>BSYQ01000004.1:0-4800000 GCA_030272585.1 Bryopsis sp. KO-2023 | reverse complement strand
CCATCGTGGCGGCGATATACATGGACGTCCGATTTGATCTGATGTCACCAGCAGAGGTGGCCTTGTAGTCCAGCAAGAATTCCTCGATTCGACAGTTGGCCAGTGAAACCAGCAGCTTCGGTCCGACCCCACCTTGATGGATTTGTCTGAATCGCTCGACCTCCAATTCCCTGTCGAAAAGACCTCCAGAATCCCCATACACTCTGCCCAAAACCACGCTGTTCGAAATTCCCTGAAAAAAAAAAATGTATATATTTGTACGTATATATTGAATTGAAAGTAGTTTATATAAGGCCAAACGGCCGAGTGAAATATATATATATAATTATCCATATGTATTTTTTTCCATGACACACTCAGTCAATCTCAGGTTTTGATTAACCAGTTCAGTTTGAAACGAAAACGTTGCAAAGGGCCCAGTTAAGCAACCAACCCCCCCCCCCCCAAAAAAAAAAAGAACAGGTGTAACAATGCAGAAAGTGAAGTAGTATGTTTGGTATTTTATCTATACATATAGATTTTATATCATAGTACATAACAAAAAATTGAATGAAAAGCATCTCAAGTCAGAATGCCTTTTCATGGACAGATTAAACGAACAGCACCACAAAAAAAAACACGAATCTGTTGCATTTAATATATTTTATTTTTTTTAAAGAAGCAAATGAAAAAAAAAAGTATGAATCATTAATTATTGATTTAGTAATACAAGTGCATGTACACACCTTCGCCTCCTTCAATTCGCAACGATATACATGATTCGATAAAGAAGCCGACAGTTTGGTTATTTCCACTTGACATGGCTCGACCTGTTTCAAACAAACATTCCCCAAAGAAAAAAAAGGGGGGGGGGAGGGTGGAAAAGAAAATCAGCTATTATATTTTACATCTGTTTTTGAAAAAGAAAAGGGACGAATCCTTTCAAACGGAATGGAATGCTCCCCCTGTTCATGTCTGTCAAAAATATATATGGAAAGAAATGGGGAGGGGGGTGGCCTGATGCTGGTGAAGTTTGATCGCAGCCCTGAGCAACTTCTGAAACCGGTCTGGAGGGCAAATCATGGATTTTTCTTTATTTGGGGGAGGGCTGGGGAAGGGGATGCTCTGATGTCAGACGCTCTTGATTTTGTAGAATTCACTCGATCGATTTGAGTGTTTTTCCTCCCCTTCTTCAACACCATTCAAACAGTAATGAACAAATGCAAACATCGAATTTCCAGGAGCGTTTCATTTCCACCCACCTCTTCCCAGCCTTTCACCATTTTCAACCCGGGCAGCAGCATGTCGAGATGCTTCTCGACGGCACCCGATCCACTCACCATTGCCTGACACTCCCAAACAGCACTCAATCTCGAAAAACACGGATGGGTCTAAGACACGCGATAAGGTGAGCTCGTTTCTGTTCCCTGATTTTATAGATATCAGCTCGACTCAGCGCCGATATTCACTCTTGGACGATCGAGAATTCGAGGTAGAACTTCACGAACGGTGCCCCAATGATAAAATTACTAATACGGTTTAAATTAATAATTATTATAATGGAATGATTATTGTCAGACATGCGGATTTCAACCCTCCGGCAGGGAAACCACAATTGAGGGGAAATGTGGGCAAGGAAATGGAGGAAGAGTGGGTGAGCTGGCATTGGTATGATCTGTGCAGTCATTGCAACAGGAAATTTCAACTGAAGCTTGCTCTCAGATATGTCTGACAGACCATACCCGATTTGGTTGAATGCCCAGTAGCTCCGGGTATCACAGATTTCCAGAGGTACACAAGATGGTGTGGATTCCTGTACACTTGAAGCTTCGAAAAAGGTAGTCATATGTATTTTCACTGTTCCCTGAACTTATGTTCTTTAACCTTTGAGAAGCAGTGTGGAAAGGAGTAATTCGTTGGGTATAGTTGTTGGTACTTTCTGAAGTGAGTTATTTTGAGGAACTTTGGTTGGACCAGGGGTCATACTTTTCACAGTATAACAATGTGAATTCAACAGTGGTTGAATATACATTCACGGTTCCCTGAACGTTGTGTTTTGTAACCTCACAGACAAAACATCCCCCCCCTTGTTAAGGCGATCAAACGACCAGAGAGTTTTCTGTTTGTGGGGGCGGAGGGCCCTCACTTCTCGATATTGGAAACAAAAGCACCCATTATTGAAAGACTCAACCTTGACTGGATTATCATTAGTCATAATCCAATCACAAGTGCTTTCTGACCGGCTTGTGCCCCTCCTTTCCTCACTCTGTGACAAATGGCTTCGAAAACAGGCGTCCCAATCGTACGCTCCCCTAATCGAAGTTCCTGTGACTGCGACCTGGTTGACAGTCAGTCATAGCAGACTTGCACCCACTCAAACCTCCAAATGGTCGGATGGTTTCACGCCCTATGCTTATTTCGAAGTTATATGCGGATTTTTTTTTTTGGGGGGGGGGGGAGGCAGCAATGGTTGGAGAAAACGTGCACCAACGACGTGCACTCTGTTTTCTCCTTAATCTTTGTGTTTTGCAGGGCTAGCTTATCAATAGTTTTGGTCAAAACTAGCACCCCACCCCACCCCACCCCACCCCAGTTCCTTCTTCCATTTTCTTCCGTTTTCTGGTCTACTGAACTGCAAATTTTTGTCCAGTTTTTGGCAGGGATGAGGTGGGGGTGCCCCCCCCTCCCTTCCCATCCTTGATCGAAACACCACCCCAATCCATCCGTCAGACAGAAAAATCTGGCTTCGTTTTACAACCACCGGACGACCACCGTTTGTTCGTTTTTGCCCCATCCAGGAGTTCTCACTCTTTTTTCTTGTTGCTTCTCACTCTTTTCTTCTCCTCCTCCTTTTCTTTCCCAACACTAATGAAACTCTATGAAAGCAAAAAAAGAATCAAACCGGGTCCTCTCCCCACCCCACCACCGGAAAAAACAAAACAAAAAAAACAAAACGAAAGCCACACCCAACACACACCAGCTCCATTTCTGCTCCGATAACATCTCCATCCACCCTGAGTTGTTTGGTTTCTTCCATTCTTTTTCTTTCAAACTCCATAAAAGATCCCCTTGATTTCCTCGAAACGAAAAACTTAAGTGGAGAGACAAAAACCCAGCGGTATGAACGAATCGACCATTTTCCAACCCCTCCCTTTCGTTGTTTTTTTTCTTTTTTCTTTTTCCGGTTTCTACCTCAATCGCCTGGCTTCCCTCTCGGATTCCAACAAGGTCAAAATATCGCCCTCCCTGACGGGCCCTTTAACGTTACGCATGATAAAACGACCGTTATCATCCTCCAGAAACTTGACTCGGACCTGGGTGACCTGCCCCCTGGAACCGGTCCTCCCCACCACCTTCATCACGATCGCCTTCTTGGGCTGGGCGGGCTCCATCTTTCCACACGACGAGTTTCAACAAAGGTTCCGACTGGAATACGCGCTGGTCGTTTCACCCGCTCGCTCGATACACCGCCGCCTGCTACGCCAAATGGAGAGGATTGTTAAGAGGGAAAACTCGGCTTTTGATTGGACTTCTTTTTGAGTCCGAGGATGGCCCAGTCGGTCTGATTCTAAAATTAGCCATCACGTGGACCCACGTGACTCACTGCAGTCCCAAATTTCTGGGAAATCCTCCTGCAGTGAAATCCTCACTCCTGGAAACCACACACCAGGAGCAAAAAAAGAAAATTAGAATGGCTGGAGTCTTTGCAAAATTTCTGCTGGGGTGGAAAATTGGATCCGATCTGGCGAATCAGACACCGGGTCAATCAGTATTTAGCCCGAATCGCTCGCTGGGAATTCTTCACAGGTCCGTCTCGCAACTGCAGCTTTTCGACAAGAGAGGAAGCCAAACGAGAGTCCCCGTCTTTGGCCGCGAACGTTGGTCGACTGCGTGTGTTTCATTGGGACGGGCCCTTCGATTTCTGGGAGCATGGACCATACCAAAAAGAAGCGCAGGACGACGAGGTCCAGAGGCTTGTTTGGGGTGAGTGGGTGGACTTCTCCGTGTTTCGTTATCCGAGATAATGGCCCCTCCAAAACTCTGCGAGGAATGTCGACTCGGCTCTACCATCGTTGGGCCCCGTGTGGTGTGGGCCTAACCGTCCTGTCTCTCTAGAGCACCATTCGCGTTGAAAGTCAACGAGTTTTGTTGCGGGGAATGCTCCTGTGGTTTGTGCGTGTCGCGAGAATCGTTCTCCCTGAGTGGATTGCCGGCGCTGTTTTCTTTTGCTCTTTTCCGCGCGGTTTGGTTTTTCTTTTTCTTGGAATAGACTCGTCAGTCGTCAGAAACTTCTTCCAATAATTTCCCGCAGGAAGGGCCCGGTTTGGGGTTGATGGACGAGGTGACCTTTCCCTTTTCTTTTTCGCGCGTTTTTTCGACTGGCTCTCTACGTTTCGCTGTTTTTGTGTGGACGTGTCGCGATTGTTTCAAGCAACACCCCACCCCTCTTCGATTGCTTTGCGACGATCGCTGCAAATCGTGTTGCGCTCGATTTTTTTTTTCGTGGAGTTGATTGAGATCAGCATGGATCCTTCCATTTCAAAGTGTGTCAAATTTTTAACTACAGGGATCGATTGGCTGTTTTTGTTTCTGTTTACTGGAGAGGTGTTGAGTTTTGTTTTTTGATTTTTTCTGTGAAGAGCGTCACAAGAAATCAGAGCGGAGCACTGGATACCACCAAGGTAAAAAGAAAATAAAAAATTGTCACAGCCTCTGAAATCAAAATATCGACCGATTTTGAAGTTCAAAAATATTTAAAAAAAAATTCCTATTGTATTTTAAAACACATACATCAAAAAGTGATTATTAATCAAACAAAAAGAACAAAAAAAAACAAGAGAAGTGAATTATGTAGATGTATTTGTGTTCAAATTTGTCGTCAGAAATCTAGATGCTCCAACCCAGCCCAATTTATTCACCCACCTTAAAACACTGTTGTGTCTGTCTGTCTGTCATTCCACAGAGCAGCAGCAGCCCCTCGAAGTCTCAAATCAGCAATGCAGGAAGCGCCCCCCCTCCCGACGCAAAACCCACATCCGCCCGTCGAACCCGAGCGGGGAGCTCCACTCCGGCCGCCATCAGTGCTGCTGGAATAAGCGTGGAACCCGACACAGTAGCTTCCTCAGACGATAATGCTGAAGGCATGGGGTTGAGCGTATGTCAGCCCCAGAGCATCGTAGCAAGGAGGCTCAGCATCCGTAACAGTAACGGTAACAGTAATGGTGGTAACGGTAACAGTAATGGTAGTGGTAATGGGGGTGGCGAACGGAACGGTGATGGAGCTGGGAACAAGATGAATAATTGTGCGGATGTGGGGGAAAGCAGCGGAGGGGATGGTGTGGAGGAAATCAAAAAATACACTCCGGGGGCGTATATGCAACGGGAGGAGGATTTCATTCGACATGAAGAAAACGGGGAGTATACGTTTCCTTACGTCATGAATGATGGGAAGCCTGAGAACGTATTGTGGTGGGTGAAATTGAAATCGCTCATTTTTTAAAAAAACCTTTTTTGGGATTTTTTTTGTTTTTCCTTTTCTGCTGTAGCTGAGTTGTTGTATTTTCGTAAGGAAAAGATTTCGAACGATGGTTTTTACTAAAAATAGAATATCAAGAAGGAAAAAAACGATTATTTAAAAAAAGGGTAAACAAAACATACCATTATGATTACCAATCCACGATTCGCTTTCGATAGAGCGAGTGCTTCCCCTTTGTTCATGATGTTTTTTGGGGTTTTTTTTAATTTTTTCCTTTTTTTTCCCAGGTTAGTAGCATTGAAAGGGGTATATTCTCGGCAGCTTCCCAACATGCCCAAGGACTACATATGCCGATTAGTGCTGAATCGAAATCATCGATCGGTTGCAATTCTGAAAAGGGACGGCTCCATTCTGGGGGGCATCACCTATCGGACGTTCCCAGGCCAGAGTTTTGGAGAAATCGCTTTTTGTGCTGTGATAGGCACTGAACAGGTACTTGCAATCTATTGATATCTTTTTTTAATGGAATATTTGATTTTGTTTCCCCTCCTCTTTTTTCGGTTTTTATTTCTTTTTTTACTTTTTTCGCCATTTTTTTTCCATTTTTATTATTAGTTTAATTATAATATCAATCAATTTAGTTTTCCTTTCTTTTTTATTATTATATTTTTCATTTGCATTCAGTTAGTCTATGAAATTTTCAAATCCTCCCCCCCCCCCCTTCTTTTCCTTTATCCTTGAAATTATTACATCAAATATCAAACCCTCAAGCAGCCCGTTCACCGATCAAAATGAGCAATACAGGCCGGTCAAGTTCAGTGGAAAACATCACACTTTTTTTTCTTGTACTTCTCATTTTTTTTTAATATGCAAAAAATAAAATAAAACAAAACACCAGATTCTCACTGCCTCGTGTTTTCTGTTCCACTTTTTGCTCCCAAAAAAAAACCCAAAAAATTCAGGTCAAAGGTTTCGGCACTCGCCTGATGAACCACACGAAAGAGTACGCCCAGACGCAGGACAACATTTCGCATTTCCTAACTTACGCGGACAACAACGCCGTGGGCTATTTTCTCAAACAAGGCTTCACCAAGGAAATCACTCTGCACAGGGACGTGTGGTCGGGCTACATCAAAGACTACGACGGGGGCACTCTGATGGAATTCGTGTTTCACAGCGGCCTGGCATACACGAACCTGCCGAGAATGATTCGGAGGCAGAGGGCGGTGCTGGATCGTAACATTCGAGAAAAATCAAAGTCCCATGTGGAGCATCCAGGTGGGGAGCAGTTTTTTATTTTTGTTGTGGCCCTTTTTGGGCCAGTTTAAATAAAGGGCCGCTTGAGGGCTAGTGAGATTTTCAAAAACATATACACTGGTGGGGAGTAGGAGGGCGGATGAGAATTCTCCATGGATCTGAAAATATCTGAAAATATCGATCGATAGAAGAAACTGGCTGTCGAAAACATCCTGTTTTTTGTAGAATGCACTAATGCTACATTGTATTCTTTGTCGTCTTTTTCTCTCTCTTTCTTTTTTTTGGTGGAGTGCTGGCGTCGACCACCAAAAAGCGGTTCCAAGTTTCCTTTTTTGCTTCTCTTTTTAAAGATGGGTTTTGTGCACTTTCTCCTTTTTTTTCTTTTTCCTTTTTTTTTGGTGGGGGGGTGTAAATTAACCAAAATTGATTTTTTTTACCACTGCTTTTTCTCCCCAACAACAGACGATGCTTTTCTTCTGTGGTTAGAGATTTCATGTAGCATTAATGTTAAGTTTTTTTTCCATTCTTTTTTTTTTCCTATCATCTTTTTTTCCCTAATATTTTATTCCCATCTTTTCCTGCTCCCATCTTTTTTTATACTCAATTTTTTTTGTAATTCTCAATTTCAGGATTGTCGTTACTCGGCAAACGGAAAGCGATCGCCATCGAAGAAATCCCCGGAGTGAGGGACGCGGGCTGGAAGCCGACCCCTCCCAACAAGAACCAAAAATTGAGGGTGAAAGATCAGTGGGTGCCGGCCAGCAAAGCCAACATGCACAACTTCATGCAGGAAGTTTTGACGGAGGTGGGGAACCACGCGGATGCCTGGCCGTTCAAAGAACCGGTGGATCCAAACGATGTGCCGGATTACTATGACCTGGTGAAGAATCCTGTGGATCTGTCGCTCATGCAGGTAAAAAAAAAGTATTTTCGCTCATGCAGGGTAAAAAAATGAATAAATATTTTCGATCGACTGACTAAGTGGCTGGTGTTGTTTTCTTTGGTCGAGAAAAAAAAAAAATGTACTTTTGATCAATCAATCAAGTGGCTGCTGTTGTTTTCTTTGGGTGAATTATGGGTGCATGATCGATTGGATGGAGTTCCGAGTTCTATTCTGCCGTGTGTTTTGTTTGTTGCAACCCCCCCTCCCCCCCCCGCCTCCCCACACACACGCACCAAAAAAAAAGAGGAAGAAAAAAAGCATAATTGCAACAATGCTGAAATTATTGCTGTGGAAATAAGGAAATGGAACAATGTATGTATTAAGTTTTCTGGGAGGAGCAAAAAAAAAAAAAGCCATTGGCAAGTCCATTATGCAACAGCGAAGCCTTCACCATACATTTCAGCTTTCTTTTTGGTCGACCAATGGCAATAAACCTTGGTCGATCTCGCAGTCACTTTTCATTTGCTTACTTTTCTGTTTTTTTTTCCTTTTTTTTAATTTACAGAGTCGTTTGGACAGCCGTCAGTACTACCTGACGCTGGACATCCTGAAAGCCGATTTTCAAAAAATGTTCAACAACTGCCGATATTATAATGCGACGGACACGATCTACTACAAACTGGCAAATCGACTGGAAGGATTCGTGGAGGAATATTTCAGAAAATGCATCATGGGTTCAAATTGAACTTTCCTTTTAAAAAAGAAAAATTCACTTGGCAGTCATTCTTTCCCTTTTTTTTTCAGTCATTTTTTGGCTCCAAAAAAGAAACAACCTTTGTAACAATTAGGGCGGGATGTGGTCGATGGAGGGTGGTGTAGTGGTCAACGGAAAAAAAAATCAAAAATCAGAAAAAGAAGAAAGATCCTTTTTTTTCGACCTTTTTTTCTTAAAAAACAAGAGGGATGGGTAGGAATTTCTGTGGTTTGTGGGATGGTGCAGTGTTTTTTTTTCCTTCTGAATACGATTTCGGTGAATTTTTAATCGAAAAACTTGATGGAAGGATAAAAGAAAAAAATTTAGATTTGCTGTTTTTTTTGGTTTTTTTTTTTTTTTGGGGGGGGGGGGTAAAAAAGAATGGAACGCACCCCCCCCACCCCCCAAAAAAAACTATGGGCTTTTTTTCCTTTTTTTTTGGCTCCTTTTCATAAAAGTCTGTTCGCCATTTCATGGAAATGGCTAAATTATTGAAAAGGCAGGAAAAAATTATAAAAAAGAAATAGTATATATGTACAAGAAAAAGCATGGAAACCACAAAGGATCCAGGAAGAATCCCTGCAAATATGTTTAGTTTTTGCCCCTTTATCTGAACATTGAAAGGGAGGTTGAAAAAAAACAAAAAAAAAACACAGGAAGAAAGAAGGGAAGAAGGACTTTCGGGTGGTTCTGCACAAAAATTCATAATTTTCCAAAAATATAGGATAGATGAGACGATACAGGGCAGGGGTGGGGGGAATGGGGAGTCTTATTTTAAAAAAGAAAAAAAGCTGATAATGGTGTTTTTTTTTGTTTTCTTTCTTGTGCCGGCTCCCGTCTTTGAGGAGAAGGTTAAAACAAAGAAAGAAAAAAAAAAAGAAAAACATTCGGTGGGAATTTCATTTTGCTTGATTGGTTAGGTAGGTGGATGCAAAGAAAAAATCAACAAGGGGGTGGTTTCTTTTGAGACAAAATCAACTGAGGTGTGTTTGTGGTGTTTTTGGAAGTAGAAAAAAAAATAGATTTGGAGAAAAAAAAGAAAAAATAGATAAGCAGCATCGGAATGTTCCGATTTGTAGCGATGGTGTCTCGGTTTTCGGGGGGCATGTTTGTCAGTGTTTTTGTTATTTTGCCCCATTTTTTTCTTTTTTTTTTCTGTCGGGGTGTTTTAGAGATTCTCCATGGGACATCGAGTTCTTTGGAACAACAAATGAAAATGCTGGGTGGGTTTTTTGGTTTGAATATTGTGAGGTGTGTAAAAAATCATGTTAGCAACGTCAAAACACTACTGCATCGATTTATTTTGACTTTTTTTTTCCAGATCTTTTATCCCTTTCAGCCTGTTTGCCCCTCTGAAAATATTTTTTATATACTTGGTAGAACAGTCCTTTAACAAGCATCTACAATGTGCATCTACCCAGGTTATATTTTTTATATTTCTTAATTATTTATATGTATTTTGTTTCTGGGGTGGGGTGGGGTGGCTTGCTTGCTTGCTTGGAAAAAAAAGAAGCCAAAGAAAGTGGAATTGGGGGATTTAAAAGAAAGCAAAAAAAGTGTGAAAGACAATTTGTGGATGCTTGTTTCTCAAAGAATAAACTCTACTTCCGCTTTTTCACTGTTGTGGTTGCTGTTTTGCAAGCCCCCAAAATACATGCTGCCTGCCCCAGAAACCCAGCCCCCACAAGGCTGCAAGACTCAGTAGAGGTTCAGATGAAATCAAACACACGGCCATGTGCATAAAAAGCAAGTCCATTTTCACTCCGACCTCTGCCCAAACATTTTCCCTGATCAACAAAGCCAACCACCCAACGCTTGCAACCAAAGCTTCTATGACAGACTTGAGAAAAATATCCCTCATTTCCCTCATCGAGCCACTTCTCTTCAGATATGATTTGTGTTTGTCTATGTAAAAAACAAACCAAAAAAATCGGGCAGCGACCCAGAAGTTGTTTTTTGGGAAATGGCCTTTTGGTTTGGGATGTCGATGTTCTTCCGAACTTTTCAGGTTGGTTTTTGTTAGTCTTTTTCCCTGATTATTTGGAAGGATATTTTTTTGATGGTTGATGTATATCTATATATAGTTTGCGGCCGGGGGAGACATTGATCACAATTTTGCATTAATTCAACAAAACATGGGGGAAGGGGAGTGCGAGAAACGGAAAAAAAAAGAAAAAAAGAAAAAAAAGAGGGGTTGCGTGGGTGGTGGATTGCTCAAAAAAATATGGGAAAGTTTGAAAAGGGGGTGAAAAAAATACCTCTTGTTGGGGAGAGAATTTTATTTTTCTTTCAATTGGAGGGGGGTGGAAGAAAACAAATCTGGGATACTGATGATACTGGGGAAGAATGCCAATTCATATTTATTTTTCAATCACGAAGGAAATTTTGGGTGAGGTTTTTTTTTGGAGGGGGGATTGTTTTCTTGTTCTTCTTTCTCCTCCTCCATCAGTTTTGGAAAGAAAAAGAGAGGAGTGAAAAAGAAAAAGAGAAAAAAAAACCCAAAACATATGTAGATGAAAAAAAAAGGATTTTTCACATGTGCACTGGTTAATTTCTTGTCCGAGGCGATTTTGAATTTAGAAAAATTAATTGTTCGCTCAATATCTGAGTTTTATTGGCATCGGACTGTTCCAAAGTTTTATATACAAAAAGATACAGTGAACCATTTCAGTAAGTTAAGGGCTTTCAAAAGGATGACTCAGAACTCAAGGCCCATTCTATCAGTGTTGCACCCTGTTCCTTCCAAGTCAAGCCATTCAACAAAACCGATGGAGTAAATTACAGCAAAAGAACAGTCTACAAATAACCATTGGCTTCACAGTACCTTTGGTTGCAATCTTCTGGCCTGCAGTTTGTTTGTTCTCTTTTCTTTGCTAGATTGCAAAGAAAACACTATTTTGTGCCAAATCGAGGTTCCAAGAACACCATATTTTGCAAGAAATGCAGGGCTTTCACAAAACTCAACAATGTTCGATTCTAGAGTCTCTTTTTGGGGTGCGGCTGCAGAAAACACCAAGACCGTCGGATCTACCATGTTAGGAATTCGAGGTGCCAGAAACACTGGGCAAAACGGTAGCACAAAATTCACGAGGGTGTCATCCAGCAGCCCTTGCTGATTGAGCAGCCTTACATAGTTGCCCAGACTCCATTCCGGCGGAGTATCCAGTAATTCCTCGGGCTGCTGTTGTCCAGCCTCTGCAAGTTTTCCGTGGCAAAAGAAAGTAATGGTCATCAAGAATGCTGACAGGGAGCATCATATGGATGCCATCAAAGTTTTGGCCGAGGGGAGAATCCAATGATCTAGGATAGAGAAGCTACAGCCAGAAGCTTCCCGCAATGAATTGATTAGGTACAGGGATCTGTCGGCCTCTGGAAAAATCCACAGGGTATTGTTTTTTCGTTTTCCTCCTTTTTCTCGGTTGCTGGATTGTGGTGTGTTTTTATTTTTTCGTTTGCCCATGCTTTGCAGTGAGAAAATGACCATTTTGGAGTGTTACGTTGCTTGACGCCAAAGTCACGCTCAGCCAAGACAAGTCGGGTTAGTTTTTTCTTGGTTCTGCACATGTTTTCTCTTTTTTTTTTTTAATTTGCCAATGTGGGGGGGGGGGGGGCTGAAGACGAGTCGTTTTTCCAAGGGGTGGTGGAAATTTTGCTTTTTTTTTACCTATCTATCTATTTTCGTTGGATGTCAGAGTCATAAACAAACTTTTCACAAGGAGGCCAAACTGTGAATGGAACATGTATGATTCTCCTTGGACAATGTTGTTAAATCTTTCCTAAGATGCGACGTTTTTTTTTTCATTTGCTTGATTTGCAGGATGAACACAGCGACATCATCCCACTCAAGCACTCCAGAATGTTCAAAAAAAAAAGGAATGCAATTGCTTGGCATCAAAAGAAAGATATGGACCAAAAGTCGATTTCTCAAAAGCGAGCATGGATCGGAAAGCGAGAAATGGGAATGGGGCTAAAATGCTCAGAAAATCGACAGGGGGTGTTTGAGGATGAATAGTTCCCAAGCCACATTCGGGATTCACATTGACCATCTTTTTAATGGTTCAAAAAAAACACAAAACTGGAGGGTGGAAACGATAGTTTCAAGAAAACGAAAAGAAAGTCGAGCATAGTGTGGGGGCAAAAAAAAAAAGGGGGGGGGGGAAACAACAACCCCCTTTCCCCCAAAAAAATGTATGCTAGATGGATTAGGTGTGGAAAAGAGAGAGAATTATATTCAGTAGTGATGGACAAAAATAAAATTGTTCGAAAAAAATAGGATAGAGGGAAAATATCGTGGGAGCTGGAGAAAAAAAAAGATAGAGTGTAGTACCAAATGCCCCAGCCAGCGAAGGTCGACCAACGCCCAAGGGCTGGATGGATTTGGCCCGGGAGGTACCCCAGCAGCTTTTTTTTTTTCTTTTTCTTGAGTTGACCCTACCAAACAGAGTGGCTGCTCTGCAATTTGAATCCAACTTTACGGATCGATCCACCAAGTTGCAAGGGACGATGGCGGAAACCCTGATTGATTGGGAGGAATAGAAGGGGAGGGGGGGGGAACACAGAAAAGAAAAAACCCTTACTTGCTGTTTCGAGCAGTTATTTCAAATCCTTGTCCTTGTGAAACAGCGAATATATTCTGCAAAAAATATTAAATATATTAAATATTAAACATACTATACATATATTGGGGAAGAAAATTTGTCCACAACGATGCACCGATGGTAGGCTCAATTTCGGCAACCACCTGTTTGATCCGCTGTGTTTCGCCTTGCTCTCCTTCATCCTTGAATGAACATAACAAATCAACAACATAGCACAGGAACATAGTTAACTTGCACTACCATAGTTCAGATACCGACACATCCCATGAAGAAGGGCGCAGGGCAACCTGGTTTTTGTGCAGTGCATCAAATAGCATGCCCCTGCTATTTCAGCCATTGTCCAAGACAATTGCTGATCTTTTCACCATCCGGCTACTCCTAAAATCGTTTCCTTGAACCTGATGGGCCGATATATGCTTATGTCCAGTCGTCACAAAACGTTTCTGGCGAAAGGTCTACTTATTCGTCCAAATGTTGTGACCTTGCAAAGAAAACTATAATACCTTGAAACGGCTGTTGCATTGCAGAGGCATGGGCTGCAGCGGACGAAACGGTTTTGGCAAATTGGTGCAATGCGGCATACTTGAGCTCGCTGTCGCCACTCAAGGCTGATACCAGATCGAGGCACCCGTTCCAGCAGAGGGACAGCAGTTGGCTGGCTTTGCTGATTTCGTGGTTCGATTTCCCTGCCGATGGGGTCAAATTGTCTTCCACCAGAAGGCAGCTTTGGAAAGCAAAGGTTGCGCTGCTGGCGGACTCCAGCAAGCGTCGGAGAGCCTCTTGAAGCCGACCCTTTGAGTGTGGTGGCATTACAAGGCAAAAGTAAAACTGAGACACACCTAGAAAAAGGAAGGAAAAAAAAATCGAACAAGAGGAAATGACCAACCGTGGAGATATGCATACAGAAGGATTTAAACCCCCCCCCGAATACAGTCCCCCCCCGATTAGTATCCCCCCCCCAAATACAATCCCCCCCTTTCGAACGTGGTTTTCCTCCTAAATACAGTCCCCCCCTTCAAAAAAAAAATCCAAGTTCGACTGGGTGGGGGAGAACCACGTTCGACAGACGACGCGAGTCGCGTCTGCAAGACTTTCGATTGTAGTGGAAATCCAAGACACGAAAACAAACAAACAGAAAAACGGTTGTGACGATTCTTTTCACACATCAGCTACATCGACGTCCGACTCGACGTTTCTGAGCGACGCTTCTATCCAAACATGGGCGACAGTGACATCGACCTCGAACTGGACGAGGGGAAAAAAGTTCAGACAATTATCTACTAGAGATGTGTTCAAGTGATTATTTTTCAGGGGCATTGGCTACAGTTCTGGATGTAAACAAGTCAGGGGACATATTAATCAGAATTTTTGTATAATCCCCCGAATACAATCCCCCCCCAAATAGAGTCCCCCCTTAAAACTCCGACACAACTGCAAATCTATAGTCCCCCGGGGGACTGTATTCGGGGGGGGGGGGGTTATCATATTTTATTTTTTTTCACCTTTTTTTCACCGTTTTTTTTTTTTTTTTTAAGGAAAATGAAAGCAATGAGAGTGACACGCAGTTACCCCCTTCCCAATTTTCCTTGCACATCCAAAATCGGCAATTGTCTATTTTTTTTATTTTTTTTGAACATCCAAATCTCAATCAATCCACAAATAAAAATCTCTCATGCCAGAACTCCACCATTTCCCTTCTTTTCAAACCACATAAGCAACCTCTCCCCTACTATTTTTTTCTTAAATATAAAAAAAAAATAATTAAAAAAAATATATATGTGTTTTCTTTTTAGGGTTCAGGGCCCATGATCACGAATCAGATCCTCACCTGGCATCGACAGTTGGGCCTCAGATTCGCTCAAATATTGGCAGCTTCTCAGCAGCTTCCCGGTGCTTCGAAACGCCTTTTTCAACATCACTTCGTCCCTGATCTTGAAACAGGGCACCATCCCCAGCGCACACTCTATCGCACGCTCATGAATCCTCTCATACAGCGTTTGAATCAAACCCCCCAGCACCGCCACGATTCGCTCCCCCTCCTCCGTGATCGAATTGATGGTTTCTACACTGCCCGACACTGGGTCTGGCATCGAAAATCGCATTTCTCGAGAAACGTGCTGGGCTTCGTTCAGGCTGTCTGTGATGGTGCTGATCCATTTCTCGTGGTGCTCTCCATGGATCAAATCCCAATCCTCCAATTCGGCCAAAGAGTCCAGAGCTTCCTTCCCTCGCATTTCCGCCTCCTTGACTTTTTCCGGAATGCTGTTGGAATAGAATTCCTCCGAGAATCCTTCCAGCAACTTATTCATTCGCCCTGCAGACCCAGAACAAAATTGAGGGATCGTAGTTTGGATTTCCAACTGTATTAAAAAAAAATAAAAAAAATCATTATAGTAACATTGTAATTAAAAGAACATTTAATTAATGTGGATAAATATTTAATCCATTCTTCAAAGTGTCCATATGTAAGAATTTACATTTTTTACTGCACTTACGTGTTGGATAAAGGTCACCTTTGCGAATCGTAAACATCCATTGAGCATTTTTTATTCCTTCCAAACATTCATTCGTACGTTTTGCAGAACAAAAATGATGAATCGTTGAAGGAGTGCATGGACCATATCCAGCATTTGCACACATTTCAAGCTAATAAAATTTATATGGTAAGAGGCGCTGAGAATACATTAAGACAACATGTGAATCAAAAAGCTTTAAAAAGCACTTTTTGATAGTTATAGAGATCAAAACAAGTAAAATATACAGTCAGTCTGGATATTTTCCATTACCCTTCAAACAGTGGCGTGGGCACACGTTCAAGCGGAGTCTGCGTCCCGCCGCCTCTGAGAGCATTCACAACCCAAACGGATGCATTCAATCCATGGCCAAATTAAAAAGAATAAAAAAAGGAAGCTCAAGGTCTTTTTCTGCAGGAAATGCACTCTTTGCAAAGGTTTTGATGGCATGAGTTTCTTTATTTTTTTGTCAACCCTCACCTGGTCGATCTTCTACGAGTGCGACCGGTGAGGCCACTCACAGAGGTGGAGCAACTGCAATCAGAAACAGAGTGCTGTTGAAAATTCTGTTCCATCTTTTCATGTTTCACCCCGAGTTCAGCTGAAAGCCTCATGAAATTCTCTCTCCGAATGGTGAACGCCCCACTTTTTTCAACCAAACGTTGAAATGCCCCACTTTTTTCAACCAAACGTTGAAATGCCCCACTTTTTTCAACCAAACGTTGAAATGCCCCACTTTTTTCAACCAAACGTTGAAATCCTGTCGATGTGAAGATGTTTTCCTTGGAAGTGAGAGGGAGATTTTGAACTGCTTTTCAAAAAGCAAAATTTTTTTTTTTTCCCCCCCCCCCCCCCCCCCCCCCCCCCAAACACCGAGAAGAAGCCCAGATTCTCACCTGTATGTGGAAGCTTCCGAGTCTGACTCAGATACGAAAGTGCTCGTTCCGCATGACGCCGCGTTCGTGAAAGGGATGTGGCTGCTGGCGGTGATGTCTTTCTTCAACAGGTACGCATCGATCCCCAAAAATTGAAATGTCGTGTTCAACTCCTGCAAGAAAGAAAGCCGTCGCACATCAGCGAGAAAATCATTCGGGCCGCGGCAACGCCTCCAAAAAGCGACTGTGATGGGACAGGATCATCCGATGAATTCGCTCCAACCCCTTTTTTTTTTTCAACGCAAAGCAAAGTTTGGGTGCGTGCCTTGTATAGCCTGGCGTTCTGGATCTTTTTCCTCGCCGCATCCCCTCCTTTGCCCGCTTTACGAGAGTGGCGTTTGGAGAGATTCTTCCCGTATTTCTGAACAAAAAAAGAAAAAAAAACACGAATAATTGCCGAAGCAACAAAGAGAAGAGAAGAAAAAAAAAACACGTGTGCGACACTATCTGTTTTTTTTCTTCTACCCCTGCCTATCAGATAATGCTGCAGCATCAACACGAAGGCGGGTCGAAGATTCGATGTGGCGGTCATCGACCCACCACAAAAAAGGGCGCGAATAGCAAGCGTGCAACACCTCGCAAAAAACGAGAGTCTTTTTGCCCCTCTCTCGTTTTTCCGAATGTTTCTAATCTTTTTTCCGCTGCATTCATACAAAGCAGAGCAGGAACGCGCGCTCACCTTACCATCCTGACTTCGTAGGCTGTCTTTACTTTTCGACTGCGTCAATCTCGCTCTGGATAGCCCGGGTGCTGTGGAGCAAAAACAAAACACCGGCCTCGTTCGAAAACGTGGGAAATATATATCACTCTTTCTGCGGAAAAAAGGCGACAGAGACGCCGACACTCACGCAAACGCTGCGGCTTGGATGACTTCGTTAGACGCGTGGGGGGCGTCCCATAAGTAAGCGGGGTCGAGCTCCGCCTCTAGGTCGGAATCGTCCGCGTTGTAAAAGCGACGCCCTCTATCCATCTCATCACTCGCGCTGCCGAAGCAAAAAGTGAGCGCTTTTGACAGAAGGCAATCTATTTTTTTTCACCGTTTAAAAAAATAGTGATGAAACCAGGCAACCCAAGTGTGTTTTGTTGAAGGGAAGCCGTTTGCGTTCTGTCGTCTGCGAGATTCTGGTGATGCGACGACGTCGGCCTCTGTTTCACTCTTTCCCCCCGAAAAAAAAAGAGTGACTTGTGCAAGTTCAAGAACAGGAAAGGAAGCTAGTCCTTTTTCTATCTTTTCTTCTCTTTTTTCTCTCCTCCAATATTTCATTTTCTTTCCTATGGCGGCATCGAGCGGAAAGAAAACATGGGTGTGGGGGAGCATATTTTGTGTTCGTCGTGTGGATTGCGCTGAATTTCGTGTTGGATGAGTAGACTAAGGGCAGAACGATGAAAGGGGAAAAAGATAAAAGTCTTCTTCTTCTGGTCGTTATGAAATGCTCCCTGCGGTTCATGAAAGAATCCAGGGCAGAATCCGGGGCATTAACGAAAGCCTTCTTCCAGGACAATCACATATTCTGTACTAGGAGCCCTGCATTCTGATCGAAATTTTAGAGCGAGAACATAGTGTATGCAGAACATGGATGAAACAGAAGACGACCAATCGTTTCATAACACACCGTACTCGCATCCCCCCTTTCAAATCCCCAAACCTCGCTCTAAATAACTCCTCCTTGTCAGAATATTAACGTATTGTCTTTTTTTTCCCCTAAAAAAATTGGGACGGTCGATCAAATCCTTTCCATCGGAGTGATCCCTAGCAATGCAAAACATTGCCTGATGACAGTCGCAGTGGCTTCGCACAGCAGCAGCCTGGACTCCTCCTGTTCGCTCCCAACCACATTGCATTCCGTGTAAAAGCCCGTGAAAATGTCCGAAAGATCGTACAGATATTCACACAGACGATTTGGCATCAACTCGGACATGGTCCTGTCCAGAGCCTGAAGAAAAACAGAAGAAGAATTAAAAAAAAAAAATCAGTTGAAAAATTGAAGTTAAAGTGTGCGTGAAAAATTAGCCTATTTGTTTAAGATGTACAATAATCAATCAACTTGAAAAAAATAATAAAAAATATATATATAGATATATATACATTGCTACACATTGAAAATATGCAGTCGAAAATCGGGAAACTTTCCAGAGCCTGGAATGGATTTAAAAACAAATCAGGGGTGGTGTGAGTGTGCGCAGCAAAAAAAGAAAGTAGTGGATCTGTTTAACATTCACTAGCAAAGACGAAAAGGTCATTTCCCCCCCCCCCTTCTCAAAAACAAGGGCCAGGAAAACGACTCTCCATCCAGCTTTTCGAGCATTCTTTTTTATAATATCTTTTTATCCTTCGACTCACTTCAGGAAATTGCGAAAGATGCAGTCCCAGAGCATATTCCTTCTCGTGTTCCAGCACGATTTTCCCCTCCTCCTTCATTTTCCCCACATCTTTGCCTGATTTCCTGACGATCCCACAGATCCTCGCATAGGCATACAGCAAATACACTGCAGTGTTTCCCTTAAGACTGAGCATTTCATCGTACGAGAACTTGTAGTTGGACATTCTGTTGTTTTTGAGGTCGGCGTATTTAACGGCTCCGTAGCCCATGATGCTGGCAGCCCTTTCCAGCTCTTCGTCTGAAATCGGCTCCCCCCTTTCTTC
The DNA here is from genome assembly GCA_030272585.1 of Bryopsis sp. KO-2023. NCBI lineage: Eukaryota > Viridiplantae > Chlorophyta > Ulvophyceae > Bryopsidales > Bryopsidaceae > Bryopsis > Bryopsis sp. KO-2023. The sequence goes on along the minus strand of BSYQ01000004.1, from coordinate 4,780,961 downwards.
CCTGCGTTCCTTGATGGTGGTGGAACACCTGGTTTTGGCTTCGTCCAAGAGATCCACCAATCGGACGACCTGGATTTACCCCCCAAAAAATAAACAAACAATCAAACAAATCCTGCTATTGAGAAATGCATCTTCTTCATATTTTTTCTTGACAAAATGTGAAGGAACAATAAATGACAGTGACATGCTCTACCCCGTAAAAATCCATTTGACATCCAGATGGATTAATGAAAACAAAGAAAAAAATAACAAATTGAAACAAAAATAAACATATATATATATTTTGGCTATATCTATGTATATTCCTGCACTGCTATTCACCGCCCCCCCCCCCCTCTCTCAAAAAAACAAACAGACAGCACCTGTACGAAAGGCTTCATGTTTCTGTACAACTTACATCTCCAGATCGAGCTTTGAATTTCTGTCCATCTTCGCCCAGAACCAAGCCGAATCCGACATGATCCACTCGAGCGCCATCGGGATCGTTCGAAATCCACCCCGCCTTCTTAGCACCCGCGAAAATCATCTGAAAATGCTGAGATTGGCCGACATCGGTGACGTAAATCACCCATTCCGCTTTTTCCTCGTTCAACCTCTGTCTGAGGGCAGCCATGTCGGTGGTGGCATACCCGAATCCTCCGTCTGACTTGCGAATGATCAATGGCACTTTTTGGCCCTCCACAAATACACACTGCAAACAGGCAAGAACGTGTTTTTTTTTAAATATCGTTCCGCCATGCTTTTTTTTTTCAGTTGCAACAAGAACTTTTCTATTTTTCCCATACTGACGTGCTTGTCAGTATGGAAATGATGTTCGTAAAAAAAAGTTTTTCTGGCATTTCAACCTGGGAAGAAGAAGAAAAAAACGAATTTATAGAGCGATGGATTCTGATGCCGCTCCATTTACTCCACATCTTCGATTCCTTGCTTCTCCAAAATAAGATTTAAAAAAAAGAAACAACCGAAAATTTTATGAGTGGATCAGCCCACTCGACTGATAATAACAACTCACAGTGGCCCCTTGACTCTCTTCTGCAACTCCAGATTCCATCAATTCTTCCACCAGCGGTGCAAGATATGGATTGTAAAAGCTTTCGCCCCTCTCTGTTAGCGTCACCCCGAGACGTCCATAAATTTGCTCGAATTGCTTTCGAGAAGCGTCGCAAATCCTGTTCCATGCGCTCAAATACTCGGGGGCCCCACCTTGCAGCAGCTTGACGGCAGCCCTAGCTTTCGTTTTAAACTCTTCATCGTTGTCAAATTTTGCCTTGGCCGCCCTGCATGAAAATGCCCAAGGAGCTGATACGACCGATTTTCGCTTGACTGACATATGGGCATATTTGAGGAGTTTTTTTTTTCACAGGAACGTGTGCGACCCCAATGGAGTGGAGTGGGGTGGGGGGGAGCTATTGCGAGAATTTGACTCATAAAATATGTTCTTTTACTTTATTTTACAAGTGGGAAAAACATGCGGCGAATGCGAAGTAGAGAAAAGATGATGCTTTTGAGCCTCCTTGTTCAAAAAAAAAAGTAATGATAGTACTAAGCAAAAAGCCCCCAAAAAAGTGCCCTTCCATAATACACAAAACCATCGATTCAAGCAACCAACCCACGTTCAATTCAATTCTTGTTCCCAGCATCCTTTCGATGGCTTTTTCTTTCGGAAAGACAGCGTATCGGCTGTATACCATCCCGCCCACCATACCTGTAGAGATCTTGCAAATCGGCAACGTCCTCCTCTTTCCCGCCCTCTTTGCCCAAGCCTTCGGGCCGCTTCTCAGCCATGTACTCGATCAACATTCCAAACTGAGTGCCCCAATCTCCGATGTGGTTCAGTCGCAAGACATCGGCACCCGCGAATTCAAAAGTCCTGAACCATGCCAGAAACGAGAACCAAACCACATCAATCTTGGAACTGCTTTTGCGTTTGCCTATCAAAAGCTCCATTCATGCAATCTCCAACCGGTGGTCCTCTTCAGAAACACATTGATCTGGAAAAAGAGCGAACGAAAAAAAGCTTCCAAGAATATTGAAATTGCACCCCCCCACACACACTGCCCATGTGAAACATACACACTTACTTGGCCAAAGTATCACCGATAATGGTGGACCTAAGATGCCCGACATGCATTTCTTTCGCAACATTTGGGGACGAGAAATCCACCACGATTTTTGATTTCGGAGGCTTCGGTGCCCAACTCTGGATCCCGTTCTTCATCATGGATCCTGTTGAAAATAAAAATAAATCCCAGAGTGTGAATCAACCGAGGGTTTTCAATTTGCACGACAAGCAAGCCTATATGTCAAGCAAAAAATTCAAAATATCAGTGTGTCAGTTGCAACGAAAAAATAACGATTAGTAAAAAATAGTGATGGAGAGTCCATGTTAGCGTAAGATGAAAAAAATGGAAAAAAATAATAAAAACGTAAAAAAATAAGAAGTAAAAAATGGAAAAAAATAATAATTAAGAAAATGGAAAAAATAAGAATGAAAAATATGAAAAAATCATAATAATAAAAGCGTAAAATAATAATAATGAAGAGTCCATGTCATACCTAGTCTTCCAGCAACCCAGTCTGGGGAGAGTTTGATGTTTACGAATCCAGGTCCCGCCACACTGCATGGTGAAATCACCATTGACTCAATTTCATGCCAATCTTAATCTTTTTCGCACAACAATAAATAAATATTGTGTTTATATATATATATATATACATAGTATGAAAGGACATATTTTCTGCGATTTCATTCTCTTCACAAACACATCGAAAAGACTGCACTACAAAAAAAGCAGTCTCATGTCGACGCAGAGGGGCCAGATTAAAGCTGCCCCCCAAAAAATAAATAGATTCAAGAAAAAAAAGAAACTGAAATGAATATTGGAAGAATTACGTAGCATACCTTGTGCTTGCAATGATGGGGGAATCCTTCACGGCATCAATGATCATGTCAGCTGCAGCTCTGGGGTTCTTGGGTGCACCCTCCTGAAAACACCCACAATCGTTGTAAGAAAAAACAATATATATATATATATATATATGTATATATAGCCTAACACATTTCCATGAGCACTCCGTCTTTGTCCTGTGTAAAACAATTTCAATCTCAATAAATATATGTATCGTATCTGGATGTATAGTTGCAGATACTACCCATCCCCATCCTCAAAAAACTGCTTTTTTTTTTGGGTACGAACGCTGGTGCTTCCTGCAAATAATGGGATGTTTTTTTTTATTCTTTCAATTTGCTTCATTGGCACTCTTCCATTTTTTCATTTAAAAAAAAAATTGAAGATCGATAGCCATTCTTTCGTCGTTTTGATCAGACTTCCCCCCCCCCCCTCCTCCTTTTATCTCCCATCCCTTCTTTTTTTAAGAAAAGAAAAAAACCACTTACCTTACCCTTCATCTGTTTAAAAAGAGCCATTGCACTGTTGCATTGATAATCTCCAAACTTCGGATCACATTGAGTAACAATTGCTGAATGAGAAGCATCTACAAAAAAGAAAAAAATATGTATATATATCGCAACTAAAACAGGAACCCCACAAAAGAAAAAATGCACATAGGAAAAAAAAATTAGGAGGTCCCAGCACATTTAATTGCATAATTCTCACAGAAAATAAAAAAGAGAGCTAAGTTCAGCTCTGCTCTTTTTTTTTTTGGGGGGGGGGGGGGGGAAGATGCTTTGAAGGATTAAAAAAAAAAAACTCTCCCATGATTTTGCTGCCTTTTGTGTAGTTTATCGTGTTTCACCCCATCAGCTTGATTTTTTGTTTTCTGTTTTTCTTAGATAGCATGATTTGACACTGTTCAATCACCCCCCCCCCCAAAAAAAAATAAATAATAATAATAATAAGTAAATAAAATAAAGTAAATGATTCTCTACTGAATTTAATGCGTGGGAAAATGCTCACCAGGAAATGCTGTCTGGATGGCAGACCCAAACATGTCGACCAATTCATCATAAATGCTTGGCCCTGTTTCAAGAATTCATTTGCAAAAATCAACCCACCATAGTCCCAGCTATCAATTAAATTTTTACTTTTGCTTACGAAACAATTGATTAATGTGAATTTCTGGCTTCACGAAATCAAAAGCCAGAATGAGAAGAAAAAAAAAACAATGATACTAATACCAATTTTGTTCAATTCGGCAGACATATCACACCTGAAATTTGTTTTATATTTGCTTTATAGTTTCTTGAAAGAAAGAATAATTATTTCAAGTTCAATTCCGAAGCTACTGCCTAATTCAAAAAAAAAAAAGCAATGCAACCCCAAACCCCCAAACACCCCAAGAAGCGATACAAAGCGAAAACTCACCTGTCATCGCAGCGACTTTAGCGGGCTCTACGGTGGCGGAACCAGACGCTTTGGCGCGAAGTGCGTAAGCCGGGATTTTTTGCGCACTCGAATGGTGCGGATCGGATTTTACCTGGTCTTAAAGGAAGTGTCCTGGACAGCATCAAGAGCGGCGGCTACGCGATCGATTCCACCCAAAGTCGGGTCTCCTTCCCCAAATAACAGAATTCTGTGGAGTTGGAACACTCATCCGTCCCAATCAAAACGCATCACACAACTTTATGTGTAATTTTCCACGTGGCAGCCATTTGTCATCGAGGCGACTTCAAAACAAACAGCAAAGTCAGACAAAAGGAAAAGTAAAAGGGATTTGGCTGGGTTCGTTTTTTGTGGTGAACAGATAATTTTTTTTCCCTGCCTGAAGATATGGGGTTAATATTTCCATGTTGCTTGTGGTTTTAGGAATTTTAAAAAAAAAAAAAAAAAATTTTAAAAAAAAAGTCTGCCGAGCCCTCCATCTTGTGTAAAAATGATAACCAAAAAGAAACTTTTTTGGGTGGTCTTTTTTTGCTTCCTTTGATCCGAATCTTCCAGTGAAAGTTTCGTGTGCATTTTGTAAAGGCAAAGGATGGCGGCTGCATCTGCCTCTTTTTTGTTTCTTTTAATAATGTACCTGTCAGAAAATTATCCTACGACTTCTTCTTGGGGTAAAACCGATAAAAACAAACCCACCTGTGAAAAGCAATGATTGCAGCTGCAACATTCGTTGATTTTTTTGTCTTTTCCTTGCACATGTAGCCAGAGTGTCGGATTGCTCCAAGCTGACAGACCCTGTTCAGTTAAGGAATATATTACTCCCTCTCTTTTATCGGCGCTTCTGCACCCCACAGCCTTCGTAATCCTGAAGCAGCCAACCCACCCAAAATAAGTAAAAATTGAAAGATAATTTATTCATTTTGATTTCAGCTGGGCAGGAAATGAAGATATACATGGCAAAATGATAAAACATGACTCAGTGAACATGCCTACCTGATGAGATATCCGCTGTTGTGAAGTTTAGTTCATTCACTGACACACAAATGTTGAGCGATTAACTTCAGGACTCCTGTTCGGGCCTCATGCAAGCACACAACCGCAATCATTGTGTTTTTTCCTTTCCTGCACATTTGAGATATATGCTTCTTTCATCAATCCTGAAAACAAGCAAAAAAAACACACCAAGTGAAGATCTCAACATCCAGTTTCATTAATATAAGAAAAACATCACAGAAATTAACATTCAAAAAAGCAAAAAGTGAGTAAGCTCAGAAAATGAACCAATTACCATGATCTGGTGGATTGAAATTCCAGGCGCATCAACAGTTGAGTTATGCTTTGGGATGTTTTTTTTTGGAGGTGTTGGCAGTCCTTTGCCATCTCTTCCATGCGGCTGACCACCCCCCTCGCTCAAAACATTCCGTATGCGCACAAAGGGTCTTTCACCCCGTCATCTCCTCTTGCTTCCCTGGTCTCCTTTTCAGACACCTCCCAGCTGCTTTCCAAAAATCCCAATACCCACTTTTTGGGCCCACACATTCACCTTTTTTTCTCCGTGCTTCGCGTTTCGAAGACCCTCCATCCACCTGACCGAAATCCTGGCTTCATTTAAGCCCTCCTGATTCCTCCACCACCAAACACTGAACACACACATGCATCTCAGCCACTACATCCAGCAGATATATAAGTAGATCCTTAGGCATCCAGCACAGCCCTCTTTCATGCTCATTTTTTTCCAGTTTTGTCAACCAAATCAGCACTCTTGCTGCAGCTCAATTTTTTTCTGTTGAGCTATCTTTTTCTTACTTTTCCCACCCTGTAAATCCCCCACACAGAATGGTGGTGGGCTTTTTCTGGATTTGAGCAGATCAGCATCTTGCTTTTGATGGAATGCATGTGTCACATGCATGAAACATCTAAAACAAGGATTCATGTTTTTCCCATGATTTCGATTTTTTAATTTATTTTTTTTTGAGGATTAGTTCAAATCAACCACAGAAGTTTCAGGAATTTCAATCATTGTTTTTTTTTTACACTCACATCTGACGTTGGCTCTGTCCACCCCACAGGTCCGCAAGACCATGCCCACAAACATGACTCCCTAAAAACAAGAATTCCAGCAACATGTAACGTACTTAGTATATATAAATGTATTTCACAGAAACATCTGGAAGGGAAGGTGGAGGGAATATACCGAGTTATCAAAAAAAAAAAAAAAGGACATCATTTTTTTCTTGGAAAAACAAAACACTTCATTCATACCAACAGCTCCTCCTTCCGCACCAAAGCTTGCTGCTGGTCCTTGAGCTGAAAAAAATATAAAATAAATTACAAACACTCGTACCATTTGCATTCAAAAGGAGCATCAAATAACACAGAATCGATCATTCACTCACTACAACTTTCTCCTCCGATATCCACTCGGTGTCCATGTCGAGGTTTTCCCTGGCCTCCCTGAGCTTCCCTCTCTCGGACCTGAGCTTCGCTTGTTCCGACCGGATCTGTAGGATTTAAAAAACACATTTTTTTTTTTTTACACACACATATTATAGGTCGAATCCATCAATTGCTGATGATTTAACTTGAAATCAACTCACCTCTCCATTGCAGAATCGAATCCCCTCCGACCTGCTCCTCTCCCAGTACAAGATCTTGCGATCCTGCAGCTCGATCATGTGGTCGAGTTGATCCACGTGCTCAAGGAGTCCTTGGTCTGGGAAAATTGCGAACCAACGTCAACGAGAAACGTCGGCGAAAACCGCGCAAAGAATCTTCTAAAGCATGGGACGCAACTGCGCCCTTCTGACGACGTTTGCGCCTTTCTGACGACATTTGCGCCTTTCTGACGACACTTGTGACGACATTTTTGACGACCCTGTCGAAATTCGTCCATGCAGAGCTGCAACAACACTTACGCCTCTCTCGCTCGCGCTCCAGCTCTTCCTCCAGATCCTCGATTGCGTCCTCCGGCACATCGGCAAAGTCAGCTCGATAGTGCTCGTCGACGACCAACATCAACGCCCAGAGCCTATCGATGAACGATAAGCTTTCATCCTGGACGCTGTAGTGGTGGTCGATGACCTCCATCAAGGCGACCACCCTTGATGGGAAACCCAGACTACCGAGAGCAGCGAACATTATCGCCACGACGATGAGACCGAGCATCGTCGAGAGCCTCTCCGGGAAAAAAAAAGACCACCAGAAAAAAAAAACAGACCACCAGAAAGCAGAGACCACCAGAAATCCGAACGCCAGAAAAACCCGAACACAAGAAAGCAGGCGAATCGAGGGGTTGGGCACAGAACTCCATGTGCTATAATCTGGGTCTGTCAAAATGTGAACTCCATGTGGATAATAAGGTGAAGAGATTAGACTGGGGGGACACTCTGTATGAGGCGGCAAAAAGAGAGGCAAATGGGAGGGACGGAATCGGGCGCCCAGCGATCCGACGTGGCTCTCTAGAAATGTCGCGCGTTTCGCGATCGCGCCTCGCAGTACGGCGATCGCGATGACGCCAGTCGGACCGCGATCCGATCAGCACCGGTCACCTCGCTGCCCGACCCGCACGCTGCAAGGATACACCAGCCGCCCCTGGCCGCCAGCTGACGCACGAGCGAGCGAGCGAGCGTGGGTGAGCGAGCGTGGGTGAGTTTTGGGAAGAGAGAGTGCGCATTTGGGTGAGAGGAAAAAAGTGTGAGAGAAAGAGTGAGAAGGAGAAAGGGAGAGGGAGAGAGAGAGAGGATGGACACAAGTGAGTGTGATTGGGTGCTTTCTCCTTGGCAACTGTTGCTATTTTTTTCCTTTTTTTTTCCTTTTTTTTCCTTTTTTTTACACTCTCTTTGCTTTCGTTTTCTTTCTGAAGATTGGTCAGTTCTGGATGATAATGACTTCAATCATGATGATGCGATTGCGGAGGAGTGGATTCCTGGAATTCTGGAGTAGGCACATTTTTCGGAGCACTTTAATTTTTTATCTTTATCTTTATCTTAATTTTTTATTTTTTTTTTCAGTTTTTCTTTCTTTATTTTTATTTTATTATTATTATATAGAGGAGGACAAGCCACAAGGAAATCGATCGTAGAAGCGCACTGGGCAGGAATGAAGCCGAATACAAAAAAAAGTTATTCTACTGGATTTCGATGTTGGGAGGTAAGAAACAAAAACAAATTTAGTTTTAAATTAATTTCTTCCTTCTAAATTAATTCAGTACTAGTTTCAGTTTTTATTTTCATTTTTTTAACTTTTACTTTTTTAAAGCTATAATTTTTGTTATTTCCTTTGGCGATAGGAGTGGTGCAACAGATCAGGCCATGATGATAAGGTTACACGAAACAAAGTGGCGGCATATCTTCTTCATTTGTCAGAAAAAAGCAAGGTAAGATCTAAAAAAAAGTAGATGTGTGTTTGTTTAATGGAATCTGGAATTTATAATATATATATATATATATATTTTTTTTTTTATTATTATTTTTTTTTTTTCTGATGTAGAGCTTGAGTGTTTTTGAGAATCGCTTAAAGGCGGTTTCCTACAAGTACAGAGAACAATTTGTACTAAGGGGGGATAAAGAAGAATATTATATCCCCCTCCGAAAATTTCCCGAGGTCGTCTTGGCTAACGATCTTTGTAAAAGGAACGAAGAAGGGAGGAAACGGAAGTAAGAAAAGAAAAGAGAAGAAAAAGAAACAGAAAAAAGAATGGAACAGTTTTTGTTTTTTTTGCTCTTCCTATTAAAGTAAAATAAAAAAAAATAAAACCGAAGTGTTCTAGTATTTTCTTTTCTTTTCCTTTGGATTTTCTTTTTACTCTTTATTTCCTCTTTTAAAGAATAAACAGTTTTTCTGTTAATCAACAATCACGTGGCAGTCATACTAACAAAATAGAAGAAATGTGTCCCGTTCCTAATTTTCTTGTGAAACAAAAGAAAAAATGCTTCAAGGAATACATTCTTTTCTTTTTTATTATTTGGAATATTTGCTATTGATTCTGTTTTTTCCCTCCCTGTGGAAAACAATCGATTTTTTCTGTGGACTAAAAATCAGGTGGCAGCCATAATATGAAAACAGAACAAATGTCTCTCCTTTTTTTTTTCAAAATAAAAAACAACTGCAAGAACAGAAAAAACAACTGCAAGCATTACAATCTTTTCTTTTTTTTTCCTTTGGACTTTTTTCTATTGTTTCTCTCTTTTTTTTTCCTTTGGACTTTTTTCTATTGTTTCTCTTTTTCCCCTCTCTTTGAAAACAATCGGTTTTTTGGCAGTCAATAAAGGAAAACAACACAACTGATTAAACAATCGATTTTTCTGTGGACTAAAAATCAGGTGGCACCCAGAATATGAAAACATAACAAATGTGTCTCCTTTTTTTTTTTCAAAATAAAGAACAACTGCAAGAACAGAAAAAACAACTGCAAGCGTTATAGTCTTTTCTTTTCTTTTCCTTTGGACTTTTTTCTATTGTTTCTCTTTTTTCCCTCTCTTTGGAAAACAATCGGTTTTTTGGCAGTCAATAAAGGAAAACAACACAACTGATTAAACAATCGATTTTTCTGTGGACTAAAAATCAGGTGGCACCCAGAATATGAAAACATAACAAATGTGTCTCCTTTTTTTTTTTCAAAATAAAAAACAACTGCAAGCAACAAAAAAAACAACTGCAAGCATTATAGTCTTTTCTTTTCTTTTCCTTTGGACTTTTTTCTATTGTTTCTCTTTTTTCCCTCTCTTTGGAAAACAATCGGTTTTTTGGCAGCCATTAAAGGAAAACAACACAACTGATTAAACAATCGATTTTTCTGTGGACTAAAAATCAGGTGGCATCCAGAATATGAAAACATGACAAATGTGTCTCCTTTTTTTTTTTCAAAATAAAAAACAACTGCAAGCAACAGAAAATGACATGTACATGGTTGTGAAACAACTGCAAGGAAAAGAATAGGATTTTCGTGAGAAAAAAACTCCCACCCAAACTTCCACCTACACTTCGGAAAAGATAGAAGTGATACCCAGATTCGAACTGGGATAAGAGATTAGCCTCACCACCGGTCATATCACTTTTTCATTTTATTTATACGTGTGTAGGGCGTACTCTGATCGACAATCGAATTCCCTCGCCGATGGTTATACATCACTTCAATTGAAGGGGGTATCTGAGTGGTTTCTGAAAAAAAATACTTACCGTGATGTTCGTGATCGATGCTCGTTCTTGTTTATGAACGCGGGCCTTGGCAGGGGCGACGATCAGCGCAATGTACAGCTCTGTGACCTATTGCTTCACCGCGTCGAGGGAGTGGGGCCTGACGATGCCGTTGCTTTGGTTTCTGTTATGAAACAGGGAAAGACAAATTCAGTAAGTACTTAAAAAAAAAAAGAAAAGAAAAAGAAAAAAGCAGGTCTAATCCATCCTTCCTCTTTTTTGCAGAATAACCGGACGGAATACACCGGTTTTCTTCGTCATCGTGACCCTGCCCTATGTGCAGTAGGAGGGGTGGGTTTTCACCTACTAAGTTCTTTGGACCTATCGAAAACATTACCCACCCCTGATCTCACTAGCAAGGAGAAGTGGTAAGAAAAAAAAAAACAGCAAAACAAAACAAAATCATTGCATTTATATAGAAAATATAAAATATAAAATGTAAACATCTAAAATATTAAACTTTATTCGTTTTCAGGTACGATTATCACTTAATTCATGGCCAAGACGCAAAGGAACCTCTCAGTTACAGTCAGATGCATCGCAATTTCAATGCGGCATTTCGAGCCAACGGGATATCAAGCACGAAAACCACCCACGCCCCCCGTGGCTCTGGAGCAAGGGATCTTGAAAAAAAAGGGTGCGAATGAACAATAGAATTTTACCTTTCTCGTGACAGCCCAACTATGCCTCCTCAATAACGCCTGGATTTTCGCGCCAGCCCAACTATGCCTCCTCGATGACGTTTGGAAGTTGAAAAGCAATCGGGCCTGCAAAATTCACAGAATCGATAGGCTTTTCCCTACTGTGGAAATATAAAAAATTTCTAACTCTGAATGACACAAAGCGAAACACATCAACATATGCAAAGTTGTTATTCAGGTGGGGGTAAGCCAGTGGCAGGCTGCAACCCACCATGTATTAGTTTTAAGAAAGGGCAAGAACACAAGTGGCTCCAGTCATTTTATTCCATCTGAAAAATTTTCACCTCATTTCAGACATCCAGAATGTAGCTCATCACTGACGCCTGGAAGTGGTTTTGAAATAATAAGGCAAAAATCCAGAACCATGCACAGAATTAATGGGGGGTTCCTTATAGTGTAGCTCTGAATGGCACGAAGCGAAACATATCGACATGTCCACAGTTTTTTGTTTTTTGTTTTTTTCGAGGGGGGAGGGGGGGATGTCTAACACCCACCATTCATAGATTTTTGGGAGAGGTAGAAACAAAATTGATCACAAGATAAACTGTAAATTTTTTACCTCTCTCTTTCGAGGGAACTGATCGTCATTCTTCCAGTATGCAATAAAGTCCTGTTGGCCTGAAGGAAAACAGTAAAAACTGGCGACCCACTTCTCTTGCAGAAAAAAAGAGAATAATAGTTAAAACCGTACAGTAAAAATAGTATTTTCAGTTCGCGACTCTCTTCAGAATCTATTATAATTTTGAAATCAATTCTTTGAAGCTCACAAATTATATAATTGTAGTCACAGACTTTGTTTTTTGTTTCCACTCGAATTGCAAAAATGTTGTTTATGGTCCTTAATATCGAAAAAACAATTAAGTCACCTTGTTTTTTAATGGGATGTAGAGCTTCTGAAACAGACATTCGAAGATTAGGTCGATGGCGGATGGACCATTTGTTTAAAAGCTATCTCACCAACTTACCTCTGGACGCGCTGATTGCAGCAGCCGGCTATGGGGTGGATCGCAAGGCATACAGATGCGTTCGGGGCCATCTTGTCCCTCCCATCCACTTGCAGAAACTGATATTTCCAGAAATCACAGGCGAACTCAAAGAAAAAATCAAAGAGATGAACAAGAGTTCGAACACTAGAGATATTGCAGCTGAAAGTTTCCTCGATGTGTTAGATTATCTTCGGATCGTCATTCTGCAAGACGCCGTATTTTTGCGCAGGTGCGTCAGTATTTCGGCTCGAAATACTCAGCTAGCATAGGAATATTTCTCTTCCTATTCCAATTATTTCTCACAGAACCTATTTTTACATAGTTAGTTAGGACACAAGGCACTTTCTCACCAATTTTTCTTTTATATACAGTTGTACATTTATGGATCTAAAAGGATTACTTGTTTTGGGCTGGATTTTTATTCTTAAGATTAAACACTCATTCATATATTTAGGAGCTTTCCTACGTCATACCTCTTTCGTCACCCAGCTTTCCTTGACCCGGGTTTCGAAGTGTGGGCGGCACAGGTCGAGCAGTATTGTGAAGACTTTGTACCTACGAGAGAAAACAATGGTGTAAGTATCAATAACTTATATGCCTTGGAATTTATTTTGAAATCTCTAAAATGCTTGCAGAAATTTAAATTTAATGGTTTAAAAATATTTAAATGTGTACATATTTTCCCTTGTTATTTGTAGGTCGAAAGCTTGCAAGATTCTCTCGAAAAAATCTCAGTCGATATGCTGAGGGAAATAAACGAAAATCGGCGGTTGATTTTGAAACTTCTATCTGACCCCCCAATGGAGAAAAAAACGGCCCCGGCCCCACCCCAGCCCACGCCTCAGCCCCCGCCCCAGCCCCAGCCCACCTTGCATTTGAAGGAAAAATTGGTGTCAATCGTAGAGCTGGACGAAGAGTGGAATCATGGTTTGAATGGGGGCGTCTCGATTGCCTACATGGAACAGAATTTTTCTGATTGGAGGAAAAACAACACAGCGCTTACACACAAAATTTTCAAGAGAAAAATTGTGATTAAATTTCTGGAGGAAATCAAAAATGCAACAGGCTTTCGGAGATCCGAAGTTGTCCATGCGGTTGAAAATGCAAGAATTGATAACAAATTGACCATATATCAATTTCAATTGAGAATTCAAAACGACAATACGCCTGTCATAAACATACGGGGTGAGAAAATTGAGTGGAGGAGGGGAGGGATCAAGCGCACAGGGCAGAAAAGGTCAAGTGATGGTATCCATGATGATAGGAAAAGGCTGAAACTAAACGGTAAGTCCTTGTACTTGATTTGATTCACTTGATTTTGTTCATTTTTCGAGTGGTTTCATTTTGTTAAATTATTCGTACTTTCTTTGATTTGAAAAGAGTTTGATGGCCCACCAGAAGTCCCGGAAAATGACGAAGTCCCTCCAACCGAGACGATGGGGGAGGTGACAAGGGAAGTGGGAGACGCGGCAGTGGCTTTGTTGGATGTGCCCGATATGGTGGTAGATTTGCTGGATGTGGCGGCCGTTGCAGCTGCGACAGATGCGGTAGTTGGAGCGGTGGATGGAGTGGTGGATGCAACTGCAGTTGGAACGCTGTCTGTGGACCCTGTTGTTGACGATGACTGGGCTGAGATCCTTGAGACCTACGTGGGAAACACACACACACCTGAACTGGAACTGGAACCGGAACCGGAACCGGAACCGGAACCGGAACCGGAACCGGAACCGGAACCGGAACCGGAACCGGAGCCCGAGCTCGAGCTCATTACAAGACCAAAATCAGTGATGGACTTGTATGAAGAATGGAAAAAAATTAAAAACAAAAAGTTGAAAAGTACCGAAAAAGATAAGGCTTTTAGGCGCCGGCCGCTTTGGAAATTTTTCGAGGAGAAAGCAAACGATGCTAATGGAAATCAAGTGGCTGAAACGATGGAAGATTATCGCAAGAAAAACAATTTGTCCATAATGAAGCTTATAGAGCGAATTAAAAATGGGGACATGCCCGCCAGATAGTATTGGGGCAATTTTTTCCTGATGTAACACATTTCGAAAAAAATCTGCGGGGGGTGCAGCCTCCTTCTATGCGGGATTTTTTACCAAGCCTGGTCTTTTTGCTTTAGGAATCAACATAAGCGACGCTCCATATCAGACAAGTCTTTTCCATTTCAATTAACTGAATCTCGTTTACTACGAGCACACCTGTCAGGACAGGCTACACTTGACATTGTCTCCTTGGATTCATCCATCGTGTTCCTTGCAACCTTGGCCCCAGTTCCGGCTTTCACCCAGGCCCCAGTTCCGGCAAACATATCTGTCCCAGAACAAAAATGAACTCAACTGAACGAATAGAAAAACGCCAACCACCATCAATTGGCTGTCCTTGAACATCGCCAAGTGAACCTTGGTGCACATCCAACCCGAATATAAATAAAAAAGTCTGTCCTCTGTTGTGCTCCATGGCTGCGCTCCCGTTGCAAGGCTTGGGCAACCAGGGTGCAGAGCTTCGGTTCGCCTGCTATTGCCCTTATCCAGTCAGAAGTGATTGATGGGCATACAAAAAAAGCACAGATGTTTTCGATGTAGTAGAGCCGCCAGTCAGCAACCAACCCTACTTAGAAAAAAAGGGCCCCATCTAATATACAATTCCATTGCGCAAGCCTGTCCAAATACTAAAATAGTAGACAATATATTAAAAATATGAGTATAATGATACCGGTGCATACACGATTCTTTTCGTTTTTTTTTTGGAATGGGGACTTGCTGCAACAGCAGCAACAACAAACAACAACAGCTTGTTTGCTGCTGGAAGCGAAACACAGGACATTATTTTTTTTTCTTTTGCCATCAAAAAAGGGCACACCAAACGACTGGTTCAAAAGATGCTTTTGTTTGCAAGACATGTAGAGGAAAAACATTGGAAAAACGAAGGCAGCATGACTGTATTTCTAAATTTGTTCTTTTCCCAGCAACAGGTGCATCACTGTTGGAAGGTGACAGGTGGCATCGATCAGAGATTGATGGCTGCAAGCTTACGTAATGAGGTCATCCTCCTCATCATCAAAGCGAACTTCGGGCGCTCCATATATCCCCTTTTCTATCCTCCTGAGATGTAGACATTGCTTTGGAGTGTTTGCTGCCAGGGGATTGCAATCGGCTGCTGGCCATCCTGAATCCGACCAGGGTATCGATTGCTCCCTGCACAGAAAAATTTCCAGGGAATGATGAGATCACACACAGAGAGAAGATTGAGGACGAATTTGCTGTTGATCCCATTTAGCTAGTTGAACCCCCCCCCCCCAGACTTCCCAAAAGCAACAAAAATTCCTTCCTATCACAAGTAATGAGAGGAGTAAGTGGGTGAGGGCAGATTCCCTTGTTGAATTTTGAGCTGCCCTTGCACACCAGCCTCCACTGTCGAAATATTGTCTTCAATTGCAACAATCAATGCCTGCAATAACAATGATCGCAAAAATCACTGCCTATCGGCAACAGATTCCCAGTTGTGGGCTCTTTCATAGACCATAATTGCTGAGGACCAATAGAAGAAAGTGTGTTGCTTGCCTGATAATACGAGAGCTCTAAACGCAAGTGACGAAAGTGGACTCCATGGCGTTTTCCCCATACACATCCAAAGAGGTTGCCGGATCCCATCAAATTCAAAGCGGCATCCAAGGTTGAGTCAGGGACACACTGACCTGGGTAGTGGAATCGGGGGGAGAGATGAGGGCGCCAGAGCTGGGCCCGGAGCTGGATCTAACGGTGCTGGAGGTGGTGGCAATGTTGGAGCTGAATCCAGGGCATTTGTACAATATGACCCCCCAAATCAACATACAGTCCCCTACATCAATGCTGCCACCTTCAATGCCTACGTTCCACTATCATTTGAATCCTGCGAGGATCGACTGTATCGTTATTGTTTCTTCTTTATTCAGCGACCTTCCCCTTCCTACGCCCTCAGCCCCAGCTCCGGCCGACCAGTCGCCACCTCCAACATTTCCACCCCCGCCACCATATCCAACATTTCCTCCATCCCCACACCCCCCATCATCTCCACCTACGCCAGCCCCAGCTCCCAGCGTCCCGGCACCGACACCATCTTTAGGAGATATATGCCAAAACTCCCCTCAGGAGGCGATAATGATTTTCGAGTGGCTTCGTTTCTGTTTGTCACGACCTCCATCTCTTCCAGTCACGGTCCACTCCATTGAACGCCCTCAACATCATCATGACCACCTCCGTCCGTGTTCGCATCCTGCTCTGCACATCCCAGCGTCGAAAAGTGAAAAAACATGTAGTGGTGCCGACTCTGACTTTTGACCTGCAACCCCTTCAGGCTCTGTTGTTGCCAGAGCCACCAAAAAAAAAAAAAAAAAGATCAAAACAATTAACAAAAAAAAAAGTCCCCAAAAATATCGATGCCACCTCGTTTGTTTCCCAGCATTTGTTTTTCCGTCCACATGAAAAAACGAACGTTCAGGGTGACGTAGTTCACTTTTCCGGCGTATTCGGCTTCCAAGGCCACAGCATCTGGCAACATTTCCCGACAAACCTCAAGTCTGGATTGCAACAGGAAAAAAAAATCAAAACAAGCCACCGTTAGGGCCAGCATTTTTCTAGCCTAAGAATTTGCTCGGATCGCCGCAGAAATTAATCAAAATTATATGTTGAAGCACATCTATATATTCTTGAATTGAAATTATTTTTCACACGGCCAAAAGGCCGTGTATTTCCGTGTTCAGGGAAATTTATAGGCTGACTCAGGGGGAAAAAAACCCAAAAACACTGGATCATCACAATGTCTATATCTAGCTACCTCTCTATGCAGAAGGTAAACTGAGAAGAAACTGGTGTTGACAAACTCCAGAAAAAATGCTGACAAGAATTGCATGGGTAATCCCAGGAGGACTCACTCATCCAAATCGCTTATCCAACCATATATATATATAAAAGCAAATTTTTTTTCTGAGATTTTCTTAATTGCTCCTCAGCTGATGACAATTGGATACACATTCACACACACACACACACCCAAAAAAAAAAGAAATTGAAAAAACCCGCACCAGTTTGCATAGAACTCCACGACCGTGGGTTTCCCATTTGTGAGTGCGACATCCAGCGGCACCGATACATTATCCAAATCGGCAAAGGAAGCCCCGGAGCCCAGTCTGGTGAAGAAAAACAACAGGACGCCTGCCACCGCATCTCCTGCAGCCAACAGCCCGTTGTTCGGAGGCGCTTGCTCCTCGACTACTGGAGGAGGGGGTGGGGGCGGGGGTGCTTGTGCTGCTTTTTCTGCCTGGCCGAAACAACACACTGAGAATTGCCTTTGGCAAAATTGGAGAAAGAAAACGGAATTTGTTGTAGTAAAAGGTGGTACAGGGAAACCTTTTTTTTTTGGGGGGGGGGAAGAGATCTTTTGTGTTTTTTTGTAAATGAGGAGCGAAAAGAACACGTCGCAGTTGAAATAAATCTCGGTAGGTTTTCACAAGGTTTGTTTCGAACATTAGTTTACATACTGTGTGCTGGTTGATACAATCAGATTTCTATTTTTGGGACAAAACAATGGCGACTTTGTTTTTTTGGGGGGTTTCCATGACCATTTTCAGCACACAAAACTAAACTCGCGTAGATGACCCCTCAATCTGTTTGCAATTTCATTTTTTTTTTTGCATCTGCCCCCAGGCACCAAAAACCTAGTTTAATCAAATTGGATTTGCCTTTCTATTTTTCGATTATCTTGCTTCTTCAAATAGAGTTCATTCTGATTTTCTTCCAGCTCAAATTTCTCCGCTGTGGTTCCCGTCGTTTTTCAATTTTCCATTAAAGCTTTAATCATCGAACATTTCTGTCAATCAATTAATTTGCATGAGGCACCCACTTTTTCCAAAAAAAAATTGATTGATTCTTAAGGGGAGCTAAACTCCACTAACCAACCGTTCGTTTATCGAAAGCACCTCTTTGGCACCGGCTCCGCATCCTCTGATTGCGCCTTAGTGAATCGAACAACTCGATTTCTCGAGTTGAAATCTCGCGATGGAGTCCACCTCTGTGGAGCCCCACTTGAAACCCCTTCACCAGCTCCATCACATCCACCGTCCCCGTCATGTTGACATCCAACTTCTCGAAAATTCCGATCAAAATGTGCTGCCGTCGTGCAGAAATGGTGGCAAAACGAATCAGATCGATCAGCTTGCTGGGATCCACCAGTCCGGAGTCCGAGGGGCACAAATGCGAGAACAGAGCCGTGACTTGCCGAGGTTTCAGATCGAAATCCTTCAGCAAGTTCGCAAAGTCTGACAGGCTGCCACCCTGTGGTCCGTTGCCACCACCTTTCCAAGCTTTCACTCTTTCAGTGAATTCCAGCATCCCGTTCACTCCATTGGCTCGCAAGGTGAGCAACCAGTGGTGGATGATGTTTCTGGGTTCGGTGATGTTCAGGATGGGGGTCATGGGCGACAGGGGCGAGGGAACCGAGAGGGTGTCTTCAGGATCCGTCGGTTGATGTGATGTGATGTGATGCATGCACATCATCATCATCAAGAGTGATGCACATCGATGCCGACTAAATCCCGATGATGCTGATGATGCATGGTGAGATGAATTTTTCGTGTGTTGAAATAAACTCACAGAGTTCCCTCCTGAAATCCAAAGCTTCGTGGCCGCTCAGATCCGCTCCCAGCTCGGCCTCCACTTTGTCTTCCAAGGCGGCGTGTTTCAAAGATTGCCTGTTCAACCTCGTCACCACGGACACTCTGTAGCCCTCCATCAGAGTCTCTTTCAGAGTCGGATACGAAGAAAACAAAGGCTCCATGTCTTTCACTTTCAGTTCCCACATATGACATGCCGTTCTCGCTCGAAGGGTACTAGGCCGTTTTCTGTCAAACACACATGCAATAAAGGCATCAACATCGAATCCGTTGAAAATTTGCCTGAAGAGATAAACGTGCCAACATTTATTTGAATTTTTGAACTATTATGGAAGTGTTGGGTATCATGTATCTCTTTTTCAAAAGGACAGCAACAAAAGCAATCAGCATGTGTTCGGGGAAATTAGCCAACCTGAGTTCCGGAATATCGGACGCCAGAATCGCAGATTCACAGCAAGTGTAAGAATCGTTTCAATCAAAAGCTTTAACGTCTGAACAATCAGTGGCTGATCGACCAGACAGATCCTCAATTCACAAAGCAAAAAAAACAGCATTTCATATTGGAATGGTATATATGTGCACAGTATATACCATTGATACGTATATACTATTATCTAATATTATTGTGTTGCGATTTTTGCTCACCTGCAACAGCTTTCAATCCTTGGGCCAAAATGCCCACAAGATCTGCATGTGGGCCTGGCCTAGCTAGCATCCTGCTGCATGTCACTGGAGTGGAAGGCACGCAGCTCTTCAATTTAGGGTGTTTAGGGTCTTGCACTGCTGAGAAAACCGTTGCACAAAATTTGCAGTTCGTTTTGCTTCAACCACACAGAAGGGGAGAAACTTTATTTCTTCGTAAGGACGACCCGACTGCGCAAAGAGTCTGTCCAATTTTTGAAGGCCAGTTTTGAAGAAGGACATTCTCTGGTGCGTCTTCCGGGTGCGAATTCGTGGCGTTGCGGAGTTCTGCCACTGGGATGCGTGCATTCATGAACCACGAATCTCCTTCGCAACCCACCTCGTGCCAACAGCAAGGAAAACTGTTCTCAAAGCGCGGTGCGTCATGGCGGCTCTCGGTAACACTGGGTGGGGGTGATTGCTGGCGAAATTGCTGGGTGGAAGATACTTTCAGGGAAATTTCGTTTCCCTGGGATTTGCCTCATTCTATCGGCTGGATACTGCCAAGGATCTTGCGCCCAGCAACACCCAGCAATTCGCTCGCGCGACGTGACATCATGTCGGACTGGGGTGCCGTCCTTTCAGTTGTGTGCTGATGTGTCCCTCGAAGCGCAGGGTCACACTATTGCTGGGGGGGTAGATACGCACCCGGTCTCCTCCACAAATCAACGCAAGCGAATTACAGACATGTCACCCGAGCCACAATCGTTCAATAACATCCCAATAAACCAAGAGTTCTGAGCCGAGCTTGAAAATCGAGCCGGAGGTTTCACCCAGAAATTGTGCAGCCACAGACCACGACAGGATCAAGAAATTGAAAAGAAATTCCTCCTCTCTCTCTCTCTCTCATGAAATAAATAAAAATTTAATACGAATGCCAAAAAAATAGATGACTTTGCATCAACAGCAAAGACGCAAGCCATACGATCACGATCTCAAAAGATAAACATAATATTTCAGAGATCTTTCCAGCAGTCCACAATTCTTTGAGAAAATTTTCGAGTTCCCTCATCCTTATGCATCCATGACAACCAAACTCAGGGCTCGACCCAGCAATCCCTTCACAGTATCATCAAACCTCCTCTTCTTGAACTGCATGATTATTCTCTGAATCAACCAGAATAGCAAAACGTGAGATCGGAATTTTGATACTGGTGGCAACTCTGTGGTGGTCTTGGGGAATGCAAAGCCCACTTTCAAGTGGGGAGTCTCATATTTTGTTGGTGGGGGAAAGAAATTATAGGTGGGGGTGAAAAAACAAAGAAAAAACAGTCAAAGAAAAAACTCACTGATTGAAGGAAAACAGGGGCGGATAGAAGGATTTTAAAAAAAGTTTAACAGACTTACCCCGACGATACGGCCAGCGCCACCGAAAGATCCAGTGGGCGTGGGTGCTCTGGAGCAGGGGTCGGAGTTGGAGCAGCCATAATCGCCGCCTTGGCAGCAATCTTTCCCGCAGAAACCACCACCGCAAAGCCTCACTTCTTACCACCCTGCGATCAGAGAAATTCATCATGTCCCTCACAGACATCGCACACAGCTCTTGGAAACGATCGACGAGCAGCGCCGCCACAACAATTGCTCACCTGGGTTTCCTCCACGATGATCTTCTTGACCGGTGGGATAGATCCGCTACTTCGACCACCACCCCCTCTTCGCGCCGCGATCCACGAGCTTTTCTACTGGTTTGACCTTCGTGTATGTGGCGGCGGCGGCGCTATCGCCTACCATGACAACTGGTCAACAATTGTCGCACCCCATTCTCCAAAAACGCAGCTAAAACAGCGCAGCATCGATTCTTTCGAATGGAGAGTTGCGAAGATCACGAAGCTGACGGCTGTGCTCCTCATGGTTGTTGAACTAAGTGAGAAGTCGAGTTGTAAAACTCCAGCGTCTCGATCTACTCAAACAGTGGTATCAGCTTAACAGGGAAACTTGACGTTTTCGATACCGCTGGGGCGCGTTTAATCCAACCCCCTCCCCATGCACCCTTATTCTGTGCACATCACAACGTTGCATAGTCTTCCGTCCAAGGACCAGATTCTGGAAATGAGGAACCCAGTCACAATCAATGAACGAACTCCTCGAAAGGACGGCCAGTGCCCCTCTATTTCTGTAGTCCGATGTGGAAACCTCAGCCAAGATAACAGGCCGCAAGCGCCCTTGTTTCCGAGAATTTGTAGCTCACCACAAAGCTTCGCCCAGCACACATTATCTGGAGAGGCGGTTGCCAGACTATCACGATCAGCACAGGCAAGCACAAAACACCTTCAAAAAAATTCATAATGAAATAGATCAACACCCAACCTCCTGATGTCTGGCAGAAAGAAAATGGACTTGGTGTGGTCTGACTCACTATAGTGGGGGTGCTTGACTTTCTCTGGCAGGTCGCCCAGCATCTTATGAACGGTGGCCTCCTCCTCGAGTTTCATCTGTGGGGCCAGGCATTTGCTTCATCCAGTTTCTGGATCCATCAATGTACCTTTGAGCGATAAAAAATTCTTTCCCATTTTTAACCATTTTTGTGGCAATACCAATGCAATGTTGGGGTGCAAAAGTTGGTTTCATTATCACTGAATTCTGTTCTACAGGGGAGAGTTTTGAGGCTTGCAACATGCTTAAACAAAAAAACGGCGCAGGATTTGTGAAGTTGATTGAATTTAGGTGGCTGCCAACTGCGATTCAAGGGGTATTGTTAGTCTGTCTGCAAATTTCTTTCCTCCTTGGTTTCATTTGTGCCAACCCATGTTTTTTCTGCATCCATTTCATTATATTTATTTCCCCAACTTCACAATGGAATGTCAGGTCCAGGTTTTTTGACACGGCCACCTTGGTTGGAAGAACTTGGTTCGATTTCATTCGAAAACCGAAAATCAAACACCAGACCCTCCGGATCAAACAATATTGTAGGATTCCTATCCGGCAAGCTGCTTGACTGATCAGGGGCAACTCCACAGGTATTTGCAAAAAGTATCAAGCTTTTTATTCATTGATACAAACATATTTAAACTTTTTATTGACAGTGATTCAAAACAAAAAGGGCATCACATGTACAGCTGTGATCTGTTCCAAATTTTCGGAAACCAAGAAGAACTGGATTTAAGAATGCATTTGAGTAAGGAAAAAGATGCATGCAGGTCTCTGTGGCAACCTGCTTGTTTGCTCAACTCAAATCATTACGGGGTTCATTCAATTGTATATACATTTGTTATATTTGTTATATTTTTATTGTTCTTTTGTTGTTTTCTTTTCAATGTCAATGTCAACTTCATTTTTTTTTTGCAGCACAGGCCCCTGATGCATCTGGTGAAGGTCAAAAGATCCCTGGAGTGCCAGTGGCTGTGACTATCTGCACGGGCGATCAAACAGCGTTGGCTTGGTGGAGGCAGGCCAATCTGTGTGAGTGTTTTATTGAATCATGCGTCATTGCTTTTTTTGTTTTTTTGTTTTTTTCAAGGTAGAAAGCAAAACGATTCACTCCCGAAATAATCAGACAACGGGAAATCCACACCAGGTCCGTTGTCAAGTGGGAATGCCGCCAACATGAAGGTCATAAGAAATACGAAATATTATCGATGGAATGCATAGCTGGTCGGCCAATGACTGTGTGTTAAGTGAGTTTTCTCAGCAACATTTTTGGCAGAAAAAAATAACACGACTTTTTCTGTAGAGGAAAGACTTGATCAGTGTTTTTTTTTCCCCTTGTAGATTACATCAACAAGCACTTGCTGGGCTTCTGGGTGCAAGATGATGTGGGTATTGAGGGGAGGAAAAATCTGTGGAAAAAGTCAGACACAACAGAGAAGCAACATTGCATTTTGCACTTTTTTCGGAAGAGGTACGATCAATCGATGCTTATTCTTGTTTAACAGGCTAAAAAATTGTTACAGAGGATTTTCAAGACATGAAAAATTGATGGAAAACCTTACCCATTCCATCAGATTAGAATGTGTGGATGCCCAAAGGTATGTCCATCGCTTTCTCAATCTGAAGAGCTGTGTTTACGATATATTTTTTGACCTGGCACAAACAAAGGTGGCTATTTGTGTCTTTTTTTTCAATATGTAAAAAAAAAAAGGAACAAAGACAAGAGCATCGCAAAAAACCGATGGAAGATGGACAATTTAAATTGCAAATGTGTGCAAAAAAGAGTGGTGAGTGAAACTTTCTCTTTTCTTTTCCTTAGATCATTGAATATGTCAGTCAAGGCTCTTAATTTTTTTAGGAAGGGGAAGGGGGTGTTTGGATGTCTTTTTCTTAAATGAGGTTTGGAGGGGGGGGGGTTCGATTTGGCTGTTGTTCCGTATTGTCTTTTTGGTGCTGTAGGCTCGATTCGATCGATTGTGTGGTAACGAAAAAAAAAGACATGAGACATCTTTACTTGAAAGCGTACTCAACTGAAAAAAGATGAAAGCTACCGAACATTCGACTTGTTTTTTGTTTCTTGTGGTGTTCTTTTTGAAAAAAACCATGACACTTGATTTTCAGGAGCTGCATAAGAAAGGTACCCTTGATGACTGACTTGATGTGAAAAAAAGGCCAAAACATGCTTTTTCTGGTTGATTTTTTTTTTTTGTGACACAAGAAAAGACCACTTCATATCCTCCCTGACACAAAATGAAATGTTGAAATGAAACCGACTCAAATTAATCTGGCCCTACTTGCACCATCGAATGGTGCAAGTAGAATCGAGTCGATTCCCCCTTTTATTCTGGGTGTGGGCAATTGTTGTACATTGTACAATGTCATCCTCACAAAAAATAGTAATAATACAATCCCATATTTCCATACAATTCCTTGCCACATTGAAAAGTTATCTCCTGACACTCATATTTTACGCCTCTCCCTGCGAAATCCTTCCTCCAGTGATCTGAATCCATAGTCCCCCAAATATCCCTGGTCCTACTCATCGCTTTACAACTATCATCTCCCCAATATACACACATATTTATATCTATATATTTATTCCCATTTCCACCAACCGTCTGAAATAGATTTTTAGACAAAACCCATTAAATGCTACGGGCACAAAATTCTCGCTTGCCTAAGATGAGGAATGGAAGCTATGGGGAATTGGAGTCTTGGCTGGATTTCAACTTCTCTGTGATCTCATTCACTGGAATAAATTTCAGCTTTGGGGCGAAAAAGGCTGGACACCTAAAAAATGAAATATGTTTGTATCAGTGATATTCGCTTGATATTTTCTGCGAATATATATATATGTATATATACATACCAGTCTACCACTAAACCAGCTTGCCGGATAGGAATCCTACAGCTGTTTGATCCGGGGGGTCTGGTGTTTGATTTTCGGTTTTCGAATGAAATCGAACCAAGTTCTTCCAACCAAGGTGGCCGTGTCAAAAAACCTGGACCTGACATTCCATTGTGAAGTTAGGGAAAAAAATATTCTGAAAGGAATGCAGAAAAACATGCATTGGCACAAATGAAACCAGGGAGGAAAGACATTTGCAGACACACTAACAATACCCCTTGAACCTCAGTTGGCAGCCACCCAAATTCAATCAACCTCAGAAATCCTGCGCTGTTTTTTTGTTTAAGCAAGTTGCAAACCTCAAAACTCTCCCCTGTAGAACAGAATTCAGTGATAATGAAACCAACTTTTGCACCCCAACATTGCATTGGTATTGCCACAAAAATGGTTAAAAATGGGAAAGAAACATAATTGAAGGTATTTTTGGAGTGCCTGTGCTGACTGTGATAGTCTGGGGAGGGGTTCTTATTCTTGCTAAGTTTGCCACATGGGATTACAGAAATAGAGGTGGGGCACTGGACGTCCTTTCGAGGAGTTGATTCATTGATTGTGACAGGGTTCCTCATTTCCAGGATCTGGCCCTTGGCCAGAAAACTATGCAGGCGGGTTGGATTAAACGCGCCCCAGCGGTATCGAAAACGTCAAGTTCCCCTGTTAAGCTGATACCACTGTTTGTGTAGATCGAGACACTGGAGTTTTTCTGTTTACAACTCGACTTCAGTTTTACAACCATGAGGAGCACAGCCGTCAGCTTCGTGATCTTCGCAACTCTCCATTCGAAAGAATCGATGCTGTGGTATTTTAGCTGCGTTTTTGGAGAATGGGGTGCGACAATCGTGGACCAGTTGTCATGGTAGGCAATAGCGCAGCCGCCGCCGCCACATACACGAAGGTCAAACCAGTAGAAAAGCTCGTGGATCGCGGCGCGAAGAGGGGGTGGTGGTCGAAGAAGCGGATCTATCCCACCGGTCAAGAAGATTATCGTGGAGGAAACCCAGGTGAGCAATTGTTGTGGCGGCGCTGCTCGTCGATCGTTTCCAAGAGTTGTGTGCGATGTCTGTGAGGGACATGATGAATATCTCTGATCGCAGGGTGGTAAGAAGTGAGGCTTTGCGGTGGTGGTTTCTGCGGGAAAGATTGCTGCCAAGGCGGCGATTACGGCTGCTCCAACTCCGACCCCTGCTCCAGAGCACCCACGCCCACTGGATCTTTCGGTGGCGCTGGCCGTATCGTCGGGGTAAGTCTGTTAATTTTTTTTTTTTAATCCTTCTATCCACCCCTGTTTTCCTTCAACCAGTGAGTTTTGACTGTTTTTTCTTTGTTTTTTCACCCCCACCTATAATTTCTTTTCCCCACCAACAAAAGATGAGACTCCCCACTTGAAAGTAGGCTTTGCATAGACCACCACAGAGTTGCCACCAGTATCAAAATTCGTAACTGATTTCACGTTTTGCTATTCTGGTTGATTCAGAGAATAATCATGCAGTTCAAGAAGAGGAGGTTTGATACAAGGCTGGGACTGCTGGGTCGAGCCCTGAGTTTGGGAGAAGAAGAGTCCTGGTTGCACAAGGATGGGGGAACTTGCCAGCTTTCTCTGGACTTTCGTAGATTGTGGAGGAGAAGGATCTCTGAAAAATTGTGCTTCTGTGATCATATGGCTTGCATCTTTGATGTTGATGTAAAGTCTGCTATTTTTTTCATGTTTTTTTTCTTGTTTATCAGAGAGGAGGACCTCTTTTCAATTTCTTGATCATGTCGTGGTCTGTGAAAGTTGCCCAACTTCTGGGCGAAAGCTTGGCTCAAGACCCAGCTGGCTGGTTGGGATGTTATTGGATGGTTGTGACATGTCTGTAATTTGCTTGTGCTGATTTGTGGAAGAGATTGTCCCTCCTTTTTGCCTCCTCTCTTTTTCCCGCCTTATACAGAGTGTTCCCCCAGTCCAATCTTTTCACCTTATTATCCACATGCAGTTCAGACAGACAGACTCAGATTGCAGCACATGGAGTTATGTGCCCAACCCTCCGATTCGCCTCCTTTCTTGTGTTCGGTTTTTTTTTGTGCTCTGTTGAATTGGGGAAAACGAGAAGGTTACAAAAGACCAACAAACAACCGAGTGTTCACCCTATATCCTAAAACTGGTGGACAGATCTGTACTACAAACCCAGATCTGTACTATAAAGCCTCACTTCGATTGGGTCGTTCCAACACGCTTCACGGCGCATAAAACTCCGACCCTTGAACTCTGTTCAAGTTTCCCCACAATGAAATGCGTGGTGGGCCCATATATATTTTTTTTCTGACAGGATGATACTCATCCTCAATCAAAAACTTTCTTTTTCCCACTGAACACAATCTGAACGAAAACTACCCCTGTATACTATACTCGCCACTCTCGCTACTTTTCGTAGGTATGTTCAGTTCAGGACTTGTTTAACCCAGCGCAGCCCAAACGCCTCTTTCGAACTCACAATCCTCGATCTGGCTTGGGGATTTCGTCACTCTCGATACCTTTCATCGTAGGTATGTTCAGTTCCAGAGATAGGACTTGGGCCAAAATTCTGGTCCGGCTACGGTCCGGTCCGGTTACGGTCGAGTTACGGTTCCGTATTACGGCCGTAACTCCGTACCGTAACCGGAGTAATATGTTGTTTTTACGGTACGGAACAGGTACGGTATAGCTACGGTAGCCCCTGAATCACCGTGAAGTAGTGTGGTTCAGTGCTAAAGCGTTAGGCTGTAGTCTGTAAGGTCGTGGGTTCGAATCCCCCTGGGTTCCTTTGGGTTCTCGGGACCCTGCGGGGGTTACTATTTACGGTTTACGGTTGGTACGGTGGTTACGGTCGGTACGGTCCGGTACCGGAGCAGTACGGAGTGGTACGGTGGTCCGGTTCCGAGCACGAAAACCACTCCGGTCCGGACCGTAACTACCGTAACCGTAAGTGACCGGAGTGGGGTTACGGTACGGTTTACGGTACCGTAACCGGAAAGTCCTATCTCTGTTCAGTTCAGGGCTTGTTTAACCCAGCGCAGCCCAAACGCCTCCTTCGAACTCACAATCCTCGACCTGGTTCGATGCAGACGTGGCTCCCCAATCAGTGTAGCTCGAGAGTACCAAGGAAGTCAGGGGATGTGTCGTATGCCGAGTGTGTGCTTTGTGAGGAGAGATCTTTTACGTCGTGGTACACGCACGACGGGTCTTCTTGCTTCCGAGAAGAGTGCTTGGCGGTCACACTTCTCCACGCCTGCGTCAGGTTGTGCTGCCCATAGCCCCCCACCCTCAGCGACGGTTCTCGTGGCTTGCCAGTCGCTCTGTGCCTCCTAGTAGAAGGTCCCATCGATCGCACCCACTCCACTTGACGTTCTGGACGCCACCTGGGTGTTGCGATGTGACTAACTGCGCACTGTTTGTGCGACTTGCTCCACAACTTGCGCCCTCCCTAGAGCGCACTTTCCCAGGGCGAACCTGGCTCCGAAACCATGTTGAATTGGGGAAAACGAGAAGGTTACAAAAGACCAACAAACAACCGAGTGTTCACCCTATATCCTAAAACTGGTGGACAGATCTGTACTACAAACCCAGATCTGTACTATAAAGCCTCACTTCGATTGGGTCGTTCCAACAGCTCTTGATACAATGCTCGTCAGTCTTGCTGTCGTGGCGATAATGCTCGCTGCTCTCGGTGCCTTCGCGAAAATGTTCGAATTGTGCGAAGCTTTGGAGGAAAAAATTGAAGGACTCAGGGGAGAACTGAAAAGCGAGGCACTGAGGGACGAGCTGGAGCGCACGAGAGAGAGGAGTAAGTGTCTGCTATGCTATGGACGAATTTCGAAAGGGTCGTCACAAGTGTCGTCACAAGGGCGCAAATGTCGTCACAAAGGGCGCAATCTCGTCCTATGCTTTAGAAAATTCGGCGCCTTGCGCGCGGTTTTCGCTGACGTTTCTCGTTGACGTTCGTTCGCAATTTTCCCAGACCGAGGACTCATGGAGCATATCGATCAAATCGACCACGTGTTCGAGATGCAGGATCGCAAGATCTTGTACTGGGAGAGGAGCAGGTCGGAGGGGATTCGATTCTGCAATGGAGAGGTGAGTTGATTTCAAGTTAAATCATCAGCAATTGATGGATTCGACCTATAATATGTGTGTGTAAAAAAAAAAAATGTGTTTTTTAAATCCTACAGATCCGGTCGGAACAAGCGAAGCTCAGGTCCGAGAGAGGGAAGCTCAGGGAGGCCAGGGAAAACCTCGACATGGACACCGAGTGGATATCGGAGGAGAAAGTTGTAGTGAGTGAATGATCGATTCTGTGTTATTTGATGCTCCTTTTGAATGCAAATGGTACGAGTGTTTGTAATTTATTTTATATTTTTTTCAGCTCAAGGACCAGCAGCAAGCTTTGGTGCGGAAGGAGGAGCTGCTGGTATGAATGAAGTGTTTTGTTTTTCCAAGAAAAAAATGATGTCCTTTTTTTTTTTTTTTGATAACTCGGTATATTCCCTCCACCTTCCCTTCCAGATGTTTCTGTGAAATACATTTATATATACTAAGTACGTTACATGTTGCTGGACTTCTTGTTTTTAGGGAGTCGTGTTTCTGGCCATGGCTTTGCGGAACTGTGGGGTGATGGACAGAGCCAACATCGGATGTGAGTGTGAAAAAAAAAACAATGATTGAAATTCCTGAAACTTCTGTGGTTGATTTGAACTAATCCTCAAAAAAAAATTCGAAATCGAAATCATGGGAAAAACATGAATCCTTGTTTTAGATGTTTCATGCATGTGACACATGCATTCCATCAAAAGCAAGATGCTGATCTGCTCAAATCCAGAAAAAGCCCACCACCATTCTGTGTGGGGGATTTACAGGGTGGGAAAAGTAAGAAAAAGATAGCTCAACAGAAAAAAATTGAGCTGCAGCAAGAGTGCTGATTTGGTTGACAAAACTGGAAAAAAATGAGCATGAAAGAGGGCTGTGCTGGATGCCTAAGGATCTACTTATATATCTGCTGGATGTAGTGGCTGAGATGCATGTGTGTGTTCAGTGTTTGGTGGTGGAGGAATCAGGAGGGCTTAAATGAAGCCAGGATTTCGGTCAGGTGGATGGAGGGTCTTCGAAACGCGAAGCACGGAGAAAAAAAGGTGAATGTGTGGGCCCAAAAAGTGGGTATTGGGATTTTTGGAAAGCGGCTGGGAGGTGTCTGAAAAGGAGGCCAGGGAAGCAAGAGGAGATGACGGGGTGAAAGACCCTTTGTGCGCATACGGAATGTTTTGAGCGAGGGGGGTGGTCAGCCGCATGGAAGAGATGGCAAAGGACTGCCAACACCTCCAAAAAAAAACATCCCAAAGCATAACTCAACTGTTGATGCGCCTGGAATTTCAATCCACCAGATCATGGTAATTGGTTCATTTTCTGAGCTTACTCACTTTTTGCTTTTTTGAATGTTAATTTCTGTGATGTTTTTCTTATATTAATGAAACTGGATGTTGAGATCTTCACTTGGTGTGTTTTTTTTGCTTGTTTTCAGGATTGATGAAAGAAGCATATATCCCAAATGTGCAGGAAAGGAAAAAACACAATGATTGCGGTTGTGTGCTTGCATGAGGCCAGAACAGAAGTCCTGAAGTTAATCGCTCAACATTTGTGTGTCAGTGAATGAACTAAACTTCACAACAGCGGATATCTCATCAGGTAGGCATGTTCACTGAGTCATGTTTTATTATTTTGCCATGCATATGTTCATTTCCTGCCCACCTTGTCGACCCACCAGCTGAAATCAAAATGAATAAATTATCTTTCAATTTTTTACTTATTTTGGGTGGGTTGGCTGCTTCCAGGATTATGAAGGCTGTGGGGTGCAGAAGCGCCGATAAAAGAGAGGGAGTAATATATTCCTTAACTGAACAGGGTGTGTCAGATTGGAACAATCCGACGCTCTGGCTACATGTGCAAGGAAAAGAAAGAAAATCAAGGAATGTTGCAGCTGCAATGATTGCTTTTCACAGGTTATGACAAAAATGGGGGAATGGGGATCATTAACCAATTGCTCAAGGCATTTAAGGCGTTTTGAACCCACACTGACAGTGGATTCTTGGAGGGTGGAAACCTTCCATTCATTACTTCTGTTTCTTTTCAGTGATATTCTTGGCTCATCGGATTTCTTTGGCCAGAAAAAATGTTTTGTTTTCCCTCAACGATTTTGAAAATTTTGAAAAAGGGTTCAAACCTAGGGGGACTGCCTGGGGATTCATCAAGCAAAAAAGTCAGACTTGTGGGAAGATTACAAAAATAGATCCTTTCCAAATTTTCCAAAGAGAAAAATGAATGGGAGACTCTATCTCCCACTAAAAACAACAACAAAAAAAAGGATAGTGTTGGAGGGGGGTGATTGTTACATGTAACACATGGCGGGCTGTGTTGAAATCGGCGAAGAACAAACGGGGGACGTAGAGACATGTGTTTTTTACGTGGTAATGAGATGGATATGAATCTGAAAGAGTCACCTGACTCATCGAGGGTATGAGAATTTCCAAATTTTCCAAAGAGAAAAATGAATGGGAGACTCTATCTCCCACTAAAAAAAAACAAAAAAAAAGGATAGTGTTGGCGGGGGGTGATTTTTGTATGTAACACATGGCGGGCTGTGTTGAAATCGGCGAAGAACAAACGGGGGACGTAGAGACATGTGTTTTTTACGTGGTAATGAGATGGATATGAATCTGAAAGAGTCACCTGACTCATCGAGAGTATCAGAACAGTATTTGTTGTGTGTCATGATTTAAAAAAAAAAACTTGATTTTTTTCTTCCCACAGGCTGACATCATTGTTTTGTTGGATTCCCATAATAAAGATCCGAAGCCAAGGAGGCCACTTTGAGCTAAAATCTCCTGATCAACTCCTCTTAGACATTGAATTTCCCCATTATTCTCAAACTCAATGGTCAGGGGTTTGACTCCTAATCCCTGTGTAAGTCCAGTGTTCACCTTCCACACTTGTAAGCCGTCTTGTAAGTGGAAAAAAACTCGTGCAAATTCCACTGTCTGCAAATTGAAATTGGTGCAGTCCCAAGGGGGGGAGTCTGAAAACTTGCTGGTTATCTCTAAGACACCAAAATAATCAGCTCTTCCTGCTCAGCCTGACTGCAGTCCCATTTCCCGCCATCTTTCTTGGGCTTTTTAAAGAAAGCAACCAATGAAGGATTCATATCCATGGTGAAGATGAGATTCCACTGTCCAACTGGAGCGAAAATCGGAGCCAGGAGCCCCAACAACAATGTGAAGGCCAAAACATGTTGATATCAAAAATGCAATAACATCGTCTCGACCGGGAAGCTCATCACTGGTGTCATGCCCTTGCTGTTCAGATAAATCTATCAAAAAGACCAGACAAGAAGAAAAAGAAGGGGGAAAAAGGAAGGTTTGGCAGCTGCTTGTGCAATTGGGGCAGAAGTGGCTTGGCTGATATCCAAGCTGCGGAAGTAGGTCTTGACTTTGACTTGCGGATCATCTGGGAGTTTTTTCACTGGTTGCTTACCCCAGTCAGTCATGATGCGTGTGGGGGGAAGATGAAATATTTCATCCATTGTAAAGAATCCCCCACAACAGATTAGTGAATCGCTACCCATCACAACACATGCTTTTCCTTCTTTTCAACTGAAAAGTTTCTGCCAGAAGCACCAACATAAAAAAAAAAAATAATAATCACAAAATAATCATGCCATGTGATCTCCCATGTACATGCACATTTCCAAAAACATACAAGGTGGATGAAAAAAATAAAAATGTAAATAACCAATCGATCAATCCTCAACAAATCTTCCCTTCCCCATATTCCATGCGCTCAACTCCATTCCAGAGTCAGTGGATAATGATAATGATTAACTGTTGTAAAAATTCCAAATTCCAAATTCCAGAGTTGGCGGAATTTTCTCTCCCTTTCATTCAACCATCACAGTCTGACAGGCCGCCCCCTCCATCTCATTCGCAGCCGGACCGAATCGTTTGGATGAGCCGATCTAGGTTCTTGAAGATGAGGTGCGCGAGCCACCTGGTTGAACCGTCGGGCCACGCTGTGTGCTTCTCGAACGCAGGCTATTGCTGACGCGGCATGTTGCAGAACTGACATTTGCTTTTGACGCCTCACTCGACAATTGCCCCACTTTCATTTTTGCGACTAATTCAAATCCCATAGATAAGTTGTCGAGTGGGGTAGCGCCCGCCTGTTGCCCGAGCGGGGACTGTTGAGTGTGGATCAAGGGCTCTCGTCTGCGGTCCCGTGCTGAGCGTGGATGGTTCGTCCTTGCCAAGGGGTGGGGCCACGATGCCGCCCAGCCTGAAGGTTGGACGGTGTCGTGGGTGACGAGTCGGGCACAGCGCTAGGCGGGAAACCGAGCAGCGATCACCGGTCGCCTGCCTCGGTGGAAGGATAGCGAACCAGAGCAACGCATGGGGGTCACCAAAGATGGGAACTCCGAGAGACCACTCAATTTACGTCCCACCCAAGCTTATTTTATTTCTCACTTATGCTTTCCTTTTTTTCCCCTCATGTCGTATTCACATGACGTTGGGGCCCACCCAATTCACAATTTCACAGCCCCACTACAGGTCAAACCAACAGTTTCTGTGAGTGGCAGGGACTAAGCCGACGTTGGGGAGCGTTACAGCATAAGGAAGGCCTCCCTCCCCGGTAGGGTCAACAAAAGCTGGCATTTTGTGGATCACAATACATGGCCTCTTTCCCCCAGATCGAACTGTCAAGAGTAAGACTCAGGCATCACAGTTGTGTTGCAAAGCCAATGCTGTAGCAGGATCCTGTCGATCCTCCACCAACAGCGGGGTAGGTGTTTGGCAAAGATTTGTTGAACCTGAGGGGCACCGAAGGTGCGGCTTTCTGGGGTGGTTGGCTGGGCCTGTGGGGTGATTGAATTGACGGTCGAGGTGACTTCGCAAGCGTTAACTGATGGGATCGATTGGTTTGTGACGATTGCGTTCTTGGATGCTCCAGTGTGTGTTTTCTGGCATCCACATTAAATGGGACTGCATTGGTTTGAATGACTAAAAACCAATGTATTGTCTTGTGTTTGATTTCATCTGAACCTCCACTAGGTTTTGCAGCCTTGCCTTGTGGGGGCTGGGTTTTGGGGAGGCAGTGTGTACTTGTATGTATTGTTAATGTGCCCATTTTTATATTTATAAGTTGACTGGATGTCAGTCAGGTGCAAGGATAAAACATCTTCACTGTGTGTTTGGAGTCACCTTTTTGTAAGGTCAAGATCCGCTTGTCGAGAAGCAACTGTGCAAAACAACTCACTTTTAAAGTATGTATTTTTTTCTTCTCGCTTGGTAGGAGAAACTTCAAAAAGAAGCTGGGATAACTCTCAACTCAAATCTCTCCACCTCTTGGAAAATAGCGATGCATGAGACCCCCCCCCCCAAAAAAAAAAAATCTTGCAAGTGTGCTACCTCTGAAAACTGGTTTCTGGACCAATTGTGAGGGGATGATGCAAGCAAATCGCTGGAAGAATCGGCAAAAAGAGCTGAGCTACTTTGGCTGATGACAAATGGGAATCCCGAGAAAATGAAGAATTGATGGTGTTTTTTCTGGCAGGAGGGTTACTCCTGATCAAGGGATGGAATTGCCCTGTGGTATTCACCAGAATTGACCAACACCAACATGGTGGCAATGTTGCAATAACCCAGAATCTAACTATGTTGGCACAACACTGCTAGTCAGCGTGCTCGCGATATTCCATTATTAAAAAGAGGCTGGCTTAGAGCTGCTCATCCTTGGACTGGGATGGGTAAAGAAGCATGCACTGCAATGTTTCAGTTGGGTGGAACCATCTCGCAATCCTCCCACTGTAACATTATTGTGGAAAGTCTCTGGAGGCAGGCCAGGCTGCAATACGCTTCGCTCCAAGACTCTTGCTAAGCGCTATGGTGTAACTCTTCAAGAGTTCTGTCCAGCATTCACACCAGCACCATTCCTTTCCAGCAAACAAATACCCACATTATGGATGAACATGGTGACGCCCCATTGAGAAGTAGAAGGCAATCTAATAGCATTTGGCATCCGAAATGTTGTACCCTTTGTTTGAGTCTGACAAAGCACTCTCAGCCAAATGCTCTACAATACTGTTAAAAAAAACCTGAGTAAAAAAAAATCTTAAATTATACTGAGGATATGGATCGTCCTTGCTCCTGCTATTATGGTCGATCGATTGTGATTTTTGGGATGCTAAGATAAAACCACAAACATGCTGATGTTCCAGGAGACCACCACTGTCTCTGGCAAAGATAGGGCATCCACCCTGGGTAATTTTTCGGCCTACCACCTTGTGCGCCCTTGTAAAATAAAGAATTTCAGTGGAAATACAGCGAATTGAAGTGGGTAGTCTCTGAGTGTCATAAATGTTGTTGGGAAGCAATTTCTGATAACCTCATTATCATTTCCTTGCTACCGTTTATTTATTCGTCTAATTCCATCCATCTTTGACAAAGTTTAGAATAGGGTTGATTCTGAACTATTGGGAGGGAATGATGCTTCAAATTGCTATAGGAAGTGACAGAAAAAACACCCAAAGAAAAAAAAAAAACCTCAGTTGGAACCACTGACTCACAAAGAAGCATTTTCTCAAAATATTACAAAGAAAACCATGTAACGAAGACTGTGCCACCTCCCATTTTTTTTTTGTTCTTTGGAGCCCCTGAAGATGGTTGTTCAATGCGACTCATCCACAGAGACGAAAGAAATGCAACACTGGGCAGACTTTTTCAGGAGACATCAGCCAGCTGGAAGAAACACACCGGATCCGACTCCAGTTTTCTCTTGGTCCTCCAGATCTGCCTTCGGTCCAATCGACAGCAGCTGTCAGACTTGGCGGCACCTGGCTGTGTAGGGAATCGGATCAAGGTTGCAGCGATGGCTTGCTGGTTTGCCAACTCACCTCCTTATCCTTTTCAACATGTGATTGGCAGTTGTTTTCTTCTTCAGCAGTTTGACGGGATTCAGTTTCTGCAACCAGAACACCCCAAAAACAGAACTCAATAAACCTGTGCAAGATATCGATCGAAAAAATTACGAGAAGCAGAAGGGAGAAATCATGTTACCTGCTGGTGGTGGCGGTACTGGCGTTGTTGGTACTCTGCCCGGCGCTTCTTTTCGCACGACGGTAAACTCGGAAATTCACCTTGCAGGTAGGTTTGTATTTGGGCCTGCTCCAAGACAACACATGCAACACATATGTTGAGGTCTGCAGTATTTTTCCTTCTACAGGAAAAAAAAATTATGAAGGACCCCAAAGGGTGAACAGATTTTCATTTTTTCCTTACGACGAGCATGCATGTTATTGAAAAAAGACAAGGAGAAAAGAGGGCAGAGTTTCTCATCCTCAAAGAAAAAACAAGGGGTCAAATTCTGAATCCAAAAAGGAACAAATATTAAAAGTACAGCTACCATTTGGGCATACCATTCTGGTTCCGATGCTTTGGCAGGGGCCTTCATTGGACGGGTTCCCGGTGGAGGTGGATTCACAATTCCCCTGAGGATGGTTCTTGGACCGGGTTTTGGCATTCTTCTTCTACGAAGGACAGTGGGCTGTGGATCAGCCTTCGACTTTCTTGCTCTAGGGTCGGCAGCACGCCGCTTCTGATCAACCTCTGGCTTGCTTGGTTTGGGGTCGGTATCTGAATTCGCAAAAAGAAAAAAAACAAAAAAACTGGTTGGTTCCCAATTGGAATCCAATATTTTGCTTCATGAAAAGTAAAAAGTTTATCTTTTCACATGCATGAATCAAAGATTCTGCCATTCCGTTTCAAATCTACATGGAAAAATTAACGCAAGAGAAAGAACACCGTTCGAGGTGGACCTCCAAGAAGGAAAAAAAGATACACAAAAACATATTCAGGATTTTTCAAGGTCACTGCCTCACAATCCAAGTGGGCTGGAAAAAAAAAACTCTTACCCTGGCGGCTTTTCCTCGGTGGTGGAAGTCTGGTTTGTACAAACCTGGTTGCAGAGCCAATCTTTGCTGAGCTGGTGCTATTTTGGTGGCTTTTCTGAGCAGTCCTGGTCCTGAGACACACATTCACCCAATCATGCCTGTCTGCACAAAAGGAAAAAAAATCGAAGACCTCATTTTGATTCATGGTTCCCCAGTCATACAACTTTCATCTTTTTTAATCATCTTTTCATGACCTGATCAGCACCTGGTCGAATATATCGGACATTGCACTGACTTTTCATTTCCCACTTCTGAAATCAGTTTCTTTCCAAACTTGGGGTTTAACCCCCCAAAGAAAATAAAGAAACACACAGTTCGATATTGAAATCCAAATATAGAAAAAAGATTAATTTGAACCGATACTTGTACAGAAATAAAAAGACCAGTGCATACTTGCTGGACGGGCGGGTTTCCTTTGCTGCTTTGAATCGAAACACCACTTGCGCTTTTGCTGTCCCGATGGCTGCGACTTTGGCGGTTTCTGTTTCGGTCGGGTCTGGGCCCGATGACGTCGTCCCCACTGATGCCAGTTTGGCGGCTTCTCCATCGGTCGCATTTCGGCCCGATGACGTCGTCTTTGCCGCTGTTGCTGCCGCTTGTGGCTCGGCACTTGCAATGTTGGCAGCGTTTACTTGCTGGTCCTTGGCACGCTAAAAGTTTAAGAAAAAGTGTCAGTTTCAAGGGAATCCAATCCCCACACGTTGACAGAAACTGCCGACACCGCTTCTAGCGAAGACACCGTCAAAGCTCATTGATAATCAATCACCACTTACCAGTTCTCCATATTGGTTGCGGACGTGATCCAACATGCACAGGCAGATCAGGGCACCTAGCGCCCATAGGAGACCGTCGGAAACAAGCTCGAACTTGTTTTCGAGACGGTCGAACCTGTTTTCAAAACGACAGATAGATTCAAGCGCCAACAAAAAAGAGGAGGACGACGATCTACTCACCGGTCGTTGAAGATCATCTTGCTTTACACGCACTGAAAACTTTGAGAGCTCCTTTAAAACGCCACGCTGTATGCTTGCAGACGAGACGGTTTGAACACAATAGAAGCGAGGGAGTTTGCCGCCACAGTTACACCATAAGTAGGGCGTTCCCGGCGAATGTACGACAATGCTGTGCCAGATTCATCCAGCATTTGCGCAAACATGCTCATGAAATTCATGCAAATCCTATGAGGCCATGCTGGTGTCCGAAGCGATTCAACCTAGAGGGGGCGGACCGAAGTAGCTCATGTTTGAGCTGGTTCATGGCATGTGCAAGGGGAGCATACCGCCCAGAAAAAGTTGATACTCTGTTGTTGGCCACTTTTTGGCCTCGAAGAGTTGTGCAGGGAGCGCTCAGATCTAGGTTTGCACTGGACATGGCATGGAAATGTGCTTCGACAGGGGATTCAAGAGAACCCTGTGCAATTGCAACAGACAGGGGTGCTCTGCTGGACCATGCAAGGCCCAATTGGATCAAGAAATCAGATTTCAATGCCAGGCAAAACACCATGAGGTCGTTTGAAGACAGAGACGAATGTCTGCTTCTGCATGGGGAACTACTAGAATATATTTTATCTCCAGAAGGACATCAGTTAGATGCCAGAACCCCCCCCCCCCCCCCCCCCCGGGAAAAAAGAAGATATTGTTATGATAACACAGCTCCCACTGAACAGCGGATTACATCCTTTCTTTTCTTTTCAACTCGTTGGCTGCGTGGTGGAAAAAAAAAGAAATTCAAGTAAACCCCCCCCCCCCACATCAACAGAAAATCGACTCTCCTTTTCCATCCTCTCACTTATTCCCTACAACAATACTCAAATCATCTGACGATTTCGGCTGCACTTCATCGTCCCAAATCCAAATCAAATCGGTTGACTTCTCTTCAAATTCTGCTTGTCTCCTCCCCCCCCCCCTCCTCCCCCTCCCCCCCCAAAAAAACCCAACCCATCTCCACCAAAAAGGGATGCTATCTTTCGCTTGGCAAAGTTGTCTACTCCTTTTTCTTCCCACCAAAGCTTTCCCTCCTTCCCCCCCCCCCCTCATCCAAAATCGCACAGGATGAATCGATGTAAAAACAACATGAAGAATATCTTTCCACCATCAAAAACAAATTTCCTGTGTGAAAAGCGTCCACTTGATTTTTCCACCAAAGCTTTCCCCCCTCCCCCCCCCCTCTCCCATCCAAAATCACACAGATAGATCCATGTAAAAATCGACACGAAGAATATCTTCCCACCATCAAAACGAACACATTTCCTTCCTCTACGGGAAAGCCTCCTCCTCTCTCCTCCCCCCCCCTCCTCCCAAAAAAAAATTCAAAAAAAGATACCACAAATTCACCATTTCGGCAGCACGGCGGCTTTCCTTTCTTTGGTGCATTTGTCGCACCGGCAGGAAAACCCGTAGTCCCTCAGGAGGGTCTCCCTCTCATGCAGTTCCAAGTCGATGTCTACGTAAGCGATGCAGATTTCCTCCCCTTTCGAAATGTTTCTCAGGGAGATCAGGGAAACGTTTCGGTCTTTGTCCTCCCCCGTCCTCCGGATGGCCATCGCGTTTGGAACGCAGCTGTGATTTATGCAGCAAGTGATGGGGAAATATCCGGTGCCCTAAAGCGGGAAAAAAAAACCCGGCAAGAAACCCGGTTTTTTTTTTTATGAAATCGGTCATAAACACAAATATTGAATTTTTGACTCTCTCATTTTTTCATTTTTGGTTTGTTTTCCCGTCTTGTTTCGATTATTGATGGTTCAAAGGGATCATCGAAAAGGAGAAATAAAAAAATTGGGTGGGAAAATTAAATGAAATTATTATTATTATGCGACGATGTCTGCGATGCGAGTGATCTACACCAGAATCGACCCTGTTCACAGACAAGTCACCTAGTTGCTGTACAAGTTTTCTTTCTTGATTTCTTGGTTTCCTGCAAGAGGCGCTTTTCCCGGTCGATTTAAAATTAAAAATTGGAATGTTAAAATTAACCGACACAGTCCTTGGTGCAGAATTTTGAAATGTTTCCCTCCATGTGTGAGAACACAATTATCTTCGGTTCAGTCGAAGTTAAAGAAATAAAAATAAATAAAATTGGATACCTCCAAAGGAAATTCAGCGGCTTCAGACAGCAGATCTTTCACTATGCCCAAGGAATGCAACGTTTTGTGTTCCCCTTCGTCCAAATCATCCAAATAC
Organism: Bryopsis sp. KO-2023; assembly: GCA_030272585.1. Classification (NCBI taxonomy): domain Eukaryota; kingdom Viridiplantae; phylum Chlorophyta; class Ulvophyceae; order Bryopsidales; family Bryopsidaceae; genus Bryopsis; species Bryopsis sp. KO-2023. The sequence continues at coordinate 4,740,956 of BSYQ01000004.1, read as the reverse complement.
AGTTCCAAAGGTGAAGGCACATCGATCGTCAAGTTGTTTTGCTCGAACATGCCGATCACGCTCGCAAATACCTATTCAACAAGAAAAAAAATTAAGAAAGTTATCAAAAAAAAAAAAAAAAGGCAAAAAAAGCTAATTGCTATCAACAAGCCACATGGTTCAATTTTCGTGCAACCTTCCGAAAAAAAAGGAAAAACAAAACAAAAAGGAAAAAAAAATCACTGTGTGTGTTTGTGGCCATTTTCTTCACAATTAAAGAAAAAAAAAGTACAAAACATAAGTTCTTGTGTGTCTTTGTGAACACACGAACATATATCTGACCCCCCCCCAAAAAAATAAATAAAAATAAATAAATAAATAAAGTAATAATATAAAAAATATAAAAAATTAACGGAGGGTGAACCCTCTCACCTTGGGATGGAACAAAGCAGGGAATTGCTCACTTGCAGGGATGGCACTCTGGAGAAGCTGAACGGCATGGGTGGAAAGATTCCTTTTCGGCCACAAAAATCACAAAGCAATTGCCTTCAATGCGAGAAACACCACCCCCACCTCCACCCAGAAACAATCACAACAAATTTCTTTCAACAAATCTATCATATCAAAAAAAAACACTCCATCTTCATTATTCAAATCACCACTGCTCCACAAACCACCCGGAAAATTGAAAAACAACATTGAAAAAAAAAGGAAAAAATAGGGAAAAATAGGGAAAAATAGGGAAAAATCAAATGGTGTTAAATAGAAGAATTCAAAACCGAAAAAAATAGGAGTCATCGGTTGAATTCTTACCGTAAGTCATTTCTGAATTCTTCCCCGTCGGTGACATCCTCTGGGATGGCCACCCCCTCCCACCAAATCACTTTCCAAGCATGTTTCACAGGAACCCACGCCTCCAGCAAGGCTTCCCAGCACTCCTGTTCGCTGGCCGCAGACAGGTGCACCTCGTTTTGCTCCAATATTTTCACGGATTTCATCAACACTTTCGCGTATAGTCGAGCTGCCAACAGAAATATCCCGTTGGTTTGCAGCGAGAATTTTTCGAATTCCTGCATGGCGGGCTGGTCGATGCAAAGCTCTGGTATGGAGGCCATGCCACGATTTCCATTCCTGAAAGGTCCGCACTAAAAATTTCGTTCCGATTTGCTGATCAAATTTGGGATATATTTTCTTTGTTTCTCACTCACTGAGACAGCCATTTTGCTTATTTATTATGTTTTATTTTAACTTTTTTGTTCACTTTTTGCCCCCCCCCCCTCCCCATGTCATCATCTAAAAAAAAACCTTCCAGATTAGCGAACTGCAACACATCACCCTCAAACAAAATTAATAAAAGAAGTTACAATGCAATGGAACGAAATCAAAATAACTTTTTTACAAGAATGATTCATATCGAAGTTTCCAAAATTAACCCTCCAAAAAAAACACCACCAAAAACATAGAAACACACAGATGTAATGACAAAACAAAAAAAGAGAATAAAAAATAAAAAAATAAAAACAAACAAACACACAAAAGATGCATGCAGGATTACAAAAAAAAGAATCCAAGTTGCGATCAAAGTGGATCCGAGTTTTTTTTTAAACAAACCTGATCATGTTTTGCGCATGCTCGAAACGAATTTCGCTAGTTTCCTCTTCACTGTTCGTGGGTCCAACACACAGCAACTGATGATATTCTCCCCAAGCATCCGCTCTACATTTCTCACTGCAATATATATCCCCACAGACATTGGAACACATCACCTGACCATAAAAAAAAAAAAAAGAAAAGTGCTATTCTTCTTCAATCGAACTTTTTTTTCGTTTCACGTTATTATCGATGAGAAACCTTCAAAGAAATATTTCTGGGAACATTTTTTGGAGCCATTTTTTGGTCATTATTATGTTGTTACCATTACAGTTTTTTGTTGTGGTTTGCATAGCTGCCTTTTTTTTTATAGTTGGTTTTCACAAACATCGCCGACTTAGTTGCCCTTTATTTATTTAATTATCTGTTTCTTGTGTTTTTTTAACTTGAAGACCAGGGGCATTTTTCACCTTTTCTTAAGGGAAAAGAAAACATTGATGTATACATCCCAGCACAAAAAACCCTCAAATTCTCTTTTTCTGTTATAATATATAGTTTCTTGATTTTCCCTCCCCTCCCCACCCCAAAAAAAACCTGCAACAAATACACTCAAACAACATCCTAGATATCACTAAAACAGAAAACAAAAGCTACAAATAAACGCAGTTTATGGGTTTTCTCACAGGAGGTGACTTCTGGAGATGTTCGGCAAACGGAAAATGAAGGAAGCCCTCCATCAACGCCCTTTGCACAACTCCCAGCTCTTCGTCCTCTTCCTCCGACTTCATGTTCATCAGCCACCACGATAATTGATATTCCAGACCACCTAGAATAAAAAAAACAATTCAAAAGTCGGCCCCCCCCCCCAAACCCCTTTTTTCGCAATTGCCACAACCCTTTCCATCTTTTTTCCCTCCAACAAACAAAATATAAAATACAGCTAATCCCAGCGGCCATGTGTGTTTCGACACCTGGATTTATTCTCCATCGACTGCTGTTGTTTTCTCACCTTTTTTCTTTTCCACAACTCACTCTTCCGTTCCAGTGAGATATATATATATATATATATATTGTTTATATTAATATTTGGACAATTGAAATGTTTACACACACGCAAAGGATTTGGTGGGTGGAGCCCCCTTCTCACTTATGTCTGAAGTGAAAATGAAAACCTGGTGGCTGGACCATATACATATGTAAATATTTCTCTGGAGGAAATCATACCGACATGCTCCAGGCAATGACTACAAACGACGGCTCCTGTGCGGCTGTCCACCTCTTGAATCGCCACCTACAAAAAATGCCCATAATGGTTTCTGAAAACATCGACTTCCATGCCCTTTGATTTCTTTCTGGAATATGCGACGATTCAAACCATACGAAAGAACAGAGGTGGCGATCGTGAAAAAAACAAAAACCAAAAAACCTCGGAATATGGGGCGGCATTCAGAGGGTGTTCATGGCGAGAAAATGAACAAAAAAAACCCAGCAAAAAGCATATGAATATCGAATTATAAAAGTTATGTGCAAGGAAATTTACTCACTAATGGAGACTCATGCAGCAACACGGAATCTCCAGGAAGGTCCCTCGTTGCGAAAAGACCTTTGCCTTTTTCATCGGGTGTCGAATGTCTGACTTCGAAGGAGTCCCCACATAGCTGCAGAAATAAACCAGATCAAATCTTCAATATATATAATATATAAAATATCGAGGAGAGAACGAAATAAACCCTTGCTTTGATCGCTGATAAGTCGTTCAAAAACAGCACAGAGGCCAGGCCAAGGGCTGCTAATATATGTATGCAACATATCTCCTTCTGCTTTTGGTTTGCCAAGCCAAGACAGCCCCAGCACAAACTTCCAGGAGGTCAACCTGGCTTATTCGAAAAGAGCAAGTCCATGGTGGAAAAAAAAGCCCCTCAAACCTTTATATTTTTCCTTTATCTATAACCTTCATATGTATATGGTAGCCAACTGCTCAGCTGTTTGGTGGTCTTTACACACCGTATTTTCAGTGAAAATAAGTTGAAAAAAAACACTGTGGTATGAATCCACAGCGAACAAAGGGTGGACACAATATATCCCCTCACAAGCAAAAGGCATGGCCCACTAAAGAAACTGAAAAAAAACATTCAGAGGCAAAAAATGTGAGCAAAAATGTGAGAACAGAAAAAATCATCATGGATCAAATTCCTAGATAAAATCCACTGGAAGCATCCAGCCCCCCCCCCCCAAAAAAAAAAATAAAAATAAATAATACTATAAAAATAAAAATAAACGAATGAGAGGGAGGGAAGAGGAACTCTTCCTGGTCTCTTTTTATCCTTCTTTTTTTTCCTCCTCGAACTGCAAGCCATGGACAAATTTTCCAAGGAATTTCAACGTAACGCACTTTTTGGTAGTGCTCTTGCGTTTCCTCCGGAGTGGCGCTCGAAAGCAAAACATCCACTCGAGAGCCCAGACACGCCGCTCCCGATTCCATGACGTCCTCCCGTTTTCGCAGCGGCGAATCTATTAAAACCATTCAAGGATGCCCGCGACCACCACGGCAGTCATCCAGTCAACCTGGATTTTCCCCCTCAAACAAAATCTGCCAGCCCTTTTTTTTCTCCACGACGAGCTGTGCCCCCCCCCCACTGGCTGATCTGGAAAAAGAAATGTCCATCCTAAATTGCGACCATTATTCGCTCGGGCATTTTTGTTGATTATTTCCTCTTCAGGGGGCGTTTGCTTTCTGCTTTTTTTGGTTTGGGTTGGTTTGGTTTAGTTTGCTTTCTGGTACCTTCTTTCTATTTGAGTTCATTTGTTTTTTTGGGGTTGGTTTTGGTTTGCTTTCTGCGATGTGGTGAAGAAGTTTCGCCGATAGGATCTGATAGCGCCAGCTGGGGGTGCCAGCCCCCAGAGGCAATGCTGTTTTGCTCTGATCGAATCCCAAGCAGTTGATAACTTGTTTGAGAATCGTAGAACCGGCAAAATCCTCAGCTTGTGCCAATGAAAACAGATTTTGTGCCCTCGTTAGGCACGAGACTACAACAACCACAGTGAAGAACATCATAATTCGACCCCATCTTGAACGCAGCGCCATCCCGTCCGATTCAACGCAACAACAAAGCATAGATATTTGTGTGTTTTTGGCGGCGCACCCTGTTACGAGAAAGAGGGTCAAAACGAAACTGCACTCTGTTTCTCTTAATGTGCCCATTTTTATATTTATGGGTTGGCTGGATGTTGGTTTGGCGCAAGGATAAAATGTCTGCCATCTGAACACCTTTTTGTCGAAAAGTAACCATGTGAAACACCTCACTTTAAAAACTCTCAAAACGTTTCACAAGTCTTTGGAGCAGTGGAATGGAAAGGATTGGCGCATGGAGGGGACATTGCACTAGGAATGGGTGGTGCTGGTGTGCTAGATTCCTGAGTTTCCTTTCTTCGCTTTTTCACCAGCAAGCCATCAACACCGACCACCACAAAACAGAAAGAGAGGGTGCTCGAAGGAAAGCAAGCAAAGAGAGAGAGAGAGAGCAGATGATGCAAAAATCCTCCAAACCCCCCCCCCAAAAAAAAAATAATAGATCAAAATATTGAAAAAGAGAAAAACAGCTGGCAAAGCAGTTTGTGTGGCGTTACTTTTGGCACAAGGAGCCCTCGGTTTTTTTTCTTTGTTATTCTTGCGGGGAAAAAACATATCTATGAAATGCGAACCATCAGGGATGCAGGCAGACCACCACTGCTCAGAATTTATATGCTTGAACCAATAAATGCCGTTTCAGCTGCAAAGGAGGATATATCCGATGCTGTGCTTGTGCCACAAATGTTTCAAAAGCCTGACAAACATGACAACCACTTTCCCATACAAGTTCTTCAAGGGAAAAAAAACAAACACCCGCCCACACAAAAAAAATCCAAAAACTAAAAACACTGCCACCGACAAAAAAATTCACACACCTGCAGAGAAAATGTTTGGATAAGATTTGCACGCGCGCGAACCAGTAAAAATCGAAAACGAAACGAACAAAAACAAATGAAGCAGGGAGAAGATATGTTACTTTCACTCAAAACCTCCCTTCTCAACGAAAAAAATAAAACCACTCAGCCACCATTCCTTTTTTTTTCTTTTTCTTCTTTTTCTTTTCTTGTTTGACTTTCCTTCTTTTTGTCAATTTGTTTTTTTTTACAACCATTTTTTTTCCAACCCCTCCATATGTGCCAAGAATATAGAATTATCCACGACACAGTCCTTCATTTTTTTCCCTTCCCATCCCCCCCCCCTTGTTTTTCTCTCTCATCCAACATAGCATTTGATGTTTGCAAAAAAAACCAAAAAAAAACAACGCAACTAGCAGTTCAGATTTTTTTTGTATTCTTAAATAATATCTCACTGCAAATCCCTATCTTCCAATTAAAAAACCTACCCCTGGTTTTTCTCAGTGTTTTTTCTTTTTTTTTCCTTTTTTTTTCCTTTTTTTTCCCGAATTACCCAACAGAAAAAAAATAAATAGAACAAAAAAAAAATGCAACCCTTGCAACCCAACCCTTACCCATGTTTTTCTTTCCCCTCTTTTTTTTATCCCTCTCTCTCTCATACACTCCTTTTTTTCTTCTGTTTCGACAGATACATTTTTTTCTTCTATTTTTTTTTTCCTCTTCTCCTTATGAATATATGTATATTTTTTCCACCCCTTGCTCCTTCACTTTTTTTTTTTCCTTTTCATTTCTTTTTTTTCTCTTTCCTTTTTCCCCCCCTTTTTTTCCCCAAAATCCCTTTTTTCCCCCTCCTTTGTTCCCTATTTATCAAAACATAGCCACAACATATATACATATATTTATATGTACATGCGTATATATATATAATTCCCACAAGTAATTATCCCCCGAAAAACAAAAAAATAATGGGAATTTTTTTTTAACTTTCACTGTAAAATTATGTGGCTTCAGGACTTTCAGGAGCATCACTGGAAGGGACCACTATCACGGCAGGGGCACTCGCTGCGCTTGATTTATGAGAAATCAAATGATAGCCCATGGGAACAACTGCTGGATCCTGTGCCAGGGGCAAAAAAAAGAATGGGGTCAAAAAAAACACATACCAAACGATCAGCGACAAAACAGCAAGACTGGTAACAATCACTTTATTCAATTTAATTCAATTTATCAAATTTTTTTGGATTTTGCAATTGGTTGAACAAAATCCCGCCCCATCATCTCAAAGCAACTCTACGCAAACAAAAAAACAAAAAAAACAACGCCCTAATGAAAACGGAACAAGTGTGCAAGGAGGAGATTGTCAGACTGGTAAAAGTTGGCTACGATTCGATAGAGATAGAGAGGCAGATAATAGATTCTTTCCTTTTTTATTTATTTTATTAATTATTTAATTATTTATTCATTCATTCATTCATTCATTCATTCATTCATTCATTCATTCATTCATTTATTTATTGGGGGGGTGGGGTGGTTAAAAACAGCCCACCTTGCTGACGAGTTTATGCCCAGGGCAACTGGGGCAGAGGAAGCAACAGCAGCAGGCCGCCCCCAGAGCTACCAACATCATGGGCAATCCAATCATCATTCCGACGACCAGATAGAACAGTTCGTTCAGCCCTTTTTTGGCATCCCCGATGGCCTTGCAGAACTCTCTGGTTTCCTCGGTTAAGTCTGACATTTTGATCTGAACGCATAAAGAAAAAGAAAAGAAGAGGCTGAGTTTTTATGTGTGTGTGTTTTGTTTTTGATTAAATATGCCAAAAAAAAAGGGCAAAAAAAAAAAGCAAACAATACAGCTGATGGGAAAAACATAAAAAGAAACAAAAACATTTGCTATTGGAAAATCTGGAGTTGGAAAGATTTCTTAATTTTTTTTTTTTTCAAAAAAACTTACCAAAAGTCTCAATCGCACCTCCACTGGACACGAGGATTTAAATCCAGCAAAATATATCACATCGGAGCAATGATGCTCTTTTTTGCGCAAACACACATACACACACAAATGCCTCTTTCAACAACTGCAGCAAATACATAGATATGCATACATTTGATGCAGCAAGGGGAAAAAATAAAAAAGGAATAATAAAAATAGTAAAATAAAAACTGTAAATGGGAAACACCCAACATTGACTCCGTTTCCATATCTCCAAGTACAAGAAAAAGAGGGGGGGGGGGGACTGACAAAAATAATTGATCCTCCTGCAGAATTTTCCATATTGTTTGTGTTAAGAAATCTCAGATCTCAGTCGGAACGGTTTCGCAACAGAAGGAATCATCGAGAATTATTGAAATATGTGATGTTGATATTTTTTTTTATAGATAAACCAACCTGCGAGCGTGAAATTTCCTTCGAATGGAGCCCCTGTGTGTCCCCACTTCAGGGCAAAAGAAAAAAAGAAAAAGAAAATTCAAGAAATCATCCTTTGAAGTCATCAAGTCAATTAGTTATTACTAAAGAAATTTTAAAAGATAAAAGAAAGAAATTTTTTGAGATAATAGCATGGTCCTTCCTCAGGAGCTTTCACCTTGGATGCCAGAAATTACTCGCATTCATATATTTTGTTTATATTCGATTTGGAAAATAAATGATAAAAAAATAATACACACAAAATATTATGCTGATTCTTCGAAACGTGCAAAAGACGTTCAGAGCAGGATCTACGTTGTCAAACGAGCATATGACTGACTGATCGACCACCTACATTGCGACAAATATCGTCGACACTGGTCGCTGTTACGCATCCGTCTCGATTGCCTGCACTCGTGCTGGATTGATCATAATACAGACAACTGGAATCCGAATAGAATTGGTCTGTCATGCTGCATCCAAAACAAGAAGAAACAAAAACATTTCAAATTCAAAGTCAAATTGCTCATCATCATCCGAGTCCATCACCAAAAGAACGAACATCAGCAAATCCAGGTATCCTCCATGCATCCATGGGATGTATAACAACAATAAGTATAACAATACTGAACGGCTAGGGCTAATCGCCCCGACATGTCCCCTTAGAATGCGCGACCTAACTCATAATGGGATGCATGCATGCATAATCATGAGATCTATGATGCAATCCTGGAAGAGATTCCATGCCGCTTTTTTGCTTCACGAGATCAACACGCAGTCCAAAATCTCCTCTGTTCCCAATATAACCCAACCATTGATCTTTGACCGATCGAAAATCCAAAATCCAAAATCGTACCTGAGCGTTTCTGTGGCGGCGCATTCCGGTGGAAATCCCGACACATCGAGAGTGGCTAAGTACTGCCCCCTGGGGACCAAGAATTCCAGATCGACGCATTCATCAGGGGGAAGCGTCAAAGTGTGGGAAATCGTCCCGTAGGTCGAATCCCTGGCCCCCGCCGTCGTTCCTGCTAAGATCGTCAATCCAATCGCGAGCATGGCCACCCTTTCCACCGACATCATCCTATTTCTTTCGCGCGCGCTCTCTACAAAAATCATTTTTATATATGGCGAAGTCGCCTGACTAAGCTTGCCGTGTCTAGAGCCAACACTCTATGTGCCCCCCCCTCTCTCTCTCTCTTTCCAGCGCTATGTCTGTTTTTTTTTTTGGACCCGTTTCCCCCTCCCCCCTCTCGAGAATCTCAAACTTATTCGGAAAAAATCAACGCTTATTCGAGGTACAGAGCGTCGGGTTTTTTTCGGTGAGTGAGGAGATGGTGTCAAATACGCGCGATAAGGCCCCAGGTCGACGACAGGGCCAAAGAAAGAAAAAGAAAACGCTCTGCCGGTTTCACGGATATATGCACAACAGCGAAGAAAGTAAAGGGAGTTTCGGTGCCTTTTAGAGGGACCAGCGTGGTGTGGCTGGGTGATTGGGAAGGGAGATGCAGTATGACAGCTGGTGTGAGGTTCTTTTCACAAGATATCGCATCAATTGAGGCCGAGGGGTGTTTGGTGGGGCAGCGGGCTCTTGGAACGAGTGATGGGTTCAATCCGCCGTTCGTTAAATCGATTCAAGAAAAGGGAGGGAAAGGATGTTTTGTGGTGGGGGGGGGGGGGGGAATTCGATTGTGTTGAGACGCTTACTGAAGGGCCTTCCTGGCGTGCAGTCCCTCTCTCACTGATTGAATTCGTCAGGAGTTGAAGGGGAAAAGAACGGTGGATGGTGTTCTGAAAATGACTGGTTCGCTTCACAGACAGACATGGGGTGGCTCCACATGTGAAAGAGTTTCGAAGCTGCAACTCCCAGACGGTCCCCAAGACGAATAATTAAAAAAATCAATGGGAAAAACTTGGGGTTATGAACTGCGAACGTTTTGTGCAAAAAAGCAGAGGTGTTCTGCAACATCCCAACGTCTGACGGTTTTTCACAAGAGCATTGGCAAGTCTGTTCTTTTTTCCAATTTGCTCAACAAAACCACAGAGAGGACTTGGAAAAAAACAAACAGCTAAGACAATAAAACAGAGGAAGTTCTTTGTTCGAAAAGGGAAAAAAAGTAGCCAGGAAAAGATGAATGTATCCCATGCAGGAATAAATCTTTTTCTTTTAAACTTGACAAATTATATTTAATATAAACATTAAAAAAAAAACACCATGCACTCTTACGAACACAAAATTAAAATCTGTCCTTGAAAATTAGAAGCAAAACAGAAAACGAAGGAAAACAAAAAAAGTTAGGACAGCCACTCATCAATCACAAAGTCTTGTCTCTTTGGGAAAGCAAAAACAGAGCAAAAAAAACAACAAAAGAAACGGATTTTGGCCCTTTGAACAGAGGTATATTTTTTTTTAGATGATGCGAGTCATTATATATATTGTACTGCTGCTGCTTACCCCCACTCTCTCCAAACCCCCCTCGTTTTCCTATTTCTTTTTTGTTTTTTAGATCAAAGAAAACCCCACTATTGGCACTTGCAACAGATCTTACAAAAAAAAAGACAAAACTGATCCTTTCTTTTTCTTCCATCGGATTCCTCAGCAAAAGCGACTGCTTGGATCAAAAAAGAAAGGAAAAAGAAGAAAAACCCCACAAATGAAACCGACCGTCAATCCACACCGCCACAAATCATGTTCTCTACTCCTTCATTTTGAAATCCCCTTCTTTTTTTCCTTACAACGATTTCATTTTTTGGCTCCCTGTACATAACTTTCCCCCAGAAAAAAAAAAGAGAAGCGGGAAAAAACTACTGCAAACAGCATTCCCCCCCCCCCCCTTTTTTTCCGCATCGATCCCTTCCTCTCAGAAAAAAAAGAACCAAACACCAAAAACAACAACACCGAAAAACCAAGCTGTCCTTTTTTATCCCCGATTCGCCCTAGTTTTGCTGACCTTTTTTTTTCCCTGGCGCTTTTTTTTTCTTCCCCCTTTCCCGATCGCTTGATAGAAAACTTCCAAAATAACAAAGAAAAAAAAAGCGTTCGATTCTTTTCCCAAAATACAAGCTTAGCACACAAAATAAAGACCCCAAAACGACCAAAAAAGAAACATGCAACTTTTTCTCTCTCCCCCTCCTCCCCCCTCCTTCAATTTCATCTATAAACTTTCCCCGTTTTTGCTTTCGATTCCAACACAGACCTCGAGGGGTGGAGGAATCTCAAGAGGGCTTTAGAGAGGGGGAAAAAAAAAGTTTCTTTTGTTTTTTTTTTTTACTGTAAATGTTTGTTTTTTTTCTTTTTCGAAGGGGAAACACTGCATTAAAAGAGATTCTTTCTCTTCTTGTTTTACTCTCTTCTTTCTTTCTTTCTTTCCTTCCTATTTTTTTTCTGTACAAAAAGAAATGGCATCCTCAGTGTCCTTCTTTCGCATCCTCAGTGTCCTTCTTTCGCCCCCCTGGGGTTTTTTTCTTTTTCTTCTTTGTTTTTTCAAGTCTGTACAGTGACTCCAGCCAGCTTGTTGGAATTCTCTTCCATCAAAGTGCTGATCATCTGCTCGATTTCCATGAAGTCGATGACACCATCGTCTCCGGCGACCTTTTCGAAAGTCAGACCTCGTTCGTTGAACCTGGCCTGCAAGTGCGTGGGGACTCTGCCCATGAAATCCGCGAACTCTACCTTCGACATACCGACATCCTGGTCGAGAAACTCGAGATCTTGAGCAATCTTTCCCAGCAGCGCTTTTTCGTTCTGCGCGGCCTGCGTCTGCAGCTTGTTCTGGAGCTTGGTCGCGTTGCCGAGGATTTCCTCCAGCCCGCCCCCGGCATCCGCAGCGAACTTTTCCAACGACGCCTGCACGGCACCGAACTGCTCCAGCTCGCTTTGAAGGCCCTCGCTGACGGACTTCAGCTCGCCCACGGTGCCTTCCAGTTTGGTCACGTGGCTCGTGAGTTCATCCTTCTTGGTCCCCAGGAATTCGACTTCGTGGCCCAAGCGGTTCGCGGTGTGTTCCAGTTTCTCATTCTCCTTCGAGAACGTGTCGACCTCCGCCGCAAGGTTGCGCAGGGCCCACAGCTGGTAACCTCCGCCAGCCAGCGCGGCGAACCCGACGATGGCGACGGCGAGGTACGATTGGTTAAGAGCGGCCCAAATAATACAGAAGAACCCAGCCACTCCCAACAGCAGCATGGGGAGGTTGGCCAACGGGTTGGAGCAAAACCACGTCTTAAACTTGGAAACCGGGTCCATCTTGCCTTCTTCTTCCTTGTCTCCCAGTAGAGGCTTGGTATTAGCGCCAACGGCTGCTGCGGCGAGTTGAGCGGCCATCCAGATAAACCCGGGAGGAAGACTTGAAAATAACAGCGGTCGAATTCCAGCGGGACTCGGTTGGCAATTGTAGAGCCACGATTTGACGGAGCCGACGTCCGGGATGACGGCTGTTTACCGCATGACCGACCAGCAGCACATCGTGCGTTGGCCCTCTCGACCGTTTTAGAACACGGACTCTGACTACAGCTTTTACCTCGCTTTTGGTCGCCTCTTTCCAAAAAAAAAAAAAGAAACACACACAGGGGAGCTCAGTGGAAAGGAGAAGGAATGCCACCCCTCCACATATTGCTTTTATTTCCAAATCAGAACATGATTATTCCCATTGCCTGACACCTCCTCCCCCACACAAGGGGAAGGGTCGTGTTCTCAGAAAATAATGCAGCCTCTTTTTCAGATTTTTTTTCCAGAAAAAAAAAGAAGAAAGAGGGAAAAAGAAAGAAAGAGCTCCTTTATCAACACTTGAAACAAGTCCCCAGTGGTCAGCCATAGCAACCTGCTCAAGTGTCGGAAAAAAAAATCAAAGATTCCAGAAAGGGAAAAGTAAGCAAGAGCAATTCTTAAAAGAAAAAAGAAAACGAGTTTTTTTACATGATCAGAAAGAATGGAACATCTGCGCTCAAGCCCCCCAAAAAAGGAAAAAAAACACACGCAACGCACGCATGCACCATTCCCGGTTGCCCTCCTTCACCCCTGCCGACAGATTGTCACGCGTGACCTGCACCAGTTGGACTATCGTTTGTTCCCCCCTAGCATGCGTGACGCGAGTAACCCGCAAACGTCAAAACAAGAAGGCCTGGCGCAAGAAAAAGCAAGTTTTCAGTTTCAGCTCACCCCTCGAGATGTTCGGGGAGGTCCACAGCATGCGGGCGCGCTCGGAACGGCGAACCCCTACGATAATTGGCTCTTCCAAAGCTTGCCGATCGTTGCCGTCGACGGCACCCACATCGCTGGAGGGAGCAAGGGGGGCATGACGACGGTTGACGGGTCGCTGCTGATGGAAGATGAGGCTCAGCGTCAGAAAACGGAGAAGCAGCGAGAAAAAAACAGGGAGCGGGCTCGGAGGTGGCGCGCTCGCAAGAAAGCCGCGAAGTTGCTCGACCGTCAAGTGGAAAAAGTTCAAGCGGAGCTTCCCAGGGCCGCGTTGCTCAAATTGGGCTTACCCTCGATGAACCCCCCGAACCCATCGCCGTCGTCCGCGGTGGCTTTGTGCGTGGCTGGAGTGCCGGCCATCGAGCGGGATGGTCTGGGAGTGGCGGGCCCGCTGGAGCTAGAGAGGCTTGAAAGAGTGAGGGAGAAGAACAGGGAGCGCGCCAGGCGCTACCGTGCACGACAAAAGAAAAAGAAGCTAGACGCGGAGGATGGAGAGCCTTCGCCTGACGACGTCGACCACAAGTCGTCCTGCGAAGTTCCGATCCCGCCCGACGCTACCGAAGCGGCGGAAACGGTGTCGAAGTTCCCGACCCCATCGTCAGCGGGACGTCAACACAATCTGACGCTGGCGGTTCGGCGTTGCGAGGAGGCCCTCCACGTCGACGAGCGCCAACGCAAACTGGAAGATCAACGAGCCAAGAATCGAGAAAGGGTTCGGAGGTGGCGAGCAAGGCAAAAGGCGAAAAGAGCGGAAGCGAGTTCCGGAGGTCAACAAGAAGCGATGGCGTCGTCGACGACGAATCAAGTGGGCCAAGGGCTTTTGTTGCCGATGGGGATTATCCAGCATCACGCCTCCTACCCTCAGAGCAGCGGGTTGAACGAGCTGGCCAACTTGGCGGACATGGAACTGGTGAGAATGCAACAGGCGGTGGTGGAAACCGCGACCGCAGCAGGTCCAGAAGAGCCCAGCGTTATGCAGTCAGACATGAGGGAAGCTGAGATCAGGGCGGTGGTGGACCGGTGTGCTGGAAGCACCGCAACCCATACTCTTGGGCAAGTGGCGCAGGTTGCCCAGCTCCTTGGCTCTGGAGGTGGGCAGGATGGATTACACACAGCCATTGTCCCCTCTACCTCCACCACCACCACCACTGGAACCACCGAAAGCAACGCATTCCCACTGCCACTTCAACTGCAGTTGGAGGCACCCCCAAAAGCCCATATCCCAATGAGCGAACGGAGACGAATGGCTAGACACCATCACCTGGAGCTTGTGGAAAGGGTGCGGCAAAGCCAGGATTGCATGGGGCGAACTGTAGAGGCAGCTTCCGGGCAGCTTCCCAGCGTTATTGACCAGAACAGCAACGATATGGTTCCCCAGACGGTTCTCGTTCATGGTGGTGGGGTGGGCTTGGTTAATGCCCCACATGGGGTGGAGGGGGCCGATCGGAAGCGTCAGAAAGTGTCACGGAATCAAATGCTGGACGATTTGGTGGGTGCTATGTGTGAGGGTGGGGGAAAACCTGTCGAAAGCAGTCCTAGCTTGAGTTGTCTGCCACCCCCGATCCAGTCGAAGGAGGGGGAGGGGTTGCCACCTTTCTGCAACTCGACGGAAGGCCGGGGTGGCAACGACAGAAGCGTGGGTGGAGGGGAGGTAAGAAGAGATTTGGGGGCGGAGGATATTTCGGCAGGGAAGTCGATAGGGAGCGGTGTTTCTGGAAGCTTCGTGCAACCGCAGTCTGGCCCCCCACTGGTGTTGACTCCAATGAGCGGTGGTCAGATGGATGTGAAGTGAGTCTTGGAAAAAGGGTTATATTTTTTTAATTCTATGGGGAAACCCCTCTGTGTCCGGGTCTAGTTTGTTTGTCCACTTGAAAAAGGGTGTTTAGGAAAAGTTGATCCCGGTGCTCGGGGGGCAGTCAGTTTATAATGAGGGAAACAGAAAGGTTAGGGTTTTGTTTTTTTTCTCTCTGGCTCCCCAGCCTTCAAAGTGATAGGCTTTGTGTTCAGACCTCGTTTCTTCTGAAGATTTTTGGTGGTGTTTTTTTTTTTTCTTGGTGGAGAATGGGGTCTCTTTTAGTTTCTAGTAATGAATGTAAGGTTTCAATCAATTACTGTTCTGCTTTTTTTCCAAACACGACAAGGGAGAGCCCTCCAGTGGCGATCCCGTCGGACGACTGTGTGAATCCATGAAAAAAAACTGGGAAGGAAGAAGGATACCAATGGACAAGCTTCTGAAGAATTCCACAAAAAAATATATCAGCTGGCTCAGATGACTGGCTGCCATGAACTCGCAAACAATATTGTTGGTATGGATCCTGGATTTGTCATCCAGTGAAGCCAGTGTGGCTTTGTTGAAACCATCTAAAGTATTCCCAAGTGCTGCTGTCAACCTGCTCATCCCCATCCCCATTCCCGCTGGATAATCTTATGTTTGTGAGTTTTCTTGAAAAAAAAGAAAAAGCACTGCAAAATGTGGTACTGTGAGTTCCAAGATCCACAAGACCCAAACCCGGAGAATGCATCGAGAAAATCAACCACCCCACCCCACCCCAATCCACCAAAGTTTGAAAAGTTTGCAGGATGATGAAAAAGACAAACTGCCATGTTCGTTGAAGGGATCATGATCCTTCCCCACAAGTTATAAAAGACCATAATAAAAAAGACGAGAGAAATCAAAATAAAAAAACAGGTACATTAACAAAATCTGCTTTGGAAAAGAAGAAAACAAAATAAAAAAATGAAAGCCCCCAAAAACCCATCCTTGTTCCCTCAGTCTCTACCAATATACATCCTCTCATTGAGAAATCAAATATTCCATTATTTCTTGCCGAACAGCTTATCGATCCTTTCCTGCCTCTCCTCCTCTTCTCGTTTCGGCTTATCCTGCCGAAAGTTGACGATTTTCGCGGCGCTGAGAAACGCTTGCACCATCGACCACGTGGCGTACAGACTGCTGCATCCCACCACCCCCCACAAGATCCCCACACCGACGACGGAAAACAACCCGCCGCTGGACAGCTCGTAGATCTCCCCACCCGCAACGTTCACCGGCGGCAAACATTCCGAGCCTCGACGACCATCCCTCGACGCCACGGGGGGGAAAATCTGCGTCCTCTGGGACGGAGAGGTGCGAGGGAAGGATCCCGGTCGGGTAGCGTGTCGCGAGTGCAAACTGAGGTGGCTTCCTTCTCGTAGCTTAGGGATCGAGGAGTTCATTTCCGCGATTCTCGCTTTTTTTTTTTCCGCGCGCGCCTTTGGATTGCGGAAACACGAAATATGCGCCAGGGACGTCAAAAACGTTTTTTACGTGAGAGGTTCCAACATCGGACGTCATGCCAAGGATCAAGGGGGGAGGGAAAATTAAGAAAAAATTACTCAACGAACGGATCGGTTCATTCAACCCACTCTCCTCTCGCTCCACACTTTTTTCGTGTTTTTTGGGGAGCGTTTTTGCGCGGACGGTGTGTGTGTGTGTCGACGGCAGCGGGGAAGCTTGAACGAGCAACGATGGGCGTTTTCACTTTTATTTGCAAAGAGAGCGGTGGGTCATGGACGGCCACCTGCTACGACAAAGAAGAGGTGTCGAGCGTGGAAGCAGACAGCCAATGGGAGTTGCAAAAGGCGCTCAAGCAGGTGGGGAAGCGTCCTTGCGACTTGATCAACACCTAGCGAATCTTAAATTCCTGCTCCCACCGGGAATTCTATTGATTGGTGGAGTTGCTGGGGGGATTCATTTTCTTCTCAAGAAAAATGGGGAGGATGAAGTATTTTTTGGGGCGTCAATTTTCGCTGGTAAGAAACGTTGGAGCACGGGGCTGTGGTGATCGAGTCTGTGGTGGTGGCCTGTGCAGGTTGCGATCGATAACTCCTCGGGTGGGGGTATTTCCTGCAACTTTAACATGGTGACCCCGTCTTCCGCGGTCTGTCAGTACATCATCGGAGGAAGCGTCATGGCGGCCGGCGGTGGTGGTGGCGGCGGCGGAGGGGGTGGCGGCGGTGGTGCCGACGCAGAAGCAGATAAAAAAGAGGAAGAAGAGGAGGAGGAAGAAGAGGCAGACGAGGATATGGGTTTCAGTTTGTTCGACTGAGAAAAAAAAAAAATCAAAAAAAGAGAAATTGGAGTGTAACTGGGATGGAGATTCAAACCCAAAAAACACTGGAAAAAATTGCAAGAAATGGGTGGTACCCACACGCATGCGACGGGGCATTCACAAAGGGGGGGGGGGAAGGAGTTTTATAAAAACATATTGTGATGGATTGCTGTTTAAACACAGACGCTCTCACACGATTGTGGGTTTTTCGGCGTGGTTTTTCTCTTCTTCGGAATGTTGGGAGAGAATTGGATAACAATGTGTTTTGGAGGAAGGGGGGGGGGGTCCGTGGATGATACTCCAGTTGCAAATGTATTTGAATTGCAAGACCAGAGCCATTTAGGGGATTCTCATGGTCGATATCCAGTCTCTTCAAGGAGATGCTGTGTCGATATGGTCCAGTTTCCAAAAAGCACCTTCGATTTGACAACCTAGATTCCCGTCAACCCTCCTCTCGAGGCTTGAATGGGAGGGGAGTGAAATCAATCCAATCGATTGTACTCCAGGAAATTTTCCCCCGTTCCCCCTCCCCCAACCTCCCAACCAGCTTGGGGCGTAGTATGACCAGTATTCAGTGCAATGAGAGGGGGGGGGGGGGGGGATGGAATTATTTTCTGTAGGGACCCTGGATGCAAGGTAAGCAAACAAGGAAAATTGTACAGATCCTGGAGTCATTAGTTGGGTGGTCAAGAGATGAAAGACTTTCAAAAGAGGATGCTGGGAACGGGGCTCAATAGGGGAAGCAGAAGAGATGGGTGTCTTCTCCCAACAAGGAAGCCTCGATCTTCCCATTCCAAGTCCCTGATCGAGAGGTAGCCTGGAGCTCGCTAGAGGAGGACAAATCTTTAAAATAAAAAAAAAGGAAATCGCCTGAAAGGGGGTGGGGTGGGGTGGGGTGGGGTGAGAAGGCGGGAACAGGCCCAGATAGTGGAAATCTGAAACAAAACGCCGTGCAATTCCTCGTAATGCAGACGAGTGCTTGCAACACCCCATCTGCTCTGGCCAAAAAGGTTTTTTGGAGTTTTTGCGACAGTGGAAACAGAAGTCCAAAAAAAACTGTTGGATGCTGGGCAAAACTTTGTGATTCTCTCTGGATGCATCCTGAAAGTCTCACTCCATCGCCACGAAACCAACGACCCTTCCCTCTTTCAAAATCCTTCATTTACAACAAGAAAAAATCTCTTCCAAGCTGATGGTATATTGAACACCTTGGGGAGATCCTGATTAGAAGTCAGGATAGTTTGGGTTTTTCACAAAGCCACCAGGGAATTTACAACAGAAACTTGATTTAGATTGAGTCATACAATACATTCTTCTTTTTCGCATCCCAAACAGTCTGATCGATATCACAAAGAACATACGGGTTTTAAAGAGTGCAAACTGATTACAGGAAACCTTACAGCAAAATCTCAAACCAAATCAATCAATCAATCAATGATTACATGTCGCCTGATGTTGCCATGATTACATCTCAAACCAAATACACCGTGAAAACCATTCGAGAATCACTTCGAAGAAATCATATTACAAGTGTTACTGTTTCCTTTGTCCTTTTTAAGCCCTAAGACAAGTAGTGCCTGAAACAGTACTGCCCTTAATTCACTTGCTTCTTACAGGGAACTTCCTTCTTCCCTGTACAAGTGCTGACTAACCCCAAACAGAAATGGACCAACAGCCCATTTAACTCAAGAAACTCCACACAGCCCATTTAACTCAAAGAAACTCCACATACACAAACCCCTCATTCCCTTTTGTCCATTTCCTCTTCTGACATCGACAGTCGCCTCACACTCAGTCACTTCATTGTACATTGTTACTTCAGCCATACATCAAACAGCATATCGAAGCTTACAAAAAGACCTAGATGCAACCAAGAAGAAGACTATATCCTTGCTGCCAAGATCCGATCTATACTATAAATCATCTCATTCGATTGGGTCTGACACAACAACATGACAAACCCTCTCATCCTATCCACTTCTTTTGCTCACATGCATTGTCTCTATTCCTCCACATTTCAGTAACACACCAATCCCTACTTCAGTTTGGGCTCATCAACACAGGAATTTTTTGTCGCTGCAACACTATGAAATGTTCGCAGGAGCTATACAAAGCTGAACATAAGACCTTGAAATGTCAGGATCAGCACCCACTCCCAGAATATGATTTCCAACAGCAAATCATTGGGAAATAGTCAGGGAAAAACACACACCCTGAGCCAACTCATTTTCATTAGCAGTTTTCTTCCCCATCCATCCCGAGCTCTTTACACTCCGAGCATGTATCACAGGGTTGCAAACCTTGAACAGGAGGTAAAGTGTCGACATAGTGAATGGACAGCTGAGATTCTGGGTTATTGCAATATTGCCACCAGGTTGGTATGGCCAATTCTGGTGAACACCACAAATGCCAGCCCTTGATCAGGAGTAACTCTCCTACCAGAAAAAAACCCACCATTGATTCTCAACATTCTCAGGGGAATATTATACTTTTTTCTGAACCACTTGACACAAAAAACAGGACCATTGTTCTGATTTCTTAGCTCAAATTTCTTCGAAATTCTGTCATGTGCAAGTGGGAAAGTTAGGTTTGAAGCGTTTGGACAAGAAGCCCTTCAAACTAGGGGTGACTTGGTGTGTTTCAAGTGCATCCAAGTAGTTCAAAGGAAATTGTTTGGTTTCTGAAAAAACAAATGAAAAAAAGAAAGAGGCAAAAAATAGGGTCCTGAGAAAAAATTGATTGGGAAAAAAAAGTTTGCCTGGAGCTGAAAAAAAAAGCCCTGAAGAACTACTAGAGTTAAATGGGATGGGGTTCTTGGTTGGAACAGGTGTCGTAATTTTTTTTACTGCAGACATGTGAATTCAACAGATGCAATATATTCTTGAGCAGTTGAATGCATGCGCGACACACTCCCCAGGTGGCTGCTAACTTTAGATAATGGATACAACAGGGGGAGTGCAACCTGGGGCTGCTCATGCGCAAATGTGACTGCAATTATCCACTCCCCAAAAATAATCGACACAGAATTCATTCACTGGATGGCTGTGATGAGGGGTGGTTCTGTTTAGGCAGGTTACTTTGTTTCCGAGCCGTTCCGAGCAGTTTCAGGAAGCTGCTAGAATGTCAGTGCGTTTGGGCAGTGAGCTTCCCTTCAGTTTTTCACTGGAATCAGTGAGGTTTTTACCCCTCCTATCTCTAATGAAAATGCTTTCCGTTCTGGATTGTGAAAAAACCTGGCCGAACAACAGGCTTCCATTCCAAAGCAAAAAAAAGAAAACAATGGGTAGACAAAAAAAAAACAGATGGGCTCCTTTCTCGAAAACGAAAGGTTTTATTCTTTTCATGTCGACACTGCAACGTCGATAAGCAAGGCTCCTCAGCTTTCTTGCAACGAATCCGTTACAATGGCAGAAAAAAGAAACAAAAAACAAAATCGATTTCCCAAAAGAAAGAAAAAAAGCAATGCATCCAAAATCGTGGTGATAGAGAAAAAAGGAAAAAAAAGACATGCGAGGTTTCCCTCCCGCCCTCTCCTTTTTTCCGAAATAACAATATCATTCCACCAAAGTTAAAAAAAAATAAAATAAGGCGGGATAATACTATTATGCGAAACCGAGTCTGAGTCCAGCACCTGCACCCGCAGCCTTCAAAGAGGATCGGGCCGATTGACGAGCCAAAGCAACGGACCTCATGGTTTGGGATGCTCGAGGTGCTCTCCTGAGAAACCTAGTTGAATCAAAACAAAACAAAAAAACAAAGCATGTTTTGTCTTTTTCATTTTTATCGAGATTTATTTTTTTTTTAATAATTTTTTTTTACGAACACTTGGGGTGTGCAAATGAAGCATCCACCCAGCACAATGACCAACGCAGCGGGGTTAAGCTAAGAATTAAGAAGAATCAAGAAATTAAGCAAGAAAAAAGAGTGATAAAAAAGATATTTTGTGTGATCCAAAGAAAGAAAGAGAATCAGACGGTGTGATTTATTATTTTTATTTTCTTTTTGTGTGTGAAAATAAAAATAAAAAAATAAATGAGACAGTGTGGTAATATAAGTTGAAAAAAAAGGACACGATGAAAACTGGAGGAAGGAGCGGACAAGAAATGACCACCTTGTACAATGCCATGGGTGGGGGACCATAATTTCAACAGATATTGACAATTGTGCCAACTTCAGAAAGCACATTCGCATAATCTCCATGAAAACATTGAAAATTTCTGCACCTTGATATCAAAAAACAAGGAGGAGGATAATCGACCCAGTTCGCTCACCAAGTGGAAGAGGCGAGCGCAGCCCCCATGAATTCGGGCTTCAAAATGGAATATTTCATGGAGGAAGTGGCACCCAATGAAGAGGGCGACTTGGAGGCCGCACCAGGGGTAGTCAGACTTGCAGTTGTTCCTGATTGGCAAAAAAAAAAAATATGTGATTTTATTAATTTTATTTTAAAATAAAAAAAAAACTGAAAAAAAAACTTGTCTTGCTTTTCGTTTTTAGAAAATCTTATGTGGTATTTCTCAACAATGGAAAAAAGTGTACCAAAAGTACAGCACAGAAAACATAGAAGAGATAGGGTCGGATGATCGACAGCCATTTGTTGAACCCTTGACCCAAGCCCTATTGGATTCTTTCAGCAAAAAAAAAAACAAACAAAAACTATGGATGACTCATCCAACCCCCCTCCTTCGGCAATTGAATGGTAACTTCTCCTCCATTTGCTTCTTTTTCAAGCACTGTACACCCCACGAGGAGGAGCAAAAAAATGCTAGGAAGTCGCACTTGACATGGGGCTTTTTTTCTTCTCTTTTTTTTCTGGTCCCCACCTTTCAGCTCCCCACAAAAACTTTTTCTTTTTGTCTTTTGGTTCCCCACCTTTCAGTTCCCCTAAGAAAAAAAAATCGTTTTTTTTTTTTGATACCCACCTTTCAGTTCCCCACAATCTGCGATCATGACATCGAAATCACCGGTGTCCCCACTCTTAGAGCCACACAATTCCATCGCTTTCACCACATTGAACCCCTCAATCACCTGCCGGGCAAAAGAAATGGAAAAAAAAATATCCCAAAGTGGACATGGAAATTGCATTAACATCAGAGCCATAATGTGGCATCCTCAATCGACTTCTTTTTCGTTTTTTTTTTTTCCTTCCAATTTCAGTTTCTTGACGGTTTGTGGGCGTCTTTATTTACACACTTGAATAAATGTTTAAGAAAAAAAGAACAACAATCCTGG
The DNA here is from genome assembly GCA_030272585.1 of Bryopsis sp. KO-2023. NCBI lineage: Eukaryota > Viridiplantae > Chlorophyta > Ulvophyceae > Bryopsidales > Bryopsidaceae > Bryopsis > Bryopsis sp. KO-2023. Next base: position 4,718,542 of record BSYQ01000004.1, on the reverse strand, counting down.
TTATGTTGAAAGGTATAAAAAAAAATGAACAAAAACAAAAATCCTGGTTATGTTGAAAGGTATAAAAAAAAATGAACAAAAACAAAAATCCTGATTTTGAACTCCATAACAAAAACATGAACAAAAAATCCAGCATGTGAAGAGGTGCAAAACGACTAAGCAGCAAATATCCTGATTTAGAACTTCATTGTTTTGACAACCCACCTGTCCGAAAACCACGTGTCGTCCATCAAGCCAAGGCGTGGGGACGGTGCATAGGAAAAACTGAGAACCGTTCGTGTTGGGTCCTGCATTTGCCATCGACAGAATTCCCGACCCCAAATGCCTCAGCTCGAAATTTTCATCGGCAAACTTGTTTCCATAGATGCTCTTTCCTCCCGTGCCATTGTCGTTGGTGAAATCTCCACCCTGAAATGCAACCCCCAACAAAACTCAAAGAAAAAGTGAAAAAACAAAAGTAAAAAAGCAAGGGTTGCTGAGAGTTATAAATAAAAATAAACATAACTGAGAATTCCAAAAAATCATACGGTCAAAAAAGAAGACTGATCAAATTAACAATCAGATGCCTCTTGTCCGGACTGCAATTCACCACTCCCCTTCAAGTTGGATTTTTTTTCGAAATTTGAAAACACAAAATTCTGATTTTTTCATGAAATCGAACATTTACATTTACCTGGCACATGAATTGAGGAATCACTCTGTGAAACCGACTGTTTTTGTAACCGAATCCAGGCTCGTCAGAAGTCGCCAACGCTCTAAAGTTTTCCGCAGTTTTGGGAACTACGTCCGCTTTCAGCTCCATCACCACACGCCCCAGGGGAGTGCCCTCCCCAGTTCGCCCGATCTTGACGTCGAAATACACCACCGGATTTTCCTGTGGTGAACAAACAAGGGCTTGCGATCAGGGATCTGCAGCCATTTCGTACGCATTCGGGAGACTGCACGTCATTATTGTCTGATCCGTGCGCAGAAAGCGAAAGAGTGAATGGTGTCCATCAGAACGAGGGGTTGATGGGCAAGTACCGGGTTGGGCTTGCCGAGCGGAGGGAAAAACTCCACGTCCGACTTCGCCGTGGCGACGATATCTTCCTTGCTGGCGGCGGCGCCCATCGTGGGTGACAGAAATGCGCTGGAAAGGAAACTCGGTTGGATCTTCGCGCGGGTGGGGGGAAATCTGGCTCCTCTTGGTGGAAGACAACCAATAAGGAAAACTAATTCCAGTCTTGATGACACGAATGAGGAAATAAATGGTGGCAAGACATGCAACTGGCGGGATGGGCAAAAAATCCCACCCGGACGCCAAACTTTTCATTGAGTGAAAAGTTCCCCAATCGTTCAAACCAAGGCACAAGCCTGAAGGAAATGGGTTGTTCAGGTTGGGGAAATGACGTGAGAAAAGAGTGTCCAGAGGAAGGATGAGTCATGGGGCACAGGAGAAACACAGAAAGTAACGAAACTAACGAACTGATAGTAGTTTTTCTTTGATCAGTTGACTGTGTAAAGCTGAGTGTCCTGTGCGTCAGTGCGTGGGTTGGGGCCAACTGCCTTGTTCACTTTCTACGATTTTGCACAATGATCATGTCCCAGCCAAAGACGCTGCCAAATTGGACGAAGCCTTCAAAACAACTTGAAAAGGTACAAACCATCGGGTACTTACATAGATTTCTATATATGCATTGGATAAAAGGTTACACTACATCCTTCCCTACAGTCTTGTTCAATACTCTCTTCTACCAAAGCCTAGTCACTATAACTAACAGAGCATTTTTTGCCCTGATCCCTGCGCCACCCGTCCCCTTCTTCCACCTTCCCTGATCACCATTTCGACAATATCTGCCTTTTTTAACAAACCTCCACAGTTTTGTCGAATTTCTAGAAGTGCTGGGAATCGCCACCGGCGATGGAAGCTTGTGATGAGGTTCTCTGATCGAACTGCCTTTGCCACGAGTAGTCTACGTTTCGATGCCAAGCGTATGGAGGTCGATATCCTCCAGGAGCCATGAACATAGCCCGTTCCTGATCGAGAAATCAACAAACAATTTGTTTTTAAACACATGCAAAAGGCTTCCCTGTTGCGTTTGTCTGAAGGAGCTGTGTGAAAAAGTATGCCTGATCGTTCCTGGACGACATTCTGCACGACGAGGACAATCTGTAGAAAGGTTTTCCAGTAACGACGTCGGGATTTTTCCCGAGTTTGCATCATTTCGTTGCTCACCTTATACTTGCGCTCCATGTAAACCATCGAATCTAAGGGAACCCGGAGCGCCTGCACCAACAGCAACAAAAATGGTTTCACGCCAGCACAATGGAGCACAGGGTTTCGAGCCAGAGATGCTTTCCACTTCTTATATGTGAGCCCACCTTCATCGACACGAACATCTGCGCGATATGCAAGCCCTCACTTGGACCAATGATGGTCACGAGCCTGTTGCGCGTCCCAGGCTCGAACTCGTTGCGGCCAGATATGATTATCTTGACGCCAATCAGAGACTGCAACTGGGTAATGATTTCGCCGCCTTTACCGATGATCGCGCCAATTCTTTCGTCAGGCACCGCCATGGATACCTCCATCCTGGGTCCATGCCCCGCCATCATTTGAACACCAGGGAACACGCCAGGTGGAACACCCCCAGGCCCGTACATTGGTGGAAGAACACTCCCTGGCGCCATGTAGGAGTAACCTGAAGCGTGAAAATCAAACGAGAATTGCCACTCCTATTCGTCCCGTAGAGAAAGTCGCAGAAACACACTCGCTGAGGGTTTGTTTTCAATTTTTTCCGCCGTTCCTGAAAGTGACCATGGAAGTTTTACTTAATTTATGTTGCCTTCAAGACTAGGTCCAGCCAGTGGTTCAAAACAATCTGAAATGGGTGTGGAGAATCATATACTGGTGAAGTCTCACCGCTTTCGTTTTTGGAGTAGTTTACCGATAGGCTGATGTTGTTGATATACTTCGGGTCACCAGCGACCTTCGACACCACGAGGGCCACAGCCCTCAACATGTGTTGCAGGCCGCCGGAAATGGAAACGATTCTGTTGTAAGTGTTCTGGCACATGTGGTCTTGCGGCGACACAGATATGGTCGCTCTGGAGTCCTCCGCAAAATGTTGAATGGTTTCGCCTCGTTTCCCGATGATTGCACCACACACGATGGAGGGCATCACGATTTTCAGGTGCGACCCCAAGTCCCTCGCGTGGCGGTGTTTGGGTGACTTCTGTTGAGCGCCAGACTTCCTGCTCGGCGCCAGCTTCGTCAAGATGAGGTGCAAAGCCGTCAGCACCGATTTCACGGTGCCTGAAATCAGCATGACCCTTTCGCTGGTGCCAGGGTAGAATTCGTTGCTCCTGGAGAGCTGTATCCTGTGTGGAGCGTCAGTCGTTAGGAGTGCTGGGCCATTGTGTGGGCGAATTCTGAGACGAACCCCATTCAACTCCAGGCCAAGCGACGCGCGCTCCAGTCCTCATTGTTCGCATCAACACTGTTGGGTGTCTCCCAAAACAAACGGAGCGCGCGTACCTTGCACAAGAATGGTGCTGGAGATGCGTTATGTTTGTGCCCCCGCGACCTATGATCACCCCCGCCGCGATATTGCTCAGCAGAAACTTGACGGCCATTTTCTGGGTGGTGCTGAGTGTCTGGCCGCTGACACCAGCGACTGCCTTTGAAACTTCTTTTTCGGTTGGCGTCGAATCGTCGGAGTGATGGGAAGCCATCCTGCATATACGAGAAAACACAGTCTGGTTGGGGGATTCACGAACCAGCCCTTGAACGAACGGCCATGGAAGCAGTGTCGCGCGTCCCTCGCTGCAGGAACACAGGGGGGAAAGAAGCGTGGGTTTGGCTTCGTTTCTTGCCCCTGCACAAGGAGACCCGACATCGAAACAGAACAGGGTGGAACGAAGCTCCCTTCTGAACTCGTTGATTCCACACTGGAAACGCTACTGGCTGGGGGATAGAATTCCAGGACGACTTTTCTTCTGACGACTGTCGACGAGACAACAAGCATTTACGTCCCCGTCACTTTTTCCACTCCGACTTTTGGTTGCGAGAGAAACAAGCCGTTGTTTCGGAAAGCACTTCGATGTTTGTTGTTTTCGATGGGGTGGGGGGACGACACAGTTCTCTCCTTCACCTTGTCGCAGCGCTTGGCAGCTGGGAATGAGTTTCTCGCGGAGCGACGCTTTTTCTGAAAAGTTTATGTTTGTTCTATAGTAGTGCAATCGAGGGAGTTCGTTTCGCCACGGAGAGTGGCCGCGGCGGAATATCGAACTGTCGCGGAGTCGGGGTGCCAGAAACGTCACATGTTTCTGTCTCGAAACACAGGAAAAAAAAAACGACAAAAGAAAATTCCGAATTTGTTTAGCAGAGAAAAGGCGTCCATGTCCCATCGGGTCGTTGGGGGAAAAAAAACCAGTTTTTCTGCAAGGAAAAACAATGGAAAAGAAATTCCTACCCGAAATATTGATGACCTGTTTAATCATCAGCTAATCGTGAGTCTGTCCCATCACACTTCTAGGGTTGGGGAAAAGGAGAGGAAAAACTTGTGTTTTTACAGAAACGTGCTACACGAGCCCTGCGTCTGCTCACTCTACTTATCTGCGTTGAACGATCTTTAGTTTTTGCCTTTCTTTGCTTTGCTTTTCAAGAGCTACTCGCTGCCCGAACGGTTGCGCTTGTTGCGGGTGATTCGTGCACGATGGAGATGGATCGAAATCCGGACCCAGATTTTGATTTTTTACAGAACGGAAGCAGCAAAAGACACAGACTACTACGCCCCGCCTGTCTTTCGAAGATTTTCATCGGCGTGCTTGCACTCGTTCTCTTCATTCTCCTGGTGCGTCGATAGGTTCGTTGGAAAAAAAAAACGCCCAATAAACAGATTCTTTGATAAAAAAGATGGAAGAAGAGATGAGTCACAGGGATAAAAGGGACATTAAAATGGTTGTTTTTTGGGGGGAAGCTGAATGGAGAAAATTATTAAAATCAAAAATCTTTCTTCTCTTGTCTTTTTTGGACAATGTGAGTAGGGGTGGTTAGTTTTTGAAAAACATAAATGGTGCACAAACGCAAGTGCTGTTTTTTTTTTGTTTTTTTTGTTTTCCCTTTTTTTCCAAACACAAGCACATGAAACCCTGGAAAAGCGATGCCCGAAATAGAGATCAATGCAATTTTGTTTTTCTTTTGTGACCTATTTTGGGAATCCCAGTTCCCTTCTATCTTCATTTCTTTTTTACCCCTATCAGCATGAAGCTGCCTTTTTTTCGCTTTCTTTTCCCTAACTTAGTTCACTGCAGCTCGACAGCTTTCACATAGTCTGCGTGAAAATGAATAACTAAGATTATTATCAAATAAAATTATTCCTCGTATCATTCCTTCTTCCAACAGATTAGCTCTCTTGGGGAGAAAAAAGGGCAATAGTTTTCTTTCATTTTTTTTTTTGGGGGGGGGGAGGAGTTTCTGTTTTAAATACCAAATTGAAATACTTTTTGTTTTTCAAAACTGGGGCTTCTCACACTTGAAATCATTGCCTGCATGTGAGGGTGTTTTTAAATCTGAAAAAATTACATGCAGACATGCAGATTGAGTGAAATCGTTTTTTTTCTTTTTTGAGATTGTGGCTTTGAGCTCTGGCAAAAAGAAAACGGTGATAGACATATCAAATTGCCTTTATCCGTTGGGAGGAAGGGCTCCGTTCGGCGGTCACATGGAACCCGAAAAACGAATGACCTCCAAAAGATGCGAAAAAGTTTTCGACGAATACATCAAAGATGAGGTGCACATCTTGGCTTTCCTCCCCTTATTCTTTCAAATGGATTTTTTTTCTGTTCTGCAGCAAAAATTTCGATACAATTTACCCGAAGAAAACCCCCCCTTTTTTAATCCCCAAACCGAGAAGATTTGTTTGGGAGAGATTCCATTTCATTCCATTTTTAACTTGTTATTTTTGTGTAAAGCAGCCGTCCAGTTCGTTTACGTCGATCGTAATTTTGATGGGGTTTTTGGAACATTTCTTCAATTTCTTTTTGGCTTTTTTTTTCTGCCTCGATTGTCGAAATTGAAATATGTCTGATAAAACGATGCCCGTTTTCACAGAATTCGCAATACTGGACAGACACAGAAGTCACCATAAGGAATGCGAGGAAATATCTTTTGGAAGGGGAGGACGATTCCCCCACCAAATATTCTGCCATGGTGGTTTTCGATATCGACGAAACCGTTCTATCCAATTTGGAGGAAATCTCGGCCGCAGGATACGGTGAGGGGGGGGGGGGGAATATTACAAAATATTTCAATATCAATGCTACAAACTTGCGTGAGGAGAAATCGTCAGGTTTTTACCTTGGCCAAAGGCGAAAAAGTTGTTGATCCAGTCCTAAGAAAATAATGTTGTTGTTTTTGTTGTTTTTATTTAAACAAAGGTCGGCGAAATGACGAAACTTGGAAGAAATGGGTGACTGAAGCACGGGCACCCGCCATCCCAGCATCGCTCAAATTTTTCAAGGTAAAAAAAAAAAAGATAGAGAAAACGGGGTGGAGGGGGGGGAAAGAGAATCAGGCGAAATACTAGTTCTTATCCTCCAGCAAATGCCCGCAGTTTAAATAAAATACAATGTGTGGGATGCCTGTCCCGTTTTGAATTTTTTTTTTCAATTAATAAACAATGTTTCACTGAAGAAAGAGAAATTCTGAAGTGAATAAAAACTGTATATAGACAGATATCTGGACTTAGATCCTTTTCCCTGAGTTGTCCCGAAAATAAGCACTCCCAAAAAACGGATGAAAGAAAGAAAGTACACCAATTTTGGATAACCACAAGTAGAAAAAATTCGCCAAAATTTTCCTGTGTGGCCTGTTTCTGTTATCTTCCTTTTGCAACGGTTTATGTCGGTATTATGAAACCTGCTCCGTTCTGACGATATTGGAAAGAAGCCGAGATCCCACGAGTTCATGTTGTTATTACTAATTTTTTGAAAATTTCAAAAAAATAGTAATAACTTTGCTTTCTTCTTTGTCCCTGTGATTGGCAGGATCTCAGGAAAAATGGTTTTTCAATCTCGTTCTTAACCGGGAGGCACGAACGCGATCGAAAATCCACGGAGAAAAATCTTGAAGCCAGCGGATATGGAACCAAGTGCACTGACGAGTGAGTGCCAAATGTGTTTTTTTTTTAACCATCGACTAATCAATTCTTGCTTCAATTTTTGTTTCTCTGCATTTTTTAGTTTTGTGTTTAGTTTAGTCTAAAAATATGTTTTTAATTTTAATTTAATTTAATTTAATTTTTTTTTTGGGGGTGGGGGGGTGGGTGCAGCTTCTTGTATGTGGAAGTATGGATCCGTCTCATTAGTGTTAAAAAGCTTTTATAGGATGTGCAGGTGATCCATTTTTTATTTTATTTTTTTGGTTGGAGTGACGGTGTGCGTTTCTGTTTCATTGTGGTGCAGGCCCCCTCCTTTGGGAGAGCTGTGTTACCACAAACTCATTCTTCGGAAAAAAGGTCGGGTATCTTTCCCAATTTTTTTTCCTCCTGAGAAGAAGTGTGTGGTGCTTTTTCCCTCACATTCTAAAGGATTCCTCACTCAAATTTCAAGATTTTCTCTCAAGAAAATCTACACTGATGGGTTTTCTTGGTTTTTTGCCCCCGACTTCACAGTAACCTTCATAATGGAGCATTCAAGGGGTTAGCAATCACTGCCAACTGAATGGGGGAATTGATAATATTTCTTAAGAAAAGAACAAAACACAGAAACGCTTTTTTCTGATCCTTTGCAGAAAAAAAAACAGTCGAAAATGGTGGGACACTCCTTTTTTTCTCCACCGACTTTTTTTTTCCATTTTTTTTTTCCGTTTTCCTCCCCTGACTTTTTTTTTAAACTAATTTTTTTATTCGTTTTTCTCCCCAGATGATCATCGGGATGCCATTATATACAAATCTGAAGAGCGAGGTGACCTCAGTAAGAATTTCACAATAGTGGCCAGTGTCGGAGACCAATGGTCAGATTTGCTGGGGGAAAATAGACCAATAGGGGTGTTCAAGATGCCAAACCCTTTCTATTACATTCCGTGATTGCGATTATTGCGCAAACTCGAAAAGATTATTTTTTTTCATAGGTTTTTTTTAGGCACCAAAAAAAAACAGGAAAAGGGGGGGTGGGGGAGAGTAGCAGAATTTTCAATAAAGAAATGAACAGAAAAAAAAGGAAGAATTGGAGGGCATGTGCGGGTGTGTCAGGAATTTTCTCAGTTTGTAAGAGGTTCTATGTACATTGCACATTGAGACATTGTTGTTTGGCAGGATTTTTTTTTTCGTTCAGATGAAATACCCCAAAATTCTTCGGGTAAAAGAATGACCAGGGATAAATGAAAATGGACAGTGTGCTTGGCTTGTTTCCGTCTATCCATCCCCAGAATAACCAGAATCTGGTCATTCGCTTATCTATTTTTCCAGAGCCTCCATTGCAGAGCTGGTGAGAAAGTGCCATGTGTATGTTTTTGGGTGTGTCCAACAAGACAGAGCCGAATGAAAATTATGTTGGAATTCCTGATTCTTTCTTCTGTGGCTATCCAGAGACAACGATTGAGTTGATGGGTGAAAAAAACAATTAAAGTTTCTGCTGAGTAGTGAAAATGAAGTTTGTGGCGCATGCACATCAATTGAGATATCATGACATAAAATCTGACTGCATCTGAAAATCACACGGGTTGAAATGGGCTCCGGATTAAAGATATTGGTGAAAGTCCTTGAGAGCACCCAAATTGATCTACAAATGTCCCAGATTTTCCTCCTTCTGGTGGACAATCCAATGACTCCAGATGATTTCCGAAGAAGACACCACACACACATCACAAACATATACTTTTTATCAGTCCAGTGCATTTCTTTACTACTCAACTTATTTGCTCAAGCCCGACCTGTGCTACTTGACCCTCCCCTGATACTCAGATTGCCGATATCCCCCTGGGGAAAACAGAAAGGGGGGGGGGGGGTTGAAGGAGTTTCTTTTGCCTAGGGAGGAAAACCTCTCTCATGAGCCTTCCTTCCAATAAAAATACAAAAAAAATATTCCATCGACCATGAGCAACCTCATCTTGACAACTACCTTGCTCAGTATATGTAGCTTCACAAAACAAAACAAAAGCCACCATGCACTATGCTGCCACCCCATTGTATTAAATGAAGTCTGGATGGAATCTGAATGGAGCCACTGGACAAAGTGCATCAAAGAGCTCTCCAAAATTACACTGACAGGAGGAATACAATGTTTCATGGGATCCTTCTCAGTCAGGAGGAATACAATGTTTCATGGGATCCTTCTCAGTCAGACTGAGAAAATGACAATGCTGTCTTCGCGTTTTAAGGCTCCAAAACCCATCAGGAAACAACACTACTGAGCTGTTTCCAGGCAGGCCCCCCCCATTGCAGAAATCCCCAAGCCGATCCTAAGTCGCTTTATTATTTTTTTCTATTTTGAACACTCAATCCCTTTTGCATCCGGTGATCTCCCCTTATTATCGACACAAAGGGGAAAGAAAAAAAAAAGAAGAAACACGGAAGAAGAAAAAAATCACAACTTTTGGAGACCTCCCGAGGTCGATTGATTGCTCCTCCTACAACTTTAGTAGCTTATAATACATCTGATCATCAGTCGAACAACGCAACCAGCGACGCTTTGTCATTCTGGCATCTTTGGACGTTGCAGGACTGCGGCACCGAAACGAAATTGAGGCAAGCGCACATAAACGCATCCACAGCCGCCCTGTCGAATGTCGCACCACGAGCCAGCAGCGCCTCGATATTACTCTTCCTACCCATGGAAACAGCCCCCAAAAGAGGGGTCATCACTTCAGCCGCCACGGCATTCGGATTAGCCCCGGCGTCCAGCAAGATGGTCAAACCTTTGGCGTTGTTTGGGATCATTGCGGCCATGTGGATGAGTTGCCCGACTTGGCTGGTAGCTTTGGAATCCGCCCCAGCGGCGATCAGGGCCTTCATCACTTCGAAATGCTGGCCCGCTACGGCAGCCCCCAATGGTGAGACTCCATTGGACTTGGCATTCACGTCGGACCCTTCATTGTTGCAGTTGCAGCGGAAAAAACGTTTCGGTCAGTGGTCTTCTCACTGAGACGACGCCCAAAATTAAATCATAAGTTCCAAAAAATTGTTATTTTTTTTTAATTTGTGTATTTATTTTTTGGTTGTGGTTTACAATACTGCAATGGAATTTCGTAACCTCAAAAATAATGACAAAATTAAAAATTAAATGCATGTAATTATGTCAATATATTTTGTTTGTAACCTCAAATTCAAAATAGAAGGGTTGCAGTAGTAACTGTACAGGATCATCTTTTCGCAAAAAGGCTTTGTGGTGATTTTCAGCATCGGTACCTTTCCCAATCTCCTGCTGTACCGTAGCCAAATCACCAACCAATGCTGCTGCAAACAGTGCATTTGTTGAGCCCCCTTCTGCAGGCTACCACACACACACACATACCCTGAATCCATCGCTCCTCTGATACTGCAGCTTTCAATATTTAGCAGGTATTTCACATGTACAATTCCAACCCCCCCCCCCTCCCCCTCCCCCTTATTGGATACCAATTGGACTTTCCCTATCGATCCTAAAGCAATCGCAACCTCCAACACGCTGGATTTCTTTTTGCACTCACCGCGTCCTGCAAAAGCTTTCGCAGGTCCGAGTCGAAACCTAGTGGATGACCCCCAGGTGCCACGGCCTCTCTTTCCTGAAATCGTCAGCAAAAAAGCGAATTCAATCCGTAACTTTTCGCATCCGCTGTTCAGATTGGGCCAGAATTTCTGACGATTCCCGCTCCTGGCCCCGTTTCCTCCCACCTTGACCTAGAATACCAGCAATTCATGCCTGATCTGCTGCAGCGAGACGCTCACCTCTTCATGGCCGCCGCCGTACGCCACCCATGTCGTGTCTGCAAGAACAATGATCGATAAGTGGCTGTTGGAGAGTGAAAGGCTCCCTCATCGCGAGCTGTCCCCCGAAACACACCATAGCTGCTAGATCGACCCCCTTTTTCGCTTTGTTGCTAAACAGCCGACGGAGAGGGCCGGCCGTGGGAATTGCACAAAACAAAATGCCCACCTCTGGCACTCCCACAGATCGCCGCCACAGACAATGCAAGCAACACCAAGAGATGAGCAGCCGACATGTTTTTTTTCGGGCGAAAAATCGCAAAAATCGGCACGACTCCAGGTCCGGGCTTCGTCACTCACCTGAAACAACATTGCCTAAGAGAGCTCCCCTCCCAGAAAGAAAACGGCGTCCAAGGAAGACAACTGACGAGGTCGGTGACCTCCTATTTCGATCGTGTGATATCCCACGTCCTGACAGCCGCATGTCTTCCCAATTAAAGTGTGAACGAACATTACCAGATCTTTTGTCTGCTAATGGTTGTTTGGATTTGATATTTACTGATAATTGTAATTGGAGAATATCTCTCCTACACAATGTAATTGATGTTTGTTTGTTTGTTGTTTGGATTTGTGTTGGGTATTGGTTGGGATAGAGTCTGGTAGGATCTTCTGTGATTCATTGCGTAAGAAAGAGCCCAGTCACCCAGATTTGTGATGTCAATGTTTACAAGAGTAAGCCCCTGGTTGAAACTGGATGCTTGGAATAAGAAGGTACTTTCTGCACTGAACGCATCACCTTGACTGTCAATTTAATTAGGCCACAGGTGGGATGAATGAATGAATGTTTGGTTCATGAATGCATGCATGGAGATTCACAGTTTGGAATCACCTGCTTCCAGGAGCTGGAGCCACCCCTTTATCTAGATAATACATTTCTCAGTACATTGGTTTTAAGTCAAACCAATCAAGTCCCATTTAATGTGGACGTAAGAAAACAGAGAGAAACACTGTTTGCTGTTCAAATTTGGATTGTTTCAAACCAACCCCTTTTGTCCCCCTCACTCTTTCCCCCCCCGCCCATTTTGGGGGTGTTCAGTCCATCGCCGCCGACCTCCCTCAATCGGAGGTGTTGAACAAAGTTTCTTTAAACTGTTGTGAGATAAAACAAGACTGTCGCAAAACAAGTCACTCCGTGAACTTAGAACAAATAAGGCGTCTTTACAACAAAACAGTCCCTCTAAATATCGTTCCTGTTTCTCTTCCCGAATCCACAGCCACAACTTCACAACACAGATCAACCACAAGTTTTCTCCCATCACCACAACTCGGCCGCTCAGCCGCAAACACCCTCGCGTCCCAATTCGTCTCATTTTCGTCACTCATCTATTCCCAACTCTCTTTTTTCACCACACGCTTCCCTGCGCTTTCTTTCTCTAACTATTCACAGGAAAAACAAAATCAGAGTGAATCCTGATCACCTGATGTGGCATCGACACTTTCAAAATGGTTCTGGATTCCCTTCCTACAATAAGACCCGGTCCGATCCAATAGGGATCGAATTTATGTTGTTTACGAGTTTCCCTTTTGAAATCATACACGTAAACTCTCTGCCCGTTCTTCCATTCCCGTTCCTGCAACCCTTTACGATATTTTGCATTCACCTTTTGCCTGTGAGCCATCATACGCTGGACTGCGACCTTCCACGTAGATGGCCCTGCTTGCCTGAGTTCTGTCGGAGTAAACTGTGTCACCCTATTCACCATAGTATCCAAAGCTTGCTGCGCCTGTACTAATACACTCTCCCAGTCCCGCGTTTTCGTCGCCAACATCAATCGACGAATTCGACTAATCACATTCTGATTAGCCCGCTCCACAAAACCGTTGGATTTATGCGAATATGGTGGCACATAAATCCTTTCAATCTTTTGCGAAATACAGTGTCCAGTATACGCCCAGGACCAAAAGCAACTGGCGTTGTCGGTCAGCACACTTTTTATTTTTCCAAATTTGACCTCCCACTCTTTTAACGCCGCCACAGCTGCCGCTGTTGAATTAAGCTTACACGCACGAACTAGTGTTTGTCGTGTAAGAGCATCAACTAAAACTAAAAGAAACTTATTACCAGCAGCGGATTTCTGTACTGGTCCCACAAAGTCTAAGGCAACCAGAGCATTCGGAGCTTCCGAATGTTGCACATAACCCAATTCCGCGCTTGGTGTTCTTTTTCGAAAACGCTGACACACCTCACAATTCAACACCCTCTGTTTCACTTCCCCATGCGAAAAACCCTTTTTTAATTTCTGTTCACGCGCCCACGATTGATAAACACCCACATGTCCCTGATGGACTTCTTGCCAATCCTTTTCCGTTGGTTTAACCGTCGCTGCGTGTACCTTTTTCCCTTCTTCGAAACGTGATAATAAATCTGGAACCACGTTTGCCGCCCCTGGAATAAACCTGACATCAGGAGCTACTGCCAGTATTTTATCAAGCCGCCTCTTGATAAAGTCGCTGGTATTCGCTGGATTCATAAAACTTTGAACTGACGAATTATCAGTCATAACAACCACCGGCTGACTAAATATCCACGGCCTGAACGCATCCAGTGCGCGCAACAACGCTTCTAATTCCAATTCATTAGACATTTTGTGTCTAAATGATTTATCCCACGTTCCACTGGCACACTTTATTATTTTCTGTTTATTTAATAAAACTGACCCCCACCCATACTTTGAAGCGTCTACTGACACAACAAAGGACTGGAAATCCTTATCAACATAACCGCAGCGCACAGTGTGCGCGTGTAAAAAACTCAAAAATTTCTTCCAAATCACCTCACTCGATAACAATTCTGCCTGCTGCAAACTTTCCAGTGCTTTCTGTCCTTGATAAACGAAACGCGCCAACTGATTGAACCATCCTCTCACCGAACGCCACTCAGTTTTGGTTACTGGTTTCTTTAATGTCTCCAGCTTATTCCAAAGCTTTGCACCAGGGGTCATTCCTCGCGTCGACAATTTTATCCCCAGAAATTCGAACTCAGTTCGAAAAAAAGCGCATTTCTTGTATCCCACAGTCCAGCCATCCCTTCGCAATTCTTCCAGTAAAATTCGCAGATCCCTTTTATGTTGTGCTTTATTTTCCGACAGCAAAATAACATCATCCAAATAAGACAAAATCTGAGAATTCATTCTTTTTTGAGCCCGAACGATAGCGGTCCTGATTGCCCTAGTAAACTCAAAACTGGCGTTAGAATAACCCTGTGGAAGCCTATTCCACACATACCAGCGATTTTTGCATTGCAGACCCATAAAACGAGATGCATCAGCATGCATTTTTACTTGAAAATATGCATCCTTGAGATCAATGGAACTACCAATCGAAAATGGTTTAACCCCCGCAATCGAATGCTCAACAGTTGGCAACTGGCAAGGCCTTTTTCCAATGCATGCATTCAATCTTCGAAAATCAGAGACCCACCTAGTCTGAGTTTTATCTTTTTTTGGTATGCCAAAAATCGGAATCAGAAAAGGTTCTTCCTGTACCTCTCGAACAATGTCCTGGCTTTCCCACTCCTGAATTTGGGACCAAAGTTTTTCCTCCTCCACTGGGCCACTGAGCAAAGACTTGGCATGTTCTTGAGGAGGGGGCAAAAATTCGAAAGGCAATGGTCCCACCGTGTGAGACTTGCAGCAGCCCAAAGTACTGGAAAACACCTCAGGAAACTCTCGAATTAATTCCGCCACTTCAGGGTCTGGGGAAAGTCTCGATTCTGTAGTTGGCTCTGGAAGAGGAGGCACGAGGGATGTACGGGTAGTAAGGGCAGTAGGTGCTGGGGCTGCTGGGAGAGAGGAGGAAACCTTCCCTGCCAACTCCGGGGGAAGGCGAAAAGGACGGGTGGAGGGACGAGAGGGAATGAGGAACGAGGAGGAGGAGTCAGGGACGACAAAGGAGGACAGGGTGGAACGGGCGGAGCACAGGGTCATCCGGGGAGTGAGGTGGAGAGGGCGGGAGGTGGTGTTGGTGAGAGTACCCCAGATGCGGTGGCCATCAGACTTGGCGCTAAAATGGACGCCACAGAGGGGGAGGGAGTCGAGGAGGTCGGAGATGGAACCAGGAGGGAGGCGGAGGGGGAGGGTGAGGCTACGGCTGGAATGAGGAGGGAGGACCCAACTGCGCCCGAAGGGGAAGTGGAGACGGAGGTGGTGGTAGAAGGGGACGAAGGGAGGGGTCTCGGTGTAGTGGAGAGGGGGGGAGGGGGAAGGGGAAAGGGGAGGGGGAGGGGGGAGGGGAGGGGGGTGGGGGGAGGGGTGGGTCCCGGTGGCCAGGGGGGCCACCGGGACAGGCTTCAGTTTTTTGACCGAAGCCACAACTGACAGAAGGGGAAGTCAGTGGGGAGGGAACAGGGGGAGGAGGCGAGATTGTGGAGCACCACCTTGAAGGCACCAGCGCGATCAACGCCCGAGGAGAGCACGTGGAGGTGGTATTTCTGGGCCAGCTGGGGATGGACTTGGACATGGCACAGGTCGGCATTAGAGAGGGAGGCATTGGTGGGAACAGCAAGGGTGGCGCCGGCAGGGATCGTCAGAGGTGAGAGAGTAGAAAGGAGACGAACTGGAGGAGAGGTGGAGGATACCCGGTCGCAGTGGACGACAGGAGAATGGGGACGGGATAATAATCGGCGGGAGCAATCCACCAAAAACCCATGTTGCTCCAAAAATGGGAAGCCCAAAATTAAGGAAGGCCCCTTGCCTGAAAGCACATATAACGAAACAGAGAACGTTTCCTTCGCCATAGGCGAGACTCGAACCTCCATCTCCAGTTGCCCAAGAATAGGAGCAGATTCGCCATTGCCGAACATCACGGTACGATCACAAGGGCGCATGTACTTCTCCTGATGCAATGACTTGATGAGGGCCAGTTGCACAAAACTGTGAGTCGCGCCTGTATCCACTAAGGCGGACAGTCGTGTGTCATGCGCCCAGAGGGGAACATGGAGGGATTTTTTCTGTTTGCCTTGGACATGATTGCACTTCAAAGGAGGAGCAGGATCCGAAAGTCGACAACTGAGCAATTCCACCTGTTCGCCTGCATCAGAGGTTGTCGTCGACGACCCCAAAATCGTTTCCACCACTGGAGCCTCCAACATTGACACGTCATGAGAAGAAGACGACGCGATATTCAAATCCGCGAAAGCCACCTGGCGCGAGGGCGCTCCGCCATCCAAATTCGCACTTAATGGCGCCCTGGCTGCTGATCCACCAGTGATGGGGGCAGTCCATGAAAACGGGGGCGCAATAGGAACTTCGACATTCGGAACAATAGGTCGATGCTGAGCTGAGAATGCAGGCGACGACTGCTGCAGAACACGATCCGGAATCGATAATTTCGAAAGGTCCATATCCCGAAGAGGTATCCCCAAAAATCGCGGATTCCTTGATGCAGGTCCACTGTCCACCACTTCGCCTTTCTCCACGCCAGAAACCGCAACTGAACAATTAGATTGCGAAAATTCTTCTCGTGCATCATAATATTCGGTGAGAGAAGGAGTCTCCGCACGTATCACAAGCGACGATTGTGGCTGTTGGGAACACGGCACAGTCGTCATAGGAAACAACGCATCAGCTTCATCATCGTTTAACTCAGTCACATGTCCCACCCGATCGGCATCATCAGATCCTTGGCCAGATCGCTCGTCAGAATAATCGTCAGGCACCTCAGTGTGATCACGAAAACGCAACTGCTGAATTCCCATGTCTCGCATGTGACGATGCATGTCTTTATTACCCAAACGCTGCAGATGTTCCTGAGAAAGTTGTCGATAATAACGACCTGTCGTCACCAGCGCTTTCCACGCCGCCACCAGGGACATAGGACCGTCGATTCGTTCGAAATGAATTTTGTCTCCTTCCACGACTGGGGGCCGCGATTTCCCTCGTTGAAATTTCAAATCCTCCACATCTGCCCCTCCCTCTTTCATCACACCATGTGTGCCTAAGTGTAACTGATCCAGATCCATGTAATCAGGCGCCGGGAGTTTGCCTGGAGAAGTCGACACTGTATTCCAATTGACATAAGTAATCACGGTCTCTTCTAATTTGTCGAGAGAACAATTAGTCAAAGGTGTGACCGCCAAACCTTATTGAAGGGACGAGGGTAACTTGCGGTACAAAATGTGTGCCGCTCGTTGTACATCCAATTGAGATGTGGGGTACGATTGCGCTCTCAAAACGAATCTTTTTACGAAACCTCGTAAAGATTCGTAGGGTCCCTTCTTCATGTTAGTCAGCAGCCGCTCCACATCTAACGTCGTTGGATGTGGCAGAGTCTCCTCTAATCGTTTTCGTAAACACGCCCAACGATGATTCGTCGTGAAACCGCCGTCAGGAAGCACCCCTCCGTGAAACTCGTCCACCAAGTCGGTCGCATCCTTTTCTGCGATCTCCGCGGCGATTCTGGCGATAACTTGACCACCCGAGGTATTCAAGTCGAAATACTTCAGTAACGACTTGAGTCGAGAACCAAATGAAGTGTTGGCCGCAGTTACCACCGCCCACAGCCATTGGTCCAGTTCTTGCGTCCAGGCTGAGTAGCGCCGTTCCCCAGACGAAGGTCCAGGGTGTTGCTCGACTCCTCCTATCTGAAGTAGAGTTAATAGCAACGCCCTCGAAACCCAACGCAAAAACTCGACTAGTGTTACCGGACGGGGAGCAAGGGACGCGCTCCATATTTTTCGTCGCTCCTTGCGACGCAACAGGGTCGCTCTTTCGACCAAAGTGTGAGGTGCGAAAGGACTCGTCATGGCAAGCCAGAGAAGCCCATATAACAAGAGTAAAAACCCCAGGGGGTTGCGCTCCGAAACCATGTTGAACAAAGTTTCTTTAAACTGTTGTGAGATAAAACAAGACTGTCGCAAAACAAGTCACTCCGTGAACTTAGAACAAATAAGGCGTCTTTACAACAAAACAGTCCCTCTAAATATCGTTCCTGTTTCTCTTCCCGAATCCACAGCCACAACTTCACAACACAGATCAACCACAAGTTTTCTCCCATCACCACAACTCGGCCGCTCAGCCGCAAACACCCTCGCGTCCCAATTCGTCTCATTTTCGTCACTCATCTATTCCCAACTCTCTTTTTTCACCACAGAGGTTGGTGGCGATCCACCTATAGAAATAACAAATAAACAACGATTGTTTGGCCGAGGCCGGGGTACAACACACTCTTAACACCAAGGCTGAAGCCTCAAGAGGACTTACAGAGCTGAATATCCTTCCCCGCAACATCAATATATATTCATATCCGTTTGTACCGCATTGTCCTGCCCTTCGCAGTACATCCCCTCAACACACAGTCACTTCCATCATTCTTCCCACACAATCCCTTTTCCAATCCCCAAATAACCCTCCTTTTCTACACCACCACCCACTTCAAGTGGGGGAAGTTCCCCCAGCCATTTGGGAAGAGGAGAAGGACTCCAGCGTGAAGGTCTGGCGGCGCTTCGTATGGTCAGTCAGTAGTTTGATGCGTCTTCGACCCGTCCAAGCCTTGAGCTGAGCTCATTCATTTTGTGTGGCGTTCAATGGTTACATGTCCTGAATGACCTGTGGAAATGGAAAAGGAGAAAACCCACTTTTCTCACCACCGTTCGAGGTGCATTTTCTGGCACCCTCCCCAGCCGGAGTTTGCTCGTCTGACTGGTCGATTCGTGTTGAACACGATTCGTGTGGTACGCTTGCCTGTCAGCTGGCCCCACCAGCTTTCCACAAAGGTTGCTCCTCTTCCCTTGTAACAATAACAAGAAGAGCGCTCACTTGAAGGATGGGCTTTCTGGCGAGTAGCTTATTGGCGAAACCTCGAGGGGTGCTAGGTGACGCCGGGCAACTTCTCCATTGCCCTCGCCCCGTGAAAAAATGCCGACGTGCAATGCGCACCCGTGGACAACGGCGGTCAAGCCTCCGTGCGCGAGCATCGAACGCTTCCGTCTCTCCCCAGGAAACGACGAGTGCACTGCCGCCGTCTCTGGCGTGGTTTTGGAATCCCTCCAAGAAGATCCTTTACGGGGACCATCTCTTTTGGTACCCAGTCGGCAACACTCCGGCGAGGAACTTGTTCGAAGGGTTGGACCCCGCAGCGTCTTCCGCGCTGTTGCTGGGATGCGGGGACGTGAGAAACGTTTTGGAAAGCTGCCGCCAGTCCAAGTCAGCAGGGAAGAAGCTGGCGTTCGCTTTGAACGATTTCAACTCCAGCACCATCGCTCGCGACTTCCTATTGCTGACGATAGCGGATCAAATCGACGCGACGGACGTCGGCGACGTCGACTTTCTCTGGGGCGTGTGGTACAATCTCCGCTTGCCCGAAAAGCATTTTTCGCGACTGAGGAGAATCGTACAGGAGGTTTTAGACGGCGACGGGGAAGGCAAGCCCTGGCTGAAAATCGCTGGGAGGGACTGGGAGGCCGTCGAAGGGGTGTGCCGGTCTTGGCTTGTCGACGGTACATCGCTGCCTGATGTGGACGACGTCCAGGAGCTGCGCAAGAAGAGCATGCTGGTGTCTATAAATGAAGGCCTACCCGATAACACACAAGAAGAATTCGAACTATTGGTTCCGAGGCTCATAGACCCGTCACTCATGAACGTTCGTCACGAGGAGTTGCGGGATCGAGGGAAGGAGGAGTGCAGTGAGTATGTGGAGACGGGCTCTGTCGCCAGGGACGACCCTGGGGATGAGGAAAACTTTCTTCCCAACGTGACGCTTTTGCACCCAGAGTCGCGGCGGTGGCGGAATCACTACGGCTCGAGCCCGTTCCCTGCGTATCGACACATCGTCACCGACAGAAATCTCCAGGAAGCCGGAGCATCGCAAAAAATTCTGTGTGCTTGCGTGCAAGTGAGGTTTCAAGTGTCACTTGTTTTCCACTTGCAGACAAGTGAGTCACTTGCAGCCCCACTTGCACGCAAGCACACCACTTGCACACCCGCTTGCTTGCAAGTGGGTCATTTGCAGCCCCACTTGCATGCAAGCGCAACACTTGCAGCCCCACTTGCATGCAAGCGCAACACTTGCAGCCCCACTTGCATGCAAGCGCAACACTTGCAGACCCACTTGCATGCAAGCGCAACACTTGCAGACCCACATGCCGGCAAGTGCAACACTTGCAGGTCCACATGCCGGCAAGTGGAATCATTTGCACACCCACTTGCCGACAAGTGGAGCCACTTGCACACCCACTTGTCGACAAGTGGACTGATCGTGGTACAAGGAAATCTACACAGAGTGGGGGTGTTCACGATTTTGAGATCCGCAGAGAGTTGCTGTTGGTGCTTGGGACTTGGGACGATCAACATACGACAAGTCGACCAAGGCGTTTGGACTCGCGAAAAGCACGCAAGGTGTTCGTTCAAGGCGCCAACGGAAAAAAGGAACGAAGTGTTTAGCTACCTTGTACTCAGAGATACTTGTGGTGTGCAATTGAAAGTGTAGGTGCGGGAGAAAAAGACCCCACGTACACAAAAGCAGACTCCAGGCATGCCCCATGTCGCCCACGCCCACGGGACAGCTCCCTACAAGTAAGCCTGGGGATGACGTTTCGGGAATGCCATATGGCAGCGACGCCAGAATGCATTCTGGTGTGAGGTGCTTTTTAACAGTAAAATGAGTGTTACTCAAAAGTTTTCCAGGGGAAAGATGAAGAGGAAAAGGAGGTTGCAAAGGGTGGGATGTGTGCCGGGCTGAGGATGTCCCAGAATCCACATTCTGAATGATTTTCAAGAATGCTGCCATGAAGCACAGCATGTTCGATGCCTGAAACAGAAAAACTTTCTAAAAAAACAAAAAGCCATGTACAATAAATGGACGATCCTGGAGAGGTGTACAAACATTGGCGACACCAATGTCTGTACTGTCCGAGCAACAGCAACCAGCGCTGGAAAATGAATTCTGCCGCCAGCAGGAGCTTTCGTAGATGAACAGCCTCAGGTGATCAGGTGATGGGTCTCAGTTCAGCAGGGAAATTCAACAACTGCGAGGGCTGCAGATTGGAGCCGGTTTCTGTGGAAAAACGACCCCAACCTTGTCCCAACAACTGCAGCTTTGGGGTTGGTCGGGAAGGATTGTGGTAAACTGGATTCGTGCTGATCGATTTTGAAGAATTATCCGATCTTTCATGATTTTGAAAGGCAGATTTTGGTAAAAGGGGGAGAGGGAGTTATACTCCTATAAATGGATGGTTTGTGGGAAAGAGGAAGAAACATATAGAAGAGGCATGTGGCACAGGGCTGGGTTCGACTCCTGGCAGCCTGGGGATTTGATATTCGATTGTATGCGATAGATGCATTTGTCTCTCAATGAGATTGTAATGGATGGGTGTGGATGTTTGTTAATGTAGTTGATTGAATCCATTTGTCTTAGCATGATGTTGTAATAGTTCGATTGAGAAAATAATTGGGTGATTCATCCTACACAGATTTCTCACTTGCGAGCAAGCGGGCCGGCAAGTGAGTACCCGCTTGCACGCAAGTGATACAGCAAGTGAGCACCCACTTGCACGCAAGTGATACAACAAGTGAGAGCCACTTGCATGCAAGTGATACAGCAAGTGCTTGTGGGCGTTACCAACCACTTGCACGCAAATGACTCTGCAAGTGGCCGTGTCACTTGCAATCCACTTGCCCGCAAGTGGCCATTTGCTGTATTATTTGCATGCAAGTGACAGCGACAAGTGGGTTGCAAGTGGGTTGCAAGTGAGCGAATTTTTTGCGATGAGGACTGGTGAAAGCTTGCCAGCGCAGATTGCAAGAATGGATCGTCGCTCTGCAGGCGCGGACGCGACTCGAATCTCCAACCGTCGAGGTATCGCTGCACTGTTCGGACGCGTTGGAGTTTTGCTTGTGTGGGGACGTCACACGCTCGTTCGACCTGATCGACACCTCGAACCTCGCCGACCACGTCGGGCTGCTGAACCTGCTCGTGTGTGCCCGCCCCAGGCTGACGAACAAGGTCGGGTCGAGACTCTGTGCGTCCACATTAACGTGGGTTTTCTTCACCCAAAACTTGAGGGACTACGTGGACAAGGCTCTCTCCTTCAACTCCAAATTCGCGCCGACGATTCTGGGGCTGAGGTTGACGACCGACCTGGAAACGGGCACAGCCCCGAATACCACGCTCTTCAGTGGGACGGGCCACCAAGAGCGTCGTCTGGACTGGCAACCCGTGCCGCCCCTTTCAGAACCGATCCACGTCGACGATAAGTTGATCGAGCGATCCATCCAGTCGGGCAAGAAAATCCCGCAGCAACCAGAGCCGTGCGCCGTCGGAGTTCAACTCGCAAGGATCGTGAGAACATGCTGCCTCCTTCCTCTGGCCAAGGAATCCCGCGAGAAATGCGGCTTGAGACTGTCCACCCCCACCACGTTGGCTCTGCTGCTGAAAAACATGGACTCCAGGTGTGTCATGGACACTTCTGGGAGGCTGCCCATCGGCAGCTTCACTGAATGGTGTGTAAAGTACTGTGCATCGTTCGGGTTGGAGGCAGAGAAGGTGGCGAGGTTGATGGACCCCAGTCGGGGAGGATTGGTGGAAGTGAGGGGGCAACTTGATCGAGATCGGATGCTGGCTGCGATGGTGAAAAGCATCCCTATCCTTCGGGTGGGTCTGGTGCATCGATCTTTGTGGGAAAAACCCACCAACAGTGAGCTGATAAACAACGCCCTGGCCGTCGATCTGGAAGCCAGGAAATCCCCGGACATGTCGCTGGTGCATGTGATCGACAATGCCTCGGTGGATGGGGACACCGATGTGCGTTTTCTCCTGCCGGAGGACCATGGGTTGGAGCCTTCCGAATGGGAAGTGGTGCTGATCAATCTGGACAGACCTCTCATGGTGACCGTGCACTACTACGCAAGCTTGAAGTCGATGGAGGAGGTGGCATTCGACCCACCTGTGCATCTGGCAAACGAGGGGGTCGACCCCAAAAGGGTTGCTGATGCTGACAAATCTGGCGTGAGGATCGCTTCTTTCAAGGAGTATGGCGATCGATTTGTTGCCCGTGTGTCCTATGACCTATCCATGCAAGGCTCAAAATTTTTCACAAAGTTTGATGAAGAAGATTCGGGGGACCCTTCTTTGTCGATGGAGCTGGGATTTCGATCAGAATCAGGCCAAAGCCTGAAAATTGATTTTCCAACACCGGTGATGCCACGCGATGCAAAATTCAAAAGGCGGCGATCCAAACGGGTGATCGAGTGCGTTTTCCCAAAGTCTTCCATTTTCCCAGCAGCTGCTGGAGCTCTGGAGCTGATCGACATCGAGGGTCTGCCTGAATATGAGGATGAGCGTGAATTGGGAGTGAAAATGGGAACGATGTTCAGCGTCCAGGAGATCATGTTCAAATTGTCTGAAGGCAGCTCTGCATTTTCAGGGGACCCGTTCTATGACCTCCGAAACACCATACAGATTCTGTTCGGGATGCTGCTTCAAAAAGGCAAGCGGATATACCTTTTGTACAACAGCCTGGAGCAAGCCGAGGCTGGCGATGAACCCACCATGGCGCTGCTGCTCATGGGCTCCATCAAACGCATGGAGGATGGGGAACCGGCAATCTTGGTTTCTTACGTGGATTATTATGCCGATGTGCTAGCTCGAGTGAAAGCTGGGAGGTTCGATGAAGAACGGTTTGCTAGCCATTTCAGATCGGTGATAAACGAATTCGGAAGAAACGGCGAACATGTGATTTTTGTGGGGGAGGAGGAGGTCGAACTGCTGAGGAAAATGCTGGTGGAGAACTCGGCCCGATTGAAACCCTCCCGGTGGCAAGCGAAGCATGTGCAGGAGGATTCAGAGTGGAAGCCGAGTTTCATGAAGTTGATGTATCCAGAAAACAGTAAAACAGGACAGGTGGGGTCTAAAGAACTCAGAGCGAAGGTGGAAAAGATGTCGATGGAGGAGGCCCTGCAGGAGCTGGTAAAGATGAGCTCTAGTGGGTCTTCGAGGGAAAGGGGGGGTGGAAACGAGTGGTGAGCCTTACTCTAGGGATCTTGCTGCCGCTCCACCTGGAAATATCGAGGGTTAAAGCGAAACGAAAAGAGGAAGCTGTGGCGACCTAGTGTGGAAATTGCCGAACTCCGAGTGGATTGAAGAGGAGAAATGGGGGTGCAAATATTCGGTAGAAAAGCAGGGCTTGTCAAAAAGAACACAGCACCCGGATCTGTGCGGGTCAGGGTAGCTTGACGGCACCTCAATTTTGTGGAGATCATGCTTTTTTATTCGCATTTGTGAAGATTTTGTTTTATTTATTCCTTTTTTGTATCTCTACACAGTTGTGGTGGACCTGTGTAAGGTCTTGATGGTGATTAATTGGTGATGATTCTTTTTTCTGGGTCTTGACAGTGGTGATTCTATTTTCTTTTGCTTTGAAAACAGGTAACTGGGTTCTGGTGTGTAGGGTGGGGGGAACACGAAAAAGTGTGGGCAAAAATTTATTGTAAGGCAAAACTCATGCTGTCAACAGGAAATCTCCTTTTGCTCCACCTTTTGTTCGTGTCGCACCAGAAAATGCTGTGGGGTGACAGTAACGCCCACAAATTTTTTATGGTGATAAATACAGACGGAAAGCTGCGTTCTGACCTCAACGCCATTCATCCCCGGACCTTCTCCCATCCTCCTTTCGTGCACCAAACAAACATCTGACGGTGACTGGGATCCTTCAACCCAGACTGCTTAAGTACATCACATTGGCATCAAAATTTCATATTATAATACATTAAGATTTCCAGATGTCAAATATTAGTATGTTGTTTCTTGCAGATCTGAATGTTGGAACCTCGTGCAAAAAACTGGTAAATAAACTGGTGAATTGGCCCTTTTTTAATTAGTGAGAAGAGCTTATGGATCCAGTTTATCTTTGATGAGGTGATTCTTTGCGATAGGAGCGGAGTGGCTCCCCAGGCCATATTGTCCTTATTGTGGTTCGATTGAAGATGAATCGCATTTTATTTTTATTTGCCCGTTATATAATGGTTTAAGAAGATCATTTCGGATTTGTTTGTTTTTCGAAATATCAAAGGGTTTTTTAATCAACAAAACATTTATCGGGTGGCTTTTTATTTACGAAAGGCAATTCAGATTAGACAATTGATTCTATGGGAATAGATTGGATCATTATATATTCGTTGTAATAGGAGAGCGGCATCTCCTACACAATGTAAATGATGTTTGTTTGTTTGTTTGCTCCCCAGGCAACATGGAATCATTGATTGATTGATATTAGCATGCCGTGCGTTGTACTTCAAACCTAGAAAATGAAACTGCTCTACTGAGGATGGGACAAAACCCCTGGATCAGTTGTGCAAAAACCAAAATTTTTGCCCTCGTTTTTCACCAGATTATGCCTCATGACGGACCGCTTTTTTTCTTTCTTGTTGTATCTATTGCAGCATCTCTTTTGCTGTGGGCTGCAGTTATTGATTGATCCGTTCGTTCATTCATTACCCCTCATGTCCACCACCCAATAATTTCAGAGAGTGTATAAAGCTTGTGTGGAAAAGACTAATTCAGTTGGGTACTTGCTGGGCAGTTTGTGCAGTTAGGACTCTGGCTTGTGGTATTTGAAGGGACTTTGGTTGGAACAGGGGTCGTACTTTTTTTTTTTTGCTGTGAAAAAATGTGAATTCACCTTCACATTATTGCGATATTTATTGCTACTGTGTTATTACAGATGTCCCAATGTCATACATTAGAGCAGCCCGCTTCAAATCCTCCAGCAACGACTTCCAGCGTCCATGCTGCGGTCAGCCATATGCTCGTTTCGATGAAGGGGCTAAGGCTCGCGACGATCCTCCTCACTGCTGCTTTCGTTCTTATCGCGTATTTAGGCGCGGTTTCATTTCCCCGCGCGGACGCCAAAGACGTCGGAGCGGATGTCGTGGACTCCTTCCTGCACAAACTCTCCACCGGAAAACCTGGTGGCTTGTCCACGTGGGCGTCCAATGCGCTCTCCGTTCTATCGAAACGCGAAACCACCCAGAACAAACTGGAGGTGTTCGCCAACGACGCCAAGTTCATCAACGGATTGGCGTCGTGGATGCTCCCTGTTGCGGTGAGAAACGCCCTGCCGGACTTCTTCATCGCGTGGTTCCGGAACTGGATTTTCGGAGTGGTGGTGTACGCCGTGGTGGGCGCGCTCTGGGCGTACTACGTGTATTTCTGCTTCGGGAAAAAGTATTTCAAAGACGGAAACGTCCCCACAATCAGGGACATGGCTGAGCAAGTCAAGGTGACGATGCTGGCGATGCCCGGCTACGCTCTGCTCCCCACAGTCACCGAATATGTGGTGGAAAAGGGATACACTCTGGCTTACCCCAGGGTGGACGACATCGGCTTGGTGAAATACATGGGGCTGTTCTTTGTCTACATGGCTGTGGTGGAATTCGGGGTGTACTGGAGTCACAGGAGCTTGCATTGGGGTTGGGGTTATAAATACTTGCATGTGACGCACCACATCTATAACAAGGAGCACACGCTGTCCCCTTTTGCTGGACTGGCGTTCAATTCTCTGGATGGGTGTTTGCAAGGGCTGCCATATTCTTTGGCTTTGTTTGTGGTGCCCATGCATTTTTTGACTCATCTGGTGTTGATGTTCGTGACGGGGATATGGACGACTAATATCCACGATTGCGTGGATGCTGGGGTGGAGCCCATCATGGGGGCGGGCTACCACACCATCCACCACACCACCTACAAGGATAATTACGGGCATTATTTTATTTTCATGGATTGGATTTTCGGAACGTTGATTACCCCGGAGGAGTACGAAGCAAAGCTAAAGAAAGAAAAAACAAAAATGATTTGAAAAAAGAATCAAAGGGAGAGAATTTGGAAGAGGAAAAAGAAACGAAGAAAGAAAAAAAGAAAAAAAAGAAAAAACGGAAGAGCGCTGATGATTGGGAAATGTGATATGGGGTATACTTGTATACATCTGTCTTTGATTATTTTTTTCCCCTTTTCTTTTTTTTTTTTTGGATTTTTCAACTTTTGGTGATGGGTTGGGGGATATCTTTGCATGGATGGATTCCATATTCTTTATACTCGTATCTCTTTTTCTTTTTTTTTTCCCTTAGTTTTTTTCTGTCATGAATTTAGAAATAGGAAAACAACCGGAGGCGGTCGATGGCTCGAGTGTTGGGACAAAATGGAGTGTGAGCAAAAACGAATTCGGATTTGCGTAGGGTAGGATTTGAAGGGGGAACCCGTCGAAAAAAAAATTCATCCATCTGTGAAGGAGGGAGGGAGGGCAATCATAGCCGATTGGGTTTGTTACGTCGGTGGGGGGAATTTTAACCGATGTTGCATTCACTGTTATTGAGTTTTTTGTTCTTTTTTTTTCTAATTTGATTGCCAAGTTAGCTTGCTCAATGCTGGTGATTTTTATTTTTTTTTGAATGAGACGTTCAATAGAAGTGGAACAGTCCAGTTGGGGAAGCCTAACCCCAAGCGATAATGAGATGGGATCTCATTTCTGAAGCAAGCGTATTTGTAAACATTCTACATTTCCTAATTCACAAGAAAATTCATTTCGTGTGTTTTGATGACTGTACAGTGTGGTGGGGCTGTTTTAGTTGATGGTATTCAGCTGCCATAAAAAAATTGGCAATTAATTTCCAAATACTTCTGCGTGTTTTCGATCTTTTCGAGCAGGGAAAGATGACTCCTGAGCGCAGTTGCAAGTTGTGATACTGTGCAATATGACTGACAAGTTCATTGAACTGAAATTATATCGAGTGGGCTTTTTTTCTAGATGAAAGGATGCAAGTTGGTAGACTTGAAACAGTTCTGTACAAGGAGGGGGTGAGCTGGCAATATCGCTGCGACTTGTTTCTGTGATTTGTGTAAACCACACAAAATCATACATCCTTACATATATATATATATAGTATGCCCCAGTTCGATAAGACAGACAAGTCTTCCCCAGAAAACCCTTTAAATACACCCCCAAGCATCACACTTGCTGAAAGAGGTCAGTTGGAACAAAAGAAATCACCAGTATATTTATAAAAAAAGCAGAGCGGGATGAGAAAACGTCGCTTTTTTCAAATCCCCCTTTCAGTGTGTGCTTTATGCATAGCAGCAAAATAAATAAAATGTTCATCCTTTCTTCTGTCTCTTTTTCTTTTTCTTTTCGTCTCTTTTCTGTTTCAAGAAAGAAAAAAAGAAATCAAAATCAAATATACCCCTATTATTCCAAGATGCATTTCCAAAAATGCTAATGCTATCCCCACCACTAGTTTAGTTTAGTTTTTTTTTTTTTTTCCTTTCATAATTCCTTCCTTCCTTCCTCCCTCCCTTCTTTTTTGATTCTCTCCTTTTTTTTCCGTGTTTTTTTTCTTTTTTCATTTTAACTTTTCCCCCCTTCCAAGGAAAATCGAACATTTTTCAGATTAAAGAAAAACACACACATAAATTGAAAGTGTAGGCAAACTTTCACAGAACGAAAAGCAATTTCACCATCATCCCCCAAAAAAACCCAACAAAAACAAAACAGATGTATAAAAAAAGTGAAACAAAATCATCCCCCTTTTGCCCCTTTTAAAGCAGAATGCAAACCCCGACACAGATCATCTCGATCGAAAAAGATTCTCAGGTTCAGTTTCTTTTCCCTCCCTTGCTCTTTTTACATGCATGTGTGTGAATACCCCTCCCCCCCTTCCCTCTGTTTTCATTCCAACCGAGAACAACATCACAAAGAAATTCCTCCTCCCCCCCCCCCAAAAAAAAAACATCATATCACTTCCCAACTTTGATGAGATCATACATATCTTTTTGCTCATCTCACCAGATTTCATCCCATGCATGCATGCATGCATAAATATATATATATATTTTTTCTGAATCCCAACGATTACCTATATCAGATATATACAATGCAAAAAAAAAAATCCTCCTGAGACCCTTTTCATTTTCTCTCGTTCTTTTGTTTCGTTTTTTTATGTTTTGTTTTTTTTAATCCTTTTTTTTTTTTTCTTTTCGCAGTGTCTAAAACTATAAACACCCTCTCCCACACCCAAAAAAAAAAAAACATATCAAAGATGCACACAGAGATCTTTTTTTTGTACCTATGTACCTATGTACCTATGATTTTTTTTTCTTTTTTTGTCGAACAAATCTCACTTTTGCACTCCCCCCCCCCCCTCCTTTTCCTCCTTTTAGTCTTTTTCAAATAAAACCAAAAATATAGCTAACAAAAAAATACGGGATGATTTATGGGAGAGACACTGAATACATAGATATATGCGTAAGTAAATCTTTCCATGTGAAATCGATATTTGTCGGCATATGCCTCTTTTTCGTGCGTGTGCGTGTTTTTTTCCCCTCATATCCTCCATGTCGAAATTAAAAAAGAACAAGTGGGTGGGGGGTCGGTGGATTTTTTTTCCCTCACAGCAGCATGTATTTGGCAGAAATTTTCAGAGATATGTAGGTCATCACTCTCAAAATCACAAGCATTGCCAATAGCACCACCATGTTCATTCCGACGGACAACCTGGACGAGAAAAAAAAGAATGTATATGTTAAAAAAAAATGCAATCAGATAAGTTTTTGTTTTGATTATCTTGGTTCAAGAAGAAAGACAAAGTAAAAAAAAGTCTTTCGGAAATATACTTCTGGTAGATCGACGTTCAAACTATTCTCAGCAAAAATCAACCCACATGCATGATGTCTTTTTTTTGGGGGTTATATAGTTGACATGAAATCTTAAATCTCGGCACATACTCACGGCCAAGCAATATACATCTATCTATGCATCTATATATATCATAGATATATACTATACATACATATTCAAAAACAAAACCCCCTTCCCTCTCCCCGACAATGTGTGCATGTAGGCAATCAAACCCACTCATATTCTTCCAACACAAAAAAAGCAAATCATCATTTAATGTGTGCATATGGGCATTCGAATCCACCACAAACCAAAAAAACACATCATCATTCACGCAACCAATCCATTTGCAACCCCCCCCCCCCCTCCTCTCTATCTCTCTTACCCATTGTCGAAGTTTCTCAAGGTTGCACGCACGAGCTCCGCATCCGAATCGTCCAACGGCTCATCCCCCAAAAGGACATCTCCTGAGATAGTTCTGGTGCCATTGCCGAGAGTGAAGGTCGCCCCCTTGAATTCGGTGAGCACCAGGGCGGCGGTCGCGAAGTTGATGTACGCGATCTTTCGAATCCAGTCGAAATACACGGGGATGTCCCTCACGATGAACCCGGTGAACGACAGCAGCGGCAAGAAAATCAAAGATAGGAGCAGGACGGCGTAGGCTGCTTTTGGAGTGCTGACAGCAGCAAGCTGTTTGGGGGGAGGGAAAAAGAGTAAAAGAAAATTAATGAGGAATTTTTCTGGAAAGATCGGGGGGGGGGAGGGGACGCTCGAT
The DNA here is from genome assembly GCA_030272585.1 of Bryopsis sp. KO-2023. Lineage (NCBI taxonomy): Eukaryota > Viridiplantae > Chlorophyta > Ulvophyceae > Bryopsidales > Bryopsidaceae > Bryopsis > Bryopsis sp. KO-2023. The sequence continues at coordinate 4,688,223 of BSYQ01000004.1, read as the reverse complement.
CGAGTTCATCGAGTTACACAGTGGTTGGGACCTTCACGTTGGTAAAAGTTCAATAAAAAAGGAAAAAATTGAAATATAAAAAAAAAGAAATTGTGTATTGTGTATGTGCATGTGGAGATGGACAGATATTTCTTCAAGTGGTGTTTTTGGTGTTTTGGTTGATATCTCTTCGAACCTTTTTTCAAAAGCAATCAAGGTTGAAAAAGGGGAAATAAATAAAATAGAGGAAATGAAAAAAAGAGGGGGTGCTCTCCACTCACCAGCCCCATCGACTCCGAGATCAACTGGAAGAGGACGATCACGCCAAAATAGGTAAAGAACTTCCCAAGCCCCGCTTGAAATCCTGACAGCAACAAGGGACCACCACCCGTCACGATTTCAAAAAACGATCTCAAATCGATTTCCACGAACAAAAATTCAGTACACATCGGTAAATTTATTTTTTTTTCCTCTCGGCATCCCACTTGACCACCCCCTCCCCCCCCCCAAAAAAAAAAAAAAAAAAAAAACACAAAAGTGTTCCGATTTGATCCTGGAAGGAAGAACCCAAGACCCCAAGGTTTTACCGAATATGCAAAACAGAATTTATTCGTGGGTCCTATGCCCTACTAGAAATGCAATCTAATCGAATTCGTTTTGACTCACCGATCATGAAGTAGGTCACGACTGAGAAGAGCAAACAAAAGAAGATCTCCATAGGCCAAGTGGTCAGGGTTTTTGCTACAAAGTATGGTCCCAATTGATAGGCATTTCTGGCCGTCTCAACCCTGCGCACCCACCGCGAAAAAAAGTCTTTTGTGTTTTTTTTTTAACCCTCAGCACTTGATTTCTTTCTGTTGTTCGCCTTCATTCCTTTCATTTGGGGGTGCAACCCTCAATGATTTTATGAGGATTACTGATTCTGCTCAAGTAGGAAAACAAAAATCTGCTGGAAATCTGCAGTTTCACGTCCTGTTCACCCCCCCCCCCAAAAAAAAAACAAAAAACCAAAAAAAAACACACCAGAAACCCAGGAAAAAAAACACGGAGTCCTCGGGCTCCTTGGAATAGCTTTTTTTTTGGGGGGGGGGGGGAAAGAGGGGGTATGCATTCCAGTTATGTCAACAAACACCCACCGAATCAAAAGCCTCTCATTATCCCAAAGCGTTGCAGCCGAGAAAGCAGGGGTGAATACGATTGCAACCAAGCAGAAAAACTGAGCAGCATATCGATCGAACACCCCATTCGCCAATCCATCTGTAACTTGGAGATACATCAATCCTGCACGACACCGATGCCAAAAACTCAGTTTTATGATCAAACCCTGCACAACATTTCAGCCAAATTTCGAGGATTCCCTCCCCCCCCCCCCCTCCTCCTCCTCCACCACAAAGAATACTGTGTCTGACAAGTATGGTTGAAAGAGGGTTAAGGTTTCAGAGGTTGCTGAAAGTTGATCTTCCTGCAGGTCAGGGGATTTCGGAACAAAAAAAAATAATCACCAGGAGTCTTTGGAAGTTAATCTCCTGTGTATCAGTGGAGCAAAAAAAAATGAACCAAAAAGCATCAGCTGTAAAGAACGCACCGATGAATACTCCGATGAAAACATATTGCGTGAATTCAGCACCGAACAGCATGGGGTGCCGCTTCCACGTGAGGAGAAACCGCTGCCATAGAATCACCGTTTGAAACCAACCGGGGACGTGCGTTGGCTTTCGACCTCTGGATAACGCCAGTGCTGGGACCAAGCCTTTCCCTGTTTTATTTTTTTTGGAAATATTAACTACTTTTAAATAACACATACCATGCGGGTGAGACGAAAAGTCACTCCGCCAGAAAAAAACAAAAACACTATGAACAAAAATGGAAAATGGAAAAAAAACTCAAATAAAAAACGAAACAAAAGAATATTTTTACTTTTATTAAAAAAAAAAACAGGAGTGCATATAAGAAGAAATATAGGCTTTTTTTCGGCACAAGCACACTCGGGACTCACCATCATCTGAAAAGCCTCCGGTCGAACTCTGTTCTTGTTCCACCGAGGAAAATGCAGTGGCAATGGCTGCCACGGCTTCGTTATTTTTGGCGACGGACATAAAATAATCCGTTGGGTTTTTGTAGATGGGACATCTGCACAAAACACGCACCCCAACGTTTTCAAAACAATATGGAGACGTTTATACCTTTTCAACGGAAAAAAAAAAACAAAAAAACCCGAAACAAAAGACTCTCTTTTTCTCGATGTTCAAAAGAATTGCCCCACAAAAATTGACAGAAAAATGAAACAAAGATGCTCTTTTACCCTCGATGTTCAAAAGATTCACCCAACACAATGAATGACACCTACTTGTAGCCCGCCCCTGCAAAGAAATCCACGGCACCCTTCCATGCACCGAAATACATGTTCTTTCCATTAGCGAGCAGCGCAAAATCGTCAAAGGTTTCCACGATGTCGGAATTGGGCTGATGGATTGTGCAAACCACCTACAGTGACACACGCAAGGAAAACAAACCCCACATGTTCAAAAAAAAAGACATACAATTAACACATATAAGCGCCCCCATCCTCTCGAACAAAATTCAAAAGAAAGTTTGACAAGAAAAGCGACACAAATATGTACGGCGTCGACGTCAAAAATGTCACACATTTCTCCAAAAGAGTGATATGGTGGCTACAAAAGTAGGCATTCCACTTTTTTTTTCCCACACATTCTCACTCTCTCCTTCTCACACTCTTTTTCTGTTTTCGTTTTCGGGATCTCGCTTACAGTTCGTCCCTTCGCTGCCAGATTCCTCAGAGTTTTCATGATGGTGAGTGCGATCTCGCTGTCCAAGCCGCTGGTGGGCTCGTCGAGCAAAATCACGCTGGGTTGAGTCACCAGTTCGACGCCCACCGCCAACCTTCTCTTTTCACCGCCGCTGATTCCCTTAATGGCTTCCACTTCGTTTCCGATCAAAACATCTGCACACTCGGTAAGTCCCTACACAGCCAGCCAGCCAGCAGCGATGAATAAATAGCTCAAAAAAATAAAAAAAATATTTTTCTATATTAAAAAATAATGTAGAAAAATATTAGAAAAATAGTATTAAAAAATAATGTAGAAAAATATTAGAAAAATAGTATTAAAAAATAATACTATTTTTCTCTTAAAGAGGCTCAGGCCCATATCAACATCTTCGCTTTTTCAGCCTCAATTCTATACATTGAAGAAAAAGAAAAAAAAACTCTGGAATAAGAAAACAAAAATCAAAGGTGACGGTCAGTGCAACACAAGACCCGAGGTGTAAAAAAAATCTCATGAAGAAATATTAAAACCAAATGTCGAGGAAAACATAACGGGGTTAACTGTTCACAGACTGCATTTAAATGGATACGATTCCCATCGTTATATTTCTAACACCATCCTCAGATAAAACCGGTATAAACCTCCTCCTTGTCTTTTTTTTTTTAACCAGTGTTATTCATAGATTCCACCCGCCTCCCTTCAAAACATAGCAACAAGAAAGTGATACCGAACAAAAGCAAAGGCTTACCAGCTCTTCCAAAATTTGATTAACTAAAGCAACCTTTCTCGCATTGGGGATTTTCAGCGGCAGTCGGAGTAGAGTGCTGGTCATCAACGATTCTCTGACCTGTCCCCACAGAACAAATCACACACATAAGCAAACCACCAGAATTCTCTTTCTCGGAACTTCTTTTTTTCAGAACCCCTGTCCAGCAGCCACCATCTGAAACACTCTCTTCCAAAACGTAACAAACGATCGCTACAGAAAGCAAGATCACGAAGCTGCAACTCATCGACGATTCAACCGGTTTTTCATGCAATCAAAAGGAGGACAAATTCCACTATACGTAGACTACTCAGGGGGCAAACAAAAAAATGTCAAATGACGAAAAGTAAGTTCCTGGGAAGTTCCAAAAACCTTACCGTTGCGCTGGACAGCAAGACGGGGTTTTGCATGACGTAGCAGCTGAGATGTTTCATTTCTTTGGGTGGTGTCGGAGAGCCATTCACGATCAAGGTGCCTTCCACCGTTCCTCCAAATATGTTGCCCGCCAATACATCCAGCTGAACATTACAGCATACAAAAAAACGATTCGATCATCCCCACACAAAACCATTCACTGCAAAGGACTAGGGTTTGATTTTGAATCTAATTCCAATAACGCAATGATTCATGAAAAGGGTTTTAAGAAAACTACTTTTCTTTGTCCAGTCTCTTTTTTCTTTTTTTTTTTGGGGGGGGGAGGCACATGTCAGACAGAGAAAGAGAAGGCGAGCCAAGAAAATATGCAGCTCCTTGTAAACCTACACGCATTCCCACCAATGCTGCCTACAGTATGCCTACTGTCTGTGATTGATCCGACCAAAGGCATTCCTCCCAACGCGATTTTCAAAAAGAACAGAAAAACTTAAAGAATCCAACCGTATCGAAACCCACCAGCGTCGTTTTCCCAGCCCCAGAGGGCCCCATGATGCTGAGCAGTCGCCCCGGTCGACATACTCCCGACAAGCCTTTCAGAATCACAATGTCCGACCCGTCCCGTTTGTTCACTTTGAACCTCAGATTCTTATATTCCACAGTCACATGGGGCTGCTCGACAGTAAAATCTCTGTTCGCCTCCAAATCCACGACTTCAAAGCCGTCCATCGGAGCCGACTCGTTCTGCAACAGCACGACTTTTTGAACAAAAAAAGAAAAAAGGGAAATTGTTGTTGGTGTTAAGGCCAACCAGTCCGTCGAGATGGGCGATTGTCGTTGAGTTTTGTTGCACCCCGGATTGTACCACGTGAGGCGACCGTGAAGGGATTATGAAACCCTCAGCAACAATGACGGAAGCATCAGGGGCGGTTGACTCCGTGCGTCAACGGGAAGCTTACCGCAGGCACCGCCCAGGCGTTGCTCGTTTCGTTGTTGGACCCCATGGTGTTGCTCAGCTTCCGGACGTCAACCGACTGGATGTTGAGCGGGAGAGGAGAACAAAAGTTGCCCCCGAATTGGTGGCAACAGGAAAGAATGTCGCGCGCGCACAATCATTCTATCATTGTACGGAATGCCAGAATGGTGACTCCAACAGTCTGAAAGGGCGAAAGCTTCAAGGCGGTTGGGTATCTGTCTGGTGGCGGGGGTGCTCAGCACCAACCCCCTTACAGGTTGAAGGGTTGATCAACATTTTAAGCCAATCGCAGTTAGTGTATGCAAGAGAACAGGGCGTTGGACTCGATATTGTCAGAGGGAAGTGTTTTGAAACGTCGAATGGTTACGGCCAATGCATTGCTGGAGACCTCCACCCTGTTCCCTTTTTTCCATTCTATGTCGCAACAAGGAAAGTATATGCGCAGAGGAGGAAAGGGTAGCGGCCGTATCCATTTTGATTTTTTTTGTTGTCTCTTTGTTGCAAGACGAATGTTGTGGGAAAAGCCATGGGAAACCTCAGGCTATCACACACTTGGTTCGCTTTTCATCTTTTAGATGCTCCAAGACCCTTTCAGCCTCGGAACTTTGATTGATTGTCCACCACAGTGAATCGTAGGGCTGCGAGTTCACAGCCTACGTCAAGGAAAAACTTGCGGTAAGAATCACCAGGCCCTGGAGGCCTTTGTTCGCTTCGATCGTGAAATGAACGCAGCAAGAATACCAGCAGCCAAAGGCAAAGAAAAGTAGAACTCCAACTATGGGCCTGACGGACAGCATTCCCTGGATTACGCACATCAGGTATGGGGGGGCTGAGGATTATGTCAACCAAACCAAAGGAGTGGCAACTCGTTGCTCAGCGACTGCTCGCCGCCTATAAAAAGCCCCCTTACACTTACGACAACAAGAGATAGACTCGTTCAATATCTTCTATCGACAAAAAGAAAACCGGAATCCTGCACAAAAAAAGAAGGCCTGCTTTCGCACAAGTTTCTGACGCCTGCAAAGAATGTCCCGTGTCGATGTCGTGTTTGGCGCCGGAGGCCCTACTGGACGCGTTTGTGTTGAGCGCTTGCTGTCGCTAGGGGGCACTGTAAGGGCTGTCGTCAGAAGCCCTGAGAAGTATGCTGACGTCTTTCGCGCCCACGCCAACCTCGAGGTGGTACGAGGGGACGTCACCGACAAAGAAAGCGTCAAATCCTGCCTCAAGGGCGCCCAGGGCGTCATTTTCGCAGTCTCAGCCGCAAAATATTTTGACACCAAGACCGTCGACAACGAGGTGATGAAAAAGCCACGGAGCTCCGTTTCGATCCCGTTCGTTTCTTACTGGAAAAAAAACTGTCAGAGCGGCGTCTTGTCTTGAGCTTTTTTTTTGTTCTCTTGCGACTTACCTGTGATATGGCTGACGAATATGTGTGCGTCGTTTCTTTCAGAGTGTGGGGACGGTGGCGGCTTGCAGCAAAGAGGCGGGCGTTGAGCGAGTGGTGCTGATATCTTCTGCGCTGGCCACGCGGAAAAACCGGTACGTCGCTTCCTCACAAACTGTGTGGAGTTGCGCGCTTGATCAACCGAAAGGCAATTTGCTTGCGCAGTGGAATTCAAATCATCCTGACGCCGGTGTCTTTTTCTCGTCATGCAGATTCAAACCTTTGAGGATAGTTCTCAACAAGATTCGATGGAAGCTCATGGACCATAAGTTTCAGGGTGAGCATCCTATGTCGCTGCGCTCCTAACCACAGTCTTTCGATTTCTTGCCAAAATTTTGCCACACTTGCCATGGGACCATCTGTCTGATGAAGGGGATTTGTTTTTGGACTTAATTGCTCTTTTCTTTTTTTTCCCAACAGGTGAGGAGAAGCTTCGAAACTCTGGAGTGAAATATACCGTCATCAGACCTGGACACTTGACAGACAAACCGATGGGAGGATCAATCCTTCGCACTGGTGAGAGGAAAATTGGTTTTTGCTTTGTAGAATTCATGACAGGTGGACTCAGCCAGCGGTAGCAATGCTACGATATATATCTTGGCTGGGGGATATATACGGCAAGAAAATTCTATTTTATAATGCAAACCAGGCACTGCAAATCTCAATTGGCCACAGCCCAAACGAAACAGCTGGGGTCGAGCCATGCAGTTGTGCAAAGTTTAGAAACAAGCCTTTTGACAATCGCCTGAATGATCTCTCGCTCAATGTTGTGAATGCTGATTGCCCTCCTTTGTTGTTTCATTTTCAGTGCAAGGCGATAAAACATCCTCTGGAGACATCTCAGTTTCCAGAAGCAACGTGGCAGTGGTGTGCTGTGCAGCCTTGACGGATCCCAAAACAGAAAACAGAACTTTCGAATTGTTTTCAAAAGATTCGGATACCTGCCCTTCTGTCGACCAACAGTTGTTGTCGCTTTTTGACAATTTAGAAGCAGGACACGACCAATAGATCTTATTTATTAGTGGAGAAGGGGATTGGATCCTCACAGGGGGTCACCTCATGACACGATCAATAGATCTTTATTTATTAGCAGGGGAGGCTTGGATCGTCACAAGGGGTCACCTCATGACACGATCAATAGATCTTTATTTATTAGTGGGTGAGGTTTGGATTCTCAAATGGGGTCACCTCAGAGCACGATCAATAGATCCTAGTTATTTATTAGCGGGGGACACTCGGATTTTCAAAGGGGGTGACTCATGACACGATCAATAGATCTTACTTTTTAGTGGGGGAGGTTTGGATCCTCACAGGGGGTCACCTCATGACATGATCAATAGATCTTTATTTATTAGTGGGAGAGGTTTGGATTCTCAGCCTCAGGGCTTCGTCCCAAGATGAAAAGACGCTCCCTTCAATAAGTTGGGGATGGGGGGAAGTGCCAGCATTTTGGGTTCTTCTTGCTTGACAGTCAGGAGGAAAATCTGACTAGGGGATGATGTGTGTGTGTGTCTGTCTATAATACTCGTGTAATCCAATAATAGAATACAATTTTGAAAATCTCGTGGTTTGTGTAACTTATTGTTCATCCCATTTGATCGAAATTCAGAGACCTGCGCTAAAATTGGATGCACATGCCAATGTGAGCAAAATTCAGCTTCCCATATATCATATCATTTTTTCTTGGTTGGATTGAACCCCTTAGTCATATATATATATATCAAGAAAGGTCGCTCGCCGGCTGAACATATATATCCACGAAAAAAAAAAAAAAGACAAGGAGGAGTCCCTGAATTATCTTTTCCGTTTCCCCCGACTGCCAATCATTTCATCCAATGACCCTCATCTGTTGATTTTCTTTTTTTTTTTGCCCCCCAAAAAATATATGAGGTTACCCCCTCATTGCCTGCAGAAAACTAACCATATGCTTTCTAAGAAAACGAAAAACCTAAGTGGGCATTAAAGAACACATCTATTCCGGCTTCACGATGAGGGCATCTCTGCCCGGACCAACACCGATCCATCTGCAGTAAATTCCGGACAGCTCTTGAATCCTTTCGACATATTTTCGTGCATTTTCTGGCAGGTCCTCCCATTTTCTCACCCCCGTGATGTCTGATTTCCATCCAGGCAGCGTTTCGTAAACCATCTCCACTTGCTCCAGAGTTTCCAGATCGGCGGGGACGGAGGGGAGCAATTCCCCATTTGGTAGTTTGTACTCCACCCCGATTTTGATTTCGTCCAGCGAATCCAGAACATCCAGCTTCGTTAAATTTATGTGTGTCAAACCGTTGATTCTGTGTGGCATTGGGGGAAAAACAAAAAACCAAAAAAAAACAGAAACTCAGCGTCCATGCCAGGAATCTCTCTTTCTTTTCCCGTTTGATTTCCGGAGCACCAACATTGTTTTATTGCCATTCTGTCTGTACAGACATAAATAAGCAAAAAAAGAAAAAAAAGCTCTTGAAAAAAAATTGGTCGGATTCACATGTTTGCATTCTGACACTGATGGGATCCGTCCGGTTCAAATCTCCATCCTCCCAACAGTCTCCAGTCCTGACCGCATGTCTTACCTTGATGAATATTTCAGGGCGACCATATCCAGCCAGCCCACCCTCCGAGGTCGACCCGTCGTCGTTCCATACTCCCCACCTATCGACCGCAGTTCCTCGGCGAAATCCCCAAACAGCTCCGTAGGATAAGGTCCAGCCCCCACCCGAGTGGTGTAAGCTTTAGTAACCCCGATCACCGCCTCGATTTTCGTCGGAGCCAATCCTAGACCGCTCGTGACACCACCGATCGACGGATTCGAAGAAGTTACAAAGGGGTACGTGCCGAAATCGATGTCTAAGAGCGTGGCTTGGCCACCCTCGATCAGAATGCGCTTGCCGTCTTCGTAAGATTGGTTCACCAGGGCTACGGTGTCCCCCACGAAGGGGCTGACTCTTTCGATGTATTTCTTGTAGAGCTCCACCTCCTGGGGGATGTCGTAACTGAAATCCTCGAAACGCTTCTGAGCGTCGGCCGCAAGTTTGGTGAGTTTTTCAGTGAGGGTGTCCCTGGATCATGCGAGTGGGGGAAAAAATATGTCAGAGAATCGAAACACGAAGGTGGCAAAAGTGGCCTTGTTTGCAAAGATGATATGGTCAGAACAGAGCGAAAATTCAACTGCTTGTGCATCCAAACTGGATCAAGAAAAACTGAGCATGAACCAAAGGATTCAAAATCTATGGGAATTGCCTGAAAACGTGTCATGACACATCCCTCACATGCAATCAATGTTTGGCTTGCAATCGAATGCAGAAATTGCATGCATGCATGCATGCATGCATGCATTCCTAATACAAAAAATCGCATGCATTCCATTCCTGATGCAAAAAAGTGCATGTTATTCGAGCACACTTACTGGTGCTTCAAGTCACACACTCGAATGCCATTCCTGTTCGCTTTGGATGCATATGCCGGGCCAATACCCCTCCCCGTGGTCCCGATTTTGTTCCCCGCCAATTCTGCCTCCCTCAAGGCATCCACCTGCTTGTGCATGTCGAACAGAACATGGGCCCTGTCCGACAGCACCAATCGCCCGTTGATATCCACCCCGTTTTCGGCGATCGCATCAATTTCCTCAAAAAGTCCGGGGAGGTGAACCACCACCCCATTCCCGATAACATTCGTTGCTTTTTCGTTCAAAATTCCGGACGGAACGAGATGCAAGGCAAACTTTTTGCCCTCGTCGTTGTAGATCGTGTGTCCAGCATTGGCGCCTCCCTGTTTTTGTTTTGGCACAGACCACCACTGTGAATTTCTGGAGTTTCTGTTGGAATGATGGATGCTCCAGAATCCTTCCAACAGGACGACTCATTGTTTTGTGGGATAACTTTCTTTTTTTTGAGGAAAAACAAATAAAAAGATTCTAAGGCTGAGATTCTAAGGGAGGCCTTAGTCATGTGTAAGTACACCAGTAAACATGCAGCGATCTCATTTAAAAAACCAAAAAAAATCGGTGAATGTGTTTTGGACATTTGTGGAACCCCGAATGTCAGTGTCTGAACATCATTTTTCAAACTATCCAGGAGATGCGCCGGTCCGGAAAAAAAAAGACATATATATATATGTATATATTATATGGTATTGTTCACCAGATCATAAATTATGTAAATGTAGATATTATGGATTGTTTTTATACACTGCATGATCATCTGGGAAATGTCAATGCACAGGCCTGACTATTTATGACTTTCACTTTCTCTTTGTTCAACTGCCCCCCTTCCAGCCTTAACACCAACTCTCACCTGAGCTCGACAAACCAGATCGTATTGTTGAGCAAGCACGTCGACGAGTTTTCCTTTCCCTTCGTCACCCCATTGCGTGCCCAACACGACGGACACCCTGGGTTCGAATCTCGGATCGGTGGAGGCGTAAAGACAAAATCGCGCCCTGGATCTCGAACGACCGCCTACCGCGAGATGGGGACGCACCCCGAAAACCGTCGATCTGGGCAATATCGACGCACGAACAGAGGCGGTCATCACGTTCGCGCGCGTTCCTCCGTTCATGCTGTCGAAAAAGACTCAGTGCGTTTGCCAACTTTATCCACACTGTGTGTTCTGGAGCGCGCAAATGGTCCGATTTTCTGTGATGCATTACGTAAAAGAAAACCCAGTCACGGAGGATTTCCTCTCCCAGAAAGAAGTGCCTGGTAAAACTGGATGGTTGGAAATAGAATGGTGCTTTTCTGCATTGAATGCATCACCTCGACGTTGAAAGCATATGGATGGATGAATGATTGTCTGTACTGTCAGAGTTACGCCTTAAGCATGCTTTCAAAAAATAGTAAAAAACACCTACTTACGAATCCTAACTTGGAAACGAGAATGATTACATTGGATGTAACCTCTCCTTGTACAAAGAAATTCACTGCTGGGCTTTTCCTGCCAAAACGATCCACCTGCAGGACAAAGGTGTGTCTTGGTCCTGCCTGAGTTTGTCCTTTTCCCTCTGTTGTTCCTGCATTTGCCCTTCCACCGAATAAAATAAAATAAAAAATAAAATAAAAAATAAAATAAATTATTATAAAATAAGGTGCTAATGATGCAGTTGTACCGTGGGATTTGACAGTACATGAATGCATGAATGGATTTCAGAGTTCAGCATCGTCCCTCTGGGAGTTCATGGTTTCAACTATGATAGTTTGGATAACAGGAAGCATGTCTTACTATGAATTTCATTCTACAAACATCCCTCCCCCCTCCTAACCACAAGAACCCGTCCAGAACTTACACGGGCCTATCAAAGGATAAAAAAAAGATGTAAATAGAACAAGATCTCCACAAAACTAAGATGCCGCCAAGCTACTCTGTCCCACACTGGTGCTGGTGAACCCCCCAGTGTTCTTTTTGACAAACCCCACCACAATACCAAGTCTTTCCACACGGGCTGCACATCTTCAATTCCCTCAGAGTTCGACAATTTCCATAATGATCTTTTTCATGTTTCCTCGACATTTCCAGATGGAGCAGCAGATGACATTCAAGATTTATAAGCAATCTTTTACGGTTATCTGCCCCATGCTCAAACCCTGAATTCCTGTCGCATGGGACTCACGATACGGGCCCCTTCACTGTGGTATAAATTTTTGTGCTTAACGAAAAGTTTAATGCCATGATGGAGTGCAGAAATCCTGGATTTGACTATCTATCTTTTGATGTGGTGCGATTTATTGCCCCTCCGACCCCCCTGCCAGCAAAGGGGTTGATCTGTTCAATTGTTTTGTCTCAAAAATCCCTAACATTAATTGCTTGAATGGGACATGGATGGCTGGGATGGAGTAGTGGAAAGAAAGAAGACAACACTTGTAGGACAAATTAGTCGATGCATGTTTGAATCGAAATCGTATAATCAGAGAAAATCAGGAGAAAAAGGGGGGGGGGAGCATGGGTGTCCCTTTTTTTGCTTCAGAGTTTTTTGGGGGGCCTTCTCCCTTGGATCTCAGAGAAAAAGAAGGGAAATTCCCACATATTCATTTACTGTCAATTATTTTTTGTATCTCTCTTGTCGCTGCGATACAACTACATTGCATTTTGCAATTTCTGAACCCCCCCTTGACTTTGGTCATGTAATGAAATCCCATTTGATGTGCATGCCAAAAAAACACAGAGAGAAACACTGTTTGCTGTCCAATTTTTTTTACAGAATCCAAATTTAGATTGTTCTAAACCACCCCCTTTTGTCCCCCTCACTCTTCCCCCCACCCTGCCCATTTTTGGGGTGTCCAGTCCATCGCCGCCGACCTCCCTCAATCGGAGGTTGGTGGCGATCCACCACCCACTTTCCCATATCATTTGGGAAGAGGAGAGGGGGAATAGGGGGTGGCCCACTGTTTAAAAAAAAATCCGAATTTCAAACTTTCTGTCCGTGTAAACATTATTTCCAATCTTCCCCATAGAACCCAGTTTATGGTTATCTCCGTAATTTTTTTCATTCACTTCTTTCACATCAGACATTCCATTCTTTCCTCCCTCCCATTTTTCCCTCCACAAAAGATTCCTGATCCAGTTACGGGTCTTCATTTTTTTCTGCAGTCAATTCTCCTGCCACCCAACACCTCTGCTTCATTAAAAAAACGATTCGTTTAAACAGTGGTGTCTCTTTCCGCACCATCAATTTTATGTCCCACCCAAAAAAAAAATCGTTTCACGATCAACTGCAGATTTTTTTGAATCCTTTTTGGGTCCTTTTTTTTCTCAAATGTAGAAAGCCCAATGCTGAACATCCATGAAAATGGGCAGTTCAGCCCCACATCTCAAAAAAAAATAAAAATCTATGACACAGAAAACCCATCACTTTTCCACCCAATTGCCACCGTAATCCACTGCACCCAGCAGCAGAATCAAAATCCCCATTGGTCAAGTTCATAAAAATTCCCTGTTTTATCGGGCACATCCACATCATGGATGTCCATCCATCCCGCCTCATTTTCCCCTTCTCAGCTCCCCTTCTCAGCTCCCCCTTCCAAGAATCCCAGCCTTCTGAGCAACCCGCCCACTTCCCTCCCTTACCCGATCCACCACCCATGTTGAGGTGGGGTTTCCTAGTCCATCGCCGCCGACCTCTACCACAAGAGGTTGGTGGCGATAAACTGTCCACTTTTTGAATCTGGGTTTTCCTCGGGAGGGAAGAAATGCTACAGGCTAGTTCTCCCCCAAAAAACATTTTCTTTCTCCAGCACCTGTGTCCCCACATCATTTCGTTTTTTTTTCCAAAGCCAAATCGTCCGGCTCCATTAACTCCCTTGTAACGAGTAGCGCCCAGTGCACCAATTTTTCTGTTCACCTCTCCATTCCTTTGTGGATCGTATCGATAATTTTGGGTTCATGACCAGAGGTCACTCTTTCACACCTTGTCGCCATATCATCGAGGCAGATTTCCATCCTTCAGCTTGTCACTTTTCCAGACTGGCCGAAATCCCCAATTCCTTCCTTTCACCTTTTTTTTTCTTCTTTTTTTGATAACCTTCATCCTTTCTCGACAGGGAAAAGCAAATTCCCCTCTATGATCATTAATAGCAATGTCAAAAAAACCCTTTTCAGTTTGGTTTTGACATCCCATATCAGGAAATCTGGACCACCCACCGGCTTCCACACAAAATGAAACTCCGATAAATTTCTTCCTTTTTTTTTGCCTGACCATCACCAATTTCCCTTCCAAACTCCATATTTCTTTGCTCCCCGTGCTTTCTTTTTCCAGTTTTCTCAGAGGTGCATAAAACCCCCTCAGGATCAACGATATATCTTCTTGATCCCCTTCCCCCCCCCCTCTTTTTTCCCATCAACTGCATAGACAACAACACTGTGCCCAGCGCAATCAAACTCCCCACAGCCCAGGTTTGAAATTCCAGCCCTATCCGACACCACCACACCAAGGATGTCCATTCATTCCGCATACATTTTTCTTCTTCATTTTTACTTTTCCCCTTCTTAGCTCCCCCTTCCAGGAATCCCAACCTTATGAGCAGCCCGCCCCACTTCCCTCCCTTACCCAATCCACCACCCTTGTTGAGGTGGGGTTTCCTAGTCGATCGCCGCCGACCTCTACCATAAGAGGTTGGTGGCGATGAACTGTCCACTTTTTGAATCTGGGTTTTCCTTGGGAGGGAAGAAATGCTACAGGCTGGGCTCCCGGAAAACATGCTTTTCTATGATCATCTCGATCCTAGTCGCCAAAGCGCCTTGCTTCTCAGTGACCCTGTTCTTGTACTTTTTCCAGGACAACGGAATCTTGTCTGGAAAACGTTCTCTTGATGAAGGCATCCACTTTTCCAGACTGACTCAAAGCAGCTGCCTTTTCCCTCTTCCTCAAGAGATTCATTATTCACTACTGCTGGAAGATCTCCAAATTCATTCAAGGAGTTGACCACATGAGATTGACCATCCAGTCATATCAAAAGGAATCCCCACTTCCTTCCTTTCTTCCCTGAAAACCTCCATCCTTTCTCGACAGGGAAAATAAATCGCTCATCGATACTTCTCTCTGATTATTCTTACCAAAGAAAAGAAAACCCATTTCACTTTGCTTTTGATATCCCATATCGAGAAATCTGGACCACCGGCTTCCACACAAACTGAAAGTCCGATGAATTTCTTTTTTTTTTTACCTGACCACCACCAATTTCCCTCCCAAACTCCATATTTCTTTGCTCCCCATGCTCCCTTTTTTCCGATTTTCTCAAAAGTGCATGAAAAAGCAATCGATTGGCCTTCTCCAATCTTCGTCGCATGGATTCTTATTCGTTTTTCTCTTGTACTTCTTTTCCAGATTTAATCCCTTCCTTTTCAAGCACCCACCCCTTCCAAAGCCTGATTGAGGATCCCCAATAATGTTCATCTTTTATCTTTCCCCAGCCTTTTTGTGACACTCCTTCCTTGCAGAATGTATGCATAATTGTTTTCTGACCCCAAGCTCTCAATCAGTCCCTATTCCGTTTTCCTTCCTTTTTTTGAACTGAAAAATAAAAAAATAAAAAATCATAAAAATAAAAAATATATATCTCTGTTCCCTCACGAACTCCATGGTAAAAAGCAGCCATAAAAAAAAAGAAAAACCAGGAGCGATGAATAATAATTCTTTTCTCTTGCTGCGATTAAATCCCCTCCACTAGGATCCACTCGACCATTAAAACCTTTCCACTTGATTCCAGGCCTGCTTCTCCGCTTCCAGAAGCTTCCACCAAAACAAAAACTCCAATACATTTCATTTCCGGACCGCCACCACCGATTTCCATCCCAAAATCCATATTGCTTTGCTCCCTTCTTTCTGATTTTCCCAAAGGTGCATGAAAAAGCAATCGATTGGCCTTCTCCAATCTTTGTCGTATGGATTCTTGTTTGTTTTCTCTTGTACTTCTCTTCTAGATTTAATCCTTTCCTTTTCACCCCCCCTCCCCCCCCTTCCAAATCCTGATTGACGGTCCCCTATAATGTTCATCTTTTTTTCTTTCCCCAACCTTTTTGTGACACTCCTTCCTTGCAGAATGTATGCATAATTTTCTGACCCCAAGCTCTCAATCAGTCCCTATTCCGTTTTCCTTCCTTTTTTTGAACTGAAAAATAAAAAAATAAAAAATCATAAAAATAAAAAATATATATCTCTGTTCCCTCACGAACTCCATGGTAAAAAGCAGCCATAAAAAAAAAGAAAAACCAGGAGCGATGAATAATAATTCTTTTCTCTTGTTGCGATTGAATCCCCTCCACGAGGATCCACTTGACGATTGAAACCTTTCCACTCGATTCCAGGTTGCTTCTCCTCTTCCAACAGCTTCCACCAAAACAAAAACTCCAATACATTTCATTTCCGGACCGCCACCACCGATTTCCATCCCAAAATCCATATTGCTTTGCTCCCTTCTTTCTGATTTTCCCAAAGGTGCATGAAAAAGCAATCGATTGGCCTTCTCCAATCTTTGTCGTATGGATTCTTGTTTGTTTTCTCTTGTACTTCTCTTCTAGATTTAATCCTTTCCTTTTCACCCCCCCTCCCCCCCCTTCCAAATCCTGATTGACGGTCCCCTATAATGTTCATCTTTTTTTCTTTCCCCAACCTTTTTGTGACACTCCTTCCTTGCAGAATGTATGCATAATTTTCTGACCCCAAGCTCTCAATCACTCCCTATCCCGTTTTCCTTCCTTTTTTTGAACTAAAAAATTGAAAATTGAAAAATCATAAAAATTAAAAATCCATATCTCTGTTCCCTCACGAACTCCATGGTAAAAAGCAACCATAAAAAAAAAGAAAAACCGGGAGCGATGAATAATAATTCTTTTCTCTTGCTGCGATTAAATCCCCTCCACTAGGATCCACTCGACGATTGAAACCTTTCCACCTGATTCCAGGGCTGCTTCTCCGCTTCCAGAAGCTTCCACCAAAACAAAAACTCCAATACATTTCATTTCCGGACCACCACCACCGATTTCCATCCCAAAATCCATATTTCTTTGCTCCCATTTCATTTTTTTTCCCAGTTTTCTCACAGGTAAACACACTGAGGATCGACAATATCTTTTGGTCCCTCCCCTTTTTCCTTCTTCTCCAGCGCACAAAAACAATCAATTAACCTTCCCCAATCTTTGTCACCTTGAATCACAGTATGGCTTCTTTCCTTTGCTTCTTGTCCATAATCATATTCTTTTTTCAAGCCCCCCCCCCCCCTCTCCCAAATCCCTTCTTCATCGAGGGATACTCTTTTTTTTCATCTTTTTTTTTTTTTTTTTCCTCCAGGTTTTTGGTGATACTGCATCCTTCAATACTGTGTTCATCGATTCCTGATGCCAATTCCATCCCTTTTTTTTCCAACTGAAAAATGAATAAATAAAAAATAGAAAACAAGAATATCCACGTCTGTTCCCTCACGAACTCCATGGTAAAGGGACTTGCCATAACATCTTCATTATCATACGGGATTTTCATCTTTTTTTTCATTAAATTGAATTCGGTGCTGTCATCATTTCTTGCTCATTTTCCCTCGCCATTGAATCTCCAAATCCCATTACTCTATTTCTCCATTCCACTCGCAACCCAGTCTCCAGTCGACAGAGGAAAACCTTTACACACTCGATTCCAAGCCGCTTTTCCTCCTCCAGTATGTTCTCATTCAACAGATAGTCGTTTAGTTTTCCGCTCAGTTCCTGCATCCACCCATTTCTTCATTCCACTCGCAATCCAGTCTCCAGCCGACATGAAACCTTGTCCACCCGATTCCAAGCAACATTTCCTCCTCCTTCATGTTCTCATTCAACAGAAAGTCAATTACGTTTTCCACTCAGTTCCTGCATCCACCCATTTTCTCCATTCCAATCCCACTTCAGTCTTTAGCCACCAGGAAAAACCTTTATCCACTCGATTCCCAAAAGAAACATCAGAACCATGAGTAATTTCTTTTCTTTTTCCTTTTTCGCTTGATTCCGCTCCACCAGGATCCAGTTGACAAAAACTGACCCTGTCTCCTCTAATGCCATCCTGTCCTTGATTGACTGAAAGTAATTTTGCAGCTCATCCACTCGATTCCACTGGCCCTCACATGCCCCACTCCACAACAGGTTTTTAAGATTTCCCGTGAACTTTTCAATGCATTTCACCCCAAAAATACCCATCCACTTCATACAATTGTTCCATAATCCGTAAAGAGATTGGCAGATTGTTTTTTCAAAGGCCCCACTCTTTTCCCAACCTGAGATATTAATGAACATCATCTTTTTTTTATCTCATTGCTCCATTCCTCCATTCCACTTGCCATCCAGTCTCATTCAACAGAGAGTCATTTTGGTAATCCACTCAGTCCCTGCATCCACCTTTTTTCTCCATTCCAACCCCAATCCAGTCTCCAGCCGCCAAGAGAAACCTTTATCCACTTGATTTCCAAAAGAAAAATCAGAACCATGAATAATTTCTTTTCTTTTTCCTTTTGCACTTGATTCCGCTCCACCAGTTTTTGATCCAGTTGACAAAAACTGACCCTGCTCCGATGTCTCCTCCAATGCCATCCTGTCCTTAATTGACCGAAAGAAATTCTGCAGCTCATCCACTCGATTCCACTGGCCCTCACAAGTTTCCAACATCTCCGTGAACTTTTTGACGCAATTCGGGCCAAAAAAGCCCGCTCGATTCATACATTTGTTCCATATTCCATAAAGAGATTGGCAGATTTTTTTTTTCAAAGGCCCCACTCTTTTTCACTCTTTTTCTCTTTTTTTTTTTACTTGATATAAAACACCATCTGTTTTTTCCCCAAACAATTTTTTTTTCCCCTAAATTTTTTTCTTTTGAACCCCTCCCACCCAAATTTGGAAACTAAGGCATGTCCATACAACTTCTTCCCTTTTTGTATGAATTTATATATTTTTTTGTTTTTTGTTTTCCCGAAAACCCACTGACCCCAAATTGGTAAAAAGGAAGTTCCACTCACATTATATTCCCCGTGAGTGCATTTTTATATTTGTTTGGTTTTTTTTCGGAATAAAATAAAAAATCCCCTCCCCCCCCCCTCCCCCCCTGTTTCATTTTTTTTTCAAAAAAGGGGCCTATAGCCCCGCCAGCCGCCGGATTTGTAGACAAATCCGTATGATGGCTGCCGTTGATTTATCGACAGCGGTGATGGTGATGGCAATAATGGTGGGGCTGGTGGTGACGAAGGCAACGAACGACCGGAACAGAAAACGCACTATGATGTAGATGACGACATCCACCAAGTAGGTCGGCCACTTTTGACGGAAAGAGAGCTCAGGCTGGGGATCAGCAGTGGAGGTGGGGATGACGGGGACCTTGCAAGTCTGCAAACACATAACAATATAAAAAAAATTCAGGATGTCAGGGATAATATTATTTTTCAAGGTGTGGGAAAATCAGGTGCGTTCCGATTATTAGTGTTGCGGCGATATCGAAAGGAAAGAAAGAATTCAACGAGGGTAACGTAGAGGGGCTGAAAATCATGCCTGCAGAATATTTCTATCAAGATCGCAAGGGAGGATCACTTCTTTCAATTTCATTTTATCCCCCTTTTATATTCAATCATCCTAATGCAAATTTCAGAATCTTTTTCGTTGCTGAACGTGTTTTTTTTTCTTCCTTTTTCTCGATTTTCCACTGTTTCCTTTTACTCACCTCATACACAATTTTGTCGAACGAATGAGCGATCCTGCCATAATAGTCCCCGTAGTAATATCCATCGCTGCCGTAGCTGTTTCCGATTCCGTCGCTCTTTTCCTTGGGGATCGTGTCAGTCATGTGGGGGATCAGTCCACACATCAATGCCGATGTCAGCACACCAGCCAGGATGCAATAAAGGGTGATCCTGATCAGCCACAATTGAATCTTTAATTCTGCTTGGTAAGAACTTAAAAACACTTATAAATAATCCATCTGTGAAGATGGTTAATTACCAATTTAAACAGAATCATAATAATGTTTCAAGCATCCGGCTAAGGGGTCAGTGCAATATTTCCTAATTATGATCCTTCCAATTTCCCCTTTTTTTATTTCTGGAGAACAAGGAAAGGAGGTCATTTCGAAATTAATTTCTGAACAAAGGAAAAAACACATAACAAAATAAAGTACATAAATTTATAAACATTGGGGATTTAGGTGGACTTGAAAAAAAATAAAAAACAGGTCTGAGTAGACTGCAAGCGATAACATGCATGCAGATTTGCATTTGAATTTGATTTGATGTCGATTAAAGAGTGTAGCAGATGCTTCTACTAATGTTCTGCCAGAAAGAAAAATGACGGCTTGTGCCTCTGTTCGAAAAATTTCGTCGCCTCTTGTGCGACCTATAATTCCCATTTACCGTGTCCTGCTTTTCGAACGTCGTGCAATCACTGAACTTGAATATTAACCAAGGTTCGCGTCCAGCTCCAGTGGGGTTGGATTCTTATCACGTGCTCTGTGGATTCCGAATCTAGAAGATCGAGTTCGCTTCTCGTTACGCAGATGGTAACGTAGACGCACACATCGACGAAAGACGGGTTCCCCGAAAAAAGAAAAGGAAACAAAAATCCGAACGCGCACGGAAGAGACGTCAAAGAAACGTCGTCCAGAAACGCAGCGAGAAACGACAAAGATCGACTCTTTTGAAATAAACGAGTCTCTTCTTCTGTTGACGCAATGCTAAAGAACTCGAACCCACTCCCGCCCTGGCGAGTTGCCACCAACTCATCCTGCCGCACAGGTGCTGTGACTCGCACAACACCTTCGCTTGATCGTATCTGGGTGATTTCTCCCGACCCCGGCAAACAGTTTTGATCACTCACCGTTCTTTGCTCCTCATCTTCTCCGACGATAAGATCCGCAGTAGGCACAAGCAACGCTCCGCAGTATACTGGTAGTGGGCACGAAAGGCAAGAAAGCGAAGGTGAAAAAAGGGCGGGAAAAGAACTAAATAGGGGGGCGCCGTCAACATCAGTCTACATCCAAGTTTTTCCGTTATGTCTGACTGGAGGGAGCCGATTCTGGCAACACCGAATGCCTCCGACGTAAGAAAATTGCCTTTCTTTTCCTGAACAGTTTCGAAAGGAAACGAAGTTTGCTTGTTTCATGGGCGAATGTCGGGTTGGTTGAATGGCAGGATAGATTGTTTTGGGTTCGTATGAAGCCACTGTCGAACCAATGCGAACGAAGTGTGTTGCACCTTCCTGCCCAATACCAAGCAAGAAGCAAAAAAATTTGCTGGGAGGCTGCCTGACCATCCCTTTGCCCTGGACTGAATCAACGAGACGTATGTGAAGACTATTTCTTACATGAATAAATTACGACGAGATAAACAACAGTTGAGAGCTGGCAAAAAGTCAGGGTGATATCGAAATCCAAACCTTGTCGGAATATTCTCAAAGCATGCCAAAGGCGTCCTCTACTTTTTCCCAACTCATTGGCTATATATATAACATCCTGCCCTCAGAGCCCAATGCTCCACCAAGGAGATCAATGAACACAAGTTTTTTTTCTTTCTTTTGGATACGGCCGAGGAGGAGACCTGGATTCAAAGGGGCTTCTGTTGCTCTTCTCAAGTTGGGAAATCAGCTCCAGGCACAAATAAAATTATGGGGGAGGAGCCCAGGCCTCTGCTGCAGCCAACCAATAATAATAGATAGAACAAAAGAGATACCCACAAATAGGATCAGGGAAAACACAAATACTTCCAGCATCTCCCAGTTCTGAAATGGAATCAGGCAATTCAGGAAAACAGGGATCTGCACATCAGGACGATAAAACCTTATTGCTTTCTTTAAATCACAAAGGAGTGGTCACCATGTCCCATTCGAAACACCACCCACTTCCAGTAGCGAAACAATTTCCACATGGAAGATATATCATCGTTCGACTTTTATTTTCTTCGACACAAGCAAAGCTCATGGAGTCCCCAAGGCATTAAGCACCCCCCAAAAAAATAAACCAAAATGGCAAAACGGTGAATGAACCCACAAAAACTTCCGGAAGAGGAAGAGGCAGGCAGGGAAAACCATCAGTGTTTTGTGAGCGGTTCTCGTTTTTTATGGAAAAAAAAAAAGAAGAAGAAAATCTGGCCATAATAAACTCCATCCCATCGAAAAAATGTTCTTCGTTCCACAGCGGTGTTGGTCCAGAGTGTTTGCACAATTTGCCTCTTTTTTCCTTCCGGACTTCGGTTCATCTCTGGCCACAGTGTCAGTGATTATTATTTCACTTTCCTTTCAGGTGTAAACGATATTCAAAACAAGAAGCACAAAAGAGCAAAAAAAAAAGACTCTGGGAGTCTGCATCCACAAATCCGATTTCTCATTGGGCACAGTGGGGAAAAAAAAACCAGGAAGTAACGATTGTTCGTCTTTTTTCTTTCTTTCTCTTGACAAACCAAACCTTGGTCAATGATTTATGAACATATCCAGTACTTTTTTTACTTGCTAGGTTATGGACATAGCAAGCTTTTTTTTCCAGAAGTTTTCACGAATTTTGGCCATTGTTTTATCCTCCCACAAGAGATCTCTAGAACAATTCCTCAGGAAAGCGCTTTTTCACAAAAAAATCTCGGAGGCAAGGGCAAACAGGGATGAGAATTAATTATCCCAATAATTGAGGGAGAAAAAAACACACACACACACACAAAAATTGACTGCACATTTTTTTTTATTTTTTTTTTTTGGGGGGGGAACGATTTAAAAGATCTGGGAAAGGTAGAAAAATGCATTCTACTACAGTTACAAATCCTTTCGAAAAAGGGCTCCAATTTCCACCACCGCTCATTTTTGCCAAACCCCCGAACTCTCCTTCACAATCGCACATTTTTTTTTTGTGCATCCGAATTCGAAAGAAAAAAAAAAAGGAAAAAAAAAGAGAAAAATGAACAAACATAAAAACCAAACCAAAACAAAAAAGAAAAGATAGGAAAACAAAACAAATCAAAACAATCAATCATACATGCGTCGATTTTTTTTTTTTTTGGTTTTTCCCTCCATGCCATCGAATTAACCACCTGAATCCATACAATCTGAATCAATAAAGAAAAAGAAAACCCACCGCCCAGCCCCTTTCCCGCTGAGGTAAAAACACATATCCCGATTTGGTGAACTGTGTGTGTGTGCTTGTTAACAAAACAACAAACCCTCCCCCCCCCCCCACACACACACACATTAATTTTTGTTTTCATTGCCTACATGTTAAAAAATCAGACGCTGCCCTTTTAGAATCCCCCTCTCGCTGAACTCTCTCACACACTTTTCTCTCTCACTCTTTTTCTCTCTCACTCTTTCTCTTTTTTTTCTTTCTTTTCTTTCGATAATGTATTTCGCTCCCCCAAATCCCTTTCACCTTGAGTAGTGTAATCTAAAATCTTCTTTCCTCTCGAAAAAATCTGCCGAATCCCACACACAACATACAACCATATCACAGTCCGGAACCCTACACTCGGCTCCAGCTGCGTCTAGATTTCCCCCTTCCCCCCCCCCAGAAAACTCTTTTCAAACAATTATTTTTCTTTTCTTTTCAAATTTACTTTTTCTTTGGTTTTCCCTCCCTCTCCCCCCCAAATTTCTCCTGACTCCTCGACCCCTCCCCTTTCTCTCCCCCCCCCCAAATCTCGAGGAGATTTTGATAGGCAGAAAATATGAACAGAGGTGGTGTTAGGGCGACCCGGATTCTCCGAACTGTTACACAAAAACACACATATATCGAGTTTCGGAGAAATTCAAGATGGATACAACCATCCACTCATGTCGACGATTTTCCCCCTTTTGCTCCTCACATACCCCTTTCCTCTTCTTTCGACAAACCCACCCACAATGAAGGGAAAGAAAAACAACCAAAAACATTTTCTATCCCCGCCCCAAATTTCAACCCTGCCACAACAAAAAAAAAAAAAAAAAGAAAAAAGAAAAATTCCATAAACCAAAAAACCTTCCATGGGGTTGTGCTCCATAATCACCCATCCACCCTCATTTGCCTAAATTTTTTCCCCCGTCATATTTCTTCTTTCAGGGATTTGTATCCATTTTCTTTTTTTCATCATCTTCTTTCTTTTTTTTTTTTTTTTCCTCGGGCAAGGCAATTTTTCGTTCGATAAAAAGAAAATAATGGGACGAAACAACAAAACCTCCAATACCCTGCCATTCCCATCTACCAACCTACCCTTATAAAAGGGGCTTTTTTTTAAATTAAAAAAAAAATTAGGTCGCTTGAACCCACAATAATTGCACCCTCGGCAAAATCATGGATTACCTCATCTCATATAGTACAAAACAGCAAATCGGCTTGGTCTCCCCCTCTGTTTGTTTGTTTTTTTCCAAGTTTTTTTCCGGTTTTTTTTCTTTTTTTTTTTTTCAACCCCCCCTTCCGTTCCTTGCAATCCCACACACCTACAGTACTTTTCTCTGTCTTTTTTTTTCCCTCCTCCCCTCGTGTCCGAAATCCCTCTACCAGACTTTTTGGCTAGTTTTACTCAAACCCCTCCCAGTTGTTAGTTCTGAGGCAAAATCCAACGAGCAGCTTCCACACAATAACTCCCCTCTCGCAAACGCACCAACCCTTCAATCCATTTCTTTTTTTCTTTTTTTATAAGGTCCCCCTCCTGTTATTGTCGCTGTCGTTGCCTTTTTTTTCTTCTTTTTTCCAAATCTTCTGTCTCTCCTTTCTCTCTTATATCTTTTTTTTCTTTTTTGGGTTAAATCTCCGAGCTTCGCCCAACAAAATTTTATCCAATGCTCACATTTTTCTTTTCTTTTTTTTTTCAGGCGAAGCTTTTTTTTTTTGCTTTTTTTTTAACATAATCCCCCATCATCACGCATAAACATTCGTTCCTAGTTTGGCCCGCATTTGGGCAGCTTCCGACTGGAGAGAGGACAAAAAATCGGGCGACATGGGATTCCATCGAACCCCCAGCTCCTTCAAACTCTTGCTCAGCTTCGCACTTTCCACCAGATGCTTCACACCCTCATCCATGATCCGATTATCCCTCAAATCCAGACATCTCAAATTAGCACCCCCACTCAGGGCAATCGATATGGACGAAGCACCGACGTCGGTGATGTTGTTCCAGGTCAAAACCAGCGCCTCCAGACAGAAATTCTGCGAGAGCGCTCCAGCCAAATCCACCACGCCAGGGTCTCCGACTTGGCAGCCCCCTAGATCCAGGACCTTCAAATTCGTGGGCCGTTTCAGCGCTTCGGATAAATAATGCAGACCTTGCGCACAGATGCTGTTTCCTGCCAGCACCACGCACTCCAGAGCGATCTCCTTGCGTAACACCGTCCCCAGAATCTTGGCTCCGATTTTAGTCACGCAATTGCCCCTCAAATCCAGTATTTTCAACTCAGATCCATCCTCCAGGGCCCCGGCCAATGCGCTCAACCCTTCGTCGCCCACCCCGGCAGACCACAGCCGCAGTTCCGTCAAGGCTCTGTTCGATTTCACCACCTCCGACAGACAATACATCCCGGCATCCCCGATCAGATTATCGTTGATGCTCAGGTGGGTCATTTGCTGACAAAGCTGCAAAGCTGGGCAAATTTCCGACATCGCACCAGGCCCCAATCCATTCTGACGGAGCATCAAAGCCGACAGGTGTTTGAGAGCCACCAAGGCTGCCCGCAGACGTTGGGGGTTGATGGGAATATCGAGGAGCTCGATGTGCCGTATATTGATAAATTTCGCGACGGTCGTTTCGGGCAAGTCTTGGGGGAGGTGCTTTCTGGGCCGCAGCCAGCTCAGGCATTGATTCAGGGTGTTGCACCAATGCCGGTTTGCCAGTCGAAAGCTCCCGAGAGTGGTTTTGTATTTTTGTGCCTCGAGGATGATGATGATCCTCTCCAATGCAGGCTGGGGTAGCCGCCCCCAGTCGCATGTCGAGAATCCCTGCACAAACAATCAATCGAATTAAGAAAACGAGAGCGCTGGACTGAAAAAAAACATCGCTCAGTCTGCCCCGGTTAGATAATCTTCCCCCCCCCAAAAAAAACAAAACAAACATATAAATATATTTATGTATATATATATATATATACTGAATTGGATTGAAAGTATTTTCCACAAGGCCAAACGGCCCAGTGCAGCTCAGGGATTTTTTTGGGGGGCTAAAAAAATATCTATATACACTTTTTATATTATAAAAATAAAAAAAAAATCCAAGTTTGGAAGAAGCCTACCACATGGGTGACTCATGGATGTACAATTAAAGTGCAAGGCAATGGCAAAAACACAAATGAAACTAAAGTTGCTCAGCAATTCAACCATATTCCCAAAATGCCAAGCACCGTGTTGGTGGTGCTTGAACGATACGGTATCCGAACGGTTCGGCACGGAGGTAAGGGGTTTATAGGGCCGTTGGATATTTTTCGAAGGTGTGACTGGGGCGCGCGGTTTATTCACCACGAGCACTGCTTAAAAAGAATCACCCACCTCTCCCATGTACCCTCCGATATTCAAAACGTCCATTCCTCTACAGCCTGCAAGGCGCCCACGGCCGCCGAAAGTCACTCCAGACGTCAGCGCGAAAACGACACAGAAAACGAGGAATGACGAGGCGAACCTCTCCCCAAAAAAACAGAAAAGAGATTCTGCCCTCGCGTCAGAACACATTCAGAAAACACGACGTCGCGGGACGATGTCCAACATCCGCCAGAGGACAAAATGCCACGAAAGGGTAAACTACAGCACAGGCGTCAAAACGACAAAAGATGTGGGGCACTTTTACGTTTTCTACACCTTTTTTTCCCCCGCGCTCACCTCATGGTTCGCCCCTTGGCGACTCGACAGCAGAAATAAACCCAGCGCCAGCCTACCACCTCCCTCTGGTAGTCCTTTTTGGGTTTTCGTACGTTCGTTGTCGAACGAAAGGGGTTAGTCAACTGGTCGTGACGTGATGCACTACCGTTCGAAACTGGCTCGCGGGTGCAGGGCCAGCAGGAAAAAAAAAGGGGGGGGGGATTTTTCGTTCACCGCAGCAGAGTATTTCGTCTTTGCTGCTCCGAGATGAACTGGTTGTGGAGTTGGTTACGTGCAGCGTGGTGGGGAGAGCTGCTTTCTGGACGCGGGTCGACCAACCGGGGGACAAGACCATTCGAGGCGCCGCCATCCCCTCATTCCGTTTGTAAAGACGACAGATGGAAATGCAAGTCCAATGAATACGAAACGAATTAATATCGTGAAGAAGCGAAAATAAAAAAGCAACCAAACAACAATCAAAGTGCAAAACAAACAAACAAACAAACATCAATTACGTTCAAAGTGCAAAACAAGAACGAACGAACGATCCTGAAGCTGCAATTTTTTCTGTGTGAAGGGGGGAACTGCACCCCCCTTGATATTTCCAACGTCTTCAAAAATCACTTGGAAAAAATTCGAAACAAAGTAATAAGGCAAAAAGAGGCCATCACCCCCCATAATGCCGGAAATTTTCGAAACGAACATGGTTGGAGGAGAAGAGACCAAAAAAGAATCATGATTGAAGATTTTTGTACGTAATTTTTTTGTGTGCAGAAGTGTGTACGTCACACTGAACACGCAAGTGTTGGATGCAGGCAGTCGTTCGCTTCACATTTCTGGCGCTGGAACGCGAGAAACAAAAAAACCCATAACTACAGTATTTTTTTGTGTGGCGTCGCCCAACCAACGGGAAGTAGACCTGCCGCAAACTTTTCCTTTCGGTGGCATAGCCCTCCTATCCTGTGTGCTTGGTGAAGCGTAAAAAAAAGGAAAAAAATAGAAAAGGGAGTTGAAAAAAACCGTCGCTCGGTTACGAACCAACGAGACTCAGCCACAAGAGCAGGGCCAAGAAAAAAACCGGATTCTTGATAGTAGAAAGAAAGGACGTCGAATTAAGGGGGGACGCCCTTTTTTGAAACAAAATTGGGAGCGCAATGGCGTCGAAATTGACGCTGATACGACGACTAGCGGTGCAGCAGGCGAGGGCCCAGCTCTACGAAGTCCCCAGTCACCAGCTGGTCGAACTGCCGGGACGTCCAAACGTCGTGTATGAGCTGAGGGATTATTCGAGGGACCAGCAGACTGGGGCGGAAAAAGCCAGGAAGGAGTTGCCCTTTCTGTTTCGACCATTCGAAGTCGGACAGAGGCCACCCCCCAGAGAAGGGAGCGTCGAGGCGAGCATACCCAGAGAGTCGACCATACACGAGTACTTGGACTGGACCGTCACCGCCAAGCCGGTCGTACGTGAAGAGAACCTGGTGAGCCCTGGAAAACTTACAACGGATTGACGCACACGAATGGTTTTGTGGCGTTGTGTTTACGTTTTTGTTCTGCATTCGCGTTGGGGTGTGGGCTTCATTTTCCTTGCGTGGTCAACAAGGACCCGAGTTGTGTAAGCCACGCGGAGTGCGTCGACGTATGATCGGCGGACCATGACCTCGCGTTTTGCACGGTCTGCGAAACGAAAACCGTCACTGTCGTCAAAAATCTTCGATCGGAGCCACCCTGTGCCCACGTATTTCTCTGTCTTTTCAATGGAAGCAAAAATGCGCGCGTCACATGGTGCACGTGCGTCAATCGGTTCCGTGAAACTCTGTCGAAAACAGTGTAGAGTTGTCTTTTTCCTTCTGACAGGTGACGTCATAGAATCTAAAAATAAACGCGCGCGCGTCATAGATGATGAGGTTTTTTGGGTGCAGCACTGAAACAACACCATTAGTCATCCGGCAGACACAAGGGATCCTCCAGAACTTTCCAGGTTGGAGCAAACATTCATTGAATAACATCGATTTCAGGAATAAAGCAGTTGGAATTGCACTGGTCGGCCGCAGGACTTCAGTGGATTCCGAGTGATATGCCTGCTTCCAAGGTTGAGACCAAATTGGCCAGCCCCTGGAGCCTACGAAAACGAAACCCCAAAAGCATGCGAAGAGCTCGGAGGTCCGAAGAACCCCCTGCCTTGCCTCCTGACGAATGGAAAGCCTGTGTGCTCCGCCACCCTTCGATGTGGAAGGGGCTACTTGGAGATCCCTTTTTTTGCAACAAAGGAGTCCAGGAGGGGCCAAGGATTCGGGCGGTGTCTGCTCGAAGCAATCGAGGGTGTCGCCAGGTGAACCTTCAGTTCAAACAGGAATAGATGTCCCCTTGACTGACGAAAACCACCTTATCTCCCGAGGAAAGTGAAATTCAATCATTAACCATACCTTTTGCTTGCAGCCACTTGTTTGTTGAGTTTTGTATGTGTGTGTTTGGGGGGGGTTATTTCCATGCAGATCTGTGGGTGTGGGTAAGTTGCTGCTCTGTTCCACTGACGATGAAAACACCATCAGCACTTGGAAGCACTTGGGCTTCCGGGAAACGAGCGCCATGGAGCTGGACGCGTGGGGAATCTGCTCGGGCGACTTGCTCCACATGACCAACACCGTGCAAATGGTGAAGGTGCTGGACGACCCGAAGCCGTGGTCGTCCTTGATCATCCGACACAAGCACTTCGTTCAACGGACGTACTACCTGGGTCAGCCCGTCGAGTCGAGAATCGGCTGGAAGAGAAAATTCGAGGAGGAGGAGCGGGCCTTCGCGGAGGAAGCCGTCGGGGAAGCCGTTGGGGAAACGGGAGGACAGCGATCGAGCAAGAAAGCTTGCATCGAGCGCGTGGAAGAAGGGCGGAACGACTGCGAACGGAGCGTTCCTTGCGGCAAGATGTGCCACGAAACGGAAGCGGACGATGACATCAACAACAGCAATAATGGATTGCACGATGCGGCGCCGCCAGACCGAGATCTGAACGCTGGGGAAGATTGCACAGAAGGGGCAGCTGGTGGGGACCCCTGGGGAGATCACTGCGAAGCTGGTGCGATTGCTCAATGTGGTGTCGAAGCATCGGCAGCAAATAGTCCCAATGATGTGGAAGATAAGCAGAGGGCCGAAGGAGTGCGCCCTTCGAAGAATTGTGGGGAAGTTCAGATGCCTGCCCAGAAGAATCCTGCTGAACAGCGAGTCGTTACCAACACCCCCGATCGACATGTGGTAGGTGGAGGGGGTGGGGATTCAGAAAAGGTGTTCGAGAATGAAACGAACGCATGGGTTGGCTGCAAGGAAGGTCCAAACTTTTCGCATCGTATTCTGGAACGACGGGAGGGACCAGATGTGGCGGGCAGCAGCACCGTCCGGAAAACAGAATGCAAATCTTGAAAGATGTAGGAATTTATTAAAGTGGATCAAATTTGTGGTGGAAATTCAGGAAAAGACGCTGGGGAAGTTTGAATTTCTTTACCGCTCCAAAAATCAAGTGTTAAAATTTCTTTCAGCAACAAGGTGTCGACGCTTTTGAAAAGCGTCAATTTTAGTCAGGGTGTGTTCATCTTGCCTCAGGTTTAAAGCCTAAAGAAGAAAAAAAAGTGGGGTGGAAATAGCATACGTGCGATTTGTAATTGTATTTCCCATCTACATACATGTTTTCCTCAAAAGGTCTGTGAGCTCCTCGGTGAGCTGGAAAGATTGGTTCCATACAATCAAGAAATTGCTTGCTGGAAGTATCGGCTGTTTCCAACCACTGCAGCGCCGATACCCTTACACCCCCCAAAAAATGGATAGACCCCACGGTCTTTCGATCGAAACGTCCTTGTGGTTTTCATCCTCATGAGAATAAGATTGGTGTTGTGGCGGCGGCGGTGGCGGCGGTCATGCATATCGACTGGTTCTATTGTTTGGGTACTGGTTATGTCGATGTGCAAAAGACACCCTCCATCACAGTGCGTCTGGAGACAGCGCAACAACGCGACTTCTTTTTGTGTTGAAGACAACGCACGTCGCAAAAAGACATGCAAGTGCAAGAATATTCCTCCTCCCTCACAATATCACGATCCGAGGCAAAATGGGACGTAACAATTGACAGAGCGTCGTAAGAGAGTTTTGCGAAGGCCAGTGACGGGACAGCCCAACCTGGCGCTGTACCCCGCTGCTGGCCGATCCATGGCGGAGAACCAACTCCAGTACATAACACAAAGTCCTGCCACCACCGTGCTGTGGAAAAAGAAGAAGTTCATTAATTCACGCTCGGTATTTTATTTTTGCTCTTCGCGGCGACACCACCTGTGCGATCGCCGGCGGGAAAAAAGAAAAGGGGCCCTTTCCCCAAAAAAAGCGCTCCAGCCGGTCGCATTATTGATCACTCACTCGCGATCGCTGGTCGAAAAGAAGGACGATAGAAAGATAGTGGCCGCGTCCTGAGGGATCTCATGGACGCGATTTTCGTGACCCGTTTGCTGATCGCTATATCGGTCGTTTTGGTGTGCTGCGGCCAGGCAAACGGCCAATTCTTAAAAGATGGCTCGCCCTGCAAGTTTCCATTAGAATATGAGGTAGAAAGATCAAACAGTCCAGCAAAAATATTTCAAGACTGTCACTCAATGCGGCGCCGCCGCAGGGACAGTTTGCTCTTTCGTTTTCCCAGCTGAACCCGCGCGTGTCTTTCCTGTTCATCAGGGAACGATTTTTTTTTTCCCTTGATTATAATTTCTTTTAAACCATCCTGGAAAGCGTTTCAAGCTGCCAGGTCGAAAAACACACTGAAAGGGGGTTGCAACCAATTGGTGGCGATGCAGGGTGAAGAGGTTTGGGACTGTGTGCCATTCGGTAATGGTGGAAATTGGTGTAGAGGATTCGATGATGTGTGGGGCCCATGTCTGACCCACCCTTTCGCTGCTCCTCCAGCTGCTCGAAAGGTATTTCGATGCATGCATAACTAATTACGTTTTTTTCCCCCTCTCTCCTCTCATGACAAGGGGGGGGCTAATTTTTCCGGATGTGTGCTGCTTGATTAAAAAACTGCTTGATTTTTGGAGTTTTTCTAATGCAGTTGTATGTTTCCCTTTGATTGGACAGGACTTATTGTCCTCATTTTTTGGAGGCACAATGCTGTTTGTTTGACACTGTGGGGTGGTTTTCCCATGTTCTGTTTAATTTCTTATTGGTGCTGTGTACATGTTTTGAATGCAGGTGGTCTCTCCCAGAGTGGAAAGGGAAAAGGTACTTTTTCCCCCCCTCAGCTTTCCAGCCTTGAGTTTGAGCAGGGTCGGAAATAAAATTCTAGAATCAGGGCCCTGCCATATAGACGTCTTTTCCAGTAAACTACTAGGCTCACTCCAGTTTTTTCTTTTTTTTTCGCTTTTTTTTCTACAGTTTGCTCTGTGCATAGAATAACTGAGTGGTATATCTGGCGTATTTTCACAGGAAATTGGGGCTATTACCAAATGCTGCAAGCAGCTTGGAACCATTGACTTTGAATCAAACTTGCCCGTGGTGATTGTGAACACCAGTGGGAAGGAAATCCCTGATGAGCCTAAGACAGTGGCAAGCATGTGCACTTGTGGGAGCGAAGGTAATCAGAAAGAAACCAGGTGGTGGTGGTGGTGGTGTTTGTTTTTTTTCCACCCTGATAATAAGCATCATTGCTGTACGGTTCCATCCCTTATGTTCATGGTGGATGGATGAACCCTGCCTTTCAACAAGGGGGATTCTTAGGGTGATCCAGAAATTCATAACTGGAAGCAAGCTATGATTTAAAATATGACGAAAAAATTGAAAAGTGATGTTCACCAGGATGGTGCGTGCCTAATATCTGCTTCGACTTAAAAACTTCTTTCTTGCACGAGTTCTGAAACAAGTTTCATTTTTTCTTTTCTTTCTGCAGGCAGTGATTACGATGGCACTGTTGGGATCGAAATCCGAGGTTCGACATCAGCCAGGGATTTTTCCAAAAAATCCTACGCAGTGGAAACGAGAAAAAATGAAACAGGAGGGTCGGAAAATGTGAAGCTTCTTGGTGGGTAGCTGCTCTTTTGTTGGTGGTAGTGTGTGCGCTCGTGTGATTTTTTGGTTTCTTTAATTGAAAATACACAGAATTACTCATTTGGGCATGTGGCGTTCAATTAAAAAAAATGGAAAACAGGTGTTTAGCAGTTTGGGGAGGTAAAAATAGGTTCACGAGCAGGCAGGCGTTTTAGTCTGGATTATATGCCATCAACTTCATTTTTTTTCTTCTTTTTCTGTTTTTACCTGTACTCTTATCTTTTTATCTTTTTTTTTACCCCAGGTTTGCCCAAGGATAATGATTGGGTGTTCTATGGCCCGGAGGCGGATGCCACGATGGGCTTTCGGAACCTCATAGCTTTCACCTTGGGAAGGTCTATGGGCCGCTATGCAAGTCGCTACAAGTATTTCGAGCTCTTTTTGGTGGACGATGGGGAGGCCTTGAGCATGGAGCACTACCAAGGCCTGTACGTACTGGCAGAACAAGTGAAAAGGGGAAAGGATCGAGTCAACATTTCAAAGAGAAAGGATGACGATCTGTCCGGTGAGCCCCCCCCCCCCCCCCTTGTTTTTTGTGCGTCGAAATAAATAAATAATACATTTGCTTTTTTTTTTTTTTGAAATACCCTCTCGTTTTTCTCGAGGGAACAGAAAAAAAAAAGAGGGGGGGTTTATTTTTTCCTAAAGAAAACCCTGTCCTCTGTTCCTTCCCCTTTCCTTCTTTCTCTAAAAGCCATTGAAGGATTTTTTTTGTGAATGATTCTCAGGTGGGTACATTTTCAAGTATGATAATGATAATAACGACCCTGGTGACACACTTTTTACAACGAAATTGTCCACCCTTCAAATGATTTTGGTATACCCGAAGCCAGGCGATTCCAAAAAGGAGGAGGTGGATGCCATCAAGGGGTGAGCAAACTTACCCTAAGCTTCCTGATTCTTATTTTTTTTTGGGGGGGGGCGGGGGGGGATCATCTCAGCATTGTTTTATTTTATTTTTTTCATTCGCTGTGTAAATAGGAGGGTTGGATTTGCCCGGGTGGGTTGAATATGATGGTGGGTGGGGGTGAGTATTGAATTGAACATCTGGTTGAAGCCTTGGTTTTTCTGCTCTTTTTTTTTAACCAGATATTTGGATGAGTTTGAGGCGGCTCTGACCTCCAAAAAGTTCAAGTCGAGGAAGAGTGGATACAAGAACCACATCGATATGGGCAGTTTCATCGATTATTTTTTGCTGAGCGAAATTACTAAGAACCCGGATAGCTATCGAGGCTCTGCTTTCATTCACAAGGTAAGAAAGAATCCCCCAAATATCAAAACCACAAAAGAAAAGAAAAAAGCTTCAGGACATTCTTTTTTTTCCTCATCGAATTGCAGTAAATCGAAAATCGAAGGTAGAGCGAAAACAAGTGGATATGTAGAAAGCGGGGAACCGCTGTAAATATATATAAATACAAATATGTGTTTGTTTTTTTTCAATGTAGGATGCTGGGGGGCCACTTGCAATGGGTCCAATTTGGGACTACAATGAAGCTTTTGGGGTGTGCTGCGGTTTCCCTATCGAAGGCTTTTTGAAACACGGCCACAGCACCGGGCGAAGCGGAGGAAGTGCGATTTCTCCTGAAGGCTGGAGGTTCAACATCTGTGTGGACCAACACAGGTGCAAGGTGGATCCCCTTGACGGAACTTCGCTGTGGTATCGACGATTGTGGCAGGTAATGAAAGGGATGCATATCACCAAGATCATTTTTTTTTGTGCAACCTCTCGTGTACTTTTGGCTCTTTTTTTTTATTTAACCCCTCATTTATTCATTTCTTTATTCTGTCCGACTCTTTTTAAAATTCCTTCCCCAATCTTCTGCATTTGAGAAAGATCCTCTGTGTCCTTTAAAATTATCGTGTTGAGATCAAACCATCCTGAAAAAAAATAATTTCAAAGCTACCATCTGTCCCTCTTGGGATATGTATGCTTTCTCTCTCCTTTTTTTTATCTGCGTCCATATTTCTGTGAAATGGGCTGCACTCGACAAATATTTACCTTGGTAACAGTGAAAAAAAAATGAAAAAAAAATTCAATATCGAATCAATATGTCAATATCAAATATGTCTGTGTATTAAAAGAAACAAATGATGTTGTTTTTGCTTTGTTTATTTCGATTTTCTGAAAAGATGATTTGATGTGCCACTCTCTCAGGATCCTGCTTTCCGAAGGGCAGCTCAGAAGCGATGGACGGAACTGCGAGCTGCGGCGTTCAGTGACGAAGCTGTCAGAAACTTGATCGAGGAAACCAAGCTGAGAATCAAGAAGCCAGCCCTCAGGAATTACGCAAAGTGAGGAACGGCTGCCTTCCCCCAAAGAGGAAAAAAAACAACAAAAACACAACTCTCCGAAGTGGGGGCTATTATTATTATTATTATTCAGAACTGAAAATTTTGCATTCTAACTATTTTTGTTTTCGCACCTCTCTCAGTCTCTCCCTCCCCTCCGAGCCCCCCCCCAAAAAATAAAAATAAGAATAAAAATAAATTAATAAATAGAATAAAATAAAATATAATATAAAATATAAAATATTCAGAACAAAAAAGTGCCTGCTGCTGAAATTTAAACAAAATGAAAATAGTGAGAATGTTTTATTGACTGCTGGGTGAAATTTTGCTTTTTTTTCTCCAAAAAAAAAACAGATGGACGAAAGCTTTGAAAGGAAAGAAGACGGATGCTGCTAACTGGAGGACGTGGATTGCACGCATCGACACCCTGCAGACCTGGTTGATGAAACGCTTGAAATGGATGGATTCTCAACTCATAAAAGAGCCCCTTGTGATCGAAAAACCACCTGCAGCCGACGCAACATCCAACATTGGATAAGCAACTGTTTTTTTTTTCTCTAATCAATACACAATCGAAAAAAAAAAGAGAAATTCTTAAAAGATTTTTGGAAAGAGCAGTGGTGATGGAGGTGGTGGTGGTAAAACGACACATGAGGGGAACAAAAAAATCGAAGTGTGGGGTCTCCTGGCCTGGGCTGTTTTC
Organism: Bryopsis sp. KO-2023; assembly: GCA_030272585.1. NCBI lineage: Eukaryota > Viridiplantae > Chlorophyta > Ulvophyceae > Bryopsidales > Bryopsidaceae > Bryopsis > Bryopsis sp. KO-2023. The sequence goes on along the minus strand of BSYQ01000004.1, from coordinate 4,652,619 downwards.
GGTGTACTGGAAAAAAAAAAAGTTTTCAAGGGGGATAAAAACGACGGGGTGGTTTTATTAAGGGTGAGACGTGGGAAAAAAAAACACAGCCAAAATAATAAGTGATCGCTTTCTCTAATTTCATCGAGTGACACTCGTTACTTAAAAAAAAAAAGTTTAAAAGGGGGAAGGGAAAATTCGTGTGTGTGTGTGTGGGAAATTGAGTTTTGAGCGTGTTCCATTGTCACAGCAAGTGAAATCGTAACTCGTTCTGTTTATGTTTTTTTTTCTGTTTTTGAAATTTGTGAAGGGGGGGAAATTATGCAGGGAGAGCTGTATGCCAAAAAAACAAAAAAAAGAGCTACTTGCAAAAAGTGTGAGCCTCTCTCTCTCTCTCGATTGAAAGGGGTGATTTTTTTTTCTTTTCTTTTTGTTTGGGAGGAGAACAAGTAAAAGCTAGATATTGTCTTACTGTTTTCAAGAATATTTTTTTCCCCCTTTTTCAGGGATGTTTCGAAAGAAAAAAAAAAACGAGGGATGATGAGGATTGAGGAAAGAAGGGCAAAGAAAAAAGAACAGAAAAAGGAAGTTTTAGGCTTTTCGATGGTTTTGTTTTTCTTTTTTTTCCTTGGAAGAAATGGTATTGTGAGGGAAATGGTACACATACGTCGAAAACTGGGGAAACTAACGAAAAGATCAACCAGTCCATCATCATTTCGACAGTTGTTTTTCCCTTCCTCTATTTGAAAAAAAGTGACGAGTGTGCGAACGAGAGGAGGGGAGAAAAAAACACATGAAAATACGCTGTGTGTAAATTTGAGGGGCTTCATTACAATGGTGACGAGCGAGAGAGACACAGAAGGGAAAAAAAAAAGAGACTAAAATTAAGGAGGCCTGAATAAATATCATCGCTAAAATTGATGGGGGCTGGGTATGAAATCTTTGTGCAAATGGAGGGGGGAAAAAAGAGAGAGAATGTGTGTTTAAAAAAGATATGTACAGCACCGAAACTGTTGTTGGAAGCCTTCTTGAGTGGTGTAATGAATTCGTGGTTTTAGGAAGAAGGAATGCAAAAAAAATTATAACCGATTCGATTCGTGCCACTTTGCTTTTTCATTTCATTTGTAGGCTTCACAGTTTCCTCAAGACTTCACCACCTTATTCATTTTACACTGCGGCCCAATTTTTTTTCCTTATATTTGGTTGCCATAAATTGGGCTGATCATGCTTTTTTTTTACTGGCTGCACTTTTTATTTTCAGTTTCCATGTCAGTGGGTGGGGGCTGCTGTTTTTTTTGTTATGGTGAACAAAAAAAGACCAAGAACGAAAATCACTAGCCGAGGCAAAATGCCAAGCACCTCCTTCCAGACAATTTTTGTTGGACCAAGCCAAGCATCATATACCACCTTTCTCATTTCTCCCTTTCACACACCATCTCTCATTTGTTGATTCAGATCGATCGATCACCATTATCTCGCGGTCCGACCATCAGACAATTTTTCCCAACACCCCTCCTCCACCCAGCAATCTTTCAAAGGGTGAAAAAAAACACACCAGGTATACTCTGGGTAATTCACCCCACCTGCGTCGTGAAGGGAAATCACATGTCGGATTCTGCATTGGCCAGCGCCGTGCAAAGCCTATGTCCTAATCTCGAATTACCTTCCGAAGCCGCTCGTTCGTTGGGAAACTTGGCGCTGGACACCATCCTCAAAGTCGTCAAGGTGGCTTTTTCTTCGCCGTATTTTTCGCACTTCTCACTCTTTTTCCGGAGGGTTTGGACTCGTGTGCATGTTTTTTTTATTTTTTCTCACGGTCGCTGACTTTCTTTTTCCTAGTGTGTGGGATTAGGATGCCAAAAGTGGAGCTCTGCACGGTAAGCGAACGGTTATCGAGACGGAGGACGTTAACGATGCGCTGCGACTGAGGGGCTTCGAGGTGGGAGGGGAGGGAAGGGGGAGACTTCGGAAACTGGTGGTGGTTCTATTTTTAGATTTCATTTTTTTGGATTGTGTCAGATGGACCTCATTGGAATATGAGGCAAATGGAATTTGTAAGTACAAATTTTACCTGTGTACATATTTTTTTATATGTGATATATTTAGATTTACAAAAAAAGTAAACTACCTATTTTTTTAAATAAAAATAAAAATATAGCTTCCTCTTCTGTAGAACTGAGTGACCCAAACCCCCAAAGCTTTTCGATTTCGAGTTTCAGTTTCGATTTTCTTTACCTGTTTTTGGACCGGAAGTTTTTTTCTTGTGTTTTTGTTTTGTTTTGGTTCCTTCAGAGGCTTTATTTTTTTTTTGTGATTTTTTTTTCTTTTTGTTATGATGTAGCCTGTCTATGGTATAGAGCGGGTAAGAAAGCGAGAATGGCTGTGGTGTTCTGGAGGTCGATCAGCTTTCTTCGGATGGGACAAAGAAATTCTTACATCAGAAGTGGGGCCCTGTCTGCTTTTTTTTTTTTTTCAAGTATTTTTCACTTGGTTTTTATTTCTTTGTCATGGTGATGAAAAAGAATGGCAGTGTCCTTGACAATCCAGTCTCAGGAAACAAAATGTGCTGTGCATTCTCATCATGAAAGAATTTTCTTTGAGGTTTAACTCACAATTGGCACACCTGGTTCATATATATACATATACATATTTACGAATTTTTTTTCAATCAGCAAAATTTCCAGGAGTAATTTCGTAGTGGTGGATATGGATGGGTCGAATATCGAAATATGTCCTGTGGTTATTGTGGAGCGCTGCGCAGTGTAAAGTCTTTATTATTTTTTGGCAATTTAGAGATGTTTTTGTGCCCTTTCTTTTTCTTTCAAAGGTGGATAGCATGTCCCTACCAACTGCACCAGTGGATGCAACCGTTTCCCCTCACTGGCTGGCGATCGATGGAATTCAACCGGACATCCCGGAAAATCGGCCGGTCTCGAAAAAGAAGAGGAAAACGGACATCATGAAAGGCGACGGGCGAGCGAGAAAAAGAGGTTCGAGAATGATCGTTGAAGTTGCAGCAAATATGAAAAAGGAAAAGGAAAATGGAAAATGGATGAGCTTCTGATAGTGTTTTCTGATTTTTGAATTTCAGTTCATCTTCTTCTGTTCGGGAAAAACTCAGACCAGAATTTCCTGTGGCCGAAAAAAAATTCAACCTAATCGTTGATTTCTTGGATTTCTTGGCATATGTTTATTTTTTTTCCAGGAAATTCGAGATCGGTTTTGAGCGGAATGATCGATGGCAACGTGGAGTTGAATCTTCCGGTCGTGCATATTCTGAGCGAGGAGCAGCAGACATGTTTTCGAAAGGTGCTTTTTCCAGCCCCGTTCCTTGACTTGTTTTTTTGTTTCTTTCCCAAATTACACTTTGATCATCCGAGAAAAAAAAAATGTGGACCCTTGTTTTCTTCGGGAGAAAAGAATAGCAAAATAATGGTCTGTTTGCCGACTTTCTTGATCTAAGACAAGCTAAGAGGGGGTTTCCATGCAATGACATACTAAACGTTTGATATTATTGCAGGTTCAAAACGCTGTGGAAGCTTCTGGTACAGATGTCAGCAGTTTCGAAAACATGCAAGTGCTGGAAAGCATGTCTCAAGATGCTGGTACGGAAAAACACACCACATGGATGCAGCTGGAAACCCCCTCCCCCCCCCCCCCCCCCCAAAAAAAAAACAGAAAATGAAAAAGTACAAAATGGAAATGAAAATGAAAAGTGTCTGCAGCATGGTTTGTTATGCTAAAGATTACTTTGATGTGATTGTGTGTGTGCGTCTTTCCCCCTCCGCCGCCCCCCACCTCTTTTCTGGGTTGTTTTTTTACAGCACTCCAGCCTCTGGTTCCCTACCTCGTCCGGTACATCACTCGGCAAGTGAAAAAACACTTTTTGACCGACACTCTTATCATCCACCGAGTCCTCCTTCTGATGGGCAACCTCGTTCAAAATTCGCATTTGGATTTGGAGCGATACGGGCATCAGATTTTACCCACCGTTTCGTCATGTCTTTTGTCGAGTTCGTTGGGGGTGGAGGAGCAAGGGGAAGCCACGGCCGGAACGAAAAAGGACCATTGGGGCTTGAGAAAACTGGCGGCGGTGGTGTTGCGGGTTTCGGTGGAGGTTTTCGGGAACTCTTTGAACGATTTGAGGGGCAGGATTTCTAGGGAGCTGTGTGAATGCTTGAAACAAGACAGACCGCTGGTCACACAGTATGGTGAGTTTCTTCAAGATGGTTTTCGAGGGAGTAACTGTTTTTTGGTTTATTTTGGGTGGATGACTTTTTTTGCGTGGCACTCCCCCAGCCAATTTTTCAAAATTCAAAAGGTTTTTTGTTCTGTTTTTAAGCATTTCTCAGACAGAGGATGCAGTTGTTTTGGGTATCCCTTGAAAATGAACTGTGTGTGTGTTTGCGTTTTCCTGTTTTTTTGTAGGTGCGATTGTTGGGCTCCATGAATTGAAAGTGTGTGAAGTTCCTTCTGTTTCTCAATTACTGAGCACTGTGGCTGGCAAACTGGAGAAGAGACTAGAAAATCTTAAGGATTCGACCGGACAGTATCATGAGGTCAGTGTTTTTTTTTTCAATAATATTATTTTATTCCCAATTTCCCCCAAAAAATAAAAAAGAGAAACAGTAATAAAACAGAATAAAAAAATAGTTGTATCTTTTTCTTTTTTAATAAGCAAATCCCCAACGAATCGCAGATTTAAGAAGTGCAAATTTCATGAATTGTGGCTGATACTGCTAATGAGATGTGATGCAAATGTCCTCCTCCTCAAAATCAACCACCCAATCACAAGATGCATGGATCCACCACAATTATGTTCATGCATAAAAGATCTTGACCCAGCAAATCAGCTCTGATATCCCCCCCCCCCCCACACACACACACACTCGTGGGAAACCAAGCTATTTGATACGACGGGCTGTTGCTTTTGCAGGTTTTGCAGTGTCAGTCCGCTTTGCATGATGTGGTGAGAAGCAGCGCCTCCTCAGAATCCGGGTTGATAGCAATCGAGGATATTCCCTCTGAACCCATGATTGCAGGAATGGAAGGCCAGCACATCGGCCATCTTGTTCTGTGAATGCTAGTTTTGCCCAACCAGGGGTGAAATTGAAATCGAATCAAGTTTGATGGAGCAATAGGGGGGGGGGGGTGTCTGTGTTCGGTGCTGGATCATGATGGACTTCTGGCTGGGAGGCTGTCATAGCGATCAAGTTTCAGAAAATGTAACTAAGCTGTGGATATGCTAAATTTTCAGATCGTGGGAGGGGTGTGCTGATGGCCTTTTTAAAGGGGAAGGGGGGATGGTAGCATTCAAATTTGTTTGTTTACCAATGGCACCCCTGGAGCAACAGAATGAAAAAATAGACAGGATTCCTTGCTGGTGCCCGATTTTCTCCATCGAATGGCCCCAGAAGTTCTGAGAGCACTGCCAGACACGTCCATATTCCATCCTCATGCTTTCCCCCCGCGCATCGGTTTTCACTTTTTTTTGCATGGGGGCGAAACAACGATTTCGCACACAGAGAAACCACAATGAGATTCTTCACCCTAGGAAGCCTACCAGAAAACCCATCGGACCCAGTCGGTAGTTCCTCAGCTCTGTCTTCCTCGGGTCGACTGACCGCCATCAAGTTATGGCCCCTGGCTATGTTAAACGGCGCCGCACGACGTGACTTCGGGGGGCATTTGCTTTAAAAAATATTCCTTCGGCCTGGTCGAAGAGAGCATATCCTAAAAACTGCGCGCGATCCAGACGATCGCCGCCAAACCCCCCACCGCCTCAACACGCAGACTTTTTTTTCACGCAGAAGCAAATTTGCTTTCAAAAGAATACGCACCTGCATAGATAGAGAGAGCTATATATATATATATATATATATATACATACGGTCCCCGGACGAAAAACGAATATCGCGATTTCTGTGTGACCTTGATACGAGTGCGGCGCCCCGAACGCTATGGGAGTTTTAAGATTCTTCAGCGCGTGGTCATCACTAGCGATGGCCGCGACGCTCTGTGTTGGGCTGGCCAACGCCAAGCCGAATTTCGTGATTTTTATGGCGGACGATCTGGGGTATGGGGACTTGGGCGCCACGGGAAATAAGGACGTCGAAACTCCCAACATTGACAGTTTGGCGGCCGAATCGGTGTTTTTTCCAAACTTCTATGTGGCTCCGGTGTGTGCACCCACCCGCGCCGCCCTTTTAACTGGGAGGTGAGGATTCATGTGTTTTTGCAGTTTCTCATTGTCGCGATCGCAGACCGGTGCCTGCTCGTGTCTCGGCCGGTCCGGTCCGATCAGAAACGCCCAAGATCGTGGGGGGTTCGCGCTCGCTTTGCTTTGATTGTAACGCTCGTAAAATAACGTTACGACAATTGTTCATGCTGCGCTGTCCGTTGAGGAAAAACCTTCTGGACAGAACGCGGTTGGTCAGCTTGTGTTCAAGAAATGACGCCTGTTTGGGTTTGAAGGGTTAGGATGGCAATCCAGAATCGATATTCATTAAGGTTTAGGCTCTGGTTTTCAATCTTTGTTGGTGATCTTTGACTCTTTTTTCAGCCCCCATTTTTATTTGGGTTCTTTGGAGGCCCAGTGAGGCAAATCATAACCTGCAGTAAAACGGACTCACATTTGCATGTAATTTTTTGTGAAAAAAAGGTGTTGATGGATTTTTTTCCTCTTCCTTTTATTATTCTAGGTACCCTTTACGGACAGGGGTGTGGGGCGTCCATGGGGGACGCGATTACATTAATCTTGACGAATCAACCATTGGTAATGTCCTGTCAGATGCAGGATATGCTACAGGGTTATTTGGAAAATGGTGAGCGTTTCAGGACTTCTGTTACTTCAAAATCCTTCTGGGAGGCAAAGTTCTTTGTTGGTTGGTCGATTTGCTCTTCTGTTGTGTCCTGGCCGGAGCCTAATGTTTGAGTGATCCATGCATTTGATTTAAGAGTGGAATAGGCTTTCAAGATCATGAGTGAGATTTTCCATTGCTAATTCACCTTTGCAGCAAGAAACTAATGTTGATAAAATTTCATCATCAGTGGAAAGCCCCCACGTTGGTCAGGTTTCTTGATTGTTCCCTCAAGTACCCCTGTTTTATTTATGCAATCGAGCGTGTCCAATTCAAAAAGGGTACATCGGTAATGTGTTGAGGAATGTTTGTTTGGGGTATAGGCACAATGGAAAGTCAGACGGCTACTTTCCATGGCAACGAGGCTTCCGAGAAGCTTGCACCACAGAGCTGTACCATTACCTAAACAACAAGGCCACCTGCAATGGCAGGACGGTCCAAACCGGAGGCTGGGTCCAAGACACAATAGCGTCCTGGGCAACGAATTTCATCGACAGAAAAACCAGCGAGGGGCTGCCCTTCCTGCTGTACGTGCCTTTCATGACACCTCACTTGGGTTATGCGGAAGGGGGACAGCCCGAGTATTGGCATGCCCGAGCTGATCTGATACAGAAGTATTTGGCCAAGGGGCTTTCCCACGGTCTGTCAACTCTCTATGGGATGATCGAAATGATGGACTCCGCCGTGGGGAGGGTTCTGAATCATTTGGATGAGAGTGGGCTGGGGGACGATACCGTGGTGATGTTTTTTTCGGACAATGGTGCCACGGGGCAGCATTTGATGGATGATTGGTGGAGGCGGAATCATCATGGCTTGAAAGGAGAAAAAGGACAGGTAATGCACTTCTCCGTTTTTCAAAAATCCATCCATCGATCAATTCAGAACATCTGAAAGCCCCCCCCCCCCCTCGAATACAAGCTTTTGTATGTTCTCCTTGGGTGGTTTTTTTCCTTTGCCTGATTTTTTTTTGAGGGGGCAACGGTGTGGGGGTTTTTCATAGGTTACTGAAAATGGGGTTCGCAGTCCATTGTTTGTACGATGGAGGGGGAATTTCCCTGGCGGGACGGTTGCACCCTCCCAATTGGCAATGGTGGAAGATATCCTGCCGACGGTTGCAGATATAGCGGGGGCCGCCCCTGGGGCTAAACCACTGGATGGAGTCAGTCTCACTCCGGTCCTGTATAACCCCGAGGAAGATGGTGGCTTTTCCCAAAGGTATATAACCCCATTTTCCAAAAACCACAGCTCAATTCGAAATCCAATCCACATTCTTTTTTCGTTTGCTTTATTTCTCAAAGGGGGGGTTTGGTGTGGAAATAACGTGGAAACTCCACGCTGGTCATGTTTTTTTGTATGGAGGGGAGGAGAGGTTGCGTTTTGCTTTTTTTTTTTTCCTGGCTTTTTTTTTTTAAATAGGGAGTTGGTGTTATTCTCCTTTGGACCATTGTGTTTTTGGAAAAGTGGGTGAATGATGGTGTTTGCTTTTTTGCTCCACACATAGGACCCTATATCACACGATTATGGCCCCAGAATGGACCCGATTCGGGGGCTACCAACTCCTCCCAGATTTCGGCAAAGATAAATCCGGACTCATCTTAGGAAGGGAAGGTCGATGGGCTGCCCGCCAGGGCAACTGGAAATTGATCAACTGGAACGGGGGTGAGGCTCTGTACAATTTGGCGGACGACCGTCAGGAGAGTGCCCCCTCCTTGAACCTGGAAATGATGGACCACCTGAGGTCCAAACTCTGGAATTGGTGGCAAGGAATTCTGAAAGATAGTGGCTCTTTCACGGTGCCGGTGTTTTTCATTGGCTACCCTGGTTCTTCCTCGGGGCTGATCCTTCCTTCGGGTGCGGGGGAGAAATCTGGGGACTGGACGCTCTTCGAGCACAGCACCGAGGGGAATGTGGTTCCAGGGAATTATTTGAAATATAAGGTTATCGTTGCTAGGACGGGGACTTTCAACATCAGGGTGAGGGAACAATGCTAAAATTTCATTTTTTTCATTTTTTAAATATAAAATATTATAACAAAAAAAATTACATATGTTAGTGCTGTTCATGGTATGAGGTTTTTTAACATCAACAGCTGTATTTATGGTATGGTTTTTCCAACAGCAAAACAGCTGAATTTAGCAATAAAAAAAAGAAAAGAGTTTTTTTTTTGCACGTAAACTTTCCTGAGTGACGATCTTCTGGTTTCTTTTTGTGCCTTTTTCTCTTTTATAATTTGGTGTCCCACTGTGTTTTAGATCGAATTTTAAAAAAATAAGACAATTAGTGTTTTGAATTTGATGCACAGGTGAAGAAATGGGGTGAATGGTTTGGAAGCCTTGAGTTCAAGGTTGTGTGTGGCGAGTCGATTTCCGTTGCCGGTGGGGAGGTGCAGCCGGGTGGCTACGTTGCCACGATGGAGATTTCCCAGGCCGGTCAAAACTGCTTTCTGACGATGACTGTGACTTCCGGAGAAGGATTTATAAAGCTTCTTGAGATCAGGTATCATCCCGTAAATATTTTTTTACACATTTATCTTAAAGTGTATTCAACTCTTGTCATCTCAGATATATATATATATATATATTTTTTATTTGGATGGTTATTTTTTGTTTAAATGGACGGTTTCTTAAATGTATTTTTTGGAAGAAATTGAAAAATGACAAACCAAAAGACCTCAAAACACACACTGATTGTTTTCTCTGTTTTTTTGTTGAATAATAATAAATATATATATATATATATATTTTTTTTGTTAAATTGTAGTTTTCGCTGTTCAGTCGAATGGACATTGTGTGACTTGAATTCCCTTTTTTCTTGATATCTGTTTTGCAGGTTCGATTATGCTGGAGCTCCACCCGGGTTGGAGCTTCAGTCCGGATAATATTTTTTTGCATATATATATATTTTTTTATGCCAATGACTTTTACTCAACGATTGTGATTACCAACAAAATTGACAAACTGTGACAGACTCAGACTTCACGTTTTAAAAAATTTAATAGGAAGCAACTTATTCAAAGGTTGGGTATACTGAGTCAGATATATTACAAATACAGTCCTATGGCGACCTGGTTTTTTTTGGTTTTTTTTCTTTGCAAATTTAGGACCAAATTTAGGAGGGTGGTGACTGAAACCACAAAAAATTCTGGAGGGGGGGTTAAAAAGAGTCAAAAAAAAATTCCTGTAAATATTTTTGTTTCAAGGAGGGGGGGGGTTAAAAAAAAAAAAAAAAGAAAAAAGTGTGGTGGAACTACACTCCTATTTTTATTTTTTTTTGTAATTTCCATGGACTGAATCAGCCGTTAAGAAAAAGAGATCAGCAACAAGTGCGGTGAAATTCGACTCTTATATTTCTTTTTCTTGACTTTCCGTGGACTAGTTTTTTTTAGTCATCAAAAAAGGAGGTCGGCCATTAATTTTCTGGAGAGATAAATATACAAATCTAATATTGGATGTTTGTTTGTTTTTTCGGTGAAAATTGTCATTCTAGAGGACTTGAGTTCGTGATAATTAAAAAAAAAGAAAAAGAAGGGATATGGTTATTATGTGAACAGGTATTTCTTCTCGTTTGATTTTGTTTTTTTGATGGGTTTTTTTGGTGGGTTAAAAGTCAAGGGGGGGAAAATGTCCTTGATCCTGTACATATGTATATAGATTATATACGTATGGACCAAATATGTGTAAATATGTATATATTGGCTTGAAACACGAATAGCTTCTCATCGATTTGTCATTTCGATTCGTTTTTTTTTGGGACATTTAATGCCTTGAGGGAACTCCATGAGCTTTGCTTGTGTCGAAGAAAATAAAAGTCGAACAATGATAAATATCCATGTGGAAATTGTTTCGCCACTGGAAGGGGGTGGTGTTTCGAATGGGACATGGTGACCACTCCTTCGTGATTTAAAGAAAGCAATAAGGGTTTATCGTCCTGATGTGCAGATGCATATATAGATCCCTGTTTTCCTGAATTGTTTTCCTGAATTTCCTGATTCCATTTCAGAACTGGAAGATGCTGAAAGTATTTGTGTTTTCCCTGATTCTGTTTGTGGGTATCTCTTTTGTTCTGTCTATTATTGTTGGTTGGTTGCAGCAGAGGCCTGGGCTCCTTCGACATAGTTATATTTGTGCCTGGAGCTGATGTCCCAACTTAAGAGCACCAGAAGCCCCTTTGAATCCAGGTCTCCTTCTCGACCGTATCCCAAAAGAAAGAAAAAAAAACTTGCGTTCATTGGTCTCCTTGGTGGAGCATTGGGCTCGGGGGGGCAGGATGATATAAATACAGCCATTGAGTGGGGAAAAAGTAGAGGACACCTGTGACATGCTCTGAGAATATTCCGACAAGGTTTGGATCTCGATATCACCATGGCCTTGGACAGCTATGACTTGGAGGCTTCCAAATTGTCTGGTGGTGGGGACAGGAGGGCCAGAATGACGATCAAGAAATATGGACTTGCTTTTTCTCCTCTTTTGGTTTTTTCGGGCTTCTTTTTGGGCTTCTTTTTCAGACTTTTTTTTTGGCTTCTTTTTTGACATCGTTGGGAATTTTGATTTAGGGTCAAGCAACTGAACAAAGGTGAGCTTGAGGGATTGCAACTTTGAGTTAGACACAAGACGGTAAAGGGGGTTTAAAGTGTTTGGGCAGTTTTTCTTTTGGAAGTTGAGATTGCTCTTGATTGCAGGGCCTGACTTTTTGCCAGCTCTCAACTGCTGTTTGTTTCGTTGTAATTTACTCATGTAAGAAAGAGTCTTTACATTTGTCTGGTTGATTCGTTCCATGGGCAAAGGGATGGTCAGGCAGCCTCCAAGCAAATTTTTTTGCTTCTTGCTTGGTATTGGGCAGGAAGGTGCGCAACACACTTCGTTCGAATTGGTTTGACAGTCTCTTCATACGAACCAAAAACAATCTATCCTGCCCTATTCAACCAACCCGACATTCGCCCATGAAACAAGCAAACTTCGTTTCCTTTCGAAAGTGTTTGGGAAAAGAAAGGCAATTTGCTTTCGTCGGAGGCATTCGGTGCTGCCAGAATCGGCTCCCTCCAGTCAGACATAACGGGGAAACTTGGATGTAGACTGATGTTGACGGCGCCCCCCTATTTAGTTCTTTTCCCGCCCTTTTTTTGCCTTCGCTTTCTTGCCTTTCGTGCCCACTACTGCGGAGCGTTGCTTGTGCCTACTGCGGATCTTATCGTCGGACAAAATGAGGAGCGAAGAACGGTGAGTGATCAAAACTGTTTGCTGGGGTCGGGAGAGATCGCCCAGATACGATCAAGTGAAGGTGTTGTGCAAGTCACAGCACCTGTGCAGCAGGATCAGTTGGTGACAACTCGCCAGGGTAGGAGTGGGTTCGAGTTCTTTAGCAATGCGTCAACAGCATTGCTGAAAAAGACACTCGTTTATTTCAAGAGGGTCGATCTTTGTCGTTTCTCGCTGCGTTTCTGGACGACGTTTCTTTGACGTCTCTTCCGTGCGCGCTCGGATTTTTGTTTCCTTTTCTTTTTTCGGGGAACCCGTCGTTCGTCGACGTGTGCGTCTACGTTAACACCATCTGCGTAACGAGAAGCGAACTCGATCGTCTAGATTCGGAATCCACAGAGCACGCGACAATAATCCAACCCCACTGGAGCTGGACGCGAACCTTGGTTAATATTCAAGTTCAGTGATTGCACGACGTTCGAAAAGCTGGACACGCTTAATGGGAATTATAGGTCGCACAAGAGGCGACGAAATTTTTCGAACAGAGGCACAAGCCGTCGGTTTTCTTTCTGGCAGAACATTAGTAGAAGCATCTATTACACTCTCAAATCGACATCAAATCAAATTCAAATGCAAATCTGCATGCACGTTATCGCTTGCAGTCTACTCAGACCTGATTTCGTTTTTTTTCAATAAATCCCCAATGTATACAAATCTATGTACTTTATTTAAGGTTTTTTTTCTTTCAGAAATTAATTTAGAAATGACCTCCTTTCCTTATTCTCCACAAATAAAAAAAGGGGAAATTGAAATGATCATAATAATTAGGAAATATTGCACTGATCCCCCAGTCGGATGCTTGAAACATTATCATTCTGTTTAAATTGGTAAATAACCATCTTCACAGGTGGATTATTCAAGTGTTTTTAAGTTCTTACCAAGCAGAATAAAAGATTTAAATGTGGCTGATCAGGATCACCCTCTATTGCATCCTGGCTGGTGTGCTGACATCAGCATTGATGTGTGGACTGGTCCACCAAATGACTGACACGATCCCCAAGGAAAAGAGCGACGGTAATGGAAACGGCTACGGCAATGATGGATATTACTACGGGAACTATTATGGGCGCATCGCTCATTCGTTTGACAAAATTGTGTATGAGGTGAGTAAAAGGAAACACTGAAAAATCGAGAAAAAGGAAAAAAAAAACACGTTTAGCAACGAAAAAGAATCTGAAATTTGCATTAAGATGATCGAATATAAAAGGGGGATAAAATGAAATTGAAAGAAGTGATCCTCTCTCCCGATCTTGATAGAAATATTCTGCAGGCATGATTTTCAGCCCCTCTACGTTACCCCCGTTGAATTCTTTCTTTCCTTTCGATATCGCCGCAACACTAATAATCGGAACGCACCTGATTTTCCCACACCTGGAAAAATAAAAATCCCTGACATCCTTAATTTTTTTTTATATTGTTATGTGTTTGCAGACTTGCAAGGCCCCCGTCATCCCCACCTCCACTGCTGATCCCGAGCCTGAGCTCTCTTTCCGCCAAAAGTGGCCGACCTACTTGGTGGATGTCGTCATCTACATCATAGTGCGTTTTCTGTTCCGGTCGTTTTTTGCCTTCGTCACTGCCAGCCCCACCATTATTGCCATCACCATCACCGCTGTCGATAAATCAACGGCAACCATCATACGGATTTGTCTACAAATCCGGCGGCTGGCGGGGCTATAGGCCCCTTTTTTGAAAAAAAATGAAACAGGGGGGAGGGGGGGGGGGGGAGGGGATTTTTTATTTTATTCCGAAAAAAAACCAAACAAATATAAAAATGCACTCACGGGGAATATAATGTGAGTGGAACTTCCTTTTTACCAATTTGGGGTCAGTGGGTTTTCGGGAAAACAAAAAAACAAAAAAATATATAAATTCATACAAACAGGGAAGAAGTTGTATGGACATGCCTTAGTTTCCAAATTTGGGTGGGAGGGGTTAAAAAGAAAAAAAATTCAAGGGAAAAAAATGTTTTGGGAAAAAACAGATGGTGTTCATTAGTATCTCAAGTTGAGAAAAAGAGTGAAAAAGAGTGGGGCCTTTGAAAAAACAAATCTGCCAATCTCTTTATGGATTATGGAACAAGTGTATGAAGTGGATAGGTATTTTTGGGGTGAAATGCATTGAAAAGTTCACGGAAATGTTGGAAACTTGTGAGGGCCAGTGGAATCGAGTGGATGAGCTGCAGAATTTCTTTCGGTCAATCAAGGACAGGATGGCATTGGAGGAGACATCGGAGCAGGGGCAATTTTTGTCAACTGGATCCTGGTGGAGCGGAACCAAGTGCAAAAGAAAAAAGAAATTATTCATGGTTCTGATTTTTCTTTTGGAAATCAAGTGGATAAAGGTTTTTCTTGGCGGCTGGAGACTGGATTGGGGTTGGAATGGAGAAAAAGGGTGGATGCAGGAACTGAGTGGATTACCAAAATGACTATCTGTTGAATGAGACTGGATTGCAAGTGGAATGGAGGAATGGAGCAATGAGATAAAAAAAAAGATGGTGTTTATTAATACCTCAGGTTGAGAAAAGAGTGGGGCCTTTGAAAAAACAATCTGCCAATCTCTTTACGGATTATGGAACAATAGTATGAAGTGGATAGGTATTTTTGGGGTGAAATGCATTGAAAAGTTCATGGGAAATCTTAAAAACCTGTTGTGGAGTGGGGCATGTGAGGGCCAGCAGAATCGAGTGGATGAGCTGCAAAATTTCTTTCAGTCAATCAAGGACAGGATGGCATTAGAGGAGACAGGGGCAGTTTTTGTCAACTGGATCCTGGTGGAGCGGAATCAAGTGCAAAAGAAAAAAGAAAAGAAATTATTCATGGTTCTGATTTTTTTGGGGAAATCGAGTGGATAAAGGTTTTTCCTGGTGGCTAAAGACTGAAGTGGGATTGGAATGGAGAAAATGGGTGGATGCAGGAACTGAGTGGAAAACGTGATTGACTTTCTGTTGAATGAGAACATGAAGGAGGAGGAAATGTTGCTTGGAATCGGGTGGACAAGGTTTTCCTCTGTCGGCTGGAGACTGGGTTGCGAGTGGAATGAAGAAATGGGTGGATGCAGGAACTGAGCGGAAAATTAAATGACGATCTGTTGAATGAGAACATACTGGAGGAGAAATAGCAGCTTGGAATCGAGTGTGTAAAGGTTTTCCTCTGTCGACTGGAGACTGGATTGCGAGTGGAATGGAGAAATAGAGTAATGGGATTTGGAGATTCAATGGCGAGGGAAAATGAGCAATAAATGATGACATCACCGAATTCAATTTAATGAAAAAAAGATGAAAATGGTTATGGCAAGTCCCTTTACCATGGAGTTCGTGAGGGAACAGAGGTGGATATTCTTGTTTTCTATTTTTTATTTATTCATTTATTCATTTTTCAGTTGGAAAAAAAAGGGATGGAATTGGCGTCAGGAATCGATGAACACAGTCTTGAAGGATGCAGTATCACCAAAAACCTGGAGAAAAAAAAAAAAAAAAGATGAAAAAAAAGAGTATCCCTCGATGAAGAAGGGAGGGGGGAGGGGGGGGCGGGGGGGGCTTGAAAAAAGAATATGATTATGGACAAGAAGCAAAGGAAAGAAGCCATGCTGTGATTCAAGGTGACAAAGATTGGGGAAGGTTTATTGATTGTTTTTGTGCGCTTGAGGAGAAGGAAAAAAGGGGAGGGACCAAAAGATATTGTCGATCCTCAGTAGGTTTACCTGTGAGAAAATCGGAAAAAAGGGAGCATGGGGAGCATGGGGAGCAAAGCAATATGGATTTTGGGATGGAAATCGGTGGTGGCGGTCCGGAAATGAAATGTATTCGAGTTTTTGGTGGATACTATATATATATCGTCGAGTGGATCCTGGTGGAGAGGATTGAATCGCAGCAAGAGAAAAGAATTATTATTCATGGCTCCTGGTTTTTCTTTCTTTTTTATGGTTGCTTTTTACCATGGAGTTTGTGAGGGAACAGAGATATCGATTTTTAATTTTTATGATTCTTAATTTTCAATTTTTCAGTTCAAAAAAAGGAAGGAAAACGGGATAGGGAGTGATTGAGAGCTTGGGGTCAGAAAACAATTATGCATACATTCTGCAAGGAAGGAGTGTCACAAAAAATCTGGGGAAAGGAAAAAAGATGAACAGTATAGGGGATCCTCAATCAGGATTTGGAAGAAGGGGGGGGGGGGGTGAAAAGGAAAGGATTAAATCTAGAAGAGAAGTACAAGAGAAAACAAACAAGAATCCATACGACAAAGATTGGAGAAGGCCAATCGATTGCTTTTTCATGCACCTTTGGGAAAATCGGAAAAAAGGGAGCATGGGGAGCAAAGCAATATGGATTTTGGGATGGAAATCGGTGGTGGCGGTCCGGAAATGAAATGTATTGGAGTTTTTGTTTTGGTGGAAGCTTCTGGAAGCGGAAAAGCAGCCCTGGAATCAGGTGGAAGGGTTTCAATCGTCGAGTGGATCCGAGTGGAGGGGATTTAATCGCAGCAAGAGAAAAGAATTATTATTCATCGCTCCTGGTTTCTCTTTTTTTTTATGCTTACTTTTTACCATGGAGTTCGTGAGGGAACAGAGATATATATATATATATTTTTTTTTATGATTTTTTAATTTTCAATTTTTCAGTTCAAAAAAGGAAGGAAAACGGAATAGGGACTGATTGAGAGCTTGGGGTCAGAAAACAGTTATGCATACATTCTGCAAGGAAGGAGTGTCACAAAAAAGCTGGGGAAAGATAAAAGATGAACATTATACGTCGGAATGTTTGCACGCTTCCAACGTCGCTTCCATCGTGGTTCCATCTTCCGCTTCCATGGAAATGAGTGTGGCACCGATCGCTTCCGCGGAAGCGATCGTGGAAGCGTGCGATTGTAACGCCCACAGCTCGCTTCCAAGACTGCTTCCATGGAAGCGGTCGCTACCACACTCACTTCCACGGAAGCGGAAGATGGAACCACGATGGAAGCGAGAATGGAAGCGATTGTTTCCAGTGGAAGCGATGGATTCCAGTTTCGCTTCCACTGGCACTACGAGAACAGCTTGGCTATACGTTTTTTGTATGGTATGACATCTGGAATGTAGCGTCCGATGTTTTGAGAGAAATATCGCACATTGGATGGACTGTAGCGTACGATGTATTGATGGAAACGTCGATATCGCGATATCACCGATATCGTAGTGGGGTCGTGTCGTACACTGTTTACATGGAAACCTGAGATAATGGGAAGAATTCAATGATATCCAGGACTCGAACCTGGTTGGATTGCCACCTGACATATCATCTTTACATTCTGCAATTTTTTAAATACTCTGTGGAACTCACACAAAAAAGATGCACTGCCCCCTAAGAGTTCACATGCATTTGCCTGAACCTAGTCAAGAAGTGCTGCCTCGTCTTGTGCCTGCTCTTCAATTTTGATCGTTAGCTTTCTACATGCAGCAACATTGCCTCCCTGTGTTCATTGGAAGTTGTGATGGCACAGCTGGCTCTTGCTCTCCTCCAGTCCACTTCCATAAAAGGGAACAGGGCAGGGTCTGGCAAAAAGTCAATACCATCCGATAGATTTGGGTTGTCCACACCAAAAAAAGAATTGAACATGCTCTCGACCTCCAGAGTCCCTTCAACATCAGAGTTGCCGGGTATACCCGGATACGTATCCACCTGAGAGCTGTGTACATTTACGGTTCAGGTGATCCCCCCCACACGCACACACTTCCACAAAATTGTTTGATTAACTGTTGCAGTAGCCTCGCCACACCACTCGGCAAAACAGTGTCTCCACCATGGTAAGGATCCATAATGTCCTTGACTGCCAAATACTGGAAACAAAGAAAGGAAAATACAACTGTAAGGTTCACACGAAAAGAGCATATGCCGCCAAGAAAACTCACCCAGTTTTTGTTGCATTGTGTCAAGCACACGCCTTTCTCTTCCTCCCTCCTTGTTTCTTTTGCAGAAGTCTGCAATGCCTGCTTCCCTTGTTTTCCCTTTTATCCCAAACCTCAGCAACCTCTCCTCGATTTCTTGACTACCCAACACCTTCACCCCCCCCACAAAAAATAAGGATGCTCCTCATTCCTTGTGTCAGGGTGCTGATGGCTCAACATAATTCAAACAAGCAAATCAAAACGAATAAATCACCCAGGAACTCTTAAACAATCCTTCCCAGATTTTGAACTATGAGGAAAACATCTGTGCACTGTGTAGATTTGCCTGATTGGGACAGAAGTTTGGGAATCTCGAAATAAACTAATTCAGCAAGAATAAACATTAATGCGATGGATCACTCTTTTGCAACAGAATGAAAAACGAGAGGAAGCCCCACCTTGCTGTCCAGCTTCCATAATACAGAGGACAATCCGAGTCACTGGGAAACCAAATATATTTCCTTCGCCAAGTCCTAACCTCTACTTTGCAAAGATCCTCTCTATATCCATAAGCAGCAAAGTCACGAAAAGTACTGGGACAATCTGGCTTCCTTGCTCAGCTCAGTGGCCTACCTATACATCCAACAAGTTTTCGATCTCCAGGTGGAGTTTATCCCTGATTGAATCAATACACTTACCAACCATCATAACCCCACAAAGGGCACTGGAGACAAAACAGTCATCATTTTTCAAAGCACAGCAATTATCGCCAACCCTGACCTGAGGCCAACCCTGACCTGGAACCTGGGATTTCGCAGTTTCGTGACGAAACAAACCCAGCAAAGCAACCCATCAGCACTGAGAAATTCGTACAGGAGCGACTTAAACCAGGAAAGACAGGGTACGGACGGGACCCTCACGCCATACCTCACGCGGTCGCGTTTGTTTTTTCTTGGGTTTTTTTGTTACTTCCCTGTGTCAAACCTACAGAAAAAACAAAGGATCCCCAAAACCTGGAGAGGCGGTACCGCACAGCAAGGGTTAGCGAACTTCGCAAAGGACTTCCATTTTTCCTTTGCTGCCGCAGGCCTGTCATTCGCAGTTCACGTTTTTCGCTTGCTGCCCTGTTCGTTTCTCTCCCGCTTAGTTCGTAGTCTCGACAGCAGCCGCAAGAAAAATGGTTCAAAAAATTACGGCGCAACGATGTCGCGATGAAAAATATAACATCAATCATTTCCCTCAATCATCACATCCACCACCACACCAGTGTGCTGGGAACGTTTGTGGAAACGCTTGCTTCCAGTGGAAGCGTGGTTGGAAGCGCTGCTGGAGGCGAGGTCGCTTCCATGGAAGCGCTGCTGGAGGCGAGGCCGCTTCCATGGAAGCGCTGCTGGAAGCGAAGTCGCTTCCACGGAAGCATATGGAAGCGCACCGCTTCCGAGGAAGCGGTTTGGAAGCGCGCTTCCACCTTGTGCTTCCGTGGAAGCGAAGCCTCCAAACATTCCGACGTAGGGGATCCTCAATCAGGATTTGGAAGGGGTGGGTGCTTGAAAAGGATATGATTTTTTGGAAAAGAAGTACAAGAGAAAACGAACAAGAAACCATGCGACAAAGATTGGAGAAGGCTAATCGATTGCTTTTTCATGCACCTTTGGGAAAATCGGAAAAAAGGGAGCATGGGGAGCAAAGAAATATGGAGTTTGGAAGGGAAATCGGTGATGGTCAGGCAAAAACAAAGAAGAAATTCATCGGACTTTCAGTTTGTGTGGAAGCCGGTGGTCCAGATTTCCCGATATGGGATGTCAAAAGCAAAGTGAAATGAGTTTTCTTTTCTTCGGTAAAAAAATCAGAGAGAAGTATCGATGAGTGATTTATTTTCCCTGTCGAGAAAAGATAGTTTTTTTTCAGGAAAGAAAGGAAGGAAATGGGGATTCCTTTTGATATGACTGGATGGTCAATCTCATGTGGTGAACTCCTTGATTGAATCTGGAGATCTTCCAGCAGTAGTGAATAATGAATCTCTCGAGGAAGAGAGCAAAGGCAGCTGCTTTGAGTCTGTCTGGAAAAGTGGATGCCTTCATCAAGAGAATAATTTTCCAGACAAGATTCCGTTTTCCTGGAAAAGGTACAAGAACAGGGTTGCTAAGAAGCAAGGCGACTGGGATCAAGATGATCATAAAAAGCATGTTTTCCGGGAGCCCAGCCTGTAGCATTTCTTCCCTCTCAAGGAAAACCCAGATTCAAAAAGTGGACAGTTTATCGCCACCAACCTCTTATGGTAGAGGTCGGCGGCGATTGACTAGGAAACCCCACCTCAACATGGGTGGTGGATCGGGTAAGGGAGGGAAGTGGGCGGGCTGCTCAGAAGGCTGGGATTCTTGGAAGGGGGAGCTGAGAAGGGGAAAAGTAGAAAATGAAGAAGAAAAATGTAGGCGGAATGAATGGACATCCTTGGTATGGTGGTGTCGGATAGAGTTGGGATTTTTAGGAACCTGGGCTGTGGGAAGTTTTATGCGCTGTGCACAGTGTTGTATTACGACAATCAGGTGGAAAGGCAATGGGATTTTTTCGTTGCATGAAAAGAAAGTTTTTGTTTTTTTTTCCGGAGTCCCACCCTGTAGTTCTTCTGCCCCCCCCCCAAAAAAAACCTAGAAGAAAAAAAAAAAAGTGGACAGTGGATCGCCACCAACCTCTGATCGGATGAGGTCGGCGGCGATCTACTCAAACCCCACCTCAACAAGGGTGGTGGATTAGGTTTAGGGGGGGGAAGTGGTCAGGGGGCAGAAGGGGGTGGGATTCCTGTGGGAACGAACATTCATCGATGAGGAAATTTTAATTTTAAACCAAGTGTGAACCAAAAGTGTTGCTGTGAAAAAGGGACTGTTCAAAGGAAGCACTTTTTATTGGAGGAAAGGTAGTGTTTGGTGATAATGAAACCTTTTCTACGGGAAAAAACAGGGGCAGAATTTGTTGGGGAGCGAAAAATGGAAGGGGTGGAGCACTGTTATAGATTCTTGCAATCTGAATTCTGTTAGGGTTCAAGGTACAAGATATTGCGATTGAAGGTTTTCTGCAGCTGGGTTTTTAAATGAACTGAAACAGTTTCGTTTTGGGGAAACAGGCCGTTTGCTGCCAAAAGAAAGGAAAGGGGAGCAGAAACTGAGTTCTGTGGGCAAGATTGGATATTATGTTTCATAGAAAAAAAAATGGATTTGTTTACTTTTAATGGGCCACCCCCTAGTCCCTCTCCTCTTCCCAAATGATATGGGAAAGTGGGTGGTGGATCCACCAACCTCCGATTGAGGTGAGGTCGGCGGCGATCGACTGGACACCCCAAAAATGGGTAGGGTGGGGGGAAGAGTGAGGGGGACAAAAGGGGGTGGCTTAAAACAATCCAAATTTGGATCCTGTGAAACAATTGGACAGCAAACAACGCTTCTCTTTGTTTTCTGGCATGCACATCAATTGGGATTTCGTTTTTTGCAAAATCCAACATGGTTTTGTTGATTCAGTGTGATATTTCTTACCACAAGGCTCCAAAACCTGGTGGAGGTTCAGATGAAATCAACCCTCTGGCTGCAACCCTGTGGGATCGTAGGTGGAACCAGGGCCTGCTAACAGCTGCCAGAAGGAGGCTGAATGGCAGTGCTCACATTCACGCAGAGACATTCATTGATTCGTTCGACCTGTACATGTGGACGGATGGAATTGACAGTTGAGGTGACGTCCCAAGCGTTCATTGATGAGATTGATTGGTTCGTGAGGGATTGTGTTCTTGGATGCTCCACCAGTCCAGTACTTGGGTGGCGCAAAAACTGTGCGGTTCTGGAGTCTGCGAATGTCGCTGGTGGGTTTCATACGATTCGCTCAAGACAATAGCTGACATTTCCTCCGAGCCGCCACCCAGCAGCCCTTTCCCATTCATTGAACCAACAAGACTGAAAATTATTCATCCCCTGGGTCCCTTGTCCACATACATATCCGAGCCGTCCCCAGAGAGGCTGCTCCCAACAGTACCAAGAATGACGCTCGCCTGAGGTTCGTCGACCAGCCTCTCCCATGCTCGACTCCAAATTCGCAAATTCTTTGTCTTAATTGACCTTGGTGATCCTGATCCATCACCATATACTGAAGCTTATGATCGATTGTCAGATGACTTTGGACATCCGTGGCGCTCTCAGGGTTCTCTGGTTTTCCAGACATGCAGCAAGTTATGTATGGGTTGTGCAATGGCGGTCAGGATCAGAAGGCAGATGTGCTACTCAAGTTGTCTATGAGCCTTGATAGTGCTGGGTTGAGTTCTGCCCTTCATGAATGTCAATCGGCCCTTTTTTACCAGTATCAATCAAGGAATGTGAAGTGGTTGATGGGAATGCTCAAGTGCATTCGGACCCAGCAATCCAAACAGGATGGCTGGTGGGGTTGGGCCAGGCTTGGAGTCTACTTTTGGGCAACGGAACCCGCATCAGTCAGGTCCCAGAGGTGCCATGCCATGGGCTAGCTCGTGCTCATTGCCAGGGGTGACAGGGAGCATCAGCAACAGGAGAACTGCACCGAACAAGTGAATACAGCGAGTAAATATACCTAATACCCCAATAGCACTCATCCATAAACCCGTTCCAGGTACAAAAAGCGTGAAGAAGCGTAACCAACGTTTGTTTGAAAACGCTTGAGGGAAAGAGAGAATGTGCTCCATCTTGAACATATCCTCATCCATGTGGGGTAGGGTGTGCTGTGGCTTTCTGCGGCTTATGCATGCAATAGCTGACTCACCTCAGTGGTTGAAAGCAGTGAAGCTGTTGGAGCTCATGTGGGAGTTTGGTGGTGGTGGTGGTGATGAATTCTGCCCTGACACCGTGTCGTGTGCAGCACAGTCATGAAGGGTTGTGGCAATGCACAACAGCTGGATATCGCATTCCAGAGGTAACAAGAGCGCACTTTTTGTCTCCTGGGCAGATTTCATAACAACGAACTGAACTCTTAGAACTGCTCATCACAACGACTGCCGTCAACCAACAAAGGATATTTGTGTATAAACGCTGCACTCTTCTTGATTTCACATGGGTTTATGAAACAAGAGCATCAGGATGGCTTGCCTGGATTGCTATGTTTGGGGCTTTGATCACCGAGGCAAGCGATGTCCAGTGGTATGACCGGGTGATTGAGGTCGAGGAATGGCTGCAGCATTACGATTTGGAGTTTAACATCGCACTGTGCCACTGCTTTCCTGTCGGCTTTGGAAAAAGAGAAAAAGCAGAATTCCACATTGATTGTTCATTGTTGACATCCTTTATTGGGGATGCTTCGTTTGATAAGTTCTTTTTTCTTGTTGGAGTTGCAGGTTTTCCTGTTGGGATCCCGGTTGAACCCAAACAAACGGGTGGAGCTGAAACTCCAGAGGAGGCTTTGATCAATTCAGGGAATCACTCCCAGAATTCAGGGGAGAACCTCCCGCTGATTTCATTCATCCACCTGGCCAGAAACTCCAGCACCAGGAAGGAGGCGATAGATATGCTGGGGTTTATGAACAAGGACTCGTTGAAGGAAACGTCCTGGCAGGTGTTGATGAAGTCGGCAAACCAGCTTGCTGAGGGGTTTGTCGATCACACAGATGGGTAGTGCTGAGGAGAATTTGCCTGTCCCAATGTCTTACTGAGGGAGAGGGGTGGAGAGAGAGCTTTCCTCTAGGGATGTTGCTGCTTCTCCCTGTGGAAATGTTGAGGAAGAATGAAATGAGAGGAAATGGTGGTGACGGAAGGTGGAAATTGAAAAGAGGCGTGGGGCCCTTCCTGTTTTTTAAGAGTGTGTCTGGATCTGTTTTCCCAAATCGAGGAAAGCTGCGGCTGCTCCAATGGATCCAGGTCTCTCCTTATGCTGAAGGAAAAGCTGGGGGGATGTTGTTGAGAGGAAAAACAAAAAAAAGTAAAGGAAAAAGTGAAGGACCCCGTGGGCATGCTCAGAAAACATTTTGACAAGTTTTCTGAGGAGGGATTGGAAGGTTTGGATTTTGATATAACCAGGATTTTGGGCTATGGTTAATCGAAGGCTTCTGAATTGTCTGACGATCAAGAAATACTGCAGTATGGATCCAGCTGGATTAGCTTTTTCACCTCTGTTTTTTTGTTTTCGACATCGTTGGGGTAGTTTGATTTAGGTTTGTGTGAGTTGATGAAACTGAACAAATGCATTTGAGAGATTGCGACTTTTGAGTTTCCTCGAAAAGGGGAAGTAATCAAGGGCGTTTCGGAAGATTTCTATAGTGCCTCAGACTTAATGCCAACTGTTGTTTGTTTTGTTTTAATACATTTGTGTAGGAGATAGTCTTCGTGTGTGTGTGTGTGTGTGTGTGTTTTATTCAGTCCATGGGTATTGGGGTGTTTGATCAGCCTCCCAGTACTAAATTTGATGACTTCCTGCCTGTTGCAGGGCAGCAAGTCAATTCAAATGAGTTTCACAGTGTCTTCATATCCAACCAAAACAATTGCACAATCGATCCTGCCATTTCTCAACCATGGCTGAAAGTAATCATGAGTGCAGGTTCTTTTTTCCAACAATTGAGATGGTTGATTCAAACTTATGCAAGCACCCAATACCTCCTCCACCTCTACAAGCCGAATTTTCGCAGAAAAACATGATTCTGGTGCCAGAATCGGTCCCTCCTCCAGTCGGGCATAGCGGAAAAAACTGCCAGACCGATGTTGACGGCACCCCCCTATTTAATACTTTTCCCGCCCTTTGTTCTTCTTCGCTTTCTTGCCTTTTTCGAGCGTTATTGAGCTTTTGCGTGGAGCTTATCGTCGACGAGTGAGAGAAGAAGATGGGCCGCAACGACAGGTAAGAACGACCCTGTGCTTTCAGAAGACGCGAATATGTAAATCTTGTCAGGATGTGTATAATCTCAACAGAATCCCAAATGTTTTCGAATATTGGAACTGTTTTAAACAAGGCCAAAAAGACGAAGTGGAGTCCGTTCACGAAAAGTGTTCTAGACTGACTCAAGAGGTAAAGCATCTTTTTATTCTATTGTCTACAGTTAGCTCTCAACCCCAAGAGTAGGCTTAGAAGAAATTGGGTGGGGAAGTTTTAAGAAAAATGCTGAGCAGAATTACATGGGTAATTCTAGAACAAGAAAAAAATCGGTTATCCGAATCGATTATCCAACGAAATACAGTATGGGAAAAAATCCCCTTTTGAAGAGCCTTGTTAGATGGTTTAAAAAACTGCCAGGGAAAATACAGAATGTGCCAGGCCTGAATGATCCAAAATAAAAATGAAAAATAAATTAAAAAACATATATAGGGGTCAGGGTTTAGGGGAATTTTCAACTTTACAAACAACATTAAGAAAAGAAAAAAACATGGAGTGTTTTCTCCAAAATCCAGCCACACCACCTCCCCCCCATTTTATCCAGAAAAAAACAAACATAATATATATAAAATATATATATTGGAACAAAGAAAAGGGAGGGTGGAGTTCTGTCCCCTTCCTTGGAATTGGTCAGCCCCACCCCGAAATTGAAGTTAGTCATTTGCAGCAGCGGAATCTGCTCCATTTCTGCAGCCAAATAATGCAACTGAGTGTTGATGTGCTTACAGTTACAGAATGGAGCATGAATTTGGTGGTGGCAGCAGGCGACGTGGATCGATGAGGCGCTCGGGGTGCACCGAGGGTTCAGCCAAGGCCGGCATTTTCTTCAGGTATGTTGAAAATGGGGAGCTGGTCTGACCTGTAGAATCTGTGAAGATTTGTTTATATCTGTACTTGAATTGAAAGTGTTCTACACGATGCCAAAAGGTGGAGTGGCAGTCCCGTTTATTGAAATGTGTTAGTGGGCTGACTCAGAAAAACCCCACTATATTATCAAATGTCTCTTTCTTTCTTTCTTTCTTTCTTTCTTTCTTTCTTTCTTTCTTTCTTTCTTTCTTTCTTTCTTTCTTTCTTTCTTTCTTTCTTTCTTTCTTTCTTTCTTTCTTTCTTTCTTTCTTTCTTTCTTTCTTTCTTTCTTTCTTTTCTTTTTTTTTTTTTTTTTCAAAGATAAACTAATAAAGAACTGGTTTTGGAAAACCTCCAGAAATTATCACTGGCCATATTTGCATGGGTCATCCCAGAAACGGTCGCTTACCCGAATCCCTTGATGTTGTTGTGAAAAAACGACTAAAGTTTTTTTTTGTGGCTGACCAGGATTTTTTTGATGTGCATCGCGTTGGTGGTGGTGGTGTCCATGCTCCTGTACGTGGTGAAGCGAGCTGAGGGGGAGGAGGAGGTGGTGGTGGAGCGCTTTTGGGATGAAGACGGAACCTACTGGGGTCGCTACTACGGGACCATCGCCCACGGCTTCGATAAACCAGTTTACAAGGTAAGCAAAAGAAAAAAAAAATGATCTAATAGTTCGTAAAATCAATAGTGTTATTATTTTCACCTTATTCCAATTCAAAGTTCGTCCTTTCGATGAATCGCCAACCACATGATGGAATAATAATGCAATCTGATTTTCTCTCACCTCGAAATAAAATCCTTGCTCCCAACCTGAATTTTGTATGTTCTTACGTGTTCGTAGACTTGCAAGGCTCCTTCCACCGTCACCGTCAATTCTGACCAGCCCAGCCCTTCCTCCTTTGACGACTTCATGGCGACCCTCTGTGCTTTCCTCCAAGGTTTGGGGATGGGGCTGCTCTACCAATGGTGGTCCGGGTCCGACACCGTCAACATTTTCGCCATCTACAAGGGGATCAATTTTGCCGTCGAATTGACCCTGACCGCCATCCAGCTCACCTGCCTCAAATCTACCGACGTCACCACCTTCTACACCATCAAAATCTGCCAGTATATCCGGCGTAAGCTGGATCTGCCGGTCTAAAAAAAAACTTCGGGGGGGGGGGGGGGGGGCGGGGGGCCGAGGGGCCATGGGAGAGGGGGTGGGGGGGGGGGGGGGGATTTTTTTTTTTACCCTAAAAAAACCAAACAAATAGATAAAGTCACTCAGGGAAATTAATTGAGTGGAACTGCCTTATTTTCCATTTTCGGGGTCAGGGTCGGGGAATTTTTTATTTTTTCTATCAAAAAAACCCAACAAATATATAAAGTCACTCGAGGGGATTAGTCGGGTGGAACTGCCTTATTTTCCAATTTCGGGGTCAGAGTCAGGGAAGTTTTTATTTTTTCTATAAGAAAAACCCAACAAAGAAAAAAAATCACTCAAGGATATTAATGGAGTGGAACTGCCTTATTTTCCAATTTCGGGGTCAGGGATTAAAAAAAAAAGATTCTGGGGGAAAAAAAAAGGGGAATGTGAATGTGAATGGGGACTTTGAAATGCTGGCAGTCTTTCTTTGGACTCTGTGTTCGAAGAGGAGACAATTGAAGCGGATGGGCTTTTTTGGGGTGAAATTCGTCAAAATGTTCATGGAAAATTGAAAACTACTGTGGAGTGGATCATGTGAGGGCCAGCGGAATCGAGTGGATGAGCTGCAAAATAACTTTCAGTCAACTGAGGGCATGGTGGCATTGGAGGGGACATCAAGGCAAGGTCACTTTTTGTGAACTGGATCCTGGTGGAGGAGAAATGGTGGAAATGGGATGGCTGTGGGAATCAAGAGGAAAACTTCATTTATTTCGGTTAAAATTTTAGAACATGCCGGAGGAGGAGACATATTCTGGATTTGGATGGCAGGATATTCCTGTCAAATCAAAACGGAGTGTGATTTGGAGGGCAAAACTGGGATGGTGGGAATCAAGAGGAAAACTTCATTTATTTCGGTTAAAATTTTAGAACATGCCGGAGGAGGAGACACATTCTGGATTTGGATGGCAGGATATTCCTGTCAAATCAAAACGGAGTGTGATTTGGAGGGCAAAATTGGGATGGTGGGAATCAAGAGGAAAACTTCATTTATTTCGGTTAAAATTTTAGAACATGCCGGAGGAGGAGACATATTCTGGATTTGGATGGCAGGATATTCCTGTCAAATCAAAACGGAGTGTGATTTGGAGGGCAAAATTGGGATGGTGGGAATCAAGAGGAAAACTTCATTTATTTCGGTTAAAATTCTAGAACATGCCGGAGGAGGAGACATATTCTGGATTTGGATGGCAGGATATTCCTGTCAAATCAAAACGGAGTGTGATTTGGAGGGCAAAATTGGGATGGTGGGAATCAAGAGGAAAACTTCATTTATTTCGGTTAAAATTTTAGAACATGCCGGAGGAGGAGACATATTCTGGATTTGGATGGCAGGATTTTCCTGTCAAATCAAAACGGAGTGTGATTTGGAGGGCAAAATTGGGATGGTGGGAATCAAGAGGAAAACTTCATTTATTTCGGTTAAAATTTTAGAACATGCCGGAGGAGGAGACATATTCTGGATTTGGATGGCAGGATTTTCCTGTCAAATCAAAACGGAGTGTGATTTGGAGGGTAAAATTGGGATGGGGGTGGGAATCAAGAGGAAAATTTCATTAATTTCGGTTAAAATTTTAGAACATGCCGGAGGAGGAGACACATTCTGGATTTGGATGGCAGGATATTCCTGTCAAATCAAAACGGAGTGTGATTTGGAGGGCAAAATTGGGATGGTGGGAATCAAGAGGAAAACTTCATTTATTTCGGTTAAAATTTTAGAACATGCCGGAGGAGGAGACATATTCTGGATTTGGATGGCAGGATTTTCCTGTCAAATCAAAACGGAGTGTGATTTGGAGGGCAAAATTGGGATGGTGGGAATCAAGAGGAAAATTTCATTAATTTCGGTTAAAATTTTAGAACATGCCGGAGGAGGAGACATATTCTGGATTTGGATGGCAGGATTTTCCTGTCAAATCAAAACGGAGTGTGATTTGGAGGGCAAAATTGGGATGGTGGGAATCAAGAGGAAAACTTCATTTATTTCGGTTAAAATTTTAGAACATGCCGGAGGAGGAGACATATTCTGGATTTGGATGGCAGGATTTTCCTGTCAAATCAAAACGGAGTGTGATTTGGAGGGTAAAATTGGGATGGGGGTGGGAATCAAGAGGAAAATTTCATTAATTTCGGTTAAAATTTTAGAACATGCCGGAGGAGGAGACACATTCTGGATTTGGATGGCAGGATATTCCTGTCAAATCAAAACGGAGTGTGATTTGGAGGGCAAAATTGGGATGGTGGGAATCAAGAGGAAAACTTCATTTATTTCGGTTAAAATTTTAGAACATGCCGGAGGAGGAGACATATTCTGGATTTGGATGGCAGGATTTTCCTGTCAAATCAAAACGGAGTGTGATTTGGAGGGCAAAATTGGGATGGTGGGAATCAAGAGGAAAATTTCATTAATTTCGGTTAAAATTTTAGAACATGCCGGAGGAGGAGACATATTCTGGATTTGGATGGCAGGATTTTCCTGTCAAATCAAAACGGAGTGTGATTTGGAGGGCAAAATTGGGATGGTGGGAATCAAGAGGAAAACTTCATTTATTTCGGTTAAAATTTTAGAACATGCCGGAGGAGGAGACATATTCTGGATTTGGATGGCAGGATTTTCCTGTCAAATCAAAACGGAGTGTGATTTGGAGGGTAAAATTGGGATGGGGGTGGGAATCAAGAGGAAAATTTCATTAATTTCGGTTAAAATTTTAGAACATGCCGGAGGAGGAGACACATTCTGGATTTGGATGGCAGGATATTCCTGTCAAATCAAAACGGAGTGTGATTTGGAGGGCAAAATTGGGATGGTGGGAATCAAGAGGAAAACTTCATTTATTTCGGTTAAAATTTTAGAACATGCCGGAGGAGGAGACACATTCTGGATTTGGATGGCGGGATATTCCTGTCAAATCAAAACGGAGTGTGATTTGGAGGGCAAAATTGGGATGGTGGGAATCAAGAGGAAAACTTCATTTATTTCGGTTAAAATTTTAGAACATGCCGGAGGAGGAGACACATTCTGGATTTGGATGGCAGGATATTCCTGTCAAATCAAAACGGAGTGTGATTTGGAGGGCAAAATTGGGATGGTGGGAATCAAGAGGAAAACTTCATTTATTTCGGTTAAAATTTTAGAACATGCCGGAGGAGGAGACATATTCTGGATTTGGATGGCAGGATTTTCCTGTCAAATCAAAACGGAGTGTGATTTGGAGGGCAAAATTGGGATGGTGGGAATCAAGAGGAAAATTTCATTAATTTCGGTTAAAATTTTAGAACATGCCGGAGGAGGAGACATATTCTGGATTTGGATGGCAGGATTTTCCTGTCAAATCAAAACGGAGTGTGATTTGGAGGGCAAAATTGGGATGGTGGGAATCAAGAGGAAAACTTCATTTATTTCGGTTAAAATTTTAGAACATGCCGGAGGAGGAGACATATTCTGGATTTGGATGGCAGGATTTTCCTGTCAAATCAAAACGGAGTGTGATTTGGAGGGTAAAATTGGGATGGGGGTGGGAATCAAGAGGAAAATTTCATTAATTTCGGTTAAAATTTTAGAACATGCCGGAGGAGGAGACACATTCTGGATTTGGATGGCGGGATATTCCTGTCAAATCAAAACGGAGTGTGATTTGGAGGGCAAAATTGGGATGGTGGGAATCAAGAGGAAAACTTCATTTATTTCGGTTAAAATTTTAGAACATGCCGGAGGAGGAGACACATTCTGGATTTGGATGGCAGGATATTCCTGTCAAATCAAAACGGAGTGTGATTTGGAGGGCA
Source organism: Bryopsis sp. KO-2023 (assembly GCA_030272585.1). NCBI lineage: Eukaryota > Viridiplantae > Chlorophyta > Ulvophyceae > Bryopsidales > Bryopsidaceae > Bryopsis > Bryopsis sp. KO-2023. The sequence continues at coordinate 4,621,978 of BSYQ01000004.1, read as the reverse complement.
AAATTGGGATGGTGGGAATCAAGAGGAAAACTTCATTTATTTCGGTTAAAATTTTAGAACATGCCGGAGGAGGAGACATATTCTGGATTTGGATGGCAGGATTTTCCTGTCAAATCAAAACGGAGTGTGATTTGGAGGGCAAAATTGGGATGGTGGGAATCAAGAGGAAAATTTCATTAATTTCGGTTAAAATTTTAGAACATGCCGGAGGAGGAGACATATTCTGGATTTGGATGGCAGGATTTTCCTGTCAAATCAAAACGGAGTGTGATTTGGAGGGCAAAATTGGGATGGTGGGAATCAAGAGGAAAACTTCATTTATTTCGGTTAAAATTTTAGAACATGCCGGAGGAGGAGACATATTCTGGATTTGGATGGCAGGATTTTCCTGTCAAATCAAAACGGAGTGTGATTTGGAGGGTAAAATTGGGATGGGGGTGGGAATCAAGAGGAAAATTTCATTAATTTCGGTTAAAATTTTAGAACATGCCGGAGGAGGAGACACATTCTGGATTTGGATGGCGGGATATTCCTGTCAAATCAAAACGGAGTGTGATTTGGAGGGTAAAATTGGGATGGGGGTGGGAATCAAGAGGAAAACTTCATTTATTTCTGTTAAAATTCTAGAACATGCCGGAGGAGGAGACATATTCTGGATTTGGATGGCAGGATTTTCCTGTCAAATCAAAACGAAGTGTGATTTGGAGGGTAAAATTGGGATGGGGGTGGGAATCAAGAGGAAAATTTCATTAATTTCGGTTAAAATTTTAGAACATGCCGGAGGAGGAGACATATTCTGGATTTGGATGGCAGGATATTCTGTCAAATCAAAACGGAGTGTGATTTGGAGGGCAAAATTGGGATGGTGGGAATCAAGAGGAAAACTTCATTAATTTCGGTTAAGATTTTAGAACATGGTGGTGGAGGAGAAGCATTCTTTCAACTGGATCCTGGTGGAGGGGATTCAAGCGCAACAACGAAAATAGAGTTATTATGCATGGCTCCTGGGTTTTCTTTCTTATTTTTTTTACCTGGCTTTTTTCACCATGGAGTCCGTGAGGGAACAGAAGTATACTTTTTTATTCTTTATTCTTTATTTTTCTATTCTTTATTTGTTCATTTTTCATTTGGGAAAAAAAGGGAGGGGGGGGGGGGGGCGAAGATGTTGTTGACCCTCAGTGGGTTTTATGCATTTTTGAGAAGAAAAAAATGCAGGGGGGTCGCTGAGAAACAAGACGCTACCAGGATTGAGATGATCATGGAAAAGCAAAGGAGGAAAATGTACGACCTGTTGGAATCAACACTCGATGAGAATTTCAACATGCTTTGCAGAAGACTGAATTCTCTGGATGGCAAATCAGACACACAAATTCCGGGTGTGGTCGAAAGGGTGTTGCTATGTCTGACTGGAGGATCATCAGTCAAGTTTTGGCTTTCAGATCGCAGCAGAGGGAGTTCTTGTTGGAAAAGCTGAAAAGGAGGGCTGGGGATAAAGAGGGCAGGATTTTCCTGTCGAGTTGAATCCGGGGTGTGGTTTGGAGGGCAAAACTGGGATTTGGATATTCACTGGCGGGAGCTATCAAGCTATGAACTATGACAAGCACTGCATTGGAAAGAAAGAAAAAAATTTCCTGCAACACCTCACATTTCCCACCCTCCAGCCCTTCTTCCCTCTCTAAACCCAAAACGAAAAAAAAATGGGTGGTGGATCATCACCAACCTCCTATTGTGGAGGTTGGCGGTGATGGACTGGACTTCGCACCTCAACAAGGGTGTTGAAAGGGGTAAGGGAGGGAAGTGGGCTGGGGGCTGGGGAGGGTGGGATTTGTGAGAAAGATAATTAGAAGCAGCTTGGAAAAGGAGAGAAGTGAGGGGAAATGGAGCGACACAGTTTCATGTGTCAAAGAAAACCGACTTGGGGGTTTTGATAAGCCTGATTTTCTTCTGAGGAAATCTTTTTGTGCTGGGTGAAGCATGTTTCTGATGGGCGGCGTCTTTCCAGAAAGATGATGGGGTTTAATTGTCGCACCAAAAAAAAAGGGAAAAAAAGTAGAAAAAAATTGATTTTCCGAGGCTCACCCTCTAGTCCTTCTGCCCCCCCGAAACCCGAAAAACAAAGAAAGTGGGTGAGGGGGGGAAGTGGGCGGGGGACACAAGAGGGTGGGACCTCGGTTGAACGGTTAAGTGAAGAAGGGTGTTGCTGGGATGAGTGTTCACAGTCAGACTGAGCACTGACTTATTATCATGGTGGCTTTTTGTAAAAGCCAATGTTTTTTTGGGAAAGAAAAAAAAGTGACTGCGGAAAAGAAATGAGGTTGAAGAAGTGAAAAATGAGAAGAGATGGGAAAATGTACGTTGGGGAAAAAGAATTTGTTGGAAAAAAAAATGCGGATATCTGTGGGAAAGGAATTGGTGAATGAAGTGCGGATGTCTCTTGGGAAGACTGGAAATAGACAAGGAATGAAAATGTGTTTGTGAAAGGAAAAAAATTCGGAATTTTTTTATAGTGGGCCACCCCCTAGTCCCTCTCCTCTTCCCAAATGGTTGGGGATCGTGGGTGGTGGATCGTCACCAACCTCCGATTTAAGAGAGGTCGGCGGCGATCGACTGGACACCCCAAAAAAAATGACAGGGCGGGGGGAAGAGTGAGGGGGACAAAAGGGGGTGGCTTAGAACAGTCCAAAAAATTCTGTAAAAAAATTTGGACAGCAAACAACTTGTCTCTTTGTTTGTTTGGCATGCACATCGAATGGGATTTCAAATGTTATTGTTTAGATGACTAAAAATTACTGTGCTGATAAATGGAAAATTGTCCAGATAAAGCGATGGCTCCAGCTCCTGGAAGCAGGTTTTTCCAGACTGTGAATCTCCATGCATACGTTTATGAACAGGTAGACATTCATTCATTCATTCCACCTGTGGGCAAATGAAATTGGCTGTCAAGGTGATGTGCAGAAAGTACCTTCCTATTCCAAGCATCCAGTTTCAACCAGGGGGCTTTCTCTTGTATACATTAACATCACTTACGTAATGAATCATGGAAAATCCCACCAGATTTCGCAAGCGTTTAGTGATGAGATTGATTGATCTATGAGGGGACAGTCGAGATCTACAAAAACCACAGGTGTTCTCGGATGCTCCACCAGTCCAGTATTCGAGTGGGGCGCAAGCCATACAATTCCACCGGAGTTTGCTTATTGGTGGATTGAAAACGATTCGCGTGAGTCGCTTGCTGACATTTCTTTCCAGCCGCCACCCAGCACCCCTTTCACATTCGTTGAACCAACAGTGCTGGGAATTATCCCCTGGTCAAATGGATTATTTCCTTCGATTTCGAGCCATCCCCAGAGAGGTGGCTCCCCTTCTTTGCAACAGGGCCAAGAAGGACGCTCACTTGAGGTTCGTCGACCAGCCTCTCTCATGCTCGACTCCAAATTCGCAAATTCTTTGTCTTAATTGACTTAGGTGATCCTGATGCTGAAGCTTATGTCGATTGTCAGGTGACTTTGTACATCAGCTGGGCGCTCTCAGGCCTCTCTAGTTTTCCAGACATACATACAGCAAGCTATGTCTGGGTTGTCCAATGCCGGTCAGGATCAGAACGCAGATGTGCTACTCAAGTTGTGTATGAGCCTTGATAGTGCTGGGTTGAGTTCTGCCCTTCATGAATGTAAATCGGCCCTTTTTTACCAGTATCAATCAAGGAATGTGAAGTGGTTGATGGGAGCGCTCAAGTGCATTCGCACCCAGCGATCCAAACAGGATGGCTGGTGGGGTTGGGCCAGGCCAGTTCTACTTTTGGGCAACATAACCTGCAGCAGTCAGATTCCAGAGTGCCATGTCAAAGGCAAGCTCATGCCGATCGCCAGGGGTGACAGGGAGCATCAACAACAGGAGAACTGACAGAACCCAACAGGTAAATACAGCGAGTCAATATTCTTGAGGGAAAAAGAGAATGTCTTGAACGTATCCCCATCCATGCAGGGTGTGCTGTAGCTTTCTGTTGGCGGCTTACGCAACATGGAAGAGCTGACCCACCTCAGTGGTTGAAAGCATTGAAGCTCATGGGGGAATGTGGTAGTGGTGGTGATGAATTCTGCCCTGACGCTGTTTCGTGTGCAGCACAGTCATGAAGGGTTGTGGCAATGCACAACAGCTGGATATCGCATTCCAGAGGTAACAAGACCACACTTTTTGTCTCTTGGACAGATTTCATAACAACGAACTGAACTCTTAGAACTGCTCATCACAACGACCGACATTACTTCCTGTCCGCTTTGGAAATAGAGAAAAAGCAGAATTCCACATTGATTGTTCATTGTTGACATTCGTTATTGGAAATGCTTCGTTTGATTAGTTCTTTTTTTCTTGTTGGAGTTGCAGGTTTTCCTGTCGGGATCCCGGTTGAACCCAAACAAACGGGTGGAGCTGAAACTCCAGAGGAGGCTTTAATCAGTTCAGGAGATCACTCCCAGAATTCAGGGGAGAACCTCCCGCTGATTTCATTCATCCACCTGGCCAGAAACTCCAGCACCAGGAAGGAGGCGATAGATATGCTGGGGTTTTGATGGAGAGTTCTGTTAATGGACAAGGGCTTGTTGAAGAAAACCTCCTAGCAGGTGCTCATGGAGTCGGCAAACCAGCTTGCTGAGGGGTTTGTCGATCACTTAAGACAATTCGCTGCTGTGCTGAGGAGATTTTGCCTGTCCCAGTGTCTTACTGAGGGAGAGGGACGGTGAGAGCTTTCCTCTAGGGATGTTGCTGCTGCTCCATCTGAAAATGTTGAGGAAGAATGAATTGAGAGGAAATGGTGGTGGCAAAGGGTGGAAATTGAAAGGAGGCGTGGGGCCCTTCCTGTTTTTTAGGAGTGTATCTGGATCTGTTTTCCCAAATCGAGGAAAGCAGCGGCTGCTCCAATGGATCCAGGTCTCTCCTTATGCTGAAGGAAAAGCTGGGGGGATGTTGAGAGGAAAAACAAAAAAAAGTAAAGGAAAAATTGAAGGACCCCGTGGGCATGCTCAGAAAACATTTTGACAAGTTTTCTGAGGAGGGATTGGAAGGTTTGAATTTTGATATAATGGTTAATCGAAGGCTTGTAAATTGTCTGGTGGCGGGAACAGGGAGGGTCAGAGAGACGATCAAGAAATACTGGATTAGCTTTTTCACCTCTGTTTTTTTGTTTTCGATATCGTTGGGGTAGTTTTATTTTGGTTTGTGTGGGATGATGAAACTGAACAAATGCATTTGAGAGATTGCGACTTTTGAGTTTCCTTGAAACGGGGAAGTAATCAAGGGCGTTTCGGAAGATTTCTGTAGTGTCTCAGACTTAATGCCAACTGTTTGTTTTGTTTTAATTTATTTGTTTAGGAAATGTTCTCCACCCCACCCTCCAAAAACATAATTACCATCCACAAGGAACAAAGTCTTATGACTCATTTCACTCTCTCAATCGCACTGAACAACCGACTGCTTACTAAGCCGCCATTTTCTCACACGGGCGTGAGAGGAAAAAACTCATTTTCTTTACTTCGCATTGAGCAAATTCTTTTTCTCTTAGGGAAAGAACCCCATCCAAAAAGAGTATTGGGACGCTGAGTGAGCCTCCTAACAAATTTCATGGCTTCCCACCATAAAAAAATGAATGTTGCTGGGAATGGAGTGTGAAACAGCATCCAGATGGGTTTAATTAAAAGTGGTTCCATATCCAACCAAAACAGTTGCACTAACCACCCTGCCATTCATTTACACAGGTGGGCTTTCAGCATGGCTGAGAATAATCACAAACCCGACTTCTGCAAACCCCTCCACAAGGAAATTGGTGTTGCCAGAATCGAATGCCTCCTCCAGTCAGACAAAATGAAATTTTTCTCGTAATTCTGGCAGACCGACGTTGACGGCGCCCCCTATTTAACTTTCGTCGCGCATTTTTTCTTCTTCGCTTTCTTGCCCTTTGTGTGTGCCAACTGCGGAGAGTGCCTTTGTTATTCGGAGCGAACGTATCGTCGTCGACATCAAAAATGGGAAAAGACCGGTAAGAACACCCCTCTGTTTCCAGAAATTCCAACAGGAGCTTGAAAAAGCGTCGACGTCTTTCAACGTGACGAAAACGCAATCCGTCGCTGATTGATCTCGAACGAGTCCTTATGTTCCGACCTGTTTTTCCGAGGAGCACGCAATCTGTCGGTTGATTGATCTCGAACGAGTCCGTATGTTCCGACTTGTTTTCTGAGAGGAGGGGCAGTCCCTTTTTTTCCCTTGCTCTTTCTGTTTTCAAGACCTCAAAGCGGATCCAGGATTCCAGAGAGGGGGGTGCGCGCGGTCCTGCGCACCCCCTGGATCCGCCTCTGTCAGACCCGAATGTAGAAATTATTCTTATTACATACATAATCCCACCTGACTCCCCAATATTGTTTAAAATTGAAACTATTTTCCACAAGGCCAAAAGGCCAAGTGCAGCCCACTCAAGGAACTGTGTTATAGGCTGACTCAGATATGACATCCTAATGTCTACATTATATAGAAGTCTATCTAGATCTATATCTATATCTAGACCCCAAAGGTTAACTACTAAGAAGAAACTGGGTCGGGACCCTCCAGGAAAATCGCTCTTTCCAATCGTTTATCCAACCGAACCCCCACCTTGAAATTGAAGTTGGTTAGTTGCACGAGAAAAATTTGCAAAATTTGCTGCAGCCCTTTCACCAGCTCCTCAATGGGTTACCTGGCCTTTGGGTTTGATTGACATCCGATCGAATTCTCGTTCCTTGTTGTACCGTTAATTGAAGCGCGCGCAATTACGATATGATTAGATTTTCTGTCTTCCCTTGGAAAAAAAAATGGAATAACAAATATGAATGGAAATGAGAATGATCTCCTTTCCTTCATCTCCAGATAGAAAAAAAGGGGAAATTGGAGTGATCATAATCAACCCGTCAGGATATTATGCGCTGGTCCCTTGTGACACCAGTCAGACTACCAGAAAAATCACGTTTTTACTTAAATTGGAATAATAATTAAACCAGCCACAGGTGGATTCTTTTGGTGGTGGTTTTTTTTCAGATCAGACCAGGAATGCTCCTCACCGTTTTGTTTTCTTTTTCTTCTTGCCTTTAATTAAATAATCGAACAATTAATGTGAAAATATTAAAATTAATGTTTTGAATGTGTCTGACCAGGAGCATCATGCTTTGCATCCTTGCGGGTATCATCACATCAGCGTTGATGTGTGGGCTCGTCACAAGAAGGGAGATTAAGAGTGATATCGACACCGACAAAGGAGATGGCTACTATTACGGGCCTTATTATGGGCAGATCGCCCATTCATTCGATAAAATTGTCTACGAGGTGAGAAACAGAAAAACCAAAAAAACAACTTGATTTTGAGAAAAAGGGAGGGAAAAGAAAAAAATCAAATCTGAATTGAGACTACAGAGTGGAACAAAAAGAGGGGGGAAAGGAAATGAAGAAAAAAGTGATTTTTAAATCCCCTTTCTCTATCCTTCCTTGCGATATCGATCACCATTTTTCAGCCCTGTAGATCAAAGTTCGATCAATTCATGCATTTTCATTTGAAAAATTTTTGGTTCACTCAAAAGACCAAAAAACAAATCTGCAGCATCAAAAGCTCGAATATTATTTTTGCAGACTTGTGATGCACCAATTACCGCCACGTCTGACTCCACCGAGCCTGTTCTCGAGATTCCCTTCCGTGAAAAGTGCCTCCAGCATTTGGTCGATGTGCTGATCCTGCTGACCATGCGCTTTTTCTTCCGATGCTTTTTCACCTTCATCACCACCAATCCCAGAATTATCGCTTTCACCACCACAAGTATCGATAGATCAACGGCGACCGTTATTCGGATTTGTTTACGAATTCGACGGCGGGCGGGGCTACAGCCCCTGTAGAAAACAAAAAAAAAGAATAACCCCCCCCCTCCAAGTCACTTGGGGGGGGGGGAGGGGGAGGGGAGGGCATTTTTTAGTTTCAAACAAAAAAACCAAACAAAGTTAAAAAAATCACTCATAGGGATGATGAAGTGAGTGGAACTTCCTTTTTTCCAGTTTAGGGTATCAGTTCGGGTTAGGGAATAGGAAAAACAAAAAAATTAAAAAAATCATGCAAACAGGGTTAACTTGCATGGAATGACCTCAGTTTCCTTTCTGGGTGGGGAAAAAAAAGAATGGTTTTCTCGGGGGAGAAAAAAAAATTGTTCGGGGAGAAAAACAGAAAAAACAACAAACAAAAAAAGTTGTCCGGAAAAAAAATTGTTTTGGGGAGAAAAAAAAGTTCGTTCGGGGAAAGAAAAGAAGATGGTGTGGTTCCAAATATTCAGAAATAGAGTGGGGCCTTCAAAAAAAAATCTGTCGATATCTTTTTCTGGGGTCGCTACTACGGGCAAAACAAGGAGTGTTGGAATCGGGAGAAAAACTTCATTATTATCCGTTAAAATTCAAGAACACGCTGGAGGAGAAAGAGGAGCATTCTGGATTCAGATGGCAGGATTTTCCTGTCTAATCAAAACAGAATGTGGTTTGGAGGGCAAATCTGGGATTGTTGGAATCGGGAGGAGAAAACTTTGTTATTATCCGTTAAAATTCAAGAACACGCTGGAGGAGAAAGAGGAGCATTCTGGATTCAGATGGCAGGATTTTCCTGTCCAATCAAAACAGAATGTGGTTTGGAGGGCAAAACTGGGATTGTTGGAATCGGGAGGAGAAAACTTGTTATTATCCGTTAAAATTCAAGAACACGCTGGAGGAGAAAGAGGAGCATTCTGGATTCAGATGGCAGGATTTTCCTGTCCAATCAAAACAGAATGTGGTTTGGAGGGCAAAACTGAGATTGTTGGAATCGGGAGGAGAAAACTTGTTATTATCCGTTAAAATTCAAGAACACGCCGGAGGAGAAAGAGGAGCATTCTGGATTCAGATGGCAGGATTTTCCTGTCTAATCAAAACAGAATGTGGTTTGGAGGGCAAATCTGGGATTGTTGGAATCGGGAGGAGAAAACTTCATTATTATCCGTTAAAATTCAAGAACACGCTGGAGGAGAAAGAGGAGCATTCTGGATTCAGATGGCAGGATTTTCCTGTCCAATCAAAACAGAATGTGGTTTGGAGGGCAAAACTGGGATTGTTGGAATCGGGAGGAGAAAACTTGTTATTATCCGTTAAAATTCAAGAACACGCTGGAGGAGAAAGAGGAGCATTCTGGATTCAGATGGCAGGATTTTCCTGTCCAATCAAAACAGAATGTGGTTTGGAGGGCAAAACTGGGATTGTTGGAATCGGGAGGAGAAAACTTTGTTATTATCCGTTAAAATTCAAGAACACGCTGGAGGAGAAAGAGGAGCATTCTGGATTCAGATGGCAGGATTTTCCTGTCCAATCAAAACAGAATGTGGTTTGGAGGGCAAAACTGGGATTGTTGGAATCGGGAGGAGAAAACTTTGTTATTATCCGTTAAAATTCAAGAACACGCTGGAGGAGAAAGAGGAGCATTCTGGATTCAGATGGCAGGATTTTCCTGTCCAATCAAAACAGAATGTGGTTTGGAGGGCAAAACTGGGATTGTTGGAATCGGGAGGAGAAAACTTTGTTATTATCCGTTAAAATTCAAGAACACGCTGGAGGAGAAAGAGGAGCATTCTGGATTCAGATGGCAGGATTTTCCTGTCTAATCAAAACAGAATGTGGTTTGGAGGGCAAATCTGGGATTGTTGGAATCGGGAGGAGAAAACTTTGTTATTATCCGTTAAAATTCAAGAACACGCTGGAGGAGAAAGAGGAGCATTCTGGATTCAGATGGCAGGATTTTCCTGTCCAATCAAAACAGAATGTGGTTTGGAGGGCAAAACTGGGATTGTTGGAATCGGGAGGAGAAAACTTGTTATTATCCGTTAAAATTCAAGAACACGCTGGAGGAGAAAGAGGAGCATTCTGGATTCAGATGGCAGGATTTTCCTGTCCAATCAAAACAGAATGTGGTTTGGAGGGCAAAACTGAGATTGTTGGAATCGGGAGGAGAAAACTTGTTATTATCCGTTAAAATTCAAGAACACGCCGGAGGAGAAAGAGGAGCATTCTGGATTCAGATGGCAGGATTTTCCTGTCTAATCAAAACAGAATGTGGTTTGGAGGGCAAATCTGGGATTGTTGGAATCGGGAGGAGAAAACTTTGTTATTATCCGTTAAAATTCAAGAACACGCTGGAGGAGAAAGAGGAGCATTCTGGATTCAGATGGCAGGATTTTCCTGTCCAATCAAAACAGAATGTGGTTTGGAGGGCAAAACTGGGATTGTTGGAATCGGGAGGAGAAAACTTGTTATTATCCGTTAAAATTCAAGAACACGCTGGAGGAGAAAGAGGAGCATTCTGGATTCAGATGGCAGGATTTTCCTGTCCAATCAAAACAGAATGTGGTTTGGAGGGCAAAACTGGGATTGTTGGAATCGGGAGGAGAAAACTTTGTTATTATCCGTTAAAATTCAAGAACACGCTGGAGGAGAAAGAGGAGCATTCTGGATTCAGATGGCAGGATTTTCCTGTCCAATCAAAACAGAATGTGGTTTGGAGGGCAAAACTGGGATTGTTGGAATCGGGAGGAGAAAACTTTGTTATTATCCGTTAAAATTCAAGAACACGCTGGAGGAGAAAGAGGAGCATTCTGGATTCAGATGGCAGGATTTTCCTGTCCAATCAAAACAGAATGTGGTTTGGAGGGCAAAACTGGGATTGTTGGAATCGGGAGGAGAAAACTTTGTTATTATCCGTTAAAATTCAAGAACACGCTGGAGGAGAAAGAGGAGCATTCTGGATTCAGATGGCAGGATTTTCCTGTCCAATCAAAACAGAATGTGGTTTGGAGGGCAAAACTGGGATTGTTGGAATCGGGAGGAGAAAACTTGTTATTATCCGTTAAAATTCAAGAACACGCTGGAGGAGAAAGAGGAGCATTCTGGATTCAGATGGCAGGATTTTCCTGTCCAATCAAAACAGAATGTGGTTTGGAGGGCAAAACTGGGATTGTTGGAATCGGGAGGAGAAAACTTTGTTATTATCCGTTAAAATTCAAGAACACGCTGGAGGAGAAAGAGGAGCATTCTGGATTCAGATGGCAGGATTTTCCTGTCCAATCAAAACAGAATGTGGTTTGGAGGGCAAAACTGGGATTGTTGGAATCGGGAGGAGAAAACTTTGTTATTATCCGTTAAAATTCAAGAACACGCTGGAGGAGAAAGAGGAGCATTCTGGATTCAGATGGCAGGATTTTCCTGTCCAATCAAAACAGAATGTGGTTTGGAGGGCAAATCTGGGATTTTTGGAATCGAGAGGAAAAACTTCATTATTATCCGTTAAAATTCAAGAACACGCCGGAGGAGAAAGAGGAGCATTCTGGATTCGGATGGCAGGATTTTCCTGTCGATTGTTGGACGAGGCTGCATGCTCTGGATGGCAAATCAGACACACAAATTCCGGGTGTGGTTGAAAGGGTGCTGCTATGTCTGACTGGAGGATCATCTGTCAAGTTTTGGCTTTCAGATCGCGGCAGAGGGAGTTCTTGTTGGAAAAGCTGAAAAGGAGGACTGGGGATAAAGAGGGCAAGATTTTCCTGTCGAGCCGAAACCGAGGTGTGATTTGGTGGTGAAATGGGATTTGGAGATTCAATGGCGGGGGATATTAAGCTATAACAAACACTGCACTTGAATGAAAGAAAAAGACTTTTGCAACATCTCACATTTCCCACCCTCCAGCCCTTCTTCCCTCTTTAAACCCAAAACGAAAAAAAATGGGTGGTGGATCACCACCAACCTCCTATTGTGGAGGTTGGCGGTGATGGACTGGACTTCACACCTCAACAAGGGTGCTGAATCGGGTACGGGAGGGAAGTGGGCTGGGGGCTGGGGAGGGTGGGATTTGTGAGAAAGATAATTAGAAGCAGCTTGGAGAAAGAGAGAAGTAAGGGGAAATGGAGGGACACAGTTTCATGTGTCGAAGAAAACCGACTTGGGGGTTTTGATAAGCCTGATTTTGTTCTGAGGGAAATTCTTTTGTGCTGGGTGAAGCATATTTTTGATGGGCAGCGTCAAAAAAAGATGATGGGGTTTATGTCGCAAACAAAAGAAATGAGAAAAAGTAGAAAAAAATGATTTTCCGAGGCTCATCCTCTAGTCCTTCTGCCCCCCCCGAAACCCGAAAAACAAAAAATTGGGTGAGGGGGGGAAGTGGGCGGGGGACAGAAGAGGGTGGGACCTCGGTTGAACGACTATGAAGAAAGGTTGGTGGGTTAAGTGTTCACAGTCAGACTGAGCACTGACTTATAGTCATGGTGGCTTCTTGTAGAAGCAAATGTTTTTTTGTGGAGAGAAAAAAAAGTGACTGCGGAAAAGAAATGAGGTGAAGGAGTGAAAAATGGGAAGAGATGGGAAAATGTATGTTGGGGAAAAAGAATTTGTTGGAAAAAAAAATGCGGATATCTATGGAGAAAAATGGGTGAATGAAGTGTGGATGTCTCTGGGGCAGACTGGAAATGGACCAGAAATGTGTTCATTAATGGACAAAAATTCGGAATTTTTTTTGATAGTGGGCCACCCCCTAGTCCCGCTCCTCTTCCCAAATGGTAGGGGATCGTGGGTGGTGGATCGTCACCAACCTCCGATTAAGAGAGGTCGGCGGCGATCGACTGGACACCCCAAAAAAAATGACAGGGCGGGGGGAAGAGTGAGGGGGACAAAAGGGGGTGGCTTAGAACAGTCCAAAAAATTCTGTAAAAAAAATTGGACAGCAAACAACTCGTCTCTTTGTTTGTTTGGCATGCACATCGAATGGGATTTCAATTGTTCTTGTTTAGATGACTAAAAATCAATGTGCTGATAAATGGAAAATTGTCCAGATAAAGCGATGGCTCCAGCTCCTGGAAGCAGGTGATTCCAAACTGTGAATCTTCATGCATACATTCATGAACAGACAGATATTCATTCATTCCACCTGTGGGCAAATGAAATTGACCGTCAAGGTGATGTGCAGAAAGTGCCTTCGTGTTACAGACTGCTGTTTCACTTCGTATTCCAAGCATCCAGTTTCAACCAGGGGCTTGCTCTTGTACACATTGACATCACTTACATAATGACTCATGGAAAATCCCTCCAGATTTCGCAAGCGTTTAGCGATGAGATTGATTGATCTATGAGGGAACAGTCGAGATCAATAAAAACCACAGGTGTTCTTGGTTTCTCCACCAGTCCAGTACTGGAGTGGTACTGAATCAAGATGTGCAATTCGTGAGTTCTTTCATTTTGTGAAAAACCCTGCCGCAATACCAAATCTTTCTACACCCATTTCACCTCTTAAATGCCATGACGGGAGTGTATAAATCCTGGATTTTATTTCTACCTTGATGTGTTGGGATCCCCCCTCCCCCCCCCCCAAAAAAAAAAAATCAAAAATTTGGATCCGAAGCTGCAGAGAATCTATTTTTGGATTGAGTCACACTTTCACACACAGTCAGTCATCGAAACGAAGGGACTTCAGCTTTGGGTTACTCCAGCGATTTTGCTACAAAAAGAATTTTCGTAACAGCGATGTCAAAGTTCAGATTGCATCCCAACGACCTCCACAAGGAGGTTTCACAGCCACCCCCAAAAAGCTTGGAAGAGAGCGTGTGAAAAAACGGGAAAAGAGAGAAGGTAAACGATCTCGTGCAGCGCTGTTGCTAGAGCGGAGCCTTCGGAAAGTTGGCATCCCTCTGATCGAGTGTTTTTTGAAGCACCCCTCTTGGATGATATGCCACAGCAGCGTCTTTTGCTCGCCTCGAAGTTACCCGTCCTAATTTTCCCTGGCTGACGGTCGATCCGCATATCCGACGATCTCTATCCTTAATGTTTACTCGTGCAACGGGCGTGTTGGCGTGAGAGAAAGGATCCGCCCTCAGCTGTTTTTCGTGACGCTTTCGCTCGATTGTTTTTTTCGATTCCCTTTTCGATCTCGACCTCGACGTCGAACTGCCCTTGTTTGCTTTGTTGATCGGGACGGTGTTTCTCTTTCTTCTTTTTTGCTTTTTGCCTTGGCAGCTCCCCTCAAAAACACAGCGTTTCGCTTTCTCGCAGCAGCACACCAAGAAACGCTCGACGTAGATTCGCGGAAGCTTCCGTATCGCTTCCACCAGAAACTGCGAACGGCATTGTACGACAGCACGCTTCGATCGATTCGTTTTCTTGACGTTCGATTAACCCAGGGTGGCCTCTTCTTTTGCACCCAAGCAGAGCGTCTCGACGGCGTCAGTTTTGCTTTGTTTTCTTTCCCAATTTTCCATTATTCTTTTTTTCCATATACATATATGACACAGTGCCGAAAAAGGGGAATTCAGCAAAGGCACCCCCTTTGCTTCCAGCTTTCAGAATACTTCGTCTTTCTGTTGGTTTTTTTATTGAATTGAAATTATTTCACACTGGGCCAAAAGGCCGAGTGCAGCCCGTTCACGGAAAAAAGAAGAAAAAAACGTGGTACAAGCTGGCATTTTTTTTTGTAATTTATTATTTTATTTTTCTCCGAACAGATATGGTACCGATGGATGTGGAGGAACCGGAGGGGGCTCCACGAATCGATGAAAAAAATATGAGATCGCGGCAATTGAAGGCCGTCTTGAAAAAGAATTTTTTGGTCAATAGAACCAGCAGAAGAACATGCTTTTGTTGCACAGGTGTGTGATTCTTTTTATTTTTTCCTCTTTGTTCCTTTCTTTTTTCTTTCACCCCTAGTTTTTGCATCGAGAGGATGCAAAAAACCCATCCACTCGTGGAAAGATGCGATGTGGGTTCACCGTGAATGAAAAAAAAAATGGATTGTAAAAAAATTATGTAATCGGGTTGGTAGTTTTCATGTTTTGTTTCATTTTCTTGCTATTATTTATTTATTTATTTTGTTTGTTTCGTTCTATTTCAAAACATCTGTTCATTTATTTTAGTTTCTTCCATTTTTGTTTTATATTCTGCTATTACTCTTTTAGTTATTTTAAAATATTTCTCTCTTTCTTCGATGTTGGTGGGTTTTTTTTTGGGGGGGGGATGTAGGTGTAAATCTTTCTGAAACTGAAATAAATGAGAAAATAAATAATGCTGCATCCATTGGATCCATCACCGATATCATCAATATACATATATATATGTATGTGTGTGTGTGTGTATTATTTTTAATGTAACAATAATATAATAATGCTAAATAAGTGAATCTGGTTTTTGTTGTTGTTGAATGCAGGGTGGTGCGCTCTCGTGTTCGATATGCTTATTCCGGTTTTATTTTTTCTGATATTATTTGCCACAACCTTGTGGGGAACGGAGCTGCATGGAGAGTACACCACCAACTTTCCGGTCGACTTGCATCAATGTTATGGTACGGCAAGCTTTACTGTGCCAAATATTAACTATAAAATTGTAAAAACAAAAAACAGAGAGGAGAGGGGGGGGGGGGGGAACCCCGATAAAAAATGATTCTTCGCTTTTCTCCATTTTTCTTGCACACACCCTCCACAAACTGAAATCATTTTATTTTCCCTTCCATTATTTTCTTACTCTTCTTTTTTTCCATTTTTCCTTACTCTTTTTTTCATTTTTCCTACTCTTTTTTTTCCATTTTTGGTGATTCAGAGTGTTCCAGCAGAGGCGACGACGGCTTCAAAGTAATATTCGCTCCGAGCGATTCGGAGGCCGTCAAAAACATGCTGCCGGTGTTTGCGAAAGCCATGGGATGCGCCCGATCAGACGAAACTGTGTCATCCTGGTATTACGGTGATTTTCCATTCCTCTTCGATTTAGCCCCCGAGTGCAAGGTAATGAACGAATGCACAAACATAAATGTTAAAAAAAAAGATGGGTTTACAAATAAATCACCGACATTTGTTGAAAGTTTGTACAGTCCCTTGCGTATCTCAGAAGACTTCAAATGAATCATATTTCAGATGCTGTTGTTTTTTTTGGATATTTTTTTTTTGCATGTACTCCTGTCGGTCGAACATATTTCATGTCATGAGTTCTGAAATGAAAATGGAAATGAGATTGCCTGGTGCAACCCTGGGTAAAACAGATGATGATAATGACGTGGAGCCCATCATGGATCTATGACAGAATTTCTTTCATTTCTTTCTCTTATTTATTTGTTCATATATTTATTTATTAATTATTTTTCTCTGGGGATTCAGGACTATGACACTTGCATTTCGGACGTCGCCTGTTACGGACAAATCGTGCAAGATAATTTCCTGCTGGAGGAATCTGCAGATTCCACGATGGATTTCATTCGAGAACAGCCAAACGAGGCCACAGCCGCCGTCATTTTCGAGTCAGATGACCTGATGAAGTACTCCATTAGGCTGAACGATTCTCTCGTTCCGGGAACCGGCGGTCGCTACAACATGATCAAGATCCGCGAGTTGCATGAGTAAGAATATGACAATACCCCATCCTCCCTCCCACCTTAAAATCAAAATATTAAAATAATCTAAAATAATCTAAAATTCCCACAATTATATTCTGTAATACTGGCAGTACATGATACTGATTAATTCTTTTGATCTCCCCCTCCCCCCCAAAAAAAAACGAAAAGTGAAAGTAAATATATATAGACATATATATGGATATGTATTCCCAACGCTTGGTCGCTGGAAGGGAAAACGAAAAAGAAATCGCAGGAAGCCAGATTATCTCCAAAACGCCATGGCTGACCTATCCATCAGCCATAAATGCAGGCAAAACACATACACAGAAACCACGCATGCCTTATCAGATTTTGGTAGTGGAGAAACATGCAATCTTTCCTTTTTTTCGTCAGTAATGGAGGAATTATGCGGGGGTTTTTGACATTTTGAAAATTGGTTACACACCCTATGCAACCATCCCACTAAACCTTCGCTTAATTTTCTTTTTTTTATCACCCCCCATCCAACCCCACCCTCTCCATTTTTTTCTTAAAACTCCTTTTTCTAGCCTCACAACGTTCTCTACCCACAAGCAATACATACCCCTTTTTTTTCTTCTTTTTTGCCTTTCTTTTTTTCTTTTTAGAGGGTAAGGAATTTGATATTTTTTTTCTTTCACAGTTTTTTATCAAAAAAGAAAGAAGGAATCGAAACAAAATGAAAAACAAAAAAAAGAACCTTGTTTCAGTTCTTTCCCTTGTTGATTTTTTTTTCTTCATCCCCCTTTGTCGAATGAAAACTGTAGATTAAAATTTCATTTTTTCGTTAAATGTAGGCATGAGTTGTATTTTTTTCTTTTTATATAGATAGTTGCATAACTTTTTCCTCCCCTTTTTTTTCCTCTCCTTTTTCTTCCTTTTGTAGTTTTTTTCAATGCCGACTTTTTTTTTCCTCTCTGATTTTCCCACACACTTCTTTTTCCCTCCTCTTTACTCAGATTTTATCCCCCTTCCCTTTCAAGAAAATGCAAAAAAAGGAAATAAATGAAAAATAGGAAAAAAGAACAAATATAGATGACCTAAACGAAAAAGGTTTAAAAAAAAACCCAACCCCACAACATCCATTATGATATTTCGTTTTTCTTTTCTGGGGTTTTCTTTTTCCTCCCCTCTCTTCAAATCTTCCTTCCAAATCATACTTTTTTTTGTTTTTCTTTCCACCCCTCTTCAAATCTTAGTCAATCAGTTCAGTTAATCCACCCCCTGGAGCATTTCCAATCGCAGCTTCTTCTTCATGGGCATATTCTTCTGGGGGTTATTTGTTTTTTCTCTTCGATTCCCCGAACAACGATATTATATGGAAAAAAAACATCGTTTTTCAAGCGGGGTTTTCAAGCGGCAGCGGTGGCCTCATCATCGACCGGAATTCCCCTCCAGAACACCGCCAGCATGGATCCAATGATGGCCATCCAAACAACCGAAACTGCAGCTGGCACCCTGACCATGAAATCCCCGAAATGCAAGCTAGCCAGCAGGAAACTGAAAGCAGAGCTCTTCATGGAGGTCTCTATGGCAGTCGTTCTGGCGGTCCTTTCCCCGAAGCCGCAAACCTTGCACCCCAGGTAGCCCAGCAAACCGCCCGCGATGTGCAGGAGCGCGCACCCAATGTGGAGAGGGAGCCCCGACTCCAGCACGGTCGCGGCGCATGGGGCGATGGAGCCACCCACCAGAGCGATGGTCGACGTTACTCCCACAACGGGGCAGAAGGGTTCCACTTTGCGGCAGAATTTGGGGGCGAAGGTGTTGAGAGTGAGTCCCAGAACGATGGGGAGGAGCACCACTTGGATGGTGGACAACGCCATGCCTACAGCGTCGATCGGGACCACTGCGCCCACGGCGAGTTTGCAGATCAGGGGGGTCATAGCGATGCATCCCAAGGTGGTGGATGTCGTCATAAGAACCGACAGCGCCACATCCCCCCGGGCGATGTACGTGCACAGGTTGGAGGCTTGCCCTCCATTCGTGGCTCCCACCAACACCAGACCAGCGACGAAAGCGTCCGAAAAGCCCATCACCTTTCCGATCACGAAACCGAGCAGAGGCATCACTCCGTAACACGCGAGGAAATTCACCGCCACGGGCGCGGGCTTGGTCGCGCACCGTTTGAAATCGTCCACCGTGAGCGTGATTCCCATGCTGAACATCAACAAGGCCAGCCCAGCGGTGAAGTAGTTGGTAGTCATCCACGTGAAGGTCGCGGGCCTGAGAGCAGCGGCGATTCCTCCAATCGCCAGCCAAAGGGGGAACAGGTTAGCGTAGAGCTCGCTAAAGGTTTTGAACGCGGAAGGGGAGCCCCCGTCGCTGCCGGCCGAGCATTCGAAGCGCCCTCTGACGCTGTCCTCGGGTCCTTTTCCGGATCCCACCACTCCATCGCCAACAAACAGCCTCTGGGGCAGCGTCGGAAGCTGCGGTCTGCCCCGTTTCGCAGGGGTAGTTACTGGCCTCGACCTGATGGACCGGACACCCCCCAGCCGCGAGATCCCGCCAAGCGATTGTCCCAAGAGCGCGGTGACCACCATGATGAATTTCTACCGCTCCCGAAGAGAGTGTGGGACGACGTTGCACGGAAAAGTTGCGCGCCGAAAAAAGACGGAGAAGTAGACGGAAGAATTGCTGTGGACAACAGGGTTTGTCGGAAATTTGGTCCCTTTGCTTCTGTACTGGACCTTTCTGGAGGGGGGAATCTGGCGCACCAGATTTGTCGGAATGTCGGAGGATGATCGGCGAGATCCTTGGGAAACTTCCAAAGACGTTCGATTCTCGTTCAATTTCGATTCTAGTCATCTTAAGCGTTTCGCAAAACAAACTGTCCGCTCCTCCCACCAACATTCCCCCCCCCCTCACCCAAAAAAAGAAAAAGAAAATTAAATGAAATGAGAGGGCATTATTCGATATGCCTGAGACATTTCTACTAAACATTATATAATTATATTATATAATATAGTTTAAAAAATGTTTGTCAAGTCAAATATAAGACGATAATATACAAATGTCAGTTAATATATATTATATAATAACATAATACATACCATACATATTGACGAAATCATCTTTCCGGCAAGCCTTCGTTGGGCAAGTTTGCCCAACGTAAATCAAGCATTTACTCTCGTGTGTGTGTGTGTGTGTGTGTGTGTGTGTGTGTTTTTACAATTTTTTTAAAATCCAGTCCCCACTCATGTGACGTTTCAGGAGCTACATTGTGGGGGAGTACGCCGCTTTCGTAAACATCCAGAGTGCGATCGAGACGTCCATTCTGGGGGCGCAAGCCCAGGGAATAGACCCCCCCCAAGCCACGGAGAGTTTAAATCCATTGAGCATCAACGTCACCGTCCAAGAATTCCTGCCCCCCACCTACACCAGCATCCACGGAGGAGCCACCACCCTGGGGTTCTTTTTGCAGTTCCTGCTGAGTCTCGCTTTCATCATGAACACCAAGTAAGACATGCGGCCGTCCATTCACCGACAAACCGTTCGGTTGGTTTTTCCCTGTGATTGAATAGAATTGAATTGAAAGTAGTTTACACACAAGGCCAAATGGCCGATTGCAGCCCGTTCACGGAAATGTGTCGTAGTCTGACTCAGAAATAAACCAACCGTATCATCACAATGTCCATATCCAGCTCTCCACCCCATTTCCCTGCGATGTTTTTGATTTTTTTTTTTGGCAGATTGGGGGGGCTCACACACCGACCTTTTTTTCCCCCTTTTTTTTTTTTTTTTTAACGATCGTTCTTCTTCCCATCATCTTTTTTCAGGTCGATCGTGGCGGACATAGTCCGAGAAAAGGAGCTCCGCCTGCGAGAAGGCATGCGAATCTTGGGCCTGAAGGATGGACCTTATTGGGTTTCCTGGGCCATCACCCATGGCCTCTACTTCCTGGCCATTGCCATCATCTTAGCTTTGGTGGGCTGGTACCCCCTCGGCCGCTCCCAACCCCTCCTGCTCGGCCTGTTCTATTTCACAGCAGGCCTCTCCCTCATCACCTACGGCTTCTGCATTTCCACCCTCTTTTCCAAGGCTAAAATCGCGGGCACCCTCACCCTGCTGATTTATGTGTTGAGCATGGTGCCAGGAATTGTGGCTCCGATTGCTGATCAGCATGGGGGGCCCAGTTGGAATGCGGCTTGTCTGCTGCCCCCCTCTGCCATTGTCATGTTTGCGAGGGTGCTGGACACGTGGGAGTATCAGGCGGATCGGGGGTTAAATTTTGAAACGGCTGCTCAATCCATTCACTACGAGCATCATTTCTCTTTGGCATCCATTTTCGGAATCGTGCTGGCGGATGTGGTGATTTTTGCGGTTTTGACCTGGTACTTGGACAAGGTAAGAATGCATGAGAGAGGGGTGGGGATAATTTTTTAAAAATTATCTCTCATATTTATTTATTTCTTACTATTATTTTTATTTTTTAATTTGGGGGGGGGGGGGAGAGCTTGAGAAAGGGTTGTAGATTAGGAAAAAAGATCCATCGCAAATATCCTCTGAGAAATTCATTTTTTTTAGCATGGGGTGGTTTTTTGCTTTAGATTCTTGTTCGTTTTTTTTTTTTTGGTCCCAGTCAAAAACTGAAACCAAAAAACTTGATGAAAACAAATATAAACTGAGTGATACGATAAAAAAAAATGAACATCACCATTTTCTTTCAGGGGGCATCACCTTTATTACAGGCTGTTTTTTTTTTTTTTTTTTGTTTTTCAAAGGTAATCCCAAAGGAATTCGGACAGACCTTTCCCCCTTGGTTCATCTTCATCCCTTCCTACTGGCGGCCGGACTGTTCCAAAACCTCCCTCCTGGAAACAGACATCTCCGCCACCGAGAACATAGGGTCTGGCCTCCTCGAAAACCAGGAGGAAAACAGGGCGGCCGTCAAAATCTCGAACCTCAGAAAGGATTTCACCCTCAACGACGGAACGAAACGATGTGCAGTCGATGGGCTCTCTCTGGACATTCACAACGACACCATCCTGGCATTGCTGGGCCACAATGGAGCCGGGAAAACCACCACCATCAACATGCTGACGGGACTGACCACCCCCTCCGGAGGTGGAGCTTTCATTTCTGGCCTCTCCATCCGTTCGCAGATGAGCAGAATCAGGAACAAAATCGGGCTTTGCCCTCAGTTTGATATTCTGTGGCCGATGCTGTCCGTGAAACAGCATTTGGAGCTGTATGCTTCCATCAAAGGCTTTGTGGGGGTGCATAAGATGGCGGCTGCCCAGCAGGCGGCGAACGATGTGGGGCTCCAGGAAAAATTCCTGGACAATGCAGGTGTGGGGATCAATCTACGATGGAAATTCAGTAGATTTCACTACCCTCCGCCCCCCCACCCCCTTATTGGTTTTCAACTTTTGGGAACCAATAAGCGACGAGTATTTTTTTTTTAAATGTTCATTTGGCTCCCTTTCAACTAGCTAGTATTGAAAACAAATAAGCGACCATTATTATTTTTTTCAAATTAATTTGGTTCGTGTTTTTTCCGTTTTTTTTTTTTTTTTTCACACTTTCCACCGCAAAGGGAACACTTTTTGTTTTTCCCTGGTAGTTTTATGAATTTTTTTATTTTTTCAAAACAGGGACTCTTTCTGGAGGGCAAAGGAGGAAATTGAGCGTGGCCATCGCTTTCATGGGGGAACCCGAAGTCGTTTTCTTGGATGAACCCACCACAGGGATGGATCCATCTGCCAGAAGGCAAACCATGGATATCATCAGGAGTCGGAAGAAGGACAGGGCAATCATTGTCACCACGCACTCGATGGAGGTGAGTCGTAGTTTAACCTGCATGTCTGACTGGATGTCTGCATGTCTGGCTGGATGTGGAACCACATCCCTTTTCCATTTTTTTTCTTCTTCTGTTTGTGTTTTTCGAGGCACAATGTACAAATGCAATAATGTCTGAAAAAACAACCCGCTGAAAAAAAAACCCTCGAAAAAATCAGGAAAAAGTCGATCCATTAATAATGGAGCAGCCTGCCTTTTTGTGCGATATTTATATATGTACATTTTGAAACCTTTTCTGAAAAGATTTTTTTTTCTTGGTGAGTTTTACCCCATTGGGCATTTCATTGGACCAGGAAGCGGATGCCTTGAGCGACAAAATCGCAATTATGGCAGAAGGCACGCTGGCGGCGGTGGGCACCAGCTTGGAATTGAAATCAGAATACGGAGAGGGCTACACCCTCACTTTCGTCCTGAATTCTGAAACTTCCTCTCAAAAAAACGGCAACCCCGTTTCATCATGTAAGAATTCATGGTATTATATTACTCCCAAACTTGGAATTTCACGATGCAATGAATTGTAACTGAATTACCTCAGCAAAAAAACTGCACTGGCCTTGTTCCATTGAAAGGTGCTTTCCTTGATTGTGACGTTAATCTCTTGCACAAAAACGGCAGCAACCATCGGCAAGACAGATGCCAGCAGCTTGGCGAGTCCGTCCGTTCGCAGGGTGGTGGAATTGGTGGAGGGCCATGTGCCCAGCTCCAAAGTGCTCAGTTCGGCAGGGAATGAGGTTTCGTTCAGGTTGCCCAGGGGGGATGCTCGAAGTTTTCCTGATCTTTTGAGGAAAATCGAAGGCAGGAAAAAGGAGCTGGGAATCGTGGGCTATGGCCTGTCGGTGACTACGCTGGAGGAAGTGTTTTTGAAAATCAATGACCAGACATATCAAGGCAAAGCAGGTAGCGTTTGCATGCGTTCTGTGTGGAAAAAAAGAATTGGGGGTCTGATATGTTTGTATTGATCATACACCCGATTATGTTTTCGCACGAAAAAAAGAAAGAAAAAAATTGCATTGTTGCCACCACACATACCACCTCATTTTTACTTTTTTTTAAACCTTGAAAGAAAATCAATTTTTTTGGCTTCTTTTCCAACTGTATCTTTGTGGGACATTTAATTCGATTAAAAAAAAAAGAACAAAAGAAAAGAAAATGAGGCGAGTGATTCTTGTGTTTTCTCAACTGATTAAAAAAAATGAAAATTGCTGAGTTGCATTTCTAAAGAAATTGTTTTTTTCAACTTCTATATTATGACGCAGGGGTTGCATCGATGGAACAAAATAGTCACAGAGAGGCAGCCAGCATCCTTTCCGGAAAAGAGAGAAACACAGGTTTGAAGCTTTTCCTTCAGCAATTCTGGGGCTTGTTCATGAAACGGGTCAACACCAGCAGAAGAGAGCGATCGGTGCTGCTGTGGCAAATGGTCATTCCGCTTCTGCTCGTATTAACTGCAGTGCTCGTCAGACAGGTATGTTTTTTATGTATTCTTTGTATATATTTTTTCAATTTTTATTTTTTTTCAATTTTTCAATTTTTTTTGGGGGGGGGAGGGGGGAGGGGAACTTGTAGGGGTGTTTTGAAATTTCCTCTTTTAAGAAAAAAAAGAGCATGATTTAATCTCCCTAAAAATAAGTTTGTCTTGAAGAAGTTGAAGTGAAACAAGAAAAGAAAAAAGATATGCTTCGCCATGGGGAAATCAAGCATTCCTGTTTTGAGCAGATGTACAATACAAATCAGTTCTGTGGAAACTTGGCATGCATGATTTACTTATGTTTTATGTATTACTATTTTTTCTTATGGGACAGATTGATCCCACGGACAAAAGAAGCCCCCTTCTGTTGAACAGAAAAACTGCGCTCGATGGCAAGCAACCCCTGTTCAAAACTGATGGAGTGCTTCCCAGCGACGAGGTCAATTTTTCGGCTTTCGTTTCTGCATGGGATGAAGTGCCCAACACCAATCCTGTGGAAAGCATGGAACCTTTGGGCGAAAACATAAGAGAACGGTGAGTATAAACTATATATTATTGTTATTATATTGTGCATTTTTTTTTTCAACAAAGAAAAGCAAATAATGATTTTTATTTTATTTTTTCCCGTTTCTTATCAAGAATTTAGTTGGGTTTTTTTTCCCGTTTCTTCTCTGAATGGTGGGTGAGTGGGTTAAAAATCGATTAGTTTATTAGTTGCTTTTTTTTTCCTTCTTCTTAAAATTATTGCTTCTTTTTTTTGTTGTGATTGGATATAAGGTGGTACCAAAACGAAGCGATTTACGATGCCGTGGAATTTTTTGAGATGCCTTCCATGGCAGACATAAGGGATGGGGTGGGGAACATATCCATCAGATTGATGTTCAACAATTCGGCTTTCCATGCATATCCGGCGGCTTTGAATTCTTTCCACAACGGTCTGTTTCAGCTTTTGAGTGGCGAGGGGAAAATAGAGGTGTGGGCAAGACAAATCAAACAAAAAATCATCAAAATTATGACAAAATTAAAAAAAGGTATATATGTAAATATATATGTATATATATTATTATAGTACAGTATTAAAATTCCCATTTTGCCGTTTTTATTTTCCTTTTTGTTCTGGCCTCGACGTGAATTCGCCCCCCCCTCCTCTCACGCTCCATCCCCAATATTGACCAGGTCTATCTTTCCTTTTTCATATTTTATTTTTTTCACTTCTTTTTTCCTTATCGAATATTTCTCAACTCACAAATTCATGATCCAAGGAATGATAGGTCGAAAACGTTTATATTCTAAATTAGGGCCACGAACTCAAAATACGATTTGAACTCCAGTGGATTTTTTATAAAAGAAACCTAAAAATCCATCTTATTGTTGCAGGTTGTGAACCATCCCCTGCCTCGCATCGGCTATGAGAAAAATATCATCAAAGATATCGTCATCGAGTCTTTGCTGACTTTTCTGCTGATTCTGCTGTTGATCATCGCCATGTCTGTCATGGCAGCCTCCTTCATCATGTTTATCGTTAGAGAGGAGGAATCCGGATCTAAGCAAGTCCAGCTCGTTTCTGGTGAGACAAAAATCGAGATTTTCTTTTTTTTTCCTTTTTTTTTTGCTTAAATGTTTTTTTCTTCATTCTGTGAATAATTCGTTTTATTCAAAAAACAGGATGTGGGGTTATCAGCTGCTGCTTTCGTCCTCGATTTGAAAAAAAAAAGAAAAAAAAAAACAGTTCTCACAGTGCTGTTTCCGGATTTCAGAAGAAAAAAAAAAGTATCCAGGCGATCGAGTATTTTCGATGGCTCCGATCTAAACATGCATGCAAACCAATCATAATCATCGATAAAAACCACCACCGTTTTCCAATGTTTCAATATTCTCCAAGTCTGGTTGGGGTGGATGGAATCATAAATGCTACTACTATGTTTACCATCCATTCTCAAAACGAAAAACAGAAGATTCCAGACTTTTTTTTAATTAATTTTGCTTTTCACAGGGGCTTCCGTGGGAGCCTTCTGGTTGGCTCACAGTGCCATGGATTTCCTGATCTTTCTGATCCCAGCCGCCATCACCATCGTTTTGATCGCCGTCATGGATCTGCCGATGTTCAGCGGAGAGCGACTGGCGGCCGTGGTGTTCCTTTTCATCTTGTTCGGCTTCGGCTTCATTCCCAAAACTTATGCGATGTCTTTTGCTTTCTCCAACGAAATGAAAGGCTTGCAGAGGGCAACCACTCTGTATTTTCTCGAATCTGTGGTGGGTTTTATCGCCGTTTCGATTTTGGATGTGCTTGCTCTGGATGAAGAAGCCAAACACCACGCCAGGGTGAGTCAGAATTGTCGGGCAAAAGATTGTCAAATTGCTAATATATAATAAGAATGAGAAAAGACACTATGCATTCGCAATCCATCCACTAAAAAAGAAAAAGGGATCGAAATTTGAAATCAGCTTTCTTTCTTTCTGAACTAGTAGGTATTGTGGCACTGATGGTTGCAGTAGGGCAACATTTCCTCTTCGAAATTTGCGAAAAGACAAAAAAAAGCCATAAACTGGAAAGGACAGAAAGGAAATTGAATAAACATATTGGCGAAATCAAGAATCGAAAAATTGACGACATCTCATTTTCATGGTAAAAAGATGATGGTCGGATAATATGCTTCCGTCGTGTTTAAATTTGTTTCCTAGTTCGTGAGGTCGAGCAAGGCGGTGAAAATCGTTTTGAGGATCATCTCGCCGCACTTCACGTTCGCCCAAGGGCTGAAAGACATCGCGAACTCTTATTTCAACATTTTGGAAGTGTGCGGCAAAGAGGTAGACATCGACATCGAAACGGACTCAGGGGCGTGCTCTCCCTGGCGCTGGAACATCGTCGGCGAGCCCGCCGCCATAATCGTCGCGCAATGCGCCGCCTTTTGGATCATCGTGTTCGGTTTGGAGGAGGGCCCGATCAATCGAGGGTTTGCGCGATTGTGGAGAAGATTGGTGCGGAGGAATCACGAAGGCGGCGGCGGGCCGCCACAGGATGCTGACGATCTCGTGCTGGAGGAGATCGACCGCGTGGCCCAAGGTGGGGTTCGCAAAACGTTATTCCATGACTGCTATCTCTCAGAGAGCTCATTCAGGCGGCGGCGCCGCCATTTTTCGAAAAGACGTCATAGTCGTCCACAAGCTTCCCCCCCCCCCGATTCGAATCAGGCTTGGACAGGGTTAGGATTATAACCTAGGAATGATATTTGCGCAGGTGAAGTCAAGGCGTTCAACGTGGGTGTTCAGAACATCTCCAAAACGTATCAACGAGGGTTGTTTGGACGGCGGCCTCCCATCAGAGCCGTCGAAAACCTTTCGCTGGGCATTGCAGAGGGCGAGTGCTTCGGATTGCTTGGAACTAATGGAGCAGGTAACATTGGGTGTAACAGTCTTTTCGAACCACCTCCCCCCCCCCCCCAAAAAAAAAAAGAGAAAGAAAAATGAAAACAAAAACAAAAAAAGAATCCCCCTGCCATCGAAATTTTCACTTCCAACTGCTCTTGTTTATTTTCCAAAGAAAGAATCATGGAAACCAGTTTTGGACAAGACGTATATGCTGAGGTTGGATTTTTTTTCCCCATCCTCTCGTTTCAAAGGAAAAACCACGACTTTCAAAATGCTGACGGGCCAAGCACTTCCCACAAACGGAGAAGCGTTCGTGTCCGGATTCTCCACGGAATCGGAGCTGCAGCATGCCAGACGGCGGACCGGCTACGCTCCCCAAATGCACGGGCTGCCAGTTTTGCTGACGGGCAGGGAAGTCCTGACATTGTTTGCTAGATTGCGCGGGGCAAAGAGCCGAGATGTTTCGGAGATGATTGGGTTTCTGCTGGACCACCTGTCGCTGCGGAAATATGCCGATCAAACTTGCGGAACTTACTCTGGGGGGAACAAAAGGAAGCTGAGTGTGGCATTGGCGATCATCGGTGAGAGGGAACCGGGGCATTGATTTTCTTGGTCAGTGATCCAGAGTTTCTTGCCGAATTTAATTGGATGGAGTATTTTTTTTATCCCAATTTCGCTCCAGTTTTGAAATAGTGCACCAATCGAGCCAGCTCAAAAAACCTTCTTTTTAGTCATTCGGGTTCAATCCTTCTTTTTACGAATATGCCGATGTGCAGCTTTTTCTTTCTTTTTCTTTTTGGTTGGCTTTTGTTGATCGTTTTGTTCCTGCTTTTTTGGGGGGGTTGGAAAAAAAAACAGGGAATTCTCCAGTTGTGTTGCTGGATGAACCTTCGAGCGGAATGGATCCTGGAGCCAGAAGGTTTTTGTGGGAAGTGATCAAGTCTGAAACGACCTCGGTGGGGCATTGCGTGGTGCTGTCCAGTCATTCCATGGAAGAGTGCGAAGCCCTGTGCACGCGGATCGGAATCATGGTGGATGGACAATTGAAAGCTTTAGGAACGCAGCAACAGTTGAAAAATCGATATGGAACGGGTGAGGATCCACAAACAATGGAGGAACAGAATGTCTTGGTGCTTGGTTGCTTTCTGTTTCTTACTCATTTCATATTTGCTTGTTTCTGTTTCTTAACTAAGTACTATGTTTTCTTTTTCTATAATGGAGTCTTCGGGAGTTTTCCACACCCACGTTCGAACCCCTTGTACCTGATTTTCGATCCTGATTTTTTCGCCATCAATACTTCAAATTGCATTCTGTTTTGGTCCAAAACATTAAACATTGATTTCTTATTTCCAGGCTACATTCTGGAGGTTCGCACTCCCCAAGCCGGAGAAAACAACATCAAAGCAGCCGTGCATGATGCTTGCCCATCCTCGTCTGTCATGGAGGAAGTCGACGATCGAATTCGTTTCAAGATCCCCAACGAAGAGGTCGACGTTCCAAAATTGTTCGAAATCGTCGAAAAAGCCAAACTCTCGGGAAAAGTTTTGGACTACTCCATTTCGCAAACCAAGCTGGAAGATGTTTTCCTGCATCTGGCCCAAGGAGCCAATGCATTCACTGTACAGATCGATTAGGTGGTGATGTTTTACCTCCCCCTTATTATTAGCATTTTTATCAGAGAACGCTTTGAGTGGTGGGATGGATCTTTTTATAGTTGTTAGGGCATATGGGGAAGAGAGGATTTTTGAAAAAAAATGCTGCTTTGTTTTTTATCTGTGTATGGTGTGGTGGTTCATGTTTATTGTATTTTTTTTCTAAATCTTGTATTTTGTCATTTCGGCAATTAAGGTCAAATGGGGTGAAGGTGGGGGTTGGGAGTCTTGGTGATCAGTAACCAAGCGTCGATGTATCAATCCTTCTCTTGTACTACTTTTTATATTATATATCATTTGATTTTTTGCCATATTTTCGCAGTTTGTGGGGGAGTGGTTTTCGGTGTTGGGGCAGAATTCGGTGAGTGCAATTTTCGGACATCGAAACGAGTTGCTACTGGCAGAGATGCTCATTCAGAAACAAAAATGAGAATACAAAGGAGGGGGGTGGGTTCGTAATCCTGTTCAGTTTTGGTACAAGAGCCAGGAATCCACCACAGCCACCAGAGTGCCTGGGAGAGGATAGACAAAAGTGAAAAAAACCAATAAACATACACACACAGAAGCAAAAAACACAGGATCTGTCAAAAGCATTCAATGTATTGTAGGAAGGTTGATTTGTGTGATAAATCAATATTTCCGCCTTCTCGTCCAATCATCTGCTTCTCTGTTTGGTCACCAGGTTCCTGAAAACTTTTCAAAAACCTGTTAGGTTCTCAGAGACAGGCCGGGGCCACCTTTGCTTGGTTTCTGGGCTTTAGATTCAGGAAAGAGAACCGAGTTCTGGTCCCAGCACAAGTGCAAGCTGCGATGGCGGCAGCCGAAACACAGCCCCATCCATGGATGTAAAGGCTGGCCAAACATGCTGAACGATTTGTTTTTCTCCGTTCCCCACTTGGACTCCCGCACACATTTGCGTACAACTGCCACATCGTTTGAAACTTTTATTATCATAGAAAATGTCTATTTGTTCAAACTGAGTGAATGTTTTAACATAAAATCACCAAACACTAATGCTGAAGTTTGTCCAATTCGAATCCATCGCAATGGATGTTGCTTTTCTGAAACTAATGCGTACAATGGAGGATTACCATTGCAATCACCTCCCATCAACAGAAATTTTTCAGGAGATTGACAAAAGCTGATTTTCAGCTCGATGGGACGTCTCTTGACTTCTTTCCCGTATACGGCAAAATATCTCTATGCATCTTTGGCTCGAAACATTGTCCGATGAAATTATATATTTAAAATAATAAAAAAAAAGTGCAAACAAATGTTGTTCAACCTGGTTAATATCCTCATCTCAACTTCTCCTTCTCAATTCGAACACAACTGTATGCACCAAACTGCAACTTCCAAAACAAACAATCAAACAAAAAAAAAAAGACGAAACCACCAGAACCCCGCCTCCCTTTTTTTCCAACTTCTTCTTTCTAGGCCTGTCTTTCTCTTTCCCCCTTTTTCAAAAACGATCACCCGTTTTCTTGTTCTTTTTTGGCGGGGTGGCCTTCTGTTTACAGAGGTTTCGCACACAACCATTTCCCTCCTACGCAGGGAATCATCCAAGTGCCGTTATATAGCTGTTGGGTGCAAGGGGTGTATGGAGCCGGCAGCCGAAAGTCTGCCATCATCCCTTTGAACCTGTCCTTGTGGATACCAAACCTCACCAAATGCCTCTCCTTCCACTTCAAAAAATATTTCGGAGCCAGCAGCTGGAAGCTGTGGTCCCTGCACTCGTCGTTGCTCACCACCAGTCCATTCCCCTGGGCCTTGATCGCAGCATACAGCCAGTACCAATCATCATTCGACCCCACAGGGGTGGAGTACAGCTGCCCGGAGCTCCGCAAGCTGTTGATGAGCTGCTGAGCTTTCGGATCTTTCGCAGGGCCGCCATGCAGTCGGCCGACGTGCAAAATCACTAAGGCACGTCTCTGGGGGAACTCCGTGGCCAGCATGTGCATCAGGCATTCGATTTGGTTGAACCGGAAGAACGCCCCCTCGAAATTCTGCCCGTGCATGGCTACGTTCGCTCCATCCACGATGATGTCGAAAGGTCCGTTTCGCTCGAGCCAATTCAGGTAAACGGAAAAAGCGTTGTTTTTCTCACGATCCAGGGCGATCTGTTTCACGCCGTCCAAGAACTTACCCCAGTCTGCCTCTTCGAGGTCGATCGGAGCCACTTTGCCTCCAGCCAGATCGCAGTAGCCATCCGGACTCACATCCACGTGCTTGACAGCCCACATTTCCTTTCCTTCGTGGGGTGCCCCCTTGGCGAAAGCCTCGTCGGCTCTGCCCGACTTGAAGTATCTCATTATATGCTCCACGGTGGACTCCTCCAAGAAAGTTCTCTCTTTCCCCACCGAGGCCAAAAGCGTGGCGAACTGATCGTACGACCCTGAAGTGGCACAAGCTTCCAACAGCAGTCGGAACTCCAGCTCCGTCAGGTCCAGATTCTCGCCTTTGATGCGTTTTTCCACCTTCAGGGCGCCTTCTATGTTGCCCAGCACAGCGTAGCACACAAGGGCCGGAGTGAACATGCGGAGCTTCCCTGGAATTCTCTGCTCCAGCATCTTGTCCAGGAACTCAAAGGCTTGCTCCGCATCCCCATGGCAAGCTGCCAATCGCGCTTGAGCGGTGAACCCCATTTCGCTGTTCAGCATCTGGCCATCTTTCATATACTCGAAAACCTCCGTCCGAAAATCGTCCTGCCCAGGAATGGCGCTCCCCTCAGGAGTTTCCTTTTTCGGCCCTTCCGGCTCGTTCGCAGCTCCATCTTCCAACGACTTTGCTTCCTTTGGCTCGCCCAGGACTTTTTCGCATGCACTCCTGGCATGGTCGCTCCATTTGTCCCCACCCACCAGAATGTACAACAGAGAATTCATTGTGTCTTGGTTGAGTTTCATCCCGGCCGCCTTGGCCCCACGAAACGCGGCCATCGCAGCTTGCCGATCGCAGTACTTTGCAGCCATGTGAATCGCTTTGATGAACTTGTTGGGGGGTCCCCGATTGATCCTGGCTCTTTTCCTCTTCCCTTTGGCGTCCAATCCATCACCCTCTTGCCCTTTGTCAGGCCCCTCCCTGGCTTGCACCCCTCCGTCGTTCATCTTCCGGCGTTTCCCAGCTTGATCGTCCAAACCTTCGCCTTGCAATCCTTTCCCTCCCCCCCCACCACCAGCATTCAAATCCCCCCTCTCATTTCCTCTTTGCTGCGACATGGTCGACTCTCCGTTCGATCTACCCAAATCGATTTCGATTTCTTCTGTCGATATTTCTCCGACACCCCCTTTCTCGTGACTCTCAGCTCTGCCCACGAAGGAAGCTTCTTTTCCACTTCTTTGATGGTCCAGCAACGCTCCGACACTCAACCCTCGGCTTGACTCTGTAAGACGCCCAAAAGACCTCAAACCACCAGGACAACTGCCTATCGATATCTTGTTTTGGAAGTGTGAGCGGTTTAATGAGGCTCTCCGTGAAACCAACACCCCAGCGTAACGAAGAAATGAACAACCCAAGCAAAGTGCAACCATGTAGGCTCACCTAGCACAGACACTAGGTTCTCTCTCTCTCTCTTTCTCTTTTTTATGTTTTTCCCCCCTCAACCCGTGGGACCTTTTTGAACTCGAATGGGAAAATTGCTTCACTTGGGGGAGGTTTGTTCCTGGATGATACACACACAAAAAAAAGAGGTTCAAAACGCATTTTCCCACCGCCACCTGCAAGTTTTTCCTATTTTTCTTAATCTCAGAACCTGATATGGTTGATTACTTAAGGGTATTTGCTAAGTGTTGCAAGCCGGTTTAGCTGGGAGTGTAAACAAATCAGCCACTTTCTGGAATGATGGACAAAAAGCGACATTCAACGAATCCTCCAGTAAATTCTTTCTACAGAATTGGTGCTTCAGGCTGGACATCAAGCACCTCTGTAACCAAATCAAAAACTGAAAGCCAAACGATTGTCCTGAAAAATGCATAAGCAGAATAAGCTCTCTAACTGCTCTGTAAAGTTTTTTGGAAAAGGGCAAAACTGCACAGTTGTTTTCATAACCAGCATAAAATGGGTTGCCACAGCTCATCTCCACTATGTGGTATGAGGTAAGCATCCCACATACCACTTTTTTTCCCTTCAACGTTTTAAGAAAACAGAGGGTTGCGTTCCACAAGCTAATAGAAAGTAAAGTCTAGGCATTGAAATTTTCACGCTTTCTTGTCATCGTAACGATATGAAAGGACGAGTGAAGCGATCGAGCCGAGCATACCATAACACTCTTTTGCGGCCTAGAGAAGAGCGAGTAAACGACCGCTTGGCGCTTCGCGACTTCCAAGTCTTCTTTAGCTTTTTTCCAAGCGGCTTCGATGGCCTCCGGCTGAGTGGTTTTCCTCTGCGCTTCGAATCCCTCACGCGCACGTCGCTTAATGTATCTATACCCAGGGAATGAAACCTATTCAAGCTATTATTTCGAAAGAGAACCACCGCCGATTTCAACCCTCCAACGATCCCGAAAGAAAGCACGCACTAAAAAAAAAGGAGAAAATAAATGCCTACGAGTTTGGCCATCCAACATCCAACTTACTCTCTGATGTTATACTGGGGGAACAGTTCGCCTGCGACAGAGAAAATCTCCAACGGTGAGTGTCCACCAAACCGCCCGATCAACATGCACCAAAGCACCAGAAGAGCGCAAAGCCGCCACCTCCAAACACCCCGAAGATGTGTGGCGCATTCCTACCTTGTCTCAGGAACGCTCTGTACAACGCACGGACGTCAGCTGCCGTAGGCATCACTCCAACAACTATCAACGGCGCGAAGAGCTCGCGAAAACCAAATGTCGCTGTCGTTCAATAGGGGTGGGAGGACCATTTTTCCGAATCGGATGACAGACGGGGGAACCCGCTGATTCTGGATATGTACGACACCGTACGGTGGGTCTGTCTTCCAGTTTCGTTGAGACGCTCCGTTCTCACTCCCAAAAGCGTCAGCCCAGGCGTATCACTCGATAGGAGGGGCGATAACGGGCAAGAGAGAGAGAGAGGATTGGGCGCGGGCGGAGGCGGTGATCAACTAGCCAGGATCGTTTTCCTTTTTTTTCCCATCCAAGAGGTCTCATTATGAAACTGATGGAAAATAGCGTGAGTCTTGAACATCCAGCATTTCACGTGCACTACGTGAAATGGGGCTGAACGTAGACGCCTCGGAATAATAAGTTTTTTCACGTTGTCTGAATTAAAAAAGCATCATTTGTTTTCTGGGTAGTGCTCCTTCAAGGTTTGGCAAGGTTTTTTTTTTCTCCTTTACTCTCCAACTTCTCTTTCTTTTTTTTTTGTGCTAAAGCTAGGTTTTTCTATGGAAAACTGGCAAAACTAAAAGTGGATTTTGACACCCAAAAAGATTCCTACCCTTCAGAAATCAACACAAATATGAGTCAGACATCGTTCATCCATCCCTGGGCTTTGCTTGTCTGGAAAAGACTCCCTGGAATGACACCTTATCTAAGCTTTTTGTCTCTCTGTCAGGCACAGAATTCCCAAACAGAAATCGGCAGCGGGCATCGGCAGCTTTTCGGACATTCTCTGGAGGCCAATTTCGGCACCATTCTAGATTCAATTCAAAAGCATGATTCCCATTTACTGGATGACCAGGAGCGCACCTTTCTGAAAACCTACCTCCATCTCTCCAAACCCTCCAAATGCCTGTTCCTGCGATTGCTAATGAGGAAAGGGCCCTGGTTCAGAACCTGCTCGTTCGCCTATGAAGAAGTTTCCGATGTGGAGTCCGCCGTGAAGGAATTGGTTGGGGGGCGATTCTGTGTCAGACATGAGGGGGTGCCGATGAAGGAAGCGTGGCAGGGGATGTTGGGTTTGATGTGTGTGCGCGATTTGAAGGAGCTGATGGGGAGAATGGGCCTGGGTTGTAAGAATCGGAAAGCTGGGCGAAAAGCGGATATGCTGGTGGTGGTTGAAAAGGCGCTCTCCGTCCGTTCAGCGAAGGTGTTGCATATCGATGCTACGAAAATCGCTCGTTGTTTTTTTTCTTGGTTTTTGGTTGAAGAGCAGATCAACCGCACTCAATGAATTGGTCACAACTACGCGATGGGAAGCAAATCAATCGAAACATAAAATAGAGGTCAAAACAGTTTTTGTGTTTTTTCTCCCATTGCACATTTCCAGGGCCTTGTTTTGTTTTGTTTTGTTTTTTGTTTTTTTTAATCAGCAGTATTATTGCCCTCCACATGCCATGTTCTTGGGCTGGAATAATTTCTTGACTTAAAAAAAAATGTTATTGCAGGGGCAATCGGTGCTGGACCTCCTCACTGAAATCACAGGACCGGCTATTCGGCTTTTGCCGGAGGCCGGCACCATCACCGATCGATTCCAGAGAATTTACTTTTTGAACGAATCCCACTCGATGACCAGCTTCATCACTGCAGACATCGGCATCGTGAAATGGCCTGAATTTTGCCTTTCGGTGAAACGCCCTGCTTTTGACAGCCGAGAGGCCCTGCTGGATTATGAATTAGCTGTGGAGAGCGCCCATCGATTGGAGGAAGCTGTTGAGAGTAAAGACGATGCAGGGATGGAGGTATATTTGAACAGTAATAAACGGAATAAGAAAATAAAAATAAAATAAACCCAAGAAAAAAAAAATCCGAACCAACTTATATGCGATATGTAATGGTCGCTTTTTTCTTTTCCGTTTTTGGTTCCAAGAATGGGTCAATAAAAAAAAGAGATATTCCGTTTCTTAATGAGTTTTCAGTTCCATTTTTTTTTTTTTTGGAAGGCTGCCCTCCAGCCAGCTTGGAAATGCATTGAAGAGGGTGGACACAAGCTGGTGGACTGGCAATCCGGGGCGAAAACTGGTCAAATCGACCCCCCAAATCCAGTAAAAAACAGAAAACCACCAGTGAAGCCGTTATTTCTCGCCCGATTTTGCAGCGCATGGGTTTATGTCAAGATGGCCACCGTCGGAGTTTCCCTCTTGGAGAAAAACGGCCGGCATGAGGAGGCGGTGGACAAGCTTTTCTGCTTGTTGGGGGGAAATTGCTGCCCGTCACGGAGGGGGTTGTGGTGGGATCGACTGACGACCAACCTGGTCAGTTTGAATCGACCGAACGAAGCTCTGGAGGTGGGCGGAGTTTGCAGGAATGCAATAGAAGCAGAGGTCTTTGGAGCATATATGCAAAATAGCCGAGATTGAAACCCAGATGCGTTATAACATAGGAAATTTAAAGCCCTCTGTTCAAGGTCGGCAATTACCAAACGCCCCCACGCCCCCCTGGATTTCCCCAAGAAAAGCACTGGGGAAAAATGCATCCAGGTCTCCAGATTTGTGATGTGTTTTCATCATGGTCAGTTTCAGAACTCCCAGAAACCAGAGGGAAACCCAGTGTCGATTCGGAATCTAATTTGGATCAGCCCGCTATACTCCCCCCCCCCTTCTCGAACTCCTTGTTTCGGAATGAGGTTAAACTGCACACAAAAGTGCTTTTCTTGGTCCATGTTGCTTGTCTATTTGCTCCATTCCCATCTCGCTGGACGGTTTGCTGGACTATAGATTTCTGTCTGCTTGATTTGTCGGCAGGTGTGCGAGAGCAGTTTAGCCGATGCATGGGTCAGACATGGGGACCGGTATTCCATCCAGCGTCGAATCCTCCGATTAGGGAAACCGCCCAGGCGATGGAAGAAGCCGGTCTGGGCAAGTGCCGTCCTACGTGAGCCTCCGGAGGTTCGAATTTTTGCAAACCCTTTGGAAGGGACGATAGGGAAGAGCAAGTACGTCCAGCGGTCAGCGTTTTAAGGGGGGGTTGGGGGGGGGAAGGGTTTTACCACCCCCCCCCTCCCCCCTCGTTTCTTTTTCTTTTTCTTTTTTTTTTCGGCTACAGTGACCTCTGTCATGATGAAACAGTAATTCCCCGTTAGGTTCATCGGGTTGGACGGCAGCCGGGTGAACGTGGAAGAATTGGCCCTCCAGCATTATGCGCGAAAAGACTGGGGGGGTTGGAAAGGATGCCATGCAGAAAACGGATTCTGGAACACTCTCTTTGGCCTGCTCATGTGGGATGTTCTGTTTGCAGGTAGAAAAAAAAAGAAAAAAGAAGCAATCCACCGCCGTATTCACAGTAATAAAAGTAAGACACGGTGGATGGCGTTGGTAATTCACTGCAGTATGGCTGACATGCGATTACTAGCGATTCTGCTTTTAGTCATGTCTTACATCCAAAAGCTCCGAAACCGTTTTCCCCCTTTTTTGACTTTCTGGAAGCTTGCCAACCTGTCTGACCTGCAGGGTCCGAGGTTTTTTGTTTGTTCAGTTGATAGGATCATCGATAATCTAACAGGGGGTGACGTTCTATTTTTAGATTTTTGTTTTCTTTTTTTTGAATGGATGGGCATCACTAGGTGGAAGCATTGCAGGAAAGATTGTTCGTATTTCTTGTCTGAGTCTTTTTTCCTTTGCCAACCCAGACATCGACGATGTCTTTCGAACCCGCTTCCAGAACAAACCTATGGATTTGTCGACGGATGCTTTTTACCCAGCTAGACAAACGATCATCGAAACGCAGCTGGAGAAAATCCGAAATGGACAGGCAGGGGATGTTCTCTGTTCGGTGTGGAAGGCGAACTACGGAAAAAATTGCAGTGGTGTGAATTGGACCCGGAATTCTTTGTCGGAGCTGATGGAGATTGTGGAATGCGTGGGGTCCGGTGGATTAGCAGGAATTTGTGAGTTGCTTGCAGAAGATTGTCAGGGTTGGTCCGGTAGGTTTGCTTGCATTGTTCTTTTTTTGGTTTTTTTTTTGTTTTTTCTATGTTTCTTTGGTTACTTTTTTTGTTAATTTTTTTGCTTATTGTTACTTTTTTTGGGGGGCAGGGGGGGGGGGGGGTTGTAAAACAGAGGGGGGCGTTTTTGATGAGTGTGTTTTTGTTATGCTTGGAAAGGAAAACAGGAAATGGTCATCGAAACTGAGGGGTTGTTTCTTTTGCATTTTTTCTAACCATTTTTTTTTAACTGTATTAAAAAAGGGGGTCTGCCAGACTTGCTGCTGTGGAATCCTGTGAGTAGGGTTGCCAAGCTGAGTGAAGTGAAGGGCCCAAATGACCAGCTGTCCAATCAACAGAGGGCATGGTGCGTGGCTCTGAGAAATGCAGGATTGGATGTGGAGGTGTTCAAAGTTTTGGCCAAAAAGAAAAGGAAAATAGAATTTATCGACTTGCTGGAATGAGATTTTTTTTTTTGAGGGAGGAGCACTTGCCGTGTCTTTCATAATTTTCTTTTTTTTATATTTTTGTTTGCTGGATAGAAAAATTTGGAATTCGTTGTTAATGAGATTGTAATGATGTAATCTGTGGTTTTGTGTATACCGTTGGTTTTTTGTCTCTTTTTTTTTCTTGGGGGTGGGGGGGCAGGTTGTGCTGTGGGGGCATTTCCTTTTCCATTTCACATGAACAGCTCGAAAAAAAAAAAAAATAAACACGGCATGGAACTTTTCTTCAGAAAATTGGGGCCCAAACAAACACCCAACTATATAATAAAAAAATTATGAGCATAAAAAAGAGAAATCGAGTGGAGTCCCACACCGAACTCTTCTTTTTCAAGCAAAAAACACGAATAATATCCAAAGCAATAACAAAATGCAGTTGCAAAGACTCCACCATCGTTTTTGTTTCTCTCGAAGTTGGCTTGCCATCATGCCTCTTCCACTCTGAAATCTTATTTCTTTGCATCAAATGTGATCAAGGATTCTTCCAAAAAAAAACTTGTGCTGAGGGATTCATTCTGTGAAAATTCGGCATGTTGTTTGGCAAACTTGTTTGACCTGTTCTTCAAAAGCTTTGCTTTCTTTCTCTCTCTTTTTTTTCATTTTTTTGGCAAACTTATTGGACCGTTCTTCAAGAACCTTGCTTTCTTTCTTTTTCTTTTTCTTTTTTTTTTCCAAAAATTCCGAGATGCGTCTGACATCCACATTTCCACCTCTGAAGCTTCTCAAGAAATCCTGCAAAAAGGATACACTATGAATTATTCACACAAAGTTCCATCGGATCTCACTCTTATCACCACATTCAAAGCGAAGACACATTTCTTTCGCAGTGAAATGGTTGCACTGGTGTGATAGTGAGCGTCTTGACGTTTTTTTTTGCTTCCAAAAAGCGAGGGGAATGTCGTCGGACCAAGCGAAAGGGTTGTTTTTAGCGATCAGCTCGTCGATCTTCATCGGTTCCAGTTTCATAATAAAAAAGAAGGGGCTGAAGATCGCGGGGGCGAGTGGCAAGAGAGCAGGTGGCCTTTTTTTTCTAAAATTTTTCCATTTCCAATCGTTTCTGTTTTTTTTCGGGATTTTTCCCCTCTGAAGAAAGACTTCATTTTAAAGAGCAATAAATTTCGGTGCAGCAGTCGAGGGGTGGTGGGAAGAAAATACTTTTTTGTCCAGAAAAATATTGCCATCGATAAGAAAGTACGAAAATGTGCCCTGTGAGAACTAAATGAAAAAAAAAGTGTTTTAAAAACTGATTTTGTGGGTCAGTCTTATGCCCGAATAATATTTACACATTTTCTGGTTTAGGGTGGAAAAAAAATCCTTATTGATTTTCGATATTTTTTCGACAGGGTCTGGTGGTTATTCGTATTTGAAGGAGCCTATATGGTGGGCTGGAATGGTAACAATGGTGGGGGGCGAATTTCTTAATTTCGCCGCCTATGCTTTCGCTCCAGCTGTTCTTGTAACACCCCTTGGGGCTCTCAGCATTGTCGTCAGGTGGGGTTCAACGAAAAATAATTATCCAAGAAAAAGAATGCCAAAACGCCGAATACATTGGAAAACTGTGTGCGTTGATATGTTAAAAAGAAAAAGACCTTATTATTAAAAAGACGGAGACCCCCCTCCCTGTTAGATCTGAAAGGGACAAAAAAAATCCTGTTGCTGAGCGAAACTCAATATCGTTTTTGCCCTTCGTGAAAAATTCAATGTTGGCTGATTTTTTTTTTTTTTTTGGAAATATATACATATGAATAAATGAATGTTTAATTTATATTAGGCAAACTTGCCCAACGATTTAGCCCTGCCCTAAATATATCCAGCTCAAATATAAATATTTATGAAAAAAACAACTTGATGGTCATGGCCAATGATGCGGCGACAACTGATGATGTGTGTGTATCTTTTTTTTATAAAAATTGTGTCTGGTGATTTTTGCAGTGCGATTTTGTCAGACATACTTCTGAAGGAAAAGTTGAACCTTTTTGGAGTCACCGGGATTATTCAGTGTGTGGCTGGGGCGGTCGTCATCGTTTCGCACGTGCCAGAAGAGCGTCAGTTGCAATCCGTTTCGGAAGCATGGATGCTAGCATTTCAACCAGGTAAAGAGAGGTAGAGACAGACAGACAGACAGACAGACAGACAGACAGACAGACAGACAGAGCCCTTTGCAAAGCAAGTATCTCTTCTTTCTTTTTCTGCAGCTCTTTTTTCGCATATTTTTTTTCTTTTGTAAGGTTTTTCAAGGGGTTTTATTTCCTCATGTTTTTGGTTTTTTTACATCCAGTTGTTCTCGCTCGATTAACCTGTGTTGTTTTTCGGATCAGGCTTCCATTTTCTGTTCTGTATATTTTTCAGGGGTTCCTTTTTTTTTAAGTACCATTCGATAATTTTTTATTTTTTGTTTTCATTTTTACTTTTTTTTTTTGCCATGCAGGGTTCGTTCTGTACACAGTTTTGTCAATCTCTGCAACCCTCTATTTGATTTTTTTCGTGGCACCCAGCAGGGGCACCACTGATATTTTCGTTTACGTCGCGATATGCTCCATTGTGGGCTCCTTGTCCGTGATGAGCTGCAAGGTAACGAGAATCAAAAGGCCTGATATATATATATATATATATATCCCAAAATTTGTATGATACATATGACCGGCAGTTTTGAATTGAAGTTGGTGTTTAATTTTCGATCCATATATATTTTCTTTTTAGGTTTGAAAAGATTATCGAATTTATTTGGTTTCTTTTATTGTGGATCTGTTCTGGGAGATGGGTTGGATTGATGTTCGATGGAACGATCAATGGTTTCAACAGAATAAAGCGCCTATTCAGAATTTTGCCCAGTAGTTAAAATAGAGAAAGGATGTAAGAATTAAAAAATAATGAAAATCAATTTGTGATGACTAATATCGATGACGAAAACCGATTCGTGATGACGAAGACTCTCGACATGTTGTCAATACCTCTTTGCAGAACTTTTTATTTTTTTCCGGCCACCTGAATTCTTCTGTTTGATTTTGTGAATGTGCAGGCTCTGGGCATTGCGATCAAGCTGACGTTCGAAGGGCACAATCAACTCATGAACCCACAGACGTACGCATGTGCGGGAGTAAGTCCTTGCCTATTTAATTTATTTATTTAATTATTTAATGTATTTATTTATTTATTTATTTTTATTATTTTTTCTTTCCTCCCCTCCCGCCAACAGACACATTAAAAAATAAAATTAAAAAGAAGGAACGGAAAGCGTCCAGCTTCAAATGAACTGATTGTGTTATGTTCCGAAACTAGTCAGTAAGTTCTCAATTTTTGAAAACACCTGGTGGAAATCGAATCGGTCCTTTTTTCAAGAAAATATATTTATAGATCAAGCTGTGTCAGCAGAACGTTTCTAAGTTCATTTTTTTTCAATTGTGATTTTATTTCATGGTCGAAATATACATACATAATGTCCTCACCACCTTATCAAAGTGCCTGAAAGAATGAATGCAACACATGATCGGTAAAACGACCTCCCAGTTTTTAGGGAGGTCATTTTTTGTTACATCCCCTGTTTGATTGTTGCTTCTTTTCTGCACACTGCAATTCAGAAGTGTGCATTTTATGAGGGGGTTTTAGGTTTTTTTTTTCTGTTTGCCTAAGTATTTTGCCATAATTGCTTTTGTGTTTGCTTTTCTTTCCCCTTTTGTCCCCTCATTAAAAAAAAATAAATGAAACAGGTGGTTGCAGTCTGCGTGGTGATTCAAATGAACTATCTAAACAAGTCCCTTGATTTGTTCAACACCGCCATAGTCAGCCCCCTCTATTATGTCATGTTCACAACTTTCACGGTGGTGGCCTCCATGGTCATGTTTCAAGTGAGTTTCGATGTTGTATTTTTGCCTCTTTTTTTGACAAAACCCCACAGGAAAGTAGAAAATTGAAATTGAAATGGATCTTTCAGGAGTATGTGTAGGTGTGGTGCTGCTGTCACCGTTTTTCTTTTTGGTGGTTGTCTTACTTTTCCATGGAAAGAATAATTTTATCGATTATTATGCCTGGATCGGCTGAAATTTATTGCTTCTACCAGGATTTTCAACCCCTTTTTCAGTCTATTGCATCCCTGACATCAGATAATCAACTCAGCAAAATTCTGTCAGCTTTTTCAAATGTCTTTGAATTCTGGTACATCCCAAAAAAACAAAGATTTTGATTCTTCATTTTTTATATTCTCTTATTGTGCGTGTGTGAAAAGGATCCTCAAACCACTCAACAGATCGTTTCGGAAGCTTGTGGA
Source organism: Bryopsis sp. KO-2023 (assembly GCA_030272585.1). Classification (NCBI taxonomy): domain Eukaryota; kingdom Viridiplantae; phylum Chlorophyta; class Ulvophyceae; order Bryopsidales; family Bryopsidaceae; genus Bryopsis; species Bryopsis sp. KO-2023. The sequence goes on along the minus strand of BSYQ01000004.1, from coordinate 4,579,720 downwards.
TTTTTGACCATCGTCTGTGGAACGTTCGTTTTGCACGCCACCCGAGACATGGATATTTCCTGGTCAAATCTGAGCTCGTTGGTGAAATCTCGACGAAAAGACGATGCAGAAATCGAACTACCAAAAACCAGCTTCTCAGCGCTGCAGCGTAGCGATGAACCGTATGACTGACATAGCTCTCATGACACTCATGTCTGTCTGGATACGGGCACTCAAGTGGCAATTGAGGAGCAGGTCGAACCACGACCAAGTTGTTTCTGTGCAAATGAAAAAAATAGACAGTTTTCTTTTTTTCGTTTTGGGAATGCTTCGATGTAGTGGGGGTGGTGTGCTGAGAAATGAGAAACAGGGGCACAATTCTTGTAGAAACAGATGCACTGATAGGCCTGCTTTAAAGATCTCTTCCTGGTTTGAATCGTGTGGATGAGAAGATTACAAAACCTAAAAAAGCCACCCTCCTTTTTTCCTCCAAGAAACAGGGTGTTACAAAAACAGCCCGCATGAATATGAAAGAGATGTTGCTGAGGTACCTAATGGCTTTTTGCTGCCAACGAATAGCATAAGCCTCACACAAGTAGGATTTTGCAAAATACTTGGTGTTTTTTTGAAAATTCTATCGACAATAGAAATAGGTGTTCATATTTCATATGAACTCCGCATCTTCCCAGCCCTTATTATTAAAAAAATGGCATCATAATTTGAGTGGAAATGTTTTGTCCAGTCTTATGGATCATCTAGTAGTAGGCTTGCTATAGTGCTCTCGCTGATCGTCAAAGGTTTTGCCTTGGGCTTTCGTGTGGCCGGCGGCCTGTTGGAACAAAAAAAGTTAATTGAGCTGATATTATTCACTCGTCAGGTGTGGCCCCACAGGGTAGAACGCACAGTGGTGAGGTCTACAAATTATAGACCGCAATCCACTTTCCATTGAGATTTGAAAGCAAAGCCAAAAGGAGCTGAGATGATTCTTCTTGAATTGACGTACTGCATCTGCATCTCGACAGCTCTCTGGGCAGGCTCTGGACTGGAGGGGGTGGGGTCTGGAGTTCTGGTGTTGCTGGGTCTTTTTTGGGTCGGAGTCGGGGTGGGGGCTTGAGGAATGATGTCCACCAGCGTCTCTTCACAGCTGGAATCAAAGGCGAAGGGGTGCACCTAAAATTCAAGCAAAACACCACAGTTGAGGTGTGAAAATTCAGTGGAGTGGATGCCGAGAAGGACTTGAATGCCAGCCCCCCTCTTCTTGGCGATTGATGTTGGGGATGCACCAGAAGAAGGCCAAGTTTCCAGAAAGCGGACTGCCTACCTTTGCTTTGCTGCCAGAACGCGGTTGCTGAGTCAGTCGAGGGGTTTCGAAACCGATAGACGAACCTGAAATAGTGCAAAGACACAAGGGTTGAGCAAGCATTGATACTAGCCGCCATTCAAAATGCAACACTGGGGAGAAGAAATCGCTTGAAATCGCGTTGAGCCCAAACTTTTAATAACGTACTGGGCAAATCTATGTGAGAGTCGTCAGCGTCCTTTTTTGGGGGGCACTTGCTTGGGAGGAAATGCACGTCGTCGCTCTCGGACGGCCCTATGTCAGTCATTCGAATGACTTCATGCATCTTTTCGCCTCCGTCTGGAGGCATCATCGTCAAGACGCTATTCGGCTCCAATTCGGCGGCGATTCTGAAAGTATCGTCGCACAGCTCCTGGCTGGACTCAGCCTCAGTAGATACCGATTCCCTGGACGAAAAAGAGACATTATCAAAAACAAAGCCATGCATTTTGTCCCGTTTGTTTTCGCCAGCACTACTGCGTCTGCATATTTCATCAACAATGAACAGCTTTGTACCCGTGGAATGGGGATATCAATGGTTTGGCTTTGGCTTTGACTCCTGCTTGCCATCTACCGTCTCCTTTAGCAGGATTCTGCTCTGTGTTTTGCTCCTTCTTGAAGACTTTTCTCCAGGTCGCTTTCCATAATTTGGCGAGGATGCCGTCTGGCTTGGCCTGGAAGTAGAAAAACCTGGTGTTGAGGAGATCGCCAAAACCCAATCACAGACGCAGCAAGAATTAGCTGCGTGCCCAACACACCTGAAACTCTTCTAGCGTCTCGCTCTCCGTTCGACCCTCCTCCACAACCACTGGGTTTTCAAAATCCTCGTCCGGCGTCCAATTGATTCTGTTGAGAACCCACGGGTGTTCCAGGAGCTGGCTGGCGGTGGCACGATCATAGGGGTCTTTTTGAAGCGCCTGAAATTGGTAGATCAAACTCTGCGTTGGAATTGGAGCCTCTTTTTCCAGCATTGAATGCTTAACGAAACTGCTGCTCTGAACCATTCGTGACGCTCGCTTCCAAGCGAGCGTATTCTCACCAGTTTCATGAAATCCTTCAAAGTCGGAGACCAGTGCTTTGGATATTCTGGTTCGAACGCGATGATTTTGTCGGCAAGAACCTGGAGATTGTCGTCTTCGAAGGGCAGATGCCCTGCCAGTAGTTCGAACGTCATAACGCCAAGGGACCAAATATCGACCTGAAGCAAGAAAGGTTGTCTCATTGCACAGTTTACGAATGCAATCGCATTTTCACACAAGGAACGTATTCGATAGAATGTAGGGCTATCCAGAAAACAGGCTGCACTCAACGATACATTAGGTTCGCACACTCTCTTCAGGAAATTCCAAGGGGGCCCGTTCCCATTGGGATTACCTACTGGAAAAGTGCCCGACCTTGCAGTCGTACGGGGTCCTGATGTTGGATCGCTCCGCTCGAACCATTTCCGGAGCCATGTAGGGCAGCAGTCCCACAGCTTCTCGTGGAGCCACCAGCTGGGTGTCGACCAGGTTGTGAAACCCTGTGAGTTTTGCAATGCCCGACGAGTTGAAATAAACGTGGTGGGGGTCGATGCTTCTGTGGACGTAGCTTTTGGAGTGTAGGAACTGGACTGTCTGAAGGAGGAGGTATACAACCTTGCCACAACAACAAAAGCTATCAGAAACTGTGTGTGTGTGGGTGGGTTCTGCTCATGGCGCTCGTGGATTGGCTGTTTTGGACACCTGCGAAGCTACCCAGCCATGGTCGCGGTCGTAGCAAGAATCCATGACGCTTCCCAGATCACCCCCAGCGCAGTGTTCCAAAACGAGGACCCAGCTGTCCCCATCTTCAAAGGCGTCGAAGCATTTGATGAAAAAAGGACAATCTTGCTTCGAAGTGATGTCCACCTCCCTTAAGACCTGTTCCTTCTTTTCCTTGTTCAGTTTTTGGAGGGTGTATATTTTCAGCGCCACTATGGCATCAGAGTAACAGCATCGAGCTCGGTAGATTGCGTATCTGCATACATCAACGAGGATGGTTACGAGAGTAAATTTCGTCGGGAATTGAACAATCTATTCATTTGTTTCATTTTCAGTCGCCCGTCTGTGAACCCAATTGTTCAATTTTGGATTGTTGAGTAGAGATGGATGTTGGAGTTTTCCTTTCTTTCTTTCTTTTGCTTTTATCGGAAATCTGTGGGTTTGCCTTTTTATTTGTGACTTTCTGGCATCATGGGGTCCCGGGGGTGATGGCCTTCTTTTGCAGTTTCGTAAAAGAAAACGAAACTTTTTTTTTTTCCTGAAAAAACCAAGACCCAATGGTCTGCAACCCCTAAGAAAAAAGCTTTATCAATGGCCCCCTCCATTAACATTATTCGTGGATAAGAAAAAAGATCCTCAACTGTTTCAGTTTTTCAACATATGTGGAACGTATGTTGTATCATTCCCGTAACAATAAAAAAATTCTGGCACTCATGGTTAACTCTTTCAAGGAAAAAATGGAATTGGTATTTTCAAAACTATCAAGCCACCCTGGTGCCTGAGAATGGAAAATAAGATTGTTGTGTGAAAATGGCAACGGGTCAAACGCAGTCAACCCCTCTGCACCAAAGCTGGCAACTGTACCCTGCGACTTCATCAGAGTATACAACCTCCTGACGATGGAAATCTTGCAGCTTCTCGTAGAAGTTTCGCCGCTCCTCCATCTTGTGGCATCTGCTTGGCTACGTTTGGGCGCCGCAGCGCAGTCACTTGTATATACTTGTATATTTTTCTTTTTTCGAATGACGTAGGGATGTTCAGGACAAGCAAAATCTACACACCATTCTGCCACGTGGTGGTTCAGAAATAAGCTCAATATATGTATATATATATATATATATGCATATATATTATTTTGAGAGTAGGTTATGTTAAGATTCGGGGGACAAGGAGGAGGTCCCCGTCTCGACAAACTTGCAAAATTATCGCAAGTTTTGAGGGAAACTTTGAAGTGAACTGCAATGCTTAGCATATTCAGGATTTGGTTCACATAAGTGATTCTTTTCTTCAGTAACTTTTGTAGATGCAGGCAGGATGCATTGGAATCGAATAATTGAATGGGACCAGTCTGTCATGCAAGATACCCTCATATGTGCACAGGCACTGTACCAAGTCCATTTGAAAAACCACCTCAATTACACACAAACTGCTTTCGTGTGACAACCAAATCTCCGCATCTTTTTTTCATCTCCTCAACACTGCATCATTGCCCCCATAAAACTGCCCCCAAAAACCTGACTCTTTTTCCTTCTTCAAGCAGCTTTTTTCAAAAAAGGTTTCCAGCTGCTGCCAGGTGAACCAAATTAGTCACCTTTTTTTTCAAAACTTCCAGACCTTCGTTACTGCAAGACCTCATACAATGTATCCCAAAACATACCCATTGGTGATCGAAGAAAAGCAACACCCAGAACAAACCATCCAATGTTCCAGGATCGATCGATCACGTGGATGAAGCAGTCATCCACTACAGCATCAAAACTCAAGCAAAAAACACAGACCGACTGCCAAAAAACTGTACAAACAACACAAACACAAAAAAAAGGGGGCAGATTTCATCACTCAAATTTTGAGAGCCTCAGGCTCAATAAACAGGGGGCATCAAAGTGGGCAACAAAGTATTAATGGCTCCAATAATAGTCGAAGAAGGAAGCAATTCCACCAAAGAGTCCAGCTCGCGTCCAGGCGTCAGTTTCGAGAGGAGTTCTGTTGGGATCCCTTGGTTGCACGAAAGACCGACGTCGCCTTCGACGTAAGGCTCTGAATCAACAACCACACAATCAATTAATAAAAGCACGAGACCTCAACACTACTCTTCATGAATTGAAAGACGAAATTTCGGTACTATGGTGTATGGTATGGTTTAAGTTCCATTTAAAAGGGAGATTTGAGGGAAAACACAATAAGGGGACCAGTGAATGTTTCACCTGGTTCTGGTGGTAGCTGTTCTGATGTACAGGAGGAGGTGGTGGCGGCGGGGGATAATAAGGCTGCTGATGTGGCTGAGACCACCACGCACCTTGGTAAGGCATCATGCCGTTGAACTGCGCGTGCGGCGGGTAGCAAGGCGGGGGGCACTGCATGTAGTTGTAGGGAGGATACGGAGGTGGTGGAGGAGGGTGATTTGGCATACCATAGTACGGCATCGACTGGTTCATCCACATGCTCTGTGGGTAAGGCCCGGGAGGGGCGTACTGGTGCTGAACTGGGCTTTCCGGCTCGATTGGGGCTGCGACCAGAACATGATGGATGTCGGAAAGCGAAAACGGCAAACAGTTAGCAAGAGTTCTGGTTACGTACTCCGAGAAGCAATGCAGAAAAAATAGCGACTCAGTTATGAGGGAAAAGAGGTTTTTACCTGGACCAAAGGGTGACTCTGGGATGTTGGAGCTCAGAGGCGAGACGTCATCGGACAAGATTCCGGTGACGGGGTCGTAAATGTGGATCGCCCCACTTGGCTTGACGAGGCAGAAGGGTTCCGTTTCATCGTAGTACGTCGAGCCGCTGTTTTGAGTTTCCTGAATGGTCGCACAGAATAGAGTGAGCAAACAGTAACACAAGATTTTCCTCCCACGACACTGCAGTCAAAGTTGTTGGCCAACACCACAGGAATTTTCTGTGTCCAGACATACCAGAGTGGGTGGCAGCTTCTCGGGAGCGTGTGGAGGCTCGTCATCTTCGCTCTCCAACAGGCTCAGCTTGAGGAGACGCAATTCCTCCTCAAGGTCCGCAGCCGGGTTCCTGTACTCCGGCGGCGTCTCGTCCCTTTTCCTGGCGGCGATCTGTCAACACACACAGCAAGAAGTCAGCAGTGTTCATACGAAGAACGAAGGTGGTGATTTGGGAGCCCGCTGATTTAGCAAACGCAAGCAAAAAGAGAGAAAAACACACACACATACACACACGAACGTCATGCTTCGTGTGTTACCTCGGCTTTTTTGCGCCTGGACAAGTATGGCTTCTTTCGGACCCTCCTCTTGATGGCGGGGTTTCCACTGTTTGCGCTCTACAGGAACAAGAAAGCAACAGGCCGTGTAAAAAAAGAGAGCCGCTTCGAAGCACACAGCAGCGCGGACTTGCCCTCGTTTGCTTGGTGGTTGGTTTCTTTCGACAGCAGAAGCGCACCGTCTGAGACTCCATTCTCGAAGCGGGGAAGTTGCTTCGAACAGCGTCACGGTTCATCTGCATCGTGCCTCGGCAAGGATGTCTGGGAACTGGTCCTCCAGCCTCAGCAAAGCCGCGCGGTCGAAAAACTGGGGGATGTCGAGGAAGAGCCCTTTTCTATGATTTCCTACCTGTTGCGGTACCACTGACGTGTGAGAAAAGACCGCTTTATGTAACTAATCCATGGAAACAGCCCCTTTCGTGACCGCTTTCCAACACACTCACACCAGAGCATGCGTACCGCCAGTGCACAGTTGGACTCGCTTTTGGGAGTCACTGGCGGACTGCCTGTGGCGGTACCACGAGCTTGAATTGCCAATTCTTGGCCTGATCGCATCCAGACCTCGCTTCATGTTACATGGAAGCGAACACAAGTTCTGTGTTGCGCTTTCTTAAATCGCTATTTGTCTGTTTTCCACGACTCCACTGGGAGTGGGCGGTGTGAGTTGTATTTTGCGTGCAACGGATTACAAGCAAAAGCGAAAATAGTGAGGAACGCGATTCTGACCAACCATGGTCGGTTCTTATTTCTGCGTCGATGGATTTTTCTCCGTCACACTGTGATTTGTGCAACAAAAAGTTCACCGACTTTCTGGGAAGGGTGTGTTTGCAATACAAATTCAAATCATTGACTGAGATGAGTGGTTAATAAATTACACGAAATCGTACAAGTTCCTCCTGGCAGATCTTTCCTAGTATGTCCCTTTCTGTACACAGCTATATCTAAAAGAAGAGCCCCCCCCACCACCACCCCGACCATCCCGCAACGGATACAAATATATATCACATATCCCGCACGTTCCAGACCATCAGAAAGTTTCCTCCGCCCGACATCAGCGACGTGTTACAGTGGCTGAATTGAATCGCGTTCACTGGTCGCCTGTGCCCAGGCAACTCTCGCCATTCTCCGCTCGAGTATTCCACCATAAAAACAGCGCCTCCCTGCGACCCCGCCGCCAGCCACACTCCGTTCATCGACACAGCGAGAGAAGACACGAAACCAGTGGGTAAATGCACGCTACGTTTCACCCGCGAAGTCCGGGTGTCGAAGAACAGTATCCGACCATCGAGGGTGGCGTTGGTATAAAGTACTATGTGCGGCTCGCTGGAGGAGAATGCCGATGAAGCGCCGCCATCTTGTGTAGTCGGGTCGAACTAAAGACAAGAAATGCAAGCACTGAGAATAACGCGGCAATAACAATGCTTATTTCGCAAGGAAGTTGCGAATGGTCAAACAGCAAAAACAGGCCTTTTCCGTGGGTTTGCTTGCTGCTGATGCGGGCAAAATCGAAAGCAATCGGGGATGGTCGAGGAGTGGCTACCTTCTTGCAAATCGCCTTCGATGAGAATTGAGCGTCGCTCCAAGGAACATTGAACACCACCAGCTTGTGAGGCCAGGCACCCGCGCAAACGTTACCGTTCCGAGACATGGAAATGGATGATAGGGGGGGGCTTCCACCCTGGAATCCATCGTTCTGACCAAGCAGCTTGCCAGTGGCAATCTCGGTTATGTACACAACCCCATCTCTGCAAACAGCACCACAGCTGTCTTCATCAACTGCCGAGCAATAGGCATCTTGGTAACTACCCACTCACAGATGCGAGTGGCCCAGGTCAATTTTGTGTAAAAAACAAGATATGATCGACAGACTGACATCCAAAAGGCCAGTAGCCATCATCTGATTCAAACGCAAGTGGCTTGAACATTGCTCCTTATCATTGGAGAGGATGTGAGAACAGGCAATGCCAAAGTTTGAACTTGACCCAGTATCAATAAGAACAACTCTACTCCATAACATCGATCGAGTTGAGAAAAGCAGGGGGGATTTGTTTCTAAACCTACGCGCTCATGGAGAGGAGTTTCTTGCCTTCAGCATCCACTCCCAGACCGACCACGCTCGAGCTGTGCCTGAGAAGGGTCCATCGAACTGCAGCCTTCTCGACATCGAAAAGCCTGAGAGTGCCGTCGTTGTACCCAGCTGCACAGATTTCGCCACAGAGCGAAAAACATACTGATGTGCACTTCTGGCTGGACTTGACTTCCATCGTCACGGTTCCCTGATAACGAGAATTCACATGAATTCTTGCAAGTGGGGAACACAGTGAGGGACATCCATCATAACTGGATATCACTTGGATGACAAAGAAACGACTGCTGTAATGTGTAAGGGTCAATTACAATAACCATAGTAGTTTCTCTCCATCGCTATATATCCCACCTTATCAACCGACCAAATTCTCAGCACCCCATCCTCTGACGTCGTGGCTAACACGTCGGGGTCGTGTGCAGCCGCCGACATGCTCCTAACCTTGCACGGGTGCCCAGATACCAACGCCGATTTCGATTTCTCGTCCACGTTGACGTACCAAATCACACCTCCATCGGTGCCCACCACTCCTTCGCGAATGCAAGCGTCAAACGACAAAGACGTCACGCCGCCGTTCAGCTTCACGATGTTTTCCAGCAGCCACGAGTCGTTCGCAGATCCCCTGAACATCACGCAGCCGTTATGGGGAGCCTATAACCCAGTCAGGCCCACAGATACCATGTGCCTATGACTACAGAAACCCGAACGGACCTGTACAACCCCAGCGTGCCGTCAGCAGTCCCGACAGCGAGCCTGGCTCCACATACGAATATGGACATCACCGCCGCCTCAAGTTCAATGGCTTTATGAGAAAGCGAGCCTCCCCCAGTGGTAATCTGTTCACAACATCAAAACTTTGAGACGGGGGACGACAGAGGGAGCTCTGCAAAGCATCGCTGCCGGTCTAGACCGGAGACTAGCCGCTCACCGACAAAGACCACACAGTTCCTCGTCCGTCCCCGATCAGAATGCGCCCCAGACTGTCACAGCATACGCAACAGCATCCGGCCTCTATCGCCTCCACAGGCAAAACCATGGACCTTTGACACAGATGCGTTGACTCCAGCGTCCATATCAACGCTCCTTCCCCCCCGACTGTTACGAACTCGGGTCGATCCGATGCTGGGCACCACGCCACGGCAGTCAAGTGCTCCCGTGTTCGACCAACGGCGATGGCTTCTCCACTGACGACGTCCCAAATGACGACCGATCGCTCCGGAGCGGCACCGAGTGACACCAGCCAGCAGGCGTCCGGAGAGAACGCCAATGCCTGAGTACGTGCCAGACCACGAGAAAACCGACCAGAAAGTAACTTATCAACCTTTCAAGCTAGAGTAGCGCAAAAGAACAACGGCTCAGTCACGTGATCGAAGCGCCACAAAGGTGGGTTTGTGTTGATTTCGTGTATGAGATGTGGCGGCACCTGGACGGAGCATGGATGGTACTCCAGAACAGCCACTCGCCTCCTACTCGCAGTGTCCCAAATATATATATCAGCAGATCGACTGGCCTCCACGCCTTGCGAACCAGACGCCAGCAGCGACCCACCAGGAGCGAGCGCCAAACCGCAGACCTGTTGAGAATGGTTGCTGAGGAAAGTCTGCTTCCTGGACTGGAGATGTTCCACCACCACGATGTTATCCGCCGAGTAGGCAAAGAAACCAGTGTCGGCATCCCAAACAACGGAATCGGGAACTTCTCCGGACACGCCCAAGATGGAATCGCACTCCAGACGTCTGGAAACGGCGGCGGGGAGTTTTGGATGGGATGCGGCTGAGCGAGCACCCATCTCAGGCACGTTGTTTGGGGAAGGCTCTCGTTGATCGTGCATCTGTGCCAGCGCGAGCGTCGGCGCTGGGGTTTTCGGCAGGTTCTCAGCTCGATCCTGTTGGGCAATCACAAAATGAGACAACGGGCCCGAGTTCCCCGAAAAATGAAAGAGATCGGCAAGCATATCAAAGCAGCCGCCAAAATCACGAATTGTGGTTCTCAATTACCAACACACGACGACTTTACTTACTTTTGGGATGGCTAAGGCCATGGAGTGAGGGTATCCGATGTCGACTTTCCATACGATAATGGCGTTTCCATAACCCACACTGATTACATAATCGCCCAGCAGCTTGATATCTGGCACAGACAGAAAGTGGAAGTCATTATGTAGGGGGTCTGACAGGCCAATTTCTTTCTTCCCCAGAACGCTCCCAACAGAGATCATTCTTTTGGTGGCTATTTCACGACCTTGGATATTCCATCAGATTTTTGTTTTGACGAAAAGCATGCCAAAAAAAAGGCTACCAACCTGTGATGATATCTGGGTGGCCAGTGAAGCTTTGGGGTTCGCCAAAGGGGGAACTGTCGGCGATTTCTGACGAATAATCCCACATCTTCACCACACCGTCCCCTCCACCGGTCCATACATACTTCAGAGAGGGGTCTATTTCCATGGCTCCGCAACCTTCCGAATGGATGTTGGTCAGAGCCCCGAGATTTCCTCCGGATTCTACATCGAAGCGGATTATGGATGGGGATTTCACATCGATGCCCCACAGCTGGCGGCTGTCGGGCGTAAAGGCCAGTCTGACATAGAGCAACCACATCAGTTCTCTTTCTCACAGTAGTTTTTCTTTCTTTTTTTTCCCTTCCATGAAGCATTGGGGGTCGACACACAAAGGATTATGATGGCCATACAAACATCCATATTTCCTGTACAAATGGAGAAACCCAAAAAATCGCTCCCCACCTTGAAAAAGCATCGGTCAAAGTTTCAATTTTCAAGCAGGGGTCCAGTCCCTCCGCATGAAAGATCAGGATGGAAGCTCTGGGGGTTGCATTCTTGTGGGCGGTCACCGCCAGCCATTTTGAATCCGAGCTGATGGCCATGCACACATGGGGGGAGGGCTCCGAGACAGCGGTGTATTTGATGGGCCTATAGTCATGGGTGGTATCGTACATGCATAGGTTTCCATCGGAGCCCATCGAAAAAAGCCGATCGCCAGTCGTGGAGAATTCCACCCAGCGCACGTCGCCTCGGTGCTGAACGCATTCCTGCAAGGCCATCCAAACGACCACCTCTGTTTTTTTTGCATATTTTTTTCAAAGATGCTTCTGAGAGGATTGTGTGTTTGTTTCGGAGCGGCTAATGGGCATGCATCCATGTGCATGTCAAACTTAGTCATGCAAAAGTTCTTACGAAGTTTTTCTCATTGATACCTTCTGCCGTGGGTGGATAGCCCTCATCCACAGCACGAGGAAGCAATCGAGCCGCCACCAGGACAGGGCACATTCAAAAGAATATCTATATATCAGGTATATATCTCTATAAATAGAACAATTTTCTTGTGTGTATACCTGGATCAGCATCGTCCCTGCGACATCAAACACTCTGATTTTCCCCTTGTTGAACCCAGCCGCCAGCACCGCCCCATGCGGATGATAAGCAACCGTGAACGCCTTTTCCCCATCAGCAGCAAATTGACACTGTTGACTGCATGTGGGTATGGACCACACCCTCACAGAGCCATCCATGGAGGCCGTGCATATTTCAGGGGAGCCCTTGGGTGAAATCGCCACGCAGTTGATGGTGTCGGTGTGGGAGCGAAGCAGGGTTGAATGACAATGAGTGGCGATGTCCAGGGCACCGATGGCGCCGGATTCTGTTCCGACGGCTATTTTTAGACCGTCTGGGGACAGCCCCATGGATGTCACCGAGGCTTCGTTTTTTGCCTGAGGATTCATGAAAAAAAAGATATTCAAAAAAACTGGATAGAAACTTAGCTTGATTGTGAGAAAAATAAATGAAAAGAATAAATATCGGGGGGAAAGAAGCATATGATGATGAATATTGAGTTGAGAAAAGAGTTTTAAGATTGACTGGGTATCCTCCCCATGTAACTGATTTGCACTGTTGGAAGGCTACGTGCAGCTTTTGGGCCCGATGCAATTTATGTGCCGAAAAAACATGACAGAGTCGGGGAAAGCGAATTTTCCTTTTTTCGATTTGTGGGTAATTTGGTAGGGTAGTTGATGTGGAGTTTGTACAGTTAGGACCCCAGGCTGTGGTTATTGAAGGGAATTTGGTTAGAATAGGGGTCATATTAATTTACTTATTTAATTTGTTTCTACTTCTTTACTTATTTTAATTAATCAATTATTTACTTTATTTTTGTAAAAATGTGAATTGGACAGATTTTCAATGCTGGATCTGTGGGTTTTCATCACCTCCAAGAAGTAATCTGAAAAGTCCAGGGGCCAGACCCTCAAGAAATCGTCATCGGAGCCCATAGCACAGAAACCCTCGCTGATGGACATGCAGTTTATTGCCCCGTTGTGGAGCTGATAGATGCAGTCCAATCGCCGTCTGAACTCCTCACCAACACCACCACCGACATTACAAAAAAGAAATCCCAACGAGAATGGAGGAGTGGGAAAAATAATGCCACGAGCTATTCAGGAAAAAATGTAGGAATGATGCTCATAGTCCCCCCCCCCCCAAAAAACCCCCCCCCCCAAAAAAAAAAAAAAAACTTTAAAAAATGGATACACATATATATCTATATTATATTTTAAAGAAAATGAAATAAAAACAAAAAATCTTTTCTTTACCTCCTCTTTCTCATATGAGAGGAGAAGAAAGAAATCGCCATCGCAAAAAAAAACCCAAAGAAAATAGAAAAAAAAAGGAAAAAAATGAGGGGGTGCTGTGTTTGAATTGGGAAAAAAAGCATCACCACCATCCCTAGGGAGAGATTTCTTTATTTCTCGAATTGCTGCTTGCTGTTTTCGACTCACTGTTCGTAATTGATTTGAAACACGGCTCCGGATGCACTCCCCACATAAACATGCCTCTCCTTCTGGAGCGGATTGCTGACCACCTCGAAAGCCATGCATGTGAATATCTGATTGCCGATCGAAGCGGAGCCACCCCCCGGAATTTTTCTCACCTGTAATAAAAACACACACACGATATGATGCTCCACACCATCGATTTATGCCCTTGAGAAAAAAAAAATGCAATCATGTCAAGTTACTGCCAACTTTTCATCGATGTTTGTTTGGGTTCAAATACGCCCATAAAAGAAACTAAGAAATTAAATCACGATAATTAAATATGTGTACTGTATTATATGGTAAGTAATATTTGGTCCACAAAATTGATAATCCACTCAGTTTTTCCTTTGTTGGATAGCATTTTCCGGCTCATTTATTCCTTCCATTTGACTGTTTTGGATTTGAAGGATGAAAAATTTCCTTGCAGCCTTCTATCCACCGTCAAGTAAGTGAAACAGGAGAACTAAAAAACGAGTGACTGTTTGGAAGTCTCACTCTTTTTTCTGGCGATCCGAGTTTGATGGACATGCCCCGGAGCTGGTTTTCTTTCACTCTGTATATCCTGATGCTGTCTCGGCCACAACTCAGCAATTTGTCATCGTCGAACGCACTCCATTTGATATGTTTTATGTTGAAGTCGCTCGTCTGTTGAATTTCCATCAATGCATCCTACGAACATAAAAAAACCAGAACAGTCATGCAGGTAGGGGGGAAATGGAGGATTTTGTTTTTCCCTAAAACAGCCACAAAACACACACACCAAAAACTGAGGGATTATCATTGATCAAATATTACTTGCCATGTAACTTTACATATTTTATTATTTTGATTTAATTTCTTAGTTTCTTTTCTATTTTTTTTTTCTTGAAACGAAACTCTAGCAGGGTGTTCAGGATGGAAAGAGTCGCACACGGTTTGGTTGGGGAATAAATTTCAATGGAAATTTATTTTCTCGGATATTTTTGGAGTGACAGATCATGCCTACCCCCTCTCCCTTTCTTATGTCTTTTATATTCCAAGTGATTATCGATTGACGGTGTTGCGCATCCAGACCGACAGCCACCAGATGTTCGCCATCCAAGGATAAATCCATCGAAATCAAACCAGATGCATGACCTGGGCCAAATGAAGAAAGCATTTAAAAAAAAAAAAACACAGACACTCACTTTTTCCAAAGATTTAGCAAAGCTGTTTCTTTTTCAACCTTGTTGATGATTTTCTGAAAGCAAAAAAAAAAAAAAGTGAAAATGGAAAACGACGACCGCACGGAGAACACTACACTCCATGTTTTTTTTGTTGTTTTTTGTTTTTTGGTTTTTGGTTTTTTTTTGGGGGGGGGAAGATTTGGTAATGAGGATATCACCTTTCAGCATGGCCATGCATTCCTTCGTTTCCAAATCCCAAATTCTGATGATCGCTTCTTGACCTTCTTGCCCGGTGGCGAGAATTCCTCCGCTGCCATCCACGCATATCGCACAGATCGGGGCGCTGTGTCCAAACAGCTGCCTTTGAACGCTCCCATCACCTAGAGTTGAGGTTTAAAAAAATTAAATAGCAGTAATAATAATAATAAAATCGGAAAAAAAAAAAAAACACATGCAGATGAAGGCGCAGCTACTCGGTGGGGTTGATTGCACCAGTTACTTTGTTACTTTCCCTATTTTTTTCTTTTTTTTTAATGAAACTCCAGGCATATTCAAAAAAATTTATCATAAAAAAAAGCAGGAATGTAAGAAAAGTGACCACCTTACTGAGAGTCAGACTGTGTTCAGTCAATGGTAAAAAAAAACAAAAACAAACAAACAGACGATCGTCGCACCCGTAATGATAACGACGACAGAGGAAGCTGCGAAAGCGATGTTGTCCGAACCAGGAATCCACACCATCATGTTTGTGTATTCTCCAGTGAACCCACACACTCTGAAAACTGACATTTGGGGTTCAACAGTCTTTTCATCCACCTGTATCAGGAAGCCCCACATAATTAAAGTGAGACTAAATTTATGCACAACTCTTCTTCAAAAGATCTGGAGGTTAGTCATAGACCTCTTTCCCCCCAAAAAAAAATAAAAAATCTTTTCTGAAATCAAACTCAAAGGATGCTGTTCAGGGACTAAAACTTCCTCGACAAAGCTGTTGATTGAAAAAACGACATGCGGATCCATAAGGGATGAAATATCTGAGAGAGTTATTTCCAGGAAGCTTTTTTTAGTTTTGATTCTCGTGTGTGTGTGTGTGTTTGTTTGTGTTCATTTCCCCTCGTTCCATTTTTTTTTTTAATAAATTTGTCTCTTTATTTGTCGAGGTCTGACATTCCTGCAGGCAATGCATTTTTTAAATTGTATTGTTCCCTTTCGCTTTCTTTCTTTCTTTCTTTTTTTTTTTTTTCGGGGGGGGGGGGGGGGGGGGAAATTTTTGGGGGAAAAAGAAACGAAAAAAAGTTCAAACGCCCTCCGTTTCTTCAGGAATTTTTTTGTTTAAAATGGTGGTAAATTCTATATTTACTTTTGATGACTGGAGGTCGAAAACAATCAGGAAAAATCTGGAAACACATGCACATACCCCCACCCAGTAACACCATCTCACTGTAATCGAATGCTTTTTTTGATCGAACCTCGGAGTGCTGTCGATGAGAGTTTGTGAGTGAATTTGGAGTATCGGGAAAAACGTTTTGCAATTCTCTGAGCGGGGAAGCCCCCTGTTTGGTTGGGCTTTCAACGTTTTTGGGCACCACCGGTGATGGATTGACATCTTTCGGAGCTGCCCGATTCTTTTTAGGTGGCTGTTCCCCAAGCTTTTTCTTGATGCTGGGCATTTTGGTGTTCTTGGAGTTATTAGTGTTCTTCGGTCTTGAGGTCAAAAAACAAGAAAAATAAAAAAATTAGAAACCGAACAGCAAAATACACAAAAAAAACAATTCGCCAAACAGAAAGAAAGAACTGTTTTATTTTGTTAAAAGTATATATACATAGAGAGAGATTTCCATCAGGAAATAGACAATAAAAAATAAAGGGAAAGGCACGTGGAGGGGTTATATTTATTTATCTGTTGGATTTTTATCTGTTCATTTTTAACGACGAATTATTTTTTTGTTGGTTTTACTGTCTTGGCTTTTTCTTCTCTCAGATCGTTTTTTCCTAGTTCTCGGGGTTTTCAAAATCATCGAAGTATTTCAACAATTGTTTGCATTTATTTTAGATTTTTTTTAAGATTTTTTTTCCTGAGTGGCAAATATTTTGTAAACTGTGATTTCTTAATGTTGGAAAACAAAATTAACACGTCTTGATCTGGTTGGTATGTTCATTTTAGTTTCTCATCCTGGTTTCTGGAAATGAGTGTTATTCTTATTCTTCTTATGTTTTTTTTTTTATTATTTTTTTTTGGGGGGGGGAGGGGGTGCGGGTGGTGGTGGTGTTATTTTTTGATGGAAAAAGAGTGTACATCAAAAAAGATTCTGACAAAATAAGAATTGGTCATTCTCACTGTTTTTCTTTCTGCGCTAGGCACCAGAAACGAACACCATAACACAAAAAGAAAAGAGAAAAAAAAGTAAAGAAACTTGAAAAAAAAAATCCAGAAAAACATTTAAAAAAAAGAAAGGAAATTCTTTGTGACCCCCTCACCTTCTACCGAAAAGTTCCCCGACATCCTCCGGTTCTTTCGGAAACCACAGCAAATCAAACAGCCCTGGCTCCAGCGCTTGCGACATGCTCATGTCACGAGGCAGCGTCTAAAAACAGAACCAAAAAAAAACAGCATATAAAAATATAACAAAGAAAGACGGCATCTCTAACAATAGAACCAAAAAAAAACACAGCATTTAAAAATGCAACAAAAAAAGACAATGTCCAGAATTCTTTTTGAAAAAAAGACACTGTCCAGAAATATAACGAAGAAAACAAATAAATCGACATGCATCGCTTCTAAACTCGTAATTTTCCCCATTTAGACTTCACCATTCGCAAGTTTTTTTTACACACTGGGTCGATAATTGAGTTGGATGAATTCGGTGGCACACTCACTTCCAAAGAGAATTTTACATCCGAGGTGTACAAGCCCCTGACCATCATTCCAGCACACATTTGAACACCCTTTAAGCATTCGAACGGAGAAGGGGTTCTTTCCCTCAAAGCGACGGCCATGTCGATCGCCCAGACGCTCCATTTATGGGATCCTTTCAAAGCGAAATGAATGCTCCGAGCGTTTTTCTGGCAGACATAGAAACGCTGATAAATTTTAGAACAAAAAAGAAGAAAAAGAATAGGGATGAAGGGAAAGAAAAAAAAAAGATCTGAAACAAGAAAAAAAGGAGATAGGTATGTCGAGGGTTGGCACATTCTGTATGTTTGAGAAATCGCCACCAGTGTTTTTTTAATTTTAATTTTTGCCTTGGAACAGTTGGTTCTTTGAAAAATCGAGAGGATTTTTTCAAAAAAAAAGAAAAAGTGTCGAAAAAAGTGAAAAAGTTAGGTGGGGGAAAAATTAATCACCTCATTTGATTCAATCAGTATTGACAAAAAAATAGGCATAAAAAATCTATAGCACTGGTTTAAAAAGTTTGACGACCAAAAGTTTTTGGTTGTAGTATTGCATAACTTCATATAATCATTATGCCATCGAGAATTTTTATTTGCAAGATTTTATCGTTGAAGAGTTGGATGGGCGAGTTCGGAATAAGAAACTAAACCACACCTTATGTATAGTTTGGCATACCTTTGTAGTTGTTGCAGATTTGGAAAGATTGCTCAAGGTAACTCTGTGAGTGTTTTTGTCGGTGGTCATGACATCCAAATGCAGAATGAACATTTTGTATGGATTCACACAAACCTACCAAAAAGAAAAAAGTTAAGAAAAAAGAAAAAGAAAAAAGTTAATTTGAACAAAAATGAAGAAATTGGTTAAACCATTTTATCAATAGCAACAAAGCAGGAAATTGAAAAAAAAAAAATTGGCATGTATGCGGATCTCCAAAAAAGAAAAACAAAAAGCAAGCATCGAAATGAGAATATTTCAGCCAAAAAGAAAATTTTCAAACAATAGCATTCTCTTTTCGAAGGAGTTTATTTTATATTTTTTTTGGCACGCCATCGAAATAATGAGGTGACAATTTCGAATTTTCAGCTGTCGGGTAGCGAAACTTTCATTTTTTTTTGCTTCTTTTTCTTCCCTTTTTTTTTTCTTTTTCGAATACCTGTATGTATAAGAATCGTCCGGTAAGGCCCAAACTATGATTCCTCGATTTTGGGATTTGCACAAAATTGGCTGCTGGCACCGACCCTGATATCTTGATCACAGTTTTGCCGATAAATTTGTCCTGGACACCGAAAATGAGATCGACGATGAATCATACACAGAAAATGCCTTTCTCTTGATAATCATTCTTACTAATACCTCCCTTCATCCCCCCCCCCTCCCTAAAAAAAAGGGGGAAAAATTACCGTAACTTTTAATAGTTATATATTCATATTATTAGAATCTTCCTGCCAAAAAAAAAGGGTTAGAAAAATCGTCTGGAAAGAAGTCTGAAATTCTTCGTAGAAAATTAATTCCAAAAAACAATATAAGATCCAAATGTATCCAATCGAGCAGCTGCACAAATGAATCACATGGCATTTAAAAAAAAATAAAAAAATTGCCAGCTCAGGTTATACATTTTAATCCGCTTTCCTTCTATTTTATTCAAAAGATTTTATTTTTTTTCCCCAATGAAATCCTCACCATGGTCGGAACGACTTCCCCCTCTTTTTTTGCATCCCTCCATTTGTCCAGACCCACGTGCTTGAACACATTCACAAATGGGTGCTGCCACGCTGTGGGGAAAAAAAATAACAGTAAGCTAAGAAATTATTACGAAAAAACATGCATGTTTAACTGGAAATATCATAGGTCATCCACACCCCAAAATAATACAAAAAACAAAGAAAAGAAAAGTTGAAAAAAAAAGAGGAAGAAGCAATGTCTTTTAATATACATCTTGTTCGATTCTGACAAAAAATCAAACTCCACGAAACAAGGAAAATTTGACCCACTCACAAAGATGAAAAAAGAATAAATAATAAATAATATTGAACAAATGCAGATGCAGTTTATTATTCAGTTTGTTATCCATTTCATTCTATTTTTGTTGGATTGTACCTGGAGGACTCGTCATCCTCCCTCCAAAATCTGATCAAACTCCTCCAAGTGGCCTGCAGGAAAAAAAGAAACAAAGATTATTCCAAGGCAATAAGACGGCTGTTGCGGCTGGGTAATTTCAATCTCCACAGTTTTTTTGTTTTGTTTTGTTTTTTCCCCTGAACAAAAAAGTGATGATATTTTTGCACGAGTCAAATATTACCCTCCCCCTCCTTCCACAATTAACAAAAGCAGAAAAAAAACCAAAACATCAAAAAAAATACAAACAGTAAACACATTATTTTTCAATTTAAAAAAAAAATCTCATGCAACCAGATCTCAATTACTTATACTTTAAACAAGAAATTAACGCAATCGAAAATTCCTGCAAAAGCGACACGAAAAAAAAAAAGCGTCACAAATACCTCCGAGCGACAGCAGTGTGATCGCTCGACGATTCCTCGACGACTTTCCAACATACCTCTTTTTTGCCCTGGATCTCCACCCGTATTGAAAAAAAAACAGCCACGGACGTCCCAGACGACGATTTTTCCGCTCGAAGAACTTGAAGAAGGACACCAGTCCATCCATTACGTCATTCTCAGATCACCCCCCCATTACCGATCATCGTCACGCTCATCTTGTTACGTTCTTGCATTCTTGCGACACCGTCGCGACAGCTTCCCCCGCCACAAACGTACTGGCGCCACGTTTGGTAAAGGGGCCAGAATATGAGGTGGAGCTTCAAGGAATCAGATCGAACATCGCTGAACCGCGATAAAGCAAATCGGAGGGGGATCTGGGCGCCGACGCGCTGTACAGCGCGTGGACCACTCATTCGCGCCTCGTCGCCTCCCTGAGGCGAAACGCGACCTCGGCGGGGACGACGGGGGCATGGTGTTGGGTTGGTTTCGAGGGGCACGGATGCGCTTTGGTCGGTCCCTTCAACCGTCGGACCGTCCAAGGCTGCAGAACTTCCCAAGTGCTGCACCCAGCGCCACATTTGGGGTTGGGTTGAGGGGTCGGGGGGGTTGCGATGGCTAAGTTTCTGTCTGTTTTGTGTCAGATCGAGTCCGATCAGGGTGTGGTGATGGAAGGGCAGTGATTTGGTGCTCTGGTATTTTTTGGGGGGGAGGAAGTTGGTTGTCGTTAAACGAAGAAGAGTTGGTGTTGGCGAAACAGAAATCACTTGCAGGTGTTTGGGGGGGGGGGTCGCATCCGCTGCAACCTGGCCAGATGGTCGTAGGTGGGTTTTTAGGGGACGTGAAGGCACCCCCACAATGCACACCAGCAGAGAGTTCACTAGCGCCTTGGCATAGGGCGATCTCAAAGAAGTGGAGGGGTGCAGGATTCCAAATGATCAACAGAAGTAATAAACAAGCAGCACAACAAATTGACAGACGGACAAGTCACCCACCCGCGACTTCATAATCATACTTACCTGACCGGAACTCGTCCTCGCTCATGAAGGGGGATAGTTTGCTTCATCTGATCTCTTTGCACAATTAGATCGGTTGCAAGCAGGGACCCCCTATGGGGTGCTCCCACGGTACTATTTTTGCCAGGCTGAGGCAGCGCGTGCGCTCCTCGGCATGGCTGACCAATCATTCAATGATGATTAATTCCATCATTTTCTTTTTTCTTCTCCCAGGTCTATAAAATTATCAGGAGGAGTTTTATATTCTCGAAATGGATATCTTGCCTACAGTGGAAAAGACAGGCGGCGCAGATGGTTCTGTGACCGTGCTACCCTTTCGCCTTTTACTAAAGGATACCGAGGGCCATTTGCTACAAAGTCGCCCTTACCAATTTTTCCCAAGGCGTTTTGCGCCCAAACATAACCGGGATCACTTGCACTCAACATCATAATATGCTTCAGCTTTCACACATAACCTGCAGGGTTCACTGCCAATGGCTTTCCTGCAGGGTTCACCATCCATGGCTCTCCGCATGCAAATCTTCGTACAACCTCGTCGACCATTTTTTCTGGCAGCTTTGCATCACACTTCTGCAAATGTCAGTGGTCGATCAGTTTCCCCCAAATGTCGCTTGAATGCTTTTTGGAGATGTCAATACAAAATCCAACAATGAACGTTTTTTTTCTTAATCTACCGATCAACATCTACATCTTTGTGGAAGTACGAGGTATGCACTGTGAGTGTGAAGCACGAGGTAGTGCTTAGTCAAGGCTGTTGTTTCCTGGGTTTTCACCCACACAAACGTCAAAATCTGCTGAAACAGGGAACGGGCATTTGGATGTGGTTTTCCGGGATGAGTCTGATAGTGCGGGAATTTACACCAGCCAATACCAACGATTTCGGCTGTGGGAGCGCAACGACACAGCTTATGTACTAGCAGGAAAACCAGCACATGGTCGTTTTCGGCGAAAGAGTGAAGGCACTTATCCGCCCAAGAAGAAATCACTGCGCAATTATAGCCCCTTTCATTACATCTCGTTTCCAGTCCACTCTGTCCCTTTCCTTGACATGGAAAGTGAATCGCACCCTTCCCATGCTTTTCTCCGCCCCCAAAAAAAGACAGAAGCCATACCAAAGTTTCCCCCCACCCCCCCCCGCAAGGAAGTCGATCGAATTGACAGAAGTTTGCGCAGTTTTTGATAGACCAGATTTTGGACAGGAAGATGGCCACTGTATGTGTTTTCCCTGGTTTTTCTCCATCTGGGCCGCCAATAGAGAAGGGACAACCAATCCTGCAAGAGTAAGCTCGTCCTCTAAGGGTTGCGCAATGGATCGAAAGCAAGTTTATGGCGGCGCCCAGCTGAATCTGGCGGCGATTGTGTTGCCGCCAGGTCGAAATTGAATCGAGAATGCAGTTTACACAATCATTTATTACCTCTTCCCCCAGAGTCGTACTGATTTGAGTCTATTTCGCAGAGTAAAACCCTGGCATCTTGGAGTCACTGGCAAAATCAATTTGATGTTTTGATGTAGATGCATAAGTAGGAAAAAAAAGCTGATTTTCCAGAATGTTTTACAAGGTTTTTTTGTTCCCCTTCCCCCCTCCCTGCTTAAAAAAGCCCTTCATCTACGATTCTCCGTAAATCAATCTAATTGCACATTAGTTTCCTGATTGTTTTTTGGGTGTGCCGTATTTTCCCTTTAGCAAGTTTTTTTTTCTCCCTAGTACCAAAATTGAATGATTTTTTTTTTCTTATGCTAAATAATGTAGGTATGCCGGCAGCGCGGATGATGAAAAGTCGACCTCCGATTGTTTTCAATCGATCATCGAACAGGCCCCCGAAACGAAGCCTGCCGGCGAAAAAAAGCAGAAAAAAATCAAAAAGATAATCGGACAGATCAGGACTTGTTGTTTGGGATGCTTCTGCATTAGCCCCACCACAGGTAAAAAATGATAATAGAAATTTGATGTGTTGGTGCCTTTTTTGGCGGTATTTTTAGAAATAAAAAATAAAATGGCTTGGAGAGTTGGAGCTGCAGAGTGGGCGGCACAAACTGAAAAAGAAGGGGCTCATTACTTTTTGTTGAGTAGGATTTTGATTGATATCTCGTTCGTTTTTTTGTTTTTTTTTCTTTCTTTCTCCAGTTTCCCCTGCAACAACCGAGTCTGAAATAGAACATTTTTCATCCTCATTTTTTATATTTATTCAATTTAAGAATAAAAATGTTCTTTTTCAAATGTTTAGAAGCTTCCATATTGAGGATTCCTTCTTGCTACCTCGTATTTTCCCCTCTCAGTTTCTTTTCGTGGGTGTTTTTTTTTTTAATGCAAAATCAATATTTCAATGTGTGCTTTTCGGCAGATGGCAGTGTCAGTGTCAGTAAAAATGTGCAGCTTCTTGCAACTCCGCCATCGTCGATGTACTGGAGCTCATCAGGTATGATTCACTTCCCTAAAAAAAAGATACTCTTTTTTGTATTCATTTTTTTTTGCCTAAATCAAAGAATTACCCTGGAACAAAAACACCGGTGCTTCAAGCTATGCACAAGATCCATTCTTGTGCAAGCGTCTGAAAATTTTATTGGTGATTTGATTTTGATTCTCTCCCCCCCTAGCTGGTTACTGCCCACACATCCATCCACCATTTTGGTTTTTCTGAACGTCCGATTACGATACCTGAGTTTCCACACCTCCAAATGGTATTTTACTAAATTTCTGGAAAATCTAAAGTGTTTTGACCACGCGCCAAAAATTTTAATTCAAATAATGCGTGCCTTGCACATGCCCATTTTGCATATTATTAAACTCACCATTTCCCGACCATGAAAACTTGACAAATAACTGTTTTGAGCAAAGAAAAGGGGGACCTTTTTTTTCAGATGAGGATGGTGTTGCGGAAGCGAAAAGTCAAAACGAGGTGGTTTCTGAGGAAGAGTTTTATAGCGCCCAGTCTGACCTGGAGGAGCTGTTCGGAGAAGGGCACATCGAATCCGAAGGAATGAAGCTGGTGCAAATGAAAGTGCTGGATGGCCGGGCACCCACAATCATCCCCCCAGCTGCAAGTAAGCAAGTGACCCTTAAAATACGATTTTGCAACTCTCTCTCTTTTTTTTTCTCATTCAAAACATAATACAGTCGTTCGCTTGCTTGTCTTGGCCCGCCGATGTGCCAATGTGAAGAAAGAAAGAAAAAGAAAACAAAACACCCAAACCTTGTTCCAACACTCTATTTTTATCTTGTCCTTGAGTCCGGGTCCCAACTTTTGCATTTTTTTGCATTTTTTGCATTTTTTTTTCTTGTTTGAACAGTCAGCACTTCGTTGAGTTTGGTGTTGGCCCTGCCCGAGAGCGTCGGTGCCATGGGGGATTGGAAAAAATCAATTTCCGAAAGCAGCCCTTCGCCGGGGCAGGCCGACAAAGTCGTGGGGGCATCTTTCCTTGTGCAAAGAGTGCGGAACAAACTCATCAACATCCAGGTGGGAGCAAGCATTCCTTAGTAATAATATATATTTTTTTAAATATTTCCATACGAGCTAATATTTTTCTTTCCATCCAGTTTGTTTATTAAGTTTTTAAAAGATTAGCAAGAAAGAATGCATTAAAAAAAAAATCTGTTTTCTTTGCAGATAAAGGAGAGTGCAGAAGAATTCACACTAGTTTTCAAAGTACCTGTCGCTGGGATGGCACCTTGGGTGGAATCCTACAAGAAAGATGGGTCTTTGGTGGAAATCAAAAACAGGAGGGACTATCGATCCGGCAGAGCATGCGGTCAAGCCATGGCTCTTGCAAATGGAGTCATCCTGATTAGGTAAGCCCCCCCAAAAAAAATAAAAAATAAAAAAAATGTGAATAATAATTGAAAAAAACAAATAAAATAAGAAATTTGACAGCACAAAATTTAAAGCAGACCTTTTTCAAAGAGCAGTTACAATCCGGGTCGGCTCGTTTGTTTTTTTAGGGTTTTTTTCTTTTACACATCTTTCCCCTCAAGTTGATCATTGATAAATTTCCGGGGTTTCTTTCCCTTTGACTTCTCAACAGTCGATCTTATTCTGTTTGCAGAAACTGGAATTTTATGGGTTTTGTTCTCATTTTCTTTTTCCTCTGCACTACTCTGTTTTTATTATTCATTATTTTTATTCCATGTTTCAGAGTATGGAATCTTGGAGCTTTGCCCGAGGTCATGTGGGAAGAGAGCTTCGATTTCGGCACTTCGAACAAGCTGACGATCGACCATCGAGTTTTCACTCTGGATGGAAAGAAGCAAGGACGCCAAACGTGAGCTTTTCTTCTGAAAACATCACTTTCCGCAAATCAAAACAGTTCTTGGAACCATGAAATTTCCTGCATAACTCTACAATGACTTAATGATATCTTTTTTTTTCTTGAAAAAAACGGGGGAGGGGGGCTGTTTTGCAAACGATGCTTGTCTACTTTCTGATGCTGTCTGTATTTTTTTGGCAAAGATCTCTTTGGTTTGATTTGGACCTGTTTGATTTGAATTCAGAAGAGGTCAAGCTCAAGAATTTATTTATTCCTTTATTTCTCCAATGTTTTTTTTTTTTTTTCAACATATGGAGTTGATGAGTGTGTGCAAATGCCCTTGGTGAACGAAACTGAACAATCTTGATGAGTTTCTTTGTCTTAATTGTGTCGATTTGTGTGCTGGTGCCAGGTCAATCGGCTATCGACAAAACTCCGTCTAGGGGTTTATTTTTGCCGCATTTCCCTGATCGACAAGCCCAAGTACAGAAAATAAAATCAAATGGGGGTTGGGGCATCTGCAAAAAAGTTTTCCTCGCGCGTACGCGTCAAGATCTTTTTTTCTCAGGGCATGGACGCTAGTCCGCCACTGTGCATAATTAATTGCATCGCAATTTTTCATGAAAGAAAAAATTCAAGACCTTTTTCGGTTCCTATATTTTGAAGCAGGGCACCTGCATTATTAGCTGAAGAATCTTTCGATAACTAAAGGGTTATTCAAGTTTTTTATTCATCAGGCTTTTTAACATATTAAAATAGCCAGGGCTTTTTTTTTGTTCATCGGGCTTTTTAATATATTAAAATAGCCAGGGTTTTTTTTTATTAGGTTTAGGTTTCCATTCAGAGCCCTACTGCTTTTTAAGGAATCGATTTCTGTTAAGATACGTATGGGTCGAGTTTGGGCGAAAACTTCTTTTTTTTTCATTTAATTTTGACGTATATATATATATATTTGGTGACTCAGCATAATCATTGGTTATGTTTTTTTCTTCTTCTTTTTGCTGTTTCAACCAGTTTGGTTCCAGCGTTCGATACTGGGGAAAAAATCTTGCTTCAATTTTTGATGGGCTGTGGTTTGGCGGCAAGAAGGAAGGATATAATCCCCAAGATGGGGCTTTTTAGGAAAAACCACAGGGAAAAACAAAAAAAAGAGATGCAGGGGGCGATGTTTATCCACCTTTGTAAAATTTTGGGCACCTTTTTTTTTGGCATTGTTTCAGCACGGAACTTTTTTTCCTGTTTTTTGAGATATCGCCGAAAACAAAAACATTGAAAGAATTGCTTGTAATTTCAAAACAATGCTGCTACTGGGGCACTACTCAGACAGGGGTTTCAACAAGGAGGGAAAAAGTAAGCCACCAGGAAGAACGGTTTTTCAATCCATTTTTGAAAAAGGAAAAAAAGAACAAAAGAAAAACTCAAACATGTAGCGTCTTCTTGTTGATAACCTCAAACAAATCTCTTTTCCCGCCGCCACCCAACTGATCGTTCTACAACTTGCATGTTTTCATATAAAAGGCCAGGGTGTCAAACAATACATGGAGCTTCCTCATCTTTCACAGAACTACATAAAGCAGTCGAAAAAAGTAACCGAACCACCCTGTTGATTGCTCAACATGGACTTGGCTGTTGGCAAAAACAGAGGGGAAAATCTTTTTCTGTTTTTTTTTTAACCTTTATCTGCAGTCATTGGATAGTTTCATAAGCACCATTTCATGGAGGAGTCGCTGCATGACCATTTAGTGCCAGAGCACCCGAAGTCTGGGGATGCTTGCCTACAGCTTGCATGACAGACCGCCAAGGTTGGCACCGAATGTGAGGGAGTGTTAACAATATGCACCAGGTTTGATGATATCTGTTTTTGTGGAGGGATTGGTCAGGGACCCGGTGCCCCATGACAGACAATTGTATGATGATGGCTTGAAATTCGGAAGAAACGTAGTAGGTTTCTTGATCCCCCTTTTCTTGATAATATATTATCACAAGCACTGATCCCCCTGGATCAGAACCCTCAGGTGTAGAAAAAGTGAATAGTCTTGTAAGGGATGAGTTGATCTGCAGGGTGCTTTTGGGAAAGCATTTTTTGGATTTGCAATTTTTTGATCAACAAAACTGGTGGAGCCACCCAGGGACCCCTCCAAGAAAAACCAGTGTTGTTCAACAAGTGTGTTGGCAGGCTTCACTATTTCCGCCGCTACGAAGTTCATAATGTCATAAAATATATGTATATCGATTCATGTATTTTTGGGCAGTTTTAGACACCATATGGTGTTTAGGCCAGTTGGAGATTGATGCCTTTAACCCCAAAACCTAAAATGGTTTCATACGGTGACACGGGAGAAGAAAACTACCCCGCCGTGCCGTTGTTGGCGAAATCCAGTCAATTAAGGGACTGAAACCCGGAACTTGACGAGATGCAACTGAAAACTTATCAGCCCACCCCCGGCCCCCCCGAGTTTTTAAGTGAAAACCCGCATTCCAGATTGCAAAGCAAGGGTTATCATACACGCGCGTGGTTCACGTTTGCGGAATGAGGGTTGCACATTTTTTTGGACAATGGATCGGTTCAAGCAGTTGGGTCTTTTGGGTCGGTTCAGTTTCTGTGATGGGGCTTTATAATAACAGTGAACCAGTCAGAGATGATAAAGAATAGTGGTATTGATCACTGTTGTTAGTGTCATCTTCTTTTTTGCCAGCAAAGGAAAAGTGAAAAAAGTTGCAGGCAACATAGTGAAGTCGTATGTTTGAAGTGAGGATCGAAACGATGGATGGTTGTTGGATTGAGTTGATATTAAAAGACGATACTGGGCGGAAATGAGCGGCGTGAATGCCAGTTATGACATTCGGTTAACTACGAAGTCGTGATATTTTAAAAGGGATATTGTGGTGGACCCCGACACAGATAGTCTTGAAGGTGCTTGTTCAACCTGAATCCTGTTCTTTGTACTCCCCCTTCACAGATAATCACCACGAACTCTGACTGACATTAGCGTAAACTGCCAGTATCTCCCATAATTCCACTCAACTCCACGGCAATATGTTGTTGTGGGAGGATACGACGTTGGCCAAGAATGGTGAAAACTTCAACTGGAATGAATTCTCGAAATCGTTTTCTGGTTTGGTTCCATCCCACAGTATCAGATCAAAACAACTTGACAAAAAACTGCCAGCTTTGCAACAATGATTCCCGATCGAGCAAAAAACAAATCAAAATCAAAATCACAAACTTCCTGTTTCCTGAGTTAAATAATGTCAGCAAATTTGTTGGGGTTTTTTTTTGGGGGGGGGGGTTATATTTAACCATTCAAGAGAATTTTTCCAAGATGGATGCAAGAAGGCACTATTTTCTCTCGATTTCCCCTCCAGGAATGCAGTTCAAAGAAAAAAAAATCCGACTTCTCCAATTTATCGTTCAGCACACCACATTCATTACAAAAAAAAGACACCCAACCAACACGGCCATCTTTCAATACTCCCCATGAACTACCAATATGATAATAAACAATAAGTGGGGAAAATGCTCCGTATATCTCTCAATCAATATGACCGAAAAAACAAAAACAAAAAAACACCACAAAAATCTAGGAGTGCAAATGAAGCAAAAAAAAAAAAATGAAAATCCCTGACAATCCAACCATAATGCACACACACACACAAACGCACCCCCCCCCCCCCTCAACTTTTTTTCTCACTAAGTTTCTTCTCATTTCTTTCTGGTTCGATTTTTTTTTTTTGCAAGATCCATTCTTTTTTCAACATATGTTTTCTCTTTTTTTTTTTTACGAGACATGCATTAAACAATCGTCCAGAATTTCTTTCCCGGCCTGAACGGGTTGCCAATCAAACCCCAGCCCCCGAATCTGCTCCACCCAGCTTCCGGGCAGCTCCCCTCTTTCCATCGCAGCTTTCGACTCACCATACCAGTCGATCAAATCCTCCACGGCGCTCCGAGAAACCCCCAATCCATACAGCATGTTGCCCCGATGGCTGGGGCCTCCTGCCAGTAGAAAGGGCTCCCCGTTCATGAGGTCCAAGCTGAGATAGGCGGTTTGAAAGCCGATGCTATGGGAAATGGATTTCAGCAAAGCCAGCCGTTCGTTCCAGGCGACCTCTTCGGGGTCCCACACAAAATGAACGAGATTCAACCTCCGCCAATGATCCAACGACAGCTGGCCTGCGAAAAAAAACAAAATAAGAAAATGAGTGGATGCATGACCACAGGGGTGCTCCAGAAAAACCCAGCGGGTTTCTTCTTGATCAAATTGAACATCGACCTGAGAAACATAGGATGGATGAACTGGGTGAATTCAACCTTTTCTGCTCAGGAATTTTTTTTTCTGAATTTTTGAGGTTTGGTCGGGCTGCAGTTTCACAAGACAGACAAAAAAAAGATCTATTTACAAATATTTAACAATGATCAAATCGCTTTTTCGACAGCAAAAAAAATTATCACTATTTTTTAATATTATTTTTTGAAAGAAAGAGAATACCGCTTCTTCCGCACCTTGTTGGTGGAGCCGTCGTTGGTTTTGGGCCCAAGTTCTCAAACCTTTGTGCTTTCCGGCGTTTGGCAGCGGATCGGGAATGGACCCCTGCTCTTGGATGAGGGCTTTCAGCATTTGGAAATGTTCCTCCCATCGTTTTCCCTTGGGTCCGAACTGGAAGCCGATTTTCAACAGCCGAGCTTCTTGGCTTTCGGTGATGGGCATCGTGGTTTGCATGTCGCATCGCTCTCTGTATCTTTTTCTGATGTTGTGGACCCTAAAAGTGACCCAACATTAAAGGAAAATATATATATATATATAAAGAGAAAAAAAAGCATGGAAAAAAAAACAATTATCTAAGGAAAAAAAACTCCAAGGAAAAAAAAAACTCTAAGGAAAAAAAAAAGCCGCATGAAAAAAACAATCATCTAAGGAAAAAAAAAACAGCATGAAAAAACATTTCTTTTCGATGTGTGTCGAATATCACACCAAGGCAAATGCTATTTAGTGTTTACCCCCCCCCCCCCCCAGAAAAAAAATAAAAAAAAATAAAAAGATAAAAGAAATAACAAATATACGTGTGAATCAAGCAAACTAATAAATGACACCGCCATGTGCAAAACGAAAACTACAGAGTGCCACCTGGTGGGGTGTTTGCTCCCCCCCCCCTTGTTTTTTTGAATGAAAATCAACAAAAATGGTTTTGGATTCTTTCTTGCTCATTCTATATTTAAAAAATAATGATAAAAACAAGATATACATGTGCATGTGTATATGTAAAACTCTTTAACAAACGATCGTATGAATACTCGCATATTTGGTTGAACGTAGACTCACCAGCTGGCCAAGGGCTGCTGTTCAGGGAACGTGGATGGAACGTTGCAATGGCCATATTTGCTTTTGAATTCCAGGAGTTGCGCAAACCACTGTTCGAAACGTTCGGACTGTAGATCCCAAACGAAGCCGATTTTATCCAGCCGCTTGAATCGGTCCCTCGACAATTGCCCGGTCTGCAAAATTTTTTAATTTCTTTTTATGATCAAACTCTTGAAACCGATCCAGCAATACTGGTTCAAGAAAATATGAAAAAAAAGGGGAACAAACAAATTGGGGGGGAAATTAAGAAAATTAAAAGAATTAAATAAAATAACGTACTCTTTGAAAATGGCGCTGTTGGCGAACCCATGCGGCCAATTCTGGATATCGTTTATTGATGTCGGAGTCTCCATCAGGAACGCAGCAATGACCGAATTCCTGACTGAAGCACTCCAACCTTTTGAACGATCTCGACCACCTAGCACATGTTCCCCACCAAAATCAGTCAACAAAATGCAAAATACAAAAAAAAGAAGGATTTTCACCTGTACCAAACGATGAATTTCGAAAGCAAACGAAACCTGCAGGGATTTTGTTGGGGGGTTATTAAACCTGACATCAAGAAAATAAGAAATGCTCTTTTAACAATGTTTCACAAGGTGAATCCAATTTCCCCCCCCCTTCCCTTTTTTTTCTGTGCAAATTTCTATTTTGTACAGCGAAGAAAGCTGAGGAGTCGTGTTTTATCATGCCCATTTATAAATTTTTATTATTCATTAAAATAAGGCTGTAAAACTCACTTGTCGGAGACTCCATCGAAGATGAATCCAATCTTCAATAGATCTTCATAGTCTTCCAAACTCATGTGGCCTTTCTGGAATTAAAAAAAAAAAAAACAGAAAAAAGTACCTGAGATAACAATCATAATGAAAAAAATAGCAGAAGAAAAGCTGCTGCATATCTGTTCTTTTTTTTTTCAAGAATCGGAAAACGGCGAAGCATATACAGCGTTTATTGACAGCAGTTCTGTTGGGATGGTTTTGATTTTGATTTTCACACCTTTAAATGCTGTCTCTGCCTTTTGACCCATTCTCCAAGGCCAGGCTGCATTTGTGGAACTCTACAGTGTCCATGTGTTTCCTAGTCAGACATAGAAGCCTCAACAAACTCCCCATTAACCCATCCACTCATTATTTCCCTTAGATCATCTATTGCATTTCCTGCAAAAAAAATATTGTGGAAAGAATTCCATGATCCATTCTCTTCTGCTGCTCATGTTGGCTCAGCACCTTACAACCCCCTCTCAAAGAAGAAATTGAAACAAAAAACTGACAAGGTATCTGTTGTTTTACATTTCAGATGCCTTCCCCCACAGACCTTACTTTGAAAACTACCAGTTCTTGATATCTTTCCGTCCAGCGTTTCCTGACGTAGGAGAGACGCTTGCACCGACCATTGGGGGCCGTCGGCAGAACCGGGGGTTTCGGCAAACCACAAACATCCAGCATGTCGAAATCCCCTTTTCGGCCCCTTACTCCGATTTCCTCCGCCTTCGATTTCCCCTTTATCTTACATTTTCGAAAGGACGTTTTTCGCGCTTTTCGTTGGCAAGGATTTTCAGATCTCTTGAATGTTGCATCGAGCAGCTCGCGGAAAAAAAAAGCCACGTACGATTGGCAGGGGGAAAGAATCTGCTTGATCGCAACCCGGTTATTCTCCGAAAAAGCAGAAGTCTGGAGGTGGGATTCGTTGTGTGCGGTGGGACGGGTTGGTTGGCGAGAGTTGTCCTAGATCGATTGGAGGGATTTGATCTGAAAAGGAGGGTGCATGTTTTTGCGCTGGAAAAACGAGCATGATGAAGGTGGCGGGTCCGACGGTGCGATTGCGTTGCTCGAGAAACTGGAGGCGGCTCTGAAGCGTCTGGTGGAGGTGATTTGAGTGACGTCTGGATGGGAAATGTCTGACGTCTTTTGGGACAAAATAAACTGCCAACATCTGGTGTATATCCCAGAATTGACCCCCCCCCACACACCCCAACATCCTTGGAGGGATTGGTATTGATGATGTCTGTGGTGGTGTTCCTTTCCGTTTTTTTTTTTTTTATCAATCAGGAATTTCTGAATGCCTCCGAAATGACAGAACTGGAATGTACTCTGTTGTTTGGATGGGGTTCACAAGAAGATTAAAAAACAATAATGAAAATGAGATAAAAGAGTGGGTTAATTTGCATGTCTCCGTTGGTCGGGATTTTCACCATCAATGTCCATCGATGGCTTGCAATAAAAATCGACCCCCCTTAGAAAGATGCTTTTATTTTGCTTCGACTATGTTCTTGACGATTTTTTATTTTTTTATTTTTTTTTCAGGAGGACCACAGTCATGTTTCTGAATTGAGATTTCTGTTGATGAATTCTTTGTCGAAAGTTCGCCCACCTCGACCGATCGACAACTGGCTGTGGCTCCGCTCATTCGTTTCTGACGGGGAAAACGAAGCCGAAAAAGCGATCAAGTCAGACCTGCTGAAAATGTGCTTGGAAAGGGCACCAAGGATGGTGAGCAGTTTGAGAAGCATTATCGGATTTTCTGTGGGTGGCCTGCCCCCTTGGAAGAGGGTTATTTTCTGGCTGATTCTTTGCTGAAGGGTTGTTTGCTGATGGACAAATTCTCGAGTTTGCTTTTTTTGCTTGGTTCCTCAAGACTAATAAAAAAAGTAATAATGATAATAATAGTAAGGTTGATTTGATAAATAATACCTGGTTTCTTTCTACTTGGATTTACTTGGTTTTACTGGGCCAGTTGGCCCCTAAGGCACTTTCTCAAATTCTTAGGCGACAGTGGTGGCTTTTTCTATCCATTGGTTTTGCAGTGGGTTTTTACGATCACCAATGTGGTTTTCTCGGTCTAAATGGGGACAGTGGGCCCCGAGGTTCTTTCCTACTTTCCCAACGATCATGGCGGGTTACTTGAACAAGGTATTTTATTCAGATTTTCGTTTTCCAAGGTGCTAGGATTCTTACTAGGTTTATTTTATTTTTAGATGCACCTGTGGAGGGTTCCCTAGAGCTGACTTTATTGGGCTGGATTTTTACCAAGGGCTAAATCACCTCGTTGTGGACGGCCTTCGTTGGGCAAGTTTGCCTAATGTAAATTACACATTCATTCATTTTTAATAAATAATAAATAATAGAGTTGTGGATTTCGAATAGGTCGGCGAATTCCTGAGCCGACATCCGAAGATCGTCAGAGGATTTTTTCGGGGTATGTTGATCTACCTGTTTTCCCTTTCTATAAAATTTGGCTGTTTTTTTGTTTTTTTTTTCCGTGTACCTTCTTTGTGAAAGATCCAATCCTGGACAATCCTGGAATCTATCATAATATATATATATATAAATACTTGTTTGCACGATGGCTTCTTAGTTGGAAAAAAAAACAATTGCTGTTTTTAAGAGTTTTCATATTGATGTGCCCATAATGGAGCGTATGGTTTTTGATTGCCCAGAGGATCCTTCGCGCATTCCACAGTGGTTTTCTCATTTCAGCTCGGAGGGGCTGTCCAAATTCCGATGGGGTGCCAAAGCCCTTGCAACCTTTTCACTGGCGAAAAGGGACAGGGTAACAGAAATAAATTAAATTAAATCAGTTGATCGATTTGTATGCTTATAGGGGGTGTGTGTTTTTTTTCAATGGAAGAGTCAACGCTTGGTTGTTTTGTTTTAAAATTCGGTTTAAAAAAAAGAAAAACAAAGAAATGAAAAAAAATGAAAAACAACCATCAGTGCACAGACATTGCTTTTGTTTCGTTTGGAAAGCAGTCAAAAATATCATCGACTGAAAAATATTCATGGGTCGCAGATGTTAATTTAAAAAAAAGCAAAAAAAAAAAAGCAGGGAAATTTGAAAGTCTGGATTTTTTTTTTTCTTTTTTGTGATGGGTGCAGGTTTGGGAATTTCTGGTTTGGGGTGGAAGGCACTCTCAAGCTCCGGTTGCTGTGGCGACGAAACTGCATTATTTCTATGAACTCAAGGTAGGTCAAGAAATAGAAGTGTGATTGGTTGCAAATTATCGAAGGGCGGTTAACTGTACGTGAGGGGATTTCTTTACCTTGGCAAAAATATACAGGTTCGATACAAATTCCTGAATTTATATACATATTTCTGTGACATAATATCTTGTCAGTGTCGTTATTTACATCTGCTGCTTTTTTTGTTTTCGTTTCAGCTTCTTGTAGGAACAGTGATTCCCGCATTCATTTTTTTTTCCAAAATGCCCTCTTTTTTTTGTTTTGTTCGGTGAGTGGATTTTTTTATTTTACTTTTTTTCCCCACAGGTCAAGGACACAGTGGAGAACTTGCTGAACGAATGTCCTGAGTTTTGGTCGTCTGACGAATTCAGAAATTGCTTGAGAAGCGGGGACATTCTTTCTTTGGATCCAAATTTTTTCGTAGAGGTGATTTCAAACGTTCTAAAAAACACCAAAAAAAAAAAAAAAGATTAATAAAGCCCATGTGTTTGGTATGCATCAAAAAAACCTAAAAAACATAAAAAAAAACTAAAACAACGCATTTGATTTAAATGCCTGACTCTGGCCCTGATTGATTTCTTGACCTAATCCGAGCATTGGATGGGTGTTCGGAAAACAATGAAGCAAACGGTCAAGAAACCTTTGCAAATCATAAGTCCAAGTGGCTCCTGAATTAAAATATTTATATTTCATTCAGATTCTGTGTTGGGTTGCAGGAGCTTTATGATGACTGGACTGGAAGGGACGGGGAAGTGGTGGCCGAAATCGAGGAGATTATCGAAACGGTGGTCAAGGAAATGGAAACTTGCGAATGGATCCATCGAATCGAAATCCATCTGAGCGAACAGGAAGTCATGGCCCTTTTGAAATCGATCGCATCCGACCTGCGGAGAGATCAGGTGCTTAAAAAAATACATTTTTTGTCTTGCCTTTTCTCTTTGGGAACACTTTCTTGCTGAAAAGACCCCCCCCCCCCCCTTTTTTCAAGAATTAAATAATAATATAATATCTGTATATACTATTTTGATTGAAAAATAGAAAACAAAAAACAAAAAAACAAGATGAAAAATGAGAAAACAAGCAACTGAAAAATACGCCAAGAAGAAATGAAGAATCGTTGAAAGCACAATCCCTGGGAAAGAATCTCGAAGGTTCAGGGTTGCTTGAATTTACATTGAAAAACCAAATGTAAAGAAAATAAACACATCGTCTAATCGTCTTTTTTCTTTCTGAGATGGTTTTTTTGAATCTTCAGCTAGACGGGTCAAGAAAGCGTTTTCAATGCCATGTTTTCGATTCGATGGAAGCGTTTCGGTGATGCTTTGCTGGCGAACGCTCTGGCATTCAACCCTGCCGCTTTGCTGGGTTTCTTGAAAGCCAATGACGAACTGCAGGAACGAATCTCGAAGAATTCCATGCAGCTGCATACGTCGCCAGACATTCACAAGGTATTTGAACTTTGGGATCGAAAAAAAAATTAAAAAATGATAGTATCAATTTAATAAAAACATCAATGAGAAAAGGACTGAAACAGTTGTACCCCCCCCCCCCCCCCCTTGATTTTTTATTTTTTTTTCACTTGTGGAAAAAGTGGAAAAAATAAACTCCCTATTTTGGGCTCAGGAGTATATTTTTTTTTTTTGTTGAAAGCGTTGCAAGATTTTGAACTTTTTCTTTTTATTCTCTTAGGATCAATGCCACTTGTTGAAAAAGACGATCGATGCACTTCCCAGGGATAAAGAATTTACGTTTCGATGGTTGGAGGTCTTCTCGATGGAAATTGCACTGTCAAAATGCGTCGAACAAGGAGGGGTGGAAGCCTTGGATTCGATCCTCTCAGACAATGGCATCGAAGTCAGGTGCACAGAAAAAAACACAAAAAAAAAACAAAACAGATAGAAACAAAAAAAAACAGGAGAGAACCAAAAAAACTCAGAAAAAAATAATCTCGCCTCCCCTAGAAAAGCCAACACAGAAGGTGATTCTTTTCGAATGCACATATCAGTTTTTGTTTTCCTCCTTTTTTTCCCTCTGTTTTTTGCCACATTTCTGCATCAGGTGGATTCAGACTTTTGGGGTTAATTTCTTTTTTCCTCGATTAGATCGAGCAGCCCAAGGAAGAAATATGCTCTGTTGACCTCCTCTGACGATGACCAGAAAAAATCCTCCAGAAAACGGAAGAAGAAACACAAAAAGAGGGAATCGAAACGCAAGAAGCTGATGGACGATCTTACGAGGTATGCGCATAATTCACCCCAGTCCACTCATAACCAAAACCAGAAGAATCATCCATTCACTTTTTATTAATTTTTTAATTCCTGCAGAAACAGCTCAGGGACCTTGTCAGGAAGGGTGTGGCAGCTTACCTCGTTCAGGTCTGGAAAAGTTTCGATGCTGGAGTGCAATGGACAACGGGAAGTGATCCAAGCGCTCGTCGATCATGCCAAATACTACTGGTGTCCCGAAGGCATGGATGGTCCAAGCCATTTGTAAAAAAACAGAAATTTCATGTGAAATTTCACTCCTTCAGGAATAACCATAAGTGCATGGTGGCATTTTTTAGGGGTGGCAAGGAATTCCACATCATCAGAATGGATCTGCAAAAACACGATGAGTCTGTGGGGGCGAAATCAATTTTTTTTTCGCCAAATCAACGAAATTTATCCCCTTTTTTCTGAAAAAACTGCCTCTCCATCCAATTCTCCTTCGCTCGAAATGTCGCGCCAAGCCGCCGACCCTGAAAGACGTCACTTTGCGAAACGTCGCCCGGATTGGGACCCCCCCGAGTTGCACGCCGACCTTCGCACCTCATCCTTGGAACCCCTCCGGTCCAAAAAACAACGAAGCGCGTGCCCGACCTGCAAGAAATCCCGTTCGCTATACTGCCACGACTGCTTGATACCCCTAACCGCCGCACCCAAAGTCGCCCTGCCCTGCAATATTCACATATTGGTCGACGGAGATGCCCGCTCGAGAAACACCGGCGTCCAAGCAGCGATCCTTGCTCCAGATCACATAACTCTCCACGCTTTGGACGGCTCCCTGGACGTCGATCCCGAGACGGCGGTTCTACTGTTTCCCAGCGACTGCGCGGTGGACGCCGACAATCTCGACATGAAAGACGTCAAAGACGTCATCCTCATCGATTCGGTGTGGAAAAAATCGTCCAAAATTGCTAAAACCAACCCAGTGTTAAAAGATTTGAAAAGGGTGAGGTTGAATGGGGTCAGGTCGTCCTTCTGGAGGTTTCATACGGATGGGGTGCCTGGGGAAGGGGTGTCGACGGTGGAGGCGATCTGGGTTTTTTTGAAAGCTCTGTTGGGTTGTGGGGCACTGCCCAAGGAGCAGTATTCTGAGCATTCGTTTGATGATATTCTGTGGTACTTTGCGCATCAATATGAAATCATTCAAGAAGTGAAAAGGGTGAAAAGAGCCAAGGCCACGTCGAAAAAGACGGAGGGGGGGGATGGTGTGAAACGAGAAGGGAGTGGAAAGCCAGCTGCAGAACCTTCAGAAAGAAAAGCTGGCTGAGCGACGGACAAAACCGTGCTAGATTTTCACTGGGAGATACTTGCCCAAGGCGACTGTGATGCAAAATAGTTTAGAAATGTTCATGCCAGCAGGCCGGATTTTGGAGTCCACAGTAGAGAGAGGATGCTGGAATTCATGATGGCTGAAAGACAAATTTCAATCAAACGTTGATGAGGTGCCAGTTTTACGGTGGAATGTTGATAATGTTATTCGAAGCACCCAGTCCGGATGTATACTGTGAATGCATGAGGCCTGGCCACTCTTGCTTTGCAGGGTAATTTTTAGGGGGCCAAATTCACAGGCCGCCTGAGCAGTTTTCAGCCCTTTCACATTTTGCAACTGGCACAGATCACATGCTTCCAAAGAGGAGACCCCCTTTTGTCTTTTCTGTGCATCCTTGATTGAGAAATCCATTCTGTTATGTTTACACATGTACAGTGGAAATGCATTATGAACCCTCTTTTCCACAAATGTGAATAAATGCCGTAATCGGTGGAATTTATTTCAGAAAAATTCGAATCAAATCGCGCATGGAAAAAGAAAACGCAAAAGAAAGGAAAGTCAACGCCATCGATCAGTCCGTCATACGCGCAAGCTGTCCAAGGGTGGGTGTTGGCTTTTGGGGTCCTTGGGCTCTGTAACACTGGCATCGTCCAGGGCTTCCTTGAAAAAAAAAATCAAAACCGTAACAGAAAACAGCTTCAGAAAAAGAACGACAGTTTTTTTTCCCCAGAGAAAAAAGGGGTGGCGAGAAACCATGATGCCTTCCTTCTCCAGCATAGGCTCGTCCGATGCGATGGACAGCAAGGCCGCTCTGGCGAACGAGGTCCCCTGGCAAGCGTACATGACCGCGAAACTCATTACGGAGCGCGAACTGGAGCTGATCAAGGGCTACGACAAGCAGTCGGAGGAGATTCAGAATGCGCTGCTGGAGCAAGACGGCCCCGCCTACGTCGAAGCTTTCATGACCGTCTTGCGCAACACCACCAAGGAGCAGGTCGTGCAGTATGTTCTCGCGCTGCTGAACGCGATGGTGACGTCCGACCCCAGCCGCGCCCGTTTGTTTCACGTGCAGAGCGATGCGCACAAGGGGCGCGTCGCGGAGCCTTACACCGTGTTCGAGCGTCACTTGAAACGAACGGATTGGTTCACTCAAGAGATGGGTGCGAGGTTGTTGACCGCCGTGCTGGCCTCCAGGCCCGAGAAAGAGAGATCCGTGTTCGCTTCCGGCCAACACGTTCCGAGATTGACGGGCGAGGGGTCCAGCTCCGACCCAGGGGTGGACCTGTCCGTGGCTGAGAGGGCTGTGCTGATGTTCATGGACTGGTTAACGAGCCAATTGCGGAGGCCAACCAACGCCACCAAATCCATCCCCACCGCCGTGTTTTGTTTAGCCAGCCTCCTGAGGGAGAGGGGCGTCAGGAAACTCTTCCACAGGGCGGGAGGGATCTCGCTGCTGGCACCCATCCTGAGGAGTGGGGTTCAGGCTCAGTCCCTGAACATCCAGCTGCTGTACGAGGCCACCCTCTGCGTGTGGCTGTTGTCTTACATGCCTGATTGTGCTAAAGCCATCAAGGATTGCGCGATTCCTCGGTCGCTGGTGGGGGTGGTCAGGGCAAACGTGAAGGAAAAAGTGACGAGAGTGGGGCTGTATTCCCTCAAGAATATGCTGACCTCGGATGCAGACGTTACGCAAGAAGTGGTGGAGTCTGGGCTGCCCAAACTGGTGCAAATTCGCATGTTGCAGAACTGGGAGGATGAGGATATCCCCTCGGTACTGGAGTGGCTGGACGACCACCTGAAAACGGTCATCGAGGTGCTGTCCAATTACGAAAAGTACAAGCAGGAGGTGCTGTCGGGGAGGTTGGACTGGGGCCCAATGCACACCGAGGAGCAGTTCTGGAGGCAAAACATTCACAAGCTGGAGGAGAAGGATTTCCACGTTTTGAGGGTGCTGTTGAGGTTGCTGGAGGTGTCCAGGGAGGTTCAGACGCTGGCGGTGGGGTGTTACGATTTGGGTCAATTTGTGACGTACCATCCACATGGGCGGCACATCGTGAATGATCTGCGGGGGAAGGAGGTGGTCATGGAGCTGATGAGGCATTCGGATACCGAAGTACAGAAAAATGCGTTGCTCTGCGTCCAAAAGATAATGCTTTCCAAGGATAAACTGGATTTTCTGTCAGCAATGGCGTGAATTAGGCGATGGGTGGGGGGGAGGAGGGGTGGAAATGATGTGTTTTTTTGACCATCGGTGGATGGGGGAAGCCTACCTGTCGGTGGATGGATGGGTTGGTTTTTTTTTTCCAAGGGAAACAAAAACGTATTGGGGCGGAAGTGTTAAAAGTTGGAACCGAAACCAGAAGAGGAAAGGAAAAAAATGGTGAGGATAAGGATATGTATGGAGGTCGAGGGGTGGATTTTCGATTTTCGGTTTTGTTGTTTCCTTTTCCTTTTTTATTTTTGCACAGGAAAAAGTGGGCTCTTTTTGATCAGGAATGGAATGTCGCAAGTTCAGCGAGACGAGGCAGAGAAAAAGACTCCGTAGCAGGTTTATTTTTTTGTCCTGTTTGTTTTTTTTGGGGGGGAGGGTCTTTTTGGTGTGCGTGTTTTTCTATCATGAATTCAAGGGGCCGCACAACTTCTCAGGATTTATGGTTTCGGTTAAGAATGCGGATAATTGGGAGCCAGTTTTTTTTTGCTCAAAGTGCAAACCCAAACAAAGACGTTTCCTTTTGGGGCGGGGGGGCGGGTGTTTTGCTGGGGTGAAATGTGATGTCACACTTTTTCTCTTTCTTTTTCCTGCTCGAGTCTATGCAACCCTCGTAAATGTTCAGCCCCACTGTTGCTCCATTTCCTTGCCTTGAAATGGTATTTTTTTTGCACGGTGGATAGAAGTGTAGCAAAGAGGCAAGGGAAAAAAGGAGAGGTTTTCTTTTTTTTGTCTTGTGGCCGGAGCCGTGGGGTGGTGGCGTACTTTTTTGATATTTGGTGTAATTCTATTTGGAAACAAAAACACCAGTGGAGAATGCAGCAGCACTTCAATTTCCTGCTCGTCCGAAAAGGCTCAATTTTTTCGTATGGGGTTATTTTCCTTACCAACAGGCCCAACGCAAAACATGATGTATGAGGAAAACAGAGTTTTTTTTTTCTGGGAACCACACGAACCCATAAATACCTTACACAGGCCTATCTACGGGTCCAAAAAGGAACAAATAGGACAAGATCTCACAAAATTAAGATGCCATCAAGCTACCCTGTCCCACACTGGCGCTGGTGAGCCCCCCAGTGTTCTTTTCCACAATCCCTACCACAATACCAAATCTTTCCACTCCCATTTCACCTCTCCAATTCCGTGGCAGGAGTGATTTCTACCTTGATGCGTTGTGATTGCTTCCCCCTCCCCCCAAAGAAAAAAGGGTTATTATGTGCAATTATCTTAAAAATCTCAAACATTGATGGGTTGAATGGAACCTGGATGACTGGGGTGCGTCTCATCCAAAGAAATTGGCTCGGCTGCCCGGATGGCGATTGAATGTTGCTGACATTTGTCATTGTTGAAAGGTATCTTGATGATTTGGCCATTAGAAACTGAACCCACTGTCTGAAGGTCAGCAAGGAAGAGATTCTGTGCCAAAGCTTTCGGGCAAAGCCACAAGTACTGGAAAGAACAACACTTCGATAACAAATTCGTCGATCCATGGATCAACCAAAATTGTATATTCAGAGTGGGCGATGGTTGTTTAGCTTCAGATTTTTTGGGGAAACCCTTATTCCTTGAATATGAGAGAAAAAGAAGAAAAATGCCATATATTTGCTGGTGTTCATTTTCTTCCCATCAGATTGGTACGAGGTTGGAGAGCAAATGGACTTCCTGTTTTTTTGCACAAAGTGATATGCTCGATTTCATCTAAACCTCCATCAGGTATTGCAGCCTTGTGGTCAAAAATCACATGAAGGCAGGAAAACCCTCAGTCCAACATGCAATTTTCTCTTGTGTCAAGTTCCGAAGACAGCAGAGTTGTGTGGGTTTGCTTTCTTGAATCTCTCTCGTTGCTGCGATGCAACCGTATGCAATTATGCAGACCCCCCCCCCCAACAATTGAAATCCCATTCGATGTGCACCCCCACAGTGGCCTCTTTTTTCGCAACATCAATTTTTGTCTCACTCAGAAAAATCTCGTAACTGCAGCCCTTTTTAAACTTTTCTCAAATATAAAATGCCCTTAAAAACCCAATACTGAATTTTTACATCCCAATTGAAAAATAGGCAGTTTTGCCCCATATCCCAAAGCTGCTACACCAATTAACGTTCATCTTCGTTTCACGAGATCCCACCCTCTTCTGCCCCCCACCCACTTCCCCCCCTAAACCTAATCCACCACCCTTGTTGAGGTGGGGTTCGAGTCTATCGCCGCCGACCTCTACCATAAGAGGTTGGTGGCGATAAACTGTTCATTTTTGTTTAGGGGGGGCAGAAGAGCTAGAGGGTGGAATCCGAAAAAAAACCATTTTCTCCATGCGACATAAAAAGACCTTTTTTTCTCTTTTCCATCTGATGCACGCAGCAAAATCAACCTGTCGATTGATCAGGTTCATGAAACCCCCAGTTTCGTCCTACACATCCACACCACGGCTATCCATCCCTTCCGAACCATTTGTTTTCGTCTCCTTCTTCTCCCTTGTCAGCTCCCCCTTCCATGAATCCCAGCCTCTGTTGCAACCCGCCCACTTCCCTCCCTCACCCGAACCACCACCCATGTTGAGGCGGGGTTTTGAGTCTATCGCCGCCGACCTCTACAAAAAGAGGTTGGTGGCGATAAACTGTCCACTTTTTGTTTCTTGGATTTCGGGAGGGCAGAAATGCTACAAACTGGGATTCCTGGAAATCACATTGCCTTTTTGGAGACCCTTTATGCCGTGGACTGTCGCTTTTTGAATGGATTCCACCGATCCACCCCTCTTTTTCGCTTCGCTGGTTCTCACCCGCCCAACCAAGAAATTGACTGACCTGCCCGGGAACCCTGAGTTCGAGAAAGCACTGTCTCCTCGTGCAATGCCAACATTTTGGCAGTCAATTTCGACAATGCCGATGATTTATCCCCAGTCCCCCTTTTTAGCTTTTCCAACGAGCCAACGAGAACTCCCCATGATGCGATCTGAGAGCCAAACCTTGAATGATGATCCTCCCAGTCAGACATAGAAGACCCGGAATTTGCGTGTCCGATTCGCCATCCAGAGCATTCAGCCTCCTGCAAAGCTTGTTGAAATTTTTATCGAGGGTTGATTCCAACAGGTTGTGCATTTTCCTTCTGTGCTTTTCCGTGATCATGTCGATCCTAGCCACGAAAGCATCTTGCTTCTCAGCGACCCTGTTCTTTTAAACAGAAAAACGGAGCCTTGTCCGGCAAATATTCTCTCTATCTCGATGAATCCATCCACTGTTCCAGACTGGCCAAAATCTCCATTTCCTTCCTTGCTTCCCTGAAAACCTCCATCCTTTCTCCACAGGGAAAAGTGAATTTCTCGTCGACGCCTCTATGATCATTATAGCAATGGTAAGAAAACCCATATCAGGAAATCTGGACCAGTGGCATCCACACAAACAACAAGTCCGACAATTTTTTTTTTTAAACATTCTGACCATCACTGATTTCCCTTTCAAACTCCACTCGTGCTTCTTTTTCCAAATTTCTCAGATGTGCATAAAACCCAGTGGGGATCGAGTATGTCTTTCCCCCACCTACAAGTCCGATATTTATTTTTTTTTAAACATTCTGACCATCACTGATTTCCCTTTCAAACTCCACTCGTGCTTCTTTTTCCAAATTTCTCAGATGTGCATAAAACCCAGTGGGGATCGAGTATGTCTTTCCCCCACCTACAAGTCCGATATTTATTTATTTTTAAACATTCTGACCATCACTG
This sequence comes from Bryopsis sp. KO-2023, assembly GCA_030272585.1. Lineage (NCBI taxonomy): Eukaryota > Viridiplantae > Chlorophyta > Ulvophyceae > Bryopsidales > Bryopsidaceae > Bryopsis > Bryopsis sp. KO-2023. The sequence continues at coordinate 4,535,948 of BSYQ01000004.1, read as the reverse complement.
ATTTCCCTTTCAAACTCCACTCGTGCTTCTTTTTCCAAATTTCTCAGATGTGCATAAAACCCAGTGGGGATCGAGTATGTCTTTCCCCCACCTACAAGTCCGATATTTTTTGTTTTTTTAACATTCTGACCATCACTGATTTCCCTTTCAAACTCCACTCGTGCTTCTTTTTCCAAATTTCTCAGATGTGCATAAAACCCAGTGGGGATCGAGTATGTCTTTCCCCCACCTACAAGTCCGATATTTATTTTTTTTTAAACATTCTGACCATCACTGATTTCCCTTTCAAACTCCACTCGTGCTTCTTTTTCCAAATTTCTCAGATGTGCATAAAACCCAGTGGGGATCGAGTATGTCTTTCCCCCACCTACAACTCCGATATTTTTTGTTTTTTTAACATTCTGACCATCACTGATTTCCCTTTCAAACTCCACTTGTGCTTCTTTTTCCAAATTTCTCAGATGTGCATAAAACCCAGTGGGGATCGAGTATGTCTTTCCCCCACCTACAACTCCGATATTTTTTGTTTTTTTAACATTCTGACCATCACTGATTTCCCTTTCAAACTCCACTCGTGCTTCTTTTTCCAAATTTCTCAGATGTGCATAAAACCCAGTGGGGATCGAGTATGTCTTTCCCCCACCTACAACTCCGATATTTTTTGTTTTTTTAACATTCTGACCATCACTGATTTCCCTTTCAAACTCCACTTGTGCTTCTTTTTCCAAATTTCTCAGAGGTGCATAAAACCCAGTGGGGATCGAGTATGTCTTTCCCCAACCTACAAGTCCGATATTTTTTGTTTTTTTAACATTCTGACCATCACTGATTTCCCTTTCAAACTCCACTTGTGCTTCTTTTTCCAAATTTCTCAGATGTGCATAAAACCCAGTGGGGATCGAGTATGTCTTTCCCCCACCTACAACTCCGATATTTTTTGTTTTTTTAACATTCTGACCATCACTGATTTCCCTTTCAAACTCCACTCGTGCTTCTTTTTCCAAATTTCTCAGATGTGCATAAAACCCAGTGGGGATCGAGTATGTCTTTCCCCCACCTACAACTCCGATATTTTTTGTTTTTTTAACATTCTGACCATCACTGATTTCCCTTTCAAACTCCACTTGTGCTTCTTTTTCCAAATTTCTCAGAGGTGCATAAAACCCAGTGGGGATCGAGTATGTCTTTCCCCAACCTACAAGTCCGATATTTTTTGTTTTTTTAACATTCTGACCATCACTGATTTCCCTTTCAAACTCCACTCGTGCTTCTTTTTCCAAATTTCTCATAGGTTTTCCCCACCTCTCCACTTTCCTCTATTTCCACTATTAATCGATCAAATAACCTTGCCCGATTTTTGTCACCTTGAAAATCACCTTTTCTCCTTCAAAATAATATCCTTTTCAAACACTCCCCGCCCCCCCCCTTCCAAATCCTAATCGAGGGTCCCCTGCAATTCTCATCTTTTTTTTTTTTCCTCAAGCCCTTTTACACTTTTTCCTTCCAGAATGTATGCATCGTCGATTTCTGACTCCAAGCTCCCAATCAATTGCTATTCTGCCCCTTTTTTTTCCCAGCCAAAAAATTAATAAATGAAGAATAAAGAATAAAAATATAATCTGCCCGCTTTTTTTCCCAGCTGAAAAATGAATAAATAAAGAATAAAAAATATAAATATAATCTGCCACTTTTTTTTTTCCCAGCCAAAAATGAATAAATGAAGAATAAAAAATAAAGAATGAAGAATAAGAATATGTACCCTGTTCCCTCACGAACTCCATGGTAACAAACCCCCCCCCCAAAAAAAGAAAGAAAAATCAGGAGCCATGAATAATCTTTTTTTTTTCTCTCCTTGCTGCACCTAAATCCCCTCCACCAGAATCCAGTTTATAAAAACTGACCCTGTCCACATGTCAATGCTGTCCTGTCCTAAATTGACCGATAGTAATTAAGTAACTCATCCACTCGATTCCAAAATTCCTCTTTTTCTCAAAGATGCAAAAAAAATCACACTGAGGATAAACAATATCTTTTGGGTCCCTCCCCTTTTTCTTTTTCCTCCACCGCACAAAAACGATCAATCCACCTTCCCCAATCTTTGATCATGGCTTCTTTCGTTCACTTCTGGTCCAAAATCAATTTTTTGAAGGCCCCCCCCCCCCCCCCTTCCGATCCCCAAACTTCATCGAGGGGTCCTCTTTCATTTCATATGGGTCTTTTTTCCCCCAGCCTTTTGATGACACTCCTTCCTTCAACAATGTGTGCATCATTCTCTGATCCCAATTCCGTCCCTTTTTTTTTTTCAAACTGAAAAATGAACAGATAATTAAAAATCATCTATATTTCAGTTCTTTTTTTTTTTTTTGCTTGAATCCCTTCCACCAGAATCCAGTCGATAAAACTTGACCCTGTCCCCATGTCAATGCTGCCCTGTCCTAAATTGACCGAAAGTAATAAACCTCTTTTTTTTTTTTAAACTGAAAAATGAATAGATAATTAAAAATCATCTATATTTCAGTTCTTTTCTTTTTGTTGCTTGAATCCCTTCCACCAGAATCCAGTCGATAAAACTTGACCCTGTCCCCATGTCAATGCTGCCCTGTCCTAAATTGACCGAAAGTAATAAACCTCTTTTTTTTTTTTTAACTGAAAAATGAATAGATAATTAAAAATCATCTATATTTCAGTTCTTTTCTTTTTGTTGCTTGAATCCCTTCCACCAGAATCCAGTCGATAAAACTTGACCCTGTCCCCATGTCAATGCTGCCCTGTCCTAAATTGACCGAAAGTAATAAACCTCTTTTTTTTTTTTAAACTGAAAAATGAATAGATAATTAAAAATCATCTATATTTCAGTTCTTTTCTTTTTGTTGCTTGAATCCCTTCCACCAGAATCCAGTCGATAAAACTTGACCCTGTCCCCATGTCAATGCTGCCCTGTCCTAAATTGACCGAAAGTAATAAACCTCTTTTTTTTTTTTAAACTGAAAAATGAATAGATAATTAAAAATCATCTATATTTCAGTTCTTTTCTTTTTGTTGCTTGAATCCCTTCCACCAGAATCCAGTCGATAAAACTTGACCCTGTCCCCATGTCAATGCTGCCCTGTCCTAAATTGACCGAAAGTAATAAACCTCTTTTTTTTTTTCAAACTGAAAAATGAACAGATAATTAAAAATCATCTATATTTCAGTTCTTTTTTTTTTTTTTGCTTGAATCCCTTCCACCAGAATCCAGTCGATAAAACTTGACCCTGTCCCCATGTCAATGCTGTCCTGTCCTAAATTGACCGAAAGTAATAAACCTCTTTTTTTTTTTTTAAGCTGAAAAATGAATAGATAAATAAAAATCATCTATATTTCAGTTCTTTTTTTGTTGTTGCTTGAATCCCTTCCACCAGAATCCAGTCGATAAAACTTGACCCTGTCCCCATGTCAATGCTGTCCTGTCCTAAATTGACCGAAAGTAATAAACCTCTTTTTTTTTTTTTAAGCTGAAAAATGAATAGATAAATAAAAATCATCTATATTTCAGTTCTTTTTTTGTTGTTGCTTGAATCCCTTCCACCAGAATCCAGTCGATAAAACTTGACCCTGTCCCCATGTCAATGCTGCCCTGTCCTAAATTGACCGAAAGTAATAAACCTCTTTTTTTTTTTTAAACTGAAAAATGAATAGATAATTAAAAATCATCTATATTTCAGTTCTTTTCTTTTTGTTGCTTGAATCCCTTCCACCAGAATCCAGTCGATAAAACTTGACCCTGTCCCCATGTCAATGCTGCCCTGTCCTAAATTGACCGAAAGTAATAAACCTCTTTTTTTTTTTCAAACTGAAAAATGAACAGATAATTAAAAATCATCTATATTTCAGTTCTTTTTTTTTTTTTTGCTTGAATCCCTTCCACCAGAATCCAGTCGATAAAACTTGACCCTGTCCCCATGTCAATGCTGTCCTGTCCTAAATTGACCGAAAGTAATAAACCTCTTTTTTTTTTTTTAAGCTGAAAAATGAATAGATAAATAAAAATCATCTATATTTCAGTTCTTTTTTTGTTGTTGCTTGAATCCCTTCCACCAGAATCCAGTCGATAAAACTTGACCCTGTCCCCATGTCAATGCTGCCCTGTCCTAAATTGACCGAAAGTAATAAACCTCTTTTTTTTTTTTAAACTGAAAAATGAATAGATAATTAAAAATCATCTATATTTCAGTTCTTTTCTTTTTGTTGCTTGAATCCCTTCCACCAGAATCCAGTCGATAAAACTTGACCCTGTCCCCATGTCAATGCTGTCCTGTCCTAAATTGACCGAAAGTAATAAACCTCTTTTTTTTTTTTTAAGCTGAAAAATGAATAGATAAATAAAAATCATCTATATTTCAGTTCTTTTTTTGTTGTTGCTTGAATCCCTTCCACCAGAATCCAGTCGATAAAACTTGACCCTGTCCCCATGTCAATGCTGTCCTGTCCTAAATTGACCGAAAGTAATAAACCTCTTTTTTTTTTTTTAAGCTGAAAAATGAATAGATAAATAAAAATCATCTATATTTCAGTTCTTTTTTTTTTTGTTGCTTGAATCCCTTCCACCAGAATCCAGTCGATAAAACTTGACCCTGTCCCCATGTCAATGCTGTCCTGTCCTAAATTGACCGAAAGTAATAAACCTCTTTTTTTCAAAGATGCAAAAAAACTCACCAAGTGTCAACAATATCTTTTGCGTCCCTCCCCTTTTTCTTTCTCCTTTACCACAACAAAAACCATCAATCCACCTTCCCTGATTTTCGTCGAGTTAAAAATCACAGTATGACTTTTTTCCTTTACTTCTGGTCCAAAATCAATTTTTCAAGCCCCCTTCTGAACCCCAAACTTCATCGAGGGGTGCTTTTTCATTCTATAAGGGTGTTTTTCCCAACAGCCTTTTGATGACACTCCTTCCTTCAACAATATGTGCATCATTCTCTGACCCCAATTCCGTCCCTTTTTTTTAAACTGAAAAATGAATAGATAATTTAAAATCATATCTATTTCTGTTCTTTTTTTTTGTCTATTGGATCAGTAGACTGAAACTGATCCAACGTCCCTGTCCTCGATTGACCAAAAGTAATTTTTCATTCATTTGTTCCCTCTTCCAACACATAATCGAAAAAGAGATCGACAGATTTTTTTCTAAGGCCCCACTCTTTTTTCTGAACATTTGGAACAACACCATCTTCTTTTCTTTCCCTGAAGAAACTTTTTTTTCTCCCCAAAACAATTTTTTTCCCCGAACATTTCTTTTTAATTCCCCGAACAATTTTTTTTTCTCCCCCGAGAAAACCATTGGTTTTTTTTCCCACCCAGAAAGGAAACTAAGGCCATTCCATGCAGATTATCCCCGTTTGCATGATTTTTTTAATTTTTTTTGTTTTTTCTATTCCCGAACCCAAATTATACCCTGAACTGGTAGTAGGAGTTTCCACTCACGTTATTTTCCCTATGAGTGAGTTTTTATATTTGTTTTTTTTTTTAATATGAAAAGTAAAAAATCCCTTCCCTCCCCCTCACCCCCCCCCCTTCCCCGAGTGACCAAGGGGGGGGGTTACTCTTTTTTTTTTTTTTTTACAGGGGCTGTAGCCCCGCCCGCCGTCGAATTTCTAAACAAAATCGAATGACGGCCCCCGTTGATTTGTCGAGACTGCTTGTGGCGACTGCGGTGATTGTGGGATTGGTGGTGATGAAGGTGAAAAGGGCCCGGAAGAGAAAGCGCCAGATCAGCACGATCAGCACATCGACCCAGGACGGGATGCACTTTTGATGGAAGGGAATCTCTGGAGCGAGCGCGACGGAGTCAGTCGTGGCGGTAATCGGTGCATCGCAAGTCTGCAAAAAGAATTCGAATTTTTGATGCTGCAGATTTTTTTAATATTTTATCCTCTTTTGAGTGAACCAGAAATTTTTTTTCGAATGAAAACGCATAAACCAATTGAACTTTAATTTACAGGGCTGAAAAATGGAGATCGATTTTAAGGAAGGATAGAGAAAAGGGGGTTCGAATCACTTTTTTCTTCGTTTTCTTTTTTCCCCCCTTTTCCCCCTTTTTTTTCCATGCTAGAGTCTTAATTCAGATTCCATTTTTTTCTTTTCCCTCCCTTTTTCTTAACATCAAGTTTTTTTTGCGTTTTATTTCAACTCACCTCGTAGACAATCTTGTCGAAAGAATGGGCGATCTGCCCATAATATACCCCGTAGTAGTATCCATCTCCAACGTCGGTGTCCATATCACTCCTCTTCTCCATTCTTGCGACGAAGCCACACATCAGCGCTGATGTGATGACACCCGCGAGGATGCAAAACATGATGCTCCTAGTCAGACACATTCGAAACATTAATTTTTTTGGTTTGATTACTTAAAGGCAAGAAGAAAAAACAAAAGAAACCGAACTGGAACACACAAGAGCATTCCTGGTCTGACTTGAAAAAAAAAACAACCTGCAGAATCCACCTGTGGCTAGATCCAGTTTCTTTATAGTAGTTAAACCTTTGGGGAGAGATCTAGATATACAAAGGATGAAACAGTGGTTTACCTCCACTGAGGAGTCAGCCTATAGGCCAAAAGGCCAAGTATATATGTGCTATAGCTATAGCACATATATACTTGGCCTTTTGGCCTCATGCAAAATAGTTTCAATATTAAAAAATATTGGGAGTCAGGTGGGATAATATATACATACTAACAATATTTTTTTATTCGGATCTGTCAGACCCAGAGAGGCGGATCCGGGGGGGGTGCGCAGGAGCGCGCGCACCCCCGTCTCGTCGCGTTGTTTCCCTTTTTACACCACCAAAAAGTAGACAAAGTTTTGAAACGTTCGAGTGGGGCTTCAGGTATCGAACGCGCACCCCCCTCTCTGGAATCCTGGATCCGCTTTGTGGTCTTGAAAATAGAAAGAGCAGGAAAAAAAAGGGACTGCCCCTCCTCTCAGAAAACAGGTCGGAACATAAGGACTCGTTCGAGATCAATCAATAGCGTTTTCCTCAAAAAAACAGGTCGGAACATACGGACTCGTTCGAGATCAACCAACCGACAGATTGCGTGTTCCTTAAAAAAAAACAGGTCGTAAGATATGGACTCGTTCGAGATCAATCATCGACGGATTGCGTTTTCGTCACGCTGTCTTTCAACGCGTCGAGTCGAAGACGTCTTTTTCAAACTTCTGCTGGAATTTCACGAAGTAGAGGGGCGTTCTTACCTGTCTTTTCCCATCTTGGACGTCGACGACGATAGGTTCGCTCCGAAAACAAAAGGCACGCTCCGCAGTTGGCACAAGTACACACAAAGGGCAAGAAAGCGAAGGAGAAAAAAAGGCGCCAAGAGAATTAAATACGGGGGCGCCGTCAACGTCAATCTGCCAGAACTACGAGAATTTTTTCCGTTATGTCTGACTGGAGGAGGCATTCGATTCTGGCAACACCAATTTCCTTGTGGAGGGGTCTGTGATTATTTTCAGCCATGCTGAAAGCCCAACTGGTTGAACGAATGGCAGGGTGGATAGTGCAACTGTTTTGGTTGGATATGGAACCATTTTTAATTAAACCCATCTGAATGAAGTGCTGTTTCACCTCCATTCCCTGCAACATTCATTTTTTTATGGTGGGAAGCCATCAAATTTGTTGGGAGGCTCACTCAGCATCCCAATACTTTTTTTGGGATGGGGTTCTCTTCCTAATATAAAAAGGATTTCCTCAGTGCGAAGTAAAAAAAAAAATGGAGTTTTTTCCTGTCACATACCCGTGTGAGAAAATGGAAAAGCGGCTGAGTAAGCAGTCGGTTGTTCAGTGCGGTTGAGAGAGTGAAATGAGTCATAAGACTTTGTTCCTTGTGGATGGTAATTGTGTTTTTGGAGGGTGGAGGAAGGTCCCCACCAGTTCAAAAGAACCACAAAAAAATTCTGGAGCAAGTTTAAGATGGAATGAGGAAAAAAGACAACAATGGCATTGGCATCGCTGGTAGATCTTCTGTTGATGTTTTAAATTAGATTTTGCAGGGCTGCACAGTGTCCCATTCCCACATTTAGAATAACTTTTTATTTTTTTTCGGCTTTGCAAAATCCACACCTTCTGTTGATATTGTCCACACCACTGAAAACCAAGAAAAAATATCGAATCATGTAAAACTCTTTTTTTTTATAAAGGAGCAAACCTTGAAATCAATGGCTCTGTCAGACTTACAGACACTGCATGTGTTTCTTTTTCCTTTTTCTCTGGCATGATGTTTCAGTGAACCGCATGGTTTTGGCCTCATGCAAAAGTATCTACAGCTGCCCCTCATTGAACGATATTCTACAATAAGCTGGTAAAGGAGCCACACTGAAAACATCGCCTCAGTTTTAAAGAGAACCATGCATAATCTTTTCACATTCCCAATTCTTTCTTTTTTTTTGGCAAGAAAGCAACGGAGCTAACCAACGAAAGTAAAAGAAAGCAACTCGATACATGATACATTTCCCATAGATCCAGCACTAGTGTTCGGAGCACGTGGATAGGCCCTACCCTGCCGTCTGCTTCGGCATGCAGGCTCGATTGTTTGCTAAAAGTTTGCCTGATCACCAGAGGAGGGTGCAATTCACAAAAAATAACAATAGGAAATAGGGATGGATAGAGCCGAAAGGAAAAGATGGGGAAAAAATGGTGAAGAATTTTGACCAAGGTTCTGTTGTGTTTTGTGGTGGACCGAACAGCTCGAGCTATGAAAATTTTTCTAAACGTTATCAACGACAAAACCGTAACTGCGGGGGGTGGGGATTTTGGCGAGTTGATTTTGGCTTTCACAAGGCTCAGATGCGGGGTTGTCAGCCACTAACTCGTTTCGACGTCCAAAACTTGCACCATCCGAACTCTGACCCGAACCATTTTGCTGAGCTAGTAAATCTACAGTATTACATCCCCCCCCCCTAACATTCCCCTGCACTGTCCCTCACTGCTCCATCAAATCGAAATCATTCTCATACCACCCACCATCTCCACTTGATTTCACCAACATACCCCCCAGCCTCTCCACCTCTTGATTGAATCTGTCCAGCGCCTCCGCCTTCAACCTTTTTCTTTCCCTACCCACATCTTCGATACATTGCTCCAAACGAACCAGCACCTCTGATGTCCCTCCTCCTCCTCCTCTCCCGCCGCCGCCGCCACCACCTTGGGCAGAACCTAAGCCTGCATGCTGCAATTTGATGCGTTCGATTCCAGCCCGTATTCCATCTATGTCCCCCCCTTCCTCTCCTGCACTCCTCAGCTCATGCTCTGTTTTGAAAATTACGGTGGCAGCTCGGTCTGGGTGATTGTCGTGACGTCGCTGCAGGTATGCCTTGAGGAGGTTGACGAAAGGGCTGTTTTCATCCGAGTTACCCCGGATGTCGACAGGCACCAGGTCGAGGAGGTTCGGGTGATCGCTTTGTCTGGCTATGGCCACGACCGCCTCCATGGCGTGGTGCATAACCAGCCAATGAGGGTGGCTGAGCAGTGCATGGAACAGATCCTGCGGCGAATCGATTGTTTTTGTACATGGATGGCCAGTGAAACCAATGCCGGATGGGGGCTAATTCCCGACTCTTGTGCAGAATACCGAAGATGCAAGGTGAATGGCTTCTCCATGGAGTCTCACCTCAGATGGCGGGCAGGTGAGTGCGGTTTGCTTGCATAGTCTCGCCACTGGCTCTGCGGTGTGCTGGCGGGATATGACGATTTTGGAAAGAACCGGTAGCAGCTGTGCACAGTGGAACTTGGGCAGATCACTTCCTCCCGAGGCAAGAATTTCAAGGGCGGGGCTCAGAAAAGACGGCGGACGCTTTTCCCACTGTTGGACGACTTCGCATGCCGCCGTCAGGATGCTGTCTTCTGCATCCAGGTGATGACCTGCGTTTCACAAAAACGTCTCAAACTTTGCATGGATTTTGTGCAGACATACTACGTTTCCCCACAGAAAACATTGGGGTGTAAAATTTCAACACGATGCACCCAAAAAGTGATTCTGCAAGGAAAAACAAAGGATTTTTTTGGGGGGGGGAGAAAGGACCTCACCATACTGGCTGGAATTTCTGAACAAGCTTGCCAGACATCTGAAAAGCCAATGTCCATGCTGTTCGAGGGCAGCTTTGTTCGCAGCATGCGGAGTTTCTAGAATGGCACTTTCAATCTGCATTTTTTTTCACCACATGTAACCATTCAACCAGGTCCCCACAATTGCCGAAGATCTATTTTTGATGATTGAATGCTGAAGGTAGCACACAAATGCAAAGGAAAAACGTGCCGAGGTCCGCAAAATGCTTCAAAAATGTCGAAAAGACTGATGGACACCCTTAATTCCTGCCACAAATCCACGGTGATGTGGTTGATAGGGACCCAGTCAGTCATACGATCGATCTCACCGGTCAGTCATACGATCGATCTAACCGGTCAGTCATACAATCAATCTCACCGGTCAGTCATACAATTGATCTCACCTGTTGGAGCGTTTTCAGGGCATCCCGAGCCCACTTGGACGCTTGGCATTTGTGGGGAATCGGTTGATGAGAAGCTTCCAAAATCACGCACCCTACAGCTGTCCGGTGCAAGCTCATAATGGACTCCGTATCGAACACCCTTTCCCACACCCTCTGCTGCACTTCTTCGTTGCAGTTCTGCCCAGAAATCTTTCTTTCAGTCCTCAACTCCCTCTTTTTCGGGGGTTAATTTTTCACACACAAAACTCGTTCTGCTAGATGTTTTTTTCCTGTAATTTGGTTGCTGTTGAGGGAACCCCCCCCAGAAAATCGAACGACTAATGAATATCATTGGGGGAAGACTAAATAAAATCAACACCCCAAGAGTTTCAATGTAAAATAAACCTCTTTTCTGTAAGGACAGCAATATCTTCTTAATTGATGTTTTTCAGCCAAAAAAAAATCTTCAGCAATACTTTAGCAGCACCAGAACTACACGCTGAAGGCTTTGTAGCCATGTAAGAATTCTTTCTCCTTAAAAAAAATTTATCAAATTAGATAAACTATGTTTCATAAGAAAATTAACCAACAACAACAATACGAGCTAAAAAAGAAACTTTAAAATAGTAAAAGAGTATATATAGTAGTGTATATATTTTTCATAAATATATATAGGGTTCTATATCGGGTGGAGCAACAAAAACTGAATGCACCCCACCAGAAGGAGCCGGGTATGCAAGAATGCCAGTTGTCTGGTTTTATTGTCGATGCTGGCATTGACCAAGCAGCCGACCACGAGGTTGGAAAGAATCGAGAACAGGGATGAAATGTGCATTTTCTGCATTCGGCTCGAAGACTTGCTCAACATCGCCCCCCAAATCGCTCCGAGAATTTCGGACAGCATTGGATGGCCCTCCAGAGCTGCACAAGCGATGAAAAAAAAAAAGTCAGACCAAGGTTTTAGAAGGATTATTTTCACTTGTTTAAAAGACCAACCTTGTTGCTTTTCCCCCCTGAGGAAAAGTTTTTTTCTTAGCCAGAGATACGCTGCAAGAGATACGCTGCAGAGAATACGCTGAGCGTTTGAAAAAAATGTGATGGGCCCAAAAGCCTTGGGAAAATAGGACCAAGAAAAACCAATAACATAGTTTCTTTTAACATTTGTATATATATTTGTTTTTTTGGGGGGGTTCACAGGGGTTGAGACAACAAACTGACCTAGCTCCAATAGGACTCTCTGGCACAGTTTCCAGGTCTGTCCAGCAGACCCTTGGGCCGAATCTTTGCAGCAGGATAGCAAGAATAGGAAGCATTTCCGAAAAATGGCTTCTCTCATTGCCTTGGAGCTCACAGACTGTAAACCACCATTTCATCCAACGGTCAGTCAGACAGGACGTTTTTTTTCGATTCTTCGTTTCATTCAGCATCCCAAAGCGCCCTGACAGCATCCTTCAGTTTATTGTTATTAAAGAAAAATAACATTTTTGCTGAGAAAAAAAAAATCCATAAAAAAGGATGAAGTGTCGATCTTTCGTAGGGAAAACACTTTTGGTCTTCCAAAAAAAAAGTATAATTAAAAATAATAATTAAAAAAACAAAAATAAAAATGAAAGAGCTATCAAGGAAATAAAAGCTTTTGTTCATAGTTTCACGGAAAACTATTCCACACCTGATGAAAGAAGTCGACGGCCAGCGTCTTGAGCATCCATTTGAAACATGGAACGAACATGTGTCGGAGTTGAGGGGGCATTGCTGGGCTTTCTCCCAGCAATAGCAATATGACTAATGCTTGCCCTTCCAGTCCGACATTCCCTGGATGGTCATCATGTGCGTGTTGTTTGCACAATCCTTCCAACACTGCCTTTTTTTAGTTTTTTCCAGAAAAAAAAAAAAAAAACACAAAAAATAAATAAAACAGATAGCACACTCTTATCTCCAAACTATAAAAAAAAACACACACACACACAAAAAAAAAAGAAAGAACAAGGACGTACTTGATTTATTTTCAAAAATTAATTATTTTCACCTAAATATAATTATCTTTTTTAAACTTAAATTAAAGATTTATTCTGAGATTTTGGGGGGGGTGGGTAGGTAAATAATTTGCCATCAGCTATACATTCATATCCGCTTTTTTTTTCCCCTTTCCCAAAGGGCTTTAAAAACTAAAGAACAATTTTACCAAGATGTACAGCTTTTTTTATTATTTTAACCCTCTGTACTTCTTTCCAAAAAGTTCAACATCCCCGTCTGTCGATCTCACCATGGTTTGCTCCTTTGGGAGTTCGGAAAGAACCTGTCTGGAAATGACGGCCAGTTTCCCCTGAACGACTTCTTGAATTTCTTGCTGGACTTTTTTTTCGTCGGGGCAGCTTGACTGGAGGTTTGAATGTGAAAGATAGATTTGGACTTTAGCAACGAAATCCAGAAAACAGCCCCAGATGTGATGAAAGGCTTCTGGATAGGATGGCACTAGCTTGCCGATCAAAACCAGCCAGAAGCGAGCGACCTATTTTTTTTAATGAAACACACACACACACACACACACACACACACACACACCATGTTGTTTATAAAAAAAAAGAAACCAAAAAAAAACAAAAAAAAGAAGAAATCGAGGGTAATTCGACTTGGATCGGCCAAGTTTTGAACCTCGTTGAAATGTAAAGACATGAACTACTTTTTGTTTTTCGGATCAATAAATTAGTGCATCGGAAAAAAGAGAAATGAAAAAAAAAAAAGAGAAACGGTTCTTGGCTTTTGCTTTTTTCTGTGTTTTTTTAAAGTTTTGAGAACATGGCATTTTTTTATGATGGCTAATTGTCGCTGCTGATTAACCTTGATTTGCTTGGGATCTTTTTGCATTCGGCCAGCTGTCACCGCCTCCCTCAATTTTTCAACCATAGTGAAGAATACTCGCTTCACTTCTATTTCTGGATAAAAAAAATCCATCAATTAATCAAACAAGATGTACAAATGGTGGGAAAAAATGACCAAGAAAATGAGAAATTGGAAAATCGAAGGTAAAACTCCTATCGGATTTCCCCTATGCGCGCATTGTGTGTGCATGTGCATGTGCGTGTTTTTTTTCTTCATTTTCCATAATTTTTTTTCCACAACTCTCTGTCAAACAGTGCAATAGAAGAAAAATCTTGTTGATTCTGATGTGTCTTGTTTTCATCCTTTAAAAGAAAAAAAAAAAACTAAACTGATTGACTTGTGAAACACCTTTTTTTTCAGAAAAACAAGAAAAAAAATTGATTTTGAGGTGGTGATAAATACCTTTTGCAACAGACTCTCTGCTTTGCTCAGGAAGTGCATTCAACAGCGCAACGACAGAAACCCACGTCACCTTCAAAGCGGCGTAGCTTTTCTTCTGCCAATCAGCCAACGGGACTCCTTTTCATAAAAAAGAATATAAATTAAATTAAAAAGAAGGGGGGCTCAATGAAAGAAAAAAAGAAACAAAAACTAGAGAATTAGCACCTCGGATCGACTTGTAGTCCATTCAGAAATAAATCATGAATTACCATTTATTTATTTATAAATTGAGATTGCGAAAAGACTGGTTGCATCATCTTATTTGGGGTACAAAAATTTGAAAAAAACAAAAACAAAAACAAATTTTGAAACATGCATTCCACTCACCGATCTCGAAGAGTTTCTTACACACGCAAGTGATCAGCATGATTCTGTCACTGTCCGAAATCTGGCTGGGTCCTGCATCAGGTCGGAAGGGGGGGGAAACACACACCAAAATTTGTAATTCTGCATATTTCTTTTATATTAATTTATATCGAAATATTTTGCATACATGACAATATATAAAAGAGTTCCTGAGCCCATCCGTTTTTATGGAAATGTGGTGTCTTTTTCCTCCGACTTGAACTCATTCTTCTCTGGTTGTCAAGGGGAAAAAAAAAAGCCGTCAAAACAGCTCGAGAAAAAACAACGAAACGAAACAAAGCAAGCAAAAACGCATGTCTGAATGCTACTTCCCTGTAAATCTCACCAAAAAAAGAAAAAGGAGAAATCCATCAAGTATTATTTTTTCACCCACCTTGGGCAGTCACGGCTTCGACCAGATCTTCAACAAAGGCCCTGTACATTTCGACGATTTGACACCAGCTCTCTTCGCCAGCCAACTCACGCCACCTATTTTCCAAATCAAAATCTCAGTGCATCCAACAAAAACTGTTTAAGAAAATAAAGAAAAGAAAAAAAAAAAAGAAAGAAAAGAAAAGAAATAGAAAAGAAAAAGAAAAAGCCTCTTTTGGAGTGTACGTCAACCCCTTAACGACGATCATCACAAGTCGCTTTCGTATTTTCCTTTTTTGCATTTCTTTATTTTTTTTTACTTTTTCTTCGTGCATTTTGCAGTTTGGAAGGGAAAAAAATATATACATACGGGAATTAATAGAAGATAACTCTGAAGACACCTCTCCGATAGGAAAACGATGTGCACTGCGTTCATCCCAGCTTTGACGACCCTGAGCAGCGTGGTTGCAGAAATTGGGGTGGCAGAATTCCCTGGAGAAATGGTGGTCAAGCATCCGGATGTGCAGAAGAAAAGGTGGTAGACGCACTGCATCCCAAACACAAAGGCAAAAAAATAATTAAAAAAAAAACAATCGAAAATGCTAAGGGCGGCTTGATTTAGTTAGTTATTTCGGTCAGCCCCCCTTCACCTCCCGATCAACTTTTTTTTATGTAATTATACAAGTTAGAAAAACAGTCGGGAAGACACATAAGCTTGCATGTTGAAATTGAATTTCTGTGGGAAATTCCGGCGGGAGCACTTTAATATTCAAAAAAGTATGTGTGTGTTTGAGGTTCCGTTTTGTTCAAACAATGGGCATGGAAACTGTTGAAGGGGAAAAAAACTAAAACTGTTCTCAAAAAAAAAAAAGAAGGCAGTGTCGAATGGAAAAATATACACGAAGAGGGAAAACCAGAAGAAAAGATTTGTTTCTCTTTTCTTTGGAAATCTATATGGAATGAAAGAAGGCAACTTCACGCAGGGCTAGCACAGCGTCTCATTACCACATTTCAATCCAAACATATATATTATTTTTGGTTTGAGAGCTCGAGACCTGTGTTTCTATTTTTTCTTTTCCTTTTTCCTTTAAAAAAACAAAATAATAATTCCTGGATTCTTTTCCGAGAGGTTTTTGGATGTACCTGGCGCTGCATATCGCTGCTTGGATCTTGGGCAGCTTGATCGAGGGCATTGTCCAGTTGGGAAGCAACCTATAAATACAACCCACATCACCAATACATTTTTACCTTTCCTTTCTTTTTTTTTTGGGGGGGGGGGGGGGAAGTGCCAAGATTTGTTTCCATGCGAAACAATCTTCAGAAAAGTGAAGGCCCCTCAGCCAGAATCAATGCACCAGGAAAGAAAACAAATAATTAACAGTCCACAGATAAGAACACATTTAGATATATCTTTTAGATTTTCTGCTGGACCAAAATATAAGATTCAAAAATTTTATGGTGCTCGGATCGACCTCCCACAAAATCGAGCGGATAGGTCTATACAAGGAAAAAAAAACTGGAAAAAACTGACACAGAAAGAGCCGACTTTCCCAAACGCAACAAACAGATGCTCGCCACCTTGGCGTACCTCCTCGAACAATTGCAACACCTCGCTCGACACGGCCTGCTGCTCCTCAGGATTTTCCGAGATCTCTATGACCTCCTTCAAGCACACGTTCGCCAACAAGCATCTACCCGCGACGTCTTTTATCGAATTCTCCCCGAAGACGTCGTGGACCCACCTCTATTTCCCCACACACAACGCAACCAAGATTCATCGAGCACCGTTCTGCTTGATTCTTTGAACGCGACGAAGGAACAAGAACGTAGATGCGGCAGAAAATCGTTCCTCGAATTCACCTGGAGATGCAGCAGCCGCTCTTTCCTGTCGCGAGTCCTCTTGTCAGACGCCACTGCTTTAAACGCATCGAGGGTCGCTGCAAACCTCTGGAAAACACACACCACGAGCGTTTTTTTCCAAGTCTTTTTTTCATTCCCTTTCGGATTTTCTGACGCTCAACACCAACGGCCAGCTGCAGCGCTGCCCTGGTCTACACGAGCGTCGCGCCCAATCGTTTTTGTTTTTTACCAAGCATATCGACGCAGATTCCGTCTAACCTGGACGACGTCTCTCCCGTTCTTGGCCGTTTCTGTCATGGAAGCTATTTTATTGCAAGCGATTTTTTGTCTTGAAACTTTTGAATGCCTGCGTAGTGTTTGCGGTGGGCTCGATAATCCGACAGGCGAAGAAGATACTCAACAGCAGCACAAAACTGAGAAACATACCTAGCAAAACGCCAACCTCGCGCGCCGAGTTTCCTGCGAGTCTGACATCTGGACCTCCACTATGACAAAGCGATCACCCAGTTTCTGGACTTCTGTCGTGCTACCTCCAAAGAAAGCTTTTTTCTGAATCCTTTGGGCTACCAAACTTTTTCAGGAGTTTGTTCTGCTGAGGAAACGCAAGATGCTTTCCTCCCACAAAAAAATAATAAATGTTTTATACTGCAGCAGACGTTTTCTAGATCATGTATTGCCATGCAATCAGCCCGATCCCTTTTTTTTTTTCGGAAAATTCCACACTGTGGAAGGGAGGAGGAATAATTCAGTTCGGTAGTTGCGAGTACTTTGTAAAGTTAAGACTCCAGGTTGCGCATTTGATGGTACTTTGGGTAGAACAGGGGTCATGAATTTGAACAGTGTAACAATGCGAATTCAACAATACAACATAAAAGGCACCATGATGATACCATACGATAATCCTCATCAAAAAAATTGCTTCCTCAGGTCTTCTCCCATGTCAGTCAGTCGGTGCAATCAACCACATGCCCATTACACAAGCAGCTAGTTCTGCTCATCGACTTCAATAATTCAAAGTCTGACAGAGAATTCGGCATTGATGGGACAAGCAATTTTCTTGTTTGGCCTCTGCAACGAGAATCAAAATCGCACACCACCGACATGCTTCTGGGAAAAAAAAAGAGCCGAGCGGGTATGTGCAACATCGACGGCGTTCGAATTACAAGAAGCTGATTTACATCGGCTTTACTCAAACACAAATTTCCCCTTCTGCCAGTTTTGCTGTGCATTGGGGCCACTGTCACCTCGGCCGTAATTGGCATTCTGTGCAAAATTACCACAGAAAGTGTAGGATTCAACGAAACCACATGACAGTCAATCAAATAATTTTCTATAATTTGAAAAAATGGTTTTGTTTGATTACTTCAAATAATTTTTCTTTTCTTTTTTTTCAAATTACATAAAACTTCCACATCAAATTTGGAATATGCAACATAATGAGATGAAACTTTTTCTTATGATTGTCCCTTTTTGTCTATGTATTCTAGAAAATTGACTATTTAAATATAAATCTATTTTTTAATTCCAATTATGCAAACAAACAAAAAACAAAATACGATGTTTATACATACCTTGATGGATTTCATGTACCTGTCAGCGAGCTGCAAAAAAAAAATCACACACGACTGGTCAACACAAAATAAAAAAATAAATCTCCAATCTTTGTGTTTCTTTTTCTATTCTTTCCTTTTTCAATTTCGATCCACTCTTTCAAAACAAAGCATTCTTTATTTATTTATTGTTGTTGTTTTTTCCACTCACTTCCTTGCAGTTCTGCAGATGGTTGACCCCTTCTCGCAGGTAGCACTCCCGCACCCTTTCTTTCAAAATCTGACAGACATGATATTATCCATTCTTATCAAAACAGCAAACGAACCTCGGCCAAAAAGCCATATTTCTATTACTGACTATTTTCCAGCTTCTTCAATAACTTCATTTACATATCATTGCAACAAGTGGCCAAAAAAAAAATCATTCGAATTACTAACGATAAAGGATCTGGGTAAAAAATAAAATTAAAAATTAAAGGGTGAAGGATAAAGGATCTGGCATTATTTGCCATATTTTTCAGAACGGGTCATGTTGTCCAATCCATTACTGAAACGGGCTGATTTTCAATTTTCAATTGATTTTTTTTTTTTTTTGCCTTTTCGCTAACACACACAAAGATTCTCCGGCTCAATGCAATCATGTTTTGTAAGGGTAGGAATGACTTTTCTTTTTTTAAATCCCAAAAGCATCGGATCAATACTGAAAGCCACACATAATCCTTCCACTGTGCAAATTAGCACCCAGGCCCATTGCCTTGACAAAAAAACACAACAGCCAGTGGTCGCTCGGAACAAATGCCAAGCAAATCGCTGTCGATGGGCTCTCCAAAATAGAGACATGCAAATATTTCATAAACCTTCTTCCAAACCATTCCTTTCAAAATATCAAAACGCTGACTTTCTCAGCTGAGCAAAGGCGTCGCTGCAAAGACGTCCTAAAACCAACCACGCACCCCCTCCCCCCCAAAAAAACAAACTCGACTCTCCATCCGACCACGCACACATAACCCACAGGCACAACCTTCGATTCTTTCCCCGGTCCCCCCTGCACGCACCTTCGCTTTTTCCATGTCGATAGCTTTTCTTCTGACGACGTACTCCCGCATCTCGATCATCGCCTCCTTGTCGGCGAAAGGCCGTTCGGGGTCATAGTTGGCCGGAGGGCCCTCAGGAAACTTCGGATCCCAGTCTTGGCTCATCTTTGCGACACAAACGGCCGGACGAAACAAAAATTTTGCAAAAAACCGCACAAAGAGCAGGACTGGGAAGCTTCCAAGGATCAGGGGCCGTGATGTGACGTCATTCTATTTTTAGACATTATTGGAGGAGGCATTTGGATTGAGTTTTTTCTTCTGCGCAGTAATTTCTGTGAAGCTGTTGCTGGACACGTAGTTTCTTTTTCTTTCGCGTATCAGACGAGGGAGGCGGACGTAAAAAAAAAAACCGCAAGAAAAACGAGATCTCGCGGCCGAGTTATTTTTCTTGAGGAAGTGATTGTGCCGCCCGAAGCCGGAGAAAATGGTTTTAGCGGAACTGGGTTCCAAAATCAGCCATGCGTTGGCGACGATGTCGAACGCCACGCTGGTGGACGAGAACGTTTTGAACGCCTGCTTGAAGGAGATAGGAAACGCTCTGGTGCAAGCCGACGTTCGCGTCGATCTGGTCATCAAGATGCGGAAAAACATCGTCAATAGGGTGAAAATGGAGGAGATGGCCGCAGGGCACGACAAGCGCAAACTGATCGAAAAGGCGGTGTTCGACGAGCTGTGCGAGCTGATGGACGCCGGCTCGGGACGCAAGAAATTCGAACCCAAAAAGAACGAGCACAACATCGTGATGTTCGTCGGGCTGCAGGGTTCCGGAAAAACCACGACATGCTCGAAGTATGCGAATTATTACAAGAAGAAGGGGTTGAAACCGGCGCTGGTGTGTGCGGACACCTTCCGCGCGGGAGCGTTCGACCAACTGAAACAGAATGCCACGAAAGTCAACATCCCCTTCTTCGGGAGCTACACCGAGACCGACCCTGCGGTCATCGCCAAGCAAGGCGTGGAGAGATTCAAGGATGAGGGGCGGGATTTGCTCATCGTGGACACCAGTGGGAGGCACAAGCAGGAAGCTGCTCTTTTCGAGGAAATGAGGCAAGTTGCTGAAGCTGTGGAGCCCGACTTGGTGATTTTTGTGATGGATGGAAGCATCGGTCAAGCCGCCTTCGATCAGGCGAAAGCATTCAAAGACAGCGTCGAGGTGTGAAATGAAATGCATTGTCGGGGCGAGTACAAAACCCCATCCCCCATGCAATGAATTCGCTTTTTTTTTGCTTGGTTTATTTTTCTTTTTTTTTTTTGAAGTTTTCAAAAGAAAAAAACATGGAAATGAATTCGTTTTTATCTTCTTTTATTTTATCTTTCTTTTCTTTTCTTTTATGGAAATGAGTGATGTGCACCTCAGTGCTTTAGTAACCATAATGAACAAAATCCCCACACCCACTCCAGAAATAGTGCATGGAGTACCAACATATATTTCAAAGATAATGCTGGGCTGCGAAATGTAATGCAAGATAACCCCCCACAAATACGATTTGTAGGTGTCAATAAACTTGGAAAAGGGGAGGGATTTGCCTAAACGCAAGTCGGTGTATTTTGCCAAAAAAAGGCTTTCCAATTTTTTTGAAGTGAATCCGAAATATAAGGTATATGATATAAAAAGGTGACAGTGATTCAGCGAAATGTATGGAGATTGTTAATCGACGTGTGTGGGGTTTCTTGGTTGTGTAGGTTGGAGCTGTGATTGTGACGAAAATGGATGGCCATGCCAAGGGTGGTGGAGCATTAAGTGCAGTCTCAGCCACCCAAAGTCCTGTCGTCTTTATCGGAACAGGTAGGAGTTTTTTTCTATTTTCCCACTCGAAAAAATAAATGAAAAATATATGTTTTTTTACATATATATATATATATCTGTTATCATGGTGAGAGGGTTTTTAAACAGGTAGATGATAAAAATATGAGGGAAAGAATTTTTTAGTTTTAGTTTTTTTTAAAACATCATAAAAGAAAAAGTCATCCTTTTAGAGAGATGCGCAAAAAGTGAGCCAAGCATAATCAAAAAACGAAAACTAGATTTACTTTAAATAAATAGCAGAAAAAAATAAATTAATAAATTATCACATTCCAAAATATTGTGGAAAAAAGAAACCAAAGCATTCAGCATGAGAGGAAAAAAAACACGAAGTCAGGGTATTCTGAGAGTTTTTATGATTTTTTTTTCAATTTTTATTTTTATTTTTTGAACAGGTGAGCACATGGATGAGTTTGAACAATTTGTGACGAAACCCTTTGTGAGCCGACTGCTTGGAAGAGGAGATTGGGGGACGTTCGTCGACAAGTTGCAGGACGTCATTCCAGAGGATCAGCAACCAGAATTCATCGAAAATATTGCCAAAGGCCAGTTCACAATGAGAATACTCTACGATCAATTTCAAAATATCTTGAAGATGGGGCCGATGAGCCAGGTGGGAGGAAAAAAACAACACACACACATATATTTATATTTATATGTATATATGTATATATTTTTTTGAAGGACTTGCCTTTCCACCCTCACTCATGTTTTGAAACAATTAATAATGATTGATCCCATCATTTCCATCTTTTTCGGGAAAAAAAAGGAGAAAAGAAAAGGACGATATGACCGAACACGATTCCAGCTTTTGGCAATTTCTTGTAAAAAAACTGAAAAAATAAAAAAAGAGAAAAAAAAGATGTGTGTTATTCGAGGTGAGTTACAAAAAAGTCTGAAGCGATTGTAATTTCCAAGGGGGTGTGTTGCAGGTGATGTCGATGATCCCTGGATTCAGCAATGCGCTTTTTCCGAAGGGCCATGATCAGGAGAGTCAATCGAAAATCAAGCGATACATGACCATCATGGACAGCATGACTAATAAGGAATTAGAGTGCACCAATGTGAAAGTGCTTTCGGAGCCATCTCGAATCACGAGGTTGCATAGAGGATCAGGGAGGCCGTTGGTGAGTGGTGAAAATGTATACGTTTTTCATCTCTCCTTTATTTTTTTGGTATTTTTTTTCTTTTTTTTGTTATCTGTGTGAACAGCTGCTTCTGTGGGGGGTGAATTTTTGTTTTTTTTTTTGGGGGGGGGGGTCACGTTTTTTTCACAGGACTCTGTCGCACCTTTGCAATAGGATTTTGTTTCTTTGAATTTTTTTTGCCCTTAAGAAATGTTTTGTGAAAGAAAATTTAGTTGAAAAAAAAAAAAAAAAAACAATTGGCATCAATGGAGTCCTTGTACTTACTCATTGGGTCGTTTAAAAAAAAAGTCTATCCATGCAATTTGAATGTCTGGGATCTGCATACATGCAATCGTTGTTTTATGTTTTCTTTTCCAACATACCCAATTAACGTTCAATTTGGTTCATGCAACGCTGACAGTCATAGAAAACCACCACCATATCTTTCTGAATTTTTTTCTTTTTTTTTTTGCCTATGAACTCAGTACGAAGTGCAAGCCTTGCTGGACGAATACCGTCGACTGGCAAAAATTTTCACCACCGCCATGAAGGGCATGAAATTTCCAAAAAACATGAAGGGGGACATGCCGATGAACCCCAGAAACATGCACCAGCAAATCCAGCAGATGAGCAAGGTCCTACCCCCCCACCTGCTCCAGCAGATGGGAGGTGCCGGAGCTCTGCAAAATTTGATGAAAGCCATGGAGGAAAAGAAGTAGCATGCCCGCATCCATGTATTTTGATTCTTTCTTTGCTTTTTTTTTTTTCGAGAAAAAAAAAAAAAGAATGTACATCACAAATGCTGCAGTTTTTCTTGAATGGGCAGTGGCTGTCTTGTTTTTTTGTCTAGCTTTTTTTGGGGGGGAGGGGGGGGGGAAGACGTCGTTTGAGAGGGATGTTGTTAATCGTGGGTTCCAAAATAATTAACCGCCTGCCATGTTTTGCCCTGAACCTCTTCCAGTCTGTCACGATTTGGGATCCATCGGGTGACCACCTGCGTATATATTTTTGTTCAATGTCACTGGCCCCAAAGTGGTCCAAGGAAAAAACATTGGCTGTTTTTGTGCCCCAATTTATTCATTACAAGGTTTGAACATAAGATCGATTTCTCTCTGCGAGTTCTGTGGAATCATCGATTGATATTCTTGGATGTGGCCCAAGTGCTCACAAACTTCGGGTGGATGCGGCCCTTTTTTCTTCGGTGGCCCCAGAATTGTTTCATAAAAAAACGTTTTGGCCCTTTTGTAGCCCTGAAAAACTGCTAGGTTAAAACAAAACAAAAACACTAGGGACCAAGTTTAAAACCATTTCTTGCGGCGTGGGCATGCACTTTCAGAACAAGATGTGTATCCACTGATCGTTGGACTGATATATTCTCGAACAATTTTCCCCCCTCTGAAGTGAACCAGGCATGATGGATTCTCACCGGGTTGATTCTATCGAATAAGACACTAATTGTACCTTGGGAGTACATGAATGCATGAATGGACATTCAGAGTCCAGCATCGTCTGTCTCTGGGAGTTTATGATTTCAACTATGATCGTTTAGAAGATGCATGCCTTACAATTTTTTTTCAAGTCAAAAATTCCCCTCCCTGCCTTCCTAACCACAAGAACCCATCCAGACCTTACACAGGCCTGTCTTCGGGTCCAAAAAGGAACAAATAGAAAAAGATATCCACAAAATTTAGCTGCCCTGTCCCACACTGGTGAACCCCCCGGTGTTCTTTTTGACAATCCCTTCCACAGTACCAAATCTTTCCACACCCATTTCACCTCTTCGACTCCGTGGTGGAAATGCTGGATTTGATATCTACCTTGATGCGTTGTGATTTGTTCCCCCCTCCCCCCCCAAAAAAGGGGGTAATATGTGCAAATGTCTCGAAAATCCCAAACATTAATGGGTTGAATGGAACCTTTATTCCTTGAATATGAGAGAAAAAGAAGAAAAATGCCATATATTTGCTGGTGTTCATTTTCTTCCATCAGATTGGTATGAGGTTGGAGTGCAAATGGACTTCCTGTTTTTTTGCACAAAGTGATATGCTCGATTTCATGTAGACCTCCATCAGATAATGCAGCCTTGTGGTCAAAAATTACATGGGGGCAAGAAAACACTCGGTCCAACATGCAATTTTCTCTTGTGCATGTTTTGAAGACGGTAGAGTTGTGTGGGATTGCTTCTTTGAATCTCTCTCCTGTTGTTGCGATGCAACTGTATCGAATTCTGCAATTTCTGAACCCCCCCCTTGATTTCAGTCATCCAAACAAGTGAAATCCCATTCGATGTGCATGCCAAAAAAACAAAGAGAAAAGCTGTTTGCTGTCCCAAATATTTTTTTACACATTTCAAACCACCCCCTTTTGCCCCCCGCCCACTTCCCCCCCTAAACCATATCCACCACCCTTGTTGAGGTGGGGTTCGAGTCAATCGCCGCCGACCTCTACCATAAGAGGTTGGTGGCGATAAACTGTTCATTGTTTTCTTAGGGGGGGCAGAAGAGCTAGAGGGTGGAATTCGAACAAAAAACACCATTTTATCATGACACAAGAAACCCTTTTTGTCTCTTTTCCACTGCACCCAGCAAATCCAACTGTCGATTGGCCAGGTTCACAGAAATCCCGGTTCCATTTGACAAATCATGTCCATCCATTCCGTCCCGTTTTTTTTTATCTTCTTAACCCTTTCTCAACTCTCCCTTCCAGGCATCCCAGCCTCTTTCGCAACCCGCCCACTTCCCTCCCTCACCTGAACCACCACCCTTGTTGAGGTGGGGTTTTGAGTCGATCGCCGCCGACCTCTACAAAAAGAGGTTGGTGGCGATAAACCGTCCACTGTTTGTTTCTTAGGTTTCGGGAGGGCAGAAATGCTACAAACTGGGATTCCTGGAAAACACACTCTCAACTGCCCGGGAACCCTGAATTCTAGAAAGCACTGTCTCCTTGTGCAATACCAACATTTTGGCAGTCAATTTCGACACTGCCGATGATTCATCCCCAGTCCTCCTTTGCAGCTTTTCCAACAAGAACTCCCATGATGCGATCCAAAAAAAATCACTGAGGATCAACAATATGTTTTGGGTCCCTTCCCTTTTTCTTTTTCCTCCACCGCACAAAAACGATCAATCCACCTTCCCTAATCTTTGATCATGGCTTCATTCCTTCACTTCTGGTCCAGAATCAATTGTTTGAAGCCCCCCCCTCCCCCTTCCGAACCCCAAACTTCATTGAGGGGTCCTCTTTCATTTCATCTGGGTATTTTTTTCCCCAGCCTTTTGATGACACTCCTTCCTTCAACAATGTGTGCATCGTTCTTTGACCCCAATTCCTTCCCTTTTTTTCAAACTGAAAAATGAATAGAAAATTGAAAATCATATATATTTCAGTTCCCTAACGAACTCTGCGGTACAAAAAAACGGCTAAAAAAGATTCTCCACTCGGTACTTGTATCCACCCAATTCCTCCATCCCAATCGTAATCCTGTCTTTTTCCACCTCAGCATGTTCTCGATCAACAGATCTGTGAGCTTTGCCACTTGCTGTGTCAATTTTTCCAAGACGGAATTCCCTTCCGTCTTGGGGGGAGTTGAATTTTTAATCGTAGACTTGGAAATGGTGGAGAAGTTTGGTGGGGGGGGTTTTGTTTTCCTCTTCTTCTTTTGGATTACAGCGGTGGTGTAGTTACTCATGGATCTATGGTGGCATATTTTCCTTTTTTGAGTTTGGTCCTGGGTTTGGGGTTCGCCGCCAATTCAACTATAATCAGGAGTGGTTTTTCAAAGTTATTGAAGTTAAAAAAAAAATTCCCTTCCAAAGTCTCCTTCTCCCTTTTAACTTGCACCTGTAACACATCTGATCGACTGCTGATGGCGGACGAGGACACCGCAATTGCTGCTTTTCGATGGTTCTCCAGTCCAACACAATGACCCGCTGCCACTAAGGCCCTTTCGCATTCCATCGCTCGCTCTTTCGTTTGAGTCCAAGTCCATGTACTGAGTTCCGGTGACAGGAACACTTGAGTTCGCACTGGCTCATGCAATTGCTTGCAAGCCCTTCATCCATCTGCGCATATATGAAGTAACACGGCTCCTCCGAGGTCGCGAGACGCCCAAACTCAGTTTATCGATCAAAATCTCCATACGTTCAGCGTACGAGGCCACTCCTTCTTGCCTCGACTGCCCAATTGTGTGTAATTCGTCTTCAATATCATCCCGCCAGCCAGGACCGCAGAACCTTTGCAAAAAAGCGGCTCCGAAGGCCACCCAACCATCAACGACACGAAACGAGGCACCGCTCGAATCCTCTCGGTCACTTCCCGACTCTGACGACTCAGCCGCCACTCCTGGTGTCAACACACTCCTCGCTCTGTGGAAAGTATGGGCCCATGGTTCTGCTTGGCCTTCACACGCCAATAATAATGCAGGAGAAACTTTCTGCTCAGGCGACCACTGCTTAAACGAAGCCACATCATTAAACAGTCGCAGCCACAAGAACGGGCAATCAGGAGGACCACGGAATGTTCGCAGCGTCACTTTCGCCATAGTGTTTTACGACTCTTCCTTGACCCAGTCACCGACGGTTAACACGTCCACACTTCTCGGAAATACCCTGGCGCCCAGCAACCCAGCAACGGAACACTAGTAAAAAAACGGCCAATATACACGGTTTCAAAATCGTGTATCCTTTCGAAATCGTTTCCTTCGACTGCTACGTTTTCTTCCACACCCAGAGATCGAAAAACCTTTACAGAATGTAACCCTCGTTTAACCCTTCAAACAAATAGTGCCAATTTCTGCCAAATTGTGCATCCCAAGCAGAAAAACCAAGGAACCATGGAACGCGCGAATCGCTGCCTCCACTGCTCTCAACTCGAGCACATTTATATGCTCGCTCTTTTCGTCGTGCGACCAAATGCCCCGTGCCAGGACAGGAACGCTTCCCTTGGCCAATGGATCCACCAGGTGGGACCCCCAACCACTCATCGACGCATCGGTATAAAGACTGATCGTCGCTGGGACCTTCCAATAAACCGATGATGTGTGACGCTCGTTCATCACACTCCACACCGCCAGATCCTCCTTCGTCTCCGACGATAACTCGATTAAGGATGCCCAAGTCGCTCCCAGGGTCATATCCCAAAATAGGCTCCTGAGGTGGTATCTCGCCAATGGAATCGCCAGGCCCAAACTCTGACACCAACCCGCAAATCTCGCTAACCTTCTCTTGGGGACTTTCCTCATCTCTTTCAACAACCGCGCCTCCTTGTGGATCCGAGCAATCTTTTCCGGCGGTGCGATCACCAGACCCTGCGCTGTATCGATTATTAGGCCCAAATGACGAAAGTACTGCACCGCTATCCACTGGCACTTCTTTTCCTTCCACCGCAACTGCAAATCCATCAGGATCCCTCTGATCAACTCCCCCAACTTGGTCGCTGCCAGAGATAGGACTTGGGCCAAATTTTTGGTCCGGCTACGGTCCGGTCCGGTTACGGTCGGTTTACGGTTCCGTATTACGGCCGTAACTCCGTACCGTAACCGGAGTAATATGTTGTTTTTACGGTACGGAACAGGTACGATATAGCTACGGTAGCCCCTAAATCATCGTGAAGTAGTGTGGTTCAGTGCTAAAGCGTTAGGCTGTAGTCTGTAAGGTCGTGGGTTCGAATCCCCTTGGGTTCCTTTGGGTTCTCGGGACCCTGCGGGGGTTACTATTTACGGTTTACGGTTGGTACGGTGGTTACGGTCGGTACGGTCCGGTACCGGAGCAGTACGGAGTGGTACGGTGGTCCGGTTCCGAGCACGAAAACCACTCCGGTCCGGACCGTAACTACCGTAACCGTAAGTGACCGGAGTGGGGTTACGGTACGGTTTACGGTACCGTAACCGGAAAGTCCTATCTCTGGTCGCTGCCAGTTCGCTGCTCATTGCTCCAGCAAAGTCGTCCAAGTAGGGAGCTATCGTCGGCGCTGGGTTGCTCATCCAATACCTCCTCAATCCTGGGGACGTCGGACATTTCCACCTCGATATTCTGGGCGCTCGTAGGAAAGATACAACCGCTCGCATCACCTTCGTGAAAATCGCTGGGGCATTCACGAACCCGAACATCAGAGCTGGAAACTCGTAAGTCACTCCCTCGATGGTCGCACAAAAGAAGCGGACCTCTGACTCCCGAAACCTGATGTTGAAGTAAGCGTCCTCCAAATCCCAGGCCACGATCCAATCCTGCGGTTGCAGACGAGGGAGAAAAGAACGGAGGGTCTCGTATTTTACCGATAATTTGCGGCAAAAGGAGTTCACAAACCGAAGGTCGACGCACAACCTGTGGCCGACCACGACGTCGTCTACCTTCTTTTCGACCAAGAAAGCGCGGGACACGTAATCCTTGCAACGCGCTTCCCTCATCGCCCCGCACCGTAAATACCGCTCCTTCAACTCGTTCCAAGCGCCTTTCAATGCTGTTGGAATGCGCGAGTTGCCATGGTGAAACTTCGGCGGCTCGGACGAAATCCAGTTCGGAACTACCCCCTGATCGAGCCACGAGAGAACCGTCGGATTGGCCCCTATCTCGCGCCACGCCTTGAGGGCTCCCCGAATTCTGTTGAACCGAAAATTCCGGGAATGAATCTGCACTCCGTCCACCAACATCACTTGAACTCCGCTCCTGAACTCGCAGCTCCTTCAACGCTTCCGCAATTTCCAACGCTGCCTTAGAAGCCTTGGTTCTGCCCATGAGCTCCACCTCTATTACCCAAAGGCTGAAGGTTGGGGTTCGCTCGACCTCTGCCTCGCTGCGAAAACTGACGACCACCAAAACGACCGCCAGAAAAACCTCCTGAGGAATCTCCTCTGAACCCGCCGCTCCGCGACGAGCCCTCTGCTTGCCTTTTAAAAACTGCCTTCTGCTGCTGGTCCCTCAGGGACTTCAACGTAGCCTGCGCAGTGTCTCCGACAAAACGCCCTGACGACGCTGCTAATTTCACCGACGTGGACACCGCCCGAAAAGCCTCCGACAAAGGCGTGTTCACGTGTGCTGCGTGCAAACGGTGTACTTCCAACGTATTGGCTGCCAACTCCAAAATTGGCGCAAACGAAGAAACAAAAGGTTCCAAAGCCTTCTTCACTGCAGTCCCTTGATCCGAGTGCGCCGCAAATTGAGCAAAAAGGACAAACCAATCAAAAGCAAACGCCACGACAGGCGCCCACGAACTAAACTCAGCAAAGAACCCAGAACGCACACCAAGAGCAGCACCCACGCGAGCACCCGCTGCTGTTGTAGTCGGGTTATTGATTTTCGGGCTAGTTAGAGCCACGTGATTGACTTTCTCGGTGTCCGACATAGAGTTAGGATAAAGGGCACTATTGGGATTGTATCGAGGACCGTATTTTGACCTGTGTAAGACATTGACGCTCGATAGAGCTTGTGACCCCGACCACCTCTCTCTCTCACGACCACTCCCTCTCATCAACAACGTGACCCTCTACAATGGTTTCGGAGCTTTAACCTCTCAACGAGGAACGATCGGATAAGGAACGAGGAATCACAGAGAGACGTCACGCTCAACTTTACAGACTGGGACCATGGCTAGCAGAAACCTCGGACATAAAGTGAAACGATACGAGGAAGAGAAGTTCGATCGGAACAGACGCAACGACCGCCAGAAACTGTCGAACGGCGATGGTCGGTGCAGAGGTTTGAAACACCGTGTTGGAACGGTTGAAAAGAACATGAACGAACTCCTCAAAGGACAGAAAACGTTGCTGGAACAGTTGAGCGAGATCGTGAAAGAGTCGCGACGTCTGACAGATGCTGCGAAAAGTGTGAAACGCAGAGATCAACAAACGACGGTGGGACGAGCTTCTCGTAGGACTGGCAGACGCCAGGCGAGGAAGTTACACCAGTCGGAACGGTCAGAAAACAAAAGCGCGAGCTCTGGAACGGAGAGTGACAATGGTGTGACGGACGTCACAGGCGTCAGGTCAGGGAAAATGCATGTCGAGCATGCAGAGGACGATGCGGCGTCCACGAATGCGGGTGCGCTCGATGATCGACCTGAGGGGCAGACCAAGGCGAAGGCGAGTCCATGCGCCACGATGCCTCAGGAACCAGTTGGCGTGCATCAGGCTGGTGATCGTCAGTCGGAATCAGAGGTGATTTCGAGAAATCCAGGGAAGGATTTCAGGGGAAGCGATGGCGAGGGTGAAGCATCGCAGAGCGCAGGAGCATCGTGCGACGGAAAGGAGCCGACAGTGGAGGATCTAAGGGTGACCGGAGTGGGATCCAAGACATCCCTGCTGAAATTACACGGCTCGCTGGGCCATGCAGCAGTGCGAGTTCTGATCGATAGTGGAGCGTCGACGGAATTCGTGTCAGAACGGTTGGTAAAACGGTTGGGGTTAAACATCGATGCATTCAAAAAGCATCGACCTGTGACATTAGCGGATGATTCGGTTGCGAATGTCGTCGGATCATGCACAACGACGATTCGATTTGGACCTTACAGAGTTCGAAGGAGATTTTTAGTCCTAGCTGAATTGGTGCATGATGTTATCTTTGGAAAAAGTTGGTTGTCAGATGTGAACCCTAAAATCGACTGGGTGTCACACAAACTGAAAATCTGTCGTCCTGGAAAGAAGGATTTGGAGTTACAGGGGTACTACGGCGATGATGCTGGAGGTGGCCACAGTGCGCGGAATTTGAATCTGATTTCGGCGAAACAAATGTCGAAGATCATGCGCAGAGGTCGCGATGAGGTGTTTTCGCTGTGGATTCATGATGTCGGAGATGATGATGATTCGGAGGATTTCATGGAGTGGAAAAATTCGGAGGAATGTGGAGGCATAAGAACCGGAGGAGAATTGAGAATGGCTGAACTGCTGAATGAGAAGTCGATTGCTGAAAGACAAGACAAGTCGAAAGGAACTGCAACTCACAAAAAGGAAGCTACAGAACTGGAAACAGAACTGAACACAGAAATCGGGAAATCGAGGGGAACTGAGAGAGTGAATCAGAGGAAGGAATCGAACACAGACCACATTGGATCAACAAATAAATTGGGGAAAGGAATTGAGGGACCAAGTGGAACTCAGGCCAATTCTATCACGAACATTGAGACTCCTCACCAAGCTAAGGCAAATCGAATAAAGGAGGATCAAATGGGAGTGCCCAAACATGGAAGTGTGGAAGTGGATTCCAAACTGGAAGGGATGATTGACAAACTGCCCAAGGAACTGGACAAACTCAAAGCAGTGCTTCGTCGTCATGCAGATCGGTTCCCGAACGATTTACCGACGAAGCTTCCACCTCACAGAAAATTCGACTTCGAAATAAACGAACAAGAAGGAGCGCAACCGGTCTCAAGACCGATCTACCGGTTAAGCCCGGCTGAACTCAAAGAACTTCGGAAACAGCTCGACTACCTTCTCCAGCACGGAATGATAAGGCCTTCACACAGCCCATACGGAGCTCCCGTCCTGTTCGCGCCAAAAGCAGACGGGACTCTTCGTTTTTGCATCGACTACAGGATGCTTAACAAACAAACACTCCGCTCGAAATATTCGCTCCCACGAATGGACGAAATGGTGGACCAAGTGGAAGGAGCGCGCTGGTTCACGAAAATAGACTTAAGGAGCGGTTACTGGCAGGTCCGCATCAAGAACGAACACATCCACAAGTCGGCGTTCCGAACTCGTTACGGCCACTTCGAGTGGTTAGTGATGCCGTTCGGGTTCGCAGACGCACCGGCCTATTTCATGCGGCTGATGAACGACACCCTCCGCCTGATACGAATGTGGACTCTGGAACGAGTACACATTCACCTAAGTCGATCCAGTCGGACTGGATCAGCCTGGTCCGGTAATCAGTGCCTGGTTCGGTACCAGAGCCGGTCCAGCAGTACAGTCCGACTGACCCAAGTGAGAGGTGGACACGGTGGCAGTTACCGTGTCCACACAATCCAACCAACGGTCCTGAGAAGGATTTGGTCTGGATCTGTCGGTCCAGTGGACGCTGGGTCCGACAGCTCTCAACCGTTCCTTTTGCCAGGTTGTCGGTCCGGCCCCATATTTATTGGATCCGGACCGAGGTAACAATGTTCTAGAGTAAGCTTGTAAGCAAAGACTCTTATCCGTGTTTCCGTGGTTCTAGACGTAACGTCTACCACTACTTGATACTTTCCCGTGTTTTTATCACCGCCCCTACCTCGACAATTTCGTTCTAGTGTTTCTAGACGACGTGCTGATTTTCAGTAAGGATGCCGACTCGCACGCCGACCACGTGCGTCTCGTGCTGGAGAAGCTGGAGGAGCAGGGACTGTATGCGAAGTGCAGTAAGTGTGAGTTCGGAAAGAGCGGCGTCGAGTTTCTGGGAACGTGGCTGGAACGGGATGGAACTTACCCCACGGCGGAAAAAGTTAAGTCGATAAAAGAATGGCCGACGCCGAAGTCTGTACACGACGTTCGCAGTTTTTTAGGACTGTGTTCGTTTTACCGAAGGTTCGTCAGGAACTTTTCGGTGCTCGCTGCCCCTTTGACGAATCTGACGAAAAAACACAATGGTTGGAATTGGGGACGGCTAGAGCGGCAGGCTTTCGAGTCTCTAAAAACGGCTATGACAACGACGCCAGTGCTGAAGCACTTCGACGACGAACTTCCTGTGGTGGTGGCGACCGATGCCTCGCAAGCGGGGATCGGCGGTGTGTTGATGCAGCGGACAGAAAAAGGACTACACCCCATTTGTTTCGAGTCACACAAGTTCACGGAGGCCGAACAGAACTATCCTGTTCACGAGCAGGATGTGACAGTTTTCTTTGTGGTAGTGGAAGTGTGGGAACAGTGGGGTTCGAACTCGTGATCTCCGGATCGCGAGCTTTTCTATTTTCGTCCTAACCGCTCGGCTGAGTGGTAGTTGGTGATGGTTAGTTGGGTGACTGACCGATCATAGTGGGACAATTGTGTGATTGTGTGAAAGAGTGAGAGGTGGTTCCGGGGAGGATTCGAACCTCCGCCGTAACCGTAACTAGACTTTGACCGGTCCGCACTACAAGAGTAGTGTGGTGGTGGACTCGGTGTTCTTTGTAAAGTTCCATTGTCTTATACCACTCCCGAGTCTTACAAGTGGTTTCGGAGCGAAAGTGTACAGAGCTACACCGAACGATCGGGCGGCCTGTAGAAGTGGGTTCATCGTAAAGACCGGGGGGAGAACCAGAAATGTCGGCTGAAGACTTGAACAACGTGCTGGAGTCAGTAGCAGCACTGAAGACGGGGTGTAAAGCACTGGAAGACCGTCTAGGGGAACTCGAAGGGTTGGAGATAAAGACAGAAATCGCAAACATCCACAAAGCAGGACAGAACGTGGAGAAACTGGTGAATAAGCATGGCGACGAGTTCGCAAAGGTTCACAAAGCAGGCTTGGCAGTCGAAAAACTGGCGAACAAGCATGGAGAGTCCTTACAGAAACTGTCGAAAGCGGTCGGCAAGCTCGATGAAGCGGGAGCTGGGCTACAGGACAAAGTCAAAGCTGTAAAGGAGAAAGTTGCTGAGCTTGGAACCACGAACGAAACCAGGCATGTCGAGACTACCGGAAAACTGGAGTTGTTGGAAAAATCGGCGGGCAAGATCCGCGCGGACATGCTGAAAGTTCGACAGGGAGGCACGAAACTGGAACAGAAGGTGTCCAAAGTGAGCCTCGAAAGCCAAGCGAACCACCAGAAGCTTATGCAGAAGTTGGACGAACTGACGCTGAGCCAAACCCTACGAGAAACCCAGGCGATGGAGTTTCGGACGGAGACGGACACGAAGTTTGCCACGGTGCTGGCAACGATGACGGAACTTACGGAACAGCAGTCGACGGCGCAGTCTGCTGCAGGTCATACACTGGAAGCAGGTTCAGGCCTGCACAAGAAACTATTGGACCTGCAAGAACAAATGGCGAACCAGAAGCTCGAACTGCAGGCATCGTTACTGGCAGCAAAACACGAAATGGAAGAAAGGATACGGCAAGCAAGAACAACGGCGGGAGCAACGAGTGGAGGCTCCGCTGCAGGGCCGTCGATACCTGATGCGTGGAACTTCGCGCCTATACGGCTGGGGAATCCTCCTCAGTTCTTCGGAAAAACCGGAGAAGGAGCTTCAGACTGGGTGGAGAGCATGGAAACCTATTTTGTGGCGTCCGGGTGTCCGGTTGGAAAACGGGCACTGCTGGCGTCAACGGTGTTGAGAGGAGCTGCACAAGAGTGGTACACGGTGAAGAAAGCGTCGAACCCGATGGTGATGGCGAGCTGGGATGTGCTGGGGCAGGAGCTTATCGAATACTTCGACCCCTTTGACAAGGCAGAGACGGCCAGAGACCAGCTATTCAGGCTAACGCACAAGAAGGGCACGCTCAGGGAGCACATCTCTCTGTTTTCCAAACTCTTGATCAAGACTCCAACTATGGCAACGGAAGACAAAATACATCTCTTCACGCACAGCCTACAAGCGAAGATAAAATCTCACGTCTTCTTAAACCGTCCTCAGACATTCGACGAGGCTGTTCAGTTGGCACTGCAAGCAGACCGGGCTGCAGGCCGAGCAGGAAACGAGCAGACTCCTTGGTACCCAAAACAAAACCGGCAGTATGACGATAAGATGGAGATTGGTGCAGTGTCAGGAGAGAAGTGGAACCAGTCGTCACCCAAGAAAGGGAAATGTCATAACTGCGGAAAGTTCGGGCATTTCGCGAGAGAATGTCGATCGAAGAAGAAGGGTGGCCAAAACAAGTCGTCGGGAAACGAGTAGGGCCTCCCTGGACCAGGCCAGGAGGGGCGTCAAAGAAGCCTGGACATGCAAATGTGATGTCGGAAATGTCGTCAGGAAGTCGTCAGAATGGTTCTCAAGACAAGGATGGAATGAATGAAAATCAGAGGATTGTCAGTGATGGGAAGGTATTAGTGGTCGATAAGGTTGGAGTGGAGACATCTAAAGGATCTCCTGGGAATGGTGCCCAGGCAAATGCAGGATCCAGATGTAATACTTCTTCATCTTATGGGAGAAGGTTTGGGGGAGGGAAGCTTGCCAGATCCAGTACCTCAGATTCGAGGGCTGGCAAAGGGGATCCGGACAGCATCAATGCTCAGGGATCCATCCCCACAGTGTTGGGACAATCAAAACAGAAAACCCCTGAGAAGGAAGGGATAACAAAGGACAGAGTACAGTCCTCCCCTTCTAAAGGATCAGTGGAGGTGCAGACACAGATACAGAGACTCAAGGAATCCACATCTAAGCCCAGAGAGGTCCTCACAGCCTCAGGAGTATGGAAATCCACACAGGCAACAAAGGATTCACAAGGGGGTCATGGGATTCACAAGAAAGTCAGATTCTCACCACCAGCTGAGATACATTGTCCAACACCAAGCCAGGAAACAGTGGAAAACATGATGACAGGGAAATTGGGATCAGTAGGTCAAGGAGACCTGGGATCTACCCTGCTATATGTGCCAGGAAAGTTGCAAAAACAAACAGTCAAATGTCTCATAGACAGTGGAGCCACAGGGGACTTCATGGATGTCCAAACAGCCCAGGAAAATGCCTTGAAAATCTTCAAGGATGCACATCTATCAGTGGAACTGGCAGATGGTTCCAGATTGCTACTCAAACAACAGGCACTGGTCAGGATAAGGATGGGTCCTTGGGTGATAAAGAGGATCTTCTGGATGGTACCAAATCTGAAGCACAAGGTCATTTTGGGAAAGGCCTGGTTGGTTGATCACAACCCACATATAAACTGGAGAAGTCATGTGATTACCATTTGCAGACCTAACAAAGCCCCAATCAAGTTGCAAGGATTCCATCCAAAGGTGGCAGCAACCCAGGATCCACAAGAGATAAATTTACTCTCAGCCAGTGAGGCCAAGAAATGTCTGAAGAACAGGAATGGGGAAGCATATCTGGTGCTGGTCAGGAAAGCTCAGGATCCTCAGGCATCTGGGGAAATCAATGCAGCTAAACAGATCAGGAATCCTGGTGAATCTATGGAAGTCAAGGGTACTGAGGATGGTACAGATGCAAATTTCAAAAGCATGGTGGATGGACTGGATGATGAGCTACATGAGCTGAAGGATGTCCTTAATGCATATAAGGATGTCTTTCCTATGGATCTGCCAAATCATCTACCACCTCACAGACCCTGGGACATGAAGATCCCATTGAAAGATGGTACAAAACCAATCTTTGGCCCACTGTATAAACAATCCCCAAAAGAATTAGATGCTCTCAGGGAGCAATTGGATTATTTGCTGGAGAAAGGGATGATCAGACCAAGTCACAGCACATTTGGTGCACCTGTGCTCTTTGTCCCAAAACCTGGAGGGGCATTGAGATTCTGTGTTGACTACAGAGCTCTGAATAGGGCCACCAAAGTCACTCAGTTTCCCATACCTAGAATGGATGAGATGCTGGACAGACTCAACCATGCAAGGTATTTCAGCAAAGTGGATCTAAGGGCAGGATTTTGGCAGTTGAGGATGGCCCCAGGGGAGGAAGGAAAGACTTCATTCAGAACAAAGTATGGACAGTTTGAATTTTTGGTGATGCCAATGGGCCTGAGTGGATCTCCTGGACATTTCATGTCCATGATGAATGAGATCCTGGCCCCATACATTGATAAATTTGTCCAAGTCTTTCTGGATGACATCCTGATTTATTCATCCACCCCTGAAGAGCATGCCAGACACATGAAGCTGGTACTGGAGGCCCTCAGGAAACATCAACTATATGCCAAGCTGGTCAAGTCTGCAGTAGGGAAAAAAGAAGTGGATTTTCTGGGAACATGGGTTACACATCAAGGAGTGCAGCCAATGGCTGACAAGCTGGATGCAATCAAGCAGTGGCCCACACCATCCAATGTGCATGATGTCAGGAGTTTCCTGGGATTATGTTGTTTCTACAGAAGATTTGTAGCCAATTTCAGTGGCAAGGCTGCAGCATTGACCAACCTGACCAAAGGAAATCAACATTTCATATGGGGAGAAGAGGAGAAGCAGGCATTTGAGGATCTCAAGGATGCACTTTGCTCAGCACCTGTCCTGATACATCCAAGGGAGGATTGGCCTTGGATTGTGGCTACTGATGGCAGTCAATCAGGAGTGGGGGGAGTGCTAATGCAGGAAGGGCCAGATGGATTGCATCCTGTAGCATTTGAATCCCACAAGCTGACAGATGCAGAATCAAGGTATCCTATACATGAGATTGAATTACTGGGGATTGTCCACTGTCTCAAGAAGTGGAGGGCATATTTGGAAGGAAGGGAGTTTGTTCTGAGGACAGACAATCAGTCATTAGTTTGGCTGGATTCTCAACAGCATCTCAGCAGAAGACAAGCTAGATGGGTGGAGTTCCTAGCTCCTTTCAGGTTCCAAACTGTCCACATCCCAGGGAAGGATAATGTGGTGGCTGATGCACTATCAAGATGTCCACATCCAGTGGATCCAAGGGATTCTGGAAGTGGAGGGGGAGATTTGAAGGCATCTACACCAACTGGCACAACAAAAACTCTTGTACAGCATGATGGCAAGGTTCAGAGGTACCAAGGCTTGGGGGCCTGGGGGGAGAATCATCCACAGGATCTTGTGTTTGATGAACAACCAGGAGAGCCATTGGGTTCCAGATTGGTGAAGGTTACTGGATGCCAAACTGGAAAGCTGCCTGAGAGACTGAAAACAGATGTGATGCCAAGTGATGCAAGAGGAGGTACCAAATGGGGTACTGGAAAAGGATTGTCAAGATCTGATGAACAAATCAATGCACTGGAGAAGTCATCCATGGAACCTATGGCTCAAGGGAGTCCAAAGGAGGTTGCTGATGCTCAGATGAATGATGAACATTGCAAGGAAATCCTGAAGAGACTGGATTCTGACATCCAGACCCAAAGGGTGTTCAAGATGTCTACTGATGGAGTTCTACAGACTGTGGAAGGAAAGATTGTGGTGCCACAAAGTCTGAAAGCAATGGTGATGAAAGAAGGACATGATAGTCTGATTGGAGGACACAAAGGGAAAGAGAGAACACTGGCTGTATTGCAACAGCACTTCTGGTGGAAGAAGATGTCCCAGGAGGTAGCTCAATATTGCAGGAGTTGCCCAGTGTGCCAAAAGACTAAAGCATCAACACAGAAACTTGCAGGGGATTTGCAAGAAAGTCAGATTCCAACCAGAAGATGGAGCTCTGTGAGTCTGGACCTCATCACAGGATTACCCAAGACAGCCAGAGGGAAGGATGCCATTGTGGTTTTTGTGGACAGGATGTCCAAGATGTCTCACTTCTGTGCCACCCAAGGAACTATTGGAGCAGTAGGAATGGCCAGGATGATATTTGATGAAGTCTGGAGACATCATGGGATGCCTGAGGATCTGGTATCTGATAGGGATGCCAGGTTCACATCTGAACTGTGGAAGGAGTTGATGAAGCTGGTGGGGACAACATTGAAGATGTCATCTGCCAGACATCCTCAGTCAGATGGCCAAACAGAGAGGCTCAACAGGATACTGGAAGAAAGCCTCAGAGCCTATGTGGATCATTCCCAAACAGATTGGGATCTGAAGTTGAGTGCAGCAGAATTTGTGTACAACCAAGGGAAACAATCAAGTACTGGGTATAGCCCATTCTACTTGAATTCTGGAGAAGAACCTTTGGTGCCTGCAGCCTTGTTGGGGAGGAAGAAGATTGAGACACCCATCAGAGGTGTGGATGAAATTTTGAATGATCTGAAGATGGATGTGGAGGTGGCCAAGACATGCATTGCCAGAGCTCAGAATAGACAGAAGCAGAATGCAGACAAGCATAGGAGAGAAGATGAGTTCAAGGTGAATGATGTGGTCCTTCTGAGTACAAAAGACTTGAAGCTGGCTGGGGATAGATGCAAGAAGTTGGGTCCAAAGTATGTGGGTCCATTCAAGATTCTGAAGAGAGTGGGCCAAGTGGCCTATGAATTGGAAGTCCCTCAACAGTGGAGTCTACATCCAGTGTTCCATATCTCAAAGCTGAGGAGATACATCCAGGATGAACAGTATGGGGAAAGGGAACCCAACCCAGTTCCTCCTGAGGTCATTGATGGAAACACAGAGTTCCATGTGGAGAGGATATTGGATCACAGAGAGATCAAGAGAGGCAGAGGCAGGGGGAGGACCTCAAGAGAGTTCCTCATCAGATGGCAGGGGTATGATAGAGGCCATGACAGCTGGGAACCTATCAGGAATTTGGAGAACTGCCCAGACATTGCAGCAGCATATTTCCAGCAGAATCAACTGGAGGCATCAGTCCAAGAGAAGAGGATTTGGGGATGGAGATGATTGGAATCATTGATGCCAATAGTGAGTAAAAATGAGAAGTATTCTTAATGAGATAAGGGAATGAGAATTGAGTTTCAGTCTATGACTGTTGGGGGTTCAGGGGAGATGGTGTTAGTGCTGAGACCAGGTCAGCTGATTTCTTTTCTACTATCTTGGAGTTTGGCTTTTCAGATGGGGCTTTTTCCTTTTTTGCTTTCTGGGGAGTCTTTGGGATTTTCCTTTTTGCCTTGGGGGAGTGCTCTATTTCTTTGCTGGTTTTTCTATGTGCTTATGGTGACCTTAGGACTGGGGGTCCAGCTTCCCAAGGTCAGGGGGAGTCTTGTGACAGTTTTCTTTGTGGTAGTGGAAGTGTGGGAACAGTGGGGTTCGAACTCGTGATCTCCGGATCGCGAGCTTTTCTATTTTCGTCCTAACCGCTCGGCTGAGTGGTAGTTGGTGATGGTTAGTTGGGTGACTGACCGATCATAGTGGGACAATTGTGTGATTGTGTGAAAGAGTGAGAGGTGGTTCCGGGGAGGATTCGAACCTCCGCCGTAACCGTAACTAGACTTTGACCGGTCCGCACTACAAGAGTAGTGTGGTGGTGGACTCGGTGTTCTTTGTAAAGTTCCATTGTCTTATACCACTCCCGAGTCTTACACAGGAGCTCCTAGCGATTGTGCACTGCCTTAAGAAATGGCGCACATATCTGGAGGGGCGGCACTTCGTGTTGAGAACAGATAATGCGAGTTTGGTTTGGCTCGACACTCAAAAAGGATTGACTCGGAGACAAGTGCGATGGACGCAGTTCCTAGCACCGTTCGACTTCGACACTGTGCATATTAAGGGGACGGACAACGTTGTGGCCGACGCCTTGAGTAGGTGTCCTCAACCCAACAGGAGTTCTGGATTGAGTTCAGGAGGGGATGAGGAGTCGTCAGCCCAACAGAAGTCGTCAGGCAAAGTAATTGAGCTGTGGAAAGATGAATGTGTCGATCGGAAAGTTGCAGGAACAACGAACAGACAAATGCTGAAGGAGTATAAGACAAATGACCACCAAGGAAATCAAGCTGACAAAGGACAACAGAACCAGAAATTAATGGAACAGGAGGGGGAACTTGGTTCTCTCCAAACACCCAACAGAGAACAAGAACAGAATGGCAACCAAACTGAACAAGGGAGTCTGATTGAGAAGCAAACTGGGGATATGCTATCACAGACTGAAATAAACAAACTGCTGGAAACATCTGGTGCTGGGGATAGCACAGGTGTAAGGAAGCCTTCGGGGCTACCACTGGAACAAAAGAACAAAGGAAGTGGAGGGGAAGAGGAAGAAAACACCCCTGGCACAGGCAAACCAGTAGAGACTGGAATTTCGACTGATGAGTTGAATGAAGGTCCAGTGGCAGCTCTAAAACCACCTAAGAGTGAGGGAAAGTCCAAGAAAGAAGTGAGGATTAATCCACAAGCAACTGAGTTGAAATGTTGGTCTTCTGGAGAGGAATCTGATGGGATCCCTGAGAAGTTAAGACCACTTGGACAGCGACTGGTAAATGATGCAGACAGTTGCAGAATGGAGGCAAACATGGCACAGAATCAAACTATGGATGGAGGAGCCCCATCCCTGAATGTGTTGACAAGAAGTCAAGTGGAACAAGTGAAGATACCAAGAGAAAAGATCAGAACTGAGCAAGGAAAGGATGGATATTGCATCAACATCAAGGAACTACTGGAGAAACAGGATGCAAATGTCATCAAACAATTCAAGTTACAGGAAGGAATTCTCATGAAGAATACTGGGCAATTAGTCATCCCCACATCCATCAGACATGATGTCCTGAAAGAGGCACATGACTCAGCCGTGGCAGGCCACAAGGGCAGAGAAAGGACTCTTGATCTAATCAAGAGATATTTTTACTGGAGAAGATTGGATAAGGATGTGGCTGAATATTGCAGAACATGTCCTAAATGCCAGAAATCTAAGGCAGAAGCGAAGCTTCCAGCTGGGAAGTTACAGCCGCTTCCGATACCGGAACGACGCTGGGAGTCGGTCAGTCTCGACTTGATCGTGCAGCTTCCAGAAACGGAACGAGGACATTCGGCGATTGTGGTGTTCGTCGACCGGCTGAGCAAAATGACGCACTTCATACCGACGTCGACGAGCGCGTCTGCCAGGGATTTGGCTGATATATTCTTCAGAGAGGTGTGGCGACACCACGGGATGCCGACGAGTTTGGTGTCGGACCGCGACAGTCGGTTCGTCTCGGCATTCTGGCGACGACTCATGGAGCTGAGCGGGACGTCTCTGAAGATGAGTTCGGCGTTCCACCCTCAAACCGACGGCCAAACAGAAAGGATGAACCGCGTGCTGGAGGAGACATTACGCTGCTATGTCGACGCACGACGGCGCGACTGGGACGAGAGATTGCCGGCCGCCGAGTTCGCGTACAACAATGGAAAGCATACGTCGACGGGTCACACGCCGTTCTATTTGAACTCAGGGGAGCATCCGTTAGTGCCGATGGCGCTTATCGGAGGTCGACGCGTCGAGAGCGAGATTCGCGGCGTGCACGACATTCTGTCGAATATGAAGAATGACTTGGATTTGGCTAAACAACTGTGGAAACAAGCTCAGGAGAGGCAACGGAAGTATGCCGACAAGTCGCGACGTGAAGAAGAGTTCGCGGTTGGAGAACGAGTTTTGCTGACGACCAGAGATAGGACTTGGGCCAAATTTTTGGTCCGACTCCGGTCCGGTCCGGTTACGGTCGGGTTACGGTCACCGTACTACGGCCGTAACTCCGTACCGTAACCGGAGTAATATGTTGTTTTTACGGTACGGAACAGGTACGGTATAACTACGGTAGGCCCTAAATCACCGTGAAGTAGCGTGGTTCAGTGCTAAAGCGTTAGGCTGCAGTCAGTAGGGTCGCGGGTTCGAATCCCCCTGGGTTCCTTTGGAATCGCGGGACCCTGCGGGGGTCACTTTCTACGGTTTACGGTTGTTACGGCCGTTACGGTCGTTACGGTCCGGTACGGAGCGGTACGGAGTGGTACGGTGCTACGGTTACGGCCGTAAAAGTACGATTTTCTGACGAAAATTGTACTCCGGTTACGGTCCGGTTACGGTGGTTACGGTCCGGTTACGGTGACCGTAACCGTAAAGTCCTATCTCTGCTGACGACCCAGAATCTGTCATTTGCTGGCAGCGGGATTTCGCCGAAGCTCGGACCACGTTTCGTGGGACCGTTTGAGGTGGTCGCAAGAGTCGGAAAGGTTGCCTACAAGCTCAAGTTACCAGAGACGTGGAAGATACACGACGTTTTCCATATTGTGAGATTGCGGAAATTTAAGGAGTCGTCAGACTTTCGACGACCTGAACCGGAGCCGCCAGCACCGGTGATTAACGAGGAGGAACTCGAATACGAAGTCGAGAGGGTGCTGGATCACAAGGAAACAAGACGTGGACGAAAGGTGACGAGGAGATATCTGATTCGCTGGGTCGGCTATGGGATCGAACACGATTCCTGGGAGCCGTGGAAGCACTTGGTTAACGCGTCAGAAAGGGTGGCGGCATACCACCAACTGGTCGGACTCCAGCCTACGAAGGAAGAAGCTATCCTTAGGGGGCGGACGTGATTGGTGGTGACGACTTTACGACGATCGAGGCGAAGGACGACCGGAATACCTACAGACTGACGGATCGCGAGGGGGCGGTTATCGGATTGCGTGATGGGTACTACCGCTAGGCGACCGCAGACTGCTTTGGGTAAGTCGCTGGAAACCGATCGAAGTCGAAGTGGAAGTTTTTAGAAAAGAAGATTCGAAAAGGAAGTAAAAAGGAAATCGAATTTGGGTAGCCTGGGAAGAGGCTAGTGTTTTGGAACCTGAATGACCTGATTGTTTATTGACTGGGGATTTCTTATTTTTACTGGAACATTTGGGATTCTAGGGACTGGATTCCTGTGTTTTGATTTTCTGTACTCCCTAGCACTTCCTGGACTTTTGATGTTTTGATTATGTTTCTGGAGGGGAGTTTGCTAGAGTGCTGGCTGTGAACTGTTTATTTGCTAGCTGGGAGTCAGTGGGATATTGATTGATTGACTGTTTATTGAATTGACTTGGGCTGGATTCGAACTTGAGTGGGTTAGAATGAGATGAACTGAGCTTTGCTTTTTGGATTGGCTCGCTTGAGAGAACGGGATAGTGGGACGTTTTTCTCTCTATTCTCGGATTGATTCGGATTCGGACTTTGACGGACTTTGGACTGATTTTTGGGATACGATCCTGAGTTGCTCTTTTGGGTTTTGATAGATGTGACCTCACTCGCCTGACTGGAGTTTAGTCGGTGAGGTGGAGGGGATTGTAGTCGGGTTATTGATTTTCGGGCTAGTTAGAGCCACGTGATTGACTTTCTCGGTGTCCGACATAGAGTTAGGATAAAGGGCACTATTGGGATTGTATCGAGGACCGTATTTTGACCTGTGTAAGACATTGACGCTCGATAGAGCTTGTGACCCCGACCACCTCTCTCTCTCACGACCACTCCCTCTCATCAACAACGTGACCCTCTACAGCTGTGTCCAACACGTCGAAACAATGGCCAAAAATGGCCGCTGCTGGTACCTCTACTGGATTTAGCGCCGCCCGTGGCGGGTCACTGCCTGGAGCAAGACACAGCTCCTCCAAACTCTCAGCGATCTCCGCCGACCCAGCAAATTTCTTCAGAATCCCGTCCAAACGAGACTGTGGGGAACTCTGCTCTCCTGACGCTCTCAACAAATCCAGCTGTGCTTGTAACGCAGCAATCTTTTCCTCGACAGTCGGCATCAAAAAAAGGACTAACGATACAGGGACAAGCCCCACGCTGGCTGAGCCAGGGATGGTTCGAAACGGTGCACTTCAGGTGCCCGTGAGGGTAAAGATAAAGCAGAAAAACCGAGTAAAGAAAGACCAACTGAGTGAGCTTAAGAACCCAAACTACTGAGATCCAAAACTCCAAAAGATACCCCTACAAACCACCTCAGCAATCAGTCCTTTCAATCGTCCCACCCTAAAACTCCGCAAAAGGAACCGCGCTTCCTGCGGAACCGTAAATGTATGTGCACTTCGAAACCGTGTATATTCGGGAAAAACCGTGTATCTCCTGAAAAAACCGTGTATCTTAAGAAAGTGTGTATGCAAGGTCGTCGGAAACCGTGTATCCGGATAGAAAATCGTGTATGTGCACTTCGAAACCGTGTATATTCGGGAAAAACCGTGTATCTCTTGAAAAAACCGTGTATCTTAAGA
Organism: Bryopsis sp. KO-2023; assembly: GCA_030272585.1. NCBI lineage: Eukaryota > Viridiplantae > Chlorophyta > Ulvophyceae > Bryopsidales > Bryopsidaceae > Bryopsis > Bryopsis sp. KO-2023. The sequence goes on along the minus strand of BSYQ01000004.1, from coordinate 4,491,425 downwards.
AAGTGTGTATGCAAGGTCGTCAGAAACCGTGTATCCGGATAGAAAATCGTGTATGCAGCATCGTGTATTCTTTGTCGTTCTTAAAACTGTGTATGTGAAACTGTGTATGCAGAAGAGAAGGGTGAGTTTTGCTGTGGATTTACGATCTCTTGTTGAACATTTCACTTGTAAAAATTCGTTTCTTTTTGGTTTGCGGCGGCCGAGTTGAACGCGCAGGCTGTGCGCAGCACGCATACAGATATACGTCCAGTTCTGAGACCGCCATGAACCATGCGCTCTTGTTAATGCGGGGAGGCGAGCTGGGTCAGCCCGCCTGGAACATGGATTCTCTGAAGACCAACGTGCTTTTCGCGGAAGTCGGTGACGTGGGAGCCGTCTTTCAAGAGTCCAGTTTCCGACAGAACCGGAGGTGCAGCGCAGCGCGAAAACCCTTATGAATAGGCGGTATGCCATGCTCTATCAGAACGTTGTCGTGACCTGAGACTGGATCTACAGGGGGCTCAAACCCCCCTTCACTGCTGTACTCCTGTACTCGCCTTAGCTTTACCATTACCCAATACATATGACCTCAAGGGGAAAAAAGAGGAGACTTGAAAATTTTAAACTACCGAGAAAATATGTGTACATGCAATGTATGATGCAAAATCAATCTTGTGGTCTGGCTTACAGGAAGGACTCCACTCCTCCAAAGTGATGTCAATTGAAGGTTCAAACTGATGCAGGTCAGTGGGGCTGGCGAGATCTTTTTTGTTTCTTTCGAGTTTTTGGCAGTGAGTTTTTATTCTGACAGGTGCTTACATTGACAAATGCTTGCAACTTTCCCTTGTCCCTAGAATCCGTTTGTTGCTGTGCTTTTCTGCCAATATTGAACGGCTGGATCTGCTCGACAGGTGAGCAACTACTCCAAAGAATAAAGTGAGCAACCCCAGTGAACACATATTGGTCTTGTGCAGAAATTTGAAAGGGGCTTAGATCTTTCAAGTGTTTCAAGTGAAATCTCCTTGGAATGACCCTGCCTGGCTGTTGATTTTTGCAACTTGTCCACTTGTCACTGGAAATCAATATTTGTCACTTTTCTGGTGGGGCAGGAATCCCCATACATGCATCAACATTTGTTTTGTTGAAGTAAGTCATGGATGAAGCCCAGAGAAACAGAATTTTGACATGGCTGTGTCCAACCAGTGTGTGTATGATTTCCTTCAAATGTTCATCCTTGAAATCTGAAGCAACCATGTGGTCTTTCCCCCAGCTACGACAGCGCCAGGAGCTGTGGACCAGCCGTAGTCAAGATTGCAACAAGAGAAGAGCACGCAGCCCAGGTACAGAAACTGAAGTTTTAGTTAATCCAAGCAGTGTTTTTTTCCCGGGAAAACAAGACCAACACGACTGTATATACGACTGTATGTAATACACTCGTATATTTGAGCAAAATGCGGACCTCTGTTGGTTTTCTTGATGAAACTTTGACATTATGTAAGCATATGTAATTCTTGTTATTATTTTTGTTATGTGTTTTATAGTCGTTACAATTATTATATTTGAAATGTTTTACATTGAGGCTGCAAAACTCTAAGAAGCGATTTCGGGCCTTCAGTTTATTGTTGTTTTTTTATAACGTATTTTTTGGGGGGGAGATAATTCGCTGCTGGATAGATTTTTTCTGGGGGGTCGTTTTTGATTTTTTTGTTTGTTTTGGTGTGTGAACAGGTTCTTTACCAAGCGTAAATTTGGACCACATCGTATTGGCCTTCATTCTTGCAATATTTGCTGGAGGGTTGAGCGCTGTGCTATTTACTGAGGTGACCAGAGTCATCAGGTAAATTGTTCTTCCTCACCCTCCCCCCCCCCCAAAAAAAAAAATCCACTGAAAGCCAAGACTTTTATTATTTTGTATCACCTTCATTTTGTTCACTGTTGAAAAAACAATTCTCAAGGTCACATCGATGCCAACTCAAGAAAACTGCAAGGTCACTGGGGCAAGTTTGAATTTTAGTCGATCGCTACGATGTAAATTCCGAAGAAATCAAGAACGGCAATTTCGCAGGTGCCATCAGCTGATGCTCTTTCCCCCCGAACAGCTAAAGGAGCATCTTTCCTTCAGTTTGGGGCCGAAAACACTGGTACAGGGCCAAATGCTGTTGGTGGTAGCCTGCTGCATTCTTTGGCTGGACCCCCTGGTGGAAATTTACGAGCTATCGAATGATTCCTTGCAAAAGCTTCGAATTGCTGTGTTCCTTGTTTGGGCAGCCGTCCAAATCAGCCTGGTCAGACCTCTCATGCAGGTATGAAATCACCAATGAACACCACGGCATATATATACAGACATATATATATATCTGTTTTGTCCAGGTGGGTTCCTTTTTCTCCTGCTTGTCAAGCAGTCATTTTTTTCCTTCCGGAAGGATGCCTGGAAATTCTTGAGACTTGTTTGCTTTTCGTGGTTTCCAGGCTTACTTCCATGGAGCCCTAGTCCAATGGTACAACCTCCGACATTTCGGAGGCACCAAAAAAGACGAAAACCACAACTCGAAGCAAATCCAGATGAAAGTGATGGTCAACACCTACATCGCATGCAAAGTGGCCATCCAAGTTTTGGGACCCAGTTTCCAGTTTTTTTTGTGGATTCCATTTTTATTTTTTTCCTTTTTTTTTTTATTATTATTATTTTTTTGATTAAATTTAATTAATGTAAATAAATTGATATGGAAATTATCCCCAGATGGGGGGCTTGCAGGTCCGACTCCTGGTGGTTTCAAAATATGACAAATTTGTGAATTGTGAGTATTTTTGTACATTATTTCATAATTCCATCGCAATGAAATTGCTCTTGGTACGATATGTGAAACCGTGTATGTTTCGATGTCGCACTACAAAAACCGTGTTTTCTTTCCCAAATCGTGTATGCACATACACGGTTTTCAAAACCGTGTATGTTGCCATGGCACACTCAAAGACCGTGTTTTCTTTCCCAAACCGTGTATGCAGATACACAGTTTTCAAAATCGTGTATGCGAGCGTTCCGGACGTCACAAACCGTGTATGTTGCCATGGCACACTCAAAAACCGTGTTTTCTTTCCCAAATCGTGTATGCAGATACACGGTTTTCAAAATCGTGTATGCGAGCGTTCCGGACGTCACAAACTGTGTATGTTGCCATGGCACACTCAAAAACCGTGTTTTCTTTCCCAAAACGTGTATGCTCCTGGGACACGAAACCCTAGCAAACCGTGTAGTTTCAGTACTTAAAAAACCGTGTATTTTGGCCGTTTTTTTACTAGTGGAAAGAGAAAGCAGCACCCAGACTTCCCTGTCGAATAGCCTGAAGACGACCCACGAGGTGTAAACGCCTTGACTTTAGAGCGACCCAGTCACTCCTTCTTTCTTCCTTCGTGATTCACGAATCGTGAACCTGTTCACGACTTCCCCGTGACCCTTCTTCCGGAGCACACGGCACAGGGCGAGCTCTTCGAGTGACGAGCGTGGTAAAGAGACTCTCAGAGGGAGCACCACCTGTTGCTCCCCACGCTAAACTATGACAACTCGATGTTCCACAGAAGAAGGATGTTACAAGGATAATTGCACGGCATTTATACTGTCTCTGTAACTGTCACCACAGGGCGCCGTCAACGTCGGTCCGCCAGAATTACGAGAATTGTTTCCGTTATGTCTGACTGGAGGGAACCGATTCTGGCAACACCAATTTGACCTTGTGGAGGGGTTTGCAGAAGTTGGGTCTGTGATTGTTTTCAGCCATGCTGAAAGCCCAACTCGTTGAATGAATGGCAGGGTGGATAGTGCAACTGTTTTGGTTGGATATGGAACCACTTTCAATGAAACCCATGCGAATGAAGTGCTATTCTACCTCCATTCCCAGCAACAGGTTGGGAAGCCATCAAATCTGCTGAGTGTATGCTCACTCAGCATCCCAATACCCATGGACTGAATCAACCATAAGAAATAGTCTTTTACATGAATGAGCTGACACAAAACAAACAACAGTTACAAATTGGGGGAAAGTCTGAGGGCCTGCTATTGCCCACAAGCTTCCACCACTACAGAAATCTGCCACCACTACAAAAAACCCCCTTCATTTCTTCCCCTTTTTTGGACACTCAAAGTTTCAATCCCTCACACTGGATTTTTACCAAAGTCAAATTTCCTCACTGATGTAAAAAAAAGGGGAGGAAATTCTAATCCACCATGTCTTGATCGTCACAATTCACACAAGCCTCTGATTCTCCGCTGCCCAAAACACCCTGGTGATATCAAAACCTTCCAGAACCTTCCAATCCCTCCTCAGAAAGCTTGTCAAAATATTCCCAGAGCGCGCGCAAGGCCTTCTCCGCATTTCCCTCACTCGATGCCATCGAGTCGATGGCTCCACCATGACATCCCCATTGCTTCCTTCCTTAGCTGCTGTAAAAAAAACAACATGAAATAAGGGTGGCTCCCGAAGTTCGCATCCTGACCTGATTGAGGCGCCACGGGAATGTCCGCTGGAGTTTCAGCTGAAACTCCACACATCTGCTTGGGTTCAGCCGGGACTTCGACTGGAGGACCTGCCACTGCAACTAGGGGAAAAACCCATTGAAATGATGCATCCAGAATGATGGATGGTCAAGGGTTGCTGCAAGTAAGCGAGCTCCACTTGACCCTAAAACCTTCTCTCGAGGCTTTCAACAATCAATAAGAATTGCTGAAGCATCAATGAGCACCAGAATCTGTTGTGCGGTAGTGTTTTCTATTAAATTTTCTACGTCGGTTGAATTGCTTTCCAGTTTGATTGGCGAAAAAGTAAAATTAATAGGTTATCCATCGAGAACGTCCGAAGCACAATGTCCGAAAAAAAACCAAAGCACTTTACAAGAAAACCACCAAAAATTATACATTGCATTCCTGGCAGTAGGGTTTCTTTCTCATCAAGCTTTTCCTTTTTTCTGTCTCTTCCAGGCTGAACGAACACCTCAGAAGACATATTACAAAATCAAAACCAAAAAAAAAAACACAGAAGGAAACCATGTTTCAAATTCCCCTGCCCCACCCCCCCCTCTCTTCCAAATCATCACCCAATTCATTTTTCCATTCTTGTTGAAAAAAAAACACACGTGATTTTATGAAAAAAAACGATTTTTTTTTTCTCTTCAACTCCCCACCACAACGTTACCCTAAGAAATTTGGCCGAACAAAATTCTTCGATCTTGCATATATATATGTATGTATATATTTATCTTAAGCTTGCTCAGTTTTGTTTTTTTCTCATGCCTTCTTCCCAGATATATTTCTGTCATAGAAAAAAAGCCCCCCCCCCCTGTTCCCAACGGAAACAAAATGAAATAAAAAAAAAGAACCAAAAAAAAAACCAGACATAAACATAAAAAGCAAAAAAAAAGAGAAAGAAAAAAAAGCAAAAAAAAACATCAAAAACTCCCCTTCATAATAGTTTTCAAAAACAATAAAAATAGAAAAAAAAGCAGCCCCCAAAAGCATTTGAACTTGATTGTTTAGGCAATATACATATAGATCTCTATATCAAATATAACCCAAAATATATTCACCGCACCACACCACATTCCCTATTTACCTTTTTTTTTATCTTTTTTTTTTCCACCCACAAACAGCTATCCAACCACCAACCAAAACAACATACAACATTCTCTCTTTTTTTTTTCTTTTTTTTTCTTCCTTTCGATTTGGGCAAGACGGAAAGAAGACAAAAAAAACAGCCCAAATATATATAATTTTTTTTCAGCTCGGTTTATTCAGGAGGGATCGCCGAACACATCCGAAATGTGAATTGGCATGACTTCGATCGGGTGGCTGCTGAACCCTTCCAAATTTCGAAATTGCTCCAGCTGTCCAGCCACTATGAAATTGATGGACACGTGAAGTCCCCCCCTGCGTTCTCGGCCGCTTCCAAAAAGCGTGCTCACTCGACTTATATACACATCCTGAGCAAACCCAATTCACTCGGACTATTCAAGGGGAAAAAATAATAATAATTTCTGTTTTTGGTCGAATATTTGTGGGGATGTTTTTTTTACTTTGCAGGATTGAGTTGTTTTCTGTTATGAGGATACGAATTGCCTGAACGTTATTTTTTTCAATTTTGCTTTTTTATGGAATTTTAGTATTTATTGATGGTTGCATTTGTGGGTTACATCAAAGCTGAAAGCCAGTTGCAGCTTGAGAAAATCAAACACTGTGTATGGGCCTTTTTCTTTTTTAACACATGCCATCCACAGATGACAGAAGCCAAAAGCCTTTTTCATTCTTACTTCGACTTTTTGAAATAACACATGCAGATCAACTGGGAGCTATATTCACCTTCTTCGGCGGAAGATCATAATGCACAATGAGCTCCAGACCCAGTGACAATTTCATAGCTTTCAGTACGACATCGGTCGCAACCAGCACACATGCCTGCATGCAAAAAAACACACACACACATTTTTTAACACAGCAATTCACGTCAATCGGCCTTGGTCCGCTCTTGTGAAACACTCCGCAGGAATGAGAACTAAACCATCGCTTCTCCTTTTTTTTTTTTTTTCAAGAATTCGGTGGTCATGGCGAATCTATCCTTTGCCAGAACATTCGCCTATGAAGTTTTTTTGGTAAATGATCATGATACATGCATGAATAAATGAAAATAATGAATGAATGTTTAATTTGCAGTGGGCAAACTAGCCTGATGATTTTTTCAAATTGTGATTATTACCAATGAATTGTCCCTGGTCTGTCTGGCATCGTGTCCAGTCTGTTCGTCCAGTTCGGGGTCATCTGGAGCACTATTATTCGGTTCAGTTTCTGCAGCACGTGTGGCCTGGAAGCTTTCCAACACCGTGTTCCTCTCGGCCTCAGACATGTCAGAAAACTGCAACCCCCCCCCCAAAAAAAAAAATAAGCAAGGTATCGATTGGATTCACCTGACTTTCTCCCACCAAAAAAATTGTAAGCCACCAATAACACAGTGAGGGGATGGCTTTACAGCCCAACAGGCAAACCAAGTCGAAAAACTTGTGGGGATGTTTCGATCCCTGACAGGTGCCCTACCACTGGGAAAACCCGAAAGCGCCGAACGGCGGCCAATCCTGCGATCACATTGTCGAGGGAGTCTCTGGACGAACAGCACACCGCCAAAGCCAACTTCTTGTTCGCGTGCAGAGCTTGCAACAGGTCCAATAAAGTTGCCTGATCGAAACCATCACAAAAATCAGCTTTTCACGACGCAAACTCGTCGCGCCCTCTACAGCACTCATCAATATGAAGATCTCTTATCGGAAAATCTCCCAGCTCGCGGTTCCCACACCCCCAAATATCCCCCCGGACGTCGAACTTCGAGATCAGGGAGCGCTGACGTCCGTTAATCGGATCTGGTACAAGTTCACGAGAAAACAAAAAGAGAAACGCCGCGTCAACTGACCAACTTCGCGTCCGCCGTTCCAACCGCGACGTAATATTGCTTCAAGCTCGGCTCCGTCTTCATTTCGATAACGAAAAATCGGACTCCACAAATCCGGTCGCTACCAGAGCCCCACTATGACGTAATTTCTGTACAAAATGTTTTTTCGGCAGTCGCCGTCCGCTCTCCCCGCCGCGCGATCCGCGCAAATCGAAAACCAAGAAGACGACGGCTCTCGCTCTCTCTTTTTTTTTCCAAAACCCGACCGCACCGGAGCGCTTGCCCGATTGCTGCGCAAAGCCAACGGGAAAAGGGGGTGGTGGAACAAAAAAAAACGTGGGGGTCTGTCGCTGTGTAGTGCATTTCTGGGGCAGGTGGATTTGAGTGTTGGATTTTCCAGTGACGTTCCCATTCGGGACAGGACAGGCTCGACATCAGCGATTGTACTTTCTGTGCACACCCAAACTCGACAACGAAAACTCATTTTTTTTTCCTGCTCCGTTTGTTCCCTTTGGGGCATTCGGACGACAGTTACGAAATTACGAAAAGAAAACGAAACGAGGGGCTGACGCGGATGTTGATGCGTTTCTGGCGTCCTGCGCAGTTTTTAGCGTCGAAATGAACCCTAGGAAAACGCAGGCAAAGCCAACGCGCGTCGAGACGCTCGCCCCCAACGCAGTATACTCCTGCACGAACGGAAAAACTTTTCGCCCACAATTCTCTTCTCCCCAACAGACATTCGTCCCGCGTGCTGCTTCTCGTTGAGAGGAATCTGCTCACGCAGATCGAACGAACGCTTTCTCCCTCGAACGGAAAGAAAAGGCTGCAGGAAATGGCTGATCTCCAGCAGCAACTGAAGGAGCTCTCGGCTGCGGATGTCACGCAGTACTCTGGTTTCATATCCCAATTAGGCAGCGTCGACGGTGCCAAACGCGGCGAAGCAGAGAAGCTGCTGGATGCGTTCGGTCGGCATCACCCCGATGCTTTCGTGGGGAAGTTCCTCGAGGTTTTGGCGAAGGGACCTCAAGCCGAAAACAGAACTGTCGCTGCGACCATTCTGAGAAAGGTATCGTGGAGTGGAAAGAAAGAACAGGATTGAGGATTTTACAGAGATGAATGATGTTATCGATGGTTCAAGGATAATAGGGATAAATCATCTATATTTCAGTTCTTTTTTTTTTTGTTGCTTGAATCCCTTCCACCAGAATCCAGTCGATAAAACTTGACCCTGTCCCCATGTCAATGCTGTCCTGTCCTAAATTGACCGAAAGTAATAAACCTCTTTTTTTCAAAGATGCAAAAAAACTCACCAAGTGTCAACAATATCTTTTGCGTCCCTCCCCTTTTTCTTTCTCCTTTACCACAACAAAAACCATCAATCCACCTTCCCTGATTTTCGTCGAGTTAAAAATCACAGTATGACTTTTTTCCTTTACTTCTGGTCCAAAATCAATTTTTCAAGCCCCCTTCTGAACCCCAAACTTCATCGAGGGGTGCTTTTTCATTCTATAAGGGTGTTTTTCCCAACAGCCTTTTGATGACACTCCTTCCTTCAACAATATGTGCATCATTCTCTGACCCCAATTCCGTCCCTTTTTTTTAAACTGAAAAATGAATAGATAATTTAAAATCATATCTATTTCTGTTCTTTTTTTTTGTCTATTGGATCAGTAGACTGAAACTGATCCAACGTCCCTGTCCTCGATTGACCAAAAGTAATTTTTCATTCATTTGTTCCCTCTTCCAACACATAATCGAAAAAGAGATCGACAGATTTTTTTCTAAGGCCCCACTCTTTTTTCTGAACATTTGGAACAACACCATCTTCTTTTCTTTCCCTGAAGAAACTTTTTTTTCTCCCCAAAACAATTTTTTTCCCCGAACATTTCTTTTTAATTCCCCGAACAATTTTTTTTTCTCCCCCGAGAAAACCATTGGTTTTTTTTCCCACCCAGAAAGGAAACTAAGGCCATTCCATGCAGATTATCCCCGTTTGCATGATTTTTTTAATTTTTTTTGTTTTTTCTATTCCCGAACCCAAATTATACCCTGAACTGGTAGTAGGAGTTTCCACTCACGTTATTTTCCCTATGAGTGAGTTTTTATATTTGTTTTTTTTTTTAATATGAAAAGTAAAAAATCCCTTCCCTCCCCCTCACCCCCCCCCCTTCCCCGAGTGACCAAGGGGGGGGGTTACTCTTTTTTTTTTTTTTTTACAGGGGCTGTAGCCCCGCCCGCCGTCGAATTTCTAAACAAAATCGAATGACGGCCCCCGTTGATTTGTCGAGACTGCTTGTGGCGACTGCGGTGATTGTGGGATTGGTGGTGATGAAGGTGAAAAGGGCCCGGAAGAGAAAGCGCCAGATCAGCACGATCAGCACATCGACCCAGGACGGGATGCACTTTTGATGGAAGGGAATCTCTGGAGCGGGCGCGACGGAGTCAGTCGTGGCGGTAATCGGTGCATCGCAAGTCTGCAAAAAGAATTCGAATTTTTGATGCTGCAGATTTTTTTAATATTTTATCCTCTTTTGAGTGAACCAGAAATTTTTTTTCGAATGAAAACGCATAAACCAATTGAACTTTAATTTACAGGGCTGAAAAATGGAGATCGATTTTAAGGAAGGATAGAGAAAAGGGGGTTCGAATCACTTTTTTCTTCGTTTTCTTTTTTCCCCCCTTTTCCCCCTTTTTTTTCCATGCTAGAGTCTTAATTCAGATTCCATTTTTTTCTTTTCCCTCCCTTTTTCTTAACATCAAGTTTTTTTTGCGTTTTATTTCAACTCACCTCGTAGACAATCTTGTCGAAAGAATGGGCGATCTGCCCATAATATACCCCGTAGTAGTATCCATCTCCAACGTCGGTGTCCATATCACTCCTCTTCTCCATTCTTGCGACGAAGCCACACATCAGCGCTGATGTGATGACACCCGCGAGGATGCAAAACATGATGCTCCTAGTCAGACACATTCGAAACATTAATTTTTTTGGTTTGATTACTTAAAGGCAAGAAGAAAAAACAAAAGAAACCGAACTGGAACACACAAGAGCATTCCTGGTCTGACTTGAAAAAAAAAACAACCTGCAGAATCCACCTGTGGCTAGATCCAGTTTCTTTATAGTAGTTAAACCTTTGGGGAGAGATCTAGATATACAAAGGATGAAACAGTGGTTTACCTCCACTGAGGAGTCAGCCTATAGGCCAAAAGGCCAAGTATATATGTGCTATAGCTATAGCACATATATACTTGGCCTTTTGGCCTCATGCAAAATAGTTTCAATATTAAAAAATATTGGGAGTCAGGTGGGATAATATATACATACTAACAATATTTTTTTATTCGGATCTGTCAGACCCAGAGAGGCGGATCCGGGGGGGGTGCGCAGGAGCGCGCGCACCCCCGTCTCGTCGCGTTGTTTCCCTTTTTACACCACCAAAAAGTAGACAAAGTTTTGAAACGTTCGAGTGGGGCTTCAGGTATCGAACGCGCACCCCCCTCTCTGGAATCCTGGATCCGCTTTGTGGTCTTGAAAATAGAAAGAGCAGGAAAAAAAAGGGACTGCCCCTCCTCTCAGAAAACAGGTCGGAACATAAGGACTCGTTCGAGATCAATCAATAGCGTTTTCCTCAAAAAAACAGGTCGGAACATACGGACTCGTTCGAGATCAACCAACCGACAGATTGCGTGTTCCTTAAAAAAAAACAGGTCGTAAGATATGGACTCGTTCGAGATCAATCATCGACGGATTGCGTTTTCGTCACGCTGTCTTTCAACGCGTCGAGTCGAAGACGTCTTTTTCAAACTTCTGCTGGAATTTCACGAAGTAGAGGGGCGTTCTTACCTGTCTTTTCCCATCTTGGACGTCGACGACGATAGGTTCGCTCCGAAAACAAAAGGCACGCTCCGCAGTTGGCACAAGTACACACAAAGGGCAAGAAAGCGAAGGAGAAAAAAAGGCGCCAAGAGAATTAAATACGGGGGCGCCGTCAACGTCAATCTGCCAGAACTACGAGAATTTTTTCCGTTATGTCTGACTGGAGGAGGCATTCGATTCTGGCAACACCAATTTCCTTGTGGAGGGGTCTGTGATTATTTTCAGCCATGCTGAAAGCCCAACTGGTTGAACGAATGGCAGGGTGGATAGTGCAACTGTTTTGGTTGGATATGGAACCATTTTTAATTAAACCCATCTGAATGAAGTGCTGTTTCACCTCCATTCCCTGCAACATTCATTTTTTTATGGTGGGAAGCCATCAAATTTGTTGGGAGGCTCACTCAGCATCCCAATACTTTTTTTGGGATGGGGTTCTCTTCCTAATATAAAAAGGATTTCCTCAGTGCGAAGTAAAAAAAAAAATGGAGTTTTTTCCTGTCACATACCCGTGTGAGAAAATGGAAAAGCGGCTGAGTAAGCAGTCGGTTGTTCAGTGCGGTTGAGAGAGTGAAATGAGTCATAAGACTTTGTTCCTTGTGGATGGTAATTGTGTTTTTGGAGGGTGGAGGAAGGTCCCCACCAGTTCAAAAGAACCACAAAAAAATTCTGGAGCAAGTTTAAGATGGAATGAGGAAAAAAGACAACAATGGCATTGGCATCGCTGGTAGATCTTCTGTTGATGTTTTAAATTAGATTTTGCAGGGCTGCACAGTGTCCCATTCCCACATTTAGAATAACTTTTTATTTTTTTTCGGCTTTGCAAAATCCACACCTTCTGTTGATATTGTCCACACCACTGAAAACCAAGAAAAAATATCGAATCATGTAAAACTCTTTTTTTTTATAAAGGAGCAAACCTTGAAATCAATGGCTCTGTCAGACTTACAGACACTGCATGTGTTTCTTTTTCCTTTTTCTCTGGCATGATGTTTCAGTGAACCGCATGGTTTTGGCCTCATGCAAAAGTATCTACAGCTGCCCCTCATTGAACGATATTCTACAATAAGCTGGTAAAGGAGCCACACTGAAAACATCGCCTCAGTTTTAAAGAGAACCATGCATAATCTTTTCACATTCCCAATTCTTTCTTTTTTTTTGGCAAGAAAGCAACGGAGCTAACCAACGAAAGTAAAAGAAAGCAACTCGATACATGATACATTTCCCATAGATCCAGCACTAGTGTTCGGAGCACGTGGATAGGCCCTACCCTGCCGTCTGCTTCGGCATGCAGGCTCGATTGTTTGCTAAAAGTTTGCCTGATCACCAGAGGAGGGTGCAATTCACAAAAAATAACAATAGGAAATAGGGATGGATAGAGCCGAAAGGAAAAGATGGGGAAAAAATGGTGAAGAATTTTGACCAAGGTTCTGTTGTGTTTTGTGGTGGACCGAACAGCTCGAGCTATGAAAATTTTTCTAAACGTTATCAACGACAAAACCGTAACTGCGGGGGGTGGGGATTTTGGCGAGTTGATTTTGGCTTTCACAAGGCTCAGATGCGGGGTTGTCAGCCACTAACTCGTTTCGACGTCCAAAACTTGCACCATCCGAACTCTGACCCGAACCATTTTGCTGAGCTAGTAAATCTACAGTATTACATCCCCCCCCCCTAACATTCCCCTGCACTGTCCCTCACTGCTCCATCAAATCGAAATCATTCTCATACCACCCACCATCTCCACTTGATTTCACCAACATACCCCCCAGCCTCTCCACCTCTTGATTGAATCTGTCCAGCGCCTCCGCCTTCAACCTTTTTCTTTCCCTACCCACATCTTCGATACATTGCTCCAAACGAACCAGCACCTCTGATGTCCCTCCTCCTCCTCCTCTCCCGCCGCCGCCGCCACCACCTTGGGCAGAACCTAAGCCTGCATGCTGCAATTTGATGCGTTCGATTCCAGCCCGTATTCCATCTATGTCCCCCCCTTCCTCTCCTGCACTCCTCAGCTCATGCTCTGTTTTGAAAATTACGGTGGCAGCTCGGTCTGGGTGATTGTCGTGACGTCGCTGCAGGTATGCCTTGAGGAGGTTGACGAAAGGGCTGTTTTCATCCGAGTTACCCCGGATGTCGACAGGCACCAGGTCGAGGAGGTTCGGGTGATCGCTTTGTCTGGCTATGGCCACGACCGCCTCCATGGCGTGGTGCATAACCAGCCAATGAGGGTGGCTGAGCAGTGCATGGAACAGATCCTGCGGCGAATCGATTGTTTTTGTACATGGATGGCCAGTGAAACCAATGCCGGATGGGGGCTAATTCCCGACTCTTGTGCAGAATACCGAAGATGCAAGGTGAATGGCTTCTCCATGGAGTCTCACCTCAGATGGCGGGCAGGTGAGTGCGGTTTGCTTGCATAGTCTCGCCACTGGCTCTGCGGTGTGCTGGCGGGATATGACGATTTTGGAAAGAACCGGTAGCAGCTGTGCACAGTGGAACTTGGGCAGATCACTTCCTCCCGAGGCAAGAATTTCAAGGGCGGGGCTCAGAAAAGACGGCGGACGCTTTTCCCACTGTTGGACGACTTCGCATGCCGCCGTCAGGATGCTGTCTTCTGCATCCAGGTGATGACCTGCGTTTCACAAAAACGTCTCAAACTTTGCATGGATTTTGTGCAGACATACTACGTTTCCCCACAGAAAACATTGGGGTGTAAAATTTCAACACGATGCACCCAAAAAGTGATTCTGCAAGGAAAAACAAAGGATTTTTTTGGGGGGGGGAGAAAGGACCTCACCATACTGGCTGGAATTTCTGAACAAGCTTGCCAGACATCTGAAAAGCCAATGTCCATGCTGTTCGAGGGCAGCTTTGTTCGCAGCATGCGGAGTTTCTAGAATGGCACTTTCAATCTGCATTTTTTTTCACCACATGTAACCATTCAACCAGGTCCCCACAATTGCCGAAGATCTATTTTTGATGATTGAATGCTGAAGGTAGCACACAAATGCAAAGGAAAAACGTGCCGAGGTCCGCAAAATGCTTCAAAAATGTCGAAAAGACTGATGGACACCCTTAATTCCTGCCACAAATCCACGGTGATGTGGTTGATAGGGACCCAGTCAGTCATACGATCGATCTCACCGGTCAGTCATACGATCGATCTAACCGGTCAGTCATACAATCAATCTCACCGGTCAGTCATACAATTGATCTCACCTGTTGGAGCGTTTTCAGGGCATCCCGAGCCCACTTGGACGCTTGGCATTTGTGGGGAATCGGTTGATGAGAAGCTTCCAAAATCACGCACCCTACAGCTGTCCGGTGCAAGCTCATAATGGACTCCGTATCGAACACCCTTTCCCACACCCTCTGCTGCACTTCTTCGTTGCAGTTCTGCCCAGAAATCTTTCTTTCAGTCCTCAACTCCCTCTTTTTCGGGGGTTAATTTTTCACACACAAAACTCGTTCTGCTAGATGTTTTTTTCCTGTAATTTGGTTGCTGTTGAGGGAACCCCCCCCAGAAAATCGAACGACTAATGAATATCATTGGGGGAAGACTAAATAAAATCAACACCCCAAGAGTTTCAATGTAAAATAAACCTCTTTTCTGTAAGGACAGCAATATCTTCTTAATTGATGTTTTTCAGCCAAAAAAAAATCTTCAGCAATACTTTAGCAGCACCAGAACTACACGCTGAAGGCTTTGTAGCCATGTAAGAATTCTTTCTCCTTAAAAAAAATTTATCAAATTAGATAAACTATGTTTCATAAGAAAATTAACCAACAACAACAATACGAGCTAAAAAAGAAACTTTAAAATAGTAAAAGAGTATATATAGTAGTGTATATATTTTTCATAAATATATATAGGGTTCTATATCGGGTGGAGCAACAAAAACTGAATGCACCCCACCAGAAGGAGCCGGGTATGCAAGAATGCCAGTTGTCTGGTTTTATTGTCGATGCTGGCATTGACCAAGCAGCCGACCACGAGGTTGGAAAGAATCGAGAACAGGGATGAAATGTGCATTTTCTGCATTCGGCTCGAAGACTTGCTCAACATCGCCCCCCAAATCGCTCCGAGAATTTCGGACAGCATTGGATGGCCCTCCAGAGCTGCACAAGCGATGAAAAAAAAAAAGTCAGACCAAGGTTTTAGAAGGATTATTTTCACTTGTTTAAAAGACCAACCTTGTTGCTTTTCCCCCCTGAGGAAAAGTTTTTTTCTTAGCCAGAGATACGCTGCAAGAGATACGCTGCAGAGAATACGCTGAGCGTTTGAAAAAAATGTGATGGGCCCAAAAGCCTTGGGAAAATAGGACCAAGAAAAACCAATAACATAGTTTCTTTTAACATTTGTATATATATTTGTTTTTTTGGGGGGGTTCACAGGGGTTGAGACAACAAACTGACCTAGCTCCAATAGGACTCTCTGGCACAGTTTCCAGGTCTGTCCAGCAGACCCTTGGGCCGAATCTTTGCAGCAGGATAGCAAGAATAGGAAGCATTTCCGAAAAATGGCTTCTCTCATTGCCTTGGAGCTCACAGACTGTAAACCACCATTTCATCCAACGGTCAGTCAGACAGGACGTTTTTTTTCGATTCTTCGTTTCATTCAGCATCCCAAAGCGCCCTGACAGCATCCTTCAGTTTATTGTTATTAAAGAAAAATAACATTTTTGCTGAGAAAAAAAAAATCCATAAAAAAGGATGAAGTGTCGATCTTTCGTAGGGAAAACACTTTTGGTCTTCCAAAAAAAAAGTATAATTAAAAATAATAATTAAAAAAACAAAAATAAAAATGAAAGAGCTATCAAGGAAATAAAAGCTTTTGTTCATAGTTTCACGGAAAACTATTCCACACCTGATGAAAGAAGTCGACGGCCAGCGTCTTGAGCATCCATTTGAAACATGGAACGAACATGTGTCGGAGTTGAGGGGGCATTGCTGGGCTTTCTCCCAGCAATAGCAATATGACTAATGCTTGCCCTTCCAGTCCGACATTCCCTGGATGGTCATCATGTGCGTGTTGTTTGCACAATCCTTCCAACACTGCCTTTTTTTAGTTTTTTCCAGAAAAAAAAAAAAAAAACACAAAAAATAAATAAAACAGATAGCACACTCTTATCTCCAAACTATAAAAAAAAACACACACACACACAAAAAAAAAAGAAAGAACAAGGACGTACTTGATTTATTTTCAAAAATTAATTATTTTCACCTAAATATAATTATCTTTTTTAAACTTAAATTAAAGATTTATTCTGAGATTTTGGGGGGGGTGGGTAGGTAAATAATTTGCCATCAGCTATACATTCATATCCGCTTTTTTTTTCCCCTTTCCCAAAGGGCTTTAAAAACTAAAGAACAATTTTACCAAGATGTACAGCTTTTTTTATTATTTTAACCCTCTGTACTTCTTTCCAAAAAGTTCAACATCCCCGTCTGTCGATCTCACCATGGTTTGCTCCTTTGGGAGTTCGGAAAGAACCTGTCTGGAAATGACGGCCAGTTTCCCCTGAACGACTTCTTGAATTTCTTGCTGGACTTTTTTTTCGTCGGGGCAGCTTGACTGGAGGTTTGAATGTGAAAGATAGATTTGGACTTTAGCAACGAAATCCAGAAAACAGCCCCAGATGTGATGAAAGGCTTCTGGATAGGATGGCACTAGCTTGCCGATCAAAACCAGCCAGAAGCGAGCGACCTATTTTTTTTAATGAAACACACACACACACACACACACACACACACACACACCATGTTGTTTATAAAAAAAAAGAAACCAAAAAAAAACAAAAAAAAGAAGAAATCGAGGGTAATTCGACTTGGATCGGCCAAGTTTTGAACCTCGTTGAAATGTAAAGACATGAACTACTTTTTGTTTTTCGGATCAATAAATTAGTGCATCGGAAAAAAGAGAAATGAAAAAAAAAAAAGAGAAACGGTTCTTGGCTTTTGCTTTTTTCTGTGTTTTTTTAAAGTTTTGAGAACATGGCATTTTTTTATGATGGCTAATTGTCGCTGCTGATTAACCTTGATTTGCTTGGGATCTTTTTGCATTCGGCCAGCTGTCACCGCCTCCCTCAATTTTTCAACCATAGTGAAGAATACTCGCTTCACTTCTATTTCTGGATAAAAAAAATCCATCAATTAATCAAACAAGATGTACAAATGGTGGGAAAAAATGACCAAGAAAATGAGAAATTGGAAAATCGAAGGTAAAACTCCTATCGGATTTCCCCTATGCGCGCATTGTGTGTGCATGTGCATGTGCGTGTTTTTTTTCTTCATTTTCCATAATTTTTTTTCCACAACTCTCTGTCAAACAGTGCAATAGAAGAAAAATCTTGTTGATTCTGATGTGTCTTGTTTTCATCCTTTAAAAGAAAAAAAAAAAACTAAACTGATTGACTTGTGAAACACCTTTTTTTTCAGAAAAACAAGAAAAAAAATTGATTTTGAGGTGGTGATAAATACCTTTTGCAACAGACTCTCTGCTTTGCTCAGGAAGTGCATTCAACAGCGCAACGACAGAAACCCACGTCACCTTCAAAGCGGCGTAGCTTTTCTTCTGCCAATCAGCCAACGGGACTCCTTTTCATAAAAAAGAATATAAATTAAATTAAAAAGAAGGGGGGCTCAATGAAAGAAAAAAAGAAACAAAAACTAGAGAATTAGCACCTCGGATCGACTTGTAGTCCATTCAGAAATAAATCATGAATTACCATTTATTTATTTATAAATTGAGATTGCGAAAAGACTGGTTGCATCATCTTATTTGGGGTACAAAAATTTGAAAAAAACAAAAACAAAAACAAATTTTGAAACATGCATTCCACTCACCGATCTCGAAGAGTTTCTTACACACGCAAGTGATCAGCATGATTCTGTCACTGTCCGAAATCTGGCTGGGTCCTGCATCAGGTCGGAAGGGGGGGGAAACACACACCAAAATTTGTAATTCTGCATATTTCTTTTATATTAATTTATATCGAAATATTTTGCATACATGACAATATATAAAAGAGTTCCTGAGCCCATCCGTTTTTATGGAAATGTGGTGTCTTTTTCCTCCGACTTGAACTCATTCTTCTCTGGTTGTCAAGGGGAAAAAAAAAAGCCGTCAAAACAGCTCGAGAAAAAACAACGAAACGAAACAAAGCAAGCAAAAACGCATGTCTGAATGCTACTTCCCTGTAAATCTCACCAAAAAAAGAAAAAGGAGAAATCCATCAAGTATTATTTTTTCACCCACCTTGGGCAGTCACGGCTTCGACCAGATCTTCAACAAAGGCCCTGTACATTTCGACGATTTGACACCAGCTCTCTTCGCCAGCCAACTCACGCCACCTATTTTCCAAATCAAAATCTCAGTGCATCCAACAAAAACTGTTTAAGAAAATAAAGAAAAGAAAAAAAAAAAAGAAAGAAAAGAAAAGAAATAGAAAAGAAAAAGAAAAAGCCTCTTTTGGAGTGTACGTCAACCCCTTAACGACGATCATCACAAGTCGCTTTCGTATTTTCCTTTTTTGCATTTCTTTATTTTTTTTTACTTTTTCTTCGTGCATTTTGCAGTTTGGAAGGGAAAAAAATATATACATACGGGAATTAATAGAAGATAACTCTGAAGACACCTCTCCGATAGGAAAACGATGTGCACTGCGTTCATCCCAGCTTTGACGACCCTGAGCAGCGTGGTTGCAGAAATTGGGGTGGCAGAATTCCCTGGAGAAATGGTGGTCAAGCATCCGGATGTGCAGAAGAAAAGGTGGTAGACGCACTGCATCCCAAACACAAAGGCAAAAAAATAATTAAAAAAAAAACAATCGAAAATGCTAAGGGCGGCTTGATTTAGTTAGTTATTTCGGTCAGCCCCCCTTCACCTCCCGATCAACTTTTTTTTATGTAATTATACAAGTTAGAAAAACAGTCGGGAAGACACATAAGCTTGCATGTTGAAATTGAATTTCTGTGGGAAATTCCGGCGGGAGCACTTTAATATTCAAAAAAGTATGTGTGTGTTTGAGGTTCCGTTTTGTTCAAACAATGGGCATGGAAACTGTTGAAGGGGAAAAAAACTAAAACTGTTCTCAAAAAAAAAAAAGAAGGCAGTGTCGAATGGAAAAATATACACGAAGAGGGAAAACCAGAAGAAAAGATTTGTTTCTCTTTTCTTTGGAAATCTATATGGAATGAAAGAAGGCAACTTCACGCAGGGCTAGCACAGCGTCTCATTACCACATTTCAATCCAAACATATATATTATTTTTGGTTTGAGAGCTCGAGACCTGTGTTTCTATTTTTTCTTTTCCTTTTTCCTTTAAAAAAACAAAATAATAATTCCTGGATTCTTTTCCGAGAGGTTTTTGGATGTACCTGGCGCTGCATATCGCTGCTTGGATCTTGGGCAGCTTGATCGAGGGCATTGTCCAGTTGGGAAGCAACCTATAAATACAACCCACATCACCAATACATTTTTACCTTTCCTTTCTTTTTTTTTTGGGGGGGGGGGGGGGAATTGCCAAGATTTGTTTCCATGCGAAACAATCTTCAGAAAAGTGAAGGCCCCTCAGCCAGAATCAATGCACCAGGAAAGAAAACAAATAATTAACAGTCCACAGATAAGAACACATTTAGATATATCTTTTAGATTTTCTGCTGGACCAAAATATAAGATTCAAAAATTTTATGGTGCTCGGATCGACCTCCCACAAAATCGAGCGGATAGGTCTATACAAGGAAAAAAAAACTGGAAAAAACTGACACAGAAAGAGCCGACTTTCCCAAACGCAACAAACAGATGCTCGCCACCTTGGCGTACCTCCTCGAACAATTGCAACACCTCGCTCGACACGGCCTGCTGCTCCTCAGGATTTTCCGAGATCTCTATGACCTCCTTCAAGCACACGTTCGCCAACAAGCATCTACCCGCGACGTCTTTTATCGAATTCTCCCCGAAGACGTCGTGGACCCACCTCTATTTCCCCACACACAACGCAACCAAGATTCATCGAGCACCGTTCTGCTTGATTCTTTGAACGCGACGAAGGAACAAGAACGTAGATGCGGCAGAAAATCGTTCCTCGAATTCACCTGGAGATGCAGCAGCCGCTCTTTCCTGTCGCGAGTCCTCTTGTCAGACGCCACTGCTTTAAACGCATCGAGGGTCGCTGCAAACCTCTGGAAAACACACACCACGAGCGTTTTTTTCCAAGTCTTTTTTTCATTCCCTTTCGGATTTTCTGACGCTCAACACCAACGGCCAGCTGCAGCGCTGCCCTGGTCTACACGAGCGTCGCGCCCAATCGTTTTTGTTTTTTACCAAGCATATCGACGCAGATTCCGTCTAACCTGGACGACGTCTCTCCCGTTCTTGGCCGTTTCTGTCATGGAAGCTATTTTATTGCAAGCGATTTTTTGTCTTGAAACTTTTGAATGCCTGCGTAGTGTTTGCGGTGGGCTCGATAATCCGACAGGCGAAGAAGATACTCAACAGCAGCACAAAACTGAGAAACATACCTAGCAAAACGCCAACCTCGCGCGCCGAGTTTCCTGCGAGTCTGACATCTGGACCTCCACTATGACAAAGCGATCACCCAGTTTCTGGACTTCTGTCGTGCTACCTCCAAAGAAAGCTTTTTTCTGAATCCTTTGGGCTACCAAACTTTTTCAGGAGTTTGTTCTGCTGAGGAAACGCAAGATGCTTTCCTCCCACAAAAAAATAATAAATGTTTTATACTGCAGCAGACGTTTTCTAGATCATGTATTGCCATGCAATCAGCCCGATCCCTTTTTTTTTTTCGGAAAATTCCACACTGTGGAAGGGAGGAGGAATAATTCAGTTCGGTAGTTGCGAGTACTTTGTAAAGTTAAGACTCCAGGTTGCGCATTTGATGGTACTTTGGGTAGAACAGGGGTCATGAATTTGAACAGTGTAACAATGCGAATTCAACAATACAACATAAAAGGCACCATGATGATACCATACGATAATCCTCATCAAAAAAATTGCTTCCTCAGGTCTTCTCCCATGTCAGTCAGTCGGTGCAATCAACCACATGCCCATTACACAAGCAGCTAGTTCTGCTCATCGACTTCAATAATTCAAAGTCTGACAGAGAATTCGGCATTGATGGGACAAGCAATTTTCTTGTTTGGCCTCTGCAACGAGAATCAAAATCGCACACCACCGACATGCTTCTGGGAAAAAAAAAGAGCCGAGCGGGTATGTGCAACATCGACGGCGTTCGAATTACAAGAAGCTGATTTACATCGGCTTTACTCAAACACAAATTTCCCCTTCTGCCAGTTTTGCTGTGCATTGGGGCCACTGTCACCTCGGCCGTAATTGGCATTCTGTGCAAAATTACCACAGAAAGTGTAGGATTCAACGAAACCACATGACAGTCAATCAAATAATTTTCTATAATTTGAAAAAATGGTTTTGTTTGATTACTTCAAATAATTTTTCTTTTCTTTTTTCTCAAATTACATAAAACTTCCACATCAAATTTGGAATATGCAACATAATGAGATGAAACTTTTTCTTATGATTGTCCCTTTTTGTCTATGTATTCTAGAAAATTGACTATTTAAATATAAATCTATTTTTTAATTCCAATTATGCAAACAAACAAAAAACAAAATACGATGTTTATACATACCTTGATGGATTTCATGTACCTGTCAGCGAGCTGCAAAAAAAAAATCACACACGACTGGTCAACACAAAATAAAAAAATAAATCTCCAATCTTTGTGTTTCTTTTTCTATTCTTTCCTTTTTCAATTTCGATCCACTCTTTCAAAACAAAGCATTCTTTATTTATTTATTGTTGTTGTTTTTTCCACTCACTTCCTTGCAGTTCTGCAGATGGTTGACCCCTTCTCGCAGGTAGCACTCCCGCACCCTTTCTTTCAAAATCTGACAGACATGATATTATCCATTCTTATCAAAACAGCAAACGAACCTCGGCCAAAAAGCCATATTTCTATTACTGACTATTTTCCAGCTTCTTCAATAACTTCATTTCCATATCATTGCAACAAGTGGCCAAAAAAAAAATCATTCGAATTACTAACGATAAAGGATCTGGGTAAAAAATAAAATTAAAAATTAAAGGGTGAAGGATAAAGGATCTGGCATTATTTGCCATATTTTTCAGAACGGGTCATGTTGTCCAATCCATTACTGAAACGGGCTGATTTTCAATTTTCAATTGATTTTTTTTTTTTTTTGCCTTTTCGCTAACACACACAAAGATTCTCCGGCTCAATGCAATCATGTTTTGTAAGGGTAGGAATGACTTTTCTTTTTTTAAATCCCAAAAGCATCGGATCAATACTAAAAGCCACACATAATCCTTCCACTGTGCAAATTAGCACCCAGGCCCATTGCCTTGACAAAAAAACACAACAGCCAGTGGTCGCTCGGAACAAATGCCAAGCAAATCGCTGTCGATGGGCTCTCCAAAATAGAGACATGCAAATATTTCATAAACCTTCTTCCAAACCATTCCTTTCAAAATATCAAAACGCTGACTTTCTCAGCTGAGCAAAGGCGTCGCTGCAAAGACGTCCTAAAACCAACCACGCACCCCCTCCCCCCCAAAAAAACAAACTCGACTCTCCATCCGACCACGCACACATAACCCACAGGCACAACCTTCGATTCTTTCCCCGGTCCCCCCTGCACGCACCTTCGCTTTTTCCATGTCGATAGCTTTTCTTCTGACGACGTACTCCCGCATCTCGATCATCGCCTCCTTGTCGGCGAAAGGCCGTTCGGGGTCATAGTTGGCCGGAGGGCCCTCAGGAAACTTCGGATCCCAGTCTTGGCTCATCTTTGCGACACAAACGGCCGGACGAAACAAAAAATTTGCAAAAGAAACACACAAAGAGCAGGAGAAAATCACTGGGAAGCTTCCAAGGATCAGGGTGTCATGATGTGAGGTCATTCTATTTATAGACATTATTGGAGGAGGCATTTGAATTGAGTTTTTTCTTTTGCGCAGTAATTTCTGTGAAGCTGTTGCTGGACACGTAGTTTCTTTTTCTTTCGCGTATCAGACGAGGGAGGCGGACGTAAAAAAAAAAACGCAAGAAAAACGAGATCTCGCGGCCGAGTTATTTTTCTTGAGGAAGTGATTGTGCCGCCCGAAGCCGGAGAAAATGGTTTTAGCGGAACTGGGTTCCAAAATCAGCCATGCGTTGGCGACGATGTCGAACGCCACGCTGGTGGACGAGAACGTTTTGAACGCCTGCTTGAAGGAGATAGGAAACGCTCTGGTGCAAGCCGACGTTCGCGTCGATCTGGTCATCAAGATGCGGAAAAACATCGTCAATAGGGTGAAAATGGAGGAGATGGCCGCGGGCCACGACAAGCGCAAACTGATCGAAAAGGCGGTGTTCGACGAGCTGTGCGAGCTGATGGACGCCGGCTCGGGACGCAAGAAATTCGAACCCAAAAAGAACGAGCACAACATCGTGATGTTCGTCGGGCTGCAGGGTTCCGGAAAAACCACGACCTGCTCGAAGTATGCGAATTATTACAAGAAGAAGGGGTTGAAACCGGCGCTGGTGTGTGCGGACACCTTCCGTGCGGGAGCGTTCGACCAACTGAAACAGAATGCCACGAAAGTCAACATCCCCTTCTTCGGGAGCTACACCGAGACCGACCCTGCGGTCATCGCCAAGCAAGGCGTGGAGAGATTCAAGGATGAGGGTCGGGATTTGCTCATCGTGGACACCAGTGGGAGGCACAAGCAGGAAGCTGCTCTGTTTGAGGAAATGAGGCAAGTTGCTGAAGCTGTGGAGCCCGACTTGGTGATTTTTGTGATGGATGGAAGCATCGGTCAAGCCGCCTTCGATCAGGCGAAAGCATTCAAAGACAGCGTCGAGGTGTGAAATGAAATGCATTGTCGGGGCGAGTACAAAACCCCATCCCCCATGCAATGAATTCGCTTTTTTTTTGCTTGGTTTATTTTTTTTTTTTTTTTTGAAGTTTTCAAAAGAAAAAAACATGGAAATGAATTCGTTTTTATCTTCTTTTATTTTATCTTTCTTTTCTTTTCTTTTATGGAAATGAGTGATGTGCACCTCAGTGCTTTAGTAACCATAATGAACAAAATCCCCACACCCACTCCAGAAATAGTGCATGGAGTACCAACATATATTTCAAAGATAATGCTGGGCTGCGAAATGTAATGCAAGATAACCCCCCACAAATACGATTTGTAGGTGTCAATAAACTTGGAAAAGGGGAGGGATTTGCCTAAACGCAAGTCGGTGTATTTTGCCAAAAAAAGGCTTTCCAATTTTTTTGAAGTGAATCCGAAATATAAGGTATATGATATAAAAAGGTGACAGTGATTCAGCGAAATGTATGGAGATTGTTAATCGACGTGTGTGGGGTTTCTTGGTTGTGTAGGTTGGAGCTGTGATTGTGACGAAAATGGATGGCCATGCCAAGGGTGGTGGAGCATTAAGTGCAGTCTCAGCCACCCAAAGTCCTGTCGTCTTTATCGGAACAGGTAGGAGTTTTTTTCTATTTTCCCACTCGAAAAAATAAATGAAAAATATATGTTTTTTTACATATATATATATATATATCTGTTATCATGGTGAGAGGGTTTTTAAACAGGTAGATGATAAAAATATGAGGGAAAGAATTTTTTAGTTTTAGTTTTTTTTAAAACATCATAAAAGAAAAAGTCATCCTTTTAGAGAGATGCGCAAAAAGTGAGCCAAGCATAATCAAAAAACGAAAACTAGATTTACTTTAAATAAATAGCAGAAAAAAATAAATTAATAAATTATCACATTCCAAAATATTGTGGAAAAAAGAAACCAAAGCATTCAGCATGAGAGGAAAAAAAACACGAAGTCAGGGTATTCTGAGAGTTTTTATGATTTTTTTTTCAATTTTTATTTTTATTTTTTGAACAGGTGAGCACATGGATGAGTTTGAACAATTTGTGACGAAACCCTTTGTGAGCCGACTGCTTGGAAGAGGAGATTGGGGGACGTTCGTCGACAAGTTGCAGGACGTCATTCCAGAGGATCAGCAACCAGAATTCATCGAAAATATTGCCAAAGGCCAGTTCACAATGAGAATACTCTACGATCAATTTCAAAATATCTTGAAGATGGGGCCGATGAGCCAGGTGGGAGGAAAAAAACAACACACACACATATATTTATATTTATATGTATATATGTATATATTTTTTTGAAGGACTTGCCTTTCCACCCTCACTCATGTTTTGAAACAATTAATAATGATTGATCCCATCATTTCCATCTTTTTCGGGAAAAAAAAGGAGAAAAGAAAAGGACGATATGACCGAACACGATTCCAGCTTTTGGCAATTTCTTGTAAAAAAACTGAAAAAATAAAAAAAGAGAAAAAAAAGATGTGTGTTATTCGAGGTGAGTTACAAAAAAGTCTGAAGCGATTGTAATTTCCAAGGGGGTGTGTTGCAGGTGATGTCGATGATCCCTGGATTCAGCAATGCGCTTTTTCCGAAGGGCCATGATCAGGAGAGTCAATCGAAAATCAAGCGATACATGACCATCATGGACAGCATGACTAATAAGGAATTAGAGTGCACCAATGTGAAAGTGCTTTCGGAGCCATCTCGAATCACGAGGTTGCATAGAGGATCAGGGAGGCCGTTGGTGAGTGGTGAAAATGTATACGTTTTTCATCTCTCCTTTATTTTTTTGGTATTTTTTTTCTTTTTTTTGTTATCTGTGTGAACAGCTGCTTCTGTGGGGGGTGAATTTTTGTTTTTTTTTTTTGGGGGGGGGGTCACGTTTTTTTCACAGGACTCTGTCGCACCTTTGCAATAGGATTTTGTTTCTTTGAATTTTTTTTGCCCTTAAGAAATGTTTTGTGAAAGAAAATTTAGTTGAAAAAAAAAAAAAAAAAACAATTGGCATCAATGGAGTCCTTGTACTTACTCATTGGGTCGTTTAAAAAAAAAGTCTATCCATGCAATTTGAATGTCTGGGATCTGCATACATGCAATCGTTGTTTTATGTTTTCTTTTCCAACATACCCAATTAACGTTCAATTTGGTTCATGCAACGCTGACAGTCATAGAAAACCACCACCATATCTTTCTGAATTTTTTTCTTTTTTTTTTGCCTATGAACTCAGTACGAAGTGCAAGCCTTGCTGGACGAATACCGTCGACTGGCAAAAATTTTCACCACCGCCATGAAGGGCATGAAATTTCCAAAAAACATGAAGGGGGACATGCCGATGAACCCCAGAAACATGCACCAGCAAATCCAGCAGATGAGCAAGGTCCTACCCCCCCACCTGCTCCAGCAGATGGGAGGTGCCGGAGCTCTGCAAAATTTGATGAAAGCCATGGAGGAAAAGAAGTAGCATGCCCGCATCCATGTATTTTGATTCTTTCTTTGCTTTTTTTTTTTTCGAGAAAAAAAAAAAAAGAATGTACATCACAAATGCTGCAGTTTTTCTTGAATGGGCAGTGGCTGTCTTGTTTTTTTGTCTAGCTTTTTTTGGGGGGGAGGGGGGGGGGAAGACGTCGTTTGAGAGGGATGTTGTTAATCGTGGGTTCCAAAATAATTAACCGCCTGCCATGTTTTGCCCTGAACCTCTTCCAGTCTGTCACGATTTGGGATCCATCGGGTGACCACCTGCGTATATATTTTTGTTCAATGTCACTGGCCCCAAAGTGGTCCAAGGAAAAAACATTGGCTGTTTTTGTGCCCCAATTTATTCATTACAAGGTTTGAACATATGATCAATTTCTCTCTGCGAGTTCTGTGGAATCATCGATTGATTTTCTTGGATGTGGCCCAAGTGCCCACAAACTTCGGGTGGATGCGGCCCTTTTTTCTTCGGTGGCCCCAGAATTGTTTCATAAAAAAACATTTTGCCCCTTTTGTAGCCCTGAAAAACTGCTAGGTTAAAAAAAAACACAAAAAACACTAGGGACCAAGTTTAAATCCATTCCTTGCGGTTTGGGCATGCACTTCAGAACAAGATGTGTATCCACTGATCGTTGGACTGATATATTCTCGAACAATTGTCCCCCATCTGAATTGAACCAGGCATGATGGATTTTCAGCGGTTGATTCTATCGATTAAGACACTGATTGTACCTTGGGAGTACATGAATGCATGAATGGACATTCAGAGTCCAGCATCGTCTGTCTCTGGGAGTTTATGATTTCAACTATGATCGTTTAGAAGAAGCATGCCTTACAATTAATTTCAAGTCAAAAATTCCCCTCCCTCCCTTCCTAACCACAAGAACCCATCCAGACCTTATACAGGCCTGTCTTCGGGTCCAAAAAGGAACAAATAGAAAAAGATATCCACAAAATTTAGCTGCCCTGTCCCACACTGGTGAACCCCCTAGTGTTCTTTTTGACAATCCCTTCCACAATACCAAATCTTTCCACACCCATTTCACCTCGTCGATTCCGTGGTGGGAGTGTGGAAATGCTGGATTTGATATCTACCTTGATGCGTTGTGATTTGTTCCCCCCTCCCCCCCCCCAAAAGGGGTAATATGTGTAAATGTCTCATTAATCCCAAACATTAATGGGTTGAATGGAACCTGGATGACTGGGGTGCATCTGATCCAAAGAAATTGGCTCAACTGCCCGTATGGCGATCGAATGTTGCTGACGTTTGTCATAGTTGAAGGGCATCTTGATAATTTGGCCATTAGAAACTGTCTGAAGGTCAGCAAGGAAGAGATTCTGTGCCAAAGCTTTAGGGCAAATCCACAAGTATTGGAAAGAACAGAACTTCGATAACAAATTCATCTATCCATGGATCAATCAAAATCGTACATTCAGAGAAAATTGAAAGAAGGGATATGTGGCCGATGGTTGTTTTGCTTCAGATTTTTTGGGGAAACCCTTATTCCTTGAATATGAGAGAAAAAGAAGAAAAATGCCATATATTTGCTGGTGTTCATTTTCTTCCATCAGATTGGTATGAGGTTGGAGTAGAGTTGTGTGGGATTGCTTCTTTGAATCTCTCTCTCTTGTTGTTGCCATGCGACCGTATTGAATTCTGCAATTTTTGAACCCCCCCTTGATTTTAGTCATCCAAACAAGTGAAATCCCATTCGATGTACATGCCAAAAAAACAAAGAGAAAAGCTGTTTGCTGTCTCAAATATTTTTTTACACATTTCAAACCACCCCCTTTTGCCCCCGCCCAATTCCCCCCCTAAACCATATCCACCACCCTTGTTGAGGTGGGGTTCGAGTCAATCGCCGCCGACCTCTACCATAAGAGGTTGGTGGCGATAAACTGTTCATTTTTTTCTTAGGGGGGGCAGAAGAGCTAGAGGGTGGAATTCGAACAAAAAACACCATTTTATCATGACACAAGAAACCCTTTTTGTCTCTTTTCCACTGCACCCAGCAAATCCAACTGTCGATTGGCCAGGTTCACAGAAATCCCGGTTCCATTTGACAAATCATGTCCATCCATTCCGTCCCGTTTTTTTTTATCTCCTTAACCCTTTCTCAACTCTCCCTTCCAGGCATCCCAGCCTCTTTCGCAACCCGCCCACTTCCCTCCCTCACCTGAACCACCACCCTTGTTGAGGTGGGGTTTTGAGTCGATCGCCGCCGACCTCTACAAAAAGAGGTTGGTGGCGATAAACCGTCCACTGTTTGTTTCTTAGGTTTCGGGAGGGCAGAAATGCTGTGGACTGGGATTCCTGGAAAACACACTCTCAACTGCCCGGGAACCCTGAATTCTAGAAAGCACTGTCTCCTTGTGCAATACCAACATTTTGGCAGTCAATTTCGACACTGCCGATGATTCATCCCCAGTCCTCCTTTGCAGCTTTTCCAACAAGAACTCCCATGATGCGATCCAAAAAAAATCACTGAGGATCAACAATATGTTTTGGGTCCCTTCCCTTTTTCTTTTTCCTCCACCTCACAAAAACGATCAATCCACCTTCCCTAATCTTTGATCATGGCTTCATTCCTTCACTTCTGGTCCAGAATCAATTGTTTGAAGCCCCCCCCCTCCCCCTTTCAAACCCCAAACTTCATTGAGGGGTCCTCTTTCATTTCATCTGGGTATTTTTTTCCCCAGCCTTTTGATGACACTCCTTCCTTCAACAATGTGTGCATCGTTCTTTGACCCCAATTCCGTCCCTTTTTTTCAAACTGAAAAATGAATAGATAATTGAAAATCATATATATATTAGTTCCCTAACGAACTCTGCGGTACAAAAAAACGGCTAAAAAAGGTTCTCCACTCGGTACTTGCAGCCACCCAATTCCTCCATCCCAATCGTAATCCAGTCTTTTTCCACCTCAGCATGTTCTCGATCAACAGATCTGTGAGCTTTGCCACTGGCTGTGTCAATTTTTCCAAGACGGAATTCCCTTCCAAAGTGTCCTTCTCCCTTTTAACTTGCACCTGTAACACATCTGATCGACTGCTGATCGCGGACGAGGACACCGCAATTGCTGCTTTTTGATGGTTCTCCAGTCCAACACAATGACCCGCTGCCACTAAGGCCCTTTCGCATTCCATCGCTCGCTCTTTCGTTTGAGTCCAAGTCCATGTACTGAGTTCAGGTGACAGGAACACTTGAGTTCGCACTGGCTCATGCAAGCCCTTCATCCATCTGCGCATATATGAAGTAGCACGGCTCCTCCGAGGTCGCGAGACGCCCAAGCTCGAGTTCGCTGAGATAAACTGATCAGCTCATGAGCTCAGTTTATCTCAGCGTACGAGGCCACTCCTTTTTGCCTCGACTGCCCAATTGTGTGTAATTCGTCTTCAATATTATCCCGCCAGCCAGGACCGCGGAACCTTTGCAAAAAAGCGGCTTCGAAGGCCACCCAATCATCAACGACACGAAACGAGGCACCGCTCGAATCCTCTTGGTCACTTCCCGACTCTGACGACTCAGCCGCCACTCCTGGTGTTAACACACTCCTCGCTATGTGGAAAATATGGGCCCATGGTTCTGCTTGGCCTTCACACGCCAATAATGCACGAGAAACTTTCTGCTCAGGCGACCACTGCTTAAACGAAGCCACATCATTAAACAGTCGCAGCCACAAGAACGGGCAATCAGGAGGACCACGGAATGTTCGCAACGTCACTTTCGCCATAGTGTTTTACGACTCTTCCTTGACCCAGTCACCGACGGTTAACACGTCCACACTTCCCGGAAATACACTGGCGCCCAGCAACCCAGCAACGGAAAGAGAAAGCAGCACCCAGACTTCCCTGTCGAATAGCCTGAAGACGACCCACGAGGTGTAAACGCCTTGACTTTAGAGCGACCCAGTCACTCCTTCTTTCTTCCTTCGTGAACCTGTTCACGACTTCCCCGTGACCCTTCTTCCGGAGCACACGGCACAGGCGAGCTCTTCGAGTGGCGAGCGTGGTAAAGAGACTCTCAGAGGGAGCACCACCTGTTGCTCCCCACGCTAAACTATGACAACTCGATGTTCCACAGAAGAAGGATGTTACAAGGATAATAGCGCTATTATCCTTGTATTATCCGTGCGCACGGCATTTATACTGTCTCTGTAACTGTCACCACAGGGCGCCGTCAACGTCGGTCCGCCAGAATTACGAGAATTGTTTCCGTTATGTCTGACTGGAGGGAACCGATTCTGGCAACACCAATTTAACCTTGTGGAGGGGTTTGCAGAAGTTGGGTCTGTGATTGTTTTCAGCCATGCTGAAAGCCCAACTGGTTGAATGAATGGCAGGGTGGATAGTGCAACTGTTTTGGTTGGATATGGAACCACTTTCAATTAAACCCATGCGGATGAAGTGCTATTCTACCCGGTAGAATGGAGGGCCTCCATTCCCAGCAACAGGTTGGGAAGCCATCATATCTGCTGGGAGGCGCACTCAGCATCCCAATACCCATGGACTGAATCAACCATAAGAAATAGTCTTTTACATGAATGAGCTGACACAAAACAAACAACAGTTACAAATTGGGGGAAAGTCTGAGGGCCTGCTATTGCCCACAAGCTTCCACCACTACAGAAATCTGCCCAAACATCCAAAACCCCCCCTTCATTTCTTCCCCTTTTTTGGACACTCAAAGTTTCAATCCCTCACACTGGATTTTTTCCTGTGTCAAATTTCCCCACTGATGTAAAAAAAATAGGGGAGGAAATTCTAATCCACTATTTCTTGATCGTCACAATTCACACAAGCCTCTGATTCTCCGCTGCCCAAAAAACCCTAGTGATATCAAAACCCTCCAATCCCTCCTCAGAAAGCTTGTCAAAATATTCCCAGAGCACGCGCAAGGCCTTCTCCACATTTCCCTCACTCGATGCCATCGAGTCGATGGCTCCACCATGACATCCCAATGACATTGCTTCCTTCCTTAGCTTCTGTCAAAAAATAAAACATGAAATAAGGGTGGCTCCCGAAGTTCACATCCTGACCTGATTGAGGCGCCACGGAAATATCCGCTGGAGTTTTCGCTGAAACTCCACACATCTGCTTGGTTTCAGCCGGGACTTCGACTGGAGGACCTGCCACTGCAACAAGGGGAAAAACCCATTGAGATGATGCATCCAGAATGATGGATGGTCAAGGGTTGCTGCAAGTAAGCGAGCTCCACTTAACCCTGAAACCTTCTCTCGAGGCTTTCAACAATCAATAAGAATTACTGAAGCATCAATGAGCACCTGAGTCTGTTGTGTGGTAGTGTTTTCTTTTAAATTTTCTACGTCGGTTGAATTGCTTTCCAGTTTGATTGGCGAAAAAGTAAAATTAATAGGTTATCCATCGAGAATGTCCGAAGCACAATGTACGAAAAAAAAACAAAGCACTTTACAAGAAAACCACCAAAAATTATACATTGCATTCCTGGCAGTAGGGTTTCTTTCTCATCAAGCTTTTCCTTTTTTCTGTCTCTTCCAGGCTGAACGAACACCTCAGAAGACATATTACAAAATCAAAACCAAAAAAAAAAACACAGAAGGAAACCATGTTTCAAATTCCCCTGCCCCACCCCCCCCCTCTCTTCCAAATCATCACCCAATTCATTTTTCCATTCTTGTTGAAAAAAAAACCACGTGATTTTATGAAAAAAAACGATTTTTTTTTTCTCTTCAACTCCCCACCACAACGTTACCCTAAGAAATTTGGCCGAACAAAATTCTTCGATCTTGCATATATATGTATATATTTATCTTAAGCTTGCTCAGTTTTGTTTTTTTCTCATGCCTTCTTCCCAGATATATTTCTGATATAGAAAAAAAGCCCCCCCCCCCCCTGTTCCCAACGGAAACAAAATGAAATAAAAAAAAAAGAACCAAAAAAAAAACCAGGCATAAACATAAAAAGCAAAAAAAAGAGAAAGAAAAAAAAGCAAAAAAAAACATCAAAAACTCCCCTTCATAATAGTTTTCAAAAACAATAAAAATAGAAAAAAAAGCAGCCCCCAAAAGCATTTGAACTTGATTGTTTAGGCAATATACATATAGATCTCTATATCAAATATAACCCAAAATATATTCACCGCACCACACCACATTCCCTATTTACCTTTTTTTTATCTTTTTTTTTCCACCCACAAACAGCAATCCAACCACCAACCAAAACAACATACAACATTCTCTCTTTTTTTTTTCTTTTTTTTTCTTCCTTTCGATTTGGGCAAGACGGAAAGAAGACAAAAAAAACAGCCCAAATATATGTATTTTTTTTCAGCTCGGTTTATTCAGGAGGGATCGCCGAACACATCCGAAATGTGAATTGGCATGACTTCGATCGGGTGGCTGCTGAACCCTTCCAAATTTCGAAATTGCTCCAGCTGTCCAGCCACTATGAAATTGATGGACACGTGAAGTCCCCCCCTGCGTTCTCGGCCGCTTCCAAAAAGCGTGCTCACTCGACTTATATACACATCCTGAGCAAACCCAATTCACTCGGATTATTCAAGGGAAAAAAGGAAGAAAAAAAACACCAAAAAAAATACCTTCTCAAGTGCAACAGGCTTTCAGCCTTGATGTAACCCACAAATACAACCATCAATAAACAAATAAAATTCCGAAAAATTTCGACCAAAAACAGATAAAAAAAAACAAAAATCAAACACTGTGTATGGGCGTTGTTTTTTTTTCAAATACTTGCCATCCACAGACGACAGAAGCCAAAACCTTTTTCATTCTGATTTCGACTTTTTGAAATAGCGCATGCAGATCAACTGGGAGCTATATTCACCTTCTTCGGCGGAAGATCATAATGCACAATGAGCTCCAGACCCAGTGACAATTTCATAGCTTTCAGTACGACATCGGTCGCAACCAGCACACATGCCTGCGTGCAAAAAAACACACACACATTTTTTAACACAGCAATTCACGTCAATCGGCCTTGGCTTGTGAATGAAAATAATGAATGAATGTTTAATTTGCAGTGGGCAAACTAGCCTGATGATGTTTTTTTAATTGTGATTATTACCAATGAATTGTCCCTGGTCTGTCTGGCATCGTGTCCAGTCTGTTCGTCCAGCTCGGGGTCATCTGGAGCACTATTATTCGGTTCAGTTTCTGCAGCACGTGTGGCCTGGAAGCTTTCCAACACCGTGTTCCTCTCGGCCTCAGACATGTCAGAAAACTGCACCCCCCCCCCAAAAAATAATAATTAATTAATTATTTATTTAAATAAATCATGAGCATGTTGCTACTATGAGCTGGAGAACTTCCAGACAAAAAAAAGGCACAAGCAAGGTATTGTGCTATCCATTGGATTCCCCTGACTTTTTCCCACCAAAAAAATTGTAAGCCACCAATAACACAGTGAGGGGATGGCTTTGCAGCCCAACAGGCAAACCAAGTCAAAAAACTTGCGGGGATGTTTCGATCCCTGACAGGTGCCCTACCACTGGGAAAACCCGAAAGCGGCGAACGGCGGCCAATCCTGCGATCACATTGTCGAGGGAGTCTCTGGACGAACAGCACACCGCCAAAGCCAACTTCTTGTTCGCGTGCAGAGCTTGCAACAGGTCCAATAAAGTTGCCTGTTCGAAACCATCACAAAAATCAGCTTTTCACGACGCAAACTCGTCGCGCCCTCTACAGCACTCATCAATATGAAGATCTCTTATCGGAAAATCTTCCAGCTCGCGGTTCCCACACCCCCAGATATCCCCCCGGACGTCGAACTTCGAGATCAGGGAGCGCTGACGTCCGTTAATCGGATCTGGTACAAGTTCACGAGAAAACAAAAAGAGAAACGCCGCGTCAACTGACCAACTTCGCGTCCGCCGTTCCAACCGCGACGTAATATTGCTTCAAGCTCGGCTCCGTCTTCATTTCGATAACGAAAAATCGGACTCCACAAATCCGGTCGCTACCAGAGCCCCACTATGACGTAATTTCTGTACAAATTTTTTTTTCGGCAGTCGCCGTCCGCTCTCCCCGCCGCGCGATCCGCGCAAATCGAAACCCAAGAAGACGACGGCTCTCGCTCTCTCTTTTTTTTTCCAAAACCCGACCGCACCGGAGCGCTTGCCCGATTGCTGCGCAAAGCCAACGGGAAAAGGGGGTGGTGGAACAAAAAAACACGTGGGGGTCTGTCGCTGTGTAGTGCATTTCTTGGGCAGGTGGATTTGAGTGTTGGATTTTCCAGTGACGTTCCCATTCGGGACAGGACAGGCTCGACATCAGCGATTGTACTTTCTGTGCACACCCAAACTCGACAACGAAAACTCATTTTTTTTTCCTGCTCCGTTTGTTCCCTTTGGGGCATTCGGACGACAGTACGAAATTACGAAAAGAAAACGAAACGAGGGGCTGACGCGGATGTTGATGCGTTTCTGGCGTCCTGCGCAGTTTTTAGCGTCGAAATGAACCCTAGGAAAACGCAGGCAAAGCCAACGCGCGTCGAGACGCTCGCCCCCAACGCAGTATACTCCTGCACGAACGGAAAATCTTTTCGCCCACAATTCTCTTCTCCCCAACAGAGATTCGTCCCGCGTGCTGCTCGTTGAGAGGAATCTGCTTCCGCAGATCGAACGAACGCTTTCTCCCTCGAACGGAAAAAAAAGGCTGCAGGAAATGGCTGATCTCCAGCAGCAACTGAAGGAGCTCTCGGCTGCGGATGTCACGCAGTACTCTGGTTTCATATCCCAATTAGGCAGCGTCGACGGTGCCAAGCGCGGCGAAGCAGAGAAGCTGCTGGATGCGTTCGGTCGGCATCACCCGGATGCTTTCGTGGGGAAGTTCCTTGAGGTTTTGGCGAAGGGACCTCAAGCCGAAAACAGAACTGTCGCTGCGACCATTCTGAGAAAGGTATCCTGGAGTGGAAAAAAAGAACAGGATTGAGGATTTCACAGAGATGAATGATGTTATCGATGGTTCAGGGATAATTGGGGTGAAACTTCACGGGCGGGGTAGGAAAGCAAAGGCTGCGTCGTTCAGGGGTGCAGCAAAGGAAGTTTTTTGATCGGCTGTGTTAGGAACTTTGGGACTGGGATTCTTTTTGACGGTTATTTCGCCGAATGCTTCACAAAGGATTTGCGGTGCTTTTGCAGGTAGTCCCGACGGGGAATCCTCCGATGTGGGCGAACCTCGACGAAAGTTGCCAGGTGAGACGAGATCCGCTTCCGGGATGTTTTGTTTTTTTTTCCGTTGATGTCGGAAAGGAGCGAGGAGTGAAAGAAGGAAGGAAAACAGAAACTCAAGCGTTTGATTTGAACAGCTGTGTGTCGCGCGTGTGTCAGGCCGCATTGAAGTCGCAGCTCTTGGTCGCATTGAAAGAGGAACCGGAGCGGAGCGTCCGAACCACGGTAACGGACCTCCAGTCTTCTTCGGTTGGGTTTTCTTCGGCTTTCGTTCTGCGTTTCGATTTTCGTTTTTGCGGAAAAAAAAAAAAAAAAGCTTGCTCGATCGTACAAGAATTCTGGGAACGAAATGGGCACCACCTCTCTTCTGGATTTCTGGATTTGGATTTCGAAATTCACTGCATGAAGGCCAACAGCAAAATATAACTGTCCAAACAAAATATACCTCCTGCTTCTTGTTTCACTGTCACTTTCCATTTTCTTTTTCCTTTTTTTTTTTAATGCAGCCCATCCACATCGCACACATCTTTTCCTTTTTCCTCTCTTTCCTTTTTTATACATATGTATTTCTTTAATTTATTATATATTTTTATATATATATATTTTTATTATTTTTTCACTGACTGCACTTTCAATATCTCATCATAGCTGATGAGCCCCCTCTGTTTCGATTTTTTTTTTCAATCCCCAACCTCCTCTTTTTTTTTCCAACCCCAGATCGGCACTTTCGTTTCTGAGCTGGTTTCCAAAGTGTTGGGCGTGGATGATTGGCCGGAGGTCCTGCCTTTCGTCACGCAAAGCATCCAGAGTGGGGAGGAAAAATTGACAGAAACCTCTTTGCTGATCCTTTCGGAAATCGCCCCCGTCATCATGGAGGCCGTAAAATCGGAGCTGGAAAATTTCGGGCGGCTGTTCCTCGGGTGCCTGGGGAGCGCCTCTGCCCCGGTCCGCCTGGCTGGCCTCAAAGCATCGAAAGCATTTATTGTGGTGGGGGGAGAGAAAAAAAAAAAAAACAAGAAAAAGAAATTGAATATTTTTCTGAATGATGTTTTCGGGTCGCTTCTTGGAGCCCGGCCAAGAATCGTGACCTTTCGGCTTGATACCAACATACGCAAATTTCGTTTAATTTTTTTGTTTTTTGGGGGGGTGGGACTTTCCGTGTGTTTTCTTGTCTTGTCTTGTCTATTTTTTTTTAAATTTCCTTTTTTTCGGGAGAGGGGGCGGTAGGAAGGACTTGGCACAGAGGGGCATTCCTGGGTCAACAACGAGAAAATAAGTGTTGGATTCAACAACCCCCCCCCCCCCCCACACACACACACACTGGAAATCAGTTGGGACTGTTTTTTTTATACAGCTGATGGATGATGAAGCTGATCTGGCAAAATTCAAATCCCTCGTTCCCATGATAATCGGTGCCCTCAACAACATTCCAAAGCAAGCTGGGGAAAAAGGGGCTGTACAAGCTTACTCGACTGTCATAGAGGTGCGTCAGACCGGACCCTTTCCCTGTGTCAGACTTCCAGAAATCCAAACTGCCATCCTGACTTCTCTTTGTTAATTCCGAAATTAAAAAATCACCACGAAAAGTCGAAAGAAACGAATGTGGAAAGGGAAAGGAAAACAAGAGATCAAAGAAAAAAGAAAAAGATTTAGAGGTATATAAAAAAAAAATGGAGTCGTGCACTAAGAGGGTGCGGGGAAACAAAATCTTAAAAAAAAATTGGAGCGGCAATTTGGTTAAGACATCGATAACAAAAAAATCAGGTTTCTTGGGTGTGCAGTTGGTCGAGGAATACCCTGGCTTTTTCCAAGACCATCTGCCGAACATCGTGGCGGAAATGCTGCAGCACTCCAGATCGAGCAGCATGCCCATGGGGGTCCGCAACATGGCCGTGGAGCTGCTGATAGTAGTCATAGAGACCAGCACCCACCTGGAAGAAAAAATTCCGCAAGTGGTGGAATCCCTCGTTCCGGAGCTCATCAAAGTTCTGATGGACTTCATGCTGGATATCGAGGTTGGGGTTGCAACTTGGCATAATGCTCGACCCCCCCCTCCCCCCCCCTGCCAAAAGTTAAATTCAAGAATTGACCCTCTTTTGTGCCATCGTTTCATCAAGGTCCCTGTTTCATAAATAGTTTTGTATCAACTTTAAATTAAAAATCTGCAGAAAATCAGGTTGCACTGATGGGCGTTAAAAAAACAAACTTAGGGTCTAAAAAAAAGCATCTTTCTAATTTTTTCCCCAGAATGAAGAAGACTGGTATGTCGGTAACAATGGAAACTATGATGATGAAGAGTCTTTCAGTGAATTTTTCACCATCGGTCAGACTGGGGTGGACCGTGTGGCACATGCCATGGGGGGAGCTGTGTTGTTTCCCATTCTGGTGCAGCTCTTGCCCGCTTGGGCGATGGACCTGAACTGGAAGAAAAGACATGCAGGCATTATTCTCATCGGACAAATCGCAGAAGGCTGCAAGGAGGTAACCAGATGGAAAAAAAAAGAGAAGCGAAAAATACAATCGATCCGAGTGTGGTGAAATAAAAACTGAAACCGGAGAGTGTGTGTGTGTGTTTTTTTTGGGGGGGGGGTAAGACTGGCATCGTGAGGAACTAACGGTTATGCTGAGGGGTCCAGCTCCTTTTTGGATACATCCATTTATTTATTGTGGCGGTGGTCCTCATTGCTATTTTCTTTGAAACCACATGTCCCCCCCATCACCTTTTTACTGATGGGTGAGGGGATAAAGAAACTAGTACTGCTTTTTTTTTCTCTTTCAACGATTTTTCTTTCTTTTTTATTCCCAAAGGGCTTCGTTGGTTCCTCTTTTCTTTTTTTTTAAAGATAATATGAGTGTTGTGCTGCTATGTCAGGCCCTGGATGCCGAATTCACATCTATGCTGAGCTTCTGCTTGAGGGGGCTGAACGATGTGAACCCAAGGGTGCGATGGGCTTCATGTCAGTCTATCGGGCTTTTGACTCAAGAGATCGAAACGGTGGAGGAGGACAGCGAAGTGGAGGGGGAGCTGTTCAAAGTGGTCGAAGCCTTGGTGCATTTGGCGAAAGACAAGACACACGACAGGGTTCGACAGCACACCTTCAATGCCCTGATCAATATCTGCAGCCAAGCGGAGCTGGAGCTGTATGGGGCAGGGCTGGATGCTGTTGTTAGGTAAAAGGAGGGAATTGAAAAAAAAGTAAATGGAGAGATGTAAAAAAAATGGAAATGAGTTGGGATGAATAGGAAGTGTTTTTTCAACTTGGAAATTGAACTTGAATTTTTTTTCTTTTCTAATTGATTGGTTAATTAATAATTTATAATATTTGGTTGCCGTAAACATCTGAAAAAATAGCTTCAAAACGTATTCGACTGATTAAGTGAACTGATCAAGCACATTATGAAACCCTTGATAGAGTCTGTCATGTGATCAGATGGATTGTTGAAAAACCAGAAGAAACCAGCAAGTATTTGAATCCTTTGTTTTTGTTTTGTTTTGTTTTTTTCAATTCCTCAACAGCACAATTCTGGAAGCGGTTCAAGACGGTTCGATGGGAACCCAAGATGTGGCTCTGTCCTGTCTGACGGAGGTTTCGGTTTCCTGCCCCCCTGGCTCCTTCCAGCTCTATTATGAAGCCACCATGAAAGTCCTCCATGGCATGATGTCCACTCGAGTCCGCATGCCGAACAGCACGCTCCCGGTGGCGAAAATTTTGGACACCATGGGAAAGGTAGATGACCAAAAAAATAAAAAAAAGTAATAGATGTGACAATTATCATCTTTTCTTATCTCAGTTAAAAAAGAAAAACAGGGTGGACTGGAGAATCTTTTTTTCCCCTCAATTTTTCTCAGCACTCACAGAAGCACGAATTCCCTGTGCCCACCGGCCAAAAAAAAAAAAACACCTATAAATAAAAGTTTCTCTTTACAGATATGTTTGTTTAGTTTATTTTTAATTCCCCAGCTTGTTTTTTCTCAGCTATCTGTTCTTTCCGGGTTAAAGTGGTATTTTTTGGATTTCCCCCCCCCTCCCCCCCTTCTTTTTTTGGGGGGACTTTTTATCCACTGACCCTGAAAAACTGATTCAATTTTATGTGCACCTGTCAGATCGGTGTGGCATCTGGCCGCACGATTTTTTCCGAGGACTGCAAGCAAGTGGTGGCTTACATCGAGGAGGTCTTAAAGATTGCACTCAAAATGCCTGAGGAGGACGAGGAAAAAAAACAAGTCCTCAGCTTCCTGTTTGGAGCCGCCGAAGCCGTGTGCAGGGGACTCCGAGAATTGTTCAAAGATCATGTTGGGCAATTCATTCCACCCCTCGTGGCGGTGCTCCAATCACAGCTTCAAGTCGAGGTCAGTTTGGAAGATGGGAGGCCGTTGGGGGGGGGGGGGGTTGTCCATTTTTTTTGTGCCAAACTCTGACCATAAGAGAACCATAAATCAATCATCCTTTTTCAACATGCGAACAATCCATCCACCCGCTTACCATGAAATGTATTTCCTCTTGGTATCACATGCAGTGTTCAAGCCACTATGCGAATTGAAAAACCTAGTTTTACACCTCACATAATGAAAAAAAAAGTCTAAGATTTACAAGGAAACCCAATGAAAAGACGATTTTCAACTGACACCGCTTGTTTTTTTGCCCATCATTCTCCTGCAACCGACAGATATGCGATGCGGCCGATTGGGACGAATCGATGGAAATGAGCTGCGAAACGATCGAGATAGCTGGCAAAATTCTGTCGGTGGATGTGGATGCTTTGAAACAAAAAGGAGACGCCCTTCGTACAGTGCAGTGCTTTGGGGAATATCTGGAAGGTCATCTTCCCCTTCAACACATTTCCACTCTGGTTGAATCCGCTGCCCATCTCTTGGGCAGTCCGTTGACCAAGGAGGTGAGTAACACACACACATATATATTATAATTATTGTAATAAAATATTTTATATATGTATATACATGTTGCAATCATGCCTCAGCCCCCAACCCAGTTTTGACATTCATTTTAGTACGAAAGAAAAAATGCAAATTAAATAAAAAATAAAAATCCAGCCAAAAACACATTTCTGCAAAGAGCGGGCTGCACTTGGCCTTTCGGGCTCGTGTAGAATAATTTCAATAAAAAAAAAAATGAAACAATCCATGAGGGTTCATATGCAAATAAAGTTGGAGATTTCCCCCCATGGTTTCAGGTCCGAGAGCTGGCGATTTCAGTCCAACCGGTGCTTCTGAAATGTGCATACGAGGCCTCCAGGATGAACCCGGAAGGAGCGCAGTCAGACTTTCTGAACACGCTGCTGAAAATCGAGTGGAATTTGCTGCTGGAGCAACTCACCCAATTCGACCATGCCGTGTGTGTCAGCACGATCCCGGTCGTCATTGGAGCCTTGGCACAGAGTCTGTTCACCGTCGGAGATCTGTTGAGC
The DNA here is from genome assembly GCA_030272585.1 of Bryopsis sp. KO-2023. Taxonomy (NCBI): domain Eukaryota; kingdom Viridiplantae; phylum Chlorophyta; class Ulvophyceae; order Bryopsidales; family Bryopsidaceae; genus Bryopsis; species Bryopsis sp. KO-2023. Next base: position 4,450,142 of record BSYQ01000004.1, on the reverse strand, counting down.
GATGAAATGGTGAGGTTTTTTTCTGGGATGTTTTTTTGTTGGGTTCTTTTTTGTTGTTGTTTTTTTTTTTGGGGGGGGGGGGGCAGGAAATTCAGGGTGTTCGTGATATCGGCCAGTGGTGGAGGTGACCAAAAAAATCAATCGTAGTTTTTTTTCAAGGAGCAGTTTTGTCAAGCAGCGATAGGAATTTAGTTTTTAAGCATCTTGGGAAAGAAGGGTGGGGAACATATATGAAATAGTGCAAATAAACGGGGGTGTTTACATTTTTTTCACCTTCGTTTCTGTTGGTTTCTGTTTTGGTGTTTTTTGTTTGTTTTTTTTTGGGGGGGGGAGGCGGGGGGGGGGGGGGTAAAATCATTACTGAAGTCCCTGTCAGCAATCCACCAGGGGGAGGAAATTAGTAGTTTTCGATGCTGAATTGGTTTTGGTGATGCCGTCGCTTGTCAGGTCAACCAGGCATGCACGAAAGTGAACGCTGCCCTGGAGCACTTTTTAGCGCGTCGAAAAGATCGAGAGGAAATGGCAGCTGAAGGTGAGTTGACCCCAGAAGAAGAGGAAGACATGGAGGAAGAGTTGCAGCTGGAGCAGGACCTCTACGATAAGGTGAATCTTTGCCCCGCTACGATTTGCTACAGAAGGGGGTGTTCTCTGTCTGTGTTTCTGTTGAGCAACGAAATAGTGGGGTTTTTTATGGAATTTTTTTTTAATATATTTATATCAAAATAAAAAATAAATCACGCACACTGAAGTTTCATATGGGCAATTTCCTCCTGGAGAAACAGAAAAGGGGGTTTGTAGCTGTTTGAAATCCTGAAGGGTGCGTGAACAATTTGCTGATGATTTGCTGACAATTTTTTTTTCCTTTCCCTGACTGACCACGCTCTTCAGCTTGAGGATTTCTTGTCGACGTTTTTGAAATCGTATGGCGAAAAGTGCATGCCTTTCATCGATGCGGTTGTCCCGAAGCTGGCACCCATGATGCACTCCAGCACATCCCCCGGAGTCGCCCAAATGGTGGTTATAATGATGACAGACATCGTAGAGTACGTCCCCCCAGGGGCTGCGAAATTTCTGGACGTGATCATGACCGGGTTCTTAGAAGGATCGAAGAGCGGCCACTCAGGATTAAGACATTGTTCGTGTTTCGGCGTTGGAGTCGTGGCGCAAAAGGTAAGTTGGTCAATAAAGTGGAAAGAGTGGGGGGGGTGGGGGTGGAAGAAGAAAGTTGATGCTGTGGTGGGTGGTTTTTTGACTGCTGTGGGGGGTTGATTTTACATTGAGAGTGAAATCAGCTGGGGGGGTGAGGGCTCGCTGCAGAAACTCTGGCAGTGGAACACGTAATGTCGTCAGTTTGATTAGTAACAACGATTCTCCCAGGTTGGAGGTCGGGTGTGAACTGGCTTATTTTTCTTTCCGTCTGTAGGTCAGCCAAGGTTTCAAGCCTTATGCGCAGCAAGCGGTCGCCCATCTCATGAATGCAATGAACAGCGACGATGCCCGGGAGGAAGATTTTCTGTCTGCCACCGATAACGCTGTGTCTGCCCTGGGAAAAGTTTTCGAGGCCCATGGGGATCTCATGGATGTCAAAGCGCTGGTGTCCAAGTGGCTGCAGTTCTTGCCCCTGCAAAATGACAAGGTGAAATTGCTAGAAATTTTGTGTTTGGAAATGATTTTGATGGAATATTTTTTTGTTCAAAAATGAATAAGAATTGAAAAAGCTGGGTTGCAGCATCTTGATGGGCTCGTTCAGAACAGTCAGTTAACGCCACCATAGAAAATGGTGGAGTTGTTTAAATGTTAAGCTGATCAAATAACGTGGTTGGGAATTGTTCTCCAATTCCTCGAGCAGGAAGGAAAGCAAATTTCGAGTGGACCTCTTTTTTCCCCTCACTGAAAATGTTTGACCTGACCTCTTTTTTCCCCACCGAAGTAAAATTTTAAAAGTCAGGTGATGAAAATTTTACTGACTTTTTTTTTCCCTTTACTGGGAATTTTATCCACAGGTGGAAGCCATGGCTGCACACGAGCAACTCATTCGATTGGTGGAAAAGATGGATGTCGAAATTTTGGGCGAAGGAAACCAAAACGCTACGCACCTCGCCAAAGTCATGATGGCGGTGCTGGCGAAAGGGGACAAGCTGATTTCCAAGGAAGCCGGATCGAAAATGGTCAATCTGCTGAGGCACCTGGAGGGTGTTGTGCCGAAGGAAATCATGGCCGATGCTCTGCAAAAAATGCCGGACGACGAAAAAGAGAATTTGCAAGCTTTTTCCATGGGGAGAATGTGAACGAAAAAGAACAAGAAAATTAGGATGAAAAAAAAGGAAAGAGGGTGGGGGGGGGTATCTTTTCTAAACATGGGTTAATTGTGCATATCGTTAAACAATCGAATAGCAAAATGGTGGGCGTTTTTGTTTGGGGGGTGGGGTGAAATGACCAAGAATTTTTATTTGTTTTTTGGATAATAGTGCTGGTGGATGTCAGCAAAATGTGAAGGTGCCCCCCTTTCTTTTTCTCTTTTCTGTATCAGGGAAAAAGAGACGGGTTCCTTAAATAGATTTTGGCTCTTTTTGTTAGAATCATATAGAGTAGGCAGGGTGGCAGGGTGTGGACGATTTAAAAAAAAAAAATCACACCACGACCTGACTTTTTTAAAAAGGAAAAAAAAAAAAGTGGGAGTAGGGAAAAAAAGAATCTGTACATACGAACCGAACTCAATTCTTTCAGTAGTTTTTCAGGGCAGCAAAAGCTATGCCACATAGCGAAAAAAACAAAACAGAAGAGAAAATGGATGTCTGCGAAAATGTGTAAATCGTTTTCATTTGCGATCTCTGAACTATCTTGGGTTCAGGAGCAGCGTATTTTTTTGTGCCAAACTTTGTGCCAACAACAGGGCCGAAACGTTTTTTTACGAGATAATTGGCGGTTTCAAAAGGGTCACATCCACCCCAATTTTGGAAAGATTTGGGACACATCCAAGAAGCCAAAAAAAAATTCGTTCAAATTGTGGCCCCAAAACCCCCAATAACATTTTATTTGTATCACATCTCAATATTCGTCCTTGATCTCCTCTGTTCCCAATATAACCCAACCATTGATCTTTGACCGATCGGTTACCGACCCATAATGTCCAAAAAAGGGACAAAAAAAGATGAAACAACCAAACATAGGGCCACTTTTGAGCCAGTGAAATTTTTATATTCTTCAGGCCTGAGAGCTTCCTCGATTTTAAAACAGGTCCCTCTTGTTCAACATCGAATTTCATAATCGATAATTACGACCATCACCTCCCATGATTCTGGAATTGAAAAAAAGAGGCGAAATCACAACTCAATCAATCAATATTACATCACAAAAAAAAACAAAACTACGAAATCACAACTACGCAACCTGCTCAAACCATCTACTGGCAATAGCACTTGCTATCATCACGTGCATCGATCCAGACAAGAGGATCGCTGCCGTCTTTTGCGTAACGATATTGACCTCTTCCCATTCTCCCGCACGTGTTCCTTCTCGTCGAACAACACCTCTTTGCAGAACCAACGCAAGCTTCGAGCTGGGACGTCTCCGCTGCCGCCCCGCCGCTAGTAGTCGCTATCCCCTCGCCAAGCACGGTGGCTTCGGACTCTGACGAAGCATCTGCTTCTTCGTTCGTTATCGCCACTTCGGTCTCCGCTGAAGTGTGGGCGTAGGATGCGTCTGCAAAAGAGACAACACTCTCTTTGTTTTTGTTTCTGTTTGTTTTTTATCTTTCTTTGTTTCTTTGATCCCTGGCTTATTAGAACACGTTCCGTCTAGGCTTCGGGGCAACGTTTCACGGGAAGTGTTTTTTCGGCTGGTTGACTTTCGTTCTCACTTTTCGTAGATGTAGCCACAGCATCTGATAGGGCCCTGGCGACCACTGCAGCAACCGCTATCGCCACACTCTCCTGGGTTGCTCTTGCACTACCACCTTTTGTCGAGACATCGATGGCGGCGTCAGCAGCAGCGGAAGCAATAGCAACCGCCAGCTCCTCAACTTCGACCGCTGCCTCTGCTTGGGTATTAGGTCCATATGCTTGGCTGAACCCCTTCGCAACAGCCCTTGCTACTGCTTTAGCAGTGGCTGCAGCACTCGCGCTGTTTCGAAATCAACACACGAAACAAGGTAAGCAGACTTGCGGCGAACGCATTTCAGAGTGAGATGTTTGAACTGGAAGCTCTGGTAGGAGAAGCAATCACAGAAGTGCTTACGATGCGCTCGCGCTGGCCGACCCTCGTCCTTCAACCGTGACCTTTCCGTCGGCAAATGCCCATGCCTTGGCGAATGCGATGCCGACTTCTTCTGCTGCAGCCTGGGCTGCAGCGCTCGAGTCTCCTTCTGACGATGCGAATGCCTCGGCAATAGCAGTTGCGATCGCATCTTGAGAAATTGCCTGAGAGAACCGGGCAATGATCACTCTGTGGGGGAACGCTTATTGCACTTTCAACTGGACAAGTAGAGTTGATGCTTGCTTCAATTCCCAACTGTACCTCTGATTTGGCTGTAGAAGTGGACGATGCTCTGGCGAGCAGGTGCCGATAAGAACCTGCATGCACATGTATACTGTATATGATATTGGAAGCAAAGAGCACCCTCAAGCGCACGACAATCAGAAAAAGCTCACCTCCAAGATTCAGCGTGTCAAGGGAGAAGCTGGGGACAGCCAGAGTCGCAAGAGCTGCAACGAATAGCGCCATCTTCAGTCTTGAAGCCATCTCCGCGATGTTTCGTCTTTGAGCCGCGAGTCTAATTTATTCTTTTGAGTTGCTGAATCGATGTGTTTTGCTGGGTGGCCGTATCTGGAGCTTTAAAGCTCTAATCGTTGTGGAAGGCAAGCAGGACTTTCTTGGCGCACGATGTGAACGCAGGACGCGAACATCATGTTCAACTTCCTCAGCGCCGCCGAGCAAAATGGGCAAAGGTTCATTCAGTGGCTGGACATCTTGGTTGATTCTGCCAAGAAACGAGCCCCGTATGTTTCTTGAACAGTTGTAGGGGTAGAATGTCGCAGCTCGGTGGGAAAGACGGTTGAGCTAGCTGGTGCGGAGCGAGGAGGCTCTTCTCTACGATTCTCCCTTGTAAGACAGGACGGTCCAAAGACCCTTCCTTTTTGACTCAGGGCGGAAAGATATTGTATACATCCTCGTTTCGCTTTCGTCAAGGGAAAATAAGGCCTCCTCAATCGCAGCGATCTTTCATGTCGGTCACGATCGCTTACCCCGCCACCAAGAAATAACATATCAGATGCAAGTACTCGAATGACCAGCCTATCATGGTAAACTTGTAGAGATTTAGCCACCAACAGGGACGATGCATGCATGCACCCCACATGCCGCATGTCCCAGCACTCTCGCCGATCGTGGCATGTTTGTGAAGCAGGACCCACAACCTACACTCCATATCATAGATCTCGAATACGGTTTGTTAAGTCGATAGCGGCTCGACCGGCGGCTTTCAACACTGTCGGAAAAGAACCGATTTGCGATTTTCCAAGCCACTGGGATTCATCTTAGGTATCCGATCGTAATAGGCGGATCGGAAAACCCAGGATAGCGATGAGCAGGACACGCTCATGGACAAACAGGACAAAACTATTTGAAATGAGCATTCAAATGCATGGCTGCGAATGCGCGCGCCCACAGAGTCCGCTTCCGTCGAATTTGATCTTCTACTTGTTCTGTCTGGTGATCGGTGATGCTGGTCGTGCCATCTTCTAGAGAAGAGGCCAGCACCCACACAAGCAAATTCGTCGAAAACCTCGCGAGACAATATCGTGATTCAAGAAGAAAACGGAACTATGGTCTGCAAAGGGCGCAGGCGGAAGCAGGAATCCATTGTAAATTTTACGTTCATAGCCTGCGTCCTGCTTCTGTGCCCCACCTGCGTCGACTGCAAGGGCGCTCTTCCGCCTGAATACGTCGGAGCTTGGGTCGGAGCCGCTGCTGGAGTCCCGACGCACGACGTGCATGTCACGCTTTACGGCGGGAAGGTTGGAACAGCTGTGGGACTGGAAGTAGTGTTTGGGCAGCAACCCTTCCCCTTTTCGTGCATCGCTGGTTACACTCTAAAAGTCGTCAAGTCTTCTTACGTCCGGCTGCTGGAAGGGACTCTGTTTGACGGAGCGTATGCTGGCAGCGACTGCGAGTTCGGAAGCATCACAATGAAAATGAGGCGCGATGGTAAAATTGACTACCAATGGAAAGGACGAAGACAGCACCGGAAGTTAATCTTCTCCCCGACGGCTGTCTTGGTGCGCTTCCCTTCCTGTCCTGTGAATTGAAAGATCGGAGTTCCTGTTTGTTCCGTGTTCGTTTTCGTTCTCCTGTCTCGTGCAAGGAAAAAGACCAGGGGAGAGGCCAGCACTGTTCCGTGTTTTTTTTTTTTTTTTGGGTATCGAAAATTCCGTGTTGATGGCGTTCGACGCAAGATATTTCAGAAAATCGTCCAGTAACAGTGTACTTGCTTGTTCCGCAGTCCCGCGCCGATGGGGAAGAAATGTCCAAGGTGACAAGAAAACACTTTTTTTTCTCTTTTTCACGGTGAATTGAAAAGTGCTGCAGGGAGCAGCTTTTCCCCTGCCCCTTAAAATCTGAGAAATTACAATCTGGGATTTCAGAATTTCTGTAGGAACTGCAGACTGAATATTGTCGCTACACTTAGCTTTTGAGTGTTTTTTTTTACAGTTCTGGTATTTATAGTCCCCCCAAAGTGTGACTCAAAATCTGCAGAGGGTGGTGGTATGTTTTTGTAATATTTGATGTGTTCCCATGCAGATGATGGAATCAAGAATTAAAAGCAACAAGAAATCAACATTTGCAGCTAGAGGATAGAACTTACTCAGAATAAACACTCAACTCAGCAGCGAAACGCTCTGGTCAAGTGTTCTCATTCGAAGCAAGGAGAAATGAAGACTTGTTTATTATTTGGGGGGAACAGAGGGGGGAGGGAGGGGGGGAATTCCTGCAACTTCTCAACATGTGACCCTTTTTCGCTTACTGGGGACATAAGCAACCCCTGAACAAAGGATTCTAAATTTCAGTATTTTGTTGCCAAGATGGGCTACGGCTAGTTTGCCTGTTTTTGGTTTTTTATCAGCATTTAGATTGAGGGTAATGGGGTGATTGTTATGTCGATTTTAGAAAACTAAATGAGTTTATTTTTTGGGATTGTCATGCAGAATGAGCATGGATATGTTATTCACGATTGTGTTGCTTAGAGGCACAATTTTTTTCATGTGCATTTAATCTCCGGACTTCAGAGTCAATCCTTCCTCGAGCAAATGTTGGAGGCAAACACCCCGAACAAATTTCGATCGGATGAGTGAGGACTCTCAACCCCATCACGATTTGCAAAACCATTTCAAGTCAGACTTGAACCCTGGGGGGGAAATCTGCCTTCCAGTCGGTTTGTGTGAGTTTGCTCACAAATCTATTGTGTGCCCCTCGATGTGTGTGTGTGTGAGAGAAGAAAATTGTGCATCAATTTCCTCTGGAATCTGTCCATTTGGGTAGTGCTTGAGAATACCCTGCCTGATTGAGTGATTGTGTTGAGTAATTGTGTTGCTGCGAGCAGGATGGATGAATGAGAGAGTTCCGGTGAGCGCGCTTCTCAGCTTCCACACCCTTGAGCAACTGTGCTGTCCTGCGGAGGGGGAACCACCGAGAGGAAGGGGGGAATTCTCGCTCGAATTCATTTGAAGTAAATTGAATGAGTGAGTGCATCCTTCGCAGAATTCTTATGAAAGCCCCTTCTGGACACGAATTCACACAAATGCTGCTTCGAATTTGAGAAGCCGAAAAAAAAAAATCACGCACGGAAAAAAAATATATGACGATGACCCAATCGATGTGGGGCTTTGCACTGACCGCGTTGGTCTTGTGCAGTTTTTGTGTCCGTCCTAACCTCGCTTCGGAGGAGAGCGAGTGTGTGGCCCAAGCAACCGCCGAGGCCACAGAGCTTGAGAGCGCCGCTGAAGCGGTGTCTAATGCTGTTGCTGCGACCCTTACAAAGACTATAAACTGTGACACCGGGGAGCTGGAGGACGGCAACGCTTCTCTCAGTATCGCCCTGGCACTCGCAATATCCGTGGCCCGTGAAATCGGGCAAAACTGTACGTCGGATGCGGACGCGCAAGCAGGCCTTGCGGGAGAACTGGTCGGGCGGGAAATATTAGTGGGCCTCGATAACGTGGACGCGGAGGAAGCGAACTCGAAAGTGTTCGACGCCGGCGCTCGTGCTCTGGGCGAAAGCGCCGCAGACACAGTAAACGAAGACGACGTCGATATTGACCAGGCCGAGGAAATCGCCGAACAAATTTTCGAAGCGGCCAGAGAGATTCTAACCGCCCTGAAATGCGACGGAAAGAATGTGAACCCTGCCCCTGGAGAATGTAGATTTCTCAACCAAAGATTCATCGGGGATTGTGAAGGCCAAGGCAGCCAAGGCAGCCGAGGCAGCCGAGGCAGCCAAGAAAGCAAAGGCAGCCAAGATAGCCAAGGCAGGGATTGCACGTTCCTTTTCGGAATGAAATTCTGCAACTGAAGCAGGATGGGGGGTGGGGGGGATTGTTGTGGAAAACATTATTAGGACAGAGGTTTGCATGTGTTCCAAGAGGAGCGTTGTAACATATTATCGGTTCAGAGGTTCTCCTGGGGCGGGTCGATCTCTGAAGTGGGGCTTTTTCTTGACGTTGCTCGGCCAAAGTTTTGTGCTCCAGTCCATCGACGGGGAAATAAAGACGAGTGTCTCGAGTTGATATAAATATTTATTGGCCGTTTTTTTTACTGCTGCCGACTCGCTTTTGTTCTGGTGCTTGTAAACTCTATTCGCTCAATCGTAGCTCAATCACAGTGCCGAAAAGGTTCGGAAAGGTTTCGAACAGTTGCCTGAAGAAGGCCCAGATATTTCCCATTGAAAAGAACAATTTTTACGCTCCCACGAGCACAGTCCGTAAAAACAAGCGTCCAATACACGCCATGGCGACGTTTGTCTTACCTAGGACGGGCAATATGAAATTTTCACATGGGGACTTTTGTCACTCCTGCCGCCACGAAGGTCACACAATGTGCGGAAAAAATCTGCCCAAATGCACGAAATTAAGAGAGAACTCTTTTTCCACCCCCGTCAAAAATCACACCCACCCTTCCTGAACTGTCGCATTGCAGCGTTTTGCGTTTTGTTCCTCCCCATTCCCTGTCCAGCTCTTCCTGTCGGTACCCGCTTTTTTCAAAAACATGGCTTGCGGCCAAATGAAATCCGTTCGTCCCGTCGGACAGCCTCGCCTGGCGAGGTGCCTCACGGTAAACAAGAAAAACAGAAAATTTCAAGAACCGGCGGAATCTCTTTGTATAAACCGCCACCCTACACAGTTGTAGAACTAAGCAGTCGCCCATCGGCGGCGAGTAATTATACTCGTTAAGAGATGTATTTGTCAATGGAGACCTATTTGCAGGGAGCGGGGTGTATTGTAGGGCTTCAGTTGGAGGGAGAAGTTATCTCTTTTTTTTTTTTTTGAAAATTTCAGGCACGTGCGGCCCCCACTGTCAGACAGAATCGTAGCAAAGCTGTGGTTTGCATGGCTGCCGTGGAGCCCAAGAAAGTCCTTCTGATGGGTAGGCTTTTTTTTTTTTTGGACTTCATCTCCAAGAAAATTCATCAGTAAATCAACAGATATCTTTCTTTGTGGAGTGCCTTTCACAATGTCAATTGAAAAAATATAAAAGAGATATGGAAAATGGAGCAAAAGAAATGCATGGCCCATAAAACAACAATCGTTGTGTGAAAGATAAAGTACAGTCGTTTGCAGCACGAAAAAAGAACCCCATCAACGGTTTTTTTTTGCCGTATGCATTGGGAGAATTGTATTTATTTTTAGCTTTTCAGTTCCTTTTTTTAAAGTTGATTTTTTAGCTTTTTAATTCCTTGTTTTTTTATTATTTGAATCAGGTGGCACTAGGTTTATCGGACAGTACCTCGCTCGCCAGCTGGTGGAGCAAGGGCATGATGTGACTTTGTATACTCGTGGCAAAGCCGAGGTGACTAATCAAATCCCCGATGATACCTCCGCAAGCTATGAAGAGTTTTCCTCCAAGGTCCACCACATCAAGGGCGACAGAAAGGTAACAATATAAAAAAAAAAGGAAGAAGAAAAATGAAAAAGAATCGTATGGATATCGGGAAAACAGACAGTTGATTTTTGATCATGACTGTACTGTGGTCTCTGATCTCATTTCAAATCTGAGGTCTCGAAACTTAAAGTTTTTAAGTGAAACAATTAAAAAGAATAAAAGCAGTAGGGATAATGGTTATTGGATGCTCATCTTTTTTTTTAATTCTTTTTCTTCATTCAGTTTTTTTGAAGATGCGCTCAACAAAAGAAGATTAAGCCAATTTTGTTGTGGAAGCAATAGAAAGCTGACTGTGGCGCTGTCGTTTTGATGATTTCAGTATTTGTGAAAATATATATATTTTTCCCCCCAGGAATTTGAGAAATTGAGAGCCAACATCTCTGGCCAAGGTTTCCAGGGTGAGTATTGCTGTGATCTCTTCTCAAAAAAAAAAAAAAATTTAAAATTTAAAAGTTTTGTTCAATAGGGAAGGCTCTTGCTTCAGAGCGTCAGTTGAAAAAGGCACAAATTTTTTTATTTTTATTTAAAGGCCAGGGCTGGCTGCAGCTCTCAGAAATTGGAATTGTTATGAGGCCCATGTGTGTGTGTTTTTTGTTTTTTTTTGGCTTCCAAGTCAATTTCTTACCCAATCGCTTTTCAGAATTTTATCCTTTCAAATCTTTAGAAAGTTTTTGGATGCTGTTCGAACTGTGTATAGAGGGGCAATGTTGATTGATATCATTATCATGTTAGGTATCGAAAAATTGATTTTTTTTTTTTTAAATAATAAAATAAAAATATTTTCGACTTTTTTTCTTTCTGATTCTCATTTTTGCTGCAGTTGTCTATGATATCAATGCCCGTGAGGCTGTGGAGTGTGCTCCAATCGTTGGTGCCATCCCAGACCTCGAACAGTAAGTGAAATCGTTTCCTAAAAAAGATGCAAATGGTGGCAATTTTCTTTTGCATTTTGGCTCCTCTGTTGTCCTGTTTCAATTCCACCTGTTGGGTCAGATATTCACTGGGAAAAACAACTGGTATAAGAACAAGCAATTTTTTTGGTCAGGCAGCATTCCATCAATCGTTGAATTTGTCGTTCCGTAATTTGCAAATTTTGTTTTTTTCGACAGAAACGACTGTAGGGGTGCTTTCGATCCTGCTCGTCACAACAACAATTAAGTTAAAACAGAATTATTGCCAAAAGTTCTTGCAGCCCCAAACGTGATTTCCTTATTTTCATTTTTATTATTTTTTAATCCATATATACATTTTTGCATGGACACATGTTAATTTTTTTTGTGCAGGTATATTTTCTGTTCTTCTGCTGGTGTGTATCTGAAATCTGATCAAATGCCACATCGTGAGGAGGATGCCTGCGACCCCAAGAGCAGACACAAGGTGACGACAATAATGCCACCCTTTGCTTTTGTTTATTTTGTCAGACAGTTGGAGAGAGATTGGGCTGCCATTCTCACCATCGAAAGAAAACCAAGTTTCTTAGATCTGTGGAAATATCCATCATACCCGTAAAAAACAAAAACCTGTGAATTATACAGAAAAGATAGGTGCCTTCTTTTCTTGTGTGCTGCTGCGGATTTATTTTTTTTGGTCTCTGAGGGAGTTTCTGGGTTGGTGGATGCGAATTTGGCTTGTTGATGTTTTTGTATTTTTTTTCCCTTTTTTTTTGGTATTTTTTTTTGGGGGGGGGCATATTTTCGTTTTCTCATTTTGTGTGAAGGATTTTTGTTATCGTACCATGTCAAATCAGGACTTGTTTGTTTAAATAAGCGACTAAAAAATTGGGAGGTGTAATTAAAATTATTAAATAGCAACAAGGATTTGAAACCTTCCTCCAAGGTATTGAATTTCAAGTAACCAGAGATACTTCAAAAAAAAAAGGAAAAAATACATAAATAATTGTATACGTATATATTCTTTTTTTTATTTTTTTTGCTCGATATTTTAGCCTTCTTGCTATGTTTGGGAATCAAGTCCGCTCGTTTTTCTGTTTTGGGGGTTTGCAGGGTAAGTTGGATTCCGAGAAGCTTCTGCTTGACAGTGGGGTTAACTGGACTTCCATCCGCCCTGTGTACATCTATGGACCCCTGAATTACAACCCCGTGGAGGAATGGTTTTTCCACAGGCTGGCTGCTGGAAGGCCCATCCCCGTCCCAGGATCTGGGATGCAAATCACTCAGGTAACAGAAATGGACTCACTTCCACTTCAGTTTCGTGTACAATCCGATGTTTTTCCTTCCCCCTTGGCGATTTTCTCATTTTTTTGTTTCTTTTGTGTGTAAAATCACGTTTTTTCTCATTTTTTTGTTTTCGTTTCGTGTGTAAAAACAGCTGGGACATGTCAAGGATCTGGCTACGGCTTTCGTCAAGGTTTTGGGCAATGAAAAGGCCTCCGGACAGATCTATAATGTCGCTGGGGAGCGATTCGTCACTTTCAGTGGACTGGCCAAGGCTTGTGCCGAAGCCATGGGGGCCCCCGAACCAGAGCTGGTGCATTTTGACGCCAAAGACTTTGACTTCGGTGGAAAGAAGGCTTTCCCGATGAGGGACCAGCACTTCTTTGCGTCCATCGACAAAGCCATGGAAGATCTGGACTGGAAACCCGAGTTCGGACTGATTGATGGCCTCAAGGATTCCTACGAAAAGGTGTGCTCTTTTGTTGGGATGGTTGGAACTGATGTCTGTATGTCTGTCTGGCACTCTAAAAATTTCACATCAGTAAACCTTGAGAAATACCGCTCTCTGCTGATTTGGTTATTGTCAGTCATGCAGCCTATCTGCTTGGAAATGCCATGCAACAGACATCGAACCTAACAGAAAATACCTTGTGGAAAAAAAGTTCCTGGCACCCTGAAGAATCCAGAGTTTTTTTATACGTTGATAATTTTTCCTGACAAGAAAAAATATTAAATATGACTACATTTTAATCTGTTTTTCTTATCAGGATTTCGGAAGAGGCACTTTCAGGAAGCCTGCCGATTTTTCAGTCGACGACATGATTTTGGAAAAGGTCAAGGGATATGCCCATGCCTAGAGAAGATTATTAGTACTATTGTTTTCTTCTTTTTTTTTTGTTCGATTTTTGTCGTCTTGGATGAAAAAAAAAATCCATTCTTGGTGCATTGACTCGAAAAGAGAAATTTTGTTGAGCAATTTGTTTTGCTACCTTCCTGGAGTCGGGGATTAATATATTCAATATTTGTAATATCGCAGTTTGCTTGATGGTTGGTTAAAAAGTTGGAAAAATTTGCTATTTGTTGCACCTCATCTGGCTCCCACTGACCATTGTGAAAACGTCTTGCACGTGCGTTGGAGACCGCAGACATTCTACCCAAAGACCTGAGGGATTGAAACTTTGAGTTTCCACAAGAAGGGGAAGAAATGAAGGGGTTTCTTGAATGTTTTAGCAGATTTCTGTAGTAGTGGAAACTTGTAGGCAATTGCAGGCCCGCAGACTTTCCCCCAACTTGTAACTGTTGTTTGTTTTGTGTCAGCTCATTCATGTAAAAGACTATTTCTTATGGTTGATTCAGTCCATGGGTATTGGGATGCTGAGTGAGCCTCCCAGCAGATTTGATGGCTTCCCAACCTGTTGCTGAAACAGCACTTCATTCGCATGGGTTTAATTTAATTGAAAGTGGTTCCATATCCAACCAAAACAGTTGCACTATCCACCCTGCCATTCATTCAACCAGTTGGGCTTTCAGCATGGCTGAAAATAATCACAGACCCAACTTCTGCAAACCCCTCCGCAAGGTTAAATTGGTGTTGCCAGAATCGGTTCCCTCCAGTCAGACATAACGGAAACAATTCTCGTGATTCTGGCAGATTGACGTTGACGGCGCCCCCGTATTTAATTCTCTTCGCTCCGTTTTTTCTCCTTCGCTTTCTTGCCCTTTGTGTGTGCCAACTTGTGCAACTGCGGAGCGTGCCTTTTTTTGCGGAGAGAACTTATCGCCGTCGTCGTCGAGAATGGGAATCAAGGACCGGTAAGAACGCCCCTCTTCTTCCAGAAATTCCAGCTGAAGCTTGAAAAATACTCGACGCCTCGAAAAATAGCGTGACGAAAACGAAATCTGTCTATTGGTCGATCTTTATCGAACGAGTCTGCATCTTACGACCTGTTTCTGAGAAAAACGCAACCTGTCGATGATTGATCTCGAACGAGTCTGTATGTTCCGACGTTTTCCGAGGAACACGCAATCTGTCGATTGATCGATCTCGAACGAGTCCGTGTGTTAGACCTGTTTTATGAGGAAAACGCAGTTGATTTATCTCGAACGAGTTTGTATGTTCCGACCTGTTTTATGAGGAAAACGCAATCCGTCGATTGGTTGATCTCGAACGAGTCCCTATGCTCCGACCTGTTGTCTGAGAGGAGGGGCAGTCCCTTTTTTCCCTGCTCTTTCTGTTTTCAAGACCCCAAAGCGGATCCAGGATTCCAGAGAGGGGGGTGCGCGTTCGATACCTAAAGCCCCATTCGAACGTTTCAAAAATTTTCCTCCCTCTACTTTTTGGTGGTGTAAGAGATAGGGAAAAAAACGCGACAAGACGGGGGTGCGTTCGCTCCTGCGCACCCCCCCCTTGGATCCGCCTCTGAGACTCGATTATAGAAATATTGTTAGTATGTATATGATCCCACCTGAGTCCCCAAAATTGTTTAATATTGACACTATTTTGCACAAGGCCAAAAGGCAAAGTGCAGCCCACTCAAGGAAATGTGTTATAGGCTGACTCAGAGGTAAACCACTGTTTCATCCTTTGTATATCTAGATTTCTACCCCAAAGGTTAACTACTAATATTATTTCTTATAAGAAGAAACTGAATCTAGCCACAGGTGGAATCTTCAGGTTGTTTTTTTTTTCAGGTCAGACCAGGAATGCTCTTGTACCTTACAGTTCAGTTTCTTTTGTTTTTCTTGTTGCCTTCAATTATCGAACCAAAAAAAGTAATGTTTTGAATGTGTATGACTAGGAGCATCATGTTCTGCATCCTGGCGGGTGTCATCACATCAGCGTTGATGTGTGGCCTCGTCACAAAAATGGAGAAGAAGAGCGATGTCGACACCCCCGCTGGAGATGGATACTACTACGGGCCGTATTATGGGCAGATCGCCCATTCTTTCGACAAGATTGTCTACGAGGTGAGTTAAAAAAAAAAACAAAAAAACACTTGATGTCGAGAAAAAGGGAGGGAAAAGAAAAAAATGAAATCTGAATTGAGACTATAGCATGGAAAAAAAGGGGGTGGGGAAGGAAATGAAGAAAAAAGTTATTTTTGAACCCCCTTTTCTCTATCCTTCCTTTCGATATCGATCACCATTTTTCAGCCCTGTAAATCAAATTTCGATCGGTTCATGCATTTTCATTCGAAGAATTTTTCTGGTTCACTCAAAAAACGAAAGAAAAATCAGCAACATCAAAAATTCGAATTGTTTTTGCAGACTTGTGATGCTCCTATCACCGCCACATCTGACTCCACCGAGCCTGCTCCCGAGATTCCCTTCATTCAGAAGTGCATCCCGTCCTGGGTCGATTTTTTGGTCGTGTTGATCTTCCGCTTTTTCTTCCGGGCGTGTTTCACCTTCCTCACGACCAATCCCAGAATCATTGCAATCGCCACCACGAGTCTCGACAAATCCACGGGGGCCGTTATTCGAATTTGTTTGGAAATTCGATGGCGGGCGGGGCTACAGCCCCTGTAAAAAAAAAAAAAGAGTAACCGGGGGGGGGGGGGGGGGGTGGGGGAAGGGGGGGCTTTTTTACTTTTCACAGGAAAAAAAAAACAAATATAAAAACTCACTCATAGGGAAAATAACGTGAGTGGAAACTCCTACTACCAGTTCGGGGTATAATTTGGGTTCGGGAATAGAAAAAAAAAAAAAAAAAAAAAAAAAAAATTCATGCAAACAGGGATAATTTGCATGGTCTTGCCTTAACTTCCTTTCTAGGTCGGGAAAAAAAAAGAATGGTTTTGTCGGGGGAGAAAAAAAAATTGTTCGGGGAATTAAAAAGAAATGTTCGGGGAGAAAAACAGGAAAAAGAAACAAAAACATTTGTCCGGGGAAAAAAATTGTTTTGGGGAGAAAAAAAAGTTCTTTCGGGGAAAGAAAAGAAGATGGTGTTCTTCCAAATGTTCAGAAAAAAGAGTGGGGCCTTAGAAAAAAATCTGTCGATCTCTTTTTCAATTATGTGTTGGAAGAGGGAACAAATGAATGAAAAATTACTTTTGGTCAATCAAGGACATGCTGAGGTGGAAAAAGACAGGATCACGATTGGGATGGAGGAATTGGGTGGATGCAAGAACC
The DNA here is from genome assembly GCA_030272585.1 of Bryopsis sp. KO-2023. NCBI lineage: Eukaryota > Viridiplantae > Chlorophyta > Ulvophyceae > Bryopsidales > Bryopsidaceae > Bryopsis > Bryopsis sp. KO-2023. The sequence goes on along the minus strand of BSYQ01000004.1, from coordinate 4,433,685 downwards.
AAGTGGGGAGCTTAATTAATTTCCTGTTGATCAAGGACATGCTGAGGTGGGAAAAGACAGGATCACGATTGGGATGGAGGAATTGGGTGGCTGCAAGAACCGAGTGGAGAGCTTAATTAAATTTCTGTTGATCAAGGACATGCTGAGGTGGAAAAAGACAGGATCACGATTGGGATGGAGGAATTGGGTGGATGCAAGAACCAAGTGGGGAGCTTAATTAATTTCCTGTTGATCAAGGACATGCTGAGGTGGGAAAAGACAGGATCACGATTGGGATGGAGGAATTGGGTGGCTGCAAGAACCGAGTGGAGAGCTTAATTAAATTTCTGTTGATCAAGGACATGCTGAGGTGGAAAAAGACAGGATCACGATTGGGATGGAGGAATTGGGTGGATGCAAGAACCAAGTGGGGAGCTTAATTAATTTCCTGTTGATCAAGGACATGCTGAGGTGGGAAAAGACAGGATCACGATTGGGATGGAGGAATTGGGTGGCTGCAAGAACCGAGTGGAGAGCTTAATTAAATTTCTGTTGATCAAGGACATGCTGAGGTGGAAAAAGACAGGATCACGATTGGGATGGAGGAATTGGGTGGATGCAAGAACCAAGTGGGGAGCTTAATTAAATTCCTGTTGATCAAGGACATGCTGAGGTGGGAAAAGACAGGATCACGATTGGGATGGAGGAATTGGGTGGATGCAAGAACCAAGTGGAGAGCTTAACTAAATTTCTGTTGATCAAGGACATGCTGAGGTGGAAAAAGACAGGATCACGATTGGGATGGAGGAATTGGGTGGATGCAAGAACCAAGTGGAGAGCTTAACTAAATTTCTGTTGATCAAGGACATGCTGAGGTGGAAAAAGACAGGATCACGATTGGGATGGAGGAATTGGGTGGCTGCAAGAACCAAGTGAGGAGCTTAATTAAATTTCAGTCAATCAAGGACATGCTGAGGTGGAAAAAGACTTGATCACGATTGGGATGGAGGAATTGGGTGGATGCAAGAACCGAGTGGAGAGCTTAATTAAATTTCTGTTGATCAAGGACATGCTGAGGTGGAAAAAGACAGGATCACGATTGGGATGGAGGAATTGGGTGGATGCAAGAACCAAGTGGAGAGCTTAATTAATTTTCTGTTGATCAAGGACATGCTGAGGTGGAAAAAGACTTGATCACGATTGGGATGGAGGAATTGGGTGGATGCAAGAACCGAGTGGAAAGCTTAATTAATTTTCAGTCAATCAAGGACATGCTGAGGTGGAAAAAGACAGGATCACGATTGGGATGGAGCAATTGGGTGGATGCAAGAACCGAGTGGAAAGCTTAATTAAATTTCAGTCAATCAAGGACATGCTGAGGTGGAAAAAGACTTGATCACGATTGGGATGGAGGAATTGGGTGGATGCAAGAACCGAGTGGAAAGCTTAATTAATTTTCAGTCAATCAAGGACATGCTGAGGTTGAAAAAGACAGGATCACGATTGGGATGGAGGAATTGGGTGGATGCAAGAACCGAGTGGAGAGCTTAATTAAATTTCAGTCAATCAAGGACATGCTGAGGTGGAAAAAGACAGGATCACGATTGGGATGGAGGAATTGGGTGGATGCAAGAACCGAGTGGAAAGCTTAATTAATTTTCAGTCAATCAAGGACATGCTGAGGTTGAAAAAGACAGGATCACGATTGGGATGGAGGAATTGGGTGGATGCAAGAACCGAGTGGAGAGCTTAATTAAATTTCTGTCAATCAAGGACATGCTGAGGTGGAAAAAGACAGGATCACGATTGGGATGGAGGAATTGGGTGGATGCAAGAACCGAGTGGAAAGCTTAATTAATTTTCAGTCAATCAAGGACATGCTGAGGTTGAAAAAGACAGGATCACGATTGGGATGGAGGAATTGGGTGGTTGCAAGAACCGAGTGGAGAGCTTAATTAATTTTCTGTTGATCAAGGACATGCTGAGGTTGAAAAAGACAGGATCACGATTGGGATGGAGGAATTGGGTGGATGCAAGAACCGAGTGGAAAGCTTAATTAATTTTCAGTCAATCAAGGACATGCTGAGGTTGAAAAAGACAGGATCACGATTGGGATGGAGGAATTGGGTGGTTGCAAGAACCGAGTGGAGAACCTTTTTCAGCCGTTTTTTTGTACCGCAGAGTTCGTTAGGGAACTGAAATATATATGATTTTCAATTATCTATTCATTTTTCAGTTTGAAAAAAAGGGAAGGAATTGGGGTCAAAGAACGATGCACACAATCTTGAAGGAAGGAGTGTCATCAAAAGGCTGCGGGAAAAAAGACCCATATGAAATGAAAGAGGAAAAAGTTTGGGGTTTGGAAGGGGGGGGGGGGGGGGGGGGGGGGGCTTGAAAAAATTGATTTTGGACCAGAAGTGAACGAAAGAAGCCATGATCAAAGATCGGGGAAGGTTAATTGATCGTTTTTGTGCGGTGGAGGAAAAAGAAAAAGGGGAGGGACCAAAAGATATCGTGTGATTTTTTTTCCATCTTCGAGAAAAAGAGAATTTTCGGAATCGAGTGGATGAGTTACTTAATTGCTTTCGGTCATTTTAGGACGGGGCAGCATTGACATGGGGGCAGGGACAGTTTTTATAAACTGGATTCTGGTGGAGGGGATTTAGGCGCAGCAAGGAGAAAAAAAAAATTATTATTCAGGGCTCCTGTTTTTTATTTTTATTTTTATCCGGATTTTCTTACCATGGAGCTCGTGAGGGAACAGGGTACATATTCTTTATTCTCTATTTTTTATTCTTTATTTATTCATTTTTCGGCTGGGAAAAAAAGGGGCAGATTACATTTTTATTTTTCATTTTTCATTTATTCATTTTTCGGCTGGGAAAAAAAAGGGGCAGATTACATTTTTATTTCTCATTTTTCATTTATTCATTTTTCGGCTGGGAAAAAAAAGGGGCAGATTACAATTTTATTCTTTATTCTTTCTTTATTCATTTTTCAGCTGGGGAAAAAAAACGGGGCAGATTATATTTTTATTTTTCATTCTTTATTTATTCATTTTTCGGCTGGAAAAAAAGGGGCAGCATATCAATTGGTTGGGAGCTTGGAGTCAGAAAACGACGATGCATACATTCTGGAAGGAAGGAGTGTCACTAAAAGGGCTGGGGAAAAAAACCCAAAAACAAATGAGTCTTACAGTGGATGCTCATTCAGGAATTTGAGAAAGGGGAGGGGAAAGCGTTTGAAAAGGATATGATTTTGAAGGAGAAAAGGAAAGGATCCATGCTGTGATTTTCAAGGTGATGAAGATCGGGCAAGGTTAATTTATCGTTCAATATGGAGGACAGTGGAGAGGTGGGGAAAACCTATGAGAAAATTGGAAAAAGAACCATGGGGAGCAAAGAAAGATGGAGTTTGGGAGGGACATCAGTGATGGTCAGAATATTAAAAAAAACAAATTAGCGGACGTTCAGCTTGTGTGGAAGCTGCTGGTCCGGATTTCGTCCCTGTGGAGCAAGGACGGAGGTTTTCAGGGAGGCAAGGAAGGAAATGGGGATTTCGGCCAATCTGGAACAGTGGATGCATTCATCGAGAGGATATTTGTCAGACAAGAGTCCGTTTTTCTGTTTGGAAAAAACAGGGTCGCTGAGAAGCAAGGTGCTTTGGTGACTAAGGTCGAGATCATCATGGAAGAAGCACAGGAGGAAAACGCACGACCTGTTGGAATCAACATTCGATGAAAATTTCAACAAGCTTTGCAGAAGGCTGGATGCTCTGGATGGCAAATCGGACACGCAAATTCAGGGTCTTCTATGTCTGACTGGGAGGATCAAGTTTTGGCTCTCAGATCGCATCATAGGGAGTTCTTGTTGGAAAAGCTGCAAAGGAGGACTGGGGATGGATCATCGGCAGTGTCGAAATTGACCGTTGAAATGTTGGCAATGCACAAGGAGACGGTGCTTCCTCGAGCTCAGGGTTCCCAGGCAGGCCGGTCGATTTCTTGGTTGGGCGGTTGAGGCCCAGCGAAGCAAAAAAGAGGGGCGGATCAGTGAAATCTGTTCAAACAGCCACAGCCCACCGTCATGAGGTCATGGCACAAAGGGTCTCCGAGGTTTTGGGAAAAGGAGAAAGGCAGCGTTTTCCAGGAATCCCAGTCCGCAGCATTTCTGCCCTCCCGAACCTTAGAAACAAACAGTGGACAGTTTATCGCCACCAACCTCTTTTTGTAGAGGTCGGCGGCGATCGACTCAAAACCCCACCTCAACATGGGTGGTGGTTCGGGTGAGGGAGGGAAGTGGGCGGGTTGCAAAAGAGGCTGGGATGCCTGGAAGGGAGAGCTGAAAAGGGGTTAAGGAGAAGCAAAAAAACGGGACGGAATGGATGGACATTATGTGTCGAATGGAACCGGGATTTCTGTCAACCTGACCAATCGGCAGTTTGATTTTGCTGGGTGCAGTGGAAAAGCGACAGAAAGGGTTTCTTGTGTCGCATGATAAAAAGGTGTTTTTTTTTCGAATTCCACCCTCTAGCTCTTCTGCCCCCCCTAAAGAAAAAAATGAACAGTTTATCGCCACCAACCTCTTATGGTAGAGGTCGGCGGCGATCGACTCGAACCCCACCTCAACAAGGGTGGTGGATATGGTTTAGGGGGGGAAGTGGGTGGGGGGCAAAAGGGGGTGGTTTGGAATGTGTAAAAAATATTTGGGACAGCAAACAGCTTTTCTCTTTGTTTTTCTGGCATGCACATCGAATGGGATTTCACTTGTTTGGATGACTAAAATCAAGGGGGGGTTCAGAAATTGCAGAATTCAATACGGTTGCATCGCAACAAGAGAGAGATTCAAAGAAGCAAACCCACACAACTCTACCGTCTTCAAAACCTGCATAAGAGAAAATTGCAGGTTGGACCAAGTTTTCTTGTCTCCATGTGATTTTTGACCACAATACCTGGTGGAGGTCTACATGAAATCGAGCATATCACTTTGTGAAAAAAAAAGGAAGTCCATTTGCATTCCAATCTCATACCAATCTGACAGCAAAAAAATGAACAGCAGCAAATATATGGCATTTTTTCTTCTTTTTCTCTCATATTCAAGGAATAAGGGTTCCCCCAAAACATCTGAAGCAAAACAACCATCGGTCACAGATCCCCTCTTCCAATTTCTCTGAATATACGATTTTGGTCGATCCATGGATCGACGCATTTGCTATTGATGTGTTGTCCTCTTTCTTTCTAGTACTTTTGGCTTTGTCCGAAAGCTTTGCCACAGAATCTCTTCCTTGCTGACCTTCATACATACATACATACATATATATGTATGTATGGCCATTATATATAATGGCCAGATCATCAAGATCCCCTTCAACTTTTACAGATGTCAGCGACATTCAATTGCCATCCGGGCAGCCGAGCCAATTTCTTTGGATGAGATGCACCCATCCAGGTTCCAATTAACCCATTAATTTTTGGGGGATTTTTGAGACAGTAGGGATGTTCAGCAATTCAACGATAGCACTATTTCGACGTTATTACTAATCGAAATAGCGTCGTTGGGGCGAGTCGTGGGCGAAAACGATAGCAAAACACGCTATTTCGCTTAGTAATAACGTCGAAATAGTGCTATCGTTGAATTGCTGAACATCCCTAGTTGCACATATTACCCCTTTTTTGGTGGGGAGGGGGGAACAAATCACAACGCATCAAGGTAGAAATCAAATTCAGGATTTTCACACTCCCACCACGGAATTGAAGAGGTGAAATGGGTGTGGAAAGATTTGGTATTGTGGAAGGGGTTGTCAAAAAGAACACTGGGGGGTTCACCAGTACCAGTGTGGGACAGGGTAACTTGATGGCATCTTATTTTTGTGAAGATCTTGTTCTATCTGTTCCTTTTGTACCAGTAGGCAGGCCCGTGTAAGGTCTGGATGGGTTCTTGTGGTTAGGAAGGGGGGGGAGGGGGGGGATTCTTGACTTGAAATTAATTGTAAGGCATGCTTCTTCTAAACGATCATAGTTGAAATCATGAACTCCCAGAGACAGACGATGTTGGACTCTGATTGTCCATTCATGCATTCATGTACTATCAAATCCCATGGTACAACTGCATTATTATCCCCTTATCGGTGAACAGTTACATTTCACCACCATCAGGACAATAAGATTTTCAAAAAAAAGTGAAGCATGGTCGTTTCCATGACTTCCCCCAAACTTCCCAGCCACCCCAAAGTCCAATCTGATGCTGAACACCCACACCCCCAAAACAACTCCACACAGATAGGAAAAAACTGACACAAAAACATTTCAACCGAGTTTCTACCCCTTCCTAGGACCATGCAACCCATCCTCCCAATTTCTGCCTTTTTTTTAATGTCTAATTCCAAGCATCCACACCAACCCCTAGTCCGTCGACTAGACAACCATATCAGGCCCGTCCCCCTCATCATTCTTCCTTTGTTTCTTCTTTTTCTTTTTCTTCTTCTTCCCTTCAGCATCACTCTTGCTCATCTTTCGTTTCTTCTTTTCAGCAGCCTTGGCCACGCGCGCCTCCTCTCTTTCCATGTCTTTTTTCCTTTTTTGAGTTCTCTCATTGGACAACAGGTCCACCAACGTTCCCAGCCCATCGCCAAGATTCTCCTCTTCCTCAGCCCCGTCTGCTGCGAACATGCTTGGGTCCACGTGAAACTCCATTTCTTCCCCTCCTGTCGTTTCGTTCTGTGGATCACACCCAACGCCGCCTTCTTCTCCCCCACTCTCATCCCCGGCTTGAACGTCAGGATTTTCTTCTTCAACCGCCCCTCCCTGGCAGGCCTCGACATTCCCCTCTGCATCGGCTCGAGATTCCGGTACTGGATTGAAGGGTTGACCAACTTCCATTGCCTCCAGGAAATCATCCGTTCTTCGGGTGTGCCTAGCTCCCTGTTTTCGCCAGCTCTCCTTGTTGTGCTTGAACTGGGAAATCCGCAGGTGGGAAAGCAGGATGGAACCGGCCCTCGAGTTCGAAATTTGACCTTCCGATTTTGCGATGCTTTCGGTGATGCTTTCCTTCAACCTTGCGTCCTGGTGAGCATCGACAGCAGGCGTGTTGAGACGAGCTCGGACCATGGGGTGTTTTTCAAATCGAAGTCGGAGAGATTTTTGGTTTACCTCGAAACAGATTTTATTTTTGGTTTCAACTTTCGAGTGAAACGGTTTCGTCAGCCGAGCATGATGCATGCTTTCTGGCTGAGTGTCGTTGGGGGTGTAAGGAAATGAATCTCAAATAACAAAAACACACTTGCAGGCATCTTTGCCCTTACTAATCCTTACTATAACCAAGAAAAATTATCAAATGTTATTCAACACACTCCACACAACCAGAACAAGAAAAAACAAATGAAAAAAAATACATATAAAAAAGTACATATATATATTAAAAAATGGCATGGACTCCCTACCGCGAGGTCGAAGCAATTCTGTACGAGTCGAGATCCAGCGGCAGTTTTTGCGATAGAGCTCCACACCCCATCCAAGTTCTCCAGAAGTTGATTCTTCTTTTGTGTTTTGTATTTCGGTCCCTGGAGGATGGTCTCCAACACATGGGCTCCCCCCACATCCTTAGCCAGTTGCTGCACCGCTGTCGGATTCAGTCGCAGAATTCCCCCCAAGAAGGCATTGTTGCAATCCTAATGCAGCCACCCAATGAGAAAACACAGTGAATATGTTGAAAATAAAAATAAAATAAATATATATATCTATATATATATATTTACTCAGATGAAATGCAATGAGTTTGCACATTGCTGTTTCCTTTTTGGATTTTTTTTGTTTCTGTATTAACAACAAATCTTTTCCTTTTTTCATCCCCACAAAAATACAAGAAAAATCAAGAAAAAAAGGACAATAAATAAGATACCATTGAAAATGTGCAGGGTTAGTCGTGCATTTTTTTTTTTTAACACATTTAGTTCAACAAAATCGAAAAGTGATAACAATATTAATACCAATAATAAAACAAATTTGAAAAAATAGATAAACAAAAAGACCACGAAAGGAGCTTCCTACTGTGGCCATGAAAATTATAAATTGTGAAAATTATGATTAATTATTCTTTAATTATGTCTGGTTCTCGTTAGTAACCACTGCGATGCTGCTCACCGGAGGGTACTTGAGAATGGTCGAGAGGATGATGCACCCAAATGGCGAAAACCTCGTCGAACTGTGTTTTCCCAGCTGAGCCCGCGTCCCCTTGCACAGAAGCTTCTCGACGATTCCAGCCCTGTTACCCTGCTCTTCTTCCCCTCCCTTCTGCATTTCCATTGCCTGTTGGTAAAAAAAACAACCAAAAAAATTATGGGAAGACAAAAAAACGAAGATTTTTTTTTCCCACCGATTTTTCAAATACAACGCCTAAAACAACGTTTCTTTCAAAATCATGTTTCAAAAACTACCGATCAAAGTAGCCTGAAAAATATATATATGAATTTGAAATTTTTAAGGGACCTCGAATTTCGAACGTGGGGGAGGGGAGGAGGGGTTCGAAGAATCGAGAATGACAGAAAGGGTGCAGCCCATCCACAGCACCTGGAGGGCGTCCGTGAGATATTTGCACACTTCTTTCCTGTGCGATTGGCATTCCGAACACGCGTTCAAGACCGAAATCACGACGTACTGTCGATTGCTGTCCAGCAGCTCCGAAAATTGAGGTCCAAGATTATCCACCAGAATTCCAGCCTTCGTTTAAAAAAAAAAGACGACAAAGAAAAATTAGAAACAAAAAATAACAAACAAAAAGTAGTGGAAAAAAACAAAAAAAACATCAGTGCGTTGCATCATAGCGAGGGAGAATTCTTACTGTTTTCCTTTGTTTGTTTGTTTGTTTGTTTGTTCGTTTGTTTGTTTGTTTGTTTGTTTGTTTGTTTGTTTGTTTGTTTGTTTGTTTGTTTGTTTGTTTGTTTGTTGTATTATTATTATTATTTTTTTTCGGGGGGGGGGGATATTTGTGCGATGGGTTACCTGTTCGTGAGTTGTTGCGTTTCTCCCCATTGCTTGAACGGAAAAATTTCCAATGTCGTCTGCAGCGAGCCCGGGCAAGTCTGCAGCCAATAATTTGAACAATTTGGTGCGGACATCCTACAGTGAAATAAAAATCTTAAACTCTCCGTACAACCCCCCCCCCTAAAAAAAAAAAATAATAAAAATAAAATACAAAAAAATTAAATTAAAACAAAAAGAATAAAGATACTAAAAAAAAACCCTGAAAGTTCACAGTGGTACTACACGAGGAGGTCGACGTTCTGCCAAAAATGCTTGAGCTCAAAAATAAATAATCAAGGGAAAAAAAAATCGATGAAAGAAAAAGAAGGTGCATGATCTCTTCCAAGTTTGTTTTCCTCGCTGGATCTTTGGGGAAAAAAATTTACAAGACAAAAAAGCACACCACCACCTTATCCGGAATACTGAACGCCCAAAAAAAAAGAGTCGACAAGATTTACATACCTCTGGCGAAACTTGCCAAATACATTCCATCATATGACTGGGAATGGTGGAACTCATTTTTCGGCACAAACTCTCCCTATCGATTTCACCATCCTCATATTGGCCGATCAACGTCAGGACCAACCCCTCCAACAAGTCCCTAAGAGGAGGGAGAAAAAAAAAAAAGCAAAGAAACTCTTCCTCACTCCATCTATTCTGCTGATGTCATAAGAATTATTTTTCAAAAGAAAATAAACGAGAAAGAAAGAGGAGATGGGGGTGGGGGTTGGGGGCAATTTATGAGTAATTTATTCTTGAACACAAGATTTTCGCCTCAGATTTGTCCTGAATGCTTTTCGCAGATAGGAAAAAGCACATCCATACAAAAATTTCTCAACCCTCCCCCCCCCCCCCGGCATTTTCAAAAATATTCAAACAAACAAAGGGAGATATTAAACGACAGCAATCCTTCCGACCAAAAAAAATCAAAAAATCAAAAACATGGCTTGGCGTGTGTGGAGAGAAGGAGACCTACCTGTCTGACACGCATGCATGAATCATTGCTTGCAAAGTCGGTCCGGAATAGGTCGACGAAATCAAGCCATCCAAAAACCAACCTTGGTATTCCTTTGACCTCACTACGTCCACCAATTTTTTGAGGTCCTCTGGGAAAACTATTTCCGGAACGACTTCCTCGGACCTCCTTGCATCATCTTTCTGGATTCAAGGGAAGGGAAAAGGGCCCATCAAATGTGAAAATTAAACAAAATCAGAAATATAAATGTCTTTTTTTTTCAACTTGTTTTGATAAAACTGGTGGCATCTCTTATTCTCGGTAAGCAAAAAACGGGGGCAAATTGAGCGGAACAAATTGGAAAAATTTAGTACCCACCAGCTCCCGAAGTGAAGAAAAAAATATTTACATAATTAAAAAGGATGCTTTTTCAAGTCAAAGGACATATGGTTAATATGCCACAATTCCCTGCACCAGCATCATTTTTTCTTATTTTTTGTCCCAGTTCCATAAATCAGATCCAATCTTCCCGCCCCCCACAACCCAAGAACAAAACCCGCTAATTTGCACCTAAATTTTTTTCCCTGATCGAAAATGATTCATTTCTTTATTATTTATTACTATTTTCACTTTTCTTTGGGTTCAATATGGGGATAAATATATTATATAATATCATTATAACATTATATTACATTTTTTGTGCAGCCCACCTTGAAGGGATTCTGCCTTTCCTTGCAAATCTGAACCACATCTCTTCCACTCAAAACAGCTAATAATTGTCGAAGCACGTGAGTTGCATATTTATCAGACAAAAAATCATCCAGATAAGAAGCCACAAATTCCACTATGCCCTTCACAACCTGTGAAAGAAAAAACATATTCTTCTTTTCAAAATATCAATCGAAAGGGAGAAAAGAAAAACAAAACAAAAACACCCGCACGGTTGTTGTTAAAAAACAAATCGGGAGAAGAAAGAAAAAAAAAAAACATGCACAGTTATTAAAAAACAAATTCTGTGCAATGTCAATCCACAAGTCACCTGCTTACATATATATATATATATTATTCTTTTTTTGTGCAAAAATAAAATAAAATAAAAATTAGAATGAAAAACGTCATTGATGCGTTGCACAGAATCTAACATGGACTATAACAAAACACCAAGGAAAAAAAAAAAAAAAAAAAAAAAAAAGGCTACCTCTTCGGTCCCTTCCATCGATTTGTTGCACAGCGCTTTCAACAATGCTCCCAGCATGTGCGATCCAAAAGGACTGCATCATCCAAATGCCAAAAAAAAAACTCTCAGAAAATTGATCAAAAAATAATTTCCTGTTCTGCAGACATGCCCATGCAGTTCACTTGAGGGGACAAAAAAATGCCAGCATTCCAAAAGAAAAGACAAAAAGAAATTGAAAAACTCGATCTATAATGTAGAGTCCCTTCAAAAAGAATTAAAAAATAAAAATAAAAATAAAATTTATTGATTTATTTCCTTTAAATCTACACATGCACCAAGGGAGAATTAAATATGAAAAGCAATTTGTCGTTTTCTTTTTTAATCAGAATTTGCACAAGAAACCAATCATGTGCAATTTTTTTAATTTCAATTTTCAGCACCAACTTGGAAGCAACTTGGCCAAAACGCTCGCCGTGGTTCAGCCTTCCCAACAGTTGCAGCAGATTCTCCTTCCCAGCGTGCGGAGCCAAGCCTTCCAGGATTTTGGTGCAGTCCGCGTCCAAGCAAGTATTTTCCACATCACCCAGCCCATCGAAGGTGTTGTTCACCAAAAGCTCGCGCTCCTCCGCATCGTTCAAAATCGACAGGTGCTCCTGGATTTCTTTCAAGTAACCGAGCGTGTCCTGGTCCGCTCGCCTCCGGAAAGCCTGCCGCGATTCTTCGTCGTACCGGGAGTCTTGGCCGGACCGTTTTTTCCGCTTTCCCATGGCTGGAGCAACTCCTCCTCCTCCTCCTTGTTTTTTCGACAGGGATATTCTCTACAAAACCGTCTGGGTTGCTACAGAAAGCGCCGAAAATCGGTTTTCTGTCTTTGAACGGGTGAGTAATGGCGGCTGATCGCTGTGATCGTAAAACTTTGATCGTCTCTGGGCAACGTATGTAGTGAAGGATGGAAATACTGGGCTTCTTGCAAGGGGAGCATCGGTGCCTGTTGACCTCTCACTTTTAACTCAACCACCGAAGGATTGCTGCTTTTATTCTCACTTTTAACTTAACCACCGAAGGATTGCTGCTTTTATTCTCAAAGAGAGGAAAGAAAAAAAAGCAAAAAGCAAAAAGCAAAATTGAGTGGTGGTTTGTTGATCAATCGAAGTTTGAACCTTGAAATCACGCTGTGGAAAACTGCCAGGGGGAGGGTTTTTTTTACTGTGTACACCCTCGCTTCCTAGAGTCGGATTTTTTCTGGAAAGAACTCCAGAACAAAACGCAAAATCACATTTTTGTATTTATTTTCTGCAGACCACCACCAGACATGCAAGTTATGTCCCCCCCCTCCCTCCCAAAATGATGGTGTTGCTCTTGTCTAGACAGACACAAACCGATGAATGATAAAAACACCCCAAAAACTTCAAAATGTCAAAACATCACTTCTTTCAACCCCTCTATAAACGACAATGCACCTACCGGCTATTTTGCTTAACCCCCTCGCCCACAACCCCCTTAGAAAAAAAGAAAACAAAGAAGATTTTTTTTTTTTTGAAGCGACAATCTGTTCGGTGAGGAATATCACGAACTTGCAATTCTTGCTTCTTTTCAGTCATACTTGAGCCTCTTGTTCACCGACAAAACAACACCAGGAAATATCAAACCACTGACATCGAAATATAAAAAAGAAAAGAAAAAAAAAAAGAAAAAATCCAAGAAACGTTAATATATGTGCCCCGAGGCCAAGTGTATTGTTTTGTTTTTGGCTGCACTTTTTTTTTCTTTTTCTGATCCCCTTTGTTTTTCCCTCCGCTCTTTTGTTTTTTTTGTACTTTTTTTCTCTCTCCAAAATAACCATCACAATTATTGTGTACAAATCATTAAATTAACTCTAAAACAATTTCCCCCCCCCCCCTTTTTTTTCTTCACCCCTTTTTTTTCTGTCTTCCTCCTCCTTGGATATTGAAAAAAGAAAAAACGAACAAAAGAAAAGACAAGAAAAATGTGCCCAGGCCAACTGCCGACTAATGTTGTTCTTTACCCCACCCATTTCCATCGACCGAGCACTACTAAAACACACCCTACCTTTTTCTTGAAATTTTCCTCCCCAATTCTAAATTCCCCCCTCCCCCCCCCCCTGAACCCTACCCCAAAAACCCACCTCCAAACCGTCAACCTTTTCTCACCCTCCGTCTCTTCTTAAAAACTATAACGATTTTTTTATGCTCATTTCAAAAATAAACAAGCATAATTCCACCCACCCACCCACCTCTTCTCTATTTTTTTATCCTTTGATCATCTTTTTTTTTTTTCTCCCTCCACCCCTTGACTCTCGTGTGTGCATGTGTGTGTGTGTGTGAGTGATTTTTTGTAGTTGCTTTTTCTTGTCCCCCCCTTCCATTCCCCATCAAGGATTTTTCTTTTCTTTTCTTCCACTCTCCCCCCTCCCCAATCTCCCGAACTTCCCAATTCTTTCATTTCGTTCGTCAGAGGGGGACGTAGTGCTTCTCATCTTCCCTCAAATTATCCCCCCGGGGTCCATAATAATCATAAAACCACAGCGCGAACAACTTCAGCCCCTCCTCGAGGCTCACCTGTGGGGTGTATCCGAAAGCCCCATGGGCTGCACTGATGTTGGCATGGGTAAACAGCACATCCCCCGTATTGCCCAAAGGAACCTGCTTTCGAATCGCAGATTGCCTCAAAGCCCCCTCCAATTTAGAAACGAAATCGCTCACGGTGACAGGGTTGGTGTTCCCCAGGTTGAACAGTCGATTCTCAGCCACCCCCTCCTGGCTGGGCTGGGAGGAATTCACTGCCCCCACTATGCCAGACACGATGTCGTCTATGTAAGTGAAATCTCGGGCAAGCTCGCCCCCAGTTTTATCCATGAAAATGGTGACCGGCTGACCCTTCATGATTTTTCTCGTGAACGCGAAATACGCCATGTCGGGCCGTCCCCACGGCCCGTAAACGGTGAAAAAACGCAGTCCCGTCACCGAAAGATGATGCAGCTTGTGGTAAACGTTCGCGGTTAGCTCCACCGATCGCTTCGTGGCCGCGTACAGGCTCACGGGGTCATCCACCCGGTCCTCTTCCGAAAACGGCACCTTCTTGTTGCCCCCGTACACGCTCGACGAAGAGGCGTAAATGATTTGCGGAGATGGCTTCGCCCAGCTGGCGACCTCGAACAGGGAGACGCTGCCTTTGATGTTTCTATCGATGTACGTCATCGGCTCCTGACGAGCGTAGCGAACCCCCGCTTGCGCCGCCAAGTGCACGATATGCGTCACCCCGCAGAGCTTAACGACTTGTTTCAACAACGACGTGTCCGTCAGCTCCCCATCCACGACATGCACGCCCAATATTTCGAGCTCCTCCGCCCTCGCGCGCTTCAGCGACACCGGATAGTAATCGTTGAAGTTGTCGAAGCCCACTACGCCCTCCCCATTCTCGAAGAAGGCCTTCGCCGTGTGAAATCCGATGAATCCCGCTGCCCCCGTTACTAAAATCCGTTTCCCCGAACCTCCGACCCCCACGCGCTTGCAGGACCTAGAAACCCTGCTCACATCCAGTGCGGAAGACTTGTTCGGCTCTCCAGAAAACCCGCTCCTCAATCTTCTGGACACCAATCCGACAGCAGGGCGCCGAGCGCCCAAAAACACGAACAGCAGAACCGTGAAACACCCGTACACCAGCAGGAGGTTGCGAACGACTCTCATCGGTCCCCCATTGACGCGCATCAACCACCACGGAGGTCGCGCACGGGGAGTTGCACCCCGCCGAGAATTCGAGGCCAGCGCTTCCGATGACACTGGCCGACCAGGGAGATTTGCGTTTCCCTTCCGAGCGCCAGAGTGTTTTCAGACGGGAAGGAAAGAATCGGACCAGAAAAGGAGCCGCAGTGTGAGAGTCTTCCAATACCGGCCAGAATCGCCGGACAGTTGTGTCTGGTTTGAACGCCTGGGCAACATCGAACGCTGAAACCCTTGACGACAATTGACTAAAAATAGGCATCGCCCATTCTTTCTCAATTTCGCCGAAAGATCAGCAGCACCGCTTCCCCAGACGTTCTCTCTCTTTTCGCAATGCAAATTCCCTCCACTTTCTCAAAATCGATTCAAATGACCCCCCCCCCCCCCACCTTGCGATGTTTCTTCCCAGAGCTCCTTTTTTGGAGGGAAAAAAAAACCCAGACGATCGAAAGGGGTGGAAGCAAGCGACTTTTCCTTATGTTGGCATAAAATCAGACGATCTACATTGGCATAATAATAATAATAATAATAATAATATGTACCCTTTGCCGAAACTGTGGGAAACCTGGCCACATGGCTAGTGCATGCTGGAACCCCCCCACCCAAGGGTTCTAAACACCCCCGAAAACAAGATGGTTCGGCTCTTACAGCTGAACATGGGCAGGGGTCATCTGGTGATGGACAAGTTACAAACGTTCCTGCAGGATGTGAGGGTGGATGTGCTTTTAATTCAAGAACCCGTGACACAAATGCTTCGCGCATCGTCGGCGATTCGTGGCTACACACAACATGGCAATAATGAGTCAGTGGTTCTGGTGCGGGAGGGGTTGGAGCTGGTGGAGGTGGTCACCTCCCCCAGCCATGCAGTTTCGATCGTGATCCTCCTACAGGGAGTCAAATGGGGTTTTTGCAGTTTTTATATTGAACATACGACAGGTGAGGGACTGGGAGAATGGGGCTCCAACCTACGCCAGCTGCTCCAACAGACACCCAGGGTAATTTGCGGTGGGGATAGCAATGGGAGGTCCCCCTGGTGGGGGCCTGGCGATACCGCCACATCACATAGTGGCGAACTCATCGAGGACTTCATTGTGGACCAGGAACTTGACATCCTCAACCTTCCGGATGCGCCCCCAACCTACATCTCCTATGCTTGGCGCACACCCGCCTGGCTGGATCTTACGGTCTGTACGGCGGCTGCCACCACTCATGTAAAGGCTTGGGACTGCTTCCCTCAGTGGGAATCTGGATCGGACCACAGAGGCATCATAACAGAGTTGGCATTGGATCAGGGCCCTCGGGAGGGAGTCTATCGGCGGGACTATCGGCAAACTGATTGGGATCAAGTGGAAGCCAACTTTCAGACCACCAAGAGCCAATGGCAAGCAGCGATCGAGTCTTGGGACACCCGCGAAGCCGTCGACCATGGAGTGGAGACTATAATGCAGGATTGGGGCCGCATCTTCAGCGAGGCAGCCCCCTGGAAGCGACTCAGGACTCAGCCTAAGTGTTGGTGGTCAGCAGATCTTCGCGACTCCAGGAAAGCGTTCACTGTGGCCAAAAAGCAATGGCTTCGGACCCAAGTTGAGGCAGATCATGTTAACTTTCTACAAGTGCGGAGGAAATATCGTAACGCACTCTGGGCGGCGAAGAAGGAGGCTTGGAACAAGTTTTGCGAAGAGACCTCCAAAGAGAACATGTGGACTAAGCTCAAGAAACTTTCTCGCAACCCTTGCCGTTCCATTCCCACGCTTGCCACCGACCCCACAGCTGGTACACCCCCAGCAGCCCAAACTGACCAGGAGAAAGCTGCCCTTCTCTGCCACGCCATGTTCCCATGTACCTTGCCTGATGGTCCCACCATCAAAGAGGACGTACAGGCGGCGGCTGATGTCGCCCTGGCTGCACTACCGGACGATGACCCCCCCCATTTCGACGAGGCCGAGGTGTTGTATGCAGTGGAGCGATTGAAGCCCAGGAAGGCAGCAGGCCCTGATGCCATTCCGGGTGAACTACTCAAAAAGAATAAATCAGTAGTGGCGGGAGTACTCAGTGCTGTTTTCACTTTGTGCCTCCAATTTAGCCTTATGCCCAGTTGCTTTAAATTGGGCAATGTCCTCCCCATTGCCAAAACAGTACCAGCTAGTGGGGACCCAGCCAAATATCGCCCCATTACCCTCCTCTCTGTTCCTGGTAAGGTGCTGGAATCGCTTATGAAAGGGCGGATCATGCGCTGGTTAGTGGATCAGGACAGCCTCGCGGACTCCCAACACGGGTTCCGTAAAGGCCGAAGTTCCCCAAAGGTGTTGTGGGAACTCAGTGACAAGTGGTCAGTCAGCCAGCGCAACAAATTGCGGACGCTGGCCGTCTCATTGGATATATCTAAAGCGTATGATATGATTTGGCTCCCGGGGTTGCTTTTGAAGATGGCCCGCCTCAAATTTCCAAGATATATCATCAAGTGGGTGGCTGATTTTGTCTCAGCTCGCCAGATCAGGGTTCGGGCAGGGGTGGGAGAAGCATCCAGGGGGTTGACGTTCGGGCTGCCCCAGGGCAGTCCCCTGTCCCCCGTACTATTTTTGATTTATATCAATGATCTCTTGCTCGCCTTGGAGGCCACAGGGGTTACAGTTCGAGCATTCGCGG
The DNA here is from genome assembly GCA_030272585.1 of Bryopsis sp. KO-2023. Taxonomy (NCBI): domain Eukaryota; kingdom Viridiplantae; phylum Chlorophyta; class Ulvophyceae; order Bryopsidales; family Bryopsidaceae; genus Bryopsis; species Bryopsis sp. KO-2023. Next base: position 4,416,175 of record BSYQ01000004.1, on the reverse strand, counting down.
ATGACATTCTATTGACTACCAGTGGCGCGCATATGGGCCCTTTGGAGGAACGCATGAATCTTGCGTTAAAGATCGTGGAGACTTGGAGTGCAGAGTGGCGTGTGACCTTTAACCCAACCAAGTGTTGCGCGATGGAAATCAGCCGGAAGCGCACTAAAGTTCCACTCCAGCTATGGCTGCGGGGCGCCCTGATCCCCCAGGTGACTGAAATGCGGTACTTAGGAGTGATCTTCAATCATAAATTGGCATGGTCCGACCATGTCGACTCGGTTTTCAAGAAGGGTAAAAAGTGGTTAGGGACGGTTCGCAAGCTTGTGCGACGCCAATTCGGCTGCCACCCCAATATCATGCAAATTTTTGCTAACACATGCTTGGTACCCAAACTGTTCTATGCGTGTGAATCGTGGGCCTCGGTGACCACCAGCCCGCCTCTCCTTCTCAAACTAGACAGAGTGCTCGCCCGGGCGGTGCGCCTGGGGGAAGGACTCTACAGCTCGGTGGCTGTCGACGCCGCTTTGGCGTGGGGTCGGATTCTACCCGCGTTTTTTCGGATTCATAATCGATTGGGAATGCACTATTACAAGGAGCTGTGGGCAGGGAGAGATCTGTTGGAGGCCCCTCCCAACACCACCCCATACTTTACGAGTGCCTTGGATGTGTTGCGAGCAACGCAAAGGGAATGGATGCGAGATCATGCGACCGCCCAAAAAAAAGAGGAGTGGCTCCAACTCCGGGAACTCCCTCGGGATTTGAGACCGCGCTCGCCCAAGACGGTTTATCAGGAGCTCCTGCACTTAATCTCAGAGTGGATTGCAACGAGCTGGCGCGCTCAGTGGCGTAACACGGCGAAAGGACGATTGCTTTGGCAGCTGCGCGATGCCCCTTACGTGGATCGTGATAACTCGTGGCGATGGAATTACACGAGACAACAATTAGCACGTGCAGCCCAGGTCGCAACGGGCCATGGAAACTTCCCAGTGTACAACAACAGGGTTTGGGGTGAGGACCCGGACTGTTGGTTTTGTGCGCATCGGGACCGAGTGGTGTTGGGATCTAGGAACCATTTACTATGGGATTGTCCGGGGCTCGAGGATTGCAGGCGGGATAGTATCGCGGTGGTTCAACTTTTTTCATCGGAACCCCTGATTTGGCAGGAGGGGATGTTTGCTTCGGAAATTGGGTTACGGGTACTAGTGGAATTTTGTATTCGTATGTACAATTTACGCGCTGAATCGGAAGAAGGGTGATTTTTTATTTTAGCAGGTTGTTTTTGGGAGTAAATTCGGGCCAGGGGTAGTACAGACAATTATTATTAGAGTGGAGGGCCCATATCACTCATTTGTATAGTGGACGGGCTACATGGGGCGGTTTGCCTCGATGTAACACATTTGGAAAAAAATAATAATATGTATTAGTAATACTGAATCCGGTCTTTTGGCCTTGTGTGAAATACTTTCCATTTCGAATATTAGTAATATATCTTGGCATTATTCACAGACTGTACCAATACCATGGGTTTCCAATGAGATCTGCATCTCATCCGACCGGCAAAACTCTTTTGTTTTTTTAATTCTTTGGACTGATTCCTGACAAACATCTGGACTGAAAAGTAACGTAACTTCTGCAATATTTTTCTTTGATTTTATTTGGGGAGGAGGAGATGGCAAGGCACAAGATTCGCTGCTTACTTTTTGGCTGGTGGTGGTTGCTCTATCACCTAACCACCAATCAAACAACAATATGTTTTGGTGCATGAGTTGTGGCAAAAAAAAAGGCAAAGGCTGTCTTCTCCCTTTCTTTTTTGTCTCGGATAGACATTTTGTCATCTTTCTTTTTTTGTTTGGAGGGGGAGGTTCTATTCACAGTAAAGCATCAGTTCGATCGTTGTCTCAATCAGCAGCAATTCTTCGGAATCTTTCAGTTTCAATAGTAATCGGGTGGGTATGACAAGTGAACCAGTATTAATCATTTGGTTTGCTGAAGCAGTTTCTATTGTCGGTGAACTCAATGCCATTTGAAAGAGGCTAGTTTCGGCTCATATGTTTTCTGTTTTGGAAATAAATACGGACATGTGCAAATGAACTTTGTTTTTCCTCAACCAACTAATTCTTTGGCTTTCTTTTCTTTTCTGTCTTTTGGTTGGGAGTGAAGCGAAGCTGAAGGGATGAATGGAGCCATGATTTGTCGCAATTATTTGTCAGACATAGCTCTTTCTCTCGGGCAGCTTGATTCTGTCCTCTTTGCGAAAAACTTTTCAGCAGGCAACCCAACCCTTTCTCTCCAACAGGTTGAATTTTTCTTCTTCGCAGAAACTATTGTGGCCTTGCCCGTGCAAGCATCCTCGGAACGATAATTTCGCTGGGTAGGTCGTTTTTTCCCAGAGGGATGCCGTCTTCCCATATGAGGGGGGTTAAGGAGGAGCCGGAGACTTGCGATGGGCCGATCGAATTGGGCGTGGTGCGCGACCTGACGCCGCAGCAGCAACGAGTCGAAAAAAATATGCAGGAAGCCAAGAAGAGAGGTAGCGTGCTGCTGGTTAAATACACACATGCTGTATTGTGGTGTGGCTAGGCTTCGGGTGGGGTTCCTGTCCGAATGGGGAAGCGGATTGCCAAGCTGTTGAACTCTACATGCCTGGTCTCCATGACATTGTCATGGAGTGCAGTCGGGTGAATTAGAAAGAAAACCAGAAGGGCTTCAGCATTTCACAGACGAGCGTTTCACAAACGAGCATTATTCGTTGTTTTCCTTTATTTTCTCTGTCCGTTCTTTTTATTTTACAGTGACGCAGCGATTTGCTTGCACGGTCGTTTTTTGTTTTTTTTTGGGGGGGGGCGTTGAAATTGGGATGTTCGTCACAGTATTAGACCAGTTCGAAACCAGCATCCAAGCGGGCGGAGCGCGTGAAGAAGCCGTTTATCAACGGGGTATGGAAAAGATTGAAGCGTTACCCCAAGAGGTAATAAACCACAAAAAGAAAAGAAAAATTGGGAACAGAACCCCCCCCAAAGAAGCTCCAAACCTTTTGAGGAGAAGGATTACTAATGAGTAGTGCATCAGTGACACACCCTTCACCTGACTGACAAAAATTCTTTTGGCAGAATGGCCTTCCCAGAGCCCACGTTTTATTTATTTATTCATTTATTTATTTATTTATTTTTTTATTTTTTTTCAAATGTGTTACATCGAGGCAAACCGCCCCATGTAGCCCGTCCACTATACAAATGAGTGATATGGGCCCTCCACTCTAATAATAATTGTCTGTACTACCCCTGGCCCGAATTTACTCCCAAAAACAACCTGCTAGAATAAAAATCACCCTTCTTCCGATTCAGCGCGTAAATTGTACATACGAATACAAAATTCCACTAGTACCCGTAACCCAATTTCCGAAGCAAACATCCCCTCCTGCCAAATCAGGGGTTCCCTATTTATTTATTTATTTATTTATTTGTTTATTTCTTTTTTTCTGCAGTTGCTGGACATGCCGCTGATAGAACTGGAAAGACTGAGGAAGCAGCAGGCCGGCATCAGAGCTGCGAAAAAAACGGCTAAAGTCAGCATGCTTTTGTCGCTCATCAGAGACAAGCTGGACAATTTGCCTATGTACGAAGGTGAGTGTCTGTTTTTCTTCTTTTTGGCTTTTTTGCTTTCATTCCAGCAAGGGCAACCATAACCATATATATATATAGATGTATATATTTTTATCTATATGTGAAGCAACGTTGTATACCGTACAACTGATTGCTCAATCAAGGTGAAAAAGAAAAAAAGCCCCAAAAAAAAAAAAATTATATGAAATTAGGATCTGAGCGTGAGGAAAAAAATTGAGGGAAAAGAAAATTTTCCAAAATTAACCCAGGTCGAGCTCTGTCGACATCTATTTCTATTTTATTTTTTTTTGTGGTATCTGTCGATAGGATATCCTGAAGTGCTTGGCAATGAGGATGGAATGCCACCACCCGGACCGAACATGGAGCAAGGTACTCGGAGCGAACCGGTGGTGAAGGAGGAGCAGATTGAGAATCCTGGTCAGACAGCCGGTGAGAGCTCGTTGTTGGATCAGTGGTGGTTTTTTTTTGGTTTTTTGGTGTTTTCTATTCCCTTCTGTGTCTGCCATCGAAGCTGCAACCTGTTTTCAGCTAATTTCTTTGATGGGGTTCCACACGAAAGCATCATAACATAAACCCCCTCTTCTTCCCCCCCCCCCCCCCAAAAAAAAAAAAAAAGGAAATGAAATGAAATGAAATGAAATGACAAGAAAAGAAAAGAAAAGAAAAGAAAAGGAAGTTGATTGGTGAATGAAAATATTCCAGGTTACTCCATGGAAATATGGAATATTTTTTTGGGAAAAAAAGCTTCAGTTTGGTTCTATGCTGCACCCCGTTGCAATGAAACTGAGCTGATAAAGAATGAAACTTCAGGATTCTTTTGTGCAACGCTCGATCGTTGAGAAAAAAAACACTTGCAACGAATGGTTCGACATTCGATTTTAAGTTTTTTTGGGTGGGTGCTTTTTTTTTTGAAAGGGAAAGACCATTTCACGATCGTCTGGGATTCTCATGCCAATTTGACGGAGGAGCAGCGCCAGCACCTGCAACAGCAAGTGGCCTCCACGGTGAACAACGTGGTTTCGGATTGGCAGGGCGCTGGGAAATGAAACGATGGAAGGGGGTTGCATAGATAGCGCTCGAACAGTGCAGTATTCTCTTACGTTTTACTTGCAGGATGGGGGGGGGGAACCCGAACAAGCGTGAAAAAAAGCACGCAAAAAATGAACAATGTTCGGTTCTTTTTTCTTTCTGGGTTTTGCCCCCATTGAGCGAATGCTGTCTTTTCGGGTTTCGAAATTAAGGAGGGAAAAAAGTGTTCCTGTTTTTTGTTTTTTTTTTAGGGGGGGGGGGGGAGAGAAGCTCAGAGCTTCAAAGTCGCATGGGTTGTGAAAAAGAATCAAGCTTTTTTTTCATCAACATAGGATAAATCTTGTTTCTTTCTTTCGTTCTCTTTTTTGTTTGCAAATTGATATGTAGAGATTGCGGTAGATTTCTTTTTAAAACGTTTATGGTTCCTAGCAGCAGATTTTGGAGAGGAAAAAAAAATGGTTCTTATTCTCGTCCCAAAAAAATATCATGTATCAAAACGCTTCCATCGTTCATAAAATTACAACTTGGGTGGAGGACGAATTCTCGACTGAAGTTTTTGTTGAAGCTGCAGAAAGTGGGAAATTCGTTTTCACTGATGCACCTGATTCTCATGCAAATATAGGATGTGGCAGGTTTTTCTTTCTTTTCCTTGGTTCTGTGGGTTCTTTTTTTGCACATAATGTCGATGTTTTCTGGTGTTTTGTATTTGTAACCTACATATAATTACAAAACAAGAAAAGGAGTCCATCAACCTCCATAATGCCATAAAAACCAGGCAGGTTGATGGCCTCCTTTTCCTGTTTTGTAATTATATGTAGGTTACAAATACAAAACACCAGAAAACATCGACATTTCAACGCTGAGGTCATTTTTTTCTATTCATCAAATTCAGATTTTCTTTTTCAATTGATGTATCGACAGAATCTGACGGCGAGCCAAAAAACAAAACGTTGTTGGAAGGGTGTAAACCCATTGACAAAGCCTTTCTCACTTGGGCTCAAAAACTGGAAAAAAAAACACTCAAATTTACAGACAGAACCAACTCGAACCCAAAGCTCCTGGATGAAACCCACCACTCCACCTCACTCTGCAATTCCATTCATCACTAAAACAAATATCCCCAGTCAGATTCACAGAACAGCCCCCACCACCAGAGCTCTCTGGGTCCTCAAGTCTGGTTACCAGTTTCCAGTTCTTTCTGTTCGTGAAAATTCGTAGTTCAGCTTTTTTAGTTCACCTCGATTCACTTTTCATTCAGCATTTGGGGGGCACCTCTGCCAAATCGACACCACATCCATCAGTGAATGGATGGTGTTCATCAACTGGACAGCGCACCCCTTCTTCCCAGGAATCGATCAACAAGGGGGAAAAGAAAGGAAAAAGAAAAAAATTCCACAAATATATTGTTTTTTTGAGGGGCCCCACTCCTTTGCCTCCAAGTACCTCTACGAACGAAAACGCCTCAGCAGCGATAAAGCGAACCCAGAGGAAAAACGCTGCACGCGGAAAATAGCGATATTCGAAATCTTCCTCCACTGGTTCTGGGCTCTTGCGATCGGAGTGTGGAGTCCTGCCCACGTGGTTGGTTGTCGCCTTGAGAAAGAGATTGGAGGGATCAGAGAATGTTTCCGCCCGGTCCTCGAGGCCCCGGGGCCCCGGGATTTCCAGGAGCGCCTCAGCAGGGAGGTGCAGGGAATCCTCAAGGTGAGATCCTGTCCTTCAGTTTTCGAAACGAGGTTTTTTCGGACCCAAGTGCCTTCCCCCTGCGTCAAAGAATCTCTGTGGAGCTTTGGTTTCGAACTCGAAAGCCAGGGCTTTTGTACGGATTGGGTAATTTTTGATTGGATGAGGTTGGGGTGCCCTCTTCCAGACAACTAAGGAAACGGTCTTCTGTAAAAAAGAAAACCAATACAGCCTTGCTATTTTGACTTCGAAAAAATAAGTGCAGCAAAACTGGGGTGGTGTCCAAAAAAGGGAGAAAAAAAATTGAAACTAAAAAAACATAAGAACCCACTTTTCCATTATGTAATGTTGATTCGATAGGAGGCCCCCCAGGACAGCAGTTTCAACCCCCATCGATGAACAACCCCCCTGGCTCCACGTGGGCCCCAAGGCCCCAAGGTCCTCCCATGGGGGGCGGTTTTTCTTCTGGCCAAGGTAAGTTTCACAATCAACGCACAATCAACCCGATCAATCCTTCTTTTTAAAACCTAATTGAATCGCACCGAGGATCCAATTGAAAACCAACATTGAAATCGATTATTGGGAAGGAGGCGTTTTTTTTTGGCACAGTTTTTGTCCCAAAATAAAGAAGCGAATGCAGGAATAATTGCAGAACCTGACCATGAATTAAATAAACAAAAATAATACTTTGTATTAATTAAATATAGTTTTTTTTTAACAAGAAAGAGTGACGGTGAACGATGCAGTGCCTTGGCAATGCAGGACCTCCACCGCCAATGGCCCCAGCCTCCGGAGGGGGTCCAGGGGCAGGGATGGGGTTTTCTGGACCTCCAGGTCCACCTGTGGGTGCAATGCAAAGAATGTCGGTTAATACAGGCCAGCACGGGTCCCCAAAGGTGATGTTCTAATCCTTCCTTTGTCGGGCTCGTTTAAAAATAAATAAATAAAAAGAAACGAACATTCATCTCGGAAGTATGGATGCTCACTCCAGGGTCGACACATGTAGTCGAAATCTATAAGGGAAAAGAAATTGTGAATGAAAAGAAACAACGTTCGGGTCTTGCATTCAGACATCGCAGCCCCATCCATTTCAAGGTGCCCCGAACGTCAGACCTGGAGGCCCTCCGATGGGATCTGGTTTTCCAGGAGCCAATCCACCTTTCGGCAGTCGAGCGTCCCCGGCCTCTGGTTTCGCACCTCCTCCAGGCGGCGGTGGTTTCCCAGGAAGCGGCCCTCCATTAACCGGAGGTCCAGGCAGTGCAGGCCCTTTTGCACGGCCAAGACCCCAAGGGCCGCCTTCGGGTGGTCGATTTCCAGGGTCCGCTCCTTTCCCTGGTGCGAGACCGCAAGGGCCCCCCTCTGGTCCTGTGGGGTCGATGCCTCGGCCCATGGTTGCTGGAAGACCCATGATGTCAGGTGTGTGCAGATCAAACACCCCAATTCCATTCCCAACGCTGGTCCCAACACTTGGGTCTGAAAGGACCACTTTAAAAAAAAAAAGGTGCTTTTCTCAGTCTGTGAAACTTGACTACAAATGAATGTGTGCTTTACATTTGGCACACTTGCCCAACAAAGGCCATCCACGACGGGGTGATTTTGCCCGAAAGTGGATCAAATGCTCCATGTTATTGGGGTGAAGGGATGGGGGAGGCTTGCATGATTCGAATGTGCCGCTGGTGATTGTAGGGCCGCCATCAGCCCCTGGTCCCACTAATACGTTCGCTGGTCACATGGGTCCTCGGCATCCAGGGCCCCCGGGTCCCCCAGGCCAACCAGGATTCAACCCCCCTCAAACTCATCCACCCAGGCCCCAATTTGGAGCAGGTGAGATTCCCAAAGATCAGTCACAAGATATGTCTACGAACATATGACTTCTCCTTTCAGTTTTGGTTTTGAAAAAAAAGGGAGGGGGTTTAACAGAGCCAGGCATTAATATAAGTTTCCAAATCGCTCTTTTCTTAAGAGCGATTTTCAGGAGGGACCTCATCAGAAATACTGGCGTGGGGCTTTGCAGAGATGGACACAGCTGCATGGACCAGCACTACCATTTTATTTAATCTGATTTGATCGATGTGTGCGCATAAGAATTTGTGTGGCTGTGCTGCTAGGCATGGAAAGAGCCTCGTCGCCCTCGTCCAAAATCGACCCCAATCAAATCCCCCGTCCGTCGCTGGAGGTCCCATCCGAGCCGACGATCTTTCAAACCAGGGTGAAAGGTCAGCACCAGGTCCCTCCCCAAGCGTGTGCGAAAGCGATCGTCAAAGACGTGGGAAATGCCAGTCCAAAATACATGCGGCTATCCTTGAACAACGTCCCGGCGACCTCGGAGCTAGTGAATCAAGTGACGGTGCCTTTGGTCGTTTTCGTTCAGCCGTTGGCATTGCCCAGCCCTGAAGAGGAGCCTATACAGGTAGAGAAAAAAAAATGGCTGTCGCTCTTTTTTACCAGCCCATTTTTTTCCAGCCCATTCGAGGAAGGAATTTATTAAAAATTGATCTGCAGTCAGATTTGTTTTGGAGTTTTTTTTTTTCTTTGTAAATCCTCTTTTGTGGAAGGCATTTTCGAAAAAGTGAATGAAAAAAAAAAAAAAAACAAGAAGAAAAAAAGATGAGCATCCATTTTCCCTACTATTTTTATTATTTTTCCATTACATTTTTTTTGGATCCCTTGTGATTCTATTTTTGGGTGCCATTTTTTTTTTCTAAAAAATTAGGTGGTCGATTTCGGAGAAGAAGGCCCCATCCGGTGCAATCGATGTCGAGCATACATCAACCCTTTCATGAAATTCAACGACGGCGGCCGGACCTTCCAGTGCTCCCTGTGCGGCGTCAAAAATGAGACTCCGGCAGATTATTTCTGCTATTTGGGTCCGGACGGCCGCAGGAGGGACGCCGATGAAAGGGCTGAGCTCAGCAAAGGAACGGTGGAATTCGTGGCCCCCCCCTCGTTCTGTGTGAGGCCTCCGATGCCCCAAACGCATTTTTTTCTGATCGATGTTTCCTATCAAGCGGTGGAGTCCGGAGCCTTGCTGTCAACATGCAACACGATCAAACAGACCCTAGATTCAATCCAAGGTGTGCATTGGACCGTGGGGTTTTCTTTTTCGAAAACCTTCACCAGTGCTTTTCCACATGCTGGACCTGATGAGGAGATCGACCATCTCTTTGAGTTCATGTTCTCTTGCCTTCCATTCACCTTACTGTTGAAAATCTGAGTCCATTTTTTAATCAAAGAATGGATTTTCTTTGATGTGACCCGTCCGCTTTTCGGTTGGGGTGGAGGCGGGCAGCGAGAAAATATGAAAATTCACCAAGAATTTTTTCAGCGTGTTTTTTCACTCCGTTGTTTTTTTTTTTTTGGGGGGGGGGGGATGGGGTGCAATGAGCAAATGTGAAAACTCACCAAAAACCCAGGGTTTCAACGTGTTTTTTTTACTCCATTGGTTGCTAAGGGGGAGATAGAGCGCTTGCTGGAATCGCGACATTCGATGGGGCCATCCATTTCTACAGTTTGAAATCCCCCGATGCGTCCCCTCAAATGCTGGTGGTCTCCGACGTGAGCGAGGCTTTTGCCCCTGTGCAGAACTCCCTCCTGGTGCCGGTCCGAGAGTTCAAGGATGGACTGGTCGGCATTCTGGAGTTGATCGTGCAGATGTTCGCGTCCCAAAAGAACGCGGAGTGCTGTGCTGGAGTGGCTATCGAGGCAAGGTCAAATTTAAGGTCAAAACAAAGTTTTCTGTGGATTTTTCAAGAATATATTAAGAATGTCGACTTGCACTGTTCCCAGAGTTATCCTTCGACACACAGCAGTTCTTCCAGGGGGCAGTTTTTTTTTGTGTGGTTATTTATCGGAAAATAGAAATGCCATTGCCCGAGAACGGCATGTGATAATTCAACGCCTGTCAACATATGTATACATTTTTTATTGAATTGGAATTGTTTAAAACAAGGCCAAAGGTCGAATGCAGCCCGTTCCTTCGGAAATCGGTTACAGGCTGACTCAGAAATAAACCACCGTTTCATCCCAATGTCTTTATCCAGTTTCCTCTTTGTTTGTCTTTAGGGTAGAGAGCTAGATTTGGACATTGGGATAAAAACGGTGGTTTATTGAACAAAGAAGAAACTGATTTGAGAACCTCCAGACCAAAAACACTGACTCCAGAACAGAAACACTGAGCATATATATACAATACGAATGGGAGGCAAATCTTACCTGATGTTGTGCAGGCTGCGATCGAGGTTCTAAAATCCACCGGAGGAAAGCTGCATTGTATCCTTTCCAGCAGGCCGTCCAAGGGTGCTCGAAGTTTGCCTCAACGAGACTCCACCGCCATAGGTGCAGAAAAAGCCGAAAAGGAAAAGCAAACGACCCTCATCCCTCAGGACAATTCCTACAGGAGCCTGGCCACCAGGGCGGCAGATTATCAGGTGGCGGTGGATCTGTTCATTCTGAGCCAATCGTATGTGGATATTGCAACCCTGGGGACGCTGAGCAGTGTGACTGGGGGGTCGGTTTATCGTTACTCGCCGTTCAGGCCACAGTATGATGAAGAGCAATTCTTTAACGACCTGAGGTGGGGTGCAGTGAATAAAAACGGAAAAAAAAAATAAATTGTTGGATATCAGTACTCTGGAAGGAAATGTGGTGAAGACAATCCTGGTGTGTGTGTTTTATGTGTTTTCAACTGAAATTCTCCATTTTTCCATTTTTTTTAATATTATTTTTTCATTTCCATAATTTTCTCATTTTCTTTACTTCTCCATTTTTTTCCCGTATTTCTATTTTTTTTTTATTTCTCCATTTTTTTCCAGTTCAATCTTTCCATTTTTTTTCCAGTTCTCCTTTTTTGTTTCATTTCCATTTTTTTTATGCCTCCTTTTTTCCCACTTCCACTTGTTTTTTTTTTCCCATTTTCATTTTTTCTTCCATTTCCTTTTTCCATTTCGATGGTTTAATTTTCTGAACTGTGGTGTGTTGCAGGTGGAATTTGACACGGCCCCAAGGACTGGAGGCTGTCATGAGATTACGCTGCAGCGAAGGATTGGAAGTGGAGAGTTACCTGGGGGCATGCTATTTGCGAACAGCGAGCGATGTGGATTTGCCAGCCATCGATTGCGATAAATCCGTAATGATCAAACTCAGGCATGACGATAAATTACAGGAGGGCTCGGAGGCCTGCGTGCAGTGTGCCTTGCTTTACACCACCACTTCAGGTAAACAGCAATGAATGAATGGATGGATATGTGTGGGGTGGAGTTTTTCTTTTCTCCTGGAATCAGAGTATTATGATAGCAGTGGAGAAAGGGAACTGCAAGAAGTGACAGGCACAGTACCGTTCGGAAAAGAGTGACAAAATGTGTGGAAAAAAGTGAAATAAAAGAATGTGAAAGCCCCACAACAGTGTTCAGAAAAAAGTGACAAAAGAGTGACAAAATGTGTTTAAAAAAAAAAGCGATTTCCAAGAATGTGAAAATAAACTTGGAAAAAACCAAAAATACTTCAATAATGTGGGGGTCTAAAAATTCTGTTTCTCTTTCTGGGCTGTACCTTTTTTGATGCCAGGTCAGCGCCGCATTCGAGTGAACACTGTGGCTGTCAGCGTGACTGGAAATATCAGTCAGATTTACAGGGGTGCCGACTTGGAGAGCTACTTGAATTATATCGCTCGAAAAATGTCGATATCTCTGCCTGGCAACACTCTGCATGGAACCAAGGAGGGAATCACCGTTGGATGCGTTAATGTGCTGCATGCGTACAGGAAATACTGTGCAACTCCAATGACTTCGAGTGAGTTTTCTTCGCGTTTTTTTTTATTTTTTCCAACTGCTTCGTATGAGAAAACAAATAAAGAGAAAACATAGAGAAATTAGATATTTTGGTGGATATATTTTTTTGGGGGGTGAGCCACTGGAATTTTGCTCTGGTTGCCTGAGTTTGAATCCTTTTTTTTTTTGGGGGGGGGGGGGAGGGGATGTTTGATCGATATTCGTTTTGAGAAGATTTTACCCATCACAGCTGCGTCGTTTTCTGAACGCTTGCCCAGCTGGCTTTAGGTTTAATTTTTTTTTTGCACGATCCAGAAAATCATGAAAATGTTCGACATTTTCTATAATCAGAATAGGACATGAGAATTCACTGCATCATCGAGCAACAGCCATCGTTATTTTATGCTAGTTTATGTTTTATATATATATATATATATATATTTATTTGTATTTATTTATTTATTTATTTGTATTTATTTATTTATTTATTTTTATTTTTTAAACACCACCCCCCTTTGATCCTCTTCGCAGCTGGCCAACTCATCCTCCCGGATGCCCTCAAACTTCTGCCCCTATACACGCTGGCCCTTTTGAAAACGAAAGCCCTCCGACCGGACGTGAAACCTGATGAAAGGGCGGCCTTCCTGTCACTGCTGTTCAGCCTTCCCTGTTCCAGCGTGTTGCCCTTGCTGTACGGACGCTTGATAGATTTGAATTCGCTGAGGGAAAGGAAGGAGGGAGGGGTGCCTCAAGCTCTGGCCATGAGTGCGGAAAAACTGCAAGAAGGGCATATGTATCTACTGGAGAACGGCAACGAAATGATCGTCAAAGTGGAATCGCATGTGGGTTGCACACGATTTTTTCCTATTTATTTAAAAAAATTGATAATAAAAAAAACATACATATATATATATTTTTCAAAATTCCTTTGTGGATGGTACCTGCTGTTTTCAATTAAAAAAGGGAGTAAACGAATTGACATGAGCGTACGAGGATATGTTTGTTTTTTTCTCGAATGAAACAACAAATTTCATGTTTGTTTTTTTGTTTTTTTTGTGAATTGGAGTTGGATTTTGAGAGCTGTCCACATTAGCAAACATGCATTCAGCATCGTTGCAAAAAAATAAAAAAATAAAAAAAATAAATAACACTCTCTCCGAAAAGAAAAGCATATAGACATGCATGAGGCCTTAGTGGTTCTCCTGTCTCCAGTGGAAAACACCCTACTAGTCCTCCGACTGTAAAATAAAAATAAATAAAAAATCCCATGGCTTTTGCTCAGTTCTGAAACTTTTCTTTTTTGCTTTTTTCTTTTTTTGCTTTTTTTCAGGTGGAGCCCAACGCCCTGCAAGAATTGTTCGGTTTTGACAGAGTGAATGTGAAAGCTCCGGAACCCCAACTGCTTCGAATGGACAACCCTTACAACAAGAGCGTCCAAAATCTCATCAACGAAATGAGAAAAGAGCGAAGCTCCTACATGCGAATGGCCGTCGCCCTGCGATCTCAACCCAACGAAACCAAATTCCTCAACATGTTGGTGGAGGATCGATCTTCTGCTGGCATGTCGTACGTGGAGTACCTTTGCCACGTGCATCGATGCATACAAGGGAAAATGGGCTAGGGTTTTTTAAACGAAAAAAAAAAGCCGAAAATGAGAAAAAAAGGGGGGGAGAGGGGTCTCTCTCTCTCTCTTAAACTCACCACTTTTTTTGTCCATGTGTGCGTTTTTTGGGGGGAGAAAAAAGGAACGGCAAAAAATTCTGTGTCGATGTGTGTGGGGCATGTTCGAGTATTGTTGTTCCCCCCCCCCTGGATAGTCTTTTTCATCGAAAACAAAAATTCTGGGATATATTATCGGTCGAATCCTCATGTAAATCTCGTTCGTGTGGGGAAAAAAAAGAAGCGAGAGGCAAAATTGAAGGGTGTTGTTAATAGCGCTCTGTTGGAAAAAGGAGAGGGAGCAAATTCGAGAAGGGGGGGGGGTCTGGGTCGAAGAAAGACAGCTGGGGGGGGGGGAGGGGGGGAAAATGGGAATTTGATCGAATGTGGATTTCTATTTGTCTGATCAATTCAAAATTGTGGTATTTGCATGGACTCCCCCCTGAAAAGGAAAAAAAAAAAAAAAAAAGGCCGTGGGGTGGCTGATCGATCGGGAGCTCTGGAATTGAAGACGGGTTAAAACAGAACTGAAGAAATAAGGGACGTGTAATTGGCTTTTGATTCTGTTGGTTGGAAAAAAATGAGGGACAATAAGGATATGCCTGTTATTGGACTTTGCTGATGAACAACTCCCCCTGTGATATTGGTGTATTGCCGACTTTTGGGCCTTTTTGGGGAAAATCTAAAAGTGAAAGTAATCGTGTGGCCTTTGGTAGAAAAATTCGAACTCTTTCTGAAGTAAAAACAAAAAAACAAAAACTGGAATGGAGAAGGGCTGATCTGTTCCCATCATATTCAACATATATATACATATATATATTCAGTGCACTAATTATATTATTATAGGATTATCATTGACTTTTTTTCCCCAACACGAGGTGCCCTATTTCAACAAGATATGCTCCAATAAATATAGTAGCCTTGCAAATACAGACCCGACAAACCATTGCTCAAATGCCAAAAAAATAAAAAACAAACGAAAACACCCACCATGTTGATTCCTTCTATAAAAACAATGCCAGACAGAACAGGTCAAAGAACCCCATGTCGCGCTACAAACAAACAAAAAAAAACGAGGTGGGGGGCGCAACAGTCCAGCCGCACCCTCACAATAAACCACCCAACCCACAAAATCCACAGTGCAATTTCTTGGCGACTCACTAAATCCTGCCCCAACCCTTACAGCACATGCATATTAAATGCTTATAAATACTCTTCCTCCGAAAAAAAATATGTGTTGAAATTTATCGCAATCCTTTGACACCGTAGTCTGGCATTCTGCCCAGCACCACGTTCAGGTTTTTGTGCAACTCCTCCATGTCTTTGTAAACTTCCGTCAGTAGAAATTGGAAGCTGTACCATCGGACCATCGAAACATATCCTGAAAAACACACACACCATCCCGCCATCAGAATTCACTCCAAAAACAATGACTGAAAACTCATTTTAAACTGGAGCGAATCCTCGCAATCTTTTTCCGGTTTGCTTTCCTAATTTTTGTTCATTTTCATTTATTAATTTTATTTTTTCTTTTGGGGGGGAGGTGAGGGAGTTTTTTTTTCCATTCAAAAAAAAATAAATGGAGCGATGCTGTGCTACTAAAACCGCCTCCTACCTCCAATTCTTTCAAGAAACCCCTCCAAAGAGATCTTTCAATGGAGTAATTTCTTTTGTGCAACATATATGGATTGTTTTTCAATTTTTTTTCCCACGAATTGATGGGACCCCATCGAGGCATTCATGAACCCTTCACCGATTCCGAAAAAACAAAAAAAAGGATGAAAGGGGGCAACTGACTGACTGACCTTCGGCGGTGTCGGGAAAAGTTTTCAGATCCATTGTGTTGGTCCTCTGCAGTTTCTCGAGGGCGGGGGGTTTTGATTCAGAATCGTCATACTCTGTTGGGGACAAAAAAAAAGCACAACAGAGAATCAATCCTCAGTCAGACCCACATGGTCGATCAGTCAGACATCCAACCTTTCGTGCACAGGTATGACTCAAAGAACTGTTGGCCGACTCGATCAATACCTGACGTCTTCGAAAGCAGAGGATCCAAAAGACTGTCTGATTTTGAGTCAGCGGGTTTTCGGCCATTGTTCGATTGTTCTTCGAGTCGCTTTTTTTCATCGGCTGCCTCCCTCAGAATTTCGGGATCAGATTTTAACCCACTCTCTAAAGCCTGCAAAAACACATGTGGGTTCAGATCAATAAAAAAAAAACAAATAATAATAATAATAATTAAAAATAAAATAGAGGGAAAACGTAGATCCCGAAAAACTGGAAAGAAAGGGGAGGAGAAAACAGAAAGGGAAGTGGGCGGAGGAGTTCACTGAAAGCAACTTTTTTTTTTTTTGCAGGTGAGATGATGGTCTTTACCAATTCTTTGTACTTTCGCATGTGGGAAGAAATTTTTGTCCGGTAGTAGTCATTGATCGCAAACAGGGATTCCACCGCTTCTCTGAAATTCTCAATGTTGGTGGTGGGCACCATCACGCTCGCAGGAAAACTCTCCACGAAATCCTGCATCAAAATTTAGATCAATCGGCTCAATTTAATATTCCTCGATATGGTTTGGACGGTCGATCGAGAAATCGCCAAGAAGGGAAAGCAATTTTACAAAAAAAATCAAAAGAGAGAGAGAGAGTGACATCAAGGGGGTGGGTGTGCAAGAATGTTTTCAAAAATGCCACCAGCGAAATGAAACCTAACAAAACGCTCAATCTCAATCACTGCATGAACTAAGAACGACCACCATTCAGCCATTTTCACTTTTTCTTTTTCTTTTTCCTCAAATACTTTCTTTTGGGGGCAGCAGGGGGGGGGCAGGGGAATTTAAGAGAATTTAAACCAACCTCAAAAACATCAGTGGAGGCATCTTTTAGATTGGCCATGAGGTTGGAGGGGTAGCGTTGCCTCAGGGCTTCCACCATATCTTCGTCCAGCCCATCTTGAAACGTGAGACTGACCGTCCAAAGAACTCTGGCGCATTTCCTGATGCTCCATGCCAAGGTGGCTATGTCTTCCTCAGGCAGGGGCTGCCGTTTCACCCACGAAATGGAGGGCATGAACACCCAATACCCTGCGAAAAGGATCGTTCCAAAATTGGAAAGAAATAAATAAATAATGGCCGATGAGAATAAATAAGAGAATTTAATTGTACTGATGAAAAAAATGTCAATTTGAGCGATCGGTGAAATCTACCACCACTTTTGCATGCATTGGATTCAACAACATATGCCGAAAATTTGAACATGGCAAATGAAGATATATATATATATATATATTTTTTATTTTTTTTTTCAATTCATTTAGTATTTTTTTTAAATTAATTAATTGTTTTTTTTAGAGATTTCTTACCAAAGACTTTGAAAGCCACTTCGGTTCTTGTCAGTGGCATCGCCGCCTCAGCAGCTTCCAATCCATTATACACTTTCATCAAGGCAGTTTCCAATTGGGAGGTCACCACGGCCTGGAGAGAAAAAAAAAAACAAAAAAACAAAAAAACCCAGTCAAACGATTACTACCATCGAAATACCCAGCATCCACGCGACAGACATACAGTCGACCTTCGGCACAGTTTGAGTGGGTGTTCCACTCCACATCCATTTCCACCAAGAGGTCAAACAGTGGGGTTCACAGTGGCCATTTATGTCTTGATTGTTGTTTCACAGGCAGCAAACCAAAGCCATTATCGGCTGACTAAACACCAACACCAGTCAAACATGCGAGTTGTCATATTTTGAGGAGCCGGAGAGGCAGGTGGATGTAGAGTGCAGCGCACCTGAGCGATTCCACACTCTCCATCTTTGCAGACTCCGGCTGCCAGTTTGATGAATCCCTTTTTATCATCGTCGTCTTCTTCCATTTTTTTCTGCCCCCTGTTTTGGCTGTCGGTGGAGCTCAAAGGACCCAGAGCGTGTTTCACGGTGTGCGACCAAGCGATTTGATTCAATCCGGATAATCCATCCAACACTGTGACTAAACTAGAGACTACCTGGATTCCCCCCCCCAAAAAAAAAAATAAAGAAACAAACTGAAGTTTAAACTGCATGAAACAGTCTTTAAAAAACAAATCAAAACTGAAAACAAACAATAGAGCAAAGTGCCTATGTTAAATGTGTGAAAAATGCAAAGTTCCTGAAACATAGGTCAATGTTGGAAGTTGATAAGCATATGGGCCGGGACCCACTGCAATTAATAAAAGAACAAAAAATTATGCAAATCTACAGAGCGCCTTCCCGCCCGAACGTTTCCTTTTCCTCATCTTCGTTTTTTTGTGTGTGTGTGGGGGGGGGGTTTCCAGGATAAATTTGGACAAGAAACGCAACAAATATTTGTATCAAAAAAATCGATCAACCCCACCTCTTGAGTGGCCGTCTTCGGATAAATCAACACCGCCAAAATGTTAGCCATCAGCACACCAGCGATCATCCCGACGATTCTCGAAAGCATGAAAAAGGTCGCGTTGGTGGGGTCCTCGTTGCAAAACACGATCATGCATGCCGACAGCACCATGAACATGGAGAACTGGGGGATCTTGAAAGCCCAGCCCAAGGCATTGGCCGTCAGTCCGACCAAACTCATGCACAGGGCAAACCAACTCGCGTTTCGAAGCAAATCGGCTGACCATGCTGCAGCTACGATGCCGACTCCTGTGGTGGCCCCCACCGCACTGCCGATCACGTTCTGAGTGCTGGTTTTTGCCACACTGTGGGGGGAGGAAAACGTGCCAAAACAAAATTACAGAAATAAAAGAAAGACATTCTGAGCGATGGTTTTGGCCACACTGTGGGGAGGAGGAGGAGGAGGAGGAAAATGTGCCAAAAACAAAATTACAGAAATGGAAGAAGACAGGAAAAGCGATAGGCTGTTGAGCATAATGAGGTGGTGCATTGCGGAGGATGACAGGTACATTATGCAAGTTGCATTCCTCTCTGTTTTTTTCCTATTGTAAGCCAATTCGCCAGGCAAGTTGCAATTCTCTTTGATATTAAGAAACCCCACCATCGATTTCAGCAAGGATATATACACTGATTAACAAATTCTCATTCACAGATCAATTTTACATCAGCTGTTTTCTCCCATACCTTCCGATTTTGGGTGCTGCGATAATGAAATTGACCATTGCTAGCCACATGAAAGTCAGATGAATGAAATGAGCCTCTTCCGTTTCGTCAGGACCCCTTTTTTTGCCCGCCCCTGGGCTTTTGATAGTAAACGCCAGGGACGTCACCACGAACAGCGCAACGAAGCTGCGCGTCATAGGGGCGATCAGCCCATCCACCAGCTTCTTGCTGACCATCTCGTATACTCAATCCCCAAAAGATCTCTGCGCCAGCTGCCAAAAAAAAACACAAGAAAGCGTTAGGACTGCTTGCTCGATTGTCGCCAACAAAACGCGCGCGAAACACACAGGTACAATCCGGAAATACTTCGGGGAGACCCTTCGGAGCTCGCAAACCTCGATGTACGAGTTTTAATTCCCAAAAAAAATGCTGGATGGAAGGAAACACCCGCTCGATGCCGGCGGCGTTGGAGAGCAGTGCACTTGGCATTCACGTTTCGCCCCTTTCTGCTGTTTTTGGTCGCGCACCTTAGGGGGGCCCGTGTGCCGGAAAGCGTTCGCCGACCTTAAGTACTGTCGACTCGACGTAATGCCGTCTGGAGTGTGGGATGATCTGTGCGGTTTCTTATCCTTTCCGCAGAGGATACGATTGGCGTTGCCAGATAAGCGAGCTTTGGGCCATGTCGTCGACGTCCAACCGGCCACACTCATTCCAACGCCAAAGAGTGAGACTCCAACAAGAAAAAAACCAACAAAACACTTTCGTTATCGCTTACGAAATCGACACAAGGCACAGTGTGCCTGTCTGACAGCTTCCTTTCAAAAAAAAAGCTTCAAAATCTCAACACGACAGGCGACGACGTTTACAGACTCCGCGACGTCGATCCAAAAACAAAAACGAAAGGACAAAGCCACCACCAACGGAACGAGCGTGTTTGAACGGATACATGGATGCTTCCGGATCCAAGGGGACGTCGCTGTTTCCATTGCACGGCCTCGCGTCGAGCTCACCCCAAGAAGATGCTGTGGGGAGCTGGCAGCACTGTTCCAGTTTCAAATCGGAGGCACCAGCCCAGCGTCCTGAAGAAGGTGAAAGTCGTCGAACTGAGCAAACTCCATACATCTCGCATGCATGCATCTGTTGCCCAGATGGATAAATCAGTATGAACCTTCTGAAAAATTTTGAACATTTTTCCTGGACTGCAATGCTCCATCCAACACAAAACTTAGGGAAAAGTTGGATGGAGCTTCCTATACCTGGGCGCTGGCTCTGCCAATAATTTCTCAAAATAATTAAAAAAATATTGCTTCTCAGAATGCTTTGCCAATGATTACTCAACAGAAAACAAAACGATTGCATGTGGATTCCAACATCAATCTGAGAACAGGAGTTAGTCACACATTTTTCGAATTGAATGGTTTCTTCCACTGGTGGTTCTCCTGTGTGTCGAGAGCGTTTTTTCTGTCTCTTTTTTTTTCGTTTTTATTTCATTTTTTGAAATGAGGGTGCCTAGCCTGTGTTGGATTGTTCAGATCGTGGTTTGATAGCACCACCACGTGTTCTTCAGATGATGGATTGAGGGCGAGGGCTGCAGCTTTACTGACGTCTGACGAGTCTGACTCGGGGGGTTCCTCCTTCGACAGCATTGCCAGTCGAGAAAAAAAAGCCAAGAGAAAAAGGAGCTCGAAAAAGTGAGGTTTTTTTTTTTGGGGGGGGGGGGGTCCGCTTTTCTTCTAAGTTTTTTTTTATGAATGTTGAATTTTTCAAAATTATTGATTTCGCTTTTTTTTTTTTTTTGCTGTCGTTGCAGGAGGAAGAAAAGAGAGCATGACGACAAGAAAGGCAGGAAAAAGCCAAAATCGGAACTTGACAAAATCCTGGAGCTTGAGAAACGATATAAGTCGAGGGGAAACAGAGGGGAGGGGGCTACTGGTGTTCAAGGCTGGTTTCAACACCGTCAAAGTGCTGCAAGAAACTCTGCGGATATTGGATACTATTTCGATGAAAAGGGCGATTTCGATAACGTGGTGTACGAGGGGCTGTACCGGATGGTCGTACCGGCGTACCGGCGAAAAGGCCTGGTCGGAAGAAAAACGAGGTGAGTTTTTGACATCGAATCTAATAACAGCATTCCGGTGTTTTTTTTCAATGACCAAAAAACACCGGAATGCTAAACAAACAAAAAGCCATTTTTTTTGTTCTATTATGGTGCCCTTGAAATTTGAAAAAAGATGCTAAAGTTGTTTTCACAGTCGATATAGTTGATATAGAATCATGACCAGCAAAATATTATTCTGAATGCAATGGTGGATTGCATGTTCTCCACGAGAAACTCGCTGGAAAACCAGGCATATTGTGCTTAATTGTTTGATTTTTTTAATTTTTTTTCTCTAATTTATTGTTACTGGTTACCAGAAGATTGTTTGAAATGTGCCTTTTTGGGGGGTTGATAAAAGCGGAGGTAGACCTGAATGGAAAAAATTCCGTCCCCATTTTCAGGAACACGCTGAGCTTTTTTTCCTCGTTGCATTGAAGAAAACAAAATTGAAAAAAAAAATTGTCAAAGCGCCGATTGACATACCCATGCCAATCACACTCCGTTCACAAATCTATGGATTCAAACCCTGCACTGAACTGGAGCAATTTTTTTTTGGCTCAGAAACACTTCAGCAGGAGAGCTCACTCGCTTGCGATTCTTTTCCTCCAAATCCATGATGAGGGAACGCAGCCGGCGGCTCAAAAAATACCGACTGCTGTTTCGCTTGAAACCAGAAACAAAACATAATGGTGGGGCCATCGGGCTGTCGCTGCCTCCGCCTGCCAAAATGGATTTAACGGTGGATGACCCCGTGCAAGGGGAGGACGACGAACAATACATTTTGCGCAGAACCAAGGAGTTCAACATCGCAACCAGGGAACGACCGTTCGAGATGGAGCTGTGGATCGAATTCGCTCGGTTTCAAGATGAGGCCAACAAGCTGCTCCGGAGGAAGGTGGGGCAGGCAAAAACAGAGCAATCCCCTATTCCCCCATTCAATTCTGTTGGGTTTTCCCCAAAAAAAATCGAAAATCAGTTCTTTTTACCCCTCCGTTGTATGTATTCACTGAACGAGCGAAAAATGATTCACCTACAAACATTTGAACCCTTTCCCCACATTGTTGGTTTTGTTGGGTTTTTTATTTTTTTTGTTCATTATTGATCGGTTTTTTTGCCTCAATTTAGAATCGCTGTGTGATTGTGTTTTCAAGGCATCGGAGAGGTCGACAGCCGAGCGAAAGATTGCTATCCTGGAACGTGGTTTGAGTTTCCATCCAGGGGCCGAAGATTTGGTGCTGTTGCTGCTGGACTGCGTGGAGTTGATCGAGGACGGTCCAAGCGTCCTGGCAAGATGGGAGCGTGTGATCGATAATTCCCCTGGCAGTCCAAGGTAATCGATTGGTGGAGGGATATATATATCGATATATCGATTAACTGGCCTTTCACCACCACCTACACATACACCTCCCAATTCAGGTTTTTCGCCACAAATATCGATTAGGATGAATCATGTCCCCTGGATCACGTTTCGGCCTGAATGGTTCTGCTTGCGTAGAAGGCTGGCGAAATATTTAGCTGGCATTGAAAAACCAAAGTTGATTGATCAGGATTTCACCATGGATGGGTAATCTGTGCAGGATTTGGTCAGCATACATCCAATGGAGGAAATCGCAATTCGGAAACTTCTCCGTTTCATCGATCGACAGCTTGTACGCCCAAGCCTTGCAATCTCTCGCTGTGGAGCGATCCCGTCAAGCTCGCCTGGGTGTGAGGATAAAGAAACTGATCGAAATCGAAGAGGGGCTGGCCAGACTGGCCCTCCTGTCCATCCAATTCGACATGCAATCCGGTTACTCCGAACATGCGATCGCCAAGATCCAAGCAATCATGGAATGGCATTTTTTGCGTCCGAAAGAACTACAAACGGGGGCGAACAGCAGCTCCCTGAGCCATTCGATTAAGAAGTTTTGGCATTCCGGGGTGGCTAGGATCGGAGAGCCGGGGGCAAAAGGATGGGCCAGTTGGGTGCTGGGGGACTCGAGCGAGGTGGAGGAAAAAGCCGATTCAGGGGGTGGCGGGGAGGTTGAGAGGGGCGAGTGTGTTGAAGAGGGAGCGGGGGATGAAGGGTGGTCGGGCTGGGTGGAGGTGGCAAAGGGAAAGGATTTGGAGGTTCAGGATTTCCCGTCGGATAGCGATGATGAGGGGTCGGGGTCGGGGTTGGAGGGGGGTGACTCATCCATTTCTGGATCGCACACGGAGGCTGGGGAAACCGAAGAGGAGTTGATGGAAAGGTGGGTTTTTGATGGCAAAAAAACCAGTGAACAAAAATGAGAAAAGACATGAGAGTCGCTCAAGGGAAGAAAACTTGAACGAAATGAAAACAAAACAAAACATGCATTTCGAGAAACAGGATGCTTACGCGTCTAATTCATCAAGTGTTACTGTTTTTAAGAACACAACCATACAATCAAAAAAAAAAAAAATCCTTCGCTCACAATCTTTTCTATGATTTTTTTTTTCTGAATTTCATAAATTTCTGCAAAACAATGAATTCTGTTGTGCGACCTGGGTGGAACAATTGAAGGCAATTCTCTGGGGATGTCGAGGATCCACCTGGGACGTATGGTTAGAAACCTTCCCCAGAATCTGAGCATAAATCTGTGAATCATGGAATATGTTTGTATCTGTGAAACAAACATGCCAAACATGTTTGAAACTGGAAACTGTTTCAGAAACTGGAAATGCCAGTGAAAAGATTCCTGCTGAGCTGGAACAGGTTGGGTTTGAAGAAGCTGGAGGAAGACATGGCAAAACTGGAACAGCAAAAAGACATTCCTCCGGACGTATTGGCCGAGTGGCTGGAGAGAGAGCAGCACCGCCAAAACAATCAATGGAAACCTCGAATCCTGGATGACGACGGGGAAATCGACGACATCGAATTCGAGGACATTCAAGAATGGGTGTTCCATCTGGACACCCCTGCAGTCAGAGATTCCCTGGCCATCGGGTGTCTGGAGCTTCTGGGGGTGGATGTGGGGTCGGAAATCTGTTCCAACGACCCTGCCTTGGCAGGCATTCGTGAAAACACCGAGAAGATCGACAGGGAGTTCGGAGAATTGCTGTTCGATGAGCAAATTGGGTTTTTGCATCCTGGGGGGGAGGACCCCGATTCGACCAAGGGGAAAATGAGGCGAGAGTTGTGCTCCCGGTGGCTGGAGGGCTCCAAGGAAACCGCGGGGTTCGTTTCGAGAATGTTGGGGACGTTGGCTGGGGGGGGTGTTTTCAGAGATTCGGTGGTCTTGTGCAAAGAGTGGATTCTGGCTGAAGCGGTGGCTGGGGGGGGTGGGAGCGATGATGGCAAGAGCGTGCAGGAAGCTGGTAGGAAGCTGCTGGGTGCTTGCAGGAATCATATCATGCTGTGGGTGGCATACGCGAGGTTGGAGGCCGAAGGGGGGAAGCCGAAGGTGATTGGGTGTTGTGTGTGAAACGTTCATTCTTTTGGAAAGAAGAGGAGCTACATGTATTTGTCCAGCATTTATCGTTAGTCAAAGCATAATAATATGGTGCATCTCAATTTTCTGTTCTATTTTTGGAGGGGGAGGGGACGGAATTCAAGCTAAGAAGTTGCGTAACCATTGGTTTTCCCCCAGCTGTCAGCAGCATTCCCCAAACCATCATCTCATTTTCTTACTTCTGCTCCGTTTCATTCGATTTTCACTCCCCTTTTTTTTGAATTTTTCCACAGGCAGCTCGGAAGATTTACGATGGCGCTCTGGCCTCCTTGCCCACGCTCACCCTCGCTGCCCAATCCCAGCACCCCATTCTCGCATTCAACTACGCAGATCTGGAAGCTTCCAAAGGTAGCACCGAGGCCCAGCAACATGCTTTGAACACCTTGTTTCACCTCGCCTTGGGGACCCCTTATCGCCCCTTCGAGAAAAATGCATGCATATTTGACATTTGGCAAGATTCCGATGTGACCATGGCAAAAAGGGGTTTCCAGGAGAGAGTGGCCAAGGCGGTTTGCTTTGAAGGAGGGGGGGTGTTGGATTCCTGCCAGGTTTCGTGGGTAATGGCTGGGGCGCTGTTTGAGGAAGTCTGGGGGGCTGTGACTGGTGTCGATGGAATTAGCGTGGCGATCAATATGTTGAGAAATGTGATGGAATCTACTGAGGATGCCGTCCGAGCTCAGAGTCGGTCGCATGAGAATCTGCAAATAAGGTGGGGGTTTAGTTTCTCTTCCCTCCTTTTTTTTGTCAAATTGTTGGACCAAAACGTCCCGAGAGTGAGAAAACAGGGTGCACCAGATTCAATGATTGAATGTCGACCTGCCTCTCCACAGAAAGAAAAATGTGGCAGCAGACGTCGTTGTTACTCAGTCGGGGTTGGTCTGATTTGTTGGTTATCCCCACTCCGGTGGCTGGCTTCTAAGATCAGTAAACGGGGCTCCTAATTTCCCTGGTGTTGGTTGTCAGACTCTGCAGAATCATGGTGAATGCTTGCCGAAACGCAACCCCAGCGACCGTGTCCCCAAAAGATGCCAGGGAGGCTCTTATCGAAGGCCTTACCATTTACCCCCGATGCTCCACTCTCCTGAAAATGCTAATCGCCTTCGAGCGGCAAGCTTACGCCTCCACCCGGCTGTCTCGATTCCTGTCTTCTCAATGCACCGCCCATCCATCGTCCCTGAATCACCTCCTGGCCCTGGGAGTGGAGCTGCTGCGGCCGATGGCAAGGCTCCACTCCAACACCACGATTGAACGTGCCTTGAGAAAGAAGGAAGTGAGCTGCAGTCCTTTGATTTGGGTGGTGTACTTGCTGCTGGAGAGCAGCCGGGCAGGAGCTTCGGGGAAGAGAGTGATGTTGAGGGGGATTCGATCGTGTCCTTGGGCAAAGGGGTTGTGGCTGGGCGGGCTGAGGAACGTCGGCTCCTCTGCTTTGGGGGATACGGAGGTGGGCGAGTTTCTGGATGTGATGAAAAACAAAGGGGTGAAAATCAGGACGGATGTGTACGAGGTGTTGTTGGAAAGATTGGATGTTGGGAATTGAATGGAGCTGGATGGTGTGGGGGGGGGGGGGGGGGGAGATTTCGTTTAATGCATGGGCTAGAAGTTGAAAGCTGGGGGGGGGGGATTTTCGGCTGCCATTGAAGTGGGGTGAAAGTCATGCGATGGAGTGCCTGGGAAAGCGGTTGAGAAATGGAAACAAAACATTACCTGTCTTGGACTTGTTTGTGTTTGTAGTGCCAAGGTGTAATATGAATGAAGTGTTATCAAATTCTGCTTTCCTCAAATTCATTACCTCACCACCCTTTTTGTATTGAAAAGAAAAATCTTAGAAAATCCCATGGGAAAAATCCTCGGAGATATCCCCTAAATTTCGTTCCTGATCAATGTCGTAACACGTCAACGTCACGCATCACGTCTGATCGTTACGCACTCACGTGAGCAGCCGCCCTGCGAACACCCCCGTCATTTTACCACCTTTCGCTGGGGGAGGAAATCGTCGAACGCTGCGATGGGCCAATCGAAAAAGAGAAAAAAAGAAAAAAAGAGGAGCTTGGCGGGTGAAGGACCGTCAGGCGTCGTGGAAAAAGAAAAGAATGCCAAAAAGAGGAAGGTCACATTTGAAACTCCCAGGTGTGGATTCCTCTCTATTGTACACCCCTGTTTCTTGCTTTTTTTCCCCTTCAGTGAGTGGGTTGCTGACCTTATTTTCAGCATGGGAAAACCTGCCTATGTAAAGTGTTTTGACGATCATGTCATTGATTTTGGCGAAGTTTTTAAGAAGTTGAGCATGGGGTCATAGAGTATTGATCGGGGAAGGCTGTGCAGGGACAGTGCTGCTTAGTCATTTTCATGATTTGGATTTTCTTTCCCAAAATAGACCTGCCCAAAACTGGAATAAAGACGATCTTCTTTTGTTTCTTTTGTTTCTGTGTTTCCAAAAAAAAACTCGAAAAAAAAAACAAGAAAAAGAACGAAAAACAAACAATCATGGGTCCAAAAAGCGTTCACATTCTCACACACATCGTGCGTTTTATCATGCATTTTTTTTTCGTCCTTCTCTGAGTAATTGGAGAAATTTGTTGGTTTTCTGGCACAGGGATGTGCCAGAGGGGTTCCAGGAGGTGGATGCTCAACCGCTGTTGGCTGGGCTGAAAGCGGACAGCAATAATTGCGAAATCTGGCTGCTACAAATACCTGCAGAGGTGATGTCTGAAGGTTGGTGTTTGCATGGTTTTTCTGGCTGCTTTTCAAGAGAAAAAAGCAGAGAGGCGGGGCTCCATGTTCAAATAAATTTTCATTGGAGGATAGGTTCATTTGAGGGAAGGGGGGGGGGGGAGAGGTGTTGTATTTCACAGCGGATGATCTTGATTTTTAACGATGTTTTTTTCTTGTTTTTTTTCTTTTTGGACAGATGGAGGACCTTTCTGAAATGAATGGAGTGACGATGGATGTGGCCGAAAAGGAAGGAGTCGGAATCGTGGGCTCCCTGCAAAAAAAGGGAGGTGCGAAAAAAAAACGACACAAAAAGTCTGAACCAACATGAATTCAGTTCACCAAAAATGATATCCACGCCGATCCATGCGCACTAGTGTTCATTTTTTTATTTGATGGCTGATTATTGTATTTTTCCCTTGTCCCTGGTTTTTCCCTTTTCTTGGTGGCGCTCCAATGATATCCCTCGACATGGGAGGGTTTTCTTTGTTTTTTTGTTTTTTGTTTTTTTTTTCTGTTTCTTTTTTTGTAGGATTTCGATAATAAGAATCAAGGAGAAAAAAGGATGGGAAGGATTTTTTTTTTCTCTCGATGCTTCTTTCGTAATTTTCTTTTTCAGGGTGTGAGAGTATTTTTTTTTTCCTTTTCTTTAGGAGGGTCTTTTCATATCGTGCAAGAGAACGCAGATGCTGCTGGTCAAATGATCGTGGATGCGATGGTCCCTGACGCGTTCGCTGATAAAGTCCCCATCCGAAAGCGAGTCACCCTGGTAAGAAACTGGCAAGAAAGGGAACCATCAGATGGAGCGAGTTCGGAGCTTTTTGACGGGGTGAGTAACTGTGAAAGGAAAAAAAAGGAAAGAAAAGAAAGAAAGAAAGAAAATAATCTATGGAGATGCAGTCGACTGGAAGGATTGTTCTGTCGAGCCTTGTTATGTTTTTATTTTTGTACAGACATGAAGGGAATTGAGGGAAAAAATATATATATTTTTTGTGTTGGTTTTTTGGTGGGTGACAGTTCTGTTTTCAGGTGGTGAACTGTTCCTTTGTTTTTTTTTGTTTCTTTTTTGGGATTATCGATGGAGAGAACGAATGTTTCATTTATTTCTTTTTTTCGGTGAATGCTTTGTTATATTTTTCCTTCGTTTACAATTGTTATATATATATGTGTTTTTTCATGGGATCATGGAATAAAGCAACAATACCTCTGTGAATGAGTTTGGCTGACGTGATGTGCAGGACAGAAAGAGATCTGAAAGTGGAGTGAAGGTGGAGGAACCAGTAGCTGAGGCAGAAAAGGAAGAAGAAAATCTGGAGGTGGAGAATCCTGTGGTAGAGGCAAACAAGGAAGAAGAAAATGAGGAGGTGAGGAAAAGATGCACAATGACTGGCCTTTTTCGCCCGTTGCTTTTGTGCTTGCTTTTTTTTTTTTGCTTTCTTTTGTGGGGCTGCTTTTTTTCAGATATATTTTCAGACATTTTTTTTCAACGGAAAATTCAAAGATACGGGTGCTGGTTCCAACATGATTCCCTGTCCCCTTCAGTTCTGGGCCCAATCTTTGTTCACTTTTTGTTATTATTCCTTGTTCGTTTATGTTTTCTCTTCAAATGTGTCTGCCTTCAGAGGACACCCTTGCAAACACCCCGTGAGAAACCGCCAAGAAAATCCAAGACCCCCAAGACACCTAAAGCCAAGACGCCCAAGACACCCAAAACCCCAAAGACGGTCCAGGAACTCAAGACAGCCAAAACCCCCAAAACGCCCAAGGCAGCCAAAAACCCCAAAACGCCCAAGGCAGCCAAAACGCCCAAGACAGTCGAGACGCCCAAGACAGTCGAGGCACCCAAGACACCCAAAACACCCAAATCAGAAAAGAGTGGGAAGAAGAAAAAAGAGAAGAAGAAGGAAAAATCTTCCTCGAAGAAAAAACCATCCAAAACTTGAGTGTCTGGCAGGCAATCAAAAAAAATTAAGAAAAAAGAGGGGTCATGGTCTTGAAATTGAAGATAGTTTGGACCATCTGTTTTTTTTTGTACATTCCGTTTTGATTTTTGAAATAGCGTTCTCCTGTGTGTCAGAAATTGTTCAGGAGTTGGGAGTGTAGTTGTCTTGTGGCCATTCAAGGCAGGTTTCCCTTCCTTTGGCTCCACCCCTTCAACCCGTTCTGAGACAGAAATCGTTGTCCAAAATGCATGAACGGATCCACCGATTTTCCCAGTCATTTAACGGGGAACATCAGCCTACAACTGCATCTATTGTTTTTTTCAGAAGTCGGGCGGTAGAAGGTTTAACGCTGGCCTGGTGGTCGACCCCTTTCTTTTGACCCCGTCCGCCATTTGGCGGTTTTAATATTGCCTCAGCCCTCCAAAAAAATGACTCGGAAAAAAAAAATGACTCAAGAGTATCAAGAGCTTGCGAAACGTTGCAGTCGCTTCGTTGAAAACCACATTGCCAGACGCCACCCCGTCAAAAGTGAAAACGGGGGCCGAATTTTGTGCTGCACAATGCCAGAAACTGACGGAACGGATGTTTCTGTCAAGAATTATGGAAGTTGAGCTCATCAGGAACGAGATGGACAGCACTGGCCGATAAATCAGCGAAGCAGGGTCAATTTCCAAACCCCATTTGACGAAAGAAACAGCGGCTCTGTTCTGTAGTGGCCCGGCGACGACCTTTGTTCCTTTGCGGTAAGATACCGTTGTTTTGTACCCAACCGTTTCTAGAGGCGGCCAGTTTCGGCATTGCGCTCAGCTGGGCCAGTTCTTTTCCAGAAACCGTTGCTGGGCTCTTCATGGCTAGGCGCTGTTTTGTAACAAGGGCTTGCTCCGCGTCGCAGTTTGAGACGAGCGAATTCGAAGCAATTTTTCTTGTTAGTGCCCTTTTTTTCGACGGCACGGTCCGGTGTGGGATCTTTTCGGATACGGTTAACCGCGCCGGCGGAAAGACCCACATCTTTCCTCAACGAACGTTGTTTATTGCGGCATGGACGTTCGTCAAAGGTCCTTCGCGATCTTTCCCGAAGAAAGATGGTGTATGTTTTCCATTCACGAGCGTTCCTGACGACTTTTTTGCGGTCCCTTTTCCAGGAGAAATGGCGGACCTGTTGGGTCAGCTGCTCGATCTTCTAGCCTCTGACGTGACCATCTTGCAAGGACGACCGGCGCACAACACCAGCAGCTTTGGAGTGGGGTTCGGCGCCATCCTGGAAGCCATCCTGATCAGCGAATGCGACGCGGATCCGATTTTTAGTTCTATACCATTGGACGTCGCTGAAGCCGTGCTCCGCGTGGAGGAAGATGGGAAAGCCGAGGAGGCCATTGGCAAAACCCCGTGGCTGAATGCTGGAGCTCGCCCGTTCTATCCTCTGAACGTGAACGCGCCTGAGTTCGTCCCGCTGATGCCAGAAACGGGCGTCAGTCTCGCTAAGCTGGGCGCCAGCTTGGGGGTCCCGACTTCCGAGCTTTCGAAGGCGACCGGGGGCTGGTGGGGTAACAGCACGTCTGGGATCCGCGTCAGCCAGTGGCTGGCTAGCGATAAGGCGCCTCTTGCCGACCACGTCGAGCACTTCTCTGGCGCAGCGGCGTCCAATGAGGGAATAACGGAGCCCGTCGGCCTGATCTCCGCCTCATCCTTGGCAAGCGACCTGGTACGTTAATCTCCCCCTTTTTCTTTCCGGAGCGAGCCTTCCTGGCGTTATAGAAAGTTTGTTTTACATAGTTATGTTCAAGGTTCGCTTGGTGCAGTGCCACCTTTAACGCTCCATATTCACAGGATTGAAATAATAAAATTTAAGAAAAGTGTATATATAATTTTTTTTAATGGATGAATTGGGAAATTCAGGATTCTTTTAATTGAGATATGCTGTGTATGTACAGGGGTACCTGACTCATCAATACGAGTCTCACTCTTCCAACTGGTCTGGCACTCTCAGTTCCTCAGACAGATCAGTGTCTCCATCCGGTCTGATGGACATGGACATCATCGCAGCAAAGGGGCAGCTAGGTCAATTCAGCCCACCAGGCGGCTTCAGCATTATGGAACCCCCCTTTGAACTGACCACCCCTCCAGTACCCACACACTCACCACCGCCCAATCAGATAAGCCAGATGGCTTCTTTTCCAGCCCCCCTCCAATTCACTCCCCCAAATGATGCTGGGATGATCGAAATTCTGGCAGCTGGAGTGCATGCAGGGAATGAGACGGTGGCGAATGACTTCCGGAGGGGACTTGGCCTGGATGAGTCATACAGTGCACATTTGCTGTCTTCGGATTTGGCCATGGCCATCTCTGGAATGGCGGAGGAAGTTGGCGATCGTGAATGTGGTGATGGGACCACTGGCCAGCTCCCTTTCCCATCAATGGAAGATGCTTTGTTCGAATATCAGAACCAGGTGGGTGGAAGATCTTGGCTACTGATGTGCTACTCCTTGGGGGAAAAAAAAGGATTTTTCTTTTTTTCCCCAAGCGATTTCTAAAATATTTCTATGAAAAAAAATGAAAATAAGGAAATAAAATAAAATCGCTTCGGGAAAAACAAAAAAAACAATCTTCGGGGAAAATAAAAAATAAAAAAAAGGAAGTTTTTTTTTTTTTTTTAAACCTGAGTGTGTCAATGACAGGTGATGGTGATTTTGCTTCATAGCTGATTTTTTTTCCCAGACACATCCAGGGGATGTGTCTGTTGCATATGCATTTTTATCAATAACCTACCTCCATTTCTAACTAGGATGTTGAGAATGAGGATGTGTGTGTGTGTGTTTCCAGGTGGCTGGAAACAGCGAGTTTTATGAGGAGGAATTGCTGTTCCGAAACGAAACTGCAATGAAGGGAGGTGCCCCAGCGCAGCCCAAGCTGAAGCTGCCCTTGGTGGAGTGTTTAGCAGGGAACCCCCCCCAAGAATTCCACCCAGCCAGAAAGACGGGGAAAATGAGTTCGTTCGTCCAGGAGTTTCATGCCGCTCTTGCACAGAAAGAAGAAACAGCCCACACCGCCACTCCGAAAAGGTAAGCAAATTCTGTCATGTTGAAAAAATCAACAAAGCCAAGGATTTGGATGCAAAAGTTGGAAACGATTGGGATCTAAAAAGAAATATCGATATTTTTTTTTCACAACAGAAATTGAGCAGAAGGTCACACACACACAAAAACCTGCTCAGATAAATTGACGAATTCTCTTTTTACTATCATAAAATCATACTATTTTTCACCGCTCCAGATTTTTGGAAGCTTCTTAGACATAGTCCCCGACCCCCTTTTTTGTACAAGCTCCTTTTAACGTAAGCTCCTTTTAACGTAAGCATTATATCCACAGTGCTCTATTTTGCTTTTTTTTATCACTTCACATCTGGAATAAGTGCCACAGGCAGTCTTCCTCCCTTTTTTTTTCCATTGGCAAAAAAAAACAGACCTCCATCGTTTACTTTCCCCGCATCTTTTGTTTAGACATACTCCTGCTGTTCCAAAATCATAGAAAAATGGACAATAAACCCAAAATTGTTTCTGATTTGCACACAGGGACATCAAAATCATCGCTGCCACAGGAAACCAGGTCGATCCTGTTTCTGACTGTCAGACCATCGGAGTCCACACAGAGCAGCCCCCCCCCAAAGCAAACGATTGTTTAATTCTTGAGCGGGCCCCAGACGAAACGGGCCCCGCATTCACGGACCCCCCCCCAGCAGAGCTGCCAAAAAATCATGACAGTAGGAAGATGAATTTGATGGAGGTCGTGGACCTCCAGGCAAAAGTCAGCACAGATGATATTGAAAAAGAGGAGCCTGAAGTTTTGGTAGCCGAAAAAGAGAATTTCGAGATTATCGACGATTCGGAAAAAAGTAGGAAAGAGTCCAGGAAGGAGCAGTTTCTCAGGCTGTTCAAAGAAGCATTTCAGTTTTAGATTCTTTTTTAATGTAATCAAGCAGAATTTATTCTATGTGAAAGGGAGAGAAAAGAGTGAGATGGAAGGGTGAAGGAGAAAAAAAACGAGAAAAGGAAAACGGAGGTCATTGTCTCCGTGTTTTTGTGGTGATGTTTTTCTTTTTGGGTGTTTTCTCGGATTTGGTTTTTTTCGGGTTAGGAGTATCGAAGTTTTAAGCAGGGGAAAAAAAAGAAAAAAGAAAATCGGAAAACAAGTCGAAACAAATTATTTTAAAAGAAAAGTGTTGGAAGGTGAGATAAGATGGAGGATACATGTGATGGAAAAAAAAAATACTAAGGGAAAACAAGACATGGAAAAAATTTTGGGTTTTTTTTTTTTGGGGGGGGGGGGTGGAGAATATAGGAAGTTTATAAGGAAACACAGGACACAAAGCTAAGATAAAAGAGGGGGATTTTGAAAGAAGCAGCAAAGGTAAAAACAAAAAAAAAATCTGAAAACAATTGGGGCCGTGAATATCAATCAATACTCAATTGAAAAGGAGTGTGTAAAATCATGCACATTGTGTCGATGGACGTTATTTGTTTTTAATGGATGTAAGTTTGATTTGAGAAAATACTGTTGCACTGGGGGCATTTTCCCAAAAACCATGGTTGAGAAAGCCTTTTTTTGTCTGTTTTTTGGGGAACTAACAAAAAGTGGTGGGTTGGTGAAGAAGTATGGAAGCATTATATATATAAAGTTCCCAATGATGAAACCGTTAATTGTTTTACACAAGGCCAAAAGGCCGAGTGCAACCCATTCATGGACATGTCTTTTTGTGCTATTTCCCCTTTATTTGTCGACAGCCACATGTCTGACTGAGGCGCTTGTGGGGGAACATGGAGGCTCGATTAACATTTAAAAACGTTAAAAAAACTTGGATATGCAGGCCAGTGATTCAAGTTCCTTAGTTTACAAGATTTCTAAGGGGGTGATTTTTCAAAAATGATCGCTGATTGTACAGTTTGCTGCTTTCGATGCACCCTGTTCTACGCTAAACCCCTGAGGGCAAAAAACTGCCAAGAAACTAAGAAAAAAAACCTATGATCCATGTTGTTGAATCACCACCACTAGCACCCAATGCAAAGCTCTCCCCCAAAAAACACCCATATCTATACACCTCTTCAATAGAAAAAAAAGGGTTGAAAAAAAAATAGCATCCAGTATTTTGCTTTGCCAAAATTGTTGCAGAATGTGTGTCTGATAACTATAGTTAAGAAAAAACACCCAAAAGCATACAGTTTGTATATTCATCTGGAGCATCCCCCGACCCCCACTCCTTTCCAAAAAAGAAAAAAAGGAAACCAAAACTGTTGGTGAATTTTCTTAATGAAAAAATAAAAGTTCAGAAGCAAACCCATGATGGGGGTGAACGCTTGGTTGGATCCTATGTCTGATGAAACTCGTTTTTTTTCCCAATATTTCAGCGTTTCAAAAGCGTCTCGAGACGTCTTTTCTTTTCTTCGCCACATTTCCCCTCTTTGCATGTCGTTTCATCACTCTCCACACACAAGCAAATCACATCCACAGGTTTTGCCCCACTGTCATCCTCAATGTCAAGATCTGCACCAGCCTTTATCAGAAACTTGACGGCTTCCTCATTCCCAAAATGAGACGCATAAATCAGAGGGGTGTTACCATCCTCATCTTGGGCATCTTTTTCCGCTCCATTGTCCAAAATCAGCTGAACCAGCTTTTTCCCCCCCTCACGAGCACCAGCCATCAACGGGGTGCGTCCATTATCGTTTACAGCATGCACATCGGCACCTGGTGAATCCCCAACTCTATAAGTCAACTAGACAACTCTGTAAGTCCGCTGATGGACCGTTGTGTAAGATTTAACAATTTAAATGATGAAAATTGTCAACAATTTTGCTGTGAGTTGGATCTGACAGTGAAATGAAAAAAAAAACAAATGTTGGCGTGTGCATGCATGCATTAAGGATTTCGATTGGTGGTCTCAATAGGTGGTCAAGTTTTTTTCCCCAACAGCACCTGATTTCAGAAGAAACTCAACGATCTTCAGTCTGGCTTCGGTCGCTGCAATGATCAAAGGGGTGGAACCAATGTCTGTTTTCAAATCCACAGATGCCCCTGAAACAACAAACGGCAGAATTCGAAATCAGCACCATCGTCTTGCATGAACGCTTAAACAGGTTGTTGCTTGATGATCATTGTCGAACAACATCGAGTCAGACAGGGGCCACCATGCA
Source organism: Bryopsis sp. KO-2023 (assembly GCA_030272585.1). Classification (NCBI taxonomy): domain Eukaryota; kingdom Viridiplantae; phylum Chlorophyta; class Ulvophyceae; order Bryopsidales; family Bryopsidaceae; genus Bryopsis; species Bryopsis sp. KO-2023. The sequence continues at coordinate 4,380,972 of BSYQ01000004.1, read as the reverse complement.
CCATTGGAGTTTTCGTTTTCGCACTGCAACGATAAATGTCTCCTCTGAAAGTACCGAGTGCTTTTGCATGGGGGTTTCATCATTCGACAGATCACCTGCTTTGAATAAAAACTTTACAACATCCAATTGGCCTTCTTGTGCAGCTAAGAGTAATGCAGATATGCCTTCTTCATCCTGTGTATCGACGTTGGCCCCTGCAACGCATGGTGAAGCAATTTTTTATTTTTTTATTTTTTTCAGATATGAAATCACAGTGGATGAGACCCGCATTATGGCAGGAAGCAACCACGAATGACTTTGCTGTTGGTGTTCGAAATTTCTGCTCAAAAAGGGCGCATACAAACAAAATAATTCAATGGATGTGCTTGTGTCTGTCATGGAGACGTAATCAGAGTGCATGCCGCGTCCGAAAGGGGAAAAGTGTCGTATTATGATATGTCCTTTTTGAAAAAAAACCAATTGTCTGACAAAAAAGAGTTGGGTGGCAGCTGAGATTCTCGACCCTTTTGTGTCTGCAATTTGCAATCGTACTTATTTATTTTGCATAGCACCTTCAAGATTTTTTAAAAAAACAGGCGGTTTGGTGCGGACAAGAAAAAAGCAACTTTAAAAAGTAACAAGAAAAAAAGAAGTGCAAGATGGGCTGCCTCGTTCAACAACAGTTTTTTTGCAATATGCACAAGCCCACATTGCATGTCTGTATATATGTACATATTTGAGCTGGATTTTTACCAAGGGCTTGGCTAAATCACCTCGTTGTGGACGGCCTTCGTTGGGCAAGTTTGCCTCAGGTAAATTAAACATTCATTCATATGACGCACACACACACACATATATATATACATGTATATATATGGTCACCTGCTTTGACCAGAAGCTTGACAACGTCCAAATGACCTTGCTGTGCAGCAGGAAACAGTGGAGTTCCGCCGTCCTCAATAAGTGCGTCAACTTCCGCCCCTGCAATGGTTATGAAAATTTTGACCCACGCATCGAATGTTAAATGAAAATATGTTGCACAATTATCTAGTATCTTGTGAAACTGCAACTGCAAAAATCGCACTCCGTTTTCATTTTTATGTTGAATTGATCATGCTGGAAGGGGGCGCACAGCAATGTTTGGAAAACGTTCGGTGATTTTTCTCCCAGGAAATTCGCCAAGAATGTCTCTTGCCTTGTATTTATTTGCCAAAACGAAAGGCAAAATAAGTCAGACTGGTCGGGTGGGTATGTCGGGTTTTTTTTCAACCACAGCGTGATAATATCGATCAAACCTATAGGTGGCAAAATTTTCCCCAACAGCACCTGATTCCAGAAGAAACTCCACAATCTCCACTGTGCCTTGAATCGCCGCAATAAACAAAGGGGTGGCACCGAGGTCTGTTTTCAAATCCACAGTTGCTCCTGAAACGATGAAAAAACCCACCTCCATTTGATTAAGTATTATCGACCTCATCCACAATTTACAAACGCTTCGATGGGGTGCTGCTGGATGATCAATTTTCAAAGAACAGCAAGTCAGACAGGGCTCGTCATGCACCATATGCAGTAATGTATATATATACATACAGCCAACACTTTGGCTGAAAAGGATTCAGCTCCCCATCCCACCCCCTTTTCTCAAAAAAAAAACGAAAAGAAAATTATATGTATATACATTATATGTATATACAAATTAAGAGAAAAAACAAATTGCTTGGCAAATGTAGCACCCATGGATTACTCTTCAGTACGACACCACCACCATCAGGTTTCGGTGTCTTTTCTGTCCGAATTCAGTTTTTTTTCCAAAGAAAAGCAAAACAGAGTTGCAACATGGAGCCCAAGCAAGCATCAATGCAACAATTAAACTGGCATGTGCATATGGGGTTTCACCGTTCGACCAATCACCTGCTTTCACCAAAAGTTTGACAAGACTCAAATTGCCTTCCTGTGCAGCTAAATACAATGCGAATCCACCATCATCATCCTTTGCGTCGATCTCGGCCCCTGTACGAAACGATTATGAAATTTTTTTGTCCCCAGCATTATCTGTTATCATGCAAAACTGAAAAAAACTGAACCTCACATTGAGGTATTTTTTTTGTCGTGTCGAATTCTCATCGCCTGGAAAAAAAAGGTGGCCAGGTGGCTGTATCGTTTTTTCTCACAGTGGCATGAAAAATGAATTTATTTCGTTTTAAATAATTTAATTAAATTTAAATTTAATTAATGATATATAATTTGATCAAATGGAGGGATCTCGATGGGTGGCCAAGTTTTTTTCCCCAACAGTACCTGATTCCAGAAGAAACTCGACGGTTTTCAATGCACCTGCAGTCGCTGCAATCATCAAAGGGGTGTCACCGTTCTTTATTCTCAAATCCACAGTTGCCCCTGAAACAATCAAAAAAAATCATTCAAGCAAGTATTTATCGTTTGGTTCAAAAAGGTTTTGCCTGTTGACCGCCGGCGCGAATGGCAAAAAAAAAAACAAGTCCAAATGGAAATCAATTTCAAAAACAATGCTGTCTGCCATTATATTTTTGAAGTTTTCATGAGTTTCTGTAAGTTTTTTTATATTTTTTTATAATATCCCCGTATTCCCAACCATTCAGTCCCCCATCCCAATTCGCGAACGCTTGAACTTGGGCTCTTGCTGGAGGATAATTTTCGAAGAAAAAAACCCAGAAAATGAGAAAATGATTGCATTGATTTTTGATGGGCCAGCTTTTTCATAAAGCTAAATTGTTTTTTCTTTTCCATGCAAATCGGGAGGATCTGGAAGGCGATCGTCAGCCAAAAACTAGGCTTGTTTAAAAAACACAACAAAAAATGTCAACACTTTTTATGAAGTGGAATGGCCACTTTATCCAATTCTAAAAAAAGTAATTAGCTAAAAAAAAATAGAGACAAAATTTACTACTTGGCGAACGGGGTAACTGGAGCCTGGCAAGCATGCAAATCAAGACTCTGTGCAAATGTAAGGGCATCTGCATGGGGTTTCACCATTCCACTAATCACCTGCTTTGACCAAAAGCTTCACAATATCCAAATTGCTTTCTTGTGCAGCTAAATATAATGCGGATCCGCCTTCCTCCTCTTGCGCATCAACTTCGGCCCCTGCAGCACTTGTTGAAGGAAATTAAAACAGACAAAAAAAATAAAAAAATATCTATGTTTAAATTTAGCCTCCAGGTCCTCCAAGTCCTTGGAGAAGTTATGGCTTAAGAGATTCCACGCATGGTTTGTGAAAGGTCTTCTACCAACATGAAATTTAGGCAATAATCGTTATATCCGTCGCCAGAACGGGTAAATATATATCTAAATGTATGAAAATGGGGGTTTATTACATGAAACAGACAACTTCCACTGAGAAAACTGTGAGTAGTGCAACCAATCACCTGCTTCAATGAGTTGTGCAGCAATGTCCACATGACCCAACACAGCAGCAACTTGTAATGGAGTGAACCTGAAATTTTGATGGGACACATCAGCCCCCCCTGCAATCAGCTCCTGAAAAAATCAAAACAGCACATGATCAGCTGGTGACAATCTTTCCGCATGGAGCCATTTTTGTTTTTTCTTGTTTGGCTGGAGTGCAGCAACGTAACCAAACCTTGACTGTGGAGGATTCCCCGCGACCCACAGCATCGTAGAGGGCTTCGTCCAGTTCTGTCTTGTATTCTCTCTGTTCCCATGTGGCACATCAAAAAAATATCAATTGGTGTGTACTGGACTTGAATTCTGATGAATGCAACTGTGGAAAATGGATGACTTTTGCGAATATGGATATCTGGGGGCTGAGTCTGACCTAGTGAAGCTTTGTGCAAGTTTAATGGGGGGGAGCGCCTCTTTGATTATTTTCGTGTGAGTCCGATTTTGCGTCGACTTACGACAACGGACGGCGCTGCATTCTTCGGCAGCTTCCGAATCTTAAAAGTAGTCCTCGTCTCGACACTCTGATTCTCGAAAGGAAGAACCAAGAAAGTGAATTTCGAGCCATAAAATTGCGAAAGGAAATTGACACATGAAGCGTCGAACACATACCGTACTAGTCCCAGTAGTCCCAGTACTGGGACTACTGCTGCGATAACGGCGAGTGCGCCCTGCAAGTACATGCAAATTCCTTCAACAGGAGAATCAAAACGAAAGTTATGAGAGAAACAACACCAAGTTCGAAGCGACTCACTTCTCAGAAGGTCACGTGCGTCTGCTTGCGTCGGAACGCAGCAGAGCACCAATACTGTCAAGAGTGCAAGCATCTGAAGCGAGATTGACGCCGTGCTCGGACTCGTGAGGAGAATATTCCGGTCGCGATAAGTTGCAAAGAGCACCAGAGCGGTTCGTGGAAGATGATCGCGTTTTGTCGAGCACAACAGACGAGGCCAGTACTGGTAGGCAAACCCAGAATACGAATATGCGTGGAACGACGGCGGCTTTTGAAGCATGCCATAGTACAGGCGCTGTCCTTTCCTTTCTCAACGTTCTCGTATATATGTACAAGTGTCCTGGCTGGGGGTTCGGGGTGTGTTCCCGCCTCGCCGACGCCAATGGCGGCTGACGTGCACAACAAAGCACTTGACGTGGCTTCCGCCTCTTAAATTCCGACACCCTTTTCCCAGAAATTCGATTTTACCCCGCGTTTGGAATTCCAAATTCATTCTTCAAGGGGAATGTGTTTAAATTTGTTTGTTTGTGTTTGGTTATGGGGGTGATGGCCAGTGTTTTTTTTGGTGAAATAGCATAACTTAGGGCCACTTTCGGGCTGGCGAAATTGAAAAGAAATACACCAGTTGGTGATGGCCTCTTTTTGCCTTACTATAAATTATTCGTTTGTTTGTGTTTGGATTAGTTGAAGAAATGTGAATGATATGGAATGAAAATCGTGGGACTGGTTTCGGGAGGACTCATGTGCTCGTTCCCATCAACTGAACAATACAGAATGAATCATAGAAAACGGACTGCACACAACGCATTTCAAATCAAATGGCCAAATGGTCAAATGAACATTGGGCATTGGTGGCATTTTGTGGGGCAACATAGAATAGAACGAATTAAACTGTGGGAAGAACGAATATCCACACACACAGTGCTGCCTAATTGACGAATTTTGCAGACATCTGTTCCTTCTCAGACCTCCTCCTCCTTTTGCTGTTCTAAACCAGTCCTTTGTGACCGTTACAACGCCAATATAACTTCCCGACTTCCCGTAACTGACATCGTCTCTCACTTCGTTCATTTTTGGGTCTACACCCCCCCCCCAAAAAAAAAAGTCCAGTGAGCACTGTGATTGTTCCTTCGCAGTCGTTTTTTGAGTGTGTTTCCTTTGCAGAAAAATACACAGTGACAGTGTTGACAGTGTTTTCCCACCAAAACACTGTCATCTCCGACAGGCACACCGAGGGTTCGTGAGTGTCAGTCATCCGCGTACGAGTTTCTGTCAAGGATCACGCTGCAAGGGATAACATACTTCCCTGACGCTGAAGCGCCCCGCGACGACTCCGTTCGCGCGAGAAGTACCGCGGCTCCAAAATCCTGGGCTTATTTTTTGTTGAAGCGGAAGCCGGATAAAACTTGGCGCCTTTGCCGCAACCGCTTTCGATCCCCCAGGTAACCCTGTTGAATGTAGCGACCAACGAAGCATTCCCTTGCGAGTGATGAGCAAACTCTTGGAATTTTTCTCTGGGAGATGTTGGACAATCGTGAGCACGGTGCATACTCTTCGTTCTTGTGTTTAATATATTTCCGGGGTGATGTTTTGTTTGAAACATCGTGACGGAGGGACGCCTTTATGGAGATTTGACTTTCAACGCTTTCTGGAGTATCTTAGGCCGACCTCTCGTTAACGCCTTGCGATTTGTCGTTTTCTCCAGAGTTGGAATGACCCGCGTCAGGCAGGGGCTGGGCCACAACCCCGCGACGTTTATCGACAACACCCAAGTTCAGGAGCCCGTGGACATCCTTGGTGGCTGGAGGTATTTCCCCGACCTTCAACCGGTCACGCCGATCGTGAAAATGCCGTCGAAGACTCATGTTCCAGAAGTACCTGTTCGAGCACGTTTGTTCGTGGGCGAAGTGACCTGCTTGTTTCCTGGCTTCCCGCAGATCGACGACCTTCCCAAACATGAACGGCGAGGTTCCGCGATTCATGTGCCCCACCGCGCCGGCTTCAGCGAGGACAGGGCCCGAAGGAATTGGTAAGTTCGTTTTCAACGCTGAAACGGGCGACATGGGTCTTCGAAATGGCGCCAACCGAGCACCAGCCTTGCGGAATCGACGGGCGTCCATCGGTTCGACCAGGTCTGGGGGTAGAGCGCATCACCCCCTCCCACGCAAAGTCGCAGCGGGCCCGAGGGCGAAGTCCATGGACAACGAGAGCTTGCGGGGGAATTTCTGGGACTCGGTTTTGTCGGAAATTCAGAGGCAGCAGGCGTTGACCACGCGCGAACCAGGAAGCCTGTCCCCCATGAAAGTGAACGCTAAGCGAGTGGAGTTGGGGAGCACAGAAATGGAGGAGTGCCAAGAAGAACGACCATCCTGCCAAACACCAGAGGTGAGGGAGGGGGGCAGTGGACCTCAGGGGTGGTTAATGATCATTGGGTTGGAATTGGGTTGGAGCCAATTTCTCAAGATGTTTATGTAAGGGAATAGAAACTGTGAATTGCCACACAGTTCCTGTTTGAAGAATGTTTTAAAGAATGGGAAGTTTTTATTGTCAAAAGATGGAGCGTGTCCAGCTAATGCACACCTTCATCGTAGATATACCCTGGCAGGTAAACCAAAAAAAAATCAATTCTTTTTTTAAGTCTCAATGATGGGTGCGTCAGAAAAAAATAATAATAATAAAGCATGTTTGGGTTTTTTTTTCCCACAGATGTTGCCTGAGAATAAGCATCATGAAAAGCTGGATGAGCTGATTGCCCAATGTGCGAACCTCACCTGTCGCGATGGCCCCGCTCAGGTCAGTGCCCCTTCTCAAGAAAATCGTCAGACTCCTGTTCCAACAAAATCTTTCTTTATTTTATTTTGAAGTTCCCGTAGGATCTGTTTGATTGTTTTTTTGAAATGCGTGGATGCAACCTAAGAAAGGCAATGCATTTTGTTTGTTTTCTTTTTCCTTCTTTTTTTTTCTGCTTGCTCTCTTTTCGCCTTTTTTTATTTTTTTTGAGCACTTGCTTTGTGACAGAAAGGGATGTTTGAAAGTTAAGAAGGGGAAAAAAAAATAGGAACGGAACGAAAAAAATCATCTGTTCGTCGGTTTCGTAAGGGTTTTTTTATCTTCTTTTAATTCTATTTTTTCGAAAAAGTATTTGAAGAATTTGTTTTTTTTCCTTTTCTGGACTTTTCTCCTTTGATGAATATTTTAAAGGGTCCGGATGACTCAAACGATGTAACAATGATGCCATCATCCCCCTCTTCCAGCGAAGCTTCGGTCACATCCAGGTTAAAGAATAACGAATTTTGGTTCCAGGCAGAATGCGATCTCGAGGTGGGGTTTACTAAAGAATAAAATCATGTTATTTTTTGTTTCAACCTTTGAAAAGAAAAAAAAAATGTTATATTTGAAAAAATTTGGCATGTCCAAATAAACTTTCGGTCGATGTTTTTTTTTTTTTAACCACCATCATGAATGCACAAGGATGGGTGCCTTGATTCTTTTCATTTTTTTTCCCATCGTGATATTTGGATACTGGAAATATATACACACATATATATATATATATATATATATATATATATATATATATATATATACATATGTATATCCAAGCGATTTGATATCAATTTTTGAAATTTTCTCAGGGTGCACCGGGCGATTGCGACCCGATGTCTTGCATTGATTTTACTTGCCCTCCTGGGGTGACAACAGGGACTCAGTAATTTTTTCTTTGGGGGGGGGGGGCTGAGAATTACCCTCTGACCGAGACAGGGAGGGGAAAAAAATGTACATTGAGGGAAAACAAAACCTTTACATGCAAACTTACCATAACAAATGGTTTGCAAAACCTGACTCAGGGAGCGGACATCCCACAATTATTTCGTTCAGCTTCAGATCATGACCATTTGCGATGTTAAAACAAAACAAAAAAATCGAGATAAAAAGAAGGGGTGGTGGGGGGGGGATGATCTTGAAGAATGAAAAATATATTTTTTTTGAAAGAAATTTACAAAAAAAAATAGATCCACTTATCGAGGGTCGAAATTCTGACGGGTGCAGAAAAAAGGGGAAAAAAAAAGAAAAAAGAGAAAAATATGTTCTCCTCACTTTCGGAGGGGATGGGAAATATAACGGGCAACTTTTTTTTTTTGATTTTTTCCTTTCTTTTTTTTAATTCCGATGCCTTTGGTGAAAATTGTTCGATGAAATTGTTGATGATTTATTTTCGAATTTCTTTTGAAAAAAACCAATAAAAATTGTGGTGAGTGAAGGCGGGAGGGGAGGGGGGGGGAATCCATGAAAGACTAGGGTAGTTTTTGAGTGACAGAAACAGAATCTATGCATAAGCAGGTTTGATTTCGATTTCAGTGGCGGTGGAGTGGGAAAAAATCAAATTTGAAACTGAGGTGGGGGTGGGGGAAGGGGAATTGAATACATGAACGCTATAGTGGCAAGATAGTTCATTTTGGAAGGACAAAAACACGCAGAGAAAAAAAACAAAAAAAAACCCACAGCAAATGGAGATTTTTCTAGTTTGTGTAGATTTTCGTAGAAAAATCAAAGAAGGGCACATGAAAAAAAAAAAAATCTTCTGGGAATTTGGACAACCAACATAGATTATATCTTTGGATGCAAAGCTACATTTTGTTTCGTTTTGGTTTTTTTTCCCTTTTATTTTGTAGCAAAAAGTGTATTCAACACTTGCCGGATTTACATCCGATTCGGTTATCAAAAAAAAAAAAAAAAAAGGAAATCGATTTAGAAGGGAAGGGAGGGGGGGGGGGAAGGGAAAAAGTCGAGCATTGTATTGGGTTTTCTAGAGGGCATGCGTGTGGTTATTTTGTCAAGAAGGGGTTGTGACCGTTTCGGATTGCATTGGGGTGAAAAGGGAGCGAATTGAAAAGTTGTTGGTTGAAGATACAAATTGGGGAGGGAAATCGGAGGGTCAGACATGAACTTTTTGGATAAAAGTGTAAACTTCACATTTTTTGTCTTTCTGGCAGGGGCGAAATTAATGCCGAACAAAATGAAATTGAAAAGGAGCAGGGGGGGGGAAGAAAAACGAATCATAATGTGTTAAACCACCACGCACCCACACACTCTTGAGGGCTGCTAAGAAATATGTTTTTTTCTCTTTTTCTTTTTTCAAAGACAAAACAAACACCTTGATCCTGGAATACAATCAAACTGAATTTACACGTTTTCCACTCCCTATTCTCCACCGATTTTGCCTCAGACTCCGCCCCCCCCCCCATAAAAAAAAAGCAAGAAAAAAGGTTTTAAAAAAAGCTGCAACACATGGAAAAAAAAAGCTGCAATCGTCCACTAGCAGAGATGCCAATTCGAAGAAGTTGAACGGCACACACACGCGCGCGACAGAACCCCCTCCAATCACGCTTACCAAATTCCCTCACTTTTTTTTCTGCAACCCCCATTTGACTTCGCATTACCGCTCCATTAAAATCGCACACCCTAACCTAACCGTAACACCTCAAAAAAAAAAAGACACACTCGTAAATATCACGAGAGCGCGCGTGCTTCCCAGTAAAACTCTGGGGGTGTGTCTGGGGGCTGCCTGTGTCCAGCCCAACTCAAATCACGCACGAACCTTGTTTAAAAAAGTGGTTCGAAATGGGCGGGTGCATGTGCTTTGGCAGAATGCTACCGAAGCCAGCGTCGAAATTCCCAGTCAAGAGATATAACATTCTTGTGCCCGATATATTTCCAATAAAGCCTCCCCAAGTCGACGAAGACCTGCCGTCCTTCACCATCAAGAAGATCGAGAAGCTCGAAGAATACGTCACGAAAAATCCCCAACGAGCGTCCAAGGTTCGTTGGCCCCATCCTCCCCCTAAAAAGAAAGCTCTCTTTCTCGGAAAGGGAAAGGTAAAAAAAAAGAAACTGTCGAGCGTCGAGAAGAAAAAGAAACGCGACGCGCGAGTGAAGGGTCGGACAGGGCTGTCCAGAAACGCAGATTTTTAATTTTTTATTTTCTTACACAGACTTTGCGCTGTTTTTTTTAACGAAACAGAAAACAGCGCTGTTGGAAGGGTGACCTGAGCGCTTTATCGAGCTGGAATGTTGGGTTGTTTCTTTTTCCAAAAAGGGGGGAAAAAGCGAAGTGTGTGTGTGTGTGACTTTTTTTTTTCTGTCGCAGGTTTCGCGTCGACTGGACCGACGGATAAAAAAAGAGATCTCTCGTAGGGCTCCCAACTCGGGTTATGTCAAAATCGCAGTACATGCCTACGCTTATTTATTGGCCAGGGACAACGTAAACTTTTACGCCTTGGAGCTTATCAAGCGTCAAGACTGTGTGGTAAGGGGGGGAAGGGAAAGAAAATGAATTAGAAAAAAAGAAAAAGAAAACACACCAGAAAACTGTAAAGTGAAATCAGGAAGAAGTGGCACTGCCACCAAAGGCACCAAAAAAAAGTAAATTTGAAAGCTGAAACCCGGTCTCTGACAAGGATATTAAGGGGGTGACTCATTGATTTGTTTTTGTTTTTATGGGGTTGATGGGTGAGTTTTGTTTTGTTTTGTTTTTGTCTGGCATGTGGTATAACAGATCAGGACATTATTGGAGCATAGATCCATACACTTGAGGATCTTGGGTGCTGAGTTGTTGGCGCACTTCGTTCGGCAGCAAGTGAGTCCAAGCAATACCACCTCCCTCTTTCTACCCCTCCCCCCCTCCCAAATGAAAAAAAAAATGAAAAAAAGAAAAGAAAAGTGGTGGTTAATGAAGCTTGGGAAGTTTTGGGGGTATTTACCGGAAAGATGGTTTATTTAGGGAGAAGTGAGGGTTTATTAAGTACAGTGAAAAGCAAATAAAACGATTCTGTGATATTGGTTTGGTCCCTCATTTTCCCCCTCTCTTTTTGTTTTTCCTTTCCTGTTCTCTCCCTTCTCTTGGAGAGGAAAAAAAATTAACTTGAAAAAAATAGAGTATTTTTCTCTTATCTTTTCATCCAACGAAACACCCAAAAAAGAACCCCAGGGCATACAAAAATAGAAAAAAAAAACCAGAAAACAAAGTGGGTCGGGGTTGCACCATTGCGTGTGTAATTTATTTTTTGTTTTTCGTTTTTTTCCCCCACACACACAGAATGATAGTGATAATTTGGTGGCGGTGGAATCTTTCGTACCAATTTTGGCTCGCAATTGTCGAGAGGAACTGCCTGTGGAGCTGAATGATGCCGAGGAGCAAAAGAAAATCGAATTGAAGGTCGCTTGCTTGAGGGGTCTGAGGGAACATATCGGATTGATCCAAAAAGTTTCGGAAGCTCCTCGACATTTGGATCTGATATTGGTGAGCTTAGCTTCCGGGTTTTTTATATTATTTTCATTGGGGGGTGAATAACACCTGGGTAAACTCCTTTTTTTTTGGGAAAAATAACGCCTGGGTAAAATTCTGGCTTAAATGAAAACCTTGATTTTTAGATCTCTCTATTTTTATTTTGTATTCGTTCGTCTTTGCATCCAAAAACAATGAAAGTGATGATAACCTTGGCCAGAAATTTTCAAAAGAACACCAGCTTCTTCGTTTGGTTTCAGTCCAGATGCATTTTTTTTTTTAATACTGAAACGTACGGTGCTGCGTGAGTAAATTTTCTTTTGACGGCAGCGTTATTTTGCTACCAGGCCAGTGTTCTGGACAACTTGGACTGCAAAGTGCAAACACGAATCTCTGAAACCACAAGAATCGAAGCTTCCATTTCCCAGCGGCCGTCATCCCCAGTTCAAAGGCTGCGGAATCTTTCTGGTATGATACCAGGTCTGACAAAACTTTCAACCATTCGATGCTGTTTTAAATTTTCCGTACGGCGCTCAAACAGAAAGGTCTCGAAAATGAGATCAAACTGTTTCAGTTTTGGGACAATCAGTTGGCGTTTTCAAAAGTCAAATTATGATTTTGCAACTCCCCCCCCCCCCCCAAGTTTTGTGATAATTCGTTGTGTCAGGCTCTTTTTCTTTATCAGTTTTGTGGATTTCATATTTCTGTCAGTCCTGCTTGATAGGTTCGATCTGAACTGAGAATGACACCTATACTAATAAAGAATAGTCGACCGTTTTTTTCCTGTCATGAAATTATTCACGATATTTTTTTTAAGCGCCCTATGGTATGATCTGTCTCAGGATCCATCCATCGAAAGCATCAACTCAAAAGAAAAGTAAAAAAATTTAATGTGGTCCAATGTGGCTTCCTTTTCATATTGCCAATATACAGAACTGCAGAAAACTTTCACTCAAAATTTTGTAGGTCCTTCACTGCCAACGTATTTCGACTTGTTGGGATGATATCAATGCTTAGCAGCAGTATATATATCATTTTGATAGGTAACCGGTGGTGGGGGGGCAATTAGCATATTTACATGTTTATATAAAATAAACAAGGAGTCGGAAGTTTCCGAGCTTAAAAAACAGATTTGGATTCTGAAGAAAAAAAATAAAGGGCTGGAAGAAGAGTTGAGGAAAGAAAAAAGCGAAACGAGGACTGCAAGAAAGAAAAAAACGACCAGAAAATAACAATCGACGACCAGAAAAATATTTCAATTGTGTGTGGTGATGCTCAGCCCGAAGAAATCTGGAGCACACGAAGAGCACCTCCATGGATTTCAACTTCTTGGGCACACTGAACATTCCTGATGAGCTGGCACTCGCTTCTACCCCTTCCAATGTTGCTTCAGAAGTCATGTCGGCACTGGGAAGCCTTACGAGGGTGAGTGTCTTTTTTTTTGTCTTTTTGAACAAAAGCATATATTTTAAACAAATATATAAGAAAAAACATATGCATAAAAATTAATGTATATATATGTACAAAAAAAAATAAATTTAAAAATTGTGAAAGCAAGGTGACAATTTGACCTAAATTCCTCATCGAAAACAATAATATAAGTGCCGGAAGGTGCAACCCACTGATCTTTGTCTGTGAAAATCTGTACTCCACACCCTGACTGTAAGCGGGGATGAAATATGCAAACTGTTACACGCAAGCATCCATTAGAGTCAAAATATTTCCCGAATATTAATTAGCCCATCAAATTGCTGCGTTCTGCCCTCCTCTGGTCTATTTGTATCGTCCGAACAACTTATCGTCATGATTTCTCCACTTCAGGCAGCCGGAAATGCGGAGGCCGTCCTCCAATGCTTGCTGCAGCAGCTGGACGAACGTAAGGATTGGAGCGGGGGGGAGGTCGTCCGAACCGTCTTCGACATGATGCATTTCGCCTTCTCCAGGGAGCACCAGCAATTCCTGCTATTCACGGTCGTCATGCGGCACGCAGCCTTTGCAAATCACCTCCCCCTGTCGGAACGAACTTGCCTCATCCAACTGGCCATCAACGAGGGGCTGCTGCAAGACATACACCTGTCGGTGTCAGTCCTGGTGCACTGCTTGGCGCATTTGCCGCTCCAGCTCCCGCCGCCTGTACAAAGGCAGGACGGGCTGATTCGCACGGCGCCGGAAATCCAGGTCCGGACCGAAATTCCTAACTCGTTCTTTCCGGAAGCTCAGAAATTGGGGAGGGAACGGCTGAGGTCGGTGGGGCGGGATCCACTCGGCGATAGTCCCAAGAAGGTGGGGGACCCCAAGGAGGATGCTCTGCGGTGCGTGATTTTGCAAGGCATCGGGAAAATCGCAGAGAGGGTGGAAGGGGCCATGCAGTTGATGGATACGTTGCTGGGGGTGCTGACCCGGTTCAACCACCCGATGGTGGAAGAAGAAGTGGCCAAGGAGGAGGAAATCGCGGTGCTGGAGTGCGTGTTGGCGGCGGCCGAGGCGGCGGCTGGATTCCCGGAGGAGGTATGCGTGTTTTATCTGAAAGTTGGTCGATGGGAAACTGTGCTGGGAAAATGTCCCACCAGAAAAGAAAAAAAACGTCGCTGCATCCTGAATATTTCTCAAAGCACCAAATGAAGGTCGCAACAAATAAAAAATTGCTCAGGTTCTGCGACGTTTTTTTTCCGGGCGCTGCACGATGTTTTAACATTGTCCTGACAAAGAAATAGAAATCTTTCCCTCAACAGAGAAGAATATATACCGTAAAAGTCTGAAAATAAGCCCCCCCTCAAATAACACCCCCCCCCCGTGTATACGCCCCGGTACGAAAAACAACACTCGTGGTCCGTGTATACGCCCCCCTGTTCGTACAACTCACGTCTCGCGCAATAACATCCCCAGCAACATGTTCGATTGACTATTACTGCCTAATACTCACACTCGAGAGTTCCGAAACATAAACGGAGCACTTCGGCGTGCTTTCATCCACTGGATCGACGAAGTCGAAGTTGATCCGTGTATACGCCCCTGCCCGAATATAAGCCCCTGCCCATGTATACGCCCCCTTTTTAGGGCTTACTATTCTATACGCCCGGGGCTTATTTTCAGACTTTTACGGTATACATTTTTTTATTTTTTATTTTTTTTATTTTTTATTTCTTTCAAAGAAAAAAAGACGGCTGTTTTCAAACTTTCCTCCCCGGGCATTCCATGAAAGAAAGAAAGACAGTCAGCATCTTCCGACTAGGTAGTGTCAATCGATGCAGACAGGTCCATTACTGATTTTTTTTTTCACTCGTTTTTCTGCTTCCATTCTGACAGACCGCTCGACTGCCAACCCGAAAATACGAACAAGCCATGCAGGAGCTGGTGGCCCTGCTGTGCAATCTCTCCACCCCCCAATCGAAAGTGCTGGTCTATCGGCTTATTCGATTGACCCTCCCTTTGGCACCCTCCCCCAACCACCCCCTCCTCCACATCCACGTGGTGAACTTCCTATCAGCGGTTTACCACGGAGTCGCTTCAGCCGAAAATCAGCCAGAAATCTTTGCAGAAATGGCCGCCACTTTCGGAGCTGTGATGGAGAGGTCCCCAACAAAGAGCAGGATTTCTGCGGTCCAACTTATGCACACCTTATGGGGGGAAGCTTCGAATCATGTGAGTGGATCGGAAGGGAGTTTTTTTTTTTAATAAAGACATGATGGCGTCTCGACCAAAAATATCGGACTCATAGTACCAATTTTTTTTCACTCTGAATTTGATTAAGAAAACTCAAGTTTGAATGAATTTGAAGTTGAACTGGTTAAGCATTAGGGTGGAATCCAGTCCCAGCAGTCGATGGTTTGTTGCTGAGCACTTGAGAGAAAAATTTCGATCCAAGATCATACCCCCCCCCCCTCTCCAAATTCTCATGCTTTTTTGTTTCCTGTGTTTTCTGGCAGTTAGGAAATTCTCGTCTGGTCGGACTGGACTCCACGCAAAGGTGTGCCGTTTTGCTGCTGTGTCGATCCATGATCGGCAGCCTCTCCTCCACCATGCGATTCGAAATCGATTCCAAAGCTTGGGCCGCCGCCGACCTGGAGCAGATTCTCCAACCCTCCCTGAAATTGGACGGCCACGTGCTGCTGGGAGGCACCGCCGCTTTCCCCATGTCGATGGAAGATCACTGCTCCTCGTTTCTTTCCAGCGTGTCCGCACCCCGCGATTCTGTAAAAACCGCACTGGTGGAGGCGTTGCGAGGACATGAGCCAACCCTGGCCGAATTCCCCCACGGGGTTGTGGACCTGATTGGGTCAGACTTCACCCCCGAGAGTCTGGGAATCCTGCAAGCGGTTTCTCAAACGTCTTTGAACAGCACCCCGGACAGCAGTTTGGCCACCAGCGACGCGGAGAGCGGTCAGGATTGGTCGAAACGGGTTATGAAATTCTGGAGGAGTTCTTCCTCATGGAAAAGAGAGCATGGCAGTCAGATTTTGATCGATTCTCAAGATTTTCTGAGGACCGGCGGCAGTGCAGCCGCCGAGAAGGAGCCGTCGAAATTGACCCTGGGGGATGTTTTGAAAATAGTCGATGAGTCAGGGGTGGGGGAAACCGAAGAGGAGGGGCTAGATTTTAACGAATTGGTGCTGGACATGGATCCGATGGGATCTCCATGATCAGCCCCCCCCTCTGTAGTTCTTATCTCTTCTTTTTTTTAAAGGATTTTTTTCCCTCCCCTTTTTTTTGTTTTTTTGGAAGATAAGTTAATATATCCAAGAGATAAAAACATCAAAGAAAGAAGAAGAAGAAGTTGGTTCGATTTTTGTCCATGCATTTGATATTTCGTGCCCCCTCATATTTTCAGGTGATCGTCGCTCCATCCGGTTTTTGATATATATAGATATCTATCGGCCGTTCAATAAAAAAAAAGGGGGTAGGAGAGGATTCGGTCCCCCTCCCCTGCTCAACATTCTTAAAATCAAAGTGGCTCAATTTACAAAGACCTGTAAACAACAAGCAAGAAAAAAACAAACAAAAAAGGCAAAAAAAAGAAGCAAAAATATATATTTAGCCAAAAAAAAAAAAGTGGTGCTCAGGAGAAGGAGGGGAAAGGGGGCTCGTTGGAGTGAAAAAGAAAGAAAAAGGAAAAAAAAAATGGGTTGAACAACGAATTTCCAAGTTTTGTTATCGAGGGAAAGAAGAAAAAGAAGAAAATGGGGGGCAATGGTCTCCCGGTGATTTTTTGGTTAAAAAATTTGGATTGGAAAAAGAAGAAAAAGAAAAAAAGATGTCCTAGGTCATGATGTAAACCTTCGTGTGTGAATTTGCTTACCAAATGAAAAGAAAAAGAAAGTCGGAACAGAGATTGGTTGATTTGTTTTTGTTTTTGTACGTTGAAACGATTTCAAACGGGGGGAGGGGGGCGGGAGAAAAATATGTAGAATGATTAAAAAAGGGAAAAAAAAAATTGATAGGTTTTTTGCAAGAAAGAGGGTGAAATGATTCAAGGAAGGGTTAGGGAGGGAGGGACGGGGCGGGGGCAAAAAGTTCGACAAACGAAGGGGCAAATTAAAAAGAAATCATTGAAGGAAGGGAGGGTCGGGATTTCCTTTTCGATATTCAGAAAATTAAGTCTGGTTGTGTGAGTGTTTTTCTTGTCCATGACTGTGATAAAGACCAATTCACTTCAGTGGCTTCGGACCGGTTGGTGGGAAGTTTTAAAACAATTTCGAGTTGCCAACGCAAATTCAATGAAAGGGGTCGCTCGTGATCGTGGGATGTCTTTGTGTAAAAAAAAGCGTTGTTGTTACACGTCGATAAGTATCAATAGGATTGTTTTTGGCTGGTTGGGTGTTGGGGGGGGGGGCAAAGAGTTGTCCGGATATGTGCACATACTCTTTGATATTGGAATGATATGTTGTTCCAAGCGTTTGTACGGAATTCCATCAGGAAGCTGTCTGACAGATATATCGTGCTGCTTGTTTTTCAGCCATAGTTCAAAAAAGTTTCAAGAATTTTCCACCCTGCGACACCGGCACTTTATGAAAGGGCTCTTGTAACAGGGATCTCTTCTGCACTACAGTTAATTAACTGTAATTAAATGCTTATAAGCAGACTGCCAAGGTTATGTGGTCACCTCCAAGCACAACTGAAAGTTATGAGAAGAAACACCAACAAAAAATTGGACGGAAAGCTGACCTACAGGTGTTGAATTGAGACCATGGGAGGCTTTTCCCAACTGCTTTTTTTTTCCAGTACAGAAACATGAAGCTCTGGGAGCATCGAAAATACAAATCACCTTACCCACATCGAAAGGAAAACAATTCCAGCCATTTCGAATGTCTAGTTTCACACACACAGGAATATTACATGTGTGGAAGCCACCCTCCAGTTTTCAGCTCCGGACTATGTTGGGAAGGGATGGGCAAATTGTGAATGAGAGTGAAAAGACCAAGGAATTTGGAAAGGAAAAAAAAAATTATCGATCAAACCAACCCTCATTCACCTTTGTTCTCGACAGAACAAGAGTCGTCGACGACGACGCTTTTCAAACAGAAAAAACACCAGAGAAACGAAAACGCTTGCCGTAGCTGGAAACGGGCGGCATCGCAACCATTTCAAGTCTTTACTATGAGCACTCAAAACATTCTCGTAAGCAAAACAAAAACTTCAGTGCAATCCAAGCCAGCTCCGGACGCCTGCTCTCTGGTTGATCCGTGTTTTTTTCCTCTCGTTTTGCCCTCTTGCGCAGAGATTCAAGGACTCACCCTATCAGATCCGTGAAGCCTCGACAACGGTGAGTGATGGGAGAAGGGAGGAGCGCACCTTTCTGATGGTTTCTGGCAATCAAACGTAAACATCGCAGAGGTGCAGAACCGATCCTCGCACTGTTCTTTTGCAGGCCGGGAAAGCAACTTGGGAAGTGCGACCAAAACCTGGGAAATACTATCCGCTGCACGATAACGGAGAGGTAGGTGGGACCACCCAGCATGAACGAGTCCGCATGTGTTGCAGAGTTCGTCCGTTTTTGCGATCCCGAGTGACTGATATAGAATTTGCATGCACAGAATGTCCCCGAAAATCACAACCACAAAGGCCATCCAAACCCCAGCACCCCTGGCCATCCCGAGTTCACTGGGAGGAGACCGTTGAGCCCTGTGCGAGCCTCCCATGAGGCACCACAGATTGTGCACCCTGTCCCAGGGACGTCAACGCCTCACCCTAAACAAGATGCTGCATTGGGACATCAGTCCAGAATCGATCCTGCAACCAAATTCATGGCATACGAGGTATGCGAATCAGAAAATTCTTTTCAATTCAGGGGGTGCTTCCTTGCCCAATTGGGCACTGATGCAGGAGAATCGAACGATTATTTGATTCGATTTTGTATATGTGTGGCCAGTTTTTTCGGGGAGGGGTTGAAAATCTGGGGGTTCTGCAGGGAAATGGATTCGAGAAAACATTCACAATGTTGATTGATGGCACTGAACAGCATGGCATGTCCCATGGCTGAATGGCATGTAATTTGATACTCGATCAGGGGGCGTGCCAAGCTTGCATCACCGCTCTGAAGGAGGATGGACCTGAAGCAAAGCTATTTCTGAAAGATAACTGCTCTTTGTTGAGGTCTATGCTGAGAGTGGAGGACATTTTATTGCCGATCAGTGGCAAGGATGAACCAGGGTCGGAACAAGATGAGGAGGCGGTAGTGCGGA
Source organism: Bryopsis sp. KO-2023 (assembly GCA_030272585.1). Classification (NCBI taxonomy): domain Eukaryota; kingdom Viridiplantae; phylum Chlorophyta; class Ulvophyceae; order Bryopsidales; family Bryopsidaceae; genus Bryopsis; species Bryopsis sp. KO-2023. The sequence continues at coordinate 4,361,858 of BSYQ01000004.1, read as the reverse complement.
TCCCCTACACCTTGAGGTGTGATATTCCAGCTCCTTGGTCCAAATGACATGTAGATCGTTTCACAGAACAATTGAACGTGGATGCATGTGTTCAGCGATGACACTGAGGAGCCCAAGACTGCACCACGACCCCCACCTCCGCCTGTTCACGCCCAGCATGCTTTCGCACCTCTTCTGCAAGTCCGAGTCCGCTCAGTGAGGTTGCCGAAGGAAAGAACCAGACTGGGGAGTTTGATTGGAAAAAAAGCAGACGGCCGCCATCGTGCAGTTCACTTAAAATATGAGGGTAGGAATCGTCTGTGGCTAGGGAGTGGTCTGCATACTACGCGAATGATCCTGCGTCCCTGGGAGCTTTACTCCCTGCGAGCCCAGCATGTATTCACGCTTGTGGGGGTGCTGTGCAGGCCAATCTGTAATGGCGTCCATCGGCGGCGGCGGGGAGATCACAGGGATGACGGGTGAGCTGCAAGTTCCTGAGGACGTTCATGATCCTCGACCAATAGTCGTTGAGATGCTCATCGAAGGCATGCCAGTTGCTGGGGGTAGCTTGGCCATCAAAGACTTGGTGGGCGGCCTTGCAAGAAGAAAAAGAACTGGCTGCTATAGTTTTCAGTGTCTGATGCTTTCGTATTGTCACTTTGGACGCACAAAACGACGTGGAGACTCATTCCAGTCTCATTGAGCTGCTCGCAGGCTGAATCCCAACGAGAACCTGCTCGATATCCACCTTCGCCGCCATCCACTGTGTTCACACAGACATCAGACAAAGAGGCTGTAATCTCCAGGTGGTTCAACACTTTCAAGAGCTTCTCAACCGCTCGTACTGCGGAAGGCTTCAATCGTCGAGGGCGTTGGGGCGTTCGACGCCCTTCATCCTCCCCAGGGATGAATAGGCAACCTGGAACCTGGGTGGAATTGACTGGGAGGGACGGAAGGTGGGTCAAGGATATGTTGCGAAATCTAGAACATCAAGCTAGAAAGAACAGTTTTGGAGTCCTGTTATGTATGGACGCTCATGGGGTAGGCTCGTGGCTCGTGGACGCTCATGGAATTTCTGGTTCGTAGGCCGATGCAAGTGCTCCTCGAGTGCAGAGAATCGCTGAGACCTCCTGTGAACGAGAACCCTTGGGAATACGCCGAAGAGAGCAACAATGAGCTGGACAGCTGTGAACCACGTCCTTCACATGCGGTCGTGCCTGTGTCGAGGCACCAGGCGTATGAATATCTTCTGCTGTCTGTCGTGGAAGGGCAGGGCTGTGGCCCACAAAAGCTCTCAGTGGAGAACGAATGGAAATGGCTGCTGTCTGCGTTCAGATCGCTGTACCGCATCAGCAGAGCATATGGGGACATGTCCATGCTGAAGTGGATATTCAGGTTCGATAACCCTCCAAGTCGATCTTTTTCAATATCTCCTGATTTCAAAGACAAGGTCTGAGATCTGTGGCTGAATTCCTACAGATCCGGAAAGCCAACGCCAACGGTCTATTGCCTAGAGCTCGTTTACAACATGTTTGCACCTCTTCAGGATATGGCTGGTGGGTGAACGGGTACGAAACAGCAAACGAGATTCGTTTTTGCACAATAGCTAAAGAAAGCACGCTTGATACGATTGCCTTCGAGAATCTGGAATATTTTCGCGTTTCATATGGATGTGTTCATGCAGGTCAAGGGTCGCTGGATCCACATGAGAAGGCAATTCTGAACAAAATAGCGGCGCAAATAAAGGTAAAACACAATATCTCCCCCCTCCAAAAAAGAAGAGGAAACAAGATGTCTTTACGAAATTATAATTATTATAATTATCTATTAATAGGGCGATTCAAGGACAAAATATAGGGGATGTATTTGGTGAGAAGTACGGGATTGAATGCTTCAAAGATGTACTTTGGAGCTGTGGGCTATATTTTATAAGGAGTGGTTTTCTTGACTCGAATCTTGAGCAGGACTTGACCGCGAGGGTGTTTGAGGATTATTTCTCGCTGTCGACCGAATCTGACACGGGTTTGCTCGATGGCGGAGCCCAAACGACGGAGTGTCCCCCCGCAGCTCTGGAGCCTGCAGTGCGATTGTCAGGTTAGCATCCAAATATCTTTGGCTAGCAAATGCTCTTGTTCAGTTTCATTTGTTCTTATTGGCGTCCTTGCTTTGATCAGGGTTGCTCCACAACCACGAGGATCGCGATACGATCCTGTGGCTTGAGAGTCGATTTACGACTGCTGCCCTGAAGAAGTACGCCAGGCTTCAAGGTGAGGGAAAGAGGCCTATCCAGTAGCTTTAAGAATCTCGATGGATTCCTGGGCAACAGTACACAGCCGCCTTGCTCGGCCGAGTTAATATTTTTTGTTACCTGCAGCAAACTGTCATGTGGAGAGGGCCGAGTTAATAGTTTTTGTTACCTGCAGCAAACTGTCATGTGGAGAGGATCGAAGGCCGATTGCAAGACCCCAGCTTATCGTATTCTCAGCCAACGATGCCAGTTCTCAGTGATTCTGACCTCCTCCAACAATACAAGAAAATGAGGAGCCTTTGCAAGGCCTTGACCAGCGACATCGATCAAGATATTGCTATCCACGAAACCCAAGTGTTGCCAGCTTCGATCAAGATGCCCGGGGTCACAGCTTCCGTCTATTGTCAAGTAGGAAAGCAAACACGAAACTAAGGATGGAACGCTTTCTCTTGAACGATCCAAACTATGCTGTTTTCATGCCTGTGGGAAAAAGGGCTTGGGATGCTAAGACTGCCACTGCCTTGCAGGAGTTGAAATCTCACTTGGCATCGGTAACGCGGAGCTGCCCTCCAACTGAGCCTCAAGAGGCATTTGTCGAGATGTTTGTTGGCGTTGGAGATTTTCAAAAGTACCTAGAAGACCAGGGGCTGAATCGACCAAAGGGACATGCTGCCAATCTCGACGCCCTCGAGCTCTTTTCCGACTTCATCGAATCGTGGATAACGGAATCCCAGGTGACCCCCTGAGCCTCGCCTGGATTAGATTTTTTTGCAGCCAGGACCGCTTGTGCTAACATGTCGTTGGATTGTTTGTAGGAAAAACTGTGCCAGCAGTGCCTGAGTTTGAGCTCGAACAGCGGTTTCCTTCAAGGGCCAGATGGTTAGTATTTCGGTTCTTTTTCGATGTTCGATCTATCTATATATACATTTTGGTCTGGTTGAAAGTTGTTTTGGTTTCCAGGCACCAGCGGAGTATTTCAGGGTGTTTCTTCTGTTGTGAACGAAATGCTCCGCCATCTTCAAGAGGAGGTCAAGTTGTTTGAGCGTGTCGTCTGCTATTGGACAATATTCGCTCCAAGGCTGGAGCGGGCCATATGCGATGTGGTGCGATCTATCGTCGAGGCCGTTTCTCACCAGTGTGGAATGGTAAAACTGTCGCCAGATCAGGTGGGCGGAAACTCCAGGCTTTGAACCTTGCACCACCAGCAAATGGAGCCAGCACATTTGACCACATCTCTCGTCTGAAATCTTTATCAAGAGCGTGTATAATACGGACAGGAATCGCTTGCGGACCGGTTTGATACACGCAGTCTCGGAGGCCAGTCCATCTCGCAGTTTAGCATGATGTCTGCTGGACCATTGGGAGGGAGATCCAAAGGCAAGCAAGTGATGCAATGGCAATGGCATGGCGTGTCGGTGAACGTCCGTAACCCTGGCGCTGGGAAACAGCAGCCAATCGTCATCAATTCTCACGAGGTAGGCAAGCCCCTCTGCTCTGACATTGCAGTCTGCAACCCCATTCCTCCCCCTCACTGGCAGTCTTTGTTATATCGATCTGCCCATGCGCAGGCCACCCTGTTGAACTCGTTGAGACGTCTGATGGTCGATGTGCCGCAACTGGAAGAACAAATGAGAAACTGGGCTCAAGGTCGACCAACGACGGAAACGCAAGGTAAATCTTTGCAGATGTTCTCTCACGGTCGCTCCGGATAGTTAACTCTGTCTGACTCGCCTTGTGTGAGGAGCAGGGGACGATTCCACCGAGGCTGGGATCTTGAAGCCGAAGTTTGAGGAGGACGATGACGTCCCTCATCGGGTTGGCGCCGAATTCGCTCAGCTCGCGAAGGAATTGAGAAGCCAGTTTGCCACCGCAGTCATTATGTCCGCAGAGAGGATGCTCAGCGTAATGAACATCAGTTTCAGGACGTCCATCACCACCGTTTTACGCGACAGTCATGAACACTGCAAGAGCCAAGACGGTGCGATTGCGAAAAGTTTTTGAGTTGGTGGCGGCTGTGTGTGTGTGTGTTTTTGTTTGGCGGGGGGTTGAGTTCTGTCAACTTATGTGCGTTTCAGCCTTGTGCCTGCGAGCGGACATTCAAGAGAGGTTATCGCCAGTAACTCAAGCGCTGAACTACACTTTGCAACAGCTGAGGGAGCCCTTGGAGGAGAGGGTCTTCGTATCTGTTGTGAGAGGGCTGTGGGACAATGCCAGCAAGGAGCTGTACTTGTATGTATACGATCTGAGAGAAGGCGAAGAAACTCAGGTACGATTACAACCAAAAACGAAGAGTCCAAACAGAAACAGAAACAGCCACGCGTGTCTCGGGCAAGAGTTGGATTGAACTCAATCAATCAATGAATGATTACATGTTGGATTGAACTACCGTAGATAGGGTAATGTTTGCGCGCATGAACTTTCGCGTGTTTTATGTTTGCGACACTAATTTTTGCGATTCAATCTGGTCGCAAAAATTAGTGCAACGCAAATATCAGGCTGCGCAAAAAAAAATGCTGCCCAAAAGAAAAGCTGCGCAAAAGAAAAGCTGCGCACACAAAACACCGCACGATCTCTTTCGAAAGAAGATCAGAACTGTTGCTTAAAAAAACGTTCACAAGCGAGCATTCCCGAATACAACCAATTCAGTGTTCCCTGAAAATCAGTCGCGACCTCTGCGACTCCATTTCTCGAGTATGTGACGACAGCACTCCCAAGAAATCGATCCCATTCAAACAATAAACACAAAAAAACACAACAGCGAAAAAAAATATATTAATGGGGCACAATTCTGTGCAACACACGAACACTCTGTTTGCGCTCGTCTTTGTTTGCGTTGGCGGAATGTTTGCGCTGGTCTTTGTTTGCGTTGGTGGGATGTTTGCGCTGGTCTTTGTTTGCGTTGGTGGGATGTCTGCGCGCGCTTGTTAATTGCGGTGCTTCAATTTTTGCGACACTAATTTTTGCGATTTTTCGTGCTCGCAAAAATTAATCCAACGCAAAAATTACCCTATCTACGGTACTACTGGAAGCACAACTAAGACAAAATCAGGAAGCGCCACGCAACTCGGATTGTCCCTATAAAACAATCACTGTTCAGCTGCAATCTGGTCATCCAAGGGAAAGGATTTCCCCCAAAACTTCAGCATTTTGTCATTTTGACTGGCGACAGCTCCATTCTTTTGATGCAGGCATGGAAATCGAGGCAGAACTGTACTTTTCTGACGGAGCTGGTTGACAATTTCTTCAAGGACCAGCTGGCTGACTTGCTGCCCCACACCCTCACCCCAGCAGACTTGGAAACTCCATTCCACGCAACGAAGGTCAAACAAATGTTGGCTCAAAACACTACGACGATCAACAGGAATTTCTCTGTGTACTGAGTTGGGGCAAGGATTTGATTAAAAACCACCGCGATCTGTACATTGTTGGAAATATACATATACATATGGGGTTTAGGGGGAAGGGTGTAGAACAGGAGAATCGACTTCGTTTCAGTTGGGATTTTGTGGGTGCCATGTAAAAACAGTGATCAACAAAACGGTATCTGTGCTCTGAAAAAACATGCCTCCCATGAATCCACAATCATAACTCCCCCTACCGCAAGTCAGACTTTGAGGGACACCATCGGATTGTACTGTTTGATGCATTGGAAACTAGGCCGAAAGCACTCTCCTTACGGAAAAATCACAAAAAGGCAGAACAGGGGGCGTGAGAAGAACCCTGGGAGATACACAATTCCACATGGCCAAAACCTCAGATAAAATTTGCAGTTATTGAATTTTTTGCTCGCCAGCATTTTAGTTGGACAGATGGGGATGGCCACCATCCCATGAAGAGAGGTTTCCAGGGTCCTTTTTTCCCATTTTCCAGTTTCACACAGATGAATCCTCCACGAAAGGGAAAAAAAATCAACATGGCTGTCAGTTCAACAAAATCGAGACATCCCCTGCTTCAAATTATCTCTCTCTCTCAAAAAACAAAAATCGAAACAGGCCACTACCAAAAAAAACCCCAAACAAAGAAGGACAATATAAATACGCAAAAATCGGTCCATGCCAATCCTGTACACAAAATCAGCCCAGTCGACGATATCTTCTTCCCTTTTCCTCTTGTTTTCAATCATGCCCTTTCGGCCTCGAGCAATCTGGAAAAGTAGAAATTCGTGGCAGTCATTTCCCTTTTCACCACCTTCCATCCAGCTTCATTAAGGGATTTCTCCACATCGGATTCCGCATGCAAATATGCCCTGGTTGCTTTCGAAGGCCCAGGAAACAGCTCCCCTATTCTCTTCAAAACCAGATAAGCCAACGTCTTGGGGGCAAAACTGATAATCAGCTTCTTTTCGGCCAAACTGGCCAAATGCCTAATCATTCCATCAGCTTTTTCCTGGGGATAATGAATCATAACATCCAGACATGCAACATTATCGTATTTCCCGGTGATGGACTCCAAATCCTTAGCTTCGAAAACAGGCTCCTTAGCTGGGGCCTTCTCACTCTTTTCCACCTCAGTCTTATATCTGTCCGCAGCTTCCCCAACCATCGCACTGGAGATGTCACTGCCAGAAACCAGAGCCCCCCTCAATGCCAACGGAACGGACAAGCTCCCCGTCCCGCAACCAGCATCGCAGAAAGTCTGGCCTTCGACACCACCCTCCTCGTCCAGCCACTTGAGCACTTTGTCGATGGTCTGAGCGTGGCCCTCCCTGATGTCCATCTGAACCTTGTTCACCTCGTCCGTCTCCCCGTAGATCTTTTTCCACCTGCTGAACCCTTCGCTGTTGAAATAAGCTTTCACGGCCTCCATCTCATCCCCTCCCTGGTTTTCCATCTGCGTTTCCCTGCGTTTCTGGGGGTCGGTCACGAGCACCGCTCCAGCGAGGCCTGCGAGCGCGACGCCCCCGGCGACGGCCAATGGAACCGTTCCAACATCGACGTCGGCAATCGTCGAAACCACAGACGAGATGCTGGCGGGGTCGACGGCCGCAGGGAGGAGACTCGACGGACGCGAGCGACTTCGGGAAACAGTCCCGACAAACGAGGAGGGCTTCGGTTGGGAAACGATGCCGGGAACGAACGTCGCGCTGCGAGGTGCGACGGTGCGATGCATGGTTTGGATGCGCGACCCTAACCCTTACGAAAGACTGGAGGAATCCGCAGGGGTCGTGGAGGGAACGGTCGCAAGGGAAGAGAGAGATCAAACGAAACGGAAATGCGGAGGGAGCAAGGAAGTTGGTGTTGGGTGAAAAGATCGCAATCGCGGGATGATATCTGACAGAATTTTTGTGAATTTAACGTCAGTCAGGAAAACGACAGTTTCCCTGCTTCCTTCAACGCGCGCGCGTTGAAAAAAACACGCCAGGGTTGCAGTTCCCATTTTTCTTTTTTGAAAGATGGGGGAGGTCGATCGAATCAACCCCTTGCCGGACTCGAAAATCGAGGCACTCGATCGGAAATATTTGGTATGAGAATGGATGCATGGATATATACCTCCTCTCTTTTGCTTTTACCCTGCATAATTTCGATATATGGAAACCCCTCAAGAATTTCATTCAGAACACAGCAAAAAAAAAGAAGGATGTTTTTTTTAACAGGAGGAGAACAAAGTGGATGAATTGCTGGGGGGTATTTTAGAACGAATGCTGGTGGAAAAACCTCCAGATCCCATACAATACATGGCAGATTGCATCGAACATGATTTCGACAGCGCCAGCCAGGTTAGGTCATCACCTGACTAATGCCCTTGCTTGTGGATGTATTTTTCCCCTGTTCGAAATCTTCGCTGGTATGAAAAAAGCTGTCGATTTTCTGTCGGCTTGCAAGAATTTCCTTGTAGAGAATTACCTGTTGCGTTTTTGTCGAGCTGGAACACTTTTTTCATTGCAGGATTCCACGACAGGGCTACCGGCTCGGAGGAAAAAGAAACTGGAGGGAGTTTTTGACTACATGAATAAGGTGTGCTGTATTTTCGACTTGGAAAACAAACCAAAATTCATCCAGTTCGTGAAAAATGCCCCCCTCCCCCCCCCCCCCCCCTCCCCCTTACAAAAGAAAAAACAAAAAAAACAGGGGGGAAGATGAAAGGGAGATGAATATGGATCAGTATGGGGTGAGGTGAGTAGCGGCCACCAGTCAATCGATATGAAATTTGCATCGTTCCACAGAAAAGAGGGGAAAAAAAAGCAATTTCTTTTTTGTGTTCTGCGTTAGGACGGAACTGGAAAAATCTCGTTTCAAGAAATTCGACAGTTTGCTGCAACCACCGGGACTTCCATGTCTGACAAAGAGCTGAAAGGAATCTTCACCGATTTTGACAGCAACAAGGACAACCAGATCAGTTTGAAAGAATTCCTGGTGTTTTTCGGACGATCGGCAAAACCGATGAACAATGAAGAATTTGACGAGTTGATCAAGGAGCTAATGGCATAGATCCACATAAAAATTAGCAGTCTTTTCTTTTTTTTGGAACGGGGTGGGATTGGGGGGGGATGATCTTGCATATTTAAGGGGCAGATGCTGTGTTGACAAGGAAGGGTTTGTCGAAAGCATTTCTTTCTTTCCTTTGAAGGAGAAAAAAAAGGTCAGTGCCCAGACTTGGATGGGAAAATAAAAGCAAGCTTTTTTCTCGCTCAATTCGATTCGGTGTTTCTAGATCTCCAGATCCTCAAAAATCGTACATGCAAAAATGAAATGTCTGGAAAAAAAATGCGCTTCCACAGCATCATTCCATGTTTCAAAATAGACCACACTCATAATTTGGAAAAAAAAAAGAAGAAAAATGGGCTGGATGAAAACCCAATCATCTCCGATCTCCACAACAAACGTATAATACGAGATGATAAAAAACAAATCTTAATGGAATTCTAGAACAGCGCTTTTTTTCCCCCATCTTTGGAAGAGTCAGCCAAAAGCTCTTCCGGCACGAAACCAAATTCCAGGAAAGTGGCCAAGGGCGACTCTTCCGGAGAAAAAGCATAATTGACAAACAGCTCGTTTCCGGCTGGAAGTTCATCCACCGTGCCAACACAGGTCATTGGAGTATCTTCCACAATCATCCTGCCATCAAAAACAAAAACACCACAGCAAATGGGCTCAGTAAAAAAAAAAAAACACTGCACTTTTTTGCCATAGAAAAAGTAAAAAACATATCCAGCTTCATGATTTAATGCAACCAGATCCAGCAGACTTTTGGAATCCTGTCAAATACTCTGCCACCTTTTGTTACCTACACACGCTTTGGTTAATTTTCCTTTCTCAATCGTTTTTTTTTTCCTTTCTTTTTTTGAAATCCTTCAATTCATTTCGTCTCGGCATCAACATTCAGCCATTTTCAAAAAACTCACCCCAGGGGAGGCAGCGCCATGAACGAATGATTGATGAGATCAACCACAGGGTTCAAAGCCACCCCTGCACCTTGGCTTCCAGCTGAATACGCCCGAGACTTGACCTGACACAGCCGCACAAACTTTTCCAAAAAAACATCGAATTTCCATTTCTGGTCCGAAAATATAACTATATATCGAAGAGAAAAACCACACCCTCCACAAACTATATTGGGATGTGTCCTCTTCAACCCCCCCCCCCCCCCCCCGCCAAGATGCTCGGACAGCGAACCCCCAATTCTTGCCTTTCAGTTGTTTTCTTTCCTCCATTTCGTTTTCTAAAACTAACCCAATCTAGACACCCCATCTACCGACTCAACCCAAACACAACATGCATTCCCTCATCAGATTTTAAACGTAAATCGGTCCTTGCAATTCTGTCACTAGCATCAGCTCCGAAGAATTTCCCACCTGGCCGAGACACCACATCAACTCCTGCTCGCTGACTCTGACTACATCCCCGAATTCTTCTAAAGCATCTTCAATATCGGATTCCAAACTCTGGAGCTGAATTTTCCGAAGTCCAGCAAACTCCTTCAGCCATTTCCCCTTGTCGACAGGCAGCGTCGAGAAGAAGGTTTCGAGTTTCTCATCGGACCACATCCATCCACAGGGGGGCTCCTTCGGCAGCATTTCGATGTACGGAAACCACATGGATTTCTGACCTCAACGAAAGGAGCAACCGTCTGGACTCAGCTCAAAGGGTCGAAAATCAACAATACAGAAACCATATCGGATTGCAAGACTGTACATTTGACTTGAAAGTGTTTTTACACAAGGCCAAAAGGCTGAGTGCATCCCGTTCACGAAAATGTGTTACAGTCTGACTCAGAAATAAATCACCGTTTCATCACAATGCCCATATTTAGCTCTCTACCCCAAGCAAGACTATATATGCAAATATATCGTTCGTATGTTCAGGTATGTTTCGAGGTTTTTTTTCCATTAAATTCACCTTTGGCTTTCTCATGGGCTAATAGCAGGGCGACTTGCGTTTCGCAAGACAGCATTTGAACGGAAGGTAGCCCCAAAGGTTCCATCAAGGGGTTCAATTTTTGGACGGCTGTGGACTCCGTGATCCGAAGCTGATCCGGGATCATGATCAAGGGCCCATCCAAGACATCATCAGCTGACAAGTCTGACTCGGAAATTACCCCCCTGTTTTCCACGACAAAAAAAAAGATACAAAAATAAAAATAAAACAAAAACAAAAACAAATAAAGAAGCATTTTCAGCTCTTGGATCACTCCATGGCCGCCAAAAAGAAAAAAAAAATGAAAATGCGATATCAAATTGAGTGGCCAGTGTTTTTTTAATCATCTGGAATGTCTTCCAGGATATTAAAAATAAAAAAACATACATTGCCTGGAATGTATAAAAAAAATGAATATATGTCCAAGATCTTTCTGATAAATTTTTTCTTCTTCTTCTTTTCTCGGGCTTTCTGGTTTTTGAATCAATCGATTGTTGGAGCATTTGAGAACTCCATGACGAAGCCTCTCTATATATATACATACATATATCTCATAAAGCAATTTTCCCAGAAAGAAAAGATCCTTTTTTGTCGTTTTAACCACGCACCGTACCCCAGTCACCGGCGACTCGCCCACTGTCAGATATGGATGCACATAACCCCCATGAAAGTCCACCCATTTGACAAGCTCAGCAAATCCATTTGCACTTGCACGCAACCCTGTAGCAATGGCAACCCATCATTGACCCCATGTCTGTCGGCTCCTCTCATCGTGGATATGAGGTTTGCCTTTCGATTTCAGTAAGCATTTATCGGCATGGAAATCGATAAAATTCAACATCCATGCCTATCTAGTTCAGGAAACTGGGCAGGAAGGGGTGCACCAATCGAAGGGGGGCAAACTGTATGGGGAGGTGAAGCTGATAAAGAAATGAATTAACTTACTATTTCTATTATTATTTTGTTTTTTTTGAGGGAAAAAATATATGATGGTGGCGCCAGGCACGTTTATTCGATAACCAGCCGCCGACCTTTCGCTCGTCGCCGATTTCGTGTCAATAGCTGGGGACGATCGAATCTCGGCTGCGAGCAAAGCCGAATCGAACACAAAGCGGTGCGAGACATGATCTTTCCCTCGGGAAACTTTGTTGGCTGTTGCCTCGTTTTGTTGGATGTGGTCTTCCGTCCGACTTGGCAATCCACCCTCCCAAATTGCTCCATTTTGAAGCGCCAGGTCAGAAAATCACCCCCTCCAGTATCTGAAGCGAGCTCTTTCCACAAACGATTTCGAGCGGACTTCCTGAAGAAATCCACACGGATGTTTGTTTGCTCAGTTTACGTTCGCTGCGTTGTGGAATCAGCCAAGTCCTCCAATCGAATTGCCTTTCCCTGAAAGAGAAAAAATCGTCCAAAACAAACACAGGTTTCACCTCATCGAGACGAAAAAGTTGATCCACCGTCTTCGATTGCATCTCATTGCAGAGCCACATATCCACAGTGTTTTCCTGCAAGAGTTACCCCCCCAATCATTGGGCTGTTGGTTGGCCCCATGACTGACTACCAATTAATTCAAGTTCCTTCAGAAAGCAAAAGAATCAAAACCTTGGTTTCGAAAAACCAAATATGTTGGCAGGTTGTCTTGAAACCTCAGCGAAAACGGTTGGCAATTGATGTACCCTGAGTTAAGTTTTATTTGTTTTCCTAAATTCCAAGCTCAAATAAACATACCATATGTGTGCATCTGCAGTTTGATGGTTGCATGAATGAGATTCAGTACTTTCCGCAAATCATCAGGCCACCCCAGACGATGCTCCAAAACCAACCCACGAAAGGGATAACGAATTGAAGAAGTCCGACCAGAATCTCGCCGACACTTCGATTGCCGAGTCCCGAGAGCATGGTTCCCCATCCGAAGAAGAACAAATTTATTATTCCAAGGAGTACACGCATGCCTCTGTTTCTTGCCTTTGGCACCTTTCGCACGCAAGCACTCCAAGTGATTAAATCTCTCGCTTCTGAGATCGACCAATTTGAAAATTCGAATTTTCAGAAGCCTTCGAATTCGAAGGCTTCTGATTCGATTCAAAGAAAATTGACTGTACAGATCTGGGGTATGTAGCAATAATATAATTAATTATATTGGGTTTTGGTTGTGAAGCAAGAATGCCCTTGAGCGTACAAAATTGACCCTCGGCTGTTCACTGTTGGTATAGATTGCATCAGGGATATGTGACTACTTATCTCTTTTGAGGCGTTTCTGCTAAAACACAAGAGGTGCTCCAATACCTTCGCTCCTTCACTCTTTTCGACGGTTCCATCCTCTTCTTTTGGCCTTGAGTTCGTCCAGTTTTTATGTTCGTCTGGAGAAGTCCTATTTGCTTTACTCACCTTAGCTAAGACATCGCAGTCAAGCAAGTTATTATACAAGCATTCCCTCAGAAAGTATGCTTCAAACGAAATAAGACCAGCAACGTGAAAGATGGAAGGCAGTCTTTGATCATTGCCGCAAGCGCAAAGATATTATTATTGCTGCTGTTATTGCTATGATCATTGGAGCGCCCAGTATTGAGCAAACGATATTCGCCTTATTGTTTTTTGGACAACGACGATGCCAAGACCTGAAAGCTCAATGTAAGCCAATCAATTTCTTCTTCACGCCTCTGTGAACGCTCTGGTACCTTCGATTTTGCAGTCAAAGGCCAGTTCTCCAAGTTCCGCGCTTTGCGAATCCGTTCGATATGCTTCTTCACGGAGTCGTCTTGGCGACTGGCTGCTACGCCTGCGTCAGTGTGTTGCACGATACAGTCAATTGACCATTTCTTATTTCTTTTTGTTTCGAATTCACTATCGATCTTCGTTCTTCGGCGCGTATGAAGATATATCTTCTTTTTTTTTCACTACCCACCCTTCCCCATCCTTGCACACTCGCTCGGCCAAGAAGGTTTGTATACAGAGCTCGATGTGCACTTGCAAACTTGAACGGAGGTACTGTGTCAATCGTTTCCATGCTTTAATAGCTGGCCATCGAGGTATTGCTGGCAATTTCCTTTCCTATGATGGTTCAAGATTGTTGACTCCAAGTCTAAGCCACACATCTCCCACTACTGAAACAATGTCGAAATGGCGGCTTCAGTCGGTCCATATTTCTTGTTACAAAGTGGATACGAAGGTGCGCTGCCACCCATGCAGCAATTCGAATTCATATCTGGAGAGCTGTGGGATGAATTGTAAGGGCTAGAATCAAAAGAGGGACTGTTCTTTTCTTCCCAAAATATAATGGGAGCAGATTTTTTCAAAGAAAGATGAAGAAGGTTAAGGCTGCCAAGAAAAAAGAGGAATACAAAATATATGGACATATACTCCATTGTTTCTATTAAAACAGCGTCCACCTGCACGAAACATGCAACAACACTCTGGGCTGTGAATCCGAAAGTGAATTGTTTCTTTGGAGACTCCCCCAAATTTGGAAGATTATGTTGAAACTCTCTCTGCTTGCTTCCGCTCTGAACGTCATCACCAAGATTCAATTATTCGGTTGCACCAGTAGTACTGTTGCACGTCGCAAACAAAAGCTTTCTTGTTTTTTGCATATGACTCTTTTTTCCTTCAGTTGTGTTGTTGAAAGCCACAATCCCCCCCAAAGCTGGGAAGAAGAAGCCAAGCTATCAAGCTTGGACCTCTTCAATTCTGGGCGCGAGTGTGGAAATCCTGGATTTGATTTCTACCTTGATGCGTTGTGATTTGTTTCCCCCCTCCCAAAAAAGGGATAATATGTGTAATTGTCTCAAAAATCCCAAATATTAATGGGTTGAATGGAAATTGGATCGTTGGGGTGGATCTCATCCAAAGAAATTGGCTCGGCTGCCCGGATGGTGATTGAATGTTGCTGATATCTTTCCCAGTTGAAAGGGATCTTGATGATCTGGCCATTTTATATAAATATATACGTATATATATATTTGAAACTGAACCCACTATCTGAAGGTCAGCAAGGAAGAGATTCTGTGTCAAAGCTTTTCGGGCAAAGCCACAAGTACTTTTTAGGAAGAGGACAGCACTTCGATAGCAAATGCGTCGATCCATGGATCAACCAAAATTGTATATTCAGAGAAAATTGGAAGAGGGGATCTGTGGCCGATGGTTGTTTTGCTTCAGATGTTTTTGGGGAACCCTTATTCCTTGAATCTGAGAGAAAATGAAGAAAAAATGCCATATATTTGCTACTGTTCACTTTTTTGCTGTCAGATTGGTCTGAGATTGGAATGCAAATGGACTTCCTTTTATTTTCACAAAGTGATATGCTCGATTTCATCTAAACCTCCACCAGGTATTGTGGTCAAAAATCATATTGAGGCAAGAAAACACTCGGTCCAACCTGCAATTTTCTCTTGTGCAGGTTTCGAAGACGGCAGAGTTGTGTGGGTTTGCTTTTTTGAATCTCTTTCTTGTTGTTGCGATGCAACCGTATCGAATTTTGCAATTTCTGAACCCCTTCTTGATTTTAGTCATCGCATGCTTTCAGAGCGCTAGCAAGTTCATCCCCATCCTGGACTGCCATGTTGGCTCCAACATCATGGATAGGGCTAGTGGAGTGGGCTGCATCCCCAATGATTGCAAGCCTCCTTGGATATTTCGATACACAACTTGGAAAGCAAGGGAAGAACATGCTTTTCAATCCATTCCCTTTCATCACCCTCCAATACCTCAAGGTCCTTCACAGCACCTGCCACATTCTCATGAAACAGCCCCCATTCTGCGTTTGATTCACCGGAGCTCCCAGTTGGCTTATCCACTTCCCTCCAACTCTGTATGGTTTCATGATGATACTCACGAAATATCCCGAGAAACCGAGTTCCAGCAATTCCTCTGGTGGCGTTGATACGCAGAATAACGAATGAACAAGACCAAGGGTGGCTAATCACACTACTGATCTGATCTCTTAACCACCAATATGATTCCATATTCAGAGAGGTTATTTTTTCAATTCCCGTTCGAAATTCGCTGGACCAAGACACGTTTGCGCTGGTCTGCAATGATGCCCAGCTCCCCTCCCCATGTTGAAGTTTCACAAGTGCACCCTAGGCTTGTTTTTTTAATGCCAAAATCAACAAAGTCCAAAGTTTGTGCCAACAAACAGCGGGGCAATTTTCCCCTGAGCTCAGACCTCCCACTTTCAATCATATTTGAATATCGAGTGAGGTTCATATAACAATACAATTTGAGTCAGTTCCGCAAGCTTTGCCGCCAAAGGAGGCGTCGCAAAGAAAAGGATCGTTGTAGATGGAATCCATTTGACCTGGCCGCTTTTCGACCGCGTCTTCCTATCCAACCGTGAAATTGTGTTGATGCTCTGTTGGAGTTCATCCACTGTCATCTGTAACTGGGTGGCGTTGCTGTCGATGAAATCGTCCACAAACTCAGCCTCCAAAAACTCATGAGGGACACCATTGACGACAAATCCCATGCATCCTGGAACAGTTTTTCTGTGGGATATCGATGTGCCCACCACCCATCTGTCATGCTTCCCCAGAATGATTTCTTTCCCGACGAATGTGTCCGTCGCCCAGTAGCGTGAGGATATGCCGAAGTGTGCATCCACCTTTGGCCAGAAAGACGGGAAAAACTGGACATAGAATATGCCTTGGGAATCGGAGCGGACTGCTTCGACCAATCGCTGATCAGTGTTCCACCTGTGTTGGAGATACAGATTAACCATCCGTCCCATGGCGCCGTTAGAAACACCCCTTTTTACGTGGGACGAGCTGAAGGGGGAGACTTTGACAGAGCGAGAATCATCCCTCTGTTGCCATCTGCTTGCAGCCAAAGCAGATCGTTGGTGTGCTTTTTTCTCCTGTACTTGGTCCCTTGTGGGTGAACTGTTGCGCGCGCCAAGAGTCGGGGAGATCGATCTCGAAGGGCGTAACGAGTTTGGGCCATGCACAGGCTGTAGGATTTGTTTTGTGGGGACATTAGAGGCGGTTGTCTTGTTTTCCTGAGCAGGGTCTTGCTGGGACTGATTTCCCACCAATGTCGTCACCACAGTCGTCAAGCTTTTGATTGCCGATGTGAGCTCCGCCAGTTCTGACCTCTGTTCTGAAGCTAGCTTTTCTTGGTTATGTAGACGATACTCCTGATTTGCTTGCTTCTCCAAGACCTGGCGGAGAGTCTCATGAACAGAGTGGTCGTCAGATTGTGTTGTGGAGGCGTCACTTCGTGCCTTTTGAGCATTTTCAACAACCTGGCGGTCGAACTCCGCGAAAGAATCACACCAGGATAGAATAAGCTCCTGGGCGCCCTTTGAATTGTTTGTTTGAAGGGCCTGCGAGATGCCCGGGATACACCGCGACATACAAATCCAGCGCAAGTCTTTCTCCGTGAAAAACTTGATGTTTTCCCGTAACCGTCGTCGATATGTGACTTGGTCAGCTGCGTATGCTTCCTGTGTGGTTTCCACGATTGCTTCAACCGAAGTCCGGGCGGGTATTCGACCCAGTGATTGGTTCATTGTCGCTGTCTGCAAAACGAACGACTTGGGGGCCCGTCTGGTCCGTGCTGGTCGGGGGGATGTTGGCTGAGAGTGGAGGGGATGGCATGGTGGCTCTATGTTTTCAGTCTTTTGGGAACGTTTCATGATGTTTCATCACATCTCTTCTCAAACGCTCAGTGTTGTAATCGCATCTTCCCAATCCACATAGTTCAAACACCACCACTGAGGCTGCGGTAGCATTTTCGCTTTTGTTGTTTAGGCGGCCCCAGAATTTCCGAGCCGTGATAAGTCTTGCTCCCATCCCCACCCCGCTTGATCCAGAATTGCAGGGGTTGATGCTGGACCTGGCGAAAGAGAAGTACGTCCGCCATGCCGTGTCCGACAATAATCGATTAGCGGGAGTTTGAAAGTGGAGGGATTCCTCAATGCGAGCTGTCCCCTGAAACCCACTATACACTATAGCTAATTTTTTTTACACAAAGGAACTAGACCAAAGAGATCTTCAGCTCAGTGCCATTGGAAATTTTCTTTGTGCACTGACTGGAACGGGATCTAATTTTCCACCGCTGGGCGTTTCAGAGGTCTTGGGTTTTCGAAGCAAGCTACATATCGAATTGGTTTTCGCATGGATCGTGGAGAAGAATTCTGACCGGGTCCTTAGAGTGGATCGTCGCGACTAGAATTACAATTCGGCGGGGGTAATCCCCCTCTCCACATTTTCATTTTCACACAACAAAGAGCACCATCCCTCCAGAAGCAGCCCTCGACCTGCCTCAGCTTCTGCAGTCTTTCTTTGAAACGGAGTCAAAGAGTTCAACAAAATACTCACTCTGTCTTGATGATCCAAATTTCGGCTGAGCGAGCTGGTCGTTTCTTCTTCAAACACACTCACACCTGGCTGGCACAACCTAAGTTTCCCTTGTAATCTCGATCGCCAAACCGACATCAGGGGGGTCATTCCACAGGAATGAACACACACACACACACACACAATGGTGAGAAGCATGGATCGCCGCCACGTCGAAGGGAATGACAAAGAAAAAGATATAAGAAAAGATAAAGAAAAAGAAAAAATGGTGAGAAAAAACAATTATGATCAATATTTTTTTATCGATTTCGTTTATTTTTTTGGGAGGGGGGCTGGGTGGAAGAAAAATCTTCGATTGTTGTAGGAGAAAAAAAACATTCCAAGAAAAAAAATCCCAGGGAACAGAAATTTAGTATCTAAAAGTAATAAAGAAAAAAAAATATGTGGGCAAAATTTCAAAAAAAAATATGTGGGCAAGTTTTGAATGGTTTGTGGGGGCGATACATGAGTTTTTTTTCCTTCGGGTTTTCTTCTCTAAAAGAAAAAAGGCAAGTACACCAGGGCTCCATGGGGTTCGAATCCCCATTGCCTTTTTATTTTACCTGCATCATTTTAGAACGGGTATTTTTCTTTCGGGCACCCACCTCGTTGGGCTTTTTTTACTGATAGTTTTGAAACAAACATACAGGTGGCATTCCACCAGTCTCTGGGAATATGCTGATAAGTGATCAACTTGATATTCACTTGAAATTATTCCTGTCTGTAATTACACCTCTGGATCTGGTGTTCAAGCAGCAATTTCCATATCAATTGTCCGTGAGGATAAGTGAGGGAGCTCATGCACCCCAATGATTCTAATTTGAAAATCGTTTCAAATTTGAGTTTTAAAACTGGATCTGTTCCAGCACTATATCTGCCAGAATCATATTTCTGAAAAGATTCAGCCAAGGAAACAAGACACAAGAGCTAGGTATTTTACAGAAGACAATTACCAGCACACCCCAAGTTTAGAAACACCTCCAATTGAAACAAATCTACTATCGGAATCGAACAGAGAACTGCCAAACAACTCTGCAATCAAACTCAGCGAAAAATCTTCGTACTAAGGACAATCGTGTCATCCGTTGATCCCACCTGTCAAAAGTTCCACCCTAAAGTGCCACAGTACCAGTTCAATCAACTCACACCAAAAAAACCCACAAAAAAGGAGAAAAAACAGGGGGGGGGGGCGGGAGAAAAACCTCAACTGTAAACAGACGCTTGTCCCTATTTATCTCCACCCAACCAGTGAGGTTCAGCCTAACACAAGGAACTCCAACCTGATACTCAGCAGAACATGCAGCTCATCAACTCACAGTTCAATCGTGCATGCATCTACTGAGCCCTGGGATCTAACATGTCATCCGACTGTTTTTTTTTCCCCTCCCATCGTACATCACATTCATTTTCAACTCTGCAAATGAATTCACCAGTCATTTCGACGGCCTCCCTCGTTTTCGACGACTTCCCCCTTCCCCAGAGCCCTCTCTTTTCTTTTCTGAAGTAAGCTCCAGCGCCCTACGAGAATACAACGCCAGCTCCACGTCTTTCGCGCTCCATTTTCTATCCTCGGTCGTCAATTCCGATGCCTTTTCCTTCAACTTGTCGACCAACTCTACATATCTCTCAACTGTATACTTATCTCGTTTCTCTCCCAACGCGGCGTCCATCGCTTCGTACGACATGAACGGAAAGTCGTCATCTCGAGCGCAGAGAAGAGCACTGGCGGTGGCAGGGCCGACGCCTTTGAGCTCACACAAACAACCCAGACTCTCCTCCATTCCCCCATCCCCCACGCTCTCATCCTCTGAGTCTTCCTCGTCTCGCTCAGGGCACGCACTGGGGGACTCGTCATCCCCCGTTTTAGCATCGGACTCTGGACCGCTCTCTTTTCCACTTAGTGGACCAAATCCCCTGGTGGTGGCTTCCACGACCTCCTCCTCCCCGAGCGCTCGCGCATAGCCCAACAGCCTAGGTCGGAACTTTTCCCTTTTGAGTTTCCATTCGACGACCTTCACCAACTCATCACGAGTGACGTGTGGAGGCGCCCGCGACCGAACTTCCGGCGTGAAGGTGTCGAAGAACCAGACGTCCAGGTCGTTCAGACCGGCCCGCCGCTCGCTCAGCGCGAGAACTCGCTCACGATACGTTTCCAGATGCTCGCTCCATTCCGACACGTCCGAGCTACGCCACAACGCCTTGGCCATGTTCGCTGTCTTTCACTCACCTCACCCCGCTTGCGATAAAGTCGTCACGCAAAAAAAAACACACAAAAGTTGTGCAAAGTCGTCGGTTGTTGTTCGGAACTTCTTGTTCCACCACCAGTCGTACATACGACTCGAGCGCATTGCACGACGGAGGATGTACGGAAGGCCACAGTGTTATTTAACTCGTCGTTTCTGGCGGGTGGGTTTAGCCATTTCCGTGAATGCTGGGCAGGAGCGTCGCCCGGTCGGCGTGGCGCGTCGCAAGCACCATATCTAGGACTCAGCCAAAAGGAGCTTATGACCACACCCCTTCAAACTTTGCCAAATCGGCGGCTGAAGGTCTGCCCAAGGGCACACCAAAACCATCGTCCTTCTCACCCGTCCAGCCGAAGAGGTAGGAGCACCCGATACTAACACACCACCGCGACATCCGATGGCGAAATTATGAATCTGGCCAGGGAAAGCTGTTTTTACGGATTGTTTTCAAGATTTCTGATGTGATTATTTCTTTCCAGACGTCTGAGTGTGAGTCCGACCAACCCCAACTTAAAGGTCCGGTTTGCGAGCAAGCATACGGCGTCTGTGTTAGGGCGTTCGCTCTATCACTGCTGGAGCCAGATGCTTCTAGAGTATCTCATGTATTCAGGTAAATCGACAACCCCCCCCCCCCCCAAAAAAAAGAAACAAATCAACCCCCCCCCCCTCAATTCTTTTGCCATCAGGCCACACAGAAATGAAAGAAAATTATGTCTAGCCCCCTCCCCGTCCCACTCCATTTATTGAGATGTGGGTATTAGTCATGTAGATGCAATGTAATTCTAAAGTGCATCTGTAACTGATAGAAGGAAAGGGGGATGGGGAAGAGCAGCTAAATTTTTTGGTGAAAAAGATAAGCCACAGCATCGTTTTTTTCGCTTGCAGATGAGGATGACCGGTGACCTTAATATTCGTTCACGAGTAGATATGGTCGATTGTGTTTTGCAGATGATGATGGGAGGTGATTGGGAAATTATCGTAACGGAGATTTTGGGGTTGGGAAGTGGGAAGGGGGGGAGGGGGGGGGGTTGTTAGGGGTCAGTGAATGAGAATGTCTGGATCTACTCGATTAAGACATGGTTTGATGCAAAGTGGAGGAGGAAGACTCAGCCATGATCGGTGTTGCTGCGATGCAGATGAGGATGACACCTGATGGGTAGCCTTTTCTGGATTGAATTTCAGCAACCTCGAAAGTTGAACAGAAAATGGATAGCAAAAAAGTCGAAAAGGGGGGGGTGGGAAGGGCGGGAGGGAATTACGTTCGTGTGGCGTCGTTTTTGTTTTTTTAAAGCTGTGGGTCGGCAGGGGGAAAGAATGAATATTGAGAAATATGGACTTTTTCTGATCAGCTGAAGGGAAAAAATCGGAACGATGTTGTGGGGAATTCACTTGTGAGGAAATTGCTTTTTCGTCAGGCTACCATAAGGTCAACAAATCGGAGCCATCTGAACAAATCTGCAGAGGAATCTTTAGGAATCTGTTTACACTTGAGAAGGCCGCTGGGTCACCAAGTAGGGCCACCACTGCCAGTCTTTGCAAGTCTCGGGATCCACGAAATAAGCAAATCAGTATTCACAAACAAATGTGTGAATCTATCCCGAAGTCTGGCTTTAATCCTTGAGAGCTGTTTCATCATCATATGATCAGCAGGATTGCCAATCAAATTTTTGATGCCTAGTGGAACTGACGAGGTGTAACTTAAACTTGGCAGTCAGTCAGGGGTTCACAATAATGAATATTCCCCTGAGCTTTTCTGTACACTTGGCATGGTACCCACCTGTTTGGCATCCAAAAAATCTTTTTTTGAGTGAGGTAAACCCCCCCCCACAAAATGGCACGGAAGAACAAGGTGGTGGTTTTCGTCTCGTTTCGGGGAAGTGGCAGGGTGGCATCGTTCTGACTTCCATCTTAACGCCCACCTGGATCTGGCGGCGTTACGGCGTTCCAGCGTTTCGATAAATCTGGCAGCCGCCTTCCAACACCAGCCACAGATTCATCCCTTGCACGAGTTCTCCCCCCGACCTACGGTTTCCAGCCATCGGCGGCAGTACGACAGACACCTCAATTGCTCTTCCGAACGAGATCAACCCATCATCCCCCGCAGCAAAACACCACAGGGAGAATCTATGCCATTCAAGAAGCTGATCGGCCAACACGACGATCGCACGCTGACCCGATTTCGCAGCTCGCCGCCCTTGATCTCGAAACGAGAATGAGGGTCGTGAGTTTATTCACTGGTGCGGGTGGTCTGGACCTCGGCTTGAAACAGGTGCGTTCGGGAAACCTGGTGATCTCGCAACTCATGAAAAGAAGGGAGGAAAAGCCGACATTTGATGGCGACTTTCCTGCACGGGTTTCGGACGTGCCGTCGTGGGTCGTGCAATTGATCGGAGGGTTTCGATGAAAGCCCAGATTTCTCCGAAACTTATTACACGTGTGATCGAGCATGCAGTCAATTACATGTGGAATGTTAGTCCCCCCCCCAAAAAAAAAAGAAAAAAGAGAGAGAAAATCCAAACCAAGAAATGATGAGAAATGAAACAGGAGCACCTGAGCATGGCCAACATTGAATATCGAAATGGATAGCATCATGCATGTCGTGCGAAAGTCTTTCTGCCACGAAAATCCTCAGATGAAAGATTTGGGTTGAATGTGTGATTCCCATCAGGCCGGACATGAGGTCATTCTCCAATGCGAACACGATCCTGGGGCGCAACAGGTAAATTTCACCCCCCCCCCTTTTTTTTTTCAGAATCTGCATCATGAAATCTATCGCCCAAACTTCCATGTTTTTTTAGTTTAAAAAGATGAAATGTGATGCTTCTAAAACAATCGGTTTTTCAGGTTCTCCGGCACAATTTTCCTGGAATTTTGCTGGTGAACGATGTGTGCGGCTTGGAATCTCTGCCAAAGGTAAGAATCCTTAGAGAAAAATCATGTAAGTTGTTTCTGTTCTCTCCTGATGCTGATTAGTCATGAATATAAACTCCAAAAAAAGCATCATGTTCTTGACACTGAGACAAATCAAAAGATTCAGTAGATTACCCCCGCCCCCCCCCCAAAAAAAAGATAAAAAAAAGCAAGAAACTAGAAAAGGTCAGATATTTTCCGCATTTGACCAACGTCTATAAACAGTTTCCATGGACATCTTTCCATAAATCGAGCTGCAATGACATTTTCTATTTTTAGTTTTGTTTGATGTGTTGAGAGTTTCTTTCCCACAGTTTTTTCGTTTCTTTTTTTTTTTTTTCAGGGCACTGATTTGCTTGCTGCTGGATTTCCATGCATCGACATAAGTCGAGCAGGACTCAGAAAGGGTTTCCAAGGCCAGGTGCACAATCCATCCATCCCTCTGTTTTTATTTTATTTTTTTTTGTTATTTTATTTTATTTTCACGAATTCAATAGTGGAAACCAATAATTGCAATTAAAAAATCCAAGGGATCCATGTGAGTCATTTGGGGTACTCCCAAAATAGAATATACATTTTTAATCGCCCTTTTTCCTGTTTGATGCACCCTCCGTCTGCAAAACAAATTTTGTTCGGTGGCAAGCTGCTTTTCTGTTGGATCAACTCGTTGGAAAAAGAGTGATGATATATGTTGACCCACACAATGATTTCTGCATGACTAATACGTTTTTTTGATGTGTAATTTCCATATGCATCAGAGTTCCGGCCTGGTTCAGCACGTCTTTCGGCTGTTGGAAAATGCGGTGGACCACCACCACCCCGTGCCATGGGTTCTTTTGGAAAACGTACAGTTTACACTCTAACTCACCGGAAAGCAAACGAATTCCTTGAAACATGCATGCAGTTTATCAGCCAAATTATGGTGCATGACATATCCATAAACAAGCTGAAAAAAAGAAAATTGGAAAACAAAGAGGGATCCAGCCGAAACAATGCAGAATAGTGTTGAAATCTGCTGCCAGTGCTCTGCTCGTGTTTGGCATTTGTGCAAGAAGAAATAGCCTCCCGTCATATCAGGGATTCCCAGAGTCGATTGTCCCTGCAACCGGAGAAAAATTAACACAAGGCAAAAAAACAAGAGGATGTTCATCTTGGATTTATCCGGAAAAGAATTTCTTTTTTTAATGAAGGAAGAGAATGTTTTATCTTTAATCGACATTCAATGGGCTGCAGGTGGAGGCATTGCTGGATAGAGCACCGAATGGCGGAGTTCCATTCGTTAAGTATATAACCGACAGTCTGGAGGCCTTGGGTTATCAGAGCTGGGCACACCGAGTCATTGGGAGTGCAGGTGACTTTTTCTCAGATTGCTGCTCCTGGTTGTTTATGCATTCACACACACGCACACGTGCAAAAATATGCTCTGAAAGGAAGTTGAAAATTGAGGTTGCTTTGTGGAGAACTCTATGGTGCAAGTAAAAAAAAGAAAGAAATTGAACCTTCTTGTGAAACGGAAGGTTTTGGAGTGCCGAATCGCCGCACTCGAGTTTTCATTTTGGCTTCGCTGCATGGGGATGCTCGAGATGTGCTTCTTGCTCAGGTGTGTTTTCGTTTCTTTTTTTTTGTACCAAAATCCAAATAAGTTTTGTTGAAGAAAAAAGGAACGAAGAAGAAAACCGCAAGAAACATATATTATCAGATTCTTTAGAGTGTAGAGTGCTCGGTGGTATTTTATTTTATTTATTTATTTATTGGGGGGGGGAGGGAAGCAATCAAAATATATCTGTAAACGAAACTTGTGTTGTGCTTGGGTACCAGTTTTTTTAATGAGTCACCCAGCATGCTGTTTTTTTTCTTTTTCTTTCTTTCTTAAATTATTAAATTATTTTCTTTCTTTTTTTTTCCTTGAAGGGCCAGCAACCGTGCGTTGGATCCTGCTGTCCGGATGGATTCCACGATCAAAATGCCCTGCCCTGTTACGAATGCTACCAGGAAAAGATAAAGTGGAAAACCGCGAAAGAAGCTTCCTTTGCCCTGGATCTAGGAAACGCAAGGTGCAAAACAAAACTCTCAAAAAAACCCAAAACTATCAGCTCATCTCAGCTGATCCACTTTTCCTGTCACCATAATACAGGTGGAATTAATCGCGCATCTTTTCTTACTTTTTGTTCGGAAGTAATTCAAGTTGCTGGCGAGTGTCATGGTTGGGTTTGATCGATAATGGAAATTGTTTTGCAGGAGCGCCCCTGGGGTGGATGTGGTGCCCACATTCACCACAAGCAACGATCGCATGTGCTTGCTGCTGTCTTCCGGGAGGATGGGGATGCTGAGAATTGAGGATGCGGAGCGGCTACAGGTAAAAAAACAAAAAGAAGCAGAATCCCCATTATTATGTTATTTTTAATTAATATATATTTTCTTGAATTGAAAGTGTTTTCCACAAGGCCAAAAGGCCGAGTGCAGCCCGTTAATGGAAATGTGTTATAGGTTGACTGAGAAAAGGAATCACCGTAGCATCACAATGTCCATGTCTGACTCTCTACCCCAATATATGTAAATAAATATGATTTTTGAAAGCTTTCTCAGGGAAACCTTCGTCAGTGGCTTTTCCACGCTGTCGAAATGCTTCGGTGGTGGTTTGAGGGGGGGGGGGGGGGTGGTCAAACTTTATTATTTTTTTTCGGGGGAGGGGGCGATCAATGTCCCTCTGTCTCTTGTTTTGGTGTGTGCAGGGTTTTCCTGTTGGCTTCACAAAAAAATGTTATCCGATTCACCCTCCAGGGTTGAACAGCCACAAGCAGAGACCTGTTAAAGACAGCGAGGTTGATATCTGGGAATCCAAGCGGTTCGCCTTGTTAGGAAATGCAGTCACGGTGCAGGTATGGCTTATTTTTTATTAATTTATTAAATCCCAAACGGATACACAGCATATGGATGTGGCGTCGGAAACAAAATGAAAATGACACATATTCCTTCAGAAAAAAGAGTTGGCGTTCTTTTTTATTTTTTATTTGCTCTTGTATGTCAGCCATTGTTGCTCCATTTCTCTTCATATATTCTAGTTGATTTTCAAGGTTGGTTAAATTTCGTTGTTCCTGTGTAATTGGAAAGGTGGGCCGTTGGGTTGGTGAAAGGCTAGCTGCGCCCTATTCCCAAAAGTACGTCCCCAGCGACCGAGACATGCCAGTGATTGCGGAATTCAAAAATCAGCACCAAAAAGCGAACATCAAGGTGGGAGGATTCCTGGTGCCCCATCTTTTTTACATACAGATTTTTCCTTTTGCATGCATTCCAACGAGCGGTCATGGATGGAGCGGATCAGTGTTGCTTCTTGGTCGAAAACAAATATTTGTGCTGTTTGGATGATGCAGGCGTCGACATTGTACGATGGATTGATCGGGGAGTTCGAGCCCATGGATGGAGGTTTGCTGGTCAGAGGAAAAAAGCCATCTGTTTCTGCAGGATTCATGAAAGGTGCGCATGTCATGCGGTGCCGAAAGTCGATGCATGCACTGTTCACCAATATATATACTTAATATATCTTAAATATATATAAATACTATAAAAAACAGACAATCAAAACTGACCTTCCTCTTTGCAGATGCCTTATCGAATACTGTGCGAGTGCAGTGGATGGCTTGCACTGAATGCCAAGCATTCATGGTGCTGTTTCCAGAAAAAAAAAAAACAAAAACACTTCTGTTACTGTTTTTTTTTCTTTTTTTTCTTCTGATTGAAAGCACTGGTTTTTGTCAGATATTGAAGTGGGTGATGGGGGCTCAGAAAAACAATCGACAATGCCAGTCGAGGCATCCAACCAAACCATGAGGGTAACCAGCTCCATCGATCTTTCTTTGAAAAAACATTGAAAATTGAAAACACCAGAAAAAAAAAGGAATCGATGAACGGGGGCTGGCGGAGTAATGCCAGCATTCATCCAGCGATAAAAAGTTTTCGTAAGGGTGTTTTTTTTTGTTTTTTTTTTCCTTTGATCTTTTTGTCCTCTTTTATTTTATTTTTTGAAGTAATTGGGTTGAGTTTTTCGATTGCATGGTGTAGAAAGAGTTTTACGGGAGGAAAGAAATGCAAAGCGATGCATGGCCCCGGGCAGCCTGGTATATCCAAGGAATGGGACGGTGAGGGTTCAGCTGTACAGACACAATAAATAAAAAAAAAAAAAAAAAAACAGAAAAGAGGATGTAAAATACGAGATACCATCAACACTATGCACAGAGAGAGAGAAAAAGAAGAGGATGCTGATTTTTTCCGACTTTCCTTCCCCCACCTTTTCTTTGTATTGTAGATATATAATCTGATGGGTTGAGTTAGGGGCATTTCTGGCATGCGAACGAATAATGAACAGGAAAAAGAGCATATTCTGACGGAATGGGAATCTGCCGACTGGGCGTGGCCCGGATGCTTACAATTATTTGGGTGCTTTCGCAGATTCGGGGTGGAAGAAATGTCAGAGAGCCCTGTCAAGTTTCCATACACTCCCTTGGGGCCCTTCATTTCAGAGGTAACCCATCAAGAAAGACCCTTCAGCCAATGAAAATAGAAATATTTTTGCGGAATTCTGGAAAGGAAATCTTATCCACCCACACCTTTGACATTCGATGCCGGTTACGCCATAATTTCGATCGACACGGTGTCCCCCACCACCCCTTTTTTGATAAGAAATGTTGCTTTTGATGGGTGGGGTTTTTACCACACAACTATTGAAGAGATTATTAATGAATTAATTGTTTGGGAGTTATTTAGGTGGGGAAGCTTCCGGGACGGGACGTAATCAACACTTACATCATGCGACTTCGAGAACAAGGTTGGAATGTGGAGGGGGTCATCCACAAAGCTACCAAATGCGGTGTCAGTCTTGAGAAAGAGGTAATTTCTTGCTGAAATAAAAGAAGATGCCATGTATGCATCGATTTCTCCTGCAAATGCATTCTTTCTTTCTTTTTTTTTTTTTTTGGGGGGGGGGGAGGGGAAGATTTGTTGGCGATTCAGGTGGGGATAAAGTTTTGCATGGTTCAAACCTTCACCTCCACGTTCGACATTTTGTTTTTTTGCTGTGCCCTAATAAAGTAACCCCCATTTCGACCTCGATTTTCATTTAGAGTGCAGCATGGTCCGGAATAAGCAGAATGTGTTGCTTTCAGGTGTCGAGCGTGGTGCGATTGGAGGGTGCCCCGGACGACCCCGAGCAAGTGTCGAGTTTGGTCTGGACGCAGTGCCCGGTGAGCAAGATGCCCTGGCCTGCGGAGATGCTGGACCCTCTGAACATGCCCCCCAGCCGATCGCTGCCCAGCCAGGCCGTGGAAAAATTGACGAGAAAACAGAAGCAGCTGTGGCTGCCTCGAGAATTTTGGGACACCGAGGATGCGATCGGTGGAGATTTGGCTTTCGGTGCTCTCGAGTCCCAATCCAAAAACCCCAGTGGTGGAAATGATGATGAAGGTGGCTATAAAGAAAAATAAAAAAATGTTTATGAAAAAATATAATGTAAAATAAACAAATATATATGAAAGGTAAAAAAAAATAAAAATAATATGTAAGAAAAAAAGATATGGGGAAAATTTGTTGTGTTTATGAATGCGTTCATTCCATGCACCAGGGAAGCTCACAACTGACGTCTTTGTGTTGACGCCTTTGTCCTCGACGTCCCCCAGATCGGCGCAAGGTGCTCGTCATTTTTTTCGGAGACAACTGTTACAAGTGGGTGTTGCCGGAGGATGTCGTCGACTTCGCCGATCACCTCCCTCAGAAGGAAGCGGAGGCTCGCAAGCTGCATCAAGCCGGGCTCATGAAGCGACCCACGCTTTTCTTCCGAGCACTAGACGAGGCAAACACTTGGCTCACGGTGAAAAAGAGGAAGCGAACTCGTGGGGCGAAGTACGTGTCGGCGGTTTCTGCGCGGGCGGCGCAGTTGGCGGCGGCGGAAAACAAAAAACCAAGGTGGGCGTTACGAACGCGTGCGTTAAGGACATGTGGTTTCCTGCACTGAGACTGTCTGTGTCGTAGACTGACCATTTCCGAAAAAAACATCCACAGATCTCTCTTCCAGAAAAACAAAAACAAAAACATGCACTCCTTTTTCTGTACTATTTGTGGTTGCTGCATTTCTTACAACCGGTGGGAATTTCATATTGCGTACCATTTCTTTGTGCTGGTCGGAAATTCTGGGATTTTTTTTTCCTGACAGATGCGGAAATTGTGAAGCTTGCCTCAACCGTCACTCGGGCGGTCTCCAGCGGCGATGTCTGACTGTCAGAGCCCATGCAGCTGCGATGGGAGGCCATGCTGGGGCGCAATTGTCTGTGTATCGGGAACGGGCTATCGGAGCCAGAGTCCACGTCTACTGGCCGCTGGACCAACAATGGTACACCGGAACGGTGAGGTTCTCGAATCAGTTTTTCTTCTTAGTTTATCTGTTGAGGTAGAGAGCTAGATATGGACATTGGGATGATGCGGTGGTTTGTTTCTGAGTCAGCCAATAACACATTTCCGGAACAGGCTGCTCTCAGCCTATCGGCGTTGATTAAAATAATTTCAAGTGGAAAATATACATATAAATAAGCCCCCCCCCCTTCCTCCCTTCCTCATTTCTGTTTTTTGAAAAGATTATATTATTGTATTTCGTTTACAAGACAGTGGATTACCCACGGTCGCAAATTTCGATTTTCCCACACGAGTTTTCCTTTTTCAGAAGTGAAAAAAAAGAAGCAAACCTCGTTGGGAGGTTCCTTTCATTGACGAAGGTCTGACTGGGACATACTGTTTTTCTATTTTTTCCTGTAGTTGACGGATTATGATAGGATCCGGCTCCGGCACACGGTTACGTACGATGATGGGGACAGGGAAATGATTCCGCTGTGGTCCCCGTGTCAATTGATCCGGGTGCTGAACAAACCCAAAGAGTGGCAGGCAAAAGCAGTGGAGATAGACATCGAAGCTGAGAAAGCCAAGGCTCTCCAGAAAGCCAAAAACATGCAGAAAAAGGCGAGTCAGAAAAAATACAGGCGTTTCAACGCCCAGATCTACGTTCAGTTCTTTGCGGGCATCGGAGGAACGTAATGTAGAATGTTGACATAAGGTTAATATATGTGTTATGTTAACATACCAATGGGAATATCGCTGTCGGGGGGTTTGAGGAGAATCTGGTTTGGGACGGGGTCGGGTTGATAAAAAGAGTGAGAAAAAGCCCATCGGGTGTAAAGGGGAAAAGAACGAGTTTATGAAAAAGGATTATGGATAGAAAAAAAAAATTATTCCAGCAGGAAGTGGCTTGTGGTGGTGTTTTTTTGGGTTTTTTTGCCCGGGATATTCACACCTGTGAAGTGTGATATTTGCAGGAGATGGAGACGGCTGAGGAACCCCCGCTGACTCAGCTGGAAATGGATCGGGAGGCCAACATCAGAAGGAACAAAGAAATCCTGGAGTCGCTGATGGGGGAACCCACGACCAAGAACAAGAGTGACAGCAGCTCAGCAGACGTCGAAAAGCCGTTTCCTTCGGAAGAAAAATCTAGGCAAGAGGAGGATAACGAGTCCCCCTCAGGTGATGCGATGTTTTTTTTTTTACAATGCTTTCCATCTCCATGCCCATGTTTTCTAGGAAAAAAGTAATTTTGAAAAATATCAATTAAGTACGGGATTTGTTTTTCAAACAGTTTTTTTTTTAAGGAAATAATAATTTTGGATGTATTTTTTGTTTCTTTCTAGTGGAAAAAGGGTCGAGCCCAGGTGGAGGCGACAGCGGGAATTTGAGCGAACAAACTACCAGGGTTGGCTTGAAGAGGAGGCGAGGGAGCGATGAGTCAGATGATGATGTAAGGAAAGAACACCAAAAAAAACACATTTTTTTTAAATAAATAATTTATACATTATTTTTCGGGGAAATAGTTCTCTAATCAGGATGAACAGCTTTTGTTGACGGTAAAAAAATATCATAAAACAAGAATTGATTGTGATGACCCTGGAAGGAGATGATGGGACTCTATTTCTTTTCACATTCACGGTTTTTTTTGGATGTCATTTTTGCGCCCACTTCTATTTTTATTTTTGTTCGTCAGGTGACCGATGGCAATGGAAGACCCAAACTCGACCCAGAAAGCCAAAAGGCCGATTAGCTGGGGATTCCCCCAAAAAGCAATCGAACAAAAAAAACCCTGGAAACTTCTGACTGGAAATCAAGATGAGACGGAGAACAAGTTGAAGCCATTTTCCAGGGGCTTTTTAAAAAAGAAAAAAACAAACAAGCAGGGTGTCACCACTTCTGGTTTTTTGAAAATTAACAAGCACTAAAGTTTTGTTGAACTTTTTTTTATCGTTTATTTTCCTTTTTATATCTCTATATATATATATGCTATTACAAGACAGATGGATGTTTTCCTGAGAGCCACTGTCGTGTTTTTTTTGTGTCTTCCACAAGCGATGAAAAGTTGAGTTGGTTTTTTCCATACAACTTTTTTTCTGGGCTTTCTTGTTTCGTTTTCTGCTATTTTTTTTGGCCCTGCAAGAGGGGGGTTTTTGATGAACGAGGATTTGGAAAGGGTGGGGAGATGCTTCTCATCAACGAATGCAAGAAAAAAAAGGAAATATACCCATGGTATGGAAATCGTGGTGTTGATTTTGGACTTCAGTTGTTTTTTAAAATACAACCGCGATCTGGATTCAGAATCTGACAATATTTTTTTTCTTTCTCTGGGCCTGCATATATGCTTTGGTGCGATTTTCGTGTTTTCATGAATTTTTTAATATTCCCATGGTGCATCGATGTTTGTGAATTTGAAATCACACAACAAAAGAGGAAAGCCCCCCCCCCCAAGCCACCCAGTGTTCTCACGAATTTTTTCAAATTCCACTGGCGCAGTGCCATCCACCCACAATCACGGACTCCATAGGCGATGGAAAACGGTTGGTGGCTATACATATACATATATATATTTCTTGTGGGTATGCAGTTCGCATACTGGACCTCGCACTGTGTTGATGAAGAACATAAATTTGGTGCAAACTCTGAGCCCTGGCATTCGTGTTGGGGGTTGAACCCACCAACCATGACAGGTAATTTCACTTTTGAGAGTCCTTCCCGCACAAGAAAAAAATGCAACAACAAACAAACACTCTCATGGACCCAAAAAAGACGATCATGCCCCCAACCGACGCAAGGACAGACATGCATTGGCAGGGGAAAAAAAAAGGCGACAAAAAAAAGGCATCCCTTCCCTTTTCCCCCAACAACAACAACAGGAAAACATTCCTGATTGAATTTGTTTCTAGTATATTGGCCTGTTTTTTTGATTACATCATGACCGCATCGCATCATCTACCCAATAACTACGATGGAATAACCAATATCAACTTACCCCCCCCCTTCCCTCCCTTTTTCTCTCTCTGTCTTTTACCCCCAATTCAAAAAGAAACATTTCACCCCTCATCTAATTACCGTTTGTTCGATTTTCGTTCCTCGACATAATATATCCCCAAGGGTTTCGTCTTAACTTAACCCTCCCCCCTATTGTTTGGGTTTTTTTTTTGACCATTTATGGTCGATGAAGACTCCTCCCCCCACCCCCCTCCCAAAAGAAATAACATAAGTTAAATTTCTGAAAATGCATTGCCCATAGACTCTCTTTTCCACAAAGACGATCTCTCTCCACTTTCTCTTTCTCTATGACCCCCCCCCCCCCTCCCTTCAAATTTTCGCAACAAAAATCGACGACCGAATCGAAACTGGAAATCCCTCATAACTGAAACCTATTAGGTGTTTTTCGTTCAACATTTCCCCTCAAAAAAACATAATCAAAGCAACAAGTGTGTATATATGAATACATATATATATATATAGATAGATATGTATGTATTTCTCAATATTTGTCTGAACCCCCCCCCCCCCCCCCCCCCTTCCCCCCTCAACTTTCCCCATCTCCCTGTTATTGGTTCTTGCTTCTGAGTTTCTATTTTATGAATCCCTGACCCCTCCAGAAAAAGAAGAATTCGAGAGGGGAAAAACACTAAGGGAAAAAGAAGGAAAAAAAAAATAAACACCAAAATAAAAAGAACATCGATCCAATTCTTTTTTCTCTCGTGTGTTTCTGAACCTGCTCGAGGACCCCCCCCCCCTCCCTGTAAAAAAAAAGTGCGAGAGAAATTTTTGCAAAATCCAATGACAACTAAAACAAAAAGAAATCGAAGGGAGCTATTTCTTTTCTTTTTTCTTTTCTCGTTTTTTTTTTTCTTTTCTAATATGCATCTCCTTTTTTAGGTTATGTGTTTTTTTTCAAGGTCATTGCTTACTTTTTTCCGGACTTCCAATTCTGTTGTTGTTTTTTTCTTTTCATTGCCCCCTTCTTTCGACCACCACAAGAAACGAACCAAAAAAAAAAACTGAAATAGAGAGGGAGGGATTTTTTTTCTGATTCCATTCAAAACACACACTTATATATCTCTCTCTCTTTTTTCCTCTCTTTTTTTTTTCTTTTTTTCTCTATTTCAGTTGAACAACATATCCAGAGTGATATCATACGCCCCTTCCTCTTCGGCGGGCTCTCCGGAAATTTCCTCAAACTTTTCCGAACCCTCCCGCAAATTCTGCATTTTCCTCTTCGGCCCCACAGCCGTCGACATGCTGTACAGCGTGATTTCCAAATCATGCAGCGACATCCAGGTGTCCGAATCCCCATGCGCAACCACGTAAATGTATGCGGAAGGATTCCTCACCCTTCGCCCCGCACACCGACTGAACTCGGAGCAAGACACCACCCCTCCACACCGATTGCACAAGATCCCAACCCTGGTCAACCAACCCTCCGCCAGCACCTCCCTGTTCGTCCATCGAAACTGGACTTTGTCGCCCAGGTGAATCAGATTCGCACCGACCAGGTCCCGGATGACAAAGGTAACCTCCATCTTGTGCTTACACACCTTGTTCGGGTTGCAAACCCCCGGCCGCGACTCCCAATCGTGCGCGATCACCGCCGAACCCCCCAGAATCTTCACTCTGCCCGGGATCATGTCCATGGCTTCGCTGGTCGAATCCGACGACCCAGGGGAAACCTGGTAGCTCGACACCGGGGAGGGCAGCTCAGCAGTCGTTCGATTCGCGAGGCCGATAATGTACTCCGTCCGAGGACCTCTCGCCAGGATTTCTCGCAACGAACGTGTTTTCGGCACTCTTTTCGGAACCATATCCCAACCCTCATTACCACCACCGCTCGGTTTCAAGATCCGAACCACTTTCAACCCGTTCACTTTGCACAGAGTGAGGACTTTCTCCACCACCGGGTCGAATTTCGATCTCCGCACCGGGCTGGGGGAAAACACCCCCGAGCGATTAGCTTCGGGGGCGCTGAGTGGGGGCTCCTCGTCCGAATTATCGGTGAAATTCAACATGGCTTCGTCGTCGTCGTATCGATCGGATCCTTGTCGGTTGAAGGAAATGAAACGGGGCTCCGGGTAGGAGTCCTGAGCAACATCACCTCGTGAGTCTTCTGGGTCGTCCAGTCGGAATCGTTTGGGGGGAACCCGGAGTCGCTGGCTGCGCCTGGCACTCTTGGTCCCACTCTTTCTGGATCGACCTTGAGTGGTTGGCTGGGCATTTTTCTGATGCTCCTGGACGAACTGGAGGAACACGGGAGGAGATGGAAAAGAATCAGGAAATGATGGAGCCCCACAACAGCGATCCTATCCAATGAATATTACCGATATCGCTTCCAGGATTCAGTGAAAAAACTCACACCGCAAAAATTCCAGGTTTCAGTAAAAAACCACATCGGTTTTTCCAGGGTTCGATTGGTCTTACACTTGGGAGGGGGTGTTTGTCCCCTCCCCTCCGTTTCTCTTTTTTTTCAATTGCTTGTTTCTTGCTTTACCTGGCGATTGCTCGACGAAGGTTGTGATTTTCTCATTCTGGAGGCCGATCGAGCCGATTGAGGCACTGCCACCATCGGAATCCGTGCGTTGTCAGACTTGGGGGACGGCTCCATTGCCTCGTCGTTGTTTTCTGACGTCAGGCATTCCTTGGACTGGTAACCTTCGCTTCCCTCCAACTGACTGAATATCGTCGGAGTTTTACCGCTGCGAAACCAAAAGGAAATGAAGTTCAGCACAAAGAATGATAATGCCATAACCCAGAACAGCGAAAGATAAGGATTTTGGAATCGAACGGAGCCCGGAATGAGTGTCCTCTTGGAGAATGAACAGGTTTTATTCGCTCTTCGGGTGGTCCTCATTTTTGTTATTTTATCTTTTATCTTTTTTTTTGGGGGGGGGGGAGAGCAGAATTTATTTGGTTTTCATGATTGGAGGGATGTCCAACTCGGTTATTTTTGGATTCTGGATTTGGTATCATTTTTATTCCTGACTCAAGAGGAAGGGATTCTATTTTTTTTCTTCTCAAAACGGGCTTCCGGCACAAACTTTGTGCGGCATCGATTTCTATTCCTGACTAAAGAAGAAGGGATTTATTTATATTTTTCTTCAAAACAGTCTCCAGGCACAAAAAATAAAATAAAGTAAATCCTCTTTGTGTGGCATTCATTGGTCTCTCACCAGTTTACGTCGTCCATCATGAAGGTGTACATCCCCACCGCTTCCAACAGCAACATCTTGGTATCGCATCGCGACGAATCGTCCGAATACTTCCGCATGACGCCCAGAATCTTTTCGATCCCCACATCGCGCAGTTGCTCCTGACGAAAAAACGGAGCGGGCCCCGCTCCATCTTTTCCGCCTACGGTGGACGCCTGTATCCCGTCGGTTTCGACGACTCCGTCGGTTCGGTCGTCAAGAGTTTCTGGAAAGCAAGCCCACACAGAGAGTCGTTAATATTCCCCAAGGTCGTCAAGACGGCTCGCCCCCAAAAGACGTCGCGCTCCATCTCATAACCACCCAGAATAGGGCGTCGCGGTTGACCGCCACCTTTTCGAGCGCATGCACTGTGGGGCACGTAGGTTGGGTATTGGAATCGCGTGCCGAAACGTCGGAACGGGCTTTCCATTGGACGAATTGACGTCTGCAAGTCGTCCGAGGAATCGGGAGGCAGATGCTCGAACCAGCCGTTTTCTATTTCGGTACCCAGCCGCCGCAACAAACAAACACAATTCCACCAGGAACGGAAAACGCCACGGGGCCAGCTGCCACCACCGCTCGCGATTCGGCTGTGTTGGTCGTTGGGATACGGAATCGCAATGTGTTTCGGTGTAGAAGAAAAACACAACTTCCACAAAAATTCGGACTGAACACGCGGAACGACTAATCGCCCCTCCGAACAGATTTTGGCGGGCACCATCCCGCCACCAGCAACCTACGACTCGCCCAAGGACTTTTCCGTCGAAGCAAACTCACCTACGCCCAGCCTCGTTGCACACTCGCGGTTGGGATTCGCCGTTGCTCGAGAAACGGCCTGCACGAGATGGAAACGACACAAAAAAACAGTTGGAAGAGGCAGACAACTTCTCATCTCCTTCGACAGAAGAACACCACTTATGAAACAACCCATCCCTGACAAGACCAACGAAACACGAACTGTCGCCCACCTCTTTTCTGCTTTTGATCAGCGCTCCACCCGACAGCGGTTTGCGGGGCGCCGCGTCGCTTAGGCGAACGAGATGGCCTTCGCAAGTTGGCATCAGAATGTTCTTCAGCCTGAATCCGCATCCGCTGAACAGAGTCAGCTTCTCGCTTTTTTTTGTTTTTCCACTTTCCACGAACCCCCCAAAAAACACGCACACAACAGGAAAAAACAACACTTCGTTGAAAAAGCAAACGCGAAATCCAGTTTTTCTTTGGGGGCGACGAATTTCGGGGGCACTCACTCGAGCAGTGGGACGTCCTCCATGTCACCGTCTTCGTATTCAACCTGAAGGCAAGTTGGCGAACGAGCCCGTCAGAACCGTCAAAAAATAAACAAATCGAAACAAAAATATTACAGACGAAAAAAAATTAAAATAAAACAAACCGTCGCCGCACAAAGGGGGGACGGTAGGCGGGTCGAACGAACGCACATCGACTGCCCAAAGCCGTCCTTTTCCTTTTTCCCCTGTTTTCTGTTTTCTTCTTGTTGCTTACTCTGAAATAGAGCGCTCCACGCACTGAAACCACCTCCAGAACTAAGCCCTTGTACACGCCGTAGTTTGGAAAGGTCTTTTGAACAACCTTTCCGACGTAGTCAAAGGGGTTGAGGGGCATTTTTCGACGTGAAGCTGCCCGCACTCCAACCACGCTGCAGCCACCACTCCAACAAATCAGTTCTACGGGTAATGGGGGGTCACGATTTGGTGGAAATTTCCTGGCGACGCTTTTTTTTTTGTTTTTCGTATTAGATTACGGAACTTTCGCCAACGATGGCGTAGATTACTCCCACGCACCACGCCGATGCTGTGGTCGTTTCTGTTTTGAGTGCGCGGGGTCGGCTTCCTCCAAAAAAATAAAGGAAATGCAGCTATGGAGAGTGATTTACTGGTGTTCTCGTGTTTTTTTTGGGGAGGGGGTCTTGGTGGCAAAATTGATTTTTTTAACCGAGAAAATTTCTGGTACGACTCGGACAAGGACAGCGACGCCTGCGTGGCGCCACACGAAAAGGCGACACGTCGCGCACTACGCTTTCTTTCGCTCCACGGCGAGGAAGGAAACGCAGTCGCTGAACGAGTTAGCGGCTGTTAACCAGCCGCCGACGTCGACGCAGTTCTGAACTGTACCGCGATCCTTCGGCATCGCCGAGTAACGTCCAAAACAACCGTTTCCCTGAGCGCAGTGACAAAGAAATAACCACGCACAGGCGAAGCACCGTTTCACCAAAGGCTTTCGTTGACCTTCGAACCGCGGACGCGTTGTTTCGGCGGCCCGCGTGGGATTAAGATGCGCTTCCACGCATAACGGTCCGTTGACCTCGCTGGCGAAAATGCCCGAGCTGGCGGCCGCGCAGGAGTGGGATACAGTTCGGACTGTCAGGACGCAACACAGGCATCGCGGTGGGGGTTCAAAGCGGGGGCCAGTTTCAGGGTGTTGCCGCGCGTCTCACCTCGTGTGTGTGCTGCCAGCAGTGCGCTCCAGTGGAGAGCCCAGGAAAAAGTCCAGATGTGGCGGCCACTTGTCGCTGTCTTTCTTCCTTTTTTCCGCTCGATGATGAAATCCACGCCACACTTCCACTTGTAAGCGCTGACCTGAGATACTCCGCGCGACAGCCCTCTCGTCCTGGCCGCAATTATCTGTGGTGTCCGTTAGTGACGACCCCTTTTAGTAACCTGGGCTTGAGAAACGAGGAGACAGCGGGCAACGAATCGAGCAAGGGATGACCACGGCGGCGGCTGAACGCTTCCTTCCCTCGGACTCTAGTTTGTCGAAGGGGCGGCGCGATTTGAAATATATCCCGCAGAAGAGGGTCGATTTCTTTATCTCCTGGGCGTGGTTTTACTACGGCGGTACTAATTCGTGGCGCGCGAATGACTGCGGGGTTTCGGCTCCAGACCCTGGACGTCGTTGAGGGCAACTCGCTGCTTTGTGGCTACCTGTTTCGGACGTCACGCCTTTCCCTCACGCCCACGCAATGCCGGCTGTGCACGTAGCCCTCCAGATTCGGTTTGGGAGCAGCGGTTCCCATCCGAGAGTGCCCTGGGGAAAATGTCTTTCACGCCACCGTTTTCTGACCCCTCACTTGGTGGATGGAATCATTGATTGCATTCTGCGTGATGGGGTAGTTTTGTTTGGGATGAGATTCGAACATGGATCTTATGACCATGAGGACAAGCACAAATTCCCTCTCCTGTGTGGTGGTGTTAACTTCTTCAGCAGGCATGTAATGTAGTCATTGTTGTCCCTTCCACAGCATAGTCACCTCTGGATCGATGCCACCATTGATGGAATTGTTTTCAGATTCCTTGATCTGGGTTTTATGGCACACTGCTACATATGCACAGCATCTATTGCTTCCTATCCTTTTTGCTCAGAGGGAAACAAAATAGTGGAGGGCTTGTTTGTTAGGACAGGTTTCTGACCTCCAGCACATTGGGGAGCTGCTGTCAGACATGATGCCATATCCTCATGAGGGGGGGAGGGATGGAGTGGGGAAGAGGTCAACCAGAGAACCACCAGCTACCTCATACATTGCTGCCCCCACTTCCCCAGAAAAAGAATGAACATTCATAAAAAAACAGCAGAAAAACAGTCATCCTAGCAAGGACGCTCCGGAAAGGAAACCGTCTGGACGAATATTGAGCTCCTTGCAAAAAATAAGCAGCAGTCCAGCGCCCTGAATTGTGACGGCGATTGCAATTCTGGAGCGCTTTGGGTGGAAACCGCGCGGAAGGGTGGAAATCACACTGAAAAGACTTTTGGGGATTGTAAATTCCCATCCCTACCACCACGTCAGCACCAACTAGACACCAATTTCGCGAACTTGCAAAATCCACCTTTCGGCCACTCCACAAATCAACCCTACTTTCCTTTCTCCTCGCTTGCGACATCCTGAGCAACGGCGGAAAAACTACGAAAAAAAAAAACCAAAACACGGATTGAGCAACGATGATGCATATTTTCTCTCGAGCCCTTCAAAATGGCGCGACCGAGGTGGCGAGCGCGGTCCGGGCGGTTTCCTTGACTCCGGCGCGATGCTATCACAAGAAGGTCGTGGACCACTACGAAAACCCTCGAAACGTGGGTTCTTTCAACAAAGGGGATCCCAACGTGGGCACCGGTTTGGTGGGGGCCCCAGCGTGCGGCGACGTGATGAAATTGCAAATCAAGGTGGACGACGACGGGAACATCGTGGATTCGTGCTTCAAGACGTTCGGGTGCGCCAGCGCGATCGCGTCAAGCAGCGTCGCGACGGAGTGGATCAAAGGGAAGACGATGGAGAAGGCGTCGGACATCACGAACAAGGAAATCGCGCAGCACCTGAGTTTGCCCCCCGTGAAACTTCACTGTAGTATGTTGGCGGAGGATGCCATCAAGGCTGCCGTGAAAGATATCAAGGCGAAGCGATCCAAAGAAGGGACCGAAGAGGTCGCCAAGGAGGCAATCTCTCTGTAAAAATGCTTTGGTGGTTTTACAACAACAGGGAAAAAGCCATGACGGGCTGTAAAGGGAAAAAAAAAGAAACAGCAAAACCACAGTGAAGAATAGGGAAAGATTCTTTTGCCAAAAAAAAAGAGGTTTCTTTTCTCTTGCCTCTCTTCTCACAGGGAGGAGCAAAAAAGTGAGAGAAAAAGAGTGAGGGTGGGGGAAACAGGGATACCATGTACACCACCCAGATAACCTCTTTTTTAGGCTAAAAAAGAAACAGAAAGAAAGAAAAAGAAAAAATGTTCTGGGGTTCAGACTGCTTAACACTTGCGATGGGTGATTTTTTGTTTATTTTTTTCGGATCGAGAAATGACACCCTACCAAAAAAAAGGTGCTGTGTGTCTCCACATTTCAGCAAAGCTGAAGGCACGAGGCATCATTTCTTGGCTCTACTATTATTATTTCGCTGAGTTGCTGTCGTTGGGAAAAGGTGTGTGGAGGGGTATCTTTCGGACTTGCCTTTGTTTTCCTTCAACCCTTGTTCATTCCGACGATATTGAAACCTAGAATCTGTGGGGTTCGGATGGGCTTCCAGTTAAGAAAGGGGGGTTGGGAGGATTAGATTGGGTTTGAAAGTTTCATGGGTTTGTTTTATGCATTGTGTATGGATGTATTCTTTTCCCCGAACATTTTGTGGGGCTGTACGACTACCACACGGGCTCTGCCTTGAAAAAACCTTGATGAAAACAACACCACATGGAATTTTGTAGACAATCTGGGACGGCGAGGATTTTCTTTCTTCCCATATATTCTGACGCTGGAGGGACCCAGTTCTGGCGATGTTGATAATACAACTCAACAGATTACAGTTTTCTCTGTCAAAAACACATCATTGTGGTCATCATTGTGGTGTCGATAGTTATCCTCTGGCCATGCATCTGTCAATTCACCACAATTCATGTCCGTCCAACACCATAGACAGCGAGAAGGAATCTGTGCCAACATATCTTTTTCGATTTTCAGAAACTTTTTTTCTGGGGGAAACCAGGTTTGATTTTGCAAGCCAAGGAATGGTTGCAAAAGGCAATTCCAATTCTACATAGAGAAAAAGGCGACCAGCCTTACACCGGCACACGGAAAGCACACGGATCCCCATGCTGAATAAGCTAACAGCAGTCCAGCTTTCTCACAATTCATTTTGCATTTTCCTCATGTTGGCCATTCCACCATTTCTCCCCCCCCCCCCCCCACCCTTAATACACCCACCAACAAAAAAAGAAGAAAAATTCGAAAACTGGAGAGCAGCAAGACAAGCTACCATCTGCCCCAACATTCACCTACCCACATTCTCATGTGTTTTCTTTTTTTTTTGCATCTAATGCCAAACCTTCAGCTACTTTCTCTTGTTTTTAAAGAAAAATCGAAAAACATCACCCAGCTTTTTCAGCGGTTTCTGATGGGGGTGTGGGAGGGGCCAGATCAGCCTGTTCTAATTTCGATAGACGTACGGACAGGGTTTTGAAATCGGTCTTGAAGCTCTCGACCTAAAAAAAATACAACAGATGCAGAAATATCAAAATTGTTAGCTTTCCAGTGAAAAAGCAACCAAAAAAACAAAAGCTGTCCCTTTTCACAGCTACTCAGCGTGATGCGGTTTAACAGAACAAACAGCCCCTGACGAAAATAACAAAGGAACAAGAAAAAGCCCCCGCAAGAACCGAAAACAAAAAAGGAAAAAAAAAACATGCAGAAATTCTCTTTCCAATGTATTGATGTTCAGCTGGAAAAAAAGGAGCAACTGCATCGCTGCCAATATTTCAGCAATGGGGTTTATTGTTTGGCTTTCTGTTTCTTTTTGGTTTTTTTTTCCCCCAAACAGCAGCAACCAGATCAAAACTTTAACATCAGCTTCAGATATCCCCCCTCCCCCCCCCCTCTTTTCCCTCATTTCAATCAAAATAAAAACATGGTGGGGGGGGAATCATGATGATGGGCACCCACCTCTCCAGCGATAATTGCGTGGCTTTTCTTGACGTCGTGTTGCAGTTGATATAACGCCAGGCCGCCTGCAACCGCGAATCCCGCGAGAAACGACGTCAACCGGATTCGGAACAGCATGGCCAGTTTTGCAGATCAAGCGTGGTGGCAGACGAATGTTGGGAAAAGAAATCGAAAAAAAAAGGCGAGGGGAAAGCAAAAAAGAAAGCGATTCTTTTTTTAATGTGGAAGAATTCTTTTTTTTTTTTTTTTTTGCGTTTCGGCAGGTGAGTAATGGGTGATTTTTTCTGCGGTTTCGGAAACTGTCATTGTGACGTCTAACGCTGAGCGCAGCGCGACAGCCTTCCTGAAGCAGAGAAACTTAGCCAGAAGCGATGGCATTGTTTGGAAGAGGAGCCCCTCCTCGACGAGACGTAGGGCGAGAAAATAGATATTCAAAAGCCAGCGCCATTGGCAGTCTGAAATTCAGACTCTGAATCGATAGAGGATTGGATATGAAGAAACGCTCGTGTTTTCTTCCTTTTCTGACGTGACCTCTATGTAACGCTTTTGCTGAGAGTTACACATATCAATGGGGTTTTTTTTTGCCAATCTTATCTACAGGATGATGACCTGTATGGTGGCTATGATGAAGAGTCCAACCCATTGGCGGTGAGGCAAAAATTTTTGCTGAATGTGTTGGATATTTCGATTATTTTTCGTGGCAGAAATTTTGTGAAATGTGTTTCGATAGATATTTCGATTATTTTTCGAGGTAGAAATTTTGCTGAATGTGTTTCGATAGATATTTCGATTATATTTCGAAGCAGAAATTTGGCAAAATATGTTTCGATAAATATTTTGATCATTTTTCAAGGAGGGGTTCATGGCGTGATGTGGTGATGACTCATCAAATTGAATGAGAGGAGAATAAGAAAAAAAAAAAACAACGGGTGGGTTGGATTTGTGGTTCAGGGAGGAAGGGTGATGACAGCCGGTCCTCAAACAGCAGACAATGGAGCCGGTGAGAGAGAGAGCCAGAATTGTAATTATAGTATCGCTTTTTGAAAAAGCATCAGGCAAAGTGAAGAAAAAGCAAGAGAGAGAGAGAGAGGAAGATGTGTTCGAGATATATATGTCTATGTATGCATATATATTGTCAGTTTTCATTGTCAAGTTTGAACCACAGTTTTTTTTTTAATATTAGAAAAGAAAAAATGATAACTTTGTGGCGTCATTTTTTTCCTTTTTTTTGGGGGGGGGAGGGGGTGGTTGAGTTTACCAGGAAAATTTCTTGTGGATCAAAGCAAATAAAAAGATTATCAACGAATTAAAAAAAAAAAGAGAGAGAGAGAGAGATGGTAACAGGTTGCTTCACACGATGTGGCCATCGTATTTTTTTTTATTTACTCATTTTTATATCTATATTTTCTGGGGAATAAAATAGCATCATCCTATTTTCTGGTTGATTTCAGGTTACGTTGGC
This sequence comes from Bryopsis sp. KO-2023, assembly GCA_030272585.1. Classification (NCBI taxonomy): domain Eukaryota; kingdom Viridiplantae; phylum Chlorophyta; class Ulvophyceae; order Bryopsidales; family Bryopsidaceae; genus Bryopsis; species Bryopsis sp. KO-2023. The sequence continues at coordinate 4,318,327 of BSYQ01000004.1, read as the reverse complement.
ACCTCGTTTGTCCCTCCCCAAAGCGCTTTTCATCATCCATTCACGCAGAATCAAATGATGGCCACCCCAGGTGAATTGCTTTCATTTGCCATGCATATGAACAAAAAGAAAGAAAAAAAAAAAAGAAAGAGAAGCTTCTTTTCTCTGTTTTTTTTTTTTTCTGTGACACATCATGGCCATCCCAAACCTCACACTCTCCAACAGCGGGTGAAAAAAAATTGAAAAAAAGACTAAAACTAAGAAAAAAATTGAGTAGGTGGATAGATGTCCACCAGCTGTGTGGATTCCAGCTCGTTTGCTTAAAAAAAACCAAACAGGAGAGGCATAATGATAACTTTACAATTTCCCTTCTGAACATACATACATATATATATATATAATTATTATTATTTTTTATTTGATCAGGAATGAGAGGCTCGACACCGGGTCCACCAGGATCGAGGATGGGTACAGCAATGAGACTTGGGACAGCCATAGGGGGGGAAGACGGCCGACCAATGACCTCGAACAAAGGAGCCGGTTTCACCTCAGCACCAAGAAACGTCTTCGATCCACTCCAGCAGGTGAACCTCCACCTTTTCCCAATAATAATATTAAACGGCTAGGGCTAACGCCCCAACGTGTCCCCTTAGAATGATCTGACTAATACAACCCAATCGTTGACTTCATCTTCCGAGGCCAAACACCAATCAGTGACCCCAATGAGTGACAAACCTTTTCCCAATATCACCAGGAATTCGTCAGACATTGTCCCCACCCCACCCCACCCCCCAACCTCAAGAAAAGATAAAAACAACACCGAGTGGGGGAAAATAATCGCCATGCTATGGGTTTTTTTTTCCCTTCTTGTTGATATTCTCGAGGGATGCCTTTTGCCATTTTTGTCAAGTTCACGAAATAGGGTCAACGAGGGCATGTTATTATGATGACAAAACATTTTGTGGATCCTTATACATATATAGGCTGGCTTTGGGGGAGTTGGACATGCACCTGCGTTGAAATCATCGGAGCCTAGCCCTGAAGATCAAGCAAGAGATATCGAGAAGAAGGTCCATGAGCTTCTGGAAGAGAGCGCCAAGCAGGCCGAGATCGGGGAATATGCACTAGGTGAGTGGGACCTATGTAAATCCATCGAAAACCATGTATAGATATGGATGAATTGATTTTTTATTTACTTTACGCAAACTTGCCCAACGTAGGCCGTCCACAACGAGGTGATTTAGCCCATATTTACATATACATATATATGACTGTTGATTCAATCAATGGATGGTGTCTTGATGAAAGGGGCGATCTCCAGCAAAAGAAATATTACATGATTGAACCGTCAGGATCAGATGATCGATATACTTACATATTCATAGAATGATCTCAACCTTTCTGACAAAAAAAAACTTTCTGTGATTCTGCTTCCCGATGGCAAAAAAAACAATAAAAAAACAGCTTTGGAGCGTGCCAAAGATGCTGGAAAGAAAGAGAGGCAACTTTCCAAACTCAGGGAGCAACAGGGGACGTCCGAGCAGATGAATCTGGACCTCACGTTCGCCGTCGTTTTTAATTTGGCACACAATTATGCGTTGAACGAGATGTTCGTGGAGGCCCTGAATGCCTACACCTCGATCGTGAAAAACAAGAGCTTCCCCCAAAGCGGCCGCCTCAGGGTGAACATGGGGAACATCTATTTCCAGCAAAGGAAATTTCCGATGGCCATCAAAATGTACAGGATGGCACTGGATCAGGTGGGTGTTGCTTGTGCTATGAAGTTGGAGTTGAAGTTGTGGTGGTTGAGGGGGGTTTTTTGTTTTTTTTCTTCTCTCCGAGTATTGTGAATATAATCCATCTTTAACTTCAGTTTTGTTGATATCATTTCTCAACCCTCCCTAAGCGCCCCCCCCCCCCCCCTTTTGTGTTTTTGTTGTTTTTTGCTTTTTTTTTAACTCCCTGTCGGTTGATATTCCTGTTATCCATCCCCTCCCGCAAAGAATATTTTAAAAAAATAGTAGTAATAATAATAATAAGATTAAAAAAAGCAAATCCTTGCACACTGCTGTGGATAATATTGAGACTCACGTGGACAGCAAAACATTTTCCTTCGTAGATCCCGGCCACTTCAAGAGAGGTCCGATACAAAATCATGAGAAACATTGGAATGGCTTTCATTCGGATGGGGCAATATTCGGACGCCACCCAAGCCCTCGAGAACATAATGGACAATGCAGCAGATCATCAAGTAGGTAGGCAGGGACCTAAAAACCATTTTCTTTTCGGTTTTCCACTACTGACCACCCCCACCCCCACCCCTTCTTTCCCCTGTCATAAGAGGAAAAACAAAAGTTGATGTGGTTGCTCTACTCAGTCCGAAGTTGCCCCCAAATCCAATGGAGAGAAATAATAATAATTAGAATGATGCCCATCATCCCCAAATTCCTTTTTTTTCCTTATATATATATATATATATATATATATATATATATTATTATTTTTTATTATTTTTTTTTCCGTTTCCAGTATGGAGCACCATGTCAATTATCTTCACAAAAGAAAAAAAACAGTGTGTTTAGGTGGTTGGGTGGTTTTTTTCTTTCTTTTTTTTTGCAGACTGGATTCAATCTGGTGGTGTGTTATCACGCGCTCGGGGACATGGATCGAATGAAAAGGGCTTTTCAAAAATTGGTCGAATCGGCCCCTTGCAAAGAGGAGGAGGAGGAGGAAGAAGAGGCCGACGAAAATCAAGATGGAACTTTTAGACATGACGGCCTCAGGGAAGAGCTCAGGCAACGACAAATCGAAACAGACAGGTGTGTGGAGCTAAAACCTTGCATACATACATACATATATATATATCGAATTTCTGGATGTTCGACTCGGTTTCTTCTTAGTTTACTGCTGGGGTAGAGAGCTAGACATGGTCATTGTGATGCTACGGTGGTTTATTTCTGAGTCAGTCATTAACACACTTCCGTGAACGGGCTGCACTCGTCCTCTTGGCCTTGTTTAAAACACTTTGAATTCAAAAAAATATATATATCGAATTGAATATATATGTGCAAAAAGTCAGACTGCCTTCTGTAAGAAAGAAATGGCTCTCGACGCCGGAATAAAAATAGATTAACGGAATCGACCATTTTTCATTCCGTTTTGTTTGTCAGAACTTTAATACTTTAATATCATCTGGGGGCGTGTTTGGTGATTTCTTGCAGGGTGTTGCTCTTAGCCTCTCAATTGGTAGCCCCCCAAATTGACCAAGGAAACGAACTGGTGGGGTTTGATTGGTGCATAGCTCAGCTGAACGATTCGGGACACACCCGATTGGCCAATGAAGTCGAACTTGCGAAAGCCAGTCTCTTCTTGTCACGCCAAGACTTCAAGAGCGCCATAACGATTTTCAAGGTGACACTCCCCCTCAAAAAAAAATTAAAAAACAAACACAAAAAAAAAAGAAACAAACCAAACACATCCATGTATCTGCCATCTTTGGATATTACTGTGCTTGTTTTGTTTCCCTATGTCGTTTTTTTCCCACATAAAATTGATTTTATATCCCTAGATTGTTTTTTACCCCCCAAAAAAATCGAATTTTGTCGTCAGCTTTCGATCTGCTCATCTCACTCTTTTCCCTGGTTCTCACACACATTTGATTTTTTATTTTTTTCAGGACTTCGAGAAGAAGGAGCTGGGGCTGAAAGCCAGAGCAGCCACCAATCTTTCATTCCTGTATTTTCTGGAATCTGACTTGGAAAATGCAAAAAAATATGCCGGATTGGCTGTCGAAACGGACAGATATAATGCCCTGGCCTGGGTGAACAAAGGCAACGTGGCTATGAACAGAAACGATTTGGAGGGCTCCAGGGCAGATTACTGCGAAGCTCTGACTGCGGAAGTGGATTGTGTGGAGGCCATATACAACATTGGGTGAGTGTCATGGTTTTTCAAAAAAGAGGAATGCAATAACTGAGAATCGTCCGGAGCAAACGATATGCAGCAGTGGAATGGGGGAACACAGCGGTGTATTGCCTGGTGTACTGCCATATGTACTGACTGATGTACTGACTGATGTACTGCCTTTGGCGATTAGTCAATCAACCAAGATCTGTGCGTGTACCAAAACATTGAAATATGGGGGAGGGGGGTTAAGTGAGGCCACTGGCTTGGAAACTCAAAGTGCTAGACTTGAGTTAAGAAAAAAAAACGTGTGTTGGCAGATTGATCAACAAAAAGCTTTCCATCCAAGAGGAAAACGATGGAGATCGGGCCAACCTCTTGAGCGAAAGTCTGTCGACGTTCAAGAAACTTCACTCCCAATTGCCGGACAACATGGAAGTCATTTATCAGGTAAATGGAGCGGCGATCCAACAACTGGAAGAAAGAAAATTAAAAGGGAATAACAGCCCCACACAGACACACGCTTGCAATTTTGGCTGGAAAGCGAACTGAAGACTGGACAGTTTTTTCCAACCACCCCACTCGATTTACGATCAGGAAAATGAACCGTGAGCTTTCCAACCGCCAAATTTAGCAACCAAGATCAGAAAGAGAGGGGGAACTCCTTCGGTCTGACAGAAAGCCAAGGATATGTCAAAACAGCTGACACCCAATTCCTCGAAAAAAACAAAAAAACAAAAAAAAACCAAGATCAGAACAAATTAAAACCAAGATTCGAATTTTCAGGGGTGACAGAATGCCATGTGGGTGCACGTTTGATTTTGTGATGGGGTGCAGATCGCAAGCTTGTACGAACTGAAACAAGAAACTCAGAATGCAATCAAGTGGTTCGAGATCCTGCACAGCTTGGTCCCGAACGATGCCGGAATCTCAGCCAGACTCGGAGCAATTTATCAAGCGTGGGTTTTCGAATTTTCCTTCCCTCCTGGCCATGCCATGCCACACACACACTCAATCAAAACAACCAAACCAACAAGCAACAGACATGCACTTACAAGAACTGACAAGGAGGGGGGGGGGATTGTCACCTATGGATGCCTATAAATGTTTCCAAGATGAGGGAATGGTGCAGAAAGATTTTTTTTGGCTTGGCGTTCAATAAAACGACGGGATCCTGATTTCTGAAACAGAACGGATGATGAGGCAAGAGCTCTGCATTACTACCAAGAATCCCATCGCGCTTTCCCAGCCAACATGGACGTGATATCCTGGCTGGGAGCCTTCCATGTCCGGAACGAGGTGTACGAAAAAGCAGTGCCATACTTCGCCTTAGCAGCCAAGCTCCAACCCAATGAAGTCAAATGGGAATTGATGGTGGCCAGCTGTCACAGGTGATGTTTTCTGAATTGAAAGTGTTTTATATAAGGCCAAGAGGCCGAGTGCAGCCCGTTCACGGAAATGTGTTGTAGGCTGACTCAGAAAAGGGGAAAAAAAAACAGCGTATCATCACAATGTCCATTTTTAGCTCTCTGCCCCAAAACAGGTAATTTTACATAATGTAATATTTCATGATTAGCGTTATGATGGGACACATAACGCATGTATTTCTTTTCTCTTTCTGGAAAAAGAAAGAAAGAGATTTTTTACATGGAAAAAATGCTGATGGAAGTATGAGTAAAGATGCATGTATTGGTTTTCGATAGTGTATGTGTGTGTGTGTGTGCAGACGGGTCCAGAATTATCCAGAAGCTTTGGCGAAATATCGATCCATTCACTCCAGACATCCAGACAATGTGGAGTGTCTGAGATATCTTGTGCACATTTGCACGGAACTCGGGCGAAGAGAGGAAGTGGCCGATCATGCTGCAAAACTCCGAAGGGCCGAGAGAGCACAGGTAATGCAACACTCTCTTTTCGATTCGGAAACCTGTCTGACATGGAGCCAACCCAGAGAAATCTCCCTTTCTATTTTTGGAAATGAGTCAAAGACATCGACTTTGGGAATTGTGGCTGTTTTTCTGGGACTGTGCTGTTTTCTTTTTCTTCTCGGCGAAATTTCATTCGAATACCGAAAAATCCAATATTTAAATATTGTGTCTAAGATTACTGGAAAAGTAGAAACAAACTTTTTTTAAAGATAAAATCCTTATTCGTTGGCCGTCATGATACGAATCCTGGGGTGGTTTGGGTTTAGGGTCCAGCAACGATGGCGGCTGCAGCTGGTACGCCATACACAGCTCAGCCTGATGGGGGAATGGCCCCATCGAATCCTGCTCGGATGGATTCAGAAGACAGATTCCAAATCCCCGCCGGCCCAAAGCTCAGGAAAGTGGTCATGCAAGAAACCAAACAGGACGATGATGACTGGGGAGATGAGGGGCTGGGGGAAGATCTTTTGCCCATGTAAAACCATTAAGGAATGGGGAGGGGGTTTCATAAGAAATGCATCTTGTAATGATACGTCTCGATTCAAAAATGGACTTTCCAGTTCGACAGAAAATCTTTGTGTTGGGTTGGCAAAATAACAACCTCTGGACTCCAAACTCTTCCAATCAATCTCAGAGTGGTTGGGACATGGTGCCCACTGATGAGCAATAATTGTAGGCAATAATGGGGCCTTTTCAGAATCAATCTTTGGGACCGGTCCCTTGACATTCTGGCTCGGCAGTAATCGAGAGGTAATGCCGGTGGCTGGAGTGAAATTTCTATTGTCCAGAGGATCTTTTCAGTGGGAGGTAGTGGAATTGGTGTTGAGGAAAGAATCAGGTGGTTTCTTTTTCTAGTGGGGGGGGGGAAGGGGGGGGTGGCTGGATGAACTGATTGTCTCAATTACCAGCGCAGACTTTGTTGGTTCGAGGAGATGTGCATGGAGAGAAGAGATGGAATTGCTTTTTTTGGGGGGGGGGGGGGTATCGAAATTGGTCTAGTTTGCTCCGAAATGTTATTTAGGTGGAAAGGAGGGACACGTTTTGCCACTGCCAGCTGGGGGCTGAGCTCTGTGTGACCCGCTTTTTGGCCACTTGGAGCTCCTTGCGTTTGCATTTGTACGAGGATTGTTTTTACAGGGGGCAAATTATCAAGCCATCTTCATAAGTTATGAATCATAACTGATCGATTCAAGAGCAAGGAAAAGGACACGAACATGGATAATACAACATGCGAAAAAAAAATGCATTTCTCTTGCATCGTGTCGCAACAAGAAGGGAAAAAAGTCTCGCGCTGGAGGGTGCTCCTCCTCGACTCCGGTTGATGGCCCCACGTCTGAGGGTATGTTTCGCCAGGTTCTAGGAAGGATATGTATCGTCGTTTTTTATGTGAAGGGAGAAGAGGCGGGATGCCGTGTCGTGTCGACGTAGGCGGAAGCCCAAGTTGGTTTCGATTTTCGACGCTCTCTCCAGGCAACCCAAGACTTGCGTTCACAGTACCAGTTTTCGCTTTCGACACGTCACATGCTTTTTAAAAACTGCAAGGAAATTCATCCACAGTTGGGGGCGTTACTGCATGTTGTCTGTCCCACCGAATCAACACGATTGGTGATTGCCTGAATGGATATAATTTATGTAATGAATGTGATTGACCATATGTCAGTCATGGGAATTCACAAGGGCTGATCGAATTCATGAGAGTTGGAAAATTGGTGGATGTTGAGTAGTTTTTGTTCTGATGTTGTTGCATTATTCCCTTCTTTTTCGAAGGTCATGACTGCAGGTTGCTCCTGTCTGACCAACAAGCATTGGAGGGTCAACAGAACAGACTGCCAGATATTATGTCTTTTGGAAATGAGTTCGTTCATGAAACGGAGCTTTTGTGCAAGGTGGCTATATTATTATTTTTATTTACAACAATAATAATAGTAATCAATTAATTAATTAGTTAATTTGAAGTGTTGAGAGAAAGACAATAATTTTCTTGGCGATTGAGTTTCATATTTGCAAGATTTCTGTGTTAAGCAAAGGCGATATTAACTTCATTCTGTCGATAAGTTTGTGCATCCCCCCTTCTCAAATTCTATGGGGAGTGATTCTCAAATCGAATAATTGTGGCCTCCCTGGCCTGGCACCAAAAAATCCCTCAGAATTGTACTGTGACAATTGCACCATTCATAGCAATAGATGTTGGAAATGTATGGGTGAAGTGTTTTGGGAACCTGCTGTTTGATTCCTATGTATGTGTGTGGGAGGGATGCATGCCACTAGCATATGTGTAATGGAATAGGAGATGCATGCCTTGGTGTGTGTGTTTTCAGGATGCGTGAGTGTTTGGCGGTCAAAATGCTGAATAGCTGGCGGTCAGACAGGTGGGGTCAAACCTTCATTCAGTCTGACGCCCCCCAGTCAGACCCTCATTCGGTCAATCCTGGCGCCCAATACTAGGGGAGCCCACCCCCATTCCACCACAGAGCCACTACTTGATTTCAGGACTTGGAATTTGTGGACATTACCTTTTACAAAACAGTACTTTTGCCAACCAACAACACCGTCTTACCAATGGAGGTAGCATAAATGAGCATTATATGAGGCATTATTAAAGTTGGGACCAGGGGAATGCAATTTTGGAATGGTTGACATATATGGGGGTTGTCGTTGCTTTGGCTTGGCCATACGGACCATAGGACAGAGGATTTCTAGTGTTTCTCAATGGAAAGTGCAATTTCTGGCGCACCATTGACCAAGGGTACCCCCCGAAAAAGGGCAATGCATGTTAGGACTGTTGCTTTGACCTGCCAGATTCATACAGAAGTGGGGTGCTGGCCAGAGGGTGGTTAGACTGATGCTTGACCCAATTTCTGGCATATATTCCCCACCCTTTGACCAGATATCTGTCGGGCACAAGGCCCCAGATGTTTGTGCATATAAAAATCAAACTGGACAGTGATCCATACCATGGGATTGATTGAATTGCTGGCGGTGTTGACCGACCCTTTTTTGTGTTGTGAATGGTTCAACAGAACAAGTCGACGGACCTGGAGTTGCGTAAGCAGCTGGCCGAGGCCAGAACGATTCTCCGACTAAGGGAATGTGCGATCAAGAGGCTGCGTGAGCAGACAGGGTCGTTCATGTGAGTGAATATCCGAACCCTTTCCCTTGATTTTGTTTGCAGTCTTCCTTGGGGATTCCAGTGGTTGAATAAGGGATGGATAAACCCCATGCATTCAACGAGCCCATTTTTCCTTGACGGTTCACATTCGAAACAGAACACTGCTAGTGGAGGAACGCACATAGCCACGCCAGGGATAACCCCCAAAAAATGGCCATCAAAATGGATACAAATGTGAACCATGGGTGGATGACGTATGTAGGGGTCCAAACAACACAGCCCAGGCAACGATGAGTGAGATGAGGGAATCCGTCAGGGGATTCATGAGGAGGCATCCCGGTGTTCCATACTGTGGAGCAGCCAGCCAAACATCCACTCAGCCACTACAGAAGACCCGCCCATCGAAAAAGAAAACCGACACGGATGGTAAACAGGCGAAACCGAGTCTGGATAAGGCCAAAAAGGGTGCGATGAAAAACAAGTGCAAAGCAGATGGGGCTGCTGCAAACCAAGCTTGCCAGTCGAGTTTGACAAGGGTAGGTGACTGCATTTGCTTAATCTGCTGCCGCTTTCTCGAATTCGTGTTTTGTTCCCAGGTGGAAGTGTTTTGGGTAGAGCTATATGAAAATCTTGCTCCCTCAGATGGCTTCGTCATTGTGTTGGATGATTGTGTTCAAGGTTCAGGGCAAAGCAGCGGACAAGAAGCCACGTCAGGACCCACAGCTTGTGAAAGCCGGCTCATCCAAAGTGCAAACTGGCATGGTAAAACAGCCGAGGTCAAGTCCGAGTCAGCCCAAAAAGGCTTCGGTGAAAGGGCAGCAGGGACCGTCAAACGTCTTTGCAAAAAGGGATCTGCCAGAACCGATTTTAGCCAAGGTACGTGACCACAATCTGTTGCTTTTCTTGAGTCAGTTTTTTGTTGTTGGGTGAAAGTTTGGGGTGGAGCTGCAAGAAAGGATTCAACTGCCAAATGACAGGGATGCATTGATTGTGTTGGATTGATTGTGAGCAGAGCATCAAGAAAAAGGAAAGCGGTGTTCAATGCATGAAGGTCCAGGGCAGCGATGCCGCGATCCAAACTTGTGGGCTTCCTTGCGAAAAATCGGCCGAACTGGAGCTCAAGGTACAATGGTGTTTTTGAGTACACGCATCTGAATCAAACAACAATTGCACTTGGATTTCTTGATAAAATTTCTCTTTTGTTGAGCGGCAGAAGAGAAAACAACAACAGCAACTGTCTTTCATTGGATGTTTGAGAACTGAGCATTGATTGAGTATGTGTGTTTTCCTGTTCTCACAGGAGAAAGTGGCGTTGCTTGAATCGGAGCTGTTGAAGGCGAAATCCCTGCAGGAGCAACTGAAAATGGACAATGAGCGGCTGGTCGAGCTCCGGGCATTGGATCAGCAAGAAATCGATGCGTTGAAGGAAGAAGTTTTGAAACGCAGCGTGCATGAGGATTCGCTGGAGAGAGCCTGCGACAAGTAAGTTCCGTCCATTTTGATTAAACCAACCAGAAAAACGAACATCTTGATGGACGTGTCCTGATTTGTCTCTTTCCTTGCTGCATCGTTTGGACGCATTACTAAACAGATTCTGTTGCACTTGGGCATTGAAATTCTTTTTTGATTGAACCACACAGGAGCCAGAAGGAGAGCGAAAGCTTGAAGGTGGATGTCCAAGCGCTCAAGGGCCAAATGGCGGTGCGTCTTATGTCATGTGTTGCATGCGGGAATAAACAACAGTGAATTGGAACCAACGTAGTCAGCCATAGTTGCTTGTGGAAAATTTGGCGACATTTGCATGTCCCCCATCAGTAAGTGATACGATCTGGTGTGTTCCATTTTCAGGAGATGGCAGCAGTCATCGAGCAGGAGGAGAAAAGGTCCATCGCCGCTGAACTCCAAACCGTTCGGAAAGACCTCCAGGTTGCCGAAACTTCCTTGGTGAAGTCACACCTTACGTTGACCGAGAAGGGGCTGGAGATCGAGGTGCTGAAGGGGCAAGTGGGGGAAGCGTGGCACGTTTTCTCTCAGGTTGGTTGAAATGTTTTTTCCTACTCGAGGGTTGCACACTTTTGTGTTGGAGATGAGTAGCATGGTTGCAACAAGACTGGAGAAACCTCTGAAATGGTTCTGAAAACCCCACATTTCTGAGGTGCAACATCGATGTCTTGCCAGGTTTTCAATCGCAAACCAGCGTCCAGCAACAGGGCTGGAGCTGGTGCGCGAACACCTCTTCTGCTGGAGGGAAACGGGACGAGAAGCAACAGGACAGACATAGGACTTGGGGGGGCCCCTTCAAGACAGGGTGCCATGAGAAGACAGCGGGAACTCCCTGACCTCTTCGACTTTAGTTGAAAGAGTGAGTTTGTGAAAGGAAAACAAACCTCAAAAAAGCTCGTCTCGTAGAAATAATTTGAGGTCACCTGAAATGTTCTAAAACATCAGGGATGGGCACTGTTGGATGTTTGACATTTGAACATCTGTTATTTTTCTGCAAGATTTTTCAGTGATTTGAATTTCCCTCATTGACTTGATGTAGGAGCGATGGCAGAGTGCATCCATACAAGAACAACGGTTGCCAAAAAAATTTCACAAGAGAATCTGGAGGAACATTGAAGTAGTGGAAAAACAAAAATTGGGAGAGGTACAAAAGAACAAGAAAAAACAAAAAAAAGAAGACGGTGGTGTTCTTTTTTTTATATAGTGATAAGAGAAAAGATGAAAAACTAAAGTTACAGAAAAATGGGGTGAAAGAAAAGGGGTGCTTGATATTATTACTATTATTAAGAAAAAAACAGAAGACGGTGTTCTTCTTTTTATTTAGTGTTAAGTGAAAAGATGAAAAACTAATGTTACAGAAAAATGGGGTGAAAGGAAAGGGGTGCTTGATATTATTACTATTATTAAAGAAAAAAAAATGAAAAAAGAATGAAAAAAAAAGAAAAAAGAAAAAAAGAAAGATAGAAAGAAAAAAAAATGCACTGCCAATCCAGTGTCAAAAATATTTGTGCTTGTTTTTTAGTATTAGACAGGTTTTTTCCCGCAAGGGGTTTTTTCCTTGAAAAAACAAGGCACCGCCGTGATGGGGCGAAAGAGGTGGTTCAACTCCACCTGTGCCTTATGGATTCAGGGATCAACAAGATCATCTAAATCCACTGAGAAATCAATACATTTTTTGTTCTTTAGTGAACTTTTTCTGCAACATGCTGAATAGTCTAAAAACCGGAAAGGAAGTAGAGTGAAGAAGAATATTTCATCTGGGGAGGGAATTAGATGTACATTGATGGGAAAACAAGAAACCGTATGAGAAGTGAGGAAAAGGAAAAGTACAGTGCTCTCTTTTTTCTTTCTATTTCTTATTTTATAAAATATGTATTTTGTATTGCTTTGATCGCTTGTGGTTGGCCGACAGCCCTTTTGCAATTCAAAGTCCTTTCTGTTTATTTTGAAGCCTTTTCTGGTAATTTTCAACATTGAGAAAGATTGAATGAAAGTTTTGCAGCAAGGGAATCAAGCTAAATGTTGAACAATGAAAAGGGAAGAAAGGAAAGATGATAGGAGTGAGGTGAAACGGGTTTTCTATGTCCCAGCATGCCTTTCTTCTGTGTTGTGGATTTCTGCTCAGCACTGGCTTCAATTGGAACTCAGGAGAAAGCCGATGTGGGAAAGATCCACTCTGCTGTGGTGGTGTTTTCAAATTTTGCTGCGACTCAAACCACAATAAAGGTTTCCTCAACTGTGTAACGAGTGCTTGCCAGCGACACACGATCGAACCACAACCCAATAGCCAACTCAGTGACGCCCCATGCCAATCTCCCCTCTCTTGACAACGATACAACGACAATCAATCCATCCCAGCCCACCAACCCGAAGGCCTGGTACGGTGTTTGTGCGTTGTCTGTCATGTGAACGGCGGCCCCTCCATCTGAAGGTAGTTTCGGACTAGCTGAGAAGAAGTTCCACTCCTGGTAGGAGACCTCGTTTGCACCTCCATTTCTGAGAGGGGGGGGGGAATGCTGGAGGTTTATGGCTAAAGATAATGGGACGAACTTGTCGGGCTTGCTCTCCCAAGGGAATCGATGTTTGCTTCCAGATTTCTGCATGATCCAGCAAGCATATCTCACGAAATGTTCTTTTGTGTCCCAACATGATTTTTCTTCTGTGTTTTGAATTTCTGAGAGTGGGAAATGCTGCAGGTTCTTGTAGCTTAAAAAAATGGGATGAACATGTTGAGCTTCCTCACCCAAGAGAATCGATGTTTGCTTCCAGATTCGCTTCAATGCATGATATGGGAATCTTAGGAATCTGTTTACACTCATCCAAAGAAATTGGCTCGGCTGCCTGGGTGGCGATTGAATATTGCTGGCATTTGTCATAGTTGAACGGGATCTCGATGATTTGGTTGTCAGAAACTGAACCCACTGTCTGAAGGTCAGCAAGGGAGAGATTCTGTGCCGAAGCTTTCGGGCAAAGCCACAAGTACTGGAAAGCACAGCACTTCGATAGCAAATTCGTTGATCTATGGATCAATCAAAATCGTATATTAAGAGAAAATTGGAAGAAGGGATCTGCAGCCCTTAGTCCTTGAATATGAGAGAAAAAAAAAGAAAAATGCCATATATTTTCTGGTGTTCATTTTCTTGCCATCAGATTGGTGCGAGGTTGGAGTGCAAATGGACTGTCTGTTTTTTTGCATAAAGTGATATGCTCGGTTTTATCTGAACCTCCACCAGGTATTGCAACCTTGAGGTTAAAAATCATATTGAGGCAAGAAAACACTCGGTCCAACCTGCAATTCTCTCTTGTGTCGGGTTGAGTTGTGTGGGTTTGCTTTCTTGAATCTCTCTTCTTGCTGCGATGCAACCGTATGAAATTTTGGAATTCTGAACCCCCCCCCCCAAAACAATTGAAATCCCATTCGATGTGTCCGCCAAAAAAATCAAAGAGAAAAGCTGTTTGCTGTCCAGGTTTTTTTTTACAGATTCCAAATTTGGACTGTTATAAACCACCCTCTTCTGCCCCCCGCCCACTTCCCCCCCCAAAACCTAATCCACCACCCTTGTTGAGGTGGGGTTCGAGTCGATCGCCGCCGACCTCTACCATAAGAGGTTGGTGGCGATAAACTGTTCAATTTTTTTAGGGGGGGCAGAAGAGCTAGAGGGTGGAATTCTCCATGAAAAACAGCCTTCTTTCCATGCGACACATAAAAACCTTTTGTCTCTTTTCCACTACCCAGCAAAATCCAACTGCCGATTGGTTTGGTTCACAAAAATCCCGGTCCTATCCGACACATCATGTCCATCTATTCCGCCCCGTTTTTATTCATCTTCATTTCCCCCTCTCAGCTCTCCCTTTCAGGAATCCCAGCCTCTTTCGCAGCCCACCCACTTCCCTCCCTCACCCGAACCACCACCCTTGTTGAGGTGGGGTTTTGAGTCGATCGCCGCCGACCTCTACAAAAAGAGGTTGGTGGCGATAAACTGTCCACTGTTTGTTTCTTGGGTTCGGGAGGGCAGAAATACTACCGACTGGAATTCCTGAAAAACGCACTGCCTCTCTCCTTTTCCAAAAACCTCGGAGACCCTCTATGCCATGGACTGTCGCTTTTTGAATGGATTTCATCGATCCACCCCTCTTTTTGGCTTCGCTGGTCCTCCACCGCCCAACCAAGAAAAATTGACCTTATCTGCCCAGGAACCCAGAATTCCAGAAAGCACCGTCTCCTTGTGCAATGCCAACATTTCGGCAGTCAGTTTCGACACTGCCGATGATTCATCCCCAGTCCTCCTTTGCAGCTTTTCCAACAAGAACTCCCCATGATGCGATCTGAGAGCCAAAACTTGAATGGTGATCCTCCCAGTCAGACATAGAAGACCCGGGATTTCCGCGTCTGATTCGCCATCCAGAGCATCCAGGTTCCTGCAAAGCTTGTTGAAATTTTTATCAAGGGTTGATTCCAACAGGTTGTACATTTTTTCCTCCTGTGCTTTTCTGTGCTCGTGTCGATCCTAGCCACGAAAGCATCTTGCTTCTCAGCGACCTTGTTCTTTTAAACAGAAGAACGGAACCTTATCTGGCAAATATTCTCTCTCGATGAATGCATCCACTGTTCCAGACTGGCCCCAAAATCCCCATTTACTCCCTTGCTTCCCTGAAAACCTCCATCCTTTCTCCACAGGGAAAAGCGAATTTCTTGTTAACACCTCTATGATCATTATAGCAATGGTAAGAAAACCCATATCAGGAAATCTGGACCAGTGGCTTCCACACAAACTACAAGTCCGACAATTTTTTTTCTTATAATCTGACCATCACTGATTTCCCTCTCAAACTCCACTCGTGCTTCTTTTTCCAAATATTCTCAGAGGTGCATAAAACCCACTGGGGATCGACTATGTCTTTCCCCCACCTCTCCACTTTCCTCCACATTAAACGATAAATTAACCTTGCCCGATCTTTCTCACCTTGGAAATTACCGCATGGTTTCCTTCATTTTCTCCTTCAAAATAATATCCTTCTCAAACCCCCCCCCCCTTTTCTCAAATCCTGAATGAGCATCCACTGTAATTCTCATCTGTTTTTTTTTTTCCCCAAGCCCTTTTAGTAACACTCCTTCCTTCCAGAATGTATGCATCGTCGTTTTCTGACTCCAAGCTCCCAATCCATTGCTATTCTGCCCCTTTTTTTTCCACCTCAAAAATGAATAAATAAAGAATAAAGAATAAAAATATACTATGCCCCCTTTTTTCCCATCCGGAAAATGAATAAATAAAAAATAAAAATATAATCTGCCCCTTTTTTTTCCCATCCGAAAATTGAATAAATAAAGAATAAAGAATATGTACCCTGTTCCCTCACGAACTCCATGGTAACAAAACCCATAAAAAAAAAGAAAAATCAGGAGCTATGAAAAATATATTTTTTTTTCTCCTTGCTGCGCCTAAATCCCTCCACCAGAATCCAGTCGATAAAAACTGACCCTGCCCCCCTGTCAATGCTGCCCTGTCCTAACTTGACCGGAAGCAATTAACTCATCCACTCGATTCCGGAATTCCTCTTTTCTCAAAGATGCAAAAAAATCACTGAGGATCAACAATATCTTTTTTATCGGTCCCTTTCCTTTTTCTTTCTCCTTTACCGCAACAAAAACCATCAGTTAACCTTCCCCAATCTTTGATCATGGCTTTTTTCGTTCACTTCTTGTCCAAAATTAATTTTTCAAGCCACCCCTCCCCCTTCTAAACCCCAAACTTCATCGAGGGGTGCTCTTTCATTTCATCTGGGTCTTTTTCCCCCCAGCCTTTTGATGACACTCCTTCCTTCAACAATGTGTGCATCGTTCTCTGACCCCAATTCCGTCCCTTTTTTCCAAACTGAAAAATAAATAGATATAAAAATCATATATATTTCTGTTCTTTTTTTTTTGCTTGAATCCCCTCCACCAGAATCCAGTCGATAAAAACTGACCCTGCCCCCATGTCAATGCTGCCCTGTCCTAAATTGACCGAAAGAAATTAACCTCTTTTTCTCAAAGATGCAAAAAAACTCACCAAGGGTCAACAATATCTTTCGCATCCCTTCCCTTTTTCTCTCCCCTCCATCGAATAAAAACGATCAATCCACCTTCCTCTATTTTCTTCACCTAAAAAATCACAGAATGACTGCTTTCCTTCCTTCTTTACTTCTTGTCCAAAATCAGAGTCTTTTTTCAAGCCCCCACCCACCCCTTCCAAACCTCAAACTTCATCGAGGGGTCCTCTTTACATTCCATCTGGGTCTTTTTCCCAACAGCCTTTTAATGACACTCCTTCCTTCAAGATTGTGTGCACCGTGCAAGTTTGACTCCAATTCCGTCCCTTTTTTTCAAACTGAAAAATGAATAGATAATTTAAAATCTCCCTCACAAACTCTGTGGAAGAAAAAACCGGCAAAACATTACAGGTTCTCCACTCAGCTCTTGCCGCCACCCGTTTCCTCCATCCCAATCGTCGTCCCATCTCCAGCCATATCCACTCGATTCTAGCCACCGATTTTCCACCTCCAGCATGTTCTCGATCAACAGAAAGTCATTCAGGCTCTCCACTCCGATCTTGCCGCCACCCGTTTCCTCCATCTCAATCGTTGTCCCATCTCCAGCCATATCCACTCGATTCCAGCCACCGATTTTCCACCTCCAGCATGTTCTCGATCAACAGAAAGTCAGTTAGGCTCTCCAATCAGATCTTGCCGCCACCCGTATCCTCCATCCCAATCGTCGTCCCGTCTCTAGCTGTCGGGGAAACCTTATCCGCTCGATTCCCAAAAGAAACAATATGAACAATGAATAATAACTTTTTTTTTCCTTTTCTGTTTGAATTTCCTCCACCAAGATCCAGCTGACAAATACTGATCCAATGTCTCCTCAAATGCCACCCTATCCTTGATTGACCAAAAGTAAGTTTGCACACAATTGTTTCCTCAAACACACAATCCAAAAAGAGATCAACAGATTTTTTTTTCAAAGGCTCCACTCTCTTTACTCAACCTGACATTTCGAAGTACACCATCTTTTTTCTCTTTCCCAAAATGATTTTTTTTTAATTCCCCCAAACAAATGTTCTCTCTTTTTTTTTCCCGATTTTTTTTGTGTCATCTCCCCAAAGAAAACCATTTTTTTTCTGACCCTGAATAGGAAGGTAAGGCAAGTCCATACAAGTTATCCCCGTTTGTATGATTTTTTTAATTTTTAATTTTTTTTTTCCCGAACCCAAACTGATACCCTGATTTGGCAGGAGGAACTTCCACCACATCATATTCCCCGTGAGTGATTTTATTTTATTTTATTTTTTTTTTGTAAAAAATAAAAATCCCTACCGCTCCCCCCCCCCTCCCCCCGTTCATTCTTTTTTCTTTTTTAAAGGGGCTGTAGCCCTGCCCGCCGTCGAATTTCTAAACAAATCCGAATAATGGCCCCCGTTGATTTATCGATAGTGGTGGTGGTGAATGCGATGATTTTGGGATTGGTGGTGACAAAGGTAAAAAATGCCCGGAACATAAAACGCATGAGCGCGATCAGCACATCGACCACGTACCGGAGGCTGTCCTGACGGAAGACAATCTCGGGCTTGGGCTCGGTGGAGTCAGTCGTGGCCGTGATCGGAGCGTCACAAGTCTGCAAAAACAATTCGAATTTGGATGATGCAGATTTTTATTTATTTTTTGTTCGTCTTTTCAGTAAACCAGAAATTTCTCGAATGGAAACGCATGAACCGATCAAACTTTAATTTACAGGGCTGAAAAAAGGTGATCGATATCGAAAGGAAGGATAGAGAAAAGGGGGTTCAAATCACTTTTTTCTTCGTTTTCTTTTTCCCCCCTTTTTTTTCCACGCTATAATCTCAATTCAGATTTCATTTTTTTTCCCTCCCTTTTTCTTGACATCAAGGTTTTTTTTCGTTTTTTTTTCAACTCACCTTGTAGACAATTTTATCGAAAGAATGGGCAATCTGCCCATAATACACCCCGTAATAGTAGCCATCTCCGTCTTCGGTGTCAATATCATTCTTCTTCTCCATTCTTGTGACGAGCCCACACATCAACGCTGATGTGATGACACCTGCGAGGATGCAAAACATGATGCTCCTAATCAGACACATTCGAAACATTTTTTTTTTAAGTTCAATTAATTAGTTAAAGGCAAGAAGAAAAAGAAAACAAAACGGTGATGGAATACACAGGAGCATTCCTGGTCTGACTTGAAAAACAACAACCTAAAAAATCCACCTGTGGCTGGGTTAATCATTATTCCAATTTTAGTAAAAATGTGATTTTTCTGGTAGTCTGACTGGTGTCATAAGGGACCAGTGCAGAGCTGGTGAAAGGGCTGCAGCAAATTTTGCAAAATTTTCTGCTGCAACTAACCAACTTCGATTTCAAGGTGGAGGTTCGATTGGATGAACAATTCGAAAAAGTTTTTTTCCTGGAGGGTCCCGATTCAGTTTCTTCTTAGTAGCTAACCTTTGGGGTAGAGATCTAGATATAGATAGACGTCTATATAATGTCAGACATTAGGATGTAATCTCTGAGTCAGCCTATAAGTTATACTTACTCCGTCCGGGAATAACTGTCCACTTTAGTTTGGGGTAACAGTTCACGCGTGAAACGTCCAATTGATGTGAAATTTTGTGGGCAGCATCTCTGATACACGTAGATGAAGCCCACAAAATTTCAGATCCATTGGTTTAGAGGCTGCGATGCAGTGGCTCCGAAACCAGAAACGAAGCAAAACCCCCATTTTCACTTTGACGACTTTTACAATTTGCATACTAAAATTGATTCAAAATTATAAGATACTGTTATAAAGCAACAATATAGACTTCGTAAAGTGTATCCCCAAAATTTGCTCTGAAAATTCCACCTGGCCTCTCGTGTAATGCGCTTGGCATTCCGTATCATAATCCTATTTTCTAGGCAGCTTGGTCACTTTCGCTCCTATTTTCGAGCGAACTGGCGCGCAGAGGTCTCTTGAATTGCGTTTCCGACGTTTGCGAGGTCGAGGTGGAGTTCGCGCATTGCGTCGCTATTTTCGGTTTCAGAGGTCGACTTTCCTCGGTTTTATAGTCGTCACGATTTACTGAACGACGACATCGTGCGTTGCTCACTGGTTCAATTACGACGAAATTTTGTGAGCTCGCCACAGAACATGTTAAGAATGTGTTCACAAAATTTTGTGGCAAACGATGAACGTTTGACGTGTCAAAACGTTCACAGGAAGGTGAAAATCGAGGTTTTGCTTCGTTTCTGGTTTCGGAGCCACTGCATCGCAGCCTCTAAACCAATGGATCTGAAATTTTGTGGGCTTCATCTACGTGTATCAGAGATGCTGCCCACAAAATTTCACATCAATTGGACGTTTCACGCGTGAACTGTTACCCAAACTAAAGTGGACAGTTATTCCCGGACGGAGTAAGTAGGCTATAACACATTTCCTTGAGTGGCCTTTTGGCCTCATGTAAAATAGTTTCAATATTAAACAATATTGGGGATTCAGGTGGGATTATATACATACTAACAATATTTTTACATTCGGGTCTGGCCAGAGGCGGATCCAGGGGGGTCCGCGCGCTCCTGCGCACCCCCGTCTTGTCGCGTTTTTTTTCACTTTCTTTTACACCACCACAAAAATAGAGGGAGGCAAAGCTTTGAAACGTTCGAATGGGGCTTTAGGTATCGAACGCGCGCACCCCCCTCTCTGGAATCCTGGATCCGCCCCGGGGTCTTGAAAACAGAAAGAGCAGGGGGAAAAAAAGGGACTGCCCCTTCTTTCAGAAAACAGGTCGAAACATACGGACTCGATCGAGATCAATCAATCGACGGATTGCGTGTTCCTCAGAAACAGAGGTCGGAACATACAAACTCGTTCGAGATCAATCAATTGCGTTTTCCTCAAAATAACAGGTCGGAACATACGGACTCGTTCGAGATCAATCATCGACAGGTTGCGTTTTCCTCAGAAAACAGGTCGTAAGATATAGACTCGTTCGATAAAGATCAATATTCGACGGATTTCGTTTTCCTCACGCTGTCTTTCAACGCATCGACGCTTTTTCAACCTTCTGTTGGAATTTCTGGAAGCAGAGGGGCGTTCTTACCGGTCTTTTCCCATTTTGGACGTCGACGACGATAGGTTCGCTCCGAAAAAAACAAGGCACGCTCCGCAGTTGGCACGCACAAAGGGCAAGAAAGCGAAGGAGAAAAATCGGTGGGAAGAGAATTAAATACCGGGGCGCCGTCAACATCGGTCTGCCAGAATTACGAGAGTTTCTCATTTTGTCTGACTAGAGGAGGCATTCGATTCTGGCAACACCGATTTCCTTGTGGTGGGTTTACAGAAGTTGAGCTTATGATTATTTTCAGCCATGGTGTCGAACACAAAATTGATTTATCTGTGTTGGTTGTGAAGTCTGTGAAATCATCAATTTTTTTCATGGATATGGTCTCAGTTCTATCAAACTTTGGGTGCATATGGCCCTTTTGTGGCCCCAAAATTATCTTTTGAAAAAGCGTTTTGGCCCTTTTGTGGCCCCAAAAACTGCGCGGCCATTTTTTTGGGGGGCAAAATGGGTAAAAAAGGGCCACAATGGGAAAAAAAAAGTACACTGGCCATCAACCCCATAACCAGTGTATAACGAGCTAGATATGTATAAACACAAACAAACAAATCTAAATACATTCCCATTCCTCTTCGAAGGGAATTGTTTGGAATTCCAAACACGGGGGTAGAATCGAATTTCTAGGGAAGGGGGTGTGGGAAGAAAAGAGGCGGAAGTCACGTCAAGTGCTTTGTTATGCACGTCAGCCGCCAATGGCGTTGTGGAGGCAGGAACACACCCCGAACCCCCAGCCAGGACACTTATACATAAAAACGAGAACGAGGAAAAAGGAAAGGACAGCATTGGTACTATGGCTTGCTTCAAAAACCGCCGCCGTTCTCGGTATATTCGTATTCTGGGTTTGCCTACCAGGACTACTGGACTCGTCTGTTGTGCTCAACAAAACGCGATCTCTTTGCAACTTGTCGCGACCGGAATCTTCTCCTCAAGATGTCGAGCGCGGGGTCAATCTCGCTTCAGATGCTTGCACTCTTGACAGTATTGGTGCTCTGCTGCGTTCCGACGCAAACAGATGCACGTGACCTTCTGAGAGGTGGGTCGCTTCGAACTTGGTGTTGTTCCTCTCATAACTTTCGTTTTGATTCTCCTGTTGAGCGCATGTGTGGAATTTGCATGTATGTGCAGGGCGCATTCGCCGTCGCCGCAGCAGTACTACTACCAGTAGTCCGGTATGTGTTCGACGCTGCATGTGTCAACTTCCTTTCCCAAGTTTTTAGCTCCAAATTCACCTCCTTGTTCTTTCTCTTCGAGAATCAGAGTGTCAAGACGAGGACTACTTTTAAGATTCGGAAGCTGCCGAAGAATGCAGCGCCGTCCGTTGTTGTAAGTGAATGCAAGATCAGACTCACACAAAAACAATCAAAGAGGCGCTCCCCCCCCCCTTAGACTTGCACATGTAATCCTTGGTTTGGGTTTAGACTTGCACAAAGCTTCACTAGGTCAGACCTCAGCCCCCCCTATCCATATTCACGAACGTCACCCCTTTTCCAGAATTGCATTCATCATAATTCAAGTTTATCACACACCAATTGATATTTTCTGATGTGTCACATGGGAACAGAGAAAATACAAGACAGAACTGGACGAAGCCCTCTACGAGGCTGTGGCTCGCGGGGAATCCTCCACAGTCAAGGTTTGGTTAATTGCTGCGCTCCAGCCAAACAAGAAAAAGCAAAAATGACTCCATGCGGAAAGATTGTCACCAGCTGATCGTGCGGTTTGATTTTTTCAGGAGCTGATTTCAGGGGGGGCTGATGTGTCCCATCAAGATTTTAGGTATACTCCATTACAGGTTGCTGCTACGTTGGGTCATGTGGACATTGCTGCACAACTCATTAATGCAGGTGATTGGCTGCACTCTTCATGTTTTCTCAATGGAAATTGTCTGTTTTATGCAATGAACCCCCATTTGCAGGGCTACTACACCTTGTTGTGGACGGCCTTCGTTGGGCAAGCTTGCCTATTGTAAATTAAACATTCATGCATTCATATATTTAGATACACACAGAATATATTAAGCCTCCAAGGTCCTTGGAGAAGTTATGGTTTAGGATATTCCACACATGGTTGTGAAAGGTCTTCTGACCAACATGAATTTTAGGCAATAATCGTTTTGTCCGTTTCAAGAACGTTTTTTTTTTTTTTTTTTTTCGTTTTAAGTTCCTTCAACAAGTGCTGCAGGGGCCGAAGTCGATGCAAAGAATGAGGATGGTGGATCCGCATTATATTTCGCTGCACAAAACGGCAATTTGGATATTGTGAAGCTTTTGGTCAAAGCAGGTGATTAGTGGAATGGTGAAACCCCATGCACATGCCCTTACATTTGTACAGAGTCTAGATTTGCATGCTTGCCAGGCTCCAGTTGCCCCATTTGCCAAGGAGTATATTTATCTCTATTTTTTTTTGAGCTGATTACTTTTTCTTAGAATTGAATAAAGTGGGATGGGAGGTCATTCCACTTCATAAAAAGTGTTGATATTTTTTCAACAAGCCTAGTTTTTGGCTGACGATCACCTTCCAGATCCTCCCGATTTGCATGGAAAAAAAAAGAAAAACGATGTAGCTTTTTAAAAAAGCAGGTCCATCAAAAATCAATACAATCGTAAAAATTCCAGAAACCATCTTTTCCATTTTCTTTGTCGTAATTTTTCTTTTCCTGATGATCATCTCATTTTCTGGGTTTTTTTTTTTCAAAAATTATCCTCCAGCAACAGCCAAGTGTCAAGCGTTCGTGAA
Organism: Bryopsis sp. KO-2023; assembly: GCA_030272585.1. NCBI lineage: Eukaryota > Viridiplantae > Chlorophyta > Ulvophyceae > Bryopsidales > Bryopsidaceae > Bryopsis > Bryopsis sp. KO-2023. The sequence continues at coordinate 4,295,018 of BSYQ01000004.1, read as the reverse complement.
TGTGGATGGGGGACTGAATGGTTTGGAATACAGGGATAAAAAAAATATATATATATATATAACTTACAGAAACTTATGGAAAACTTCAAAAAAAGAATGGCAGACAGCATTGTTTTTGAAATTGATTTCCGTTTGGAGTTTTTTTTTTTCCATTCGCGCTGGCAATCAATAGGCAAAACCTTTTTGAACCAAACGATAAATACTTGCTTGAATGATGGTTGTTTTTTATCGTTTCAGGGGCAACTGTGGATTCGAGAATAGAGGACGGTGATACCCCTTTGATGATTGCAGGGGGTGTAGGTGCATTGAAAACCGTCGAGTTTCTTCTGGAATCAGGTACTGTTGGGGAAAAAAACTTGGCCATCTGTTGAGATCCCTCAATTTGATCAAAATTTTACATAATAAATCAAATTAATTTAATTCAATCATTTAAAACAAACAAATTTAATTTTGCATGCCACTGTGAGAAAAAACGATACATCCACTTGGCCACCTTATATTCAACAGGTGAGGTTCAGTTTTTCAGTTTTGCATGATAACAGATAATGCTGGAAAAAAGTTTCATAATCGTTTCGTACAGGGGCCGAAGTCGATGCAAAGGGTAATGATGGTGGATCCGCATTGTCCATAGCTGCACAAGAAGACAATTTGGATATTGTGAAGCTTTTGGTCAAAGCAGGTGATTAGTGGAATGGTGAAACCCCATATGCTGATTCCAGTTTAATTTGTTGCATGGATGCTTGCTTGGCCTCCATGTTGCATCTCTGCTTGCAATGGGTAGAAACCCAAATTCAGACAGAAAAAACACCGAAACCTGGTGGTGGTGGTGTATTGAGGAGCAATCCATGGGTGCTACATTTTCCAAGCAGTTTTTTTTCTCTCTTAATTTATATATACATATAATGTATATACATATGATTTGCTTTTAGTCTTTTCTGAGGAAAGGGAATAGGATGGGGAGCTGAATCCATTTCAGCGACAGTGTTGGCTATATGTATGTATATATTATTATTACATATGGTGCATGGCGAGCCCTGTCTGACTTGCTGTTGTTTGAAAAAGGATCATCCAGCGGAGCCCTATCGAAGCGTTCGCAACTTGTGGATGGGGTCGATAATACTTACTCAAATGGAGGTGGTTTTTTTTATCGTTTCAGGGGCAACTGTGGATTTGAGAACAGATTTCGGTGGTACCCCTTTGACTATTTCGGCGATTGAAGGCACAGTTGAGATTGTGGAGTTTCTTCTGGAATCAGGTGCTGTTGGGGGAAACTTTGCCACCTATAGCATGATCGATTCAACATAATAATGAAAATGGAATGCGATTTTTCAGTTTCACAAGATACTAGGTAATGGTGCAACATATTTTCAAATAACATTCGATGCGTTGGCCAAATTTTTCATTACAATCGTTTGATTCAGGGGCGGAAGTTGATGCACATGTTGAGGACGGCTCAACTCCGCTGCTTTTTGCTGCACAGCAAGGCCATTTGGACGTTGTCAAGCTTCTGGTCAAAGCAGGTGACCATATGTACATATTTTTGTATTGAATTGGAATCGTTTAAAACAAGGCCAAAAGGCTGAGTGCAGTCCGTTCCGATGGAACTGGATTATAGGCTGACTCAGAAATAAACCACCATAGCGTCACAATGTCCATGTCACAATGTCCATGTCTAGCTCTCTACCCCAGCGGTAAACTAAGAAGAAACTAAGTCAAACATCCAGAAAAACATACGCTGACAAGAATTGCATGAGTAATCTCAGAAAAAATCACTGATCCGAATCGCATATATATGAGGGATAACCAAACATATTGCGAAAAAAATTCCTCATGAAGAGCCTTGAATACGAGGCGTTTCCCCTTCAGATGCGATTCGATTTTGTCACCATGACAGACTCAAGCCCACCCTTTTGATCGTATGTGCCCTTTTTGTGCAGAAATTCTAAACACCAACAGCAAAGCCATTTGTGCTTGCCTCCTGCCGTGAGGTTGTCATCCACTGTGATTATCTAACCTAAAAACTTGCTTCACCATGCGTTGCAGGGGCCAACGTCGATGCTCAAGATGAAGCAGGCCTATTTGCATTAATTTTGGCTGCACATGAAGGTCATTTGGATGTTGTGAAGTTTTTGGTCAAAGCAGGTGATCAGTCGAATGGTGAAACCCCATGCAAAAGCACTTGGTATTGCAGAAGCATTTCTTGAAGAAGAAAACTTCAATGATGCATGGTGACCCCTGTCTGACACGCTGTTGTTCGACAATGATCATCAAGCAACAACCTGTTGAAGCGTTCATGCAACAGGATGGTGCCAGTTTCTAATCCTGTCGTTTGCTGTTTCAGGGGCAACTGTGGATTTGAAAACAGACGTTGGTTCCACCCCTTTGATCATTGCGGCGACCGAAGCCAGACTGAAGATGGTTGAGTTTCTCCTGAAATCAGGTGCTGTTGGGGAAAAAACTTGGCCACCTGTTGAGACCACCAATCGAAATCATAAATGCATGCATGCAGGCATCAACCTTTTTTGATCGATAGGAATTGGACCACACAAAGCTTGATGAACTGTAAAAAAAAACGATTTTCAAGGAGCAGGACAGTACAACAAAATTGTTGAAAAGTTTCATCATTTCACTGTCAGATCTAACCCACAGCAAAATTGTCGAAAATTTTCATCGTTTCAGTGTTAAATCTTACACAACGGGCCATCGGCGGACTTATGGAGTTGTTGGGAATTCACCAGGTGCCAATGTGCATGCTGTGAATGATGATGGACGCACCCCGTTGATGGCTGGTGCTCGTGAGGGGGGAAAAAAGCTGATTCAGCTGATTTTGCACAAAGGAGCAAAAAAAGCTGCCCAAGATGAGAATGGCAACACCGCTCTGACTTATGCGTCTTATTTTGGGAATGAGGAAGCCGTCAAGTTTCTGATAAAGGCTGGTGCAGATCCTGACATTGAGGATGACAGTGGGGAAAAGCCTGTGGATGTGATTTGCCGGTGCATGGAGGGTGACGATCCGACATGCAAAGAGGGGAATTGTGGCAAAGAAGAGAAAAAACGCCTCAAGAAGCTTCTGAGCTGAAAGGTTGAAATATTGGAAAAAAACGAGTTTCATCGGACATAGGGTTCCAACCAAGCGTTCTCCCATCATGGGGTTTTTTTCCTTTGTTGCTTCTGAATTCTTCTTTGTTCATTCAAAAAAAAAAAAACATCACCAGTTTTTTGGTTTCCTTTTTTTTTTTGAAAGAAGCGGGGGGGGGGGGGGGGGGGACGCACCAGATGAATATTCAAACTGGATGCTTTTTGGGTGTTTTTTTCGACTACAGTGATCAGACACACATGCTGCAACAATTTTGGCAAAACAAAATACTGGATGCTATTTGATCAACTTTTTTTTTTCTATTGAAGAGGTATATATATACCATATTCAAACTGTATGCTTTTTGGGTGTTTTTTTCGACTACACACATGCTGCAACAATTTTGGCAAAACAAAATACTGGATGCTATTTGATCAACTTTTTTTTCTCTATTGAAGAGGTATCTATATAACATAATATAACATATGGGCGTTTTTTGGGGGAGAGCTTCGCATCGGGTGCTAGTGGTGGTGATTCAGCAAAATGCTGAACAGGATCAGAGGTGGTTTTTTTTTTTAGTTTCTTGGCAGTTTTCGCCGTCAGGGATTTAGCGCCGATGGCATTCAACAGGATGCATCGAAAGCAGCAAACTGAAATATCAGCGATCATTTTTGAAAATTTACCCCCCTGGAAATCTTGTAAATTAAGGAATTTGAATCACTGGCCTGCACGTCTGAGTTTGTTTATCAAGCCTCCATGTTCCCTACACAAGCACCTCCGGTCAGACATGTGGCTCTCGACAAATAAAGGGAAAATAGCACAATAACACATTTCTTTGAATGGGCTGCACTCGGCTTTTTGGCCTTGTGTAAAACAACTTCAATTCAATTTGCTCTTGTTTTTTGATTTGTGGAGAAAAATAAAAATAAAAAAAGAAATCGGTGGGGTGAGGGGTAGGCCTGAGCGAGAAGGATTCTTTTTATCGTTGTTTTGATACATTAAATTGAATCATTTTATGTGTGTGTGCACCCTTGGCACACAAACTAAAATCTCCTACCCCAAATATCACAACAGAACTAACTGACTAAATAAAAACCAGGACAAATATTCAGTTTTTCAGCTGATGGTTGCAAGACAATGTCGAGTACTGGCACAGATTGGTGAAGGAGTGCCATCCTAGATTTATGAGGTATTTCTGGAACACCTTTGAAACCCTCAAATCAGATCCAGAGAAAGTAGCTATCATAATCCTGGGATATCAGTTACAACAATACCTGCCATACAAACACTACCATTGATACAATACCATTTTTTTTGGTGCCCCCCCCCAAAAAAAAAACAACCTTCCCCTTTCCCACATTTCCTATCTCAAAGCATTTCAATGAAACAAAAAAAAGACACCACCACCCACCCCAAGGACGTCCAGACCTCCCCCAAATATGACAATCTCCTAGTGATAATCATCCAGCCCCAAATCCCTCAACACAGCAGACGCCGCATCGCCACAAGATTTGGGATGTCTGGATTTGACACCTCGAAACATTTCCTCGAAATCGTTCTCCAGAAACACCGGCCTCAAGTCGAACGCCCGGGACACCATGTTTCGGACGCACATGCAAGCTTGCCTGAGAACTTTGGCGTCCTTTTCATGGGTGGATAGCACGTCAGACAGCCCTGAGATGACCCCAGCATCGCAAAATGCAACCGAATGGTTTGGCTGCCTGAGAACGATGTTGGTCATCAGCCCAAGGACAGGCTCCAGCACTGATCCATCCTTCACATGGATGGTCAGACATCTGAACAGAGGGAAATCACACACATAATGAGAATCGAGGATGGGGAAGCACCCTGCGAACACATGAGGTCGAACCTCCAGAGGTAGATGAAGTTCAGCTCGCTTGGCAAAATTCAATAACGATCAATGGCCCCTATCGGAGTTGGTGATTAACCCAAACACATTTTGTCAATGACTCAGCAAGGAAGGGGGGGGGAGGGCAATTCTTCAAACTTCGTTTTTGTCAGACCTGGGTAGAATCTCGGCCCCTCCGCTGGACATGATCGCTTGCTTCACAGCATCACTTTGGGACATTTGCCTGAGCAACCCTGACACAGTTGCAACAGCAAACCCCACCCCCTCACAACCCCTCCATATCCTCAGACAAGCCTCCACGCCACCGTCCTCCAGCAAATTCTTGCAGATATCATCGTTGGCAGCCAGGCATTTCACCGCTTTCAGCATTTCGGCGATGGACTCGCCCGATTGGCCCCATTGCTGGTCGGAGGAGCCATCGGGGAATTTCTTGGCGATGATTCGCATGAGGGTTTTGCCGATGTCGTGAGAAGAAAGGAGCCGGGCATGCTGAAATGCATGCGTGGCTGGAGGGATGGGGTCGTCTGGGGTGCAGAATGAAATGAATGCATGACTGGCGGCCACGACAGTGGAGTCTGGGACGCTGTCCTTGAGAATCCAGTCATGGAGTTTGAAGGGGAACTCCAGGTCGACGAATCTGAGCGGGGGTGCATGTCAAGTGTGAGTTTAGTTCTTCTTCTTCTTCTATTGGATTTTTCAAGAATTTTATGGGCCAATTCCTGACATATTATTGCCTTGCAGGTTGTTTCGTAATTCTGACTGGTGCTGAACAGACTCCCCTCCACTTTTGGATGAAAAAATCAATGACAGATCCCCCCCCTTCTTTATTTCTTTCACTCTTTTTTTTTTTTCTTTTTGGACTTTTTCTTTTTACAAAGAAAATCTGCACACCTGCATTTGTTCCCCTCGAAACGCAAGCTCGCAGCCGCTGCCAGATTTGCTAGGTTGGTAACGACATGGAAATCTGCTGATGGGCATTTCTCCAGCACTTTCATGACGGTCTCGACCCCCCCGGCATCGAAGAACACTTGTCGATTCGACAGCACCGTCAGCCAGGTTTCCATCGTCGAAAAAAACTCAGTCAGACCCTTCCCCTCACTGAAGGTTTCGACCAGCTGCACCATGGTTGGGATTGCGCCAAATTTTTTTCCAACTGCAAAAAAAGGAAAATTGGCCACCCTCACCACACCACATTTAGAAACGACAGATTCCGGTGAAAAAGTTCAAGAAGTGTTTTAAAATAAAAATTGGCAATAATTAATAAATAATTCAGTTTAATATAAACTACGATATCTGTGTTGAGAAAGACATTGTCGAAGTTTTTTTCCATGCTTGTGTTTCAAGGGGGGGTGGGGGTTAATGAAGCAACCCCCTCCCCCTCGAAAAAAACAAAGAAAAAAAAAAAAAGAAAATTGCTTGCTTTCGATTGCTGGTGGGGACGCTTCAATTGCTCACATAATAAAGTTAAAAAAAGGAATGATTCGGCTTGTTGCATAATTAAAAAACAACAAGAACACGACCAAAAAAAACAACTTTGGGCAAATCAAAAACACAAAATACCTGCAACTGCGATATCTCGTTGTCTGTCATCTGGGGAACTTGCTATGGAATCTTTCAGTGCATCCAAAAATTCACACGCCGGCACCACCTCAATTTCAGGTTTTTCCAGCATCGCCTTCAATCCATTTGTCGCAACCGCCACTGCATGTCTGACCAGGGGAAAACAACGAAAGTAAAAAAAACAATGCACTTCAGGTTTCAATGGAAAGCGCTAGCTTGACCACCAGTCACCAGCAAAGGTTTATGTTGAATACATTTTAGCATCAGGATTCGAATTTTGGAGGGGAAATATGGTGCCTTTCACAACACAAAAACAATAATGAAAAGAGAAATAATAAGAACAAAAAAAATCAGCACTATTTTTCGATAATGAAAACAACTCACTCCTCTAATTTCGTGCCTGGCGCTATTTGGATGATTCCGGACAGGTCTGCCCCCTGCAAAAACACAAACGCAATACATACATTACACGCATTGTATAAAATACTGTATGCGTATGTTACAAAATTATTCTGCAGACAATTATTGGTGAAATTTCAAAACACATTTTTTTTTGGTTCTCTTTTTTTTGTTTTTGTTCTGTAGGTACAAACTAACTGTTCAAAATTCAGCCTGCCTCTTTCATGAAGACGAGCGATCATAACTGAACCAACTCCTAGTCAGTCTGCTGTGCATGGACGTGCCATATTTACTTCCGAGGGAAAACGCCTCGAACAACAAATGTTGCGATGACAGACTGGGTCAGTTCCTCCTTACCTGTAATTTCAACTCCTCCACTGCACTGCTGAGAGCTTCTTCGGCCTACTATCCACACAGCAGCGAAAAAAAACAAAAAAAAACATGGGGGTTAGTTGCTGATCTTGATAGGATGGTCAAGTTTTGTTTTTCTTCTTCTGGTGTTCCCCTCAAATTTTCAAAATTTCAAATTTGATTAAACACAGACACAAATTGCGCAGAATAATCGACTGAGAAAATCTGACCTCTTGAGTTGCTGCATTTTTTTGAGGAAGACTCTGGTGAACAAGGGGGCAGTTGCCAGGATCGAATTTCCAGCAATATGTCAATTTATTGATCTTTTATTCTATATTATTAGTGCTTGTCACAGTTGAAAACGTAACGCAGTTTTTTTTCTTTCCTCCCCCCCCCCAATTCTTTGGGATTGGCGAGACCCTACCTCCATGTCGAAGGTTTCCATATTTTCCGTCACCATCTCCTCGAAGGCCTCTTGTGACACTTTTAACTTCGTCATCTCGGTTTTCGTAACGCTCGCGAAGCGCGGCGATCACAAGCCAGCAAACTTTAAAAAAAAGAATAGACGTCGCCTTGCACTCCCGCCACTCCGCAGATCCCAAGTCGTTAGCGTGATTTCTAAAAGTATGGGCGATCTAGTACCCGGGAACAAGAGAGAGGGCACCGAGCAAAACGAACGCGACAACTTTGTGGCGTCGGATTTCCAGACGAGTCGTCGCTGACGATTTTATGTCGCAAGGCGCTGGTGCCGTACGACACTCGGAAGATTCTGCCCACTTCCAGTTAGTTCCCAAGAATTCCCGACGTTGCGCGAAATCTCTCCCAGCTGATTTGCTCGCGCCCAGCGCGCCCGACTGTCCATCGCGGTTATATCTCGTGTAGCTCTCTTTCGTTGTTTTTTGTGGAGCAGCGATGTTCGAGTGTGGACACGCTCCCTCGCACGTGGGGAAATTTTCCTGCTCCGTCCAGACTCGACGCAGCATTGGAACATCAGCCTTTCGGAGAGTCTCTCTCTCGAGTTCGTTCGGCAACCGGCGATGGTCGAACAGCTGTCATCCGAGAGGAAGTCGGGATTCGTTGGCAGGGGGGAACATCCGGACGTCAAGTTTCAACTTTTCACACCCATGGGGAAACCACAGGTGTGTGTGTGTAGAGTCATGTCTTTGTTGGATGTTTTTCTCGAGCGTTGGTGTCGTTGCATTGAGTGTGGTTGGGGGTTTTATTGGCTATCTTTCTATATTGCTTTGCAGTTGTGGAAAAACGAATTCCTGATGCGATGTTTTTGAAAGTTAATGTCACTTTGATGGTTGATGATCAGGGGAAAAAGGCAATATCGAATCCGAGCTGAGGGCTCTTCATCAGGAGGGAAGCAGATTTCTCAAAAAGATTTCACAGAGAAGGCCTGGCAGGTAAAAAAAATGATTATTTTCACACAACGAAAAAAATGAAGGAAAAGTTAAGGGTAACTAGCAATCCGGGTGTGGAAAATGTTACAACACAACGAGCAAAGAAATGCTTCCAGTGAGTACAGCAGGCATCAACCTTGCATCTGGTTGAACTTTTTTTGTTCTTTTCTTTTTTTTAAAGGCGATTGTGGCAGCCCCCGATGTTGCTGCAAGATACAACCAACAAGTCGTGGAAACCGAGCATCTGTTGAAAGCTATGCTGGAACAACCGAACGGACTGGCCAGGAGAGTAATTTCGAAGGCTGGGGGCGATCCGACGGGACTTCTGGACAAAACGGAAGGATTCATTCGCAGGCAGCCAAAAGTTTCGGGGGATGCAGGACAGGTGAGCAAAGGATTCTTGAAGTTCAATGCAAGACACTTAAACTGTGATAGTATGTGTTATGGATGTGGGTGTACAGTGGGGAGTTTTTAGTTGCAGTGTTAAAATTAGTATTGTTGTTTTGTTGTTTTCTGGGGGGAGGGGAAGGCATTGAAATCAACAAGAAATTATGGGAAAAACGGATAAAACTAATGTGAATGATCGTAGTTGAAAAAATATTGAACAATAAAAAGAATGTGGGCGGGGGCGTGATCTTTCAATCTTTCTTTCAAAATGATTTTTCTTTTCGCTTTGGCTCTTTCAGGCTCAAATTCCAGTGTTTTTTTTTCCATATTTTTTTTCACCCTTTTGAAATGCATTTTGAAATCATTCAGGTATTGGGTCGCTATCTGGAGGGTGTGGTTAATCGAGCCCAAGAATACAAAGCCAAGTGGAAGGACAGTTTCGTGTCCATCGAACACTTGGTGCTTGCCCTGGTCAAGGATGGCAGGTTTGGGGAGGCCACTTTCCGAGCAGAGGGCCTCAATCATGAAAACTTGCTCCAAGCTGTGCAAGATATCCGAGGGAGCAATCGTGTGACCGACCAGGTATGGGCTATTTTCGCCACCACACTCTATTTTTTGAAAACTCAAATTAAAAATGTGTTACATTACATGAGGCTGAAAGCCCCATGTAAGCCCATCCACCATCCAAAATGATAGGGGCCTCACCTTTATTTTCGTTAAATTTTTTCTTTCGAGCTGTGGTTTTTGGGGAAGGTTGAAGGAAGAATTCTATTGTTTTTAAAAACGATCCATGTGAAATTTATGGAAGCAAAAAGCAACTTGGGGCGCTGAAAATCGGAGTTTTATTTCTTTCGTTTTTTTTGCTTTTGTTATCTATATTTTCTAGTTTTGTTTTTATGAGGAGGTGTCTCTCATTTTTAAAAGAATTCATTCGTTTGTTGTTTTCCCATCATAGGATCCGGAGGGTAAGTACGAGGCTTTGGATAAATATGCCCGTGATTTGACCCAAGCAGCCAGAGACGGGAAATTGGACCCTGTTATCGGCAGAGACGACGAAGTGCGACGCTGCATCCAGATCCTTTCTCGAAGGACCAAAAACAACCCAGTTTTGATCGGAGAGCCAGGTAAAAACACCCCCCTTTCGAAAATCAATCCAATGAATACGCAATTCCCACACAAAATCAGCATCATTCCTCTTCTTCTGGGTTTTTGCCAGGTGTGGGTAAAACTGCGGTGGCAGAGGGGCTGGCACAGAGAATCGTCACCGGGGATGTGCCTTCGGCTCTGCAAGAAAGGAGCCTCATGGCGCTAGATATGGGGGCTTTGATTGCTGGTGCCAAGTACCGTGGGGAGTTTGAGGACCGCCTGAAAGCTGTGATCAAGGAGGTCACGGATTCCAACGGGAAAATCATCCTCTTCATCGACGAGATCCACACCGTCGTTGGGGCAGGTGCAACACAGGTATATTTCAAATCGTTTTTTTTGTTTAATTATTTTTTTATTTTTTTTTGCACTGGATTTCTGCCGATTGGTTTTTGAAGGGGGGTGGGGGAAATGGTCGCTTTTTTAGGGAGAGGGGGGAAAATGATTGCTCTCTGACCGGGAGGGGGAACTTCAGGAAGGATGAGCATCTGGTCATATGCGGCATGTCGTATGTGTGAGGTGCTGTTATTTATGTTTTTGAACCAAAAAAAAAAAATTATACTAGGGGGCGATGGATGCTGGGAACTTGCTGAAACCCATGCTTGGTCGTGGGGAACTGAGGTGCATTGGGGCGACCACTCTCGATGAGTATCGGCAGTACATCGAAAAAGACCCTGCACTGGAGCGACGATTTCAGCAAGTCTACGTCGACCAACCAAGCGTCCCTCAAACCGTCTCAATTCTTCGAGGCCTCAGGGAAAGGTGAGCGTGCGATCCATTGGCTTGGTATACTGTTTCATAGTATTTTTTCTTTTTTTTTGGTTGATTGTTATTGGCATCTCGTTAATAGTCGCCAGGGACCATGCTCCCATGTCCGACAAATGTGTCCTATGTCGGTCACATGCGCAATCCTGAACCCTAACCCACCCACCCCATGTCGAACATAGGAACCGCCCCTGGCGACTGTTAACGGCTTCACTCTTATTTTGCCTGTTGTTTTCTGAGTCGTTTTCTGGTGGGTTTTCCCTCCTCCAGATATGAACTTCACCATGGAGTCAGAATATCAGATTCGGCATTGGTCGAAGCGGCAGTTTTGGCCGATCGATACATCGCAGATCGTTTCCTTCCTGACAAAGCCATCGATCTGGTGGACGAAGCGGCGGCCAAGCTCAAGATGGAAATCACGTCCAAACCCCTGGCATTGGACGAAATCGACAGGAAAATCCTCCAGATGGAGATGGAACGGTTGTCTCTTTCGAAGGCGGCGGCTTCGGATAGAGGTGGGGCAGTCACTGTGTTTGGATTAGGCATTAGATAGAGCCAATAATCAGACGGTACCCAAGTCAACATCATTTCTGGATAATTTTTTTGATTTTTATTTTTTTGAGGGGGGAGAGGGGTCTAAAAGAATGGCTGGCACCTGCTTGTATTTATAGTTCAGGCCAGTTGAGGGGTCACTGGCACACAAAAATAAAAGCGTGCCTGATGTAACGAGTAAACCCCCAGCCGTGAGGTGGGCTGAATCGGATGAGCTCCCTGTCAGAAAATAAACAATGGTGATGTCTTTTTTATTGGGTTTGCAGCGGCTGCCGGTCGCTTGGGCGTTTTGGACAAATCAGTGGCAGAGTTGCAGGGCCAGCAGCAGGCCCTGACGGAGCAGTGGGAGAGAGAAAAAGAGGAAATGGGGGTTCTCCAAGGCATCAAGGAAGAGGTGGAACGAGTGAATCTGGAAGTACAGCAGGCCGAGAGGGACTACGACTTGAACAGGTGATGGTCCAGAAACCGAAGAACGATGTTCGTGTATATGCACCATGGGACGCTGAGTTGCTCGATTTTATGAGTGAATGTGGGGAAATATGTTTTTTTCCCCATCAGGGCATGCATTTTTTCCCCCCAGTTTCCAATATTCTAGAATCTGCTCCAACCACCGCTGTCTGGAAATCAACTGGCTTCTGAGGGCAGGCCGGTGCTTGTTAGGGTCCGGATTTGGCTCAGTTGGCATCAATAAATACCAGAGATTCAAACCTCCTGGTTCTGTGTTGGATCTGTAACTGGCGCCTGATGTCTGGGTCTGCTGGGGAAATGGACTGCCAATGACACGATGCTTGCAAATTGCAGGGCTGCAGAGCTAAAGTATGGCACGCTGATCGATCTCCAAAGGCAGCTGAAAAATGCCGAAGAAGCCCTCAATCAGCGAGTGCGGGGTGCCAGAATGTTGAGGGAGGAGGTCACGGAAGAAGACATTTCCGAGATCATTTCCAAATGGACGGGCATCCCGGTGTCGAAACTGGTGGAGTCGGAGAAAGACAAGTTGCTGAACCTGGCCGATGTCCTGCACGAGCGAGTGATCGGGCAAAACGAAGCCACGGAGGCCGTTTCGGACGCCATTCAAAGATCGAGGGCTGGGCTGTCGGATCCGGAGAGGCCTATTGCATCTTTCATGTTCCTTGGCCCCACTGGTGGGTGTGTGAAGTGCTGCTTTACTAATACGTTGTTTTGAGCGGGCAGACACCCCCGTCTTTCGGTCGATGTGTTGAGAAAGCAGGTTGGTTTTGAAGAAGCCATATGCTTGTTCGTTCCTGGATAGGTGTGGGAAAAACTGAACTGGCGAAAGCACTGGCGATGTATCTGTTCAACACGGAGGAGGCCATGGTGAGACTGGACATGAGTGAATACATGGAAAAGCACTCGGTCAGCAGGTTAATTGGAGCTCCACCTGGATACGTTGGCTATGATGAGGGGGGTCAACTCACTGAGGCTGTCAGAAGACGGCCCTATGCAGTTGTTCTCTTCGATGAGGTGGAAAAGGCGCATGCGGATGTTTTCAACATTTTGCTCCAGGTCAGACACCTTGCCTCGCATGCAAATTTTGGCGACAATGAATTACCGTAGAGAATCGATCTGGTGGAATTTGAAGGAGGTTAGATCCCCCTGTTTTACACCAAATCAGAGCTGGTGTAAGACACACTTTTTTTTGTGTGAGAAAGGGTGTGACCTGGTCGAGTTTCAACATAATGCAACAGATTCTCCACATCCTGAACAGAAAACATTGTTTCGAGTATGAAATCGCGTTCGGCATTTTTGGAGACAGGCATGAATTTCAGCCACGAGAAATTCACATTTTTTTTAATCCATCTTTGGAAAAGAATGACAGGAGCGAACGCAACGAGTGAAACCTGTTCCGATGGACATCTCTGACACTGGTGTGTGTGTTTTTATCTTTCTGGTGTGTAAAGATTCTGGACGATGGCCGAGTGACAGACTCGCAAGGAAGGGTGGTCAGCTTCAAGAACGTGATCATCATTTTGACATCCAATCTGGGATCCCAGACCATTTTGGAGGAATCCGATCCGCAAAGGAAGAGGGATGTTGTGATGGGTTACGTTCGAACGAACTTCAGACCAGAATTCGTCAACAGAATCGATGAGTACATCATTTTCGATGCCTTGGAGCTAGATCAGATCAAACAAATCGTCAGGCTTCAGGTATGGAGGTGCCCCCGGGGGGGAGGGGGGAGTTTTGTCGATAGGTGGGAGGGCAATCAATTTTTTTTTTTGGGGGAAAAAAAGACAGGATGATCCCTGATGCATCCATATCCTTTTCGTGATTCAAGTTTGTTTGTTTGTTTTGGCTGTTTGTTTGTTTGTTTCTTCATCGATCCTCGTGGATATGGGTGTTGCCCTGTCCATTTCTCAGATCCATGTGATCATCTTGAATCTGTGTTGCATTTTAACCCCTACGACCTCAGGCGAAGCGAGTGGCCGATCGACTCTCGGACAAGAAAATCAAACTGGAGCTCCAAGAAGGTGCGATCGATTTTTTGGCAGCGAAAGGGTTCGATCCTGTGTACGGGGCCAGGCCGGTCAAGAGGGCTGTCCAGCGGGAGCTGGAAACCACCTTGGCCAAGAGCTTGCTCCGGGGTGAATTCGGGGAGGAAGACACGGTCATAGTCGATGCCCATGGTGGGGCTGAGGCAGACGGCTTGGTGTTATCGGTTTCGGAATCAGCATTGGGAAATGGAGCCTATGTGACATGAGGGCGCATTTCGGGTGCCGTCGTTTTGAGTTTGTTTTGAAGATGAATTTATGTTTTGCCTTCCGAGGCATTTTGACTATTTTGTTGGGCCAGACAGGTCCCAGTTTTTTTTTGTTGGTGGTCGGGTGGAGGAAAGGTTTTCGATGTGGAATTGGTGTCAGTTGTATGAATGCAGGTACTTGTAAAACTATGGAAACATCATCAATTATGCAATTGATAATCCGCAATTTAAGCAGCTTGGGTTAAATACCAGAGGGAAATGGTTGCTTGTGTGTATCCACAATCGACGATCCCTGTTGTCCATCATTCTGCATCCACCAAATGTTTCACGAGCAGCTTCTCGTTTCGTAGAATCTGGAGAATGGTTGACTGACTCGATGATCGTCGATTTGTTTCGCACCTCCATCGAATGACCCCAACAATCGACAATATGTGTTACAAGAAATAGGTGAAGCCTAGGCTTGCTGGTAATTATATGTATTCGCTTGTCTGCTGGTGCTGCTGAGAAATTGGAGGGTCGAGTTGGACATCCAGATTTCAAAACGTGCTAGGGACCATGACAAGGGGACTGGTTCCACCTGGCAGCCCCGTTCGGCGAACCAGTCTAGGCAAGCTTGGATAGTTTCTTTCGCCACCACGCACCTCCTAAACCACGCCAATAATAGCTTCAAGCATGGTATCTTGTGTTGAGCAGCGCTGACTTTCTCGCAGGAGGAGAGTCCATACCTGACGCTTCCTCGTTTGAAGTCCTCACATCTGATGACGGGTAGGCCACGTGCTGCTGTCGGACGTGCGAAAATTTGCACAGCCTCACCCCAACTGTTAATTGCTTGTCTTGCGTATGCATACCACAGATATTCAGACGATCTCTCCCAAACGGCAGGCAGCTCGAGAGGGGCATTGGGTGCGTTACAACCAGACGTAGAAGTGTAGGATGCGTTACACCCTCCCTAAAATATACGTAACTTACCCCAATACCTCATGTTGCTTCTTTCAGAGAGCCGAGAAAGAGATACGTTAAGGCTCGAAAGAAATTCGCACCCAGCGAGTGGATCCTCTGCTGAACAGGGAGCGCCTACCTTCCTCAATTCGGACGTCTCGTCGCTGTCTCTCCCCACAGACAAGGACATCGTCGACAAAAGTCCTGAAGATGAAGGTAGCACAAGTGGTGCCCTCTCTGTTCGCAATTGCTCGAACTTCCCATTCAAGTTCCAACTTGTCGCCCTGTTTTTTCCCTCTGTTTTGGTCATGATTTGCCGTTTCCCGTGCTCAGAGGAGGACTATCAGAGAGGGAAAAACACAATTTTATCTTTGTTCGAGGCCGAAAACGACAAGAAGGAGGAGCGGCGCGATCTCTCTGTGTTTATCACACAACTGAAGGTTCGCAATCCCACATTCAACGCGGACGCCATTTTCGTTCGTCTTTCAAGTATTAAACAAAAAAAGACCCGCAGCCACAGAACAATTGTTTTCACAGGCGAGGCAGCTGGACGGTGAGGAGCTCGTGGATTTCCCCACTGATTACAACAGAATTGTGGAAAAAATGATTCTGGAGAAGCGTGATGAATACGACAGCCTTGACGGCTGGCTGGGACCCAGAAGGTTTGAGGACCTGCCGATCAACGCGCTTAACTTCAAGCTTTCTACGTCGCACCCTGATCCCAAAGTTTCCAAAGGCCTGAGGGAAATTGAAGAGTTGGACGAGGAGCTCCGGGACAAAACTCTCGAAGCTATTATCGTGGGGAGGGAGACTTTTCCAGAGATGTGGGGAAGGCTGGAGAAAACAAGACTGAAACGGCAAAAGCAACGTGTGGACAAGGCATTGAAGTAATCAACGTCTTGAGAAAGTCGTGCAGCGAATTCACTTGTGGTTTCCATATCTGGTTTTCAACAAAAAGTGTTTCATCAGCTTTTCTTTCGTCACAGGAGAGAAAGGCGGCGCCGTCGTCGGGCTGCACGTCTCCGACGGGCATTGAAGAAAATCGAAAACGAGTCGAATTCCAACTTCGCGGCGAGAAATATGAGACTGGGACCACACGCGAGGTGAGGACGAGACGCCTCGCTGGGTGTTCGTTCACTGATCCTACCCAAGTGCAATTCAGACCAGCGTTTCCTTCCTTCCTTGTAGATTTTACACGCTGACTTCCGAGGAAGAAGCTGTAGTGCACAACGTGATGAGGAGGGCGGCGGAAGAGTTGCACAGAAATGCGTTCGACTGCGATTTGTGTTCGGACGATGAAGACGACCGAATGAGCTCTCGCTTGTCAGAAATCGACTCCCGCCTTCGTGCATATTCATCCCACTGCACCCCAAGCCACTTCGATACGAGTTCGAGCTTTTCGGTAGTCGGTGAGAACCTCTGTTTGTGAAAGCCTCTCCCTCAGATAGAATGTTCTGTATGGGAGCATGAAACGAATGGTTACCGCCAACTTCACTTTATCTCAAGAAAGGATCTATATGATGTTCAAACTTCTGCCGGAGAAGGCTCATTTTCTTGTCTTGGTGCAGGTTCCATCGGCACAGGAAGAGCAGACGGAGATGCTTTCGAAAGTGCGTCGCGTAACGAGTCTGCCAACGGTGTCAAACCCGAATCAGAAGACAGCTTGTACATATCGCTGCGCCAAGACTACCTGAGGGAGATCAGAGAAGAAAAGGAAAGAAACCAGAGGTGGGCAACAGGATCTTTGCACAAAAATGCACCTTCAGTCACAAAGGTTTAGGAAAGCCTTGTATTGGTTCCAACCATTTTCACAGTGGCTGTTATCTCAACGGCTGTTCATAAACCATCTGGTGCATACATATCTATCTGTATGAACACCTATGGAGTCCATCAGCCGTTATCATTTTTGTTGCAGGTTGGAAGATTTGGATCAAACTCTGCGTGGGCTCAGAACGAGCGAGTTTCCTCCGAAGCTGGAAGAACAAGACTTATCCACTCTCCTGGCATATTGCAGACTAGAGATCGAAGCTAACCAAGTTGATGTTGTGGATGTCGGGGCGTTCGACATTCACGAATTGGTTGCTGGTGGCCCGTCCGCCACTCCGACCCCCACATGCACAGATCACCCTCCACTTTAGCCCCTGTTGAGATTGATGGGGGGACTGTATTTTCTGGGAAATCTCTGGCACAAGCAGACCAATACCAAAATGCTGAAATATCAGATCACATTTCAACAAAACCCAACATCCCAACACCAGCTGGTCAACCTCACAACTCCCACAGAGAGTCACATAAATCCCAAAGTGTCTCAAACATAGACCTCATGCGTTTTGGCCGAAAGGGCCGTTTCCGAAAATACAAGATCTCATCAATTCTCAACCACTGGCGGTGATTCGCCAGCATTCGTTGCACTGCTTTGTGGGAGGGGGGGAGCCTTGTTGAAAGGCACCATTGGAATTTGGGACTCTGCCTCCAGCAATTCGTAGGGGTCGATGTACTGGGGTGGTTCCAGACCTGGTCTACCCCCGTGAACCAATGAATCCCCAAACACCTGGAAACGGGGAAGCACTCTCACTTCTTCCAAAAACATGTTTCTTTCATGCATGTTGGGAATGGGTTTTCATTCATATAATTAATTATTATAATTTATAATAATTATTTTAATTTCCTACACTGCGATCGTTGCTGGACTCACTGAACCTGAGCTAAAAAAAGGACCGTTTGGAGGTCCCATATTCGCAACACCAGATGCATTTTTATTTTTATTTTTATTTTTTTTTTGGGGGGGGGTCAAAACTCACCAAGTACAAGGCAGCAGCAAAGCCAGCGATCGCAGCAATCGCTGGTCCAAAAGCAAGCGAAAATGCTGCACCCAATTTTAAGAGCTCCTTTGCTCTTGGAATTAGGCCCTGGTGTATTCACAGAAAAAGGAAAGGCCAAACCGTAAGATCTTTGCCCAGCTGCTGGCTTTCAGTCCGATTTTCCCAGGTGCTGTTCAAACGGACCCCATGGAGACAACGGGGGGTTTAATAGGATTTTAAATCGGATTCGCAAAATCACAGCCAAAAATGCACCACATTTACGAAGAAACGGATGGATATGTACAAAAAAAACATTGCTTTACCTCCAGGCCTTCGCTGCCGAGAGCTCTCGCTTTGGAAAATTGATCATCGTATTCGTTGTCGTTGGGGCTCTCCCTCCACCGAACCTCTGTGTTACCCACAACCCACAACCATAAATTAATACGCACTGGTTTCACAACCATAATCCATCCATGCAGGGAAGGGCCCCCCCCCAAAAAAAAAACAAGAACAAAACGAGTCGAAAAAAAAAGTGAGAGGAAAGATACAAAAAAACATATTATAAAAACCCTGAGTGATGCGAACAAACAGACTTTCCAACAAAAATTACCTGGCTCTTCATCTTGCGACGACCAGTTATCGCCACTCATCCCCCTCTTCTCCAGTTCTTTGGCAAAAAGAGACTCTGTTGAGTCTGACCCTAAAAGAAAAAAAATTCCAGTCTTAATTTCGAAACTTCACAATTTTTTGTGTGTAGCATTATGCATACAGCTCGGAACTCATTCTTCCGAATGGTTGGATTCCCTCGATCAAGGATCATTAACAGTGTTGGATATCCACAACTTAATTTTAATTAAAATAAAAATATCAAAGTTTCTCCGAACCTGTGGGAGCTAGAATTTTTTTTTCAGCTGATGCACACAGTTGCTGTGTGGTTTTTCCAAGGAAAGACGATGATGGTCTACCCAAGAGAAATCTATGGAATGCTATAGACTTCCTATCTTCAAATTTACTCGAGTCTGTAAAATTGTGTGGAACCGCAGGCTAAAAAGTCGTCAAGTCGTCAGTTCTTGTGAGGGAGCAAAAAAACACGGTTGTGCGATCCCTGACGACAGAAACTCGTCCCTGGCGCAAAAAGAAAGACGAGAGCAACTTGCCTGTGTACCTTCGGTTCCTTTCTCCTTTTCGGCACGCACGGTGTGCGAAAAGCGCAATTTCCTCTTGCCCATCATTTGTCGAGAAAAGCGCAGTGGCGATCCCGAAGTCGAGCGCAGAGGAGCACTAGCTACAGGGACGTCATAAGAGGGAGATCTTAACAGTTGTCTGGAAAGCGCGACACGGAGCATACTGGAAAACATGGCGCCAGTGGCGTGCGTGGGGTTGTATTGTAGGCAACGTGAGCGCCCAGTACGTCATGACGTCTGTACGGCATTGCCGTCACAGATAAGACGTCGACCAATCCTTGCCGTTTTCTGTGTTTGAAACCGTGAAGGGTGTGGGTTTACGGCCCCAGACCGATAACGCGGCGGCTTCTTTATGTTCTGGTGTTTGGATACGGCGCAGTGCCCCTCAGACGGGAATTCCCCAGAGGAATTCCCCTCCTTCCCGGTGCAGCCCACACTGTACGCGTGGGCAGATGCGAGAATTCATTGTGGAAGACGGCGTTGGGAGGGAGAAAGTTAAGAGGTTGAGGAAAAGCAAGGAAAACATCCATGCAAAAATGCCGGCCAAGGTGAGACGGGAGGGCTGCGGCACGAAGAACTCAGAACAAAACATAAAGGAGGGGTGGGTGAAAATCAAAGTTGAAGAAACAATGACAAATTAGCGGAGTCACCCCACGATCACTTCTCAAGCACTCGTTTGCTTTTAACCAAATGAGGCCTCGTTTTCGATCGCTGACAGAAACGCAGGTGGTGTGCTGGTAGCGCATCGCCAAACTCGAAAACACACTCGCGCTTCCTCGTGGGGCGGTCGACACGCTCGAGCGTGGGAAGCCGTGTTCGAAAGGATAAAGCAGAGAGGCAATCGGAGTTCGGGTCGAAATGGAGTTTTTGGGGAAGAGCGTACGGAAGCACTTCGAGGGGTTCGGCTGGTTTACAGGACGAGTGGTGGATGCTGTAGAAGTGAATGGTCGAATATTCGGACGAGTAAGAGCCGTCGTTCGACCGCGCTTTTTTTTTTCCCTTCCACGTTGACGCTTTTGCTGCAGGTTTACATCTTTTCGCCTCTTTTCTTTTTCGTGATGGCTTCGTGCTGTTTCTCGTCGCAGGTTAAATATGACGACGGCGACCTCGAGGATCTGCCTATCGAGAAGTGAGTGTACTGTTTTGGGACGACGAACCCGTCGAAATCAAGCAAAATTCTGAATGGCGTGTATTTTTTTTTTTGCGAGCAGGTTGCGCGAGGTGGTCGTCAGCTCGACGACGGCGAAAAAAAAGGCGCCTTCAATAAAAAAAAAGAAAAAAACTGCTAAGCAGAAGAAAACGGCAGCAGCGGTGCGTCGAATTTCTCGTTCTAGCTGCTTTTGAATCGGATTCTCTTGCGGCTTTGGGGAACGAAAAAGTTTGCTGTGGTGGTGTTTGATGTTTCTTCGTCTCTGGGAATCAGGGATCGAAGCAAAAACCTGAAAAGCCGTCGCCAGCGCCCGCGAGGAAACAACCAGGTGGGCGAAAAAAAATAATACCAACGAAAAATAACAGCGCGAAAAAAATAAAAATACGTGGTCCATAGAAAACAAGATATCAGAATATAGCAGCTGTCGACCATATCGAAACAGCCCTGGAAACCACCCCAAAATAAATCGTCCAAGTATTTTTTTTTTCCTGCTTTCTGTGGCAAAAACTGTTTGGTGAGTTATTTCTGTCCAGAAATAATATTATATAGATATTTTCCCATCTGTACTTTTTTTTTTGGCATGCATTGAAGAAAATTGAATTGCAGAGAAGTGCTGCAAAAGTTGAAACAAAAAAAAAACTGAAGGACATATTGAATTAGATACAGGTTGTAACAAGGCAACTCAAGTTAAAAAAAAAAAAAGTGTTCCTGCGATATTGTACTTTGTACAAAAGGAAATACTGATTAATTTTTACCACCTTAGAAATTATGATTTTGGAAAGATAGGCAGCTGAAAATTTCATTTAAAAAACATACAGTTTGGCAGCAATTTAGTTGAGATTTTGTTTTTGATTTTGAAATCATCCCTATCGGCTGATATGATTTCGGTGCTGCGGTTGGGAGTGTCCTCCCCTCTTCCCCCCCAAAAAATAATAAATACTAAAAATCACGAAGGTTTTTTTCTTAAGAGCAAAGTGTGCACCTCAGGATTTTTTTTTCCCTTTCTCTGAGGTGGTTTATGATCAGCCAAGAATGGAAACCAAAAACCATATTAAGAAAAGGAAGGAAAAAAAAATGCTGACCTTAGATTTTTTTATGTTTTTTCCTATTCCCTTTTTGGCTGGATGTATGGTTCGATGAAAAGGGAGCAAAAACAAAACAAAACAGTGCAAAATATTTTCTGTATGATCCTTTGCCGGTTGCATTGGGAAGTGAGATAGGCAGGATTGGCACACTTTCTCTCCTCCCCCCCCCCCAAAACAAAAAAAAGAAAACAGAGAAAAGGGTCTGGCGTTTCTTCTCTTTGTTTTATTTTATTTTTTTGGGGGGAGATTTTGATATCTCTTCAGACATGGGTTCATGAGATGTTACTCAATAAGCGCACATCCATCAAGGATTGTTGACGTTTGGCGTCGTTTGGCGATAGCGTTCTGGCTGCCGTTCTCTCTGGTCGTCAGATGCGAATTGTGGTCGTCAGTGCGTGTCGGCTTTCGTTGTATATAGCGCGCGTTGATTCCACAGAGTAGAAACGGCATTTCGCGTCCGCCCACCAACTCTGCGCGCGACCGTTCCAGTCGGAGGTCATATCTTCAGACTCCGAGCGGGAAAAGGAAACTTCCGTAAGTTTAGATTTGCGGATCGCAGAGCCGACTGTGGGGCCTTCTCTTGGGGGTTTTTTCCTTCCATCTGTTGATGGAAGGAAAATAGTTGCATAGCTTGCATTTTTCCGTCGATTGGAGGAATCTTTCCTGACGACTTTCCTGTGTTCGCTGTTTCGTATTGAAAAATAGCTCGCGTGGTGAGGAAGCAGACTCGCGTCCCTCACGACGTTGAGGAGGGAGAGGTCGAAACACAGGGCATCGAAAAAACGACATCCAACCCAATAGGAGAGAAGCCACAGGGGAAAAAAAACGCGACCACCACCAGTTTGCGTTTGCTGACAAACTTCTGGGACGATGCACCGTGAGTTCATAAACACAAGGATCTGTGAAAACAACTGGAGAAATCTGTGTTTTTAAAAATATATTTTTAAATCTCAAAATGCCTGATGTCTGCCTGACATGCATATCAGGTTATTGTGGAGGAATTCAACCAGTTGATTAAGAATGAGGACCAGATGCTATTTAAATTTGAAAAAAAAACAAAAAAAAAATTCCATAAAAATCTGCAAGAAGCGATAATGCCTGTGGTCAGGGAAAATCTGAATTCCCCTCCCAAAAAAAAAAAAAAATAAATCTCACAGAATAGAGCTTTTCCTTTAGAAAAAAATAACGTTTTTTCTGCAGGAAAGCACCGTCTATTCCAATTTGAATTTACCTCTCTCCAAGAATTTTTTAATTTCTTCATTTTTTTATTTTTTCATTTTTTTGGGAATTTAAATGACAAGAATCTTGTGAACATCGAGCAGGCAGTTAGATTATTTGAAAATTTTTAATTTAAAAAAAAAATCCCTAACAGTTGAATATACCTATGTGTAATTTTTTTTTTTGTCCATCTCTTGTCTTGATCAGTTTTAAACAATATTTCAGGGACAAGAAAGTTGCAGATAATTTGAATGAAATTTTCCCAGACGTTGATGATACCCATCCCTGGACGGAGGCTGTCAGAGGCAGCGAATTTGCCACTCTGAGATCAGGTAGCCCATAATATCATCTCAAGCAAGCAAAAATACTAAAACTGGAAGAAAACAAAAAATGAACATTTTTGCATGCATGCGATGCTCTTTTTTTTTTTTTGCTGAGGTATGAAAATGTTGATCTTGTCGTATAGAGTCAGGCTGGAATTTTTTTTTATTTTTTTTCAAGCATATTTTTAAAAGTAATCTAACAAAATCTATGGTATTCATCGTATTTTTTTTTTTCGTACAATCGAAAGAACTGAACAAAGCAAAATAAGGTATGTGTCAGTTCCCTGTTTTGACCCATGCTTTCTGTTGTTTTTTTTTCTTGCTATTTTTTTTTCCCTTGGATATAGCATCTGATCGAAGAGTCCATCCATTGGACATGTCAGTTCCCAAGGGCACTCGAACCGAACGAAAGCCTTCGCTGTGCGGCGAACAAGGGGGGCTGCCAGCTTCCCAAGAAGAAGAATTCAGCATAAGGGCTCTACCCACCATTCACAGGAGACTCCGAAAATCGTTGCTGTGTGTGCCTTCAAAGGTGGACTCTTTTTTTCCACTTTTTTTCCTGTCGTGATTTTTTTTTCCTTATTTTCCCTGTCTATTTCACAGACGAGTGGTGCCCAAGAAACCAGTATTTTTTTTTCTCCTGCATTTTTTCCCCCTTAAGTTAACTTGAATGAAGCCAGAACTCTGTTTTGCGCGCGTCAAAACAAGGGTCGATATTTGCCCTTTATTGCCAATCGCCGTTCAGTGCACCCCTATGGTTTCTTTTTTTCATTTTCACAGCCAGGTCCGCATTCTTTCCGATCTGTCTTTTTTCTGGGAGTAGTTTTTTTCAAAAGTACTGATCCCTTTTGAATTATAAGAAAACAATTATTTTGAGAGAAAGTGATAATTTAAAAGGGTTTTCTCATTCCTGTCTTTTTTTTATTTCCCAGAATTTGAATTTCAGTTCCCCTATTCCACAACATTGTCTTTTGATCAGGCATTCCCTTCCATTGACTGCTTGCAGAACACGTCAATAAATGTCGAGCTCTATCAAGCTTTTTTTTTTTTTTTTGCTTTTCTCCCTTCCAAGCACAAAACTCGAAAAAAAAAAAAAAAAAAAGCCGGAATCATTGGAGGGTCTGTTTTTGGGCCCTTTTTTTGGGGGGCTCTTCTGGTTTCGATTCCCCGCTGAAACAGTGTCTTATTTCTTGCGGTTTTTTATTTCCCAGGGACCTGTCCAGATGATCGCAAAACCTCGCCGAGGTCGACCCCCCAAGACAAAAAAGATGGAGGGATTGAGCAAACGTCCCCGTGGTCGACCAAGAAAACACCCCGTTTGCATCAAGATCTCCAGCAGCCACCCCCCTCTGGGCCCCTCCCACTCGGACACCCATGCTCCAACAGAAACCTCACTGCCACCGATCGATCAACCATCCCCCTCCACAGACGTCCCCAAAGCCACCCAGGGAGGCACACCCGCTTCCGTCGAGGAGGGGAAAAACACCACCACCCCGTCTTGCTCACCGGAGAAAAAACCCGATGAAGTCCGGTGGGGGGCATTGGCATTGCCTGAGTGTTTAGGAAGCAACCAGCAAGTCCGGGTGTCAATCGAAGAAGCTTCCATCAGGAGCAGTCAGAACAGCCTGGATGGGCTGCCCGATGCCACCTCCCCAGAGAAGGCATGGGAGGGGAGCTCTCGATCCAAGCGGCAAAAAACGGAAAACCAACCGCCTTCTCCATCGCTCAGCCCCCTGCCTGTCGACACCACCTCCTGTCAAGATGACAGCATGGTGAATGAAAGCGCGGTGGGGGTGCAAGCAAGAACCTATGAGGTCGATCAGCGATGTCCGTATGCCTCGAAAATCAGCAATCTGTGTGCGGGGATGCATGGACCGGTGGCTTCGAATTGGCGAGGGAGGCCTGGAGTGTGTCTCCCCACCACTGAACGGACCACCACCAGCTGTTCGACGGTCTCCACATTGATTCAAAAGGAAGTCGTGAAGCTGGGGGAAAGACTGTGGTGGAAGAGCGACCGAGGGAGGGTGCTTTCCGTGGGTTGGGCAACTGTTGATGGGATTTTGTGCGGTAGATGTGGTTGGGTGGTGGATGTTTCAGGTTTTGCGGAGTGTGTTGGAATCAAGATGGATGAGCCGGGTGCCCATATTTGGGCAGCGAATGGAATGTCGTTATTAGATTTAATCAAGGATTCAGCCGAGGGCAAGAATGAAGAGCACCTGATGGCTGCATAGCGTCAAGAAAAGTCATTTTTCAATCATCTTCATTTTTTTAAAACATAGATCCGAACAGTCGGTGGCATGGATTATTTTAAGGGAGGATAGTCGCCGTTTATTAGTGTGTATGTATTTCAGGGTTTTTTCCTCTGTAGTCTTTTTACTTTTTTTCTCGTGTAATAACATGAGTTACACGTGTTTCAAAGCTCGAAGCAATTGATCGCCCATCAGTTTTTGAAAAAAGGGGAGGGGGGGCTGTGCTGCAAGATTGTTTGGCCAAACAAATTTTTGATGGGACAAGCAGTTCATTTTTTTTAATGAAGCTCTCCATACCCCCTTCACTCTGTCGATGGCATGCTTTCCGACAGCAACCAGCCGACCCGGCAATTTTTATTTGAAAAAATGACTGGATGCACTGTCCTCATATTTCGTATCGTGTTGAGGACAGTCCAACTGGTGGTGGAACTGCATGTTTTTGATGTTCTGTTTCAGCTTAGATTTTTTGGGGAAAAAAAAATAGATCCTCTTCTCAACCGATTGGCATATTTGTCATCTTATTTGTCATTTCCATCATAATTCCTTTGCTGCTTTTCTCAATGTTGGACGAATTCAAGAAGTCAAAGCGATGTATCCTCAAGAACAGCCACAGGGGAGGGGCCAGAGTTTGGCTGAGATAAGCAGTGATGCTGCCATCAATTTCTCTCAAGAACACCATGTTGACACAGAATCAACAGATCCTCCATAATATCAGTGTCTCGAACGTAATCGTTCTTTCCACCAAACCAAAATATGTTTCTTTTGGTTACGACGAGTAGAAAAAAACACTAGCTGTGTTGAAACCTCCAGCCGTGCCTCCTCACCAGAGGCTGGACATCTGCTGGTAAAAGTTCATCCATAGATAACCAGAGGCTTTGGACATGCCCTCAACAAAAGGTTAGACTTGAAATGTGGGGTCCAAGCTGTGGTATATTGCCTTCAGTGTTGTAATCACCAAGAAACAAAGGGCGTGTTCTCAATAGCAACACCCACAGGATGTAAAAAAGAATTTTTACACGAAAAGCAGGACAAAGAAAAAACCCCTACAATCGATGATCTTTCCTGGATATCAATCCTATAGACTGTCGTATCAAATCTATTGTCAAATTCCCAGTACAGACAGATTAATCCCAACCCCACTTGAATGGACAAAAAAATGAAAGAAAGAAGAGTTTAAAATTATATATAAAAATGACTTGCATCCCATTTGTGGAAACCATTGTTGAACCATTCCAAGCCTACTCTGGAAACAAAAAATTAGCTGATTACAAAATGCTCCCAGTCCAAAATTCTGTGGGAAGTGATGCCATAATTCTCGATATTGTCTTCTATGGACCTCCCAACAAACATGGGTGAAGTGAAGCATATGTATGCTTCCCCCTACACCTCGGGGCATTTTTTGTCACATATCGAAAACTTACCCTTCGCCACAGCAGAACCTGGTCGCTCAGAGCAGGGTTCGAACCTGCGCGGGTAAACCCAATGGATTTCAAGTCCATCTCCTTAACCACTCGGACATCTGAGCTTGCGAGCGAGAAGAGCACCGACAAAATAAGTTGCGGAAAGACTGCGTCGAAAGTGTGAGAGCGGCGCTGAGGGTTGATTGGCGACTTTGATGACCATGGCACCAGTCCCATCACAACGATTTGACCCTGCGTTGTTTCGTGGGGATTCCAATGTAACCCCAGTTTTGCTTTTGAAGGGACATCCCTCCTACACTGGGGACGAAGCGTCCAGGGAAAAACAGTTTTGAGTTCACTGTTTAAACTTTAGCTGAAAGAGCAGCCGTTCCATTGTGGGTGGGGAACTTGTGATCAAATGAAAGGAAGCACAGATGTATCAAAATTCGTCCAAAACACACTTCGGGTCCAATGAACTCTCAAATAAGACGACGAGAGGGTCACCTGAAATACCCCCCCCCCCCTCCAAAGTGCAACGTTTGATCAACAAAAAAACTCCAAAACTAGGAGGCCATCCCATCTAATGGGATATAAGACCTAAAATGAAATTAGACCTCCAGTTCCCTGCTTTCATGAATTTATTGCGTTACACAGCAGTTATTTAGAGCTCGTCCATCCCCAACAATGGAGAAAACAATTCCTGGCAAAAAAGCCAAAAAAATGTAGCCCTGCTGTGATCGGGACATATCGAGTTTTGACACAATTACAGGTAAATATCTGACCGTTATGGACCCAAATCTCTATCCTCCTTGATACGGGGCTTCCAGAAATTCCAAAGCTGAAATTCCTCTTTTTGGAAACTAGTTACATCAAGAGATTTCCCACCCATTCATATGTTCACTGCTAAGACGCAGGACCCCAACATGGGCATCTCATTTTCTTCAAAAAAAACAAAAAGTTTATAATAAAAGGACTGCTAATCGGATCATAACGGGCCACCCAAAATGTATCTTTGATTAAAAGGACAACCCGACCACCCACCAAAAAAAAGGAAAGCAAGTTAAGGGACTGACCCTCCAGTCCATTGCTGTCGATATAAATACAGAGTAGAAATATGTGGCATTTATCTAAATATCACAAAATAGAAATCTGAAAGTACAACCCCTCCTGCCCCCCCCCCCCCGCCCCCTTCCCATCATTACCCATTCACCCAAGCAGTTCATGTTTTTTTCCACGTTCTTTTTTAATCCAGGAGGAAAACACACAGATAGCAACCACAGTGATTTCTACTTCCAGTTTTTTTTTTCTTTTTTTTTCGACCTCCTCCAAAACCAAAACAAAATCAGGACAAGAAAAATTCAGACTCTTACATCCCCCTCCCACCCGCTTTTTTGCCCCGAGGCAAAAAAAAAACAAAAAGAAAACTACAGCGATATTCTGGGGTATTCCTCTCTCTATCTCATTTTTTACTCTGGACCCCCCTGCTTGCCATCTTTCAACGACCAATTTCTCTAGTTTTGACCAAAAAAAGCACAAAAAAAAAAAAGAAATAAGGGGGAGGGGCTTGAGGAGGAGGTCGGGAGAGGACCCAGCGACTCAAAAACAACCAAAAGGTTCGTTAAGGGGAAAAAAAAAGAAGCCGACATTAAGAGGGGAAAAAAGAAGCCAATAAATCCAGTACAGCTAAAAAAAACATTAAATCTACTGGATGAATCAATTTAGGTCATCGAAATCAATTTTTGCACCAGCCATTATCTTTTTCCTTTTTTTCTTTTTTTTCTGGTCCCTGACATCAAAATACAAAGCATCTTGATTGGTGCAAAAATTGATATTTTGTTTTCAATTGGCTCTCCAAGAGAAAAAAAAAAAACGCCAAGAGAGCATCACCAAATTCACCCCTGCAAACCTCGGAAAATATATCTGCAAAAAAATACACCTTTTTGACTCTTCTTCGAAACTTGACAATATTGTTTTTTGTTTTTTTCCGACCGAAATCCTTCATTGTTTTTCCCACCCTTCTTCTACCCTCCCCAAAAAAAAAGAAAAGAAAAAACACAATTCAGATATCTATATTGATCACTTTTTTTGCTTCTTTTTTTCATCTGTCGCTCCTCCTCCCCTCCCTCCCCCCCCTCCTTCTTGCATTCTTCAGAATGCATTTATGTGTTCTTTTTCACCCAGGAAAGATGGTTGAGGTCCCCGGTGGGTCTCTTGACTCTTAGATCGTTCAAAAAGAAACTCAGAGCCGCCACTGCTGCGAGGCAACCCACGACGATATACACGATCCCGGTGAATCTGTTTCTTCCACCCGTCCAGTTGGCGGTACTTATGACGATAGATTTCTTCCCGGTGAATTTGTACGTGTTGTAGTTGTTCGAGGCAGTGAAGGTCAGGACGCTCCCTGGAAAGAAGGGGAAAAATACATGTATAAAAAAATGTATATAGAAAAAAGTATATAGAAAAGGTATAAAATTAAGGTCCAGAGCTGGACATGGACATTGTGATGCTACGGTGCTTTATTTCTGAGTCAGCCTTTAACCCATTTCCGAAAACGGGCTGCACTCGGCCGTTTGGCCTTGCGTGAAATACTTTCAATTCAACACAAAATCAAAATCTCCCTCACCGCTTTTTGTTTCAAGGAATGAGTTCATCTCACCCATGTTTTTAAACAATCACCCACACACAGAAAAGAAAAACAAAAAAAACGCATCCAATTGAGAAATGAAACCACCGAATTCTGAGCATCTCACCCTTGGGGATGTTCTGTTGGATTCGGCCATACAGTTTTCTTGCAGTTGGAGCGGCGGCGACTCTCATCCAAACCATGAATCGCTCATCCTTATCCAGAGCCCCAACGATCGTACCTCCATCCCTGGTTTTGGGTAAGTTGAAATTCTTTGCCTCTCCGTCTCCATACAGATATTTACGGTCCCACTCCCAAGAGATGCCTTTTCCCTGTCAAAATTTGGTCGGGAAAAACGCAACAGAAAAAAAAAGAACAAAAAAACCATCAAAAATACACCTACAAGGAGTGCAACCGTCAATTTTTTGATTTCACTTTAGAAACCGAGATTTACATCCACCTTCACTCCCCCCCCCCCCAAAAAAAAGGAATCTATTCACACTTTTTTTTGTTTCGTTTTCACTCCCATATATTACAGACATAATCTAAAAGACGGATATAAATTCCTCCCCCCCCCCCCCCAAAAAAAGCAGCCGTTTTGGTGGGGGTTCTCCTGGCTTTTCGTTTCTCTTACATCGATTTCGGTTTTTGTTTCGTCGATGCTGAGATCGTATGTGTCGTTGAAAAGCGAAGATGCAATCAATCCGCACGGGAAAATCGGCTTATCATCCAGCATCCTCTTGGGGTCGCAAGCAGTGGTGGGGTCCCCAGAGCCCTCCCCACCCATTTGCTGCGAGTCCAAACTTCGGACATACCTACACACCACCCACACACAGTTTTCCTCTGCTACACGCCCCCCCCCCCAAAAAAAAAAAAAAAAAAAAGATCCCCAAAAGGAAACTGAAACAATGATCCCGGCAAGGTCGCATTCCAACTCATAGAAACATTCGAAAAAAATTGAGGACATATGTGTGGGTTTCTGTGCGGGATGATTGTATTTTTCATAATTCAGCAAAAGAAAGATTTGGAGAGTGGAGCCATTTTTCACCTTTTGTGGTTTTGAAAGTAGTTGGACACCTCATAGTAGACATAGACCTGCAACACCACCAAGTGAAAATGTTAATAATCCAGTCAGACATGCAGCCACACCTACACGGAGAGGGACTAGAAGAGAAAGTCTTGTGTGGTGTTTCAAAGAAATGCTTTTTCTTCGATACAGTTTTTTTGCTCGATAAAATTTGCTGACTCCTACACAGAGTGCCAAAAAAGAGATGCTTTTCGTTGATGGGAAAATTCTACTCTTCTTGTTTTTTTCCTGTTTCATTTTTTTTTTGGCAGGAAGTTGAAATTATTTCTTGAGTGGGGACTGGAGATTCCATGTCACTTTTTCCGAGAGGCCAACTGAAGAAAGACCCCCCCCCCCCTATTTCATGATTTTTCTGTTTGGAGTTTCTTTTTCTGCTGCACAATAAACACCCTGAAAATTTGTTGATTTTTTTCCTCTTTCTTTTTCCTTTCGAGCGGGACAGTTCTGCTACAGAAAAAAACAGTTTTCCATTTTCCCCCACTCACTGGAGCTTCCATATCCTTCGTCGTGGTGATGTCGAACGTCACAATGCGGTAATCTCGTTCCTCCCTGGTCAAGCTTTTTCCTTGGCCTTCTTTGACGTTCAACCTCTCCAGGGTGTCGAACCTCTCGTCGCTGGTCATGTCCGCGAACATCCCCTTATCGTCGTAGCGATGCTTGTACTCCACCACCTTAAGCGTCTCGGACAAAAAGAAGGAGCCCACCGCCAGAAATACCGCGGCGACGACGAGATAAAACCCGATGGTCCACTCCTTGGAGGGAGTCGGTTTCCATTTCGACTGCAACTCTTGTCGCGCGAATTTACCCAGCCATTTGTTTGGAAATTTGGTTCCCATCTCGTTGGAGGAGGTATCCATTCTTCTTCTTCTTCTTTTTTCTTTCCTGTTTTTTTTTCTCTTCTACCCTCCGTTCCCCAACGAACCAATCAATTCTTTGGTACCTTTTTCTTTCAAATCGTTAAAAATTCTTTGGTCACCTTTCTTCTGGTCACCCCCCCTGTTTTTTTTCTTTTCTTGGATACGAGGGGTGAGGAAAAAAAAAAGAACCAGGACAAAAACGAAAAACAAACGAAAACCCCAAACTAGTAAAACGAAAAAACCGTGGGGAAAAAACCCGGCCCAAAAGAAACAAGAAGACGGGTCAGAACACCCCCGTCTCTCCTGCGATTTTCCTCTTATTATTTCCTTTTTTCTTTCGTGGTTTTTTCTTTCTTTCTTTCTTTTTGCGGCCAAAAATTTATCGTTTTGAACGCAACCGAAGGAAACCTTGTCGTTTGCGACAGCGGCTGGGAAGGAAGTGCGATTTCTCAACGAGCACGAAAACCAAACGTCACCGTTCGTCCTTCACCTTGGCTACACCGCGCTAGATCGACAGGCGCTAGATCGACAACGTCGAGTCAGCATTTCCGTACGATTCTTTCGACAATTTTCGGATCCGCACTGCGCAATCGACTCCCGAATTTCTGATGTTCGACGTTTACAGTTTCTGTCAAGCACAACACTCTTTCCAGTCCACTGGGAAGTGGATCGTACAAACCACGCGCGATCATCTCGCAGGTCGCGCCGGTCTACTCCGCGGTCGCTCGGCGCGCGCCGGTCTACCTCGCGGTCGCGGCGACCGCGCCGGTCTACATCGCTCGCGGCGCGCCGGTCGCGCAACCCTAAACCCTAAAACCAACCAAAACATTCTGTTTTCGTGATTTGCACGATCCACTTCCAGGGGACGGGAAAAAGTGTTGTGCTTGATAGAAACTGCAAACGTCGAACGTCAGAAATTCGGGAGTCGATCGCGGAGTGCGGATCCGAAAACTGTCGAAAGAACCGTACGGAAATGCTGACTCGACGTTGTCGATCTAGCGCCTGTCGATCTAGCGCGGTGTTACGTTCACCTTCACCTTCTCCCTCTTTTTTTTTGTTTCTCGGCAAAAAAAGTGTGTGACATTGGCATTTCGTATCACTCGATTCAAAGAGGAGGAAAATCTTGAAAAAAATCAAAAGAACTGGGCGATCGAATCAAGGCCCGGGCAACATACTATAGTAGTTCCATGCCAGCTCTTAAAAAAAAACCAAAAAAAAAACAACTGTGGAATGTTTGAATAATGTAGGAGCCTGTCCAGTGGTGAAGAATGTCAACGGTGTGTAATCCTGATTAGCTTGTTTTGCAAGGAAAAGGTGATCTTTCGCATGGTGTGACTGCACGGCTGTGGCCTCGTTGACAGCGCTGGCTGGCGATGGAGCGTCCCATCGGAATAATTCGGCTCGCCGCATTTCTAGACTCAGGACCCACCATAGGTATTCCGTGTGGGGACGCAGAAACCGAAGCTCCCAACCGCGTAGCCATATCCCGAAATTTTTGTAGTCCCCTGACGCCTTGCGTGATCGTGAATCTCAGAGTTAAGCTAGGGAAGGAAAAAAAAAACAAGGAACAGAACAGGCGAAAAAAAACCCAGAGAACGTTGTAGTTGGTAGAGTTGCGTTCGCGTGTGCAAAACTGGACTCCCTTTCTTGAAAGAAAGCAACGCGGGGGTCGGGTCGGGTAGGCCACACTCAATATGACTGGCCGCCTTCGATTATTATTTCTCTGCTCGGCGCTGCTGATAACGATTTCACCATCGGCTTTGGGGAGGGGCGATGATCCACCCGAACCCAGGACGAGGGCGTACGCCGCCGTCCTGCCGGAGGAAATTTCTACAGGGAAACCCACGGGCAGGCCGGTGATCGGCGATCGAGAGGTGGAGCCTGAGCTGGTGGTGATTCCTGAAACGACGCCAGCGTCGCCCAAACCTAAATTGCGGACGAAATCGTTGATTGGGGTGGGACGGAAGGAGGAAAACGAAGAGGAGGAGGATACGTTGGCGGCGAAACCCTCCGTGTCCAGACGACGCAGACGTGGCGGCCGCAAGCGGAAGCCCGTGGTGCAGGC
Organism: Bryopsis sp. KO-2023; assembly: GCA_030272585.1. NCBI lineage: Eukaryota > Viridiplantae > Chlorophyta > Ulvophyceae > Bryopsidales > Bryopsidaceae > Bryopsis > Bryopsis sp. KO-2023. The sequence goes on along the minus strand of BSYQ01000004.1, from coordinate 4,261,809 downwards.
CGAGGAAGAGGAAAAGCAAACTGCTCCGATCAAGACTAAACCTGTGTCCAAGACTACAAGCAAATCCAGGGTGTCCAAGAAAGACGCTGGGCTCGATCTGGACGACGAACAGGAGGAGGAGGAGGTGGAGACTGTGGACAGCCCAGTTGCGAAACGTGGGAATGTTGATCTGGACGGAATCGATTCTGGGACGGATGCTGAGGAAACCACGGATGGTGAGGAAATTGTCGCCACCAGCAGCGGTGCTGTGGATTCCGATGTGAGGTTCGCCACGAACGGGCTCGGTGCGAGCGATTCCGAGGAGACTTACGACCCGACCGGTCAGACGGAGGCGGAGTCGAGAGCGCGAAACGCGACGAACGGTCTCGCCGAGGCTGATTCCGAAGAGGAGTTCGCCACCAACGGCCTCCCAGAAAGCCTTCTTGAACCGAAGGAGTCCAGCGCTACCAACGGTGATTCTGCCGATCAGAAGGCTGCCCTCGAAAGCGATTCGGAGAAGGATTCTGGGAGCAGGACGGCTGTGAATGGCGAGGAGACCGAGAAGAAGACGGCCATAAGGTTCGGATCGAAACTCACGCGCCCGCCGAGGTCCAAGCCTAAGATCGAATCCAAATTTGACGCGATACCCGAGACTGACGAGCCCGCGCCAGAAAGCGGATCCAAGGCAAAGAAGAGCGGGGCATCGAAGGTCGAGGGGAAAAAGACCGCCGAAAAGAAACCAGGAAAGAGCACCAAGAACAGCGGTGCGTCGGATGGCCCCAAGCCGAACATAATTCTCATGATGGCGGACGATCTGGGCTACAACGATCTGGGGGTCACCGGGAATCCGGACGTCGAGACTCCCCACATAAATTCCTTGGGGTGGAACGGGGTGCAGTTCAAGAGCGCGTACGCGAATCCGATTTGCGCGCCCACCAGGGCTCAGCTCTTGACGGGAAGACATTTTTTGAGAACGGGGGTTTGGGGCGTGCATGGCGCCAGGGACTACTTAAATTTGGACGAAGTGACTTTCGCTAACAGGCTGAAAGCGGCAGGGTACAGCACGGGGATGTTCGGAAAGTGGTGAGTTTGAGATTCATGCTGATCCTAGGATAGGTGGTGTGACATTTGAATGTGGCTGTCGAGGATTCTTGCTCGGTTTTGTGTGTTTGTCTTCTTTTTGGTGGGTGTTGTTTTTTTTTTCCCCTTTGCTTTTGGAACTGTAGGAAAGCACTGCAACTTCGGTATAGCTTGGAATATCTTCAGGAATTTTGCGCAGGGGAGGCCACTGTGGGCATTTCAGGTTTTTATTATGTTTGTGATTTTTAATTAGGAATCTTCTGCCTTTTTTGGGAGTGGGGGGTTGGGGTGGAGAGGGAAAGACCACTGGGGACTTTTGAGTTTTTTTATCTTGTTTCCCTACATGCTTTTTGAATTGAGATTTTTATGATCTCTGTTTTGTTTCTTTCTATCACAGGCACAGTGGTTTTGCCGAAGGCTACGTCCCCTGGGATCGTGGTTTCGACGAGGCCTGCATGATGGACCTGTACGATTACTTCGACAACGACGCCATCTGCAACGGAAAAAAACGTTTCGCCAAAGGCTGGACCGTGGAAAAAGTGTTCGACTGGTCCATCGATTTCATGGAGAGGAAAAAAGACGACCCCTTCATGCTGTACATCCCCCTGATGACCCCACACTTGGGGAAAACTTGGTACGGGGAAGGCGAGGATTGGCATGCACCCGAAAGCGTGATCGAGAAATACAAAAATAAAAGCTTGTCGGAACGCCTCTCCCGATTGTATGCTTCCATCGATTTTATGGATTTCCAGGTCGGGCGGCTCCTCACTCGATTGGACGACCTGAAACTCACCAATGATACAGTGGTGATTTTCCTGTCTGACAACGGGCCCACCGGGAATTACCTGATGTCGACCGAGGAGTGGCAGCGGAGAAATCCAAGCAGGATGGCTGGAATCAAGGGTGAGGTCCACGATAACGGAATTCGGGTGCCTTTTTTCGTCCAGTGGAAGGGGCATTACAAGCCCGCGGTTGTGGAAAAAGCTCTGATCAGCATCGAGGATATTTTCCCCACGATGATGGATCTGGCGGGGGCTGGAATGGGGGATAGAGTGATCGATGGTAAAAGCATCACCCCTCTGTTGAAACGACCCTACCAGGTGTCCAACGAGTGGATTTGGCGGCGGCTGTACATCGCGGAAGGTCCGCCCACTTGGACTCGGAATCACGGGATCTATAAGGTGTTTCCCAGGTGGGGAGAGGATAAATCGTTGCTTGCTTGGGGAAATGGGGGCAAATTCGCAATCAGGGAGGGGAGGTGGAAATACATAAACGTGAACGGATACAAGACGCTGTTCGACATGTGGGAGGACCCCACAGAATCGCATTCCATCGACGACTGGGATCTGATCGACGCGTTCGAGGAGGAAATGGCGGATTGGTGGAACGGCATGGTGAAGGAGCCTGGGTCGTTTTCGATTCCGAGGTTTCTCATCGGGCAGTCGAACGACAGCATGATTCCAGCGATGGGGGTTGCTGCGCTTACCAATAACATGAACGTGAGGTCCCACAGCGTGGATGGTTGGGCGGATGGGGAGACTGAATTGACTTACAAGGTGGCGGTAAAGAGAGCAGGGCACTACGATGTGCATATCACGAGTTGGGGGGGATTTCAAGGTCGGATTGGGGTTGAGGTTTCGTGCGATGGGGAATCGTATGCTAGCGGGCCCGTTTCTTTGGAGGGTTTTTTCGCTAGGTTGTACGTTCCTGGGGAGGGATGGGGTTGTCACTTGAAATTGAAAATCGAATCGGGGGCTGGTTGGATGGGGTTCAGTGCGCTGAGATTTAGTCATGTTGCTGGATGAACCCCTATCCCATCTTAAAAAAAAAAAAAGCAGAAAAACAAAAGCACCAGCAAAAAAAAAATCGAAAAAAACAAAAATAATTTGTGCGTGCGTATCGGGTGTTTGAAATTCTTGTTAGCATTTTGAATGCTTGTTTTTCTTATCTTCCGTTCTCTGTCCATTTTTCGTTTCCTACCAAAACACCAAAAAATTTTAGAAAAGAAAACCAACCAAAATCACGAGCAAAAAAAAAGAAAACATCATTTTGTTCGATTTCCGTTCCTCAATTTTTCTTTTTCTTTTTTTTTTTGGTCTGTTATCTTTTTTGTCCGTTTGTTTTTGTTTTTCCCTTTTTCAAACAAGAACTCAAAATCGCGCAATCCTTTTATTCGAGGGTGTCATAAAGAAAAGAAAGAAAAAGAGAAAAATTGAAAGAAACAAAAAAAAATTGTCGGCTGGCTTTGCTGTTTATTTTATAGTTCTAAATATATATATATATACAAAAACATATATCTAACATGTGTATAGAGAGTGTCTCTCTCTCTCATTCCAACAGCACAAAAAAAGATCACACAGAAAAAAATATATCCATATTTTTTATATATTTTTCTGTGTTGACAGCAGTATGTGGTTGGGATATGATAATGGGGGGGGAGAAGAAGGGGGGGGGGGAGAGGTTCACCGGTTGTATTGGTTAGGGAAATTTCGGGAAAGGGATGATGTGATAAGACCCTTATTTAGATTTCTTTTTACTATTTGGCGATTACCAAAAGAAAAAAAAGGAGGGGAAGGGGAAAAGGAAAAAAAAAAAAAAAGAGGGATTGCTGGCGAAATTTTCAGCTCCTTGTGTGTGTGTGAGGTTTTTTTTTCCCCTCTTCTTTTGATTTTTCTTGATTTTTTTTTTTTAGATTCGTGATCGTCATGAATTCTGACCTGCAAAAGGTAACTCGCGATGTTTGGGTAGTAAGGAGTAAAAAGAAAGGAAAAAAAATGGCTTTTTTTAAAGAAACAAGAGTGTGGGAAATTTAGTGATACTTTTAAAAAGAAAATTGTAATGGTGTTTTGAAGAGAAAGACGAACAGCCGGGGTCTGAACAAGAGGGTGAAAAGAAAAACACCACCCGAAGAAAAAACAGACAGAAAATACAAAAGAAAGAACAGTTTGAAAAACAGTAAGGGCAGTTGGGTGGATCTTGATTTATTTTTTTAGCGGGGTGGGTTTGTTGAATTGAAAAAAAAAAATTGTGAGGGAGAGATAAGATCAGAAAGCCAATGAAAAAAGAAAAAAAAATCTGAACAGATTTGGATTTTTTTTGAAAATCCCTTTTCCACATTGTGTATTTTCCTTTCCCGCCTCCTCCCTCCCTCCCCTCGTTTCAAAAAAAAAAAAAAGGGAAAAAAAAAAACGCTTTTGAAGGGGGTCGAAAAAAAAAAAACCAAAGAAAATTATCTTGCCGATTTTTCTTCTTGATTTTCCTCGTATCTTTTTCTTTTTATTTCCTTTTTACTTTTCCAGCTTTTTTTCTGTGCTTCGAAAGGAAGCTTTTTAAAAACAGAATTTGATTGTGCTTTTTTGTTTTTTTTCTTGCACGTGTGCCCTCCTGTTTTTTTTTAAATACAAATGATTTAGTTCGGGTTGGTTGTGTCCCTAACTCCAGAAGAGGAAAAAGAAAAAAAAATTAATTTCGGTAGGGATAGGACTGAGGAAAAAAAAAAGGGGTGGGTGGGGGATTGTATGTCTTTGTTTTTCCCACTGTTTGTTTCTTTTCTTTTTTTTTTTAATTTTCAAATCTGGGGATGAAGGATTCGTTTTAGTGATTTAACAAGATGGTGCAATTTCGGCACCAATAAATAAGTGCCGAAAAAAAATGGGAAAAAAATGGGACCAAGATGAGCTGATACTGACTTAATTATGTGAGATGAATGAAACTTCGTTTCCTTTTTTTTATTTAAATGTTCAGGGATTGTCGTCAGACATCTTTTCCTGGGTTGAAAAACATTTTGTTTCAACTTGAAATTGTATTGTGGAGGGAGGATGCTGGTCAATCAACCAACTTATCAATCCATCAACCACAGTTGAAAAAAAAACTTTGTCGTGATTTGAGATGGAACACCATAACAAACAAAACATCGAACTACGTAATTCGATGCACACATTGTAATAAAACAACAATATAATCCCTCACATGAAAACTCCATGATCTCTGGAAGGAAAGTTGCTTGCTACAGATTCCAAGAGTGCTTTGAAATTACTGAAAGGTCATGTGAAGCCAATCACGCATTCGACTACGGGCCATGATGGGGTTGAGATGCTTTTCAGTCCAGGGCAGGGCAAAAATAAGAAAAAGAACCCGGGGGTGTTCATCGTTTTCTGGTGATACTTGGTTAGCAGGACTTTAGAGACCGCTATAAGGGTTTGGAACGTTGCCACCAAAATGTGTGTTCTTTACTTATTGGAAAGTAAAACTTCGTACATTATATCCTTGCCTGCTTACGGGGACTTTTTTTTATTTTGATATCGCTGCAGCTGGCCAGTTAAAGTGACAAACGCCCGTTCTTGCAGTACTCTTTAATCGTTTGAAGATATGTTAACATCTTTTGGTGGTTATCCAGTTGGATGGGGCTCCAGCAAATGGCAACTTGAACGAACAGACAAAACCACTGGAGGTACTTCTTTCAAAAAGTAAATCTCAGCACTTGAAACGTGTGGGGATGACACTCAAACTTTGCTCCACGAAACAAAACCCAACCTTCATTACTTCCCCGCTGGATATGAACGGGCATTGATCTGAACTATTGGATGTGGGGCCGAGTAACAATGTGAGAACAGTTGTGAGTTGTTTATCGTGAATCTGTGTGGCCACACATAGGCGGCTGCCCCGAGTGAGTCCAGTACACCCACATTGTAGCGAATCTGGAAGCAAACATTGATTCTCTTGGGAGAGGAAGCCCGACAAGTTCATCCCATTTTCCTAAGCCACAAGAACCTCCAGCATTCCCCCCCCCTCTCAGAAATGGAGGTGCAAACGAGGTCTCCTACCAGGATTGAAGCTTCTTCTCAGCCAGTTCGAAGTTGCCTTCAGGTGGAGGGGCCGCCGTTCACATGGCAGACGACGCACAAACACCGCGTTCGGGTTGGTGGGCTGGGATGGATGGATTGTTGTCGAGAGAGGGGAGATTGACATGGGGCGTCACTGAGTTGGCTATTTGGTTGTGGTTCGATCGTGTGTCGCTGGCAAGCACTCGTTACACAGTTGAGGAAACCTTTATCGTGATTTGAGTCGCAGCAAAATTTGAAAACACCACCACAATAGAGTGGATCTTTCCACATCGGCTTTCTCCCGAGTTCCAATTGAAGCCAGTGCTGAGCAGAAATCCACAACACAGAAGAAAGTCATGCTGGGACACAGAAAACCCGTTTCACCTCACTCCTATCACCTTTCCTTTTCTATTGTTCAACATTTGGCTTGATTCCCTTGCTGCAAAACTTTCATTCAATCTTTCTCAATGTTGAAAATTACCAGAAAAGGCTTCAAAAACACAGAAAGGACGTTGAATTGAGCAAGAGGGCTGTCGGCCAACCACAAGCGATCAAGGCAATACAAGATACATATTCTATCAAATAAGAAATTCTCAAAGAAAGAAAAAGGAGAGTACTGTACTTTTCCTTTTCCTCACTTCTCATACGGTTTCTTGTTTTTCTCCCCGGTTTTCTCATCAATATATATCTAACTCCCTCCCCAGATGAAATATTCTTCTTCACTCTACTTCCTTTCCGGTTTTTAGACCATTCAGCATGTTGTAGAAAAAGTTCACTGAAGAACAAAGAATGTATTGATTTCTCAGTGGATTTGGATGATCTTTTTGATCCCTGAATCCATAAGGCACGGGTGGAGTTGAACCACCTCTTTCCCCCCATCACGGCGGTGCCTTGTTTTTTCAAGGAAAAAACCCCTTGCGGGAAAAAACCTGTCTAATACTAAAAAACAAGCACAAATTTTTTGACACTGGATTGGCAGTGCATTTTTTTTCTTTCTTTTTTTCTTTTTTCATTTTTTTTTCTTTAATAATAGTAATAATAACTTCTTCTTTCACCCCATTTTTCTGTAACTTTGATTTTCCATCTTTTCACTTAACACTAAATAAAAAAAGAACACCACCATTTTCATTTTTTCATTTTTTTTTCTTTAATAATAGTAATAATATCAAGAACCCCTTTTCTTTCACCCCATTTTTCTGTAACTTTGATTTTCCATCTTTTCACTTAACACTAAATAAAAAAAGAACACCACCATTTTCATTTTTTCATTTTTTTTTCTTTAATAATAGTAATAATATCAAGAACCCCTTTTCTTTCACCCCATTTTTCTGTAACTTTGATATTTCCATCTTTTCTCTTATCACTATATAAAAAAAAGAACACCACCGTTTTTTTTTTTGTTTTTTTTTCTTGTTTTTTTGTACCTCTCCCAATTTTTCTTTTTCCCCACTGTTTATCCACTCCTCAATATTAACATTCCTTGATGTTTTGTTTTTCCACTTCAATGTTCCTCCAGATTCTCTTGTGGAATTTTTTTGGCATCCGTTGTTCTTGTATGGATGCACTCTGCCGTCACACCTACATCAAGTCAATGAGGGAAATTCAAATCACTGAAAAGTCTTGCAGAAAAATAACAGATGTTCGATTTATCAAACATCCAACAGTGCCCATCCCTGATGTTTGATGTTTTAGAACAGTTCAAATGACCTAAAATTATTTCTAAGAGACAAACTTTTTTCAGGTTGGTTTTCCTTTCACAAACTCACTCTTTCAACTAAAAGTCGAAGAGGTCAGGGAGTTCCCGCTGTCGTCTCATGGCACCCTGTCTTGAAGGGGACCCCCCAAGTCCTATGTCTGTCCTGTTGCTTCTCGTCCCATTTCCCTCCAGCAGAAGAGGTGTTCGCGCACCAGCTCCAGCCCTGTTGCTGGACGCTGGTTTGCGATTGAAAACCTGGCAAGAAATTGATGTTGCACCTCAGAAATGTGAGGTGTTCAGAACCATTTCAGGGGTTGCTTCAGTGTTTCCCCACTCTTGTTGCAACCATGCTATTAATCTCCAACACAAAAGTGTGCAACCCTCAAGTAGGAAAAAGCATTTCCACCAACCTGAGAGAAAACGTGCCACGCTTCCCCCACTTGCCCCTTCAGCACCTCGATCTCCAGCCCCTTCTCGGTCAACGTAAGGTTTGACTTCACCAGGGAAGTCTCGGCAACCTGGAGGTCTTTCCGAACGGTTTGGAGTTCAGCGGCGATGGACCTTTTCTCCTCCTGCTCCTTTTCGAGGACTGCTGCCATCTCCTAAAAATGGAACACACCAGATCGTATCACTTACTGATGGGGGGCATGCAAATGTTGCCAAATCTTCCACAAGCAACTATGGCTGACTGGAGGAACATGTGCATTGGTTCCAATTCACTGTTGTTTATTCTTGCATGTTTACAACACATGACATAAGACGCACCGCCATTTGGCCCTTGAGCGCTTGGACATCCACCTTCAAGCTTTCCCTCTCCTTCTGGTTCCTGTGTGATTCAAGCAAAAATTTCAATACCCAAATGCAACAGAATCTGTTTAGTAAATGCGTCCAAACAATACACCAAAGGGAAAGACACAAATCAGGACACGTTAATCATGATGTTCATTTTTCTGCTTGGTTTTGTCAAAATGGACGGAACTTACTCGTCACAGGCTCTCTCCAGCGACTCCTCATGCACGCTGCGTTTCAAAACTTCTTGCTTCAACGCATCGATCTCCTCCTGATCCAATGCCCGGAGCTCGACCAGCCGCTCATTGTCTAGTTTGAGTTGTTCCTGCAGGGATTTTGCCTTCAGCAGCTCCGATTCAAGCAACGCCACTTTCTTCTGTGAGAAGAGGAACACACATACTCAATCAATGCTCAGTTCTCAAACATCCAATGAAATGCAGTTGCTGTTTTCTCTTCTGCCGCTCAACAAAAGAGAAATTTTATCAAGAAACCCAAGTGCGATCGTTGTTTGATTCAGATGCGTGTACTCGAAAACATCATTGTACCTTGAGCTCCAGTTCGGCTGATTTTTCGCAAGGAAGCCCACAAGTTTGGATCGCGGCATCGCTGCATTGGACCTTCGTGCATTGAACACCGCTTTCCTTTTTCTTGATGCTCTGCTCACAATCAATGCAACACAATCAATGCATCCCTGTCATTTGGCAGTTGAATCCTTTCTTGCAGCTCCACCCAACAAGAACCTGACTCAAGAAAAGCAACAGATTGCGGTCACATACCTTGGTTGCAATTGGTTCTGGCATATCCCTCTTTGCAAAGACATTTGACGGTCCCTGCTGCCCTTTCACCGAAGCCTTTTTGGGCTGACTCGGAGTTGACCTCGGCAGTTTTACATCCATGCAGGTTTGCATTTTGGATGAGCCGGCCTTCACAAGTTTTGGGACCTGACTTGGCTTCTTGTCCGCTGCCTTGCCCTGTACCTTAGAATACAACAACGCAATGCAATGAATGGATTTGTCATTCGAAGGTGTTAGCTTTTTATATAGCTCTACCCAAAAAACTTTCACCTGCCAACAAAACATGAATTCGAAAAATCGGCAGCAGATTAAGCAAATGCAGTCACCTACCCTTGTCAAACTCGACTGGCAAGCTTGGTTTGCAGTAGCCCCATCTGCATCGCACTTGTTTTTCAATGGACCCTTTTTGGGCTGAGTCGAACTCGATCTCGCCTGTTTGGCATCCGTGCCGGTTTTCTTTTTCGATGGGCGGGTCTTTTGTGGTTGCTGAGTGGATGTTTGGCTGGCTGCTCCACAACGTGGAACACCGGAATGCCTCCTCATGAATCCCCTGACGGATTCCCTCATCTCACTCATTGTTGGTTGGGCTGTGTTGTTTGGACCCCTGCACACATCAGCCACCCATGGTTCACAGTTGTATTCATTTTGATGGCCATTCTTTTGGGGTCATCCCTGGCGTGGATATGTACGTTCTTTCACCAGCCTCGTTTTGTTTCGAATGTGAACCGTCAAGGAAAAATGGGCTCGTTGAATGCATGGGGTGTATCCATCCCTTATTCAACCACTGGAATCCCCAAGGAAGACTGCGAACAAAATCAAGGGAAAGGGTTCAGATATTCACTCACATGAACGACCCTGTCTGCTCACGCAGCCTCTTGATCGCACATTCCCTTAATCGGAGAATCGTTCTGGCCTCAGCCAGCTGCTTACGCAACTCCAGGTCAGTCGACTTGTTCTGTGGAGCCATTCACAACACAAAAAAGGGTCGGTCAACACCGCCAGCAATTCAATCAATCCCATGTTATGGATCACTGTCCAGTTTGATTTTTATATGCACAAACATCTGGGGCCTTGTGCCCGACAGATATCTGGTCAAAGGGTGGGGAATATATGCCAGAAATTGGGTCAAGCATCAGTCTAACCACCCTCTGGCCAGCACCCCACTTCTGTATGAATCTGGCAAGTCAAAGCAACAGTTCTAACATGTATTGCCCTTTTTTGGGGGGTACCCTTGGTCAATGGTGCGCCAGAAATTGCACTTTCCATTGAGAAATACTAGAAATCCTCTGTCCTATGGTCCGTATGGCCAAGCCAAAGCAACGAGAACCCCCATATATGCCAACCATTCCAAAATTGCATTTTCCTGGTCCCCACTTCAATAATGCCTCATATAATGCTCATTTATCCTACCTCCATTGGTAAGACGGTGGTTGTAGGCAAAAGTCCTGTTTTGTAAAAGGTAATGTCCACAAATTTCAAGTCCTGAAATCAAGTAGTGGCTCTGTGGTGGAATGGGGGTGGGGCCCCCTAGTATTGGGCGCCAGGATTGACCGAATGAGGGTCTGACTGGGGGGCGTCAGACTGAATGAAGGTTTGACCCCACCTGTCTGACCGCCAGCTATTCAGCATTTTGACCGCCAAACACTCATTCATCCTGAAAACACACACACAAAGGCAATCAACATGCATCTTCTATTCCATTACACATATGCTAGTGGCATGCATCCCTCCCACATGTAATTATAGGAATCAAACAGCAGGTTCCCAAAACAAATCACCCATACATTTCCAACATCTATTGCTATGAATGGTACAATGGTCATAGGTCGATTCCAAGAGCTTTTGTTGATGCCAGCGCAGGGAGGCCACAATTATTCGATTTGAAACACACTCCCCACAGAATTTGAGAAGGGGGGATGCACAAACTCATCAACGACAGAATGAAGATAATATCGCCTCTGCTTCACAAAAAAAAATGAAAAATCTTTTATTTTATTTTATTTTATGATTTTATTTTTTAAATAGAAAATATCCAAGAATGGAAATCAAGAAAATTAATTTTAAGTTTAATTAATTTTCTGCCAAGAAAATTATTGTACGTCTCAACACTTCTAATTAATTGACTACTATTATTATTGTTGTTAATATTATTAATATCACGGCCACCTGGCACGAAAGCTCCATTTCATCAATGAACTCATTTCCAAAAGACATAGCATCTGGCAGTCTGTCGTTCCTCCGAGTCCTTGTTGGTCAGACAGGAGCAACCTGCAGTCATGACCTTCCAAAAAGAAGGGAATAATGCAAAAACATCAGAACAAGAACTACTCAACAGCCACCAATTTTCCAACTCTCATGAATTCGATCAGCCCTTGTGAATTCCCATGACTGACATATGGTCGATTATATTCATTATATAATTTATATCCATTCAGACAATCATCAATCGTTTTGATTCGGTGGGACAGACAGCATCCATCAACACCCCCAACTGTGGATGAATTTCCTTGCAGTTCTGAAAAGCACGTGACGTGTGGAAAACGAAAACTGGTACTGTGAACGCAAGTCTTGGGTTGCCTGGAGAGAGTGTCCAAACTCGATACCAAATTGGGCTTATGCCTGCGTCGACACGACACGACGTCCAGACCGCGAAACCCCGACTCTTCTTCCTTTACACAGAAAACGACGATACATATCCTTCCTAGAACCTGGCGAAACATACCCTCAGATGTGGGGCCATTAACCGGAGTCGAGGAGGACCACCCACGGAAGAGCGCGTCCTTCAGCGCGAGACTTTCCTCCTTTTTTTTGGCGACACTATGCAAGAGAAATGCATTTTTTCGCGTGTTGTATTATCCATGCTCGTGTGTCTTTCCTTGCCCTTGAATCGATCACTTGTGGAGATGGTTGATGATTGCCCCCAGTGTGAACAATCCTTGTACTAATGCAAACACAAAAGGAGTCCCAAGCGGCAAAAAAAACAAGTCACACAGACTCCAAAAGAGCCAATCACACTGCCCTTATCCTTTTTGGGGAAACAAATTTTTTGTTGGGCCACAGAAAAAAAGCTGTTGGAGGTCATTTCATGCAAGTAATAAACTGCATAAAAATCTTTCGTACACTTCAAAGTTCTGGTGCTTGGGTGATTATGTTGGTGGCAACGATGCTGGTGTGTCATGCTGAACACGTTAATTGATCTTGAGTACTCCTCGTTGGCAAACGTTCCTCAAGTTTCGATTCATGCAAGAAATGTCCAAAGAGTAGTTGCATGCAGAGTGAACATTTAAGATGGTGACAGGTCTCTGCATCAAGGGTTCAAAAAAAAACCCTGAAATGGAAATCCAAATTCCTGTTTGGCCACCGATGCCAAACACTGCTGGACAGCACCACCTCTCCTTAACGCAAGCAGGTGAAGGTGAGTCAGCTGACACATATCGGCGGCACTTCTTGTCTGAGGGGAAAAGCCATCCTCCCTTTTTCGACCAACACAAATTAAAAGGAATTCTCCTCGGAAAAAAAAATCCGATATGGTCAAAAAGGAAAGAAAAAAAAAAGACCGAGAAAGGACATTGTATAAAAATTCCCCCAGCACAAAACCCCCCTTTTCTTTTTTTTCCCTCCTTTTTTCTGTTTCAAGAAATGCACATCCGATGCAAACCGACCGACCAAAAAAAAAATCAAGTTTTCTCTCAACAATTCAACAATAATCCCATTATCGTCGCCTCCAAGCACAAAACTCTTTTTCCTTTCTCTTTTTCAAAAGTTTTTGTATTAAAACTACCCTTCATTCGACAAATTAAACAAGAAAAGAAACAAGACCAAAAAAGAAGGAGCTGTGCTCCTCTTTTTTAGCCCTTTTCTTGTTTTGCTTTCTTTCTTCCTCTCTCTCTCTCTGCTGTGTTGCTTTTTTTTTCTTTTTTTTTTTTGAGGAAAGGGATATGACTCCCCTGTTTTCTCCCCTTTTTTTAAAATGGCAGGTTTAAAAAAAAAAAAGCAGTCTAAAGGCTTTCGCAGTAAGGTCCATATTCTGATGCTGGCAGAAGACTGGAAACTTCCCCAGCATCTGAGAGTTTGATCTTGATCATCCAACCTTCTCCCTGTGGATCCTCATTAACCTGTAAAAAATACAGAGAAAAAGTATCACAACCAGATTTTTATCGAGTGCATCAAAATCATTTATTTACCAGGGATCGACCTTCCATCGAAAAGCAGGAAATCTGTCCAAAAATAAACCCCAATCGGTCCCCCCCCCAAAAAAAAATCATAAAATATATATGATGTGAAACCTCCGGGCTTAAAAAATGACAAGCATTATAGATCAGCAACTCTTTCGAAGGAAGAAAAAACTATTCTTTCCAAATCATCCATCTTTGCTCTCTTTCCCATTTCGAAACCGTGCTTAATAAAGACAAGGCCAAGGCAAAAAAACATAAAAAATAGCCTTCTTGATTCGAAACGATAACATAATCCAGACATCAATCAACACTGGATAGAAAAGTGCTGTTCCTAACCAAAATTAAAGAATGTGCAAAAGGACACATTCAAACAACTTGTTTTTGACAGGGAAGGAATTGGATATGTTGAGGTACATCCTTTCTGAGTGGTTGGCAGTTTCTTCTTTCAGGGATTTCATTTTCGAGAAAAGAAAATGCAAAGAGGTTTGCTCACCAGACTGGCTTGATCTGCCAAGGTCCCGTTGGCTTCAACGACCTCTCCACTCACAGGAGCGTAGACATCGCTGGCTGCCTGTTCATTCAAAAAGGGAAGAAAAAACAAAAGGAAAGAAATAAAACATGAGGTAAAAAATAAAAATAAACGACGGTGTTCTTTTGCGACTTTTTCCTTATCCTTCGATTTGAAAGTCAACAGAAGAATATCGTCTGGCATGCATATTCTATCCCTCTGAAAACAAAATTCTTTTCGTAGTGAGGAAAGAGAGTAAATAAACAAACAAGCAAGTAAAGTATCGAAAAATCCAAAAAAAAACTATCATCATTTTTTTCAGTTTATTTTTTAAATTGAGTTTTACCTTCACAGACTCCACCACTCCAAAAGTTTCTCCCTTGGTTACTGTGGAGCCAACCTCTGGCAGCTCCACGTACACGATATCGCCCAACTCTTTCTGTTGAAATAACAAGCGCAGCCAATTCAGACGTTTATTAAGACGCCATCTAAGTAGGGCCAAATAAAAAAAAACTATAAAAAACAAATAACGCTTTATAAAAGCGTACCTGAGCGAAGTCAGAAATCCCCACAGTGGCGGAGTCGCCCTCCACATTCACGTATTCGTGGCTCTTGGCGTAATGGAAGCCTTCAAAGAAAAAAAAAAAAACTCGCGTTGATGCTCCAGACGTTTGCAGCAGTCAAGTTCCAGAGCAGATCACGGTTGAATAGCGATAGCAACACCGCAATCAAACAAAAACTCAAGCAACGCATTTTTAAAATCTCCCGTCGGAGGGACGGTTCGAAGGCGGAATCTCAACAACGGAACCTCCCACAAAGGAAAACTCAGGCCGCGCTGCAGATCTTCCATAAACGATTTACGACAGGGGTGGAGTAGCTGACGCCCCCGCATTCAAGAAGAAAACGCACGGGGGAAGCAGGAAATCACGAGCAATCAATTGCGCACTTACAAGACCTCGCGAAGGCGAAGCCGAACAGCTCCTGGGAGACCGGCTGCAAGTGGGATGCGGAGCCGAATCGACCGGAGAGTTCGGAGGCGAGTCGTCGGAGTGCCATTGTTGGAGAGGAGAAAAAAGTGAGGATCAAGCGGAAGAGAGAATGGCGACGAAAGTCTTGGGTGAAATTTGGATGAGCGAGAACACGCAGAAGTGCTTTGCCAGCAATTCGATGGTTTTGTAGGGAGTGAGTGTGTGCAGTGGGCGCAGCCGTACGAACAGCCGGGTGACATTTTGAACATTTTTTTTAGTGTTCCAACATTTTTTTTCCTTCCAAAGTCTTTGATTCGATTGATCTTTGAGTGGTTTGCTCAAACCTGCTCCTTGGTCGTTTCGTAGACTGGATCGGGTTGTCGGTCTTTTGAGCCTTAAGGAAAAGAGAAAATTATGACGAGCACGGGGAAAGTGGAGTTCACGATTTCCCCCGGCCTACTGCGAAGGCTCGCTTCCAAAGATGAGGAAAAGAAAGCCCCGTCGGCCCCCCTTCGACCACCCCCGTTGCCGTCGCGATCCGTCAGCAGACTGCCCAGGAGCGCCATGGACGCGATTCGGAAAGATTTGGAGCTTCGGAACGCTTTAGTGGGCGCCAACAAAGTGGGGGATCTGCTGCTGAAGCGGGAGGAGGCGGAAGTCGACAAAGTGAACGCTTACGCGCAAGAAATGATCGACCAGGGGTATCAGGTTCGCGAACGCCCGGTCCCGTGCGAAGCCGAGAGGGAGGCTTGCTCGAAATGCTACGAAGGTGGGGACGTTTTCGGGTGTCGAGGTGCCGTGGACGCTTACGCGAAATGCGCGGGCGAAGCCTGGAGAGTGGCTCAAATGGAGACGTCATCTTGACGTCAAAGAGTCGTCATCCCCTCACTCTTTTCGTTAGTTGTGTTTGTTTCGGGGGTTCGTTCCTCCTTCGTTGCGTGGAGTGGAGTCGCAAGGCTAGGATTGAACGAAAGTGAGGTTTGTTAAATTACGATGGTGAGGAAACCGGCCTTTCTTCGGTGGAGGTTGTACCAAGAAAAATACACCTGTGTTGACCAAGGGGAGGAGGGAGGTTGAGCAGGGAAAAAAAAATCCAGAAGTGAGAAAAGGAAAAGAAGCTAAAAGCTGATACATGCATCGATTCTGGAGAGGGGTGGACTGTGTGTTTTTGGCCCCTTAAAAAACAGATGGCATAAAACAGATCTCACCCCCCTCCTAAAACTTGGATAAAGACTTTGATCCGCCGTGGATTAGAAATTTGCTACATTTGTAAACCAGCATTTCAGGAAAACGAAACAGCCGAGTTCTTCGTCTGGGGTGGAGCCTTCGACCCAATGCATGAAAGATTTCTTGCCTTTGTCTGATTTTACGTCAACTATATCAGCCCACAGTTTGGATTGAAAAGGAAATTTTCACGCACTGTGCTGCATCCGAGAATTGAAACAGAAATGCTCGACTGGCAAGAATCACCTCTTTTTGGACCATGCCCACAACCGAAGGATTCACAAAAGGAAAAAAAAAAGAACTGTTGATTTTGTTGGAGGAAGTCCCAAAATTCCCACCGTTGCCAAGAGAAAGAAATACACTGCTGATGTAGAAAAGTTTGCTTTGCAATGCTGTACAAGAAAGAACACCCCCAAAAAAAAAATCCAACCAAAGGGAGTGGAGGATAGATCTGATGGTAGCCATAAGCCATTAACCTGTTCACATGGGAATCAGTTGGTAAATGGTGGGCGGGAGTTTCACTGGTACTTTCACTGGTAGTGGTCCAGTTGTTCTTGCTGGCGAGTCTGAGAGGTCAGTTTTTATTTTTATTCACACCCCAATGAAGTCCATTACAAACAATAAGACCATTTGACACTTCAGACCCAAACGGACAAGGGTTGGTACAACAATATCTCCTCTGATAATTAAACTGATGCTGAGGAAACCCTTGCATCAAAACTGATAGCGATTTGTTGTGTTGTGTTGGCCACATGATCAGAGTTGCCAACGGAAAAGAACAGACAAGAGTAGATGATCATTTCAGAGAAGACCGGCAGAACCGGTCCGCTACCTTTCCAATCGTTTGTGTGTGTGTGTGTGTGTTTTTCCGTTGTATCGATTCTTTTTATGTTTGCCTTGGTACACAACCATGAGAAGCGTTGATGGTAGCCCATGCACCATGTTTTGAATTGAGAGAAAGAACCTGTGATGGCAAAAGAACCAGTGTACCAGGAACGGCACTCCAGTCAGCGCCACAAGCGATACTTTTTACTGATTAAAACAGCTCGGCATGATTGTAAACTGAGCCCTATTGCGTTCGATCTTCATCTTTGGTCGATCAATCAGTTCCGGAACTGCCAGTGTTGCAAAGGCGGTTGTCCCTCAACCCGCCGTCCCAAGAATAATGCTTCCGAGATGTCTCTCTTGCGGCCTGTTGCGGGCCTACAAAAATGTCAAGCAGACGATGCTCCAAACAGCCCAGGCATGCCGTGCCTTAACTCAACTGCAAACTTTGTACTTCAAACGTCCATATTTCAACTCAGCTTTCTGGGTGGAAAGCTATTTGTACTCAGTGGCCTGCGGGTATTCACTCGATCAATACAGTCACACCGTCTGACTTTTGTGGGCTGTGAGAATCAAGGGCAAGTGCACTTTTATGACACCATTAATGTTAGACTGTGTGGGTGGTTGTTCTGCAGGACATTCTTAGGTTGAGAGGGAAGATTTGTATGGGATTCATCCTTGAGGGTCTATCCTGACAACATGTTTATTTGGACGAGTCAGGCAAGGGTAAATTGTATGCCTGACTGTGGCTCGAGTTGATAGTGTTGCAGTGGGACGAACAGTTATGGTTAGAGTGCAAGCGGTACAACGAACGGATGTCCGCTGTAAGGTATCTTGGTTCTACTCCTCAAAGTCTCTCTGTCCAGTCTCATTCTGGTCCGTATACACCAACATTACAGAGTGGTGGCCAAGAAGGGAATTTCGAACGTAGACGAAATCCAATCTGCACCAATACGCTTGCTTAAACACGCTGTTGTGTTTGCGACGGATTTTTTTTTTCAATTGCTAACCATGTTGGTTGTTGCTGCTAACGAAAAGCAACGGCTGGCAGGAAGAAGCCGTTCTTGTAATGATCGATTCACAAGGACGTTACTCCTCCTTTCCAAAACAATCTTTGGTTGTATGAGAATCCGAGGACTTTCTTTCTTGCAGCGAAGGACGATCGCGTTTGGAAAAACTGTACAAACACCTCATTCCTCTTCCAGACCTGGATGCACCTCTTGCTTCCACACCTCCTTGCACAAACTATAATTGACAGAACTTACACTGCTCCTCTCCTTCGTTTGATTTTTCACTTCCTGACGACTGTTTTGGAATTTTCGAACCAGACTTGACACCTCCCATTCCCTCCGAACGAGGTTCTGTTCAGCCCGGGATATACGCCAGGTTAACTTGCAACAGGAGCACTCATTATTCGTGCAATTCGTGCTTTTCTGATTACCTTGTGTTGACAATCCGAGATTCAATTCCTACGGCAACCACAATTGAGAATGATTGAAACCAAGCTTGGTATCAATAAGAACTACTTATCCGAACTGAGGTGACGAAGCTTAAATTTTCAGTGTTCGTATATTTTGAACGTTTTCGGATGGGTGTTCAAAAAAAGCCCTTGTGAGTTGAACAAAGCAAGCACCCAAATCATTTAACAGCCTCACAAAAGTTGCCAACGTGGTGTGTCGGAAAAAGATTCATGCAAAATCGGAAAAGCGGTTTAGTCGAATTACTCGTTGCGATTGTGTGAAAAAAATAACAAATCATAACAAATCGTGATGATTTGCCTTTGTGGATAAAGCCTATATGCACACAGGCTTACATGCAAAAAAAAACAAAAAAGAAGGATCTTGCGTGAACAAACTCTCAACTGTGATTTGGCAAAAACTTCAACCCATGGATATGGCCATATCTCGAAACTGCCATATCGATATGATAGTTTTTGCTCTATTTCAATCTCTTCAGTTGCTGATGCTTCATGGAAAAGAAACAATTATTTGGTTGTTGGGTATGATAGACGCCGTCCAGTCATCCGTATCATACGGTCCAGGTCGGTGGCCGTCTCCGAGTGTTTTTTTGACAGCAATTGAGGAGCTGTGGGACGAGGTCTCGAACGCAATCTTGAGAAACAGATGATGCTTCTGTTGTGTATTTTTATTCACCCTCCCAAGCCCTAAAGCGAAGAAGAATGAAAACGATGGAGATCGCTGGAGCGTTACCCTCTACGGTACACCCTATTTGATCGTTTTAGCAAGTTTGTCGGTTGGATGAAAGGCTTTGAAAAGCGATTTTGGAAAACTCGAACCGGTTCAAACCGGCAAAATAACCACAGCTTAAAAAAACTGCATGCTTGTTGTCCACGGCTTCGGCAGGCCCGACAAATTTGTGCAAGAAGTGCAACAGGTCCAGCAAGTGTTGAACATACACGAAAGGGCGATTTTTAAGCTGTTATTTATATATATAAATGAGTTCCAGATGTCAAACGAAAGGATTGAAAGAGTGAAACTTTATTGCTAAACCAACCGTCCGTTGACAGGCGGTGTACAAGGAGCAAAAGAAACTTTTAAAGACAAAGTTGCTGGCCCCCTCCTTTCCTTCCGAAATTGGCGATTGAGAATAGATGCACTAAAGTCCAATATATTGTATATTTTTATATTTATTTATTTTTATTGCAAAGGTAAAAAATCCAGCGTCAAGGAGTGTTGCATGTCACTAAAGATACAGAAGATATAATCAACTAGCGAACATAGGAAAACAGTAAACATTGATTGTGCGGCTGAGTTCGAGTGCCGAGTCGCGAGAAGATTTCTTGTTGTTTTACACCCAGGAGAAACGCTTGAGAATATTGAAAGGTGGCAAGGAAGGCTTTCAAGTGGAAAAGATCTTGGGAACCCTCATGCTTTGACACATAGGTGGTGATGGCAAGATGCACCAGCCTTTGTGTTAGTATCGGTCGACTTCCTTGGGAGGTTTTCTTTTCGAACAGAGATGGATTGGTCAACGAAACACCCAGCAAAGCGGACGTATAACAATGTGGTGGAGGAATCAAAGGTGAGTCCCTCAGTATTTTTGTGTTGGGTTTCTTGTGGTTTGGGTCAGATGTTAGCACCAGATGTTTGTTTAAAATGTTTTTGATTGAATGGTAAGTTGAGAAACCGCAAACCGCACCAGCGGACCAGCGTGTGAAGTCAAAACGAAGACGAGACCAAACCTTAGGAACCATCAAGAAACGAAACTGCAAAAGCTTGTGGGTTACGCTACTCAGCGCATTACAGTATGCATGACACACTTGTGTGCAACCTGGCTTTTTCGTTTCAAACCACCCAGATCCCATCAAAATAACCTGTATCACAGGCCATCAGCCCTGCACCCCTCCAAAAGAAAAATCCTACCAAACCCATGGAACATTTCCCTCCTGTTTAGAACTCCCCCCCCCCCCCAAAAAAAAAGAAAAGAAAACATATTCTACTTTCACGACCCAACGACAGGAAAAGAAAACGATCCACAGACGAACAGGGAGGTTCCAACATCTACATCTGTTTTTTCCTTTCCTTTCCTTTCCTTCGCTTTTTTTTTTGGGTTAATACACCCATCTTGGATTTTGACCTCTGTTTTCTTTTGCCTTTTTGATGATTTTTTTTTCTTTTCTTGGGTTCTCTTCGTTCACCATTGGAGTCTGTGAACGACGCTGTTATGCAAACTGCCGAGTTGAGTGGCCCATTTGTCTATTGCACTGTATCGATTGGTTCCGCTGGTTTCGTCCCCGAGCTCTAAAACGGCGTTCACCTGATGTCCCAAAATTGAAGGAAAAAAAAAAGAAGAGAAAAAACCCTGAACAGCTTTTCGAAATTGCACAAAGAATGGGAAAATTGTAACACATGTGAAAGGAAAATAAAAAAAATTCGAAACATAGATGGACCCCCCCCCCCCAAAAAAAAAAGTACTAATTAATTAATGGAATCTGTTGCATTCGATTTTCAATTTTTTTTTCTCCTGTTGACAAATCTCCAAGCCATGAACAACCGAGAGAAAGCTATTTTTTTTGTTCTTAAGTTGGTCCAAAATGTGAAATCAAATCAACTTCCCTTCTTTTTATTCAAAGAAACCGGTTTTTTACCCTACCTGATCGACGTGGCCCGTTATTCTGTTGTCGAGAATCAGCGAAACCAGCAGCTGCTCCACTTCGTTCTCCGGGATGTTCAATTTTTTGGAAATGAAAGGTAGCCTGACTTGGGTGTACGGCTGGATGAGTTTCAGCAAAACTTGAGTCCGGATTTTTCGCAGCAAATCCTCTATATAGTTGCGAATGAACGGATCATCCATTATCGTTTTCCTGTGTAACAAAAAAAAAAAGAAAAAAAAAAGTTTTAGAGGTAACACCATTGATTCTTTACCGCTCCAGTTTTCGGCTTTCTTTTTTCTCGATGGTTTTTCTCGTCAGAAAAGGCGCCCCCACTCACCTCTCCGTTTTCAAAATTTTTTCGAAGTTTTTGATGTTGTTGTTTTGGTAAGCTTCCACCAGGGCTGTCATCGCAGCGACTTCAGGATCGTTTTTGTAAGGCTGGGACTCTTGGGCGGTGAAAGGATCCACGTTGGACTCCATCAACATGGTCGCCAACACCAGATATTTCAAACACTGAATCTTCCTGGTCGCTCCAGCCTCGTCAAAATTCTTGAAAGCCTAGATTTCAGGGGGAAATCAGCACTTCAGTTTTTTTTATAGTTTTATAGTTTGTTTTTTTTGAAACAAAATCTTCCAAGAGACATCACCATTTTTTGCCGAGTTCAAATCACAGTCAGGGTATTTCAGGGATAAATCCTTGATCGAGTGACCACTGCGGTGCCCTGTCTGACTCTGGGAGCTGTAATCAGAAACTCGACTTCCCCCCAGCCACCCCCCCCCCCAATTAAAAATCTCATAGAACAATGCAGAAAAAAAAAACACGGACCTCGAAGAAATCGGTTGCCGCCTGTTCCCACAGTTCGTCATGCATGTGCATTTTCCCTCCACATTCTCGAATGATGCCCATGATCCTCGGATGGGGGATGGCAGATTTGATTCTCAGGGCGTCCAGGTACAGCTCCTTCAGTTTCTTGTTGTTCTTTTGCTGCGTGTACATCTGGATTTCGATGGCATAGATGTCCAACAGCTGGGTGCCTTTCTTCATGTCTGACGTACCGTCCTCTTTTTGGCACGACCTGTTCAAGACGGGAAAAAAAAAAACCCAAAAAAAAGGGAAATGTATGGCGGCTGTGTAAAAATTCAGGTTTTTTTTTGGAAAAACACCATATAATTGGCTTAGAAAACCAGCATCACCCACCGTTTCAAAACCTTCAGCAACTTGGCCATGTGTGCGAATTCTTTTCTGTGAAAGTACAGATAGCACAGTTTGAGATTGGTTTTGAACCACAGCCTTTCGTTTTGGGTTTCCTCCAATGCCTGCAGCGTGGTTTCGTAAAACCTCTGCAGCAGCTCGATGTTAGTCGATTGGGAAATGAAGTCCAGCAAGCTGTTGATTTTCTTCTCCGACTGATTTTTTGTCACGGCGTTGCTTTTGACGTAATCCAACATCTCCCTTTTGGAAAATGAAAAAATAAAACAAGAAAAAAAAAGAGTGAGGCGAAGAAAAATGAAAGTCGGCGAACAGATTGATTTTGCTTTTTACTTTTTTTTTTACTTTTTTATTTTGTTTGTTATTTAGTATTTGTCCATCTATTCTTTCTATTGTTCAATTCATTCATTCATTTATTTAATTTTATTTTCATTTCATTTTTTTAGGGGGGTTCAGAAAATGTGCAGGAATACTAATCACTTGGTCAGTATAGCAACAGCCACGCAAAATAATGCAAATTAAAAAAAAAACATCCTTATGGAACACCTGAGTGAAATTTATCACCTGTGAAGTCCCAATGGACACGGAAAAAAAAAAACAATCAAAGACATGTTCCAAAATTAATCTCCCCCCCAAAAAAAAATAAAAAAGAAAAAGGGAAAAAAAGCAGGACACTCTACACCTACAATGCAGTTTTCAGAATTCGAAAAAATTATGAGAAGTTGGCCGTGGGATTCCCCCCCCCCCCAAAAAAAAAAAGAAAGAGAAAGGCGAAAAAACCAGAATGGGGACGACACCTTTCCAATTTAGATTTGCCGTCGATCTTTCTCGGACCTGTACGCCTCCATCATATCATCCACCTTGTCCATCTTGAAATGAATTTTGATCACTTGTTTCAAAGCCCGAAAACCCCTGAAAAAAACCAAACAGAAAAACAAAAAAATTATCCATGTTAGGGGGGCTTCCTCATAATCCAAAAGGTCCCAAGCCAAACAGAACACTAAAGCAAAAAAACAATCATACAGTCCAGAATAGCAGCAGCCCTACGATTCCAGCCGAAATTAGTGTCAATCTAAGTAGTTTTCCTTTCCGGGAGGAAGTGCCAGTAATCAATTCATATCGTTGATAAATTATAAAACGAAAATAATAATCATCCATCCTACCATTCTCCTTTGTCCTTGGACTGCATGTCGACCACCTGTTGAAAACCTTGGAGGGCTTCCGTGATGTAACCCTCCTCTTGCTCCGCTAAAGTACCTTCAACAACCCCCACCCAAACCAAAAAAAAAAACACTCAGCTCATTATTTCTTGCCAGTATCGAAGATATGCCATCTTGTTGACCACTTCACAACAACAATTAATATTTAAAAAAATTTACACTACGATCCACTATGTGTATGTTTCTTGTTTCTTTTTTTTTTTTTTTTTTTTTTTTGGGGGGGGGGGCAGGTTGGCTATTATTGCACAGCTCCAATGTCTTGATTAATGGTGGATGTGTGTAATTGCAGATGCCACCTTTGGAGTTGTAGTACATGTTTTCGATTTCGACATCCTCATCCCCAATGTCATCTTCATCGGAATCGTAGTTGAAGTCGTAATCATCATAATCTGCATTTTTGAACAAAGGCACAAAAAGTTTTCACTAAAAAAGTATCGATTCGACTTCCACATCAGTATTATGCAGTCTACACAAACCATCCAAAATGTTGCAGCAGTTATATCCATGTCTTTCTTGACACCCACAGGTGATTCATCACTGTGGAGCTTTTACACATACTTTCTGGGGAAGTTGGAATTTTTTTTTGATTTTTTTTTCTCTCCAGAAAATCAATGTGCCACTATTGTCCTCGCCACAACACACAGAACCCGACCAAAGAAGCGACGCGATCAAGAGGGGTTGATTAGATCCCTCATAAAGAACATACAGAAGCGAACAAACAGAGGACGAGAAGCTGACCTTCCATATCGTCCGACATTTTCGCAGATCGTCAGGAACCTTGCACGCTTTCCAAGCGAAGAATGGACGTCAAGGTATATCACTCGCTTCAGAATTCGCAGCTGGATGGAAGGGAGGCCTGTTGGAACGATTCCTTGGTGATCGAATGTGCACTGTGATTGAGAAATTTGTTGAAAGAATCCTACGGAAATGATGACTCGGTGGTGTCAGTCTGGCGACGCAGTTAAGTGAATAGAATTGTGCAAGGAAAGGGACACGAGCGCTCCTGTATTATCCATGCTAGCATGGATAATACAACACGCGAAAAAATGCATTTCTCTTGCATAGTGTGGCCACAAAAAGGGAGGAAAGTCTCGCGTTGGAGGACGCGCAGTTCCATGGTTGGTCCTCCTCGACTCCGGTTCATGGCCCCGCGTCTGAGGGTATGTTCGCCAGGTTCTAGTAAGGATACGTATCGTCGTTTTCTATGTAAAGGGAGAACAGGCGGGGTTTCGCGGTTTGGACGTCGTGTCGTGTCGACGCAGGCATAAGCCCAATTTGGTTTCGAGTTTCGAGTTTCGACACTCTCTCCAGGCAACCCAAGACTTGCGTTCACAGTACCAGTTTTCGTTTTCCACACGTCACGTGCTTTTCAGAACTGCAAGGAAATTCATCCACAGTTGGGGGTGTTAATGGATGTTGTCTATCCCACCGAATCAAAACGATTGGTGATTGCCTTAATGGATAAAATTCATGTAATGAATATAATCGACCTTATGTCAGTCATGGGAATTCATAAGGGCTGATCGAATTCATGAGAGTTGGAAAATTGGTGGATGTTGAGTAGTTTCTGTTCTGATGTTGTTGCATTATTCCCTTCTTTTTGGAAGGTCATGACTGCAGGTTGCTCCTGTCTGACCAACAAGGACTCGGAGGAACGACAGACTGCCAGATGCTATGTCTTTTGGAAATGAGTTCATTGATGAAATGGAGCTTTCGTGCCAGGTGGCCGTGATATTAATAATATTAACAACAATAATAATAGTAGTCAATTAATTAGAAGTGTTGAGACGTACAATAATTTTCTTGGCAGAAAATTAATTAAACTTAAAATTAATTTTCTTGATTTCCATTCTTGGATATTTTCTATTTAAAAAATAAAATCATAAAATAAAATAAAATAAAAGATTTTTCATTTTTTTTTGTGAAGCAGAGGCGATATTATCTTCATTCTGTCGTTGATGAGTTTGTGCATCCCCCCTTCTCAAATTCTGTGGGGAGTGTGTTTCAAATCGAATAATTGTGGCCTCCCTGCGCTGGCATCAACAAAAGCTCTTGGAATCGACCTATGACTATTGTACCATTCATAGCAATAGATGTTGGAAACGTATGGGTGATTTGTTTCGGGAACCGCTGTTTGATTCCTATGTATGTGTGTGGGGAGATGCATGCCACTAGCATATGTGTAATGGAATTGAAGATGCATGTTGATTGCCTTTGTGTGTGTGTTTTCAGGATGAGTGAGTGTTTGGCGGTCAAAATGCTGAATAGCTGGTGGTCAGACAGGTGGGGTCAAACCTTCATTCAGTCTGACGCCCCCAGTCAGACCCTCATTCGGTCAATCCTGGCGCCCAATACTAGGGGGCCCCACCCCCATTCCACCACAGAGCCACTACTTGATTTCAGGACTTGAAATTTGTGGACATTACCTTTTACAAAACAGTACTTTTGCCAACAACCAGCATCTTACCAATGGAGGTAGGATAAATGAGCATTATATGAGGCATTATTAAAGTTGGGACCAGGGAAATGCAATTTTGGAATGGTTGACATATAGGGGGGTTATCGTTGCTTTGGCTTGGCCATACGGACCATAGGACGGAGGATTTCTAGTGTTTCTCAATGGAAAGTGCAATTTCTGGCGCACCATTGACCAAGGGTACCCCCCAAAAAAGGGCAATACATGTTAGGACTGTTGCTTTGACTTGCCAGATTCATACAGAAGTGGGGTGCTGGCCAGATGGTGGTTAGACTGATGCTTGACCCAATTTCTGGCATATATTTCCCACCCTTTGACCAGATATCTGTCGGGCACAAGGCCCCAGATGTTTGTGCATATAAAAATCAAACTGGACAGTGATCCATAACATGGGATTGATTGAATTGCTGGCGGTGTTGACCGACCCTTTTTTGTGTTGTGACTGGCTCCACAGAACAAGTCGACTGACCTGGAGTTGCGTAAGCAGCTGGCCGAGGCTAGAACAATTCTCCGACTAAGGGAATGTGCGATCAAGAGGCTGCGTGAGCAGACAGGGTCGTTCATGTGAGTGAATATCCGAACCCTTTCCCTTGATTTTGTTTGTAGTATTCCTTGGGGATTCCAGTGGTTGAATAAGGGATGGATACACCCCATGCATTCAACGAGCCCATTTTTCCTTGACGGTTCACATTCGAAACAAAACATGGCTGGTGAAAGAACGCTTATATCCACGCCAGGGATAACCCCCAAAAAATGGGCATCAAAATGAATACAACTGTGAACCATGGGTGGCTGATTTGTGCAGGGGTCCAAACAACATAGCCCAACCAACAATGAGTGAGATGAGGGAATCCGTCAGGGGATTCATGAGGAGGCATTCCGGTGTTCCATTCTGTGGAGCAGCCAGCCAAACATCCACTCAGCAACCACAGAAGACCCGCTCATCGAAAAAGAAAACCGACACGGATGCCAAACAGGCGAGATCGAGTTCGACTCAGCCCAAAAAGGGTCCATTGAAAAACAAGTGCGATGCAGATGGGGCTACTGCAAACCAAGCTTGTCAGTCGAGTTCAACAAGGGTAGGTGACTGCATTTGCTTAATCTGCTGCCGATTTCTCGAATTCGTGTTTTGTTGCTAGGTGAAAGTTTTTTGGGTAGAGCTATATAAAAAGCTTGCACCTTCAGATGGCTTTGTTATTGAGTTGGATGATTGTGTTCAAGGTACAGGGCAAAGCCGATAAGAAGCCAAGTCAGGTCCCACAACTTGTGAAGGCCGGCTCATCCAAAAAGCAAACCTGCGTGGATGTGAAACAGCCGAGGTCAGGTCCGAGTCAGCTCAAAAAGGCTTCGGTGAAAGGGCAGCAGGGGCCGTCAAACGTCTTTGCGAAGAGGGATCCGCCAGAACCGATTGCAACCAAGGTATGTGGCCACAATCTATTGCTTTTCTTGAGTCAGGTTCTTGTTGTTGGGTGAAAGTGCATGCATTGATTGTGTTGGATTGCTGTGAGCAGAGCATCAAGAAAAAGGAAAGCGGTATTCAATGCATGAAGGTCCAGTGCAGCGATGCCGCGATCCAAACTTGTGGGCTTCCTTGTGAAAAATCCCACTCGGCGGAACTGGAGCTCAAGGTACAATGGTGTTTTTGAGTACACGCATCTGAATCAAACAACGATCGCACTTGGATTTCTTGATAAAATTTCTCTTTTGTTGAGCGGCAGAAGAGAAAACAACAACAGCAACTGCTTTTCATTGGATGTTTGAGAACTGAGCATTGATTGAGTATGTGTGTTTTCCTCTTCTCACAGGAGAAAGTGGCGTTGCTTGAATCGGAGCTGCTGAAGGCCAAATCCCTGCAGGAACAACTCAAACTGGACAATGAGCGGCTGGTCGAGCTCCGGGCATTGGATCAGGAGGAGATCGATGCACTGAAGCAAGAAGTTTTGAAACGGAGCGTGCATGAGGATTCGCTGGAGAGAGCCTGTGACAAGTGAGTTTTGTTCATGTTGATAAAACCAAGCAGAAAAATGAACACCTTGAATAACGTGATTTGTCTCTTTCCCTTTGGTGTATCGTTTGGAAGCATTACTAAACAGATTCTGTTGTATTTGGGTATTGAAATTTTTGCTTGAACCACACAGGAGCCTGAAGGAGAGCGAAAGCTTGAAGGTGGATGTCCAAGCGCTCAAGGGTCAAATGGCGGTGCGTCTTATGTCATGTGTTGTAAACATGCAAGAATAAACAACAGTGAATTGGAACCAATGCACATGTTCCTCCAGTCAGCCATAGTTGCTTGTGGAAGATTTGGCAACATTTGCATGTCCCCCATCAGTTAGTGATACGATCTGGTGTGTTCCATTTTCAGGAGATGGCAGCAGTCATCGAAAAGGAGCAGGAGGAAAAAAGGTCCATCGCCGCTGAACTCCAATCTGTTCGGAAAGACCTCCAGGTGGCTGAGACTTCCCTGGTGACGTCACACCTTGCGTTGACCGAGAAGGGGTTGGAGATCGAGGTGCTGAAGGGGCAAGTGGGGGAAGCGTGGCACGTTTTCTCTCAGGTTGGTTGAAATGTTTTTCCCCTACTTGAGATGTTATTTCTGTGTTGAAACAAGAGTTAAAACACTGGAGAAACCTCTGAAATGGTTCTAAAACCCCCACATTTCTGAGGTGCAACATCAATTTCTTGCCAGGTTTTCAATCGCAAACCAGCGTCCAGCAACAGGGCTGGAGCTGGTGCGCGAACACCTCTTCTACTGGAGGGAAACGGGACGAGAAGCAACAGGACAGACATAGGACTTGGGGGGGCCCCTTCAAGACAGGGTGCCATGAGACGACAGCAGGAACTCCCTGACCTCTTCGACTTTTAGTTGAAAGAGTGAGTTTGTGAAAGGAAAACCAACCTGAAAAAAGTTCATCTCGTAGAAATAATTTGAGGTCACCTGAAATGTTCAAAAACATCAAATATGGGCACTGTTGGATGTTTGACATTTGAACATCTGTTATTATTCTGCAAGATTTTTCAGTGATTTGAATTTCCCTCATTGACTTGATGTAGGTGTGATGGCAGAGTGCATCCATACAAGAACAACGGATGCCAAAAAAATTCCACAAGAGAATCTGGAGGAATATCAAAGTACTCGGAAAACAAAACATCAAGGGATGTTAATATTGGGGAGTGAGTAAACAGTGGGGGAAAAGAAAAATTGGGAGAAGTACAAGAGAACAAGAGAAAAAAAAAAGAAGAAGACGGCGGTGTTCTTTTTCAAATAGTGTTAAGTGAAAAGATGGAAAAATCAAAGTTACAGAAAAATGGGGTGAAAGAAAAGGGGTGCTTGATATTATTACTAAAAGAAAAAAAAATGAAAAAATGAAAACGGTGGTGTTCTTTTTTTATTTAGTGTTAAGTGAAACGATGGAAAATCAAAGTTACAGAAAAATGGGGTGAAAGAAAAAAGGGGTGCTTGATATTATTACTACATGTATTATTAAAGAAAAAAAAATGAAAAAAATGAAAAAAAAAAAAAAAAAGAAGGAAAAAAAAATGCACTGCCGATCCAGTGTCAAAAAAATTTGTGTTTGTTTTTTAGTGTTAGACAGGTTTTTTCCCGCAAGGGTTTTTTTCCTTGAAAAAACAAGGCACCGCCGTGATGGGGCGAAAGAGGTGGTTCAACTCCACCCGTGCCTTATGGATTCAGGGATCAACAAGATCATCCAAATCCACTCAGGAATGGATGAACTTATTGTTCGTCAGTGAACTTTTTCTACAACATGCTGAATGGTCTAAAAACCGGAAAGGAAGTAGAGTGAAGAAGAATATTTCATCTGGAGAGGGAATTAGATATATATTGATGGGAAAACCGGGGATTTTGAAAAACAAAAAACAACTTGTTTTTCTTGAAAAACAAAAAAAACTTGTTTTTCTTGAAAAACAAAAAACAACTTGTTTTTCTTGAAAAACAAAAAACAACTTGTTTTTCTTGAAAAACAAGAAACCGTATGAGAAGTGAGGAAAAGGAAAAGTACTCCCTACAGTACTCTCCTTTTTCTTTCTATTTCTTATTGTATAAAATATGTATCTTGTATTGCCTTGATCGCTTGTGGTTGGCCGACGGCCCTCTTGCTCAATTCAAAGTCCTTTTTGTGTTTTTTGAAGCCTTTTCTGGTAATTTTCAACATTGAGAAAGATTGAATGAAAGTTTTGCAGCAAGGGAATCAAGCCAAATGTTGAACAATGAAAAGGGAAGAAAGAAAAGGTGATAGGAGTGAGATGAAATGGGTTTTCTGTGTCCCAGCATGACTTTTTTCTGTGTTTTGGATTTCTGCTCGGCACTGGCTTCGATTGGAACTCAGGAGAAAGCCGATGTGGGAAAGATCCACTCTATCGTTTCAAATTTTGCTGCGACTCAAATCACAATAAAGGTTTCTTCAACTGTGCAACGAGTGCTTGCCAGCGACACACGATCGAACCACAGCCCAATAGCCAACTCAGTGACGCCCCATGCCAATCTCCCCTCTCTCGACAAACGATACAACCACAATCAATCCATCCCAGCCCACCAATCCGAAGGCCTGGTACGGTGTTTGTGCGTCGTCTGTCATGTGAACGGCGGCTCCATAGAAGAAGCTCCACTCCTGGTAGGAGACCTCGTTTGCACCTTCATTTCTGAGAGAGGGTGGAAATGCTGTAGGTTCTTGTGGCTCAGGATAATATGGATATGGTACTCCATCCGATACAGATCCTGTGAGGTTGTATGTCTTTTTGCAGCGAGGTGGGGTTTTGCAAAATTGCTCGATTGGCGATGCAGGGACACAGTTTTTCGAACTCGATGGTTTTTGGCTGACAAAAATTCGGGAATTTGTCGATTGAATCGCTTTCTTTGTTTTGTTTTGTTTTTTTGTTCGGGGATTTGAACCGGAACAGGATGATGTTTTCTCTGCTAATTTCATTTCCATAATACTTGAACAGATCAACCCCTGATTTGGGCCTGGGTTGGGCGCTCAGTGGGGAGAGGATTTGGATCTATTGAGATTTGAATCGATCTCTGGAATGGCAGCAGAAGAAAAACAAGACTTTAACCAAAAAACTTCGTTGAGGATGCCACCCTCAAATGCAACATCCATTGACCCACACCCACCTAAATTCCTTCCCAGATATTATGTATTTGCCTGACATACATTTGTCTGGGAACTGGGTATCCTATTAGTAAACCAAAATCAATCTAAAGGAAAGGTCAGAATTCCGCCCAGATCAGAATTGTGGAATAATCCCCTCCTTGAAATCATTTTCCTCCTGGGGGGTGTTCGATCTACCGAGCAGCACATTTCGGTGTGGGAATCGGCCATATTTCTCGACCACATCCAAGTGGTGTTGTGCGAATTTCACGGATTGTCCAAGGGCACCGATGAGAGGCTCGTTGCTTTTAGGAGTGCTTTCCCGAGCGACTTCCGCTAGCAGATCTTTGTACAACAATGCACAATCCTGCATGGAGCCCCCCCCAAAAAAAAAAGAATATATAAAAAGAAAGAAATAGAAATCAATCATAATAATAAAATTTGAACCCCCCCCAAAGATTCACACAGTTGTGAGGTTTTCTTGCTTTGTTTTCCATTTTTCCCTCGGCCACACTTCAGTTAATTTTCCGTTTTTCTGACTTTCCCCCCCTCCCGCAAAAAAGTCGCCGAATTTCAAATCACATGTTTGAACAACAAATTGTGTGGAGTTCGTCAAAACAGACTACCGAAAAAAAGTCACCTTTTGAGCTTGAAGGTCTTCCCTGTGCATGTATGGCAAATACACACATGTTCTTTCCAGAAATTTCAATTCCTTTGTAATTCCGCTATCCTGAAAAGAAAAAAAAACAAAATCGACTAATAACGGTGTAATGATGGATTGGCTAGAACTTAAAATACTGGCTCGGAAGCACTTACTTACCACCATGTGCTTGGCCAGCCCAAAGCACTTATCATCCATGCAACACATTTTTGAAGTTCCCCGATACACACTCCTACAAAGAGTTCCAAAAAAAATAAAATAAACAATCTCAACTGCCCAGGTTTCAACAGGAGCCACATTTGTCAAATCATCAAACAAACTGGAATCTTTGCAAAAAAGTATATAAAAAAATCAATGGCTGGCCAAAGGAACCAAAACAAGCGACCAGCACCTCACGAACTGATCCATGATAACGATCGATGCCAATGCATTGTAAGGATGCTCCTTCCAATCATCCAATTCGCCATTTTCCACCTTCTGGATGTCCTCTCCGAACAGCCTCAAAATTTCCTTTTTTTCAATTCAATTTCACACAAAGTTTGATATAAGATGTAGATGCGATGGAAACTAGCATTACACTTTCCGAGAAAACATCACTGATTTGATTGTTGCGGGGAAAGAAAGTGATGGTATCGAGGAACCACGTTTGAATCCTGATTGTCTGACATGTCTGCATCGTGCTTTGAAACAGAACCAATTTTTAAAATATAAAATCAGACATTCTGCAGCCCTCCAGTAAAAACAACAGTTACGATGCATGTATGTGCTTACCTCATCAACTTTGGGGCCTCCAGCAAACCATCTTTTCATAACTTCGGGGCTGAATGCCAGCCGATCATTAGATTGGTAAACATCACCCAACCTGCCATCGACAGGAAAAAGGAAAACCCAACTCAAAGTGGCCAACTCCCATGCTTGAATCATTCCTGTTCAAGATTCTTTGAGGACCAGCTGCCCAATGTGATGGGAAAAGTGAAAAGCAATATGGGGAACCCATTCCACTTGGCCGCCGACTCACCAATATTTCAGAATTGATTCCGCTCGAGGTTGGATCTTGTCGCTGGTTGCCGACGATCGACGAACCTCAGCCCGACTCACGTTTCTCTCAGCCAGCGAACCCCCCCCCCGAAATACCAACGAGGGGGGCTTTGCGTGAATGGATTGCAACCACGCACCGACATGGACGATCGCAACAAGCCATGCATGGCTCTAGCCGCCTGCATGGTGACGGTGCAATGCTGTTCTTCCAAAGGGGGGAGCGTTTTATCTCGGTCGACGGCCCCTCAACAGAGCAAAGCTTCCAGTGGTTTGTAATGATTTGTTGAATGCATCAAGCTTTCTACACGTTTCCAGCGTTTGCATCATCGCTCTCCATCGCTCTCCATCGCTCTCGATCTCTCGAACGGCTACTGCTCTTTGGGTGTTTTTCTGTGGATGAGCGAATCACGGTTCTGCAAACTGATTTGGCTCATCCACAGAAAAGTGCAAAAAGTCGAGTCAAAATACAGTCACTTGAAACTGGAAAAATGTTGTCTCAAACGACGAAACGTAAAAATTCTCAAAACGGTCATATCCAAAATCGTATATAGGTTAGCTCGAGGAAGTCCCCTTGCGCCTGAGGCTGGCCGCCCGTCAATGATGACGCAAGGATGACGGAGAGCGGGACCCCTCGAAGTACAGTACGATAGTGGAGAGGGGGGCGATCCGGTGGGTGGGACGGATGCCAGTTTTCGACGATTGTTTTTTTTGTGAAGGTTTTTTTTTTTTTTTTTTTCCGTGTATGAGCTATCGGTTCCAAGAGGGGGGACGCTCCACGATCCTTGCTCGAGCAAGGAGCTTCTTAGAAACAAGAAGAAGGGTGGGTGGGGGGAGTGTCCCGTGCAGTTTTGGTGGTCGCCAGCGGCGAGCTGCCACTGTTTGCGCCAGTTCCTTGGGTAGAACGTCTGCGCTCTCCAACGCGCGTGCGAGACGGTCGGTGGGATCCAAGGGGTGCAAGGCCTTGTGCGGCCTTGAAGTTATCCACAGAACCGGCCAGCCCTTGCAAGCAATTGTTTTCGATAAGATGCCCTGTCGCTCCGCTCACTGGCAAACTGAGCAAACTGAGTGAGTTGAGCAAACTGCAAACTGTCGAGCTCAAGAGCCCACGAAGTTTGTAGCAAAAAGCTTCTTTTTTTGTCCGTTTGTGTCGCTGTGGATTCTGCAGCCGAGTTCTTTTTTCTGTCTGAAGGGAACAGAAAGCAACCAAAGTGCGGCAACAGTTTTCGAACATTCGCATTCAGAAAATGATTTTGGCGACCACCCAAGAATTCGAGTTGTTAAACACAGCGACCGAGCCTCGTTCCTGGCCAGGCGTTTACAACGGCTCATCTGTGAGGAATCGAACAAAGATATGGCGCTGGTGCTGGTGGGGTGCTGGCTGTCATCCAACAGATAAAACGGAGGCTAGCTGGTCTAAAATCTGGCCATTACAGTTCCACAGAGCGTCCATCTCCCCGTTCACATTCACATAAATCAAACAGGAATTCGTAAAGCGTAGAAAAGCTCATGCCTGGAGCACTGGAAACATGTGACAGAGGTGTTTTGTCCATCCAGCATCTATCCCTCTCTTGAAGTTGTTTTTTCATGCAAAACTACCCTGACATTGATTTCAATCTCAATCAATGTAATCCATTCACTTTGCTTGCAGTATTTGGCAGGGAGTTTGCAATTGAAAAACTTAGGCACCATGTTTTTGTGGTTGATTGTCCAACCACTTGAGGGGGCCCTGTGCCAGAGCATGAAATGTGGAAAGTTTTCAACATACATTCCTGAGGCCAGGGTGCATTGTGTTAAGGGAAAAAAAAAATCTAGGAAAGTGTTTGGGAAAAAAGGGTATGATTTACTTGTTCATTTGTGTTATGGACAAATTTGTCAAAGGGGAGGGAAAAACAACAGCATTCACGATGACTGAGAATTAGAGGGTGAAATTCTGATTCAGGGATTTAGTCAGAAACAGGGAGGGGGAAATTGAATGAGGGATTAGAGGGAGAGAGAAATTTCTATTTTCGAAAAAAAAAGGTTATGGGTTTTAGTCAGAGCAAAAAAAAAACAGGTGAAAGGAAGTATGGAAACATTGGAAATTTTAGATTGGAAAAGATTGGAGTCCAGTTATGATTGGAAGGACGGACAAGAATAACTACCACTTCACAGCAGCTTGCAAATTACATTTCCTTTCAGAAAAATGCAGGGCAAGTGCATTTACATGCTCGTCTGAGTTGTGTCATCATTCCCCACACATGCTTAATTGTAAAGTTGAAAAAGAACTAGATTATCTGTTCCAGGTAAAAGAAACCCATGTCCCTAAAAACATCAGAAAAGAGGCCTAGGGAATTAGTTCATGTCCCAGCCAGACACTGCTCCCTTTTTTTTTTTTCAGGAGAAGAAAACCACAACGGTTAAAAACTCCTCTAATGAAACCTAAACCCAGGTTTCCTTTATTGATTAGAATCTTCCCCTTTCCGATCCTAGTAACCCCTGAAAAAACAAAAAAATCAAAACCATCATTGTTTGATGCTTCATTCGAAAAAACGAAGAAAAACGACTTCATTACAGATACAATTTTCCGTCCACAATTTAATCCCTCGTCACATTCATCCACCCTGCAGGGTCCATCATTACGATTTATACTCGTGGGGGGCTGAGAATCGCCAGTTTGTTGGGAGGTCGCTGGATTCATTCACATGTCTCTTCCATCTGTGTGTCCGATACGACTTCACCCTTGGGCTTTCAATCGGGTATTATCGTCGGCGAGCTGTCGCCGAGAGAGAGGTAGGGACGGTTTTTAAGGGGATTCGATCGCCTCCTTTTTTTGCTGCTTTGATATTATTACTATTGGCGGTTTTGGGAAAAAGCACCTTTCTTCCCCCCCCCCCCCCCCCCATCCCCATTTCGAATCTGTGGCTCCGTCCTCTTTTCGGTTCTTTTTTTCTTTCTTTCCTCTCTTGAATTGAGGATTGGATCAGAGAGATGTGTGGATGTCTGTCTGAAAATACATTGGGAAAAAAGAACCCCTGTGTTGTATACATGGGAAGAGAAACATATGCATCGGCTCACTGAGGAATCCTTGTTGTAGCTGCAAGATTATGTGTGAATGCGGAGAGTGATGGATTTGCTGAGCTGGCCAACTGGGCAGAATTTCATGGGGGTTTTGTGCATCAATCTCTGACAGCTGGATTCTCATCGGTCACTGGGGAACGGTGCGTCTGACTCAGCTTTACAGGATAAAGTGTAAATAAATAAATAAATAAATAAATAAATAAATAAATAAATAAATAAATAAATAAATAAATAAATAAATAAATAAATAGGGAGCTATTCCAGCCAAGCAGAAAACTACAACAAACAAAGTAAGCCTAAAGCGAAAGTCATTGAATGCTGTATCGATCATTAGCAAATGTATACATGTACATATTTGTGCATCCATTTAATCCAGAATTTTGCTCGTTGTGGAAAACCAGGGGGGTTATTTCGGAGTCCGATTTATCAGCTGATGATCTCTTTGACGCTCCCTTAATAATCATGCCAGAAAAGTTGCACATGTCTCCATCCACAGCGGTTCAAACACTGGATGCCTTGCTGAAACCCCTGGGGCTGCCATCCGTTCAAAACTTATCCAGCGAAATGCAAGTGGCCCTGTTGTTGGCATATGAAAAAGAGAGAGGTAGTAGAAAAGCTTTCCAAAACAAAACAAAGACCTTCAGGAAAAAAATGTAAAAAAATAAAATGAAAAGCATTTTCGTTCCCCTTTGAATAAAATAATTGTGTAGGCAAAGTAAGAGAAAAAGAAAAATTGCATTCTAAAAATACTATTCTTTTTCCTTTTTCGGTTTTCTTAAATTTCAATATTCAAAGGGAAGGGACGCACAAACATATTGTTACATCCGTACAGTAAGAAAATCCCCTCATGCTGTGTTGATTTTTGTCCCTTTTTTTTATTTAGCGCTGATTCCACCAACTTGCCCTCCTTTCGTTGAGGTCAGGACTCCATGTGGTTTCCATACATCGAGATGCTGCCGAAGGAGCCGAACTGTGGTTACCTGTGGCCCTACCCCAAAGTCGAAAAATATTTCTCGACGCTGCCTGTCAAAATGGACAAGCTGATGCCTGCATATAGCCGGGCTCAGCAAATGCATGCGCGAGAATGCGATGCCAAGGTGGATGATGCATGGGATGCATTCGGGGATGCACTCGGAGTCAGCAAGAATCGTCTGACATGGAGTCTCTGCCAGGTAGGGGACCTGCGTTTGTCGAGCCGTTGTTCTCCTACCGAAACACCAGTCCTTTTCTTTTCTTTCTTTGAAAAAAAAAAAGCACTTCAAGGGCCCATCATGAAAACAGAATATACGATATATATATGGTTGCGCAAAACTATTTGTGTTTGGGTTATTGATTTTACTTTTCTTCAGAACCAGAATTGTTGAGGAACTTGATGCTGAAATTAGTGGTCGAGGTGAAAAAGTTGAGTGAGGTTGGTGGAATTGCTGTAGGTGTCGTCTCGGGCGTTTGTGGTGGAGGGAACTGCAGATGTAGAGCTGAAACCTGTAATCGATCTGGTCAATCATTCGCACGAGGCATTGCCACTCGGGTCAGTTCAGGATGAAGGCATTTCCATTTATTGGTGGAATAAAAAAACAACAGCAGCAAAAACTGAAAAAAACGAATCTGACTTTTTTACAGGCTCAGTATTACTGTGATGTGTTATTCAACATATTGCTGTTATTGTTCCTCTCTTGGCCTTGATGGGTTTTTTTCCATTTTTATTTGATTTTCTGGATTTTTTGTTTTGAGGGTCAGGTGAATGATCTCGAAAAGGGGGGGGGGGGGGGGGGGTACTGATTTATTGTAGTGGAGGCAGCAGTTGAGATATAAATAAGTAATAGACAAATTTTTTAATCTTTATAAAAATGAACGGGCAGGACACACACATGCGCAGATGTACAATCAACCCCCCCAAATGGGGCAGCAAGGATAAGGAAAGCCTCTATTCACACACAACACTCTATTCGTGGTGTTGGTACGCTGTTTGTTTTGTTTTTCTACAGCTGATTGTTGAATCTTATGCTATGCAGGGTGGTGTATGGGGATGATCGGGTTACGTTTGTCGAGGCGGCGGATCCGCTTCCGGCAGGGAGCGAGCTGTTTATCGACTATCTTTTCGATCCAGAATCTCCACCTTTGCTGAACTTCATGCATTTCGGTTTCATACCCGAAGAGTTAATACTGGGTGCCGCTCGAAAAGGGTCGAAAAATAGGAAGAGAGAAAAATGAACAGGAAAAAGAAACAAGGCGTCGTCATGTAGGGCCTTGACAAGATCGAAGGTCATTTTCTATCGGTGAATCGCATTTTTGTTGCTTTTTTTTTGAACTTCTATGTTGGTATGGGAGAGGGGGGGGGGGGGGGGATTTTTTGAATGGGATGATGGCAAGCTGATGCTGCCACCAAAAAAACGACAGAAGGAGAGCATGATGTCGTAACATTTTCAACGATTGGCATGGAATTCTTGGATGGAGTATATTGTCTGTGCTTTGGGTGGAGGCAATGTCCTGTAAAGTTTTTACTTTATTTTTGTTGAAAAACTTCTCTTCGTCAGGGTTTTCATTAAGAATAGAGAGGGAGGGGTTTCCATCTTCTTCCCCCTGATCCAAGAAATGTGATCTACCCCAGAAGCAGCCACCCGACCCTGACATGCATCAATTCTTTTCTGCCTGAAGGTTGTGGAAGAGGAAACAGAATCAGTGATAGTGTGAAAACCGGATGGGCTTGTAAGTATTTGAGGGTTCATTTTCACCCAGGTCGTGCAGGGGATTTTGGAAAGGGAAAAAAACATTGAGAAAAAATACGCTGCAGTCAAAAAGGAAACAAAAGAACTTTTCCTCACAATCATCCTAGGGTGTGCCACCTATAAGGAACGAAACTGCAACCGTTTGTTAAACTTGGCAAAAATTGGAGATCCACATGCACTGTTTTAACACCCCACGGAGTCGTGGGTCTACAGCAAACCTCCGGATGCTCATATCCGATATTCCACCGAAAAAAAAATAATATTCCAAACATGGAAGCTGAACCTTGATGGGGTCAACAAGCTACAGGGATCCGCGGTTGTGGAGGGAAGTGTCTCTTTTTGGAGAAAGGATAGGAGGAGGGTCAACGGCGCCTGTCCCAATAAAATCTGAAACAAACAAACAAAAACAGGAAAACTCACATGGGAAAAAATGGAGAAAGAACATCAATGAAAGGTCCAACCTGACTGGAGAAAAAAGTAGCCATGAGAATCTAATTAGATGGCCGTAAAAATGAACTCAGTCCAGTTTTATTCGAAAGAAACGATTCCATCAATATCTTATTCATCATAACTTATTTTATATTTTATAAAAATCTATAAAATGATTTTATAACACATCACCCAACAAAAAAAATGTCACCTCAAGTTGCAGGTTTGTCCGGTTTTCCTTTTCAGGTGCACAGCCATCAAAATGGTATCTTTATCAACAAAGGAATATTCTTCCCTTGCGAAGGCTGCATAGGGATCATCCCAATACATCCTAATAAAAGAAACAAGAAGCTATTCATCAAAAACATACTACCGTACGCACAGACTTCAATGTGCCAGCGATTTCAGTGTAACAATGTTTGATGATGTGCCAAGCTTGTTGTAACGCGTAACATGTGTGCCAATGTGCCAGGCGCACCACAAAACAATCAAAATAACAAAATCACACCCACAATCCACAATAACCACCCAACACCAGATTTAGTCTTTTTGGACCAAAAGAGCACTCTGCTCCTCCGGTATTTTGCCCTTTTCTTGGAAATCCCCAACAAGAAAATATAATTGGAATTTCCTTGTACACCACATTCAGATGACGAACATGAGGCCTATCCACAACTATCCCCTAAACTATCTGTTTTGGGAGTATGTGTATGTTATTGTTTATTTTTGGACTTCTAGACTGGGCTGGGTTGAGATCTGTTAGGGTTATTTGGACATAAGAGTTATTGATTTAAAGACAATTCTGATCTAGGCTGGGATTACTTCTGGTTTGGGGACAGTACCCTGTTCTGATGATGGTTTCGTCATACTTGCGACATGTAAGCCTCTTAGGCGTAAGTGTTTTGGTTGGAGTGTTTGTGATGAACGAGAATATTAGCCTACAATAGATGTTTTTGTTTTCATTGAGTTTTAGATGTAATTCAGAGAATGAAATATATTAAATATGTTAAAGCTTAACAGTGGGATATTTTAGTCATATATCACAGATATCACAGTGTGATATTTTAAAGCAGCCTGGACACAGACACAAGTACGTAACATAATTGATGAGTGTGCCGCAGCCCACGTAACGCGTAACACGATGTGCCGTGCCAACCCCAGTGTAACCGTAACGGCACATTGAAGTCTGTGCGTACGGTACTTCAAGCGATCAGGAATTTTTTTTTTCCATCCAATGTTCAACTTCATGTTCGAAAAAAGAGAAATCACCAACCCAAACCCCCAATTTTTCACATGGTTCTTTGTTCAATAAAATCTTAATTGCGTAATTCAGAGGGCTCTCCCTGATAAAATATGCAAAAAAAGGAAAGAAAGAAAAAACCCAGGGAAAAAAATATACATTTCATTAATTGATGTCGAGTTTGATAACACATGTATTTAATAGGCCACGAAATCTTCAAGTTCAGAACTTTCCTTCTTTATTTTTTTTTTCTCCCTGTTTTCTTTTTCTGTTTTTTCTTCCAGCTTACGTTACTGCAAATCCTGTTTTTGTAGGTTCGACCCACGTGGTTGCCTGGCCTTTCCGCCTGTCTTTTCTTTTGACTTTGATTTTTTCCCCCGACCATGGCCTTCTATCATTGACGTTGATCAGATTCCACACTCGAGCTTTGGTGCCCAGAGAATCCCTCTGGACATCAAACTGATAAAAAAAAAGCAAAAAACATATTACAAAAAAAAAATATTATAAATATTAAAGCTGAAAGAAAATGATTTTGTGAATAAACAGAAAAACAGAAAAAAAAATCCTGAAAATTTTGTGGCAACGAGAATGCGATGGCAGTCATCAGAAAAATCGGCCTTTTTTCTTTTATTAAATCACATGGCTGATAAGAATTGAGACTTTGCACACTCAATGAAATGCAGCAGAGAGAAAGAAAAAATCCACCAATGAAAGCAGCCACCCCTCCCCACCCAGATGCAAAACAAGAACTCCCTCGATTTTCATTTTTTCAATCATTCAATCAATTCTTCCCTGTGATACGATCCAAAAAAAAAAAAAGAAAAAAGAAAAACAGAAAACCACCACCCTCCAAAGAAGCAAATAGGATTTCGAAGATAATGTTTTGCTCACATGTATTCTATCCAAATGATTGAGCGCCTTTCTCATCAGCCATCCCAGCTCCATGGCATCGGCCAAATGCTTGTTCGAATCCCCCATTTCGAAATCCGCATGCCACCAGCCATGAAACCGTTTCTGAAACTTCAGCTGTTCTTTGCTCAACACTCTCCCTTTGACATGATGCTGCCCTGGATCTTTTCCAGTTTTCACAGCACAAATCAAATCATCGAGTCCCAGCCTGATCGAGTTGACCGTGTTTCGAAACCCAAACTCCTCACGATTAGCCCCAGACACCACGTGAGCTAGAATGCCACCGATTTTTGGCCTGTGGATATCATCCCATGCATTTGGTCGCCGATTCAGACCCAAGAGGTGAGACGCTAACTTCTGGGGTGAGGATTTTTTGCTTGGTGCGTCGTTATTCCACTTGGACGAGTCTGGGCTCCTGAGCGCAGTGCCATGTTTTTTGACGAATCCCCATGGCATCGGGAAACCAGGAAAAAGGGGTTTCGTCCGCCATTCTCGATCCTTTCTGTTGGAAGTCTGTGGCGGCTTTCGAAAGGACGGTTGATGGAACTCTGCAATCCCCAGTGAAGCGTTTATTATGGTCGGTTCAGATGCTGACTTGTTTTCCCTGCACCTGACCGTGAGAGGGGGCTTCAAGATGGTCTGCACATTTTATAATTCAAGTAACGGAGGGGTGCAGAAATGTCGATAAGTGGCGACAGAGCTTAGTTAAATGCCTTTTCCTCGAAAATAAACATAGGAAAATAAAGATTGCAGATGTTTTATCTAAGTTGTGGGGAGAGTTTCGTTTTTATGGGGTTTAAACTGAAGAGCCATTTGGAAAAGCCTCCAGAGAGCATACCACTTTTCTGTGAGGCGATGTTCTTGTCTTTTACAAGACGGAACTCGACTGAAAAAACAAAGTACCAGTTACATTTTTTGTACAGAATATTAGAATAAAACTAACCAAAAAAAAAGCCACAGAAAAATATCTTCCCCATTTTCTTTTCCTTGTACACAGCATTCAAAACTGTTCCACCAGCCCCAAACATCTTGTATCAAAAACCTTTTGTCAAAATTTGAATTTGGAGGCTGACGTCAAAAATTAGGAGCGCAAAAATTAACTCCCAGTCATATCAGTCGACTGTGTAGATTTTAGTTTCTCTGACTTTCTCCATCTTCTCTTTGAGGGCAGCCTGTCTGTCACGGCGTCTGGAAATTGATCACCAAAAAACAAAAAAGAGGGGGGTGGGTCAAGACATTATTTCACCTTCTGGACACTGAAAATTTCATTCCAGTTGGAAAAGAAACCACAAGTCAAAAAGGGGAAGACACGTCCAGTTTTTCAAAAATACCCCCAGAAAAAGGAAAAAGAAAAGGAAGGGGGGGGGGGGGGAGGGGAAGACAGAGAGCATCGTTCTTGTCCATCGACCAAAAAATCATCCCCTGGCTTTTCTGCCCGTTTAGAAATACACTTGTTGAAGTATGCTTGCAGAATTCACAGAATTTCCTTTGTGTTTGCAAAACAAAAAGGAATTCAACACATGTACCTTTTCTCCATCATTTGCGCTTTGGTCAAAACGACTGGACCGGACTTTTTTGGCTTCGCATGCGCAGGACCAGATATCAACACCGCTGCAGCAATGGCTGTCTGAGCCAGCAATACTCTATGATCGAAAAAAAAAATCCAAAAAAGAAAACAGAAACTGTCGGTTCGGCGTGGTTTCAGACAAGACAGAGTGCTTTTGAGCGAAATCACCTCGTTGTGGATGGCCTTCGTTGGGCAAGTTTAGTGCCTAATGAAAATAAACGTTCATTCACAGTGCTTCTCTTTTCCCCCCACGGATTTGGTGCCGAGATATTTTTTTTTTCATTCTTATTTATTTCTGCCCCAACAAAACAAGGATCAACCATGGATGGGGAAAGATTGACGAGGTTTATTTCAGCAGCCCCGGTACATAACGCATGGCCAGATCCCAATTGAAAACGAGAATCTGCGGCGATTCTCTGCGATCTTCACATGGATCGAAAATATGACTGCGCTTCCCTTCTGGAGCGAAATCAAATGCCAGAAACACGTGCCGCCACCAGAAAACCAGCAAAGACCCATATCGAGTCACCTTCTCGAAGCGACTTCTTCGGGCGATCGTCCCTGTCCCACAGTCCAGTCTTCAGCAAAAGCCGAAAAACAAACAACAAAAAACACGAGGACGGTTCGATGCCGCCACCCTCGCGGAAAACGTCACACGTGCAGCAACTAAGCTCCGATGCGAACCCGTTCTATACCTGGGCTCTGCACGCAACGACAAGTCGTTTCGACGCAGGGCGTACGCACGATGCTGCTCCTCGTGTGACGATGGATTTCATCTTCAGCAACAGAAGCTTTCCTCTCGCTCGTCGACCTGCGTTCAAAAAGCTGCTGTAAAGAGAGTGGTCTGTGGAGCACAGCAGAAGCTTTCCTTTCGATTTCGAGTTCTTAGCCAGGTCACCTGGAGAAAGGAGCAGAGATCCGGATCGTAACGGCGAAATTCGTCGCAGCCGTGGCAACGCCGCGAAACAAAAGCGCATCGAGATACGAAACGTGGCAACACGTTGCATGACGACTATGTACCATAGTCGTCAAGACGAGTCGGTCTGAAAAACCCAAACGCCCTAGGCGCGTCTGCAACAGCAAATGAACAGGCTCAAGCCGAAGCTCGCTTGAAAAGCTGGAAGAAAATCCACTTATTCATTCTGCTGTTCTGCTGCACCCCTTCCCACAAGACACCTCAGATATGCGTCACGCAGACGTGACAATGTAACGAAGGGAAACAACAAAACAGTACTGTGGGTCGACAGGGTTGGCAAAGCGTCATTTCTTGTGGTGTCGGAACATCTGCAGCAACGGCGCGAAAGATGGAACGCTTGAATCGCATCGCTGGTCATGTTACGGGGACCTCTTCTCAGGGAAAGAGTGAGTAAGCTCTTTTCGATGCTTCTACAGAGTGGCCTTCATGAGTGTGTGTGTGTGTGTGGAACAATCGATGTTGTTCAGCCAGGCTTTTGTGGTGAAAACATGATCAGCACAGAATGGCATCGAGAATTTTTTTTTCTCTTAAAAATGGTTTGGACCAGATTTGCTGGAGGTGAATCCTGTTGCCTTTGCGGGCCCGGGCCCTGCGAATTTTTCTCAATGTCAGACTGCTGCCGAATTCCCTGAAGCCACTCACGATGCTCTGGGGATTTCTGACCTGTTGACCCCCAGCGAAAGAGCTGCCAGGGACAAAGTCAGAGCGTTCATGGTGCGGGGGAGGGGAGGGGGGGGTCGTTTTTAACAACCAAAAAAAACTGAAGAAAAATTGTTGCCAGT
Source organism: Bryopsis sp. KO-2023 (assembly GCA_030272585.1). Classification (NCBI taxonomy): domain Eukaryota; kingdom Viridiplantae; phylum Chlorophyta; class Ulvophyceae; order Bryopsidales; family Bryopsidaceae; genus Bryopsis; species Bryopsis sp. KO-2023. The sequence continues at coordinate 4,217,435 of BSYQ01000004.1, read as the reverse complement.
GTTCGATTTGACTTACCATAATTGTCGGGGTGTTACTGATGGCATTTTCAGCGAATCGAAACTGGCTTTGAGACAATTCTTTGGCTGTTAATCGATCGGTGGGCAGGGGGTGAATCCCTCTGCATCATCAAGTTATTGAGTGTTAAAAAATCACTCAAAGAATGGTGAAGTTCACCGTGGAACATCGATGTCTGCTTTGTAATTGTTGCAGTTTTTTTCCCCTGAAGCTACTGACTATGCTGCATAGGAGCGGGAGGTCGCCCCCGTCATAACAGATTACTGGGAAAAAGCCGAATTCCCTCACTCGTTGGTTCCAAAAATAGCTCAGCTGGGAATCGGAGGCTTGAGCTGCCAGGAGGAAGGCAGCGTGGTGAGATAACAAACCTCTTTACCCACCCACCCATCCAAAAAGGGTCGATACCTGTATTTTGGCTGTACTTTTCCAGCTATATTTGGTGCCATTTTGGGTAGATCATTATTTGGATCGAGTTGAGCGACCTCGCAGTGAATTTCAAACCTCGACGACCATAGGACCAAATAATGCGCTTCCGTGAGGTGTTGCAGAATGATCGAATTTCAGCGAAACTGTGGTTAAAAGCATTTGGGTTGAGTTTTTCTTTGTCAAGGTTTGAAACGAATGATGTGTGCTGTGCAAGGACAGGGCTTATCTGTGCTGGGTGCCGCCATGGTGGTTGTGGAAATGGCTAGAGTGGATACCAGTCTGTCGACGTTCGTAATGGTCCATGCCTCGCTTGCCATGCTCACCATCGAAATGCTGGTAAGAAAACGCTAAACAAGGTATCCTATGTAATGAAAAGGACAATCAAAAACTCTGGTCGTGCAGAATGATAATGCAGTTACCTTCACATATCGACTTTTACTTTTTCCTGTCGTCTTTCTTCCTGTGAATTTCTGTCAAAAAAGGTAGGGGTTGAGTGTGTTTTTTTTGTGGGGGTCCCCCCTCCCCTCTCCCGGCCTTCAGGGATCTGATAAGCAAAAGCAAGAATTGTTACCAGCCATGTCTCGATTGGATTTGATCGGGTGTTGGGCTTTGACAGAGCCTAGCAATGGCTCCGATGCCTCCGGCTTGATATCGAGTGCCAGAAAGGTCCCGGGGGGCTGGATTTTGAACGGGCGAAAAAGGTGGATCGGAAATGCACCCTTTGCTGATATCGTCGTGGTGTGGGCAAGGAATTTGGAAACCAACGAGGTGCGAAATAAGATATCGGACTGACCGGATGCTGAGCAGAATTTCACAGGGTGTTTTTTTTTCCCTTTCCTGGAAGATATATGTGCAATGAAGACATTGTGAGTGTGTGTGATTTTTTTCTTCTTCTGCAGATCAATGCTTTTATTATCAGAAAGGGAACCCCCGGTTTCCGAGCCACCAAAATCGAAAACAAGATTTCGTTGAGGTGCGTTCAAAACGGGGACATCGTGATGGAGGAAGTTTTCGTTCCGGATTCGGACAGGCTGCCTGGAGTGAATTCCTTCAGAGATACCAGCGATGTTTTGGCGGTTTCTCGAATCATGGTGGCCTGGCAGCCCGTCGGAATGGCGATGGGGGTGTACGACATGTGCTTGCGGTGAGGGAAATAATAATTATGCTTTTTTTTTAATTCCGTTTCTTCCTTGAAGAAATCAGAATGGCTGTGTCTGTTTTTTCTTTGACGTGATTTTTTTTCCAACATGTTTCTTGTTTTTGAACGATGTGAAAACCCTTCGTTAAAGAAAAATAACAAAAAAGCCAGAAATGATGTTCGATTGAGTTGAATATCTGATGTGCATGCATTTGATCAATGAGGTGGGGCGGGGACTCTGTTTTTTTGTCTGTATTTTTCAACATATCCAACGACCAACCACTTTCCCCAAAAAAGAGATTTCAGTTTGGGTCAATGTGCAGGTACTTGAAGCAAAGGAAGCAGTTCGGGACTCCCTTGGTGTCTTTCCAATTGGCGCAAGAAAAACTGGTCAGGATGCTGGGCAACATCCAGGTAGGGTTCTTTCAAATATAACATCATTCTTCGGCTTCTTTCTTTTTTGTCACTTTTTATTTTGTCTTCCCTAGGGAGTGGAACCGCTTCACTCTTCAACCAAAACTTCGATTTTGAATGGATCTGCCCTGAAAAATGCTCAATTGTTTCACTTCCCCTCCTCCTACAAAAAAAAAAATTCGAAAATCTTGCCTCACTGCTTCTCTGGACCCCTTCAGTTTCGACATTGATTTTTTCTCGCCCTGGTTCTTTTTTTTTTTTCCTAAAAGAATATCCGTCCATCCAGGGAATGTTTCTCATGGCCTGGCGATTGACCAAGCTCCACGAAGCTGGGTCGATGAGTCACGGCCAGGCCAGCCTGGTGAAAGCTTGGAACACGCTCAGAGGCAGGGAAGTGGTTTCTTTGGGCAGGGAGCTTCTGGGGGGAAACGGGGTGGTGTCAGACTTTCACGTGGCCAAGGTGTTTTGCGACATGGAAGCCATTTATTCTTACGAAGGCACCTATGACGTGAATGTGCTGGTGGCTGGCAGAGAAGCCACTGGGGTGGCAGCGATCAGGGCTGCCAGAAAGTGATCTGATATGGGAAAATCTCTCTGAATGTATTTGTATGTTGTTTGGGTGAGGTGAGGGAAAGGCAAGGTTGGCTTGTGTGAAAGTGGTATTGGACAAAAAGACTTTCTTCGATGCCCAAAAGGGGTGGGAAGGAAGTCCATTGAGGGTGTTTGTTCGCTGATTTTGTCTGTTGCTCGTTGACAGCCTGGGAAAATCGATGCGGTCTAGAATAGGGAAGCATTGCTGGGGATCCAGGATTCTTCACAAGGTGTTTTGGAACAGGGTAGGATGGGTGTTGGGGGGCGGTCGAGGCTGATATATTTTGAAGATTAGTGTTTTGTTGGAGTGACCCCTTTTTTTTGTCCAAAAAAGTGGGAAGCAGCCTGATTTGAACTCCATCACCCACCAGTTTTGAATGAATGTCTGTTGGTTTACTCTGTTTCGTCCAGAAGGGATTTCTTGCTGGATTCAGTTTTGTGCATGTGAGTCGTTAAAATCAGTCAAGATCTTTTCTGTACGATGGTATGTCATAGGGGTGTCGCTCGTCCAAGGTTTTTCATTCTCGAGAATAAAGCAGTTTCTGGATTTCGTGCTCGCATTCAGTTGGGGTAATTCACTGGTTTGTACAAATCGGAAAACCGCGATAATTGCAGAGCTTTCGTCGGCACCGCTAACTTCTCCAGTAACTTCTTGACCATCATTCGGGCGTCAATCGTCGTTGAATCATGGCGATTTTTGTTTTGGTTCCTTCAATCTGCGAACTACTTTCGCAACCGTATGGTCGTTTTCTTTCCCCCTCTCTGTTTGTTGTTCAGAGCGGGAGAATATCGACTCAGCCGTGCAAAGTTCATTAGAGAAGGACATGCCCAACGACACCATCTTGCATGTCACCTCCAAGTTGTTTGCGGAAGGAAAAAAAGCAAGCAGAAAATTGTGTAGCATCGTTTCCAAAAGTATCAAAAACACTCATCCTAAACCTGGGTTAGCACGAATCCAGGCAGCTCACAACCATCTCCACATCTTCTGTGGGGTTTTGGGGGGATGTTTTATTCAAAATACAAATTCGAGGGGCAAGAAAAGTGTGTTGACGGCTTGAATGCTGTTCATACAGAAATTAAGTTTCCAAATGGGGGTTCTCTCAAATGCCAATTCACTCTTTTGATTTGCGTTTCAGTCTTCGAAAATTATTTGTTTTCTTTACAATTCGATGCATTTTTTTTGGGCATCTGCAAGGGAACACCTTTGCCAACAGCACCCCACTCGACATCGGCTGCCACACCGTCCATCAAACTTGAGCATCTATTTTTTGGTTGAAATTCAGGCCTGATCACCACTGCACTCTCTCAATATTCTCAGCTCAGATGCTGCTTTTTTTCAAAAAGCTTCTTTTAAAGACACTTTATCCATATGTGAGAATGCGTCATCTGATGTTTGCCAATCCGACGGTAGCTTTTGCCAAGTCTGCATGCATGTCTGACCAGAAGAACTCTTGGTGGAACAGCAGCCCAACCCCCTGTGGTGCATATTATGATAACATTCGATCAGCCCAATCTGAATTCTGTTATCAATCGATGCAGTCAGTCCATGGCTCGCAAAAAAAAACACGTCATTCCAAACACAAAAAGAAAATCAGAAAAAAGTATAGAACATGTTGTTTACTTTTTTTGGATTGTTTAGTACTTTTTCACATGCAAAGTTTTTCGTCAGGTTGAGATCTGAAGGAGGAAAAAAATTGGTTTCAAAAGAGAAAAAAGGCTTCAATTCAATCAACCTTTGTTTTTGCTCAGGTCCCGCAGGATGCATAAGTTTATAAATGCAAATTATGTACATATGCTTTCGACACCATGCATTTATGGATGCAGGCTCCAGTAGCAATCGAAGTTTTCGGCCTTGACGTCCCACTGCTATAGATTCCAGAATATCGCACCATCAGGAAAGCATATCCTTCCCCAAGTCGGTCTTCCCATCAAAATCGTACGAGTGCTCTTTCCTCTTTTTGGTCCCTTGGCCCTTCAGAAATCTTATGGATCAGCTTCTCTTTAAAAACCTATTGGAGTGCTGGCATCATCCCTTGTCCATTTGCCGTTTTTGACAAAAATATATGCAAACGCACTAGCTCATTGTTATCACCCCTTGTCCATCTGCCCTTTTTCACAAAAATATATGCAAACGCACTTGCTCATCTACTCAAGAACTCGGGCTTTATGTCATCTGTTTTTGTTATTTGGTACGTTTCGCTCAGGTCTATATGTCAAAAATCTCTTCCCATGCACTCTCTAATGACGGTTTGGAGTTTTTTTAACGGCACTATTCCGAGTTCATCGTGTAAAGGATTTCCTGCAGCAGTTTTTTCATTGGTTGGAGACATTAATTGTGAATTTTCTTGCTGTTGCAAACTTGATGGGTTACCTCGCACCACTCTGAGACCAAGGTTCACTCAAATGAGCACAGAATGATGCTCCAAGCATTTTATTCATATCTAAATTTATCTATATCCAAATCCTTCCACCATGTCACTATCTCTGAGTTCATCTTGGAGTTATATCGAAGCAACTATTCCTTCTGGGATACACCCGCAAAAAAGCATTATCAGAATACAGAAATATAGAATAATTTTCTCAGGGACTTTTCCCTTTTTTCCTTACGAGGTTTGATCTCAATCTTTTTTTGGGCACATTTTCCCAAAACTGTTGCTTTTGTATCCTCAAAGCACGTGGGTGAATTTTAAAAGCGATATTGCTGGGGGGGTAGGTAAGAAATTTAGTTAGCCAAATCATGAAGGGCTGATTGCTGGGGTGGAATCCCATCAGTGTTGTTTTTTGAACAATGATTATGCAAGCTATACCAGCTGCACAAGATTGACATCGATGGGAAAAGCAAAAACGAAACAATCGAAAAGAAACATTGGAAATACAGTTCGCATGCGCTGTCAAGACATGCACCAATATTCTTCAATGGGCAGATATTTCAAAAACTTTGACCAAAACTGGCAACAGAACAGGATCCAGTGTGCATTTTTGTTGTGAAGGCGAGAATCTGCCACCCCAGCCAGACAACCCACCACCCCACACCCCAGAACGACAAACAATCTTGTTTGATCAATGGATGCATGGAATTACATAGAAAAAAAGCAAGATCCAAAAGCAAGCATGAAATATATTCTCAAGTTTGAGTGCGAAAAGCTGGAGGAAAACCACTCTCCATGTTGGCAAGAAGAGAAAAAGTATGTGAAAATCGTTTGTGCTGGTGTGAAGTCTATGTAATGACACAGAGTGGTATCCTCAGGATTGGGGTATCTGAAAAGGACACAAAGGAGTTGTGGTAAAGGGTTTGTAAGGTAATGGGTTGTTGAGTGGAGGCCCAACACTCAGCAGCTGGTGTTTTCCCTTGTGTTTTGGTGCTTGACAAACTCAAAGTCTATCTTTGGCGTCTCATATCTACAGTTTCAATAAAGTGAAAACTTTTTGCAATTCTGGGTCACCTTGTCAAGAGTTTGAAGTCTTGCTCTTGGGGTTGAGAAAAACACATCCTTGAGCTTGTGCATTTGATCTCCAACAGAATATATAATATTTTATTCTTTTACTAATCCTTTATTACACCCACAGTGCAATGATTGCTTGAGAAAAGCATGGCAGAAAATGATTTGCTTCTACATCATTGAAACACCAAATCCCATTTACAAAGGTTCTCTTCGACTCTAATTCATGTTTTTTTTGTGAGATAAGAAAATCCCACATCCCACCAGCAACGCAAATTCTCAATCCTGACCTGTTTCTTTTTTTTTTTTTGAGAGTTTTTTTTTTGTGAGATAAGAAAATCCCACATCCTACCAGCAACGCAAATTCTCAATCCTGACCTGTTTCTTTTTTTTTTTTTGACATTTTTTTTTTTGTGGGATAAGAAAATCCCACATCCCACCAGCAACGCAAATTCTCAATCCTGACCTGTTTCTTTTTTTTTTTTTGAGAGTTTTTTTTTTGTGAGATAAGAAAATCCCACATCCCACCAGCAACGCAAATTCTTAATCTTGACCTGTTTCTTTTTTTTTTGAGAGTTTTTTTTTGTGAGATAAGAAAACCCCACATCCCACCAGCAACGCAAATTCTGAATCCTGAATTTTTGTTGGATCAGTCACCCATCCACTGGTAATTCAAGTGAAATCCACAACTGACATCACAGGGCTCTCATGATATGTACATCATATACATCTTATAAGTGAACTCAGAATTTGATCGGTAATGTTTTTTGAAATTGGTTGCAGCAGCGATAATTTTAGCAAGAAAGTAGCAGAGGTGGTGGTGGCTGGGTTGACTCATTGTTCATCTCTGTAAACTGTGAGTAGTGCATTTTGTTCAAGTCCCTGACGACGCCGTTATCGATATTGGCCCTGCTCATCTTTCAATATTTTTTCAGGCTCATTATCAGCATCCATTACTGTAGTTCATCCTATTCCTATTTCTTGTGATCAATCAAGCAAGTCAGAAATGGGAGTAATGTTGATATCCAAGAAAAACCAGACATGATCACTCTTCGGGACCTCTTTCACGTTCAATATACATATGTACAACACAGGCCAGTGACAAGCGATTGCAGTGACGTACATATGCATGCCAAAACTCAGATTCAACGTTTCTAGCTTCAATATCTTATGTATGAATGAACATATGCAGGTCTTGGCATCCCTGACACGTGCTTATCAGCATATCGACCACCCCGAGTCTGACCAGGGGTTGAGCAGAGGGAGACCTCCCCACACAACAACAAATAAAACATCTCCATACCAATTGTATTCTTTATGGATGACTGTTCTTTGCAAATTAAGCGGGAAGTTTGGGCAGAAACCAGTCACTATTGCAAAATCGTTTTGTAACATTTCATGCGACCTCCAGTAACTTGCTGGAATCTCTCTTGTCCAGCCAACAGTCCTGTTCTTCTTCTCAAAGTTTGCTGTCGATTATTCTATCAAAAAGGTCAAATTGTAACCAGGAGTCTCTTCAACACAACGAGGAACGAGAGGTCGAGCTTCGGGATGTCATCTGGCCTCCTTGATATTTGGCTGGTATGCATGCACACGGTAGGTCGATATCGTCGATTTCGCTGTTAAAGAACCGTTCAGCTTCGGAAACATCCTTCTCGCCATTTAGATATACCATTCAACAGCAGTCAAGCTCTTACCCTCATCCATCGATTATGGGTCGAAATGTTCCACTCGGAGACACAAAAAAATTCAAAAGCCCACGGTGAATCGTCTACCTTCCTCAGTATGTTGATCAAGAGCAGCCCAACATGACAAAACGGAAAGTAAATTCCGGTTTGATGGTGTCATTGCCTGTTCCATTTTTTCCAATGTACATCCCTATGTTCAAGTGGTAGTATCTGTGGCTCCAAGAGAAATCCAGGTGCTGTTGAAATTTTCTGTGGAACCAACCATGCCAGGTGGGACTTTTTGCAAGTAAAAACCCCTCCAGTGTGGATGGGCTCATTAAGATATGTACATATGTATCTGCTCTGCATTCAGGCACAGATCATTCCCATCATTTTTATATATTTTACCCCCAAAACACTCCGTTCTTTTCCTGATTTCGACCGCGTCTGACCACGATCACGACTCGAACAAGGAGCGACGTTCCCAGGCCTTCCCGCTTGACTTTGCTTTTTTGCCCTTTGCTTTTTTCTTCGAATAACAAAAAATATATGTATTCTTTTTACAAAGAAGTATCTTTTGCACACGGGCGTGTGTGTGTCACTAAATTCAAGGCATAAGTTTTCGTTTTCGCTTCCAGAGCAAGCATCATGGAAATCACAAGGCAAATCATCGGTTTCCTGTGGAAAATAGCACCTGTTAATATTTTTTGCATGCTCCGAATTCCTTTTTGCGACAAACATGCCAACAATTTTTCTGGAAAAAAAAAACAGTCCCAAGCTTGGATTCAAGAGCATGACTAATGAAAATCATGAAGAAGTTTTCCCACATGCAAGAAAGGAAACCAACAGTTTGAAGGGTTGCTGCCATATTCTCAGTAGTTTCCCCCCATCGGCTTTTCGAATCAAATATCATTTCCAGCAACGCACGCAACAAAACACGGTGGTGCTTTTGTGCAATCAAGAATCGAGTATTCGTTCTGCAGAGATTTCCCAACCCTGTCAAATCCAAACCTTCATTTTGTGTAAAGTTATGATCCAGTCTTTATGATGCAAGAAAATACATTTGATGTATGCTTGATTATGAGTTAATCAAACCTATTATGAGCTGATCAAAACTACTAACTCAAAAAATTCTTTGATTTTTTAGTCTGTGAATCAGGTTATTTGTAGCAAATAACCACCCAAAGACGAAGGATATGTCTACATATGTCTATGTGAGTAAATACGCAAACAAAGAATTGTTATCAGGAGGTTATTTGCTACAAATCGAGGTGAGAAGGCCTATTGGCTGCTTCATTCAATCAGGTGTAAGAAACAATCAGAAAAGATGCAATGAAAACACACATCAAGAAAAAGAAAAATTAAAAACGTGTTATTCGATTTTTTTTTTTCAAGTTTACGAAGACTTTACAACCTTGGCTGAACCCCCTATAAAAATCAAATTCTCCACAAGATAATATATTCTTCGACTAAGCCATCCCTCCCCTTCCCACCCCCCCTCCCAACACCCCCCCCATCCCAAACAATTCATGCTTTTTTCCGAACTCCCCTTGAATTTTTTTGTTGCCTGTAGTTCTCTCGATCAATCGATTTTTTTTTGTTCAATTCAATAATGCAAATTGGGACATCCGTTTTCCACACGAATAGCATTCTTTTTCTCTTGATATTTCTTTTTTACCCCCCTTGAGGCAAATTTTAACCCTCTCTCCTCCTCCAATCAAGAGAAAAACAGCAACCCCCCAACCCCCCCCCCCCCCGAAAAAAAGCAAAAAAAAAAAGCTCTCCCATTGTTTCGTAACCCTCCTGTATTTGTAAGAACTTTCTTTTTCTCCCTTTTTTTCTTTGTTGCATGTATGTGAAATCTTACCAACGAAGTCCCAGCCCTATCTCTCTCCTTCCCTCCTCCCCCTCTTTTCTCTCAACAAAGAAAAGAAACTAGTCTGTCTTTTTTTCCCATTTCTTTTTCTTCCTGTGGATCTGAACCTCCCTCCCCCCAAAACACCTCCTGAAGCTTGAAAAGAAGCTTTTTCAATACTTCCATATATATATATATGAGAAAAAAATATCCTCTGAAATATATGTTTTGTTTTTTACTAACTGTTACAGTAATGGTTTGTGAAGACCCCCTCTCGTTTTTTTTTGGTGTGTTTCTTTTCGACCTCGTCTGTTTTCTACCCCTCCTTTAATTTCTCTCTCCCGAACAGCATTTTGTCAAATTTTCCCTCAGCAAATATCTCCACTCAATAACAGAAAAAAGGAAAAAAAAAGAAGAGCACAACCTTCCATCACTCTTTCCATCGGTTTCTGCTTTTTTTTTTCCGAATTTGCACTTTGTTCAACACCTCCCTTTTTTTTCTCCGAAAGAGGAAAGAAAAAGAAGAAAAAAACACTCTTACAAATCGCGATGCAACATCACCAGTTTTGTATTATTATTGCATTTTTTCTCTTTTCCCCCTGAATTTCTTGTCTGAATTTTTTTTTGTCCATCCGGCTCCTAGGAGAGAGGCGCAGGAATTGGAAGAGAGACAAGGCATGAAAATTTTTTTGCCTTTTTTTTCAGCCAAGGTCGAATTATGCAAAAGAAGCACTCTCCCATGTAGAAAGAAATAACATATAGATTCCTTTTTTTTCTTCACTCCTCCTCGTCTCTTTCACTCTCTTTCAGCTCTTTGATTTATCTGGAGAAACCTCTATATATTGTCCCCCCCCCAAAAAAAACAGCCACGCATGAGCACAGCTTTCCTAAAATAGAAATCCACACAAACAAGGGAGGGAGCAAAAAAGAGAGAGAGAGAAAGAGAAATAAAAGGGAAAAAGACAAGACAAGTTCAGAGCCCCCCCCCCCAAAAAAAAAAAACACAAGGGGGGGGCGGGGGAGAAGAAGAAGAAAACCACCCTCTGTGCCTCCTCCTTTTTCTTTCCCTTTTATCTCACACACACACATATATATATACGTATGTATTAAAAAAATTCCCCCTGGCGAAAAATCGAAAAATCAATCCAGAGCACGTTCAGCAGATTGCACCGCCACCCCATTCTCATCTTGCACCATTCCTTCCGGTGGGGTCGGCAAACACGACCTGGCCACCGAATCGAACAGCTGCCCGATCTCCGGTGCACACCGAGTAATGCCGAGATCCCAAAACCTGTACCGCTTATTCTTGATCAACTCGATGAAAGTAATCAGCAATCCCCAAGGGTGGGGTCGATGCACGATCAGCCGCTCCAACAGCACCCGAGTGATCTGTTCTTGCAGCACCCTCTGCTGAGCCTCCAAAAACAGCACCAGCAGCACGCAGCTGAAGTAATGGGTGTGGCTGTTGGGGAATCGGAGCTGGTTCGCGATGGCGTTCAGGAAAAGGTACCGCCCCTCGGTGTCCAGATCGTTGGCGAGCTTGTGGAAGATGTCCATCGCTGGGCCGTACTGCACCAAGGAGGCGCCGCTGTTGTTCCGAACCGCGCGAATGGCCAGAATTCCGGTGTACAGCACCACGCAATTCATGATTGTCACGTTATAAGCGGTGCCCTCCACCTTTTGACCTTCCTGCGAAAAAAGAGCATCAACCAAAGACGTTGTGTCAAAACCCCCGAACCCTGGAGAGTTCAGAATTAGGTTTTTATGATGAATCTTGTGGAGTGTTTTGCAGAAAATCTGCTAGAAAATTATACTCGAATTACACAGTCATATAGAAGGCTGGGGTGTGGATCAACAAAAACTTCTATTTTCATCTTCTGCAGAAAACACCATTTCTGGGGCTAAGGTTTTTAATGACATTTTTGGATATTCAAGAATTTAGCAGTAAAAATGATGATCACATGTGAATGCCCCCAAACAGCCCCCTGCCCCCCCTTTGGAGCTTACCAATGACAACATTAACCTCTGAGGCAAGCTAGCCAAGAACGAAGTCGGTCCATGCGACTTGATGTATTGATCGATGCCGTTTTTGAGATCCAACGGCAGCAGTTGAGCAACGTCCGGGAAAATCTTCGGCTCCTTGTTGATGTCCGTCAGCAAATCCACCTTCAAATTCGGCGTGAATGGATCCGGCAAACGCATGTGGCTGGGGAAAGCGCTCAGAATCAAGTTTCTCATCTGGACGCAGCTCGGGGGAATCACGTTGCACAGCTCGACGTGGTAATCGCACAAAAACTCTGGGAAATCGTGCAGCAGAACCAGCATGACTCTCATCACCCCCTTGTACAAGAGCCGGAGGGTGTCTCCGAGTTCGGCATGCCTTAAGTAGGGCTGCATGAACAGGAGGAGCCCCATGAAAAGCGCTCTGAAGTACGGCCATCCTCTCCGATCCGGATGCTTGAGCAATCTCGGCAGGAACATCCGGTGCGACACCAATTCCAGCCAGGAGAACGTAAATCCTGGAACTCTCTGCGGCCTGCAGCTGACTAAAGCCGACGCCAGAGCTCCGAGAATGTCCAACGCCCCAAGATCATCCAAGTCTCCAGGGAGCAGCTCCTGGTACAACCCGTAAAATATCCGGAAGTACGGCCGAGAATTGAACAGAGTTCCCCGATCGTCATGATCTCGATACAACACCAGGACGATGATTTCCAAAATCTTTCTCAGTCCGGCGATTCCTCCCTTGAGCACCTCCAACAGGGTCACCACCAGTTTCACGAACGAGTCGATCATGACGTAAGACATACGCCCGTCCCCAACTTTTTGCTGTTGCTGATTGGCAGCTTCTGTATTGACGCAGTGCAGGACAGACAGTTCGGCACATATCCTGAAAAACCGGCTGGTGATGTCGTCCCCCTTGAGCAAGCCTCTTCGAATGAATTGCTCCACGCATGAGGTGATGTTCTTGTCGGTGGGATCGGCATGCACCACTTTGGCCCAGTTGTCGAACAGAGCCGCCACTTGATCTCGGAGACCCTCTGGATCAGCATCCTTGGGGACATTTCTTACCTGGAATTCAAAAGAAAAAAAAAACCCAGCTCAATAAATGAAGCAATATGGACTTTATGAGACAATCATAAGAACCCAATCTCAAAATAATTGCTCTTTCTTGGCTACATTTCTTACCTAGAATTTAGCAGAAACAATGCAGCTCAATCAATGACAAAATATCGACTCCATAAACCAAGCTAAATGACATAATATCGGCTCCAGAAGCCAATCTTAGAATCATTTGATTCCCCTTTGGAGACCTTTCGCCGAGGATGATGGCCAACTAATGCTACAAATGAGGGTTTGATTTGTCGGCATTCACCTGATCGATGAGTCGGATTATTCTCTCGTTGTCAGGCGACTGAGCAGCAAGGGTTCTCAAAACCTCCAAAGTGCTGGCAAGATCGGATGCCCTGATCAAGTGCTCCACCAGAATGTACTGCCTCAAAAGGTACAGGATAAAATCGACGCTCTGAGGCAACGGACCCCCGTGATTTGACACGCACCGTGCCAAAAATAGATCCAACTCAGGGAACACCATCAGGTTTGCCCGGATCAGCCCATCGGCCACGATATGATTGAACCTCCGAGACTCGTCTTGGCTGATCTGGCAATACCACGTGGTGACGTGATTTGCCAACCGGCTGAATCCCGCATTCTTCAGCATGGTCAGGGCTGCGCACAGCACCGTGACTGCCAATCGAGTGGGGCGATCGTACATGTGGATGAACAGTTTCTCAGCGATGCCGGTGACTACGTCCTCCCTGTTCTGGCCCAACAGCACCACGTCGCCCAGCTCCGTGATCACCCCATTAATCTCTGTGGAATCCAATTGGGCGAAGTCTGTGGAGGGGTTTTCTTTGCTCATGGCGGCGTCCAGGCGTGCTTGCCAGTGGGCATATCGATCGGCCAAGTTCTGAGGCTTGTAGGGTGGAATCATCGACTCTTGCTGATCCATCTGAGACATGGGGGACTGAATTCGCACCCAGACAGACACAGGTGAAAAATCACGCCACACATGACACCTTTCCGAGGGGGGGTTCTGTTGCATGTTATATACATATATAAAACTACGCTGAATACAATTCTCACTCTCTTGAGTCATTCTTAGTACAGAAAAACGCCGTTTCTTAGGAGTAGGTGGTGCTGACATCCCTTGTAGAATGAGCATATAGAGAACGGACTGAAACCACACCTCAGCAATTCCAGCAAGCCGTAACAGGTGCTGATTGGTCCTCGGTATCCTCGCGAAATCATCATACACTCTCGTTTGGGTGGCATTCAGATGTCCCGGCCTCGGCCTCAAACTCTCGGGCAGAGAAGCCGGAAATCGACCCCCTCCCTTGGTGAAAATCGACATATCATAAAACGGAGTCCCAGCTGCTCGAGCCTTCTGTCGAGATTGGTAGTAAGGCAGCAACCGTTCATCCACCTCTTTGATTGCTTTATCCGTGGACGCCTTCTCAATGATGGTGCAACCCAGGTCCAAGTTGTCTGCTATGACGATGTTGATGGTTTGATCCAGCAGGGTGGGGTCCAGCACATCTTGCAGCACCTCCTTGAGTTGAGATTGGAGCGACACTTTCAGGGGTTCTTTGCAGGTGACCAGAGCCAGGCTCCCCGACAAGCTGCTGACCATGAGGTGGGCAGCCTTCCGGAGTTTCTGCTCGTCCGGCTCCATTGCAAAGTCCTTGGTCACCAGTTCCTTCGTGGTGGTGCATGCGATCATAACGCTCCTCTCCACCACCGGTGTGATTATCTCGTAGATGGCTCGATCGATGCCCACAGAAATCAACCTCTTCAACGGTACCTGCCAACATACAAAATCCCCTTTTTTGATAAGTTTCTTATCACTCCAGCCTTCTCTTCCAGCCATGAGCAGGCGGAAGCCAATTAAACACTGCAAGGAAGTTTCTGTTTTGACAGAAATCTATGCAGTGGGATGCGATATATAGCAATGTGAAAAAACGAAAAGCAACAACATCGATTTATGCGCAGGGTTCCCCTCGCACTTACCGTTTGTGCCAGCGTAGTCAATGTCGGATTGATCGTGACCAGTTGATGCAGGGTGCCAGCCAAAGCACTCAATATACTTGCAGCATCCGTGGCCACCACTTGCTGGGCCCCAGTCCCTGAGCCCACGATGGGTGGGACCGCCGACTGGAAAGAAGAGGACATACCGATTCTCGGTCCCGGAGGCACCGGCTCTGCAGACGAGTCCAGTCCAGCAGGTCGAGGGCCAGGGACACCGAGCATCGGTGCTGGCACCCCCACGTTGCTGGGCTCTTGGGCTGGGGACTGGCTGGTCGGCTCCACGGGGGTGGGTGGCTCCGGCTTGGATGTGGCTGGCTGAGGGGGAGGGGGGGTGACATTCCTGGTATCGTAGAAATCGGGGTTGCTTGCGTTGTCCCGCTGAATGCCATCCAGAGTCTTGGATGCAGGGATTTCGTCGATGTTCAAGTTGAAATCCTTGAAAATCATTTCGATCTCGAAAGTGAGGTTCATTTTCAGCCCCTCGAGCCGATAGATTTCGGCCAGCAGCGTCAATATCCCCTTGATCCAGGGATTCGCCGCTCCGTACACCCTGGTTTCTTTCCCTTGCTCCAGCACTTTGTGGACGAAGGGTATGACTGCCACCATTTTCCCCTTTTCGTAGGCTTCGTTCATGATGGCCTTCAGATCGAGGTCTTTCTGTCTGACTGGTTTGTTCTTGGCGAGGGTGAGCTGCCCCAGCCAGCTCCCCAAGTTCTTCAACAGGGACCGGTCGCTCATCTCGTGCTTGATCCGGTCCTTGTCCAGCAAAACTTTGACGTAGTGGTAGGTCGTCTGGATAATATACTCCACCAGTCGCTTGTTCCCCATTTCCTCCACGATTCTCAAGTAAAGGTGGTGGAAATTGACCTCTTGTGCAGCCCTTTTAACCACGATATAATTCGACAGCCATTGCACATGCTCCTCCCCGATTATGTCCTGTAGCTGCTGGATCTTATCCTCCATGTTGGTCGGGGACAAATTGTTGAAAATGAAGGATGTTTTATCTCGCACTCTTTCCGGGGGGTCGGAGAAGGTGCAGTACTCGGCAGCCGCCACTTCCAAGGTCTGAGCGTTGATTGCTGCCAGACTGGGGGCCGACGGAGCTGCCGGCTGGTTGCTCGTTTCGGCTGGGGCGGTCTGCCTCGTTCCGTTCTCCCTTGCTGAGGGTTGATCGGATCCTCCACTGTCGGGCTCAGCCGCAGTCCCCCCTGAAACGCATCACCATGTGAAATCTAGATCTTCCCATAGCAAGGACATGTTACATTTTCCGTGCACGAAAAAAGCAAGCCAAAATTTCATGTTCTTGAAAAAAAATTGTTTCGCACTTGTTTCAACTTAAGGAATTGTGAGGAGCGGAAAAACCCCCTTTTTTCGCTCCTTTTTTAGCTTGGGGAAAAAGTGGCTGTGGTTTGGACTTGGGTTTTTCTTGCTTGATGAATCATACCATCCATCGACCTTCAGCATTACCTTGTGATTGGGTGCTGGGCTGCTGTTCAGGCTGAGACTCTGGCGCTCTCGGCCCTGTTTCTGCTACAGCTGGGTCGGTGCCATTGTTGGCTTCCCCCCCGTTTTGCTCGGCTGCAGTCGGAGACCCTGGAATTCTGGCCGTCGATGGTTCATCACTCTTGTCTGCTTCCCCAGGTCTCAGACCTTGTTCTTGGAGAGCCCCCTCGATGAACTGTATCAGCACAGGGTCAGCGCACTCCCTTACCTGAGGGATCTGGAGTACATGGGAGCAATACTGGGGCCACCCCGGGAGCTCCGTCTTGAATTGCTGGATGGCGCTCAGGCCGAATTTGAACATTTTGGAGTCCGAGGGTTTTCGTAGAGCGTCCAGCACATACCGTAACGCAATGCCGAGCGTGATCGAAGAAACCTTGACAAAACAGAGGAAGAAAAAAAAACAAATCATAGGGGCCCCACTGTTGCGATCATATCTCGAAGAATGGAGTTGCTAGTGCAGCATCGCATACGGGTTCCTTAATTTCCTCAAGGCTTTATTTCCAGTGTTCATTTATTTAGTGTAACTAAATAAAGATGATATTATTTATGCTTTTTCAGACTAAATAACTATTCTTAACTATATGTTTAGTATCGCTTTCTTTTTTTCTTTTCTTTTCTGTTTTTTTTTTTTTTTTTGGGGGGGGGGGTGGATTCGTACCAGCTGGTGATGGATCAGTTGGCCGAACAGCACTGCGGTGATGTTGAGCTCTTTGTCAGGATATTTTGGGAAGAAACGATATTCATCGAACAGGTTGTGAACCATGCATGCGAAGACCTCCTGTTCCCGTTGTTCCGTGGAGCTCTTGTAGACTTTCAACATCTGGATCACGTCGTCCAGCCGGGTCTGCTCCGAGTAAATCTTCTGGAAGTAGGAATTTGCCTCGTTTTCGATATCGGTCGCAAACACCTCCGCTTGCTCCCCTTGTTCGTGCATACCCTAAACAATGCAAAAAAAAAGTAACTAAAATGAAATTGGACACTCTGGCTCAAGTCAAGTTTTTTGTTTAACCCTATTTTTGCTCCTTCGTTCGTACTTCACTGGATGGTTCGTTCGTTCTCTACTTTCCACCCAGACTGACAACCAAATAACCCTAAGCCTTTAAAACATTCTCGTCAGGATATTTTTCCCACCCACCAGAAAAACGCATCTATTCTGGAGGTGTGGTGGTGGTTCTTAATTAAAAACAAAAAAAATTGAATTCCCACAGAATCACAGGGTTCCACAGAGTTATTCTTTAATTATTATTCAGATTCCAAAAAAAGATCATAAAATTTTTATTACATTAAGAAAATTTAGACATTTTTCTATTAATCAAATTCTTATTTCATTAAGAAAATTTTTCTATTCATTAACAAGCGGCTGGACGACACCTACCTGTAGCTGAGGGTAAATTTGCACCGCTTTCACCTCCACTCTCGATATTTCCGCCGAAATTTCGGCCGGAAAGACGGATGCGTTCATTCTCAGAACCCGCAGGAACAGCAGCAGGGTCTCCACCGACAGATTGACCCTGCCGACTGCGGTGCTCGGGCGACTTTGAGTCGACTGTTGGGTTAATTTTACATCCAGAAACTTGAGGACAGCCTCCGCGAAGGGCAGCCCATCGAGCGAAATCTTATCCTTGAGCCATTTTTCTAAGTTTAGGTATTCTCTTCTTGACGCCAGGGCTGCCAGCTCTGCTGTGAATCCGTAGTTTGTCGAATCCAGCACCGCGGTCAAAGACTTCAGTTCCTGTATATATGATAGATACAAGGTTTTAAAAAAACAATGTTATCCTCAGAAAAAAAGATCGACCTCAAGAGCCGGTTGTTTTTCTTTCAATTTTTTTTTTTTTGGGGGGGTCCCTTTTTTCAACGGATGAAAAATTGCTCAAGAAGAATATTATAATTCAAACTGACATCCCTGCTAGTTTTCCCAGGGGGGGGCTCCTCATGTCCCTAAAGCTGAGATATCAAAATGGCCAAAATTCCAATCCTCCCCCAAAAACAAACAAACAAACAAACAAACACATGCAATATAACTTCACCAACATCGTCTTTTCCAACAAAATCCACCGGCTGTGACCTAACCTGACAGATATCCAGGATTCTTGATATATGCGAGGGGTCTTCCTCGAAGAGCGCCACCATTCCCTTCACAACCTCCTCCTTGTTAATGCCCCACAGCAGATGCAACACGGTCAAACTGCTGGGATGACCCAGAATGAAAAGAGGCAGCAGCACACCAAACACTTCTTTCTGGGCGATCCCCCACGGACATGGTGCCGAAGCCATTGCCAGCAGCAACACTTCCTGTGTACAAATTTGGGGTTAAAAACCCCCACCAAAGAGTGAGTAATATGCCACGTTCAAATTCACACTGTTTTGGTTTCGATAAAACAACATTCAATAAAATCTAAACATCGATGCCTGGGGTTCCTCTTTAAAAACAAAGAAAAAGAAAGAAAAAAGTCCCCCCCCCTTCTCTCTCCTCTCCTTATAGTGGCAAAATCTTACTGGAAGCTTCCACTGCTGTCAAATTGAGGGGATGAAAGCAGAGAATTCAAATTCCAAATTTAAATTTTAGCACGAAAGCAGACAGGTGAAGTCCAACTCGCACCTGGCAATTCTTGAGCGGCGATTCCAGTATTTTGGATACTGCGGCCATGTGGCCAGCATCGGCCAGTTTGCAAAGCACCTCCATGAGGTCTAAACTCACCCATGCGTGATTTGGGCTCCCGATGGAAGACTTGCCACTCTGGACAACGCCACCACCAACATCGATTTTGGTCGACACTTATCCAAATATGAATAACTTTGCTTGAACAGTCGAGAAAATGACAATAAAAAATTTTATTTTCAAAATAGAATAGAAATATATTTGCATATTTGGGTAGAGAGTTAGATATGGACATTGGGATGACACAGTGGTTTATTTCTGAGTCAGCCTATAACGCATTTCCGTGAATGAGCTACCCTCCGCCTGCAGGCCATGTGTAAAACTAATTTCAATTCTATTCAATATATATCCAATGGGATGCCGTCAAAACTACAAAAGCATGTCTGTGCACGAAAAAAAACAGCTAAAAAAATAATATATAAAATATCATCGGCATGCCGCTTTCTTATTTCGACCCCCACCTGCAAGCCCTCCACCGGTGCAAGCTTCCTTTGCGAATTCTCGAAAGAGAAAATTTCTGGAGGCACCGCCACCGCTTGCACCAGAAACGAGATCTGCCCTTGGACGTTGTTCCAAACCTTGGACACCACGGCGCTCAGCGGGAAGCTGTCCGACCCCACCCCCCTTTTGATGGCTTGCACCAGCAGAGTAAATCCCCTGCGGTCTATAACGTAGAAGCCTTCGTGGTCCAATTCCTCCGCCACCTTGGTCCAATTCAATGATGGGAAGCTTGATTTCAAAACGTCGATAACGACCTCCACGTTCCATGTGGATGCATTCCCGGCACCTGGGGGGGGGGGGGGGAAGAAGAAAAAAAGCGGAAAGAAAAATCATGACCGAGCCGCTAAGGGGAAAGGCCACATCTTTATTGCAGAGAGGTTTTACATTCCACCTCTGTTCCAATTCAAAACGAACATGTTTCATACAAATTCTGAAAGGTAAATTGCGAACGACGGGGAGACAACGACTCAAGTTTTAAACTAAAGAAAAACAAGAATAGAAAAAAGCATTAACGTAAATACATCAGACACCAGATGAAATATGCCTTTACTTAGATATGGGCAGCGAACGAAAACCACAATTCCTTCCTATCAGACCTTTTTTGCTCGTTTGTTATCGTTGCGGTCGAACAAATTTCTATCGTTATCTATCATTGGATTTACCATTTCCAGGCACTCCAGAATTCAACACTGCTGCCAACGACGGCAACATTCCGGCATCGTCCAAGCCGGTGTGCGTTCTGGCCATCATCCCCAGCACCTTTGCCACCCCTGCCTCATCGATGGCTCCAACTCTGCCGATGACCGCCTTGAACGTGGCTTCGTTGGAGCTGCAAGAATACCCATGTTCCTCCATCACCCCCGCCAGACTGTTGGCCATGTATAATTGACTCGCCATTTCGGTGGAGTTTGGAGCGGTTTGCTCTCGAAACTCGCGAAGCAAATCGAGGTTCAGACCCTCTGCTAAAGGGCGTAACGATAAGGGGACGGTGTTTTCTGAGGTGGTCAGTTCTTTGATGGTTTCTAGGCAATCCGCCAGCCGGCCCTCGCTGGTCAATGCGCACAGCAGGAGGCTGTGTGAAACGCTCTCTGTCAATGGACGGGTTCGCCGATCCAATGCGAGGACAACGTCTCTCAAAAACCAATAACCTGCAACCCGCGTAGAAATATAAATGTTTAAAAAAATAAATAGAAGCTTGTCAAGAAAATAGAAAGATGTTCAGAAAGTTGAAACAAACAGAAAGATGTCTAAAAAAAATATAGAAATGTGTATAAAAAAAGAAATTTGTAAAAAAGAAGAAGAGATATCTCTCTCCCAACATGGTTTCATTAAAAATAAATAAAAATCAGTTGTATATATATTATCATTCTTCAAGGGCGTCACTGGGGGGGTGGTCAATCATAATCTATCGGGAAAACGAGATATTTATGAACCGCCCTCCTTTGCTATATATGTTGAAAAATAAATCATCGACAAGCCACCTCAGGAAAGCAATCGCTATTAAACAGAAAGTATGAAACAGTCATACCCCCCTAAAAAGAAAAAAAAAAATAAGTGCATCTGTGGCAAGTTATTCAGAAAATAATAATTCCCCACAAATGCACCATGAACAAAACACATCAATGCTAGAACGGCTGTCAAAAAATTTCAAAAACCACCCCCACAGACTTCAAATCAAATAATGTAAAGGATAAAAAAACCCAAGCTCCCCATAGTGGTTGAAACTAAAGAAAAGGCCGAAAAAAGACTAAATAAAAAATACAACTATAGGGCACTCACCCTCTTCTTTCCAACTGTGGTGTGGCGATTGAGTGACAGCCAATCCCAGTTCCACTTGGATCTCGAAAGGAAGCTTTAGGCAGTCGCTCAAGGTTTTCAAATATTCGGTGGTGCTGGCAGTGATTGATAACAGCGCCTGGCTGAACAGGCAATAAACGTTTGAAAGTCGCTGGCCCTCCTCTCCAGCGAGAATGTGGCCAAGCAATTCGAGTTTGACCTTCTGTTGTTCGTGCTTGCCCGGTCGAAAATCCAAGTCCTCTAGAAGCACGCGCAATAGGGACAACAACCCGGGAGTTCCAAAAAGATTAGCTAACTGCGAAAAGTACAACACAAAAACCAAAAGAGTGAGATTGAGCCGAGGTGCACTGTTGAGTTGATCGCACCAAACGGAGAGCCTCTAAAGAAACCCGAAAACATCGCGAGCGGTCGCGAAAGATCGAGGGACCGCCCGGCGAGGATACCGAACCCAACAAATAAACCGACGCCAGAAAGGACTTTTACTAAGCAGACAATTTGGATGGGACGGGGTGGGCCCAACACCAAAGCCCGCGGTGTCGGAGGAGAACGCCAAACCGCTCCCTAAAATCGCTGCGCAAGGGGCAAACGACGTTATCGATTGAATCCGTTATCGTCGCCCTTCTCACCACCCCGTTTCGACAATGCGCTTCCCCACAACGAGCACCCCACGTCAACTTCGCGTGATTCCGACGGGGCCTCTCTCTACCTTTAAACAGTCTTCGACGACGCTCGCGGCGCAGGTTTTACTGGTTTGACACAGAGCTCGAAACTGATTCGACAAAGCAGTTGAAAACGCCAGACTCTGCCTTCTCATGGCGTCCACACATTTCCTGATCGTCGAACACAACCACTCTAGTTCTAGAGCCGCTGGTCGAAAACGATGTGTTCATAACTCCCCTCCTTATCGGTGCGCCAGCCCAGTCCCCAAATCTCCTCTCCGGGGGGGCAAAAAGCTGCCCCAAGATCCTCGAAAAACAAAGCTAGAGATTCAAAACGCTGTTTTCTTCCGTCCCTCCTGTATGCCACCCTACGCCTTGTCGATTTTTTTTTTTCTCTCCCAATCTCCTTTGACGCTCCGCGAGTTGCGCTCTGTTCGTTATCGGTTTACGATACGAGAAAAGGATAAAACCACCACCAGTCGAATAAAAAGGGGGCCGAGAAAAAAAAGAAGCGCGGGGGCAATTGTCAGGGGTGCGACGTCCGATTCCAAATGACAAGAGGAAGAAATCCAATTTCTGTGAGTTTGTCTTGCGTGTGTTTTTGAGGGGCGTGTGCTTTGCTGAAATGGACAATGTTGGGGGGGGAAGGAGCGTGCAGGGGGCCCGAAAGAAAAAAAAAATACGACTGCGTCTGACTGGTGATGGAGGGTCATTTCCCAAGGATAATTTCGATAAATTATCGAATGAATTCAAAGGACTGCCGACAAGACGTCGACGAAATCAACCGTCGGATCTGCGATAAAGAAAGCCGATCCGAAACGGACGCCAGTCGTTCTTCGTCCCATACAGAAAGAAACCGCCACATCCTCCTCCCATTTTCTTTTTCTTATCGAACTTCTTACTCGTGTCGGTTGCCCAGTGACAATGGTTATGCTCTTGAGAGCCCCAGCACTCGCCGCACTGGGTGCGACGACAGGATTGCCCAACAGGCAGCCCATCCGCCCCTCCTTGGGGGTCAACCGCCGCCCACTTTTCCGTGGCTTCTGCCCCCCTATCGAGACGGCTAAGGAAGGTACTTAGGCGTCACTGTTGGCCAAAATAGCCGTCCCAAAGTCGTCGACAGGTCTGTTTCGAGGATCTCACCCGTTGGGGTATTCCACCGTATCTGCTCGTATCTGGCAACCCCCCCCCCCCGACGTTTTGCGTTCCACCCTGTGCTGACGTTCAACGCCTCGTTGGCCACAGTTGTGTGTGACGCCGCGGTTGGCGAGTCAGGGATCTCTATCGGTCAGCCTGGTGTCCTAGCTCCCGCCGATACTTACAAAAAGATCGTCGAGCTAGGAGAAATGAAGGGCAAGCTATCCCCTATGAAGACCTTCATCATGGCCATCGTTGCTGGAGTGTTTATCTCCTTCGGAGCGCTGCTGGCATTGTCTGTTGGTTTCAGCTGCCCAGGTGTGTGTGGGTCGATATGTTTCCAGTCAATACGCAGCGTCGGAACGTTGAGCGATAAGAAGTTCGACTTCTGTTGCAACACACGTCCAAAATGCTTCAGCTGTGTTCTTGGCGTCGCAGTAGCGTGTCGCAGTCGCATGTCGCATCCATGTTTCACTGGAATCGCATTGGAGAGCAGACGTTTGCTTTTGGCCTTATTTTTTAGCATCACTAATTCGTTCATTTATGGAGAAGTGCCACGGCTCCACCGATAACGGGATTGCGGCGTCTCGCTTTTATGACGGCGTGTGTGTTTGTGTGTTTTTGTCCAATTCGTTGGTGCAGGGATGGTCGAAAGCAACCCAGGAGCGCAGAAGATTCTGCTCGGCCTGTTCGGTTTGCCTTTCGGCCTGTTCCTGGTCATCAACTGTGGCGTCGAGCTGTTCACCGGCAACACCGCCTTCCTGACGGCGTCCGTGTTGGAGGGGAAATCCAGCGTGGCTCAGTTGGGCAAGAGCTGGTTTTTCTCATACTTTGGAAACTTGGCTGGCTGCTTGCTGACTGTGTGGACCATCAATGCTTGCGGCTTGTCTGCCACTGCTGATCCTGCAATGGCAGTCGCAACTGCCAAGACATCGCTGACATTCATGCAGGTGGAAGTCTGCAGAGAAAGGAAAAATCACAAAGAAATGTCCAGAAAACTCAGTGTTTTTGAAATGCGACGGACCAAGGGATGAGTTTCTCAAAATCCCTGATTGCCTTGTCATTTTTTTGATGGCTCTTATGTTCATTTCGCTTTCTTTTTTGCAAAAAGAATCTTCAAATTTGAAGATTTTTTGTGCTTCCTGTGATGGTTTCTGAGGCTCTTGTTAACGCTTCAAATGCGGAAAAAACTGGGTCGAAAAAGGCAACAGAATTTGCATGCATATATATACACAAAGCATGAGTAGAAAACTAAATGGCCCCTCGTGAGAGTGTGTTCTGTAGGCATTTCTGCGTGGGATTCTGGCCAACTGGCTTGTTTGCATTGGCGCTTGGATGGCCTATGCTTCCTCCTCCATGCCAGGCAAAGTGCTGGGTATTTTCTTGCCCATCTCTTCTTTCGTGGCGATGGGGTTCGAGCACTCCGTGGCCAACATGTTCTTCATTCCATTTGGGATTAATTTTGGAGCCGCTGGGTTGACCTTTGCATCTTTCTGCACCACCAACCTGATCCCAGTCACTCTTGGAAACATTGTCGGCGGTGCTTTCTGTTTGGCCACCCTGTCCTCGCTGTTCTATGGGAAGCTGGGCGAGAATATCTAAATCCTGCCAATTTTGAGGGAGAAAAAAGGGGGGGGGGGTTGTCCCTTGAGTAAGTCTTATACCCAGTGTTGTATTCTATATTTATTTACATGCTTTTATCTATATAAAATGTATTTATTTAATGTGTGTCTTTCTCCATGTGTGTGTTTTTTATGAGGGGGCTACCCTTTTTTTTGGTGTTATGGAGTCATAGGTGCTGTGCCATTGGTTGAGGCTTTTATGTTTTTTTGCTTGGATTGCTAAGATAAAAATGGAATTTAAGAAGAAAAAGAAATTTTGAGGTGGTTTGATTGTCGGATTTCCTGCATGTTAGATGGGATCCTAATGAGAAGATAGTATCTTTTTGTCCAATCCTCGAATTTTGATATTTTTATTCACATCGCACTGAGAAGATGATGAAAGGAGTTTCATTTTTGTTTGAAAGAGTTAGAATATTTGATGTAAGAGTTTGAGCTATCAGTGGGAGCTTTTGTTCGGAGTGTAACGATTTCTCACAATCTGACTTTTTTATTGTTTGATATAACTTTTGAAAAATAAAGGAATAAAAAACTCTCTGTCACTTCGAAAAAAAATGAAGAATTGAAACCCTCACTCACCACTTCCCCACTGTGGGAATTGCATTCGAATGCTGCTCCTGTTCAGTATATTTCTGTTCCCTTGAAATAAAATCCACAGTGACACAAACAAACAGAATTCCCTTTTGGTAAAGGGAAACTTTCTTCTGCAAGAGGATCGATGGAAGCGTTCTCGACGTACGGGTTTTAGAGGGTTGGTATTGTATCCAAGTGCGTCAACTGAGCGGACGATCGCGATGTGCGTCTTGTCTGACACCCTCGGACCATCGCAAGGACCTTGGAAGTAAGGTCCTTGCGATTGCTTCCCACACTCGTGAGCCGCTCATCCACAGAAAAACACCCAAAGAGCAGTCCAAAGCGAAGCCGTTCGAGAGATCGAGAGCGATGGAGAGCGATGATGCAAACGCCTGGAAACGTGTAGAAAGCTTGATGCATTCGACAAATCATTACAAACCACTGGAAGCTTTGCTCTGTTGAGGGGCCGTCGACCGAGATAAAACGCTCCCCCCTTGGAAGAACAGCATTGCACCGTCACCATGCAGGCGGCTAGAGCCATGCATGGCTTGTTGCGATCGTCCACGTCGGTGCGTGGTTGCAATCCATTCACGCAAAGCCCCCCTCGTTGGTATTTCGGGGGGGGTTCGCTGGCTGAGAGAAACGTGAGTCGGGCTGAGGTTCGTCGATCGTCGGCAACCAGCGACAAGCTCCAACCTCGAGCGGAATCAATTCTGAAATATTGGTGAGTCGGCGGCCAAGTGGAATGGGTTCCCCAAAAGAATGTTGAACAGGAATGATTCAAGCATGGGAGTTGGCCACTTTGAGTTGGGTTTTCCTTTTTCCTGTCGATGGCAGGTTGGGTGATGTTTACCAATCTAATGATCGGCTGGCATTCAGCCCCGAAGTTATGAAAAAATGGTTTGCTGGAGGCCCCAAAGTTGATGAGGTAAGCAAATACATGAATCGTACCTGCTGTTTTCACTGGAGGGCTGCAGAATGTCTGATTTTATATTTTTAAAATTGCATCTGTTTCAAGGCACGATGCAGACATGTCAGACAATCAGGATTCAAACGTGGTTTCTTAATATCATCACTTTCTTTCCCCGCAACGATCAAATCAGTGATGTTTTCTCGGAAAGTGTGAAAAAGTGTAATGCTAGTTTCCATCGCATCTACATCTTATATCAAAGTTTGTGTGAAATTGAATTGAAAAAAAGGAAATTTTGAGGCTGTTCGGAGAGGACATCCAGAAGGTGGAAAATGGCGAATTGGATGATTGGAAGGAGCATCCTTACAATGCGTTGGCATCGATCGTTATCATGGATCAGTTCGTGAGGTGCTGGTGGCTTGTTTTGGTTCCTTTGGCCAGCCATTGATTTTTTTAAATGCTCTTTTGCAAAGATTTCGTTTTTTTTATGACTTGGCTCCTGTTGAAACCTGGGCAGTTGAGATTGGTTTCGTTGGGCAGCCCCCAGATGAATCCAACCGACAATTGGAGATCTTCTCCTGTGAAGTATACATGTCAGGCAATATAATGTTTTTAATTATTTTAAATTGTTGTTTTTTAACTCTTTGTAGGAGTGTGTATCGGGGAACTTCAAAAATGTGTTGCATGGATGATAAGTGCTTTGGGTTGGCCAAGCACATGGTGGTAAGTAAGTGTTTCGGAGCCAAAGTCAGACCCAGTGTCATCAGGTCTAGACAATCCATCGATACACCATTATTTGTCGATTGTGCCAATCGTTTCAGTGAGGGTTTCTTTTTGTGGAAGAGGGATAATGTGATGCAATCCTGCTTTTTGGGAAATGTTCATTGATAGTTTTTTTTTTGTTCCTTTCAGGATAGCGGAATTACGAAGGAATTGAAATTTCTGGAAAGAACATGTGTGTATTTGCCATACATGCACAGGGAAGACCTTCAAGCTCAGAAGGTGATTTTTTTTGACAGTCTAGTTTGACATACTCCAAACAATTTATTGTTCAAACATGTGATTTGAAATTCGGCGATTTTTTTGGAGGGGAAGGGCGGAAAATGAAGTGGCGCGGGGGGAAAAATGAAAAACAAAGCAAGAAAACCCCACAACTGTGTGAATCTTTTTTTTTTTGAGGGGGGGGTTCAAATTTTATTATTATGATTGATTTCTATTTCTTTCTTTTTATTCTTTTTTTTTTGGGGGGGGGCTCCATGCAGGATTGTGTATTGTTGTACAAAGATCTGCTAGCGGAAGTCGCTCGGGAAAGCACTCCTGGAAGCAACGAGCCTCTCATCGGTGCCCTTGGACAATCCGTGAAATTTGCACAACTCCACTTGGATGTGGTCGAGAAATATGGCAGATTCCCACACCGCAACATCCTGCTCGGCAGATCGAACACCCCCCAGGAGGAAAATGATTTCAAGGAGGGGATTATTCCACAATTCTGATCTGGGCGGAATTCTGATCTTTCCTTTAGATTGATGTTGGTTTACTAATAGGATACCCAGTTCCCAGACAAATGTATGTCAGGCAAATGCGTAATATCTGGGAAGGAATTTAGGTGGGTGTGGGTCAATGGACGTTGCATTTGAGGGTGGCATCCTCAACGAAGTTTTTTTGGTTAAAGTCTTGTTTTTCTTCTGCTGCCATTGCAAAGATCGATTCAAATCTTAACAGATCCTCTCCCCACTGAGCACCCAACCCAGCCCAAGTATTCTGGAAATGAAATCAGCAGAGAAACCATCAGCCTGTTCCGGTTCAAATCCCCGAACAAAAAAAAAAACACAAAACAAAGAAAGCAATTCAATCGACAAATTCCCGAATTTTTATCAGCCAAAAACAATCGAGTTCCAAAAACTGTGTCCCTGCATCGCCAATCAAGCAATTTTGCAAAAACCCACCTCGCTGCTAAAAGACATACAACCTCACAGGATCTGTATCGGATGGGGTGCCATATCCATATCCTCTCTCTCTCACACTTTTTTCTCACTTTTTTTTCTCTTTTTTTTGTCTTCTCCAACCCCCCCCCCCCCTTTTCACATCCTTCACACAGATGCATGCAAAAGAATCACTCAGGTAACCTAGACAAGAGCAATACCAACAAAACCCCGGCAGCCGCCCCACCCAAGTGCGCGACATGTGAAATTTGATTTCCACCAACCCAGGCACCGCCTGCCGCTTGCATTTTGATCTCCCCCACCAACTGCTGAATTACAAACTGGCCCAGGATGCCAGCTTCCAGCAGTTTCTTGGCACTCCAGGTGAGTTTGGTCAAAACGCTCACCACGAACAAGCCGAAGACGGCGGCTGAGGCACCCAAACTGACGGAATGTCTAGGGAGGGCAAAATATCCAGCCACTGCCCCACCTGCAACGATCCAACGAAAAACATCACCACCATGGGTGTTGGGTATTCCATCCAGGAATCAACCGTAGAGGAATGGTTGCATACCAATTAAAAAAGAAAGGAAATGAGAAGCCACAAGATCCTAGTCAATGGCCATATCAGCATGGAGGCACTGGCTCTTTCAGGGAAAAACCCAAAGAGAGTAGATTTTATATATATATATATATCTTTTATTTTTTTCTATTTCTGCTTTTGATTTTTTTCTTTTCCTCCCTGACGAATCAAACCAGGGTCGAAAAAGAAGAGAAACAAAAACAAAACCTCTCCGGTGCCCCACCCCTCGGGGAAGCTTCTTCTAAGATTCTGATTTCTTGCCCGCCTCCTTCACAATTTTCAACTTTGGCGCCTTCTCAGAAAAAGAAAAAAACTCACCGATGGCACACACAAGGTAGGTCATCACCACTCCGAGGGACCCCCCCTCCTCTTCCACCGCTTTCCCAAAAATGTAAAGCATGAATATGTTCGAAGACAGGTGCTGCCAAGAGGCATGGCAGAAGGAGCATGTCAGAAATTGCCACCATTGGGGAAAGGCGTGATAGAGGTACAGCTCCTTGACGAAACCGAAATTCAATGTCTGACATAGGAACATGGCTGCGTTTGCGAGACAAAGCCAGAACACGCCGGTCCCACTGGATGCAGCCTTCGCTTTTTCAGGAGGCGCCACGACTGGAATAATAATAACAATAATTGGGGAGGTAGACTTCAGTCAGAGCAAAAAAAATAATCAAAAAAAGTAACTATAATAATAATCTTTATTAGAGAAATGCAACATTCTGGTCGAAGGGTTGTGATAGTTTGAAGATAAGGGAAAAATAATAATGCAAAGCTTTTAAGATACTTTGTATATTATTTCAGTGGTTATAGCCACTCGTTCAGGAATCAAGTTATTTCTATTTAACTTTCCATTTTCTTTTAAAAGGGGAAGAACTCTCCGGAATCTCGACCAACCCCTTGAGCCCCATTTTTCTCCAATTGGGTTGAGAATTGCTGAGATTCTTTTTTTTGGGGGGGGGACATTGGAGGTGTTGGAGAATTTCCTGAAAGTAAAAATATTTTCTTTTTTTCCAATCCAGGCGAGGAGAGGAGAGCCTTTTCCACATAGCAATATATCCGATATGCCACCATTGCCGCTAAAACACGATAGAGTGCCCCCCACCCCCGCCCCATCCTCTCCCCGAATATTAATACGTATGGTGCACGACAACGCACCACCGGCCGCTCCGTTTTGATCGTTCTGTTTCAACATCTCTTCTTTCACCAAGGCTTTGACTCGAGCGTCGTCGTAAGATGCCTGACCTCCGGTGGCGCAGCCCACGGCGACGTCTCGCCTTGACGTCCGAAGCGGCGTGGTGGCAAAAAGCGTCGGCGCTCGCGAGCGACAAGACGCCACGTTCTGACGACGGAAGTGCACGCTCGAAACGCATCCGATGCCTCCGAGCTTGACGCCGCCTTGGGGGTGGATGGTCGAAAACATGGTTGCTTCGAGCAAAATCGACCTCTCTCGCGCGATTGGCAGCCCGAACTCCACCCACAACGATGGGGGCCGCATCTCGAGTCCGACATTTTTTATTGGCGAAAATTTGAAAAGCGATAGAATTGGGGACGACCTGTAACCTCTGACAAATAATAATGCTGGAGAACATGTGATGGGAGGAGAATCCAAACTGCGTGTCGAAGCTTTCAATGGAGGTGGTGGGCTCGATCGACCAAGGCACCCAAAGCACGCGCTTCACTCTCTACGATCGCGATGCCAAAAGCATTGGATCGTATCGTGTCGAATTCTCACCGATCTGTCCAAAGCCAGGGTAAGGTCGAGTTAATCTAATCTAATCAACCAGAGATTTGCCCACACAGTTTGCTGGACAGGATGCTGGACCCCCTTTCCCCCCCAACAGCAGAGCTTTGCAAAGAACCAAGTGCAGCAATGCTGGAATCGGACAGAAACTAGAAACTGGACATGGTTTGTTTTCCTGGACAGGTGGTGTGAACACGATCCTGAGACGATATGGAACAGCGTCGTTGAGAGCATCAGCAAATGTGTCGAGGTGGGAAAATTCACACAGCTTTTGGTTAAAAACTTCTTGTAAACTGGTTGAGATCGATGGTGCACCAGATTGTTGTGCTGCTGGGGCTTCTTTAGATATCAGATGGAAGTGGTCGAAACTCTTTTTTTTAACTTTCCCCCACCCCAAACACAAAACTGGTGGAAAGAATCAAAAAACTTTCAGCACAAGGGAATGTAAGGATGCTTGATTGTTCGTTGTCATTCTTTGGAGGCCTCCCCCACCCACCCCTGAACCAAAGAGTAAAGACATTTTCACAGAAATTGTCTTACAGTGTGCCAGAGAGTGCCCAAAAAATTACCATCTCCGAGAATGTACAGATTTTGGTTGTTGGGTGGGTGTAGGCTGCTGAGAAAACCCATGGACCTCTGAAAGTCTTGTCGATCGGCATAACCAATCAGAGGGAAACCACTTTGGTTTGGGACCGAGCGACTGGGAAGCCTCTATACACTGCAATCGTTTGGTTGGATTGCAGAACAAGGTGATTTTGCAGAAAGCTTTGCTGCCGTATTGTGTCATGTACAGAAATCCCCTTTCTTTTTGCCAATGCTCCGTTTTGGGGAGGCTGCAGTTTTTCTCTCACAGTCGACCTCTATTGACCTCTATTTATTTCATTCTTGTTGATTGTTTTTGAATCAGCAATGGGGTTCGCTTGATGTCCGCTGTTTTCACCTTTGCTTTTTTCAATTTTATATGTTTCTGGGTTTTTTTAAATCACAGGGATGTGTGCAAGAAGCTGGTGGAGGAAGTCGGCGACAAAGTAGGGTGCCATTGATCAAAAACATAATGACTAATAGCATACATCAGTGTTTAGTCACCATCATTGTGTAAGAATATCTATTTGGGGTCAATGCAGGTGACTATGCCTCATATATTATGCGGCCATCCATAATTGAACTCGATATGTCTTAGTAAGCCTTTCCAAATCACGGCTTCCTCCTTGACAAAAGTATCTGGCAAAAATTTCCAATGCTTGCATTGTGACCTCTTTCAACACATGCTCCATGCATGCTAGAACAAAACCAAAAATGAAACGGAGGTCGAGCCTGAGGTTGGATGCTGTTCAGCTAGGACTACTTCCGTGAAGTCACCGGCTTGCCTGTTAGCACCTACTTCTCTGGGGTCAAGCTGCGTTGGATGATCGAAAACATCCCAGAGGTCAAAGAGGCAGTCGAAGCCAAGACCTGTTGCTTCGGAACAGTGGAAACCTGGCTGATCTACAAATTGACCGGTGGAGACGATGGAGGGGTCCATGCCACGGATGGTAAGTGCATGGTGCTGTGTCAGTCCTGGGGATTCAAACACCCATCCTCCTTCTACCCCCCCCCCAAAAAAATGCATCCGATCGTTGAATGGTAGTGGAGGCATGTGCTGGTGTTGGTGGCTTAAGATCAAGTCTTAGAATATATCACTAATCTGTCGTGGTGCTTTTGTTTCGGGTTCAGTTTCGAATGCTTCCCGCACGCTGATGATGGATCTTGGGGGAAGGAAATGGCACGAGCCCTATTTGAAGCACTTTGGAGCTAACATCGACATCATGCCGCGTATTCTCAGCAATGTCGAGGTTTTCGGCCACGTGAAGGAAGGTCCTTTGAAAGGAGTCCCCATCGGTGGCAGCCTCGGGGATCAGCAAGCTGCAATCCTGGGTAAGCTGAATTGTTGTTTTTTTTTCGTTCATGGATTTGTTTGTGGGTTTTCTTCGCGACCTTTTTTCACCCTCCCTTTGTTGAATTTGTGAAAACCGTGATCGGTCAGGAAGACGAATGTTTTGTCGATGGACCTTCTGGATAAACAGCTTTTTTGTGGATGGTTGCAGGGCAGAGGTGTATGGTGGGGGAAGCCAAGAACACCTACGGCACCGGATGTTTCATGCTGCTGAATACCGGGGACAAAATGGTGCCTTCGACCCATGGCTTGCTGTCGACTATGGCCTGGCAGCTCGGCCCTGAGAAAACCCCACAATATGCTCTCGAAGGTATTCTTTCCTGATGGATTGGGTGTCAGCCGTTTCACATATCTGCAATTCGAACAGCCACTTGTCCCTGGGGGCACCATTGAAATCAATATATGAATGCATGTGCATGCCGCGTTTAGTAGTTATTGATGGCTTTGTTTTCCCCACAAAAGGGTCCGTTGCAATGGGTGGAGCGACCATCAGCTGGTTGAGGGACCAGTTAGGCATTATTAGCACTGCAGCGGAAAGCGAATCGGTCGCCTCTGGGGTGACAGACACTGGTGGAGTTTACTTTGTCCCAGCTTTCAGTGGCCTGTTGGCACCCCATTGGAGGGACGATGCCAGAGGGGTTATCGTCGGGTTGACTGGTGAGTTCATTCATCCGAAACCCCGCTCTACAACCGCATGCTTGAGGAAAAGGGAGTGGTTTCGTGCAAACAAGGTTAAAACGGTGGGGAAGAAATACAAAGGCGTTTTCCTGAAGGAATTGCTCTAATGTGTTTCGAGGATGGTGGATGAGTTAAGAAGCTGGGTCGAAGTTTTGAAAAGTGGTGTCTGGGAATGGCAGGATATTCGACGAAGGCACACATAGTGCGAGCTGCATTGGAGGCCATCTGCTTCCAGACCCGGGAAATCCTGGATGCTATGAGAAAGGATGCCGATCTGGAAGGACTGAAAAAACTGAAAGTGGATGGCGGTGCAGCTGAAAACACCACCCTCATGCAAATACAGGTGTAACACTCCCCCCCCTTTCCTCCTCTTCCCGTTTTGATTTCTTACATGAAGTAGGACTCATGAACTGGCAGTGCTTCCCCCAAAAAAATCGTATTTTTTTGCTATTCCGTAAATTTGCAGGTTGGCATAATGTGTCATACTCTTGTTAATCGGTTGGGCATCGCAGGCTGATTTGCTGCAAGTCGAGGTGGAAAGGCCGGAGGATCGAGAAACCACTTCCCTGGGGGCCGCTTTCGCTGCCGGACTTTCTGTGGGTTTCTACACAGAGCAGCAGATATTTGAGAATCGCCCAGAGGGTTCCGACAGCTTCCAGCCCAAGGTTGCCCCTGCAGAAGCTGAGAAACGCTACTCAAAATGGCATAAAGCTGTGCTGAGGTCGATGGATCTGGAGGACCTCGCTGAGTAGTGGTGCAGCTGCAGAGAAGGATCTGTATGTAAGATGCAGAAATGCATCACACATACAGACAAATATATGAGAGAAGCAATGAATTTGTGAACAGTAGCCTTGCCCTGTCTGTATATCCTGTTGGTGGATTGGTTGTGTTACATTTTTTTACTTCGAGATCAGCATCTCAGAGTTTTTGCAAAGCCCCCAATATTGGTAGAAATCAACATACGGTCTCCTCCTTCTACTTGATGCTGGATTTCCCACCCAGTTTTAAAAACACGAACACACAAGCACTTCTTTCCTTCAAGTCATCAAAAATCGCATACTGGAGGAATTGTAACTTTTGACATGTTTAAGTGCATTGAGAAATATATACAGTGCATTCCGCTTAATCCAACACATTCGGGCGGCGACTTTTTTGATTTAATACGCGACAGATTTAGAATACGGAATCCGACATTTCCTCTTTCCCAGACGCGTCCACAGTCGAATCAACTCTAAAAAACTCCTTAATAGTGCCCTGGCGCTTCAACTGCTGTCGAAGGAACGCCATGACGCCGTCTTGGGCATTCTCGTACTCCTCCATCTTTTCATAGCCTCTGCGCTCCAGTTCGACTACCATCGCAACAAATATGACGTCCAAAAACAGACAAAAATTCGACGATTTTGTATTCCGTTCGTTTTGTTCGACTGTTTCGCATTCCCTTTCTACCGCGCGTCCTCTCGTTTGACGATTCTCGTTGGAAATTCGCGAGCACCTTGATTTATTACCCGAAATCCAGATTGATTAAACGACCCACCCCACCCCCTGAAAATTCCGTTCCTGACGATTTTGTTCTAGAAGACGGCGGGCTACAGTAGCCGACGACATAATAAGCGGAATGCACTGTATTGTGTGAATATCTCAGGTTTGGGGGAGGGCAACAGGGGATGTTTCTATTTGTTTCTTTGAGCAGAAAATTCACGATCACCATTCAGAAGCCCGTGCAAAATCCACATACCTCCTCACTATTCTCAGTTTAAAGGCACTGCTCCTTGGTGGTGAACTAACTTCCATAATATCAACATAAACTTATGTTGATATTAACTCATGGGAGAAAGTATACTTCTCCAGTCAATCAACTGCAGTATGTGATAGGTGATCAAAAGTTTTCATAAACGGGCTGGAACATGCTTTCTCATTCATTCATGCTCACAATAGATCGATCAGAAGCCAGAAAACCTCCCCGCTTACAAGGATATATTACGCTAAAAGGTCCAACGACCAAAATTTTCTAATTGCGTTCTCAAATCATCTATGCCACTGTTCACTTGACGCGGCTGGTACGTGCCCTATCCAAAAAAACACCCACTCAAGCTAAGACCCAGCTCTTCCTAATTAACATCCCCTTTTCCGCTGCACCAGTCATCGCAGTTCCTAATCTATTCTTTCTTGGCCGCCAGTCACCCTCCCAACCCCCGTGCAGAAAAAAACAAACAAACAAACGAACCCTTCTTTAAACTCCAGCAGAAGCTTTCACATCCAAAGTGATTTTGATATTCATCGCCGCCAGCTCGGAAACCAGGAGTTTGTAAACGTAGGGAATGGGGACCTTCAGGATGTCTTTCCCGCTTCGATTGCATGTCAGACACACGACTTTGCCCCCCTCCAGGTCGATGTTCTGTTTCCTCGCCATCCTGGCATCTTCCTTGCTGAGCACCAGGGACTCTTGCATTGTTCCCAAAAAGGACCCGCAATTGGCGCAGACGTTCGACACCTTGGAAAGCACCACACGTTTTCAACAAAAACGCAGAATTTCTGATCATATTAACGATCTAATCTAATATTTAAATGTAATTTCGTTGCTGTTTTGCTTGTTTTCCATCAGCTGCACAGCAGACGGGGATGCACAATTCACCAAAAAGAAACTCAACCAAGCGACAGCTGGATTTGGAATTTTGGAAGTTCCCCCCCCCCCCCCCCCCCCCCCGAAAGTTACCTGATAATCAGAGCATGTGTTGAGCCGATCATGGACGATGTAAGAAGCCCCGTGCGCCACCAAAGAATCTCTTTCCATTTCGCCCAGTCGAATGCCTCCTCCAGCTTTCCTTCCTTTCACAGGCTGGTGAGTCATGGAGTTGATGGGACCCGTCGATCGACACTGAAACTTATCGGAGACCATGTGCCTGAGACGCTGGTAGTAGACCAACCCGATGTAAATGTTGCACACCATTTCCTCCCCCGTGATTCCACTGATCATGGTCTGAGTGCCGAAACGATTGTAGCCCGCCTTTTCCAAGTATTCTCCGAACACCACCACTGGATCCTCTGTTGGTTTGACCAAGAAACAAAAACAGCCAAAAAGAAAGCATCAATGTTGTGCAGTTTGTTCAGATATTGATTTACTGCCCCGAAAAAAACGGGGTTGAGAATTCAACCGTAAGAAAAAAAAAAGAAGATCACTCACCATACTTATCCCCAAGATCGCACTTTTGGAAGGGGGAACAATCCACGAATTTCCCGGCCAATGCCCCCCCTTTCGAACTCAAACTCTCTACCAACATACCGATGGTCATTCGAGAGGGGAACGCATGGGGGTTGATGATCAAATCCGGCCTCATCCCGGTTTCGGCACAGAAAGGGAAATTGATGTCTGGCCATTTCTGAGACAGAATTCCTTTCTGACCGGCTCTGGATGCGAATTTGTCCCCGATCACCGGATTCCGGTTGAAACGCAGCTTGATGTTCGCACAGTTCAGGCCAGGCCTGCCCGTACTGTTGCCCACAGCGGTAACCTGAATTAAATTCATAATAATTTTGTTTCTTGTTTAAAAAGAAAACAAACTGTTTTTTTACATAGAATCGTATTTTTAGAACATTTCTTTTTGAATGTAGTCCATTGATGTGGGCGTATTATGGAATTATTCTTTTCAAATAATTAAATTTTTGGTCAATGTGCATCTTCGAAACCCCGCATATTTAAAAATATAAAAATGGTTTCTTGAACGAAATGTATTTTTTTTTTTTTTTTCCTGGCACCAAGAATGACAAAACATCTTAAACAGCCCTTTTGTTTTTTGTTTTTTCCACGATGCAGACCATATCTGAGTTATTTGGGGTAAGCGTTTTTACGTGACACACCCATGGAAATCCAATAAAAATCACATTGCAAAAGACCCACCTGAAATTGAGAAACACGAGAGAAAAAAAACAACTCATGCATTTCTCCCCCTTCTAGAAGAAGAAAAGAAAAAGAAAAAGAAAAAAACTCCACCAAAAACTCCTCCCTACCGTATCAACGATTGCGATTTCATCCCCCTTGAGTTTTTTCGTCTTGTGCTTTCCCACGGCATAATCAACGTAAGAGTAGTAAATCTGGTTCGGCCAAACAATGGCTCCAGGCATCGGCAATCCATCCACATCCAATCGATCACCTTCCAAGTAATCATTCTGAGGTTTCACTTTCAATCTGTTCCCCACGACACACGCACACAACAAAAAGCAAAATAAAATAAATAAATAAATAAATAAAAGCAAATTATTTTCGTTTTGTTGTTATTGCTACGTTCCGAACAATTTCTATTTTCTCATCAGTTTTTCGGAAAAAAAAAAAAAAAAATCCCTAGAACGATAGAGGTTTGTTTTGTTGTTGTGATGGTCATGGAAAATAGTTTTTTTAATTTTTTTTTTTCCTCTCCTGAAAACAATATGACCATGAAAAGATGAAAAGAAAACCCCCCAAGGAACAAAATCACCCTCCCCCCCCCCAAAAAAAAAATGAAAAGAAATGAAAAATGAAAAAAAGAATTGAAAATGGTATGTTTCCATGAATCTTTGCTTTAAAAATAATAAACAAAACAAAAAAAAAGACACATTCTTTTTGTTCAACGTTTGTTTTAGTCAAATCCCTACTTTCTAACTGCAGCGCTGTCTGAAGGAGAGGGATTATTCTGAGGATATTTTTCCCCAAAGGCGCCAGTGGGTCTGCTGAATTTGTAACCCTCTTTGAGCGGAGTCTTGTCCACATTAAAAACGCACTCTCGAGTGGATACCTCTACAAAAAAAAAACGACACGAAGACAGACGGGAAATATTCAAATTCCCATACAACATCAAACATTAAAAAAAAACATACAATGAAAAGCAGCTGAACAAGAAGACAGCAACATTTCCACTCGAAAGAATTTCCACACAATTTAATTAATTAATTATTTAATTTATTTATACAATTTTTTTTTTCTTTAAATAAGATTTTTTTTTTCAGAAAATTGTTTCTAAAAAAGAAAACAATAATAATTTAATTTTACATATTTTATTATTATTTCTATTTTTTTGGAGAACTGATATATTTACCTTCGGTCATGAAAACCTGTTCCGTCTTGTACACTGATCCATGAGCAAAGCCCCGATCGACCGAAGATCTGTTTAGGATCATGGCATCTTCCATATCGTAGCCGGTGTAAGCCAACACTGCCACAACTGCGTTCGTTCCCCCCATGTACTCATCCATTTTGCATTGATCGTAGCGATAAGATCGGCATATGGGTGACTGAGGGGTCAATAATCTGAAAAGAAAAAAAAAAAGATGAATGAATGAAAACGTTCCTCTGATGGAATGCCAGAGGCATGGGGGTTTTCAGCAATGATGTTTCAGATAAGTTGAAAAAAAATAAAAAACAGAATAATAAACATCTTTGGAAAGAATTCTAATTGAAAAAGTAATGGGATGAAGTTCAAGATCTTGAAAAAGATTTGAAAAGGCGAGATCAAACACCAATGAGACAATGATTCATTCGTTTTTTATTTTTTTTTTCCTTCAGAAAAAAAAGGCTCACCTGTACATCTTGTTTTCCGGTCGAAACACGAAATCTTGACAGGGGGTCCCCATGGTCTGCTTAAGCATCTGGCATTGATACATGTTTCTGGGACTCTGGTTGAAATCGGAGAAGGGCGTCATGCCAGCCAACACGCTCAACAGATTTCTGGTGTGGACTTCTTTGTGAGTGAAGGTCAAGCCTTCGGAACCCCCCAGGCCGCCGTCAGGGCACTGGATGCTCAGGTTTTGCTGTTCCAAGGGGCCGATCAATTCTATGCCCTTGGAGTCCAGCTGAACGACTTTTCGCATCGGTCTGCATGGCTGGAGGGTGGGACGAATGATTTAAAAAAATAAAAAATCAAAGAATCAGGGGAGAAACAAAGATGAAAGTTTGGTGAGTTTTTTCTCTGATGTTTTTTTTTTTGCATCTCCAGTTTGAAAAAACTACGAATTAAAAAAAAAAAAAAAGCCTTCAACTTTTACCTTTTTTTGACGGGGGGACCATTGCTTGAAGAAAGGTTGCACAAAAAAATGAACAGATAAAAACTATGGATTTATTTTTTTTACGATTGGCATTTTTTTTTATGACCTGGATTAGCCAGATGTAGACAGATGCCAAAAACTACGAAAAAACTGGGAAGTGTTTTCTGGTATTTTCACAGTTCAGCAGTTGGGCTCACCGTAGTGAAGAGACTGATCCCTGGGTACAACCCTCCAAATTGATAGGGAAAATATGCCACTTCCATGTCAGCCGGAACGAATTTTTCGACATCGTTCAGTTCAATCACGTTGGAGCCTTCTGGAGCTCCTTCTTTCTCAGCCAACGCTGCTGCCTTGATAGCTCTTACCCTGGCACAAAAAAAAATGAAAAATGAAAAAAAGAAAAAAATTGAAAAACTCCTCATGGCAATAGCCCATCGACTCTCCAGCCCCCCAAAAAAGAAGAAAAACGACAAATAAAAAGAACTCCCCACCAGAAACATCAAATACAAAGCAGTGAAGATAAATGAACACATAGATCAACTGATGAGTTTATTTAGAGTCCAAACAAAAAACCTGTTTTACTTTTTTAAAACATCCAGGATTTTTTCCTTTTTTTCGGCTTGTCTCATGGATATTTCGTGGGTTTTTTCTCACCTCTTGACGAGATTCTCTGCAATGCTTGAATGTACATGACCTATGACTCGTCCGTCGAGAAATACCGACAGATAGCTTGGAACCGTTGGTCGCTTTCCGCTGGCCATTATCGGTACCATACCTAGGTTAGTCAAAACCTACATAAATACCAAACAAAGGAACAGCATGGCGTGTGTTGATTCTGTCCCCTTTACGCAAAAAGAAAAAGAAAAAGTTCCACTGTGTTGGTTTCCCTTGCGGCAAAAATAAAAAATTCATTTCTGCAATTAAAAGAAGTTTGTTTTGAAAGCTGAATAACAGGGAAAACGGAAACAAAAGTTTACTTGCACAAAAAAGAAAGAAAATTTGAAAACATAAAACAAAATAGAATAAGGCAAATGATGACCACACTACTTCCTGGAGGTATCAATTCTTGTTGTGTCTTGTTCCCCCCCCCCCCTCCCGAAAAAAAGTTGTGAATAAAATAAAGAAATCAGAGTTTTTTCCCTCTTCTTTGGTCTTACCATACTGATCGCATCGCGCACTAATGTTGGATTTTCGGGGCCTTTGCAAGTTAATTTGCAATCGGCAGTGAAATGCAGGAGCAGTCCACAAGGCGTTCCGTCAGGTGTGTGCACAGGGCACACGAACCCCCAGGATTCTGGCAGCAATTTCCTGACCTTGGTGGTTTTCATTTCCACGAAAATCGAACCTCTGTGGTATGCCCGAAAATGAGCCAAGAATCGACAAAAATTGATACGCTCTGCAACTACCTATTCCACACCAAACCAGCAAAATGTGGAACCTTACATTTCGATTTTTTACTGAAAAAAAAGGGAACTTTGACTGAAAAAACCAATGCCAGAAAATCAAAAATAAATCAATGCATGTATATTTTTGTCTTTTCCTATTTTTTTGGGACAGACACACTGGCAGTTTCTTTTTTTTTGAATGCTCCAGGCCCAGTGCACATCGTGGAAGGCGAAAAAAACACACAAACAAAAACACCTCAAGTGAACTGTGTCAAAGTGAAACTGAGTTTGAGATGAATGCAACGATCGGACCTACCGTAAAACCCGCTGTCTGACCAAGATCCTTCGTGAAGTTTGCTTTAAAATTTCCAGTCTTGATCAACATTTCTAGCTTTTTGCATGGCATCCCACACTTTTTTAGAGTCTTGGCTATATATTGTTCATCCTGCAAAAAACAAAGGAAAAAAAATATTTTTATCTTACATTCTCTTTCTTTTTTTTTGAAGGGAGGTGCCAGAATTTTTCCTCAGCAAACACATATATCTCAAATAGAATTTTTTCACAAGGGAAAGAAAAAAAGAAAGAAAAGAAAATACGGCGCTGAGATTGCGCTGAGATAACGGTCTGTTTCCTTGTGTTAAAAAAAAAAAAAAAGAAACAAAAATAACCTCAACAACATTTAAACCGTCTTTTCAACTACCCGTGCCAATACTTGAACTCAGAAAAAAGAAATAAAAGATGGAGGTTGAAAAAAAATAAAAAAAATGATTACTTTCCAAAGAAATAAAACCACTCACATGTAGATCGACCAGCTCTGGCGATGTTCTCAGATCCCTTTCCACCAGGCGCTTGAACGAGTCCATGTACACCATCAAAACTTCCCAAGTGCATTTCATGAAAAATATTCCAGGAAGCATGGCCTCATGAGTTGTTAGAGCATCTTGAT
The DNA here is from genome assembly GCA_030272585.1 of Bryopsis sp. KO-2023. Taxonomy (NCBI): domain Eukaryota; kingdom Viridiplantae; phylum Chlorophyta; class Ulvophyceae; order Bryopsidales; family Bryopsidaceae; genus Bryopsis; species Bryopsis sp. KO-2023. Next base: position 4,176,245 of record BSYQ01000004.1, on the reverse strand, counting down.
TATCTTCGCAACATAACGAATTCACCTGACCAAAAACAAAAAAAGCCTTCAAAAGATGCAAGACATGGTGCTTCAACCCCTGGTTTAGGGGTTTTCTGTTTCTATCACCAGCTCCTCCCCCCCCCCCCCCACCCCCAACAAAAAAAAATGAAAAGAAAAGGTTGAGACGCTGTCATTCACAGTGCGCGGAGTTGTTGCACAAGAAATTGAGAAGGAGGAAGTAAAACCACAGGTATAGCTTGGAAGGACCTACAGCTACTTGAGCATTATTTCGAAATATGTATTGTGCATTTCGAGAGCCACCCCCACATTAAACAAAGAAAAAAGAAAATCAACCCCCCAAAAAATCTGAAAGCAAATGTTCCCCATAAAGTTTTTGAAGGCAAAACCCAAGCTCTTTTGAAAGCTCAAATTTTTCATCCCCCCCCCCCCCCTTATGAGGTGATGAACTTACGAAGGCATAAAGTTTATGGATCATCTCGATCAACACGTGGTATTTCTCCTCCATGCTCCTCAAATGACAGAATACGTGTTCCAACAGAAATTCAATGCCAGCCTCGTGGTCCGATCGGTAACTGGGAGTTTTTATTCTGTTTCGGAAATGGCTGCCTAGAAACTCGATGCTCTGGTTCCTTGCACATCCAAACCAAACCATTATTGGCACACATACTGCAACCACCACTGCTCCTCCTCCTTTCGATAAAAACACTGTGTACAACTATTAGCATGTTGGACTAGCGCTCTGGACCATGTGCACTAGATTTCAATCGACCCCCCACACTCACAATCAAGAACTCAACTGTTTCTGATCTCATCAAAAAAACCTACCCAAAAAAACATGAAAAGACTGTTTTGTTTTGTTTTAGATGGTGTCCTTCTCCTGGCCATAGAATCTATGTATCTATGTATAGGTGCAACTTTCAAAGCAAAAGTGAGAGACTGTGGTACCAAACTTAGCACCTTCTTTCTGATATTGTTCTGTGAAGTTTTCCTAGTTTACAGAACACCATCTCTTTCCATCGATTCCTCTCTTTCAAAACGGCCGTGCAAAATGGCTCACCTCGTTTTCAGTCCGAATCGAGCGGCTTGATGGAGCAACAGCTCCGCCCTTTCATGAACAAAGGCACCGTGATTTCCCATGCCCCCATCTTCCCCACCAGCAGGTGTGGATGCCAAAATATGGTCGAAAATTTCACGGTCCGATACCTGGCCAACAAAGAAAAACATAACCACCTGTAATTCACATACCCCCACCTGTTGTTTTTTTTCTTGCTCCATGCCAAAAATCTATTTTTGGAGGTATCACTATCGACATAAGATCATTAATAACACAAGTGAAAAAAAATACAACAAGAGGATTATATTTATATTTATAGAGGGTTTTTTGTTTTTTTTTAACCTACCCCTTGAAGAGCTTTCAGCAGTATTCCAGCCGGGACGAAGAATTCCGACCATTCTATCGCCAAGGCAACTTGCACCGTTCCATCCTTCAAGTAATGGCACCTCATGGTCGTTCCAAACTCATCATCCCGAACGCATCTGTTACCACAACCAAATCCTTTTTCACTTTCAATTTCAGTCTCATTACAGTCGACTACATTAACATTTCATTACAGTAACTGTCATGACATTTCACTCTCAGTACGGTTTTTTTTTTGCAGAAACGTCTGCCTGTCGATTTCTTTTACCAGAATGTAGTTCTGGAGGGGTTTTGATAATACCAGAGGAGGGAGCTGGGGGAGTGGGGAAGTCCGGACAGAATCAACACACCAAAGAAAGTAAAGGGCGATCCCCCAGGAAGATATTTTCGCTTTCTATTCAAATAAAATAAATTAATTATAATAAACTAATCAATTAATTAAAAAAGAAACATTTCAAGACATCCAACCTGAGAAGCGTAGCTTTGTCTGTGTACAACGGCCCTCGATTGAAATAGGAGCTCCTGGTAACGGCATGTATGTAGTCTCTTTTCTGCAACATCCACACCCACAGCCTTTTTGTATCAGTCCCCACACACATATGCAAGCATCCCTTTTGGAATTGCATTCTTCCTTTTTTCCTGAACTCGACTTGCATGATATTTGGACACAGCGCAATTTTGCTGTGTGTAGTGGATGGAACTGGACGGAACGAACCTCACCGTCGATATGATGATTCTGAGGCACTTCTCCAAACCTCCGGCCACGAAATAGCCTCCGAAATCGTTCGCCTCCTCCCCCAATTTGAACAGTGTCGACTTCGTGGCATTCCGTAGATGGCATGCTAAAGATTTCACCATTATAGGCAATAACCCCATACTACAAACAAAGCAGAAAAATGTATATATATATGTATACATACATATATTCCAAGTAAACCACCACTTCACATATCATCGCTCAAGGTCCTCCCCTTTGGCGAGAAAACACCCCAGAGAAAAACGGTAATCATCCCAAAACCATTGTCAGTTTTCGCAGAAGCTGTGTGTGGACCTGCAACAGGACTACTATGGAGATTGACCCCCCTCCTTTCAACGAAAAAAGAAAAAAAGAGGAATCATGTGACTTCCATTTCACATTGCAGCTTACGATCTGGTCATGCGCCGACCTCCAAAACAGAAATCCATCTCCACCAGTGCGCCATATGTCAATTTCTATTCCAACACCACAATATCCATATGTCAGTTCATTGCCAGGTCAATTCATCGGTATTTTGACTACGACCAACTTCCCCCCAAAAAAAAGAAAGAATCAATTTTTTCCTTGATTCAATAAATCCCCATCCTTTTTTTCTGATCATAAATCAGACCCAGTTAAGCAACAGTCGTCTGTTGAAATAAACAGAGAGGCGAAATAAATCCTTCCTCCTCGTTTGCGATGATGACAGTTAAAAAAATAATAAAAATATATAGGGATTCTGGCAGTACCCTTTCTCGGCATTCTCGGGGGTAGAGTCGAGGGTCTGACGAGGCACCCTCTTTCACGGGCCGTCCGATGGCAGGGTTTGCCAGCTGAAATTCAAAAACTTTTTTCGAAAGCGGATGCTCGATCTGTGAAGGAAATTTGAAATAAATCAGGATCAAATGCGTTTCTTGATGAGAAAAGAAACGGCCTATGCTTTGGTGGGGTTTCTTTCCCCTTACGTTCGTGTTATCGAGATTTCATGGAACTCCACTGACTTAATCTGAGATTCTAAGAAAATACATTCAAGTGCTGGTTTTGCATTTATTTTTTTTGGAATGTCATTCCAGAAATCTGCACCTGAAGAAAACGGATATCAAATATAATCCTGAGCCTAAGTTTAAGAAAAAAAATTCGCTCATTTCAATCCAAGGTATTTTTTTTTATTTCAGCAAGTCAGTCCAATGCAAAGACTTCAGTGTAAAAAATAAATAAATCGAAAACAATGATTTCCAGATTCATGTCTAATAGGTACAACAAGCTTTCGAAACCATCCATTCATTAATCTCCTGAATTTCGCGATGCTGCTGCACAGGAAATTAAAATACAAAAAAAGCTGACTCACCTCCACTGGTTTCACCAGCTGCACCACTTTTTGAATCCCTTCGGATAAAAAGTAGTCGAACGACGCCACATGAGGCTCCACCAGCTCCTCATATGTTTTGGGCACCCTATCGTCAGTAACTTGGCCCTTGAACATCTTTTTTCGCTTACCCGCACCCTCGTTCTACTCACTCTTCCTCACACTGTCCGAAACCCAACCGCCAAACTCCCTAATCCATTCACGAAACTCGCCTCCAATTCCACGAGCACCAAGTTCAATTCTGCGCCCGGTTTTTTTGGCGCGCGCTCCGCCGCTGGAATCGTCGACTGGCGGCTTGGATAAAAGCTGCACTTTGCTGACGGTGATTCTGTAAGGAGTGTTTTTTCCCCGAATGACAGACATAAGGGAGCGTTGGGTAATGATTCGATGAGTAATACTGCCATGTGACCGTTTAGTGCAACCCTTGTTCTCTCCCCAGCTGGTTGGAAAAACGAAGGTGCGAGTTCGGGAATATGATCGCACGATCGGCGCTCACCCTCCAGATCGCTCCAACGAGAATACCCCGGCAGTCGTTTCTGCGAGGGACCCCTGTTTGCTCCCGCCAGCGAGCGCGCGAACCCAGGATGTGCTTCCTCTCCACCGTCCAGTCCATCTTATCAGGTTTCACCGCTCCCTTGATCAACGATATCTCCACGAACCTCGAGGACCCTCCAAACTTCACCTCAGTTTCCCGCGGCCCGCTTCCGAAATCGTACCGACCCCAGATCGCGAAAGCGTATCCAGACGTCACGTCCCTGAAGGTGGAGGGCAAGAGTGTCGGCGCTGTTTTTGATACGGCGCTGAGCGTTGCGGAAGTCCAACCTAGGTGGGAGGTCACTTATCAGGATAAGCCGTCGGGGGCGATCGAGGGCGTGGCGACGACTGCGTTGATTGGATTCAAGGACGACTTCGTCATCAGAATTCAGCAGGGTGGTTCGGGGCCGATCGTGGTCGACATGCGATCAAAAAGCAGAACAGGCCAGGGAGATTTCGGAGCGAACGCCGCCAGGATTCGCCAATATTTCCAAGAGTTGAAAGCAAGGCTGTGAACCTGTGGGTGGACCACCACTTCGGCCGAGCCAGGAGTTTTTTTTGCAATTCATGGAATATAGGACGAGGTGTGGCGGCGTAGGAAACTTGATGGATTGATTGGCAGACTTGTGGTCGTCGCTCGACGTCGACGATTCTGTTTCCGATTGCACAAGAGTGTGTGGAATGTGTGTTTCGATTGAGGAAGAGCTTGCCGAGAAACGGCGCTTCAACAAAATCTCCACAAGCGTTTGCGTGCGTTTGCTTGCAGCAGATTCTTCTTATTCTGAGTGGTTGCTCTTGGATTTTTGTGTTCTTTTTGTATTTCTTTTGTCTTTTTTTTCTCATTTTTATTTTGTGCAGTCCACCATGGTGAGGCTCTTCTTTGGCTTCGTTACGGTATTGAAACGGGTGGTGTGTTAAAAACAGAGCCCGCAGGGGCGTCTCATAAACAAGCGGCGAATTCATTCTTACAAACAGCCTGCTTTTGTTGAGTCGTTTTTTGTTCCCAATCACAGTGTGAAATTCTCAACATTCCCTTCCAGATATTATTCTTCAGTCAATGCCTCACTTCGAAGTGAATTCCAAAAGAATCAAAGACCTGATCCACTTCACCCGACCACAAGAACATCATCGCAAATTGATTGAGGTGGAACTGGAACATTGGTTTATTCCTTTCTTTCTGTTTTCTTACTGGGGTGATGTTTTCACTGCTTCACTGCCAATTGGATGGATGGATGGATGGGAGGTGGATAAGCTTTTGTCCAGTGTGTGAATTTATGAATGTGCTAGATTTCTGTGAATGTGAATGATCGTGGGGGTCGAGGAGGTTGTGTGTGATGGACGCTCTGTAGAACTGTGCTGGTTAGATTTCAGACCAGCCAGCCTCCGTTTTTATCTGTTGGATGACAGCCAGCACCCCACCGGCACCAGCACCATATCTTCGTTCGATTCCCCACAGATCAGGCGTTGTATTATGGACATCGATGGAGAGCGACGATGCAAACGCTTGGAAACATGGACAAACACGACGACCACGTTGGGCGAGTCGATGCATTCGCGGATGCATTAGCGGATGTGTTCTTTGGTTGAAGGGGTGGATCCATCGGTGGCCTTCCCTGTGTTGGCGAAACGCACGCTCGATGGTTTGCCAAAATTGAGTCTTCCCACCAAAGACTAGAGGAGGGTGCAAACGCTGATTTGTTTCATTGAGGTGGGCTGGTGAAGAAGTATTGAACCTCTCAGCGCGAGCCACTGACTTTTTCTGAAAGTTCTCAACAATGAAACCGTCACTGGTCGATAACCGACCCCATGGGGTGTTGGGTTTTTTGGGGATGCCCAGGTCCTTGATCGACCCTGCAGAGACGACCACCCTGTTGGTCTATTTTTCGTGGGGTGAGCAGCTCTGCTCTGCTCATTTGCATGCATTGCCTCTTTCGATTCGATTTGCTCGTGGTACCCAGAGTTCATGTTTGGTTGGGGGTGATGGGTGTTGTAAGGTGATGAACACTGTCAAAGCTCCAAAGGAGTCGATTACAAAAAGAGACCAGATACAACTAGCGTTCCCATTGCGCCTTATGTTTGACTTGCAAGTGTTGCTGTCTGTAAGACACGGGAGTGGTATAAAGACAATGGAACTTTACAAAGAACACCGAGTCCACCACCACACTACTCTTGTAGTGCGGACCGGTCAAAGACAGTTACGGTTGCGGCGGAGGTTCGAATCCTCCCCGGAACCACTTCTCACTCATTCACACATTGTCACACAATTGTCCCTTAGTCCGGTCAGTCACCCAACTAACCGTCAACAACCAACACTCAGCCGAGTGGTTCGGACAGAAAAAGTAAGACTCGCGATCCGGAGATCACGAGTTCGAATCCCACTAAGCCCACACTTCCACTTCCACTAAGAAAACTGTCACAAGACTCCCCCTGACCTTGGGAAGCTGGACCCCCAGTCCTGAGGTCACCATAAGCACATAGAAAAACCAGCAAAGAAATAGAGCACTCCCCCAAAGGCAAAAAGGAAATCCCAAAGACTCCCCAGAAAGCAAAAAGGAAAAAGCCCCATCTGAAAAGCCAAACTCCAAGATAGTAGAAAAGAAATCAGCTGACCTGGTCTCAGCACTAACACCATCTCCCCTGAACCCCCAACAGTCATAGACTGAAATTCAATTCTCATTCCCTTATCTCATTAAGAATACTTCTCATTTTTACTCACTATTGGCATCAATGATTCCAATCATCTCCATCCCCAAATCCTCTTCTCTTGGACTGATGCCTCCAGTTGATTCTGCTGGAAATATGCTGCTGCAATGTCTGGGCAGTTCTCCAAATTCCTGATAGGTTCCCAGCTGTCATGGCCTCTATCATACCCCTGCCATCTGATGAGGAACTCTCTTGAGGTCCTCCCCCTGCCTCTGCCTCTTCTGATCTCTCTGTGATCCAAGAATCTCTCCACATGGAACTCTGGGTTTCCATCAATGATCTCAGGAGGAACTGGGTTGGGTTCCCTTTCCCCATACTGTTCATCCTGGATGTATCTCCTCAGCTTTGAGATATGGAACACTGGATGTAGACTCCACTGTTGAGGGACTTCCAATTCATAGGCCACTTGACCCACTCTCTTCAGAATCTTGAATGGACCCACATACTTTGGACCCAACTTCTTGCATCTGTCCCCAGCCAGCTTCAAGTCTTTTGTACTCAGGAGGACCACATCATTTACCCTGAACTCATCTTCTCTCCTATGCTTGTCTGCATTCTGCTTCTGTCTATTCTGAGCTCTGGCAATGCATGTCTTGGCCACCTCCACATCCATCTTCAGATCATTCAAAATTTCATCCACACCTCTGATGGGTGTCTCAATCTTCTTCCTCCCCAATAAGGCTGCAGGCACCAAAGGTTCTTCTCCAGAATTCAAATAGAATGGGCTATACCCAGTGCTGGATTGTTTCCCTTGGTTATACACAAATTCAGCTGCACTCAATTTCAAATCCCAGTCTGTTTGTGAATGGCTGACATAAGCTCTGAGGCTCTCTTCCAGGATTCTGTTGAGCCTTTCTGTCTGGCCATCTGATTGTGGATGCCTGGCAGATGACATCTTCAATGTGGTTCCTACCAGCTTCATCAATTCCTTCCACAGCTCAGAGGTGAATCTGGCATCTCTGTCAGATACCAGGTCTTCAGGCATTCCATGATGCCTCCAGACCTCATCAAACAGCATCCTGGCCATTCCTGTAGCTCCAATGGTTCCTTGGGTTGCACAAAAGTGGGACATTTTGGACATCCTGTCCACAAACACCACTATAGCATCCTTTCCCCTCTCAGTCCTTGGTAGTCCTGTGATGAGATCCAAGCTCACTGAGCTCCATCTCCTGTTGGGGATCTGCAATGGTTGTAGGTCTCCAGCAATCTTTTGGGTAGATGACTTGGTCTTCTGACATACAGGACAGCTCCTGCAATATTGAGCTACCTCTTGAGACATCTTCTTCCACCAAAAGTTCTGCTGTAGTGTAGACAGGGTTCTCTCCTTTCCCTTATGTCCTCCAATCAAACTGTCATGCCCTTCCTTCATCACCATTGCTTTAAGACTTTGTGGCACCACAATCTTTCCTTCCACAGTCTGTAGAACTCCATCAGCAGACATCTTAAACACCCTTTGGGTCTGGATGTCAGATTCCAGTCTCTTCAGGATTTCCTTGCAATGTTCATCATTCATCTGAGCATCAGCAACCTCCTTTGGACTCCCCTGAGCCATAGGTTCCATGGATGACTTCTCCAGTGCATTGATTTGTTCATCAGATCTTGACAATCCTTTTCCAGTACCCCATTTGGTACCTCCTCTTGCATCACTTGGCATCACATCTGTTTTCAGTCTCTCAGGCAGCTTTCCAGTTTGGCATCCAGTAACCTTCACCAATCTGGAACCCAATGGCTCTCCTGGTTGTTCATCAAACACAAGATCCTGTGGATGATTCTCTCCCCAGGCCCCCAAGCCTTGGTACCTCTGAACCTTGCCATCATGCTGTACAAGAGTTTTTGTTGTGCCAGTTGGTGTAGATGCCTTCAAATCTCCCCCTCCACTTCCAGAATCCCTTGGATCCACTGGATGTGGACATCTTGAGAGTGCATCAGCCACCACATTATCCTTCCCTGGGATGTGGACAGTTTGGAACCTGAAAGGAGCTAGGAACTCCACCCATCTAGCTTGTCTTCTGCTGAGATGCTGTTGAGAATCCAGCCAAACTAATGACTGGTTGTCTGTCCTCAGAACAAACTCCCTTCCTTCCAAATATGCCCTCCACTTCCTTAGACAGTGGACAATTCCCAATAACTCAATCTCATGGATTGGGTACCTGGACTCAGCATCAGTTAGCTTATGGGATTCAAAGGCCACTGGATGTAGTCCATCTGGTCCCTCCTGCATCAGTACTCCCCCCACTCCTGATTGGCTGCCATCTGTAGCCACAATCCAGGGCCAATCTTCCCTAGGATGTATCAGGACAGGTGCAGAGCATAATGCATCCTTGAGATCCTCAAATGCCTGCTTCTCCTCTTCTCCCCATATGAAATGTTGATTTCCTTTTGTCAGGTTGGTCAATGCTGCAGCCTTGCCACTGAAATTGGCTACAAATCTTCTGTAGAAACAACATAATCCCAGGAAACTCCTGACATCATGCACATTGGATGGTGTGGGCCACTGCTTGATTGCATCCAGCTTGTCAGCCATTGGCTGCACTCCTTGATGTGTAACCCATGTTCCCAGAAAATCCACTTCTTTTTTCCCTACTGCAGACTTGACCAGCTTGGCATATAGTTGATGTTTCCTGAGGGCCTCCAGTACCAGCTTCATGTGTCTGGCATGCTCTTCAGGAGTGGATGAATATATCAGGATGTCATCCAAAAAGACTTGGACAAATTTATCAATATATGGAGCCAGGATCTCATTCATCATGGACATAAAATGTCCAGGAGATCCACTCAGGCCCATTGGCATCACCAAAAATTCAAACTGTCCATACTTTGTTCTGAATGAAGTCTTTCCTTCCTCCCCTGGAGCCATCCTCAACTGCCAAAATCCTGCCCTTAGATCCACTTTGCTGAAGTACCTTGCATGGTTGAGTCTGTCCAGCATCTCATCCATTCTGGGTATGGGAAACTGAGTGACTTTGGTGGCCCTGTTCAGAGCTCTGTAGTCCACACAGAATCTCAATGCCCCTCCAGGTTTTGGGACAAAGAGCACAGGTGCACCAAATGTGCTGTGACTTGGTCTGATCATCCCTTTCTCCAGCAAATAATCCAATTGCTCCCTGAGAGCATCTAATTCTTTTGGGGATTGTTTATACAATGGGCCAAAGATTGGTTTTGTACCATCTTTCAATGGGATCTTCATGTCCCAGGGTCTGTGAGGTGGTAGATGATTTGGCAGATCCATAGGAAAGACATCCTTGTATGCATTAAGGACATCCTTCAGCTCATGTAGCTCATCATCCAGTCCATCCACCATGCTTTTGAAATTTGCATCTGTACCATCCTCAGTACCCTTGACTTCCATAGATTCACCAGGATTCCTGATCTGTTTAGCTGCATTGATTTCCCCAGATGCCTGAGGATCCTGAGCTTTCCTGACCAGCACCAGATATGCTTCCCCATTCCTGTTCTTCAGACATTTCTTGGCCTCACTGGCTGAGAGTAAGTTTATCTCCTGTGGATCCTGGGTTGTTGCCACCTTTGGATGGAATCCTTGCAACTTAATTGGGGCTTTGTTAGGTCTGCAAATGGTTATCACATGACTTCTCCAGTTGATGTGTGGATTGTGATCAACCAACCAGGCCTTTCCCAAAATGACCTTGTGCTTCAGATTTGGTACCATCCAGAAGATCCTCTTTATCACCCAAGGACCCATCCTTATCCTGACCAGTGCCTGTTGTTTGAGTAGCAATCTGGAACCATCTGCCAGTTCCACTGATAGATGTGCATCCTTGATGATTTTCAAGGCATTTTCCTGGGCTGTTTGGACATCCATGAAGTCCCCTGTGGCTCCACTGTCTATGAGACATTTGACTGTTTGTTTTTGCAACTTTCCTGGCACATATAGCAGGGTAGATCCCAGGTCTCCTTGACCTACTGATCCCAATTTCCCTGTCATCATGTTTTCCACTGTTTCTTGGCTTGGTGTTGGACAATGTGTCTCAGCTGGTGGTGAGAATCTGACTTTCTTGTGAATCCCATGACCCCCTTGTGAATCCCCTGTTGCCTGTGTGGATTTCCATACTCCTGAGGCTGTGAGGACCTCTCTGGGCTTAGATGTGGATTCCTTGAGTCTCTGTATCTGTGTCTGCACCTCCACTGATCCTTTAGAAGGGGAGGACTGTACTCTGTCCTTTGTTATCCCTTCCTTCTCAGGGGTTTTCTGTATTGATTGTCCCAACACTGTGGGGATGGATCCCTGAGCATTGATGCTGTCCGGATCCCCTTTGCCAGCCCTCGAATCTGAGGTACTGGATCTGGCAAGCTTCCCTCCCCCAAACCTTCTCCCATAAGATGAAGAAGTATTACATCTGGATCCTGCATTTGCCTGGGCACCATTCCCAGGAGATCCTTTAGATGTCTCCACTCCAACCTTATCGACCACTAACACCTTCCCATCACTGACAATCCTCTGATTTTCATTCATTCCATCCTTGTCTTGAGAACCATTCTGACGACTTCCTGACGACATTTCCGACATCACATTTGCATGTCCAGGTTTCTTTGACGCCCCTCCTGGCCTGGTCCAGGGAGGCCCTACTCGTTTCCCGACGACTTGTTTTGGCCACCCTTCTTCTTCGATCGACATTCTCTCGCGAAATGCCCGAACTTTCCGCAGTTATGACATTTCCCTTTCTTGGGTGACGACTGGTTCCACTTCTCTCCTGACACTGCGCCAATCTCCATCTTATCGTCATACTGCCGGTTTTGTTTTGGGTACCAAGGAGTCTGGTCGTTTCCTGCTCGGCCTGCAGCCCGATCTGCTTGCAGTGCCAACTGAACGGCTTCATCAAATGTGTGGGGACGGTTTAGGAAAACGTGGGATTTTATCTTCGCCTGTAGAGAGTGCGTGAAGAGATGCACCTTGTCCTCGGTGCTCATAGTGGGAGTCTTCAGCAGGAGTTTGGCAAACAAAGCGATATGCTCCCTGAGCGTTCCTTTCTTGTGTGATAACCGGAACAGTTGGTCTCTGGCTGTTTCTGCTTTGTCGAAGGGGTCGAAATATTCGATAATCTCCTGCCCCAGAGTCTCCCAGCTCGCCAACACGTCCGGGTTGGACGCTTTCTTAACAGTAAACCATTCCTGCGCAGCTCCTCTCAACACCGTCGACGCCAGTAACGCCCTTTTGTTCACAGGACATCCAGACGCCACAAAATAAGTTTCCATACTCTCCACCCAGTCGGATGCTCCTTCTCCCGTTTTCCCAAAGAACTGAGGAGGATTCCCCAGCCGGATAGGCGCAAAGTTCCACACATCCGGTATAGATGGCCCTGCAGAACCTCCACTCGTCGCACCACTCGTCGCACCACTCGTCGCTCTCGCTTGACGGAGCTTTTGCTCCAGTTCTTGTTTTGCTGCCAACAACGATGCTTGGAAGTCGTTCCTTTGGTTCGCCATTTGTTCTTGCAGGTCCAATAGCTTTTTGTGCATACTTGACCCGGCTTCCAAGTTGATGCCCACAGCCGACTGCGCCGTCGACTGCTGTTCGGTTAATTCCGTCATAGTAGCCACCATGGTGGAGATCTTTGCATCCGTATCCGTCCGAAACTCCATCGCTTGTGTTTCCCGTAGGGTCTGGCTCAACGTTAGTTCGTCCAGCTTCTGCATTAGTTTCTGGTGGTTCGCTTGGCCGTCGAGGGTCACTTTCGACAATTTCTGTTCCAGTTTCGTGCCCGCCTGTCGAACTTTCAGCATGTCTGCTCGGACGTCACCCGCCGATTTCTCCAGCAGTTCCAGTTTCCCAGTCGTCTCGACATGTCTGGTTTCGCTCGTGGTTCCAAGCTCAGCAACTTTCTCCTTTACAGCTTTGACTTTGTCCTGTAGCCCGGCTCCCGCTTCATCGAGCTTGCCGACCGCTTTCGACAGTTTCTGTAAGGACTCTCCATGCTTATTCGCCAGTTTTTCGACTGCCAAGCCTGCTTTGTGAACCTTTGCGAACTCGTCGCCATGCTTATTCACCAGTTTCTCCACGTTCTGTCCTGCTTTGTGGATATTCGCGATTTCTGTCTTTATCTCCAACCCTTCGAGTTCCCCGATTCGGTCTTCCAGTGCTTTGCACCCCGTCTTTAGTGCCGCCACCGACTCCACCAGGTTGTTAAAGTCTTCCGCCGACATTCTGGTTCTTTCCCGGTCTTTACGATGAACCCACTTCTACAGGCCGCCCGATCGTTCGGTGTAGCTCTGTACACTTTTGCTCCGAAACCACTTGTAAGACACGGGAGTGGTATAAAGACAATGGAACTTTACAAAGAACACCGAGTCCACCACCACACTACTCTTGTAGTGCGGACCGGTCAAAGACAGTTACGGTTGCGGCGGAGGTTCGAATCCTCCCCGGAACCACTTCTCACTCATTCACACATTGTCACACAATTGTCCCTTAGTCCGGTCAGTCACCCAACTAACCGTCAACAACCAACACTCAGCCGAGTGGTTCGGACAGAAAAAGTAAGATTCGCGATCCGGAGATCACGAGTTCGAATCCCACTAAGCCCACACTTCCACTTCCACTAAGAAAACTGTCACACTGTCCCACGTTTGTCCAATCAATCAACCAACAGAAACCATAACCTAACCAACCCCTGTCTCGACGACAAGTAACATCATGTCTAACGAGTTGTGCTGCCACAAACAAACAAACAAACAAACATCAATTACATTGTGTAGGAGAAATATTCTCCTATTACAAGGATCAGTAAAAATGAAATGTGAACATGTGTATTTTAATGTTGAAATTCCATTGGCTTTTGTGTGTACCCACAAAGACACTAAGACCATCAAGAATGCAAAGATGCATAGGTCGATTCAGCTAAATTCAACGAACGTGAAATATCTTTAAATAAAGAAGATTGAAAAGAAAAACGTTCCGAAAGTTCCTCTCGCAAAGTAACATCGGTTCTGGAAGCAGGTAGCCTATCCAACCGATCCACAAACACACAGTAACACCAGCCTCCATTTTCTCTGTTTGGATGATAGATTGTTGCAGCCATTGAAAAAGGCTTGATTGTTGCAAATTAACATTGCTCTATTTTGCGCAATAGATGCAGGCCGCATCTTCGCACATATTATACTTAAGGTTTTTTTCGAATCACCTTTTGAAAAAAAAGACTATTTGTCAACAATTGTTTACAAATTGTCTGCATACAAAAAAGGTTCATAATTATCAACCTAACACAATTAACCTTAAAATGCAAGTTTACCGATAAGTACAGCTATAACTGTTCATATGTTAAAAATATGTTAAAAAATACAAAGAACTGACAATTATCAGACTAAATATGTTCTGAACATACAAAAAAAATAAATCTGTTTCTACTAATAAACACAAATGCAGTCAACACCCCCCACAATCCCTGTAATAAACCCAACACAAATTCAACGATCAATTGCAAAAACCATTTTGGATTTTTTTTTTTTAAGGAAAGAAACCCAAGGAAGCTCCTAACGACACGACATCTCAGAAAACAAACAGGATGAAATCTTTTTCACAAACGTTATTCTTTTCTTGTTCAAGGTGGTGTTCGTCTTTTTCGCTTGGCTCTTGGTTGCAGCCATCAAAAGACGAAACTTGCTGGTCGGCAATGCACTTCCTGAATTTTCATTTCTCATCCAATCACGAAGCTCCAGAAAAGCCAAATCAGAAATCTGCTTCAGCATGTATACAACGTAAATCCCAGTTGTGCCAAAAAATATGACCGACATGGCCACCGTCCCTCCATCGCTCACTTCAGGCTGGTTGACAAGATTCCCAATAATGAATGCGAGGGTGGAAATTGCCAAAGAGCCCACCTCCATCAAATTAAGCTTCGATTCCAGAAACGGCTGGAAATGCATTTGGAGAATAACGGAAGCCGTCATGGTAATGAGTGCAAGACTGATTTGAACCCCTTCCCCTAGAGTCCGCCCAAAAACCACGATCGCAGAAAGCAAGGCTTTCCGCAGCAAAATAACGACTTCCCAAGCCGCCGCATTTTTTTTGTATGCTTGATATAAGAAGCCATATTTCCTGACCACCACCTCTTCCTCGAGGCTCTCCTTACTGCGTGTCAGTTTGAACAGCAGCCACCCAGGGAATCCTATGGACACCACCAGCAAGCCTGGTGCCCCCACAAACCCGACAAGGAATGCATGCGATCCTTCGTAGCAACGTACGCTGGTGTCTTGCACCCAGAACAAACCTTCCATGGGGCTGGCATCCACACAAGAGAAAATCCGAACTAGCGTCCTCGTCACGCTACAGCCAGGTAGAATTTCTTATTGTCAGCAAAAGTTTTGTTTAAAAAAACACTTCATTTGTTTTTTTAAATTTCATTATGCAGAAAATCATAACTGCAAAAGTGGTTGGACTACTTTTGTTCTGTTGTTGGAGTGTGAGTCAATCCACCCATTTTCAGCAACCTCATGGAATGTTTATCTGCCACAAGAAACTAAGGACTCGAGGAATAAATCTCAATCAAATAGTCAGTCATGCAACAGGAAAAGGCCTCGTAGGTCAGACATTGAAAGGATTTCACTGCACTTCCCCAAAAAAGCTTCGATCAAAAAGGAGCCCACCCGATGTAAGATGCTTGTTGCACAGCCAAGAGTGCAACACAGGACCAAAGCTTGATATCTCGGAACGATTTCTTGCTCCTCCATGCATGACCGTAATGAATTAAGACGAGCGCAGCCCAGACCATGAATGGCACAAGTGCCAGGAAAATGGATGTCTGGACGGATCTAGGGAGATTGTTTTTCCCCGATAAAAACGCACACTCCAATGAAAAAAAATTGCTGCTGTCGGCCACCCCCGATATGAAATCTGCATGTGGATACATGGAACGCTAAGTCTTGTCGCTTGCTGAACAGCACCCATTTTTTTGTTCTGATAATACTTCCACAGCAGTTTGTAAAAAAAAAATCCCAGATTTTTTTGAAACTACTGTCCCTTTTATAAACTGCTGTGGAACTATACTCCCTGAAAACTCACCCCAGGAGGCAAACATCAGCAGCATGCTTCGATTCCAGCCCACATTGATGGCTGCAGCTGATCCAGTCACTTGAAAAAAATTCACAAGGATCTGAAACATGAAACACAGACAGAGGCCACGTGAATTCTCAATTTTTTTTAATACCTGTCAAGCCGTCGGTTGGAATTTTTATATTTTTGCTCGACTTCTCACCTTGAAAATGTCGGAGCATCTTGTTTTCCTTGGCGGGGCATCCTGGTGTGCGTTCTGGTGAGGTCTCTGCACGTGTTGCTCCGCAATCTCGATTTCACCCAGAACAAAGGCTGGCAGGTTCAGCCCACGGGGCCCCGACTGAACAGCAGCACTTGGGCTCCTGGCATCTGATTGTTTACCAAGCACTCCTTCAGAATACTTTGCAGCACTCTTCACATAGATCAGGGACAAAACTGCTAGTGCCAGCATGACCACCCCGATCCCCAACCCAGCCCGCACCCCTCCCTGACATTCTGTGCACTTGAAGCGACTCCTCCCATACGATGCAGCGCAGCTCCCACACAATATGTCACCATATCCCTACCAGGAGAGTTTACGATTAATAAATTAAACAACAATAACAAGAATTAATATTAGTAATCATGTAAATATTAGATGAATTTCCCACCCCCCTTCCCCAACCCGAGACGAAAAAAGAGTTTTTCAACACGAAAGTTTCTAATACTACCTTGGCACACTGTGGGTACTCCTCAGAGTTATCCTCAAAGTTCGATGCAAAAAGAATCTCCGTGCGATTCGGGTATGTGCACGCTTCCTCAGTCAAGCATGCATGGGTTCGGGCCGAACGAGGTTCAGAATGCCAAAAGCCCTCCAGGGGAGCCAGCCTCCCTCCCGAACATTTAGCTCTTTCCGCTGGACACGGTGTGCAATTCTCATCAGCCACATCAAAGCTGAAGAAATCGTCAGGACACCTGTCGCATCGCAAGCCTTCCTCTCTGGAGACCTCCCCGATCACGCACTCTCGGATCCCCACCGACACAACCTCCGTCACAATTCTGCCTCCATCTTCTGAGGTCAACTCGAAGGACAGATTGTAGTCACCAGGCAATGCCCTCATGAACATTCCAGTCACATCGATGCCCCCACTCATCAGCACACCTTCACTGGTTACAGGGCTGCCGAAAAGCTCTCCTCCAGGTGTTGCAACCTCGACTCTCAAGGTCACATTGTCTGCAGAAATCTGTCCAAAGGAATCGAGGGGAGTGACCCTGATGGCTGGAAGCTCCTCACCACTGGCATGATTTAGTATGTCAGACGGGGATATCGACACCGATTCGAATATCGTCCCCAGGGGAGCTGGGTTTTCCCCACCCCTTCTTGAATTTTCCCCCAATCCACATTTCTCCAGTCCCTCCTCCAATGCACTAGCCACGCTCCAGCACTCACTGTCGCAGCAAATGTCATTCTTGAATCCAGTGAGAAACATGTCAGACCCAGAATCCTCTGCTATGTTTCCGTCAAAGGTCGTGCTTTCCAGCAACACCTGGGGTCCGGGTGACTTGGATTCATCCAGGAATTGCTTGCAATCGGCCAATAGCTCGAAAAGCTGGTGCTGACTTTTCACTGAAGAGGTGGCCTCCAAAGCTTGGCAATCTTGATGCAGCGTCTCATCTGCTGAAATGCTGATTCCACCTGAGGTGCACACATACCCAAAAAAAACTTCGGAAAAAAAAACGAAGGCCAGGCAGTAAGCTGTTCACTATAATAAAAGTTATGGTTAATTATGGTAACTACCAATGGTAAATGCCAATGCTACATTTTCAAGATGACCAGCTTTTGATCGATCCTGTTTGTGTCGCCTGTAAAGAGCATATCTCACCTCCTTTTCTTGCCTTGTTTCCCTGAAAGCTACAGGATCTGCATCTCCAAGGAAAATTAGCAGGGAAATGTATCGCCAGACCACCTCCATTCTTGATGGCAGTGTTGTTCATGATGGTCACATTTTCGCCATGGAAAATCGCATCCTCCAGAGACACCCCTCCCCCAGATTGGGCCGCCATGCATCCAATGATGGTGGTATTTCCAAGGGTCAGATTAGAAGCCGACAGCGCTCTTATGGCACCCCCCGATCCGATGTCATTCCCCCCAAACCCAGCCTTGTTGAAATCAAAACGGCACGATGTGCACTCCAAAGTTCTGTCTTTCATATCGATTGCTCCGCCACCTCTCGTTGCAACATTCTCCAGGAACCGAACTTGCACCAGTGACACTGCTCCTTCCAGCAACAAATCAGACCTCGTGCCGGTGGTCAGACCCAGAGAAACTGCACCTCCCCACCTCGCATGATTTCCAACAAAGCTCACATTGCTTGCCGTGAAAGAATCTCCGGCGCTGATGATTCTAAGTGCCCCTCCTGTGAGCGCTGATCCCATCCAGAAATCGGAGTCCTGTACAGTCAGGTTTTGCACATCTTGCATGTGGATAGCCCCCCCGCTTCCAGCCACGTTGTTTGAAAAGTTGCAGCTTTTGAATTCTGAAACCAGGCCCAATCCGGACATCAGCACAGCTCCGCCTCTCCCATTGATGGATGTTAATGAGATATCCTCTTTTCCTTCATGGGATGCACCGGCCTTGTTCCCAGAAAACTCCGAAGAATGTACAGTGATGGCCGAGTTTCTGTGGCCTTGGATCAACCTTAATCCCGAATGCTACAAAAGCAACACAAAGAATAGCTTTGGAGGAGAGCAGGTGAGGGGGAAATCTCAGGAAGAAAACTATATCCGAGAAAAAACATGTTATGAGGTGACCAGGCCAAAAGCAAAAGAAACAAAGAGAAATGGTTTCCAAGGTATCTATTGATCAGGACACTTTTTTTTCTCTTTTTTCAACTTTTTGGATCCTCTGGAAGAAATGAGGTGTTTTGGCTGGATCTAAGTGGTGTTCAGGAATAGTGACTACCTCACAATGCAAAGCTCCACCCCCGCTGCCAGCAATATTGGATCGAAAATCACAGTGGGACAGGTAGAAATCCCTGTTCTGCAGAAACACAGCTCCCCCAAACGTAGCTTGGTTTTCCAGAAAAGCCGTAGATTTTATCGTTGCGGCCGGAACATGACCCTACAAGATCATCATGGCCTCAAATTACAACCAGAGAATTTTATTTTGTTTTTTTCCATTTTACTTTGTTTTTATTCCTGACACGAATGATCCAGCAGCTTTTCTTCTTACTGGAATTTCAATGAGATAAATGGCTCCCCCGCTCTTTCCGGCAGAATTGTTTTGACACAGGCCTCCCTCCATCTCCAGGTCCAAACCCAGCGAAAAAACAGCGCCTCCGTTGGATGCTGCATGGTTGTCTTTGAATTCCACATCGCTTGTTTTGATGAATGCACCCACCTGAACATGCCCAGAACATCATCATTTCCTTCCAAAAAACAAATTTCAACCAAAAAAACAAAGGCTGAAAAGGCCACAATGTTTTTGTGTTATGGAAAGCTAAAACAGCCGTCTTTGCTTCGACATTATCAAAGATAAAGAGCAGCACCTCGTTTACTTTCATTTTTTTAGAGAAAAAAAGGTGAAAATTTCAGCAACAAGCTTTTCGAAAAAAACTGCATCGGATGACTAATGTGTGTGGTTAGAAAATGACCCCATTTCGCTTGAGTTTTCTTTTTTTTTTCTAAATTATCATTTTCACACGGGTCTTGCCTCAAGTTTATCCCTCATAGCATTCACGAGCAGATCTGCCAGTCTGTTGCGCTCTGTTTCAGGTAAAATCGCCTCAGGAAAAGAACTTTCATCAAATCCATCAAGAAAAGGAGCCTGCTGCCATTTTACATGCGCAGAGTGAATGGCACCCCCTTGTCCGTATCCGACATTGCCTGTGAAGTTCGATTTCGAAATCGTTGCATTTGTCGACATCAGACCCAGTGCACCACCATCACTATGCATCGCAACATTCTCCGTGAATTTTGTCGATTCAACAAGCAATGTGGAAGTCTGCCAGCCAAAAAAAACAAAAAAAGGAGACTCTTTCTGAAAATCGTATTTCACGGTAAGAAAAAACCGGTTGTCCGTTTTTCTCTGCTGAAAAAGAATCTAGAACTCATGATGAAACTTGGGAAAAAAAAAAACAAAAAACTTCCTGCTCCAGTTCGATGGCAAGGCAAATTTGCTTTTTCTTGGAAATCAGAAGGGCAGTAGCAGCATCACCCACCCATAAATACATCCCTCCGCCATTATCGATGCTTGTGTTGTTCTTGAAGGAGCATTGAGAAATGTCGACAGCGACGCTTGATCCTTCCACAGCGCCTCCATATCCAGCAGTATTTTTCCAAAATATGGAGCCGCTGATCAAGTATTTCGTTCTTACTGCAGACATTGCACCCCCTCCCTCGTTTGCCTCATTGCTGCTGAACACTGTCCTCTCAATTTTCAGCAGAGATCCACCAAAGTTCTGTGCAAGAAAAGAAAGACTTTATTGGTGAAAAGCAGGAAATGTTGTCAACGGTAGAATATCCAGGGAAATCCTGTTTGGGCTCTTTGACAGATTTTCGATCACGGAAAAATAGACAAAGGGATCTCTTTCCGAAATAGCTTAATGAAGGATGGCATCTCCTCCACAATGAAAAAATGTAGTAGTGATTTCTGCATGAGTTTTTTTTGCTTAACCTTCCATCACAAACCAGAACTTTTTCTCTTTACATTTATCCCTTTTTTCAAGAGTAAAATTTTTGATGCTTGTGTTGTTTTTTGTTTTGTTTTTTATTCCTGGAAAGCTGACTTGCCTCAGAATGACTGTGGATTGCACCTCCAAATCCCTCTGCATTATTTCCTTTGAAAATTGAATCTACGATGCTTGCGTTTGCGTTCGAGAAATAAGCTGCTCCACCGTCATCCCTTGCAAAGTTGTTGCTGAACTCTGTGCTTTCCATTAGCACAAGAGCTCTGTCCCGATCAACAGTCTGTACAAAGACGGAACAAAGCCAATCAATTTCTTCAGCAAGCACATCAAGAAATGCTGCAAAAAAGCGTCTGATGCAACGAATCCTGACGCTGAGTCCTGACGTTATATGACTATAGGGAAAATTTGATCAATATCAGCACAGGACTTGACTTCACCCAACACCAGCGACTGAACATCAAACAGGCAATGTCTGGGTGTTTTCGCCCGATCTGAAGTACAAGGCGTTTGCTTTGGGAATAGTCTCCTCTACACTAGTCTCAAAATGGCAGTTTTTCCCCTATTTTTCAAAAATAGGGGAAAATCAATTTTTATGCTCAAGTACGGGAAAAATAGGGGAAAAAATAAGGGAAAGCAACCGTTTTGAGACTGGTGCTACAGAGAGTTTGGTGGTACTTCCTGTAAGAAAATCTAACCCCGGTGTGTGAAAATTCTGCCTAGGGAAATGTGGGGTCGTGCACGTACCGCAGCATATATTCCTCCACCATCTTGTGCTTTGTTACGGGCAAAGCTGGACTTGACAATGAAAGTTTCGGACACGTCCGTCAGAAGAATCGCCCCTCCAACTGCAATATCAACTCCACCAAGGTATCTGGTCCCGTTAACACTGTCCTGTCCAAAAAAGAAAAATGAAAGTTTCTCTTTTAGGAGACAAATGCTATTTCCTTTCAATTTTCATGTTCACAATACCAGCGATCGATTTTTTGAATTCATGAAAGCCTCATGTAAGCTATGTACTGTCTAACCAAGCAGCATCATGTCCATCACTTTGGATTGACCACCGCACACGCCTCATGTCTCAGTTTCCATATTACCCCCCCCTCCTCAGAACCCCAACACTAAAACAGGTTACTGGACTCACCTTTAGGATTCTATTCAAATGTTCCTTTTCTCAATTCTGTACTTTTAAAAACAGATATTAAAGATGTCTGAAAAGACAGACAAGATAATATTTCTGAGGGGACGTACCCCAAAGCTCTTCCCGTCGTCCTTCACCACCCGGTTTTCAAAAAACAATGAGTGGGATATTTTTAGGCTGGAAAATTTCCTGCCATACAAAGCGCCACCAGAAGTATTGGCCCCGTTCTTCGTGAAATTTGAATCCTTGATGGATGCTCGCAAGACACCTCCAGAAATATACAGGCCACCTCCAAGTGTGGTTGCGTTCGAATCGCCAGCAGCTGAATTTCC
The DNA here is from genome assembly GCA_030272585.1 of Bryopsis sp. KO-2023. Classification (NCBI taxonomy): domain Eukaryota; kingdom Viridiplantae; phylum Chlorophyta; class Ulvophyceae; order Bryopsidales; family Bryopsidaceae; genus Bryopsis; species Bryopsis sp. KO-2023. The sequence goes on along the minus strand of BSYQ01000004.1, from coordinate 4,154,345 downwards.
ATCAAATGTGCAGCCGACAATCTTGGCATCAGATGCATCGACCCCCTGCAAAAAAAATTTTGGAAGGGAGGACACATAAAGAAAAAACAAGTGCACGCACAAGAAAGTACCTTGTAGAATTAACAGTGCCCCCTCCTCAACAGTTTCTGAAATTGTTTTTGGCCATGTCAGACTACTACCACAGAGAATGAAAGAGCGCAAAAGAAATTGAGGTGTTTTCCTTCTTACAAAAAGCAATTAATTTTCTCCCACCGGTGCCAGGATGGAAATCGCCCCTCCGGTTGCTGCTGCTCGGTTGCCAGTGAACATGCAATCCTCAATTGAAATGTCAGGTATTTTCAAAAGAAAAAGAGCGCCCCCAAGAAACGAACCTTTCTGTTCCCCATCATCAACCTATGAAAAAAAGCATGAAGCTTTCACGAACAAGTGCCCCTCAATTAATGAACTATTCAAACAAAAACCAACAGCAAAAATTATATTGACACTGAGACAAACCTCTGATTTGACATGGGGGCCGGATTGCATGGGAACCGCTTGTCGTTTCACCACTTTGTTTCTGTTGAACGTGGATCTAGAGATTTTCAGGCTACCCATGTCGGAGCCGGACATCGCTCCTCCTCCTGCTGATTCCCCTCCTGTTTGTACTACAGCCGTATTGTATGAGAAAGTGACATTGTCGAGTGTGGTGGAGGTTCCGTTTCCCACCAGTGTCATGGCACCCCCATAGCTGTTGGCGCTCCCTTCAACAGAGTTTCTTTCAAATGTCGTTCCTCTGACTTCGAGGTTTCCAAATGCCTGGATTGATGGAAAAAAATAGTGTTGAATAAAATTCCCAAGCACATCACTGGTGCAGTTGTTTGTTCTGGGTCAACCAAAAAAAAATCTGCGTCCAAGAGAGGTCCACACTTTAAGCCCCCCCCCATTATTTTTTTTGTTTATTCTTTTCTTTGTCTGGATTGCCCGAGCGATTGTACGGGCGTCAAATCTTCTGAGCTATATTTTTAAAATTCCTGGTCAAATGGATGATAGCAACGTCAAGGAATAAGAGCACTTTTGTGATCGATGGCATTGCCAACGCTGTTTTTATCATTACCCCAACAGAAAGCCCCCCGCCGCCACTTTCCGCCTGGTTTTTGGTAAAGCTGGATTCCACAATAGAGATGTTCGGAACGCCCCACAAATGCGCCGCCCCTCCAAATGCGAGCACTGATTCATTTCCGCTTCCTATGGACGCACCCTGTGAAGGCATCACAATTGACAGGATCGAGCACCCCTCATCTCATTATTAATTGATAATTAAACAATATTTTGATATAATTAAAGGCTATGGTACTCTCACAAAGATCAAACGCAACAAAAAATGTGAGAAAAAATGTCCGAAACATTGTTGCAAACCCGTAAAATTCAAGAAGCTTTTTTCAATGGCAATCTCTGACATTTAAAAAAAAAATCACTTTCAAGAAAGCTACAATTTTGCTCACCTTGGTGGTTGTGTGCATATCCATCTGGCCCACTCGATTACCAACAAAATTGGACCTGAAGATGTCCATTCTTTTTGACTGATCCACAAGCACAGCTCCTCCAAGCTCTCCGGCTTTATTTTCAACGAAAGTGCAGTCCTTCAACGTGACCTCAGTTCCATTTCCAATCATTTCAATGGCACCTCCCAATGGTGGTAAACCCTCAAAGCCGCCTTCTGCATGATTTTTTTCAAAACTACATCCCTCCAATTCTAGGGTGGTTATATTGGGGAGGGCGCTCTGGAAAACACAGCACAAGCGGAAAAAACCCCACAAAAAAAACTCCTCGTAAGTTTCTTCTCCAATATTCAAAAAATTCAAGTCCATTGATACTGTCAAAACCACATTCTCACCTTCATTAAGATGGCACCACCTTGAACGGATCGATTTTCAATGAAAGTGCTACCTTGCATGAAAACTCTGGTTCCGTTGAATGCATTGATTGCACCTCCCAAGTTGACGGCTGAATTGTTCACAAACATCCCATCCACGATTCTTGCATTCAATTCCGGTCCAAGAAGAGCTAACCCCCCTCCAGCTCTGTGAGTTGAGTCGTTCTTATACTCGCCATAAACCCGGTTACCACCAAACTCCACGTCTGTTATGTTCACGTCAGACCCCTTCTCACCCTAACATTGAATCGCAGTCAGGATCTATCAATGCACTACCTTCCAAGGAAAACAGAAACAAACATTTGTTTCTACATTCGTATTTGATTTTCCTTAGATTCACTTTCAAATACATTGCTAACATATCCATGCACAAGATTTTTTCTTACGACAAAAAATAAATTAAAAAATCTTCCCCGATTCTCTGACGCACCACGGCAAAAATTGCTCCTCCAGTATCGAATGCTAGGTTTCCAGTGAAGCGGGAATTCAATAAATTGAGGTCAGACTCATGCATGTGGATGGCTCCTCCTTGTTGAGTAGCATGGTTGCCTTCGAAAGAGCACCCCACAACAGTAGCCGTAGATTTCTCCATGGAAAACACCCCTCCGTGCACCCCCGTGTTGTTTTTTGCGGTGGTGTTTCGCATATGAATGGTGGAATCGATTGCAGAAAGGCATGACGGTCCATTGGTGTTTGCATTGCTTTCGAATGCCATGTCTCTCAGAGTTACATTTCGAGATCCTTTTATTTGCAACAGCCCTGATGTGTTGTTGAGGTTGCACTTCACAAAGGAGAAGCCGGCAAGCAACACACCATCAGACCTGGAAGGAGGGGAAAATATATATATTATGCAAATATATTATACATTATGCAAATGCGATCGACTATCCACTTTGCTCTATTTCCCGTGGGTAGAGATTTCGCTGTAGTCATTTCGATCCAGAAGAATTTTAGTCAACATCAGCAAAACTCAATTCAAACAAACATAAATTACATTGTGGAAAAAATAAAAATAAAAATAACATTACTCAATTCCAAAAGGGGGGGGGGATACTCTTCATGCATGTTGATGTCAATTGACATGACATGATCAATCCCCACCTGATTTCAATGGTGGGCTGTGTGTTTCCATCCACACAAGGAATGGAGGTGCGCGATCCTTCGATTGAGACGGGTTGCTTAATCTGAAGGGTCTCGTCGAGCTTCAACTCTGGAAGGTCAATTTGGACGGCGGCTCGTTGGGGCAAACAATTCAAGACGCGCTGAATTCCACCATCGACGGCAGCGAGCGTATCGGCATCCAGCACTATGGAAGATGTGGACCTGAGAAGCTTTCGCACATCCTTGCATTGTGGAGCCGCCTTATCTGAATCGAAAATTTTCGATTAAAACGTTTAAACGTGCCCGCGGTTTAGTTTTCATCTGCAGAGCTTTTTTTTTTTCTTCAACTCCAGTGGGAGCCTGTTGGCGTAACATCTAAACGATCCTTTCACGCATACAGTATTTTGAGTCGCAAGGCTTTGGTCACCAGAAGTTTCTTGGGCTTTGGTGGTTGTGATCTGGGCGGCGGCCAGCAGCACGAGCAACACAACTGCACTCCACATTTGGAGCGACTCAAGAAGGCGGCGGCGTGCAGCTTTATAGAGATTGGCTGGTTCGCGCCAGTTTCACTGATGGACAGGGGAGCGGCCGCGGCGGACAGAGGGGAGGGGATGCAATTCTTGATACCAAAAGGAAGGGTGGAGCAAATTTCGTGATCGGTCGCTTGCGGCTTTCCCATCAAGAGATGACCTTGAGAGTATATCGTTTTTGTCAATGTCGGATTCATGTCGTTTTTTTGAACGGCTTTCCTTGGGGAGTGGATCGAGAACGAAAACGAAAACGTCTCGGGGTGTTTTTCTGATTGATTGAGTGTTTTTCTGGGGAAGAGCGTCAGACTGAAGATCCGAAGGTCTCGTGTTCGATCGACGAAGTCGCACACGGTTATGTTGATGAACCGGTGCAAGGATCAAAGGCAACTAAGGAGGCTAACACTGTTGGAGGAATGTTGGTTTAGGAGCTTCAGGCCTGTGTTCTCCTGTTGTGACAGCGGAGTGAACTCCTGTCACCTTCTGGGGATTTTCCTTCCAAGAATGGTCTTATGAACAATAGCAGAACTGATGAGCACTCCAGGAGCGCCTTATTTGAATTGTTTTTTGTTGTATCAATTCTTTTGCTTGGTAAAAACGCTGTTGCTTTTTTGAGGAACTCTGGTGCTCACATTAATGTTTTTCTAGGGTGGCTGGACAGGGATCAAGAAGGATACTTTGCACAACAAGTAGTTTCTGGGAGTGCTGGCTTTATCCCAGACATAAAACATTGTGTGGAGTGCGACAGTGAATACAAAGAGTTGTTTTCTAGGAGAGTTTTTTTTGTTTATTTTATGCCGATGTGTATCTTGCTGATCAAGGGATATTGTATTGCGTGTATTACAAAAAAAATGAGCTTAGAATGCAAACGATTGAGATGATTTTCCAAAGGACCCCAGAGAGTGAATAGGATCCAATGTACTTTATGTTTGGGGTTGTATTGAATAGGATCCAACCTGAGATGATAACTAAGATGTTCGTTGGGAACCCAAGAATTTGATATCGATATTTTGAACTGTGAATAAAAAGCAAAAATCTGCTCTCTTGTTCAGTTTTGTTTTGTGGGGTGGATATTTGATCAAATGTCCCACCCACTTCAGTTTACTATGTCATCCACATTCAGTGCTTTTGCCAATGTCTGCAACAAACCCCTCATGCATGGGCTGCTACGCTCCGAAAGAGTCCAGAAATCAATTCATTGCAACAACCTCCTGTCAATTGACAAAAATCTTTTGCAAAAGATCATTGAGCTCCATAACGATTGTTGGTTTCATTTCTATCACCCAAGCTTCTACAGCCCACATATTCACTGGCAAAAACCCAGGCGTTCTTTCATTGCTGTCGTGTTAATCACATTGATTTTCGTTGAGAATTGAGGGATGAGGAAGGGTGATCTTTTGATGTTTGTTGTCGAGACACACTTATCTTTCGCCGTTTGTGGAAGCCCATAATACTTTTTTCTTAATTTGCTCTTCTGTTCATCGTTACTTTATTTTTCGCCGGAGAATTTTTGTTTTCATGTGTCCCCTGCTACCACAGAAACACTGTATACCCACAGAGCACCCTACGTCGTCGTTTTTTTAAGATACTGGCGAATCCCATATTTCTTCGATCAAATGTGCCAGATCTTGAAAATGACTAAAAAAACCGATAACCCTTTTCTAACACAATCCAAAGCGAATGGAAAGCCTCCCCCCCCCCCCCCCCTTTCACACATATTCCTATGGATCCGTAAATTTACCTGAACAACTCGTTCGCAGTGATAACGAGACGTCTGCCAAACACTCTCTATCACAGAACTGCAAAAACTCCTTGATGAGAAAACCCACATCAAAATTCTGATACAAATCATGGGAGGACGACCACGTCCAGAGGATGCATCCTTTACATCTTGTAGTGAAATTTTTTTAAGGCTGTTCACCAGTGATGGTGGTGGAGGGGCAACATCCACACCCTCCCTGATGTCCATTCACTTTCTGGTGCTCCTTTCTGCCTTCCTTGATGGCGTTTTCAAACTCTCTGACCAGATCCTTGTTCTCCGGCTCCACCCGTAACCCCTCGAAAAAAGCCAACGCAGCTTCCTCCCATCTCTTCAGGTCCCTCAAAGAACAGCCCTCCCTGAACCACGCCTTCACATATTTCGGATCCAGCGTCCTAGCAATCCTGGTGTCATGCAATGCCTCCTCCGACCGTTTCAATCGCAGAAACGTGGCCCCCCGGTTTGCCCATACCTTGGCATCCTTCGTCCAGAAAGCCAACGCTTTCGAGTAAACTTCCAGTGCCTTTTCGTAGTCCTTGCCGACAAAAGCGATATTTCCCTGACGCTGGAAATCTTCGTAAGCAGCAAAATCTGGCTTTTCAGGTTCCGGAATTTCCACTTTCAGAACCTGCGAGGAGGGGCCCGCTTCCACATTCTTGGATTTGTTCTTTGACATGATCGCATCCACGGACCAGTCGTCGCTGGAGGTGCCCTCCGGCTGCGAAGTCAGGGGAAACAAGTGCTCCACCACTTTCCGGTGACCTTCCATGGCGGCTGCGTGGATTGGGAGGTGAGCCTCGTCATCAGCTATGTTAGGATCCGCTCCTGAATAAAACCAACCGGCAAAAATATGTAAAAGATTGAGCAACAAACAATGTAACGACCAACCAGGACCCCTTTGGCAATATCTGCACTAAAAAGGCTCCACCACTGATCCCGAATTCAAAAAAATAAAAAAATAATAAATAATAAATAATAATGCTCGCAGGGAGCAAACAGTCGGTTTTTCAAACAATGTTCTGTACGTTTTCACTTGTTTGGTACACTTTCACAATCTTCGTGTTTTGTCTTGGTATTGGTGCTTTGTATTTTGCGCTACATGAGTGTCTGATTGCATCTTTTTTGCTGTGCGACCTATAGAACCCCCACCTGCTGCCAACAATTTCTCAGCCAATTTCAGCGACACATCCTCTGTGGCAGCCCCAGTGGTGACATGCAAAGCTGTTACCCCTCCCATCACTTGCACAGTCGCATCCGCTCCTCGATCGATCAACATGGACACCGATGCCAAGCAGCCGGAGGCACTGGCCATTATGAGCGCCGTCACACCCTCGGGGCTTTTCGTGTTTGGATCGGCACCACGGTCCAACAGGAATTTCAAGCACTTTGATTTGGCGGCCCCCGCCGTCCAGAGCAGTGGTGGTCCTACGACAGTGAGGGAACAAATTTGTTGCTCCAGGGGTCTGTTTTTTGAGTGTGTGGATGTGGGTGGCTATCTCCCTGATGAATGCCAAAAAACCAACGTTTGATTCGACGAGCAGCGACCTTGAGGGGGAATTCGGAAGGTCGATCGAGGAGGGTTCATTTCGGATGTGTGTCAAAGACCTCTCGCATTTGCTGCAACCCAAAGGACTAAAAACACTCCCTTAAAAAATTAGCTTATGAAGGTTTTTTTTTTTTGGGGGGGGGGGGCAGGGGAATGAACTGGCAAGAGTGGGCAAAGGCCCCTGATCGACTCTCCGTTTTTATCAAGCTAAGTTTTCAAGCAACAAGCAGCCTCCCCTGGTCGATGCCCCACCTGCATTGGAGGGTGCATTCAAATCGGCCCCCCTGTCCAAGAGCAATTTCACTATCGGGGTGTTGCCTGCGGCTGCAGCATGGTGTATCGGTTGGATCTCGTTTTTCTCGGACCCTGTCAACACCGCACCGTTTTCCAGCAGAGCTTCTACCGTTTCTAATCGGCCCCCCACACAAGCCAACCCCAGCGGCGTGAGACCTGCACAAGACATGGCAGCAGGGATTCAGAGCCATTCCATCCATGCATGCTGTCAGATGTGTAGTGAATTATCATGAAATTAAAGGGTGTCATACCCTTGGTTGTTGCTTTCTATTGAGAAAAACTGGTCCATGCTGCTCAGCTAACTCCATCCCAGCAGATTTTCATTTCCTTTAGAAAACCCAGATCGAATTCGTCCCTTGTTCCCTCATATTTCTGTCATTCATCAGATCCCCCACAGCGACCAGAGCACCCACCGTCCGTGTCTTCGCTATTCACGTCCAACCCAAACTCCTTGATGGCCGCTAAGCACAGCGCTCTGTGGCCGAACTGAGCGGCAAAGTGCAGCGCAGTTCTGCCGTTGCCATCCCTCACTTCCCTGACATCCGAATCCTCGAACTGCAGCGCGGCTCCCCGAAGCATGTCGACGTCCCCAGATTGCGCAGCCTCCATGACCGCGCGAACCTACACCCAAAGGGATATCCATCTGTGAAACTCCCACAAACGAACAGGAGATCACGCTCTGACACGCGAGCGAAGGCGACTACAAAAACGAGCCGCCCTCATTTCGCGAATTAGGACGTCGACAAGGCACAGGACATAGCGAAGGACAAGTCTGTTACACTCATACATAAGACGTCAAAACCAACGAACGCACACACGTTCTCACGCTGCGCGTAGGCCTCCGCCGCATTTCCCCCCTTCCCAACATTTTCTTTCTTATCGCCCATCACGATCGAAAACGTCCGAGCCGTTCGCAGAAAACACAGACAGGAACAGCTTTTTCGCCCACCACGGCGCCCAAATAGGAAAACCCAGAGCTTTTCCGAAACCTCGGATTTTGGCTGCCTATGTCCGACTGGCTCGTAGCGATGACGTGACGGCGAAATCCTTCAAAAAGGAAAACCCAGCAAAAATGTTGCAATTTTTTAGCAGTTGCCTGTATAAGGAGGGGTGGTCTTACTCTCTTAGCCAACAAAGCTGTTATTCTTCCTGGTCGAGATATTCACTCCACCCACTGCGCGACGGAAAAGCCTGCGTTCGCTGTCTTGATCCGACATACCGAAAGTCTAGCAGGTTAGCGCTCACTACCTTATGGGGGGGCCTTCTGATGGTCCCTTAACGAATCTACAGGCCCCTGATCTGCTAGAGTTTTTTAGTGCTGTTGGGTTGGAGGTTCTTCTGACATTAAGGGGGGGGGGGGCTAACATGCCATTTTCTGTGTTGTATATGTTTGGATGTGTGCAGTAACTTGAGCAAAGCTACCGAATGATGATGTTGACTGGGCATCCTGGGATGGTCCGGTGTGCTGGGAACAGGCCACTTTTTTCAACTGCTGCTGAGCAGATCAAGAGTGCACCAAATGGTGGGTGGGAAAGAAAAATAAAATAAATAAAAAAAAAATAAAAAAAATATATATATGTTTGTTTGTTTGTTTTTTTGTTTTGATTTGTGTGTTTACTGTCAAATCTCAAGACTATTTTTTGAATACTAATTTTTTGACCATAATGCAGGAGCGTGTCTGGTGTCGGGTGCTTTTCGAGAAACCTTTTTTTGACCGACTAGAAAGAAACAAGTAGCCATGTAAATGACAAATTATTTTTTGGGGGGTGAGGAGGGGGAAATGAAATATGTGGGGTTACCGGGGGTGTTTTTCTCCTGCCTAAAATTTATGTACTTTTTGCAAAAGGCCGTCCGTGCAGGGTTCGATCAGTCCGATCGATTTCCGGCAGACGATCGTATGTGAAGAGGTGCAGAGCAAGCGAGGCCGAAAAAACAGAGATCGCTGAAAATGCTGACGTGACAGAGGAGGTACTATCCAGAAGGAAATTACCCCCCCAACAAAAATAAAACGAAAATTTCTCATCGGTTTTACAAATGTTGTTGTTCGATCAGTGGGAATTCCATGTTTTCAGATTTTCTGGATTAGGGTCCCTCTTTGTAAGGCCAAATTCTCCATTCCGTTGAGCACTGCTCTCTCAGGGATGTGTTGGTGGGGCTGGTGTTGCATGGCAAAATATCTTTTTCGGTTTTGGTCTGCAGGGTGCTTCTGTGCCAGAAATTTTGCCCGAAGGGGAGCTGATGTTCGAAGAGCCAACTCTGTGGCAGAAGTCTTGTGCCAATTTCAAAATGTTTTTTGCTCCACCTTGGCAAAGATGCAAAGGAAACTCCATCCTTGCTTTGGAGGTGTGTGGGTGGCCTTGCGCTAGAATTTGGAATTTTCTTCCAGCATTGATCGACTTCAAACGACAAAAGAAACGAAAAGAGAGACCTCAAGAAATGAACGGTGAACTGGCGGAAACTCAGCCGGCCCAGAAGTTTTGGAAGTTTTGGCTAAGATTCAATAGGCATAATAAAACTGCTAACTTGAAAAAAATCTTGTGCAGATATCTGGACAAATCCAAGATTTGCTGCCCGACACTTTTTCCAGAGCAGTTTCTCTCCCTGGACTCTGCGAAGCTCTGACTAAGGCTGCCTACGACCCTCGCATCAAAGGCTTGTATTTGAACATCGACGTTTTGGATTGTGGATGGGCCAAGCTGACCGAGGTTCGCCGACACGTGGAGTTTTTCAAGCAGTCAGGGAAATTCTCGATCGCATACATGACCAGAGGGGCAGAGAAGGAGTATTACCTGGCCTCAGCCTGCGATGAAATCTACACTCCACCATCTGGAAACGTATTTTTACGCGGTCTCAGAGTTTCAGGTCGGTCTTCCAATTTTATTTTTTTTTTTTGGGGGGGGGGGGGAAAGGTGGGGGAGTAAATTGTCTTACTGGCAAAACATCTGTTGGAAAACAGCATGGTTTGGTTAGCTTTCCCTTCTGTAGTTATTTATTTGAAATCGGATTAAAAATTCAGGAAGGTGAAAAATATCGAGATATATATATATCTATGTGTGTGTGTAATTTTTCTTACATGAACTCTGAACCACAGGTCTGACCCCCAATTCAGATGTGAGTTGGATTCTTGGCCACATTCAATGACTGATAGGTTTTCCCTGGCGTTTAATCCATTTTTTTTTTTTTTTGTTTCCTTTCAAAAAAACAAAAACAGGTACTTTCCTTAGGGGTGCTTTCGACAAGGCTGGCGTGGAGCCTCAGGTTCGCCGAATCGGAAAGTACAAGTCTGCTGGAGACCAGCTTCTCAGGGAGGACATGTCCGAACCTCAGAAAGAGCAACTCTCGGCCCTTTTGGAAGACCTGTACGATGGGTTCATCGCCGCTGTTTCTGAGTCTCGCTCCATTCCGGAAGAAAAGGTCGTCGAATTGCTGGATACGCCTTACTACGGCATGGAGACAATGAAGGAGGGGGGCTTCGTCACGGATTTGAAATACAAGGACGAAATTCTGGACATGTTGAAGGAGAGGTTGGGAGTGGAGAAGAAGAAGAAAGTCAGTCACATCCCGTTTGCAAAGTACAAGAGGGTGCCCCCCGGCACTTTCGGATTGAACAAAGGAAAGCTGATCGCCGTGATTCGGGCATCTGGTGCCATTACAAGTACGTTTTGGGGGTGGGAAAAAAGTGACGCCTGTCGGAATTAAATGGCAGCTGAAGTTGCCATTTCATTTTCATTTTTGAAATGAAGAGCGTCCCCAGCTGCCCAAAAAAGAAAAGGGAAAAAGAAACTTCTGAAACTTCTGGAAAGAAACACAGTTTGTGTGGGGGGGGGTGAGGGGGTGACTCTATTTTTTTTTTCTGAAATTTCCAGCTGAGGCACCCGGTGGCTCTCCCCTCGGAGGAGGCTCCGATTCGATTGCAGCCAAAACTGTCATTCGAGAAATTCGAAAGGCGGCGGACATCGAAAAAGTGGAGGCGATCGTTCTCCGAATCGACAGCCCAGGTTGAGATCGATATCAAAATTATTTATAAAAAAAACAAAAAAACCCCAATATTTTGGGGTTTTCACCAAGTTTTTCCCACACTTTATTTTTGTCAGAGGTAGTGCTCGGATTCTTGTCCATTTCTTGTCCAGAAAAAGTTGCCCACTCTGAATCTATCCAACAAATCGTTTTAAACTTTGGATAAAAAGTTTAAAAATAATTTTTCTTTGGGTATTCATCTTTTTGTTGAAGTCCTTTTGGAAATTTAAAAATCATCAAAAAAATTTAAACAAATGAATATATAAATATATACCTGTGCATGAATGAAAATATGTTCGATTTACATCAGGCAGACTTGCCCAACGAAGGCCATCCACAGCGGCATGTTTCAGCCCAAGTCTTTGAGAGAAACCAATCCTTATGTATGTACGTATCTACCTGTCTTGAGGCATGTTAAGCTGAATAATTGCCCCCCCAAAAAAACTGCTTCAGGTGGTGACGCCCTGGCCAGCGATTTGATGTGGAGAGAAATCAAAAAGGTGGCGGGCGACAAGCCAGTGATTGCATCGATGGGCGATGTGGCGGCTTCTGGCGGTTATTACATGGCAATGGCTGCAGATAAGATCGTGGCGGAGCCCCTCACGATCACCGGCTCCATCGGAGTCGTCCTTGGAAAGATCAACCTCGGAGAACTCTACAAGAAAATCGGGTAATGCAATCGGTGGGATTTGAACCCTGGACATACAGCTCCTCCTCCATATGAAATAGGCGGAGCAATGATAATGATGATCTTGGTAGCATGCTTTTGTGGATATTTGCTGAGCCTGGCAAATTCATCTTGTTGGTGAATGAATGTTTGATTTGTTTCAATTTGTAAATTAGGCACTAAACTTGCCTAAGGAAGGCCGTCCACAACAAGGTGATTGAGCCAGCTTGTTGGGGAGTTGATGGTTTTTTGTGTGTGTGAGTAGGGTTGGCAAGGAGACGATTGCCAAAGGTCGTTTCGCCGATCTGTTCGCAGACAACAGGGGGTTCACTGAGGATGAGGACAGTTACTTTTCGGGCTTGGCGGAGCACTCTTATGCGGAATTCCGTAACAAGGCTGCCAAGTCGAGGGGAATGGAGATCGAAACGATGCAAGAGCTGGCACAGGTGGATTAATGCTTGTTTTTTTTCGCTCGGTTTTCGCTCAATTCTGTTGTGCTGGAGTCTTTCTTCTGACAAAACAACTGCTTGGCCGGAAATGCAGGGCCGCGTTTGGTCGGGCAAGCGAGCTTTGGAGAATGGGCTGGTCGATGCATTGGGGGGTTTCCCTCGAGCTGTGGCAATCGCCAAAGAAGCTGCAGGTCTGAAGCCTGAGGATAAAGTCAGATTGATGGAATTCTCCAAGAAAAAGGGCTCCCCGTTTGACGTTCTCCAGGGGGCCGGTGCGATGTCTGGCTCTGTGTCGTCAGTGATTTTGCTTGGCTACGGTTTGTTGAGTTTGCTGGCTTCTGGGAAAGGGGGCGAGATTCGACTGTTGGAGGGTGCTGGGTGTGTCTTGTTCGGAGGGCTGGGGTTGGTGGATGTGTTGAAAGGGCCTGACGCGGACCCTGAGTGGGAATACACCATGAGTGAGACTGACATGGAAGGCAGCGAAGCGATCAGCCCGCAGGTAGGTCTTGTTTTGGCCCGTTTGATGGGAAGATCACCTGTTTTGCAACCTCTGGTGTGGTTTTTGAGCCAAGATTCGTGGCTATTGTTGAAAGAAGGCAGGATCGCATATTAAAAGAATAATGTAGAGCGTAGATGGCCTGTGTGGAACAATAAAAACAAAAAACTTCTGAAAGATGGGTAGGAATGCTCATGGCAATAGCTAGTGATATGTTTCTGCGATAAAGGCTGCATCCCTGTCCCCTCCCCCTTTCTCTGCTCCACTTCAGAAAATGAGTGATTTCTGGATTCTGTTGATATATATCTTACATATATATATATATATATATATATATATATTAAGAACTTGTTGGACCGTTTAGAACGAAAAAGTTTTCATGGGTTCAAGCAAGAAGGCAATGATGCATCAAATCAAATATCCGCTTGTCCGTTTTCGAGATTTATGTGTGTGTATTTTCATCTTTGCTGTGGTGCAGGCGGTGATGGACGACTCCATTTTGACTTCGCAGCTGCTGTCGCCAGCCATCAAGGATTTGATCAACAAGATCAAGTGATGGAGCTGACAGAATGGCTACCTTCTTTTCTTAATTCCACGGAGAAGGAGAACGAAAAAAGAAAAGACTTGCTTTTCAAAAGAGGCTGCTGTATCCTGGGCAACTCGATGGACAAAGAATATGCTAAAAAAACACACATGTTCATCCCTGAATATTTCTACTATGACATACGTTATTCACAAGAAAAAACGAAAAACAAGAAAAAAAAAAAACTGATGTGGGATTTTTTTGCAATGACACGGATTTGCTCAGGGGAAAAAAAAAGTGCCGATGGCGTTTTCTTTTTTAAATACTCTTATTTTTAGAAATTTGCGATGCACCGACAAAAGAGCTAGGTTGCAACTAGCAATTTGAGGGCCTCTTATTTCTGATTTTTTTTTTAAGTTTCTGAGGGGATTGATTGAATTTTTGTAAGGGGTGAATTGAGCCGTATGTCCTTTATTGTATACATCCATATTGTGTTGGCGAATTCAGCCCATAGAACTTTTCCAATAAGTGAGCATGCCATAATCCAGCACCCCAGTCAAAAAGAAGGGGTTTTTTACTTTGGGAATTTATACTGTTTGTGTGGTCCTTCAGCGTTGCTGCCTGGTTACTGTCAGGGAATTATTGCCTGGATCCTTCACACAAGAATGACAAGACAATTGTGAAACAGCTTAAGGGGGTCCTTATTTTTTCAATGTCTCCAGAATTTAGAACTGAACCAATGACCTCGGATATCTATTTTGTCAATAACAGGGGGGAGGTGGTGTGGCAAACTCAAGCTTGTGATTGTTCAAATCGAATCGAAAGAGGAAATGCATGCAAATGAGCAGAGTGTAAATTTTGTCTTTCAGAGACTGGCGGGTCGAACACACTCGAAACACTTTTGGTTACCGGCGCACCGGATACAAGTCTTACAAAAGTCGCCGACTTTTATACTGTCCCCAAATTCGGACTTCATTGAGCGTTCCTCCCAACTCTCCCACAATTTCTGTCATTCCTATTCGAACAAAATTCCCATACCCAAGAAAAGATGTAAAGCTCACTTCACACTATCACACAACAACCAATGTCCTGGTTCATATCCCAAGCTTGCGCTTCACTCTCTTGACATCCCAGGTTCAATCCTTACTCCATTCTTTCCTCTCCAATCTCCTCTCCTTTTTCACACAGAGCAGAGCTGCTCACCCCACAAAAAACGGAACAACAGGGTGGCTGTCTCTACAGGGTCGATCAAGGACCTGGGCATCCCAAAAAAACCCAACACCCCCTGGGGTCGGTTATCGACCAGTGACGGTTTCATTGTTGAGAACTTTCAGGAAAAAGTCCGTGGCTCGCGCTGAGAGGTTCAATACTTCTTCACCAGCCCACCACAATGAAACAAATCAGCGTTTGCACCCTCCTCTAGTCTTTGGTGGGAAGACTCGATTTTGGCAAACCATCGAGCGTGCGTTTCGCCAACAGAGGGAAGGCCACCAATGGGTCCACCCCTTCAACCAAGCCACATTTACTTCTCCATCCATCTTTCCCAAGCGAAGGCTCGGATGTCACTTCTCGCGAACCACAGCGCACCTCTATCGATGCAACGCCTAGAACACATAAAAAAAAAGGAAAAGAAAAGAAAGACAGGTGTTGTAACGTTAGCTTGCGCAGCCGTCGTCGTGAAGGTAGGACCTATCCACATGCTTCGAACGCAAAGCGAACGTAGTGTAGACATTACATTCCCTTGGCGGGGTTCAATTTTATCAGGGGGTGAACTAAGACTTGCAGAAGCCTCGGCTTCTGAAAGAGACAGTCGCGGAGACCCGACGGAGCTCTTTGGGCAGAATGTCGGCGTTTTCGAACGCACGAAACGTAGTTTTGGAGATGTGGGAAAAAAAAAATTGTGACATCACTTGATGGCAATAGCACACCATTTCTGTGTTTGGTTGAGAGTCCCACTTCCACTCTGATTCAACAGATCCACGTCCCAAAGGATTGAACAAAAAAAGTGGAAATCTACAAACTCTTCGAAGATGTTTTCTGTACACTTCCCTCCCTGTCTTCATTTTCCCCCTCTACAAAAATCTAAAACACTTTCTAATAACCCTCGTTTCAGCCAAAATCAGGGAGAATCAGAACAAGATGAGCCTCTCATCGTTCAGCAACAACGAATTTATCCAGCATCCCACAATCTTCAAGCACCTGCAAGGAATGCAAAATATACAAAATTTAATGTACAGATTTTACCAAACAGCAGCAGTGCCACCATCCATACAAGCCTCCCAACAAAAACAAACCCCCTTTTTCAATGAATGAGTGCATTCATGCTCCTACCTACCCACAGAGCATCTTTGATCTTCTTGGACAGTATGACCGAATCATCCAATGCTTCTTTGACACCATCGGAATTGGTCTCCATTATCATCCCCGTTATCTTTCTGGCAAGCAGTAAATCCGGCTGCTTAGCCACCACCTTGACAAAAACTTGGTTTTGCAACGGATCCAGTTGGGCTCCAGCCACCTTGCTCGAATCCCAGTCCTTGTCAGCAATCGAATTTCCTTTCTTACACTCGCTGCCCTGTACCACCGTATCCTGAGTATTGGGTTGACCAGCCATCAATTGACTAGGGTGCGAACTAGGGGATGTTGGTAGCACATCCTTCACTTTGGCCACCATGTCAGACATCGGGGATGCCGGATCGTTCTTGATATTCTTTAGAGCTCTGAGGCCTGGTGGATTCAACCCTGGAGGCAAATCTAAGTTCTGATCGGAAACGGTTGTCTGGTCTGGTTTAGGTGGTCGCCTCAACCCGGGGGGGAACTCCAATGATGGATCCTCTGGTATGGGTGGTTTGTTGTTCTCTGACTGACATGGGGGAGTGGTGGTTTTCTGAATGCCATCTTGTGATGGTAAGCCATCCTCCGATTGCACACCCTCGCACTCCAAATCGTTTCCAGCATCGTTATTCTTCCCACTTGACGAATTTGCTGACTGGGCATTGCGATTCCATTTCAATAGTCCTGGAGGCAGGTTGAGCCCAGGTGGCAGCCCTGGAGATCGCTTGCATTCGTTTTCTGCCAGCGGAGTTGTGGATGCTTCCTTTTTTGGAGGATTTTTCCCATAGCAGTCCATGAATGAGCGTGGTTGCTGTTCCTCCTTTGCACCCGATTCCTCCCACCCCATCCGAGATCGAGTCTGATGGCAGGTCCTCTTCTCACGGGCTGACCACTCTTTCCAGTCGTCGGGGGATGGGTTTCGCCATGCTGCTCTCCTCCATCCCCTGGGGGGTCTTTTTTTGCGTTCGTTGGCCTCCCTGAGCTTTTCCTCTCGTTCCTCCTTCGTTTGGAATCGAGCGACATAAAGAGGCTTGGATCCCTGAGGGATGCGAGTGCCATGCATGCCGTGAATGCCGTTGGTGGCAGACTGGACGTCTTGAAAACACACAAATCCAAAACCGCAGCTTTGCCCGAATTCATTCACCATCACCTATGGGATGGGAAATCATGTTGCAATTTTTTTTCATCAATCTGGACAATTTAAGTTCCTTGCGTTTGATCCATGAAAATCACTCTTCGAATATTAGTCATTTGGTTTTTGTTTCTACACTGTGCAAGATACATTTTGATCCTTCAGCCATTGATTTCGATCTCCATAACATCAGCCATTTAGACTGGAAATTTCCGCTGAAATTAAATCAAAAAAGATGGAGGAGCATTCGATTCATTTGGCGCCGTGTATCATGAGTGTCAGTTCCCGGCACATTTTTTTTTCCCCGTTTTTTGGTGGATTTTTTTGAAAAACACAAGAAAAGGTACCTTTGCAGAGCTGATCTTTCCGAAGCTCTCGAACAAGCTCCTCAGGCCTTCGTCGTTTACGCTTGCAGGTAGGTCTTTCACATACACGTTTCGATCCTTGGATGCCTCCACTTGCTCTTTCCTCAGCTCCGAAAATCTACACATGAGCTTTGTTAAAAACGAATGCCAGCACACCAATGAGTCACAGATTTTGACGCTGCAATTTTCTGTAACAGCCTATTCGATCGCCCCATTTGCACCTTTAATTAATTAATTAATTTTTAATTTTCTTAACCTTTAGTAGGTTACAACACACTTTACACACAAATAAATTCCAAGAGTGTGTCGCACCATCCACTCTATTCATTAATCAAGTTGGAAAAAAAAATTGTTGGAACGGAAAGAAAAAAAAAAGGATGAAAATATGGAGCATTTTGCAATTTTTTTCTGTGGATTCTATTGACCAGCACCATCTAAAAAAACGACAAAACTCTCAAAAAAACAAAAGGAGAGAGGAGCACCTTTCAGCGAGAGCTTTTTGCCTTTGGTCTTTCGTTTGGGCTTCCCCAACAAAAAGCTTGGAGCCATCCACTTCTTTTTCATGCATCTCCGCCACGGCAGTTGCTGCAGCCTGACTGGTAGAAAAACTTACGAAACCAAATCCCTTGGGCCATCCCAGCATATCCTTGGAAATAAAAATTCGAACCGCCAAAAAAACATGAGTGTCTTCACTTGTCCTTTTTTTTCCCCTCAGCAATGATTTTTGCTTCATGTTTGTTTGTTTTAAATATATGTATTTACATGTATACATTTTTATTTTATTTTATTACTTTATTATTTTTTTTGGGGGGGGGAAAGAGAACTGCTTCAAGTCTTACCAAACTATGTCCTCTTCATATTATTATTGATTGTACAAATTATTTTCCTTCTTCATCATTATTATGGCAAGGGGATTTTTTGGCTTCAGACTTCGCATCAAATGCAGAAGGCACCAGTCGAAAACATGGCCTCATTTACCCATAGTTATTTTTTAAGCTTTTTTCCCCTTCCTAGTGCCCCTCTCTTTTCCCAAAAATCAGTCAATTTCCATTGTGGACTCCTTATCTTCACCTGTGCAACCTTCACACTCAAAATTTCCCCAAAATCCTCGAACAGCACCCTCAGGTCAGCATCCTCCCTCACATTCAAAGGCAGGTTTTTGACATATACATTCTTGAACCCTGCCCCTGGCTCCTTCTCTTCGCCCCTTTCTTTTTTGGGCACAAAATGCGCTACTTTGATCACCCTCCCCCGCAGTATCGACCCACTTGCAAGCTCAATGGCTTTGGCTGCAGATTTGGTTTCCTTGAATTGTACGAAGCCATACCCCAAGCTCTGGCCATCTTCCGACTGACTGATTTTCACACTCAAAACTTCGCCAAATTCGCTGAAGGCTTTGTGGAGAGACGGGGCATCGAGGTCCGGATCGAATCCCTACACAAAACAGAACTCTCTAGAAGCCAATTTTTTCTGGTGGTCAAGACATGAATTATTGGCAGGCATTTCGCCACACACCTCTATACATGATATGCTCATCAACATTACCTTAACAAATATGTTGCCTTCCCTCTCCACTGGTCTGTCTTTTTCTTTGGCTTCTGGGTTTGCGAAAGTAAGACATACAGCCTGGCCCTTGAACACCGTGTAGTTGAGCTCACCGAGAGCAGTTGCAGCTACAACAAGATAAAATCAACCTATTGAAAATGCACACATCCGAGCAAAAAAAAGGGAAAAAAAAAAAACGAGAAAGTCTCGGGGATTGATGTTTGAACAAGTGTTTGAACAAATCAAAATATTGTGAATTTGGACACCCTTTGAAGCAAAAAAAAGGAAAAAAAGGAAGATCAACATTGCATTACAGTCTTCTCTGCTGAAATAGATCCTGCACAAATGGGGTGAATTCAGTTTTTCGATTTTTTGCTCTATATTTTCGGATCCAGTCCAGTTTTTTTTATCGTCCATGGGTGCAAAAAAACTCGAAGATTGTATACGAGAGGCTGGATCCTCACCTCCCGCCGGCGCTCTAAAATTGATGTATGCGTATCCCAACGATTTCAGTGTTTGGGCGTCTCGGCACACGCGGATCGACGAAATCGGACCAGCCTTCCGTCGCAACAAAACACCACATTTTACAAAGACGTTGAACAAATAACACCGCCAAGGGTCGCAGGCACCCCACGGACATCAAAATGGAACCCACGGCAAAACACCGGTGGATTCTAGGCAGGCTCACCTGTTTGAAAACTTCTATGAGTTGGGCTTCATCGACGTCCGTGTGTAGATTCGCAACATGCAAGCTGTACTGGCACGGATCTTCCTCCGCAGCCTCCGAACTCATATCTGCGACTGGAGGGTAAAGGCGGACGCCTTCTCGGTGACCCTCGAAACCGACAATTTTTCTCTTTTTTAGCGATGGCTTTGATCGATGATTCAGGGCATCCAGCCTTCTTGTGGGAAACTCTGACGTCAGTTGCACTTCCATGGATATGGTGTGGGTGAGTTCGTATGCATGGAAACCGTCCCTCCCCTTCGTTTCACACGACTGCTTTCCTGGTTCTTCGCACCATGAACACACGGCCAAAACGAAACGAGACGCAGAAACGCCCACCAGAAGTATTCCTTCCGCTGAATTCAACAAATCTGATTGAAAACGCCTCCCAAAACCCAAATCCTTTCGCCAAAATATCCTTTCTCAGAACACTTCTCGACTTTGGAGAATGGATCTTCTTTTTCTGTGCGCGTTTCTTTCCACGTCGCAGGATTGCAAGCTTTGCATACCATTTGTTACTCTCCTTTTATGGTGTTTGTCCTTTTCCTTTAGGTCTTTGTGCATACATCGATCAACCGATTTGAAGTGGGTGCATACCGAACGTCCAACTCCTGCCTGCATAACCCATTCCTGGATTCCAGTCTATCCGCTGATCAGTTTTTTGAAGTCCTAGTTTTTGCTCTGTTTTTGAACCATTCTCACACCTCCTGTTATGGATAGCACCTTTCACCAAACACACAGTATTACTGCCAGAACGAGACATGTGTAAACAAAAAAAACGGAGTTTTTTCCCCTCACACCCGTGTGAGAAAATGGAAAGGCGGCTGAGTGAGCGCCGCTTACTGAGCGGTTGGTCGTTCAGTGCTGTTGAGAGAGTGAAAATAGTAATAAGACTATGTTCCTTGTGGATGGTAATTATGTTTTTGGAGGGTAGAGGGAGGTCCCCACCAGTTCAAAAGAACCACAAAAAAGTGCACCAAGCCAGGTTTGCTTTCATTAAAAAAACACTCCCACAGTGACCCCTTTCTTCGCAACATCAATTTTCTGTCTCACTCATAAATATTTGCTCGGCGATTAACTGCAGCTCTGTTTAATTTTTTTTGGCGGTCCTTTGATTTTCTCAAATGTGGAATGCTGGAAAATACTGAATTTTAACATCCCGATAGAAAAATGAGCATTTTGGCCCCACATCTTCTAAAATTTAACCCAAAGCTGCTACACCAATTAACGTGCATGTCTGTTTCACGGGAATCCCACCCTCTTCTGCCCCCCGTCCACTTCCCCCCCCTCACCTAATCCACCACCCTTGTTGAGGTGGGGTTCAAGTCGATCGCCCCCCCCCAAAAAAAAATAAAAAAATAATTAATTGCATTGTTTTTCGATCATTATACCCATGGACGACTTTTGTGACGTCCCAACCGTAACGTCAAGCAAAACGCTCGGTCCCAATCTTCAGTGCCTACAAGCTAGACACAAGAATACATTCAGAGACCAAGGGAATAATCGAAGCCGCTTTTTGCCGACAGGGTTGGAAGGCTGCGCTTGAAACCCAGCAAGGTCCGCGGCCACCTGACAAAGGCGATAGTGGACCGACGGCCGGTTTCGAGAGCCACCCGGTCGTCCTTCGTGCACTGGGCGACGAAGTGCCAGCTAAAGCCAATGAAAGGGATTACTGCGCTGTGGAAAACGGTGTCACCAACTTTATAGTGTTTTGGAAGGATATGAATTTTACGGTTGGCAGCTGCAGTTAGATGGGCACTGGATGTAAATCGGATACATTGAATCAAGTGTCATGCGATATTATCACCTGATGTCTGCACAAACACAGTCCAAAGCCGGAAATGTGCTATGTACAATGTACTCGTTTCTCTTACAAACCGCGACTTCTCTAACCCAGGTTTGTACTTGGCTGGAAAAAATGTTACGGTCTAAAAAAACAACTTTGAAAGGCAGGCTTGTGGGCTTTTTTCGTGAGCAAGATCGCAATCAGCGCTGAGACAATTCACAGCGTGATGATTCAGTGTTCACACGCGTGCACATGTGTACACAGAGTCAAAACTTGTGATCACAGATGGCCAAATCGTTTGAAAACGTACTCCCAGGCCTGCCGTGTTCATCACCGCATCAATCCGTGTGAAGCCAACCCAGAGCAGGATATTTCAGTGTTCGACACGATTGCACACAGGGTCAAGACCTGTGATCACAGATGGTCAAATCATTTGAAAACGTACTCCAAGCCCTTCTGTGTTCTTCACTGCATCAATCAATTCTTTAACTACAGCAAGGTAAGGGGCAAGTGCCATCATGAACTGTCTATCAAGAGTTTTGAAAGGGTCGATCTTTCGAGCGGTTGGGATATTTATTAGAGAAGTGGGTCGGGGGATGGCAATTCTTGTGGCCTGGTTCCTTTGAGAATTACAAGTGCAACGACCCTGCGCAACACCAGACGAAGAAAGCTGTCCCAGGTTTGCTCTGTCCAACCACTTGTTCGGTGGGTCCTCTTTGCACAAAGGTGTCAAGACACTCTCTTGCTTTTTCCGCATGTCGTTGTATCTAAAGGCCACACAACTGCATTCCACAGCTCTGAGACGCTACAATGATGATGAAGTCACGAAAAGCGGGTAAAGGTTATACCTGCCCCGACTGTGACAAGTTTATCGAGGGTATGGATTGTGCCCACACTCTTTCTCGACTTGAGGGTTGGAAAAACAAGTCCGGCTGCTGCGCCCTTTGTCTGTGCGGGTACCCAGTGAACGCGAAGCAAGTTTGGGCCAATGTGTTCAATAACTATCTTGATGATAAGAGGGATTCGTCTGAAAACGCATACATCTACGCCGAAACGAAGGGCGGTCAAGGTCATGTGTATTATGGAACATTCAACGACTGTGTTCGGGGCAACGGCTTGTCTGCAAGCGGGATGTCGACCTGCAAGGTTTTCAAGCGCTATGGCGGCGCCAACTAGGCACTTGCGAGAAATGGTTTCCGGGGAAACGGAAACATGTTTGTTTTATTTCACGGGGGCTGGGGTTTGGGGTGTTGTTTTTGGCTTTTTTGGGTTTCTTGTGTTTTTGCTGCTTTTGTGTGTTTTCTGTGTGTTTTGATGAACAAACGTTTGTTAGTTCACCCGATTGTAAGAATAAAATAGGCAGGGTGGACTATTCGTCGTTTTTTTCCCCGCCCGAGTCGAGTGGTTCCCGTTCTTTCTGTTCTGAGTTTTGTGGGTCAAATGTGGAAACGAATTGGAACGGGAAATTTATGAGTGTTTCAGGGCGTGCTTCTAATATCATAGTTATTTCATGGGTGGGAGATATGAATCGTTTTTTTATGAGGAAAGAGGTTTTTTATGTTGATCGAGAAGAGTTTCGTGTTGTCGTTGAGGAGGCTCTGTTTCCTCAAAGCATGTTCACTATGGGAAGTCGCGTTCTGTGCGGGGTGTTTTTCAAACCCCGCACAGACGACTGAAACCCGTGCACAAAAAAAACAAAACCCCGCACAGCTCTGTTCCCCGGTTTGGCCGGTTTATGCCCGGGTCCCCATTTTGACCCCGCACAGACCAGAACCCCGCACACAGGACCTGACGTCTTTCCCATTGTGGGACCCCGCACAGATGAAACATAGCCCCGTACAGTGTGCGGGGTACCCTATCCTCCGTGCGGGGGTGCCGTGCGGGGTGGATATGGAAGACGTCAGGTTCTGTGTGCGGGGTTCTGGTCTGTGCGGGGTCAAATTGGGACCCCGGACATAAACCGGCCAAACCGGGGAACAGAGCCGTGCGGGGCTATTCTGTCCCTGTGCGTGGGTGTTCAGGGTGCTGTGCGATTCTGGAACCACCCCGCACGAAAGAGTCATACCCTCGTACAGCTGTGCGGGGTCTCTGTGCGGGGTGGCTGTGAAAACCTTGTGCGGGCTCCTCTTGTCTGTGTGCGGGGTGATTGTTGAAGGCGTGTGCCAGCGTATTCCGCCCCCGTGCGGGGTCCTTATCTGTGTGTGCGAGGTGGTTGGTGAAGGCGTGTGCCGGTGTATTTCGTCCCTGTGCGGGGTTATGTTGTGTGCATGCTGATTGTAGAAACATCTGTGTTGTGGTTGTTACAATAAAACTACGATGACAAGACCCCCTTTGAATGTAGACCCCATTTTTTTTTATCAAAGACTTGCCCATTCCCACTTGTTCCAAAAAAGAAATAGAAACAAAAAAAAAGGCCCAAAACCATGAACTCCAATCCTACCATTCCGACCCTGCGCTTGTCTTTCAATAAAACAGACCCACTGACCCACTTCCAACTGTTCTATCATATGCATATGAATCCGGGTTCACTGAGGCTGGAAAAGTCTTAATAAAGTCAGTTTCCTGAATCAAAACCAAAGTGATGGGTCTGGGTGTTGCTGTTTTTTGCGTGTTTTTTTTTCAGTCTTCGATATTTTCGCTATATTTTCCCTAGCTGGTCAGGCCTAGCGGAGAGGGCGACCAACGCATCCACAGCAGCAGTGCTCGCACCGTACCTAAATTGCATCGTTGTTTTTGTAATTTCCTTTTTTTTTAATGATTTGAGACAACTTCTGTAAATAAAATATGATGTCATCTTTTTCTTATCTAGAAAATGAAAAACAGCTTCTAATATTCAAAAATAACGTTTTTGTTTCTCTTCCCTTTAAAAAACAAAAGGAAATTATATTCTCAAGCACATTTGAAAAAAAAGGGGGCAACCAAAAAAAAGAAAAGTTCATCAAAAGCAATTTTATTTTTGGAGGAAAAAAAATCAACACAGTCCTGCTACCCCTTTTTCTTTTATTATTCTTTCATTTTTTCTTTTTTTTCAAGGTGACACTCACCAGGAAGAGTCAGGCATGTTGTCATTCAGGATGACTGACAGCAGCGCCCCAATGACTGACTTGAATGAAGATGGCTTCGATGAATCGATGATTATCTCTTTCAACAATGTGCATGCATACTCCAATGCAACTACATCCACATCATCCACATGGAAAATCTATATATTTTCAACATGAAAAAAATAAATAAAAACAAAACCATTCAACCATTCATTGTTAAAACACAACCAGCCAATCAACCACAAACTTTAAAAATTCAGATTTCCCAAATCAAATGTAACGATTGTTTTTATTAGACATCCTTACAAATATTTACTTATTTCTTCTGTATATATATATACTACCTTAATTTATTTCCATACCACTTTTTTAAAAAATAAAAAATAGTACCTGTGTTTAATAACAAAAAGTTACCTGGATGATTGCATCCACATGTCCGACCAGCATGGGCCTCCACTGATCGATTCCCATAGTAAGTATTTGAATGGCACCCCTTGCCTAAGCAATAACAGAAAATTAAGGGTTTTCAACAATTTTTTTTCATTTTTTTTTCCTTTCAACTCTTTCTTTCGTCTATGAATTTCAGACTGAATTCACTTCAATACTTTGAATTTACAATCGTTCCACTTTAAAACTCTTGAGTATTTTTTTTTAATTTTTTTTATATATTTCAATACACTTATGATGCAATCTTTTTAACATACCCAGATTTTGTTTGGAGCTCAAAGAAAAATGCAGAAAAATGAAAAGTGAAGTTTCGACCCTTTCCCCCTCCCCTTGTTCTTTTATTTCCTTTTTCTCTTTTTTTTTCTTTTTTTACAAGAATGAAATCGCTATGGAAAAAAAAAGAAAATTAAATCGCTTCCGAGAAAAAGAATAGATTTTTTTTTTCATACCTGAGTGTGTCAATGACATGTGGTGGTGATTTTGCCTCACAGCTGATTTGTTTTGCCAGACATCCAGGGGATGTGCCTGTTGCATATGCATTTTTATCAATAACCTACCTCAATTTCCAACTA
Organism: Bryopsis sp. KO-2023; assembly: GCA_030272585.1. NCBI lineage: Eukaryota > Viridiplantae > Chlorophyta > Ulvophyceae > Bryopsidales > Bryopsidaceae > Bryopsis > Bryopsis sp. KO-2023. The sequence goes on along the minus strand of BSYQ01000004.1, from coordinate 4,129,105 downwards.
GGATGTTGAGAATGAGGATGTTTGTGTGTGTTTTTTCCAGGTGGAAATAAAAATAAATAAATAAATAAACAGCAAAATTATGAATTTAAAAACAAAAATTTACTGGAAAGGTCTTAATTCTCCAAAAAAAAAAGGAAAAGAAAGACAAGTCGAACTCGACTAAAATACACGAGTGGCCGAATTCCCATTTTTTTTCAAGTATATATAAAGAAATTCATCAAGGTTTTTATTACTAGATTTTTTTTTTTCGACCCTTTTCGAATCCTCACCCTTTTGCTCTCCACCAAACGCGTCTTTGGCGAGAGGGGACAATTTCTTTTCGCGTCGTTTTTAACCTCTCTATATCTGTTCGATATGAGGATCAGGGACATCGCGACGCTGTCTGGCAGACACCCACTTTTGCACAGATGTTTGACCATCTCTTCCAAAGACACCATTTCCTCCACAGTCACACCCACCGTCAGTCCGATCAAATTGTTTGCTGTCACCAGGGGATCTCCTGATGTTCCTGTTGGATTTTCAGAATCCTCATCTGACCAAGGTCATTAAAAAAATAAAGAAATGAGAAAATGAGAAAAAAAAACACTGATTGTGTTTTTTTTTTTTTTTTTTTTTTTTTAAACACTAGTTCTGAAGCCATTTTTGTTTTTGAATCTGATTTTTTTTGGTTTATTTTTTGCAACTCATTAACAGAAAAAAAAAATTAAAAAATTGTGTTTCACATAAATTCTTCGAGGCTTTTTTTTCTTTTTTCTTGAATTCAAAATGAGATTAAAACCCTTTTCCATGCAAAGTTTGAAAAACTCACTCTTCTTAATTTTATTTTTTTTCAATTAAAGTGTTATATTATTTCGCACTCACCAGGACTGTCGATGTGAATGTCTCTGAAAGCGTCAATGACTTTTGACTGAATGGATTTATCCATGCTGAATATCAAAGTCAACATTGTTCTGACCGCATCATCCAGCCCTTCGATTTCGAACTACGAAAAAAAAAGGAAAAAAAAAATAAGACAGAAAAAAAAAGCCAATGCAATACGTATGTTTCTATAAAATTCTGTTTTCACTTTCTTTGCCCAGATTTCAAAAATGGGTTGTCTTTTTCTTTCAGCAGCGTGATGGCAGCTTTCTGAATGAAGGCCGCCTTGTCTGACAGGTGTCGATAGCCCGCTTCTGCCAGCGCAACGTAGTGGTCTATCGGAATCACTTTGCTTTGCACCAGCATCGTCCACACTCCAAAAGTCCGAGCCCTGTGTGAAGGGTTTCATGTTCATCCGTTAGCATGGTGCTTTCAAATCTTTTCGGGTGCGGGGAAAAAAAAAAGCTAAAAAAGCTAAAAAAGCAAACACAAAAAAAACACGAAAAAAAACAAAAAAACTGAACCAAGAAAAACAGGAAAAAAAAATATACACAAACAAACAAAATGAAAGTAAACACAAAATGAACCAAAAAAAAGCAGAAAAAAAAACAATTTATAAACCCCCCAAAAAATGAAAAAAAGAGAAATAAACCGAAAAAAAAACAAACAAACAAAATGAAATAGAATAGAATGCTGCACGAGCGAACCCCCCTACCTCGTGTATGGGCGGACATCCAGGAACCTGTCCATCAGTCCCTAGCGCCCTGTTCTGAAACCTCAAGCTCCGCTCAACATCCACCACCCCCTTTTCTGAACACCCCATGAGCCTGCTTTCGTTAAACACCACATGGCCCAGCGCCGAAACAAGAGAACTCCTGATCGTGTGGACCGAACACTCCCAACAAGGCGTCCCAAGCTTCGGGACACATGTAGTCGAGGTACGATAAACTTGACGAAGGGGGAAAACACCTGCGGAGCGTTTGTGCGGTTTACTAAAGCGGGGTTGGTTTCTGTAAAGCTATTTTGGGATGTGGCTGCCCCGATGTCCGACGAGTAGCGGTGGTGGCAGTAGCGGACATGGCGTTCTTAACTGGGGGGTGGACCAGCCACGTGCGCGCGATGCGACGCCGTCACGTCGGGCCTGGCGACCCCCCCCCCTTGGACCCGGGTCCAGGCGTCGCGACCGAGGGACTGGGCTTGGCGACCCACCGCGCCGTACACCGCGCCGGCGCTGCGCGCGAAGCGCGCAGCGCCGATTTTGCGAAGCCAGGCCGCGCGTCAGCGCGGCCGCTCCCGGGCCTCCCAGCGCGCCACAGGGGGGTTCTCGAAGGAAACGACGGCGTTTCTGGCGGCGCGAATATCCGTGGTCGTACGGCACCTGTAGAACGCCCATAAAACGCGGGATCGCCTGCGCGCGAGCCACCGCCCCTTTTCGCACGGCCTCGAGCGTCGAGTATGGAGGAGAACGCGACGTGAGTCCGTCTGCGCGTCTGCGCTTGGTTGTTGGTCGGGAGTGTGGGGAACGCGCGCGATGGGATGGCGTTTCGGATGTTGGTTTGCGTTTGGTTGGTTGGGTGCGCTGGGAGACCAGCTTGTGCGTTGCCGCCGTCGCGACGGCCAACAGCGTGTGTTCGTTGTCTTTGGCTGCCGTCGCGACGGCGTTTCGTTTTCGTCGCTGTCGGTTTGTGTGTTTCTGGGATTCGACCGCGAATCGCAGCAAGGGAATCCCCCCTCTCCCATGCACAACGATTGCGATCGCGCTTTCGCGCCTCTGCACCCGCAGAGAATTCTCTGTAAAATTTCTGCTGTGGCGCCCTGCTTCGCTGTGGGGTCATTTCTTGATCTGCAGGCTGGAAAATTTGTGCTGCCCCCTCCCCATCCCATCATTTCATTTCTGCTGCCTTGTTTTCGTGACACAAAATCCCTTCCCTGCAAAATCCACTCTTGTGCATGAAAAACAAAACACATGGAAAAAAGTTTTGGGGGAGACGACTTTCTGTGAACAGAACCTCTCATTCCAGAAAAGAGAGCAGCACAGTTTTCTCTCGGTTGGCTGTCGCTCCCATTATGGAACGGCACACCAAGCTTCCCCCTGTCGCCATTCCCCGAGAACTGTTCATGCCACACTTTCACTGTTGCCTTCCCCTCCCAGCATTTTTTCCAACCGAGGAATCGAACCCCAGCAAAAACCATTTTGGATTCATGCTTGTTTGTTTTTCTTTCAGGATTTTGAATTTCCGCGCAAGTGCGGCCATTGCTTACCGTTCCGGGATTTCGGCAGTAACATACAAACAGAAAAAAAATTGCAAACGGCAAATCACATGTGACGGACACATAAGAGTCCTTCACATCAACTACCTCAGGCTGGTTGTCAACGTGGTGAGGCTGAGGGAGGGGGGATTGCTGCGGCCTTTCTCATGGAGGAGATTTGTCGAACTCTACTTCGATCTGGAGGAGGATAATTTTGTTGATAAGGCAGCAGTCGTTGTTGAGGACCTATGGGCTTTGGGGCAGTTTGACTCGACGGCAATAGTGATCTCGGCCACAGCTTTTTCCACCGAGGACCCAGAATCAGGTGCCCCCACCCCTGCTGCCCTTGCTCCTGTCGCCCCTGCCACCCTTGCTCCTGTCGCCCCTGCTGCCCTCGCCCCTGCCACCCTTGCCCCTGCTGCCCTTGCTCCTGCCACCCTTGCCCCTGTTGCCATTGTTCCCGCCCCTGCCGCCCTCGCCCCTGCCCCTGCCCCTGCAGGCACACAGGGAGAACAGGGTTCTGATGATGTACTATGGGGGGGTTCCGAGACCACAACGCACCCTGACCGATCTCTGATCGGGAAGATGAAGGAAAAGAAGAGAGGTATAAACAAACTGCCCCCCCCCCCCCCCGGGTTGATGTTTTTCCAGAAATAAAATACATACACGTGGAGCAAGCAAAACTGCTGGCTTGACCAAAGAAAAAACAGATTTGAGTGAGAAACACAGCAGCTGTCAATATGTGAAGGAGAAGCACCTCTATCTCGGAGGATGCAGATCGTCAGGTACATTACATTCCAGAATTATTGATTCCACCCCCAATCACCTTTTCCTCATCATTTTATTTCCTTCTTGTTATGCAGCGATCCAGCATCAGCAAGAGCAACAGGCAGCGGAGATAGAAAGTCTCGGACTCGCAAGAAAGAAAAAGAGGTTGGCTGATGAGGGCAACGATGGCAATGACGGTATTAACATGGAAATCGATGAACTCAGCGATGGAGAAGAATCGTGTGAGGAGGATTTAGGGGACGAAGACTCCGAACCCGAAGATGATGCCGAGGCCAGACTCGAAAGAGCTATTCCCCCTGATGATCACGACGATGATTACGATGATGATCACGATGATGATCACGATGATGATCACGATGATGATCACGATGATGATCACGACTCTTCGGAAGATGAGACTGCAGGAAGTAAAAAAGGGAAAAAACAAGTTATCAATGTGCCACAAAAATATTTTGCGACGATCCAGGAATTCGTTGATGCAACCGATGAACGTGTTCGTGATAAGGATTGTATCCGGGCATTGGGGGGGAAAGTTTACTCTTTATTTGGGGTCCCAGCTGGCTTCCAACCGACTCCACAGAGAATCATCAAGTTGCGCGCTCGGTGCTTGGCATGGGTGCACAGAAGGAACACTTGGAGAGGTTATTTCTCCAAGATGAACTCTTTTCTGGTTAGTGAAAAAAGGGCTGCAAAAAGTCAGCAAATTTTTGTTCTGCGACCTTTATTCGTGTTCCTACACCATAGTGAATTTTGTTTCCCGGGGGTTATCCTTCATATTTTTGGCCGGAGGTGGAACTGCCACTTTTCCTGAAAATTTTGTGTGGTGTACGACCACTTTGCAGATTTGCAAAAGTACTCTCGCTCGTAGGATTTTTTTTCCGCGCCGCACAAGGTGTTTATTTGCTTTAGTTTCTTCTTCGGAATAACGTCAATGCTGTTTTATTATTATCAGTATGACACACAACTGCAAAAAAAATAAAAGAACTGATTTTATCAAGAACGGTATCAATGGCTTTGGCTGAAATTTTCAGAAATAAACAGGTTTGGGGAGCCCACCGGGCAAGGGAGTCCTTCCCTGGAGTCTTGGATGAAGACTGTGATCTCGATGCGTTGGACGTGGTAGAAGGCGAGAATGATATGGAAGACCCCTTTCTTCTCGCCACGCCAGCTGCCACCATGACGTTCTTGGATCTTGTTGACCGTGGACAAATAAGGAGGGACCGGACTACTCCATTTTACTTGGATGTGCTTGCTGGAAAGGAGGAAGCGAAAAAGGGTGTTATAAAAGGGACGGGACCCGGACAGCTCGCATACACGAATCTGCAGACTTGGTGTGCCGCACTAGCTCATTTGCAGCGAGTAAGAAAAAATTTGAGTAAAAACCACCAGAGTAATGCAACAGGTGACAATAAAATCAGGCAAAATAGTGGGTGGCCAGAAATTTTCCACTGAATTTCAATACAGAAGTTGTACCGTGAAACCGACTTAACCAATGATGGTTTTGGGATTCAGATGGTAATATATCGGAACATTATACGTGAAAAAAAACTTATGCATGCGACCGGACCAACTAGGAAATGAAAGGTGGACGCCTTTCGTTCGAAGTCTAACCTTGCGCAATTCCCTTGCAAGATTCAACATCGACTGTTGCACGTGGAGCTGGAACACCCGATTGCGGATGACGAGGACGTCGCTTTGCTCAGGAAAGCGATAAGGGAAGGGGACTTCACCAGAAGGGAGTTGAACTACCGGGACAAGCAGCGCCATGTGCCTTTCGCCGGTGAGCGAGTGGAGGAGATGAAGACGCTTCAAGGCAATTGGTTCCTAAAAAATACACCAACACCACTCAGGGCAACAATTAATCTTCGCAACCGGGCAGCCAATCTGATGTTGACATGGTCGGGTACGGAAAAAAAAAGGAAAAGAAAATCTGCCTTACCCCCCCCCTTTTCCAGAAGAGAAAAGTGATGTTAAAAAGAGTGTCCCATGCAACAATCTCACACCTGTGAATCGGTGCCTTTTGAATTTCTGTTGTGGACCTGAAGTCAATCTGCAGATTCAATAGAGCCCCTCACCGCCCCTCACCTTCGTGGACACATGATGACCACCCATATATCGTGTCCAGAATTTCCCATCCTGGCTCGTTTTCTTTTCCTCTTTGCGCTTCCTCTCGTTTTTTCCCTGTACATGATTTTGTCAAGAACAGAATGTAATAGATCCAGATGTCGACGGGCTTTTCTTTCCACAGAAGTAAAATAAAAATGAGTGGCGATGTTCATTTTATTTTGTGTTTTTGTGCGTCGTTCGAGAATTGGACCACATTGTCCCACCATTACTGCTTGACATCCAGCTCACACGGCATGAATCAGCACCGCTCACCATTTCTCGCATTGCATTTCTTGCAGCAGTCCGCCTTTTTGTTCGTGATGTCAGACTGACCATTGTTGAAAATGCCACCTGTGGAACGAGAACCAGCGTTCCACAGAACTCCACATTAACAGACTATAAGGCCTCGATGCTGCCCATTTTCATGCCGAAATGGGTCTATAGCTCCAAAAGGAAATTCCTGCGAAAAAAAATATGTACAGATGCAAAGAAAACAGCAAAAACCATGGAATGTTTTTATAGTCCGGAAAAAGTGTGAGGAATTCTAAAATAGGCTGGCACAATAAGAGCACCATTTCTGTGCTAGATATATAGATATATATTTCCCGAAGCGTCTTAACCAACATCAACCAACAGAAGTCCCACCAGCTTTGCTTTTGATCCTTGTCCAAACCTTACATGCTAAAACATCACTAAAATTCACTGATTTGAAAACGGCCAGCCAAAATTAATGTAATAAATACATTTGACGCCATACGCCCTCCCTTCTCTAGATTATGTTAAGAGAAAAAATTTTAAATCAGTGAATGTTTGAATAGTAATAAAAAATAACTGAATAATTGAACTCAAATAATAAAATCAGCAAATAATAATAATGAATAAAATAAAAATAAACATTCCATCAAACAGAAAAATACTAATTTTTTATTGAGCATACCTTTGGGTCTCTTGCAGTTTCTCGCTATGGTGATTCAAGGCGCTGGGATATTGGAGACATCTTCAAGTACGACTACTTTCCGCAGGACCTCCCCCAGGGCACTCAGCCCATGACAGCTCTGTACATCGTACAGAGATATCATAAGGGCCGCCAGGTATTAAAAAAATATATATATATAATAATTAAACTTAAAGATACGAAAAGGAACACTGCAGAAGTTGTGCTGCATCTGATTTTAGGGCAACCAATGGTTTAAGAGGGAAAGAAATTATTATAGCGAGCACAAAATAAAAGGAAAAGGACGGACGTACCCTCAACCAGCCCAATCAATCCCACCTGACCTGTACATTTTGTGTTGGATGACGTCCCCTCCGTTGATGAGTCTAGGACACCGTTGAGGAGCACAAGCTTGCTATTGCTCCAAATTTCCAGTGGTGAAATAATCTCCAGAATTTTCCTGGGGTGAACGTGCCAAAAATTCAACACACCAAAATAATATATTTGCGCTAAATATAGCTATGATTTTTTTTTTTTCGTGGTCGCCTCAATTGAGCAACACATACTTCACTGTGAACGTGATAACAAAATATTACAAGGACCTATTCCCCTTCCCTTAAGCGAAGAAACCCACCCTTTACCTTCTTTTTTTCACCTTTATTATGACTTTCCTTGTGAGAATTTAGGATATTGGAGCAGAGGACTGGAACATGTTGCCCCGATGCCGCACTACATTAGAGTGCGGCATCGGGGCACTGTCCACGTACCTTGTCGGTCGTACTTATTTGTTGGGGGAAAAATTCTGGCCTCTTGATGAACCTAAACAAACATGGTACGACATAAAGTTATTTGCGTCAACCAAGAATGTGCGCAACGCCGTGTCGGACACAGTCATGCATGACGACATCCTCAAGATGCAGGTCCAAACGGGGACCACGTCATCGCACGTGTTGCACGCAATGAGGAGGGATGGCGCAATGGCGGGGAGGTATTTCTTTTTTTTTCTCTCTCTTTCTTCTGATTTTTCTGCTAAGCTCTCTTGGTTTTTTATTTTCTATTTTCTGGCTCCTCTAAAGATTCGCTGCCCCCTCTAAGCTTACTTGATTTTTTCGCAGCCGGATTATGATAACATATTTTCTGTTTTCTGGCTCCCTCTAAAAATTTGCTACCCCAATCAGAGGTCACTTGATTTTTTCGCGGCCGGATTATGATAATACATGTATATTTTTAATTTTCTGGCTCCCTCTAAAAATTTGCTACCCCAATCAGAGGTCACTTGATTTTTTCGCGGCCGGATTATGATAATACATATATATTTTTAATTTTCTGGCTCCCTCTAAAAATTTGCTACCCCAATTTGAGGTCACTTGATTTTTTCGCGGCCGGATTATGATAATACATATATATTTTTAATTTTCTGGCTCCCTCTAAAAATTTGCTACCCCCATCAGAGGTCACTTGATTTTTTCGCGGCCGGATTATGATAATACATGTATATTTTTTATTTTCTGGCTCCCTCTGCAAATTTGCTGCCCCAATCAGAGGTCACTTGATTTTTTCGCGGCCGGATTATGATAATACATATATATTTTTAATTTTCTGGCTCCCTCTAAAAATTTACTACCCCAAATCAGAGGTCACTTGATTTTTTCGCGGCCGGATTATGATAATACATGTATATTTTTTATTTTCTGGCTCCCTCTGCAAATTTGCTGCCCCAATCAGAGGTCACTTGATTTTTTCGCGGCCGGATTATGATAATACATATATATTTTTAATTTTCTGGCTCCCTCTAAAAATTTACTACCCCAAATCAGAGGTCACTTGATTTTTTCGCGGCCGGATTATGATAATACATGTATATTTTTTATTTTCTGGCTCCCTCTGCAAATTTGCTGCCCCAATCAGAGGTCACTTGATTTTTTCGCGGCCGGATTATGATAATACATATATATTTTTAATTTTCTGGCTCCCTCTAAAAATTTACTACCCCAAATCAGAGGTCACTTGATTTTTTCGCAGCTGGATTATGATAATATATATATATTTTTTATTTTCTGGATCCTCTAAAAATTTGCTACCCCACTCAGAGCTCACTTTCTTTCTTTCTCACTTGCTTGCTTTCCTCGGATGTGCCTCCTCGGATGTGCCTCCTCGGATGTGCCTCCTCGGATGTGCCTCCTCGCTTACCTAACAGCCGGCGGAATGTGTCAAACTTATCGATGGACGAGATGGGTTTTTGGGTCAAAAAAATTTCCCATAAAGTATATAGGAAATTTTTTCGACCCAAAGACGTTGCTCGCATGGCTGGTCAGTTTTATTTTTATATTTTTATATTTTTGAAATCATATGAATAACATTATTGGTTGTCCACAGTTTTTCTCTTTATTTACTATTTCGTTCTTTATTTTCTTCTTTCTTTCTTTATTATTTATTTTTTTCTTTCTTTCTTTATTATTATTATTTTATTATTATTTATTTATTCTATTTCATTTCTTTTTCTAGGCTTTCAGTCGGAAAGATCTTATTATCTTGGACGTGCCGTGAATGATCCTACGGAGTCTACTGACCCAGGAATCAAGAGAATGGCCTTGGACGTGTGGCCCTTGTTGGACGACCCAAACTATGTCCGGCGTATCGAAAGTGTAAGATAAAAAAACATATATACAATCAGCCGTTTCAAAAAAAGTTTTTTGAAACGGCTGACTATACATATATACATTGTTTTGGAGTTGATTCGCACGAATTCCAAAAAAAGATTTAAACGGTTTGACTTCGTTTAAGCCTTTTTTTGGAATTCGTGCGAATCAACTCCAAAAAAAGGTTTTTTAAACGGCTTTGGACCGTGGATTTATTCCTTGTAAGGCAGCCACTCTGCCAACTGAGTTATAAACCTTTCTTCGACTGTAAAAATGAACCGAAAATAATAATTAAAAAGAACTGAGTTGCCAAGCACAATATTGTTGAAAAACTAACATCGCTCAAGGGATCATTTATTTTATTTTATTTTGGTGTCCAGAAATGTGGTCTGAAGAACCGATTTGATGCGGATACCGCGGCGAGGGGGTGCTACATAGCCCTCAGATTTCTGAGGGTTGTGTTCTGGCAGGATTTACCTGAGATTTTCAAATTGGTGCCGAGACACCCCATCTTCTCAATACCACCATTGCTTTCAAACTGGGAGGCTTTCGTTCGATGGTGTAAAATCCAAAATTCTGTACCTGAAATATCGCATGATCATGCTCCTCATCATCCCGAGGTGCACATGGAAGCCTTGGAGGCAAAGGTGGCCTTGATTGCCGAGGAGCAGCGTCGCTTTATGACGGCCGTGGAAAAAATGGCAAGCGGCCTTGCCACCATGAAAAACACCCTTGATGCAGTTGCATCAACCATGAGCGTCGGAAGTGCTGGGGGTGTCGGCAATGGGAGTGGGAGTGGCCTTATCCCTGCACAACAGCCTGCACCAATTCAGGCACCAACGGAACGAACACAAAAGAAGGGAAAAAAGGATCTGCCAGATTACCCTGTTCAGCAATTGCGAACCTTGGCAGGTATAAACATGGTTCTTGTTTTTTGTTCTCTGTTTGGGCCCAAGTCTGATTTTTATTTATTATTTTATTATTTTTTTTTTCCCCCCCCCTACAGATGTTGCAACAATACGGGACCTTTGGGATGAATGGTGGGTGGGGGTGATGTCTCCTGATGGCTCTAAACTTCAGCCGGGTTTATCGTATGCGCAACACTTGCGCAACAACAAGCAAGTAGGTGGTAATAATTCTTTTTTTTTTTCAGGCTTTTTTTTTTTCTTTCACCTTGGTTTTTTCCTTGATCGATTCACTTTTATTGAACTGTCAACGAAGGGAACCATATAGAATTATTAACTGTGAGTGATATGAATAGAAGCAAAATTAGCATGTCCTTATTGGGCGACTAACCATTGATGCCTGCTTAGGTTTCCCCCCCTGAGAGTCACTTGAGCAAAAACATCCAGAGGCGAGGAGCAGTCATCGCATATGTGCAAGAGAAGGTGGATTGGCATCTGCAAAACGACGCAAACGGGTCAGTTCAGGCTGCAGAACATCTGGCTTTTGAGGAGGTGGAGAAGGAAAGGATAGTTCCTGGGGAAAAACCGCACCAGGTGACGATACAATCCCTGAGAAAATTCTGGGAGGTGAAGGTGAAGGGGACGAAGGACACCCCGTCCAGAAAATTGCAGCCGAGAAGGGTGGATGGTGAGATAACTTTCCCTCCTTTTTTTTCTGATTGTAATATTCCAGCACAGTTTTTCACCTACTGTAGGAAAACTCCCATGTTCCAAGGTATTTTCAGGTCATATTAACCACACAATTTCTGCTCACCTCTTCTCCTCCTTCAGCAGGTGCTTCTGCACCACCACCACCTCCTCCTCCTGCTCCTGCTCCTGCTGCCACTGATGCTCCTTTGGTTGGCTCTGCTTCTCCTGCTGCCACTGATGCTCCTTTGGTTGGCTCTGCATCACCATCACCACCACCTCCTTTTTCTACCCAAACAATTGACTGATGGAGTTGGGGAGGGATTTCAAAAAGCATTTTTCAATTTCAGGGTGTGGGGTGACATTTTTTGCGCAAAAAACATACATTTTTATAGTTTTTTTTTCCAATTTCAGAGGAAGGGTGCAGGGTATTCTGATTGTGTATGATTTTTCTTTTTCGGCTCTCAAAAGAAAAAATATGGATGAATCTTTATTGGTAAGACACCTAAACCCCACCTGTTTGCGATTTTATCGATTCCGTCTTCCGCATACCTTTCCTCCACCTCTTTTCACAACGCCAGCAATTCGCATCTGATTTCTTTCCGGCTCTCCGAGCTCTGCTAATTTCTCCTCGAGTTCCACCACTCTTTCAAGCATCGGCTCAAAGGCACCATCAATCATTCCTTGGAGTTCGCTGGCAGCCAACAGCCTCCCCCCGCTCCATACATTGGACATGCATCCCCACCCTTTTTGGCTCGATGGGTAGTCCATGCTGATCTCAGCATCCCGTGCCCATCGAAAACATTCCACCCTTACTTTGTTCATTTTTCCCTTGTTCTTGAAACAAAATATTGCTTAGGAATCCTCCCTTCCACCAACAAAAAAGCTCCGGCACTTGGAGCTCCCCTTGACCTCACCATTCCAAGTGGCTGTCGTGTTCCAGACAGGACGTTCAGGCCTAACCCTGAAGACCAGATTGCACTTGTCTCTTTGGGCCAAATGGTTGAGGTGGAAAATGGGGTTTTCATCGGTGCCACTGCTCACCAACGGAGGAGGCTCCCGTTTCAAAATTTCTACAGACTAAATAATACCAAAGAAAAAAAAGCCTTGCGAGAGAGAGAACATGATGCTGATCGAAACTGGGATCCTTTGAGAGGACATCATTCACATTCATCTCTCCATTCATCTTTCTTCAAACGAAGCTGAGCAAGAAAGTTAGGACAGCTTGTTTTTGAATCTGAAAGGGTTGAACGTGGAGGGGGGCCGAGGCGGTCTAATGGGTGCCTTGGCTTTTTCATGATTCCCATGAACACGCCAGGAAACAATTTCTGGGCAATGGGCCTTACTTCGGCAACACCTGAATCGAACAAATAACATCCAGTCAGACACCCTGCCATATTTTTTCATCCACACTATACATCGCCCCAATGACAAAGCATAAGCAAAAAAAACTGCAAGGGGTTCAGGCAGTTTCCCCCCTTCGGGAAATTTGAGACCGATGGCTTCTTGCTCCTGCATCTCGACTCGCCACCAGCTCGAGGCATTGCCTGGATGATTTGAGGGCGATGTTGAAACGCTCTACTAGCCAGGCCTCCTGGCCTGGAGGGTGGCTAGGCAATATTTATAGGCTCCTGTTTCGGATGCTGAGGTTGGCCTTGAAACGAATTCGGACGCTGCGGGGTGACCACACATTGCTGAGGTGCTGGTCCCGGCCTTGGAAGAGATGGAAGAGACCAGGCTGCACTGGGATTCCAGAAGGCCAGGGTTGGACCGTTGGAGGTCACCAACCACCCCCTGGGAGGGAAGTCAGTGTCCTGAAAGTAGAAAGCAATGTCAAAAAAGCCATTAGTCATTCGTGCAGAGGAGCCATTAAAAACAGGAATTCATATCATTTGTTCCCAGAAAAGGAAATCACACGAAACTATATCACCCCATTTTTTTTGCTTTTTTCCCCCCTTTTTACTTTCCTTTCCCGAGCCCCTTCCCCCCCTTCTACCCCATAAAAGGGGAAAAGAAAAACTGCCCCACTAGAGTCAAAAAGAGATGTCCAGGCTAAAAAGTAGCCGCATTAGTTTCGAACTGGCCCGTGCATGAAAGGAAAAAAAGAATGGAAACTCTCAGGAAGGAAATAAATATATATATAAGCATCTGTAATTTTCAGCAAAACCATGTTTTTGCTGATATGTGCACTACATATTTTCTTTTTGGGGGTTTATTCGCACTGCATGACGTGCAAAACAGTTCACAAAAAATTTAAAATTAACTTTCATTACAAAAACGGGAGATGAGGAGATCGGGTCATTCATTTGTGGAAATCGTTTTTTCTTTCAGGATATATTTCCTAGAAGGATTTTTTTTTGCAAGGCATATCCACCCGCTCCCCGTTCTCCCCCCCCCAAAAAAAAACCTCCCCGTTTCTTGCTTTTCGTTATTTCTAGAATGTACCTTGACTTTTGCCCGCAGAGCTTCTATCTCGATGTACTCGTCAGGCGAGAGGTCTGCGTCTATTTTGGGGATGTCGGTGACCCATTTTTTTTCAGTTCTTTGTACAGCTTGGCTTTTTCCTCAGCCACCCGCTTGGCTGTCATCCGATCGATGTATTTGACCATTACCGGACCGAGTTTGAACAAATGCCCGTGAATGGAATCCATACCCGTGTTCCTTTCCGCAGTCATCTTGACCTACTTTTAGAGCCGATGAAAAAAAAAAAAAAAGGAAAATCACTATCATGGAAAACAGATAATCATTGGCAGAGGGGTTTTCTTATCCATCAGGTTTAAAAAGGATTCACAAGGGGGTGAATCCCACGTGGCAAATATTTTTGACAGCATTTTGTCTCAGATGTTAGACTTGTCTTATTCTTTGTTTATTTTAATTTTGAGGGGGAGGCTTGAATCACCAGTTGGGAACACGATATATACAACCTACATACATAACTAACTTGCAGCACTATCTTGACCGCTTTCTGGAGCCTGTACCCCTTGGATGATCGAAAACCACACACACTCAGCAAAGCGCTTGCATTCCAAGCAATGCGCCACCTACCCACATGGTCCAGCGATTCCTTGTTCGCAGTCTCTTGGAGGCACCCCTCGCCGTTCAAGAGGCCGCTGTCCGGGGCCTGAGAGGGCGTGACAGAACTTTACCGCGACACCCTCGCGCGGTGTGAGAAGGTTGCAAAACTTCGACGCAAACGATTGTGAAACGAGTGACACAAAGCTGGATCCACCATAAATTTCATTATGCGAACATCTCATTCATCAAACGGCACTCACAGGATATCCCTGAGAACTTGTCACTCAAGTCTACATTACAATGTTATCATGAACCACCAACCTTGCAGAAAAAATGTTGCTCAAGTATCTCAAACCCCTCAACATTATCCAAAAAATATCTATTCTAGAAATTGATAGACAGAAACAGGTGGCAGTTGATAGGGATTACTGGGATGTGAAGAGAAGAACAAAAATTTTCTTTTTGGATGGGTGTTTTTGAAGCGTGAGCCAGAAAAAATCAACAGAAAATTCAAAGTTGGGTGAAAAGTTGCAAATGTTTTCTCACATTTATGCACCAAAATGTCCCCATCGAAAGTTCATATTATTTGGGTGAATCGAAATTCACACACAGGGACATCTCTGTGGATGTGGACTCCACATCCACAGAGTTCAACTTGGGAGATCAATCAATTCCACAATATTTCCCAACATCAACAGCCAATTACATTGCATGATTACAAGCAGAAGAAATACATGCAACATCAACGCAGGGAACTAAAGACAGACAGGAAGAAAACCAGAAAACCAGAACCCAACCTTAGTCTGTTTCTTTCTGATATCAGCAACCACCAACTCTAGAAGAACACGAGGTGATTGTGCGCGCGAAGCCATTAACACAACAGGAAGTTGCTGTAGCTGGGAGCAATCATAATTCAGGATCCAGATATCCACCCACCACTCCTGCACCATTCACATCTGATATCAAACCAGCCAACACCTACAGCCAGCATCACTCCTGACTGTGATATTCTGTGTCTGTTGTGCTTTCCTGCACCTTGCAAACTCATGTACTTTTCGGAAAGGCTGATGGGATCAGTATGATAAATGGAATCGAGTGATCGTACAATATTGTTTCTCACTTGGATCATTTTTAGGAAGGTGTGGCTCAGCTGTGGGGCAGTTAGCAGAACTGGTTGGGAGGATTGTTTCAAAAGTCGCTCGGAACACCACTGATTATCTTTTGTTTTCGCCAGTGATACCTCTCTTTTATTGGGAGTTTTGTTCTTGATCCAACATGTCCTTGATTCAGCCCTTTTTCTTATAGCAACAAAATCCTTTATCACTTCCCTCATAAAAAAAAACCCAACATGTGAAAACCGAAACCTTGTAGGCCCATTGTCTAACAGCGTCGTAATCGATTGCCTGGTTCATCTGTATGTAACTCATTGTGAGCGACACCTGGTGGTGTTCCGAGATCAATTTCTGGCCGGCTTCCAACACAGCGCAGTTCCTGGACAGCTTTGTCAGGGCAATCCGTGAGAATAGATGACATTTCCCTTGTTTTCCATCCCACCTTCGATTCCTAAATAAACCAATCTATTTCCTCAAACGATAATAGCATTCACTCCTTCAGCCCTCAGAACCTGATCGAATGTTTATTCCACTTTTCAATCCTTTTCTACAGATGTTTTGTCTCCTTATTCTCTGGCTCCGAAATTATTATCCATTAGATCTCTCCTAATCTTCAGCAATGCCCTTGTCAACATCGTTTCCACTGTTTTTCCCACATTCGATCAGTTTCACGAGATTGCTTGTGAAAAAGGAGAGGTCAGGTACACACTCGCCAGCACCTGCTTCTGCCAAAGCCTGAACACCACGCATAGACTTAACTTCAATCGGCCTTTTGGTATTAGTATTATTATTTATTTTTGTTAATGAGTTGGAAAGGTGTACATTCTACATTCTTTTGTGCAGGCCCCTCCCACCCCCACCCACCCCTCCCTTTTTTTCATTCCTCTGAAGGAGTGGGCAAAAAAGCAACACAATTTGAACATAAAAAGACACACTTCATGGTACAAGTGAGATTGATGAGATGGAGGGAAACGAATGCAGTGCATTTCATGAGCGCAGAGTTGAAATCCCCATCAGTCTTGGACCAACCTTGACAATATCTTTATAATCTCTCTTAGCTCCTTTCATCAGGGCTGTCTCTCCCACTGCCTTGTCTTTTGAATCCAGTTTCACCCCTTCATCGATCAAAACCTGCCAAAATCGAGGTCCTTCCAGAAGAGCTCGAGGATCCTTCAGTAACCACGTCACCATCCTTTTTCAAGCAAGATGCCACCTTGGTCGACTGGTGTCGGTCTTCCATGAATGGCTGTGTTTCCTTGTTCGTATTGCTTTCGATTTCACCAGGCAATGCCGTCAAGTCCTCCACATAAAGGAAACTTTTTCTCTCTTTACTGTGGCCTTCCAGGATGCAGCCCAATTCTCTTGCCACCATAGCTGGTGGAACTTCTTGGACCCAGTCACTTTGATAATCAAATGTGCCAGCTCCATTGCAATCGAATTCTTGCCCGATCTATCTTGCTGTTCAGGTTTGCCGTCCATGCTCAATTTTTGTCCAGGCGACTCTGGTTCAGAGCATTCTACCTTGGGCTCACATGATCTATTGCGTTGACCGGGAATCGAACCCGGGTCTCTACCGTGGCAGGGTAGAATGCTACCACTGTACCATCAACGCTCACAGTCGGAAGAAGAGCTGTCGTATGAGCTAAGAATGGGATTGAACCCTCAACATTTGCATTATTAGCACGATGCTCTAACCAACTGAGCTACTCAGCCGGGTGACGGCAGCAACACTCATTCACAAGGGACCCTGTCAACTGGCTATTTCCTGTTGCTTCAGAGGATGTGATTGATTTTTTCTCCACATCTACCTCCCCATTCTCAGAACCACCATAAGTGACAGATGATGAATCGAATGCTTCTTCGACACTCCCAGGTTTCTCTTCCATCACAGCACTCTCAGGAACAGAATGACTCGGTCGAAGCGTTTAGCTTGCCACCTGCTGGCCATCTGTTGACATTTCGTCTTGACTTGATGCTACTGGATGGGAGGAAGTCATGGTCTGACTCGATTCGGCAGGGGATTTGGGCTCACCAGCCGTCTTTTTCTCAATGTGTTCTCGCTGGAGATCATCAAATGAAACTCCAAAACAAAGCAAAAAATAATCACTTGCACACAGAATTGATTGCGTTGTTCACATGGGGTTCCTATCTTTTTTGACAGCACAGGAATCCGGAAAAACTACCCAGGCTCTGTTTTACTTTTGCCTCTCCTCACCATGTGCTGTTGATCAGGTTCTGGATTGATATCGAAGCTGGAATGTGGAGCTCCGTCGGCCGCTTAGATCTCTCCTGAAGAAAGCTTGGGGGTAGCGGATCCATGTGAATCGGGGGACAAGGCAAAGCAAAATCCTCGCTTGGGGAAGTAGGCACGCTCTCCTTGAAGCAATCAGCTGCTGTCGTTTCAGGGCTGGCCAATGCATCCACTTGTTCAACCGACCTCAGCGTGGGTGATCTCTCTTTGGCACGATCGATTGCCTTAAAGGTTTTTTTGAAGGATGTGGTGCGATGGCCCAGCCTGGTCAGCAAACGTGCGGCAACACCTTTGCTGTAGCATCCTTCTGCAGAAAACAGTCACAACAGCACCAATAAGTCTAAAAAATCTCAGCTGAGAGTCGACGCTCCGCTGACCCTGGCAAGCAACCACAAATCCACCCATCCATTTGATGATACATACTCAAGCAAGAAATTCTTCCAACATATATCATAACTACCTGTGCTCGTAGTTCCCTTGTTGATGTGACTGGGTGTCTCTGTCATGCAGGGCTTGTCTCTTATGACTGTCTGTGGCGTTGTTTTCCTTTCAAGGGCATCCCGGATCTTCCTGAGCTCACCGACCACAGCTTCTGCTGCATTGTCCAAAACGTTCGTCAAGTCCACAAGCATTGGAGGCCCATTTGGACATTCTTGCCCACACCTGCTCTGGTAGCCACCGATATCTTTCGGTCAATTCCGAACACCAATTTCCACCAATGTTAATAATACAAATGGAAAAAAATTGCACGAAGTAGAAAACATGAGCAAAGGAATCTAATGAAGATTTCTTGCACCATCCACCATACAAAACCTAGCATATGGATGATTGCTATCGACTGCCATTAGGCATACACCTGATTGTTCTCAGCATGGTGTTGTCCAGATCACATGCTACTGCTTTTCATCAAGGCCCCATTCTCATCCTCGCTCGCGTTTCGCCAGTGTCGTGGGTTCGGTGATCAACAGTGTTGGGTGGAGCCTCCTGGGCACCCGCGTTGGCGTTCTCGCGCCTCTGGGAAACGCAACGGCCTTGCTCGATTTCGCTTGATGTTGCCTGAGAACTGCGTTCCATTGCCATCCCTGCCGTCGGGGTCTCTTTGATGAACTCTTTGGGAATCCCCCCTCTGCCAAACAGAATATATAAACAGTGCCTCGGAAGCACTTCGAACGCATCAAGCACAGACTTTGTGTCTGCTCCCAACACTACAGCGTTGAACAGGGTCCAACAAAAGAGCCAACGAATATACCGAATACGCCGACAAGATTTAGTCTTGAGCCTCCCCTGCTGGGTGTCCTTCTTTCGACGTGCCTCCACCAAGCACAACAGTTTTCGCTCCCTTGAAATCTGCGTTGTACTCCTTCACGCTCCCTCTCATCTCAACACGACCACCGACAGCTTATCAAGGTGCACGGCAACGTCTTTTCACGAATGGACTACTTCAACCTCAGAACCCCAACCACAAACTAACACCCAAACGAGAAGCGAAACAAGAACGTAAGCCGTTCCGAGGTTCGAGGAAAGGATGGAAGTAGACGCAGAGAGGGAGCCCGAGTAAGTGGACCCCCCTTGAAACGGTTTTCATGACTAATGCATAATTTTGGGACTCTGGACCCGATTTCGATGGGGTCCGACGGAGACCACGCAGGTGATAGGGGAGTAGCGATTATGGGAGTAGCGATTATGGAGTTATCTGACAGGGCTAAAATTGGGGGGAGGAGCTCCCACGTTGTGACCTAAAATCCAGGGGAGGACACAGTGACGGCACGTCCCATTTGTCCGACCAACGGCGACGCCTCCATGTCGCACCTGAACGCGAATCTCAAAACAGCTCCAGCATCGCAGCTCCCCCAGCACTGCCTCGCCCTCACACTGTCGAGACGCGACAAACAACTCGAGTTGTGGACAGTGAGGGTATTGTGATGTCAGGCATGGACGAAGTCGGGGTCGTAGTAGTGGGGGTAAACCCGAAACACGCCCAGTGGAAATTCGTCGATTTCTTGAGTGTTCACAGGAACTGGGCTTTTCGAGGTGGATAGCAGTGACGATGATATGGCTGAGTTGGCGAGGTTGAGGGCGCAAAGGCAGTCCAGTCCAGGAGGAACGAAGGTGATATGTCTTTTTTTCTGTTTTGTTGAAGAGTAGGAGTGGTTTCAACCAGATTCCATCAAATTTCCATTTCGATTCCATCTAGTTTCCATCGGAAGGACTTCACAGGGACATGTCTGGTTCCCCTTTGGATTCTGTGTTATTTATATTGGTGAATTATTATGCAGGTTTTCCCCAATCCGGAGGATGACTATGAACATGGCATGAGGGCTCACTTCCCGGCCACTTTTAGTGAGCGACCATCAAATCCGTACACCAAAAATTCTGAAAAAGAAAATTAGAAAAACTGGAAAACTGGAATAATAAAAATAAAGTACACAAGGTAGCGGAGGTTGCTTTGAGAGTAGGGGTGTGAAAGAGACAATCTTAGAGTAAGAAGTTGAGGGTTTGGAATGCAGGCCGGAAAGCGGCGGAGGGCCCTGAAATCATGAAGCTGCATGAAAATATGAGAAGAGGGCAATCAACAAAAGATGACAAAACTGACGATGGTGGCGAAATCGCCCCTGAAGAACAGAATCCCGTGTCTTCTTCACGTGGTAGGTGAACTCACACCCACCCATCAACTCTCACCAGTTTGCCATCAAGTGGAGAAACTACGTTTCTGCTGCCTGCACGTGCAATTTATTTTTCTTATCGAAAATGCAAGACACCTGTCCGATCAATGAAGGGAGATTGATCAAACTCAATTTGTCCTAAGCGAAATCCTTGTATTTTCTCTCATTTTGACGGGTCGAAATACCCATGAGTTATGTTTCTCTGTTCTCCCCAATACACTGCTGGGTTGAATTATTCTAAATTCACAATGTGCAGATGAAACGGTTTGGCCACCTGTGGACGATGCCAGTCCCTCTTGGGATGGTATGAATGACGATGAGGATGACGACGACCCCTACATGCTAAGGGAGAAGGATTTGATGGATCAAGTGAAAGCACGGAGACCCGATCCTGGGATGGCTGTGTCTGGCTTGGGGAAGGGTGGCAAATTGGGGGCCACTGGTGGAACCTTGCTTACTCAGCATCTGTTGAGGAGAAGAGTAAGCGAATCGACCTGGACGAAAACCTCTTTTCAAAAAACCCCATGTATATATTTCAAGTGACAAGCTTCTCAGTTTTTGTTCCATTATATGCGTTTTTCTCATTAGACATAGCCAGTGGCACACTCCTGCGATTCAAGTTTTGAAAGCTGTACGTATATGTTCCCAGGGGAAGATGATGTCAGTGGATGAGGAGCGCGACCCAAGAGAGGCTCTCCTCAGACATGCCAACGAGAAGGATGCATTTTCATTGTGCACGGCAGCCTACAAAAAGACCCAGCCCGAACCCATATTCGCTGATGTTGAGGAAGAGGGCGAAGAGGATGAAGCGGACAGAAAGGGGGATTAACGATCAAGGGTTTGGGAAAAATATATAGTTTTGGGGGGAGATGTGATAAGGGCAGTGTATACTTTCTCGACATAAAAGCTGTCTGACTTGGCGATGCTTTGTGCAATTGGAGGCAGTTTTGGACCTTATAGAGGCTCAAGTATTGTCTGCTGTGCAGTTCTGCGGCTTGTTTTGGGTCATTGTGTTGGATGAGAACATGTGAAGGGCTGGAGAAAGACGGGGTTGTGGTGCCTTGCTCCGACACCCACCTCGCCGATTCAAATTCACAATCCAAAGTCCGATCGCATTGGTCCCCTACTAATCGATTTCCCATAGCTTCCCATCAGCCAACAGGCACCAAGGCATTCATTACTTTTGAACCGTCCGTATCAAAGATACCAATAAATATACAAATATGTATTTTGTTTCCAGTCCAATTTCTTGTATCATGGTCCAAGATTTCTTGTTCTGAATTTGAAAGGTAATGTGGATCAAGGATGTGGCAAGACCAAGCTGGATGGATCGATGCATATAGCAGTTGGTCATTTGAATTAATCAAAACGAGCAAACTAAAGTTTGCTGCAACTGGTCTTGGATCACCAAAGTTCGCAAGAAATTTCGATGTTTGCTTTTCGATAGAAAACATTTCTGGTAACTAGGGGGAGACCTTCCCCATTGCTGTATTTCAAACTGGTTGTATTTTTCCTCAAAAATTCACAAAGCAGGAGTATATCAGTCCGTCCCAGCACACCTGATATTCTGAGTCAATGAGAGCTGTACACCCTTTCAAGTTTTCTCCAAGGGCAAGAGAACATATGATTTCGACAAGGAATTCAATAGGGATGATTATCAAGAGGAGTTGCTATCAACAGCCACATTTCAACACTACTTTCTGGGTGCACTGATTCTTCGATCAACCAAGGAATTCCATTGAGTCTCACTGGCAATCAATCAAGAGCGCTGCAAGGTGAAGCAAGGGTGCAGATATCGAGGATCAAAGTTGTGCTTCAGCCAATACGTCCTTGCCGGAAAACCAAGCATCAGGAAGAGCTAAGAGTTCAGTTGGAGGTTCCATTTTTGCAGATCCGTGTCAAGTGTCAGGGATCACTCCCCTTCCATGGGAATGCAAAAAAAAAAAAAAAATGGTGAAAAAAGGATCAATTCAGAATTTAATTTCCGAGTTCTTTGCAATTTGACCTGCCAAACAACCTGGTATGCATACATGGCTCGGACCCCCCACATGGAATTTTCTGTAGCAAGCTCTTTTGTTGCCTGGTGGTCTAAAAAAGGTTGTAAACTGACTGTGTTGAAATTTTCTGGCCTGTAACACATTCCTCGATGATCATTAGTAACGACAGGCAAATTAAGCGCTTCTTTGAAAGGGGGTGAGTTGCTTAACTATTGTTGTTTGGTTGATTTCCATTCTGTCTAGGTTCTTTGTTGATGTATTATTATCTTCCAACTTCCAATCTTTTCAAGAATAATGAAGCCCAGATCAATGATTTTCTTTGGGGTAGTCAGCCAGAAAACACCAATTCTGAATTTGACAGTAAATTGTTGAGACTCAGGCATCGCTTGATGAAAGTCATGATGTCTGAGAAGCCAATCCACTTCTTGGTCTACTCTTAACACCTTTGTGAAGCGAAACAGTGGGGAATTTCAATACGAGTCACAGCACAGTTCTGGAATCCCGAACAATGAAGTCCAGATGTAAGGATTCAACACTTCAAAAGACTACATGCCTGCAACCTGCTACGATTCTGCTAAAAATAGATGGATAACAAGATCCTGACCACAATCATTTCCACCTGCCGGCCATAATCGTCGCGATTCTTTTTGTTTCTCCGTCTGTGTACTTCTTGCTTAACTCATCCCTTCCGCTGGTATTTCAACTGAATTCGCATTCCCTCCAGGCTGCACATGAGTGAAATCCACTCTCTCCCCACTGAAACGGGGTTTGCTCCTGCCAATCAAATCCCTCCAGTTCGGCACACCATGCCCAGCTTCAGGTCCAAATGCCAGGCTGTCCCTTCCTCCAGATTTTTCATATCCATGTAGGAGCTGAGCAGGTTTATACTGGTTGGATCGGTTGCTGTGCCAGTTGGACGTTGGTTCCAAATAACCTCTGGCTTCCTCTGATAGGAGGCTTTTCCACCGGCCAGGCTGACGTGGAATTTTATATTTATCGAGTAGCGAGTCCATCGGAACATCATGCGTAGTTTTCACTCCTTTCGGACAGCTCCTGCTTGGCTCAATCCCCGCAGCCGACAGGTTCAAAGGCTGGCCATAGGAATGCACATTTTGTGCAGAGGGGAACTGATCGCATGCATCCCCCAAAACCTGACCAGGTGCATGATTTTCCTCATTGTGCCTTTCTTGAGGAATGACAGAGAAGGGAGCGGACCTTGGCCGATGGTAATTTGAACGAAATGAACTCACAGGGGGCTGTGGTGCACTTGGAGAAGCAGTTGACACCATAGTCGTAGGAACCCGTGACGATTCTAGCCCCGGATCGATCGACGTCCAAAGACACTACTTTTGTGTGTCCTTTCAAAACAGCCTCATGAGTGATGGGCAGCATGTAGGGGTCGTCGTCATCCTCATCGTCATTCATACCATCCCAAGAGGGACTGGCATCGTCCACAGGTGGCCAAACCGTTTCATCTGCACATTGTGAATTTAGAATAATTCAACCCAGCAGTGTATTGGGGAGAACAGAGAAACATAACTCATGGGTATTTCGACCCGTCAAAATGAGAGAAAATACAAGGATTTCGCTTAGGACAAATTGAGTTTGATCAATCTCCCTTCATTGATCGGACAGGTGTCTTGCATTTTCGATAAGAAAAATAAATTGCACGTGCAGGCAGCAGAAACGTAGTTTCTCCACTTGATGGCAAACTGGTGAGAGTTGATGGGTGGGTGTGAGTTCACCTACCACGTGAAGAAGACACGGGATTCTGTTCTTCAGGGGCGATTTCGCCACCATCGTCAGTTTTGTCATCTTTTGTTGATTGCCCTCTTCTCATATTTTCATGCAGCTTCATGATTTCAGGGCCCTCCGCCGCTTTCCGGCCTGCATTCCAAACCCTCAACTTCTTACTCTAAGATTGTCTCTTTCACACCCCTACTCTCAAAGCAACCTCCGCTACCTTGTGTACTTTATTTTTATTATTCCAGTTTTCCAGTTTTTCTAATTTTCTTTTTCAGAATTTTTGGTGTACGGATTTGATGGTCGCTCACTAAAAGTGGCCGGGAAGTGAGCCCTCATGCCATGTTCATAGTCATCCTCCGGATTGGGGAAAACCTGCATAATAATTCACCAATATAAATAACACAGAATCCAAAGGGGAACCAGACATGTCCCTGTGAAGTCCTTCCGATGGAAACTAGATGGAATCGAAATGGAAATTTGATGGAATCTGGTTGAAACCACTCCTACTCTTCAACAAAACAGAAAAAAAGACATATCACCTTCGTTCCTCCTGGACTGGACTGCCTTTGCGCCCTCAACCTCGCCAACTCAGCCATATCATCGTCACTGCTATCCACCTCGAAAAGCCCAGTTCCTGTGAACACTCAAGAAATCGACGAATTTCCACTGGGCGTGTTTCGGGTTTACCCCCACTACTACGACCCCGACTTCGTCCATGCCTGACATCACAATACCCTCACTGTCCACAACTCGAGTTGTTTGTCGCGTCTCGACAGTGTGAGGGCGAGGCAGTGCTGGGGGAGCTGCGATGCTGGAGCTGTTTTGAGATTCGCGTTCAGGTGCGACATGGAGGCGTCGCCGTTGGTCGGACAAATGGGACGTGCCGTCACTGTGTCCTCCCCTGGATTTTAGGTCACAACGTGGGAGCTCCTCCCCCCAATTTTAGCCCTGTCAGATAACTCGATTATGGGGCGACACCCTCTGTGCGGGGTTACTGTTCTGTGCGGGGCTGACTGTGCGGGGTTGATTTCAGCGGTTTCATCCGTCGCTGACGACTTCGTCAGCGACGGCGTTTTCCGGCCCCAGATCGTCACAGGAATGCCTGGGAGTCGAACCCAGGTATTTCCGACCATTTCCTTTCACTGCCGCGTCGGTTTTCGCGACTTCGATTTTCGGCGGAAGTCGACGGTGATTTTACTACCCCGCACAGAGCGGGTTTTCCCATAGTGGTTGCTGTTGCTTTTTTTTTGTAACGAAACCGTCTCAGCGTACGTTGACCTGCTCGGATGCAGATCCTTGCTTGGGTTGCCACCAACTGGAACATAATCATGTTTCATGAAGCGCGAAAATACATAGATGCACTTGAATCACTGCAATCTGAATCCTCCACACAAAAGTGACACAACAAGTGCGAAACAGCAAAAGGGGGCCAACACCCGAATCCTTATTTTTTCGATGTCGACATCTCCAGAAGATGTCGACGTCTCCAGAAGATAGATAGCCAACAACACAACTTCGTGATCTATGAGGAATCGAACGAAGATATGATCAATCAATCAATCAATCAATCAATCAATCAATGATTGCAGAGATATGATATGGGGCTGGTCATGTTCCCTTAATAACCTTGTATGCATATACCAACAGTGCTCAGCCTTTTGACCTCCCTCTCTTGCCTGGTATCCACCCACAATTCCTCAATCACGTCATCGCATCAGCTCGTATGGAAGTGGGAAAACCAAGAGTGAGATTAGAACATACACTGTGCCGTAGGCCAAACGTGTGCACTAAATACGGTCCCGGCATCATATGGACCCCGAAAGTCAGCTACAATCAATCGATTGATTGATTGATTGGTACAATCAATCGATTACATTAGAGCAACAACAACGACAACAACAATGGTCAAGATCAATGGTTGGGTTATATTGGGAACAGAGGAGATCAAGGACGAATATTGAAATGTAAATTCTGTTTACAACAACAATAATTACATATTGCCTGAGGGGCCACTCGCCCCTATCGCAACCAATATTCCAAACAATTGCTCCAATCAAAAATGAATCCTTCAATGTCAATACCCAGATGAATCAAACCCACTTGAATCTCTCACAGTTGCTGATATAGTCTCCACCACTGAAATCTTAAAAAGAAAGTCCGTTACAAAAGCTCTCTTCCTTATCAAAACCGAACAATCTTTTACATGCTGGCGTGTGGACTGGATCTTGATTGATTTTCACAGTACAGAAATGTGACCGTTACAAATATATTACGCCGTTCTCACACTTGATTCAACCTTCCTGCCTTCACCATATCCTTGCCATCCAGACACCAGAAGCATTCGCAACGCGGGCGCACAACGAGGAGACACTCTTCTTTGCTCTTGGTGAGTTGCATAGATCTTTGCTCCATCACCCCCCCCCCCCCCCAAAAAAAAAAAACAGTCTCAGGAATAGCTGTTATTCGAAAAGGGAACCTCAGCACGTCACAAGTTCAGCAAAAGTATCGGCGTGACTGCGCGTGCGCTTGTCGAGAGCGACATCAAGTTGTGTTGGCTGCATCACACGCTCTGTTGAACGTTACTTGTGGTGGAGATCTTTCCCCCATCGACGCTTTCGGTTTTTGAAAAGCACTACAGAACACAGAAGCGAACCTGGGCGCTTTCGAAAAAGAGCGCAGTTTCCAACGACACACGCGCGCGCTGAGCTTCGATTCGGCTCCCCTCGCATCGAGTCCCATCAGTACACTGAGCCAGGTCGGTCATTGAGTGGGGTGAGGGGACACATGGAACTCCATTCAAATTTCAGTTGATGCAAATGACACCACATTGACGTGCATGAGTGAATGTGGGCAGGCCGATTCAAGATGAAATCGTCCGACCCAGCAATGAGCGCTGGGTTGTGGGCTCCCGTGACCCGGAGCTTCTTGGCCTTGTTTGTTTTGACGATGTTGGGTTACAGCATCCACCCCCCCTTCACGGAAGATGGAAAGGGGTTGAAAGAGCATGGATACAAGTTCAAGTATCACATGGCCTTCTTGTGGGCCGCCATGACAAACTTTTTCATAGCCGCACCCAAAGTGGGAAGGTGAGCTGAGCTCCCCATATTTAACAAGAAAAAGGGAAAAGGAAAAAATAAATAAAGCTGATCTTGGAGGAAGCTGCTGGTGGGCACTGTGACTCGAGTGTGTGTTCGGCTCCGAAAAAATCATTTTTTCTCTCGTTATTATTGAGTGACTAAGGCAATAAAAAAGTGATCAAGGGAGTTCCCTGCATTCATTTATCCAACGAAAAAATAAGAAAAATCCACACTTCATCCTATCCCCGAAACAGACGAAAACAAAAAACCCTTCAATCTTGGATCTCCTTTATTATTGTTGTTTTTCTTATTTTTGCAGCATAGCAAAAGTCGGCATCCAGCATGTCTTGGGGACGATTTTGGGTGGGCTGTCCGGAGTCGGAATCATATACGCCGCCTCCAACGTCGATATGTTCATGAACGTGTATTGGTTCACGTTTGGGATGTCCATGGTGGCAATCGTCTCGAATTTCTTCGGATGGTTGTTCAAGACGCCCGAAACCTCGATGCTCTACGTGGTTTCGTGCATTTTGATCCTTTTTTCCACGGAGGATTTCAAATCGGCCATCATGTTCAACGAAACCAGGATTTTTGGGATGATCGGGGGGGTGCTGCTTTCCCAGACGCTCGCGGTGTTGGTGTTTCCAAAGGCAGCCACTCAGGAGGTGGGCTATTTTTGGAAAGTCTTAGTAATATTAGTTGACTGACTTTTTTATAGTCAACCAATATTCCTAATATTATTAAGATTTTACTAACTGGTTGACAGTGCCGCTTTCCTGTGTGTGGATATCCGTTTTTTTTAAAATATATGTAAGGTACATTCATAAGCAAAACACACCGTGACAAATGACAAATGTGGAAGTGCTGCACTTGTCCTTTTTACTTCTACCAGGATTAGTCATCCAGCCCTGTTTTTCTGCATGTCGAAAACAGGCCTCATTCTGTTTTGTTTTTTTTCGTCTGTGGCCATGTGATCTCTCAGGTCGTCCAGGGTTTGAACAAAGCTTTGGAGGGATTGGCAAATTTGAACGATGCAGCTTGGGAATACGCAGCCATGCATGCCGAAAAAGAGCTCCCTGTTCGGCCCGCGATGGGGCAAAGCGGAAAACAGTCGTGGGAAAAGTTATCCAGAAGAAGGACCAAAATCCTCCAAATGAGGAATGCTAGCAAGTGGATGCAGAACCCCAGGAAACTGGACAATAAGGGGTTCATCAAATTGTCGCTGGGTGCATGCAAGGACGGACAGTGTGACATCGTTCAGGTACAGAATTGATGGTTCTTCAGAGAAAAAAAAAGGACCAGAGGGATTCTATCGGCAAAGAATGGATGATTGAATCAACCATGCCCCCCCCCCCCCCCTTCCTTGGCTCTGCCAAACAATAAAGGGGAGGGAAAAACTAAAATTGGCTGAGGCATGTCGACAGTATGGTGGTGTTTTGAAGAAAAAAGGATGTTTTTATCAAAATTTTTGGGCTAGCATGTAGATTATTCTGAGTCGATCGGTCGTTTTTTTTTATGCAGGCGATGGTCACGGCTCGACTGGAGGCAGCGCTGATGCAAGTTTACAAAGGATTGGATATGGCGGAAGCTGCCATTCCTTTGACGAGAACAGAAATAGCCGTGGAGTTCTTCCGAGGTGTCGAATCTGTCCTCTCAAAAAATCCTAAATACACAAGATGCTGAGTTGTTCGCCCCCCCCCCCCCCCCTCCCCCCCCCCCAAAAAAAAGAACAGTATGTTTTTAATTATTATTTCTTTTTCCTGGGATGTCTGCAGGAAAATGGTTTTTCTTGCCCGGAATATCTTGGATCAAACGACAGCCATTGCCGGAGGCTGAGATCGCAGAGCTGGCATGGAGCGTCCGAAGATGTGCCAGAATCCTTTGGACGCTGAACATGACGTTTCAGGATGGCCTGGACCAAGAAATGGTTTACATGTTGAAACAACAATATCCACGAGATATGATCAAAGGCTTGAAAGAGTGTGCGCGCGAGTGCTTCTGGGTGCGTCACTGAAACAATCTTTGAGAGGAAGGGGGGCTTTTTTTTATGATTAAGGGAAGAAGGTGTCTCTCCTTTGCATTCATCTTGACTTTAATTGGATGTTTTCTTCGTGTCGTGTTTGTGTGGGTATGTTTTTGGTGCTGGTCAAATTCGCGCCGAGCTTTTATTTTTCCCTCATCTTTTTTATTACATGCCCTGCCAAAACAGCAGCACATCATTTCCTCTGTTCTCTCGAAAAATATCAATTTTCAGTTGTGTTTTTTTTCAGAAGTGAACAAGACACGAACTGAAATCAAGCATTTTTTCTTTTTTTTTTTTTTTTTGCAGGAACTCGTTTACGCCTTTCCTTCCAGAGGTGACGAAATCGACCTCGAAAATGTCGATAAATTCGAACATGGAGTCCAAGCTCTTTTCGCAATCAACGACTATCAACGCAGAAGGGTGTCTCAGCACTTCAACAAATACAAGAATTTGGTAGGCCCGCGAAACCATTTTTTTTGAACATAACGCAACCTAAAAAAGAAAAAAAAATCATGCAATTAAAAAACTTTCAAGATATCTTTTGGGTAAGAGACACACACATACTGATATTTCATCTTGATAAATTTATAATTTTTTAAAGAACTTATTTGAGGCTTTGCTGTGAAAGCCAGATATCTTTTCTTTCACTGAGTTTTTTGGTGTTTTATTTTTTTTATCAACTTGCTTCAGGCCCTTCAGAATGAAGCTCGACACAATCCCGCACTCAAGAAGCTCAAAACTAAAGCTTCTGTTCTCAGGACATTGACCGAGCCGACTGGATTGGCTGGCTTGTGGGCAACCCTCACCCACAGGTGGGTATTTCTCTTGAAATGCATCGCAATTTTCCCTTTACAGAATGAGAAAAAAATGGGTTTCTAAAGGAGCTTTTTTTTTAATCTTTACACTCCTTCACCAACTTTGGATATATATATATATATATATTTTTTCTGGAGCTGAAAATTCAGCGTTCGCTCGGAAGAGGTCATCTTTTAGGAATTTATCAAGGGATCAAACATGTTGGTGTCATGTGTTTGTGTGTGTCTTAAATCTGTGGCTGAGAATTTAGGGCTACGGTGGGTGGGTGTAATACTGGCTTTGTTTCTGTTTGGTGCTTCTTTGGGTTGTGAATCTTCTTCTGTTTTTTTGTTGTTTTTTTGTAGGGACGACCCTGAGATGAAGCGAAACGCAGAGGCCTTGCTGAAAGCTATGAGCACCGACATGGAAACTGGACTGAGATCGGCCAACCGAACCATAAGTGAAGATATCTCCGTGACATTCAATGAAGGTAAAGGCATGGCATCACAACCCCCCCCCTCCCCCCCCCCCCCCCCAAAAAAAAAGAAGAATGAAAGATAGATAACATAAGATAAAAGAAGAAAGGGCGGCAATATCCCCCCCACTCCTACCCCTTCTTCCTCCGAAACACAAGTGAGAAATTCTCTTAAATCGATATATTTGATCGATGTATTTCGTTTTCTGTCCGGTGCAGAATCCACGCCAGCTCCGGAGGAGGCACTCCTACGATTGAGCCCCAACATCGAAGTCAGTCATGGAGAAGAAATCGTATCTCCGGGATCAGGGCCAAGCGAAAACGTCATGAAATTGGACGTCCCTGGCGTCGCCAGCAAGGATCTGTTAACGTTTCCTGAAACCCCCGAAGGCTATGTTTCGATGGTGCGGTGGTACAGCTTCCAGTTCCTGCTGGAAGAAGTGGTGAAGGCCACCAGGGATCTAAACCAAAATTTGACGGATCTTTTGTCGAAAATGCCTGACTATGGTGTCACTGGATGAGAGGGGGGGGGGGGGGGGAGGGTGATTGAGTGATGGGGTGGAATTTCGAATGTTGCTTTTTTATTTCACTGCAGACTTGGAGCATTTGGGAGCTGTCTATATTTGGTTAGGTTTTCCGGTTTTTTGGAAGTGCGCGTGTCTTTTTTTTGTTCTTATGTTAATTGAGCGGCAAGAGGTTGGGTATATACATGCATTTTCTGCATGATTTTTTCTTGTGAATTGTGTCAGTTTTCTGA
Source organism: Bryopsis sp. KO-2023 (assembly GCA_030272585.1). Classification (NCBI taxonomy): domain Eukaryota; kingdom Viridiplantae; phylum Chlorophyta; class Ulvophyceae; order Bryopsidales; family Bryopsidaceae; genus Bryopsis; species Bryopsis sp. KO-2023. The sequence continues at coordinate 4,098,026 of BSYQ01000004.1, read as the reverse complement.
ATCGCATGAGAGTTGTGATCGTTTTTTGTTATGCATTTGGTTTTGGGAAGCAAATTTGGGACACTTTGGAGCAAGACCTCTGATGTTTAAAGAAGGGTGTATTCATAAATCGATCCGTGGATCGTCATGCGGTGGGACGTCTAATGCAATCTACCCGATCACTGGACCGGCGGGACTGGAAACAAGCCGGTCAAACACCGGCGACAATCATAACCTGAAATGTTGGTGGTTCACCAAAATTTGCTGAATGCATTCGAATGTTGTTATTGCTTTCGTCAAAAAGTTCGTGGGGTCTCGAGTTCGACAGCTTGCAGCGAGCGGAGCAACAGAGCGTCTTCTTATCAAGAGTTCTGACACAATGTGGATGACTTCATCGCCACACGAAACCTTGAAGAACGCAGACACTCTACCCAAAGACCTGCGTCCGCTCTCAAGGACCGTCGTTTTCGATGGACTCGACGATTGCTGGCCTCCGTTCAACGGTTGATCGTCAGCGTTTTCAGTCCAGCCTTGACATCAACTCCCCACCCCTTTCTGGAACTCATGTTTTAGACAACATTCCGAATTCGGAATTCAGCTTCGAAGCTGGTGCTGGTGCTGGTGCTGGTACTGGTGCTGGTGCTTCTGAAAGTCACAGGCCACCCCCTCATAATCCCAGAGGCGTTCAACTTCGCCATACGGAAGCAATGCTTTACGTTCGGAGCACGTGGATAGGTCCTACCTCATGACGGCGGCTGCGCAAGCTAACGTTACAACACCTATCTTTCCCGCTCCCAAAGCGATAGCACAAGTTGAGACGTTGCGCTTCTGAAAGCCATGTCACACAGTCGCCAAAAGAAGCCGCCCCCTCCACCCCCCTTTCAAAGCGCGTTCGCTTTCGCTTTCCCAGGGAAACGAACGAACGAAACAAACACGCGCGTCTATTTGTGTTGGCATTCTTGGAGATCACTTCAGAGTGGCTAGACGGTAGGCGATCGTGGAGTTCGTCTTTATGTTTTCCGTCGCGCACACTCAAGACGTCGAAAAAGCGTCGTAAAAGCTTGGCGTCCGTCCCACCCACCGGATCGCCCCCCCCTCTCCACTGTCGTACTGTACTTCGAGGGGTCCCGCTCTCCGTCATCCTTGCGTCATCATTGATGGCCCGGCCAACCTCAGACGCAAGGGGACTTCCTCGAGCTAACCTATATACGATTTTAGATATGACCGTTTTGAGAATTTTTGCGTTTCGTCGTTTGAGACAACATTTTTCCAGTTTCAAGTGACTGTATTTTGACTCTACTTTTTGCACTTTTCTGTGGATGAGCCGAATCACTTTGCAGAACCGTGAGCCGCTCATCCACAGAAAACACGCTTGAGCGAAGCGAAGCTCTTCGTATCATGGACATCGATGGAGAGCGACGATGCAAACGCCTGGAAACGTTTACAAACACGACGACCACGTTGGGCGAGTCGATACATTCGCGGATGTGTTCTTTGGTTGAATGGGTGGATCCGTCGGTGGCCTTCCCTCTGTTGGCGCTCGATGGTTTGCCAAAATTGAGTCTTCCCACCAAAGGAGGGTCAGGTGAAGTCCGGGCAAAATTTTTGTATTGGAAGCTCGATTCAGCCCCGGTGGTTGCCACCACCGTATGATTTCATATTGTCAATTCTTGAAGGAAAACCGACGAAACCACACGGCTGTCAAGCAGCTCTCCAAGACCAAAAATATCACAAAATTTTCCACTGTTCTGCGAACAGTTCGTTGAAGATGCCACAACATGCAACAATTTTAGACATTAAGACAATAAGCATCCCACAAATCATTCAGTGGTCGAGCAGCCCCCAACGTTACAACTCCCCATGCAAAAATAGTCCAATCCTCACAGTTTTTGCCAAAGGCCATGTTTGTTTGTTTTCTTCCCGAACAGGAAAAATCGTGTCGCTGTTTTTGCCACTTGCAAGCTCCAAAGCCTCACAGACCGAAAAAATGAAGAAAAAAAAATGTACCAGAAAAATGATCGCTCTCAAAACCCGATTTCCTTCTTGTGCATTTGTTGGTCCCCAAACCCCCTCTCCGCTAAAAACACTCTCTTTGCATTACACTACAGCACACATGACGAGCCTCGTTTTTTGATTCCCCATTCTTACATTTTTTTTGGTTGCTTACGGAGCAATTGTGAGGGCGACAGGGGGAACGAGCGATTTTTCTACACCTGTTTCTTTTCATATGCAACTCCTTTCCCCTTGCTCTATTTTGCCCCTTGTCCAAGCTCTCCTTTGGGGGTTCAGGGAGGTTTCCTCCGGCTGCGCTGGCCACAGCCAAAATCGTACATAGAAATCTACATATGTCAGACTCAAGCATTTCCCCACCCCCTCAAAAATTCTACACAACCCTCAACATCGATACTGACTTCTCTACCTTGGTGTGAAACATCGAAAACAGCTCTTAACCCCACGGATCGAGTCCGAAATCCCCTTAGTCAACTCCACTGCTAACCCCCCCCCCCCCTTGCCATTGCCATTGCATTTACAACAGTCCCCACACCCATTCTAGAACCTCTCTCGACACCCCAAAGAAAATTCAACGAAACCTCCCTCCCATTTTCATACAGCATCGAGACCAAAAACCTCACACGAAGAAGGCCAGCTTCCCTCCATCAACGAAAAAAACCTCGCGACTGACACCCCTTTCCCTCCCCACTCTCCCATCCAGAGAGAAAACGCTCAAATCAGAATCTGAAACAACAAAACCAACAGCATCATTCTGACCTCATCCATTCTCAACAACTGGACTCAGGCATTTCATTCTCTTTTTTTGCGCTTGTTGCTTTTCCTCTCCGCCGTGCGATTTTTTTTTCCCCCCGGCCAAACCATGACCTAAACCGACACATTGAGCGCTTCCGCAAGGGAGGGTGCATGTCCGATGATGCCTTTCGAGCCAGTCGCCAGCGCCCCCCCTTTTCTAAAGATGTGGAGCTGCTGAGGAATGAACCTTTGCAGTTCGCTCACAGTGTTGTGGTCTCCATCGACATGGAGCTCCGGCTCTATTTGCCTGACGACCGCCACTTTCCCCTTGAGAGTGTCGCAGAGAATCAAATGATGAGGGGGCACTTGACGGGGCCCTTTGCCGATCACACCGGCAGCCTCCAATGCCCCCCGGACAACAGCTTCCCCAATGTCACTCGAAACCTGGGAGAAAAAGTGAGGGTTTTTTTCAATTGCAAATTGTTGGTGTTTGTTTCCGAAAACAAAATGAGCATCGATGTGGGACAGCAGGGAGAAACTAACCACTCCTTTCCGGTATTGTGAAATATGCATAAAAAAATAACTCACAGACAATCAAGTTGTTGTTTTTCCTAAAGTGAGCTCTGGTAACCACACTCGCGTTTTTGTTTCTTTTCGTTTGTGCAAACAGGTCCCAAGTGAAAAATGCTTTTTTTTTAAACCTGTAAAGAAATAAATGGGCTGAACAAACAAGAAAACAAACAAAAATAGCAAGAACCCAGCACACGAGCCCAATACGGCTGTGTCAGAACCTGACGATTTTACCTGAGACATTAGGTAAGTGTTCATGCACGAAGCCATTTCCTTGACGATTTCAGCTGCATCTGGTCTGACGGTGGCTTCCTCCTCCAGCTGGGAGGGATCCCATTGTTCGAGCAAAACTCCAGGGACCGACATGGTGATGGTTTTGATGCCTGACAGCTGCGAACGCAGCCGGCTTAGAGGCACTGGCCTTGCTTGCTCGACGGAACCGGGGCCCCCAGAGGGAGAGGATCCAGGTTTGCATGCTGCCAAAGCTATATTACGTTTAAAAAAAGGGGAAAAAAAATAAAAAGTGAGTAAGAATGCCAGTGGGACAGTAAACATGCAACTAGGAATCAACGCAGAGTTTTTCCAATTGTGTTTTTTGGCCAAACGAAAAAAAATAATAAGCAGCAAAAAATACCCCCCCCCCCAAAAAAAAAAAAAAAATCCCAACATCTTCAGATCTTTTGCTTAGCATTTTTCTGAAAAGAAAAAAAACATTATTGGGTCAGTGTTCCCCCATTTCCACACCTGGAGATATCGATGTCTGACCTCGACCAGATTGAACAGCTGGGGGATCTCCACCACCTCGACCCCCCCTTCGATTTTGCCTGTAATGATAAAGCCCTGCCAACAGGGCAGCCACTCCCAAAAGACCCGTCAATTGCAGGGATCCCGCAGGTATTTCAGACAATGCCGATTGAACCTTGGAATACAAGGACTGGGCAAACTGCTGGATTTCCTCCAATATTTGATCCATATCTGGACTTTTAAAACCCCACAAGTGGCAGTTACTACCAACAAAAATCTCAAAAAAAGGGAAAAAAAGTGGTTGGGATAGGGAGGTGAGGTATACCTCACCTCCAAGAGATATGCTTTTCCAAAAAAAACTTTGTAAGTGAAAACCTCTGGTTGGGTTATGGGAGGGCACCAGGGAGGAAAAAGACACACAATAAAGGGATGGAGCCAAAACAAATGTCGCTCAAGGACGCAACCCAGCGAATTACAGCGTGTCGTTATCCTCTGATAATCTCTTGGGGGTGCGAAACGGACCTGACTTGAGCTGGAGTGCCGGGGAAAAGAGATGTTTCAGCGTTACCTGGGTTGATTCTCCTGACGCTTTGGAGCTAGGCCTCAAAACAGTGAGTTTTTTTTGTCTCGCGTGGAGAGAACGCGCGTTCGCTGGGCAGTCGTCCTCTTGGACCTCCCTGCGACCTCGAACAGCCGACCGAAGGGGTTCCCAAGAATCACACACTCACTCTCTCTCTCTCTCTCTCTCTTTTTCTCTCTCTGTTGCAAAAATATTCACTCTCAGAGAAGGGTGCAGTTGCGTCAATTCGATTCCGTCGGACCGCATTAGCAACCCTTCTTGCTTTTTTTTTTTTTTGCACTGGTGATGTACACATCACCACGCCAAGACTGACACACCACAAGAAAGCGGACAGCATAAAAAAAACAAAAAAACAAGCCAATTTCTGTTTTATTTGGACGTTCACGCAATGGCCAATCGCCCAGCAAAATCCTCCAAGGAGCTGAAAACTGCAATCCATGATGATTTCAAAAGACAGGTCCCTTGGGAGAAAAAGGAGTTGACCTCCAACCCCCCCCCCCAAAAAAAAAAAAGAAATACCCAGTGGAGTTCGTGAAGAAAAAGTGTGATTTTCCACTATGCAAAAGCACTCTGTTTCATTATTTTTTGTTATGGATTGAAAGTGGGAAATTGCTTGCAGGTAGTCGATGATGCAAAGAAGAGGGCGGTCTCTCAGCATGTCGATTACGACACCTTCAAAAACATGGTACATACATGCAGGGTTGGGATGCAAAAATGTCAGACATAGAGGCCATGAATCAGGGGTTCGTCAGGGCTTTTATGCTTTCTTAAAAGGAAACCGACATTCAATATTCGACCAATCAAGTATCGACGCAGGTGGATCCCTGATGCATGGATTGATGTATATGATTAAGGTTGAGATGTCGATTTCGACAGGTGTCGGTGGCCCATCTTCGACCAATCCAAGCTCCCAACGAACTTAAAAGAGGTCGGTGCAGCCCGGAATCATGACCAGGAATGTTAAAAGAAACATCAGTTGGCTGTCTGCACAATACAGCCATTGATTTTACGTGAATGTGGTTTTCAGATGATGGAGAGAACTGGGCCTTCGACTGCGATGGAAAAAGACAGACATCGAAAATCAACTCCATCGGAGAAACATCAGTGGCCGGGATTAGTGCCCCCTTCTCTCGACCTGCTTCTCAAATTCAGTTTGTCAAAATTTGGAGGCAGCGATGTCGCAGTCCGTCGGAGCGACTGGCCTATTTGAAAGCTTGTGGGGTGGAATGCCTTCGACACGTGTTTCGGGTGGAGCTGGGGGGAGATGTTTTGGGTGGAATTCTCGAAGCTTTGGACTTTGGGAGGAAGAGTGGGGAAATCGAGTGTGAGTTTGCCTTCGATGTCATGAAGCTTCTGTCAGGTGAGCATCAAATACAAGACAGACATACAGCATGTGCATGTTGACCGTTTCTGATGCCTGAAAATTTCAGAGCTGAGAAATCGAACACAAACATCTCTCTTGACAAACAACAAGATCTTGAGGTCGTCATACAGTATCTATTGGGATGAACCTCTCCGACCTTGATTTCAGGGCTGAAAAGGTTTTCCCTGAATGTGAGTTGCTTGGGGAAATCGGCGAAAGCAGCATCCACAGCTCTCCTCGTTTGGGCTGAGAATGAGTTGGAATGGGAAGCTGCCAGAAGAGAAGTTGAATCGATGCAAGCATTGTTTTATCATCAAACTCCAAGAAAGTAGGACCCACAAAGAGAAACCCTAGCCAAGAATTCGGGGAATAGAAACATGGCACTACAGAAACAGTTGACAAGTCAAATCGACCTCTTGCTGTTTGGCGAATCGGTGTTGGAGATATGCATGTATTTAATGGGGTAGACAAAATGAATGAATGTTTCTGAAAAAATCACAGCCAATCATTTTAAAAACACACGATCGGCACCCTTTTCAACTCGCACATCTCTCAACAAAATCATCGGATCCACAGTCGGCGGTCGCCCCAGACCCTGACTGTGCATCAAGACAAGAATCCCCACAAAAAAACAAAGAAATAAACATCAAGCCGAAAAAAAAAAAAACGCCGGAAAAAAAAATCGTTCCAAAAGAAAGAACATATATTCCCAAGTATAGACCAAAGCAAAAAAAAAAATACAATCGAATGGAACGGAGAAGCCCTTTTCCTCACTCTTCCAATAATCCCAAAAGATGTAAAAACAGTGGAACCCGAACAACGAAAAAAAACACACACGCACCACCATAAATCAATCAATGAATCAATCGTGGGTGCGAATCAAGAATCGAATCTACCTTCCCCAATTTCTTTTTCTTTTTTTCCTTTTTTTTTTTCGACGAGAAAACATGCATTGGCTTCCAAAATATGAATCGACCCAGCTCGCGAATCAATAGAGATCGTCCATTCATTCATCTTCGAGGGGGATAAGCAGGGCACACACAGTCGATAAACAACCGGGGGAAACGCAAGATGAACATATTGAAACACTGCGGCTACATAATATTCAATACAAGGCGAACCATCCCAACCCACTTGCGCTCCTATTTCTACCAATCCTATGTGTATTTCTTTTTTCCCTAGTACCCAAGATTTCCCCCCCCCCTCTTCGATGCACTTCCCATTCCCCCCTCCCCCCCACCAAAAAAAAAAGGAAAGAAAATCCTCGAGCAATGCCCTAAAATAAATCTACGCAAGTTTTCCAAACACTCGCTACTTCCTCGGAAACCACGAAAAATCTCAAAAGCATTTTTTTTTTTTTGTTTAAGCCACAGTGTTTCCCCCTTTTACATCAAGGCTTGGATAATCTCCGAAAGAAAAATCCGATTACCACCCATCGTAATTTTTTCAGCTAGCTATTTGCATCCTTGGGACTTCTTTTTCCTTTTTTTTTTTTTTTGGTCGGGCTTGCATGTTGAATCCTGACATCTTTTTTTTTCAAACGTAGTGCGAGAAAACACACTTTTGTGTCGTTACCCCCATCCCCCTCACAACAGTATTTTTTTTCTTTGGTTCCTTTTTTTTCTTTTACAATTCCTTTCAAATCAACCACGAGGCGGAGTATTGATCGCACAGGGGCACCCCCGCACACACCCTCGTCAGGGAAAAGTGAGTGCAACAGCACCCCGTGGAATCCACCAATCTCATTGTTTTCAAAAGGTAACACCCCTGGAGTTCGGAGCATTTCGCCGACTGGATGATCAGCCCCCAAAACGCGGTGTCTTGGTACATCGACGAAGCCGACATGGACTCCTCTCCGTACATTCCAGAATGTCTCAAAGCCATGTCGATAAACCCCTGGCTTTCTGGAGCGTGGTGCTCTTCGTCGTCGCAACATTCCCCAATTTTTCCAGCCATTATTTGTTGGGCCAGTCCAACGCTCAGCAGCCTGTTTGAACAAGTTAGCCCTGCTTCTGAGCTCGATGGCAGTGCGGGGTCCATGCACCCTTTGGATTCCCCCCCCTCTGGGACTCGGTGAACGAGAACCACGGCGTCGGGATTTCGACTGGATAGATGCTCCGTGATTCCTTGCCAAAGCTGATGAGGGAAAAAGAATAAAATTCAAAAAAAAAATAATAATAAAATAATAATAATAATAATTTAGAGAACAAGTTGGAAAAAAATATATAATTAAGAAATAAAAAAAACTAAAAGAAAAATTAAAAAAATAGATAAAAGGTTGGAAAAAAAATAAATTAAGAAATAAAAAAAATCACTCCCCCCTCCCTTTTTTTTTTTTTTTTATGGGAGGAGTGATTGAATGTTAGTAAAATTGACCTTACTTGTGGCGCGGCGACCACGGCTTCCGGAACCGAGTGGGTTTCGAAAGTGGCGTCCTCCACGAGCAAGTGTAGGCATGGCGCCTTGTCCAAATGACGCACGCTCTCTTGAACGACTCGCTCCAAAATTGGACTGCATTTTTGCTGCTCGACCGAGTACGTCGCTAGAGAGGATTCAACTCGAACACTCCTATTGGACGAAAAGCAAATTATATTTTAAAAAACGAATCAACACCCAGGGTCGTTCCGGAAAGGCGCGGGAAAGGTACTATTATCGGAACTCGAAGTGGGCACGTTTCGGGGGAGCGCACAAGTGCGGTGTTTCCGAGAACTGACCTTCTCGCAGACGAATCCTTTCGTGAGTGTGGTCTCAAATTTACAGCGGGGGCATTGCTGACCCGAGTCGTCGAGGAAACGATGCCGGGTGCGAATCGTTTCGTTTCGACTTGCGAAACGAGGTGAGGCAAACAGCGGTCCAGAGGCAACGGGATCGAGTTCATCATAACGCTCTCGAGGTGCTCAGCCTTGGCACAGGGATATCTACACAGTGACTCGGCCCACTCCAGCGAAGTCGAGAAAAAGTAGAACGCCTCGGAGGGAAGCAGCCGATAAGATTCTGTTTCGTCCGACGGCGTCGTCGCAATCGCTGGCGGTCGTCCTTGTGTTTCTTTTCGGTATGGTGAGTCGCTGGGTATCCTGCGCTCGGCTGAATCGTCGATACGTTCGTGAACTCGAAAGCGAATATATTCGCGTTCAGTAGTGTGAGGAGCGGCATTGTGGCGATGGCGATGGGTGGCCACGCGCCCAGCGCACGCAACAGCATACACGTTTTGAAGTTGCGCGTTATCCGAGATTTGGCGCTATTCTGTACGTCGGATCATGATCGGAGGGCCACGTGTACGACCGACAGTAATCCCACACATTAGTTTGTACGCATCCGCTTTCCGTCCCGATTCTCGCTCATTTGGCCCGCCTCAGTTTCGTTCGCCTTTGCCAGCAGTGAGTTTCTGGCGCTTTCCCATGTTTCGAGGGTCCGCCAGTCGATTGTTGCGCGTGGTGGCGGCGGGAAACTTCGACGTCGGCCCGGTTTTCGCGGACGTCGCGACCTCTACCAGTTACTTCGCATCAGCGAATTGTAATGTTGCGGGGAGCAGCTCACCCGTCGCCAGCGGCTTCGATAACTGGGGTAGCCCTTCGTTTGGTGCTCGCTGCTTCAGCGATTCGCCTGCCGACGTCGATCAAGAAGCTGTACCTGGAGCAGCTTCCAATTTGGCGGATTCCCTGTTGAACCCCGACTCCATTGTTCAGCTTGCAGCGGCTTGTGACCACGCCACCATCGTTGCAGAGGCTGCAGGAAGGTGGCCAATTATTGCAGGGTTGCAGTATGGGTTGGACTGGATGCATTTGACCACTGGAATGCCTTGGTAAGTGTGCAAGCTGAATCCTAAACAGGCCTTCTTCAGTTTTTATTCTGTGGGGTTGGCACAGCAGTATGGAAGTTAGCATTTTATCTTACCAGTCATTAATCCAATAAAGAAACGGACTTCGTTTTTCTGAACTGTCTTCGAGACGGTTGCAAAAAACTGGAGTGTGGAGCAGTGGCAATATTTCTGTTTGGTTGTGATTCTTTTTAGGTGGGCGACAATTGCTGCAACCACGTTGGTTTTCAGACTTTTGACATTTCCGGTGGCCTTGTTCCAAATCAAGAACACGTACAGGATGTCTGTAGGTGTGGGGGCGATGCCAATAAGAAAAAACTAGGAAAAGGGGGGGAAAGAAAAAACCATTCTAAAGTTTGGGCAGAATTTTCTGTGCAGCTGACAGATAGGAAAAAGCTTTGGGAGCAAAAACCTCGACAAATTAACTGTGGAAGCAACATTTTAACCCCAAATCCAAGAAAAAATATTTTAAGAAAATGACGAAACTGTGTTGAATTCAGGCTTCTTTTTTGCATGTCATCTTTTTAGTTACCGCTTTTCTTTTTAGTGTTTTTTATTTTATAACATCGTCAAAATTACATATAGTCGGTCTGGTCTGGAGGGTGGGAAATACGACGACAGTATGCTGGCAGTCTGGTACCCCTTGCCAAAAACAAAACAAAACAAAACATCCAACGACCAAAAGAAAAAACTCGCTTTCAAAATTATTTAACAAAATTACAACTCCCGAACGCTTTTTTTTATCTCTCTTCTTTCCTTTTTTTTAAATCAGCACAACGTCCCGTCCCTGCAATTCAGGATTTTCATTTTGTTTTTTTTTTCTAACCCTACTGTTGGTGGAGTGTGTCAAATTACACGATTTTGTTTTGTTACTTTTTGCAGCAAGCCAAACCGGAGAGTGAACTCCTCGTAACGGAGTATCAAAACAAAGTGGCATCTGGGATGGACATGCAGGAGGCTAGAACATGGTACACAACGGAGCTGGGCGCCATATGGAAAAAATACGATTGCAATCCCATGAAGAGTTTTGGGACCCTGGCGGTCAATGGAACTCTGTTTGTCAGCTTCTTTATGGCACTCAGAGGCTTGTCGGAAGCTCAGGTAAAAAAAACCCGGCTGAAAACAGATCGCATGTAGTGCATTGTACGAAAATTTGCAGGGTTCCGCCACTTGAGGGGCTCATGTTTTGTTTTTCCTTGCATTGATCCCATCTTTTTTTTTTTTCATTTTTTTTGGTGATTTTCTGGGCTCATATTTTCATGTGTGTATTCTGTTTTGTTTTCGGGGTAGGTGCCCTCCATGACTTGGGAAGGGCTCAGTTGGTTTTCGAACTTGACCGTGGCCGATCCTTATTATGCCCTCCCAGTGCTTTCGGCACTCTTTTTTCTTGCAACGGTGGAATTGGGGGCAGCGGACGGAATGCAAGGCCAGTCGGAAGCCATGGTCAAAAGAATGAGAATGATGATGCGAATCCTGTCGGTGGTTATCGTGCCGTTCACCATCAACCTCCCCTCTGGAGTTTTCATGTACTGGATAGCCTCCAACGCGTTTTCTCTAGGACAAACAACCCTGCTGAAGAACCGCAAAGTCAAGGAGGTGCTGGGGGTGCCAGATTTGGACGTCAAGACGAAAGTGATCAAGGAAATGGTGGGCAAACCGGTCCAGACCTTCTCGTACAATCCACTGAAAGCAAAGCCGAAGAGGAAGAAATTCGCATCTGTGGGTTAGGCAGGTTAATAGGAGGGTGCTATCTGGGAGGATCTGTGCAAGGATGTGTGAAGGTCGAAATTTAAACATGGGTGGGGTAGGTAGAAGTTGTCTGAGAAAACAAGGGGGTTTGGATAAATACACATGGACTCACGAAAAGATGTAGGAATCCATTACACTGCAAGTTTCTGTTTGGCTTCGAGAGAGAAAGTGTATCTCCCACTTTTCAGTGTTTTTCCATCGACCCAGCCTGCTTTGGATTCCCCTCAATCAACAATTCACGAAACTCCCTCTTCAAGATGGTGGAGGAAAAACAAAAGTACATGTCAGAATACAATTGGGCCTCAGTCAGTCTGGGGGTTTGCCGTTTTTCTTTCCCGATCAGCTTGCACATTGTGCTGAGTTGTGAAAGGGAGCGTGGGCGAGGGGGATTTGGGAGTAATTCGCCAAGGGTAGCTTCATTTTTGGTGGTATCGGCTTGGACTTCATCTCAGATTCGTACTCCGTGGTGAAGTTTGTTGGGTTTTTTGTGGAGAAATCCATGGGGAAATCGGGGCTCTCTTTCTCCATTCCGGTGGCTTCGTTCTTCGAGGCTCCGTAAGCAGCGATCGGCGGTGGTCTGAAGGTTCCTTTTGCTACGCTGGTGTACTGCCTTTTCGGTTGCTCGAACGGGGATTTGATCTGCACATCCATTGTTCATATTAGAATACGTTTGATCCGCCATGAAAATCACCTGGATTGGGCTCGATAGAAGGAAAGAAAGAAATGGTGGTTTTGATGGACCCACCATTTCACCCATGGCTGATATATTTCCAGTGTAGCCGAGTCGATTAGGGGGTCTTCCACGCGCAAGCTTGTGCTGGATCAGAGTTTCGTCGTTCGTGGTGGTGAATTCTTGAGAATCGTTTCCTGGCAGCCAACAGGAGTGCTGCCTCCTGTGGGCGTACTCATGGCAAGAACCAGGCCTTGGAGGTTTTCCGCAGCTCCTATGGACATCGTGAGAGTGTGATCCATGGGAGGCGTCGTTCGTCTGGGTGAGATCCACTCTTGATTGAGTTTTGTTGCCCAGGGCTGCTCGGGCCTGACATCCAACAAACCCATCAATCAAAGAAATTCCAGTCTGGATATGCGGAAGGATCCAACCAGAGCATCACCGCAAAGGGTGGCTTTCCTATTTGCAAGGTCCAGTGGTCAGCATTGTTTTCCCATGGATTTCCGCGTATGGATGGTTGGGGGACCACAAACTGGCATCTCAGGTTCAGAAATCCTGTGATTTTGAAACAGTGTGTCTCACCGGCTTCATCCTGTCAAATTCAGTCTTCTTGTGCTTGGACAAATACATGACTTTGCTGGCGGTGGTTCGCTCACTACAAGTGGACTTATATCCAGCGGTTCTGACGGATGCCACACTTCCACTTTTTGTGGGGAGCGGGGCAGCAGTCTTGGGAATCCCCCCCTCCAAGCCAGACCCACCTTTCAACACCACTTTGGAAGCGGTTCTATTCCACATGTTCCGCTGTGGAGGGGGGCCGAGCTGTGCACACACAAAACACATGCAATTACGCCCCCCCCATCACAAACAACATCCAAGTTAGGAATGCAAGTGCCCACAAATCCAATGCAAACAACATTTGGAACATCAGCTGATTTTCAACAGGGAAAAATACGAGAATTCTACTGTGAAACCGATCATCGCCTCGTGTTACCTTGAGGCTTGCGTTGTGCTGGAACGACGTCTTGGTGGTGGTCTGGTAGTGAATTTTCTCCATGCTGTATTCCGTCAGATCCACCTTGCTCTTGTTCCGTAGCGGGAGTTTCACCTTTTTCGCGTAATTGTGTTTTCTCGAAGGGTCTACGTACGCATCCTGTTCCACAAAACAACAATTTCCGTTCGACCATTGAACACAGCTTTGCCAAATGCGACGAAACAAGCTTGATAAACTCAAGTTTAATCGAAGTCTGGAGGAAAAAGACCATCCTGACGAGCTCGGATAATATCCATGTGATTGAGGGATGGAAAACGCTCCAGGTGGTGGAAGCTGACCTGCGTCGTTGAGAATACCACATCTGGTGCTGAAAATGGCCTGTCCGCCGCCAACTCGACTTGAGACGCACATTTGTTGCGCGATCCTTTTGTAACACGACCGGGATCTTGAGAAGTTGAACCCGCAAATCTGGAACGAACAAGCGAAACCTCAGCGACATGCAAGTTGAGCAGTGTCGTGTACGTTTTGAGGAACGGAATAGATGGGGGAAAAAACGGAGGGTCAGTCGAAGCACACCTCGCTTGACAGGGCTCACAACCGCGACTCACGTTGCTTTGTATGATGTCGTCGCCGCGTTCTCCCCCAACTCGTCGTTCAGCACGACCTATCACACAGAAAAAAGAATCCAAGTGGGTCATCCGATCTCATCGTTGCTGGCGGCGGCGGTGCCCGTCCAAAATCGTCACAGTCGTCGGAAACATCTCCCAAAGCTGCCGCTGAGGCAAACGCAAGGGGATCTCCAAGATAGACGTCGACATCCAAGGCGCGCTTGTTCGTATCTCATGCAACCTGGACAGTTCTCACCGTGGAGTGCGTCCGGCGAGACGCGTATTTTGGGCGCCGCACTCCCCAGTAATAATCGTCGACATCTATGTGTTTCGGCATGGCGCGGCGCTTCTGCCTCTTCTCGGAGGATATGGACAGGGATGAGCTGGGAAAACTCGCCGGGCGGAGTTTTCTATGGAGTGGCGGTTATTGCTGAGCGCAACTCCAGCGAGGGAAGCCAGAGGGAGGCACTGGGTAGATCGGCGTCTTTCGGAGAAGATGCGAATGCAAGGACTGCAATCGCAACCAACGCCAACCGAAGGGACGCACGGAGAGTTCGTTGTGTGGAATGAGGTGGGTTGGGATCGAGTGAGAAGAACCATCTTAACTGAAGGTGTGGCATGGCAGCCACAAGTATCGAATCGATCAGGTGGCATGGTCCTTTGGAAAAACAGATGGTCGAGGGAAGCTTTGTTGGTGTCCGCTTTTTTAATTCAAGTCGAAAGAAAAAACTCGATCAGAACCAGCCACGATCAAATGGGCGGCTTGCTTCGTTTCGAAACGGACGTCTGAATTTGGTGTGTCATGTTTTGTCACTGCGTCTGACTGGGCGCCACAGTGTGCCGTGCGCTTCGCTCCATTAGTGTGGGGAATTGTTGTGGTGAGTTGGATCAGTTCCACAAACTCGACCGCTCGCTCTTTTACTTTCCCGAGTACGGGGAAAGCATCGCTCGCTTCCCTTCTTTTTAGTGTTCAAGAAAGAAAAAGAAAGAAAAAAAAACAAGCGTCTGTAGGCTAGGGGCAACATTTTTCGTTTCCTTTTTAATTCTTTGCTCACGCACGTTGTTACCTCCACATAGAAAAAAGAAGAAGAAAAAAAAACTTGGTAAAGGAACCAAACCCCCTCGTTTCTCGCCAACATGACTCCGGACCTCGTGCGCCGATTGGACAGCGCCAGAATGTCGGCTCTGTTCACGGAGTCGTTGGCGAACAGGGAGGATGGCGAGTTTTTGTCGCCCCGCACGGAGTTGACTATAGAAGACGTCAGAAGGCTGAGGCGTGAGTGGGATTTCGCCGACCACCGCTCGTCTGTTGTCGGTTCTGTTTTTTTGCCACGCCTGTCGGCCTTACTCTTCGAGACCGCGCGCCACGCGGTAGCGCTTTCGTGCCACCCTGATGGATTCCGCGGGTCACGTGCCAAATGCCGTGACTTGTGGCTGTCCCATCGACAAGACTGGCGCAACGAAATGGGGTTCACGTGCTCCAACCGGGGCACTCGATAAGCATGTCTTTTTTGTGACGACCGACCTGGTTGCAAGAAAGCTGACTTTTTTTTTTCTCTCTTGCCGAATTTTTCACATTAAATCTACCCGCCACTCCCCCTGTTTCTCCTTCTGGTCCTTCTGGGAAGGAGGGTCGAGGGCAGACAACAAACCCAAAGCAAATCAGCATCGCGTTCCCATCCGGTTGTTTCAATCGTTCGTGTCTCTGTTGCGACAGTTGACCAGGATGAGAAACGCAAGACCTCCGCTGGGTCATTCGTTTCCAAGGCGCTGAGGAAAACTCCGCTGCTGAAGCTGAAAAAGAAGAAAAAAGAGGAGGAGCCCCAGCGCTCGATACCGGAGAAGAGCGAGGTCCGGGGGAGCTTCGACATGGACCTCTTGATGGAGACCGGTGACGCGGAGTCATGGTGGGTCAAAATGTGTTTCGCGTTTTGTCGGTTTCGAGTTCCCTGGCGAGTTGATGGGTCGTTTGAAAGCTGCAACCTCTGGTCTGAGAATAACTGTCACTTTGGGAGTCCTGCTAGGGGGGTTTATTCACACCCCTTTTTTCAGAGAGGCCCTAACAAAAACCAAGCAGCAGAAGAGATTTCAGTAAACTGATTGTAGGATCTCCATGCTCAAAAAAGAGAGCCTTCCCCATCAATGTCAAATTTCATGAAGTTTTTTTTTCTTTCATCACATCCTTGATCTGTTCCATTAGGTTTTGGAAAAAAACAACAATCAGAAGGGGGAATGAAACCCAGCATGTAAAACTAGAAAAAAGAAAACTTCTTTGTGGAATGTGGGAGTCTCGAACTCATTTTTTTGTTTTTGCTGGTGTGATACAGGTTGGTGTCTTCCCCTTCAGCAGCTGGTGGCAATAAAGACATCGATGAGTACTTTTCAGTAAGGGGTGATCATACCAACAGATCAAGGTAAAACCCCCGTCCAAAACTCGAAAAAAAACTTCTCTCTTTGAGGTTGCAACAACAAACAGATGCATTTTTGGTAAATTACGATCAATCCCTGGTCAAACCTCTCGTCAGAAACAATTCCGGTTTTTTATTTCTGAAATCAAAGTAAGCCTGACTCAGACCAGGTTTAGAAAAAATAATGTACATTTCAGTTGCATGTCCTGTCCATTGTCCATTTCAACCGACGTATTCTTGCATCGCTCGGAGTTCGTTTCGATTTTGTTTGAACGGTTTATGCTGGATGCTCCCCTTCCCCCCCCCCCCCCTCCTTCTTTTTGGTTATTTAAAATTGTTGCTTTGGGTGGGTGAGTCCTATACCTTTTTGTTTTCCCTTTGGTTTCCCCTTATAGTTATTCCCGACCCCCCCGGAGTGTTGCAGCTGGCTCGGATGCAAAATCTAGTCTCATTGGGGATCCACCATTGTCACCTGAGCTAAAGTGAGATATCTTGGTTATGTCAATTAATTTGTTTCTGTTTCTGGCATGACTCCCACAACTGAAAGGGTTTTCCCTCCGGAAGCTCGCTTCCTGGTTTTACACCGCATAAAAGAAAAACAATTTATCCTGTGTGTGTGTCTGGGATTTCGTTTCGTATCGTTTTTTTCCGATCAGACTTGGGTTGAAATTTGTGTTTTTTCCCCACCACCCAGGAAAGGGATTTGGTTTTTAGATTGGTCGTTTCGATTCTCCCTATTCTTTCTTGTCACATAACCTCACTGGACCATAACATTTTCGAGTTGAAATTCTATCGAGTAACAGAAACCGACAAGGAAAAAAAATGAACAGAAACACACCATGTACCTGGTGTAACTTTTTTGTGCATGTGAAAAATGTTGATTTCAAGCGTATCATTGTTATTTTTATTCTAGCAATTTGATAATTCCCCTCAGAGAACCGATGCTTTTTTTCCCTGCTCAGCTCATGATTCAAAACGTGATCCTCTGAAGTTTGGGCTGGTTATGCGAGTCATTGTGGTTTTTATTTCCTGCAGATCGATTCCAGATGAAGGCAGGGCATCCCCGCTGCCTTCTAGGATTCCAAGAGACGCCATGGAGTCCCCCGTGTCTGACTTGTTCGACAACGACACCCCTCTCACCCTGGAGCCTGCCCCAGAACCGAAGCGAAAATCTTTCGCATTCAGCCGTTCGCCCCATCAAGGTGATAATATGCCAACCCCTGTGGAAAGAGAGCGCTTGAACATCTAGAAGGGGGGGGGGGAAATGTCAATCTGTGGACGCAAATTCTTACAATTTTGTGCCCAATTCTTTTTTTTTGGGGGGGGGGAGTGATGGAATCGAAAAAGTGCTTCGTGGAATCCACGTTTGGACCTGACAAGCTTGATTTGTTTTGTTATTTTTTTGCAGCAACTGGGCAAGAGCAGGCCTCGAAGTCGCGGCTCAAGCTGCCCCGCTTCGGGCGATCCATTCCTTCCCCTCCACCCTCCATTTGTTCAGACCGACCCACGGCCTCCCCAAACAAAATGTCCGCTCAGCTACCCCCGATTCGACGAGCTTCGTCGGTGATATCCAACTTGTCTGAAACTCCTGACATCTCAGGTGGGTTGGAATTCAATGAAATTTTCTTTTTGAATTTAAAGAAAACAGCCTTGAGCGACCTTGGTTTCCAGGATGGAATTCTTTCTTCAAATTCTGCCCTTCTTCGCAAGCTTGTTTTTTTTGGTTGGGACTATTGGGGCTGCCTAAGATTTCGCAAGTTTTTCTGTTCTTTTTGTGACTGGGTTTGGGAAGAAGGGGGGGGGTCCTTATAATTTGTATGGGAGTTTTGTTGTTCAGACGGGGTGGAACAACCACATCAGGAAAATCAAAAGGCTTTCACCCTCCCCCACCCTTTCTTAAACACCCCCCAATCACTGTGGTGGTTCTTTTCTTCAAGAGAGAGAGAGAGAGGGAATTCCACATTTTTTTTTTTAGATCTGAGGGTTTTTTAAAGAACTTCGTTGTCGTGGTGGTGGTGGGATTTGTGAATTGAATCGTGGTGGTGCTTGTGTGTAACAGGGGTTGCGTCACCAAGGAGCGAAATCGTGACATTGCAAACCCACGATGACGAGGAGGATGGGGTCAGGGTGTTCGGTCGAAAGAAGAGATTGAGTTTCTCTGGTTCCAAGGTGAGTGCGAGATTGTTTTAGAGGTTATTCCCTCCCAAAAAAAAAGTAGTTTTTGATACGACAACAGACAGTAAGAATTTCGAAAAAATCGTTGACAATCGGAACTCATGAGTCGGGCTCGCTGGAACGAGAGGGGTCTATGCTTTCACATGGAATTTTTCTATTAATTTTTTTTTTTATTCTTAATTCAACGCTTAAGAAAGATCAACCTTCATGATTTGTTCTCTTCAATTTAACCTACCTTTCTTTCGGAAAAAGATGGAGAAACATTCATTATAATAATAAGAAGCAACGGTCCAAAAATTCCCGACTCATATATTCATTCTAATCTATCGAACAAAATAACACACTCAAGGGGGAATGTAATATAATTCAGAATATATATTAAAGAAGGGAAAAAAAAGAAGCAAAAACAAGAAAGATCTATCTGGCTGGGAATGAGGGTCATCCCTTACACCACACACAGGTGGAGGGAAAAACGTTCTCCAACGAAGTCACGCAGACTCTCGAAGAGGAGTTCCAAGTGGAAGCAAAACAATTGAGCGAAATGTTGATGTCCAAATTTGTTGGCACAACCGACGCAAACACTCAAACGGAATCCAGCAGTTTTGAATTGCGAATAAACAAACATGGGCAACTGGAGAGCCAGTCCAGAAGTGTCGATGTGGGGACAATCACTATCGAACTCAATGAACAAGCAGGTATCCCCCCCCACACACACACCCAAACCCCTGCCGAAAAAAATCGAGGCTCCGCTTTCTGGAACACGACGATATCCTCAATCGTCGTGTTTTGGCTTTGAGAATGCCGGTTTGATCTGTGTGTGTGGATATGCTTTGATTTGGTTTGATGTTGATGGGGGGTGTGGTTTATTTTTTTGGGATGCAGATCATGGGAAAAATTCCTCAATTGAGGCACAAGAAGGGGGATCAACGAAGACAATCGCTGTCGGGACTGGGGGGCCAGCAGACATTTGGGTATGTGCGCAAATGTCACTTTTTCCCAGCAGGAAACGAACTGAGCTTTTTTTATCAATGAAAAACGAACTGAGCTTTTCACCAAGGTTTTTTTTTTTTTTGTGATGTTTGAATCCTCAAACATCTCTTTAAGCCGACTTACAATTTATTCAGTTCCGAAATTTAAATTACCTTTTTGTGGTTTCCTGTGTAAAATTCGCTACGCCGTATTACACATTTCGTTGTTCTTTTTTCCAATGGGAGAGAATGGAAACGGTTTTTTGTTTCGAAGTTTTTTCTGAGGCAGGGAAAAATCTCTGTTGGGAATTTTGAGGAAGTGAGAATGAGTGCGTGTGTTTTTTTTGTTCAGTTGATAGCTCAGGCCGACCATAATTCGAGGGCTGTATCGATCCCTGGGTGCGACATCGCCGTCCAATGCAATATAAATATAACGGGAGAGAATCAAGCAACGGCAATGACGATGACTCGCACGCCCTCTCTTGACAGTCAATCAACAGGGAAATCGATAGCTAGACCCGATCATCCAGAAACAGATCCCATGGATGTGTCCAATGAACGGATGGGAAGGAGGAGTTCTTCTTCTTCTCACTGTTGTGAGTGTATCATTGCATAAAAAAAAAGAATCCCACATTATAAAAAACAAAAAAAATCCCCCCCCAAAAAAACGGGGGAAAAAAATTGGGAAAAAAAAATCTTTAGCTAATGTTTTTTTTTGTTTCATTTTTTCTTTTTCGAGCTTTTGTTTCGACATGAAAAAAAAAGGGGGTGAGACGAGGGAAAAAAGAAAGAAAGGATACTTTTCAAAAAAGATTTGGGGAAAGGAGGAAGAGAGAGAGGCAGGTGGGGTGGGGGGTGGAACAAGCAAAAGCATCGATGGGATTGTTGGATTTAAGAAAAACAAAAAACAAAAAAGTGTGAGGGGGAAGTGGGGGATAAAGTGGGAAAAGTGTGATTTGTGTGTTCTCTGGCAAGAATGAGAGAAGCAGGTTGATTAGATTTGAGTCGATTTTTTTTTCTTTTAATTTCTAATGGGGCAGGACGAAGAGAAAAGAGAAAAAGAACAGGAAAGAAGGTAAAAAAGAAAAGGCAAGTGATGGGGGGGTGGGTGGGTTGGATTTGATTTTGGGAATGGCGATTGTAAGAAGACAGGTTGATTGGTATGAATGATTGGCAGGTTTTTTTTGGAATTCCAATGAATTTGGTCGTTTCTGGTTGTTTTTTTTTTGGAAATTGACGAAAGCCGAGTTGAGGATATGCCTTCTGTACATGTATGTGTTTTGTATCAGTTGCTTTGTTTTATTGGTTTGGGCTGGAATGGGTGCCTTTACCATTTCTTTTTGTTTTCGCTTTTTTTTTTCTCTCTCTTGGGCAATCTTGGTAGTGAGGGGTTTTTTTGTATAAGTTTTAGATAAAAAGGAACTGGAATGGGCCAAGAGATATATAACATAAATCCTTTTCGATAAATTTTTAACTTTCTCCTCCATGAATCTAGGATTTTGTACGTAGACGGTCGAAAACACACCAAAAAAAAAGAAGTGAAACACGAAAAGAAAATTGACGGGGAAAACACACGCACAGAGAGAGAGGGGGGGAGGGGGAGATTCAAGAAGAAAAAAGGACGATGGAAAAAAAAAATGGGGGCAAATGTTTTATTCCATTTTATTGTGTCTGGCTTTTTTTTTTCTTGGGAGGAAGGGGGGGCTTGGGGGGCGGGGGGGTGCTCTCTCAAATTATCTATCAGAAATTTCTAGCTTTGGGATTTTGGTATTCTCGATGGGAAAAAAATGCAAAAATTGTATTCAAAAAAGTTACCCAACCAAAAAAAAATCAAAAGAAAGACAACATGGCAGTGCAGTTTGGAAAAAGAAGAAAAAAGAAAAAAAAATGAGATGCAAGAAGGAAGTGTGGATAGATTTTTTGTGAGTTTTGTTAACAAATTTTTTGGTCAGTGGTTGATGACCGGCCAGAAATGGGCAAAGGGCAAGTGTTTCTGAAGATCTTGCCTCGCAGATTCAGAGAGGAGGGGAGGGGAGGGGGGGGGGGGGGGGAGAAAGGGATATTGAAAGAGTCTTGGCACTGTAAATAATATTGTGACCGGCAGTTGGTTCGGCTTTTGATTTCGCTCAGCAGTTTCTATCTCTTTTTTGCGTTTTTTCCATTATTTTTCTTTGCACTTTGCATGTTTTTGAGGATAACTGCGTGGGGAGAGTGAACGCCACCATTTTTTGCTCCATCATAACCTTTGAAAAAAAAAATCCTGTAAAGAGTGAGTAAAGTGTAATTTCTTTTTCCAAGATGTCTGGTTTGAGTTGGTGTGACGACCAAAAAACAAAAAAAAAAAGCACCTCGTTTCGATCCCGTCGAAGGGATGCTCATGAGGAATTCCTCATGAACAAAGATATCGACTTTGTTGAGCAGCACATGCTGCCTGGATCTTGAAAGATCCATTCCACAGATGTGGATACCTGTCAGTGCGAACAAAGTGTGTGTGACGGTCTTTAAAAAAACGCTTTGAAAGACATGCTTGTAGGCTTCAATGTTTGAAAATGTAGGGTTTGAAGAGGAGGGACATCGGTAAGGGATATCGTATCACGTGTCCAAATCAGTTGAAAACATACTCCCAGCCGTAAGTTTACCATTAATCATAACTGAGGCAACAGGTATCGTTTGAAAGTAGCTATCCAAACAGCAGAGTTTGCAACAAAGAAATGTTGACTTGATTTGCTTACAAGCATTGTCAATCAAAGTCAAGCAGCTTCTTCCTGTAGTCATTGATTGTTGTGATATTTCTGCCAGTTTGAACTGCATACCCTCCAAAATTCCTAATCTATTGGAGACTTGCAAGAAAGCCTGGTAGTTGAGCCTACAACACCCCTGTTCACGCAGGCCGAAACTAAAAATGCGAATTTTTCTCTCTCTGGATACGATCAATTCCCATTCTACACATGATTCATCCAATTTTGATCCTGCACGTGGGTTTCTGGCAGGCGGAGGTGTTGCCCTTTTGCGCGCGCCATGGTCATCGACATAATGACCCCGTCGCGCCGACTGCTGAGAGTATGCTCGGAGGATACCCCCGAGCCGAAAACACCGGAAATGCTCGAAAAACTCTCCGCTCCAGCTCCTCAAGGCAGGGCGCTGCGTGGAGAAGTCTCGGATGCCCCCATCGGGGAAAGAAAAACCATCATCCCGTTGTCACGGTTGCGGGGAGATCGCGAGAGAGGCGAATTCGAGACGCTGGCGGGAAGCGTGAAGGAAGAAAGGTGAGGGGGGGAGGAGTGGATAAACGAATTCATGAGGCGGACGGAGTTGTGATCGTTGGGAAAACCGGTCACAGGATACACTTGATGGATCGCGAAGGTACCTGAACGTAACTCTCGTCGGCAACGCTCGCGATCTCGCTGATACATCCGCATCAGTCTCGCCCATCTAACCGGCGGCGACGCGGTTTACTTTTGTTCATGCCTGCACGGCTTGGCTTGGTCCAGCCCGAAGCAAACCGGAACGTGGTCGAACCAATCCACGGCGTTTCTAGGCGTTTTCAGTGTGTGGTGGCCATTACAAAAGTTGCAGCCCATCACCTTCAAGAAGGTGGCCATGAGCTTAGCGAAAAAGGTGTCCAGGAAAGGTGGGTCCTCTCTCTCTATATATATATATCTATATATGGTGCCTGGATTTATTGTTACAAAGCACCAATGCAAACCACCCTTCCCATATATGGGAAGGGTATATACTTTTGTGTGTCTGTGTGTATGTTGAAAATGCGTGCGTTAGTTAACAATCCTTGCTATCTCCTTTTCTTAATTTTTCCAAAACGATCGTTTTCTTGAATAGGGTGAACTCGATGCTCAGTTTCGGTGCATCGAACGTATGGCCGGTCCTGTTGAAGGCTTCTGGGTTGCATGGTCTGCAAATGGTCAATAGTGAAACACCCCTTTTCGTGGATGCTTTCTGGCTGTGGAGCTGTGAAAGACTTCCTGCAGCAGTGCTCAGATGTTTGGGGCACCCAGGGGTGGAATGGGCTACAAGAAGGAAAAGACTTGTACAATATCAACTGTACATTTCTGTACATTATTAAGTGTATATTTCTGTACATTACCAATTGTACATTCTTGTATAGTATTAACTGTACATTTCTGTATAATACCAATTGTACATTCTTGTATAGTATTGTTTGTACGCTTATGGGATCCAGCTGTTCGGATTGGATGCCGGGTTAGAGATTGCTGGTCAGATGCAAAATACCTTGGAGTCTACCCAGAAAACCATGCAAGCAAGTGCATGCGTCATTCGACCAAACATCTTCAGGTAATTCATCCCAAACTCCATCCATTAAAACATGTTGAGTTCATGAGTGAGATGAGGGTACATCTCAAGATCACAGTGCTTTGAAAAAATGTAACGGGGGCAGTTGCCTTGTGAAATGACAATGTTTTTTTTTTGTTGTTGATGGTAGAGTGTGAAATGACAATGTTTTTTTTTTGTTGTTGATGGTAGAGTGGACATGGTCACGGCTGGATGAATTCTTCCCTCGTGACCAGAACTTCACAGAGAGGCCCCGAAAAAAAATGTACATACGGATGTGTGTATGAAAACCTGCAGGAGATTTTCGGTGAGCTAGGATCACTATGTTTTTATCACCAGTTCGTCCCCTTAAAAGATACTTAAGTAAAATCCAAAAAAAAGTTAGAAAGGAAGAAATATAGGAAAAAAAAATTGGAATTCATAAAACATGCAAAT
Source organism: Bryopsis sp. KO-2023 (assembly GCA_030272585.1). Classification (NCBI taxonomy): domain Eukaryota; kingdom Viridiplantae; phylum Chlorophyta; class Ulvophyceae; order Bryopsidales; family Bryopsidaceae; genus Bryopsis; species Bryopsis sp. KO-2023. Next base: position 4,073,913 of record BSYQ01000004.1, on the reverse strand, counting down.
AGAGAGAAAGAGCGGGCTGAAAAGAAAAAAAAAAAAAGGGAGGAGGAAAAGGAGAGAAAAAAAAAAATTGTACAGAAAAGTGAGGGGAAAAAGTTTCCAATATGTTTCGTGAAAGCGATATGAAACAAGACAAGAGTTCATCAGTGTGCAAGTTCAAGTTAACCTTGACCTTTCTTGGTCGCTGTCCCACGTTGGGATCAGAGCAAACAAAAAACCCTGTTATCAAATCAAATCAAGTTGCATCAAACCAAATCATTGCACAAGATGGCTGCACTTCGTCGTTTCGTTTCAATATTTTTATAAATGTCTTCAATGAATTATTGGTTTTAACTGTCAAATCATGATGGTGTGAAGGATGCCCCCTATTGTTAGCATCGCGAATGTGAACGCGTGTTCAAGATCAAGGAAAAAATAAAAAATCAGAGCAACCGATTAATCGAACGCTTTCGAAAAAAGAATTTTCAAAAGAAAAGTATAATAAAGATCATTGTCACACCAGGATCAAGTCTAAGGTTTGCTCGTGTTTCGCTTCTTTTTTATTTCCAAAAAATTAAGGGACATCAAGAAAAGAGTCTTTAACCGGGACAAAAAGTTATCCCTCAAGAAATTATTGAATTCAAAGTGTTTCCCCTCAGTGCTCCAAAACTTGTATCAAATGTCAACTTTTCCTGACCTTCATCTTTGGTGAAAAACTTAAAGCGTATGCAGTTGCCCCCTCTTATCCTTGTTTTTCTCAAAAGATAGCTATCCAAAAAATTTAACGCGCACCCAAAAGAGTGCTTTTTATCAAGTGAAAATGCTAACATGATATGTTCTATCGTTCTTCAAAAAGCATCAAAAACATCAAAAAGCAACACGCGAAATCCAAGCCCGAAAGGATCTGTGATCATCCGCGTGATCACTCCCGACCTGGTTTTGTATATTCTTGTAGAATATCGACTGTACATCATTGTACATTACTGATTGTATATTTTGTACATTACTGATTGTATACATTATCGATCGTATATTTTGTACATTATCGATTGTATATTTTGTACATTACTGATTGTAAATTTTGTACATGATCGATTGTATATTTTGAGAAACTGTACATGCAGATGTGTGGATGACTGTTTTTTGCAGCAATAATATCTTTTCTAGAGAGCATGCACACCTGGTTTTTGGTAGGATTACTGAATATTTTTTTTACCCTCCCCCCCCATCTGTAAAAAGATAGCAGCAAAAAAACTTAAGAAAAGAAGAGAAAGAAAATCACAGGAGAGGAAAAAAAAAAGGTGGAGAAAAGAAGAAATGGAAAACAAAAGGACAAAAGAAAAGGAAATTCAAAAAAAGGGAAAAAAACAAGAGAAAAGAATATAAATGAACTGTGCTGTGTTCCAATATTTTTTGTGAAAAAGTAATACAAAAGAAGACAAGATTTCGTCAGTTTCCAAGTTTTTCAAATTAACTCGGACCTTTCTTGGTCGCTGTCCCACATTGGGATCAAATCATGCAAATCAACCTTGTTGAATCGAATCAGATCAAGTTGTATCGAATTTCAGTAATAAACACACATGCAGAACACATGTGGTTGGACTTTATCCCGTCAAGTCACAAGGTTACCCGTCAAAATACTTCCTTTCCATTTTTTCCTTGTACTAGTTGTCTTAAAACTCCTCATTCGTTTAATGTTCTCATTCGTTACTTCAAATCAAATCATTTCAACACGGTAAGATGGACTAAGTCGTGTCAATGCTCTTTTGTTCAGCCTTCATAATCAAGGCAAAATCAATTCAATCATTTCTTGGTTGTCAATCGTCGACTTCCTTTCGCCAGGTTTTACTGTGGCCAGTTGCTCGAAGGGCCATAAAAAAATTGTAAAAAATATTGCAAATAGGTATAAAAAAAATGACACAATAGCCAAGAAGGGGTATCTATCAATATCAATATATCAATATCAATATATCAATATCAATATCAATATATCAATATATCAATATCAAGGGCAACAGTTGTGGAACGTTCAAGACAAACTGCTTTACTCTCGCTTTGTGAAGTAAATGGCAAAATTTTCCTTTTGATGACCCGAATCTGTTATGATCTTTTTTTCTTTCTGGACTACCCGGCTGTGCATGAATGCTTGTGGGAGAGTCAGGTGATTGTTTCACAAACATTACTGGAAAAAAGCATTCTAATTATTAAGCTTGAAGGCATATCTTTTCCTGATTTTAATTAGTCTTGGATCAAGTCATATTTTTTCTTGTGAAGAGACTAAACCTCAGGGATCCAGAAACAATTTTCATATTGCAGCAGCACCACGGGGTGTTGGAAAATCAGATTTTGTTTTTTTTCAATAGAACGTTTTTTCTTTTCAAATCAGCTGGTGCTCAAATTTATTGTGATATCTTCATGTTGAATGGGAATGTTTTTTGTTTTTTTTTGGTGGGGAATTTTTTTTTCGTTCCTTTTGTGCAGAATGGAGTGTTGATCCATAATTGGACAAAATGTGCAAAATGGGATCCCCTGCAAACACAAATAAGGAAGGAGAAAAAACTGGGTGCAGCACATCGACGGAGGCTAGAAAAATGGCAATTGTCCTGGATGGGAGTGGTGAAGAATTCAGTGCAGGACTGGACTCCTGAAAAGGACCCGAAAATTGGAAACGGGTGATTCAAAAATGATTAGTACCCATATTGATGGAGGTTGCCTGAAAGGAAGGAGGCAAAGGTCAGGTTGACGGGGATGTTTATTTCTGAGCTCCAAATCCACTGGTGTTATGATGGAGTGCCACAATGAAAGATGTAAGCAAAAAGGTTGATGGCTTTAGTAGTTGGGTGTAAAGAGGATGGAGATCCGACAGCAAGACATGTACAGTGGTTGATTTTTTCATCATATCATATTAGGATACAGCAAAGGCCTTCGAAATGTTGCTCCATATTGGACAAATCGAAATGGTTTCATTTTCCTTTGAAAAAAAAATAAAATCCATATTGGACACATCGAAATGGTTTCATTTTCCTTTGAAAAAAAAAAAAAAAGTTATGGAGCAAAAGGATGATGTACAGACAAGACCACCACACACACACTTCTGGCTTTTTGCCATTCTGGCAAAGAATGGCTGGCACTGAGAAATGTCCATTCAGCATTGTAACAGATTATATGACCCAAGAAGGTTTTTTCTGCCCTCTGGCCCCCCTCTTCCCGAAATCGGGAACAAAGAAAAGAAAATGGTCCATTTGATACCAAGCATCATGAAAAAACAAGTGCTAAGAATTTGTCTTACAAGGAGACCCGTTTTCGAATCCGAAAAGGGGCCTCAGGAAATGAGCACAAAAACTCGGACATTTACATATTGGTGCAATATGTATTCCACCACTCCATTCACCTGCACAAAGTGATGGTCGTATAACTTTTTGTTTCTTTTTTTCTTTTTTTTTTTTCATACATTTTTTCTTCTTCGACATGAGGACAGACTTTTTTTCTTTTTTCTTTTCTTTTACTCGACCCACCATTTCCCAAATCCCTATTTTTGTTTTTTTTTTGTAATTTCTTTAAATCTCCCCTTCTCATTTCCCTTCCCCTTTTTTTTGTCTCTTTTCTTTTCTTTTTATGTTTTTTTAATTTTTTTTAATGTTTTTGTCGGTGCTTTCCTCCGATATACCCTGCTTTCCTTTCCCACAAAATATTTCTCCTTTTCTTTCATTTTAAATTACCGATATCCCTGCCGTTACCTCTTCCAAAAACTATAGTGACAACCATTTTCTTGTGCTTGCCCTCCTTTTTTTTTTTTTTTCCTTTTCCTTTTTGTTTTTCCTTTCCCTTTCTTTTCCCGCTTTTCTTTCTTTCTTTCTTCCTTCTTTCTCGTTCCATGTTCTTCCCTGACGCGTCGAAAATCTTTGTTAAACCCCCAACAAAAAAAACGATTTTTTAGAAAGAAAAAAACAACAGGATGTGCGCCCCGCCAACCCATTCTTTTACCCCCATTCCGCTGACCTTCGTCGAATTTCTGTCGACGAAAAAATCAGTACTCCAAAATTCACAAATGTGAAGGATATTTATGGCACCCTCCCAACCCCCCCCCTTCCCCATAATGGGGAAAAGCATAAACAACAACAGAAAAAAAAAATGCAATATCACACATTTGCCCCGCTCCAAGCAGGGAGTCAAACTTCCTCCCCGTGGACAATAAAAAAACAACTGAAAAGAATCAAAAGAGCCCATATTTTCCTTCACCCTTTCCTTCTCTTTCATGTACCCCCCCCCCAACCCCCTTTTGCTGACTTTAGAAAACCCACAACGCAAGCAACTCTTTTCTTTTTTTTCCGCTTCCCCTTCCCCTGCCCCAAAACAAAACTTAACCATCCCAATATCCATTCAATTTTCTTCCTCCCAGCAACAACTCTCTCACTCCCTTCCCCCCCCCCCCCCCTTTTGTTTCCACAACTTTTAAGGGGGAAAAACTGAAAAGGGAAAGTGCATGTGTTCCTTTTTTTTTATTGATCTTCATTCTTGATATATGGACCGCAATCATTTTCAAGGCGAAACGCCCAACCAAAACTGCACGACGAAAGAATAGGGGACCCCAGATATGATGGTTCATAATCATGGGTGCCTCAGGGAAGAAGTTTGCGGGCTGGCTGTGGAAGCATCCCCCTGGCCCTTCAGTTCAGCATACGCAGTTTCCAGACATCTCTGCACACACGCACACACCATCCATCCATTCATTAACCAACGTTTCTTACCGCGAAGCTTCCATCGAAAATCACATTTCCCTCAGGAAATAACAGCCAGTAGTGCGGTGCGCGTATGCTTTTTACGCGAGTACGCGACTCTCAGTTTAATATCGCCGGAGCGTATGGGTTTCAACACCACTCTCTTGCACAGTGGATGGGCTGCACTACGGGCCTGTCAGTCGCTCGACATTTGTTTCATATTTTATTTGAAATACATATATAAAAAATCCCCCTCGATGGTGTGCCCCACCTTGACGTCTGCATATGTAACCACCAGCAAGGATCTCTCATCCCGGCTCATCAGAATGATTTGCTCGGATACCCCAGCATCCAACTGAAATTCAAGGCCCAAAAAATATACATCCTTTCATCTCCACATACATGCCATAGGTTCACAACAGCTTCATTTCAACAACAACAAAAAAGTTGAAACGAAAGATTCCCTTTCTTTTCAAAAAGTTTCTGTTTGGAGAAAGCACCAGCATTCAGAAAACGTTGAAAAAAAAGAATGGGGATTTTTTAAAAAAATTCAAAAATGGCGGCTGGCCTAAAGAGTCGATGGGTACCTTGTTCAAACATTCAATCACATGCCCCCAATCGATCACGGGCACCCCCTCTTCCGTGGTCTGATGAAAAACAAAGTCCCTGAAAAGCTTCAGCAGATATTGATCCCCCGTCTCCGACCATTGAGAGTCCTATCAAACATCCATCCTTAATTTCCCTCCGATAATGCCATTCAAAAAGAAAAAAAACGCTGCCAACACAGCCTCTCCAACCCAAAAAAGACAGATCCAGGCGGCAAAAAAGCACACACTCGACCGGCTTGGCTTATATCAAAAAAAATATATCACGGAAAAGGTTGGGACTCACCGCGAATCCATTTCCATCCCTCTCATTAGCCATTCCGAGTTTCACCATCAAACGCATGAGCCTCCCGTTTTCGACTTCTTTTGCCATCTCTTTGATCTGACCATGCATGCAATCGCAATCCAATGTCAGTCCGAAAACAATAAAGCTCATAACCCTACATCAAACTTCGCTGCCACTCAAGGGGACTTAGGTTTCCTCATATTTTCATTGGGCCACCACCACTTTTTTTCTCCCCCCCCACCAGTCCATCGTTGTAAGTGTTGACCGAGTCGAGCGCCGCGAGACTTCGGTCGCTCAACGCTGCTGCCAGGTGCCTCCACGAGGACAAGTGCCCATCCTCAGCGGATGCCAGCAGGGAGCTGATCAATCTGACGAGGTCCATGGAGTAATGGATCGCACAATGATCCAGAGGGGAAAGACCCGGGTCTCTCCCAGCACATGCCAGATTCAGCATCAATTTCCCTAACGCCTACGAGACGTGCAAAACAAAATACGTCAAAATCTTTACCATCCACCCCTGTCATGGTACGAACCTCCCCAAGATGCCACAAATCATGGAAAAAAAATTCCTTGATGTTTCATTATTGTTTTGGACAGGGAGGGGGACGTCCACCTCCAATTTGCTGCGTATTTGTTCTCATTAATTCCAGGATTTTTTGAGCTTACGGTCAAATCTTGTCGGTGCAGCAGTGTGATATCTTGGTTCTGAGTGCGATCTCCCTCCAATACATTGCAAATTCCAATCGAATTTATCCGGAGCCGACCGTTGCTCGTCAGAAGAATCTGGACCACCGACACTGCCCATGTTTCAAGCAAACCCATGCAATCGAAGAAAAAAAAAACACTGCACTCGTTCCCATACATTCTATCCAAGCTGCAAATTTGACACAGATTTTTCACACTCCCCCCTTTACAAAAAAAAAAAACACAATAGAATGAAAATGACAAAATGACCTGGGTTTGATGAGACCACTGGAACATCATTCCTTTCTTTTTTCTGTTTCTTGTTTTTTCTTGAAAATCTATGTGAAAATCTGGAGAAGATAAAATATCAATAATAGATCTCCAGTAACATTTTCATACTTGCGTGGACATGAGGCCCTCCGGCCGGAGCGCCAATCCCGCTGAGTGCACCGCTCGAATGGCGGCTGCCATATGCACCAAATACGACCACAGCTGGTCTTCTCCAGCGGCGGTTTGATTTTGAATGTGAGCAAAATGCAACGTGACCTTTTTCCAAAAACAGCCACACGGCACAATCAAAACACTGCCCCCACTTGCCCACCTATCAAGCTTCTTTCAATTCATTTTTCGACAGATTTTCCCTTAATTTGAATTGTGAAGACAGAGGGAAGGCAATTGTCTCTGCTTTCTCCACCCAGAAATTCGAAGCAGAATGTGTATTACTAGTGCACAGGTAACTGGGGCTGCATGGGAGAAAATTCCATGTGTTTTTGTTTTCATTATTTATTTTATTTCTCATTTTCTCCCTTGGTGGAGTTAATTCTGCACTATTAAAACCCCCAAATTCTGCACATCCAATATCTATATCGGTTTCCATATCCTTTTTACTCTGCTTTTTTTCAATGATCGACATGGTTTACCGATCCTGGGTGGTAGTCATGGACAAAGAAGAGGGACGAAACATTCAACATTTCACTGCTGGCGAACACCCCCCTCAAACCAACAAGATTGGGGTGGTTGGATACAGTGGACCAGCGATCCACTGCATCATGACCATTTTTCAACAGTGCAGGGGATGGCTGAACCTGCACAGAATATACCGACAATCAGAAACCCTCCACTAACACACGATCTCCTCAGTCCAGCTAAAACGCTGATGCAAAAATACATCGACGGGCCGCCCTCCATGTTGCAATTTGGACCCTCATTTTCCGCATGTTCACGTGGTGTTCCAGAAACAGACCCCAACATATGCAATTTCTCTGTGTTTTTTTTCAGAAAGAAAAATGAAAAAAAGGAAAGGAAAAAAAAAAAAAAAAGGGGGGCCTACCTCCCGACCATTGATTCTTCTGAGAGTGTAGGCGGCTCCGTCGACCATGCTGACCCCTTTCATCACGCAGGTGTGGACGCCTAGGCTGATGGAGGGTTGCTCCGAAGCCAGCCCCATGTCTTCCAAGGGGTACAGGGAGTGATAATTTTGGATCAAAGGTGGGATGCACACTTCTGATGCAGCCTCTTCCGACAGCTGCGAATTTCAACCCAGCGAAGTCCAAGGTTTAAACACTAAACTGCAGGATTTTTTTATGGGAACACAATAAAAAAATAAAAAATGGATGGATGGATGTGCCTGACTATTCATTGTTTTTACTTTCGAAAACTGATGCTTCTTCTCGCAAAATCCCTTGGGCTTTTTTTTTTAAACAAGCTGTGGGCATCATTTTCCAACCATGCAGTATGGACATTACTCTAAAAAAAATAGTAATAAAAAAAAAATACATGATTTAAATATATATATATCACCATCGCCCCTACATCAACAAAACTATTTAAAAAATCACCTGTGCCTGGCACAAGTACGTTCGCTGCTGCATGTCCCTTCTGAGCTGTTCCCCCATGAACTCAGAAGCCAAGTGCATTTTCCCAGGGGAAACCAAAAAAGCTGAATTTGGATTGGATTGATTGAAGGGATGGGCCCTGCTGCTGCGGCCTCGCCCCCCAAATCTACCACCACCAGCTGCAGGAACGCTGTATCCACTGAACGCAGGTTTTGCCGGGGTCCGAGGCGTTCGAGTGTATGTGTACATGCCGTTGGATCCCCTTTCAAAAAAAATTGAAAAAAATTGAAACATTCATGTACCCAGCTTGTCACGGTTTAACTGCACAATTCTTTATTAATAATTATTATACTATCTTCTTTTTCTTTTTGGGGAAAAGGGGGGGGGCGCACTCCCACCAGGGTATGTTGTTTGTAAGCATCAAAACCATTTCTGAAATTTCTAAGTTTATATCTACATAATGCTTTTAAGCAGCCAAAGGGGTGCAGGAGGGCTTCCCTCCAGTAAAAAATTGGGTGCGAGGCTTCTTTTCTAAATTATATTCTTAGAATAAATTGTTTCTGTACCTCGGGACCCCTCTCCTTTGATTTCCCACCATGCTTATGACAACAGCCCCCTCTGGATCTTGAAACACTTCCCCTCCCCGCCTAGCGTTACCACCTCCTCCTCCTCCACCACCATTGGTAACTGCTGTTTGGTAACTGCAAAGATAGACAACGCAGTTTCCTGTCCAACCTCATGTGAAGCACCAAAAACATAAATTCCAGAAAAAAAAAAAGCTTGGTGGAAGGGGCCTATCGTTCCTCAGTCTGCTTCGCATTTTTTTATTTTATTTTTTTCATTTGCTTCTTGTTCATAAGTTTTTTGCAATACTGAGAAATGCAACCTTGAAGAAAAACAAGTTTTTGCTGCTTTGTTCCAATAATAAACCATCGTCAAGTAGGAAGTGGATCCATTGCCAGAAATTGGGATGCAAAACAAAAATAATTTATGATCGATGAACCCTGTCCAAGACATTTTGGTAGCATTCCAAAAAGAAACAAAAACTGTGACCTTCGCTTCGTCAAAGAAAAGTAAAAAAATATGTATTTTTAAAGCACCTTGTTGCTTCAGTTCTTTTAGGAGACTCGAACCCATCTTGGGCTGTGGTTCTGGGGACGAATGCAGCTGCATCGGGAGAGAGTTTTGCTTTGGATCCAACATTGCTTTCTTGTGCTCGCCCAGAGGCTCGGGGGACGAAAGGGGTGGCAGTCACTGCAGCTTGAGCCAGCGAAACCCCACTGCCTGGAGAACAGGAAAGCAGTTCCAGAAGGAGAAAAAAAAAAGTCTCTTAGTCATTTCCTGTCATGCTCCTTGAATCTGCTTTTTCGGGGCTTCCAAAAAGTTCACCCGATTTTTTGTTGGGCCTTTTCTCGGCCCCCGAACCAACCTCCTGTCCAACGCCCCAACGGAGGGGGGTATCTTATCGAGGAGGAGACAGACAAGTTTCTGAAAAACAAAAGGAGCGCGCAGAAACTCGGGATTTCGACAAAGAAGCGTTGCTCCCCCATGCGAATATATCACCTGATGAAGACGGGACAAATTCGGGTGCGTCCAGACTGAATCCGTGAATCGTGTTGCCCCTTCGCCGTGGTTCGATCAGAGGAGTCCCTCTGGGCGTCGTCAATTCCGCACTTCCGTTGCCAGAAAAACTGGGAGGGACGAAAGGGGCAGCGTTTATGCTGGAAGATAGCGTTTTCGCGGCAACCATCGATGGAGAACCTTTCTTGTCTTGGTTTTTACCACCCCCGCTTTCTTCTGACATCCAGAATCGGGTCGACCAGAGCGGAACTCGTCACCATGCACCGCACCCAGGAATGCAGTTCCGAGAAATCACCGGAGCCCAAACAACGGAAAATACAACGGAAGCAGAAAGAAAGAGAGAGATAAAACAAAAAGAGGGTAATAAAAAGGGAGAAAGTGTGGGCGAGGCGAACGACGTGTGATCTTTTTCTTTTGCGTGTCAAAAAAAAAGCCCGCACTCCGTCCCGTTTTTTTTCTTTTTTCTTCCCCAAAAGGAAAATGCCGCTGGGGGGGGAGAGCTTTTTTTTTTTTTTTCGGGCGTTTTTTTTCCAACTCTTACGCGATGCCAGCGGAAAAACTGAAACCTGCTCGCTGCGGAGCCAAGACGAAGGCGAAAGAAAGATCGGGACCCAACGATTACGTAATTGCGCCCACGTGGGAAATCCTGGTCACCCTGAAAATGCTTTGATATTTTTTGGAAAAATCTTGGGGGCTGTGGGTGGCATTGTGTAACATTTTGAAAGAAAATGAATTGTTTCTGTTTTTTATTTACCTCACTTTAATAAGCAATGTGAGGTTAAAATAGCCAGGCTGGAGGATTGCCTGCTCTTGGGCTGTTGAGTTGGGAAGAAACTGGCATCCAAACCAGAAACACAAGACAAGACACCTGTTGGGTTTGATAACGGAGACGTAACAACCCCACAACACACGTTACGATTGCTGGCAGTGTGTGACCACGTGCGTGTGGGCGTGCGTTTTTTCCATTCCCACCACATCGCGTATTTGATCGCGCCTTCTGCACCAAACCGTCTCACTTTTCTCGTTTCTGCAAATTCATTGCGCGACTGTGGGGTTGTCTGCCGTCGACCTTGGTGAGATAGAGGCTCGTGCGTGTTCGATACCGATAGCTCGTTTGGCTTAACGAGCCGACCGTCCAAGATGCTGTCGAACCTGTCGTCACGAATCGGATTTTCGTTCGGTCGAAGCGTCCTCCCTTTGTCGCGCCTTTCGGTGGCGTCTTCACAGGGTACGGCGAACAATACCTCCGATCGGCGATAAACCTCTGGGATGTGTGTTCGTCGATCTTGTGTGGTGGGAACCATTCGACTCTGCAGGACATCTAGATCTTTGGTGGAGCGTTCGTTGCGCAGTGCGTGCCGATAAAGAACGTGTGTGACTGTTGTTCAGAACTCTCACGTGGGATGGCTACTCAAGAAAAGATCAAGGTCGATAACCCGGTCGTCGATCTGGATGGTGACGAAATGACCAGGTGCGTTCTCGATCCCGTTTTTTCTTTCGAAAAGCAAGTTCACTTGTGGAAGCGCCGGTTGAACGCTTGATCTGAGCTTTCGTTTTCTGACGCTGTTTTTGGTTTCGTCCCCCAGAGTGATTTGGCAAATGATCAAAGACAAGGTGAGACTTCAATCTCATTTTGATCAAGCCCTTTCAAATTCATGCCAGGGCCATGACTTGAAAAAAAAATCTGTCAAGATTCTACTTTGAGATCAAATTGAATGAGCTTTCGCCAAAGTTTTTCAGTGGCTAGAACTTCCTCCAAAGTCATTTTCTAACCAAAACACAACAGAATCGCTGATCTGGTGCTGTTTTTGAACTGTGCAGCTCATTCTACCGTACGTCAACTTGGACATAAAGTACTACGATTTGGGATTGCCAAGCAGGGATGCCACAAACGACCAGATCACTGTCGATGCAGCCGAGGCGATCAAGGTGTTGAGTTTGTCTAACTGGATAACACTGACCCAGAGGTTCTTTTTTGTTTTCAGACATTTCAATGAAGCCCTGTTCAAACCAGGTCGCCATGATGTTAAAATTCCACCATCATGTTCGTTTGGTCGACTATACCGAGGCATCATGTTTGATCGACATGAACAAGCTTGCAATTTGCTATAATTCTGAAAAATTGAATCTTACGATCTGTGTCATTTCCAGAAATACAATGTGGGTATCAAGTGTGCCACCATCACCCCCGATGAGGCTCGAGTGGAGGAATTTGGTCTGAAAAAGGTGGGTTTCCAGACAGGGTTCAGAAGAAAGCTCCAGTGACAGGTCAATTTTGCTCGAGGTTAGTCTTCCCCTCCCGAATATTCTGGTATGAATATTCTTCTTGAATATAATGTTTCATTTCCACATGCAGATGTGGAGGAGTCCCAATGGAACCATCAGGAATATTCTCAATGGAACAGTGTTCAGAGAACCGATCGTCGTCTCGAATGTCCCGAGGCTGGTGCCGGGCTGGAAGAGGCCCATCGTGGTTGGCAGGTGAGTGTTTTTGCTTTCATTTCTTTTCATAGAGCACAGATATTTATCTGTCGTTCTTGTGTTTATGGGCATGCAGTCGGGTGCCGGGCATATCCAGTGCATGCAGTTTCAGCCTTGCTGTGGAAATGTGTCTTTGAGTAGCTTTCTGGAAATCGATCCCCCACCCCACCCATTTCTTTTCAGAGGACATCGAAGGTTCACTCCATTTTTTTGATTCCTTCCTCAGTATATTCTTTGCTAAATTTGCCTTTAGCAAGAACTGTAATTGGCCAGTTACGATCACTGTTTTGGTGGTAGGCATGCATTTGGGGATCAATATCGAGCGACCGATTTGGTTGTGGAGGGCCCTGGTAAGCTCGAGATGATTTACACACCCAACGACGGGGGTGCACCCCAAAAATTCGAGGTGTATGACTTCAAGGGACCTGGCGTGGGGCTGTGCATGTACAACACGGAGGAGTCCATCAAGGGTTTCGCGAATTCTTGCTTCTCGTATGCGTTGCAGAAGGGATGGCCTCTGTACCTGTCCACGAAGAACACGATCCTTAAGAAATATGATGGCAGGTGATTTGAAATATGCGGCTGGTGATTTGGTACTGATAGGATTTATCTTCTTTTTGTGCCCCTCCCGGGGTGCTTTTTCTGCTGTGTTTGTTTTCTAATTGTGCATGCAGTTGGAGCTTTTTTCAACCTCAACATATATTTGGCTGCATTTCTGCAGGTGAAAGCTTTTTCCTGTAATTGGTTTGCTGTTCTCCAGATTCTTGCAGATTTTCCAAGAGATCTACGAAGCGAAATACAAGGGTCAGTTTGAGACGGCCGGAATCTGGTACGAGCACCGATTGATCGACGACATGGTCGCTCAAGCTCTGAAATCCGATGGAGGGTTTGTGTGGGCCTGCAAGAACTACGACGGTGATGTTCAGTCAGACATCGTGGCTCAAGGTTACGGATCTCTGGGGTTGATGACCAGTGTGCTGATCACCCCTGACGGCAAGACTGTCGAGGCCGAAGCTGCACACGGTACGAGAACCACCTGGCTAGCTTTTCCTCAAAAACGGTCCGGAGTTTTGAGTCGCCCTAGCGCTCTTTAGACCAATTTTTGTAAAAAGCGAGACATCCTTTTTGGTGATGGAGTGCTGTCTTTGGGGGTCCGCTTACAATGTTTTGTGCTCCTGGGTGTTGGAAAAAAATAGGTACGGTGACTCGTCATTGGCGTCAGTACCAGAAGGGCAATCCCACCTCGACCAACCCTGTGGCCAGCATTTTCGCTTGGACCCGAGGACTGGCCCATCGCGCAAAGCTGGATGACAACAGTGCCTTGGCCAAATTTTGCACCGATTTGGAAGCTTCCGTCGTTGAGACCATCGAGAGTGGGTCCATGACCAAGGATCTTGCGATTTGCCATTTTGGAACCAACAAGGTCACTCCGGATCAATACCTGAACACCGAGGCTTTCATGGAGAAGATTTCGGAGCAATTTGCGGCCAAACGATCTTAGAGAGGGAAGCTTTTTTTGATTTCCTGGTGGCTGGGCCGAATGCCGAATTTTGAAAGGAATGGAATTTTTGGTTAATGAATGCGAGGTGCAGTAGGTTTTCTTGTAGCGGAAATTTTTGAGGGAGATATTAATAATGTGGATAGGTTGCTGTGGTGGAATTCATAGAGGAGTCGTGTCCGAGAATGAAAAGAATGAATCGATGTGGATGCATGAATTTGAGAGAGGTAATTCAGGTAATTTGAGGCAATTTTGTTCTTTTTTGGGGAGAAAGGAAGGCAATGAGGTCTTTCTTAGTTAACTATGATCAGTCAGCCCCAATAATCAAACAGAGCACATTGACTCAACCTCCATTTCCTTCTTCTGGTTGTGGGCAATGAAAACACTTCAAAATCACCACTACAGCCATTGTGCCTCTTGCAGATCGCCACCACCCCCAGTCTTTCCTTGCGCGGTGACTGATCATAGTTACGTCGAGAATCTGTCATTGGTCGTCAACGATTCCTCGGACGTCGGGCAAAAAACTCGAAAAATAGCGCAATGAGAGGGGCGGGCTTCTCGTCCGACCAGCAAAACGTGCCCATTCCTGGGCTGCCAGGAACATCCGTGTATCGAGCCGAGGTAGCACCTTTCACGTCTCGAAAACGCACGTTGTGAAGTGTAAACCGCACCTCTCCCCCTATTGAGCTCTCGAAAGTGGCCAGCAGGACTTTTCTCGTCGGAAAACCCAGATCTTCAAATACTGCAATGGGTTGCCTCTCGTCGCAGAAATGGTGAGTAACTAGAGGCTTCCGACCCGGGTAGGTTGAAGTTCCAGCTGTCTTTCAACACAATGTGTTCGGTCGACCTAGAGAACACATATCTCCAAACACTGTGTGACAGGCCAGCGGTTTGGAAACGGGGTCGACAGCAGCGGCAACCTACCAGCAGCGGCCCAGCAGTGCCAGGCCAACTCTGCAAAGTACACCACAAAGCGCACCCGAACGACCCAAGACGTCAGGCCCGTCCTGGCTGGAGTTCGACCGACAGGTGCAATATACTTGCTCGACGTCTGAATTTTGTTGCAACGATCAGACGGAACTTGGCAACCTATCCAGGAGTTATCAACAGGAACTTATCACTGCACATCATTCAAATTCTGCAGTTCCCCCCCCTTCCTTGCAGCACTCTCGTGATCGAAATGGATTGAAGGGAGAGGAATTGTTCAGAAAGACATTCAATTAGAATTCAAGGTTGTTCCGGCACACATCCATGATTTTCAGAACCGGCTGAACTAGTGGATCGCTGCTTCACAAACTTTCAAAACGAAATAGGCTGTTCCTCAAGAAAAACGACACGATTCTTATAAGTCAAACTTTCTGAAACTTCCTGAACACCGCCACCAGGTGCTGAGATTCTATGCATACTTCAAAGAACGCGTTGACCAGAATGGCCTGGAGTTGTGGCGGGTCAGGAAATGCGTGATTCTGTTTTATTTGGAAGACTCCACCATTCAAGTCAACGAGCCCAAGGAGGACAACAGTGGGCTCAACCAAGGAGTTTTCTTGAAGAGACACAGGTATGGCCGCCATTGGTACCAACTCTTCATAATGCTCCAGTTCCACACAAGATATTCCTTTGTACAAAAAATATAAAACAACCATGATTCAGGAAAGACATTGTGTGTATGTCTGACTCGATGGAGAAATCCTGAAGGTGAGTCGGTTGAACGCCTGGGGCACATAGTTTAGCTTCAACAGAATAGAGCGACCTGAGAAAGTGCTGGGACTCGTCAAATGACCAAAAAATGAAATGAATCTTTGTCAGAAGCGATAAGAAAACCAGAAGCCATTGGTTTGTTTGACAAAGCTTTTGAGAAGGGCGTGTTATATGGTGTGGTTTCTGCAAACAGAGTTCAAGGATCCGATTCGATCAGAAGCTGGAAGGAAGTCACTGTGGGAGAGTCCATTAGCTTGTATGGGCGTGAGTTCTTTGTGACAGGTTGCGATGATTTCACCCGAGATTTTCTTCATCGACATGGGATCGCTCCCTCCCCCAACAAAGGAGCGCCGCCTGGGCCGTATGAAACCGCCCAAGAGGTGAATGCAAAAACCATCTATCCAATGACGAATAAAAAAAGTGGTGGTTGGATACCATACGTGCTCTCTATTTTTTGTTTTAGAGGGGGGAGGAGGGGTTGTTTGGAAGTGTACTGCATGAAATGAGCATGTAGCTGCTGTGCAAATGAGTGACATTGGCTGGGTTTCAATCCTTAAGTTCGAAAAAGAATGTGATATTGCTCAGGACGAAAACCCAAAACATGACAAGTCTTACACATTGTTTGATTGTTCTTTTCAAATAAAAATAGAAGTATATATCTGTATCTATTCGGATTGAAATTTGTTTACACAAGGCCATGAACGAGTGCAGCCCGTTCATGGAAATGTGTTACAGACTGCCTCTTAGTCACCCTTTTAAAACCCCGAATCTATATCTATATACATATATATATTAACACTTGTTGCTTTTCTGCTGATTTGCGATAGGACACCAAAAAGAAATGGCAGCCACAATCGAGACCAGCCACCGCCAGCGAGTCCCCCGGTGACAAATTCCTTCGCTTGGATCGAAAAGTGCTCCGATTCCAGTGTTGTTGGGACAACTCCAAAAATCCTTTCGGTGACAAGCTGCCCTTCGTCATGCACTACTACCTGGTGGACGATACGGTAGAAATAAGGGAAACTCAACAAAGCGTGGTGGGGAGGGACCCCTTCCCTGTGTTTTTGAAGAGAATGAAGCTGAAAAAAGGCTCCTACGGTGTCGGTGAGTGTGATTATATCGTACATCATGGATGAGTGTGTCGTTTTTCCAAAAAATGATATCGATCAGGGGGGGTTCTTATTTTCTTGGTTCTGGGATGCACAAGAAAATCAACTCATCAGAAACGAACGAACAGATCAGTTGGGTACCGATCAGAAATCTCGAGAAACAAGGGGGGTTCCTTTTCATAGGTGGAAGACCCCCCTCCGCAGGAACATTGAGTAGCCGAAATCCATCAGACTTCTACCATTGGAGCGAGTTCAGACTGGGCGGAACAATCAAGGTAGGTGGAGGGCTGTACTGCCCATAGCTCGGTTCGAGCGATCAAGCATTGCAGAAAAAGGTGCAGGATAGAGATATCACATCACCCAGTCCATATATTGATGCGATGGGCTTCTCAGGTTTTTGGAAGGTCGATGGCCCTGATGGACTGTGACGAATTCACGCGGCAATGGTACAGACAACATTTGGGACTGGAGGATGAGCAGCTGGAGCCTTGCATGGTGTGGTGGATACATTCTAACTTCTTCTTTGAAAACAAAAAAATGAGAATGATATCGGTGTACAATAAAGCCTTGATGGCAAGAGAAAGAGTGAAGACAATGCTGATTGCTGCCTTGCTGCGTCCAGATCGACATGGATGACAGCGTCAAAAGACCACCAACAGCTATACCACCCCATTCTTCTGGTGAGCCATAATCAGGCACCCAATGGACAATGTACTCTCTAGAGTCTTCCTGAGATCATGGTGCCACAGTTTTCTTTGTGAGGGAAAACATACTTGGCATGTTCCTCCAAGAAATACTTGGTATTTTTTTTTTTCGTGAATACCGCCTACAGTCGAATGCCCGCATTTGCTCCACAAGAAGAAGAAAAAAAAGAATGGCTCCTTGGTAATAGTGAGGGCAGAGCATGTTTTATCAGGCTATCTCAGGACCAACGTAGAGGTTGGGGGTGTTGGTAGGCATCGGCTCCGAAGAGGATTCGCTGCAAACGGTGTTCAACTTGGTTCCCAAGCGACCCCCTCAGCACAATGCAGCGGGTGACGGCTTCATCCTCAGATTTATCGGGAAGTTTCGAGAAGGGTTTGGATTCAAATTGCCACAACCAAGGGACAAGGACCGAAGGTGATCAATCCAGAGGAATGGGAAATGTTTCCCCCCATATCTGCTCTACCATATCAATCCTAGAAACTCAAATGTGCAAAGAAGCAAGGACACGTAACCACAGAACTAAGAATGGGGGCTGCTGTGGGTTGCTCCAGATTCGTCATTTCCTATTTTGAGAAGGACCAGACGTTGTCGATATTCGAGGTTCCCGTCCCTAACTCAGGAATAACTGGGGGCAAATTCTTGGAAAGAATTCGAGTTCCACAGACATCATCCACCCCATCCGGTGGGTCGAGATACGTTTGCCCCCAAGACATGTTCATCGGAGCACGTCTGCAAGTGTTCAGCCGGGTTTTCGAACTTCTGACCGCCGATGAATCCACCCTGAAACACATGGAGGCAAACCCAACCAGATACGCCGCCGCAGATTTTACTGGAATCGTTCGGAAGGTAGGGTCCTTAAGCATTCAGGACAAAAACTGATAAATTTTTTGGAAAATCTGTTAAGTGTTCGCAGTTGTGCAGCCTTCTTTTTTGTTTTCCTGGATGCGTTACAGAATTTTTGAAAAGGAATCGCATGCATCTCAAATGAGAGGACAAAATTGAAGTTTCGTCAAGTAACACAAAGCGCGAAATACAGTAGCCATAATGGAAAAGATATGGTGTTTGTATATTTTTTCATTGATGTTTCCGGCTGCTCCAAGAAGTTTCGATACTTCGTCCCCAGGTGCACAAGTCTCTCAGGCAAAACCCACAGAAACACGAAACGCTCAAAGCCTCGCTGTTGGCACGATCGTCCGAAAAAAGCACCTTGACCGTCAAACCCTTGATGGAATCGCTCAGAGACAATCAAGTGGACATATCCATGCACGAGGCGATCACGCTGGCCAGAGGGGCTGACCCCCGGGGGAACGGGCTACGCACCGTTGAAATTTTGAGACTTTTGGGGGTACCTGTCTAGCAGGCCACTCTTTGCTAACCGTGTGGACACAGAGTGTCATATCACTCTTTTGCATGGATCAGGGAAACACATTTCCAACACTGTGTGTTTGGTGCAATGGGCCATCGACTACAAAAACATGGTCTAAACAATATCCGGTTTCTGTCTCTCTCTCTCTGCTGATGCTCGGGAAATTTTTGGGAGCCTGGTGGTCGAAGTTGGCTGTTCTAATTTGCGGTCTCCATTCTGTTCAACAAAAACTCGTCTAGCGAATTAATAACCTTGTTCCCTAATCGCTGAGCTGTTTCTGTCATTTCCTGGAAGAGAAAAAAGGAAAAGACAAAATCACTCATGATTTTGGAACAGGGAAAATCGCCCAAAACCATATTTTGGTGGCCGCTGCCAACAAAACGCCTGACCTTGCATGAAACCCACAGTTGATATATATATATATATACATCAAGTGTTCTGTATCAATTGAATTCTGGTGGCTCCCAATAAAGCCCCTTCACAAAAGAACCTGCATGTGTTGGATACCTTAATTTATTTTGGCCATCTATATGTGTACATAACCGTGCATTCTTAATTGAACCCTCGACAGCATGGGGACGCTTTGAATACCTGAACGATGGTCGGGTGCATAGGCTCCAACCCATTCTTTGAGATTCCACACACATTCCCTTTTGAATTCACCTGTAAAACCCCAACAAGAAAAACATCTTGGCTATAAAACAGGAAACCAAAAAAAGAAGAAGGAAAATTTGAGCAAATGGGAAAACCCTCGAAAACCCAGGTGCAAAGGAAGGTCTAAAAATATCAGAAATATCATCAAAGTACAAACTTTACAAAAATGGTTATCGATATTAAAGGAACTGAGGAAATATGATATTTTCCAATGATAAATACCATTTAAAAAAATATATATTCAAAGGGGGTTTGTGTCCTGACTGTACCGCAACATTGAGCGTCACGGGTGCACAAATCTCTTCCATTGCCGACATGTCGACGACAAATTGCTTCCCGATCTGATCAACAAGAAAACCACAAAAAAAGAAAAAGCGAATAAAAAAACGGTCAACATATTTAGTAAAGCATTTGGCATCCGGAAGACTCGACACCTCTTTTCACAAATCCAAAAATATGACAAGGTCAAAAGTTACTCCTGATGCAAATTCCGAAACGCAGACAAAATCCTTTCACTCCATATTTTTGGAATGCTTACTCTTTTTATTCATTACGCACAACAAACAAATATACGTTTTGTATATTTCCTCATCTTTTCTAGCGTTTTGTTTTTTTTGATCCGTTTTTTCCTTTTTTCTTTTTCGCTGAAAAGAAAAAGAGGGAGTTCGAAAGCCCCACCTGACCGACTGTAATGAAAACCGGGGACGACGAAGCGTCGAGTGTCAGACAGCGTTCGGGATCATCATCCACTTCGATTTCTGGAATGTTGGATCCTTCCTCGTAGCTGACTTCGACATGGGGGATCGGCATATTGAACAGGGCCACCCGGGCTCCAAACGAAATCGCATCCAAGACGTTTCCCCCCGTGTTCAAAACCATGGAGTCCACATATATCACCAAACACGTTTTTCCCGAAATGATCCCCAACGGATTCAGATCCACGCCGCATGCTTCGTGAAAAAAGCCAACAAAAAAAAACAGGATTTGAAAAAGGGAGAAGAAAACAGAAACACAACCAGGGCTGATGTATTTTTTCAAACTCCATTAAAACAAATACAAACTTTTGGAGGACTACTTTTGTTTTTTTTTTTGAGCTAAGGTTGATATTCAACGATCAAGTGCAAAAAATAACATAGAGACGTTGATTGCCGGGTTTTTTTTTGTTGTTTTTTTCTGACTCGAACTCTGTGGTGCGCGTTACGCACAAGACTCCATTCTCCATGATTAAGAAAATATAAATGTAAAAATATGTATTCGTTTTTTCTGAGGGGGCACACACCTTTTCCATCGGGCCCCAGCTTCCATGCACGGGCGAGCGCCTGGGCAATTCCACCCCCTTTTTGTTCCCCCTCCGCTCCCTTCAACAAATCAAGAAAATGACAAATCAAATCTCAAATGCCAATTGACATCTGTTTGAAACTGCTTTAAATTTCCCTTGTTCTTTTTCTCCCATATTGCAGACTCCATCCACACCAACTCTCCAAATCAAGAAAAAGAAAAAATTAACAATCACCCCATGGGCACATGGCATGGTTTTGCCCACCTCAAAATCGGGAGATCCACATGGCGAGAAATCCACAGAGAATTCAATTTTCCCGCAGTCGGGGTGGAACGGATCCGGAATCCCCAGCTCGACCTAAAAAAACACACAAGACGCTCGAAAAGAGAGGAAAAAAAACCCAATCCCTCACGCACACGACGAAAAGCTTGCTTTCCGTTGCGCAGTACCTTGACACCAACCACGACGTCGGTGCCCCCTATCTGAATTCTGGCGGAGCCGGTGGCCTGGGGGATGTTCCCCATCTCCGCTCGAACTGGTCGATATTCATGGCAATGGCGGCCATCCTCGCGCAGCCCCAGTTCCACGCCTTCTCTGACGTACTCTATTTCCCCAGCGCTCATCACCATACTGTTGGAACAAAAACGTCTAATGCATTCGATTGGATATGCGGAGTCCAATGTGGCGTGTGTAATGTTTGTCACTCTATAATTTGTCCTTGCTCGACCCGGTCAAATCAAGCGCGACCTGACGGGAGCGCTGATTATGAGAGTTGGCCAGCAACCTTGGAGTGTAACCCTGGCAGCGAACGATTCATATTCGGGGGGTTTACGCCAGCCGTTGTCGAGACTCGGCGGTTTTGTTGGTGTCGAGCGAGTGGAGATGAACCTTTTCTTGTCTGGCAAGTCGGTGTCCCGGCATGGACCGGGGATCGCGTCGCTGGGCCTACAACATCTGTCGCGTTCGCAACTCTGTCTCTTGCTATCGACGGTTGGGCTGGACCATTCCGGCGATAAATCCCAGCTCGTGGAGCGCTTCTCGAAACATTTGTTGTCGACGCTGCCCTGGGATTGGCACGTCGTGACTTTGCGTTCTGGGTGCGGGCTGGAGGGTCCGCAGAGGGAGTATGCAGCCGTGGCGTTGTGGGGCGAATACGTGTATTTGGTTGGGGGAGGATACGCGTCGTTATGCCCGGAGCCCGAGTTGCTGTGGAGGTACGACCTGATTAAGCGGGAGTGGGACGTGGTGGATTGCCCGCGTGCGCCCTGCGTGAGGTCTGGGCACACGGTGTGCATGTACGAGGACAAGTTGTGGCTCTTCGGGGGCTACAGCGACTCACTGGGACAGTATTTCGGCGACATGGTGACCTTCGACTTGAACACGCATGTCTGGGAGCTGGTGGAACAGAAAGGCTTAGAGATGGAGAGCCGCGCGTGGCACTCCGTGACGGTCGTGGGGACGTCGATGTTGCTATACGGCGACAACGGCGACTGCGACCAGTCGAAAGACTCGCCCGGCGTGGTGTACGCTTTCGATTTCAAAACGACGACTTGGGAGGAGATTTTGACGTCCGGCGAGCCGCCCTCCGCCGATGACGTACAAGAGATCACAGTGCATGGGAACACGCTGTGGGTGTTCTGCCTGAGCTCGACCGACTCGAATAACTCCATGGCGATATACACGCTGGATTTGACGCGCAAGGCGTGGTCCCTGGTGGAAGCGAGAGGTCAAATCCCGTGTGGCCGGATTGGATGCACGGCGACCGTGCTGGATGATAAGTGGATAGTGCATGGGGGCTTCCCCAGGGTGCTGCGGCATCCGCAGAACTGGGACATCGTCGGGGATACCTACGAATTCGATTTCAAGACGAGGGAATGGTCAGTAATAAACCTGCGGATGGGCAATCTGCTTCCGAGAGGGGGGCATGTAGCTTTGGCATGGCACAACACCGTGATTCTCATGGGGGGGACGACGCCCAGCGGAGCAACGTCTGAGCAAAACACGGGGTATGGGGTGGGGTCGTATTGCACCCAGGTGGAGATGTTGTGGAGATGTCCGTTGGCCCCCGAAGAGAACGCTTGCACCACGAAAGTCTTCAATATGGATCACCTCCATGGCATTCCGGATTTATATGATGATCAGGATACGTGTGATGTGGTGCTTTGCTCCAGGGGATGTCAAGTCAGAGCCCATAAGGTGCTTATTCCTCATACTAAGACGTTTGTATTCGTGGGGATGGGTTGTCCCATCAGATTGGATTCAGAAAAGGGTTGACTTTGCTCATTTCTTGGAGCATTTCTGCAAGAAATGCCAGGAGGAGGAGAGGGGGGGGGGGATGTTGTTGAGCAGAGATGAACCTGCAAGTTCCACACCATCCCATCGATCACTCAGCATTTGGAGAGAGAGATATGTTTCTTTCTGGGAGCAAAGGAAAAAGAATCTAGGAAGGGTACGTAGAGATATGTTTCTTTCTCATTGCATGAAGTTCGCTTGACAGATTGTTTTCGTGGCAGGTGGTTCTCGCAGCATCCTCGAAAGCTTTTCGAAGGATGTTCAGCGTCGAGATGATCGAAAACCAAGACGGCAAGGTGGACATGGACACGATTTCCCCGATCGTCCTGGCTTCGATGGTGCAATACCTGTACGGGCGTCTGGAGTCCATCCCCTCGCACATTGTGGTGGATCTGTTCCGGGTGGCTGATTTGTACGGCATTGAAGGCTTGAGGGACGAGTGCCTGATGAGGATGAAGGGGGGAATCACCGTGGAAAACGTCGCCATGATGGTCAAAGCTGCCGACGAGCATTCTTGCAAAGAGTTGGAGGCGGGCTGCGTGGATTTCGCGGCGTCCAATGGAAGGCTACTTGAGGTGGGTGGGTGGGTCGAAATTGCCAGAATCGTCTAAAACCATCGGAATGCTGTTGTCGATCCCTACCTCCCATGAGGTTTCAGTATGTGTTGGGTATTTTAAGTGAGATGTTTGCTCCATCAATTGCCTGCCTCATGTTTTGTCTGATTTGATGGGTGATTGTTCTTCTGGCATTTTTGTTTTTCCAATAGCTGAGCCTGTCGGTGGTGACAACGAAAATGATTATGTGCCACCGACGTGAAAAAAAAGTGTGTGTGGAGTCTGTGGCAAACCAAGTTGGTTCCTTTTTATCGCACCATCCAGGTAATAAAGAGTGATGCCTATCTGGACATGCTGCGACAAGCTCCAGAATTGGGTCAGAGATTTACTCATCAAGCAGCATGCTTGGCAGTAAAAAACGCCACCCATCCCCCATCGCAGACGCCGGACTCCAGCTCCAGTCGAGACGATTATCGCGGTTCCTTTTTTCCATCGCCCGGGGGTGGAATACCATGATTCTTTTGCTTTCGGAATTAGTTCTCTGGTTTTTGGTTTAATGTTTCGTTCTATTTCTGTGGCAGTTACGAAAAAAGTCCTGGGAGAAAGATGGGTTCAAGAAAAAAAGGCCGAAACAGGAAGGCCTCACATGCACACACACTCACGCAACACGTATTTGCACAAAACATACACACGCGCGCAAAAAAAAAGAGAAAAAGAAATCGATATTCTTTTACAAAATATAGCATGAAGGGATGGGCTTGTGGAGAAAAAAAAAGGGGTTATCGTTCATTGGTGGTGTGAACTGTCGGTTTCAGATTTTTTCTTTCTTTTTTTTTTTACCCATGTTCTGTTTTAAATCGACACTTGATTTTATCATTAGAACTGCTCCGAATATGTTGCATTTTTTTTTTTCCTTTTGTCACTGGTGGCTTTTTTTTTATATAGAGATGATCAGACAAGACGGCAATGGTGTAAAATTCTAGCTGATAGAAAAAAAGAAAAGAATAAGAAGCGAAAAAAAGAACTGGACTAGTACATCAGGGGATCGTGTTCATTTTTAGATTTTTTTTTTTGTTTTTCTGTGCGAAGGGGTGGGGTCGCCAGCTTTTTGGATGTACAGCGGGTTGCTTTTTTTTTTGGCTGTGGGTTGCCATGCAGGAGAGTGTGGTCTGGCCGAAAGGATAAAAAAACATTTTAGAGAGGGGTTCGAAAAAAAAAAACAAAAAAAACATTTGATGGGAAAAAGCTAACAAATGGGTCCTTCCTCGAATTTGCAAGAACCGAAAAAAAAAAAAAAAAGAAAAAAAGAAAAGAAAAATGGCTTGTTTAGAATGGAATGTTTTGTAATCTTTGTTTACTGTACTCTGTTTTTTTGTTATTTGTTCGTTTTCCAGTTGGCTCAATGATATGCAGGGAGTCTCATCAAAACAAACACATTTAAATTTGATTTTTTTTGTTTATATATTTTAGGGGGTTTCAGAGCTTCTCCACATTGACCGATCCTCTCCTCCATTTCATTTTTGGATTTTTTTTTTGCCGAATTTTGCCGACACCTTTTTTCTACGAAAGGGATGAAAATTTAATTTTCCAATCAGGGGTCATAAGTTGGACAGAGGTCGTATCTCACAGCTGGCGGTGCATTTCCTAAAGGAAAAAAAAAACAACGAAAATATTTCTGAACGATGCTCCAGATCGTCGAGCCTTCGCACATGTGCAACGTGAGTCAACGAGTGAGAGGGGAAGAGGGTTGGTTGATTGGATCCCTCTTTAGTCGACGCTTTTCGTCTGGGCCCGCATGGTCATCCTGGCGTTATGAAGAAGCGGCCGTCGGTGAATATAGTCGATAGGTTGGCGAGGCGTCAAGACGGGGAGCGCGAAACGAGCCCCTTCTTCCGCAAGGTCGAAAAACCAGCATGGGGGAATAATCTGTACACCTGCTGTTGTTCGTTGCTTTGTTTCGTTTGTTGTTGTTTTTTCTATAGAGCGCGTCTTCGATCCGTGACTTATATGCGAAGTTCGCTTCCATGAGCAGACTCCGAGACGACTTTTATTCCCCGTCGAAGATATTGTCGACGCTAAGGGAGCGTTGTTAGGTAAACGACGCTGTTCGTAACGGTCGCACGAAACGCCACACTCCAACTCTCCAACTCGTTTGAAATATTTTTGGGCCCTGGTGCCAGTCTTTTGGGCTTTTTTTCCGTCTCAATTCGTGCAGAAAAAAGCTTCAGGTTTTCTGGACACGTGCATAATATGCAAGAATTTTTTCTTCCACACTGTATAAAATGCATGGAAAAATTTGATAAACTTGTTCTGTGACCATTTATCATGATCACTGTGCTGGGTTTTCAATGTGCAATTGAAAAAAAAGCTTCGATTTTGTTACAGAATGTATCATTCTTGGCTTCACTCGGGATGGTGATCATTTGATCAGTTACAAACGCAGAGACAGCGAAACTCCAGACTACAGCCTCCAAGTACGTCAAAAAAAGGGAAAGAAAATGCATTTCTTTTCCCATACAAACGCATTTAAAAAAGCATCCATCCATCCTCATGATGTCACGTCCTTGCACAGTTTTGTTAATAGACTCGCCTGGTGCTAGTGGAAGTCCAGTGGGTTTTGCTGGGGGGGTTGTCTATGTTCTGTTTTCGTCGCAGCTTTGGAAATTCGTTCCTTGCCAACCTGTGGAACTGGCGATCGAAATTCCGCTGTTCAAAACATCTCGGCCTTTTCAAGGTTCGTAAATGCTGTGCAGTCGAATGCATAAAAATCGACATGCAAAAACAAAAAAAGGTGCATTGTGTTTGTGGCAAGAGGGGGGATTCGACGGGAGTTCATGGAGTTCCTTTTTTTGGTTCCTTTTTGGTCGGATTAGCGAAACCCCAAACCCTAAGCCCCAAACCCTAAACCCGAAAAAGCAAAGTCGGTTTTTTTGTGTTTTTTGTGTTGAGGTTTTGTTTGTTTTTTTTTGGTGCCGTAGAACTGAGAATGGATGAGATGGTGATCTCCGAGGAGCACATGAGCATCGCTGTCCATGAGGTGGTCCATTCAACTTTTTTAAGTATGTGTGGCTTGAATAAGTAAGGGATAACGCAGTTCAAAAAAAGTCTGATTTGACTGGAATCAAAAAATCTCCTCCCAAGTAGTGTATGAGAAAAAACATACAATAGGGTTTTAGATGGACAATTTTCTTCCTTTTTTTCTTTATTTTTACATTTTCCCTTATTTTCTTTTTTCGACAGGGGGAGGGGTGAGCACAGTGATCATAAATTCTTGATGTTGTGTGTCTTCTGAAAACTCGGCGGCTGTTCTGTTTGTTTCTTTTTCCAACTTTTGCTCTGTTTTGTCAGTCGTGCATGGGCTTCCCCCTTCATGTTCGCGTGAATGCTACGAACCGCCCGTTCACCACATCACGATCATTCCATATCGCTCCACCACCCTGTCCAATGTGAAGGTAGCTTGTTTGTTTGGACATCAAATCTCGATCTTGAGTTATGTAAAGTAAAACAGATGGCAGTCAGTTTATTAAACTGAAAAAAAAGAAGGATAACTGAGGGGCATCCACAACGCGAACAATAATTGTGGACAAAAAGCATAAATCGAGAAAATGGCTTCGGGAAGAAAGGAAGGCATATCGAGATTCCAACAGAATTTTTCTTATTATTATTTATTTTCAATTCATTTTTTTTTTCCACAAAGAGGAGGAGGTGGGTAGACTTCTTGCAACAACATACTATGCCTGATATTTGTCCATCAAAAAAAAAGGGGGGGGGGGGGAAGGAAAATTACCAGGACAAATATTTCCTCTTTTTTTTCCCTTTTTTTTATTGTGGGGGGGGGGGGGGGGGGGAAATCTGAAAATCTGAATGCTGGTGATTCCCCAGGTGATGCACCTCCGATGCATCGGCACAGGGTTTTCAGTCATCCAGCCTTCCGGGTTTCTGTTCACCCGCAGCGACGATGTTCAAATTTTCAGGCTGTCCCAACGAAACGGCAAGGAGTTCAGTGACAACATTCTCCAGCCCCCCCTGAACGAGCACGGCATCGAAATGGAAGAAATACTGTGTCGAGGGAAAAGTTTCAGGGCAAATTCAGAATGCGTCGGAGTTGGAATCCAGAGGATCGGCCACGTGATCGACTTCAGTTCGTTGATTAATGACGAAACTGACGATGAAAAGGTTGGTGGATTTTTTTTATTTTTTTTGGGGGGGGGGTGTATGGATGTTTCTTGTCGGGAAAAGTTATCCCGATAATTGATATTATTTTTTGGATAATTTTTCTGGCATCTTGTTTTGTTTTTGTTTTTCATTTTCTTTGAAGGGGGGGAAATTTGTGGGGGTGATTTTCTGTGCTTTGGATAGTTAGGGCCTTTGCTTGACCGGACCATAGTGGTGTTAGATGGGTTTTTGATGACCGAACATGAGGGCACGATCAATGTCTGTATCGGTCTGTGTTTTGGCGGGCTGGAATCCGAGGCGATGCTGGCGTCAGTCCCGGAGCCCAAACTGCGTGTGTTGCTGGTCATGCTCAACGTTTTGACCAACACGCTGCTGACCAAGAAAGTGATCGTGTACAGTGAGTGCTCAGAAAGCGGACCATAGAAAAAAAGCAATACAAGTAGGGGTATTTTTGCACAACTTCCAATCTGTTCGCCAAAAAAGCATTTTAACAAAAGTCTCTGGACCTTGTTGAAATGAGGGACCCTGCCACACATCCGTCTTGTTCTTTCTGTTTTTGGGTTTTTTCCCCCAGTTTGATACTTTTTAACGTTCGATACTTCTCCAGAAAGGAAATGTCGATTTATTTGGAGGGTTGTCAGCACCACCTCATCATGAATAAATATATATAAATAAAACAGTGACCACTGTGTTCACTGATAACATGTGCGATGTTTGTTGAAATCGATAGATCTCCCTGTCAACATCTCGAAGCCGGCCTCCGAAACATTGAAATGTGCAGCGGTGTTGAGGAGGGAAATAAAGCGACTGGCTCCACCCCGACCCGTTCACCAGCAGCCCCACGTGGTCCACAACATAGGCATGCTGCAAACGGGGGACTCCGCTCGTTTCATCATGCACCCTACATTGCCGTGGGGACTGGTCGGCCCGCGGAATTGATTCTTCTCCATCAGGGGGCATGTGTACGAGGGTGTCAAAAAGGAAGGAAAAGGATGAATGCATGTTTTTGATGTTAATATCTATATTTGGGGGATATGAAAGTCAAAGAATTCGATAAATGCCTAGGTTTGATGTGCCGAGAATGGGAAAGGGGGACACATCAAGAGGAAGGGACAGATCAATGCATGAGAAAAATATTCGATTATTGTTTTTTCTTTGGTTTTTATAATTTTCGGGAACGGGGGGAAAAGGACAAGAAGAAAGATGATCGGAGTGAGAGTCGATGAAAAAAAAACAAAAAAAAAACGAATGAGTTCATGTTGTGCTGAAAGATATGTCTTAGAAGGGAGGGCAGTTTTCCTTGTGTGCTTTTTAAAAAGGAGAGGGCGGTTTTTCCTCTCCTTAAAATGCTTGTAACGAGTGTTGCGATAGTGAAATGCACGTCTGAGCTCTGTATGTATATATACACACAAAGATATTCGAGAATACAATCAAACACACAACAATCGGTGCACACCAACATATGGGCATTTCTTTTCTTTTCTCCTTTTGTTGGGAGGGGAGGGGGGTGCACTGAACAAGCCACAAACCCATTTTTTGCACTGTGGAATCCACAGTGTGGATGAACCCGAAAAGATGCATCAGCTTACAGACGATCGAAAACACCACCTTGGTTTCTTGACGCTCGGCGACTGTGTCCCTGTCTGGATCAGAGTCAAGTTGTCTGAAATCACGGGACGGCATCATGTGGTGCGACGCAGCCACAGGGAATTCTTGCAACGCCGTCACATCGTTTCATACTGGTTGGAACAGCCGCCTCATACAAATTCCCAACAACAGAAAGCTGTTGTAACACTTTTTTGCTTCACACCAGCTTCAACAGTTTCGAGAACTTGCTCCCCACGCCGAACTTTTTTTTTTGCCGTCGAGCAACTTTGCATTCTATCCTGTAAATGCTTGTTTCAAAGGAAAGCGTTGCTGCGTTCGTATTGATTTCTCTGGGATTGCACGGTGCGCGTTAAGGTTTGCTGGGTTATTTTCTGCCTTCCCCCAATATTTCTGAGTCCAGCGCTCCTGAGTCTTTATCACCAGCAAACCTTTGGTTGTCTTTTGCTCCGTGTTTTCTGAGAGTAACGCACGCCTCCTAGCGTTAATTCTGCTGGCGTTGCACGCATTTGAAGATTTTTTTTTGCATTTGATGGGAAGGGGCTTCGTGTGCCAGACGCCCCGATGGCGAACCGTGCTCCTTCTACAACGTCGACAAGAATTCCAGCGCAGGAAGGAGGGGGGGACTCGGAAATAGATTTCAACTCGCCACGGAGGAGGCAGATTTAGTTTGCATGAGGGTAAGCTCCGATTAGTGAGACATGGGGAGGCAGCGCGATCTTTCAAAGCTGCAATTCTGAGTGGAGCCGTAGGCCAGTTTCAGATTAATGGGAGGTGCCATGCTTTCAATGCAGGTGTTGATCGTGTGTGTGGGTGGCAGGAATTCCACGCTGCTGGGGACAATGTTAATAGCGGGAATAGATTTGGTGCTACTCCTGTTCATTCCAGTGCATACATTGGGAGTATTGATGCACTGAAGGTAAAACTGGAGGGCTGTGAGCAGTGTACATGAATACGTTCAGAATTCGTTCAAATTCACCGTGTTCTGCGTATTCACTACATGAGGATGCTGTGGTGGTTTGAGGTCCATCTGGGAGATGATGTTTTGATTGTGCATTGGATTATGTTTCTGCAGCTCTTGATCGAGTTCGGGGCCGACCTCAACAGAGTGCATCCGCTCGATGGCACAGCCCTTTCAGCAGCAGGCTGCCGGGGATTTCTGGAGTTTGTCAAGGTGTGGTGTTGTGGTGCAACAGCATCTCCATCAGAAAATATCTTCCCGAAAATCTTTTGAAAGTATTTTGCGGTACTTTGCAGTACCGTATGGAATGTGACATTCTCTTGATGATGGTTGCAGGGCTAGGTGAATGTTTTTCGTTTTGGGTTTTTTTTCGCTGCTGTGCAGGTGCTGCTGGCTGCTGGTGCAGACAAGTCGATCACAAACATTGACAATGAGAGTCCATTGTGGAAGGTCTGTCAGTGTTCGAGTTGCAGCGATGCCACAAAAAGAGAGCTCAGGAATCTGTTAGGTGATGTGAACAGCTTCCACCAAAAAAAAAAGGGATTCTGAGAAGAAAAAAAAGAAGAAAAAGGTCCAGGGATCTAGCGATTTTCAATTTTAATCATCACCACAAAAATGTTGGCAAAAAGCTGGCAAGAAGAAAAACTGGTATGCATTTTGGGGCAGGGGGTGGATGCAGCATCATCTCCAATTTCGATTTTCCATCCAAACAGGGAATCCTGAACAATGGAAAGAACGACATAACCTCCACCAATGAGGAATGCTGCACCAAGTGTGCCAACAATCCATGTAAGTTTGTTTTGAGTTTGTTTTGAGCTTGAAACCATAGTTCACTCAGCTCAAAGGTCTATTTCATTTTGGGGGGGGGGGGGGGGCAAGAATGGGGTGCTGTTCAACATTTTGCATGCTTGGCAGCCAAAAGGTTGTGCTGGATAAAAACATGTGTACAAAGAAAGAATACTCTTTTTTATTCTTTCTTATATTAATATAGCTAATCCTGTGATCGGAAACCAATGACCATGTTCTTCTTTTTTTTTGGGGGGGGGGGTGATCAGCATGCAAGGTCTGGACGAGGATTAAGAGCTCCGCTGGCGGCAGTGCCGTCGGGGAATGTTGGCTCAGAAGCTTCAGGCCTGCAATAGAAGAGTGCTTTTGGTGCGACAGCGGGGTAAACTCGTGTGGTGGAATTCTGGTGAACACCGATTTTCCTTCAAGCGGGGGAGTTTTGAACGATGGCAGCACCGACCTCACGAACAGCAATGCAGAGTGCTGCAGAAGATGCAACGAAAGAAGTGGTGAGGGATTAATATCACAATTAGCATCAGGATATATATTGCCATCAAGATAGGGAGATGTATCTTTTTGAATTTTGGTGAATTAACCGAATAATGATTAATAATTTGGTCGTTGCAACACCATTTTGCAAAAAATTTAAGCCGGAGCATTGAGAAATAAGGCATATTTGTGTTGGAATGTTTTTTCCAGATTGCAAAGCCTGGACAAGGATCAAGAAAGACACTGAGCATAACAAAGCAGGAGAGTGTTGGCTCAGAGATACCATCCCTGACAGGAAATTTTGTGCAGAATGCGACAGTGGATCTAAAGGATGAAAAGAAATGATCGGTACTTTATTTTGTTTTTGAATACGAATTTTGATAGCTGGGATTAACTTAGTCTTTTTAATCATTTGCTTATTTTTTCAAGCTTGATATGGCTGGCTAGTTTGCTACTGAGGATCAGGATTTCAACAATTGCAAGAGAGAATGTGATTGATTAATATGTATATGGAGGGAGCTAGGGATTTAGGAATTCGTGATGCTTTCTTAAAATTTTTCAAATGTGTGGCAAAATTTAATTCTTGAGAGATCATCAGCATCCTTTGTCAGGCAACCCGAATCAACAGAAAGAAGAAATCAAAAATTCTGACTCCTGTCATCGTGCCACTGGACCGATGAATTCCTTTCCGCCTTTGTCAGGATATTCGATAGTTCTTTACAAAAAAAAGTTGCTCTTTACAAAAAAAAGTTGCTCGTTCACCTTTTTGACTCCGCTAAGCTAAACATCCCCCCCCCCCTTTGGTTACACTTTTTCACCCAACAATGAATTCTTTTAAGCCCCCCCCCAAAGCTAAAACAAACACCTTCATGGATAACTCCCATTACAACTAGTTAATCGAATTTCACTGCACCATATATTCTAATGACGAAAACCAGACAGGAGACGAACCCCACCATTCCAGTGTAGCAGAAAACGGCAAACGAAATCAAGCCCATGTATCCAAAATACATCAACATGGGCGTCACCATGGTGATGTCCAATTTCGTCACGAAGTAAAAGCCAGAATATAAGTACAAATACACCGCTGAGGAGCCGGCAGTCAAGAAAGACCTCCACCACCATCGATAGTCCTCGGAGCACAATTGAAAGTAACACAGCACAATGGCAATCTCTGCACAGGTCACGGTCATGATCCCGCAGCCCACCGCCAGAAACCCAAACACATAATACAGGTGATCTTGCCAGATCGAAGTCAACACGAAAAACAGCTGAATGAAGACGGCGGCGAAGGGTAGGAGCCCCCCAAGCATGCAGGTCAACACCGGGTGTGTGTAACATGGCCGGTTTGGCGAGATTTGCTTGGGAATCTGGTTGGTTCTGACGGGGTATTTCAGGGCAGGTCGCTTGTAGCCGAAGTAGGAGCCCAGGAACACCAGCGGGACGGAGATGCCGATCCACAAACAAAAAATGGTGATCAAGGAGCTGAAGTTGATGGCACCTGAGGATCTATGGCCCCATATCAATAGATTCAGGATGAAGCACACCCCAAAACAAGCCCCTGAAAACACACAGTCCTGGTCTCATTCAGAGGATCTAGGAAGCCCCACTGGTTGGGACGTACCGAAATCTGCATGACATCACCATCTCAATGCATGTGCATGTGCATGCACATGTCCATTTCGACACAAAATTTTTATTTATTTATTTTCTTCTTCATAATGCAAAAGCCGCAATCTTTTTGGCATATACACAAGCAGATGCATCATCAATCGAACATGTAACGCTTCAATATCAGAGTTGCCCTCCAAAAACTCCAACCTACGTTGTTCTGCTCCGAAAATTGAATAATATGCCGTCTAATGGTACCGACCTGGAAAGATGAGTGCTGTTCTGAGTGTGGTTCTCCTCCAGTCAGTGCCCTTCATGGATTTGTGAAAGAATGCCGAAGCAAACCCGCCAAAGGAACCCATCAGTACATAAGAAACCAGCATTGCAGTTTGAAGAGCCCCTCTGTTGGCTGGGGACAACCAACCCAGCACAGCAAACAGCATGGTCGCAAAACCCATGCCCATCAGCTGCACCCCTGATCCCACAAACACACACAGCCAGGACACGTTCGTAGGAGGTCGAAACACATCCCCATGCACCTATGCCCACACACACAACCAACAGAGTGAATCAACCATCTGTGCTTGATTCAGGAGCTCTTCTTGCACATCCTGTCTTGCACTGGGGCCAATAAACTGGGCCAAAAATCTGGGTCGAATAAACTGGGTCCAAAAAACTGAGGCCAAAAAACTGGATCTATCGCACACTACCTATCGGTTCCGCTACATTCGCACATTCTCACCAGCTTCCATCCAGTTTCCTCCTGAGCCTCCTCCAAATTCTCCAGCTGATTGTACTTCCCAATCTCCCTGCGCAGCGTCCGCAACAGGATCATCGCCACCACCCCAGACAAGAACAGCACCACCATGAGGGAATTCATGATCGAAAACCAGTGGATTTCGTTTCCCATGATGAAAAAATACATGTCCCATCGGGAGCCCCATCTGATGGTGCTCTCTCTGAAAAAGACGTCGTAGGTGAAGGTCACTGTCTGACCCTCGACCACCTCCTGAGGGGTTTGATCGAGCGAGACCGAAATCAGGTTTTTGGGATCGCAGGTAGCCAGGCGTGAGGTGTTGTTGAGGGAGGGGATGAAGGAGTGCTGGACGGTGAACGGTTTCACTTCGAAGCCTACCACCCTGAGCACCCCCCCAGCAGCTTTGTTCTTGTGGTACAGAATCGTGAAACGGAGGTGGTTGTAGATCCAATACTGAATGTTGTCAGCTTCCTGGGATAAGGGGGGAAGAAAATTAAAAAAAAACACAAAGTAGAACAGAAAGGAAAAAAAGGAGAAAAAAGTGGAACAGGGAGAAAAAAAAAAAAGCAGACGGTTGATCAGTTTAATTGTCAGATTTCTGACCTTGTATGCTGCTTTGAATCCCACAGGGAAGCCCTGCTCATAAACTCTCACAAGTCTGCCTTTGTCCTCCATATTTCGCACCATACCCAACGGCAAATTGTCGAAGATCCTTCAGCAACAGAACAAACGCAACCATATCGATTGAGCGAACGGCCCCGCTTGTGTTTGAATACCTCCGATGATTGTCATAAACAGGGGAGCAAATGTTTCAAACACAAACATACTTCAAAAACTGTACTGGAAGTTGCAGCTGATCTTACACCGCCCAGAGAAACCTATTTTCCAGAATTTTCTTGGGGGGAAAAAATAAAACTGGCAAGGGCAAAAAAAATATGATGAAAATGGGCTTACATGTGAACTCGATATTCGCTGTCGATCCGGTCACGAAGGGTGCCGACTTCCTTCTCAGTGAAAGTTTTTTGGCAAAGGACCTTGCATTCCTCATCCACTCTGAATTTGAACTGCCAAAAATTTAGACAGGAAACGGTTTTTCAGCAACATCATTTTTCTTGCCAAGCAAACACCACAGAAGATCAGTTTCAAAACAGGGGACTGTGGGAGCTCTGTGCAAAAAACTCCAAAAAAATATATGTTGAAGCATCATTTGCAAGATTCCCCCATTTTGTCATATTATTCGCATGGACACATACCGCTGCCAAAAAAAAAAAAAATCTGCTCACCTGGTAAGGTGAATTGAGGATTCTGTCCCCCTTCAACACTTCGCCCAAATTCTCGGCACTCCTCTTTATAGTCCCAGGGCGACAGTAAGGCAACGAGTAATATTCAAAGGGCAATTGGGTCTTGGTTGAAGCCAGTTTATTGACTTTGAAATAGCCTTCCTCATTCTTCAACAACCCCCCCCCCAAAACAAAATTTAATCAAATTAAATAAATCAATAAAGAGTGTGAAAAAAAAAATCGTCACAAAAGAAAGCTGGCGAAAATACCACAACAATGATACTAGCCCAAATGGTGCCAGTTTTTTCATAAATCAAAATTAAACCATTGTGAGTGAGGGATATGAGGTCTCACTGGACAGCCATGACGACTTTGCACGACAAAGTGTGACGACCATCGCACACCTGATCGAAATCTCTGGGCGCCACTCCTGGCAACTGGAAACAGCTGCAGTACCTTGCAGTATGAAGCCACAGAATTGACAACAGCGCCACTAGCCGGAATGTCCCTCTCATCGCTCCGTCCTGGACGGCTTGGCTAAGGACGTTCACGAAAGCCAGACGCGAAACGTTGATAATCTGCGTGCGTTCTCAGACCCACGGACGCAACAGATGGGCAACTGATGCCTTCGCATTGTCATTTCAACAACGGTGTGACAGGTGTGGGGATTTCTTTTTCGGGGGAGAATTTGTTGGTGATGGATCGACACCACCACGTTTTATCAGGTGGTTTCCCTTCCAAAACAGAATTCTGGGGATTTTTTGGACCTTACTCTTGCGCTGAGGGGCGTTACACTGTTTCACAGCTACTTTTTCCCAGGGTTCGAAATGACATAGGGGAGGGGGGTGGGAAAATCATGAAAGGCATAATTTCTTAAGATCCACCCCCTTCCCACCACCCAATGCTCCCACAGACCACCACTGCCAGCACATCCACCCAGTCGATCAAACATAGCAGGGACATTCTCCGCCATTTTCATGTGCAAAACTGGAAAACCCAAACCCCACTTCTAAAATTCGACCTGGAAGAGCTGGCCTTCACCCATACATCATTTACAGTTTTTTTTTCCATTTTTGATTTTTCTTGAAATTTCATTATTGATCAAAGTTACACATTGCCCCACCCAACCCCATCCTTGAGTCCAAAAAAAGAAAAGAAAACAAGAACATACTCTACTACACAAAAATATCACGACGAGGAATTGCACCTACAATCAAGGGTACAAACAAGAAGCACACGAAAAAAAAAGGTCTAAGAATTCATAATGAACAGCAGCTTTCCAGTGAAAACGACCAGGCGTGTCACCAGCATTTATCTTTAGCTGATTTTTTTTCCCCTCCCTTGCTTTTGAATTGTTCGGATCACCTCACCTCATTCTCCTCCCCTATTTCCAAAAACAAAAACCAAGACAAAACCCCAACCCCTCTCTTTCTTTCTTTTTAAAAGACCCCCCCCCCCCCCTCCGAAAGAAGCCACAAAAGGAAAACGAAGGCTGTTGTGCTTTTTTCTGTTCTTTTCCCTGCCCCCTGTTCATCATGGCTTGGTCTTCATGGGGAAAATCGTACACAAATCAATCACGATCACAGAACCTCTTTTTTCAAACCCCCCTCCCCCTTTTCCCCCGTCCCTCCCCTGGTTTTGTTTCTTGTATGTGAAACATGTCTTCGGATCAAAAAGGGAAAGTCGCTGAACAAGAATGCTGTGGTGCCTATGAAGGCTGTTTATATTTGAGTGCAAAAAGCATCATTAAAAGAAGGTCCCCAGCAGCATCCGCCTTCCATCTACACACACAAAAAAAATTAAAAATTAAACACATCATGGTTGAATACAGCCACCAGCAAACTGATGCCGCCTTCTCTGGTTCCACCCCAAAAAAGCAAATCATTGCTTACTTTCCTTGCAAGTTATCTTGCAGGAAAAACCCAACACATAGACGTGGTATCGATCATCCTGCCTACCTTGAAAGCAGGAATCCGCCGAGGGCACCCAATTCCTCGATCGCAGGTCCCGGGTTGGCTTTTCCCAGGCCAGCATTCTGTAACACTTTTTGCAGCAAGGGTTGAAGGTTGGCTGAGTCGCTGCTGCTGAGAACCCCCAGAAGCTCACTCATCATTGTAACCAGTACCCCTGGTGCCTGAACCACCACCACCAAAAGGAAGAAGGAAAACCTCGTCAAAACTTGCATACCGAACAGCGAACCCTATGGATGGCAGTGGATCATCCCTCTGATTTAATCAGGACTTTGACCTCAATCAATGAAGCTGCCTACACCGATACTCCACCAGCACTGGAATTCATAAACACCACCCCTTCCATCTTGATCAGCCAAAACACCTCCCTGGCTACCACAACTAAAACCACCAAGTGAGATCAAATCCAGTCATTACCTGCTTTTCCATGTCTTCCAGCGCTCCTATAACGCCTAATGTCAGATCTGGCTTTCCATGCTCACTAGCAGCCTTTTGCAAGGCAGGGGCCAACAGCTGGGATAGCACCCCGCTGTCCGCTGGCGAGCTGAGAGGCGGGGTTGTGCCAGCTGGGTCCTCAACATGAACCTGCAACCAGAAAGAAACCATCAATCCATGTGTCAAGCACCCCCTCCCCAGCTTCGAATAGTTTCACCGCCAACAGACATACACTGGAACCCCACTGCTACCTTGAGGTCCCTGCTCCCTCTTCTCATTGGCAGCGTCCCACTGTCGCTAAATTGAGGCAGCAATTCTGGTGGTTTGAGACCTACGCTCTCCTCCCCACCGAAATACGAACCCTTGGACGTTCGCCTCGCATCCCCAGGGGTTGCTTTGACAGTCCCTGTGCCCACCGCACTGGGCCCAGGGAGCGTCCCGTCTATTTTAATGGTGCCTGTGTATCGCTGAGTTCTGCGGGTCCATTCAGGCGTTGGGGGGGCTTGGATGGAGGATTGCACAGACTGTGCCATCTCGATTGTTCCATCCCAGGCCTCCCTGCTTCCCCATTGTCCCCCCAGCACCCGTGCGACTTCCATGTCTTGATGCTAGCAGCACAACCAAGAAAGAAATAAACAAAAGCGTTGTTAGAGTGATGGATCCATGGTACAGTTATATAAAAAGTTTACTAGCCTGTAGAATGAATCAAGATCAATACAGCCCCAAAAACTCCTCTTGGACTGTGCACGGGCTGCATGTCTTATTCTCTTCCCTCCCCCCCCCAAAAAAAAATTGAAAAAAATGAAATTGAAAAGGCATCTAAAAAAAAAAAGTGGAAACGAAAAGAGGCATTTAATAAAATTATTAGTGCGTGGTACGCGTTTGGCTCACCTCTGCCCCAGAAGGACCCTTGATCGTCCCTCCACCAAGAGATCCAAAATCCCATTTCGGCACACTCTCATGCGTCGGTCGGGACCTGTGCACCTGTTTCTGCATGGTGGGCAGCCTGGGTTTCCTCTTCGAAGCATGCTCCACGTGGTCCATCAGATCCACGGGTGGAGCAGCATCCCTCACGAATTCATGCATCAGCAAATCGGAGGCCGACGGTCTATCCTCCGGATTCTTCACCAAACAGCAGGACACGAAATCCTTGAACACATCCGAAAAGGGGCCTTCGAGTTTCGGGGGGTCCATTTTCGGCACCAGGAACAAGACACGCATTGGATGCAATTCCGTGTGGGGGGGCTGGCCTGTGGCCATTTCGATGGCAGTGATGCCCAGGGACCACACGTCAGCTGTTTTTGCATAGCCCTCCGAGGATTGAATCACTTCGGGGGCCATC
Source organism: Bryopsis sp. KO-2023 (assembly GCA_030272585.1). Classification (NCBI taxonomy): domain Eukaryota; kingdom Viridiplantae; phylum Chlorophyta; class Ulvophyceae; order Bryopsidales; family Bryopsidaceae; genus Bryopsis; species Bryopsis sp. KO-2023. The sequence goes on along the minus strand of BSYQ01000004.1, from coordinate 4,035,180 downwards.
CAGTATGGAGTGCCCACGAAAGTCTTCCTCTTGAAACCCATCGTTCCAGTGAGTTGCCCAGCAACCCCGAAATCTGCTATTTTTACTTTACCATGCCTCGAAAGCAGCACATTGGCGGCTTTCACATCCCTGTGAATTCTGTTGTGCGTGTGCAGGTACTCCAAACCCTTCAGCACCTCTCTTAGGACATAAGCTATGAGGCCTTCTTGGATGGAGCACTGGGGCAGCTGCGAGGTCCCCAAAGAAAATGCTTGTTACTGTAATTTAACAACTGGGGGATAGTATGCAAAACCAAAGGAAGAAAGAATTTCCCACCATGTCTGCCACTGAGCAAGCCATGAGCTCCATCATGATCAAAAGCTCCGAAGAGCCGGGTAACAACACCGAGTCGTAGTACTCCGTTATGTTTTCGCAGTTGCAAACCGCCATCGCTGATATTTCCTGCAGAACGGGAGTTCGAATCAACGTTCCTGTTCGTTCGTGACGTCTGACGCATCATGCGCTTCTTCGAAATTCGACCAAACCAGCCCCGAGCGTTTTACCTTTCTGATGTCGTCCATATCCTCCTGGCTAGCGTCGAACAAAAAGCGAGAAAGGGGGAAAACAGACACACAACAAAATCATGCAAGGCTGCTGCTGCGAAAGCCAAAAAACCCAGAAGAATCATATTTGTGCGTAAAATTCAGGCGTTGAGGGGGAAACTTGCTGTCTCGTTGTTTTTCCTTGCAATTCGTGCACTCACAAGTTGTCGAGCTCGATGACCTTGATGGCCAGCTCCCTTCCAGTCTCCGTGTCGACTCTGTTGATAACAAAAAATACATAACAAAATCATCAACGCGAGTCCGTGAGACTCGGTTCAGGGCAAAGCACCTCTCAAAACTGGCCGGGTTCCTACCCTCGGTAAACATCGCCAAACGATCCCCTCCCAATAATCTCCGTCCTCTGGTAGCGCCCAGTCTGCATCGCAACAGACGTCACTGCGCTTGACAATTGAATAAGAGAAAACGAACAGGAACGAACACCCCACAAATCGTTTTTGTCGTACGACTCGGGGCCCCGATTACTTGAACTCACCTAATGGCGTATTAGTGATAGGTACTGTCCGCCTACCATAGTGGCGGTTGCAATCCACCCCCCAAATTCCTCAACAGAGGGTCTTTGAGATTTTGTGTAGGTTTTTTTTTCAAGTTTTAATCTTAGGAATCTTAGGAATCTTAGGAATGTTTCAGTCACGTTATGCAGTGTGTTTTTTTTTCTGCTTTTCAGTAACATTGAAACACTTTCAGTTCATTCTTTCATCCCCCCCTCCTTGAACAAAACCACATGTTAAATGTACATCAGCCATCCAGCCTACAAATACAAAACACAACCAAAGCCTGTGAAAACCAATCCCCCCAAATAAAACACCCAGCACCACAAACGATCGATCACACAAAACCAAACTAAAACTTTTCCGTGAAAGGCCGCAGATCGATTTCTTGGGACCATGTCGAGGGGTGTTGGGTGTGCAGCTTCCAGTACTCATCGGCCATCGCATCAGGGTCCAGCATCTCCTCCGTTGGCCTTTCGGGCATGAGCGTTCTTATCCTCTCTGTGTCGATGATTCCATCCACGATCACATGGGCCACATGCACTCCACATGGGTGCAACTCTTTTGCTAGAGTTTGAGACAGGGATCGCAAAGCAAATTTGCCTGCCATTCCATCAATATATATATATATATATTCAGAAACAATCAGAATCAATCAATATCCCTGAAGCGCATAGGGCTGTAGACAATGGTTCTGTTTTTTGCATTAGATCTTCATTGATTGGATGCCTGTGGGAGATCCAAGCTTGTTTTTGAAAATACATATAGTTGTATATGCTCAATGTCTTCTGAGATATAGGGACACTTTACCAGGAGAAAGGCCCGAAAAATTGGCTGCCCCCCTCAATCCAGCAGTCGCTCCAGTGAAGAGAATCGTCCCTTTCTTCGCTGATTTAACGATCGGCAGAAGCTGCACAAATCCAATCATTCTCTTTCAATGAGGGCTGTCTGGACCAGAAAACACCTCAAGAAAGTTCAAATCGATGCTAACCAGACGTTCATCTATGCTTTCAAATTGAGTGATTCAACCCATACATCTATCGAAATGCGATCGCACTGACTGTGAATTTCATTTCATTTGATTCAATACAAACGACCAAACTGCTCCTGCAGGTGATTTTTAATTGGACAATGCATGTACCCATTCTCGAAGATGCCCGCAGCATCACTCATCCTCATCCACAGCATCCAGAAAACCACACAATTGAACAATCAAATCCACCCATGGGCATACCCATCTAATCATATTCGTTCACATACCTGCTTGCACCAAAGAAAAGCTCCCACCACCCCTGTCTCGACCCCTTGCCGGAAATTGGCCACGGTGATACTTTCGACTGTGGGTGGAGGCCATCCTTGACTTAGCACGTTGGGGCCAACATTGTAGCACAAAACTTCGGGTTCTCCCAACTCCGCTCGAATCTTGGCAAAAGCCTCTTTCACCTAAATCTCCAGAAAAACATCAAAATTATTATTTTTTAAATGATTCAAATTAAAATATTAAGGAACAATTGCATTAATATTAGGAACGATGATGTAAGACTAATCACCGATCTTACGATGATAATGACGTTTCCCGATGAGTTAGCCGAAACAGAAAATGCTACCCTGCAATTCGTCTCTTTTTTCTTTTTGCTGCACATATCAACATCATAAAATCCAACGCTCGCGTTTGCTTGTTTTCCCTGACCTGGTTCTCGTCAGTGCCATCGGCAACGTAACACGACGCTTTTCCCTTTTCGGCCTCGATGCTCTCTTTCACGGGAGAGATCCCCTCCAGGCGTCGAGCGACCAACGCAACTGGGAATCCCCCTCGAGCGAAACGTCTTGCAAGAGACGCCCCGAGTCCAGGGCCGACGCCAACGATTATCGCACAGCCAACCATCGACCCTTCTTTGCGAATGATTCTCGGTGTGCGTCGCTTTGTTGCCAGCGGGTATATATGGTGCAGTCAGGGGAACCATTCACCTTGTCACCATATCGATTGCTGATGTCCACTAAACAAATCGTGAATAAGCCACAATATCAGTGGCGTAAGATATGCACATGAGATATGCCTCTGTCGATGGATGGTATTTCTGGAGCGAAACACCACACACTGCCTGGAGTTGAAATCAACTGACGCACGTCTCGCTGTTCCTTCCGCGACACCCTCGAGTTAAAGAGCAACAGCTTCACCTAGGAGTCGTTCTTGGTTCGTCGGGGTTCTGTTCGGGTGGGTGTATTGTGTCTTGCTTAAATATGTTGTGTTCGTTCGCTTGTTTGTACAAATGTCGACGACAATTATGCCTCGTGCCGTTATGGAATTGCGTGTGGAGCTGACAGTAGAATACGCCCAAATCAGTGCTCCTTGCAACCTGAACCGTGCAAGACGCACCTAGGTGCGGCTTTGCCGACATCCCAGTCCAAAATCGATCTATCATCTTCAACACCAACCAATACATCAATCCAGTGGGTGAAAACAGCGCCTTTTTCCGGGTGGACCTCGTTTTTCATCCCACACTTGAAGAGTGAGCGGTCAATTTTTGTAGCAACTGACACTCAAAAACGCAAACCTCACACTGGAAAGGAGGCGCCATCATGGTGCAGAAACAGCAATTTTTGCGCCAGTGTCCAATCACTCTGCGATCTTGAGGTTGAACCTCCCCAACACGCTTTTCCACAAATAGTCCCCCACGGCAACCACCAAACAGCACATTTTTTCAGTCCCTAAGACTTGCCTCCTTCGAATAACTCTTTGAGCACTCGCCCCAACTCCGAAGTTTTTTATTCCAGCTCCAGCGAGTCCGGATCCATTTACGAGAATCGACTGAGATGCTTTCGAACGAAGTCGTCGTGGGCGTTCTATTGACCATCTTGGCATGGCACGGTGTGTATGGCGACTTGCGATGCGCGGGTGCTAGAAAGCCTTTAGCAAAAAGAGTCGCACAAGAGTAGCCCCATGGACTGTACAGTCCAACATGTTGCTGAACGAAATCAAGGATTGTCGTTGGCTTTGTTGGGCAGGAGCACAAGCAGGGTGCGGCACCATCTCCAACGTCGATTTTCCATCTCAAGCGGGAATCCTGAACAATGGAAACAACGACTTAGCCTTCACGAATGAGGATTGTTGCGAGAAATGTGCCAACCACCCATGTGAGCTCTTCGAAATTAATGCAGGAACATCACAATTTAAACATAGGTGCCTTCCGCTTGCTTGTTGAAACCCAAGGCACTCATCAATTTATTTTAACAGTTCATGAGTGCCTGTCAACTTTTTTTTTCAAGTTGATGAGTGGCTGTAAAGTATTAATAGTCCCTAGGCTATACCGTCGAGGTTTTTTTATCATTATTTCAGATATCTCTATGTTTTTTCTAATTTGACTTTGTGCTGATTTCTCAGCATGCAAGGTTTGGACAAGGATCAAAGGAACCCCAGAAGTTCTGCCAGCGGCTTTTCGCAACTCTGGCGATAGCAGTATCGGCGAATGTTGGCTGAGGAGCTTCAGGCCAGCACAAAAGGAATGCGACTATTGTGACAGCGGGGTGAACTCTTGTCAAGTTTTGGGGAACACCGATTTTCCTTCGAAAAATGGCGTTTTGAACAATGGCGAGCTCACGAAGAGCAATGCTGAGTGCTGTAGGAAATGCAACGCGAGAACTGGTGAGCACTCCAAAAGCTTCAGACTCCCATAGAATGTATCGTTTTTAAATTGGGATCCTTTTTATTTTCAAACGCTGGTGCTTCCCAAGCATGAGGGATCGATATCGAAATGGAACTCGTACGCTCAGTTCTGTGGAATGTTTTGTCAGACTGCAAAGCTTGGACAAGGATCAAGAAGGACACTAAGCAAAACAAAGCAGGAGAGTGCTGGCTCAGAAGCTTCGTCCCAAACAGGAAATTTTGTGCAGAATGCGACAGTGGATCTAAAGAATAGGAAACGTGTTGTCACTTTATTTCGTGTGGAGGGGTATGTTCCTGATTGAGGTACATTTTTTTTTGTAGCTTGCAAATCGTTCCAAGATTCTCGGGCCACTTCAGTGGACCATAGGGGTAAAATAGGATCCAATTTTTAAGATGTTTGTAGGGAGCTAGGAATTTATTTGAAACCAGGAATTTGATTTGATAGTATGAAATGTGAATGAAACCTTGTTTTTGATCGATCTTGCACATAAAGTCACTCTGTTGCTCCGTTTTCTGGGGTGGCCAGCTCCACCAGCGTGCTGATTGACATCCCAGAAAATATCAGGTGCCACACCCTATCCATTGCCTGTTTCAATTTGAAATTTCACACTGCAGACATTTCCTTGCGTTTCTGGCTGGCTGGCTGTAAGGGACGCAACCCTCATATATATCATAATTGAAGGAGTCCTGAATATCAATCATTTGGAACAGGCTTCAAAGGGGTTCCTTTCAGGAGTTTACGGTTCCACAGGAATTAAGTGAAGTGGAAAAATTGAAAATTTCTCAGTCTCAGCTGACGGCTGTGGGCATAAGAAATTTCTTATGTCTCTAAATTTTATGAACCAATATATCCTAACACCTTTTTGCCATTCTATTTCAACAGTGTCAGTAATGATAGCAGATCAGAGAAGCAGATATTCCTCCTGTTGGTGAAACGCCCACCGGAAAAAGGATAGCAACATCTGAGAGGAAAAGATGGGAGAAAAGTGGTTTGTCCTTTTTTTTTTGTGGTTGGCTTTGTACGTGATATCCCTGCAGCTCGAGCTATGGGACTTTTTGTTTTCTTGATAAATCTCAACAATGAAACCGATGTAACTGATGTGTGTGTGGTGTTTTGGGATTCCCAGGTCCTCGCGTTTTCTGTGGGTAGGTGTTAGGAGAATGAGAGAGGTTAAGAGGCTGAGTTTACTGTTTTGATGTAAGAAGCTGTTTCAGAAGACATAGAACTCAAATGTGCCGGAAGGCACAGAACAAGTAATCAGTGGCTGGAACAGTCCACACCATTTTTTCTTTTTTGTTAGTGTATATATTTGACCCTTGGGAGGTAACTTTCATTCTGCAAATATTTTTGCTAGACCCGACCTTTCCTTTTGTATCATAATGTACAGTACTGTACAAGCGCTTTTACATAATTAGAAAACCATTCAAAACTGTCCCTCCAACCGTATACGTGTATGTGATACGTATCACTGATCAGTCACGACAGTCTCAACCCGATTCATCCATCCCAGTCATATAACTCCTCAGTTTGATCACTCAAGAAAACAAAGTACAAATCCAGTCCTTTGAAATGGAAAAAAAAATGCCTGACAAGGATTTGATGAAAGACGTCATCATGCAGGTTTGGGACAAAGACATGAAAGTTTCGGATTTGCTTTTTTTCCCCACTTTGTCTGACTGTTGCAGGAGAGGATTAGGGGGGGCCCCTGACGGCTGTACATATGCCTTTGGATGGGTTCCCAACTGAAAAATGAACAAAAAAATGAGCAAAAAAAAAGAGCAAAAAAAAAAATGAGGGGGGGGGGGACAAAAGAAGTAATGAAAAAAAAAGTGAGAGAAAAAACGAAAACAAAAAAGAAGAACAAGACGGTACAATCTTCAAGTGATTTTTTTTCATTGGGGGGGTTTCAAAGGGAGAAAAGAAAATTCAAAAATTCAAAAATTCAAAAATAGGAAGGGATCGAAAGAAGGATCATTCTTTCCTTTTCGTTCAATGGGGAGCGGCTTACGCAATATTGTATCAAACCAAAAAAGCAGATTTTTGTGTGTTAATGGATATGTTATTGTTGTGCTGCGTACGGTGCAGACCACCCATGTTTAGTAACGGTGGAGGGAGGGGGGGGATTTGCCCACAGACAACCACACATGTTTTTTTAATCTTTTGATCTGTGTGCTAAAACAGATGTGCACAGGGAATGAACATGTAGATATTTTGTGTGCACAGAATTTGACTGGGTTTTTTTTATCATCGTCTTTTTCGTGGCTTTTTTTGGGGGGGGGGCCTTCGTGCTTTTTTTTAAGGGGGGGGATTTGGGATTGGTGTGAAGGCGTCTTGCTTAGAAATTCCCCTCCCCCCACACCTCGCCGGGGTTTTCTTATTTGGAAAAATGTTTTTTTAAGGTATGAAGCCCATTGAAGTTGATGAATGGGGCCGGTTGACTTTCAGCGGACAAAATTTCACTGACAAATCCTTCTGTATTTATGGTTCTGAGAAATCTGTGACGCTTGAGGACATGCAATGACATGGAGGAATGCATGCATGCATGCATTTGAATGTTGATGATCCATGGGAATGCAGAAGTTAGGGACAGGCAAAGAGAGAACAAAAAAAACTGAAATCAATAAAAAAAAATCAAGATAAAAAGAGGAAAACGGGGGATGAACAGAAGAGGGTTTTCCTTGCCGACAAGTTGGTTGCTCTGACACATGGGGTGGGAAGTCCTATTCTCAAGTTTAGGGTCCCCCATTTACGGGCGACACTTTAGTTGTTTTTCGTTTTTTTATTTTCTCAAGCCACAAAATCTAGTAGTGTTTTTTTTGGTTTTCATTTCGGGAAGCTGTGGGTGTACTTTATTTTGGGGGAGAACAAAGCGGGGTGTGGAATTCTGGACGATAGATTTTTCGTCTTTTATCCAGGAAGAAAAGCAAGTGCAGTAAGGGACTGAACAATAAAAGATATTTGAAAACTACTGAAGCATAAGGGATTTTGTGTTGTTAAGAAATGATAGATGTTGGGTGGTGAAAAGGAAAACTGTATTTTGTTTCAGGAGGGTTCTAAGTAAGGTAAACAGCATGTGTTTTGTTTTTGTTTTTCTAGGAGAGGGATTGGGGTGGGGGTGGAGGTGCCTACTGTTTTTTTAATGGAGGTGTGGTGGTGCTCTTTGAGAAAAATATGATACATTCTAGACTTTCTCTAAACGTGCTGGGGTTATAATGTTTGATGTTGGTGGAGCTTCTGTAGCAAAAATCGTTGTGTGTAATGCATTGACTGGCCACTTTGAAACTATCGACATCGAGTTGATCGGGCAGCCTTTCCACTTTGTGCATCCACAAGAGCAGCGCAGCATTCCACGTTTGTCGACTGATGGTGACACGATCCCTGACTTGGTGAAGCTTCAAGGGTGCCTTTTTCTGCGGATGCAGACTGCCTTTTTCTGCACCACACATTGGCAGGGGAGAACTTTGTCTCCATCAGTCCCCATCCCTGTCTGGGGTGGCTGTAACATCCTGCCGACAAAGGATTGCCACGATCAACTTGGAGGCCTGCTATGTTTTGTCTGTTTTCTCAGTGGGTCCATAAAAAGGGTCGATAAAAAAAAGTCGATAAAAGAATGGCAACTTCGGATGTGGTGGTGTTTGATGTCGGCGGCCAGAGGTTTTCAACCACATTGAAGACTCTGAACAGATATCCCGATTCGCTGCTGCCGGTGATGTGCCAAGAATGCCACAATGCCGTCGGAACGGGAAAAGAAATCCACATTGATCGTACCCCCGAAGGATTTGGATGGATTCTGGAAATATACAGGTATGTTCCTCGATGATGCTTTTATTCTCGCACTCTCAAGAGGCCCGGGCTTCTGCGCATGTAGTTTTTGGTTTGGTTTGGTCAAGAGTCTTGAAAGGAAATCGTTACCTTGATGAGGTGGGGTGCATTCTCTAGCTCCAGATTTGTTTTCCCTCGTACAAAGGGGCGACGGAAAGCAAAGCTTGCCGACAAATTGGAGCCTGGATGGCATCCAGAAAGAACTGGATTTCTACCAGCTGCCTCCTGCAACAGAATTTATCCCCTTTCATGCTGACATGATGGTGATAATCGAAAAGGATGCTCTGAAGAAACTGCCGGAGGAAATGTGTGAAAAAATGAAGAGGGTTCAACAGGAAATCTTCCTCGCACATTCGGCGAAGTTTTTGGTGTGGGCAGACACTACGAATAGATCCACTCTCCATTGTGAATACGTAAACCTCTGCATCAATTCCATTGAAGACAACTTGAACGACTTCATCCGAAGCTTTTGGAGGCCTGGACATCTGGCACTTAAAAAGGAGCATTTAGCCATCTTGTCAAAGCAAATGCTTGCTTTGGGGTTCAAAGTTTCACTGGAATTATATGAATGCAAAGTAGATCCACACCGAAGCACTATTTTTATTTTGGATACTCATGGAGTGAATGTTTCCACGTCCATACTGGAAGTAACTTGGGACTTTTAGGGAAGGGGGTTTCTTCCATATCAAATAATCTCTGTGGAAGTATTAACAGTGTGGAAGGAAGAAGCCAGAAGGTTTTTGACTGGTTGAGGGGTCGTTGTATGACATGAAAACACCTGTGATGGCTGGCTGATATCCAGGATCCCTTGACACGTCGTCACATTAAAATATATATAGATAAAAAGATGGGATTCAAGATCCATTATATAGTCGGGTACAAGGCAGGCACAAAACTTCTATCCTGATTTATTTGTGCAGAAATGAGAACACATGATTCCCTCGAGAGGAATTTCACATGGTGACCATTCGCGTATCGCAAAGTTTTTTGTGCGCTTTGGGAGGCAGTTGTTGGTTAACGGACTTGACATGTTCTTTTGTCACTGTTGCAATTGGGTGGATCAGGTGTCGATTTTGAGACTTGCGTGTGTTTTTTTGAGGGTTTTGGGACTTTACGTGTAAAGTGTGCGCATGTACATGCGTTTGTAGGATTTGAACCACCGAACTCAGTCACCAACCCCGAGATCCACTCCTCCCGACATGCCAGCCGACTCCATCCTCTCCGACACTACACCGGGCTTCTTTGCACCACATAATTTCTTATGAAAGAAAATGAAAAACTACCGAGCAAGAGGTGCACTGATCCCTCAAGTACACAAATGTTATTCTTTCTTTCACTTCAGAAAAATATATTAATAATGTTCTTTCGGTGGTAACTACAGAAAAAAAAATTCATCCCTGACTCGCGCTGCATCCCCCATGAATCACCACCTTTTTGCAGCATTTCAAAAATTAAACCTCTGGTAGTCCTTAGGTTTGTATCACTACTGCAGCCACCACTTTTCCAAAGAAAATGAGAAAATGAGCAGCAAATTGACCTCATAAAACAATTTCCTCACAAAAGAAACTCTTTATCATATCCATGGCTCCATTTCATACATATACCCAATCACTTTTTTTGCCTCTCCCACTTCTTTCATTCAGTAATTTCAATATAATCCCAGCCACATCACCATATACAATACTTGTTTAAAATAGCTTCACTCCACACATATATTTTTCCGAAATAAGAACACCTACTTTCACTTGAAGAACTTTTCAACTTTTATTTCCCACTTGTTTTTTTATTTTAATTTGAGGTTCTCATAATGACCAAATCAGCCACTGTCCACCCGCTTGCTCCCCCTCCTCCACTATATTCCAACCAAGGCCGTGCGTGCAAAAGAAAATGCTCTCCTTGATGTGGTTCATGCCATACCTGTGCATATCCTTCCTTTCAGGCAACCTCCATCGATATGGTGGGCATTTTTTAACCACCCGTTTTCAATTTTCGGGTCATTTTCAGAGTCCAGTCCCGCACTAAATTCTTTACCACACCTCCCCTCCAGGAAAATTGCAATTTTTCTAGCCTCCCTCGATGTGTTGCACCCAGTTTTTTTTCCTTCTTTTTTTTTGCGTCTGTAAGGGTCCCATTTCCCGCACAAAAAAAAAAATCCAATTGTGGATCAGCACTCCATTGTGCACAACGACCCCGTAGTGATACTGTGGGTAGCCCAAAAGAAAAAAAAAAAGAGCACAGCAGATTCGGGTCACTAGAAGGAACCCCTTCTGATGGCAGTCCAAGGAAAAATTTGACTATTCACTCTAGTTTTCCATTTCTCAATCAAAATTGTCTAACCCAAGCATCTTTCATGCACCTGAATCTGAGCTGCAGATATCATATAAGCGAGTCCATCCAACCCCCGCGCAAATCCCAAAGTAAATAACTTTTTTTTTGTCACAAACCTTTTCCCCATCTTGTAAGGATCTCATATAAAATATGCTTCAATTTGAACAGAGTTTATCTTTGAAAGAAAATGGTGCCGAGCGTCCGAATCCAACTGTTCTTGGTTTGATATTCATATAGTCAAAGATGCTTTGGCTGATGTGGCCTGACATTTTGGGCTTGAAGAAGACATCCAAATTATGGATAACAAGCTAAAATGATGAGCGAAAAAGCAATTTGTCTTGGACGTTCCACAACTGTTGCCCGAGATATTGATTTCTCTATTATTATGGCTGGTAGACCCCTTCTTGGCTACTGCGTCACTTTTTCGATAACCTTTTGCATTTTTTTTTACAGGTTTTTGATGATCCTTTAAGCAACTGACCACAAGATCTTATATATATATATTGATTTCCCCTCCCGTGCGAAAAGCATAAAAGTTGTAAAAAACCATAGCGAAAGGTAATGTCAGGCTAAGAGAGATGCCAGGTCAACGATTGACAACCAAAAATTGATTGCATTGATTTTGAATGGTTTGGGTGCCTTGATTATGAACGCTGAACGAAAGAGGATTGACAGGAGTGCAGCCACCTTAACATGGTGTTATGATTTGAATTGAACTACTTCTGAGGTCATTTGATTCGATACAACTTCATTTGATTTGATTCAACAAGGTTGATTTGCATGATTTGATCCCAACATGGGACAGTGACCAAGAAAGGTCCAAGTTAATTTGAATTTGAACTCATAAACTGACGAAATCTTGTCGTGTTTCGTATTCCTTTCACAAAATATATTGGAACTGAGCAATATTTTTTTTATATTCTTTTTTCTTGTTTTCCACTTTTTTTTCCCTTTCACTCCTGTGATTTTCTTCCTTTTCTTTTCTTAATTTTTTTTTTTTGATGGTATTTATTTTTTTGCTTGTATCTTTCCTGTTAAAAAAGAGGTGGCAATAAAATATCGGCGATTCTAGCTCACCTAAAATCTCCCGCAGGTGTGCATGCTCTCCTGAAAATATATAATTGCTGCGAAAAAATCTTATTTTCACATCTGCATGTCCAGTTTTTTGGGGCCTTGCTGTGGAATTCTGGTCACGAGGGAAGACATCATCCAGCCAGGACCATATCCATCACTCTACCATCCAAAAAAAAAACAAAAAACACTGTCAGTTCACAAAGCAACCGAAATTGATTGAAACGCACCTTCACAAAAAATCAGAGTGCTAGGATGTAATCAGCTCGAACCTTATGGAAAAAAAGGGACTGATCTCTACACTCATTAACTCAGCAGTTTTTTATGGATGGAGTTTGGTGTGAATTACCTGTAGCTATCTTCGATCGATCAATCCGAACCCCTTCAAATTCCATATTTGTACAGGCGATAATGTACAAAAGTCTACAATCAGTACTGTACAATTGCTATTGTACAAGAATGTACAATTGCTATAGTACAAGAATATACAAACTATTGTACAAACTCAACGATCACACGGATGATCACGGATCCTTTTCCCCTTTCCGCTTCTTTTACTTTTTTTTCCTCCTCCAATCCCTCCCACCTGGGTATATCTGAAGGACTAGTCATGCGTTACGGGGCACCAAAACTGAGCATAAAAACATTCCTTGTATATTGATTGTCAGATTGCTTTGAGAAAACAAAGTCGAGAACTCTTACAGGTGTGTTGATTTCCTTGTCGCATATCAGTACGAAAAAAGTTAATTGTTGAAAGAAGATGATGTGGTGCATTCGAATCCGGTCGTTTGATATTTAGTCAAAGATGCTCTGGCTGACGTGGTTGATGTTTTGGGATTGAAGAAGATACCCAAATTGTGGATGATAACCTGAAACGATAAGAAACCCATAACTATTGCCCTTGATGTTGATTTCTTCATTATTATGGCTGGTAGATACCCCTTCTTGGCTACTGTGATACTTTTTGACACCTTTTTTGCCTTTTGATGGTTCTTTAAGCAACTCACCGTGATAACATCCGTGACCGTGATAGTACTGAGGGATTTCCCCTTTTTATACGAGTTGCAAGACCCCTTGCGAAACGAGGTGTCCAGCCTAGATAAATGATGATTGAAAACCCAAAAATGATAGAAAACGATTTTGACCAGTTTGGATGCTTTTATTTGAATAACCTCTGAGGTGATTTGATTTGAAACTCGATACAACTTGATCTGATTTGATTCAACAGGGTTGATTTGTATGATTTGATCCCAACGTGGGACAGCGACCAACAAAGGTCATGAGTTAATTTGAACTTGCAAAATATTGAACTCTTTTCTTGCTTCGTATTGCTTTCACGAAATATATTGGAACTTAGTTTTCATTTTTCTGTATTTCTTTTTCTTCCCCCCCCCCCCCTCCTTTTTTCCCTTTTTTTTTTTTGTTAACTATCTGGTTTTTTTTTCTTTACTATTTTTCCTTTTTCTCGCTTTCTATTTTTTTTTCTTTTCTGATCCTATCGCTTTGTTTTGTTTTCTTTTTCTGAAAAGATTAGTTTTTTCTTTTTGCTGCTATCTTTCTTGAAAAAAAGGAGGTGGCAGTCAAAAATGAGTGATCCTAGCTCACCAAAAATCTCCCACAGGTATGCATGCTCTCCTCATAAGATATTATTGCTGCCGGAAGAATAATGTTCCGGTCACGAGGGACCATGACCAGCCATGACCATGACCATCACTCTACAATCAACAAAAATAAAAAATAAACACTGTCATTTTACAAGGCAACCGAAATTGATTGGAACGCCCCTTCACAAAAAATCAGAGTGCTAGGATGGAATCAATTCGAATCTTATGGCAAAAAAAGGGACTTTTCTGGATGGAGTTTCGGGTGAATTACCTGTAGATATCTTCGGTCGACCGATCCAAACCGATGGATCCCATATTTGTACAGGCAGTAATGTACAATCAATAATGTACAATTATATTGTACAGGAATGTACAGTTATATTGTACATGATTGTACAGGTTATATTGTACAGGAATGTACAATCCCAGGCAGCAATCACGTGGATGATCACAGTTTGGAATTTTCAAAGTTGCAAACTTTCGTTTCCTTGAAGGAAACGTCCTCAGCTTGCAGGTGCTTTTCCCCAAAACTCGCTCTTTTCTCCCCTTCTTTGCTTCGTCCTGCAGAAAAAAAATAATTGTTTGGGAAATTTTAAGAAGACGGGAGCAAGGATGTCAACTAAAAAAAGAAAGCACATATCTAAATTCATAACCCCTGTAGGAATGGGTTGTGCACCCCTTGCTTACATTTCCACTGCTGCAGGTTCCATCATTGGCTTCCAGTTTGCAGCATATGCATGGGGTTATTCCTTCCTTGAAACTGCAACAAACGGCCGAAGTGTAACCGTAGCTCTTATGTGAACTCGTCCTCATCCCTGCCAACTTCAACAATCCGCAAAGGGTTACGGTCCGTTCCTTGCGTCTTCCTGTAATTCTCTCAAACCCATCAACATATGTTGGATGCATCCAGACTTCGGTTCTGATCTGCCCGCACGGCGTGCCAAGCCAAAACGTCGTTCTGGAACCCTGCTACCCAAAGGCTCCAATCAGTTTGGGGATGTCAGGTCGGCACCTGCTGGAAATGTCACTGGTGTTGATGTCAATCAGCCCTTCATGCTTCTAAGAGGGAAAAGAAAACCGAAAAAAAACAGGGAAACTAAGTGTGGATCCCTGCGGTTACTCTACACTGTCGTATCGAAAGCGGATCGTTTCTGAGCAAACCATTTTGGAAGCAAAAGAACCACGTCGTATTCAGAGACTCACGGAGCGCCTTTCCAAACGATCGCCGAGACATCTGCACTCCTCGTGGTCCATATCGAAGACCTTCCTCTTCAAACCCAAGACGGGCAAGAGTTTCTTGACGTAGCTCGGTTCACTCCCACTTGGTGCCGTTGAAACAACGTTTTTTTTTTGGCGGCCTGTAATTTTGTCAGTTTTATGAAATTCCTTCATTTAACACCATGAAATAAATTGTCATGGTGTCCGTCATGGGAAAGCAGCAGGCAGGGCGGAAACGGCCCGAACAACAAACAGTCCTTGCAAGAACAAACGAATCTGGCGTCGCACCAACAGTCGCGGGTTGGTTCGTCGAATGCGCTTGGGTCGGTTTTTTCTCCAGGTGTGTGGAACGATGAGCTCACATCTGCAAGATGAAGGAGCGTCAATGGACAACAGATAACGGCTTCAACTGCCGCCAACTTGGTGTGTGGAAAAACCCGACGTTTTCTCTGTCGCACATCTGGAAGCCCCGTTTCGTTTCACGCTGGCAAGGTTAGCACATGGTGCTTGTGGTTGGAGGAGCCAGTTAGGGGGTGGATTGCGGAGTAGTCGTTCTTGTGTCTTGCGTCGCTGTTTTTGTTCGGGTGCCTACGGTGTCTCGCTTAAACATGCTAAAGTACACTAGTGCCACACGGTTCACACTTGTCCCACCGCCTGTCAAAATATCTCATACCTGATCGAGGGGCCTGGAGTGTCGACACTCCAGACGTCTGGAATACCTCAAAATCGTAAAACCAACCCCCCCCCAGTTCTTCCAAGGTTTCGAGCATCACATGCCCAACTCGGAACACGCTACGTCACATAAATCCACACGCACCAGAAAACTGGCGCTTTCCTATGCCTTTCTATTGGGTGGGAAAGCCTCGTCCCATCCTGAATATTTTTTCCTACGATCATAATTCATCAAGACCACACCCATACACCAAAAAAAACCTGGCTTCCTTGAAACAGGAAGAAAACAGTGCCTTGCCAAAATATGATTTCTCGCAAGTGCCTAGTTGGCGCCGCCATAGCGCTCGAAAACCTTGCAGGTCGACATCCCGCTTGCGGGCAAACCATTGCCCCGGACACAGTGGTTGAATGTTCCATAATACACATGACCCTGACCGCCTTTCGTCTCGGCATAGATGTATGCGTTTTCAGACGAGTCCCTGTCGCCGTTAATTGGGGAAGCGTACACATTGGCGCGAATCTCCTTCGCTCTCACTGGGTAACCGCACCGACAAACGGCGCAGCAGCCAGACCTGTTTCTCCAACCCTCGAGTCGAGAAAGAGTGTGGGCACAACTCATACCCTCGATAAACTTGTCACAGTCGGGGCAAGTGAACGGCATTGTTGCGTCTCAGAGCTGTGGAATGCTTTTTTGTGATTTTCAGGATCCTGAAGGTTGTTCCGGAACAATGCCAATCAGGACAAACAAAAGAAAGTGTCATAGCACCTTTGGTAGGGAATCCTTACAAAGGAGGATCGGGCGAGCAAGGTGATGGACACAACAAACCTGTTTGTGCCGTCTTGCGAAAGCTTTCTTTGTCTGGTGTTCAACGCAAGTTGCACACGGTGTGCGTTTGTAATTTTCAAAGGAAACAGGCTGCAACGACTGCCGTTTTCCAAACCACTTGTAAATATCGGAACTGCTTACGAGGTAGATCCTTTCAAAAGTACTGCCCGCCAATTCACGAGATTACGTGTTTTGTTACCTTGCTGTAGTTTAGGATTTGATTGACGCAGTGAAGAACACGGAACAGCCGGGAGTGTCTTTTCTAGGATTTGATTGACGCGTGAAGAACACGGAACAGCTGAGAGTGTGTTTTCAGGGATGTCTCAGGAAATCTGGCGGGGGGCAACTCGATGTTTGTTTTGTGTTTTACTGATTTGGACACGAGATCACAATCCTTGCGATTGTCTCAGCCCTGGAACGTCGACATTCTCTTTTTAGCTTAATCATTTTTCTTGTGGGATTTTCTTTGTCCAGGAAGTTTTCTTTTGGGTGGGTTTTTTTGCTGTTCTTACATTTGTACTACTCTGGCGTTATGGGGGGGGTCTCTTTTTGCTGTAATGCAATTGATTTTATTTTATTTGTCTCAGCCCTGATCGTCACAACTGTAATATTTTAGTGTGTGAATGCTTTTGACGCTCCAAAAAAAAGATGAGTACATTGTGAGCCACTCCAGTGCAGGAGTGATTTCAATATAGTGCCGCTTTTCTTGTCAGACTGAAGTCCCAGCTGAGATCATTCAACACCAGAACACTGTTGCCTGTGACTTCAAAGACTTCCCAAATATCTCACTAAATCAATCACCCTCGGTTATCCTCACTGGTTTGGAGTGGGTTGGCTCCATCACCCCACTCTTTTGGAATTGTGGTGTTGTTACTTCGGCCATACAACGAACAACCTATCGAAGCTTACAGAAAGACCTAGATACAACCAAGAAGAAGACTATATCCTTGCTGCCAAGATCCGATCTGTATTATAAATAATCTCATTCAATTGGGTCTGACACAACAGTGTTTTGATCATGAGACTGATCAGTTATCAGTTATCAGGGAGGGGTCAATTTCGATCCAGAAACACAATTTTAAAGCAAAATATATGAAAAATATACATATTTTTAAACATTTCTTATTTGATTTTTCAAACTTGTGTAACCCAGGCTGGAAAAGTTTCAAGAACCACACCTGCGCACCTTGACAGTTTGTAGGAGTTGTTCAGTGAGATAATAACAATGATGACTTTTCAAGATCCAGTCTGACACCATGCAGGTCGCCTTACAATAAATTTCAGTTTGCAAAATGATCTTCCCCTTGCAGGGAATCTACCTGCCCAGACCTTGGACAGGTCAACCACACAATTTCATGTACAGATTAAAAAAACAAAAACAAAAACAAAACACAATCCAGCAAAATCGGTCATGATACAACCTTGATAAGCTACCCTTTCCCACACTGGTGCTTGTGAGCCCCCCAGTGTCCTTTTTGACAATCCCTGCCACAATACCAAACCTTTCCACACCCTCCGCACCTCTTCAACCCGCTGGTGGTCCCGCAACTTGCGCATGTGACTGCATTCTTTATTTCCTCGACATTTTCCGGTGGAGGGGGAACCACCCTGGACGATGCCTTGGCAGCCGCTTTCATTCCGGCTTCCCTCAAAAACCCACCAGACGCATGCTTAGTCACTGCTTCCCTCAAAGAGCCCCCAGTCGCAAGCTTAGTCACCGCATCCATAGCCTCTGTCACCGACAGTTTTTCCATCGTCTCTCTCAGTCCTTTGGACCCCACCAGCCCCGTTTTCATGTTGTCTGGGTAAACAGGTTTCACGAAACTGGGCAGCCATTCCGAATCCTCCTCCACATGCTTCGCCTGCCAGCGGGAAGGTTTCAATCGGGCTGCGTTCTCCTTCAACATCTTCCTCAGCAGTTTGACCTCCTCCTCCCCTACCACAATGATACCTTGTCCCTTCGTCCCGAATTCGCCCAGCACGGAATGGAAACGAGACATGTACCGTTCCATGGCAAACCTCCCAGATTTCATTCGAGCTTTCAGGTCAACTTTATGATCAACATATGTCACCAACAGGGCTGGCTCTCCATCTTCCATCCGTTTGACAGGGCCCAAGACCACCAGCGACATTACGGGGTCCTCACCGGATTTGCCTTGCTCCATGTCATGATAAAGAACATGCACACGGGCGCTGTCCTCGAGCAATCTCCCGAACAGCACACTTATGGTGCTTCGAAGATCATAAGAAGGGTCCACCGTAACTGCCGAAACCGCTGAGTCTTCCTCGCTGTGTTTGTACATCATCTCGTGGATGCTGAACATCATTGCCAATTTCACCTTCAATTCGTTCATGTTCTTGAAGTCAGGCAGATTCGCAACGTCGATGAGTTTCGTTGGGCCGGAATTTATCGGTGAAAAAACGGACGATTTCGGGAATATGCACTCGATCTCCTGTTGGGAGGGCAACCTATTGAATGATGCTTCATGCAGCACCACTGGAGATGGAAAATCGATTTTGAGGCTCTGGTCAGGGGCCGATGGGGAGCCCAGTTCCACCGACAGCGAAGGCTCACCTGGACTCGATTGGTCAAACTCCTTAAAAATGTCTGATTTCTGGACGGGTGAGTTGCAAGGCAAGCGGACAACGAATCGATCACCATACTCCTTCAGATAACCGGCTTCGCTGCCCCTTTCCGTTACCTCGTTCACCAGGTCCACGGGTGATTCAAATGTCGATTGCTCCATTGATTTCATGTTCGCATGCGAGTGTGGAGACATCCCTCCAGGTAGGTCCAGGTCCATCAACACAACTTCCCATTCGGAAGCTTCCAACCCATGGTCCTCGGGCAAGAGGAACCGTACGTTCCCAGCCTCATCCGCCAAGATGTTGGCGATCACATGCACCAGGGACATGTCTGACGAGTGCCTGGCTGCGAGGTCAGACACCAAGGCATCATTCACCCGCTCGATGTTGGTGGATTTCTTCCACAAGGATTGGTGCACCAAGGCCACCCTGACGGTCGGAGTGGGTTTCATCATCGCAAGCATCAACGGGTTGCGACGAAGTTGCCCCCTCACTTCCACCAACCCTCCCCGGCTCGAATCCATCAACCTGGCCACCTTCTCCGCCTCCAACCCGAACGAAACGCAGTACTTTTTGCACCATTCCAGTAGGTTTTCAGGAAGGGGGGCATTCGCGGTGGTGTCCAGGATGCATCTGGAGCCTAAGTTTCTCAGCAACAGGGCAAATGTGGTTGGGGAGGACAATTGCAAGCCGCAAACGTCATTATGTCCATCGGCCAGAGGGAGCAAACAGCATGCTCTCAATATCCTTGCCAGTTGAATTCCTATGGCGCATGGTTCTGGGTCCTGCGGAATTTTCGTGTTCGATTGTAAGGACCGCACGATCAACTCGTCGTCGACGCTGGCGGGCGGAGAAGGGGAAGGAGCGGGCTCCCAGTAGAGACGCACCTCATCGTTGCCCCTTGAGATTCGGTCCATTATTCTCTGGCTGGTGGCCTGGCTCCTTTCCAGGTCGGTCACCAACCTCAGCCCCAAAATCGTCGGCGCGAATTTGGGATTGAACGAGAGAGCCTTATCCAGGTACTCGCTGATGCTTGAGTTGTCGCTAGCCCACGTCAACGTTGCAGTAGAAAGCCTCGACCCAGGCTTCTTCGACAGCAGGGGGCCGGCGCACACCACCAGATTCAGCAGCCCGACGTGGTCGGCGAGGTTCGTGGTATCGATGACGTCGAACGTACGCGAGGAACCTCCACTCAAACATAACTCCAAAGCATCCGAGCAGTCCAGCGATACTTCGACGGTTGGAGATGCACGTCGCGTCCTGGTTTGAAAAGCGTCAACCCATTCTTGCAACCTGCGCTGGCAAGCTTTCACGAGCCCTCCGGCGTTCCGGAGGTTCTCGTCCCTCAGTATGTTTTGATATGCATGGAATGGGCTCGAAACATAGTGAACCATCCACCGTCGCGTCTGTGGATCCAGCAGCGTCACGTTCGGGCTGAAGTGCTCCGCGTCCCCGGGGTCGTAAGTGCTCACAGATCCCGTTTCCATATATTTGGCGCAATCTTTTCTTCCGCGTTCCCGCAGCGTCGCATCCTGAACATTCACGAGGTATGGCTCTTGGAGGGTCTCCTTCCATTCTTCCCAGTTCTGCCCCCCCGAGTTTTTCACTGGCCCTCTGTTAAGCATCATGAGCATTCGTTCCTTGCGCATCTTTTGCACTATCCGGACGTCAGGCAACGCGCGGGTATCGACTAGCCACGATCGGTACACCGTTTCGACCGCCTTCCAGTCCCTCCCAGAGATTTTCATCCATGGCTTTCCCTTCCCACTCCCGTCCAAAATCCCCTCGACGATTTTTCTCAGTCGCCAGAAATCCTGTCGGGGCAACCGAAGGTTGTACCATACGCTCCAGAGAAAGTCAACGTCGCGGACCTTCGACGCGTCGATTTCATCGGCTATGGTGAACAAAAGGACGTCACGCGCGATAGTGCTGGAATTGAAGTCGTTCAGAGCGAAAACCAGTTTTTCCGCTGGATCGGATTGGCGGCAGCTTTCGAAAACGTTCCTGACGTCTCCGCATCCCAGCAACAGTGCCGAAGAAGGCCCGGAGCCCATGCCTTCGAATAGGTTCATCGCGGGGGTGTTCCCCATGGGGTACCAAAAGAGAAAGTCCCCATATATGATCTTCAGCCGGGGATTCAAATACCACGCCAGCGACGGCGGCAAGGCGCTGATAGACCTCCGGGGAGCGCCGAAGACATCCGCACGCGCACTTGGCTGGACGGGACTTCGTCCATGGGTGTGTATGCATCGACCAAGATGTTCCACGGGAAAAGGGTTGTCGAGACATTGCCCAGCGACACGCAGCGACCCTTGAGCTGTCGTGAGGAAATTTCTGATCAGCAAGCTATTCCGGCAAGCGACCCTCATCCACCCCTCTCTGCCAACGGAGAACAGTTTGTGGGAAACGGAAAGAAGCGAGCCAGCCTCACACAAATGAGAGGTGAATGCTGTCAGCGCGATTTTACGTCTCTAATGGAGAAAATGAAAATGTCCAGCGAGCGACGGATTCAACATCCTTCTTTGGAAGAAAAAAACGCCCTCCAAATCACATCCACAAGCAAAACCTACGATTCGCAAAGCAGAGGGTTGTATTGTAGAAGGGAGGCAGACAAAATTTGACAGAACAAAAGGTTGCAAGAACATTGGTGTGTTGGACTGTCTTGACAACCATCAAAATACTTAAAACCTCTCTGAAAAAACGACAGGCTTTCTCCTCTAGGAAACAAAAGAAAAGCTCCTGCCAAGAATTCACCTGTGGGTGAAGATGTCACGAGAACAGTGCATTTCAATTCCTCCGCAAACTTAAAGCTTGTTGCTTCTCAGTTCCCCTGAATATCGAGCATTCTGTGAAGGACAAAAAAAAGTGCTGAAAAAAACAACGAGAATTTCTATCTCATCAAAGGGTATGGAAAAGCGTGGTACCACTGACTCATAGACATGGAGGATGAAAGGAGGAATCAAAAGTGTGATATAAATTCGACAAACGGATTAGTCCAAACAAATCTTGTTAAAAGTTTTGAGTTTTAAAAAAAGAAGAGCAAAAGACACCTAATGGAAATTGATCTGTTCTCTGTTGTATGTGATCATTCAGCCAAACAGCCAAGCAATGAGAATTCAGAAAACAAGCTACATGATTTAGCATATTTATGTGCCATAAAACGGGCCATCCAAGATCTCAAAGGGATTCATATTTCGGCCTCTTCCACAAACTATTGGCCTCGATGCAACAAAAACTACAACTGGTAGTCACCCTGGTTTGCAGCTCCAGCGGATCCCCACCGTATGCCATACAGTGGCCCAGTGGGAAAGCCCCGCTGGGAGCAGGATACAATGCTGTGCAAGGAGTATCGTCGCATCTGCCTTTCAGTGTCGAAGTCGATCACATGAAACACATATTACGCGCGTAGAAGCTCTGCAACGCAAGAACAGCCAATGTTTTGTTGGTTTGCAAGAAGAACTGTGAGGAACCTCGAAGCCACGGGTGGTCCCGACTTCGTACTGATTCAAATATATCTCCACCTGCCTTGAATCTCAATCAAGCCCGGTCGAAGGGACTACTCACCTACGAGAAATTCGCCTGTCTACCTCGTAGTGCTTTCAAACACATCCACGGCGTTGGACCGGCCCACCACGACGTTGATTAGCTGGAGTCCGTCCGTCCGTCCGTCCATCGCACCCAAACGCAACCTCCGTGTGGCGCTCTCTTTGACCACTTGCCACCCTCCCACACTGACATCGCTTTTTCGCGGCGGAATCCTCATATTGTCAACCTCGTTTGCCAGCTCCTCGACATGGTAATGGTACGAGAAAGAATGCGCTCCAAGCGTTCAAAGCCCCCTGCTGCGAGAACTTCTCCACCATCCCACGCCAAACGCCTTCAATTCTTCCTGTAGAGTTGCACCAAACGATGTCTTCCATGCAGGCACTTGGCGGCGCACAACTCCCTGGGGCTCCTCACGGCCACGACCCCAGAAATCCCCTTTACATGACGGACGATTTTATGATGTATTGTTTCAAGGTAGGCCCCGCGGCGGCGAGTCGAAGAAACGGACTCACCCGCGGCGGAAATTTCTCTTGGTTTGTCCCTTTCTGTTTTTTCCGACGGTGAGTATGTCGCGAAATCGCGACGGGCGGTGGTTGAAGCTGTATATCTGTTGTGTGCAGGTGCTGCCCTGCGAAAAAACTTATCGTCACGATTGGTGGG
The DNA here is from genome assembly GCA_030272585.1 of Bryopsis sp. KO-2023. Taxonomy (NCBI): domain Eukaryota; kingdom Viridiplantae; phylum Chlorophyta; class Ulvophyceae; order Bryopsidales; family Bryopsidaceae; genus Bryopsis; species Bryopsis sp. KO-2023. The sequence goes on along the minus strand of BSYQ01000004.1, from coordinate 4,012,092 downwards.
CCTGCCCTTTCGTGCACCCCGGAGAATCTGCGAAACGAAGGGACCCAAGAAAGTATCGCTACACCGCAGTCGCATGCCCAAACGCGAAGCAGGTGAAAATTCGGGTTAATCCCCTCCCCGGTGAATATTCGATCTGACGATCGGCGCTCTGGACCTTTTTGGAAGGGAGGGTTGTTGTGGTTTGATGTAAGTTCCTGGCTGTACCGCAGGGAGGACACTGCCCTCGTGGAGACAAATGCCCCGGAACGCACAGCGTCTTTGAGTACTGGTTGCACCCGAGCAGGTGACGATCGAAACAGCGTCGATCGATTGCAGCCCCCAATTGGGATCATTGCAATGAGCTTCCCAACCCTTCTGCGACAGAAATCACTGCGTTACGAAATTTCTATTTTCAGTGCTGTACAGTGGGCAGTTCTTGTGCTTTTGGATCCAAGTTGAATTTTCCCATGGGGAGAGTCTCAGATTACTCATATTTCTGTTTTGGGTGTTATGGGGTTATGTGGAATCCCAGCAGTACTTTTACAGAGGGCATGTGTCAGATTTGTGTTTTTTTTGGGGGGGTGATCAGGTTCAGGACCCAGTTCTGCGACCGTGGAATTCATTGCAATCAACCATTTTGCTTCTTCGCCCACACGGTCGAGCAGCTTCGCATGCCTGCACCCAACGACTACAGCGAAGGTACCCAAAGCTCTGGAGCCTCCGAGGGCAACAGGAGCAGGAGCGGAAGTTTCGACAGCATTTCCCCGAGGGAGCTCCAGAATCAAATGTTTGCTGGAAGTCCTACTTCGCCAGCCATGGAAAGGAGGGTGTCCGTGGAATGCTGCGGTCCCACATCTGCTTGGGATCATGCACCAGCTCAGAGGATGCAGCGTCACTCCATGTCTGACTTTCCCCATGGAGCGGCAATGTTTGATGGTGGCTCTCCAAGATTGGACAGGAGGTTTTCTGGAGGCCGTCCTCGCCAGGTGCATGTTTTTGCAACCTCCTTTTCATTGCAAGATCTATATCTGTATCATAAAATGTGTGTTTGGCTTTTAGGCAATGATGTTCATGTTGATGCCACTGTAAGGGAAATATCAATTTTACATTATTCTGTTCCTTCTTGCATTTTTCAGGACAGCGGAAACTTCAGTATGTTCCAACACATGGGCGCTGTGCAGCCAGGTGAGAAGCAGTTCAGTTTTTATTCCAGATCGCATGTCAAAAGACGTTGGCCGCTATTCAATTCTCTGTATTTTGATGATGATTTAACTAAAACCTATTATATCTCTTTGGACCTATTCCTGGTTATGCAGATTTTGCCCGACAACCTGCCGGTGGTCATCTCCGTTCCTTGAGCCTGGCACAGGACATCGGCCTTATCCAAGACCTCCTCCAGAAGATGTCTGCGGGGCCCGTCCATCCACCACCTCCGCAAGTGATGCCTCCTCCACCTGCTGGGATGCCCTACAGCTGGCCAAACAGCATCGCAGAGCTGGGTTCCCCCAACAGCCCTCTGGTTGGACCGAATGGAGCTCCTCCTCCTCCGGTGGATCCTCACCACATGGGAAAACCCACGCAAGACATCGCGGTGGAAGGTGTGCTGTCGCAGCTTGGTTTGGATTTGGTGAGCAGGCCCCTCGTTTAAAAGGGAAAAAAAAGAACTGGTGGTAATTTTTAAGGAAGTAATGAGGTGATTTTTGGAGCGTTATTTTTTTTTGGGATGAAGCACGTTGGGGATAAATTTGGATGTGCTGTAGGTTGTGCTGTGTGTGTGAGAAAGAGGTCGAAAAAAGAAAACCTATATAAGAATAGGTCAGTTGCATAGGTGGGGAAGGGGAGGGGGGGAGACCTTGTATTGTCGTGGTGTCTTTCGTGGTGTTTATGAACTAAAGAAGAAGAAAAAAAGAAGAGGGAAAAAAAAAAGTCGCAGGAGGTGATCAGATTTATATGTTCTATTTCACATCTCGTTTTTTCTTTTTCCTCCCCCCCCCTTTTTCCCCCGAAGACTTTCCCTTTGAAAAGCCAGATCAATGTGGTTAATGTGTTTTAATTAAGGTGTATACACTGTTGGTTAATGGAGGGGGGGAAACTCACTGTGGAGTTTTAAAATAAATATATGAAGACGAAAGATTAACAAGAGGGGGCCAAAAAAAAAAAGAAGGGAAAAAAAAGAAGAGAGAGAGAGAGTGTTAAAAACGCTTGAGTAAAGAATTGCAGGAGGAAGTTAGTAGAACAGAGACGCATCTCTTTTTTTTTTTTTTTGGTTAATTTGCATTTTTATTTAGAAGAGTGAGGAATCCGAGAAAAGGAGTAACCTGATGGGGCAAAAAAAAAACACTGGTGGGAAAAAAAAAAGAAAGGAAGCAGGAGCCTGAAGAAAAAGTAAAAAAAGAAAACACGGACTTTTTTTTTTGTTTTTTTTGGTTTTTCATGATTTTATTTTACGACGAACGGTGTTCCGGCTTTTTTTTTTAGCTTCCTTTCTATTTTTATTTCCTGGAGAATATATATATATATATCTTTGTATATATCCAAAGTGTGGGTGCCTGTTTTTGGCAAGAAATAATAGGCCTCTTGGTGTAGGGATCTTGACTCAAAGTTCAAGTATTGGCCATATAACTGAGCGACTTTTCTTTTGATCGTTCTCTTTTTTTTTAATATATAATATTTTCTGGGTTTTTTTTTTAACGATTTGCGACGGTGATGGGAAGGGATATTCTGATATGATCTTGGTCCGGAACCGTGTGATGAATGAAAAAAAAGTGAGGGAAAAGAGTGAGTGAGAGTGAGAAAAAAGAGTGAGCAATCTCACGTGAGGGAATGGGAGGAAAGGTGGTCGGGAAAAGAGTGAGAAAAAAAAGAGGAGGAAGGTGATGAATACAAGCCCCAATGGTCGATTCTTGGTGATTCGCATCAATTTTTCAAAAATGGTCGATGATATCAGATTTTGCCCATCTCGTTAGAATTATATATAAAGGAATTTTACATAAAGGGAGAAAAAAAAGAAAAATCGGAAAGCACTTTTTACTTTGTAGAGCAAGAGTTAAAGAAAGAAAGAAATCAAAACAAAAGTGGACATTGATAGTTGGATGGGCTCTATAACTAACGCTCTTGATAAAAAGGAAAAAAAAAACAGAAGTGTGTTAACAAGAAAAGAAGGGGGGGAAATTTGGAGCTTTGTTTTTTTTCCCTCTGTGTTTTTTTAGGGTGGAGGGATATAATATAAATTTTGACCATGTCGGTCAGCGAACAGGGGGGAAAAGAAGCTTGGGCTGGGTTGGGGTGTCTTTTCTGGAAGGGGGGGAGATATATAAAGAAAAAGCAAAACTCTTTTTGTGAGGAAGGGAAAGGGAAACTGCAACGTGACGTAAAAAAGAAATCCCCTGTGACTAAAGTTCATTGATCGGGGGAAAAAAAAGGTTACCAAAAAAAGGTTACCAGCACTATTTTTCGTCTTGGTGTATTTCGTTTGTGTGGGGAAGTCTTGATTGATGGTCCTTTTTTTTTACAATATAAACAAACCTCGAAAAAAAAAAGAGAGCTGAATTTAGAGCTGAGGAGAGAGAGAGAGGGGAAAGAAGAAGAAGAGACGTGAATAAAAGAGATCATCTTTTTGTTTTTAGTGGTTGGGGCTTGCGAGGCGGTCCAAAGGGAGTTTGAAAGGTCGAAAGGAAAGGAAAATGGTGGGTCAAAGAAAGAATCCAATCATAAGTGTGTATTTTTCAGCAGATAAGGATGAGGCTTTTTTTTTTCCTGTTTGTTTTTTTTCGGGTAGGGGAGGGGATGCATGAAGTCTTGACTAGTAGATTTTTAGTTTTGTAGGGTTTTCTTTTGTACTGATGGATTTTGGGGGGAAAATTGGAGGGAGAAAAAAAGGAAGGTGTCAGACATACGGACAGATTTGAGGTGTCAGACAGACAGACGATGTATTTGATGGAGGGAGTGTTTTTTTAGGTAAGGTGGTGAGGGAAAATATCTGTGTGTGTTTTTCTCTTGGAGGTGGGATTTTGTTGCTTTTGGTAGTTGCATATGATGCTTTTATCCTTTTTTTTTAGCATTAAGAAGAAGAAAAAGAGAGAATGTATTATCTTGTTTCTTTTCTTTCTTTTCTTCCTTTTTTTTTTTTTTTTACATTTGAATCTTACTAAAAATAATTGATTTTGCGTTGGTTTTATTTTAGAGGGAAACAGCAGCGTGTGCTTTTTTTGTAAATTTTTTTTGTCCCCTCTATTTGGTTTTTCTTTTCCTGGAGAGGTGAATGTGGGATGGAGGAGGTATGATTTTGATTTTGAGAAAAGTCAAAATTATATTATGAGTGGGGAAAGGAACTGTAGCTATTTCTGATTTGTGTGGTTGCTTTTGTTTTTGTTAAGAATTCAAGAAAGTGTTAGAAGGGAATTTGGGAAAAAGAGGAAATAAGGAGGACCAAAATGAAAAAGGAAAAACACGTACAGCAGCAGTGAGGGGACGAAACAATGCACCTCTTTTTTCCTGTTCGTTTTTCGATTTTTTGTGTTTGGTCGGCCTGTCCTTCATGAACCTTTCTGGAAAGAATAATAAGCGAAGGGGGAAAAAAATTTACGCACACATGTGGAGGGGGGCGGGGTTGAGGAAAAGTTTTTTTTTCCATTTGGACTGGATGACAACCCCCCCTTCATCTCTGTTTCTAGGATATAATCGGTGGATAGTGTTGTATCGAGGCACTGTTTTTTTTGGCAAGGCAAAAAGAAAGAAAAGAAAAAGAAAATACTTCTGAAATTTTGAGAAAAAGTCCCTTGTGGTGGTTACTGGTTTGGGTGGCTTCTTTTCTGTTCTTTTTTTCTGTTTTTTTTTTTTTCTTCGTCTTGTTTTGAAAAAACTTGATGCTGGAATGCTGGGATATTTTTAGGGACTTCGAAACTGAGAATTAACGAATTATAACTTTTAGAACAAAATTGACAGTTTTCTTGACGTCCTCTCCAAAAAGTGGATTTTTAGTAGGAAATTTTTCTCTTTGTGTTTTTTTTTTCAAGAGGAGAAACCTTTTTGGGTTTCTCAGAGAGGTGTTTAAAATTTGGGGGGGAGGGAAATGGGCAGCACAAGCTTGATTTATCGAGTTGTAAATCAAAATTGTATCCCTTCTCCAGTTCGTCTTTTGTTTTAGGGAGGGAAAGAAATTTAAGTTTATAACTTTCATATACTGCGTCGAATTTGTCTTCCGAGGTTTTTATATCTTTTTTTTTCTTCTTTTTTTCTTAGTATTGCAAAGATTTAGGGCATGGGGAGGGAAAAACAACAAAAACCACGAACCAACTGTGTATCTCTTTCTCTCTTTTTCCCCTTTTTGTCACTTTTTTTGTGTGTGTTGTCTACGAATAGCATTTCACTGACACCTGGTTTTTGGAATGAGGGGTTGCATCTGATTGGGTTTGACCTGGAATGAAAAGGGGTTTGGTAAAAAGAGAGAGAGACCAGGTTTTTTTGAAAAAAAAGAAAAAGGAAAAAATATCGATTCTATTCTTTCCACACCATCTGAAATGGACCAAAAAAAATCCCAAAGAGATGGATGTGAGAATTTCTTTTTTTTCTTTTTTTTTGACAAATTTTCTATGAATCGTGGTTTTTGATTTAGGACATGATCTGGAGGGTGTTTTTTTTGTTTTTCCCGAAAAAAAAAAAGAAGCAGATTGAATTCATCACTCAGACTGAATGTTTCGACAAAACTCTGGACCTTTTTTTTTTTTTTTTGGTTTTTTGTCCCTCTTCTTTTCAGGTGGTCGGTTTTTGACGTTACATTATATTGACGTTGTGCTATATATAACCAAGAAATTCCTCCTTTTTTTTTGTTGTATGTTCAGCAAAATACAATTAAAAAAAAAAGAGAGAGAAAGGATTGTATTAGGGAACAAAAAGAAAGCAAAAAAAAAAGTACATGGAAAATGTGTTTTTCTGTATGATTTGAAGGAGGGAAAAAGAAAAAGGTGTTTCAAGAGGGATGTTGATGAGATTCAAATAGAGTTGGCTGGAAGTGTTAAAAAGGGGGTTGGAAAAAAAAAGAATCAAATTAACATTTTATTTTCGTGTTGTGCCAAGAGTGACCGTTTTACTTTTGATGAGGGGTTGGGAGCCAGTTTTTCCAAGAACCACTAAAACCTATAATAGAGTCTCCATTCAGGAAAAAAAGAAAATTCAACCACTGACTAGATTTTTTTTTGGGGGGGGGATGGGAAAATTTGAGAGGAAAAAGAAAAACGGTTTTAGATTGTGGTTGGAAAAAAGAAAAGGTTGTGTTCTGGGAAAACTGTACACCCTGCTTTGGTAGCGGCACATTTTTAAAGAAAATCAATTGATATTTGTGCATATCATTATTGTGTGTGTGTGGAGTTTCCTGGTGGTGATGAGGACTAGTTAATATTTCAAAGATTGTTTTCTTAAATTCTGAATTTCCATATTCACCTCCCCCTTCATACCTTTGTTAATGCAGTTGGTGGTTCAGTTATTCAGGAAAATAATAAAATCCATTAAATTTAATTCATAATGTTATATTTTCATTATAAGATGTTAAATAATAATCCTTACATCATAGATCATTGTTTGAAGAAAGCAACATAAAAACTCCCAAAAGAAGAATACACTACCTCACAATCTTCAAGGGCATGAATATAACAAAATAAACCCAATCTCCTTCTCAAAGTTGAGATCGGAGTTGAAGCAGCCCATTCTCCTTCCAATAACTGCGATGCGATGCACTTATAACGCTGAGGCACCCCACAAAATCGAAATCCAATAATAGAACCATCCACTGTTCTGAGATGCAGTCCAAAGTTCCATCCACCTTACACCCATCTCCCATCCATGCCACTGATTGAATCAAGGCGATGTGGTTTTCCAAAAGCACGTTCTACTCCCAAATTAATTCTCCTCACTTTCTTGCTTTAAAAAAACAAAAAAACCCTGGAAACTGGCTGCTCGAAAAAGTGCTTTACTGTGTCCCAATTTTCTGGCTGGGTAGCCTCAATGATCGCTGCCAAAAAATCGCCTTCAGACAGTCTGCCCAGAGGGACTCATGTCGATGCCATTCTGTGTTTGTTTTTTAAAAAAAAAAAACCCTGCTGGCTCCCCAGGTTTGATTTTGATATTGGGTTGTTGCATTGAAACATGAAAAAGATCCACCCGAAAATTACAATGGAAATTTGCCTTGGTGGATCCTTAACATTCCTGCTATAAGAAATAGCAGCTTGTGATTATTTTTATTAGCTGAAATGTTAAGGATCCACCAAGCTGCAATATTGAAACATAGGTGACCAAAACGATTTACCCCTCATCCACTCTTGCTGTTATTCATCAACAACATCATACATATATAGGTAACATATATAAAAATGCTCAGAATATTCTTTACCTTCGGGGAGAAGCTTTGCATGGCCAACGGTATGCTTTCCTCCGGTTCATCCGTCTCGAGAGTTGGCATGTGATAAAATCACCTGAAGAAATATCCCGAAATTGCTGAAATCTACATTCAAAACGATATGACTCAGAAGACTGCTGCAAACTGATGAGAACTGCAGTGCTCCAATCGACACCACAGCATTTCCAGCAAGGTTTCAAGATTTCCAATTCCTGTTGGATGTACCTTCAAAATCTCCTGCGGGCATTGATCCATCCCTCAGCAAAACAAAATAAGATTGCCGGAGTGAGTTCCTGCACTTATCACAAACTGGAAGTGAACGAATACATTCAACACTAATGCTAATTAACATTAATCCAGTTTATTATTTACTAATGGTAGAGTGTCATCTGTCTGTCTCTCTCTCTCTCTATATATATATATGAAAACATATAAAGTTCTCGGTAAAAAAATAGTAAAAGTAATGAAAAAGGCAATGAGGATTCGAACCCCATTAAGTACACCAGTACTTGCCTTTTTTCTTTTTACAGAAGAAAACCCGAAGGAAAAGAAACTTACCTATTCCCCCCCCCCCCCCCTGTTTTTTTCTTTTTCTTTTTTTTCTTTTTTTCTTTTTTTTCTATTTTTTTTTTCCCCTTTTTTTTTCACCCCTGAGCCCAGAACTGGACCATTTAATACCATACTCTTTTTCCTAAATGATTTTTTTTTTTTTTTTCAAACCCACCAAGAACTGGGCCATTCAAAAACCTACCTTCAGCCATGGTTGCTCCTGGAACTGCATCTCATCAAGGAAAAGTCGAAAAAGGATCTGTCAAAAATCTGGGTGCTGAGACTGGACTGAACCGCAACTCCGTGGGCCAAACAGTGGGTGCTGTGTCTCGAAAGACCGCGACTCCACCATTCGACCCACGGGTGCTGAGTTCAGCCCAGTCCGCGACTCCAGATTCAAAACTCACCTTCTCATTTCCAGCCCAATCATCGATGCTCGCCAAAGGAACACCAGCCTTGAAATTACCCGATTCTTTTTTTTTTTTGTCTTTTGAGCTTTTCCCTTTTTTTTTTTTTTTAAATCCCCTACCAATTTTTCGAAATCCCACATCCTCCCAAATCCAGCCAGGTCAGACCTGGGACTACCCTGAGCTCATCAACCAGCAAATTCCCCACATCTGTCATTGACAAGTTCAACATCTGCAGTTGAGTGATATCCGACAAAACCACACATGCGAATCTCAAATACCCTGCCCATTTTTTTTCCTTTTAATTTTTTTTCTCTTTGTTTTGAAATCCCCCCCCACATCCAACCAGGTCAGACCTGGGACTACCCTGAGCTCATCAACCAGCAAATTCCCCACATCTGTCACTGACGAGTTCAACATCTGCAGTTGAGTGATATCCAGCAAAACCACACATGCGAATCTCAAATACCCTGCAATTTTTTTTCCTTTTTTTTTTTTTCTCTTTGTTTTGAAATCCCCCCCTACATCCAACCAGGTCAGACCTGGGATTACCCTGAGTTCATCCACCAGCAAATTCCCCACATCTGTACCTTTGCAGTTCAGTGATATCCGACACGACCACATTGATACATACGAATCCAAAATACCCTGCCCATTTTTTCTCCTGTTGATTTTTTTTCCCCTGTTCAGATATCCTGTTTTTTTTTTTTTTTTTCTAATCCAGGCTGATCCAATGTATCACTGAGTCAGCCCCTTGACATGATTGTACCAAGATTTCCTTTCCCCTTCCCAACCGTAAAACTTTCCTCCAATCAGCCCACCACATCAGGTTCATTACCAGCCAGCTTGTATGTCTTCCAAAACCCACAGAAAAATCACCACTGAGATTCTACACCCCTGTTCTCCTTCTCTTGATCCTTCCCTCACTAAAATCATCATTAGAGAATACTTTCCTTTTTCTTCTAATTTTCAGTGACATTTTCACCACCTCCTTTTCCTCCTCGCGCAACTCCACCTCGACGTTTTCCACGATTTCCCTCTCCGCTAGCCCTTCGGTCGCCACCCGGAACTTCTCGATGCCGCCGTACTTGTCGAGCACGTGGCACGGCCCGTTGCGCTTCCTCCTCATCCTCCTTAGCACCCGCGCCAAGTCCTCCACCACCGGCTCCACCTCCTCCCACCGAAATCCGCTATGCGCCCAAAGCTCCGGAGGGTACACCACCTCCTCCTTGAGCCTTGAGCGCACCAGCGAACAAGCGGCCGCGGCAAGCAAGGAGGGCCTCACGCAGCTCAGCCCCCAATCGTATAACGTGCTTTCCAAAATAAATTTGATAAAGCACGTTAATTGGGGGTCTGACCGGTACCCGAGGGCTCTACACAACGCAAAACGGCACAGAAAATTTTTAGGGACAAGAAAAAATAATAAAAGAATTCTTTCAAAAAAAATTTTTTTTGTTGATGATGAGTAATGTCTGGATTACTGTTACTCTGAATTATTTGGATTTCAGACTATTAGTGATAGTGATAGTTCAGAATTCTGTAAAGAGGGGGATTTAACCACATGACCCTCTGGACTACAGCCAAAGAACAACCAAACCAACCAGCCAAGTGTTATGGTGGCTGTGGAGGTCGTAGTCATTTAGTTGACTGATCGATGACTTCACCCAATGATGCGACTCAGTGATCAGGGTGACAGACAATGTAGTTTCCTGAATTTTATTTTCAAATTTAGATTGCCTGAAAAAATCAGCAAAGGATAAACCCAGTTTCCTGAATTTTGTTTTTCAAAATCAGCAAAGGATAAACCCAGTTTCCTGAATTTTGTTTTTCAAATTTAGATTGCCTGAAAAATCAGCAAAGGATAAACCCAGTTTCCTGAATTCTGTTTTTCAAATTTAGATTGCCTGAAAAATCAGCAAAGGATAAACCCAGTTTCCTGAATTTTGTTTTTCAAATTTAGATTGCACGAAAAATCAGCAAAGGATAAACCCAGTTTCCTGAATTTTGTTTTTCAAATTTAGATTGCCTGAAAAATCAGCAAAGGATAAACCCAGCTTCCTGAATTTTGTTTTTCAAATTTAGATTGCACGAAAAATCAACAGAGGCATAATCTAAAATTATTATCATAATCATAATCTTTTTTTTTAACTTCCATTGATGAACACCACCCGAAACTACAACTGATTATCGATAAATCTTTGACATATCAACTACTTACTTCATGAACCTCTCCGCGAATATCAGTGAGGTTGGGAAGTTGACTTTTTCCAGAATCTTCAGCAGAATATCTCTGGCCAACTCCCCAACCTTCCTCCTGACCTCCTCTTGCTCGCTGCCGTTCACCCACATCCTGGAAACCACGCTCTCGAGAGAAGGGCGGTCGTATTCCGAATCCAGCTTGCACGCCAGGAAAAGAGAAGCCGCAGAAATCTGCACACCACAGACACACCACAGTTTTACAGGGTGTTTTTTTCATTTCCATTTCCATTTCTCTGAGCGTGAGAAAAGAATAGTACGTTCCCCCCCCTTCAAACCGCGCCATGCTTTTCGCGAAGGTAAAGCCATCGCGCAAGGAACACCACTCGGACTCTTTTATTTCCTTCACGGAAATTGATAAATCTGCCGAAATCCACTTTCGCTCCCCCCCCCCCCTCTCGACAGTTCCCTCTCGCCGTTTCTGCAAGTCGCAGACTGCGACTTTTCGCGCGAACATCCAACGTCCTTGCGCGCGAATTTTCGCGACCAAAGACAGGGTGTATTTTCATTTCTATTTCTCTGAGCATGAAAAAAGAGTACTACTACACCCCCCCCCCCTCCTAAACCCGCGCATTTTTCCTTCCCCCTCTGAATCTCGCTCGCCGTTTCTGCGGCTTTTCGCGAAAATGCTATATCCCTGCGCGTGCGACATTTCTGGTCGAAGCTGGTCGCAAGTAGTCGCTTTCACGATCTCCCCCAGCGACGTTGCCAGAAATCCAGAAACTCAAACTGGACCACTAGTAAAAATGGTAAAAATTACTTCCAGCCAAAATTGATTGAAAATTCTGGTCAAAATTAATTCCAACCAAAAAACTTTCTGGCTGAATACATTTTCTTTGCTATTATTTTTATGTTTTCTATTTAGTTTAGAGTAACTGACCCAAACTGGCCCCACTCATAACTTCCAGAATTACTCATGTAAAACCTCCCACCGAGTCATTCATTTCTTTTAGAAGATTCCTTATCAAAGATGCTAACAATCAGAAAAATAAAGAAAAGGGAATTTGAAGAAAAAAAATAAAAAAGCACTCACCATCTGTATGTTCTTCTCTGTGTACGTCTCGATCGCCATGTACCGGTCCATTATACCCACTCCGGTGTGTAAGACGCTATCGTAGATCTGCAGACAATCATTTCAATCGTGAATAAAACTATTATCAGAATTTCAGTTGCAAAAAAATATAAAAAAAAAAAAAATTCAGTTAATTTCGATTTTCATCCTTGCTGACCATTTTCGTCATTCAAAATTTCGAGTTTTAAATTTCGCTGCTGTTCGCTGCGGGTCGCGAAAATGACCATTCGCGAAATATTTCATTTCGCGAAGTTTTGGGCGCTACAAGGAAAAAAAGGTCGACAGCCCCAAAAGAAAACGGCCAGGAGGTTGAATACAAGACTCCTTATAATTATAAGGGGTCCCTGTTTGCAGGCCTTTCTTTTAAGCACCTGCTGGACCAGCAAGGCTGGCTTTCAGGGATCCAGTTGGGGACTGGCGAATACAATTCAGTTCTTTTTTTAAAAGTATTTTCTGAGTTTCAGTATCGAGGCCGAGAGGCGACGAGTCGTTTCCAACGACAACGTCCTTTTTACGCCGACAATCGACTACCCAGCGTAAAAAACCCCTTCACGAACGAGTTAAAGAAACAAAAGTCGAACAGGACAGTACCTTTAGCGCGGTCGCTGTCCGTGCCATCCAATCCACAATATAGGCGCGATGCTTCTCCGTCACCTGATTGCACAAGAACAAGAAGTCGAAACTAAGAAATCGGTTACGCAGCAAAGCGATAGAAGAGAACGATCGTCCGCTTATCACCCTTGGTGGGTCGCCTTACCTCTTCTTGTCTGCTCATGGAGGTTTTATCGACTCCTGTCACCACTTCGTGTTCGCGGAGGTAGCGGAAAATGTGTACCGCGTCAGGCCCGTTGTACCCGGTCCCATCTGGTTGGTCGATTTTCGTGGGCGGAGGTGTGTTCTCACGATCCCGCGATCGTTTCTGTACAGGTCCGTTGACAGAATCTGGGTTTGGGTCGCTGGGGACGGGCGATGCCTTCCTTTTACGATCGACAGTACGTTTCTGTCGACAAAACAATAGCACATAACTTAGCATCGATAAGAGGAGAGGTGAAAAACGACAAGCAGGAAACAGAGGGAGCCGGAAAAGGGCGCCACTTACTGGTGAAGTCATTTTGTTTGCTCTTTTGCGCTCCTCTCGACACGCTTGCTCAATGCTCGAAGTTCTCCAAAGTCCAAAAACACGAAACTCGAACGAAAACTGGCTCCTCTCGACGTGCTTGCTCAATGCTCGAAGTTCTCCAAAAGTCCAGATACACGAAAACTCGAACGAAAACTGGCTTGCATCGGCCGCCAAACCCGACTCTCAGTTTCGCTGCATATTACGTAATTATCATTCCTTACATAATTATCGGTAAGCCTAAATAGGAATTTGCCTAGGTTGCTTTCTTGTTCTTTTGTGGCTTGCTGCTGGTTGTTTGGTCTGAAGCTGGACTTAGTTTGGTTGTCTGTTGGTTGGAAGCAAGGTAAGATGGGCCCACTTGTCTATAGGCTGTTTTCTTGGCAAATCATGCCTCCACCACCTGCAAGGATTGCAAGCTTTTTCTTTTCAAATTCCCCAGATTCTCAGAAAATTCCACAGTAGTCCATGTATACACAAGACAAAGTCTCTGTTTTGGTTTTGGATTGGGTGTCCTGGTCCCAGGTGTCACAGTCGCCTTGTATTGCAGGGTGAAGTATACAAGGCACACCCAAGTATGTTATGTTATGTTATGGTATGTTACGTTTCCATGGTATATATTTCAGATGCTTATTCTCTGGCTTGTTTCTACAATTGTTTTGTGGTTTGTTTCATCGCATTGAGAACTGAACTTTGAACTCCCATCATATAATCTTTTCACCCTTTTCTGTTGCTTTCTGTGCATTTTTAGTTTGTCAATGAACCCTCGGATTCTTTGTAGGACTCCTCCACACAACATATGATTTTGGCTGTTTTGGGGGACAGAAGAGGGGGATTTCCTCCCTCCCTTCTGTAGCAGTGGAGTGGAATTCCATCCAATAGTTCTAAATTTGTTTCATGTGTTCCTCAGAGGTGACTAGGTGCTGGCTGTCATCTTTTATGTCGCCAAAGGGGGGGGGGGGGGGGCAGGGGGGCTTCACTCAGGATATCAATTCTTCTGGATTGGACCTTTTCCACATTGTCTTCCTCCAAAAAATTCCCATTCGAAATCAACACTAAGAGTAGTTCAATTTCTGTTTTACAAGTAAGGGGTCAGGAGGCATTTTGGGAAACCTCATAGGCTTGGGAAAAATGGTCCAATGTGCAGCATTTGCAACAACCTTCCTTCAAAGCGAAAGATCGACCTCCAGCGGAATAAGAAGAAACCCAAGAGGAAAAGGGATGATCCATTTTCCACGGCCACAAAAATCGGATGGAATAGGGATATCCACAGGGTCCCGATAATAAGGGCAACAGCCGAATGATGTTTCTTTTACATTTGTCACCGAAATTCGACACCCACACCAACTATCATCGAAAACCACCAGCTCCAAAACCACCATATCGAGTCGCAGCCAGCCTTCAATAGATCCACTAACACCTGGACCAAGCCAACCGAAAAAATCTCACAAAGAGTTCTTGATAAACTCTCATCAGAAGATAAACAATGAACCAGTGGCAATAAGACACATGCACTCCATCTGTATGACACATATCAAGAACATATATCTTAAAAAGCTTCATTTTCTAATTCAGCTAATCCACCACACTTTACGGCACAAGCTGAAAAAAAATTGACCCTCCACAGGCCACAGAAAGCTCAAGTTTGCCAGAAATTTGAGGAGCAGCAAAAAATCTCCAACCGAACATCAATAAGCAATAGTACAACGGCCTTGTGTCTAGAAAACCACCTCGAACCTACCGTTTGACTGGGTTTCCAGCACCGCTCTATCTGAACCTCCTGAGGGACTGGGTGTTTCTGATCTTCCAGTTGGCCCTCCAGGATGGACGCCACTTGTGATGGTTGTGTCCCTTCATTCTGAGTCCACGATGCTTCTTACCGGCAGAGGTCAAACCTCTCATTTCACGGTGCTTGTGGACAGGGTTGCAGATCCAGTTCTTCTTGGGGTCCTGTTTGTTTTCAGACAATAACCCAATCATGATGATATTCGATGGATGGATGGGCACTGTGAGGCTTTCAAACTCGATGCGATTCACCCAGGAAATTTACAGTAATTATTTTTTCATTCTTTTAGAGAAAAAGCGGTCTGCTGATCTCAGACACCACCATGAGGATGTCCCTATGTGGGGAAAGCTATGCACTGAGAAGATGTGATCCAAGCAGACACTAGAAGGCAGACAAAGGGACCATGAATTCAAGCCACCCAATGAGAATGTGGCAGAAACTTGCAATATCTTCTGAAATCTGCATGTTCGTTGGGAATGCTCCTATGAGAAGCATGACACAATATTGGTTCTCATCTGCCAGAGGAGTTCAAGAAAATAAGATACTTACGTTTCTGATGGCATTGTGGAAAGGATCCACCAAGATGACCTCGAAGTACTTGTAGGTGCTGTCCTGCAATGCCACCCCAAAACGAAAAGTTAGCCAAACACTTTTTACATCTGAGGGACGTCTTCTCGTTTCAAGTGAATTTTCCTACCCCTCCCATAGTTCATTGCAAAAACTAATGCGAAATCTACTGTTGAAGTCTCATTGAAAGAGACATGTATACATTGAGACATATATTTTGTTTTATTTATTCTCTTTCTTACTTTTTCCTTGGTGGAAGGGGGGGGGGGGGGGGGAACTGGGGGGGGGGCAGAATACAACCTTTCTTAAATTGTCGTGCAAGTAATAAATGGAGGTTTTCTTGATGGTCATTTTCAAGCCATTACTAAGATGTGCCCAGAAACACTAATCGGAAACAGCACCCAGTGTTCTCCAGATGACTATTGCACCCACCCGTAGTTAGCTCCAATTTTAGGATGAATAAGGCAAAAATAAAAATAAGCACTAGTCTCTTTTCCTCATTTCCCCCAACCAAAAAAAATTTTATTTAAGAAAAAAGAGAAGAAAAAAAACGAAAAGGGAAACTAAAGGGAAAGATGGACGAGCAGGGGAAGAAGAATTACCTCATTGACCCAGTAAGAGTTCAAGACCCTCAATCCACCACACTTCCTTCCAACATCCTGCTCCGCCCTGGCCCTGAGGTTCTGCCTCTGCTTGATCGCGGTGATACCCTGATTCACGGGCTTACCATACACGATACCCTGAAAGCAAGGGAAAAAAAAAAAAAAAACAGGGCGCAACGTGTGTGAGTATGTCTGCCTCAACACACCTATACCCATACAAAAGAAAACTGTTTCGATTTTTCTTTTTGATTTTCAGGAAGGAGTCCTTTCAAGTTTCGACTCCACCAATGGACGGAATTCTGGCGAGGCCTTGAGAGGGTCAAAACCTGCACTCACATTCCTCCACAAATTCAATCGAAACGCTAGCCCTAACCAAATAAACAAGAAAATTCCCTGGAAGGCGTCTTCAAACAGCTGTTTGATGTGCAAAAAAAAGAGATCGAAATTATGCAGCCCTTACATAATATCTCTTTTCCTGGACTCAGCAAAATGATGCACTACAGGAGGGGTTTTTCAACCCTCAGCCTAATCAAGGGGCACTTTTCAGCTATTGAAAAACCCAGGAAATTGAAGAAAACTTGACAGAAAGCTCTCCAGAAGGAAGTAAGCAACTTACGGGAGAAACCCATTGACAAAGAGTGATACCTGGAATGAAAACATAGTGAAAAAACACTGGGATACCGCACCTTGGGAGCATCTCTCTTCCTATTACCGCGCTTGATGCGGACCCTGTACACAACGATGCCCTGCTTGGACTTGTACCCCATCTTCCTGGCCTTCTCAGGTCGGGATGGCCGCGTCAGACGCACGATACCGGGCCATTGGCGGTTCTCCCAGCAACGCACTCTCAACAAAAAGCGCATAACATCGCTCTGCTTCTTCCTCCAGATCTCCTGAACATACTGCTCGACCGCAGCGCGAGAGAATGGTTGCAGGGTCAGCGCGTTTGGGGATGTTGCCCTGATCAGGCCTCACGAATGCGACAATTTCGTTTCGAGCGAAGAATGCTGATCTTGGGCTCATAACAAAGCGGCGATAACTTCAATATACCTTGTAAGCCCCCATCCTTCCGCTAGCCCCTCCAGCAAGTGCGTCGTCTCAAGATTGGCGGCTGAAAACAAGGGGAAGCGATATTCATCGAGGTGGTGTTCAGCCAAGGAGGGGGCGAGTGAGTCATCCATCTGTCATGTTTCTGTCTGACATGGGGGTGATCTTTGAGAGCGGAACCATACTCTTCCTTTTTGCTTGGGGGCTGGGGTGTTTTCTGTTTCTTTTGAGGGGTTCGGGGTGTCGACGAGAAAAGAATGGATACGCGTGTCCAGGGCGGAGTAGCGGGAGAGGTCGACGCGGGATGTCGAGAAGAAGAAAAAGCAGAGCGCAGGGTGCCGCCGACTTGCGCGGTTTGCGACGAGATCCCCTCGAAATATAGATGCCCCGCCTGCGAGATTCGGACGTGTTCGTTGGGTTGCTCGAGAAAGCACAAGGACTCCACGGGGTGCACCGGGAAGCGCAGCCGTACGGAGTTCAAATCCATCAAAGAATTCGACGACCGACAGTTGATGTCGGACTATGGGTTTCTGGAGGAGCTGGTTCGATTCAAGGACGCCAACAAGCGAACGAGACCGGATTACTTGAACAAATCTCACTCCTGTATTCTGTCGAAGTTTCAAGGCAAACTGCATCAGGCCGCGTTGGAGAGGAATATCCGCCTCCAGTTTCTGTCATCCGGGATGGAGCGAAGGAGGATGAACAACACGACGTACAACGGAAAGGAAATCCGCTGGCGTGTGGAGTGGTCCTTCGAGAAAGCGGGGGTGGTTGTTTTCGATCAAAGGGTCCTCGAGGACAGGAAACTGGAGGAGGTGTTGCGGAAGCATCTGACGGTGGATGCTGGTCGGAACGCTCTTCTTTTCAAGCTGAAGGATTACGTCGACGCCGGAATACAGGGGCTGAAAGTCGTCATGAAAAAGGAGGGCACACCGGCCGACAAGCCCACATTTCACGAGCTCAGCTTAGATCTCAGTTTGAAAGAAGCGTTGAATGGCAAAAAGGTCGTGGAGTTTCCAAGATTCTTGGTGCTGACGCCTAAGGAGATGCAGAGTTTGACATTGGAATCCGTTTAAAAGCGTGGCGAGAGAGGCACTCTTCGGCGACTGTCATGGAGAAGGAGAAAAACCGTTCGTCCCTAGTTCTTTACCCTGGTTCTTTCAACTATTCGAGAAATAGTTTTTTTTTGTAGTTTTGGTGGTTGTCGGGCGAGCTTGCTCAAAACACAGCCAGTGTAACGCGTCAAGTATCTGACAGCCCACGCATCATTCGACAGTTCGTTTTCCAACAGCCCCAAAAGCGAACCGCGAACCTTCCACCCCCAGCACGGTGTCTTGTGACGGGTTGAGGGTTGAATGACGTTTTTGACGATATCGTCGGCAAAATCGTCGACCAGACCCCATACATCCTTTCCACACAGATGGAGCGCCGATATGTGTACCCTCTCAACCAAGATGGCCAGCTCTACTTGGATGATTTTTAAGCTGTGACTGACATATGCCAGATGGGAGGATGATCTTTGTTGATCAAGGATACAGCGGAAAGTTGGTTGCAGCAGCAAGTGCGGCGGAATTGTGGTGGTGGTTAATGTGCACTATCCGAAGCAGTTCATTATTTGTAAGAGTGTGATGGGTTTTCCTTCTTTTTTTTTTGGGGGGGGGGGGAGGGGGTTTGCTGGTGCAAGGCTCAGAATTGTGATATGCAGCAAGAATGTAAATTCTGTTGACCTCTTGCAAATCGTCCCCATCTCATTCTGGGCTGAAGATGAGCCTCCATATTTCCCTCTGGAAAGAAACCATGTGCCTGGCTTGTAGAGCCGGGTTATTTAGGGACAAAATTATGCTTCGCGTCTTCTTGTG
Source organism: Bryopsis sp. KO-2023 (assembly GCA_030272585.1). Lineage (NCBI taxonomy): Eukaryota > Viridiplantae > Chlorophyta > Ulvophyceae > Bryopsidales > Bryopsidaceae > Bryopsis > Bryopsis sp. KO-2023. The sequence goes on along the minus strand of BSYQ01000004.1, from coordinate 3,993,461 downwards.
AGTTTTTCCCCCCCCCTTCAAACATGCCAAGCAATCGAGACACCAAAAAAAAAACTCTTTTACTCAGAAAAGCAAAATTTCCAACGGTCCCCTCTCCCCCCCCTCAAAAACAGACAATGTAAAATGAAAATGAAATCTACTCCCTCGGTGGTTGGAGCAGCACAGCAAGTCGAGGGTCGCTCCTTAGTTTTTGATCCAACTGGAAATATTTTTGCAAAGCTTGTTCTTCGTGGCGTTTCAGTCGCTTCTCCAAAATGTGAATTCTGTTTTTCACATCATGCATGCAGACATTTTTTTTTCAAAACTTTGGTTAATCAACCGACCGACTGACTTGCATATTCGTATTCATATTGCAAAAGCACCAACCAAAAAAAAAGAGGAGAAGAAAGGGAAAAAAGTTTGCAAAAAAGGGAAGTTAGCTATTCCCAGTTCTTGAAAGGAGCGCGGATGGATTCTTCGATGTCTGACAAGGAAAGTGTCAGGGTGGGCAAAAGGGAAAAAAAATGAAAAAATAGGGAAGGTAGATTCTCACCTGAACAAAGATTCTTCGCAAGCTTGTTCGTATTCCTCCTCCTCTTCTCTGGTCATTTGATCCCTGTCTCTCTGGTAATTGGCTTGGCGTTTTGTCAAGGCCGCCGTCTCTTCGTCGTGTCTGGCCTGTGTTCGATTCAAAGAAAAGAAACGGACAGAAAAAGATTCAGCTGAATAATTTTCAGACATAAAAGAAAAGGGGGGGAGCTGTGACAAGAGGTGGTATGGTTTGCTGGGGTATTTCAAAATGGCAAAGACAATAAAACAAAAATCACATGGATTTCTAATAATATAATATAATATAATAATATAATTTAATCCAATCTTTTAGGAAAAGGTACACAGAAACATGCCGAAGGGTAAAACCCCCCATAAGGGCTTTTTTTTCCTTCTCCTTTTCCACCACTGATTATTTTATTTCAGAGACTTTTTCGACCAAAAGCTTGCTTTCTTTGCTGGATGTCGCTTTTTTTTCTATTTTTTTTTTCTGAACAAAAATACTGAGAGTCATATACTCTTTCAGAGAATCCTTTCCTTCTTCACCTGGATGATGTTGGCTCTCTCGATCAGTCTTTCTTTCAGGGCTTTCAACGCCTTTTCCCGCACTTCCAAAGCTTGTTCTCTGTTCAAAACCTGATCTCCGATCATGGGGGGCAAAAATGGACTCAGGTGATCGTATTGAACCTCCGCCTTTTCCTCCTCCTCTTCGTCGGATTCCTCTGATTTGCTCTGCATAATGTCGTAGTAGGGGGTGGCCAGCGTGATGTTCTGTTCTTGGTTGGTCCGCACTCTGGCGATTTCTTTGACCTCCCATTCGCTATCTCGGACACTCTACACAAAAAAAGCATTATTTTTTTATTTTTTTTCTTTTCCGGTGGAGGGGGATGTGTTTTTTATGCTTCTGGGTTAGAGTCGACTTATTTTGATTAGGTTTCTTTGAACAGAATGTATTTCTGCCTTCCACATCAGCAACAGTGGCGATATATCTTGAGAGGGACAAAAAGACATGACCCCCCCCCCCAAAAAAAAAATAAAAAAAAATACACATATATATGTATATATATAAAAATGAATCAGTAAATGAAATATATATGTACCTGCATGCAGTCATTTTCGGCCACCAGGAGTCTCTGATATTCTTCAAGCAAAAAGCTGGGTTGCAAACGAGGAGCCAGAGGATCCACCTGAAAATGTCAGAACACATTGACATTGTTTTCTTTCCACATCAAAAACATTGTAAGAAAAAAATGAATGAAAGACCTCCAATCAACTGCATATATGTCGAATTGAAATACACTACAGCCCCTGGTTTTTTCTGTTTTTCCCCAATCAATAAATATGCGACAGAGAACAGTTGCAGGAAAGAACAGATCGAAACAATCTTTCCCCTGTTTTCAAAAAAGAGTGAGGAAAAAAAAAGAGTGTCTCCAACCTGAACGATGTGACTGTGGCCATCTTTGTGGAACACTCTGCCAGAATTGGTGACTCTATCTTTTCCGTAGTGAAATTCGATTCTGATTTGATCCTCGGAAAGATAGAACACCCTTTTGGCGACGTCCTCCTCGGAATCCACCTCCGGATTTCGAGCGAATTTTTCCGTCATTTTTCGGATGGGCAAAACGTCTTCTTGACGCTTTTTCCTCCTTCCAGATTTGGCTTGTTGGGTTTCCCTAAAAAATGGTAACCGAAAGAAATTAGACACTTGAATTTTTTTATCACAAAAAATATTCAAAACAAGACATTCGGAGGGAAAAAAAAAAGTAGATCGGGAATCTAGAATAAAATTAGCCTTCCTCCCCACCTCCACCCCCCCCCCAAAAAAAAAAATCAGTAGAAAAGATATATAATCAGTTTGTGTTTTTTCCTCTTTTTCAGTGGGGTTGATGGATGCTTCCAACTTCCTTGGCTTGTTTGCTAATTTAGTCTTCCCGACCCAACCCCAACCCCTCCACAAAAAAAAAAGAAAAAAGAAAACACTGCCTCACTGCAAAACTATAGGGTTACTTTTTCTCTTCTCGTTAACAGAAAAGGCTTTCTATTTTTTTTCTTGTTGTAAGGCTTCGATTTGGTTCACTCACTCTTGCCCGGGCTCCACTTTTCCATAAGTAACAGATCTGTACACCAGTCTGTCATCCCGATCTTGAAAAGTTTCGATCATTTTGGTGCCGATGTATTCTTCCCTTCGAATCAAGCCGTCCAGTCGTGCAGTGTGGTAGAAATCCATGACGTTCTTTTCCCCCCGAATCACCAGCAGCTCTTTGATCCCAAACGAACTTCCAGGATCAAAATATTCCTGGGAAAAATTCACCAAAGGGGATTGTTCACAATAATAAATTTTCAAACATAAATAAAACTAAAATAAAAACTGAAAGAAGTATATTTAAAAACCAAGGTATAGATATATTCATGTAACAAGGTACGCAAGTTATCTGAGGGAGCACCACCATTCCAGAGGCATTCCATTCATTTTTATTTATTTTTTAATTCATATATATTAATTTATCTATTTCTTTATTTATTTATTTAAAGCCAGAAAGCTACACAAAAGAAGTCGTCGACAAACACTTTCATATCATTTCATTCCCCGTTCCTTAAAATAGATTTCAAACCAACAAATCAAACGAGAACCCCCCTCCACCCCCCAAAAAAGGGAGTGCTGCTGCGAATCTTTCTCTTTCTTACGATGGTGGTTTCCTTCATGGGGTAGACTTTTCTTTCCCGCAGATTGTCTTTCCTCCTGCAAAAATGCTCCCGGATCTCAGTCACCACCATTCGCTCTTCGTCTTTGTACATTGTGACCCTTTCCATCATGCCATCCCATCGACTGCACTCCCCGAAATAAGCAAACTTCTCTTGCTGGGATTTGTAATATAAAGTCGTCTTTTGACCCTGAGGAAAATTAAAAAGAAAAAAAAATACGATGACCGATCCTTATCCACTCACACTGATTCTTTTTGACGAGGGAATTTTGAACTGGCTAGCCTCGTATAATCAGCAGTTTGATGTTTTTTTTCAGTTGTTTATTTTATTAGTATCTATCGATGGGATGCTTTTGTGGTGGGGTTGGTCTCCTTCATTTGGGTCATGCATTGTCAGTTTGTCGAAATTGAAGTTTTCGGCAGCTTTCGAAAGGTCGAGAGGAAAACATGTTTTGTTCCCTCAAGCATTTTATCATTGCACTGGAATGCCCATCCGCGTAAGGGACAAAAAAGATCGAACAAAAACTCAATGAAGGATTAAGATGCACTATTTCAGAACTGTTTTCTTTTTTTTTTTGGTCATAGGGCTCACCCTCGGACATCGCATGTCGAAAACATCTCTCGGGATGTTGAGTTTCGGAACCCAGCTGGGAGGCACGTCCACATACACATCGATTTGAGAAGATTCGATGACTCCACCGGGTTGCTCCCCAGTCTGACTTCCAGCCGAACCCACCCTTTCACCATCTAGATATAAACATCCCCAAAAAGCAGCAAAAAAATCAAATCAACTTATCATTTGACTCCTCGTCCTGCCTTGATCCAACGCATTTCATGTCCAAACGAGAACTCAAAAAAATCGGCAATCCACCCCTGTCGATTCTCTCTAAGGTTTTTCCCTCTTCTTTCTGTTTTTTGTGATTTATACCTTGTCGAGTGGCTGGGGTTGACCCTTGGTTTGGCAAACGGGACGTCGATCCTCCAGGGGTGTTGAGGGTTGAGCGAAGAGGGCTGGCAGTCCCCTTCTGGGAGCCTGGGTTTTGCCGAGCCGTCGATGGGATGTTTTTTATCGACCTCAACGTTCCTGGAGTGCCATCTTTGGCATCGGCCTCCACATCCAGCGTGAATGCAGCCTGATATCCCCACCAAAACAATAACAACAGTTTTTTTCTTTTAAATTTTTTCTTTAAAATTGTTACTGGTGCAGTGGATTTTCACGACCACCAGGCAGAGAACTGGCGATAACAGTTGGTTTTTTCGCCTGAAGATTTGTCTTGGTTATTTTTTTTTGCAAGGTATGTTGCATATGTAGGTGTTTATTTACGTGAATTTTGAACGAGATAGATTTCACCAAAGCGGGGCTCAACAACAGGCAATATAAGAAACAGGAGGGAGGGAGCACGGAAAGCCAAAACAAAAAACAAAAAAAATAGAATGGTGTAAATCACATACAACCAGAAATCCACCCTCCCTTTTCTTGGATCCTCTCCAAAATGGAGAGGATACTTTGTTTTCAATACTTTTTTCTCCTGATTTCTCGATATCGAACTGAAATGCTGTTCGTTCTTTCCTTCATTCAGTTTTGGGAGGGCATGCATACCTCTGGCAAATTTTCCGGCAGCACGAATTCCCATTTGGAAGGGTCCGCAAGATTGAACGAAATATTTTTGGGATCGGCCCGCGAATCCGAATGAGGCTCCGGCATTTGCATGCACACCCAGAAATTCAAATGATTCCACAAAAACTCCACCCCCTCATAAGGAGATTTGTCCAAAGGAAAGGTTTGACCTGTGGATGGCTCCACGAAGAGCGACTGGGAGACCTAGAAAAAACGGAAGAAAAAAAAATGTTTCTGAGCTTATTTGATTGTGTGAATTCTCAAAAAGTGGAAAAAAAGTGGAAAAAGTGAAAAAGTGTGACTCTCACACACACGCAACATACGGGATCAAAATGAAAATTCACTGCCAAAATAATGCTTGGAAGTGGAGTTCTGTCTTTCTTTCCCGTTTTTTTACAGGGAGGGAGGAGGGGAGGGATTGTCTTTCTATTCTGACCCTTTCTGTAATATGTTTTCTTGACAGATTCTATGTTAGATCGACTTTTTTCGTTTTGTTTTCTTTTATTATTTTTATTTTTCCCTTTGCTTACATCACGAGAGCCCATGGCGACCATGACCCAGGCATGCACATGCTTTCCTTTGTTTTCGTCTTCCCCATCGTCGTCCCTCATAGAATCCAACAGATCTTTTTGCTTTTCCGCTTCCTGCTCCAGGATCGTCTTTTCCTCCTCCTCTTTCTTTTTCAATGCAGCTTCTGTTTGCTCCTAAATTTTCACAAAAAAAAAGTTTGGACTTCCACCACAAAAAAAAGGGTCCCAGAAAACGGATGATCGATTGCTTATTTGATGATCGATTTGGATATGGGACGGCTTTTTCTTTGTTTACAGATCCTCCCAAAAAATCTGTGTTTTGTCTGCTACAATCGATTGAGGTTTTGGTATTCTGAATCTATACATACATTAAAGTAAATAGTTTTTACTAATAATTTTTATTATGGGCTAAATCACTTGTGTTACTCAACGGCCTTCCTTGGGCAAGTTTGCCTAATGTGAAAATTAAACATTCATTCATTTATTATATATTTCATTCTATTATGTCATATTAATTTCCGAACGATTCCAATTGACTAGCTTTTTCTGTCGACACTCTTGCAGAGAAGAGGGGGAATATATATATATATATTTTTTTCCACTGTCGATGAATTGCACAGAAGCCCTTCCCAAATAATTTTCAGAAACGGAGACTTTTTCGTCTTTTGATTTTTCACTTCACCCATTGCCCGACCTTGATAAATTTGCTTTCCATCACCCATCGCGGTTTGATCTGATATTTGGGGGGCTTCTCTGTGCCAGACTTGCTGTTGTTCGTTTGATTTTGGCCGTTATTTCCCGACTTCTTTTTGTTTTCGAAACCAGTGAAAGGCATCATGGTTTGATCATTCACCACGATTGCCCTCGGCCCATATCCCACCACCACATAGGCATCAAACCTATGTGTTTTGTTGGAAAAAAAAAGAATTCATGGAAAATTAATTGAGAAGATGAGGTATTTCGTAGTACTCCCCCCCAAAAAAAAATAAAAAATAAAATACAGGGTTCAAAAAATAATAATAATGGAAATTGTTAATCGGGACGATAAGGTTTGCGGTATTTGTATTTCCCCTGAAAAAAATTATAGGGTTTAAAAACAATTCTACGAAGCCCTGAGTTTCTCCAGAGGTAATTTTTTTTGGAAGCTTTGTTTTATTCCGATTGAGGAAACAAACTGTTCGAAAAAAGAAAAAAAAAGTTACAACCCTGTGGGTGTGCAAACCCACCCGACTCCGATGAGCAGCGAACAGAGCGTCGCCGCGATGTCAAAACAATCTCCGGCTTGCCACCCCAGGACTGACATGGGGGAAGCCAGGTACTCCGGTGGATGCAGGGGGTTCTCCAAAGGCTCGTAATGCAAGAAATCCGCCACGAAATTTATGATCCCCTCCAACTCATACAGCTCCGTGTAGGGCATCTGAGTGGGCCTGATGGTGGTACATACGAATTTCGCCGTCCCACATTCGTTTTTTGGAGTCAAAAACAGGGGTCTTCGATGGGGGTACAGTTGGCGAAACGTGTGCTGGAATTTCTCGGTGTGGGACATCATTTTGACTTCCTTGGGGTTGATGGTGGTGAATGTTTTCGGCATTTTGGAGGCCACGGTGATGGTGTGTTCGATCCTCAACCTCTTTGCGTTTTTGGGCTTCAAGGATTCCTCGTCCAAAACCTTGCGAAGCGGTCGAAAAAACATTAAAAAAAGTAAACGGAGAGAAAAAAGATTGCAAAAGGAACGTATTCTCAGGAGGTGAAAAATATATGGACTGATTAGAAAAGAGCCCCCTTACCAAAGTCAGGTGAATCCATCGTTAACGAAAAGGTGTCAGCTCAATCACCGATGTTTTTTTGTTTGTTTGTTTGTTTTGTTTGTTTGTTTTTTTGTTCATTTTTTTTGTTTTGGGGGGGAGGAGTGATCGAAACCCAAATTTCACCACAGCATCTACTGTTTAATGAATACAGGGTCTGAAATCCTGCGCGGCCAATCAGAATATTTGGGCATCTCCGTCCAATGATCCAATAATGCACGTACCTTTGGTTTCAGAACATCCAGCTTTGCCATCTTGAACACATCCCAGTAAACCAGCCCCTTTTCGGCTTCATCCTCGTTAACTTTCCCCAGGGTCGGACTGCCCAACTGCAAAAATCAAAAAGAAGAGCACATGCAGCTTATTTATTTTTGCAAGTCCATTCATATCCATAGTTTATTTTCAGCCACATGTCGATGTCACTATAGGAGTACCCAAATGGCAAGCTGTTATTTTTTTGGCCAACCAGTGAAAAAAAAGTGAAAAACAGCTCCAAAAAGCGTACAAACCCAAAAATAAAGTTCTCAGAACGTGGAGATGGGGCCAGTCTTGACCATCCTGCTTGTAAGTCATGGAATCGTAAAAGCTATATCAAATTTTAAGAAAAATCGAAATAATCGATCGATTTTATATTGATAAAATAGAAATGGGAAACCCATAAGAAAAAAAAGAAAAGGGCCATCTTTTATTCATGTCTCTACACACATGTTCATTTTCAATCAGCATGATGCATTTTTTCGCCCCTGATTTGAGGTCCGATGCATTTTTTCTTCACCAGTGACATGGTTTTGAAAACCATGGATGTTGGATTCTGATACCAGCCCCATGTCTGACCTGTATCATGTATATGTAGCCCTCGCTGAGGCAAGTCGATCGAGATTTGTTGTATTGCATTTCGGATTCCCACTCTTCCCACTCGGGCCTGGAGGTCGTCAAATTCTCGCCATACGGCACCGGCAATCTGTACATGGAATGCGTGTGGGCTCCTAACTCATCATAACCCCCGAAACAAAAGGCATGTTCGTTGTGGATGGCCATCAAATGGCAATGCCTGGGTGGTGGAGCTCTCCCTCCAGTCGGCACTTCAAACCATGTTTTCGTCTGACATGAGTCAAACCACAGGAAATTGTTCTCAGCACAACTCCATTTCATCAGAAATATGGACTGCTCCCAACACATGCACTGCTGATTTTGGGATGGGTCTTTTTTGGCGTAGTGATTTCTATTCCTTGGTGCAAGGGCCAAAAAACCGAAAAGATTTTGATGTTTTGGAATTTGTTTTCCCCCCCACCACTAAATCGAGGTAGAACAGATCATCCAGAACGAAATTGTTTCTCCCTCCATGGACGAACAGCTGATTTCCATTTCCGATGCACAAAGCTACGGATTGCCTGGGGGAAGGTGCCGTCCCACTGGTGGCGGGCTGACTCCAATGCCACGTATGCAAATCAAGAATGTATAGATCATTCAATCGAGCTCCGGAGCCATGACCACCTAACACACACACACGCACACAAAAACAGTGAATTGAAAATTAATGGTGTAATCATGTTTGTTTGTTTGCATTGAAAATCCTACGAAACCGACCCCCTCTATCGAAAACCTCCAAGAAACAAAGCCTTTTCATTATGGCAACTCACCAAACACCACCATGTGACCAGCCCATAAAGCAGCCGTCGCATGCTCCCTGGGGGTGGGCGGTGCTTCGGTCGTCGGGCGATGCCAAGTGAAAGTGTCCAAATCCAAGTAATGAGTGTCGTTCAGCCTTTTCCTGTCATTGTTTCGGCCCCCGAATACCACCAATCTGTTGTTTTCTTCGTCGTGAATCGCACAATGGCCGTCCCTGGCGGCTGGGGCTTCCCCCTTGGTGACTTGATTGTGCCATTCCATGCGGTCGGTGCTGATCCAGAACAGATCGCTCGTTTTGGTCCCGTTTTTGACCAGCGTACCTCCGAACGCATACAGCACCTTGCCAACCTGCCAAAACGAACAAACCATCCAGCCTTTGGAGTGAGATTGTGTTGATCGATGAGTGTTTTGTTTTCCATCCCTCCGGACAGTTCCTTTTTTTTCTCACATCATATTGTTCAGAACCCAAAATATGCCTGGGAAGAAGGTATAGAAATGCTTTCGTTTCATGCCACCAAGAAGAGCTCAATTGACATATATGAAAAACAAAATAAAACAAAATCTGGGATCAGCACCTGAGTCGTGGTTTGGCCAGTCCTGATCCAACAGCGATTGTCTACCACCACTTGCCCAGTTTCTGATTTCACCACTTGTCCAATCTCAGCTTTGCACCTGTACTCCAAATAGGACCCGACCTGGGGTTCACGAGCATTTCCAAAGTTTGTTCGTATGTCTGACCCTCAAAAAAGAAAAACCGATTCTAGCTTTTTCAAACAAACAACAAATCCTCATGACTGCTTTAAAATAATCGTTGGAAAAGATCCAAATGAAATCAAGGCCTGGTCCACATGATATAATGATATGTTTCTGAAAGCGAGGGTCGATGGGTTGATGTATGGCAGAACTGTGGTGGCAAAATACCGGAAAAATCGACTTGGAGCCTGAAAGGGGATGCTTTGACAAAAACAAACTGAAATCTCACAAATTTGAGAAGAAATTGGAGGTCAAAATCTTCACCTGAGTGCCGATCGGCTTGAGCCTTTCGATTTCTTCCAAGCGTTCCCTTTCCTCCTCTTCCCTCAAAAAAGTCAGAAATCTGGACAGCCCCTCCTCCACTTTTGCACGGTAACGCTCATCCAAAGCATTGTACCTTGTTTCAGAAAAAAAAAACAATAACAAAAGACAACATTTAGTAACTCCAATCATTTCTTTTTCTGTTTTTCTTCAAGGGTGGGAATAGATGTTTCTTCACTCAGAAGCTGTTTTTTGTTTTTTTTTTGTTTTTTTTCAAGTGGGAGATTGACAGAATTTGCAAAACTATGTTTCCACCATTTCTGCCAGTTTTTTTTCAGTTTTTTCCCAGTTTTTTATTCAGTTCTTTTTCAGTTTCTATTCAGTTTTCTTCAGTTTTTTTCTTTTCCCATTCGGCTTACCTCAAATTGAGCTCTTTGAGCGTTTTGAGGTGACCCATCGAGGGTGGTATTCGACCGAGCATGTTGTTTGCACAATCGATTCTTTGGATTTTTTTCAGCTTTCCCATGGAAGCTGGAAGGAATCTGAGGTTGTTGGTACTGACGTCCAGTCGAATCAGACTTTTCAAGTGGCCGATGTTTTCCGGAAGTTGCTCAATCCTGTTGTTTTCTAGTTGCAAAACCTGGGGGTAGCGGAAGGAGCAGAGGGCGTGTGTGGCAAATGAGTGAGGTAAAATACGAGCAGTGATTTTTCTTTCCGCCAGTACTTTCGTGCAACTTTCTGATCTTTTCAAGTGTCGATATCTCCTGTGGCTTTTTTTGTCTTTTTTTAATTTTCACTTCAGCAATGCACATTATGTGGAAGTTATTACTGTCCTTTTTTTAATTTCCACTCCAGAAATGCCCATCCTGTGGAAGTCATTATGTTTTTTTGTTTTTTTCATTTCCACTTCAGCAATGCACATTACGCGGAAGCTACCTGGATGGACGGCATTTCGCAAATCGCATCCGGGATTTCTTTTAGCAGATTTCCAGACAGGTCCAGCTCCTTGATGTGGGGCAGATGCGCGACGAATTCATCCACTTTCGTTATCTGATTTCCGCTCAACTCCAAAACCATCAGCTGTTGCAGGTGGACCATCACGCTGGGCAGCTTCTTCAGCTGATTGTACTTCAGCCGTAAAACTCGAATGTATTGGAACTCAGCCAGCTCGTCCGGCAGATCCACCAAATTGTTGCTGAAAGGGAAATGAAACGTGGAAAATGAATACCGGATTCCAGCAGCTGCTCAACAAGGAATATCACTTTTCGGAAATTTGATGGGGTTTCGGCGATGTTTCGGATGGAGCGACACCCGGTCATGTGCTACAATGAACGATATTTTTTCATAGAGGCAATAATGGTAAAGAAATGGAGAATGATCAGGTGCAAACCCAATCCACATACGTAGTAGTCACTCATGTATGCCTGCCTTTTTTTTCCCCATCGTAACAAAAAGGAAATACAAAGAAGAAAAAACGCTCTTAAAAACATGGCATTCAATATGCTGGATGAATGGTTTCCGGGATAATCCTACCTGGACAGCTCCAACTCCATGATGTGGGGGTTGTATTTTTGAACTTGCTGGATGATGCCATCTGGGAGCGCCTCCAGGCCAGCATAACTACGAAACAACCCAATAAATATTTTCAATCACATGTTTACAACTCCACACCAAAGATTTGAAATAAGAAATAAACCAACTGGAGCCCCCCCCCCAAAAAAAACAAAAATACTTTGATTCCACCGTTTCAATATCTACAAAAAGTCTTGAGCAACAAAACATTGGAGAAAGTTTTTGCACCCCTTGGATCTGATTGCTAATCAGAATAAAAATTCGAAAAAGAAGCTATGACGTAACCCCAACATTGGCCGGAGATTGGTCATACCCGATGTTGAGCTTGTACGTTCGCCTGGCATCCTCGAAACGTTCTTTCAAAGCCTCGGGCGTCAGAGCAACCACGCTCATTTTGACGGAACCCTAATCTCAGAGCGCACGAGCCAATCAAACAGGAAACCCACCAACAAAAAGGAGGAGGGGGGGTATCATGATGGCGTGATGACCCCCATTATAAGTGCTCGTTTTGCCAACAGAGACTGTCCGTTTCGGTTGGATCCGTGAAATCGAGCGTTTCGTTTCAGGTTGAACATTTTCGTGCATGAGCGTGCAAGGAAACTAGACGCACAGTCGAAGATCCGAAAATCATGTTGGGATTTATTTCCTGCTCTTGATTAAATGGGTGAAGATGTGAGGGTGGGAAAAATTCTCTCTGCTGATTTACCTGTTCAAAGCATCAAAAAAACAAGTTCCTAAACAAAGCTATGCACCCAGAACACAGCCAGATTCCTGTTTCAAGTTGAAAACGGTGGCTTTTGCATTCAAATAATTCTCTTCACGAACTGGGTTGAAAAAACCCAGTTCGATTTGCTTTCCTGCCATAGAACTGCAAGTTCACACTGCTACAATGGAAAGGTTGGGGGGGGGGGGAGGGTCATTCATCTGGACAGAAAGGAACATTTTTTTCCCTTCAAAATTATCACTGTCCACCAGCCAGCGACCAAGAGGGATCAAATTCAAATAATCCCTGAATCTTACACATGCGCTCAAGATTGTCGATTGAAAAACATCTTTTTCCATACGTCCATTCTTCAACCCAAGATCACCATGAAACGATCGTGGATCTCTTCATTATTATTGGTGGATAATTTTCCTCCAGAATCCGAAACGCCAAACTCAAAGTAGTAAACCATGTTTTGTTGTCCCAAGTCAAGTCAATAACCCTCCACTTCACCTCACCGTTTTTTTCCCTTGGGGAAGAAGCAAAAACGTTCCACAAACAAGAAAAAAACCCATGAATAGTCCGTCGTCTTAGTTTTTGTTTTGGTGCTTGAAATCTTAATGGTAAAAACATATATGCAATGAACTGATACAGATTAACTCACGATGCAAAAATCTCAACCCCATTGGCGAACCATATACAAAAAAAACCACTGTAAAACGAAAAAACAAGCTTCCTTTTTCCCTTTTTTTTCCCCTTTTTATGAGCTTTGTGGGTGTTGAAAATAGTCGCCACTTCTCTACCACCTCAATCAGCAAATCAGAAAACTCTCTGCTAGCAAATTATATATCAGAAACCGATACAATGCTTTGATATGTTTTCGAAATAACACTGGTGCCAAGAAAAAGCTCGAGGGTCTAAAAGCACTGGCTGAAATATCCATTTAATTATATATAGTCTCAATATAAAAAACACGTGTGTGCATGTAAACAGGTGCCAAACTTTTTGTCCTTCTCTCATCTTTATGAAAACTATGTCCAAAAACAAAAACAACAAAGCGAAATGCCCTTTTCCCTTCTCGGCAAACCATCAGCAACTAGGTTTCTCTTTTTTTTTTTCAAATTTCCCATCGAAAAAACACCCCCCCTTCCAGAGGCAAGGTTTTCTTCTTTTTTTCTAATCCCCAATTTTCTTGTCACTTTTTTCTTTTCCAAAAAAAGAACAAGAAAAGAAATCAATTTTCTGGAAACCCTGGTTCTCCGTCAGTGAAACCTATTTTCCTCTTTAGAAACACGAAAATTGCTATTTGAGAATTCAAAATCCATCGTTTGAGAATTCTGAATTTTTTTTTCTTCCCCCTCGAAAACAAGTTTGGAGCAAAGTGGGGAAAAAATCATCAACCCCCCCCCCCCCAAACTTGAAATTTAGCTTGAAGGCCATTCCGAATCTTTTTCTCTCCTTACAACTGAAACATGGTGCGAATTGGAATTTTCATTAAACATCTCTTCTGAAGTGGCTGCTTTTTTCCCCCCCTCCTCCTCAAACACACTAGAACTAAGCGGAGAAAAACGATAACACATTGACCCCCATCCTCCCCTTCCTATATTCCCCCAACACTGTTCAACCCCCTGTCGTCCGTCAATTCGTCAGGATTTCTTGAAATCGTAGAATATCGGCTGCGAAAAAGCCGGTCCCAGATTGAATCCTAAACTCCATCCAGCAACTGTTCCCTGCGGTCTGCAGGTTTATTTGCCCGATCACATCCCCTTCGACAAAACCACTGGTGGAAGACCACACCCCTCCACAATTCACATTCACTTCAGCATCCCCCTTCCACGCACCCCACTTGGTGATTTTCACAGTGTATTTCGCCGCTTTCAACACCACCAGCTTGTATTTCAAAAAACTGCCCTTCTTCACGAACCCTTGCACGTTATGGCTCCTCACCTCGATGTCGTTCGACTTTTCCACCGTCCCCATCATGAAAATCATGCTGTCAAAACGCCACCCGATGTAAAAAGGATTCACCGAAAAAGACAAAGGACTCTCCAGAATCCCATCCCACCATTTCTGAATCCAGGCATCCAGCTCCCCGATTTTCTGCCAATCCCAAACCGGGGTTTTCTCGGAGGGGTCGTTCCAGATGTCGTACAGCAACTGACCTCCATTGATGTTCAAGTATTTCCATCGACCTTGCCGAATCGCCCACCTGCCTTCGAAACCGAATTTCAGCCCAGATTTGTCAGTTGACCAATCGGGGAGGAGTTCGTAGATTCCTCCAGCCCGTGTCCATTCTGGGGATTCGATGGTTCGATAAATAGTCCTCCAGCGCCATTCGTTGGACACCTCCGTCGGGTTAAATAAGAGAGGGGCGAGGCTTTTGCCATCCAGGGGCTTATCACCTCCCTGGGTTTCCGCCAGTTCCATCAGGGTGGGAAAAATATCTTCCACCTGGAAATCCAACCACAATCGACCAAAAAGCGATCATTTTGTTTGGGTTTGGGGGACCTGCTTGCGAAAAAAAGATGCGGGGGGGGAAAGAAATAACAGGGAAAAAAGCATCCTTCTCGGAAAACAAACTAACCCCATTGAATCAAGGAAATAGAGGGATCTAATCTGTTTGCTGGTTACTCATTTCACCACCATTCCTCACATTCCTGCCGGAAAACAGAGCAGGTATGTGGGAAAATAAATAGGCTGCCACGAAAATAGCCTATTCAAATTAACTCAAAAATAAAAAATTATCCAAGATCCAGAAGACTAAGAAAAAAAAAATAGTTATAAGCAAAAATAAAGCAAGAAAGCTCCAGCTACCTGAACAATTCCTCTTTTCACGGTGGCAGGCTCGAATCTCCCACTCCATCGCACATACAAAGGCGATCGAATCCCGTTTTCCCAGACCTCCCCCTTGTTGCCATGGAGCATGTCTGGATTTCGACGCTCCCACTCCCACGCAGGCACCAACTCTTTGCCAATCGGCCCGTTGTCCGAAAAAAACATCACCACCGTATTATCAGCTATTTCCAGTTGATCCAACCTATCAAAAATCCTCCCCATGTTCCAGTCCATGAAATCGATCATCCCATAGAGCCGGGCGGTGCCCTCCGAAAACCCGATTTGCCTGTATTTATCAACGTTGGCCTCCGGCGCATGCCAGAACTCCGTTTCGCCATACCAGGTTTTTCCCAAATGGGGGGTCATCAGAGGAATGTACAGCAAAAATTCTTGATGGTTTGCATGGCGGTCGATGAAATCGATGGACCAATCGGTGATTCGCTGGATGGTCCATCCAGGGGCCCATCGGCTTTTGCCATTGCAGGTTGCTGAGTTATCGAAGTAATCATACAGATCAGTTTTGCATGCCTCTTGGAATCCTCGGTCCCAGGGATGGTAGCCATCCGTTTTCCCATTATGCCTGCACAAGCAAGATAGAAAAACCAGTTCAGTATTTTAGATCAATGATTCACCCTAGATTCTGCCAAAGGGGGCTCTTCAGGAATGCACAGCATTTAGATCAATGACGTCCGCCCAACACTTTGTCAAAGAGGGCCCTTCAGAAATGTACAATGAACCCTGTTGTGTGTTTTTGAGCCAGGGTGGGTTTGTTTCTCTGTTCGAGCTACCAATGAGTTTCTTCTATTCAATAAAATACTCCAACAGCGCTTCGATCGACGATCCATCCAGTAGTTCATTGTGTCCTATCGAAACGAAATTACGCTCCTCCAAACTGCAAAATTCCCCCTCAGCCTCGGACCGCCCCGCCCCCCCAATTCCCGAGATTCAACAAAACCACAGATCACCCCTGGAACAGCACGTGTGGACTCCCTCTGCGTCTTACCACTTCCCAAACATGCCCGTCTTGTAGCCCGACCATCTAAGCACATCCGCGAAAGTGGTTTCATCCCGGCTCAAGTAATCTCGCGCTCCATGCACGCCCCAGACGCCGGTTTTCATGAAATTGCGGCCGGTCAGGAGACTGGCCCGCGTGGGCGCGCACGTGGGATGGGAATAAAACTGCTCGAAACGAACCGATTGACCGGCGAGCTTGTCCAAGTTCGGCGTCTGGATATCTGGATTCCCCGTGTATCCTAGATCGTTATACCCCAGATCGTCCGCCATTATGATCACGAAATTCGGGCGAGCCCCGACGCGCAGCACGCACAGCAGAAACAAAGCCATGCATAGCGGCGCCATCCGATCCATTCGCCTGGTGAGAAAAACAGGAGATCGATAGTATAGCTAGCTCACAAATTGGCGAAACAGGAAACCTGTTTTCGGTTTGTGTGGAGCAGAATATCCGCTCCGGCGGCGATCGGCGTCTGTGTGATGTTTCTTCTTCTTCTTTGTTTTTTTGTTTTCCGCGAGGCCCCTGCTTTGCGGATTCGCAGGAAAGAATGATTTTATTGTCGGGGCGGCACAGCTGTTGGGCTTCGAATGTGGGGAAATATGTTAGCACGTCGCATCTTGAAACCGCCACTTCGCCAGATCCGAGTTCCATGTGTCGGGAAGGAAATGGGTTTCCCGTCCGCATCACTCACACTTTTTTTCTTGAATCACGTGGAGGGGGAAAAGTGTGAGGGAGAGGTGAAGAGAATACAGGAGCAACCAGATTCGAGCAGTCTGGAAAACCCCGCAAACCATGGCGCCTGATGATACGTCGTGGGGACTGATTTTGCTGCTAGCGATATCTTGCTTGAATGGATTCGCTTGGTTGACGCGCCGGAGAAAGGTGGGTAAGTGACGGCTTTGTGGGGACTATTTTGTTACTTTTTTAACACCCCTTTCTTGGAAAGATTGGGTAGGAAGCTGCCTGGGGTGGAAAAAAAACTAGAGAATGGATTGTTTGGACAAGAGGTCCTACTGAGGAGAATAAACATGGGTGGTGGTGGGGTTGTTTTGTGCTGGGAATGGTCCAATAATGGAGATTGCAGTGCAGAATTCAAAATCTTCCAAACAAGTTTCATTTAGTCAGGACCCCCCTCCCCCCCCCCCCATGATTTTGAATGATTGGTTACGGTTTTCCAGATTTCCTCCGTTCTTTCCGTGGCGAAAGAAATTTCGAGCGAAGTTCGCAGGCTGCGTGGAGAAGCTGATTTGTTGAATCAGCCAGAGGATTTCGTCAAACGTGCAAGGCTGCAAAGGCAAGCTAATGGAAAAGAAAAAGAGCTGGACTTGGTGTGGAAAGACATGCAGGGCTACCACCTGACCATGCCGCCTCGGCTATCAAAAAGCCTGAAGGTAAATCTTTCATTTTTGTGAGTGTGTGAATAAAGCTGTGAAAAAAAAAGCAAGGATGGCAGAGACAATGATGGGGAAATAGTGTGGGATGTGATGGTAATGGAGGAGAAAAATATTTGCATATATCTTACCTAAAAAAAGTCGGTGAAATGGAAAAAAACCCGAAAAAAGGTGGTGATATTGTCCGTGAAGTCCTAATTTCTGTGATTTTTCCTTTTGGCCTAAATCTTTCATTTCTTCTGAAAATTTTCTCCTTTGATAACCCACCGACCTTGATTCAAAACATGATTTTGTTTCGAAAAGCAAATCCAAGACCCGCTTTTCCCCATTTTTAAAAATCATCTTTTCAGCATTGAATCCTTCGAGTCGAGTCGCTGAGTTAGTTCACTGACTTTATTCCCCCTTCCCCGCCCCCCCTCCAAAAATGAAAAATCTGTTGGACAGATCGTAGTTGGAGCTGTAGGTATTGCGAGTGTTTGGGGGCTTCCGGTTGTGAGGCTGCCTTTCCCCATACCTTTGCCCACCATTCGATTTCCCCACCGCTATCCGTTTCACGGAGCGGAGTGTGTGGCGATCATACCCTGGCTAGTTTTGTCTGACAGAGCTTCGCAAGCCATTTGGGAAGCAGTTTTCCCCATCAACGTGGGGAAATCGGATCTCGGAAAATCCGAATAGAGATTGAGGGGTTTTTTCTTCTTGTGTACTATTTGGTTTGGTAGGTTTTTGGTAGTGGCAATCGATTGGGTTAGGGCAAGTAGGAGTTTGAAAGAAAAAAAGAACAGAAAAAGAAATGGAAAAAAAAAAATGGAAAAAAAAGCAAATTTTGGTTGCAGGGAAAGGGTTGGGCTGGCTCAGTGGGAGCCCAAGATCCACACGAGGATTTTTGTTTGTTTTCTTTTTCTTTTTTTACCCTTGGATCTTTGGAATCATGGAGAGAAAAAAGAAGAAGGAGAAAAGCGACCCTGAATAATGGAGACATGAGTTGATGATTTGGTGTGTGGTGTTGGTCTTTGGAATGCCTTTGGTCCCTTGCATGTGCATTTTTGTCAGATGTTCTATGAAAAGAAAAATCTCTCAAGTTTGGTTTTTGTTGAGGATATTTTTATGGGGGCTGGACCTTTGCACCATTGCAGGGGATAATGATTTCCAATGAGATCCGCACAAATAATGTGCAATTTTGAAGTAATGAATATGAATATGGAAACATGTGGATCAGTGGAGTGGGTGTCGTTTCTTTATTTATCTAACCGAGCAAGGAAACTCGGAGTCGCGCTGAAGTACAGAGACGGAGGGCTTCCCGTTCTCGACGCTTCCCTCTCTTTGAATCCTGTTGGTTTAAGCCCGCGCCTTCACGGCTAAGGATATGTTCCGCGCGAATTCTGCTTGCGACGTCGGGGATGACCAACCAGCTCGCCCGGTTTGAACCCCGTGTCGACAATGTGAGGAAAGGCAACCTCCCCCTAGGTTGGTGGGTTGTCTAACCACTCGAGAA
Organism: Bryopsis sp. KO-2023; assembly: GCA_030272585.1. Lineage (NCBI taxonomy): Eukaryota > Viridiplantae > Chlorophyta > Ulvophyceae > Bryopsidales > Bryopsidaceae > Bryopsis > Bryopsis sp. KO-2023. The sequence goes on along the minus strand of BSYQ01000004.1, from coordinate 3,974,630 downwards.
TTCCGTCCACCGCGCTGGTTTTTGTTCTCCGCATTCCCCTTTCCACAAGATATGAGTTTTTCAGAACTGCAAGGGAATTCATTGCAGGACATATCCGAACAGGGAGACTTGGATGTGAGTTTCTTGCTCTGTATGTGTGAGAGTTCTTTGTTGAGGAGTTCAGTGGGTTGCATTGGGTAAATCCCTCCTTCCCATAAACAAAGTCTCTATATTCATACTCATATGATTATCGACATGAGATTGTGTCAGTCATGGAAATCCACAGACCACAGCGGTTCGAATCATGTGATGGGTTGATCGAAATCGACTCGATTGCCTACCTTGAATAAGGCTGCATTTGGAAAGAAGGAATTGAGTGAGACACACAGAAAGGTCAGCACGTTTGAGAATTTTGCTGCTCTACATGGCTTCAAGCTGTGCTCTTGTACGAAAAGACTTCCAAGGTTTCTTGATAAAGTTGCATCTCACAGTGAGATGGTCCCCCTGGAACAGGGTTTGGAGGAAGCAACCCCCCGGCCATCGGTGCAGGTTAGTAGCGACAGGGTCTGACACAAACACTTGAGATGAATTGGCTAGAGACATGAAAGGAATTGCGAAACACTGATTCGATAATACTGGCATGTCTCGTTACCAAAATGCCCCTGGAAATCCCACCCTTCTGAGGAAATATCCATTGGTGTGTAGTGTTGTCTGGTGGTCAATTGCAAAAGGGTAGGCCCTGGACCTCATATAAATTGTATATACCTTATGTATATATATATTTTTTTTTTAATTTTTTTTGGATGTTGAAAGAGTGGCAAAAGTCAGTGGGATGGAGAAAAAAAAAAAAAGGGAACAGAGGTGAAGAGAATATTTCCGAAAACATCACCATGACTGCTCAAGACCTGGTCAAAACCTTCTTCCACGCCATAACATCCATGCTGTGCTTGGACAGCTGCTGTGTTAAAATGGAGGTTCACAACTCTAAGGTGAGATTGCGAAAGGAGAACAGACTTTTGCGCACAATCGATTTTGATTGTGTCAATGTTGATAAATCAGAAGTGGGTATTGTTTGGTTTCCTTGAAGTGAATGGCTTTTTATTCCTTCGACAGGTTGGGTCAACGTTTTTTTAATAGTGAACTGAGGCTTGTTTTTTTTTCCCTTTATGTTTATGTGCAGGAGCAAAAATGGAAAGCAACCATTCTCGAACGATTCTCTTCTTATTCCTGGCGCATCTTTTTATATTAGAAAAAAAGAATCAAACTTTTCAGTTTTGGAAAAGCACTTGGGTATTTTCATGTTTTTGTTCAATTTTCGTTAGCTATGTAAATTTGTTGACCAAAAAACCCTTGTTGTGTGTGTGTTGAACCTGGTTCAAGAAAACATATATATTTCAATCATATTCTCACGTTGAAAATTGTTTTTTTTTCTTTCTTAATTTTTATGTGGCGATACTAGAGAACAGTGTTCTTTTTGGTTTGTATTTTCTTGTTTTGTTTTGTGTTTTTTTTAATTGTTTTCTTATGATTGTTTCATTGTTGATGTTGGCATTCCATGGCTATTTCTGTCTATGGAAAGTTGACCGTGCGTTACAGCTGACGGGTGCCATTTATGAGTAATGGACCCAATGATTTACCAATTTTTTTTTATAAATCAACTCTTTTTTTGAACTTTCTTGCCCACTCTTTTTGATGATCGTCACATGATTTTGAGTTTCGTTTAGTATCGCTTGTTTTGATTTTGTAAATTTTGCGGATTTCATAAATGCTATTTGTGTTCAATTTTTTTTTTAATGGTTTCTCTCCAGCAAGAATAGGTTGCTTTTAGCAAGAATAGGTTGCTTTTGGCCGGAACACCCCACGCTGTGCAAGATTCGCATGCACCTGATTAATGGAGATGATGATTGTTGGAAATTGTGGATCGATGTTTTGTGCCAATCCGCATTCGGTTCCAAAACAGTTTGGAGGGATGCATGCTACCGCCACCCTGCATAATGGTATGTGCACCTGTTTCTCGGTCAAAATCCCGAATAGCTGGCAGTCAGACACCTGGGGTCAAACCTTCATTCAGTCTGACGTCCGCCAGTCAGACCCTCATTCGGTCAATCCTGGCGCCCGATACTAGGGGCCCCCACCAGGGTTTGCTAGTAGATCAATTTGCAACGATCTACTAACTAATGAAGGTCAAAATTCGCACGAGGTGAAGGGCTACTAAATAAAGTCGTTAGTAGGGAAATTTCCTACTTAATAGTATCTATTAATAGCATGCCTTAGTTAGTAGCTAGTTAGTAGGTCGGTCTACGTACTAATCAATGTTTGAATGCACATTTTATTGATTTTGTTAAGCTTCGCTCAAAGGCACTCACGTGACACACAACCTCACACATCCAAGACGTCCAAGCCAGATGGAAGTTGTGGGGGAAAGTAGTGGATAGGCTAGTTACATAATTAGTAGCTAGTAGGCGTTAGTAGTATTTTCAGCCTACTAGCCAATTTACTAGCAACCCCTGGTTGAGATATCCTTATGACCGACTGTGCTGTGTTTCCGATATCGCACATGCAGCGCGAGAATGATGTCGCGACAGCGTAGTACTGTCGCCCTGTTTCTTTTTTGATATATATAATTATGTAACTAGTCAGTAGGTATTAATAGAAAATATCCATGTTAATACCTACTGGCTCAGGATTTTGCCTACTAACTAAAGTTGCCTTAGTAGTTAGTAGAAAGTTAGTTAAACGTTAGTAGATTTTCAGCCTACTAGCCAATCTACTAGCAAACCCTGGCCCCCACCCCCCTTCCACCTCAGAGCCACTTCTCGATTTCAGGACTTGAAATTTGTGGACATTATCATCTACCAGAGTACTTTTGCCAACAACATCACTGCAAAAATGGAGGTAGGATTAATGAGCATTATATGAGGCATTTAAGTATTGAGCACGGGGATGAAATTTTGAAATGGTTGGCATATAGATGGGAAATCACTTCCTTTGGATTGCCCATGGGCCAACAGGGCAGCGGTTTTCTGGTGTTTTTAAGTGGAATGTCTAATTTCTGGCACGCGTTTGACCGAGGGATTCTCCTTGGGCACTGCATGTGAGGGCTATTGCTTTGACGGGCCAGTTTCATATAGAAATGAGGCAGTGAATTGACCCAGTTTCTGGCATATTTCCCACCCTTTGACCAAACCTCCCTCGAGCACAATGCGTGTGGGGACCCCAGACGCATGCATAAAAGTGAATTGGCCTGATAAAAACACGGGAAAGTATCGAGTAGTGGTAGACGTTACGTCTAGAACCACGGAAACACGGATAAGAGTCTTTGCTTACAAGCTTACTCTAGAACATTGTTACCTCGGTCCGGATCCAATAAATATGGGGCCGGACCGACAACCTGGCAAAAGGAACGGTTGAGAGCTGTCGGACCCAGCGTCCACTGGACCGACAGATCCAGACCAAATCCTTCTCAGGACCGTTGGTTGGATTGTGTGGACACGGTAACTGCCACCGTGTCCACCTCTCACTTGGGTCAGTCGGACTGTACTGCTGGACCGGCTCTGGTACCGAACCAGGCACTGATTACCGGACCAGGCTGATCCAGTCCGACTGGATCGACTTAGGTGAATGTGTACTCGTTCCAGAGTCCACATTCGTATCAACCACTCCCCCCCCCATCAAGTGCGCGTCCCGAGCACCACGTATATGAGAGGAGATCAGTTTACACAACCCAAGTCACCCCGAACCTTTTTACATGCCAAAAATGTTTGTGTTCAAAAACAAACAAGGTTCTTATCGGTCCATCCGACACTGGTCCCCTTGACCACTGTTACCTTGAGATCCAACAACCAAACAAAACCCCTGGATCCAATAATCAAAACAAAAGAAACCCCTGGATCCAATAATGTCTGCAAAATCGATATAGTTCCCTGTTACCTTAGAAAGAAAAGTAAGGTAACCTCTGGATCCCAGCCTGGATCCACTCAAATGTTTGATTCTGAACACCCAAATAACCCAAATTGATACTTCAATAAAACAGGAAATCATAACCAGATCAAAAACAGAACTCCCTCATGGTTCCACAGAAAATGGATGGTATGCAAAATAAAACAAATCCCAAACTGACTGTTGGGTCCATCCAAACAGGTATAGCAAATATGAATCAAAAACTGGTCCCAGTCCAGAAAGTTTATAACCAAAAGAAAACAAACACACCAATCACTCCACTGGTCCCAACAGGTTAGACCTGTTGTAACTCATTTCTGGCCACGACTGCGAAGTCGCGTTCTGGGACCTTGGATCGCCTGCGTTTGCTGCGAAGATCCTCCAGAGTGTTCTCCACGCTGCTCCTGGGTCCGTTCCTGCGTTTGCTCCGTTGATACCGCTCCCTGTGAAGCTCCTCTCGCTTGTCGATTCCCAACGGGATCCACCCCAACGGCCTTGAGGTAAGCCGCGTTCCAGTCGCGCAGCTGCTTTTTGCTTTTCCCGGTCCAGAACTCCTATTGCCTTCTCTATCCCTGTAACCATTTCCGCCTCACGGTTCCGTCCCCATTTTCGCGCGTCCCCTTCTGCTTCCTTCCTAGCGTTCGCCAGTGCCTCCTTTGTAGCGGCTAGTTCATTCTCAAGCTGCTGAATCCTTTCTTTTTGTGCCGCTACCGTGGCCTGTAACCTCTTTGTCTCCTCAGTGAACGCTGCATTTAACGCATCAAGGGCGCTGGAGACAGGAGTCGGTGCAGCCATTTCGAACGAGAACGAAGGAACAGTAGTTGTTTGTCGGGGTTTGCAGTAGCGAGTCGGAGAACAGAAACCAAAGTGCGCTTGATGTATGGTTCCTTGTCTTCGCGCTTAATTTTTATCGTCGTTCCCGGCTCCACGGTCCAGTACTCCTGTACAGCCACGCCTTCCTCGGATCGTGTAGTCAGCTGGGAGTTACCTCAGGACTGAGATGATGTTTCCCCGTTAAAGCTGTCCCATACCAGCCGGGGTTGGATCATTCTCGGTCCGTCTCCATTTGGATCCAACTCCCCCATCGCTGGCTCCAATGCGATCCGGTCTCAGTTATGGCCATGTTTGGCTGAGTTTTTCCTTTCGAACTCAGCTAACAATTCTGCACAGTGTTCCAGATGTGCAACCGGTTCCCATGTGGCCTCATGGGTCGGATAACCCTTCCATAGTACCAGGTACCTCTTTCTTTTTCCAGCTCCCTTGGATCGTAGAACCGTCTCCACTTCGAATTCCTCGGCTCCAGTTAGTTCGTCCACCAGAGCCGGTCCTGGAGGATCGTCCCTCTTGAATTCCTCGGAACGTATATACTCCTTGAGTTTGGAGACGTGGAAGGTTGGATGTAGTCGCCATGTTTCTGGTAGATCAATGCGGTAGGCCACCGGTGATATCACTTTGGTCACCTTGAATGGCCCGATGAACCGTCTTCGGACCTTAGCTGGAACATGCTTGGTCACGGCCAAAGGAAGATGTGCACTTCGTAGGCACACTTCTTGGCCCACTTGGAACTCCACGTGCCTCCTTTTCTTGTTGGCTACTTGGCACATTTGCTCCTGGGCGGCGTGGTAGTTCTTCTTCGCGTCCATCAAATCGTCCCGCATTCGGTCCACCATGGCTTCTGCGGCCTCAACATTGCTCTTGGGCCGGTCCAACTCCAATCCCTTCGGGTGCTGGCCGTACATAAGGTAGAACGGCGTGTACTTGGTACTGGCGTTGATCGAGTTATTCGCTGCAAATTCTGCCGTGCTCAGGTAGTCGCTCCACTTCTCCGGCCTGGCCTCAATATAGGGCCGAAGGAAGTTCTCCAGGGTCCGGATCGTTACTTCACTCTGGCCATCCGACTGTGGATGGTGAGCAGTTGACATCCGCAGATCCGTTCCTACGAGCCTGAACAGTTCCTTGTAGAACTGGCTCGTGAACCGTGGATCTCGATCCGAAACGATCACTTCAGGTATCCCTGAGGTAGGGAACACCTGGGATAGAAACAACTCGGCATACTCCTTTGCCGATACCTCCTTGGTACATGGCACGAACTTGCACATTTTTGTGAGCCGGTCCACAAAGACAGCTACAGCGGTATACCCATTCGATTTCGGCAAATCGGTCACAAGGTCCGTTGTCAGCTGTTCCCACTTATATGTCGGAACGGGAAGCGGATTCAGCAATCCTTTGGGCTTCGCGTTCTCGGTCTTCATCACTTGGCATGTGGGGCACGAGCGGACATAGTCGGTCACGGTTCGTCTCCAACCGCGCCACCAATATCTTCGGCTCACGAGCTCGGCCGTCCTGGCCACTCCTGGATGTCCCGCCATCGGAACATCGTGGTGATCGTGCAACACCACTTGTCGTTTTGTGGTAGGGACCACTAGTTTTGGGTCCACTCCTGGTTCGGTTTGATATAAAAGCATTCCCGGTTCGGTCCGAGAATACCCGGGTACATGTCGTCCTTGGTCCAGTTGGTCCAGAATACGCTTCAAAGTAGGGTCATCAGTGGTCGCTTGCGTCCATTCCTGCGCCTCCCCGGGCGAAATTTTGGCCTCCAAAATTGCATTCAACTTGAGCTGAGGCTTGCGTGACAATGCATCAGCCACCACATTGGATCTGCCCGGGAGGTAGACGATCTTCGGCATAATAGACTGAAAATATCCCGCTTTCAACCAGCGGGTCTGGGTCCGAGACAGGACCCGTTGCTGGAGGAAATGTGTAGCGGGCTGGTGGTCCGTGTAGACAGTGGTCCCTTTCGGCGCTCCTTCGAGATAATGGCGCCATTGAGCCAAGGCATAGGAAATGCCCAAAAGCTCCCTTTCATAGGCCGAGTACTTCTGTTCGGCCGAGTTGAGGGACCTACTGATGAACGCCACCGGTTGAAGTCCATCGTCAGCCTCCTGCATCAATGTGGCTCCCAGCGCAAAATCCGAAGCATCCGTGACAACTACATATGGCTTGTCCGGATCCGGTATCAGCAGGACCGGAGCCGTCGTCAGACTTTCCTTCAGGGCTTCAAAAGCTGCCTTCTGCTCGGCTCCCCATTCCCATGGCTGGTCCTTCTTCACAAGCTTCTGGATCGGCGCCGCTACCTTCGAAAACTGTCGAATGAAGCGACGGTAATACGAAACCATCCCCAGAAAACTTCGGACCTCAGGAACAGAGGTCAGCGGCTCCCAATCCCGGATCGCCTGGACCTTGGACCGATGCGGCGAGATTCCATTCGCCGAGATCCAATGGCCCACAAAATCCAGTTCCTTCACGGCGATAGAACACTTCGATGCCTTCGCGTACAGGTTGTGCTCCGCTAGCTTGTCCAATACCAAGCGTAGGTGCTCCGCATGCTCCTCCTCGTTCTTGCTGTAGACTATGATGTCATCGAGGAACACGACCATGAACCGGTCATGGAAATCCCGGAACAGGTCGTTTATCATAGCCATAAACTGCGGAGGGGCGTTTGTGAGCCCAAATGGCACAACCTTGTACTCGTAGTGTCCGTACCGGGTCCGGAACGCTGTCTTCTCCTGGTCCTCAGGCCGGATCGGCATCTGCCAGTAGCCGGATCGCAGGTCCAACCGGCTAAACACCTTAGCTCCCTGTAGTCGGTCCAATAGCTCCTCGGGTAGCGGTAGTGGATAGCGGTTCTTGATGGTCCTCTGGTTGAGCCAGCGGTAGTCGATGCAAAAGCGAAGGCCACCGTCCTTCTTGTTAGCGAAGAGGACCGGTGCGCCCCATGGACTCTTGGAGGGCCGGATCAACTCCCGGTCCAACATATAGTCCAGCTGTTTACGGACCTCCTGAAGCTCCGCCGGAGATAGCTTATACATGGGACGAAAGATTGGCTTCGTCCCCTCCTCAACTTTGATCTCGAACTCGTGCCCGTTTCGGACCGGTGGTGGTCCCTTGGGCAGATCCGAGGCAAATACTCTCCGATAGCTCTCCAGTAGGTTCGTAATCTTTCGAGAGGTGTCCTCCCGAATCAGTCGCTCCACATCGTCCTTCTGATGTCCGTCTTCTGGCTCCACTTCCGTAACTACCACCATCAAAGCTCCACAATCGTTGGACCGTATCCCTCGCCAAACGTTGGTGGCGGATGTCGGTTCCAATCCCCCAATACTCATGACTTCAGTTGGTTTTGGCTGAGTTGAAATAGCTAATGGTAATGATAGTTGGCTCCGGCCCCGACGAACCTTAATGGTCCGAGTGCGAAAACACAAATCGGGGTTTTCAGCAACCAACCATGGAATTCCCAATATCATTTCATATGCCATGCCAGGGAACAAGTGGAAATCAGACACAAAATTAACTGATCCGGACCGGAACTGTAACCGGTCCGCTCGTCCTGTAACCTGTTTCCTGGAACCATCTGCCATAACCAAAGTCCGTTGTTCGGGGAAAACCTTTACACCCACTTTCTCCACTACTTCCTTCGAAAGGTAATTTTCCCAACTGCCCGAATCGACATAAGCCACTACTGGCACGTCATTAATAAAAACCCTTATTTCAAACCCCGTAAAACGACTATTCTTGCCGGCCCCGCCGGTCTTAGCTAAAAAAGAAAAATTGTCGGCCGTCGCAGAACCGGTCCGACTAAGTGCCTGCCCTAGCACTTCCCCATCCACCTCGGTAGCTCCTTGACCTTTCCCTGGTTCAAGTGATGCATCACGCTCCGAGTGGTCCGATGGCCCCACGGGCTGTTCTTGCCCTTGACCGTCGGTGGCTCCTCTCAAGGGTCCCGTCCCTGGTGACCCGGTCCGCACATCTGCTGTATCTTGGGGACTGTCTTGCGGACTGGAGCTGTGTTTCGGTTCTTCCGGCTGGTCTTTCCAGCGTACTCTTTTTTCCCTTTGCCCTTGATCTCCCGGATCGCTGGCCTCATCACCACCCGTTTCCTGGTCCAAGGCTGGTGGTCCTGCGCCTCGGACCTTCAATTTACTGATCTCTTGGCGTCGGACAGTTTCGGACAATATCGCACTCCATGGTTGCCTCCACAGAGATAACACGACAATTGTCCCCTGCCGCCGCCTCCTGGATTCCCTCTTCCGCCTTGTCGGCCTCCAGTGCCACGGCCTCTGCCTCGGCCTCCGCCTCCTCGGCCACGGCCACGGCCACGGCCTCGGTCTCCAATGGCTCCAAGTCGGTCCTCACGCGGTCCATCGCCAATGCTGTTGACTCGGCTTCGTCGGTTCCATCTTGGTCTGCCTCCTTGGCCCCTGGCACCGGAATGTGGATGTAGGGTCCGGACACCGTCGAGTCGTTCAGCCATTTCAATCGCTTCCTGCACATCCCCTCGCACGAATCCAGCGATAGTGGTGCGAAGAGGGTCTCGTAACCCAGCGACGAACGTCGAAAACATTTCCGCCTCCGTCATGTCCGGGATGCGAAAACAAATGTGCTGGAACCGGCGCACGTAGTCACGCACGGTCCCTCCCTGCTTGAGGCCACGTAGCTCGGTCCGGGCCCGTTCCGTCGAAGTCGTAGGCTCAAATTGGCGTCGTGCCTCCGTTGCCCACTCTTGCCAATCAGCGAAGGGTTGGCGTCTCCCCTCAGCCATGCGAAGCTCCTGCAAGTTCATCCAACGCGAGGCCGCTCCTCCAACGTGGGCCGACAGCACTCGGATCCACTGGACCTCAGGGACATCTTGGGCCCGCAACCACCTGCCCATCTGCATAACCCACTCGGTGACGGACACATCGTGGTCACCGGTGTAGGGCTTGGGCATCTGCAACTTCAAGTGGCGCAGAGGGTTGCGTCCATCCGGTGGGTTTGGTGCGCCTGGTCCTGGTGGTCCTCCCGGACCTCCTGGTCCGCCTGGTCCACCTGGTCCTGGTCCACCTGGTCCACCCGGTCCTCCTGGCCCTCCTGGTCCTCCTGGTCCATTGGGTCCTCCTGGCCCTCCTGGTCGCCTCGATCCGTCTGGTCCATCATCATCGTCATCGCCTCCACCGCCTCCACCGCCGCCTGCTGGGTGCGTTCCTTGTCGCCGGTTCATCTGTCCAGTTGGGTCTTGTTGGCCCACTGATGCGTATGATCCCATCCCAGCGAATGGGTCCGATCCGGAGTTGAACCCTCCCCGACCACTCGTCTGCTGCATGGCTCCTGGTGGCACTTGTGCTGCGGGCCATGGTCTGCCTTGGTCGGTAGCTTGGTCTCGAATAACGGGACCTGGTCTGCGGTTCAACCTGGATCCTGGGTCGGCGGTTCCTCTGGGGGGTAGAAGCACAGGTAGAGGTGCGGCGTTGACGTCCATAGGTGATACCAGCGGTGCTTGAGATTGTCCTGACGAAGTGGCTACTGTTGGTGGCACGGCCGGTACACCGGTCAGCCCTGTTGTGACCACGGGTACCAAAGGTGGAGCCGTTGGTGCCTGGACCGTCTGCGTTCCAACGTACACGGGAACGTGTTGCGGTCCGGTGGGCACCTGCTTGGACCATAACTTGACGAGCTCTTCCACGTTGGGTTTGGCTTCTGTCTCGCGCCAAAGTCGGTCCTTGTCCTTCTCCAACTCCTTGGTAACCACGTCGAGCGTAGCTACAGCGACCTTGTTGTCGTTGAGCTGATGTGTGAGATACTCGGTCCTGGCCCCAAGGTTCTTGACATCGTCCTCTGCCTTGGCGGCCAAACGGTCCTGGCTCAGTTGGAGACGGCGCTCCAGCTCCGCGGTGAGCTGTCCATACTCTTGGCGTTGTGCCTCCAATCTCTCGGCGAGACCCGCGACCTGTTGATCTACGAGGGCCGCCTGCCGTTCTTCGGCTTCTCTCCTCTGGGCCTCGAGACGGTAGTCGAGATCTTCGGCTTGCTGGTCCAGCAAAGCGGCTGCGTGCTCCTGTTGCTGTTGCAGCTGGCCCCGGACCTCTTCGAGGGCCGCCTGTAGGTTGGCCACGGTCCGGTCCGCCCATTGACCCGCGTCCACCTCCAGCTGGTTCATACGTACGTCGGCTTGGTTGTTCTCGACGTGAACCTGCTGTACGTGCTGGTAGTTCTGCTGCACGAACATTGGTCCTTGGGCCGGTGGTGGAGGGTCGTCTTCGGTCCCCAAACTCATCTCGTCTCCCTCGTCCACATGGTCGGGATAGGCTGGGGCTTCCTCGTACGGGATAAGGTCCATGCCTGGCGCCTAGCGGTCTCTCTGGCTGCGGCTCTGGCTCGTTGACCCTCGAGTACCTCCAGATACAAGGCCTGGAAATCGGGGTCGTTCCTCTGTTCCTCCGTGAACACGGAGTCACAGGATCCCACGCTCTCCAAATCTTCGTCTCGCGGTCCACGCGGTACAGGTATGTCGGCCAAGCTGGGTCCGGAAACAAAAGTCAGAGGTGTGCCACGATAACTTGTTGGGTAGTCCACCTGAAACGCGTTCCAATGCGCGACGGTAGCTGGAGCGGGAACGGTAGGTGCTGCGGACACTGGCACTTGGAACTCCGAGCCAGTGGATGCGTCGGTCAGGTTCGAAGGTGTCGAAGGGTACATATAGATCTCCTTGGTGATGCGGTTCGCGAGTCCGGGAACTCGCTCCGAAACCAGTTGATAAAAACACGGGAAAGTATCGAGTAGTGGTAGACGTTACGTCTAGAACCACGGAAACACGGATAAGAGTCTTTGCTTACAAGCTTACTCTAGAACATTGTTACCTCGGTCCGGATCCAATAAATATGGGGCCGGACCGACAACCTGGCAAAAGGAACGGTTGAGAGCTGTCGGACCCAGCGTCCACTGGACCGACAGATCCAGACCAAATCCTTCTCAGGACCGTTGGTTGGATTGTGTGGACACGGTAACTGCCACCGTGTCCACCTCTCACTTGGGTCAGTCGGACTGTACTGCTGGACCGGCTCTGGTACCGAACCAGGCACTGATTACCGGACCAGGCTGATCCAGTCCGACTGGATCGACTTAGGTGAATGTGTACTCGTTCCAGAGTCCACATTCGTATCATGGCCAGTGATCCAAAATGTGGAACGGATGAAATTGCTGGATGTGTTGACATCACCCTTGGTGGCTGGAAAAGGTTCGCCAGAAGAAGTCGAGCACCATGGACTTGCGCGCCCATCTCGCAGAAGCCAGAGCTATCCTACGGATCCGGGACTGCGAAATCAAGAGGCTGCGTGAGCAAGCATTGGGAGGGCACATCATCCAGTGAGTGAACGAAATATATCCAAACCCAGTCCCTTTTCTTTCTTTTTTTTGTTGCATCGAAGACCCCCTGGCGTGGCTGTGTGTAAACACCTTACACTAGCTATGTTTTGTTTCGATTGTCGATCGGTATGATGTGAGTCATCAAGGGAAAATGGGCTGGTTGAATGCATGCGGTCTGACGATCCCTTATCAAACCACTGGATCCCAAAAGGAATGGATCGATATGGTCATAAAAATAATGAGAAAAAACCCTGAACAATGGATGGATTGGTGTGGATCAGGAACCCTGTCAGGCTAAGACGTGCCGACAGGGAATACATCAGGATGCATGGATGTCCATGTTGCGGAGCAGCCAGCCAGGCCTCCAATCAACACCGACAGAAATCTGTCTCAACCAAGGCACGTGTCCTCATTTTTCTTTGCTCTGCTGCTTTGTTTGAAATCGCTTTTGGTTGCAGTTTGGGGAGCGCTGAAGTAGAGGATCCCATCGTTCCATTGTCAAATAATATTTGTTATTATTTTTTTTCATTGTGTTTGATTGTTGTGTTGAAGGTGCCCAGCATCAAGAAAGGGGGTGTCCAGTGCTGCGAGGCCTCGGTCCAAGCAACTGAGACGCCTCCTGAAAAAAAGCCCATGGTCGATCCGGAGCTCCAGGTATGGTTTCTTTTTGAGTGAATGTATTTTGGAGCGGGAAGAAATGCCAGTTCATGGCTGTTTTTACGAATGAAAATCAATCTTTCTTGGGAGGCAAAAGAGGGAAACGAAAAAAAGCTTTTGTTGGATGGCTGCATCCCCAATGGATGAGCAACAACAGAAATGCTCTTTTCATTGACCCTTTGATATAAAGTGAGTGTGTGGGTGTGTGCTTTCATGTGCTTTCCTTGCAGGCGCAACTGACTTTTCTCGCAAGAGAATTAGTCAAGGCAAAGTCCCTCCAGGAAGACCTCAGACGGGATAACCAGCGACTCGTCGAGCTCAGGGCCAAAGACGAAGAGGAAATTCGAGAGCTGAAAGAGGAAATCGCGGAAGGAAGGAAGCGGGAGGAGACTTTGGACAACGCCTTGGAGGAGTGAGTTCCATCGATTTCGGAAAACCACAGGAACTGAACTGAGATTGAGCTAAGCTCTTTTTGCTGTTGTATTTGTGCTCATCCATCCACTCACAGGGCATGAAAAAAATCAAGGAGGTTGGAAAAGACGTTGTCATTCTTCGAGCAGAAAATTTAACACCTTATTATCCGTTGTACGCTGATTTTGTGTCTTTCCCTAATGCATCGATTGGAAGGATTTTTTTTCATTTTTGTTTTTACATCACGCAGGAGCCTGGCGGCCAAAAAAACCTTGAAGCGCAAGCTGGAAAGGGCGACCGAGCAGCTGTCCGGTGAGGAGATGAGCAGGACAGCTCATGAGCGAAACCACTACAGGCAGATGCTCGACAACAAGGGGGACGAGATCAAGAATCTGAACCGCCGGCTCAAGTCCATCCACGCTGACTTTCTCAGGATGAGACAAGTCGCGGAAGCTGATGCTCAAAACCTCAAGAAGCAAAAGGAGGTGCGCCTTATTATTGTATATCATGTTTGAATGCGAAAATAAGGTTTTCATCCTGATAAAACACAACAGCAGAACCTGCATTTCTTGAATTTGTTATTTTTGTTTTTTTTTTGGGGGGGGGGCGCATTGTCATCACTTTAGATTTGGACCAGTTTTTGTTTGGTTTCTACAGCTGCCATCCCATGTCAGACCAACGCACATGTTCCCACTGTCAGACATCGTTGCTTGTGAAAGATTTGGCTGAATTTCCATCGATTTATATCCCCCCATGTGGGTGGCACCGGTCAAGTAATGCGATCTGGTGTGTTTGATTTTCAGGAGGTGGAGTCAATGATGGAAATGGAACGGGGAAAGAAACGGGCACTCCAAAAAGATCTCCAGATCTCGGAGACGGAGTTGCTGAAATCCCACATTGCTGTGGAGGAGAAAGGGCAGGAAATCAAACTGCTAAAATTTCGATTGCAAGACGCATGGGGCGAACTATCTCAGGTTAGTGACAATGGCTTTTTTTTCCCCTGGGGGTTTGCATGGAATTTGAAACTCAAAGTTTGACAAAAAAAGTGGATAACAGGAATCAGAGGTGATTAGAGTGGTTGAAAATGAGTTTCAAAATTTGAAGCCATTTGAAAAATGTTGAAAACATCATGAGGAACTGCTTGATGTCTGGAAATCAAATATCTGTTGGGGTTTTCTCGGAAGGTTTTGTTTTTCAGTGATTTGAAGTCCCCTCTCTTGTTGTGTTTGTGTAGGAGCGGCGCCAGCCAGCGGGCACTTCCTTGTCGGTGGCTTTTTCACCGTCAGGAAATAATGAATCTGAATATTTGCAGATGGAAGGAAAGGAGATAGGATATTAATGAAAAAAGAAGGAAAAGAAAAAGTTGTGTTAATATTTTGGTAAAAAATTGGGGAGAAAGTAAAGGGAGATGCAAATCAGTGGATGTATACTTTCTGTCCGCTTGATGTATTAGATTGTGGGCAAACCACACTGGGAAAAATAGCATTATTGCTGAAAGAAAAATGACTTGTTATCGAAAGGGAGAAAAATGCATGAGGGGAAAAAGAAAGTAACGAATGAAACTACTGGTCGTTGTTACAAAATGTTGGAATGAATGGAAGCCTGACATCAGAAAACGGGAAAAAAAGGAGGGAAAAACTTTGAAAAAAAAAAGAGAAAGGGGGATATGAGGGAATTAGCCACACGGATATGTGAGGAAGAAAAGAAAAAAAAAATGAAAAATGAAAAAAGAAAAAAGAAAAAAGAAAGAGAAAAAAAGAGAAAAGAAGAAAAACCCACTGCGAACCCAGTGGCAAATATATGTAGATGTTTTTTTATTATCATTAGATAGGTTTTTTCCCGAAAGGGGTTTTTTCCTTGAAAAAACAAGGCACTCCGGCGAAAGAAGGTGGTTCGATTCCACCTGTGCCTAAAAATAGGTTCAGGTTAGGACAAGGGTTTTATTTCTTTTTAATAAAACATTCAAAAACGGCCATGACGTTTTGTTGTAATTTTTAAAAAACAACAGAAACGGAATCTCATGAGGCTAATAAAAAAATTGAATGAAATGATGGAACTGTGGCACCTGTTTCTACGATACACTGACCATGTCGAGGAATCGGATTGTTTGAGAATCGATGGATGCATTTCACTTTTGCCTTCATTGCTTATGCTTATGGTACAATTTTTCTGGAGGGAGAGATTGGGAAATTGTAACTTTGATGAACGTGTTCGTATTTGCCATTGTTTTGTGAATTGATCCCAAGCTTTGAGGAAGGAAGGAACTTCTGAGTGTTTTGGAGAGGAGGGTTGCTTTCTGCATGAATTGTCAAGCATGCCTTGTAAAATGTGTTTTTTAATGTCCCAGCATGAATTCCTTGTGTGTTGAGGTTTTCTGCTCAGCATTGGGTGTTGGCTTCAATCAGAACTTTAGGAGAAAGACGATGTGGACAAAGATCCACTCTGCCATGGTGGATGTTTTCATATGAAGGGGTCTCTTTTTCATGACTCCAATCACGGTGGCTGAAATGAAGAATCTGTTTACTGTGGCTGAAATCGGCAGGCTTTCCTCGACCGTGTAACGATTTCCCGCCAGCAACATGCAATCGAAGAACCACCCAGTGAGGCCCTGCGCCAATCTCCCCTCGTCTCGAAAACGAAACAACGACAAATCGATCCATCACAGCCCTCGGCCAGTTAGTCTGGCTTTTACTGCGCCGTTTGTGCATCGAAGAAAGGGGTCATCTGTCATGTGGGCGGCTTCCAGCGTGGGGTGGGGAGACCACCAGTGAGGATCGCGAAACACAAGACTGGGGGAAGATGCGCAATTTCCGTCACGTATTCCGATTAGAAGAGAGGGGCAGTACGTGAACTCACAACGCAAGTCGACGACTTCCCTGGTCCACCGTCCTTCATCGGGACTTTCATAGCCTTTCGGGTCACGGCGCAAATCCACCCACCCCCATCTCGTGAATCCTTCTTATTTTTTTTCTCATAGCTGCAGCTTCTTTCTCGACCTCTCCTCCGTGAGAAAATAACAGGTTTCGAAATCGAAAAGGACGTACACATACGCTTCCGTGTTGCGTTCGGGCGGCGGAAAAAAAAACGCGCTGTGGTGGTCCTACTCCTTCGCCATCCAAGCACACTCGTTATAGCGACACGGTCGCCGTGTTTTTTTTTTTCGTGTGGTCCGCACCCTGGAAAACCTACATTTCGGCAAGGAAAGTCGGTCGTGAATTGGCGTGCAGCAGTGGAATAAATCTCCCCCCAGAAGGTAATGCGTGACGTAAATCCAGAAACGGCTGCATTTGCCATGTTTGGTGTTTTTTGTTTTTTTTTTGCCCTGGACGCAGAAAGGGGGTTCGCAAGAAGCCCATCCTCCCCATTCTCTACCCCCGACAGATTTCATTATGTTTTTTTCCTCCTTTTAACATCGTCGGCTTGCGTCGTCGTAAGGGTAATCGTTTCGTGTGCAAGTTTTTTTTTTATCGGTTTTGTGTTCATAATAGAGTAGGGGGAAACTCGAGGAACAAAGAATCGTCATGGAGACGGCGGCGGCGGCGCTATTCTCCCCGGACCGGCCATTCAATGCCGGAGCGGAAGTTTTTGTCAGGGAGCCGTGGGGGCAGTTGGGGCAGCTAACGCAGGGACTCGTGGATATCGTGGAAAGGGTGTTGAAAACGGATGAATCCATGAGGAGCGACGCTTATGGGATTCTGAAATGCTTGAAGAAATCGCTCCAGAGGGCGAGCGATCTCGTCGAATTGGCGTGCCGATCCAAAATTTATCGAGCTTTGCGGGCGGATCGGATCAGGAGCGAATACAATGACGTAACTCTGAGACTGAGAATTTGCCTCAACGGTCCGTCGCTGGAACAACCCCATTCCTGGGCATTATCAGAGGGAAGAATTCGATTTGTTTTTTTTCTCTTTCTGGCAATGTGGTCAGATTCGGCCCCCCCCCCCCCCCCCAAACCAAAAAAAAAAACTGAAAGGAAAAGGAAAAAACAGAAAGGGAGTGAATTTTAACACTAAATCGACAAAGATCCAGTGGTTTTCTTTTCACCTTCGTAAAAATGGTGATGTTGCGTTTGAGTTTTGAAACTGGGGGAAACGTGTGTTTCATTTTATGCCCTTCTCCAACTGAGAGCCCCACTTTTCAAGCTTTCTATATTTCACAATGTTTCTTTTTCCATATTTTCAATTCTACAAAATGACAAACACTGGATGGATGTTCATTTTGAACAGAGCTCGGCAACGATACTTATTTATTCTCTTTTTTTTAGCATATTCTTTCTGTCGGTTTTTCAGGCCTCGACTCCATGCTATCCACAAGGCAGGGTAAATTTGTGATTGAAACCAGAGGGGATGTGAAGAGGCTGCAAGAAGATTTTGGGGGCACACTTTTTCCCAAGGACGGGGAAGAAATGAGGTTTTGCGTCGAAACCCACAACACCGCATCAAAAATTTTCAGCAGGGAAATCAGCGCCCGACGAGGCTCCGTTGCTCTTCGCAAAGTTATGCTGGATGCTTTTGATGAAAATCAAATAAAGGTAGGCATTATGCATTTTTATTATTATTTTTTTTTTTTTTGGGGGGGGGAGGGGAAATAAATATTCCTTTTCTTGTATATTCAATGATAAGAAAAGAAAGCAGCCGCATGAATCTTCGAACAGAAATTCTGTGTTGAAGATTCTTTCTTTTCTCGTCTTGTTTTGCCCTCCAAAAAGCTGTCGAAAATTGCCAAATTGTCAAATGGTTGGCATAGAATCGTAGAATCTGATTGAGTGAAGTTTTAACTGGGATCTGCAATATGATTTGCAGAATGAGTGGCCAGCCACGTCGAGGCAGCTTTTCAAAGACATGGATGATGCTCGAGATCAGAAAAATCACGTGCGTGGGTTTCATGTATACATTATGCGCAAACGAAAAGGGGATGCATCGGAAATTGGATTTAACTTTTTTTGGCACTTTATCGAGTGAAGTATCCTAGAAAAATATATATCAAAAAGCGGAGCTGTGTTTTTGTGAGCTGTGTTTTTGTTTCTACCTCGTTTTTGGTGTCAGAAATCCAATGACTTCATGGACTTTCTTTTTGTAAAGGAAAGCCGCCAACCGACTTTTTTTTATATCCATTGAAAGCAAAAATCAAAAGGAGCTTTGTTTACCCCGGCCACTTCCAGTCATTTTCCATTTTTTGGGGGGGGGATCTCCCAAATTTAGACCCTTAAATCTCGATTTTTGAGTTCAAAAGCCCTGTTGCATGTCCAGGAAGAAGAGCACTTCATCCGACACATCTTGATCGCGCTGGAAATCCTCCAAAACACGCAAACATTGAAAGAAGAACGATTGGCCAAAAGCCAGAAAGGCACCCCCCCGGAGTTCTACTGCCCGCTGAGCCTGTGCATCATGAAGGAGCCGGTGGTTTTGTTCGAAACTGCCGTGACTTATGAGAAGAGCAGCATCGAGAAATGGCTGAAAGGTTATGGTGACGGGACTTGCCCCGTGAGTCAGACGAAACTTTCCAGTCGATCTTTCGTGGAGAACAAAGCGCTGAAGTCTGTCATAGATGATTGGATGAGAAATCATGGCGACAGCGAGGTGCCTAAGAAAAAAAAAAAAAAAGTCGAATTCGATTTAGGGGATGAAAACATGAATGGAGGGGAAAAAGAACGAGGAAAGAAAATCATCGAAAGAGAGGAAAGGAAAATTAGCAATGGGATGAGATCGATCCTGAAAAAGGAAACTGTGGTGAAAACGAAAAAAGAAATCGTTTCGTGATTTTTTTTTTCTTGAGACATAGATTTTTTTATTTTTTTGTTGTGTTTTGTTCTTTTAGGTTGTTTTTTCTTTTTTTTTTTTGACATGATATTTTCTATATATATATTGCAGAGTTTTGGGGGTGGCGAAGGAATTTTTCGCCTGTTTTTGTGTTTGTCTTTTTTTTTTTCAAAGGGGTTGATGCGCAATGGGCTGAATATAAATACAACTGAAAACTTAAAATCATGCTTTTTGATTTTAGACGTATGGGTTGGGGGAAATTGTAAAGTTTTTGGCTTGTACTTTTTGGATTGGCATAAAAAATGGAGAATCGCTCATGGCAACAGCACCAAGTTTACTAATTTCTTTGTTGGGCCTGCAAATAGATCACTCCGACATAATCTTCACAAAAAAACTTCAAAAAATAATACGAATTACCCAAATTTCTGCATCTCAAAAAGCACCCCCATGGCCAGTTGACTGTTTAACCAAAACAGAACAAGCAAACGATTGCTGTCGTCATTTTTTCTATTTTTTATTAAACTATTTTTTTTATTTTCTATGCATTACATGTACAGAAATACATATATTATTTCAACCTTTTCCTTTTTTTTTTTTTAGGGGGGGGGGGGGGACAGGATGCTAAGAAATTCGAGAATGTTGTATATAATGTTGTATGTATTTTTGTTGATATGCATTCAGGACGACAGCGACTCATCCTTTGATTCTTGCGTAAGCACTTTGGGGGACGATTCTGCATTTCTGGAAGGAGCACATAGAAAACAAGTCAAGCAGCAAGACACCAATTGTTTTATGCCGATCGACATGGAATGGACATCCACCGAGCTCACCGATGCAAGGGATGGTGCTTTTCAAAACAACCAGAAGGAGAAAGCCAACATCTTCGACCCCCAACCCATATTATGGGATGTAGATTGTGAGGTGAGCGATCGCATCGGAGGAAATTGCCGCTCCAAATGCTAAGGGTTGAATTCAAATCTGTGCATTTTTACAGCCGATGGTCGTTTTGCTTGTTTTAGGAAAAACAAAAACCACTGGGTTCGTTCTGTATGTATTGCATTGTGAGAACAGAAAAGAAAAAAAAAGCAAAAACGAAAGCTACCGTAAGAGCTTGGATGCCCGTGATCGATGGATTCAGATCTGGATGTGCTACATAGCAACCAAAAGTGGATGAGATGTTAAAAATGATTCTTATTTTCTTCCGATAATCGTTTTCTGGACGTTTCGAGGTTGACTTTGTCCTTTCCCCCCCCCCCCCCCCAAATCTCTACCATTGTCCATTGATCGATTGGTGTGTTTTCACAGGTCTTGGAACTTGAAAGCAACGATGTCAGTGAGGGGACTTGGGGGGTGATAGATGATTTATTTCTGGATTGATATTGAAATAGAAAAAGAGGCTTGCAAATGGTGGCAAAATCGCCATACAGAAAATAACAGCGACACAGAAACGCACACACAAACACACACACACACAATGTGGAGCAAAAAAAAAGGGAAGGAAAAGGAACGAACAGCCAGGCGACGACAAAATGACAGGACATGCAAAGTTTTGCTCAAAATAGATGCTAAAATAGATGCTAAAAAGTGTGGGGGGAGGTTGGCCACCAAAAAAAAAAGAAAAAGCAAAAATGATGGGCAGTGTTTGTTTTTGGCTTCCTTTTTTTTTTTTCGAGTGTGTGGCAAAGCGCAGAGAAAAATAGCATTGTAAGTTATTATTCACAGTAGTGTTAGTTAAAAAAATCGGCATCTTTTGTTGATTTTCTTAGATTTTTTGTGGGAGTTTCGCTGTGGCATTCAGTGAACTCCACCCTGTTTTATCAAAATACCTTATTCCAGCCAAAATGGGGTGTGCTGTGGAACGGAGTCGGACTGGTGGTGGTGCGGCTGGTTTTGGAATACGATCAATGAGCATAAAAAACACTGGCTCAAATTATTGAATAATCACAGAACGATGATTTAAATGTATCTAGCCAAGGCCATATGTTCATATGTTTGAATTTTGATAAATTCTGTTGTGAAGTCCCTTCATCTAGATTAGGAGATTCCTGGAAATATCTGTAATGCTTGTCATGGTGTCACCTTGGTTCATGCCACACTTGAGCTTTTCACGGTTGAGAAAAAACACTTGAAAAAAAACACGTGTGCAATATGTGTGGAGAATTCTGAGTACAAATCTGAAAGGCACTCAGCTGCGCCCCAGTTTCCTACAGTATTATTTCATGCCAGGAAATGCTTGACGAGCCATGCAGGAAAATGGCCCCAGAATTTTTCCTTCCTCAAAGCTTGAGAGTGATTTACAGACCAATAGCAAATATGAACAGGTTCATCAAATGTAAGATTTCCCAATCTTTCCCTCCAGAAAGATGAAGTTTCATTTACATTTCACAATACCATCCTGGTTTCAGCCGAATTCCTAGCTCCCTGCAAACACTCTTGTCAACTTTCTTGACTTTCCTTAACTTTCTTAAAAAGGTTGGATCCTATTCACTCTCTGTGGCTCAAATCCTGAAGTGGCCCGAGAATATGGGATCATCATCACAGACGATTCGAACGAGAAATTATCAATCTACAAAAAGTTCTGCCACGATCAGCATCATCAGTGATCTTTGCATTTCTGTTGCCCCAACTCCTGTTCATAGCTGACCGAAAATATTCCCATTTGGGATATCTGCCCTACCCCCATCATCTGCCCCACCCCCTATTCTGCATTTTTCTGCAGAATTTTTCTTAATTCACAAGAAAAAAAAATTATGACTACTGCCAACACCTTCCAAATGCCAGATTTTCTCAATCGGGCCTCCACAGAATTTTCCCTCACCAAGGAACCCACCTTCCCCATCCAGAACCCCCTTTCATGCCCAATCAAAGATCCCTGTTGCCCCACCCCCCTCGTTTCAATGAACAATCAAAGAAACAATCCCAACCACATCACCATATTCACAATTTAATTCAATTTGCTACTCCACTCATTTTCTTTTCCCAAGACCTTTCACACATTTCCACCTTCAAATTTCTCATTCCCTCAGATTTCCCAATTTGAAAATACGATAATGGCCAAATCAGCCACTATCCACCCAACCCCCATCGCTTGCTCCCCCTCCTTTTTTTTTTAACTCCTGTATTTTTTTTCTGTTCTCTTCTTAATTTTTTTTCGATTCTATTCAATTTTTTTTCCTGCTATCCTTTTACAAACTTTGGGGGTAAAAAAAAATCAGTGATCCTAGGTCACCAAAAATCCCCCACAGGTGTGCATGCTCTCCAGAAAATATATTATTGCTGCAAAAAACAATCATCCACACATCTGCATGTACAGTTTTTTTGGGCCTTCCTATGGAATTCTGGTCTCGAGGGAAAAGATCATCCAGCCATGACCATGTCCATCACTCTACCATCAAAAAAAAAAAAGTGTCATTTCGAAAGGCAACCAAAATTGATTGAAACGCCCCTGCACAAAAAATCAGAGTGCTAGGATGGAATCAGTTTGAACCTTATGAAAAAAACTGTGATCTCCCCCCGCTTTGATTAGATCTTTTCGAAGCACCCTAATCTCAAGATGATACCAATCTCACTCATTTAACAAAAAAAATTGATCGAATTTCAGGTGAATTACCTGTAAATATCTTCAGTCGATCACTTCAGACCCCTTGAACCCCTATTCATACAATCGATAATGTACAAAATATACAATCGATAATTTACAAAATATACAATCAGTAATATACAATGATGTACAATCAGTAATGTACAATGATGTACAATCAGTAATGTACAATGGTGTACAATCAGTAATGTACAATGATGTACAGTCGATATTTTACAAGAATATACAAAACCAGGTTGGGAGTGATCACGCATATGATCACATATCCTTTCGGGCTTGGATTTCGCATGTCGCTTTTTGATGTTCCGAGGTGACGGACGATAAAACATAAGTTATTTGGAGTTGGTTATCATGTTGAGCATTTTCACTTGATAAAAAGCACTCTTTTGGGTGTGCGTTAAGTTTGTGGATAGCTACCTTTTGAGAAAAACAAGGATATGAGGGGGCAACTGCATCTGCTTTCAGTTTTTTACCGAAGATGAAAGTCCAGAAGAGTTGACATTTACACGTGTTCGAACAATGCGAGAACTACTTGTTGAGGAAATACTTTGAATCCAATAATTTCTTTGGGAATAATGTTTTGCCCCGGTTGAAGACTCTTTTCTTGATGTACCTTGATATTTTGGAATTTAAAGAGAAGTGAAACACGAGCGAATCTTAGACTTGATCCCGGCAAGAGTGTGACAATGATCTTTACACTGTTGTTTTTGAAAATACTTTCTGAAAGTGTGTGCTTTCTCGGCTGCTCTGATTTTTGATTTATCTTGGAATCTTGAAAACGAATTCACATTTGCGATACTAGCGATAGGGGGCATCCTTCACGCCGTCATGTTTTGACGGGTCAAACCAAGAAATAATTGAAGAAATAATTCCGATGAGTTGCCTTGCCTTGCTTGCGAAGGCCGAACATTTAAAAAAAACTGAAACGAAACGACGAAGTGCATCCATCTAGTGCAATGATTTGATTTGATGAAACTGGATTTGATTTGAATTGATTCAACTGTGTTTTTCGCATGCTTTGATCCCAACGTGGGACAGCGACCAAGAAAGGTCGAGCTTAACTTCAACTTGCACACTCATGAACTCTTGTCTTGTTTCATATTACTTTCACGAAATATATTGGAATCTTTCTTTCCTCATTTTTTCAGCACATTTTTTTCCCTCCCTTTTTCTTTTTTTTTTGAGTGTGCTCTTTCTCTCTATTTCCTCATTTTGTGAATTCCAATTTTTTTTTCTATATTTCTTCCCTGCTAATTTTTTTGGGGGATTTTATCTTTCATAGGGGACGAAAATAGTGATCCCAGCTCACCGAAAATCTCCCGCAGGTTTTCATACACACATCCGTATGTACAGTTTTTTGAAGTTCTGGTCACGAGGGAAGAATTCATCCAGCCGTGATCATGTCCATCACTCTACCATCAACAGCAAAAAAAAAATAATGTCATTTCACAAGGCAGTGGTTTGACTGGAATGCCTCTTCACTAAAAATCAGAGTGGTAGGATGGAATCAGCATGAACCTTTTGGAGCAAAAGGGAATGATCTCTATATTAGGGTCAAGCCACTGCCCCGATTACATTTTTTCAAAGCACTCTGATCTTAAAATGTACCCTCATCTCACTCATGAACTCAACATGTTTTAATGGATGGAATTTGGGGTGAATTACCTGAAGATCTTCGGTCGAATGACGCATGCACTTGCTTGCATGGTTTTCTGGGTAGACTCCAAGGTATTTTCCATGTGACCAGCAATCTCAAACCCGGCATCCAATCCGAGCCGCTGGATCCCATAAGCGTACAAACAATACTATACAAGAATGTACAATTGGTAATGTACAGAAATGTACAATTGATAATGTACAGAAATGTACAATTGATAATGTACAGAAATGTACAGTTGATATTGTACAAGTCTTTTCTTCTTGTAACCCCTCCCACCCTGGGTGCCCCAAACATCTGAGCACAACGGGACCGGCCATACGTTCGATGCACCGAAACTGAGCATTCAGTTCACCCTGCAAGAAAATGATTGAAAAAATTAAGAAAAGGAGATAGCGAGGATTGTCAACTAACGCACGCATTTAACATACATACACACAGAAAAGAGAAGGGGGTGGTTTACATTGATGCTTTGTACCAAGAAAACCAGGCACCATATGAGAGGACCCACCTTTCCTAGAACCTTTTTCGCTCAGCCACCTTCTTGAAGGTGATGGGCTGCAACTTCTGTTATGGCCACCACTGACTGCCGAGCTGGTGGGCTGGGACATTTCACTGCTGGTGTTGTTAGCCAGCCCTTGGTGCTCCTGAAAGGAAAAATAAACCAAAAAAGACAGAGAAAATGAGTTTGGAGCCCTGCAGTTGCTCTAGTGGGGAAAAGATGATCGAAACCACTGAAAACGCATAGAAACGCCGTGGATTGGTTCGACCACGTTCCGATCTGCTTCGGGCTGGACCACCACTAGCAGTTGGAAAGCCGTTTAGGCATGAACAAAATTATAGCGCGTCGCCGCCGGTCAGCTGGGCGAGACTGATGCGGATATATCAGCGGAGATCGCGAGCGTTGCCGACGAGAGTTACGTTCAAGTACCTTCGCGATCCACCAAGTGTATCCCGTGACCGGTTTTCCCAACGACCACAATTCCGTCCGCCTCATAAACTCGTTTATCCACTCCTCCCCCCCTCACCTTTCTCACGATTTCGAAACTCTGGTCCTCTCACGCTTTCCGCCAGCGCCTCGATTTCGCCTCTTTCGCGACCTCCCCGCAATCGTGACAACGGGCTGCAGGTTTTGCTTCCCCCGAAGCCGCCTCCAAGAAAGCCTCGGGTCAAATCTCCAGGTTTCCAAGGTGTGGCGGAACCTGATGGGGCATCCGACACTTCTCCACGCAGCGCCCTGCCTTGAGGAGCTGGAGCGGAGAGTTTTTGGGGCGATTCCGTGGGAGGCAAGGGTGTTTGCGGCTCGGGGGTATCCTCCGAGCATACTCTCAGCAGTCGGCGCGACGGGGTCATTCTGTCGATGGCCATGGCGCGCGCGCAAATGGCAACACCCTCTGCCTGCCAGAAACCCACGTGCAGGATCAAAATTGGATGAATCCTGTGTAGAATGGGAATTGATCGTATCCGAGAGAGAAAAATTCCCATTTTTAGTTTCGGCTGCTACTGCGTGACACCCATGCAAATATTGTGGTTTTAGCGAAAACTTTCGATCGATGCGTGGAGCCTCATGCGCGGTTCGATTCCCGCAGCATCGCCTATCTCCCCTTGTCGTGCTAGTTTGGATGGTTATTGGATGGAGGAAGTTGTGCAAAAGGTTTGTGCTGGGTTTGGTTTTTTCAGTTTAAGAAAAAGTTGGATACCCCTGCTATGCTACAGTTATTTTTACCTATTGGGTGAAAACATTCTTGCCTCCCCCTCCCCCTGCAACACTTTCATTTCCATCGTCAAAGTCATGAAATCCAAAAACAAACTTTTTCAGACCTTGTTTCTAGAGCCCCGCAGTCGTCGTTTTTCTCTTCCCTGGCATTAGATCCCCCACCCCCTTCAAAATGTACCAAACGCAAAAGCTGGATGGATTCTCTTTCTTCTTCATTTTGCCTTGAAAATTTTACACAGTCGATGAAAAGCCATCGAACCCGACAATAAAGATAATTTCCAAAAACTTCCCCATCGAAGTACCAAACAGCTTTGATGTTTCCCAAATATCAAAATCAAGCTTACCTGTGCCAGCTTTTGTTTCAGGTCTTGAACACGTTTAGCGGGGCTGCCTTCACACTCGATGGCCAACTTTCGGAGTTCCTCCTTCATGGAGTCGTTCTCCTGTTGAAGCCTGGCTCTGGCTTTGGTGCATCCCTTGTAATCCCTCCTCCACTGCTCGATGTCTGCCTCCAAGCACGCGATGTTTTCGTCCGCTGCCTCGTACGCACTGGCCTTCTTTTGGTGAGTTTCTTTCATCTCATCCATTTCCATGTCACGCTCCTGGAAGCAGGGGTTTGAAGAAGATGGTTCAGAACACAATCGCCAGCATTTGCTGTTTGCTACTCAAGTGTTTGAAAGGATGGATCTGGGGGATTTTGCGGTATCACTCACGATGAGCTTTTGTTTGAGCATTTCGTTTTCTTCTTCCAGGAGCCCTGAGAAGACTCGAGGATTCCGATCCGCATTTTTCAGAAGCTTTTTTTGAAGCATCACGCTCTACACAATCACACCACCCCCAGATCCTCTCGTCAGGTGATTTTTCCCCCAGAAGAAAAAGTTAGCCCATTTTGATGTCAGTGAAATCACGAATTTGCCACCTTAACTTCCCTGGTTTCTTGAATGGAGAAAATGAACTCACATGTCTATAAGAGATTGCCCTCGTCCTCGTCCAAGAATACATCATAAACATTACAATGTAGACTCGTACCTGATCGAGGGTAGTCTGTTTCTTCTTGAGCTCATCCTCCAGCTTCTGTACAGTTTCCTCCATTTCCTTCGCTTTTTTTGCTGCCAGGAGTTCCTGCAGCACCGATGCATTTTCTTTAGAAGGGGATCTGAGCCAAGGTGAACCAGCCCTATCAATCCAGCCCTTCCTCATTGTTCTCAGACATTTTTGCATTAGAAGCCTCCAGTTTACTTCAATAAACTTACCTCTGCCTTTGGGAGGGGGGTTGCATCAGCCAACTGCTGTTGAAGAGTCGCGATTTGATCGCCCTTTTCGTTCGAAGCAGCTTCCATCTTCTCATTGTATGTCTTGGCATCCTCTAGATCATTTCGCAGGGTTCCCAGCTGTTGAGTCAGCTCATCTCGAGTCCTAAGTAGCTCCTCCTCATCCTTTTTCCGAAACTCAATCAGGGCCTGAATTCACACAGCACAAAATCGAATCGAATCAGTTATGACTGACAGTGGCACTCATTGCTCGACAGGTGAAGACTGCACGCAAGTGAATGGAGACCTAATTTTCTCGTCAGGAAGCAAGAGCATGTATGTCAGACCACATACACCAAGGGAGTTCCAACTTTTAAACCTGCACAAGATTCGAAAGGCCACACCCCACCTCCTTTTCTCCCTCGAGCTTGTCACGATCTGCCCTCACGCTCAGCATGGTTCTGTTGGATTCACCCAGCTCTCTTTCCAGCCTTGCATTCTGCTCGTTCCTTTCCAGCACCAGGTAGCCCAGCTTGTTGCGCTCTTGGGCGATCTTCGCGAGTTGGTTTTTGAGGTGGGGCAATTGGATCCTCTCCAAATCACCCAGCTCCACGCAGATCCGGGCATACTCCCCCTTCACGGCTTCCACCTCTTTAAGCTTTCTGTGGAATTCAAGACGTCTATAAAACTTTGGCCGCCTTCATTTTTTACACTCTTCTTGTCAAATGTGTTTTTGACCTCCAGGAAAGGTGAGGGATGGGGTGGCAGGAATCGCTAAAATGTGAGCATGGGAAAGCGAGAAAAAACAGAACTACAAAAAGAAGAGATTTAAACTGGTTGATTTTCTAAAGTAAGAATAAAGGGAAATGATACTTGGGGTCTATTGGAAAGCAGCAAAATGGGTGGCGCGTCTTATCAAATAACCAAGGAATTATATGATCTCACAATAGTGGATCCTTGGACTCTGCTTAGAAAGGAAGAGAAAAAACAAGGCTTCTGAGGAATTCAATACTCATTTTGCACTTTTTGAATCAGGGCCACCTTCTAAAATTGTTTGTGGGATCTTTGAACAGATCGATCAGGAGCATGGAAGGTCGGGAGTTCAAATCGAGCAGGAGATTTCCTTGGTTTCAAAGCGATACAAGGCTCAAGACTTTAGACACAAAGATTGGGGTTCACTCACTGATCGAAGGCTTGGCTCAGTTCGCCCTCCCTTTCAGCGCCCCTGGAAACCTCTTCCCTCAAGGCACGGATCAGCACTTGATCGGAAGCCTTTTCTTCCCGGAGCCTCACGTTCTCGGAAGCTGTTTCTCGGTGCATGCACCTCTCCACCATGAGCTCCGCCTCCAGCTTTGTGATCTCCGCCTGGAAACCCATCGAAATAAAGAGAATTGAAGCATCTGAACATGGGTGGTCAAGTATTCAGGAAGAACCAGAAGAACTCACTCCCTACCTGAAACTCCACCTCCTTGACTCGGATTTCTGCTGGACACCTCTCCGATTTGTCTGTTTGAACTCCAGCATTGCTCACCAGCACAGGTTCGCTTTCCTCCACAAGATTGGACGCTTGGAGCTTCTCATCAATCGAACTGTGGCTTGCCACTGGGTGGGACCCGATCTTCCAGCTTCTGCGATCGCTTCGACTCTCCAAATCATTGAAGCGATTGGAATTCATCATTGGAGATCTTGAATCGACATCGGCCTCTTTTTCGCATGTTTGAGCATGAGCTTCACCATTCTCATCAGGAATCCTTCCATCTTGGGCACCATGCAGACAATCAGTGTTGTCGAGCTGGTGGCAGACGTTTTTGACCATTTCCATGAGGTACTCTGGTGGCGGGTTTGACGATGCTTGGCTCCGTGAGGGCCTGGAATGCTTTCCCATTAATCTCTTCATAGATTCCTTCCTGGCTTCACTGGATGCAACCTGATTTTTTTTTTCGTTTTGAAGCTTCATCCACCTGCAAACATAATGCACCCGCTTGCCATGTCTGTCTGTGGCGACCCTTGCTCTAGTGTTCATTCCTGGGAAACACCCTCGCTTCCGAGGTTGAATCAAGTGGAAGATTTCTGGTGATGTTTTAGTCCCATTATCAACCACCATTTGTCTCCACCATCCCTTTCAACACATTATTTGAGAACAGGAAAAATATTGCAACAGTCATAAATGCACACCTGTTCAATCCACCGACCGGATATTGAAAAAAGGGTCCAGGTATTGTCTTGTTCCCACACCCCCAACAAGAGACTGGAAATGAAGTGAGCAAAGACTTCCACCACTAATCAATATCGCAAAGCATTGAAGTCACCCACGCAAATGAAAGATTTTCAATTCCACCAGTTTTGGGACTCTCAATCCAACCTGCAAAGATCTGCTCTCCGATGCAAGGATTCCAATTTACACTCCTTGGCCTTGAGGGTGACTTCAAGTTCCGAGATTTCCTTCCGTAAGTACATGTTGGACTTGCTCGGCTGGTGTGGATCTCTAGCACAGCCAACCGGGTTCCGGCCTCGACGAAACGAGGATGGGTCCTGGTAGCAAGTGTGAACACACAGACCCTGACTCAGCATGGTTATTATCTTGTGACTTTGCCCAACAGTAATTCTTGCCAGTTGAATGCTGGATGGGTTGTATGGGCAAGCATGGTTTGCAATGTATTGATCCCACAAGAGGAATCTTCGGTCAAACAGCAGGGAATATGCCAGAAATGGGTCAATTCTCCATAATCCCAATCAAAACACTGCCCTTTGGGGTCTTTTGAACTATGAAATGATGGAAGTCCATGATGATGCAACCAATGGACGAAAAAACTCAAAAATATGGCCCTCACTCTGACACGTCGTAGAAAGCTCTTTGATCCCAATTCCATTGCACCAAGAGTCACTCAGAACTGTGTATCGGCCAAATGTGGGCTCTATGATACCAGAAAGATAGATCCCCAAGGTCAAGAAGTGCCTCTGTGGTCCAATGAGCCAGGAATAGCCTCTTATTTGACCCAGGATTGACTGAATGAGGGTCTGACAGAGCAGTTGTCTGACTGAATGAAGGTTTGACCCACTCTGTCTGACTGAGTGAGGGTTGGGCCTCAGCTGTCTGACTTCCAGCTATCCAACCGACAGAGGGTTGACCTTCAATCGAATGACAGACTGAGTGCCATAACAGGCAAGACAAAGCAGCAAAACACACCTGTTCTACCAGCATCATACCACATTGTTGTTGGAGTGTCTCAACAACCGAGATTTCCCTCAGGGTGGTTTGGGCCTGAATGACATATTCTAGGATTTGCCCGTTCAGAATTCTGTCCGTTTGCTAGGATGGGGAATGTGAATCTGACATGACACAAGATCATTCAGACCAAAGGAAACAACTCATTGCTACAGATTGACAAGAAGGATACAAAAACAGAGAGGGCAAACAACACACATGAAAGGCAAAAGGACAACCCAGTACATCATCTTTTACATTTGTACAAGTGATGGACCGCTGCTTCAGGTTCTGCACTCCTTCATAGAATTTCAGACAATACACGAAATTTCTACACAATCTCTTGACATGCATGGAAAAGACCATGATGGAAAGTAACACAAAAAAAATGCAAGCAAACACCATTCAACCCCAGCCCTTAGCATTGATTCATCACACCACCTGTAGATTTTCCAATCCTCCTCTTTTTCTCTGGGTCCCCATCACTGCACAATTCAGAGCACTCATCTTGCAGGGAATAAACAGGGACCTTGTCACAAGGCAAATGCATGGAAAGTGAGTAAAAGTTCTTATGGTTTGATATGATGGACTTGCTGCGATGCATGGAAATTTCAAGGGGGAGCTTGAATTCGAAAAACTCCTTAACGACAGAGTTTAAAAAACGCGTCCAACGGACACCCACGACGCGTTGTGTTGAGGAGTTTCCTTTTGGCTGTGGAGCTTCCTGAGCGCACACCCACCCCGACGTCCGCATGGGTACATCCTTTCGATCCATCGTGGAACGTCACCGTTTCGGTCGTCAGAGCAGGACTCGCTCTTTGTTGCGAACACATTATGGCCATCGATTTTATCCCAAGATGATGTAGGAAAAAAATTAGGTGCCAGCATTAAAGTTGCCTTTTTGATTTTACAAGAAAATTAACGTTTTTCCTTGCTGAGTAGGAATTTTCTGTTGCTGCTTGCTATGGGGGAAATTCGATCCGTGGCAAATTCTTTATTCTCCAGGTCAGGTAAAACCAGATAAAAAAGAAAAAACCTTGAAGAGTGGGGAACTGGACAGGGGGCTTTCGGCCTGCGTTGTGTAACACAACTTGTGTTTATTTGGGTGTTTTCTTTTTCTATCTTTCCCCTTCTTTTTTTTTTGCTTTGATCAGCGTCTCCCTTTCCCCCACTGATTTTTTTTCATCCACACCTAATATCACCGGTTCTTGACGTTTTATGGATTGTGTTTTTTTTCTTTTTTTTTGGGGGGGGGGAAGAGGTCCAATGTGTAAGATTATTCAATGCAAAAAAAAAACAATGGCGAAAGGTTGACCAAAACGTTGATGTGAAAGGGTAAAAAGAAAAACGAATGGGACCTCCACACTTTGAATATGATTAAAGGAAAAATTTCTGGATTTCTGCTCGAACGATGGCTACGCAGAGGAGATGCGTGCAATGTCTCAAAAAGCTGGTGGAAAAATCGTAAATGATGGGAAGGGGGTAGAACATTGACCTGTTACAAGAATAACATATTAGTTTTATGATGGATATCGTCTGGAGAAATGCCACCACAGGATTTGAAACAAACGAAAAGGGAATAGCAACAGAAAGGAGTGGGGAGGGGGCTCTGTCATGGATTGCATTTTCCTATCCTTGTTTTTTCCCTCTAGAGTGCCAGCATCTTCAAGGGCAATACCAATCGGCAGAGGTTGTAGGCAGATTTACGCTGGACGAAAAAGAGGAGCTGCTGGATTAGTCATCTCGGTTATGATTTAGTTTCTATTTTCTTTTTTCTGTTTTTTTTGGGGGGAGGGCACTTTCTACACTGTTTTCTTGGGTTGGTCGAGCCAGCGACCCCATCTAGTTGTACGAGGGGAATGTGATTGTCGAAATTGAAACAGATGTTGTTTGCATGCATTTCGGAGGCTTGTTCCGAATTTCCGAATGAAGGTTTTTCTCCTGGAAGAAAAGAGAGCAGGGTTTCCCTTGCAGGCTGTTTTGCAGGAACAGCAATTCCAGATGCTACAGCAGAACATGAATAATTTTGGGATATAAAGGGAGTTTTTGCATTGGGTCGGCTCAGTCGTGGTGGATGGGGACAAAATCGACTGATGGTAAACTCACAACAAAATGTAGGGACCTTTGCAGGTCAATAAAAACCATTTCTGTGAAAAAACAAACGGACGGGGCTAAGGAAGAATTCAAACAACAGAAAAGACATCCCCTCCCACAGATAGATCCTTGACCAGGCGCCAGATTTTGGTCGATTCCGAAGTCCAGTCAGCATGAAAAAATGGAAGACAGGACTAACCATGTAATTCACTGCACACCACACAGACAGAGCCCCACTTTGGTGCAGAAACGCGATTGGGGATCAACAAGCTTGGAAAGCAAAATATGGTCGCGGCCAAAAAACCAAGAAAATTGCACTGGAGCATCTGGACAATAATAGTTGGCTGATATGAATAATGTCGGTAATATATATATATATATATACCGGTAATTTAAAAAAAAATCGATGAGATATTGTGAGGCTCAGGTGTGCCAAGCACAGTAGAGACCAGCTATGCCCTGCAATTCTTGTCCAAACAACAAAACCCCCCTCCCCAAAAAAATCCCTTCCGACTCGAAACGCTTGTTTGCTTATTGTTCATCAAAGGTGATTCGGGCGGTCCAGCAATCCTGGAAAATTATGGAGACTCTGGGGATCATTGTTGTGAAACCCCAGAGTGGGACAAGGTTATGGTTTCAATTTGTTCCAATGGTTTTTGTTTTGTTTTGTTTTGGAGGACTCTTATCCAATAATATAACTAAAACGTGGGTCTAGATCACACCATGACCGCCACCATTTCAAAGTTTGAAATTCAAAGTTTGAAACATCGCCGATTGGAGACAAGCCTAGGGGATCCGATTCTTCTGAGAAAACCAGAAAAAAAAATAGCAACTTGTGTTTCAAAAAGCACCCGCTCACATATCCAACATCCTTTTCAATCGAATCCTGCCTTTTCCTTTCTGAAGATTTGTGCCCTCAAGAAACAAATCTCTTTGAGGTCGGCAATCCTTTGCTCCTTCAGCTTCTGGTTCTCCGCCTTGACTTCGCGATACTTGCAATCAGCCAGCGTCATCTCTGATTCTAGCTTCGATTCTTTGACCTAGGGCATGTTCAAGAACATGGCATCAAGCAACTCACATACTACAGAGTAAAGTGGATCGTGTTGAATCCACTCCCCCCCTTCTTTTCTCCTTGTTTTTTTAATTAAGAAACCGAAAAAAAAAAGTTGATGAAAAAATTATCAAGATCAGAACTTATCACAAAAACAACCAGAATAAGAGATGAATAAGTCCAAACGTACAAAATATCGTAAATATCAAAAAGGCAGAATATTTTTTGGCAAAGCCAATAATAACACAACACAACTAAAATTTGGTGCTTTTGGTATCCATCGCCTGTGGCAATTTGTCACAGGCTTTATTGTTCGTGGAAACCACCTGGCCATTCAGATCCAGTTCAAGCTCATCCCCAATCGAAACAGTTTTGACCACCACAGCCTGTGACCCAATTCTCCAGCTCCCGCTATCCTCTTCACTCGTTTTGGTGCGATCGAACTGGGTAAATTCCGAAGAAGGCTTCCTTGAATGCATGGTGGCCCATCCTCTGTGACTTTCGATTTCCTTACACTTTTCGCAACCCTCTGACCATTGTGAAAACGGCATTGAGTTTCGAGCTTGTATCCTCCCTTCCCCAGCGCTCTCGGCCTCCATCTGATTTCGGACGTTTTCTACAATTTCCTTGATGTACTCTGGTGGGGTGGACAGCTTCAGAGCAGAATGTTGTTTCGTGAACTTCCTGATTGATTCCCTCTTTCTGCACAGAGTTTGGTTGAGCAACATTCAATCGTTGCTCTTTTTCAATTACCTCTCTTCGTTGGTGGTCGCTAGGGCTGCCGGGTTGTTTGTTTGCTTGTTTCAAGTTGCAGATGGATAGTTTTGGACACTCGTTCACCTGCGAAGATCCACCTTCTGCTGCAACCTCTTTAATTCGTCTTCCTTAGCTTTGAGGGTTGCTTTGGCCTCAGAGAGTCGGGTTCTCAGGTCCATGTCTCTCGTCTTTCCCAACAGTAGTGGTTGTTTCTCGATGCGCTCCATTGGATCCCGATGGTGATCAGAAGAAGCTGGCGACCATAAAAACCTTGTCTAATCATCTCTAATTCTTTGTATTGTTTTAGCCCGTGTTGCTGCTTCTTGCCTTCCTTGGAGGATTTTCAGTGTTGATTGATTTTCAGGCGTTGAAATGTGCCCCAAGTACATGAGGTAATTGATTGTGGAAATCAAACGGACGAGTGTAACAACCATCTATTGCACAAACTACATGAGGTGTTTGACTTATTGATTGTTAATGATTTTGAACCCATTCAACTCACTCTGATGCAACAGAAGAATTTTCTGGAAGCCAAAAAAAAAGGGAGTCTTGGCTGTGGACAGTGACAAAAACAACGTTCTATGATGATAGATTGAGAAGTGACAGAACAAGCGTCTGATAGGGTGGTTGCTTGACTGAATGCTGGTTGACCCAACCTGTCTGACCGCCAGCTATCCAACCATCTTGTGGTTTGACCTATATGTATATGTGGAAAGGCTGAAAGATAGAGTCATAGAGGGAGAGGATGATATACTGACAAGAACAAAAAACATACACTTCTAGCTCATCTAGTAGTGGCAAGCATTTCATGAGGGGCATCTCAATGATCCAACAAGGGCTTCCTCCGCCCCTCCTTTCCTGGAATTGGGAAAAACAAAGAAAACTGAGCACTTGTTGACCCGTTTGATACCAAGCATCATGGAAAAAACAGGTGCCAAGAATTTGTCTTGCAAGGAGACGTGTTTTCGAGTCCGAAAAGGGGCCATAGGATATGGGCACAAAAACTTGGACATTCACACATTGATGCATTACGTATTCCACCACTTCAATCACCTGTATAAAGTCTTGGCCAGCAATGGAAACAGCCAGAGAACCGTCACGAATGCGGTTCCGTGTTTTTCGCTGCACCAATCAAATCCTGAACTACAGCAAGGTAGGGAAAGTGGGGGGCAAGTGCTATCGTGAACTGACTGACAAAAGTTTTGAAAGAATCTATCTCGTAAGCAGTTGGGTTTATATTTGTTAGAGAAGTGGGTTGGGTCTTTTTTCAATGTCTGCAGAAGATAGACAAATCCAATCGGGACAGGAAATGGATGCAACCACAACGATTCATGCTGGCAGAGCCGGTCACCCCATAAAAACAGAGCAACAGATCTAGAGTGGCTGTCTCTACTGGGTCGATCAAGAACAAGGTTTCATTCACATTTCACGATATCAAATTCATTTCATGGTTTCAGCCGAATTCCTAGCTCCCTGCAAACACCTTAATTAACTCTCTTGAAGTTTACAACGGCTAATCTGTGAGGAATCGAAAGAAGATATGGTATGGTATATATATATATATATATACCATGGTGGGGTGGTGGTTGCTATCCAACAGAGAAAACGGAGACTGGCTGGTTTAAAATCTGGCCAGTATAATTCCACAGAGTGTCCATCTCCTCGTTCACATTCACAGAAATCCTACACAAACAGGAATTCGCACAGCGTAGAAAAGCTCATGCCTGGAGCACTGGATGCATAAGACAGCCATATTTGTTTTGTCCATCCACCATCCGAAGGTGAGTCATCCATTTTTTGGCAGGCAAGCTTGCCTGCTTAAGCAGTCAAAACATCACCCCAGGAAAAAAAGAATGAAAGAAACCAAAGAGGTTCCATTTCCATCGGAATCACGGGACCCCATTGATTTGATGGCAGGCAGGGAAACTAATGAAGCAAAAAAAAGGGAAAAAACTATCCATCAAATTGAAGTGAGGATTCCTGACAAAAACAACAATTCCCATAGTTGTGCTTAGAAGTCCTGGGGGTGTCCTGGATGATGCATCCTTGACCCTTGTCCTCGTTATTGACTTGATGCTTTGTTTTTCAGTGTACCTGTTGAGCACGCGCAGGTCAGAAAGAATCACCTAGAAATTCCTAGGGAGTTATTTCAGGATCAGAGCTGGACAACATAATATGGCCAAGCCATCACTTTCAAATGTCTCCTGACGCAACAGGTCAAGACCAGTTGTTACAAACCTCCCAGTCTTAGATTCTAAACTGTGAAAATATGTTAATTCCACGGTTTCAAATAAACCCTGGCATCACATCAAGCAAATTTCAAGAACCACACTCAAACTTAATGCTCAGTGGCACACATGCCAGACTGTCCAGTTTCCGGGGGCCTATGATTGCGTTTTTCGTCTGGTCGGATCCCATGGCCAATTTTGTTGAAAGGGAAATTTCAAGGGGACAGGGGAGACCTCCAGTTCGCCTCCACTGTGGCTAAAATTGGCCTGAATGTGTCAATTCGAGAGATTCGCTTCAAGGAACATCTTAGTCCCTATCCTCCCATCGTCATGGAAGATGGCTTCACCAACTGTTGAGATCTCAGTGGGGGGGGGAGAGATTCTGTATCCAGTTCGATGCAAGCATATTCTTCAATGGCAAGGAGAAGAATGGTTGTTTTCCTGACAGACCTGGTAATGCTGGCACCTAATTTTTTTCCTACATCATCTTGGGATAAAATCGATGGCCATAATGTGTTCGCAACAAAGAGAGGGAGTCCTGCTCTGACGACCAAAACGGTGACGTTCCACAATGGATCGAAAGGATGTAGTTAGATAGAAACGCGAATACCCATGCGGACGTCAGGGTGGGTGTGCGCTCAGGAGGCTCCCTTGGAATTTCCATGCATTGCAGCAGTCCACCATATCAAACCATAAGAACTTTTACTCACTTTCCATGAATTTTCCTTGTGACAAGGTCCCTGTGTATTCCCTGCAAGAGGAGTGCTCTGAATTGTGCAGTGATGGGGACCTAGAGAAAAAAGAGGAGGATTGGAAAATCTACAGGTGGTGTGATGAATCAATGCTGAGGGCTGGGGTTGAATGGTGTTTGCTTGCATTTTCTTTTGGGTCACTTTTCCATGCCTGTCAAGAGATTGTGTAAAATCTTGTCCATGTCTGAAATTCTATGGAGTGCAGAACCTGAAGCAGTGGTCCATCACTTGTACAAATGTAAAAGATGATGTACTGGGTTGTCCTTTTGCCTTTCATGTGTGTTTGTTGCTCTCTTTGTTTCCTTCATGTGTTTTTGGTTCGTAGTGAGGTTGTAGCAATGAATTGTTTCCTTTGGTCTGAACGATCCTGTGTCATGTCAGATTCACATTCCTCACCCCAGCAGGGCCCAATGAATGGACAGAATCCTGAATAGGCAAATTCTAGAATATGCCATTCGGGCCCAACCCACCCCGAGTGAACTCTCGGTCCCACCCAGACATGCTCCAACGACCATATGGTATGATGCTGGTAGAACAGGTGTGTTTTACTGCTTTGTCTTGCTTGCTCTGCCACTCAGTCTGTCATTCGGTTGAAGGTCAACCCTCTGTCGGTTGGGTA
Organism: Bryopsis sp. KO-2023; assembly: GCA_030272585.1. Taxonomy (NCBI): domain Eukaryota; kingdom Viridiplantae; phylum Chlorophyta; class Ulvophyceae; order Bryopsidales; family Bryopsidaceae; genus Bryopsis; species Bryopsis sp. KO-2023. The sequence continues at coordinate 3,936,780 of BSYQ01000004.1, read as the reverse complement.
GCTGGAAGTCAGACAGCTGAGGCCCAACCCTCACTCAGTCAGACAGAGTGGGTCAAACCTTCATTGAGTCAGACAACTGCTCTGTCAGACCCTCATTCAGTCAATCCTGGGTCAAATAAGAGGCTATTCCTAGCTCATTGGACCACAGAGGCACTTCTTGACCTTGGGGATCTATCTTTCTGTTATCATAGGACCCGCATTTGGCCGATAAACAGTTCTGAGAGACTCTTGTTGCAATGGAATTGGGATCAAAGAGCTTTCTACGGCGTGTCAGAGTGAGGGCCATATTTTTGAGTTTTTTCGTCCATTGGTTGCACCATCATGGACTTGCATCATTTCATGGTTCAAAAGACCCCAAAGGGCAGTGTTTTGATGGGGATTATGGAGAATTGACCCATTTCTGGCATATTCCCTGCTGTTTGACCAAAGATTCCTCTTGTAGGATCAATACATGGCAACCCATGCTTGCCCATACAACCCATCCGGCATTCAACTGGCAAGAAATACTGTCGGGCAACGTCACAAGATAATAACCATGCTGAGTCAGGGTCTGTGTGCTCACACCTGCTACCAGGACCCATCCTCGTTTCGTCGAGGCCGGAATCCAGTTGGCTGTGCTAAAGATCCACACCAGCCGAGCAAGTCCAACATGTATTTACGGAAGGAAATCTCGGAACTTGAAGTCACCCTCAAGGCCAAGGAGTGTAAACTGGAATACTTGCATCGGAGAGCAGATCTTTGCAGGTTGGATTGAGAGTCCCAGAACTGGTGGAATTGAGCATCTTTCATTTGCGTGGGTGACTTCAATGCTTTGCGATATTGATTAGTGGTGGAAGTTTATGCTCACTACATTTCCAGTCACTTCTTGTGTGAATGGGGACATGATTTTTGACTCTTTTTTCAATATCCGGTCGGTGGATTGAACAGGTGTGCATTTATGACTGTTGCAATCTTTTTCCTGTTCTCAAATAATGTGTTAGAGATGGTGGAGGATTTCTATGGTTGGGCCTTTGATAATGGGACGAAAATATCACCAAAAATCTTCCACCTGATTCAACCTCGGAAGCGAGGGTGTTTCCCAGGAACGAACACTAGAGCAAGGGTCACCACAGACAGACATGCCAAGCGGGTGCATTATGTTTACAGGTGGATGAAGCTTCAAAACGAAAAGAATCAGGTTGCATCCGGTGAAGCCAGGAAGGAATCTATGAAGAGATTCATGGGAAAGCATTCCAGGCCCTCACAGAGCCAACCATCGTCAAACCCGCCACCAGAGTACCTCGTGGAAATGGTCAAAAACGTCTGCCATCAGCTCGACAACACTGATTGTCTGCATGGTGCCCAAGGTGCAAGGATTCCAGATGAGAATGGTGAAGCTCATGCTAAAACATGCGAAAAAGAGGCCGATGTGGATTCAAGATCTCCAATGACGAATTCCAATCGCTTCAATGATTTGGAGAGTCGAAGCGATCGCAGAAGCTGGAAGATCGGGTCCCACCCAGTGCCAAGGCGGAATTCGATTGATGAGAAGCTCCGAGCGTCCGATCTTGTGGAGGAAAGCGAACCTGTGCTGGTCAACAATGCTGGAGTTCAAACAGACAAATCGGAGAGGTGTCCAGCAGAAATACGAGTCAAGGAGGTGGAGTTGCAGGTATGGTGTGAGTTCTTCTGGTTCTTGCTGAATACTTGACCACCCATGTTCAGATGCTTCAATTCTCTATGTTTCCATGGGTTTCCAGGCGGAGATCACAAAGCTGGAGGCGGAGCTCATGGTGGAGAGGTGCATGCACCGAGAAGCAGCTGCCGAGAATGTGAGGCTCCGGGAAGAAAAGGCTTCTGATCAAGTGCTGATCCGTGCCTTGAGGGAAGAAATTTCCAGGGGCGCTGAAAGGGAGGGGGAACTGAGCCAAGCTTTCGATCAGTGAGTGAACCCCAAGCTTTGTGTCTAAAGTCTTGAGCCTTGCATCGTTTTGAAACCAAGGAAATCTCCTGCTCGATTTGAACTCCTGACCTTCCATGCTCCTGATCGATCTGTTCAAAGATCCCACAAACAATTTTAGATGGTGGCCCTGATTCCAAAAGTGCAAAATGAGTATTGAATTCCTCAGAAGCCTTGTTTTTTCTCCTCCTTTCTAAGCAGAGTCCAAGGAACCAATATTGTAAGATCATATCATTCCTCGGTTTTTTTATAAGACGCGCCACCATTTTGTTGCTTTCCAATACACCCCAAATATTATTTTCTTTACTCTTACTTTGGAAAATCAACCAGCTTAAATCTCTTCTCTTTGCAGTTTTGTTGTTTTCTCGCTTTCCCATGCTCACATTTTAGCGAGTCCTACCACACCATCCCTCAAGGTCAAAAACACATCCGACAAGGAGAGTGTAAAAATGAAGAAGGCCAAAGTTTTATAGACGTCTTGAATTCCACAGAAAGCTTAAAGAGGTCGAAGCCGTGAAGGGGGATTATGCCCGGATCTGCGTGGAGCTCGGTGATTTGGAGAGGATCCAATTGCCCCACTTCAAACACCAACTGGCGAAGATCGCTCAAGAGCGCAACAAGCTGGGCTACCTGGTGCTGGAAAGGAACGAGCAGAATGCCAGGCTGGAAAGGGAGCTGGGCGAGTCCAGCAGAGCCATGCTGAGCGTGAGGGCAGATCGTGACAAGCTCGAGGGAGAAAAGGAGGTGGGGTGTGGCCTTTCGAATCTTGTGCAGGTTTAAAAGTTGGAACTCCCTTGGTGTATGTGGTCTGACATACATGCTTTTGCTTGACGAGAAAATTAGGTCTCCATTCACTTGCATGCAGTCTTCACCTGTCGAGCAATGAGTGCCACTGTCAGTCATAACTGATTCGATTCGATTTTGTGCTGTGTGAATTCAGGCCCTGATTGAGTTTCGGAAAAAGGATGAGGAGGAGCTACTGAGGACTCGAGATGAGCTGACTCAACAGCTGGGAACCCTGCAAACTGATCTAGACAGCGCCAAGGCATACACTGAGAAGATGGAAGCTGCTTCGAACGAAAAGGGCGATCAAATCGCGACTCTTCAACAGCAGTTGGCTGATGCAACCCCCCTCCCAAAGGCAGAGGTAAGTTTATTGAAGTAAACTGGAGGCTTCTAATACAACTGCAAAAATGTCTGAGAACAATGAGGAAGGGCTGGATTGATAGGGCTGGCTCACCTTGGCAGCTCCCCTTCTAAAGAGGCAGCTCCCCTTCTAAAGAAAATGCATCGGTGCTGCAGGAAATCCTGGCGGCAAAAAAAGCGAAGGAAATGGAGGAAACTGTACGGAAGCTGGAGGATGAGCTCCAGAAGAAACAGACTGCCCTCGATCAGGTTCGAATCTACATTGTAATGTTTATGATGTATTCTTGGACGAGGACGAGGGCAATCTCTTATAGACATGTGAGTTCATTTTCTCCATTCAAGAAACCAGGGAAGTTAAGGTGGCAAATTCGTGATTTCACTGATATCAAAATGGGCTCAGTTTTTCTTCTGGGGGAAAAATTACCTGACGAGAGGATCTGGGTGTGGTGTGATTGTGTAGAGCGTGATGCTTCAAAAAAAGCTTCTGAAAAATGCGGATCGGAATCCTCGAGTCTTCTCAGGGCTCCTGGAAGAAGAGAACGAAATGCTGAAACAAAAGCTCATCGTGAGTGATACCGCAAAATCCCCCAGATCCATCCTTTCAAACAATTGGGTAGCAAACAGCAAATGCTGGCGATCGTGTTCTGAACCATCTTCTTCAAACTTCCAGGAGCGTGACATGGAAATGGATGAGATGAAAGAAACTCACCAAAAGAAGGCCAGTGCGTACGAGGCAGCGGACGAAAACATCGCGTGCTTGGAGGCAGACATCGAGCAGTGGAGGAGGGATTACAAGGGATGCACCAAAGCCAGAGCCAGGCTTCAACAGGAGAACGACTCCATGAAGGAGGAACTCCGAAAGTTGGCCATCGAGTGCGAAGGCAGCCCCGCTAAACGTGTTCAAGACCTGAAACAAAAGCTGGCACAGGTAAGAAGACTGTGTAATGAACTGCAAGAAGAGCAGCTGATTTTGAACCAGGCCATCATGTGGATGTAGAGAAGGATAATTCCTCTGGCCGCACCGCACCTCAATCCTGCACCCCACCATGCTAAAATTTTGGTGTTCAAAATTTTGGCTTTTGCTGTACTTCGAAACGGCGATCCTCGTTTTGTCATGTTTTATCTCGTGAAGGCGTATGACTAAGATTTACTTTGAAGCTTCATTTGTTTGTTTGTTTGTGTTTTTTTTGCCCGGAATGAAATCCTGAGAAAATTTTTCCTTTCAATGTTTTTCGTGCAGGAGCGACAGCAATCGGAAGTGCTGAGAAAAACTGTTGTAGATTTGCACGAGGAACTCGCTGAAAAGAAATGTCTGGGAAGCCCAAGAAAAACACCATCTGAAACAGAGTAGACAAAGAATGCATTCGTGAGGGGGAAAGGGAAAATATTTGGGCGGAAAAAATGAGGGAAGAGAGAAATTTGAAAAGAAAAAATATCCAGAGAGAATTTTTTTAAAGGAAACAAAGAAAAAAAAGTGGGGAAGCAAAAGCTTGATTTTGATATTTGGGAAACATCAAAGCTGGTACTTCGATGGGGAAGTTTTTGGAAATTATCTTTATTGACCTTGTCGTGTTCGATGGCTTTAAATCGAATGTGTAATTTTTTCAAGGCAACGTGAAGGGGGGGGGGGATAGAGGTCTCTAATGCCAGAGGGAAGAGAAGAAAAACAACTGCAGGGCTCTAGAAACAAGGTCTGAAAAAGTTTGTTTTTGGATTTCATGACTTTGACGATGGAAATGAAAGTGTTGCAGGCGGAGGGGGAGGCAAGAATGTTTTCACCCAATAGGTAAAAATAACTCTAGCATAGCAGGGGTATCCAACTTTTTTCTTAAACTGAAAAAACCAAACCCAGCACAAACCTTTTGCCACAACTTCCTCCATCCAATAACCATCCAGAGTAGCACGACAAGAGATAGGCGATGCTGCGGGAATCGAACCGCGCATGAGGCTCCACGCATCGATCGAAAGTTTTCGCTAAAACCACATTATTTGTCTGGGTGTCATGAGGCAGTGACTTCGAGCAGCAGCCGAAACGAAATTTGCGAATTTTTCTCTCTCTGGATACGATCAATTCCCATTCTACACAGGATTCATCCAATTTTGATCCTGCACGTGGGTTTCTGGCAGGCCCAGGGTGTTGCCATTTGCGCGCGCACCACAGTCATCGACATAATGACCCCGTCGCGCCAACTCCTGAGAGTTGGCTCGGAGGATACCCCCGAGCCACAAACACTCCTGCCTCCCACGGAAACGCCCGAAAAACTTCTCCGCTCCAGCTCCTCAAGGCAGGGCGCTGCGTGGAGATGTGTCGGATGCCCCTTTCAGGTTCCGCCACACCTTGCAAACCTGGGAATTCATGAGGCGGACGGAATTGTGATCGTTGAGAAAACCGGTCACGGGATACACTTGGTGGATCGCGAAGGTACTTGAACGTAACTCTCGTCGGCAAAGCTCGCGATCTCCGTTGATACATCCGCATCAGTCTCGCCCAACTAACTGGCGGCGACGCGCTTTACTATTGTTCATGCCTGAACGGCTTTCCAACTGCTAGTGGTGGTCCAGCCCGAAGCAAATCGGAACGTGGTCGAACCAATCCACGGCGTTTCTATGCGTTTTCAGTGGTTTCGATCATCGCTTTCCCACTAGAGCAACTGCAGGGCTCCAAACTCGTTTTCTCTGTTTTTTTCGGTTTATTTTTCCTTTCAGGGGCACCAAGGACTGACAAACAACACCAGCAGTGAAATTTCCCAGCCCACCAGCTCGGCAGTCAGTGGTGGCCATTACAGAAGTTGCAGCCCATCACCTTCAAGAAGGTGGCTGAGCGAAAAAGGTGTCCAGGAAAGGTGGGTCCTCTCATATATATGGTGCCTGGTTTTCTTGTTACAAAGCACCAATGCAAACCACCCCCTTCTCTTTTCTGTGTGTCTGTGTGTATGTATGTTAAAAATGCGTGCGTTAGTTGACAATCCTTGCTATCCCCTTTTCTTAATTTTTCCAGAACAATCATTTTCTTGCAGGGTGAACTGAATGCTCAGTTTCGGTGCATCAAACGGATGGCCGGTCCTCTTGGAAGACTTCTTGGTTGCGTGGTCAGCAAATTGTCAGTAACAAAACACCCCTTTCCTGGATTTCGCTGATGCTTTCTGGCTGTGGAGCTATGAAAGACTTCCTGCAGCACAGTGCTCAGATGTTTGGGGCACCCAGGGTGGGAGGGGTTACAAGAAGGAAAAGACTTGTACATTATCAATCGTACATTTTTGTACATTATCAATTGTATATTTATGTAAATTATCAATTGTACATTCTTGTATAGTATTGTTTGTACGCTTATGGGATCAAGGGGTTCGGATTGGATGCCGGGTTTGAGATTGCTGGTCAGATGGAAAATACCTTGGGAGTCTACCTTGAAAACCATGCAAGCAAGTGCCTGCGTCATTCAACCGAAGATCTTCAGGTAATTTACCCCAAACTCCATCCATTAAAACATGTTGAGTTCATGAGTGAGATGAGGGTACATCTTAAGATCAGAGTGCTTTGAAAAAATGTTATCGGGGCAGTGGCTTGTCCCTAATATAGAGATCATTCCCTTTTGTGCCATAAGTTTCGAGCTGATCCCATCCTACCACTCTGATTTTTAGTGAAGAGGCATTCCAGTCAAACCACTGCCTTGTGAAATGACAATGTTTTTTTGCTGTTGATGGTAGAGTGACGGACATGATCACGACTGGATGAATTCTTCCCTCGTGACCAGAACTTCAAAAAACTGTACATACGGATGTGTGTATGAAAACCTGCGGGAGATTTTTGGTGAGCTAGGATCACTATTTCTTTATCACCAGTTCGTCCCCTATGAAAGATAACATTCAAAAAAAAGTTAGCAGGGAAGATAGATAGGAAAAAAAATGGAATTTACAAAATGAGCAAATAGAGAGAAGGAGCAAACTGAAAAGGAAAAAAAAAGAAAAAGGGAGAAGAAAAAGGGAGGAAAAAAACAATTGTACAGCAAAATGGGGAAAAAAAGTTTCCAATATGTTTTGTGAAAGAGTTATGAAACAAGAAAAGAGTTCATCAGTGTGCAAGTTGAAGTTAACCTTGACCTTTTGGTCGCTGTCCCACGTTGGGATCAAAGCAAATAAAAAACCTTGTTATCAAATCAAATCAAGTTGCATCAAATCAAATCATCGCACAAGATGGCTGCACTTCGTCGTTTCGTTTCAATTTTTTTTAAATGTCCGGCTTTCGCATGCGAGGCAAGCCAACCAATCGATATTATTTCTTCAATTTATTCTTGGTTTCATGATGGTGTGAAGGATATCCCCTTTTGCTAGCATCGCGAATGTGGATGCATGTTCAAGATCAAGAAAAAATAAAAAACTAGAGCAACCGATTAAGCGAACGCTTTCGAAAAAAGCGTTTTCAAAAGAAGAGTATAATAAAGATCATTGTCACACTCTTGTCGATCAAATCTAAGATTCGCTCGTGTTTCGCTTCTCTTTTAATTCCAAAAAATTAAGGTACATCAAGAAAAGAGTCTTCAACCGGGACAAAACATTATTCCCAAGAAATTATTGAATTCAAAGTGTTTTCTCGTATCGTTTGAAAACGTGCAAATGTCGTCTTTTCCCGACCTTCATCTTTGCTTTTTTCTCTTAAAGCATATGCAGTTGCCCCCTCTTAACCTTGTTTTTCTCAAAAGATAGCTATCCAAAAACTTAACTCGCACCCAAAAAGAGTGCTTTTATCAAGTGAAAATGCTCAACATGCTATGTTTTATCGTTCTTCACTTCGGAACATCAAAAAGCAACATGCGAAATCCAAGCCCGAAAGGATCTGTGATCATCCGCGTGATCACTCCGTGTGATTTTGTATATTCTTGTACATTACTGATTGTACATCATTGTACATTACTGATTGTATATTTTGTACATTATTATATCTTGTATATTATCGATTGTATATTTTGTACATTGTCGATTGTATGAATATGGGATCAACAGGTTCGAAGTGATCGACTGAAGATATTTACAGGTAATGCACCCAAAATTTCATCTTTTTTTTTAGTAAATGAGTGAGATTGGTATCATCTTCAGATCAGGGAGATCAGTCTCTTTTTTTCCAAAAGTTTCAAACTGATTCCATCCTAGCACTCTGATTTTTGTGAAGGTGCGTTTCAATCAATTTCGGTTGCTTTGTGAACTGACGGTGTTTTTTTGTTTTTTTTATGGTAGAGTGATGGACATGGTCATGGCTGGGTGCTCTCTTCCCTCGAGACCAGAATGCCACAGGAAAGCCCAAAAAAACTGTACATGCAGATGTGTGGATGATTGTTTTTTGCAGCAATAATATCTTTTCTGGAGAGCATGCACACCTGTGGGGGATTTTTGGTGAGCTAGGATCGATGAATTTTTTTACCCCCCCCCCCCTCCCCCCTTCTAAAAAAAGATAGCAGCAAAAAAAATTAAGAAAAGAAAGAAAATCACAGGAGAGAGGAAACAAAATGGAGAAAAGAAGAAATGGAAAACAAAAGGAGAAAAGAAAAGGAAATTCAAAAAAAGGGAAAAAAACAAGAGAAAGAATCTAAAAGAACTGTGCTAAGTTCCAAATATATTTTGTGAAAAAGTAATACAAAAGAAGACAAGACTTCGTCAGTTTGCAAGTTTTTCAAACTAACTCGGACCTTTCTTGGTCGCTGTCCCACGTTGGGATCAAAGCATGCGAAAAACACAGTTGAATCAATTCAAATCAAATCATTGCACAAGATGGATGCACTTCGTCCATCGTTTCAGTTTTTTTTTATGTTCGGCCTTTGCAAGCAAGGCAAGGCAACCAATCGGAATTATTTCTTTAATCTATTCTTGGTTTAAACTGTCAAAACATGACGGCGTGAAAGATGCCCCCTATTCCTAGCATTGCAATTGTGAATTCGTTTTCAAGATTCCAAGATAAATCAAAAATCAGCACACGCTTTCGGAAAGCATTTTCAAAAACAACAGTGTAAAGATCATTGTCACACTCTTGCCGGGATCAAGTCTAAGATTCGCTCGTGTTTCGCTTCTCTTTTAACTCCAAAAAATCAAGGTACATCAAGAAAAGAGTCTTCAACCGGGACAAAACATTATTCCCAAAGAAATTATTGGATTCAAAGTATTTCCTTAACAAGGAGTTCTCGCACCGTTCGAACACGTGCAAATGTCAACTTTTACGGACTTTTATCTTTGGTAAAAACTCAAAGCAGATGCAGTTGCCCCCCCCCTTGTTTTTCTCAAAAGATAGCTATCCAAAAACTTAAAACGCACCCACAAGAGTGCTTATATCAAGAGAAAATGCTCAACATGGTAACCACCTCCAAATAACTTATGTTTTATCGTCCTTTATTTCGGAACATCAGAAAGCAACATGCGAAATCCAAGCCCGAAAAAATCTGTGATCATCCGTGTGATCACTCCCAACCTGGTTTTGTATATTCTTGTAAAATATCGACTGTACATCATTGTACATTACTGATTGTATATTTTGTACATTATGGATTGTATGTTTTGTACAGTATCGATTGTATATTTTATATATTATCGATTGTATGATTATGGGATCAAAGGGTTCGAAGTGATCGACTGAAGATATTTACAGGTAATTCACCCGAAATTCCATCCAATTTTTTTTGTTAAATGAGTGAGATTGGTATCATCTTGAGATTAGGGTGCTTCGAAAAGATCTAATCAAAGCAGGGGGAGATCACTATTTTTTTCATAAGGTTCAAACTGATTCCATCCGAGCACTCTGATTTTTTGTGCAGGGGCGTTTCAATCAATTTTGGTTGCCTTGCGAAATGACATTTGTTTTTTTTCGATGGTAGAGTGATGGACATGGTCATGGCTGGATGATCTCTTCCCTCGAGACCAGAATTCCACAGAAAAGCCCAAAAAAACACTTGTACATGCAGATGTGTGGATGAGTGTTTTTCGCATCAATAATATTTTTTTCGGGAGATCATGCACACCTTTGGGAGATTTTTGGTGAGCTAGGATCACTGATTTTTTTTTTACCCCCAAAGTTTATAAAAGGATAGCTGGAAAAAATATTGAATAGTATTGAAAAACAATTAAGAAAAGAACAGAGAAAAAATTACAGGAGTGAAAAAAAAAGATAGTGGAGAAGAACAGAAATGGAAAAAAGGGGAAAAAAAATGGTGAAGCACATCGACGGAGGCTAGAAAACTGGCAGCTGTTCTGGATGGGAGATGTGGTGAAGAATTCAGTGCAGGACTGGACTCTGAAAAGAACCTGAAAATTGGAAATGGGTGGTTCAAAAATGCCCACCGTATTGATGGAGATTGCCTGAAAGGAAGGAGATGCACAGGTATGGGATGGACCACATCAAGAGTCCTTTAACAAAAACTAGTGGATTGAATTTGAACATTTTCATAATACTGAGACGGAGGGGGTAGGAGTATTTTCTTTTGCAAGCATGGCCTTATAAGACATCGATCAGGTCAACAGATTTTTCCAGGGTTGACGAGTGGAAATAGGTCCCAGCAGTTTTAGGAAAACCATGCGTGTCTCTTTATGGTTTCAGGGGAAAAACTCAGTTCGGGTTTACTTTTCCAGAAGCAAGCGCTGGCCATGCATTTGGATTTGACCAACGTGTCAATGAACATTGAAGTTTTAGGTATTTCAATGGAGGCTTTTGGAATGAAACCACGGGTGTTTACCTGCACATCAACAGCTGCATACACACAGACCTTCTTAGCATTTCAAAAAGCGTCAGCATCATCCCGAGTTGCTGAGAGGCTCTTCTTGTTCTTTTATGTCTGTCCAGATTTTGATGGCAGCGATTTTTGTTTGTGAATGCACACGCTGGGCTGAAGAACTTGGTGGGCCGCTCTGGTCAGAGTGGCTTCAGGATTGAATGAACCTGTGGGTCTCTCCCTCAACCGTTGCCTCAACCACGTCTTTGCACAATTTTTGGAGAATGGATGGTGGATGCGCTTTAGGTTTTATAATTTTAGCTATTAGGGGGAGTGGGGGCCAAAAACAAACGAAATAGATTGTGAATATGGTAATGTGGTTGGGATTGTTTCTTTGATTGTTCGAGGAGGGACAAGCAGAAAAAAAAATGTTTCTTGATTGGGCATGAAAGTGATTTCTGGATGAGTAAGGTGGGTTCCTTGGTGAGGGAAAATTCTGTGGAGGCCCGATTGAGAAAAACTGGCATTCGAAAGGTGTTGGCAGTAGTCGTAAAGACTACCAAATATATGAATTAAAGAAATGCTGCGGAAAGATGAGGGTTGATGGGGTATGGCAGCTACCCAAAATGAGAGTATTTTTGTTCGGCTATGAACAGGATTTGGGACAACAGAAATGCAAAGATCACTGATCAGGCTGATCGTGGCAGAACTTTCTGTAGATTGGTAATTTTTCGTTCGGATCGTCTGTCATGATGATCCCATATTCTTGGGCCACTTCAGGATTTGGGCCACAGAGAGTAAATAGGATCCAACCTTTTTCAAGAGAGTTGACAAGAGTGTTTGCAGGAAGCTAGGAATTCGGCTGAAACCAGGATGGTATTGTGAAATGTGAATGAAACTCCATTTTTCTGGAGGGAAAGATTGGGAAATGAACCTGTTCGTATTCGCCATTAACTTGTAAATCGATCTCAAGCTTTGAGGAAGGGAAAACTCTGGGGCTGTTTCCTGCATGGTTCGCCAAGCATTTCCTGGCATGAAATTTTATGAAATCTGTAGGAGACTGGGGCACAGCTGAGTGCCTTTCAGATTTCTACTCAGAATTTTCCACACACACATTGCACACACGTTTTTTTTCAACCGTGAAAAGCTTCAGTGTGGAACGAACCAAAGCGACACCATGACAAGCATTACAGATATTTCCAGGAATCTCTCTTTCTTCTCAGCCCTCCACCCCTCTTCTTTATCACATTCCCCAGCCCCTAGCCAGAGCATCCATGCTGGGGGAGGGAGGCACATCAAGGTGTCCTGAGAATTCCAGTACCAAGGTCAAAACAAAACAAAACAAAACAAAACAAAGTGAAAAAAAAGTGAAAAAAAAGTGATATTCTTCGACCTTCTGGGCGCGTTTCTTGGCTGCTGAATTGTGCGCTGTGTGAATTCCTTGAAAATCTGGGCAAGCCAAACTTGCTTGTTTTTTGACCACCACCGCCACGAGATGCTGCACACACGTGTTCCGTGACATCGCGAGGAGGGGGTTATCACGACGTCAGCCCCACAAAACAATTTCGCGATGTGTTGATGCGACATGTCCACCAAAGGCAAAATGCTGCCACCACAGTTAGCAGCAGCAATCCAGCGTGATATTTCCGATTCTGTGTCGACGGCGCCACTAGAGGTGCGTGCCCGCATCAATGCGAACTAACATCGCATGCGATCGCGGCGGCGATCTTGATTGTCGCCACCTTCTGCGCTATGACCAGTTCGGCCCTGCGGGACGGTGAGCTGCGACGAGATCCACGCCAATTCGGTCGAAGTCTGCGGCAAGCTGTGGCGGACTGCGAAATCGAACACAACGTGATCCGCGAAGGCGGGACGTACAACGACCCGAGCAAGATGCACATGAAAAACGCAATGGAATGCTGCATGGCGTGCCAGCGGGACGACAGATGTGAAAGCTGGACTTGGAACAAAGCGAATATGGGTTGTGCGCTGAAGGACAGGGAGATCAAACCACAACGCAATAGCGATTTCGACAGCGGCGTGATCGGGGGGGCGCCGGCTGGCCAAAACATCCCGTACGACGATACGTGCAAGACGGAATGGAGGGTGGAGTTCGTGGGAACGCATTACTTTGAGGAGAAAACGGAGGACACCCAGCAGTGTTGTCGCATGTGCGAGGATGATTTGAATTGTTTCTCCTGGACGCGAGTGCGGTCCAGCGGCATGTGTTTTCTGAAATCCTCCGTGCCCGACAGGGTCAGAAACATCACGACCGACGGGGGAACCATTTTCTGATCAGGAAATTTCTGTCAATCAATTGATCCTAAACAATACCAAGCCAGTGTGTCTATTTATGTTGATGACCTGAGGTCATTTCTATAGGTTGGATAAAAACAAGGGAGTGATTATTTTTGGGTGGGAGGAGGATCAAAAATAAGATCTTTTAAGGGGGTCGAGAAGTCAGAGTTAAGGTTTTTGGGATTGTTGTTATTCCTAGTACAGCCCCACATTTATTCTTGGAACTCGAGAAGTTCCAAACAGTCCCTAGTTTATGCTTTTCCCACCTTGCCCCCTTGAAGGGTGATACAATTTTGACGGTTGCATATGATCAAATGTAAGAAGATTTGGTTTAAAGCATGTGGCTTGCAGTTCATTCTTGATGTGTTTGTTGAGCGGGCGCAACCAATGGATTGAGCATACTTGTGGGGGTGTGGAATGTATGTAAAATTCCAGATGTAGTGCAGGTTTTGCCAACAAAAGAGATTCATGGTTTCACAACCAGGAACCAATTTCTGAGAAGTGGGATGTGCTGCTTGAACTCATCAGGTGGAGGGGATCAATCAACATAGGCACAAATACCACTCACCCTTGTGCATGAATTTACATCCCCAAGTTCTCACTGTTTCATGTCCTCATTAGTCAACATGCTGACTGGAAAATAGAGACGAACTATGGACTGGAGCCATTGCAACCAATTTTTGCATGACTAATAAGACTGAGTGAGGTTTTCTGGCTCAATGCCTTTCGAATTAAACAAAAAAGACGATGCAATGGTTTGATTTGAATCCCTGTGTCTAATATCCTCCTGCTGGTTAAGAAATTGAGCCGTTGTTTTGAGAACAAAAAAAGTGAATAGAGAGGAGCCGTCGTAGTATCATTTTTTGAAGCTGGGCCGAGGGTTTTCTCATCGAGATGTCCAGGATGTTATTTTGCCACTTGAGAAATTGGAACCACCGGAACGGGAATTTCGCATTAGCTTAACAACTGGCACACACCGAGGAGAAAAGGAAATCAGCACTTTCCAATCAGAATTCAAAAAAACTCTAGGGGAAAAAATGCCGGAAATCAGAGAAAGAAATTGATCTAAAAAGGGGGGGGGGCTTGAAGGGTCTGGAATCAGGCTTTTTCGAATTGAATTTGAAAAAAGATGCTACATCAAGAGTAATGGAAAAAAACCGAAAGGGAAATCAACACTCTCTTTGGCAGACCACAGGCACTCACATCTTCTTTCCTCCATATCCAATCTGTCCTCCATTTCCAATGCGATTACACCATCTGCTACCGAAACTTTTGGGATGAGGTTTTCCCACCTGCAGTTTAAACAGAAACGAATTCACAATTTAACCCTTGCCAGAAAAAAATACATTTCTGTGTATAAATTTTTTAGAAAAAAAATACATTTCTGCGTATAAACTTTTTTAGAAATGAACAGAAGTGTTGAAGTGGTCCATGAAGGGACCTCATCGAATCCAAACCCAAGCAAAAACTACAAGCACAAAAGTAAGGCATCAACAAGCAACAAATGCAAATATTTAGTATCTAGTTAGGGGCGATACAATTTTGAATTTTCTTTCTTTTTTTCTCTTTCTTTTTTTTATTCTTCTTATTTTTATATATTTTTTTAGCGACCTTCTGACGATGACGCAAAGGGGCGAAGTCCCCTCCACCTTAGCGCCACGCTTTATTTTGTTTGAGAGGAAAAAAAAGGTTCAAAATTCAAAATCTTGATAATGCTTGGATAACCCCCCCAAAAAAACAGTAGAAATAAAATAAGAGAAAATAAGAAAGAAAAAAAACCCTTCCTCTCTCTTTCTTCAGCCCAACAAACCTGTGTTGCCAAACAGTTTCAAGGAATTTTACAAGATCGCTGTCCTCAATCCTGCATCATCAACACAGCCACAGCATATTTTTCATTTTTTCTCCATGCCCTCGGAAAAAAACACCGATCCAAAGAAGAAAAAACAACAACAAAAACAACAACAAAGTATTGAGCGGTTTTCTGATGGCCACTCACAACTTAGCTATTCTGTAACCCACTTCGTAGAAATAGGGGCACAGGGAAGGCAAGTTCACCACGCTGGGGTCTGCTCTAATCAACCTTCGACTCCTGTCGAACAAAAGATGAGCACTCTGGTTAGCCTTGATTCAATTTTAGATCCACCCATTCACCAACATTCATCACCTCATTCATTTATTCTTCATTTTTTTCAATTTCTTTTTTATACAGATCATCAAGTTGTGCATCCCGTGTTTCATAAAATTAGTTATGGAAAAAATCGTGACACTGATTACGTTTTTTTGACAAGGTGTAATTAGTTTTTTTTCCGTAATTAATGTTATAACACACGGTAGGTAAAACAGGATTCATTTTTTTCTCCTTCTCTTACAGCAGGTTAAATGGAGTGGAATGTCAAGAACAGAAAAAAAAAAATTGTTGATCCCTATCAACCCCCCTTCTTTTTTCTAGCGACTCTGTTGTTCCTATTTGAAATGCAACTTCTGCCCCATACACCTTAAGCATCGTAACTGTTTCGACAGGAGAACCGAAAAGCGTCATAGTCGTCGGGCGAGGTGCACTCACCGTGCGTCCAGTCCCTTGGGTAAGTTTCCTAACCTCACAGCGCCAATCTCAATCAGCTCCTCGGCCAAGTACAGGGGTATACTGAGGACGTCACCCGCGAAAACCTGATTTCAACCCGTTCACGGTTCAATATAGACAGACCTCCCCTTCCCCTCTGCACACAAAACCACGCGTCGAATCCCGACGGCAAAAAGAAAGGAAAAAATTGTGGGTTCTGGGAGCATTCCAGGTGCGTACGTCTTCACTCTCGTCTTTTTTGTTCAGCATTCTTCCAGCTCCTTTCATGGGCTTGATTGCCACGACGGAGACCTCCTGGAGGAACGCAGCATTCAAACGCGGGCTCCGTTACGCGAACGCCCACTCGTTTCGTTGGTGCGTGAATACGAGCCAGGGAAAAAAAAACACTCACTGTGAAATCTGGCATGTTCTCCATCCCTGCAAGGCTTCACAGAATGCAAGCACATCCGTTTTTCGAAAAGAATTTTATCGATGGCTTCACCAACTTTAGCCCTGTTTCGATTTAGAAGCCCCCTGTCGTGGCAATTATGGCAGTCAGTGAACTGTATTCTTTTCGAATTCTTGTTGAATTCTTTGTAAATTATTCTTTTTTCCTTCTGCTGTGGGTTTTGTAAGTTTTGGGTGCTGGTGCTTTTCGATTGCTTGACAGGGGAAAGTTGCAAGTCTAGAATATGGCAGTTGGTTGAAAAAACAAACAAACATGAAGCCAAAGTTTCTGGCATTGCCTGACGCACCACCCAATCAGCCAGCCAGATTCCGTGCACCCCTGATTCACTCCGCCGCACCAGAATTACGTAAGCGCAAGAGATTTGGTAATATCTGGCACGTACCCAGGGCGTGGTGCGTCATTGAGCGGAGGGAGTCTTTTTTAGGGACCCTTCACAGATAATCGAACGCCTGGTCAAACTCAGAATAACGAGCGCCACCTTCAAAAGCCCGGAGCGAACACTCTCGAAGACAGCAGCCAGTGGACGTTGCGCTCTCAGCGCTGCCGTGCCGTGAAAACTTCTGGTTGCAAATCTTTGGCTTGGCTGGTCTCCTCTTTTGCCATTTCGGGTGAATCTGCTCGCAGCCCCAAGGCTGAAAAGACTTGCGGTTGCTTTCGCACACCACGAGCGAGGAATCCAGATGGAAGGCACTGTAAGTGTGGAGATGCCTGTTTCCTTGTTCGTTTGATGTCCTTGGCACAAAGACGTCTCGAGTTTTCGAATTGACGTGACCCGGGGGGATAAAGTTTTTTCGAGACGCAAGCTCGTCTGATGTTGGAGGAACTCGACCTGATTCTGATGAATTCTGCAACAAAACCACAACTGATGGAGCTGTAGCACTCGCGCGCGTTTTTTTGCTGTTGTGTGTGGTTGAGATTATGCGTTGCTGTACGCGCGTCTGCTCCGTCATCGTGAAAACTAGTTTTCGCCTAGTGAAACGTAATCAAGAAGGGGTGCTTGGTTACTGTATAAGGAGAACATGAATCCCCCTTGTGGTGGTCTCCCTAGACCTGGACATTTATTTTCACCGTTTATGAAGAATGCCCATTTTTTTAATTTAAAAAATTATAATTTTCTTGCTGAATGCATCCTGAGGTCTGTTTTTTTGTGGCATGTGGTCGAAGAACCAAAATTTGGAAAAAAATGACTTGCCTCTTCGGCGGAGATCGAGTTCGCAAGACCTGTCTGACAGGTTTGGGTCTGTGGCTCCCCTGAGGTCCATTCGCTCCGCAAAACGCAGAAGCTTGAGAAACCGGGCTCCGAAGCCTCCCCCGGGTCTGACACGGGGCATGGTGAGAGACATGGTGGGTTTCTGGGAAGAAAAAGTCGAGGAAATCAAAGGAAAGCCGTGCGGGTGCGGAAGAGATCAGTGCCCGGTGGCATCGGTCAACTGCGAAGCCCGGACCCGATGGCGAACTGCCGTGGAAAGGATCACCAGCGATTTGGGGGTGTATGAGAGAGAACAGGCTTCCATGAGGCATCGACGTGCCATTTCGGCATTCTCTGATTTGTCGATCGATGAAACGGGGAGCGTCAGTGGGCTGTCGGGACGGGAGAGATCGATTTGTGGCAATGATTCCGAGGTTTCTGGCGAGCCTCCTTATGGAGTGGGTCTTTTGGAGTGCTTGCAGGGGGATGAAACACCCAGCAGCATGAACTCGATCAATATCGGGGGACTTGTCAGTGGGTCAGACGTGGATGCAATCGAGGCTTCAATCCAGAGCCCGATGTCTGTCATCGAAACCGAGGATTGAAAGAGAGCGGCACGGAGTCGATGCTGTGCTTGAGAATGAGTTTTTTCAGAAAATCAAGGACGCAGAAAAGAAACAAAACAAAAAAAACAGAAGAAGAGAAAGCATAAATTACTGAGCGGTTTTCTGGGTGGATCATGGTTTGGCTTTTTCTCGAGGGGGGGAAAAAAAGGAAAGATGAAACGGATGATGGGGGCGCTATGTGTGTGTGTTTTTTGCGGGGATATATATTTGATGATTGCCCCCCACCCCTTTTTTTTGTGTGGAGGAGGGGGAAAAAAGAAATGAAAAAAAAGAAAAAAAAGGGACCCTTTCCATGGCAACGTATTTTTGAAGGGGGGAAAAGAAAGCAAAAAGGGGTATGAAGGCAAAAAGCCTTGGATGATTTATTTGAGAAGATCAGTGCGTTTTTTTTTACGGGTCCTTCGGGTTTTTGGAAATATATCATCATCAATATTTGTTTTAATTCTGTGTACAACGAATTATAAGGGAAAAGAGGGAGAAGGGATTCTTAGAAGGGGAAAGGGAAGAAAAAAAACTGAGGGAGGAAAGATTTAAAAAAAAAAAAAAGAAGGAAAAAAAAAAAACAGAAAGAAAGAATTAGAGGAAGACCAAGACGTGTTGCAAACAAGTTTATCTGAAGTTGTCTTTCGATAGCTTTTTTTGGTGTTTTTTTTTTTAATTGATTTTATGAAGAAAAAAAAAGACGGGAAGGGAGGGGGGGGGTTGGGGTTGGGGGGTTGGACTTTGAAAAAAAAAACAGAAGAGAAAGGAGGGGTTTTAGCGTAAGTAGACATAATATTTGCGGGAATTCTGTCTTTCTATGTGCAACACCTCCGATAATCTTACGAAGAAGATAGAGTGAGAAAAAGAGTGAGAAAAGACCAAAAAAAAAAGAATGAGAAGGTGGGTGTGTCATTTTGTGCGAGAGGGAAAAAAAAAGTTCTTGCTTGTTCCCAAGGATGTTTAAAGGAAACAAAGGAGAAAAAAAAGTTGCAGAAAAAAAAAAGAAAAAGAAAAGAAAGAAATATGCGCCAAAAACAAATTGTCTTTTTTTTTTTTTTTCAAAATCAATATTTTTTGAAGCTTTTGTTGTTTCAAGGTTTGGTTGCCAGTTTTTTTGCTGGGAAGACTTTCATGTGGAAAAACAAAAAACCCAACAAATCCAAGAAAAAAACAAAGGGAAATCAGTTTTTCAAACGGGAGGGGAGGGAAGGATATTTTGATGGCTGGTTTATTATCAAAGAGAAAAAAAAAGGAAAAAAGGAAAGAAAAAAAATATTAAGTCAGGTCCAGAACGTATTCGGTTGCAGTTTTCTTTTTTTTTTTTCTTTTTCAATTTCCATCCATTTTTGCTTTGGAGTGAAGAAACGGTCTGGAGTGTTCATGTCGGGCAACAACAGAAAAAAAAATTTGTATTATTCTAAATTACCAGATCTTTTTTTCTTTTCTTTAATCTAAACATGAGGGTCTTTCTTTGGGAGAAAAAAAAACTCTCTCCTCTTGCACACCCCCTCTCTCTCTCTGCGCCGAGGGGCTTCTTTTTTCTCGCTTTTTTTTCCCATGTCTGTCTGTCTGTCTTGCTGACTGGGGCATAGTATCGGGATATAGGTGCTTTTCTAGCTGTTTCTAGAATATGAGCCAGGAACTCATCATCTGGTCATTGTCTCATGGCGACTGTTTATTTATTTATTGATATTTTTAACCTTTAACTTGTAACCACTACTGGGCATCGTTGCTGGATGCCAAATATCGTTGTGAAACAGCATTTGAAATTTCTGTTCTGTGGATATCGCCAAAATTGAATTATCGGTGTGCACGACCAGTTTGGAAACAAGATCTGTTTCTGCACCTGTGTACTATCTCTGTCTGAAGCTGTTGATCAGGCTTTTCGACTCAGAAAACTTCTTTTGAGAACTGGAAAAAAAATGAGAAGCCTTTAAGCAATATCGTCGAACGTGCGCGGGTTGAACCAATCCAGCATCGATACGGCTGGATCGGTGGTCCAGATCTTGAATTTTCCCATTAGGCTTTGATTAAACTATGTCGGTTTCTTTGCAAGCCAGAAAAAAAAACTGTCAGTTCGGGAGGCTTTCAACAAGCAATTACGATTTTCCAAGTGTTGATCGGACAACGAATGGAAGGTCAGCTTGAAACGGAAATTTCAACTTCTCCTTTTTGATTAATATTTATTGATTGTATTTTTCCAGCTGTTACTGCCTATGGTTGACCATGACCACCACCTCCAGAAATTATGAACCTATTCAGGGGGAAACAGATATTATCTTACATCCTGATTGCTGAACATAGCGCCAAATGAGTGGCCAGCTTGTGACCTAATCAATCAAACGATACCAGGAATCCAGGGTGGCCACAGTGTGTGTTCACATGGCAAAAGTTTTTGCACACAACCAACAGCAAGATTTGGGTAATTTTGAAAAGACTCCTACAAAAAATCGAACAAAGTCACTAATCCCCAAGATGTACCACTCCTCCATCAAACATCCATCTCAACTGATCGACTGTAGAGTTGGTGTATCGCTTGCGAGATTTTAGACAACAAGATGATTAGGCTTTGGTACAGCTCCTTATGACCGACTTGAGGGACAATGTGTATTGCTGTACTGGTTGGGACACCTTATTTATGTGGAGCCGTTCTCACTTCCTTCCACCCCGAACTCAAACAGTGGTGCACCTGACGAGACGGACTTTCCGAGTCCACCCACCTATCCCACACGACGCAACAGAGCCAGGGACCAAACGAGTCCGTGAAAAGCTCAAAGGAGCCCAATCCCCTGCTTTTCCCATAGTAGGAAGAGCCTTCTTAGCACGAGACACCAAGACAAGTGTTGTGCGCAAAACATTGGAGTTATCCAGAATTCACCTTGTGACCCCCAAGGCCATCTCGAGAAGCAGTCGCCCGGATGTCAGGCGTGGAATGGTTTGCCGGTTTTCCAAAAGCACCTCAATTTGATACGGAGTGCCAGGCACCAGATGTGTTAGGTGTGGAGGAGGACTTCGAAAAAAAGGAGCTACCTACGGAGTCGGAATGGACAATCTTTCGACGTTTGTTTATACCAGCAGGAACAAAGTCGTTAGGATTGGTACTGAACTATGGCGAGGAACCATTCACTTCCTTCCACACACTGCCACAACCACCCCGAACTCAAACATCGACCTCCCAATGCAACTGTACGATTTCCAAACGTACAATTCTGTCGACCAAACACAAAATACTTTCAGCCGCCGTTCACAACCGAAAGCTCAGTGAAAGCTCTATTTTTCAAGGAGTTTTTTTTTTATATAAACGAAATGCTTCATCCTTGATGGGGGTACGCTTTTGCACGTACAGCGATTCATTCAACGATTGGGCTCGACATAAAACGATTTGATGCGAATGGAAATGGAAACAACAACAACAAAGCTTATGGGAATTGAGCTGGTGACCGGCTCACCAGCTCACGGTGAACTGCTGGGTTGATGCCAAAGAGCATTCAAAAACTAGCTCCAATGAAAAAACACTATTTCCTCCACTTGAAATGATCGACATAGACAAGGGAACTCCCAACACTATAGAGGCGGTTTTGTATGGCTTCGACCTTGATGGCTGCAACATGTAACCTCCTGGTTCTTGCTTTTGTTAAGCATAGCAACCATCTTTGAAAAATGCAACTGTGGATTTATTGGCCAAAAATCCAATTGTTGATAATGAAGAATATGTCATTCCCACACAAATACGGTATTTGAAATACCAGTACATTGAGAGCATGCATATGCTTGCAGAGATCCATGCTGTAAAGAGAGTGGACAAATAATGACCACAAACACCATTCATGCACGCGCAAAAGGGGGAGGTAACGGGTGTGATGCATCCTCATGGTTTAGTCTGGATCCAGAGTCTCCGGAGCCTGTCCTCTCAACAACCCAAACCAAAAGTTCGAATGATTGTATGATATTGGTGTTCTGGATGAAACCACATGGTATGCTCTTATGTACGGTCAGCTAAGGCAAGTGCCGTGCACGTCAACGTGATGGTGGCCAACTTGGATTGCATACTAGAGTCAGTGCATTGGTGGATACTGGTAGAAGCCAGACCTTTGTGTAACGAAAGCTGGTGAGATGATACGATCGATAACTCTCTTGAACATACCCTCCCCAAAAGATTAACGATCTCGAGGAGAACAGAGCGTGCAATGTTGTTTTTGTCAAGATTCGAGTCCAAACTCCTGCCATCCATGGCAGGAGCCCATCGATGTTATTCCATGCTAGTGAAGTCACGCGTGTCGCGTGCCTTGAGCACTCAAATTTCCTCAAAGTAACCCTGGGTCGGAGAAGAACCCGTTTTTCGAAACAACCGTTCTTGCCTGCACCCGACCCTGTGCAGGGCATGCCAACTGAACGAAATCAACTGAACGAATTTTCCAGCTTCGAAATACGATCGCACATAGGAACAAAAATGTGTCCTTTGCACAGATAACAGGATGTTTGACTTCACGCGCTCTCTGGATAAAAAGTGCCCACTTGGCTTCGTCGATTGAACGTAAAGAGTTTTTTTTGAAGAACGTAAGGGAGTTGTTTGTGCATATATGCTTCCGGTGCCCAACCCGAAGGAACCTGGCCCCCCAACTCGATAACGGGGAGGAGGGGTGAACGAATACCTTTCTGTTGTTGTGCGGATGGCCACCCTTGGACTCTTAATAGAAAGATAAGATAAGATGGTTGATAAGATCCGCAACGAAAAGAGCAGATGTACATGCATGAACACTCGATTGCAGGTTGATCCCTGAGCGATTTCTCACTCAGGCTGCCACTTGCTGTTGGGAGAATTTGAGAGAAAACACGAACCTATGTCGATAAACAAGTTTGGGCCGTTGTCGAAAGAAATGACTTGTGATGGTATCCAACGCTGGAACGGCCTGTTCAGCGTCAACGTTCTAACGATACTCTTGCTGAGGAGTGCTTCGTGGCTTGCGAACTGCAAGCCATCCTGTGGTCAATAGAAGAATGGTTGACCTAAAAGCGGGAATCCAACCTGGACAAGGAAATAGAAAACGTGCAATATATGTGCACACATTGGGATCAATCGAACAAGGTGCACCGTTCATTTCGGATCCAGTGCCAGCAATGAAGTCAATGCCAGAAACCTCAACCGCTAGCGGTGGGCACGTTTGAAAACTGTTCAAACTTTTCACGCAAGACTCCACAACCAGGTCGGAGGTAACAAAATGCAAAAAGCCTGATTCGAAATGGGGCTTGCGTCTGACATGGCCGCAGCGAGAACACAATGAGCTTAGCTTCACTCTGCTTCATATCATTTGCGGAACACGCTCCTTCTGAATTACAAATGTTAATCATCATTTCCTGACCGACACATCCAGACAAAATAGTATTGGCCTGGGCTAATATCAGCCCAACAGGTGGAAACCACCCCAACCCCTTCTGATTGTATTTGGGGGAGGGGGGTCAGGTGGGGGGTTGGAAGGGAGAGATTGTCGCTTTCAAATCTTTGAAAATTGTTGACACAACTTGTGAGGCTCTAAGTCTTTACAAAAACATCGCTCCACGAGTTCCACAACTGCCCATTCGTTTTCTTCTTTTCCCTCCACCAAACTATGAAACGGCAAATAACCACAACGACAACACGCACACAAAAAAACCAATTCAACCCTCTCTCTCTCTCTCTCGACTCATGGAATGTTCATGGCAGGACCTGCATTCATTCCAGCCATGTTCAAAGAATCCTCGGTCATTGCAGTCAGACTCCGGTACACTCGTTTCCTGTTCGAGTAGTTTGGTGTCGATCTGGTCAATTGAAAAGCAACTCGCTCCGTGAGAGGCCATCGGGGCCTCAAATCGAACCATTCGTCTTCTTCTGGGGCAGGGCTTTCCGGTGGAGGGTCGACAAGGCCAAGTTTGAATCTGCAGCCAGGGGGGAAAAAATGACAAAACGATTCTGTTCACATCCAGGTCAACAAAGCTGTGGTTTACTGGGCCTTCCTTGGGGGCCAGTTCTTTCTCGTTTTTCGGGGTCTTGGGTTGTACAGAAAACAAAGGTTGCAGCAGTCATTCATTTTCTTAAATCCCAAATCTTATACATATATATATATTTTCCTTGTACGGAACTGCACAAATGTGTGTTTAGTTCCACTTGGAAAACTGCGATTCAACATAACAAAAGGGAAAGACTGAGCTGCCGATCGAGGGTTCACCTTTCTAAACCCGCCCATGCCACCATGACTCCGTTATCGGTGCACAATCTGGGCTCGGGACACAGCAGTTGCATTTGATGCTTGCTGGCAACTTCCTCCAGCCTCGCCCTCACGTACGAGTTTGCAGCCACCCCGCCGGACATCACGAGAGTGTCAATTTCTGGGTAAACTTCGTTTGCCCACTCACAGGCCCGCTTGCATCGATGCTCCAGATGCAAAATAGCCACTCTTTGAAAGGAAGCAGCGATGTTCGCCCGAGCCTTTTGGTGGATAAACGACAGAGAAGCCCATCATATATATATATATATGCAAATATGTATATCCCCCCCCCCTCCCTCACTTGACAAATGTTACGAAGTTGGGGTCTTATGACGAGATCATCCGTGGTGTTTTCATGACTAATCTTTCTAGTTAGAGCATAGCCTTAAAAAAACACCAGAAAGAACAGAGACTGAAACACAGGGAAATTGAACAAAATCCTGACGGTTAATACAACTTACCACCTTTATATATACACATATCTCCTGCCAACCCAAATGCTCAACACCAATTCTAACCCCAACCCCATTTCCCCTGCTCCCTACCTGTCTGTTGGCTTCGCTCGGTTCACCTTTGACTTCCCTATCGATGGCCAACCTCACAGAAGTTTTCAGCCCCGAGTAAGAAAAATTACAATCTCGGTGCTGAAGCATTGGGACTTTAAAATCGAAACTGTCAGGGTCGCCTTCCAGGGCCAATGCCTCCAGGGCTGCCCCACCACTTGGATTCAATTCCAGACCCAATAGCCTAGCCACCTTATCATAAGCTTCCCCTGTATTGGTGCAAGCACAGATCCACACTTCGACAATTGCTCAACAAAATATACATGCACCAGTACTGTTATTAATTTTCTTTCTTTTTTCTTTTGGGGGGGGGGGGGCACGGTTGGGAGGCAAATGATTTTTTTTTGTAGTAATGGCAAGAATTTTGGTGGCGTGGAGTTCGAGTTATCGTGTTGGAGGTCAGTCATAGGGTCCCAATGGTTCCTTTCTCGAACAAAATGGATTTATTGTCCAAAAAATTCCCGTCTTTTTCCTGGATTCAATTCTGTTCCACTGTTCAGATGCCAGGTCCTTCGAATCCTGCGAGGCGCTCGCCACCCCTTCCCTTTCAGCTGTATAATTTCTGCAGGAAGAAAACTCACCCAGTGAATCATCCAAGGTCGTTCCAATTTGAGTGTACCGGCCCACGCTGTGAACGACCAGAAGCAAATTATGGCCCCCTGAGGCCAGCATGCAGAGGAAAGGGTATTCAGTTCGATGCCGGTCTGTCATTCGAGCAACCAGGGCATGAGCTTCCATGTGGTGCACCGGGACCAACGGAAGGGAGTGTTCATAGGCGAAAGATCTAGCCTTCAGAGCTCCCACCTGAAGGCCCAAAAAAACAAAAACACCACCAAATCTTCAAAAAACCAATTTATTTCACCACAGTCGGGCTTTCTCTTTTTTGACCTTTTGCGTTGTGTCAGGTTTTTCCTTTCGGAAAAAATAATGGGCGAGGATTTTTTTTTCCACCCTGCCTACATCCCTGCGATCACTTTTACCCTCTTGAGAAGTTTTTCACACTCCAGATTGCCCGGGTTAATGCAATTCATTTACTGGAGCGAGGGGTTTCTTTATTGGTTTTCTCAATCCCTTTCTTTTCACCTTCAAACACAAGCTCAGCCCGGGTCCAATCGTGACGGCAACTCCACTCAATTCTCTTGGATCGATCCCCGATTCCCCCACAACCCTTTTCACCAGCCCGTCGATGGCTGCTTGGTGGGCTTGCCTGGCTAAATCTGGAACCACCCCTCCCCAGGGAGCGTGCACCTCGACCTGCGTGGCCAGTGCTTCGCCCAGAATCCGCCCATCGGAATTCACTATGGCCACCCCGGTGTCGTCACAACTGCTTTCTATGCCCAAAATGATCGGTCCCGTTGGATCTGTAAGGAAAAGAACATCGATCCCTTGGCCCCCAGCATTCCTGAGGAAACAAAGAGAAAAATGTGGAAAACCTATTATCGCCCCATCGGTTGCATGTATTGGTCTATGATTTTTCCCTTCCTTCATGCCCTTTTCCAACTTTTTGACCCTTTCTGGTAGGTGTTCGTTTTTCACATATCGAAAAGCATCTTGCGCCTAAAACTGCAACCTTGTCCAAAAAGGCTGTGGAGAAGCAACATGTTATGAAAGGGCATATCAAAAACCACCAATTCATGAGAAATTCTCTGAGGAAAATTTAAATTGGGTGGTAGTGCAGGGCCAACCTCGTCTCTCAGCTTCTTTGAAACCATGATTGCCTAGGCAATGGCAACGTCCCGGGTTGCCATTCCTGTGAGTTCCCCGCGCCGCCGGAATGGAGGCCGCAGGGATCCGCACTCGGTTGGCATGCATTGCGGAGCAAGCGACTCTCAGGCAACGACCCAAATATCCCCCAAATAATCGCATGCGTCGTGCCCCCCCTGTCTTGGATGTCAAAACGGGGCGAAGACGTGTTGTACGAAAAATGCTGGGCACGCGCGCGGGCATAGGGATCATCTCAATCAAATGCTGGTCGTTCTAAAAACAGAAGGCGGAAATTCGAATATCGACCCCGAGATTCGTGACGTCGAGAATCGCTTTTCGTTTATTTTTTCTGACATTGTCGGGATGTCTTGGACCAAGAAGGTTCTGCAAGATGAATTCTTTCTGAAGGCAAAAGTGGGTTCCTCTGACACCCCCCCCCCTCCCCCTTGTTTTGGTCATTTCAGTCAGACATCTTTCCAATTTTTCTTTGAGTGCCCATGATGTATTGATGCGAATGTTTGTGCATGGACCAGGGCTGATATTGGCCATTTTATTGACATCAGAAAGCAGGGTATGTTTCGAGAGCAGCTTTCAAATTGAAACAGATTCAAACCAAACACAAGATAATCCCACCCGGTGAGGCAAAAAAAACCCAGCCATTTGATTTAGCATCCGTAGGCTTCTCACGTTTCCTTCAACAAGTGCTTTCCAAGTCTTTGGTATTTCTTTCCTTAATTTCCTGAGGGAAGCAATGTATCCAGATTTCATGGGGTGTTTTTTAACAGATTCAGCATATGCCTGGCCACTACACTAATAAGCGATTTGAAGCCACTGCTCTAACAGTAACAAACCAATTTTTTTTGCATTATTAGTGAGAATAAATAAGCCTTCCACTTTTGTCCGGAAACCACAGTTCGTTGTTGGTTGTGGCGTTTTTTCTTTAATGTATCGCATCGAGGATGAAAGCCCCATGTGGCCGGTCTGCTGTCCAAATGAGTGATATAAACCATTGTGTGTGCTTGAAGGTGGAAAAGTTCTGGATCTGGGGTGCGCTCCTGGGGCATGGCTTCAGGTCGCCTGCCAAGAAATACGGAACAAGAACAAGGGGGGTCTGGTGTTAGGAATTGATATTCAGGTACGGCAGCAAAGGGCTCCGTAGTAAAACAATGCTCCATGAATAATTTATCGATGAGTCAACCAACTCATCGATAAACACCAGTGGCGATCGTGTGCATATCTTGCGCTTGAGACAATTAGTGAGA
Organism: Bryopsis sp. KO-2023; assembly: GCA_030272585.1. Lineage (NCBI taxonomy): Eukaryota > Viridiplantae > Chlorophyta > Ulvophyceae > Bryopsidales > Bryopsidaceae > Bryopsis > Bryopsis sp. KO-2023. The sequence goes on along the minus strand of BSYQ01000004.1, from coordinate 3,909,116 downwards.
AAATTAGCATTTTTTTTTATTTTATTTTCCTTTTTTTTAGACATGGAATCTGTTTCTTTGGGTGTATTCTGTCGACGCTCGAAAGCTTCATGTGCGTTTCTATCTGTGTTTTGAAATTGATTGAAACTTTTTTGGCTAATTTCTTTTTTTTCTTTTCTGTTTTTTGTGCTTGTTAAGGATGTCAGTGTGCCTGTTCGGTTTTGCGACAAACGGGTGAGCGTGTTGAAAGCGGATGCGATGGCCTTGACTCCGAAGCTGCTACGGACCTACAGCGAAGAGGTAAACCCAAGCAGTGCAATTCCAGCATGTTTTTTTTTCAGCAAATGGGGCAATTCTTTATGAAGCCCTGGTGTGCCACTGAGCAATGGAAAATAAAACAGTCAAACGGAGTGAATGGAAAACAAGACGATGTTAATTTTTTGTGTGCGTTCTGTTTTTTCCTTTTGTTTTTGCATTTTGTTTACTTTTTTTTTGCATCAGGGTTTTGATGTGGTGCTGTCAGACATGATGGATTCCACGACGGGGCACTCCGATATTGATGTGGTGCGATCGATGGAGCTGGCAGGCACCGCGTTTCAGTTGGCTACTGGGCGGCATCCAGACATGGAGGACGAAAAGCTGCATGATGGTGTGCTCGTGGATGGTGGAAACTTAGTCATGAAAATCTTTGAGGTGGGGGTGGCTTTGGTTTAGAGTCTGCTGAATCTCATCCCTTGATCATTAGCTCATGTAACACCATAATGGTGATTATGGCACTTCTGAGTCTTCCAGTAGGTGAAGCTCTCGTTGATAATTTAGCACCTGTGGAAGTCAAGGAGTGTGTGTGCTGGGGCTGTTAGGATATTTGTCGTTGATGTTCGACGCGATGGCCGCTTTATGTGGGTGTGTGTTTTTTAATGTAGTTTTTTAATGTGGGGATGTGGTTTTACGGTCCTGTACTGGCAGTGAAGCTTTTTGTGATTGGGTTGTTTGGACAGGGTGCCGGGATTCAGGAATTCGTTGCCTACACCAGACCCTTTTTCACCAAGGTTTCGAGGGTGCGACCCGATGCCACCCGGAAAATTTCCAGAGAGTTTTATCTAGTGTGCAAGGGCCGGAAACCTTCAAAATGTTAGCAGCTCTTTTTTTAATTTGTTTTTTTTTTAATTTATTTCTTCACGTGTTCTGTTCCAGTGGGTATTGCTGTTGTTGCTGAGAAAGAACCCAAGGCTCCAAGTCAAAATAAGGGGAAAAGTGGCTGGCTGGAAGTGAGCACACCAAGAGCTCTCTCTTCATTGGTGTTCCGAATTCGGCCCCACCCCCCAAAAAAGAAACCCAAACAATTAGTCTGTCGATCAGCAATCTCTCTGAGCAAAGTGGATGGCTGAGTGGAAGGTCGAAACAACCGCCGCCATAAACGCGCGCAAAGCGTTATTCTCCTTGCTCCAGAGAAACCTTGCCACCACTTCTTGTGCGGCAAACACCCAACACACGCTGTCTGAAGCACCTTCCACCCAAACAACCAACAATATTTGAGCAGAAGGGTTGCGATTTTTAAATCAAACGTAGAGCCCATTAGTGGGCATCAACGTTCTCCTGCGTGCAAGGCCGATATTCCACGATGGTGGTGCACGTGCGCTTGCAAGTGCGGGAGACAACAGGATGAGATGTCGTCAGTCGGAGACGTCAAGACGTGGTCAGCAAAGCCATCGCTCTTGTTCAATGAGGGTTTCTTCTCCCTATGCAACCACCCTTGAAACTGCGATTTTTCTTGCGATGGGCGGCGGCGTGGTACTTTTACTTGCGCGGTAGGGTAATGGACAGGTTTTGGCTCATCATGGGGGCGACGTGCAGCATGTGTGGCAAGGTCGGCCGGCCATATCCTAAGGAAAGAAAACGCAAGCCGCCGGTCAACCTGGTACCCCCGCACGCCTTGAAGGGTCGAAACCTGCAGGTTCGGTGCTTGGAGGTGATAGCTCGCCGGGTCAGCGCTTTCACTGAGGACGCGATCGAAGCCCTACCAGCCGATCTGGCGCAGAGACTGTTCGACGAGCTGGTCCGCAATCGAAGCTTGAACGATACAACCATTCTACTGTTTTCCAATCAGTTTCTCCACCAGGCGGATGTGAGTGGACACCCAGGGGTCGTTGACGACTGGGTGACGGTTTTGGCCAAGTCGCCCCTGCGGCGGCTGGACTTAGCATACTGTCAAGACATCACCGATCGAGCCTTGCTAGAGGTCAAGAAGCTATCGAGTCTCACAAGCCTTTCGTTGGCGTTCTGCGGGAATATCACAGACGCGGCTTTGTGCTGTTTGTCTTCTCTGACCAGCCTCACTTCACTGTCGTTGGAATGCTGCGAGCGACTGACCGGGTCTGGCTTCCACTACCTCAATGGTTTGGCGAAACTGCGAGCTCTCAACTTGGAAATGTGCTGCAATTTGCGGCGGGGGCTGTGCCACATCGGAAACCTGGCCTCCTTGACGTCTTTATACTTGGGATGGTGTTGCGACGTCTCTGATGTTGACGTCTATCACCTGGGTAGACTGACGGGGCTCACGGACTTGCAACTCAGCCGAACCAAAGTCACGGACGAGGGGCTGGCGGCGCTCAAGGACCTGAAACGATTGAGGAAAATCGACCTGGCAGGATGCGCAATATGTGAGGAGGCGTTCGAGGTTTTGGGGGCCATGACCGCTCTGGAAGAGATAAATGTCGAACGTTGCGTGATCAGCGATGGTTGTCTCAAGCACCTGACGCAATTCCCTCAGCTCGCGAAACTGGACCTGGGTTTCACGGCCGTGAGCGACAAAGGGATGCATTCCTTGTGGGCGCTTTCCACTTTGACTGATCTGAATCTGGATTCGTGTTCGATATCGGACAAGTCGTTGCAAGGCCTGAGCTCGCACCTGCCCAAGCTCAAGCACCTCGACCTCGCCGACACGGCCATCAGCGACTACGGGATGGAGCACCTTTCCAATTTGTCCCTGGAATCTTTGTGCTTGGCGTATTGCGACGTCACGGATGACGGACTCGGAGCGCTGGCATCGCAGACCAACCTCAAGTCTTTGAACTTGGATTCCAGGCTCCTCACGGACAAGACGCTGACGCAAATATCGTCATTGGTGCAACTGAGGAAGTTGGACATGTTCGGCGCTCGAGTGACGCATGAAGGGTTAAGCAAGCTGAAAGTGATGTCTAACCTGGAGCACTTGGAGTTGTGCGGGGGAAAAATCGATGCTACTGGAGTGGCTCATCTCTCCACCCTAACCACGCTCACATACCTCAGTCTGGCTCAAAACGTGGACATTGGGGATGCTGGGGCGTGGCATTTATCCCCTCTGATCAATCTCACCAGTCTGAACATGTCAGGGGCGGCTCTGACGAACGCAGGATTAAAGCCAATCAGGAAATTGAAGAATTTGCTGTCTCTGTCAGTGTACGACAATCCTAGGATTTCGGGCGGGGGGGTGAGGGGTGTGCAGGAGAGTATCCCGGGCGTTCACGTTGCATGGGGGTGCAAGCTTAGCTGAAAGAAAAAGATGACGTAACACGTTCAGGATGATGTGGGGTAGAGTAGCCGATCGATCGCATGGAGTGAAGGTATTTTGTGTTGATGCCTGACAATTTTGGGGACAAAGTAAAATCACTTTGTGTCGATAAATCTTCTCAAGAAGCTCCTCCAACCTTTCCAAAGCTTTCCATTTCCCCTAATCCTCCCACCATATTGCACAACATTGGGCTCTGGCGTTTGTGCAATCAAACCTTTTGATTGCACACATCCACACAATACATTTTGCATTTTCCCCACATAATCCCAGAGTCCCATAAGAAGATTTAGTAAGCAAAATACAAAGAATGCCTTGTACACATCGAATCCTTGCAAGCTTCAAACTGCCCGACCTCAAGTCACCGCCCTGTACAAACCCACCCCCAAGAATCCACCCGCCATTAACATCAACGAAATCCTGTGCATTCCTGAGGGAGGGGGTTGGGTGAACAAATTGGAGGCAACGTATCCACTCACTCCCAAACACACCACAGTCCCCGTGATTCTACAGCCCAGACAGTCTTTGGAATAGCCGGGGGTGTCCTTCGAGGTCTCCATCTACAGTGGGGCAGGAGCTTCGGAAGGAAATCAACACCCTGTGGGAAGTTGAACTTCATCATCAGTGGTGTTCTCTGTCCTTTCTTTTTTGGGAAAAAAAAATGAAAGAATGTGGCGGGAAAAAAGGATCGAATAGTTGGGTGTTTAACTGTGGTTGGAACGATAAGTCAGTCGACCTAACCTGCTGAAGCCACCAACAGGGGGAGGTAGGAGCTTGATGAATATATCTATTTTTAATTGCACCACCAATACTTAAGAAGGGACCTTTCATCCAGGGTTCTGCTCAGGCTAAGGAAGAAACACACCCAAAATTCTTGACAAAACAGACCTGTAGGCAAATTTCGAAAACCCACAACTTACCCAGAACCCACACACACATAAAAAGATGCAAGACGATGACACGACACCCAAAAAAGGGCCAAAAAGAAAACAGAAAACCCGCAGAAAAAAAACTCGCTGCTCTACACACCTCGTTCACTTCTTTCCGCTTTTCTTCAACCCAGCCCCTCCGAAAGCACCCTTTTGGCCAGCTTGTTTTTTCAAGTCCTGCAGCGCTTTTTGGTCCTCTTTCTTTTTCTTGAGAAACTCCAAGTCGTCGTCGTCCAGCTGTTTGTTCTTCTTCTTTGGGGCCTTCAGTGGCTTGGCTTTTCCACCCTCTCTTCCAGGCATCGCGCGACGTTCCTACTGTAAAGGTGTAGATTGGCAAGACAGGAGAACGGAACCACGATTGAAGGTGAGTGGAATGGCTTGGGTTTTTTCGAGCAATTTGGAGGAAAACTGACAATTTATGGCTGCTCCTCTCTGTTTGTGCGAAATGAGTCATGCTGTGTGAGGTTTGGTGAACTGCTCGGAAATAGAAACGATGAAGCAAAATGCACCAAAATTTCCCCAATCTGCCCTAAAAAGAAGATGTAGGGTGGGGTGGGGTGGTCTCCTTCACCACCATTCCTCATGCTGAAAATAGAGGCGTTCTTCTAGAATGCTGTTCATGCGTTGTGAGTGAAAATGATGCAACAGCAACAATCCTTGGATACAAAGAGCTCAACTGGTGAAATGGAACAGTGACGTGAATTCCTGCCTTGAATTTACAAAGCCCTTTTTTCAAGCACGATCCCCCCCCCCCAAAAAAAAAAAAAGAAAACCTACTGTCGAAAACTGAAAACCACAAAGGAGGATCTGCAGCATGAAACGGAGAGAAGCAACCCAAAGTCAATGAAAAGACACCACCGTTCCATTGCACCACCAGAACTAAAAAAAAAAGAACATAAGAAAAAGTAAGGATGAAAAATACACCAAAAAAACTAGCGAAACCGCAAACTACTCTCCTACAAATCCCCGCAACCCCCCCCCCGCCTTTCTCCAACTAAAAAGAATATGCGGTGTTCTATTTCTTGCGGGCAGCTTCATCCTCTTTCCTTTTCTTTTCCCCTTCTTCCTCCCAAGTTTTCGGCGTCCAACCTTCCGGTGGGGTCCCTGCGATCACCACCTCCTCCTCAGGTGCATCGAATTCCCCCCTCAAGTACCGCTCCTTGGCCGTTTCATATTTCGGGGAAGACTTCATTCTCCTCATGTAAGCCTCCGGGTTCATGGGCAACGCACCCTGAGGAAGCGTGAATCCCTTGCCTCTGTCACGCAATTTCCTTTCCGGCATTTCCCAAGGGACCAAGGGATGCATGGAAGCGTACTCCGGGATGTAGTCCTCAGGGAAAATCCTGAGTTTCCTCATTCGATATCTACGCAGGTTGTTTTTGGGGAGCATCCCGTTCACGGCCCTCCACAGAACGTCTTCGGGTTTCTTGTCGAACACATCTTGCACGCTCTTTTTCTTCAGACCTCCCATGTACCCTTGTATATGTATACACAGTACAGTTATAATAATAATAACATTACCATTAATATAATTTTAAAATAATAATTAAAAAAAAAATCAGCTAGATCCATGTGCTAGTAGGTGAAAGAGAATATCGTTGTGTTGATATTTATCTGGATATCAACAGATTTTCAAAAAAAAAACAAAAAAACCTGGATACTCATGTCACTCTTGTCAGACTTTTGCCTTCAATAATTTTTTGTTTCTTTGTTGGGAGGAGAAGGGGGAAATCCCAAAATATGCACCGCTCAGTAAATCCAATGCATAACAACAAACCCAAGCAAACAAGATCTATCAGATTCCACTATTTGATCCTCGAAAAACCAAAATATCAAAATTTTCCCACACGCATGAGTTTTTCTATATGTAGATATAGTTATTTTCGTTTTTGGTTACTTGGGGAAGGGGGGGAGTTTCATCGACATCTGAAATAAAAAAACAGCACTTCTCTATTTTTTCTATCTTTTTTTTATTGGTTGAAAAAAAAAAATGGATGCGCACCTGTGTGCCACACATATTCTTTCTGTTTCCATTTTTTCCCCGTGAGTTCAACTTTGCTTGCATTGACCACGATGCAAACATCTCCCGAGTCCTTGTTCGGAGCATAAGAGGGCTTATCCTTGCCTTGCAGAATTTTGGACAGCTGTGCAGCTAGCCTACCCACCACCTGATCCACACTGACCAATTTTATTGCTGATTTTTTTTCTTTTTTGCAAAGAAAATGGCTCACAACACCATTCTTCATATGCGGTATATATGTCCCAATTTGCTCTTCACAAAATCCAGCAGAATCCTTTTGGAATCTTTGTTTTCTGTCTTTCCTTCAGAGTCTCTTTTGGGCTTATTTATCCATCGAACTGCTATAAAGGTAGTTTGCGCAACCTCCTCTCCTCCCTCCCCCCAAAATAAACGTCACCCCCAAAAAAACGTCATCCCTCTGCCCAGCACTTCTCATCAAACGGAGGAGTGAAATCGATCTCACCTCTCCTTTGGCGTCGATGTACCGGAGCCTCAGTCCGGTGACGTCGATGTTCCGCAGTCTGGTCCCCATCGCACGCCAGCCAGAAAACACCAAGCAGTGCTGGTTTTATACGTCTTTCTTTCCAGAAACGACGTGACGTAAGGAGGGCAGCTGTCGTACGACAGCGTTTGGCTGTGGTATCTGCGCGCGAAGCCCTCGTCTGTTGTTTGCCTCGGAGAAAAAAACAAAAGCGTCCTGCAGATAAAATGGAAGAGGATCCCTTCGCGCCTTTCGTCGCTCCCGTTTCTTTCCAAAGATTTCTGGAGCTAATGAAAAATGAGTCTGCGAAGGAGTTCGTCAGAAAAATCAATAAGTGAGTGACTCCTTGTATTCGAAGTCGAAAAGTGGAAAAAAACGCACCGAGCAGAAACAGAGCAAAAATGAAAAAAGCAAGCCCACACCAGGCTGACATGGGGAAAGAAAAACTGTTCTTCATTTCTTTCTTGTTGCTGGTTGCATTTCAATGATGGCTGAAAGCCCCATGTTGAGTTTATTGTCATACAAATGAGAAATCAAGTTTTTTTTTATAATATAAATACATTCAAGACAGAAACTTTATGTGCTGAAGTTTGCCCTGTTTTTTTCTTTTTTTTAATCCAAGGTTCCTGCAGAACTTCGATAGAAAAAAGAGGGAACCAAACAAAGATAGCAATGCCATTCAGGTAATGACATCCTGTGTGAAGGAGAAATTTGCCGACTCCATCTTATTGATTGAGAAGCCAACCCACAGAGTATCATCAGCCCCATTTTATTTATTTATTATGTATTTACTTATTAATTTTGGAGATTGTGGATAGTCTCAGTGTAAAAAAAAAAATCATCTCTTCGCATGGAGTTGATTTTCAACTCTATCCTCCAACCTTTTTTTCGGGTTCTCCTAAAAATGTAGAAGAAACATACAGACGTGTATACTAAAAAATAAAATAAAAAATAAATATAATTTGTGTTAATTTGTTAGTTCGTTCGATTTTATTTTCGCTCACTTTCCTGTGGAGTGAAACATTGGCCTGGTTGTGTCCTGCTCAGAACTTCATGGTAAGAATTGAGGCAGATTTTAAGAAACACAAAGTTTGGAAATCCGTCCCTCCACATGAAATGTACATCACAATGGAGGTGAGCGAGTAGAGGGAAAAAAACAACAAATAACCTTAGGGGTTATTCGAGAGTTCTGGCTGTTACAGTGAAAATTAGCTATAAATAGAAGCAAAGCTGGAGCTGAAAGAATCTTTCAGTGAGAAGATTTTTCTTTTCTTGATAACATTTAGGGAAGAAAAAAAAGTTCAGCAAAGCAAATTTGAAAAGATGGTTGTGAACAAACATCAGGAGTGCTTCGTATACAGTGGCTGCTAAAGAAAGGGATTTTTGCACTTCCCCAAAAAATATCACTTTGCCAGTTTACTGGCACATCGCTTTCTTCGATTCTCGCAGCCCCGATGACCTTTTTGCGAATGGACAGGGTCTGGAGGAATATCTAACGAGGAAGCTGCACTCTCTGCTGTTTGGAAAATATTTGGAAGATCGAGAAAGGGACGAAATGCTTTCGGCCAGAATGGAGGCCATGCAATTCGTGCAGCCCTCTCACCTGGACATCCCCCCGAAAGTGATGACGGAAGAGTTCATTGCCCTTGCTGTGAAAGAGCTCCAGAAAATGAACGCTTTTCAGGTGATGGATTTTCTGTGTGCGTGTCGTGCCGTTCGTCTTACGCCCCCCCCCCCCCCCAAAAAAAAAAGAGAAAAAAAAATGAGATGACATGATATGATATGATATGGAATGAAATGTTTTTGTATAATGGAGGGAAATACTCCACGTTACCCCAAAAAAGGGAAGTGTTTTCTATTATTTAAGAGGGCTGTGATTTTTTTGATTTTTTTGATTATTATTTTTGCGGGGGGTTGGGAGGATTCCATCACCCTCATCGTTTTAGACAAAATGAGAACAGAATAATATGCACATTTCTGATTTGTCCGATTTTTTTCGCAGTGCCCTCGAGCGAAGCTGATTTGCATGTTGAATTGCTGTCGTGTGATTCTGAACATGCTTCGAAATTCAGGACGTGCTGGTGATGGTGAGTAAACAAACAAAACCCATCCTGTGCCACATTTTTGCCACAGTAATTGATTCTGAACACCTGTAGGAAACACCTCTGGAAACAAAACTTTACGTACCATTACTTTTTTTTGTGATATATTTTTACTAAAATATTTTACACAAGGCAAAGATTTGCCGAGTGCAATCCTGCTCACGAAAATGTGTTTTTGGATATTATATCTATCTACATACATTAAATTTTCTTTTTTTTTTCAACAGAGTGTATGTCTTCCTGTGTTGAGCAGATATTGTCGGTTTTTAAATTCGATTTTTGAAAGATCTTTGTGCTGATATTTAATTCTGGTTTCAGGTGCCGACATTTTCGTTCCTGTTTTGAATTATGTGGTGATCCGCGCACGGCCAAAGCACTTGATTTCTAACATTGAATTCATCAAGCGGTTTCGAATGAAGACCAAATTGGTTTCCATCGCCGAGTACTATTTCATGCAGTTGGTGAGACCATGCATGCATTCATCTATGGCGATTCTTGTGTTTCTTTCAAGTTTTCATCGATTTCAGGAAAATGGTCGATTTTCGCCTGATGGACGTTTGTTACTGTTTTTGGTAGCTCTTTAATTAGGTTCCTGGTATTTGAAATTGACCCAATTGTGTGATAATCCACCAATCCCTCCCCCCCTCCAAAAAAGCAAAGTAAAATAAAAGAAATTCATTACCACTAATAATAATAATATTGTTGTGTGATAGTGCTACTAGTGATATTTCTAGCTTCCAGGATTAAAGGTATCATGGGTGGGCAATGTTATGTTGAAAACTTGGTTTCATCTTGTTTTCTTTTTAATAAGACAGTTTAATTCTTTCTGTCAGAGCGTGTCGGCGCTTTTCATTGAAACAGCGGATGCCGAATCCTTCACTGACGGTCGGGAAGAGTTTCTGACCAGCTTCCTCGAAAACGGCCTGCTGGGCTACGAGCAATATGAAGAGGCGATGGGAGGCAAAGTGTCAGACTCTCACAGAATGACTCAGGAGTCTGACATGACTGCCACCGCCACAACACCACCGTCATTGCACAAGAAATCGAAGGAGGAAGTCAACCCAAGGCCTGATCCGGTGAGGCTCTCTAAACAATAAGGATGAAAGAAGGAAATACGTTGCTTTGAGAAATGTGATCTGTTGTGTTTTCTAGCTGCAGATTTTTGCCAGTTGTGAGGGGTGCAACATTCCAACCAGAACAAAGAAGCATAGCCTGACCCAGCTGTGTGCTCAGAATCGGATCAAAAATTCAAAAAGGAACGAGAAAAGCAAAGAGCTCATTTTTTTTTTAAAGATTTGAATCCAAGTGGAGGAAGCCTGGAGGCTGCAGACGTATCTTGTGATATATATATTTTTCCCCCTCCTCTCCTCCCAGGGGAATTTTGTTTTGTGGTGAGGCAGTGTTATTGTGGCAGGATGGCAGCAGTGTGGTGAGCTCCGAGGCCATCGGGGCCAGACATGGGGATCCCAAAATGGAAATCAGTTGGGACAGGTGACTGGGGCAGAAAAGTGTTTAGAAATACATTTTTATTTTTTTATTTTTTTTGAGGGGGGGGTGTTGTTTTCCTGCGATACGCTTTCCGAAACAAAGAAAAAAAAAATGAAATTTCAATGAGTGAATTAAAACATGGAGATCGAATTGACTTGGTACTTCTGTTTTTATTGAAAATAACGAATGGAATAAATTTTAATTTAATTTAACTGAAAAGCGTATGTCGTCCTGTTGTAAATTAATACAGTTGTGTGAGCTCTTTGCTGGATTGCTTTTCCAGGGGAAATACATGTTTTTTTATTTTCTGTTGTTTTGTTGTTTTTTTCCCCAGGATATCTTCATATGCTGAGCTGGAGGCCGAGGGTGTGGGCTTGGTTTCCCAGCTGGCTGCCGAAGGGGATATCGTCAACAGATATCCTTTGATGGGCTTGACATCAGATTTGGTCACTTTGGGACAGGTGGATTCGCTGCTGACAGAGTACCGCTCCGTGGTGATGGGCTACGAAGTCCTGAAGGAATCCACCATGCACAAAGATTCCCCAACGATCGTCAAGTGGGTGCTGCAATTCTTTCCCCCTCTCATATCTCATGGCGTGTTTTTTTTTGTTTTTTTCCCTCAAATGTAGTACATCGAGACTGGAAGGCCATGTTGCCCCTCCGCTATACGAATGAGTGATCTAGGTTTTTTTTATTTTTTTTAATGTGTGAGTTGGGCTTTTTTGTGTTCCGAAGACATGTATTTGATTGGTGCATCCATGCATTCTTTCAAATATGTGTGGTGAAATAGTGGGTGAAAAAAGCATTTGGGGGGGGAAACTTATATTTCGAATTACAAAAATTTTGTGTTTGCTGTGTTTTGTCAGGTTGATATCGGATACGGACGATGGTCGCAAGTGGAAGTGCGTTTGGCCTTCCAACGGAAACTTGTTGGCTGCCTATCCGTTTCTTTCCACGGCAGCTGCCGATATGACGGTGGGGCATATTTCCAAGCTTTTCGATGAGTACAAAGAAATGGTGTTGAAATATGAAATCCTGGAGCAAGCACTGAGGCATCGAATGAGGTCTTCCGACTCCAGCTTGGAGGAGCAGGATGTCATGCTTTCCCACGAACTGGACCCTGAATTCTCGGCCTCCAATTCGGTGCGTGGGGATGAATGCGAGGTCAGCGGTGTCGGCAGCGGACCGCCCACATCGCAATCCACTGCTGGAAGCGGCCCTGGGAGTGCGTCCGAGACAAACACTGGGGAAGACCATGCTGCTGGGGATGGTGGCGAGAGGGACGGGGGGGTGCTGCCCACCAGAAACTCGCATCCGCTGATCACATTCCCTGAAGAGTCGACCTCAGTGCAAGGTCAAGCGGAGGGGGTCCCCTCGCCGCCTGAAACCAGCAACAAAACGGTGCATGATTTCCGTTTCCCCGCTTCAGCGGATTGCATTTCGGCGGCTGAAAACGGGGGGGTGGGCATATCTGACAGCGCCGATTTGAACAATAACAACGTCCAGAAAGGCGAGCCGGAAGAGTCGACGGCACTGTCAAATCTACGGGGTTGGGATGAGGGGCCATCCAATGTACAACAGGAGCATCCGGGGGTGTCGGAGGCGCCGTCTTTGATATCACATGTATCATTAACCAATCCAGGGGGTTCCATTACTAAAGGTAGTTCGGGGGAAGATGTGGAGGGGGTGGAGCATAATGGAGTGGCAGCTCAGCAGAGCAATTCGGAATTTTCTTTTGGTGGAGATAAGGATGGGGTAGTTATCAAAAAAGAGCCTGTCGGTGGGGAGGTCAACATGTCAGCCATGGATTCTTTCCCAGATCTGTTGCAGTAGCCATGAACGAAATTACAAAACAAAAAAACAAAACAAAACCAAAAAAAAAAAACGACTAAACGGAGAAATACCAGGGATCGGCTGCTTGCACCCAAGCTTCTCACAGTGAAATTCCCTTTATCCAAATTTGATATTTATGCGCTGTGGTAGGCTTTTTGCCCGCCCGGGGTGGGGAAAATTTCCCTGTTGAAATGGATACGTGCGGGTGGCTGTGAGGGGCTATCCTGCTCCAAATAATCGATTGCATTGAATTCACCAGAGATATTTCTGGCATTTTTGTCATTTTTGTCTCGATGGGTCGATTTTGTGGGGTATGTGTGTTCCTGCGGGGGTGGAAATATCTGCATTGTTTTTGTGATGTTTTTGCCTTCCGCTCAAGAATCAAGTTTTTCGGGAAGCAAGGGCTGGATTTGCTTTGTACAGGGGAAAGGGAGGGTGTCTGAACGATTTGGGAATTTAATCATATTGCTAATGGGATGGGCGATTATTGTTTTTAAGTATCTATGTGTTTACTTTGGATTAGAGTTTCTTTTTTTCCCTCCTTATGTTTTTTTTACCAATTTGAGGATTGCTTTCCCTGAGAGGACACTTTTTTCTTGTATATTTCGAGCACAGATTTTTTTTCCTCACAGGCTTGGTTGGGAAGCCGTGTTTTGCATGTCGATTGCTGGGTTTTTTGGGGGGTTCATGTTCGTGTTTCGTTGATTGTTCTTTGGACAAGTGATATCAATGGATGGTAAGGGATGGTCATATGACTGCCAGGAATAATTGTGGATTCGATCAACAATAATAAAGGAAAACGAAGAGGAGGGAAACTTTTTTCTTCTGCCTCGAAGGGAGCAGTTGCTCTTTTTTGTTTGAAGTGGTGCTTCTCATGTCCAAAACTGCATAATGCCAGTGTTTTGACAACGGTTGTTTTTTCTGCCATGAGCATCCAAATATCCTCTACAAAAACGCCCTTCATTTTCATTTTCCCGTCTCCTACCCTTATAAAATATTTCTTTGTTGAGATTGGAGCATAACCTGTTTCTTTTCCCTTGATATCTCCTTCGTTGAACTCCCAAGTCCTAATTTTTGTAAAGTGCAGCAACCCCTCAGTCGAGGCCATGGCAGCTGTGGACATGGGATATTTTGCTCACAAAAGTGCATTGGTTATTATTTAGAAAATGGTTATTATTTATTTACACACACAGTTGCACTATGGATGAGCGTTTTTTAATGGAGAGCTCGTAACCGCTCCAACTGCGGCGGACTTGGTGCTTTCAAGAACCAGTCAGTACTTTTACTCGACTCGCAAGGATTCAAACTACCAGTACTGGTGACAACACGCAGAGGGTCTTTTCTAGAGGAGATCTCCTGCTCAAGAAAAACGGCCGCATGCGCCCGTTTTTTTACGCATGCGTGTATTTCTTGACACTCCTCCAAGCAAGGACTCACACACTCGAAGAGTGAGCGGTCTACTGCAACTCCAAACACGAACCGCCACACCAGTCTTGCGCCAGTGTCCTATCACTCCGCGATCTTGGGGCTGAACATCCGCCCCACGCATCCCCATAAATATTTGTCGACTGGGAGCACCAAACAACAATTTTTTTGCCCCAAACTTGCCTCCTCCTTTGAGAATCAGCCCCTACTTCGAAGTTTTATCTTCCAGGTCCATCGACTTTGGATTCAGTCGTTCTACGAGTTAAAAATGATGCTTTCGCACAAAGTTGTCGTAGCTGTTCTATTGACCATCTTGGCACGGCACGGTATGTATGGCCAATCCTTCACCTTGGTTGCGAATTCCGATTAAAGATGTATATGTGCGGGCGTTCGAAAGTCTGTAACAAACAGAATCGCTGGGTTGATCTGAGGCAGCATCGATTTTTCCCCCAAGGACTGTGCTGGTGTTCAACGAACTCAAGGATTATCGTTGTTTTTTGCTGGGCAGGAGCGCAATCTCGACACAGTGAAGGGCCCTTCGGTGGATGCGGCACGATGTTCAATGTCGATTTTCCATCTGGCGCGGGAATTCTGAACAATGGAAACAACGACATAACCGCCACGAATGGGGAGTGTTGCGAGAAATGTGCCAGCCACCCTGGTGAGCTCTCAAAGTTTCAATAGGGGTTGACTGTTCAAAACGAATTGCACTTTTGAATTATTTTTTGTGGTGTTTGGAACAAAGGGCAGCAGAACACTCTCTGTGCACGAACTCAAAGAATGCTTACAGTGTTTTTAAAACAAGTGTTTTCAATTTTTTTTTTTTCAACTGAATTTAAATCCCCAAATTTGGGGCGATTTCTCAGCGTGCAAGGTTTGGACAAGGATCAAAGGTAACTTCGGTGGCAGCACCAGTGGAGAATGTTGGCTGAGGAGTTTCAGACCTGCCCAGAAAGCGTGCTCCTATTGTGACAGCGGGGTGAATTCGTGTGGAGTGCTTGGGAACACCGATTTTCCTTCCAAAGATGGCCTTCTGAACAATGGCCAGTTCACAAAATCCAATGCTGAGTGCTGCAGGAAATGCAATACGAGAAGTGGTGAGCACTCCAGCAGTCTTCAGGAGACTGTACCATTTTTTTTTTGAAGTTTTTTTTTCTCTCCTCGTAACACTCCTCCTAAAGACGCTGGTGGTTCATCAAAGTGGAGCTCATGCTCAGTTGTTTGAATGTTTTGTCAGACTGCAAGGCTTGGACAAGGATCAAGAAGGACACCAAGTACAACAAAGCAGGGGAGTGCTGGCTCAGAAGCTTCGTTCCAAACAGGAAATACTGTGCGGAGTGCGACAGTGGATTCAAAGAATAGGTTGAGGTTCCTAGGTTTCTTTTCTCATTTCGTGTTCATGTGTATATTGCTGGAGGCTTAAAAATATTAGTGGGTTTTTACTTGTTTCAGTGATTACTTTTTTTATTCTCAAGCCCATTCAGTGGGCCACAAAGAGTACATAGGATCGAACCTTCGCAAGAGAGTTAATTATTAAGATGTTCGTAGGGAGCTAGGAGGTTGGCCAGAACCAGAAACTTAATTTGATACTGTGAACGAAAAGTGAATGAAAGCCTCACGGTTTACCAGCTTGTTCTTGATTGACGTTAATCCAATCTATTGTTCTTTTTGTGGGGTTGTCGTGTCTGCTGCGAGTATACTTTGGTGAATAATTTTCACTAAAGTTTTTGGAAGTGCCACACTTCAATTATCAATCATCCAGACAAGCCCCGTCAGTAAATCCTTAACCTAGCATATGGTCCCCATCTTTGAACTGCTGTCTCCTCTTGACTCTGTGCATCATCCTTGCAGCGGTTCAAACTGTCAATAAAAAATCCTTGAACCCAGGCTCTCCCCTTTTCCAATATTTTCTCCACTAGAAATTCCCCGGAAAACATGAAATTCTCATCGTGACTCTTCCCATCTTGAGCTTCATAATTATGGCTATTTAAAAATTATTAAAAATGGCTATTATAATAGCCATTTTCTTTGAGGTGCTTCATTGGGTATGTAAAAGTAGGAATAATGGAGGTTAAAA
The DNA here is from genome assembly GCA_030272585.1 of Bryopsis sp. KO-2023. Classification (NCBI taxonomy): domain Eukaryota; kingdom Viridiplantae; phylum Chlorophyta; class Ulvophyceae; order Bryopsidales; family Bryopsidaceae; genus Bryopsis; species Bryopsis sp. KO-2023. The sequence continues at coordinate 3,893,235 of BSYQ01000004.1, read as the reverse complement.
GAGGGAGCTTGAAGCGACAGATGTGATTGATGGGTGACAGAGGGAGGCAGAGATACAAACATTTGAGTGACAACTGGAATTGGGGAATGTTGAGAGGAATGTGGGATAGGGAGTGAGGATGAGTTAATGGATAGAAAATGAGGGGAGTACAGTCGAGAGGTCAGATCATGATATAGCCTAGCGGCGTGAGTCGATGTTTGAGACTTGTAAATCTTTTCCCGTCTGTTCTGCCTCGTATGTCCCACCCAGACAGGTGATCGTTCAGGTCACCCCAATATTACGCAGTAACGCAAGGAAAAGCAAGGAAACAGTTTAGGGTAAAGGAATTTGGAAAGGTGAGGGCCTGGAAGACCACCCCATGAGATTTGCTAAAGGGGCGAACTCAAATATGCCTCTACAATACAAGATTTTTTGCCCTTTGGTGAAATCGTAATGCAGCTCAGTTTAAACTTCAACACAAAATAAAAGACTGAACGGAAAAGGAGGCCACTGTGACTGACGCCTGAGGCACTATGATTTTCTGTTCAGAAATAACCCCCACCATGGAAAATAACTTGTTTTGGACTTGTGTAATTCAGCCATGCTGGAGTTCAATCTCAGAACTAGGAAAGAACAATTGTTGTTTTTCTTCTGAAATTAAAGAAAAACCAAAAAAAACACCTAATTTCAAGATTGGGAAATTGTCAAGCTCATTGTCAAGCTTAATCCCTCAAAAGGGTAAAGAAGAAGTCAAAGCTGGTTCCCTCTTTTTTCTTATGATTTTGAATTTATTGAAACTGATCAATAGGAATTGTCAAGTGGGGAAACGCCCACACTTTCTGTTTGGAGTTTTTCTTGAAAGATGGAAGACCAAGGTTGGTAAACAGGCACCCATGGGCGACCATCCCTCACAAACAGAAACAACAGGACCTCTTAGAAATGCTCAATGGTGGAGCTGATTCTCTGTTCAATCGACTGTTTGTTTGGTGTCCTTGTTTCAATGTGTTTGAAGGCAAAAGTGACAAAGCTGGAAGCTGAACTGCTGGTGGAGAAGTGCATGCATCGAGAAGCAGCTACCGAAAACGTGAGGGTCCAGAAACAAAAGGCTTTCGATCAAGAGCTGATCCGTGGGCTATCCACAACACAAGGTCGCCAAGCAATAGCTGGAGGAGGAAATTTTACCCTTTGGGATATATATGTATTGTGGTGTTGTTTCGGAGACCTATTTGTGCATTGATTTGTGTTGTCAGGCATGTTGTTTGGTTGGTATGCCATAATGCATCAAGAAACCAGAGAAAGTTATTGAAGGAGGAGGAAATGCTGGAAGCTGCCAGGATTTTGAACATACATGTCAAGGGCCAAACCCTCAAGGATTGCCCGGTTTAGTTGTCCTTTCCAGCACCAGGGAGGAGCAAGTCATCAGCCTGGAGGAGAAACGCCCCACTGCCAACACTGCTTATCTTGAGACACATTTGCAGTGGACGGCATGGGGATTGAGAAAACGTTGCAGGTTAAGGAGAGAATGTAAATAACAAATCTAAAGATGTGCTTGCATTTTTGTGACTGGTTTTTGAATTCAGTCCTTCATCATCCCCCCTAGGTAACCGGAGTCTAAACGAGCAGGATGTCCAATCACGTGGTACACAATCGAGGGCAATGCTGTCAAGATGATGAAGGACCAACAACGACTGCTGCTGAGGACTCGAGATGAGCTTGCTCAACAGCTAGAAACTCTGGAAACCGATCTTGAGGATGCGAAGGCTTCCACCAAAAAGATGGAAGCTGCCTCAACCCAAAAAGATGATCAAATTGCAGCTCCAAAACACCAGGTGGGTGATCCAACCCCAAGATCGAAGGTGCAAACGGTGAGAAAAATCAATGGAAGTTTTTGGAACTTTCAAGACGGTATGAAAAAGGTGCATGAAGTGGACTTGCAAGCAGCAAAACCCAAGGAAATGTAGGAAGCTGTACGGAAGCTGGAAAATGAGCTCCAAAAGAAACAGACTTCAACAGACAACAGCTTTTCCTCCCAACAAATTTCCTGTTTGTTTCGGGCCTCTTCAGGACATGCATGGATCTGCAAAAATGTACATGCGTGGTCGAAGCTGGATGTTACGTATTTGGAGAAGAAGTAAGGTCTACCCAACACAAGCTCCTCAAAACAAGGGACCAATTGGAAGAAACTTAAAAACAAACGAACAAATTTTAATCAATCGACCACGGTTGATTCCATCTTCGATGAATTTTGATATATTGTTGTCTATGTTTCTTGATAAAATTGGAAAAGCATGGTTTCAACAAGAAACAGAAACAACACGTTGTGAAGGACAACAAGACATGCAACATGATTTACACGAGAATCCCCACACTGCCCTTCCATCTAAAAATGTCTCTTTTGAACGAAACAAAAAAATTCAAAAGATGTTCAAACTTTCTTTAATGCATCCCTAAAACCCACTTTGCCATTGTAAGAAGAAAAAAAACCCACAAAAAAGAGAGTCAGAACTTCTTATTGTTTCTTGTCCTGCGTTTGGGGAGGTCCTGGTGATTATCGAACCATTGTTGTCCCAACCTTCGCTTCGTTCCTTTGCTGCTGGCAACCGATCTGTATTTTTTTAAGAAAAAAGTAAAAATAGTACACAAATATATGGATATTCAATATGCACATCAGAAAAAGACATATCTGAAAACCCCTCGAAAACAAACATGTGGCAGAATAACACCACCAGCATTGTGCATCTTAGCTTTTTTCTGGTAGGTAGAAATGCTAATGAAATTTTAGTTTTTTTTTTTTTTTTTGAAGACAGAAAAAAAACCCAGCAACAGTGGGATCGATTAACCCTTGTTTCAACCCTTTGATTCAAAAAGTAAAAAAAAAAAAAAGTGGAAGCATACCTGGTGCCTTGTGAAATCGGTAAGAATGCAAACGGTTTGGCGGCAGCGTTCCTGCGGGCTTCAACTTCTTCCAGAGTCCTGTATACAGCCGATAATTCCACTTAAATTCACCGTTCTGGCATTCTGTTTTTTTTTTTTTTTTTTTCTTCTTGTTTAAGAATTGTGAAGCTTTCTCAACAGCAGAGATTCTGACATTGGGAGTGCCACAATATTGCAACCTGGAGAAAACAATTTGTCAATTGAAAAAAGAAAAAAAAGAAAAAATATATACCTTCCACCCAAAGCTTCCATAGGCTCATCAAACATTCGGTTGACGATGGGCCTTTTCTGCTTTCCTTTCCTTGTTTTGCCTTTTCCCAATTCTGCAGCTTTGGGGGCAAAATTCTCATCAGCTGTCGAAGGGCCACCCTGAAAAAATAACATAACGAACAAACCAAAAAAACATTTGATTCAGCATATGCAAACCTTGCACACCTTGTTCTTTTCCTATGGATATCACATTGCCTCTTCACCCCCCCCCCAAAAAAAAAAAAACAAATAAAATGAAAAAAATGAAAACGCCACTGCATGCCTCCACTTCATGTAGCCCTCATTCTTTTTCTCGTTTTTTGAAAGGGGGGGGGGGGGCAGGGGCTATCCAATCTAAGGAAGCGTAAAACTAAATTCCTCACGAGGGTGCCCTTCTAGAAATGACATGCAGAACCGTTCCGAATTCCTCCCTCCCTCAACATCCCCAGCCCTCTATTTCTTTATTCTTTTTTCCCAATGCCCACCTTGTCTAGATTGGCTTCGGCTTGCCTTTTTCTTCCTGTTTTTTTCGTTGCTGGTGGGGGTGACCCCTCTCCTTCTTTCACAGCCTGGGTCAGTCTGAGCCCCAGCATTTCATCATCATCATCCTCATCATCCTGCAGTCGGGCAGCATTTTTCGAAGTCTGACTGGGGGGAGGGATGGAGGTTTCCTCGGGAGGTCCCATCACATCCACGATTCGATCCAAAACATTATCGACCCCTCCCTCCTGCACATCATCATCAACACATTTTTATTTTCCTCGCCTGCATGTCGAAAAACTGCAAGGCTTCCACTGAACAAACACGATTGTCTTTTTCCTCAACCCGTTCTGTTTTTATGGAAAAAAAAAAAAAAAAAGCGAAACACAAGCAAGGACAACTACCATGTGATCTTCTCGATGTGCACTCAGCTCCGCAATCGTTGCCTCCTGTTCCGAAATCTGCAGAAGAAAAAACCATTTGCTAGGTAAATGTAAAACCCTAAGCACTCAATGCATCCCTTCATATCCCAAAAGTCTTACCCCAAAAGTTAATCCTTTGGAAATTGTCTTGGTTTCTGGTGTCCCAGCAACAAGATGGCGCTTGCATGAATTACCACCAGGGAAAAGAGGGGGGGGGGGGGGCAGTCGAGCATACCAAAAGAGATGCAAAACTATCGTAAAAAGATCCTCACTTTTTTCTGAAGCGATGAGAGCTCTTGATTTTTTGAATCGAGGATCTTCTGCGTATCAGCCCTGCAAGGGCACGAAAAGTAAAAATAACAGACAGCCAATGAGTTGGAACAGGGTGTTGTTTGGTGGTGGTTGTGTTTAACGAAATAACATGCTTTGATCCTCAAGACGGCAATTGTTTTATTCCTCAACCTGTGGAGTTCTGTTCCGTGTTCAATTTCGCTCAAACAGCGGATTGACAAACTGTCCTGCAGCGAGTTCTACTGCACAAAAATCCAGAAAAGAAAAAAATTGATTTTTTTTTGCAAGGGGTGGGGAGGAGGGGCAGCCCATCCTTACCTTTGTGCCTCCGTTTCATCATATTTGGTTTTGAGCCGATGGATTTTCTCAGTAGCAGCTTCGTCTTTGCGTTGAGCAGTTGTCTCGTTCTGGGATGCCTTGTGCAGTTAATAAACGAAAGTCAAACTACAGGTGTTTCTTCCGACTCATACACATATAGCAACTCATCTGATGTCCAATGTTTATAATTTTTGGATGAAAATTCTCCCCACATGTACCTTGCTTTCCATCTTTGAAACTACAGCAGAAAGTTCGGCCACTTTCGCTTCAGCAACAGCCCTGCAAAAAAAAGTCGCCAAAGAAACAGTCCTTCAAACTTCAGAGCAAAAAAAATTCTTTCCTGTTCGAGGTTTCATGCGCTTGTCTTTTTTTTTGTGGTTGATTGAAAAATGATGGATCACATACAGGCTGATCACCTAAATTGTTTTCACAACTATTGCCATTTTTTTTTTCTGTTGAATTACCGGAAGTGTTTTTGCTCCTCTGATTGGGCTATCAAATTTTGGATTTGACTTTGCAGGCCAGCCTTTTCGCTTTGAACAGCAACGACCTGTACTGAGCACCAAAAAAAACAAAAAAACAAAAAAACTGGATTAAATGGGCACAGTGAAGCTCCAATTAGTATTTCTTATTATATTTTCTAGTGACAAATTTTATCATTATACATCAGAAGAGGGGTGTTTTTCGATTTACAAAAAAGATACCTGACTGGTAACGTCATCTTTTCCTTTCATCAGCGTCTCTGTGTATTCCTCCATCTTGCCTCTGGCCCAAAAAAAAAATGAAAATGATTTAGGAACATATACGTCAATACAATATCACCACATTTCCCCCACAAAAAAACCAGAGGACTTTTGCTTTCTTACAACCCCTATTGCTCCCCCCCCCCAAAAAATAAAAATAAAAATAAAAATAGCACTGAAAATTGCTCCACACTTTGCCAACGGACAATGACCGTGAAAAATGAAATAAAAATATCCTATCATAAAATTTATTAGTTTTTGCAGGTGCTCTTCGACACAAACAAGGTTCATTGTGACCACATCGAGGAAAAAAAAAAAACGCCAAATTTGAAAAACGCATTTTTTTTTTCCTGGATCCTAGAAGTTTTAGCATTCCGCAGAAATGTTATAACATCGACTTGGAATCCTTCTTTTCTCGAAACAAAACTGCCCAGATAGGGAAAAAAAACAGAAAAAAAAAGATAGCGAGAATTGCCAAACACCTGACAGCTGAGTGTTGGGCAACTTTTCCCTCCAGGCGAACTTTTTCGAGCATCATCGTTGTGACCTGTTTTTTTTTTAAACAAAGTCAACGACTATGAGGGAAAATAAATAATAAAATTGCAACACAGGGAAAAAAATGACAAACAAATAGCACATCATAAAATATACTCGGGATCCGAAAAAGAGGAATGCAACCTTCAAAAAAACATCCAGTTGAAACAGAAACACCTTGCGTTTTCTGATATTGCTAAAAAAAAAACTCCTCCTTGTGAATTGAGTACCAATTCACAACTTTGACCAAATTGCCAAAAAAAACAACGACATAACGAGAATTTCGAAACCTGTCACTAAGTTTGTGCATGATTTTTCAAGCATTCCCTTCCCCTACCCCTAATAATTTTCAATCCAACCGACTATCATCTTTTCCATTTTTTCTGTTTTTGCTCACCTCCTCCTTCAAGCGTTGCACCTCTTTCTCGAGAGTCGCCTTCACGACGCCACTGTCAGCCCTGACAGACAAAACAATCGAATAAAACCCCCCACCCGATTGCCCGACACTATCTCTTGTAGAAAAATCCAGAACTCTCGCCCCCGTTTCCGTTGCGAACCCTCCACCACACCTCACTGTATCAGCATATCCTAAAACGATCAATATTCGCACCATACTGTTTTCTCCCACTACTTCAAGATCTCCTTTATTATCTTGTGAGAGTGAAACATCCTCACCTGGCTTGCCGTTCTCTGTCCAGCAGCTCCATGACATCGCTCCTCTCTTTGACTGCTTTTTCCAATTGCGTGGCCAAAGTCCCCACCTCAGATTTTGCATCCTCCAAAGCATCCTTAGTCTGCAGCAGATCTGCCTCTAATCTAGAAACTCGAACCTGCACCTCCTCATTTCGTTCTTCCATTTTTTTCATCGAGGCGCTTTTCTTGGTGAGCTCCTCTCGATGAGATGCTGCCTCGGTTTCAGCTGCGGCCAATTTCTCGGTGAGGTCTTCCTGATTTTGCTGCAGCTTTTGTGCTTCCCCCTTTGCAGCAGCTCTCATTGCCTGAAATACTCAAAAAAGGTTTTGAAACAATTAAAAAATAGTTGGCACGAAAAAATATTTTGAGCTGTCGCAAAGAAAAACCGTGTAAAAAAGGAAAATATTCCTCATTGTGAAAGAAATTAGAAGAAGAAAAAATCATCATAATGTTTTTTTGTTTTGTTTTTTCCCTGGGGGATTGTCCTTGTATAAAGAAAACAGGACTTTGATTGCTTACACTTTTAAACAGTCATGCTTTTTTTTTTTTTTTTTTCCGAGCACTTTTAGCATCAATGGCCATTCTCGACTTTTAATTTCCTCAAGCTTTTTCACCAAGGCACCAATTACAAGGCAGAAAGAAAAATCGAATCGATTTTTTTTCTTCTCAGCATGCCTGATTCTTGATACAATATAAGAAGATGAAAAAATACCTACCTATCCATTTTCTTTGATTCAATCCATATGAAGCAACGCCCGCACAACAACTCGCACCTCTTTCTGGTCGAGAAGTCTGTCGCATTTGTCTGCCACCAGGGCCTTCTCTTTCTCAAGCGTGCCTCGCAGTGCCTCCTCCCCATCCAGCGCATCGTACAGCTTTCGGCAGAGCACTTGGTATCTCTCCGTGTCCTCTTCCCCAGAATTCATCGCAGCCTCGAAAAACGACGACCTCAAGCGCTCCGTCTCCAGCTCGAAAGCTGCGGTTTGATACTTCACGAAAACGGTGTGGTATTTCTTCTTCCAGTGGTCCAAGTTTTCCCTGACGCTGTCGTCCATTTTCGCTTCCTCCTTCCCCTTGCTACACAGGAAAAAAAATGATGCGTGCTCTATCGTTTTCTTTTGTGTTTTTAATTTTTCACACCCCAAAGTCGACGAATCTGAACCAGCTGAGTTCCTTCGACGCCTTTCCCCCCGACGAAACAATTTTCTATCCCCACGTCTCACCGGAAAGAAATCGCTCCCTGCAACCCCCGCGTCCAGTTTTCTTTTTCCCCAAATCTTCCTCTTGTTTACGAATTGACAGAAATCCGGCCAAAGGCTATGCAAGGATACCAATGTTGCATTTATTTTTTTTCTTCCAGACGTCCTGACGGCTCGACACGCCAGCTCTTCTGTGTTTGACACGTCACGTGGTGCAAAGCCGAGTCGTAATGCTGCCTACCAACTCGTCCGCAGCAAAAAGAGCGAAAAGGAGGTCTCCGAACCGCGAAACTCGATCCGTTTGTGAACGCACGATTTTGAATCCTTGGTTTTGCCAGCGACGATGGCGTCAAACGAACGCGGTACGATGAGGATACACTCCGAGACGTCTCTGACGTCTTCCCACTCCGCGCCACCACTCAAAGGTCGACGGCACAATACGAGGTCGGCGATGCTGTTATGCCCATTGACTGCCTGATTCTCGTCCGTTTCATAGGAAGGTCGGCCGAGCGTCTGAGAGTCCTGCGACAGCACCTGGTCGTCGATGACGCGACGCCGGACTATGAGGGGCAAGGGATAACCCACCAGCCGACGTCTTTCAACCAAGACGCTGTCTGGGAACATATTTCGGAGGTGCTTGTCTGAAAACGAAACGAAAACAATGGATGCTTGGTTTCTTGGGTGCCTGACTGCTTGGTTTTTTGGAGTTAATCAATGCAATCCAATGACCAATCATTAGCATGACTGGAGGAGCAACACTATTGGACAATGCATTTTTAGAGGGGGAGGGGGGGTCAACTGTGGCTACCATAGTTGACATAGTTTTAGTCATACACACTCATCAATCTTGGTTTTCATTAATCGATTTGCTGGCATTCTCTTGATCCCAACCCTTTGCCCCCTGAATGCTCCACCGATGTTTTCTGCGGAAGGTAAAGGATTTTGCTGAGGATGAATATGATTTTCATGGTGGCAGGCTCCCCCCGATATGATATTGGGGATCACTGAGAAATGGAGGGCAGATCCCAATCCCAAAAAATTGAATCTCGGTGTTGGTGCTTACAGGACAGAGGTATGGTTCGATATGGTAATTGCATGTATATGGATTAGCCTCCCTACATTGTTTCTTGTGGCTTCGAAAACACGAAAACACGCAAACACGCAAACACGCGTGTTTCTTTTCCCTGATATAAATAAATATATATATATATACATATGCATGTATGATTGTTTCTTTTGCACAAGAGCTACGATGGCGTTCGGTTTGGTGCCCTTGGATGCAGAGGTCCTTTTCGTTGCGTGTTATGGTTTGTTTTCTTTCATAGTCAGTCATTGCCACCACCATCTCTATTGCAGGAAGGGGAGCCTCTGGTTCTGGATGTGGTCAGGAAAGCAGAAATGAGTATGGTGATGGACCCAAAACCAAACAAGGTTAGCATTCGTTATTTGTTCAATTCGCAAAAACAGAAACCTCCATAAAGCAGTACAGTTTGCTTTTTGAGGTGGTTTGCTTGGCTGTTGAAACATCTGGAAAATTGTTGAGAAAAACAAATACCTTGCAGGAGTACCTCGGCATCGGTGGAAATCCTGATCTATGTCGCCTGAGCCGTCAATTGGCGTTTGGGAAATCTTGCCCCAAAATTCATCGAGAGGCGATCGCCACAGTTCAGTCCATTTCCGGCTCGGGGGCTTTGAGGGTAAGAACAGGAAAGGGGGTTGAAATTAAAACGAAAAACTATTTTGATATGAGAGCATGAAAGAGCTAGCACTTCTTCTTTTTTCTCTCTGTTTTTTTATTTTTTTTAAGAAATTGGATGTTTGGTTAGGGTTTTTTCTAGTGAGGTGGATCCACAAGTCGACACACAGCCCAAAAATCAAGTAGATTTTTCCCGAAAGAGATTACATCAGCAGAAATGATTATGATCCATTGTGTGCATATTTTTTCATTTCATTTTTTTTTTCGCTTTTTTTCGCAGGTTGGTGCGGGATTCCTTGGAAAAAACTACCCTGTAAAGGTTGTGTATTTGCCAAACCCATCATGGGCACCCCACCAACCGATCTTTGAGGCAGAGGACATGGAGATCCGCAAATATCGATACTACCACAGCGGAACGAGGGGACTCGATTTTCAGGTAAGTCGAAAGGCCTTTTTTTTCAATTCATTTTGGCCATGCATGTGCAGATTCATCCCTGTATCCACCCTTCAAGCTTTTTCCTTTATACTCGACCTTCAATTTCAAACAATCAACAACACACAGGGGAAGAAATCCCCAAAATTGCCTGGATCCGATAATTTAAATTTTCAATTTCATTTTGGGGGGGGTTATTTTTAGAAATTACATCTAAACATGGATTATTTTAATGTAGGGCATGATGGAGGATTTGAGGGAGGCCCTTCCTGGTGCAATTGTTGTTTTCCATGCATGTGCGCACAACCCCACAGGGGTCGACCCCTCCATGGCTCAATGGGAGCAGATGCTTAGAGTCGTCAAATCCAAAAAACTGCTTCCCTTCTTTGATTCGGCTTACCAGGTGCTGAAGGCTGGACCCAGAGGGACCAAACACGAATAATGAAAATACCTATCTGACGCACATCATTCCATATCCTGCCCTCCACAGCAAGCTGGCAGCCGAAACTCTTAACCCTTTCCCCAGTTTATTTTGTTTTTTCTCGGTCAGCTTCTCTGTCGACTTACCTGGAGGGTTGGTTATGTTTCTGCTGAAGATTTCTGTTGACCGTTTTTCAAACAAGAAACCGGAGTGGGAGTTTCTTCTTGTCAAATTGCTCATTTTTTTCGCTGGGTTCCAGGGTTTCGCAACCGGTGATTTGGACATAGATGCCGCCTCCATCAGATTGTTTGCTAATGCAAATGTGGACATGCTGCTGGCTCAAAGCTATTCCAAAAACTTGGGGCTGTACGGCGAAAGGACCGGCTGCCTATCGGTCGTTTGTCAGAGCGCCAGCCAAGCCAAAAGAGTGGAGAGTCAGCTGAAGGCTGTGATCCGCCCAATGTACTCAAATCCCCCCCGCCATGGGGCTGCCATTGCCAGCGCTGTGCTGGGGTCCCCAGAGTTATTCGAGCAGTGGAAGGTGGGATTGATTGATTTCCCACGAAAGATTCACTCACCTGTGTCCAAATGGCTGATATTTGTGTGTTGGCAGGTCGAACTTCGTGGAATGGCTGGGAGGATCCGGTCGGTGAGGGAAAAACTGCATGCTGCTCTGGTGCAAAAAGGCACCCCAGGGGATTGGACCCACATCCTGAAGCAAATCGGGATGTTCACTTTCACGGGGCTCTCGAAAGAACAAGTCCAGTACATGACTGACAAATGGCATGTGTACATGATGCTCAATGGAAGGATTTCCATGGCGGGGCTCTCTTCCAAAAATTGCGGATACCTGGCTGACGCAATAGATGATGCGGTCAGGAATGTTTAGGGGCAGTCAGCTGGGCTCGAATGTTTTAGATGGGGAAAGAAAGGAATAGGGGTGGTGCATCAGGTGCAAGAGATAGTACCGTGTCCAGGGAATTTTGATTGTGGCTAGCTCAGGGGGCCATTTTTGATGCTGTGTGCTAGAGGCACCAGTGGTTTTCGAAGCAGTTCAGTAGGGTGAAGTGTCAACTGTACACTGTCTGATTTAATATTTTATAATCTCTCAATCTGGCGACCTGTGTGTGGCCTCAGCTTTTGCGTTGTGGAAACACATGAAATATCCTTGAATCCCTCTGGAGGGAAAACTCATCTCTTCATTGACCCAAAAATTCCTCACTTCCTTGCTCAATACACCGTTTCCAAGGATAAAAAACATAGGGGTGAGCACACAACATTTAAGTTTTGTCGTCGACTTTTCGTTCGAAACATAACATATCATAACATAATTACACGCGAAGAAGCCACATTTTTTGTTCGAAACGCATTGTCTACAGAAACTGTCTCGAGATGGGAGGAGCCCTTGGTGCCAGATTGATATCAGAACCACAAATAATGCGACCTGCGATGCCCACCTACAGTTTCTGGCGAAGACTTGAGAGCGAACGGTGCCTGGCTGCGACGCTGCCTGGCATCCTTGACTACCATGGCGTCTGTGTCCAGTAGGTCGACCAACACAATGGCCTGCTTTCTGTATTCATCTTTATCGAAGGCGATGAACGACGAACTTCATCAACACACACCAGTCGTTGGCGAGAAGAGTGCTTTGCATTGTTGGAACCAAAACTGCACACAAAACGCCCAAAATTTTCAACGGAAGCGTTTTTTTGACCGTGTGTTGTTCTTGGCGACGCAGTTTGTATCGGAGAGAAGGGCGACAAGTTGACGCCACTGCATCGTCTGAAAAATGAAGGCCTCTTGCAAACGGCGGCGCTGCGCCATCTGCATTCTGGAGTGCAGATCCCGATTTCCAACGATGAGCAAACTCTGCAAGAAATATTCAAAGGCCACGCACTCCCACAGTGCTTGCTCGGCAAGCTGGATGATCTGGACAGTGGACGGAAACAAAAAATCATGGAGGATCTACAGCTGGGTGAGGAAATATACTCCCTGGCCACTTTCGTGTAGAAAAATTGTCGCAGTTGCAACTCCACAATCTTTTCCTTGCACCCCAATAAGCAATCTCAATGCATTGAAAACAAGGCCTTCTGAACTCCTACAGCTGTGCAAGATGGGAATTGGGTGCTGAGAAGTTCGCGACCAGCTTTCCCCACCAGCTCCTCAGGGTCGGACTCAGAGTCGTCATCGCTGCGTTTGGAATCGATCGACAGCGTTCTGGACAGGCAGAGGGGGGAGGCCGAGAGCGTGTTTGGGTATCTCCCTCACCTCGAGATCGAAGCCTTGACGGACCCAAGCAATCGCCCGAGAAGCGCCGAGTTGTTTTTCGCGGATGAACCACGTGGAGTGGAACCAGAAAATCCTGCATGTGGGACTGGGAGAGTGCTGGAGCCTCTCAAGAACTTTCAAGTGTCGGCAGCCGCGCGAAGATTTCCCGCACCATCGATGGCTGGCAATTCACATTTCACTGGCTCACAAAATGCTGCACAAACTCAACGGACTCATCCGCTCTGTTTTGCCCCCTCCTGGCATCATCCCTTTCCGAAACCCGCTCGAATGGAAGGCGCCCTGGGGGCAGAGTCGATGCACAGCTATCTTAATTACTACTCGACCATCTGGTGGCAAAGGTATTTGTCTCAGTCTGTCGCTGCACTCCGTTATTCCTCCGGATGCAAGCGCAAAGAAAAGCCCTCTTGTATCGACCTGGTGTCAAGCAGCGATGAGGACGCTCATCGCAAGATGCCAAAAAGAAAGCATGCGCCTGAGAATAACCAGCTGGGTGAGCCAATTTACCTTTTTCTTTTTCTTTTTTTTTACCTTTCGTTGCTTATTTTCGTTTTTTCATCCGTGGGTGGGTGGAAGATGTACTGGAAAACGCTCTGTTGGAAATTCTATACTTTTTGTTTGATTGGTTTTTTTTTCGATGCATGGGCAGTGTCAAATTTGGGAAAGGGGCACCGAGAAGGCCAACCATCATCTGCAAGAAAGCGAAGGTTGGTTTCCACAGAATCCAGCAGGGTTAATTGTGCCTAGCTTGCGTAATGCGTTTGTTTATGGGTGGAATCTTGCTGAGTACCATACACCTAACACCTGCCTGCTTGGGTGACCTACAGGAAACAGCCAGCTGGCCCCGCACAACAATCTCTATGATGGTCATTGCACGACCTCCACGACTTGCCACCAAAAGAAGTGCTTTAATTAGACATACTCGAAGGGAGGGGAAGCCGCAACATGTGTACATTAATATTCATATCTACCCAAAAAAGACAGGATGAAGCTCTGAAGGTTGCAAAAAGTCCTTGTCAAAACTATAAAAAAAAGACTAGCGAAACAATGGTTTAACACAAATTTTATTCCAATCGCACGACATCTTCTTCCAATCCGCACGCTCGTGAAGTCCCTTCCCCAAATCGGTCTGACACAGTGTGTGGTACAACACCCCATCGAAAATGTCCCAACAACAAGGCTCGTTTCCATCCGCCCCCATCCAGAAAACCTCGATCGCATTCAGATACAAGTTGCATGCATGGAGATCATCTAAGCGAGGGATGTCTGGTGGACTTGCGGCCGTTTCTTGCATGCGTTCTTTCAGCATGTCCCTGCGAAAGCCAATCCAACCCAATTCAGAAAATCATTGTTCGAACAAGGCTCAAAGTAGTGTCTTGTGGACCAAAAGCGGTAACCTTTTTTTTTTAACCGAATGCATATTTCCACCTAGAGCCAATGTCAAGGATATGGTACTTTCTTTTCGAACAGTTGGGAAATTTGCTAATGTGTCCCCCAGCGTTGCATCTTTGCACAACATGCGATGGCTCGGATTGTGTTGGTAAGACTGACCTGTCCGCAACTTGAGCAACCAGTGCACAGAAATGGAAGTCGCTGATGGCTTTGACATGCCTCAGGTATTGGCAAACCATGATAGCCAGCTTCTTTGGATCGGAGGGTGGTTCTGGTGCCTTGGGGTCGGTTTGTGATATCCTGACAGTCCATCCTGCCCTCCATGCGTTTGCATCCATCGACGGCACGCACAAGTGCTCCTTTACAGACCCAACACCATTTCGAGAATATACAGCTCTACAAAGAGGGGCCAAAACCTCGTGGGTGGAAACTGAATCGCCCAGCCGCTCCATCGCAACCCCTCGAACATACATCTGATTCCACGTCAGCAATCGAAACACCCCAACCCTCAACCCATGTCGAACAAATCGTGGATGCAAGGGACCTCGTTCAATAAAAGCCAATCGCCCACAAAACATTCTGCCAAAAGAGAGAAATAAAAAAAATTGCAGACAAAATTGTTCCATGACTACCTTTTTACTCAGATGATTCATATGTCAGACCAGGGCACCGATGTACCTTCTCCTTCAGCAGCACATGCCCCTTCGGATTCGTCACATCTGCCAACTTCGATTTTTTGAGAGCGTAGTATTGCTTGGCCTCCTCCCATTTCCACGGCCATTTCGCAGGATGCATGTTCGCCACCTCCATGGCTGCACCCGCCACCATGGAATTCACCTCCCACTTTCGCATCAGCTTTTTGATATCTCTGTAGGATCCCTCGATGATATCGTTTCCCAAAATGCCAGCCACAGCCGGTAAATCTTCCTGAGAAATTCTCAACTGTTTGCACAACTCGCTCTTGCTGACAGCTTCCACACTTATCTCCGAGTTTTTCCCAATTTTCAACGTTCTGCTGTCCAGATAGGTTTGGACTCCAGGGAAAAGAACGAAATCGGTGTCGCATGTCATGACCCCATAAGCATTCAAGGATTTAGCCAGCCATGCGATTTCAGGATCGGCATCATGGACTGCACATCGAACCTCACACCCTGCATGTCGAAATGCCTGGCCCAGATATTGGGCTTTCCCTGGAGGTGGTGCCCAGATTTCATCATCCAACGGTCCGTGGCGTTCCATATGTCTGTCTGGAGAGATGAGGTAGTCGTTCAGAATTCTGAGATGCGCCAAATCGTCTTCCCGCCGTCGAAACCAGGTTTTGAACTTTCTGGGATCCACGCCGCCATCCAACACCACCAAAAGGTTGAATCCCGCGGCTCGAAATGCATTGACGTCTTTGAGAACGGCTTGCCGCATGCGATCGAAATCCCACACGTAGCACCCTTGGTTAAAATATCTCTCCAAAGACCCAAGGGCGTCGTAGACGATCGTCGACGTTGGCTGGCCGGCATCATTTGTACCCCCCTTCAGCCTCCTCGTTCGCTGGACGGTGGATTTCAGAAACGTCATCATGTGGCGAACCCCCATCGCGTCGGCCAAGCTCTTTCCGAAACGTGCAGTCCAATGGGGGGGGTTGAAACCGGCGGGAACTCTTACCTGTGTGCATGGATTTTACAACTGGGGCTCCGAAGGGGCTAGTGACACCCTTCATCCGAGTTGTCGAATCGAACATATGACTACGATTTACCAGTTGCCCCAGTACGACTCACGCCCCTTGTGCGTTTGTCTGTTTGGAAGCGAGGACCAGAAATCGATGCAGGTTGCGCTTACATGCAGAGAATTGCTTGTCTAAGGAAAAGCTGCAAGTGTGTGGGTTCAAAATCTTAAAGTATTGAAACCACCACAACAATGACTTCTGCACGACATCATGAAGTGCCCACATGTCACTGATTTGTACAGCGCCGCCAGTGCGGGGGGAGGGGGTGTGCTTTGGGGTCTTTCAAACAGCATTGGCCCTTGTAGATTAACTCAGGCTTTGGTGACAGCTTCTCTGCCAAGTGGTGTTCGTTCAAGAGCATGGATTGGAGGATGGAACACAGTTGTGTTTCTCCAATATGGATTTTCTGAATGCTTTCCTTTCCCTGACAAGGCGGCAAACTTTTTTCCACAATGCATGATTTCCAGAAACCGAAACATTCTTTCTCTTTGTCGACCCCCATCCCCACCCCCGCAACTGAGATACAAAGATCCGCTGTGCGTTGGTTTGTTCAAAGTTCCAGATTGTAGAACCATTTGTAGTCCATGTTAGGGTTCATCTAGTCGATAAAGAAGCGCCAAAAGAAACGCCATGATTCTGACTGTCAACACCTCGAACGAATCGCACCCAATTTCAAACCACCACCTATCCAAACAACCCACAAGGAACCCCCCAAATCGTTGGATTTACGCGCAACTGGTGCGAGTGCATTGGGGCGTGCGGTGGAGGGATTGGCCACGCAGGATTCTTTCATCGGACGACTTTTTTGACGTCCGTCCGTGATTCGCGTCGAGGCCCAACATGGCTGCCCAAGGCGCAGCGCTCCAGAACCACAACAATGAGCTAGTCAAGTGTGAGTGGGGTCACAATCGATGTTCAATCCCCCTCTTTTTCGGGCTTTTGCCTCCTGTTGCTTCCCCCCCCTCTGTTTTCTCACGACGCCAACACCGTTACTGGAACTAAAGAAATAACGATGTTGGTTGAGAATCGCATAGAAGCTATGCATAAGATTAAACCTGCGGTTTTTCAACGAGAAAAGGTTAATTTTTTTTTAATTCCTGTGGTTGGATTCAATCGAATCGGAGAGGGGCTGAGTCCAATCAATTTAGATTGGGAAAAATTGTCATGATGTCTGCAGCTTCCAAGAAAAACACCAATGAAAAATGAACGATGAAAATGACAAATTGTGAGGAGTTTCTTTGGGGAATGCGTTTTGAATCAGGCATCGAGGATCTGCGTGAAAAGAGGGAGGAGGTTGGCAAACAAATAAAGGAAGAAGAGGGGGAAAAAACGAAAATTCAGCAAGACCTGCAAATTCTTACCAAGCGGCTGGCACACATCAACGAGTCGCTGGCCAGAAAGGTGAGACTGGAATTATTTTGATTTTGATTTTTTTAAATAAATTGAGCGATACTTACTCAATTATTTTTTAATTAATAAGGCGGTAAATAATAACTGTAATAAAGAGATATGTAGATAAATTATTGAATAACGAAATCAGTGGGGAGAGATACTGTAACTCTCGAAAAACGAACAACAAAAAGACTTCAGGCAGATAGGCACCCTACCTCCAGTTTGTTGTTTCTTATTTTCTGACTCCCCCCTTTTTCCCAAAAAAAAGGAGCAAAAAAAAGCCATAAATCCAAATAAGATATGCCTGGATGGTTTTTCATGAGGGGATGTCAATGACTTCAAAAAAAACAAACGAACACCACCACCAATAAAATTGTTCCGAATTTCAAAAAGAAAAAACCCAACGATTACATATATTGCTTTTCCTCTCAGGGTTTGGTAACAACTCTCTTTGATTTTTTTATTATTTTTTTAAACTCGAAAGCTTGCATTGACCGATTGTCTTTCCCGTTCGGTTTCAGATCGACACTCGAAACGAGTATGACAAGGTGATCCAAGAAACGGAGGCAGCCTACCTCAAAATCTTGGAGAGCTCCCAAACCCTGCTGACGGTTCTCAAGAGGGAGTCCATCAACATCTCCAAGAAACGGCAAGCCAGTTCCTAAAAAAAGCATCAAGGGTGGAGTTCTATTCTTAGTTCCATGCCCCCAAAACAACAAACAAAAAGAACAAAAAAAAGGAAAAAAAAAGAAACATCAAATGACGTGCAAAATTTCGAGTGCTGATCATGTATTTTTGATATGTAATCATATAGCTAGTATATATGACGTTCCTTTTTCGAAACGAAAAAAAGCATATTGAGGGGGAGAAACTGGCGGAGGTAATGATGTGACTTTCCATGGGTTTTTACTGTTGGGACGAATTTGGGAAATAGTTATATTCTCATGGGGGTGGGGACAGACATGGTATGCACACACTCTAAAAAAAGAAAAGAAAAAAAAAGTTGGGGAATATCATGGGGAAAGATGGGGCGGGAGGGGTGGTGATATGATTTGTTTGGGTTGGCTGAATGCACACCCGAAGAGATCACTTTTCGGAGTATTGTTTATGGTTGGGATAGTCGAGGGGCATGGAGGGTCGGGGAGAAATTGCGAAATTTCGATTGAAAATTTATTTCGCTGCATCGGGCTCTCTAGAGGGGGGGGGGATGAGATTGTATGAAAATGGGTCGAACACCTATTTTGGGATGTTGGAATTCTGCCAAGAAAAGAAAACAGGTTTTGACCAGGTGCTATGTCCAAGGAAAAACACAGGCCAGGTCATTATTGTTGCATCTTTCCAACATATCCAGAGAGCAAGCAAAAAAATCACATGAAAAAAAAAAAAACAAAGAGAAATTCTACCAGATTCAGATTTGTCTTTGCATATCCAGATGATGCCACCTGCAGACCTTCTTAACGTTTTTTTTCTTCTTAAATCTAGACATGCAATGCCGATTTAACTCGATTCTTTTAGAAACAGCAAGGTTAAGTTACCTCGCTTGAAACGTCACTCGCAACCTAGACAAAACTTACAACCTGAGCGTATCTTTTCTCTTCAATTTTTTTTTTTTAGTGTGTGTGGGGGGCAAATCTGCCCCCCTCTTCCCCCCCTTGCCACCTTCCCCCCCTCAAATCAATCAGGTGAATCAAAGCTCGATATTTTAATCGAGTCTGACATGGAAAACCTCGTCTACTTTCAAATTCCAACCCAAATCCAACACTTCTGGTTGCTTCTGCACCCTGAAAATATACATCCCTACAAAAAACAGATCACATGAATCCATGAAACGTTCTAATTTTTTTTTCCCATTTTCTAAGACGGGGCAGGGGAGTGAGTCAAAAAAAAATATCAGAATATTCTGATGGTTTTGGTTTTTCAACCCCCCCTCCCCCCTTTCCTTTTTTTCTTTTTCTCTTTTTCTCTTTTCCCCTTTCTTCTGTTTGATCACAAGCAAGTGGTTCTCACACTTTTTTTTTGGATAAGAATATATCCAAAAAGGTAGAACCACCATCATCACATAGTTGCCGTTTTTCTTTCTTTCTTTATGGGAGGGCTTTTTCAAAAAACCCTCTTGCTCGGTCGCCCCTAGCTTTCCGAATTCCCAAATTCCTTAAAAATGCTTTCCCCAACTCTCTCTCTCTCTCTCTCTTTCTCCATATGTGTATGTATCTTTTTTCACCCCCCCTCTGCTTCGATAAATCAACTTCCCCAATTGCGTCCGTTCTCCCCCCCTCCCCCCAAGGAAAGAAATCAACAACCAAATTCCGAAATTTATGTCTTTTTCTCTATCTAACACTGCAGAGGTATACAAAATCGACCCCTCAACGAAAACCACCGCAGCTCGTAGAAAAAAAACAACAAAAAAAACTTTTACAACTTTACAACTTTACGCAAATATAGCCATCCCAATATAACTGCCACCCCCCGTGTGTGAAAACGCGCATTAATGGAAGTCAATTTATACCTTGAGCGAAATTCAATCCTGTTTATACCATTCGACCCTTTAAAAAAAAAAACAAGCTCTCTTTTTCTGGTTTTCCCCTGTTCACCCTCTTGCAATTGTTGTCTTGTTGGTTTCTGACCCCATCCCTGTTGGTTTTCTTTTTTTTTTTGAACCCTGTCCTTTTCCCCCCATCCCTTGAGTTTTTCCATTTCGTTCAGTTTTCATTAGACAAGAGCTTGTCCAGTTTTTTTCGAGTCGATAAGGGGCAGTCGGTGTCAGGATCTCCGCAAGCGACTTCGCTAGCAATGCTTCCGTTTTCATTTATTAAATCTTTTTTGGCCCCCATCTCCAAGAGCACCTGTGTCGAAAAAAGGGGAAAAAAAACACACACACACACCGAAAATCTCCACTTGAGTTATGGACTGCGTATTGAAAAGGGAAAGCTTGTCGTGCTGTTGCTTGTTCGTTTTTGTTTTATGGCAGAATTCTTCGAGCAAGTCAGAATGGAGCCGACGAGATTTTGATGCATCAATATGCCCAGAGGGTCCCTTTCGATTCCCTTTTATTTCCCTTTTAAATTTTGAGCTGAAAATGAACACGATCGAGGTGATTATTACCTCTACATCTTGGATTCGGCCTCGGTAGGCTGCGTGCATCAATGCTGTGTTGCCTTCCACTGTTTGGGCATCGACATTTGCTCCCTGCTCCACAAAAAACTGCAAGACAGACAGAGAAGCAATCAAGCTCGTAAAGTGCAAATATCGACAAGACCACTCTGCATTCGTGACATGGGCTGCCCAAATGTGTGGATCTTATACACCCCCAGCAATGGTATCTCCACACCGCTCCCAAAAAGACATGCACTATGACTCAACGGCAGTTTTTCCAGCTTGATTCGATTGATGGGAAAAAAGGGCCGGAAGGGAGCTTTTAAATGGCAAAAAACTTCGAAAAAAAACGTGTTGATTTCCAGCTTTGGTGCTGCTGCTTACTTTGACGAGGTCGGAATGGCCATCGAAGGATGCGCGGATCACAGGCGTCCAGCCTTCATCTGTGGCCCCCTCAATATCTGCTCCACGATCCAACAGCAGCTGCAAACCAACCCAAAACAACAGGAAGCAACCGTGAGGTCGGAATATCGATCATGATTTAAGCAGCGGAGGAAGCTGTAATGGAGTGGATCGAAACCTTGCATGATTCTTTGGTGTGGAGTTTTTTGGAGCTGTACCTCAGCTAATCCAAGCAGACCCTCATGTGCAGCCACCAGGAGGGGTGTCCAGCCGTTCATTTTGACGTTGATGTCGGCACCCTTCTTCAGCAATTTCTTTGTTTCACAAGGAAAAAAAACCCTCAGCGATCATAGAAGCAAAACGGTTTTCCTTCAGATGAAAACCAACACTTGAATTTTCGCCGAAAATGATGCGCACTACAAGAGTTTCAAAACGGAAGAACGAAAACAAGCAGTGGTTGATATTCCCTTCGAATGAAAAAGAAGAAAATCCAAAACATAACCGCCTGTAGCCATTGACAGTTTTTCAAAGTTAATCGTAGGGTTGTTTTCCTCGGTCTCGGACGGAATCACGAGGTGTGCGTTCATCCAATTTTGGGGTTTTCAATAATTATGGCCAGCTTTAGACTGTTTCTTTTTGATGGCATTGTGTCGATGCTACCTTCACTTCTGCCAGGTCGTTTATCTTTGCTGCAACCAACAGGTCCTGCAAAAATACAGACAAGCTAAGCAGTATTCAAATATCAACAAGAACTGATCAGAAAACAGCTACCCTGGGGAGACCTAAAACCACCCCCCCCCCCCAAAAAAAAAAAAAAAAGAAAAATAACAAGGATATGTTCCATCATTTTTTAAGTGCTGTCTTGTATCCGGTTGATCTCCTGCCTACCGAATCCAGCTTCTTCTGTTCCTTGTCCCCAAGTTTTGGAGGACTGACATCCTCTTCCTAAATGAAATTTCACAAAATAATGAGAAAAATCAGGGCCAAACCCCCACACACGCAAGTGCATTTTGTCGCGCATTCAGTGGGGTTTTTCTCCTACCCAAACTCAGCCAGCAACCAGTGGTATATCGCTCATTCAGAAGGCTTTATTCTCCACAAAGCAAGGAAAGGGGTCCAATTTAAATTCATATATTTCTAAGAAGAAAAAGAATTGTGCAGTGAACCGATACCTTGGGCACATCTGGAACTTCCACAGGGGTTGCACCATCCTCTTCATCAAGAGGTGGTTCCTCTGAAGCAGGGCCGCGTTCTTTGGCGGTCTGTACAGTGCATAGACAGCCCTCAAGTCTCAACACCGCAAGTTCTGTTGGTATACTTAGCTGAACTCTGAAAGATATAACATAATTGATTCCGTGCCCCCCCCCCCCCCAAAAAAAAAAAAAGCAAAACAAAACAAAACAAAACAAAACAAAACAAAACAAAACAAAACAAAACAAAACAAAACAAAACAAAACAAAACAAAACAAAACAACACAAAATTGTATGGGGGAACCCCATCCCCCCCTTCTGTTCTTTCCTTAATGTATCCACCCAATCTTTTCCAGGGATATTGTGCACAAGTGTCATTTCGCGCTGTGGCGAAGAAAAAAAGAGGAGGTCTTTCGCGGGAGCGAATAACACACCTCTGTGGGGGAGTTGTCTGGCTGCTTCTTAACTGTCTTTGGAGGGATTTCATCCGCTGGCTGTGCCTGCACCACATTCTCATCTTTGCAGTCAACACTAACTTCTCAAAACAAGCTGCCTGCTGAACTGGATGTGGAGTTTTCGGAAAGCATACGGACCTTGGATTACTTCCTAACCAAGATCAACCCCATCCAAAAAACTATAGATAATAATTGCAGGAATGGCGAATCATGCATGCGCACCTCAGGTTCTGACGGGGGGGGTGGTGGGAAGTTTGGGCAATTCACCTCGGGTGCCGCCATTGTCTCTTCGATCCAGCCGATGAATTTCGAAAGTTTGGTGTAGGCACCAGGGATGGTGGATCTTCCGCAAGAGGAATTCTCACCGAATGATGTGAGGCCCACTATGGTGTCGAATTTAGCTTCTCCAAGACTCACATCATTTTTTGGTGCAAAAGGGATGAGGAGGGGGCCACCCGAATCTCCTGTTCGATCAAAGCCAGAACGAAAAGTAAGACATTGTGCGGCACATCAGAAAAAGGAATTTTTGACCCGTTAACTTCAGATTTTTCTTTTTTAAATTCTTTCTGCAAGCACGAGAGAGCATCGATGGAAAAGCAATTAGTCGTCGCATGGGGACCTGTGCAGGCATCCGCCTTCGGATCCCATGCGCACATGAGGGTTGGGTGAATTGCGCCATTCCATTTATCCCCACAGATATCCCTTGGCACGAAGGAAAGGAAAGCCTGTTGCAATTCCTTGACTGGATTCTCTACCCCCTGCTTGCCCCACCCAATAATCAGGAATTTATCTCCCAACCCGAATTCCGATCGGGGGTCCGGCAGTCCCACAGGAGTCTTGCTGGATGGTTCCTCCAGTTTCAACAAGGCAATGTCAGAACCTTGTCCGAAAAGATCGTCAGGGTTGAAATCTTTGTGAATAAATGTTTCGGCCACTCGCATCATCTGTGAACATCGGAGCACAGGAGCAAATGTTGTGTCGATTCGATCATTTCTGTAGTTTTTTTTTTAAATTGGTGGGAACTGACTAAGCAATGCACTTGCAGATTTGCTGCAGGGTACAGTTTGGGGGGAACTCCCATTACTGTCACAGTCCGCCATGCAGAGGAGCGTTTCAGAAAACTGCACAAATCGATCATAATTCACAGTAGCATCCCCTCCCTCCCACCTCAACTCCGGCGACGGAAGAATCGTCGTCATTGTTAAATCCCCCAATGACCACCACTGCATTCAATCCCGCGGATATTTTCCTTTTTGGGTGAACGCAGTGTGCTGCTGTCAGGACCCAGTACTTCCCAATCAATGCCCCTCCACAGGTGTGTTCGTTCGTTGGGCCCCTCAGGGACACCATGTATGGGAACCGGCCCTTAGCAGAGGATGATCCACCCTGGAATATGCCCAACCAGAAACAGTCATTAGATTTTGATACAGAGGTGAGTGCTTGATTGATTTCTATACATGCAAAAATCAAAGGCAAAAATGAAGGGAGGGAAACAGAATTTACAGTTTATCGCATGGAACACCCCACGCGCGTTTCGCGCTATTGTTGTTTGCTCCTTGATTTCAGCTGGCAATGACTGAACTCCTCTGTTTTATTTTTAGTGTGGAACTATGACGACATACTTCGCCTGGCGCCCGCGGGGACACTCACCGCAATTCGCGCTTGGACGGGTTTCCTGTTTACTTTCACGTTCCTTCTCATCTTGGAAGTTCCTGCAAGTGAGACAACATACTCGTTCACGTTTCCACGAGAGGAACGGAAGCGTTGTCGGTGCAGGAGTTCAGCGTGCGATCAAGCATCCTTATGTAAGGAAACTTGTGGGGCAGCACGTGTTCCCGATATGACAATACGAAACGGAGATCCTTGACGGACGCCTATTTGGGGACGCCTTGTTCTTTCTGCTTGGGGGGAAGGAAGGGGTGTTTGCAGCTCACCATAGTGGAACACCTCAAACTTTTCTCGGCCGGGAGCATTTTTGTCCAGGTCCTGGCACGCGACCTGCAGCAGGATCAATAAGAACGCCAAGAGGCACTTCAGAAGGCCGCTGACGTTCATTGGGGAAGTTTTCTACCGCCCACGGAAGACTTTTTCCGCTTGTGGTGAGGGCGGTGAAATTTTTCTTTCTTCAAGTTCTACTTTGAAAAGTTCTGCATGTTCTTACCCCACGGTTTCGTTATATTGTTCTTGATGGAAGTGTGACCTTGCGCCTAATCGCTGACAGCTGCATCACAAATCTTGGTGGTGTTTGTTCTGAACTCAGGCCAGTCCCAAAAAAGACGTTGGTCGAGACGGCTGCAACCATCCAGGGGAGGAAGTTCAAACTGGGCTGGAAGAAACACACAAACACACACACACACACACACACACTGTTGCGGCGAGTTGTGTGTGGCCGGCCGCGATCGAGGATTGGGTGAAAGACGATGGAAAAAAAAATGGACAGAAATTCACCAAAGATCGATAATGCGAGTCATTATCGGCGTCCGATATTATTTTCGATCAAAAACAGAAACGTGAGCGAAGTCCAGGGCAGGCGGCGGATTGCAGCACACGGGCAGAGCAGCAGCTGAAAGAAGGCGTCGGAAACGCCAGAGAGGAGCAGAGGAAGGGGTACGTTCATTGTCCAGCTCTATTTCCTGCACTTGCATGGGCGTCGAGGTTTCTATTTTCCCGGTCCTGGTCTTCCTTTGTTGCCGGCGTCTGGAGCTGATTGGCTAGCGCGTTCGTTTTCATTCTGTCCCCTGTATGTTGGGTCGTGTGCCTTCCCTCATTCTCTTTTTTTGAAACCGAGAACGCGAGAAGTTTTCGGGTTTGAATGTCAACGCAAGAACGTGCGAAAAGGGGTTCATTTTGAACACAAAGCCCCTTCTCATCACTGGGGTTGAAGGGGGGGAATGGTTTTCTGACGCCTAATATATTTTTTTTCAACTCGGCCTCCAGCTGTTTAGAGGTTGGAAGAGGGATACGTAGGGAGCGAAAATGTCGCACAGAAAATTCGAGCACCCTCGTTGCGGTTCGTTGGGATTCCTGCCCAAGAAGCGATGCAGGCGCGGAAAGGGAAAGATCAAATCCTTTCCCAAGGACGACGCCTCGCAACCACCCCACTTGACCGGGTTCATGGGTTACAAGGCGGGTTCCACCCACATCGTTCGCGAAGTCGATCGTCCCAACTCGAAACTCCACAAGAAGGAGACCTGTGAAGCCGTGACGATCGTGGAGTGCCCCCCAATGATCGTCGTCGCGGCAATCGGATACGTTTCCACCGCCAAGGGACCCGTGTCCAAGTACACCGTGTGGGCTCAGCATCTCACCGACGAAATGAAGAGGAGGTTTTACAAGAGGTGGCACACCAGCCAGAGGAGGGCTTTCTGTAACTATGCCAAGAAGTATCAGGATGGATCCACCGAGATCGAGGATACTTTGAGGAAGATGAAGGATGAGTGCGTCTCCATCAGGATTTTGGCACACACTCAGATCTCCAAGACGCCCCTGAAGAGGTTCCAAAAGAAGGGTCATTGCATGGAGATTCAGGTACAGTTGCACATAGGTTTTTTTTCTTCTTTTTTTGTTATTGTAGGTCTGTTGATGGTTTTTATTTCATTTGTTGGAAACACGAAAAAGTAAAAATGAACTGGAATGGAAAAAGACACAACATATGGGTATTTTTATTTGATATTTATTGGCAGTTTTCCCATCCTTTTTTTAGTTTTCTTCTTGTTGAAAAAAAAGCAAATGTGAGGGTGTCGCTGCTGAGAAGCACATGTCTTCTACAAGGAAAAAAAAACAATCGCAACCAAAATAAATAAGGAGTGGAGATGTGTATGTGGGGATGTTGCCAATTGTCATTGGTATTGATGATAGATGCCTGATTTTCATAGGAGACCAGTCCAAAAAAAAGAAAGAAAGAATATTACGCATACGGCTTGGAGGAAAAATGGGGATTTTTTTTATTTTTTGGGGGGAGTGGGGTGGGTGGGCGTATTGCTGAAGTTTCATTCCCTGAAGGGCAAAAATCAGCAAAAAACCAAATCCTTTCTCCTTTTTTTTTTGAAGTTCTTGAAATTAATGGGTCGAAAGCTGAGTTGGGGTATGTTGACCAGGTTAATGGCGGAACCGTTCCAGACAAGGTCGATTTTGCATACAAATTGTTTGAGAAGGGTGTGAGCGTGGATAGCGTCTTCCAACCCAATGAAATGATCGACACTATTGCCGTCACAAAGGGTTGCGGAACTGAGGGTGTGGTCACCAGATGGGGTGTCACTCGATTGCCAAGAAAGACCCATAGAGGTCTCAGAAAGGTATATATATATATATATACATTATGAGGGGTTTAAAATTCTTTTAGGTTTTTTTCTTTTTCTGACATGTTGAAGATATATACATATATAGTTTCTCAAAGATGTTTGTTTTGTTTGGTTACAACGATGTCCACTGTGGCGTCTTTGAAATTCAATTTTTTTTTCCATCATTTAGAAATTTATTATGCAGTTGAAATAGCCAAAAATGAATCCTTTTTCCGCGTCAGACATATACATTCGATACTTAAGTTCTGGTTCTATTTTTGGCTTCTCTTCACGTCCTTTTTTAGAGCGACGTGGTATGTTCTGTTTTAGGAGAGAAGTGTGCGATATTTTTTTTGGAATGGCTGTTCAGCAGAACGAGTATCGTTCTTAATTTGCCGCAGTTCTTTTTTATTACCCGCCCCTTGATTTGGAATCTCACCAGAATGAACAAATTTTTCCCTCCAGACAACCATTGTTTTTGTTTGTTTGATATTACTATCTGAGGATAAAACTTTCATCATGGATTTCCGTTCAAGGATCTTTCCTTCGCTCCAGTCAGAAAGTAAAAGTGAAAAAGACAAGGTTGTCCGATCTTCAATTAGAATGCAAATTAAGCCAACTGTTGAATTAAGCAAGACTTCCTCTGGTGAACGAATGGATAGGTCGCTTGTATCGGAGCGTGGCATCCTTCCAGGGTGTCCTGGACCGTGGCCAGAGTGGGTCAGCACGGTTTCCATCACCGAACTGAGATGAACCACAAAATCTACAAGATCGGCAAAAAGAACCAACCCTCGCACAAGGCCAAGACCGCCTTCGATTTGACCGAAAAGGATGTCACTCCCATGGGCGGTTTCCCACGATACGGAGTGGTGTCCGAGGATTACCTCATGTTCAAGGGCTCCGTTGTGGGAACCAAGAAGAGGCCGATCACGCTGCGAAGGAGTTTGTTGGCACAGACGTCCCGCAGGGCTCTGGAGGAGGTGGAGTTGAAATTCATTGACACTTCGTCCAAGATGGGCCACGGTCGTTTCCAGACCTCCGAAGAGAAAATGAAGATCATGGGGCGAACCAAGCCAGTGGAGGCTGTGTAAGAGAAACTCTGGAGGTCGAACGATTGCGTCTGGTTGGAAAACTGGGAAGGGGCGACGGTGGTTTCATGGTTGGGCAAGACAGGTCGTGGTGTGGTGTGTGCGGGGAAATTGGAATCGATGCTGGGGTGGGCTCCGGTTGGTTTTGGGGGGGGAAACGAGTGGCGTTTTGGTTGCGAGAGAATTTGGTGGAGGTATTTGTAGTGCAAAAAGAAAAGAAAAAGAAGAAAAAAAAACTATATATTTGGAGGCTGGGGGTTGTCGGAATTTTGCTGGGCGACAGTGGATGTGTGATTATTGTTTTTCTGCCCGTGTGGTGGTGGCTGTGGCGGTGGTGGTGGTTGTGGGGGAGGGGAAAAAAATGCTTCAGTGATGGGACATGATTTCCATATACTGTTGAAATATTCACACGAACTGGGGAGTGGTGCCTACTCCAGATCAAACACCAGTGCATGTAGACGCAGTTTTGTTTCTTTGTTTGATTAGGCCCAGATGCCCATTATTTAGCACCACCCCTTTGGAATCTGATTAGCTGGTTCTGCTCAATTATGAGTGCTGCTTTCCGAAGATAAGAGATGAATGCTGGTGCTATGCTAAAGTTTAGGATAGGTTTATGTGTTAGGTGAAGATTGGGCCCACGAGTGTTCCTGCGAGGTGGTTCGGGATAATGCCCAAACCACCAAAGAACATCTCAAATCATTCCAATCCTCAGAAAAAAATGGAGTTGTGAAACGTAGAAAAAACAGAGTAGACCGTGCAGTCTCCAAATTCCATTTAACCAAGGAATCACGAACTTTGCAGCCCACCCACTCACCTCTGGAGAGAGCGGTCCATATCAAATAGCACACCAGGTGCAGGAGTATTGGTTCAGGGAAGAGAATTCTCGTTTTGCACCCAACATCCCTCAGCAGTGTTTTCAAGACTGCTTTTCTTTTCTTTTTCCTTTTTTTTCCGCTTGTCTTTTCTGTCCTACACCTTGAATTATTACAAACTATATTGATGACTCTGTATACAGTCTGTGCTCACACCCACAACCCCCCCTCCCTTCCAATCTACCACATCCTTTCTACATAGTTCGGAATTCAAACGACTCTCAACCACCCATGGGTTGCAGGAAAAACACTGTGAACAAAAGAAAAGATCTCTCTTCAAATTCTTTCGTCAAATTTCAGCTGGTTCCATATCCAAAAATTATAGTCCACTTTCATGAAGTATCTATCATTGCTCCCCATTCTGGCTGTTTTCCAAATCGTAGAAAAGATATTCCGGTTCTTCTGGGATATCAAATGGCGGCCAGGAACCCAGGCTCCTGATCGATGTGGGGCTTACGGAACACCCTGCATTTTCCACATCCATACAAACATTCAAGATTTGAAAATATATTTCCAGTTTCACACCTTGTCCCTCTAAACACAAAGGAACAAATATGCATGCAGCATACATCAGCCAAAGTTCTCCCCAAAAGTTGGAAGTTTTTCATCACTTTTCTAAATCCCAAGTCCTCAGATATGAATTGACCGTTGTCGATAAATACAATCCAGGAAAGGAAAAGAGTGGCCTGGCATTCGTCTGTTGATACAATTTTGGATTCGAAGTCCTTACCTGTGATGTCGGAGCTGCTCGAAGGATGGACACACGAAGGAACCGGAGAAGGTGGCCCCTGGAAGCATTTTCAAAAGAACCCCATTTATTGGACATCCAAGAAATGTCAAAAATGCAAAACCAGATATCTATGGAAGGATTAAATCGACCTTTCGTTCTACCAAACACAAAAACATCGGAAAAGAGTTCCCTTCTTTTTTCTAAATCATGACAAAACACCATGACGCATTTATTTTTTTTACGACGTCTCTTTCGGGAGTGAATTTGCACCACCTCGCATGGCATGCACATCTCTATGTCTTCCAAGAGTTTCCTCTTCTCCTCCATCTCGACCTCTTGCATGATCTCCTTTTGCCGCTTGGTTTGATAAGCGAAAGCGACGGCCTCCTCCCCCATTTCTTCCAGCATTTGATCATAGCTTCGTCCAAATTTAGCCGCACGCTGGTGTATCCATTGCTCAAATTCATGTCGTTCAACCTCTTCCTCCTCCAAGAAGCCCCCTTCCTCTGAAACCCCATCTTCTGGGTGATCGATTTCTGCAACCAAATCCAGACCGACCCTGTGTAAACAAAACCCCCCTGATCAATCGATGAAAAATCTTGATCGAATCAGTCAGTCTCCAAAACATATTTTTCATTTTCATTTCATTTTGTTTGATCACCAAGAAATAACTCAGGAAGGAAAAGCACAGTCCAGGGTCAACCTCTCAAGGTGAGAACAAAAAGCTTCCTTCCTCAGGGGATGAATTTCAATGAACCCCAGTTTATCCACTCCCCCCCCCACACCTTTCTTCCTGTATGGTTTCGAACTGTGGCCCTCTCACGTTTTCCGTCAGCGTCTCGAAATCTCCCCCCAACCGCGACGACGGGTTCACGGTTTTGCTTCCCCCGAAGTCGCTTCCATGAAATCCTTGGGATAATTTCGGGGTTTTCGCGTCATGGAAGCTGTGGCGGAACCTGATGGGGGTGTTCGACACCTCTCCACGCAGCGCCCCAGCTTGAGGATGTGGCGCGGAGAGTTTTGCGAGCGTTGCCGTGGGAGGCAAGGGAGTCTGTGGCTCGGGAGTATCCTCTTTCGTGAAAACCTCCAGTAGTCGGCGCGACGGGGTCGTCATGGCGATGGGTGCATCCCTCAGACCCTGAGCGTGGCGCAAATAGTACCAACACTCCCGGGATGCCAGAAACCCACGTGCAAGATTCGATGAATCCTGTGTAGAACTGGAATTGATCGTACCAGCAGAGAACAAATCGCATTTTTTGTTGCGGCTGCTGCTCCAGCCTCCTGCCACCCAGAGAAAATGCGTTGGTTTCAGCAAGAACTTTTGATCGATGCATGGACCCCCCTTGCGTGGTTCGATTCCCGCAGCGTCGCCCTTGTCGTGCTCGTTTGAGTGGTGGTGGATGGAAAGCAAAGGTTGCAGCAAAGGTTCGTGCTGGGAATATACCAACACTATATTCCCAGCACCCCTGCTATTCTACTGTTATTTTTTCACCTATTGGGTGAAAGCATTCTTCCCACCCCCCTCCCCCCTCCTGCAATACCTCCATACAAAGAGTCCATTGTGGAAAGTCATGAAATCCGAAAACAAACTTCTGGACCTTGTTTGTGCCGCAGCTTGTTTTTTTTCTTTTCCAGTGGATTCCCCCTCTTAAAAATATACACAAAAACACAGAGGATTATATTTCTTCTTCATGTTGCCTTGAACACAAATTACAAAATCGATGAAAATCCATCGAACACGAAAAAACTATTTCCAAAAAACTTCCCCAACGAAGCACCGAACAGCTTTGATGTTTCCCAAATATCAAAAACAAGCTTGTACTTCCCCACGTTTTTTTTCTTTGTTTCCTTTTTCAATTTTTTTCTCTCTAGATATTTTTCTCCTTTTCAAATTTCTCTCTTCGATTTCTCTCTTCCCTCATTTCCCCCGCAAAATATCACCCCTTTCTCCCTCACAGACAAATTCTTTCTCTATTCAGTTTCAACCGTATTTCTTGGGCTTCCCGAACGTCCCTTTTTGAGCGAGTTCCTCATGTTTTGAACTCTTTTGATAGTTTCCCTCACCACTTCCGATTGCTCTCGCTCCTGCACAAATAACATTCAAATGAAAAGTTTTCTCAAGATTTCATTCCAGGAAAAAGAAAACAAACAATTCAAAGTAATTCTTCGTTCATACGCCTCCACAAAACAAAACCAAACCGAGAATATTGCTTTCGAAGTACAGCAGAAACCATTGTATAGTACATCAAAATTTTAGCATGGTGGGTTGCAATGTCAAGGTGCGGCCAGAG
The DNA here is from genome assembly GCA_030272585.1 of Bryopsis sp. KO-2023. NCBI lineage: Eukaryota > Viridiplantae > Chlorophyta > Ulvophyceae > Bryopsidales > Bryopsidaceae > Bryopsis > Bryopsis sp. KO-2023. Next base: position 3,861,654 of record BSYQ01000004.1, on the reverse strand, counting down.
GAATTCTCATTCTCCAAATCCATGTGATGGTCTAACTCGAAATCAGCTAGTCTTATGCTTGCAGTTCATTCTTCTTACCTGTGCCAACTTTCGTTTCAGGGCTTGAACACGTTTGGCAGGGCTGCCTTCGCACTCGATGGCCAACTTTCGGAGTTCCTCCTTCATGGAGTCGTTCTCCCGTTGAAGCCTGGCTCTGGCTTTGGAGCATCCCTTGTAGTCCCTTCTCCACTGCTCGATGTCTGCCTCTAAGCACGCGATGTTTTCGTCCGCTGCCTCGTACGCACTGGCCTTCTTTTGGTGAACCTCTTTCATCTCATCCATTTCCATGTCACGCTCCTGGAAGTAGGGGTTTGAAGAAGATGGTTCAGGACACAATCGCCAGGATTTGCTGTTTGCTACCCAATTGTTTGAAAAGAAAGGATCTGTGCTACTCACAATGAGCTTTTGTTTGAGCATTTCGTTTTCTTCTTCCAGAAGCCCTGGGCAAACTCGAGGGTTCCGATCAGCATTCTTCAGAAGCTTCTGTTGGAGTGTCATGCTCTACACAAACACAACCAGATCCTCTCCTCAGGTAATTTTTTCCCCCAGAAGAAAAAGTAAAACCATGTTTTGTAAAATAACGAATTTTCAACCTAAAATTCCCTGGCTTCTTGAACAAAGAAAATGAACTCACAGATTTATAAGAGATTGCCGTCATCAATTCCCAAGAATAAACATTACGATGTGGATTCGTACCTGATCGAGGGCAGTTTGTTTCTTCTGCAGCTCATCCTCCAGCTTCCCAACAGTTTCCTCCATTTCCTTCGCTTTCGCTGTCAGAAGTTCCTATAGCACCGATGCATTTCTTTAGAAGGGGAGTCGCCAAGGTGAGCCAGCTCTGTCAATCCAGCCCTTCCTCGCTGTTCTCAGACATCCTTGTGGTTGCATTAGAAGCCTCCAGTTTACTTCAATGATCTTGCTCACCTGTGCCTCCGGGATTGGGGTCGCATCAGCCAGCTGCTGTCGTAGAGTCGCCATTTGATCGTCTTTTTGGGCTGAGGCAGCTTCAACCTTTTCAGTGGTAGCCTTGGCATCCTCAAGATCGGTTTGAAGGGTTTGCAGCTGATGAAGGAGCTGATTTCGAGTCCTCAGCACCAGCTGGTGGTCCTCCTCATCCTCCTTCGCGAACTGAAGCAGGGCCTGAATTCACATCGAATCGTATTTTTATTTTTGGTCGAGAGTGGCACTCATTGCTCGACAGGTGAAGCCTGCTCGTGTGGATGGAGACCCAATTTTCTTGTCAAAAGCACATGGTCAGACCACATTCACCAAGGGAGTTGCAACTTTCAAACGTGCACAAGATTCAATTGACCACACCCCACCTCTTTTTCTCCCTTGAGCTTTTCTCGCTCAGCCCTCAGGTTCAGCATGGCGTTCCTCGACTCACCCAGCTCCTTTTCCAGCCTGTTGCGCTCGTTTGCGATCTTGATGAGTTGGTCTTTGAGGTTGCTGACCTGGAATTTCTCCAAGTGGTCCAGCTCCTCGCAGATCCGGCCATACTCCCCCTTCATGGCCTCCACCTCCTCGAGCTTCCTGTGGAATTCAAGACGACTATTAAATTTTGATGCTCTCCATTTTTTGGCACTCTTCTTGTCAGATGTGTTGAAAAACCTCCAGCCAAGGTGAGGGGTTGATTGGCAGGACTCGCTCAAGTATAAGCATGGGAAAGCAAGGAAAAACCAGAACTGCAAAGAGAATCTACTGAATCTGGTGATCTTATAAAGTAAGAGTAAAGGAAAACCATATTTTGGGTCTGGTGGATCCTTGGACTCAGCTTGGAAAGGAGGAGAAATAACAAGGCATCTGAGGAATTTGATACTCATTGAACTCTTTTGCACTCTTCAAATAAGGGGCACCATCTAAAATTGTGTGTGGGATCTTTAAACATATCGATCAGCAGTTCAAATCGAGCAGGAGGTTTGCTTGGATTCAAAACAATGCAAGGCTCATGACTTTCACAAAGCTTGGGATTCACTCACCGATCAACAGCGTGGCTCAGCTGATGCTCCCTCTCAGCTCTCCTGGCGACCTCCTCCCTCAAGGCAGCGATCACCTCTTGGTCGGAAGCCTTCTGCCCCTGGAGCCGCACGTTCTCTGCAGCAGCTTCTCGGCGCATGCACCTCTCCACTGTGAGCTCGGCCTCCAGCTTCGTGATTTTAGCCTGGAAAACCATCGAAACAAAGAGAATTGAAGCATCTGAACGTGGGAGGTTAAGTATCCAGCAAGCAGAAGAACTGGCTCCATACCTTCAACTCCACCTCCAGGATTTGGACTTCCTCAGGACACCTTTCCAATTTGGCCGTTTGAACTTCGGCATCGCTGACCAGCACAGGTTCATCACAATCGATTCTCCATGATCGGTCTTTTGTGGTTTCCTTCACAGAAAGCTTCTCTCCACTCGAACTCTGCCTTGGCACTGGGTGGGACCCGATCTTCCAGCTGCTGCCATCGCCTCGACTCTCCGAATCGTTGAAGCGATTGGAATCTGATATTGGAGATCTTGAACCGATGCTGACCTCTTTTTCGGATGTTTTTACAGGAGCTCCATCATTTTCATCAGGAATCCTTGCATCTTGGCCACCGTGCACACCGTCAGTGGTGTTGAGCTGGTGGCAGACGTTATTCACCATTTCCTTGAGGTACTCCGGTGGCGGGTTTGACGATGCTTGGGTCTGTGATGGCCTGGAATGCTGTTCCATGAATCTCTTCACAGATTCCTTTCTGGCTTCACTGGATACGACCTGATTCTTTTCGTTTTGGAGCTTCGTCCACCTGCAAACATAATGCACCCGCTTGTCATTTCTGTCTGTGGCGACCCTTGTTCCGGTATGCATTCCTAGGAACCCCCCTCGGCTCAGAGGTTGAATCAGGTGATGAGTCTGGTGAGATTTTAGTAAAAATGGTTAGCCCTTTGGGGATAGAAATCCTCCACCATCTTTTCAAACACATTCATTGACAACAGCTAAAAGATCGGAACAGTTGTAAATGCACACCTGCTCAATCCACCAACCGGATATGTTCAAAAATCATGTCCCCATACACACAAGAAGAGTCTGGAAATGAAGCAAGCAAACATTTCCACCACTAATCCATTTTCACATCTAGGCAGGTTTGATGGAGTAGGTCCATGGACAAAATCTTAATGCACTGGTGTCACTCACACACAAATGAGAGATTTTCAAAACAACCCGTTTGGGACTCTCAATCCAACCTGAAAAGATCTGCCCTCCGATGCAAGGACTCCAGTTCATACTCCTTGGCCTTGAGGGTGACTTCAACTTCCGAGAGCTCCTTCCGTAAGTTCATGTTGGACTTGTATGCCTGGTGTGGATCTTTAGCACAGCCAACTGGATTCCGGCCTCGACGAAACGAGGATGGGTCCTGGTAGCAGGTGTGAACACACAGACCCTGACTCAGCATGGTTATTATCTTGTGACTTTTCCCAATATATAGTATTTCTTGCCAGTTGAATGCTGGGTGGGTTGTACGGGCAAGCATGGGTTGCCATGCATTGATCCCACAAGAGGAATCTTCGGTCAAATAGGGGGGAATATGCCAGAAATGGGTCAATTCTCCATAATCCCCATCAAAACACTATCCATTGGGGTCTTATGAACCATGAAAAGATGGAAGTTCATGATGATGCAATCAATGGACGAAAAACTCAAAAATATGGCCCTCACTCTGACACGTCGTAGAAAGCTCTTTGCTCCCAATTCCATTGCAACAAGAGTCTCTTAGAACAGTGCTCCGGCTGAGTGTGGGTCCTATGATTCCAGAAAGATAGATCTCCAAGGTCAAGAAGTGCCTCTGTGGTTCAATGAGCCAGGAATAGCCTCTTATTTGACCCAGGATTGACTGAATGAGGGTCTGACAGAGCAGTTGTCTGACTGAATGAAGGTTTGACCCGCTCTGTCTGACTGAGTGAGGGTTGGGCCTCAGCTGTCTGACTTCCAGCTATCCAACCGACAGAGGGTTGACCTTCAACCGAATGACAGACTGAGTGGCAGAACAAGCGAGACAAAGCCGTAAAACATACCTGTTCTACCAGCATCATACCACATGGTTGTTGGAGCATGTCTGGGTGGGACCGAGAGTTCACTCGGGGTGGGTTGGGCCCGAAAGGCATATTCTAGAATTTGCCTATTCAGGATTCTGTCCATTCGTGGGCCCCGTCGGGGTGAGGAATGTGAATCTGACATGACACAGGATCATTCAGACCAAAGGAAACAATTCATTGCTGCAACCTCACTACGAAACAAAAACACATAAAGGAAACAAAGAGAGCAACAAACACACATGCAAGGCAAAAGGACAACCCAGTATACCATCTTTTACATTTGTACAAGCGATAGATCACTGTTTCAGGTTCTGCACTCCTTCACAGAATCTCGGACACGGACGACAGCTTATACAAATCTCTTAAACATGCATGGAAAAGACCACGACGAAAAATAACACAAAAAATATGCAAGCAAACAGGATTCAACCCCCAGCCCTTAGCATCGATTCATCACACCACCTGTAGATTTTCCAATCGTCTGCTTTCTCTCTGGGTCCCCATCACTGCACAAATCAGAGCACATGTTTCACCCACAGATGTTGCATCCAAAACACAGGGACCTCTTCACAAGGCAAAAGCATGGAAAGTGAGTACAAGTTATTTTGGTCTGATATGGACTTGCTGCGATGCATGGAATTTCCGAAGGAACTCGAATTCGAAACGCTCCTTGGCGACAGAGTTCAGGAAAATGTGTTCAGGAAAACTGGGACACCCATGACGCACAGTGTTGAGGAGTTTCGTTTCACTTGTGGAGCCTTCTGAGTGCACACCCACCCGTGACGTCCGCGTGGGTATTCGAGACCGAAACGTTTCCATCCAAGCTACATCCTTTCGATCCGTCGTAGGACGTCACCGTTTCGGTCGTCAGAGCAGGACTCTCTCTTTGTTGGGAACGCGTTATGGCCATTGATTTTATCCCAGTGCACTCGCAAAGAATCCCGAAAAGGTGCAAGAGAAGAGTTGGTTGTCAGCATTACAGGTCTGTCAGGAAAACAACATTACCATCAAAGAATATGCTTGCATCGAAGGGGAAACAGAGTGTTGGAGCTCAGATACACAGTCGATTGCGTCATGGTAGGGCTCCAAAAAGGGTGGACGTTTTCTGGGAACCATGATCACGATGCCAACCCTCAGCAAACAGTGTGTAGCGTTCCAACAGTGTATTTTCACACTTTAATCTCTTCCTGAAATTTTTGATATTGTGGTCTGAAAGCAAGATCTAATTTGTTCCTTGAAGCAAATGTATCGAATCGGCACATTCAGGCTGATTTTGGCCACTTTGGAGGGGAATTGAATCCACCGTAAAGTCAGGCCAGAAACTAAAGCCCGAGACAGGCACCCCCAGCAAAATTGCAGTCAGAGACACGCAAGGGTCCATTGTGATGCTTTCGTGAAAGATAGAGGGAGCAGATGTGGCTTGGTTGAAGGACCATGGCGTTCTCTCCGGGCTGGATGGTTTACCAGAATTGTGTCCCCTCATCGAGGAAATAGGGATGGCCAGAGTTGACAGGAAGGGGTGGAGAAAAGTGGTCTGTTCTTTTTTGTGATGGGCTGGTGAAGATGTCTTGAACAGGTGCCTTTTGTACCTGATGTCCCTTCAGCTCGAGCTTTCCCCGCAAGCTCACAACAGTGAAACTGTAACTGGTGTTTTGGATGCCCAGGTTCTCACTGATCCACTTTCGTTTGGGTGGGAAACCTGAGTATAAACCGGCCGAAGTTTGCATCATCTAGGACACCCCAATACTGATCGGAAACATTGAAGGGAATCTGCACTTCAATTTTATGGATTGTCTTTTTTACCTTTTTTTTACTCCACTATTTCCCTGCTTCCTGCCGTCAAATCGACCCCTCTCCCTTTTCGTCGTTGTGCCATGGAACTGCTTTGGTTTTTTTGTTTCTTTTTTTGCTGGGGTGTTAAAGTTTCTGCCAAATAATGAAAGGGTGAGTAACCTTCGGAAGGTGGATGGACAAATATATATATATATGTGCTTCTCTGCACTTTGTGAATTTATGAATGCACAGATCATGGTGCCCACGGTTTATGGTCAGTTGGGGTCTACGGGTGATGCACCAGGAGACCAGCAACGAAAAACACAGCTTCAATTTCTGAAAGGCCACAATGCCTCGTGAAACAGCAAAGTGTAAATAAGTAACACCACATGCATGTGCCTGCCAAACCACCGTCCTTACATTTTCTATTTCCCAACTACAATGAAAAAAATGCTGCAACCTTGACCAGAACATAAGAAAAAAAACAGAAAACACCGAAGAAAGAAAAAGGGACACCCCCCCTATTTGAGGTACTGGTCGTAACTCTCCCCAGAGAGCTTCTCCAGCAACCCGATCACGTCTCTGGCCCGATTCGACACCACCGCCTCTGAGTCTTCCAAAAATTCTGCCAAGCGAGGCAAGGTTTCCGGAACCATTGACAAAAAGTCCTCCTTCAATACGTTGATGAGATGCTTCTCAAACTCCAGAACGAGAATCCTGACATACTGGGACCCCTTCCGTGATGCTTTCAACACCTGCACCCAGCAATCAAACCAGTGGATATGCATACGCATTCAATATCCACATCGACATCATGTGTGCGGCTTTTCGTGAGGACTTGGTCAAAAACATTTCATGAAAGAACCGAAAAAAACGACATTTCATGAAAGAATCGAAAAAAACGACAACTATAAAAAAACCGAGTCGTTCATGCTTCTCGGTGCTCCGTCCACATACACAGAATTCCAAGATCTTCCTTCTGAGCAAATTCGCCTGTTTGAAAAACCTCTACATTCTGAACTGTGGGACTTCCGGCACCGACGCTTACAAAAGAATGACAACCCACCCATACCTTCAAATTCACGGCCTGCCATGTTTCTTCCAATCCCCCTGCGACAGCCAAGTTCACCAAACTCGCAACGGTGGCGGTTCCTAGCACATCCACCTCCTCCACTTCGTAATTTCCTTCCAAATCGGAATCCGCCACCAAGAACTCCAACCCTTCGGTCACTTGAGATAAAGGCTCACCCACTTTGACTTGATGGACCAAAGCAGGGCCCAGCTCTTCGATTTTTTCTGGCGTCAGGAAACCCACCATGTCGTACAGAGCACATCTGCGTTGCATCAAATAGCACATGCCCAACACAGTTACTTTTATATGGATAAAAATAAGTGTGCTTATTTTTATTTTTGGTGATAAAAATAAGCACCAAAGGTGTTCAAGAAACTTGATATTGATTTAAGAAGAGCTGTATGGCTATGTACAGTTTCACAGATTTCTTTGCAGGGAGGGGGGTGGCCAGCGACAGCTCTCGAGCACAAGGCAAAGTGTAAGAAAACCACAGGTGGAACCCATGTGTTGGGAATCCTCGAGTGGTTTTAATATTATGTTTGAATGAGAGTGACAATCGCATCCAAACTTACCCTCCCCCCCCCCGCACCCAAACCTTTATTTCTTAATATGTTGGTCAGGAAACTACCGGAAAAAAAAGAAAACCCAGTTCAAATTCCCAAACTCTTTTTTTTTTGGCTCTACCTATGCACAGCTCGAACCAAGTATAGCCGTAGCTGATAGAGTTCTTGCTGTTGGCGCAAGGAGGAGTCGACATCCCCATCGGTTGTTTTCCTTTTCTTCTTTTTCTGCTTTCGTGAGGATTCGATGCCCAGCAGCAGCTTGATGGCGTCTTCCAGAAAATGATCGAAATAAGCGACAAACATGGACCGGAGCCTCTTTGCCAAATCCCCCACCAATCGACAAAACGATACTTGTCGACCTGTTCGAACAAATAATGGCATCAGGACGGACAATGGATATAAATTAAACTAAATGAGCTGGATTCATAACTGATTTTTCTTTTTCGAAAACTTTGAAGTTTCTCCTCAGGCACCAAAAACTTAGAAACAATCTGAAAAGTTGAATGCTTTGCTGTATAATCTATATATAGAGAGATATATCATATATATGAAGATAATGTATAGAGTTCCACATATGTACAACTCTGTATATACAACTCTACCCAATGTACACTCTTTTTTGGATCGCCTGAATTCAATTGCATCACACTTACCCAGATTTTCCCTGTCACCATCCCCTGCTTTCATGCAAGACCATTCTACCATCCGTACGAACAGCGGTCGGAAATACTTTTCGCTCAATTTCATGACCAGCTGCAAGAAGGCCGAAATGCAAGCCGATTCCACATTGTGGGTAGCTGCCATCGACAGCGAACCGCTTTGTCGAATTTCCAACGCTCGCAAAAGAAACATGAAAATCTGACAAGAAAACCACACACCGCCACAAAGAATTTCAGAATATACCACAATGTTGAAATGATGGAGCGAAATTCAGGCCCCTCTATGTAAAAATGCTTTTCTGAGCAATTCAAGCATGGGCCAGTGGCTGTGATTCTCAAAACAATTTTTTAAAAACCCACCCACCACCACCATCTAAAAGCCAGCTGGTACAAGTGAATCAAACTCAATAAAAAAATATTGCGACTGTGCAATGAATCGTATGTTCAAAATTTCAACCCCCCATCCAACCTGTTCGCTGTAGTTTGCAGCAGACTTAGGGTCCAATCTGGAAGCCAGCACTCCGACGACCTCCAGCAGCTGAATGAGCGATTTCTCACCACCCTCGACGGCAGAATCGAAGCGATCGAACATGGGCTCGAACATCAATCGAGGGGGCACCCTTTGTGGAATCTCTGCACCGATTGCCCTGGCCAAGTCCCCACAACTGAGCTCATTGAATCCAAGCACCTGAAACAACGGAATTTTTTTGATAAGTAACGTGAAAGTGGAATTTCCAAAAGTACTGCAGGGATAGACACAGACATCTATGAACAGCAAAATAAAAAAAAGCGAATATCTAGAAAGATCAGTGCCAAAAAGTTCGCACACAAATATCAACAATCTATTTCAAGAAAACCCCTTCCCCCCCCCCAAAAAAAAAAATTAAATAAAAGGATACAGGGGAAAACAAAGAAACAAGAAAAAACAAAACACTGTTCAGGACTTCCCATCCTCTTGACACAGTCGGAAAGCAAGAAGGGAAGGAAAAAAAATTCAGCAACTTTCCACACCTTGGGATTCAGCACAATTCCAAGAATCTGCTGCACATAGGGACTGATGAAAGTTCCGAGGTGTGCCACGAGCTCTTGGATTACAGACAGACTGGTGGCCAATTCTAGGGCAGTGTCTTGCAACCCCACTATCGATTCTTCTTGCATCTCTCCGTTGGGGGCACACCAAGCATCGACTACCAGCAATTTAGAAACAGCAGCTTCCGCCGATTCGATCACAGCTGGAACCAGCTGCAAGTCACACCAGAAAGTGAAGCTTAGTGAGTCCTCGTTCATTCGAGGGGGCGAAAAACAAAGGTGGAAATCATGGCTTCGGACCAATCTCGTAGCCTCTTTTTTCCTGTTTCTTTTATTTCTTTTACTGTTGGAACTCCATATCATCAACTGACCTTTGGCAAATGCGGCACCGCCTCCGTTTTCAAGCCTTTGACCAGCGCTGCCATCGTGACGAACGCACTTCCTTTCGAAGCCAGATTGTGGCTGGCAAATTTTAGCACGGCCTCCATCACGCCAGGGAATCCCCCCGGATGCGAAGGACCGAAAACCACGACGGCGCTCTGAATGGCACCCATCGCCAGCTGCTTCACCTCGATTTTGCTTTTGGGGTCTGACAGGAGGTTTTTGATGGGATCGCAGATGGACAACGCAGCCGCCGCCATCTCCTGGATATACTTGGGACCGTAGTAGTTGACCTGAAACAAATTTTTGAAACAAAGTTATGAATGAAGGATACTGAAATTCGAAAAACATAAATGTGCGAGGAGTGAAGCATCATCGAGCTTTTGCAGCAGCAAAAAAAGGCACAGGGATATTTTTTTCGTGACTATTTTCCACTCTGTTTTTGTGTACAGTCTATGTGACAGGGTGGGCACAAAAAAAAATATCAACACACTAACCCAACCAATAGATAACCAACCCCCCCCCAAAAAAAATTAAATGCACAATTTTGATAAAAAACAATTGAGAAATTGGCACTCAATTGGTAGGAGAACTAACCGGGCTCAGAATATACCCCACCACCAGCCATCACTGACGAATTGAAGTGCTTACTCAGGACACACTTTTTTCCCTGGGACAAAAATTGTTCCTACCCATAAAAAAAAACCCAAAAAAAAACCTAAATGCGTGTTAAATTAAATAAATTGATTCAATTATTTTTATTCTTTTTAGGGGGGGACGTGGGATGAAATTCAAAAATATACATGAAAACAGAATGGCGAGGCCGACCGAATTGTGATTCTCTCTTCCTACCCCTTTGGCTTCCATGTCGTTCATTTTTTCGGCATATAGCTCGAGCGCACGGGCGTCCAAACCGCTGCCCATGAATCCCACAAGGCTCTGTCAAACAGACCAAGCAAAAAAAACAAAACACACGTTCAGTTTGATCGATGTCAACATTGTTGAATCTTTTTGAACAAAAACATGGCCGAAGCCGATGACCTCCATTGGCTGCGGAATTTGATGTGCCCACATTTGGTCACTGAATGTATACACACACAATATATATATATACATATATCTATAGATCTATATATGAAAGAATATTTAATTTACATTAGGCAAACTTGCACAACGAAGGCAGATCTATCTATATATATATATTTTTTTTTCTTGCAAGGAAGTTAGTTGCCGAGAAGAGGACGATACCTTGATGTACGGTTGAGCATCCATTTGGTTTTTCAATTCAGCGACGATATTCATCAGTTGCGAACTCATCTTTCGCCACTCTGGTCTGTGCTTCTTTGGTGCGGATTTCGCATGCTTTTCTGCCACATTGAGTTGTTTCACAGTTTCCTCCAGTAGATCCTGGCAAGTGCTGGATAAAGCGGCGTCGTATGCATGTCCCGAACTTGTGCTGGTTACAGCGTTCGATGTAAAAAACTGTAATGTTTGTTTTTTTTTGACATCGAAAACAAGAAAAACTCTTGATGTTAGAAATGAACGAGGAAAGAAGAACAAAACTACAGCAATAAAAAAAAAGAATTTTCCTGAGTTTTCCAAGAAAACTGAGTGTACCCTCAAGTGGAATGATATTTGAAAATTTAATTACAATATAAGAATATAAATCCCTCACCCCCCCCTTTCTTTTAAAAGAAAAACAAGGTGAAATACACACATGCACATTGTCTTATGGTATTTTTTTCGAATGAAAAAATAAAAAAAAAAATATGCACATAGATATTATTAATATGATAATCTTATGTATTATTTTTAAAATATATAAATGAGAACCTAGTCGAACAACCTACCTGAATTTCACAAAAAATGAAGTGGATAACTGCCTTCAAAAGCTGGAAAAATGAGGCATCCCTTTCGCCTGATTCTTCTTCCATAGCCATGCTCAAACATTTGGCCAAAGCTTTTGCTCGAATCGATATGGGAGCCTTCATAGAATAAATTAAAAAATAAAAGAAACACAAAAAAGAATGCACACAAATGTCAAAACAAGATACCTCCAATTAAGAAGTCGTAAGCAGCAGCATCCTTTCAAAGGACAATCCTTGCACCTGGCATCTCATCTCATAGTTTCGGTTTTAACGCTTTTACTTGTAATATTTTAAAGGGAAAAAAAAAGATGGTGAAATATGGATTTATTATTTATTTTTTCATCCCGCCGTATATATATTTCCTCACGTTTCTGCTGAGTTCCCTGGCTGCAGGATGAAACACGTTGGCGTAGACCTCCGAATCTGCAATATTTCGGTTTTTCAGAAGTGAAAATAACGCCACAGCACAACCCTCCACCTGGTCGAAAAAAGAAATACAACAAAAACAAAAACCTCAGAAACAAAAAACAAAACCCCCCTCTCGAAACATCCGATCAATACATGTACCTAGCATCGTAAATCAATCTGGAATAATGAGTTCAAAAATGGAAATAAGGAGCCGTGGTTGGCACCCCCTGCAAGTGTTTATGTACAAAAAAAGGGACAGAGTCTTGGAACATGCATTTTCTTTCTTGTTTTTTTGTTGGGGGGGGGCTCTGGAGTTTCACCTTGGGCATTGGCTGTAACAGCGATGTCAGAACCGACATTCGGTGAGTTGGGTGGATGCTGGGCAGGATTGGAATTATTGTCATCCAAAGCGCCTCTATTCCTTTTCCCGCCTCTATCCACGCAGGCACAGCTACAGCAAAGGTTTCGGTCGCCAGCTTTCGAGAATATCGATTGTCCTCCAAAATGCCGGTTTCCCCCATCAACTTGAATATCTTCATTTTCATTCATCAAAACCACCACCACAAAAATGTTTCGACGCTATTTTCATGCTGATCTTGTGATATGTGCCAATTATATATTCATCTTTAAATTTTAATATATTATTATTATATTTGTTTTTATTAAATTTTTTTTTCTATCCATTTTGCACAGGTGTATTGTGCACAGATTCAATGGAAGCGATCGACAAAGCGTCGGTTTGCTAACTTTTTTTTAAGTTCGGATGATTACCTCCAGAATGTGATCCAACGTCTTGTCAGGCAATTTATCCACCATCGGCCGAAGCAAAGCCATCGCCTCATTTCGCAGAGACCCATCCGGAGCATTCCGAAGAAACTCAACCACCACTTTCCCCTGTGACACAAAAAAAAAAAAGACGAAAAAAAAATGATTAGAGTCTTTCCAGATGCAACAGAGAAGAAAAAAAACACATGCAGACACCTCATAATCACAAAAGCCGGAATTTGATATGCAGCATGCACACCCCCTTGTTTCCTAATTTCACCTCCAATTTTTGCAGAGTTTCGGCATCGTCGATCCTTTCCACCAAACGCTTGAAAGCGGCCAAGCACAATCTGCACATGTACTCCAAACCCCCCTCTTCCCAAACCACATCAGTGGTTTTCACCCTGTCCAGCAGCGCATGCATCAGATCTTGGACCCCCAGCAACAGCTTTTCCTCCTCGAAGACCACGTTTTTCCACTGAACCACCTCCAGGGCCAGCGTGCAATTCCGAGGCAGCTGCTGCACCTTGTGCATCTTGCCATTTCCTCTTTTCCTTCGCTTGGCGGAATTCTGCGTCGAGCACATGACAAGGGGGGAACCCCCCACAAAAAAAAATCAATCAGAATGAACTCGCCTGTACTGATATTTTTGCCCTGATAAATACAAAGCGGTGATTTTCATTTTTTTTTTTTCGCCGATCTTTGGGTGGAAAAAATCAAACAAACGAACATCGTAACATAGTGGATAGGGTGGCCTCAGAGAATACGAACTGAAAAGCACAGTCGGAGCAATAGATGCCCATTCACTCAGATAAGATTTGCATCATAGGCCAATATCACCAGCAACATTTGAAAATAAAACACATTCACATGCACACACAATCAACCCCCAGTGCAGCGGACACCTTCATGCTGGTTCACATAAATGCCCATCCATTAAACATCCCCTCCCTGGTTTCACACATATATACGCCAAGTACAGGTGTCAAAATATCACTCACCTCATCCCCTGAGCTGTCCAGCTGTAACAGTGCGATCAGATCATCCGCCACAAGCGGCACTTTTTCCAGGCATTCTCTGGCTGCTTTTCTCGCTTTCAAATCGGGATCCGAGGCGGCGGCCTGCAGCAAGGTCTTCAAGACAGACTGCCGTTTGTACAGCAAAACCTCAAACACATCGGCCAACCGCTCGAACGCAGCCACCCTCACATCGGAATAGGTCAAAAAAGCACCGCTTTCATCCGACCCATCGACAAGCATTCTGTCTTCCGGGGGGCCGGTCCCCCCGGAATGCAGTATAGCAAGCAACCCCCCCTCCACTTTGCGTCGGTCTTTAGCGTTCAACCTGTTGATTTCTTGAGTGTATAGAGCTAGGACTGCGATGCCTAGCTCGCACAAGATGCTCGGTGCCCGGGTGTTTCCACCTTCCGTGAGCTGTCCGAGGAGAGGCAGGAACTTCACCAATAGATTCCATTGGTTCATGTTGGTGGGGGTCGGAAGCACCGCAACCACCACAAGGGCAGCCCTGGCCCATGGAGCCCCAGTGAGCGACTCCACCTTACACAATCTGCTGAAGATATGCTCAAACGATTGATAGTGGGTCCGGAGGGTTTTGATGACACCAGTCGGATCCTCCCCTATGACGCTGGCGTCTTTGTTCACCACCTGCATTGAGTCCAAACAAAAAAATTGAAAAACAAAAAACATGAAAGGTTTCCATGTCGTGTGCTACTTTGTGCAGTTGTTTGATTCCCGATCGCTTCGATGAAAGTAAATAGGGGGGGGGGGGGGGGGGGAGATTTTCCCAGCGGGCATTGTTTGTTTTTTTTTGGTATGCTATAGAAAAAGAAAAGCACGACCTCCGGGTTCATCCCGAAACTTGAGGAAACTTGAGAGTGGCGATTTGACTCTTCTTTTTTGTTTTTCTCCAATACAAAAAAAGGATGCTGCGATCGCAGGCCCATCAAACTGAGTTCTAGTTCCTGTTCCACTCCCAGAGCTCAGCCAATAATGGCTTTTTTTCAGCCAATTTTTTGTTGTTTTTTCCCTCTTTATTTATGTTTCCTTTCTAATGTAGTGCATGCGGGAACGGGAGAATCACCATTACACACATGCAGAAATGTGGGGCAGACTCAACCATTTCTCCGTGGGAAAAAAATAAATAAAAAATAAAAATTTATGGTCACTTAACGAACGAGGGACGAAATTAATTGTACAAACTCACCTTAGCAAGAGCAGTCAGCCGTTGTTCAACGGATTCCATACTTTCCTTTTTTGCGGTCATCCTCTTAAGGGCCACTATCACCCCTTCGAAATTTTCAAGAACCAACTTGCGAACGGCCTGCACCGGCGAAGCCATGCACCCCAAAACACAGGGAAGCATAACCGAGGGGAACTCCTCCTCGTCCTCTTTTTCCTGACATCACCGTTCAAATACCACCAATTCACGCTTGGACCACTACCTCAACTCTGACCCAACAGATTAAACAAATGCAATAGAGGATCAGCTCTCTGGCAAAAGCCATGGTGAACCCAGGCGAAAAAGGACATTCGCTTTTCCACTGTTTTGATTTTTTTATTTTTTTTTACCTTCAACAGCTGGAAAAGAACTGTAAGGGCTCTCAGCACAACATCGTTATCCATCATTTCTTCTGGGCAGCCGATCACTTCCGCCACAAAAACGAACCTCGACTCTTCAACCAGTTTGAGAAGCTCTTTGATGTGCGCACCGAATTGCTCCCATCCCCGCAGGCCCAAAATCCTGACTAACCACCCCCTCAATTCTTCCTGTGTGGGCTTCTCCAGCCGGTCTGTTTGCATCCCGAGCAACACCGAGAATAACACTTGCTGCAGAGCCAGACCGGCAGCCATCACAGGGAATTCAATGGGGCAGAAACCCTGTGCTTTTGGTGGGGGCTCCCCATTGCCGGTTTCCTCATCGTCGTTCGGCTGGGAGGAGTCAATTTCCATTAGGGGCTCTGTTTTCTCTGGAGGCTCTTCTATGTCTTCCAGAGGCTTTAGGTCCTCTTGGGCAACTGGGGTGATTGATTCCATCAAGTGCCAATAGCGATCCACACACTTGAGGGCGATGGTTGATATGGAGGGAGGTTGCAGCGCAACTGCAAAAAATCGAAGAAATTCGCATCAGACAAAACAGTTCTGTGGTTAGTTTGGTTTTCTGCACATTCTCTGTTTCGTTTTTTTTTTTCAAGCAAAAAGAGGAACACTGAACATTGTTTTCACGCTGGACGGGGCTCCATGAGAAGGCTTTCTTTCAGCTACAATCTAACATATTTAAAAATTTAATTTATTTTATTTTATAGAATTTTACATATATATAAAGTACTGTCACAAAAGAAAACTCACAGCACGCGTGGTTGATTGCGAGGAAGAGAATGTGCAGCGCCTGAGGTTCGCATCGAGGTAACAATTGCTCCAGAAATGATTCCAGTCCATCTCCAACCTTGCTGATCAAATTAGAAATCACTTTGCTGTGGAGGAGCGGGTGAAAAAAAAAAAAACAAAAAAAACAGCAAATTCACATCAGTACATTGACCAGCGAAGCTCACTCGAATTCACTTCAAAAAAATAAAACAAAAATTAACAAAAGAAAACACTGTGTGCGATGTTATGCTGTGCCTCAGACTTTGATCTGTATTTTCTCAGCACACAGAATGTCAGACTGACGTGCAAACAGGTTGGTCATCCTTGGCAGCTTCGGCATGATTTTTTACGATGGTGCGACAAATTCTTTTCAACTTATCGATAAAAGCACAGCCCAGAGAGCACTGAAAAGAAACAAAAAGAGAGGTAAAAAAAAACGGAAGAAAAAAGAGGCCTCATAATATTATCTGTGGTTTCTCAGCACCAAATGTGTCAGACTGACGTGCAAACAGGTTTGTAATCATAGGCCGTTTCGATCCTGGGTTTTTGCCTCCCAATATCACTTCTGAAAAAAAAAGAAGGTACTAAAAAAAAAAGCAGCTGGAGCTGAAAACTAACCTCGAGGTCGATTCGTCACCATCTTCCTTCAAACATGCTTCAATCAGAGGTCCGTAAGGAGCAGGCATTTTCCCCAAAGCTTCGACGATCTTTTTGGACGACTCCAGTCCAGTCTGACCGGGCAGCACGATGTACCCAATCAAAAATGCAAACGTGGAGTCGCTGAGGTCCGGATTGCAAGAAACATTCTTCGACAGGACGTCCAAACTCTGTGAAAGGAGCGCCATACACAGGAAGCCTTCAATTCAGTTGAACAACTTTTGCATGGGTTCGTGGAGGTGATTGGTTATATATATATATATATATATACATATAACAAGGGAAGAAGAGCAAAACAAAAAAGGGGAAGAAAAGCAGACCCCCCAGTGCAGGATTTTTTTCGGAGTTGGAACAGAAAACGTTTTTAGTCGACAGTGGGTTTCAGGATGGCTGTCCGGCTGAAATGCATACAGTGAGCAGTTTTATTATCACAGAAACGCCACTTTTCTTAGTCGTGTGTTTTTGTCTCTTTTTTTTTTGGACAATCAACCTGCTGGACGATCTTCATCCACGTTCCCTCTTCCGTCACTTTCAAGGCAGCCCTGGCGAAAGTTTCTTTGACAGCGCTGTGATATAGGAGGGGGTCTGTGAGGTCCCCATCGAAGGAGCAATGCAATGCTTCCATCACGACGTCCCCATGGTCGTCCTCCAGCCTCCGTAGAATCGCACCGTTGGCAAAGCTCCTCACCCTAGCACTCGTAGTTTCCACACTCATCAGATTCTCCAGCTGCTGCAGTGCCTGGAAGTTGTCCCCCCCCCACAACAAAATTCAAAAAAAAAATAGAGGGAAAAACACACACAGAGGTGGTCGATGCAGTGGTGTTTGGAAATGGAGTAGAGGGGTCTTGCTTGACATATCCCAAGTTAAAAGAAGAAAAAATCCTTCACAAACCAGTATGATCCGTTCTTTTTGGGCAAATTCTCCAAGGAAAAGGGAATGAAATACGGAAAAAAACGATTTGGGAAACAGAGTGATGGTTTTCCCCCTTGGGGAAAAAGTACTCCTCCCCCCCCCCCAAAAAAAAAAACAAGGAAGAAAGAAAGAAAGAAACTCACAAGTTTTCTGGTGGTCGGTAGGGCAGCATCCACAGCCATCAGTAAAGAGATCTCTCCGTTGTCTGAAACGGGTTGATGCAGAGTGCCGCCCAGGCATCTTTGCATGTATTCCATCAATTTTTTCCGCTCGTCACCGGAGTCGGTCTTTTTCGAGCTTGCCGCTTGCTTCAACCTCTTGTTGACCGCCTTGTCCAACTGCTCGGGAAAATGGCAATCCAATGCTCTGCTCATCACACACCCAACCCCCCCAAAAAAACACTCAAAACATCCACGTTTTCCAATTGAAATTAAAAGAAGGATGGCAGTTTCCTTTCCCAGAGAAACGTACGCGTTTTTCAATATTCTGAAACTATATGCCATCATCAAGACGTTTTTCGCGCGCACATTTATGTAGTTGCGCATGTCTGTCCCAATGTCCGCATTTACTGTACACACACCGAATTATGGATGCCAGCGACTCTTGCTTCTCCTTGTCTTTTTCCATATCCAACGCCATCCCCTCCGCGAGAACGCTTCTCGAAACGAACGCCACGATCTTGTTCGAAAAATTCACGGCGGCCAGAATGTCGCAGAGTATGGATGCGTAGCGGGGGGTTTTCAGCGATTTGGTTAGGAGCTTGGTCGTCAGTATTTTCAAAAATGCATCAGCCTCCAAGCCTTGATGTGTCAGGCTGCCTAGCATCGAAGAAAAATCGACCATCTTGACAAGGGACTGCTCCAAGCAAAAGAAGAAAAAAAGAAAATGCTGAAAAAAAGGCGTTGAGAGAAAGATTTTGTTCATTTTTGCGTCGCATTTTTGATACTCCAATGTCTTTTTTCCATTTTTTTTTCCCTTGGAAAAATATAAGCAAACGTATCACAGTAGTGGCAAGGGCATTTTTTTGAAACATTAGAAAATCGTGCCTTCGATCTTTCTACGCATGCATTTGTAAATGGATAACCAATTATTGAAAGAAAGAAAAAAACAGCTTCAGGAAAGCACTGCAAGGTGGATTCCATCATCATTTCCCCTTTCACAAAAAAAACCCTCAGAAAAAGGAAAGAAGAAGAAAAAACAAGGTGCCAGTATCGAGACACACTGTCAAACGATGGACTTCTTCTCCAATATCTTTTTGTAAACCATTTCCCATGCGGATCTCTGTATATCTTACTTGAAAAAAAAAAAAGAAAAAAAAAAGCTCAGAAAAACCGAGGACATGGTTACCTTGAGCACTGAGTTAGACATGATTTTGTACTGCTCCTGAGTTTGATATAGATGGCCCATTATAGTCACAACACGCCGCTGGTCTCCGCTTTCACCTCTTACCAAAGCCTCCAAAATACCTACATACAATACAGCAAAAAATAAAAATTAAGCTCTTCTTATATCGAAGCCAATTCGATGGCAGACATATCGACATCCAAGAAAAAAATTGGAAAAAACTGAAAAAAAAGGAAGTTTTCGGTTTCCCCACAGCGGCCAGAGCTACATCATTTTTCTTAACTCAGAAGCCAAATCTGATCCTACCTGCCATCAGCTTGTCTGACAACGCAGCATGTTCTGCGAGGGTCACCACAATCATGTAACTGGCAGACCTGTAGTCCTGGCACTTGTCGATCAGCCCGGTCACGATAAATTTAACGAGACACAGCATCAATTCCTCCGTGACCTGACAGGGGGACCAAAAAAAAAAACACAGAAGCAAAAGCTGAAAACTGTTGAGAAGAGTATTTTGATGCTTGATTGTGTTGGGAAAGAAACAAAAAAAAGGATGTGTTTCTTCTGCAGGGATTTTTCCTAGAGGGCAAAAAACTGAAGGTTACAAAAAAAAATAAAAAAATGGACTTACCTGCGGTATGCTGATCAGGACTTCGCACACCACGGTGGCATAGAAGGAGAACACTCGCTGATTGGTGTACTCCTCTTTGGCTGCCCACTTTGCCATTTCTCCGAGAAATGACAAAACTGCCTGGCCATGATCACACCACACACAATGTCGACACCACCCTCATAATATATTAATATTAAGAAGAAAAAACATCGCTTCACTCTCCATCAAACCACCCAGTTCTTTCTGAAATGCCCAGGGTGCAGACAGTTTCCTCCACCAACCAAAGGCAGAATCTGTGTTGTTTAGTTGGTGTTTTTTCATTCTTTCAGATTTTTCCCTACCATATCTTTCGTGCACCTCTGAACAAGGGAGCTTCTCGGCATGGGCACCCCGACCTTCTGTACCCCGCTCAGCCAATGCCATATGGTCCCATCCAGATGCAAAGTGGCCATTAGATCCACGAACTCTCGGGTTTCATGATAAGCCAACGCGCAGCTCATCAATGCATCCACATTGTATTCGTTCACCCTTTGAATCAAAGCAGGGGAAAAAACTAAGAAAATTAAAAAAATGAATGATCAAATGAGAATTTGTAATTCATCTTCACTGTCAAGCTCATATGTTGAAAGAGGGATCGATGCAAATTTGCTGCGCTTCAATTTCCAATGTGCATTTTTCCATGATTACATGTTATAGTCATTTTTTTGCTTTTCCTTTCTTTTTTTTTTTTGGGGGGGGGTGTCTAAATTTCACATTTTTTCAACCCACTTGTAAGATCGTATCAAATGCTCCAACGCCTTGAACGCAGCCGGCTCCAGAAAGTGATCCACCAGTATCCTCAAGAACGAGGTTATGGACTCGTTCACGCGTTCATCCTCCTCTTTCGTTCGCTGCTCCCTCTCCTTAGGCACGCCAGCGAAAAGGGTCGCACCGTACGGCTCGAAGCGATTATCCTTCTTGCATAATTCCTCAAAACCTGGAACCGAACGAAACCTCAAAACAGCCCAACTGCCGACCGAATGCGAATGCCAACACTGCGTGGTTCATCGATGTTCAAGGAAAGTATAAAACATCTTTCTATATTTTTGCGGCATTTTTTTCAGCGCGGTTGGTCTGTGTTGCGGTTCTTGATTGCACTGTAAGATCTCTCACCGCCGACACAAGCGCGGAAAACGTCCTCGGCGCTGTGATTCGCTGCCTCTTTGGGATCGTGAATCAACGACGCCTTCGTCCTCTCCTTCCCGACAAACCCTCTGAACTGCGCGAGCTGGCGCGAAAGCGCAGTCGGCATTTTGTCACGTTGAGAAAAAAACAAAGGCCTTTCTCCCTCCGCTTTCCTCACTTCCGCCTCCACACTGTAAAACCGTCAAAAATTGCGATAAACAAAGAATCATAATGAGGTTGATTGGTTTGCCAGCGCACATCACGTGATCGTTTTTTCCTTTTTGTTTTTTGTCTGGCGGCTTATTTAAATGTTGGTTTTCCCGCAAAGACAAGATTTACTCCTGCCTCCAAACCGGCCGTATTTGGATTGATTGAAGCCTAGGGTGTCTGTTTTTTTCCAGGCGGTGGTCCGTCAGGTCGACAACGAGGGTTGCATTTCGATCTTTCCGTTTCCCATCCCCCAAAAGCTGGAGGAAAGAGATCTCAATTAGAGCGAGAGGCCACCGACGGCGCTCGTCCTTTCCCTTGCAGGCGACATTCTTAGGATCTACCCCCACGCGCTGCACAGAAACTAAGGTGTGTGGTGACCTCTGACATTGAGTGGCAAAGTGGTGCCTTTGCATTCTATTCGTTGTTGGTGGCTGGGGAACCTAGTTTCAGAACCAGGGTGGCTAGCAAGGATGACACAACGCGCGTCTGATATTTGATGACTAAAAAATGTTATGAGCATGACTATCTGAGCTAAAGCCACCCTGTCTACCTTCTCCTCACTTTTTCCACCTTTCTTTCCTGGGTTTTCTGTGAGTGTGTGTGCAGTGATGATAAGACTATAACTCTTGTTTCTGAAATTTATTGATGTTTGTTATCAGCACATCTATCTGAGCGCAACATCTCATGAGTAGGGGAAAATTGTTGGTTAGTCGGGAACTGAGGTTTTCCCTCCATGATAATCCTAACGAGATCTTCTTTATCTGTCCTGTTTTGATAGGTTGAGGTTTGCCCATTTCGGCTGAGGTGAGCACAAGGAGGTGATAACAGCGGAGGGGGTATTTCTGGTTGGAACTGGACTGTGGTGCAGATTGTGTTGGCTTGAGCATGGACCTTTTGCCTCACTGCTGTAATGAATTGTGTTATTTTTCAACAAACAACGTCGAGATGGGTTGTTAATATCAGTTTAACCACCAGAGCATGGGTTTTGACATTTGGAAACTCAGGCACAGGTGCGATCTCGCAACCCCAGTGAATTTGTGCTGTACTGGTATCTGAAATTCTTGAAGATTCTGGACACGTGCTCATCTGTTTATTGACCCTACATATTGCAACCATGGATGGTGACTTCATGCATGGCCCAACTCGGGTTATGCGCTCCATCATCAAGGAACCCTTTAATACAATTGAATCTGTTCATAACATCTGCCAATGTTCCCCAAATGCCGACCCACTCTGATTTGTTGGAAGGTTTGCTTCTGCTACCACTTCCTCCCAAGGAATGATGTCGGTTTTACCACATCTTTGGTGGTTAAGGTCATCAAGTTCTCACAAGCTTATGAAATTCACATCAGAGCAGAAATAAGATATGAACTCTTCAAGACTGTTAGGTCGGATCTTGAGTCCATAGAAGAAATATTGACCCAAGTCAGAAAACCGTCTTTGAACAAGAAGGGAAAATGAAAAGAATCCACTGACCCACCTACCTTCACGTGGCAGGATGCTCATCGACGCTTAAATGAAGGAAATCTAGATAACGATTGGATCGACATTTGAATCGTGACTTCTTTTGCCACTGCCCCAAAGTCGTCATCACCTCTCTTCCAATCCAGCACAGCCACACGACCATCGGCACGAAGGACTGGCCGCGCGAAGCTTAGTTCTGTGTCAACACGGTAAGACGACCTACGCTTTGACTTCCCGCCACGCTGGCCTTGGCGTGCAAAAACCAGCGTTTCGTCCAATACTTCGAAAAAATATTCACGTCGCGTGGTTACTGGGGATTGAAATATTGAAAGATGCGGTCGGAAACTCGATCTTGGATATCGCGGGGAGCAGCGAAGGGGATCCGAGAAAAAAGAAAAACCTCTTCTTTGTCGGAAGGGCATTCTCAGGGTTTGATAAACATCAGATGAGGGGAGAACGAATATGTGGCATGATGGGGGACAAAAACGCGCGGGGTGTTGTGGAAGGTTGTTAAATTGCAGTGGAGCTGGGTGTAAATTCATCACGAAGAGCAGACACCAACACTCAGCCGAATAGTGGGGGTTCAACTTGATACATTTGTCTAGTAACGAACGCGAAAGGGGGGGGGGGGGGACTGGACGTATCATCTGTGCTGCGTAGTCGCTGTTGCAGCCCGTGATGTCGAACTTGAAACTCCGTTGCTGCCTACTTGACGACGGATATGTGATTTACAGTCTGTGGAAAGTGGTAGTGGCTGGGAGAAACGAATGTGTTTGAACAAGCATCACTTTGGCGGGGCAGGGGGAGAGGATAACGCCATGTGGCTTGTGTGTTTTCGTTCCGGTAGAACGCAGATGGCCAGAGGGTTGATTTTGAATCGTAATTTCATTTGTTTTTGTTGATAGGCCAAGATGAATGAAAAGAAGAAGCTCTTGGGGACTGCATCACCAAACGACATCGATGTTCAGGCAAGATATTCAAACCTGGGCTTCAACATCCCTCCACACTCGTATCCCGTGCTTACCTTTTTTTTCTCGTTATGTACAGGTCAAGGGATCCTGCATGGGAAATTCTTATGCGGACTGGGGTAAGTGGGTTGGTTATGTCGATGCACCATCAAGCCAACAATTTTCGCTCAAGTTTCATAAAAGAACGGCAAGAAAAGGCATTTCGTGTACGAGAGAGTGCAGATAGCTTTAAACTTGTGTTTGTTTGGGCTTGCGCAGGGAAGGTCCTAGCGTGCCTCGTCGTCATGTATTTGGCGCTTGGCTTCCTGTACAGTGGCTTGACGAGTGTCGCTGTTGAGCTTCGTCAGGAAGAGTGGCTGGGTAGGAAGGTCCGCACTCTGCTACTCATGCTCCTCTTTTGCTCTGTCTGCAAAGCTCAAGTGTTCATGCGTCTGTGGTTTCGCTTGTTTTTCAGAGCTGCCGAGCACCCACTTTGGAGACTTCGAGAAAACTGAGAGATTCGTGTTGGACGATAACTTCTCCGGCCCAGCCAGGTACACGCCCGCCAGCACTGATGTTCTCGCGAACGGCATGGACATGCGCACAAGATTGTTCAACCGTCCAACTGGCTGCAAAGCAGTAACGGTGAGCCACACAGAGCTATTGTCAGCTCGCATTTGGGTGCTCTGATCGAAAAAAAAATCCAGCTTTGTTCGTTAATTTCCGTTCCAACTCGCAAACCAAACAAACCTTGGTGACCTTGGCGTGAACTCCACTCACTTTCACTTTCTTTCTTAACATACTTCAGGAATTCGTTTTGTAGCAACAACATACTTTGCTTATTTTTCAGGCTGACAACGTCTTAGTTTGCGATGCAACCCACGACTTGTTCAGTCTCTACCCATGGATTATTGATCAGGGAGTCGCGGCAGGTAAGCACAACCACACTCTTGCTGGGCATGTTTTCTTCTTCATAACTGGCGGAAAATTATCGGGACTAAGGCAATTGTTTGGGGTATCGTAGGCATGGCGGGGTGCCAATATGTCGCCGACAAGAGTTTGACCACGACTGTCCTCAACGAGGACGGTACTTATGCCGGGAACAGCGTCTGCTTGAACGCAGTGACCAAAGCCAGCATCCCATAAGTTGGGAATATCGACCGCTGCCACAAAAATTTGAGGTTGAGGCTTGTGGTTTTCTTGGGCCAAATTATGTAAATAAAAAAAAACAACAGCAAAAACAATAGAGGACAAATCAAAATCAGTCGACTTTAAAATGATACAAATGTGGGGACCTACCCTTGCAACCTTTGCTGCCAGAAGCTACCAGAACACTCTTCCCACCCTAAGCAAAAAAAACTCGATTATCGAACCTAGTGGAGCTTTGACTGTAGCCCTTCACCCCAGCCCAACTGTCCAGCTATTCCTGACGAGTTCCCTGACTGTCAAACCACGTCGAAACCTTCACAACTCCACATATGTCGTCAAGCAACCTCGCGTTTGTTTTCCTGCCGCTTCCCTCCGACGAGATCCAGCAAAGTCAGTCACTGTTGTCGTCTCGCTGAAAAGTTTGCCAGATTTCATCTGGAACTTGCGTTGGGGAAGCTGGCCGAGACTCGAGCAAGGCTCCTGCACTGTTGTGGAGCTGATGGTCGACGCCTCCTCGAACAGAGTCCCCTTCTCTCTCGGGCCAGATGACCTGATGTGCCACAAACGTGCTCTTGGTTGTGGACGCCCCAAAAAATTTCCCTGATTTCTTTGTCCAAGCATATTTTGGCAGCGGGTCGGGCCGCGATGGCGGCATTGGGACATGGGTGGACTTTGTTGTGGAACACCCCTCCAGCTTGAGATCAAAATGAAAGTCGTCATCCGGAACCACAAAATGCCGCCGTTTTTGCTGTATCTGTTGCTGACGTCTTTCCAGTGGATGGGCGACGAAGTGAGCCTTCATCGTCGACTCTCCTTCGAATTTGGCAGGATTGACAAATCTTCTATGAGTGCCATATTCCCTGGGTGAATGGGGAACGTTATGCCAGACGTAGTCCGTCTTCATTACTGAGCACCCTTGAAAGCCTCCACGACCATCACCCAGGGGGTCAGAAGTCTTGGCAGGAGATGTGTCAGGCCGTTGAACTGGGTGTACTGGGAATGACTCCTTAGTGGTTGACAACCCCTCGAATTTGGACTCGTTTGTGAAGCGGGTCGCTTGTTGAGTGCTGCGCTCAGCCAGTGGATGTTCGACATAGTCACGCTTCGTTGTAGAAAGCCCATCAAGTTGTCGCCATTCATTGGAACTGCTTGCTACCTCCGTCCCCATCGACATCTTCACTGGCTCAAACTGGCCCCACGAGTTGTTAGATTGTCTGTGTACAAACTTCAACAACGAAATGCAATTGCGGGTTTGAGCTTACGCTTATGAAAGCGTAGAAGAGTTGGCGGTTGACTAGGTTGACCTTCAACGAGTCCGTGTTCAGACAAAACAACTTCGAAAGGAAACTCTGCTGTAGCTTGTAACGGCCGCTATAGGTCAAAATCTCTACCCATGGCTTCTGTTTTCCAAAGAACGCAAGTTTTGTCTATTGAAACAAGGCGGAAAAGCTGGGGCTGGTCGCCACCCCCGCCCTCTAAACAATGGCAAACAATTCCTTGGCTCCCGCTCCAGAGGATTTAACAACTAATATTCCCGCTCTCTATGAGAACCTCGTTGGAAATCAAGGGGTGGGTGGTGAGAAAACAAGACAGAAAGTGCTTAGCGTTGACTTTGGGTGTTTGGACGGCGGGTTACATCAGATAGCCCTCATCATCAGCGCTCGCGCGTTACGTCCTCTTGTCTGAACGCCGCCGATAAGCGTTTCAAAGCGTTTTGCACCACGTTCACTTACTTCGTCAACTAACGCCATGCCACACAAAGGAAACTTGTCGACGTATAGCGTACCAGTTTGAGCCCTATTTAATTGCTCGGCAGGGGTCGAAATTTCAGCTCACGCTGACACGAGCGGAGGCCGCACAGCATCTCTGGAGCAACGCTCATACATCGAACGATAAGGTGATGTGGCGTTTTATCATGGGGGGTGGTGGGGTCCTTTTGCCGTTTTGTGATTGTTGGTTATTGGATTCGAAATAAATTGTTGGGGAATCACAATACACAACATAAATTGACACCAGTGACGATCTCTTGCAGTGTTCGCTGATTGTAAAAACTGGATGCCTTCCTTTTCTCTGCTCGCTTCTCGATAAAGATGGGGCTGAAGGGAAATACGTAGCATTGGGCTGTCTATCCACGATCGCAGCAGTGGAAGAATGCTTGATGGAATTGCTGGCTACTTGCAGTCCTCCCAAGGTTCTTATCTCATGGTTGGAACCAGCGACGCCATCACGTGATCAGGACGTCGCTTTCCTTCAGTGTTTGTGAAGCACACGCAAGAACTTCTTTGGCCCCACTTCAATTGGTCGATTGCTGTATTTCAGGTTGTCTCTATCACAGTCAGCGTGCTTGAATCAGACCACGATAGGAGCAAGCTACCCGCTGCAGATCTCCTGGCTCGTATTGTGACGGTTCCGACTTGCATTCCCCTGGTTGAATCTGCGATTCCAGGCCTGGTTACTCTTCTTGGATTGAAAAGCCCGCGTTGGGCACAAATCCATCTAGCACACGTACACGCCGCCAAAGCGCTGACGGCTTTAGCTGTTCACGAGTCAGAAGCTCCAGAGTGCGTTCCTTTCACTGCGTGCCGTTAGCTCTTTCGACCACGATTCCAGACTCTCATATATATTTCAATATATTGGAATCATTGTGTCAGCGTGCGCTTCAAAGAGAAGATGCAAAAATGTGGGGTCGTCCCGCACCTGATAAGGCTGATCCGATGCGGAAACGAGACCACCAGCGTGGAGGCGTCGGAGTGCATCGGGCACCTATCAAGCCACCCGTACGTAGCTCGCGAACTGGTGCAGGGGGGTTACGTGAAGGGGCTGGTGGGTGCTCTTTTGTATGCAACGCCGGAGCAGGAAGCCACTCTTTCCACCGTGTTCCATGAGCTGTCCCAGGATGTTGAACACATAGAGCCTCTGTTCAGAGTTGGTGCAGTGGAGGCGCTCGCAAGCATAGTAAGGGAAGCGGGTGCCGAACTTGCAGGGAAGGGTACGGATGTAGCTCTGATGAACGGAAAATACACGTGAGAATGGACTGACTTCCTTGCCACGTTTCCCTTCTTTCTACGAATTGAGTTGGATTCTCAGTGTGCAGGTGAGCCTGAATTGCCATGTCTGGGTGTGTGCAGCGAAGAAGGGGGCAGTCAACCTGCCAACTGTGCTGGACAAAGCGACTGTGGCCGCCAGCGGAGCATTGTGGAATCTATCCCAGCTCGATGAGGTGAAACAAGTGCTTGGGAAGATGGACCTGATCCCACAGTTGGTGCTGCTCATGCGTTGCAAAAATCCGAAAGTGTTGGAGAACGCAAGAGGGACGTTGTGGAATGTGGGTCTCGACGCCAGAAACGCGGCTGCCCTGACGCGTTCGCAAGCTCCGCACTACCTGATTCAACCCCTTCCACCCAGGTGGGAAAGAATCTCGATCAAAACAAGACGACAAAAGCACTCGGACATTTTATGGATCGCATCACACGCTATGTTACACGCAACAAGATAGCCCTGAACACACCCGACAAATTCCTGGCAGACAGAACAAGACCCTTCCCAACCTGCCAAACCTGCCAACCTGCCAAATTTTTTCCAACATCTTAAAGCACTCCAGACAACTTTTTCCGTTTTTGGTCACTTTTTCTTATCTCCACAGGTGGCTGTCGACAGACATCGATTCAAACAAGATCAACAGCCAGCAACAAAGCGGAGAGATTAACAACGATGCACTGGATGGCATCGTCTCCATGCAATCGAGGGGTTTAGTCTGACCAGGCCGACTGGCAAAAACCTCGCCCCCCCCCCCCTTCCCCCTACAACCCACTCCATTTCGTCTGTAGTCTTCCACCTGTGTCCGTATTCATTTAAAAAGAGATTGGTCCACGATCGCAATTTTTTTTCCAGTTTTTCTGATTTTTGTGTAGCATGTTTTTTTTCCCCATTCTATTTGCCATCTACCCTGTTGTTGAACCCCTTTTCACCCCCTTCCACCAACCCTTTTTTTTCTTTCTTCCATTTTTTCTTCTTCTTGTTTCGTCTCGATTCCTCACAATGCTCCATTTCAAAAATTTAATCTTTTTCTTTTCCTGTCCGTAGTATTTCTTCACCCGTGAAAAATAAAAGAAAAAGAAAGAACCACACGAAAAAAATAAATAAAACTTTTTGCCAGCAATCAAGCTCAAAAACAAAAAAAAATTCCTCCATCAAGTCCACTCCGTTTGGAGCCAACCAAAACACCACCTGCCAAAAACCAAAATAGAAAAAAAGGAAAAAAGAAAGGAAAAAGGAAAAAGGGTGCACTGATGATCCACCCTCCAAGCTTCCCCAATCGTAGGAAAAATGAAAATTTGTCATGATGTTGACACCAATCATATTTTTTTTTTCAAATCTTTTTTGCACACACACGCATATTTGTCTATGTGTACATGTTTTGTGGTTTTCCGCCACCCCCTTGGAACTATTTCCCTTTCTATAAATTAAAAAAAAAAAAAACACGAAAAACCAAACCCCCCTTACCCCAAAGCTCAGAAAAACAAAAGAGCGGACGATCAGGTTCTCATTACATTTCAAGATTCTGCTTCAAACAAATGCACCGTTCCGAATTTTTTTTTTTCTTTTTCTTCTTCCTGATGGGGAGTCATCAAATCAAAACTTGAAAAGCCGTCCACATTTTGTTTTTCTTTCAACTTCTTTTGGTTTTCTCCCCCCCCCCTTTTGAACCCCACTGATCAAAGTCAAACTTCCACACCACTGGGCAGCGGGTAAACTCCCTCCCCCCCCCTCCCCAAAAAAAATAAAAATAGCTGTTTAAATAACTTTTTTTCCTTCTTTCTTTTCTTTTCTTTTTCTTTTTTTTATCGACATTGCCATATATGTATTGCATGCCCTTTCTTTTGCTTTTTGTGTGAAAAAACAGGCCTTCCCTTTGAACCCGACTAAAGGAAGAGACGCCGGGCAAACCCCAACCAACCTCCCACACACACGAAAGCACGAATCACCCAACCATTTTGGCTCCATTTTTTTTCTGGCAAACACACTTTTACGTCACACTTCAGCGGTCAGCCAAAGAAAACTCATATATCATCACAAACTCCACCTTTTCGCTGCTGCTGCTTCTTTTTTTTCTTTTTCACAACACTTTTGTTCACCACTTTATATATAATGGTAGAAATTAGTCCCAACCCCCCCCCCCCCCCTCTCCCCTACAAATTGAATCATGTCGACATGCTCACAGACGTGAACAGCAACTCAAAACTTCAAATCAAGAACCGCACGGATTGAAAGCGACGCTAGCCGAAGATAAACCCAACCCCCTCCCCGAAACAAACAAACGATGTGTACAAATCCATCCTTTCAAAATGCTAGGTCTTTGTCTGGCTTTTTTTCTTTTTCTTTTTTCTTTTCTTCTTCTTTTTCCTTTTCTCCTCCTTTTTTTTCCTTTTTGAAAGCCGTCCTTTCAAGTCACTCTCTTTTCTTTTCTGTATGATTGAACCCTGACCCCAAACAAAAACCCATCAAGAAAAAAAAAACAGAGGGTGTTGTTCTTGTTGGTTTTGTTTAATCCCTCTTTTTTTTTTTTTTATTGAAATTTCCAAAACGACATGGTATGGTGTCGTATGGAAACACTGCGGAAGAAGTGAGCACGACTCCAAACCTGCCCACCCACTTTTTTTTTAATGCCCAACGACGATAACGACAATCGAATAGCTATCTATCACTATGTTTTTTCCAGATATTTCCACTGCATTTTTGGGTTTTTTTTTTCTTTTGGGTTTTTTTTCCCCCAACCCCCACCCTTTTTTTTCTCCCACCAAACTCCCCCCATTAATTTTTTTGTTCTGGGAATCACCCAGGTGCCACCTTCCTCTCATCTCTCCTTGTTCTTTCAGCTTTTTTTTTTTTTTGAGAAAACAGCACATACAATTAAACAGTTTTGCCCTTCAATCCAGGTCCAATTTTCGCTAAAAAAAATTCACTCCCTTTCCCTTTCCGTTCCCCCCCCTTCCCAACTTCCCTTCTCCGATCACTTTAGAAAAATCTGGAAAAAACAAAATGCAGGAAAAAACCAACTGCATAGAAACTAACTAACTCATCGCTCGTCGTTGGAATCGCTCCAAATTCCCTGTATTTGAGGGGTGTCAAAAGTCCAGATATAAAAATGCCCCATCGTATCGGTCCTTGAATGCACTTGAGCTTGGGACCATCATTTTGCCAAAAACCATCAAACAAAAAAAAGTATGCATGATCATGTATGTAAAAAAAAAGAGCTTTGCAGCTCGTATCATTCCTCGTCGTTCGGTTATGATAGAACTGGGAAAGGAAAACCAAAGCTCCCTCCCCTCCGCAAATCCTATCGCTCCACGAACAGACTAATATCATTTCAACAGTTACTGCCATCGTTCACGAAATAAAAGTCACTCGTCCCTATATTTGCTTGGTATATGTATATATATATATGTATTTTTTTTTTTGATATAGATATTTTCTTTGTGTTTGTGTTTTTCACACAGACGCCTATATATGTCACATGATTCCCCCCTTCTTCCCCCCCCCAAAAAAAACACGCTATCTTTTTTTTTTCAAATTATTCCTGGTTTTGATTCTCCCCCTTTTTTTAAGGGATTTCCATTGCATCCATTTAAAAAAAAGAAGAAAAAAAAAAGACACATTCATATCTGAGATTTTTTCTTTTCTTTTCATTTTTTTTTCCATCCAAACCAAAATGCACTTTTGTGATATTCTTTTTTTTTGTTTTTTTTCCCTCCCTTCTGTTTTTCCTTTTTGCTATTTGTATCAAGACAATCGCACGAGTTTTTTCAAGCATTTCAACCCCCCCTCCCCCCAACCACTTCCCAAGAACCCCTCTCCTCGCCACTCCCCCCTTACCCCCCCCCATCCCCCTCTCGACTCAAATATACCATCAGTTTCCATTTCCTGTCGATCTAAAGAGTTGCCCATGTGCATGTTAGTACTTACACACACACACAAAAAAAGCTCCACCCCACCCCACCCCGATATATTTTTTTCTTCTGGAAAACCGAACTCCGGCCAAATTCCTACCCTCTCATATCTTTTGGTTTTGTTTTTTTCCTTTCTCTGAGATGTTCGAAACAGTACCAACTTTTTTGTTGTTCTTTTCTCTCTCTCTCTCTCTTTTTTTTTTTGAGGGTGATATGGACTTGCTATCTTCTCAGCAGCCCGTTCACTCCAAACCCCAAAAAATGTACACTAAAAGAAAACACACACACATATGTATTTGTCACAAATGCATATGTATTCAACCTACCCCAAACGAACCGTTCCTATTTTCTCTCTTTTTTTTTCCCCTTAACCCCCCCCCCCTCTTTCCCTTACAAAATCCTATGCTGTCAGTCTCTGATCTCCCCCCCCAAAACAAATAAGGCTTGTTGAACTTGAAAAGTATTTATGTTTTATGTATATATTTTGATAGCTATGTGTGTGCGTGTACATACATACATGTATTTTTTGAAACACATGTATGCACATACATATATATATGTATATATATATTCTTTGAATATATATCATAGTTCTTTTTTTTTCTCTCTCTCTCTTTTTTTTTCCTCTTTGATCACGCGGCCGGGATCACACACCGCGGGGTGATTCGAAAATGTGGTTTCCAGCGTCGTTCGAATTATCCATTTCCATTTTTTCAACTTTTAACGACTTTCTTTTTCTTTTCTTTCTTTTTTCCTCTCTTCTTTTTTTTCCTCTTCCTCCATATACGAAACCCACTCAACAAAAAAAAAAACAGCGAGTTTTCTTTTTTTAACCACCAGGCTGTTTTGGAAACTCCCCTCTGCGCACATTTTTTTTTCTTTTGCCCTTTTATTTTTCTCTCTCTCTCTTTCCCTGAAAAAAAAGAAAGAAGAAAAAAAAAAGCAAAAAGGAAGAGGCCAAAAAAAACAATACAATACAAAGAAGAAACCGAAAAAAAAAAAAAGATAAAAAAATATGTATGTATTAGGAAACGAAAAAGGGCAAAACCGAATGTGCATATATAAAAAGAAAAGAAAAAAAAAGAAAGAAAGATGCCAATTTTCGATCAACCCCCGCCGAGATCTCGTTTCATCGAATCGAGCCTCTGTGTGATATAATCAAAAGTCGGTCTTTTCGTTTCTTCGTGCTGCCAACAGAGCTGCGCCAATTCTCTGTATCTCCTCATGCAGTTATTCTCAAACACGGGCCGCAGCTGCAGCTCCCCGGTCCTGCAAACACCCGAAATGATCTCCGATGTCGACATGTCATGGTAAGGCTTGCACCCAGACTGCATTTCCCAAAGAATGATCCCGAACGAATACACGTCCAGCGACGTTGAAACCCGGTAGCCAGAACGACCCCCGATCACTTCCGGGGGCATGTAAGCTATCGTCCCTTGCACCGTGAATTGCTGATCGTCCGTACCCAAAATCCTGCTGGTTCCGAAATCAGCCACCTTGGCGGTGAAGCCCCGACAGTCATCCCCCGCCGAATGCAACAGTATATTCCCAGGTTTCAAATCGCCGTGAATTATGCCTTGGAAATGCAAGTCTGACAGCGCGTGAGCGATGTCACATGCCGTGCTGACCAAGCTTATGTAAGAAATGTGTCCGTTTTGGGGCCTGAAAGCGGATATGCGTTTCAGGATCTCCGCCTCCAAGGTGCCCTTGTCGCAGTACTGCATGACTAACACATTCCACCTAGTCTTGGACAGCGGCAGCTTGTTCCATTTTTCTGACAATTTCGTCGATAACTCCAATTGATCTGGGCTCAATCTTCCGCTCGGCCGTCCGCTGGTTCTCCCCCCAGTCGAGGGCACTCTCGGGGGCTTCCATCCGGGGTGTCTGTCAGGGGCGGCCAATGCTAGAATGCTCCCATAACTCACATCCAAAAAATGCGTATATGTTGGTACAATGTTGGCATTCGAAACGGTGGCGATCAATGCAATCTCCGTCCCAATCTTTTTCGCCGCTTTCTCGTTGGTTGGTGCTGAAAAAATTTTGATCGCAGCCCTGGAGCCTTGATACCTCCCTTCGAAAACGAGGCCGTACGCGCCCTCCCCTTCGCACCTCCACACTCTCAGCTTCCGCATCAGCTGCCCGCTCCGATTCATTTTCCGTAAAGAAAGTAGATGCGTGACCTCATTGACGACCGTTCTTTGATACGTTTCCCCCCCCTCTCTGCTCCTAATGCCTTGAGATGCCCTGTTGATGCGATTTTGGAGCGGGCTCCGCAGGTCCCCCGCTAAGCGCTCCCCTAACTTGGATGATATGAGCTTGAAGCATGACATAACTTCCCCTCGACAACTATCGAAGATCCCCGTCTTGGGTCCAGCCAGATACATGGCACCATGCAACCTCTCCCAAGCCGAGGTGGAGCTGCGGCTGCCCATCAGCAACCCCCCACCCCCAGCTTCCCCTCCAGAACCCGACATGGGATCTATATCTAAACCTATAGTTATGCCACCTGGATTGAATGAAGGTGTGCTGGTCGAAGGCCCCGGTCCACCCCCACCCCCTCCAGACAGACCCAGAGTGAACCCTCCCAAGCCATCCCCACCACCCCCAACGGAGGTCTGGGAAGACTCGGTTGTGCTTTTATTGACCATCGGCAGGACCATTACGGTTCGTGTTTCTTGATGGCTTCTTTCCACTAGTCTTATATCCTTGAGGCTCTGTTTACAATCCACAATAAATTCTCTCGTGTTGTACAGGAGCCGCCCAGCGGCCGTTCTCTGGGTCAACTCGAAAGCACCATCCTCGGCCTTGAATGCAGGCTCTCCATCGTCCCCCTCCCTCATTCCAAAAACAGTTGCGACGCGCTTCGAGCACCCGAACAGCGCAAGCTTGACCCCGACCATCGGGTACTTATTCCAAAAGAATTCGAGACTCGACCTAACCGCGAATTCCAACTCACGATGGTGCTGAACTTCGTATAAACACTTGCAAAGCTCCCCGAGCAGACCCCCCGGAAGCAGCGACCCGAACCAGCTCACGAGCACGTCCAGATGAAGTTGAAAAGCTTTACTTCTAAACAGGTTGCTCTCGGTGTCAGCCAACGTCACGGCGCCAATCACGCGACGCTCCTTCATTATCGGCACGCTCAAAAAGCAGACATACCCGAACTTTTCGCCGAGGATTCTATAGTCGTCCGGGACTTCTCGCCCTGGTAGTCGCCCCACCACGAAGGCTGATTTTTCCACCACTCTAGCCACGGACCAGTTCGACCCCCGCAGCGGTCTCGACGTCAACTCCAAGTTATCATCAGCCCCGCTATCCTTTTCCAATACGCAAGCCAAATCGTCAAACGTCGTGAAGCTGTTGCGATCCTTGTCGAGAAAGTCCAACCGAGAGAACTTCACGCGCATCCTCTGCAGCAAACGCACGAACGTGACGCACAAGCGCAGCCAATCCCCCGCCGCGGCGACGAGGGTGCCGAAGAACTCGTTGAACTCCTCAAGCCACTCGAGGGTTGCTGATTGGCGTCCCGGTTGCGGTGCAGATCCCTGCAGTGGTCGTTGCATGGATTCGGAGGAGCGGAGACGTGTCCGAGAGCTGTGGCACACGCGCACACCCTCACTACTTTCTGGAGTCCGCAGCAACTTCCATATTTCGGTTGCCGAATTGTATGATTCGCCTCCCAAAGATGACAAGCAATGATTGAATTTCGTAAGAGCGTGGTCCACCATCATGTGTGAGCAACGCCCAAAAATTCACCAACACCTGCCACGCCTGGACCCGTTCCGGAAGGGAGGTTTTCAGGGAATTCAGATGAAAGGACTGGGACCGAGCGGAAGACTTGAATAACATTCAGCTGATGCGGTGCTGTCGGTGGTTTCCCCTGTTCTGATGGCCGTTTCGCACCCGCTTTCGTCCAAGTTCCAAAGGCGTCACACCGCGATGCCCGTTTTGGAAGCCGCAGGCTCGCTTCCAGCCCCATCTGTCAATAATCGATTTGAAACATTGCAAATTGATGCACGATGGACGATCTCGTGAATAACCTCACAAGTTACGAGTGTGGCCGACTCCTATTATGCGTGGCGACTTTTATTGCGCCCACCCGCAAGCCTTCGAAGAGCTGCGTCCATCTCAATGGGGAATATCCATTCATCCCGCCGCCAGCAGGCCTGAACATTGGGGAAACAGAGCCAACCCGCCCCGCAAGGCATCGATGTTATCACGGGGTTGCTGGGGTTGCTGGCGGCTGGAAGATTTTCCGAAAGATCACCAGACCCGATTGCGACTCGCCCAACCATATGGATTGCTTCTCGTGGTGGCTCCCAGTGAACGAAGTCTGAAACAAAGCATAGCTATACGAATGTGTCTGGCCAGCGCTGGCTTTGCGCAGAAGTCTTCACCCCACAGACAACAGGGTGAAGAATAAAAACACGTGTTGAACACAAGTTGCGGGCTGTAAGAGTCAGCCAGCTAACGTCGGTGCCAATA
The DNA here is from genome assembly GCA_030272585.1 of Bryopsis sp. KO-2023. Taxonomy (NCBI): domain Eukaryota; kingdom Viridiplantae; phylum Chlorophyta; class Ulvophyceae; order Bryopsidales; family Bryopsidaceae; genus Bryopsis; species Bryopsis sp. KO-2023. The sequence goes on along the minus strand of BSYQ01000004.1, from coordinate 3,825,764 downwards.
TTAACAGTAGACTGAAAAGGGGGGCTTCTTTTGGTCAGTGGTGGGACGGAACGAGTGAACGCTCGCCTTGACCAACAATTGACTTGAGACTATCACCTTGTGTCTTAATGCCCGAAAACTGACTATAAAAAGGGTCAACGAGAACGAAACAAAACCCCCAATACCCCTTTCGTTGGCTTTCCACACCAATCGTTTCTTTACCTGGCTTCTTTCCCATGCCTTCCGATGTGGTGGTGACGAACTTTGGAGTGCCAAAGCGCCCAGCCACTGTTGGGCGTATCAAGAGCAAGGTACATGTAGTCGAATGTATTCTAATCTGCATGTCGGACTTGCACAGGGAAGACGTTTCGACGAGGCGTTACAATCTTGTACCTCTTGAAAACATTTCGTGTTGGGATGAAACCGTTTTCCTTTGGTCATTGTATCCAATTTTGATCTGGCCAGCAAATGGGGCTCGATATCTTTCTCTGTTTCACCCAACTCACAATGATGCCACACAAAGTGGCAATTTTGGCGACACAGCATAGCATCTCCTTTGTTTCGTTGCGGCCTTCATCACATCTCGCTTAAAACAACCGTTTGTATGAAATTCATCATTGCTCAAGGTCGGCGATGCTAATCCCCAGCCCTTTCTTGACGACACCAGCTTGGTGTCGCGCGGCACCGAACAAAAGAACTCAAGAGGTTCATCGTTGCCACTTCTTGACCCAAGAAAGCAGGGTAACGCTTCACTCCCCATTCCGCCTGTGCCGCTCACAAGACTGAAAGTTCAGTTTCTTATAAACCTGAAAAATCTTCGCGCCCCCAGGTTACATCGATTGCCCGCCAAAGGATGAGGTGGTCTGTGTTTCACCAAAAAAGCGTCTCAGAAGCAAAGAACTGCTGCAGCATGCTTTTGGGATTGGCAGTAGGACATCTTATTTAGAAGAGCTGGACGTGGCTGTGCGGGAAAGACAAACGGTGACATGCTTTCCACCCCCACCCCCACCCCCCCCAAAAAAGAAATAGTGTGGAAATATCTCCAAACCACCATCTCGCACAGGGGCGGATGTAAAACACACCTTGCTGGTGCTCTTAGGAATTGAAGCGAGATGGGCTGTGCAAAATACGGACAGACCTGCTCGAAGTCTGGATTAACGACATTTTGCAGCGCTCCACTGTGGATGAGCCCCAGAGATACAAGCTAAAATGCAACGTGAAGGCAATGACGGGCGCCCTGCAACATGGAATCGGCCGTCCCCAATTGGGCAGTGCTGGGCTGTCTGATGATGATGTGAATAGATTGTACAGGGGGCTATATGTGTACTCTGTTGGCTTCTTTGATCTCCTACAGGTAAATGGTATATGATGCCTTTCTATTTCAAAAATCCCTTCCCCAATACCAGACTGAAGCTTTTTGTTCCACAGGAGTTATTTTGTCACAGCAAATTCAAGTTTGAACTTATGACGAACACATGGAGGAGCTTTGTGGCGATATCGGAAACGGTCATGCAAGTTGCCTTCAAGGTAGGGAGAAAAGTTGACAAATACAGAGCTATGTCGTGGTGGCAGCGAACGGAGTTGCAACTTCAATTGAAGTGTGTGTTCAGTCAGGGTACCTCGACTTGGTGGATCTGCACAAAAACCAATCGATTCAACTCTTCGCTGCAAAAGAGGCTCTTGCCGAAGCAAGGGAGAACAACACTGAAATGGAGAAAACCATTGCCTGGTTAACCGCTTCTCACAGCGAGGAGCGCACCTTGAGGAGAAAATTGGCGTATCGAATGGACAACATGAAAAGCGATTTGGAAAAAGAGCGTCTGGGGCATGCATTCGCTGTGAAACAGTACCTCCAAGAAATGGATGAAAGGTGCTTCCTAAAAGGCGATGGCATCGCTTCCGATCCATTCACTGAATGTTAAGATCCTCAAAGGAAAATTTAATGGCGGCTTGGTTTATCTGTTCTTGCATCGACAGGTCAAGAGTACAACATGAGCTTCAGTATGCTCATGAGCAGTTTGGGATGCTCCAGGAGGCAAAGTCCGCAATAGAATCGGACTTAGAAATGAAACAAAGTGAACACCGTCAGTTGGTGGAAGCTATGAACGATGTCAGTGCGAGGCTTGGAAAAGTTCAACAAGCTCTGCACTTGGAACTGGGATCAGATGAAAATGAGTCCCCAAACCAAGGAAACGTCGTCGATAAAGCGATGTATGTACAAGATCAGATGGAAGTCCTCTACAACAAGTGGCAGACAGAGGTGCGTCCATGAAAACTCTGAAGGCGGATTTGGGAGTGTTTCAGAAATTGAATGGGGAATGTGTGGAAATGTTCAGATGCAAGACAAAAAAAATCTCCACAACCAGATGTTGAAGAAACAGGACGAAAACCATATTTTGAAAGGGGAAATCGCTGGGATCAATGTGGAGTTGAAGTCAGGAGGGAGGCGAATCTACGAGCTCACATCGAGGCTGGCCAAAGCTGCAGAAACCACAGAACCACTGCAGAAGGAGCTTAAAGAGACGAAACACCGCCTGGGCGAAACCAAAAGGTGCATTTGGAACACTTTCGTTTCAAAAATGCAAAAATAATGTTTTTTTATATATATTTATATTATATGAGGCATTGTTTGACGGCCCGCGGTGGAACATTGCAGCGAACTGGAACAATGTGCCGCTAAGCTAAAGGAGACCGAAGGAAAGCTTTTCAAGGCAGTCGAGAAGAATGCCATCCTTGAAAATCAATGCTCCATCCTTGAACGTGAAAATGCAGAGAATAGAGAGACGATTGGTGACTTAACCGTGGAGGTGGATAGATTGAAGGATGTAGCTGCTGCAAGCCACACCCAGCACACGCAGGTACGGTTCCCCCACAAGCTTGTGCACACACATCAGAAGCGACGAGTGTCTGAGGCGCCAAAGAGAAAACAAAAGTCCTCCTCGAGTGAGCACTGAACCGTATACACAGTTTGTATTCGCAGAGCTGCGTTGCCCTTGCCACAGTCATGCGGTTCGTGCAAGTCCTGCAAGTTTCGCGGAGACGTGCCAACGCCCATCTAGCTCATGAAAGGGAAGCAAACAATAAACTCACGGGATGTGTCGCAAGAGCCGAAAATAGAATCGCATGTTTGGAGGAAGAGCTCGACGCCACGAACACCAAAATGGCGAAACGGGAAGTAGACTACTTCAGTTTGAAGAAGCTAAAGGACGAAGTGGATGGAAAATTGGACAAGTCTGTCCGCCAGGAGGAATCAAGGAGATACGAGATAGACGCCTTGAAGGATAAATTGGAGAAATCCAAGGTGTTTACGACAAAAGCAACCGAGAAAATGAGCTCAATCAGCGGCAGATCGATTTCTACTAGTCAGCCAGCCCGATATATATCTACATAAAGAGATATGAGCACAAATAAAAGTGAAGATTCTGTGGCATTTTTAGAAAAGTTTGAATCGCTTGGCGGTCGATCATGATGCGGTGCAACACCAGCTCGACAATCTGGAAGCAGCGCACAGTGCCCTGAAGGATGGAAAACAGCGTGTGGACACCTCCATTGAAATAACTGAGCGAAAGCTGCATCTTTCATCTCAGCAGAAAACCCAAGTAGAAAGAGAGCTCCATGTTGCACGTGCTGAGCTCAAGACTACAGTAGACGAGGTTAGACCCCACCTGATATATATCCAAGTTGGTTTTATGCTTCGATCAGGTGAAAGTAGTAAATCTGAATTCTTTTCATGCTCTTGCTTGCAGCACACAAGAGCGCTGCTTCTGGTGAAGGCCGATCTATCTAAAATGCAAACTCTATCAAAAACGCTCGAAAACAAATTGAAACAGGCGAACGCAGCAAAAGATAAAAAAGATGCCGAGATCGAGTAAGGATGGGGATGAAGTTTCAAACAATAGAAAACCTAATAGTGTCCAGCGGCCTCATTTCGTCCCGCTGCTGATTTTAGGAGTCTCCAGGATGAGTTTGAGAGGAAGCACGCAAAAAAAGAGAAATGGAAGGGAATGTGGCAGCAGGCCGACCAGGATAGGATAACCATGGAGGAGGTTCTAAGCGAGAAGGACAGTGTGCTTCGAGAGCTCCAGGAAAGGTTGACAAGCATCGAGAAGGGGATGAAGGTGTGGATTGGTTGCAAAGCCAAAATGTTTCTGTGGTGGCGGGACAAACAATCGTTAAAACATGGGACACACGACATTTGGGTTGGAGTTTTTGATGCTTTTTGAGATAGTGTTTCTAGAAGAGTGCAGGAAGAAGGTGGCTTTGTCGCGTTGAGGATATCTGACAACAGCTCAATATTTTTAGGGCGTCTCGCGTTGTGTTACACCCCAAAGCGTCACAGAATCTGCACCTGAATTCAATGCAAAAGCTCTCGCTGAAGCACTGGAAAACACTGAAGCGGAACCAAACGAATTCGCTGACACTGAGAATATCAAGGAAATGGATCAAAAAATCAAAAAAGCTGAAAACTGCTTGAGCAGATTACGGAAAGAGCAGGCCAGAATAGGTAAGGAAAGGAGAAAGGTTTCAGTTTATGAAATACATGCACCATTATCATTTTCAAGTGCGGTTTGTTTTTGCCGATTTTTGCTCCAGGCAGTGAAGTATCTCCTCCAAGTAAGCTTCGAGATATGGTCACAGAGGTGAATACCTTGCACCGGCAAAAGAGCGAACTGTTGAAGAAAGGTCCATCTCGATCCACCCTGCAAGTTTCGCTTATGGACGACCAGTCGGAGCAAAAATATACTGTGGTTTCATCACGAATTGTGAAGGTGTGATGAACGGACACGATGCTGTCTCATTGCTTGTCCCCCAATGAAAATGGAAATATACCAGATAATGTTTGTTTGTTCGTTTAGAGATGAAACCCAGAGCATCCCCATTATTCTGATAATGCCCTTTTGACCAAGAGAAACTAACAATTATCATGTTTCCAAATAATGTATTGCACCAGGCTGAATCCAAGCTTGCAAGGATTCAATATTTGTACTTGCTGGATCTGCTGGAAGCCAACGAGAAACTTCAACATGAAGTTGATGGGCTGAGAAGTCAAATACATCTCAGCGGGGAAGACATAAAAGGAAAGGCTGAGGAGATGGATAGCATGAAGGATGAGATCAGTAAATGCAGCCAGGATCTGAGAGAGTTGAAGGTTTGTACTTTACCAGCGATATTTGGCGTGGGATCACTTGAAAGGGAGCCAAGTTAATCTCAAAGATAACCAGTCAATGTATCTGGACATATCAATTGTTCCAAAAAAACTACTTGTTTATGAACTTATCAGGAGGAGAAGGGCGAGCTGGAATCACTCGTCAAGCAAGCAAACAGTATGGTGTCGTTTCATCAGGCTGAAGTGTCGGCTTTGAAAAACGAGCGCGACCGGCAGAAGGCACACCTTTCGGTGCGATATGCACTCACTCCATTTGTTGGTTGGCTCCACACCTGTGGATTTCTCTGACAGGTCTGTTCTTGAGCAGGATGCGGAGATAAAGATCGATCAGCTTGAACGTCAAGTGGAGAACGCGGGCAAAACTCTCAAAGCTCATGCAAAGGAGTTGCAATCTAATTTCAGCGCCGAGAAACGCTCCATTGTTGAGGCATTTTCTGAAGAGAGGCGGGAATGGGAGGCAGAGATGACCGCAAGAAGACACGAGCTCAACACTTTGACAGAAAATTTCGATAAGACACAAAAAGTGATGCGAGATGTTTCCATTGCCTACGTGAGGTAATATATTTTACCCACACAAAAACCATTGAAACAAGACAAAAAAAAACCCAAAAAACAAGACTCGTGTCCCTTCCAGCTCTGAAGTATTGAGATTGATGCATCATACGGAAGAGTTAAATGGAGGCGACTATTGGGGGTGTTCGTAGAACAGTAGAGAGCCATGGGGCAAGCTGGCTTCATCATATGTACAATTCCAGCCTCGCTCACGTCCACAAAGAGGTGGGATTGTGGGAGCTTGGAAACCCTTTCGAAGCCACCTCACCAATCTCCAAATTGAGTTTAAGCTACGAAACCGTCCTAATTCTGATATCGCAGCTCTACGTGGAGAAGCTCAAATCCGATGACTTTGGTATGCTGTGTGATTTTGATAGTCTGCTGTTCAATGAGGTGGTTTTCTGAAGCGAGCAGCGTCCAATTTTGTTTTGTCGTGTTCTTTCAACGAACAGAGGATTCCAAGGTAGTCAACCCCCCCGGAAATCGCCTTTCACTGGAAGAAGTAACATACGACTTCTTTCTAGCAAAGTTCGGCGTGAGGCATATCGCAGAGATACACATCGCCGCCCTCATATCCGCTGTCGAAAAATACAAAGAGAACAACAGGAGGGTTAGAATGTTCAGCCAGCTTCTAGGGCACACGGACCCCTTCCCGCCTGGAGGAGTCGATTTTTTCATGGCGATGATATCCCGGTGAGTCTCGTGACAATTGACTTCGACCTGGCTTTTCGTGTTGGTGCGTGCGTTTTCTGAGCTTCATTCACAAGCAGAATACACGCCCGGGCTGGCGTTCTACTCACAGAAGCAACGGAAGGGTCGTCAGAAGTCCAAGTGCTCACTCTTGGCCGCATCTTCCGTGAGATATTCCGGGGTAGTGTTGCTCCTGAGGTCTCGAATCTGTCCGATCGCCTGTTTTCGTTGGTTGGGCGCGATGAGTCGAATCCCATAGACCTGGATATCGCAATTGAGCTGGCGATGGAAGCATGGATGGTTCAAAGAGGGCGTGATGAAGCCCAAGTCCAGAGTATGTTCCGCCACACAGATGCAAGAGGGAACGGAATCGTAACCAGCGAGGACATGCAAAGCGTTCTGCGACATGTAGGGCGTTTGGATGCACACACGCATTCCAGTGTTTGCCGTTTGGAACAAGTGTCGTGCTTTGGTATTCACTGTGCATGCCCGTCCAGGTTGATCATAGGGGTGCAAGCGCATTGAGTCCTTCGGCCGTTCAGCTGATGTTTCGACAAGCGATTCGCCGCAGTGGAGGAGGAAACAAGGTGAAGGCTCCCGCTTTCGCACACGTCGCGTTTTCGACTGGATTCGCAGGATTGGCTTCTCAAAATCGTCGCCACGAAGACGTCCCCCACTTTCCGCCCTATGATGAGTTCCGCCTGCTGGAGGACAGCTGGAAAGCATTTCGCGGGGAGCTGCAGGTGATTCCATCGAGCTGAAGAATTTCTGTACCGTGCCCATCTGCTTTTCCACACTATGTCTTTACCCAATCTGCGGGAGTAAGCCAGAGGCCAAGAAAGTCAGAAAATTGAGCTTCCAGATAGTAAAATGCAATAAACATTTCTGGCGCAGACACTCATCGAAAAAATCGAAAGGCACGCTCGGATGGCGAACTTGGTCATGGGAATCAATCAACAGATTACTTCCTTCACCGATATTCTCAGGGAGCGAGAGGAGTCGGACGAAGCTTGGGTTGAATACCGCAAAATCATGGCCTTCTTTGCAACCCACAGGTACTTTCTACTCCATACCACCTTCCCCCGAACAAAAAAATATATAGATGGATTGTTTGTACTTCTAAACGTACCATCCCCAACGTCTACAAGCCAACGTCGAGGTTGGACTCGGTTAGAGAGAACTTCACCGTTGTGGATTGACCATGTCGAACGCACCACAGGTTTTCAGGGAATCTCTGTGAGCAAGGAGCGGACGGACAGTCCTTGCAGACTCTCTCCATCAACATTCCCTTGCCGAACAAAGAAAAGAAAGGCAAACGACCAGAGGAAGGAGCTTCGGCCGGTGAGACAGCCCACACTGACATTATTCATCACAACCCACTATACCCATCCGCTTGCTACGATCCGAGTTTTTTTTTTAAGAGAAATAGAAAAATGTTGCAACACTGCACCAATTGTCGACCTACTACGCCTGGCCTTCGTGTGGGATGCTGTGAAGAGTAAAGTATTATTTTCGATGTTCAGAACCATCGGGTTTGGAAGCTGACGAGCCGACACCAAAAAGCACTGCGCGATCTGGTAGTTTATTTGGTGAAGAATCGACATCGCTGGCCAAAAGGAAAATGTCTCGAGGGGCGATTCCCAAGAGGTCCCCAAGAATAGACGAAAGAAGCCACGACAGCGACGAGTATGACAGCGATGAGTTTTGACAGAACGAAGCTTTGCTCCATTTCAATGCCTAAAAAGCTTGGCTAGTAGAGGGACAGTAGGGGTATGGCACACCGAACGAACAAGTTTTGGAAACGATTTTCTTTGAACGAACTTTTTTTTAACGACGTTGGGACGTTACTGTAACGGTTCGACTGGATCATGAATTGGGATCGTGTTATGTTATTGGGGTCAGATGCACAAAACACACCCACACACACAATCGATACTTGCCCCAAAAACGCCTGCCACAGAATTCAAACAAAAATCAGAATTCAACCTTCAAAATTTTCCCATTTTTAAAATTAAATGAAGACCAATATATTGATAGAGGGATCTCCATCCAAAGGAAACCTGCCATTAGTTAGGTCTACAGTCCAACCTTGTGTGCACAAGGGAAGCTTCTCGCAACATGTGTGCAAACTGCTTGATGGGTAGAATAAGCGATGAATTAGAATGAATCGACACAGATTGGAAAAGAAAAACTCGATTGGGCTGATTCGTTGCAACTTTTGTTGTTCAAAGGAGAATAGCAGCTGTGAATGGCTCGTTTTTCCCGGTAACTATGATAACTGAGGGTGTCTCGATGTTTTGTGTCCAAAAATATCATTCACATCCAACCACAGGAAGAGTCGGAAAAACACAGCTATCCAAAGCTGCTGCACAATAAAAAGGGGGAATGCGTTTCTTTCACCGAGCTTTCAAGCAATCATTACTGCATGCTGACCACGGTCCCTTCAGACATGAATTCCGTTTACAATCACAACACCGCTCGAGGCGGAAAATCACACCCAATCAATTTTATCCCCAAACACACCTACCTGTCTACCTATCTATTCACTTGCATTGAATTTTGCCTTGAATCGGTGAAAGGGTCTCCAAGGCAACTCCTGCCGATATATATATATCCTTTACGTATCTTTTTTAATATATATATTTTTTTCTTAATTGTAGATGTCTACCAGTCATCCTCCAGCTCCTCATCCTCTTGCACCACATATTTTGCACCATGCTTTTCATTGTAAGACTCGTGTCGAAAGACCTCGTCTGGACCGACGGATGGTTTTTGAGCCCTGGCTGCAACCTTTCGCCACCACATTATAAAAAAAACACATCATGGATGCATCGAGCCGACTGTTTCTTTTAGGTTTCAAAAATTACCCCCACAATCCTCAAGCCAACAATAGAGTTTAGAAAGAATACGGATGAGTGACTTCTTTTCAAAACCCTGGTTTCAAGACCTGAACGAGGTAACCATTTTGCTAACTTTGAAAGAGACAATTCAACCTTGTGGATCAGGCAGAATTTATTTTTGATATATATTTTTTTTGCTGAGGGGGGCCAGGGGGCAGGGGGAAGTCAGTCTTGCCTTGCTTTTATTTGTTTTCTACACCTCTGTTGAGAATTCTCGAACATGTGGCATGATAACTCCCCAAGAAAACATTGAAATAAAAACATGAGTTAGAGTATCCCTGGCACATTTTCTTACTTTTTTGTTTTTAAAGGATTCCCACACCTACTTTATTTTAACCTTGTAAGCCAAAGCCTGATTGTTTCGAAAAGAATGACATAATAAAGATAAAGCACTTTTTTGCCACAGAACCCACCTGAAAATCCTTGATTTTGACCGGTCTCAAATCAGCCTCCAGAATGTTGGATATTCCAGCCCTCATGCTTTGCATGGCATCCCTCACGGGTCCTTGACACGCTTCTTGCACAAGATTCTTCATGTCAGACCCAGAATAGCCCGAGGTCTTTTGCACGACCTTGGTTACCTCCACGTCTGACAGGGAGGCTTTCACCCCCTTGAGCTGCCTGAGGATCATCTGCTTTCGGGCCTCTCCGCAAGGCAATGGAATGTACAGTTGCTTGGGCATCCGCCTTCTTGCTGCTTCGTCTAATTCCTGTTGGAACACGTGTGTTTGAGAAGACTCAATTTGAATTTGATTTTTTTTTATTTGTTTTGCGGGGAACCCAGGATTGACTGGACCATTATTTATGCACCAGTTTCGACTCTTCATGGAGTGAGGGTCAGTTTTTTTTTTTAATTCGATCTCTTGAGCAAAAGGCATGCATCTATAGGTTAAAACGCATTTGATGTTGCTGGAAAGGCCAACCCATCCATGAGAATCCCAGAATATATAACATCCAAACGAAACACGACAAATGTGGCAGCATATGCATGACATCAATCTTGAATTTCTTGCACCAATAGCGTGCTCATTGGCCTACCTCTGGTCGATTCGTGGCTCCAACCAGCAGCACTCGCCTGTCTGCTGAATTCGTGCTGCAGCCCTCCATTTGAACAAGAAGCTCCGTTTTCAATCGACGGCTTGCCTCATGTTCGCCTACACACACAGCAGCAAACACAAACCACCCCCAGATTAAAAACCTCTGCAAGATGTGTTCACTTTTGTTTTTTTTTCAGCGTCTCGAAAATTGGTGGTGCTTATGGTGGGTGGGTGGGATCATTTTGAAGTACCTTCCGATTTGCGGGCCGACAGAATGGAGTCGATTTCGTCAATGAAAATGACAGCAGGTTGGATGCAAGCAGAAACCGCAAACAGCGTTCTCACCTGCAGCACGAAAATCCATGTTCAGGTTTTTTGTGGTTTTCAAAATGCGTTATCGTGGGGATACTCTGCCATTCCATTTTTTCCCATCGCACCTGTGTTTTTTTCCGCTCCAGAAATACACAAATCAGCATCCTGAGGAAATGCCAGGATCCCAGAATGTCGCTGGCTCGTTTTTTCAACGAGAAAATACTCACAAAAAAAGGTGGGGGGGGGAGTCAAGAATTTCGAATTTTGAGTTTGAATCTTTGGATGTTACCAATTTTTCGCCCTCTCCTATCCATTTGCTCGTCAAGGAACTTGCGCTGATGCTGAAAAACGTTGCTTGAATATTGCTGGCGATTGCCTTGCCTATCAGCGTCTTTCCAGTCCCTGGAGGTCCAAAAAGCAGCAAACCTCGTGGAGGTGCCCTAGCACCCTGAACATCGAGCCCAAAAAACAACAACAACAAATCATTTCGTTTTTTTCCCCATACATGTCCAGGTTTCTTTTTTTTTTTTCAACAAAGAAAACAAATAGACGAGCAAATGAAGGCTTGAGTATTCAATCAACAGATCGCTTTCCTCTGCTGGGCGTTTTCTAGGTCACTTCCAGTCTTTTCAAATGGTACATTGCAGCCGTACTTTGAAGAGGTGAGGGTTGAGCATGGGCCAAACCACCAGTTCCTGGACCAGCTGCTTTGCAGCTTCTTGGCCGGCTATGTCGTCCCATTCCACGGCACCGCCCACATCCATCACTTCGCTGCAAATTGTTTCGACCAAATTGGGGTCCAGTTTCTGGATTTCCTCTGGAAGCTCACCATCCGGCCCTGTGCGATTTCAAAAAGGATAGGCAAAGGCTAAGAATCGATCAAAAAGCGAAATACTGCAAGCAAAAAAAAAGAAGAAAGGGGTGGAAAAAAGTTGGTTTCTTTTGTTTACCCTCAGGGTGTAAACAACTACACAATGAAAAAAATCGAAATGAAGAAAAAATGATTTAAAAAAAATGGTAATCAGAATGATATCAACAAGTGAGGAAAAAAAAACCTTGCTGCCATTTTTCTAGCAAGCATGCGAATCCAACACCCTCCATGTGCGGGGAAGACTCACCACCAAGCAGCTCCAAGGTTTTTGGGGAGAAAGGGCTTTCTTGATCTTTCTCGCTTGGACCGTCCATGGCTTTTTTAACAAACGGTGGAACGAAACCCCCTCTGAGACTGTCTCCGTTCGTGCCTCTCTTGGACAAACCCAATCGAGGTCCACGTCCATTTCCCTTTAAACGTAACAACAAAAAAAACATTGTTTTATGCAATACTAACAAAAAAAAAAGATAATACCAATTATAATATTATTCGCATCATTAAAAATATGCAAAGAGGCAGGAAAAAACCTCGGCATGAGTAGACAGCTCATGATGCGATTTGCTCAAAGTCCCATCGATTTCTTGAACATCGAATTTGAAACACCATCCTGAAAATGCCCTTGCTCCGCTGGCTTTTCTTTTCACCAGATTCGAAATATAGTTCATGTTTTTCCCAGAGGATAGAAAAAAGCATGATGCTGGAATTTTTTCCTCCATTTTTCCACTCCTTCTCTACCGTGTTTTAAGAAAGGCCTCAGCCACTGGTCGAAAACCCCCCTCAAATCGATATCGGACAATAGACCCAAAATTTTTTTTCATAATTTTCCCCTTGAAAAAGTCGATCGGCATTTCGTTGTTTTTTTTTGCTTTTTGGCTGATATTGACCCCTCACCGGAGCAGCAGGAAAAGGATTTCCTTTTCCTTTTCCATGCTTCTTCTGGGCATCGGCCCTCAGCCTCTCCCCAGCTGTTTGAAAACCCACACTCCTCAATGGATCGGGCTGGGCTTCCCTCCGCGCCCTATCGTTTTCGTCGTCAAAATCTTCGACCTCCATTCTATCCTCCCTTCGATTCTGCCTGATTTGATTTTTACCCGGCTGCTGTGCTGGCCTGGCATCGTACGGCTGCGAAACTTTTGACGAAATGGGATGCTGAAGGCGTCTCTTTCTGACTGGTCTTCCCGGGCTTTCAGAAAGCGTCAAATCGATGGCCTTTTTTTTTCGGTTGAAAAAAGAAAAGTCAAAACAAAACAAAACAAACAACGTTAGGTGAAGGAAAAAGATAGAACCGGAGCATGTCAAGCTGGTGAGAAAAAAATAAAAATAAATCCAGCCAAAGAAAATGGGTGGAAACAAAAAAGTATGTCGCATACACTGTGAAAAGACCATCGAAACAAAATTGAAGAAAAAACAAAATTGAAGGAGGATTTGATATGAGGTTGATGGGGTGGGGTGGATTTCGAACCTGGGCTGTCATTCCTCCTTGACGAGTGACTGCAATTTTTTCGCCATTGGTATGGTCCATCAGATGCTGGCCCAACAAACTTGAAAGATTCACCTGTATGAGCAATAAACGGATGTGATATTTGGATAAATATATTTATTTATTTATTTGCCTATTTTTGCCTTTTTTTTGTCTTTCAGGAAAAGAAAAACCTTTCCTGAGTTTCAGGAAAAAAACTCTTGTTCAGTTGGTCAATGCAACCACCGGCTTTTTTGTTTGTTGTAACCACCTATGCAAACAGGTCATTCTCCCTACCTCCTCGATAGAATGCCTGAGTTCGGCCAAAGCTGCCATGTGATGGGATTCCCCCCGAAAATCTTGATGCAAGTCCTGCAGGAAATCTCGAAAAAAAACGAAAAAAAATGAAAAGAACGGAAGCAACGTTACAGAAAAAATACATGATGGATTTCCCATGGCAGAAAGATATGCATATATTACCATCGTTTTCTTAAAATTGATATGCATGGAATTTGATGCGAGTTAATCTTTTCGACATGGAATAAAATGAGTATGAAAGCGATGGATCCATGTGTGTTGAGCGTGGATGCACTCGAGAAGGGAAGAAATTTTCAAAAAAGGATTTTTTCTTGTTTGTGGAAGCATTGGTCGCCAAAGTGTTTTTTTTCCTTTTTCTTAAATTGGGGGGGGGGGGGGGGTGACCTTACATGATTTGCATCATTCAAATCAAATTCGAAATCCTGAGGGACTTTGGCTGTCCGGAGCACATCCGCCACAAGATCATCCCTGCAGCAAAACTGCCAAAAACTGGAGTGAGCTGCAGGAATGCATACATATGCATTTTCATTCAACCTTAAATAAAATATATATATGTATCCAGTTCTGTCCACCATCGACAGAAAATACCACCCTCCCTTCTGTCAATCAACACCCCATGGGGCTGATTGATCAACCTCGGTTTGATTTCTGTTGTTTTGTTGTTTGGGCAACCAGCAGCTGCGAGAGTTGAATGCGTTAAAACGAACCTTGCAGCTCCGTCTAAGTCGTGGGCTGTACGCAGAGCGTCGAAGTGCGCATTATCCGAGCAGGACGAATTCTCGGCAAGTCGTCTGGACGTCACAAACGACGCAAGCGCCAAAGCCTGATGGACACACGAATGCGTTAAGCAGCTCCACTTTTGCCAGGGCGACGACTTTCAAAGTCGACGTCCGATTTCCTCGGATTAAACCGTGCGAAAACTCCTCACGGACACCCAAACCAATTCGTGTTGTCGACAAACGCGACAGAGAAATTCTAGAAAGGAAAGCGGAGGCCAGCAGTTCCATCGTCAGGTGCACGATTGCCGCTGGGGGTGGCAAGAGGGGGTGAGCGACCTGCAAAAATCGACGAAGCATACCTCCGACTGGGTTTTCGCGGACTCCGCAGCGAAGAGCAGCGTTGAAAATTCGTTCAGGAGTTGGTACTTGCTGTTTCGGAGATCCTCGCCATCAGACATCCTTCCTCCGTCTCGACCACTTTTTTGAGTACTGCTTTTCCTCACGTCACGCTTCCGTTGAAATTGCGAAGAAACACTTTCGACGGTTCCACGCTCCATGGAAGAAAGCGTCGGGCGGAACTGGATAAGAAAGTCTGCTCTCGCCAGAAACTGGTCACGTCATTAAATTTGAAAGACGAAAACTTTTAACAAAATCGATCATTAATGAGTGGCTGTCTGGCTTGCTGCAAGCACCCCGTTCGCTGCCGATCGTTGGTTTCATTTCTATCACCCAAGCTTCTACAGCTTCTCCAGAGAGGGGATCATAAGATCGTTTCTTCTTTTTTGAATGACAATCATTGTTTGTAGATACGGACTTGTGTAATAAAGCTTCTACAGCCCACATGCTCACTTTCGGCAAAAACCAGGGCCCTCTTTTATTGCTGTGGTGTTAATCACATTGATTTTCGTTGAGAATTTAGGGATGAGGAAGGGTAATCTCTTTTGATGTTTGGTGTTGAAACACCATTATCTTCCGCCGTTTGTGGAAGCCCATAATACTTTTTCTTAATTTGCTCTTCTGTTCATCGTTACTTTATTTTTCGTCGGATAATTTTTGTTTTCATGCATCCCCTGCTACCACAGAAACACTGTATTCCCACAGAGCACCCTCTGTTGTTTTTTCAAGATACTGGTGAATCCCCTATTTCTTCGATCAAATGTGCCAGATCTTGAAAATGACTAAAAAAAACCGATAACCCTTTTCTAACACAATCCAAAGCGAATGGAAAGCCTCCGCCTCCTTTCACACACATTCCTATGGATCCATATATTTACCTGAACAACTCATTCGCAGTGATAACGAGACGTCTGCCAAACACTCTCTATCACAGAACTGCAAAAACTCCTTGATGAGAAAACCCACATCAAAAATTTGATACAAATCATGGGAGGACCACGACCAGGGGATGCATCCTTAACATCTTGTAGTGAAACTTTTTAAGGCTGTTCACCAGTGATGGTGGTGGAGGGGCAACATCCGCATCCTGCCTGTTGTCCATTCACTTTCTGGTGCTCCTTTCTGCCTTCCTTGACGGTGATCTCAAACTGTCTGACCAGATCCTTGTTCTCCGGCTCCACCCGTAACCCCTCGAAAAAACCCAACATCCCTCAAAGCATTCACGAACTTTGCTTGTTTCTTCTACCCTACACTTCAGATTATTACAAACTATATAACGACTCTGTATACATTCTATGTTCACGTCCACAGACCCTCCTCCATTCCAATCTGGCACATCCTGTCTGTTGTTTGGAATTCGAACGACTCTCTCTCTCCCCCCGAAAAAAATGCGTCGCTGGCGAAAACACTGAACAAAAGAAAGATCTCTCATGCAATTTTAATTTTTGATGGTTCCATATTCCACCACTTCAATGAAATATCTATTATTGCTTCCCATATCTCCAGTTCTCTTCCTCTCTCTTTAAAAAGGGGACTAGTCTTGCTCCCCATTCTGGCTGTTTTCCAAATCGTATAAAATATAGTCCGGTTCTTCTGGAATATCAAATGGCGGCCATGAATCCAGGCTCCTGATCGATGCGGGGCTCACGGCACACCCTGCATTTTACACATCCATACACACAGCCATTCAAGATTTGAAACTATATTTCCAATTTCACACCTTGTCCCTCCTTCAACAAAAGTGAAAAACTGTGCATGCAGAATACATCAGCCAAAGTTCTCCCCAAAAGTCGGATGTTTTTCATCACTCTTCTAAATCCCAAGTCCTCAGATATGAATTGACCATTGTCTACAAATATAATCCGGGAAAGGAGAAGAGTGGCCAGGCATTCGTCTGTTGATACAATTTTGGATTTGAAGTCCTTACCTGTGATGTCGGAGCTGCTCGAAGGATGGACACACGAAGGAACCGGAGAAGGTGGCCCCTGGAAGCATTTTCAAAAAAAACCCATTCATTGGAAATCCAAGAAATGTCAAAAATGCAAAACCAGATATCTATGGAAGGATTGAATTGACCTTTTGTTCTACCGAACAAAAAGACATCGGAAAATAGTTCCAGAGATTCCCAGGCGTAAAATCTGCAGCGAAAAAGAAAACCCACCCCACACGCGTAGGATCTCGTTGAGGTCAGCCACTTTGATTGATACTTGTCCGACACAGAAAAGACACTTCGTACAAAGGTGTGATCCCTCACACTCTGGAAAAGAGCGAGAAAAAAATGTCCCGGGTGGAATCGAACCACCGACCCTCAGGGCTCAAGCATTTCATGCTTTCCCCGACCCGTATCACGAGACGGTCATAGATGGAGGCAACTCTGATCTATACCGTTCTCTGAGAAATGAATCCGCCGTTACGGTTAGAGCATCCCCACCGCGGAACTCATCCTCATCTCAACTCGCCCACGTGCGAGCGACTCGCGACTATCGTTACGAACTCGCAGCGAAGTTACGTGATTTTCGAGCTGAGAAAGTGAGGCCGACCTCATTTCGGTAACTCGAAATTAGGCCGGCCTCATTTCCTCAGCTCGAAATCACGTAAATTCGTAACGATAGTCGCGATTCGCTCGCACGTGCGCGAGTTGAGATGAGGATGAGTTCCGCGGTGGGGATGCTCTTACGCTTGCGTTGGCGCCGCGCACTTCGGTTACGCGTTACAGCTGGGGTGCTGAAGGGAGCTCTTTTCGGTTCTTTTGCTTTCTTTTCACACAGACGAAAAAACAAAACTACGAATCATACATCCATTACTTCAAAAAGGGGAAAACACACACACTTACTGTAAATAAAAACAGGGCAATGCTGAGACTGAAAAAAAACGAGGGGAAGCCGCCCGGGGGCGTCGAGCCTTTAGGCTGAAAATAATGAAGATGATAATGACAACGCTGATTGTGTGAGAGAAGGAGTGGGCAGCAGTGTATTGTTTTTTGGCCCTGCGGGGGAAAAAAATCTAAATCTCTCTATCGCTACAAATAGATTCAAGGTTTGGGCCTGGACTCGAACCAGGCTGCACCAACCAGCCACCCTAAAAGAGATTACCGTACTGCGCCAAAAAAAGGTCGCACCAGAAAAAAGGTCGCACGATCCTGAAAAATTTCGAAAATCAAAAAAGAGGTCGCACAAAGAAACAGAATTTTCAGGTATTTCCTAAAAAAGGTCGCAGAACTTGAAACTTATGCGATATTGGCGCTTCAGGGAGCTCCGAAGTCATAGCGCAGAGGCGCGTGATTTTCATAAAACGCGGAAAAAAGGTCGCAAAATCGTACATAATTTTCAAAACGCCAAATAAAGGTCGCAGATAAAAACTAAATATTTATTTTTTGCGACCTTTTATTATGCGCCGTACGGTATTTCCGTTGAGGTTATTTCCATTTACACAACAGACTCGAAACAAGCAAGTAGTTCGACATCACTGTCCACCCCAGTATGCACCAATGATAACAATGATTTTGCAAGGAAAGAGAAAGAGGAAAAACCATATATATAAAAAAAAGAGAAAAGAAAGAGGGATGACCATCATATTATCAACCAAATCATATACACAAAACGATCCCTGCAAGATTGGTCAAGGAGGAAAAATGGCTTCCCCTCGTTTTAAACAAAATATCCTGATAATATGCCCCAAAAAAGAGAAACAACGCAAAGTGGATGGAGCCCAATCTGACTCCAATCACAAAACTGACATTCATTTTTAGTTTCAACCTCTTCTGCTTCTGATAACAACAATAAATTTCAACTGATTCAGGGTTTAATATTTTTATTTTTCCAAAAAGTAGATACAGTCCCAGATTCGAACTGGAAATTTACCATTCTGTATTCTGAAGGAGTGAGCAGCTTAGAGTGGTGCACGTGCACTCGTGAATGCAAACGCAAAAAAGGAGTCTTGAAACACTTGTCATATAAACAAATTAATATTAGAATGAAGAATAAGGTATTAAAGACCGCTGCATTTCGACTGCTGGCCTGTGAATGTTTTTTTCCCCAGATGCTGTACAACAAGAATACTTGACAACAATGAAAACAGTCATTTCTTTATATTCACTATATTTGGAAAGGAGTCTTGAAAGGTTGTTATAAAATCTCATTTTTGTGGATCGCAACAATACCAGAAACGACTCCCAACGCTGTTCTTATTGTGGAAAATCACCGTCTCCTGGCTTGCATTCGATCGACCTCACTGTGCAACAATTCTGTAGTGCATGTTCATTCTCCATTGGGTACACCACTCAAGAAGCATTGTTTTGCTTCTCAGAAGACGCAGCCACAAAGCAAGAGGGCAGGCCCGCAAATCATGACCAGAATCCCCAAGTCAACAGGAACATCAAGGGTGAATTCGTTTGTGAGTGTTCCCTCCAGACCAAGAAAAAGTTTCTGCACTCATCTGTCTATTTCAGAGCAATGCTACGCCCAGGTGAAAGAATGAGGTCGACTAGAACAAAGTTTTTTCGATGGAGGCGCTCTTGCATTGTTTAATTGGCATCTCGTTTACAGAGAGAAAAGTAAAGAAACGTTTAACTTCCTTGGAAGCTCCGCCATTTGCGTCGCGTCTTCCAGCGCCACCATGACTTCCACCGCCGCCACCGCCGCCACCGCCGCCATCAACGCCGCCGCCGCTGCCGCTGCCTGCGCAAGTGTCGCAATTGCACCAGCACCTGTTGTAGTCCCAGCAAGAGCACTGGCAACCTGTCCAAGACTCCAAAAACGCCACCTGCGTTCGAAATGGTCCAAAGAGTTTTGTTTTATTTCTCGCACAAAGGGAGAGGTAACGATTGAACGACGATTTACCATGCCAATCGCAGTAGCCAGCGTAAACGACGGGCAGTGAACTTCTGTCGAAAGTGATTCCGGCTCAGACAATTGATGGAGGTTCAAACTGACAGGAAACGAATCGACAGGAACGAGAAAGCAGGCCGATAGAAACGAGGAAACGCCGGATGACAAAGGTTGACAGAGCGCGTGCGCGAAGGGTTAAATCCCGCGCTGGGCTGGACAGGGTCACCAATTCGCCTCGACGCTCTCGACCCTCTCGACCGAGGACTAGTACATTCGCGAGGGGAGAGCATTTTGAGTCGTCGACCACAATGAGCGAAGACCCCAAGCCTATCGGGGTGGATGTGGGGCTCCCAGAGTTGGCTGAAAACCAACAGCGACCTGAAGGGTACGCTAGCGAGAATTCCAGACCTGTTCCTATCGCTTTGCTTCGTTTGTCGCTCCTCGGTGTCGCCCCAGACAGCGAGCGGGGGTTTTCGCTCGAAGTTGGGTCATGTAGAGGCTCGCACGAAGTCTTGCCAGCTATCCCATTCTCATCGTTCCTCTTCATTCTCCCAGACCTCGTAGCGACAAGGCAATCAGTAGCTGGGTGCGGGTATGTTCGTCGCCAGTCAAATCCCGTTCGACTGTGTCGATTACCGCCACGTGGTCCTAATCCATGCTTCCGTGCTTCCATGCTTCGCCACAACAAGAAAAGTTGTGCCCTTGTATTCCAGTGTGTTCTTGATGTGGAGCTTGTTTTTGGATCGATAGAAACGAAAGGAACGACAGAATCGACAGAAGCAGAAGAAGCGCCAACCAACTGCCCGAGAACCGTCCTCCACCAAAAATCCCGTCGACTCCGAGCCGGCCGGGGAGCCGATCGACGAGGAGGAGACCCTGAAAACGCAACAAAATTGCCCGGACGCGCCTGACATAGATTCCATGAACAAGCACAACCCGTTGTCGTGCTGGTTCTACGCGAGTCGTATCTTTGATAACTATCATCGGCGTCAGGATATGTTTGTTGTGCCAGAAAATTACCTCGAACACCAGGTGGGTGGCGTCTTTGTACCCCGGGTGCCCTTTTCATTAGGAAAATGCCCTAGTACAGGGAGGATTGGGAGGAAGGGGGGAACTATCTTGTACTCAGACCAGACTGTAAAAAACTCCCTGTCGGGGATCTTAAAAAGTTACCATGAGGATGAACCATTATTCTTCCTCGGTTCCTTTCTTTTACTCTGGGAGAGTAAACGAGCCGGTCTCTTCTGGTTGCCTTTCAGTAGATTGAACCGATGATGCCGGCTGATTATTGGAATTTTTTTTAATTCTACGTGGCAAGGCATGTGTGTGGCTGATTAGAAAGGGCGCAGACCTCATGTCCCAGACATTTTTTTGAATCGTTTTCAGTGTGTCATGCGAGTCCTAAATTATTAGGGAAAATTTGCTGTAGGATAAGGAAGTTGCTCGTGGGAGAATGGACATCGTAAATTGGATGGTCGAGACCCACACCCACATGAAGGTGAGCAATGGAGTGCCGAACTGACATATCCTGTTTTGCTTTCTTTTTTCTTTCATCGATTTGTGGCTCGTTTTCTAGTGTTGATTGTTCGGGCCGTTCCAGGAAGCAATGCTCTTGTTTTTTTTCAGTTTTCACAGTGTGTGCTTTTGAACTGAATTCGTTGGATCGAGTGGCTGCCTGATGCAGAATTTTGTGGGAGGAAATTATGTCTTATGATGTGTGTGTATGTGTGGAACCAGTTCCAGATGAAGACGCTCTTCCTGTCAATTAATTACATGGACCGTTACCTTGCAGCGGAAAAAATAGCTAAAACTGAACTCAACGTGGTAAGGCCTCCCCGATAATGTAATGACAATAATATACATATTTTTCTATATACACATAAATTGGGTTTTCATGGTTTTCTTTATGTTGATCATTATTTGTTTTCATTACGTTTCAGCTTGCCGCAACGTGCCTCTTCATGGCCGGCAAATATGAAGAAAGGATGCCTCCTCGCACTAAAGACATCATCGAGTGCATGGGCATCAACAACCCCAAAGAAGCCACCAAAACTCAAAAGGCCATCCTGGTGCAAGAAAGAGCACTGTACACAACGTTGGAGGGCTTTGCGGCCTTGCCCACCTTGTATGATTTCGTTTGGAGATATCTCTAGTAAGTGACAGGACCAAAATTGGTTGAAATAAAAGAATCGAGGTTATTTTTATGTCATGTCAGACCTGCATCACTCACTGTTTTGTTCCAGTGTGGAGCGATATTTTTCTTGCATGGGATGCAATCTTGCATCCCATTTTGTTTCTGTTTTTCTTGACTAAAAAGTCGGTCGATGGTCTTCTCATCCCCTAAGTCGTAATATGTCGTTTTTTTAATAAAATGCAAATTCTATTGGTGGTGCTTGCAGTGCGGCTGGCTACTTGTGTTATGGATGTACCCCCATGTCTGCCACTCCCATGTCCGCCACTCCCATGTCCGCTTCTCCCGCGAACGCCAAAGTCCGACATACACGCATACAGCTCACACAGACGTGGCAAAACCAAAAATAGTAAGGGTTTTTTTAGGGTTTAGGGTTTAGGGTTTTAGGGTTTAGGGTTTAGGGTTGCGCGAACGGCGCGCGCCGAGCGAGCGGGGTAGACCGGCGCGACCGCGGGGTAGACCGGCGCGACCGAAGCGGGGTAGACCGGCGCGCGCGAAGCGACTGCGTTAGACCGGCGCGCCGCCGATCGGACTGTAACGCGTGCCACGTCTGTGTGAGCTGTATGCGTGTATGTCGGACTTTGGCGTTGGCGGGAGAAGCGCACATGGGAGTGGCGGACACGGTGTATAATCGTGTTATGATGTCACACGCGTGTGTCACGGTGTGTCGCCACGTGTACATGTGTGTCGCCACGTGTGTCACCTGTCGTGACACATTTGCATCTGTCCCCACACGGTGGTAGCAGGGTCCAATCACCAAGTATGGTGATTGCTACCATGTGTACTAGCAACGCTCATAAAAGGCGTTGGTACACTCTCTTTCCTAAGTTTTGGTTTGAGAAAGACTTCACTGCCACTTGAAGTCAAGCAAGCACAACAACTTGGATGTGGATGAGGTTACATCGTACTGTTTATACCTGTCTGAAATAGTGTTGTACCGCCCCAAATTACAATCCGTAAAGCCAACAAAAGTGACGGCAGCTGTCGTGCTTGCTGCCAGGATTGCAATGAACGAGCCTGATCGCTATCCGATTCCCCTATGGCGTCACTCGAAGCATTCGTTAAAATCGGTGCTGCCCATTGCAAAAACATTGAGGAAATACGCAAGAAACCCGAGATGTTTTTCTCAAGGTGTGGAAGAAATTGCTGATCTTGCAGGAACATTGATTTATTTGACCAATGAATCGGTTTAATTAATATAGAGGGTCACGGACTGGTTTCATCAAATATTATGTTATGGTCGTTTGATTGAATGAATTTCATATTGTTGGTTGTGGTCTGTTTTTCTGTGTCCAAAACAATATTGAGTGATGTTCTCCTTGCCAGGTGGCATCTTCAAGCTTTACTCTCAGGAAAAATACTCTTCCGAAGTGCTGGCTGAATTGAAATGTTGGAAAAAGTTCGGATCATCGAACTGCAGGAGGTAAGTAGTGGGGTATGAGGCCGGTATGTGGGGGGACAAGGGGTTGAAGGAATGGGACAGATCCCTGTTGTAGGTGGAATCTGCCGGTTGGGGAATCGATGCCCTGGAAAACACACAGCCATTGAAAGGTGCATTTGGACATCTGAGTCAGTCTGGAGTGATCTGAGTTTGGCAGTGCTGTACACTTGTGAAAGCTTTCCCATATATCTCCAGGAGAAAAAATCACCCCTAAAATATCAACTTCAGAAGCATTGCAACAGGGCCACAGACAGGGGTTCTGTGAATCTTCTCCAGTGGATCTAATTTTGTGGGAAATGGAAATGATGGTCAACATAGTCTGTTGAGGTTCATGAGAGAAGGAGCGGTCTTGAATATTGTTGCAGCAGCCATAAAGATCACATGCATGTTGGCCCAGTGAGACATACAGGCTGTGACATCTCTGCCCCTCTTTGCAATTTTGTCTGAATCATGCCATGGGATCAGCTCAATCCCCTCCAAAACTTTGCAGCAGATTGCAAGGGTTCCATCCCTACATGATCTCCCCCTCAATTAAAGCACCCTGATCATAGTCCAATGAGCCAAACCGACTTCGATTTCCAGTTTGTCCAGCATTGCCAAGTCTTTTTCACGAAGGAGTACTTCTTGATCGACACACCTAGAAATCAATCGACAAAAGGGTTGACACATGGTGAAAATATCATCCACAGGATTGCTATTTTCTCTAATAAGAAAAGGAAAAGTAGGGAAGGGGGGGAGGGGAATCATAGTACTCCGCTTGGATCCCAACAAAATCGATGGGAACAATCCATTTCAGATATCTCCAGCATGTCAGACGTGGAGAGTTCCCAGCCTTAGAAATTCGAAGGGGCAAAATCTTGGATGCATTTCTCATGCACAGACTTCGGGATCACCGCAAGGCCTTGCTGCAAGGCCCATTTCAGAAGGACCTGCAAAAACAAATTCACCAGGAAGTGTCGATACCAGAGAATAACAAGAAAAACAGCGTTCCCTCAAGAGAAAAATCGTGGAAGTCATAGATGACCCCCCAAAAATCAAGGCGAAAAACAATGCACAGTGTAGTGCTATATCCAGAAAAATATCTATTGACAAACATACCTGAGCTTCAGTTTTTTCATTCCGTCTGGCAATTGCTTGAATCCTTTCCTCTTTCAACAGGTTTCCCACTCCAAGACTGGCATAAGCAACCACAGCAATATCTGACACACAAGAAGAAAAACAATGTGACAATTTTCAGCCAACACATATTTTCCCCTCCCCCCCCCCCCCTCTCACACACACACAAAAGTCTCTGATTTTCAAAAGCATTCGTCAAAGGAATCACAGAAATAATTTTTGGGGGCAAATATATCAGACCACCCAGAACAGACAGAAATTCCACTTTGCATGAAACAACGCCTTGTTTCTTTGAGAGACATCAACACGTAAAAATAAAACCTACAACATGTTCCAGTTAGCCCAAAATATTGCCAGAAACTGCTCACCATTCTCAAGGCAAACTCTTCGAACAGCATTGTTCTGATGAAATGGGTGGACCTCAATTTGATTTACCATTTGGGGGGTCCCCGACTCATTCAACAGCTCCAGAATGTGACTAACAGAGATAATTGCTCACCCCAATAGCACGAAACCTGTTCAATCAAACAAGAATTAACACTTAGGAATCTGACAAACAAAAGAAGAAGGAACCAGAATGTGTATGAATCAATGGGTCAGCCCCGCTCAAACTGAGTTATGGTTCCAAAGAGCTTTCCCCAGTGGCAAACTTATTCAGGCAAGACAAACAAGGGATGGTTTTCCCATGGGATGCATTACTCATCTCCTGTGAACTATTCTATCAGCACCAAAAGCAAGAAATAAAATAAAGTAAAAATTTGATTCGAATAATCATTTTGTCATTCCCAAAAGAGACGGTGGAAAGCTTTCTTCTTACCGGTTGATTTTGGATCGCACCTTCCCTGCCTATGATACTCCTCCAGCACTTTCCAAGTCTCCATTCTTTTGATGGAGTTTTGAACAGAGTTCAGTTTCTTTCTGGATGCTCCAGGCCAGTGAATCAGAACCAAATCCTGTTGAAAAATGAATCAATCATAACTTGGCAGACAAAACACCCACATTGTCTCCACCATTATTGCTTGCAATAACTATCAAGTTCCGGGAGGGGGAGGGGGAGGGGGAGGGGGGGGGGGGGCAAAACAATACATTAAAGTGGAATGTGCCTAGTATATTCAGGCAGGCAGGTGTTCAGTTTTGAGATAAAAATAGATTCCTCACCACGTAATCTGTAGCCAGTCTTTGCAGGACCCCTTCGCACGCTGCTCTGGTTCTTTCTGTTCCCAATTCGTAAGGCGAAATCTTGCTGGCATACTAGGGATCCGATGTTGGCAAAAGTACAAAAGTATTGGCATCCACCCCTGCTTACATCCCCCCCCCCCTCTTAACAAATTGCACCAAACATCATTTTTGAATAGTGGGCCCACCTTGTGGGCAATCACCCTGCTGGACAAGGTGCAAATATAAAATTCCTCCGCTTTCCCTCCGAGTTTTTCCGCAGAAGCTTTCTCGATCAATTTCCTAGCACTGAACAATTCCCTCTCAAGATCGTCCCCTGACAAGCCCTCCCCGGCTTTCACCAAAACTTGCTTTATCCTCGGCATCGTGTCGGTCGAAAATCAACCCACCACAGACGGATCCACCGGCACATCTCTCCACCCCAGCACTTCCAGCCCCTCTTGGCTGCACAATCACTTGTTCCGTGATTGCGATTGCCTCGGCCTCCAGGGTGTCGTCATTCGGCATAAACTTCATCCCAACCCTGTGAAATCCACCCCCCCTCCCTCCAAACATAACTTAAAATGGGGAGCATCAGCAGTTGTGTGTATGCGCTGATCTTCCATGGCAAAAAAAATTGGGTGTCTATTTTATCATATTCCCCCCCCCCACCTCTTCCACCAGAAAATAGGTGCTTGATAGTTGAACACAACGAGGTGCCAAAAAGGCAAAAAAAAAGAGATCTGACAGGGAAAAAAAGGGGTTAGATTTGTCAAGTTTTTTCTTCGGTGTACGCTGTCTTGGATTCATCCAAATCTGAGAAATCCTTTTCGAGGATCTCCCATGGAATTTGACTCATGATTCCAGCACCATCCCGGGAATCAGAATCGGCAGAGCAGGCACCCCTGTGCTCCATGCAGCCCAGAGCAATTAAATTCAAAAAAAGGGAAATCTCATGACAAGATGTTCAGACAAAAATCAGGCATCCAGCTGGAGGACTTTTTGATCCAAAAAATGGTCGGAACAGAAAATACATTCCCTGATCCCCATGTTTCCACAGTTCCAATTCCCTTGCTTTTGTGTGACGCATAGAATATCGTAAACTACACTTGGACTGCAAAAGGTCAGCGTTGGCTTGAAAAGGGGAGGGCGAGGGGGGGTTCCACATACCTTTTCCATGGTTTGGCGTGTCTTTTCATTCTTCAAACTTGCGATAAGCCAATCCCACATCAGATAACGACAGTTTCCTTCTTTTTTCTAAATCATGACAAAACACCATGACACATTTATTTTTTTTACGACGTCTCTTTCGGAAGTGAATTTGCA
Source organism: Bryopsis sp. KO-2023 (assembly GCA_030272585.1). Classification (NCBI taxonomy): domain Eukaryota; kingdom Viridiplantae; phylum Chlorophyta; class Ulvophyceae; order Bryopsidales; family Bryopsidaceae; genus Bryopsis; species Bryopsis sp. KO-2023. The sequence goes on along the minus strand of BSYQ01000004.1, from coordinate 3,799,309 downwards.
CCACCTCGCATGGCATGCGCATCTCTATGTCTTCCAAGAGTTTCCTCTTCTCCTCTGTTTCGACCTCTTGCATGATCTCCTTTTGCCGCTTGGTTTGATAAGCAAAAGCAACGGCCTCCTCCCCCATTTCTTCCAGCATTTGATCATAGCTTCGTCCAAATTTAGCCGCACGCTGGTGTATCCATTGCTCAAATTCATGTCGTTCAACCGCTTCCTCCTCCAAGAAGCCCCCTTCCTCTGAAACCCCATCTTCTGGGTGATCGATTTCTGCAACCAAATCCAGACCGGCCCTGTGTAAACAAAACCTCCCTGATCAATTGATCAAAAATCTTGATCGAATCCTTCCCCAATATATTTTTCATTTTCATTTCATTTTGTTTGATCACCAAGAAAAAACTCGAGGAAGGAAAAGCACAGTCCAGGGCCAACCTCTCAAGGTGAGAACAAAAAGCTTCCTTCCTCAGGGGATGAATTTCAATGAACCCCAGTTTATCCACTCCCCCCCCCACACCTTTCTTCCTGTATGGTTTCGAACTGTGGCCCTCTCACGTTTTCCGTCAGCGTCTCGAAATCTCCCCCCAACCGCGACGACGGGTTCACGGTTTTGCTTCCCCCGAAGTCGCTTCCAAGAAATCCTTGGGATAATTTCGGGGTTTTCGCGTCATGCAAGCTGTGGCGGAACCTGATGGGGGTGTTCGACACCTCTCCACGCAGCGCCCCAGCATTAGGTGCGGAGAGTTTTGCGAGCGTTGCCGTGGGAGGCAAGGGTGTCTGTGGCTCGGGAGTATCCTCCTTCGTGAAAACTTCCAGCAGTCGGCGCGACGGGGTCGTCATGGCGATGGGTGCAGCCCTCAGTTCCCCAGCATGGCGCAAATAGTACCAACACCCTCGGGATGCCAGAAACCCACGTGCAAGATTCGATGAATCCTGTGCAGAACGGGAATTGATCGTACCTTGGACCTTGTTTGTGCTGCAGCTTGGATTTTTTTCTCTTAAAAAAAAATCCAAGAGCAGATTCCCCCTCTTAATAATATACACAAAAACTGATAGGATTCTATGTCTTCTTCATGTTGCCTTGAACGAATTACACAGTCGATGAAAATCCATCGAACACGAAAAAACCATTTCCAAAAAACTTCCCCAACGAAGCACCGAACAGCTTTGATGTTTCCCTAATATAAAATTCAAGCTTGTACTTCCCCACTTTTTTTTTTCTTTGTTTCCTTTTTCAATTTTTTCTCTCTAGATATTTTTCTCCTTTTCGAATTTATCTCTTCAATTTCTTTCTTCCCTCATTTTTTCCTCCCAAATATTCCCCATTTATCCCTCACAGACGAATTCTTTCTCTACTCAGTTTCAAATGGTATTTCTTGGGCTTCTCGAACGTCCCTTTTTGAGCGAGTTCCTCATGTTTTGAATTCTTTTGACAGTTTCCCTCACCACTTCCGATTGCTGTCGCTCCTGCACAAATAACATTCAAATGAAAAGTCTTCTCAAGATTGCATTCCAGGCAAAATAAAAATTGAAGCTTCGAAGTAATTTTTCGTTCATACATCTCCACAAAACAAAACAAAACCAAGGATCTTGCTTTCAAAGTACAGCAGAAACCATTGTATAGTACATCAAAATTTTAGCGTGGTGGGTTGCAAGGTCAAGGTTCGGCCAGAGGAATTCTCCTTCTCCAAATCCATGTGGTGATCAAACTCGAAATCAGCTAGTCATATGCTTGCAGTTCATTCCGTAATCTTCTTACCTGTGCCAGCTTTTGTTTCAGGTCTCGAACACGTTTGGCAGGGCTGCCTTCGCACTCGATGGCCAACTTTCGGAGTTCCTCCTTCATGGAGTCGTTCTCCTGTTGCAGCCTGGCTCTGGCTTCGGTGCATCCCTCGTAGTCCCTCCTCCACTGCTCGATGTCTGCCTCTAAGCACGCAATGTTTTCGTCCACCGCCTCATACGCACTGGCCTTCTTTTGGTGGCTCTCTTTCATCTCATCCATTTCCATGTCACACTCCTGGAAGCAATGTCCGCTCACAAATCAGCCAAAAGGCATCTTCCCTTTTGGCTCTTCCCTTTTTGAGGGGATTTGAAGGAGATGGTTCAGAACACAATCGCCAGCATTTGTCGTTTCCTACTTCATTGTTTGAAAGGATGGATCTGTGCTACTCACGATGAGCTTTTGTTTGAGCATTTCATTTTCTTCTTCCAGAAGCCCTGAGAAAACTCGAGGGTTCCGATCAGCATTCTTCAGAAGCTTCTGTTGGAGTGTCACGCTCTACACAAACACACCCAGATCCTCTCATTTCGTCAAGTTTTTTCTTCCTCGGAAGGAAAAATAAAACCATGTTGACGTTAGCGAAATCACGAATTTTCAACCTAAGCTTCCCTGGCTTCTTGAACAAGAAAATTAGCTATAATACAGATAGACCTCATCCTCCCCAAGAATAAACTTCCCTCGTAGATTCGTACCTGATCGAGGGCAGTTTGTTTCTTCTGCAGCTCATCCTTCAGCCTCCCAACAGTTTCCTCCATTTCCTTCGCTTTCGCTGCCAGAAGTTCCTGCAGCACCGATGCACTTCTTTTAGAAGGGGAGTCGCCAAGGTGAGCCAGATCTATCAATCCAGCCCTTCCTTGCTGTTATCAGACATCCTTGTGGTTGTATCAGAAGCATCCAGTTTACTTCAATGATCTTGCTCACCTGTGCCTCTGGGATTGGGGTCACATCAGCCAGCTGCTGTCTCAGAGTCGCCATTTCATTATCCTTCTGGGTCGAGACAGCTTCAACCTTTTCGGTGGTAGCTTTGGCATCCTCAAGATCGGTTTGAAGGGTTTCCAGCTGATGCAGGAGCTGATTTCGAGTCCTGAGCACCAGCTGGTGGTCCTCCTCATCCTCCTTCGCGAACTGAAGCAGGGCCTGAATTCACATCGAATCGTATTTTTATTTTTGGTTGAGAGTGGCACTCATTGCTCGACAGGTGAAGCCTGCTCGTGTGGATGGAGACCCAGTCTTCTTGTCAGGAATGCACAAGCACATGATCAGAGCACATTCACAAAGGGAGTTGCAACTTTCAAACCTGCGCCAGATTCAACCGACCACACCCCACCTCTTTCTCTCCCTTGAGCTTGTCTCGCTCAGCCCTCAGGTTCAGCATGGCGCTCCTCGATTCACCCAGCTCCTTCTCCAGCCTGTTGCGCTCGCCCGCGATCTTGGTGAGCTGGTCTTTGAGGGGGCGGACCTGGAATTTCTCCAAGTGGTCCACCTCCTCGCAGATCCGGCCGTAGTCCCCCTTCACGGCCTCCACCTCCTCGAGCTTCCTGTGGAATTCAAGATGACTATTAAATTTTGACGCTCTCCATTTTTTGGCACTCATCTTGTCAGATGTGTTGAAAAACCTCCAGCCAAGGTGAGGGGTTGATTGGCAGGACTCGCTCAAGTATAAGCATGGGAAAGCAAGAAAAAAACAGAACTGCAAAGAGAATTTACTTAATCTGGTTGATTTTCTGGATCAAAGGACAATAATATTTTGGGTCTGGTGAATCCTTGGACTCTGCTTACAAAGGAGTGGAAAAACAAGGCACCTGAGGAATTCGATACTCATTGAACTCTTTTGCACTCTTCAAATCAGGGGCACCATCTAAGACTGTTGGGATCTTTGAACAGATCCATCAGCAGTTAAAATCGAGCAGGAGATTTGTTTGGTTTCAAAACAATACAGGGCTCATGACTTTCACAAAGCTCAGGATTCACTCACCGATCGACAGCTTGGCTGAGCTGACCCTCCCTTTCAACCCTCCTGGCAACCTCTTCCCTCAAGGCACCGATCAGCTCCTGATCAGAAGCCTTCTCCTCCTGGAGCCTCACGGTTTCGGCAGCTGCTTCTCGCCGCATGCACTCCTCCACCGTGAGCTCAGCCTCGAGCTTCGTGATCTTTGCCTGGAAACCCATCGAAACAAAGAGAATTGAAGCATCTGGACAAGGGTGGTTAAGTATCCAGGAAGCAGAAGAACTAACTCCATGAACTAACTCCATACCTGCATCTCCACCTCCATGAGTCGCATTTCTTGAGGACAACACGTCTCCAATTTGCCGGTTTGAACTTCGGCATCCTTGACCACCACTGGCTCCTCACAAACGCTGCTCCACGATTGGGCTTCTGTGCTTTCCTCCACCAGATCGGACGCTTGGAGCTCCTCCTCAATCGAACTCTGTCTTGGAACTGGGTGGGACCTGATCCTCCAGCCGCTGCCATCACCCCGAATCTCCGAATCGTTGGAGCGATTGGAATCTGTCATTGGAGATCTTGAGCTCACACCAACCTCTTTGTCGCATGTTTTTGCATGAGCTCCACTGTTTTCATCAGGAATCCTCCCATGTTGGGCACCATGCAGACCATCAGTGTTGTTGAGGTGGTGGCAAACGTTTTTCACCTTTCCCACGACGTACTCCGGTGGCGGGTTGGATGATGTTTGGCTCCGGGACGGCCTGGAATGCTGTCCCATGAATCTCTTCACAGATTCCTTTCTGGTTTCACCGTATGTAACCTGATCCTTGGCGTTTTGAAGCTTCGTCCATCTGCAAACATAATGCACCCGCTTGCCATGTCTGTCTGTTCTGGTATTCATTTGCAGGAACCCTCCTTGGTTCAGAGGTTGAGTCAGGTGGATCCTTTTGGTGATATTTTGGTCCCTTTCTCAAAGGGCCACCCATTTCGAGGATAGAAATCCTCCACCATCTTTTCATGCCTCTCAACAAATTGATTGACAACAGCAAAAGGTGGTAACATTGGTAAGTGCACACCTGTTCAATCCATCAACCGGATGTTGAAACAAGGTCAAAAATCATGTGCCCAAAAGTTATCAAAGACTCCCACCACTAATCAATTTGCACATCCAGGCAGGCTTGATAGAGTGAGTCCATCGACAAAATCGTAACGCACTGGTGTCACCCAGGCAGATTAGAGATTTTGAAAACCACCTGTTTGGGATTCTCAATCCTACCTGTAAAGGTCTGCTCTCCGATGCAAGGACTCCAGTTCACACTCCTTGGCCTTGAGGGTGACTTCAACTTCCGAGAGTTCTTTCCGTAAGTTCATGTTGGACTTGTATGCCTGGTGTGGATCTTTAGCACAGCCAACTGGATTCCGACCTCGACGAAACGAAGATGGGTCCTGGTAGCAAGTGTGAACACACAGACCCTGACTCAGCATGGCTATTCTCTTGTGATTTTGCCCTTCGAATGCTGGGTGGGTTGTATGGGCAAGCATGGATTGCCATGCATCGATCCCACAAGGGGAATCTTTGGTCAAACAGCGGGGAATATGCCAGAAATTTGTCAATTCTCCATAATCCCCATCAAAACACTATCCTTTGGGGTCTTATGAACCATGAAAAGATGGAAGTCCATGATGATGCAATCAATGGACGAAAAAACTCAAAAATATGGCCCTCACTCTGACACGTCGTAGAAAGCTCTTTGATCCCAATTCCATTGCAACAAGAGTCTCTCAGAACAGTGTATCGGCCAAATGCGGGCTCTGTGATACCTGAAAGATAGATCCCCAAGGTCAAGAAGTGCCTCTGTGGTTCAATGAGCCAGGAATAGCCTCTTATTTGACCCAGGATTGACTGAATGAGGGTCTGACAGAGCAGTTGTCTGACTCAATGAAGGTTTGACCCACTCTGTCTGACTGAGTGGGGGTTGGGCCTCAGCTGTCTGACTTCCAGCTATCCAACCGACAGAGGGTTGACCTTCAACCGAATGACAGACTGAGTGGCAGAACAAGCAAGACAAAGCAGTAAAACACACCTGTTCTACCAGCATCCTACCACATGGTGGTTGGAGCATCTCTGGGTGGACCGAGACTTCGCTCGGGGTGGGTTGGGCCCGAATGGCATATTCTAGAATTTGCCTATTCAGGATTCTGTCCATTCATGGGCCCCGTCGGGGTGAGGAATGTGAATCTGACATGACACAGGATCGTTCAGACCAAAGGAAACAATTAAGATTGCTACAACCTCACTACGAAACAAAAACATATGAAGGAAACAAAGAGAGCAACAAACACACACGCAGGGCAAAAGCACATCATATTTTACATTTGCACAAGCGATGGACAACTGCTTCAGATTCTGTACTCCTTCACGGAATCTCGGACACGGATGAATTTTACACAACTCTCTTGAACATGCATGGAAAAGACCACAACGAAAAATAACACAAAAAATATGCAAGCAAACAGAATTCAACCCCCAGCCCTTAGCATCTATTCGTCACACCACCTGTAGATTTTCCAATTGTCCGCTTTCTCTCTGGGTCCCCATCACTGCACAAATCAGAGCACATGTTTCACCCATATCAATCTTACACAGGGACCTCATCACAAGGCAAATGCATGGAAATTAAGTAGAAGTTCTTTTGGTCTGATAAGGTGGACTTGCTGGGATCCATGGAAATTGCAATGGAGCTCGAATTCGAAACGCTCCTTGGCGACAGAGTTAAAGAAAACGTGTTCAGTAAAACTGGGACACCCACGAGCGCACAGTGTTGAGGAGTTTCCTTTCACTTGTGGAGCCTCCTGAGTGCACACCCACCCGTGACGTCCGCATGGGTATTGGATACCGAAACGTTTCTACCCGAGCTACTTCCTTTCGATCCATCGTAGAACGTTACGGTCGTCAGCGAGGGACTCTCTCTTTGTTGCGAACGCATTATGGCCATTGGTTTTATCACAGTGGTCTTGCACAGAATCGCAAAAAGATGTAGGAGAAAAATCAGGTGTCAGCTCGCAGCTTTGTTTCATTTGGTGTGTTGGGTGGCGAGCATGTAATTCAATGATGTCCCAAAAAATGCTCCAAGTGGCCAACCTGTCTTTTACCATTATTCACCATCTCCCAAATTGTAGTTGATGAAAGCAACAAGTGGAAAGCTTTGAAGAGAACTCTAAAAAAAAAAAAAAAAAAAAAAAGTGGAAAGTCGAGGAGGAGGAGGAGCAAATGACATTTTCCTTTTTTTGATGCTTTCGCCATTACACAATGACAGATGGGAGGCATCAAAAAACAATATCACCTCGCACAGAAAAAAAAACACACAAAAAAAAATACTTCCCCCCCCCCCCCACTTTTCTTCTCTCTTTTGAGTTTCTAAAAATTCAATCGACCCCCATCCGGAACGAAAGAAACCTAACAAAGGACAGGACTTCACAGATATCTTTTTTTTTTTTCTTCTCCGTTCGATCATATATTCCAGTTTCTCCTGCCTCGTGTATTTTGTTTTGCTTTTCCAATAAGCGATCGAACCCTATCTTCAGTACTTGCTTTTTTCGTTATTCTAATTTCCTTCCCTCCCCACAGTTTTAAAAACCCTCGAAAGGAAAAACGAAACGAAAAAAAAAAACAGAAACCGGCAAGGTGCATTTCGTTCGCTTTTACTGCACCTTGCTGCTCTCCGTTTTTTCGTTTTCTAAATTTGTGACCCCAATCTCTTCCTTTTTTCTTTTTTTTTTTCATTTCTTGATTCTTTTTCCCCTCGTTTCTTCGATCAACAATGACTGGCAATTAGCATTACCCTCCCCTTTCCACAAACATTTAAATCGACCCCACAGCAGCCGTTTTTTTTTTTTTTTGGAAAGAAGACCCACCCCGCCATCAAATCCAAACACGAGAAATTTGAAAACGAAAGAAAAAGAACAAAAAAAGTATCTCGTTCCCCACTGAAATATGATCGACATTAAAATTCAAGAATACCAAAAGTTTAAAAGAAAAAAAAAAAAAAAAAGGGGGGGGGAGAATGCAGAGAAGTCCAAAAAAATAGTCTCAAGTCTTTGAGATGTTTTCCCTTCTTCTCAGAGTTTTTTTTCCCCCCTCCCAAAAACCTATTTTTTTGTCAACGGTTGCGCCCCCCCCCCCCCCCCCCCTCTCCCCAAATCTTCGGAAAAAAAAAAAGCCTATGTATCCTCTGAATAAATATAACCGATTTCAGAAATTCTTTCAAGAAAAGAAACAGGGATGGTGTTTCCCAAACAAAAAAAAAGAGAACAAGAAAAAGAGACAGATATAGATTTTCCTTTCTGCTAAAAGTAGACGACACAGAAAACAGAAAAGGATGAGGACACAGTTCCAGAACATATGTATATGTTAGTAAGACAAACCAGTTTTTTTTTATAGATATTATATATAAAATATATAAATTCCCCCTCCCCTCCCCCCCCCCTCTTTTTTTCTCTCTTCCTTTTTCTTCTTGAGTGGGGGGGGTGGGTTTCACCTACTTTACCCTACCCTGGGCCATTTTTTTTTTTTTTTTTAAACCCTCCCCCCCCCAGCCTTGATTTCTACCCTCAAGCCCAAGCACGATGAGTTTTCTTAATGGATCGCGTCGCCTTCCACACAGCGGAATTGCATTTGAACCCACTCCCAAAAGCGATTTGCCACACCCTGTCCCCTCGACGCACCCCCGTCTTGCTCTCGATGTTTCCCAAAATATACCAAATCGACGAAGAGGAGGTGTTTCCGTAGCGGAACAGCGTTTCTTTCGACGGGTTCACCAAGGCCGGGGACAAATCCAGCTGCTTTTCGATCTCCTCGATCACTCCTCGTCCCCCCGTGTGAATGCAGAAGTGCTCGAAAGCAAGCTTGAAGTCGGGGATGTAAGGCTTGATCTTCATTTTGCCCTTCAGGAGCTTCCTGGTTACGAAATTGATGAAAAACAAGACTTGCTCGGAAATGGGGAGCGCCAGGGGGCCCAGAGTCGTGATGTTGGCCTGCGTTAGGATGGAAACACCATCATCAGATTAACCTCCACTCCCCCCCCCCCCAAAAAAAAAAAGAAAAAAGAAAAAAACACACATATCCACCGATAATGCATTCCATAAACTGTCGACACAAGCATCGATCTTGGCTAAAACAAGAGAAGAAGAAAAAAGAACATAAAAGGGAACTTATTTACAAAAAAAAAAAAAACACCTCAAAAAACTTATTTTTTTATACACCTCAAAACACATATTTAAAAAAGAAAGAAGAAACACCTACCTTGAGCGATTCTCCAGCGATGGACATGAGTTCCTTCGAAAGCTTGACTCCGACGTTTCCTTCATCATCCTCCATCTGATAAACGCAAGTGTAGGCAGCATCGTTGGCTCCGATGTGGGTTCTGACCACATGCTTCAGCTCATACTTGGACCTCCAGTAGTCCAGGCGACGATTGGACAGCAGCACAGCAGCCCCCCCCATTCGGAAAAGACAGTTGGGGATCAACATAGACCTCTGCTTGCCATAGTACCTGGTAAACAGTTCAAAAGGAAAAATAAAACAAACATTCTGGGACGGAATGAAAAAAGAGCAACGGATTTCGCTGTGGAAAAAAAACGAAAAACGAAACACTACTGTCCTGTTGGAAAATATCGACCTCACCAGTTTTGAGTGATGTTTTCGGTCGAAAAGACGAGGGCTCGAGAGGAGGGCAGGATTTGTAGCAATTGCCTGGCCAAGTCGATCGCGATGAGTCCGGCGGAGCATCCCATTCCGGAGAGGTTGTATACGACGACGTTGGACCTCATTTTGAAATGGTTGATGATCATGGCCGACAAGGAGGGGGTGGGGTTGAACAAACTACAGTTGACGACGAGAATGTCGATTTGACGAGGGCTCAAACCTTCATGTGGACAGCAACAAAATGGAACGTCTCAAATAAATTGAATCGATTTTTTCTCGAGGCATACTGGGAGTGCGGAGGAGAGGATCAATTTATTTATTTATTTATTATTTTATTATGGTTTATCATGGTTTTCTTTTTTTCTTCTTTTTTTCGGAGAGGACTTCATGCTTGACTACTTGTTGCTGTCGTCCAAAAAGTGAAAATGTGAAACAAAAAACGACACAGCACTGCAAACTTGCAAAAATGAGAAATTAATGAGGGATGAAGGCAGACCTCAGTGACTATAAAATAAACATATATATAATATATTTTTTTTTATTTCGTTGGATAAGTTTGCCTAATATAAATTAAACATTCATTCATATATTTATTTTTTTCCCTTTTTCATTTTTTTCATTTTTTTAAGTGGTCTGCACACCGTTATCTTTAAGAAGCCTGTCGATAGTTGAGAACATCACTTCTTCTGCCTCCTCTCTGGCAGCTTGCATGGAGGGACAAGGCGGTATGCTTGTCAAAGCTGGAATTAAAAAAAAAAAATACAAAACGTTTATTTTCACGAAATGGAAATCAGTCTCTGAGAAACCTTCCAACGTTTGAAATGCAAAAAAATAAAAAGCAACAGGATAAACTCCACCACAAAAAAAAGACGAAAAATTGAACGATGCAGACGCCGAAAATAAGACACCGGCCGAATTGAGAAGCGCGGACTGTTTTTTTTTTTTTTTTTCTGGTTTTTTCATTTTCTGTTTTTTTCGACTTGCCTGGTGGGAGGTAGGTTTCATCACCAAGACCAGACCTTTGCAGAATTTTCTCTTGAAACGACATGGCAACTTCGTCAAAATTCTGGGACCCAATAAAAAAAAAAATCATTAGCACCTGAAATTACGCAGCCTCAACACTATTACTCGAGACCCATCCCTTCGCATTTCCCTCCCGAGCGAATTAAAAAGAAAATGTAAGCAAGCAAATGGTTTTGGTTTTAGATGCTGAATGAGGGATGAATTAAAAAAAAATAGAATGGAAAAATAAATGCGCTCGGCTCACCCCTGACATAGTGCTCTGTCTCATGAATCTGTCGAACGGAATTTTCCCACTGCAAAAAACCACACAAACACCAAAATCAAGCTTCGATTTTTCCACCTTCACATAAAAAACTCGTTTATTCTACACTAAACGTGCAACTGGATAAGCGTCGCCTTCTATCTCACAATCGATTGCGCTTTCCGTGGCGGTTTTCGGTCATCATTTCGTTGCTTTGTTTTTTTTCCTCACACACGGATGAGCTATTGAAAAAAAAAACTGGAAAGATATTAAATAACATGGATTTAACCCAAAATTGATCGGAAAAAAAAAGAAAGAAGAGTGCAGCACCTGTCCCCTTCAGGCTTGTACAGACCGAAATCCATGAGGTAAACTGGCCTGCTTTGAAGACCGACATAGATCGCAGCCACCAATATCAACAACAAAGAGCACCCAGCGAAAGTGACCTGCGTTGACAAATTGAAACCAGCTCAGAAATTCCCTGTTTCTGACTGGTATCCTATTTTTTTGTTTTTTTGTTTTTGTGAATGTTTTTCCCTTCACCCCCCGTATTGTATCAATACAGTTTTTATTCTTTTTCTTTTTTTCCAGAAAACGCCACACAGAGAGGGGTAAGTATCTTGGGAATTTTTTTTTTTAATTTTTTTTAACTATGACTTGGCAAAAAATAGGCCACCTTTTTCCTTTTACGAAATGAATGAAAAACGAAATGTGAGCGGTATCAACATAACTGGCTAAGCTTTGACAGATTCACACATCCATTGAAGGAAACAAGAAAGAAAGAAAAACCTCATCTCCTTCATCGAAGAAGGTCGCTGATCCAAAGCAACTGTACCAGGTTGAACTGGAGATCTGTCTGTCTGGCAGCCATCCATAATTGTTGCATGGCCCCACTCTGATGAGACTTGATCAGCTCCAGCTGGGGAAAGAAAAAAAAAATCTCTTTCAAAATGTCCAGCTAAAAAAACATCCCCCCAAACAAAGTTTACAATGCTGGCTACTTTTCCTTGCATCTACTGGATGAGAATTTTCATTGTGTCTTTTTTTCTTGATCATCATTGTTCAATGATTTCCTTGGTTTTTTATTTTTGTTTTTTAAGGCCAGGTATGTTTTTCTTGCTGGAACACAGCACAGCAGGATTTTCCTTGCACATTTTTTTTCGTTTTCATGTTATTTGGGAACAAAAAGGTACGACAAATCACGAAAGGAAAAAAAACAACCGCAAAAGCGTGGAACAAAGCTCTTAACTAAACGAGTTCGAAAAAGGGGCACGATAAGTTGGGAAGATCTGCTGCGAGGGAGGGGGGGGGGGGCGTTGAAAGATAACTTACCACAAGCAACGCTGCTACCGGAACCAAAAGGAGCGTCAGGATGTGACGACACATCAGCTTATATCCCAAATGAACATATTTCAGAGCTACTCCGCTGGCTTTGTAGTCTGGTGTGCGTGCAGAAACGGGGTCAGCATCAGATCCGCTCTCTCTCATCCCACCCACGGCACCCTTTTTTTTCCACGACGCAAAATTTCTTTCCGTTTTTGCACGTTTCGAATTCGTTCACGTGGATACCGGGTTGAAGTGAGAAATAAGCGTTTTATCCATAAAAAAAGATCCGTTGGCGATTTCGAAACTCGCTGAGTTCGACAGTAATATGAGAAAGGGTGGGCTCTGGCGTGGCACGGCGTCGGTTCGCGCTCGAAGCGAAACGACGCTGGAGGGGGGTCGGAAGGAAGCTCCGGACCTCACCTGTGAATCCAGCGTGGCCCGGCGAGGGAACATCTTTTTTGTCCGTGGAAGAAGAAACCATTTTTCGTTTGGCGCGACAAAAGTGTGCAGAAAAATAACCAAGTCCAAAAAGCTAGGCGCTTTTTTTGAGAAACGAAGCACACGTGGTCCAGAAGATGCGAAGCAAAATGATGACGTGAGGTGGGGGGCTGCGAGAGGAATTACAAATCTGGGGGGTGCTTTTCTTGCAGGTTTTTCGTCTTTGGTCACCTTGGTTTTTGTTTTTTTTTTAATTTCCTTTCACATGGGTTGCAAAAAGCCACATCATGTCGATCCACATGCAAATCATGGAGTTGGCTTTTCCCAATCAATTTGTTTGGAGTTTTTCACACCTCACCTGTTTTGGTTGCTTTTTTTTTGGGGGGGGGAGGAGGTGGGGCAGAGGGGATATGATATTCGTATGCATGTTTGTAAGATAAGCAGGATTGAGTAGTCAAAAACTCTCTGTTTGGATTCTGGTACAAAAGGGGTGTCTGAGCACTTCTTTTTTTAAAGAAAAAGATGTGCACGCACAGAAAAGCACTTTGCCCAACTAGTCCAAGCCTTTTCTTTAGAAATATTCTGCTAGTGTTTGGTTCAAAGTGTACTAGAGGGCTGGTAGAATAGATGTCCAAAGGAAGCGTCTCATAGTCTGGATGCAAGTTGAGCTGGGGTGTGTTTTGAGTGTGTTGTGGGGACAAGCAATTGTACAATGTTATAACATGTTATGTTTATTCAAGGATGTAATATTTTTGTTTTTTGTGTCATGAATCCACGTATGAAGTCGCATGTGACCACCCTAACTCAATCTCAAACTTGATTTGACAGATAAGAAAACACAACTTTCGTTGGGAATGAAGCCCTCCAGGATTCAAAACCTGGTGCGGGCTCGCCATGTCCTACTCAGGGCCGCATTCCATCTCGTAATTTGCACAAGCTTTGTGGCGGCTTCACCCAATTTTCCTGGAGAAGTTCTTTGTACCTGGGGGTTGGATGGACAAGGATTGGATTGGGACACAGAATGTTCAACTACTTCCCATGGTTCGATCGATATCTGCCTATTCGTCGACATCTCCTGCGCGGGGGGAGTTGTCGATATCGCACTGACGAACAGAGGTCTTTCTGGGACGCTCACAAAAGATTTGTCCGACATAGCTTCCCTCCAATCTGTGTACGTGCGTTGAATGAATAGCTTCCTCTTCCACAAACTGTTTGCACCTTTCCTCTTCCTTTCAGCTTGAGGGGGGACATATGACTGACATGCAGTTGAACGATTCCCCAGGGTCCTGACAAATAATAGTTTCCATGGAACCCTACCAGTGGATTGGAAGAAGTTAAAGGATGTCAAGGAAATCAAAGTGGATATGAACACCATCACCGGAGGGCTGCCAACAGATTGGTCAATGGGAAATGATTTGAAGAACACGATAGAGCACTTGGACCTGAGCGACAACACTATTAGCGGGGCACTTCCTTCAAGCTGGTCGAAACTAACGGGTCTGACCTTTCTGTGAGTAGCCGAATAGGATCAATCTTGAACACTCTTTCCCTGATTCGTGAAGGTGGCGGACATACTCACGTGAAAAAAGATGCAGCAAAACTCAAACTTTCTGGGAGCAATGTTTAACGCATAGAAGCGTCCGTGCTTTTTTGAGCAATAAGGCTGGGATTTTCCACATTTCACAAAAGGTTTTTCAGGGCAAAAGTACTTCCAAAGCGATACATCCACACAATCTTCATGAGTTTGAATCGTCTGTATGCTATTCATCAGGTCCGTTGCTGGAAACGGCCTGTCCGGCGGCTATCCTGAAGCATGGTCTCAAATGACAGCATTGAAAACGCTGGACTTGGGGAGAAATGGGTTGAACGGAGCGGTACCCACCGCGTTTCCCGCTTCACTGGAGGATCTTCACCTCGATCACAATTCATTCACCGGCGCCCTACCGCTTGGTCTTTCCCTTCTCACTTCCCTGAAACTATTGTATGGTTTCCCTCACCTTAAGTTTTTCTGATTTTCTTGGTGCTCTTCCATTCGTGCCTCATTGTGTCTTTTTGTGAGAGTTTTTGTGATTCCTTTCTGCGGATATTTGTCCAACAAGCATTGCTGACGCCATCTATGAAATGCCAGGAACGTCAAAGGAAATGGTCTGGTGGGCGCGATTCCTGGCTCATATTCTGAACTCACAAATTTGGATACCTTCGACGCATCTGACAACCTTATCACTGGATGGATTCCTGCCTCATTGGCGTCCATGACTGCCTTGACAAAGCTGCTTGTGAATAACAACGACCTGGATGGGCCGTTGCCTCTTGAATTCTCCACTCTTTCGAGCCTAGATACCTTGAACATCTCCGACAACACAATTTCAGGTGCGGAAGCAGTCCAGTGTGGGTTTTTAATCCCCATCTCGTTTATGCAACTTGTACCCCCCCTCTCTCTCTCTCTCTTCAAGATGCTCAAGCAAGCTTAACAAACTTGTTGTGTTATTGTTGTCAGGGAATCTACTGCCTGAGTGGTCGGGGATGATTTCGCTCCGTATACTCCATTTGGATAACAACGTTCTGACAGGAACATTGCCGCCATCCTACGGGGGCCTCGCCGATCTAACAACCTTGTACGGGGATACAGGTGTTGGCCTTCTGTGTGAAACAAGAACTTGTGCATGGAGGCGTCCATGTTGTTATTTTGCACTCTGAAGAAATAAACATTCCTAGAAAGACATACACACAATAAGCATTACATATCAAAAAGAGAACGCTTCTCAGAGATGTATTACGAAAAAGTGCAGAACAAGAAATATTGCCACAATATTTCAAATCTAGTCCAGTGCAAATAATTTAGTAGAATTTCCACTGACCAGCGTGTCTCACTTTCAGGAAAATCAACGAAAATTTACTTACTGGCACCATACCTCTTGCATGGAGTGGGCTAACGCGGTTGAAGGTGTTGAACCTTGCTGCGAATTCTCTGGGTGGGACGCTGCCAGACTGGGTCTCTACTTTCACAGATTTAAACGCCCTTCGCCTGAAGGGGAACAACTTGGTTGGGACTCTTCCTTCATCCTGGTCCACTCTCACAAAGCTTACTGCATTGTACGTAAATCACTCATTGAGTGCACGAACCTCATTTCAAACCCAAACATACCGGCCAGGACGATTCAAGCCGTGACAGTACCTCTTCAATAAATCTGCTGCTTTTTTGCTTTTATGTATGTATATTGTCTGGGTATATTCCTTGTGAATCATTTCCCTGTTTTATGGGCAAATTTGGAAAAAATGGCACCTTACAATTGTGTTCTCGTGATCAGGAGATTGGATGGAAACTCTTTCACTGGTACCCTGCCGTTGAGCTGGTCCAAGTTCCAAATGATGGAGTATCTTCAACTGAACGGAAACTCGTTGGGAGGGACCTTGCCACATTCCTGGTCAATGATGACGGAGCTACGGCATCTTGATCTCTCGACCAATAGCCTCACTGGAACAGTCCCAGCCTCCTGGTCGACCTTCACTTCGCTCAATACAATGTATGGCCCGTCAGAATCCACTAACCTTTGAGGTGACGAAGCCGATTTGCTCGCCTATTGCTCTTCTGTTTATTGTGTATGAGGCATCGTTGAGTTTTCTCACGATTGAAATGTGTTCCTAACCAGAAACTTCGATGGGAACACAATTATGTGTGGGGGTCTACCTACGTGGCCTGCGACGGAATCATTTTCCGGGACCAACTTAATGTTGCCCTGTCCAGCTCCACCGCCACTTCCACCCTTCCCTCCACCACCGTATCCTCCACCATCTCCCCCGCCACCATCGCCTCCCCCCTCGCCTCCTCCATCGCCTCCACCGTCCCCTCCACCATCTCCTCCGCCACCATCGCCTCCCCCCTCGCCTCCTCCATTTCCTCCGCCGTCTCCTCCGCCATCTCCTCCACCGTTTCCTCCCCCATCGCCTCCCCCATCGCCTCCCCCATCGCCTCCCCCATCGCCTCCGCCGACGTCACCTCCGCCATCTCCTCCACCGTCTCCTCCGCCATCCCCCCCGTCTCCCCTGTCTCCTCCATCTCCTCCACCATTGGCTCCGTCACCACCATCTCCTCCCCCTTCTCTTCCAACAGCTCCTCCGCCATCCCCTCCGCCACTAGCTCCGTCACCACCATCTCCTCCCCCTTCTCTTCCGCCATCTCCTCCACCATCTCCACCGCCACTAGCTCCGTCACCATCATCTCCTCCCCCTTCTCTTCCAACAGCTCCTCCGCCATCCCCTCCGCCACTAGCTCCGTCACCACCATCTCCTCCCCCTTCTCTTCCGCCATCTCCTCCGCCATCTCCTCCCCCTTCTCTTCCACCGTCTCCTCCACCGTCTCCTCCACCGTCTGCTCCACTGTTTGCTCCACCGTCTACTCCACTGTCTCCACTGTCGCCGTCTCCTCTGCCATCTCTTCCCCCTTCTCCTCCCCCATTGATGGGGGAGATATCTCCTCCGCCATCAACACCAAGTTTGGCACCAACATCTCCACCCCCTTCAGTTCCCTACTTCGAGCCGTCAACTGTACCCCTCGAGCCTCCTCTCTCGCCTCTATTACCGCCACAATCTCCGATGCCTCCTACTATACCCCTCCCCATGTTACCTCCGTCCCAATTTCCTCCACCGACGCCACTTTCAAACGTTCCTTCACCTCCTGCACCATTGATTGATGCTCCGAACATCCCCTTCGCACCTCTTTCCCCCGAATCCCCTCCACCTTCTATGCCAATGGAGCCCCCTTTCACCTCTTCTTTATTTCCACCTCCAACAGCACCATCGATTTTCCCACCACAACCCAAGTAAGCCTGCAACCCACACACCCTCACACAAAAGCTTCGCTAGTTCAGCTGTTTATGTTGTATTTATAAGGGAATGCAGCTCCAAAAATATAGCATTTTTGTAGGCTAAAGTACCAAAGCTGCGGAAATTAAGAGAATAAATATCCATCCAAAGTGCTGGGAAGGAGAATAAACACTATATGTTTTCTTCTTTATCAACTGTCGTACTGTGACGATTCATATTGTGCTTCCCTCAGTGTTCCATCGCATCCGCTTTCCTTTCCCCCCTCGCCACCCCAACTACAAGGGCCACCCCCTCCGTCGGCCTTAACATTGATTCCACCATTTGTATCTTTATTAACACCCGCTATATGTTTTCAGGTAATCGCAAGCAAAGTCTTTTGCTTCTGTTCCAGTGCCAGTGTCATGCTGTTTTTAGAGAATTTTACGCAAGAGAAAAACATGCAAAACAAGTTACATGCGTTTTTCTCGGTTGTTTCTGTTTGATTTCCTTGGCACACAAAAAAGCTCATCTCTGGAAAGTCACAATAATCAATCCTTATCGCCTTTCCAAAGAAACTGGGAGCTCCAACTTGAATCCTCTTTAAAGATTCAGTGTTCCAAAAGCACATAACGCGAATTAGAGTCTGTTCTTTGACATTCCTTTTGAGGTACTGGTGTTCTGCAGAAAATTGGAAATCTCCACAAAAGCCTCATGGTCCTGACCGAAGGAAATGCTTGCTTGGAAGAGATTCTGGAGAAGAGGGTGATTCCAGAGATAGTCGACGGTGAAATGGTGTACCATGAGCTTGAGATGGTTGCGGTTCGATACGAATTCAAGTTGATCAACCCCCGAGCCAGAGTTCGGCCGCTTCGGGGCGTACATTTCTGTGTGGCTATTGAATTTTCTGAAGTGTTGTGCTGAAGAGTTCTTGGGGTTGGCCATAAAGATGACAGTTGCTTCTGTTAGGGGGGTTGCATAGAGTCAGTTCTTTCCTGTTGGGAGAGTATTTTAGAGGGTGTCTTGGGAAGAGATGGGCTTTCCAACAACATAACGAAAAACATACAGGGGGGTATTAGAGGGCTGGGCCCGGGCGGGGCTGCTAGATTCTGGAGAACGCCGCTTTTGGTTGCAATGATTTGGTAGCAGATACAAAAACAAGGAGACTCGAAAAACATTCTTACAAATTTAGCGCTGAGATGAACATTTCTCTCAGTGTTCTTCTTCAATGAATTCTATGTGTATTTTTAGATTTCCTCCTCCGCTGGGGAAAAACAGAAAATCTGAAAAAGCTAATTAACCACATTACTTTAAAAATAAAAAAAATCTTCCTAATTACTTATCACACAGAAGAGACCAAAAGAAATAAAATGTTCCTGTGTGTGTATATTTCCTTTTTTTTTCTTCATCCTTTTTTTTCACAAAAGCAGGATTTGCAATCCCCATGTTAATTCTGATATGCACGAAATGCTTTCATTGCCACAATGGCAAACTATGTATATATTTTATATGTTTTTATGCATATTTTTCCGCTCCTCCCCTTTTCCACCCATTGAAACCATCCTTCACCAGAAACTCCACAAACCACAAGACGACATGTAAAAATTAGAAAGACATTACTTTCTGAAGAACATACTTAATATTTTTTTTCGAGTGTTACTTTTTGCTGCCGCTCTCTTTCTACATATATTCCCTCCCTCATTAAAAATAAAATGTAAAAAAAAAGAGCAATTGAATGTCCACACACATGAGCAGGAACACATCTCAAAAAAAAAAAAAAAACTCGTATGAGTAAATTTCTTTATCATTTTTCCACACAGTTCTTTTTTTTTCTCTTCCCATCCATCCCCCCCTTCACGATACAAAGCACCTCTCGGCCTCACACACAAGCACACAATACTCTTTTTTTTTTTCCTTTTTAATAATAAATCCCCTTGGAAATCTCGACACACGCTCTTTCTTTTAATTTTTTTTTCCTTTCCTGGGCTTACTTCATTCTTTTTTTTTTTATAATAACTTTCGCAAAATTTGTTCTCTTTTCCTTTTTTAAAAAAAGGTGTACATTTTTTTCGAATAGAAACAAAAAAAAACAATGGCAAATAACATTTTCTCAGCATCGCTTCCTTTTTTTTTTGTTCCAGTCCTTTTTTTTCCATTAAAACACTCGGCATTTTTTTTTTTCGTTTTACATTTCTTCTTCTTCCTCCTCGAATTCACCCTCCTCTTCGGCGGTGGCATCTTGATATTGCTGATACTCGGACACCAAATCATTCATGTTGGACTCAGCTTCAGTGAATTCCATTTCGTCCATGCCCTCTCCAGTGTACCAATGCAAGAAAGCCTTTCTTCTGAACATAGCCGTAAACTGCTCGGACACCCTCTTGAACATCTCCTGAATGGCCGTCGAGTTGCCGATGAAAGTGGCAGACATCTTCAATCCCTTGGGTGGGATATCGCACACGGAAGACTTGACATTGTTAGGAATCCATTCGACGAAGTAGCTGGAGTTCTTGTTCTGCACGTTGAGCATCTGCTCGTCGACCTCCTTGGTTGACATCCTTCCTCGGAACAGGGCGGATGCGGTCAAGTATCGTCCGTGACGTGGATCGGCGGCGCACATCATGTTCTTGGCATCCCACATTTGCTGGGTGAGCTCAGGAACGGTCAGAGCCCTGTACTGCTGGGAACCCCTGGAGGTCAAGGGAGTGAATCCCACCATGAAGAAATGCAGACGAGGGAAAGGAATGAGGTTGACAGCCAGCTTCCTCAAATCGGCGTTCAATTGACCGGGGAACCTCAGGCAGCAGGTGATTCCGCTCATGACAGCAGAGATCAGATGGTTCAGGTCTCCGAAGGTTGGGGTCGTCAATTTCAGGGTACGGAAGCAAATGTCGTACAGGGCCTCATTGTCGAGGATCATGCACTCGTCGGCGTTTTCGACCAGCTGATGGACGGAGAGGGTGGCATTGTAGGGCTCCACCACAGTGTCAGACACCTTTGGGGATGGCACGACAGAGAAGGTGAGCATCATTCTGTCTGGGTACTCTTCACGGATCTTAGAGATGAGCAGGGTGCCCATTCCTGATCCAGTACCACCACCCAACGAGTGGCAGACCTGGAATCCTGGAAAAAAAAGACGAAAAACACACGCACATCGGTCAGACCAACGAGTCATACCATCAGGAAAGCGCGCTGCGTCGGCAAAACAGCGAGCAAGATGCACCGGTGCGACGGTTTCATCCAGACTGACGACCGTGACGGCGTACGATGGTCATCCCATATGATCGATGCGGATTCGATTGGGCACATGGAGCAGACGACCCCTCAATGTGAAAAATGACGACCGGTCGAGGTGGGCCCGGATGCAGCGCGCGCAAAAAACACAAGCGCACCACCCGTCAAACTCCAGCCATGAGTAAACGCCCGAAGGCAAACTGGCCGGGAGCCTGGGGCCCAAAACGACGACTTTGCATACCCGGGCTGGATTAGCCACCTCACGATCCAGCAATCCACAGTGAAAAACGCAACAAGTGAAGATAGTACCCCCCCCCAGTGGTAAACCGACGCCCTCGCACGTCGCGACCACAGCGAAAAACATAGCGGAATCGAAACAACAAACACCAAGCTCCGCTCCGGACAAAGGTACCCGGATCCGGCGGTAGCGACACAGTCTCCACGAGACATCGAGGGTTCTCAACGCGACATCACCAGATAAACCTCCAGATCCAGCAACAGCTCAGAACGGCACCAGAGGTGCAAGAAACGAAGGGGGCAAACTGGCCACTCACCCTGGAGGCAATCGCAAGACTCGGCTTCTTTCCTGACCACATCCAATACGGAGTCGATAAGCTCGGCTCCTTCGGTGTAGTGTCCCTTGGCCCAGTTGTTACCCGCGCCGGTTTGTCCAAAGACGAAGTTGTCCGGTCGGAAAATCTGACCGTATGGCCCAGACCTCACGGAATCCATGGTACCTGGCTCCAAGTCCATCAGGATCGCTCTAGGCACATATCGCCCTGAAACGCAATTCGAAAAAACGTCGTTAGAATCGATATCGAGGGCGGAAAAACGGACGTCCCGTGGCGCAAAAGGGCTTTTCGAGACAGAAACACTCACCACCGTTGGCTTCGTTGAAGTAAACATTGATCCTTTCGAGCTGAAGGTCGGAGTCCCCGTGGTAGGTCCCGGTTGGGTCGATTCCGTGCTCGTCGCAAATGACCTGACCGCCAAAACTTGGTCAAAATCCAGTCCAACGCCAACGACGGACGAAAGGCGGGCCAACCCTCCTCGCCCACCGCTGAGCACGGGGACTGCAAAGAAGTTCGAAAGACGCGAAAACTCACCTCCCAGAACTTGGCACCGATCTGGTTACCGCACTGGCCACCCTGGATATGAACGATTTCACGCATGTTGGCTTTTCAACGGTTCTCGAAACTAGAGAAACGCTTTCGGGTTTGGTGTGGAGGACCGAGATAACTATGGCGCTGAAAGGGGAGCCGAGAAGCGCTGAGCGGGAAAATGAATGACGCTCTTTGGCCTGGGCAAGGATTAAATCCCGGTTGTTTTGCCAGCAAATGAAGTGTCGAGAAGAAAGGACCGCAATAACGGTCACATCTACCCCCGTTATTCACCAGTGCCTCTCGCGGCAATCTGGCAATCCTCGCCCTGGTCGGGCCCCCATCCAGTCCACACAGCCCCCTCAGCATTCTTCGAAACGTCGTTCCAGCGAAGTTGGAGGGGTGTTCCTGAAACACACGAATTGCCCATCCTGCATTCACATTGGTGAATCGATCTTTCCCCCAAAAAGACAACCCCCCCCTGAATTTGCATGGTGGGAAAATGCCGACTGTGTTTTCTCTGGGCAGTGAGCAGTGGCATTGACAGGGCAGGACTCCAGCAAATTGTTTTTTCTGCTTCAGATTCTTTCTTTGGGTGGAGGGGGGGAAACATGCATTTCAGCAGGCTTGCAAGAATTACCCCCCCACACACAGAAAAACACACTGGATGGAAACAAATATACCAACATCTTACACGGCTATTCCCCGACTTCATGATGGGACCCATCATCAAAGAACCCTTTCAACCCCCCACCTTTCCTTTTTTTCTTTTTCTTTTTTCCTTTTCCCTGAGCTTGCATAAGGACCGAAAAAAAATGAGACAGACATACGAGCACACAAAGAAGACATCCTTGATCGACATTCCTTTCGTCTTGTTTTCTTTTTTAAAATTCCAATTTTTTCTTTCTTTTTTTTTTTCTGTTTCCCCCCCTCCCTCTGTTTTTAAGTTGTTTCTTTTTATATATTAAAATAAACCATCCACACTTTTCCACCCCATTGGAAAAAAAATACATATGTGCACATACACCACAAAGAAAACCCCCAGCGTTGGTGCAAATAATTTTCTTCCCCCTCGTCCATCCCACAACAAAACCCCATTTTTCCCCTCCCTCCCCACCCCTTTTTTCTTCAAATCATTACAAAGCAAACGACGGTGAAAACCTTGGATCCGTCAACGATTCATAAAAGAAAGAGAAAAAGAAAAAAAAATAATAGAGGGAAAAAAAATACACCAAAGGACAGCCAAGAAAAAATAAACCACCACCTCGCACCCCTCAGTTCACACCCCACCGCTCTGTTTTCTTAGTTAAAAATTTCCTTGAGCGAATGCACCGTTTTTTCACTTCTTTTTTTTCCCTTCCAAAAAGAGAGAAAAGAAATTCGAGGTATCGTTTGAAATTCCTTTTTTTTTTCAATCCCAAAATAACTCAGCACCATTCACCCATATCCCCCAGTCTCCATCCCCCCCCCCCTCTCTCCTTTGTTTCTTTTCCTTTTTCTCCTTTCTTTTTCCAAAACGAGTGAAAACATAACTGTACTTTTGACCCAGTCAACCCCCTCGCCTGACAATCCTAAACTCCCCCGTCTGGACCACACCATCGTTTCTGTTTTTTGTTTTTCTTCTTTTTCCTTTCCTTTCCATCTTTCTTTTTTTTCCTTCTATATCAAACTTTTCTTTTCTTACAGGGTCGGAAGAGCCAAGGTATTGGCACTGGGGTGAGGTTTTTTTTCCCCCACAAAAGGAGGGGGGGAAAGGAAGGGGGGGGCAAGAAACATCCCACACTCAGCAGCATGAGCTCTTTTCTGTTGTGACAGGACGTCCAGTTCCTGGGTGCACTGTGTTTGGTCCACTTTGGTTGGTCACTGGCTGGGTTGCCATGCTGCAAGTAGAACACAAACAAGACAAAAAAAATTGAGCAAGATTAATGTAAAACCAATAACTGAGCAATAATGCATCAAACAACCTCGAGAATGGTTTGGTGGATGCGTGTTCCAACTCCCCACATTCACCCCCCCAAAAAAAACGAAAGGAAAAAACCATCAACACTACTGGGGTTGACATGCATCATCGTAAAGACAGACTCTAAATGTTTAATTCTACAATCTAGACTTCTACAGTGAAGGCAACATTCTGACAAAAACACCCCACAAAAAAAACACCCCAACTTGTTTCTTGTCACTCTGCAGAGAAAATAAGGATCCGTTTCTCGGATCTTCTCCATATTTTTTTCACAGCATTGATTGCTTTTTTTTGCTCTGTCATGAAGCCAGTGGTCATCAAAAAAAAGCAATCCATTGTTTACGTACACATAAAACGCACAGGTTGCCCCCAATACACAATTGCTTATTCGATAGTAGAACCCCCTAATGCATGATAAGTTATAGTAGATCAAACAGAGGCTTCTTCATTTAACAAGATTCTCAAAATTCCCTGCTCGGATGCCTGCTACCACACCCTCATAGAACCCCCTTTTTTATTTTAAAGCCAGCAGGTGGGTTTCGTTCAAAATGAGAATATGTTGCTCCATTCCCCATGCACTCCCTCTCTCTCTCCAGAGATGGATTGCTGATGGGATTTTGCAAAGGAGAAAATGATTTTTTTCTTCGACTCACCGGTTCTTGATCTCTTGGGCCATGGTCATGAAAGCTTGCTCTACGTTCGTAGCATTCTTTGCACTGGTCTCCAAAAACTTGATTCCCAACTCATCAGCATAGGCCTAAGAACCAACCACTTGTTAATTTTTAAAGAATAAAAAAATACAATCTAAAAACTGATAGAATTCGACAATGACCACAAACCCTGATATGCTCAGCTATGAACTCCTCCACTCTCTCACCACATATCGAGTGGGTTTTTCTGAAGAAGTTTTTTTCTTTATCTTTTTTTCTTCCTTGTTCTTGGAGTTGGAAGGGGTGAAAAGGAGCAAGCTGGCTTTGAAACCCCATTATTTACAGTATTTTTTTTTTTTCAAATGTTTTTTGGGGGGTCATACCTTAGCCGTTTGGAAGTCCACCACTTTCTTGTTCGTCAAGTCGCTCTTGTTACCGACCAAGAGCTTGTTGACGTTCGGGTTGGCATATCGGTCGATTTCATTCAGCCACTGTTTTACGTTGTTGAAACTCTCTTGCTCCGTAACGTCGTAAACGACCTGGACGAAACCAAAAAGCATCAGCTCCTGCACACTTCCCCGCCCATATTATTATGGTTTGCAAAACTCCCCAAACCCTCTCTCTCATCTTTTAACCCGCAAAGAATTCGTGGACCCAAAAATAGGCGGGGGGACGACCACGCGCTTTCGGCCTTTTTTTTTCTTTTTTCTCCCGCGGGTCGATGTTTTGAGATCGTCCAAAAGAGAACAACGACATTGACTTTTGGATATTCGTTTTCAGCTTTGTCGCGTTTTCAAACCCAAAAAAAAGAGGGGGAGGAAGCAAGAAGGAAAAATACTCACAATGATGCCGTGGGCACCCCGATAGTAGCTGCTGGTGATGGTGCGGAACCTTTCTTGTCCAGCCGTGTCCCACTGAGAATCGAAAGGAAAAAAACCCAGAAAAGTCAGACCGTTTTAATCGAACTCCGAAAGGAGACGACGTTCGAAGTAAAGGGCACTTTTTTTTCCTGTTTCCCCGAACAAACTTGCTCGAAGGGACAGGCGAATCGAATCGGTCTCACTCACGATTTGCAGCTTGATCACTTTCCCGTCCAACTCCACCGTTCGAATTTTCTGCACAACGAGGTAAAAAAATAATTATTATCAGCTTCGACAAACGACAGCCCCTCGCAGCGACGACGTGAAAGTTTTGTTTGCCCCCCCCCGAGGAGAATTTCACTCACGAAGTCAACTCCAATCGTGCTGATATAGCTCTCCGTGTATGTGTCGTCCTGAACCAAAAGGAATCCCCAGAGCGTCAGGGACTGAGATTTTATCGAAGCAACGAGACAAAAAAAGATGAATGCTGCTCAAAGGTTATCGACACCGACGTCCTTACCGCGAAACGCAACAGAAGGCAAGACTTTCCCACGCTGGAGTCCCCGATCAGCAAGAGCTGAACGAACGAAGAAAAACAACAGCGAACGTCACGTCAAGCTTCGCAATCCCCCCCCAAAAAAAAACAAACAAACAAAAGAACGACAGAGAGCCTCGCATTCTTTCGAGCAGAAAGAAGAACTCGAATGCGACGCGTGGACAGCGCCCGAGAAAAAAACAGAGTTGTCAATCAGATCGCTGTTTTGGTTTCTTTTATTCTTTGCTTGCTTTTCTTGTCACCTTGAAGAGATAATCACTGCAAAAAAAAACAGCGCACGAGAAAATTCGAGTCAGCGATTGTTTTCTCTTTCTCTCCTACTCCCCCTTTCCCAAATATAGATCGTAACAACAGACCGTCCCAACAAACACTCAAACGCGCAGCAAACAAGAAAACACTCGAGCGAAGCTCTCAACTCACTATTCGGGGTTCATCTCTGGACAGAGTCGATGGGACCGAGAAGCAGCGAATGGATCTCGCGACGATAACAACTCTCCGAGAACGACGGTAAAAGAGAAACAGTTTTCTCACTCTGGCTGGCTCTTGTTTTGCAAAGGAGAAGGGGGAGCTTCGCGCGGTGATAGCGAAAGTGCGTTGATGTGATGGTCCTGGTGATGCGTCACAGCCCCCACCTTCCGTCCAATTAGAAATGACTCGTCACCAGTGACAGTTCCCTCAACCCCCCCGAAAAATGTTTCAGAAACACGAAAAATGAGCTGATCATCCGTGTCTGACACATTTTGCTTTTTTCACCCAGAAAACAAAAAAGGCAGAAAAATAGAGGAAAAAAATTCATTGACCCACAGGATTTTCATCTGAAAATTTGTTTTTTTTGAAAGATATTCTGTGCACTGCATCATTCCACTTTCTGTAAATTCGTGAACTGTGGCATCAGTTGATTGAATGGGCTCCATTGTTTCGGTCCAGAGTTGCAATTTCTTTGAAGAATGCCGGAGAATAGAACAGAACGAGAAAAGAAAACATTGGTGGATTGCACACATCTCTCTCTCTTATTCCTGCAAAATTTGAAGCTGGGCTTTTCATGATGTCCAACAATTGCTGCTTGAAGAACTGTCCAGCTTCAGAGTTCTACCGAATTTTGGCTTTGATTTCCCCCAGCCGCTGAAGTTCATTGTCACCACCATGATTTTATTTGTTTGTTTTTTTGGTTCACGTCCTGATGATGCACCGAAACAAGACATCATGCTCATTGCTGGCATATTCATAGCCCCACCTCCTTTTCCTCAGAAGAATGCTTGCAAATCTATGGTTGGGTCAACATGATTGTCACACACACAAATCCCCACATCACTGTTCCTTTCCCAAATGCTGGATTGCAGCCACCGATCTGTTGAAAAACATGTATCGAAGCAAACATGTGTTTTTCTCCCTCCTCTGGTCTTTGATTTCCTGAGCGAATATGATCAATTCTAATTCGTTCGCAGCGCTCGCGGACGAGAGGTCGTTCCACTCTACAGAGCCGACCTCTTCGACGCCGAAGGCTGCTCGACCCAAGGGCGCATCGCGTCGGCGCAAGAAGAAGAATCCAAAGGGCTCGACGAGGAGCGAGATCCCGAAAGGTGTCAAAGTGCTCATCGATGAAAGCGAAGACTCGTCGAGCGACTCGACCGTGGTGGTCGCGGGGGCGATGCGAGGGTCGGCCGACGGAGCCAGAGATTCGTTGCAAAGGACGCTCCCGCGAACGTTGTCGAGCAACAGTAAGAACGATGGCGGTCGGTTTGGGAAGGTGGCATCGGGGAGCGAGCTCAGAGTGAGGGCCAGCAGGAATATCGGGGTGTTACAGAAACGAGGTGATCGGATCGTTATCTTTGCGTCTCGGAAAGATTTGGTCGAGGCGTCAGTTTTGACGACTTTGTATTTTTTTTCTTTTTGCTGTGAGTGTCGCTGACTTTGGCAGTGTGTTTGCACATTTAGAGAGTCAGCACATTGGATCCCCCCTTTCGCCGGCCCTTCCACAAAGGATAGAAGGTGAGAAGAAGCTTCCCCTTGTTTTTGAATGAAACTATCAATCCAGTTAATTAATTTGTACTCTTTTTGTATGGACGTTTTTCCGCAACAACAAAAAATGCGCTGTGAACACTGTAACACCACGAAACCATGAGTGTTCAGCACAAAAGTTTCAACACTTTCGAAGAGAAAATGTTTTGTGCAAAACAATTTCACAAAACTTTCCTTCATTCAGAGGGAAGCTGATGAATGTTGAATGTTGTGTGTGGGGGGGGTCCAGAGGAGCCTGTTCCAACATTTGCTACATACTGGGCTGGGGAAATAATGACGCAGCCCAAAGAATTCAAGATGGATGTTCTTCGAGAAACTGAGCGCGATAAAGTGTGAGTGTCGTTCCCATCTTCCCCCCCCCCCCCCAAATAAATAAATAAATAAACTAAATAAACTAATAAATAAATAAACTAAATTAGTTTGTGTATGTAAATAACTTGAGGGCTGAATAATCACCGAAAGACAGACGGCCTTCGTTGTGCAAGTTTGCCTTATGTAAACGTAACATTCATTGATTATGTTTTATTTTATATTTTATTGTTCTATTATATTATATTCAGTTGAGTTCAATCAACTAAATGTTACAGAACACCTACAGATTGGAAAGTTTCTGCTGGTGAACACAGGGGTGCGATTGAAAAATTGTTCCCTCCTCAATTTTTCAAAAAAAAAAGAAAAGACGGAGGGAATAATGTTTCAAAGCAACTTTGTGAGGGTTGGGTTCCTGCCTTTTTTTTTTTTAATTCAGGTACAACACCCTGTGGCGAGTGCCATATCACTTGGAAAGGTTTGTGTGGGTGGGAGTTTTGGTGTGCATGGATTCTCTGCTGGTGAGTGGCAAATCGAATCAAGCGCTGTCAGTCTATGTGATCTCCATCCATCCTTATGTTTGAATGAAAAAACAGTAAGAAAATAAAAAAAAAACCAATATTATAATGATATGGGGGGTTGTGATGGTTGGTGGGCTACCTTTGCAGCATTATTTCCCTCTGATTCTTTCTTTTTTGTACTTTTGGAAAAACAAAGAAAAGGGGAAAGTGATCATTGGAAGGGCTATCTCGCAACTCACCCACTCTACCACCGTTTCTCATCAAAAAAGTTGTGTTCAAAATTATACCTCAGCATAAACCAAAAATTCTCAAGGAGGTCGATAAAAATTAATTAAGTTTTTCTTTTTTTTGTTCTTGGCTTCGTGGGGTCTCTGCCTGATTTCCCTTGGACAGATGTTCGTAGGGTTTATTGACGATGCTTCCGTTTCGCTGTGGTCGAGACGCTCTGTTCAGAAGGGGTCCCCTCAGGGGGAACGAATTGTTCGATAGGATTTGCTTAGGCATCATGGTGCTGGGAGTGGCTGTGCACATGAAATACGTGGCCCCCAGCAGTCTGTATTTCGGAATGAAAGATATCACGTCGGAATTTTTGAAAATCACATTGGTGCACCTGGCTCTGGATATAGCGGACAAGGTCAGAGGCTCGAAACCGAAATAGGTGGTGTTGCTTTTTATTTATTTTGTCTTTCACTATTTGGAGGTTTTCTTAAAGCAAACACGAAAGTACCCTTCTTTTTCTTCTTGCCCTGCAACCCTTTCCCCCCCCAAAAAAAAAAATTAAAATTAAAAGGAAAAAGAGAAAGAAAGAAAATAGGGAAAGAAAGGAATTCGAAACTTCTTAAGATTGTTTGGCTGTTACAGTAGTTGCCTTTCTGCATGAAACCAGATTGTTTTTTTCTTTGCTTCTTTTTTTTTCTTTTTTTTGGGGGAGAATATTGGGTCAACCCCCATTTTTGAAGGCACTGACAAATACTATTCTCCTTGACCAGATACTGTGCAACTTTGGGGTGGATGTGCTGGAGGCGCTGTCTGGCACCTGCACCCTATATTCGACCGGTGAAGCCAGCGTTTTCACAGTCGTAGCCGATTCGGCATTGGCTCTCATGACTGTCATGCTGCACAGCTTGGTGATCATGAGTTCAGCCATGGTTTGGTACGTCGCCATGGCCTCGTCCGAGAAAACCGCAATGTTGGGTTTCCTCATCGTCAGTAATTTTGGCGAAATCAAGGGCACCGTGTTCAAGCGATTCGACCCTGCAAAGCTGTTCAGTCTGACATCAACGGTATGCTATTTTTTTTGTTTTATTTATTTTTTCCTTCTTATATGTGTGTGTGTGTTATATTTTTTGAAATGAATTGAAATTATTTTACACAAGGCCAAAAGGCTGAGTGCAGTCTGTCATGGAAACATATTTTTGGCTGACTGTCAGAAGTGAACCATCGTTTCATCCCAATGTCGATATCTAGCGCTCTACCCCAAAGGCAAACAAAGAAGAAACAGAATCGAGTTTAATTTTTCAATATTTTCTCGATCGATAAGAAAAATATGTCCCCGCAGGATGTGGTGGAGCGATTCCACCTGATCATTGCAGCATTCTTCATTCTGGTGGAAGACATGGGTCAAAACGGAATGTGGTTTCCTCGAAGGGAAATTTTGACGCTGTGCACCACCATCCTGGCCTCCGAATCCCTCGTCGACATGATAAAACACTCCGTTCTGGGAAAATTCAGCGACATCCGACCGGGCGTCTACAGAGAATTCCTCCGGGACATTTGCCAGAAAACCACCAGATGCTCCTCGCACAACATGCATCAATGTCTGGTGATGGAACCCTTGGGACCTGCGGTTTTGCTGGTCAGGATTGCCATTTCGGCTTGGTATGTGTTTTGGGGGTCGATGGATGAGGTGGGGGTGGGGTGGAAAGGCCGAGGGGTGATTTTGAGTTGCATCTTTGGGTGGCTGTTTGCTTGCAAAGTTTTTTTGGGCTATGGGTTGAAAAAGGGAGCGGTGTGGTACTTGACGTATTTCGAACGAAATCATGGCAGGCCGAGGACTCCGAGGGGGGATAGCATGAGGAAAAAAGACAATTGATGGTTTAAAAAAAAATAAGGAACGTTTTGGTATTGGGTGTTAAGTTGTTGGTTTTTTTGGGGGAGAGAGGGGGGGTGGGGTGGGAGGGCAGAAATAATGAGGAAGTTGAGCGGATTGATTGTTTGAAGATCAGAAACAAATGTGGTGTCTTTCTCTTCTTGTTTTGCTTTGTGTGTCCCCATAAACAGAAAATTTCATAATTTGGTACCTCCTCAATGTTCGGAGACTGAAGCACAGGGCGCCAC
This sequence comes from Bryopsis sp. KO-2023, assembly GCA_030272585.1. Taxonomy (NCBI): domain Eukaryota; kingdom Viridiplantae; phylum Chlorophyta; class Ulvophyceae; order Bryopsidales; family Bryopsidaceae; genus Bryopsis; species Bryopsis sp. KO-2023. The sequence goes on along the minus strand of BSYQ01000004.1, from coordinate 3,768,512 downwards.
GATACGTGATACGCTTTATGTGGTGAAAACAAAAATATGGAAATAAATAAGTATATAAAAAAAACAGTTCTCCAATGAAGAAAATCGCAAGAGAGAAATGTGAGAGAAAGCTGTCGTTTAATTGCTGCCTTGCCTAGGATTTCAAGGAATGCTTGGCTGGCTGATCTTCTACAAGATGTCCTCCAGTTTCATCAAACACCTCCAAAATGAATGAGCAATGCTGTGATTCTGTTGCGATAATCTGTGGTGGTTGAAAAACTTGGGGAAAAAAGAGCCTTCAAGTGGCCAAACTTACAAAACCTCCACGATGTTGCTTTTTGTCCTGGAGAACCAACAGAAATCAATACAAACACTACTAAGCAAAAATATCTGGCTCTTATCGTACACTCAAGAATTGCCCCCAAAACCATGTGTTGAAAAATTGAAACTCAATATTATCGAAGTTTGAGATTCATGCTTGAAATATCTACTTTTGGTCGATTTCTATGCAAAACAACATCAACAAAAAACCACAGCACTTCACAAAACATTGGAGAACAGGGATGGGCAAACTGAGTAGTGGCACCCTTGAGGGGTCATCCCGATCATGCTTCAATAGTACGATTGATCGACCGACTCGGATTGCTTCGTCTTCCCACCCGACACCTGTCCAAGAACGTCGATCTTGGACATGGGTGGTGTCCACTCAGAAGGCTGCTCGGAGCAGACACGGAGCAAGTTTGCCAGAAACCACATGCCAATCATGCGTTGGCGTATAAATTTGACACTGGTTCTACTGAGAATCATCTCACCGCGTGTGTCTCTACGGATCGAACCCGGCGGCTGCGGATCCACCTTTTGTTGGCCATCTCAATCCTTCGTTTCGCTTTGCGCTAAAAAAAAAAGGAAACACTCTACACCATGTCGTCAAATATCGGTGTCCAGGCGGAAGCAAATTCAACCTCGAGCACCGCAGTGTTAGTGCCCTCTGTGGGCGGAGCCCAAAACGATGGATTCGTCGACGAAAACGTTGCGAGTGGGGTATTTCTGGCGGACGGCCAAGAATGGAGGGGTCCTCAGCGCGACACCGTGCTGCAAGAAATCACCCAAGACTTGTTGCACCGGAGGGTAATCCAACCGGAAGCTTTATGTCCTTTTCAACTCCATTCAGCGCGCTCGTGAAACGCACCATGCGATCGATTGATCGGTCAATCTCTGTCTTTCTGCGGTTCCGTGTCGGTTGCTCGTCGAAAACTCTGTGGATTGGCAGCTGAGTAGGTAAAGAAACTGAAAGCCCGCGTCTCGTTGTTTTCTTTTTGCAGGGGGCCAGCGCACCGCAATCGGGCTCTACCACCCCTGTCTGTGAGTGATTCGCGTTTTTTTTTTCTTTTACGATGCTTTTGCCTGCCTGTGCACGGGAGTTGTGTTTTCTTGAATACGGCGCATGCCCTCAGAGTGTGGATAAGAAATTTTACTATTGAGAAAACAAAACAGCCAAGAAACAAACCAGAAGTATTGCTTTTTTTGTTTTTTTTTGTGCTGAAATGGGCTCCTTTCTGCTTGCGGACTTAACAGATGAATCGTCGGTTCCGTCCGTTCGGACCATGCGGTGAGAAATTCCAAACTTGAAACGACTTTGGGGTGTACACAGGCAGGAATTTTGAAACAGGAAGTCTTTGATACATATAGATAGTAGTAAAAGAATTGCGGCAGCTGAAAAAAAAAAAAAAAAAGCTGCCGAAATGGTGGGATGCATTTTTGGGAAGCGATGGGGGCGGCGATCTCACGCGAACACCGAGACGCATGCTTCTTGGATTATCTCTTTTCTGAGCCGTGGGGTTTTTTCCCCGGGCCGAAAAGAGGTATGAAAAAAAAAGGGGGGGGGGAGTTCTTGCTTGTGTACATATTCTTGAAAGGAGGGGTCTGGGTAGGAAACGTTGTTTTCGACTTTTTTTTTGGTTCGATCATGTTTTTTTTGGGAAGAATTCGAAGAACGCTTTATAACAAAGTGTTATAAAAACTTTTTTCAAGAAAGTTTTTTTCATACGGAGGGAGTGGGGAATAGTTTTAGTCTTTTTCATCTCAGAAAAACAAATAATTTTTTTTTTGGGGAAAGAATAGAATCGAAATGCAAAGCGTTTGTATAATAAAAACGGAGATACCCCACGCAGATTTGGTTTTCGTCTAATACATGCGATAACGTATTAGCCTGTCAATGTACGTACGTTTTTTTGGAAGGAAAAATATGTTTTTTTTTTCTGGGAGGCGATTTTTTGTTCTTGGATACGTATAATTTGGAAATGCTACAGAAAGCAGTACTGGAAAACGAAGAATTCGACTTTTAATTTGAGAAAATCAAAGGAGGGCTCCGCGAAAAAATCGTAAGATAAGGCGTGTTTTTTTTCAGAACACGATGATTCTCGAGTAGAAAGAGAAGAATTTGTTTTTGTTTTTTTTGAAGGTGGGAATGTTTCATACGTGGGAAAAATAGTTTTTGAAATTTAGGAAGGAAATCGATTATTAAAAAAAAAGTATTTGTTCTTTTCATTTGACACTGATTTGTGTAATCATTCGAAGGCACAAAACACAATGCGTTGTACTCGATTGAATTCGAGTGGAACTTGTTTGAAGGAAGGAGGGGGGGAGAAAGTACAAAGAAAATGCAATTGAGTTGTGCAACCACTCTCTCCAGTTTTTTTTTTTAAGTTTGCTTACAAAAAGTTAATCGAAACCCCATAAAGAAGATGAAAAAAACACACACATCAAATCACATTTTCTAATGGGCTGAACTGAGTGGGGATTGCTGCAATATTTCAAGTGTGGGAGAAACCAGAGGGTTCTCTAAGCCGGAGAAAAAACAACATTTTTACATTATGGAAGAGTCACTGGTGTTTTTTTTTCTAGAATCTGCTCAACATCTGATTATAAACCCACAGAATTGACTGGCAAACTGTGTGGGCTTCCCTCAGAAGAATTCTAAGAGAAAAATGTAAAGCACTGAACCATGTTTGAGTGAAGTTCACTACAACCCTGATCGATTGCAAAAAAACCGATTGGTCCAGCACACCCTTCCTGTGAAACCGAGTTCCAACCCTGTCAATAGATCGCCTCATCTTTGTGGCTCCATTGTGGGATGAGTTTTTGTGAATGCAATTTTTCGCTCGAAAATCACCTTGATTGAAGGAACGAACCTGATCGTGCAGCTCGCCATTGACTTTCAAACATTCGCTGGAGTGAGTGGCGGAGGAAGGTTTGGGCAGTGCGCGCGTCGAGATCCAAAACATGGACGAACCGGCTCCACTTCCGACAATATCGTACGCTAACCTCTTGGAGGAACTCATCCTCGCGCTGCTCGGCATCACGGGGGACGTTTTCGTCGACGACAATGCCAGAAAGTGAGTTCTCTTTGCTGTCTTGCCTTTCCCTGCGAAAAGTGTTGTTTTTCGGAATGCGACGGGGTTGTAGTGGCCGTTGGGGTTGTCCTGGAGCTCGTTTGTTTTTTGTTGGCGTTGGATGGCAGAAACGCGCATAGATTGCGTCTCTCGTTTTGGCGCGCTCTGCTTGTGACTTGAGTTTCGTGGTCTCGGCAGCGATGGGCGGTTGAACCCCGAGAATTCCACGTTTCGACTGGCGCAAGAAACGATAACCTGGGTGTCCAAACCCGACAAGTGAGTGAAAAACGCTGATGGGTGTAACCAAGCGTGACGCTTTGTCACGTTTATTGTACACACTTTTCTTTTTCTCTTTTTTTTTGGGGGGGGGGGGAGGGGTGTTTCAGTTAATCAAAGAGCTGCATTTTTGGAACCAGGATGTGGTGCCCTCACTTCCAGAAATCTCATGGGATTGGGGTTTTTTGCATGTCAGATTTCAATTGGAGCAACTGCTTGAGCTTGGTTTTCACTATCGAGCCCTCGATGCTTTCGTGGAAAGTGGCCACCTGGGGAACAAAGTCAGCACCTATCGTCGGGCACTCGGAGCTGGTGTATCAGGTATCCTATTCAACTCGTCTGGAAATCCTGGCATGCAATGATTTGACAAAAGTGGAGGGGTTCCCAACCCTACCATTAATTCCAACCCCAAAACAGTCGGGCCGAACATTTGATCCAAAAAAAAAAAAAATAACAAAAAAAAATTAAAAAATAACGAAACGAATTCATGGAATGCATCAGAGAAAGGCTGGGTGATTCCTGGCCACAATTTGCGATTTTCGGATGTGCTGATATGATGCATGTATGTATGCATTTTTTGGTTGAGCAGAACTTCTGGATGTTTATCAAGCTGCCATCATTCAAGTTCAGCAGCATCTACGCACCCAAGCGACACCCGTCATTCCTGCTGTGAAAAACTTCCTCATAGATTTCCAGGTTCGAACCGCTACACACCACAGCAAAAAAACTTACAAAGGAAAAAAAAAAGTCGAGAGAAAAAAATGTTCGAGAGAGGGTGAATTCCAACAAAAAATGTTGTAAACGTCCTCCCCCCCAAAAAATCATCATATGCAATTTGCAATTGCCAGTGCTAATACCTGACATTTCATTGCGGTGGACTTTGTTCAGGTTCAATCATTTTCAACATTTCGTTTTTTTTTGTTTCTTTCATTATTTTTGTCGAGGACTTTTTGTTTCTTTTCTTTTCGACTGTTATAATGGGTTTTCTTCCCATCGACTCGCAGACTCTATTGCCTCAAGTTCATCGTCTGGTTCATAAAGTGGATCAGGAGGGGTTGGTGGGGGCAGAATTGCTGACGCACCTTTTCAACAGTGCCAGAACTGGACTGCCGACCCTCCAATCATGCATTTTGAGACTCCTCTGGCACTGTCACCAAGTCCTGTACAAGCAGCTCTCAGGATGGTGAGAGCTGACTGGATGATTAGTAATGATGAGTAGTATTGTTCTTTGTCAAAATTTAATTATAAAAAAAATATCTTTCTTATTATTGAAAGAACAATAGTCTGGGATGCAAAAAATAAAATCAAGGAGGTGCAGAGGAATCCATGCGGGGAAAAAGTTGAATAAGAATAAATAAAGAAACTAATTAACCGAACAAAGATTATCAAAAGGGTCTGTTGTTAAGGTGAAATGATTATCGTTTATTTTCAGAGCGTATTGTTGTTTTTGTAACACATCAGAATAAAACAACTGTCATATTTTGTGAAGAAGAAAAAAATTTGGAATTGCTGCAGAGATTTTTGATTTCACGTTTGTCTGCTATGGCCTTTGATTGCAGGATGATTCATGGCCATCTGGTCGATCGAGACAAGGAGTTTTTCATAACAGAAAAGTCTACGGAATTCGATGAACCCACGGGGGTCAATGAAGACTCACACTGGATCAAAGTAAGCCCTTTGTCCGCACCTGGAATCCTGTATCAACACCGACACAAAACACTGCTTCATTTTTTATTTTTTTTTGAATGCAGTGAGAAATATAATGTATTTTTTTTTCAATGTCGATGGCCCCAAAAGTGGCCCTGAATTTCGCTATTCATCTTGTTGCACGAAAAATTGATAATGTGAACCAAAAAACTGCTAAGCAAATTTCAGGGGGGGGGGGAAAGGGCCACCAAAAACAAAACGCTGGAGAAGGGGTGTCTGTTTTTCGGGGTAAATTGATGCAACGAAATTTCATCGGAGGAATCGATAAAGCTATGCTGAGTCACTTGTCTTTATGTGTTTGTTTGTTTTTTTTTGGGGGGGGGATGTAGACGTTCAAGGTGGAAATGTCCCGATTGCCGCCATACATCTCTGTGAGGACCGCGGAGCAAGTGAAATTCATTGGGAAGGCGGTGCAGATGTTGAGACAGCCACAGGGCACATTCGAGGGCCAGGATTTGTTGCCCTACAAGAACACTTTGGAGTATGCAGACAGCTTGAGAAAACTGCAAGAGCAGCCCGTGTTTCAGCGGGTAGCTTTCGACAGGACCATCGAAGGCATTCGATCGAAGGTACCTCAATATTCATGTTTTATCCTCCACTCGTTTTCGAAAAAGAAAAAAAGAAAAGAGAAGAAACCTGAGAAGGGGAATTCCCACCCATTACCAGAATAATAACACTTTTTTTTTATTTTTTCGAAGAAATTCTGATTTAAAATGAAGGTTTTTTAATTGGATTGGTTTTGTTGTGGCTGTCTCAGGTTGCGCAGCGGCTCTGGCATTTGGTGGTGGTGAAAGCCGAGCTCAGAAAACACCTCCAGGCACTCAAGGACTATTTTCTGTTGGCCAGGGGGGAGTTTTTCCACAATTTCTTGGTGGAGGCCAAGAATTTGATGCAGCTGCCACCCAGGGATGCAACCGTTCAGGCAGACATCACGGCAGCTTTCGATCAATCAGCTTCGAGGAGCACGGTGCAACACGACAAGTTTTTCCCGCTGGTATCCATCAAGTGGAGCAAAGAGCCCATGAAGGTGTGGGTGTCGAAAAAAACAAACCTTCGAAAGGAAAACAATTCGAACAGATGAATTGCTGGTGTGGTGAAAATTGCTGCAGCAAGAAAGCCTGGGGGCTGATTTTTGGGTGTGGAAAATCGCAGATTTCGATCGGGAAAAGCAAATATGCGGAAATTCCTGGCTACGATGCGAGTTGGGACAGTCTGCATTTGCAGTACAGAGTCGGATGGCCCCTGTTTTCGATCATCACGTTGGAGATGCTCGACAAATACAATGCCATGTTCATGTTGCTGCTCAGATTGAAGCGAGTTCAAATGGGTTTGGAAGAAGCCTGGCTGCACATCAGCAGGTAATACTCCTTCTCATTTTCTTTTTTTTTTTCCCCCTTTTTAGTTCCTTCGTTTTCCCTTTTTTTTTTTTTTTAAAGAAAAGATCACAATGATCTTTCCCTGCAGGAAAATGGCCATGGCCCAGTGAAACACTGTGGAGACGGAATACCTCGGAATGCTCCTTTTTCTCCTCGAAAAAACTAGAGTCATTATGGAACGCTTTTGCATGTTTGTGCATTATTCAATCATGGCATTTCTCAGTCCCGAGGTTGGGCAATGTTTTCTGGTTTTTTCGCTCATTTTGCTTGCTTTGGCATGGCTTTCCAGTCGCCGGAAAGATTGGCACAAGAAGCACTATACGGTGAGTTCGTCGAGGAAACAGCTGTGGCAGCTTCACCAGCACTTGTTCCATTTCGTCACCAACCTTCAGATCTACATTCAAGTGGATGTCATTGAAGCAAATTACTCGATGCTGCTGCAAGAAATGGACGACACCCAAGACTTCATGCAAGCATCCAAAAATCACGAAAAGTATGTCGGTCGTCTAATCGATCAGTTCTTTTTTTTTTGTTTCCCTCTTTCAACATTTTTTTAAACTGTAGGTCGATACTTGAAACAAAAAACAAGGAAAGAAGGAAAGAAAGAAAGATCAGGGGAATGAAACCAGAAGCTATTGTTTTTTCTTCCCTTCTTTCCAAGTGTTTTCTTTTGTCCCTTTCTTCTGTGGTTTCTTTTCTTCCCTTTTGTTCTCCATCAAACGTGTTTTTTTTGGTACGATTTAATCTTCTTCAAATTCCTCACTTTGCTGCCCTCATCCATGGCTTGCATGTGTCGTTGAAAATCCTCAGGTATTTGAAGAACCTGCTGCTGCAATCGTTCATGCAAACCAAGATATTTTCGCAGTACTTGACGCCCATCTTTTCCACCAGCCGGGACGTATGCGCCATCATCAAGAATGACGATGGCTCGGATGCTGTGGATGCTGCCAAATCTATGCAAATCGACAAGCTGGTCAGAGGATTCAACGAATCTGTGAGGGCTGTATACAGTCTGCTGCAAAGCAATCGGCTGCAGGAACAGAGCAAAACCACCAGTCTCAGGCAGTTCTTCATGAGACTGAATTTCAACGATTACATAGAAAGGTAGGGTGCGATTTGAACCCCGGGGGGGGGGGGGCTTTGGCCGGAAGTGCTCAGGGATGTTTGTTTTCTCACAGCATGTCGTTTTCCTTCATTTTACAAATGGAATGTTTTTTTCTCTTTGTGATTTTTCTTCGTGAAAAATGCGTTTCGAGGATTTCAGCAAAGATGCACTACTGCAATTCAAGCTGCCACTGAAAATTGTGTGAATGTGTGTGTGTGCGTGTGTGTTTTCCCCCTCATGTAGAAAAATCATTGCTGCGGAAAGTGCCAGGAGGACCCCCAGGCCAAACGAAACTCAAGAAGTGGAAATGGAGGAGGCATCCGAACAGTTACAATCGCACGAGGCTCGACCGATGACTCATCGACGGGCGGTGGATGGAGGGGTGGTCAATCTCACCCCCAGAAGGAGTGGGAGGCCGGAGGGCTCGGAACGAAGTCCATTGAGAACAGGAAGACAAGGGAGGTCGCATTGGGGGGATCGCAGGGAGTGATTTTTTTTCTCGGGGGGGGGGGAGCTTTGTTTAGATCAGCAAAAATATCTCAATCGATGCTTCATGTTTAGTGAGGAGAGGGTTTTTTTGGGTGGGAGGGGTCTAGGGTGGAGAAGAATACAGGGAACTAACTGGTATAGATGTAAAACAAGCAGCAGTGTCTCAAGCGTATTTTTTGCCTCGTTGTATGATTGGTGGAATGAGGGTGGTATTGATGGAAGTATGTGGAGGTTCATGTTGCTGGTCAACGAGTGGCAAGGAATGGTGCGAAGCTTCATGATCGATTGATTGATTTCTGTGGCTCTTTTTTTCAACAATAATTATGTGGTGCGAATGCCAACAGAAATCCTGCAAGAAACCCCATATGGTCTTACTTACTGTCTCCATCACACCCCTCATAAACAGGATATAAAGCTTTGCCCAGAAAGGGGGGGGGAGGGGGCGCAATCTACGTCGAGTGGGCGCCGCCCACTGGGCGGCTTGTTGGCTTCTGAGCGTACAATTCTTGTGTACGTGTAGTCATGACAGATTTATGTTTGGTTTTCCTTTCGCCGCAGTTGCATTCACGCCTTCAGCCCCCCCCATGCCATTGAAATTCTTATCAATGCACGAACACCAATGTTTTACGATCAGACAGAGCTCCGCGACCAATCAAATCGCTGCCCATCACACCGTCGCGCGTCTGTCTTCAGCACATCGATTCGCGGGGACGCTTTTGTCGGCAGCTATGGATCGATGGGGGCGTGAAGAAGACGATTTCGATGGGCCCGGCGGCAAGGGTGTCGTTGCAAGAGTCGGCTTGAGTGGGTTTGTCAAGCAAGAATCAGGTGGGAACCCATCTACCTCTCCCAGCCCTTTGAAAAAAAGAAAAAAGAGAAAGGAACCTCGTGACAAATAAATGAATAATCGAATGAGGAAAGAGACTACTATGTAGGCTGGGGAAAATTATTACATCCCCTTCTCTGTCTGCCCACCTCCCCCCCCCTCCGAAAGACGGAACAGTTTAAATGGTTGTGAGCGATTGCTTGGATGGGTGCAGAAGCTGGGCCGGAGGCAATGGGAATCGAAGTTGGAAAAGTGGAGGTAGTACCTTCAAGGAAGGTATGTGATTAGAGTGTTCGTAGCTCCCCCCCTCTTTCTTTTTCTATTCATGCAACATGCTGCAGGAAATAAACCCATACTGAAATCCAATGAACAAAAAAATGCAGCGAACTGGGTGGATATGTTTTACATCTTCTCCCCCAAATTGCAGACCGTTTGAAAATGGGGGAAGATTCAGGAATAGAAGCATCTTGGTTGGTAAGCGTCGGACATTTTTTGGTGGTTTATTATTTTGCTTGTTGAATTCGCCAAGGTTCAAAAGGAAATACAAAAGGAGACAGAGAACGAGAGGAAGAGGGAAACTACTCCACCCAGAATTTCGAATGCAGATGTCCCCCCTTGGGAGGGCAGCACCCCCACCAGGGCTTTCGTGCTTCGTGTTATGAAAGATGGAGTGAAACTTGATGATGTCGAAGTGGAGAAAGAGGTAAAAATAATTATCCCCAGGTTCCAGCGGCCCTATCTTCTATATTTAGTATTATTTATTTTATTTTTTTATGGAAGTTAGGAGAGGTTGCACTGGGGGCAGCTTCCCAATGCTTTGTGCAGTTGACATACTCCAATCGTTCCATTTTGAAGTTCTGATCAGAACTAATGCGTTTCTCTCAACATATACGTTTGTGGGCTGGACCCTTTTTTCCCTGCCCCACCAGCGAATGACCCCAGGGAAAATTTGTCCCTTCAAACTTATCTGCTTTCACACAGAGATGTGATGCATGTTCCATTCGAAATCATGGGTGTCGAAACACAGGGAGCCCTCTCGATATTCAAAATACTCAACGTTTGATATGCGTTTCGTTGCAGCTGAGTGTGGTGGGGAGACATGCGACGGCAGATGTGATATTGGAACATGGCTCCATTTCCAGACAGCACGCTTCCTTTCTCTTCGATCGACGGAGTCAGTCGTGGTTGGTGGAGGATCTGGGATCGGTGCACGGGACGTTTCTGAACAAAGAAAGACTCTCGAAGGTCAGCCACGGGTGGATTAGGCAAGCACTATGTTGTATAAACAATGCATAATGCATTTTTGCACTCATGATTCGAATGAAAATATAGTTCTCAATTTTATGAACCCCTGCTTTTATGAGGAAAAGAAAAAAGCGTGGACACAAGACTGTGAAAGGAGCGATATTTGTTGTGTGAATATCTTTGGAAAGGGAGGGAAGGACAGCTTCCCTGGCACGATTTGTTCAGCAGATATTGTAAGGGGGGAACGTGACGGAATGTCTGGTTGATTCACAGGGAAATTCTGTAGAATTGGTTGATGGCAGTGAGCTGCGGTTTGGAGCATCCACAAGGACTTATGTTGCCAGCATAAGTGCACCCAGAAAGAGGAGGGCAGAGGAGGTCTGCTCTTATTGCTCAGCTGGGAATGATATAAGCCCCCCCCCCCATCCGCTTGTTTGTTGTTTTCTTAATGTGCAAGTTTTTTTTTTGGGGGGGGGGGAGCCACGTCCGTTGCAGAAATAGGCATCGGGGCAGGAACTGATTTTTGATTTTTGCAGGAAATCGGTGGAAGGAGAAAAAAAAAGAGGTACCGAGTGCGCTTTGCGGACGAAGTCGGCCAAGGCGAATTGGAGCAGGTGTCCCAGTCCTACCCAATCCTAACGAGACATGTTAAGACATGTTATCTCTTTTTCATGCAAGGTTCCCTGTCCTTCGATTTCTGCAGGTGAACGAACCGTCGTTTTTCTCGAATTCCCATGAATGGTTTCACAGGAAGCCCAAAAAAAATACCTGGGTGCTAAATGAATGTAGGGAAAACGGATGCATGGAAATCCTCAGTTGCGAAATCTCGAGCGTGGGCCTCTCAACCTTGGTGCCCTGTTTTCTTTCCAGGGCATGTTGAGGAGAAGTTCAGATTTATTGACATATGTGTGTGTGTGTCCTGCTTTGCAGGTTATTGGATATTCTGATGGAGATGGTTTCGTGGTGAACGTGGGGCCGAGGCCAGCCGAAGAGGGGGAAACCGGCCAGTTCGAAACCTCCACCGCTGGGACGAGCAATCCTTCCACAGAACAGCGGTGGGTGCGACGTGTGTGTGTGTTTTTTGGGTCGTGTCGTCATACATGGGAAAACCTCCGGATCTCATATCTCGGTCGACGGGCGAAAAGTTGCAGCCAATGGGCTACGGTCCCCCGATCACTTGGTGGTGTTGACCGGAAGGCGAGCAGTTTCTTTTGGTTCACTGATTGCGATTTGTCGTCTGTTTTTTTCCAGCATGCCTCCGCCGCCCAGGGGCTTGCCATTCAAGTTGCAACAGGTGGTCGAGGATGCCAGAGCGCCGCCGTCGCAACAACCTCCGGGAGGGTGTGGGCTCTACGACGAGATACCCCCGTCCAAGGGGGACCAAGACGATTGAAATCATGCCATGTTTTCCCCCACCGCCACACACCCCCCTCTGTAACATTGTAGAAAACGCTCTTTGTGTGGGTGTAGTTTCTTGTCTAGGGAACGTGTTACGATTTAAAAAGCGCGCCAGTGTCGGTTGACAGTTAGAAGCCAGAAACTGTGGGGCCTCTGAACGAGGGAGATCCAGCCACTGCACAGCCACTGGACACCCACAGAACTGTCGTTTCCTCGCCATTGCTGTATGTTGACTCCTTGATCAAGCGTCATGATTTTCCCATTGGGGCGCGATAGGTTCAAGGCCAGCCAGACATCCAGATTCAACGAGCAGGGCTGGCCCCTTGCTTACCCGTCCAGACGACCTCCATTGGCGCGTGGAACGAGGAAAGTCGTCCACAGGGGGTGCAGCTATAAGCGGTATTGCTCGTTTTTGGATATACGTTTCTGGGCTGAAAGGGCGGACCTGCAGTCCTCGGGGGAGGAGAGTGCTCAAGGAAGCGAGCTAACACGGTCGACGTCCCGCCGCTGCACTCGCCGACGAGTTTGACGCCAGGGTTCCCACAGGATGGCTGACCGTTGCCTGGACGAAATAGATTCCGAAATAAAGGAAGTCCATGGACGGACGTTCCGAAAGCTGGGGAGCCTGCTAATCGAGATCGTTGACCGGAAGCTGTTCCAACTGAAGGGCTTCACCAACGTGGAGGACTACTTCAATAGCGAGGCCCACCTGCCGTCGGCGCGACAAGCTTTCCGGTTGATTTCCGCGACGAGGTTCTCTCGACAGCTGCCTGACACACTCCCTCAGCCCAAGAGCGAGCGCCAGGTGGGTGCCATTCATGGAGGTTCAGTTCAGTTGGTCCCCTAGGGTTTGACTCTCGTCTTCGTCTCAAAAAAGAGGGAAAAGCGTCAAAAAAGCTTGCAAAGGTGACGACTTTGGGGCAGCGCTCCCCCAGCAAATGAAATAATGCGGTATTTCGCGCGTCCAGTCGCCGAGCCGCACAACCAGTCTTTGCGGTCGAGTTCTACGGTGTCCATTGTGGCAGTGTTGTTGCGGCGGGTAGGCTTCCATTTCTTTCAAGCGTAGAAACTGTTCTGGCAGTGAGTTGGGTCCATCGCCCTCGGCAGCACTGCTCAGAAAGACGTCGGTGACGAGATCCACAGGGTTAGCACGATGCACCGCCACCTCAACCCTCCTTTTGGCTGCTGATATCAAAGAGCATCACTTTCGGGTTTCGTCCGGGACAGGGACCCCAAACCTATTGCTCTTAGCTCCAATATAGGAGAGCTTCTTTTCTCGCGAAGTATTATTTTCAATCTTGCTCGAGCTTCAGATCTTGTAGCGCTAGTTTCCTATCCGCGATCGGCTGTGACTTGCGAGCAGCCCCCTTATATGGCGACGCGCGGCTGGAAACTTTTCAACGAGGTGTTTTTGTTCCTTTTTCGACTCTGGACGCAGTGAGCGATTATTCGTTGTTTGCTTTCGGGTCAGCCTTTCAGTTTGCCTGTCCTCTCGTGAATTTCTGTCTTTCGTAACTGATGCAACTGATCACACCATCGAAATCGACAGCCGCCAAACTCCGCACCATGCTTTCGTTTTCGTTGGAGATGGGTGATGTGTGGCGGCACCCCACACATCGTCCATCTCCAATTTTCCTCAAAACACACACACAAAAAAAAGTCCTGTCGATAACTCGTTCAGCTCCCGGAAAAATCAATGTCGTCTATCCTCCTGTTTTGTCTTTCTTTTTTCTTTCAAGCCATGGTCTTTATTCCTTTCTTTCGTTGGTGTTCATTCATTTTTTTTTTATAGGTTCGACCTCTTTTGGGAAGACCCATAGAGGAGGCGAAGCTCCTGTGGGCGATCACCGCCAAGATCGCCTCGGAGAGGAAATGTGCTGTGGATGGAAAGCTGGTGTCCAAGGTGGTCAAAGAATACCAAGATGGAAAACTGGAGGGCTACGCCGTGAAGGTGGAGCCGCTGCTCAATGGCACCAAGAGCATCTTTGATGACGATAACAGGCAAGCGGTGCGATTTCTATTGGTAAATTTGATGGATTCAATCTGTGGACGCTGAATGTACGGACACCATCACAGGCACCGCCAGGAAGGGGGGCTGGGAAAAACAAGTTGCCATCCACCCCCACCCCCTTTCCCCCCCAAAAAAACAGAAAAACAGAGAAAAGAGAAAGGAAAAAGTTAGTGGCTACTGAAAACAAGATGTGCCCTCCCCCCCACCCCCAATTACTTCGGTTTCTTCTTTATGGACACCGTATGAATTATTTGCCAGGTTGTATTTTGAAAAAAGAAATATGGGGGTGCTTGCCCTTGTTTTCTTTCGGCACCAGGATTGTCTGAAACCCTAACATCGATGTGTCTGCTGAAAAAAACAGCATGGAGCAGGAAGACTTTCCCCAGAGCAACCCCATTTCTGTAGCAATGCGAACCAAAAACGAACCCGAAAGCCCCACCCTCGACAAGGCACACAATCGAAGATTGCCTAGAGAACAAAACCGGCTCCAACAGTCGCCACCAGCCCAGCCGATGGCGTGCCCCATCCCAAGGTCATCGAACAGGATCCGAGCTCAGCCCAGATCCAACCCCACAGCGTGGTGTTTCCCATGCGCTGGCCGCCCCCATTCAGCATTATCCCAAGTCAGCTCTTCAGACAACCCCTGCTCGTGTGGCCTGGGTTCAGGGAACTGCAGGGTTTTTGGTATGGCTGAGCAGTTGTCGACCGTGGTGTCAATGCTGGCTCAATCCTGGGGGTGCGGTGATGTCCCACCGGAAAGCGACCCCATGGATCCATCTGCAAGCCGCGATCCGCCAGGGACCAGCAGCCCTCCCAGCAAAACTGGCAAGATTATGTGCTGTTCGAGGATGGGGTACAGGGCAATGCAGGGGGGTGGTGGGAAAATCGGCAAGGTGGATCGTGGTCGAGGGGGCCAGAGCCAGGAAGGGGAGCACCAACAATGCGAGGTCCACGAAGAGCAGCTCTTCAAAATGTTGCAGAAATCGTATCTGCAGCTCATGATGCTGGCTCAGAGAATGGGGATGGGCATGGGGGCAGATCAATCGACCGGAGCGTTTCACTGGCCGTACTGGCCGCAAACCTGGCCTACCGATCCTTCGGGGACGGGTGCGGACTGGAGGCAGTGGTACAACCTCCCTGAGGCCACCCCCAACGATGAAAAAGATGCTATCAACATGTTCAATGGTCCTTACGGGGCGTACATGACCCCCCCTGTTTTCAGCCATGGTATGTCGATGTCCCCAGCGCCTCTGCTGCCGGGGGCATCGAATCCATTCGGAATCGATTCGATGCCTGCTGTTGGGGATGATGGCGGAATTCTGCCGTCGTTTCTACAGGATGGGTTTCCTTTCCCAGCCACCACCCCGAGCGAGGGGCCGGAGTCCCCAGCACACTATTCCCAAGACGAGGATGACGGCCAGATCGAGGTGGGGGATTTGCTGCTGGGGTCGCCTGGGCCTCAGTCGTTGTGTTCAGGGAGGAAGAGGGAGCGGAGCACGGACAGGTCGCGAAGCCAAGAGGTCAGTCCCCCAGTCAGACATGGAAAGATGGTGAGATTTTCAACCCCAGGGAAGAAGAAAAGTACTTTGAAGTTACAACCGCCACAACATCGGGAACCCGAAAGTGAGGGAGGCAAAAGGACGGCATCGAGTCGAAGGATCGATGAGATCGCGGTGGCCGAAGTCCTTGTTTGCATGAGCCATCAATAAAAAACCTCAAAATAGAAAATAGAACATAAATTGAATTTTTTAAAGACGAGCGGGACTCATATTCCAGACAGGAACCATCGGGAGGGAGGGGGAGAATTTTCTTCAGAAATTTTGGAAATGAAAGAAAAAGAAAAGAAAAAGAAAACGCTGAAAAATGAATTGAATAAATATATCGATAAAATAATCAATGCCCCTCTTTTTTTTCTTTTTAATATCGCATGGAATGGCCAAGACGAAAAAAGAGTGGGTAGCATTTTGAGTTTCATGAATTTTATTGAACTTCTTTTTTTTCTTTGGGGGAAGAAAGCATCGAACTAGGATATCTATCAGGGGGCAATTTTTTGAAAATACTTTTGCCACATTTTTTTTTTGACGGGATGGATTGGAGGGGAAAAAAATTCCTTTTTTAGATGGGGGAGGGGGGCAAGGTGGTCATGTTTGGGAGACCCCCCCCCCAAGAAAAATATCACTAACGAAAAACAGAAACATCGAAAACCCTGCGGTGATGACTTTGCAGAGAACTAAAATTCTTTTGACGATTTGCTTGCAGGTTGTATTGAACAAACTGTAACATTGCTTGCCATTAACCGTCTGCATCATGCATGGACTGGCTGAGGCCAGGTGTTTTGCATTTTGGATGTGGTTGCATTTGAGCCCCATATACCCTGTTTTCCCAGCAGGAAGGCCCCTCCGAGCTCGTGCCATTGCATTCATTCACTGCATTTCATGTCTCTTTTTATTAACATTGTTTGCAAAAAAAAAATTGTGGGGAAGGGATAGTAATTGTGGGGACCAATAAAACGAAATTGATACTTACACAGAAAAGGAGCAGAAAAAAGGGAAGAAAAAAGAAGGAAAATCATATAGTAAATTTGTCTGTCGGTTTGTCTTTCTGGACAGAGTTCCACCACATAGGTTTTTGTAGGTTGTGTTTTTTTGTTTGGAAGGAGGGGGAGAGAGTCCACTTTTTTTTTTTTTAATATTATGTTTCACCCATAATTTTTAAGTCGTAGATAGACAGATTTTCTTACTACATCGGGTAGCCAGTGATCGAATTTTTCGCTGCTTTCTTTTGCCGTGTTCACACATTAGGGTTTTTCAGTCAATGTGCAGTGGAGAGGCAACCGTTTCCGTGCACAGTGACCACAGGTTGAACGTTGGGGCTGTGAACGATTCTTGTGTTGTGTAAACTGCATTTCTTGTTGAATCGGGGAGGGTCGATACTCGTTCATTGGGGCCCCTCAGACTTGACCATTGTTGGACTACCGTCTGTTTCGTTTTTCCTCTTTCAAAGACGTGGTGTGGAGAGTTTTGGGGTTGGGTGATCAAAACACAATGGCAGGACGAGGAACAGAGACGTTATCGAAAGGGCTATTTTCTACAGGTGGAGCCCCCGAGTTTGAGTTTGAACTGGCGGCGCAAACCTGACGACTTTGCTGCAACATATATGTATATACTGTGCAGCACACACAGATGCACACATTGCACACACATCTCCCTGACCCGTATCGGGTTTCCCCCCGTTTAGCGTCGAAGCCTAGTGCTCAAACCTGTGTGGATATATATCCACATAGGTTCCATATATGGCATGTGAAGTCGCCAAAAACGTGGCAGCGCAGCGTGTTCAAACTGTTCACTGTTGTGTATCCGCCAACCAGGAACGAGGCCGACGCGTCCCCACAGGCCCTCCCACAAGGATTTCGAGAACGGCACCGTGCTGTTCAGCCCCGAACCCGCGGGTCCCCATGAAGCCTCCACGAGCGAGCAAACGGCGGCGCAAGATCACTACTGTGGGCGGGAGATCAAACTCAGAGAAGCGAAAGGAATGCGGCTACCGTTGACATCCTACAGGTCGGACAAAAACATTGCGCACTCTCAAAGGGGAGCGATAAAAAATGTGGAGCTTGGTCGGTTATATTTCCAACGAAAGGGCCGTGGCTTACCGATTGTCAGCGATTGTCGTTCAGAGATCACTACCCTGGAAGGGCAGGGGACCCCACTCCAAAGCCAAGGCCTGACTTTCCCGAAGGACATGTGCCTTTCACGTCCGTCACAGAATACCAGAAAGAGTTTCCGGGAAAATCCAGCGGGCCCTTTTACCCCAGAGTGGTGGACTCACAAACGGGGCCAATTTATCGACCGCTGCCAATGATTCAGGTGGGCGCTCCAAACCCACCCAGATCAAACCCGAAAAGGAAACCATCCCCATCCACCGATCTGGAGCGACGACATCCAAATAAGCGATCGCTCAAAGGACTGATTCATGACAGGGTGTGTGTGCATTCTTCAGAGCACCACAACAAAACAAGCATCCTACACACCATTCAGCGTTCCAGCTAGCCCTTCGAAACCAGTCTCACGCCCGCTAGCGACTGAAGTCGATATGAACTCGTTCATGAACGACACCTTCTCCACAACTTATGGACAGTACTTCCCAGCCAAAGAGTCGCGCTGTCCAGAGGCTGTCACACCCTACACAGTGCGTCCCCACATGCCCATGCTGACGAAATCGACCACCTATGGAACCGAGTTCTTTTCGAAGGAGGTCCCCGTCGTGCCTTCACCGGAAATCGATTTGGGTGCACCGCGGGTTCCATTTGACGATCGAACGACTTACAATGGAGAATTCTTTCACAAGGAGTCCATGCCTGACGCTCCTCACCTCACAGGTGGACTGGAATGCTTTCAGTTTCAAGTTGCTACAATATATTGCATCAGCACTCAGCCATTGGGAAAGCGCCTGTTCTTCATTTGTCTTTTTCTGACATCTGGAAATGGCATGGACTGGGCAAGAATCTTTCACATGTTTTTATTCATCAAATGTATTTTGCATGCCAATTCCACATGTAAAATAGTAGCGATTTCCTAAAATGCAATGGTTCCTAACTGAACCGACCACGCGTAGGTTTCAAATGTCCTTATGCCATCCGCTTGTCTCTGCCACGACGCTCGCTCGGTCTCCAGTATGTCGAGCCAGGAAAGTCTTCCGACAAGTTTTTCACGCTGATTCCAAGATATTTGGACGCGCCTTGCACGGGAAGCAACACTTTCACTACTGTGCACGATGATCAAGAAGAGGTAAGGTTACCCCTTTCTGCTCCACCCCCGCCAGAATACAAGGGCTGTTGCAAAAACCGTGAGCTTGCACAACTCAGAAGTCACAAGCATTTTAACGATACCTGTGAACCTTGTCTGAGTGGTTTGGCGATTCCATACTTGATTCCAGGCATGCATATTGATTCTGTACGGCGACGAGCAAAAGGCTTCCGAAAACATTGTCCTCGGTCAGTTCGATATAGTGAACATCCCTCCTGCCCCGAAAGGAGTCCCAAGAATCGCAGTAACGTTCCACCTGGACAAAAATCTGAGCCTCACCGTTTCTGCAAGAGACCTCGACTCGGAAAGGCAAAAGGAGTGGAAGCAAAGAGAGGAAATCATTGTGCGGAGGGGATAGCGTTTCTGGGAAAGGTTCGGGAAGACAGTTGGGGAGAGCGACAAATTTCGGGGGGTAGTGAGTAGGGCTTATACTTCGTCATTGGAGTATTTCACGAGTCGTTGGGGAAATGGGCGGTGGAAGAAATTTTTTATCTGGCCATTTTAACGAGACAATCAAGGATCTTTGCGTGGTAACAGACCGCTTCTTTGTTGTGGGATACGTGTACAAAACATTCATCCGACCGCTCGACACTCACAAGGGCAACTGGACATCACCTTGGCCGCCAGAAATAGGCCTAACCCAGCATAAAGGCATTCTCCACAATGTAATAATGTTTGTTTCGCATGTGACCTTAGTAAATCTCCTGGTTCCTATCAATAGTAACCAGCATGCATTTTCTGTCCCCGACATTTTACAACCCAACCAAAAAAATACAAAGCAGAAAAAGGAGGCCATCACCCACATGATGCCAGAAAAGACAAGTAGAAAATGTCTAAACAACCCAACCCACAGATTTCAAAAACGGGGAGAAACAAAAACCACCCCCCTGGGGTACATGGGTTGCTGCTTTATCGATCCGGAGGATTTTTGGGAAAAAAACAAAAACAAGGTTTCTTTCCAGCCATCCAAAACTTCTGAAGCACCTAGGACTCATATTTCTCCTCGCAAGCATCTTAGTCAAGAAGTCCCCACTTCTCCAATTTTTCTTTTTAAAAATCAAAAGCTGGTGTTCAAGATGCCAAAGGTATCTGGTTTTCTTCTGCTGTTAGGTGTCGGCGGAAGAAGCTGTTGAGTCATGGCGACAGGCATGTCTGACAGAAGCCAATAGCCTGAGGTGAATTTTTTTCCTTCATTGATAAATTTGTCAGGACAGTTTTGGTGAGAGGGGTGGGGGTGTTATGGTTTAGAGGCTGGGTTTTGGGGGGGGAGGGAAGTGCATTTAAAGATATCTCGACAACATTCAGCGAAAAGAAAAGTGAATGTGCGGCTCCGTTGGCAGGTGTACGGCGGTGGGGATGCAATAGGCTGTGAATAGCATGGAGGATATGTTTCAGTCGGCAGATTTTTTGAAATCCGAAGCGATCACATGGTCTTTGGTGAAGAGAGTGGTGTGTGGAGACAAGAAACTGGAGCTCGGCAACATCAGACCCAGTGGAGGTTTAACATTTCGGCAGAGAGTTGCAAAGAGCATCAACGAAGATCCTGACTTGCTGAGGTGAGTGTTCTTTCCCCTTCGGCTTTTTGAATTGGAGCATGCCACTGATATGGAGGAAACCTGTAAGAAATGGGTTTGGACATGGACAACAGTGGGATGCACTGTCCATAACTCAACATCAACAAAAACGCCAGCTGAATGGCATCGATGACCAGCACCCCGTACTGTTTGTTCAAAAAAGTTGGAATTCCAAAAGTCCTTCAAAGAGCCTTCCAAGAAAGTGTGCGTTAGGGGTCTTGCTGCTGTTTGAATGTTTGGTTTTTGTATTTTATTTTTCATGTTTGAATTTGTTGTTGTTGGAGGCGATAACAACGGTGAAAGTCCCAGCTTGGAGTGAAAGAATTGTCCCCCAATGAAAAAACCTCAGAAAAATCGCAAAAAACGCATGGCATCTCTTCTCCAGAAAAGCTGGCCCAGTCTGAGAAAGCAAGGTACCCCCTTGAATTTCCTTCTTAGCTCTGAAAACCCGGCTCCGGCTTCCCTGCTGAAATAAAGGGAAATAACCTCTGTGTGTGTGATTGTAGTAGTTTTTGGAGAGTTGCCCAAGTGTCAAGCAACCATCGATGTGCCCTCCTCAAGAACCAAACAACGCAGGCTCTATCGTCATAAACACAGATGGTGTCTTGATGGCACCTGACAAACACGTTGCATGTGCCAGGCAGTGTCTTCGACGCCTATAAAAACAGACCTCTCCACAACTCATTCAGAAAAATTTCTCCTCGCGATATTTGTTCCACACCTCGGTGTTCCAACACTACATTCGCAAAAGCGTTCCTGGAATGGCACCGTTAAAAGCCACAGTCGGCCTGCTGTTGGTGGGGCTTATTGCTGTGTCGATTGTTGCCGATGTTTCTGCAGCGGCGACGTCTGACTTCAGTTTCGAAACTGGTGAGCGAAGTGCAAACACCAGTGTACGCTGTTTTGTGATTTCCTTCAACTTCCGGATTTTTGTCGACCCATGTGACGTTGTGTGGTGTTCGCAGACATGCAAGCTGCCGATGTTTCCAGCCAAGCATTGGTGTCAAACTTGCCAATACTGCTGTTCCACGGTGAGTGCGAAGGCAAAACATTAACCCAGCCAAAACATTTTTTCTGTCTGTGCTGGAACAGTCGCTGTTGTTGTCACACAGTGAAGGTAGTAGCTATTGTATTTTGGGTAGTTGAATGTTTTTGATTGTTTCGCAAGATGTTTGTTGATCGAGACGTATTATCTAGTACTTAGGTTTATGATATTTAGGAAATCGTTTCCTTCTGAGCAAGAGGAAGAGTGGCAAAAAGAAAAGGAGTAAGAAAAGCAAAAAGGTGGAAGAGGTCGTGGAAGAGGTCGTCGTCATTGGCGGCGGTGGAGGTGGTGGCGGTGGTGGATTCTTCGAAGGAGGCGGCGGCGGCGGCGGAGGAGGCGGCGGAGGAGGCGGTGGAGGTGGCGGTGGAGGTGGCGGTGGAGGTGGCGGTGGTGGAGGTGGTGGCGGCGGTGGTGGAGGTGGAGGTCGAAAGTAGCAAGACCCCATGAACTACTGCATGTTATCTGCGTCCAATGAGGTCGCAACAATTGTCAACTTGAAGTGACGCCCGTTGCAATTAATTGCGCATACACGATTCTCAAGACCTATTTGACAACCGTTGGAGGGGGCTGTGATCGATTTGAAAAAACATGATTATGGAAGGAAAAAAAACGTACGTTGTGGAGGACGTGACGTTTTCGAAAGACGCCTTGGCCGAATATTGGGTTTTTGCAAAAACTTTTTGGGTATTCTGCCAGGAATGTGCGTGAAGAGCGCACGGTAAACACATGTAAAGACACATGTAATTGTGTTTGTTTGTTTGTTCGATATGTTTGTTTGTTTGTTCGATAAGCACAATTATTACCAGTACGGTACATTTTAAGGATGGGATGCAAGTGTATTTCTACCGTACACAACGTGGAGAATAGATGTATTGGATCAATTTAGATTGAAGAATGTCGTTATTTGTATTAGAACTGTTCAACAGCAACCAGCTGGTGATGAACCTTTCACAGTTCCTCCCTGGGGTTTCGCTTGTTTGTCATTTGACATGAAACTTGCCATTTGCCAAGTGTGAGTCTGGTGGTACTGACGGCCCAAAATGCCCAGCCAAACAAAGTGATTACATGGATGATATTATCGATGAAATACTACTGAGTGTTTTTGTTTTCTACTTGTTAAATAGTTGTATTGCACATACGGAGGTAATTGAGACAAGCTCGCCCAAACCCCACACTCAAAACGTTGAACTCTGAGTGACTCAGCCGCTACTAGCTACTAAGCTAGTGGATCATCCACACTTGGGGTTTCCCAATTAATCCAGACGAATGATTAATAAATTTATTCTCTAACAACATCTCAAAACAATGAAGCACTCCTACCAGCTGTAGAAGTTGCTCCCCGACACTGAAAGCATAAAATAAAATAGATAATATCTATTTATGCATCCCTGGTCCAACTAAATAGATATATTTCCTCCCGAAGGCAGCAGCATCACCCCCCTCCCTTTTCTTTCTTTCTCTTGGCTTTCACCTGTTCCAGCCGCTTTTTTAACCTCTCCTTTGGTGAAAGTTCCGTTTTCGGGTCTTCTTCTTCTTCTTCTTGGGGTATGTCAGCAATTTCAAACTCTTCGGAGCTTGGCTCCTCCTTTGGAATGTTTTTTGTTTCCCCCTCAAAAATAGAATCCATCGTCGAGGGGGGAGGGGAAGGGGAAGGTTTTTTTGGAGACTTCTTGTTTGATTTGGGGGTATTGAACTGCAAGGAAAAAAAGGGGGGGGGGGGGGCACAACCACAACTAAGTACAATACCAAGTACAACTAAGGAAAATGAAAAGAAGGAAGAAAGAAAATATCAGCTTCAGCTTCATCAGTCTCAGAGGGACCTCGTTGCTTCTTTCAATGGCAAAAAATTCACTTTTTTTTTGGTTTGCCAGGAGAGTTTTTCTTTTTGCTATTGAAAGAGAAACTCTTTTGGCAAAAAACAAAACACCTTACCTCTTCAAAGATGCTTTCCACCGTGCGCTTGTTTTGGGGTGTGCATGTCCCTGGAGTACACGGCTGCAACGCCCCATCCAGAAAGGTCTTGCACACACACACGACATCGGCGGGCACTCTGTCCAAATCATCCTTTGCGCTCGCATCCGCCCCTTTCTCCAAAAGAAACCTTGTGGTGTCCTCAGCGCCGTAAGCAGCGGCTTCGTGGAGGGGGGTGAATCCCAAGGCCCCCGTTTTGTCGAGTTCCGCCCCAGCATCCACCAGCATCTTCGCCACCTCCACTCCATCCTTCAGTGGTGCCACCAGCAGCGGAGCGTTACCGATTGGCGTTTTCCCATTGGGGTCGGCGCCGTTTTCCAACAACACCGCAACCGTGTCAGGAAAATTGTTGGAGGATGCCAACAGCAAGGGGGTGATCACCCCTCCGAACGCAACGGCCTCTACATCAGCGCCAGCCTCCAACAAGGTTTTGGCAATGGAAGCAAAATCCGATTGGGATGCGATGTGCAAGGCAGTCACACCCTCATTGGTCGTTACATCCACGAGCGCTCCGACTTGCAGCAGATCTTTGACCCCAGCCTCGTTCCCTTGTGCAGTCATAATGTGTAATGGACTCCAGTCTGCAGCCAACACAAATAAAAAGGCTGGTGGACTGATGTGTGTTGGTGGAGTGAAGCACATACAGATTTATATATTCTAATCATGACAGAAATATTAACATAAACATGTTGTGGTTTTGATATAGATATACACATGTTGTGGTTTTGATATAGATATAATAAAGCTATGAGTCTTAAGCCAAGAATTACAGCTGGTTCTTGTGGAAGATTTCGCTACATTTTGTAAAACAGACAACCCCCGCAAATATGTAGATTATAGGGGGGTTTCATAATTTCCTTATTTATTTATTTATTTATTAGGGGGGGGGGGTATGTGATCAATAAACAGCTGTAGCCCATCCACAAAAAGGCAACTCTGCTGTCTGCCTTGATTCAGCCGACATCACATGCTTAAAGCTTTTCTTCTTTTGCGTTCATCCTCTGGGTGCAGGCATTTTAATGTTCTTTGGGGGAATTTTTGAAGCGTGTTTCCAGAAAGGTGTCCTCATCGATAAACAATTTGGAAAAATTCCATTAATATTCTTTCAATTGATGAAAAAAACAGAAAAAAAATCCTACCTTGTGGTACGATACCAGTACCGGTGGCTAAAGGGTTTTGCGCAGGAGCTTGGAACAAATCCGATTGGCTGCATTGCAAAAACACAGATCCATATTTTCAACCATATTTTGACCTTTCATGTGCATGTGAAAGGCCAAAAGTATTAAGGCATGTGTTAAGGAAAAATGATTTATATATATATATTCTTAAGAATAAACAAGCTTGTTGGATTTGATTTGCTGAGATGATTCGAAAAAGTGGAACATACACACAAAAAAATGACAGTATCGACCTGCTCAGCGCCGCCAGCGCGTTGATATCAAAGCTGGATAAGTCGAATTGGGACAGCTCTCGCGCATCCACTGTTCATAAAAGCATACACCGTCGTTTAAGCAAACAAAAAAACGCCAAGGCAATATCCACATTCCGGTCCAAAAGGTTGCATAACGAGCATGCATGTACCGTGGGCTGTGTGCGCCAAGCAGATCCATAACAATGCCGATATGAGCTTCCGCATCTTTGTTTGGTCGAGAAAAGCGTGTGGGTGCGTTTAGTGTTGAGATGCCTTTGGGGTTTTAAGCTTCGAATTTGGAGCGTTCTGGGGAGCTACCCAATCAGAGTGAGAAAACATAACCCAGACAAATCGACCCAGGTCACGTCAAACACGTGGGGATGCAGGGTTCCCAGCGGCGCCAAAAAGTCGAGAAAAATGTGGAGCTCTGAACTTATGAGAATCCACGGACCCCCCCCCCCGCCCGTCCTTGACGTGCGCATGCCAAGGCAACCACTTGCTGGAACACACTCCGAAAATATTCTGTTATTTCGAGGTTTCTAGCCACATTGACTTCCCTCGTCTTCAAACTTGTTTTGCTGTGTACATGATAAGAGCAGAGTGGCTCCTGAGGCAACATATAATCATTGATTGATTGGTACATGATTATAACCTACCTAGGTGACGCCCAGGGGTTTCGCAGGCGATGGACGAACGTCTCTGATATGTAATATTGATTGATTGATTGATTGAACGTCTCTGACACGCACATGTCTTGTCATGTATGGGGTAGGCTGAATGTGATACCACTGTACTCTGGAACTAATGGCACTGTACCAGTGGGGCGACAGTCGTCAGGAAGGGGCGAACCCACCGATTAGCGAAGCGCACAAAAAGCTCAGTATGCGATGAGGACAACAAGCAATAAGGCGCCTTCAATTTCACAAAAAAAAAGTTGTTTTGCTTGTTGTTCTTTCTCAGTCCTGTTTTTTTTTTTTTTTTTTTTCATTGACAGGCAAGAGTCTGAGTGAAGCACTTTTCAATGCAACTCATGCAGACCACTCAGAGAAAAAGTTGAGGTATTTTTATCATGAGCTGCAGTTTCTTTTTTTTTTTTTAATTTCTTAGGAAGAGGAGTAAAACCATGTTTTTTCTCGAGTTTTCTTGACACTTTTGTAAATCGATACCGATTTTTCTTTTTGAGAGAACTATACTTTTTGGACGCTGGAGAGAGAATTTTTATGTTTTTATTTTGTTAGTACTTATTCACCAACAAAGGGATTTCGTCTGGTACCATTAAAAAGTATCATGGATCCCCATCTCCTTTCTGAGGTTGACTACTACTTCAAGTCTTGTCGATTTATACACCATTTACATGGAAGACATTTATCTGATTCACAATAAATTGACAATATGGAAATAAAAAAAATTAGAATTCCTGCAATTTCCATTTGACTGCAGAGCATCAAGCGTTTCAGTTTGTAGAACTATACCCACGGAAAAGTTGATTTGATTTTTTTTTTTTGAAATAAATTTAATTTGGTAATCTTTTTCAACAGTGGAATTGGGCCAATCCCTCTTCCCTCCCCCCCCCTCTCCAGAATAAATAAATAAATAAATTCCAGAATAAATAAATAAATAAATAAATAAATAAATAAATAGTTCTATGTTCTGGTGACGTTTATTATGGATGTTGAGGGTTCCAACATGGGCTTCATATATTTTTTTCCAAGAGCCGATGTTTTTGTCGATGTTTTTTGTTTTTGTTTTTTCTTTTTTGTCGATGTTTTTCACAGACAGAAACTAACATCACTGCTTTGCGCTTTGGCTGCAAAGCGCGCCTCCATAGACATTGTAAACATTTAGATCAAAGCAGGTGATGGTTGATAGGGGAATTTGTGAACTCTATGTCTCTCGCAGATGTTGTTTTGCTTTTTTTTTCTTTCAGGAAAATGTGGAAACAAATAATTACACTTTCTCAAAGTAGTAGTAATTTGTGGCAATGGAGTATCTCCTAGAATCCAGAAAAAACTATAATGGTTTACATGATAGAAACCATTGTCACATTTTTATCATATACTGAAACTTATGCATGTATGGCCATTGAAGTAGAACTTTATCCTTTCTCTTCCTTTCAGTTTCACTTGGAGGTTATGCACTCTGCAGGTGAGCATGTGGAACAACTTTAATCACAGGCAATTGAGATGTGCATTGTGAAGTTTCAGAGAAAAAAAAAACTGACCCATAATTGCATGGGTAATCCCCAAAAAAATCGCTTTCCAAATCGCTTTCCGAGTTGCTTATCCAACCAATGAATGAATAAATCTTTGATTTACATTGGGCACACTGGCCCAACAAAGGCCCTTCACGAGGTGATACATGTGTGGAAGAATGTTTTTCCACCACCACAGATTATCGTGATAGAATCACAGCATTGCTCGCTAATTTTGGAGGATCCCAAGTTTTTTTCCTGCTGAAAAAACTGGTTATTTGGGGAGTTGATTTAGGGGTTGATCTAGCACGAACCACTGAGACACATTTCTCAGCCCAAACCATAAAACAAATTGAAAAATTGTTTTGTTTCTTGGCACAGAACAAGCCAAATGATGAAAACATACAAAACAAATTTTGGGTGGAACTGAAGCTGGCATGCATTGAATATTTTCAGCCAGCAAAGGTTTTTTTGTCCAGATCTTACTCAGCAAATATATATATGGTAAAGACATCATTTCCTCCATGCACTCCCAAACCACGGGACAAAAATAATTCCAATCATAATTTATGTGGCTGGTTTGTGCAAAATTCAAAGAGTCGAAGAAATTTATTGTGTGAGGGGATGCAGCAACATGGAAACAAATTCTCAAATGACAAATTCACTGAATCATAAAGACTTAAAAAAGAAAAGAAAAAATTACATTCATTTTGCAATTACAGCTCCAAGGATTGAAAAAAAAAAACCTCCACTCCACATGGGCATTCCACGAGGAAAAAACCCAGTGGAGTGGAGGAAAAAAAAAATCCTTGGCAGCTGCTCCTCCCCTCACTTTTGCTGCTCCCTTGAGGTGGCGACGAGAAGACGGATCTCGTCGAATTTTGCCACACATGCAGGGCAGAAACCCTCTGCCAGCGTGTGTGTTTTATATGCAAATTCGACGAGCCCTGCGAATCACCAGTTTTTTTTCAAATCACCAGTTTTGTTGAAACAGTGGAAGGAAATAATATAATTGAACAGTGGTTCAATTGTTGTTGAATTCACCCAACAAGTTGACAAATAAGTTGATCGAGATATTCATTCATTTCAGGGGAGTTCTGACTAACCCCATTACACGACCACCATTTTGTGGGAATATATATATATATTTGCATCTCATTCCAAACAACAGGATTCAGTCTGTATATAAATAACATTGACTTCAATTATTGCACGATGGTAAAATCACTTTTCTCTTTTTACTTTGAAAAAGAAAATCCTCATAAAGTGAACCTTCTCAAAACAGGAAAATTAGAAGTCACCCTGAAGAATAACTTTCCACCAAAGAAAAGGACAGTTCCCAACACAAGGTTTCCTTAATGCAACTTTAAATTTGCTTTCTTTCTATTATTTTTCAAGTAGAAGAATGTTTGGGATGGTTTCCTCACCCTTCAAAGTAGGAGTCGAGTCTTTTGTGCTCCTCGCCGCCACCTCAGGGATCGCAAGTGACGAATAGGCCAGAAAGAGCTGGAGGGAGGCTCTTTTCGTTTTTATCCAAATTTTGGGATCCCACGGGAGGGATGCACCGCGGAATCGCTCGGCCATTGCGTCCTCCTCTCGCATAACCAAGTCGATTCTCTCGGTTGAGCGAGTCTGCATTGATCACCACAAAAAAATCCATTAGACATTCATCTCACAGAATACGATTTAAAAAAAAGTGTTCCGGGAAAAATACGCTCATCCCAGTGTGGTCTCATAATTCAAGGTTGAAACCTATCTTTTTTGAAAATGGGCTGAAAATTTCAGCCTGAAATCCCCATATGCATTGGTAAAAATTATCGGCAAGTGCTTATTAAGCACTGCGTAATGATACACACTCAATAAGAGCCTCAGAATGTTTGATAAATATACCCTACTGTGCTTTCTATTGTTTTCAAATCAATATTCTGATCCTGGTGGGATAATCAATAATGATTGATGATGGAATCCAGCCCCTTGGGAAAATAATGCATTACTTAAAAATCACTGATTTTGCCAGTAGCATTCATTCTTCCACAATAAAAAAAACTGCCAGGCCACAGAGATCCATGGACTCACATTTTAATATTAAGAAATTGGGCTGAAATTTTTATTCATATAATAAATTCTTGTACAATTTTATTCACACTCTATAAAGCCATTGGTCTACAATAACAACTCATTTGTTCCAATTGTATGGAGGTCTTTTGCATCATTCCAAATTTCAGCGAGAACAAAAAATTACACAACATCAAGTCACTCACCAGAAAGGCCTCCATCGCTTGCAACTCAGCCTTCGTCGAGGGACGACATCTTTCCCAATTCTCAAAAGTCTTGCGCATCCCGGACATCTCGTCATGCACCTTGACAGCTTCGCGCATTTTGGAGAACCTTGCCGGCCAGTTGAACGCCTCGAGTACCTTGGATTCATCCGTCAATACGGAAAGCTTGGACTCGATTTCCAAAACATAGCTGGAGAGGTCCCCCATATCTTTTCCTTTGAAGCCCTCAATGGATTCGATCAAGTCCAAGATCATCTCCCGGTGGACCTCCCTGTCCTTGGCGATGCCCAAGTAGAAAGGGCTCTTGGCCATCATTTCCCCGATGACATCAGCCCCACCCTTTTTTGGGGGTTTTAGACCTTGGCCTTTTGTTGTTGTCGCAGCCAATTGTTGGGCTCCAACAACAAAATCTCTGAACAGGTCAGAAACCTAGGAATATGGCCCAAAAAAAAAAGTCATTTGAGAAAAATGGGGAAACCATTTCACTGCAATATAAACATTAGTATTGCAAAATTATCCGATTCGATTTCTTGTTTTTTCAACCTGTGGCTGCCGGCGAATTCGGTTTTTCTGGAGAGGAGGGGCAGGTGGAGCTGGTGTTGGACGCAAATTTGGGCAAGGCTTCTTGGGGGTTGGGCTGATAGAAGAGCAGTCTGGAGCATCCGATTTTTCTTCTTGGCGAGGGGGGGCAGGTGGAGCTGGTGTTGGACGCAAATTTGGGCAAGGCTTCTTGGGGGTTGGGCTGATAGAAGAGCAGTCTGGAGCATCCAATTTTTCCTTTTGGCAAGGGGGGGCAGGTGGAGCTGGTGGTGGTCGGAAATGTGGGCCAGATTTCTTGGGGGCTGGGCTCATGGAAGAGCATCTTGGGGCATCCGATTTTTCTTCTTGGCGAGATGGAGGTGGAGCCAGCTGCTCCTTCTCCTTTTCTGCAGCTACCACGCATTGCCCCTCTTTTGACTTTGGGATTGGGACTTCTTTTGTACTTCCAAGGGCTGGCTTTGGGTTTGAGATTCGGATGCCAGGTGTGACATGCTCAGGGATTCTTGATGGAGGTATTCGGGCAGTTTTTGATGGAAGTGGAAAACCTGAAACACACATGCAAAGGAAATTAAATCCTCCCCGATCCATTGAATTGGTCCACGCTAACAACCTTCATTGCATCTTTCAATTCAACGATCAAATATCGACAGTGTAGACAATCAAAAAGTAATGACTGTCCACTCAGCACATTATCAATTGCATTCAATTATCACCTGGTGGCTGGCTTCCCTTGACGTTGCTGGGCACCAACATGACCCTCCACTGCAATTGGCAGATAGAAAAAAAACAAAGAAGCATGTCAAGCACACATGAACACCATCGATTGGCAAGATAATATTAAAAAAAAAAGCAAAAGGGAACTCACATCGTGCGTTTGGTGCATCTTGTATGGCTGACATGGCCGCCATGCTGGCAGACCACCGTAAAATTCTGTTACCTGTGGAGTCCTTGCACCCTGACAAGAGAATGGAATTTAAACATTTAAAAAAAATTATTCGTACCGAAGAGCAAATCCAGAGGGGTGGATTTAACACGCCTTGACGAAGCAGATTTGATAAGATGTCTCGAATCGATGCCATCTTTTGAGCAATTGTGTGCCAATAATAACAGAAAGAAAACAGAAAAACTGGGGGTTGTGGAGTGAACAAGGGGATTGAGGTAATGAGTTCACTGCTTTTCGTGTTCAAAAGCCCTGACATGAAATTATATAATGGGTCAACTTATTTGCAAGACTTGTTCGATCACTTACATCCCAAGTGAGGTCATCAAAAATATCCGGGTCACAGTAGAGGGAACTCTCTGAGCCCACCGTCGCGATGTCAGACCTCGCTGGGGATGGCTTCGTCACCCACTTTTTCAACCTCCTCCCCAGCGACCTCACTAGGCGAAGGGCTGGGAAGCAAGATGGGACTTGAGACGACTGTTTCAACACCACAGAAAAATATGAGACATTTCACCATGGTCCACAGGTGTTCACAATAGGTATGCATGCCTTGCATGAGTGATACAACCAACAGGCAATTTGAAGGATAAATGCATCCATATGAGGACAGTGCATGTCACTTTCCTCTTATGAAAGGAAAGTTCTTTTCAGCATCTCACAGCAAAGCATGCCAGCATTCCATCACACAATCACTTAAAATAGGAACCCTATTTCACAGATGTTTGCTGGGACCAGACATGCACGAAAAGAGTCGCAATATGCTTGCAGTTTCGAGTTCTAGCGTCTCGGAGCGAGTCCCTCCGAGCGACGCTGCCGTTCTTGCAGTTTCACACCCTCATCTTGTGTTTTCCTCACCTTTTTTTCCATCCTGTGGCTGTTTCCGCGAACTTTGGACTGGTTCACGAACATTTCTGGACCACAAACGAAAGCTTATTCAGAGTTGGCTGAGAATATGCAGAGCGCCTCTCTGGCGCGACAGCAAGAAGTCACCGTACCTGCAGATACTTTATAAAAAGTATTTGTGGCGAGCAGAAGGAGTGTGAAAATGCAATACGCGCTTTTGTATCTTCCAGGCCCGAGGGTCCACGGTCGGTTAACAACTAACGCCTCCATGGCGTTCGCTGTCGAAACGCACACAAACACGAACACACACACAAAACAACACAAGATGCATGCACTACCTTGGGTTCAAACTGCTACTCTTCCACACTTTAGATATGTGTTGTTCGGAGCTGTGGAAGGGCGGAAGTCCGCACTGTGTTCCTACCAACGAGGTTAGCACGCACCCAAAAGTTTTGTTTCTGACTAACATTTTCGACTTTCTTGGTTTTTGTGATATTCTTGATTTTTGGCACAGTCGAGTGCCACGACTATCACGCGTTTTCACAGCTTGTGCAAAAAAATATATGCTCAAAAAAAGGGCAAAAGATGCAGGACTCCAGAGAAGGACTCTCTAGCATTTTCTTTCAAGTTTTCGGCTGTGAACAAGTCATTTAAACCGAAAGAGGCAAACATGTAGTCCCCTTCGTCCAGGAACGATTCGATACTTGGACTTTCTTCCTTTCTTTTTTTGCTTTGCTTTCAAAATCATGATATTAGCCAGAAACGACCCCTACGTTACCCAACAAAACGTTGCGCAACCCATGCGGCTCTTTCTGTTGCGGAAATCTCGGGAGACTTTTGTGTCTTTCTTTCACCGAGACTTTTTGGCCAGACGTCGAAAACTCGACCCCTCGATGATCGCAACCCTTGTTAAAGGGGCGCATGCGATGGGACAGGTTGCCCGACGTAGACGGGACAGGTAGGGCAAAAACTTAATTTTACCGCCAAATGCTGAATTCAGCATTCGGTGGCAAAATTAATTGGCAGCCGACAGGTAGTGCTGGGTCAGACAAGCAGATTTATCTACATGTGTGCAACAATGCATGTTTTCATGTGTTGTGAAATTGGCATATATTAATATAAAAATATTTTTCCAGTCGATAGGGGTTTGCACAGCTGCTTTTTCAAGAGTACGAGTTCTTGCACGTTAAGTTGTATGCTCTTGTCAAATCGCGCACCACAATCAAAGTTTGTATTGATGCAGATTCCCACAGACATATGAACTTGCTATGGTACAACAAAGAGAGGGAGCAAACAGGATCAGAAAGATTTGCACGTTTCACCCAAAAAAAATAAAATGGTGCAACAACAGTGCTACAGACTGACTAGCTGCCCAAACGAATTCCCACTTCCGATCTCTTCGTCTTGCGAACAGCCAGTGACAACCAGTGCTGTGTGTCGATCGACGTCATCCAGCCCATCCCCTAAAACAAAGAAAGAAAAGCAAGAAAAGAAGAACTGACACCTGTCAAACCATGTCAGTCCATAAATCTGGCGGCGATGTGTTGCGTGCCTGGAATCTATCGACAGCTCCAAATAAAAGAATCCACGAATGGCTGCTGCGAAGGGCAAAAATTATTCCTTGGTTCAGACTCTGGTATTCATTGGAGCAGCCATTGATGCAATAACTGGCCTGGGTTTTGCACCACTCCATTTTGGAGCAGCATGAGTGGCTCGATTGCTGCTGATTATAATCAGCTAGTTGCTGGTAAGTTTCAGAATCGACCTGAGGTTGCAAGACTTCTCTTTGATTCTGGGACCAATGACTCCCAATTGTTGCAACAAGGAAAACGCCTGATGATGACGTTTCTCCTCGAATGGTGAGGCCTCTGTACTGCTTCGTATTTATTTTTTCTCAGCTGTTCTGCCAGCAACCAA
This sequence comes from Bryopsis sp. KO-2023, assembly GCA_030272585.1. Lineage (NCBI taxonomy): Eukaryota > Viridiplantae > Chlorophyta > Ulvophyceae > Bryopsidales > Bryopsidaceae > Bryopsis > Bryopsis sp. KO-2023. The sequence continues at coordinate 3,735,189 of BSYQ01000004.1, read as the reverse complement.
AACAAACTGCGAGATGTGTCGTACCAAGAGTCAAAATATCATCTGGAAAATACCATCGCGTCATTTTCGCGATAACTCGTGTTGTTTTATCGCTGACGCTAAATACCGTATTCAGCTATCGATCACGTCGAACAGCGCAAAATTGACGCCCATAAAATTGACGTAAAATGCGCGCCTGCATAAATTTCACGTGAAACAACGTGATCGATAGCTGACGTGACTTTTGTGGCAGCGCGAATTTTACTTGGCACAGCGCCCCCGATAATTTGACGTGAATATTACGGGGGTGACGATTTGGCGTGAAACAACATCCGCGATAATTTGACGTTGTTGGACGTTTGCGATTGATTCTTCTGATTGTGATTTTTTTGTGGGTGTGACAAATCCACTTTTCAAACTCTTTGGGAATCGAACCCAACCCCATGGTCCACCGAATTTAATCCATTCCAGAAGTTAAGTTTCACTGTTTTTGGATTTTGTGTCTGTACATCGATGATAAAAGCTCTTGACCAGTTTTCTTGGGATGATCATACTCCTCCCTGCAACAAAAACGAAAAAAATAATGCTAAATACGGAGTGTGGAATCTCATCTGCTTTTTTTTCAAGTCACTGTAAAGACGACATGAGCTGATTTTCACTGACTTCGTCGAAAAAGGTGATTGAAACTCGATCCGAAAACAAAGCTCTCAGCATTCCACCCAACCAACCCCACCCCAAACTTAAAAACAAGGACTCTGCATGTGTGCATCAGCAAATTCATCTGTACCTGTCCATCAGGCCTGACATAATCAGGTGAACTTTCACCATCCTACAATTTTGGCGAGGCGCTCAACGAATCACTAAAAGTTCCCAAATGAAACTCGTGTTGAAAGCACTGAACTATGCATTGCATCAAGTACTACTGAGGGATCACATCCTCGCACCTGACAATCTAGCCCAAGACCTACAGAACATATACAAGACTGTTAATTCCCTGGCCAATCTAGTCCCCCTTCACAGTGCGAGAGTAGAGGTTGAAAAGCAACCCATCCAGTTGACTCAGAAAGGTGGAATTCTTTCCAATCAAATCTCACACCATTCGTCGCTCTTCCTCCCTTTTCTCAAGGTTGAAATTGCTGCCTTGACATCGCATCCGCCAACAACTTAGAATATGTTTTAAAAAATATTTTCACTGAATTCTAAATGCTTCAATACAGACTGGATGATTCCATAGGCAAAGAAATTTGAACAACAAATATGCACACAACGAAGACCTACCAAGAACCCAAAATTCCCCTTTTCGATTCCTGAAAATTTTGAAACACTTATCTGTACTTATGTCCGCTATTGCACACTTCCTTCAAAAGAAGGTGCATATAAGACAAAAACAACACCTGTTCGAGGGAAAAAAAAAACCAAAAAAAGTCAACAAGGGAAAAAGATGAACTGGTTTCCCCCCCCCCCAAAAAAAAAGAAACTGAAGAACAAAAAAGAAAGAGAATATGATAGTTTAAAAAAATATACTAATAAAAAAAAAACATTAAGAAAAACTAAAAATAAAAAAGGATCGGAAGCACCGAACAATGGTGAACAATGAACAATGTTGACGATTTGATTTGATTTGCTTTGTTTTTTCAAAGGTCTGCTTTTGAACGATTGAGTGAAATTGAGTTGGTGGGGATAAGTACACGGAGCAAAGCTGCTGGAAATATATATTATATATTAATATATATATATATTTCTTCAGGGGCAAGTTGCAATCTTGCTGGTCAGAATTCAAATCAAACTGATGTTTTTTTTTCTTTTTCAGATAATGGAATGCCCGGTGAATCAGTTGGGGGCTTATTGACCGAAAAAGCAACCTGAAAAAGGATTTTTATTTTTATTTTTTTTTGCAGGAGTGCGAAGAAATATTAAAAAAAAAAGTACATCGCTTGTTCACTTTCTTGATAAAATCACCTCCTGGTTGATCGCCCCGTCTCGACCCCTTTGGCTTTCAATGAAGATCGCCTGCGAAACGAAAAAAAAGCAAAAAAATTCTTACATTCTTGCTTAAATAATATAACAATATTATATATACAAAATAAATACAAAAACAAAAAATCACTAATCTTCTCCTTGGTTTATTACTCGCCATTTCTCTTTTAGTTCGAAAAAGACACATTCTTATTCAATCCTTTTTATTTTTTCAATTTATTTAATAATTATAATTATAATTTTTTTTATTTTTGAGGTACCTGCATTAGGGCCAGGATCGATGTAGAAGGTCTGGCAAAAAACAAATCCCAGCCATCGTATCGCTTTTCGAATTCTGACGCCGTTCTTCGGCAGCTATCCCCAGCAAACACAATCAATTCTTTGAAAGCTTTTCCTTCGGCTTCGAAATCTTTCCCTTTTCAAAGATCCTCCAGGAATGACCAGATGTAGCTCACGGAATAAACCTTTTCCTGGTGCTTAAAAATAGCACTGTGCAAGAAAAAAAAAAAAAAAAAACCAGACATGCTTGATATTTGTTTAAATCAGCAGCAAAAAAAAAAATGGAAATGGAAAATGGATGGATGCCAACAAGAACATTAGCCCCCATTTTGGGGGGAAGAAAAAAAGAAATTGAAAACTCAATCAACATGTCTTCCCCAATGGTGGAATGCATCGGCCAATTTCTAGCACCCCACAGAGATTTCATAATTTGCATTTTGCTTGGTCAAATATCAAGAAGGGGGAGGGGGAGATAGAGAAATAGAACTATTCGAAAAAAGCTTACCGTGCCTGGTGGCGTGCCTCCTGTAAATATCGCAGACTTGAACACCATTAATTCGTACCCACCCTCCACCAGGTCCTTCAGTCGTTCAGTCACTTTTCTGCCGAAGCATTTCCAGTGGCCAAATAACAAAAAAGCGCCACCCAAAAACGCTTCGCCCAAAGCAGACAGATACGCACTCACAGCACTCACGTCCAATCGTGGCTATCTGCACCCCCCAAAATGGGCGACGGCAACCCATCACAACGAAAATAGATTGCAAGCCCAGCCGGCGGTCTCACAATGTTCGAGCGGGAAGGTTGGGGTCAGAACACTGCCCCCTACCCTGCGAAAATTTTAACAGCCGCCTCACAGGTCCTCCTCAACCCCAGGACGTTTTCCGTTCCGCACTGCGCAAAGTCGCGCTGCAGGTGCGGAAGGGCTGTACTACAATCCTGCCAGGCATGATTGTGGTCCAGTGCCACTGCTCCGAACCCTGTCACTCCGACAAATCCATGTCTGACATCGGGGAGCGCCCCAGTCCTACAGGGCTCCCAACCACGGGTTTTGCGCATCGCAGCGTAAATTTGACGCACGCGAAGTTCAGCGTCAAATTTGATGTGCGTCTTTTTAACGTCACACTGCGTTAAATTGACATGCGTGATTTCAGCGATATTTGTTGCGCCAATTTGACGTGCGTGATTTAACGCTCTTTTGACACAAGCGCTGAACAGCGTCAACACTGCGAGAAAATGACGCTGCCACAGCGTTAAAGAAGCGGTGACGCTGCGATATCGTTACTTTATCGCAGTGGTATTTTCCAGATGATAAGCACAAGGTTGTCTGGGTTCAGTGTTGATACACGAAGACTTTCATGGCCGAACACAAAACAGCTTGTGCTGTCCAATATCCTCGTAAATATCGCCGTCTTGATTCGAGTGCTTCTTCAAATATTTTGTCTCCACCCTTCCGGGTTTTCCAGGAATTGTGTATTTTGTTGGCTGGCTCGGGGGTGCACCGCAAGGGGTGTGTGCAATCCGCTCAGTCAAACCAAGGTTTCTTTGGCGTTGTCGGAGCACCCAACCGCAACAAGAAAAAGGATCAAAGAAGGACAGGAAAAGGAAAAGGATCGTCTGTGATTGCTTGACGACAATCAGTGGTTCCCGCTGTGGGAGTTTTTCGAGTTTGTTGAAGTTTTCTATGAAAACGCTTCATACTCCAAGGAGTACCAGAGTCCAGTTGTACGCAAGAGACCATTGAACGCTTTTGCGGAGGATCAGGTTGAAAGAAAGTCCAGCAACGAATTCGTTCTCTGGAGAGTCCCTTTGCAAATTGATTTGCAAAAGGGCTTTTCAACAAAACTTCTCTCAAAATCGATTGCAACAAATCGAACAAATTTTCACTATAGGAGATTCGCTGAATACGTTGTAAACAATCGCGTGGTTAATGACACCATTAACGTTGTTCTACACCCCTTTTGCATGGTTGTTTTTCATCGTTGTGGAGTGCATACTTAACATTGATGGTTTTTTTAGCACCCTGAACCAGCCATACTATGGACGTGATCGGAAATGATCGGCCGTCCATTTTCGATGTCAGGACAGGTCGTTTCATTGATCTGACCTGATACGATCTCGTTCCACATGATTCTGAAAATGATCGGTCTTTTTTTTTTTTTTTTTTACCGATCATGATCGATGATCGTGATCGTGATCGGCCGATTAAAACCGGATCGATGATCGTGGTCGGCCGATTAAAGCTTGATCGTAATCGGGATCGGGCTTCCGATTATCGATCTAATCGGTTGCTCCGATCACGATCCCGATCACGATCAAGCGTCGCGACATGCAAACGCCTAATCGGCCGATCAAGATCGGTGAAACGCCGATTAATCGGCCGTTGATCCGATCAGCTCCGATCATGGTCGGTTGATCGGGATTTGGTTTCAAATTCCGATTATGATCGGTCCAAGAAATCAAAAACCGACTTTTGCACCGATCATCACTTCCGATCAAATCCAAAGTTAGTCAGTTCTGCCGTACTGTCCCGAATATATCGACTTCGCTCCCTGTTCGACTTCACCGCACCGTGCGCCTTTGTATCGTGGTATCTTGTTGTTGTCTCGCCTGCAGTGCTGATCGGTTGCGATGTACGTGGAACTCAAAGCACGGCAGTATGTCGTGAGGCTCCGGAACAGGCTCCAAAACCGAACAGATCTGTTCCAGCCCGGGACGGTGGTAGATCGGGATGCCGCCGAGGTGGTGTTCCGGCATTTGACGTCGCTTAACACGTATTTTGGTCTGGAAAATGTAAGTGTATGCTGCCTGCTATCTGCTGCACTGTTTCTATTTCGAATGTTTTGACTTAGGGTTAATGTTACTTGTCTTCCTAGGCTCTGTTCTGGAAAGCTGCATCCGCCCTGGACAGCGCTGCGGGAAGCGAAGACGAACTTTTCTTGCGAGCGTACCGAGCGGGCAACCCCCCTGAAAGGCGCATCGACCCCATACTCGATTCCATTCAGGTGACACCTCCAGGACTGACCAGGAAGGGGAGCACCAACCTGGGGGACATGGAATACCCCTACATGGTGCCTACAGGTGAGCAGTCCAGCATCAGGTTCAAAGTAGGTTGTTTTTCTCTCTGCCCTCACATTCACATTCTGTCTTTTGCAGAACTCCTTCGTGATCGCCAGCTATTGCCTCATCTGGACCAGCTCAGAGAGGAGGTTGCAACCATGCACGAGGTTGATCTAGATCTGAGCAGAACGTTCGACTGGAGCATCGAAGCTGCAAGTCTTCCAGCACCTGATCCTGCACAAGAGATTTTGCCTGAAGCTACACTTCCAACCGCAGATGAACCTGAACCTGAACCTGAATCTGAACCTGAACCTGAGGGACCCTCTGAGCAGCTGCCGGAAAACCCGTGGAGTATGACGGACGAGGAGTCTGTTTATGAACCTGAACCTGTGCTTCACCCTGGTGGAAGAGGGCCACCCCCCAATCTGTTCAGAGCTGCTGAAGGTGGTGGAAGAGGGCCACCCCCAAACATGTTCAGACCTGCTGGAGCTGGTGGAAGAGGGCCACCCCCCAATCTGTTCAGAGCCGCTGAAGCTGGTGGAAGAGGGCCACCCCCCAACGTGTTCAGAGCTGCTGAAGCTGGTGGAAGAGGGCCACCCCCCAACGTGTTCAGAGCTGCTGAAGGTGGTGGAAGAGGGCCACCCCCAAACATGTTCAGAGCTGCTGGAGCTGGTGGAAGGGGGAATGTTGGTGGATGGGAATTCGGGGGAGGCGGCAGGAACAGGAACCGAGCAGGTCAGGGTGGCCAGGGTGGCCAGGGTGGTCAGGGTGGCCAGGGTGGCCAGGGTGGTCATGGTGGCCAGGGTGGTTATGGTGGTCAGAGGCAGGCAAACCCCAGACCCCCATTGATGGACAGGTGGCCAATGGACTTTGATGGACAACCCTGCATCGAAGACACTGAGGGGTACCCTCTGCGCAGGCAAGCCCCCTTGCGAAGGATCATGTCTGAACGGACCAGGGAACAGCGCAGAACTGCCCAGCGAGAGAGAGCCAACATGCAGACGGAGTATGCCTTCTTCCCCGACTTCACCATCCAATTCCCGATAACCTTCGCCTCCATGCCAGACATGGGCTGAGACCTCTGTGCACAGGACAGGACAGAACAGACTGTCTGTTCTGTGCACAGGGTCAGACCTGTGCTGCACAGGTGCACAGACCTGTACAGCACAGCACAGACAGGGTCTGTGCAAAATCTGTGCAGTTTCTGTGCAGTTCTGTGCAGATTCTGTGCAAAATCTGTGCAGATTCTGTGCAGTTCTGTGCAGATTCTGTGCAGTTCTGTGCTGTGCTGTGCAGGTCTGTGCACCTGTGCAGCACAGGTCTGACCCTGTGCACAGAACAGACAGTCTGTTCTGTCCTGGCCTGTGCAATTCCGCTGCACAGGACAGGACAGCACAGGGTGCACAGAACCTGCACAGAACCCTGTCCTGTGCGATGCACAGGACAGGGGTCTGTCCTGTGCAGCCCATGACTGCTCCATGCCCCATCTGAATCAGTTCGTGCAAAACGTATACCTGCAGAACTGTTACGCTCTCCACAGAGTCCGTGAAGGCCTCTTCCACCATCAGACCCGTTTGGAGGACCGACATGTGATGAGGGACCTGGATACTGGCTCGGTCGACTTTGCACCTATCCCTGAAGACCGCACACGTGTGTATCGGGTCAGGGTTGGACCGGATGGGAGGTTGGTGGAGGAGGAGGAGCCAAATTAAAGAAACTGTTTTGAGTCACCATAAACAGAGGGTTATCTGTTATCTGTTATCTGTTTTTTGATTCACGTAATGAACCATGAACCAGTCTGGTATCTGTTATCTGTTTTTTTATTCACGTAATGAACCTTGAACCAGTCTGGTATCTGTTATCTGTTTTTTGATTCACGTAATGAACCATGAACCAGTCTGGTATTTGTTATCTGTTTTTTGATTCACGTAATGAACCTTGAACCATGAACCATAAACAGAGGGTTATTTGTGTGGGCTGAATCAGTGTTGGAATCTGTGGAACCTCTGAAACTTTTTGTTTTGTTTGAGTCATGTAATGAACCATGAACCATAAACAGAGGGTTATTTGTGTGGGCTGAATCAGTGCTGGAATCTGTGGAACCTCTGAAACTTTTTGTTTTGTTTGAGTCATGTAATGAACCATGAACCATAAACAGAGGGTTATTTGTGTGGGCTGAATCAGTGCTGGAATCTGTGGAAACCTCTGAAACTTTTTACCAAGCATTCAAAAGAGTTTGGATTACATACCCATACCAAAACAAACAGAACTCGGGGCAAATCACACCAGGTCAAGATGCAGATTGTCTGATCCATACCCAGCACCCCAAACAGAGAACATACCCGGCACCCCAAACCAAAAAAAGGAGAGTTCCTCCGTAACAGGAGGGTTCTGAATCAGAATACAGATTGTCCCACACAATCAAACAGAAGCAGTTCAGGTCATGCCCTGAACAGATGCAGATTGTCCCGGAGCACGGTCAGTTGGTTGACCTTGCTCTCCTCCATCGCCCTCCTGCGCTTGTTCAGCTGGTGGCCATTGACACTGAACATCCGCTCAACCGAGGCGCTGGAGGCTGGGATGCAGAGATACTCGGCAGCCAGGATCGAAACTGTTGGGTATGCCGCCTGGTGTACCCTCCACCAGTCCAGAACAGATGAAGTGCTCTGAATAACCCTCCTGACCCCACAATATCGCTCCCACTCATCAGAATAAGAACCGCCCGTAGCGGATGGAGGAGGGCACACACTGAGCCAGTCCCGTTCGAGATTTTCCTTTTTCTTTTTTTTTCCCTCTCTGCCTTCCCCCGGATTGTCAACACCTCTGTAATCTGATCGCTCCCGGATCTCCTTCAGCAGAGTCACGCACTCTTGCAGCACATCTGAAACCCACAGATCAGGTCTGCTGAATTGCTTCCTCAAGCAAGGAAAGCGCCCTGGGGTGCCCCACAAATACCGATTCACCTCAGCGTCTTCGAGTGATAGTTTGGTCGGATCCAGATGCTGCATGCACCCGACGGCCAGGAGCCATGCGGGATCGTCAAATTCATGGTCCATGACTGTGCGGAGCACATCTCTGAAGTCTATCACATCCGGTTCCTCGATGTTCATGGCATCTACCGCAGCGCTGATCCGAGCCATGAGCATCAGGACGGCACTCCCCGTCACCTTCTTTTCTGCCTCCAGTACCTTGGTTGCTTCCTTGTATGGCCTCAGAACCAGGTACAGTTCCAGCAGCACTTTCCATTCTTGGGGGTTGATATTGTATTGGGGGGGAAGGAGGGGAAAGAGCTGGATCAGATCGGGTTTCAAAATCAACAATCGATGCAACATGTACCAGATGCTGTTCCACCTAGTCTCCACCGCCAAGGTCAGTCTGAGAACCTTGTCAGATCTGCGGACAGGTCCTGGGCAGTCTTCTGCCTCCTCCACGTCGTCTCCATCATCGGGACATGCGTCTTCATCACTTGAATATATTTCTTGTGATGTGGGGTCGTCCTGTTCCTGGCTCTGATGGTCGTTTTGATTAGATTCCTCTTGTGCATCCTCCAGAAGTTCATCCTCATCAACTTGAGATGGACCGGGGCTCTCACCAAGCCCACCGTTGCCAATCCCAGAGGCACCCGTGGCTGTCGAGGACCGGACCACATAAATTAACTCTTGGGGATCAGCCTCCGCTTGTTGCCGTTCCAGATCAGCTTCTTTTCTTTTGGCTCGATCGATCTGAATCTGTTTCAGCTTTTCCCAATGAGTGGATGCACCCATCACTGTTCTGCACAGATCGTGTACTTTGGCCACAAGGTCGTTCACGCTTTGGGGGGCATTTTTCAGACCCTTCTTTACCCCCAAATTTATTCTGTGTGTCCCGCACCCGTGCCAATCGTAACTGTAGTTCATTTCACATGCTGCCCCCATTCTGGACTCGTGATCGGTAACGATGCTGGCCTGATATCCGGTCAGATCAAAGTCCTCCCTGATCTCGTTCATTTTTGTGCAAATGTCCACAGCAGTTGCGGTACCCTCCATTTCCCAGGTCCCGAGACTGATCCGCTTGAGTTCGAACAGATCCTGTTCCGGGTCCCGGTGTATGTAGACAGCCCCCATCGCGAACCAATGCTTGGGCTGCTGAGACCAACCATCAGCAACAAAGCATGGTCGGAATCTGCTCAGATCCATATCCTTCATCTTTTTTTTAAGCCTGTTGGAGGACAATCCGACCTGGTGAGACATGGATTTCGCTGATAGAGGCGGAGCAGATGCGTTCAGTTGAGTGCACATGTCTCGGAAGTGCTGATCTTCCACTGTCCTGAAGGGGGCCCCGACGCTGACCAGATAGCACATAACCTTGTGCCGGTACGACTGGAACTCCCGGGTAGTAGGTCCCCATTTAGACACAAACGGGAGTGTTTTCTGGGTCCCAAAAGAACTGATCCGACCCCCTTGTGTGCCTGTTTTCATGTCCTGATCCTTTTGCCTTTTCAAATGGCAGCCCTCAAAGCCTTCCGCGACAGCGATTTCCATTTCGGAACTGATCCGGATACCGTGTTTGGCCGCATGATTCAAAAGGGGGATCCTGCCTCCCTTCACCCATGACAATTGTTCATGACAGATTCTGCACGACACCACCTTTCTGCCCCGATCATCCTTATACACCAGGATCTTGCCTTCTGGACTGCTGACATACATCTTGTCAACCCATGTGTTACTTCTCCGAACAGGAATCACAGGAGGGCTTGCACCCAGTTCCAGCAGATCAGCTTCCTTTCCATTTCTGTTCACTGCAGGGCAGGGCAGGGCAGGGCAGGACAGGACAAACACCTCATAAAAGCAGAACCAGAACAACTGGAGAAAGCACAAGCACCTCACACAATCCAACAAGGGAACACCTCACCCCCCCACAAAACCATAAGAGTACAACAAGGCGGAACAGATCAGGGAGTAACGCACTGTTGGTCAGGTCAGATGCTTGCCCCGACCCCTGCGGCCCCACGGATGGAACGCTGCCCTGGCGACGAGGTTCCAACCCCCCGCTTCCAGATCCGGTCGGAACTGGTCTCCTCTGGGACGTGTGTGGGCGTTGCCCCGACCTCGCAGGGGTGACGAGCGCTTTTCTTTTTCCATGCCGGCCCATTTCGAACGGGGCGCTGATAAGACGTGGAGTTAAACGCTCACCAGATTAACAGCAACCGAACATGCGATGTGCCCGCGTGACTCACCTGCATCTCACCCGCGATCAATGATCGATTCTTGACGTAGACGACCCACCGATCATGATCGGTGTTGCGCCGATCATGATCGGCGCAAGCCGATTATAGTCGATCGCGCCGATCCCGATCACGATCTCGATCAAGCGTCGCACCCTGTCGGCACCTGATCGGCAGTTTTTGATCGGCCGATCACGATCAGGCCGATCAAAAACTGCCGATCAGGTTGGGCGACCGATCAGATCGGTGATCGGCCGATCGTGATCGATGATCGGCCCTGCCAGACCTGATCGGCGACCGATCAGATCGGTGATCGGCCGATCACGATCATGATCGGTCTCCCGGTTGATCGGAGACCGATCTGATCGTGATCGGATCCATAGTATGGAACCAGCCGGCGAATCACGCAGAAGACCCGATTAGCATGGTTGACGTCTTTTGGAAACGACATGGTTGGGTGCTCCATTCGCAACGATGCAGTTTACAACGCAGACAGAGGATTTTACACCGATTAGTATGCACTCCACAACGATGACGTTTACAACGCAGACAGAGGATTTCATACCGATTAGTATGCACTCCACAACGATACAGTTTACAACGCAGACAGGGGATTTCACACCGATTAGTACACACTCCACAACGATACAGTTTACAACGCAGACAGGGGATTTCACACCGATTAGTATGCACTCCACAACGATGCAGTTTACAACGCAGACAGAGGATTTTACACGGATTAGTATGCACTCCACAACGATGACGTTTACAACGCAGACAGAGGATTTCACACCGATTAGTATGCACTCCACAACGATGACGTTTACAACGCAGACAGGGGATTTCACACCGATTAGTATGCACTCCACAACGATACAGTTTACAACGCAGACAGGGGATTTCACACCGATTAGTATGCACTCCACAACGATGCAGTTTACGACGCAGATAGAGGATTTTACACGGATTAGTATGCACTCCACAACGATGACGTTTACAACGCAGACAGAGGATTTCACACCGATTAGTATGCACTCCACAACGATGACGTTTACAACGCAGACAGGCGATTTAGCACCGATTAGTATGCACTCCACAACGATGACGTTTACACCGCAGACAGGCCTGTTTACACTGATTTGTATGCACTTTGCAACGATGGTTATTACAACGCGGACAGGCCTGTGACCGCGGAAGAGTATGCACTTTGCAACGTTGGTTACAACAACGCGGACAGGCCTCTGGACACTGGTAGTTCTGCACTTTGCAACGTTGATTACAAATCCTTTCTCCACAAGTATACCTCATGATAGCCACTGCCTGCCCATCAGCTACCAATACCCAATCACTTCAACCAGATATAAAAAACGTCATAAAATGTTTGTACCAAAAAAAACAAGTCTGTTTCCCAAACGATACCCGAAGCTATAGACTTGATTTCACCATACAGGGCAAAGCTTTGAAATACATTCCAGAGATAAAGACAACACAAATCAGCTCAGCATCTGCAACAGTAAATTCTATATCCACAGCAGGCGAGGGTCAGAATCCAATTCGGAAAAAAAAACAGCACATCAATAATGCTAGCAAAAATGTTGCTGAACTAAAAATGAAATAGGGGACGTCACTCCCTACCATCCCAACTCACAAATAAAAACATAAAAAGGTGAAATATCGCGAACTACATGTTAATTCAGGATTAACATATAAGAATCTCCTCTATCTCTCTACTCGAGGCAGAAGCACTGCTTCTTCTTCCTATCTTCAAAAGACCTCTTTGTATTCTTCTCATCATTGTAGTAATCAATTCTGATCCATAGACCATTCTTGCAACCGTCTTTGGAACAGTTACAGAGCTTCCTCTTGAAGGTCCTCGCACAGCAAGAAGCACCAACACCAGGTCAAGGCTCCAGCTGCTGCTTGAGCAAGAGCCTCCGCGAAAGCGACCGCCCTAGTGTTTCCTCCAGATGCAGACCAACCACAGGCAAAACCTCGGCCCTCGCAATTGACCTGGACAGCAGCCTCTTCCCAGACACTGGCAACAGCAACAGCTTCAGCAGCCGTTTCTGCCTTGCCTTTGTCACAGCTGGAACCATCCTCTGACCTTTATATGCATTTTTGAATAGGTTTTCCAACCTGGAAGGAAACCCAAGTGTACCTGGTCAGGACCTGTTTTTACGCTGAGTTGGACTGGGCCCTTGGGTTCCTTTCTCCCGGATCCCGGAATGCCTGGTGGATCGACTGATTAAAACGTGGACTCCAGCTTCGTGAAAAAAATACCAAGTGGGCTTCCTGCAATCCCAGTGTGCGCACCAATTCAGAATCTGTAGCTGAGAAAAATTTCTTATTGCACACCCTGATGACACAAAGGGAAAATAAAGTTTTAGCAAAAACACCCCTAAAATTTTGTAACCTCAATTGATTTTTTTTCCATCCAGCACACAAGACACCAATTCGGTTCTAGGCACAAATTGGAACAAGCTGGACTGAATGTATCGCAAAGTGTGTACCAATCAGCGAATGACTAGTCAAACATCATCCCTTCATCAAAACTATCAAAAAAACAGCGACATCCTTTGCTTCAATATCTCCTCTCTTTCCTGCCTCACCTAATTTCACCACATCAATACAAAAAAGGACAATGAGTACCAGCAAAAAATCGTCAGGTCCATTGGGCATCCTGGAAGACTTAGCATATATATATACTGGCAGGAAACAGAGTACATTTCCTGAACAACACATCAGCCAAAAATTGAGCCAGAAGCATGCCCTAAAGGATTTTTTGTTTTGTTTTTTTGGGGGGGGGGTAAACTTTGCACCCAGAACCAGAAAACGATTCACAAACTGTAGAAAGAAAAAAAAAAAAAATCAATGTCGAAAGCTGCAATCGGGAGCATCAGTGAGATTTTTTGGTCCAGATTTCGGTTCTGACTTCTCAGCAGGACTGCTAGAGGGTACCTTGGTGTTCGGAAGGGACAAACATTTTTGGAGTGTAAACGGATTTGGGGTCATGCAACTCAATCGAAAAATAATTAGGCACCAGGGTTCTGTCTCCCATAGCCTGGATCAGTTTCCTATTGGAAGCTGGCTCAGTTCCTTGCAGATTTTCTGGTCCAAGACCTCCACGGGCTTCTCTTTTGTTTGTTTCCTTCCTTTGGTGCCAACAGCAGTGATATCTGGATCAAGACTTGGCCTGTCATTGTTTTGGAGCTGCCTATTTCCCCTTTGCTTGCCTCACGAGCAAAAGCTTCGGTCTAACAGAAGTAGTACCAAAGAAAATCCTGATAGTACATATATAATCTTGATTAAAAAAAAAAACCATTGCCAATTTTGCTGCTGTTTTCCGTATTGCTCTCGTTCATACACATTGAATACAATCTCTATTCCCCAGCAAGAGATGAACTGAAAATCAAACTTACATCTTCCTGGGAAGCGAGCGGTCCCAGAATCCTAAGGAGGCATCCCACTGTGGCTCTGTTCCAATCGTGAATGACCCCATCCTCTTCGCCTTAAGTATGTTCCGTGAACAGAAACGAGAAATTGGACCTTGACAGCGGGTCATTGGCAAAGGTGACTGGATACAGCTTGAAAGAATGCTAGAAACACACACATACACAAAAAATAAATTATTTTAAATAATTAAGTATTTGACCTGAGTGTCCATACCAAAGATCTTCATTTGCAAATTGGTTCTCCAATTGGTTGTCCAAAAAAAAAAAAGAAAAGAAAAATGCAATCATTAGAAAGCGGCTTTGTCCCAGAATCAAGCATAATTGGTTATCACGAAGCATAAGTTGCCCATACCTTTTCAAAAATAGTCAGCAGTTTAACGAGTCTATCCAAGCTTTCGTCGTCCATGAACTCCCATTTGCCCCACGCTTGCCAATCTGGGATATTGGCCGCCAACAGCCAACGCTCATGGCATTCATCCTGGCAAACAATGCCGCATTTTACCTGCACAGCAATTGACTAGCTTAGACTCCTCAATGAACTATCCTTTCACCATAGTGAAGAAATGACATGGCCAAGTGACCATAATCGAATTGATCAGATGTGGATGAACATATCTTTGAACATTTGATTCCTACCTGCTTTCCACAGTTCATGCATAAAGGCTTGCTGCAGAAAAAGCACATCTTCCCCTTGGAATTTTTCAGGGATCGAGTGCAACTTCCACATCTTTGGCCAGCACTCCATAGGACTTGAACACACCAAGCCATACAAAAGATTTAACTCGGAATTCTGAAAAAGGTTGGAATCCACAGGTTGTGCGGTCAAAACAAAGAGATATATTCTTTCCAAAGCCTTTGGATAAAAGTTATGATTCTTGAGTCCCGACAGACAGACATGCAGCATGTTGAGCAGGCAAGGGGTAGAGAGCAGCGGGTTTTTTTATAAGAAACTCGTTTACTAGGTAAGAAGGTCCTCCACTTACCGCAACTTCGACCCCTGAGCCTTCCTGGCCTCTCTGTGTAGAAACTAGACACAACAATAATGTCAACACAACCACATCTGTCGGAAATGTCCGAGTAGCCGACATGAGCAGCTTGCTGGTGCCAACAGAAGGTTACCAGAATCAATTTTTACGTGTTAACATAAAGCTGCAAAAAAACATGAGTCCCAACAACAATGATCAGCAAGCTTAAAATACCGAGGCAAACAATTTCCTTGCTACAATCAGAGCATTTTCATAGGGTAGCAATTTCTGCACTCTGGAACTCTCAGGTCACCTCGAGGACGAGCTCGTTATCATCAAGTTCATGCGTTTTGGGCAAGTCAGTGTGTCGGAAAAATCAAAAACAGGGATGAGCAGTCCAGAGACGAGCGCCCCTGCTGGGGTACTCACCTTCCCACTCTCTGTATCTCGTTCGCTGCGCGCCGGCACACTCGTCTCTCCGCGCTGTGAACTCCGACATCTCCTCCTCGCGATATCGTTGCCACTAACGGACGATATCAAGAATCGCGCTTTCGTGCGCCCTCAACCCCGACTTTTCTTTCAGCCAAAGGTATTCAAATACCCTCTTGCTTTACTCGGAATACGCGGCCAGTCCTCCTGAATCTCACACTTGACGTCGTGCAGTCGCGGCTGGGAGCAGGCCGTTCAACGATGGTTGGTCGCACAGAATGGGAGGCAAGGAAATTCGAAAGATGGAGATTCGCAGGTGTACGACCTTCTAGAATGGGATTACAGGGTTGTAAACTGCGTCGTGTGACACAATCAACCATGCACACCCTATGTACAACATTGTTCCATGGCTGAACGCATTGAGCGTCTGTCTATGAGCGCTGTGTTGCAGGCGTTGCGCGTTGTGCATTGTTGTAAAAGCGGTGTGGATTGCCTTGTAGGAATTTTGGGTTCTCTTTGCCTGGATGGGAGGGGAGGAAGTTCCTCCGAGGAACCGGCGCCGCTCCAACCCAGGTGGTGCTCTCGTTGCGAACAAGTTGTTGGAGCTCCACAAGCTTTCCTACACCGTTGCAACGTTTCCCAAGGTTAGGAACGAGCCTAGGCAAGGTCCAGTCGACTTGAACAACGTGTTTAAGATCGTGGGCATGGGTGAAAAAAATTACTCGGTTTTGTTGGAGACGGTTCCGACAAAAATGATCAGGATGGTGGAGAGAGGGGAAATTCACGCTATTGCATGTACAATGGAATGTGAACGTGTGGGCCAGTTCACGTTGTAAATGTTTTGGTCCACGTTGTGTATGTGAGAAACGGCACTGCCAACCATGTAATGGTTGGACGAGCGTTGCAAATATAGTGGATACTTCACAATTGTTGTAATTTCCAGAAAATCAACCATGCAAAATAACAGTTCAACCAAAACACAGCTGCACCGATATTTCCAGGTGAACCCGAAACTGACGTCTGGAAACGCAACCGTGTATATGAGGCACTGCACGTTGTAGGTTAACAACGTTGTTTCCAGGGCACCCTTTCTGACACCCGAAAGTGCTTTTTAACGACGTATTAGGCGACGGTGGCGAGCCCTGAATACTTTTTCAAGTGATATGTGATGTTTTTTATCTTTGTTTCAAAACTGCGTTGTTGATGTGGATGTCTGCGTTGTTGGCTGATCAGGCCAGAAGGCCGTCACTTGCGAAACGCGACGGAAGCGGCTGTATCTTGGCGGAAGACGCCTAGGGGTCGAACCTAGGTGTTTCCGCACGTCTTTGTGTGTGTTCCGCCATTTTTCGACGTGTTTCCCGTTTCGATCCGGTTGGCGTGAAAATCAAATTACAACGTTAATAGTGAATCTCCCATAGTGTTTGTTGGAATCAGTTGACAACATTGTCACCTTATTTCTTTCGACTTCTTTTTTGCTCGTACATTCGAGAACATGAACATTTTCTCAGGGAGAGTATGCTTTCCCCCTTGCCATAAAACCCTGAGCGAATATGATGATACCAACGAAATTCAACGTCACAAGCTTCAACAAACAAACATCAGCTTCAACAGAATTCATTTCTTGTTCGAAACATCCAATGGGGCAGTTGGTATGGGACGAAGTCACCCTAGGACTCGCCAAGGAAATTGGCAAGCATCTTCTCAAAACAAAGAGCAACATCAAAGCCGTTTTTGCCCATCGTTATTGCATGTCCAAAAAGGCATCCGCGTGTGTGTGCGAGGTTTCTGAATTCCATTAACTCAGCAACAAAACAAGGCCGGAGATTTGTTTGTCTCGAATAAATTAATGAAAAGAAGTGCAAGAAACTCGTGGCTGGATTCATTTCACTAACATTTGGACCAACACGCACGAATATGACGGTAGCAACGAAACGTTGTGTTTTGTCTCTGATCCCATCCACAGGTACTTCAATTGCCCAAATATTCAACACAAAGCTGCGCAGCTGCAATAGTAGAGAAAAAGCCGCAGTGCAGCTTTCCAAGATGACAGGGTCTTACCAACGCTGTTTTCACGCATCGTTTTCGTTTGTTTTAATCGTTTTTACATGGCGCTGGCCAGGTTTTGGCAACATCACACCCAGCATTTGCTTTCGTATGCTGCAAGGAAAGCCTACCAGTTGCTTGGCCAAAAGAAACAAAATGACAAGTGTTTGTCACAGCACGCCATCTTTCGTTTTCGATGGGCCGCCTTGGGGTTATGACAGTCAAAGCGATACATACATTCCCACACAGCCGGGACAGAGACACTACCTCTGATCAGAGGGGTTTAAAAACCCCACTCCCTCATTTTCTCTCTTAATTTTGAAAACTGGAGTTTTCCTTTCTTACATAGATCACCTCGTGGAGGGCCATCGTTGGGCCAGTGTGCCTAATGCAAATCAAAGATTCATTCATTCATTGGTTGGATAAGCGATTTGAAAAAGCGATTTTTTCTGGGATTACCCATGCAATTCTGGTCAGGGCTTTTTTTTTTGTCTGGAGGTTCTCAACTCATATTCATTGTCTCCCTTTGGGGTAGGGAGCTAGATGTAAACATTGGGGTGAAACTTCCGAGTCAGTCTATTGACATATTTCCGTGAAAGGACTGCACATGGCTTTTTTTCTCGGTACCCCACCGATTCCAACGTATGTAACGTACGAGAAACTTCTGACCACAGAGTGGGAAAATCGAGGGTTTGCGCGATTATCGTCGCCTCGCCTGCTGGGTACAAAACCCAACAGCAACCTTCAGATTTCAGCACAATTTTTTGGGTGGTCTTCGTGAAACAATCAGCAGTTGCATACACCGAATTCGGGCATCCACTATGGCGTCGTGGAAACTGACGGCAACCTTGGTCCTGTTAGGACTGGTTGCTGTAACCTCGATCGACGTTGCTGCGCGTGGCACCGGTAAGACGGATCCTTCGTAGAAAGGTTCATAAGTTACGACAACTGCTTGACAATGGGAGCGCATGAAGAGGGCTCGGAGAATATCTTATTTTATCTATGATGTTGGCGTGATCAGGAAGGTTCAGCGACATTAACCCAGACTGTCTTTTGTTTGCAGACGTGAAGGTTGCTCGCGGTCATGACGACGCAAAGCTGTTGCTCGCGGAGCTTGACATTTTTGGTACGAAGACATGTGTTGACATGGGTTTTTGTGGATAATCTCACCAACCTGTTATGCTGATGACGCTCGTGTGTTGCTGAAGGAACTCGACGTCTGCTGGGTAAAAGAAAGAGGAAACAAGAAGAAGAAGCCGCCGCTGCTGCTGGCGGCGGCGGAGGTGGCGGAGGAGGCGGCGGCGGTGGAGGTGGAGGCGGCGGCGGCGGTGGAGGTGGCGGAGGAGGCGGCGGCGGTGGAGGTGGTGGAGGCGGCGGCGGTGGAGGTGGAGGCGGCGGCGGCGGTGGAGGTGGTGGAGGCGGCGGCGGTGGAGGTGGAGGCGGCGGCGGCGGTGGAGGCGGCGGAGGAGGCGGCGGTGGAGGCGGCGGAGGAGGCGGCGGTGGAGGTGGAGGCGGCGGCGGCGGTGGAGGTGGCGGAGGAGGCGGCGGTGGAGGCGGCGGAGGAGGTGGCGGAGGAGGTGGCGGAGGAGGCGGCGGTGGAGGTGGAGGCGGCGGTGGAGGTGGAGGCGGCGGAGGAGGAGGTCTTATTAGCGGCGGAGGAGGTGGTGGTGGTGGAGGAGGTGGTGGCGGTGGTGGAGGCGGTGGAGGGGGCGGGGGCGGTGGCGGCGGCGGGGGTGGCGGCGAGAAGAAGAACGATGAAGGCGAGAAGAACGACGGAAAGAAGAATGACGGAAGAAGGAAGAACGGAGGAAGGAAGAACGGTGGAAGGAAGAATGGTGGCAAGAAGAACGGTGGAGGCAAGAAGAACAGTGGGGGTGGCAAGAAGGACACTGGCAAGAGCAAGAAAAAGAGCCACCACAAGAAGAGCAAAAAGCACTAATACGGCCACCTATGATGATGAATGAATGCCACGCATTCACCTTGCTGAGCGTATGCGAAGACCCCTATCATATGATGTCCATGTCAGTTTTAGATGCGCCATTGAGCATCTATCTGACTATTTCTTCCTTTTTTCTTTCGTTTTTTAGTTTTTTGCAGCTGACACTGTATTGCTGCTTGTGATTTGTTTGTTTCGTAGATTTTTGTCTCCCTCGGATAGAAAATCATTCAAGTGTTCATACTTGCAGCAATACTGTAGACTAAAGGGAGAGTTTACAAATTTTTTTAGTTTGCTGTGAGAAGCAGCAGAGTTGTCCATCTATTTTGTTTTGTTTTTCACCATGGAGACTGTTGAGGGTTTGAAGCCAAAAAATTATTTTGGGGAGAAATATCTCTTTGGGCTGGAAAACAGTTGGTTTTGCCGTCCAGCACATTCAGATCTGAGTCCTGGGTCTAGATCAACATTGGATCTATTGAAGTTTTTTTTTGCTGTTTTTGCACCGAGGACATGGCTATCATTGCTTTTGCCTGCTTGCACTTGGGGGCCTCTTTTTGACCATCATTGTGTGTGCTTGCTGGCGCATGAACAGCTGTGTGTAATCATTTGTGATGCATGTGGAATGGGGACAAAAAGCACCGCTGTGAAAGCAAGACTTTATGAATTTGTTGCATGTCTAAAACACATGTTATTATATTATTCAGCAGGCCCCTTTCATAATATGGTTGTATGCTTAACAGGCACCAGGTTTTTGGCAGTCGATATTATATTGGAATTTGGTGGGAATAGGGATGGTTTTTTGAGCAGCACATAGTGTCCACTTCCTAATGTGAATGTTTCATGTATCATTTGTTGGAAAACTTCTAAGAAATCTTAGGAAGGGTGCTGGGGCCAGAGACCTGGGGCCTGAAACCACTATGAAAAGAACTTGAAAGAAAACATTGGGCTGATTCCCTATTTTCTAAATTTCAGTCGCACTGCTAATCTCCTCCAAAATGGTTTCCTTTTCCTGTTCCGTGTTTCCCCAAAACCTCGTTTCAATCAGATTTCACACGACCCATGTCTGGCAAGACACCCCTGCTTGCTCTCTGCTGCTGTATTTGACACACACTCCCTCCAACTCCGAGGAACAGCTTGTCCCGATCCACAAACTGTCGAATCGTGCTCTATCGCAAAGCCCAGCAGCACCTTCGAGATAATTGTGCCACCAACTTCTACATTTTGACTTCTACAAACTTGGTGGCGTTTAAACGTCTGACGCACGGACACGCGTCCAGTAGCCGCCACGACATGGGAGAGAAAATCTAGATAGCAACGCTGGGACTTTCAGAACTGGTGGTGGCAAGATTGATCGATGCTGTGGCGCGTTGCATAGAAAAATTGGATCTGGTGGGTGGGGTTCCTTGTACAAGGATTTTTTTTCCCCTCCACCCCGCTGAGTTTTTTCCTATGGAATGCCCATGTGGAGTGAAGGGTTTTTTTTTCAATCCTTGGAGCTGTATTTTGGCCCACATGAATGTAATTTTTCCTTTTCTTTTCGAAGTCTTTAGATTCAGTGAATTTGCCATTTGAGGATTTCTTTTCATGTTGCTGCCTCCCCTCATATAATAGATTTCTTTGACTCTTTGAATTTTGCACAAACCAGCCACCTAAATTATGATTGGAATTCTATTTGTCCGGTGGTTTGGGAGTGCATGGAGGAAATGATGTCGACCATATTTGCTGAGTAAGATCTGGACAAAAGAAACTTTGCTGGCTGAAAATATTCAATGCATGCCAGCTTTGTTTAAAATTTGTTTTGTATGGTTCCATCATGTGGCTTGTTCTGTGCCATGGGCTGAGAAATGATATAGCACAAACCACTGAGACACAACCCCTAAATCAACTCCCCAAATAACCAGTTTTTCAGTAGGACTTCCTCGGGAAAGTCCTCCCAAAATAAGTGAGCAATGCTGTGATTCTGTCCCGAAAATCTGTGGTGGGGGAAAAACTATGGGAAAAACAACCTCCATGATTTTGTCAGGACTGGAGAACCAACTCAAATCATTACAAACACTACTCAAGCAAAAAAATCTGTCTCTTATCGTATGCTCAAGTACGTGTGGCATTGATGGAAAAAACAAAAAGTGAATTCAAAAAATGTTGACCATCAATTTTCTGTTTGTAAATTCTGCAACTGGTGCCCAACTTTTTACCAAACTCCCCTCCCCCCCCCCAAAAAAAAAGGCTGATAGCTACAGGCTATGGCCCGACTTCACCACTCCACTCGACTTCCATCCTTCACCACTCTGGAAATGAGGTATCCTGACCTCAATTTTTGCACTTAAAACTTAAGGCATGTGTGGTTTTTTGTTCTACCCTCATGTTTCCCAACGATCAATCTCAACACAAAAAGTTGAAAAAAAAACTACAAACACACAAAAACACAAAAACGAAAATCGCAAAGCAAAGATAAAAAGAAACAAAAACAAGCAAAACAGAAATTTGCAAAGCAAAGATGCATCGATATTTTCAACTCCCCAACATATTCAAGAAAGCGTGAGATTCGCTCGAGATTCCCCATTTGTTTTTGAAAAGTAATGCATGGCCACAATCACCCTTCTTGTATTTCTCGCTGTGTCCTTATCCCGACTCTTCTCTTCAGCCTCGTTAAAGCTGAAGAAGGCCCTGCTGGCGGTGTTCCCTCCGCTGGCTCTTCCAGTGCCTCCTCCTCCTCCTCCTCCAAAAATTCATTGCTGAACTGGTGATCAAACAAGAAAAAACAAACAAACAATGCAAACAAGACTTTCACTCCCTGATTTTCCCTGGGGTTTTCCTTCCCTCCTTCCTTGGTTGGATAAGCGATTTGGAAAGCGATTTTTTCTGGGATTACCCATGCAATTCTGGTCAGGGTTTTTTTCTGGAGGTTCTCAGCTCATATTTTTTGTTTGCCTTTGGGGTAGGGAGCTAGATGTGAACATTGGGGTGAAACTTCCGAGTCAGTCTATTGACATATTTCCGTGGAAGGCGTTGTGTGAAATAGCTTCAACTAAATTCATTAACATATCTATATTTATCCATATCTTATTTTAGTATATCTTATTTTAGTATATCTTTACAAACACGAAACATGCCATAGTTCTCTTTCATGAGATGTGGAATCGTGGAGGATTCCAAAAACGTTTGCTCAAAGCCTCCATGCAGGGGCATCTCACCTGACGCAGAAGAGTCAGCACTCCCTGTGCCTGAAACGACGTGCACCCCTCCACCACACACGATCGATTAATGTTCGAATTCGGCCCACTAGTACTGCACGTACACACGATATACCCTGCAGTTCACCCACGTTGGTCTGTTGCACCCGGATCCGCCCCCTCCTCCAACAGCAATTGGACAGTCTCAACAGAACCAAACGCCCCCAGCTCCAGAAGCTTTTTCATCTCATCAGCTTTTCCTGTAGCCGCCACGTGGTGGATTGGGGACCAGTCGGCAGCTGTGGAGGAAATCCCAATGTTATAAAAGACACGCTTTCTGTGTTTCACAATTTGGCCTGTTGGCACTGTTCAACTCCTCGACAAAAGCGTATAGGATATCCCCGTTGAAAAATGTGGCTGAAATGTTGTGGGTGTTAGAGAAATCGAGGAAAAATTCGAACCTGGAAAAATGGCCGTTCTGGAAGTTGCCTCCAGATAGGAATTGAAGAAGCCCTCTACGTCTCCATTGAACGTCGGCACCTGAAAACTCAGTGCGGCAACTGCGCCACCAACACGATCAATCAAAAACAAAAAAAAAGAGAAACACGGCAAGATCAGAGGACGCCGCCACTTTACGTTCTACAAAGCTCATGCTGATCGACCGCACTGTGGGTTCACTTCGGCATTCCAGGAACACAACACATCGCTGTCTTGTTGCATTGATCCGACATGGTTTGACAGGTGTCAGTTCTTCTTTTCTTGCTTTTTCTTTCTTTGTTTTAGGGGATGGGCTGGACGGCTTCGATCGATACACACTACTGATTGTCACTGGCTGTTCGTAAGAGGAAGAGATCGGAGGTGGGAATTTGTTTGGGCAGCAAGTCAATCTTTGACACTGTTGTTGCACTTTGTTTTCTTAGGTGAAATGTGCGATTTGACAAGAGCATTACAACTTAACGTGCAGGAAAGTACTCTTGAAAAAGCAGCTGTGCAAACTCCTGGCGACTGGAAAATTATATGTCAATTTCACAACACATGAAAACATGCTTTCTTCCACACGTGTAGATTGATCCGCTTGTCTGACCCAGCACTACCTGTCTCGTCTACGTCGGGCAACCTGTCCCATCGCATGCGCCCCTTTACAAGGGTTGCGATCATCGAGGGGTCGAGTTTTCGACGTCTGGCCAAAAAGTCTCGGTGAAAGAAAGACACAAAAGTCTCCCGAGATTTCCGCAACAGAAAGAGCCGCATGGGTTGCGCAACGTTTTGTTGGGTAACGTAGGGGTCGTTTCTGGCTAATATCATGATTTTGAAAGCAAAGCAAAAAAAGAAAGGAAGAAAGTCCAAGTATCGAATCGTTCCTGGACGAAGGGGACTACATGTTTGCCTCTTTCGGTTTAAATAACTTGTTCACAGCCGAAAACTTGAAAGAAAATTCTAGAGAGTCCTTCTCTGGAGTCCTGCATCTTTTGCCCTTTTTTTGAGCATATATTTTTTTGCACAAGCTGTGAAAACGCGTGATAGTCGTGGCACTCGACTGTGCCAAAAATCAAGAATATCAAAAAACCAAGAAAGTCGAAAATGTTAGTCAGAAACAAAAGTTTGGGTGCGTGCTAACCTCGTTGGTAGGAACACAGTGCGGACTTCCGCCCTTCCACAGCTCCGAACAGCACATATCTGTAGTGTGGAAGAGTAGCAGTTTGAACCCAAGGTAGTGCATGCATCTTGTGTTGTGGTGTTTTGTGTGTGTGTTCGTGTTTGTGTGCGTTTCGACAGCGAACGCCATGGAGGCGTTAGTTGTTAACCGACCGTGGACCCTCGGGCCTGAAAGATACAAAAGCGCGTATTGCATTTTCACACTCCTTCTGCTCGCCACAAATACTTTTTATAAAGTATCTGCAGGTACGGTGACTTCTTGCTGTCGCGCCAGAGAGGCGCTCTGCATATTCTCAGCCAACTCTGAATAAGCTTTCGTTTGTGGTCCAGAAATGTTCGTGAACCAGTCCAAAGTTCGCGGAAACAGCCACAGGATGGAAAAGAAGGTGAGGAAAACACAAGATGAGGGTGTGAAACTGCAAGAACGGCAGCGTCGCTCGGAGGGACTCGCTCCCAGACGCTAGAACTCGAAACTGCAAGCATATTGCGACTCTTTTCGTGCATGTCTGGTCCCAGCAAACATCTGTGAAATAGGGTTCCTATTTTGAGTGATTGTGTGATGGAATGCTGGCATGCTTCGCTGTGAGATGCTGAAAAGAACTTTCCTTTCATAAAAGGAAAGTGACATGCACTGTCCTCATATGGATGCATTTATCCTTCAAATTGCCTGTTGGTTGTATCACTCATGCAAGGCATGCAAACATGCCTTGCAAACATATGTTTACATGCATGCATGCATACCTATTGTGAACACCTGTGGACCATGGTGAAATGTCTCATATTTGAGTGTGGTGTTGAAACAGTCGTCTCAAGTCCCATCTTGCTTCCCAGCCCTTCGCCTAGTGAGGTCACTGGGGAGGAGGTTGAAAAAGTGGGTGACGAAGCCATCCCCAGCGAGGTCTGACATCGCGACGGTGGGCTCAGAGAGTTCCCTCTACTGTGACCCGGAAATTTTTGATGACCTCACTTGGGATGTAAGTGATCGAACAAGTCTTGCAAATAAGTTGACTCATTATATATCATTCTGTTAGGGCTTTTAACACGAAAAACAATGAACTCCTTACCTCAATCCCCTTGTTCACTCCACAACCCCCAGTTTTTCTGTTTTCTTTCTGTTATTATTGGCACACAATTGCTCAAAAGATGGCATCGATTCGAGACATCTTATCAAATCTGCTTCGTCAAGGCGTGTTAAATCCACCCCTCTGGATTTGCTCTTCGGTACGAATATTTTTTTTTAAATGTTTAAATTCCATTCTCTTGTCAGGGTGCAAGGACTCCACAGGTAACAGAATTTTACAGTGGTCTGCCAGCATGGCGGCCATGTCAGCCATACAAGATGCACCAAACGCACGATGTGAGTTTCCTTTTGCGTTTTTTTTTTTAATCTTGGCAATTGATGGTGTTCCTGTGTGCTTGACATGCTTCTTTGTTTTTTTTCTATCTGCCAATTGCAGTGGAGGGTCAGGTTGATGCCCAGCAGCATCAAGGGAAGCCAGCCACCAGGTGATAATTGAATGCAATTGATAATGTGCTGAGTGGACAGTCGTTACTTTTTGACGGTCCACACTGTCGATATTTGATCGTTGAATTGAAAGATGCAATGAAGGTTGTCAGCGTGGACCAATTCAGTGGATCAGGGAGGATTTAATTTCCTTTGCATGTGTGTTTCAGGTTTTCCACTTCCATCAAAAACTGCCCGAATACCTCCATCAAGAATCCCTGAGCATGTCACACCTGGCATCCGAATCTCAAACCCAAAGCCAGCAAAAGAAGTCCCAATCCCAAAGTCACAAGAGGGGCAAGGCGTGGTAGCTGCAGAAAAGGATAAGGAGCAGCTGGCTCCACCTCCATCTCGCCAAAAGGAAAAATCGGATGCTCCAGACTGCTCTTCTATCAGCCCATCCCCGAAGAAAGCTCGCCCATATGTGCATCCACCACCAGCTCCACCTGTCCCCCCTCGCCAAAAGGCAAAATCGGATGCTCCGGGATGCCCTTCCATCAGCCCAGCCCCCAAGAAGTCTCGCCCACAATTGCGTCCACCACCAGCTCCACCTGCCCCCCCTCTCCAGAAAAACCGAATTCGCCGGCAGCCACAGGTTGAAAAAACAAGAAATCGAATCGGATAATTTTGCAATACTAATGTTTATATTGCAGTGAAACGGTTTCCCCATTTTTCTCAAATGCCTTTTTTTTTTTGTGCCATATTCCTAGGTTTCTGACCTGTTCAGAGATTTCGTTGTTGGGGCCCAACAATTGGCTGCAACAACGACAAAAGGCCAAGGTGTAAAAACCCCACAAAAGGGTGGGGCTGATGTCATCGGGGAAATGATGGCCAAGAGCCCTTTCTACTTGGGCATCGCCAAGGACAGGGAGCTTCACAGGGGGATGATAATGGGCTTGATCGAGTCCATCGAGAGCTTCCAAGGAACAGATATGGGGCACCTCTCAAGCTACGTTTTGGAAATCGAGTCCAAGCTATCTGTATTGACGGATGAATCCAAGGTACTCGAGGCGTTCAACTGGCCGGCAAGGTTCTCCAAAATGCGCGAAGCGGTGAAGGTGCATGACGAGATGTCCGGGATGCGCAAGACTTTTGAGAATTGGGAAAGATGTCGTCCCTCGACGAAGGCTGAGTTGCAAGCGATGGAGGCCTTTCTGGTGAGTGACTTGATGTCGTGTAAATTTTTTTTTCTCGCTGAAATTTGGAATGATGCAAAAGACCTCAAGACAACTGTAACAAATGAGTTGTTATTGTAGATCAATGGCTTTATAGAGTGTGAATAAAATTGTACAAGAATTTATTATATGAATAAAATTTTCAGCCCAATTTCTTATTATTAAAATATGAGTCTATGGATCTCTGTGGCCTGGCAGTTTTTTTTAGTGTGGAAGAAGTCTACAAACCTTATCGGTGATTTATAAGAAATGCATTATTTTTCCAAGGGGCTGGATTCCATCATCAATTGTTATTGATTATCCCACCAGGATTAATATTGATTTGAAAACAGTAGGAAGCAGTAGGATATATTTTATCAAACATTCTGAGGCTCTTATTGAGTGTGTATCATTACACAGTGCTTAATAAGCACTGCCGACAACTTTTACCAATGCATATGGGGATGTCAGGCTGAAATTTTCAGCCCATTTTGTGAATGGGTTTCAACCTTCAATTATGAGACCACACTGGGATGAGCGTATTTTGCCCGGAACAATTTTTTTTTGTATTATGTGGGATGAATGTCTGATGGATTGTTTTGTGGTGATCAATGTAGACTCGCTCAACCGAAAGAATCGACCTGGTCATGCGAGAGGAGGAGGCAATGGGGGAGCGATTCCGCGGTGCATCCCTCCCGTGGGATCCAAAAATTTGGATGAAGACGAAAAGGGCCTCCCTCCAGCTCTTTCTGGCCTATTCGTCACTTGCGATCCCTGAGGTGGCGGCGAGGAGTCCAAAAGACTCTGTTCCTATTCTGAAAGGTGAGGAAACCATCCCAAACATTCTTCTGCTTAAGAAAATTGTAGAAAGTAAGCAAATTGAAAGTTGCAATAAAGATCCATCATTTATTTTTTCTCTCTTTGGTGGAAAGTTATTCTTCAGGGTGGCTTCTAATTTTCCTGTCTTAAGAAGGTTCACTTTATGAGGATTTTCTTTTTCAAAGTAAAAAGAAAAAAGTGATTTTATTATCGTGCAATAATTGAAGTCAATGTTATTTATATACAGACTGAATCCTGTTGTTTGGAATGAGATGCAAATATATATATTTTTTTCCACAGAATCGTGGTCGTGTGATGGGGTTAGTCAGAATTCCCCTGAAATGAATGAATATCTCGATCAACTTATTTTCAAGCTTGTTGTCAGGTGAATTCAACAATTGAACCACTGTTCAATTATATTATTTCCTTCCACTGTTTCAAAAAAACTGGTGATTTGAAAAAAAACCCTGGTGATTTGCAGGGCTCGTCGAATTCGCTTACAAAACACACACGTTGGCCGAGGGTTTCTGCCCTGCATGTGTGGCGAAGTTCGACGAGATCCGTCTTCTCGTCGCCACCTCAAGGGAGCAGGAAAAGTGAGGTACAGCTGCCAAGGATTTTTTTTTCCTCAGCTGTATTTGTCATATGAATGTAATTTTTTCTTTTATTCTCGAAGTCTTTATGATTCAGTGAATTTGTCATTTGAGGATTTGTTTTCATGTTGCTGCATCCCTCACACAATAAATTTCTTCGACTCTTTGAATTTTACACAAACCAGCCACATAAATTATGATTGGAATTATTTTGCTGGCTGAAAATATTCAATGCATGCTAGCTTCAGTTCCACCCAAAATTTGTTTTGTATGTTTTCATCATTTGGCTTGTTCTGTGCCTTGGGCTGAGAAATGTGTCTCAGTGGTTTGTGCTAGATCAACCCCTAAATCAATTCCCCAAATAACCAGTTTTTTCAGCAGGTCTTCCTCGGGATCCTCCAAAATTAGTGAGCAATGCTGTGATTCTGTCCCGAAAATCTGTGGTGGTGGAAAAACTATGGCAAAAAAAGCCTCCATGATTTTGTCAGGACTGGAGAACCAACTCAAATCATTACAAACACTACTTAAGCGAAAAAATCTGTCTCTTATCGTACGTTCAAGTACCTGTGGCATTGATGGAAAAAGCAAAAAGTGAATTCAAAAAATGTTGACCATCAATTTTCTGTCTGTAAAATCTGCAACTGGTGCCCAACTTTTTACCAAACTCCCCTCCCACCCCCCCCCCCAAAAAAGGCTGATAGCTACAGGCTATGGCCCGACTTCACCACTCCACTCGACTTCCATCCTTCACCACTCTGGAAATGAGGTATCTTGACCTCAAACTTTTTACTTAAAACTTAAGGCATGTGTGGTTTTTTGTTCTACCTTCATGTTTCCCAACAATCAATCTCAACACAAAAAGTTGAAAAAAAAAACTAAAAACACACATAAAAACACACAAAAAACACAGAAACGAAAATTGCAAAGCAAAGATAAAAAGAAACAAAAACAAGCAAAACAGAAATTTGCAAAGCAAAAATGCATCGATATTTTCAACTCCCCCAAATATTCAAAAAAGCGTGAGATTCGCTCGAGATTCGCCATTTGTTTTAAGAGAGTAATACATGGCCACAATCACCCTTCTTGTATTTCTCGCTGTGTCCTTATCCCGACTCTTCTCTTCAGCCTCGTTAAAGCTGAAGAAGGCCCTGCTGGCGGTGTTCCCTCCGCTGGCTCTTCCAGTGCCTCCTCCTCCTCCTCCTCCAAGAATTCATTGCTGAACTGGTGATCAAACAAGAAAAAACAAACAAACAATGCAAACAAAACCCTCACTCCCTCATTTTCTCTCTTAAATTTGAAAACTGGAGTTTTCCTTCCTTCCTTGCTTATCCAACCAACTCGGAAAGCGAATTTTTCTGGGATTACCCATGCAATTCTGGTCACTTTTTTTTTTCTGGAGGTTCTCAACTCATCTTCTTTGTTTGCCTTTGGGGTAGAGAGCTGGATATGAGATCTCATATCCAGCTCGAGCTGGACATTGGGGTGAAACTTCCAAGTCTGTGAAAGGAGTGCACTCGGCCTTTTGGCCTTGTGTGAAATAACTAAATTCATTAAAATATCTATTTTTATCCATATCTTGTTTTAGTATATCTTTACAAACACGAAACATGCCATAGGTTCTCTTTCATGAGATGTGGAATCGTGGAGGATTCCAAAAACGTTTGCTCAAAGCCTCCATGCAGGGGCATCTCACCTGACGCAGAAGAGTCAGCACTCCCTGTGCCTGAAACGACGTGCACCCCTCCACCACACACGATCGATTAATGTTCAAACTCACTGCCGACCCACTGCACGAACACACGATGTCGCCTGCAGTTCGCCCAAGTTGGTTTGTTGCATCCGGATCCGCCCCCTCCTCCAACAGCAATTGGACAGTCTCAACAGACCCAAACGTAGCAGCTTCGTGGAGGGGGGTGTATCCATCCTCAGTGGCAGCATCGATATCGGCACCCTCATCCAACAAGATTTTGGCGACCTCAGTAAAACCCCTTCTGCATGCCATGTGCAACGCAGTCTCCCCCAGCTCTGTCCTCTGATCCACGACCGCCCCCAGCTCCAGAAGCTTTTTCATCTCATCAGCTTTTCCTGTAGCCGCCACGTGGTGGATTGGGGACCAGTCGGCAGCTGTGGAGAAAATCCCAATGTTATAAAAGACACGCTTTCACAATTTGGCCTGTTGGCACTGTTCAACTCCTCGACAACAGCGTATAGGATATGAAAGTTGAAAAATGTGGCTGAAATGTTGTGGATGTTAGAGAAATCGAGGAAAAATTCGAACCTGGAAAAATGGCCGTTCTGGAAGTTGACACCAGATAGGAATTGAAGAAGCCCTGTACGTCTCCATTGAACGTCGGCACCTGAAAACTCAGTGCGGCCACTGCGCCGCCAACACGATCGATCAAAAACACAAAAAAGAGAAACACGGCAAGATCAGAGGACGCCGCCACGTTACGCAAACACACACACCGTGTGCGGTTCGCACCACACTGAGCCAAACGACCAAGAAACAGCGGACCGCCGCGAGCTCTGATGTTTTCTGCGGCATTGTGAAGCTATCTAGTGTCGCAGAAGGGCGGAGGGGGTGCAAGTGCAGTGCTGCGAGTGTCTTTTGGGGGGGGGATACTGTGTATTTTATTGAAACGCCAACACGAGATCCTTCGGTGTAAACCGATACGTCGATACATGTCCCGTCAAACGTGCGCGCGTGTGGCAGACGCTCCGAACTTTTGTCATGCGAGTTCTTGGGACCTCTCGTAAATAGTTCCATCTTTTTTGAGGGGAGAGGGGTTCTTGATTGTTATGAACGCTTTGGGGGCAGTCACCGAAATTCTACACGTTTTTTTCGATGTGTCGATATTTTTGAATTGGGATAGGACTGGGCGATTTTCGTTTGAAGGAGGGGAGAGCGACCATTGCGTTTCTTTCACATTAATTTTACACTTGGAAGGGGAGCATATCATTCTTTTTTCTTTCAGAAAATTGGCAAGCACCTTTTTTTTTCTTTTCTTTAAAACCACTAGTGTTACACAAACCATCCCTCTTTCTTTTCTTTTTTTCTTCTCCGACCAACCTTTCTCCCCCTTCCCCCCCCAACCTCCCCATACCCCTCGCTCCCCCTCGACCCAACCCAAACAACACAACACACCTTGCGGCTCGCCACTATTTTTCTTTTTTCCTCAGCAAATATTTCAAGTTTTTCTTTTTTTTTTTCCCCTCTCCCCTCTGTTGCCTAGCATTGACCCCCCCAAATAAAACAGAAGCTGCCGACTTTTCCTCCGCTGTAATGAAAAAAAGGTTTAAAATATAAAAGAGATTTCCCCCACCCCCGTAAAAATTCACTCCAACCCACAGCCACCCCACCATATCTAATCATATATCCCAGCTATCTTCTGTTTTGTGTCCATCATACCTACCAAACCCCCCTTTCCCCTTTTCTTTTTTTTTCTTTTTTTTGGTTTGAACCCCCATTGCTTTTTTGATTGTTGCTTCTTGGAATGTCGAAAGCAAAAAAATATATATCTCTCTCTTCCCACAGAAAAATAAAAAAAACGAGAAAAAAAATCTATATTTATGAAAATATCAAACTTGAAGGGACCACCTCTCTCTGTATATCTGCGAAAATCTTTTATTCTCTTTCCGATTGTATCGAAAGGTTCCCCCTCCCCCCCCCCCACCTTAATGGACTTCTAAAACCTCTTTCAACACTTTTTCATAGTCTTTTTCGTAGAAGGGGGGGGGGATACAGAACAAGAGTCAGAAAGGGGAAAAGTGACCTTCCAAGAAGAAAAACAAACAAAAAAAACACCTACATGAGTTCTGTTCGACAAATGCTGCAACATCTCTTTACATTTTCTCTTCATTTCTTTTCCCCCGATTTCCCTTCCTTTTCTTGCTACCTGTGTGTTTTTACCCAGGGACTCTCCCTCTCATTTCCTTGACAAAAACTTGCAGATTGAAAGCCCCTACAAAACCACATCTTGCTCTTTCACCTACCCCCCCCCCCCCCTTCTTGTTAATCTTTCTTTTCCTCTTTTTCTGTTCCACCCAATACCCCCCCCCTTCTTTTTTTCTTCCAAAATATATTTTTCACACAATCAAAGCAAGAAGTGTGTGTAATTACCAGCATTTCCCTATCGACTGAATCTCAGTCTTATTCTCTTTCAAGAACAAGAAAAGCAAAAGCAAAATCAAAAGCAAATATCTTTCAAGAACAAGAAAAGCAAAAGCAAAATCAAAAGCAAGAGTCGGGCAAGGGAAAATAGGAAAAAAAATTGAATTCATTAAATTCAAACATGTATTCATCCAAGCAATGCATCAACAAAGAGGTATCAATCAAGCTGCGAAATAAAAAGTCTATTCACACCCCTTTCTCAAAACCAAAATGAACATTCACACCCCTTTCTGAAAACAAAAAGGAATATTCACACCCCTTTCCTTAAATTTTCCTTTTGTAGGCTTACCGCCACCACCCATTTTCCCTTTTGCTTTTTATGGTCCAAATCAAAAATAAGATGATCAACACATCAGCTTTCCCCCCCTTCCCCCCGAAAGAATATCAGCCCCCTTTTTTTCTTGCACCTGTTTTCTTTCTTTCCTCAGTCCCCTTGCACATACCCTGACTAAGAGGAAAAAAGGAGCACCACAGAACTACCTCCCTCCTCTCTCTTTTTCTCTTCTCCTTGGCCCAAAAAACAATAAACGAATCAAGACTGGAGTTTTCGCCTCTTATTTTTGTTTTTTCTGGAATAAAAACAGATCAACAAGATGATAACTCCGTAAGATAAGTACTTGTGGTGGCATTCATGTTTTTTGTTTTTTTTCCCCTTTCTCCTTTCCAGTCCCTACAAAACAGAGAGGAGGGTGTTTTTCTAAAAGGGAAAAAAAGGCTCAACAAATGCCTCATTTTCCTTCTCTTGTTTTTTTGTTTTTTTTTTCCGGTCATTCTTTTTCCTCGGCTTGTGCCCCAGCAAAATGATCCCAGCAAAATAGAAATTCCATTTAAAACTCAAGATTCTTTTTCTTTTTTTCTTTTTTTTTTCTTCTTTCGCCCCTTTTCAAAACACTGTCCTTCCAACTGAACTGCTTTGGATCGTGAAGTCTATGCTATCAACAAGGGGAGAAAATTTGGAATAATAACAACAAAAAAAAAGCCCAGATCATGCCATATCCTTTCATTGTTCGTTCGGATATTATTACGGAACCGAGCGAAAAGCAAAAACAAACGAAACAACTTGTCCCCGCCATTTTTTTGTCCCCTTCTTATATAAAAAGCGAGAGTGAAATGCACCATCATATTTGTTTTTATTACTTTTTTTTGGAGAAAGGGAAAGGAGAAAAAAAAAACAGAGAGCGAAGAGCGTGGAATGGACACTCCCCCCCCAATTGTTTTTAGAAAAAAAAACCCCTGAAATTCCACCCGAGTCCATCGTTTGCAAAAGTATAGATATTCTTTTTCTTAAAAATGGGATATTATCACCGAAAGAAGAGCGATGGAAAAAAAAAAACTGACATTTTTTCCACACGACATTTCAGTGTTGTATTTCTTTCGAATACCAGTTCCTTTTTCAAACCCTCCCCAACTGTGTCTGTCTAACGATATGTAGTGCATACATACTTCCCCCTGTTAATTTTTTTCCGGTCAGCGCTAATTCTGCTTGCGTTGAAAACCACCACCATCAAAAATTGCCACACTTACACTACACGACATATATTTCAAATCTCCTTCCTTCTCCCCCCCCCCCCCAAATTTTTTACTTTTTCCCAACTATTTTTGTTCGCTCTGTCTTTTTTTCTTGTGGATTATCTCTGTTTTTTTCCTCAGTCAAAACTTTTTTCATAGAACAAAGGAAAAAGGGAACCAAGAAGACGAACAAAAACAAGAAATCAAATTAAAACAAAGGAAGCATAGAGGGGGCAAATAAAAAAATGAGAAGAGAAGAGAGAAAGAAACAGTAACACAAACCCATTCAAAATCCATTACTGGACATTATACAAACCCTTTTTGTTCCCCCCCCCCGCCCAACCCCACCTGTTCATCAAACATCAATATTATATAATAACACAAGGAGAACAAAAAGAAAAAGCAGGAAAAAAAAACAGGACAATCAGGGAAGAAAAAAGAAAAGAAAAAGAAAAAGAGAAACATTTTCTTCTCTCTCTCTCTCTCTCTCTCTTTTCTTACTTTTTTTTGTTGTTCGATTCATCTTTTTTGAATGTAGTGTAAAGAAAGAAATTTATCGCTACAGGGTGCCACATAATTTCCTGTCCTTCCCCCCTCCCTTTTTTTCTTTTTCCCCACTCGTTTTTTCTTTCCTCTTCAGAAGTTATCAAAAGAAACGAAAAAAAAAAAAAAACAATTCCCTTACATCTGTGCATTTGGGCATATCCCAACCCACCCATCGCAAACACCACACACACACACACAATCCATTCCTTCCTTTTCCCCACCCTTGAAAAAAAAAAAAAATCCACATATCCTTTCTCTTTGCTTTTCTTCCTACCTCCAAAAAGAAAAAAAATGCTGAAAAACAAAGAAAATGAAAAAAAAAAAGATGCGTACCTCTTCCTCACTCTTCTTTTCTTTCTTTTTCTTCTTTTTCTTTTTTCCCTTCCCCGCCTATCTTTCCTTGTTTTCTTCTTCAACCTGGATCTTTTTTTTTTGCCCAAAAATTGGTGTCCAAAAAAAATGCACACACAAAACACATAGACCCTATTCTTTCAAAATCAACCCCTCTTCCAAACTTAACCCCCCCTCCCCCCAACACACACACAAACCCTTTTTTCTCCCAAAAAAAAACACCAAAAAAAGGCATGCAATCTTTTTTTTCTTTCTCTTTCTCACTCGCACAGCAAAGCATATATGTATATTTCCTTTTTTTTCATTTCTTTCTTCCATATTAAAAATAGAGACACAAACAAAAACAAAAAAAATATCAAGCATTTTCTTCCTTTTCTTTCTTCGTTGACTTCTGCCTTCTGTTTCTTTTTCATATATATATAAAAATATATCAAAAAAAAAAGTAAAAGAGAAAAAGGGGGGGGGGATATTTCTCTTCCCCTCCCCCCTCCCTCTTTTTTTTTCTCCCCCTTTCCACAGTTTCTTTTTCTTTTTCCCCAAACAAGCAGGAAGAGTGGGGCGGGCTGAGGAGGGGGGGGGATGGAGAGAAACACTCCTATTCCATACGTAGTAACAAAAAAAAAACGCACGCACACACACACACATTAACCAAACTTTTCATTTTCTTTTTTTTTTTTCTCTGTGCTTTCTGGGCTTTTTCCTTTTTCCCAATTCTGTCTTCTTTTTCCTCTTGTTTTTTCCCCCACCCTTTCCCCTTTCTTTTATCGAATGATGGTGCTTTCTTTTTTTTTTCACAATCCTATAAAGTATACAACATGGGTTCTTGGGACACCTCTCTCTCTCTCTCTGTCTTTTTTTCTCATTTTCTTTCTTTAAACACACACATACACTCTATCAATGGCAGCAAAACCCTCAAAACGCCATCCTTCCATCCAAATAACCCCCCCTCTCCATCGCTCCGTCAATCATTCACCAGCCAGTCGCATATCTACACAACAATATCAACCATAAGAAGGGAGTGAAATTGAAACAATTGTAATTCAATATTTTTCCTGAAAATTTCTGGATAGCAGCGAATCCATCCCGTCTAAAGTATGTGTGGCCAGTTCCATTACTAATTTTCTTTCGCCACTGTGCCTTTGTACAACTCCCCCCCCCTCCCCTTAATATAACTAGGGGGTGGGAAAATTAACACAAACGACAGCTGCAAAATTGACTTGGAAAAAAAATGAATTAAAAGAACAATTAAACCTAAATATTTCCTTCCGAATTTCCAAAAAGATACATTTCGAGCCTATTAATGATCCCAAGGATCTTTCCACTTCTCTAACACAATCAAATTCATGTAGACTTTTCACTTGGCAGGCATTTTCGTAAATACAAATTCCCATTCCCATTCCCGATAAAACAGACTCGTTATCCCTTTCCCCCAAAAAAAAATAAACTGTGCCTTCCATCTTTTCCATCTTGACACCAGAAGATGGGTTTCTTGTTAAAATAAAAAAAAAATGAGTTTCGAGTGCGTTTTTGTATTGCAAGTTACCTCTTGCTCCTGGGGTCTGCGCCTGAAGGTCCGGGCTGCTCCTGATGCTCCCTACTGTCCCTGTTGATCACTCCAGGGTGTTGCGGGACCTGGGTGGGGATTTGGTCTCTGGTCTGACTCTGGCGGGGGTGCTGCGTTTGTTGATACTTAAGGATAGTCCAATCAAATACATAGTCCCATTGGAAACCTGAGGAGGCAGGCAAAGAAAAAGAAAGTTGTTTTTATGAAACCTGCAGATATGTCGCAAGAAAATCGCAAGAAAATGGAAATGGACTAAACTCTCTTCAAAAAAAAAACAAAACACAATCTATTGTTTCGAGACACCTGTGCCAAAGTGTATATTGAAAAAACAGGTTCAAGAGAAACGGAGAATGTTGAAATTTTGCCAAAACTGTTGCATCCACAGATTTCCCCCCCTCCACAATTTTAAACAGACTTTTCGTTTTTCTCAAAGTCTTTGCAAACTACCTCTCAACCCCAACTGAAAAAAGAGTTTAGACTGATAAAGAAGCATCAAATATCTTTGATGAAAGATAGAACTCCAAAATTTGAATAGAACTATTTCAACACCCAGGGAAACAATGCTTTAAAAAAAAAAAAAAAGAGATTCTTGTTTCAAAAAACAAACAACGAAAGTATTGCGAATAAAACCCCTTCGATATATATATGTAAGGGGAAAAACAGAAACGTACCTTCCCGGACGAAGAGGTCTCTCAGCAGCTTTCGCAGGTAGCTGTAGTCTGGCTTGTCGTCGAAGCGAAGGGAGCGACAGTACTGGAAGTAGGTGACAAACTCGATAGGGAAACTTTTGCACAGGATCTCGACTGGAGTGGACATCTTTTTCTCGCTGATCTTCTCATACTTCTGTTTCTTGGTGGCTGCCTTCAGGCCTTGCCATGGCAGACTGCCACGAAGGAAGTACATAAGGACGTACCCGAGCGATTCGATGTCGTCCCGACGGGACTGCTCGATTCCCAGATGGGTGTTGATACTGGCGTAACGGGCGGTTCCCGTCAAGTTCTTGTTTTCCCTGTAAGGGATGTGGATGTGCGTGCGAGGGTCTCTGTACTTCTTCGCCAGCCCGAAATCGATGATGTGGACCTGGTTGGCACGCTTGCCGAGACCCATCAAGAAGTTGTCCGGCTTAATGTCGCGGTGGATAAAGCTCTTGGAGTGGACGTACTCGATGCGGGAAAGCTGCGTTCGAAAATATCACAGCGATACTCGAGTTAAAACTCACCCGCAACTCTCTCTCGGCTCCGACTCCCCCCAAAAAAGATAAAAATAAAATAATTATTTTCCATGTGTTCAAATTTTTTTCCTTCGAGTGGAGAAATGGGCTTTTTCGACTCACGAGCTGGTCTGCCAACATGAGGACCGTCTTCAGGCTGAACTTGCGGTTGCAGAAATTGAACAGGTCTTCTAGAGAAGGCCCCAGAAGGTCGATCACCATCACATTGTAGTCGCCTTCCACGCCGTACCATCGGACGTTGGGAATTCCAGCTGCAAAAGGAAAGAAAAAACGAAGTCGAACAAGACGCGAAACAAAAAACGAGACGAGCTACGCAACGAAAGCAGAAAACCAGCGAAACGAATCCGACAGTCCTCAGTACGACTGCTCCATCGTTTCGAGAGCAGGTTCAGGCAAAAAAAACAAACAAAAGAAACCAAAAATAAAAATTGGAAGAGACCGGGACTTACTTCCGCCTTGAAGGATTTTGTACAGTTTTGACTCGTAGAGCAGCTGAGGGTGCTTGGTCTTCACGGACTCCTGTGACCCCGCCGAGACCAGAAACAAAAAAAAAATCAAAACCAGGTTCGTGTGCACAGGATCGACTCGCACGAAAAAAAACCGTGTGCCTCACTTCGCCGAGTCGAAAGAAATCACCCGCTCAAAACCCTGACGAAATTTCGAACGAAATAAAAAAAAAACAACGAAGGACGACAACCGGGCACGGACCGATCAATACCGCCTACCAGCTTAATTGCGACTTCCTCCTGCGTGTGGATATGGGAACCTGACACGGCACAAAAAGCGATAAAACACGATTTTTATTCTGCACACCGACGCGCTCGGGTCAGCTTTCGTTCTCGAAACCCACAAAAACCAGGGCAGCCCTGGCTTTCCGCTTTTCGCAATGCCCAACTCACCGAGATAGATGTCACCGAAGGACCCCCCTCCGATTTTCCGCCCCAAACGGTACTTTCCAGCAATCCTTATGTCTAAGGCCATGCTTATGGCTGTGTCACCCGAACTTCCCCCAGCCTCGGAAAAACTTCACCAACACGGCAGCAAGCGTCTTGGGAGTTGATTTCGTTTTTCCGGGTGTTTTTCTTTCCACTTGACAAAAGGTTTCACGTTTTTTTTTTTCTTTTTCAAAAGAGAAAAAAAAAACTGCTCGCTTTCAAGCGTGGCTACAATAAAAACACGCTCTGCGACAAGCGATTTTTTTCCGTCAAGCGGAGATCATCAACGGCTTCCCAGCTGCGCCTTCTGTAACAAGGGAGCGCTGCCTTGTCAGATGTAAGACCTGAAGCTCATGTCCAACTGCTCTTTTTCTGGTGTGAGTTGCTCGAATGTCGGATGGCAGACATGGGAGCCGGACCTCCACCACACCGAAGCCGACCTTTCGAGACTCCCCACCGAAGAAATCAAATCCACGTGACGCTGGTCACACGTACGCACGCCGTCACGCATCACGGTTGGCTCACCCGTTACGTTTTCTTTGCATTATGAGGGCCTCCTCTTGCTGATTTGTAGACTGGTTGGTGTTGGTTATTTCTTTCCACCCTTTCACCTAATTTTTGGGGGGGGGAGGGGGATTCGTTTGTTTTTTTTTGCTTGCTGGGAAGGTCGGTATCGGTAACGGAATGAGGTGGAAGTGTAACACACTGTGGGCGCACGCAGTGTTGCATGCGACAAAGCCTATGCCTGTACTCTTTCCAGTTTGTTGTGGGGGCTGGCAACTATCACCAGCCAAACGGATTCATTCAGTCGAATATTATCTTCTCTTCGTGTGATGATCCTTCAAAGGATGGAGTTCGCGGCCGAGCATCCTATCAGGAGCTATGAAGCCGTGGAATTTGGATATGTTTTACCACCTCATTTTTTTCTGAGTGGTTTGAGCAGGAATCTGCCACACGAGAGGGGAAGACCACGATGATAGAATGGTGGAGTGAGGTCCTGCCTTCGGGTGTTCTCCTCCATAACGTAATTTATGTTTGTTTGTTTGTTTGTTTGCTCTCGGTTCACTCTCAACACACAAACACACACACAAAAAAAAATGTCGATTCCGCTCTTGGTTTGCGCAGCCCAATAGGCGATTTGGTCCTTCCATGAAGATGATGATCGTGCAACTGGGACGATCCAAAAAAATCGGCATTCCATCACCACCGTCCCACTCCGTGGTTGAAACGAGGATGAACCTGCCCAGACAAATGCCCCAGACGATAGGGCTACTGACATGCAACCAAAGCAATCTGTATTTTATTTTATTATTTTTTTCAAACTTTTTCAAATCGACTTCGGATGGTGACGTGCGTTCAAATGATTAGAACAATCCAGACAAGTGCCTGTGAAAAAAAAAACAAATTTCTGGACGATGTATGGAATTATTGCTCGAACAAAAACTTCGTTGACCAACCCCAATATCATTTTACAGAAGAAAAAAAAGCCGAGTCTCACCATAGCCATTGACAAAAACTGGGTGCCGAAAAGAAAACGCTTGTCCAAATGCGGAGAAAAAAAATCATATAAAAAAAAACAACTCGAACCTGCCATTGATTAAAACCAAAAAAAGTTGACACTTGGGATTCGCGAGAAGAAACAGAATCTCCCATTCCATTCCTCATTAATTCTCACAGCTTTATTTCCATTCATTTTTTCTTATGATTTTTTTTTCATGTGTAATTTTATATCCTTGTTTTTAAATGTATCATTTTCATGTTCTCAAATTTTCCCATCCAGAAAAAAGAAGAAAAAAGAAAGGGGGAAAGCGCCCCCCCCCCCCCCCTTCCCCCTCTATTCTCTCCCAATTCATTTCTTCAATTCCAAAAGCTGTTTCTGTTTTCTTCAGCTGAACGTCAAGTTCTGGCTGCACATGCAGAGTCGGGTTTGGGTAGGCTTTTGAGAAATGCCGGCGTGCGCTTGGGGGTAACTGAGAAAGAAAAGGAAAAAAGAATCAGAATCAAATGAACAAACAAAGATTGAGTCTTTTTAATTTTTCAATTTTTTCCCTGTCGATGGACAAAAGGCTCTTTTTGATCAAAAACTGAACGATACAGGGGTTGGGAAATGTTTATGCTAAAAACAAAGCTGAAATTAAAACACAAAAAAATTGTACCGTGGCTTGGTATTAGGATCTCTGGGAGCTTTTTCGCAAACACGCCGAGTTTGATTTGGTTTTGAATTTGCTTGTCGTAAACCTTCACTGCATATTGAAACAATTCCTCATCCAGCCAATTTTTCTGCCTGAGGAAAAGAAACATACGTGCACAAAAAAATAAATAAAATCAAAGCAACAGTATCGATTGAATTCTCACACATACAAAAAGGGGAGCATTTTTCAAAACATAAATCGTATCAATATGTCCTGCCAATTTCAAAACTGCGCAAAATAGAAAGCATGCAAAAAAACTATTTCACAAAAATAGAAAAATATCAGGCTGGAGTTCAGATGATTCACATATAACAACTCATACTTCTGCCCAACACACTCCCAGATAATGGTGTCTGGTAATGAATGGATGTTTTCTTATCCATCTATTGGTCAGACACAGATGTACCTATTTCACCAACTTCACGAAAATGCAGAAAAAGCAACTGTTGTATGAATACTTCTACATATCCTATTAACACACAGTGTTTTAAAATGCACTACCTGATTCTGTCCAAGACTTCTTTTGGTATGGATTTTCTGGCTTTCTTCGTGAAATATGATCTTCGAGCATCGGGGTGTGCGACATTTCCAAGGGCTTTATATCTCTTCGTACCTTGCCTTCTTCTGGTTCCACTATTGCATTTGTCGAAAGAACTCCACAGTGTTTCGTCTACAATAACAATCCCCCGAAAAGAAAACAATAATTAAAATGAAATGAAATAAATATAGAAAATAAAGAAGCCTTCCGATACTTTTCAGAGCAGGAACTTCTGATAGGGTTCTTTCTTTCTTTCTTCATTTTTTTTTTAGTATTATTAAAAAAAAGAATAAATCGTTTCTTTGATTTTTTTGGAATAAGTAAATATATAAATACATTTTATTTGATTTTTCACATTTATTTTTATTATTTTTTTTTTTTGGGGGGGGGAGGGAAGAGCTTGTCACTCAAACACACAGTGGATACGCTGACATAGGGAAAAGTCAACGTCGAAAAATAAAACGAAAAATTACAACAGAAGCATCACATCAGATGCTTTGCACTAACATAAGAGAAAAAAACCCGCATCGCATCACTCACTCTTGACTTCGGTTGCGTGTGCGGGTTTCATTTCTGGATGTGGAATCACCGAATCGTTGTCCGACGCTTTCCTTCGTCGTAAAATTTCCCGTTGAATGTGCCTGAACACTCTTCTTTTCTGCTCCACCAATCCATGCAGACGCCAGTACTCCTCACCGTCAAGCTGTGCATATCAAAAAAAAAAAAAAAGCAACAAATTGAAAAAAAAAAAAACCGGGAAGAAAGGAATCGACACGTGGAAAGTACTGTTTGTAACTGAGGTAGAAAATTCACATGGATATCATGCCCCGCTTCTCTCTCTTGGGAGACAGTGCTGGCCTTACTTCTATCCAGTGTTTTTTTCGCAGAGGGTTTTTTCGACAACCAATGCGGTTATCTCGGTCTAAATGAGGACTATTTGAAAAAGGAATTTTATTCAGATTTTCGTTTCCAAGGTGCTAGGCACTCTCACAAGGGATTTTTTACTACGTTTACTTTATTTTTAGATGCACCTGTGGAGGGTTTTCTAGAGCTGACTTTAGTGGGGCTGGATTTTTATCAAGGGCTGGGCTAAATCACCTCGTGGACGGCCTTCGTTGGGCAAGTTTGCCTAACGTAAATTAAACATTCATTCATTCACTTCTCTTTCTTGTTATATATACATACATCTATTTTATTTTATTTTTCCAATTAGTTCATTAGTTTTATTTTTAACACTTATCGTGAATTTTAAAACGTCAGCTTGAAAAGTAAACAGAAACCCAAGCGACTGAAACTCAGCCCACAACAGTATGTACTTGAAATCAATTGAAGTTTGCGATAAAAACAATTATGGGAAATCGCAACGAGAATCAAGTGAGAGTCCTTACCAACAGAGGCTTCCTTATTTTGAACTTGTCTGTCATGTACCAATGGTATGCCTGCACATCGACGTTTGACACAAGAAATTAAAAACAAAAATATAATTCGCCAATTGGTCGATCATTGAGTCCAGCCCCTTTATTCGAAAGAAAGTTGAAAATCAAAAAAAAAGAAGAATGAACCAAGATTTTTTCTTTAAATTAAAAACTGGCTCATCACACCTGCACGCCGAGGTCCAAAACATCCATATTGCTGTAGGCGGAGAAATTTCTGGCTATCAGTTCATATCTTTCTTCAAAAACTCCAAGCTTTTCAGCTCCAAGACGTTGCAATACAGTCTTGGTATTGCTGTATGTCACACCGTCCAGTGGAAGACCAAGTGTAGCCTGGAATCAATTTTTTTTTTTAATTCATTTAATTTTTTTCCACCCAGAAGGCAACATCAAAGAACAATATCCCTCAGATCAAAACCAAAAAAAGAAAAAGAAGAATGTATAAAAAAACAGAATTCTGTGTGTGGGGGGTTCGTTTTCTTGCAAAAGAGTATTGTTTGTTCTATGTATCAGATCAAATTCCCTTACAAAAATTTAAAATCAAGCAACTAAAAACAAAAAAAAAGGAAAGGAAAACAGTGGTGCCCACCGCAAGGGATTGCGCAGATTCTGGCAATTTGTGGGTCAACGATACGTGCACCATTTGGTCGACTCTTCTTTTCGCAAAATCCATCAATTTTCTTTCCGCTGAGCTGGATATGAGCATGCAATTCCTGACAGCCTGTGCCTCTGGCCAGTAAGAATAATTTGTGATACCCAGCACCTGAGAAGCACCACAAACACTCAAAAATATTCAAA
Organism: Bryopsis sp. KO-2023; assembly: GCA_030272585.1. Classification (NCBI taxonomy): domain Eukaryota; kingdom Viridiplantae; phylum Chlorophyta; class Ulvophyceae; order Bryopsidales; family Bryopsidaceae; genus Bryopsis; species Bryopsis sp. KO-2023. The sequence continues at coordinate 3,691,702 of BSYQ01000004.1, read as the reverse complement.
AAAAGAGAAGAAACAGCAACTCAGAGATGGTCTGTCCAGCCACATTGAGATACTGCCGTTCAACTAAACAACGAGGCGCCTTTCTTTTTTCCCAGCATATCACTATTTTTAAAAAATTTCCATGCGGTAATCAAACCAGATACAAATGGAGGGCCATCTCAACGAAACAAACAACGATAAAAAGTACCTCAAAATTCTTTGTAAAAAACATATATATATATATACACATAAAATCGACATGCGTCGAGTTTAGCAAAGGAGGTTCACATCTTGGCCAAACCCACGATCAAATCAAGCATAACTCGAAAGAGTCCGTTTCTCTTCCGCAAACCCTTTCCTCATTTTTCCCTTTTTTTTTTTTTCTTTTTTTGGCCCCCTAGCCAGTTCAGGGAACGACTAACCTGGAAAGTCATCCCGTTGTTCAGCACTTCATCAGCGATGGGCTCCTCCACGAATTCTTTGATTGGAATGTACAGCGGGTTGTCGAAGGGATCCAAGAAGGGCAAAGCATCGGACCTCTCCGCCTCTGTCAAATTCCATTTTGACTCTTTCGTTTCACGGTGCCAGTAATACGTTTTCCCATCTTCAGACATTGCAGGCAGCCAGTTCGGAAGAGGATCTAACAATGCAACACATACAATGTTTCACTTCATGTGGCATTTTTCTCTTCTTCCTCTTCCTTGTTTCATATCTGCTTTTTTCTTCCCCAGGTCGAAAGCCGCTGCCCCCGATGGTCCAATATATTAAGCAACCAAAAGCTGATCGATACAGCCCTGATTTTTCCTCCATTGGAAAACTGGATGGCCGTGCTTAATAATGTAGCTGACGTTTTCAGATTTTGGTTTGGGAAAGCATGCAGTTTCTTAAATTCTGTTCACGTTTTTCCCACCATTGCTGAGTTCCTTTCTCCTGGCATGGGCTGCATGAGCTGCTCGAACCTGAAAGTTAAAAAAAAAAAAGAAGTAAAGATAGATCCTCATAGAAAACTAATGAGGATCTGGGTTTATGATTTTCTCTTTTTTTCTCTTTTTTTTTTTTTGGGGGGGGGGAGGGCAATATTGCTGATTTACATGGAGGATGGGCTACACTGGGCTTTCTGCATTGATGTGTTACAAATCGCCAATTACTCATTTTTAACGAGCATTTTCTTACTTTTAGTTTTTACATTTTAGGAGAATATTATACAGAAAATGCAAAAGATTAAAAGTGGAACTTGTACATTCCATTCATTCTTTTTTTTTTTTTCAACCACTTGGGTGTGGCATTGTCTGTGGCCTCACTGAGTAATCGATATCTTCATCGAAATAGGGAACGAGGTAAGCCCAGGGCCAGACGTCCCTCGTATTGACGATTTGTGAATGGGGGTCCTCATCTTTGCGTGGCTTCTTCCCTCCATCTCCACCACTTTCCCCCTTGTCGCTGCGATTCAGCCTATAACCCCTTGACGAGATCTCCACAGAGAACTCGTAGGCGCTCAAGAACCTGTCCACGGGATCTCGAAACTGCGAGAGCACGGTCGCGCCAGGGGGAAAAAAGTCCGTGATGCTGTAGTCGTCATGCGAAGCCAGGATTTGGCAGTGCGGGGGAGACATTTCCAATCGGAGATTGTTGTACGAGGGGGCACAGCGATGGGTGGGAGGGTAAGATTTGAACAAGAAACAAGTGAAGAAGCTCCGACCCGCCGTCCGTGGGAAATGCAGGAAAAAGGTGAATTTCCTGCCGGTCGTGTGGCCTGGAGGAAATCGGACGCCGTGCTTCCGCGTGCGGATGAAGTCGTCCACGATCGTCTCGCAGCGCGTCACCTCGTGCTGGTGGGCCCCGCCAGCCCGACACCCCACTGACGACGATAGGATCAAAAACAGGCCCAAGCGAGCGACGCTTTTCGACGTGGGCAGCGCACGCCTAACTCCTTCCTTCGGTCTAGCCATGTATGACGACTTCACCTCTCCCCCAACTTCCCTTGCGAAACAAAACGCCCATCTGCTTGGGAGGCAACCATCAATACAGAAATTCGCCGCAGGAGACACAGTCAACCAACCACTGCCGTTTGGATGAGCAGACACACCTTCCAAGGGGGTCAATATGATCTGTGTGTCGTTAGTCAAAAGCTTTGCGATCGGGTGGCGTGGCGGCTGGGATGTGGTGGGGATTGTTACGTTTCCGTTCATCAAACCCAACAGGGATGATTCGATTGTTCGTTTGGGCCAAATTTTTTTGGAGAAATCAGGGGGGGGGGGTGCATTCTGTGGAAAGGAGCAATTCAGTTAGGACTCTTGGTTGTGGTATTTGAAGGAATTTCGTTTGAAACAGGGGTCGTACTTTTTACATGCAGAAGGGCTTATGGATCCAGTTTAGTTTTTGATGAGGTGATTAGGTTTGGTATTAGGTTGTGATAGGACAAAGTGGCTCCTCAGCCAACATGTGATCATCGATCAATTGATTGACATTTTACATGTAAGAATGTGAATTTAACATTTCATTAATAGATGGATTTATAGAAGAAAAAAAATCATAATCGACCTCTGAAATGCAATAACAAATGACCAATATTTACAAGAAGAGGTCGTCACCCCCTCCCCCCCCCCCAAGATGACCTCTGAGATCAAAATCTTTCCACAGTTCTCATTAAGAAGAAAAGAAGAGGTGAAAGCATAAAGGGTTGTCAGAAAACATTCCTCACAGTTATGACCGACATGCCGTCAATAACCCCATTGTCTTTTTTTTATTTTTTTATTTTTTTTTGGGGGGGTACCTGATCATCCCACCCTGATGCCTGAAGCAGCGTGAACGCACGTGCGACCAGTATTTGGCTTGTCTATCTTTGGAAGTTGGTGGCACGATTATTTCGAAGGTGCTGGTAGGCTTTGCGATGTAGCACGATTCGATAGTTTTCTGTGAATCGGGACAAGCTGTTCCTCGGAGTTGGAGGGAGGATACATCGGAGTGTGTGTCAAATACAGCAGCAGAGACTGCTTCTTGTCAAGCAGGAGTGTCTTGCCAGACATGGGTCGTGTGAAATCTGATTGAAAGCTGATTGACGCGAGGTTTGGGGAAACACGAAACAGGAAAAGGTTGAAAAATTCCTTCCTCCTAAACCATTCTGGAGGAGATTAGCAGTGCGACTGAAAATTAGAAAATAGGGAATCAGCCCAATGTTTTCTTTCAGGTTCTTTTCATAGTGGTTTCAGGCCCCAGATCTCTGGCCCCAGCACCCTTCCTAAGATTTCTTAGAAGTTTTCCAACAAATGATACATGAAACATTCACATTAGGAAGTGGACACTATGTGCTGCTTAAAAAACCATTCCTGTTCCCACCAAATTCCAATGTATGCATTAATATCGACTCTCAAAAACCTGATGCCTGTTACCAACCATACTATGAAAGGGGCCTGCTGAATGATAACATGTGTTTTTATGGACATGCAACAAATGTATAGAGTTTTTAACTAACGGAAGTGTTTTTTTTCTCGTTCCACATGCAGCACAAATGATTACACACAGCTGTTCATGCGCCAGCAAGCACACACAATGATGGTCATATATTATGAGAACAGATAAGTGCAAGCAGGCAAAGGCAATGATAGCCATGTCCTCGGTGCAAAAAAAGCAAAAAAACTTGATGAGAAATAGATCCCATGTTTATCTAGACCCAGGACTCAGATCTGAATGTGCTGGACGCCAAAACCAACTGTTCTCCAGCCCAAAGAGATATTTCACTATGGGAAGTCGCGTTCTGTGCGGGGTGTTTTTGAAACCCCGTACAGCACTCTGAAACCCGTGCACAAAAACAAACAAACCCCGCACAGCTCTGTTCCCCGGTTTGGCCGGTTTATGCCCGGGTCCCCATTTTGACCCCGCACAGACCAGAACCCCGCACACAGGACCTGACGTCTTTCCCATTGTGGGACCCCGCACAGATGAAACATAGCCCCGTACAGTGTGCGGGGTACCCTATCCTCCGTGCGGGGGTGCCGTGCGGGGTGGATATGGAAGACGTCAGGTTCTGTGTGCGGGGTTCTGGTCTGTGCGGGGTCAAATTGGGACCCCGGACATAAACCGGCCAAACCGGGGAACAGAGCTGTGCGGGGTTTTGTTTTCTCTGTGCACGGGTTTCAGTCGTCTGTGCGAATCATGGACCACCCCGCACACGAGGACCAGGCCCCCGCACAACTGTGCGGGGTCGCTGTGCGGGGTCAATGTGGGAAGCGTATGCGGGCTCCTTCTGTGTGTGCGGGGTGACTGTGCGGGCTCCTTCTGTGTGTGTGCGGGGTGATTATAACAGCCCTGTGCGGGCTCTTTCTGTGTGTGTGCGGGGTGATTATAACAGCCCTGTGCGGGCTCTTTCTGTGTGTGTGCGGGGTGATCATTACAGCCCTGTGCGGGCTCCTTCTGTGTGTGTGCGGGGTGTTTATTACAGCCCTGTGCGGGCTCCTTCTGTGTGTGTGCGGGGTATCTGTGCGGGTTCCTTCTGTGTGTGTGCGGGGTATCTGTGCGGGTTCCTTCTTTGTGTGTGCGGGGTGAGTGTGCGGGCTCCTTCTGTGTGTGTGCGGGGTGACTGTGCTGGCTCCTTCTGTGTGTGTGCGGGGTGATTATTACAGCCCTGTGCGGGCTCCTTCTGTGTGTGTGCGGGGTGATTGTAGAAACACAAATGTGCAGATTCATGGTGACAAATTGGTTACAATAAAACAACAATGACAAAACCCCTTTTGAAATGTACACCCCATTTTATCATTGAACACTTGTCCATTCCCACTTATTCCAAAACAGAAATAGAAACAAAAAAAATAGCCCAAAACCTTGAACTCTGATCCTGCCATTCAACCCTGCGCTTGTATTTCAATAATACAGAGCTCGTTGAACATATTATAAATACCCATCTGACCCACTTCTAACCATTTTTTAATTAACCATCGAATCCCTCACTGCCTGACAGACAAAACCAGCTGTCCAAGGGTTGGAATAAATCAATTGTTTCAAGAAAAGTAAAAGCCACCTCAACATTTTTTCTCTTCTGCCTATTTCCATTACTGCAAAAGAAGGTTTTTCCGTGTTTGTCTGGGAAACATTATCAAAGCAATAACAATATCCACTGCTGACTGAAAACCCATCCCAGAAGGTGAACAACATCAGCATGCTTCGAGTCCAGTTCACATTGATGGCTGCAGCAGATCCAGTCACCTGAAAAAAATTCACAAGGATCTGAAGAACAACACCGTACAAAAATTCTCAAATGTTTCTGTGGTGTTTTATTTTGTTGTTTTTCATTGAACATTTTTTACAACAATGCTCTGGCCATCTTTTGCTCCAAGAATCAGCGCTTGCATGTCAGACTGATTTATCAGCATCTGTGAAAGTCTGTTAATGTTTTGTCTTGAAAAAAAAAGCATTACACATCAGCATTCCAAAAACGCACCATGAAAAAAATCGTCCAAAATTTTGATAATTGGGGCAGAGTGCTGCAACTATTCTTGGGGCAGAGTGCTGCAGCTTTTTTGTGTAGAGAATAATTGCTGCAATTGTTTCACTTATTTTTCGAGGGCTTGCGTTTCCTTTGCCAACCCCCCCCCCCACCCAAAAAGAAAATGGAAAAGTTTTAAGTGAATGAACAACAGAATGAAACGTATCAACAAGCTCTCTTTAAGAACTACATATGAACTATAGATGAGTTCTTTTTCATTTCCTCCACCTGAAATATGCGGTGGCGACCAGCCCTGTCGGGTTTAAATATCTTTTAATATCAACCTCTGTGTTAGGTCCCTGTAGGTTTTAGTGAGTCGTTGCTGAAGTTGAGACTGGGGTCACACACTTTCACAAACCAGAGAATTAATTTTACAAGGTGTTCTCTCTGAACTTAACCCCCTAGAACCCGTACTAACCCGTACTACACACTCGTACTGCAAAATGAGTGCGATCAACGTATCAACTACTCCCCCCCCCCCCCCAAAGGGTGTCCACACCCGTAGAAGAACCCAAAAAGAAAGAAAAAGAAAAGAAAAGAAAAGAAAAGAAAACCCCCAAGGAAAAACTGTCTCTGTCCGGCTCTGACTCTCTGGCTCTGACTCTGCTCTCGCTCACTCTGTCTCCGAGTCCAAGCCCTCGAGATCCCACATCGTGCGTAGGATGTATGTCAGCCGGGATCCAAGCTCCTTGACACCGGTTTTCGAAGGGAAGGCTGCGGATTTGACCCGACACACCTGACATGGTAAGGTGAGCTGATCAGTGGCATCCGGAGGTGGAAGCGACGGGAGCGGAAGAAAATCCTCCGCACGTTTCCCGAGGCGAAGATGCTCCGCGGTCATATCGAGCGGCCGGATAGTTTTATCCGCGAGCCACCGATTGATGACCCGATCCATTACATGATGATGGGGCCAGTGTGTGGGACAAACGTAGTGAGCCCCACAACTGGTTTTTATCCCAACACCATGTTGCGTTCCCGCGCAGTAGTAGCACTTCGTTCCCGCGAGTGCTGGATCGTGCGTGCCTTTGATCTTCTTGAGCGCTGCACGCAACTCTTTCGCGTCCTTCGCGCGTGTGCGTTTCTTCCCCCGCTTGGTGCTTTTCTCCGCGCCCTTTTTGTCCGCTTCCTTCACTTTTTCCGCATCCGCCTGAGTCGACGGCTCCCCTTTCTTGGTTTCAGCGGTTGTCTTTTTCTCCGCGTCCGCCTTCTTTTGTTTCCCCGCGTCCGCATGTGTTTTCTCCGCGTCCGCCTTTTGTTTTTCCGCAGCCGCCTTTTTCTCCGCATGTGTTTTCTCCGCGTCCGCCTGTTGTTTTTCCGCGGCCGCCTTTTTCTCCGCGGCTGCTTTCTTTTTCTCTGCAAGTGCTTTGAGCATTGCTGTTTTGACGAGTGCTTTTGTTTGAGCGTCCTCCGCGCTCAGCGGTGGTTTTGAACCTGTTGGTTCTTCCGCTATGACTTCCTCGTTGTCGTCATCGTCAAGGGAACTCTGGGGTGGTTTCGCCAACTGCTTTGAGATATTCTCCGCTGCCCCGTCTATCCGGCTCAACCAGTCGTTCACTTGGTCCAAATTGTGCGCTTTGGTAAGGTCCACGTTCGTGATGGTGATCTCCTTGACCTTATGCATGTCGACCTGATCTTTTATCCGGCCGTCACGCACCAACTGCGCCTGCGCCTTCGCGGTGTCCAGCCGTACTCCCACGAGTCCGTGTGAGAAGCTCGCGAGTGACTGCGGGATGTCCATGAGGTTGGCCCGAAGCCGGTTGACCTCAACTTTGGACGCGACGAGTTCTGACATCAACACACGGGCGGTCGTGCTGCTGCAGAAATCGTCTCCCTTTTCCGCCTTGGCGAGAGCGGCTTTCGTGGCTGCCAACTCTTTTTGGACCGTGGCGAGGTGCTTGTAGCGTTTCTCCGCCTCGCTGATGAGCTGCTTGTTTTCCCGGTGATACCATTCGGTATCCGCTTGAGCTTTGGTGGCTGCTTTCCGGGAGAGGGTCAGATCGGTGGTCAGCTGGGTGATTTCCTTAGCTTTCGCGGAAATTTCTTGATCCCGCGCGGAAATTATTTGATCCTTTGCGGAATTTTCTTCCTCTTGCGCGGATAACTCTCTTTTGATGGTCTTGAGTTCCGCTTCCGCACCGCGGGCTTTCACTTGAGCATCACTCAACTGTTGTTGAAGAGCCCGGTATCGATCCTTCCAATCCGCCTCCAGCTTAATTTTCTCCGCCGTCTGTTTCTCCTCTGTTTCCCGGAGTTTCGCCGCCAGCTCACAGATTTCCGCCTCCTGCTCATCCCTTTTTGTCACACCCTCCTGAAGCTTCGTGTGTAATTTTTCGTAATCCGCCGCCACATTTGCATGTAATTCCACTGCCTCAGTTCCAGATTCTAAGGCTTCCGCGAGCTCCGTTTCCAAGGCCTCTGCCTTTGTTTTCCACTCATCCCTCTGCTGACGGAGTCGCTCCAAATGCTCGGATGTTCCAGACATTTTGATGCAAATGCGTTTAATGTTTGCTCTGGTGGCGGTTGCTTCTGAAGGTTCAGTGCGCTCGGCGTAAACTTTTGACGAAATAGGGCTGGAGGGTTGCAGCCTAGCTAGTTTATACAAGTGATAGAGTCACTCACTTGTCACTGATGGAAGACTTCCTCTATTGAGTGTCGTCTCATCCAAGGTTCTAGCCCGCTTTGATATTACCCTCGCTATCTTGACTCAGCTCTCTGTAGCTCGCTCTTAGATGTATTTGATTATGGGTGAACTGATACCAACACATCAACCATCGTTCCCTTCCCCATATCAACCTGTATCATCTAAAGAGGTTGTTTCCGCCGCCTTGTCCGCCTTTCTTCCCGCTTAGAGCGGATTTCCTCTTTGGTCGGCAAGCGCGTGCGGTTTCTGAGATACTCTGCCAAGATATCGCTGGCATTGGCCAGGTGGGCTTCTGGCTCCCAGGTGGCTTCCATCAAATCATAGCCCTTCCACAGAATCAAGTACTCCCGACGGTTGGGTGTGCCTCGATCCCGCAGAATACGCTCGACCTCATATTCAATGGCGCCATCCACCAACTCCCCTTCGGGAGGTTCCACCTCCCGCTCATCATCTTTTGACAAGCGGTTGTATGCCTTCAGCTTGGAGACATGGAAGGTAGAATGAATAGTCCAATGGGGTGGTAGTTGCAGGCGATAAGCGACTGTGGATATCGCTTTGTCCACTTTGAATGGCCCGACAAACCTCCGGCGGATTTTTGGTGGGATCTTTTGCAAGGATTGCAGCGGAATAAATGTACTCCGCACCAAAACTTCATCCCCTTCTTTGAAGATTACTTCCCGCCGCCGTTTGTTCGCTTGGACACACATCCGCTCTTGTGCGGTTGCATACTGCTGCTTTGCCTGCTGCAGTTGCTCGTCCATTCGTTTCACCATTTCGGTTGCCATTTCGGACTCTTCTTTCGCCGTTAACTTTTTCTGCACGGTAATTTGTCCCATATGCTGCCCATACAACAAGTGTGCTGGGGCATAGCCGGTTGACACATTGCGGGAGTTGTTGGCAGCAAATTCCGCTGTCGCCAAGAAATCAACCCAGCGGTCTGGATACCGCTCCACATAAGGCCGCAAAAAGTCTTCCAACACCCGAATAGTAACCTCTGACTGCCCATCTGTTTGTGGGTGGTAGGCTGTGCTCATTCGGAGTTGGGTTCCCAGAAGTGAAAATAAAGACCGCCAGAAGGAACTTGTGAATCTGGGGTCTCGATCGGAAATTATCACTTTGGGGAGGCCATAGTGTTTGTATATTTTGTCCACAAACAACTTAGCATATTCCGGGGCGGTTATTTCCTTAGTGCAGGGTGCGAAGCGAACGTACTTGGTTAACCGATCAACAAATACCGCGATGGCGGTGAACCCACGTGACTTTGGTAAATCAGTCACGAGGTCAGTGGTGATCTGTTCCCACTTTGTTGTCGGTATTGGGAGTGGATGCAGAAGCCCTTTCTGCTTCGTCGTATCAGCTTTTGTCCGCTGACAGACAGGGCATGTCCGCACGTATGCTTGGACATCCTTTCCAACTCCTTTCCACCAGTAGTATCGCTGTAGCACATCCGATGTCCGGGCGGCACCTGCGTGTCCAGCGCTCGGAACATCATGGAACTCCCCCATAACCTTTTTCCGGTATCCATTTGGAACCACTAGTACTTTGTCTGAGGTGGGAGTTGCTTGATAGTACAACCAGCCATCCTCGAACGAAAGTTTCGTGGGTTTACCCTCTTGGATTTTCGCGACTTCCGCTTGCAGTTTTTGATCTGCTGCAATAGCGGTCTTCCATGCATCCGCTTCATCCACCACCCAGGCGGACAAAGCATGAATTTGATCCTGTGAATCAGGAAGGCTTCGGGATAACGCATCCGCCAGTACGTTGGCTTTACCAGGCACATAGACGATTTTTGGATCGATGGAATCGAAATACCCTGACGTATACCATCGGGATTGTGTCCGCGACATTTTAGCTTGGGTCATGAAGTGGGTTATCGGCTGATGGTCTGTCATAACCGTAACCTCCCCAGGCGCTCCTTCGAGGTAATGCCGCCATTGGCTGAGCGCATATGCTACAGCCCCCAGCTCCCGCTCATATGCGGAATATCGTGTCTCAGCTGGTTTTAATCGTCTTGAAAGGTAGGCTATTGGCTGTAGCCCCTTTCCATGGTCCTGACACAGAACTGCTCCATATGCAGTTCCTGATGCGTCCGTTATTACGGTGTACCTAAGAAGCGGATCGGGTAGGAGAAGTATGGGGGTGCGGGTGATCTTTTGCTTGAGTTTGCTGAAGGCTTCGCGCTGAATAGGCCCCCATGTCCACACATGATTCTTTTTGATCAGATCATGTAAGGGTCCTGCAATCCGCGCAAACTCTGGTATAAACTTACGATAGTAAGATACCATGCCCAGAAAACTTCGCACATCCCCAACTGAGCTCAACTCCTTCCATTCTTGAATAGCCCGCACTTTATCACTCATTGGTTGCAGGCCTTTCCCTGACAAATGATATCCCAGATAATCGGTCTCGCTGACCCCCACTTCACACTTGCTCGCTTTCGCGTAGAGCTTGTGTTTGTGTAACCGCTCGAATACCTGTTTCAAATGATCGACATGTTCTTCCACTGAATTGGAAAACACCAGAATGTCGTCAATGAACACAACCACAAAGTGGTCCAAAAACTCCCCCAACAAATCCTGCACCATAGTTTGAAACTGGGCCGGACAGTTGGACATTCCGAAGGGACAAACGAGGAACTCGAAATGCCCGTATCGTGTGCGGAATGCAGTTTTTGGGGTATCCTTTGGCCGGACTGGAAATTGCCAGTAGCCCGAGCGGAGGTCGATCTTGGTGTAGATCTTCGCTTTAGCGAGCCGGTCCATTAACTCTTCGGGGAGCGGAAGTGGATAGCGGTTTTTGATGGTGTAGTGGTTGATCCATCTGTAATCAACACACATCCGCAGTCCGCCGTCTTTCTTAGGGACAAAGAGTATGGGGGCTCCCCAGGGACTCTCTGACGGCCTAATCTTCCGTTGCTCGAGGAGATAATCCACTTGTGTCCGAACTTCATCCAATTCAGCCGGAGAAAGTTTGTACAGGGGACGGTGGATTGGGCTCATACTCTCATCCTCAAGGTCGATCTTAAATTCATGACCCTTGCGGACGGGAGGTATGCCAGGTGGGAGATCTTTTGGAAAAATGTGGCTATATTCCTCCACCACAGAGCGGATATCCGGATGCATCTGATCATGCAGCAACTTCGGTACCTCCGTCTCTTGTGGTGTGTTGGTGCCCGCTGAAGTTTGAAGGCTATCAACGGTTACCCCTTCATACGGATATTGCATCAAGTGATTGCTATCCGTGGGGTCAGATTCACGCACCACCACCAAGTAAGCCAAACTATCTGTGGCTTCAGTTTGCTTCTTGATGTAGCGGAATATCTTCTTGTGGGTGATGAGAGGTGTGGTTTCATTCGCAAGTTGAAGATAATCAGTCGGTCTTTCCTTTACCGGTACTGTTATCCAACCTTGACCTTGGCGAATGTTGATAGTTCCCTGTGCAAAGTCTATGGACGGGTTATTGGCGATGAGCCACGGTAACCCTAACACGATGTCATATGTGAGATGAGGAAAAACATCCGCAGAAAACTGGGTTTTGTATCCGCCCAACTGCATATTGATGTTTCCGCATCGTTTGTCCACATTGCAAACAGACCCGTTGGCTAATGAAACGGTCTTATTACACGAGGAGAACTCTAACCCCAAACGATCCACAAGTTTCTGCGCTACATAATTTTCCGTAGCTCCACAGTCCAAATAAGCGGAGATTGAAACTCCCCCTATCCGCCCCTTAAGCTCATATCCCATGAACTTAAGGTGGTGATTATTTACCAGCGGGTTAAAACTGTCCTGAAGGTAATCCCCACCTTCAACCCCTGGTTGTTTCTTTCTGTCCGATGCCCCCCTTGCATCGGCGTCAGACGGAACCCTTGGGCTGGTGAAACGAGGCTACTTTTTTCAAGGTCCCCTCGCCCTCCTAGAGGAGGACGAGTGCCTTCCTCAAGCGTCTCGTTAGATAGAACTTCCTTACAAGAATAAAGTTATAAAGAAGATACAACGACCTTTTCCTTCCACACTCTTATACCCTAGCGCCACAGCGCATCAAACCCTTGTTCCTGTCGACGTGTCCCTATTCACTAGGAATTCACACATCTCCTTGCCACCTCAACTGTGAACGTGCCCCTATTCCACGAGAACTCACACGTCCAATTGACAACTCGACTTTGATGGCTGCCACATCATCATCCATCAAACTCCATCGAGCTTGGTTGTAGTCGTGACTCCAAGGGTGTCGCACTACTGCACCTCTGCACCTCTGCACCTCTGCACCTTTGCACCTTTGCACCTCTGCACCTCTGCACCTCTACACCGCTGCACCGCTGCACCTCTGCACTGCTGCACGCTGCATCCACCGCTGCACGCTGCACCGCTGCATCGCTGCACGCTGCACTCCTACACGCCGCACTCTCGCACGCTGCTCCTACACGTTGCACTCTTGCAACCTTCCCTTTTTCAGCTGCAGGAAGCATGGCAACTACTCTTGTAGTTCCAGCTCGAGTGCTGCGATAACCAACCGTTACATTCCTCCCCACCAGGTTGGCAGTAAGTTCCAACACTGCCGTGGAGAGCATGTCTCAAATAAAACCCGTTGCATAAAGTATCACAATCCATAAGGCATCTCACAATCCAAATCAGAATATCTTTCAGTGTCCAAACACGAAAAGAGTACGAGACTGGCATAATATTTTCTTTCGCTTTGTCCATAAAATCGAGAAAATCATCTCTTTACTTCAAACTGAAAATGAAAATGAAAAACATCTGGCTGAAAAGAAAATCCTTTAACATTCAGAAAATCATCTTGTATCACTCCAAAAATATACTTCTGTCCATCAAGTATTCCACCAATGTTTTCCTTTGCTCATATATATCTTTTCTCAAACCAGGTGAAAGGACAACTAATCATGCTCTTTCTTTGAACCATTCATTCACCTCCAAGTCACTGAATAATCTTTTGAAAAATCAGCATTCTTTTTTTATTTTATTTCTTTCAAATCTCTCTTCCGCACACTGAAATATCCTTTCTCTGCTCTTGAGTTTCCAGAGCTCCTCTTCTTGCAATATTTGGATTGCTGCTGCTGCTGCTGCTGCTGCTGCCGCTGCTGCCTGATTTGTCTCCACTAGAGACTCTCCAGTTTGTCACATTCCAGCTTCACTTAATTCCTTAGCTTCTGATCTCTTGATTCGACAGCGCCTAAGCTTTTATGGAGTCCCGCTGTTTGCTTTCCCGAACTGCAAGTTTCTTCACCTCGATTGCACTCCAGAATTTCTGCAATGCAGTCTCCATCATCAAGCTTTCTCCAGAATTTCTGCACTTCCAATCTCCAAAATTTTTGCATTTCCAGAATCCAGAATTCTTGCACTTCAATACTCCAGAATTTCTGCACTTCCATCGCACTCCAGAATGACTGCGATGATGTCTCCATAATTTACGCTGATTACAACATGTTCCACATGCTGTCGAATTTTGGTAGCCTCTTGCTACTTCCAGACACACCAGAAGCATAGATCAGAGAACCATGTTGTTCTCCACAATATGTTTTAACTTCCAACAAAGATCGTGACAACTGAAACATCAATTGGAATAAAGTTTCATGTCAACGAACTGATTCGATTCTCAGCACTTCAATAGAAACATCTAGTTGGTTTTCATTGCCCTCAAAGGTCACCAGAAAATTAACCAACTGAGTCCACTACTCTTCCCTCTCTGGAATTATGTGCTCCCACCAACGAGGCACCTGAAAATAAAATATAATATCCAGAGGGTGTGCTCTCATGTTTTCTTTGTCTTTTTACGTGTGCTCCCTTCATTGGGGCACCAAATGGATGTCTGAAAATTTCCATAGCATTTTTTCCCTTCAGAAATTTTGCTGCCTTCTGTGGGCATCCATAAAATATTCACTCCCACTCTTTTCCTTCCCTTTTCTTTCATTCCATACTCTCTCGTTCCCCATTCATCAAGCCCCACTGTTCCAAGTGGAACTCAAAATCATATGTTCTTTTTTCCAGTCATCAAGCCTCACTGTCCCAAGTGAGACTCAACATCAGATGCTCAAAACAACATCAGCCCCGAGACTGATGTCCCAAAAATAAACCATACACTTGCTGCACTAAACTCGTGTTGAAAAACCCGCTGAAAGCCCCCTCCCCACCAGCTTTAGGCAGTCCCTTGCCTAACAATAGGATTCAAAACTGAGTGAGGGGCAATCAATGTTGCCACGAGTGATCACAACGATATAAACAATCATCAATATCGAAGGGAATGTTCAGAAACAAACCACACTCACGGCATTGCACCGCCGTCTTGTGCAACGGAGATAAGGAAGCAATATACTCAGGGAGATTGAGTAGAAGCTTTTTGTGATTCTTCAGTGAGGAATCTTCACTTCAGTGGCAGTGGATCTCGCCATTCCTCTGAACCTCCAGGAACATGCAAGCCTTGCATGTTCTTCTTCCAAGGTAATCCAATTCCATTCTCCGTATCGATTGTAGCACAATCGTTGCATTCACAGTGTTGTATTCTTGAACATCTTCACTGAGCTTGGGAAAATCTGACATCACCAATGGTGATCCACCATTCACTTTGCTGCTAATGGCCTGCAGGCTGCAGCCAGTCAAAGCGATAAATAAGGCGTACGTGTGCTCGTTCAGGCTTGAGAGCTCACGGGATGTAAGATAAATCCCATATATTTTATCAATATAGTTCACACCACCATATTGCCTACAGAAGAAGCTCCAGTTAGCTCTACTCCCTTTGCAATCTTCCTACACTTAAGTCATGGGGGAAGTTTTCTCAACCCCTACGGGAGCTACCCGTTTGACGCTAAAGTGTTTGTGGATATTATCCAAGCGCCATTGACGTCTGATGGGTGTTTCTCCGAAAGGCGACGGCAAACGCTCGACCGCTTTTTGGAGGTATCATAAAATTCTTGAAATCTGGAGGGGCCCTCCGTCGAGTCGGCTCTCCTCAAACCTTCTACAGGTGGCTCAAGGTTCTAGTCGTGCACTGACCTTAGGTGGCCCATATGGCTCTTCCTAAGCTTCGCAATTGGTTCAGAATTGGGAGGGAACCCATCCCCACTTCCCTTTTCTTGGTGACAAATGGCCTATGGCTCTTTCTGCCCCCTCAATTGCGTTACAAGTGGCCCAAGGCTCGCTTGTTCTTAGTGCGTTCTTGCTTGTCTCAACTCCTCGAAACTCGGTACAGGCGGCCTAGCCTGAGCACTTTCTCATTCATTAGGGGGATCTCTCGCTCAACCCCTTTTTTTTCTCCGCGGCTGCACCACAAGTTCTGAGAGTGGCCCTAAGGCACTTCTCTCCTTGTTATCACATGAGGAACTCTGTCCTCAATTCCTTTCTTCAACCCCGCCACTAGTCTTGAGAGAGGCTCAAGGCACTTCTCTCTTAGTGGTCTGAGTTTCATCATATGTATTTTACTGTAATTGCTCTCGCGTCGCTCCATGTCCGCGATAGTATCATCTCTCTCGGCATGCAGTTGCATTCTTGCCACAAATAAAAGTGGGTGTTCTCTTGTAGAACTCCATAGCCAATGCTTTTGGCTGCAACTCTTGATGCTCCTTTGTTGTGGGCTGTGGCATCAGCCCCTCTTTTCCAACTCCTTGTTGTCGGTTGCTGCATCAGCACCTCAGTCAAATCCGTGCTATAGGTTGCTGCATCAGCCTCTCTTTTCCAACTCCTTGTTGTCGATTGCTGCATCAGCACCTTGTCCAAATCCTTGCCTTGGTTGCTGCATCAGCACCTTGTCCAAATCCTTGCCTTGGTTGCTGCATCAGCACCTTGTCCAAATCCTTGCTTTGGTTGCTGCATCAGCACCTTGTCCAAATCCTTGCTGCAGCTTGCTGCAGCTCTTGTTTCCGCATTCAAGATCTCTTCTTCACATAGTAATAGGTGCAAATCCTGGCTGCGGCACACACACCGGACCAGTCCAGGCTGCACATCAGCCAAAGATGCCATGTGCTGATCTCTTAGCAACTCAAAACTGAGCTTTGAACTGAGTATGTCTTGGGATACCTCCCACATAAAGCTCACTCCATCCATCTTCATCGGTTGTTGCTTTCACTCTCTTGCACTCGCAATTTTCCTGAAATTTCCAGATTGCAGCCATGATCCACACCAAGACAACATCAGCTTGCCAAGCCTGATTTGTCACCGGGCTGGACCATCCATAGTATGCCCTCTTCTTTCCACACATCTGTGTTGGGGCCTTAAGTCTCGGCAAGGGTGAAAAGACAACTTCAGCAACCTGAGCTTGCATCATAATGCACCAGCTCGCATCTTCTTCTTTTGTCCTTCTGACTCAGAAGTTCTGAGGTGGACACCATAAACCTTTGGCTGCTTCACCATCAGAAATCTTTGATGCCACTGGTTGCTCTCACCACCGTGAATACAATCATCTTTTTGTGTCGTTGGCAGAAACGGCATCGATATATTCTTGGGCTGCGATCCAGTTGGCCTCTTGCTCAAGCTGTTGGTCCTCATACATCATCTCATATCAAAATGAGCCGGCAGTTCACAAGTCCCTTGAACTGTCGATTTTTCTGACCATTTTTCTTTGTCAACTGGGGTATTCTTTGCCTTGCTGTAGCAACTCCTTTCACCTCCAGTTTATTTGCCACCAGAGGTGTTGCCTTTAGGATAAGCAACCTTCGACCACTGATGCAAATACAACTGATTCGAATCAACTGATTCACAAGCTTGATATCCTCTTTTATCTCCAATCTTCTTTCTCCACATGATAGACTCTTCTTTTCTATCCCATCCAGATGTGGGGATATGTGCCCTTCATTTTCTTGAAGAGACCTTCCTTTCTTAGGTCAGCCTCAGCCCTCCTTGGCTAGTGCACAAACTTCGTCCTCCTTAATATCATCCACTAAATCATGGTCCTTGACTGAATTTCAATGCACAACCCATATATTTTCCAGAGCTGTCATTCAACACAAGTTTTCAGAAATCCTTGACCATTTTCCACCACATCGGACTCCAATATTTCAGTTCCACTATCAACAATATCAAGCCAGAAAACTCCACAGAGAGATTTCTGCCTGAAACACCTTTCATATGACCCGAAACCTTCAAAAGAAAATCATTTTCCTCCTGAAATTTCCATCACTAATCAGATCATTCCTTTTTTTTTCTCATATGAAATAAATGCATGAAAGAGATTAATATCCTGATCACTTCTTTTCTTCTCAGTTCATAAACTATTAATTCAGAAATGTAGTTGCTGTCCAAAATTTTCAGCAAGTGGTGAAAAGGTATCTCTTTCTTCCCATATCTGTGAGTATAATCAAATGCAAAAAGAGAAACAAATTCTCTGCCTTGCTTTATAAAAATCTGTCCATTTTCTGCATCGAATTTCGAAAAGACCAATGCATTCATTCAATCTGATGACAATACCACCAAACTCATCTCAAACTCTTGAAGAAGAGGTTCAGCATCAGCAAGTCATGTCCTCTGACTCCTACTGCTGGATAAACATGAGTCACTTTGCATCCAATGGGTGCTCTCTTGCTGCAACTCTTGTATTGCAGCAACATCTCCGAGGGAAGATCATTCTTTGCTTTGTAGCACACTCAGAATTATTACTCAACAGCTCCTGTGGCATTTGTTGCATGTCTCCTTGAGTAATAATGATCTTCTTCCACTTGATGTGCATCCTCTTGTGCAAGTGTAGATGGTATTGACTCAGCATTTCGATGTGATCTTCTCCACATCAGTAACTCTGATATTTGCCTTGGCATTCGTTGCAATATTTGCCATATCATACACTCCAATGTATGTTGCAGTCAATGTGATACACATTGGCTGTATTGTTTCATGTGTTCATGTAAACAACACGTCATGGCTGCGGCATGTTCAACTCAGTTCGAACTGCGAAATCTGCTGGCAGTAGATGCTGCAGTCAATATGAATTCGTTGTGGTATCCCCAGATGCACCCGAGGTAACATCCATTCTTGATCGCACGCTTGATCCCAGTGGGTATCACATATAGTGCTTCAACAGCATCCTCGTTCAAGAGGTTCTCTCGTGTGTGTCGGTGCGCTACCTCAACCACAGTCTCATCATTGACTTCATTATCATTCGCACTTGTTCCGTTCACTGTGTTGTCGTCGATGCCAACTTCGATGTATGTCTGCAACATTAACAATCGAATTGATTGCAACATTCGTTGGGGCTCTCTTGTCTTTGCTGCCCTCATTTGTGCCAGTTGCGGCAATGCCTCCAACTGTAACACCTTGACGACTGCATTCCTTGCAGTCACGCTTCTCACCCTCTCTGAGAATCGTCTCATCAAAACTCTCACGCTGCTGTTGCTTGGCTTATCAGCCCGGCATCACTTGCAGGTGATGCGGCGTGTTTTGCTTGGCGCCTGGTCACACTTCTCTCCTCAGAGGTCGAAATCCAAACTTGCATAGTCTTCTGCAGTTTGCCTTTGTGCTTGTGTCACTCCCAACTGACGCAGTCTGATGCAGTTCGCTTTTGCACTTGGGTCACTTTCCATCAATGGTGCGCGTGAGATTCGTTTCTCCACGCACAAGCTGCTCAAGTCTTTGCCAAAAGCGCTCACTTAGCATCAACACAGTCGACTGCACATTCCACCTTCGAGTGGTGTGGCTCAGTTCAGTGATCTTCGAAACATGGCACAATAGAAGACTTGTCGCTGCCTCTGAGTAGCTGTCTAGTTCAATCGAACTATTTCGACAAACCTTTTGCTCCATCGCCATGCAATCAACCGTCAGGCTATCAGTAGCAACTGCGGCGTCGCGCTGCAACTGTTCGATCAACATTCGATCGAATTTCATGTGTCGATTCGTCCTGCATATTGCGCAGTTACTGCAACATGCTGCTTCAATGCGCTGCAACTGTTACCACTCGTAATAATGTTGCGCCTGTGTTCTCAAGGCGTTGCACTCTTGTCAGTGTCCAAACGCCTTCTGTAACTCCGTCTTTTCGCGTCCGAGGCGAGGCTTACGCCTGCCACTTTCTTCCGTCGTTGCGCTTCCATCGCAACATCTGCATCTGCTGTAATTGCAATGAAATTGCAATGTGCTGCATGTAACATTCGCTGCATCCCCTTCATTGGGATTCCGTTTGTGTCTCCACAATCGCTTTGTTTTCATGCAGAATCGTCTGCACTCTCAACACCAACGATATCGAACTCACCTCCCAAGGAGGTTTGCCCTGTTGTGTACAGTCTCCTCGACTTGTACAATAGAACGACGAGCCAGTTAGGTGGCTTAAGAGGGTTCGACTCCCTCTCTGGATCTCAAGCAAAGCCTCATTGACCTGGCGCTCGATAGCGACCAGCCAATAGGTGCTTCCAGAGGGTCTAACGACCTCTTTGAACCTTAAGCGAAGCCTGAACAGCTGCTTTCAGGGTTTGCCTTTTCGGGATCCTCAAAGAGGAAAACCTTAGATCTTAGGTTACCCTATCAGATCTTTCGCTTGTCAGCCTTGCGCTGATCCCAGCGACTGGGTGGGCGCTCTCTAGCGACCCACGCGACTTAGACGAGCCAGTCACTTGCAATTGACTGCTGTGAGAAAGGGGGGTCGTCGCTGACGACTTGTCATGGTACGACCTCTGCCCCCCAAAACCATGCTCGCTCCTGTTGCTCCTGCTGACACGAAAGCTAGCTCACACTGTGCAGTCGTTCCTCACGATCTGCGACTCTCTTGCTGGGTCACACTGCGCAGTCGTTCCTCACGACCTGCAACTCTCTTGGAAGGTCACACTGTTGGGCTTCCACGAACTTGCGCTGCCATGCTCATACGTCACTTTTACTTAGTGCAGCCTTGGTCAAGTCTCTTCGTCGTTCAACGAACTCGAACACCAATAGTCGGAGACGACAGGTTCGGCCCTGGGCCGTCTTCTTTGTCGTCCTCGCTGGCGATCACCTTTTCAAGGCTTCTTCAAAGCACGCTTTCGCTGGCACGACCATCACCACTGCAGATCGCTTTCCCCACCCTAGTCCAAAGGGTCGACAGTGGTGGGTAACCTCTTTTCTTTGCAACGCTGCTCTTCTCCAGCGTCTCAGTAGTCCATACTTCAGTAGCTTCCATAGCTGCTCGCGTTCTGCTCTTGTGGTCGCACCATTAGCGCTGCTCTTAGACCCCTTACTCCACTTTGCCACACAGGGTCGCACAATAAGTAACACTTATTGCGCCTTCGCTCCGAAACCAATGAAACGAGGCTACTTTTTTCAAGGTCCCCTCGCCCTCCTAGAGGAGGACGAGTGCCTTCCTCAA
This sequence comes from Bryopsis sp. KO-2023, assembly GCA_030272585.1. Classification (NCBI taxonomy): domain Eukaryota; kingdom Viridiplantae; phylum Chlorophyta; class Ulvophyceae; order Bryopsidales; family Bryopsidaceae; genus Bryopsis; species Bryopsis sp. KO-2023. The sequence continues at coordinate 3,671,339 of BSYQ01000004.1, read as the reverse complement.
GCGTCTCGTTAGATAGAACTTCCTTACAAGAATAAAGTTATAAAGAAGATACAACGACCTTTTCCTTCCACACTCTTATACCCTAGCGCCACAGCGCATCAAACCCTTGTTCCTGTCGACGTGTCCCTATTCACTAGGAATTCACACATCTCCTTGCCACCTCAACTGTGAACGTGCCCCTATTCCACGAGAACTCACACGTCCAATTGACAACTCGACTTTGATGGCTGCCACATCATCATCCATCAAACTCCATCGAGCTTGGTTGTAGTCGTGACTCCAAGGGTGTCGCACTACTGCACCTCTGCACCTCTGCACCTCTGCACCTTTGCACCTTTGCACCTCTGCACCTCTGCACCTCTACACCGCTGCACCGCTGCACCTCTGCACTGCTGCACGCTGCATCCACCGCTGCACGCTGCACCGCTGCATCGCTGCACGCTGCACTCCTACACGCCGCACTCTCGCACGCTGCTCCTACACGTTGCACTCTTGCAACCTTCCCTTTTTCAGCTGCAGGAAGCATGGCAACTACTCTTGTAGTTCCAGCTCGAGTGCTGCGATAACCAACCGTTACAGCTGGTCCGGTCTAAACTTTTTACACTTCCTTCCGAAGCCTGTTTCTCTCCACAAGGCGGGATAGATTCCAGGTTGCTATCTCCGGAGGAACTTCCAGAGTCTTCATGTACTGAACCAACACTTTCCGCCAACTCTCTGCCGGAAGTGCTTAGGATGACCGTACTTGAATCATCCATCCGCTCTTTGTCACCAAGTTTTGTACTCATCAGCGGATTTTCAGCCCTCTGGGCGGGATTTCTTTTTGACTCTTTCTCGGTCTTTTTATTCCCCTCTCGTTCTCTTGCTCGTGACTCCCGGAGCTTCTGACGTCTGCGATGTCTATATCTTCGGCGTCTGGCTCTTTTTCTTCTGGCCGCATGGAGTGAAGTCTCCTCTATGCGGCGTGATCTTTTAGCCATTTTTGAAAAGTTGGGCCTTTGGGACATTTTCCAAAGCCATGACCCACTTCACCGCAGATGTAACATGCGCCTCCGCCTCTAGCTCCGCCTTGTTGCTGCCTTCCGCCACCACCTCGATTTCGTCCTCCACCTCGTCTTCCGCCTCTTCCGCGGCCACGGCCGCCGCCACCTCTGTTGCCTCCTCCCATTTGCTGATTTTGATCTTGGGGTGGAGGTGGTGGTTGCGGTTGCTGACCTTGCATTTGCTGGTTCTGATCAGCTTTGGGCTTGTTTTTCCAATTCCAGTTCCATCGCCCTCGTCCGCGACCACGTCCGCGGTTGTTTTGAGATTGGCTACCCAACGAATCGATTCTTTCGGCAGTGACTATCGCCGCTTCCACTCCTTCTGTCACCATTGTAACAACTTGATGTCGGATCTGGGGCCGTAGTCCGTCAACAAACGTCAAGTACTGCTCCTCCTCCGTCATATTCGGAATTCTGAGTATGAGATCCCGAAATGCGTTAATGTAGGAACGAACAGTCCCTGTTTGTTGAAGTTTCCGCAGCTTCCTACGCGAAACATCGGACATTCTTGTAGGTTCAAAAGCAATAGCTAACTCTTCCACAAGTTGTACCCAGTCCTGGAACATCGGACGAACTCCTTCCCGAATCCGCATCTCTTGCATATTCCGCCATGTGGCGGCTGAACCAGAGAGATTTGTGCGGAATACTTTAAGCCAAACAGACTCATCCAAATCATAAACTTTACAGAAGTTGGTAAGTTCTGCCTGCCAATCCCGAATCCAGCGATCTCCAGCGCCAGTATACGGTTTCGGCATCGGGAATTTGACCGCATTGGGAATGTGAAGCAAACGATTTTCTGGACGTGCATAGCCCATAAAATCTGGGACCCCACCTGGGGGACCAGGAGGTCCGCCTCCTCCGCCACCTCCACCACCACCATCTCCAGGACCGCCTCCTGGGTTCCTAGATGGTCCTTCTCCTCCTCCACCAATATGTGGTCCAGGTGCAGACCCACGGCCACTTCTGTCCGATGGGCCTCCGCCACTTCCATCACCGGAACCATCATCATCTCCACCTCCGCCTCCTCCGCCTCCTCCGCCTGCGCGTTGAGGAATACGCGGATAGGATCCCCATCCAACATAGGGGTTTCCGGATGATGGAGCTCCGTATACATTCACGGAGTGACCTAAGATAGAAGGCCGAATGTATGATGCTCCCATGGCATAATAGCCGGGTGGTGAAATCATTGATGGATGTGATAACACTGGCTGAGAAACTGGTGGTGGCATGGGTAATGTTCTAGGTGGCTCGGGTGACGTGGTTGTTGGAGTTGTCAGCGGAACAGTTTGTACCACGGGAGAAGCCTGCGTACGCTGTGGCGGTTGTACTGGCTGTAATACCGCTGGTGGTCTTGTATTTGGTGTTTGTCCAAACACAGCGCTAGGCCTCACGATCGGCCTAGGTACATTTCCCTGTCCGCTGATTGCACTGCCTCGCCCCACTCCAGGAATAATGACTGGGGGTGATGCAGGTCGGGTAATCGGTCTATTTGCCCGCGGGAATACTGGTGGTATTGGCGGGAAACCTACCGAATCCGGGGCAAAGCCGGATGAGGTTTGGGGCGGTTGACCGAATGGAACTTGTACTTCGGCCAAGCTTGGTGGTTGTGCCACCGTTCTGGTTCCCGCGCCCGCCATAGCAGCCACAAGAGGTGTTTGTTGAGCAGCGGATGCCATTTGTGTGGCAACTGCTGCAGCATCTTTCTTCCGCCAAAACTCAAAATTCGACGTGAACTTTGTGTCCGCTACATCCTCAAACACCTTCTTTAGCTCTTGCGCTGTTTCCGGGTCTTGTAGCATTTCTTGTAACATTTCCCGCGGCTCTCTGCTCCTTGTTGAGCTTCTCGATCTGCTTCTCCTTGAAGACCGACTTTGACTTCTTTTCAACTCCTCCATTTCCGCTTGTAATCTAGCCGCCGCTTCTTTCGCAGCCGCTGCCTCCTTTAACAAATAGGCTACTTCCGCATGATGCTGTATCTGAAAACTTTCCGCTTTTTCTTGCGTCTCTTTGAGATCATACTTAACACGAGCGATTTCCTTGAACTGTTTATCTTGCCCCGCATCCAGTTCTGCCTGGGTCTCTCTCAGTTCTTGTTGAACCGTATCCAACCCCCAAAGGGCGTCGTTATATTGCCGGTCATACTCTTCTTCGAGTTTTTTCCTTTTTTCGTCCGTGTCAGCCACTTGTTCAGCCAATATCCGCTGAGCCTCTTTGGCTTCGTCCACCTCTTTCTGGGCGACATCACGGATATTCGCCAAGCCAGCTTCCATTTGGCTGAGCCTCCCCTTGGCTGCAGCATCCAGATCTTGTATCCGCTCATCCAACCTCTCACTGAGCTGTCCTTCGATCTGGTGATGGCGGGACTGTAGAGTAGAGTCCAACACATCATGTACTTGGGAAGCCATGCTTGAACAAGCTCCCTCCATCCGACTATCAAGGTGCTCGGCGACCTGGGCTGTCCGCTGGGCAGCCTCCTCGGACAATTGGCTATATAACCGCTCTTGCGATTCATGGAGGTCGCGCTCCTGCAGGCCATCGTTGTGCACGTGCAGGGTCTGGTTATGCACGTTTACTTGGCTCTGTTGCAGGTGCTGCGTTTGTTGATTGATGAAGACTCCTGGCTCTTCTTCCATCTCCTCATCAAACTCCGGGCCAATGTCCGCTTCCTCATCGCCTGCCTCCTCCACCATGTCCGGGTGCGCGGGGACACCGTATGCCTGTAAAGGCTGGTCCATTTCTGCTTGTATCGGCAGTCCGACAGCAGGTAATTCCTGGGCGACGATCAGCGGATATAGCGGCGGGCCATCTGGGGCGTCGCGCTCTTGCTGATTGTCTTCGATACCGTATTCCAGGTATAGCTGCTCGTCGTGTCCGCTCATGGTGGATGTCTTGATTCGTCGGCGGTAGAATCACGTGTCCGTTTGGTGGATTCCGTTGGCGGGTAATCCACGTGACTAATTGGTCACTCTTTGTCAGCGGTTTCTGGCAGCGGTTTCTGGCACGTAATTTCTGGCGGGAACGTATTCGTCCGCAGAAACGTCCGCTGGCAGACTCGTTTTGTCCGCTCTGCGGTAACCGCGTTCAGTGTCGACAACTCTCCGACAAACGGAAGTACTACTACGCCGTGCTGTGGTCGTAGCGTCCAAGGATCTATAGATCCTGTGATTTTGGGAGGGATGATCGAGCGCAGCAACGTGCGTTCTCGTTCGTCCAGCGTTTGGTTGGTGCGCAGCAACACGAAGTAGGTTCCAGACACGAGGGGAAACCTTCTTCGACCTAGCCGACCCTGATCTTTTGCACCTCGACTGCAAAATCTCCTGTCGATCTCTTCCACTAAGTAGACTCGACTTGCAGGAAGGGTGCTTCGGCTCCGAAACCAGTTTGTTAGGTCCCTGTAGGTTTTAGTGAGTCGTTGCTGAAGTTGAGACTGGGGTCACACACTTTCACAAACCAGAGAATTAATTTTACAAGGTGTTCTCTCTGAACTTAACCCCCTAGAACCCGTACTAACCCGTACTACACACTCGTACTGCAAAATGAGTGCGATCAACGTATCACTCTGCCAACTCTGTGGACCCTGGATTTCCTTGCTTCAATATCGCAACTGCCAAATCGAGAAAAAGAAAAAAAACATTGAGGAAAAAAAAGAAAAGTCGCACCACAGCCACCAAGCCAATCAGCAACTTTTCCAGAAAAAAACCATTTTTTTTGGGGGGGGGGATTTGACACATACCGAATTTCCCACCTTGAAAATGTCGGATGGTCTCGATTTCCTGAAATGTGATGCAAAACGAAATGTGAAAACGAAATGTGAAAACGAAATGCCAATTCAAAACAGAGTCTTCATACATTCCGGAGATCATCGAATCATCGGCATCAGTTTCAGCAGGGGGGGGTGGAACCTCCAGGGGTGGACTTCTCTCTCCTCTCTTTGTTTTTTGGTGTCTGTAATGCAAAAAGTAGAACAGACTGAACCTTCAAGTTCAACTGTTGCAACATAGACACATGGAGGCAAAGCTGACCAGGTCTACTTATATATATCTTTTATTTGGAGTGGCTTACAGCCTGTGGAGGTTTGAAGGTGATCAATCTGGGGGAACCAGTTCGACGGCGGTTCGACGGCGGCTCGCACCTGAGGTTGGATTTGTACTTGGCCAGTCGCACTTGCGTTTCCATTCCGGCCATCTCCGCATCCCTCCTCCTCCTTCCCTGTTTAAACTCCTCCTCCATCTACTTTATCTTTTTCTTCTCCTGTTCAAATGTGCTGCTCGGTGCACCCAACTGCATTCAGCTTCCGATTCCCTTCCGACTGTGACCTCCCCTGGAAGCACCATAAAACCACTTGTCACACGAAGTCCACTTTGAATTGTGTACCTTGCAACGGCCATCATAAGAAACCGACGCTGTGAGGTGTCAAGAAGTGATGGGCCCTGTCGTCGAGTTCTCGTGTTCGGGAGAGAATCTGGTGGCTGGGATCCATACCTGAAACAGTGAAACAATACCTTTCCGCCGACCCCAGCGTGGCGCTCTTCCAGAAGCCTTCGCTTACCGGATTGTGGCGAACAGAAAAAGTATGAAAACCTTAGTCACGTGTCAAAATGCGCATGTCTGACGACGTCGAATGATGTGACGGCCGGATTTGACGTCTGCATGGAGTTGACGACAATGAAGGGACGCCCAGTTTTCGTGAAGCGGGGCTTGGGGAAGAGGGATTTTTCCATGGGTATTGTGGGTCGCTAAGTGGGAGGAGTGGGGTTTGAACTCGGGTCACTTGAGTCCGATAATGTTCCATATTTGTTTCTTCTTCGTGGTTGATCTCCTTACTAATTGGCTTCATCGATGACTTGCGACTTTAAGTTTATCTGAGTGTTGGCTTCAAGTGTAGCTTCGTGATCGTTATGTTGAAGAACATAGACAAAATGTTACGGCCGTCGGATTATAACACAAAAAAGGACAAAAATGAAAATAAAGAAAGAACGAAACACCCAACATCAAACCCCTGTGTAAAAACAATAATATCTCGACTGGCCCTCCCTCAAACACATCAGCTTCGACAAGGCGTCCTCCAAGAGCACCGGATAACCCTCAAGCTTTCTCCCCCTCGTCTTGAACAAGTTCGTGAGCCTGACCGGACGACCCTGCCTGAATCGAGCATCCACGTAGACGAGCTGGTACAGGTCCACCATCGCAACGACCCGAGGGGGACACCGTCCGAACCCAGCATCCCGGACAGTGTACAAGGCACGGACGTGTCCCCCGTACATCGTCTTCCTGCCCTCGTCGTCCTCGTACTCGACGTAAAGACACGTCGAGTCGTCACCTGGAAAACACAACATTTTAAAACAATAGCTCATAGCAGGTAATATACCACTCTTGGGGAGATTCCCTCTACCAAAATTTGAGTGTGCAACACGGTTTAAGGTTAATACCTCGCTCCGTGGAGGACCACCCAGTCGCAAAAAACTCCTCGCGTCCCTGGATCGTGTCTCGAGTGACCCGGAAAGTCCGGTGGATGGCGTATGGCAGCAGGTCGCCCACCGTCCACCCCGGAAGAGAGAAGCCCCACCTACGAACACATCAATGGTAGCTTAGTGCATCGTCCCGTTTGGAATCAATCAATTATAACTCAACAAGCTTCTGCGGAATCACGTACGTCCTAATCGCCTCCCGAATGGCGTCCACGAATGTCCGAATGTCCGATGCCGATACAGGTCGAGGGAGGAAGGAAAACGTGTACTCCAGGGTGGTGATGGTGTCCAACGGCTTCCTCGGCGGGGGAGTAATGATAGCGTCCACCACACTTTGCTCGTCTTGCGAAAGCATGTTTGCGTTTGCCCTCAACGCCCTTTAAAACCACAAATCGAATCGTTCAACACTTTGAAAACATAAAGAAAGGAATAGTACAAACATGTTTATCTGCTTTTCTTGGGTTCTCTTAGTTTGAGCATACGAAAGTGTTGGAGACTTGGCTGTAGTTCTCACATGTCGGAGAGAACATCGTTTGCAATCATTTCTCCCGCACATCTCTTGACACGTCCCGCGGAAACACGCTTGATGTGTCCAACCGCTCGCTCGACCCACGACTCCCCCGAACGTGAAATCGCCCCACGTACGCTCTCTTGCCGATAACCCACACAAATGATTTTGTGCAGGTTAAAGGTACACATCCCCGCCCCAAAAAGGGTTTGGACGTTCCTGTAAACGTGAAAATTAAGACGTGAATATTGTTCACTGAATAATCGTCGCCTTTGTATTGTCGCAATCGAAAGAACAAGGAAAACCTCATGACAGTAAACGAAATCGCCAATGTTTTCACCCGCACAACGTCGCTCACCGAGCATACTGGTACATCGTGTCCCGAATCACACGGCCTCTCTCGATGCAGTCATCCATGGTAGCTCCAGCCATGGCTCGGTGGGAGGTATAGTGGGTGGCGGCAGTGCAGAGCTGGTCCCACGCCACGAACTCGTCTCTATGCAGGCAGGAATGGAACACGAAAGCCCCATAACTCCTACACGTACAGCGTACATGAAAGTGAGACCTTTGGTATTCCTGTTTCGTTTCAGACACATTTTGCTTTCTTATTGAAGAATTAACTCACCGAACCAGCAACGCGTAATCGTACATCGTGTGCTGTTTCCTGTCAGCACAGATGTCGATCACCAGACCCCCAAAGTCTGTCGGGAGTCGGACGCCGGCAAGTGCCCTCCGGTACTGGGCAAGGTCTGCACGCCGCGAAGCTCCAAGGAGACGGCTCCGGATCTTGGCAATCACACATATGTTACTATCGATACACACTGTAAAACCCATTGGGATCGGATGGGGCGGTTTAGTCACACATGTGGATCGCGCAAGTCAAAGCGCCGCTTGGCTGAGGGATGTTAGTCGAGTTTGAGTTTGTGTATTTAGGAAGTGAGTGGGGAACAACTTTACTCTATAAAAACCGTGGTTTCAACAACACAATTAATAGCCTTTTGCATTCATAATATATATCAAACATAAGCAAGAGAAACACACATACCTCGTATAAGAAGTCTTTGACGAGGCCAAAGAGCATCAAATGAGAGGCCCCCACGACCTTCAGTACTTCCGGTGCGAAGTACGGAAGGTCGTGGAGAACCGATCGTCCGCGGACATGCGCAGCGACGGGGTCCAAGGCAGACGTGTCCGCGAGCGCTGCAAAGTGCAGATACTCCTCACGTGTCCTGTGCGTGTCACGATCGATGGGCGTCCAGTTGGGGTCCTATAAAAACACCAAATAGGATCAAATTACTGAGAAATTCCTGACTTAAAAAAAAACATGAGATCACTTTATGCAAAGAAGAGAGAATAACAAAGAAGTCGCAAAAACAATAATAAAAACAAGGACAACAAGGACACACCTGCCCCGGCCGGAGTGTCAGAAGCTCGCTCATGTCCTCCTCGGAACGCCTGGTTGGCGCAAGATACCCCATGTACCTACATGAATGACGAACACGTCAGTTTCCACGTAACTGTGTATCAGGTTCACCAAGGCAACTGGATCAACATCATGTATCTTCACACCTGTGAGTAGTGACCCCGGAGCGAGTGGTGACGACGCTCGTAGTCCCATGACAGTCAGGACAGGCGTTGCGTCCAGTGTGACCGCGTGCTAACTCGACTTTCGCAAGCCAAGGAGTATCACCGGTCACACTGGACAGCAACGCCCAGTGCTCCACACTGTCAGAACGCGTCAAGGGTCCAACGGATCCGGTGGCGGGGGGCGACCATCCCCTCAACCTCATCCCCGGCCCACCAGGTATGAGCTTCAGGAAGTCCTGCACAATCAACCGCAGGACTCCCTGTAAGCTCTCGGGCTCCTTTGGACCGGGGATGAGGGCAATGGGGTAGTGGTTCTCCACCTGCATCCGGACGGAGTCATGGAGGTCGTCTGAAAAAATTCGAACACACGTTAAAACTTTCAGTACACCATTGTTTTTTCACATCAATCACCTCAATAGGAACGAGAAACAACCAATATATACATATATATCAGCTCACCACATCTGATAAAGAAGGCGCCGATCGAGTAATTGCGGCGCCTCCCTGTCCCCAGGCCGAAATAGTCACCACCGACCTCATAGAGGCCGGTGGTGATATCCTGAAGATCCACCCCGTCGGGAAGCAAATCTCCCAATATCTGCATGACAGGGGTGGACTTCACCGAGAAGGATCTCATCGCGGCGTGAATCCTCGCCTCGCAAAATGCATAGCTACCATGCATGATGCGAAGGACGGACTTCACGCCGAAGTAGAAGATCCTTCTCACCGGCGTGAGGACGGTCCCGGAGAGATGGAACAAAGGAAGGCCACACTCGCAAACGCTCTGGGGAGTGGCGGTGGTCCTGAAGAGTAACATCGATTAAGAACAACAAAGAATTCAATATGGCAACTCTTTCCATACTAGGGATCCGACACCGGAGACCGACTGTTCCGATCCCCGATCAGATCACGGAAAACCGTTGCAATGGCACACAATTCTAACCCTAAACTCGTGAGAACCTATTAAGATTCGAACATACAACCTCTAAGACTATAACCATACACTCTAATACTCTAAGCCACCGCACCACGATGGTTTAGTGTGGGTTAAAACAGGTTAAAACGGGTTCCACACATCTCATGTACGAAGACAAAACCAAACCCAAGGGAACAGAGTAGGATTCGAACACCGTCCCACACGGTGTCAAGACATACTACGCTAAGCACTAAGCCAAGCGGAACGCGTTAGAATCTTGGGTGTTGCAATCATATGCCTTAATCTTTTAGCAATTCCGTAAAATTAAAATTAAACAGTGTTACAAAATAACTTAACATCGGTGAAGTATCGTGGCTTAGGGTGCTCCACCGATAAGGTGAATAACCTTAGGCGGTGTGGTCGAGGGTTCGATTCCCCCAGAGCACAATTTGTGTGTGTGCTGAGTGTTTGTGACTTATCCCATAAGTTATAACGCTAAAGGGGATTAGGGAGCGTTTAGATTGAAAGATATCGTGTTCGCCTGGTCCGCGTTGTTAGAATGCATGACTGCAGCTTAGTTGGTGGTGGGTTCGAGTCCCCTTACGCTCTGAACTCTTTCGGTTCACTTTTTTATCCTTTTTTTCTTTGTTATTTTCCTGCTGTAGCCTGACCCGGCACAACAGCCAATATACCCCGCACAGGGCTTCGTTTACCCCGCACAGAGGACTCCTAGCCCACAAACACATTTGACTACTTTTCCAGCTTGACCCCGCACAGGGACCATAGTACCCCGCACAGGGATGCTTTCACGCCGCACAGAGTATCCTCTCACCTGTTCTCCTTGTAGGCTCGGCAACCCTTCTGACACATCAGGTAAGTCTGCTTCTTCAGGTGGCGCACCTTCATCATCCCCTTGAACGATGCGAAAGTCGTCGGTAAGGAGTTGGGCTTCGGAAGTACCGCGGCCATCAACCTCAGCAGGGTCTCGAATGTCTCCCGTGTCATCCCCGATTGGACTTTCAAATGCCAAAGGACCAACATCACCTGAAACAGAAGGTTAGAAGGGTTAGAAGAGCAATGAGAAGGGAAAAAGGTAAAATGACTTCTGTGCGGGGTTTCTGGTTGCCTGTGAAGGGGTCCCAGGTTATCTGTGCGGGGCTGTCAATCAACCCCGCACAGAAGTCACAATGCGTCGCACACGTACCTGGACCAGGGACATGCTGCATGTGGCGTACAGGGGCTGCCTGAGGGCGGCGTTTCCCTGTACGTCAAACTCCTCCTCCTCGTCCTCCTCCTCCTCTTCCTCCTCCTCCTCTTCCTCCTCCTCCTCTTCCTCCTCCTCCTCCTCCTCTTCCTCCTCCTCCTCTTCCTCCTCCTCCTCTTCCTCCTCCTCCTCTTCATCCCCCTCCTCAACATGTTCATCAGCAAAATCATCAGGAATGTCATCAGCAAAGCCGTCTTCGAAAAGAGGCGCATCCCCATCCTGTGCGTGCACCACGGATGGTCCTGCGGGGTCCACCGCAATCTGTACGGGCACCACGGATGTTCCTGTGGGGTCCACCGTGTTCTGTGCGGGGTCCACCTGGTTCTGTGCCGGGTCTGTGCCGCCGTCACGCGCTGTCGGGACACCGCACGCGCGTCAGGTGTGGAAAGGAAGCGAAAAAAACATATTTCCAAGGTTATGACTTACCTGCAGCGATCTCGAGCAGCTCCCTTTCAAGGCGATCCTTGTTCGGGCAAGTTCCACCGTCGCGCTTATGTCTCTTCCAGGAAGTGTCGCTGCCGATTCGCTGTCCACATGCTGGGCAGCAGGGGTCTTCACTTTGCAGGTGTCTCTTCAAGGCGTTGTAGCTCACGGGGTTGGGCATCTTTAACGCTAACGGCAAGGAAACAACAGGTGAGACGGAATGGGACAGAAACTAAAGCAGCCCACATTACGCAAGTCACACTAATTAGTTTATAAATAATGTAACCCACCCCTGGCGCTTCATGCGGGGCAATCGAGCTCGAGAACCCTGGTGAACTCGGTGTGTGCGGCCTACCTTTCTATCGTTTTGCAAAAATGATTGTTTTCTTTCTTGTGCTTACCCTTAACGAGATCGGAGCACTTGAGGAAGTGCTTAACAAAATGACTGGCGACAACGAGGGCAGGGAGCGCGAGATCCTCGAGGAGTACGGCGAACTGAGGCCTTTTACGGCGTCGGCTCTTATTGCGGTGAGGAAAAAATCTGGTTCCACGAAGACGACTGTTATTCGCAAAGGCGGCTCGGTTTAACAACTTGTGATCTGTGTGGTAAACGTTTTACGCTGTGCGGGGTACAGGGTTTTTGTGCGGTGTGTCCATATCTCCGTGCGGGCTTCACGGATTGTTGTGCGGGGGTACAGGGAATTCCTTCTCGATTTGTGCGGGGCCACAGGGACCGTGTGCGGGGTTGTCTCTAAAATCTATGTTGTCTTTTTGTTCAGACTTTCACAGGCAGAAAAATACACTTCTGGTCGACGAAGACGATAAACAAGCCCATATTCAACGTCATCGACGAAGCCCTCGTTTCCACCATCCAAAATATGGAGAGCTACCTGCACGTGGTGGAATCCATTGGCTATGCAGTGATAGAGCCCATCGATATGGTGAGTGTGTGCGGGGTGGATGTTCTCATCTGCGGTGCTGTTGTGCTTCTGTGCGGTGTTGCGTGTTTCATGTTTTTTGTGTCTCTGTGCGGGGTTGAAACACTGTGGTGCGGGGTGGTAACGCCTTTGTGCGGTGTACAGGCTGTGGTCGAGGCGGCGAAGGAGATGCTCGTCGCTATGGCGACTCCCACGCCTGCTCGTTTGCCATCTATCAAGAGTACCCAGGCAGAGAGCATCACGGGCAGACTCGACACGAGGCTCATAGTGAAGGTGGTGAAGGACGGGAAAACCAGGCGCCGCTACAAGAACGAAAAAGAGTTTGGGTGGCTAAACAAGGTAAGGCAAGTCCTGTGCAGGGTCCTCAAGGTCAGGTGCGGTGCACAAAATTATATGCACCCCTTCCTCGAATGTTTTGCTAAGTAACGTCTGTGCGGGGCTCCACGCCCTTCGTGCGGTGGTACTGGTTGGTTAATTAACTTTTTTCCTCATGTGTGTTTGTATAACAGCTGATCAACCAATACTGGGCTCAGGAAATCGTTCCGACGCTCCGCAACCCGATGAGGATGCTCGCGTCAAGGCAAAATATGCCTGACGGGATAACGGTGAGTGAAAAACAGAGAACTATGTGCTGTGCGGGGTTGCAGTACGTGTGTGCGGGGCGCTGTTGTGTGTGTGCGGGGGGTTGTTGTGTGTGTGTGCGGTGTTTGGGCGTTGGGGAGGGGGTAATGTTAGTGTGTGCGGGGTTATTTATTGTGTGTGCGTGGTGGGCAGGTCGGAGGAAATGTGGTCTCGCCAACCACTCGCCCGCGCTTGATCGACATGATGGGGGCGGCAATATTCCGAATCCTCTTCCACGCCCAGAATCAAGAAGGCGTGGTTGGGGGCCGGATGGGATTCTTGATCGGGTACCGCACGCTCTGCCAACGAGTGGTCGACAGGTAAGCGCCCATTTCCTGTTCTGTGCGGGGTTTAGTAGCGTTTGTGCGGGGCTGTTGGGTGTCGTCTGTGTGCGGGGTGTTGTGTGTGTGCGGGGTTCGTGTGTGTGTGTGCGGGTCTTAACGTTGTTTGTGCGGGGTTGTAGGGTACAAGACAGCAGGCGAAATATCAAGCAGCACAAAAAGCGAATCGACGCCCTGGAGACTGAAAACGCCACCCGCACCGAGAAAATACAGGACACCGTCCACCTGCGCGCCACCCTCGTCCCGAACGACGAGTGGTACACGACCGAGGTAGCGTGGGTGGACGAGGTGAAGGCGATGAAGCGGAGGTTCGCGGAGACGGGGACGCTGGTCCATGATTCCGTGGTGAGTGCAGAACTTGATGTGCGTGTCTTAAATGTCTCTGTGCGGGGGTGGGGTGTTTCTGTGCGTGGCTGTTATGAACTTGTCTGTGCGGGCCTCGATTGTGTCTGTGCGTGTTTGGTTAGGTGTTGCTGTTTCGGTCTCTGTGCGGGGTGGTAGGTCTTCTGTGCGGGGTTTATCATACTTCGTGCGCTAACTGATTTCTTGTGTGCACGCAGGTGCGTCAGCCACCACCCGAGGAGGAGACCCCGGAGGAGATCGCCCGTGGGAAGCAGCCAAGGGAGCCCACCATTCCCCGTGTACTGCAGCCGCCTCCACTGGATCCAGGTGAGGGATTGATTGGTTGTCGACACATGTTTTTTCCTGTTTCGTGCGGGGTCGGAGGACTTCTGTGCGTGGTTCAAAAAAGTCAGTGTTTGTAACCATTTTGTTGATGTTCTGGTGTGCGGGGTTTCTATGTGTGTGTGCGGGGCTAAAACTAGTGTGTGCGGCTTAGGAGAGGTATCCGGAAGTCATGACACCGGTGGTCCCTCCGGTGCCTCCGGTACCTCCGGCGGCCCTTTCTCCGAGAGCGCGGAGGCAGCGCTTCACGGTCTTCCAGCACCAGTTCTGGAGGATGCGGTCACAGAGTGCGGCGCTGGTGACGATCACGACAGCCTCGCACAGGATCCCATGGACCCCGCACAGGACATTGGCGACGATGCCGAGCCCGACTACGAGTCAAGTGCGGGGGAGGATGAACCGCCCAAAAAAAAGAGGGACAGGGATCGGTTGTACGATAGTGGGAAGAAGTCCATCAGGCAGAAGGCTCTGGAAAAGGCCGAGAAAACGCGGAGGTCCAAGAAGGCGAAGGAGGATTCACCAAAAAAACGCAGGTCGTCGCGCAAGAAGTAAACGGCGGTGCGGGGTTTACGCGCCTGTGTGCGGGGCTGTTGTTTTGTGGCCGAGGAGGAACGTTCGCCGTCCCCAAAACGTCGCTCGTTCCGAAAAAATAGGTCTGTGCGGGGTGTATGGGTTTTTGTGCGTGGCTGTTGAGATTTCTGTGCGGTGGTGGTTGTTTTCCTGTTCTTTTTTGTGTGGCTTTTTGGTTCGACATGTCAAGATTAGCCGAAGTTGATCGATTTGGATGAACGTCAAGGTTTTTTTGAGCTTCGGGGACTGGGTTTTCTTGTTTGGTATTGTTATGAATGCGTATCGTGCGGAGTCGGAACGCCGCACACAGCCCTCTGCGGCCTTTTTTGATTCCGACTAACGTGCGTGCTCTCATAGTTTTTTCTGATGATATTGTGGGTTATTAAACCTTGCGGGTTTCGATGAACGGATGAGTTGCTTGGGATTCGGAGACTGGGGCACAACTGTGTGTGTGTTTTTTTGAATGAATTTCCCCCAAAACCCCGAAAACTGCCCGAAAGAGCAAGTGAAAGAGTCAAAAGATCTTCCTTCTTTTTCTTCGCGGTGTTTGTGCGGGGCATGTGGCTGTGTGGGCGGGGGTTGTGGACTTCTGTGCGGGGTACATTGTGTGGATGGTGTTTGGGCTATTAAACCTTGTGGGTTTGGATGAACAGATGGGTTGCTTGGGATTCGGGGACTGTGGGCACTTGTGTGTGTTTTTGTTTTAAGAAAATTCCCTCGTTTTACGTTCACCCCGCACAGGTCTCTGTGCGGCGTTGATCTCCTGTGCGGTGTTTCTAACCCCGCACAGACATCTGTGCGGGGTCGCGAATTCCAGTCGCTGACGACTTTTTCGCGACCCCGGTTGTAAGGGGATTGGAACGCCTGGGAGTCGAACCCAGGTACATCCGACCGTTCCTGATACGTTTCTGTTCTGTTTCGGGTCTTAATTCGTCAGTTCGACGTTCTTCGATATTTGGCGGAGATTCGACCAACCCCGCACAGAGCGGGTTTTCCCATAGTGTTTCTCCCCAAAATAAAATTTTGGCTTCAAATCCTCATAGTCTCCATGGTATTTCGGGATAAACAAAAGATAGATGGACAACTCTGCTTCTCCCAACAAAATAAAAAAATTTGTAAACTCTCCCTCTAGTCTGCAGTATTGCTGCGATTATCAAAACCTAAATGATTTTCCATCAACTCTCCGAGGGAGACAAAAATCTACGAAACAGGGGGGCCCCCTCTCTTGTAAATCTACAATCATTCTTCGTTGCTGTAAGGATCACAAACAAATCACAAGCAGCAATACAGTGTCAGCTGCAAAAAACTAAAAAACGAAAGAAAAAAAGGAAGAAATAGTCAGATAGATGCTCAATGGCGCATCTAAACTGACATGGACATCATATGATAGGGGTCTTCGCATACCCTCAGCAAGGTGAATGCGTGACATTCATTCACCATCATAGGTGGCCGCATTAGTGCTTTTTGCTCTTCTTGTGGTGGCTCTTTTTCTTGCTCTTGCCAGTGTCCTTCTTGCCACCCCCACTGTTCTTCTTGCCTCCACCGTTCTTCTTGCCACCATTCTTCCTTCCACCGTTCTTCCTTCCACCATTCTTCCTTCCTCCACCATTCTTCTTTCCGTCGTTCTTCTCGCCTTCATCGTTCTTCTTCTCGCCGCCACCCCCGCCGCCGCCGCCGCCCCCTTGAAACGGCTGACTTAGTAGGCGAAGATCTAGGCGGAAAACAGAGGTTACAGTCTGAGAGTTCCAGGTAGTCGCGGACTGACTGGAATGGGGTAGTTACGTGATGCTCAATGAGAGGCTGAAACGTAGTGAAAAGAGTTCGAACCAGGTTCAGTATATTCAGTGTCAGGTCTCAGATGGCTGAGAGTTTGGGTAGAGAGTCGGGAGTCAGACTGGAAGGAGCTTCAGTCTGGGTCCTTAGTCTAGAGGTTATCAAGGGTTATAAAGGGTTAGTCGGAGCTCTGGCTAGAAGGGCTGAGCTGAGAAATGATAGAGACGTTTTGAGGAGAGCTAGATGATAGCTAGTATTTGTAAGGTTAGGAGATGGGCTGGGAGTTTTCTAGAAGCTCTGGGCTGAGAGTATAAAAGGCTGGGGATCGTTGTAAAGAACAAGCTTGTTGAAATAAGATTCAGTTGTATACTCTCGTGTCCCAGACCTTTCTTACAGAACTTCTGGTCGTCTCCCAACGTGTGTGAAGAACGGGTTAAGTGGCGGCTGGAAGTATTCAGCCTCAGGAAACAAATCCGTTTCACTGGTTTCGGAGCGAGTTATGCCTATAATCAGAGAAGAAGAATACTGGTTTGGCGAAGAAGGAGATCCTAGGTTACTGCTTGTAGACCTCTGGCTGGAAGAGAACCCGTTGGAAGTTCTGCACATAGGCGAAGACAATAGTGATACTGAAAGCACAGGATCAAGCGAATCGAGAACTGAGACGGAGGCGACAGTTGATCTTCCGCTTACCCCTGAAACCCCAACTCAGGAGGAACCCCAACATCAGTGAGTTTTGTTGTCTATGGACCCTTGGCTGGCTCACCTTCTCGATCTTTATTACAGAGTAGAGTGGCAGTATCCCGACGAGGAGCTGGGATTACCGATTGTGCGGAGGGAAGCTAGGAGGAACGAGGTTCAGTTGAACTACGAAGAACTCGACCTACTCTGCTTTCTGAAAGAGCTGGAAGAACAGGCTGACAAGGAGAATCAGCCAACCCCAACTACCGAGTCACCTCTCGACTTTCCCACTACATCAAGGTTTTACCGCTACGACGAGGAGGAACGGAACTCCTTGGCCCTGACATCGCTTTTTCACCAATGAAAGAGGAGAGGATCCACGAACTAAACGACACCTACCAAGTAAAGTGGACGCTCGCGCAGCCAGGAGTACATAACGTACGGGGGCACGAGCAAGAGCCGGTCGTAAACTCAGAGGGTCTGGAAATCCCAACTATCAGACCTCTGGGTTTGTTTGGCGACAAGTTTCTGCAGCTGACCCAAGAGGAGCGGCAGATCGTGAGGACGTGCACCGGAGATCCAGAGAGGAAGAGGGTTCCAGACACCCTCGTAAATCAGGAAGGAGAGTCAGTGGAGCTCCTTGATCGGAAAAGGCAGTCGAAGAAAGTTAGGGTATCCGAATTTACCTATCCGCGGAATACCCTAACCGAGGATTTTTGAGGCTGAGATGGAGCAACAGGTGGCTGAGTTGAGGGCGGCGTATGAGGAGGTAATGGGAAGGTTGAACCGAGTGCAAGGCGTGGTCGAAGAAGTACCGGGAATGCTGAGCACGGCGGTCAATGAGGCTGTGGGAAGCTCCATTTTGGAGCAACTAACCGACAAAGTGGGAACAGCAATCGGGGCGGCAACTGCAGCACAGGCTGGAACGGCGGCTGGAAGTGGTGGTCGAGGTAATGACCTGAGAAGCAAGCCAGCCCGACCTGATCTGTGGGGAGGCAGGCAGAATGACCCTCCTATCCAGGACTGGTTGTTCAGCCTCCGAGTGCATTTTGACGCCACCCACGTCGAAGATGGAGTCTCGAAACTCCGCCTGGCAGGATCTCTACTGAGAGGGCCAGCCGCGACATGGTGGAGGACAAGAGTGGAGGAGTCGGAGACTGATGGAGGTCGACCTTTGCCGACGTATGAGGACTTCTGTGAGGAGCTGAAAAACCAGTTCGGAGAACCACATTTTTTGCGCCGCACACGGACAGAATGGGCGAATTTACGCCAAGGCGGAATGTCTGTGCGGGAATACACGCATCGCTTTAGGCAGCTGATGTTGTATATTTCCGACGCATCAGAGGGCGAGAAAATACACAGGTTCGTCGATGGTTTGCGAGGGAGGGTTGGAATCGAGACCGACCTCCAAAACCCCAAGACCTTGGATGAAGCTATTCGAGTGGCGGAAAGGTGGGGAGGAGCTCAATCTGGGAGTTCGATCTTGAATCGAGATCGCGGCGGCGGCGGCGGCAGCGGCGGCGGCGGAAATCGCAGATCGGATCACATGGAATTGGACTACGTCGGAAGAAGGCGACAACAGAGACAGCAGAAACAGCGAGGTGATAAAGAGAGAGAAAGAAATAAGCCAGTCTGGAAGAAAGAAAAAGCAGACGGAGAGGTGAAGTGTTACAAGTGTGGGCGTCGAGGGCATTACGCTCGAGACTGCCCCTCGCGAAAATGAGTATGTTAGGTAAACTCGCAGGGTGTGAAGTTAAGGGGAAGCCTGCGAGTTCGAGGAATTCTAGGAATTCGAGGGATTTTTCGTTGGAAGAAACGTCCAAGGAACCGACTAGACCTGATAACCAAGATAACCTAGAAGTCCATTCATTTGATGGGACAGATTTAGACATGACTAAGTTCGGATTTCTAGCAGTGGCTGAAACTGATAACCGAACTAGACAACTGATTACTGTAAAAGGGGAAATCTCAGGTTTTGCAGCTGAGATATTAATAGACTGTGGAGCAACTGATTGCTTTTTGGCTCGGAAATTTTGCGAGAAAAATAAGCTGGAATTAGAAGCACAAGAAGAAAAAGTTAGCCTGGCTGGGGGAAGTACCTTAGAATCTAAAGGGAAGATCAGGGCTACTCTCAGATTTGGAGATTTTGCTAGTAGGGAGATTTTTCATGAAATGTCTCTTGCTAAGTATGATGCTATGTTAGACTTGGGGGTGCAAGTCTAAGAAGAGCTAAAAACTAAAACTTATGAGTCCATGACCTTGAAGCCCATTAATACCATGACCCCCAAGGATCCTAGCGTCCCCGCATGGTACCTAGGACAACCATCCTAGGTGGGCACCCGACATAGGTCTAGTCATCATGACTAGACCTGACTCACATGTCCACGTCAGCATGACTACGCATGACTGTACATGACTGTACATGACTGGACCTGACTGGATGTAGCTCTTAACATCCCTAACATTCCTCCCCCCCTAATCAGTCTCCTCCTGGAGACTCCTTTCCTCACTTCTATATAGCCCATAGAATGATACAGAGCCCCACAACGAACCCCAACTCTTATCATTCAACTATATAAAGTGTTTCGATAACTTGGAGATGTTATCATAAGTGTATTCGTCAGAATAAGCCCCTACTCTGATATAGGTCATCCGAGTCCTTCTCATACACGGAGTGCTTCTCGGATCTACCAAGACCATACACTTCTCTACACTGGTGGCGAACCAATGTACATCAACTGAAGTCTCGCAACTTCATCGACTTCCATTTATATTCTCATTTTGAATGGATCCCATCTAGAGTTCAAAATAGAATATAGCGAGAAATTCAATTTAGTTCACTAGTTCATTGAAAATGAGATATGTTCATAAACATGTCCTCACTTAACAAGAACTTGATCTCGTACACAAGATCTGGAACTCTTTTCATATCGACACTCGATTATGAAGAAACATTACCCCACACAAGTCACGAACGAAGTCGCCTACTTCGACGTACCGGAATAGGGGGAATCAACGTTGATTTCTTTCTCTTCTGGTACTGCTCTACCAGCTCCCGAGCGTTCTCCAAATTCGCTTCAGGCTCCCAAGAGTTGTGCTCATGTGAGTATCCCGTCCACTTTACCAAGTACTGCGGAACTACTCGTCGACCGACCTTTACTTCACGGTAGTCGAGGAGGTCTTCTACCTCATACTCTAGTTCTTCCTGTATATCCACAGGTGGCGGAGGAGGTTGTGTCTTTCCATGCGACCAATACCTCTTAAGTAAAGAAGCATGAAAGACGGGATGAATAGGAAGCGAATCAGGCAATTCCAATCGGAATGCTAGCTGTTCTGCCATCGGTTTTCGTTTTTGGACACCTTCCAAAACACGAAAAGGACCCAACCAACGTGGCAATAACTTCCTTGATCCAGGGTGTTTCAATTTGATATGTCGTGCATCCAGCAAGACCATATCGCCTACTTGAACATCAACTGGACACCTACGCACATCGGCAGAAGTCTTCATCCTTTGCTGAGCACTTTCTAAACACCGCTTTGCTTTGACAATCGCCTCACGAATGTCCTCGGTCATCTTCTTCACCGCCGGTACTCCAATCTGTGTCCTTTGTCTACTCAGACCTCCAGGACCCATGACATTAGATGTCTTGGATGGAAGTTGTACCGTTAATGGTGTCCACGGATCTCTACCGTAGTTCAAGAAGAACGGTGTTTCACCAGTAGCCATCGACTTAGAGTTGTTCAATGCAAACTCTACCACTGGCAACAAGTCACTCCAATCTCTTTGACGAGGTCCTACGAAATGCCGTAAGGTATCTTCGAGGATCCTATTCATTGCTTCAGTCTGTCCATCACTCTGTGGATGAAAAGCTGTCGACAATGCTTGAGTGACCCCTAAGGTCTTACAAAGCTCTCTAAAGAACTTTGAAGTCCACCTAGGATCTCTATCGCTTACGAGGTGCTTAGGAAGACCGTGCAAACGGAAGACCTCAGTAACGAAGAGTTTCGCCGTTTGTACCGCATCACACGTAGTGTGCGTTGGTACGCATCGCACCATCTTTGTGAGTCGATCCACAAAAACTAAGATGGCATTAAATGCTTCTGCTCCTGATTTAGGCAAATCAGTAATCAAATCCATTGAAACTGATTCCCATCGACCATCAGGTATACGTAAAGGTTGCAAAGGACCAGGCACCTTGCCGCGTCGGTGTTTGTTCCTTTGACATGCATCGCATCCTTTTACAAAGTTTGCGATATCTCCCTCTACGCCAGGCCACCAAAAGTATTTCAAGACTGTTCTTTGGGTCTTGTGGATCCCAAAATGTCCTGCATATACACTTGCATGGCTATCATGTAGGATGTCTTCTCTAAGACTATCCCAGTTTGGTACTACTACTCGTGCACCATTCCACCACAGGCCTGAGTGCTTTTGACAACCTGAAGCGGCGACATCTTCGGTTTCAAACCACTCATCCCTAGTGATCCCCTCAGTCAATCTCTCCTTTAGCATCGACGTACCGGGCCGGGGCGAGGACGGATCCCCATTCCAAGTTGGTCGTTTCTGGCCACCTCCCAGCTCCGAGAGTATTCCGATCTGCTGAGAATACGACGGATATCGTGACAAGGGGTCTGCCACGTTCGTCCGTCCCGGCCTGTATTCCCACTCGAACCGGAACCCCTGGAGGACTTCGAGCCAACGTGCCGACCTTCGAGAGAGAGTTTCCTGGGAATGGAAATATGTGTTAGGCTGGTGATCACACACCACCTTAAACACACGCACATCCAGGTAGCATCGCCACAACTTAAGAGCATGCACTACGGCGAACATTTCCTTGTCACCTATGCTCCAGTTAAGTTGGGCTCCTGATAACTTTCGACTTTCAAAAGCTATAGGATGTCCCTCTTGCAACAAGATTGCACCGATCGCATAATCCGAAGCATCTGCGATAACTTCAAAATCTTTTTCGAAGTTAGGCATTGCCAAACAAGGTGCATGTGTTAAATTCTCTTTAACACCATCAAATCCTTTTTGACAATCCTCGGTCCAACTCCACTCTTTACCCTTCCTAAGTAAATTTGTGAGTGGGGCTACAAGCTTGCTGTAACCTTGCACAAATCTCCGGAAATAGTTAGAGAGCCCTAAAAATGAACGCAATTCCGCAACGTTCTTTGGGACTGGCCACTCTACTACTTTCTCCGTTTTCCTTTTATCAGCGGAAATACCATCTTGATTTATAACAAATCCAAGATAGTGAAGCTCTTTCTTAAAGAAATCACATTTTGATCTCTTCAAGAGCATTTTGTGCTCACGCAAGCGTTTCATCACGGCTCGCAAATGTTGCACATGTTCCTCCGGAGTTTTGCTGAATACAAGTATGTCATCGAGGTATATTAGGACCGACTTCCCAATCATACCCGAGAATACCCGATTCATCCAAGTCTGGAATATTGCAGGTGCATTCGTCAAGCCCATTGGAAGCACTTTGTATTCATACAGACCGAATGGGGTTTTGAAAGCAGTCTTCGGTTGGTCTGACTCCTTCACTCGAAGTTGCCAATACCCTGCTTTCAAATCTAAGGCCGAAAAGTATTTCGAACCTTGAAGTTGATCAAGGAGATCATCTATCCTTGGTAGTGGATACTGATTCCTGATCGTCAACTTATTTAAGCCTCTATAGTCGATACACATCCGTCGAGTACCATCCGGTTTGGGAACAAACAAGATTGGTGCACCCCACGGACTACAACTAGGCTTAATCAAACCCTTCTGCAGCATATCAGAGACTTGCTCCTCAATCTCTTTTCTTTCACCCGGTGTGTAACGAAACATTGGTCTATGTACCGGTTTCGCTCCAGGGACAAGATCAATTGCTGCATCCTCTTCTCGAGATGGAGGGCATTCCGCCAACCCATCTGAGAATCTGTCTTTATACTCATCTAACAGACTTTCCAGCTCTGTTTGATATGAAGACACTAGAGGATTTTTGGGCAATTCGGGTACCCCAGATTCCTCCCCCTCAAAAGGGTTCGGGACCTCCCGAACTATAACCAGAAAAGGACATAACTCCGTATTACGGAGTTGTCTTCGAGCTTGGGCTATTACTCAACAAGGGATTTATCCGTGCATTTGACGGACTAGGGGCACGCACAACCAAATTAGGTCGTATCGTGAGTCGGTTTCCCCGTGTAGCTAGAACCGAAGCACTACCAGTAGAAAAATTCATCAGTACTCGGTGATTGCATAACCACACATCCCCGAGGTACAAATCAAAATGCTTTGCAGTGATAACTTGATACTCGATCTTCATCCGCAAGCCTTGCAAACGCAAGTTAATCGAGGTTATCCCTACAATATCCAATGGAGTTCCATCGGCCATTTCGATTTTGGTACCTTGCTTACATCCGTAACTAAGCCCTGTACTTTCGCAGAAATGCTTAGAGATATAAGCGTAGCCAGCGGCGCCAGAATCTAACAGAATCTGACCAGGGGAACCAGAAATCAAACCTTTGAACGACATTGACATTCTGAGATTACAATCCTCTCCTGGAATCGAGTTACCGGGTAACTCCGCTGTAGGTGGATCGTAATATATATCAACGGGCCAAAGAAGACCTGGTGCTTTACCGCTGCTAAGAGCAAACAATTTTGCTCCTTTTCGATATTGTGCAATCAATCGCATTTGATTGATTTCTTTTTGTCTAACTGCCATATTATGAGGGATTAATAGGCAGCAACTCGTAGAAGAAGGTGACTCTTTCTTGCAAGCAAAATAATGCTTTAAGAATTCATTCAAATTCTTTCGTCCAGGATCCATCCAAACATGGTGTCCCGCTACTGACGATGCAAGAAACTCTTGTCCAGTGCAAAACTTTTTACAAATCGCAAATCTTTCATCATTAGTAGATGAGTCAAAAGTGAACTCTCTACTTGCATTCTGCAAACGATGAAGTTCCGATTTTAAAAGTTGCATTCCAGAGATGCAATCGTTCTCCGGCACCTTCTCTTCTTTACTAGGCATAGGATCTTGGGCGTCCCCAATGGGATCGACGTCCAAATCAACCTCACCACATCGGATAGAGTCATCATTTCTGTCAACAGACATAACCTGGTCAGGGTCATTCTCCACAGAAATATCCGATTTGTTCTCGGGCTCCGTAATATCTGTATCCATCGGATCAAATATTACATCTTTCGGATCTGAGTTTTTCGATACCTCCTTTCGAGATAACCCAGATGCAAGAACTTCTATACTAGGAAGTTCTTTCCCGAAACAAGCGAGACTCTTCCGTACCTTTCCAGTATCACACACATGACCTGGAGAATAAGATGCTCCACATCTGAAACAAAGGTTCGCGGCCTTGCGCCGTTCCCACTCTTTCTGGCTAAGACCCGCAGGAAAAGATGTTTTACCAACTTTACTCTTACGAGTCTGTTGAGAACTACCACCAAATCTCGGTGAAAAACTCGGCATCATTCGGTTTTTCTTCCGATTAACCGGATACACCTTTCCTTTTTCTTCTTTCCGAGATCGCTTTGATCCAACGGTACTCTCCTCCTTTTCTTTGGCACCTTTTTCCAATACTGGGTATCGCTCATCATGCGATACTCCTTTTGCCAATACATGGGTACGGAATTCCTCATATGAAGTCTATTCACGACCCGAAGTATCAGTGGCAACCGCTTCCTTCAATACTCCATGGAGGTTGCGGTGTAAGAACCAAATTTTTGAAATACTATCAATTTTGGTCTTACGAAGAGTAAAATATGTGTCCATTTGGCGCACATATTCTCCAGTATTGCATCGCCGGTTAATGTGGTCTTTGAATGTGGACAGTTTTTGCGTCACCGCATATTCGGTGGCCAACTCACCAAAACTTCCATCATCCATAGCAACACACATTTCCTCCCAAGTCAGGTTTCCTCCAGAAATTTTCTCTTCCCCGACTCGAGCGATGAGGTGCTTGATTCCCTTGGGTCCCAAGAATGTTGGTCCAATCCGACCCCATTCTTCTCGAGGAACCCCCTCGGCAATCCAAAAGATCTCCAAAATGACCTTATGTTCTTTCCAAGGACATTGGCCATCAAATTTATCAGGTTTGGCCGTGGAAGACTTTTTACTTCCCGACCCTACAGAAGTACTACCCTTTCTGGTAGCCACTTCTCGTTTCCGCTCACGGTCATCCACCTCTTTGCGGAACGCCTGATGTTCAGATTGCATCAAAGCAATCCGATTTTGGAGTTCTTCTACCGTTAAGGTGGTGATGTCCTCTTCACCAGAAGGGTCTGGTCTCGACATCTTAAAGAAGGCTAGTGATTAACCTGCATCGCAGGAAAATCAATCCAGCAGCAAAATTTTCCTCATGTATATTGGTTCTTATCAAAGTACCAACTATACATTGACATTCGTGGATCAAATTTGTATCTCAATACAAATCATCCCTATGAAAATTGACCTTGTATTCAGTGAAAATCATTCACTTTCGCAAATACAATCAATTTTCATTGAAGGCAACTCATTTTGCCTCATGCCAACTCAGGAAAATAATCGCTATTCATTCTCTCATTTTAGCGGATTATCTCTTCAATTCGATTTTATCGATCAACAATCATCTGTCTCCATTAGCGAATTACGACAAGTCCTATTCCTCTAGGCTCAAGAGAGCGTACCATACCATACGAACCACTAACAAAAGCCCTCAATTTTACACAGACCACTGCGCTAGCAAACCGATCCCGAAAGACCAGGGGTCTAGTGATTTCAAAGGGCAATAGTGGCTCTCCGTACAGCTAGGATAGGAGTGCCGAGTAACGCTCTTTAGACGTGAAAATTGCCGAATCGATTTAATCAAATATCCAAGATCAACCCTAATAAAACTCAAGAGAAATGAACTTCCTTCCTCTTACTTCCCTCATCTCCTTTTATTGACCAAATAAAAGGTCTCCTTTTGTTATACCGACTCAAGCTCCCCTAGCACTTGAGTCCTTATACTCGTTCCACCATCTAAGAGAGTACTCTTAGTGGCTTCTCGCGAGCATATGGTACAACAACCTCTTTACTCTTAGTATCTTCAGGTGTTAACCCTGCCCATACAAAGTTAACCCCACCCTTTGGATAAAAGAGAAACTTTTATAGTTCAAAAACTATACTATCTTGAAGTCGCAACGTGTCGACGTTCAAAATGATTCTAAAACATCATTTCGATCGTCCAACACCTAGAACCGACACGGACGACCTCAAAACACTCAAATTCCGACGCGAAACTTTAAAACGTCATAACTTTGCGCACACGCATCGGATTCACTCGCAACAAATTGCAACGGATGCATCTTGTTCCGTAGATGCTTTTAGACACCTTATATGTTCGATTCCGTGACGTATACGGTCCGGAACGGGCCAAAACGTGTCGCTAATCGAACAGCTCCGATTTCCCTGCAGAAAATCCGCGCGCCGCAATAAGCAGTGCGACTCCACTTTCCACACGATAGGATGCTTGCCAAAGCTCCGAAACCAAGTTGTTAGACTTGGGGGTGCAAGTCTAAGAAGAGCTAAAAACTAAAACTTATGAGTCCATGACCTTGAAGCCCATTAATACCATGACCCCCAAGGATCCTAGCGTCCCCGCATGGTACCTAGGACAACCATCCTAGGTGGGCACCCGACATAGGTCTAGTCATCATGACTAGACCTGACTCACATGTCCACGTCAGCATGACTACGCATGACTGTACATGACTGTACATGACTGGACCTGACTGGATGTAGCTCTTAACATCCCTAACATGCTATATTGGGAAAAACTTGGCTGGCTAAGCATAATCCCCGGGTTGATTTTCGAACGAATGAGGTAGTGGTTTCAGACGGGCTGAAAGAACATTTGATTCCTCCGGCAAACCCCGGAGAGGAGGAAGAGGAACAGTGTGTGCTGATGGTGTTTGAAACATGTTTGAACAGAACTGACTCTGAACAAAATGTTTCCAGACAAGCTGAACTTACAGCAGAAATCAGACAGGAATTTCCTAACACTTTTGTGGAAGAATTACCCAGTGAGATACCCCCTTCCAGAGGTATCGAACACACGATCCAGTTGGAACCAGGCACGGTTCCACAAAGTAAAGCACCTTATCGACTAGGCATCAAGGAAATGGCAGAACTGAAAACTCAGATTGCAGCCATGTCGGAAAAAGGGTTTATTCGACCGAGTAGATCACCTTGGGGAGCACCGGTAATTTTTGTACCGAAGAAGAACGGGAAACTACGCATGTGTGTAGATTATCGGGCATTGAATAAGGTGACGGTGAAAAACGCTTATCCGATTCCGAGGATAGATGAACTGATAGATCAGCTTCATGGCGCAAAATACTTCTCAAAAATAGATTTGTGTTCGGGATACTATCAAGTCAGGATGGCGAAAAAGGATTGGGCGAAAACTGCTTTTCGAACTAGATATGGATCTTACGAATACACAGTTATGCCAATGGGTTTGACAAATGCACCAGCAACTTTTATGAATGTGATGAACGATGTTTTTCGACCACATCTGGATAAGTTTGTTATAGTTTATCTCGATGATATCTTAGTTTACAGTCGGAACTGGGAAGAGCACAAGGAACATCTTAGACAAGTGTTTCAGCTACTCGAAAAACACAAACTTTACGTTTCACCGGACAAATGTGATTTGGGGATGACAGAAGTCGAATTTTTGGGACACATAGTCGGAAGAGAGGGACTCTCCGTGGTACCTAAGAAAGTTTTAGCCATTAAGGAGTGGGCACAACCTCAGACAGTTCGGGATATTAGGTCGTTTTTGGGTTTAGCGAATTATTATCGGAAATTTATTAAGGGATACTCTGGGATTGCAACGCCGTTACATGAACTAACAAGGAAGGAAGTTAAATGGCAGTGGACTGAAAGTCAGGAGAAAGCGTTTCAGACGCTAAAGAAGAGCATGCAGGAGGCACCTGTGTTAATAATTCCAGATCCGGAGTTGAGTTTTGAAGTAACTACAGACGCATCGGATTTTGCTATTGGAGGAGTTTTGACGCAAGATCAAGGTCAGGGGCAACAACCAGCCGCGTTTGAAAGTCGGAAATTAAATTCAGCTGAGAGGAATTATCCGACACACGAAAAAGAACTGTATGCGATAGTCTATTGTTTGAAAACTTGGCGACATTATTTGGGGGCGAGGAAATTTGTGGTTCACACGGACCACGCTCCGCTGAAATATATTCAGACGCAGCCTAAATTATCTAGTAGACAGGCTAGGTGGATGGAAACTTTACAGGAATTTGATTTTGAGATTAAATACAAACCTGGAAAAGAAAATACAGTTGCAGATGCATTGAGT
Source organism: Bryopsis sp. KO-2023 (assembly GCA_030272585.1). NCBI lineage: Eukaryota > Viridiplantae > Chlorophyta > Ulvophyceae > Bryopsidales > Bryopsidaceae > Bryopsis > Bryopsis sp. KO-2023. The sequence goes on along the minus strand of BSYQ01000004.1, from coordinate 3,643,182 downwards.
CGAAGGTCGGAAATGGAATTAAACGCTGTGGCAAAAGTCCGAGCAGGCGTAGTATTTCAGGATCAGGTTAGACTTGCGTATCAAGGGGATGAACATTGCAGAGAAGTTATAGCTAATTGGGAAGCTGGTGAAAAAGATCCGCGTTATAGGTGGGATGGCACAAAATTGTGGTATAGTCTGAAAGACAAATGGTTTTGGTATATTCCAAAGGACAAAGAAATTAGACAAACAGTGTTGGCTGAATGTCACGATCAGGCTGGACATTTTGGGAGACACAAGACTGTCGCAAATGTTCGAAAAAGATATTATTGGCCTAGATGCACTGAGGATGTCGAACGATATGTTAGGACTTGTGTTGGTTGTCAGAAAAACAAGTCTAGCACTCAAAAACCATTGGGGTTATATCAGCCAATTCCAGTTCCAGACGAACGCTGGAAAGAAGTTTGTTTAGATTTTGTGGGACCTTTACCTATGACACAAAAGGGTCATGATTATTTAGTGGTTATGGTCGACCGTTTTAGTCGAATGATCCACTTGGTAGCCACCACTACTGCAGTTACAGCTAGTGGGGTAGCTGAAATTTTCTTTGATACAATTTTCAGACATCATGGGTTGCCAGAGGCTATTATTTCCGATCGAGATACTCGTTTTACAGGCCAGTTTTGGCGAAAACTGTGGGAATTAGCGGGGACTCGTTTAGCTATGTCCTCTGGATATCACCCTGAAACTGATGGAATGACTGAAAGGGCAAATCGAGTAGTCGGAGACATGTTGCGAATTTATATTTCGACCATAGGGGGTGATTGGGACACTAAATTAGTGGCGGCTGAGTTTGCTTATAACTCATCCGTTCACTCATCAACAGGTTTTACACCTTTTTATTTGGTTTATGGGCAACATCCCAGATCCCCTCAGGATTTGTTAGACTCAGGTCCAGTTTCAGATGAATGGTGGACAGTTTGGGCTAAAAGTTTACAGCTGGCTCGGAAAGCGATTTTGAAAAGCCAACAGCGACAGAGGGCTGTCGCAAACCGAGGGCGGAGGGATGCAAGTTTTGCATTAAATCAGTATGTCTTTTTATCGACAGCTGATTTACCTTTACCGCCAATGATGGGCCGGAAGTTGGTATCTAAGTTTTGTGGACCTTTTAGAATTATTGATATTGTGACATCAGTAACTTACAGGTTGGAACTTCCTAATCACTGGAAAATACATGATGTTTTTCATGTTTCCAAGCTAAAAGCATTTGAAGATGGATCAGAAGAGTTTCCAGCCAGGGCTATTTCTCCACCTCCAGATCCAGTGGTGTTGGAAGGAGTCGAGGAATATATCGTCGAAAAGATCAAGACACATCGAACCAAACGGCGGAAAAAGAAGAATGTGACAGAGTACTTGGTTTCCTGGGAAGGATACGGATCGGAAGAGGACCAGTGGCTCCCGTCACATCACTTGGGTAATGCGCAGCAAGTGCTGCAGGAGTATTTACGTCAAAAATCTTCCATGGACTAGCTCCTGTTTTCCTGAGTTCGGGTTGAGTGTGTGCGAGTGCGAGTGTGTGCGAGAGACAGTTTGGAGTTCGAAAAAGAAAAAGAAAGCAGACAACATGGTTGAGTTTGGTGGAGGAGTCAAAGCACTGTTGGAGGAGATTAAAAAGAATGCTGGAGCGATCGAGGGAGTGTCGGAAAGGATCAACAAAATGCTGGAGGAGTACCTGAAGGAAGGAACCAGACTGGAAAGAATCCAAGAAAGAGATGAGCAGGAGGCCCTGGAAAAAATGGCAAAGCTGGAGGAGGAAAAAGAACAACTCAAGCAAAAGATCGGCGAGCTGGAAGAAGAAGGGGGATTTCAGGCGGAAAGAGATAGCTGGGAGGCTGAACGCACTCGGTTGCTCGACGACCGGGCGAAATATTTGGCGGAAAATGAGGACCTCAGCGTAAAATTGGCGATGGCGGAAACTTCAGCGGACGCGGCGAAAAGAGAGGCGGAAAAGCTGCTGATGGAGGGGGCAGATGAGGAAATGCGCCACAAGCTCGACGGGGTCGAAGACAAGCTGCGGGAAGAGCAAATGCGGAACCAACAGCTCAAGGGCCAGGTAGACTTGTTGAAGAGTATGGTGGAGTCCATGTCGGGAAAATCAAGCGGAGAAGTGAAGCACGAAGAGGGGGAAAAACACACTTGCGTGTTTTGTCGCACCCCAAGCAGCAACTGTCAGCCGACCGGAGAAGACTGCCAACGGCACTGGGTGTGCTCGAATATCGGGTGTCGGGATCGGGTGTGGCTGAGTATCAGTCTGGAAGTCGATGAGGAAAAACGAGACTGGCGGAGAATGTGGGTACCAGCTGAAACAGGGCCACCAATGGTGCTACACTCGGAAACCTGCAAACTCTGCGCCTTGGGTTTCAAGTTGGGGGCGGATTATACTCGGGGAGTGTATTTAAAGGCCAAGCGGACCGTGGGCCCCCTGAGAAAATTCGAGGCAGCCGAAGACGATGCAGAACCAACGGACTACGATGGGGATTGGGTCGTCAATGAGCCAGGCGGAGACAGTGGACCAGAAGGAAAGAAAAGGAAACCTCCTGGAAGTTCAGGGGGATCCAGAAATGTGAAACTCAGAAAAGCCTGAGTTGAATATAAAAAAAAAAAAAAAAATATAGGATCAAGAGTGAAATATGATTTTCTGTTGGTAATTGGGTGTTTGAATTTTATTTTGTTTTTGGAAGAAAAAGGAAAAGAACAGTGAATGGATCAAGTGAGGGTAGAGGGAATTTCTGGAAAACAATTAAAATACTGAGTGTGTAAAAACACTTGTGAGAATTACAGTTTGACTAGAGCTGAGACTGTGTGATTTCCAGTGTGGGCTGTGAAGTCTATTGAACAGGGTTGGGTTTATGTGTGAACGGGCTGGGATGGGATGTCACAGCGGCAGAAGTAACCATAAGCAGAAACCAACATTCAGCTCAAGTCGCAATCGGGAAGTTGTTACGGAAAACGTCGGAGAATATTGCTTACAGCTATATCAGAGGTATTCTCAGAATAAGCGAGTTAGTTAACTTGGCAGTTCTGGTGAGTCGTGCAATACGAACTTAGTGTACAGAACATCGCTGGGTCAGCGATCTCTCTCTAAGGGGGGAGGAGTGAAACGGCTGACTTAGTAGGCGAAGATCTAGGCGGAAAACAGAGGTTACAGTCTGAGAGTTCCAGGTAGTCGCGGACTGACTGGAATGGGGTAGTTACGTGATGCTCAATGAGAGGCTGAAACGTAGTGAAAAGAGTTCGAACCAGGTTCAGTATATTCAGTGTCAGGTCTCAGATGGCTGAGAGTTTGGGTAGAGAGTCGGGAGTCAGACTGGAAGGAGCTTCAGTCTGGGTCCTTAGTCTAGAGGTTATCAAGGGTTATAAAGGGTTAGTCGGAGCTCTGGCTAGAAGGGCTGAGCTGAGAAATGATAGAGACGTTTTGAGGAGAGCTAGATGATAGCTAGTATTTGTAAGGTTAGGAGATGGGCTGGGAGTTTTCTAGAAGCTCTGGGCTGAGAGTATAAAAGGCTGGGGATCGTTGTAAAGAACAAGCTTGTTGAAATAAGATTCAGTTGTATACTCTCGTGTCCCAGACCTTTCTTACAGAACTTCTGGTCGTCTCCCAACGTGTGTGAAGAACGGGTTAAGTGGCGGCTGGAAGTATTCAGCCTCAGGAAACAAATCCGTTTCACCCCTCCACCCCCTCCACCCCCTCCACCCCCTCCGCCTCCTCCACTAGTAAGACTTCCTCCTCCTCCTCCTCCTCCGCCACCGCCGCCGCCGCCCCCTCCGCCACCGCCGCCGCCGCCCCCTCCGCCTCCTCCGCCACCGCCGCCGCCCCCTCCTCCGCCACCGCCGCCGCCCCCTCCGCCTCCACCGCCACCGCCCCCTCCGCCTCCTCCGCCTCCTCCGCCTCCACCGCCGCCTCCTCCACCACCGCCTCCGCCGCCTCCTCCACCGCCTCCACCGCCGCCCCCTCCGCCTCCACCGCCTCCACCGCCGCCGCCTCCAGCTGCGGTGGCGGCTCCTTCTTGTTTGTTCTTGTTATTTCTTTTACCCGCGGCGGCTTCTTCTTCTTCTTCTTGTTCGTTCTTGTTCTTTATTTTACCTTGCAGACGTGAAATGTTAAGCTCCGAGAGCAACCGCTCTGCGTCGTCACGATCGATAGTAACCTTCACGTCTGCAAACAAAAGACAGTCTGGGTTAATGTCGCTGAACCTTCCTGATCGCGCCAACACCACAGACAAAATAAGATAGGCGCCGATTCCTCTTCACGTGCTCGAGCTCCCATTGTCGAGCAGTTGTCGTAACTCATGAACCTTTCTACGAAGGATCCGTCTTACCATTGCCACGCGCAGCAACGTCGACGTCGACCGAGGCTACAGCAACCAGTCCTAACAGGACCAAGGTTGCCGTCAGTTTCAACGACGCCATAGTGGATGCCTGAATTCGGTGTATGCAACTGCTGATTGTTTCACGAAGACCACCCAAAAAATTGTGCTGAAATCTGAAGGTTGCTGTTGGGTTTTGTACCCAGCATGCGAGGCGACGATAATCGTGCAAACCCTCGATTTTCCCACTCTGTGGTCAGCAGTTTCTCGTACGTTACATAGTATGTAATACATACATTGGAAGCCGAGGGGTACCGAGAAAAAAAGCCGAGTGCAGTCCTTTCACACAAATCAAATCAATAGGCTGACTCGGAAGTTTCACCCCAATGTCCAGTGTATAACGTATAACGTATCTCACTAGTGAAAAAACGCCGCTTTTACAAGCTTGTAAACACCTTGTAAAGTGCTTGTAAAGTGGATTACAAGCTTGTAAAGACTTGACACTCTCCCCATCGTTTACAAGCTTGTAAAGTGGAGATTACAAGCTGTTACAAGCTGTTACAAGAAAAAAGCTTGTAAAGTGGAACAGCTCCATGCTTGTAAAGTGGGAATTTACAAGCTCTTACAAGCTGTTACAAGCTGTTACAAGCTTTCCCGATCCACGCGGTTACAAGCTCTTACAAGCTGTTACAAGCACTTTACAAGCTCAGTCATTGATGTGTCATCACACAAGCCCAAGCACACGCTCGGCTGTGATTCTTGTCGTGGTACGATTGATTGTAAATTTTAATCGATGGTTGTCTATAGATGATTCCATTCTCCACCACATGGGTGATTATCATTATTATAAATTACAATCATTGCAATATTTTAATGATGATGAAGTAATGGACAGGATATCATCATGATTTCAATTTTTCTAATTACAATGATAAATTACAACAAAGACGCAAATCCCTTTCAACAGCTTGATGTGCCCAAGAATCGAACTTGGGATCCACCTTCTGCACATTGTTGCTTTCTGGAAGTTTATCCCACAACCAGCAAAAGAAAGCAAAAACACCCCTAAACCACCTCAATTGAGTTTTTTCCACCCATCACACAAGACACCAATTCTGGTTCTAGGCACAAATTGGCAGAAGCTAGGCTTTTCCCTGTCCTGTTCACGTCATGCATATCAAGACACCACAGGTTCAGGGTTATCACCCCCATCTCGGCTCTTCAAACAGGATCGCAGCTCATTTCCCTTCAGCCCCCAAGTCAGGCTGCAGGAGGAATTTGCTGCCCTGTCCATCAACCAGCTAATCGACTCTTCCTAGACTGAATGTATCGCAAAGCATATACCAATCAGCGAATGAGTGGCCAAACATCAGCCCTTCATCACAACTATCAAAGAAACAAGTATATCCTTTGCTTCAATATCTCCTCTCTTTCCTGCCTCACCTGATTTCACCACATCAATGCAAAAAAAGGACAATGAGTACCAGCAAAAAATCGTCAGCTCAATTGGGCATCCTAGAAGACTCATCACATATATATATCGGCAGGAAAAAAAAGTACATCTCCTGAACAACATACCAGCCAAAAATTGAGCCAGATGCATGCCCTAAAGGATTTCATTTGTTTTTTTGGGAGGGGGTAAACTTTGCACCCAGAACCAGAAACAAAGCTATCAGAAGTGAGCGAGAACGAGGAGAAGCCCCTCTTGTGCACGTGGAAGGTTTGATCCCTGGTCCTCATTATGTCATTCAAAATGCTCATGTTGCAGGGCAACGACCTCTTTCAGGGACTCCTTAAAAAGTCTCCTGGTTTGCGAATCCAAGCCAGAACTTCAAGCCAGATTGCCCATCCCAGACACATACGAAGCACTTTTATTCTTGCTTTCTTTACTTATTCAAAAACAATATATATAATGATTTTACTCATTTTAAATTTATTTAACTATTTTTAAAGCGGGATTTACTTGGTTCGCCAGCGTCGGTCTCGTCCTTTGCGTCTGTCATCGGAGTATGACCGTCCCCTGCATCAGGACCTGGATCTGGAACGTGATCTTCGATATCTGGACGGAGATCTAACCCTCGATCTCCTTCGGTACCTTGTTCCCCACCACCCCGAAAAAAAAAGTAAAAAAAAGTAAAGAAAACCCCAATAAAACACAGAACAGAAAGAAAAAAGAGAGAACATCCACTGCAATCGTTGTGGGATGATGACCTGGAAAAAAGCCCGCTAACACTCACTCAGATCAGAAGTTAACGTACATTTCAGCACAGATTTCAGCACGTACATTCTCCGTTTACATCAGAGGATTCTTTTTTTGGCTTCGTTCGTTTCACTTTATTTAATGTTCATTCTATTTTATTCTTGACCAGACTGCTTTCATTGCACTGGCACTACCTGCTCCTGGACACAGATCTCGAACGAGAATAGGACCGAGATTGCAGATGCTCCTTGAACTACTGTGGGCGATGCATCCCCGGTCGCAATTGATCGATGGGGGGTTCTCAAGTGTGGCCCAGGTTCTGCTGAGCTCTTCAACAATAAGGGAGCAGATATCGGGTCGAACGCAAAGCATCGAGTGATGGAGGTGCAGAATGTTGAGAGTCTGATAGGAGGGCCAAGCAACAACTGGTGAACTCTCAGGGGCCCTGTACAGGCAAAGGAAGAAAAAAAAGGTGATGATTCGAACAGGGGACCAGCACAAAGGCTCAAGTTCTGTACCCAATAAAAACGTGTTTACAGACAGGGACCCCACCTGCAATATCCAGAGCTGATGCCAGCTGCCTGGCAGCTGCCACTCCCTCCTGGCTGCTTTTCTCATTTGCCTTGCGTAGACTACTCCTCTGCTTTGTGATGAGTTCAATGATTTTCGCCAGTGGATGATTCTCTTGCCCATTTCCCTTGCTTGAGGAGCTCATTTGCCTGCTCAAAGGATATAGGAACTTGCAGCATGGAGAGCTGACCTGGAACAACAAAACCAAAACCCACGCCACCACTTGCAGAATTTCAGAGCCACCTACATCCTGCTGTCAACTAAACCTTCCAACAGGGAAATAAAAATTGTGCTTGAAAGGGAAAAAAAACCCCCAAAATAGACCCAAGGGTGATGCGTGTGGGAGGAGGCTGTAAGCACCCCAAATTTTCGTTATTGATTATTTTGGCGATGCGTTTTCAACTTCTTTTTTCTGCGCACCTTTTCCCATTCATCATATACAAGCGTAAGTACGATACGAAGCAATGTGTCATTGGATGCCTCCAGTGCCACTGAGCAGGTAGACAACACAGCCACCACTCCTGCAATCAAGCACACCAAATAAAAAGACGATGACTTCCCGGTTTAAACAGGGATCTATGTTAGGAAAAAGAAAAAAAAGCAGAAAGAACAGAGCTCATCTGTTTTTGTAGTGGGCTAGAATTACCTTCCCCCAATTTTCTTCTGACAGAAACTGCATATATATATATAGAAAATCGACCACCTCCACTGTCGCCACCTGTTCAAATTCTTTTTTCCCCTCCAAGAAAAAAAAAGCAGCAACAAAACACGCAGTTCGCTGGCTGTAGCGAAACACTCACCTCACGGGGGATCTTGATCTTGACCTTGACCTTGAACTGGATAATGAATATCGCCGCCGTGACCTTACCCAACAGAAAGATACCACCCTTCTTGGTGCCCTCCATCGAGCAATCCAGAAACGAACGCCCCTGCTGGGGTACTCACCTTCCCACTCTCTGTACCTCGTTCCCTGCGCGCCGGCGCACTCGTCTCCGACTTTTCTTTCAGCCAAAGGAAGCTCTTCAAATACCTGCTTTTCTGGGAATACGCGACCGGTCCTCCCGAATCTCACACTCGACCTCGTGCAGTCGCGGATGGGAGCAGGCCGTTGAACGATGGCTGGTCGCACAGGATGGGAGGCAAGGAAATTCGAAAGATGGAGATTCGCAGGTGTACGACCTTCTAGAATGGGATTACAGGGTTGTAAACTGAGATTACAAGCTTGTAAACTGAGATTACAAGGTGGAACCACAGACAGCTCTCCGCGACGCAAAATTTTGGCTAAGTGCTGATGTTACAAGCTTGTAAAGTGGATTACAAGCTTGTAAAGTCACTTTTACAAGCTTGTAAAATCGGCGTTTTTTCACTAGTGTCTAGCTCCCTACCCCAAAGGCAAACCACCAGTTGAGAACCTCCAGAAAAAAAAAACTGGCCAGAATTGCATGGGTAATCCCAGAAAAATTCGCTTTCCTAGTTGCTTATCCAACCAATGAATGAATGAATCTTTGATTTACATTAGGCACACTGGCCCAACAAAGGCCCTTTTCTTGTTTGATCACCAGTTCAGCAATGAATTTTCTGAGGAGGGGGGGGAGGAGGAGGAGGAAAACGCAGTGGTAGAGGAGGCACTGGAAGAGCCAGCGAAGGGAACACCGCCAGCAGGGCCTTCTCCAGCTTTAACTAGGCTGAAGAAAAGAGTCGGGATAAGGACACAGCGAGAAATACAAGAAGGGTGATTGTGGCCATGTGTACTTCAGCAAGTCACAATATTACTCTCTTAAAACGAATGGCGAATCTCGAGCGAATCACACTCTTTTGCTCTTGAATATTTCGGGGAGTTGAAAATATCGATGCATCTTTGCTTTGCAAAATTTGTTTCTGTTTTGCTTGTTTTTGTTTCTCTTTATCTTTGCTTTGCAATTTTTTGTTTTTGTGTTTTATGTGTGTTTTTAGTTTTTTTTTTCAACTTTTTGTGTTGAGATTGATTGTTGGAAAACATGAAGGTAGAACAAAAAAACCACACATGCCTTAAGTTTTAAGTGAAAAATTTGAGGTCAAGATACCTCATTTCCAGAGTGGTGAAGGATGGAAGTCGAGTGGAGTGATGAAGCTGGGCCATAGCCTGTAGCTATCAGCCTTTTTTTGGGGGGGGGGGCGGGGGGGAGTTTGGTAAAACTTGGGCACCAGTTGCAGATTTTTTACAAACAGAAAATTGATGGTCAACATTTTTTGATTCACTTTTTGTTTTTTCCATCAATGCCACAGGTACTTGAGCATACGATAAGAGACAGATTTTTTTGCTTAAGTAGTGTTTGTAATGATTTGAGTTGGTTCTCCAGGACAAAAATCAACATAATGGAGGCTTTTTTTTCCATAGTTTTTCCACCACCACAGAGTATCGACAGAATCATAGGATTGCACACTTATTTTGGAGGATCCCGAGGAAGTCCTGCTGAAAAAACTGATTATTTGGGGAGTTGATTTAGGGGTTGATCTAGCACAAACCACTGAGACACATTTCTCAGCCCAAACCCATGGCACAGAACAAGCCACATGATGAAACCATACAAAACAAATTTTGGGTGGAACTGAAGCTGCCATGCATTGAATATTCCCAGCAAAGTTTCTTTTGTCCAGGTCTTACTCAGCAAATATATGGTTGACATCATTTCCTCCATGCACTCCCAAACTACCGGACAAAAATAATTCCAATCATAATTTATGTGGCTGGTTTGTGCAAAATTCAAAGAGTCAAAGAAATTTATTATGTGAGGGGATGCAGCAACATGAAAACAAATTCTCAAATAAGATGTTTCACTGAATCATAAAAAAGAAAAGAAAAAATTACATTCATTTTGCAATTACAGCTCCAAGGATTGAAAAAAAAAACAACTCCACTCCACATGGCCATTCCATGAGGAAAAAAACCCAGTGGAGTGGAGGAAAAAAAAAATCCTTGGCAGCTGCTCCTCCCCTCACTTTTGCTGCTCCCTTGAGGTGGCGACGAGAAGACGAATCTCGTCGAATTTCGCCACACATGCAGGGCAGAACCCCTCGGCCAGCGTGTGTGTCTTGTACGCGAATTCGACGAGCCCTGAAAATCACAAGTTTTTTTTGAATCAGTGGAAGGAAATAATACAATTGAACAGTGGTTCAATTGTTGTTGAATTCACCCAACAACAAGGGAAATAAGTTGATCGAGATATTCGTTCATTTCAGGGAAAATCTGACCGACCCCATCACACGACCACCATTCTGTGGGAAAAAATATATATATTTGCATCTCATTCCAAACAACAGGATTCAGTCTGTATATAAATAACATTGATTTCAATTATTGCACGATGGTAAAATCACTTTTTTTTTTGCTTTGAAAAAGAAAATCCTCATAAAGTGAACCTTCTTAAGACAGGAGAATTAGAAGCCACCCTGAAGAATAACTTTCCACCAAAGAAAAAAAATATTAATAATTGTTCTTTATTGCAACTTTAAATTTGCTTTCTTTCTATTATTTTTCAAGTAGAAGAATGTTTGGGATGGTTTCCTCACCCTTCAAAATAGGAGTAGACTCTTTTGAGCTCCTCGCCGCCACCTCAGGGATCGCAATTGACGAATAGGCCAGAAAGAGCTGGAGGGAGGCCCTTTTCGTCTTGATCCAAATTTTTGGATCCCACGGGAGGGATGCACCGCGGAATCGCTCGGCCATTGCGTCCTCCTCTCGCATAACCAAGTCGATTCTTTCGGTTGAGCGAGTCTACATTGATCACGAGTGGCGATTCACCACAAAACAATTCATCAGACATTCATCCCACATAATGCGAGGAAAAAAAAATGTTCCAGGCAAAATACACTGGGATTTATATATATCCCAGTGTGGTCTCATAATTCAAGGTTGAAACCCATCTTTTGTGAAAATGGGCAGAAAATTTCAGCCTGAAATCCCCATATGCATTGGTAAAAGTTATCGGCAGTGCTTATTAAGCACTGCGTAATAATACACACTCAATAAGAGCCTCAGAATGTTTGATAAATATATCCTATTGTGCTTCCTACTGTTTTCAAATCAATATTAATCCTGGTGGGATAATCAATAATAATTGATGATGGAATCCAGCCCCTTGGGAAAATAATGCATTACTTAAAAATCACTGATTTTGCCAGTAGAATTCATTCTTCCACAATTAAAAAAACTGCCAGGCCACAGAGATCCATGGACTCACATTTTAATATTAAGAAATTGGGCTGAAAATTCTATTCATATAATAAATTCTTATACAATTTTATTCACACTCTATAAAGCCATAGCTCTACAATAACAACTCATTTGTTACAGTTGTCTCGAGGTCTTTTGCATCATTCCAATTTCAGTGATAAAAAAAAGGACACGACATCAAGCCACTCACCAAAAAGGCCTCCATCGCTTGCAACTCAGCCTTTGTCGAGGGACGATATCTTTCCCAATTCTCGAACGTCAAGCGCATCCTCGACATCTCGTCATACACCTTGACAGCTTCGCGCGTTTTGGAGAACCTTGCCGGCCAGTTGAACGCCTCGAGTACCTTGGATTCATCCGTCAATACGAAAGCTTGGACTCGATTTCCAAAACGTAGCCGGAGAGGTGCCCCATATCTGTTCCTTCGAAGCTCCCTCGAAGGACTCGATCAAGCCCATGATCATCCCCCTGTGAAGCTCCCTGTCCTTGGCGATGCCCAAGTAAAAAGGGCTTTTGGCCATCATTTCTCCGATCACATCAGCCCCACCCTTTTTTGGGGGTTTTGGACCTTGGCCTTTTGTTGTGGTAGCGGCCAATTGTTGTGCTCCAACAACAAAATCTCTGAAGAGATCAGAAACCTAGGAATATGGCACACAAAAAAAATCATTTGAGAAAAATGGGGAAACAATTTCACTGCAATATAAACATTAATATTGCAAAATTATTCGATTTGATTTCTTGTTTTTTCAACCTGTGGCTGCCGGCGAATTCGGTTTTTTTGGAGAGGGGGGACAGGTGGAGCTGGTGGTGGATGCAAATGTGGGCCAGATTTCTTCGGGGTTGGGCTGATGAAAGAGCAGTCTGGAGCATCCAATTTTTCTTCTTGGCGAGGGGGGGCAGGTGGAGCTGGTGTTGGACGCAAATGTGGGCGAGACTTCTTGGGGGCTGGGCTCATGGAAGAGCATCTTGGAGCATCCGATTTTTCTTTTTGGCGAGATGGAGGTGGAGCCAGCTGCTCCTTCTCCTTTTCTGCAGCTACCACGCCTTGCCCCTCTTGTGACTTTGGGATCGGGGTTTTTTTTTCACTGCCAGGGGCTGGCTTAGGATTTGAGATTGGGATGCCAGGTGTGACATGCTCAAGGATTTTTGATGGAGGTACTGGAGCAGTTTTTGATGGAAGTGGGGAACCTGGAACACACCCTGAAACACACATGCAAAGGAAATTAAATCCTCCCTGATCCACTGAATTGGTCCACCCTGACAACCTTCATTGCATCTTTGAATTCAACGATCCAATATCGACAGTGTAGACAGTACAGTTTGGCATTGTTGAGTCAACATGATTTGGGGAACAAAAAGTTGATACACTCTTGAAAAAACCCAACTGTTTCTTGATACAACAAGGCTATGTGGAATACTCCGATCTAAAAGTAACGATTGTCCACTCAGCACCAGTGTATTTTTTTTCAATTTCAATGGCCCCAAAGTGGCCCTAAATTTGGCCGTTTCATCCAGTTGTGGCCCTTTTGTGGCCCCAATTTGTCCGAAAAAAATAGAATGTGGCCCCAACTTCAAAAACAGAAATTACAAGGCTTGGTGTTTATATAGCATTTACTTAATGTTGTTGGTTTTGACTTTTGTGGAAACTCGATCGATTTCTTGGATGTGGCCCAGGCCTTACAAGCTTCGGGTGAATGTGGCCCTTTTGTGGCCCCAAATTCATCTTGTAAGAAAACGTTTTGGCCCTTTTGTGGCCCCAAAATTTGCCATTCTGATTTTTTGGGGGGCCAAAATGGGCCAAAAGGGCCACAATGGGCCACAAAAAAATCCACTGCTCAGCACATTATCAATTGCATTCAATTATCACCTGGTGGCTGGCTTCCCTTGATGCTGCTGGGCATCAACCTGACCCTCCACTGCAATTGGCAGATAGAAAAAAAAACAAATAAGCATGCCAAGCACACAGGAACACCATCAATTGCCAAGATAAAATTAAAAAAAAAAAACGCAAAAGGGAACTCACATCGTGCGTTTGTTGGTGCATCTTGTATGGCTGACGTGGCCGCCATGCTGGTAGATCACCGTGAAATGCTGTTTTCTGTGGAGTCCTTCCACCCTGATAAGAGAATGGAATTTAAACATTTAAAAATAATTATTCGTACTGAAGAGCAAATCCAGAGGGGAGAAATTAACACGCCTTGACGAAGCAGATTTGATGTGATGTCTCGAATCGATGCCATCTCTTGAGCGATTGTGTACCCATAATAACAAAAAGAAAACAGCAAGACTGGGGGTTGTGGAGTGAACAATGGGATTGAGGTAAGGAGTTCACTGTTTTTTGTGTTAAGAAGCCCTGACATACTGATATATAACGGATCAACTTATTCGAAAGAATTGTTCGATCACTTACATCCCAAGTGAGGTCATCAAAAATATCCGGGTCACAGTAGAGGGAACTCTCTGAGCCCATTGTCGCGATGTCAGACCTCGCTGGGGATGGCTTTGTCATCCACCGTTTCAACCTCCTCCCCAGCGACCTCACTAGGTGAAGGGCTGGAAAGCAAGATGGGACTTGAGATGACTGTTTCAACACCACACTCAAATATGAGACATTTCACCATGGTCAACAGTTGTTTACAATAGGTGTGCATGCATGCAAACATATGTGTGCAAGGCATGTTTGCATGCCTTGCATGGGTGATACAACCAACAGACAATTTGAAGGATAAATGCATCCATATGAGGACAGTGCATGTCACTTTCGTTTCATGAAAGGAAAGTTCTTTTCAGCATCTTACAGCAAAGCTATGCCAGCATTCCATCACACAATCACTCAAAATAGGAACCCTATTTCACAGATGTTTGCTGGGACCAGGCATGCACGAAAAGAGTCGCAATATGCTTGTAGTTTCGAGTTCTAGCGTCTGGGAGCTAGTCCCTCCGAGCGACGCTGCCGTTCTTGCAGTTTCACACCCTCATCTTGTGTTTTCCTTACCTTTCTTCTCATTTTTTGGCTGTTTCCGCGAACTTTTGGCTGGTTCACGAACATTTCTGGACCACAAACGAAAGCTTATTCAGAGTTGGCTGAGAATATGCAGAGCGCCTCTCTGGCGCGACAGCAAGGAGTCACCGTACCTGCAGATACTTTATAAAAAGTATTTGTGGCGAGCAGAAGGAATGTCAAAATGCAATACGCGCTTTTGTATCTTCCAGGCCCGAGGGTCCACGGTCGGTTAACAACTAACGCCTCCATGGCGTTCGCTGTCGAAACGCACACAAACACGAACACACACACAAAACAACACAAGATGCATGCACTACCTTGGGTTCAGACTGCTACCCTTCCACACTACAGATATGTGTTGTTTGCAGCTGTGGACGGGCGGAACTCCGCACTTCGTTCCTACTAATGAGGTTAGCACGCAGGCACACTTTTGCTTCCGACCAACATTTTCAATAGATATTTCTTGAGTTTTGACAAGAGATATATCTCCCTGTTGCGATATTGATGACTTTCATGGGCACAGAATATATGCTCAAATGGAGGGCAAGAGATGCAGGACTCCAGAGCAGGGCTCCCTAGAATTTTCTTTCAGGTTTTCGGCTGTGCGCAAATCATTTAAGCTGAAAGAGGCAAACATGTAGTCCCCAGGAATATTTCGATACTTGAACTTTCTTTTGCTTTGCTTTAAAAAACATAATATTAGCCAGAAACGACCCCTACGTTACCCAATAAAGCGTTGCGCAACCCATGCGGCTCTTTCTGTTGCGGAAATCTCAGGAGACTCCCGTGTCTTTCTTTCACCGAGAATTGTTGGCCAGACGCGACGTACGTCGAAAACTCGAGCCCTCGCTCGCAACCCTTGTAAAGGGGCGCATGAGATGGGACAGGTTGCCCGACATAGACGAGACAGGCAGTGCTGGGTCAGACAAGCATATCAATCTACATGTGTGGAAGAATGCATGTTTTCATGTGTTGTGAAATTGGCATGTATTTTTCCAGTCGCCAGGAGTTCGCACAGCTGCTTTTTCAAGAGTACTTTCCTGCACGTTAAGTTGCGATTGCTATTGTCAAATCGCACACCACAATCAAAGTTTGCATTGATGCAGATTCCCACAGACATCAGAACTTGCTACGGTAAAACAAATACAGGGAGCAAACATGATCAGAAAGATTTACACGTTTCACCCCCCAAAAAAAAGTGCAACAACAGTGCTATAGACTGACTTGCTGCCCAATCAAAAAATTTCCACTTTTGATATCTTGTGTGTCGATCGACGTCATCCAGCCCATCCCCTAAAAAAATGAAAGAAAAAGCAAGAAAAGAACTGACACCTGTCAAATCATGTCGGATCAATGCAACAAGACAGAATCCATGAATCTGGCAGCGATGTGTTGTGTTCCTGGAATCTATCTTGGAATTTATTTGGCAGCTCCAAATAAAAGAACCCCAGGCGTAAGTTGCCCCCCCCCCCGCAATGTCTCGCTTCGTTATATCTGGAGTAGATATTCGAGGTTTTAAGTCTGTCGGCCGCCAAACTCTTTCCGTTGATTTCGGATCGGCTTCTTTAGTCGGCATTGTCGGTCACAACGGCAGCGGCAAGAGCAACATCCTCGACGCGATCGCTTTTTGCGTCGCGCCGTCGTCGAACCTCCGAGTCGGGAGTCTAGTCGAGCTACGGAACTCCGACGAAGCGCAGGTTTCACAACCCCTCCATGAGTTTTCTCTCCAGTTCCCGACAAAACAAGACGCAACCTGTGTGCAGCGACATCCCACGCGCCGAAATGAACCCACATTGCGGTCGATCAGCATGAGCTTTATCGACGTCTAGTCTTGACTTGAGGGTCCCTTGTTTCGCTTAGGTTTGCGAGGTTGTGCTGCATATAGCCGATTCCAGCGGTCGCAACTGCCACGAAATCCGATGCGTGCTCAGTCCAGACTCGACGCGCATCCATCACGTCGACGGGAAGCTCAAAACGGCGAAAGCTGTTAAGGTAGTCGTCCAGTGGGATCAGCTTGTGTGCAAGTTCACCGTATTGTGGTTGTGGAAAGATTGAGGTGGCGGCGTGTCAGGACTTCCTGCGATCCAAAGGGCTGTTTCTCGATGGCTCCTTGTCGCTCATTCAACAGGCGCAAGTTACGAAGCTCGCGGACAAAAACAGTGAGTGATCGACGCGCCAGAGGCTGCGCACTCTCCATCTTGTTTGCTTCAAACAGAGGATTTAATTTGGGGTGCTGGAACAGGCCCGAAAGACATCGCGCTGATCATTGAGCAGACGAGTGGATTGCTAAGGTAAGCAAAAGAACGACCACAGCTCATTTCAGCAGCCGAAAAGTTGGTAGGAAGAATGTTTTGTGTTTTCATGTCAGATGGAAGGAGGAGACTGGACAAGCATCTGATGAACTGGTGAAAACCAGAAAGGCGTTGGAGGATGTGTCGAGAAACGTCGCAAAAATGGTATGCTGCGCACCTGTCGATCAACGATCTTGGCGGCTCCAGGCCCCTCATTCATTGAACGGTCGATTTCTCATACCTATTATGTTGTGCAATGCTGTTCGATACAGGAGCGTGCGGTTGCGGATGATGAAGAAACATTCAAAGAGCTCACTAGGCTGGAACAGATCGTAAGAGAAGTGTCCGTCAAAGTGTGCGAACTGGCGACCGCTCTCATCCTGCGCACGCACATGGAAAAGAAAAGGGCAACAGCATTGGAGACGGAAGCTAACGAAGTAAAGGTGCGCAGGCGACAGACGGCGCAAGACGCAATGTGTGTCTCGTTTATGTAATTGATGTTTGTTTGTTTGTTTGTGTCTCGTTTAGATGCTCAGTTTTTGCACTAAAACGTCCCATGACAGACTAACATGATGTACATCGATTGGTTGATAAAACCCCCCAATAGGCACAATATTGCTTGTGTGTGGTTTGGTTACGTCTCAGTGCGAGGTGGATCGTGCAAAGGAGGAAATTAACAATATCAAGAACGACATCAAGGGCCTGGAATCCCTAGTTGAGGACGCGGACGTCGACAATACCCGCACCACTCAACTCAAGAAAGATATAGCAAAGCATGAGGAAATGGTGAGCTCAGCCGGGTCGATAGCTCGTTTTAAAAAGACTCACCTTGGTTTTGATTTCATCCCTTTCCATCGATCATGTTGTGTTTTGCCTCAGATGAATATTCTGAAACGTCGCTTTAAAGAGAATGACGACGCCGCCGCCATGGTTGCTGGCGGCGGCTATCGCCTGGAGCAGATGGGCATCGAGAAAGAGGCGCTGGAACAAGACCTGGAGCTTCAAAACAGATCCATTGCGAACATAGAAAAAATGATTGGCGAAGCTAGGAAGAAGGGACACGGTGATGCACGCTGATCGATACAGCCGAGCTTTTCGCGGGCTTTGGGTTGTATGGTTAGGGTGAGGGTGGCTTGACTTGTTCTGTGATTGCGTTTACTGCGTGCTAGACATGGCAAGCGCTGAGAGGCTTGAAGCGTTGAAGAAAGGTATTTCTGATCTGGAGACACGAATGGCAGACGTTGTACGAGAGGAAAAGCAAGCAGCCAGCGGGGCGGAATGCGCGCGAAAAAGCTTGTCAGAGGCTACTCACAGGCTGAAAATGTGAGCTGGGAATTGCACAGTGAGGTGGATTCCCAAATGGGAAAGATGCACTGTTCCAATCGTGTCTTATGTTCAATTTATGTTGTGAACTGAGAGAACGGGTACTCACCGGTCTGGTAGACTGGTGCTGACCGTTTTATTCTGCACAGACTTAGTTGGTGCCCGGGTAATTCCAGGAAATGTGCATGCTCATGTTGATGCTTTTGTTTTTTCTTCCAGTATTGAAAAGGGAGAACCAAGCAAAGCCGATTTCACTGGTCCGCTGATCACCATTGAAGCGAAAATGCGAGCGGATTCTGACAAGCTACGTGCGGCCCAGCGCGATCTGAAAGATGCCCAAAGCAAAGCGCAGGTGTGGAGCACGACGCTTGAGAATATTTTGGGCCGAGGATCGAAGCACATGAGGCGCTTGTACCAATGTTTCCGCCTCAACCACCCAGATCTCGATGGTGGAAGACCTGCAGAGGGGCTCCTGTGCGCATTGAACTTAATCGCAGGTGACAGTCTGTATTCGTTGCACTTAGCTCCTCGAATCGAGAAGTGATGCTGAGGAAAGAGGCTTCCTTCGGCTGGTGCACCAGATATATATATATGTATATCTTTCTCGGGTTTCTATAATGTGTTGTGCGATTCCCAGGTTCTAAACTGGGCGTAGCAGTGGTTCCTACCACTGCGGCAGCAGCCGAACTCGTTGGTGAGAGTAGCAAAGATGGTTCGAAGATGCGCGTCTGGCCTTTGGACAGAATTCGGGCAAAGGACATCTCAGCTGTGCAGAGAAAGGCGCAGGAATCTTTCAAACCAGGCAGGCTTCTCCAATCCTCGCTGTCAAAATTTCAATGATAAAGTCTCTCTATTCTTTAGTTTGGGTGATATGTTTTGAATGCAGGTGTTCTTACAACAGTTCAATATTTCCCCCAGGATCGGTGTGGCTGCCCATGGATTTGATGACATGGAATGAGGGGGATAGGTGTGGGATCCTGCGAGCGTTCGGTGGCTATCTGATCGCTTCCAATGATACGGTGGCGTCGACGTTGGCGCAGAGGGATGGGCTTTCGAGCGTCACGCTGGATGGCAAAATCAGCACGAAGGGCTCTCTGACAGGAGGATGGGTCCCTGCCCGTCCTAACTCGAAAAATGTGTTGAGCATGAAGAGAGAGCTCGACGTTGAAACGGTGAGCGACAGTGGAAGGTGTAGGCAAATACTGAAATATGAAAATATGATGGGCAATGCTCACTCTCGAGGGCCTTTTTCCAATATGAATGCTTGTAAAGATTCCTCCTCGAATTCAATTCAAGAATAAGGATCCACGGTTTGCAGAGGAAAGCGTCCATATTGGTGAAAGAGGTACGGAAACTCGAGAAGGATCTGGAACAGCAAGACGCCAGCGTGCAACACCTCCGGGACCAAGCCCGGCAAGCCCAAGGCTGGAAAACCAAACTTGATCAAGCAAGACAGGTCAGCCACCAAAAGCTCAATTTTGTGGATAAGAACTGGATGTTTCAGATCCCACTTCGTTCATGTGCGTTGTGTGTGGGGGGGGGGCAGGATGCCAGCAGATTTGAAGTCCAAGTTCGTGGGGCGGAGTCGTCCGTTGCTCGGATCCGTGCAACATTGGACAAGCTGGAAAAAGAGGTAGACAATCAAAAAAAGATTCTGAAGATGATGAAAAAGGGCGAGGGGTCGGCCTGCATGACGGCCATGGAAACGGAGCGGAAAGCCGGTCTCTACAACCAGGTGCGGACCGGCAAATCAAGAGAACAGCTGCAGAAGTGTTCATCTTGGTCGACTGTCAATGGTGGAAGTGTGGTCGCTCGTTCAGGATCTTCTGAAAGCGCGCATTTCAGAGCTGGATAGCGCTGTTGGGGACCTGGAAGCTGCGATCGATCAGGCGGAGGCCAAGCAGCTTGACATCAACAAGAAAAACAGGATGCGCGAGGAGATTGCTCTGCATGAGGAAGCCGTCCATCGACTTCGACTCGAGCTCGAGAACATCAAGGGACAAGAGAAAGAGCAAAACCATCAGAAACTGGAGCTGAGAAGCAAATTAGAGAACCTTCGGAACCAGCTCAAGTCCTCGCGGGTATCTTGCGACTTTCTTATTATGAACGAAGCGCTTTGACACAACTGGAAAGATTGTGTTAACGAATACAGCGTGCATCTTGCAGTCTGCCCTCCAGTGCTTGGAGAAACAAATGGCGGCGCTGAAAAAAGCTTCATTGGATTGCGGCAAAAGGATCGGTACCCTTCAGCAAGAGCTTCAGTTGCTCAAGGACAAAGATGGGGACGCTTCTCATGAAGCAGAGAATTTGAGCGAAAAGAAAATGGAGGGTGGCAATGTGGACGTAACCGATGCGGCTGTGAAGAGGTTAAGGAACGAATTGAAGGCGTCAGAGGTACAAGGGCTCAATCCGAGCAACCTCTGTCTACCAGACATGTTCATGTCGGCAGAAAACGCCAGTCATGTAGTGCTCATCTATGAAAGACGTGTTTTGAATGTTCGCAGGGAGAAAAGGCATCCATGAAGATCAAGCATATACCCGAGAGCGCACAGGTGGTGGCTCAAGCGTTCTTAGGATTTTTGTGACCCTCGTCGCATCTTCTTTTTCGGAGCTGAGGTCTGTTTCTGGTCGAAACCTGCAGGTGATTTACAAGCAACGAAAGGACGCGATCGAAACGTTCCAGCAACGAGCTCGCTCGCTGCGGGAGGCGTCTGATGTTTTGGAAGCTGGCATTGGAGAGACAAAACGACAGGTGGTACAAGTGTTCAAGTCTTGACTTGAACACAGGCGGCGGGGCTACCACAGCTGTGCTTCCACTATATATCATTTCGACTGAGTTTAGCTTGGTTTGCTGCCATCAGGTGCTGGAGACCAATGAAAGGGTGTTTCAAACAGTGAACACTCTTTTCCTGGAGCTGTGCTCGAAACTGATGCCCCAAATGGTGAACAGCTGGACCCCAGACTGAAGGGAATTGCTTGCGATTTGTCTTGCTCGAGGCAGAGTTTCTGCCATCCATTGAATAGGATGCTCGAATGTTCGTGTTGTTTTCCCTCCAGGTATTTTCCTTGCAGTTGGTGTCTGCGGACCTGTTGGATGGGGTCGTGATCGCTTTCAGGAAACAGAATGACAGAGAGTGGAATTCGAGACTGGAACAGCTGTCGGGCGGGCAGAGAACATTGATATCTCTGGCATTGCTCATGGCGGTGCGAAGGCCATGCTGTTCTCATCCAATTAATTGAATAAATATTTATTCATCGATCCACGAGTGGTTTTATACACCTTGGTATGTTTGGACAGGCAGCCAAAAGCGGGGGACAAACGAACACATTCCTGATGGACGAGGTCAGAGCTGATGCTTGCTGATTGGCTCTTTGACAGTTTCTCTGTGTGAAACATACAGATACTGAATTGCTCCTGTTCTTGTAGGTTGATGCCGCCCTCGACGAGCACAACCAAGAGAGAGTTGCAGCATTGTTGAAGGTTGAGTTTTATTCGGACAAGAGGGGAAGAGGGTGCTGAGCGTTCGTTCTGATGAGCCGAATTGACACATGCTGAATTCTTTCCCCAGGACCTGTCCATGAGAGGAGGCTTCCAAATAGTCTGCGTCTCTCACAACATCGCTTTCCAGAAGCTGTGTGACATGTTGATTCAGGTATCGGAGGAACGAGAAATATGAAGTTCCATAGACCCCCTTGATTGGGGACTCCCCCTTTTGGGTGTTGGGGTACTTGCCAATCCCACTCCTGGAAAACAGTGCAGCGGTTCTATCACACTTGTGGAGAGAGTTTTGTGAAAACAACACAAAACAACCTTTGTTTTCACAACCTTCACACTATGGTGGCAGGGATTCAGCCTCTTCATCTCTGTTTCTTTGCAGGTCACGAAATCAAACGGAGTGACAGAAGTGGTGAAATCCATCGGAAGCAAGAGACAGAAGCGATAATCCCAGGACATGGAAAAAGGCTCTTCCAAACACTCTGAACATAGGAGACAATATAATAGAACGAATGTGTTTTTTACCCTTAATATGCCCAGAACAGCGCTGTTGGTGATTGTAAACCGGTGGCTGAAGCAATTTCTCAGACTCCAGACTTGTACTACAAACCAAGACTAGGTGCAATAAACCTCCTTCAGGAGGCCTCCTCGTATTCAATGTTAGAGATAACATCGGAAATCCAACAGAACCAACCCCCGACCTATCCTGCAAGTAACCCTCATTTCTTCTTTTTGATGGCTTTTTTCACTCCGATGTATGCTTTCGGAATACTGTAATGTTCCATGAAATACGAAGCCATCTCGACTGCCTTTTGACCTTGAACCACCAGTTCCTGGCCCTTGGAGGTTTTTCCGGGTAAATCAGAGACTGTCGTTGAGCAGGCAAACTTCTTTTGGCATGCACTGGCCAGCTCGCCGACGTCCAGCAAGAAGGGCTCCACGCCAATGACCTTGGTCACTTTCTTGTTTCCCATGCGCTTCTCCTCAGAAATTTGGACTGCCGGAAGGTTGCCTCGTTTCATCAGCTGCATTGCAAATATGTTTTAGCATAAAAAAAAAAAAAGAGTGAGAGAATTATGGCGACCAGGACAGACTTGGAATGACAAAATCCTTGCTGAGTGATTGCATTGTCGAGCATCCACCCACCTCTTTACCATCTCTGGTGATTTTGAATTGCTTCGACATCCTTCTCAACATGAAATCCCTCAGCTCAGATTTTTTCACGTGGGTTGGGTAGATCTCTGTCTTTTTAATCAACCCCTTGAAAAGTGCATCACAGAGGGTGGGGTCCAAAACAATGTGCTGTCGGGTGGGTTGCCCTCGATCAAGATCAGCTTTGGCTGCATATTGAAAACCAATATCACCTGAAACGATAAATCCAACTTATTGTCAGAAAGACACCCAGTCTTTATGCTCTAAACTGCCCCTTTCCTCCCCCACCCTTCGAAAGAAAACACAGAAAAGCAAAACCCACCTGCATCTTTGGAAGAATACAATCCATCCCGTGCCAAACCAACCGCATCAAACACCGGGAAAAGCTCTCTTCCCGGGCGATACAGTTCTTGAATCGAAAAGCCTTTTTCGCAGCTTCCACCTTGTGGAGAAGGTGTGGCCCCCTGGTCTGACACCAGAGTCAGCTTGTACGGCCTGAAACCGTCATACATGATGTGCTTTCTGTCGATTCTGGTCACGATCGTCTCCTTCGAATACTTGTCCTCCGTCAATGACAGAAGGTTTTCCGCTTTCGAGCCCTTGGGGCCGTACCCTTGCAGAAACTTGGACATTTTCTTGAAGGTGCTTTTCTTTAGATCGAGTGTGGATCCAGGGAACCTAGGATAAAAAGAGACCACAGGGGAGAATGAATGAGTAACGAGCATATGGAAACACTCACACTCTATTTCCCTCGACATCTGGCCAACCTCCCAAAAGGCATGCTTTAAAAAGACCTCAACTTCAGAATAAGAAATGATGGGGGGTAGGTGGGCAGTACAGACTAGAAACTCCTTCCACCGATCGACCCAGACCAAAATTGGAGTATGCCCATCTTTTCCAAATTCCACTAGTATTTGGAAAAATACCAAATATAAATACCAATATATATCCGTATATATATCTGCTTCACTCACGAAAGTGCATGAACATCACACATCCACATCCACACACACCTGTTTGGTACCATGTGTTGTTGATACAAAATCCCAGCTGGCAAAGGCAGCATATCATCCTTGATGCTCTTGTGGAAAGCTTGCAGCAGCGCTATCTCCAACAATCCATCCATATCAGCCCCTAAACCTTCGTCAGCTCCCGACGGACCCACCTCCCCTTCCCTATCCTCCCCTGCCTCATCAATCTGAACCTCACTGCTACCATCGACCCCCATGGGTTGAGTGGCTGACCCAACCCCTCCAGAGCCCTGTTCCCCTTCTTCGTCCAGGTTCAGTTCGGCGATTTCCGTTTCGAGGGCATTCTCATCCACGCCTGCTGCTTCTTGTATTGGTAAGACCATCTCCTCGGTGAACCCTGGGTTGGGCACCGGGCGATCTGGATGCGATTGCCACAACAGGTCCCCAAAGTGATGAATAATCTCCACCAACTTTCCTTTCCCACGTATGCTATCTTTCACATCCCTGCAAGATTTTCACCCCACATGTATAAACCATGAGTTGTTCGGTCGAATCTAGAGATCACTTGACTTTTATCGCTTTTGAGCACAAAAGGAAAACACTCAATGTGGAGGTACATCAAGAGGAGATGTTATTGCATATCCCATGTTTGTTCACCTGCTGGTCATTGTGGTTCGACCAACCGCAATCGGAGCTGGGTTTCCAATCACACATATGCTCACCAAGGCACCCCTGAGGAACAGCTCCTGAAATCCTTCGCTCGGCACATGCACTCCAGGCAACATGACGTCAGCACCCCCCAAAATGAATTTCGACACCGCGAAATGCTTCAGCCAAATCCTGGGCAACCAGAGCGGCGCCCGCCACAGCGAGAACACGGTGGGAACGAAATCCCCTTTCCCCGAGACGTCGATCACGACGGGGGTTCCGTCGAAAGTGTACACCGCCCCTCGGTGCGGAGAAGAGACCTTCGCCAGTTCGACGTCCCCGGTCTTCGCGGGGAGGATCCCGTCCAGATCTTCGGTCGTCAGTCGCTCGCTTTCCTTTTCCAAAGCTCTGTCGTGCATGAGAGATGTTTGAAAAGTTTGAGACCGTTGGGATCAGTGGAGAGTGGAGCAGAACAAACGCTGTGGCGGTTCGCTGTTACCTGCCTTCTTAGCTTCTTCCTGTCGGCCCCCGACAGTTTGTGCCCGCTGGACGGGGAGAAGTGCTTCTTGAACATGGTGTAACTTTTCTGTTCCCCTATCCAAGTTACAGTTGCAGAATGCACCAAGCCATGCCTTTTTTTTTTCGTCACGCCGATGTGATGTCCAAAATCGACTTGATGTACGATAGGTGCCAAGCTCTTTCGGGGCTGGTGTCACCCAGGTTCCCAGTCAAGAGGAACTTGATCTAGATTGACTCACCAGCAATACATTCTCCTTGTGCACATCCCAAACGAAGAATCACCAGCCCATCCCTCTTCACATGCCAAAGGCAAAAAGAACGAATGGATTGTGAGGTTCTAGGGCATTTCGACATTGCCAGCAGGCTGATATTGACCAATTCCCTGTGAACACCTCAGAAGACCAACCCTTGATCCGGAGTAACTCTCCTACCAGAATCACCATTGCTTCTTAACTTCCTGAGAGCCGAGAAACTCTGCAAACCTTCCCCCGAAAAAATAAACATAAGATTAAGGTGCCACCCCCCATCGGAACAAAGCAAGCAAATCAAACAGCCATCAGCTCCGCCGACGAAGCCTGTCACTTCCGTTATCGTTGGATTTTCAGTAACGCACACCGTCGACCGTTTTTTCCAGGTTTTGCGAGGGATCACTTCAAAAGGTGTGTGAGGTGAAGACTCCAGGCACGTTGCGCTTTAAAGCCTTGAGGCCATCGACTCGCAACGTTTGGTGACGATAAACTAACTCTCGATCATGTCTTCAGCAGCGTGCTTGTGGCTG
This sequence comes from Bryopsis sp. KO-2023, assembly GCA_030272585.1. Classification (NCBI taxonomy): domain Eukaryota; kingdom Viridiplantae; phylum Chlorophyta; class Ulvophyceae; order Bryopsidales; family Bryopsidaceae; genus Bryopsis; species Bryopsis sp. KO-2023. The sequence continues at coordinate 3,617,671 of BSYQ01000004.1, read as the reverse complement.
TGTCTCGCATTGGCACTTCACACGACGATTCTTGCCGCGACTCCGCAGGGTGGGGAAAGGGTATAAGCCTATCGATCAATCTTACCAATGAACAACGAATGGGGTGGCGGCGGGGTTTACCCCCCCAGCACACACACATTCATCCCCCGACAAGAACAATGATCGTGCCGCGGGGTCGATTTGTTTAACAAAAAAAGAAGCACCAGTGAAATGCAAGCGTTTTTGGCTGGTTGCGTTCGACAGGTGCTCCGCGGGCATTCCTCCATTCCAGGAGCACGTTGCAGGTATACGAGAGTGGTCTGGCATGTTTGTTAATGGAATCTGCTTCAGGATTCGAACTCCATGAGTTCAAGGGATGTGTTCCTTCAACCTAAAAAAAAAAAAAAGGAATAAATCGCTGTGAATGTTGTTTTCTGTAGGATACAGTTGAGAAGTGCACCACGGCCAAGGAATGTGTACTTCTCAATTTTGATCTTCTGGATGCTGCTGAGGAAAACGATGCCGAAAAAGTGAAGGTAGGTTCCTAGGGGTTGATTCAATTTTTTTGATAAATCAAATATCCATATATTTCACTGATGGTTCAAAAGAGCCAACCCAGACAGCACCAGAAATGCCATAAACCTCAGATACGTAAACCCAAATGCAACCATGAAAAAAGAAAAGAGAGAGAAAGAAAGACGAAAAAAAATAAATTAGACGAGGTGTGAGACTTGATCTGGGCGGCTTTTTGGAGTTGGTTGTGACTAGGTTTTTTTTCCTGATACCGGCATATGGGCTTTAGTTGTTGCTCCAAAGAGGGGCCAATGCAGGAGCATCGAATTCCTTCGGAACGACTGCCCTCATGTATGCCGCTTCCAAGGGTAACTTCAAGAGTGTCATGGAGATTCTTCGAGCCGGTAAATACTCTGGAGGGTGCATTACTTGGTGCTAAACATCACCATGGGGAAACCCGGTTGGGTTGGGGTGCTATGCTCGTGGTGGAAAACAATTTTCTCAAACATGGAACAATTGGAATGACAGTCGTCGAAAACAATATGCTGTTATGGTGGCTGGCAGGACCTGATGTCAATTCTCAAAATTCAGACGGCCAGGGTGCACTGTATTTTGCGGCTGGAGCAGGTTACAGTAAAATCGTCAAGACCTTGATTGATTATGGTGAGGTCGTGAGGTTCCCTGTCATCCTTCATTTCACAAAACAACATTCCTATGCTGTAGCCCTAACCCTTTCACCTCCCCACCTTGATTACTAATCAAAATATTTGCCAAATCCTGGAAACCTATATCCCCATGCTTGAGGAAAATTTTGGACCTGCTCAGTTTGTCTGTCATGGAAACATATGCAGAGCATATCACCCCTTTCTGAACATCTGTGTACAACCCAGGGGCGGATGTTGAGATGAAAAACTTCAATGGCGACACCCCATTGATGGTTGCTTCGTTCTCTGGCATTGCAAAAGTCCTGAAGCTGCTGTTGGACAAAGGGGTGGATGTGAATTCCCAGAGTTCCACCGGTGAAACGGCACTCCATTGGGCGGCTGCCTTCGGGCACGAAGAAGCCATTGAGATTTTGATCAACAGGGGTGCTGATGTGAATAAAGAGAATAACCTGGGTAACAAACCGGTGGATGCGACTTGTGAATGCTTGGCGTTGGTGAATATGCCATGCGAAATAGACAACTGTGATGATGCAGCGAAGGAAAGGCTGAAAGAAGCTCTCAAGGTTGGGGGCTGTTGCAAGCAAATTCGCTGTGTTGCTGTATAAAATATATACGCTCATTGCTTATGTACAACATTGATGGATTTAGTGGTTTCCTCTTTTCTGTGTTTGCAGCCATGATCATCGCCCCTTTCTCAAGGGGGGGGGGGCCTGCATTCGATGGGAGGATGGATTGCTTGCAACATTTTTGAACTGTAGCGATGGTTGTTTTTTTCTTCTCAAACGGTTGCTCGAATGCCTGAGCAACGATCCAAGCATTAGAATTACCCAACAGTGTTATGTATGTTCTATCATAGAAACCTAATTATAGTATAATTAGGTTTGTGTCGGCTGTGGTGGGGAAGGTGTTATATGATGAAAACATATGTGTGTGTAGATATTTTGGTGGTGTTTGAAGTGGAGCAGAGGAAGCGGTTTCTTTTTCTTTTTTGATATTTCTGCGGGCTGTTGGGATGTGATGATTGTGTTTGTTCTTTTTGGGTGGTTTCGTTTGTAAGAGTGGATGGTTGTGTGAATGCATGAAACTTGCTCTAGTGCCAGTGTTTTGCATTTCTGAACGCGGCCTTGGCATGCATCGTCAGCTTCAAATCCATAGATGCGCTGGTGTTGTGTGCATCTTTTTCACTGAATGTTGATGCATCCCCATTCTTCACTCTTGCTTAGGTTCTCAGCTGGAAATCAACGAGGCAATGTGTGTTGAAGCCCCCCGTCCTTTGAAAGACGTAAAGCAGCGGGCTGATCTTCAGCCAGAGTGGCACTGGGCAACTTTTTCCACAATCATGAATGTGGAAAACGGAATTCCGTTTCATTGCTGGGAACTTTTTGTAGGAGAGCCATGCTTTGAGCTGAGAGGACATCGGCTGCAAAAGGCACCTGTTCAATACTTCTTCACCAGCCCACCACCAAAAAGAACAGACCACTTTTCTCCCATCTCTTCCTGTCAGCTCTGATTTCCTTGTGATTTTCATTGAAAATATAGGCCAGATGGTCGTTTCTGGCAACTGACATCTGTTTTCACATTCTAAAGAGAAGCACGGAACTCGAGATTGCATGGACGAACGCTACCTGTCATCAGACTATTGGCTCCTGGTGGCACAAGCGACAAGAACTGCGAAACGAAATTCACAGACGGCCCCCTCTCATGTCGCCAAGACGTGCATCGAAAACTGGAAAGCATGCGTCAGCTGTTGCGACGATATTCCATCCATCGAAACTGTTTTGGACGTCGCGCTGCCGCCGAACGCCGCCCGCACTTCTCAGCGAGAAGTCCGCAAGATATTTCTCAAGTCGATCGCGGAAAGATGGTAACAACAGTTGAGCCGGCGACATAGCATCTCACTCCACCTCCTAAACGAGTTCGAGCCGAATTCCTGCTCTCCCTCGTTTTCGAAAAATCGGCGCACGCCGAAACATCAGTGAATCAGAGAGTGTGCTGTTGGCTTCGTGCAGCATGAGTCTCGACGTGGAGGACGGTTTCGCGGGGCGTTTGGTAATTCTGGCCTTCGGCACCATCGCACCTCTCTCCAGATGGCACGTTCAGTACTTCGTGAAGAAGCTCCAGATGGCGGCGACAAACATCGTGTGCATGAAGGCCCCTTCACAGCAAGACCTCCTGGTGCGCCATCCTCTGTCGAATGCCCCCAACGGAAAAGTTGAAGGAGAGCGCACAGATTTCTTATCACTATGTCATTCGATGCAGAACTTGAGGACGCGCGAATGCATCGCCTACTCAGCATTGATACGAGCAACGGCGAAAAGCATGCCCACCACCGCTGCTACAACATTGACAGGATCTTCGAAACGGAATGGTACTTGTCGCGCTGCTTGATTTCACCACGGCCAGTTTTCGAAATCTGAAGCATGTGGAGGTATTTTCTGTGAAAGTTTTCGTGCCACACTCTAGACCCCCCATCTGGATATCCAACCACATGCGGTGCCAGCCTTGGGACTGATTCAGCCGTGGCGGCGCTGCACCAAAGCTGCATGGATGGCGGCACAAGTCGAACCCGATGCCACTACGTCAGGTAGGATTCTGTGGAGTGGCCCCCTGGGTTAAAAATGCCACCGTCACAATAGAAATCGATGTGCCCAAGCCTCTTGTTAGAATTTGCTCTAAAAACGACAAGGCGACGATTGGAAGCCCTGTTTTCAGGCTGCTGGGCTCCGTTGCGCTGTCTTGCCCTGCTGGACTGACGCAAGTCGCGGGCCTTCTGCAAGAACATGCCCAGTCTAATGATCGGCACTTGGCTTTCGCTGCTGCATCGGCATTGATGGACGCAGTCTACCTGAATGTCGCGGTAAGGTCGAAAGAGTACGACCTAGAAGTTTAGAGCTTTGTCGCAGGTGATTGGCCGAAGTGGCTGTTGTGACACACCTAGAATTTGCCCCGTGTTTCGCAGCTCATGGACGGAGGATGGCAAGATTTCCTGCTGGACATGGTGTCCAGCTTCATATCCCAACGATCGCCGCCATATGTTCAATTCACAGCGGTCGTCTGCGCGACGAGGATGTTGATGTTCAAGAGCGATTGGTGCGAAGCCACGGGAAATGTCGAGGCTATTCTAGAGGATATTATCGACCAGCGCCAGGCGCCGACCGGGGCGATCAAAGAACCCCCAAAAGAACAGGCATTGAGCGCAACCAAGGAGTCTCGCTTACCAGATGTTGACGATTCCATGCGACTGATTGGTGATTTCCTGAAAAGCCACTCGCAGAACTTCCCTGACCACATCGCCAACGGCTGCGTTTACCAGATTTGCAAAGCTCTCAAGTCTGGCGTGCTGTTGATCTGCTCCTCGGAGCAATATGGATTGCGAATCGAAGACAACGTTGCCAAGCAAAGCGAGGCCGATCGCCTGACAAATGCTTGTCGGTCGCTGTTTTCGTTGTTGTGTTCGCATGAGGTGCCCATTCCTCTGGGTGACGTCTTCGAAGCGATCAGAAAGAATTTGTACCAGACGAATGTGACGACTAAGGGGATCCAGGCGTGGGTTGTGGACAAAGGGCTGATACCCCAAGGCTGATTTAGTGTGGAGGTGTTGGGAGGGGAAAGGGGGATCTAAAGAGGGTGGCGCCGCCACCATGGCGGGAGCATGTGAAAGTGCACCTTATCGGAAAGAGACCCTTTGTTTTGCTTTCCGTCGAGAGCTTATGCCCTTTCCCTAGTTTCATGAAGCTTTCAGGTGGATGGAGCAAACAAACGATCCCGACATGGGCTGCAATGCCCTCCCTGTTTGCTTTGGTGGAGGCGATTACACTCAGTCTCTTGGTGGAGGGGAAATGTGTTAGATATTGGTTTGCATGACTGACATACTGTCTACATCATGTTTCGATTACAAAAACTCCTGCCCTTTCTCCAATTTAGAAAAAAAAAGTCATGCTCTTGACATTTGACTTACTCTTCGCCCCTCCTCCCCCTTCTACATCTTGATGATCTTGAGAATTCTAACTTCCAAAAAGAAGTGAAACAAAAAAATTCTAATTGCCCATTCCTCCATTCCGGGCCGAAAGACTTTTCACCCTGCCTCACCATCGGCCCCAAATATTCGCTCACTGACACTCCATATTTCCCCTGAATCCAGCTCCAGCAAACAACAATCAACGTCCCAGTGCACCCCTTGATCCAAAGCCATGGGTGGGATGGTGCCCAACAACTGCGCATTAATCGACGAAACCTGGAAGGATGCTTTTCTGGGTCCACAGCGGACAGGCCACACTTCCAAAACTTCTCGTCTGGGTGCATATATCGCTAAGAATAGGGAGGGTCGATTCTTTTCCTTTCGTCGGATCCATGCGCACTGAGCCTCACGATATCCCTGGAACAGCAAGCATTGCTCAGAACTGACCTGCTTTCGTTGCTGATGGGTGGACGAAGGGCAAAACAGATGCTCTTGTTTGAAATTCAACTTGGATTAACCAAGCAAGAATCCTCCAAAAGAATTAATTTACTAGCCAGACTACTAGATTCTGGCAGGTAGAATTCAGTGACATATGGTCCCTCTGTTCCAAATCCCAAATGCACAAGGCAACAATCAAACCGAAAAGCTTTTCTTGGAAAAAAAAACCACACACCTAGAAAGCAGATCTACTGCAACTGCCCAATTGTACAAGGAGTGAGCTCAAGATCAGGACAAATATACCTTCCACATGCGAACGACGAGCATTTTTCCAGTGTCGAACAGAATCACTCGGCCAAAGGTATCCATCGTCACTCCGAGGCAACCGCTGGGGCTGGGGATCATCTCAGTCACTTGTCTTTTGCTATCCCTCAGTGAGAATCTCAATTTGGCAGGGACAGCATCAACCAGAGTCTCCTCCTTTTGACCAGATGAAAACAAGGACGTCACACCTGAGCAAAAAATTGACACAACCCCGTCATTTTGGCCCAGGATTCAAACTGAGGTCGACAATTTCTCAGCCGAATGCAATGATACCCCCAACCACTCAGAAACCACCCCATGTACTACGATGAAAGCGATAAACGACCCTTACTGTACCAGATTTCCATGCTCTCCTCCCCATGCTCCAGGCCATCCCAGAAACACCCAAAGTCATTGACGACGCTAGCCTTCCAAACATAGCAAGCGCCCCCCCACTCCCAGCCGACAACGAGGCATCGAAACCACCAATACAGGGTGACTTTCCGACTGTGAAAGACAAAAAAAAACAATAAGCACCGCTCCCGTGGAAAATCGTAGTGATCCTGCTACTACTACTTCTTTAACCCTGCCCCAAAAAACCAACTTTTCCATTTTTCTCTGTAATACACCAACGCTGAAATGTCTCGCGTCGTAATTTGCAAATTCAATCGAGGAATGAAACAAAAAGCCCCCCCACAACACCCAGCAGTGGTTTTTCGTTTTCTTGGTTTTCATTGTGTGAGTTTTGAGAGAGGTTTTCTTTTAATTGATAATAGCCGACTGGATGTTTTTTTTCCTACATCACGTGCTACGTAGGCTCATACATTACGAGATAATTTGCTTTGTTAAAAAAGGTTCTGTGCAGGTAATATGGACGAATATCCCCTGTCAAATTTATGTAATAATATTATCATAGGATCTCTTAAATAAAATAAAGGACTGTATCAATACATCTCGCTCAGACCTCCATCAGAAAAACTCCGTGATCCGTGCTGACCTGCACAGATAATTCCTCACCTGCCACCACTGACACAGTAACGACTTCTTCGCCACTGTCTTTCCCTGCCAATACGGATTTCAAACTGGGTCTTTTTTTCCCTAAGTTGATACCATCAGTCCTGTGGCCACACTTCTTGGAGACGTCGTATTTTCCGTGAGCTATTTTTAAGGAAGGGTCGGCCGCTTGACCCGCACCAACTTCATGAAATCGAATAAATGCCAATAATTCAGGGAGGGGTATGCAGACGATCATGTCGGGAAATGTCACCGAAACCTCTTCTGTGCCTTCTCTTTCTAGTCCTGCTCGAAAGGAAAAAAAAAAAAGTGAAAAAGGGGGGGGGGGGGGGAGGGAAATTCTCAATGTGTTATCGTGAGGGGTGTTGCTAGGTGAAATTATCGCAGAAAGAGGAAAGGAAATTGTGTCCTTCACTTAAACTCGACTCAGTTCACCTCACGAAAAAAATCGATTATCGTTTAGAAAACAAAACCAGTTTTTGAGTCAGTCTTTGAGTCAGTCTTTAAAAGTTTTTGAATCAATTCTGACTCACCCATCGAAGCCACCCGGGGCCTGATCGTCAGGATGCCGCTGGCATGGAGTTTCTGTCGCACCACCACCACCCCCAACATGTCGAAAACCAAAAAATCCCCTTTTTCGGTGCCCACCATCACATGGGAAGCCAGTGGCTGCAAGGCTGAAGGAGCCCCCTTAGCTCCACTGTTTCTTCCGTTTCGCTGACTGACATGGCACAGCCAGCAAACCGCAGTGATCCTCGAAGGGGCTTCGCAAACCACAGCAGCAAGGTGCTTGCGTTTCTTTGCGGAGCTCGAAATGCACGATGGCAGATGGATAAGGGAAAGATATTGACCATGACCCACAGCTAGCAGTGCCCTTCATAAAAACAACAAAACTATAAACGCATGATTTAAGAAAAAAAATGAATTCTCCCCCCCCCCACCCCCGCACCGATCAAATGTAGCACTGGAATCAAGCTGCTTCTGTTGGGATTTGAACTCCATGTCGCTTTCCAAATTTGAATGAATCGATGGAATCTAACACTTCTGGGGGATCAGAAGCGACATGTTATTTGGACAAAAGAAAAGAAAAGGTGAAAAGATTGCTTTTATTGCATACAATTCACAGTTTTTTGTCGAGAGGTCACCTTTCAGGAAATCCCGACATGAAAGACAGAACTCGACACTCACCTTTCAGGATGGAGGCACCAGATGCCTTTAGAATCATCCTGTTTCGCAGAAAACACACACACACGCACACAAATTATGGATAGTTTGAATTAAAAAAACACACCAATAGATTTTATTCTTCCTTTTTTCTCGCTCTAATGCAGGTTTTTCTTTTCCTTCTTTTTTTCCCTTTTGCTTTCTGCAAGCTGTTGTGCTAGGGGGGTTGGAGCTCTTCCTCCCTATGGGTATGGGGCTTACCCTGTGAAAAGGGCGCATTATCTTGGCCAGTGTGGGACTCATGGGCTCGCTCTGTTTTTCCAATCAAAGCAGAGAGAATGAAAAAAAGCCGCAACAAACTGAAAGAGGTCGGCGCGTGACGCCCTCGTCAAGAGTGGTAATGGGGTGCCAAATACCCACCTGAAGGCCAATAGTTTGACAGATTTCACCCACGGGAATGCGCATGGCGACCTCCGATCAAACAATCTGAGCGATTCCTGCCTGGGTTCGTGCGTCCAATCCTTACTTTCTTCTTTTCGTCGCGATCAGTGTTGGACACTGAATTCGACATGGGCGTGATTTAAGATTTCTCGCTCACCACGCTGGTTGGATGCGGCGCGAGTTGACGTCTTGCCAATCATGACGATTTTGAACGCATCCCCTGGACAGACGGTCCACTTGGAGTGTCACGGGTAGGCACCACAGGGCTGTGGGTGTCTTCATTTTTTGTTGCATTTTTCCCTTTTCCTCTCAATATTTTTTCAGTATCAGTTTCGGCAAGCAACCTGCTTCCTACACAGATGAATGTGTGAGGTAGGTTCAAAGATGTTGGGTGTTCTTTACCCCCTCCCCCACATTTCAATGAGATAAAGCCATGTTGGGGGCGAAAACAGGCGAAAACAAATAGCACATCTCCTGTAAAGAAACAAGAAAACAAGCAGACCCAGTCCTCTGTTTACTGGTGGTGTGCTTGACCAGGCGTGGCATTTCCTTAACAGTGAATGAGCACACCGACTACACTGGGACTGCCTTGTGGGATTCTGCCATCATTTTGGCCAAATGTATGGAGCACTTTTTCCCCATCGAGGCAAGCAAAAGCAGCCCACACCACCAGCAAACCCACAGCGGGGGGAACGATGTGTGTATAGAAAGCATCATCTTGGTTCGTTTATTTTGAGTTGATTCCCTGGAAATGTGTTTTGTTTGTGGGATAGACTGCTTTGAAGGGAAAAAGGGCGATTGAGCTGGGAGCTGGAACGGGTCTTGCTGGAATTGCCTGCGCCTTGTGTAACTGCGATGTTGTTCTCACAGATGTGCAGGTACAAATCATTGTACTTCATTCAATGCATGATCCATGCACATCATTGATTGGACTCCCTTGCCAAAGAAATTAATAAAAATACAAATAGAAAAATAAGAAATAGAAAAAAAGAAAACAGAAATAGTGGTTTTGGTGATGGAAAAGCAACGGGGGGAACTGTTGAATCGCTTCTTTTTTATTTACTCAGGAGGTTCTGCCTGCGTTGAGAGCATCTGTTGCCAGAAACTTGGGGAAAAAGGATGAAATCCAAGTAAAAGAATTAAAATGGGGTAACGATTCCCACGTGCAAGCCACGGAGCCCCCCTTTGACCTCATATTAGCTGGTGCGAGTTTTTGTTGTGCATGCTTTTAGTCCATACTCGATGGGCTGGATCAACCCACCAAGATGAATGTCGAAAAAGAACTGACACATGCTTTTGTGTGTGTGTGAATATGGCCAGCTGATTGTGTGTTTTCCATGGAGCTTGTTGAGCCATTTGTGGGGACGATTGTTCAGGCAATGGCGCCCTCCGGAGTGGCACTCATTGCTGTAGAAATCAGGTCGAGGAGTGTGTCGGCTGAATTCATTCAGCAAGCCAGCCAATTCTTTGACATGAGGAAAATCCCTCTGGAAGGTGGGTGCTCATGATGACACACTCCATGCATGGTTATCTTGCTGCTCAAGTTTCAAGAAATCGGTGTGGAACAATTCCATGAGGGGGGTTGGGGTGATGAATTTTGGTGCTGATTTTGACAGTTCTTGGAGGAGCCTATTTACATCCAGCGCTCGCTGTGTGGTGTCTGACTTTCTCGATGGAGGATCCCTGGTGGGATGTGATTCGACGATGGCCGGTTTGCAACCCTCAACAACAAATAAAAGCTCTTGATAATCAAATGGTGGAGGTGGGTCTTCCCCTTTTTTTGGTTACCATATCAAATATCTAGATTAAAATAGAATCCTGGATCAGTCCTTATAAAGCAAACCTCACCCCCAAAAAAAGCCAGAAGAAGAAAATCCATGCACCATCCAAATCCATGTATCGACACGTGTTTTTTTTTCAAATATCTGGCATTCGAATATCACCGACAATCACTTTGTTTCATTTACTCAATTCCTTTTTTTTTTGGTGGGGGATATTACCAGGTGGTTCTAGCCGATCCACCTCGCCTCGTTGAAACAGCTCAACTCAAAACTCACCCACACAGTGACCGAAGGAAGGCCGACGAAAGCGATGCCAAGCCAACTTACCTCAGAAAAATCTCTTCGTGGGGAACTTATGGAGGGACGGGGAAATTCGGAACATTTTGCTGACAACATGAGAAAAAACTATGAGACACTCCTCCTTTTGCTCTAAAAACAAAATCCTCAATATTCACAACAGCTGGTCCAGTTCTTCGTGTGAATAAGGGTCAATTCAGAAGATTTTGGCCCATCCTTGATACAATTCATTTGTTTTACATCCCGACGCTCACAGAACAACATCTAGCAGCATAAAATTGGAAAATTGACATCCCAAATGCAGCAGACCTCAGGGACAAAATTAATCAAAATCAGTTCACAAGTTTGCTTCATTTATTACCCTAGCCAGCCCACCACCTCCGTTGTTCCTCCCTCACTTCTATGAAACCAGTCATCCGTTGGTACTTACACCCCCCAACACACTGAAATAACCACCCATCACCCCTTGACATCCTCGTTCAAGTCTGGCTGACGCTTTTCCCTATCGTACTCCCCACGATACGCGAGTGAGCATTCAGTCCCGTGGCGCGACGGGCGTGGGTTTCTCCCAGTGCGACGAGATCGTCCTGTAGCCAGTGTAAGAGATTCCCAAAGCCCCTCCCACCAGCAGCACCCCCGCCACGCTGGCTACAGCGGCTCGGTGTCGGATGAAGCCTTTGGACCCCACTTCGAAAATATTGAAAACCATCGCTGGGAAATTTCCTTTCGGTTGTGCGTGGCTGTTTGATCCACGTCTCGGAGTTTGAGGTGAAATGCTGATCGTGCTGAAAGTCGTCATGGGGCCGTACGACAATGGAGGCAAAAAAAAGAATAACGAGTTCTTTTTCAGTGTTTGCGAAACGGTTGTGGAACGTCAGAAACGAGCGAGCGCGACGCGTTGGCAGGTAAAACTCCCTCGAATTAAAAAACTCTTTCGCGTTGGGCGAACGCGGCTGTTCACCCAGCACTTTTCACGTGGCTTTTGTCGTCACTGCGCGATGTCCCGTCGCTTGTTGGATCCTGGTCGTTAGTCCAAGTATCCGAGTTACCCTTTCATGTAGATCTTATGGTTTACGTTCTGTCGTTCGAGAATGATGTCGCACTCTGACGTTTTTTTCATTTCTTGTGTTGCACACACACACGAGTGGGGCTTCGGTGCTCTAATACGACTTTCCACGCGCGCGTGTGGGCGTTTCCCCAGCGCCGGTCGGCGTGTGTGTGCACGTTCTCGCAATATTGCCAACAGCGAATATAATACAATGTCGCCCAGGGATTCAACAAAAAAAAATCATCCAACCGTTGTTCCTGTAGTCATGAATCTGATCCCCTTCTCAGCGAATTTGATATTAACAGAATATATATTTGCATTTATTTGCTGTTGGATCCTGGATTTGGTTTCCTTGCTTCTTGGGGGCTCTTTTTGATGGAATTCTAACCTGTGGGCGAATGCTCGCCACCGTCTTCTGTGTTCAGGTTTTCACCCCCGGATGCAGAAAATCTGAACTGCTTCTTTTGGTGTCCCTTTTCTTCTCAAATGATCCGTTCATCGCCACTCGATTCCATCCTGGGATGGGGGATTTCTTCGAAATCTTTCTGCTCGACCATCCATGGCCCCCCGCATCGATGTTCGGGCAATCAACCCAAATCTCTGAGACCTTTGAGCGCCCAGAAGTCGCCCTCCGAGAAAAGCTCCGGCCGAAACGAATCGAACGCCAGAAATCCAGGATCGATCAAAACCACCCCTGGTCGAAAATCGATGGGGGCTAGGACCGCATCGGCCAAGAGGCGTAAGCGGGAGCATGACGACAAGATCTACACTCTATATACCAAGGCTTTCGGGGACGCCATCATGATCACTGCAACTCACCTGGCCAGCGATCGTATCGACCTCATGGAGCAGCCCGTTTTGATCGCATCGGTGGTGTCCGTGTGGTGGCTGGTTTCAGGATTTCAACGGGACTACGATTATCGCCCAGATTTCGAAGGGCCGAGTGCAATGGAGATAACGATGGGGCTTCCGGTGTTGTATGGTGTGACATCAGCATTGATCACATGGCTCCGGGTGATTCCTGGGGTGTTGGGGATTTTTTCCTTGATGGTTTCGCAGAATTTGATCGGGACGAGTCTGGTGATGCCGACCATCAACTTCTTTTCCGGGACGGGGAGCACTGGGGTACCTGCTGAATTGGAGGTGTTGTTGGCTTTGGCTGTAACCATCGCTTGCTGGCGAGGAATTCATGCGGGGCTGCGGGGTCAGTAGCAGTCCAGTGAAAAGAAATGGTGGGGTTGGGATTTAAAAAAACAAAAACAAAGAAAGCCTGGTTGCAAAGAATGGGAGAAATTTCCCCCACCCCTGTTTGCCTTCGCAACCAGGCTTTCTATGTGGAAATGTATTGGGGATGAAAACTTGGATATTTTCCTCCAGAAAAGGCAGAGAGTGTGGTTGTGTTTCTACAAAGAATGCGACGGAAGAATGGAGGGCAGGTGGGTCTTGTATTGAAAAAGGGGAGGGGGGGAGCTGGGAAAGCTTTTGCGGAGGATTTTTTTTTTCTTTACTTCAACGTTTCGTGGAGGTTTTCCACGGAAGTAATGCATGGAGCATGAAAATGAGATGAGATGTTTGTACAGTTGCTTTTCTGATTTTTTTATTTTCAAAGGGGAACAAGCCTGTTTGTAAAAGTGTATTGTTCGAGCGACTTTGCCTGTGCTGGTTTTGCCAGCCAATGATTTTTTCAAAGAGGAAGAGGGGAGGGGGATGTTTGGTTGGTTACAATGGTGTGGACAGGACATTTTGTTTCAAAACTCAGCACTGACTTTCTGTGATGGTAAGTCTGCATCCACTTGAAAAAATGTAAGAAAACTTGGCACACATCCCAATAACACTTCACACAGTAGTTCAAAATGAAAAAAGGTTTGCGAGCATTCCTTTCACAAAATACCATATACTATAACATAACAAGTAGACGAACAAAAGATTTGTCAGAAGCCATCCACCATTTCTTTCAGGACCCCTCTCCGAGTGGAGGACTTTGTGATGGCTATTTGAGAGCCCTTGGATTTTTTGACAGGTTGAACGAGGCATCCCCCAAAATCAAAATTGCAAGTAAGTCTGCCAGACAGCAGAGCATTCACAAGCGAATCAATGCCCGATCGTGGGGGATATTCTTTCCGGGCAATTATTTGCAGAACCACCAGCATGAGCCTCCGAACGACCCAACGGGTGGAACCTACGAAAGGCCCAACATCAAAAACAGCTCTTCCCCCATCGCACAAAGACCTGCCCAAACACACACACAAGAAGAGACGATTTCTTAAAAAAGTTGTTTGCAGGGACATCCAAATGAACAAAGATTGATTGGGTTTTTTCTAAACGCTGGATCGAAAGGCACCATGAAAGCAATCAGCACTGATTCCCGTACAAAAACAAAACACATCACAATTTCCCCACCACCGCCACCCCCCACCCTTCATTGCAGATCCAAGTTTTCTGTAGAAGAACGAATGCTGAGTCCTCCTGCAGTTTTCTTGCATCTGTGCATGATCGCTGGACAGCAGCAATATCCTCCGCAACACTGCACACACGACCGAAATCGAAAAATTCCAAAAAATAAAAAATAAAACGCATCGGAGGGTGGCAGAAAAACAGAACTCCAGCGAAGTCAAAAAAGCAAACATTATATTTTAGCAGAATGGCGGCAATCTGAATTCACCTGGGTGCACTTGCCAAGACTTTCCGAACTCTAGCTCTTGCAAAGAAAGAATCCACATTGGTCGGATCCTTGACGTAACTCAAACCGGCATCTTCACAATACCTCACCAGCTCGGATTTTTCCACCCCTTTGGGTTTTCCCCAAAACATAAACATACAAATGCACAACTGTCGGGTTATGCCGAGGCTACCGTTGATTGTCATTCAAAGCCTTTTGATGTACATGCAATGCTACTCAGACATGCACCTCTGAATCCTTGATTGCTCGGTCAAATGTTGGGGATAGATACCGTTCCTTCTGGATTTGAACTGACCTAGGAACGGCCGGAGCAATAAAATCGGGTGATCGATGGTGGAGTGCATGTTGAACAGCGGACCTGGGCATCCTGAACGAAATACACCATGGTCAATTCTCGATCTGGATGTGATTTTGCCGAAGCATTCATAGCGAAGAAGGCACTCAGGTGGACCTGGTCGAATCAGACTGGCTGGCTGCATTCCGCTCAGACCATCCACACCGCTGGCTCCAAAAAAGCGAGAAACGAAGGTTTCCATTTGATCTCCTACACAGTGGAATATCACATCCCCCATTACCAATTGAATTTCTCTTGACAACCAGCGACCCCCAAACGAGTCCTATATATGCATATGTATATATATATATATATCTTCCGGCCTTTGCACTTTGATTATCTTTTTGCACCTCGTTTCGTAAAGGGTCAAAGGATTGCATTAGGATGGCCAATCTTACCCAGATGATGCCCAGTTAACAGCACAGGAGAGTTGGCTGCGATGCAAGCCTCATACAACAATTCATATCTCTTTTGGCGAGCGAGCGCCATGGCTTTCCCTTTCTCAGGTTTTGCCCTCCCCCAGTCCACTGTTTTGACTAGGACCTCCAGGTTCGATGCTCCTGCCCCTTTGCTAACAGCAATTGCTTCCTGCTGGCTTTCTGGACGAAGTCCATGATCCACCACCACTGCCAAAGGCCTGTGGGTTTATAGAAACTTGGCTGAAAATTTTGGTGTCACAGACAAGGAGGGATAATATGTGAATTATTATGAGTTGCAACTATAAATAAATAAACAAATTCTGCAGTAAAATATCTTTTTTCTTACATTATCCCAGAACGTCATGTTTAATTTGGAAATCGATTGCATGTTTCAAAAAATGATGCCAAAATAATGGTAATGGAGTTTGAAAGGAGGACGGGACTGCGCTTGCCTGGATGGATCCCTCTGAAACAGTTTCAGATCGATGAGTGGGTCTTTTTGGTGGAGCAGGCTGTAGGTTTGAAAGCTGAGACTGCCAACATCTGAACCAGGGGGGCATCAAAAATCCAGGTCCAGGTATGGTACATATGCACAGTGTGCCTTCCTTTCATGATGATTTGTGACAGTTTCGAGTTGGATTTCGGTACCTGCGACGAATGGATTCTCATAGTCGTCACGAAAATCCGACGCTTCTTTTTGCATCCACTCTGCATGCATCCAGTCCAATAATGATTGTCACACTCCTGATCAAAACACCTGACGCTCTCTACTGGCGAGAAAGGAGGGGGGGGGGGTAACTTCTGGTGTTTGAGCCTGCATTGTCCCTGTTTCGGGAAAAATAAATAAATGGCGGCTGGAAGACACGCGTCGCTCGGGGGAAATGGGGAGATGGTTCGTTACCGCAGCACCATCTGGACGACAACGCCGCGAGAGCTGTGCTGTCGGGGCCGCCAGATAAAGCGATCGTGGCGCGGATCGACGGGGAGATCCTGTAGGACTCCAGAAATCGTTTGAAATGATCGAACAACACTCCCATGCTGCACTGTGAAGAACCTGTTCAGAACCTTCATTTTCTGGTGCGCCATGTGCAACTTCAGATTTTTCGACATTCAGCGGCTTGTCATGACAAGCAAGGGCTGCGACTGTGTTCCATTTTTCTGCATTTCTGTGGTTTTTAGAAGTCTTTTTGGGTCCAGATGAGAAATATGGGAGTACCCAAACACTGAAATCCATTGGAGAATGAACTCCAACTCTGATTGCTTTGGTTTGCAATTTGGTCAGGAAGGTTCTTTTTCAGCTCTGAGCCACATCAGTTTAACTTCCATGCAGTGGAAATAAGAACTCCCTCAAGAAGTTTCAGGTACTCAATTCTTGCTTCTCATTCTATGCATTTACAATTTTAGACCAGTAGGTAGTCAAATGACTGAACCCTTCAAATAGTTTGAATGCATTGGATTAAATGGAGTAAACCTTAAAGAAAACATATATGATGTCTCATGGCAGGTAATTGGAATAGTACAATGAAGAGGTACAAAAATAAAGTGGTACATGCACATCCGAAGACATGAACGCAGTAACAAAAAAAGACTTCCCATAAAAATCAGTCATCAATATGATCATATCATAATCATGAATATTATGACATAAATATAATGAAACGTACAGGAACAGTCACACTGCAGATCCACTCCGAAAAAGTGTTTTTTTTTTCAAAAACAGCAATATTACTATTTACAGGAACGCACTATCTCGTACGCTTCACACACAAAGCAAGGGTCGATCGACCTTATTCTTTTTCCCACGACCACACCCAATGATTTCATATCATTTTTTTTCTGGGTGATGCATGGTCCATGCGTTCCACAAATCAATCCAAAACAAACATTCCGCATATGACTATAGAATTCAATCCATACTCCTCCATTTTTTACTGCTTCAAAATAAGGGCAAAAGAAATCCCTATTATTCTTCATCACTGACCTCACAAGATTAGTCATTTGTGTTGAAGTCACTCATGCTTTTTTTCCCTCCTTGCAGAACATAAAAAACGAAGAGCCACAAATTTCAACATTTTTTTTCCGACTCTCCAAACCCCCAAGAGAAAAAAAAAGGAAAAAGCACAATTAGCATTCCCTCCACAATAAGATAGAAAAAGAAAAAAAGAGCAATAAAAGTCCCAACGAAGTACCAAATCATCCCAAAAAGGAAAAAAAAACAAACAAGCAAAGCAAATAGATAGTTCCCCCACACATAGATAAATAGTTCCATTGGATCTTTTTTTTTTTCATTGATCCATCATAAGGACATCCAGAAACACATTTCATGCAATATATAAAAGTATATATATATAATTTTTTCAAGATTAGTTCTTGAATCATATTCCAAAGGGAAGAAAAAGAAAAAAAATGGAGTCTGCGACTATGAAAACTCCAAATCCCGCAAAAAAAAACCCAAACATTTCATTGGTACTTCCCCCACTCTTTGCTCGAAAGCTCTAAAATGAAAAAAGGGCCACCTGCTTTTGGAAAAAAAAAGTCTTCCTTTTTTTTTCCCTTTTTTTATGTTTGTGCCATTTAGCATCCAAATTTGAGGACACAGTGTCAAGACCTGGTCTTTGACAATATAAAAAACATTTTGATAATGGCAATCAACCATATCCCCAAAAAAGTTCCCCATGAAAAAAAAAGCTTGGATCGCCCCCAGCAGATAATAACGAAATCCGATCACACCACTGAGATAAAAAGTGAAATCGTTCAGATTCCGAAGATCGGAAAATTATCACCGCAGACAATCTCGACATTTCCTCAAGGAAAACACGCCATATAGATAGAACCCAGATTCAGAGAGGCCAATAGGATTTTATTCCCAATAGCTCATTGGGTGGATGTTACCAAACATCATTTCTTGAGCACCAAAGGCCAACCGAAATCTACTTTCTGGGATCAAATCTAATAATCCAAGCATTCAACCCTCAAAAAACACCACATTTTAACAAAAAAAAACAAAGGAGGGACTCTTGATGCTTTTGCTCTTTTTCTTTCTTTCCACAGTATGTGAAAAGAAGAAATTGTAAAAAAAAAAGAAGAAACGCCCAATGCGCTCAATGGATATCCTTGACTCTTTTCTCACCTTTTTTTTCTTTTTTCTTTTTTTTTCCCTCGCTTTTTTCTCTCTCTGGAGTTTTGCATATGTATATACAATCATCAAGGGAAAATAATCCATTTTCTTTATTAGCTTCTCCCCCTAAACAGGAAAGGATAGCTTCTCATTTTGTTTTGCTTTTCTCGTTTTCTCTCAAACACATGACAAATCTTGCATATAGGAAAGAACAGTGACATCGACAAATGCGTCCCTGAACCTTCAAAAAACACAATGCATATTACTGCTTGTCTGGTGCAATTTCAGACGACATCATCTTGGCCTTCATGAGCACATTCAAGTTTTTAAGCAAAGCCGCCGAGCTCTGATTCTTCCTGGGGTTGCGGTTCACCACATCAGCCTCGACATCCCTCAAAGCAGGGACCTCCACGACATGCTGAGTAGGAGCAGCAGCTTCCTCTTCAGCACGCCTCTCAGTATTGACACCTCCCTCGGCAATGTCTTTTTCGGTGAAACCATCTGGCAAAGATCCCACGAATTCTTTGCTCTCCTGATCAGCGGCGTTCTGTTCGGCTGGCATTGCCCCCTCGACTCCTGCTGGCCTTTCGTAACGCTCATTGAGAACCACCATCTGGGGGCCCTCAGAGTTTTCACCGTGCTGCTCGTCCTTCAGCTTTCGGCCGAGGTGGTGCCTGTTCTCCAAGTAGCTGGAGGGGCAGGCCACCGGACGGTACTTCAGGCCGATCACTCCGTAGTGACGGGGGGCAAGCTTGTCGAAAGTGTGGTAAGAAAGATCAAAATGGTCCATATCACCACAGCACCTGAGGTTCAAAAAAGCAAACACACCACGAGGTTCAAAATTCACCCAGCTCCTCAAAACCTCAACAGGATTTCATCAGAGAATTCAAAAGCAAGCAACCATCGAAGGTGCTAAAAGTGGAAAAAGTGGAGCAAAAGGGAATCAGGCCAACCGTTTTTCCTCCATTGTAGATGATCAGGTATCAAGATATCAAATTCCTGGACTCACCATCTCTTGTTGGAGTACGAGTTTCCTTTGTAGTTGCATGGGCAGCTATCCACAATCGTCACGGTCACAACTTTCCATGGATCATAACAGGCGTTCGACCTTTCCAGCTGATTCCCATAGTTGTCCTTGAAGTTCATGGGCTCGCACTTCACCTCGTAGCACTTCCTGCATCGACATCGACCACGTCACCTCACATATCCGCATATCGAGATTTTAGCGTCCTGAGCAAGATCGCGCATAGGGGGCCCCCAAAACAAATCCTGGCACTCTGAACCGAGCAGTCCTGACGAAAAGCACAGTAGGAACACTGGCAATAGAAGATCGACCTACCCACAACTCCAGTTGTACTCGTAATGGGAGTCAGGAATGGCGGCGACGTCCCAGCCTGTTCCCTGGAGACGAAATCGCAACAGTGATCACCCCAACAAAACCAAAAAGACAGAAGCCTCCACACAACAACACCCGAGGAAACCCCCCTCCCCAGCAAGTACCTGCCAATAATCGATGTTGCCGTAACCGCAGCTTCCTCTGCACAAAGCCAAAAAGCCAGTGTGAATTGTTTTCCAAAAGGGCGGCGCCGCCGTAAAGAGACAGCAAAAGAAAATTGAAGGGCGGTTCGGATAGCCATGTTGCACAGCCCATTAACGAGCGAGCGAGCCAGCGGCGGCGTAGGGTAGAGATCAAATGGGATTCACTCACGTGTGGATGCTCCACCAAATTCCATAGAACGTCGCTCGTCCCCAGCGCCATCCGGCCTCAGCTTGAACAACACCAGCAAGCGGCGATGCCAAAAAGCACACCAAGAGCGCCATAACCTTGTTGAAAACCGCCATGATATCCTCCTCCTGAATTGGACTTCGGGAATCGACTCGTCAAACTTGTTTGATGGGCAGAGGTACACCAAATACTGCAGAGGTTGCTCCGAACTCCTTCACCACTCACAGACCACAACCAATCCACACACAAGTCGACACCCGAAAGTCCAATCCCGATGGTGATCAGGGGCAGGGGTCCGCGATAAGTAGAAAACGAACGGAAACATCGTGAAGCTTCAACCGGTAGGAGGGGACTGCGGGCCCCTCGACGTCAAATCCATTGGCTTTCTGTCAAGTACTGGACGGACGGCTGAGAGGTGCGGAGGGACGTTTTTCGCGAGAAAATGCTGAGACAGAGGAGACGTTTCGGGTCTACATTAGTCACCAGAACTTGATGTGTTCTTGCATTTCTTGTCAAGCGAAAGTACAGCGGGTGGCGGTAGCTCGGCGAATCCCATCCTCCCCCTTTCCAGCCGCCACCCGAGAGTTCTCAACCGAACAGAAAAGTTTTGGACAGCATCAAACAGCGAAATCTGAGCTGGGGGGAAGAAGTATCTTCTTACGGCCATCAATGCATGGATATGTAACCCTTGGAAGGTCATGCAGGGAATGACCAATTAATCTCATTAAAACACTCCGAAACAAAGCCCCTCCCCCAGACAAAGTCAGTTGTAATGCGCCTGCTGGACTGCTCTGCACAAACTATGGTGAGTCAGCATGGCTCCTGGGAAAAACCAACCACGAGAAAAAGAAAGCGAAGGCCGTGGATGGTTCTGTGGGACAATGTCGCTGTCCTGACGGCGCAGAGTCCAGAAAACGGGGACGGGAGCAGCCCGTCGCCGAGTTTATGAACTGTTTTTTGAGGATAGATCCACATCTAGCAAAACGTGAGCTCCCCTCATGCCATCCACGCATTCTGTGAATTTTCAAGAAGGATGGGCATTTCTGGGGGGGGAGGGGGGTTGGATGTCAGTTGTCTTTCCCCCAAAGTGTCATTTCTTGGCAGCTTCTGCATATCTGCTGGATCTGAATCCACATCTTTTAGAAAGTGTGGGTCATGTGCTGATGAGGCATTCATCTGGTGCAGGCTGTGAGGTCAGACAGGCGGAAGAGGGTCGAAGCTCTGGCTGGTGTGACGACAAGGCAATTCAAGGTGATCTTGGTGGGATCTTAATGGGGTCGTCAAGCTTTGGGAAATGCACTGACACATCCTCCCACGTGAAATCCTGTTGTGGCAATCATGAATTGCATAAAAAAAACGGTGAGCAGCATCGCTCATCTCATTTCAAAATGGTTTGGGTATGATTCCTTTGAATTAAAGAGTTGACTTTGCCCCCACCCCCCCCCATGTATCGATGAAAATCAAACTGAACAAATTGTCTAACCAATCCTGGTTCGATCGATTTTCGATTGGAGGGAGCATTGATTCGTGTGTGGCTTTCTCAGCAGCTGGATGCTCCGTCTGTTGTGGAAAGTGCAAACAAATTTGAGACCCTCATCAGCCATGATCACGATACCTCCTGCTCAATATCATAGTATCAGGTCTTCTTCCTCTTTGCCCTCTGTCTGTCATTGGGCATCCAGCACAAATCGCAGAACCTCGGCACTCACATGCTCTTCTTCTCGCCGCTCCACCACCTCTATCAATTACCATGAGGAGTTCAAAAGACGCTACCTCCTGGCGAAAGCAAATGAGGGTGCTGGTGTGGTGTTGGATGGTGGGGTTGGGGGTGGGGTTGGGGGTGGGGCTGGGGGTGGGGCACCGATCGGGAAACCAAAGGCAGTCAAAAGCAGTCCAGCAAGGAAACGCACGAGATCCACCACCACAAAATCACCAAATGATGAGGGGAATTCGTTTGCCAAATCCGTGACACCGGTTGGGAAATCCTCCAAGAGAATGAGCAGCACCGCCGCTGCTTCGAATGTCAGATGCGGCCCAGAAGTGATGTACGATTTGAGACAAGTCGGGGGTGTCGGTGAGAAGACCGCTCAAGTGATCTTCGAAGCATTCGGTGGGGAAACGGCGAACACATTGAATTTGAATTCAATCAGAGCTGTACGTGAGCTGCAGACGGTGAGTGGGATCGGCCCCGTTAAAGCCAAGAAGATCAAGGAAGACTGGGATGCTGGGGAAGCGACCAGGGCACTGACTTCGGACCTCATACATAAATGCAAGCTGGATTTTTTCACGGCGAAGCAACTGGTTGCCAACATGGAGAGGAAGGAGTTGGATCTGAACGCTGAGTTGGACAAGGATCCGTACATCCCGCTGTTGTACGCCAACCCTCAGATTTCTTTCGAGAGTGTGGATGGTTTCGCAATGAGGAGACTGGGGGAGGAGCAGGCCAAAGCGCATCCCAGCCGAGTGTGTGCAGCGGTGATCCACGAACTCAAATTGGCGGATGTTGAATATCAACATTCGTGCCTTCCATGGGGGAAGCTGAAGCACAGCACGGCAAAGCTGCTGGGATATGCCTTGGAGGATAAAGAATCAGAACAATGGATGGTGGACAGCATTGTCCGCTTCATGTCCAGGAAGGACCTTGAATATTGGGACTTGATGATCTGCATCGATACCCGATTGTCGAAGGGGCGGCTGAGAGATGTCAAAAACTGGGGCAAGGGTATGCTCTGCTTTCTCCAAGCTCGATGGGACAGCGAAACGGCGATTTGCGATGCAGTGGTCAGCCTCTTGACGACGCCCACCAGGAGGCATTGGAAAGGGGCAGCCGCCGTCGGAGATTTGGAACGTGTGCTGCACAAGAAATTCCCCGGTGAATTTGATTTCCAGGGGCTCTCTGATGGCCAGAAAAAGGCACTGGAAGTGGCGCTGTCGAACAACATCGTCGTGATCACTGGATGGCCTGGCAGCGGAAAAACGTTTTGCATGAGGTTCATCATCGCATGCATATTGAATCAGAAGGGAGCAATGGATTGGGGATATGATGCTGTGGGGGTGTGTGCCCCCACTGGGAGGGCTGCCAGCAATCTCAAGGGGAAACTGGGGCTCCCAGTGGATCCAAAAACTATACATCGACTTCTGGAAAGGCAATTTGGTTGGCAGAAAAATGACGAGGAGGGTTGGGAAGGTCGAGAGTTGTTCGTGCACAACCGACGCTTCCAGTTGCGTCACAATTTTTTGGGAGTGGATGAGACTTCTATGATCGATGCGAGTCTGTTCTCCTCGCTGTTGGAAGCGGTTTCGAGAGGTACAGGGGTGTGTCTCGTTGGGGACCCCAATCAATTACCCTCCGTCGGAGCCGGTCAAGTCCTGCAGGATTTGATTGATTCTGGAATCGTGCCAGTTGTGGAGCTCCGTCAGATCTACAGGCAAGCGGAAAACAGCGCCATCGCTGCGAATGCCCATGCATTTCTGAAAGACCAGATGCCGAGCTTCCAGAAGGTCACTCTGAAAAATTTCAAAGATTTTCCGAAGAAACTGCGGAGCGATTGTGTGTGGTTGGAGGTGCCGGATGGGGTGAACGCAGAATTGGAGGTGCAGAGCGCCATGATGGATGTGATTGAGGAAATTAGGAGCCCGCGGGATATCCAGGTGGTGTCTTGCACTAAGAAGGGTGACCCTGGGACGATCAGGCTCAATGCGTTGCTCCAAGATTTGCTGAACCGTCGCCATCTGAAGAAACCGGAGGGTAAATTCGAGATGCTCGACCACGGTTTGATCACCGTGAGGGTACGTGACAAGGTCATCCAGTGCAAGAACGATTATTCGAGAAACGTGTTCAATGGAGACTTAGGGGAGGTCGTGGCGGTGAATGCGAACGATGTGGATGTGTTGTACCCTGGCCGAAACGCTGTGAGATATTCCCGAAGAGAGTTGAGCCAAGTGCTCCAGCCTGCATGGGCTTTGACGGTGCACCGATCACAGGGGGCAGAATTCCCCATCGTGGTGATGCCTGTCGTTCCAGGGAAGGCCAACAACACCAAGAAGATGTTTTACACCGCAATGACCCGGGCATCGAGGCACTTAGTCATAATTGGCACCAAAGATGGCTTGCATGAATGTCTGACAACGGAGACGAAAGCACGGTTTTCGGGGATCAAAGCGAAATTGGAGAGATTGAGAAAAGAGCGCAAACTACCGAAGGTTCAACCACAAGTGTTTGGATAGATTTGTTGTTTTTGTGCTCTGGGGGGGAGGGAGCAGCAGCCGGGGGTGGGGTGGGGTGTATGAAATCAAGGGGAATTGTGTCTCTCGATTTTTTCTTGCTAGATTTAGATGAGAGATTTGTTAGCTCGAGTATTCCTGTTTTTTTTGGGATCAGTAGTGTTCAGGGATGTCTTAGTGGTGCATGGTGTAATTGTCACCAAAAAAAAACCCACAGAAAACAGCATGCATGCAAATGTGTGGTTTTTGGATTCATTATCACCTTCCAAAACAGAAGTTGATGCTTACAACCAAGAATCTGACGAGTGCTCCCAACTCGTCAAGGAAACCAACCAACACACACAAGAAAAAATTGCTCTCTTATGTACTACCTACCATCGCACCCAACCCCTACAGCTCGTTCGGCTCGAACGAGTTGCTCCTGCCCCTCATTTTCTCATAATACATGTTTTGAATCCTCTCGGTAAAACTGGCCCCAGCTCGCGATTTGAACATGAACACCCCCAAAGCAACCCCCAACACTGAGATCACAACAACAAGAAAAACAACCCCCCATCGAGACATTGCTCCCGCCTTGGAGGCTTTTACGCACTGTCCTCCCATTGTGAAATCGCTGCCTGATATCCTTTCTCCACCCTGCAGAAGATAAGACATTCAACTGGTTTGATTAATCAGTTGAATCAGTTTATAAAAATAAAAATAATATAATAAAATAAAATATAATATTGGCGCCATCTTTCAGCCTTGCAGCTCGCCCATCTAAAACTTGGATTGTAGCACAAGGAAGGTTGGAAACCATCGCCACAATATCTTGCCTAGGAAGCAGATCGAACCCACAACCTACCTTCAACGTGTGGCCTTTGGCACAATGCAAGACGATCGGAGCCCCGTCGATTTCATGCTTGCACACCTTGTTTCCTTGCCTATCATCCTTGCAGGTGCACGGAACAAAAGCTCGAGCGTTGTCGACTTCCATGTCGATCGGTTTCAGGCTCCCCTCTTCGCATCCTGACGCACAATACTGGCTTCCCCTGCTTGAGATCATTTTGGTGCCTCGCAGACAGTGAAACGTGTCTGGATCGCACTCCTCCGATAAGGTTGCGGGGCCATTGGAGGGGCGGATGCATTTCCTCAGACAAACCGAGTCCTCTGACACAGCAGCAAAATCCAAACTAAACAACCAACGAATCATTTTTCGTTTCTCCAGATGGAGTGTCAATTTCAGGAGTACTTTAATTGACGACTCCATCCTTTCTCACCCGTTGTATGCATGATTGAGTCGATGCATTCGTCTTGCACGCAACTCTGTTTGTTCTCCGTCAGCCGCCAACCATCATCGCAAGTGACCCTATCGCACTTGTTTCCGTAGACACACTTCTTGCCTGGCTCGCAGACACACGAGCGCCAGCATATCTTGTGGTCCCTTAGTCGTCGGTCAGGGAGCTGTGAGTCGCCAATACAACTCAACCCACCCACATCGACCGAGCAATCTCCACCATTAAAGTTTGCCTACGCAGCCATCAACGCTCGTCAGTCCCCGACAAGCTGTTTCAAAAAAAATCATGAGAGTGTGTTGAGAACATCACCTTGCACTGGCAAATCCCATTCTCGTTGCAAACTCCATTGCCACTACAATCGTTCAGGCAAGACACCTTCCGCTGCAGGTTTATCTTGTAACCAACTTCATAGTTTTCAATGGGATTGTAAATCGCCGCCCTCCAGATGCTATCACCATCCTGCGAACCAGAATTTGCGGTCAGTACTTGTTGGAAAACCGAGACACGACTGTTCCCTGTATCAGAACCTCGCCAATTGTTGTCTTACCAGAATCGATGGGCAGAGAGGTACGTGGAAAGGCTTTCGCTGCTCTCGCAGCTCGACCGCATATGTGTAGTTGTTGATGGTTGGAAAGTCTTGGGCGCCTCCCTGCAGCATGCATGCACTTGACTTTTTTGCAGCTGTCCAAGCTTATTTTTGATGTGTGTGTGTGCATTCTGAAACAAAGGGGTCATCCTTTGATTTGGACTCGAGCAGGCTTGGTTGAATTCTACCTTGAGAAGCAGGAGACGAGGTGAAATTGATATAAAGGATGGGTACGACTCGCTGAAGAACTGGGCTTCGACGGACATCTCGACGTTGTGTCCAGTCGACATAGTGGAGATCTTTGGCAATTGGAAATATTCATACTCCAGACGCTTTTCACTCTGCTCGTAGGGCTCATTGAACGCCAGCTTCTTGCTTGTTCCCGAACAATCGTCCATGAAATATCCCTGTGGCTCATGATTTTTTCGTCAAGTTTCCAAGAACGAGTGAATGTTCCCAGCAAGAAAGAGCTGACAAGAAGTGGGTGGCGTTGAAAAGCAATTTACCCTGTTGCACTTGCAAGTGTTGAAGCCATCAGCTCCCTTCTCGCAATATCCGTTTCCGTTGCAGCCAGAGAAGCATTCAAACTTGCTGATTGTCAGCGAATGCTCACTGAAATTTTTCCCATCGGAGTAGACACCAATAAACCACAGGCCTGCGGAAATTTTAAGACAAAAGTCCGTGAATATGTCCTTCAGTGTAAAATACCCAGAATATAAAAAGCTAAGGGTGTACCTTCTCGGTAAAATTCATCTCCATACTTCAGCTCGACTGTTGGGTTCTCTTCATCCCGAAGCCTACGGGACGATCGCAGATCATATCCTATGAAGTGTTTTGTGGGTGGTCCTCCCAGCTTCGCAAAAAGTTGGAGCTCGCCTGCGATGCATAAAAAGATTGAGTAGGTCTCGATAGTCCAAATAAGGGCACAAAAATCACAACCAGAAAACTCTGTTCTATGTATTTCCTTCACCAATATAAACGCGCGAGACCATTTCGCATTGAAGGTCATTTCATAGCTCGGAGCTATTGCGCTGTCAAAATTATTTCAAATATTAATATTTGTCGAACAACGAGAAAAAAGAAGAATGCTTCAGTTTTCCAGAGATTGGGGATTGGACCCCATGCTCTTTTGTTAAAATTACCAGTGTTGTCCAGTTCTGGCATGGCCTTCACCACAACGTGGAAATCGTCTCGTGTCACGTTGAAGGAATAGAAGTGCCACAGTCCTCCATCCAACCGATTGTGGGTATCAACATAGAAACCGTTATAAAAATCCTCATTTTTGACAGCCGTCAGCTGGGCGGAACAGTCCTCGAAACCCACACCTGCAATATCCAATCCAAATTCTCCGCTTCCTAAGCGAACCTTTCACCACTAGACGCACAAAGCCAATCAAGACTGCAAGGAATACGTACCCTCCACAGTTAGTTCATCTGGAGGTGCATATGGAGCCCGACAAACACAAGTCCCGTCGAGTTTGCATTCTGAATATCGACGCTCTGGCTCCGAAACGCCCAATGGGGTTGAACACATTACTGCACTGCCGTCTTCCTGAAACGAGGCGGCGCATTGAGTGGCCTTGCCCCTTACACACAACAGCCATCAACAGTTCAGAGGCGATCAAGCATTGCGACAAGAAGTCCAACCCACGGATCCGCAGCTCGAGCTCACCTTATGGTGAATTCGGTGCTGCCGGTGCCATACGCAGTTACGCACAAGTAAGCGCCTGCAAAACGAACGGAACAGTGTCAGAGCGTCACGATCAAATCACAACAAAACCAATACGGGAGAAGAGTGCCGCCCACCTGTGTAATCCTTGTCGACCCCAAAGTCCCGTTTCTTTAGAACCTTGACAACTGTCTTTTGGATGGCGCTGGATATTTCGATAAAGTCATAGTTCCCTTGGCTACGCCCAGGAACTTTCCCCTGCGAGAGTCGAGAGGAGATCCGTTGGGAAACAGGGAGCATGGCTGAGAGCTGGCACAACTGGTCAGAACATCTTACCTCGTCATTTGGTCCGCCAACGAACAGTCCATAAAGATCAGGGTCTCCTTCTTCGCTGGTCCTGGACAGTTGAACGGCAAGGTAGTTCCAGGGCTCATTGAAGTCCCTGGAGAAGTCATTAGGATGAGCTCAGGCACACGTACTAACAAGACGACCCCCGACACAAGACGTTCTTCGCTTTCTACCTCCAGAGGATTGGCACTGCAAAGCATACTGTGGCATCGGCATCCCGATCGATAAAGCTACAGTTCTGATCGCGACAACCCAGTGTCATGTCCTCTCCATCAAGGTTTGCTCCGTAAACGCCTGTGGAAGTTGATGCTTTCTTGAATTATAGAACATCCTGGCTGGGCCCTTGACGGTACTACAATGCTGAGAAAAGGGATTTTCGGTGCGATGCACCCAGTACTTACGGTACTCGCAGTCCTCGCCCGTCCAACCAGCAACTCCAACTGACGGAAATGGATTCGTGCAGTTGCACTTCTGGCCGTCCTCTATCAAACTCCCATGCCCACCACAATCTGCGAAACACACAACTCCTTGATGCACACGAGCATTCGAAGTAACCGCTTCTGGCATGGAGCGTCGTTCAAAGACGTCGAGGACGAGCAACAATAGAGAGTTGGTTTTCACCTTGTGCACCCACTGCACCGACCAACAGCAACGCCAGCACCATCCCCAACGCAGGCATCTTGAACCCCGTTCCTCGCGGAAGGATGTGACACAGTTCCAGCGATATCCTTCCCGCTCGGAGATAAGCACGTCCGTGATGGAGGACAGAAACGGTTTGCTGGCGTCATTTCCCACGGGTCTGACACCAGAACCTTGCGTTCACACGTGCTCCAATGCGAATTTGCTTCAATTCCACTGCATGTGCACAAGCCAAGCCCTTGGCTTTTGCTTGTAGATTGGCGCTTCCCCTCACCACTCTCCAGGCGCCAGTCTGCAAGCAAAAACTTGAGAAATGGGGATGACGGTTGGAGGCCTTGTGCATGTACGTCCAGCCAACAGCGGATTTCGGTTGTCACGCCGACACGTCGTACGTCATCGTAAGAAAATCGAAAGTCACACAAAACACTCGTCAAGACCCTCCTTGCGGTAGCAAAACCCAGAGAAACGGACTCCGTCAGGGTGTCCACGCTTGTGTGTAACCTTCCCCTTCCGAGTCACGACAGTGAACGCATTTCGTTGGTCCACATCGAAAAACGTGCGTTTTGTGGATAGCCGACTGCTCTTTTCGTCGCAGCGTTGCAGACGGAACGCAGCGCACATCGGGATATTGAGCAACCCCTGCCAAAAAAGGCTCGACGGGAAGGCGTCCCAGGAACAAAAAAAAAGCAAAAAACAACAAAGATGGTCGACCTGCAGAATCGTGTGCAGGAGTTGGAACAGAAAGTGTCGAGCTTGACTCGCGACCGGGAGCAGTTGTACAAAGACATGGAAAAGCTGCTGATGCAGAGCGACTCTTCCTTCTGGTCGGGGTCGTCGGTCTTGTTCGAAAGAATTTCCCACGCCGAAAGCGAAAGGGATAGCCTGCGGGCGGAGGTGTCGCGCCTGCAAGGCTTAGTAAACAACCTTCGGGAGGACGTGACCCAACTCCGCGACATGAAACGCGCTGCGGATGCTATATCGAAGGAGGAAATCGAAAAGAATCAGGTTCTGGAGAAGGAGCTCGCGTTTTACAAGCAGAGGGGTGCGGTTTGGATCGAGGACCGAAACTTGCACCTGTACGAGGTCGAGGAGCTTTCTCGGTTGAACGTCAAGCTGGAGGGTAACGTCAGGGAGGCGAAGGCTGCCTTGGATTCGGAGCGCGAGAAACGCGTGAAAGTGGAGGAGGATTTGGTTCGCAGTCAGAGAAAGAACAGTCAGATGGAGTCGCGTCTCGCGGAGTGCTCCAGGATTCCCGAACTCGAAAGGAAGTGGAGGGAAGCCTCGGAGGAAGTCGAACTTCTCACCAGGGAGGGGAAAGAAGTCGAGGTGGGTTGAGGATCCGATCGGCGATCGGCATGCAAAATCCGAATCCATTCTTCTTTTTTGCGCTTCGTTTGCCTCCCCCCAAAAAGAAAAGAAAAAAGTTAGAATTAAATTTAGTTGCTTATTTTTGGCTATCCTATGATATTGAAGACACACTGGATGACGAACAATAGCCCAACCATTAGCAGCAGAATATTTCCTATTATTTATAGCATGAATCTTGTCTATTTCCTGCGATTGATGGCACTCTATTTGAAATAAGAAATCAAACTGAAATGGCCAGCGATGAAAATTCGAAGGGAAAATGTTTCGTTAGTTCCTTTTAAAATTTTTCTTGTTTTTTGATGGGGGGGGAAGGGGAGGGAAGTGAGTTTTTACTGTTTGTTTTGCCGAACAGTTGGAGTTGGAAAAATGCCAAGATGAGCTTGAACACTTCAAAGAAGAGCTCGACTTGTCGTACAAAACAGCTCAAAATCTGAGGGATATGTTGAAATCTTCGAATGAGGATGGGGACAAGCGAGTTGCCGAGCAAGTTGAAATCGTCACGAAATTGAAGGTGATTGATCACATGAGGGCGATAATAATAAAAATAATAATAGGGATGGGCTAAATCATCTCGTTGTGGATGGCCTTCTTTGGGCAAGTTTGCCTAATGTAAATTAAACGTTCATTCAAATAATAGGGATGTTCAGCAATTTAATGCTATGCTACGTTTCAACATTATTACTAATCGAGATAGGGACGTTGGGGGGGGGGGGGGGCGAAATTGTTGAGGAAATTTTCGCGATACCTGTGATCCTTTGAGGGTCTCGTAACGTTTTTGCAACCGTTGCTTAACATCCCTGATGACGTTTGATGCAGGATCCTTTCAGCAACTTTGAATTCAATGTGAAAATAGGTTGCTTAGGTTTTTTGAAATGGTTGTATTCAGTCTGCTTGAAGCACTGCCGATACAAGCAGCCCATTTTGAATGCGAAACAATAATATTAAATTTTCCTAAAATAATTATCGATCTGTTCTGTGGAAGATGTGCGACCCCGACAATGCAATAGCAACCTGGAGTTTGAGAAAAAAAATGTGTGTGTTTGTGTGTGTTTCTTTCCATTTTCTATTTCCATTTTTTTTTTGGCAGACCGAAGTGGCAGCTTTGAAAAAGGAGAAGGAGGATAATTCGATGATCCTGAAGAGGGCAGACGAAGCTCTGACCGCCGCCGGAGCTCAGGCGGAGCTTCTCAATATGGAAAAAGAAAGGGAGGTGGAGGAGGTGCGGTGCGATTATGAGGATCGCCTGGCCGCCATGAAGGCCGAGTTGGAAAGGATGACTGACGAGAAAGATAGGCTGGAGGAGGAGCGAGTGGCGTCCGTTAATGCGAAAATGGAGGTCGTCATGAAGTTATCGGAGAAGGAGGTACACTCTTCATCGTATCAACGAACGAAAAATAAAAATAAAACTAATTAAAAATAAATGAAATAATAATAAAAGCCTACTCTGTTTCCGTAAACAGTAGAGATTTCAGAAAACAGAAAATCGTGTGGGCCAAACTATTTCCGAAATCTACACTTCCAGTCAACGTTTTGGTTTTCCATGAATCAGTATGTAGCTGTGGGTGAAATCTGGAGCATGGATGCTGGCTTGACGAGAAATTTTTGACGGGTCGATGAATTTCTGAGTAGTTTTCGTTGTTTTGAGTTGGTAGGCCGAAATTTCCAAGTTGAGGTCGAGGCATGGCGGTGGGGCTGATCAAAACGGGTCGAAACACGCATCCCAACAACAGGTGGCAGCCGA
Organism: Bryopsis sp. KO-2023; assembly: GCA_030272585.1. Taxonomy (NCBI): domain Eukaryota; kingdom Viridiplantae; phylum Chlorophyta; class Ulvophyceae; order Bryopsidales; family Bryopsidaceae; genus Bryopsis; species Bryopsis sp. KO-2023. The sequence goes on along the minus strand of BSYQ01000004.1, from coordinate 3,585,942 downwards.
GCAGCCAGTGAAGTCGACGTGGTGGTAGCTTCAGGTGCTTGTCGTTTATTCACGCCACAATCCAATGGAAAGATCTTGACTGGTACCAATATTTTCGATCAGTCTTTTGGTTTTTGGCTTTGATTCTTCACGTTTTTAATATTCCATTTTCACTTTTGCCCCCCTTCTGTATAATGTTCATTTTCTTATCATGTGGAACCATCTCATGCCATTTTGCTATTTCCGATATCTATTGGGTGGTGGTTTCTGCATCTTCCTTGAGTAGCTTTGTGTTTTTTTGAGGGGAGGCCTTCCTGATGGATGAGCTATGGAAATGGCTATGATTTATGAATTTAAAAAAATATATATGATTCTTTTTGAAGGTGTATAAATCATGAATGAAAAAATCCAGAGTGGGGGATTGCGGGGAGGTGGTTCTGGGTGTGAAAGGTCCTTTCACGTTTTAAAAAAACAAAAATGGTGATATTTGTACAAAAAACACAAAGAAAGCGACGATGGGCAAGGATGCATGCCGTGCCGAAGGAGGACTTCTTGACAAGCTCAACACGATTCCGCAAGGGACTATGCGTGGCGAAAGCCAAAAAAAAATGAAAAAGGCATTTTCAAGGAAGAATAGAGAAAAAAGAGAGAGAGGGAGACTGGCAAAAATACGAAGAAAAAAAACGCCAAGGGGAAGAAAAAAACGAAAGTTGTTTTTTTTTTGTTGTTGTACATATCTGTGAATACGATCGGCTCTTTGAAAGGCTGAAGAAACGGAAAGCAAGGTTTTGGGGGGGAAAAAAAACGAAAAAAAAGTGCAAGCATAAGTACATTTGGGGTGGGTGGATGGGGGGAAGGGATGTACAGAGAGAATTTGAATGCGGGTGGGTCTGAAACGGAGGAGGAACAGCAATGAATGAGAAGAGAGTTTAAAAAAAATCGGGATCATGATGTTTTATGCTTGTTGAGAATACATGACATGGTTTCGAGGGGTGGGGCGGGCAGAAAAAGGAAGTGTCAAGGCAGCTTCGCTCTAACAAAAAAACAAAAAAAAGGTGGGGACTGTAGAGGGAATTGATGATGGTTTTGACAGGATTTGGCCGACCGACCGTTCTTGGTTGAATGTTTTATGCTTTGGTGGGGGGAGTTTTGCGTGTTTTTATATTATTATTTTTTTTTTGGTGTGTGTGTGTCCTGTTTCAGATGGTGGGTATTTGATAGGGAAAGAGAGGAAGCAGGCAGAGAGGGAAAGAGAGAGATTCTTAGTGTTCGATTTGGCTGTTTGCATCCATTTTATTCATGGTGGTTGATCGGCAGCGGTTGAGTGTGGAAAAGTGCTCTCCACCACATATTCTTTCTTATCGGTGTGCATTTTTGTATTAAGAGAGCCCTTCGTTGTTTTGAAGTGCCAGTTTTCAGGCAATTGATCAGTTGATCCACACATAGCACAAAGATTCTTAGGAGTATTTCTTTTTTTTTGTTTTCCTTTTTCCTTTTTCGATTCTTGTTGAGGATTATTTTTTTGTGGTTGGGTGGTAAAACAGGGCCGTCATGCTCTCTTTTTCGGTTGGGGTTTTAACACAAAGTAGACAACAACGTCCTTTCGCTGGCTTGTCCCGCTCGCATCCATCGTTTTTGCTTGTTCGTGAGGTGTTTTCTTGAGCATTCATCGTGTGCAAGTTTCGTGTGAGTCGTTTCTGGAAGGCGCTGTATGCCTCCGCAGCCCATTGACCAGCTTCCCTTGACCATTCCAAACCCTATCCTCCACCAGTTAACCAGGATTTGAGCACTCAATTCGTTTCCACTCCCGCATCAAACCAACGATTCCCGAGCTGGGAGAGAGATGGATCAAATGAGCTTCTTTGGGGATGGGCTGGAATGTGGACCAGCAGTCGCTACTCAAGCATACCCACACCAAAGCCAGATTCCTGTCATTTTGGCTGATGAGCACGATTCAGAAACCTCCACCAGCCCAGAGGATGCTCTAGAGAATGTGCGAATCAATGAAGAGCTGCAACGGCTCGATGAGAGGGAAGAGGCAATTGAGAGTCCTCCAATCGATCCCACCGAAATCCAACCAGCAAAGGAACCCAATCACAATGAGACATTGGCAGTTCAGACACCTGCAACCCCAGATGCTTCTACAGCAAACATGGGGGCTGGAACAGAGCAGGACAGGCTAGGCGGCGCAACAGGACAGATCGACGCTGGTGAAAACGAGGACCTCGAGAAGGCCGATCATCCAGAAAACTCACCCACTGCCCCACCTGCTTCAGATCCCGTTCAGGACGAGTTTTCTGGGGGCCCGATTCACAAGCAGACTGTGCGTGGCGGCTCTGAGAAGGAATCGACGTTCTCCGAAACGTGGGAAGTTCTCAGAAACATTGAGGCTCTCATCAGGGAATCGGTCAATCTGCCGCCTACGGCTCCGCTGACGGAATGCAAACCTGACGTTGCATCGCAGATACCCAAAGAGCTCATCGAAGCCCTCGAGGTAACTGGCTCGGAACGCAATCGATTGCGTTCGATATCGAACTCCAGTCACGGGAGTACTTGTGCAGGGGGGGCGGCTCCACGCAACACGTTTCGTTGTTTCCTTGCGCACCCCTCACTCCGTGAACAGGACGCTTGCAGGACACAATTTCCATTCTCGCACGCCAAAGAAAGAATGAGAGCAAGGCGGAAGACGCCGAACACGACGAAGCGGCTGAGCGGCCCTCATCGATCCAGCTGCACGAAATCAAAGACCTGGAGATGTGGGCAATAAAGAACAAGTACTTGACGCATGTGTCGTCGACGACCGTCGCGGGAGTGCTTCCGCCTGAGGATCTCAGTGCCGATACGAGGGCGTGTGGGTATCCGGTGCCTCGAGTGTACCTTTACCAGCGGCTCGAGCAGCAAGCCAACTGGAAAGAAGAACGACGGTTGCGGATGGCGAGAAAGGTGCACAGAAGGTGACGACGATCGGATTGTTTCTGGAGGGGTTTATCCTACTGGGCATCGCTCCTCAATCACGTGGGCGAGGTCGAGATTTGCCACACTCTATCTGCGTTAAAGCCCAGCCCGGTGAGCTAATGGATGTGTATTGATGCAGAAGTCGAACGAATGGAAAGTGTTAGGAGATGGGGCGTCGACCGTCGGATCCGTGAAATATGCATCGACATCACAAACCAGCGAACTCCGCCCAACCCTGAAGCAACAAATGGAGAAACACAGGGCGCAATATGTTGGCAAGGATCTGGACTTTATCTACAAGAGCAAAGAGAGGAAAAAGCAGTCTTTCGATCACCACAAAGAGGTCGGATGGGGAGTTGGGCTCGTGCAGCCCACAGTTTCTTCTTTGTCTGGGGGATGGTGATATTGACGCTGGGTTGATTTCAGGTGATGCGGAAATCTGAGGATTCTATCGAAAACCTTCGAGCGCAAACGCGGTCCATCAAGGTCAAGCAAGAGTGGGTAAGGTTTCAAGACAAAGTCCTGGAGAGGGTTCGACTTCAACGAGCACTTGACGCCGCCATCATCTCAGAAAGATCATAGTTTTCGAGATTCGATTTGTCTGTGGGAGGGGAATCTTCAACACCTTGATAACTTCCTTTTGCCTGGCTTCCCACTCCAGAGGAGACAATGTTTTTGTGCAAGAAAGTTACAGGCCACCATACATTCCACCCCAAAAAGTAAACACTCTTCCTTTCATCAGCAAACCAGCTTCACCATCTCCTGAAATCTCATTATTCCATGGCATAGCACACCATATAAAACATGCCACAATCAAAGTGGTCCTCTCTCAAATAAGGGCACATCCTTAACCATGCAAATCGATCATTCGCCAGCAGATGCCAGCATCATCCATTTGCTTATTTCAAGTACCAAGTGTCGATGTTCGGAACGCCTTCAGTTGACCAGAAAGCACCCCTCCCAGCCATTTAAAAAAAGTAAAGGGACTTATTCCCTGGTGGAGTTCTTGAGTTCATAAAAAAGAGGAAAAAAAACATCCATCCGCTTACTAATGGCTGAAGCTCGACATCATATACATATTGACCATAGCACGTATTCAATAACAAGGCCTTCCTCACCACAAAAAGCATTGTGTTAATAAGACAGCAGTGTTTTCTTGAGGACTACGCTCGCACACACACCTCCCCCCTTGCCAAAAGATGTTCAATCCAAAGGGGGGGGAGCAAGGCATATACATATGAACAGCAAAAATATCGCCACATCACTTTCTTGTCGGCGTGATGTTCAGAAAATCCATCAAAAACGCATCTGCATGTTGGTTGAGCGCAGTGCTTTTTCCTTCAGCCACATCTTCTCTCTGCTCCTCGAAATTTGTTTCCGATGGTGCATCCATGACATCGCTCGTCTCATATCTTTCATCCAACACCAACATCTGAGGTCCCTCCTTTTTCTCACCGAAAGGATTGTTGTTTTCTTTCAGCTTCCTGCCGAGATGATGCCTGTTTTCCAGATAACTGGCTGGGCATGAAACAGGCCTGTACTTCAAGCCGATCACTCCCCATTTTCTGGCTGCCAGCTTATCAAAGGTATGATAAGACAGATCAAAGTGATCCATGTCACCACAGCACCTACACAGTAGGACAAAAAAAAAGTCTTTCGAGCTCAAAAAACTGAAAAAAAAAGTCTTTTGAGCTCAAAAAACTGCTTACGATCGCCTGGTACATGCCAAATGCTGGAAATGTGCCGTTGAGCTGCGAAGTCACCCACCATCTTTTGTTGGAATAGTGGTTGCTCGCGTAGTTGCAGGGGCAGCTGTCGACGATGGTAACCGTGACTACCTTGCTGGGGTCGTAGCAAGCATGGCTCCTCTCCAACTGATTTCCGTAGTTGTCCTTGAAGTTCATAGGCTCGCACTTCACCTCGTAGCACTTCCTGCATCGACAGTAAAACAACCATCACGCCGAAACATCCATAAAAAACCTGGCAGCCGCCTTTCAGAAAGCTCAGGACACTCACCCACAGCTCCAGTTGTACTCATAATGGGCGTCAGGAATGGCGGCGACATCCCATCCTGTTCCCTGCCAGTAGTCGATGTTCCCATAACCACAGCTCCCTCTGAAAAAACAGCCAACAACAAGGTCAATATCCGTAAGCAGCCACGATCCATGAGGAAGAATGCGTTGAACATCAGCTCACGTGTGAAGGCTCCACCAAATCCCGTAGAACGTCGCGCGACCCCATCTCCAATCGTTCGCGGTGGCACTACCGAGCGTAGCCGCCAGAAACACCGCGATCAAGCACAAGGATGCTTTGAACGACGCCATACTGGGAGCAGCCTTTCCTCACAGAAACACCTTTTTGGGTTTTCGGGGTTTGTCTTGTGACTTTCACCAAAGCACCTCCAACCAGTCGCCACCGCTCAACGTACTATGCTCAGCCGCAAAACAAGCCCGAGAACCCGCTTGAGAAGTTGGAAGGGGGGTATTAAGTAGGCAAGCAGCATTGTCGGGGGTGGGGAGCTTCAGCGAGAAGCGTCAGCGTCACAATGGGACTTCGCACGCACGGCTGGCCATCAAGACGTCAAAGTGAGGTTGGCCGAGGTTTTGCCGTCTGGGAATCGATGGGACGTGGAAAAGAAAAACGAAACGCCATCCACTGGTGTCTTTGACGATGAAACACTCAGCTGAGCCTGAAGGCAGCAAAAACTAAAAAAAATCAACACAGCCACCTCTTGAGAGGCGACCCCTTCTGGGGCTGTCCTACAGGATTTCACTCCTCTGTTGGGGAGACGAAGAATTTGCGTGCATTGGTCAGAGTCAGCCAAATTCTCAGTTGCCACGGGTGCACATGCATTTCCATGTTTTCAAACACACCCACATCGACACCCACACCCACACCTCACTCCGCGAGGATCCCACTGCTACAGCCCACAAAATTCAATTGCATAAAAACTTCAAGAGAGCCGTCGAAAGAAAACCGAAGAACCAATCCAGAACTCCATCAGGCATTCAAATTCATTCTGAGATGATGGCAATGTTCTAGTCAGACGCGGGTGCAAGATGCTACATTCAAGTTTCTGTCGAAGTGTTGCAGTGGACGGTTCGAAACAAAGTTCAGAGTTTTCAGCATAGGCAGGAGGTCGATGGCGGGCGGTGGCGAGGATTGGGAAACCGAGACGAACGCGACTGAAGATGAGGGAAAGGAGGTGAACCACACGCGTAAGCTCGGAAGCATCCACCTTCTTTTCAGTCTTCCCCAGTTTCAAAGCGTTCCTGTCATCATGCGTCGCAGCGATATCGACGTAGCGAGCTCACGCCAAACACGAGCTCGATTTCCTACTGAGAAAGAATTTCTGTTGTGCGAGACGTCGGCGGTGGTTCGTTATCGAAACGCAGGTTGGGGTGTGGGTAGGCGATATATGACGTCTTTGATTGTTTTCCAAACGGAAAAACTTCTGTGGTGGTGGCAGGACTTTCAGCTTACGGTCGCATTGGTATCGCATCTACGTGAGGAGAACGCGAGCTTGAGGGACAACTTCGAGAGCGTGAGTCAATCCCAAAGAATATTGTCGAGCGAACCTCGACGACGTCAGTTTCTCGATAAGGAAAAGATGCTCCGAAATTTCCCTCGGTGTGAGATTTCCGCCAAGAAAAGCTCCCATTTTATAGAGGGCCTTTGAACAGCTCTTTGTTTCTGAGCGGGCCATTTTCGGTTTGGTGAATGAAGGGGTGAACAGCACAGGTCTCAAATTCTGTGAATTTGATAAAACTGATCAATTGATTTATTGTACACTCCTTAGCTCAAGAAACTCCATGTAGCATTGCAAGAAGAATGCCGCACCCTGCATTCCAATGCCCGTCAGTTCCAGAACGAAAAGGTGCGGTTGGAAAACATGGAATTTTTATTCATGCTCCGCCCCTTGTTTTCTTTTTGTTTGAGCTGATTGAGCCAACCGGTCTCTTCCTGTTACAAAGGGTGCCTTGGAGGTGGACCTGGAGTCCGCCCAATCCACTCTGAGATCTCAAGCAGAGGAGCTTGCTAAGGCAAGGTTCAGAGGAAACAACGACAGGTACACCCCTCCCGAAAAACGAATTGAGAAATGAAATTCCGTATCGCTCCAGTTGCACTGTGCATGGGCTGAGAGGGGCCGATTTGGAAGTCGGTCGTTTAGTGATTTCTGTTCACTTTTTGCAGTGCAGTGGAAGCTGCCAAGGCTGAAGTTAGGAGAGAACTGGAATCTGTTTTCTCTCTGAAAACTGATCTGCTTGAAAAGGTACCAAAGCAACAGGAGGAAAAATCAACAATTGGGCTGAAACTGAAAACACCTCCACCAATGAATTCTTGCAGCCGCTTCGGTTTCAGTTTCATCTTTTAGGGGGGGGGAAGGGTTCTATCAAAATTTATCATGTGTCTTTTTTGTGGAGAATTCTTTAGATGTATGGACCAACAATTCTGGTTCAATCAATGAACTGCTGTTACGAGGCGGGGAAAGAATGCGTTGAATGTCAGTGTATTTCAGGACAATGCTCGACTGGAAACGAACTACTACTCCTTGAAGGCTGAATACGAGACTCTGAAAGCAGAGACAGAAACAACAGTAAGTAATTTTCTGAAAAGACAGTTTACCGGCACCAACACACATCCATTGTGATATCCAGATGCTTGATATTTCCGATATCGATTATGGCCTGCAGGACTTTTAACAAAGTGCCATTCAATCACAGATGAGATCACTTGCTTGGTGGTGTTTTTTTCCCTTCTTTTTTCTCTTTTTTTTTTTTAAAGGGGGGGGGGGGATCCTGTCAAAATGTGGGTGTCTGAATGCATGGTGAGCTCGTGTTTTCTGCATGTCAGAGCCTCCATCACGAGCAAATGCTGAAAACCTGTGCTGCCGATTCCGAGTCCAGACTGACTGCACTTCGTGAACAAGTAGCTGCCCTGAAAGGCCATCAAGGTGAGAAGAAGCAAAATTATTCGCTGTTTCCTTCTGGCTTACCTTTACTTCATTTTCAACCCCACCCTCCGATCCCCTTCCTTTATGACACATCACTTTGACAATGGTCTTGCAAAGGGAGAAAAAAAAAGGGAAATAAAATAGTGTAAACCATATGATGGTGTCGACGTATACTCGTTGAGAAGACATGCGGTTTTTCCCTTTGTCTCTTTTTTTTGGGGAGGGGTGGGGGAAGGAGAGAGGGGGAAAATTTCATTGTTTTTGATGGTGGCAGGAATTTCTTGGACTGTCAAAACTAGGGCGCTGAGTTTCCTTTGTTGTTTGAGCATTGATTTCTTCTGTCTCTTTTCTTTCCTGCTTGTGATAATCTTGCAATAGAGCGTGCAATCACCCTTCAAAAATCTGTAAAAGATTTGGACATGGAGAACGATTGCTTGAAAAATAAGCAAAGAGAGTTGGACAGCAGTCTCAGAGAAGCCAGGTAAATTTGTTCTGAAATAAAAGAGTGCACAGCCCACATTAAGAATTTGTACTGGAGGCTGGGCTATGGATGGGGGTTTCAGCCTGGAGGTAACATCTAGCGGAAAAAGAATATTTCAGTGGGAAAAAAAAAAGAGCACAGGACACTCATATGTTGAAATTGGTGTGCGACCTCAGAAAAGAACGAGCCGAAGCTTTCTGCAAAAAGGATGCCATGGAAATCGCCACCGAAAGGAAATTGAAACAGGCAAAGGTATGTCGCCATCAGATTTTTTTTTCCACCTCTGCACTATCAGCTAAATAGCGATTCATCCGCAGAAGCTTCGTTTTGCTTTCAAAAGGTTGATCTATAAATTTGCGCACTGCATTTTTTTTGTTTTTGATCAGGCTACGGAAGTGGAGCTCCAAGGAATGGTGGAATCGATGCGAGTGAGAATTTCTGCTTTACAACGAGAAGTGCAGTCTGGTCACGAGAAGCATCTCCAGTCGCATGCCCAAATTTTGGAGCTGCAGACTACAGCCACTGAATTATCTCGAAATCTTGAACAGGAGTGTCAAAACCACAGGTATCATCAGTCAGTCAGTCAGTCCGTCAGTCTTGTACTGTTCTGCGGACCATCTTTGAACCTTGCTTTTTCTTGAGTTTTATTTTATTTTATTTTCCTGCCATTGATCTTGTACAAGTATTCTGAAGGGTTGGGATGAGAGGTGCGGAAAAAAAAATAAAAAAGATAATGGTTTGCTCTTTGAAATCGATTAACTAGGGCAGAGGTTGGATGTTTGAAAAGCGAGCTGGAGGATGTGCAAAATCAATGGGAGGTCGAGAGGAAGGACTTGGAAAAACAGGTTGTTGATCATTGCACATCCGATTTTTCTTTTTTTTTCTTCCTGAAATGCTTTGGGCTTGGTGAAGATAATGAATGTACTGTTGGTTTGTGCAGTTAATAGACAGAGAATCCATCGTTTCTCGATTGGAGGCAGACCATGAAGTCGATCTGCTTCGAGCCCAGGATGAGTACCAGAAGGCCACTGCCGAAATGGAACAGCAGCACAAGAAAGAGGCAGAGAAGTTTCAGGAAAGGGATCGCCAGTTGCAAGCTGAGACTAAGTCGACCAAAACTCAACTGGATGGTGGGTTTCCTGAGCGAACGATGTGAAAGCAAGAGCTCGCAGGACATGGGTTCGTTCTTTTCTGGCGCCATTCTGGCAGATTGAATCAAGAAACATGAAAATGAAATGAAGATCAAACCCCACAAAAGATGAGAAGTCGTAAAAGTTTTGACATTACCTTTCTTCTATGATGTTGTTTCCACCCCCTTCTCCCCCCCCCCCCCCCCCTGTCTGGCAATCGTAACACATGCATGTGCTTGCAGAAGCGATGAAGGGGCATGCAGAGAAGGTCGAGCTGATGGCAGGAGAGATAAAAGGTTTACGACTGGAATTGGAAAAGGCGGTCGATCGAGCCTGCCTCTCAGAGCACCGATGCACGAAACTCCAGAGTGAGGTGGAAGGTGCCATGCTGCAGCTGGAGAACCACAAGGTGAGCAGACAAGACAATTAGAGCAAAGGTCACCATAAACACTTCCATCGCAATATAACCTTCTGACATGCAATGGAAATCAACTGTTAACTGAGTGAAATCTCAATAACCAGCTGTCATGCTCCATTTTCCAATGATTGGGATTCCTCCACCACCGCAATAAGGCTTTATTCATGCACAATGCGATGGTTGGCATATCTGCCCTCTGTTCTTATTGCATGGATTTGTGCAGGACTGTCTGGTGGGCCACGAAGCGCGCAGGTCGGAGCTGACGTCCCAAGTCGTCGCATTGAAACGTGAGTTGGACACGTTGGAGCAACGGAACCAAGATATGGCCTCGCAGCTCATTCAGTCGAAACTTGAAACGCAGAAGATCGACGGGGACCTCGAGAACGAGAGGGCAAACCACAAACATCGAATCGAGGAGCTGGAAAGATCGTGGAACTTGAAGAGGTCCACTTGGCAGGAGGAGGAGGCGGCGGCTGCAAGGAAATTACGCGAGGAATCCACCCAAAAAACAGCGTCGCTGGGGAGAAAGATAGCGAAAGCGAAGGACATAATCAAGGAGCTGCGAAGAGATCGACACGACATGAAGGCCCAGATCAACGATTTGCAAGCAAAGCTGCTTGAGGTTGAAATTTGCAAGGGAAACGGGTTGGGTAGTCCAGCGGGTGTAGGGGTTCTAGGAGTAGGAGGGGATGAATTGTGGAGGGGTAGTGATTTAGTGGGGGATGAAATTGGGGGAGTGGATTTGTCGGGTCTGTTGGAAGATATGGCGGCGGTCCAGAGACGGCAACAAGCCTACGTAGACAACATGAATTCTTGATTCCACGCAAACACACACACACACTCGCGAGGATAAACGCCAACAAAATACTCTGGTTTCCTGTAGAAAAGGAAGGAAGCAACAATTCCATTCAAGAAACACTTTCCGCCGAACAGCAAGCGAGTTTCGATTTCTACCTTTTTGTCCACCAACACCCAATTTTGAATACCACAAATGGCGACCATTGTGGCTATCCCATATGTTGCCGTCCAGCTGCTCATGACTCACCTTCACCCCACTCCCCATACCACAAGCGCCAGTTTCTGGACAGGGGTCCCACACGAATCCCCTCTTTCGCCAAACCGACCATTTTCCGGCACGTTGCCCCAGAGCCATCGATTGCGATGTCAGCGGGCTTACCGAGGGATATCCTGAAGTGGGTCCTATCGTTGGATCTCTCTTATCAAGTGAAGAACGCAAGAAGGTATGTTCAATCGTCTCGCTTAATATCCACCGCGAAAGCTTTGTCTAGAGCAAAGAAAAAGCTCAATATCCAGCTTTCCACGGACGGTTCGAGGCGAACGCTCGATAAGGAAGAAGGGAAAAGCAGAATACCGGTTTCCGCGTCAAGACGACTGACGTTTCGACAAGTACTGCACCAATTGGCAAGAAGTTTCACGCCTGCATGTGAACCCTAAGCTTGATGGAGAATGGGGTGTTTCGCTTTGGGCAAAGCTGGGGTTTGATCGAAGGGAGAGCGCTCCGTCCAATGAATTCTGCTGAACATCGTGGGCCCCGTTTTCAGGGACCTCTCGAATGGATTTCTGTTCGCGGAAATCCTTTCGCGCTATTTTCCCGCAGACATCCGCATGCATTCCTTCGAAAACGTCACATGCACCGAGAGGAAAACCGCCAATTGGCACGTGCTGGACAAATTCTTCAAGGTAGGCGTCCCTGACCACGAAACCGTCGCCTTTGAGTTTTCCGGTGATGGTGGAAATATCGTGTCCGCTTCTCTGAGCACTTGGCGTCCCTTTCTTTCTTTTTTTCTCTGATCAGTCGATGGAGGAGTGGGGAGCGACTGACGGCGGCCTTTTCCACAGAAGCATGGATTTCACGTGGACAGCCGCCAGATAGAGAGCATCGCACATTCGAAAGGGGATGCGGCCGTGAAGCTCCTGTGTTATCTGCATAGATCCTTGCATGGAGGGGCTTCAGTGAGGTGGGGCATCCTCTGCGGCTTTCGAAATTCGGAAAACAAGCGGGACTCAGTGTCAGATTGATATTCGTTGGCTTTGGGGGAAAAATTCAAATTCAATTCGCTCTCAAGACTACCAAGTTTTCCAGTCCTGCCTTAAAAGCAAATATGATGACTAAGAGTTATCCCTTTGAAATAACAGGAGCAGGACCTCCATCGAAGATGATGCAACTAGCAGCGGTCAACGAGCTCCATCCCAGTGGCAAAATTCTGGTAGAGAGAACCCAAGGGCCCCTGGAATCCCCTCCTCTGTTTTCTTTGTATTTTCTCTTTTTTTAAATCGCAGATATCGATGTTCTGAATTTTGTGTGGCTTTTCATTTCAGGTCCTCCTAATCAAGTAACTCTGAGATACGGGACCCCGAGAAGGTCAGACCCATCGATCCTTTCCAACAATGAGGATGAATGGTCCCCATCGCCCATACAGGCACCACCACCACAGGTTTGCCGACAATACCTCCAAGCAAATGCTGCTCCGGAAGAGTAAAAAAAAAAACACAGGAGCCAACTAAGCATGTTTGTCCGTCTGTGAATTCTTCAGCCGATTTCAAACGTGCCGAGGTTTCCGGTGAGGCAGAATTCCCTGGCTCCGTTTGGCTCCGGTTTTGCTGCATATCATGGGAATTTGCATGAGATTCCAGATTTCCTGCCTGCCGATGGCCCCTATTCCCTCAACCCTGCTAGGAGGTACTCTTCGATGCCAATCCCACAGCACCAGCCCCTGATGCTGAGAACGCACAGTTTACAACCTGGTGAGGAATTTTTTTCTCACCCCTACCCAGATGAAATCAATCTAGATGCAATTTTGGAATCTGATGGATAACTTCCCTCCTCGATCAACCTCTTGCTTTCGTTTCCAACAAAGGGCAAAATAGTTTGCGAGTCGAACAGAAAAGGAAGTTTTTGTTGTGTTGCACCAGATTTTCAAGCTTCCCGACAAGGATCTGCATCCAGTCATCCAAGTGAGGTTTTGCTAAACATAACTCATCCTCGTCACTGAAATTTTTTTTTTGCTAGAGTGCAGATGGTCACAGGCAGCACCCCCAAAAAATGTAATGCTGAGTAAAAAAAAAAATGCTGAGTAGAAAAAAAAATGCTGAGTAGAAAATTTGGTTCAGTGACCTGATTGAGGTGTGTGGGTGCCACAAGGTATCGGGTATCTGATAGGCCAGCCCCCCGAATTCAACGGAGCAGTGGAGGCCCCAGCATTCCCAGGTGAGGAAAATACCTCAAGACAACAAATCGAATTTGTCCAAATTGTACATTTCCTGCTGGCCGTTTTCCAGGTCACACAAGTGAGGATCATTGCTTGGCGTTCGACCAAATACTGAAAACAACCCAGAGACATTCAAGAAGTGCAGAATCGATTTTATATAAAAATTGGGGTTTTGTGGTAGGTTATCAAGGCGGCGGGGATCCATCGTTCATGGTTGGGCATTCAGCAATGATGGGGGCCAAATTTTCGGAAGAGCCAAATTTGGAGTACGACAAAAAACCTCGCCAAGTGGATTTCAAGCCATACACTCAAGAGGATTTTCGAGCCATGAACTATGATGTAAAAGCTCAAAAACAATACTGGCAGCTGGGGAAGCTGGGACCAGACCTCGAAAACCCAGAAATCCAAGAAAAGGTATCTGCACAGACACTTTTTGCTTCTTTTTTTTTTAAAGAGGGGAGTGGGGGAAAAGGACAATGCCAATGTATGCTCGCCCCCAATTTGATGCCAGACTATCTGGTTATTATTGATCGAATTTGGGTTGTTCAGAGGTCCAAAGCCGATCGCATGAGGGAATACACGAGGCGAATCGAAGAAGCCAAACGCAAAAACACGCTGGAGCAGAAAACACTCGCAAGGAAACCCTCCAAGCGGCTGTCCATCGAAAAATCGGTGCGAGAACGAGCGTTACAGTTTGCCAAGTCGATTCCTCGACCCTCCATCAAGCCATCCATACCCCCGATCAACAAACAGATGAGCGCGGGCCGAGGGGCAAGGAATGTCGATGAGCAGAACGAACTTGAGAAACTGGATCGAAGACACGCGGAGCAGCGTCAAAAGGTGGAGGCCATTCGAAAAGAGCTCGAAAAATTTGGAAATAACAGATAGTGGCGGCGGAGAGGTAGTGTCAAACAAAAAAGAGAATAGGGGTTGGGTGTCGGAACACAGAAAATTCCCCTGAAGTAGGATTGATGGATGGGTTCAACGGACTCGGGTGGAAAGGTTTGAAAAGCATGAGTGGTGGCATGAAAATGCATGTGTATAAAAAGGAATGCATGTAAAAAGAAGTGGAAAACAAAATGAATCATTACGAAATTTGAAATTTAACCCCCTTCCCCCTCCTCCTCCACCCCACACCATCTCGTTCTACGAAATAGGTGACGAAAGCAACTCAATGTCTCTGTACCCCCCACCATTAACTAGATAACACGTTGGCTATTGCCCCAACTCTTTTCACCATAACATAGATTCCCCCATTCTCGCAATCGCCTTTTTCTTCAGACAGAAAACATACATCCAACCCCCCACCCCCCACACGTCTTTGTCATTTTTTTCAGTTTTTTTTCCCTTTCGCAACCTGGAAAATATCCATTACAGATGTTGACCCTGAACCCCCCCTTCTCAAAATTACAAAGACCAAGATATATGGTAATATTCAATCCAACCACAGCAAAAAAACACATCTCTCTGATTCCAATGCCACCCTTGATGATGATTACAAAAAAGAAACAAAAAACAATACAAAAACAAAACAAAACCAAAAGAAAACTGAACAGTAGCTTCAATAAATGCATGTGTTTTTTTTTCTTTCTTTTTCCTTCCGTCGTTACATCCTTTTCTGTTTTTTTTTTCCGCGCTTTCGATTAAATTTTAATTTTTTCCACCCCTCCCCCCCTTCAAACCCCTGTGTTCAGCAAGGAATGTGGTCTTGTCGCATCGATTCAAGAATTCTCCCTCCCCCCCCCCCCCCCCACCCCTCACTCTTTTTTTTCTCAACCCCCTTTCTTTTTTCGCCTGACAAAAGGCTTCCAGCACTTCTTTTCTTTTTTTTTCTTTCCCAAAAAAAACAAACAAACATCTTGCCCACATTTTCTTACCCATTTAACTAGTATTTTTTTGTCTCTTCCTCAACCCCTCGTGTCTATTCTCCCCCCAATATGGCCAGACTCACCAAAAAATATATATATTTAATAGAAACGGACCCCAAAAAAAGAAAGTCACCACAGAAAATAAAACGCGCAACGACTAATTAAATTCCCACCCCCGGACCGGCTCTCCCCCCAAATGTTAAGAAAAAGGACGGATTACGAAAGACCCCACAAGCAGCAATGCTTTTCACTCCGATTAATTCCTTGAACCCCCCCCTTCTGATGATATGAAATCCCTCTGCAGCAAGGTTAAGAAAAACAAAAAAAAAATAAAAATGAATCCATCGGACTGTACAACCCACTCTCATTCGAGCTATTTGGGAAAGCTGCTCCCTATCTCACTCTTTTTTCTTCTTCGCTTTTTTTTCCACTCACTGGATTTTTAATCTTGCGTGCCCGAGTGTTCTGTTGTAGATTTTCTGCTTTTTTTTCCAAAACATATGAAAAAAAAACACTATGAGAAACACATCGACGACTGTGCTAGGTTTCTCTTCCCCAACCCCCCCCCCAGGTTTCTTTTTTTCATTTTTCTAGGATTTTTTCCCATTTTCAAGATTGCTCTTCGAACACAACGATTTGGTTTCTTTTTTTCCCCCCTTTTTTTCATGAAACAGGCAAATTCGAAATGGAATTCTGATGCAACAGCTTGATTCTTTTTTCCATAAGCATTTCTTCAAAGGAATATATTCGATATATATTTTCCCAGTCGCTCATATATATATATATATGTTTTTTTTTCCTTCGTCGTCGTAAGAAGAGTCCCCACAGAAAAACATTTCTTTCCAAATGTAAAAAGTCCTACAACTGATTTCCCTCTTTTTTTTTTCGTCTTGTTTCGATTCAACCCCAAACAACAGCCTTTCCAGCTTCTTGATTTCTTTTTTCTCCCTCTTTCAATTTTCCCAAAAATAAGGAACACCCCAAAAACACCAAAAAAAAAGAAGAATATTTCTAGTGTTACACAACCCTCAATTGCAAATCGATAAGCCAAGAAAAAAAAAAGGGAAAAAAAAATACAAAAACGAAATATATGTAAAGAGGAAAAAAACACAAACATAATGGGGATGGTATGGAAAAATTTGTGGAGTCCCAATTCTAGTGCGAAACAGTTCCCCCCCCAAAAAAAAAGCGAAATTTTCCCATTTGATTTTTTTTTTTTTCATTCCCTCCGAATATATTCTTCCCCGCTTGGTTTTCATGCCCTGGAGAAAAAAAAAATCATGAGACAGCCCCGTGTTTTTCTTTTCCCCTCATCCTCCCTCCCCTTTACAAAACTTTCTCTACCCTTGATGCTTTTTCCCCCTCAACCTCCCTCCCCTTTACAAACTGGATGAACGATGTTTCTCACTTCCCCCATTCTCCCCCCCAAAAAAAATCTTTTTCATTAGACGGTTTTATGCACTCCATCACAAAACCACACGCAGATATAGACGGAAGGCAGAAAACGAAAATGGGGGAACCCCCCCCCCAAAGAAACAGAAAGCATGGAACACCATGAGAATCCCATATCTCCACAGCACAAAATCAAGTGATGCAACCCCCAACCCCCCCCTCCTTCTTGCCACGGAAACCCATCTCAGCAAACAAAAAAGCAAGAAATGAAACACGAAAAACGCAGTAGTCGCCACGCAGTCCACAAGAAAAAAAACAGTAGCAGGATCCTTGCTTCTGTTTTCTTGTTCTTTTCTTCTTTTTCTTTTTCCCACCCCTGACCCATCAATCAACCACCCGGGCAAAAACCTCACATACCCATAAAATCCTTTTCCTTTTAAAATTCCATCACGGATCAACTTTCCTTCGTCCTGTTAATGCATATAGACAACATATATATATTTTTTTCAGCAGAATCCCACTTTTTCTGTTTAAAAAGATTCTTTCTTTCTTCTTTTCTCGATGCTCATGTACATGTTTTATCCTTTCCCTCTTGTCTTTTTGTTTCATCCTTTTTTTAACACAGCAGCAGATCAAAAAAGGGAGAAAGAAAAATATGGAAAAGGGGGAGGGGGGGGCGGGGCAGGGAAATCCCACACAGAAAAAAGGAACCCACAGCAATTATCATCACATTTTTTTTTTCTTTTTGAATCAACAGCATTCTGCATCATCATGCTGTTGGCATTCTCCTAAATGGCAAAAGACCGGCGTCTCCTCTTCTCGTCGAAAAAAAAAAAAAAAAGAAAACGACGACACCCACTAAAATTCTACCTCCACAAATCATCGAGGGGAACGAAAGGAATTTTTTTTGAAATCAGTTTCAAACTCTTTTTCTCCTTCACCCCCTTCCACTGTTTTCTTTTTCTTTTTTTTCCGTCTTTTCCCACTGCCCCCTTCCACTGTTTTCTTTTTCTTTTTTTTCCGTCTTTTCCCACTGCCCCCTTCCCCCCCCCCCCCCCCCCCCCCCAATCTCCCGAAACAGATTCCTAACCTTACATCAGCATCAGATACCGCTACTTCAGTGTTTTTTTCGTCTTTTTTCGTCTTTTTTTCTCCTTCTGCTCTAATTCCCCCATCTGTTTTTTCCTCTCACGTGGAAATTAGAACTCAATTTTCCTACCCCAGCCATGTGTTTCTTCCCCCACCCCCACCCCCCGCCCCAATTTTCTGACCCCCAATATCTTCTTTTCTCCCTCCAAAATCAAATCTGTCCCCTTCCCCCTCTCTTTTTTTTTTTAATCACACACAGGCATGTCTTCTTGTTTTCTTTAAATGCAGGAAAAAAAACACGGCCCGAACAATCGAAAACATTGGTTATGAAGTCCATCAAAAAAGACTGCTCAAAACTACACCTCTACGAAGCAAAAAGAAAAAAAAATGCTAATCACAGGAAAATAGAATAGCTCCACATCTAAAAGCCCCCTTTCGCCAGTAAACGTGCTGTTCACCCCCCTCACCCCCCCCCCCAAAAAAAAAGAAAAAAACCACAGGAACTCTCCTCCCACACCCCCCTTGTTTCTTTTTTCCCCCCCTCGACCCCAAATATGTTTGGTTTTTTTCACCCCCCTTCTTTACATTTCAAAACACCTCCATTTCCCCTCTTCTAAATTTTCCCAAGGCTGTTTTTGGGGTTTCCAACAAAAAGAAAAAGACGAATTTGTTGTTGGATAATCTCAAGACCATGAAAATTCGATACAAAGCAATTAATCTGTGATTTCCCCCTCCCCCCCCTTTTTTTTTAATTCTTTACGAGTGGCTTTTTTTTAAACCCCTTCTCACTCTTTTCTCTCACTCTCTCTCTCACTCTCTCTTCCTCTATTTCTATTGTTCTTCCCTGTCCTTTCTTTTTTTTGGAATATAATTTTGCTTTCCTTTTCCCCTCTTTTTTTTTTTGCAAGGCACCGAAAATTTTCCATCATTGGAAACAGTGAGGCAAATACATGCACGTGCGAAAGCATGGTATATCTTCTTTTTTTTTCCCTGTTCTGTTTCTTTTTTTTATGCTGCCCCCTAATTTCATCTTCAGAGTTGTTTCTTTTCCTTCCCTCCCCCCCCCCCCCCTTTCTTCCCTTTTTGGGGGGGTCGAGCATTCTTCTTGCCATCAGATCAATCTTGAAATTAAAGTGTGCTGTCTTTTCCTTCCCTCATCACCAGATTTGGTTCATCTCAAAGGCCCTCAGCAGCTCCCCAGCTTGTTTTCTCACCAAAACTCTGGATTCCCCGACTTGGCCCCCGTTCGGACTGGCAAGTTTCTTGAGGTGACGCTGAACGTCATATCCCTTGATAAACTCCTGCAGGAAAAAAAAATCATCCCCCGAGGCACATGTAAGTTTTCACAACAAAAATTCTGTGAAAAAAAAACACCCCAACAATTACATAAGTTCTGTTGAAAAAAAATCAGTAGGAATGGAATAGACTCCTCTATTTCGCTCAGTTTTAATTTCAATCGAAGAACTCAAAATTTTAAGTGGCGGTTTCCGATGTTTGTATCGCATCTTGCTTTTTTTTTCTTTTTTCTTTTTTTTGGAACTACTGAATGACTTACAACTCTCAACCCTCACAAAAAAATGAAAAAATCATTTGACCAAATACTCGGACTGCTTTCGTTACCTTTGGCCTTGGATGCATGGCATAGATCCTCATCATGGCCTTCAGCAGCTTCAAGCAAGTCGCTGCATCGGCCATCCACAGCATGTCCACCAGCACAGGTGCCAGATCCAGTTGCCCCATCTGTCGACTCACTCTATCCGACCTCACCAGCATTCGCACGATGGGCTCCAAAACTTGAGAAACTTCGTTCATTCTCTGCCTGTAGTTCTGCAGAATGGAGATCAGCAGGTGAATGGAATCCTTCAGGATGAGTTTGGGCTCCACCTGATGGATGTCTTCCTCCAGCCAGACTGCCAACCCGTCCAAAACCTTTGCTTGCCATTGCTGCATCCAGTTCAAACGAAGTACACGCACAGTGTCAGACAGCAGGAAACCGTATGGCTATGCAACTTTCTCGAAAACCCCCCAAAATCGGCTATCACAACTGCTTTCCTTTTTTCCTCAAAGACTGCATGTCGAAATCGTAATCATGTGTTCTGGGCAGGGGACTTCTAAACCAGCGGCTTCGAAGACGCTCCGAAGGAGATATCCAACAAAGCAGTACTCAACAATAAACAGGGAAGTTTTTTTTTTCAAGAAACGAGAAAGAAAACACCAAGTTGAGTGACCTACGTCTTCCATCACGATTTGCAGGAACAGATTCAATATGTCATGCTTCCACAGCTTCTCCCTGATTTCTGCATTCGACACCGTCAGCATGTTGCACAGCACATCCACGGACATCCTACGCATGTCGCTCCTGACTTCCCTTTCCTCGTTCGTGGAGTAATTCTCGGCCCGCTGGCTCGTCAATCTATACAAGTGCGGGATTATGCCCTCCTTCGCCGCGATTTCGCAGCGCCGGGGATTCATCTTGCACAAGTTCAGCATCAGTTGCAAAACCTACACACCACGCCTCCAATGATCTGTCTTTTTCTTTCAACTTCAAAAAAAGGGAAAAAAAACGGGGGGAGGAGGGTACGACTTTTCAGGATGTATTAGCAATTACACAGCAACAGACCCCCTTTCAAAACGCAAAAAAAGGCCGGGAAAGGTGTGGGTTCATGCAGCGTACATTTGGAGCAAGAACGAATAGAATTTTTTGCAATGCAGATCTTTGAGAGTGCCGCTCACCTCCCGTCGGACTTCGATTTTTCTATCCTTGTCGAGCAGAGGCACAAGATGGCGAATGGTGTCTGCCCCTTGTAATCTATCCAGCAGCTCCGGGTCTAAGCTGACATTCTTCAGGGCTTTCACTACTTTGAACTGCAGAGAAGGATATCTGGAACAGCCTCGAACCTGCAAAAAAAAAAAACCCGACACATACACAAATGAATGCTTTTTTTGTTTTGTTTTTTTAAATGGAAACAGAAAAAAAAGTCAACACGCTTTCCAAACACAGATATTTTTTCTTTAAAAAGAGTGAAAACAAAGGGCAGCCTTTGCCCATGTTCACCAGGTTTCATGATTTTGTTTTGGAGTTTTCAGAAAGATAAATAAATATATGTATGTATGTACGTATACATTCCATTATTTTTCTTTCTTTCTTTCTTTTTTTTGGGAGGGGGGGGACTGACCTCCTCAAGCAGACTTTTCAGCGTTTCCTTCGGGCACAATCTTGCTCGAACGACGGTGTCACAGGTGGACAGCATCAACAGCAAACTGGCAGCCTTGTCTGCCAATTGCAACAGAGGTGCCGACCCGGTCGGGGGCCTGCTGGAAATCAACCCATCGGAGGCTCCGGAGGTCGAAGGGTTTGACCCGGTGGACCTAGTGGCTGCGTGGTGGGGCTCGTGATTGGCTTCGCCCACATGGGGGAGCGACTGTTCGGAAATGTCTGGAATGGACGTGAGGAAAGCTGATTGACTCATGTTTTCCATCTCGCTGCCACTGAGCAGGTGTCGAGGCGATGCGTTTTCCTGCCATGAAGTCAGCAACTTCCACTTAAAAAAAATGAGCCGAATAGGTTTTCAGCAAAGAAATTTGGGGAGGGGGGTGTCTGCATAGCACTTGAGATTTTTTTTCCCCATTTCGAAAAGGAAAAAGAAGAATGTGCCAGAATGTGCTCCAATGCTTAATTTAAACAGATTTTTGCCCAGAAAGGCCTCGAAAAAAGAAAATTCGATCCAACTATAAATGCATCCTTCTGACCAAACTTCAGTATTTTTTTATTTTTTTTACTTGACAAATTTATGATAAAGAGTTCGGAGTTTTTTCTTTGTTCTCTTGTGAAAAAGCATAATATCCAAAATTTGCTCCGAATAACCTTCATGGGATAGGATTTTTGCCATGATTTCCTCCCCCACACACACCTTCAGTGATTGTATCATTCCGACCAGGGACATCACCAGCCTGTGGGGCAAATTGCTGGCGGCGAACAATCGACAGATGCTGTTGGTGACTTGAGCTGTGTGCGCTTTGATTATCTTTTCCACCAGCAA
This sequence comes from Bryopsis sp. KO-2023, assembly GCA_030272585.1. Lineage (NCBI taxonomy): Eukaryota > Viridiplantae > Chlorophyta > Ulvophyceae > Bryopsidales > Bryopsidaceae > Bryopsis > Bryopsis sp. KO-2023. The sequence goes on along the minus strand of BSYQ01000004.1, from coordinate 3,564,406 downwards.
CAGGCCGACGCTGGTCAGCATGGTGCTGTTGTCCTCGAACAAACCCCCTATCCAATGAATTCCCTTCAAGAAATCAAACGCACAAAAACTGACATTTCATGCCCCGCCCTCCACCCAGCAAACCTCCATTGAAACATGATGAAGAGGAGGGAAAGAGAAAAAAAAATAATAAAAAAAATGTTATGTAAATATATGTTATATATGTTTAAAAATATATATACATATGTTTTTGTACATGAACAAAGCAGCTTGCACACCCCAAGGACCGACAATGATATTAGGCAGGTCAGAAATAAACCCACCTCACACCAGCTGGCCAAGCTCAAATGCAAATTGATTTTTTCTCCATTCTTTCTTCTTATTATTATCTCTTTTTTTTATTTTTTATCGCAAATATATATATATTTTGCCTTTGGGGTAGAGAACTAAATATGGACATTGTGATGATACGGTGGGATTTTTCTGAGTCAGCTCATAACACATTTCCGTGAACGGGCTGCACTCGACCATTTGTGTTACGAAAAAATCTCAATTCAAAAAAACATCATTACCACTTTTATGTTGCTATTTTTGTGAACCCCTCCCCTCCCTGATTCTTTGATTCTCACCTGACATGCCACAAACAATTCCAAAGTGCCCATGCTCGAGAAACAGAGCATTTCCATGAAGGTGGCGGCATGTTTTCGAATGGGGGTGGTGAAGGCAGAACTCGAAAATCGAAACACCGTCGGCGCCAACCCCACCATGCACATGCTCTCCAGAATTTTCAGGTCTTTGTCGCACATCACCACGATAAGCTCCAAAGTCACCTCGATCACCTGCAAAAAACAATCAACCCCCCCCAAAGAAAAACAAAAAAACGTCGAAATCTCCTTCAAAAATGGCAATGGTACATAAGCTTTCCATTTTTTCTGATCCACGAAAGTGTGAGGCAACCTCCGGTCACACGTTTTCAACAGGAGAGAGGAAATCAGACCGAAAACAAATCGTACGATGCACGTGTTACCTTCAAATCTGTCGAGCTCAGGAGCTCCATAATGGTGATGACCCCGCCTTCGGCCAGAAACAATGCTTTCTTTTCCGGAATTGCATTTATTTCCACCACCAGCCGGGTGGCAGCGTGGGCGACTTCGTTGGAGGGCAAATGGGGTCGCAAGCAGTTCACCAACCGCCTCATTTTGATTTGTTCTTGCCTATCCACGTCCACTCCCAGTCGTTGGGTCGACATCATCGTGTCCAAATTAGTGTTCCACTGCTGTTCATTCCCAAGGGGAAAAAAAATCAAAATCAACAACCAGTCCCTCTCAAATAATGACCACCAGCTTGCATCAGAACCATATATATAGAGAAGTATGTATACATCTTCCGAGGATGGAATATTATTTTTTAAATATTGGCCCCAGCAAAGCAATTCAGGTTTTTTTTTGGGGGGGACTTGATCAGGAGCTTCCCCTGGCAGATTCTGTTGAAGGAAAAAAAAAAGGAGGAAAAGAGAATAACAAAAACTGGAAAAAGATAGGTTTAATTTTGATAACCTTTTAGGCATCATTATTGGCATGGAGGGTGAGACACGCTCTGATGCAAAGAACTGATATTCGATCATATAAGTTGGATTAAAAGAAAGAAAGAAAAAATGCATACCTGGCTTCCCACTGTGTTGTATAATGCAGCTGTGCTGAGAGGATCCACATGCCGGGTTTGCCCATTCACGTCATCCCCTGGCAAGACGAAGAAGAAAATTATTTCAATGATGTTTTACTACTTTTCAGCTGGACAAACACTTACAAATGCCGCCACACAATATGCTTGCTTTTCCTATATCTTAACAGAAATAAATCTATATAAATATCTTAGTAAATACGTGTTTTTTTTTGTCACCATCAGTCCACCTATCGTCACATCATGATATGTGATATATATATATATATGTCATCATCGCCATGTTCACCTCTCGAATACTGTGAAAACACCACAGTAGCAAGCGGGACGTGCCTTCCACCGGCCCCATTTATTTCCGTGCCCAGCCAATCGCTCGCTGCTCCGCCAATAGCGTCAACTTGAGGATTCAACTGGAAAAAAAAACAGCAAATGTGAATTATCTCTCTCCCCTCATGGATGCAGAAATTCTTTTTTTGGCTGAAAAAGTTGAGGTTTGTCCATTCATGAACTCTGGGGTCATTTGAATTCCTCACCCCGCCAGGGTTGTGCCAATGTTTTTCAATCTTTTATTTTCTTTGAGGATTTAGGCCCATAGAGTCTGTCCACTGTGCCAATGTGATATATGGACTAGATGATGCATGCAACCAAGAGAACAAAAAACGAACAGGAATGACACCGAACAGCATATGTAACATTCTTTGGCAGATCATCACCCGTGGCTCGCTGTCAAACTCTACCAAGACTTCCTCCATGGATTGCCCAGGTGGTCGCCTCCGTCGATTAACACCATTTTCAGGTGGATTTCTCGTGCCGTTTGGTCCTTCCCCAGCAGTCATGCTGTGGTTCTACAAAACCATGCAGTGATGATGCTCTCAGGTTAATAATCCATTGCTTGTCAGCGACCACGAATTTCTCTGCCTCTAATAATTGCCAAAAAAAGCCTAACTCGTTTTTGTATCTGCTTTTTGCCGAAGAAGCCGTCCCTTTTCCCCTTTTTCCCCCCCAAAAAAAGCCAATTAGAATTAAAACAGAAACGCTAATCAGAAGTATATCTCGCACCATTCTTGGACTCCTGTACTTCCACCCCCCAGTGACTTGAAAAAATGGCAGTGAAAATGAAAGGGAGAACATCCTTTAAATACGTGGGATTCATGTTTGGTGTCTTTTTCAAACAACACCTTGACACGGCTTTTTCCTTTTCTTAATATTCTTTTTTTTTTCTTTTTTTTTTTTGGGGGGGGGGGTTCGTTCATGTTCACCTGATTTTGATTGCTGAGTGGTTGACCTGCCCAACTCTTGGAATCCTCAGGAAAGCCAGCTGATGTAGATGGAAGCTGATGATCGTCCGATGGTAGCGGAGGCCTGCCACTGGCACCATCAACCGGCGACACTGGAGCACTCCCAGTGCGGAAAATACCGATTGGGCTTTCGGCGATCTCAGGCGTGGGCACCTGGATTCACAATCTGAAGTCAACATGTGTCCTTATTCCACAGCCTGATGGCACTTAGGCCTGGCTACAGAACAATAGATTGTTGAATTCCTCTATTGCTGGGGGGGGATCGTGGACTTCCCACTGCAAATCAAATGACTTGCGATGGCTTGATTTTTTGGGAGCCTTTTCACAGCATGCCCAGTTTTGAGCAGAGATCAGGTCAGAAAAAAAAACTCTCTCTCTCTCCCATGGAGCGGGGGCGAAACCCTTGCGTGAAGTTTGATTTTTTCGAAAAAAAAATCAGGATGAAATCTTGATAATTTCTCGAACATTGGGGGATCGGGATTTTTCTCTGTTTTGTTTTTTTGCCTTCTCCTCTGGAGGATTCCATAAGATCGTTTTTTTTCCAGACCTGATCGTGATCTTGATTGCTACCATTTTGTTGGAGTGCCTGATGCTGCAGGATGCGATCCACAACCACCGACACGCTGGCCCTGGAGGTTTCGTTCCCGCCCTGTTTCATGCCCTTGTTTCGATTCCAAGAAGCCCTCAGCGTCATGCGATGGTGGTTTATCCAGTCATGCTGCAGCAGCTCCTCGGCAGTCATTCGCCCGGAAGGCTCCTGTATACAGTGATCAACACCGCCAGAAACTGTTTATCCAACATCAGAAACAGCAATCGATACTAACACACGAAAGTTTTTCCCAGTTTGTTCTTTCCGTAGATTGCTTTTTCAAAAGATTCTTCCCTCTGTTCATATTTGTACCCCTTTTCTTTCACAGATGCCTGTATATCGATTGATTGAATCCTGGCGTGACCTCGTGCTGATCGAACCCCAACTCCAAACGTACCTTCTGGAAACAGCCCATCAAAAAGTCTTCCAGGAGTGGGGAGATCGGATGGGGCAAAGGTGGGCAATCGTCCTGCACGATGCGATACAGAGCCTGGAATGGCTGACAGTCGAAATACGGTGGCGCTCCAGTCAGTAGCTCGATGACCAGGCACCCCAGACTCCAAATATCTGCCGCTGGCGTTACGCTAGTCAGCTCGATGACCTGCATCCCCACACAGGTTCATTGGTGTTTTTTTTCCCTCCAAACAATATGAATTTCTTCTATGACATATGTGTTTCTTGAAAAAAAATGTATATATATATTTTTTCTTCTGTGACATCTATCTACAAGCTGGGGATGTGTTTTTCCAGAAAAAAATTGTATTTCCTCTGTGGAATCTGTCTGAGCTGGGGATGTGTGGTCTGTTGTGGTTACCTCTGGGGCCATCCAGTAAGGTGTTCCTGCAACAGTGTTGTGATAGTCGCCCTGCAGTCCATTCATCGTGCCTTTATCTTGCAATTTAGCTGCCACTCCAAAATCTGCCAGTTTCACCAGTCCCTGGCAAAAAATGCAGAAAACAATTCAACCCCTATGCATGATCCATCCAACATCCACTGCTGCCCCCCTACCCCACCCCACCAGAAAGCAAAGTCTTCAAGTCCAGGGCCTTTTCTGCTCCCCCCCCCCCCCCCCCAAAAAAAAAGGAAAAAAACATCTCATCTTAAAATGTTTTCTTTTGCTTTTTTTTTCTTTTTTTTTCTCCTGGCTTGCCACCCCCCCCCCCACGTTTAGTTTATACTGCTTTGGTTTGCTTCCCTACCTCCTTGGTAGTCAGAATATTAGCCCCTTTGATGTCTCTGTGAACAACGCCCTGCGAATGCAAATATCGCAGGCCCTCGAGGACCTGGGCGATGTACACTGACACGAGGTTTTCGGGGAACGCCCCGAAGTTGCTAGGGTCTATGACGTTGGCCAACGACCCGTTCTCCATGAATTCTAGGATGATATACAGGTGATTCCGCGTCTCCTCCGAGTCGTAATACTGCACGATATTCTTGTGCTTGAGGTCCTTCAGCAGTTCGATCTCCCCCTTAACGCTTTTCAAATTCTCCTTCGACACCCCAGCCAGAGAAATCTCCTTCACGGCCACGAATTTCCCCGACTTCTTGTCCATCGCTTCGTACACGAATCCGTGGGCCCCGCGCCCGAGACCTTGGCCCAAGACATATCGCCCCGCGATAAGTCTCGCATCGGATTGAACAGACGCTCTGGACGCGAGTTTCGACGTCGGGGTCGAAGGGCCCTGGGGAGTCGGGGATTTCGACGGCTTCGGAGGTGGACCCTCCTCGATAACTGGAATGACTTCGGTACTGAACATCGGGAGTTCACACTTTCGTCCTGGCGACGACCCTTCTCAGCCCGCAAAGCAAGAAAACGGATGCGCGCCGTCGAACTCCCAGGGAAAAAAAAACGCTTCTCAACACCTCCAGCGTCCCGCTGCAGGCTGCTTAATAAGAAGCCCTCAGGGATATCCACCGAAGAAAAAAAAAAGATATTCCTTCGGTGTCGACGCTCCTGTTTTTTTTTCCGTGTGTTTTTTTCCGCCCTTTCTGGGTTTTTTTGGTCCTTGAGACGTTCACGGACCCATCCAAGCGCTTCGCACACCGCGTCCTCCTCCAGCTCTTTTTTTACGAATGGCCTATCTATGGCGAGTGTGCAAAACCTTATAGACAGCCCAAAGCCCAATCTTCCCAAAGACGGACTGATACGACCTTGCTCAGAAATTCCCCCCAAGGTACCACCTCACCTTGGAAATTAGAAACTCAATCGGAGCCCCCGTCTGACAGACAGCCCATCCAAGCCACCCGTATGGTACCACGTGAGAAGCTACCTTGGGAAAGGCGTAGTGCCGTATCCCCAGCTCGGATTCTCTCTGCCCTTTATGAGGGCTTCTTGATTGACGTCTATAACCAGCGCCTCGAGTTCCAGTTAGTCGTCATGCTGAGAGTGGGATTTCGGCGCGGGCTTCGATCCACGACGGCGTTCGTATCGGAGCGGAATGTCGCTGATTGGGGGGCACTCGGCCGGTGCGGATCGTTCTCCAGCCCTTGGATAAAGGCCGACGTCCGCAACTTCGACTCCCGTCTGTTTTCCACAGAAGCTTCCGCGTCAGGTGGAACAAATTCTGGCAGTTTTCTGGTTTTGTTTCGTCGTTGCTCGTCGGTGGCGCTCGTGTGGTATGAACTGTGGTGTATGCAAGGTTGTGTGCTGCACATAGGGACTGCCGATCCCGGTCGGGAAGACATCAAAGGGGATCCGTTCGTTTACACCGCACCTTTTGGAAAAGCTCTCAGGCGAGTAAAGGTGGGTAGGTTTTTTGCCCGTTGATTCGATTCGCTCCAGCTTCCCTGATGCAACCCACAAGATTCGATTTCCAATATCGCCACCAAAACGAAGAGGAAATATCAAGGAAAAAAAACAAAATAGGGGCAATCTCATTGCCCCCAGTACTTAATCGTTTTGACAGCAATTTGACATATTTTTCTTTTGTAACTGTGCAGATGCTGAGTTTGACCAGCTGTGGATTTGCTGTGGCTGCATGCCCAGTGATTTGCTTGTTGCCAAACACCATAGACAGCTTGGCTGGGAAAATCGGGCTGTGCGCCTCGCTGTCCATATTCGGGATTTTCACAACGGGGTTGCTGCATTGGTTTTCTTCCCCGTACGTCCATCAACTAAAGTTTGATGGAGCAGCAGCCCGCAAGGAAATTGATGTCAAAACACTCACGCTGTTCGCTCGACAGAGGTGAGCTATTGAAGCCAGAAATTTATGCCACTTGACAAGCAGAAAGCTTGAGGCATGCATGTCGGTGTTTTTGGGGATGGTGTGGAGATTGTGTGAAAATGGAGTAAGATGTGTGTTTGCACATGCACATTGGGAAATAGGATGGGATGGATTCGTGGCATTGATTTTTGACCAAGATGTCTGTTGGTGTTTTGATCAGGTGGGAGCGATTAGCTCTGGATTCTATCAAACCTGCAGACACTTGGAGGCCGTTGGCAACATTCGAGGTATTATCCGTTCAAAGATGAATTCTGAACTGGAGTCATCAATCAGTAATTACTAAAACGGATCCTGATCGCCCGACCCATTGTGGCGCTCCGCAAGCATCACATGGATTCGAGAAAAATACGTCTCATTTTTGTTCTCCAGTCCTTCGTGCAGGGAGGTTCTTCATTTCATAAATTCACGATTTTCGATAGAAACAAAATCAAAGAAAAACTACAGACAAATCCAAAGGAGAGGGGCATTTTCATATTCATGTGTTTTGTCTGTGTTCGCAGTCGCAAGGCAAGCTCTACTACATTCATGTGGATCAATTTAATCACAGAAAATTGCTGAAGAGGTTGGTTCCACCGGCGGAGGAGACCCCCGGATCATGATCAAGGATTCGAATTTTGCAGCAGGATGCATTAGATGATAATAGATGGTGGATATAAAAAAAAACAGGAAATAGCGAACGTGGTGATGCTTTCTTTTCGTTTATTTGTTATGGTTGGGGATCTAAACCCATCAAACTTGCAGCCTCCATTGGGACGTATCGTATGGATTGCTGACGGGAAATCGATTTGGTGGTGGAGTCTCCGGAAGTGGAGGCATTGCTGGTTCACTGTTGCAATGGTGCCTGGGCAAAACAAGCCGATCACTTGGCAACTAGGCAAAGGATCTCCTTACATTATGTCCAATCCACCAACTCCACAAGCAGACATTTTCCACTTTCCATCCCACAAGCACAGAACTGCTGGATTTGCATCCCCTGTCGCAGCATGATTCTTTCTCGTTGGTATAAATCTGGTGCGGAGGACTCGTGGTGGGTTACTGTAGGAATGGCAGTCCCGATGGTACCGTTTTTGAATAGTGTTCGTATGATCCAGGAAAGAACTCTCGCAACAGCTTTTCCTCCACAAATATCCGCTCCTTGAAGAACCTCCATGACTGCAAAAATTTCACACCACCACCACCACCGTGTGAAACATCCCCACAACAAGATTGACACCACCATGTTTCCAGAATCAGGCCATTTCGAAAACCCCTGGTTCTGAACATAGAGGAAGGTTCAATTTCGAGTGATTCCCAACCCTGTGAGCGTAGGCCTGACATTGCAAGCGAAGCCTCCAGAGAGTGTTCGAGAAGCCCTTACCACACATATGCAAGCAACGGTGCATACAGGATTCACAAGCAACATTTGCATCCCGATGGCCCACAGCATCCAGCCCAGATAACCTGGATGCCGCACCCAACTGCAGAACAGCCATATTCAAAACACTTGAGGGATTGGTGGATTCTCATCAGCTAATTACCAGACCAAGAAGAAACCGCTCATAATAATAATGCTGCTGAATGATTTCCAAATTGTTTCATCCGCCCCCTCCCACCTGATAAAACTGTGAAACTGATTCCTGATTCCCTCCCACCTGTAGATTCCATGAGTGACCAGTTTGTGTGTTTGTCTCCTTTCCTCCACCATCTTGTGAGTGAAGTTGCCCTTCGCTGTGACCTTGGCACAATCCACAATCAAATATGTGTTTTTGGTGCTGACACAAGCAAAGCCACAGAACCAACAATGTCAATTTTAGACCAACAATGTCAATTTTAGACCTACCATGGCTAGCTTCCTGATCAACTCCCCGCTCACCACCATTGCCCCACCCGAAATCCTGACGACCTGCAAAAAACGTCAAGGCAAGAGTCTGTCATGGATATGATGACGTCGACATTTGCTGCGGGCGTTTTTCCTCCACAGTTTGCCGAGCGTTTTTCTTTCTCGTGGGTCGGATTCTCACCTGCGTTATCCAGCCGCCCAAGTGCCTCTCCTCGAGGCCATACTCAATCAACCCAGCAGCCAGCGCGACGCAGTACGGCTTGGTCACGAGGCAGTCTGTTTCAGAAAACGCAAGATCTCAACGCCGAAACGAGAGACAACGAACGGGCACTGGCGAACGCCGTCAGACCTCATATTACTCTTCAAAGAGACGTCAGATCTTGCATATGCAACAGCCAGCGCGAGCTCTGAGGTGTGGAAGAACACGAGCGCCGCGAGAAACAAGAAGGGTATAGGAGCGAGCAACATCTGCGCGCGCTGTTGACGTGGAATGGTGCGATATTGGTTGCAACAGCGAACTCATAATGCGCGCGTTTTGATTTGCGCAGGGAAATCAAAACGGAGGTGCGGGCGCTTTTCGTGCGCCCACCTGGAGCCGAAAAGTAAAAGTAAGAAAAGTGTGACTTTTCGGAGGTACGACGGTCGAGCACCATTTCCAAAAGCAATCGAAAGCAGTCGTCACCATTTCTTTCGACTCTGGCGTGGCTTCCTTTCCCTCGAGCCAAAAAAAGAAAAAAGAAACTAGGAGAAGAGAGGGAAAACTTGCGGATACGTCGAACAACAAGAACAGCGGAAGGTATTATCAGATTCTGCACGTCACGCCATTATTCTATTTCGCGCGACAACATCGGTGGTTCGTTTTGATGGGGTTTTCATTGAGCTGGCGGTGTGGTGAGATCTGTGAGATCAGCGTTCCGACAGACTCTGCGTCAAAATTTCTGTTCCCTGACCCACACCCCTCGTGGGTTTCCTTTCCTTCTTCTTCGTCGTGTGGGCTTGATTCGATTTCTTTTGTTTATTCGCGTGGGCACGTTCAGGCGAAAACATCCCGTGAAGTCCAACAATCCTCCTTTCTTTTCCCCTGTGTTCCTGGCGCAACGGGTGGTCGGGTTGTGCTGCGACGCCGAAGGTCGTGGTTCGAATCACGATAGGAGACTTGCTTTCAGCCCCATTCGAGTGGGGATTTAGGTTCGGCAAATGGATCTGGAGCACCTCCTGCCATCTGCTGTTTTGAGGAACATAGGGGCACAGCAATATGAAAAAAGGAAGCTGGCTGCCCTGGAGGTGGAACAGTTGATGAAAAAATTGGCTGCAGGGAATGATCGGGGGAGGATCAAAGTGCTTTTGGGGAGGCTGACGGACGATTTTGCATTGTCAGGGCTGGCTAACCATCGCAAGGTGTGGGCAGCTTTGCATCTAAGAAACAAAGAGATAAAATTAGACAGGGGCTTTTTTGTTAAAAAATTTGAAAGCAATCTGGTGTGATGCCCAAGATATCCATCTTTTTTTTTTCCCCGCCCCTGCAGAAAGGGGGGGGGGAAGTGAAAAAAAACAAATTCAAATATTTTTGAATTTTTTTGTTTTACATATTTTATTAAACAAGCACATGTGCTTTCTTGAGAAATATTGAACACAATGTTTTTTGAAGAGAATAATAAAATATGTTCTGTACCTGATGTTCTGGAAAAACTTCAGAAAAACAGAAAATGCCCTGAGGTTTCTAGCATCAGCAAAATCGCACATGGAACCAACCCAAGAAATAGCTTGTCATGACGTACAGGGAGGCCTGCTGTGCTTAGCAGCTGCGACCGTCGGTTTGAAGCAATTCTACGAACAGCTGAAATTCGACTACTTGGGGCAAATCGTCAGACCGGTGGCAGCCTCTCTGTCAGACCAAGACAGCCGAGTGCGTTACTACGCTTGCGAAGCCCTGTTCAACATCACCAAAGCCATGCAGGACGAATTCATCACGGATCAGGGGCTGTTCATCGAGGTGTATTCTGCCCTGTTCAAGCTGTACGGCGACCCAGACGAACATGTGCAAAACGCAGCCCAGCATTTGGACGAGGTGCTGAAGAGCATAGTGATGTCCAGCGCTTCCTTCGACATGGATATCTTCGTGCAAGTTTTGAAAGAGTTTTTGTTCACGCTGGATCCGCACAAGAGGCAGTTTTTGATCGGATGGGTGACGGCGCTGTTCAGTGTCCCGGCCCTGGACATGCTGTCTTGCTTGCCGGATATAGTCGGAGGGATGCTGGGGATGCTGAGCGATGAGCACAAGGAAATCAGACATGCAACGTCGAAAGCTCTGCAGGTACAAACCAAACAAAAGGAAAAAAAAAAAGCAGGGTGCAAGGTGAAAGATGCCCCTTTCCTCCCCCCCCCCCCCGAAAAAGAAAAAGAAGAAGTTCTCCACTTCTTGAAGAAACCTATTAAAAGAAAACCTAATTCTCCATGCTTAAGGTGTTGATATGGTTTTAACAATATACTGTTTCTTATTAGGCTTTTTTTTTTAAGTTCTATAAAATACAAAAAATTACAGAAAGAGGAAAAAGATATATCAAGAGGGGGCCTTTAACAAGATCTTCACAAAATGCTGCAGAATATAAAATGCGAGAGGGGGCGTGGGAAGCAAAGCAGTATTTGGAAAAGTGTTGAATTGAAATGAAGGGGGGCATACAGCAGGCAAAAAAAACCAACCTACAATGAATTGCTCTGTCCTCCATAGTATGCAACACCAATTTTCCCTCGACGAATTAAGGATGTTGGGAGCAAAATCGTACAACTTCATTACTGCAGATTTTTTTTCCCCCTTGAAACGATACAGCACCCTGAGCTCCCCCCCTCCCTTTTTAGAGCTATTGCTGATGTCCTCGGTGTTTGAGCGATCTGATACCTTCTCAGTGGATTACTCATCCAGGAATTCCTCCTCGAATTGTCTTCAGCTTCGGAGGATGCCAACATAGATTACCAAGCTTTGGTCACGGTGCTTTTGGCGAGGAGCAAATCGCATCAGGCCGATCGTCAAGTGTGTCTGACAGCCATGCGATGGCTCAACGTGGTGGTGGAGATTGCTCACGAGGAGATAGTGGAGCAGTATGGCATGATGGTGACCACGGTGCTTTCGTGCATCAGTCATTCCAGCGATGAGGTGCAAAAAAGTGCCTTCGTAGTCAACAGGTACTGAGGCCGACTTTCGTTCCGAGTGGTCCCTTTTCCCTCTCATTTTCCTGTGTGTCTTTTTTTTTGTTGGAAGAAATCACTGGCGTAATTTTTTTTCCCTCTCATTTTCCCCCTTTTGGGGGGGAAAAGATCACTGGCATGATTCTTTATTCTTTTCTTTCTGGGGTTGGTTTGGGATTATTTTTGATTATTTTTTCTTTAAGCGGATTTTTTTTCTTCTTTTTCTTTTTTTTTGGTGGGGCGGTTCAGGTCGCTGTTGAAGATGGGGATGGAGAGGTCCTGGGATGATGTGGATGTTGGTGGAGTTTTGGATGCAATTTCGAAGGAGCTATCCAGCAGTCAACCGCCCACAAGGTCTGAAATCTATCCAAATGAATAGATATGCACATGTACAAGGAAAAGACATTTTGGTTTTCCATTTTTCGGTGTTCTGTTCCCCCCCCCCCTTTTTTTTTCATTGTTCATTTTCTATTTTATTGTTTATTTTTTTTTGGGGGGGTAAAGTTGCTCTTGGGGTGAAATTTGAATATTGGTGGGGTGAGAACTGCTGTAAGATGTGTAAAAGGATTCTTGTCTGGTGTTATGCGATTAGTTGACGGAGTTGCAACACCGTTTCTATTAGGCTGGAGGCACTGCATTGGTTTGAGTTCCTTTTGAAACAGAAGCCTTCAGCGGTGTTATCAAGAAATGAGGTGGTGCTGAATGCAGTTCTCGACGCTCTCATGATGAATTGGGAGAAGGTGGAGGAAGCAGCCCTGGGGCTGTTAACGATACTCGCTCAACAAGAAGGCCAATTCCGAAATGTCATGGAGGCACTCTTGAATCGGTGAGTGGAATATTGTGTGAAAAAGAAAGATAAGAGCAGCTGTGGTTTCGGGACGAGGGGGAAACACACAAAAAAAATAAAAATAAATGTAAGACTAAAGGAAAAGCTAATTGGAGTCATGATGTTGGAGAATTTTTTTCGGATGTCTTTTGGTTTTTATGAGGGAATAGAAGCAAAAAAAAACTACTTTGGGCGATTTTTACCGCTCCAATGTTGGTGGAGCTCCAACACATATCAACATGCATCCGTTTTTTTTTCCTTTTTTTTTTTTTGTTATCCCCTCGAGCAACACCCGAATTTTTTTATTTTTTTTTACACACGAATAAATGTACCCAACGAATGCAACATCTTTTAAACTGTTTATTCTTCATAAGTGATATATTTTAGGGTTTTTTTCTTTTTTTTTTTTCATTTGATGGTTTTCAGGTTCAGAGGTAGTGAGGGTGTGAAGTTGCTTCATCGATCAGGTGCTCACATAATGCAGCGGCTGTGCATGTGCCTCGGGTGCCGAGAAGTGTACATAGAAGTTTCTTCCATTCTGGACAGGGTGGAAGGCAATGATGGTTTCGAACCCTTGATGATACAAGCCCTCAACGTTTTGCTGGTGACGGCTCCGGAAGCAGCACAGCTTCAGGTGCCCCCTTGGTTCTTGTTGCCCCTCAGATTTTTTTTATTTTCAGTTTAGTTGCAGTAGTTTCAGTTGTTGTTGTTTTCTGAGTGATTGTCTGTGGTATTTTTTTTATTATTTTTTTCGTTTTTTCGTTTCGTTTTTTCTTTCTTTCTTTCTTTTATTTATTTTTATTTTTTTTTTTTGGGAGGGGCGTAATTCTTTGGGTTTTTTTTTATTTTTTGTTTTCATCTTTTTGGGGGCATTTCGAGTAGTTTTGTGATTTCTTTTCTATTCCTTTTTTTTGGATTATTTGATTTTGTAGCCTGAGAATGGCATAATTTTTTTTCCCCTTTGCAGGAAATTCTCCGACGAGGACTGGGGGATAAAGACTCGAGGTCCTTCTTTTTGGCAATATTTCCCTCTTGGTGTCGTTTTGCTTGCGCAGCATTGTCTCTTTGCTTTCTGAGTCAGTCATATGGGCTGGCCTGGAAGTTGATTTCCGTGCTGGGGTCTGCTCCGTGTGGACCCTCCGTGGAAGCCATATCTCAAATTGTGAAATTGGTCAGACTGTTGGAAGCACCCGCATTCGCATTTCTCAGACTACAATTGTTGGAACCACAGAGGTGAGTCGGTGCCTTTTGTAAGGGATTTTATCTTTTATTTTTTCAATGATATCGGGGAGGGGGAGGGGAGGTGTCACGTATGCCGACCCGCACCTTCAAAACGCCAATTGCTACTCCCAGCATCCCCACGCTCACCAATATTCCTTGAATGTTGCTCGGAAAACTGACGCTAACCATTAGACTATCCATCGCTCCTTTTCTTTGCTCCAGAGTTTTGCCCTTCCATTTCTCAACAGCTGTCTGGTTTTGATTTCGCTGGAAACCACCTAACGAATTGCACTTTTTGGCTGGTCTGCACACCCATCGCCCCCAGGCCATAACCAAAAACGTCGATATATGTAAAGCTGTAAAATTAGTTTCTTTATTCTCATGCGTTAGCATAAGTTCGCACGGTTCATTGACTAGACCTGAACAGATGCTGTGGTTTGTGATGGCCAAAAAAACAGGTATCCAGAACTGCTACGTTGTTTGCACGGTTTGTTGATGCTCCTTCCTCAAACGGATGCATTCAGGACCCTTTTCGTTCGATTGAAAAGCGTGCCTTCACTTCCCCTCAGCGGCACGACCCCCTCCACCACCAACAACAACAGTCAACAGTACCCTCCCACCAATTCGACACCGGGGGTAGAGTACTCAGACCTGATTCAAATCTTCGAACGCAGGCAAAATTCATCTGATGGGGGACTGGGGGGGTCGGGGGGGGGTGGGGGTGGCGTAGAGAATGAGGGGGTGATGGAGGTTGGGGACGAGTTAGGTCCTGGAGTTTCGCAAAGGGATTTCATGGATAAGTCGCCGAGGGATTTGTTGAACGGAACTGTATAGAATTTGAAAATTTGAAAAAAAAACAAGAAAAAGGGGGAGGGTTATGGGGTAACAAAATGGGGTTTGATGATCAACGCTAATTGTGCTGTGTACAGGATTCTTTTGAATTGTTGATGGTTTTCTTTTTTTTTTTTTTTTTTTCATTCATGGAATGGGAGAACGGAAGAGGGCAAAGGCGCCGGTGTTTGTGGTGGTGTTTTTTTTTTTCTTTTATGTTTTTGTGTAGAGAAGATACTCCGACTGATTGAGACACCGAAGGCTTTTTTATTTGTTGTATCATTTGTTCATCATTTTAAACCGGAGGAAAAAGAAAAAAAAGGAGGAGGATAGAGAGATGCACCAAAAAAAAAAAATTGATAAAAAAAGTTTGAAAAAGAGACAGGACGGAGGAGAGACAAAAATAGATGTAGGAAGTAGTAGTAATGTTGATTAGTAATCAAGTCTCAAAGCTGTGGTGGGGGGTGTGCGTGCGATGAACCAGGATTGAACCCATCCGAAATGCCACACGAAATTCACATTGTCTCGTTTGCATCGACCGTCTTCTTTCAAGTTCCAAATATGTAGATAAAGAATTTGGCCAGGTTTTGGGACTGGCCAGAATGCTGAACTCGATTTTCGCTCCAGTGACGCACAGCAGTCTGACAGGGCATTAGCAGTGTCAGTCAGGGTAGCCAATGATCCGAAGGGAAGTTGTGAGCAAGTTTTTTTGAACGATTTTTTTTTCTGAAGGGGTGAAATTCGATTTCTGAATGGGTGGTTGCTTTTCTGCAGTCCTTGGTTTTGATTTTGCATTTGCATGCTGTCCAAAATCTAGAATTTGAAACTTTCTATACAAAAAGTATTCTTCTACCCCTAAAGTCATGGGGAAAGTATTCGAAAACAAAAAATAAACACAAAGTTGGATAAAAAAAAACAGTTCGGCACTACCTCCCATTTTGAATTTGATGAAAGAACGAGAAGGTTCAGTTCGATGCAAGGCATTGAAATTTGCCAGTTGAAAAAAAAAAATGTTGGCTGGGCCATTAGTAAAAGCCGAGCCAATTTTCCCCAAGATGAACTTTCATAAAGCCATGGCCACTCCATCAAGTGGTAATGCAGTTTCATGAAACTTCGATGCAATCTATGGTCTTTTTTTTTGAAGGTCAACAGCGTTGCTTCAGTTGTGTCGGAAAGGTCACATCAGGAGAGGCCTGTGCACGCAAACATCCCGTCAGTGAATTTTCAATCAAATTTTCTGTCAAGTTTGTGTGTTGTGGGCTTGCTGGCTGAGGATTTTTCTTGGAATTCCCCTGATGTCATAGGCTCTGGCCTGGCATGTCTTGTAACATTTTTGCTGGTTGGTTGTGTGCTGTGGCAATATGATTGAATCATCAAAAGGGATATCATTTTCCAATCAGAAAAGCTCCTCACCAGCAGTCGATTTGATCCAATCAATAAAGGGCACTATATTGGTGTGAACATCCGGTTTGAAGGCCCCTCCACACACGTGGGAAGCGCCCACAATTCCAACCAAAACATCCTCCCCGAAAATATCCTCCTCCAAAAGTTCACCGGATATCACAATGGGGCCTCCATCGTCACCTTGACAACCACTTCCGTCGACTCAGAGAATTGCCTCCAGAGAATTCCTGATGAAGCTAGCATTCTACTGAAACCGTTGTTCACCTGGACATGAGCCACCCCCATTTCCACCCATGCAGATCTGGCTGCTGGTCACGGGTTTGCGCAACTTCCTCCTGCAACGCCCCCTGGCGACGAACCCCATCTGGACAACCTGTGCGATTTCAGAAAATCCCGAATCGTTGCGTGTTCGTCCCCACCCAACGGATTCCAGGATTTCGCCATGCTGTAGGCGAAAGTTTGTGGTGGTTGGGAGTTGAACAGGGTCCACGTTTGCTGCACTTGAGAGCTCCAAAATGGCAAGATCAGGGAACCGCATGGATTTGTAGTTGGGGTGGATGAAGACATTTTGGGTAGAGATGACCTGCTCGTCCAAAACAAAACAAAAATCAGGCTTTGATGTGGAGGAAAGACCCCTTTCCCCACCCCATTGAGTCGAAACAACATACCCACAAGAAGCAAATGGATGCATCAGCAGTAGGATCCCAGACGGCGCCTGTCGTGATCATTGCGGGATGTATAGGGCGGCATGTTCGCGAGGGGGTGTGATTTTGAACACCCATGATATGTCGCGGGATGGATCGCCGTGGCATGTTTTGGTATGAGTCGCGACTCGCGAGGCATGTTTGAAATTTCGGAGGCCTGCCTTGGACGAGCGCGGCGTCATGGCCTGATGAGCGCGCGCTGTAGAACGCGCGTCGTGACGGGCCATCGTGAGACGCACTTCTTTATATTCTTGAATGCTTTCTTACCTCTATCCCCGGGCCTGACGTCTGTGACGAGGAGTAGGAGCCAACGACGACTTTAGGTCGGCTGTCGCCTCCTGTTGTGGACGAGTCGATGCAATGCGCCGCTGTCAGAACGTGCTTGCTCCCTACCAACACGCCTGTGCAGAAGTAGCCCAGGTCTGATCTCCTCCGTAAGGAAACCGTGTATGTGTAAAACATGGCGGTGCCGAGATCTCCGGAATAAGGTTCGAACCTATACATGGGTATGGGTACACCTATACTGCTTGGCGCCGGTGCCGGTGCAACTGCGCCATCCCGAGGTTCCACAGGGGCCTCTTGTCCGGTCACTAAGCACCCAAGAAACAAACAAAAAGTTCAAGGAAAAAAACGTCAGAAAATGGAAAGTCACACGCTACCTTTACACCGACACGAAGGTTTGTCCAGCCAAGACAAGAACCTTTTTTCCACTTCTCTTCAAGGCACCCCTTGCAAACGGCAGCTTTTAAGGTTGTTTGTTTCGCCACAAACCGAGATGGGCTATGTTCAAATTAAGACAAAAAGGGGCAAACACAGTCTTTGAGAGGTCGTGTGTACTGTGACTAAAACGGTAGCTTCCACGCGCCAACGCTGTGTGTGGTTGTTGGCAGGAGGCGTCGACACAGAAACACAGGGAGCTAACCTTTCGAAGTGGATGCCAGCAGGAGGGCGACGCAAAGGCACAAAAATTTTGCATTTCGGCAAGTAAAATTCATATCGACCTGCGGGGACGAGCACCAGTCACAATGTCAATCCAGATACGTTTGAAAAACTGTAAATACTGTTTCTTGAAGGGGGGGCAAGCTTCTTTGTATATCTGTTGGCGACCCTCTGTCTATAGACGACCCTCTGTTTAAGTACAGGAGCTCGTGGAGATTCTAATAGATGCCACGGAGCGGAGAAAGAGTGGATGCGGTAGCTGACGCACTTTCCTCTCGTGAAGCTGGTTCTCGTCACAGCAATTGCGTTTATTTTGGTAGAAGTTGAGATTTGGAGGGGTTGATGATCGGGCTTGTATCTGGCTGCTCCATTTTTTGGTTGGAAAAGGAGAGTGTCGCGGGGCGGACTCGATGCAGTGAACTCAGGAAGGAAACAAGGACATGTCAGACTACCCCTGAGAATTACAATGTCAGAGCCAGCCCCACCAAAAATTTATCGTTTGCAAACGATAAATTCAATTGATGCAATATTGTCACCCCAGAAGAGCCGGTTGATTATTAAGAAAATTGCTAAATGGCTTCAGGAAGTCAATGGGAAACTGTCCCAAACCATCCCCATTCATCTCGGAAGTTGGGATTAAAAAAAAATGCTCACAACTAAAACAGCCGTCAAATAAAGAACTTACACGAAGAAAAAAACTAGAATTTCTCCTCAAAGAATGATGCTAAACTAAAACACCAACATCAAAACAAAGCAAAACCAGATAAAAGAAAGAAAAGGAGAAAAAACTAGAGTTGCATTTTGTTTGGGATTCTCTTCGCATTGGATGTCAGGGGATGCAAACAAAGCAGCTGAGACTGTGGGCCAATAAGGGGGATGTTTTGAACTCAACATATTGAGTTCAAAATATTTCTCAAAATATTCCTTATGATGGCATATACCACCAGGAAATGCCGGCTGTGGAACCAACAAAGTAAATAGGACTGAGATTCTGAACTAATTTTAATCAAAATCATTGGGATCTTCCTTACATGGATGGTGGAGAAGTGGTTGGATGAATGGGGGTATTCGATCAGTTAGGATGTTCTCATGTCGGACAACAGTTGGGAAACAGTTCAGGGGTGGTTAGCCTGAGCTGCACTTATGGACTGGTTCACATTCATTCAATGCAACACTCCCCATTCTGTAAGACACATTGATCTCGAGCAGTTCCAATCTCGGAAAACCGATATGCCGCGAACATCCACGGCAAAATGTGTGTTTATCAGGGCCAGGTAAAGACGGTATCCGTTTTTTCTCTTGTTTGTTGAATGTGGATCTCAGGCCGAACGATGTCAGCGATGTCAGACAGTTTCTTGTCCCACAATATGCTTTTCCCAGCATTCAAATCGCCATGTGCCAACTATGCTAGATTAATCTATCACCAGCAACATGGATTTTTCTCTTCCTGGCCACAGGTGACACCCAAACCAACGTCGATTTCCACAGTGCTGCTCCTTTTCCCTCAAAATGTTCTGGCAGAAATTTTTCACTGAAGCCAATCGTGAGGGGGGGAAAGTTGATTTCCAATACAACTTCAAAATTGAAAGCTTCACTGGTGGTGCATCAATTGGGGCGTTTTCTGCACAAAATTTTTCCCACTGAGCAACCAGAGTTGCTCTGTTTTTTGTTTCTTTTGCTGTTTTCGTTGATTCTTTTTGGTAGTATGTTTTTCCACAAACAGATTCCATAACTCGAAAGACATAGAAAACAATAATAGATTGTTTGAAAAACTGACCTGCAGTGGGGTTTCCCAAGAGAAGAGGATACATGGTTTTGTATAGGAGGCACCGAGGTACACGAGATGACATGATTTTGTGTGAATTAATTTTCTTCAGATAATGCCTGTGCCAGTCGACCTCTGCTCAGCTCCTACAACTGAAGATTGGTACATGCAAACAGCCTTGTCATCCTTACAAGAGGACGTGTTACTACATAAGTCAAACTCCACACATAAATTTTCCCTGCATCATCTCCTAACTCACAATCTAGTAATTCTCTTCCTTCTGAAACCACACGCTCCGAACTCCTTGGTGTTAATTTCTGGGACACAAAAATCAAAAACGCGGCTTTAAGGTGTCGAGCATGTCACTCATGTCGGCGTGGCACAGATGATCTAGTCTATATCAAGAAGACCCCTCATGGGTCCATTCTATTAAAGAAAAAAGCACAATTCTCTGCCCCATCCCTTCCCTCCCTCCAATGTCTTTGAAATCACAACCCCCACAAATTTCCCCCCTTTTCTCTCTGTTTTTTTTTTCTACCATCCATATTCTCGTAGCCTAGCTACTTCAAAACTCTTCGCACCACAGCCACCGTTTCTCAACCCCGACGACGGCGGCTGTGATCGCTGAAACGGAGCCGACCCTCCATTCAATTATTTGCAGTCGATCCTCTGGCGCTTGCTGTGTGCATTCCATGCATCGATGTGATGTACGTTTCTTTTCCTGGTTGGGGCTGTTGTGGGCAAGCATGTTGCATCGACGTCCATTAGATCACCATCGAGCTCCCTCAGTCCATTTTGATCAGCTGTACATACAGGAATTCACATCAGGAAACGAAACCACATACCAAAAGTGGTTGAATTAATTAAAAAAGCTTTGGTTGGAAAGAAGGGGGGGGGGGGGGGCTGAAAACTCTGAAGGGAATAGTGGATGTGAGGGGAGCGCCTCATTTTGGTTGACGAAACAGGTGCGCTCCAATTCGACGGTGAAATCAAGGCTGGAGTGACTCCGGTCTGACGGTGGTCCAAATGACAGAAATCACGTAATCGTCGCCCCTCCCTTAGTTCTACCGCAACGCACCTCCCGCCATTGCGATCGCCTTTCCTTCCTCTGTCCTCCTCTCCTCCGCGCGCTGAACCTTCCAAAACCTGACCCACTCTTTGTCCACGCTGTCCCCGAGGGAAAACGTCTGACAAAAATCAAGATCACACAATTTCTGTATGTCAGCGACAGAGGTACGAACGCCAGGCGACGGCTGCCAGACCGTAACACTAAGAAGACAAGGTGCTGGAACTCAGAAACAGGAATTCGTCGTGTTCACGTGGGTGGAAAACCCGTTCCCCTTCCCCCCATCGGAGATAGACAACAGATATCGCTACTGTGCGCAATCCATAACAGTTTTCGAATCGACCGCGACATGACTTTTGTAAGATTCCACGTTAGCCTCTCCTCGCGGGAAACCAGCATCGCCTACCTGCGGCCAGTACGCCAGAGTGTCGGGTCTGGCGTGCGAGCAGGCCATCAACGATACACTTATTTCGTCCATTTTGAGTGGAGCGGATGTCCCGTTTGTTGCCGCAAAGCACCCGGCGGACCTTGAAACTTCGTCGAAGAACGGAGGAGCGACTCGAAGCGAGACAGGTGAGTGCGAGGGGGAGCTGTTGGACTGAGTGTTGGGCCAGGTGAGTCGGTGGGTTTGTGGATGGGGCGTACAACAGTCTTTGTCGTGGCTGGACGCAAATATCAGTACGGTCGATTGCTCCGAGGAAACGAGCCGCTGCTTTCTTGGGCCCAGATGGTTTTCCTGTAAGTTCGGTTGCCGTAATTTGGCCAGGGGTGCGACGGGTGGTCAAATTTTGAATTGAAGTAAATGAGAATTTTTGGTTGGGATTTTGCCAGTTTCAACATTTCTGTCATGCACGAACAAGGGAACCTGCGTCTCGAAATTAACTGACATGCAGCTGGGAAGCAACTCACCTCCCACCGTGAGTTTCCTGGAGTGAAAAAAGGGAAGGGGGGGGTGAACGCGCGCTCGGGCCCCGTGAACACGTGCGCGAAATGTCGCAGGTGCCACATGCGCTGAGGTGGGATCGAGAAAAGGTGTTCTACGACTTGCTGAAAAAAAGCGGGGAGCGATTGACGAAGGGAGGAGTGGATGGGCTGACGGACATCGCTCTGGAAGACCAAAAACTGTGTTACAAGCACGTTGTGGCGCTGCTTCAACGCCAGATGCGGAAATTGTCGTCGAGGAACAGGATATGCATCTTTTACATCCTGTCGAACATCCTGAGGTTCTCCAAGCGCAGATACGGCTCCAAGGACAAATACGCCAAGCGGGTCGCGAGCGGAATCAGCGACATGTTCTCGCCGTTGTGCGAATGCCCGGCGTCTCAGAGGGACAAGATAGTTAAGGTGTTGGAGACCTGGAAAAAAGATGCCGTGTTCAGTTCGGAAGACATGGAAAGGATTTTCAAGGTCCTGGAAATAGCGTCGTTTGGTCGTCACAAGATGTCGTCGAATTTCACGGACAGCTGGTCCACGGGACGAGAAACCAGAATCGGAAAAGACATTGAAAATCCAGTGGTGGGGGAATGCACGCCATCCCCTTCAAGAACCTTCGAGCCCAGATTCTACCCTGCGTTAGATGGAGAACAAGACGTCACTCGAGAAGCGCCCAAGTCCGCTGGAGGCTCAAATTCAGGGATTATAGGTTCGACGCTTCCTCCTGGCGAAGAGGAGTACGACCCTCTAAGCGCAGCGAACTACATAGACGGTTGCGAGGAAACCCCTCAGCCTTGTGGAGTAGATCTACCTCCGATTCCGCCCCAAGCGGGTGGCCCATTACCCTGGGAGAACGTCAACGCCGTTGAAAAAGGCCTGCATCCCTCTGACGTGGGAAAAGGCGTCAGGGGAGGTGCACCTGAGCCAACGGGGACGTCGGCGAGGCAAAAACAAGCTCAACCACTGGATAAGCAAATACCATTGTCCGGGGGAAAATTTGTCGGTCAGAGGGAGGCCGCGTCGAAGGCGACACCTCCCTCGAACGCTGGGGGTGCGAATGCGATCAGGTTGGTGCCAGGTTTTCAACCAATCGAGTACATGGCGGGTTATGGATTTGGGCAAGGGATGGATGGACCTCCAGTGATTCCTGACTTGGACTACGGCTGCCCCCTGCTGGGTGGAGTTTTGGTGGACAGAAGGGCAGCCAGGCAAGCGTCTGCACAATGTGCCAAAGCTGAGCCGGAAACAGGGCACCACCACAAAACCAACAGCCTTCCCGAAAACGGCAGGATTGCTGAGAGTCACGATCGAGACATGATGGACTTAGACTTCCAGGGTGACTCCTCGAGAAGTCCCCTCCCTGCTGCCGAGAAACCGCAAACCCAACATGAGAATTCTGACGCTTCCTCTGCGATGGATATGGCTGAATCGATGGCGGGGTCTGTTTGCAGCCACAAAGAGATCGGGAATGTGGTTTCGTCAGAGAAGTACTTTCCGAGGCCACCCTCAGAATCCCCACCTCCATTGCCGTCTGAACCGTGCCCCGAGGGGCCTCCCCCTCCTCCTCCTCCTCCGCCGCCTCCTCCTCCGCCACCCCCACCTCCGCCTCCACAAGACGATAACACGATCGGGGATAATTTTGGGATTTGCTGGGATGGGTCGGCGGATGTAGTGTTGCTTAAAGAAAAAGGAGTCGATTTGTCGAGGGAAAACGGAAGCTTGGAGAGGCCTCCACCTCCTCCACCGCCCCCCCCTTGAGTGTGCGCTACTGGATCACCGGGGCAAAAAAACACAAATGAAATGGTGGAAGTGTGAATGATAAGACACATTTTTTTTTTTGGGGGGGGGGAGGGGGGTGCAAGTTTACAATAAAGAGATTAATATGTCATGGGGAGGGGTTGGGGTGGGGGGGGACGAAGAGCAAAAACAGAATTTATAACATGTAGGAAGTGGATTATAGTCGAACAAAGGATTTTTTATTCACAAAGTTATGATTGAAGGGGGCATTGCGATTTTTCTTCTTTTTTCCTTTTTCTTTTTTGAAACATAGAAGTTAGCTGTTCAGGTAACAGAGATGCCTCCTCTAATATTCAGAAGACAGAAGTTGTGCAAGTGGGAAACGAAAAAAAAAAAGAAGAAAAAAAAAACATTCATTGTATATATCGTCATTATTATTTTTTTGCCGAGAATCTGACCGATTAAATCTTCGATTTTTGCATGAGAAATTCATTGGCACCATTTTCCCAAATATAGAAACAAAAGGGAAAATATGGAAAAAGAAAAGAAGAAACTGATTCTGCTGCTCCTCGAAAGGACTGTTTCCCATTGAGAAAAAAATTGTACTTGATTTCGTAATGGGGGGGGG
Source organism: Bryopsis sp. KO-2023 (assembly GCA_030272585.1). NCBI lineage: Eukaryota > Viridiplantae > Chlorophyta > Ulvophyceae > Bryopsidales > Bryopsidaceae > Bryopsis > Bryopsis sp. KO-2023. Next base: position 3,540,580 of record BSYQ01000004.1, on the reverse strand, counting down.
GGTTGGCACAGTCAGCTGCTGTCACAGTCAGTTCTACACCTGTGCTGGTTTTGGAAACGAAAAATTGGCGCGGGCCTTGCCGAGTGGGGGGGGGGGGGAATAAATCTGATCAGAAAACGAAACCTCGAGGAACGAGCTACGGACACGTCAGCCAGAGGAGCGCGGGTCCAGATTCAAGTATTCCTTCAGGTGCGCAAAATGGAGCGGGTCAAAAGGCCTTGACGCCCTCTCGAATCCGTTGGATGGGCGTTAAGGTTAACTAAAAAAAAAGTAGGAAGCTGATACTCAGTCAAGGTGAGGTGACGTCAAAGCGCCCCGTTGTTGAGTTTTTTTCCCACATAACCCTTCCTTCTTGCGTCGACGAGTTATTTTGGCGGGGTGTACCCTGAGAGTGCGGCACAGTGATCTGGGTCGGAGACGTCGTAGGTATCGTTCGATCAGACGCAGATCGTTTCGTATCGAGCGATTGCCTCGTTGCCCCCCTGTGCGAACACCTATTCTCTGCTCCAACACGAACCCCTTTTCGATATTCGATGATGTTGAATCAATTGAGCCTTGTGGTGATCGCTGTGACGCTCGTTTGGCCGACTCGGTGACGTTTATGCGGCTTGTGTGTTGTTTTTGGCGTCATTTTGCAGGTTGGAAAACTACTCTCTTTTTTTTTCGATATACATCGGGATTGGCATGTCCTCCCACACGCTCCCCGTCGGCTTCGATAGCCTGGTCGCTGGACTGCGCTGTGCAGCGTGCCACACGACCGACATATACGCTTCGCCTTCTTGTCGAAATCCCTCCAGAAGACGGGTAGGAAAAAAGAAAAAAAAAAGCAATCGTGGTTTTCTCGATATGGAACCTCATGTCAGTAAAGGAGCTGACTAATATGGAGGGGGAGGAAAACATTCCACAGTACGATGTTGGGCATCCCTAACGTCAATTCACTGGACCTGCACAGGTGGTGGTCGATGCAAGGAAGGCTCGAATTTATAACAAGGGATTCATCGTGGCGAAATCCCTGCAAGTGCCTCTGTCGAAACGAGGGCCCCTCCCCAGTCGAGCCGTTTTAAGCAACTACTTTGGGAAAGACACCCCCGTAACGATGCCTGAAATGAAAGACTCCGTCCAATACATGATCACCGACATCGAAAAGACGCTGGTGACTCTGAGGGCTGCCCTGGAGAAGGGAAGTCGAAAGGAAGCTAAGGCGCTCAAGGATTCAATCAGGGATGGGTTCAACACGATGACCGCCATGACCAGGGTGGTGCAGAAAATGGTGGTTGAAAATTTGGAAGCCGAAACGACCAGCAACGGGTCCCTCGAGGAATTGATTTCTGTCGGGAAGAGCATGGACAGCATGCGGGATCAAACCATCCGAATCAAAAAGGAGCTCAATGCCATGAGGGCAATCGTCCCTGTTCTGCCCGATAACTTATCCCCCGAGGTGAAATCGCTGGTGGAAGACGTGGAAACATTGGAGTGTGCAGCCAGGGATGAGCTTTCCACCACGGTGCCGGAAGTTGCGGATTCGATCCAATCGATGTGTCAAGATTTGAGGGAGAGTTTGGTCCGTGGGGATGATGCCTCGACCGAGTTGAAATCGATTTTGGAAAGAATGGGGGATGCGGAGTCGAAGGAGGGTGGCGAATGTCAAGGGTCGATCGCCCTGTTTCAAGCTGGCACTTTGGCGGCTTTCGTTGACAAGTACACTTCTGTATTTGGGACCGAAACGGTGTTTGGCGGTTCGAGGCTCGTCGACCCTTTGGAAGAGAAGGAGGTCGAGCTGAAGCCGCTCGAAGAACTGATGGGTGCTAAGCAGAACGGTAGTGAGAACACTCAAGGCACTGGCATGAGCGATGCCGATGCAAAAGCTTCCGAAATCCGGGAGTCTGACTCGGGTTCGTCCAATTTCATCGTCGATTTAGCGTACAAGAATGTCGTCGAGGCACCCCCCGCACCCCCGGAAACGAAACCCACAAGGAAACCCCTCGGGGACTTCATTCCGCGGAAATCGGCCTCCGCCACTTTCGTGATCGATAAAGTGGTGGATGAGGCGTTCCGTGAAAACCACCACCTGGCCGGTTCGGGCGGGGGCGGTAATATCGACGATAACAGCAACAACGGTGGCGGCGGGGGTGGGGATTCGGGGGGCGATGAGGAGCCGATCGAAGCTTCTGCGATTTTCTGGACGATTTTACTGCTGTTGATTTGTTACCTCATGCTTCTCTCCGTGATGCTGGAGGCCCATGTTCACGTTCAGCAATACTGGAGACAGTGGCGGGGTCGACACGGGGGAGAAGATCAAGCTGGGGGCGGCGGGGAAGAGGGAGGAGAATCGAGCGGTGGGGATGAGGGGGGCAATGAGGCTGACGGAGGTGGTTTCTCCGATGGTGGTGGTGTCGGTGGGGAGCCTGTTCTTCAAATAGGCGGGAGCGCAGCGGCGGCGATGAGTATGAAATCTAGGGCCCTGATGAAAGCTTCCGCGTCGAAGGAGCCGAAAACAGGTTACGTTTTGACGGGGGCACTGTTTCTGATTTCGGTGGCTCTAACGAAGGTTTTGGGTGCCGGGAAGTGAAGCAGCATGTGTTTAGTACTGTTATCGGGGTCTACTTGCTCCAGGGGTGTCACTGTAAGGGGTAAGGGGAAGGGTCTTATTGTATTATCATTATTATTATCTGTATTTTTTTTTCTGAACCGTATGCGGTTTTGAATTTCTTCCCGGGGGGGGGCGACGCCGAGGTATCAGTTTGAAAAAAAAAAAAACCGGCAGCGGGGCTCCCCACAAAGAAATGAGAAGAAGAAAAAAGGGAAAAAAAAGACACAGGAAAGGGGGGGGGGGGATTGCAACCGAAGTGCAACGAAACTAAAAATAATTAAAAACGAAACAAAAAAAGTGGGAATAAAGAAAGAGTCATTATTTAAAAAAAGAGAAGAAAACAAAGAAAATGCAAAAAAGAGAAGTATTATTATCTTAGTATCTATATTTTTTGAATATGCTACTGAAAAAGGAGCAGGGTTTTGTTAAAAATAAAATTACTAATAATATGATCAACCATGCCTGTTCTCCTTTCCTTTCAATCTTTTTTTTCCTTTACTTGTTTTTATGTTCAGGTTGGGGTCACGCATATACTCGTCCTTCATGTCGTCAATGCAACATCGGAGTTTAACAGGGTTTCCTTTTTTTTTTTTTTTTTGGGAAAGGGGGGCTCATTATTATTATTTGCACAACAGACCCAAGCAAAAGAGAAGAAGAAGAAGAACAAAAAAAAACAAGACAAGAAAAAAAACAAAAACAAAAACAAAAACGTCGAAAGAAGAAAAGTTAGAAAAAAAAAGAAAGAAAGAAGCAAAAGCTTGGAAAATGTGAAGAGGTGGAAATTCTGAGACTCCGTCAATGGTGGTGTTTAGGGGTGCGCCGGTTGAAGTGCCAATGCGTCGGTTATACAGGCCCTTTTGACGGGGTTCAATAAGGATGGCAAGGGGACTCTCAGAGAAGTTTCCCCCGAACAATCCTTAAAAGAGGAGATCGAAAAACTGGTCCCCCCCCTCCCTCCGCCAACCCCCATGCGTTTCCATTTCATTTTTATGTTTGCTTTTCTTTCTTTTCTTTTCAGAAACGGATTGGGTGGTTTTTTTGGGGGGACAACGAGAAGAAGAAGATGATGATGAGTGTTCGCAAAAAAAAAAATGTTTCGGTGTGGTTGTTTGTATGTCGAAGTTTTTGTCATGGCGTCAGTTGTGTATCTTTTTTGGGGGGGATAAATGGTTTGGTGTTTTGTTTTTAGGTTTTTTTTTCAGGAGAGGAATTGAGATGAATCAGTTTTGGGATTGTTGATGAATTAAAGATTAAAACAAAACAAAAACAAAAAAAAGAGCTTTTGGATTATCTATTATAAACAGAAGAACGAAGAAAGAAGGTTTCGAAAAAAAAATACTTGGGGAGAACGAGGGAACGTGCTGAGGTGCTGTGAAGCTTTGTTTTTTTTGGGGGTGGGGAAGGGTTGGGTTGGGTGGTTGGGTAATCATCATGAGCAAGAGAGAACAGCATTGTAGATTTGTATGTTGTGTTTGCGTCTCTTTTCCTCTTTCCTTTAGGTGTGTGCGCGTGTGTGTCTTTTTCTCTTTCCTTTCGGTGTTATCAGCACGACCAATCAAGGTGCTACAACAAAATCGTTCAGGTTCCCCCCAAAATTCCCAAAAGTGCTCCAGAAAGTCAATTTTCGTATGTCCCTGGGCCTGGCGTCGCCGCCACCTTGAACACCATCTTTTGAGATGTGCCAAAGCCGAAGCAAGGGGCGTTGATCCGACAACTCTTGGATTGCTTCCCCAGCGATGTCAAATTGCTCTCCTGAAAGACAGACCCCAGTCAGCACTGGTCAGAATCAGAAACCCCAAACAAGCAACCAGCAACATTTCTTTTCTGGGGACATTCTGCACTGGAGATAATGTTGTCATTCCATTCACATAACACATATTGATGCGAAACGCTTGCCACGATTCGGACCTGCTGATTGCCAAATCCAGAGGGAGAGTAGGTCCCTTGCAGCACTCGCGTGTGGCCGCTGGTCAGAAATCTCTTTTCGCGCTGCTCTCGAGCGCAAGAACCGAAGCCGTAGGATGGCATTGTTTTGAAGTTCGATTTCATTTGCTTACCTATCTGAAAGACAAACAAAGTTTAAGAAAATCTGTTTGCAGTCGCCGATGCTGCTGATACAAAAACACCAGTTGTACCCACCGAAACCAAAACCGGGTATTGTCCAGCGCCTGGTGTTTTTCTAGCCATTTCCTCCATCGCGCTCCTGCACGTTTACAAGCCCACAAGGTGTTAGTTAGGGGCTTTTTTGAAATCACCAGTGCACTTCGTGATTTATTGGAGCCTGAATCACAAACCGCAGTCGAGGCGCCCGTGATGTAGAAAACGACGGCTGTGTCCTGCATCTGGAGAGGTTTTGGACTCCGAATCCTGGTGGTGTCTCATAAGTTCCCACTGGCGCTCCATCTCGAACCAGCAGCTCCAGGTTGTGGTTCTTGCTGATAAACAAACGGCTCTATCACATGCCAACGCAATCCCATCTCAGTTCCAGGCCACAAACACCAGTGCAGTAGAGAACAGTCGTCTGTTACAGATGTGTCGATCGACACTCGCGAGTTTCATTCTCTGACCTTTTGTTGTCTGCTGGATGTTCCAAACCCAGCTGACGCTCCCCTTTTGAAATGGGGACAATTTTCGAAGGAACTCGCGGTGGGATATTTGCCTGGGCCTGGCGTGCGCTCGGGGGGCCACTGGCGGTAGGCAAAACTGGAGTAAGAATGAAGTGGAATGAAAATTTAAAGTTTCACGAAGGCGGCGCATCTCTGCTCCTACCTTTATCTTGGGGTCATGGGAAAAGCGGTGCCCTGGTGATGTGCGATTGGGAGATGCGACCTGTCTTTGTAAGGAAGAATAGGCATGATAGATTGCACCAGGACTGGTCCGGCAACGCTCTTCGATCTGTGGAACCACTGTGTGCTGTTACTCTCGATGGTATGGAGAGCGCACAATGGGGTTGAAAGTCAACGTGTGTTACCGCAGCGTGAGTTGATGTTAAAAACAGCTTCTCCCGCGTTTCCCTCGTCCCTGAACCAAAAGCGTGGACACAGGCAGTCCGTTTTCTGGAGTCCGCCTGCCTGCCGAACATGGATCTCCCTGAAGGCTTATCCATGAGCCTTGGGGGGGAGGTTCTCGGCGATGGGGCCCCATCTCTATCTTGTGCCATTGCGTCGCAAAGTTTGAGACGCGTGTTAGCTGCAAACTAGACTATCTATGGCGGAGCTGGTGTCCATTACAGCGGGGCAGTCGATCTCGGAGCAACCTGCGCGCGCACTTGGATTCCGCGAATGGCGTCACGCCAACCAAAATGAACCAACCGCCGGTCAGCAGTCTCTGAACCGCGTCCAAACATACATCTCAGCGAGAGGGGGGCGCCAACCGTCCCTGGACAGGATGCAACTGCGGAAATTTGCTTTCGTGGCTGGTAGGAGGTAACCTCTTTTGATATGTACATTCTATCCTGTATGAGAGAGTGCCATCGCAACTTAAAGCGCAAAACCAATCTGGGAAGCTCAGGTGCGCGATGTATCAGAGTTGACCAGTCAAAGATGGTGCACCAATGAGTGCCGCGCCGCTGCCGCCGTCAGGTTCCGATCGGAAGTGGCGAGAATGCTGCGCGCGTCACGCGCGCCATGACGCGCGCGCTAGGACTGAAAGATGCCTGAAGTTCTGAGCGCGTGTGACACATCACAGCCCACAGCACACAGAGGAACTGCCTTGTTCATGCGCAATTCACAGTGGGTTCGAAAAACTTCTTCCCTCTGGCTGGGCCGAACTTCAGTGTGGATTGCTGCGGGCCGTTGACTTTCATTCTTTTGCGGTCCAAAGTTAAGGTTCGAGTCCCTGTTCTCGACCGGCCATCGCCAGTCGAGAACACCTTGTACTGGAGTGATCACGCGCAGTTATCTGGAAAACATACCGTAAATGGGGTAATTTCTGAGTTGGACTAATTTTTGCGAGTAGGAAAAATCGCAAAAATTAGTGTCGCAAAAATTGGGTTCCTAAACCCTGGGCCCTTTGCGACCTGATTGAATCGCAAAAATTAGTGTCGCAAAAATAAAACAAGCGAAAGTTCATGCGCGCAAACATTACCCCATTTACGGTATATTGGTTCCAGTCCTTACTCTGGAAGTTCGTTCTGAAACAAACTGTGAATAGCCCTGGTAGCCAAAATTCAAAGATGAAGTTCTCATCTTTACCCCGGCGGGCGTTCTTTTATCAGGAAAGTCACTGAGACGTTTTTCGAAGAAAACAACATTGCACGATTGAAGAAAGAGAAACTGAATTGAGAAAGTGGCACATCGAATAATAATAAGCTTACACAACACGCACAGGATCCCAACTTCACCAATGCAAGGAAAAAGGACTTCCGCTCCGATAGCCAAAGGGATGGCAGATTGAACACCCAACTCCTACTCAAATTTATCTGAGTAGAAGAAAATAGACGCCCAGTCGACCAACCAGATCAGGTCCTCCTAATTTGCTTTTTTTTACAAAGTGCGATATGAAATTTATGATGAGATGCGGCAAATATTAATTCTTTGCTTCCTTCAAGTTTTCCTTGCTGGTGCCCTGTTTATTCTTGACGCATCAACACTTTCCTTGATTGGCACATTTCCGTGTGGAAAAAGATACCAATCCAAGTCCCTGAACAAAAATGAACATGGAGGAATCAGTCAAGGTGCATTCAGTTGGATGGCAAAACCCAGAATTTGTTTCACAAGCTGTAAAACAAACCTTTCCAAACAGAGCTCACATCCTACAGAACGTGCTGCTTGCAAGAAAATCAACACAATTCCCTGGTGTTTGTAATGGTGCGTGCTTTAAGGGCGTCGTTTCAAAGGAAATTCTGTTCTATTCAGTTGTATCATCAGCTTTGGATCCTACAGTGAAGATGTAACATTCATTGTTGGTTCACTCACCTCAAACAATTGTACTGCCTTCTACAGTCACATGCCCCATTTTGGTGTCCTTCGATCGGCATAGTAGAGCCCAAAGTTGAAGTCAGACATGCTGGGATTGTCATTTGGGAAAAGTGGATGTCTCCAGGGCGAGTCGAATATCTCAAAGTAGTAGTATGGTATGTTGTTTATTTCTGCGTGGTGCTTCCATTTCTAAATACACACACACAAACAAGCAAGTACATTATGACATGAATTCAACAACATATTGCTGAACCAAGCTCTTGAACCCAGTCAGTCGATCAGCATCTCAAAAAAAATACCCAGTTTCAATAAAAGCGCCAGGGGCAGATATGAGAAGCTTGAGGCCTGCTTGGGATCATTCAATTTGATTTCTTCTTGTGTGATCAATACGGACTTCTGGTTGATACACCTCCCTCAGGTGAATTTCAGCGTTATCTCAGACTGACAAAAAAACAAAGTATGCACTCCTCACAAGCCAGCTCCACCAGTGTGCAACTCACCCACATAAACGCAGTTGCAACTGCAACGTTGCCCACATGTTGGTCGGAGTATGATGAGCTTGTTGGCCAACCGATTTCGGTGACAACCATCGGCTTCCAGGGGTACATTGTCTTAAATAAATTCATCACTTTAGTGGCCATCTCCAGTGCGGCGTCAGCCATTTGATCCGCATCCCAAATGGTAGGCAGGTCAGGCACGTAAAATGGATGGATATTGACACCAAGGGCATCAGATGCAGCCACAACCTGTGCATTGGGATATGCCTCCACTGCATATACTGGTGTCGACTTCAGAATTTCGCTTCCAGTTTGCGCCCCTAGAGCTCGTACCTTCATCAACAAGAATAACAATGTAAAATCGGTGCGTTTCATAGAAACAGGAACAGTAAAGCCAGGGTTCTTGAACAGAAATATTATGACAGACTACAAATGAGCCATAGAGCAGTCTTGGAAAACCAGATAGAATGGGTGGGGCTCCATGTGCTTTCAGTTTAGTGTCTGGAAATGCATTGCTGAATGTTATGCCACAGTAGGATTCCCATATCGCTGACTTCTTTCTGGAGGTTTTTGGCTTCTCGTGGCCTCCACTCACCTTGTGTCTGACCTCGTAAATCCTTCCAGCCAGCTGTGATGAAGATGCGGTGTTTCTGTACATGACCTCGTTTCCCACAACAATGCCCGTGATTTTTGCGTGAGGGAATTCCCTCAAAGAAGTGATTAAGTCGTCAATTTCGCCCTGATCCCGTGATCGGTTGTCTATCCACACACCCATCAAAATTTCTAGCCTCCCCTCTGATGCGTACTGCAACAGAATCCGGTTTACATTCATGCACTCTGTGGAGTAAATCCTAACCCTTTTCGTGATGCCCATCACCTTCCCCATATCCTCATACACCTGGGACTCATTAGGGCAAGCCCCAAAGTGTCGGTATGGTGTGTATGCTGCACCAAAGAGGAGACCATCTGCCTGGAAAACAGATTAACACTGATATATGAGACATCTCCACACATCAGCATTGAGATAACTTGACCCATGAAGGAAAAAGATCTGCTCCACATAATACTTCTCATGGGCCCGGCATTGGTGCAGTTCACAGGAGGTCTTGCTAAAGATATGAGGTCCAGGAAACACGAGGTGAAACTTGACTCAACTCACCCCGCCCAACACAGCAGAGAGAAACACCAGAAGAAGGCTGACATGAACACCAGCCAGCTTCACCCCTTGTTCCCTGCGTGCGAAAAGAAGGAAATTGAAAACGTCAGACGCTCCTTGCGCTTTGGCGGGGAAAAAGCAAGAAACCGATTATGGCCTTGAAACTGTGCGAGCTCAGAAGCGAAGGTTCACCTGGCGGAGGCAAGCATTGTGCTCAGGCCCGGCCTTCCTCGTTTCTGTGTGCATACACAAACCAATATCATACAGCAGCACGCGGTACTTGACACCGTGGCAAAGTGCGGGACTGGAGCCTCCAGTAAGGTATGAATGTGCTAAGAAGTTCAACACGAAAGGGAGAGGTTCCGCAAGCCATCGCGAACAGCTGCGCTCTTATCGACCAGGAAAGGAACGGACAGGCTTTCGCTTTGGCTGCGCTTTGTGCCCTCTGGACACGAGGGAAGCAAGCATTGGCCACAATCAATACCTTTCTTTCTTGCTGGCACAATGCACGATGCTGGGGGTTGGAGGAAAGAGGCGAAATCCATGTTTTTGTTTCCAAATGCACACAAATTCATCACTCACGCCTGACTGTTCATGGATACAAAAACTATGGGAAACGCAAGGTCTATTGTCGCTTCGTGTTGGCGGCGAGAGCTGTTGTAAAAGGAAAAAAAGGTACCGCCATCCCTGGCAAGAATGAATCAATGGAAAGGGTTGCGCACAGCGTTGCCCAAAGTTCAGGACGTGGGTCTGTATCGTTCTTCAAAACAAGCGTGATATTGGATAACTTATTGAAGCGGCGTAGCCGCGTGTCGCAGACGCAGCGGCAAACGACCGTTTCGCACTTCTCGAAGTCGAAAACAAAATGCTGGGCTTAGTATTTGAGGCACCCTAGAGTGCACGTCGTTGCTGAATATTGTCTCCCTGCAACCACACAGGCCAAGTGCCGAGGAAAGGAGGAGGTGAGGTACAACAGCATCGCTGTCATCCCAGGAGTTGGCTCTAGGAGTTCCCTTCAAAGTAAGCACACCGCTGGCAGCTTGCGTTACAACCAATGAATGCAGAACGGAGGGATTGCGAGTGGATTTTCAACTGTGTCCACTGTGTTGAGAAAACTAGTTTCGCACTATTAACCGACGCGGGGGGTTACACTGTAGGATGGACGCTACTCTGAATGCTGGGCTCTGCGCCAGGGTTTGCCTCGTGTGTGTAGCTTTGCTCCTGACGACTGTGTCTGAGGTGCGTCCACTGGTGCTGGTTCTTTTCGTAACGTGTTACGACGTGTGTTTCCGTGATTCTAAGCGAACTGTTGCTACTACAGGGAGAAGCATATCTTTTCGGTGTCACTTACAGCCCCTATCGGACATTTGGGGCTTGTCCTTCCGACGCTGAAATCCGGGAAGATGTGGGAATGCTGTTACAGCACGCGCGGCGTATCAGAATCTACAGCCTGGAATGTGACAACGTGAATCGCATTCTTATGGAAGAAGCTAATAAGGGGACGCTTTCCCTGATGCTTGGTGTCTGGCTGGACAACAGAGGCACAGACCAGAAAGAAATCGATACCCTGTTTGCTCTACTTAGACAGTATCCTTCCGCAGACATATATGGGATTTGCGTTGGCAATGAGGCCATCTTCAGGCAAGCACTGTTCCCAATGCATTACTAACATACATCACTGTTATCCCCACCCTCCCAATAAAGGAAATTGATGTATGCAAGTAGATTCCTGTATCACCCAGCCTTGAAAATTCCTCGCGAATCACCAGTTCTGAACATTTTGCCGTGTTGTGATCACAGAGGCACATTGTCTGCTGGGGAGATTGCAGGTCGCATCACTGAAGTCAGAAACACAGTTCACTCTCAGAGCTATGAGATGAACATGCCCTGGCTCAGAATGATCCCCATCTACACCATGGAAGCCTTCGTGCATGATGAGGTGGTGGCAGTGTCTGACAGGGTTGGAATCAACATCCACCCCTTCTATCACAGCAACCTGTCCTCTTCCCAAGATTCAGAAACGATGTCTGACATGGCAGTCAAGAGGGCATTCAATACATTGGACATCATGAGGGCAGTCTCCCATGGGAAAGAAGTTGTCATTGGGGAAATCGGGTGGCCGACGGCTGCTACCAGCCAAGATATGCCGGCGTCTGTGGACATCGCGAAAAAGTTCATGGACAAGTTCACGGCTCAAGCAGGGAGCCATGGTGCCCAGTACTTCTGGTTCGAATTGTTCGATTCCAGCTGGAAGTACCAGTTGGTGGGGCAAGATTGGAACAAGCCAGACTTGCACTTTGGCATGTATTATCCTGACAGACACACGAAAAAGTGGTGACTGGACCAGTGCTCTGAACTCATCAAGAGCACACCGTAGCGCATCAAACTCAAGTTTCCATGTCAGCTGCGACATATTTACTTTTTTTTTGATGCCTGTGTCCTTGCAAAAATGAAACATAAATGGGCTCCTGAGAATGCCCATTGCAACATCTGACATTAGTTTAGCCAGGTAAATAAACCTGGCACAAAACCAATATGAACAAGAACACGCTTTTCTTTTTTTTTTTCCTTCACGCACCGTCATGGTGCTCACCTTTTAACTTTGGTTTTTTTTAGATTTGGGAATGGGAGAACAGATTGTTTGGTGGTGCTGACCAGTCAGCTATACGTTATTTAGTTTTCGTTCTCGAAAAAAGAATCGACTCTCGGTTGGACGCCACCGTCTTTCGATAAGAGTTCCTGAGATGGAGGACGTCTTGGCAGAGGGGCGAAGGAATAAGGCGGATCACAGTGTCAGATCACAGTGTCGGCTCTGGGCGTGACCACGAGATCGAATAAATTTAATCCCTTCAAAAAAACTTGGTGACCATGGGCAAGAGAAAAAAAAAATTGTCAAGGTTTTTACCTGAGTAAGGGGAACATTCTTTTTTACTGCTGTTTGTAAGTGTAATTGCATGTGTGTTCATGCTGTGGGGAAGTGTGTGCTGGGGATTTTCTTGCGGAACAGGTGATTGTTAGTAGGGGGGGGGGGTTGTACTCAGATTGTTCACTCTGCGCCGCAAATTACGTTCTGCTGGGCTGTGGATGGCGTTGGGCCTCGCCACATATCACGAAAACAACATTCAACACAGAAGTGTTCAGCCCAGTGACCATAGCACCTTCCCTGGATTACGGTGCAATCTGAATCCTGTTGGCGACCCCTTGTGTGCGATGTTTGTTTCGGAGCAGTCCCTCAAAGAGCTCTCAACGCGCCCGCTGTTGATGGGCCGAATCAAACACGCGCGCACAGCAAAGGGCTCTTGCATGTGTGTTGGGATCACTAAAACCTTTAGCAAGCAATCACTCACTCTGCATGCGACCCATGCTCTGAAATAAAAATGCTTCGACCTTCCCAATTGCAGGGTGCTCGCATTGTCGCGAAGTGGAGGTGGTTTCGGAAGGTGCGTCAACCTGTCGCTAGTTCTCTGTATATGCACACGCGACGTCACGACTTCCGTGGCTGTGCTCGTGCGTGGTTCTGTATGCTTGATGTTTTGACACCGAAGCATGCTTATCGCGTTTTGTTAAGACGTTCTCGAAGTGCAGCTACTCCGATCAGCTGCAAGAAACGTAACAAATTATCAACGTGTACAGTGCTGACTGAAACACGTACACAGCCCCGCAGACAGAAAGAGATCAGGCCCACTCCGATACCAACAAGCCGTGGGATGGATCTCCTCGTCGCATATTCTACAAATATGAATGTGTGTGTGTACTTGCATGCTTGCTTTTCTCAGGGGGTGATATCTCTGAGGCCAACCGAAAGCCAGACCGAGACGGTGTTGTCTTTCTGCGAAGCTAACGAACTGCAGGTGCGCGTTTTCAGCCTTAAAAGCGTTCACCCCTTACTCAAGTTCTACCCCAAATGAAGCGCGCCCTCTCAAGAATTCTTGAACTTGCAGGACAATGGCGTGTCTGACTGGTGCCGGAAGCCGCTGGGCGATAGGTATCCTTCTGGTCGTGTGCCTAAAGGTGGCTGTGGTGAGTTGCGAACTTGCGTTAACGCAGAAAAACAAGACCTCTGAAAAGCACCCTCAGCTCATACAACCACAGTGTTGCTGAAAGAAGTTGCTGCTCTCTGATGCAAGGCATCCGATGAACTGTTTGGAGTGGCATATGCCCCATATCGGTACATGGGAGTCTGCCCACATGCAGGGGAGATTCAACAAGATCTGTGCCTCATGAAGAAATACACTACTAAAGTCCGAACCTACTCCACCGAATGCCCAGAGGTGTTGGACTTGCTCTTCTGGAACGGGTTTCGAGTCTTGATTGGGGTGTGGATTGATAACCGTGCCTCGGATCAGAAGGAGATTGACGACCTCATACAGATCTTGAGGCGGCATCCACAGGCTGACATCCATGGGATCGTTGTCGGCAATGAAGCCTTGTACAGGGAGACCATGACCCCCACGGAAGTGGCAAATCGAGTAAAGGAAACCAGGAGGAAGGTATGCACAGGAACACACAACAAACAATTTGTCTGATGGTTTGGGGGATTCTCTATCTGTCTGTGCGTCCCTCCACAGTTTTCCGAGAGGCTGACAGAACAGTGCAATCATGGATAACTCCCCCTCGGACTGACATGAAACCTGTTCAAACCTAGAGTAGTGTGATCAAAGGCAAGGCCATTTGGAGACACTCTCAAGTGCAGCTTCCTCTCAAAAAAAATCGGCGTGCAGCTGCTGAAACACCTCCCAGCCAACAGTAAGACGCAACAGGTCGTTTTTTTGTGGGCTGACTGTTGTGCTGTCTTCCTCTTTTTTCTTTTCATGCAGGTTCGAGCACTGGCCGAAGAGGTTAACAGTGATGTTCTGCGCAATGTTGATATTTTCTCTGTTGAGGTATTTCCCCATCCCGAGGTTGTGGCAGTTTCTGATGCGGTGGGGGCAAATATCCACCCATTTTATAACACGCACCTTGCTGGCGACAGCAACCCTGAGAACATGGCCGGAATGGCTGTGATGGGAACCATGCACTCGATGGACATGCTGAAGTCTTACTACCCTGGAAAAAGATTTATAGTAGCGGAGGTTGGATGGCCCACCGATTCAAAAAATGGTGAGGCCCACGAAGGCAAGATGGACGTCACCAAGCACTTCATGAAGGTGTGTTGGCCAGCGCATACTTGGAACCATCAAATCAAAATATCTCTCTCTCTCTATAGAGCTCGTAACACATTTCCGTGAACAGGCTGCACTGGGCCTTATGGTCTTGCGTAAAATCACCTCAATTTCTAAAGGATCTCTCTTTTTATACATATATATATATATATGTATATTCTCTTCTTTTTTTCGGACTTGGATTTGATTTTTTATTTTTTTTGGGGGGGGGAAGGAACACTTCAGGGAGTCTTGGTTGGTTAAGGTTGCCACTCTTTTTGGGATCCATGGCAGTAACTGGTGCCAGACGTTGTAAATGACTGTAAAGTAGCACGGGGGCAATTTGACCTTCCATCGGATTTGACCTGTATTTTTTTTCTAACTTGAGCATGTGATGGTGTTGCAGAAATGGCCTGAGTATGCCAGGAACATGGGCATTGAATATTTTTGGTTTGAGCTGTGCGACTCTGAATGGAAGAAGTCGATGGTGGATGAACCCGACGACATGTCCGATTTCCATTTCGGCATCTTTCGGAGCGATAGGTCTGTTAAGGAGATGGCATCCTCCGAAACCTCTGGTTGCTGACTTGGACAACAAAAGAACAGAAGAAAAAAGAGAGAGAGGACAAACATCAAGCGCAACCACCCGTCCAATGGCTCCATCGGATGGGAATTCTTACACGCATCTTAACAAATTTCAGAGCAGTACAAACCGACATCTAATTTTTGCCTCAAGCTTTCAATTTCGTTGAAAGTTTTTAACTCTGGGCCCTGAGGTGACGTCACGTCAGGTGTTTTAGCTTGCCTTTTTGGGACATCCTATGAATAAATGTACCTCCAGTAACATTTCCTCGTTTTGGGTAATGGTTGTGTGTCATTCAAGAAAAGAAAAAGGAAAGAAAAAGAAAAGGTGGGGGGGGGGGGGCCGGGGGGACGAAACAAGAAAAAAAGAGAGATAAAGGAGATCGTTCCTTTCGACAGAATTGTTTACATTATGGAGAAATGTACATGTACATGACGCTTTTCCTTCGAAGCCTTCTTTTCTCGGGATGGGGGGAAAAATACGATGATTAAAGTGGAGGAAATTGAGAAGTTATGTGGAGTTAATTTCATTCCCCCCATCTGGATTTTTTTTTTTTTGGTTTTTTTTTTTCTCCTTTTTTTTTTGAGTTTGATGTTTAATTCTCATCCCTTTCCCCCCTTTTTTTGCTTGATTCTCTTCCAAAGTTTGGAATTTTTGCTTTTCCCTCTTTTTCCCCCTCTTCCTCTTGCTTCCATAAATATTTGCCCATGATGGTATATGGTATTTTGGTTAGAGGGTGCAAAAACAATCAAAGAAAGCATAAGGAACGGAAAGGAAAGGAAACTAGGTCCCCTTCCCAAGAAAAAAAAGGGCGTTTTATGAGAAAAAAAAATGCAAAGGAAAAAAAAAGAACACGATTTTTTTGACCCATTTTCTATGGTGAACCTAATCGATTCACCCTTTGTTTGCTCCATATTCATAAACAAAGAAAGAAAAGGAAAGGTAAAAAAAAACCATGTGATCATGCTGCCGTGTCATTGGGTGAGGGGAGGGTTGGAAGAATAGGATGGTTGCAAGGAGGAGGAAAAAAACAACAAAAAAAAAGGTGGGAAAAAAAAAAGAAAGGAAAAGACAAGTATGAACCAACAAAATCGAGGTGGCGGACGGGTGAGGAAATGTGTTGCGGGTTGGATGTTTCATATTAAATATGTGAAAACAAAAAAATGAAACGGTTTTGTTGGCCGAAAATAAAGGAGAACATGCCCGATGAAAAAAAACAAAGGGGGAAAGGGGTGAGGGGGTTTCTGGGAAGATAGCTGAGGTGGGCTGTTGCAAGTTAGTTTTTCTGACATAGAGATGATTTGATGGACATCTGTGTGTTTGGGCATTGTTTTTATTGCTTACCGACTGATTGGTTATGATCCCCCCAAGAGAAGTCTTTTTATGAGGGCATCTATGAATTGCCAAATTCAAAACACGAAAAAAATAGAGAAAAGCGTTGAAAAATTGTCGTCGACTTGCACTTATCCCTTTTGGAATTTTTCTTCTTCGTTTTTTTATTTTTTTTGTAAAGATTTGCAATGGCTGGGATTAGGGAGGATGATAAAAAAAAAAAAAAGAAAAAAAATGTTTGATGGCCGGATTCCTTTGTAATATGACGATGAACAGAAGAGTGGATTATTATTCTTTTTTTTTTCTGTTCGTCCATATGTGTGTCCAGGCGCCTCTCGCAAAAGAAAAAGAAAAAAAAAAGACCAGTCTTGTTGTTGTGCCTTTGTAAGCTATTCTGATTATTTAGAAGGTAACTTTTGTTGTTTTTATTGTTTGGAAAACTTGCAAACAATGACTTGAAGCACTCTTTTGCCATCAAAGAAAACAAACTGTCCGGTGTGCTTGCTGTTTTTTCTATTGGATTTTATGGGGGGGGGAGTTGAAGGATGCAGAGACTTATTACTGAAAATTTCTGTAGAATTTCGTTCCTTGCCTGATGATATAAATTTTAGATTGGATGCACAATACGAGGAAAGAACACTCTCTATTTTTTTCCAAGAGAAATTCCCTCCTTAATCAGAAAGTGGATTAATTAATCAGTGCAATTTCTGTTTAGCTGCTTGACGTGGCACCATCATCTTTTAAACATCTTCTTTTACACGAAGCAGCAATACAATTAATGCACCCCCAAGTAAAAGAAATCTCCTAAAACAACAGTGTAATTTGAGACCATTTCTTGATCTTTTACAACACAATAAACGATGACCCCACAAGCACGACGTTCCTTGAAATTGCATGAATTCTGTAACTATTAATTCCTATTAAACTTCAATAACAAAAGAAGAAATACCCCCGCTCTCTTAAAAAAAGCTTCCAACATCCATACAAGAATGGGTGCTGTTGGGAATTTGATTTCAGAGTAGCCTTAATTTCTGTAGATGTGAACTAAATTAGTTAATGAGAGGAGAGATCTTGAAGTATAAGTTTGGAAAGTAGGATTGTGTCCGTGAACAATTTTCTGTAAGAAAAACACTTGTTCGAAACAAGGCTAAGGCTGGCGATATTAACATGGTTTCGGAGCTTGTGTTATCACTACTCCTGATATCCGCCTTATGCCAAGCCTCGGCGTATCCACTCGTGTGGAAAACGCCCGCCACTTCTGAAAAAGTCACGGCCATTCAGAAATTGGTTGAGGAGCAGAGATAGGACTTGGGCCGATTTTTTGGTCCGGCTCCGGTCCGGTCCGGTTACGGTCGGGTTACGGTCACCGTACTACGGCCGTAACTCCGTACCGTAACCGGACTTGTTTACTCCGGTTACGGTCCGGCTGATTTACGGTTGGTTACGGTCCTGGTTACGGTGGTTTTTTATGGTTTACGGTTTTACGGGTTACGGTGTTACGGTCAGAATTTACGGTGGTCCGGTGGGTCAATTACGGTGTTACGGTCAGTCTTTTACGGTTGTTTTTACGGTCCGTAGTGCACCGTAGTTGCCAAAGTACGGTACGGGATGTACGGAGTCATTACGGGTCACTACGGTTGCTACGGTCACACCTGATACAGGGAGAAACATCCACAGAGTGGTTGTAAAACCATTTATATTTGTTCCCACCCAGCCCAACATCCCACAGAGTCCCAACAGGTCATGAACCCACAGAGTCACAACCATTAACTCAAATGATCCCACCCATCAACCCACAGAATCCCAACTGTTTATAAACCCACAGTATCCCAACAGCCCATCAACCCACATAATCCCAACAGCCCATCAACCCACAGAGTCCCAACAGCCCAAAAACCCACAGAGTCCCAACAGCCCATCAACCCACATAATCCCAACAGCCCATCAACCCACAGAGTCACAACCATTAACTCACATGATCCCACCCATCAACCCACAGAATCCCAACTGTTTATAAACCCACAGTATCCCAACAGCCCATCAACCCACATAATCCCAACAGCCCATCAACCCACAGAGTCACAACCATTAACTCACATGATCCCACCCATCAACCCACAGAATCCCAACTGTTTATAAACCCACAGTATCCCAACAGCCCATCAACCCACATAATCCCAACAGCCCATTAACCCACAGAGTCACAACCATTAACATCCCATCGGATGATTCATTTTGATTCTATTTTTTTTTTGGTTTTCCCCCCCCCTTCCCCCCCCTTCCCCCCCCTCCCCCCTTTCCCCATTGAATCACCCCCCCCCTCCAATCAACCCCGCTCTTCACACCAGCCCGATAAAAGTGAAAGCTCGGTGACGTGATCATCGGATAACCGTGACCTTCTAGAACGCACTATGTGTCCCAGTTTTGAAAACGCACGCTCACTAGCAGCTGAGCTGCTTGGGACAGCAAGATATCGACGAGCCAACTCACTAACTATCGGAAGTCGACTTTTATTTTCCCGCCACCACACCAGGGGTTCACTACACTTGCCCATATTCTGTCTCTCACCCAGAAATCTGTCTATTTCATGCAAAGCCAAGGTCCTGTCACCCCCACCACCACCGTCATCGCTGTCATCGCTGCACAAGACTGTGCTTATGTTCCCTTTTCTTTTTTTGGTTTGTGTGGCTTGGACGGTGATCTCCCCCTTCTCGATCAGATCACGTGCATGATCCGAAAGCAGTATCCTTAGGTGCCTCAGCATGGAGGACTTGTGGAAGAGGAGTCTCTCAGGGTAAAACCGGAGTATCCCCTGGGGAGCAGGAAAATCAGCTTGGTTGTCGGGCAGCAGTTGCAAAAACAGGTACGCTTCTTCGAGGGATCGCCACCGCACTGACACATCCATAAGAGCGCACAACATCCAGGCCAGCCCGAGCTGCGGGTCGCTCCATTCCTTCTCCAGCTTGTCCACCATGGCATACACAATTGGCGACAGCGCCTGGATGTTCGGTGGGGGGGATCTCCCCTCCTTCACGGCCTCCACATTTGTTTTGATCCAGTCTTTCCAAAAACTGTGGATCCTCGCGAACGTCAGGACCACCCTCCCGCTTGTCACTGTTTTCGATGCCTCCAATCTAAAACAAGACATCACATTGAATGAATACTTGATAAATAACGGGCTGCAGTTCAGTTTGTTATTCCCTGTTTTTTCTTTTGTCGTTTTGTTCACACTACTTGAAAAATCATACATCTTCTCAATAATCAAGTTTTTTGTTTGGTTTTTTTTCTGCAATGTTGTACTTACAGGTGTGTGGCATCCCTCGCAATTTTCAGCAACTCCAACAGGCTCTCCAGCAGCGTCCACTGCCGTGGTGTTATTTCACGGTGCTCATCCCCCTCCCCATGTTGCTCAGCTAGCAATCGATCGATTGCTGGCCTGAGCCTCACGGCTCTCTGGAGCATGATGAAGGTGCTGTTCCACCGTGTGCTCACGATCGTGGGGAGTTGCAGCACCCTAGGTTTTCTTGGTGGGGGTGCCGGCTGCGATGATGGTGCACCAGACTGTTGCGAAGGGCCACCAGCCTGTTGAGAAGGGCCAACCACTTCCACATCCATGGTCTCTGCCGTGCCCTCTCCCTGCAGATCACACAACACTTGTCACCTCACAGACATGCATTGAAATCGATTGGAACACAACATGTCAATGATAGTGAAAATTTGTTCGACCGTAAAAAACCGTAAAAAACCGTAAAAAACCGTAAACACCGTAAAACACCGTAAACACCGTAAAACACCGTAAAAAACCGTAAAAAACCGTAAAAAACCCGTAAAACACCCGTAAAACACCCGTAAAAAACCGTAAAACACCGTAAAACACCGGAAAAAACCGGAAAAAACCGGAACCGGACCAAAATTTTGGAAAAAAAAATACAACTCAATAATCACCTGTGATGTCAGATCTTCCACAGCAGCAGCAGCAGCAGCAGCAGCAGCAGCAGCAGCTGCAGCAATATCATCAAGATCCTGACTGGTGGGACCCTGCAGCCAAACAACACCCAAAACAAGCCATTTAGATGTCAGAAAAAATTCAACTTATAACAAGAAGCAAGCAGCAACACAGAAAAAGGGAAGTGAATGGAAGCAACAGAAAATAAAGGAGAGTTTATCCACCTGTGGCGCCATATCCTGTGCATCCTCCAGCGAGTCCTCGCTTTCCTCCTCCCCGAGGTCCGCCGGCATGTACTCCACCTCCCCCCCCTCCCCCCCTTCCCCCCCTTCCCCCCTTTCCCACATCTCTACCTGAGCCTGACTGAACTTAGTTTTAAAAGTAGAGGAGCGCCGTACATGGGCTGCTACCCCTTTCAACACATCTATTGCCTCTAGTAGTAAGGCCGTGTGTTTATTGACCCTCCCAATAACGCCTATATGCCCTAAGCCCAGCTGCACCACATTGTGGAGCATGTGCAAGGAGCACCTGAGCCAGTCAAATTCTAATTCTTCTTGAAGGGCCTTCCTAATATTCGATCCACAATCTGAAATTATGGTCGGCCTCAATTCTCCTAACTGAGCTGACCCCCCAAAGTACCCCTGAAGCAGTTTTGGAATTTCCACCGAAAGAACCTCTGCGGTTATGCTTGTATACTCTAACCTATGCGATCCTAATGTCCTAGTCTTCAAAACCCACTCTGTATCTACCCAGCTGCATGTGAATGTTATATATTCACATGAAGTCCTACTCTTCCACAGGTCGGTCGTAAAAGCGGTTACCTTCCATGGGACGGACCTCGTCAACCTTTCTGTAAGACTCGGGAGTGATATAAGACAAAGGAACTTTTACAAAGAACACCGAGTCCACCACCACACTACTCTTGTAGTGCGGACCGGTCAAAGTCCAGTTACGGTTACGGCGGAGGTTCGAATCCTCCCCGGAACCACTTCTCACTCTTTCACACATTTCACACAATGTCCCACTATGATCGGTCAGTCACACAACTAACCATCACCAACTACCACTCAGCCGAGCGGTTAGGACGAAAATAGAAAGACTCGCGATCCGGAGATCACGAGTTCGAACCCCACTAAGCCCACACTTCCACTTCCACTAAGAAAACTGTCACAAGACTCCCCCTGACCTTGGGAAGCTGGACCCCCAGTCCTAAGGTCACCATAAGCACATAGAAAAACCAGCAAAGAAATAGAGCACTCCCTCAAAGGCAAAAAGGAAAATCCCAAAGACTCCCCAGAAAGCAAAAAGGAAAAAGCCCCATCTGAAAAGCCAAACTCCAAGATAGTAGAAAAGAAATCAGCTGACCTGGTCTCAGCACTAACACCATCTCCCCTGAACCCCCAACAGTCATAGACTGAAATTCAATTCTCATTCCCTTATCTCATTAAGAATACTTCTCATTTTTACTCACTATTGGCATCAATGATTCCAATCATCTCCATCCCCAAATCCTCTTCTCTTGGACTGATGCCTCCAGTTGATTCTGCTGGAAATATGCTGCTGCAATGTCTGGGCAGTTCTCCAAATTCCTGATAGGCTCCCAACTGTCATGGCCTCTATCATACCCCTGCCATCTGATGAGGAACTCTCTTGAGGTCCTCCCCCTGCCTCTGCCTCTTCTGATCTCTCTGTGATCCAAGAATCTCTCCACATGGAACTCTGGGTTTCCATCAATGATCTCAGGAGGAACTGGGTTGGGTTCCCTTTCCCCATACTGTTCATCCTGGATGTATCTCCTCAGCTTTGAGATATGGAACACTGGATGTAGACTCCACTGTTGAGGGACTTCCAGTTCATAGGCCACTTGGCCCACTCTCTTCAGAATCTTGAATGGACCCACATACTTTGGACCCAGCTTCTTGCATCTGTCCCCAGCCAGCTTCAAGTCTTTTGTACTCAGGAGGACCACATCATTCACCCTGAACTCATCTTCTCTCCTATGCTTGTCTGCATTCTGCTTCTGTCTGTTCTGAGCTCTGGCAATGCATGTCTTGGCTACCTCCACATCCATCTTCAGATCATTCAAAATTTCATCTACACCTCTGATGGGTGTCTCAATCTTCTTCCTCCCCAACAAGGCTGCAGGCACCAAAGGTTCTTCTCCAGAGTTCAAGTAAAATGGGCTATACCCAGTACTTGACTGCTTCCCTTGGTTGTAAACAAACTCAGCTGCACTCAGTTTTAAATCCCAGTCTGATTGGGAATGGTTGACATAGGCTCTTAAGCTCTCCTCAAGGATCCTGTTCAATCTTTCTGTTTGTCCATCTGACTGTGGATGCCTGGCAGATGACATCTTCAGAGTTGTCCCTACCAGCTTCATCAATTCCTTCCATAGCTCAGAGGTGAACCTGGCATCCCTGTCAGATACCAGGTCTTCAGGCATCCCATGATGTCTCCATACTTCATCAAACAACATTCTGGCCATTCCTACAGCTCCAATGGTTCCTTCTGTGGCACAGAAATGGGACATTTTGGACATCCTGTCCACAAACACCACTATAGCATCCTTTCCCCTCTCAGTCCTTGGTAGTCCTGTGATGAGATCCAAGCTCACTGAGCTCCATCTCCTGTTGGGGATCTGCAATGGTTGTAGGTCTCCAGCAATCTTCTGGGTAGATGACTTGGTCTTCTGACACACAGGACAGCTCCTGCAATATTGAGCCACCTCTTGAGACATCTTCTTCCACCAAAAGTTCTGCTGTAGTGTAGACAGGGTTCTCTCCTTTCCCTTATGTCCTCCAAGTAAACTGTCATGCCCTTCCTTCATCACCATTGCTTTCAGACTTTGTGGCACCACAATCTTGCCCTCCACAGTCTGTAGAACTCCATCAGTAGACATCTTGAACACCCTTTGGGTCTGGATGTCAGAATCCAATCTCTTCAGGATTTCCTTGCAATGTGCATCATTCATCTGGGCATCAGCAACCTCCTTTGGACTCCCTTGAGCCATAGGTTCCATGGATGACTTCTCTAGTGCATTGATTTGTTCATCAGATCTTGACAATCCTTTTCCAGTACCCCATTTGGTACCTCCTCTTGCATCACTTGGCATCACATCTGTTTTCAGTCTCTCAGGCAGCTTTCCAGTTTGGCATCCAGTAACCTTCACCAATCTGGAACCCAATGGCTCTCCTGGTTGTTCATCAAACACAAGATCCTGTGGATGATTCTCTCCCCAGGCCCCCAAGCCTTGGTACCTCTGAACCTTGCCATCATGCTGTACAAGAGTTTTTGTTGTGCCAGGTGGTGTAGATGCCTTCAAATCTCCCCCTCCACTTCCAGAATCCCTTGGATCCACTGGATGTGGACATCTTGAGAGTGCATCAGCCACCACATTATCCTTCCCTGGGATGTGGACAGTTTGGAACCTGAAAGGAGCTAGGAACTCCACCCATCTAGCTTGTCTTCTGCTGAGATGCTGTTGAGAATCCAGCCAAACTAATGACTGATTGTCTGTCCTCAGAACAAACTCCCTTCCTTCCAAATATGCCCTCCACTTCTTGAGACAGTGGACAATCCCCAGTAGTTCAATCTCATGTATAGGGTACCTGGACTCTGCATCAGTGAGCTTATGGGATTCAAAGGCCACTGGATGTAGTCCATCTGGTCCCTCCTGCATCAGCACTCCCCCCACTCCTGATTGGCTGCCATCTGTAGCCACAATCCAGGGCCAATCTTCCCTAGGATGTATCAGGACAGGTGCAGAGCATAATGCTTCTTTGAGATCCTCAAATGCCTGCTTCTCTTCTTCTCCCCATATGAAATGTTGATTTCCTTTGGTCAGGTTGGTCAATGCTGCAGCCTTGCCACTGAAATTGGCTACAAATCTTCTGTAGAAACAACATAATCCCAGGAAACTCCTGACATCATGCACATTGGATGGTGTGGGCCACTGCTTGATTGCATCCAGCTTGTCAGCCATTGGCTGCACTCCTTGATGTGTAACCCAAGTTCCCAGAAAATCCACTTCTTTTTTCCCTACTGCAGACTTGACCAGCTTGGCATATAGTTGATGTTTCCTGAGGGCCTCCAGTACCAGCTTCATGTGTCTGGCATGTTCTTCAGGAGTGGATGAATATATCAGGATGTCATCCAAAAAGACTTGGACAAATTTATCAATATATGGAGCCAGGATCTCATTCATCATGGACATAAAATGTCCAGGAGATCCACTCAGGCCCATTGGCATCACCAAAAATTCAAATTGTCCATACTTTGTTCTGAATGAGGTCTTTCCTTCCTCCCCTGGAGCCATCCTCAACTGCCAAAATCCTGCCCTTAGATCCACTTTGCTGAAGTACCTTGCATGGTTGAGTCTGTCCAGCATCTCATCCATTCTAGGTATAGGAAACTGTGTGACCTTGGTTGCCCTATTCAGAGCTCTGTAGTCTACACAGAATCTCAATGCCCCTCCAGGTTTTGGGACAAAGAGCACAGGTGCACCAAATGTGCTGTGACTTGGTCTGATCATCCCTTTCTCCAGCAAATAATCCAATTGCTCCCTGAGAGCATCTAATTCTTTTGGGGATTGTTTATACAATGGGCCAAAGATTGGTTTTGTACCATCTTTCAATGGGATCTTCATGTCCCAGGGTCTGTGAGGTGGTAGATGATTTGGCAGATCCATAGGAAAGACAGCCTTGTATGCATTAAGGACATCCTTCAGCTCATGTAGCTCATCATCCAGTCCATCCACCATGCTTTTGAAATTTGCATCTGTACCATCCTCAGTACCCTTGACTTCCATAGATTCACCAGGATTCCTGATCTGTTTAGCTGCATTGATTTCCCCAGATGCCTGAGGATCCTGAGCTTTCCTGACCAGCACCAGATATGCTTCCCCATTCCTGTTCTTCAGACATTTCTTGGCCTCACTGGCTGAGAGTAAGTTTATCTCCTGTGGATCCTGGGTTGTTGCCACCTTTGGATGGAATCCTTGCAACTTAATTGGGGCTTTGTTAGGTCTGCAAATGGTTATCACATGACTTCTCCAGTTGATGTGTGGATTGTGATCAACCAACCAGGCCTTTCCCAAAATGACCTTGTGCTTCAGATTTGGTACCATCCAGAAGATCCTCTTTATCACCCAAGGACCCATCCTTATCCTGACCAGTGCCTGTTGTTTGAGTAGCAATCTGGAACCATCTGCCAGTTCCACTGATAGATGTGCATCCTTGAAGATTTTCAAGGCATTTTCCTGGGCTGTTTGGACATCCATGAAGTCCCCTGTGGCTCCACTGTCTATGAGACATTTGACTGTTTGTTTCTGCAACTTTCCTGGCACATATAGCAGGGTGGATCCCAGGTCTCCTTGACCTACTGATCCCAATTTCCCTGTCATCATATTTTCCACTTTTTCCTGGCTTGGTGTTGGACAATGTGTCTCAGCTGGTGGTGAGAATCTGACTTTCTTGTGAATCCCATGACCCCCTTGTGAATCCCCTGTTGCCTGTGTGGATTTCCATACTCCTGAGGCTGTGAGGACCTCTCTGGGCTTAGATGTGGATTCCTTGAGTCTCTGTATCTGTGTTTGCACCTCCACTGATCCTTTAGAAGGGGAGGACTGTACTCTGTCCTTTGTTATCCCTTCCTTCTCAGGGGTTTTCTGTTTTGATTGTCCCAACACTGTGGGGATGGATCCCTGAGCATTGATGCTGTCCGGATCCCCTTTGCCAGCCCTCGAATCTGAGGTACTGGATCTGGCAAGCTTCCCTCCCCCAAACCTTCTCCCATAAGATGAAGAAGTATTACATCTGGATCCTGCATTTGCCTGAGCACCATTCCCAGGAGATCCTTTAGATGTCTCCACTCCAACCTTATCGACCACTAACACCTTCCCATCACTGACAATCCTCTGATTTTCATTCATTCCTTCCTTGTCTTGAGAACCATTCTGACGACTTCCTGACGACATTTCCGACATCACATTTGCATGTCCAGGCTTCTTTGACGCCCCTCCTGGCCTGGTCCAGGGAGGCCCTACTCGTTTCCCGACGACTTGTTTTGGCCACCCTTCTTCTTCGATCGACATTCTCTCGCGAAATGCCCGAACTTTCCGCAATTATGACATTTCCCTTTCTTGGGTGACGACTGGTTCCACTTCTCTCCTGACACTGCACCAATCTCCATCTTATCGTCATACTGCCGGTTTTGTTTTGGGTACCAAGGAGTCTGCTCGTTTCCTGCTCGGCCTGCAGCCCGGTCTGCTTGCAGTGCCAACTGAACAGCCTCGTCGAATGTCTGAGGACGGTTTAAGAAGACGTGAGATTTTATCTTCGCTTGTAGGCTGTGCGTGAAGAGATGTATTTTGTCTTCCGTTGCCATAGTTGGAGTCTTGATCAAGAGTTTGGAAAACAGAGAGATGTGCTCCCTGAGCGTGCCCTTCTTGTGCGTTAGCCTGAATAGCTGGTCTCTGGCCGTCTCTGCCTTGTCAAAGGGGTCGAAGTATTCGATAAGCTCCTGCCCCAGCACATCCCAGCTCGCCATCACCATCGGGTTTGACGCTTTCTTCACCGTGTACCACTCTTGTGCAGCTCCTCTCAACACCGTTGACGCCAGCAGTGCCCGTTTTCCAACCGGACACCCAGACGCCACAAAATAGGTTTCCATGCTCTCCACCCAGTCTGAAGCTCCTTCTCCGGTTTTTCCGAAGAACTGAGGAGGATTCCCCAGCCGTATAGGCGCGAAGTTCCACGCATCAGGTATCGACGGCCCTGCAGCGGAGCCTCCACTCGTTGCTCCCGCTGTTGTTCTTGCTTGCCGTACCCGTTCTTCCATTTCGTGTTTTGCTGCCAGTAACGATGCCTGCAGTTCGAGCTTCTGGTTTGCCATTTGTTCTTGCAGGTCCAATAGTTTCTTGTGCAGGCCTGAGCCTGCTTCCAGTGTATGACCTGCAGCAGACTGCGCCGTCGACTGCTGTTCCGTAAGTTCCGTCATCGTTGCCAGCACCGTGGCAAACTTCGTGTCCGTCTCCGTCCGAAACTCCATCGCCTGGGTTTCTCGTAGGGTTTGGCTCAGCGTCAGTTCGTCCAACTTCTGCATAAGCTTCTGGTGGTTCGCTTGGCTTTCGAGGCTCACTTTTGACACTTTCTGTTCCAGTTTCGTGCCTCCCTGTCGAACTTTCAACATGTCCGCGCGGATCTCGCCCGCCGATTTTTCCAACAACTCCAGTTTTCCGGTAGTCTCGACATGTCTGGTTTCGTTCGTGGTTCCAAGCTCAGCAACTTTCTCCTTTACAGCTTTGACTTTGTCCTGTAGCCCAGCTCCCGCTTCATCGAGCTTGCCGACCGCTTTCGACAGTTTCTGTAAGGACTCTCCATGCTTGTTCGCCAGTTTTTCGACTGCCAAGCCTGCTTTGTGAACCTTTGCGAACTCGTCGCCATGCTTATTCACCAGTTTCTCCACGTTCTGTCCTGCTTTGTGGATGTTTGCGATTTCTGTCTTTATCTCCAACCCTTCGAGTTCCCCTAGACGGTCTTCCAGTGCTTTACACCCCGTCTTCAGTGCTGCTACTGACTCCAGCACGTTGTTCAAGTCTTCAGCCGACATTTCTGGTTCTCCCCCCGGTCTTTACGATGAACCCACTTCTACAGGCCGCCCGATCGTTCGGTGTAGCTCTGTACACTTTCGCTCCGAAACCACTTGTAAGACTCGGGAGTGATATAAGACAAAGGAACTTTTACAAAGAACACCGAGTCCACCACCACACTACTCTTGTAGTGCGGACCGGTCAAAGTCCAGTTACGGTTACGGCGGAGGTTCGAATCCTCCCCGGAACCACTTCTCACTCTTTCACACATTTCACACAATGTCCCACTATGATCGGTCAGTCACACAACTAACCATCACCAACTACCACTCAGCCGAGCGGTTAGGACGAAAATAGAAAGACTCGCGATCCGGAGATCACGAGTTCGAACCCCACTAAGCCCACACTTCCACTTCCACTAAGAAAACTGTCACACTTTCCATCTCGCTCTTGTAGACAGAACTGATCTCGCGCTTTATGGTTTTGGGATCCACTTTTGGGCATTTGGGTTCAAGCACCCTGGCGAACTCGAGGAAGGCTGGAGTGCATGGAGTCCCAAAAGGAAGGGAGTCCCTCGCCACCCACTTTGCCGCTTCCCTGACGAACCTCTTGTATCCGGCACTGCCGGCTTGGTAGCGCACATTCTGTACATCACACATGCACATCAGCACCACATGCAGTCCCCCAAAATTCAGGCTGGAAATTCCAGCATCCAGCAACACAACAACACATGCAGTCCCCCAAAATTCAGGCTGGAAATTCCAGCATCCAGCAACACAACAACACATGCATTAACATCACAAGCAATCACAAACCTACCCGGTGTAGAGACTTGGATATCAGCGTCTCGGATGGGTCCTCGCTTGACTTCCCCCCCTTTCCTGGCTTCAAATGGCCTGCTGCCAGAGATAGGACTTTCCGGTTACGGTACCGTAAACCGTACCGTAACCCCACTCCGGTCACTTACGGTTACGGTAGTTACGGTCCGGACCGGAGTGGTTTTCGTGCTCGGAACCGGACCACCGTACCACTCCGTACTGCTCCGGTACCGGACCGTACCGACCGTAACCACCGTACCAACCGTAAACCGTAAATAGTAACCCCCGCAGGGTCCCGAGAACCCAAAAGAACCCAAGGGGATTCGAACCCACGACCTTACAGACTACAGCCTAACGCTTTAGCACTGAACCACACTACTTCACGATGATTTAGGGGCTACCGTAGCTATACCGTACCTGTTCCGTACCGTAAAAACAACATATTACTCCGGTTACGGTACGGAGTTACGGCCGTAATACGGAACCGTAAACCGACCGTAACCGGACCGGACCGTAGCCGGACCAAAAATTTGGCCCAAGTCCTATCTCTGCCTGCTGCTGCCATTTTCGACGTCCATTCTTCTAATGGGAAGTCCTTCCCATCCTTCGCAGCATCATCGATCCACCCCTTGGCAGTGGTGAGGACATCATGGTCTTTCACACCATGCCTCCCAGAGCAGTGGGACTTGATGCCACTGTAGGACCCCTTGGCTGCAGACATCCACACCAAAATAAAAAACTACTCCAGAAATATTAACCCAGAAAAAGAAAAAAAAAAACAAAACAAAATACTTACACCAAGAGCACATGTGTCCGCACAGCAAACACTTCAGCTTGACCAGCCTGTCCTCTTTTTTCTTCCCCTTTTCTCCTTTTACATAGGCCTCCCACGAGCCGTCGTCGAGCTGCACCACCAGGGTCGCCAGCGGTGCGTAGTCGACAGGACGCAACCCCGCATCCTTTCTGACCTCGCCCATCAACTGAACATCCGACGTCGCCGACATACTGAACACACTCCGGAAAAAAACGAAAACACACCGCGAGACAGTAGAAAACCAAAGGAGAAACTAGCGATGGGAGAGTGGCTAGATTATAAGGGAGGTTGCGTACGACGGGACAACTTTCCACCGTAACTCCTCTTTACGGTGGAACGGACTCCGGTTTGCGGTTTACGGTGTTACGGTCATGTGATTACGGCGCTACGGTGGATGATTTACGGTGCTACGGTTGTTGATTTACGGTGAGTTTACGGCATGCTCCGGTGTACGGTGATAACCGAACCGTAAATCCGTCATTTCATGCTCCGGACCGCCGTAATGACGCCGTAGTACTACGGATAACATTTACGGTGGTCCGGTTCCGAGCACGAAAACCACTCCGGTCCGGACCGGAGTGACCGTAACCGTAAGTGACCGGAGTGAGGTTACGGTACGGTTTACGGTACCGTAACCGTAAAGTCCTATCTCTGCTTCCCATCACCTCCTCATACGCCGCCCTCAACTCAGCCACCTGTTGCTCCATCTCAGCCTCAGAAATCCTCGGTTAGGGTATTCCGCGGATAGGTAAATTCGGATACCCTAACTTTCTCTTCCTTCATGGATGGAAGAACTCAGACAAGGCGAGGTCTGCTCTCTCCTCCTCGTCGAGGCTGTAGAACCTGGGGTTGGTCGGAAAGTCCGGTTCTCCTGCGGCTGGTGGTGGCTGATTCTCTTTGTCAGCCTGTTCTTCCAGCTCTTTTAAGAAGCAGAGTAGGTCGAGTTCCTCGTAGTTCAGTTGGACCTCGTTCCTCCTAGCCTCCCTCCGCACTACTGGTAATTCCAGTTCCTCGCCGGGATACTGCCACTCGATTCTGTAGTATAGCTCAAAAAGAAAATCAAGCCAAGGGTCCATAGGCAAACTTACTGAGGTTCTGCCTGCGTTGGGGTTTCAGGGGTAAGCGGAAGATCAACTGTCGCCTCCGTCTCAGTTCTCGATTCGCTTGATCCTGTGCTTTCAGTATCACTATTGTCTTCGCCTATGTGCAGAACTTCCAACGGGTTCTCTTCCAGCCAGAGGTCTACAAGCAGTAACCTAGGATCTCCTTCTTCGCCAAACCAGTATTCTTCTTCTCTGATTATAGGCATAGAAAACTTCGCTCCGAAACCAGTGAAACGGATTCTTTTTTTCCCGAGGCTGAATGCTTCCAGCCGCCACTTAACCCGTTCTTCACACACGTTGGGAGACGACCAGAAGTTCTGTAAGAAAGGTCTGAGACACGAGAGTATACAACTGAATCTTATTTCAACAAGCTTGTTCTTTACAACGATCCCCAGCCTTTTATACTCTCAGCCCAGAGCTTCTAGAAAACTCCCAGCCCATCTCCTAACCTTACAAATACTAGCTATCATCTAGCTCTCCTCAAAACGTCTCTATCATTTCTCAGCTCAGCCCTTCTAGCCAGAGCTCCGACTAACCCTTTATAACCCTTGATAACCTCTAGACTAAGGACCCAGACTGAAGCTCCTTCCAGTCTGACTCCCAAACTCTCAGCCATCTGAGACCTGACACTGAATATACTGAACCTGGTTCGAACTCTTTTCACTACGTTTCAGCCTCTCATTGAGCATCACGTAACTACCCCATCCCAGTCAGTCCGCGACTACCTGGAACTCTCAGACTGTAACCTCTGTTTTCCGCCTAGATCTTCGCCTACTAAGTCAGCCGTTTCAGAAATGGAGGGGAGGTGTCGACTGTTACTCTGTGTGCTGAAGATTATGATGGAGACGGAGACGGAGACGGAGACAATTCGCAGACGACTGGCCAGGACGCAGTGGAGGCCACGGGACCTAGTGTTTCGACTACCCCTCCTGACTCTGATCCCTCTACTTCTATTTCTGTCAACACTTCTACGATCGAAAACAAACTGGACACTCCACCCTTAGAGCTGGCGTTGGTACCGAAGACAGCAGAACAGGAAGTTCCAGCGCAGGTATTGGACGACGGGATCACGAGGGTGGAACAGGAAATGACGGCAGCAGGAGTCAAGGCCACGGAGGTCATGCAGTCGGCACGGAAGATCACGGCAGCAGGAGTCAAGGCCAAGGAGGTTATGAAGTCGGAACAGGAGTCCACGGAGAAGGGAGTTACGCCGTCGGAACTGGAACCTACAAGCGACACAACCAACCTTTTCCGATCCCAGCCACTGGTCACTGTGTTCACGGCAGCAAACAAACGGAATCAAGCCAAACGACTTCGCATTTATCAAGGGCGCATATACATACCTTTGGGTGGTTCGGTTGTCCTGGGACCTCGGATGTCAAAGACGATCATTCCTCCTTTCCGCATCACTGGAGAGGGAATCTGCGGGGTGATACCTATAGGGCAAATCACAAATGTATTTCACACGATCACATTGGGAGGTAATGGAGCAGTCAGAGTCCAAGTACATAATATGAGCCAAGAGAGTCGTATGCTGACGGGCAAACTTTGCTTAGCTGCAGTACTTCTGAAGAAAGATACAAGGGTGACATGGATCAGTGAGGGAAGTTTGTCTATGATTGAGCATCAGTTGGATCATCCCACTCCACTGGATACGAAACAAAACGAGTGGGATGTGCCTATTTCGGATTTGGAAAAAGAATGTTTCGAAGGGGAAGGTGGATGTAAAAGTGCATTGGATTATGGGACAGTTTCAGCACTACCACTTACCCACAGTGCATCAGCTCCTTCTGAGGTGAATCCTACTTCAGTTCTTGGCTCCTCCTCTTATACACGATCACTTGGGTCATGCCTGGATACAGGATGTTCTGCAGTTACACCAACTCTTCCTGCAATCTTGGAATGCACACCTGACACAGCAAAGGACATATATGGAGCAATAGGGACAAAAGAGGACATTACTACACATCAGCCCATGGTTCATGTTCTGGCATACGAAATGGGATCACATCAGGATACAGTAGGAACTGTTTCAGGAGAATCAGTTGGGGAGTTGCAAGGAACTTATGGATTATCGGAATTCACCTTCCAGGGAGTTCCCTCTCCTCCTTCAGCCCCAACGACCCCCCACTTGGAGGGCAGTTTACAGCCTTCCCTGGGGATTTCTTCTGAAAACACTGGATTAAATTCTGGAAAGAACGCAGTACCTTCTGCAGCTCCTGGATTTTCGAAAAAAAGTTCTGGATCATCAGAATTCACCTACCAGGGAATGCTCTCTCCTCCTTCAGCTCCAACCACTCCTCTCACAGATGGCAGTTTACAGCTTTCTCTGGGAATCCTTCCTGAAAGCTCTCGGGCCAGTCCTGGAAGGGAAACACAAGAAGATCTTTCTGCAGCTCCAGTTGTACACCATCCACATGCAACTGCAACATTTCTGGGAGAACACGAAGAGCATTTGAAGACAAACCTGAATGGGACTGCAGTTCCATCTCCAACTCCAGCAGCTGCTCAGCTCCCCTTGCGAATGGATAAGGACACCTGTGGATAAACAAAGGAAAAGTCGGGAACCGGGAAAAACAAACTGGACAAAGCAGAGCAAACAAATGAAATGAACCCCCCTGAGGATGCCTCCCTACTCCAGCACTGGATATCAAGCTTTCCTGACGTCTTCACTGACGACCTACAGCACATTCCGAAAAACAAGTGGAGTAAACGACTTCGAATCTGTCACAGGGAAATAGACTGGAGAGTACCTATGCACAGAATACCTTTGTCGTCGACAGGAAGACGATACCATCCTACTGGCATCGAGAAACACGAAATCGCTGAGTTTATGGGAAACCTGGAGCGAAAAGGAGTGGTGGAGCATCTCTTACCTGGACAGCGCGCACATTTCTCCCCAGTTCTTTTCCTGAGGAAGCCATCGGGGAAACTCCGCAAGACAGTCGACTTCAGAACGCTCAATGGCTATTCTCCTCCTTGGGGTTCGTCATCTCTGAATGTGCGTTCGGTGGTGGACTCCATCCCTGCGGAATGGACGACGTTCTCTGTCCTCGACCTCTCTGACGGTTTCTTCCAATTGGAAGTGTGTCCCTCCCTTCGCCCACTCTTTGGCTTCGAAACGGACGTGGGACGCTATTGGTACCTTCGTCTTCCGCAGGGGTGGAGCTCATCACCAGGGCTGTTCCATGAGCGCGTGAAGTCCGTTTTGGAAGGGAAGGCCGCCCGAAATTTCGTCGACGATATCCTAGTAGGGGGAAGAAACCGCGCAGAGCATGACCTCCACCTTCGCCAAGTTCTGGAACGCCTTCGCGAGGTCGGGTGGTGCGTAAACCCCTCGAAGGCCCAAATCGCTCGCTCGGAAGTCCAATTCCTTGGCTACACGCTGGGACCTGAAGGCATCTCGTTAAAACACTTCCTGGAGCAACAGCGAAAAAACCTACCTCCTATACGCTCTCCCAGCGATCTTCGGAAAGTCCTAGGGCTCTTCAATGTCACACGCGGAGTGTGCCCCGGCTACAGCGCCTATGTGGAGCCCCTACAAGCACAGGCACCAAACACTCCTGGAGAAACACTGGATCAATTGGCGAAAGAAGCTTGGGCGAAAATTCTGGCGAACAACATATCACTTACGAGGGAAGATACCTCCACGTTCCACCTCCAAGTCGATTGGTCTGGAACCGGGCGGGGCTACGTTCTCTTCTCGGGACAGCCGGAAAACGGAAGGATCGTCGCGCTCAACTCCCAACGGCTCACCGGAGTTACTCCATCCAGCTTCCTAGGCGAGCTCCAGTGCCTTGCTTGGTCCCTGCGCGACGTCATGCCTTTGGTGGGAGCCAGACCTATCGTGGTATACACTGACTCCCAAAGTGCTTACCACCGGTTACGAAACCCACCTGGCCCAGATCTCATGTCTGACCTCCGTGCCGCTCGCCTTGTCGCCTGGATTTGGTCACACTTCCCCTCCCCTGGACGCATGCGAGTGGAGTTTCTGGCAGGCGAAAGCAATCCCTGGGCTGACCAACTGTCGCGATGGTTCGCGAAGGAGAACGTCCCCGACGTCAGCCCTATCCAGGTGTCGCCGTCTCGTTCCGCACTGGAAGCTCTTCACTCGGACGGACACTGGAAGTCAAAAAAACTCCAGTGGCAAACCACCAAATGGGCTGGGACGTCAGCCTGTCGGAGATCCACGACGTCGTTAAAAGATGCGTCACGTGCCAACACTTCACACCACCGAGGGAAAAAGAGACCTTAGGCTCTCCGACGAACCCAAAGTGGCCCGGCGAGAGCCTTAACATTGACTTGATAGGTCCACTACCTGTCGATGCGAAAGAACACAGATACATAATGTGTTTGGTCGACGGACTTACTCGCCTTGGATTCGCTGTTCCGCTGAAGAAGTCGTCAACCCAATCCATCCTCGCTACTCTGGACATCTGGCTCAAGGCAGCTCCCACTCCAAACACGATTCTCACCGACGGTGCCAGCTACTTCCAGTCTTCCGCGGTCTCCAATTGGGCCCACCGCCGTGGAATACGGTTAGATCGCGTTCCTGCGCACCACCACAGAGCAAACGGATTGATAGAGCGTTTTAACCGAACGTTACTGGATCGTCTGAGAGTTCTGCAATTCGACATGGGAGGAGAATGGAGTGATCACATCAGCAGAGCCTTGAACCAGATCAACAACATGATTCACAACACTACCGAATACTCACCTGCTGCGTTGTGGCGAGCGGGAGAGGATGCATGGGCTGAAGCTTTGGATCGGACAGCAAAAAGGAGAGAACAGATCAACGCACGACGAACAGCTCCCAATCGGCATTATCACTATGTGGGGGAAGAAGTTCTAATCCTGGATTACGATCGTCTGTCGCGCGAATTGGGAAAACTGGAACCGATTTGGAAGGGACCTTACAGAATCATTACGCACATTTCTGGCAGAAGGTTCAAGGTAGCTCCAGTCACGAAGGAAGTCAAAAAGGGACACAAGCCTTACTTAATACTTCATGCCAACCAGATGAAGCATTATTACTAGGCTTTGAGGGATCTTCTATTCTTTTTCTTTACTAATTTACTTCTCTTTGCGAAATTTCGTTATATCGGAGTTTTTCTGCGCGGTGAAGCGTGTTGGGAATTTGATTTCAGAGTAGCCTTAATTTCTGTAGGTGTGAACTAAATTAGTTAATGAGAGGAGAGATCTTGAAGTATAAGTTTGGAAAGTAGGATTGTGTCCGTGAACAATTTTCTGTAAGAAAAACACTTGTTCGAAACAAGGCTAAGGCTGGCGATATTAACAGTGCAATGAATCAGCCACTGGCGGGAATGTCACTTTCCAAAATGGAAATCTCATCATCAGCTCCAGTGTCCCTTGGCTTGAAACCGATGGTCAAGGTGGGTTTCTTTTGGGTGGTTTTTCCGACATTCACATCCGGCTGCTCAACCTCCGGTGGGAAAACAAGCACTTCCTTCTTAAAGATCGGTGGAGGGAACATGACCCTCTCCACAGTGTGCACCACCCCATTGGTGGCTTCCAGGTCCAGCATCTGGATGGCGGCACACTGGCCAAATTCACACGTGCACCTCCCGCAGGTCCTCTCGCACAAGCCACCTTTCCACTGGGCTGCAAGGGGGCTGACCATGAACGGCTCGAAGCATTTTCCGAATTCCTTCTGCATGTCGCACTCGTACAAGTCCAGTGTGGGTTTATCCACGCATGAATCATGCAAATTGAACTTGCCCTCTGTTGAAACACACACAGACAGACCTTTTCAATATCGGAATGTGGATATCGATCCATCTATTGAAGCAAATATCATGACTGCTAAAATAATTGGCTAAAATAATAAGTGCAGCTGTATACTCACCTGTCATGATTGGATCATTGAAGGGCACCAGCTCCGCTCCCAAACTTGTGACAATTTCAGTGTTGTTCAGCAGAAACTCTACACCCACAACCACAACATTATTTTTAACATTATTTTTGTTTTCTTGAGAGTATTTCACTCAACATTTTTTGCTCCCCCATGCCCCTTTCCATCCAAGTAGAGGTGGCTGGACAAAAATTGTCTCCATATCATAAAAATTCTATCGGCATCCTCTCAAGGAGCTGATTTAAACATTTGCTGCTCAGAATTACCTGAGGTGTAAGCACCTCCAATGATGTGGTATTTGAGGATATCCACCATTTCTGGCAGCTCCAGGACCTGCTGCCTGGTCAATTGCTGTTGTCCAAAACCAGACAGGGACAGCCTCAAAGCCTCAAAAGCCTCATCATTAGGGGCAAAGATCTGTCCAAACAAAAACAAGCAACATTTCATGTTATGTACCACTTTTGAGCTGTATTGCAACTGAATTTCTGAAGTCTTGTTCATTAATGGTTGAAAGTGGCACCACAGAGAAGTACTTACAGTAAACGGGCCCTTCTTTGGGATGCCCACAGGTGGGGGTGGAGGGGGTGGTGGAGGAGGAGGTGGAGCAACCTCAGCTCTGTCCACAGCGAATCCGAAGTGTGCAGGAAACAGCGGCTTGAGGGGCGGTGGTGGAGGTGAGGAAGCCAACACAGGGCCTTCATAATCAGGGTCAGCAGGAGCTTTCAGCAAATCCTCCAAACCTGACGCCTGTGGAAAAACCGTCCATAACAGCCTTTGCAGATGGGTTTACAACAGAATATCTTCAGGTCAAATTTCAAACCAGCCACTGAAAGGCAAAATTATTAATTTTTTTTTCTACCTTCAATGCATCCAGAAAGAAGGTGTAATTGCCCAAGCTGTTCAAGAGGTTGAGAACGGATTCATCCTCAGGGACCATGGTGTAGGATCCATCATGTTGCCTTCGGAGCGCAGAGCCTTTATCGACACCCTCCCACTCCATTTCTTGAATCAGGCTCCCCTCAGCATCACTCAACTTGATGAAATCCCTGACCACAGACAATCACGCAATTCAAGCGCATCCTTCTCCAGACAGGATCCAACCAACCAACCAACCAACCAGTTTTTGCACAGATCTTTGTCTCACCGGAACCCCAAGTTGAAGTTGAACCCGCATGGATCGAATTCCGAATCTTCGTCGTTGCCTGCGACCTTCAGCTCATCAGCAGGAGCGATCGTATCGAACTGCGGGCATTGCTTACTGGGCTGAAGCACGAATTCCGTTCCACTGCTGTCAGCCAAAGTCCATCCGCTGATGGCGGCGGTCTGGCCGCCGATGTTCCTCAGAACGATCGAATCCTGGCCGCCGGTGATCGGAACGGCCACGATCTTGTCGATCACAACTTCAGGAGGCGTCGAGCCCACTCTTTCGGCGTCATTTCCGCCAAACACATTGATTGGGTTGCCATCAGCATCCAATTTCTGCAAAAAAAAAAGCCAGCGCCCACAAGTTCACGATCTGTATCTGACCGGAAAACACCAAAGCACTGCTCCCAGCGCTATGTGCGTGGATCACAACAACCAATTGAGTTTTCGCGCATGGCCATTTCGTTGTGGTTGGAAACTCACCACTGCAGCTGCCTCCAAAAAAGCATTCTGACCCCATGCGATCTGGGCCATCGAAAGAAGTAAAAAAAACGCTGCACATCCCGTAACGGCAGCCTGCGGGCTGGATCTCATCTTTGCCAGCATAATTCCTACAAAACCACAACGGGTGAAAAACGTGACTGCAGACAGCCGGAAAAACAACACCACACAACGAAGTGCAACCCTCTCCGACTTCTATTTTATGCCGAACTATTTTATGCCCAACCTGGTCCTGCAGGAAATAATCTGCGCACTCGCTCTGGCGCACTCTTTCTATTGATTCTTGGCTATCTTGACGATAGGAGGTGCAGCAGCAGATGGTGCAGCAGAAAGGAGGATCTGTTTCACAATTTCACGAAGTAGACAAAAAAACTTTCTTTCTGAACATTGTGGTGAGGAGAACTGTTTTATAGTGGGGTGCTGTATCGCATCATCATTTCTCGCAACAGAAACAGTTCCATCGATGAAAACCCTGGGCGTCACACAACCAAAATCTTACGTAATCGTTAAATTCATTCATTGATTGAAGATTTTTTTTTTTTTCTTGGGGTCCCCTGATGGGTCAGACTCCACTCTACAAGTGCTTTTCTTTTCTTTCTTTGTTTGGATGAAATCAAACGACTTTGTTTCATGAGATGCGGTGCAAATCTCCAGGACCAAAGGAAAAAGAGAGTATAACTGGCGAGTTTTTTCCTGCAACCAAAGCAGTGTTGGGAATCCCCTGTTCAACATGACACCAGGACACGTCCTGACTCATAGCTTTCTTGGCCGGGTTCTGTGTTTGATACTGAAAACCAGACTTTGAAATCCTTGGAATCGATTTATCCAATACAGTGGGGTGATGGCTACTTGAGATAAAATTTTCGAACCTATTTCGTTCTCTAAAATGGAATTTTCAGAGAAACTCCTTGTTTTCCCTGTCTGTTTTTGAATGTCACACAGAAACAGATGAGCACTTATCACAGCGGTTTGCTTCAATCTGTTTTTCCAACATTGAAAAGGAAATGGAAGAAGGACAAGCATTTGTTTTTCACCAGGAGTGTCAAAACCCTTCTCCACTGCCCCGACCCCCCCCCCTCCCCTCGGAGAACAAAAAAAATGAAAATAAAATCAAGCCAGGATGCGATGCAATAAAAGTGTTTCCTTCTAGTTTCGGTTCTTTCTCTTTTTTTTTTGCTTTTCTATCCCCAAAAAAAGAAGGGAAAAAAAACCATATACCCTAAAGTCACTCGAGAGTTAAAAAAAAAAGAAAGTATCCCTCACTCTTTCACACAAGCTCTTCTGTTTTTCAAAAACACTTCTCTTTTGATTTTTGGATGATTCCAGACACATGACGTTTGGCTTTCTGTAAAAAAAAAGCGAGCATTGAAAAGATATATATCCTCTTGTGTAGACTATCTAAGCGGACGATGCCGCACTTTTCTCGAAAGCCGATTTTCCTCGATTTTTCAATTCGGACAGATACTCCACCTGCACTCACGTTGCAAAAAAAAATTAAAGAAAGTTCAGAAAACAAAACACCGGCCAAGAAAAGAAACAGATAAACTGTCAAATCAGGCCTGAGAAGGAAAATGCCGCCTGAATATTGAATGAACATCAGCTGCACACATAATTGGAGCGAAAAAAACGATCAACAAAAAAAAGCAAAACAATTCGCACCTGCACTCTTTGGCCATTTGAACCACTGGGAAGCAAGATCGTATTCTCCAGCTTCATCTGAACTGCCTTGTTAAACTCCTCCTCAGTGACTTCGCCTAAATACAGAAACTCCAATCTTTCACCAGTTGTTGGAAAAACCGGCTCCAGCTAAAATTTCACCATTCAACTGATATACCCTTCTGCGATCGAATCCCTATGCTGCTCGAAAACATGTTTTCAACTCTAATCGGATCTGGGGCTGAACCTGTGGCTTATTCCAATATTCAAGGAACAAGGTGCTTTTTCTTAAAAAATAAGACCAATAGGGGGAAGGGGGGGGGGGGGGAAGGAGGGAGGCCCCTGGCAACTTGATTACCAGATTTGGCTTTGTCCAAGATTTTTTCTTCCCACTCCTCAGCATCCAACACGAACAAGTCATTAAGAAATCCCTCCAACCCGTCGGTCACTCCAGTTTTCAATTCCCTGGCTGCATACAGCTGGAGCACTTTTTGAAGCAACACCACCATCCCTGTGCACAAACAAATCACAATCAAATAAAATGTTCCCATGACAGACTTTCTAGCGCTGCTTGTCGAATCAATTTCATGGAATCCCCTACCAGGAAAAAAAAAATCAAATAAGAAATGTATCTTATTATATATATATGCATAAATACAGCATAATCAATAAGTGTACGTGGATGCAAATAGAACATTGGAATTCGAATTTGTATCGAAAAATTATGGTTAAAATATTTTCTCTGCTTCAAGAAAAAACACAATCAATGAACTATGATTGATCAGACAAATCTCATGATAATTTTTAGAGGAAAAAAAAAAGCATCAGCCCACCGTCGAGTTTGTCATCCGAGGCCTTCCTCATCCAAGCAAACGCATTTGACAGCAGCGCCTCGTTGATGTGCTCCTTGTTGTCCTCCAGTGCCTTTTTTGGGAAAAAAAAAATCCAAGCAAATTGGCATCCCAAACCCAAACCCATTAGAAAAAATATCTAAGCAAATTACGATCCCAAAACCCCAAACCATGCTCAGGTGCGTCGAAGACGGACAAAAAAAAAGTCAAAAAAAAATACAGAGAAAAAATCTGAGAAACCGATTTCAATATTTTTTTGGACTTTTTTTTAGTTTATTTCCAAATGTGTTGCATCTAACAGAAAATCTCATGTGGCTGATTTCTCTTTTCCTTGAGGAAAAAATTAAATAAAACCTGACCCTGTGAATTAATGCAATGCAGTACAATGAGCAGTCCCGATTCCATTTTTTCAGTGGAAAGCCACACCTCGAAAATTCCACCGCACCTGGTTCAATGCATTGATTTCTTTTTCTCCGAGAGGCAAATTCCAGTTCCCAGTTTCGTCCGCCCCGGCCTTCAAGATTTCCCCCAAAACTTGACTGGAGTCGGTCAACTGCGCATCGGCTCTTTTCACCATGGCATCCACCAAAGACATCACCGCCCGACTGAGCGACATCAATCTATCCTTATCGGCTTTGGATCCAGCGCTGTCCGCTCGAGTGGCCAGCCTCAACCAGAATTTTTGGTCCAAAGCGAGAATATTTTCCCCCACCGCTCTGGCCAGCTGCCGTCAGCAAAACAAAACCCCTCTTGTTTAGCACACAATGATTCGTTTCCAAACCTGACTCCCCCCGCTCCATTCCATTGGTAGTTTCTAGCGATATCTCAATTTTTTATTCGTATTTTGCCAATTTCAGCATCAAAAAAATCGAATGAAATGGGATCGGCATTTCCCCCTCAGGTGATTTGGCATTGGTTGGATCGACATGACATTCATGTTCCGATTTCACTGAAATTGGAATCTCAGTTTGCTCGTCTTTGCATGTTTCTTTTTTGGCTGATCCTTTCTCCAACTGGATTGTTTAGATCATGACTTATTATGTCACATTCATCAACAAAATGCATGGATCCACATGCCATGCAATCACCAGCCACCACCGCACCTCCTCGGGGCTGCTACACTCCAGCAACAGGTCGATCAACATATCCAGCTGCGCCATTTCTTGCAAGACCGCTGTGTCGCTCGAACCACTGGCGCCGCTCGGCGCGGCGTCATCGGACGCCGAACAGGAGCGTCTGAACGCGCTCCCACGCGAAACGCGCGTAGGAGCGGCCAGGCATTTCCCTCGACTGGAGCGTCCAGGAGCTGCATATGACGGGGTGAGCCTCCTGGTGTGAACAGCGGGGAGTGTGGACCATGCCTCACACCCGCAAGCAGATCGCGACATTTGCATGGCTACGACAGGGAGGTGGGTGTCGTAGTCGCCGCCTGGGATTTGGACGGAGGGCGAGACAAACGAGCAAGAAAGAATTGCCAGACTGGGGGCGCCCTTTTTGTCCAATTTTTTTTCTTCGGAAATTGCCGATTTGCTGAACATGAATCCAGTCAAGAGGGAGTAATTCAACGACGTGGGGGTTCAAAACGAGAAAGGAGGAATTGAAGGGGAGGCCGTGATCGGGGATATATCATGAGGTGCTCTGTGTGGCTCGATCATCACGTCTCTGTTGCGCGCCATGGGCGTGCTTCCCTGGTGGTGGTGGCGGCGTCGAAAAAGGGTAAAGCTGGTGGGCGAAAGGGGGGCAAATCCAAGAAGAGGGGAGGCGGTCGCCAGCAACGAAAGAGCAGCGAAGCACCGAGTCCGCTGCTGAACATGAGTCGATTTCGAGCGGATGAGAAATTGCTGTTCGAAGGGGTGCCTGGCCAGCATGGAGCTCTGGATGTGGTGTACGCCTATCCCAACGAGTATTCCGTCGGAATCACGAGCCTGGGCTACCAGCTGGTGAGCAAACATGCATTGCATGTCACTTTCTAGCTTAGATTTTTCGATCAATCTGTTATTTCTTGGACATCAAGTTGTTTGGCATAATATCCATTATCGATTTCTGGTTGAATGATGGGGGATGTTTTGTATAAGCCTCTGCATACATGCATGCATGCATGACTGACTTTCATGATTAGGTCTGGGCGAATCTGTCAATGCGGCCGGACATAAAAGTAGCCCGACTATTCACAGATGCCCACGAGGACCTGCCAATGAGGCAAGTGTAGCGAATCCGATCGACCTCTTTCAGTTTTTTTTAATTTTATTTTACTCTTTTGGTCGGTTTTGTTGTTTCTGTTGAGGGGAGAAATTGAGCAAAGGAAGAACATATTTTTTGGTGTAGCCCAGGTTTGCTCGGGTTTTCGCTGTCGTGGGAGCTCGACTATGCCAATATGCTGTCCATGCTGGAAAAGTTGGGGATTCCTATTTTGGCTGCAGACAGAGGGGATGACCACCCACTGGTATGGCAAAATATATAGATGTTGCTATCGAACATCTATGCATCAATAAGTGAAATTTTAGCATTTGTGCACTGAACGGGCTGCATTAATACTTTTCAGGAAGTAG
Organism: Bryopsis sp. KO-2023; assembly: GCA_030272585.1. Classification (NCBI taxonomy): domain Eukaryota; kingdom Viridiplantae; phylum Chlorophyta; class Ulvophyceae; order Bryopsidales; family Bryopsidaceae; genus Bryopsis; species Bryopsis sp. KO-2023. The sequence goes on along the minus strand of BSYQ01000004.1, from coordinate 3,497,521 downwards.
GATTTCTGTCTCTGTTTCGTTCCAGTATGCATGCCATCCATCCCCAGTTGTATAAATCAAGACCTCGTTTCTGATGAGATGGCCGTGTGTGTGTGTTTTTTGTCGAAAGGTGTTTGGTGGAGGGCCGGTGTTGACTGGGAATCCTGAGCCATACGCTGCGTTCATGGACGTGGTTTTGATGGGGGATGGTGAAAATTTGGTCGGGGAGTTTCTGGACGCGGTGCTTGCCAGTCGAGGGGGTTCAGGGGGGCGGATGGAAGTATTGAGGGCTCTCTCGCAGGTACGTTTTTTTTTGCTTTTGCGGGAAAGCCTTTGCCCAACCTACCATACATTGGTTCAGAAATTTAGCATCTCCCAAAAGACTACGAGATAATGGGAACTTTTCCCTTCATTTTAAAAAGACTCCACCTGGCATCGCAGGAATCGTGATTATTTTTCCAAGTGTCAATATTTTTGCTTCCCAGAAGATCCCATCCTATGAAACCTTGCAAATAGAGCAAGCCTTTTTTACGCGAAATAAACCATCCTTTTCTTTCCCAATGGAGCAAAGAATCGTTGTTGAAATTCCTCCACCACGTGCACCCCTAACGGTTTCCATCATTTCTGCCTCCCTTTTTCCCTCGACACAATCACAGGTGCCTGGTGTCTACGTCCCTGCTCTTTTCCATGTTGAATACTCCGATCCCTGTGGGCCGATTTCCAGCGTCACCCCAATCAGTCAAGACACCCCCCAGGAAGTCATCAAGCAAACGTACAGAGGCAAAGGATTGGCAGCTTCCACCGTGGTTTCGTCAAAAATGGCTTGGGAGAACATATTCATGGTGGAGGTCGTTCGGAGTTGCCCTGAGATGTGCCGATTTTGCTCTGCTAGTTACCTGTCATTGCCGTTTCGGCCAGCTTCTCTGAGTGAATCGCTCATCCCGGCATTGGAGCAGGGCCTGGGTGTGACGGATCGATTAGGACTATTGGGAGCTTCAGTCACTCAGGTGTGATTTTTTCAAAAGAGAAAGAAAGCCATTCAGATTTCTGGTTTTTCTGGTTTTTTTTCGATCGACATTTTTTTTTACAACGGGATTTACCTCCAAGAGCACATCACCACGTTGGAACGTCAGCCCAAAACACTAGAATACCCCCCACAAATTCTATTGTTATTCAGATTTCTGTTTTGCATGACATGTTTACCTCATCCCCTCACTGGAGTTGCGTATCCGAGTGCAGTGGGGGTGGTCAGCGAACCCTGAAATTGTGCTGTACAACTCTCCATTTCTTTTGATTGGAAATTAGTTGTGAAACCAGACTAAGAATCGACCTTGTTTTGCTCACCTCTCTGCAGCATCCCGAATTCCCTGCACTCATCGATTACCTGCTGCAACCAGAGATGGACCATGTCAGACTCAGCATCGCTTCGGTACGTACAAACACAGTCACCCCGCAGCTCACCAAGGCATTGGCCTCTCGAGGGACCAAATCTTTGACTGTTGCAGTGGAAAGTGGCTCAGAAAGGGTCAGGAGAATTATCAACAAGAAATTGGACCAGGACGACATCGCTGCATGCGTTGCAGCCAGCGAGGAAGGGGGACTGGAGGGGTTGAAGTTTTATGGTATGGTGGGGTTGCCTGGGGAGGAAGTCCAGGATGTCGAAGAGACGGTGTCTATGATGGAGAAGGTGTGGGTTGCTTTCATTTGATGGAGAAAAGTATCTTCATTTGATATGATTTGATATTGATTTGATTTGATTTGATTTTATGTCAATAATTACCCCATTGCACGGCTCCACACTTAGTTGAGTTTGGGTTGATGTATTCCGACAGGGGTTTGTGCTGTTTGATACCCCCCCCCCCAAAAAAAAATAAGAAAATAAAAAATAAAAAACAAACAAATAAATAAAAAAATACTAGTAATAATAATGATATTAATAATAGTGTTATATGCATAGATATGATTCGTATGCATATGTGTTCTGAGAACTGGGGCGGTTTTGGTGCTGCAGTTAAAATCCGAAGCCCCTCAAATGCGACTCTCCTTGGGTGTCAGCACCTTTGTGCCAAAATCCCACACCCCTTTCCAGTGGTATGGTGTCAGTCGTGGGGCCAAGAAGAGGATGGATATTTTAATGAAGAGCGTTAAAAAAATCGGGGTGGAATTCCGACCGGAAAGTCACAAATGGAGCATCATCCAGGTGGGATTTGGAATCTATTACAATGTTTCTTTACGCACCACCTCATCGTTCAAAGAGACCCCCCCAAAAAAAATAAAAATAAAAAAAATTCAAAACCGATGCGAAATTAGTGGCGGTTTATTGAAGCCATTCGATGTTTCAAAAAAGCACCAAAAGATGCGGAAAACTCTTCGCCTTTCTTTTTTTTGAAGTTGCATTTCTCGTGGCAGGCTCTGCTGTCGAGGGGCGATCGAAGATTGACCCACTTGTTGCTGAAAACTCGAGAATATGGTGATTCTCTGGGGGCTTTTCGAAGGGCGTTCAACGACCTGGAAGGAGAAATCCCCCCATTGGAATACTACGTATACAGAGAAATCCCTGAGGATGAGGTCCTCCCTTGGGATCACATCATCGGGCCGTTAAGAAAACCCACACTCGAAAAACACAGGCAGCAGGCTGTAGCCGAGATGTGAAGTGACATCACATGATGTAACCCAATGCCAGATTCGCCCATTAGTCAGCTGTTTTCAAAAATAACTCATGTAAACCTACTACAAGGATTTTGTCCCGGTCTCCCTTCCTTAACCACAAGGATTCTTTTTTTCCCTGTTATTCCCGATCGACGAAACTGGCGCCACCCCCCTCAAAACCTTTTCTTTGCTATATCCTTTTTCTTTTCTTTTCTGTGCTTTTTTCTTTTTTTTCAGATTGTTCTGGTTTAATTAAAAACCCGAAGAGGAAAAAAAAAATGGTGGATTTTTTTTTATACTCCTGCTTTGTGGTGGTTCCAATCAAAAATCTTCATCGTTTCTGGACGGGTATTTCACTCCGATCAAAACCCACAACGATACGAAGCCATCCGGATAGACCGAAGCTTTCGCTCGGATCATAAATTTTGCCCCAGGGATGTCTATGCCGAACAAATCATAAGTGGTTTCGTCGTCGAAGAGCTGGCACCCTATCCTCACCACATCGGCGTGATTGAAGTGGTGTGGAACTCCCTGAACCATCCATCCCTTTGGAATGTGTTTCTTTATTCCTTCATGAAAGCCTCCTCCTTGGGGGTGGGATGCACTCAGCAATACCTCCTGGTAACCAACCAATCAAGGAGAGTTTACATGCTTTCTTTCCAGAGAAGAATCAGATGTTCCGAGAAATGGCACTTGGGGTGGGGGGAAGTTTACACAAGGGGTGGTGTGTGAGATAGGCCTCACAGGCAGGGCGCCCAGTTTTTTTGGCATTTTTCAATTCAGAAAAATCTGATCATTATCCATTTGAGGGAAGTAGCACTGCTGAGTTCCGAGTGGGATCGAAATCACTGACGTTTTCATACTCGACGAGCAGCGGCATCAGCATGTGCTCCAAGCTTTCGTCGAATCGCGTCCTTTGGATATCGTGTGTTTCGCGGCGATGCTCGCACACGATTCTCCTAACTGCGGTTTCCACGCCCACCTCGATGTCCACAGGGTAAGATGGCGCCGCCAAGTCAACCCCAGACCTGGTTTCAGATAGACAGACATTCTGCTTCACCCGAAGTTATCAACAGAGCTATGCGTCACCATTCGTTTGTTCCAGCCGCCCGCGCGAATCCCTCACCAATATGAACCCATGGCGGTCTGGGACGTTACGCGCAAGCGTTTCCAGGTGAACGGGTCGTCAAAGTCTATATCGCGTATCATCAGCTGGCCTGGCACTTCCTCGCCCACATTCACTTGCACCGATTCGTGATTGAACGCACCGTTGAGCTTCACCAGAGGGGGAGCCGACGCCGAATCAAAAGGTAGCTCATATTGGTGACCTAGATGATCAAACAACACACTAGAAACTGTAAAAAAAAACACGAAACGGGCGGGCGAAAAAATAGATCACATCAACTGGCAACTGCAGAGCTATCCCTCAAGAAGCGGGGACGATTGTCTGACCTGTGTGTACATCCCACAAGGACTGCGACTCTCCGTCTATCGTGAGCACCCAAGATTGCTCGCCATTCAGCCCGACTCCCCAACAAACCCACGCATCCAGACCAAACCCCAGAAGAATGCTGCAGAGCAGTAACGCCCGCTCCTCCTGGACAGATCCCAAAAAAGTTACACCCTTCAAGCCAACCTCGAGCGGTCGTGAACGCGCGCAGTTATTTTTCCCAATTCGTTGACTATTCGTTCGGCGGGTGTTTCAACACATCACGTACTTCCGTGGCGGACTTGAGAGCCAGCAAGGAATGCAATCGCAGCCAGCACCTGTTGTTGCTCGATGAGATTCTGTCGTTGAACAAACTGATGAATCGTGCCGCCTCTCTAGGACAGGCAATGAGCCTCGACAGCTGCAATGGCCGAACGAACGAGCAGCAAGGCCTCTCGAGGTCGTCTTCCCCTCGCACAGACAACTTTCCAACAACGCGTCAGAAATGCGATGGACCGACTCTATTAACCCCCTTCTTTGATGTTCAATGCTGTATGCAACTCACCACGAGAGGTGCCTTCCGCAACAGGGGGTTTGCTTTCACGCAGGTCGCCCAGAACTGATCGAGCTGCTTGTGAAACTTCGACAGCGCTCCGTCGACCTCCTGCCTTTCCTGTTCTTGATGCGCCGTCAGAATGCCTTTTGCCAGAGGACACAAGAAGCCAGGCTCCAACCCCACACGAACTTCAACAGTTCCTACCAAAGCACGCTCGCCTGCAAGGAAATCAAACGAAACAATATGTGAGGATTCATCCGCGCGCGTTTTTCCACGTGGAGTGCACTCAACAAATTCAGGAGAGGAATTTTTGCGGGTGACTGAAGGGCTTACATTGGTGTGGAGCGACGAACTCCGCCACGATTTGGACATCTCGCCCAGCCGCCGTCATAGCTTTACGCCAGTCCACGCAACATACTCCGATCAGGCGAGGGGCTGTTCTTTCACTTGACGATTCTCCCCGCGATGCATCCACGCGACGTTTCATTTCATCGTAGAGAGATGAACCTCCATAGCCGAACGAAACGAAGTAAGCAGTAGTGGTGATGTGCTATTTATAGCGAAAACCCGTTATAAAAAAATTCGGAACGAAAAAAAAAAAGCGTTTCCAAGGGGGGCATGATTTTTCTTCGTCCAGGGCTGAAGGGGAAGTTTTTTTTTTAGTGCAAATTACCCGAAGGTAGAGTGGACGTCTGGGTGGCTATCATGACGAGGTGCAGTTGTTGGCTGAAGTTGAGAAGCATGTTTGGGTCGTTTGGCAGCGTCACTTCTGGCAGGTGAATGCATCCCCGTCTTTGGAAGTCCACCTCTGGAGCAGCTGGCACAATCTCAGACCTGGAAAGAAAACACATGCAATCACGAGCGCCCACGTAACGGTCTCAAACGTGCGTTACGTTTCGACCCAGATCGGGCTGCACTGCTCTGATTGACAACCTGAAGCGCTGGCCGAAGAGTTCCCCACACACGTAGACGCCTTCGAAATTTGGCGCTCCATGCGGCACATATTCCAGCAGCCCCCGTCCTCGCTTGACAGCAACGAACAGCCTCCGTCCCGATATTCTGTGGGACGCCTCCCCCCCTTTTTCAGCGAAGCCGTCCGTCAAATCCCCATGTGACGTTTTTTGGGAAATCGACGTCACGAACTTGTCGACGAACCCGCTGTTCTGCGCACGGAACAGGAAATCTCCGAAATGTACTTGATCGGCATTGTCGAGAGAGCGCCAGCGCGATCGCGGTAAACGTGTGAATCAAACCGACATGTCTCCTACCTTCAACTCGTCCAGAATTTGCTGGACGTCGTCCCCTTTCACGAACTTTTTCAGCTCGTCGCTGACCTCCTCCTCCCTGAGATGCGAGCGAATAGCGTCCCTGCGCGACAAACGCTCCACAGTAAACGAAACGCACGTGACAAAGCATGGGGACACCCTCGCCGAGTCACAGCGAACCTCCACCTGAGATAGCTGACCGAGAATTTCTCGACGGGTGGTTCGTTTTCCATCGCCTGGCAGTCGACCGCAGGAAGCTTTGCGACAAAAAAAGCGACTACAGGGAGCCACGACAAGGATGAGTCAATATCAATTTGCTTGTACGGAAGGTACACCCAATGTACTGATTTGGTACACAGGAAAGACCCAAATCACGGAAAATAGTGTGACTCACAGTCATTTCGACTGGTGTCGTCTGCAGGTCAATTGAATGAACACTGCTGGAATGACTACGCCGGATTTAGACAATGAAGTGAGGAGATCTGGAAAAAGAAGGTCTAGCTCTGTACTAAAAGAAGGAGAAAGGATGTGTGTGGACTGTCTTCCTGTAAGGAAAGTGTTCTTAATGCTGTTGTATCCGACGTGAGGGTTACCTCACTAGGCAGATACATTGCTTGTGCTTTTGTGACGACTTTTCAGTAGCATTTCCTGTATTTCATCATGTTTTTTCAAGTCACAATTGCTGCAAAACACTGGAAATACGGGGGAAGGAAACGTTCCACCTTTGGACTCAATCACATGCTCCCCACACACCGCAAAAGCTAGTTAGTTACCTCGATACCTGTGCAACTCCCCTCCGAAAAGACAAAAAAAATAAAACCCTTCGATCCAAACCTTCCTCCTGCCTTCCCCTTGCAGAAGAACAAAGCTGAAAATTTCTACACCACGTCCATCTTTTCAAAAGAACGTGCCACTAAACGAAAACCAAACGAGCATGCATCCATGCATGCATTCCTCTCCCTAAAACTATTTTTCTTTGTACTTGTTGGCCCTCCGCATGAAGCTGTTCTCGATGGAGTTCACGAAAATCTCCTCACCAGGAGCTATGAAGGTCGGCACCATCGTTTTGACGCCGTTCTCCAGCACCGCCGGTTTGAATTTGGAGTTCACAGAGTCTGCCCCTGCGGGGGCATCCGTTTCTTTCACCTTCATTTTGATCGCTGTGGGAAGAGTCGCTGTGACAGGTGCATCTTGATGAAACGCCACCTCCAGTTCAAGGTCTTCTCGAAGGTACACGGCTTGTTCTCCGAACAGGGATTTGTCGACCTCGATCTGAATGCATACATGCAGCCGATTCAAATTTGTCTCGACATCTTTTGGTCGATTTCATTCCTGAATGGATCACCAATTGACAGATGGACAATATCTTGTCTGGAAACTTGGGCAGACTTTCTTGGGTTGAATTCCAATCAGGCATACAAGCAAATCAAGAGGAAGACTCCATGTTTGTTTGTTGTTTTTTGGGGGGGGGAGGGGAATGAGCTTACCTGTTCATATGATTCAGGATCCATCAGATGCACCGAGTTTCCATCCGTGTATAGGCAAGTGAATTTCCTGTCTTCCAAAATGGCTAAGTTTACCCCGTCCGCCGGCCTGAACCTCTCAGACGCCTTCATGTTCGTCTTGATGTCCCTGAGTTCCATCTGCACGTTGCCCAACTGTCGCGACATCCCTTGGGTGTAGTGATACTTGGTGATCATTAACAACCGGCCTTTGATGTCCACCACGTTTCCCACGCGCAGTTCGTTCGCTTGTTTTTTGGCGCCTCGAAAAAACTGCTGCAAGGGGCCCCAGAGACATCCGCTTTCGCCGAGGGCGGCGGCCCGTGTCGTCGTTTGACCATCGAACGCGATTCGCAAGGATCTGCTCAAGGAACGCAGTATCGTTCGCGACATTTAGCGCGCTGCGGTAAAAAACTGGGGACTCGCATGGCTCGGGTTTCTGTCAAGAATGATGACGTACGCTCCTCCCTGAAAAGAATGTGAAGAGCGTTTTCAAAACGAGTCAGACACCGCCGTGGGCGTTGTTGGATGATCCTCTGAGGATAAAGCGCACGATGGGAGGGGGTGGGGGGTTGAATTATATCCAACATGCCAACGAGGGCTTTCGCTACCAGGCCAGGCCACGTAGCCCCGTTCGCTCGGCGGCGGCCAGTACCAACGGCTCGCAGGTGAAGGTGGAAACATGACTGAAGGCAAATGCACGGCATGCATCTCCATTCTTGTTTTTAAAAATGATGTACATGCGGACATCGTGTCAAAGAAGCTGCGGAGGGCAGCGGTGCTGCAAATCAGAAGAGTATACAACAACAAAAAAATATAAGATAGATTCAGCTTGAAAAGTTTAAAAGTAAGCACAACCCTGCTTTTGCCAATACATCCCATTATGAAGGTTTTGGCGGAGATTGAGCAATTCGACCAAATTCTGAACATGGGTGAGTCGTTTGCAGGGCATCTGAAAATGATGTAGAAAACCTGCCCTTGCCGGAAGGCTCCCTTGGATTGCCATTGGTTGGGGAAACCCTGTCGCTGGTTGCCAATCCAGACGATTTTGGAGTGAGTCGATACATGAAATTCGGCAACGTTTGGAAAACCAACATTCTGGGCAGCAACACTGTGATGGTGTATGGGGAGAAAAACGTTCTTTCGGTGCTGAGGCGAGAAGACGTTTTGGTGGAGTCGAAATGGCCAGACGTCACAAAAACTTTGGTAAGGGATGGTTTTTCCTCAGGGTTTGTTTGAAAAGGGAAAAAAAAAGAGGGAGGGGGGGGGGGGCATTCTTTAGCTGAATATCGGATACTTGCCTTATCTTTTCCGTTCATTCAGTGTCTTTTTATTCCACAAACCAACCATCCTTGCCAGTTTTTTCGTTTTTATTTCGAAATATTCAAAGACTTCAAGATATTTCCTGAAGCTTTTTCTTGATATTTAAAGGAAAAAAAAACAGTTTTCATTTTTCGGTAGATTTTTTCTTCTTCTTCTGAATTTGACCATCTGGGCTATGAGAAGCAATTTCCATATTTGGGCCAATAAAAAATTTACAATGTAAAGAATAAGCAAATTGCAATGCCATAAGAACGTCGGAATGTATATGGAATGTTTCGATGAGAGCATGCCACTATAAGTAAGCCCTTGCATGGAGCCCCTGCAGGTGGGCCCAAAAAGCTTGAATTTATTAAAAGGCCAAGAACACGATCGAATCAAAGACCTCATGGCCAGCGCCTTCACAAAGGATGCCATGAGAGGATACATACCAACCATGGAGCGAATTTTCGATTCTTTCTTGACAGAATGGGTCGAAACGCTGGAGAAACCTTTCTCGAGCGTGGAATGGGGCACGTACATGGCCTCTGCTCTATTTGGAAGCTGCTTGCTGGGATTGGAGGGCGATTTGGCCACGGCAAGACGCGTCCAGGCGATGTTCGATGCCTTGGCCAAGGGTTTCCAGGTGGTTCCTGTGGACCTGCCCTTCACGGCGTATGGAAAAGCTGTGGAAGCTAGAAAATCTCTGCTGAAAGAAGTAAGCGATGCTGTATGGTTGGCTGAAGAGCACCTGGGATTGCAATGGTCGATCGAGGCATAGACATGGTTACAAAAAGCAGAATCGAATTGTGGGAAAGAGAGATGGAGTGTTCTGATTTTCATTTGCAAGGTGGAGGCCAGTGTGCGCAAGATCAAGAGCGGCGAGTCCTGTGGCTCCGGCCTGGAATTCATGATGGACGCCAGGTGAACCACAATAATAACTACCAGAGTGTTGGCAGCTGCCGGAACAAATTTTTCATTGCAAAAGAAAAATCAAGCATTGGAATGTCTGTTTTGTTGACAATTTTTTTGTGGTGCCCCTGCGGTGAGGCTTATTGAATCAGAGGGAGAGGGTTGGTCGCCGTAAGATTTCTGATTTGGTCGAGAAAATGTACCTGTGCTGATGATTGTTTTTTTTTCCAAAATCTTATATTTCTATCCACAGTGGGACTGGGACAATGAAGTGACCTTCTGTAACAGTTTTTCAGGGATGGAAACGGCAAGGGTCTGACCACAGATGAACTGGAGGATGCCGTCCTAGCAATGGTTTACGGAAATGCATCAATGGGGCCGACCTGTGCCAAAATCCTTCAATACGTCGGTAAGAAACCTATAAAACAGAAATGAAACAGCAATCCTATGGACAGTCCTGTCAGACAGTGAGTCTTTTTTTTTTTTGGCTCCCTGCTTGTTCGCTTCTGTGTTTGAGTTATACTTTTGGATGGTCTGGGCGGGTGGTGCAGGAAACCCAAAAGTGCTGGACAAACTCAGACAAGAACAGATTGAAGTCGTTGCATCAAAGGGCAGCGCTCTCTGCCTGGAAGCTTTGGACTCCATGAAGTACTGCACCGCCGTGGTGCAAGAAATTCTCAGGATAACCCCCATCGTCCCGGTCGCCGTGAAACAAGCCAAGATTACGTTTGAGCTCGAAGGGTTCAAGGTGCCTGCTGGATGGCAAGTGTTTTGTCATGTGGGGGATTCGGCTACCAAATACAATGCCGACGAGTTCCTCCCGGAGCGCTGGCTGCCAGAGAAAGGTGAATGCTGCACAACTGTTGGGCTTGATCTTGCCAAAAAATCTGGGTCTTTTATTATTGTTATTGTTATTATTATTAATAATAATAATAGTTTTTTTTTCCATTCAACATATTTTACAACTACTGTTGCATTGTATGCTGGAAGATATCCACAGTATTGTTCATGTCGACCTCTGGGGTGTTCTTGGAGAATCCCCAACTGCTGTTGGGAAATCGTACAGCAACCAAGTTCTTTGGGTGTGGTTCTGCCAGGTGCATCTGCATGTCCATTTCAGAACAGCGGGGGATATAGCTTGCCATTCGTTGTGGGACCAAGGGCATGCCTGGGTCAACCTTTCGTCATGACTGCCCTCCAAATCTTCCTGGCTGTTCTGGTGAGGGGATATGACTGGAGGATGATGAACCCAGACGAAGAGTGGGGAATTTTCCCAGTTCCTAGACCGAAAGAAGGCTTGCTGGTGTCCAGTTTCGAGAAACGCAGATAAATCGGACTTCAGTGAAAGCATCGTGGAAACAGTGCTACAAGAAATGGCCAAGTTCTTTCAGTTATGGACAAATATTTGTGTTTTTTTTTTTTGAAGTCAAGGAGGACGCTTCTTGACCAGATGTGGAATCCTAGGTTTTTTGGCAAAGGAAAAGTTGTTACCGGAGAAAAAGGAAAGACGACAACCTGTTTGGGGTTCCTGATTGTAAAAAATGTATGAGTGAAGAGACACCAAAAAAAAAATTAGCCAGTTACAATCCATCGAAAGTTGATTTTTCAAAAACTGGTTGTGACGATATCAGTGACGATATCATTTCTTACAATCAGGCGAAAAGAAAGAAACACCACCAAAATATATTTCATGGCTTTGTTGCAATTATTTTTCCCCCCCCCCCACCAAAACTGTTCTGCGATCATCTCCACAGGGGACTTGATGGATCTTTCAATAACCCCCTCCCCCCCTTTCTTCAATTTGAACAGAGACAGCTTATTGTGTTTTCCCGATGTGTTCAAATCCCTACATCATATTTACCATGTTTTTGTTTTAATCCCAAACTTCTATCAAATAAAATAAAAAAGGCCGAAAAAAAAGGATAGGAGAATAGAAACAGCATGATCATACTCTGTGGGTTTTTTTAAACCTTATCCTTTTGAATTGTTTCTTGTTTTTTCTGTTATTTTTTGTTTTTCTGTTTTCGTTTTTTTCTTCCCCCGGAACCCCCACCAGACATTCCTTCCCAAGCAAGATTATTTTCTATTGTTTTCTTTTTTGTTTTCCTTCGATTTTCCTTTTCAATATATTAACCGACAGCCCTTTCCAACACCTCGTTAAAAGAAAAACAGAGCACACAAATGAACCATGTCATTTGCAGGCATTTCACGCTCGCCCCAACCCCAACCCCCCCCAAAAAAAAGGAAAGAAAGAAAAACACCAACCCCTCCTTTACACCACCAAACCCTGGCCCTTCGAAAAAAAAAAACACCAAACAAACTCAGAACCACAAAGAGAAAGACAGGGAAACGAAAAATATGCAGGGATGAAACAAAAAAAATGCCCGATCAATCGTCTTTCCTCTCGCTTGCTTCTGGAGTTGATTTTTCGCCGTCCCTTACGCTGACCATTGTACACAGAACGACGTACATTAAACTTCGAAACCCTTCTTTTACACGGTTGACCGCCGTCCTAGCATCCACTTCCAGATCGCTTGCCAGCGAGGCCGATTTTTGTCGCACCGCCAGATCCCCCAATTTTTCGTCGAACGAAGTCCCAACACCTGTTCACACAGACATTGGGCTGTGTTGAGAATTTGGCACGTACTCTTTCACATGGTGGTTTGTTGGGGTGGGGGCAAGATGGGAAGCTGAAAAGAATGAAAAAATTTGTAAAAAACGAATGAAAAAATCTGCTGAACCGAATGAAAAAATCCGCTGAAATGGATGAAAAAATTGCTGATTTGCTTGGAAATGAATGATGCACTGTGTTTGAGAAGCATCTTCAGTTGTCCCCTCACCCAACAGAGCCTCCACGAAAGCTCCAGCCACCGATTCCAAATCATGCACCAAACGAACGGTGTACCCCCTCAGCAGCTGCCCGGTCTCTTCGCAGCTCTCGGGCCACACCCCATCCTCCTTTGTTTTCCCATCCTCGACGCCACTTTTCAAATTCCTGGCCACCTCCAGCAAGCTTTGCATGCAACACGTGCACAGCTCCGCCAATCGTTTCACCCCTTCGTTATGTATTCTGACAAGGGTTTCTCTGCCCTCGACGGCTGCGATTTGTGGATCTATTCTGAGGTTTGGCCGGGGGCCGACAGGGCTACCAGTGCTCCCAGGGCTGGAAGGTGGGGTTGGCACCTCGATGGAATCATCCACCCTTGCATTAACGAGAAGAAACAGAACCGAGTCAGGGGGCAAGTTAATATTAAAAAAAAAAAAGTTAATTAAGTTGATTGTACTTGGAACAGAGGGGCGACTGCATGGAAATCTAGGTCAACAGCACGTTAAGTCTTTCCGGAAGGGAGGGTGTCTAAAATCGAGGTCAACTCACCACTCGCCCAGTCGATCCTCTGCCCTGACCACCATCGAAGAAGCTTCCTCCACGCTTCCGGAGGTGAGAGCGATGACCATGCTGTAGCTGGGCGTGAATCTGGAGTCCACCCCTTTCACATAGCCATCCTCGTCCTCGCTTTCGCTCGGAGACCCGTCGACTTCAAAAATCGGATGCAAGGTCGTCACCGTCCCATCCAGTCGCTCCTTTGCCGGATCTACGAAAATCACACCGCTGTTTTCCGACACGAACACATGTTCAAGTTGGAAGCACAATGGTCTGGTTCTTTGATCTTGGGTTTTTTTTTTTGTAGTTAGATAAATGTAATTTCACCTACCTTTGATTTTTTTAAAATGGAACTGGGGACCTGATCGTCAATCTTTTTTATCATTGCATCCGCACATCAAAAAAGGATACCAAAAACTCATCTGCGTTCTTTTCCATGCCCATTGCATTCTTTTTGTTTGTTCCATCCTCCCCCCCCCCAAAAAAAATAAAAAATAAAAAATAAAAAACAAGAAGCTATGAATTTGATGAAATTTTTATCATTACCATCCAGGATAGCTCGAGTTCTGTTGCATTCTTTTGCACATTCGTTGCAGATCCCCTCCAGTGCTTCCCAATGCTGTTGGCCCCCATAGATGTAAAAGGAGCTGTCGAAGGAGACCGCTTCCTCAGCTTCTTTTTCTCCAATCCCATCACCTGGGCTGGCGTCCAGCAGAGCTATCGCTCGACGACCTACAGTCTACAAGTCAAAAAAATCAAAAGCATTTCATGGCCACCGAAAAAAAATTTGACAAAAGACCAGGGAAAAACGAAATAGATAGTGCAGGAAACGATAATTGTATTTATTTTATTTATTTTTTTATGATATATTTTGTTTTGGCAATTTTTTGAACCTGTCATTTGTGTGGCTGCTTACCTCTAGCCCCTTTTCTGCTTTATGTGCCAGCATTTCACCAACTCCGGCGGCAGCCTTCAAACCACTTCATACAAAACAACACCAAAAAAAACAAAAGTGAGACACCATGGTGTTGATTTTCTATTGTTTTAAAGTTCTCAAATGCTTTTCTCTTGCCACCCTTCCGAGACATAAATTCTTCTTTCAAGAAGAAAAAAAAACTAGGTCGAGGAAAAACCAGCAGATGGAACCAAAAGAGAGCGTTTCTAACCTTTGTGCTTTCTTGACAGCATCGAGGTCCTTTACATCCTTGACACCTTCTTCCACAGTGCCAACGATTTCTGTGGTGGCCGTCCTTGCTGCGTTTTCAACCTACAGGTGTCAATCACCTCACATTGTCAATGTTGATCTCATTGGAACCTGAGTTCCGAGCAGGGAGGAAATGACATTGCTATGAATGAATAAATTCGACTTTTGGGTTAATCGAGCTGCAAAAGACGGTAAAGCAACAAGCAAATCCCTCTCGACAATCGCTGCTTTTTCACCGCTTTCGACCTTTACTGTTGTTTGTTTTTTTTCGCTCCGATTTAAAAAGAAAAGCAAATATATAAATAAAAAAAAATATATATATATACATATATATCCTTAACCGTTCAAGATTTGAGCCACATGCAATGGTGTCGATTCTCTTTTCTCAAAACCACATCAAAACAAAAAGCACCCCATTGAACGGTGCATGAGACTTGGAAGTGGAAATCGAAAATCGATTGCATATATACATATAAAAACCTGTACAATACCTTAGATGCCAGATTTTGAGTGACTTTCACGGCTCCTCCCAGACCCCCCCATAGAGATCCCAGAGCTCGCCCCACCCCCGCAGTAAATTGCTCCATTTGATCATCGATTGCCTGTTTGGTTCGAAAACAAAATCCACTACAATCTCACCAACCGATTTTTTTTATTAAAAAAAATGTCCTTGGAACTTTGGTGAGATGTTAATTTATAACACTTACGCATCCTTCCAGAAAGAAAAAAAAACTATAATGCTGACAAAAACATTCTCCTTCACCACCGCAAAAGAGAAAAAAAAAAAAAAAAAAACTGAAAAGGGCTTTAGCGTTAACTTTGAATGGATCCCTGTGAATTAGCAATTTACACTCATCCTCTTTGCCAGAAACCCCCTGGACATCATCCTCCAGAATCCATCTTTCAAAAAGAGCATTCAAAGGTGCATCCCTTTCCAGAAAAGCGAAACGACACCCACCTTCAGACCTTGCTCCAGAGTGGTATCTTCCCCTTGCAACCTCTCCAGCACTTGGGCACTGACCCTGTCGTCCGGCTGGAACAATGGCCCCGACGTGCCCGCAGGCGGGTCGCGTCTGCCCTGCGACGATTCCTCCTCCTCCTCCTCCACCGCCCATTCGTCGCCCTCCCTGAAGGCTTCTTGAAAACTAGTAGTAAGCCCCTTGACGTCATCAGCCACGTCCGCCGCAACCCTCCTCAGGGCACCCCCGACCTTGTTGAAGTTCCAACCCCCACCCCAACCCCAGCCCCCCACATCCCCCTCTCTCCGTCCCTCCTTTGATGGCTCCGGAGTGGGTTGCGGTTCCTCCTCGATTTCCGTCGTCAACGGGCTGGTGGGTTTCTTGTGCAACTTTGTTTGGGAAGAGGTTCGAATCGGCTTTGGTCGGGGGAAATATTCCTCGTCGTCGCCTTGGAACGAGCTCGGCGTGCCTCCAGCGTTGGGCGTGGTCGCGGGGCTCGCAGCAGTTTCGACCCCCACGGCTTTGCTGGGCGTCTGTTCTTCTCGGTCGACGTCGAAATCAGACCAAGCAGCGTCCTCCGGCCTATTGGCTTCGTCACCTTGGTTAGGTGCGGGTTGGTCGTCGACAGCGCGTTGTTTCTCGTTCAAGTCCATGTTAAAGCCAGACAGAAGGAGCGTATGAACGAGGCAGGGAGCACAAGACTCAACACACCCGAAAATGGGTGAAATTGTGGGGTGCACGGCAGAAGCTGCTCTGCAGACGGCCCAGTCGGTCTGGAGCGCACCAGCGCCAAATTTTTCCAAAATTGGGATTCAATGGATGCCCTTTCCCCCAGCCCACCAACCGAAAACGAAAGTATCAAAGCGAGAAACGAAAACCAGTTCTTGGAGGGAAATTCTTCTCATGGACACTTCCAACAAGCATGAATTTGTTCGACGGTTGTTTGGCAGCTTTTCACAGATTGGTGTTTTGGAGGGGGCGATTCACTCTCGTTTTCAAACCCGCCATGTTGCTCGACAGAAATGCGTCCCATCTTTTCCACCCACACGTCGCATCTCAAATCCTTCCAAACCTCCACAAGACGTTTTCCTAACCCACCAACAAATCGCAGCACCAGCCAACATGACTGGCATGGAGGTGGATCGATGGTCATCGGTCCGACAATTTCGCTCCCCACCTTCCCTCGGCAAACGCCACATGAGTCAGGCCAATAAGAATAACCTCCACTTTTCCCTGGGTTTCGCCCCATTCTGCTGGGACGACGACCATCTCTTCTTTTTTTTTGCTTCTTTTTGACGTGAAAGTCCCTACATAAAAACCGAGGCCTCGGTTTGTCGGTGGTTTTGCGTCGCTTGCTCGGTGAGTTGCCGCTTGCGGACGAACGCAACGCACCCTCGGGGTCGCATCCCGAGGGGAAACCGCGATGTCGAGAGATGCATGCGGGGCGAAACGATTTTGTGGCTGTTCGTTAACCGCCGTTGACCTTTTCGAACTATGGAAAGACCATTGCCTCGTCGAATCTTTGGTTTGCGCTGGGTCTGCGTGGGGGCGCTGCGACGTGGGGCACCACCTCCCAGACACCCCTCTCTTGTGGAAGCTTTACTAATCGCGTCTTGTGTCGACGCGATTCGAATCGCTTTGAAATCTGGAAAAGACCAACTTGCCCGCATCTGATATGAATTTAGAGGAACACCGGCTGCCAACAAAAGGGCATGTTCGATTTTGTTGGGTTTTCCCTCGAATCTGCCATGGTTACCCAAACGATTTTATTTTTGTTAATTTTGGGGTCCTGCTCAAATTTTCAGACTGGGCAGTTTAGCCCATCTTCACATAGCATGAACCCCTCCAATCAAAGCAAAAAGGGAGCACTGTTGTGTCAAAATGAGGAATGCCGGTGGCTGCACAAGGTCGATTTAACGCCAATTTTTTGGTTTTTTCTTATCCATGGTTGTGCAGATTTTGTATTCCCCAGGTTGGGAAAGAGAAAAAACAAAAAAAATACACAAACCAAACCCAGAAAAAAGCCAAGGCACTTTTAGGATGGTTGCCAACGCTCAGCCTGTCCCCAACGCAACGAAGAAATGCACGGTGGTGGATGTTACGCAATTCATTCCCACTGCTCATGCGAAAAAGATGAATCAAAAGGCGTCGGCTGCCCTGAGGGTTCCGCCGAAAGTGGAGGCTGCCCTGAGGGTTTCCCCGAAAGCGGAGGCTGCCCTGAGGGCTCCGCCGAAAGTGGAGGCTGCCCTAAGGGTTTCCCCAAAAGCGGAGGCTGCCCTGAGTGCTCCGCCCAAAGCGGAGGCTGCAAGTCGGTCTGCCCAGCCAGACAGCAAAAAGAATTCGAAACCCGCAGCTGAAAGCAAGGAGGACGCCAAAGCGGAGGCCCGGGGGGGAGGATCGGAGGTGGGGGAAAAAGGGGGATTCGCTTTTCTGAGTGATAGTTAGATGAGAGTTGGCTGTTGGGGGGGGAGCTTATCCTGCTTGCAGCCTTATGCAGTGGAAAAATAAGCAAAATCTGAAGATTGTGCTGTTTCTGGGGGATTTCTTGCACTGTTAAAATCAGTTGAGCAGGTCGATGGTCAACCCCCTGGTATTCGAAAGGGAAAATAAGAATTCGTGTGCAGTTGCTGTTTTTTCCTCTCTCTTCCTCTTGAGGCTGTGCTGGTTACGTATTTGGAGCGTGGCAAGGATGTGGGTTTTTTTGTCAAAAACAAGGTGTCCAAGCTGAAGCAGCAGATGAGGAACCTCAAGAAAATGAACGATTTCCTGTCGAAGAAGCTGGACAAGATGTCTAAGGGGCACAAGGAACTCAGCCATGAACACAAGCACTTGAAGGATTCCCTCCGCAGGCAAGTTCAGACAAAAAATTTCCGCGTTCGTATCTTATGTTATCATGCACCTTTTTTTTTTCGAGCTGACTCATCAGATACTCCGAAATGCAAGTGGCATGGTTTTTTGGAAGTTCGTTTTCTGAATGAAAGATGTTGGTGGCAAATGAGGGTTAGAGGTGGTTCGTTGCTTTGAGGGTTCTGAGTCTGGGAAAACCATTTCTGAGTATTTTTTGTACCTGAAACTGGACCAACAATTATAATATTTTGTCGCTTGGGCTGGGGGGGTGAGAAAGTGTGTGGTGTTACGCCACCCCCTCCTGGACTGTCAATTTTTCGCATCGGTGCCTGACATTTTGCAGTGAATGACTCACCTTGTGTTTGTGTTTGTGTACAGAATGACGGCGGCTGAGGGGCAACTCGTGGAGGAACTCCTCACGAAAGTGAAAGAGAAAGACATGCTGAGCTCCACCCTGCAGAAAGTGCTTGTCGAAAAAGAGGAGCTGGAACTGATGGTGGAGTCGATCGAAATGAAAATGGACCAAGGCAGCACCAGCCAGAACCCCGGCGGCGAGGCAGCCAGCGACTCCGACGAATCTGCTGCGTCAGACATACAGTTCGACAAGTCGTTCCAGTCCAGCAGGAAGTTTCACGAATCTTTCCACTCGGATGTCATTTTCCACGACTCCTCTTATTCGGACATCGAGATCTCCGAGTCGTTTCAGTCTGACATGGAGGGAATGGATGGCAAAGGGGAAGCTTCCGTTCAGTCAGACGTGGAGTCCAGCAAGGGTCCCCATGCCATCAGGCATGCTCGGAGTTACAGCGAAGCGGAGTTTCGTGTTGAGTTTGGGGGGGAAGAGTTGACCTTGAATAAGCCGACGGGATCCGATGGGGTACTGGCTTCTTACGAGGATATGAAAATGCAATTCAAAGGAAGAGGCACCATTCGATTCTACAGCGTTCTGGACGAAATGTTCCGATAGTTCGTGGGTGGCTGTGGAATATACATATACATATATTGCACACTTTTTTCTGGAAATCAAGTGGGGGGTTGGGTGGTTAAGGAGTAGAACGTCGTGGGTTTTTTTTATATTTATTTTAAAAGCTTGTATAGGAGCAATGCCTAAATATGGAAGATTGCCGGGGTGAAAAAAAAATGTGAGAAAAGTTAAATAAGTTATGCATAGTTTGACCGGTGACGATTTTTTTTATGATGTTTGTTTTTTTCGACGTTGGGGGCTTAAGGGGGTGGGAAGTTCCGATAGAAGTGTGTGGTTTGTTTTGGATTTTTTTTCTTTGTTTTGTTTTTTTTTGTTTTTTTTGGGGGGTGGGGGAGCATAACCCAGGTGGAAGTTCGATGTGACAATTTGTGGTTCCTATGTACATTCTACTGTGATAGTCAGACAATTGTTTTTGTTTTTGTGAAAAAAAATGGGGGTTCAATCGATGTGGGTTGAAAAAAAAAAAAAAAGGAGAACAAAATCAAGGGGGGGAAAAAAAAAGTCGAGAGATCAAAGAAAAGAAAATGCAGAAGAAAAAAAAATGGAAAGGACAAAACTAAGGTATAAAAAAAAACAAGAAGAGAGTGTGTGGGAATAATTTTCGTTCTTCGTTAAAACGCCAAGGGGGGGATACAGAGAAAAAAGAAAAAAAGAAAAGAATAACACACCAAAAAAACAACAGAGTGTGGATCTCCGAAAAAGAAAGTGTGAGAAGCAACGGAAAAATGGAACCGGTTCCTGTTTTTTTTTTACCTTTTTATTTTCTTTTCTGTTTCGCATGTTTGCGCCTTCATGGGTTAAGTTCAACCAAAACAAAAGAAAGAAAAAGAAAAGTGGTTTTTTACGTATATATAAAAGGTGGATAAGTGGGTGGTATTTTGTGGTTGTAAATTGAACAAAAGAGAGAGAAAAGAAAAAGAAAGACATTATTTGTGTTCGTGTGTAAATGAAAGATATTGTTGGTTCGAGAACAATGGGTTTTTCTACATGCCGAAATCAAATGAATTGGGGCAAAATAATTGGGGTGGTGGGTGCTGATCGAGGGAGAAACAATATTTTCCGTCAAGTGTGGCACATTCTCCTCCCGAAGCAAAAGAAAACCTTCTGACACAATAATACCGGTGGTCCATTGGCAGTAGGGGGAAAGGGGAAGGAGGGGGTGTTGACCTTTTTCTCATAGTTACTCTCTGCTTTGGAAAGTGAAGTCCAGTGATTCGCATGGCAGATTGGTTTTCGGAAATGGCACCTGTGTAAGTGCAATCCCCAACTTTGGAGGATTCATTTATTTATTTATTTATTGCTGACAGTTTTGTTTTGTCAGAGCTGTGTCGGTATGTGTGGACATCTAATGAATTCGGTAGAATCCATAATAAAAATAGAACAAGAATAGCCCTGGCAACCCTGGCAACCCTGGCAACCCTGGTTCCCACTACAGAGCTTCCTTGAGACTTGAATTCAACATGAAAGGGGGTAATATCGTCTCAATTCTGATTTTATTTCTCCATAACCTTGAATTCTAGCATTCAGGGAGCCAGCGGGAACCAGATACCTCATGACATGCTGTGTCAACGTCAGACAATGGTGCTAAAACTCTCTTCAACTTTTTTCTTTCCACCACAAGCTCAGATTTTATTTTCCTACAGAATATGGGCGGGCCTGGCCCAGGAGAATGGAAAGCCACAGGGGCAGTTCCACTCCAATTGTGGCTCATCATTTCCAACTTGGAAATTTGAAAGTTTGAACACTGCTGTTTACAGATGAGAAAGAAAAACACAGAAAAAGACATTGAGGTAACTTGCTGGCACCAAAAGAAGCCTGTCTCCAAAACACTCATGTTGTATTGAGGCAATCAAACCCACCGAAAATCGAGCTCCAATACACACCCACCCTATCCAACCCCACAGCTTATTGAAAAAAAAAAAACGAAAGTCGGTTCGAGAACGGGTTTCAAATCTTGACTCGGAACCCCACCACCTGCACATTTCGCCTCTTCCCTGTCAGTTCGAATTTCACCACGTCCAGAATCGCACCCACATGGTGCGTTGAAAGACGTCTTTCGACACAGCGAAGCGAGAAATCCGACCACTTGTGTCACAACGAGGGAAAACTGTCCCAGTGTAGGGAAACCAACTTCGCAGCGTTCACTCACAAGTCAGCGATGTGCTGGAAGAATAGGATCGCGACTCCCACCTTGGCTTTTCGCCACCAAAAAAAATCTGTCCAGCGAGGCGAGCGTCTGTAGGAAACCTACCTAGGTCTTAAGCACAGACGTTTAACGACGAAAAGAACGCACACGATCGTTCTCGAACTCCTCCTTCTTTACACCAAGCTCGCACAAACGCCAGTTTTCAAGCACATCCTGAAAAAGCAAATCATCCAAACAAACACAAGATAGCGAATCAAAGTGAAACCCCTCTTGGACCCTTTCGGGAGCCACCACGAAACGACAAGGCGGGGGTTCTTCGTGATGGTACGCACCTTTCGGCTGGAATGTTCGCTCCGCCAGAGACTTTAAGCCGCCCACTCAACTCGTCAAGCGGTCTATTAGTAATTGCTATCTCTGTTGCTGGTGGCTTTCCCTCAACGGGATGGGCTAACCGATTTCCAGCTCAAGCCGAAGCGAACCTCAAGGCGCACCACCCCGATGTTATCTCAGGTAGACCACACTAGCCAGGGTGGTCAACCACTCACTTCACTTCGCCGAGCTTCGCGACTTACTTCGGACCCCTTTTTCACTAACATCAATCATAACTAACTGGCGTTAACACAACTGATCGTAAACGTGGCACGCAACCGTCATTACCAGTCACCGTGCAAAAAAACACCAACACAACTGACAATATCAATGGCAGATCGGACACATGGGCCTCGTTGCGCGACTCAACGCGAAGTTGGTTCAGCGATCCAACTGGCTAGAGTTCTAGTCGTGTAAGCTTTCATTTCCATAATTGTTGTTTTCGTCGGTCCACCACGACGTCTTGGGTTGTGTGTGTAACTCAGTGGGACCTTGATTCCTTTTCGTTTCTCAAACAAGCACTTGCAACAATTGTTGGTCAGTCTTGGCGATGAAGTTTTCTCTCTGTTGCTGGGGGAGTCTGGGGTGGGGTATTGTTCAGCAAAGAATTCAAGCAGCAGTGTGCAGCTGTGAGATAATGTGGAGAAGAAGTGGATGAAGTGGTTGAAATAAGACTTGATTCTGTTGAGCTTTCTTGCCTTTTTAAGATTTTTTGTTTGAGATTCAGGTTGGGCAGTGGAGAGTTTTGTTTTTTCCTGTCAATCCAAAGAAATGTTTCTGGGATCACATCTGAGTCAATCCAACACAGGCTGAAAGTGCTTCTGAAAAAAAGCACTTTTGCTGGAAAAAAGGTTTGGCTGATTATTTAACGGCCAAGTCATTTTAACAGCCAATAATTACAATATGTAGAAGCCATCGCTTTCAAATGTTCCTTTTTGCAGCAGGTCAGGTTGTTTTACTGAACAGGAGCCCTTTAGGCTCAACTACCAGGTTCTACTGCAAGTGTACAATAAATCAGAACTTCTGGAGTGTATTCTGGTTACATCTATCAACGATTACACAAGGAAGCCGCCTGACTTTTATTGATAATGCTAGCAGTCAAGCCCAAAGGCAGAACCTTTATTTGGTTGGAGCATGTGTTGCAAACCGGGTTAATTGAAAAGCACCTTCCAAGTGATCATATGATACCTATCGCCAGAGTCAGGCGATATTTATCATTCTACTTGAGTTTTTCCCACAAATTCCCCCAAAAAACACCAATGCATTTTTCCAGCAGGGCTGCAGCCCCAGTCATGTCTGCTCTTGGGACCCCCTCATCAACAGAAGAACAATTGAAGCATTCCAAAAAGGCAATAGCTTCTTTGTTTTCAGTGACATCCTGTCCCTGAGCTCCATGGATTGGAAATTGTTTGCCAAACGAACCAATCTGGTTTGAGGAATTTTTTCGTAGAATCCTTTAGAGATCAGGATGGACCCCCAATGCAGCTTACCACATCAAAAATCTTATAGCGTGCTGGTAATGGAACGGCTTTTGTGAGAAAAAAAGCTGGGCACCGACTATTTTGCCCATAGAAGACAACCCTTTTTGTAGGATGTGGCATAGGGTCAGGCAAAATGATTGAACCAAAATGGTGCGATTTAGATTTAATGTTAGGCGATTGGGTGTTGGCGGCCATGTTGTGTAGAGGATGCAGTTCTGCAGCAAAGCTGAGACTCCACCCAAATTTGTCAGATGTTGTGAGTCTCTAAAACATTTATTCTTGAATTTGAGATTTTTATTCACTGTTCAGCTTTGTCTTGGTATTGGTTGTTTAAATAATCGAGTTTGAAATTGTTTTTCCCAACAACCTGGTAATGTTCTATTGCTTAATTGTGTGAGAAGGTCTCAAGGCATCCAGTCCCGAGGCAAAAGACTGCAGGGACAAGCGCTACCAGCTGGTAAAAGAGGCAAAAGGCTGCAGGGCATTGCTGGGCATTGCGTTTCAAGCTTATCTCCGTTTCAATTGTTTCAGTAGAGGGCAACATATGCTTCATATCTCTTTGAGACACCAAATTCACGGTTTCTTCTTTATCGATTCATAGTTTTACACCAATCCCGCCAGCTTTCTACTTTTCCTCGACGACGATTTCAACGAATAAAACCTGTCCAAGCAACATTTGTTGTACGCGTCCAAAAAGTAGTGGGTTTTGCATTCTCTGCAAAGTCCCCAGTTGACGCACCGCCCATCCGCGCAGTTGGGATCACACTCCCTGCACTTGCCGTTGATATCCAGGCGTTCCTTCTCAGCGGTGCACAGGCACATTCCAGAGTCGGGGTCTTTTGTCTCGTCATCGCTGCAAGTTCTTTTACCGCACTTCCCATTGGCCCCCCTCTCTAAACCTCTTCGGCAACGGCATTCGCTACGCCAGCGGTCCCAGTACTCCGTCTAGTGCACAGACACATACGAACCCCCTCATCACGTGCCATTCACACACATGCATGAAGTATAAGAGCATACACTTCTATCGGCACCTACCCAGCCTGGGCACGCCGGTCTGCAAGCTCCATCGACTCGTGTGTATCCTCGAGAGCATCTGCATTGCCCCAAGATTGTCTGAACCTGCAGGTTGGACCGTCAACAAGTTCAGAGTAGCACAGCGAGCGGTGCACAAAGAATCAAAAGTTAACACGTGCATTGCTCCCTCTCCTTTTGCTCTCTTTCCACTATGAAGGCGGAAATACAGCATCTTCTCATACCAACCATATGGTACAACACAAGGATCACGGTGTGTTACCTCGAGATTTAAACATCCACATCCACACAAGGAATATTACAGGTGCAGAAGCCACCCAACACGAGATTCAGATCTCAACGGTAGACACCATCCACACCTCATTCCTGCCGCACTTCCTCCCTGGTTCGCTGGATTCTTCTGTTGACTCTGAGGATGATGATGATGAATCGCTGCCGCGTGGGCGACTTTGAGTCTCCTCGGAACTGCTGGATCCAGATTGTGACGATTCAGATTCCTCCCAACTTTCCGCCGCCACGAGAAGCATGAATATCCCGAAAATGACCCATTGTGCAGTCGTCCTTCCGCCTGGCGACAAGACACCAAACGAAGCTCAGGTCTGGGTCGTGTGGAGTGTGTTGTTCCATGGAGAAGCGAGCGCACTCAAGCTCCTACCTCGCATTTTTTTTTCTTCAGGATGTGTGAGGGGTGGTGTGAGGTTTGAGAGCTGAACAAGATTGAAGAGCACTATAATTCTTGGATTGGACAAGGTCGCTCTTCGACGATCACTGGGTGGCGGCGCCGCCGCCAGGTCACTCGAGACGTCACTCCCCGATATCCAAAACGACAAGCATTTTCGAAGGAAAAACAGTTTTTACACGAACTGGCTTTCAACCACACGAAAACGCCCAATCCGAAAAAGAAAAAAAGAAAAGAAAAGATTGCAGGTCCCCAAAGTGAGCAATCCATTTTCCAACACACAAACTGCCCTCATCAAACATTCTTTTTGTTCTCTTTTTTTTTTTTTTTGACAATAATTGGTCAAGATAGCAGACACTCCCCCCTCTCAGAGTTCATCCTTCACAATATCATCATCCTCTTCGGCGTATTCATCATCGATTTCCCCATACTCATCATCGAGGTCCTCCTCGTCCCCGCCGTCCCCAGCAGCTTTTCTCTCTTCTTCCATTTTCTGCATCCGTTCAGTCTCCTTGGCCTGCTCCGCCTCCTTGATCTTCTCAAACATGTCCCGTTCGGCATCTTTGTTTTTGATGAAAGTTTTCTTGGCGAGAGCCTCCGCCTCCTCGAAATCATCCGTCAAGATGATGTTGTCGAAAATCGATCCTGCCTTGACCTGTTTGGTCATTTGCACAGAAACTATGGCTCAGTCCTGACATCATTGCTTGTTTTCGGCAATCGTCTGACTTAGAAATGAACAAACAAAGCAAAAACTACTACTCTTGCAACACCAATACCTCAGACTCAAACCACAAACACTGAGGGGGGAAAAACCAACCTGCCAGAGCTCGAATGCGACGAATCCAATGTCAGGGTGATGGTAGAGCGTGTTGTCCTCCACAAACTCTGGGTTGTCAATCTCAGGTGCCACCCATTTGCCCTTGTAGTCTGGGTTCTCTATCATTTCAGGCTTCCACTCGCCCCTGAAATCAGGATTTAGGATATTGGGTGCCTCCCATTTTCCATCCTCTTCCTCGTTCCAGTCCTCCGGCTCGGTGGCCTCTGGATCTATGATGAATTCGGGTTCATCCTTCCAGTCGTCAGGCTTTTTGGCTTCTGGGTCTGGGATTTTCTCCCGTTCATCCCAGTCATCAGGCTTCTTGGCTTCCGGGTCCTAGTAACAAAAAAAAAGAAACTCAGAGGTGCATGGGTGTATGCGTAGATTTTTGAGGTGTTTTTTCAACCTCGACCTATCTCCCAATGCCTGGGATGGAAGATTTTCTTGCAAATGCGCCATCCTACCTTTTCACATCAGAAATATGCCTACCCACTCATATCCGTGCAATCAAAGCCATACTAGGAGAGTATCAAACAAAAAAATGAAAAGAAAATTGGGAAGGTGTTGCATTGCAGACATGACAATAAAGACAAAGGTTTTTTAAACTTCGTGCAATGCTCATCAATTGAAACTACAGCCGCTCAATTTAATCGGTTCCCAACGGTAGCTATTTATAGACTCTTTGAAAACATAATATTGTGTTTCAAAGATTGTGAGTCCCCTTGATAGCATCTGCATTCTTCAGACACAAGTTTTTGGGGAAAAAAGTGGGGAATGTGCAGGGGGTTGATCATGTCTCTTTTAGACCAGGAATGAAAACTACAAAATTCACATGCTTAAAAAACCTCATGTTTTCACAATTCTATTGGATGATGGATTGCATGAAGCGCTCAACTCTCCACACACACACACCCTCCTTTTTAAAAATTAAAAAAAGATAATTCACCTGTCAAACTTTGAGCATACCTTGATTTTTCTTGGAGGTACCATGCTCCAGTCGGAAAAGAGGTCTCCAGACTCGACCTCCTCTAAATCTATCAACACCTGAAAGGATTCCATTACCCAGGTTTTAGCTACAGCCCTGGACAGTGTATCAAATGTACAAATATATACATTTTCAAGATATCACATTAGAAAACATTAAAAAACATTTTTTGAAAACATTATATTCAAAACCTCGTACAGAAGCGAAACCCCACAACACAGTCAACCTTCATCGACAATTCCAGAAATTACCAAACAGATATGTATAAAAAAATATGAGTAACGGCTCAGAGTATGCGACAGGGTTTCCCAAACAACATGTGTAAAAATGGGTTAAAAAAAACAATGGCTTCATAGGGCTACTCACTCTGTAAGTATTGTCAGACTTGATGTGAAGAGTGTAAAGATGAGTCAGCTGGTCAGTCTGACATTTGATGTCCTTCTTGATGAGGTGATTTTCGTCCTTGTGCTTGAGGATGACGTGGACCCTCTTTGTTTGATATCCGCAAATGTCAGGCCCAAACATGATCAGATAAGGGGTATCTCCAGAGAAATCCTTCATTTCATCCTTGCTGTATCCACATACAAAAAAAAACCCAAAAATCACTCTATATTCACTCGTTGGCTCAGGGATCCGATCATAGTTGTGGCAGCATCTAAATCTAATGCATCTAATATGTGTTTTGTATCCTTTCGTAATTCTCATGAATAATGTACAGCATCTCTCTCCATACGATCATTAAGCGTCATTTTTTCTTCGAGTAGGAATGTGTCGGAGCGTTTTCACTCAGTAGGAATAGGGCATGAAAAAATGCCAAGAAAAAGAGACGAACCAGCTCAAAGGTTTCTCATGGATGCTTCTATATACCACCAATCATAAAAGGAAGGGGGGGTAGCACCGTTGCGTCTTCTTTGTTGTTCAATGGCTTTGTCGGACCTGACAGTGCATGATTTCCCCTCACCTTGAGTGTGGAATCAGCTTTAGGTATCCTCCTCCACAGTCGATTTTTTGCTCGTGTTTGACGGAGAACTAGAACACCAAAACGATTCCCCCCCCTCAAATCCGACAAACAACTTAACTTAATATTTTCTGTGATTTACAAAAAAAAAGTAAAAAAAGAAAACAAAACGCCGTCTTTATCATAAATTACGATGCAATCTATGCCTCTCACTGCGGATGACTCATGCCACAAAAACAAACTAACCAAAAAAAATTCAAGAAACAGTGTGCATATTGTGTATCACTGTGGAGCTTTCATGCGGCCTGATGCCCCAGATTGATCACATAGAAAAGGGCTTTACCAGGAGAATTTGTTTTTTTTCAATTTTTCATTTTTTTTTGGGGGGGCTTCATCAGGGCTTGATCGTCCAAGTGACCATGCACGTTTTCAAAAGTATAGTGTCCCGACCTGGAAGACGAGGTCTTTTCCCTCGTTGTCAAAAGGTTCCGTCAGGGGAGACGACATAGCAAAGAAGCGAGCGTCCGGCGTCGTCTTGATCCCCTTGTCCTCTTCGGCATCTCCGTAAAATTCACCAGCGCTGAGCACGAATTCCCCCGCGGAGCCGTCGTCCTTTTTCCAAGACGACTTCGTCCATCGATCCGCCCAACTGTCTGGTTGCACAACACGAACGACAAAAAGCTTTGATTTGGGATCAAGAATGAGCGGAGGTCCGGAAGGCCCTGGTGGGGTGTTGGTGTAGGTGGGTATCGATTTCTTTCCACTCAGATCGGGATGGACACGGATCACACTCGTCTTCGATATCGCGACACCGCTAAACGTCTTTACAGGAGAAGCGAGGCCAAATTCGTCCAGCACTCTCGGATCAATATCGGTTTCGACTCGAATGGGTGGTCGCGTTTATGGATCCCCTGACATCCCTCACCATCAAACGTCTCTTGGAAGTAGATTTTCCCCTGGACCGCCGAGCATATCAACAGCAGCAACCCAGCGCGCCACAAACAAGAGGACGAAAACATCCTTCACCCCGTTTACACGTCGTCGCTTGTTGTTCCAATTCCTCCTTCGAAACTCGCGTCGTGGAATGGCACCAAGTGAGAAGCAGCGTTTAGCACGGGGTTCGCTCAGCGAAGGACAGAGACCGTTAATCGAACTGCGTTAGGCTGAAGTGTGGCTTCCAGCAGAGTTTTTTTCCTCCATGACTTCCAGAATGATCGACATCAAATGGATCTGTTTCTATTTTTAGACCCTTTTGGGGAGGGGGGGCGCGGACCACTTGCCTGACGCAGTTTTGCCGTTCGGGAAAAAGAACGGAGGAAAAAACGAACAGTATGGAGGGGGCGAAGTCTCAAATTGAACCTCTGCTGAGACGCGAGCGACAGCGGCTCGAACAAAACAGGGAAGCAGCGAGGAGGTTCAGAGAGAAGAAAAAGCTGCAAGTGCAAAAACTGGAGGATGAGCTGAAACACTTGAAGGAAATGTGCAACAGGAAAGAAGAACAGCAGCCACGTGAGATCCCCACCCCCCTTCGTCCACCACCGAAGTCCGAATTCCTCCTTTCGTACGATGAATCCGAAAGGCCTGAGTTTTTACTGGAGGTGACGTCTCTTGAGGGGGTTTGGTGTTTTTGACTTTCTAGTTTTTCGCAGGTCCAGGGGCGGTTCCACGCGAAACTCCGCATGCATTGAAGCAGTTGTCGGCGTGGTATGATAAGCACTTCGAGACGGTCAGGGAACTGGAGGGATTGGTGTCCAGGGGCGCCACGGAGGAAGAGTTGGTGGACCTGGTGGACGAGGGATTCAACGAGTTGGTCCAACGATGGAGTCTCTTCAGGGACGGAATGGTGGGAGAGGCGGCGCCCGGAGTGCTGGAGGGACTTTGCGTTCCGAAACTACACAGGTAAAAAAGGACGCCGACGACTCTGGGCCAGAAGAAAAACAGGAAAAAAAAAAACAAACGAACAGAAGGAGTGATGGAAAAAGTGAGAAAAGAGTAAACATGCATCAGGAAAGAGTAATGCACTCCTCTGTGATAGGTTGAGGGAGATACCCAATAAACGTTCAAATGTTAAGATGAGCAAAACATTTCGGAAAAACAAAGATTGTTTCTGCTCTGATTTTCCTCGGTAGGTCCTAAGATTGCCACCATCAATATTGTATTTTACATGTGTATATCGACGATAAAAATATTTTATTCAAGGTCAAACGGCCGAGTGCAGCCCGTTCACGGAAATGTGTTATAGGCTACATATGCAAATGTATTATGTTTTATTTGCAGGCCGTTTCTTTGGTTGGGCGGATGTCGACCTTCGCAACTTCTGGCATCGCTGGTGTTCCGACTGAGGGCGATAAAGTACGAAGAATCCCTGGTGTTCGCAATCGAAAGCAACATCATATCGCTGCGAGAAAAAGAAACCCATTTGGAAGAGACCTTTCGGCAGCTGAAATCCTCCATCAACGGGTGCGTCGATTTGGATGGGGTGGAGGACTGGGGGCCCAATTCTGGAAAGCTGAAGCAATTGAGTTTGAGGTTGCATGGGCTGTGGGCGGTCGCCAGTCAGGCAGAGGATTTGCGGATGGAAACCATCAGGAAGCTGTGGATGGTGCTGGATGTGAGGGGAAGAGCCCTCGTGGTTTGCACTCCAATTTCTGTTATGCGACAGTTGGATATGTTGATGAAATCGTTAGGGGTAACAGAGATGTGATTTTTGCACGATGCTTGGTTTTTTTTAAATAGATTTTTGGTTTGCACGAGTTAGGGGAATAGATGAAAA
Source organism: Bryopsis sp. KO-2023 (assembly GCA_030272585.1). Lineage (NCBI taxonomy): Eukaryota > Viridiplantae > Chlorophyta > Ulvophyceae > Bryopsidales > Bryopsidaceae > Bryopsis > Bryopsis sp. KO-2023. Next base: position 3,467,313 of record BSYQ01000004.1, on the reverse strand, counting down.
AAGGGGGTGGATTTCTGCAGAGGTGGTTGTTTTCATGATAGAAATGAAATGTTCGTTTTGTTGGGTTGCGTGTCACCTCAGTGAAAGCGAATTTTGTTGATGTTAGGGTGGTGGCCTGAGAGCACCTTCAATGTATACGATGGTTGTGTAAAAGATTCTTATGTCCCTGTTGAGAATATGTAGGCATTTGCATGCCACTGGAAAAAGGTTTCCTGCGTATCTCTGCCTTCTTTCCATGTGTTGTAAAAGGTTTTTTTTTTCTATGGTTAGCATATGGTGTACATTACTAATGACACCTTACACAAAGCAGCAGGTTTGGGGAGGGTGTTGGGTTTTTTTCTATTGTTCGATGATCATCGATGGTTTACGTGGACTATATTAGTGAGTCGGACTGAGACGTGAGTCGGACTAGTGAGAAGCTCAGGAAGGATCAGGGTGGAGTTGTGAGAGTGAAATTCGACTCTTGTGAAAAGTTTGGTTGAAAGCAACTTTGAAACTTGAGTGTCCAACAGTGGGTGAATTGAGTTATCATTATCATTATCATGAGTTCTCTTGCACACTGGTGGCGCAGCCCAGCTCAGACCTGTGATGGGACTTGCGGACTATTAGGGCGGATTTTGAAATCGTGAACGCACACATCACATCACATTCTCTGCGTTTGCGACGTCCCCCACCTGAATAAAACCAACCCCCAGACCACCCCCCAGTGAAAAAGAAAAAACAGAAGCGAAAAATTGGAAAGAAAAGGAACCGACAATGCGCCCAGCGAATTGCATCTGCCTTGTTCTGTCGTTGCTCTACGTTGGCCATGCCGCCGGTGAAACCACACCGGCTGCTGCCGTGAATCAGCTGGCGTTCGAGCTGCTGGAGGAATATCGCCAGTATCGGCCCCACGGCAATGTCGTGTTCTCGCCCATAACGATTTCCTCGGCGTTCGCCATGGTGTACGCGGGATCGCGTGGCCAGACGAAAGCCGAGCTGGAGGACGTGTTTCAATTCGAGGTGCGAAAAAATAGCCTACCGATCTGTTTCGACCGCTGTTCTTAATGGCAGCCGCTGCATCAGATCCCACCTTGCGTGGTGGCGGCTCATGTTTCGTGAGTTCTCGTTTCGCAAGCAATCCCCGCCCCCGCCTTTCCCCCCTCTCTCTTTTTTCAGGATATTTGCTGTCAGTGCATGTATGGGTTGGGAATCCAAGCATGATCGTTGAGGCAACATGCCTTTTGTGTTGAGTGTAGGATGAAGTGTTTCTCGCGCTCAAAACGAAAGCGAATGTCGCTGGGGGGAAGACAGCCACCACGAATTTTGCTGCCAGGACCTTCATCGACAGCAGTCTGCAGGTGAATCCATCTTATGCCCAAGCCATCGGCCGCGATCGAGTTGCGACACTTGATTTCGCGACGGATACGGAAGGAGCCAAGGATGCGATCAACGCATTTGTTGATGAGGAGACGGAAGGGCTGATTCCGAAGGTGGGGATTGTTATCGTTTCCCTAACCCCCCTGTGTCTATGAATGTGCAATGAAATTCGAGACGGTGCAGTCGGTGGTAAAATTTGATTGGTTTCTTTCAATGCCGCTCTGCATTTGCTTTAAAAAGGAATTCAAAATATGGCTTCACCCCACCAAACCTTTTCGTTTCCACAGCTCAGCTTTTCTTTGGCAATTTTTCTTTGTACGCAACTCTGCATCATCTTATTTTTCTTTCAACCTGTGGTTTTTGTGAAAGAGGCCCCCCCCCCAAAAAAAAAAGAAAAAAATCCAAAAGGAACTTAAAAAATTAATGATTTTTTTTTTTATCTGCATGATTTTCTGCAGATAGTGGATGATACGGACGATTTGTCAGCAACGAGGATGGCCATCGTTTCTGCCATTTATTTCAAAGGCCAGTGGAAATACGCTTTCGACAGATCGCTGACCAAGAAGAAAGGATTCACAGCAGCCGACGGCGTGACTCAAATGGTTGATTTCATGGGGATGAAGGAGTTCCAGACTTTCCGATACAAAAATGTTGAGGAATTGTTGAGGGTAAGCGAATGTGCATCTCTTTCTCGTTGTGTTTTTCTAAAATAATATATTGCCAAACCATATCCCTTTATCATCCTCCTCACATCATGATTTTTTCTCCTTTTTTTCCCTTTTTTTTCTCGTCTTTTCTTTTATCCATCCCCCATAACCCACAATTGCACTCCATCATCCCAGGAGCAAGGCAATGTTAAAAAAATCTTTTCAAGTAAGAACAGAAAATCCTTCTTTTGAACCAGGGGAAATCAATATACATGCTTTGATCTAAATTTGAAATCAAACAGCTCCTCCTAGGCATCCCCAGGCTTCTTCACATAGAAACTAACTGTGGGATCGCTAAGAGAGCAGGTTAATGATCTTTTGAAGTACAAAATGTAAGAGGGACGCGTTCGCTTTCTTTTATTTCTTTTTTTGGCTTGAAATCAGATGATAGAGTTGCCTTACAAAGGAAGCAAATTTTCGATGTTCCTGATGCTTCCCGACGAGGCCGATGGATGGAGGGAAGCCGAACGGAAGCTGCCCACCCTCGGGCCCAGGTTTTTTGCAAAAGAAACCCTCAGAGCAGATTTTTTTGTGGTCGAGATGCCGAAGTGGGAAATGCAAATGGAATTCGATGGGCTGAAAATTGTCCTGAAGAATCTGGGTGTGAGGGATGCTTTCAGCGCTAGTGCCGACCTGTCAGGAATTTCCGAAGAGTTCCTGTTTTTGACCGATGTGGTGCACATGGCAAAAATTAAAGTCGATGAGGAGGTGGGATGGGCAGCCAATTTTTTTTTCCTCGATATGTTGGAACCTTACTAGTGCAGATTGATCTCTAACCCCCAAAAGACAGTAGTCGACCCTATAATGTCGTCCCTTTAATTTTCCCTTTTCTAGTTCATGGATTCTTATGAATTCCTTCTCTTTTTTTAATAATTTAAACCAGCCGGAGCAAAATAATCGTTTTTTTTTTTTTTTTTTTTTTTTCTAAAACCAATCCCGAAGACACTTTAGCTACACTACAATTCTCAGAGTTTTTTTTAAACAAAATTACTGTCAGACATACAAGCACCATGAGAATCATCCCCAAACGCTTGAGTGCATTGAGTGCGATGTCAGTTCCTAATTCAAATTTTTGTGGCTTGTGATGATGAATAGGGAACGGTAGGTGCTGGAGTGACTTCTGTTTTCGCCAGCAAGTCATTGGTGGAACCTGAGCCGATGGATTTCATCGTCGACCACCCCTTCTTGTATTTTATAGTGGACAACAGAGATGACACGATTCTTTTTCAAGGAACCGTCACAACCCTGATGTGAAGGGAATATATTTTAGTCAGAATTACGTATGTATTTTTTAATGGAGGGCCCGAAGGTAGCAAAAGCAGGCTTGAAGCAGATAAAATTTCTGGTGGTTTTGTTTTTGCTTTCTTTTTTTTTCTCAAGCCGCCAAGTTTTAGGCAAAAGGTTAAAAGTAGGTAGCTGAAAAGAGAAACATGAGAAACATTGCAACTCGTTTTATCAATTAATTTGGGGCAGATATTGCAAGACCAGGTAATTCGTTATTGTTTTTTTGCTGTGGGGCCATCATGATAAAACACTTGAAAAACGCATTTGGTGGGTCTCGCCGAGAGCTATCTTTCCCATTTTTCGGATCGAAATTTGGTGAAGTAGCCGAGGAGCGACACCGTTTCGTCGAAAACTAGGCCTCACGCGGAGTCGCAAAAAAGGTTTAGGGTTTTGGGCCAAAATGGTATGTGGAAGGGCCTTTAAGAGTGGAGCGGTATCTTTGGTTTAGATCTCTTTAATTGGGGGTGGAATTTCGTGTTGAATACTGTGACTGTCGTAAGACCTGTGGAGGGTAAGAAAAAATGGCCCATCTAGATGCTGAGCTTTCAAATAATCATTTGTGGCTTTTTATTCTGCACCCCCCTTCTTATCCAATCAAATTATCCCAATCCACCTTTCCCTCCCCCTTTTAAAAAAAAGCTCCCTAGTTAATCTGTCCCAAAAAAATGAGATACAATCGGCATCAGCAAACAACCACCATTGTTTTTTAAGGGTATATGGAATGAGTAGGTCTTGTAGCCAGGTTCTGGCTGGGACGATAAATGTATGTTTTCTTGGAGGATTAAAAATTTTAAGGCCAAGACCAGCGAATGCACAAGAATTGGAGGAGGATCACATTATGAATGGCAGAAAACAAAGAATAGGTTGATGAATTTTGGGGGTGAAAACGGTCGGTCCAAACGCGGAATCTCCACAACATAAGGAAACACATAACAGTTCCTTTCTGTTAACACAATGTTTGTTTATCTTGGCAAAAAAAAGCAAAAGATTGTAGTTTGGGCACAATTTGTGCAGAAAAAGTATATGAAACTGGCAGCGAAAAATTTTTCTTGCTGTAAAGCAACAAGATAACAAGGCTTTAAGGAGTGGCAACAGATTCAGAAGCAGAGTTTGTGGCTTTTTTGGGGCAAGTGTTTGGAAGTGTCACAACGATACTGCGACACCTCCAAAAAAATCAAAACAAAACGAGTCCATACCCCAGCGGCCTTCTCAAGCGTTGAAACAGATTCCTAACTTAATACATTGCAGTGCGAAAAAACAAAACACCTCTCTTCAATTGAAGTTGGGAAACTACTTAAGTGAGATGCTGATTTCGTGGAATTATTAGAATATTCTGCCAGCAACTCTCGTGCAACCTCCACACCACCCAAACCAATCGTTGACAACGATCCAAGTTGTATCATACAACAAACATATTGATTTTCTGGTTGACACCGAGGCGTGAAAAAAAGAGCAGACACGTGAGGGGGCTACTTGGGTTACAAAGCCCCCACGACAAAGGCACCGGCGCCGGTGAGAAGCGTTTGACGGTTGTACCACGCTCGATTGCAAGTCGATCCGATCTCAAAAATTTTGAACAGGTCCCAAACGTTCACGTCGTTCTTGCTTGTGTTCCAGGAGGGATCTTTGGTGACACAACCTTGCTGAAGGTGACGGAGTGGCTCGCCGCTGGGCCGGATCCTGGGAAACCATCTGGACACATCCGAGCATGGCGAGTCTGCAAGGCTTCACGCGCTACAACTCGACGTTGTGGAACCGTATGAACGAAGTCCAACACACCGCAGGATCTACTGAGTACAAAGCAACAGATCCCGAGTCAACCAGCGGCCAGCGACGAGCCCAACGAGGGACAACAGTTGAGACTTGACGACTACAGCAATATGGAGAGGAGCATGGGTACAACGATGGGTTTTCTGTTGGGGCCATATGAGGCACTACGCCTCCGACCAACCATGAATGAATATGCACCGGGAAAATCTGACGAACAAACTCAGAAAGGCGAACAGCAGTTTCACTCCACCTGAATAGAATCGCAGAAGTAGACTGAGCGAGGAGCGCAGGCAATCGAAAAGTACCAAGATCCAACAGCAGCAGCACCCTTGCAGCACAGGTTGCGAGGGACATGGAAATGCTTTCTTGCCGCCTTCATCGAGGGAGTGAACAACGCGGAGAACTCTGGGAAGGATATGTGTCTCAAGTATATATATATATATGTAACGATTCGGTGGATGTGTCTCAATTCAGGTGGCTTTATGAAACGGTTCGGTCACAGAAGGGGGAATTCAAGTCGAGTGATTACTGGAGGAATTTTCTGAAAAGTAAAGATGGGGACTGCTCGAGTGATTTTTCCTAGTGAGGTTAAATTTTTTTTTTCCCCTTTCCATTCTGTGCACCCTACTTCTCTTGTTGCCACATCGAGTTGACCAATGACAATTCCTTGTCTTTTGTGCACCCTGACAGAAGAAAAACAATCAAGTTTTTGATTGTTTTTCTTCCTGGAGATAATAAAAGGCCATTTTTTTCGCTTTTGGTGGCATTTGTAGAAGCAGAGATAGCAGACAGAAACCACGACTTGTTGAATCACTTTTCATCGAACACAAAAAATCTTCTTTTAAAAAAATCATAATATCTAATTCCGACTAACTCAGCACCAGGATTTCTCTTGTCAATCACAATCCTGTCTTCTTGATCACAACACACAAAGGGTCCATAAAAGAACCAGCCCTGTAATTTTTTTAATAGAAAAAACCCAACCCCTGTATCAATTGATATAACTCAGCATGCGATATCTTCTTCATTTCTTCTCCATGTTGTTTTCTTTCTCTTAACTTCATTTTTCTTTCAATGTTTTTGCTTCTTCCATAACTCGTGCATGCTTTTTTTTGATATATTTATTATCTTAGCAACCCACCCAGCCCCCCCCCACCAAATCTAAGCACAAAGAAAAATGCAAAAAGAAAAAGGATCCAAATGTTTCTTTTCCTCCTTTCCTCATTCACCAACCCTTAATACGCAAACGCTCTTGAAAAATAATTTTCGACAATTTCGATAAATCACTCAAAAGCTTCGTCACGACTTCTCAGACAACAATCATCTTTTTTTGATTTTTTTTCTTGAAAACACATACATTTCAACCAATCGATCAAAATTCATGTTAATAATCACTTCTCGATTACACTCCCCCATATATATATATTTTCCTTTCAATCAAAACAACCAAAACAAAAAAAAGACTTGATGATATATTTTTTTTGTTTCTTTTCTCTCTCTCAACTTGCCTCATTCCGAACCCATTAAACAGAGATTGTTAGTGCGGCACAAGGATTTTTTTTTTTTTTTCACTTGGCCTTTTTTTTTTTGATTTCGTTCCGAACAATACATTAAAAAAAAAAAACCACGCAAACTCGAAGAAGCACAAATAAATCTATCATAACCCATCGCTCTGTTTTTTTTTGTTTTTTTTTGATATTTTTTTGTTTTTTTTGTTCTGGGCGAACATTTTTCCTTCTCTCTTTCTCTTAGAAAGAAAAAGACATCTAAAAGTGCCTCAATATTCAAAAAAGAAAAGCAAAAACATGAAGAAAAAAGGCACATAAGAAGAGCAAACTAATTTATGTAACAGACAATAAAATTTTTAATGTGGCATGAAGACCACTCGGATGATTTCAAGAATCGACAAAAAAAAAATGTCGGTGTCTTCAAAATCTACTCCGTTCTTTCTTGCTTTTTGTTTTCTTTTTCCACTTTTTTTTCCAAAAAATCCTGCTGGTCTTTTTCCTTCCACTCTTTTCCACTCATCCCCAAATGCCACTGCATAAACTCTGTTTTTTCCCCCCCAAACCCGGCAGCGTTTTCTCTTTTCCCAACCCAAATTACCGTTCTTGCACCATCCATTGGTAATAAAGTCCAAAAAGTCAAATCCAGTGAGGCTGTTCACTCCACAAAGATCTTACATGCCTTTTTTTTTCTTTTTTTTCCCAGAAACTTTATATAAAGACAGATTATAGCTTCTTTTTCGTCCCCAAAAACGCAGCAAGGAATTTCATATATACATATACAGATATATATATTTGGTCAAAACGTTGGACATGGATGATCTGTTCTCTCTCTCTTTTTTTTGCCCTTTTTCTTTTTTTTGACTCTCCCAAACCCACTTTATGAAATTTATACAGCTTCTGTACAAATTTAGGTATAATTAGGAAAGGGGAAAAAAATCAGGAAACAAAAAAAAACAAGCTGGAATGTTTTTTTTTCTTTTTCTTTCAACCATTCAAAAAGCAAAGACACAAGAAAGAAAAATATATCGATCTACAAATCACCCTGCAATTTTTTTTTTGGTTTTAACTGTCATCTCGTCTGCTTTTCTTTTTTTGTTTAAATAAAAAAAGCAAATCACAAATTTATTAATTGAGGCCCATCTCCTTCCACTGATCCACATAATTGTGCCCAAAAGAAGCGAAAATCGAAACAGCTCAAACACACACAAACCCAAACGCACACATATATCAACTGGAGTCCAAAAAAAAAAAGAAAAAGAAACCAATCTGTATAAAAATAAAAAAGAAACGACTCAAGTTCCCCAGTCCATCCAAAATTCCGAAAAAAAAGAAGATGAAAACTTCTGTCTTTATGTATGTCGTGTTGCTTTTTTTCATCATATACCTGCCTCAAGAAAACCACCACATGCAATCCGAAGAAAAAACAGAGGGGGATTTTTTGACAAAATTTGACAAAAATTATTCTTGCTAGTTCACTTCCCCACTCTGTTTCTTTTCGTCATAGAACGCACAGGTAAATCCACCATTTCAATCAATCAATCGAAATCTAAATCCACCCCGATTTCCAAAATCGTCATCTTGAGAAGATATATAAATCATAGTTCAGGGATATTAAAAGGGGGAAAAAGCAAAGAAAAAAAAAATCGACCCCCTTGCGTCAATATCACACTTTCTTTTTCCTTTTTTATGATGGAATGTCAAATAACACAAATATGTCCTTTCCAGCCTCTGTTGAGACTACTCCAGTGACAGATGCTTTTTTTCCCCTTTCATTCAATTTTGAAAAAAAAAAAAAATCCATTTCCCTGACATAATGTGCAATCGGGTTTGAAAATATGCGTCGAGCAAAACAATATTTTCTTCCTCCACAGCAGCATACAGAACCCCCGTCTGGATTTTGACAAGAAAAAAAAATACGACCATGAGAAACCAAAGCAAGCTTTCTCTCACTCTTTCGATATCACTTTCTTTTTTTCCCCCTCTCCAGATCTATCCACACACACATGACCATTTCCTAAAAAATATTTTTCGATTTCGCACATAACTCAGAACACACACACACACACACATGGGCACAATATAATGAATCCTTCCCCTTTCATCCTCTGCCTTTCGTTTCTCTCCCCCCCCTTTTTCAGCTCATTCCAACTAACTAAAAAACGGGTGCAAAAAGGAGATTTTTTTCCTTCAATTTTTTTTTTGGCCCCCGCCTGACCTCACATCATAAACTATATTACCTCAGTTTTTTTGCAAGGGGAAAAAAACTCAGTTTAATAGTAGGAACAATGCATACCACCCATTTTCCCCAGCTGCACAACCCAAAAGCATCACAGACCCCAATTTTACACAAACTGTTTTTCAAATTCGTCACGTGGAAATCTCCCCGAAGCCTACGTAGAAGTTTTCCTTTTTTTTTTTGCTGTTTGAAATTCTGGTCAATCAACTCGCAGCGCTGGCGTCGAATATACACATATAAATCTTTTCTTTTCCTGGTTTTTTCTTTTTTGTACTTTGATCTCTCTCTCCCCTTCCGATCCAACTTCCCACGGTCTGTTTAAAAAAAAAAAAAAACGACGAAGCTAATGACTTGGCATTCTTAAAAGCGTTCAGAAGGATAAGCAATTTCCTTAATTCTCTCTTTTTTTTCCCGATCCTCAAAAAAATTCAGTCAAAGAGGGAAAAAGAAGCAGAAAAACGAAAAAATACCACCCAATGCATACACTTTGACAATAATCTTTTCTATTCTATTGCCCACAAAATATCACGTTCCATATCAAATGGGAGCATATCTAATTTCTTCCATTTTGGTATGTGTGTGTGTGAATTATTGAAAATTCTCAAACACCAGCACCTTGATGGAAGGAATAAATGCAATCTCTCTCTAAATCAGAAAATAAAATCCCCAAAGTGTACCCATAAACTTTTAAAAAAGCAAAAAGGAACACACGCAGACACATTCCCAAAATATAAAAAAAAAAACAAAGCCAAAAACACGAAACAGAAAATACCCTCCTAAATAGTATCCATCGAAAAGAGATTCACACACAATCCAATCCCTGATTTTTTTTTATATATATTTTTTTTGAAGAACACCTTTGAAATAAAACCTACAGATAATAACAGTAACCAAACACATATATGCATCATGGATCACAAAATCAAAGGGTTTTCATTTTCATTTTTTTATAAATCTGCCTTCCAGTTTTTTCCCCCTCAATAATCCCGCTTAAAATAATGAAACCAGGTGGCCTCTTTTCTGTCATTTTCCTCGACCAATGTCAAAAGGAAAACATCAGAAAAGAAAAAACGCCAACCCAATTCTCTCCCCATATCAGTGTTACTCTTTTCTCAAACAAGACACAAGAGAAAATCAATAAAAACCTGCCATTTTTCCCCCTCTTGTCTCTTGAAAGAAATTTTTGCAATTTCTGTTTGGGTTTCTTTTTTCCACAGAAAAACCCTCTGCTCTTGTCTGTTTTTTTTTTCCCTTTTTTTTCCCAAATTTTTTTTCCTATCTGATTTTGCTAATGTGTCTGTTTCTTCTTCTTTTTTTCCCCTAACCACCAAGAGGCTCCTTTTTTTTTCCACGTGTATTCCACGAACTGATAATGGTGCCAAGACCATGAACCTACCCACCTCCGAAGAATTGCTAAAAAAACACGACAGAGAGAGATTAAAAAAAAAAAAAGAGAGAGAGAATTCATCCAACACTCCAGCAAAAACCCCACCATCCTACCCCCTTTTTTCATTCATCCTTCATCCTCAATGAACCCCAAATTTCTATGAGTGCTTTTTTTTTTTTCATTTTTTGATCACAGACTGGGGCCAGGATGAAATCCTACTACCACCCACCCATACAAAACACCACAAGCTCCCTTTTCCTTTCCCTCCCTCTCCGCCCCTCTCTCGTACAAAACACACATATTCATATCACGGAAAAGAACTCTTTCTTTCTTTGCAATAATAAAACTACGGCTTCCTTTTTTGATTTCTTTTTTGTTGCTGCTTGTCTCACGAACCACACGCACACACTCTCTCTCACTCTTCCCCCCCGTTTTTGTTGTCATCAAATAAATGCCCCCCCCCCCCCAAAACAAACAAACAATGTGTGAATGCTATATGTCGAGGATTGCATCCGAGCCTGTGCTCGGCCCCCACCGAAAATCACCCTCTTTCTTTTTTTTCCCCCGGTGAATGGATGCACACATACTTTTTGCAGTCGATCTACTGAGCGACGTTGATTGAGGAAGGTGCCGTGTTGACTCGCCTGAAGCCCTTTTTCCTTGGGGTGAGAGTTTCGGTCAGACGGTTCAACAAGGGGTCGATTTTGTACACTCCACGGCCCAAGATCGCTCCGGAGTCGACAAAGTTCAAACCCACACCAACGAAGGCGGCACCTGAGGAAAAAACCATCAACCAGAACAATGTTTTGTTGTTAATAAGACTCACTCAGGGAAATCATGACTGAAAAAACAGATGGGAATCTGGGGGAAAGGTGTGGGGCTGTCTCTACCTTGGAGCAAGAGGAAGACGCAGAAGGTCCAGCGGCTCAAAAGGAAGCTGCCATAAGCAGCCGAACTCAGAACGAAGATGGACATCACGGTCTCAGCAACGTAGACTCTCTCCAATCTGAACCTGCTGGACTTCACATTCTTATTCCCGTTCTTCTGCGTCACGATCCATTCCTGGGCACGGCCGAGATCAAACAGACCTGCACAGCAAGTTCAAAATTCACTCCCCCTGTTCACCACCTCCACACAGGCAAACGCCGAAGCCTGAGGTGCTGCAATCAGAGACTGGTATGACCGTAAAACTCACCATTCACAACAGCTCCAACTTTGACGACACTCATGGCATTCTCGAACAACACATAAGGAATGCAGTAAGCCCATCCCTTGGGTGTGAAGAAGGCGGTGGTCAAAGTCACCATCACTGGGAGATGCACCAGAGCCCACAGAGGAATAGACACCTGCCAACATCAAAAACAAATCTGTCAGCCCCCAGAAAAAAAGCATCGAGCATGTTGAGAACTCATGTTGAGTAAGGCTGATCTTTACCTCAGGTGTGTAGACGGTGAGGGGGACAAGGAAACAGAAGAATCCCAAAGCGATGAAGTGAGAGGTGGTCTTCCTGATTCCAAAGTACATCATGTTCAGCTCGATCTTCTTCATCAGAGGCAACTTGGAAGCCCAGATGGCAGGGCTGGCACGCCTCCACAACTGCACAGGTCCGCAAGTCCATCGGTGCTGCTGCTTGCGGTATGCGTTGAAAGATGCTGGGAGCTGTTAGAGCAAGACAGAGCAATAAGTTATAAGACCTTGGTAAACAAAAAAAGCTGCTCTATAAGATGAGGAATTTCCATCCAGCACACAATCACAAGGAAATCAGGACAGTTTTCTTAACACCCACCTCGTTCATGACAGTCAAATCCTCCAAGAAAACAGCTCTCCAGCCTCCAACGTACGCCCTGAGGGACAAATCCATGTCTTCCACAGTGGTCCTGCTGTTCCAGCCTCCGACATCTTCAATGCACTGTCGACGCCACACACCAGCAGTGCCATTGAAGTTGAAGTAAGATCCACTGGCAAAATGGACATGCTGCTCGCACTTCATGTGGTAGTTGAGGGAAAGCTCTTGAGCCTTGGTGAGGTAGGACTCCTCGGGATTCTCGAACACCCAACGGGCTTGGACGTATCCCACATCGTCATTGTGAATCAGGTAAGGAATGGTCCTCAACTAAACCACCAAAACACACAGCCGTCAAAAATCAGGCTTGATGTATGGTCAGTCATCCAGACGCCTCATGCACTGGAACCTCATTTGGCCAGGGCACTGTGGAGGTTGGGAGATGGGTTTACCATGAAGTCAGACTGAGGCTTGAAATCGGCATCAAAGATGGCCACGTGGTCGTAGTCCCTGAGCAGATCCAGGCCTTCCTTGAGGGCACCGGCTTTGTATCCCTGCCTGTTGGTCCTCCTGATGCAAACGCAGTTCACCCCCATTTCCCTCCAGTGGATCACACGACTATCGACAACACGGCGGGTCTCAGCGCAAGTAGAATCATCCAAAACCTGCACCATAGCAACATTGCAGTCAGACCCACAACATCAAGTGAGACAAGATCCTATGACAGACATGTACACCTAGACTGAAATCAAGATGGATCGAAGCTGTTGAAACCAAAACCAAATGAAATCAACACGGATCAAAACTGTTGCGACCAAAACAAAGAAGAGAGATGCAGACCTGCACGATGTATTTGTCTTTCGGCCAGTCCATCTGGCATGCATGATCGATGATGCCTTCGCAAACAAAGCGCTCATTGAACATGGGCAGCTGCACCGCCACTTTGGGGTACATGTGGGCAAAGTGCTTCTGATCCGGCATCGGCTGCAACTTGAATTTCTGCTCGGGGCGAACGCCAGTCACTCTGGCTTTGATCTTGCCCTGGATGAACTTCACCACATGCAGCAGACGGTCGACAGAGATCACCACAGTGAGCGCCACCGCCATGGAAATGAGGGCGTTCAGGACCACGAGATATACATCGTAGAGAGTAAATATGGTTCCTAAGAATGTGAACTCCATTTTAATTCTTTTTTCCTTGTGCGCGCAGCCGCAATCGACTTGAGGGAGCCGCGCTAAGCGTTGATTTCCAGGATAAGGGGTTTCCTTGTCACGAAGTCAAGGAAGTGCAGCCAGTGCTCCGTCTTGCTTGGAGCGCGCTGATCTGCAAGGGGGGAAAAAGCAACACGGCGGCGTCAGAACACGAAGGTCACCATCGTAGGAGTTTGTAGAGCTTTCCAAAAGTTGTGCCACCAAGTGATCGGCAAGAAGCTAAAACGAGCTCCCGACTACATGGGCGATAAACTCAAACTGGGCGTGTCGACGGCAATCAAGCGCGAACGTAAGGGAAAATACGCAGCACCAGTGGCCCCCCCCCCAATTGGCCAACAGTCTCCCCCCTCTGAGCGAATTCTTTGAGTGTCGGCCACCACCTCCCCATTCTCAGACCACCGGCTGGTCAAGAATCGATTCCAATCCTGATCCGAGCCCCCCCCCCTTATATATTTCGACGAAAAACACACTGCCACAACCAACAGCCACCGATCCCCGGCAAATACGCACTCCGTTGATCGAACACTGGCGTGCCCGAGTGAGTTTCTCGAATTCCCACCTTTCTTTGAGTCTCTAAACTCCTTGCAGAATGTTCTTTCTCGCTACACTTCCTGACGTTCGATTCATTCACCGTCAACCCTTTACACCTCCGGATGGATCTCGCTCGCCGGTTAGACCTTGGGATCCTTCCGCCAGCAGCAATCGGAGCTGCCTCGATGTAGCACTGGAGGATTGGACGCACCGCCTCCACCTCCGCAGAGGTCACATCTCCAGTACATTGTGCTGGGACAACTCGGGGGACTGATGTGAAGGGGGGTGGGCGTCCACCTCTTGATCGGCTGTTCCCTGCTGTTCGTCGTTTTTGGAAAATCGGATCAAATCATGATTTGATTTTGGGAAATGACTGAGTGAGGATCCGAAGGTTGTCGTTTTGCGCTTACACTTGGAATGAAAGAGTGTTCGAGTCTCGGAAACAGTGAAAGCTGTTCGTGCGTTGTTAAGCCGAGACGGTGCTAGCTCTGATTGTGTAGGCCATAGAGGTCAGGTTTTCGAAATCCTCGAACGGGAGGAAGGGCGCAGGGGAGAACAGTCCCAACACTCCTTGCAATAGATATCCGTTGAGTCAGTGGTGGTGAAATCACAATGTCGATATGACGAAAGTTTTGAAAGTTCGCTGAGACTACGATGCAACACGATACGTAGTCGTGGATTATTTGTCGCGCCAGAATAAAACAAGACACAGAAACAGAAGTGGGCGCGCGTTTTGTAGTGGTTTGGAGAAGCACAACGGCCATACATGCGTGCGACTGTCACGGTGTGTGTGTCAACTTTTCGCTCCACACCGTGAAACTGTGTTCTGGCTGACGCAATGGTTTCCATTCAGCAACACGCTGATATTTGCTGTGCCACGGGCAGGCAAAACAAAAGGATTTCTATCGCAGCCAGCCTTCCTCGCTGAAAAGATCACGCTGATCGCAGAGATAGACATTACTGTTCAGACCCATTCTGTTTCTTCCAAACTCCTTCAAACAGACTCTGCTCCCGAACATAGACCATAAAAACCATCAGGCCAACAACAGCAAAAAGAGTGCCAAACCATTTTTCCCAAGTTGTCCACAAGACGCCTCTCAAAATCTCTCCTTTCCCCAACCCATCGAATTCGAATCAAATCATCATAACAGGTTTGCCTTGCGTGGGTCGCTGTTTTCATTGAAAAAAACCAAACTTTTTTGGGCCAGAAACCAACCGTCCCGACTCCGCTCAGTCTGTCACACAACCCACCAAAAGACTTCTGTTGGCTTTGGTGTGGCAGAGCGCACACAAAGCACACGGGCATAACTCATTGGTTGGTCGATTAATTGGCTTTGGTTTTCCAATCGTTGCGCTTAGGTTTTGCAGGGATGGTGTTTGTCATGCATTACATCATGCCACAAAAGCAAAGTACCGTCACATGGGAAACGATCACAACGCACGTTCGATCCCTTTTTTCCCAACACAGGTTTTACGAGGTTGGGTTCAGGCCAGGCCTTGAATCGCGTTGGGGAAACGGGGGAAAACAACGACGACACAACACGATCACTAAAACTCTTACAGCTTTTTTGAACACAATATTTTTTTTGCGGGGCCTGTTCCCTCGCCTCTAGATATTCGTTTCTTTTTGTCCTTTTTTTTCCCCTCTCTTGTGGTTTCCCCCCCACTTCGATGATCGCTCATGCCAAGAATTTGGAATTGTGGTGCGCTGAGTCGCTGAGCGCAACTCTGGCCAACTTGCTGGAGTCTGGGGATTGTGCCGATGTGGTGTTGACGAAGGAAGGCTCCGAAACGCTGGAAACAGGTCAACCCCCGTTTGCTTTCTCGCAAAGGTTTTTGTCGCGACCTTTTCCGAGACAAATAATTAAAAAAAAAACAATCAAAAAAGTGTTTTGTTTGCTGCTGCACCAGGCGTGCATCGTTGTATTCTGCGAGCTAGGCTTCCCGACGGCGTGTTGCTGAGCACTCTAACCGGCGAGGACGCTAGGAGTTCGAATATCGATGCGGATGATGACGCCTTTGGGAAAAACTCGAAGAAGACCGTGGTTTTGCCGGGCGGCGTGAATTGGGACGCCCTCCAAGCCTGGTTGCAGACTCTTTACTCTGGGGTCGTGCCCGCATTGGACGTCCCGAGCGATGAGCTGCGAGTAAGCGTGTGGCGTGTGTCGTAGCATTTATTTTTTCCCCCCCAGCTTTTCCAGCCTTTCCAGCTTTTTCCATTCTCAAGAATTTCTCAGCACGTGTGGTAGTGTTTTTTAAAGTTTCACTTCTGCAGAATTTCTCATCCATTCCCCCCCCCCCCCCCCCCCTTGAAATTTTCAACTTGTGGACATTTTCTATTGGAACAAAAAAATAAAGAAGAATTAAAAGCCACATTTATTTTTTGGGGGGAGGAGTTTCTGGAAGTGACCAATGCTAGTCATAATTATTATTTTTTCTTCCAAATATCCATACATGAGGGCACAATTTTTATTTTTTACACACGTGTTGGGTGTTTCATCCAGGAGTGCGCAACCTCCAAAAGGGCCAGGGAAAGGGTAGGCAGCACCATCGTCCGATGTGAATTCCAGGATGAGCAAGAAACTCTTTCCGGAAGCACCACCCACAGCAACAGCGGGGACCCCGATTTGGTCCCTCCGAGCATCCCCGTTGTGGATGGTGCCCAAAAAGACGCTGAGCTTCACAGCCCCAAGCGAGTTCCAGTCGAATTGGCCATGCTGCAGAGAGATCTGGCCGATCTGTTAGCGATGCCACCCACGGAGTCTTACTCGGACGTCGCCCTCACTTTCCATGCCTCCGGTGTAACGAAATCGATCGACGCACACAAATGCATTCTTTCTTGCAGATCCAGCTACTATGCTGCAATCGGGGCTCTCCGGGATGGTTCTCAACCTCTCGGCCCCCCTCTCGGTCATGACGCCGAGGAGGGTCTGAATGCTGAACAAGACTCGAACGGCGAGAAAGATCTCTCGAAAGGCGAGGTGGAGGAGGCGGAGGAGGGGGTGCATGGGAAGGATGGCAAAAGAAAAAGAGCGATGCAAATCAGCATGGAAGTCAACGTGGATGGGGTCCCGTTGGATGTGGTGGGCGATGTAATTAAGTTTTTGTACTCGGGTGTGGTGTCCGTGAGGCCAGACAGGGTGGCCAACCAATTGCTGTTGTCGGATCAATGGTGTTTGGATGGCCTGAGAACCGCGGTCTTGCAGCATCTGAGAAGTAGAGTTTGTAGAAAATTCAGGAAGCCGGAGGGGTCGGCTGCCAAGGATATCATTGCCCGAGTCACGCAGGTGAATATCGAGGGGAAAAAAAATGGATGCTCATTTGAATTGTGGATTGTTTTTTAATCTATGATCGTAGCATTCCACAGAAGCAGGATGGGACAGCTGGGAGGTTCTTGAAAAGAGGGGGGGGGGGGGGAAGGAGTGTTGAAGAAAAAAATTGGTAGATCGGTAGGTTGTGAAACGAGGGTGTTTGACTTGTGTGTGTGTGCAGGTGTTGCAATTGTGTGGAGCTGCCCTGCATTATGGGCTCTCCGATGTTGATGGGGCCATTTCAGGATTGAGAAAGGATTGCGTTGCCTGGCTCGGCCAATGGTCGACCAAGTGCTGGACTGCACGGGAGTTCGCGAATCTACCACAATCGGTTCAGAAGGAAATTCGGGATGCCACGATAGCATCCCTCAAACCTGACGCCTGTGTGCAGATGTTCACGGATTGCAATCAGATCCTGGTAGGCATCCTCTTATCTGCCCCTCCTCATCCCCCAAGGCTCTTTTCTGTTTCCAAATAAAATTTTTCATTTTTGGTGCATGTTGCAATAACATTAGTATTATGTACTCTATTTTTATGCAGCCCCTTGGCCGCAATCTCTTCTTGGCTTTGCAAATCTGTCTATTTGCCCTTTTTTGACAACCAACCCCTCGAAAAAATAAAGAAAAATAAAACTTTTAAAAAACTAGAAATAGAAAATCTAAAAATAGGTTTTGAAAAAAAAAGATCCTCCAATTTTCAAAATTCAAAACTACAAATGTGTAGGAAGGATTCTCCAGAATGCTCAAATCAAGGGTCCAGCCAGTAGACAATTTATTCTTTTTTTTTTGTCGTGTGTGGAAAATAAAAGGCCACCCTCCCAGCCGTCGCATGGTCGAAATCGGTTCGGAGCCTTGCGATAGGTCTGAGGTCGCAGGTAGTAGATTACATTTTGGAGAATTTTAGCGAAGTGTCAAAAAATAAGAATTTCAAGACGCTCATGTCCGGGGGCTGGAACACAGAAATAGCCAACGACATGATAGAATTATTCGTGGGAAAGGTCAAGCCTGAGAACGTCATTGGAGTAGTCGAAGCCCTCAACGAAGCGGTAAGCATCCATATAAATTCCACGTGGTAAAATCAAACGCGCGTGTGTGTGTTTGTTTGTTTTTCTTTTCAAAGAGAATTTTAGTGCTGTATTTCAGGATGGCCGATTTTTTATTTTTTTTTTTTCTATCCCCAAGATGTTGGAAAATATATAAAATACAGATATATTTTTTATGTTTATTTATATCAACATCTTGAGGATAGAAAAAAAAAACTTTTTGGCCAAGTTAAAACTTGATGTTTGGCAGGTGGTTGGCAAAGAGGGGTTGCTGTCTTGAAATCAACATAGGCACGAGGCAAAATACATCAAACTCACCCCCGCCGCCCCCCCCCCCCGAAAAAAGGCACTTCGGTGTTGAGATGGGGGTGAGGTGACAGTTGTGTTTTTTTGGATTTGCTTGATGTGTGGGTCAGGCATCCTCACATGCAGAATTATCCGGAACAATTTTTTTGCAACAAGTTGAGAATCGAAAACTCAAATTTTACATTCCGTAAAATTTAAAAACTAATAACATTCTATCAGGACTGGGCGTTATTCGATATTCATCAATATTCAGTAGATTACGATTTTCCATTTATTATAACTTTTTATTTAGATGGACCGTTTTCTGAAAGGGGTCCGCCCGCTTTCCCGTCTTTTTTTGTTATAGGGAGGTGGTGGATCTTTCGACAGCGACAGAGATGCCACCCCGTTTTCGAATCTGGATTCGCAAGTGAGGGGTTTTGCATTGAGGCACCTCATGTGGTTATTGCGGTGCGATCAATTCAACGAGATGAACCCAGAAGCTAAAAAGAAATTCGTTTCCAGCATCGAAAGGGCAGGGATCAACGAGAAGCCAGATTCCCCGGAAAACAACGGTGTGCCGAAAGGAGGATCGGTTTTCGTCGTTATGGATGTAGGTTTTCCTTCCAATGTACTCAATTATTTAATAATTCATTTTTGTTTATTTCGTTACTTTTTAATTAATCAATCAATTTTTTAATCTGGAAGAACTTGCCCACGTGATTGTGATGGTTTCCAGCTTTTTTCTCTCCATTGGTGATTCCTTCTTGAAGGATTTTTTTTGTGGGGTCTAAAAAAATAAATAAAAATAAATTCCAGGTCGATGACAAAGCTGCCGGAAAGCGCTGTCCATTGGGCGAAAGCAGATTACGGAATCGAACCCCTCCGAGGTTGCACCGCCGATCCCGCTCCTCCCAAGACTTGCTCGCCACTGCCGAAAAAGGTCCGGTGGCTTCCGGAAGGAAATCTGCCACCTTCGAAATCGGCCGTCACTCCGTCGATTTCGGAACGGGTCCCAAACTGAAATCAAAGTCCAAAGGCAAAACCACCCCCACACCCACTTCTGCATCTGCAACGGTGATCGCCCGAAGGAGGCCATCCAGCCGTTCTGGGTCGATTGCGAGTGAGGATAGTGCGGAGTGGAATAATTCGACCAAGGCGGGGACTTTGATGTGGTCGGATGAGTCATTCAGCAGTGCTTCTGGGAGCGGAGGGAGTGGGGTGGGTGAGTTCCGAGGTTTGCGGAGGAAAGGCCATGCGAGGTCCAATAGTGATATCCCCAAGCCGCCGAAATTGGAGCTGCTGTCAGGGTTGAGTCATTTTGGACGATCCAGGATACCCAAACCACCCAGGAAAGAATGAAAAAAAAAAAGAAAGAAAAGTTTATACACCATACACATGTGTGGGAAGGGAGGTGGAGGAGGAAAGAAGGGAATTAAAACCAAAAAAAGAAATAGTGCAAAAAAGAAAAAGAAAAATTGAAAAGGGTTGGGGGGAAACCGATTTCTTTTTCTTTTCTTTTTTTGTAATTTTGTGTGGGTGGGTGGGGTGGGAATGAAAAAAAAAAGGGAAGGGGGTGGTTTGGGAGAAAAGAAAAGGTGCAAATCAACTTCTTTATAGACCTTTGCTATTTTTCTTTTTTTTTTGTGAAATAGTGAGGGGAAGAAAAGAAAAAAAAGGGGCAATATGGAAAGCAAAAAAGAAAAAAAAAAAGAACAAAGAGATAAAATTTCATTCTTTTGTTGATTAAATATTTGGGATGCTAGCGAAAGGGTTTCATGGGTTTGGGAGAGAGAAAAGAAAAAAAAGTGTGAGGAAAGAGTGATATATCCGGAAAGCTTATGTGGTTCTGGAAGGGGGGGGGGGGGGGAAAAGAAAGGGAACGAAAATTGAATGGTTGTTTTTGCAAGTAAAGAATTCTTGGTAGGAATACAAAAAGCAAAAGAACAAAAAAGAAAGAATTTTTTTTTTCAAGGGAAGGAAGCTAGGTAAAGTGGATAAAAAAAAAACACTTTTTTTTTCTCCTGGCATTGTTTTGTTGCTTGGATATGAGCAAAGGATGGGAAGAAGAAGAACGGGGGGGGAGAGTTTTAACCCCAAATACAAAAAAAAAGAAATAAGGGGGAATCAGAAGAAAACAAAAAAAAATTGCAAGATTAATACAGGAGGGAGGGGTAATGCAAGGGTGGATAGTAAAAAGTCGGTTTATGGCAGGTTGTTGAAAAAAGAGGGAAGGAGGGAGAAAAAGGGGGTAAAAGCTAAGAAAACTTACCCACCAAGATTTATTTCATGGAGCAAGGAAAGGATAGCAAGGGAATTGGGTGAAACAATTCCCCATCCCCTTTTTTTTTTAATTCTTCTTTTCAAAAAAGCACTGCCCTCTCTACCTACCCCCCCTCCCCCTCCCCCTCCCCTGCCTCTCAAAAAAAAAAAAAAAAGAAGGGAATTGATTGGCTGCGAGGGGGACCCCCGAAAAAAACGAGAAAAAGAAAAAAAAGAAGAGGGAAATAGACAGAAGGGCATGGAAGAGTTTTTATTACACACAGAGTGTGTAGATTTGAAAAATTGGTTTTCAAACGAAAAACAAGAAAGGGGGTGGAAG
Source organism: Bryopsis sp. KO-2023 (assembly GCA_030272585.1). Taxonomy (NCBI): domain Eukaryota; kingdom Viridiplantae; phylum Chlorophyta; class Ulvophyceae; order Bryopsidales; family Bryopsidaceae; genus Bryopsis; species Bryopsis sp. KO-2023. Next base: position 3,446,296 of record BSYQ01000004.1, on the reverse strand, counting down.
TAGGTTGGATTATTGTGATGGCATAGCATTGCGTTAGATGTGTTTTTGTTTTTTGTTTTTTATCCGTTGTTTTTGGCACTCTTTGTTTTTTTGTCCAATTCGTTCTTTTGACTGTGATCGTAGGGGGGACTATCCGTTTCGATTTGTCATACTTATGCAGAGGTGTGTGTGTGTGTTTTTTGTACAGTAGAACTTTGACTAGTCCTTTTGAATAACTGCAAAGAAAGCAGAGCAAGAAGAGAATCTCCAAAAAAAAGAATATATATATATATGTATATCGACGGGATATATTATGTTTGAAAAAAAAGTTCGGAAGGCGACACAAAAAAAAAGAAAAGAAAAAAAAAATGGGAAAGAGAAAGAAAAGATTTCTGTCCATTTTTTTCTGGATTGTTTTTTTTTGTTGGGCCGGAAGAAACCCTGAGAGAAAGTGTTTGGGAGGGGGGGATGTTTTTCTTGTGGTGTTCGTTTTTTTGTTTGGTTGCTTTGGAGGAGTTGGGGGTTATATGTGTAAAAATGGAAAAAAAGAGTGTGAAATGGGGTCGAATGAGTCCCTGTTTTTTTCTTTTTCTTTTGGTTTTTTTTTGGGGAGGGGAAGGGGGGGGAGATTGACGTATTGACAAATTGACCGAAGATAATGCTGTCAGGAGATGGCGGGGTGGTGTTTTTGGCATTTGGACAGCATTTCCTGCATATGAGGAGTGTGTGTGTCGTGTTCTTTAATTTTTGTCTTTTTTCTTTCGAAAGATTTTCTAATAGATTTTTGGGGGGGGCCACGCAAAAACAGCAAGAGCGAGAGATGGAGGGATAGTGAGTGAGAGAGAAAAAGAAAAGTTCAAAAAAGAGAGAAAAAAGAAAACAAAACAAAAACAAAAAAACAGAGAAAGGAAAAGAGTGTTCTGTTTTTTTCTTTTTTTTGTATGGGGGGGTGGGGTGAGGGGCCAAGGCGGAGCAATTTGCCATGTTTGTTTTTAAGGACTGATTGTATGGGTATTTTGGGATACAATGATTTTTTTTTAAAACCGAAAAGAAAAGAAATACATATATGCTTTGAGGGGGAAAGAATGAATATGGTGATGAATATGATGGGGTTTTTGATTTTTGGCGTATGCTTTCCTGTAATGGAGGTACTGTAGAGAAATGCAAACAAAAGGTTTGAAATGCATGTTGTGTGTTCATTGTTCGTGCCACTTTCCATCCAGCATTGTTCTCTATTGTGTGGATTGGCTCTTGCCCTTCTCTTTTGGGGAGAGATAAATGATTCCTTGTTTTAATGGTGGTTGTACTGGGAAAAATCACTTCTGGGGGGTTTGCCTGGCCCCAAAAGATTGTGTAAATACATACAATCGAAGTTAGCCCACTGTGCATGATATGACCGACTGGGGTTAGGTCAGACATAGTGGTGTTATGTCGGACAGAACGGTTAGAGTTGGTGACTTGAGGAACAAGGACGGGTTGTAAAATTATTATCACGGCTGATTGTGCCAACGGGTGTGGGATCCCGGTTTTGACCATAACAGTGCAACTTTCCTCAGTCAAAATAAGGCGGGGAGGGGGGTTGGACGTCAACACAAGTCAAAACGACGCTGGAAAACCAACGATCGAAACACCTTAACTTATTAACCATGAAAACAATACCCTTTCGTTATAACGTCACCATTAATTAATGGTGCCTGTCCGCCATGGCGGACACGACGCCATTGGTTAGCAACCACTGCAACTTGTTTTCTGTACAAGAACGTCCACGGCGTTGTTTATTTCATCCATTCCGTTTTACTATCCAGTTCTGACCTCCTGACCGTGTTTATGCAGGAAGAAGTTGGAGCAGGGCTCGACTACCGAGAAGGAAGATTGAAGATTCGCTCCAAGCAGCGGGCTGCAAACCAGGTGCGTGGGGGGCGACGGCCGGGGACCTCCTCGTGGTGCCCCCTGGTCAACCGAACCTTCGATAATTTCGGAGGGTCGGGCTGACACCCGGCCACTTGTTCTGTTTCTTGTTGGCTATGTGTTAGTGTCACTTTGTGTTTGTTTTTTTGTTGCTCGCCCAACCAGGCTCACAAGAAAGGGTCGACTGTTGTTGTTTCTTGCCATTTTCACCAGGCTCACAGACGGCAACAGCGCGGCGTTCACCCTAACCGTTCCATTGACCAACATCATGTTTCCACGACGTCGACGTTCAATATCGTCGACGGAGCGCCAGCGGGTCCGCGTTCAAACGCGTTTGGAGCTCCAAACACTCGAGTGTGTTGTCAAGAAAAACGGCGACGAAATCCTGCGATGCGTGCCTCCGAGACTTAACTGAGATCGCTCAGTTCGCGAACTGCACAGTTCGATCGAGTTTGTGCTTTCCCACAGCTGTGGTTCGTGGCCTTATTTCCAGGTGTTCGAGGACGGAGGCGCGCGCGTGCGTGGAACGGGTCATGGTTTTTTCTGTTTATGAATATTCAAGGTCCAAAATAGTTTTAAAACTAAATTCTCGAGGGCTTCCGTGTGTCGCAATTCTACATGCCACTCAACTCTCAAGTCGAGAGCATTCATTGATAAGGATTGGGGGTTGGAGAGGAAACAGCTTTGTGGCATATGGAAAGGAGAAATTGAGTTGGGTACTCGTTGGTGGTTTGTTAACGAAAGGCCCTTAAATTTCTTAACGAGCTAGAGACTCTAAAAACATGTTGGAACAGAGGCAAGAATGTGAATTCAACAGTTTGCAATTCTTGAAAGGGGTGCGTGCTTCTCGAATTGCCCAGGGCAAAACCTGGTGGTGACCCCAGAGGCCCACCCAACCTAACAGACAACAGCTACCCAAGTGTAAAATACTGGGGGGTGCACTCACAATCACAAGGTCAAATAACATATTTCTGAAAGTCAACAGTCGGTAAAAAAAATACTGCTTGACAAGGTGAATCAGCACACTTTTCCCGTTACATTGCTTTCCTTTTTTTGTTTGCTGCTCGCTTCACAAAAACCCCTTTTCCCTCCCCATTCATCAACTTTTGAAACACAGACACAGAGACCCTCACAGCAATATCTTCAATGCAATTTTCCCCACAGGTACCATGTTTTTTTCCCCTGCTGCTGCCCCTTTTGCTTGCAGTGTTTTTTCCTTCTTTTTCCTTTTGTTTTTACCTCCTCCCCCTATCTACCCATGCATTGTTGTTTTTTTCACTTTCCCAAACCTCAAATGTAAGCAATAAAATTCCGGAGGTAAACGGCATGAAAAAAAAAAGAATTAAAAAAAACCCTCTCAATCCACCCCACAGCTTTCAGCAGTCCCCCCGTGGAGATATATTCATATCTGCTTTTTTCCCCTAACTACCCAAACTGTGCTTTTCTTTTTCCATTCCCTGTGTTTTTTGTGTTTTTTAAACCCAAATCCCCAATTTAAAGATCATACCAACTTGACAGCAACTTTTTCCTTAAAAAGATTTGCAGAAATTCACCACATTAAAAAAAGAAAAAAAAAGGACAAGCAAAAAAAAAAAAACCAAGTGATATTCTGTGCTGATTTGTTCAAACTTCATACATTGCCATTTTTCTTTTTTTTTCTCTTCTTTCCTCTTCAGAATTTTCTCTCTCGTTTGTTTTTTTTTCCCATAGTTTTTCCTCAATCAATTTTACTTTCAAAAAAAGAAAAAAACACACACCACACACACAAACCATGCCGTGCTTCCATGAATATGGACCATCCCATTAGTTTTGGGTTTTTTTCTTCCACGAATTTGGCATTTCTTTCCTCACACACATTCTTTTTGTAGTTACACAGAGAGGCCCTCGACTCCCCAGATATCCTTCGCGTATTCCGCAATGGTTCTATCGGAGGAGAATTTGCCACTGCTGACGGTGTACAGAATGGATCGCCTGGTCCATTCGTCTTGGTCGCTCCAGACACGGTCAACCTCTTCCTGGGCATCCAAGTATGTGGCAAAATCGTTCGCCAACAAGAACCAGTCATTTCCAACCTGCACACACAAAAAGAACCAGAGGTTAAGAATCAGGCATCAAAACATAGGAGACCGCCAACACACAATACATCCAGACGGCCATCACATCAAAAAAAGGGAACGAAACGGCCCGGGGAAGGCTTTCGGCTCAAAATTAACGCACAGTTTGCAAAGACATGCATGTTCGCCTCAAGCAATGCATATTCACGACGGTACGCATGTCTGACAGCATCCGAAGATACTCGACACAAGATAATGGGACTTCCTCCATACCTCCATGTCGTTCACGCTGTCCACCAGAGACTTGAAGTACTTCTCGTCTCCAAACTCACCCTCCTCGATCAGCTCCATGATGGTGTCCCACCTGGGGTCGGTCTTGAAATCTTTCCTCTCCTCCCTGAGCGTATCAACCTCATCGGCATCCACACCGAAAATGAACAGGCCGTCGCCAACCTTGGCATCCTCCCCGATGACCTTGGAAACTTCCTCGGCGATCTCGATGTTGGCTCCATCCATGGTACCGATGATGAGAGAACCATTCATCTGGAACTTCATGTTGGAGGTTCCGGAGGCCTCAGTTCCGGCGGTACTGATGTGCTGAGACAAATCAGCAGCTGGAAAAACACAGAAACGTAAGCTGAAGCATGTAAGCTGGCCTGCACAATAGGTGTATTGCAAGACAACCCCCCGACCTCGACCACACAACAGTTGATCTCTACTTCCCTCCTCCTTTCCTGACCAAATTTTGTCGGAGAATGGCCCGTCAAGCGATGACACGATTGCGTTATTCACCTGGGATCAAGGTCTCGGCCAGAGAGACGTTGTAGTCGGGCAAAAAGTAAACCTTCAACAAGTCGCCGACATCGGGGTCGTTGTTGATCTTGTTTCCGACGGCATTGATGAGTCCAATGATCCTCTTGGCCATATCGTATGCGGAGGCTGCCTTCCCACCGATGATGACCACCCTGGGGACGACACTCTTGCGCTCCTCGGGGGTCATCTTTTTGATGTTCAGGTATCTCCAGATCACGCTCAAGATGTTCATGTACTGCCTCTTGTACTCGTGGATGCGCTTGATCTGCCCACAGACAGACATGCAATTCCTCAGTCACAGTTATGACTAAGCCCCACACAGCCGCCACTCCCAGCAAGACCAAATCTGTGGTACATATTGGAAATGAAAATGTGGGTTTGTTCATGAACTGGTTATCCATGCAGAGACCGTCATTTCACCTGAATATCGAACATGGCGTTGGTGTCGACCTCCTCTCCGGTGATCTCCTTGATCTTCGCAGCCAGCTTGGCCTTCTTCACCTGCTTGACTCCACGCCATTGCTTCTGGAAGGCAGGGTCGGTGGCTTTTTCGGCGAGTCCGGACAACAAAGACATGTCGGTCTTCCACGCATCGGTTCCCAAAGTGTCGGTGATCAAAGTGGCCAATTCTGGGTTGCAGAAGGCCAGCCATCTCCTGGGGGTGACTCCATTGGTCTTGTTCTGGAACTTTTCTGGCCAGATTTCGTAGAATCCCTTGAAGATGGTGTCCTTGATGATTTCGGAGTGGATGGCTGCCACTCCGTTGACTGCCTTGGCACCCACAATGGCAAGATGGGCCATGTTGACCAGGCTGGTACAGGGAAAAAAAATAAAAAAAATAAAACAGTCAGTCTTGACTTCATCAAAAATTATTTCGAACAGGCTGAATGGAACCGGGAGAGAAGCACTGTGTGTCACGCCCAGTTTCAAAAAAATAGCACTCACAGCTCTTCCTTCTTCCATGGATTTGGCTGGATGATGCTCAAGGAGGTGACCTTCTCCTTTTGCTCCTCAGGCTCGAGGTCAGCGAAGCGTTCCTAATGTTACCACCAAATCATGAACCAGCGTCAATCAAAATCCGTTGACATATATGTACATATGTTCATCAACCACTTCTTTTCAGATCAAGCGCACAATCAAGGACAGTGAAAGGAAGCAACAGTGGCGATACCTCCAACTGCTTGGTCCATCTCTCGTCAATCTCATCAATAATAGCCGTCACTCTGGGGAGCAACTTGCGAAGGACCTTGGCAGGCCATTTCTCCAGAGCCTCAGGCATGACCGTGTGGTTGGTGAAAGCAAACAGCTGTCGAGAAAGAAAAGCAAAAAAGAAATCAACGTCAAAAACCAATAGGTACTCAGTACGGAAGCAATCCCATAGCGCCAAGCTATGTCATAACGACACTCAGCAAAACGTTGAGCTGGAGGTGAGGTGTGTTTCATTTTCTTGAAAATGCTCGGCATGTCGAGTACCTGCTGAGTGACTTCCCAGGACTTGGTCCAGCCGAGACCCTCTTGGTCCATAAGGATCCTCATCATTTCAGCCACTCCGATGGTGGGGTGAGTGTCGTTCAACTGGAAGCAGGCCTTCTCGGGGAGCAGATCCCAGTTGGTGCCATGCTTCGACTTGAACTTGGCAACCACGTCCTGGAGACTGGCACTCACGAAGAAGTACTGCTGCTTCAACCTCAGGAATTTTCCCTCATCAGTGGAGTCGTTGGGGTACAACACCGAGGTAATGGCCTCAGCCCTCTCTTTAGCGTCGTAAGCCTCGTAGAACTCTCCCTCGTTGAAAGAGTCCAGGTCGAACTCCTCGACTGGCTCGCAATCCCACAAACGCAGGGTGGCGGTGTTCTGGGTGTTGTAACCAGGGATGGGGACATCGTAGGCGACAGCCTTCACCTTCTCTTCTCCGAAGGAGACGGGGAAGGTGATGCTGGGCCTCTTCACCTCCCAAGGGTTGGACTTGGTCAGCCAGATGTCGGGGACCTCCATTTGCTTGCCGTCGGCATCGATCACCTGCGCCACCATCGAGACATCAACTGAGTTCTACGATTCCTATTCCTATTCTGACATACTAACCTATCCTCTAAATCCAGAGGTTCACATAACTGCTCCTCCACAGAAATCGACCCCTTCGTGTTTGGGAGGCCCCTCCAGACCTGATGTTGAATAACTGATCCTCGACAGAAATTCATGACCATCAATTGGTGGGTCATCATGGCGACTCACCTGTTTGAACATGCCGTACTTGTATCGGATTCCGTAACCCCATCCAGGGAGCTCCAAGGTGGCCATGGCATCCAGGAAGCAAGCCGCCAGTCTGCCCAATCCACCGTTACCCAAAGCAGCATCCCTCTCTTCCTCCACGACGGTTTCGAGGTCATAGCCGAGTTTGTTCAGGATCTCACCGTAGGGACCATCGATGCCCATGTTTTGGATGGCGTTGGTGAGGGATCGACCCATGAGGAACTCAGCAGACAGGTAGTAAACGGATTTAGGATCCTTTTCCCTGAAAGATTCAAAATAAATATAAATAAAAGAAGAATAAATCTTTGAATGAGAGGATGGCAATGCGGCGAGATCCGATCTAATACTGGCTGTTGCTTTCCACACCGACCACGCTACAAAGAGAAGGAGAAGGCCCCATAACCTGGCGTTTCACCTGGACTGACCAATAATCTGGATCTAAAAGGAAAAAGTCCACGGTGGGTCGGATTTGGACCGTGCGCGTCGATCTCGCAAAAAAAATGCCGTTTCGCTGTTGTCGCCCATAGGTACGAACCGCCCTTTACGATAAGATGCTCGACTGACCTCCACATCGCGTGAGTTTTCCTCATCCTTTCGAGCAACTGCTCCCGCACGCTCCAGGCGACCCCGTCGTAGGCGAAGGATGAGGTGGCTTCTTCCCTGTTTCCACCGCAGTAGAACTCGGCCTTCTCGATCACATCTTCGTACAACGCATCGGGATCCGACACCTTTTTGGCCAACCCTTTCCCCGTGAGCTCCTTGAAAGCAACGACGCGCACCGCCGCGCGAGATGCAGCGGGCCTCGACGACCTCGCCACAAGTCGTTTCCCCAGAATTCGACCCGAAACTCCGCATCCAAAGGACGTCTGGGAAGACAAGATCTTGGAATCCATGATTCTTCGGTTTCCCCGTTCAACGAATAAGGAAAAAGTCCAACAGCAGGATTTCCCCTCCTTGGTTCAACCCTCGTTCGGAAGCTTTTTTGAGGTGGGGGCTTCTTTCCAGGGGCAACGACCGTGCGCTACAAAGAAAAACAAACGTTCGAAAGAAACGCACAAAAAACGTGGTGGTGTGTGTGGCTTTTTACGAGAAGGGTGAACCCTTTTGAACCGAGAAATCAAACGAGTCTGTCTGAGCGTGTGCTACTAACATCGCATAACAATTCGGCGAATCTATTCCACGGATCATGTGGTGGGGGAAACGGTTCGAGCTGATGAGCTCCTCCTGAAATTCAAGGTCTGCGTCAAAGCCACCCCACCACCTGGGGAAAACATCATCCATTGGGAGTTGGTCCGCTCCACGGTTGCGCGCGCCAGACCTCGTCAAAAAATCATACATTACGTTACATGCGAAGATGATGCCGCCCGGACCTTGTCTAAAATCGCTCCTTGTGTGCATCTTCAACTCACTTCCATAACGGAAGTTCTATTCCACCAATGCATGAATGGAGTAACCAGGCATCACTCCCAAAAGTAAACCATTTAATCAATCTAGAGAGCGGTAATCGTGGGCCGAGGTGGTGCGTTTCGTGTGGGCATTCCCTCAACTTGAGAAAAAAGATTGTGTTCACAAATTCACAGGAATGATCCCTTCCTGATCTGGAGTTCTCAGTTCATTGAGCTTTGCATTGCTTTGCATGCATGGTGAAACAGGGATGAATGATGCCAAAAGGGACACACATTTCACGCCTTCTTTGATACTCCTTCATGTGAAGCCTAACCCACCCCACACGAACCCACTGCGTTTTCTAATAAATTCCATCGATGTGAACGCCTCAGAATACTCACAAACGACGAACCCAAAAAGTGACCCCCACCAAGAAGAAGAAAAAAAAGAACAAATGAAAACGACTCTTTTCAGCATCTCAACTAGTGCTGACATCATGTATGAATTGGGCTGGAAAAGTGGGGTTCTTTTCGCAACATTTCGATTTCTCCACCTCCACGAACCCGCTCTCCAGCTCCGTTTTCCAAGTCAGTTTGCTGGCATACACGTTCAATCCATACGCTACCGCCCTGATCAACCCCAAATGCCCACCGTGCTCCTTTGCAAATTCATGCATCGCGTTGGCCATTTCCCGCAGCCTCCTTGGGGAGGACCTGTATTCTTTCAGCAGTTCTTCCAGCCTGGGGACCAAATCCACCAAGCTCTCGTCGAACATTTCGATATGGACCCCGGGCTGCATGAGGTGTGCGAAATACTCTTGGAAGATTGAAATCTGCTTGAACATGGGGGTGTTGTACGTCACTAGCTTCGTGAATCGATCGCTCCATCCATTCCCGTCCAGGTCCAGAATCATGGTGTAGTTGTTGTAATGCTCCATTGGGATGCTAGGGACGATCGGCACCACTTCCTTCAGCTTTTCCACTGCCTCAGCATCAGCCTGCCATCAAACAACAAACAGCACCCATCAGGTCAGCAAAATGCTGTCCAGAAATACGAATTCTGACATCCACCTGGGGGTAGGAGAAAGAGAATGGAATTCTGTTACCTGTACGTATGTGTAGAGCCCAACATCCATGATATCTGTCCGATTCCGGGCCAGAAGGGAGAGCCTGACTCTTCGATTTTCCATGTAGTTGTCCTTGGTTAGCACCGACCCCGTGGTGGACCCTCGCCACACACCCTTGGGAATTCTGGCATCGTAGGGGTGATGTGCATCCAAGCACTCGTACACATAATCCAGCTGTTTTCTACCTCTCGAAACACCGTAAGCACCGTACGAAGGGACCGTGAATCCCCCCTGTTCGCACTCGGTGTTCAAAGAATAAGTGAAAACCGGGTGGTTGCATTCCAACGTATCGCTTAAATCCACCCAAAAATCCATATCAGGAATTCGATACATGTGGATTGCCATCAACAGGGGCTCGATGATTTTGATGTACCGGTTTTCGGCGTAGGAATGCTTCCACTCCAGGTTGGAGGCTTTCACGTACAATTTCGAGTCCAGAATTTTGAACTGTATCCGTGGGGTGTGGGTGTGGATGCACTCGTCGAAATCCTTCCGAGTGATTTGCCCGTCCCATTGGTAAGCAGCGTATCGCACCCCCTCCAGATCGATCACTTGGTCCCGGAGTTGGTAGTCCGGGGTGTATGGCTCCTCCACCGATTTCACCCCATCAACACAAGTGTTGGGCCATGCTGCCTCCGGGATGGCTTCTTCCAATGTGGACACACTGAGCAAGAATTCCCTCCCTTGGAATATCAGGATAAAGGCACCCATCAAGAACAGAATCACCATCTTGACCTGCCCTTGCCCCATTTGCCCAAACATCCCCCTTCGTCGCCCTTTTGCTTTTCTCTTTGTGGAAAACCACCCGTTGTCCCTCTCAAATGGTTTCCCCACCAAATGGGTCGTTGGCAGGATTGGACCTGCGCACCTCTGAGCACTTCTGTGCAGGTCGATTTTGCTCGAAATGGCGATGGCGATGTGTTGGGAGTGCGAGCCTTCGTTTTTGATATCCCCAGTGTCGAGGCGGGTCGGGACTCTCTGCGTTCGTCCATTCTTTTTGTCATCAAAAGCTTGTTTTTTGTGCCCGTTGTGATCTGCTTGGGCTCGATTCTGCGTTACATTTTTTTAGGGGGGTTAGATGAGCGATGGGGGGAATCATGTCAACCCTTCTTTGCAGGAATCTTATTCGAAAGCAGCGGGTGGCTTTGTTGGAATATTTTTTCACAAACCCGTGTGTTTTCTTGTTCGCTTGGTTTTGGGGCCTCTCCTCCACACCAACGCCTCATCTCTTGATTTATTTTAATGATCGTCGGACACACCAGTCGTGGTTTCACTATCGGAATCTTTCTGGATGAAAATTCTTGTCAAAAGAAAGCAGAACGTCATGCAACATCATGTCGAACACCCATTGCTGGTGCACAGATCACACAATGGCCTAAAGACTTTTTTTAATTCCACCATTGAATCAAACAAAAAAATAAATAGAATAGGCTTGAAAAACTATGCTTGAGTGAATGGTTTCTTTTTTCTTTGCCTGTTATCCAGTCATCTCATTCACACTGCATTTTTTTTGGAACGGAACTTGAACCGATATTGTGAGTATGGAGTATGTGTGTGTGTTGCAGAAACTCCCCCGTAAAACAGAAAGCAGTCGATTTTACATACATGCAAAACAGAAAGTAGTGGATTTTACATATATGATAACCCAACATGTGCACACACAGCAGGGCAACTTGCAACAAAACTCTTTTCCTCGTTGACTGCTATTCAGTGAGGGATCTGAGTTCAATTTGTACCCCTCACTCTCCCCAAAATGACCCCACTCACAGTAATAACCTACAAAATACCATCAGCAGCTACACAAAACCCCAAAACATGTCTGTACGTTCCCCCCCCCCCCCTCTCTAATATATAACAATTTGTCCTACCCCATCTCCTCCGAAAAAGAAAATCACAAGAACAAAACACACCGAAGGAGAAGAGGAGTTTTTTTGCAACAGCAGCTAAACCAACCTAAAAAAAAGAGCGCACTTTCATGAAAATTTTGCTCAGAAACAGATGCGACAAACCCAAGCCAGAAATTCTGGCCAATCTTGTTCCCTTTTTTTTTCCTTTTTTTCCCTCCACCTCGCCCAATCTCACCCTGCATACAGTACTTTTATTCGTATAACCCCCCTTCACCCAAAAAGACTTCATCAGCATAAAGAAAAGAGCTGCTGTTGAGAGGAAAAAGGGGGGCGGGGGGGGGGGGGGGGAAGAGAGGAGTTTCCACGAATGGATCAGTACAAAATTTTTGCTATAGTTGTTGGTTGACTATCGGGTATGCCTGCTTTCCTTGGTTTAAATCGAAGTGACTGTGCCTTGGAAGAAAATGGCTCCATCCCTCTTGTCAACGACAAAGAAGAGGAAAGGGTGGTCCACAATGAACTCGTTTCCAGTGTATCCAGTCCTGGATGAAGCTAGGGCTGTCGCAGCAGCTGCTTCCGTACCCTGAACACACAGCAGCCAAAGTATGTTTTATTTTAATGCAAAAAAAAAGGTCGAAAAACTAGTGGTTGCATAAAAAAACAACCTTGATTTTTGACAGAAAGAAATATGACAGCTCATGAACCCGAACTTCTTGCCACAGAGTTCTTTTGAGGTTACATTTTCTTTTGCTGAAAAAGTGTGAAAAAGCATGGCCAGTTTTTTCTCCACCAATTTACTTGAGGCTCTTTGGATTTGTTTTTTCTTGCAAGACCTCCCAATCAATTTCTCCCCCCCCCTCCCCACACACACATATTTAAAAAAAAAAAAGAACGCACCTCTTCGTCGACTCTGATTTTGACCACATGGACGGCATCCGTCAAAGGCAATCTTTCGCTGTCGGTGATCCCGCTCATATCTGCAGCCCCAGAAAACACATCGGGGGCTCCCAGCTCGATCACATGCTGTTTCAAGTTTTTCATTTCCACTTCGAGGCTGAATTTGGGCAGGTTTACCAAGGAGGTGCTGACTTCGTCGTATTTGAAAAGATCCGCATAGTTCATTCCAGAAAGCTTCGATTCGACATTCCTCCATCCATCGTCCTCATTTGGAAGAATGACGAACATGGAAAATCGTTTGCCGACATAAGGCAGCTCCAAGATCTGCGTGTCGATCAGAACATTTTTTTTCAATTTCAGCTCAACATTTTGATGGGGGAAAAGGACCTCTCAACCACTACTCAAATTAAGCAACCAAGAAAAAACACTGCAAAAAGCTTTTAAAAAAATATGCAAAACGACAGAACAATCGGCTTCCTGTTTCTGTTTCAGAATCTTCTTTACAGCTTTTTTCCACGAAAAAGGGAGGGAAATGGCGGTCCAGCAAAGCTTGGGTTGTCAATATTAATTCTCACTAAATAATGTCTGCACACTATCTTTTTCCAATGGAATTAGAAAAAAAAATGGGAATTAGAGGGAAAAAACGAAGCTCCTCACCCAACTTTCAAGCGAAGGAAGAGGCCTCGTGTTGAATTTCTGTGGGCTGCTGAATGCCATGAATTCGACATCTTGCTCCCCGTTCGCCCCCCTGAACTTCTCAGTGAAAGTGTTCTCTTTGGGAAAAGTCTCTTGCCACGTCCCCTTAAAATACACCGCATTCACCACCACAAACCGAGTCTGACTGGTAACAAAATCACCAGGCAGCACTTCAGGAATGAGTTGCCTGGTCACTCTCCCCACGAATCCATTGATTTCTTGTCGAGATCCTTCCGGATTGCCTGAGAAATCGATGGACCGGAGGTTGTTCCTTCGGACTGCATTCGTGTAGCTGGATTTGACTTGCACTTCGTTTGCGATGTATGCTCTATTGGCGATCGTGACTTCTCCATTGCTTCCCTCCCCAAAGCTCTCAGCCTTGTTGATCAGCTGATCGGGGACGCTGCGCTCCTGTCAGACACAACACATATGGTCGTAATGAACTGGGACTGCCATCCAGATTCTTACTGTACGGAGAGTGGGAATTGGCTATCATCCATTGGCAGCTGCACACTTGCTTGGAGGGAGGAAGAACACAGAATTTGCAAAGTGTTCGGTGCCTTGGTTGACGAAACAACGGTAAACCATATTGTCAGATTCCAACATTTCGGAATCGTCGCATCAAACTAAAGGTATTTTTTCAATCTACTGGATTGTGTGGGGGCCATTGAAGAAAAAATCCCACGAATCGCTGATCCCCAAAACGATCGGCCCAAATCGTCACCTGAAACCCAAACACCGATTCCAGTTGGCTCTTCGTGCTTCCCTCCGCGCCAAAATAGACCAAAGCGAAAGCGGAGGATATGCTCAAGGGGGAGTAAACAACGTTGTCTTGCCCCGCTTCCCCCCGAGCTTTCCCAAGAAGCTTGAATCCCAGTGCATTAACCGCGTTGGCGGCGCCGCCAGACTGAGGAACAGGTGGGGATGCGGGGGCGAAAGGCCATCCCTCGCGTATTACCCAACCACCCAATCTTTCCAAGAACGATTCTTTTTCTTGAGCCGCCGCCAGTGCGATCAACGCGAACGCCACAACAATGGATAATCTGCGCATGTTCGTCCTTTGAAGGGAAATCGTCGAGAAAGGTTAAAAACTGAGAAAAACTGAGAATGGGGATAACCCTTGAACGTAAAGGAAGAATGTGGTGGCTGGGGAAAGTGACGTCGAATCGACGTCTTGTGTTGGGCACCTCATGAACTCAGTCAACAGTGTAACCATTCACTGATTGATTGATTGACCTCATGAACTCGACCTCGGAACGATGCAAAAACTGGGCTCGGAGACTGTGGACGTCTGACCGAGCTCAAGCGTCAAGAATTCAGTGCAGTTTGTGGCTGTTGGCTGGTGGCTGTGTGGGCCTTACAATTTTGCTGCGAATCTTCATGAAAATTTTCAATCCGAGGGATGGAAACCGTTTCACCATGCAGATACCCCCCCCCCCCTTTTCATAAAGAATCCTGCACCCCACTGATCCCTTTCATAACTGATTGAAAAGAAGATTGAATTTACATATACATGGTTCCCACATGTTTTCCAGTGAGACTGAACGGCGCTTCCTCTTTTTCAGCATCCATTCAAGACTACTTATTCCATGCAGACAAGCACACCACCACCACTGCAAAGGAAAACAAATGGTAAACTGAATTCACACACACACACAAAACAAAACCCATTGCCCATCGAATGCTCTCGGCCTCGTCTTTCCCAAGTTGCAATTCTTTGTAAAATCTTTTTCATGTACACAAATACAAACGGCGAAAAAAAAAGAAGAAAATATTAACCATCCTAACCTCCCGCGTCAATCGCAAAATTTTCAGCTTGATGTTTCAAATCATGGCAAAACCCTGGAACAGCCGCCAGCCGCCACTGGTGCGTTTTTTCTTTTTCTTTTCCCTTGTTGGCCAGCCTATCAAAAGACGAAACAATCACTGAACCCCATCAAATCCTGTGCTAAACCTGGTTCGCTTTCCCCCCTGTCGCGTGACCCCCCCCTCCTCCCCCTTCTAATTCCCTTAATTTTTCTAATCGTCTCAGGACGTCCACGAAAGACGGCCGATCTTGCGGATTTTCGCTCAAGCATTGCAAACCCAACTGGCTGTAGCCATACGGAACCGAGTTGGGGAAAGTGGGTTTCCAATGATGATTCAACACAGCCCTCAGCAGCTGCGGGGCCGTCCAACCCTCGAACGGACTCCTACCCATCACGATTTCCCACATCATTATTCCGAAACTGTAGACATCCCCCTTGGGTACCAGTTTCCTCCCTTTCAGCAACTCTGGGGGCATATGAGTCAGCGTCCCCACCGTATTCGTCGAAATGTGAGTCACGTCCATGTCCATTTGCCTGCTCAACCCAAAATCCGCAACTTTTGCAAACAGCCCTCTGGAGTCTTGAATGCTGCTGCACAGCAGCACATTCGTGCATTTCAAATCGCCGTGGATCACGTTGCGACTGTGCAAATATTGCATTCCCCGTGCGATGTCGGAGCAGGTGGCCAATACGGCATCCATGTCGATTCGACCCCCCCTGTCCAGAAGCTTCAGTTTGAGAGAGTGGCCGAGTGACCCCAAGTCGCAGTATTCCTGCACCAACCAGGTTTCCTTGCTCTGCAAAGGGACCATTCGGAGCGACGAAACGTTGGTGGAGGCGTCTGCGGAGGGATCGAATGCTTCATGGATGGCTAGGTAGGGGTTGTCTTCGGCTAGGGTCGATTTTTGTTGCTGAGGTGCAGGCCCCTATCATGACGAACACTCCAAAACCTCAAACGACGATTCATAGACCTCGATTGCATGTGCAGATGCCACTGATCATTAAAAAACTAGAGCGATGGTTGGTTGGCTAGTGTTGCAGCTCGCTGAAGTGATCTGGATGGTGGAATAACCTAACATGTGGGGTTGAGATGGGGTAGAGAGCTAGACATGGACACTGTGATGAAACAGTGGTTTCTTTCTGAGTCAGTCAATAACACATTTCCGTGAACGGGCTGCACTCGGCCTTTTGGCATTGTGTAAGAATACTTTCAACTGTGGGTCAACTGTGGGGTTCAGGGCTGTTTCCATCGGATGATGACCGACCTGTTCGGAAGGCTTCGAGACCACCCTTGTGGCTTGCATGAAAGTTTGCACCACATTGGGATGCCTCAAATCTGAGCTCAAAGCAGCCTCTCTGGCAATGTCTTCATCGGCACTGATCACGCTCTGCCGATGGAAAATGACTTTCACAGCCACTACAGCACCGTTCCACATCGCTGCAAAAAAAAAAAGAAACCAGGTAAGAAAAAAAGATTTTCAAAACCTATTTCCTCCCCTCCATAAACGAGACAAAAACTAATTTTGGTCGAATCTCATCCAAATTTGGGTCGACAGCCGTTGATCATGCGAACCTCACCTTTGTAAACTTGGCCAAAAGCTCCTCGACCGATCAAATTTCCCAGGGTCAAATCCTCCAGCAGTTTTTCGGCCACCATCTGATGCTCTTGATCGATGCCCACATCTGCGGGGGATCGACTCATTATAGTCAACTCCTCCTCGTCAGTCTCACAGCTGCCCTCTTCCCCACTCTCCCCGAAAATGCTCGTGGACAGCCGTTCGTACAGCCCCAGTTTACTGGAGGAGGCTTCCCGCCTTTTCTTGAGCTCAATAAATGCATAGCCGACCAATGCAATGCCACAGACGATCGAGGTCAGGAGCCACACCAGAAACGTGGATTTTCTGTGGTGGGGCGTTTCGCTCGGAAAAAGCGAGTCGTCAATGATGAAAAAGGAGTAGATCAAATCGACGGTGCCCTTGAATTCCCCCTCTCCTTGAATCGTGCCTTGCTCCAGGATTAATCCGGAGGTGTCCGGATTTTGAAAGGAGTTTTTGATGTATGTTCCCGATATGTAGAACGATTCGAGGGAGGCCTCCGTGATGTTGAGGTCGGCACCTCCGTTTGTCACGGATCGCAGCTCCTTCTCGACGTCTTTTAATGAGTAATCAGGAGTGGTGGGGATCACTGAAATCACGACGGCCTCCAGCGTGAGACGAGAATTTTCTGACATCTGTGTGGTGAGGAAAAAAAAAGAAAAAAACAAAAAGAATGAGAAAACAAAATTGCATCTGTAAGGTGAGACTGGGACCTGACGTCGGTGGCTCAACATTGCTCAATGCGAAATTCTCATCTCGTTTTGATTTTTTTTTTCGATCAAAAAATGCTAAAAAAAAAACAAAATGCATCTTTTACATAAGTCACAGCCAAAAGTAACACAGCGAGTATCTGTCCACAAATAATCATCGTTCAATTTCATTTAATTTTTTTTTCCCGGGGGAATTTCTTGGAAAAGGGGAAGGGGTGTGTAAATATTTATGTAAAAGTAACATAACGCACCTTGAAAAATGGGACGAGCTTATTTAATTCCCCTGCAGCCACACTGTCGTCGATCACGGTGTCGCGTATGTGCAAAGTCACATCGCTGCCCACACGCATGCAATTTTCCGTTCTGTTGAATGCCAAGAAAATGGCCTTGAAGATCCCCATTCTACCGTCCAAAATCAAATCGTGGTCAAGAGTGGTGGTGGGATGGTCAGGTGAACAGGAGCCTGTTTTCGTCATATCCATGGTGTTGACCAGTGGGTCGACAAATATGGATTTCAGGTGGTCATCCTTTAAGAACTGCATGCATGGCGGAAAAAAAAAAAGAAAAGGAACCCTGTCAACAACATACCTTGTGCAAGAAATTAATTTGGCACAAAGATGGATCAATTTCATGGTAGAATCCCAGCTAAATCAGTTCATGTTAGTTTTATGGGGGGGGGGGGGGGTGAGTTTATGTTTTGTTGACTTGCATAGTGGAAGATTGGATGACGCTTCAGATGGAACACGTTGGGGGGAAGAGTAGAATTTAAAAAACCCCCTTCCGGAGGAATAAAAAAAAAAAAAAACTGGTGTGCATATCTACGAGAGGATGGAGTGAAATGAAAAAGCATGATGTAGGGTCGATGCAATAACACCAAAAATTCAAGTGATCCTATTTTACTTTCTCTAAAAAGTAAACACCACATAATGCGAATCCTCGGAGCCGATCAGACGCATCTCCGTGTTGCTGCCAGGTCAGCTCACCTTCCGGAATTCGGCAGGATTGTGAGCAACTCTGCTTTCCGACTTTTCCATCGCAACGAACGACTCCGTGAATTCGAAAGCACCGGCCCCCCCCTCCCCCTCGCTTCCCCACCCGACCACCTCATGATAATTCTCGCCATACCAGCCCCCATCCGGACAATCAATATCGAGATCATGCATTTGACATGTGCCTGGTTTGAATGGGACGACGCTCGAATTTGAGTAGCCGGGTTGAAGAGATCGGATCGATGCTATGTCAGACAAAAGGGTTTGGGGGGCCTGGATGTGGACTATCGAATCGTGTAGCACGATTCGGCTTCCTCCTACGTCTTGTTCCAACGCCTCCTTTTGCACCGGCATGACATTCTTCAAAACCAGTCTGAAAAAATAAACGAAAAAATAAAATCCCAAAATCAAGCATTCGATGACATGTTTGATGATGTGTGATCGGGACGCATGCATTTGAGGGCAAACGTTTTCGTTCAAAATTCAAAGCAAAATTTGTTGCAGAAATAATAACCATGCATGAGTCGACGGATAACAATTTCTCAACAAGCACTCCCAACTATTCCCCCCCCCTCCCAAAAAAAAAGCAAAATAAAGCAGCACCAAGGTTAGCAAATACAAATTATATCCCTGCCATGTTTCATTGAATGGTTTCGTTTGGTCGATGGATTTTCCACCATCTTCCTCTGTTCTTTCTGGCTGCTAACACAAGCTCCCGTTTGTTTGTTTGTTTGTTTCATTCACCTGTTCAATGTCAGAGTGATACCATCCAGCACCAGGAAGGATCCCAACAACTGATGCCCCCCCACATCCACCTCCACCCGCCTATCACTGTGTGCACTGGATATGTTCACACCAGTGCTCCTGGAAATCACATTGCCCCCATAAAGGCTTCCCCCATCCCATCCATTGTACCACCTCAAGGCCAAATCCTCGTCGACCAAGATGGACGTTATTTCCGGTCGCTCCAAAGCCCCCCTCAACTCCAGTGGCGTCGACACCACGGCTCTCCACGCCGATTCGTCGCCGACGTCATCCCCAACGGCTCCGTTCGCATCTAGAAGTCGTTTGTTGTTGTTATTAGTTTCGGGGATGGGGGCTAGTTTTCGAGACTTCAATCCCTGGAGGGAACCGTCTGGATTGCCCACAGCGTTATCACTCACGGACGTCGGCAGTCCCTGTGCACTCTGCAGGCAGGTCGCCAGAACGATAACCGTCCACGAAAAAACTTCGCGCGGCTTTCGCATGCTGCTTCCCCCCCCTCAAAAGATGCACCTGCTGCCCTAGCCCTCTGATTCCCCCTAACTGTGTTCACAAGGTCCAGCAAACCTCCCCAAAAGCTATTTTTCTCAA
The DNA here is from genome assembly GCA_030272585.1 of Bryopsis sp. KO-2023. NCBI lineage: Eukaryota > Viridiplantae > Chlorophyta > Ulvophyceae > Bryopsidales > Bryopsidaceae > Bryopsis > Bryopsis sp. KO-2023. The sequence goes on along the minus strand of BSYQ01000004.1, from coordinate 3,426,885 downwards.
TCCCTCGCGGTCACTGCACGTCCATAACCGAACGTGCTTCCGTTTTGCGTTTTTCTTTTTCGTAACTTCCGGCTCCGACGCCCCTTTCAGAAAGACTGTTTCTGTCGTGGAGCACGCGCTCTGGTTGATCGATTCCTGCACAACCCCACAGAATCCTCGCTCGATGTGACGTGCCACCCTGCCACAAAATTCGACCAGCTTCGCAGCAGGTTCCCCTGTCTCACTTTTTTTTCCCAAAATGACTTGGGTTTGAGCGAACAAAAAACAAACAAACGAATTAAATGGGCGAAAATCGACGCATCCACACCCAAGATTTCTGATTTGGCAAAAGGAAAAAAAACAGCATGCAGAGCGCGGGAAGGTCTACTTCTGTGTCCCAAGCCCCTGGCCAGTCGCAAACGCCGCAAGCTTTTCAAGGAGCCAGTTTGCCACTCTCCGCACCCCAAGGCAGCCAACGAACTGGCCAACCCGCCGCACAAAGTGCCCAAAAGGCACCCTCTCCTGTGTTAACAACAGAAACGATTCAGAAGGTAGGTGCACTGGAAAACACATCCCACTGTTTTTTTTGTGCTTCTTGGAAAGTGATGGAGGAAAAAGGTTTGGGGGGGCTGGGGAGAAACTGTGTTGCAAGTGGGTTTTTTCAGCTGTTGTTTTGGTGCAGCTTTTGGAAGAAAACCATTCGCTGATCAGAGCTATCCTCGAATCCAACAGCCAAGGGAAAACTCAAGAATGTCAAAGGTGGGGTGGATAAGCTGGTGTTCATCCTGACAGGAATTGATTTTCTTCAAAAAAAATAAAAAATGTCACACCGTCCATCCATCCTGTCACCTTACTGTTCAAGGTCCAAAGAAAACTTTAGAAATTCCTGGATCGAATCGTCAAGGGGAAGAAGAGCAGCACTAAACTCATTGAGTCCTCAGAATGCAGATGGGAGGTCCCCCCCCTGTTTTTTTTGGCCTTTTTTTCGAGGGGAAAACTGCTGGAGATTCATTCATAATTCGTCTTGCTTGTCATTCAGATACCACCAAAGGCTCCAACAGAACTTGATGTATCTCGCAGCGGTGGCTGATTCGCAACCACAGCCTCCAGTCCAGCAGGTGAGCGTTTGATTTCTTGATTGAGTTCTTGGGATGAGCTCTGTTTTCCTCCAAAATTTGACTTCTGGGCAGAACAAATCATCCTCCCACGCAAGGCAACTGTGGAACTCTTGTACATTAAGAAGTCTGACCACCGCCGCCACCTCCACATACCATTCCTGTGGGTTTTTCCCCAAAAAACGAAAATCCAAGGATGTGTGTCGTTTTTCTCCTTTCAAAATTTAAACCGACACCGTTTTGGCACCTTGTTTGTCGAACAGTCCCATGTTCCGATCCGACCACAGCAAAGTGGAGCATCGACGGTTCCCCCTCCTGCAGCCACCCCGGTGGCCTCCACCCCCAGCGCCACCACCCCCAGCATGACCCCCCAAATGACGCCTCAGCTCTCGCCAGCCACCACTCCGACCACAGCACATCAATCTCCGTCCACCACCCCCTCTCCTTCGCCACCTCCCACTCCGCATGCGATCAGGCCGGCGGTGCACACCCTCAGTCAGCAGGCGAGAAGCAGTATTTCGTCGATGGGTTGCGTTTCAAATCAAGGCCCCCAAGGAAGTGCTGCTCAACCACCGGTTTCCATCGGTGCTTCGAGTTTGTTACAAGGAGGGGTCCAAAACTTGCCACAGGTAGCCAGCATACTTACAAATATATATATATATATATATATCAGCCTTTAACATATTTCTGTGAACAGGCTGCATTCGTTTTCGGTTTTTTTCCCCCTTTATGGGCGTGTGAAAAGTTTCAACTTCAACTTCATAAAATATGCACATGTAGGTTTTTCTAAAAAAAGAGTCTATTATCAATTTCGCTGGCAGTTTTTCCATCAAGATCTATTACCTCCTTTTGAATGAAAACAGGGGAGGCTGCACAAATTGGCTGGGTTTTCTTCCTCTTTTTTTGTCCTTTTTTTTTTTCCCCCCGCAAAAAAGAATCTTCAAGACGTTTTCTGCCACAGCAGGCTTCGATCAATGTGGAGGACGTGCAGCCGACGAGAAAACAAAAAATAGGAGAAGGCCCAGGAGTGAGTTGTTGTGGATATCCCTGAAATAAACACTGAAATGTAAAACAGCTTTAAAAAGTGGCTAATTTGATGCAGATCGGCAGGTATGCAAAGATTTTCAGTGTGCAACCCTTATCATGGAAATATCCCGTGTCCTGATACATTCCTTTGCCCATTTATTGAGGATTTTTTTTCCAAACTAACCTGGACCTCAAAGACAGCAGTGCCAGCCACGTATATATACCTTATGAGTCTCGTATATTGCTTCGATCGATGTGGAAAAAGCAAAAGGAGCTCCTTGACGATCTGTTTTTTTGTTTTCTTTTGTTGCAGGATGTTGTGGCAAAGTGGGGTGGAACGTAACAGGATTTTGCGCGGAGGTTTATTATGCTTTGTTGCTGTTTTTTGAGACAAATTTATTGGATCAATGCGGGCTGAATCGTTTAGTAGCTAAACTTGTGAAGATTTGAAAAGGGATAGGGGAGACGAACCTTGTAGCAGACTTTCATAGACACCGACCCAGCACTTGTTGATCAGCTGTTCCCTTATGATTTTTGTTTTTGCCAAAAAAGGCACGACAGTGGGGTGTTGTCACAACCCCCCTTGTCCTACCATTGGACAAAAAAGTGAGCAGAGGAAATAACATAACCCTCAATGGATTGGTTCATTTGGATCAATTGTCAGCATATGTGGTCCCAAAATATAAGGAAGCAGTCTTTTTCCCCCCCTTTCACCAGAAATTGTGTATCGAAGCAGTTGTGTATTGCTGAAGTATTGTATTGTATGATGTTCGAAAAGGCACTCCCTGTAAAACGAGGGTTGAAAATATGCGAAACAGCTTGACAATAAACATACATGGCCATGAAATCCTGTCTGACAAAGCGCGGATAAACATCTACTATGTGCTTGGCTTCATCGTTTCCGCTCGCCATAACAAAATCTCAAAAGAATCCCCACTATGCACATCCCTGCTCTTTTCCCCTATTCTCCAAAAACTCACGATCCTGGTTCCCTGATGAAAATCTCTCTATCGCGATTTTCCCCCATCTTCGCTTCGAACCAAAAAATCTATCTAGGAAGATGCCCATGAAAACACATTTCCATACGAAGGGCAGCACTCAGCAAATATTTTTGCCTCTGTGACGTGAAAACATTTCAATATCAAAAGCGACTAGGAAGGTCGATCGGCAAAAAAAGCCAGAAAATTCAACTACACTCGATTTCTTCCCTCCGTTCGGGCCGCTTCGAGGATTTTCTTGATATCCTCCACAGACTGCAACCCATCGACCTTCAAATTTAGAAATTCTGTCAAATCGGTGGCCCCCTCGGGCAAATTGTCTTGATACCAGGGATGCGCTTGAATCTCCTTAATCGAGGGTCGATCAGCAGGGCTTTTCACCAAGATTTTTCTGATCAAATCCTCGCACTCCGAGGAAATCACCCCCGACGGAATTTCGTACTCCACCTGCTGAATTCTTCGCAGGATCTCCGAGTCGCTGGTCATACCCTGAGAGGGGTGGTTGCTGAAAGGATATGCCCCCAACAGCATTACGTACAGAAACACCCCTGATGACCAGATATCAGCCAGTTTTCCATCGTATTGCTTCGAATTCCTCGTTTGCGAGATGACCTCCGGTGCCAAGTAAGGTCTAGTCCCAACCAAGCTCTTGGCTGCTGACCCCACGTCCGAATTTTTGGAATAACCGAAGTCGCAGATTTTCAGCAAGGGCCACTCCCCATCATCCACCAGAGTGTTTTCCAATTTGATGTCCCGATTAGCCACCCCCATGTGGTGGATGTAGTCCAGCCCAATGATCAATTGCTGAAACAGCCACCTGCCCATGGCTTCCTCCACCCCCTTTCTTTTCTGGATCCACTCCAACAGGTCGCCGCCGGGGGCATACTCCAAAACTATCCCCAAGTGATCGGTCGTCAAGAAGACGCCTTTGAACTGGATCACGTGGTGGTGCAAAAGCGTCCGGTGGTTGAGGATCTCGCGCTCGACGTTGTCGCTCAAGGGCGGGATGAGGGGAAGGAACTTGATCGCGACCTCCTCGCCAGAAGCTTTGTCGAGAGCCAAGCACACGAAGCCGAACGAGCCCGAGTTGAGATCTTTCAACTTCTGGAATCGAGTGTGCCCTTCCAGAGGGTTCACAGCGGAGGTGGCTGGCATCTCAGATCCGTAATCAAGGCTTATATGCGAGCTCGCTTCTGAACGCAAGCTGGCAGGTTTTCTTGTTCTTTTTTTCTTGTGGAGGCGTTACCGCAGCGGAAAGGGAGCGTGCGATGGACGTCCGTTTTCCACGCTGACGAGCGTCGTCTCTCTGTTTTAAAAGGTTCAAGCGATATATCTGCAGAAGTCTGCAAAAAATGGTATACCAGTGTTTTGAAAGCAAGCGTTTCCGAGCTTTTTCTGTCCGATCCGATGTTCAGCTGGGCATATTTGTGTCCGAAGCAGAGTGAGAAAATGACGAGAGAGTGACCGCGGCTGTGGAAAGTCAGGATTCTTCTCAAACCGAGGTTCCCTGTGTTGGCATCAAGTTAAGTCACAGCAGGTGCAGGATGCGCGCGCAATAGCGGCCAGGGTGTGTTGTGGAAGGGGTCGGCAGCGGTCCGCAGCCCGTTAGTGGGAAAGGAGCCCCTGGAGTGTGTTGCTTCTCATGTAACTTTTTTTTTCCTCAGCAAGCATGGAAGGTTCTTAAATCTGGAAAAGCGATTGTAATGTTGTAAAAAATGTTACTGAAAAACACCCCAGAACAGACCATGGCCTCCCACAAGCAGCTTCTCGCTGTAAGAAAGAAAAATTCCAAGAAAAAGGCTGGTCAGATCCTGCCAAGAAACAGCAAAGAGAAAAAAAATGAACGAAAAGGTGGCACCAACAGACCAAACCAATGTTTGGAAATCGCGTTTGCAACATAGAGGGGGGGGGGGGGCAGCGGACAATGAGAACACGTCACGGCCACGCAGGATTCTTGGAATGCTTGATCCTGTGAAGAACCGCACACGGAACGAGTATTGGCAAGTCTCTTTTTAAAACAAGACGTTGATCGACTCCGTGCGGTGAAAAAAAAGAACAATCCAACGACCTGTCGCGGAGCAGCTTTCTGTTTAACGAGTATCCTTTGCGCGCAAACCCAATCCTGGTGAGAACTGTGCTAGGGAGGGTTTTTTTTCTTCTGAAACTCACCTCCTCCTCCTCGTCGCACACACGCGGATTCAGAACGCAATTGAGAGTGTTTCGACGCCAGCGTTGCGGGTGGCTGTCGTTGATATCACAACCCACGACGGAAGTGCACTTTTAACGGAATGTACGTGGTTTGCCATGCACACTTTTGATATGCCTCGTGGTTGGTTTGCAGATGAAACTCGCTCAAGTAACTGGAGGATTCACGACGAGGGCCCCCGTGGCGGACGCCCGGGTGGGGTCGAAGGCCGCTCGTCAGGTCTCCTCGACGATCAATCCACGTACTTCAGGTCAGCACGACGACCTCGCTATAAGCGTCTTTATTAGACAGTTTTTGCCAGGACCGATGTACGAAAGATACGCAAACTTCCCCGCTGGGGATTCTTGTCTGGTTTGAGTTGGTTCTTGGTCGCCTTTGTCTCGCGTGATTGGAAAAGTAGACTGATGGCTATACAGGTCGAGAATTTTGGATATTACGAGATAGTATGCGTTGCCTTCTTCCACCAACAGCGTGTCTCGTTTTTGTCTGTGGAAGTGTATCACTCTTTTGAGAGTGAGGAATGTATATGAACTTGAACTTTCTCACACTTTTTTTACTTCACTTCATCTTATGTGCATGCAATGCAATCTGACAGCAGAACATATTTTACCATTCACACCTCTCCATGAGCTGATTCGTACAGGACTTATATTTATTTTTTTCCATTGGCCAACAGACAGCATCAGGCGAATCAGGGAGTTCCCTGGGGAAGATGCTCCGGGCACCGGCCATCGGCATTTCCCTCGTGTGACTGAGGGCGATGTCAGGGTGGCTCACCAGAAGCATGAAATGAAAACCACTGCGGAATGCTACAAGGAGTTCGCAGGTCTGTCGAGGGCGAGCTGCCCCATCGAAATCAAAGACCACAGTCCATCGGGGGCCGATGTGAAAAAGTCGCCCGATGCTGGACCTGCCACCGGCCACAGACGCAGGCCGATGCCTTTCGAGAATCCTCTCGTTCACCCCGTGGATCCGATTCGTAAGCAATCGAGGGAGGCCAGGTTGAAAGAATTGGAAATCAGGCGTGGGTGTTAAGTGCTCCCTCCGTTCCAGTTTTCCCCCCATTGAACAGAGGTGGGGGGAGTCGATGATGTGGATCAGCAGTAGAATGTATTTGTATGGGTGGGTGGGTGGTGGTCCTTTCTCGATATGATGAAGGATCGTTTGACAGGGTCGGATGAAATGGCGAGATTTTGGGAAGCCATGCTGCTGGTGGGGTTAGCTCTGGAAGAATTCGAGTAGTGGTGGCATGAATGTCGACAAGTGACGAAAAGACAAAAAGGGGAGGGGGGGGGGGGAAGATTAAACTGCGCTGGGGAAAGAAATAAGACATAGTAGGGAAAACAAACGAATGATAATTTTGAGGTGGGGTTCATTTTTCTCACCCTCTATCGAAAGAGGGCCGACAAGAAATTTGTGTGTGTTTGGGGGAAATCGTGGGAAGACATCGTGACAGTTCGGTTGGGATGAAATTAGATGTTCTTTTTTTTTTTTTTTTTTTTTTTGGTGGGGGGGGGGAGAGAAAACTAGGATTTTTATTGGTTGTTTGAGAGTGGCTTTGAGGGGGGGGGGGGGGGGAATTTTAGGGGTGAAGTTGGGGTTCAAGAAGGAAAACAAAGGCATTTACTCCTTTTTCTTCTTTCTGTATTCCACAAGGTGTTTGTGAAGGATGTGAAGCTGAGGGAGATTAAAAAAAAAAAAACTTAATCAGGTTTTCTAAGATAAGATAAATGACACTGATTGGTATTGTGTTTGTGTTCTTTTAGGGTTTGTTTTTGTTGTGGTTGGAAAAAAAAATGGCTGTTGAGAATCAGGAAAGCAAAGATGCTAGGTCAGATGTGCCTACCAGGGGGAAAAAAGAATAGGAATTTAATGTTTTCTTATTTGACATATCTTATTTGCAACTAGATTTTGATCAGGTTCAGCTCTGGAGGAAAAAAAGAAAAAAAAAAGAAAAAAGAGACAAACGGGGGAAAGGGAGGTTTTCTTTTGCTTCATGTATTGCCAAAAAATTCGCAAAAAAAAAAAAGAAAAAAATGATCCCAACTGCTTATGGCAATTCAGATGAATCGCCTCAACATCAATTTTGAGAAGGGAATTAAATGGGGTTTTGTATTTTCGATTTCGGGGAGTGTTGGAAGAGAAATTAAGCAATCGAAATGTTGGAACAACTTCGCTTCCATTCGAAAAAAAAAGAAGGAAAAGAAGGAGTTGGCCGTCGATTCTTCAATGTGTATATGTAGGTTTATGAGAATCACCCAATTGTACAAAAGATCTTGCTGTGTTTCGAAGAGTTGTTGATGACTGACATGGACATACAGTTGTAAACCATCATCATCGTCTCTGTATCATAGATTCAAACCCTTTCTTACATTGGTAGGTTTTTTTCCATCTCTCTTCATGCTTTGTTGAAACAGAGAAACACTCCCCCTGCGCTATACGTACTAAATTTCTCATTCAAGAAAATCTGTAAAAATATGATATAGCATACAAATGAAATAATCGTATGTATTGTTATGCTAGGCTGACAGATGAGTTAACAGGTGCATGAAACGCCCAAAAAATCGCAAAATCTCCAAAAAAGCTTCCTCCTACTCTAAGAAAACTCCTTTGAAGGGACCATGACTAATCTAAGAGAAAAAACAACACCACTGCACCACCTTCGCTGCCCTGGGCAACAGTGCACATGACACAATTCTAAAACAGAAAAAGGACAAAAAAGAAAGAAGAAACATTGGCAATACACGACTCATCCTGCTCTGACAGCCTTCAGAAACTGGGCTGGAAAAGTGGGGTTCTTGTGACAGCATTTCGATTTCTTCACCTCCACAAACCCACTCTCCAGCTCCGTTTTCCAAGTCAGTTTGCTGGCGTACATGTTCAATCCATAAGCTACTGCCCTGACCAACCCCAGATGACTAGCGTGCTCCTTTGTGAACTGATGCATCTTGTTGGCCATTTCTCGCAGCCTCCTTGGGGAGGACCTGTATTCTTCCAGCAGCTCCTCCAACCTGGGGACAACATCCACCAAGCTCTCGTTGAACGTTTCGATGTGGACCCCGGGCTGCAAGAGGTGACCGAAATAATCCTGATAATTTGTAGTCTGCTTAAAGAGAGGGGTGTTGTACGAAATGAGTGTCGAGAGTCGATCGCTCCATCCGTTCCCGTCCAGGTCCAGAATCAAGGTGTAGTTGTTGTAATGCTCCATTGGGATCCTCGGGACAAGGGGAATTGCCTCTGTTAGCAATTTCTTCACATCACTCGTCACCTGTTGCAAACAAATTGAAGAAACAATTGCCACCCGAGCAATGCACTTGAAATATCACATCCCAAGGGCAAGAGAGTGGTTAGCAGAAAGGGAGAAGGGGTTGGGGGAGGGGGGGTTATCCCCCCCTCCCTCCACCCCTCCTGCGAAATCACCCCCCCCCCCAAAAAAAGCAAAATCCAAAAATCTTGAGCCCACCTCCTTCTATTCCCAAGGGGACAGAGAATCAAATCACCTGAGAATATGCGTAGAGCCCAACATCCATGATATCTGTCCGATTTCTGGCCAGAAGGGAGAGCCTAACTCTTCGATTTTCCTTGTAGTTCTCTTCATTCATCGGTGGACCGGTGGTGGATCCCCTCCACACACCCTTTGTGATTCTTGCATCATAGGGGAAATGTGCATCCAGACACTCGTACAATAGGTCCAATTGATCTCCGCCTAATGCAACACCATAAGCACCATCCGAAGGAAAAGCAAATCCTCCTCTTTCACAGCGAATGTTCACAGAATAAGTGAAAGCCGGATGGTTGCATTCCAGCGAATCGCTCACGTCCACTAGAAAATCCATATCGGGGATCCGATATATGTGAATCGCCATCAACAATTGCTCGATCATTTTAACGTAACGCTTCTCCTCAGACCCGTTCCGATCTTGCGTTGGTTTAACGTACAGCGTTGAATTGAGAATTTTGAACATGATCCGACTGCTGCGAATGTCAGCGGCCGCATCGAAGTCTTTCCGTTCGATCTTTCCATCCCATTTGAAAGCAGCGTACCGCGGCCCCCCCAGGTCGATTTCTTGATCCCTGAGTTGGTAGTCCGCAGTGTAGGGCTCCACGACCCCTCTTGCCACAGATCGGCATCCCTTTTGCTTAATCCTGATAAACGAGCGCAGGGAGGTTGATTGCGGCAGAGCGGTGGGGTAGATCCAAAAAGAAGCTGAAAAGGAAACCACAATCGTTGCTAGACACGCGGTTCTGATAACGCAGGTGTCGGAACCCATAAGAAACGTGGATCTGAATGCCGCTGCCACGAACGGGCTTCGATGAAGAGGACCCTCGAATCGCGCGGAGAGGAAAACGGCGCCGTGGCCCTTTTCAATGAGAATCGCAAGATGCCATCATCCCCCAATGGAGGCCATTTTGATGATCAATCAACCAATCAATGATTATCAGGATGTTCAAACAAACAAACATCAAATTACATTGTGTCTCTTTTTTTACATTTTTTATTTTTTATTTTATTATGTTTTACACTATCAGGATGTTCAGTATGGGTTCGATGATACGAGACCGCAATGGAGAGAACGAATGCAATGTGACTTACACCCAAAGACAAACAGTGATTACCCTGGCCACCATTTATCCATTCGATAGCAGTACTGTCAGTTGCCACCCGGTCTACAACTAACTCAGAGTTAGTAACTCTCTCAACCACTGTACTTGCCAACCAGATCAACATACTCCATTTCACAATTCCCAGAGTAACCAACCCAGAGCATCTCCTACATCCTGACATGCCCATCCATGTTACATTCAGAAAAGTGCCACGTGGAGGGGGTGGGGCTGTAACATGGAGGAGTCCAACTGTGGGGGATTAAGATGTTCAGTTGCTATGGGTAGAGTCAGATGGTGTGCTTAGAATGGGTTGGAAAGGAAGATGGAGGAATGTTGGCAACTAGGATTAACTCCAGTGTCAGAATAAAAGGATGTCGGAACAGTGAGTCTTTTGTAAGAGTTCTTCCATCGAGTTGTTTCTGCATCGAGTTAGACCTCGAACCCAACAGGGGCGCTGGGGGGATCCTCCTCCTCATCCCCATGATCCACCACATATCTTTGTTCAGCAGTTGTACCAAGTTTGTTAACTTCCAGAATTCCAAACGCACCACCTGTTTTTGTGTGTTTGTATTCCAGGTATTTAATTTAAAAGTGAACCTGGTTCTTGTTGGTAGCAGAGGAACTGCTGACCATGTCATTTGATACGAGGTTGGACTGATTTCCTCGTAATTGCCACACTTGTCTAATTCCATTATTTTTCGATTGGGATTCAGTCTAGATCATTGGGAGGGAATCACTGTGGTGTAGGACTGGCAAAGAAAAAGTTTATCTTCACCCCCACCACCACATGAAAACCCCACCACCCAGGTGCATATCATTGGCACACAAAGAAGCAGCATTGTTCAAAATATTACAAAGAAAACCCATCCAACAACAATGATTGTGCATCTCCCAATTTTTCTTCTTTAGAGCCCCTTAATGTATCATGATAATTGTTCGTCCATCCACAGAGCATTTCCAAAGAACTGAAAGAAACGAAACACTGGGCGGGATTCTTTGAGGAGGCATCAGCTAGTCAGAAGGAACACACCGGTCTTGACTATTTTTTTCCTCTTGGTCTTGTTGAGGTCTGACCTGGATCCGATCGAAATGAAGCTATTCGATTCAATCGACAGTTGGAGACAGTTGGCGGTCTGGCTGTGCGGGGATCGGATCAAGGTGGCTGCAATGGCTTGCTTGCTACCAAATCACCTCCTTGTCCTTTTCAACATGTGGTGAAGCGATTGTTGTTCTTAGCACCTTGATGGGCTTCAGTTTCTGCAGCCAGAACACCAGCACCCCATAACAGAACTCAATAAACCCGAGCATGAAAACGAAAGAGAGGAAGAAAAATAAAAATAAAATAAAAAAGAGCTAAGGAAAAAATTATTGTTACCTGCTGGTGCTGGTATTGGCATTGTTGCTACTCTGCCCGATGCTTCTTTTCGCTCGACGGTAAACTCGAAAATTTACCTTATAGGGAGGTTTGTACTTTGGCCTGCCCCAACAAAACACACACACACACTTGCTTTCAGCTCTACTGCCCCTTCTGTAAGGAAAATTTGTGAAGAAAGAGAAAAAAAATTAAGGAACCCCAAAGCGTAATCGATTCATCATGATTTGGAGGGTTTTTTTTTTCTTGAATCGACAAGCCTGCATGTTACTGAAAAAACATTAAGAACCAATAATTATTTTTTTTTGCAAAACTGCAGTTATTTTTATCGTTCCTGTTGGTCCATACCATTCCGGTTCGGATGTTTTGGCTTGAACAACAGCTCGAGCTGCCTTGACTGGACGTGTCCCCGGTGGCGGTCCATTCACCATTCCCCTCAGCACGGTCCTTTCACCAGGCTTTGGCATCCTCCTCCTTCGGTTGATTATGGGAGATGGAACAGCCTCTGGCTTCTTCGAATTTGGGTTTGCAGGACGCAGTTTTGATCCAGCCTTTGGCTTACTTGCTTTGAGATCAGCACCCCTCTTCGGATCAGTCTTGGGCTCCCTTGCTTTCAGGTTGGCAGCACGCTGTTTTGGTTCAGCATCTGGTTTTCTTGGGTTGAGGCTGGCAACATGCTGCTTCTGATCAGCATTTGGCTTTTTCGGTTTCGGGTTGGCTGCCCTCTTCTGATCATTCTTTGGCTCCCTCCGTTTTGGATTGGCAGCACGCTGCCTTGGTTCAGCCATTGACTTCCTTGGTTTTGGGCCGGTGACATTCTTCCTATCAGTCTTTTTTGGCCTCTGCTGACCATTCTTTTGGGCACCGCTCTGTGAGCACAATTGAAACCTTTAATAACATCAACTATGTGGCTGTCGGTAATCTGGATTCAACAAAAAAAAATCTCCCAAGTGCAGCAACACAACTCCAAATCAAAAAGCATTCAAAACCAAGGAAGGTTTCCCCGCCACCCTTCAATAAACAGAAATAAGAAACACAATTTCACCCTTGCACCCTTTCCCTCGGCCACACAAAAAAAAAACTGGAGATTTTTCAACAGCGAATTACCTTTCGGTTAGCCATTTCCTCCTTCCTGATTTTCTCTTCCCTCAGTCTGCCATAATATGCTGCATTGAAAAAACACAATATAAAAAAAAAAAAAACAGTTTTGTTCGGGGGGAAAAAACATGAACACAACAGGAAAAAAAAAAACAGTTTTGTTCGGGGGGAAAAAACATGAACACAACAGGAAAAAAAAAGACAGTTTTGTTCGGGGGGAAAAAACATGAACACAACAGGAAAAAAAAACCCTGCAAAATTTGAAATTATTCCAGCATTCTGGAAACCAGGAAGGAGCAAATTTAGTCAACATAATTTTCATTTCCAAAAATAGAGTCTTGCAACGGAGGTCCACCTGTCAAATGACAAGGAACAAGCAAGTGCTTTGGGGTGCATGGCTCTTCCTCGACATGAACCTGTGGAATTGAGAATCAAAATTAAACCTACTCAGATGTTGTTCCCAAAAATAGATATGTCAGAAATGACATAATTATTATTTTTCCATCGGTTTCTTTTCAAAGCACCTCAAACAGGCATGCAAAAGAAAGTCTTTAAAATTCTTGCCTGCCAAATTTCTTACAATTGAAAGAGAAATTCGTATGCTGAGTATGAACAGCCTGAATTTTAATCAAATTTGGAAAAGAAACGAACAGCGGAACATACCGTTGCTGAGTTTGTTGGCGTCTCTTTCGCGGTTTCTTTTTTGGCCGCGTCCGCTTGCCGATCCGGGGCCGACGATGTCGTTGTCTCTGGAAAAACCAAGACCCACTCGTCAACACAAACCCATGCAAACCTCCTTTCACGACAGAACATAGCTTGATCTTTCAAATCCCCCGCGCGGTTGGGTGCGTGGAACTCACCAGTTTCGACTTGAACTTCATTTTTGCCGGCTTTGAAAACAAAGGGGCGGCGTTCTTCACTTGCATCCGTCTTGGCTCGTTCGCAGGTGGGTATCTGTGGAGCAACGATGGGCGTTTTGAGTGTTAGGGGCAAAGCACTCCCCAAGTCTACAGAGAGACACTACTTTCAAAGGAACGAACAGAAGGAAGCGGTGGTTGCTGATTACTCAAACGCTAAAAACAACGGAAAAAAAGCTTCGATGGATCAAACTTACCTTTTCTTGCCACCAGATTCGCAGGTGATCCACGAGTGATACGCAGAACATAGCTGCCACCGCCCATAGAAGAGCGTCCATCCTTTTTGGAAACGACGTAGAGACAGGTCAAGCGCCAATCATAAAAAAAACCCGGCAATATAAAAACAAAACGACGAGACACCACTGCTCACCAATTGTCGATTATCATATTCGTTCACACACGCGCGCTGAAAAGTGTAGAGCTCCTTGGAAACGTCCGCAGTTTGCACACACAGACAGTTTGAAAACAAAAGAAGCGAGAGAGTGGGCTGCTGGGGCGATAGCATAAGTAGGCCGTTTCTCGCGCGCGTTTGTACGACACCACTATGCCAGAATCATCCAGCACTTGCGCAGGGATGCTGATAAAATTCATGCAAATCCCACCATGCCATGAAACTGATCGCATCCAGCGCACAGCATGCGTGTACGTCTCTGTTCCATGGGCGTCGCTACAAAACGCACCCAGTTTTTTGTGTTTCTGTTTCTGTGTCGTTTTTCTTCGATTAAGACTCTTGTGCACCATGATTTCCATGCACTGGAGTGGAGGAGAATGATAAACGAAAATCCAACCTCCGAACTGGTGACGAAGAGCCAGTGCTGATTGATGAAACCAGATTAGATTATCAATTGTGGACACTACTGCCAACCATGTGCATCTGTTGGGATTTTTTTGTCACAGCCATATAAGTGAAAAATCATACTTCCTTTGCTTATCAGAGCAACATCAACGAGGAAGGGTGCGTCTTAGAAAACGTCCAGCAGAATGATGAATCCTTGCAGACAACCGAAAGACACATAAAAGGTCTTTTCCAATTGCTAAATGATAGACGACATGAGCTGTTACAAGACAGCAAAGACAAAACATGTTTGATATGGACTGCAATGAGTCCCTTCATCGATTACACAAAATAATCTGCCAGCAAAATACAAGCAACAAAATATATTCTTGGCCCAACTACTCGAGGAGCTTTTCACAACATCGATAATTCTCACCACAGGGAATGAAAACCATTTTGAAATTGCATGAATTTCTGCATTCACGACGAAAATTCTAAAGAAGAATAAAATTACACAAAATAAAGACAGCTGGCATAAATTAGTAGTAACTTCATCCTGACAAGTCGACAACCACTTGCTCAACCACTGGCTGGGATGTCACTCTCCAAGGTTGCAACCTCATCATCAGCTCTGGTGTTCCTTGGCTTGAACCCAATGGTTAGGGCAGGCTTTTCGAGATTCTTTACATCTGGCTGCTCCACCTCTGGTGGGAGGACAAGCACTTCCTTCTTGAAGATTGGTGGAGGGAACATGACCCTCTCCACAGTGTGCACCACCCCATTGGTGGCTTCCAAGTCCAACATCTGGATGGCAGCGCACTGGCCAAATTCACAAGTACACCTCCCACAAGTCCTCTCGCACAGGCCACCCTTCCACTGGGCTGCAAGGGGGCTGACCATAAACGGCTCGAAGCATTTTCCAAATTCCTTCTGCATGTCGCACTCGTACAAGTCCAGTGTGGGTTTGTCCACACACGAATCGTGCAAATTGAACTTCCCCTCTGTTGAAAACAATCAGTTCCATGTCAATGCACACTATTGATGCAAACTTGGAGGCAAGATCCACATGCAAAAAAAAGGGATGCTACTGGTTGACACAATAATGCCCAGCTACCCAGCTTTTCTTGGTCACCTGTCATGATTGGATCGTTGAAAGGAACAAGCTCCGCCCCCAAGCTTGTGAAAATCACAGTATTGTTCAGCAAATACTCTGCAAGACACATGCACAACAATCATTTCCTTCTCCAGACATCCACAAAGCACCAATGAAACTGGATCCGAAAAAGTTCTTGCAACAGTTACAACTGGTGAATGTACCTGAAGTGTAAGCGCCTCCAATGATGTGGTATTTGAGGATATCCACCATTTCTGGCAACTCCAGGACCTGCTGCCTGGTGAATGGCTGTTGACCAAAACCAGACAGGGACAATCTAAAGGCCTCAAAGGCTTCATCGTTCGGGGCAAAAATCTGGTAAAACAAATTGCAGCAGCATTTCAATAACTATTGTGTACTAACCCAAACGTAGCAGCATCAATTGATGATCACTTGCGAGTGTGCAGTGGGTTACAATTTTAAATTCAGTTTCTTACTGTGAAAGGACCCTTCTTTGGAATGCCCACAGGAGGTGGAGGGGGTGGGGGTGGAGGAGGTGGGGGAGCAACCTCAGTCCTATCCGCGGCAAATCCAAAATGTGCAGGAAAGAATGGCTTGAAGGGTGGAGGTGGGGGTGGAGCAGGCAGCACAGGGCCTTCGTAATCAGGGTCAGCAGGAGCTCTTAGAAAATCCTCCAAGCCTGTCACCTGCCATACAGAACGATCAAGATAGGTTGGTCCGGGAGAGGCGCAAATTTCACTAAGTTCATGTTAAAAAAGATAGGCTTGGTTTTTGATTTTGTGTTTTTTTTTTTTTGCATCCGTTCACCTTCAATGCCTCCAGGAAAATGTTGAAATTGCCCAAACTGCTCAAGAGATTGAGAATGGACCCATCCTCAGGGACCCTGGTGTATGATCCGTCAGGCATCCTCCTGAGGGCAGACCCTTTATCAAAACTCTCCCATTCCATTGCCTGGACCACGTTGCCATCAGCGTCGGTCAAAACGATAGAATCCCTGACAACAGATGGCGAATTATTCTTAGTCCCAAAATTCATCCTCTGATAGCTGTTGGTAAAGATGTGCACTCCTCATGAGGTTGATCAACCATGAAGCTTCATGGCTTATAAGCCACCCCAGCTGTAATTGTGAAAATCAGCTCCACACAAAAAGAGATAATCTTACTGGAAGCTCAAGTTGAAATCGAATCCGCATGGATTTCCGTCGCTGTTTGGCGCGAGCTTGAGGGCTTCACCAGGAGCGATCGAATCGAATTGCGGACACTGGGTGCTGGGATCGAACACGAATTCCGTTCCAGTGCCATCGGTCAACGTCCACCCATTCACAATGGCGGTCTGGCCGCCGATGTTCCTCAGAACGATCGAATCCTGGCCGCCAGCGACCGGAAAGGCCACCACCTTGTCGATCACAACTTCAGGAGGCGTCGAGCCGATTCTTTCCACGACTTTTTCACCAAGAAGACTGATTGGGTTGCCATCCGCGTCAAGTTTCTGCAAATATGTACACAACCACAGATCCAGACAAGATGCGTGCCTGTACCAACCGCAACGAAATGCCCTGGGATAAAAACTCACCACTGTAGCTGCGTCTAAAAAAGCGTTCCGACCCCATGCGATCTGGGCCGAAGAAAGAAGTAACAAAATCGCCGCATATCCCGTAACGGCAGCCTGTAGGCTGGATCCCATATTTGCTCACAGGATCCCTGTAGATTTGATTTTAAGCACCAACTGGGCCAAAGAATTCCTGCGCCGAACCCAGTGTTGAAATTTCTTGAGCGCTCTTGCGCACTCTTCTTATCGCTTTGGTTTTTTTTCAGAACAGCTAATGCTGTAAACAGCAAGGTGCCGTTATTTCAAGGAGTGGCAAAAGTAAATTTTGTCTCGACTTCTCCAGCAGACACAAGAGTTTTATAGTAGTCCTGCAATAGATCGTGCGGTGTCGGGTTCACTATGTTGGACAAAAGACATTGCTTGGGCATCAAACAAACAAACAAACATCATTTACATTGTGTAGGAGATGCCGCTCTCTCTCCGCTTGGGCATCACATGGCCGCCAATTCCAAAGTCGTTTTATCCATGGGGGTAAACAGTGTAACAGTGCAACACTGTAATTGATGTTTGTTTGTTTGTAATTTATCATTATCCATGGGGGTAATGATAATGGTGATTACATGGGGGTAAAAAATATTTTCCTGCAAATTTGCAGGAAAATATTTACTTTAAAGTCCAACCCAGGTTCACAGAGTGTGCACACAAGTCCGACAGCTGGACGTGCACTAAAGGGCGCCATGTTTTCTTGAACAACATTAAGATACTTGGATCCCTTGAGAAAACCTGTAACATAGGCACGCATTTCCAACTATTCCTGGAATCAAAGTTGAACAATTTGGAATTCGGATCATTGGCGATCTCTAGGTTTGCGTTCATCGTTGGGAATCTGGCAAGCCAACCCGAAATAGATGACGGGGGGAAAGTGGCCTTATCCATCATCTTCATTTGCGTTGCTGGGATCTACATTACATACACCGTGTATGTAATGTGTAATGTAATGTTCGCGGTGACCGCGAAGCAGATTTTCGATGTGTTATGTTCTGGGTTGGAAGAATGGGTGGAGAGGGAGAATCCAGAAAGTCAAGTACCGACCACCAAGTATGGACTTATAACCGAGGCAGCTAAGAGATTGACCAAAAAGTCCAAGGCGGTTTTGATTCGGAAGAAGGAGGCATATATGGAGAAAATCTCTTCTCGTTTTCTCAAAACACCTCCTCTTGAATCGAAGTGTTGAATGCAGAAAGATCTATTGGGTCTGACGATGATAGCAATACTTCTTTTCGCACCGAGTAGGTATTGTATTTGTTTTTGTTTTTTTGGGGGGGGAGGGAGTTGTGGGACGGTGGTGATATTGTTGCATAGCGATTTCAATACTTTTTTTTTTCAAGTCTTTCAGTTGTGGGTAATGTCAATTTTTCTGGTATGACTCAGCAGACTCTCAGAATTGAGCTTTGAAGCTAAATTTGAAAAGGAAATAGATTTTGCTTAGGTAAAACATGAAAGGTAGGGTGCTGACTGATCAATCCTATCAGTAAGTCCATAAGAGCCAGCATTTTCTCCTCTTTCAATTTGATTTGCAGTGCCAGTCTCTACGAATATTGTTCAGGAGAAAAACTTGCCAAATTTTATTGATGAAAAAAAAGAGTGATGAGTACAGTTCCACAACTGAACCTGGTTGGGCTCTTATCGCACCTCCTACCGCGATTCCATGCCTATCATCCCCAGCATCTGTTGCAAAGTTCTCCACAAAGTGTGCTTGAAATAGCACAGGCTTCCTAATTGATAGACTAGAGTAGCTCAAAAAGAAGGCACCTCCCCACCTTGCTTTGTTTTTATCAAATATTTTATTCTCAAACGATAGTTCACACACAGCCTCTTTGTCAATTGTCAGTGCCCCTTCTGTGAGGGCCCATCCCAGTGAAAAATTGAAATCCTGTACTGTCAGTTTCCACACACCATTAACATACAGGGCTCCACTTCCTGCTTCGTTTTTTGAGAAAGTACAGTTCCTGATTTTGTGAAATCACCTCTTTCTCTCCGATCATCACAGCCCCACCCTTCCCCTCAAAGTTTGCCAGCTGAAGGTCATCTGGTTGTCCACTAGCCTTGTTTTCTAAATGCATGCAAGTCACACTTGAGGTTTCTTCATGTCTTCTTCCGACAATCCGGCTGCGTACAACATAGCTTGAGACGCCCCTTGCGATTTTGGCTGAGTGATCTTGCAGCTGTATTTGTTTTGTTTTTTCCTTGCAGATCCATTACGTAGCCGCTTAATGCTTAGTAAAGCGGGCCACCTCTGTTCTTGTTTGCCAGGACACCGATAGAAAAGCGATTCAAAATGTTGGGGACTTCTCAAGTTGGTGGAGGGTGTTGGTGATTGGAGGGTTTGGTAAGTAGTAAGCGAAGTCGTACAAATGTAAAGATGTGGTGGGAGTTGTGTAAGTCTTGAGACGATCAATGTGAGCGTGCGACAGGGTACAGTGTACTAACTGTTGAACAGTCAATACTCCAACCGTGTTTTTGCTTCACCATCGCCACAGCCGACGCTGAACACAATGAAGCGCGAAGTTCGCGGAGGTCAGGCAACCGCGCACAAGGGGCTAAGGAAAAGGCAGAGAGAACAGGTGCGTACCAAGCCTCCCCCACCTCGATCTCCTCCGTCGATCCAGCCCTGATTCGCAGACTCTGCTTGTGCGACCTCCTCTTGGGGAATTTTCTCGCTTACACAAGTTTCGTTTTCTTTTCCGGTTGACCTCAACCGCCATCGGTGCGCATCAGAGTTGTTTCTGTTTACGACGAGCTTGTTTTTTTGGAACGATGCAGCGGTGAGGTCCCGCTCCGTGTCGAACTCTGATGATCCCATTCAAAGGTCGAAGTTCGCCAACATCGCGGCACGATGGGGGCTATGTTTGGCGTGGTGTGAAGAATACGAGATCAAACGGGTGCGACACTTCACTTCCACTCAGCGGCGCCCAAGGAGGAGGAAACGAGCTTGGAGTTGAATGGAACCAGTAAACAGGTGAGCGGCGTCGGCTCGTTTGTATTGCTTCTGCTGTCTACACTCGCACTTGTTGTCGCCGGCAACATTCGGCTGGATTGAAAGACTCCATGCCGGCTTCACCAACGTGAACCCAAATTTAGGGCAGCTTTCCCATACTGTTCAAAGACTCCTCACAGTTTATTTGATGGCAGATTGAGGATGCCTATATGGAGTCGAGGGCGGTGCTGACCACAGATGATGAGGACTACATAGAGAATCACGACCCTCCATGGCCAAATTGAAAAAGAAAAAGAAAATGGAATTGAGGACCCTGCACAAAAAATAGGCTGGCTCATTGGGAAACCCGGTTCAAAAATCAGATCGATTGTGGAAGGGGGTGGAGCGGAAGTCAAAGATTGAAAGTAAGCAGAGAGCAACAACAATTGATGCCTTTTACTTCAAATGTGTTTTTCTTTTTGCTGATAAACTGCTCTCTGTCTGCTGAGTGCTGTGTATGTGTGGCTGCTGTTTTTAGCCCAACAGGATGGGGATAAGCTCAAACACGTGAGACAACAGCATAGAGTCCGTGTGTAATGGACATGACATGGTAAGGGTCCTGAGTGATGGTTGCATGTTGTTCTTATCGCTGGAACTGTACAACCCCTGGTCCCTACACATAGTTACGAATATGAAACAGCTTCCAGTGTGCAGGGGACCCAACACACACTACACCATTGGTTGCAGCTGCTCCATTTTTGTCTTGCGGTTTGGTTCAGGTCCAGGAGGTCCTTCAGAGCTTCGACTCAACTCATGCCAAAATGTCGGGGAGAACCCATACCACCCAGAGCGGAGCAAACATTCCCCAATCCAATAAATGGCGTGGATCTCAGTGCCCAGTCCTTGGTGGGGGCAACGTTGGTAAGAACATGGAGCATCATCCCCCCTTCTCAGAAATCCTGGAATGGATTGATATTGTACCATCTTCCTTGATATTGTGAGCATGTTGTCTGGCCTGAGTCGTGTGAGGGTTATTTTGCCATCCCAGAACATCTATCATAGCAAAGATCCTCGAAGCTTGGCCGCACACCTCCTCCCTAGAATGAACAAGGAATGCCCATGAACATATGTGGATGACAGCAACCCAGTTGAGAGGAATTTACCAGCCACAATCAGGCTCATTTGTCACTTTGCCAGCTCCTTAACTCTCCATCCCCTGGTGCTGAAAATTAATATGTTTCTTCTCAGGTGGGCTCGCCCAAACTCCCACTATCCTCATCTTGCAGGCTGATGGCAACATGACCTCCAGTGCTTTATCCTGCCCCCCAAAATTGACCACAGCCCATTGAACTCCTATCCACAGCAACAGCAAAAGCTCCTGAAGAATCAGCAGATTGCTGCTCTCCTTGCTGCACGACGGCATCAGCAGCAAGTGGCGCCAATTTCATACTCAGCGGCAGCAAGTGCAACATATGTCAAGAGGTATGGCATGGGATCACTCCTGCTATGAAGATGAACTCCTCTGGCAGCATGAAGCTAGATTTGGGGAATCAGGGACAGAGCGCTGATCAGAGTGTCTAAAGTCAGCGAGGGGTTCCTTCCTGTGGGCATCACCACCACTGCTCCCACTCAGGTGAGAGGCATGAACAAACTGCTCACATCCAACCAGGAAGGGTCATGTTTTCCATTCAGGTGCACTTGTTCTGTTCACATTGAATAAATGTGCCGCCCCTTCTCTCCGCTGCCCTCTCTTTAAGACAGCAAAGGACACTTGCGTACGGAATTCTGAACCTCAAAATTAGCACATCTCCACAAATTGTAGGACTCCATGCTCATTCCATCGATCATCTGAGTGAAGCCTTTGGCCCTTGACTTGACTTTTCAATGGGGAAGAAAGCTTTCAGATCATGAAATTTATGACCATTTCCCTATCAGTAAAGTATATGTATATGGCACCGACCTCCACTGCCACCAAACTACCTTTTTTCTATGTGTACCAATCATTAGCCTGAGACTTTCATAATGGGTGTGTGTCGCTTGAACCAGCAGGAGCAATGGGATGACTCCTCCCCCCCGACACGACCCATGGAACATGGAACAGCTAGCTAACGTGTGTTGGGGAGCCTTGGATTCTATTCCCAACCACAGAAAACTATGTGGAGGCAAACAGGAGGAAAGGAACAGATATGAACCCTCTATGGTTGATTCCCTTTAACTTCGAGTCAGCCTGGATATTGACAGATGGCGAGCACCTGAAGGATGAAGTGGGTGTTCGACAATGATCTGGTTTTGAGCATCATTTTGTGCCATATCAAATTTCAAGCTTTCTTTCTTAACCCTTGAAGAGCAGGGGGCCCTGACCCAGCAAAGTTCTTCAGTGGTGTTGTTACACCCAACGATTTCGCCAACGGTTCTGTATTTAGGTGTTATCAAAATGGATCCTCCCAGAGAATCCTTGGTTTAATGGTTCTGTCAATGTGGTTTTGTCT
The DNA here is from genome assembly GCA_030272585.1 of Bryopsis sp. KO-2023. Lineage (NCBI taxonomy): Eukaryota > Viridiplantae > Chlorophyta > Ulvophyceae > Bryopsidales > Bryopsidaceae > Bryopsis > Bryopsis sp. KO-2023. The sequence continues at coordinate 3,404,666 of BSYQ01000004.1, read as the reverse complement.
TCTCAATATTCCCCAATCAATGTTTAACAAAATACTTTCAATCGTGTTTTAAGCCCACCATAAAGGCAAATATTTAATGGGTTCCACTTGGCAATTTATAGAGTGAGGTCAAACGAAGTAAACCTCTCCAATCATCAACCCCCAACTGCAAAAAAAAATAAAAACAAATGCAGCCTATGTACGATGGAAAAAAAATCAATGCCGGACCCAATAGGTGTTTCTGCATTTAACACTCTGATTCATGAAGAAAGGTTTTGAGAAAACGAGAGGCCTCCTTCTTTCGAATAAAAACTGCCAGCAACGCAAATAAAGATGATGGACAAGGAACCATTTTTGGAATCAAAGTTAAATAATTCGGAATTGGTGATTTCAACGTTCGAGTTCATCGTTGGGAATATGGCAAGTCAGACTCGTGTCTTGTGTCCAAAACAGACCACAGAGCAGTTAGAACCGTTAGAACCGTTAGAACTGTTAGGAGTCATACAAAAGCACGTTTGACATTTTCACACTCCTTCTGCTCGCAAAAACAACACCTGCAGCTAGGGTGTCGCGCCAGAGACAGAGGCTGTGCGCTTTTCTGAGCAGTCTCACGACGAGAGCATACAGCTCTTAACGCTCTCATTTGTTGGTGCTCCAGGAAAGTCCATGAACGAGCAACAGGTTCGCGGAAAAACGTTCGACGGCATGAGGAGAGAGGTAAGGAAAACACATTTTGCGGGTGTAAAACTGCGGAAAGGAGGAGGCGTCGCTCTCAGAATCCGGACCCAAAGCAGCAAGCATATTGTAATGGGTGATGTTGCTTGTATCAGACTGGGAAATTTTTCTGGTGCATGACATGTTTGCATGCCTCTTATGTTGAGGGCCATGCTATCTTTTTCACAAAATCTTGTGAATCACTGTGGGTGTTCTCATGTTTGTGTGTGGTGTTGAAATAGATGCCTGGCTGTTTTCCGGCGCTTCGCTTAGCGAAGTCGCTCGGGAGGCGGCTGAAGAGAGTATTCCGGAAGGCCACCCCCAACCCACCAAGATCCGATGCGGCAATGGCTGGATCAGGGATAAGCTGCTGCTCCTTCAACCACGATGTAAGTAATTGAAGCATTGCCTTTGAATAATTTGAACCCATTCTTTAAATATGTTTGAAGAATCAGTAAACTTTTTTAAACCCCACAGGAATCGGTTTCATTGTTCTCATTCTATTGTGGTCAGTATTGTGTTCTTTATCTTTCAGAGAGGGTACTCTCTTATTGCTTTTGACACTCAGTGTCAAAAGGCTTTTTGGGGGACCTGACACATATGCTCCAGTCAAGAGACGGCATTGATTCAACGCCCCGCATCAAATAATGTTTCATTGAGGGCTGTTGGATTAGTTTTTGTTTTGGAATTTTGAAGTTCTATTCTGTTTGTTTTTTCCCTGACTTACAGATGGTGCAGGGTGGCATCCCAACATGGCAATCGGGGGTCTTTCTTCCTCCTCAATACAAGGTCTACCAAGCGCATGATGTGAGTTTTCTTTTCATTTTTCTCATCTTTTTTCATCAATCGATGTTGTGTGCCTCATGTTTGTCTTCTGTCAATTGTGGTGGAGCTTTAGAGCGTTGCCCAGCATCAAAAGAAGCCAAATGCGAGGTAATTGTTGGCAACCCAGAGAAACAAATGGATTTCTTGGTCGCATCCCTACATCAATGCTTGAAAGGAATATGCATCGTCAATATTAGCTCAGTAAACACTCTCTTGTTTGCCTCAGGCCAATTCTCGTGTGTTTGTTTTAGACGAATCATCATTTTGTGTTTTGGGATGCAGTATTGCTTGTCAGGGTCCGATGCAGCAAAGCGAAACATAATATAATGTATAACATATTTGTGAGGCGTATATTAATTCTCGCACTTTGCATGTGTTCCAGGATGCATGGGCTACCCAGTTGCATCAGTAAGTCCCCCTTCACCTCCACCAAAAAGCCATCAAACTGCCACAGCTGGATTCCCACTGCCAGAAACCAGGAAGAAACCAGAGGAGAAACCAGGCCCATCCACTCTGAGGGGTGAAAAACGAATCCAAGTCTCAAGATCACAGGAGAGCCATTAAAGCAAAAAAAGAAGGGGGGGGGAGAGATGAGGTGGGGACTATCGGTGCAGTTCTTGTTTTGCAGAAACTGCTGAAAGAGTTGGTCTGCTGTTGGACGCGAACACAATTCTAGACGCCATGAATTTAGTGATTGACAAGGCCAGGATTGTGTCAAAACAAAAGATATTACAGCAAACCATATAAGATCCACATGGCTCTGGATCTTCTTTCTTTCCTGTCGTTCTTTCTCACTTTTTTTCTCAACTTCTTTTCGTTGGATTTTTGCTTTTCAAAGCTTTCTCATTCCACAAAAAGCTAGCTAAGACAAAACATAAAAGAGAAAAACACACAAGTGCTTCCCTCAATAAAAGAATTAGAGGAGAAAAAGGAAGGGGAAGAGAAAGGGAAAAAAAAAAAACAGCAAAAAAAAAAAAGGGAAGTGAAAGTGAAAGAAACAATCCCTTTCACAAAATTCCCTCTTTTCTTTCCCTTCATCGACTCATTTTTCAGTTTTTCAGGGCAACCACACATGTAGAGAAAATAAAAAGTGCAAAGCATGCATGAAAAATACGCAGCTTCTATAATACGAAGCCCGTCCCCCCCCCCTCCCCGCCCGCTTCATCCAGCCCATCATTTTAACTCATGAGACTCCAAGACAGCTCTCTCCCTCGCAACCAGTTTTCACAGAAAACTAGTTTTTGCTCAGAGCAACATCCCCACTGTGGTCTAGCTATTCTTGCAATGTCATCAGACCCCTGCTGTGTCTGGTTGGCACATTGTTCGGCCGCATGGTTGTTCCTGGTACTGCCCTGAAGTGACTCCTTGCATTGCTTGGCTTTGCCCAATAAGACCTGCAATATTCGTTGCATTTGTGCTTGGCAAAGAAATTTGCAATTCCCTTGGCCCCCAGGTCCGTGACACCGAAGTGCCTGCCCCTACTCATAATGACTGGATCTGTGAGAACAATTCCATTCCGATAGCAGCCTCCCTGCATAGAATGGGACTATTCAGAGAGATGTGACGCGCGTAGGCTTTCTGGGGTCAAAGACTGTTCTCCATTTCATAACAAGCCTATGCTACCCCATGATGGATATGCATATCATCCATATGGAAAGAGACACCTCAATAATTGATGAAGCCCAGGAGGGCTTTCATGAAATTATACCTGAAGATCACACAGGAGGAGCTCCCCATCGGACAGGTAGTAAGAGTAGTGACTCAGCGCCTGCATTACACGGGGCCATGGCGTGGAGCGATCGCACCACCCACTGTTCGAATTGAACTTTTGGTAGTTCTTGATGAATGGCTCCACCAAACATTGCTCTCCTGTTTCCAAGAAAGTCCAAACCTCAGCTTCATTGACCTGTACAGTCTTGTTCACCAACCCTTCGTCGTTCCAGTCTTGAACGATCTCTATCGCCTTGGCGACGGCCTTAATATCCTCGGAGAAAAACGCTCGACTGAAGACGGACCCGCTCTTGAACCACTTGCAAACACAGGCCTCCCCCTTCCGTTGGCCCCTGGTGTACACCCCCTTGGCCACCCAACGAAAACCGCCGGACGCAAATGGATTGTCCAGGTCCTCGTGTTTGAATGTTGCTCTCGACGAGTTGTTTCTCCTGGCTGCGTCCATTGATATTCGCCGATTGGTGATAAGGAGACGGTTGGGTTCAGAAGGATATTGTCATAGAGGGCAAAATTCGTATCTTCTTCGTATCTCTGTGTCGTAACTTTTTGCAATCGCCAGCATCAGTTGAGTCGAGCGGATCAATAACAATCAGCTCGGCTGCTTCGAAAAATGAAAGCACCAAGTTGCAGCAACTCCCACTGAGCGTTAAATGTCCTTGGCTTCAGGTGAAAAGCCTTCAACTTTCTGCAAAACGATTGGATGGCATTTCATGATGATTGTTTAGTTGAAGAGCACAAGGGGAAGTGGATCATTTGCATGTTCTGTAAAACCCAAATCTGAGCAAAATCTTGTGAAATACTTGACACCAACACCTGGGATCTGATTGAATATATATTGCTCGATCAATATATATTTTTTTTGGCCAATATCTTTGGTGCCAATTCATGAGTCATCCTACAACAGAGATATATTACACACAAAGGCCAACCCAAAATCTGCAACATATAATGCCACCTGCCGAAGACCTTCCACAATAAATATATGAACCACCATCCAAAACCCATCCATGGCAATTTCTTGATATTGCATGAATTTTTCCTAACATTATTCCTATTGGATATGGCATCAACTTAACATATTAAAGACATACTTAAACTAGAGACCCTGCCCTCAAAAACTTCATGAACACATATATAAATAGATCACATGCATGTGTACATTTGTAAAGCACACATATTGGAGTTTCAATATTTGAAGTTTCAACCAGTAGATGGAATTTCAGTCGATTTGGCAGCCTTATCAGCTGCAGCATCCCTTGGCTTAAAACCAATGGTCAAGGTGGGCTCAAACATTCCTTCCAGATCATTGATGACATTCGCATCCGGCTGCTCCACCTCTGGTGGGAGTACAAGCACTTCCTTTTTGAAAATTGGTGGAGGGAACATGACCCTCTCCACAGTGTGCACCACCCCATTGGTGGCTTCCAGGTCCAACATCTGGATGGCAGCGCACTGGCCAAATTCACAAGTACACCTCCCACAAGTCCTCTCGCACAGGCCACCCTTCCACTGAGCTGCAAGGGGGCTGACCATGAATGGCTCAAAGCATTTTCCGAATTCCTTCTGCATGTCGCACTCGTACAAGTCCAGTGTGGGTTTGTCCACACACGAATCATGCAAATTGAACTTGCCCTCTGTTGAAACACACATCGAGACCTCAATGTTGGAATGCAAAAGAATCCACATATTGAGGTGAATATGAGAACCCAGAATTATTTGTACAATAATTGGTGCAAGTGCTCAATTATACAAGTGCAACTGGTTACTCACCTGTCATGATTGGGTCATTGAAGGGCACCAGTTCTGCTCCCAAGCTTGTGACGATTTCGGTGTTGTTCAACAAAAACTCTGAAAGCCACATCCCCAGAAAGAAAGCCATTAATTTGAAGTCAAACTCCACGCATGAACTATTAGGTCAGTACCACACAGACAAGACAGCACCTGAAGTGTAAGCGCCTCCGATGATGTGGTATTTGAGGATATCCACCATTTCTGGCAGCTCCAGGATCTGCTGCCTGGTGAATGGCTGTTGACCAAAACCAGACAGGGACAACCTAAAGGCCTCAAAGGCTGCATCATTCGGGGCAAAAATCTGGTAAAACAAATTGCAGCAGCATTTCAATAACTAATGTGTACAGACGAGACTATCCGAATTCTTCAACATCAGTGTCAGCACGGCACCCATTTCCTTTGGAGAAAACCCATTGGTGCAACCAAAGCATTTCTGCAGAATCTGTCTGTTCAGTTTGAACCTTGGATACAAACATACCAGCATTGAACATGCAGTGGGTTATATTCAATAGTTTCTTACTGTGAAAGGTCCCTTCTTTGGAATGCCCACAGGAGGTGGAGGGGGTGGGGGTGGAGGAGGTGGGGGAGCAACCTCAGTTCTATCCATGGCGAATCCAAAATGTGCAGGAAAGAATGGCTTGAAAACAGGTGGTGGGGGTGGAGCAGGCAGCACAGGGCCTTCATAATCAGGGTCAGCAGGAACTTTGAGCAAATCCTCCAAGCCTGTTGCCTGTCGTGCACAATCATCAACACAAGCCAATGGTTTCAATGGGTGAAAAGAGACCGTTTTTCCAGCAGGATACGTCGTAAAATCGAGTAAAAAAAAAAAAAAAAAAAAAATCGAAATTTGTGTGCAGCCAATCTCTCAGCGCCAAGTCATTTCATTATCTACCTTCAATGCATCCAGGAAGAAGGTGTAATTGCCCAAGCTGTTCAAGAGGTTGAGAACGGATTCATCCTCAGGGACCATGGTGTAGGATCCATCATGTTGCCTTCGGAGGGCAGAGCCATTGTCAAAACTCTCCCACTCCATTTCCTGGATCAGGTTGCCCTCAGCATTACTCAACTTGATGGAATCCCTGACCAAAGACCATCACGTAACTCAGTATCCATCATCACGGTTCCAAGGATATTCAACGCCAGCATCATGAATATTGTTTCCGTGCATATGTCAGTCTTACTGGAAGCTCAAGTTGAAATCGAATCCGCATGGATTTTCGTTGCTCTTGGGCGCGAGCTTGAGGTCTTCACCAGGAGCGATCGAATCAAATTGCGGACACTGCTTGCTGGGCTCGAGCACGAATTCCGTTCCAGTACCATCGGTCAACGTCCACCCATTCACAATGGCGGTCTGGCCACCAATGTTCCTCAGAACGATCGAGTCCTGGCCGCCAGCGATCGGAAAGGCCGCCACCTTGTCGATCACGACTTGAGGGGGCGTCGAGCCCACTCTTTCGACGGCAGTTTCGCCAATAAGTTTGATTGGGCTGCCATTGGCGTCAAGTTTCTGCAAACGCAACACTCCAACGACCAAATTCGATTTGATTCACGCTCGAAATCGAAAAGCAAGAAGCAACCCACTGCTCTCTCCTGTATATGTGACGAGGAAAAGGAATCCACGCAACTCACCACGGCAGCTGCATCTAAGAAAGTATTCTGACCACATGCGATCTGGGTCATCGACAATAGGAAAATCGTCGCACACATGGCGGCATGTGAATTGGATACCCCCTTGGGAAGCATCATTCCTGCGAAACAAACGTTTGGTTTTATCGAGTTGGACAGAAAACGCATTCTCTCAAGCTATTTTTGCCCAGAAACCACTGAATCGTGTGAGTTTCGACACAAGAATGGCGAATATTGCGTTCCCCAACCAGGAAAGAAGACGTATCCATGGGGCATACTTTGATCTTGGAATCTCTCTGAAAGCGCTCTGTACGCAGCACTTCTTTTTCCTTTTGGCTGTCTTTCGAAAGACAGCAGGTGCGGCAGAGAGCAGGGTCCTGTTGATTTCGCGAAGCAGCAAAACAATTTCTTTCCGAGTTTTCTGACGAACAGAGAACTTTTATGGCGGGTGGTGCAGGAATTCCATCGAAGAGGGGGTCGCGTCAGCCTTCACGTGCAAGAGAAAGAAGAAGCAAGTTCCATCAGATTCTGCCACAGCACGAAAAAACCACGGCGGCAAGGGATGTGCAGGCCGACCATGTTCCGTGTTTCGGCAGCTGATCATCGGTTGATGTGGGTTTTCTTCTGGCTTCTGCACCCGCCGCCGCTTTCGTGGGATGTTATCGGTTTGGGTGTGAGGAATTCCTTGCAAGTTTGCTCTGTGTCGTGCTGCATGTGCATCAATGGACGTGTTGGCGATTTTGAGTTCTGCATGTCGTGTGCGTGTGGGCGACTATTTCATTTAGCCGAGCAGGAGGAGGTTTTCCCTCAAGCCTGTTTGGAAGGGCATGCAGATGTGGGTACCTCTTTTGACACGGTGAGCATCAGGCACAATCAACCACCAGGGGGGGTCAAAAGTCTGTGTGGGCAAGACAACTTTCTTAAAATATCATGTCGTTGCGACATTTATCGAGAGACAGTTATTGCACACATCACAAACCGATCGTGGAAGTGCGCTTGGACGTTTATTTTATTTTTATTTTTTAAATCAAGGTGAACATGACAAGCACCTATGATGGTGAGTGAATCTGTACGTTTGGTATGATGGGAAATCGTGTGATGCGATCCTTGGGCCCCCCTTTTTCGCTTGTTATTTGCTTCCAAAGCTTATTTACACACGTCCGTATTTATTTCAAGCACCCAATAAGCCACCGTCTGAGACTAAAAAAACACAACAGAAAGCATTACCAAAGCCTTTGCTTCAAAAGGTTTGGGGGGGGTTCTTCGAAAGAACACACATGTTTTTTCAACTTGTTGAATGATGGTTAATTGAACACGGACTTGAGCAAGAAGGTTTTCGCTCCATCGTTCACTTGGGATTCTCTTTTTTTTTCTTTCTTTCTTTTTTCTTGAAATTTATTCAGATTTTGGTTCTCGCTTCTTCGTACCCCCTCTTTTAACTCTTTGAAGAAAACTCTCCCTCACACCATCATCTTTCTTTTTCTTTTTTTATCCCCGAATTCACTAAATCCCAGATATCCCATATATCAAATTCCCTTCTTCTCTCTCTCTCTCTTAGCAGTCATTGAAATATCCACATCTTACCTAACGAAAACCAACTGTTTTTTTTTTTTTGCAGTAGTTACCCCCCCCCCCCCCTTTCACTTATGGTCGCTTTCTGGAGCATACAATCCGTCCCTTCCCTCCCTCCCACAAAAACCTCTTCCAACACACAAAAAGAAAATTCAAAAGACATGAAAGGCATGGAATTCCCCACGACAAACTTTCCATATGGAAAAAGAAGAAGAAGTGAATGGACATTCAATTTCGATAATTTTTTTTTTTTGCATTTTTTTTTTAATGCTGCAAAGATTCTTCCACGTACGAACCCGCTTTTTTCTCCTTTCGACTTGTCTGTGTGTGTGTGCTCTTTCATTCAAAACTTTCAGAAAATAAAATTTAATCCCCCCCCCCCCCCCCAAATTAAAAAAAAAATGAGAAGGAAAACACACACACACACACAAAAAGAAAGGAAAATGACACGTGCATTAATTCCATACTACTTTCCTGACATCTTTTCTTTTCCCTTCTTTTTCTTTCTGTTACGGTGCTTCCACTCAAACAATATTTTCCATTTCCCTTTTTCAATGAATATTCTTGTTTTATCTCTTTTTTTCTTTCTTTCAACCTCCCCTTCCCCGCTAAACACACTTTCCTATTGGCAGTTTCCTTCATGCAGGCAAGACACATAACACAGTCAAACACATAAAACCACCAAAGAAATGGAAGATCCCGAAACAGTCTTTCTTTTTTTTTTCCCATACTTTTTTTCTGTTTTCCATACTTTTGATTGAATTCCCCCCCCCTCCTCTCCAGAAACAAGCAAAATATACCAATCCTCCCCAACGTCATCACCACCACCACAGCCAGACTTCAACACAAAAATAGTTTAATCAACATGTGTCTGTTTCTTTCACCCCCCCATTTTTTTCCATTTTTTTCCTTTCTTCGTATCTGAAAAATGAAGAGAGTTTTTTTTCCTGTTTTTTTTTCTCCATCCCCAAAATATTCGCAACACACACAAACGAGAATGCTCCCCCGTTTCAAAAAAATATCCCAAAAAAGAAGGGACAGAGACACTCTCACTCTTTTTCTTGTGTGTATGAAAGACACTCACTCTTTTTTTGTGTGTCCGTATCAACTTTTTCACTTTCCTTTTTATAATCATAAATATGTCCATAAAGCAATCGCATCCCTCTCAAAAAAGATGGAGGTATTCACCCATAAAGAATCGTACAGACTGTTTCTTTTTCTTTTTTTTTTTCCACTCAGCAAACCAACGCAGCACATCTTTTTCCTCCCCTCAATTTCAAGATGGTCCGTTTTTCTTTTTTTTTTTTGGGGGGGGGGGGATTTTTTTTTCTATCTTGCAGGTCTTGTCTTGTCCCCCCCCCCCTCCCTTCCCTCGCATTACCACTTTCTTTCAATTTTCATATATCAACTATCCAAACAAATGAGAACTCACACAAACATATCAATCATTCCAATATTCATCGGGGCTCAATTTTCAGGTGGTGTTGGCCAGTTTTCTTTTTCTTCTTTTTTTTCGCCTCCACCTCTCTTTTTTTTTTTTTTCAATCCTCGATGTGCACACAAAATATATATATAGATTGTTTCCTTGCGTTGTTTCAATCTTCCCCCAAAAAGCTTTTTTTTTTAATTTATTTATTTTTCTTTTTCCCCTTTTGCTTCATCACATACACACAACAAAACACGACAATCCATTCCCCTCCACTAGCACAGGTTTAAGCAAAGAAAAAAAGAAAAGAAAAAAACATACATCTGTATTCTCTTTTCATGAAGGGGGTAATATCCTTAACCTTTTTTTTCTTTCCAAATCTCACATTTATCACATGACCTGCTCATCATCAGCGTCCATCGGCAGAACAAAAAAGAGTGAGATGCTTGAATCTCACTCATTCCTCTCCAAAAATTCTATTGGACACGATCTTTGTTTTTTCCTGCATCATTTTCCCCTGTCACCATACAGAAAAAAAGCCGAGAATGAATACAAGCAAATAAACACACACAAAAACACACACACAAACATCTATGTATTATTCTGCACACGAAGAAAAAAGCCATCCATGTTTCATTGTAACGTTTCGCAGACCCCCTTTCCCCCAAAGAAAAGTTTATGTTTCACAAACAATAAAGTGTTTTCAAACGTGATTTCTTTTTCTGCTTTTTTTCTCCAATCTTCTGTCCAAGACTTTTTTTTATGCTGTGAGAAATTGTAGAGGGAAAGACAGAAGCAACTCAAAAAAAGCAGCTCCCCCCCCCCCCTCCTTTCTAGATATATATTGAATGCAACATCGACATAAAATCAGTGATAGTGCTTTTTTTTCTTTCTTTGTTCAGATGATTGAACCCCCTTTCAAGAAAAAAAGAGTGAAGAAAAAGAAAAAGAAAAAAAAAACAGAAGAAAAAACAGGCTCCATTTAACTGGAGCCCGTGGGTAACTGTATCTCCTTTCGTTCTCTCTTCCCTTTGTTTCTCTATTTTTATCTTTTCTTTAAGTCAGACATAGGAAAATGAAATCGAAACTCGACCAATATTTCATGTTTTGTTTTCTTTTTTTTAATTCAAAACATGGATTTCCTATTGTACAACCTTTAACATCTCCCCTCTCTTTCATTTCCACACAAAATTATGTTTTTATGGATAGGAATTAATAAACAAAATATTTTAGGGGGAAAAAAAACACAGAAGAAACTTGTCACCCATTCTTTTTCTCTTCTTTTTTTTCCCTTTTTTTTCTTCGAGCAATATGTACACATAGATATATAAATTTTTTCTTAGAGTTTTTTTTGTGTTTGTTTTTTTTTTTTTGGGGGGGGGGTGCCTCCATTAAAAACTCCCCAAATTTCGAGCATTCGATTTAAAACAAGAGAGAAGAAACCCGCACTCTGTGATGAGATGGGGAAAAACGCAAAACAGAAAAAAACAAAAAACAAAAAACAAAAACAAACACAAATAAAACACACGCAGACGTTCTCCAGAAAAGGATGAATAATATGGAAAATATGAAAGACGATCAGGGAAAAAAAGGAAACCACCGCACATACACTGTGCAAATTTCCGATCATTCGTGCAAACTATAATATATATAGATATGTGTGTGTGTATAATTAGATATTATAATATCCAAACATCCTTTAATTCTTTTTCACCACCGCCACCTTTCTCTCTCTCCTAAAAAAAAAAAAAAAAGTCGTACAAATTAACCACCTTCGGTTATAACTATAAACCCCCCCACCCCACCCCAAACTTTACCCCCCTTCTTTCCCATTCCAACTTTCTTTTTGTTTTTCATTTCACTCCCTCCTCTCCTTAGTTAAGAATATTGCAATTCACTTGCAGCCCTTATATATGTATATATATATATATATATATATTGTCTGATCAAAATACACGTTTTTTTCTTTCCCCTTCCCACCAAGAAAAAAACGAATCTCCTGTTTTTCACCTCCCCCTAGAAAGAACCTTTTTTTTCCCTTTTCTTTCCTTACACCGAAAGAAAATAAGTAAAAAAAAAGAGAAAAATCTGACCCAGAACCAAAAAAAGGGAAAAAAAAAACAAAGAAAAAACACATCTTTCATTTTTTCTAAATATCAGCATTAAAATTGTCACGCTCTTTCTTTCCCCCCAATGAATCACTCTTTCTCAACCCCCCCCCCAAAAAAAAGAAAAAAAAAAAAAAAAGGAAAAAAAATCTCCCTCCGCATCTCACAAAAAGAATGCAATCCACCCTCCTCACGACAAAAAAAAAAACACCAAAAAAAAGCACTCGAATATCTCCCTCCACGATTTTACAAGTCAATGCAAAAAAAAACAAAATAAATAAAAGAGGATGGGCTTCTCACATTGCAGAAACGCAAATCAAGAGCTTTTTTTTTGTCATGAAGAGGAGGGGGGGGGGGGGGGAAGGAGTGACAGGGCAGTAAAGGTACAAAACCACAAATGTCATGTATAGATAATAAAAAAACAACATTAAGATCAAAAAACCATTTCACAACGCATCGCTAAAAACGATTCAAATGTATTGTTTTTCGCACCCTACTCACTCCTCCACCCCTTTATCTTCCTCCCCTCCCCCTCCCTTTCCATTTCCCAATTTTTTTTTTTCCCTCTTTCTCTTTTTTCGTAGAGATATAAAATATGAAAGATTTGTATCTTCCCAATCCATGTCAAGGCAAAAGAAGAATGCAAAACAGAAGGAATATGACGAAAAGAAGAAAAAGAAAAAAGCAAAAACCCACAACTAAAAAAAAACAAAAAAATATCCACACAAGAGTAGGCAGCGGCAGAGGTGAAAAAAAGAAATTATCGAACAATCACCTGCCCCAAACTGACACCAGGAAAAAAAAAAAGCAAAAACAAAAATTTTTACAAAACTTCGTAATTTTCTGTTCTTTTTTTTTCTTTTTCCATGTATTTCATTTCCTGAGTTTTTTCTCCTCCTTTTCAAATGCTCCTCTTCCAGAATTTTTTTCCATTTTTTTTCTTTTTTTTTCAAGGGGGGGGAGTTTACATAATCAGCCCCCCCCTCTCTTTGCCTTTTTTTTTTTCAATTTTGTTGTTATGGAAAAGGGGGTGAGTGCTTGCACCTGTTTCTTTTCTTTTCCTTTCAATGCATATATCGTTATATTTATACATACATATATATATAGTTTTTTTCCTTGTTTTTTTTTTGCTTGTTTTTTTTTCTTTGGTTGGTGGTCGTGTTGGATTTTTTTTGAAAGGGGGGGGGGGGGGGAAAGAGAGAGGACGGGAAGGTCCTTTTTTTTCTCTTTTTTTTTCTCCAAATCATACTGTCATCGAATTCTATGCACCACAAAAAAATTGCAGTAGGATATATTTTCCTTTTTTTTTTCCCCTTTCACGCACACCTGCTTCCCCTCTCCTTTCTCTTTTTTTTTTTTTTCATTCTCCCTTTCTTTTTCAGAAAAAGGGGAGGGGGGGAAGGGGGGGGGATATGTTCTTTTTTTTTTAATACCCCAAATCTGTCGTGAACATAACCCCATCAGGAAAAACACGAGTGCTTTTCCAGAAAAAAAGAAATCACCTCCAAAATGAAGATTGACATTTGAAGCATCCCTGTGCAAAAAAAATGAGTGCAGCAAATTTATTATCTTCACAAAAAAAACGAATTGGAAAAGAAAAATAAGGGTAAAGAATACCAAATGAGAATCAATTGTTTGTATTGTTAAGTTTTTCGATGTAGCCCATTCAATATGCAAATGTTTGATGTGGTTCAATTATTATTTGTAGTTGTGACTAGTTCACCAAAAAAAATGAAAATAAATGGGAAAAAAAAATGTACCAGAAAAGACAAAGTCGTTGTATGCAAAAGGTCTTCAATGTTTTTTTTTTATTATTTTATTTTATTTTTTTATATTTTCAGACGTTCAAATATTTTTTTACATTACTTGCCAATGCATAAAACGATAAATTTGTAGATCAGTTATACTTGTTTTTTCATTTTGTTCCTTTTAAAGAACACAGGAAAACGAAAAATGAAAAAAAATGCTCGACTAATGATTCTCGCTTCACATATTCCGAAACAGCGCCCCACCACCAAATCGAGGGTGGAAATTATCCTCTGATAAATATTATTCAAAACAAAACTCTAGTTTAAAGTGCATGTACGAAAAAGAAGAAAAAAAACAAAACAGAAAAAACAAAACATACCAGGAATCGCTTTGCACGGGAGTGGTTTTTCGTCAGCGACACAGCCACCTGCAGTTATGCAAGCCAATTCAAAGGAGGATTTAAGAAACAAATTCTAGAAATAAAATAAAATAAAAATGCTGTTTGACAAATATTATATGAGTATTGACAAGTCGAGGGATCCTTCTTCAAAACCTAGATGACTATTTTCTTGCTTTTTTCTTTTTGTTTTTGGGGGGGTGTTTTTTACATCGAGGCGAGAGCTCCATGTAACCCCCGTCCACCATGCAAAAACTACTTTTTGTTAAGTTAAGAAAAAACAACAGATTAATTTCAGATTTTCTTAGCATACCTTTTTCTTTTGGGCACCCACTTCCTGCTCTGATTCCCTGTGATGAGAAAAAATAGAAAACACACACAAACATATTGAAAATACATTCGTATGAAACCTAGGATCGCATCCATTCAAAGAGTATGAGCATGATCAACAGAAAAAAAATAAAAGCTGTTCGATCGCAAAAAAAAAGAATTTCGAAATCTGATTTTTGTAAACCTCGAATTGTGGTTTTAAGAGAAGATGCCAGGGTATGCTGCCATCAGGAATTAAACTGGGGTCACCCGTTGCCCAGCCAATTGCATCAAAACCCAAACTCAGAAAAAAAAACCCTGAAAACTGTAACTATAACTAAAGATTTGTTGAGAAAACACTCACTGTTTAGATGGCTTTGCAGCTTCTAATGGGAGTTTAATGTTTTTGGGCGCATCCAGCGAAATGTCCTGGTTTAGTGCGCTTTTCGACTGCCTTCGGAATATCGTCCAATCGAACATGTAATCCAACGAATTCCCTGAAACACACACACACACACACACACACAGGAAATTTTCAGTGCCAATTTTCATTGCATTACCCTTTCCTGAACCAGAATGCGAATGTCTGCAAGAGAAAAAAAAACCAGCAGAGAAAAGAACTCGATACTTGAAATTCCTGCCAACAAGAATAAAACAAAAAACAAAAAAAACAAAACAGTTTCCATACAAAGCAAGATTCATTGTGAAGCATTTTCGCCCACCTTCACGAACGAACAGGTCTCTGAACCTTTTCCTCAACCCCGCGTAATCCGGCTTATCTGTGAATTGCAACGACCGAATGTAGCGAAAATAGAGGACAAATTCCACCGGGCAGCCCTTGCACAGAACCTCCAACGGAGTCTTCAATTTCGTCTCTCCGATTTTTTCGTACTTTTGTTTCTTGGTGGCGGCGCTGAGACCTTGCCAAGGCAGACTACCTTTGAGGAAGTACAGCAAGACATAGCCCACTGATTCCAGATCATCTCTTCGAGATTGCTCCCGACCGATATGAGCATTCACTGATGCATAGCGCGCAGTACCTACATAAATTAACGAGGCTAGTTTTTTAAAATTTCCAGATAGATTATAGTCGTTAAATTTCAGGTAGCTTGGTTGCAGATGTGGAAAACAAAATCACATTTCAAAAAGAGGAAAGAAAGATTGAAAACAAAAACGCATGGAATTATGCTGCTGAAAAAGAAGAGAGGGATTTAAAAAATACAACAAGCGTATTTAATTTAATGCAATTTCAGGAGATGTACGTATTTTTGCGTATTTTCTTGTTTTATTCTCATTCTCTTTTTGTTTTGGGGGATGTGCTCTTCGGGTTTCCCCCTGAAACATGAATCGGCGCTTTATAACAACAGTATCACCTTAACTCCACAAAATAAATCAAGGATTTTGACACCAATAACTGCGAGAGTTAATGATCTATTGATCAATTTTTATTTTTTTTGGGGGGGGGGGGAAATACTAAAGAATTGCAAAAAGCCGAGGAACGCACCTGTCAGATTTTTGTTCTCGCAGTATGGTATATGTTGAAACGTACGAGGGTCTCGGTATTTTTTGGCCAATCCGAAATCAATGATATTCACCTGAAAATTGAGAGAGAATTTTTTTTTTAAATAAAATTAATTTAATGAAAAAGAAAACCAATTCGAACGTCAACACTCCTTCCCTCAAAAAATAAATCACAAAACAAAAACTTCAGAATAGTTTTCAATCTCCACTGGAACAAATAACTTGAAGCTTAAAAAAAAAATGATGTGCAAGTGCATGGATTATCAACAGCACATGCCATTATAGAGAGTGTGAGCAAAAAAATTTCCCCGAAGAAAAAACCATCTTCACCTGATTGGCACGTTTTCCAAGGCCCATCAGAAAATTGTCTGGTTTCACATCCCTGTGTATGAAGCTCTTGGAGTGAATGTATTCTATCCTTGATAACTGGAGGAAAAACCAACAATCCAATTCATATTTTTTTTTCAAAATTTGCAGATGAAAATCGAAATTTCCGCTTTAATAAAAACAACAAAAACATTTTTTAAGAAGGCTTGATGGAATGCATGACAAAAAAATAGAACAGAAAATGATAATATGTTTCAAGTTGTTAATTCTTTCGTTTTATTTCCCTTGCCTTCCCCCCCTCCCAAAAAAAAACCAAAAAAATGAATAGATAAGACACACAATGACATTCAAAATTCTCTATTCTTGGAGAACCCCCCCAACAACAAAATGAAAATGAAGAAAACTAAAAAAACATTTTTTTTTGGAAGGATAATAAAAAAATAATAATAATAGTAATTGAAAATGACACACAAAATGAAAATGAAAAACATTTTTTTTGGAAGGATAATTATAAAAAATAATGGT
This sequence comes from Bryopsis sp. KO-2023, assembly GCA_030272585.1. NCBI lineage: Eukaryota > Viridiplantae > Chlorophyta > Ulvophyceae > Bryopsidales > Bryopsidaceae > Bryopsis > Bryopsis sp. KO-2023. The sequence continues at coordinate 3,388,066 of BSYQ01000004.1, read as the reverse complement.
ACCTACAGTCGACGCACCATTTGGTCAGCAAGCATGAGCACCGTTTTGAGCGAAAATCGACGATTGCAAAAGTTAAATAGGTCTTCCAGGCTGGGTCCCAGAAGGTCGATCACCATGACATTATTACTGCCCTCCACTCCAAACCAATGAACATCAGGGATGCCGACTAATCGAAAAAGTCACCACACACACAAATAAAAATAAAAATAAAAAATAAATAAAGCAACATAAAATACCAACTAACAAACAAAAACGATCACACACAAGGTAAATTAAAAGATGAGATTTAAAAATGTTAAAAATGTTGTATTTATTTCCTGTCAAACCAAGAAAACGATCGACATGAAAGTGGAACAGATTGAGGCCAACAACGAAATGTCGCGGTGGCAATTTCTCATTTCGAAAACAGCACACTCATAATGACAGAACGAATTCAAAATATTGCTGTAACATGCAAGGATAATTGATCAGCACCCTCATTTCATTTTTTTGTCAAAACCCCTCCACAAACTGGAAAACATCGACCAACCCTAGTCTCTCCACCACGAACCCAAACCCCCCTTTCCCACACTCGCGACCTTACCTCCTCCTCTTAATATTTTATACAGCTTGGATTCGTACAGGAGCTGCGGATGTCGCGATTTCACGGGTTCCTGTGGACAGGGCGCGACAACGGGGGTTAGTGCGTCGCCACCAAAGCCGTCGAACTGCCCTTTTATATACAACAGTCCTTTGAGCCCCCCCGCCCCCCCCCCCCTCTCCACTAAGAAACGCGCGACGTCTTGTACTGAGAGTCCGGAAGTCGCCAAAACAAAGCAGCACAGTTTTCGAGCGAGGTCAAAAGAGAATCCAAAAAAAACGTACCACTTTTATGCCGACCTCTTCCCCCGTTTGCACGTTGACGCCTGCGAGGATTCGCACACAGCGGGTGACCTCAAAGGGGTGTATTACTTGGAGCGATAGTACTTAGAACACGAGGTCGTTCTCCACTTCCCGAAAACCATTGGGGATAAAAAAAAAGTTCAAACAGCTCGACACTCACCCAGAAAGATCTCGCCGAACGAGCCTCCCCCAAGTTTCCTCCCCATTCGGTACTTCCCGCCAAGGTGGTGGTTTCGGCCATCGTAGGCCATTCTGCGTTGCTCTAAATCTTGTTTCTTTTTTTTTTTTCCTTTTTTTCCCCTCCCCAGTTGGTGTGTTTCTTTTTTTTTCGAGGGAGAGAGGAAGAGGGGGGGGGAGGGGGCCTTTGTTCCTTTTTCAAGAATCTATCACGTGAAACCGCTCAAGCAGAGCGTTTCTTTTTCCTTTTTTTTTTCGAACTGTGTATGTGGGTATTCAAGAAAAAGGGGGATGGGGGGGGACGAAAACTTATCGAAATGGGAGAGTGCTTGCAACGAAAACGCAAAAGAAAAAAAAAAAGGAGAGAGAGACAACAGCACGACCCCAAAAAACCCCACGCCCACGGCCTCCGCTCGGTCAGCAGCGTAGCAAACTGTGACTCCAGGTTTTTCTTTTTTTAAAGCTGTGTGTACTTTTTTTTTCCTTTTTTTTTCCTTTTTCTTCTTTTTGTTCAGCGCCCTAGAGCGCTCCAGACATCCGTTCAGCAAACCGCCCCCACGACACCGACGAGACGTGACGTCCGTAAGGTATTAAACAGATTTACGACTTGAGGCGGTCCTTTCGCGTGCAGTCACCCCCATTACGAAACGAAAAGCGGCGGGCGTTCCCCTCTTGTGTACATCGCATGGCGGGCATACAGACGGCGCCCTTCCGGACGGTGGCCGTTTCGATCTCGCCGCCAGTCCACAATTACGTAAAGTTCATCGATAGTTCTGTTTTTGGGAGAATTTGACCTCTCTTTCCTCACACTTCCCTCCCTCGAAACCGATTTTTCGTTCTGAGATTCTCCAGGTGTGGGGGAATTCGACGATAAATTCTGGACGTGCGTTACCCACGGGGATACACGTTTGCTTATGTGTTTTTGACTCAACCCACGCATCAAACCGCTGTCCGTTTCGAATCCTCTTACCTCTGGCAGTTCCTCCTTTTTCACCCCCCTCCAAAGAAAGATGCTGTTGCTCTGAAGGGTTCATTGTGTAACTTCTCGATTTCAAGGTCAAGAATTCAGGACCCTTAAGCATGAGTTGCTTGGGTGGTTTTCGCTGCGCGAACTCAAGTCACCTCGACACAAACGCGGGCCGGGCAGTGTCGTGGAAACGTTGCTGTTCTCCTTCTTGGAGGGAGAAGGTGCTCAATACCGGTGCGTTGGCCCGGGCGTATCGTGCAGAGGAATCAGACATGTGGAAATTTTCACAAGTTTTATGCAAAAATTGCATGACATCCACATGCCCAACTTACCCAGTGCAATAAATTACCACTGACACAAATTCGCTGGCATCATGAAAAAGCAATTAGCTTTAGTTTAATTCGCTTCTTTTCCTGCCGTTGGTTTTTCCGGGTTTTTTCTGTTTTTTTCTTTTCTGATGATGTGGGGACGAAAGGCTCATCCTTGGGTTTCAATGTCAGTTTCGAATTGGATACAGTGCTGGAGCGCAGCCCGACCAGATTTGTCAGGAGGGCGGGCCCAGCATTCACATGCAGGGCCCAGCTGAGCGATCCAGATTATGAGGTGGAAACCAAGCGGGACTACTGGCTCACGGGTTCGGTTCAGGAAGACGTCAGCGATTTTGCCAGAAGCATCGAAAACCAGCTTTTCGAAGCCATCGGAAACGGTGGGTTGATGATTCTGACTTCTGCAGAATTCCATCAGTGGTTGTCGAGCTGCTTGAGGTCGTCAATGGGATGATGCCCTAGATATGGCCTTCATCCTCCACAGATCTTGAATTCAACATCGAGAAAACGTTTGCTGTTTTGGAAATGCTGGCAGGGGTCGTTTGCACTGAACATACAATCGTGGAATGAAAAGTACCTTCAAGAACTGTGTCGATTGAGAATGCAAGTTAGTTATTTATTTAGTACTGAAACGGAGCATGGTAATATTGAAGGCTGCGTTGTGCAGATTGGAAGGATTGTTTTATTTTGATTAAAATCAAAATGATTCGTCCTGTATGCAAATGATAGATGTTAACCTGCCGCTTCTCTGGTTCGCAGGAATTCCTGCGAACTCTAGTTTTTCACAGGGAAAAACAAAACGAAACAGAGTTCCCAGAGTTGACCAGCTGTTTTTGTTTTCGTTGTGCTTTATTTTATTATTTTATTATTTTTTTTTGCGTGCAGATTTGGCAAATGGAAGCGTGGATCCCAGAATGGAGTTCATCGATTCTATGAATCCGTTCGGTCAAATCGATGATCCCTCATCATCCGTGGATCAACTGAATGGAACCGATTCAAGGTGGAGTTTTCCACTGTTTTTTTTTTTAGACATCTCGTTATTACTGTGTATTAATTTTTTCCGTGAAAGTGTTTTTGTTTTTTCTTGCCACCTACAGCGAGGCATTTTGGGTTACCTCATCACCATAAATTTTTGTGTAGCGATGTTTTTTTCTTCCTGTTTGATATTTTATTTTGTCCTTAGTTTTTTTGTGTGTTGAACTGTGGGTTGAAATTATTAAAAGAAGAAATACCAAAAAATCCACTTTTTTTTTTCTTGGTTTTCACAGACTCATGAGAATGATCATTGAGAATCGATTCTACGAAAGCACCAAATTCAGGAAAATTGACATAGAGCTTGCTCGTCGCCAAGACAAGCTCCAAGTGAGTTTATTTTTTCATATATATGTATGTATCCCCTTCTTTTCAGAGGAAATATTGAAAGAAATAAAAGAAACATATATTGAACTGTGGAAGGAGAATGTGAATTTAGTTGATTCACACAGAAAAAAAAAATGTCAAAATACTTATATATGTCTCTGTTTTAAACTAAGGAAAAACCGAAAAATAAAACGTCCACACCAACAAACAGGAAGGAGTGTCCTGTAAGACACGTAAGAATTATTTTATTTTATTTTTTGGTTTTCAAGTATTTTATGTTTCGGTAGAATCATTATTTTTTGATCCATATATATGTCTTTACATTTGATATCCTATTGTTTTATTAGAAATGATGCTGAAAAAAAACAATAGAAAGAAAACAGGTGGTTGACGATGCGACAGCCCTTTCATTTTCTATTTTCTATTGTCTGTTTTTTTTTTTCTTAACACTGAAGGAAATGTTTTTTTCTTGGGCCAGGTTCTGCACTGCATTATGGTTCCAAGAATCAAATATGACCTCCCCATCTTCGCCTGTGATATGGTACGAATGAATTTGCCAGGCTGCCAGCAACAAATAACAATCACGATAGAGGTCAAGACCCCCCCCAAAAAAAACAGCACCAAAATCCCCCCCCCCCTAGTTTTTCAGTCAGGACTTGGGTCATCTTACTCGAAACTTGGTATTATGGACGAGTTGCACTGGTGGTGCGGTGGTGATTATGTTTCAAACATAAAAACATGAGAGTTTTGCCTCCTGCCTGCTGGCGCTGAAACAAAAACAAGACAAATTTGATCAACAGATGGTGTTCGTCTTCTGAGGCTGAAAAATTCCATCTTGCAACTGTCCTACAGGTCGGTGCTGGCAGAGTAAATTTCGCCGCCGTGGATTTGACGCCTTCTTCCCTGTCTGCAAAGCTTCCGGAGGCGTTGGATTTGCGCATAACCGAGCGGATGAATTCGGATCCGTCCAAGTCATGGCTGGAGCCCCCTCCGAAGTCTCCGGAATCTAAACAAAAAAGGCTGCCGGAGTGGTTTGCAGAGATGTCTTCCGATCGCATGCGAATGATGGCCCCAAAGGACAAAAACGACATCGAAAAATTCAGCGATTATGCTTTGATGCTGTTGGAAGTCTACTTGGAGGTGAGACGGATTCAGCCTCGATGCAATGCATTTGATTTTTGTTTCGATGACAGTCATGGAACTGATGCCCCCCGATTATTGGTGTTCAGTTTGTCTGTGAAGCGGAGGAGGCTCCAGAAGATCGGTTAGGTGATATCAAAGCCGCCCACAAAAGGTAGGACCATCCTTGCACACCTCTCTGCGGATTCATGCTGTTCATGTTGTGACATACCTCTGTTTTTATTGATTACATGCCTCTCCATTCACTTGCACAACTTTCAATTGTGCATCTCTTTTGATATTTTTGAATGCATGGACCCCCCGAATACTGGTAGTGAATGAAACAAGTACGGTCGATCAATCTGCAAAAATGTTCTGCCATGCTCCTGCAGACCGGGGTTTTTTTTTTTCACCCATTTTTACTGACATTATTTTGCCAGGGCTTTTTCTGGGGGCTGATTTTTGTTTTGCTTTGGAGCACACAGGTTCTTTCACAACAACCTGCAGAATATCAAAACCCGAGCTGCCTTAAAATCCTGTTTCGGAGAAGAATTCACAGAGTATTACATGTCCGAAGTGATGTTTGATTATCAGGAGTGCTAAAACAAACAGTAGTTCTCATTGCCCCCCTTTTTTTTTTTTGAGAAGAGATTGTTTTCTTTATTTTGCTTTTAGTCAGTATGTTTTAATCGTCGCTGAATGAAAGAGGGTGCCTCTGGCGCCTTTCGTGCAGCGTTGTTTTTTTTTTCCCTTCAGTTTTTTCTTTTTATTTGGCCAAAGAGCAGATTAGGCTTCTTTTTTTGTAAAGTATTGATGCGTAGTGTTTTGTTTCTTAGTTTCCGTTTTTTGGTTTTCTGATTTTTTTTGTTTCTTCAATTTCCTTTTCCATCGAGGGGTTGATCTTAGGGAACTGTAAAACGATTAAAAAAAATATACATCACACAAAAAAACCTCTGCTAGGTTTTTCCACCTGTAACCAGTTTTTTTGGTGCCCTTCTCGTGTTGAGAAGTCCCTAGGAGCCTTCAGCTCATGTTCATGTTTATACAGGGAAATAATAAAAAAAGACAAAGGAAAGGAGCATTTGTTCACATATTTATTTTTATTTATTTTTATTTTTTTTTGGGGGGGGGGTATTTGGCGGCTGTTGTTCGATCGGGTTCTCACTGTTGAGACCCCAAATCTCCACTTGATTGCCCGCCCTTCTCACACTGTGAAAACCATTCGGGAATCACTTCGAAGAAATCATATTACAAGTGTTACTGTTTCCCTTGTCCTCTTTAAACCCTAAGACAAGTAGTGCCTGAAACAGTACTGCCCTTAATTCACTTGCTTCTTACAGGGAGCTTCCTTCTTCCCTGTACAAGTGCTGACTAACCCCAAACAGAAATGGACCAACAGCCCATTTAACTCAAAGAAACTCCACACAGCCCATTTAACTCAAAGAAACTCCACACACACAAACTCTTAACACATTATTTCCAAATGGCAGCTGTGAAAAAACCATCTGAAATATGGACAACAGTACTGGCGATGGGAGGGACAGTGTTCTCAATCAATCGCAAAATTCGCCGGAAGCTGCGGCAGGCGGCGATAGATTTTCTGCGCTGGGGGCCTTGCCAGAAATCGGCCCAAAATATCGGCACCCTCCAGATTGATTCGAACGCCCTTCATTTCGCTGATAACCCCGCTGACATCGTACACTTCACCCATCTTCCAATAAGGTTTTCTGACTGGAACCCCCCCCAAAAAAACCGGCTCAGAAGTGGCAGACCCAGAGAGAACCTGAAGGTCAGGAGAAGAAAGGTGGTTGTGAAGGGGTGTGTAAAGGGGGGTGAGACGGATGTCCTATCGTCGCCGGTCATACTCACGTTCGCTTTCGCCTGCACGTAGCCCTGTATTCGGACGCAGAAGGCATCACCACCGGCGTCGCCCGTGCTCACTTTCGATTTCGCCGAACCGCAATCCGCCTGACAGGCGTGAATCCCCAATGAGGCGCGACCCACCCTCCCGCTGCAGCCTGTTGGTGCGAAATCTGTCCAAAGATTGCAGGTGGGGCCGAAGAAAGTGATAAAACGAAGAGTCGTGCCGCGTGCTGTGGTTTGTGGTTTTGAAATGCTCGTGTGTGTGTGTCGACGTGAACTCGACGGGGTGCGCTGTTTTGGTCACTGTTTGATGTTTTCGGCTTTTTGTTTTTCGTTCTATCCAGGGAGCATGACTTGCGGCATCATGCGGAAAAGTACGGCGCCGTGAGGGACGTTTATCTTCCAAGGGACTATTACACCAGGTGGGTCGACCAGGATCGCTTTCCGTCAAACCAGTGTTGCTGGCCTATGAAATCCCCTTTTTTTTGGCGGGGCTGGTCCGCCACGTCCGTTGACAGAATCGTGACATTTCGTTTTTGAACGGTGTGACCAGAGAACCCAGAGGCATTGCGTTCGTCGAGTACACCAACGCCCGAGACGCCGAAGATGCTAAACACGCGATGGATCGCAAGGAGATCATGGGCCGCGAGGTGTGAATGCGGTGTAAACTAATTCTCGACCTACCTGGCTCGAGTTTCTCTCTGTTTTTCGCCTAGTGTGATCTCAACGAGGCCGCTGTTTTGAGTTTTCGCCACCTGTTGTGCAGGTTTCCGTCGTGTTCGCGATGCAAGGCAGAAAGCGACCTGACGACTACAGGAGAGGGAGAGGATATGGAGGAGGAGGAGGAGGAGGAGGTGGTGGTGAGTTTCTGTTTGTGTGTGCAAGGACATGGCAAAGTCTGCCCAGCGACCAAGAGGCTTGCTGGATGGAGCATCTTTGTGAAAGGAGATAGAACAGAAACATAATAAAACAAAACGCTCTTGGCACTTCAACAAAAACAAAACTCCCCACAGAGTTCAACGACTCAAACTCAAAACTCCCCACTTTTTTTTTTTGGTCTTAATTTTTTTTCCCACAGATATTCGCCCGATCCACCCTTTAATACAAAAACCAACTACCCTTCAATTTTTTGAAAAATTGTCTGTTTTTTTCCCCGAAATCTTCAGGTGGGGGTGGAGGCCGAGACAGAGGTAGAAGGAGGAGCATGAGCCGTTCCCCAGACAGGCGGCGAAGAAGCAGGAGCTACTCTCCTCGCAGAAGGAGTCACAGTCGATCACCTGTCAGAAGGAGGAGGAGCCCCTCCCGGTCGCCCCCCAGGCGAGCTAGGAGCTACTCCAGGAGCAGGTCCCCCAGACGGAGCGCATCAGGCTCACCGGTCGGAAGGAGACCCAGCTACTCACGAAGCAAATCACCAAAGAGGTGAGAAATTTTGAGACGATCAACGGTGTAATATCCACACACACACAAACGAGAAACAAACACAAGGTTACCGCCACATTTGCTTTATTAACCTCAATTGCTTATTTCTTGGCTGGTTCAAGACAAAAAAAGGCTTTTCCTAATTTAAACGCTGTGCTTTGATTGGTTTTTTGCTGTGGTGCTTATCAGGAGCAGATCCCCGGCAAGGCCAAAGAGGAGCGCATCACCTGCAAACGATGCCCCAATGAAAGAGGAGAGGAGTCCCTCCATCAAACGAGAAAATGGAGCCAGTTCACCGAGAGCAGACCAGACTCGGCGGTCTGAATCGCCCGACTCCTAGTTCTTTTTTTCTTGGATGGGATTTGTGTGCTTTTTCAGGTAATCATTCGCATTTTTTTTTTCTTTTTTTTGGGGGGGGGGAAGAGGCAGGTGCATTTGTGTGGGTTATCAGGTAATCATTCGCATTTTTTTTTTCTTTTTTTTGGGGGGGGGGAAGAGGCAGGTGCATTTGTGTGGGTTATCTCGGTTGCTGTTTACGAGGTTTCGAAAAAAAAATCAGTTTGTGAGACTTGCAGGCAGATGTCTAATAAGCTTTTTTTTTCCCTCCAATTTTTGCAGGGGTTTTACAGAGATTGCGAAGCTTTGGAGGAAGCGTAGATATTTAAACAGCAGCGCTATGTGAGGGGGTTTCTATAAAAAAGGAACTGAAAAAATTGAAGTCGACCGACGAGGGGAAAAAGGGGGGGGAGAGACCGTTCGCTTAGAAGGAACTGGAGAGATGAAAGAAGAGAGGAGAAAGAAGAAGAAGAAGAAGGGAATCTTTTTTTCTTTTTTTCTTGTTTTGCAGTTTTTCTTTCTGGTCGAAAAAGACGGAAGGAAGAGAAAACATGCTCGATGAAGGAAAAAACACTTGGAAGAAACTGTGACGAAGGGGGATGGCTTCGCTACTGTGTGGGAGAGGGAGAAAGAGAAGTTCTAGAGATGATAATGGATAAAGAAGGAAATTATAAAGATTGAGATAAAAAGATGTCGTGATGGAAAGAGGATTGCACTTCGATATCTTAAAATGTTCGTGCGATGGTCTCCCCTGCCCAAGTGAGTGTCTTGTTGCTTTTTTTCTTCCCAAGTTTTTTTTTTTTTTTCTGGTGTTTTTTTTCTTCTCTATGCCTGAGAAACCCTTGCACTCTCTCTCTTTTCCCCTCGACGTAATCGATGGGGGTTCGTTCCGTTCGTTGTTCGTTGTGGGGTTAGATTAATTCGTGTAGGTCTGAGAAACTGCTGTTTTTAGTGATGGTGTGGGCTGTCCTCCCTTTGGGGGAAACGATCAAACAGGAACATAGGCTTGTTTTCCTCTTTTATCTTTCCTTTTTTTTTTATATATTAACATGCTGAAGGTGTAATCGAGTACATGAAATGTGTGACATTAAGGAGGCCGATGGGAGAAGGTATATATTTTTCGTCGAACTTTTACCTCATCTCCTCAGAAAAGGGAGGGTGTTGTGGATGCTTGTGATAGTTGGAATATCAACATATGGTGATCTGGGGGAATGCCCGGCATTCCTCCCTACTTTTCGGTGTCTGTTTTTTTTTGTCTTTTCGACATTGGCGTCCCCAGCTCTCTCGCTTGGTCTCCCCCAACCCCCTGTAGTTTTCGCAAGCTGAATTGGCTTGTTGCACAGGCTTGCCGGTGAAATTGATGAGAGGGGGTACCTTATGACGTGTTTGATGAAAGTGACGAAATGATGAAAAGTTCATGACGATATGTCTCTCTGATGATGCTTGATGACGTTTTTGATGAGACACATGCACATTGACGATCCACTATTGATGAATTTGATGCAAATGAAGTTGAGAAGTGATGATATCAGGAAGATATTCCGTTCCAAATGTGGGATCTATCATTTATCGCATCCCCCCCCTGCACTCCCACAAAGTCTGACAGGAGCTCATGGTGGAAAAGCATTTCCATCCACACCTTACCATCACCAATAATGTACCAACACATCATCTCCCAGTTGTTTGCTATGAGTTTTTGTGACGGTTTCAATCTTGGAAGTGTGGTAAGTTGTAAAGCAGGGTGATGCTGGGGGTGAATTCGGAGGGGTGTCCCAGTTTGGTGGGCCCTTAACCAGCTGGTTCTCTCTGATGAAACTCTAACTCCACGGCCCATATGCTCGAGACTGAGATTGATGATCTGGCTTGTCCTTCATGGCCCTTACAAGTTAATTTTTCTTGAATTGTGGTGTTGTGAAAGCAATTGTGGAGGTCCTGTTGCCTTCCTGAATGCGGTGAAGTGAAGATTTAGGTGCAAAGACCCCCAGAGTCGAATTGGGTGTCGATGGGTGTCGAAGCAGAAAACCCACTTGGGGTTGTCTTCCCCTTTCACGATATCCATATGGGGAGAAAGAAATGAAGTGGTTTTTCTGTTGCAAGCATATCAATGAAAGAATCCCTGATTCTTTTGTCCCCAAGACGTTTAAAGTGCTTCAGTGGTTCCTGACAGCGTGCACAATCCGAAATTCGAATTGACGATGACGAAATATCCTGTCGTCGTTGATTGCCATCATCCTCTCCAAGATGGATGGGGCGAGTGTGGAACTTGCACACTCGTGAACATTGTTTCTTTCCTCCTTGCATGCAGTGTCCGCGTACGCCCCAATGGTGCGCTCGTGAAATTAGTGAGACGCATGTGTGTATCGTTCTTGCTCCTCTCCCTCTGGCGGAAGCAGAAAGGAACGGCTTGGATTTCCCCGGACTATGAACAAGCGTACAAACGTACACTTGAAACCTGGGCGTACACTTGAGATGCTAGATGGCGGCTGCTGGAATGAAACTGTTCCATACAAGTGACAGGACAACACCACATTCTGCTGAGTTGCATGTGTGAAAGTATGTCGAGCACCAGGGCGTCACATCCCCAAAAAACATCAAAGAGCGGACCACACCCCAAACTCGGCAGTAGTGTTGGGTTTTCGGTCTTTTGGTGATCTCTGAAAGAAACGGCCCGACATAATGATTCGCACTGTAGTCGTGATCTTTCTTGCCCTCACATGCTTGGCACAAGACGACTGGTTTGGTGGTTTGAGGCCCGACGTGGATTCTGCGGGTGACTTTGTTCAAGTCCCCGCTGCGTCTGATGCGATCATTGTTGACGGCGGCGAGGCGTCGCCAACAGAAGCACTGATCAGCACAGACGATGGCGACACTCCGAGGAACGTAGAAGTACCAACACTGGCAAGGGGAGGCGAAACAGCGGTGGTCGGGGCACCCGTACCGGCGTCGTCCCCCTCCTCTACCGGGACGTCGTTAGGTCAATCGGTGAACCAACTGGCGGCGGCGATCATGGCGCGGCTGCGCCAGACGAATGGGGATTCGAACGTGGTGTTTTCGCCTCTGAGCATCGCGGCATGTTTTTCTCTGTTGTATGCGGGTGCGGAGGGGGAGACGAAGGAGGAGCTGGACAGGGTGTTCGGATTCAAGGTCTCGTTTTTTGCTAATGCACTTGATCGGCAATCGCGATTTGGGGCAACAGTAGTGAAATGCGGGAGTAAATCTTTTTCCATGTGGGGAGATCGTTTTGGATTCATCGAGCGTGCGGTATTATATTATTCGATGGATGTGCGCTCTTTCGTAAATTTCCCACGTGATTTTTGTCATTTCTTTCCCAGGAAAACACGCCACTGGGGTCAAACTTTGCTTCAATTGACAATTTTATCTGTTCCTCCGTTCATTTACACGATGTTTTCTTTTTCAAGCTAATCCAAAACCGTCAAAAAAGAAGTGCTTTTTTCAGTAAGAAGCTCCATCCCCCTCTCCACCCCCCAAAACAGGAGACTCTGATGCTTTGTTTTTGTATGCCATAAAGAATGGTGCAGTTGCCAATGAACTTCTCCAAAAGGCGAACAGCGTTGGTGCTGCTGCTCTGGCGAACCGAGTGTATGTCTCCCCTGCCATCGACCCTATGGCAGACTATGTAGATGCCATCGGTCCCAACAGCATCGCTCAGATCGATTTCTCCAGTCCACAAGCAACCCAGGAAGTCAACGCATGGGTCGATCAAATGACCAGCGGATCTCTGGGGGACCTCATTCCTGAAGGATTCTTCTCTGCAGCAACTCGCTTGGCTTTGGTGAATGCGATTTACTTTCAAGGATCTTGGGCTGAGCCGTTCCCCACCTCTTTGACACAACAGGGCGAGTTCCGGGGGGCGGCTGGATCCAAGATCGTCGATTTCATGATGTATGATTCGTTTCGGCGATACAAGAGCAAGGAGCTGCCTTCGTTGTCTGCCCAGGTGCAACAGCACAGATTCTGGATTTTTGCCAGTGTTTTTGCTTTCGATTGTATTTGTGTTGGTGATAATGGAATTAGGGGTGGGTGTCTTTCGATCAGGAACCGCCGCTGTTGGCTGTTTTTGATCATGCAATAGTAGAGATTCAGATTCAGTGCAGGATTTGGATTTGGATTGTCCTACATGCAACTTTTTTTCATTTCACTATATGTTGTATATATAGTTGCTTGCCCAAGTTTGTTTGTATTGTCGGATGAAATTTTGATGGGAAAGTCGAAAACATGACGGATTCTTGTTTTCTGTGTTTCAAATCAGATGCTTCAGTTTCCGTACGACGACGGGCAGCATGCTATGTTTGTGATTTTACCGAGAGCAGACGACGGGTGGGGAGCCGTGGAGAGGGGAGTGGAACTCTCGCCCTCATTTTTCCTGGATGACTTTGTGAACAATCTGGTATGAACACCTCTCTTCAATCTGCATGCTGGCTCCGCAATGTTCCTCAAAATGCCGATTTTCAACCCCTTTCAAAACACCCCAGAGTCTTTTCTTGACATAAACCGATGCATGTATTTCGTCAGTGTTTTCAGGGAATCTTTTCGCAGACGCTTTTTGGTATGTGTGGTAGCTGATTTAGCTGGTCGCTTTGTTTCTGTATGGCTGTGCTGTTCTGTTGAACAGGAGTTCAATGTTATGATGCCTAAATGGGCGTTTGAGATGTTCATCGATGACTTGGATTCCATTTTGGTGGATCTTGGATTGGAGGGGGTTTTCTCGAATGCCGATTTGAGTGGGATCGCAGACTCAGGGGAGCCATTGTTCGTTTCGCATGCGATCCACAAGGCCAAAATCAAAGTGGATGAACAGGTGCCCTTTCTTTTTCACAGTTTTTTAAGGAATTTTAAGTTTTCTGGGCAACTTATCGATTGTAGACGGGTTTTTCGGTTTCTGGAAATGTGAATGCTTACCACACCATTGTTGTTCAGAACTTGGCCTTTATTGGTGTTGGTATTTTTGTTTATTTTATTTTGCAATATTTGATACATAACAGGGAACAGAGGCAGCAGCCGGTACTTCGGGGGCTGTGGCGACCAGCCTTCCCCCTCCTGCTGAAGATTTCCACATGGATCACCCATTTCTGTATTATATTGTGAACTTGAACGATGGTGCTATACTTTTCCAAGGAACGGTCACCGACATATGAGAAACCCCCCAAAAAAAGGGGGTGGGGGCTCAAAAATGAACAATCGATGGGTTTTTGACTTTTTGAGAGGGGTTGAATGGGTGTCAGTGTCAATCTGACCAGTCTCAGTGTCTGGATGTGGGTTTTAGGATGGACTTTTGGTTTTTTTGGTTTTTCATTTAATCTGTCAGGTTGGGGTGGGAGTACCAACAAGAGTTTTGGAGATTTGCTGTCGGTTGCTGTGTTTGCAGAGGATTGTATTCTAAATAATGTGAAGGGCGTTTAATTCAGTTTTGACTGCCTGCTTTCTTGTAACCTTTTTCTGATTGCATTCTTGTTTTCGGTCTGCATCAGTGGTGGACCACCAGCAGGGAAACTATGGACTTTAACAAAAGAAAAGTGAACAGACTTTTTTTTGTTTCTGTTATCTTCTTTTTGTTGGGCTTTCATCCAGTGTCTCTGGTAGCATATATGTTAGAAACACTGGATGCCAAAAACACAAAAAGCCTTTCCAGGCGCAGCCAGAGGAGCCTTGGGGGGGCTAAGATTTTTTGGCTCACCCCTCTAAATTGTGCTTTGCCCTGTCTTGTTTTTCTGAGCGCCCCCCTGAAATCTTTTTTGGCACCCCGAAGTTCATCACCCTGACTGAACAAGATACCCACAATACCAACAAACAATACCCAATACCACAACAGCACACATACCCACCAATCCCCCTACCATAACAACAGCATATTTCACTTTGGTGGGTCTTTCGTTGTGTTTTTTGGGTTGTTTTTTTTTGCAGAAGGGCTTATGGATCCTACTTATTTTTTGATGAGGTGATTGTCTAGTATTGGGTTGCGATAGGAGCTAATTACACAAGTCCGTAGTTATGTCCTCAATCAATCAACCTAAAACCCAATACAAACAAACAAACAAACAACATTTACATTAAAACCCAATACAAACAAACAAACAAACATCAATTACATCAATTAAAACCCAATACAGTGAACCGCTCCTCAGGCAACATGTAATCATTGATTGATTGATTTCACTTTGGTTTCAATCACGCGCTGCGACGCTTCAACGGTCACAAAATTGCATCGCTGGAATCTTTGATGAGCAGTTTAAAAGGTCCAAGCTGATCGATCTGTGTGAGGAATTCACAATTTTGATATTCTTGTCAGGAGATCAATATTGTGAGTCTCTCCACATCCTTCAATACATAACAGTGACTATTATTGATACTTGAAGATTATTGTTCCTTGGTGCGGCCATCGCACACCCCACGCGCCAACACTCAGACCTGCTTCAAATTCGAGGGTGATTGTTATGGTTTCAGTTTGCGACAGGGGGTTGTGGGTTAGGGTGGCATGTCATTGATTGATTGCTCCGTAGGGTTCAATGGCCATTTTTGAACTCAAGTCGATAGCATGATTCGCATTGACCGAAACCAAGCAAAAGTGTGGCGGCCAATGCAATGCCTTAAGGCCCAACACAGGCAAATCATCACAAGCACCGACGAGACTACATGGATATCTCCTTCCTTTGCGGCTCTGTTTCGCATGTGCCGCACTTCTGCAGGCGGCTGAGGCTCGACGCCCCGTCTCGGTTACAGAGGCGGCCAGGCCTACTTTCTCAGTTGGAGCACTTTCCTGAGAGAAATGGGCTTTTCCGTGCACGTTGTTCACAGCGAGCGAAACTGGTAGGAGCTGCACAAAGACTCACGGCACGACAATACTTTTGTCTGGATTGCGACGGCTCATCTTCCCCCGTGTTGACGCTGGATCGTTTGTGGTCAATAAGCTTGTCTTGTGGATTCGTTGCAGCCGACGGGCGACTCACGGTTCAAGGTGGTGGAGTTCAGTGAAACCGCAGCACCATCACAAGCGTCGAGTCCTGGAAAAGTGTGCTTTCTTGCTGTTTTATCTGTGTCATTGTTAACACTACAATGGTCCAAGGTATGCTCACCTTTTGTTGAAGTTGTGTCTGTTGCATATCGCACGTTGGCGGCTGCTTAATACTATGTGTGCTTCCTAGTTCAGCTGCCAGCTCCTCTTAGCGTTTGGGGCTTCTGCTTTTTCGTGTTCTGTTTCTACGTGGCTTGGGCTGCCCTGGCTCCGCCGACTAGACTGGATACAGGTGTGTCGCAGTTCTTTTGCGATTCTCGCGAGCGTTCACCCATCTAGATCTTGTGTTACAATGAATCGGCTTCTGGATGACTGCCCAGGTAATAAGCCCACACACTCCAGCGGCACACAAGCAGAAGTCTGGAACTGCAACTATCGGAGGACTCCTTTTCGTTCCGATAAGCTTGTTATGGGGATGGTTGGTAGCGGGGTCGTCGAGGGAAGTCTTGATGCTTATCATTGGGACACTGGCAAACGGCCTAATTGGTATGATCGATGACCTGATGATCGTCAGGAGGAAGAACTCGGGAGGTGAGTTCCCTCACCACATGAGTACGATAACTTCACGACAGCAAAAAATTGATGCTAAGGTTTTTGTGTTTGTCGCCCAAGGGCTGAAGCCACTTATCAAGATAGTCCTGCAGACCCTCTTCGCGAGTTGCCTATGCTGGGCATTCTACAGAGGTGGGAACGGACTGTTCCACGCCTCGCTGGTTCTAACCCCCCTTTTTTCGATTGCCATGGGAGCTCTGATGCTGCCGTTCAGCGTTTTCACAATCGTCGCCGAGGCGAACAGCGTGAATCTGACCGACGGTCTAGATGGGCTGGCAGCCGGAACTTGCACAATTTCGCTGTCAGGAATGGCGCTCATTCTTTCTTCTCATAATCTGCCTTTGGCAACGATGTGCGCTGCCATGTGTGGGGGCTGCATAGGTATGGGACTGGTTGCCGAACGCTTGCTTGCTTTATCTTCTTCGCAGAACGATTTCTGATTTGTGTATTTTCTCAGGTTTCTTATTCCACAACCGCCACCCTGCAAGGCTCTTTATGGGAAACGCTGGCGCGTTGGGTTTGGGTTCATTTCTTGGAATTGTAGGTGTTGTGGCGAATGCTTTCGTCCCCCTGACCATGGTGACGTCGGTTTTCGCGCTAGAGGCGATGTCAGTAATACTTCAGGTTTGCGAGAACCTCTAGCAGTAACTCTGCTCTGCACAAAACAAAAGACTACTCTTCCTCGACAAAACTCTGCAGTAGACCGTCGACAGTCCTTAAACAAATTGAGCTCATGATTTTGTGGATACTAGTCCAATGACACAATTGTAAATTTAATTGTACAATTAAATTTTGTTTTTCTTGTTTGCATGTGTAGGTGGGATGCTATTCTCTGACTCGTAAGGTATTGGGCCGAGGCGTACGCCTATTCAAAATGTCCCCATTCCATCATCACTTGGAGGTGTGTGGCTGGCACGAGACAAAGATAACGCCTCTCTTTTACTTGGCGGCTGCAGCAACGACGCTTATGGCGATCCAGTTTGGAATGGGTTGAGGAAGTGTCTATAGACACTTCACTTCACAGTAGCTACTGGCCACTGCATTGTTGATTCTGAAAATCATTTTGTTCAAACACTCCTTTTTTAAGCATGCCTGGACTTTCTGGGATGGGGCACTACATGGTGTTTGGGGAAAGTTTGTGGAGGTTCTCGGCTACTCTGTTGTAATATAATTGCTCATGTTCACACCAACCGCATCTGAAGAAGAAGTGGGACCTTACTTGTCGACCGTGGGCCCCACGGCGTGGGGTCGATAAGTTCTTTCCTTTTTATTCTTCATAAGTTAGATTTTGCGGCTATATGTGAAAGCAAAGAGTCGCGGACAGATTTGGGTAGACCCGTATGAACATTTCTGTAAAACAAACACCAATTGAACACCAGCCTCATCTGCATGTAGGGGCTGAGAAAATTCCAAGACACCATGGTCACTATGGGAAAACCCGCTCTGTGCGGGGTTGGTCGAATCTCCGCCAAATATCGAAGAACGTCGAACTGACGAATTAAGACCCGAAACAGAACAGAAACGTATCAGGAACGGTCGGATGTACCTGGGTTCGACTCCCAGGCGTTCCAATCCCCTTAAAACTGGGGTCGCGAAAAAGTCGTCAGCGACTGGAATTCACGACCCCGCACAGATGTCTGTGCGGGGTTATAAACACCGCACAGAAGAGCAACGCCGCACAGAGACCTGTGCGGGGTGACCGTGAAACGAGGGAATTTTCTTAAAACAAAAACACACACAAGTGCCCACAGTCCCCGAACAGAGATAGGACTTGGGCCAAAATTCTGGTCCGGCTACGGTCCGGTCCGGTTACGGTCGAGTTACGGTTCCGTATTACGGCCGTAACTCCGTACCGTAACCGGAGTAATATGTTGTTTTTACGGTACGGAACAGGTACGGTATAGCTACGGTAGCCCCTAAATCATCGTGAAGTAGTGTGGTTCAGTGCTAAAGCGTTAGGCTGTAGTCTGTAAGGTCGTGGGTTCGAATCCCCCTGGGTTCCTTTGGGTTCTCGGGACCCTGCGGGGGTTACTATTTACGGTTTACGGTTGGTACGGTGGTTACGGTCGGTACGGTCCGGTACCGGAGCAGTACGGAGTGGTACGGTGGTCCGGTTCCGAGCACGAAAACCACTCCGGTCCGGACCGTAACTACCGTAACCGTAAGTGACCGGAGTGGGGTTACGGTACGGTTTACGGTACCGTAACCGGAAAGTCCTATCTCTGTCCCCGAATCCCAAGCAACCCATCTGTTCATCCAAACCCACAAGGTTTAATAGCCCAAACACCATCCACACAATGTACCCCGCACAGAAGTCCACAACCCCCGCCCACACAGCCACATGCCCCGCACAAACACCGCGAAGAAAAAGAAGGAAGATCTTCTTACTCTTTCACTTGCTCTTTCGAGCAGTTTTCGGGGTTTTGGGGGAAATTCATTCAAAAAAACACACACAGAGTTGTGCCCACAGCATACTATGGATCCGACACCGATATGTCGGCGTCCGACTTTCCCGATAACCGATAAACGTCGGTCCCAGACAGATCCGATATTGCCGACCTCCGACATAATCGTTCCGACTTAGTCGATGGGCCGATCTGATCGGCCCGACTATACTTTGTCGGCCCGACTGTTCCGATAAATAACGGCCGACTGTCCAGTTCCTGCTTCAAAACCAGATCGGATCGGGGTCGGGGTCGGCGTTTGCCGACTTAAACGGTTTCTGTCCGGTAAAATCGGATCGGCGCCGATCATGATCGGCGCCGATCCGATCATCGATCACGATCAAATCTGGTTCAGTTGTTCACACCCGGGATCGTTCGTCGGTGTATGAGAACCTGAAACCGTCTTTTTTCCGTGCTTTTCCGTGAAGATGCGTGGAAACCGTAAAAAACAGCAACCGCGATTTCTGCACCGTACAATACCCCCCCCGAACGCAGACGTAAGGGGGCCAGTACTATCTCGACAGACCCAGCAGCGGCGGAGCTCAGATTCAGTTAACCCACGCCGAGCACCAGAAGGATCTACGCCATCGGCTGGAATTGGAACTGGAAGCCGTACTGGAGCAGGGCAACTATCAGCCACCGGTGAGCGCAGCAACAAACCGTCACTGAGCAGGGGGTTGGGCCTGTCCCTAGAAAGTGTGAAAATAGTTTTCATTTGAAAGGTGCTACAAACAGTGACAGTGTTTTGGCCAACTTGTGGCTGCCCTGCAGTTGATGTTCCATCCCACAGTTCAGCACAGACAGGTGTGCCCAACCCGGTCCGGAGCAGCAAGTGGGTGGATGCCCTTTTTGTACATGATGCTGAGGGAAAAATGGAGGTTTTTGTTGATGAGCTGGAGAAACCGATCGTGACCTGTAGGATCTGTTCAGCTCGGTTGGTGTTTAAAAAGGGTGGGCGGACCCCATTGGTGGGCCATGCCAGAAAGCATGGCCTGGGCACGAGGGAACAAATGCGGTTTGCAGTTCAGATGGGGTTTCGGGAACAGCTTAATCAGATTCAGAATGGGGGGCACCGGATGGCATCGTTTGGGACTCAAAGAACATTGCCTTTCGTGTCGAAATGGAGCAGCCAGAGCCGGGAGTACAAGAAATATCGGCATCAGGTCATGAAGTTCGTGGTCAGCACCGGAGCACCGTTCAGAGCAGTGGAGGATGTGCAATTCAGGGCCATGTGCACCTCTCTGAATGCATCAGCACCGCCTCTGAGTGCAAAGACAATCTCTCACCAGGTCGGGGTGGCAGCCGAGGCCCTCAGGAAACAGATCAGGGATGAAAACTTGGCCAGATTCAGACCCTGTTTTGTTGCAGACGGCTGGTCACAGAGCCCCAACCACTGGTTTGCCATGGGCGCCGTGTATATTCACAGAGATACTGATCAGGATCTGTTTCAACTGAAGCGGATCAGTTTGGGTACCTGGGATCTGAAGGGGAATTGTGACGCTGATGATATAAGGAAAAAAATGGATCAGATTCGGATTGAGTATAACCTTACCGGGTACAGGGCCAGTATAGTAACTGATCATGAGGCCAGGATGGGAGCTGCGTGTGAGCGGGCGGAACTGTATGACTGGCACGGATGCGGAACCCACAGAATCAACCTCGGGGTCAGAAAAGCTCTCAAAAACATATCTGCTCCGTTGGATGACCTGATCAGTACGGTACACCGGCTCTGTGTGCATATCATGGGCTCCGCAACACAATGGGAAACATTCAAGGCTATTCAGTTGGCGCGGTTGGACAGGGAGCAGGCTGAGCAGGATATTCTCGAGATCACACGTGCAACAGAAGCTGAGATGAGAAGTGAAGCCAGCCACAATGTGAGCAGTGAGGGTCAGAATGAGGGTGTCACTACAGCTCAGGGGCAGGGTCAGAACCCGGGTGGCAGTCAGAATCAGGGGCAGGCTGCAAGTATGGATCAGAATCCGGTTCAGGAGGACGAGGATGCCCCCCCCATATACTCATCTGATGAAGACACATGTCCTGATGATGGAGACGATGTGGAAGAAGAAGAAGACTGTCCAGGTCCGGTCAGGAAATCGCAGCGGGTTCTGAGACTGACCCTGCCTGTTGAAACCAGGTGGAACAGCACGTGGTACATGATCCATCGGTTCCTGATCCTGAAGGAGGACGTGCAGGAATTGTCACAAACATTACCGGATCAGTATCAGGTGACGGAAGAACAATGGGAACAGCTCAGGGTGCTGCATTCGATTCTGAGGCCATACAAGGAGGCAACCAAACGGATGGAGGCGGAAAAAACTGTGACGTGCTCGCTGGTTCTGATGGTCATGGCCAGGATCAGTCAACACATCGATGAAATGCGCATTGATGATCTGGAACTAGACTTGTTCAGAATCAGTATCAGATCCTGTATGGACGAACAGTTTGACGATCCCAATTGGCTCCGTGCCGTGGGCTGTATGCAACAGCTGGATCCGTCACGATTGCGATTGGATGATCCTGTTATCACCCAGTATCTGTGGGGATCAGATGGGTTCCAGTATTTAAAATCAGAGTGGTCTCGGAGCGATTTGTGGATTGCTGATGTGTTCAAGGAGTGTGAGAAACTGGTTCAAGATATCAAAGGAAGACATGGGCAAGAGGGTGGATCAGGGGGTTGTGGAAGTGACGAGGGCTCCAACAAGAAAGGGGCGAGACCCAAGTATGATTGGCTCACATCTGTGGATCCTGCTGCTGACCAGTACGGTACTGTAACGGATGAGTGGCACCGGTACTGTGGGATGAGGGCAACCCCCTTGACAAGCGTTCCAGGTTCAGGTCTGGAATGGTGGAGAATAAATCAGGCTCTGTATCCGAATGTTGCAGTTCTGGCAGCAGAATATTTGTGCGTACCTGCCTCCAGTGCCTCGGTGGAACGGATGTTCAGTGTCAACGGCCATCAACTCAATAAACGCCGACGACTGATTGAACACAGTAAGGTACGGGATCTGACCATGCTGCGGGATAATCTGGATTTGATTTAGTTTCATTTGCTCTCTGCATCTGGTGCACCTTATGTTACCGTTTTTTTTGTTTGGTGGTTTTGGTTTTCAAGAAGGGTCTGGTTCAGAGCTGCCTCTGATCAGAGGGATTGGTGTGGTTGTTTTGGTTTTCAAGAAGGGTCTGGTTCAGAGCTGCCTCTGATCAGAGGGATTCGTTTGTTTGTTTTGGTTTTCAAGAAGGGTCTGGTTCAGAGCTGCCTCTGATCAGAGGGATTGGTGTGGTTGTTTTGGTTTTCAAGAAGGGTCTGGTTCAGAGCTGCCTCTGATCAGAGGGATTCGTTTGTTTGTTTTGGTTTTCAAGAAGGGTCTGGTTCAGAGCTGCCTCTGATCAGAGGGATTCGTTTGTTTGTTTTGGTTTTCAAGAAGGGTCTGGTTCAGAGCTGCCTCTGATCAGAGGGATTGGTGTGGTTGTTTTCGGTTTTTGTTATGTTGTGTAACAGATGATAACATGAACCAGTGTTAAACTCTCAAGACACAAACTTGCTTTCAAACTCTGTTTAAAAGATCTCCAGCCCCGGTTTATAACCCACAAACCAAAACCTGATCAGATCCCAATCTGAATCAGTCTATATAAAAAAAAAACCTGATCAGCATCACTCTGAATCAGGAAAAAAAAATCATTGTTCACCCCCCCTCCCAAAGACAAAGGAACCAAAAAAACCTGATCAGCATCACTCTGAATCAGGAAAAAAAAATCATTGTTCACCCCCCCTCCCAAAGACAAAGGAACCAAAAAAACCTGATCAGCATCACTCTGAACCAGGAAAAAACAACCATTGTTCACCCCCCCCCCCCAAAGACAAAGGAACCAAAGGAACCTGATCAGCATCACTCTGAACCAGGAAAAAACAACCATTGTTCACCCCCCTTCCCAAACAAAAAAACTCAAACCATTCCCAGAAACCCTCACGACCGAGTGAAGTGTGCTGAATCACCAGGCACTGCGCCCACTCTCATAACGCTCCAGTCGCTCCTGCCTATCCTGCTCCCACCTGTCCTGCTCCCGCCTGTCCTGCTCCCGCCTGTCCTGCTCCTGCCTGTCCTGCTCCTGCTCAGCCTGCAGAGTCGGCTCCCGTCGCTGCTGGTGGTCTGATACCTCCACATGCTCCTCCACATGTTCTCCCACACTTCTGACTCTGATAACGCAAGATATATTTTGTGCATGTTTGGCAAACGGGATCAGCTCCTGATTATCAGTTTCCCTGTATACCATATCTGGTCCGATCGCGATTCTGTGAAATTTCAATGCTTCTTTTAGCCTGTGCAGGATCCAGGAGTTTTCTACCGCAACGTTTTGCAGGAACTGGCATAAGTGCGTCATCGACATGAAACTGATCGGAAACTGGAGCTGGTAGTCTGGTGTGAAACTATAAAACGTCCCTGCATTCATCAACCGCCTCTGTTCTTCAAACCTATCCCTTTCAGTGGGTGTACTGATCCTGGTCGGCATCGGTGAATCCCGTCTCTGCAAATTTCCAAGGTCGTCCAGTTTACAACGCAATCCATCAAAATCACGGGGCCAAGGTGTTGCACCATAGGCTCGCAGGAGTTCCTCCCGGGTCTGGTTCTGCCTCATGTTCGGGGGTGGCCCCCTCCCACCGGGTCTGCTCTGGTTCTGCCTCATGTTCGGGGGTGGCCCCCTCCCACCGGGTCTGATCTGGTTCTGCATCATGTTCGGGGGTGGCCCCCTCCCAGTGGTCCTGAGGACCCTGCCCCTGCCCGGGCCCACACCCATGCCTCCACCAAACGCCCAGGCTGATCCTGATGGCAATCCACTTCCAGATGGCAGACCACTTCCAGATGGCAATCCACTTCCAGATGGCAGACCACTTCCAGATGGCAGACCACTTCCAGATCGCCACTCACCTGGTCCAGCTCCGGTTCTGGGACGTTGCCGGGGTGGCTCCACCTCCCCATCCTCGTATTCTGAATCTGATTCTGGTCCAGGACCAGGTCCGAATTCACCAATGAACTGGACTTCCTCCTCCTGATCGTGTTCCATTTCACCCCACCTGTCCTGGGGTTCCACCTGCACACACACCATGTTGCGGGTCAGGAATCTATTTTGAGACTGATACACTGTGGACTTTGTTACCGAAAGTTTGAAATAATATGCACTCTGGAAATACTGATGGTCATGTTGGTTTAATTCATTGGTATCATTGATTGGACAAACCTTGATTTCTGGTCCAGCAGACCTCGACCATGCTGATGCAGTTCCAGGTGGGAGTGTTCCAGGTGGGAGTGTTCCAGGTGCTGAAACTGGTGCAGGTGCTGAAACTGGTGCAGGTGCTGAAACTGGTTCAGGTGCTGGTAGGGCGAGGACGAAGTCACCGCTGATTTCAGTGTTCATCAGGACCATCATTCGAAGTTCATCTCGCAACTGATCAAGACTCTGGTGCAGATCCATGGCTTTAAGCAGAACTGCACCACACAACACTCACAAGTTCAGAGCATGTGAGAAACATGATTGAAATGAAGAACACACACATAGATTCCTGACCTGTTTTCACTCCTATTGCCAGATGCTGATCTGAGTACAGTAGGGTAATGTTTTCCTCCTGGATTCCGGGTGGGCAGCTCTGCAGTTTCCCCAACAAGTGGTCTATCAATCTGAAACTGAACGGGTCGTCTTCTCGGGCCTGATCCCAGTAGGGCTGTCCCAGAACCGAAGCAATATTCAGAAAGGTACCCTGCAAGGCCGTCGAAACCCCTCACGTCCGACCTTCGAACCGCAACAGCAACAACAACAGCAAAAGCAAAAGCAAAAGCAAAAGCAACACCGACCCCTACCTTTTCCAAACCGAAATACCGACGCAGAGTCCGAGCGGCGAAAAAGAGTCTGTCCCTCTGCAAAACCGTATCTGAAGCGAATGCCCTGGGTATTTCGCCCCCGATCTGATTCAGGCTGCGGGCGTAGGCCAGGGAAGGAAGGGGGGCTACCATAGCGGAACTGAACGGGAAATGACGGAACGCAGAGCCTCGAGAAACTGATAACTGGTCGGTGCAGGAACTGATGACGGAACGGAGATCCGCTAGAAACTGAAAACGGCTCGATGCAGGAACTGATGACTTTCTCGTAGAGCAGCGACAAACTGAACACAACGGCAAGTATGAAAGGCCACAAAAACGAAACGAGCCTGTGCGCAAACCTCCCAGGGCTGTCGATATATTCGGAGCAGTTCCGTACAGTACGTAATAACTCAGTCATCGATGTGGCCCATAACACGATGGTCGGAGTCCAGGTCGGCATCAGATCTGCGTCGCCGATTTCATCGGAAACACCGACTTTACGCCTTTCCTACCGATCATGATCGGACGTCGCCGACTATTGCTCCGATCAAAATATGGCGCCGACTTTTTGGTCGGCCGACTATGCCGATCCCAGCTTCGAAACCAGATCGGATCGGTGTCGGGATCGGATCTGCCGACCTTTATTCGGGTCGGGCGCCGATCCCGACTAGTCGGTCCGATTTTGACACCGATTTCCGATTATCGGCCCGACTTTTGAAGATTTCAGAGTATCGGAACAGGACCGACTTTTTTCAACTTTCCGAGAATAATGGATTCGTGAAAACCGGAATCCGATCCGATCCCGTACAGGTCTGTTTATGTGCGGCCGATATTTGCCGACTGTATCCCTAGTATGACGGAGACTGGCGAACGAGGTCAACACACTACGGACGTTGCAGGGATGTCCACAGGCTGTAAGTCACTCGAAATAAAAAATATATATAAATAGACCTGGTCAGCTTTGCCTCCATGTGTCTATGTTGCAACAGTTGAACTTGAAGGTTCAGTCTGTTCTTTTTTTTACATTACAGACACCCAAAAACAAAGAGAGGAGAGAGAAGTCCACCCCTTGAGGTTCCACCCCCCCCCCCCCCCCCCCTGAAACTGATTCTGATGCGACGATGATCTCCGAAATGTACGAAGACTCTGTTTTGAATATCCAGATTTACCAACCTCTCGAAAAAAAAAACAAAAAAGCCTTGGATAGCTGGGATAAGCCCAAATTCTCGTCCCCAAAAAGTTAATTTCCCTCCCCAACCCCCCCCCCTTCCCCTTAAAGAAGGGCATAGGAATATCCATTCTTTGTGTATCATGAATTTCTGGCAATTTATCTCGCAGGCTTAGCAAGG
Organism: Bryopsis sp. KO-2023; assembly: GCA_030272585.1. Lineage (NCBI taxonomy): Eukaryota > Viridiplantae > Chlorophyta > Ulvophyceae > Bryopsidales > Bryopsidaceae > Bryopsis > Bryopsis sp. KO-2023. Next base: position 3,362,388 of record BSYQ01000004.1, on the reverse strand, counting down.
AGGACAACAAAGATTTTTCCAGTGCAAAACACCAAATCTGTATAATCTGTGGAGGCACGATGTTATAAACCTCTCTCTCCTAGGAAAATCACCTCCCAGCGCCCCTCCTTGAAGTCCCTTTAACCCATCAAACCCCCACTCCTTGATGGGACCCTTGAGATGACAGGGATCACCTCAGGGCGAGACACCTGGGCTTGCTATGAGTCATCCTTTCAGCACACGTGCTATAATGATCTCATGGACCTTAAGCATATGATTAGAGCCATGTTAGTGCCCACGACTAACCCTTGAGCTCTAGTAGTGCATAGACATACTCGGCGTACACTTATAACAGTGCCCCCTCCCTGATGTGAAGCCGCCCTCGGCTTTACTAGGGAATCAAATGCTGATTGGCATCAAGCAAAAGATAGCTGTCTTTTGACATTTGCACTTTCAGAGAAAGAAGATCATCATCATCCAGTGGCCTACTGTGATATGATGTCTCAAACCTTCGCTTTTGATCTTCTACGGATCGTGCGAGGTACTACAGTCGACTGTTCTTGCGATTGGTGAAATGCATCAACCAATTCCTTTGCATGCAAGACATTTTCTTCGGGTTCCCAAGAGTTATGTTCATGGCCATAACCAAGCCACTTCACAAGGTATTCTGTATGGCATTTCTTCCCTCTGCGTCGCTCTCTGCGATCAAGAATGCGCTCAACCTCCCACTCCAGATCTCCCTCGATCTCAACAGGTGGTGGTGGTTGTACAGTTCCTTTAGCCCAATATGGCTTTAACAGTGAAGCATGGAACACCGGATGTATGGGCAAAGTTGCAGGAAGCTTCAGCTTGAATGCAACCTCATTTATTTCACGCTCAATTGGGAAAGGTCCTACCCATTTTGGCGTTAATTTACGTGAACCTGGGTGCTTGAGTCGAAGATTTCTTGCATCTAATAATACAAGGTCTCCTACTTTGACTTGCACTGGTACACGATGGCGATCAGCTTGCGCTTTAAAGCGTTGCTGTGCGGCTTGAAGGCGTTTCTTTGCCTCAACAATCCCTTCCCGAATTTCATTCGTCATTTTCTGAACTTCTGGTACAGCCACTTGCTTCGACCCTTTTCTAGGGATCTGAGCAGTTAATGCTGTCCATGGATCTCTTCCATAATTCAGAAAGAAGGGTGTTTCACCAGTTGCTTCGGATTTAGAGTTATTTATTGCAAACTCCACAACCGGTAACAAATCCGCCCAATTCTTTTGGGATGGCCCGACAAAGTGGCGGAGTGTATCCTCCATGACTTTGTTCATAGCTTCGGTTTGCCCATCTGTTTGTGGGTGATAAGCCGAAGACAAGGCCTGTGAGATTTCCCATGTATAGCACAACTCCCTGAAGAAGTGCGATACAAATCTCGGGTCTCTATCTGTGACCAACTTCTTTGGCATACCATGTGCTTTGAATACATGGTTCACAAAGAGTTTTGCTGCATCTACGGCTGAGCACTCTGTACTTGTTGCCGCCAAATGAACCATTTTGGTCAACATATCCACAAATACGAGGATAGCATCATGACCTTCTCCTCTAGATGGTGGGAGATTAGTGACAAAATCCATCGAAACATTTTCCCATTGTGCATTCGGGATAGGCAAGGGTTTCAGAGGGCCTTGTGGCTTTGTTCGCCTCCCTTTATGCCTTTGACATGAGTCACATCCTCGCACATAGGATTTGATTTGGTCCTCCATTTGAGGCCACCAGAAATGTTTCTTGATTTGCCGACTTGTCTTAGCCACTCCAAAGTGACCCGAATAGACAGTGCTATGGCAATCTTGGATTATTTCTTGTCTCAATGATCCATCATTTGGTACTGATATCACATTTCCATTCCACCAAATTCCATCTTGGTTCTGTAACATCTGGGCAGCTTCCAGAGTTTGATACCAAGGATCTTTGGTGTACCCTTCAACCAGCCTTGACTCCAACTGGGTATGATAACCCCGAGGCAGAGATGGGACCTCAGGATCCCGCGGTCTAGAAACCAAGCCACTCGATCTCACGGTCTCGCATAATACTCCAATTGAAGAAGGAGAAGACGGTATACGTGACAAGGGATCAGCCACATTACTCGCCCTGGTCTATACTCCCATTCAAATTGGAAATCATGGAGCAATTCTAGCCAGCGGACCTGCCGTCGATTCAAGGTCGATCGGGAATGAAAGAATGTGTTTGGACTATGGTCGGTAATCACTCGGAATTTTCTGCCTTGCAAGTAGCATCTCCATAATTGAAGTGCATACACAGTAGCATACATTTCCTGATCACTCGTCGACCAATTGAGTTGTGGACCTTGCAGCTTTTTGCTTTCATAAGCTATTGGGTGTCCTTCTTGCAGGAGAACTGCTCCAATTGCCTTTGTAGAAGCATCAGTGATTACTTCGAAAGGTTTAGAGAAGTCCGGCAAAACCAAACACGGTGCTTCCGTGAGTGCCGTTTTCACCCCTTCAAAAGCTGTCTCACACTCATGAGTCCATTCCCATGTCTTCCTCTTTTTGAGAAGATCAGTCATTGGAGAAGCCAAGGCTGAATACCCTTGTACAAACTTGCGAAAGTAATTGGCGAGTCCGAGGAACGACCTTAAGTCATCCACCCCACTAGGACGAGGCCAATTTTTCACTTTAGCCGTTTTACTCGGGTCAACTGAGATACCATTGCGGCCCACCACGAAGCCTAAGTAGCGCAACTCAGTTTTGTTGAAGTCACATTTGGACTTCTTCAAGAACAATTTATGTTCTCGCAACCTTTGTAGGACTTCTCGAAGATGTTTCAAATGTTCCTTTGGTGTCTTTGAAAAGACTAAAATATCATCCAAGTAGATCAAGACATATTTGCCAATCATACCATGGAAGACTGAGTTCATCAGTGTCTGAAACACTGCCGGTGCGTTTGATAATCCCATCAGGAGCACCCGGTACTCAAATAAACCAAAGGGTGTTTTAAAGGCTGTTTTGGGGATGTCATCTTCCTTGACTCTGACCTGCCAGTATCCGGCTCTCAGGTCAAGAGAAGTAAAACATCTCGAGCCTTGTAACTCATCCAAGAGATCGTCGATCCGTGGAATCGGGAACTGATTCCGGATAGTTACTTTATTAAGACCCTTGTAGTCTATGCACATCCTAAAGCCTCCATCCTTTTTCGGTACGAAAAGAACCGGAGCACCCCAAGGGCTAGAACTAGGTCTTATGAGCTTTTTGGCTAAGAGTTCGGACAATTGATCCTGAATCTCTTGCCGCTCTGCGGGTGAATACCGAAAAAGTGGCCGGTTTACGGGACGTGTACCTTCTTCTAAAGGAATGTCCACTTCTACGGCTCTTTTCGGGGGATATTCCGCCAAACCAGTTACAAACAAATCATCAAATTCCTCCAAGAGAGATTCCATCTCCTTCTCAAGGACTTGATCTGATTCACCGGTTTCCTCCGCTACACTTACATGTGCGGGTACGTCCTGTACTTCACGAATTACCACCAGAAATGGTTGAAGAGAGGAATCCTTGAGTTTTCTCTTCACCTGTGGAATAGTGAGTAAGGAACCAACATTTTTGTGGGGCATGCTTTGTTCTCCACCAGTGGCCTTGGGCAAAAGACCCTGGCGTATCAAGATCCGTTGACTTGCGGAATTCGTCACGGCACACTTCTTCTCAAAGAAGTCCAAGACTGCCTTGCGATTTCGCAACCACGTATCACCCAAAATGATATCAAATTTCTCCATCAGATCAATCACCAAACAATTTAACTTCTCGCGGAAGCCTTGAATTTTCAGAGAGATCTTTGTTTCACCTAAGATATCAATATAACTCCCATTGGCCAATTCGGCTTGCGAACTTGTGGTTACCTTGAAGGAAATCCCATTTTGTTCACAAAATCTCTTGGAAAGGAATGCTAATCCCTTAGCTCCTGAGTCCAAAAGACAATGGGCAGGAATGCCACTAAGAGTTCCCTCAAAGTGCATTGACATCCTGTCTTGGGTAAGTAAATCTTGAGTATCCTTTGGTACCAAGGGGACAGGTGGGTCATAGTATACATTCACTGGCCAAGGAAGACCTGGAAGTCTTTTCCGGCGCTTTCCTTTCATAGCGGTGAACAAAACCATGCCCTTCTTGTATTGTGCAATTAGTCTCATAGAGGCCAAGGCCGGATGCGGCTCTTTATTCCACTGTGGAACCAGAATGCAACAAGAAGTATTGTGTGGAGACTTATTCTTTTCTCTCACATAGTGATCAATGTATTTGTGAAGCTCCTTGAATGGAGGATTCAGCCATACATGCCCACCCGAAAGAGTAGTCTCAAAAAACCCCTCACCAATACAAAACTTTGCACACAAGGCATTGGTTTGGTCTGAGTTAGCACACCCGTCCAAGCTAAACGCTTGTCCCGTGAGTGACTCGAGACGCTGAAACTCTGCCTTGAGTATTGTTTTGTCTGATTGGATATTAGATCTTTTATTCACATCCTGTGGAGGGACAGAAGTTTGTACTTCTTCTTGTTTCCCCTTTCTCTTTTGACCGCGAGTCACGATAGGCGCTAAATGTGCACTATCTACTTCCATTGGGTCACAATCAGGATGGGAATTCAAATCTTGCCTCAGAAATTTCCAGTCCTGGGGCTTGAACCTCTGAGAAACATGTGTAACAACCTCTTTGGGTTTTCCACATTTATGTCCTCGTGTCCAAGTCTCTCCACAAAACCAGCACAATCCCAACTGTTTGCGAGCTTTCAACTCTGCTTTGGTCAGTTGGCTGACTGATTTTCTCTTGGAAACTTGAGGTTTAGAGGAATGCTCAGTGGCATTTTTCCTCTCATCAAAAGAATCACTTTGCCCCGTGTTCTTTTGGGTGGATTTCTGCATTTTCTTGCAGTATCCCTCTACTTCAAGCCCGCGGCGAAGAAGTGAGTATAAGAGTTATTTTTAGACCAACACTTGTGTTGGGGGAAACCTCTGTGGATATTCCCTTTGTCCTTTAGACAAATCTGTAACCACCTCTTTGTGTGGATAACTCTTCTTTTCGTGGTGTTTTCTTGTAAACTGCTTTAATTTAATTTTTCTTTGGACACAACAAGCACCTCTAGGGTCTGCTTGAAAAATCTCTAAAAATCTCAAAATATCGTCCAATCCTGACGAAAAATATTAAGGACCTCTTGGGTCTCCTTAAAATAGACGAAGGACCTCTTGGGTCTCCTTCGCAACTCGAAAAACCACTATGCAGAAAGTCTGAAGCAATACCCTAACTTTGACAGAGCATAACTTTCCGCACACTGCTCGGAATAAACCCCAACTGGACTCAAACGAAGCGGATTTTTCTTAGCTTACTTTTTGACACCTTATTTGTCCAATTCAGACCTTAGACGCCGAAGTTATCGCCGTTTCCGTGACGGACTCTTCACCTGCTCCGAAACCAAACTGTTATAAACCTCTCTCTCCTAGGAAAATCACCTCCCAGCGCCCCTCCTTGAAGTCCCTTTAACCCATCAAACCCCCACTCCTTGATGGGACCCTTGAGATGACAGGGATCACCTCAGGGCGAGACACCTGGGCTTGCTATGAGTCATCCTTTCAGCACACGTGCTATAATGATCTCATGGACCTTAAGCATATGATTAGAGCCATGTTAGTGCCCACGACTAACCCTTGAGCTCTAGTAGTGCATAGACATACTCGGCGTACACTTATAACACACGATATTCAGGAGGAAGTCAGGTGTGGGTAATTGAATGAGCAACATCTCTGCCATGGGGCCGACATGGACAGTCCCCAGTGTGTTGAAATACATGGACAGTGTGTTAACAAACATAAAAAATTGCCCTGCAGTGTTACATGGAATTATGCTGTGGGTGCATCAGCAAAATGCATTTCATGTAGCAGGAACCTTTTTTTGCAGTAGTGGAAATAGGCAAAAAAAAGGGAAAATGATGAGGTGGCTTTTAGTTATCTTTAAATGATTGATTTATTCCAACCGTTGGACGCAAAAAATGTACATAATTTGCATGATACAGTACACACCAAATCCTAGTTCTTGTTGATTGGGCAGGCCTTTGGGTTGGTAGGGGGTTTGACAGCTGGTTTTGTTTGCAGGCAGTCAGGGATTCGATGGCCGGGCCAATCAGCTCATGGGTCTACATGAGGATGGGGGGATGTATTCTTTCGTCTGAAAAGATGAGGTACAGTGAAGATTATTCGAGAATGCCAGCCCGCTCGGTCAGAGGATCAAAAATACTAACCCCGGCAGAAAAAGGAAGGTGCAGGTGTGTTAGAATGGGCAGCCTGCCCACCCCATGAAAAAAAGGTAACAGCAATTGCAAAGGGAAGCTGGATAGGGTGATTTCCGCCCCCCCTTTTTTCCACTATGGTGCAACATGCTTGTTTTGTTTCTGGTATCATACTTGCGCATTGTTTTCTTAAAAAACGTTTTTAGTACTTGGTTTTGATTCAGGAGACAGACTTTGTCAAGACTTTTCCAACCTCAGTGAACCTGGATTCATATGCATATGACAACATATGTTGCAGTTATTATGAACATTTGAACAATTACACCTAATGTGCTTTATTCTGCTTGGCTGAAAAAACAATTAAAAAATGGTTAAAGGTAGAAAAATGGTCAGATGGGTATTTATATGTTCAACGAGCTCTGTATTGTTGAAATACAAGCGCAGGGTTGGAATGGCAGGATCAGAGTTCATGGTTTTGGGCTATTTTTTTGTTTCTATTTCTGTTTTGGAATAAGTGGGGAAGGACAAGTGTTCAATCATAGAATGGGGTGTACATTTCAAAAGGGGTTTTGTCATGTTGTTTTATTGTAACAACCATTTTGTCACCATGAATCTGCACATATGTGTTTCTACAATCACCCAGCATATGCACAGTGGAACCCCGCACAGGAACGAAAAACGCCGTACAGTCACCCCGCACACACAGAAAAGGAGCCCGCACAAGGCTGTAACAATCACCCCGCACACACAGAAAAGAAGCCCGCACAGTCACCCCGCACAGTCACAAAAGAAGCCCGCACAAGGCTGTAACAATCACCCCGCACACACAGAAAAGAAGCCCGCACAGTCACCCCGCACAGTCACAAAAGAAGCCCGCACAAGGCTGTGACAATCACCCCGCACACACAGAAAAGAAGCCCGCGCAGTCACCCCGCACAGTCACCCCGCACACACAGAAAGTAAGCCCGCACAGTCACCCCGCACACACATAAAAGAAGCCCGCACAGTCACCCCGCACGGTCACAAAAGAAGCCCGCACACACACAAAAGAAACCCGCACAGGCACCCCGCACACACACAGATGGAGCCCGCACAAGGCTGTGACAGTCACCCCGCACAGCCACAAAAGAAGCCCGCACAAGGCTGTGACATTCACCCCGCACACACAGAAAATAAGCCCGCACAGTCACCCCGCACACACAGAAAAGGAGCCTGCACAATCACCCCGCACAGAGGCCCCGCACAGTTGTGCGGGGGCGTGGACCTCGTGTGCGGGGTGGTTCATGATCCGCACAGAACCTTGAACACCCATGCACAGGGCAAACAACACCCCGCACGGCTCTGTGCCCCGGTTTGGCCCCGTATTGTGCGGGGTCCCGATTTAACCCCGCACAGATTGGTACCCCGCACACACAGAAAAGGAGCCTGCACGGTCACCCCGCACAGAGGCCCCGCACTGTTGTGCGGGGGCTTGGACCTCGTGTGCGGGGTGGTTCATGATCCGCACAGAACCCTGAACAGTCACGCACAGAGTTAAAAACACCCCGCACGGCTCTGTGCCCCGGTTTGGCCCCATATTGTGCGGGGTCCCGATTTAACCCCGCACAGATTGGTGCCCCGCACACGGAGCCTGACGTCTTCCATGTCCACCCCGCACGGCACCCCCGTACAGAGAATAGGCTGCCCCGCACACTGTACGGGGCTATGTTTCATCTGTGCGGGGTCCCACAACGGGAAAGACGTCAGGTTCTGTGTGCGGGGTTCCAGTCTGTGCGGGGTTAAATCGGGACCCCGCACAATACGGGGCCAAACCGGGGCACAGAGCCGTGCGGGGTGTTGTTTGCCCTGTGCATGGGTGTTCAAGGTTCTGTGCGGGGTTTGCAAAACACCCCGCACAGAGCGCGATTTCCCATAGTGGGTTATTGCTGTATACCTAGGTATATACAGGCCTGTCATTTCCTCCTCCAAATCTCGAAAGAGCTGGGCGACCAAATGGGAAAAACTTCGATGTCACCCTTAATGTCTCACACTAGTGTACTGTAGATACTCAGCATGGCCGATCGGCCCACTGTCTTCGCACCCTTAAGTTTTTCTTGTATACGATGTTCGAGAACAGCATTTGATTAAGAGAGGGTCATCCCCTCTTCCTCTCTTCACTGTGAAAACTGTCTATTTCGGTGTATGAATCTGTTTCATGCGCGACAGAACATGTTCTGTGGGAGAATCATTTGTACAAATGATTTCCCACGGTCTTCAAACGTGTTCAATCAATAAAGGATCAAATAATTACAACTCCTCATTACTGTGTTGGTTTGTTTCATTGAAGTGGGGCCACCCCTCCTTGAAACCAGCCCAAGATCCTAAGGTATCTCAGTGTACACCAGTTACATTTACACAGCTGAGGAGGTGTGAGGGTTGTAAATATGATTTTTAATTATGTGACGCCCAGCGTAGTCAGTGATGGAACTTTTTATGTTACGAGAAGTGATGACGTGACCCTAAATTGCAATTTGCAATCCCCAGTGCAGCACCCACTATAAAACTCTTCTCCTCACCACAATATTCAGAAAGAATTTTTTTTTGTCCACTTCGTGAAATTGTATAGATCCTCTTTTCTGCTGCACCTTCTGCGGCTGCACCTTCTATCATCAAGATAGCCAAGATTCAATAGAAAGAGTGCGCCAGAGCGAGTGCGCAGATTGTTTTCCTGCAGGACCAGGTTCGGCATAAAATAGAAGTCGGAGAGCGTTGCATTTCGTTTTGTGGTTTTATCTTTTTTGCGTGCAACAATGTTTCTGACCTTTTGTGGTTTTGCAGGAATGATGCTGGCTAAGGTGAGATCCAGCCCGCAGGCTGCCGTTACGGGATGTGCAGCGATTTTTTTACTTCTTTCGATGGCCCAGATCGCATGGGGCCAGAATGCTTTTTTGGAGGCAGCTGCAGTGGTGAGTTTCCAGCTACAACGAAATGCCCAAGCATAGAAACTTCATTATTGGTTGTGATCCACGCATGTAACGCTGCGAGCAGTGCTGTCCTATGTTTTGGCCCGATACGGATCGTGAACTGGTGGTTCCCCCCCCCCTCAGAAATTGGATGCGGAAGGCAACCCAATCAATGTATTTCGCGGAAATGTCGCCGAAAGAGTGGGCTCGACCCCTCCTGAAGTCGTGATCGACAAGGTGGTGGCGTTTCCGATCACTGGCGGTCAGGATTCGATCGTTCTGAGGAACATCGGCGGCCAGACCGCCACAATCAGCGGGTGGACCTTGGCTGATAGGAGCGGAACGGAATTCGTGCTCGAGCCCAGCAAGCAGTGTCCGCAATTCGATGCGATCGCTCCTGGTGAAGACCTCAAGCTCGCAGGCAACGACGAAGACTCGGAAATCGATCCATGCGGATTCAACTTCAACTTGGGCTTCCGGTGAGACCAAGATGCGTGCAAAAATAGGTTGGTGCTCTTTCGATTCCGCAAGGATGGGTACTGAATTACGTGATGGTCTTTGGTCAGGGATTTCATAAAGTTGAGCGATGCTGAGGGCAACCTGATCCAGGAAATGGAGTGGGAGAGTTTTGTTAAAGGCTCTGCTCTCCGGAGACAACATGATGGATCCTACACCACGGTCCCTGAGGATGAATCCGTTCTCAACCTACTGAGCAGCTTGGGCAATTACACGTTCTTCCTGGATGCATTGAAGGTAAAAAATGATACAGTATTTCAGTGATGTGGCTGGTTCGAAACTCGTAGGTTGACCTGAAGATATTCTGTTCCCCCTAAACCCATATGCAAAGGCTTTTATGTATGGTTTTCCCACAGGTAACAGGTTTGGAGGATATGCTGAAAGCTCCTGCTGACCCTGATTATGAAGGTCCTGTGTTGGCTACCCCACCTCCGCCACCACCCATCAAGCCATTGTTTCCTGCACACTTTGGATTTGCTGTGGATAGGACTGAGGTTGCTCCACCCCCTCCTCCATCACCCCCTCCACCTCCACCTGTTGGCATCCCAAAAAAGGGGCCTTTCACTGTAAGAACTCCTCCGGTGGTGCTTTCAACCATTAATGAAGTAACCATATCAATGTCACAACTCTTGTTTTCATTGGGTGGGAGTGGGAGTTTTGACAAAAAATGTTGTTCGACAGATTTTTGCCCCGAATGATGAGGCCTTTGAGGCTTTGAGGCTCTCCCTGTCTGGTTTTGGACAACAAACATTGACCAGGCAGCAGGTCCTGGAGCTGCCAGAAATGGTGGATATCCTCAAGTACCACATCATTGGAGGCGCTTACACTTCAGGTGCTTGTCGTGTCTATGTGGTACTAATAATATTACCTAATATGACCTAATAATATGTGGTACTGACCTAATAGTTTATGCGTGGAGTTTGACTTCAAATTAATGGCTTTCTTTCTGGGGATGTGGCTTTCAGAGTTTTTGTTGAACAACACCGAAATCATCACAAGCTTGGGAGCAGAGCTGGTGCCCTTCAATGACCCGATCATGACAGGTGAGTAATCAGTTGCACTTGCAGCACCAATTATTTGTAGGTTGTAGTTATCATATTTGCTTCAAGAGATAAATTTTTAGGCATTCCAACATTGAGATCTCGATGTGCATTGCAACAGAGGGCAAGTTCAATTTGCACGATTCATGCGTGGACAAACCTACACTGGACTTGTACGAGTGCGACATGCAGAAGGAATTCGGAAAATGCTTTGAACCATTCATGGTCAGCCCCCTTGCAGCTCAGTGGAAGGGTGGTCTGTGCGAGAGGACTTGTGGGAGGTGCACATGTGAGTTTGGCCAGTGCGCTGCCATCCAGATGTTGGACCTGGAAGCCACCAATGGGGTGGTGCACACTGTGGAGAGAGTCATGTTCCCTCCACCGATCTTCAAGAAGGAAGTGCTTGTCCTCCCACCAGAGGTGGAGCAGCCGGATGTGAATCTTGGAAAGCCGACCCTGAAAAAGCCTACCCTGACCATCGGTTTCAAGCCAAGGAACACTGGAGCTGATGATGAGGTTGCCACTTTGGAAAGTGACATTCCAGCCAGTGGTTGATTCCAGCCACTCCGTAAAGGATCCCTACATGCCATCCTTCTGAACAGATGTTTTGAGAGTGCCGGGGTTTAGGTATTTAAAGTTTAATGTCGAATAGGAATAAGTTGTTACAGAATTCATTCAATTTCAAGGAATTGCCATTGACGCGCTTGGTGTGGTTATTGTTTATGGTAGAAGATCAAGAGATGGTCATGGGTACGTTGTTGTCTTTGCGGATCTCACCTTGGAGGCATATCAATTGTATTGAAATCTTCTTTGTGTAAAAGAAGCTTCTTTTACCCAGGAGACACCTCAAAATGTGTTCTGGGTAGATTGTGTATCTAATCGTCAATATAAATCATGTTTCAATTATCCAAAATAATTAAGCAATTATCCAAAGTATTATTTACTTTAAAACATGAATAATACAGCATATTTTTAATACAGCATATTTTTGAGTATTTTTTCCTGCATATCTGTATTGAGCCTAGGCTGTGGAAGAGATTTTATTTTGCAATCAACTCTCCTTTCACGTACGTCACGCGTGACGTACTTTCACGTATCGTCACGCGTGACGATACCTAGACGATCGTTTTCTCCCCAAAAGAAAAGCAGTTTATGATAGTTTATATATTTAGTTCAAAGTTCAGCAAACTGAATCTCAGAAAGAAACGATGAACAAAGAAACAAACAAGGCAGCATCCACTTCACGCAAGTTGCGGCAGATCAGATTCACCACCTGTTTTTGCGGTGTTATGGATGAGTGGTGTTATTAATTTTTTCTCTACATCAAACCTTCGCTGATGTGTTTGCTGCTTGTGGCTGCTAGCCATGTTTGGTATGGTATGCTGGGGGTCCAGTCAAAACCACTTTGAGGCCCCCTTTTAAAATCTACTATCTGTTTCCTGAGGTTTTTCATTTGCGAGCTTTTGACTTTTGGTTTCGTGCACCCAACAGGGTATATAGAGAGTTTTCTGCTTGGGTTCCATGTTGTTCTTTCTTGCGTTCGAGCTTTTTCTGCCTGGCTTGCATCCCTGTGCAAACACCCTAAAAATTTGGAAAGGTGTGTTTGTACCCACACCTCTGGTCCGAACTTCGGTGAAGAGTGCATGACCGTCAGGATCGCCGTTTGGACCAAGAAAGGCCTTTGACCTGCAGGTGCTTGCACCAACGCCAAGGACAACGAGCCATCCATTGCCGATGTCGAGTGGAAGTGGAAAATATCACATTTTCTGTCTATAGACCATAGCAAGATTGAAGAATTCATCCACCTAGCCGTGTTTTGTAATTTTCTAATTTTTTCTATACTGTGGAAGGGGCTAGTTGGGTAGTTGAGTTAGGACTCCGGGTTGTGGTATTTGAATGGACTTTGGTTGGAATAGGGGTCGTACTTTTTACTGTAAAAACGCAATACTTTCGTTCGAATTTGAGCTGCTCAGATCAGAGCAGCTTTGTTTAGGAGTTTGGTTTCCAGGGATAGTGAGCCAATGCCGAGACCCCCACATTTAAGTGGATATGAAAGTTTTGCCGAATTTTACAACGTTTTCTTAACGCATGCAGATGCAACGCAACACGTCCTCGACTTGGAACTGATAAGTCAAGCTCCAATTATTCTATAACTCTCCTGCAACAGCAGTAAAAAAACCAAACACGTATCGGGCGTTTTGACGGTGCACCGTGTCAAAGCGCCCGATACGTGTTTCGTTGTTTTTTTTGGCTTCCACTTGGAAGCAAAAAGACTTGAAGCGAAAAGAGAAGGCAATAACAACAGCAACCCCTTCTTAAACCCTTGTGTGTATTTTCGTTCAGCAGTTTTGCAAGTGGCGCGTCGCCAGTCGAGCCCCCCCCCTCAGGTCGACAGTTCTTAGACTGTAGTTGAGTCAAGCTGTGACTTCGCAATACCAACGAGTGTCCGAACTCTCTCTGACACCAAAAAAAAAAAAGATACCCAAAGTACCGCCCAAGAACACGAGTCGGGTCGAGTTTTCAAAACACCGATAACTCCGGTCAGAATCAAAAAACTAGCGCGTGGCACACCCGTTGACAGATCAAACGAATGGACAGTTATTGACGGTTATGTAGCGATATAAATTCTGGCTGTTCATCCTTTTCGCATCTCTGGGTCACTGAACGAAAGTTTAGTCAAAGATGATGTCGCATTTGGCCTTCGGAGCGTTTGTGGCGAGCAGTGCCCTTTACGTGGCGGGGACTGGTGTCTCGTCTTTTCGCGCTTGGCGGGAAACACGTCGTTTGCGCCGTCTTCAACAGCTGGTGCTTGCCAACCTGGTGATTCAACCAGCTGAAGATGACGGCTGGGAGTCCAACAACGACTTGGAGTTCTTCGACTGGCCCCAAGACAACGAGTGCTCGTCGAACAATTGGGACGTCGAGGTTGACGCGGACGTCTAGCCCAGACGTCAGCTATGGGAACGGTAAGACGGCTTTGGCGGTCATACCAGGCATTTCTTGCCCTTGGGTTAGTTCAAACACATATACAACCAGCTGCAATATTACTGAACATCATTGGTGGTAACTACTTCTGGAGGGCACTGGTGGGAAATGAAGATTACAGGAAACACAACGAAATTGAATTCTGATTTCTTGCTTCTTATGCTTTTTCTTGTGTATGTTTCTTTGCTTCGACGGCCGCACAAAGGCCTTCCTCGACGTGCTTTGCTGAATGAGAAAATTGAGGTGACAATTTTTCATTTTCATTTGTGGTCCCAGCCCCTTTCCTGACTGAAAATATTATAACCACCAAAGTGCCATTGATTGCCGCCACCTGTTTTATCGTGCTGTGGTGAGTGATGTTACTTGTCCTGTTGCCAGCGAATAATGACACGACCCAGTCTGCACATCCCCATGCAAGCCCCGATACAAAACTCTCGTCGTCACTGCGAAATTCAGGAAAAAAAAACAAAAACATAATTCTTTTGCTGCTTCGTGAAATTAACAGATCCCTGCTGTTTCCAGCAACAGCTGTTTGGAAGACAACCAAGAACCAATAGGAAAGTGCGCCAACAGCGCCCCAAAAGAGCTTCCAATACCAGGTTTGGTGGTTGAGAAAGCAAAGAATCTCCTCGACTAGATATCGCTGCGATCGACAAGGTCCATTTGCCTCTCAACCGACCCCACCAATTTTTGTTCTTTTGCTGCAGGAATCATGCTGGTGAAGGTGGGATCCAGCCCACATGCCGCCATCTATGCGGCGGCTTTCTTGCTTCTTTCTTTGGCCCAGATCGCATGGGGTCGGAATGTTTTTTTAGAGGCAGCTACAGTGGTGAGTTTCCGTTCCGCTGCGATCCTGATGCGTGCGCTCGTTTTCTGCTGACAGAAGGAAAGCGCGCATTCTTTTTTGGACTATGCCCCAAGGGTTGATCCATTCTGTTAGCGTCTGCGTGAGTGTTGTGCCTGTTTGCATCCAGAAACTTGACGCGGATGGCAACCCAATCAGTCTTCTTGGCGGAGAGGTCGTGGAAAGAATGGGCTCGACTCCTCCTGAAGTTGTGATCGACAAGGTGGTGGCCTTTCCGGTCGCTGGCGGCCAGGATTCGATCGTTCTGAGGAACATTGGTGGCCAGACCGCCATTGTGAATGGGTGGACGTTGACTGATGGCACTGGATCCGAGTTCGTGCTCGAGCCCAGCAAGCAGTGTCCGCAATTTGATTCGATCGCTCCTGGTGACGACCTCAAGCTCGCGCCCAAGAGCAACGAAAATCCATGCGGATTCGATTTCAACTTGAGCTTCCAGTAAGGCTGATACATATATATTTCGTCACTAATGCTTCCTTCACACTTGTCCTCATGAGTAACCTTTTATGTGCTGCATTCTGTCAGGGATTCCATTAGGATGAGTGATGCTAGAGGGAATGTCATCTATGGAATGGAGTGGGAAAATTTTGAGAAAGGCTCTGCCCTCAGGAGGCAGCCGAATGGATCATATACCAGGGTCCCTGAGGATGAGTCTGTTCTCAATCTTTTGAGGACTTTGGGCAACTACAAATTTTTCTTGGAGGCATTGAAGGTGAACTATTGATGTCTATGTTTGATTGGTAAAGATCCCTGGTCCATTTGTTTTTGGTTCATTCTTGAGTTACTGAGATGCTGATGGTTCTGTATGTTAGGTGTCAGGCTTGGAGGATTTGCTGAAAGCTCCTGCAGACCCTGATTACGAAGGCCCTGTTCTGCCTGCTCCACCCCCACCTCCACCCTTCAAGCCATTCTTTCCGGCTCACTTTGGATTCGCTGTGGATAGGACAGAGGTTGCTCCTCCTCCTCCTCCTCCTCCACCCCCACCACCTCCACCCCCTGTGGGCATCCCAAAGAAGGGGCCTTTCACTGTAAGGAGGTTACCTCACACTTGCTGTATGCATCACTCTTTTGCAACTGAGCTCATAGTCAATGCTGTGCTGTGGACCTGGATCCAACAAATTCAGAGGGAGGGAAAACTATGCTCGCTTTCTGTTGGGTTGTGATTCAGTTGTGTTCATCGAGTTGCAGCTTATTTGCATAGATTGCAAGGAAATGCTGTGCTTTGTTGGACAGATATTTGCCCCAAATGACGAAGCCTTTGAGGCCTTTAGGTTGTCCCTGTCTGGTTTTGGTCAACAGCCATTCACCAGACAGCAGGTCCTGGAATTGCCAGAAATGGTGGATATCCTCAAATACCACATCATTGGAGGCGCTTACACTTCAGGTACATTCACCAGCTGTAAACTGTTGCAAGAAACTTTTCAGATCCAGTTTCATTGGTGCTTTGTGGATGTCTGGAGAAGGAAATGATTGTTGTGGATGTGTCTTGTAGAGTATTTGCTGAACAATACTGTGATTTTCACAAGCTTGGGGGCGGAGCTTGTTCCTTTCAACGATCCAATCATGACAGGTGACCAAGAAAAGCTGGGCAGTATTGTGTCGACCAGTAGCATCCCTTTTTTTTGCATGTGGATCTTATCACTCTGCTATCCAAATTTGCATCAATAGTGCATTGACATGGAACTGATTAATTTCAACAGAGGGCAAGTTCAATTTGCATGATTCGTGTGTGGACAAACCCACACTGGACTTGTACGAGTGCGACATGCAGAAGGAATTTGGAAAATGCTTTGAGCCATTCATGGTCAGCCCCCTTGCAGCTCAGTGGAAGGGTGGCCTGTGCGAGAGGACTTGTGGGAGGTGCACATGTGAGTTTGGCCAGTGCGCTGCCATCCAGATGTTGGACCTGGAAGCCACCAATGGTGTGGTGCACACTGTGGAGAGGGTCATGTTCCCTCCACCGATCTTCAAAAAGGAAGTGCTTGTACTCCCACCAGAGGTGGAGCAGCCGGATGTGAAGAATCTCGAGAAACCTGCCCTCACCATTGGGTTCAAGCCAAGGAACACCAGAGCTGATGATGAGGTTGCGACCTTGGAAAGTGACATCCCAGCCAGTGGTTGAGCAAGCGATTGACTTGTCAGAATGAAGTTACTACTAATTTATGCCAGCTGTCTTTATGTTTATGTAATTTTATACTTCTTTAGAATTTTCGTCGTGAATGCAGAAATTCATGCAATTTCAAAATGATTTTCATTTTTGTGGTGAGAATTACCGATGTTGTGAAAAGCTCCTCGAGTAGTTGGGCCAAGAACATATTTTGTTGCTTGTATTTTGCTGGCAGATTATTTGTGTAATCGATGAAGGGACTCATTACAGTCCATATCAAACATGTTTGTCTTTGCTGTCTTCTCTGTTGATGTTGCTCTGATCAGCAGAAAGTATGATTTGCACTTTAATGGCTGCGATAAAAAAAAATCCCAACAGATACACATGCAGATGCACATGCAGATCCACAAGTGATAATCTAATCTGGTTTCATCAATCGCCACTGGCTCTTGATCATTAGTTGAGAGGTTGGATTTTCGTCCATCATTTTCCTCCACTCCAGTGCATGGAAAACATGGTGCACAAGAGCCTTGATTGAAGAAAAACGACACAGAAACAGAAACACAAAAAACTGGGTGCGTTTTGTAGCGACGCCCATGGAACAGAGACGTACACGCATGCTGTGCGCTGGATGCGATCAGTTTCATGGCATGGTGGGATTTGCATGAATTCTATCAGCATCCCTGCGCAAGTGCTGGATGATTCTGGCATAGTGGTGTCGTACAAACGCGCGCGAGAAACGGCCTACTTATGCTATCGCCCCAGCAGCCCACTCTCTCGCTTCTTTTGTTTTCAAACTGTCTGTGTGTGCAAACTGCGGACGTTTCCAAGGAGCTCTACACTTTTCAGCGCGCGTGTGTGAACGAATATGATAATCGACAATTGGTGAGCAGTGGTGTCTCGTCGTTTTGTTTTTATATTGCCGGACTTTTTTATGATTGGCGCTTGACATGTCTCTACGTCGTTTCCAAAAAGGATGGACGCTCTTCTATGGGCGGTGGCAGCTATGTTCTGCGTGTCACTCGTGGATCACCTGCGAATCTGGTGGCAAGAAAAGGTAAGTTTGATCCATCGAAGCTTTTTTTTACTTCTGTTCGTTCCTTTGAAAGTAGTTTCTCTCTGTAGACTTGGGATTGCTTTGCCCTTAACACTCAAACGCCCATCGTTGCTCCACAGATACCCACCTGCGAACGGGCCAAGATTGATGCAAGTGCCGAACGCCGTCCCCTTGTTTTTAAAGCCGGCGAAAACGAAGTTCAAGTTCAAACTGGTGAGTTCCACGCCCCAAACCGCGCGGGGTATTTGAAAGATCAAGCTATGTTCTGTTGTGAAGGGAGGTTTGCTTGGGTTTGTGTTGACGAGTGGGTTTTAGTTTTTCCAGAGGCAACGACATCAACGACCCCGGATCGTCAAGTCGACGCGGCCAAAAAAGAAACCGCGAAAGAGACGCCAACAAACTCAGCAACGGTATGTTCCGCTGTCGTTTCTTTTCCATATATTTGATTAAAATTCAGGCTGTTTATCCTCAGCCTACGAATTTCTCTTTTTATTCTAAGAAATTTGGCAGACAAGAATTTTAAAAGGACTTTCTTTTGCATGCCTGTTTGAGCTGCTTTGAAAAGAAACCGATTGAAAATTAGTAATTATGTTATTTCTGACATATCTATTTTTGGCAACAACATCTGAGCTGCTTTAATTTCGATTCTCAATTCCACAGGTTCATGTCGAGGAAGAGCCATGCACCCCAAGGCACTTGTGTAACGGTTGGTTATCGCAGCACTCGAGCTGGAACTACAAGAGTAGTTGCCATGCTTCCTGCAGCTGAAAAAGGGAAGGTTGCAAGAGTGCAACGTGTAGGAGCAGCGTGCGAGAGTGCGGCGTGTAGGAGTGCAGCGTGCAGCGATGCAGCGGTGCAGCGTGCAGCGGTGGATGCAGCGTGCAGCAGTGCAGAGGTGCAGCGGTGCAGCGGTGTAGAGGTGCAGAGGTGCAGAGGTGCAAAGGTGCAAAGGTGCAGAGGTGCAGAGGTGCAGAGGTGCAGTAGTGCGACACCCTTGGAGTCACGACTACAACCAAGCTCGATGGAGTTTGATGGATGATGATGTGGCAGCCATCAAAGTCGAGTTGTCAATTGGACGTGTGAGTTCTCGTGGAATAGGGGCACGTTCACAGTTGAGGTGGCAAGGAGATGTGTGAATTCCTAGTGAATAGGGACACGTCGACAGGAACAAGGGTTTGATGCGCTGTGGCGCTAGGGTATAAGAGTGTGGAAGGAAAAGGTCGTTGTATCTTCTTTATAACTTTATTCTTGTAAGGAAGTTCTATCTAACGAGACGCTTGAGGAAGGCACTCGTCCTCCTCTAGGAGGGCGAGGGGACCTTGAAAAAAGTAGCCTCGTTTCATTGGTTTCGGAGCGAAGGCGCAATAAGTGTTACTTATTGTGCGACCCTGTGTGGCAAAGTGGAGTAAGGGGTCTAAGAGCAGCGCTAATGGTGCGACCACAAGAGCAGAACGCGAGCAGCTATGGAAGCTACTGAAGTATGGACTACTGAGACGCTGGAGAAGAGCAGCGTTGCAAAGAAAAGAGGTTACCCACCACTGTCGACCCTTTGGACTAGGGTGGGGAAAGCGATCTGCAGTGGTGATGGTCGTGCCAGCGAAAGCGTGCTTTGAAGAAGCCTTGAAAAGGTGATCGCCAGCGAGGACGACAAAGAAGACGGCCCAGGGCCGAACCTGTCGTCTCCGACTATTGGTGTTCGAGTTCGTTGAACGACGAAGAGACTTGACCAAGGCTGCACTAAGTAAAAGTGACGTATGAGCATGGCAGCGCAAGTTCGTGGAAGCCCAACAGTGTGACCTTCCAAGAGAGTTGCAGGTCGTGAGGAACGACTGCGCAGTGTGACCCAGCAAGAGAGTCGCAGATCGTGAGGAACGACTGCACAGTGTGAGCTAGCTTTCGTGTCAGCAGGAGCAACAGGAGCGAGCGTGGTTTTGGGGGCAGAGGTCGTACCATGACAAGTCGTCAGCGACGACCCCCCTTTCTCACAGCAGTCAATTGCAAGTGACTGGCTCGTCTAAGTCGCGTGGGTCGCTAGAGAGCGCCCACCCAGTCGCTGGGATCAGCGCAAGGCTGACAAGCGAAAGATCTGATAGGGTAACCTAAGATCTAAGGTTTTCCTCTTTGAGGATCCCGAAAAGGCAAACCCTGAAAGCAGCTGTTCAGGCTTCGCTTAAGGTTCAAAGAGGTCGCTAGACCCTCTGGAAGCACCTATTGGCTGGTCGCTATCGAGCGCCAGGTCAATGAGGCTTTGCTTGAGATCCAGAGAGGGAGTCGAACCCTCTTAAGCCACCTAACTGGCTCGTCGTTCTATTGTACAAGTCGAGGAGACTGTACACAACAGGGCAAACCTCCTTGGGAGGTGAGTTCGATATCGTTGGTGTTGAGAGTGCAGACGATTCTGCATGAAAACAAAGCGATTGTGGAGACACAAACGGAATCCCAATGAAGGGGATGCAGCGAATGTTACATGCAGCACATTGCAATTTCATTGCAATTACAGCAGATGCAGATGTTGCGATGGAAGCGCAACGACGGAAGAAAGTGGCAGGCGTAAGCCTCGCCTCGGACGCGAAAAGACGGAGTTACAGAAGGCGTTTGGACACTGACAAGAGTGCAACGCCTTGAGAACACAGGCGCAACATTATTACGAGTGGTAACAGTTGCAGCGCATTGAAGCAGCATGTTGCAGTAACTGCGCAATATGCAGGACGAATCGACACATGAAATTCGATCGAATGTTGATCGAACAGTTGCAGCGCGACGCCGCAGTTGCTACTGATAGCCTGACGGTTGATTGCATGGCGATGGAGCAAAAGGTTTGTCGAAATAGTTCGATTGAACTAGACAGCTACTCAGAGGCAGCGACAAGTCTTCTATTGTGCCATGTTTCGAAGATCACTGAACTGAGCCACACCACTCGAAGGTGGAATGTGCAGTCGACTGTGTTGATGCTAAGTGAGCGCTTTTGGCAAAGACTTGAGCAGCTTGTGCGTGGAGAAACGAATCTCACGCGCACCATTGATGGAAAGTGACCCAAGTGCAAAAGCGAACTGCATCAGACTGCGTCAGTTGGGAGTGACACAAGCACAAAGGCAAACTGCAGAAGACTATGCAAGTTTGGATTTCGACCTCTGAGGAGAGAAGTGTGACCAGGCGCCAAGCAAAACACGCCGCATCACCTGCAAGTGATGCCGGGCTGATAAGCCAAGCAACAGCAGCGTGAGAGTTTTGATGAGACGATTCTCAGAGAGGGTGAGAAGCGTGACTGCAAGGAATGCAGTCGTCAAGGTGTTACAGTTGGAGGCATTGCCGCAACTGGCACAAATGAGGGCAGCAAAGACAAGAGAGCCCCAACGAATGTTGCAATCAATTCGATTGTTAATGTTGCAGACATACATCGAAGTTGGCATCGACGACAACACAGTGAACGGAACAAGTGCGAATGATAATGAAGTCAATGATGAGACTGTGGTTGAGGTAGCGCACCGACACACACGAGAGAACCTCTTGAACGAGGATGCTGTTGAAGCACTATATGTGATACCCACTGGGATCAAGCGTGCGATCAAGAATGGATGTTACCTCGGGTGCATCTGGGGATACCACAACGAATTCATATTGACTGCAGCATCTACTGCCAGCAGATTTCGCAGTTCGAACTGAGTTGAACATGCCGCAGCCATGACGTGTTGTTTACATGAACACATGAAACAATACAGCCAATGTGTATCACATTGACTGCAACATACATTGGAGTGTATGATATGGCAAATATTGCAACGAATGCCAAGGCAAATATCAGAGTTACTGATGTGGAGAAGATCACATCGAAATGCTGAGTCAATACCATCTACACTTGCACAAGAGGATGCACATCAAGTGGAAGAAGATCATTATTACTCAAGGAGACATGCAACAAATGCCACAGGAGCTGTTGAGTAATAATTCTGAGTGTGCTACAAAGCAAAGAATGATCTTCCCTCGGAGATGTTGCTGCAATACAAGAGTTGCAGCAAGAGAGCACCCATTGGATGCAAAGTGACTCATGTTTATCCAGCAGTAGGAGTCAGAGGACATGACTTGCTGATGCTGAACCTCTTCTTCAAGAGTTTGAGATGAGTTTGGTGGTATTGTCATCAGATTGAATGAATGCATTGGTCTTTTCGAAATTCGATGCAGAAAATGGACAGATTTTTATAAAGCAAGGCAGAGAATTTGTTTCTCTTTTTGCATTTGATTATACTCACAGATATGGGAAGAAAGAGATACCTTTTCACCACTTGCTGAAAATTTTGGACAGCAACTACATTTCTGAATTAATAGTTTATGAACTGAGAAGAAAAGAAGTGATCAGGATATTAATCTCTTTCATGCATTTATTTCATATGAGAAAAAAAAAGGAATGATCTGATTAGTGATGGAAATTTCAGGAGGAAAATGATTTTCTTTTGAAGGTTTCGGGTCATATGAAAGGTGTTTCAGGCAGAAATCTCTCTGTGGAGTTTTCTGGCTTGATATTGTTGATAGTGGAACTGAAATATTGGAGTCCGATGTGGTGGAAAATGGTCAAGGATTTCTGAAAACTTGTGTTGAATGACAGCTCTGGAAAATATATGGGTTGTGCATTGAAATTCAGTCAAGGACCATGATTTAGTGGATGATATTAAGGAGGACGAAGTTTGTGCACTAGCCAAGGAGGGCTGAGGCTGACCTAAGAAAGGAAGGTCTCTTCAAGAAAATGAAGGGCACATATCCCCACATCTGGATGGGATAGAAAAGAAGAGTCTATCATGTGGAGAAAGAAGATTGGAGATAAAAGAGGATATCAAGCTTGTGAATCAGTTGATTCGAATCAGTTGTATTTGCATCAGTGGTCGAAGGTTGCTTATCCTAAAGGCAACACCTCTGGTGGCAAATAAACTGGAGGTGAAAGGAGTTGCTACAGCAAGGCAAAGAATACCCCAGTTGACAAAGAAAAATGGTCAGAAAAATCGACAGTTCAAGGGACTTGTGAACTGCCGGCTCATTTTGATATGAGATGATGTATGAGGACCAACAGCTTGAGCAAGAGGCCAACTGGATCGCAGCCCAAGAATATATCGATGCCGTTTCTGCCAACGACACAAAAAGATGATTGTATTCACGGTGGTGAGAGCAACCAGTGGCATCAAAGATTTCTGATGGTGAAGCAGCCAAAGGTTTATGGTGTCCACCTCAGAACTTCTGAGTCAGAAGGACAAAAGAAGAAGATGCGAGCTGGTGCATTATGATGCAAGCTCAGGTTGCTGAAGTTGTCTTTTCACCCTTGCCGAGACTTAAGGCCCCAACACAGATGTGTGGAAAGAAGAGGGCATACTATGGATGGTCCAGCCCGGTGACAAATCAGGCTTGGCAAGCTGATGTTGTCTTGGTGTGGATCATGGCTGCAATCTGGAAATTTCAGGAAAATTGCGAGTGCAAGAGAGTGAAAGCAACAACCGATGAAGATGGATGGAGTGAGCTTTATGTGGGAGGTATCCCAAGACATACTCAGTTCAAAGCTCAGTTTTGAGTTGCTAAGAGATCAGCACATGGCATCTTTGGCTGATGTGCAGCCTGGACTGGTCCGGTGTGTGTGCCGCAGCCAGGATTTGCACCTATTACTATGTGAAGAAGAGATCTTGAATGCGGAAACAAGAGCTGCAGCAAGCTGCAGCAAGGATTTGGACAAGGTGCTGATGCAGCAACCAAAGCAAGGATTTGGACAAGGTGCTGATGCAGCAACCAAGGCAAGGATTTGGACAAGGTGCTGATGCAGCAACCAAGGCAAGGATTTGGACAAGGTGCTGATGCAGCAATCGACAACAAGGAGTTGGAAAAGAGAGGCTGATGCAGCAACCTATAGCACGGATTTGACTGAGGTGCTGATGCAGCAACCGACAACAAGGAGTTGGAAAAGAGGGGCTGATGCCACAGCCCACAACAAAGGAGCATCAAGAGTTGCAGCCAAAAGCATTGGCTATGGAGTTCTACAAGAGAACACCCACTTTTATTTGTGGCAAGAATGCAACTGCATGCCGAGAGAGATGATACTATCGCGGACATGGAGCGACGCGAGAGCAATTACAGTAAAATACATATGATGAAACTCAGACCACTAAGAGAGAAGTGCCTTGAGCCTCTCTCAAGACTAGTGGCGGGGTTGAAGAAAGGAATTGAGGACAGAGTTCCTCATGTGATAACAAGGAGAGAAGTGCCTTAGGGCCACTCTCAGAACTTGTGGTGCAGCCGCGGAGAAAAAAAAGGGGTTGAGCGAGAGATCCCCCTAATGAATGAGAAAGTGCTCAGGCTAGGCCGCCTGTACCGAGTTTCGAGGAGTTGAGACAAGCAAGAACGCACTAAGAACAAGCGAGCCTTGGGCCACTTGTAACGCAATTGAGGGGGCAGAAAGAGCCATAGGCCATTTGTCACCAAGAAAAGGGAAGTGGGGATGGGTTCCCTCCCAATTCTGAACCAATTGCGAAGCTTAGGAAGAGCCATATGGGCCACCTAAGGTCAGTGCACGACTAGAACCTTGAGCCACCTGTAGAAGGTTTGAGGAGAGCCGACTCGACGGAGGGCCCCTCCAGATTTCAAGAATTTTATGATACCTCCAAAAAGCGGTCGAGCGTTTGCCGTCGCCTTTCGGAGAAACACCCATCAGACGTCAATGGCGCTTGGATAATATCCACAAACACTTTAGCGTCAAACGGGTAGCTCCCGTAGGGGTTGAGAAAACTTCCCCCATGACTTAAGTGTAGGAAGATTGCAAAGGGAGTAGAGCTAACTGGAGCTTCTTCTGTAGGCAATATGGTGGTGTGAACTATATTGATAAAATATATGGGATTTATCTTACATCCCGTGAGCTCTCAAGCCTGAACGAGCACACGTACGCCTTATTTATCGCTTTGACTGGCTGCAGCCTGCAGGCCATTAGCAGCAAAGTGAATGGTGGATCACCATTGGTGATGTCAGATTTTCCCAAGCTCAGTGAAGATGTTCAAGAATACAACACTGTGAATGCAACGATTGTGCTACAATCGATACGGAGAATGGAATTGGATTACCTTGGAAGAAGAACATGCAAGGCTTGCATGTTCCTGGAGGTTCAGAGGAATGGCGAGATCCACTGCCACTGAAGTGAAGATTCCTCACTGAAGAATCACAAAAAGCTTCTACTCAATCTCCCTGAGTATATTGCTTCCTTATCTCCGTTGCACAAGACGGCGGTGCAATGCCGTGAGTGTGGTTTGTTTCTGAACATTCCCTTCGATATTGATGATTGTTTATATCGTTGTGATCACTCGTGGCAACATTGATTGCCCCTCACTCAGTTTTGAATCCTATTGTTAGGCAAGGGACTACCTAAAGCTGGTGGGGAGGGGGCTTTCAGCGGGTTTTTCAACACGAGTTTAGTGCAGCAAGTGTATGGTTTATTTTTGGGACATCAGTCTCGGGGCTGATGTTGTTTTGAGCATCTGATGTTGAGTCTCACTTGGGACAGTGAGGCTTGATGACTGGAAAAAAGAACATATGATTTTGAGTTCCACTTGGAACAGTGGGGCTTGATGAATGGGGAACGAGAGAGTATGGAATGAAAGAAAAGGGAAGGAAAAGAGTGGGAGTGAATATTTTATGGATGCCCACAGAAGGCAGCAAAATTTCTGAAGGGAAAAAATGCTATGGAAATTTTCAGACATCCATTTGGTGCCCCAATGAAGGGAGCACACGTAAAAAGACAAAGAAAACATGAGAGCACACCCTCTGGATATTATATTTTATTTTCAGGTGCCTCGTTGGTGGGAGCACATAATTCCAGAGAGGGAAGAGTAGTGGACTCAGTTGGTTAATTTTCTGGTGACCTTTGAGGGCAATGAAAACCAACTAGATGTTTCTATTGAAGTGCTGAGAATCGAATCAGTTCGTTGACATGAAACTTTATTCCAATTGATGTTTCAGTTGTCACGATCTTTGTTGGAAGTTAAAACATATTGTGGAGAACAACATGGTTCTCTGATCTATGCTTCTGGTGTGTCTGGAAGTAGCAAGAGGCTACCAAAATTCGACAGCATGTGGAACATGTTGTAATCAGCGTAAATTATGGAGACATCATCGCAGTCATTCTGGAGTGCGATGGAAGTGCAGAAATTCTGGAGTATTGAAGTGCAAGAATTCTGGATTCTGGAAATGCAAAAATTTTGGAGATTGGAAGTGCAGAAATTCTGGAGAAAGCTTGATGATGGAGACTGCATTGCAGAAATTCTGGAGTGCAATCGAGGTGAAGAAACTTGCAGTTCGGGAAAGCAAACAGCGGGACTCCATAAAAGCTTATGCGCTGTCGAATCAAGAGATCAGAAGCTAAGGAATTAAGTGAAGCTGGAATGTGACAAACTGGAGAGTCTCTAGTGGAGACAAATCAGGCAGCAGCGGCAGCAGCAGCAGCAGCAGCAGCAGCAATCCAAATATTGCAAGAAGAGGAGCTCTGGAAACTCAAGAGCAGAGAAAGGATATTTCAGTGTGCGGAAGAGAGATTTGAAAGAAATAAAATAAAAAAAGAATGCTGATTTTTCAAAAGATTATTCAGTGACTTGGAGGTGAATGAATGGTTCAAAGAAAGAGCATGATTAGTTGTCCTTTCACCTGGTTTGAGAAAAGATATATATGAGCAAAGGAAAACATTGGTGGAATACTTGATGGACAGAAGTATATTTTTGGAGTGATACAAGATGATTTTCTGAATGTTAAAGGATTTTCTTTTCAGCCAGATGTTTTTCATTTTCATTTTCAGTTTGAAGTAAAGAGATGATTTTCTCGATTTTATGGACAAAGCGAAAGAAAATATTATGCCAGTCTCGTACTCTTTTCGTGTTTGGACACTGAAAGATATTCTGATTTGGATTGTGAGATGCCTTATGGATTGTGATACTTTATGCAACGGGTTTTATTTGAGACATGCTCTCCACGGCAGTGTTGGAACTTACTGCCAACCTGGTGGGGAGGAATGTAACGGTTGGTTATCGCAGCACTCGAGCTGGAACTACAAGAGTAGTTGCCATGCTTCCTGCAGCTGAAAAAGGGAAGGTTGCAAGAGTGCAACGTGTAGGAGCAGCGTGCGAGAGTGCGGCGTGTAGGAGTGCAGCGTGCAGCGATGCAGCGGTGCAGCGTGCAGCGGTGGATGCAGCGTGCAGCAGTGCAGAGGTGCAGCGGTGCAGCGGTGTAGAGGTGCAGAGGTGCAGAGGTGCAAAGGTGCAAAGGTGCAGAGGTGCAGAGGTGCAGAGGTGCAGTAGTGCGACACCCTTGGAGTCACGACTACAACCAAGCTCGATGGAGTTTGATGGATGATGATGTGGCAGCCATCAAAGTCGAGTTGTCAATTGGACGTGTGAGTTCTCGTGGAATAGGGGCACGTTCACAGTTGAGGTGGCAAGGAGATGTGTGAATTCCTAGTGAATAGGGACACGTCGACAGGAACAAGGGTTTGATGCGCTGTGGCGCTAGGGTATAAGAGTGTGGAAGGAAAAGGTCGTTGTATCTTCTTTATAACTTTATTCTTGTAAGGAAGTTCTATCTAACGAGACGCTTGAGGAAGGCACTCGTCCTCCTCTAGGAGGGCGAGGGGACCTTGAAAAAAGTAGCCTCGTTTCAACTTGGTTGTTCCCTGTCATTTGACAGGTGGGCCTCTGTTGCAAGACTCTATTTTTGGAAATAAAAATTGCGTTGATTAAATGTGCTCCTTCCTGGTTTCCAGATTGCTGGAATAATTTCAAATTTTGGAGGGTATTTTTTTTTTGCTCTATTGTGTTCTTGTTTCCCCCCCCCCTCCCAAACAAAAAAACTGACATGGACTCATCATCTTGCCTGGATAATTCTTGACTGTTGTTTTTTTTATATTGTTTTTTTTTCAATGCAGCATATTATGGCAGACTGAGGGAAGAGAAAATTAGGAAGGCGGAACTGGCTAACCCCAAGGTAATTGGCTGTTGAATAATCTCCAGTTTTTTTTTGGTATATGGCCGAGGGAAAGGGTGCAAGGGTGAAATTATTATTATTATTTTTTTTTAAATCTGGTAATTGTGCACTTGTGATGTCAAACTAAAAGTCAGGGGTTTTTTTCCACCGACCAACAAAAAAACAGAGTCATAGGCAATTTCTCTCTCCAGTTTTCTTCTCCCTGTTATTTTACCCATAATCAAAAAAAGCCTACCCTGGCCTGTCCACTGGCACTCTTTTCGTTTTTCTCTTCTTTTTTCTTAGACTTCAGCAGATGAGTAAGTGACTGAATGCTTTTTGATTGGGAGTTGTGTTGCTGCTGCACCACTGGAAGGTTTTTGTGTTGAATCGAGACCGACAACCACAGAGTTGATATTGTTTAAGGTTTCAGTTGTGCTCACAGGGCGGTGCCAGAAAGAATGGTCCGCAGAATCGACCAAAAGCTGATACGAAGAATCTCGCCGGCCCAAAATTAAGGAGGCCAAAGGCTGAACCAAGGCAGCGCGCTGCCAACCCAAAACTGAGGGAGCCAAAGACTGATCAGAAGAGACCTGCCAACCCGAAACCAAAGAAGCCAGTTGCCAGCCTCAAACCAAGAAAACCAGATGCAGAACCAAAACAGCGTGCTGCCAACCTGAAACCAAGGGAGCCCAAGACTGATCCGAGGAGGGGTGCTGATCCCAAAGCAAGGAAGCCAAAGGCTGACCCAAAACAGCGTGCTGCAAACCCAAAACCGAAGAAGCCAGAGGCTGTTCCATCCCCCATTATCAACCGATGGAGGAGGATGCCAAAGCCTGGTGAAAGGACCTTGCTGAGGGGAATGGTGAATAGACCGCCACCGGGGACACGTCCAGTCAAGGCAACTCGACCTGTTGAAGCCAAAACATCCGAACCGGAATGGTATGGACTGACAGGAACGATAAAACTGCAGTTTTGCACAAAAAAATAAAAATTCTTAGTTCTTGATGTCTTTTAATCATGATAAATCGATTACGCTTTAAGGTTCCTTAAATTTTTTCTCTCTCTTCATAAATTTTCCTTGCAGAAGGGACAGTCAAGAGCTGAAAGCAAGTGTGTGTGCGTGTGTTTTTTTGGGGGGCAGGCCAAAGTACAAACCTCCCTATGGGGTAAATTTTCGAGTTTACCGTCGAGCGAAAAGAAGCATCGGGCAGAGTAGCAAGAATGCCAATACCAGCACCAGCAGGTAACAATAATTTTTGCTCTCTTTATTTTATTTGTATGTTTCTTCCTTTCTTTCGTTTTCATGCACGGGTTTATTGAGTTCTGTTATGGGGTGCTGGTGTTCGAAACTGAAAAACAAAAACTGAAACTGTGTGCTCTTGGCTGCAGAAACTGAAGCCCATCAAGGTGCTCAGAACAACACTCGCTTACCACATGTTGAAAAGGACAAGGAGGTGATTTGGTAGCAAGCAAGCCATTGCAGCCACCTTGATCCGATCCCCGCACAGCCAGGCCGCCAACTGTCTCCAACCGTCGATTGAATCGAATGACTGACTTCATTTCGATCGGATCCAGGTCAGACTTCAAAAAGACCAAGAGGAAAAAAAAAGTCGAGACCGTTGTGTTCCTTCCGACTGGCTGATGCCTCCACAAAGAATCCCGCCCACTGTTTTTTTTCTTTCAGTTCTTTGGAAATGCTCTGTGAATGGATGAACGATTATCATGATGCATCAAGAGGCACCAAGAAGAAAAATTGGGAGGTGCACAATCTTTGTTGTTGGATGGGTTTTCTTTGTAATATTTTGAACAATGCTGAATTCGTATAAATAAAGTTTTGGGGAAAAGAAGGTGCCAGGGGTAAGAATCTCTCCATTGTTTTCTCATTGTTTTGAGCAACTGTGACCCGGAAGGCCTCTCTGTTGGTTTTTTGCAAGCCGTGGTACACCATTAATGGTGAGTCATGTGATAGAAATTGGTGCAATACTTCATTCAGAAATCCATGCGTGCATTAATGCAGGCAAAAAACAACATACTTTCTGCTCATCAAAGTAACACAGACTGGGAAGACATCAAAACCAAGCCAGTTTGATATGGATTGTATTGAGTCCCTTCGTTAATTACATAAATGATTTGCCAGCCATAGAAAGTACATCCTAACTTCTCGAGGAGTTTTTCACAACATCAGTATGCTTCACCATACAAAAATGATGAAATCAAAAGAAGATTGTCTTCTTGAAATTGAATGAATTTTACGTTCTCGACAAAAAAAAAGGAATTGTAAAATATCAGTTTGCTTCCTGCTTGCCTGTCATCGAATTGATGAAGGCTTTATCATGTTTTCGTCATTGCAGTGGAAATGGAACCACTGTTGGTATTTCACCATTTTTTCCAATCTTTTTTGGGTGGGATTTTTGTTTCTTTCTGCTGGGTATTGAATGGATGAAGGTGGATGGACAAAATACCCTGTCAATTTTGTTCTTTTTTTTTATACAAACCAAAACAGGAATTTTCAGTGCTCGGATGAGGGTGTGTGCAAATTTTCTGTCACCTAGTTTTTTCCATTTTTTTTATTTTTTTTCCCTCTCTTTCCTTTCCCCCAAGAAATATTTTGGTCTTTCCTGCCCACTTTTTCTGGGGGGAATGCATGAGCTGGCTGAATTTCTTTTTAGAAATTTTCAATCGCACTTCCTGGCGCAACCTTTTCTCCAGAGTCACTGAGTGCTATTTCAGTTCCATACGGGGCATTGCATATCATTGTCTATGCTGCCAAAGTGTGCGATTCGAATTTCATGCACTTGGGGAATTTCTTTAAAGAAAAGAGCCCATAAAAAAACCCCACGCACTTGCCAATGTGCTTCCTCAAATTTCGAATTCGGGGACTTGGCATCAACACAACAAATCGAAAAGCAGTCTTTTCATGGTGGTAAGATAATATCCACGGTGGAGACGGACTTTGTGCTCCCATAACGCAAATACAACGAACCATACCACCCAGAATTTTTTTGGGAAAGCCATTTCTGTTCAAAGGTGGAGCAGCAAATAAACGGGAAAAGTGTGGACAATCTTGATGCAATTCAAGAACTTGTAGGCATCGATTGTGCAGGCCCACCACCACAACAAAAATGGGAAAGAAAAGGTCGGAAAAAATAATCGAAGAATGAATTTCCTCACGGGTTTATTTCAGGAAATGCGCATCCAGTTTCAGAAACAGTTTCTTTTACATTTTTTTTCTGCACCAGCCTTGTTTTTTTCCGCTTTCATTCCTGAGATAAAACTTATCAACCATTGAAGCCCCTCATCCTGAAAATCTGATAGAACTCGAGCATTGAAGAACTGCCCCCGCCTCCCAGCAGAACAGCAATGAAAAGCCACTTTCCAAGGTAGAACACAATTTCTTTCTCTTTTTTGATTTATTCTTGGGAAAAGGGGGTGGTGGGGAGCCCCAAAAGAGCACTCAAAAAGTTGGTGAAAATTTTCCGAGCGCAGTGGAGCAATCCAAAGACCTCAGCTCACAAGTTGCGACCCCTTTGCTGCCCAAATTTCGCGTTATTCCGTTCCATTTCGAAGATTTCACCGCAGACTGTCGCGGAAGAGACATCGTGGTAATTTTCGAACTTTTTCTTGATCGCTCCGTCGGTCATGGAGCGTAAAGATTTTTTTTTTGCTGAGTAGATCTCTAATCTCTCGCAATCCACCTGGCCAGGACTTCATCCCCTTCCGCAATATACCGACATCCAACCTGCGTCAGTGTCCGAGTTCGTCTTCTTCCGCCCTTGCCTATCTTCGTATTCACCAGACTCCACTACAACTCGTCGCAATGGCTTCCGCTATGGCTTCTTCCACCATCATGGGTACCTCTTTGGCCCAGAAGGTTAACAGGACCGGTAAGCATCGTCTGGCTGTGTTCTATGGGCGGTAACAGTGTATGTTTAGCGTCGGTTTCGGTGCTCGAAACAGCGATAGTCTCGAGAGGTCGGTTTAGATCCCCTCCCTGTGATAACACCGGGTAGCCTCAGGGGCGCTGTAAACGTGTGCGGGTGGAAAAGTTGTTTTCTTGAACGATGGGTGCCCACTCCGATACGTGGGGCTCTTGACCGTGTCTAGTATCAGAGCACGGCGCGGTGCGAGTGTGCTTTTAGAGTGAGTTGAATCTGTCACCGGGATGGGCACTCGCTGATCTCTCCCCTCGTTTGGGGTTGTTTTTCTCAGCTTCCAAGCCCGCCGCCCGCCTTGTCGTGCGTGCGTCCTTGAAGAAGAACGTCCAGAAGCTGGTCGCTGCTGGAATGTCTGCTCCAGTCATCCTCGCCTCCCACCCAGCTTTCGCTGCTGTTGTGAGTTACCAATACAACGAACTTATCCAACGTTTTAAAACTTTTTTTTTTGGCCAAACCCTCATTTGACACCATCATTGTCTTTCCAGAATGATTCTCTGGATATTTTTGTCAACTCCTTCTTTGGATGCTTTTGTGGGTAATTGGCATATTCTACTATCTACGCAAAGGGTTAGGTTCAAAATGCGAAGTCCTATGAAACATTTCTTAGTTTTCTTGGCGGTGCGTTTTTGGATTGGGTGGGGTGCTGGAATGAAAAATCTCAGAGTACCCATGCTGGTCTACGCCGAAACCTCCGTCGTTCTGAGATTAGATTTTGCAGATTTACCATACAATATCATAGGGCACCTGCCCCGAAACAAACCTTGCTCTTGTTTTTAAGTACGTTCGATTCTGTAACAGGCAATCCATGATATAAAACGTTAGCACCAGTAGATCCCCCGTCCTTACGTTAATCAATTATTCTGTGTTTCAGGTCGAAGAGCGATTGAACGGTGATGGAACTGGCCGAGCCCTCGGAATCAACGACTCTGCCCTCGGCCTTGCCTTGGTCGGCACCTTCACCTTGGTCTGGGCTCTCTACTACAACTCCCAGAAAGAGCTCGGAGGTGACGAGAACGACGAGTCTGGATTGACCTTGTAAGGAAAATATCGAGATCTCATATACCATGGGTTTTTGAGGTTTATTGAAACCCCCTGAAAGAAAAGGCAATCTATCTGTAATTTTGTCCGATACGACGAGTCCGGTTTTTGATTTGGTGTCGTCGATTTGGTGTCGAACACTGGGAAGAACAATTTACAATGTAGTGTTTTTGATGGCTGGTTGATACGAGAAAGAAAAAGAGAAGTTATATGATGTAAAAATGGACTTCTGTGGAGTCTTGAGAAAACAAACAAACAGAGCGGAATGCTGCAGAGGAGTGTGTTTTTCCTCACTAAAGTGATTTTGGGGATTTCTGTTGGTATGGAAAACCACCACGACTAATCACCAGTACACATCTCTGGTGGGATTGACTAATGCAACTCAGAAAACTGACATCAACATCGATTCATTCCAACCTGTTCCCAGATTCTAAACACCCTCCCATCCTGCATCAACATTTCTTCCAACACCACTTGATCTCGATTTCCCCCACATAATCATTTATCGCGCACTATAACGTGAGCTGCCCTCCATGTCCATGAATGGTCCTTGGGCCTGTGATAATCGAATGTGCAAAACGCGTCTCTCTGCAGCACTTCTTTCCGTAGTCCTGGTACTGATTCTGATACATCTGCGCGCAGTGCCAGCCCGTCTCCTGCGACGAAGTCCTCGGCCTGGACAATATTTGGTTTGGGTGAAGTGGATTTCTGAAATGCTTTCCGCGATCCCCCATCAGACTCCGGTGACTGCTGTAGAGATGCCCCCTCGATGGCGCTCTCTGGCCAGGATCTGACGACCCTGGAGGGTTCAAGGCATGTTCCGCGGATAGGAATTGATAACTGCTAAGCCTCTGGGGACCTGGCCAGCAGCAGAAAAAACTGGTTGAAAACGAGGCACATAATACCCTGTTCGATGTCTTTTGGGAGATTCTCTGGGTTCGAGGTTAGTCACCAGCAACTCCAGCTGCTGTGGGCGTAGGCAGTCGGTCTTCCGCAGCTCCACACTCATCGTCATTTTCCAACGCTTCGTCTTGGAACTCTTCCCCCATCAGGTACACGGGTATTCTCATCGCGTGAGCGCCATAGGGCGGCGCCAGGTACCTTCGCGGCTGAGATGGCAATCCTGTTCGCATTCATATGTGAAACTGGGTCGATGAAGTTCACAGCGACTGATCAGGATGTGTTTTGGGAGGACCCCATGGAAGAGATGCACAGACCCCAACCGACCAGAAATAATATCGTAGGGCTGGACTTCAGGAATGCCGTATTCCGTTCTCACGCCGACGGCGCGCTCCTTCGCTGAACGCGACAGAATGGCGCGGATGTCTTCGTGGGGCTGTCTGCTGGAAGGCCTCATCGGGTCAGGCAGCCAACAGAACCTCTCGTTCCGTAGGGAGAAAGACGACATGGGCCCATCAAATTGGACAGAGCTTTTCGTGCGCGCATATTTGGGAGGTTTGTTTGGGGTCGTCACGCCGAAGAATTTCCGCAAGCACTCTTGGCGGTAGGCCTCCAGTTCGAACCCACACAATCCGCCATGTCCTCCACCAGACATTGCAAGGGCCGTCCTTTATTCGACGCGGTGTGTTTGCAACTCTGCTTCAGTCCGGGTGATGATCAACAGCGCGGAAAGTGCGCCTTAAGTCACCAAATCGGTTGTAGTTATGACTTAGCTTGCTGGCCTCGTTCGTGTCTGAACAACACAATGCATCATCCAGCAACTCAGTGACCTCGCGTCGAGACCTCGACGAGCCGCCAACACACGGCCAGCAAGCAGTGAGGACTCATAAAACACGGCTGTTTTCGATATATGACCATCTTGCGATCAAGCGAAAGTCGTTCACAAGGGGCTCCCCCTGTGGAGACTTCAAAAATGACTCCTACGATCTTTCTGAGGTCTTCTCGCGCACCCGCCGCCTTTCGGCCCGTTGAAAGTCAGCGGCGTCAACCGCGAGTCAAAATGTTGTTCCGTGGCAATTGCGTTGGGTTCATGCGAACACAGTCCGCTGAGCAACTCTGAAGATTGTCCTCCGCTTGAAGTAACCCCCACGATCGACATTCTGTGTTGTGGGTCAATCATGGAAGGCATCGTAATGTTGGTTGTTGACCAGTTGCAGAGTTCAGTACTTTCTTTCAGCACTGATGGCCTGGTGGTTCTTTGGCTGAAACGCAAGCGGTGGTGGAGTGAACTCCATCGCTCCTGGCGATTGCTCCAGGTTGGAGGATGGTCACAATCACGATTATCAAGCCATTGTGTTGACTCACCATGAACGCCAAAGCTGTGTGTTCGTCGAGCATTGACGATGCTGAACAGCGTTGGCGTTCGTTTCGCGTTTTCGCCGTCGACGCAGCGTCGAAAAGCGTTTTCGCACCCCCGCAATCGTCGAATCAGTCGTCGGCCGCAGCGATGGCCCGCCACCGTTCGTGCGGAGTCGTCCGATGGTGGGTTTCTTGTTAAGAACGAATTCCCCATGCCTGTTGGACGTCTCTTGTCGTGTTTTTTGTGCCGAGATTTAAGTCGGGTGGATGTTGCTTTGGTCGTTGGTAGAGATGCACCAGTTCTGGGAAAAGGTCGAGTCCACCCAAAATGAGCTCCACGAATTGGAACAGGAGAGAGACGACGCTGCGAGAAAAGGTTCTGTGCTGTCGGGATCTTTTCATCACGTTCGTCTGGTGGCTGATTCAGTTTGCCAGTTCATAATGCGCTTTTTGTGGTGGAACGACAGCTGACGAACACTCCCGCCGAAGTAGACGTCTCACCGAAGCCATCCAAAACATGTACGAGGCCGCTTTCGGTGCCGTGAAAGAAGGAAACGAGGGCGACGCGGCGCGCTTGCTACGGGTTGGTGTATGCGTGCCGTTATTCACGGCGTCTCGCCATAAGTTGCCGTGCGACTTTCTTTTTCTCGGTTTCTGGCACGAACTTGGGTTGATTCGGACTTGATATTTTCCCAGGACAAAACAAACGTAATGAGCGCGTTGGAGGCGGCGCGATCCAGAGCAGAGGCGAACGCCGCCTTGGCCGCGAAACTGGAGCACGTCATAGGTACGTCGCTGTGTAGCCTTCCGAAGCCTTTACACAAACTGACGAGTTTTCACAACTTGGGTGTGGGGTTACTCAATCGTGTGTCAGTAAAATGTGACGATTTCTGAGCAGAACGTCATGACTGGCTGTTTCATTGAAGGGGACAAGCAAATGAATCTGTTGGAGATGATTCAAAAGGCTGGAAAAGGCATGGAAAAACCAGACAAAGAAATCGAGGAGATGGAGGAAACCGTTGTCAGATCGACAGGGGAGAGTGCCTGGGCTTCGAAAACATTACAACCGGAAGAATCCACCTCCAAT
The DNA here is from genome assembly GCA_030272585.1 of Bryopsis sp. KO-2023. Lineage (NCBI taxonomy): Eukaryota > Viridiplantae > Chlorophyta > Ulvophyceae > Bryopsidales > Bryopsidaceae > Bryopsis > Bryopsis sp. KO-2023. The sequence goes on along the minus strand of BSYQ01000004.1, from coordinate 3,326,354 downwards.
GAAGCCTAGCTATCAGGGCAAACCTCGATTTCTATTCCCTCCCAATTCGCACACGCAAGTGCTGTCTTTATGTGGAGCTGGTCCTTGTTGGTTGTCGAGCTCCGTCATGGAACCTCCACAGAGAGTGTCGATTTTTGTTAGGGGTGTTTCCAGTGAAACCCCCCTTCATGATGATGGTCTTTTTGTCATTCGTATCTATTTTGATGAATGGTTGGGTGTAAGAATCCAGAGCTCCAGGTCACTTGTGCGCTCAAACCCCAGCTTCTGCCGAAACCAATGGCAGCTGCCGTCAGAAACAAATTCGAATCAAACCTGTCCAGAACAGCGGACAAAGCTCCATGTGAACTTGCTTACTTTGGGTACATCATCTATGGGTATTGGGTGGCCGAAGAACATTTTCCCAGCATCTGGCTGATCACTGGGTTCCTTTGTCGCAATGAACTCCATCAGGTGCTCGTATGCTGGGGCTCTGGCCTCCAGATCTTCGATCGTGAAATTCATTCGCTTCTCGAGGGCCATGTAGCATCTGGGGGTGTTTCCATGGCGGATAGAAAGTGCAAAGAATGCTTGCAAGCATGCCAGAAAAGCATCTGTCATTTCATCATCGAAAACCACATCGGCAGCTAAATAGGTATCGGTTTTTTGCAAGGTGTGCATGTCCTCTTGGGACCAATCGTAATTGACGGTGCCTCCATAGCGAGAATCGCCAGTCTGCAGGGCCAAAAGTTGTGTTCAGTGTCACTCACCGCAGGTCAAAATCATGCAACTCTACCCCTCTCCGAAAACTTGTTTTGGTTATTTCCCTGGATCTCTGTCAACAATGCAAGGATGTGCATCAAATCGTGGATTCCACTGGCCATTGGTTGAGCATGACATTCAATCTTGCCTGAATCTGGGTGCCCTCCCCAGCTCCAAGCAGAAACCTCGGCGGCTGAGACCAATCCAGGCGACGAATTCTGACATGTCCATCGGTCCCAGGCAAATTTGCTTTCACGTTTTCTTCAGCAAGAGTTAGTGCCTGCGCGTTGGCATCAGTAAGAAACACATTCTGGGGGATGGTGCCCAGAGCAATCCCCAAGAGGCCCACACCGCACCCGAGCTCCACGATTGTCTTCCCTTGAAAAAGATCTTGTCGACTCAGGATGAATTCTGACATCAAGCATGCCCCCCTCCACACCTGCAATCCTTTCCCATCAATGCTGCTAGTTGTTTACGATGTGCCAACCCCATATTCATATTCATATTTGAGCTCAAAATGAAACCAAATATCATGCATGACAGATGCCATTCAAGTGATGTGCATGTGTCCCCATCATCAAAATCTCTGAAAATTCTGTTGTTCGCCACCTCCAGTTTCGAAACACCACTCACCTGTGTTCCGACATCTTTCAGAATAGTTTTCCGAAAGTGCCGCAACGTCCAGTTCTTTCGGTGCTTCCTTGGACGTCTCCTGACGACAAGATCGCCGTCCGCATCCAGAATGGGCACGTCGTCAAGGGACGCTCGAGATGGCATGCACTCGCCATCGTCCGAGCATGAATCGTCTGTTTCAACAGGGAACACCGTGGTCCATTCTCCCTCTCCTGGCGGGCAAGATTCGACATGCACCTCACTCAAGAACATGTCCATCGTCAAGAATCAGCCAGGATTTGCCTCTCGAGCAGACCATCGTCCTCTTTTGCCAGCACCAACACCTATACATATTACACACACACACACCCCAACCTAGCGCTGTCATCTCGTGTATCGTATGTAAACTCTTGCAATCCTTCTCAACTCAGCATGGCCCGCCGCCTCAGATGTGATTCTGCCAGCTTCTCCTTTTCTCTGATAGATTCGTTCCAGGATGGCCACTGTTTTCGTCTATGGGACGCTGATGGACGAAGCCGTGGCGGGGCGTGTGTTGGGTAGAATTCCAGAGTCCAAAGCGGCGGTGCTGAAGGGATATCGACGATGGAGCCTGAAAGATCGGCTTTACCCTGGCGTTCAGAAAACTGTGGAGAGTGATCGGGTTCGAGGAAAAGTGAGAAGCATCACATCTTGGATTGATCATTGCAGCCTTTTTGTATTGGTGTGTTTGATATTCCTCCCTGAAGCTTTGAAGATCAGGATGTTGCCAATTGGCAAAAAGATGAAAACTAAAAATCATATATATATACACCGCATACATATAATCTCTATTAAAAATTACACTCAAACATGGTGCGTGTGGTGTTTTTAGGTTGTCAGCGTCTTGCAGGATGACATGCAAATCCTTGATGGCAAGTATCCATAATAAAACTGATCTCACGAAAAAAAAAACTCATCATGCATCAATGTTCCGTGGGTTTTTAATTTGTTCGAAAAAATTGACCCACACAGAAAGAAAGCATCTTCTGAAGATTATGATTTTGGTGTTGCAGATTATGAAGGGCCCGAATACTTCAGAGAAAACGTAACGGTGGAAGTCGATGTGAGTTGCTGTGCTTGGAGCAAAAAAAAAAGAAGAAGAAGAAAAATAAAATAATAAAAAATAATAAAAACAACCAGAGAAATAGAAAAAAAAATGATTAAAATTTCCAAATGGTTTTCATGATTTTCTGGCTGCAGGGAGATGGCAACAGAGATGCCTTCATATATTTGTGGAAGGAGCATCTCAGGTACGTCTCATGGGCCCCTTTAAAAAACCATACTGCAACTCAAATTTGGACTCTTTTTTTTCAAAAAGCTGGCTCTCTGATGATATCAATTAATAAAGAAGAAAATAGATAGAAATAATTTAACAACAAGAAAATAATTCTGGATTGTGTCCAGAATCTGCATGAGTTTTTTGTTTTGTTTCTTCCGAGTATAGTGCATCGAACCCTTGCTACGTTAGTCCGTGTGAAACGCATTCTTTCCTTCACTGTTTTTTTTTTTTTTTTTGTTGCGGGTTGGCCGCAACACATCAAATCCACTGCTGGAGAGTTTTTGGACATCATTTAAATAATGTATTTCTGGGTTTGGATGGCAGTGATCAGCTGCTTGGGGACTGGAGCTTTGAAGATTTCTTGGAACAGCACAGGGATACATTCCTGAGCTATGAATTTTTCTCAAGCGACCGCCCCAAAACTTGACAAAAGAGAAGCCCTGATCGACTCCAAAATTATTCTCCCTGCAGAGAAGGTGTTGCGAAAGACTGGTTGAACTCTTTGGGCAAACCATTATTTATTGAATCAGGGCTAGAAACCTGGGTGCGTTTGATTGTCCTGGCTGAAAACGTCCAGAGCCGACATCCAGTTGTGTAAGTGGAGTATCTCCTCTTTGGTCAATCCAACCAACATGTCAGAAAGGCTGACTGCAAGGAAAGGCGAAAGCAAGCCCAAAATTTGAAGGGTTTTCTTGTCTTGCAGTTTTTGCATGTCGACCAATGATAAATTCACCCAAATCCTTGGCACCAGCAAGCATAATCAGGTTCTGTTTACTGCAACGAAACACGATCCGAGTGTTTGCTGTGTATTTCCCAAAATGACTGTGGAGGTCACAGGGGAAGGGCAGCTTCCGATCTGGATCATGTGGGCTCAAGATTACGTGATCTGTGATTAGTCTCCATCGGGTCCAGTGCAGACAAAGGACTTCGCACGGCTGATCGTCAGCTGTTGTTTGGGTTCGTCCAGACGTACAAGCAAACGCAACGAAGGTTTTTCTATGTCGGTCCCCGTTTGTCCCGTGTGTTGCGAGACTCTCGGCTGTTACGGAGGTCCAACCACTCTGCCCTGCGGTGAGCTCAAGGATTCTGTTCTTTTTTCCTTTTTGACGAAATCTTTCACGACAGAGCAACGTTTTCCTTCGCGGAGTTTCAACGCCGTCGGATATCCACCAGCTTGCGTGCGATATTCCCCGAATCCCTGACCACGCTTCCAATTCTTCTCCTTGAAAAGACGTTGGAAATCTTGCCACCCAGGCCACAATGGATGTCTCACCTGCATGGAAGCCGTCCAGTCTCGTCGCAGCGAGTGCCCGCTATGTCGGTCACCGATCGGGAACCTCGCGTTGACGGTGAATCGCCAGCTCAGGGATTTGGTGTCCGTCGCGTCGAGGCTGGAAATTGACGAGCAGTCGCGCAAGGAGGGCTGGGAAACTTTCCCTTCGCCTCGAATAACGTCGAAACACTATGCCTCTGAGCTGCGCTCGACGAATGAGACAGGTGGGGGGTAATTTTGTCAGTTTTGGGTTGGTTGGGGGTCGTCGAGTGACGCTTTTGCTTGGGGGATTCTTTGGACGGCGTTTTTTTTTGGGGGGGGGGGGGAAAGGGACATTTTTTTTGGGGTGAAAACTGAGGATTCCTTTTTTTTTCTTGATTTTTTGCGTTTTGGGAATGGCAGCTTCTCCTCCCAGTGCCCCTCCATTGCAAGGATCCGACAGCATGATTGCAGATGTTCTATCTTTCACTCCGCCCGTCTGGGTGCCTGACAGTGCTTCCAATGAATGCACCGCGTGTCTTTTGCCTTTCAAATTGGTGGGGAGATTGAGACATCACTGTCGGCTGTGTGGAAAGATTTTTTGCACTGAATGCTCCAGCAAAAGGATGCTTTTGCCTCCGACTTTCAACACAAGGTAGGGGCCGCTTTTCTTTGATGGGAGAGGGGGGGAGCTGAGGCAAAAAAAAAGAAAATCCAGCTCCATCCCCACAATTTTCTAGGAAGAATTCGAATGCTTGATCCAGTGTTTGAGATGATGGAAAAAAAAAAGGAAGTCTGGCAGTGTTCAGCAATTTAGTTCAACGACACACAGACTTCTCTGTTGTGTTTCCCTTATCAATATTCAAAGCCTTTCTTTACTGGGGTTATCCTCTTTTTCTTTTTCGCATCGGCAAACTGCACCTGATATAAAATCAATAGAGTCACCATACCAGCAAGGGCTTTTCAAAACAACCGGGTGGAATTTGACAGGGTGCCAGAGAGAGTCTGCGACTTGTGTGCCGGTGTGTTGGCTCCATGTCAGTCCCAGCTGGTTGCGACGATGAGCGTAGCATCCCAGCCCCCCATTCACGATGTGATTGATGGGACATCTGTGCGATCATTAGTCAATAATCCTCTCTCCAATTCCCTCGCTGATGATATCTACAAGGCTTCCAACATTTTGAAAATGTTCAAAAAGGTGGAGGAAGAAAGTAGGGAAAAAAAAAAGATATGCAGAATATAGTTGAATTTATTGTTCAACTTATGGGGAAAGGGGTGGATAGCTTCTTTTTTCGGTTTTTTGTTTTTATTTTTTACTTTGTTTTATTTGTGTTTTTTTTGGGGGGAAAGCTGTGGTTTGCAAGGGAATTATTGTGGGCAACAGCATTTGACGAAAAAGCTGAGGATGGTGTGTGTGGCAGATTTCCTTTTCTTTTCGAACAGTGTTTTGCTTTTTGTATTCAGATGGTAGGTTTTCTGCCTGCCATGGTCAAATTGGAAGATTTTCAAAATGCTGCTGGCATTGCTGTGATTTCGGAGGCAAAATTGGGCTTTGGATTCTGGTCAGGCCGGCTGGGAACGGGTAGGCAATTGCCTGAACGAAAAAAACCCTATGTCAATTAAAGCCTGAGTTGGCAGTGCCATAATTGGCGGCATTTTTTTGCCGTAATTTCCAAAATGGGTATGATAGGTTCGAGTGTAGTATGTGTTATGGGTTGATATATTATCTGGCCGAGTGAAGTTTGGATCTGGTTGCAATAAAGCGGTGATAATGTCTTGTTTCGTGCAGGGTTGGTGGTTTCTCGTGGGCCCACTGGGGTGTGGAGTGCGCCTTCCGCTGTGGTTTCATCGGGTGCTGGATGGGGGTTGCAAGCTGGTGGCGAAATCACGGATCTGATTATCATCCTTCCAACCAGAGAATCTGTTGAGGCTTTCACAGGTGTTGAATCTCATACACTGTGCGTTGAATTGAAATCATGATTTCTTACACTAAGGTTTTCGGGTAGAAAAATCATGTGTGTGTGTTTTTTGGGGGAGGGGGTAGTGTGCCATCCTTCTTTGGTGGGTTTGAATCATGCAGGTGCTGCCAGTTTGTCTGGTGTTTTTCTTTCCGCTCGAATTTGGACTGATTATTTGTATGGCTTTTTGGTGGTAGGTGATGCTCGTGTCACTTTCGGTGGATCCGTTGGCGTAGCTCTTGGTGTTGGAGGGGCGAGGCAAGCAGAAACAATCGTCAAGGTAAATTTTGAACAAAATGCGTGTTTCCCTGCATCCCTTTGTTCCCTGTATTGTTTCCTGCAACTTTTTCTTTTCACCACAATCCTGATGAGTGGTCTTAGATCCATGTCTTGTATATTTTGAGATATATTCGCTCATCTGTCAAGTCCCTTTCGTTTCGGAGAAAAGCATGCGGAATTGCGTCATTTTGGAGAATGTGTGACAGTCATAGAGACTTCAGCAAACTCACCTGTCATCTCACTCTTATTACTCCTATTTTTAGGTGGGAAAGGGAGGCAAATCTGCAAGGTGCTTTTCGTACGGCATCAGCCGCGGTGCATTCGTTGGTCTATCCATCGAAGGTGCAGTCATCAAAACCAGGGACGATATCAACCACAACTTTTACGGCCTTCCTATCCCCTCCAAAGAGCTCCTGAGCGGAACCGTCGTTGAACCTCCCCCAGGGGCATCAGTGCTGTACAAAGCCCTGAACGATTTGTTCGACGAGAATGTGTCTATGAATGCTCTGGAGGACATGCCTGGCGATCAGCACCCAGGGGTGGTTCCTTTGGCAGATTCTGTTGTGCATGAGCAGCCCCCCTCAGGCCATCATCAACTCCGGCAATCGGTTCATGAGGATTTAGGCACTTCCAGGATTTCTTTGAGGACCACGGTTGTGGATGATGGGGTTTCTGAGTCTGACTTGAACGAATCTAATGGATTCCAGGGGTTGGAGGATGGACGCATGCCAGATGTGCCTCAGTTCAGAAATGGTGTTGGTGTCGGTGGTGTTAGTTTAGTTCCCAGCATCTTTGTGGAAAGCCATGACAGACAGACTGCGGAGGAAGCTGATGAAGCAGTCCCTGTGATGCTATGGTCATCATAACGACAACGAAAGAAATTTAGTCAAGCCAACAGGTTGAACGAAGAAACGGAATTCGCAATTTCAATAGGTGAAAGGGTATATTTTGCTCCGTGGGAGGTAAAAATGCAGAATCAAGAGAAAAGAAGAAGTGCACTCTGCTGTTGGAAAACCTGCAGGAGCGTTTTTGTATTGCTTTCAAAGTTGGGGGTGGGGGGTATAGGTTGGTGTATTGTGGTGTCATGGTGTTACTGTCTGGTGGAGCAGGGATTTGTAAAGTAAGTGTAACTTTTTAGTCATTGGTGTCTCGGGTGCTGGCAGAATTCCTTGTTGAGACTGTGGATGTTAAAAGAGGCTATTGTTTTGATGATTTTATATATAAAAGAAGAAAACCAGCAAGAAAACAAAAAAACAGCGTTTGCTTTCCTCCTTTATTCTTTTTTTCCTCCTTATTTTGTTCCTTTCTTTCAACCCAAACACCAACATCACCGAAATCGACGTTCTGTACTGTATGTATGATTTTTTCTACTGTATGTGGATATATTTTGTTTACATGTGCGGGGTTTTTGTTGCTGTTTTCCTTGCATCTCCCTCTCTAGCTTGCCAAAACATATTCCAGAAATCGGGGTTCATATGACAGTCGGCAGGTGGTTTTCCCCTTTCAATCATTTCTTCCCCCCTTGCGAGGATTGCTGTGGTGGTGGTTACAATCGTTGGATCGACTTTCTCGGGATAGGTCAGAACTTATCAATAGTCATTGTTAAAAAGACAAAAAGAAATCCTCTCATGAGAACATGATCATCCTCACTTTACAGTCACACTTAACTTGCAACACAGTCAGCGCAGCCAGTCTGACAGTAGACATTCCCTTGTACAAATTTTGAACAGCACTGGGGAGAAGCATGAACCAATGGAATTTCTTCACATGACACCCCCTGACCAGGGTGTATACTATGATCATTGTTGGAATTCTCCAGACAATAAAGACGAACTTTCATGTTCTCGAATTAAAAAAAAATAAAAATCATGACTAACAGAGCTGTTCTCTAAAAGCCCATACCATGATTGTGACATAAACACGTTTCGTTTACAGAAGAACAAAAAAAAACACCACCACCACTGCACAATTGTTTTTCAGATTTTGTTGGGTCAACCCTACAATTCGCCTTGCACCAACATCACTTTTCTGAACCTTTGTTTGCTCTCTTAATTTTTTTGCTTCATCTGTTCGACCCCTGTCTTTTTTTCACCCTTTTCCTAACTAATCTTCACACACTGCTTTTCCTTTCCACCCCTCCCCCCCCCCCCATGCTCTTTCCTTGCATTTTCGACGGAACACATTTGTCTCAACCATCACACTGTAATGTAGAAAACTCGCCAAACCAAAAAATAAATCATCACCCATGTTTTAAGCCGCATCGATGCGGCTTAAAACAGGGATATCCCTGTTGTTGTTCAATTTCTCCATTACCCATGCAGGCCGTCGATAACTGTCCAGCCACAACGCTTTCCTGGACTGCTTGTGAACGAAATCAGGTCCCCTGGGGTTTCGCTTGTTCGATCGATTGTCATAAAAGTCAGCAGGATTTCTGGATCGAAAAAAAGGAGACACAAAAACACACACACACACAATCAGATATATTGCTTGCTGATGTTAATCATTATAGAGTCAATGAACTACAAGCCGCCGATGGAACTCTGCACGTATTTAAGAAAAGCGAACGAGGGGGTCAGCCAATCGATCCATGAATCGAGCTGAAAGGCATGCGGCTTCCCCAAACATCATTTCATCTCAGGAAAACTAGAAAAAGAAGAAAAACGAAGACGAGAAAAAAGCAACAAGAAGGAGAGAATATGAGGGTGCAATGATTCTTGCACCATTTTTTGGGGGGGGCCTTTTTTTTAGGTGCAAGTGGCCTGTATGCACAGTAGATCGATTTCAGAGGAGCGGGGGAAATTGAATGCAGATGTGGCAACCTGAACAGGGCTTCCCAAGCAGCATCCTCTGATAGCTGAGCATCGGGAGTGGATGCTTTTTCCGTGCTTTTTTGCTGAGGGGACTGCTGCGATTGAGGTGGTGCACAGATTTTGCAACCACCTTTGCCAAAAAAAGTCAACAGCCATACACTCACGATTCTTTGTTTTCATTCATGCTATCCTTATTTACATATTCTTTTTTTACTTTCTTTGCGATGAAAATTCTGTACCAGGAACATGAAGCACCCGTCTTTCCACAACAGATTCCATCAAATGCAAAAAAAACCTGGTTTTGTTTTTGTTTCTTGCTCCATTCCTAAAATGTTGGAAAGAAGAAACGAACATCATCTGTACCCCTTTTCTTGCTATACTATCCGATTTACAAAAAAAAAACAAATTCCAAACCAAACCAACGAAACCAAAATCCCCCCCCCCCCAAAAAAAAAAAAAAAGACGGCGGTTGAGATGGAACATACATATGTTGGATCAATCAAATTACCTCCATTTTTGAATAAACTTTTCCAGCTGTGCCGGTCCACTCTGATGCAGCCAAGGACCCTGTCACGCACAGCCCTTCACCCTCTTTTGTGTTTTGCTGAATCGATTTGGCCAAAGGTCCCCAAGCTGTTACATCAAACCTTCACCCCAAAGAAAAAATCATGCTGTCAATACAATGGATTCTGCCACTTTCCCCACAACCCCCCTCCTACCTCCAACTTTGAATTAAGAAAAGGGGAAGTTTTCTGCAAACGTCTTGATATAGGCATCGCTTTATGAGCGCAAAAACAATGACAAAAAAAACAAATAGCAAATTTGCTTTCAATTTTTTTGGACACTCATCGATCCACCCTCATTCGGAGAAATCAATCAAGTGAAAGCCACCTGGGCATCAACATCGTTTTCAAATCTGAATGCGGTTTTCGGGGAGAGCTCTAAAAAAAACTGATTTTCGATTGTTTAAAAAAGAAAAAAAAAACTTTTTTTATGAAAGCTTTTTTATTTTTCGTCATTGCAGTGGAAATGGAATTGCAGTCCTTGGCTACAATGTTCAAGTGCATCCCATCCCAGCAAGAAAGTAGATGGGAATCGCATTCCCTTCACCATCCTGATTCAATTCACCCACAAGTACGATCGTGCCAATTTAGTTGTTTTCTCGACACAGGGTAAACCTTGAGGGGCAACTGCATCATGTGCAAGGAGCACAGAAGGGATTGGGAGGGACACTGCAACTGAGTTTTGCTGAGGAGATTTTTTATTTGCTTTTCTGAACATATGCTCCATCCTTAGGTGCTGTTCTTTGAGGAACAAAGACTGGGTATGAAAATTTCAGAATTGAAAACGATCACAGAGCAATTGCAGAAAGTGAAATGAAATGAAACGTTTCATTCTCGAACAATGAAACACAAATTCTCTTCTCACAGATATCCAATCAAACTCCAAAAAGATACAGGACAAGCCACCGCAATAACTCCTGTTCGCCCAAAAACTTGGCTGGGAATTCTGATGCTCTATTTGGTCATTTTTTGATCTTCCATGGAAAACGATCCATCATCTGTGGCAAATGCATATGCAAGCAATAACCTCCAGAATTTTGAAGCCACTCCAGCACAGCAGCATCTAAATCCACAAGCAGGAATTCACAGAAAGACGAGCAACAAGATCTCCAACCCCCACGCTACCCCAGTCAAACAGAATTACCTTCAATATCAAAACAACCCAGTGCCAACCTCTCCTCTCAGTCTACTTGAAAATCTACCGGCATGGAGCCTTGACCATAGGCACAACCAGGGGGGCTGGGGGGACCAGGCCCTCTCTAAGTATTTTCTGCCCCCTCCCCAGAATAAGTCAGGAGCGAAATAAAAAACTCCCCTTGGAAATCTACAACACCATGCCTCAACCAAATTGTTTTCCTTTCACTGTACTTACTTAGAGTGTTTCTAAACATTCACAACTTGAGAAACATATCTTCCATGCTTTCAACCGAGTGGATGACCGACAGGTGCCCTCCCAAACGGCGCCATTCTTCAGTTGAGACTTTTGTTGACACACTTTAATCTGCAAGGAAAAAAAAACACACACACAGCATCCATAGCGACCCAAACTGCCGTGCCGTTTCTTTGTTGTCTCGGGAAGGATGCAGCCACGAAAACAAGCACCACACAGCGTTTCTTCCGCCTGGCACGAAGACTCAAAGAGGTAGGATCTGTCCTTTGGACGAAACAATGGTCGCACAACGGGCACCAATTTAGCCCAATCAGGATCTGGAAACGACCAAAAAAGACCCCGATCTCACAGTCGCCACCTACGGTCGGAAGCTACGGAGCGAACAGTTGGGACCCGGAAGGTCCGTCGCTAGTCTCGACCCTCTGTCGTAAAAAAAAAAGATGATCTGTGGGGATCGATATAGAATGAGATCCTAGCAGTTCGGGGAACGTCCGTCGGCGATCCCAACGACGACCCGTCGACGGTGTCGTCGAGCAACCGGAACAGAAACAGAAACGGAAACGCAAAGGAGCAGCCAGCAAACGGATGATTCCGATCATCGGATTTTCGTGGGTCGGGGGTCGAGTTCTACGAATTGCACGAAAATAGCAGGAGGAGAAAAGTTACATTTGATAGGTCAGGCGAATTTTCGATGTTGACTCGCATTTACCGTGATCCTTAATCCGCCGAAAACTCCGAGGAATCTACTTGAAAAAATGATCGAAAAAATTAATGATCAAAGGGAAAAAAAAAAAAAAAAAATTGAAAAAAAAAATCAAAAACAAAAATTTGAAAAAAAAATTGAAAGAAAAAAACTTGAAAACAGAAAAAAAACATATAAGAAAAAAAAACATTTTGAAAAAAAACATTTAAAAATCAATAAAGGATTCCTAACGTTCATTAGGCAATAAAAAAAAAAAAAAAAAAGAAAAAAAAAAAACATATAAGAAAAAAAAAGGGATTCGAAAAAAAAGGTTTATAAAAAATTAATAATTTAAGGGCTTTTAACTCTGATTTTATAATAAAAAAAAGAAAATAAAGGATCTTAATTTAAGGGACTTCAACTCTGATTTTATAAAAAAAGAAAAAAGAAAAAAAGATTTTAATTTAAGGGATTGTAACTCTGATTTAAGAAAAATATGAAAAAAAAGGATTTTAATTTAAGGGACTTTAACTCTGATTTTATAAAAAAAATAAAAAAAAAGGATTTTAATTTAAGGGATTTTAACTCTGATTTAAGAAAAAAATGAAAAAAAAGGATTTTAATTCAAGGGATTGTAACTCTGATTTAAAAAAAAAGAAAAAAAAAGGAGGAATTTTAATTTAAGGGATTTTAACTCTGATTTATAAAAAAAAGGAAAAAAGAAGAAGGGTTTAATTTAAGGGATTGTAACTCTAGATAAATAAAAAAAGAAAAGAAAGGAAAAAAAGAGGAAGATTTTACTTGCTTTTTCACTTATCATTTGCTTTTGCTTTTGTTTGTTTTTCTTTTCTGTGTTTTTTTCGAGTGTGGCTGAGCTTGGAGATTGAGGTGAGTGATCTCCAGTTTTTTCAAAAAACAAAAATGCTTTCTTTTTCACTTATCATTTGCTTTGCTTTTTTCTTTGTTTCTTTTTCTGTGTTTTTTTCGAGTGTGGCTGAGCTTGGAGATTGAGGTGAGTGATCTCCAGTTTTTTCAAAAAACAAAAATGCTTTCTTTTTCACTTATCACTTGCTTTGCTTTTTTCCTTGTTTTTCTTTTCTGTGTTTTTTCCGAGTGTGGCTGAGCTTGGAGATTGAGGTGAGTGATCTCCAGTTTTTTCAAAAAATAAAAATGCTTTCTTTTTCACTTATCACTTGCTTTGCTTTTTTCCTTGTTTTTCTTTTCTGTGTTTTTTCCGAGTGTGGCTGAGCTTGGAGATTGAGGTGAGTGATCTCCAGTTTTTTCAAAAAATAAAAATGCTTTCTTTTTCACTTATCACTTGCTTTGCTTTTTTCCTTGTTTTTCTTTTCTGTGTTTTTTCCGAGTGTGGCTGAGCTTGGAGATTAAGGTGAGTGATCTCCAGTTTTTTCAAAAAACAAAAATGCTTTCTTTTTCACTTATCATTTGCTTTGCTTTTTTCTTTGTTTCTTTTTCTGTGTTTTTTTCGAGTGTGGCTGAGCTTGGAGATTGAGGTGAGTGATCTCCAGTTTTTTCAAAAAACAAAAATGCTTTCTTTTTCACTTATCATTTGCTTTGCTTTTTTCTTTGTTTCTTTTTCTGTGTTTTTTTCGAGTGTGGCTGAGCTTGGAGATTAAGGTGAGTGATCTCCAGTTTTTTCAAAAAACAAAAATGCTTTCTTTTTCACTTATCATTTGCTTTGCTTTTTTCTTCGTTTCTTTTTCTGAGTTTTTTTCGAGTGTGGCTGAGCTTGGAGATTAAGGTGAGTGATCTCCAGTTTTTTCAAAAAACAAAAATGCTTTCTTTTTCACTTATCACTTGCTTTGCTTTTTTCCTTGTTTTTCTTTTCTGTGTTTTTTCCGAGTGTGGCTGAGCTTGGAGATTGAGGTGAGTGATCTCCAGTATTTTCAAAAAACAAAAATGTTTTCTTTTTCACTTATCATTTGCTTTGCTTTTTTCTTTGTTTTTCTTTTCTGTGTTTTTTCCGAGTGTGGCTGAGCTTGGAGATTAAGGTGAGTGATCTCCAGTTTTTTCAAAAAACAAAAATGCTTTCTTTTTCACTTATCATTTGCTTTGCTTTTTTCTTTGTTTCTTTTTCTGTGTTTTTTTCGAGTGTGGCTGAGCTTGGAGATTAAGGTGAGTGATCTCCAGTTTTTTCAAAAAACAAAAATGCTTTCTTTTTCACTTATCACTTGCTTTGCTTTTTTCCTTGTTTTTCTTTTCTGTGTTTTTTACAGCTGATGAAGACATAAAAAACAGACAAAGAAAGAAGGGAAAGAAAAGAGAATGGTTAATTTAAGGGCTTTTATCTCTGGGTTGGGAAACTCTGATTTATAAAAAAAGGAAAAAGAAAAGAAGGAATTTTAATTTAAGGGATTTTAACTCTGATAAAAAAAGGGGGATTTTAATTTAAGGGACTTTAACTCTGATTTATAAAAAAAGGAAAAAAAAAGAAGGAATTTTAATTTAAGGGATTTTAACTCTGATAAAAAAAAGGGGGATTCTAATTTAAGGGACTTTAACTCTGATTTATTAAAAAAAGGAAAAAACAGAAGGAATTTTAGATTAAGGGATTTTAACTCTGATTTAAAAAAAAAAAAGAAAAAAAAGAAGGAATTTTAGTTTAAGGGATTTTAACTCTGATTTAAAAAAAATAAAAAAAAGGGGATTTTAATTTAAGGGCTTTCAACTCTGATTTAAAAAAAATAAAAAAAAGGAGGATTTTAGTTTAAGGGATTTTAACTCTGATTTATTAAAAAAAGGAAAAAACAGAAGGAATTTTAGATTAAGGGATTTTAACTCTGATTTATTAAAAAAAGGAAAAAAAAGAAGGAATTTTAGATTAAGGGATTTTAACTCTGATTTAAAAAAGAAAAAGAAAAAAAAAGACGAGAGTTCAGTTTAAGGGATTTTAACTCTATAAAAAAAAAGAAAAAAAAAGAAGGGATTTTAATTTAAGGGACTTTAACTCTGATTTATTAAAAAAAGGAAAAAAAAAAGAAGGAATTTTAATTTAAGGGATTTTAACTCTGATAAAAAAAAAGGGGGATTTTAATTTAAGGGACTTTAACTCTGATTTATAAAAAAAGGAAAAAAAAAGAAGGAATTTTAATTTAAGGGATTTTAACTCTGATAAAAAAAAGGGGGATTCTAATTTAAGGGACTTTAACTCTGATTTATTAAAAAAAGGAAAAAACAGAAGGAATTTTAGATTAAGGGATTTTAACTCTGATTTAAAAAAAAAAAAGAAAAAAAAGAAGGAATTTTAGTTTAAGGGATTTTAACTCTGATTTAAAAAAAATAAAAAAAAGGGGATTTTAATTTAAGGGCTTTCAACTCTGATTTAAAAAAAATAAAAAAAAGGAGGATTTTAGTTTAAGGGATTTTAACTCTGATTTATTAAAAAAAGGAAAAAACAGAAGGAATTTTAGATTAAGGGATTTTAACTCTGATTTATTAAAAAAAGGAAAAAAAAGAAGGAATTTTAGATTAAGGGATTTTAACTCTGATTTAAAAAAGAAAAAGAAAAAAAAAGACGAGAGTTCAGTTTAAGGGATTTTAACTCTATAAAAAAAAAGAAAAAAAAAGAAGGGATTTTAATTTAAGGGACTTTAACTCTGATTTATTAAAAAAAGGAAAAAAAAAAGAAGGAATTTTAATTTAAGGGATTTTAACTCTGATAAAAAAAAAGGGGGATTTTAATTTAAGGGACTTTAACTCTGATTTATAAAAAAAGGAAAAAAAAAGAAGGAATTTTAATTTAAGGGATTTTAACTCTGATTTTAAAAATAAAAAGAAAAAAAGAAGGGATTTTGATTTTAGGTCTTTTAACTCTGATTTTTCAAAAAAGAAAAAAGCATATTAATTTAAGGGACTTCAACTCTGATTTAAGAAAAAAAAAGAAAAAAAAGGATTTTAATTTAAGGGATTGTACCTCTGGATAAATTAAAAAAAAGGGAAAAAAAAATGTGGAAAAAAATTGAAGTTTTCTGTTTTTCATACGAGGGAGTTTCCTCTTCAAAAAAAAAAAAAAAAACGGCGACTCGTCGACGGGACGTTAATAGGGGTTCGAATCCCTTAGTCGCCATAACTTTTTAGAATAGGTTTTTACTCAAAACATATTCGTAACAAGTTATTGCTGATAACATTCAAACTGCTTCGTCAAAAGATCCCCCCAAGTTGGCCGGCTTCTTTTTTTGTTCACACCAATTTGCATGATGGGGAGAGTGCAAATCACAACAATTTTTGTGGCTGATCACAGGACAATTTATTATTAATATTGTGTAGAAGATGGCAGTTTCGTGGTGATTTCATGTTACGTAAAAAAAGAGTTAGGTTTGGCTTATGTAAGCTGACTTGTCTCAGGACCTTCAAGAGTTGGGAAAAAGTGAAGGTTTGTCGAGTGTTTCTTGGACCCATCATAATAAACGGCTAACATGTAATCATTGATTGATTGATTGATAAACGGCTAACCTCGTTCTAGAGGCTTTCATAAGAAATTTGTGAATCAGCACTGTGGCATAATATCGTTATATTGTAGAGGCTGTCATGATGTGTGATTCATCGATGGGATCTCCGACCCTAGAAGCAAAAGGCATGGTGGGAAAGGTCAAGAGGACCGTTGGCTGCTGTTCATACTCTTTTGTAGCCTGAGGTTGTGGATTTTGGGCATGGATCTCTTCCTGTGTTACAGAGGTGTCAACCCGGGCTAGAATCAAGGCAGGTCAGAGAGTTTAGCGACTGGACACAGTCCAGAAGCTTCCTGTAAATTATCAATATATTAGGTGCCTGATGTACCAAAAGATGAACAACGCAAGACAAAACAAGAAATTAAAACGATGTGCGCTAGAAAAACAATGAGACACGGCCCATCCAAACAAAATAAGTCCCCCAGTAGTCAAAATTTTCTGCAAGCCTCTCCTCAGAGACCTTCTTCCAAAATACACCGACTATCCTTTGGATCCAGGAAAGTTGCCGATGGTGTTGTCGATGACCGGCTCAGAAAGAAAAACCAAGAGTGCAATGCCTCCGACAATCAAACCTGCAAATGCAACCTGAGGGGATGCACACAACCAGAAGTTGGATTCTTGTTTATACAGGTTGGAATGCATGTCATGAAGTAGCTGAGAGAAACCAACAGAGGGTTCATTCATTTTATGATTTTTTTTACTTTGTTTTTATTTTATGTCAGGGTTCAACGGAGGGGTCTTTTTCCAATGCTTTGGTAAACCCAAACATACATTTTTTTCTGAAAATGTGTCTTTCTTCAAATATAGCAATTTGGAAAGCCAGGGACGGTTTGGAGTGAGATTGCGACTTCCACTCACTGATTTAAAAAGTGTCTTTGTTTTTTTTGTTTTTTTTTGCTAATTTGCACAGAGAATGACTTTCCCAAACCTTATGCATCACAATGAAAAAAAAAAAGAAAAAAAGCAAGATTTGGTGCACCTACATCTCCTATCCATTCTATGGAGGAGGGTTCTTTCGCTGTCTTCTTTTCTTGTGGTTTCAAAAAGAGAAAGCTAAGGTGTGCAGGTCACCTTCAGAAACGTTGCGAACGCCTCGCTGTCTAGCAGCCCCCCCTTCTCCGCGTCATAGCCATCCACGTCCCTGGGATCAGCTTCTTCGTCTTCGACAGCCCTCACCACGAAGTTCCGCGAAACATCGTCGCACCGCCTTCGCTTCAAGCACGGCGAACTCAACCCCTGAACCAACCCATGTCTGACGATTCACACCACAGAGTCGTCACAGTGCCTAGCAAAAGAGGCGCACGTTGTGGCGTTTACCCACAAACAAGAGCCCTTCGAGATTGACGAGATCGCCGTTCGTTTAGCTGCTCGCGCGAAGGCCAGGAAAGTAAACACAAACGGACGTCTGGCGGGAGCGAAAGGCGCGAATGAATATCAACAACTTACGCAGAGTCGTCCGCCGCCCACCGAAACCCGGCTCGAAGCTGTCACGGGTGGCCTTCGAGAATTCCCTCTGCACAGTCCCACCCCGCTTCGATGGATCGCGAAGTTCATCGTGCGTGGAGCGGAAACAGTGCGAAACAGAGATTGGGCGGAGAAGATTCGACCAGCGGACTCAAATGTTAACAAACAAAGCGCGCAATCAGACGATCAATCAATTGTCTGGCCGCCAATTGACACATGCAACTTCTGAAACCCCTCTGTTGCTAATTCCGGCCGCCTTTCCAGCCAGCGAATCGAGAGACCCACTCAAAAGGCCTGCTTGGAGTACGCCTGTGATCAAGAACCCAGGAAAACGCGAGGAGATTGGTACAGTGCCCAACCCCCAACCAGAGGAAAGTCAGCCGCCCTTGGAGCGCATGCAAAATGAATGACGCACACGTAACTCGCGTGCTTGGATGGGACGCACAGAGAGCTTGATGGGGAAGGTCAATGCGAGTGGAACTTATCTGCGCGGTTTCCAGCCAATGTTCAGACCCTGACAAGTCGACGAGCAGACGAAAGAATATAGCGGGAAGATTTCTTCGGGCGTGGCGGCGGGGATCCAAGCAGCCAGAATCGGACAACGTATCGCAGGGAGTCCTTATCCTCTTACGATCGATCGAAGCAACACCACAGATCTGAACGGAAAGGCGGGGCGATGCGGACGTCGACAGGGTGTGCGCGACTTCTTTTGGCCTGTGTGGTGGTGGCTGGTGAGTTGAGGGGAAGGCATAGGGTGACGGTTGAGTTTAGTATTGGATATGGATACGCCAGCGTCGGGTGTGGGTGTCGATTCTGCGTTGAAGGAGGGAGCCTTCTGGTCTGAGCAACTTGAACAGGAGGGGATGCGATCGAATCACGTGATAGGAGGGGGTACCCCTCCCCAGATCTAGCACCCGTACAACGTGCATGGAAAACATCCACGTTTCACCCTGTTGCTCTTGCCTTTTACTGAGTGGACTGTCAATAGCAAAGGGGCTGATATGTTGCATATATGCAGCAATAAAATCTGCAATTGATTTTCCTTGGTTCTTGTTAGTAGGGGGTGTTTGCTGAAGGACCTTCTTTTTTCTGTTTTTGTTGTTCTTTTTTTTGTCAAAAAGGAGTGTTTTGGGGATCTGCATCGGCAAGGTGCACTTGCTCCGATGTTCAGCCACGGGTGGCTCATGATGGACCTCCTTTGGAGGAAGGGTGCATCGAACAACGGAGCTTCGGAAAATGCGAAGCCGATTTCATGTTTAACACCATCGTGGAGCTGGAAGCAGGTGCTGGAATAGCCCAATTTGAGTTAATTTCTTCGAGTGTACGAGGGAAAGATTTTTGACCAATCGTGTGGTTGAGAAGCAGAAATGAGAAGTATAAAAAATGGTCAAGAAACCTGAACGCCTCCTTGTTCTTGTTGAATATCTTAATATATTGTTTTCGTGACATAGATTTCTGGGTGTTATTTGTTTTCTTTCAGGCTACTGTCAAATCACCTGTGGTCGATGCGACTGCTGCTCAACGGTTGAGGAACTGGCTTTGAATCTGGGGTTGGTGGAGCTGGTGACCGCCCTTCAAATTGCTGGGATGGCGGAAGACTTTCTGACTAATCCTGGGTGGATGACGTCCATCCTGGCACCGCAAGAGGGCACATTATCATCCTGGCTGGAACAAAAAGGTTATTATTCAATTGTTTGTTTTTTTATTGTCCAATTTAACCAATTTGATACTTTCCTCCCCCCCCCCTCTCCCCACAATTTTCTCCAAAATAAAGGCCAAATTTCTGATTATGCACAAAGGGGATATTCAGCATGTGTGCAGAGTTCCGCCATTTGCACCAGCTATCCTTTGTTGACTTCACCACCACCTCCCCCTTAGGGCTTTTCTTTTTCTTCTTTTGCAACAAGTAGTCATGTACAGCAATCCTACCATTGTATACAGGCTGGACTTGGGCATCTGTCGAGGCAGAGGCCTCGCAAAGGGATGAAATGGAGCGAATGCTATCCCTGCACGTCCTCCCCCCAGTACAGCCCATGGACAGCGTTTGGACCACTCCATTCTTTCTTGAGGGGGTGGTGGTGCCTTCCCTGTCGCAAGATCATCCCTTGGTGGCGGGGCGAAACCCAACCACTGGACAAGCCACTCTTTCTGGCCCAGTCAACACCGTGACCGTCCTCGAAGGCGATAAAGAGTTTTGCAAGGTGAGGTCTCGATGTCTCGAGCTTGAAAAAGTTTTGCAAAACCAATTGCTTGGTGTTTTTTTCATCTGGTTTGAGCGGAAGGAAGGTTTTTTGAATTCTGATAATGATGTTGAAGCCACCTTTGAGCCCCTTCGCTGTGGAAATGAGTGGGGTCATCTTCTCGTCTTTGTTAAAATACAGTTCCCAATGGTGGCGTTTAACTCCTCCAAGCTTCATCCCTTTTGGGGATGTGTTGCAGCTCAAGAGATGCTTTAACTCCTTGAATTGTTTTTTTGAGGGTAAAATTCGGAGCATAATATTTTCGAGCGTTGGTTTGCAGGGTTTCATTCACATCGTCGATAATCTCCTGGTGCTTGAGGTACCGAGGCCAGCCCAACCAATAACAAGCACCGAGGCAATAAACAAAACCCAATTCCCTGTGATTGGTACGGCAGCCAGCAGCCCGGCTGTCGAGACTGTAATACTCCATGAGGACACCCCAACAGCATTACAAACACCAGGAGCAGAATCAATCACCCCGGAGAGGGAAAGGTTTGGTTCAGGCCCAAAAGCGTTTTCACAACTTGATGAAGTTGAGCCGGATAATGGACAGAGGTCTAATGCTACGGAAGGTGTGGGTGCTCAGCCGCCATCTGTCGAGTCAGCAAAGGGAGGACCTGTTGATGGCCAGCTGGATAATGGAAAGAGTAGTGAACCCAGCCCTGAGGCGTCTATTGATACAGAGGGTGCGGGTGTTCAGTCACCAGCTGTCGAGTCGGACAAGGGAGGACCCGTCGATAGCCAGCCGGAAAATGCACAGAGTAATGCCAATGGTTCAGGGGGAGGGCCCAGAAAATTAGGAAAAGGGAGGCCCAAAGAGAAATCCGCCGGCGTCTCAGGAACTGGACCAGCTCCCAGAGGACCTGATGACTCCAAGAAAGGGGGTGCTCAGTCTCAGTCTGACTCTGGGGCTGGATCGGGTGGCGAAGCTGGTAACAAGAAGAAATCAAGTCCTGCAGAAGGTGCAGGGGCGGCTGAAAGCAAAAAGAAGGCTGCCACTGGAAATGGAGGTGGCTCGAAAAATTCGCAACAAGATGATCTGTCTGACGTGGAGGCGGTGAACAGTTCCAAAAAAGACTCCGCGAACAAATCCGATGGGCATCTTGGGTAGCTTTCTTGTTGGTGGTTGAGGTTGGGGGGAGGGAGGGAGAGACAAAACAATGAGTGGAGGGACCAGCCTTCATCCAGCAATTTGGCCAACCTTCCTCCTGGTACTTTTTTTTTCCCTTTCTCTTAATTCGACAAAAATTCCGTTCTTTTTTATTCGAATGTATGTCCAGTTTTCTCGGGGGAAAAGAAATGGGTTGGGGGGAGGGTGGGGTGTCCGGAGACATGAAAAAGAAACCGAGCTTCTTTTATCGAAGGGGTGGTTATTATGGAGATGTTTGTGGGTTATCAAAAAAACTTGCCACCTAATTTATCGAACAAATGCTTGTTTACCGGTTGGTGGTGAGCTGGTTTGGTTATTGATGTGTTTTTTTAGGGCAGTATTTTGAGGCAGGCTCATGGCCTCCTCAATTCATTGATGGGATAGTGTTTATCGGTTGTTTGTTCGAGTGTCATTGGAGGTTTTTCTGGTTTCTGGAGTTTCAAAAACAAATTTGGAGACTGGGAAGCGTTGGTTAGGAGTGTATCAAGCCGCAATAATTCTTTTAGGTGGTTCTATTGTTTGGCGGAAATTGAAGACGATGGTGGCAAGATTCGATAAATAAGGTGTAAAAAAAGAGCCGACCCACAGATTATGTACTGGACGATGTGTTGAAACCTAAAATTTAATTGCTAGAAACATAGCCTATGATAAAAACAAAACAGGAACAATATTCGTCCTTGATCTCCTCTGTTCCCAATATAACCCAACCATTAATCTTTGACCGATCGGTTACCGGGCCATAATGTCCAAACACCTCAGAAAAAAACAAAACAGAAACTTCCATGACAATTCTAAGTAATTCTACCACCCACCAACGAGCAACCACCAAATTTGAAAACCAAAAGATGAAAACAAAACCCCAAATTAGAAAAAAAACACGCCAAAAAAACCCCTAAAAGAAATTGCTAGAAACCATACCACAGCGTGTTTGCATTGCCAAACAAGCTAGTGGTGATGCAAAACAATGGCTGCATTGGTCAAGGGCATCGCTTCCCAGCAAGAAAGTAGATGGGAGTCGCATTTCCTTCACCGTCCTGATTCAATTCACCCACAACTGCGATCGTGCCATTATGCAGAGAATGAACACTGTGCACCCTGTCCTCCCTTGGTGTCTCCAACGTTGCGTTCCAGACGAAGGTACCCGAAGCAGAATCCAGCGCCGTAATCATGACGTCCCCGGGCGTCCCATTTTCCCCTCCCACCGACGCCACCACAACCTGGCCACCCCCTTCCCTGATGGCAAGCCCGATACCGCCATCCGTTTTTCGGGGAGTGTCCACCTCATGCATCCACAGTTGCTCAAAGGTGGACAGATTGAAGCCATACACAAAGAGTGTGTCGGATGGCCTCTTGGGAAATCCTGCTAGATAGAGCGCGTCAGAGTTGGTGTCCACTACCATCTCGGCGTTCGTAGACGTGGAGAGAGGCCCCCCCACTGGGAACGAATGGTTTTTGAACCACCACCAAGGATCGGCAGGTTCTTCGATTCCCAGTGTCAGATCTGTTCCGTTCCAGAAGGCAACCACGAACCGGGTGCCGGTCCCAGTGTAGGCTGTGTCCACGAAGGTCTGAATTCGGAAAGTGAACAGACGCCGGGCAGGAAAGGATACAAAAGTGATGGGATCACGGTAGTGCAATCTACGGAAGACGCCAGTCAAGTTGCCCCCGACCACCACGAATTCCTTGAAATTCCTGGGACGCCCCTCCTCCACGTCCACAAAGGGATGCGTTGCATTCACACTGGTGTTCCCTGTGGATGTCTCAACTACTTCGATCTTGGCCGTCACGGGGAGGAAGACTGACGCATTGAGATTTGTGACGGCGATGTTTCCTTCCTCATCGAAGCCGATATTTGTCCTTGGACCGGGGAAAATGCGCGTCCACGCCGGAAGTTCAGCATCCGGGTCATAGCGTCGAACTGTGTTGCCGGACGAGAGATACACAGCGGAGCCATCAGTTATGGCATCATTAATCGCTCCTGATATTGGTGGCACCAGCACCTCAGCCGCGACCAATTGGAACAGATAGTGGAGAGAGCAAAGTAGAAAGGGCACTTTCCAAGCGTGAAATTGGTTACGCATAATGATCGCTGGGTAATATACTGTCGCTGCGACGCAAGGCTTCAAAAACTGACGAATGCGAGTCCTTTGCAAGAAGGCCACCAGAACGTTGCTACCACACGGCCAGCTGCACTGATAAGCACTCGGTGAACCTCTCCTCCCCAACCCGAAAATATCACAGAAAGAAGAGTGAAAAATGGTGAGTCTGTCATCCGACGCAAATTCCGTCCGCACACACTAATTCTTGATGACATTCTCAGACAGGGTGCCGCATCATCGATCAGGCGGATTGAGAGTCCCACATTTTCCCTAAGGACCTTGAAATAACGCAGACGCCTCAGACCGCAGGAGAGCGCACATCTGAGCGGACTGTTTCGCGATCAAAAGACAAGCATGTCGCAATTCGCTCTGGAAGAATACGAGCTGTCTGGTGCTCTCGTCGATATTCACTATGATATCAGCTGGACTTGCTGATAAAAAAAAATACGTTTTACAGTGGAACCCACCTCGTTAGCATTTTTGGCTGCAACCCAAGAAAGGGATCCCTTAGCGACCATTCTAACAACCAGAAACACAAAGATTTAGTTGAAGTCAGCCAATCGGCTTTGCAAAGCCCCGTACGGCCGTCAACTTGCGTCAAGCAATCGCAAAACTCCGATAAGCAAGGAAATGAAGGACCGAGATGGTTTCGAAAACATACAGGTCGCATGAGTACTCGAGTGCAATACAAAAACGCACGTTGTGTTACACGGCGCGACAAGAACATCAAAGCCGCTCCAATTGGACTTGCGAGTCTGGACGAAAGTTGAACGAAAATCAAACACAGCAGAAGAACAGACGAAACAGAGTGGCCGGGTGTTAGCCCGAACCTCCGAAATTGTCGAAGGCTCGGTTGACCAGGGGGCACCACGAGGAGGTCCCCGGCCGCCGCCCCCCACGCACCTTGTTGCCGCCCGCTTTCGTAAGCGAATCTTCTCTTCGCCTTCTGCACGGCTCGCCCCTTTTTCCTGCACAGACACGGTCGCAGGTGGTTGCCGGTTTGGGCGGGAATATCGACACGGAATGAATGAAGCACACGACGCATAGGACGTTTTTATACAGACAACAAGTTGCAACAGTTGGTAACTGTCCGTCAGCCGGGGGTGATACAACTATATTGAATCCGCGTTAGTGCGCAGGGTTTTCACAAAGGTGTGCAAAAAAACGTCGACAAACGCCTTCACGGTTTATTTGGCTTCAAAGCAGTTTTTTTGTTTTGGATGTTTCAGTGTTGGAAGAACGGCACATCTTTTATTTTTCTTCTGAACTTTCAAACAAACAAACAAACATCAATTCTGAACTTTCAGTTGATTGTTACTTCCTCCCACATGCATATTACGCCCTGTGTTCAATAATCCCCACACATGTGATATGCTTCTGTATGGTTTTCTTCAAGTGATGCTTCCCTTGAATTCCAACATCAGAACTGTTCCTCTCTTGCAAGTCAGTTTTCCTTAACCGAAAACTAAATGGAATGAAACGCACATGGACGTGACGTTTGGACGTCTAATCAACAAGGGCCCCGAACCGATATGTCCAGACAAGATCGCAGGGCACTCGTGGGCGCTGCGCCTTGTCAGGTGGAGGTGGCGAAAAGGAAAGGGTTAAAGAACAGCAAAAGAAGCACGAAGGAGTTGTTACACAACCCGCTGCTGGCGGCGCGATTTCGTTCGCTATGGAGTTCGTCAGAATCACGATTTTACTGTTTCTTGTTTGGGGAAGCCTGGTTCTCGCGATCGACGTTCAGGAAAAGCATGCCGACCCTCGAGGTATCATTTCCTCGCCCGCCCTCGATTTCCATATGGTTGGGTGGTGGTGGTGCGAGAGTGTTGCTGGTGGTTTCAGATGATCTTTGAATCAAACAAGTGTGCACAATCGGGTTTGAGGAACATGGCTCTTGTGCTTTCTCATACATTCAATTGCAAGTGTTCGGCTTGGCTTTCTTTAACCATTCTTCTTTTAACCATTCATTGACTTGGGGAATTTTTGGTTGCAGGAAGGATCCTGGAATTGAGAAAAATTCTGCAAGACAGCGACCAACAGGAAATTGAATCAGACACAGGAACATCAACGGGTGGTTATGATCAACCGGATGAATCCAGCCCTGTCCTGGTTGCCGATGAGAGCCAGCCGAATTCTCAAGTCAGTTCCAGTGAAACCACAGAAGATTCTTTTGGTGCTTTTGAGGAAGGCCAAACAATTGAGGTCAGCTAGTATCAGCATATGTGCATATGCCGAGTGGAAACCCATGAAATGCTGGGAGGTTCTTAACCAAGAATTGGTTGTATATACCTGCGCAGTATTTTCTTGTTGAAAAAAGGTTGCGTTTATTTTTACTTCAATTTCTAAAACTATTTAAGGAGAGTTTTTTCGTCCTTGATTTGGCCAGTCGGAAGATTCCCAAGCTGACACTCCTGGTGAGTTTGGTTTTTCACAGAGCGATGGTGGTGCCGATGGTGAAAATTCCAGCACTACTCCTGACACTCAGTTCGAGAGTGGTCCGGGAGCTGGGGTAGAAGAAAATCAGGAGGACCAAGGTCAATCCACGATCGAGAACAGCAACAATTCCATCAATTGGTTGAAAGAAACTCTCCAGCTGCTCACTGAGGACGAAGCTGCTATAGACGAAATCGCTGCCAGTGCATCAACCCCAGCTCCGAGCCTTCCGGACAGCAGTCCTGCTCAACAAGGTGCAACCGACGATTACTATGCAAATCGATTCAGGGCCACCCAAGAAAATGATATCACAGAACTGGATATCGACAAGGAAAGTTTTGCTCCGACCCCCACCACTCTGCTTACTGTCACTGGGAAGCAGGAGAACGCTGCCCAACAAACTGAGCAGCAAAACGTATCACCTGGTGGTTCTTTCGGTTAGGATTGGAAGGAAATGCAGAAAAAAGAGGTCGCTTATTACACGTGGTTATTATTCCATGAACAGTCCGGAAGAGCGTTTCTTTTATTGAATATTTTTATTTTGGAAAAAGGTGGGGGGGGGGGGAGGAGGGGAAAATGGAAAAGGAAGGTCAACTACTCATGAACAATGTCTTGTCGATGCTACATAAAAAGAAAGAAAGTAGCGAAAAGAAACCAGAAAAAAAAGAGTTCGTTTTCTTCTTTTTTACGTGGTGGCTTTTTGTTTTTTGGGGCTTTTGCTGCTTTTTTTTTGATTTGATTGCGCGGCCCAAAGTGAGGTCAAGTAAATAAAGGAAATTGGATTCGGTTGCTAATGAGCATGGTGTCTACTTTTTGGAGTGGATGGAAAATGTAGCAGAAAAAAAAGAAGAAAAAATTGAGGAATGCATTGGCAAATTTCCTGCTATTTTCCTCTCTGCCGTTTTTTTTCTTTTTTTTTTTAATGGGGGGGGTGGGGGGCTGTTGGTTTGAATGAGTCCAAATTCAGCGTGTTACCTCATGTAATCTGATCGATTTTCTACATGCTGTCATTTTCTTGATCCGTTGCTGATGGCCGATAAATTTTTACTCATCTTGGAACAGAGAGAAAAAAAAAAACCCAAAAAAAAACAGGGGAGGGAGCAAAAGAGTG
Source organism: Bryopsis sp. KO-2023 (assembly GCA_030272585.1). Taxonomy (NCBI): domain Eukaryota; kingdom Viridiplantae; phylum Chlorophyta; class Ulvophyceae; order Bryopsidales; family Bryopsidaceae; genus Bryopsis; species Bryopsis sp. KO-2023. The sequence goes on along the minus strand of BSYQ01000004.1, from coordinate 3,299,786 downwards.
AGAGTTAGCGAGCAAGCAAGGAAACAAGAGTGAGAGTTAGTGAGGGAGAAAGGGAAAAAAAAGTGAGATGAAAAAAAAAGAAAAAAAAGTGGGTGTTCGTATGTTGCTGAAGAAAAGTCCTTTTGAAAGAAAGAAAGAAAGAAAGAAAAATGATTGGCCGAGCGTTATTGGTGTGACGAGTGTGATAAGCAAGGGAAGGGGGGGAAAAAAACTAAAAGGAAATTAATGGAAATATGCTCATCAAACGATGTGCAGAATGACCCCATAAATTTCCTTCTCTGCGTTTTTTTTGTGTTTTTTTTTTCCTTTTTTGCGTTTTTTTCTTTTCGTCCCCCAATTCACTGATAGCGAGTTATTAGAAGAATCAAGCCCAGGCAAAAACAAAAAATTTATATGTGAACTAGGAAGGTCCGACTTTCTTTCTTTTTCTGCAAGCAGTGTGGGTACCAGTTTTTTTTTTGTCTTCTCGCTCTCTATGTTTTTGTGAGGGATCATCTGTGTATTTTTTGTCATTTTGTGTAATGAGTGTGGTTCATGCAAGCAAGGAATTTTTGTCATTTTAAAAAGGGGGGGGGGGGGGGGGGGGGGCGGAGGGTGCGAAAACCACGCTGTGAAACTGTGGTGGTCGGAATGGCTGATATGTTCAAAGTGTTTTTTTCTTATATTTTCTCTGCCTGTGAAGAATTCCCATCTGTTCTTGAGACTATTTCTTGGGGCTCCCAAGACTCCACCTTAAGTCAATCACCACAAGCCTCCATTTTGGCACAGGGTTAACTCCAGACCCACCCCGCACCCCACCAAAATCTTTCCAAACAAACATGAAATTACAAGGCTGAGGAGAACACGATATATATTTCTGTGGTGGTGCGATATCAAACCAACCAAATATCGCCCTGTGGGAAAAAAGCCCAGCCGTCATTTGATACACGTTGGTGCTTTGATTGGCAGGCAGCACGATTGATTCGATGCAACGCAGCGCGCGTCATGTCAGACTGTTCCGGGGGGATTTTACTCCGCTTTCCAACCTGCCTTCGATCAATCCACAGCGACGCCCGCCCCGAAACACGCATGACGCTGGCATCGACGATGTTTCAACGAGCTGGAGGCCAAGGTATGCTCTTCTCCAAATAAAAACCTTTTGTTCTGTGCCCTGCTTCCTTTTACTAATCCAGCTTCTCAGCCAACATCGATCAAAAGCAGGTATTTTTTTTTTTTCTTTCTTTTTTTTCTTTCTCCTACACAGCAAGAAAACGAAACATGAGAATAAGGGATGCATGCTCCCGCTTTGTTTCATCAATTTTTGGTGTTTTCTGCTCCATCAGGTTTGGCCGTAATGAGGATTCCGGAATGTCGAAAGCAGTTGAGGTCGTTGAGATGTTGGGCTGGCTACAATGTTGGATCTTTCCAAAAGCGATTCATCGCTACTGAAAAGGTAATGGTGTTTCCTCGGAAAAGTGGACAAGTATATTAAAAAAATAAATATAAAAAATATATACATATATATATAAATATGAATGAATGAATGTTGAATTTACATTAGGCAAACTTGCCCAACAAGGCCGTCACAACGAGGTGATTTAGCCCTACCCGTAGTAAAAATCCAGCTCAAATAAAAAATATATATTTATTAATTGGCTAAATTCTTTTTGTCATTTCCTGGATTTTATGAGCATGAGCTGTGGAATTTGAACTGCACCTACATGACACGCCAACAAACTTGGGATGTTGCATTCTTTGTTTTTATTTTTCTCATGTTTTATAGCGTTTTTTCACTGGGAAATGCATCAATAAAGATTTCATTTTGGGAGAACAACATTTTGGAATATTATCGCTGAAAATAATGTTTTGCTTACTGTTTTTGAAGAGTGAGGCTGAGGGGAGCATGGCCGGTGAAGTGACAGAGGTAAATTGTTTTCAATACATCCAAGGTTTTTCACTTGTTTTTATTTTAAATATTTTTTTTTTTGGGGGGGGGGTCGGTATCAGTCATCGAATAAATAATTAGCAATAAATACCGAGAACTTGAAACGTTGAGTAGATTAAATTTTTGGAATTAATTACGTAACTTGAAAAGTTGAGTGTCGATAGAATTAATTAAAAATATTATTAATTAAATAAAAAATAAATTACTCGCGAATACTGAAAAATTGGTGTTGGTATTGCAGTCTGCGCAGAAGGAGGAGTTTTTCAGAAATGCCGTAATGCTGACTGGGATCTCTGGAGGGGTTTCTTTGAAAGAATTCGCATCGGGAAAAGTGAAAGCGACGTTGAGGCTGGGGGTGATGAAAAATGCAACCGACAGAAGCTGGTGGGAAGCTGCTCCAGTTTTCCACTCGTCATCTAAAAAAAGTTTCTTCTTTTTTTCTTTTTTACACAATCCAAAAGCATTGTTTTCTTAGAGCTCTCCCCAAAAACTACATTTAGATTTAAAACGATGGTGCTGCCCAGGTGGCTTTCACTCGATCGATTTTTCAGAATGAGGGTGGATGAATGAGTGTCCAAAAAAATTGAAAGCAAATTTGCTGCTTCTTTTTTTTTGTCATTGTTTTTGCGCTCATAAAGCGATGCCTATATCAAGACGTCTGCAGAAGACTTCCAGAATTTTTCCCCTTTTCTTAATTCAAAGTTTGGGAAGGGGGGTTATGGGGAAAGTGGCAGAATTCATTGTATTGACAGCGTGATTCTTCTTGGGGGCGAAGGTTTGATGTGACGGCTTGGGGACCTTTGGCCAAATCGATTCAGCAGAACACAAAAGAGGGTGAAGGGCTGTGCGTGACAGGATCCTTGGCTGCATCTGAATGGACCGGCACAGCTGGAAAAGTTTATTCAAAAATGGAGGTAACTTGATTGTTGAAACCCCAACACATGTATTTCCCATCTCAAGAGCCGTTTTTTTTTGTTGTTTTTTTTGGGGGGGGGGGGGATTTGGTTTCGTTGGTTTGGTTTGGAATTTGGAATTTTTTTAAATCAGATAATATAGCAAGAAAAGGGGCACAGATGATGTTCGTTTCTTCTTTGCAACATTTCAGGAATGGAGCAAAAAAAAAAAAAAAAACTGCTGCGAAAATGGGTTTTTTTTGCATTAATGGAGAGACGGGTGCTTCATGCTGCTAGTACAAAATTTTCATCTTGAAAAAAAAATATGTCGATAAGGAAATCGTGATTGAAAACAAAGAATCGTGAGTGTATGGCTGTTGACTTTTTTTGCAAAGGTGGTTGCAAAATCTGTGGAGCTTGTCAGTGGAGCTGGTTCGACATCAGCAACAGGAGGAGCACCAGCAGCCCCACCACCACCTCAATCGCAGCAATCCCCCCAGCAAAAAAGCACAGAAAAAGCATCCACTCCTGATGCTCAGCTATCAGAGGATGCTGCTTGGGAAGCCCTGTTCAGGTTGCCACATCTGCATTCAAAATGCCCCGCTCCTCTGAAATCGATCTACTGTGCATACAGGCCACTTGCACTTAAAAAGAGCCCCCCCTCCAAAAAACAAAAAAATGGTGCAAAAATCATGCACCCTCATATTGTCTCCTTGTTGCTTTTCTCTCGTCTATTTTCTTCTTTTTCTAGTTTTCCTGAGATGAAATGATGTTTGGGGAAGCCGTATGCCTGTCAGCTCAATTTATGGATCGATTGGCTGACCCCCTTATTCACTTTTTTTGAATACGTGCAGAGTTCTATCGGCGGAGTGTAGTTCATTGACTCTATAATGATTAACATCAGCAAGCAATATATCTGATTGTGTGTGTGTGTGTGTGTGTGTGTGTGTGTCTACTTTTTTTTCGATCCAGAAATCCTGCCGACTTTTATGACAATCGATCGAACAAGCGAAACCCCAGGGGACCTGATTTCGTTCACAAGCAGTCCAGGAAAGCGCTGTGGCTGGACAGTTATCGACGGCCTGCATGGGTTATGGAGAAATTGAACAACAACAGGGATGCCCCCATTTCCCCGGCTTAAAACATGGATGATGATTAACTTTTGGTTTGGCGAGTTTTCCACATTATAGTGTAATGGTTGAGAAAAATGTGTTCCGTCGAAAATGCAAGGAAAGAGCATGAAGGGGGGGGGGGGAGGTCTGGAAAGGAAAAGCAAGCAGTTTGTGAAAATTATTTAGGAAAAGGGCGAAAAAAAGACAGGGGTCGAACAGATGAAGCCAAAAAAAAAGAGAGAGAGAGAGAAAAAAAAAAGGGGGCCAGAAAAGTGACGGGTCAAAGCAATTTGCAGGGTTGACCCAACAAAATCTGAAAAACAATTGTGCAGTGGTGTTTTTCTGTTTTTCTGTAAACAGAACGAGTTATGTCACAATCATGGTATGGGCTTCTCAAGAACAGCTCTGTTAGTCATGTTGTTTTTTTTAATTCGAGGACATGAAAGTTCGTCTTTCTTGTCTGGAAAATTCCAACAATGGTCATAATATACACCCTGGTCAGGGGGTGTCATGAGAAGACATGCCATTGGTTCATGCTTCTCCCCAGTACTGTTCATAATTTGTACAAGTGAATGTCTACTTTCAGACTGGCTGCTGTCAGACTGGCTGCACTGACTGTCTTGCTGTAGGCAAGTTAAGTGTGACTGTAAAGTGAGGATGATCATGTTCTCATGAGGGGATTTCTTGGGGGGAAGAAATGATTGGAAGGGGAAAACCCCTGCCGACTGTCATATGAACCCCGGTTTCTGGAATGTGTTTTGGCAAGGTAAAGAGAGAGATGCAAGGAAAACAACCACCAAAAAAAAACAGATGTAAAGATGTGGAATATGTCCATATACAGTAGAAAAAATCATACATACAGTACAGAAGGCCGATTTCGGTGATGTTGGTGTTTGGGTTGAAAGAAAGAAACAGAATAAGGAGAGCAAAAAAAGAATAAAGGAGGAAAGCAAACGCTATTTTTTGTTCTCGCTGGTTTTCTTCTTTTATATATTGGTGTGATCAAAAAAGAGAAGCCGGCCAACTTGGGGGGATCTTTTGATCAAGCTGTTTGGATGTTATGAGCAATAACTTATTACGAATATGTTATGAGCAATAACTTATTATTTTCCTTTTTTATTATGGATTCAACGTTGAATCTGTGGTGTTTTTTTTTTTAATTTTGCTTTGTCATTGGGGGTAGGGGTTTTTATACATGTTTTTTTGCTTGTTTCTGTTTTTTTTTTTGGTTGGGGAGGGGGGAGGGGGTGTTTTTCGTCTTGATTTGAGGTGATATAAGTCTTTTTTTTCGCTGGAAATTCTGAATATGGACAGCATCATTTAGGATTTCCAAGAACAAAACAAAGGAGAAGAATTTTTTCCTTTCAATTGCTATGAAGCCTCAATACTTTTTTTTTGTTTCCTTTTGATTTGATGGCTGTATAATTTATACTTTTTTTTTGTTTTTCGTTTTTTTTTTTTGGGAGGGTGTTTCAAACATATTTCGGTCAAGAAAAGATGCCACTACAGTCTTGGTGGAAAAACACACAGAATTGCTGACTTTGCTTTGAAAATGATGAAGTGAAAAAGAAAAACAGTCCTGATATATTCATATATATATATATTGCAAGACAAAAAGCTGAACAAGCTTTTCGAACAGGGGACTCGGAAATTAGCGAGTTTCTGTTTTTGGTTTTTGTCGATATCTGGTTGGTGGTCTGTACTTATGAACTTTTATGATTGATGATCTTTACATAGTCCTTTGGAGGGGGTCGGCTGGCTAACTGTTGCGAATGGGGAGGTTCTTTTTTCTTTTTTTTTCAGTCCCCCCCGCCTTGGTGTTTGGGGGGATTTTAGACTCCAGTTGAATGATTTTCTATGAGGATTGGGACTGTAGTTTTTCCTGATTTGTAAAGCAAAGAAATTTTCGGTGCATGTTGGGTGTGCGTTTCATTCACTTTTTTTTTTTGGCCGGGCCCAAAATTTTTGCTTTGAGTTCTTCAGTACATGTCAGCATCCATCTGGATTTCTTTCTCATTGTTCAAAAGCCAATAATTTTGAAACAGCAAAAAGGCAGTAGACTTTTCTTTTGCTCCAGGATTCCCATGTCGGGTGCATACATGGGTCTGACATATCGTCACATGAGATCGTCACATATGGGATCCAGGCGTGCAAAACCCCACACAGGGTTATACTGGGGACGCAAGCTTAAGAAGGTCTGTTCGCATTTCGACTTATTCGAAGACGTCAAGAAAACGTCCCTTGGGATGTCTCCACCTCGGTTCGTCTGTGGTAGATTGGAGGCGTGAGCGTCCACCACTCGAACGAGCTCATAAAGTACAAGGCGTTCACTCGCAGCAAGAATGTTTTTCATCAAGTTGGCTGGCAGCGCGAGAGTCTCCAATGAGGCTGCTTTTGGAGCAAAAAGTGTGGACTCCGATGGGACTTCGACTTCGTCCATGTCTGACATCGGAACAGCTTCCATGTCTGACATGGGGAGGGAGTCGAAATTCTGGTTTATGCCTGTTACTCCGACCCTGTTACTCCGACTCCGTCCATGTCTGACATCGAGACAGCTCCCATGTCTGACAGTCGGCGCGCGCCGGTCTACCTCGCGGTCGCTCGACGCGCGCCGGTTCGCGCCGGTCTACCCCGCGCTTGTTTAGCCCACTCGCTTGGCGCGCGCCGGTCGCGCTAACCCTAAACCCTAAACCCTAAACCCTAAACCCAACCCCCCCCTTTTTTTGAGTCGGAGTAACAGGGGTCGGAGTAACAGGGGTCGGAGTAATGGGGGTACACCGAAATTTTCGCCGCCAAGGGATTCGCTGCGCGACATTTTCGATTCCTTGTTGCCGAAGATTGCGATTGCGTACGGAGGAGCGTGTTTTGCATCTTTGGTGAGGTTCGACGCTCGAAACATCGCGACGAAGGAAAAATAAGTTCTTATTCAAAGCTATTCACTGAGGAATGGGCCATAACTAGACCCCAGCTCCCAACACACCCAAATATCGACTTTTGAATCTTTGCCCTTGAAAATTGAGTTTGAAAATTGAAAAAATGCAGCTCAATTTTGTCACTTCTAGAAACCCCCACAGTTGCATCCTAGATGGATAAAAAACCTAGTGAAAATACCTTGTGAAAGTGCCGAGCACCTTGGAAACTGAAAACTGTGAAAAAAATTATCTTCAAGAGCTGCCACTATCGCCCTGAATTTTGGACCGACTGTCCCCAATAAATCCGCAGAGAAAAAAAAAAGTGAAAAAACTGGATTGAAAAACTATCGTTCGAACTGCAAAACTGGTTGATACATATAAAAATTTTCTGATTGGCTGTTGCTCAACTTGTGCTTGGCTGGATGTGTCAGAATCTGAGGAGAGTTTCTGCGAAACCGGCGGTGCCATGCAAGAAGGGAAAGAGAAAGACCGAGAGACCGAGCCAGGCCAGATGGGTAGGGAGCAAAAAAAAGTCAATCTTCAACAACTGCAAAAACTCTGAAAGCCAACCTGATTTAACGTTTGATAAAAGAACAAAGAAAACAATTTATTACTTTGATGCGAATATCCTGGATATTTTTCGGATATCCAAACTGAGAGAAAGAAAAAATTATGAGCTGAGATTTACGCAAACATGTTTCATCTCCCAAATCCTGAAATCCAAAGAAAAAAAAAAAAGAATCTTGTTTGGTCTTTCGTTTAGCTTTAAAGGCGATTGAATAATTCTTGTGAGCACTGAATGTATGTTGTTATGTTAATTCTGATGGGAAAAAAAAACTGATATCACAACACTATACACATGTATTAATTCTCTGAGATGTTTTCTGTTTTAGATGGTTCCACCTCCATGACTGCCCCACACACAACCCCCCCTCCTGCTGACCCACCTTTTCCGCAGCTTTCAGTCCGTGTGCCGGATCCCGATCCCACTCCCACCACCACTACCCCCCCCCCCAAAGTCCGAGGACTCCGACAACGCCTTCAACCCCGCCTGCACGTGCCTTCGATTGGGAAAGAGTAGTCGAGAACTACTATGCTGCCGACGGTAAGAAAGAAAAAACATCCCGCTGAAATTTAAAAAGGAGGTTGAAAGAAGAAAAACTGAAAAAATCTTGACACGCCTTGAATGTGGTCAAGACTGATTTCAAGTGTGGAACAAAATGAAAACAATTTTACAGAACGCCGAAAAAATGTTGCCTTCAAAAATAAAAAATACAACACCTGAAAAAAAAGCCCACATCAGTTGCTTTGTCTTTTGCAAACTCACCGGCGGTATTGCGTGATCTGATTATACATGTATAACTGAACATCACCCATTACCAATTCCTGTTGATTGTGGCTACTGTGTGATTTATTGCAGCTAGTGTTTAAGGGGAAAAAAAAACAGGGTTCGAGAGAATGTGCTGATTTCTGTTGCAGGGGGCGCTGCTTCTGATGGTCCCGCAGGTGCTACTGGTGATGGTGCTGATGGTGATGGCGCTGATGGTGCTGCTGCTGCATCTGATGGTGCTGCTGGTGCTGTCTCTGGTGTTGGTGGGGGTGAAGGGGAGGTCAGCCAGGGCCCTCCATTGTCCTTGACTTCATCGGAACCCAGACTGACACGAATCGGGGAGGAATTTGAAGTGAAGACCACCATTGCGCTTGGTGGTGATCAGGTCGACGGTGTCCCGGTGACGGTCACAATTTTGGCTGATCCAGGAAAGGCGAACCAGCCTGAAGTCATGGGCGCTCAAGGATGTGCTGACGGTGAGTCCAGAATTCTTAACGGTACCAAAAAAAAAAATCAGAGTGAAAAGAAAACAAGTCTTGTGCATTTTGTTGAATTTCTGTGAGAATCATATGGATGCATTTCAGATATTACCCCCCTTGCCCCGCCCCCATTTTACATTTTTGAAGAAGGAAAATGTGTCTTGATTTGTTACTTATAATTTTTCTGGAAATGTCTGTTCAGGCAATCGGAGCTTTCTGTTGGGAAAGGAAGTCCTGAAATCGAACAGCAAGGGGCGAAGTGCAAGTCCATTTCCGCTTCAATTCGGAAAAAGTGGGAGATTCCATCATCAAGATAACTGCAGGTACAGTCATTTGCTTTTAAAAACCTTTCTTGAACCTGTTTTCTGAAGCGTACTAATGTTATTCATGATGATTTTGTCTGTCACATGAAACATATGTCCTCCAGCAGAAAACCTGAAAATGTTTTTGTGTAAAGCAGCCCACAAAAACAATCCCCCTCAGTTTTCTCTCCCCAGAATGCTTTTACCCTTTCAGATTCAACACTTAAAATCTTAGATTCAATTTTTTATTTTTATTGTTTCTTTCAGATGTGCCTGGAGGAGGAAATGCTGTCGAGATGACCATCCCAGTTCTGGAAAAGCGAAAGACTGTCCGTGTTGCGAAATCATCCGCCACCGAAGCCAAGAAAAAGTCAAACAATCAGAAAGAAGGACCCCAGTTTCCACAGGATGTTACAGGAAGCAATGTCGCTGAGCAGGCTGTGGTGTCAGCTGACGAAAGCATTCCTAAAGTGAAAAGGTATGTGGAAAATAAACCCAGGAAATGCCACTGTTGTCATCTATTTTAATTTTTCTATTTCAGAGTGGAATATAATTACTCACCCAGGTTGAAAGCTCCATGCATTTCCACAGTCATTTGCCACTGTCATTTGCCAATGTGTTTTTTTTGATGTTGTGAACTGCATTCATGTAGGTCAAGGGTCCAAACAAACAAAGAAGACACAGCATCAGCTGCAGCAGCGTCTTCAAGCCAACATGCGCCTAGTGCCGGACAGACTTGGACTCCTGCCCAAGGAGGTGCAATGTCGATCGGAAGTCTGAATGGTAAGTCATCGCTCATTCTCACTCTGAATTTTTCATTGGTTTTTTTGTTCTCTTTCCTCCTGAGTGCAGCCCCCTCCCTTTCTTTGATTTTTATCCGAAATGTCATTCATTCCTTGTGTAGTGTTTAATTGCTGAATGTGGTTGTGTGTGGGTGTGTGTATGGGCAGATTTCAAGAAGAAAAAAGCTTTTGTCCGCGTCTCCGTCCCCGTCCCAATTCCCGTCCCTGTTCCGGTCCCAATTTCTGTTTCCGTTCCTCAAGTCCCCGTCTCCGTCCCTGTCCCCCAAGTCGCCGATGATCGCATGGAGGTTGATGATGGTGAGAATGGTTTAAAAGCTGGAAAAAATCTGATAGGCTGACTCAAAAATAAGCCACTGTATGATCATAATGTTATATTGGCTCTCTACCCCAGCAACAATAAGAAAAAACGCTGACCGGAACGCTGATCTGGATAATCCCAGAAAATTTTGCTTATCCGAATTCCTTGGCCAACCAAACATATAGATTGAAACCAGAAAGGTGTTTGGGTTCGATTCCCAAAGGTTTCAAGAATGTACTGTCACAGAAAATAAATAAATCAATGTATAGTGTGCGTATTGCTTTTTTCTTTTTTGTTTTGTTGAGTTGGCTACTAAATATTTGTGTATATGAGCAGACCTCACGTCCCCCCAGTTCGCTTTTGTTCCTCTCCCGGTGAAAATGAACGTGGACAAAGGTATGAAAAGCAGATTTTTTTTTTTGGGTGTTTCATGGTCTAAATGGGGTCAGTGGGCCCTGATACGTTCTTTTCTTGTTTTTGCAACGAGCAGTACAGTTGTTATTAATCATCGAATTTTACGCAGTTTTTTTTTTCTTTTTTCTAACATAAAGTAAACCTGGAAAAATTCCTTGTGAAAGTGTACCTGTGGAAAGTTGATATATTGAGCTGGATTTTGGCTGCCAATTTTTTTACTAAAAGAATCAGTCATTTATTTTTCCTGGAAATCACATTTTTTTTCTAAATAATATAAAAAAAAGAAATAACCTGTATTTTTTTCCCTTTTCTTTCAGACCTCAGGATCCCTCGTGCCGGGTCAAAAAGGAAAGCAAGGGACGACGCCGCTGTCCTTGCTCCTCGGGGGGCAAGGAAGGCAAAAAGGGCCAAGGTTATGTTGGCCCCCAGAGAAAGGAATATCCAGTTGGCCCTCACGGCAACTGGATATTTCTGGGGGCCAACATACACCTAAAGATACAAAGAAACCTAGAAAAAAAAAAAAATAGAAAAAAAAATATGTAGTGTTAGGGGAAGGGGATTTTTTTAGTTGAACTTCAAAAAAAAAAAAAAAAAAAATGATGATTCCAGAAAAAAGAAGTATGAAAAAAAAAAACAAAAAAAAACTGGAATCATTAACCAAAAAAGAAGATTGTGGGCCTATGTAGGTAGGTTCATGATCAGGGAGGGATAGGAACTAAAAAAAAAAAAAATCCCAAAGCAATGTCTGTCAGTTGCTCTGGGAACCAAAAGAGTGGGGGGGTGAAGTAACCGTGTCTAAAGTATTAAACACAAAAGTAAAAATACATTACCTTTATGATTTTTTGTCAAACCTGAGTCCAAAAATAGGGAAAATGGGAGAAATGGGGAAAAGGGAGAATGTATTAGAGATACTTTGGATGGGCTGGTGGATCGAAGTGGTGGATTGGAGTATTGTTGGTTGGAGGAGAAGAGCTTAGTGGAGAACAATTACGAAATGGAAATGGAAATCATCAGGGGCTGGTGGTGGAGGATCAGTGGGAAATCAGTGGAGAACATATATATAAAATGGAAATGGAAATCATCAGGGGCTGGTGGTGGAGGACCAGTGGGAAATCAGTGGAGAACAATTACAAAATGGATTTGGAAATCGTTAGGGGCTGGTGGTCGAGAACCAGTGGGAAATCAGTGGATGTCATAAGCGACATGGAAAGTCAAAAATGAATGTGATTTTTGGATGCAGCGAATTCTTTGATTCTTGATTTTTGGATGCAATTCTTTATTCTTTATTTTTCATTTTTGATTCTTAGATGCAGCAGATTCTTTATTTTTTATTCTTGGAGGCAGCAGGTTCTTTGATTTTTTATTCTTGGAGGCAGCAGATTCTTTGATTTTTTATTCTTGGAGGCAGCAGATTCTTTGATTTTTTATTCTTGGAGGCAGCAGATTCTTTGATTTTTTATTCTTGGAGGCAGCAGATTCTTTGATTTTTTATTTTTCATTGAATTCTTGATGGATGCAGCAGATGGGCTTGAACGATATGGTAGGGAAATATTGGATTATACGGCGCAAAAAAACAGGATACTTTTTGGGGGATTTTTTCTTCCCCCTTGAAACCCAGAAAAAATATTGAACAGTTGATCAACACCAACCTCTGTTTGGATGTGGGGCGGTGATCGACCAAAAGCTCCACCTCAACATGGGTGGTCAATTGGGTAATGGGGGGAAGTGGTTGGACAACGGAACAGGTTGCATTGGGAAAAAAAAAAGGTTCTGGGAATTTTGGTGGTGAACGAAAAAAATAATTCAGGTTTATGAATGGACAAAAAAAAATGGAACTGGGAATTCTGGTGGAATTATGGGAACCCCCGACAAAAAAGGTATATGAATGGAAGAAAAAAGGAATGAACTGGCAAAAAAAGAGAGAGCAAAATTGAAGATTGAGTGGGGATTAAGGAACAAATAAAATAAACTTCTGGTGCATTCGATTTCATAAAGATTGGATTTCTTTTTCTTCCCTGCAAAACCTTTAAAAAAGAAAGTGTCAGGTGCATGACCACCAGCCTCTATTTAGATGAGGTCGGCGGTGATGGACTGGGCGGCCCCACCTCAACATGGGTGGTTGAGAAAGGTTTCGGGGGGAAGCGGAGGAGAACACAACAAGGTGGGATCTGGTTCGACTCCTTTTGTTCAGTGAGGGGTTTGCTGGCCTGGGGTGGCAAGTGAAACATTTATCGTGGGACATTATGACCTGGGAAGTTTATGAACAGGGCTTTGGATACATCTGGAGTGAAAGAAAAATCAGTGTTTGAAGGAGTGTGGTTTTCAAGAGTGAATCTGAGTTTCAACAGGTGGATTTCACTGGTCCATAAAATTGAATGGCATATATTTACACTTGACTTTTTTCAAGTGGATTACGAGTTGTTTTTTTTGCCCCAAAGCGATCAGTGTCAGGTGCATGAGCACCAACCTCTATTTGAATGAGGTCGGCCGTGATCGACTCAAAACCCAAAAATGGGTGGTGGAAAGGTTTTTTGGGGGGGCCAGTGATGGGGACCAAAAAAAGATGAAAAGTTTAAGTTGGAACAGAATTGGATGATGAGGGTCAGAAGAAAAGGAATGGGCTGGTGTTTTGAGAAAAGCCTTAGTTTTCAAAAAGAGGGGGAGTACAGAAATGGGGTAATAGATGGAAAAAAATGGACAGGAGTGATACTTTTTCTATGAAGATGATATTACGGACAAAAATTTGGTTTATTATTATTTTGATGGGCCACCCCCTAGTCTCCCTCACCTCAGCGATCGACTCAAAACCCAAAAATGGGCAGGGTGGGGGACGATTCGTGAGGGGGGCAAAAGGGGGTGGTTAAAACAGTCCAAAATTTGGATTTGTAAAAAAAAATTTGGACAGTGAAAAATGTTTCTCAGTGTGTTTTTGGGTTACTCAAATAGACCAATCTTGCATTTTGCAGTTTCAGAATCCCAACATTCCCAATTTCCAAGCGAGTGCATTGCATTATATGTATGTATTTATCATATTAGTCAGCCTGATGAAAACCAAATTGAAACTCAAAAGTAAAAAAAAAGAGATTACTCATCCAGTCCAGCCCATTGCTGCATATATATCAAATTATATTATATATTTTGTAAGTTTTTCTTGAAGGGAACTACAATTGGGAGTGCTGACAATTATTATTAATATAGTATATGTATGTTCCATACAAGTGATTCATCCTGCAAATAAAAAAATGAGATGTGATGAGATGTGATGAGTGATGTGCCATCCTGCGACAATCCAAAAAACAAAAAGCATTGATTTCCAAGACCCCACTCTCACCATCTTCATTTTGTTATTTATTTGCTTGTTCATTTACAGGAGCAGGAAAAAAACAGTTCCGTTCGACAGACAGACAGACGTATATATATTAATATACACAGTAACACAGGGAAAACGTCTGGACAATCCACCAAGGTAGTCACATCAATAGCCAATTGCAGCATTGATTGTTCGAACGATCACATCGCCATTCACTCCCAACCACATCGCAACAACTACCTCAACCATTCAGAATCGCTTTCACTGGTGCGACAGTCTTGTTGGGCTAAGCAGTTTGCAAGACAAGCCTCCACAGAAGTAAACACCCGAAGTGTTCATTTTTGGCTTCTTTTACATTCTTTGTTCATTGCTTACTATTTACCAGTACGTTGCACCATCCGAATCCAGACAAAAAAAAAAGTGGAAACAGCCCCCCCAAAACCCAAATCTGAAGCAAACATAACAAATCCATGTAAATCGTGGCCTCGACCTACTTAATTCTGTTGTTCTTTTTTCAGTATTTTTTTGAACCGTCTTTTCTTTGCATCCTCTGCATGTGCCCAATTACGTGTAAGCGCATCCCCAATGATAATTAAAGAATTCCATCCTTTTCGGAAACTCCACCTCAACAATTTACCTAAAATCACGTCTCTATGAACACCCCTCCCATGTTTTGAAGCTGCGACTGCCATCCAATACTGATGATGATGTGCCCTTTCACAACGAATCCTCTTTTCTAGCAATCGAAATATCATCGACCCCTCAACCCGAGATCGATTTTTTAACCCCTCACCCCAATGGAAACTCTTTCCCCGAGACCTCCGATAACCCCCCCCCCCCCAACATTGTCTAGTGATTGTAACCATAACTGTCATTAAATGCACCCATCTAAACTTGGGTAAGGCCTTCTGTTGAAACTGGGTTTTTGTACAAAAAAGTCAGTATTTTCTGCAAGTGGATTTCCCAAGCATTCACCATCCCATCTCATCACCACCAAACAAAAAAAGTATTGAAAAAAGTCTTTGAGATGGGTGGGCTATTTTTTGTACCAAAAAAAATCAAATTATATCGGGAGGAGCCTTTTGAAAAACAAATCCTGGTGAAGCCCTCACCTTCACTGCATGATTCAGGCTTTTGGACCGATTCAATCTGCCGGAAAACTTTTAGCTAAAAACAAACCACTGCAACTCCAACAAGCATAATGCATATTCTTTGAGTAAAAACATTTACTCAGAGGCCGACGCAAGCTCCTCCAAAACATTCCGAGAGCTATTTTCAAATGTGTTGCACTAATGGGTTGAAAGTCCGATGTAAAAAAAAAAGGAAGCCAAATGAGTGATTTGGGTCAATTAATTAATTAGAATTAAATTTTGTGTTTTTGTTGGTGCACGTTGCAGTGAGATGAGGAGGGAAATCGAGGCCCTGAAAGCAGCTGTCAAAAAAATCCAGCACGATGTGGAAACATCATCGTGATCACCATTCGTCCTTTTTTTTAATCTATGGGGGTGCAGAGGGTATGAATGTGTCCGTTGTGGGCATTTTTTTTGTTACGAATGTGTTATGAGTAAAAACCTGTTACTAAAAAGTTATGGCGACTAAGGGATTCGAACCCCTATCAGCATCCCGTCGATGAGTCACCGTTTTTTTGAACAGGAAACTCCCACATATAAGAATAGGAAAAAGAACTTTCATGTTTTTTTTCTCCCCTTTTTTTACTTGGTTATTTCCCAATCCAGAGTTAAAAGCCCTTAGATCAAAACCTTTTTTTTTTCCTTTTTTTCCTTTTTTTTTTTAATTTCCCAATCCAGAGTTAAAAGCTCTTAAATTAATCCCTTCTTTCTTTTTTTTTTCCTTTTTTATTAATATCGCAATCCAGCGTTAAAATCCCTTGATTTAAAACTTTTCTTTTTCCTTTTTTTTATTTCCCAATCCAGAGTCAAAATCCCTTAAATTAAACCCTTCTTTCTTTTTTTTTCCTTTTTTTAATTTCCCAATTCAGAGTCACCACCCCTTAAATTAAACCCTTCTCTTTTCTTTCCCTTCTTACTTTGTCTTTTCTTATATCTTCATCGGCAGTAAGAAAGGCTTACATAATGAAGGAATTTCTCCTCATTTTTTTTCATATGCGGACATAACTCACCTCAAGCTCCCATCTCAGCCGCACCCGGAAAAAACACAGAAAAAAACAAAAAAACAAAAAAAACACCAAACAAGAGGAAAGCAAGTGATAAGGGAAAAAGCAAGTAAATCTTACTCTTTGTTTTGTTTCTTTTTTTATCAATCAGAGTTTTCTTTGAAACCCCTTTCTTTTTTTTTTCTTATACATTTTTTTCTTTTTCTTTTTGATTTTTTTCAAGTTTTTTTTTGAACTACTTTCCTTTATTTTATTTATTTTTTTTTATTCTGGGGGGGCTGGCTCCCCCCAACCCCCCCCCCTCTTGGTTGTGCCTATGGTCAAGGCTCCATGCCGGTAGATTTTCAAGCAGACTGACAGAAGAGGTCGGCACTGGGTCGTTCTGATATTGAAGGTAATTTCGGTTTGACTGGGGTTCCGTGGGGGTTGGAGATCTTGTTGCTCGTCTTTCTGTGAGTTCCTGCTTGTGGATTTAGATGCTGCGGTGCTGCAGTGGCTTCAAAATTCTGGAGGTTATTGCTTGCATATGCTTTTGCCACAGATGATGGATCATCTTCCATGGAAGATCAAAAAATGACCGAACAGAGCATCAGAATTCACAGCCAAGTTTTTGGGCGAACAGGAGTTATTACGGTGGCTTGTACAGTATCTTTTGGAATTTGATTGGATATCTGTGAGAAGAGAATTTGTGTTTCATTGTTCGAGAATGAAACATTTCATTTCATTTCACTCGTTTTTCAATTCTGCAATTTTCATACCCAGTCTTTGTTCCTCAAAGAACAGCACCTTGCTAAGGACGGAGCATATGTTCAGAAAAGCAAACAAAAATCTCCTCAGCAAAACTCAGTTGTGTGCTGGAGCAGAGTCATTGAACCAATAATTTCGCACAAATAAATTCCATTTACGAACAATGTCTGACTGGCGCTTCCTCTGCCGACAATATAGTCGTCTCGAGACGACCCCAAAAAAAGTCGTCGTTTTGGCACCAGCCCCCCTTGAGCTCCCACCGAACGAGCGACCTGTCGAGAGACGCGATGGCCCATCTGCACCAGTCAGTCTCATTCGTTGCCCTGATATCGGCTTGCTACCTTGCATTGGCCTCAGGAAAGCACCTCGCGTTCACGAACTGCGGGTCGGCAGCAGCGAAGGCTGCATTCACCGTCTCGAAAGTCGTTCAATCTCCCGATAACCCTGACATTCCCGGCGCCGTCACCGTAACAGTGGAGGGCACGGCGTTGCGAGACATCGCTGCTGGGGATTTCGAGGTGAAAGTCGTGACCAAGATCCTGTGGTTCGATAAAACCGTCAGGCACGTTCGGGAGAAAATTTGCGACGCTGTGGCGGAGGCAACGACCTGTCCGATAACTGCGGGGGATGCTGCGTTCAAATATACGATGAAAATCCCTCTCTTTGCTCCGAAGCACAAGTATCACGTTTACATCACGGCCAAGGAAGACACTGGGGGGGAGTTGGCTTGCATAAACACGAGCGTGGATCTCAGCAACAAAAAAGTTAGGTTTACGCAGGCTACTTGAGTGGTGGTCGTTTTTTTAAGCGTGTTGGCGAGTACTCAGTTCGGAAGGGGGTTCAACAATGCATTTTCTTATTGGGAATCACACGGGTAACTCAGAATTGTGGTGGAGCTAATGCACGAGCGTCGTTAGGAAAGCAAAATTTCCTGACCTTTTTTTTTTGAGATTTTGCTGCATTTTTTTGGATGATCAGAAATTCATGAAGGGTTTCAATGTTTGACAAGCATCAAGGGGTTTTGTAGTTCACATTAGGGGCCGATTGAGATCGGACGGACTTTTTTTTTTTTCTTTTCGGTTGCTTCTTGTAAATGTAGTTTGCATATATTACACCTAGTATTTCCAGCGACAGCACCCTTTCCCATCCCCCAAAGAAACCAAAACAGAAACC
Source organism: Bryopsis sp. KO-2023 (assembly GCA_030272585.1). NCBI lineage: Eukaryota > Viridiplantae > Chlorophyta > Ulvophyceae > Bryopsidales > Bryopsidaceae > Bryopsis > Bryopsis sp. KO-2023. The sequence continues at coordinate 3,281,955 of BSYQ01000004.1, read as the reverse complement.
CAAAGCAGAAAAGAAATAAATACACAATAATAATAATAATATGTCCATCATTGACAGGAAATAATCCTGGAATATTCAACCCCCCCTATCCCCCCTTCCCACCCCCCCCCCAAAAAAAAAAACAAAAAAACAAAAAAACAAGAAAAGCAATCGTTGACAGCAATTCCTGGATTTTTTTCAACCCCTCTCTCCCCCCCCCCTCCAAAAACAGAAAAGCAATAATCATTCTGGAAAACGCGACTTCAGAATTTTTATTGTCTGGCTGAGCTCCGATGAGCATCGTGGCCTGTCCCTTAACCCTTCCAGGCATCTATCCATCCACCTCTTATCCTTTTGATTCAGAATCAACGTACCCTTCATCCTGATATCACAAACATGCGACAGATAATAGCAAACTTCAGCTGTTCCCCCCTTTCGACCATCGCCGCCAGCATCCTCTAAATCCACCAGCACCTCCAAACTTTCCACCCCTGCTTCCAAAGCTTCCCGTGGAGTGATTGGACCTTCGAATTGCATAGACATCGGCAAAGGCCGCTGGGGACTCTGTTGGGTTTCTTCCGTTGGATTTTGCTGTCGGGCAAGGAAGGTGGAGAGGTAGGACGAAAACATCATCCCTGCAACTTCCAGGTGTTTTTTGCCTGTTGCTGGCTGCCCGGATTGGATCACGACTTTGCCCCACTCGAGTTGGAGCCAGGGGTCTTCCGAATCGGCATTCTGAAACCTGAAAACGTTGAAACATGGAGGCTTACATTGGAATGAAACCTAGGTTGCAGGGGATATGCACATACACTTGGATAGCGAATGTACTGCCGGTGCAGGGAGTGGAGTTTGGGCGGATATACAGAGAAGACAAATATCGAGGCCAGATGCACCAACATATTTATTCTTAGTATCATGAATCTGCATTCATGAAAAAAGGGCACCATATCAACACAAACAGTGGTATGCAGGATTTCTTCGTTTTGCTTTTGCTTTAGAGTTTATTTAGGGTTTCTTAGAAGGCGGGGTTCCTTTTTTTTTTGGGGGGGGGGGGGTGTCAGGAAATGTCTAATTCACACCTGACAATCAACAATTGGTGCACATTTGTTCCCATTTCAGAACCTCTGCAAGCATTTGCCATTTCTTTGATATATTTGTAGACGGAGCGTTTTGCAGCTTCCGACTGATGTCCATGCTCCGCCACCGCAAAAGCAACTTTTCGCCTTCCCTTGACACACTTCAACAGTTTGCGTGGGTCAATGCCTGAACAAACCCACACACAAGAAAAAAAACCCATAAACCATCAGGTAATTTTCCCTTATGAAAGGCCAAAACTAAACACTACTACTACTCATAACTAACTCCTACAACTAAACGACCCCCTCTTTTTTTTAATAGAAAATTCAAATCGAACCTGAAGACAGCAAATCATTGTCTTGCACCAGTCGCAGCATTGGGGAGCTCTTTTTTTTGCCCAGGTCGGCGATATGCTGCTGGAGTGCCTGGATGCAATGCTGGGTGGCTGCATTGACCACCTGGCGGCTCCTGAAATTGAATGCCGCCAAAATGGAAGCTTGCTCCAGAGCAACGCAAGCGTCCCCTGTTCTGTTCACCGTGGGGTCCAGCAACACTTCACCCCATCCCTTTTTTTTTTTTGGTTAAACCAAAAAAGACACCAAAAAAAAACAGAGAGTTTATCGGACGATGTTCAAAAGACAGGGAAAAGCAAATTTTAATGCAAACACATTTTCGAAAACAGAGGGATTTTTTTATGATGGAGGGAAAAACTTGGGGCTGAAATGGAGAGTCGAAAAAAAAGGATATACACAAATATACATATTGTCATTTTTACCCTGAATGAGCTGCACTTGCAGCCAAAAGGCCTTGTGTAAAACAATTTAATTCGATTCAATTCAAAATACACATATTGAAAAACAACCCACCAGAGCTGCCATCGGGTTGTCGGGTTGTGCCTCCGTGAGTGCGACATACACTTTGTTGAGGGCCTCCAGTGCATGACGGGCCACATGGACGCAAGGCAACGCTTTCTTCAGTTCTGGGATGGCCTTGTCGATTTTCTTGGCATTCACCAGCGTGGATCCGATCCAGTAGATGGGGTCGCAATAGGAAGGTTCGATTTCCATGGCGGTGTTGAAGTGGTCCAAAGCGGCCTCCCAGTTTCCGTGGCGCCTCTCCACGATCCCGCTGTTCAGTCTGACTTTTGCACTGTTGGAACATACCTTTTTTTTTTTGGGGGGGGGGTGGGGGGGAAGAGAATCAATGGGTTAGAAATTTGGGATTTTGCTTCTGACACCGAGTTGATCGAATGGACGTATGATTGGGTTGATGGCCTCGTTGGAGTCTGGAATAAAGTTGGAATAAATCATATTTTTTTATTTTATTTTATTTTCAGCTTAAATATGGGGCAAATATTGTGCAATTATGGGGGTATACAATCGATGTTCTCCACGGACAAAAAGGAAAAAAAAAACGAGGGATTGTTTATGATGGATGAAAAAGTGTTTGGCACCTTTTGCGCAGCCAAAAAGAGAGCTTCCTCGTCTTTCCAATCCCGATTCCGCTCGATGGTCCTCCAAGAATAAAATGCCAAAAGAGAAGCAATCCCTATTACCGACAGGTATTTGGTCACCCTCCTGGCTGGATCGAGATTTCGACCCCCACTGGATTGGCCATCACTCTTATGCATGAATGCCTGGGCTGCCAGCATGCAAAACCCTATCGAAGGGAAGTACAGGAGCCTCTCCCCGATGACCGTCCCCACATAGAAAAGAACATTGGATGCCGGGAAGAAAGGGCCCACCATCAAACCGATCATCACAAGGAATCGCCAGCGAGCACCCGCCAGACTTGGATCTGTGGTGTTGATTTCACAGGTAACACCACAAAATCATTTTCCAACCCTGCACATTGTAGAACCAGCCCTCCCCCCCCCAAAAAAAGGGAAAAAATCCTATTGATCGGTACTGAGATCATGTCGCGGTGCTTTTTTTCAACACTTCAAATATTTTTATCAACAAAACAGACAATGGGAAGCTATTATGCAGGAAAGAAACCACCCAGTGGTATGCACACCTGGTGAAAGCTTGGTCAAAAATTCCCAAACGATCTTCCACGGTTTTGCAGCTAAAACAACATAGAGCAAGACAGCATAGAGGCCGGCCGTCAGAAGATTGCGGAAATCCCCGACAGTCTCGACATATGGAATGCATGCATATGACCAATCTGCCGATAGATGCATGGGGTAAATCAGCAGCCATGCGTATCGTGCATGTACATGCAGAGTGGTAAGCACCCTCACAAGCATCGACTCCGCAAAAGGTATCGGATTTTCTACCTGAGGAAAATAAAAATAAAAAATCTTTTTTTGTTTTAAACCACACTCTCTTGCTGCTGGTGCCATTGAGATTAAATTTTTAACCTTTAAAAATTTATGAAATGACGAGGTTTTGAGAGAAGAAAGCAACTTTTGAGGTCAAGTCTAGCACAACCTCCGACCCCATACCCGAAAAGAAAAGAAGCTGCAGCCCGATTCGGGGAAAAAATAAGAATAAAAATAGAATTTATACACACACACATATATATGTGTCACTTCCTCCAGTCCAAGCTGTCATTCAAAGAGTTCCGATGCAAAAGGACTGATGGATGCCAGCTACCTTTCGATAAATATTGACGATCTGGTGTCCTCCCGAAACCCACGAGCGCAGCATGACATAGGCAACCCCAGTCGATCCGAGAAGAATCACACGGAAAATCATCCCAATTCTGTTTCTGGTAAACCCTGGCTTTTTTACACCGCCACCGCTCCGATTGAACGAAAGGTACACCACATCCAGCAAAGCCATGCTCCCCACCTGTCAAACGGCACATCGTTCATGCACTCAGGTCGAACAAAGAAAAGATACAGAAACCATCGTTTCGGAGCGAGAAATTTTTCCAATGCAGATTTTCCCCGCTCCTCACCACTGTGATTCCGATTTCCTTGGACAGTGCAGCAAGCATTGAACACATCACCGCCAAGAAGAGAAATCGAAAGTGGCCAGAACCACCCCTGCCACAGCATCAATACACATAACAAGTTGGTATAAGTCGGATAACACAAAAAACAATTCATTGACAATTTTACAGAATTGGTCGTTCACAGCTAACCTGTTTTCTGCAGCCCTGATGTAGAACAGCAGCCCAGTCAGACCAAAAATTGCACATAGAATCTCAGCCAATCCCACCAGTCCAGTGACCGCCTGCGCGGAATCATTGGCAACTGTTTACATGGGTAAATCAACATAATCAGCTTGGGTGCAAAAAAAGGTCCTTTCATTTTATTTTTTTTTGGGGGGGGGGGGTGGGAGAGCTAATGTACTGGACTGCATTCGAAATTTCATGGATGACTTGCCTCGGTGTGAACAGGGTGCAGAGAAAACATGATGGCTGACAATGCTGCTTCTTGAACTAGAGATCCTTGGCTTGCTGTTTTGTTATGCCTGGGGGAACCCTGCAAAACACATGTGATCAATGAATCAAGAGAGCCACCTTCCTCCTCTTGTATTTCTATCAATAGCTGGAGAAAGAAAAATCTATAAAAAAATAAAATAAATCCACATCCCGTATGGTAAGGTGTGAGATGTTTTCTGAGGAGCACATTTTTCAAAGACAGTCCCTTGCATCATAAGTTTAAAAATAAATATCCAAAAGAAGCTACAAAAGATTGTAGTTGCAATGCATCCTTACCTTTGTTGCTGCATCTTGTTTGGGTTTTGCAGAACCCTCAATTTGTTTTTCCACCTTTGCACCACTTCGATGTCTCAACTGGGATTCTCTTCCACTCTGCTTTCGAGCATATCCACAAAACTAAAGATTAAAATTCCCGATGATCAGAATTCAGTGCAGGAAAATACAGGCTGATGTGCAGGAACCTGTGATGTCACACTTCTTTCAGCCAGAAAAAAAGTGAGAAATCTTTGCCCTCCCCCTTCGATTCAAATCGACGCGATACGGCGGAAGCGAACCCAGAGAGTAGTTCGTCGAGTGAACTGACCTTTAAAGTCGTCGCAGCGTCTGACGTCTCATTTTGATGGGAGGCGGGATAGGTCGCGTCTCTTTCTGTGAAGCATCTCGAGTGCGCTTCTCGAAGTCCAGAGAGTTTCAGAGAGAGCCTGGGCAGATCACCAGCGGTTGGAGCAAAATTCCAAATCGGCCAGACGAAAAGAAAAAGGATCTGTTGAGGTTTTCAAACTCCCTTTTACCTGAAAACCAGAACGCTCACCAAACCGTGAAGGACGACGTTCGCCAGGTGGAAAGGGAACGGATCTAAGCCTCTCCGATCGAGGGCGTCCGGGTTCAAATTCCCGCCATCTGGTTTCACAGCATCGGTCGTCGGCGCAGCCATGCGCCAACATTTCCAAACCCATCGAAAAGCGATGACAGTTATGGGTCGATAAGACTTGTGACTCTGCTGGCTGCGTATGTCCTGCCCCCAAAAGTCGTGCTTGAGGATCGACCAGATCGTCTGAGAGTCGTCCGTGACGTCTTTGTTCCCCAATATAGCGAAAGCATCGTCAAAAGCGAAATCGGCCGAAAGAGCGTTCCAATACACCAGCACGGACGCAACGAACAAACACAACTGGACAGAAGAGTTTCGCATCCTGGCCAACGGCGCTCCATTCCCGCGTTCTGTTCTTTTTTTATAGAAACGACCGTATGTCTGACCCATAATCCGCGAGAAATCAGAATCTGGATTTTAACCCCGAGAAGTGTGAGAACGTGTGATCGACTTCTCAGGGTTGGTGTCTGCAATCCTTTCAGAAAAATTTACACTGCTTGAGCGGTTACCGCTAACGCACGTATCTTTGAGACGGCCAAGGAGTTTCTTGCCGCCTCCCTCAGCTAGACGAAGCGAAAGCTCCCTTTTTGGTCGCTTTCGGTTTCTTACAACGGAGAAATCTTCACGAGTGTCGGGCCAGGTTGCCGTCTGAAACAGTTTCTTTCCTCTCAGGATGCCTCCACTTCGAAATCCGATTCCGACGCCCTACTTGCAGGCCAGGTTTTGCAAGCAAGCGTCTGAAGGCAGCGGGCGCGACGAAGCCCTGTTCGAGTCGAAAGGATTCCGACTGGAGCCTCGCAACCAGCATGATATCCAGTCGCTCCCTTTCCATGCGTATCTGCCGAAATACTTCCCACGCGACCGAACCGAGGCGCGAGATTTCGACTGGGATGCTTGTCCGAAGGAGCTTTCCGTTGGTTTCTACGTCCGCGGCACCGACTCGCAAGTGCTGCGGAATTACGTCGACGACTTTCACATACTGGCCCAAATCTTTCTACAGAGCGACGAACCGATGCTTCTAGCCAACAGGAATTGTTCCGTGGTGATCCGGAGGCTCGACGGCCTGCTGGAAAGGTTTCCGGAGCTCAAACATCACGGAATCACTTTGCGGGTGTACTTAGCGGGGCATTCCCTGGGCGGTATGGTCTCTGCCGCGGTCGCCGTTATGTTACAGCACTGGGCCGATCACCATAACGCCACGATACACTGTACGACGTTCGAAAGCCCCGGGCTCACGCAGCACTATTGGAGATTGGCTTCTGAGCAGAACCCCGACTCGGACGACTTCGACGTTTGGAGGGAAAGAATCACGAATTATGTGTCGATGCCGAATTGGATCAACATGTGCCACCCCCATCTGGGCAGGGTGGTGCACCTGGACAACGACGAAGTGGAAGTGACGGCTGGCTGGGTTGCCCAGTGTGCACTGTCTTCTGCCCTGAGGTTGTGGGGGTGGGGGGGTGCACTGAGGGTGCTGGGGTTATTAGGGACAGGCGGTGCCACAGCAGCTCAACTCTCTACTGCAACATCCAGATTCCTAACCTCAGCATTAGGTCCGGCTGAAGTTGGGCCGGTCATTTGTTGGTATTACTACGTGGAGAAAGAGGTTTTGGTCCGAAAGCATGGGATGGGGCACCTGCTGGATTGCTTTTCCCCCGATTCGGGGGGTTTGCCGTACCCCCACATGGCGGTGGAGATGAGGAAATGGCCGACGTACGGATCCTTCAAGAAGACCTTGAGCCGTATTTTGATGCCGGTGTTGAGGTCGGTGGTCCCCTTTCACCCCGACAATGTGGGGTTGCACAACGTCATGAACAAAAGGGATTTCATGCGAAGGAAACTGGCGAAATTGGATGGCTACGAGCCGATGCCTTACGTCAAAACGTTTTTTCAAATGATCGGCCCTCCGGAAGATGCGAAACTCGAAAGGGAACCTGATGAGCTGGACATGCTGCTTGCTCAATGAGATTTTGATGATATGGCAATTTTTGCTTGTATTGCCTTCCAGAAAAATGAATTGTCCACCAGTGCCGAAAAAGAAAATATTGTGGTCTTAACTAGAAATTTGAAACGATTTCGAAAGGGAATGATGCTGAGAAGCATCAGCAGGGTGGATCCCTCAAATCTGTATAGACTGTATGATTTCCTTGTGGTATATCTTTCGACTTAGGCAGGAGTGTACAGCAGGGTTGTGTCTCTATTTGGGAGTTTTTTGAGTTTTATTATTTTGGACCTCACCAGCTTCGAGGAAGATATGCCGATTCATTTATTATCTGGCATAAAAACAAAATCAGGTGTTGTGGATTGCCCTATGTGCAACATGAGTTTTAGCTAATATATATACATCGATGTGGAAAACAATTTTTGGGAGGTCAGTAATCAGGTGTCTTGAACAAATCTTGCTGTAAATTTGCCATCCAAAGGGGGTGGGGAGAGCAGGGTCCGACTTTCCAAATGCTGACGAGAGTCAGAATCGCCCCAGGGGGCTAAAAAATCGAAAAATCGAAACAGAAAGTTATTACCGAGAACTGCACTGAATTGTGTTCAAATAACAAGGTATTTGTGTTGAAAATACCAGTTCAATTCAAGGCAAGGAGCTTTCCAGAGGGATTTCTGTGTCGTTGGATGCTTTTCTTCAACTTGAGCAATATGAATAAATAGAATAAAGCAGAAAAGAGGTTCCACTCCACCCATCCTTCGTCTCGATTCCACTCTTCGTGTCGAAGTGCAGCATATTTGTATTGCCAAACGAGCTCATTATGGAATTATAAAAAAAAGTAATTTGGTTCATTTTTCCTGTTTTCCTGCACCTCAAACTTATGAAAGCTTTTTTATTCTTCTTCCTTGCAGTGGAAATGGAATTGCAGTCCTTGGCTACAATGTTCAAGTGCATCCCATCCCAGCAAGAAAGTAGATCGGAATCGCATTCCCTTCACCATCCTGATCCAATTCACCCACAGGTACGATCGTGCCAATTTAGTTGTTTTCTCGACACAGGGTAAACCTTGAGGGGCAAGTGCATCATGTGACGGTATGAGAGCACAGAAGGGATTGGGAGGCACACTGCAACTGAGTTTTGCTGAGGAGATTTTTATTTGCTTTTCTCAATACATATGCTCCGTCCTGAATTCACAGAAAGACGAGCAACAAGATCTCCAACCCCCATGGAACCCAGTCAAACCGAAATTACCTTCAATGTCAAAACAACCCAGTGCCAACCCCTCCTCTCAGTCTACTTGAAAATCTACCGGCATCGAGCCTTGACCACAGGCACAACCAGGGGGGGGGCCAGCCCCTCTCTAAATATTTTCTGCCCCCCCCCAAAAATAAGTCAGGAGCGAGCATAAAATAAAAAACTCCCCTTGGAAATCTACAACACCATGCCTCAACCAAATTGTTTTCCTTTCACTGTACTTACTTAGAGTGTTTCTAAACATTCACAACTTGAGAAACATATCTTCCATGCTTTCAACCGAGTGGATGACCGACAGGTGCCCTCCCAAACGGCGCCATTCTTCAGTTGAGACTTTTGTTGACACACTTTAATCTGCAAGGAAAAAAAAACACACACAGCATCCATAGCGACCCAAACTGCCGTGCCGTTTCTTTGTTGTCTCGGGGAAGATGCTGCCACGGAAACAAGCACCACACAGCGCTTCTTTCGCCTGTCACAAAGACTCAAAGAGGTAGGGTCTGTCCTTTGGACGAAACAATGGTCGCACAACGGGCACCAATTTAGCCCAACCAGGATATGGAAACGACCAAAAAAGATCCCGATCTGAGGGTCGCCACCTACGGTCGGAAACTACGGAGCGAACAGTTGGGACCCGGAAGGTTCGTCGCTAGTCTCGGCCCTCCGTCGTAAAAAAAAAGATGATCTGTGGGGATCGATATAGAATGAGATCCTAGCAGTTCGGGGAACGTCCGTCGGCGATCCCAACGACGTACCGTCGACGGTATCGTCGAGCAACCGGAACAGAAACGGAAACGCAAAGGAGCAGCCAGCAAACGGATGATTCCGATCATCGGATTTTCGCGAGTTCTACGAATTGCACGAAAATAGCAGGAGGAGAAAAGTTACATTTGATAGGTCAGGCGAATTTTCGATGTTGACTCGCATTTACCGTGATCTTTAATCCGCCGAAAACTCCGAGGAATCTACTTGAAAAAAGGATCAAAAAAATTATTGATCGAAGGGAAAAAAAAAAAAAAAAAAACTTGAAAAAAAAATCGAAAAAAAAAATTTGAAAAAAAAAATTTGAAAGAAAAAAACTTGAAAAAAAAAAACATATAAGAAAAAAAAACATTTTGAAAAAAAAAAATTTAAAAATCAATAATGGATTCCTAATGTTCATTAGGCAATAAAAAAAAAGAAAAGAAAGAAAAAAAAAACATATAAGAAAAAAAAAGGGATTCGAAAAAAAAGGTTTATAAAAAATTAATAATATAAGGGCTTTTAACTCTGATTTTATAATAAAAAAAAGAAAATAAAGGATCTTAATTTAAGGGACTTTAACTCTGATTTATGAAAAAAAAATGAAAAAAAAAAGATTTTAATTTATGGGATTTCAACTCTGATTTTATAAAAATGAAAAAAAAGAAAGGATTTTAATTTAAGGGCTTTTAACTCTGATTTATGAAAAAAATGAAAAAAAAGGATTTTAATTCAAGGGATTGTAACTCTGATTTAAAAAAAAAGAAAAAAAAGGAGGAATTTTAATTTAAGCGATTTTAACTCTGATTTATAAAAAAAAGGAAAAAAAGAAGAAGGGTTTAATTTAAGGGATTGTAACTCTGATTTAAGAAAAAAATGAAAAAAAAGGATTTTAATTTAAGGGACTTTAACTCTGATTTTATTAAAAAAAAGAAAAAAAAGGATTTTAATTTAAGGGACTTTAACTCTGATTTATGAAAAAAAAATGAAAAAAAAAAGATTTTAATTTATGGGATTTCAACTCTGATTTTATAAAAATGAAAAAAAAGAAAGGATTTTAATTTAAGGGCTTTTAACTCTGATTTATGAAAAAAATGAAAAAAAAGGATTTTAATTCAAGGGATTGTAACTCTGATTTAAAAAAAAAGAAAAAAAAGGAGGAATTTTAATTTAAGCGATTTTAACTCTGATTTATAAAAAAAAGGAAAAAAAGAAGAAGGGTTTAATTTAAGGGATTGTAACTCTGATTTAAGAAAAAAATGAAAAAAAAGGATTTTAATTTAAGGGACTTTAACTCTGATTTTATTAAAAAAAAGAAAAAAAAGGATTTTAATTTAAGGGACTTTAACTCTGATTTATGAAAAAAAAATGAAAAAAAAAAGATTTTAATTTATGGGATTTCAACTCTGATTTTATAAAAAAGAAAAAAAAGAAAGGATTTTAATTTAAGGGCTTTTAACTCTGATTTATGAAAAAAATGAAAAAAAAGGATTTTAATTCAAGGAATTGTAACTCTGATTTAAAAAAAAAGAAAAAAAAGGAGGAATTTTAATTTAAGCGATTTTAACTCTGATTTATAAAAAAAAAGGAAAAAAAGAAGAAGGGTTTAATTTAAGGGATTGTAACTCTGGATAAATAAAAAAAGAAAAGAAAGGAAAAAAAGAGGAAGATTTTACTTGCTTTTTCACTTATCATTTGCTTTTGCTTTTGTTTGTTTTTCTTTTTCTGTGTTTTTTTCCGGGTGCGGCTGAGCTGGGAGATTAAGGTGAGTGATCTCCTGTTTTTTCAAAACATAAAAATGCTTTCTTTTTCACTTATCATTTGCTTTTGCTTTTGTTTGGTTTTTTTTCTGTGTTTTTTTCCGAGTGCGGCTGAGCTGGGAGCTTAAGGTGAGTGATCTCCTGTTTTTTCAAAACATAAAAATGCTTTCTTTTTCACTTATCATTTGCTTTTGCTTTTGTTTGTTTTTCTTTTTCTGTGTTTTTTTCCGGGTGCGGCTGAGCTGGGAGATTAAGGTGAGTGATCTCCTGTTTTTTCAAAAAACAAAAATGCTTTCTTTTTCACTTATCATTTGCTTTTGCTTTTGTTTGGTTTTTTTTTTCTGTGTTTTTTTCCGGGTGCGGCTGAGCTGGGAGATTAAGGTGAGTGATCTCCTGTTTTTTCAAAAAACAAAAATGCTTTCTTTTTCACTTATCATTTGCTTTTGCTTTTGTTTGGTTTTTTTTTTCTGTGTTTTTTTCCGGGTGCGGCTGAGCTGGGAGATAAAGGTGAGTGATCTCCTGTTTTTTCAAAACATAAAAATGCATTCTTTTTCACTTATCATTTGCTTTTGCTTTTGTTTGTTTTTCTTTTTCTGTGTTTTTTTCCGGGTGCGGCTGAGCTGGGAGATTAAGGTGAGTGATCTCCTGTTTTTTCAAAACATAAAAATGCTTTCTTTTTCACTTATCATTTGCTTTTGCTTTTGTTTGGTTTTTTTTTTCTGTGTTTTTTTCCGGGTGCGGCTGAGCTGGGAGATAAAGGTGAGTGATCTCCTGTTTTTTCAAAAAACAAAAATGCTTTCTTTTTCACTTATCATTTGCTTTTGCTTTTGTTTGTTTTTCTTTTTCTGTGTTTTTTTCCGGGTGCGGCTGAGCTGGGAGATTAAGGTGAGTGATCTCCTGTTTTTTCAAAAAACAAAAATGCTTTCTTTTTCACTTATCATTTGCTTTTGCTTTTGTTTGGTTTTTTTTTTCTGTGTTTTTTTCCGGGTGCGGCTGAGCTGGGAGATAAAGGTGAGTGATCTCCTGTTTTTTCAAAACATAAAAATGCATTCTTTTTCACTTATCATTTGCTTTTGCTTTTGTTTGTTTTTCTTTTTCTGTGTTTTTTTCCGGGTGCGGCTGAGCTGGGAGATTAAGGTGAGTGATCTCCTGTTTTTTCAAAACATAAAAATGCTTTCTTTTTCACTTATCATTTGCTTTTGCTTTTGTTTGGTTTTTTTTCTGTGTTTTTTTCCGAGTGCGGCTGAGCTGGGAGCTTAAGGTGAGTGATCTCCTGTTTTTTCAAAAAACAAAAATGCTTTCTTTTTCACTTATCATTTGCTTTTGCTTTTGTTTGGTTTTTTTTTCTGTGTTTTTTTCCGGGTGCGGCTGAGCTGGGAGATTAAGGTGAGTGATCTCCTGTTTTTTCAAAAAACAAAAATGCTTTCTTTTTCACTTATCATTTGCTTTTGCTTTTGTTTGGTTTTTTTTCTGTGTTTTTTTCCGAGTGCGGCTGAGCTGGGAGCTTAAGGTGAGTGATCTCCTGTTTTTTCAAAAAATAAAAATGCTTTCTTTTTCACTTATCATTTGCTTTTGCTTTTGTTTGTTTTTTTTTTCTGTGTTTTTTTCCGAGTGCGGCTGAGCTGGGAGCTTAAGGTGAGTGATCTCCTGTTTTTTCAAAACATAAAAATGCTTTCTTTTTCACTTATCATTTGCTTTTGCTTTTGTTTGGTTTTTTTTCTGTGTTTTTTTCCGAGTGCGGCTGAGCTGGGAGATTAAGGTGAGTGATCTCCTGTTTTTTCAAAAAACAAAAATGCTTTCTTTTTCACTTATCATTTGCTTTTGCTTTTGTTTGGTTTTTTTTTCTGTGTTTTTTTCCGAGTGCGGCTGAGCTGGGAGCTTAAGGTGAGTGATCTCCTGTTTTTTCAAAAAACAAAAATGCTTTCTTTTTCACTTATCATTTGCTTTTGCTTTTGTTTGGTTTTTTTTCTGTGTTTTTTTCCGAGTGCGGCTGAGCTGGGAGATTAAGGTGAGTGATCTCCTGTTTTTTCAAAAAACAAAAATGCTTTCTTTTTCACTTATCATTTGCTTTTGCTTTTGTTTGTTTTTTTTTTTCTGTGTTTTTTTCCGGGTGCGGCTGAGCTGGGAGATAAAGGTGAGTGATCTCCTGTTTTTTCAAAACATAAAAATGCTTTCTTTTTCACTTATCATTTGCTTTTGCTTTTGTTTGGTTTTTTTTCTGTGTTTTTTTCCGAGTGCGGCTGAGCTGGGAGCTTAAGGTGAGTGATCTCCTGTTTTTTCAAAAAACAAAAATGCTTTCTTTTTCACTTATCATTTGCTTTTGCTTTTGTTTGGTTTTTTTTTCTGTGTTTTTTTCCGAGTGCGGCTGAGCTGGGAGATTAAGGTGAGTGATCTCCTGTTTTTTCAAAAAACAAAAATGCTTTCTTTTTCACTTATCATTTGCTTTTGCTTTTGTTTGGTTTTTTTTTCTGTGTTTTTTTCCGGGTGCGGCTGAGCTGGGAGATTAAGGTGAGTGATCTCCTGTTTTTTCAAAAAACAAAAATGCTTTCTTTTTCACTTATCATTTGCTTTTGCTTTTGTTTGGTTTTTTTTTTCTGTTTTTTTTTCCGGGTGCGGCTGAGCTGGGAGCTTAAGGTGAGTGATCTCCTGTTTTTTCAAAAAATAAAAATGCTTTCTTTTTCACTTATCATTTGCTTTTGCTTTTGTTTGTTTTTCTTTTTCTGTGTTTTTTTCCGGGTGCGGCTGAGCTGGGAGATTAAGGTGAGTGATCTCCTGTTTTTTCAAAAAATAAAAATGCTTTCTTTTTCACTTATCATTTGCTTTTGCTTTTGTTTGTTTTTTTTTTCTGTGTTTTTTTCCGAGTGCGGCTGAGCTGGGAGCTTAAGGTGAGTGATCTCCTGTTTTTTCAAAAAATAAAAATGCTTTCTTTTTCACTTATCATTTGCTTTTGCTTTTGTTTGTTTTTTTTTTTCTGTGTTTTTTTCCGGGTGCGGCTGAGCTGGGAGATAAAGGTGAGTGATCTCCTGTTTTTTCAAAACATAAAAATGCTTTCTTTTTCACTTATCATTTGCTTTTGCTTTTGTTTGGTTTTTTTTCTGTGTTTTTTTCCGAGTGCGGCTGAGCTGGGAGCTTAAGGTGAGTGATCTCCTGTTTTTTCAAAAAACAAAAATGCTTTCTTTTTCACTTATCATTTGCTTTTGCTTTTGTTTGGTTTTTTTTTCTGTGTTTTTTTCCGAGTGCGGCTGAGCTGGGAGATTAAGGTGAGTGATCTCCTGTTTTTTCAAAAAACAAAAATGCTTTCTTTTTCACTTATCATTTGCTTTTGCTTTTGTTTGGTTTTTTTTTCTGTGTTTTTTTCCGGGTGCGGCTGAGCTGGGAGATTAAGGTGAGTGATCTCCTGTTTTTTCAAAAAACAAAAATGCTTTCTTTTTCACTTATCATTTGCTTTTGCTTTTGTTTGGTTTTTTTTTTCTGTTTTTTTTTCCGGGTGCGGCTGAGCTGGGAGCTTAAGGTGAGTGATCTCCTGTTTTTTCAAAAAATAAAAATGCTTTCTTTTTCACTTATCATTTGCTTTTGCTTTTGTTTGTTTTTCTTTTTCTGTGTTTTTTTCCGGGTGCGGCTGAGCTGGGAGATTAAGGTGAGTGATCTCCTGTTTTTTCAAAAAATAAAAATGCTTTCTTTTTCACTTATCATTTGCTTTTGCTTTTGTTTGTTTTTTTTTTCTGTGTTTTTTTCCGAGTGCGGCTGAGCTGGGAGCTTAAGGTGAGTGATCTCCTGTTTTTTCAAAAAATAAAAATGCTTTCTTTTTCACTTATCATTTGCTTTTGCTTTTGTTTGGTTTTTTTTTTCTGTTTTTTTTTCCGGGTGCGGCTGAGCTGGGAGCTTAAGGTGAGTGATCTCCTGTTTTTTCAAAAAACAAAAATGCTTTCTTTTTCACTTATCATTTGCTTTTGCTTTTGTTTGTTTTTTTTTTTCTGTGTTTTTTTCCGAGTGCGGCTGAGCTGGGAGATTAAGGTGAGTGATCTCCTGTTTTTTCAAAACATAAAAATGCTTTCTTTTTCACTTATCATTTGCTTTTGCTTTTGTTTGTTTTTCTTTTTCTGTGTTTTTTTCCGAGTGCGGCTGAGCTGGGAGCTTAAGGTGAGTGATCTCCTGTTTTTTCAAAACATAAAAATGCTTTCTTTTTCACTTATCATTTGCTTTTCCTTTTGTTTGTTTTTCTTTTTCTGTGTTTTTTTCCGAGTGCGGCTGAGCTGGGAGCTTAAGGTGAGTGATCTCCTGTTTTTTCAAAAAATAAAAATGCTTTCTTTTTCACTTATCATTTGCTTTTGCTTTTGTTTGGTTTTTTTTCTGTGTTTTTTTCCGAGTGCGGCTGAGCTGGGAGATTAAGGTGAGTGATCTCCTGTTTTTTCAAAAAACAAAAATGCTTTCTTTTTCACTTATCATTTGCTTTTGCTTTTGTTTGGTTTTTTTTTTCTGTTTTTTTTTCCGGGTGCGGCTAAGCTGGGAGCTTAAGGTGAGTGATCTCCTGTTTTTTCAAAACATAAAAATGCTTTCTTTTTCACTTGTCATTTGCTTTTGCTTTTGTTTGGTTTTCTTTTTCTGTGTTTTTTTCCGGGTGCGGCTGAGCTGGGAGATTAAGGTGAGTGATCTCCTGTTTTTTCAAAAAACAAAAATGCTTTCTTTTTCACTTATCATTTGCTTTTGCTTTTGTTTGGTTTTTTTTCTGTGTTTTTTTCCGAGTGCGGCTGAGCTGGGAGCTTAAGGTGAGTGATCTCCTGTTTTTTCAAAAAACAAAAATGCTTTCTTTTTCACTTATCATTTGCTTTTGCTTTTGTTTGGTTTTTTTTCTGTGTTTTTTTCCGAGTGCGGCTGAGCTGGGAGATTAAGGTGAGTGATCTCCTGTTTTTTCAAAAAACAAAAATGCTTTCTTTTTCACTTATCATTTGCTTTTGCTTTTGTTTGTTTTTTTTTTTCTGTGTTTTTTTCCGGGTGCGGCTGAGCTGGGAGATAAAGGTGAGTGATCTCCTGTTTTTTCAAAACATAAAAATGCTTTCTTTTTCACTTATCATTTGCTTTTGCTTTTGTTTGGTTTTTTTTCTGTGTTTTTTTCCGAGTGCGGCTGAGCTGGGAGCTTAAGGTGAGTGATCTCCTGTTTTTTCAAAAAACAAAAATGCTTTCTTTTTCACTTATCATTTGCTTTTGCTTTTGTTTGGTTTTTTTTTCTGTGTTTTTTTCCGGGTGCGGCTGAGCTGGGAGATTAAGGTGAGTGATCTCCTGTTTTTTCAAAAAACAAAAATGCTTTCTTTTTCACTTATCATTTGCTTTTGCTTTTGTTTGGTTTTTTTTTCTGTGTTTTTTTCCGGGTGCGGCTGAGCTGGGAGATTAAGGTGAGTGATCTCCTGTTTTTTCAAAAAACAAAAATGCTTTCTTTTTCACTTATCATTTGCTTTTGCTTTTGTTTGGTTTTTTTTTTCTGTTTTTTTTTCCGGGTGCGGCTGAGCTGGGAGCTTAAGGTGAGTGATCTCCTGTTTTTTCAAAAAATAAAAATGCTTTCTTTTTCACTTATCATTTGCTTTTGCTTTTGTTTGTTTTTCTTTTTCTGTGTTTTTTTCCGGGTGCGGCTGAGCTGGGAGATTAAGGTGAGTGATCTCCTGTTTTTTCAAAAAATAAAAATGCTTTCTTTTTCACTTATCATTTGCTTTTGCTTTTGTTTGTTTTTTTTTTCTGTGTTTTTTTCCGAGTGCGGCTGAGCTGGGAGCTTAAGGTGAGTGATCTCCTGTTTTTTCAAAAAATAAAAATGCTTTCTTTTTCACTTATCATTTGCTTTTGCTTTTGTTTGGTTTTTTTTTTCTGTTTTTTTTTCCGGGTGCGGCTGAGCTGGGAGCTTAAGGTGAGTGATCTCCTGTTTTTTCAAAAAACAAAAATGCTTTCTTTTTCACTTATCATTTGCTTTTGCTTTTGTTTGTTTTTTTTTTTCTGTGTTTTTTTCCGAGTGCGGCTGAGCTGGGAGATTAAGGTGAGTGATCTCCTGTTTTTTCAAAACATAAAAATGCTTTCTTTTTCACTTATCATTTGCTTTTGCTTTTGTTTGTTTTTCTTTTTCTGTGTTTTTTTCCGAGTGCGGCTGAGCTGGGAGCTTAAGGTGAGTGATCTCCTGTTTTTTCAAAACATAAAAATGCTTTCTTTTTCACTTATCATTTGCTTTTCCTTTTGTTTGTTTTTCTTTTTCTGTGTTTTTTTCCGAGTGCGGCTGAGCTGGGAGCTTAAGGTGAGTGATCTCCTGTTTTTTCAAAAAATAAAAATGCTTTCTTTTTCACTTATCATTTGCTTTTGCTTTTGTTTGGTTTTTTTTCTGTGTTTTTTTCCGAGTGCGGCTGAGCTGGGAGATTAAGGTGAGTGATCTCCTGTTTTTTCAAAAAACAAAAATGCTTTCTTTTTCACTTATCATTTGCTTTTGCTTTTGTTTGGTTTTTTTTTTCTGTTTTTTTTTCCGGGTGCGGCTAAGCTGGGAGCTTAAGGTGAGTGATCTCCTGTTTTTTCAAAACATAAAAATGCTTTCTTTTTCACTTGTCATTTGCTTTTGCTTTTGTTTGGTTTTCTTTTTCTGTGTTTTTTTCCGGGTGCGGCTGAGCTGGGAGATTAAGGTGAGTGATCTCCTGTTTTTTCAAAAAACAAAAATGCTTTCTTTTTCACTTATCATTTGCTTTTGCTTTTGTTTGGTTTTTTTTTTCTGTTTTTTTTTCCGGGTGCGGCTGAGCTGGGAGCTTAAGGTGAGTGATCTCCTGTTTTTTCAAAAAATAAAAATGCTTTCTTTTTCACTTATCATTTGCTTTTGCTTTTGTTTGTTTTTCTTTTTCTGTGTTTTTTTCCGGGTGCGGCTGAGCTGGGAGATTAAGGTGAGTGATCTCCTGTTTTTTCAAAAAATAAAAATGCTTTCTTTTTCACTTATCATTTGCTTTTCCTTTTGTTTGTTTTTCTTTTTCTGTGTTTTTTTCCGAGTGCGGCTGAGCTGGGAGCTTAAGGTGAGTGATCTCCTGTTTTTTCAAAAAACAAAAATGCTTTCTTTTTCACTTATCGTTTGCTTTTGCTTTTGTTTGGTTTTTTTTCTGTGTTTTTTACAGCTGATGAAGACATAAAAAACAGACAAAGAAAGAAGGGAAAGAAAAGAGAAGTGTTCAATTCAAGGGCTTTTATCTCTGGATTGGGAAACTAAAAAAAAAAGAAAAAAGTGGGAAGGGTTTAATTTAAGGGTTTCTAACTGTGAATTGGGAAATTAATTAAATAAAAAAGGAGAAAAAAAAGGATTTTCATTTAAGGGACTTTTAACTCTGATTTAAGAAAAAAAAGGATTTTAATTTAAGGGCTTTTAACTCTGATTTTATAAGAAAAAAAAGAAAAAAAAGGATTTTAATTTAAGGGCTTTTAACTCTGATTTTATAAGAAAAAAAAGAAAAAAAAGGATTTTAATTTAAGGGACTTTAACTCTGATTTAAGAAAATAAAGAAAAAAAAAGAGAAGGTTTTAATTTAAGGGTTTCTAACTGTGAATTGGGAAAGTAATTAAATAAAAAAGGAGAAAAAAAAGGATTTTCATTTAAGGGACTTTTAACTCTGATTTAAGAAAAAAAAGGATTTCAATTTGAGGGCTTTTAACTCTGATTTATTTAAAAAAAAGAAAAAAAAAGGATTTTAATTTAAGGGCTTTTAACTCTGATTTAAGAAAAAAAAAGAAAAAAAAAGAGAAGGTTTTAATTTAAGGGTTTTGAACTGTGGATTTGAAAATTTATAAAAAAAGAAAAAAAGGAGAAGGGTTTAATTTAAGGGATTGTAACTGTGAAAAAGGAAAAAAAAAAAGAAAAAAAAAAAAAAGTGGAAAAAATTGAAGTTTTCTGTTTTTCATAGGGAGTTTCCTCTTCAAAAAAACGGCGACTCGTCGACGGGACGTTAATAGGGGTTCGAATCCCCTAGTCGCCATAAAATATTCGTAATAAGTTATTGCTATTAACATCCAAACAGCTTCACCAAAAGATCCCCCAAGTTGGCCGGCTTCTTTTTTTTGTTCACACCAATATAGAAAAGAAGAAAACCAGCGAGAACAAAGAATAGTGTTTGCTTTCCTCCTTTATTCTTTTTTTGCTTTCCTTATTCTATTCCTTTCTTTCAACTCAAACACCAACATCACCGAAATCGGCCTTCTGTACTGTATGTATGATTTTTTCTGCTGTATGTGGTCACATGTTTACATATGTGTTTTTTTTTTTTTTTTTTTCCTTGCATCTCCTTCTCTAGACTTGCCAAAACATATTCCAGAAATCAGGGTTTATATGACAGTCGGCGGCAGGTGGTTTTCCCCTTCCAATCTTTTCTCCCCCCCCCTTGCAAGGATTGCTATGGTGGTGGTTACAATCGTTGGATCGACTTTCTCGGGATAGGTCAGAACTTATCAATAGTCATTGTTAAAAAGACAAAAAAGAAATTGTGCCCAACATGTGCGATGCGAGGGTGAAAGAATCGCGAGAAATACAAACGTTTGTTTTTGGTTTCAGGGAGGGAGGGGGCCCCTTTCAGAACAGGCCAACTCTGGTCTCATTCGTGATAATTTGATGTGTCAAAATTTCACCCTGAAGATCCTGTGCTTCAACAGGGTCAGCTTCTGTGGAACTCTGAGTGCTTCGGCAGCAACTCCTACAGAATTATTACAGACCAACACCACAGGAGCCTTCTCAAGGGTTTAATTATTGATCAATTGTTCTGTAAGGTGGGTCAGATCGACGTTCGATTCGATTACGGGATTCGATCGGCATGTGAACCGACGTCTTTGACAGAAACTGGAATAGGAGTTAAGGGGGTTTGTATCATGAACACTACACGTTTCGACGGATCACAATCTGTGTAAGAACAAGAAGTGTTAACTACTGCTTAAACTACAGAGCTTTGCTCTGTAGTTCAACGTTTCAAGTCTACAACCTGATCCGTCCTTGAACTCCACGGATCAACAGAAATGGCGCTCTTCACACAATACAATGATCATGTCTTTCCCTGCAGCTCCAAAGGCGGACGCAATGGCACAAGAATACAATGACTTTTGACGACAACAAATTTCCTTAGGCGGCGCCGAGTTGGCGCCCACGGCCAAGAAATTCTTAGCAAAAATGGTATCGTTGTGTCAAAGCACAAGTATTGCTACAATAGTTATGTTTGTTCGTTTGCTTGCTTGTTACAAGGATTGAAAAACCATTATATTTAACGACTTTCACATGATTTTAGTTTGAGACAAAAAAATTTAGTGGTTAAGGCCCTTGAGTTAAGGGCCTTACCGCTAAAAATCTTAAAAATCTGTAACGGGACGCACACAGCCTCTAGCTGAGAGGACCTGCGTCTTGGGTTACTCCTTGTTCTTAGGCTCTTTTCAGTGGTGGTCACGTTCGTTCGGTCAAGTTCGGTCGAGAATCAGTCAATATGTTACAAGTCGAATCTAACAAGTCTCCCTCTACCCCCTAGAGGATCGCCTAAATACTTGGGATAGTCGGACCTACAACCCTCACTACATCCACCTCATCAGTCCTATTACAAAATCTCAAAGGACCCTTAACTTAAGGGTCCTTTAAGTAATGTCCAAGATGACATAATCACTCATCAATATTAGGCTATCAACCCAAGGCAACCCAAGGCGCTGACCGGCTAAAATCCGATCCGATCTGTTTAAAACAAACAAACAAACATAATTTCATGGAAGATATGTGTTGTATATGGCTTGTTCGAACTCAGTCAAAAGAAGAATTTACAATCATAAGGGACAAAATCAACTTGGCCTCCTTCCTTTTTATCATGCTCCGACATTGTACCTCACTACAAACCCGATGCACAGAACAACTAAATCCGATTGCAACTAACAACTTTGTAGATTCAACATATGTCTAAAGCTGGCGTGCCGATCCGGTCGATTTTCTTGTTTCTGCCAGTTTTTGAACCGTTTTTTGGTGTTTTTTAGACAAACCAAGGCCTTTCTTGGAAGGTGTCTTTGTTTGTGATCATTAAGGGTCCCATCAATAAAAAGAAAGTTTGATTAATTGAAGAACTTTGTAAAATTAATTCTCTGGCATTCGTGTCTTTGTTTCACCTTGTGTTCGAGTGCGTGTGTGTGTGCCAAAGCCTAGAGGGGCCTAACATTTGACCTTGAAATTTTTTTTGAAGCCTTATACTTTTAAGGATATTCGGTATATAATGTTACAAGGCCTATAGGAGTCGTTCATTCGTGAACATCTGTTAAATATGGAACGATACAGAGAAGATTAGCATGGCCCCTGCGCAAGGATGACACGCTCGGTTCGAGAAAAGGTCCATAGTTTTTTATGAATTTGTTGCTCCTCCTTCGAATCCTTGCATTGGGCACCTGGGACTTAGCCTAACCCAAGCTCAAAGGGAAAAAGTCGTCAAAAAGTCGTCTTAGTCGTCGAAAAGTCGTCATGGTCGTCAAAAGTCAAATTTGACGATTATGATGCTATTTTCTCAAAAAGTCGTCAAAAGCCATCGACGACTTTCACAGTTCCTGGCTGTCATATATTAATGAAACTTCAAACTGTAAAAAGTCAACTTGACTTTCCATAGTGGAGAGAAAAGTCAGCTTGACTTTCCACAGTGGAGTGAAACTTTGAAAGTTTGGCTCATGTTGTGGGTGCTGCTCTCGATCGCACAATAGCTTGCAACTATTTAGTACTGGTTAGCACGCGTTCTGGTGGGTCCAGATTAGATCGTTACAATTCGTTTGTCCCACACAGTTCCCAATCATTTCTCTGACTTCCAGAAACTCGATCAGAATCCATCCACCCAAACGAAACCGTGCACAGCGTTGTACATAGTAACTAGATATGGAACCAAGGAATGTGCCTGGGCTTATTTCTGAAAAATAAAAGTGGTTTAGGCCCCCTCCTCCTCCTGCCAACCTTGTAGGAGATGTAGCTGAAAATGGGTCCGATACAGCTCTGATATGTCCATTGACCCAGAAGAAAATGCAAGATGGGAAAAATCGATTCTGGTTTTCGAGGCATATGGGATAATGAATTGTTACAGTCAGCAGCAAGCCCTTTTGTTCTCACGACCCACTTCAAAGTCTAACCATCCGTTTACCCAGAAACCCACACAACCATATAACTAACAATCTGGCGATCTGGCAGTTGCAACGAGCACTACCACAATGATGGAGATGATGCGTCACAAAAGGCTCGGAACAAGAAAATGTGCTGGCGCGTGCGGCCAAAAAAATAGGAGCATGCCAGCCAGTGGGGTTTTCTTAACGTTCTTATAACTTTGAAACGTAAAAGACAATTTTGGTTTTAAGCTTATTTGTTTTAGCTCTTTTTTCTTCAAACTCCCAAGAAACACTGCCAATACCCAAGCGGAGAAAAGTGTTTCAGAAAAAAAGTTGTGGAATGGCCACTCCATGAAGCGATCGAAAGTGGAAACGCTTTTCCAGTAGGAAGGTTGAATTCAAACCAGCAAATTCATTCTGGCCCATTATCCTTTTACTTCTGTTATGGCAAAAGTTTTGGAAATCTTAGCAGCAATCTAGCTTCTCTCTGCATAAAACGTTTATTTCTATTTTATTTTTGTTGATTTGTTGGCACACAATTGGCCCAATTTACCAATAAATTTCTAGGAAAATCATTGGTTTTGAAGACCATCGTTATCCCAAGCCTCCAAAAGCGTAATTTTTCTAAGGTTTTCCAGGGAAAAGGCACAGGAATCGTGAGGACTCCTTGGAGGTCTAGGGGGGGGGCTTATAAGTTCAAGTTCTGGAGGGTTAGCAACCGCTTGTCATTTCCATTTTCCCGTTCGTTGTTGTACCGTTGAACGTGTAAAGGCCAAGCCAGGCAGTTTGAATGAGTTCGTGTGTTCGTGTCTCCACGGATTACAGGACAAATCTCCAGAGAGCTAAACATTGCTGAGTGCATGCGTACCAAAGCAAACAAGCAACCAAACCAACCAACCAACCAACCAACCAATCTCGAATTACATTCGTACCAAAGCACTCACAAAAAACCGCCTCCACAAGGCCCAGTCGTTCATCGCCTTGATGGAACAAGGAAATGACATTCCATTCCCAGCATTTTTTACGCTCCTTTCTCTTCGTTTTTTTTTTCGTTGCAGACCTAATTCCTATTAGGGCACACAAAGCTTCCGGCGACTGCTCCGCGAGCCTGGGGGGAAACGATGCGGAATCTGGTGGACATAGCCGTCGATCACATGCTGTTGTGGTTGTTCGTGAAGAGAATGGATTTCGAAATTCCACAGCCCCTGGCAACACTCTGTCCCGCGCTCACTTTCCTCACGGCCGCCGCGAATGTCTCTCTGGGGCAAAAAAGACGACCTGCATTCGCCTACGCACTGTCCACAGCGTTTTCGGTGGCGACCATGCTATGGATCGATGCCAGATCGGTCCATCGATTTCTCGTCCTCTGGGCCAGCACCCTGGGGTTGTCGATGGTCAGTGAAAGATGGGGATTGGTCGATGTTCGGGGGTTGCTGTGCGAACGGCGACACCCCATTGACCTTGCAATGGCCAGGATCGTGATTTCGGCGCTGTTGGTCATCACGTGCTCCAGCAAAGAATCGACGGATGCTATGATGCTCCACAATGGGGCAGATCTTTACATACCCAGGGATGTCGCCCGCTGCGATCCCTCGGAGCAAACGGACTTGCCCACTGGGCTACCCATACCTGGGTTAGCGTTCTGGCCAAAATTTCAATTCAAAACCATTCACATGGAGGAGAAATTGCTGGTGCTGGTGGCGATTTGTGCAATGCTGGGTTTCTGCTCCAGGGCTAGCTTGATAGGAATGTCCATTTTGGAGCTGAGGGTGTTTGGGCAGCAGTTCTTTTTCTCCAGGCAGCTCGTGGACTTCGAAAAGGGGGGAGGGGTGGAAGTCATGGCCTCAGGATTGCACCACCATCATCGGGAAACCCTTTTGGTGTGGAGTTCGCTCATGCTGGCACTCTCCCCCTGTTCAGATGTATTGTCCATCGACTCATTGTTCTCTGGGCTTTTCTCGAGAAGAAAACTGAACTCTGTTCGGCCGATCAAGCCAACTGTTGCTCATGGACTCTCCATAAACTTCACATTATTATTGCTGGGGATTGGGTACATGTGCTCTGGTTTGGCAAAAGCTGGAGCAGGCCCAGTTTTCGGATTGAGCTGGCCAAAAAGCTATGTTTTTGATGCAGTGATTGATAGGCATTTCAGGGGCTACTCAGAACTCGTTGCAAGAGGAGTCATTAATAGAAACTGGCTATACGCTTACGGTGAAAGCAGGGCCCTCCGAGAGAAAATAGTTGCTTGGCCGGTTATCAATGGATTGGGATCATTGCTTGCGATGGTTTGGGAAATCTCGTACCTGGCTCTGGTCAGTCATAGGGGCATCCCCAGAACAATTGGGATGATATTGGGCTTGGGATTCCATGCGATGGTGTACATGCTGACGAAAATAAGCTTCGGGATGGTAGCTATCAATTATCTAGTTTTCGTTCCGTGGAGCAGGGTTTTCCGGATCTTGATCAACAAGCACAAGCTGGCGATCGGTTTCAACGAGGGGTCTAGAGCCCATCAGAAAATGATCCGGGTGTTGCAATCCTTGGATGTCGGTGCCAGTCTGACATTCGTTGGGGATCGATCCGATCAAAAATACGATTTGGTGAGCGATGGAAATTGGCTCCGTCAAGTTCACTTGCCAGAAGCACCGATTTCGGCCTCGGAGGGGAGAATTCTGAGATTGATGATACATTGGGTAAAGAGCGATCGGATTGTGAGAAAGCATTCGCCACATCTATATCCCATTCTTAGGGTGGCTGGGGTCGGTGCCAATTTCTTGTCGAGGGTGCAAAAATGCAGCAAGGAAACCTTGCACGTCAATGTGTTGGGGGCTTGTCGGAGTTGTCGAGGACCCATGGGCTGCCTAGAATCAGTGAGAATGAGAAGTTTCGTGGGGGTGGTTTGCTCTGTGGGTTTGTTGTGGACGGGTCTGACTGGGAGAACGAAGTGTTGGCCATTTCCTGCACTCCCTCGGTTCGTACCCCCCTCCCTCCCCAGTCAGCAGGTCTCCACGGCCGAACACTCTTTCATAGCGTATTCCATCATTCAGGCCTGGGCAGTCGGTGCACATGGGAACTCAAGCATGGTTGATTTGAGGCCGCTGCTGATCAGCGAACTGGGGCGAGCGAGTGGAGAAGAATTTCAGCATTTGATGGAACATGGGCTGGATGATGCCGACCAGGATGAATTGAGGAAACCGTTGAGATGTGGAGGGGTCTATTTGGTGGAGCTGCCGCTGTGGTATCGATGGTTGACTTCGTGGGCCATACCCAACACTGATGTGACGATAGGGGTGAGCGAGGAGGTCGATCGTTCTTGGTCCCAGGTGCTAAGAAAGAGCTGCTGGGATGTTAATGGCCCCGAGGGTGTTGGGTTCAGAGGTTTGGGGAAGGGGGGCAGGAATGGGAAGCTGGCATTTGTTTGTGATCGGCTGAGAGACTCGGTCAGGATAGATTTCCTAAGAAAAGGCATGAATGTACAGAGCGGCCCTCCATGGGGACCACAGCCTTGGGATGCATCAGTGAAAGTTCATCAGATCAAGTTGCCGCCCACCCCACATCGTCCCGGAATCGATGTTCAGTAGTTGACTGAACATGTCATAAATTTGAGAAATTCAAGAGGGGTTGGTTTTTTGTCCCCTGTTTGTGCCTTGCAAGTCAATGTCATCGAAATAATGAATTTGTAAAACGAAACAAGAAATGTAGTCGAATTGCCATCGTTTTTGCTTCCGCTTCCAAACTTGCATTTTACACAAGAAAACACAGAGGGCTCATGGCACTCAGTACCAACACGAACCACACCACCTCAGTGTTTTTCTTGGTGTCCATCGAATTTCTCTCGTTTCTTATTAATTCACTGAGTCATTAACCGATTAAGAAACGGGGGCCGCCGTACTGTTTATCATCAACTTCAAATCCAACTGCGGCTTGCAGCTCGCATTGCGTGACACCTTCTCGCTTGAATCCACCATCTTGAAGGCCGCCTTGGAGCCACTGAATGTCGATTTTGGCGTCCCAATGAGGACTGACATTCCCCAACCCAGATCGGCCACTGATCTGGGCTGCTCGTGGCGAAGCTCGCTAAAACCTCTCCGCTGTACCCGCCTACGAAACCGACCGTCGAAACGCAGAGAGTCCCTCTGTCCACAGGCTGCTGGAAGAGGTATTAGCCCAGTTTGTTTTTAAACCTGCTAGTGAACGATAGGCACTGTAATCACCCCTTCCCCTCCTTCCCATGTACCCAAAGCCAACGATTTGGTTTTTTTTTTTTTTAATGATGTGAGGGGGTGTGCTCGATGGTATGAGATGACAAATTGAAGTTTTCAGTAAGGATCAGATTTCGTGGATTGAAGCGAACATCTGGCAATTTAGGGTTTATCACCTTTGCCAAATTAATCTTTTTTCCGTGGAACTGCCATGCACTCCTCCAACACCCCCCCCTCCGAAAACCTACCCCTCCAAAAACAAAACAATATAGGAAATCCGGAAATACCCAGATTGTTTGCTAGATTGTTTCTTCTGACATTTGAAAAAAGCAAGATGAAAACGAAAAGCACCCAAATGCCTTCAACTTGCTACTGCACTGGTCATGGATCGCAGCATCCATGAAACTAAAAAATTCTTCGTTCTACCCTCCACAATTAACATCTTTAAAACGAATCTTCAGGGCGTCGACGAGCATTGATCCAAAGCGATGGCCAGGAGCACCTGGGCTCGGCCCTGACCTCATATGGAAAGCGTCCTTTTCCTGGACCTTCAGGGAACACGGGGCTGCCTCTGAAAATCTTGCCGTTGGGTGGCCTCGGCGAGATCGGAATGAACTGCATGCTTGTGGGAGTGTATGATCGGTTCATCTTGATCGATGCAGGCTTGCTGTTTCCAGAGTGAGCGAATTTTTGCCAAACAAGCACTGGGGTTGTTTATTTTTTCAAGCGAAAATTGGACCACCCCTACATTTTTTTCTCAGCTGGATTTTTTCCCGAAACGTCGCATTTTCAAGTTCGATGCTTTCTTTTCGAAAAAAGGAGGGCGAATTATGGTAACATGATGGGGGTTCAAGGTCAAAAGAAAAAAAAGCTTTTAAAAAAAAAGCTGTTATTTTGGGTTTTTTTGTTTTGGGAAGCTGTTACATACTGAACTTATTGGACTTGGATTGTAGTTTTGACGATCATGGGATGGAGAAGATTTTGCCTGACACCAGTTTTCTATCCCAATGGAAAGACAAAATCGAAGCTGTGGTAATCACACATGGCCACGAGGATCATATCGGGGCAATACCATGGGTAAGCATCACTGCACAGCCATCTTATGAGCTTTCGATACGGTGTATCAATGCCTGGAGGAAACTTTGCCATGGCAAAATTGTGCATTTTCGAGTTTTGTGAGGATCTGGTGTGTGATTGGTTGGTTGGCTAGGTGTTGCCAGCCCTGGATCCGAACACCCCGGTGTATGCGAGCGGATTTGTCCTAGAGTTGCTGGAAAATCGACTGAAGCAGTACAGCCTTTGGGACAGCTCGAGATTCGTGAAGTTCAATGTGAGGGAACGGATCGACGTCGGACCATTCGAGTGAGTAGCTGGAATTTGATTCCAGGGTTACGCTGGTGGCGGCTGACTTTGGTGAAACCCAGGTACACTTTTGTGATGATCACCATTGGGGTTTTCAGCTTGGCCCTGGCGTTGGAAAAAAAAAAGGAAAAAAGAATAAAAAAATGGAAACAAAATGGGAAGCCAGGAAGAAGACGGAGAAAGATTTAGAATTTTGAGTTTTGTTTTTGGATATACCACAACTAACTCAACCTCTAGTATTATGGATCGCTGGGTGAATTCGAATTGTTGGTTTGAGAAGAGAAATCTGTGGTATGTTTTGATGATGTTTGGTGTGTTTTGGCGCACTGCAGGTTGGAGCCCATTCGAGTGACTCATTCCATCCCCGATTGCTGTGGGTTGATTTTGCGGAGCGATCACGGAACGATCGTCCACACGGGGGATTGGAAAATTGACGAGGATCCCATGGATGGCTTATCATTCGATCGAGAAGCTTTGGAACAAGTCGGTAAGTGTCAATACCATGCTGCTCCCTATGCCATTTTTAAGTCGATCACTGGTTTGCTGAGCTCTTCCATCTTGTCAATTTTTTTTCCCCCTCAACGCAAAGTAATAGGGGGGTGAACCAATTTTGCTGCTGCTGTTATTATAGATTTTCTGCCCTGGAGAAGTGTCCATTTATTCCATGTGTGTGTTTCTTTCATTCAAATAGCAAAATTGAGGTGTTTCTTTCATTCATATTCATGCAGGTAAGGAGGGCGTGACTCTGTTAATGAGCGATTCGACAAACGTGCTGTCCCCGGGTCGCACCACCAGCGAAAGCGTGGTTCAGAAAAGCATCGCAGAAAAAGTGCTGTCATGGGACAACAAGGGTCGAATCATCGCCACCATGTTCGCGTCCAATCTGCATCGAATAGGGAGCATCAAGGCGGCCGCCGATGCAGCCGGCCGAAGAATTTGCTTTTTGGGGATGAGTCTCACCAGCTACCTGGAAGCTGCACAAAGGTAACGTTCGTCAATCAAAAAAAAAGGTCACCGAAAAAAGTCAGACAAAACAAAAAGAAGATTTTGGGACATAGAAAAATAAAATATCAATGCGAGAATTTTGAAGAGCTCGCTTTTTGCTTTTTCATTTGTTTTTGGCACCAATTTTCACAAATAACTTTTTTTTTCTTTACATGTAGATCCGGGTATGCTCCATTTGATCCCAGAGAGCTCATCCACCCTTCGGATCTAATGGACATCAATCCCAACGAAGTGTTGGTGATGACCACTGGATCTCAAGGGGAGCCCTATGCCGCATTGAACATGGCGTCTCGTCAAGCAAGCAACAATCTGAAAATAAACCAAAACGATTTGATCATGTACTCTGCCAAGGTGGGGCATCAATTTTTAGAAAAGGGGGGGAACGAAACAAAATATGATTTCTAAATATGTCAGATCAAAGAACTGCTTGGTGGTATGTTACGAAGTTCAGACCGCTTCACAGATAATTGGTGGTGTGGTGGACCGATTTTCTCAAACCCTTCTTTCTTTTATTTGTTTTTTTCGTTCGACATTTTTTTTACTACAGGATTTAACTCCAAC
The DNA here is from genome assembly GCA_030272585.1 of Bryopsis sp. KO-2023. Taxonomy (NCBI): domain Eukaryota; kingdom Viridiplantae; phylum Chlorophyta; class Ulvophyceae; order Bryopsidales; family Bryopsidaceae; genus Bryopsis; species Bryopsis sp. KO-2023. The sequence continues at coordinate 3,252,723 of BSYQ01000004.1, read as the reverse complement.
AGCACATCACCACGTTGGGACATCAGCCCAAGACACTAGAATACCCCCCGCGAACCCCTCTTTCTTATCCCAAATTTTGAAAATGTTTGTTCCAGATGATTCCTGGCAATGAAAAGAGGGTCATGAAAATGATGAATCGGCTGTCCAAGCAAGGTCCGGAAATCGCCATGGGGAGGGGCGAATTGCTGCACACCTCTGGCCACGGATATCGGGAGGAGCTGGAGGAAGTGATCAAGCTGGTGCAACCCCAGCACTTTTTGCCCGTCCACGGAGAGTCCGTGTTTTTGCAGGCCCACGCTGAGGTCGCCAAAGAGTTGGGCATTCAACGGACTATGGTGATTCACGACGGTGACATGGTGGGGGTTAAACATTTGATGAGGAAACGAACGGTGTCAGTCGGGTCGATGGGATCCATGAAGGTGAGCAGCTCAAACAAAAATAAAACATAAGTGAATGAATACTCTAAAAAAACATGCAACAGTAGAACTGTTCTGCTCTAGGTCTGTGGACGAGCTGCATATGGCTTTCAGCCTGAATTTAATCGAAAAAAAAAGAAGATGATGAAGATAAAATTGGCCAACTATCGAATGCTTTTGTTGAGTGTGTTGATCATAAACTGTAAAACTCTGGAAAGATTTTTTTTTTCTGCGTTTTTGCTTTCTTTTCTTACTGTATGAGTTCTCCAACATCTTTTTCTTCTTTTTTATTCAAATCGACTGATTGCTAAAAGACTAGAGGATCGTGTGCTGTATGAAAATGTGGTTTCCTCATTTATTTTATTCATTTTTATTTTTATTTAATTTTATTTTATTCCATGTTTGTGTTTGTTCGTGTTCAGATGCTGGGTCAAGTCAACATGATAAGATTCTACAACGATGGCAACAAAGGCACCGGCACCAATCACGAAATGGGGCTCTACGAGCGAGGTATTCTCGCAACCGAGGGGGTCATCGTGGCAGCCATCGACGTCTACAGGCCCCCCCGACTGAGCGAAATGATAAACAAAGGCATTGAAAGCGGGGAAATCGAGTCCGGGTTGAGATCCAGGGTGCGATTGACCACGAGGGGGATATGGACGGACAAAGGAAGACTCGTTAAAGAGTTGTGCAAGGTCGCTCAGGCCACCGTGGCGAAATGCCCAGTTGATTCCAGTCTGATGGCTGTGGAGAAAGCGGTCCACACCCGTGTTCGGAGCGCATCGAGGTCTGTTCCCGAGATCGCTCGTTTCTTGTTAATTTCTTGTTTTATGTTTCGGGGTGGGGGAGGGGAAGACAGAGAGAAAAAACCTCGATGTCATTATAAAAGCAGGCATGCCCTGGCCGTTTGATTCCATAGAAATTGGCCTTGATATTTATTAATAGTCAGTAAATTACGATTTTCTATTTTAGTCTAACTGTTTAGAGGAAAGTCGTTAGTGAATGACTTTTATTATTACATATGCCATACGAATACCAGTTATTTTTTTTATTTTTTTCACAGTTTGAGAAAGTTTTGGGGGGGAACGGTTGCTTCTGTAGGAAGTTCAATGGCCGGAACTCTGAAGTGTTGGTGATCGCTCATGAGCATGACCCGAGAGCAGGGGATGCCCTGGCTGCCATCAATCAGCGGTTGGCCAAGAACCGTGATGGGACTACCCCAGGGCCTGTCACTCCACGATACTCGACCCAGCGTAAGAAAGCGCAGGTGAAATCCAATACCAGAAATCCCCGGACCCCCGCGACAGCCGCCGGAAAATCGATCGATGAAGAGGGAGAGGGTGGACAGGTGTTGATATCGGATGATGTGTCGACTGGGTCGATCGAGACTGTCGAATCCCCGGAAAAGGAAAAGAAAAAGGTGGTGAGGAAAAGAAGAACGAAAACCACGAGCACTGCGAAAAAATCGGAAGAAGGGGAATTGGCCGGTTCGGATGGGGAGGGTGTGAAAAAGAAAAAATCGGTGGCCAAAAAGGTGACGAGAAAGAGGGTGACCAAGAAGACGGCGGCGGCTGCGGAAAAGAGTGGGGATGAGGAGGCGGGCAAAAATTTGCCGTCTGCTGCTCAGTTGGGGGATTTGGTGCCGGTGCCGGAGGAAATACTGGAAAGGAGAAGGAGAGCTAATCCTAGGGAAAATCCTGCGGATAATCCTGGGGCGGACCTTGATTATGGATAAAGAGAGGGGGGAAAAGTGCAAAGAGCCCAAAAAAGAAGCAAAAAAATGAGCAGGAAAAAAAAAAGCAAAAAAATGAGCAGAAAAAAGACAGAAAAGAGAAGAACGCAGTGATGTTGTGAGTAATATTACTAGGATTTTTTTTGTTTACTCTCTGTGTTCTTTTTTTCCCCGTTTTGGAGGGCGTGCGGGTACTATGTATTTGAAGAGTTTGGGATTCAATGGGGTTCTGCGTCTGACACATGGCAGAAAAGTACGTGTGAGCAAGATTTTTGAAAAAGGTTTTGGTTAAAAAAGAATTAACGAAATGGGGCCTACAAAAACAAAAAAAAAGTTGATGAAATGAGAAAAAAAAAGAGGGTGGGGGAAAGAATAGAGAGAGAGAGTCCAGGAACAACAGAGAGTTTTGATGAATTTCCTTTTTTTAAAAAAAAGAGAGTCATGTGCCCAACCAAAATATCAAGGATTTATTCCTGGATGTTTCTTGATTGGATGCCTGTGCTGTTTCGTTCGTTGTTTTTTTCTTCCTGTTTTTCTTTTTCCCTTAGTTTTTTGATTGCTGCTTTTGTGCTTGGACTCTCTGTTGAAGCAGGGTTTCTATTTCGATCAAGAGTTCGCTCGACATGTTGGTGTTGTCCATTCTGCAAGAAACGATGCCTATGAATTTGCCACCCAAAAAAGAATCGAGCATTTAGTCACAACAACGATTGTTTTTTGAAAGAATTTGAGCGAAAAAAGGCACTGCAGAAGTTTTTCCATGTCTGTCATGGAAGCATTTTCCAGAAAAGCAAAATGCCCTCCCAGTTTGCGGTTTTTTGAAGTCTGGTGTTGGAAGTGGTGGTCAAGATCGCATGAGTGATATTTTTAGACATTCGCATGCATATTCATCTGCACATATAAGTGGCAACAGTAAATTTTGAACCTCTGTTCTCCACGAGTGCTGCTTTGATTGCGAGGCCTCCCTCGTCACGAAGGTCGTTCTGATCCAATCCGACAGACGCTAGAACATCGTTTCCTTGAATGCCTTGGGAAATCTGTTGAGCCCCGATCGCAGTGATGCCATTGCCACTCATAATGATTTCGGCCAATCCCTGCGAAGTATAACATTTTCCAAATCACTGCAATTTCCACAGAACAAGGGTTTAAATGCTGGTCAAACAAAACCTGTGTTTTTGAAACATGAGTTGCAATGTGACAATGACACAGTCGTTTTCCAACGGAAATGTGCTGGATCCCCGATTTCAGCAAATAAATCGACACTTATGTAGAAACCAAACAGAAGGGTATGAACAGCACACAGGCACGATCCACAGTGGTTTGATTTTTCAGGATTTTGCCCCAATGCTCCTTCCTTGTTTAAGGGGGAAGGCTTGGGGCTGGTAATAACAATTCACATGTACATGTGGCAGGCCATGAGTGAAGTTCAGAAACACCTGGTTCCCAGCAAGCATTGTTCCAATAGCCTCAGCTCCTGCATCCTGGACTCCCGTCCAGGAAACATCTACTGACTGAATGCTGAGGTTGGGAGTCAGCCCTTCAGCGATGGCCGCCACCCCTCGAGATCGAAAAGCATTCCACGAAACGTTCAAGTGCCTCAGCACATTGTTGACCTGAAAAGGAAATGAGCCATCGTCAAGACATGGTCAGTGAAACTAGGATTGGTGTTCAGGATTTATTGCCAACAAGAATAGCTTGGATTTGAAAATTTGAAGGATCCTTGAGAGCAGCGTTTAGGGGGCTGTTTCCGGAGAAAGTGCTGGGTAATGGCTGGATGGATGGATGGATGTACCTGGAGGGAGTTTGACAAGGCGATGGCTGTTTTTTCCGCGAGTTTGTTGTTGCTCAGGTTCAGTTCTGTGAGGGTGGTGTTGGAATAGAGTGCATCCACTATTGCAGCTCCCCCTTTGTCCGGCAATTTGTTGTGGGATAGATTCAAGCTGGTCAAGTTCGAGTCCTGAGAAACAGAGCGCCCATGCTCAACAGTGCTGAACAACTCAACTTTTTGTTTTTATATGACAGTACCCCCTCAAACTTTCCAACAAGCCCTTAGGATCCACCCAAAGAAAAAGCATTCAACGGGAAAAAAAATGGTCATAACGAAGGTGATGACCTTTCCTTATTTTGGTGTGTGCAGGGGGCTTATCAGATTCCTGATTGACTCTCTGATTGAGTCATTATCACCATGAATTCTTCCAGTGGTGGATAAGAAAGGGGGGAGGGGAGCTTACCTTGGAGAGGAGGAGCTCTGCTATCGAATTCGCGCCAGCCAGTCCCATCTGATTCATGGACAGATCCACTTCTTGAATTCTGGTGTTGATGGCGAGTGCCCTCAGGATCAAACCCACTGCAGCATCATTCAATCCGTTGTCTCCCAGCCTCAGGGTCACGATGGATTGGTTCACCTGACCCCAAAAAGGAAAAAAACAAAAAAATAGGAGGGGGGGGCATTGATTTGAAAGAACCATGAAAATCATGCGATAAACATGACACAATATCCTTGATTAATGTTTTTCAGCCAAATGCTTAGCAGCACCATATATATATGTATGTATATAGAGATACCTAAAGGCTAGTGACCACTATTTGAATATGTATGAATGCCCATTCACTCCCATGCACTTCACATCAGGATTCAAAAGTGTGTTTTCAAACATTGTGCTTTTGTGGTGGTTCTCCTTCATAACAATGCGATCGATCTCCTTCTGTTGGGGGGTTCTGTTTCAGTTTGTAAGGAAAATCACCTCGAGTGCCTTTGCCAGTGGGACCAAAGCACGGAGGCCGATGCCATAGCGTGTCAGTTGAATCTCTCCTTGGTCCAAATACCGCACCACCTTCGAAACGAAAAAAAATACATTACAAGAACATCTTTTGGTAAAGCCTTGGAAAAGCCGTGAAATGCATTCATACTCTTTCTTGTGCATTTTTTTCGATACTGTGCGAAATGGGAAGGAAGAAATTATATGCAAAACGCACACTTGTTTTCATTGAAATAAACACATGTCCCCCCACCAACACTCCTTCCAGAAAATAGATTCCTAAGATTCCAGAAAACCAGACCTGAGAGATGGGCATGACATTGTTTTCGTCACATAGCCTGAGATATAGTTTCTTTCCATTGTCGTCTCCAACAGCATCTGGCAAAAAAAAACAGAAAAGAAAGCCCATTATGACTGTTCACTGTTGATGGAAAAAAGTAACCCCTTTCTTTTTTGGGCTGAAAATATTATCATGGTGTGTGTGTGTGTGGTGGTGCTGTGTCATTATCCCTGTGCTTCAGGGCCCCAGTGTTGTGAATTGGTAATCAACCCTCTCTGATCTGCTGGGGTATTAACTGTTTCTGCTGTTCTCGGTTGAAGGGGAAAAAGCTTGGAGATGGTGTGACATGCTACATTACGTAATCTTCTCTGTTTGTTCATTATTACGTGAATTCTGTGGAGAAACAAGTCACATTAAGAGGGATTTCCTTGATCATAACTGTCCGAATCCTTTCGCGTCAAAAGCACCGTTTCGAGTGTTCGATTAGCCGAAACGAAAGACAGTTTGATAGAGGTTCTCGAGACCTTCGCTGTCAGACCCCGACGAGTCGTAGTATGAGTCACCCTCGTCCGCAGCCATTTCCAAGTCAGCAGCTGGTCAAATTACCAAGAACAAGTCGAAAAAGACAACACCCAAGACTGTGGCCTTCATCCAGAAACCCCTATTCCCCCCTCCAAGCAAAAACAAGGATCATTCCAGCAATACTGTTGCTTCTTTAAAAAATGGATCAAAAAAGAGTGAAACAGGGAAAAATACAAAACCTGGAGGAAATAAAAGAACAGAAATCTCTCAAGGGATGTAAAAAAAGTGAACATGTGAAAAAACAGCAAATCTCCCTCTATGGGTCCAATGCAAAAAAGAGTCCCGACTTCAGTGGTATGGATCCTTTCTTTTTTCAACTCACTCTTACAACCACCACAGTTCCACAGTTCGATTTTTTTGTCTTTTTTGCCCTCCCTCCCCCGGATCCCATATACCCATCAACAAAATACAAAAAAAACACAAAAAGTTCTCTTTCTCATGGTTTAAAGCCCCCCCCCCCCCCCTCCCCTTTCATTTTCTTTTTCCTTTGATTCTCTCTCTCTCTCTGTGAAGATATACCTCCCCTCCCCCCCCCAAAAAAGAAAAAAACACTCCTTTTCCCTCCAAAAAAAGCTCCTTTTCTCTCAACCCCCACCAGCATTGGATTCAAATATCAAATCTGCCACCACCCACAAGATTTTGATTCTTGTCTTACAACGAGCAGAGCAATATGACAAAACAGGCAGGCTGGGCTGACAGGAAATGTGATTTTCAGTGGGAAAAAAAAGGCACAAGTCCAAGAGGGAAGGGGGGGGAAGAGAGGGTCAGGGGTCGGGGCACCACCCTCACACACAACAGGCACTTTTGTCTCTGGAGAAAGAGAACATAAGAAAAAAAAGAAAAAGAAAAAAAACGCCATCCATAGACATTCGCTGGGAAAGTCAAGAATCCCTTGCTGCCAATTTCCTGACCCCCCCCTGTTGTGCAAACAAATACAACATGCGGCGACCGGAAGGTTTTTTCCTCTCCGGAAAAAAAAATAACAATAACAATAAGTCACAGTGAAAACCCTACACCATAGTATCCCAAAATACACACATGCATATCCTTTCGAGAGAAGAAATCATATTTTAACGAAACATGAGAAAATCCCTCAGTAAACATGAAATCCCGACGAATCCCCAAGCCCAATGGTCTTTTTTTTTCTTCTTTCCAGTTGCACCCCCCCCCCCCCCTTTCCCTTCAAATGCCATATCAAATTGATATATAAAATCCAAATGCCATATCAAATCGATATATAAAATCCAAATTCTCCCCACATTTGTTGATTAGATGCACCATGCTTAAAAATACGCAGAGAGTAATCCGTCCATTGAAATTTCGACCAACCACGAAAAATACATATCCTTTTTTTTTTTGCAACCGAAAATGCGAAATAATATTGAAACAAGGAAAAGAAAAAAAGGGGAGAAATACAAGACTACGTTAAATAAATCCGCGGACGTAATATTTCACACGGTCATATAGCCCTTTTTTTTTTGTGAACCCCGATTTCTCTTTTTACACCATCTTTTGTTTCTCCTCTTTCTTTTCATTGCGTATCTTTTTTTTCCCCCCCTCCCTCCCTACACTGTTTTTTTCATATCAGCGAGTGAAGGTCTTGGGGGAAGAAAAAAAAGAACAAAAAGAATAAAAACAAAAAATCAAACAGCGATCGTCTACTAAATACCCCTCCCAAAATCTTTTTTTTCTTTTTTCTTTTTTTTCCCCCTACCCCATGATGGGAAGACTCTCCATACTGCATCTACTTCCTATCTTTTAAAAATAAAAATCCTCTCGGAGAAGTCCGTTCCCTTCGAATACACCATCCTTAGTTTTGTTTCTTTTTTTTGCCTTTAAATTAGACCCCTCGCAATCAATCATTTTGTTCTAAATCCCTCCTTCAGGATTTCTTCCCAAGGGTCCCCCGAACCCACTTTCCCCCCCCCTTTTTTTTTCTCGCCAAAAAAAAAAGAGAGAGAGAAAAAAAAAGGTTCAAATACACACTACCTCTTCCCCCTTTTTTTTGGTCTTAAAAATCAACCTCCCCTTCCCGTGTTCAACAGAAACCTCCCTCTTCCCATGTTTTTCAACAAATATTCCCTGTTTTTTTTTCCACCACTTACAATGAACGAATGCTAGAAAAAAAATACTTCAGATTTAAATCATAAATTCTAAAAAAAACAACCAATGGACAAAAGAAAAAGATACAGAAAAAAAAAAAAAAAAAAAGATAAAACAAAGAACAAAGAAATGCTCTTCCCTCAACATTGTGTTCTCTCTTTTTTTTTTTTTTTTGGTCGGTGGGGGTTTGAATCCCCCCCACGATCTCCCCTCATTGATTCTTCGAGTCCCATTTTTTCAGCATATCTTGAAATGCTGTTTTCACGCCGTCCCATTGTGGAGACTTCAGCTTGGACTCGATCTCAAAGGGTCGGTTATCCGAAAGGTCCTGTAATTCTCCGCTCCCATACATGCTGTATACGATGGACCCCGTCAAAAAGAAGAACATCGACGGCACGAACAAAGACATCGACCAAGACCCGGTCTGGTCCAACAGATACCCAGAAATCGCCACTCCGGCGATTCCAGGGAAAGCCCCGATGGTGTTAGTCATCCCCAGCATGATGCTGGCATACTTAGGGCTCAAATCTTGATGGTTGCAGTACAGACCAGCGAGGGAGAAGCTACTCAGGCCGAGGGCTGTGGTGATGCTGACAGTGTCCACCACTCCATTGTCAGAGATGGTGGCGCCCACCAGGCACAACAGCGGTCCCAGGAAAGCTGTGCATTGGGCTGCTTTTCGGACGTTGGATACCGCGAAGCCCTTTCCGATCAGGAAGTCTGCCAAGGGACCAGCGATTGAGGAGACGGCGATTCCGGCCAATGGGGGCAACAGAGCGATCTGGGACGCGTGGGTCAAATCCAAGTGGAGGGTGTCCACGAAATAGGTTGGTAGCCACGCCAACATCGTGAAGTGGAACCTGCATAAAACCAAGGAAAAAAAAGTAAAAGAAATCGTACGTTTTCATTCATTCATTTGCTTCTTTCCTTTTTCAAAATAATTTTCAAGTGTGGGGAAAAAATGGGACGTAGTCATAACCCAATCAAAATGTGCAAAAAAAAATGCCGCTGAATTGGATTGTAAGCCCTGTCTTCCAAAAGAAACGTATCCTTAAGTTGCCGAGAATGGCGACCCACCAGTTGTTGCAGAAATGTGTGTACATCAGTGCCTGCAATGGCCTGTTTCTCAACATGGCCCTCCACGGCAATGGTTCATCGGCTTGCACTCCGATAGCATTGCAAGTCTCCCCCCTCATTTTTCCGATGAATTCTGGGTCTGTCTTCCTGACATCATTCACCAAGTTTTCAAAGAAACCCACCCACACAAGTCCCATCACCCCAAAAACGTAAAACACGGATTGCCAGCCGAAGTTTTCCACTAGAACGGGGGAGGCCAGCAGTCCCAAGATGGTGCCAACGTGAAATCCTCCGAAAACGAGGGAAACGGCTCGGGATCGCTCCTCTTTGGGGACGGATCTGGCCACCATGTCGGTTGCGGCGGCAGGAGAGAGGGACTCTCCTAAACCGACTGCTGCTCGGGAAACGCACAGACCTGATGTGGAAACCAAACCCAAGAAATACTGCTGTTCAGCTTCCTTTTTCCCCCAAAAAAAAGGAAAAAAAAAAAAAAAAAAGAGAGAGAGAGAGAGAAAAAAAAGGGGAAAAAAAAAGAGGGAAAGCTGGTTTGCGTGAAACCCCACCTTCCATTTTATTCCATTCTGCCCCCTCTCTTCCCTTCCCCCAAACAGAAAAAAAAAAAACAGGGTGGAATAAGGAAGGTTGATCGATGAGAAAGAGAAAGTGGCAAGCGATAGTCACCTCCGACACTTCCTCCGAGAATGGGAACTGCTGCAGTGGCAGCCGACCACAGACCGACTCCGATGGGCAACATTCGGGATCCCGTGAACCTGGAGGACAAAAATCCTCCAGGGAGCTGGCAAAGCATGTACCCGTAGAAAAACGAAGATTGCACGATGCCAGACACGGACGAAGACCATCCAAATTCTTGGGCCATGGGAATGATAGCAACAGACATGTTCACCTTGTCCTGCAAAACGAAAATTAAAAAAAAATAGCTTTGAGTGAAAAAATGTAGAAATTGCTGCATGTTGTAGCACAAGGCAAAAAAAACTTCCCCCCCCCTCCTTTACTAGAAAGCTTTTCCCTGAAACTTCACAGATTTGTCGCTTTTCCCTCAAAAAGTAGTGCTCAATATCTCCCAGCCTGTAGCCCTATCCGATAATTTCCATTGAAATCCCCCCCCCCCAAAAAAAAATAATATATATATATATATATATTTGCCCTATATATATATACTACGGAGGATTGTGAAACCCTACAACACTATTTTTTCAGAAACTGTTTGAAAAACATAAAAAATGTGCTCCTCAATCTTGATTAAATAAAAGGAAAAAAAATGTGCTCCTCAACCTTGATAAAAAAAATTAAAAATTCAAGGTAGCTTCAATTACCATGTTGCACAACATGAAGGCCATGCATGTGGCCACCATGATCCTGTATCTTCCAGGGAGAGCATCCCAGTATTCCGAAATCATGTTGCCTGACTTCTCTTCGACGACCTCCACTTCGGCCAACGCCCCGTCAGGACGTCGTGTCCCCGCGTCGCTGAAATCGGGGGCTTTCACAATATTGGCGCTGATCGTTTCGGGTTCCATCACCTGGGGGTCGCTCTCATAGCGGGACCCCAAGTTGCGACCGCTCCTCGTCACGCCCAGCCTGATCGGCGTGGGGCGCGTTTGCGCGTGGAAGCATTTGCTTGACGCGCTGCTGGGGAGCGGGCTGAGGAAATTGCAAAAAAACAAACAACGAGGTTAGATATTGGGGTCCGTCAGGGTCCGTGAGCAGCAGGCTACAACACGCCAGAAATCACTAGGGCTGAAAAAAGACGTCGCTACTTCAAGAAGACAATAAAAGGGAAAACAGGGAACGGTGCAGGATGCAACAACGACTTGACGCATTTCGTCAACTCGACGACGTATGTGAAATTTCAAAACCGTGACGGAGGAGGGAGGTTCCTCGTTTTTCACTCGCTTTGTTGTTTTTTTCTGTCGGCACCTGGTGCTGAACAGCGATGATGGTCGTGACACGGAGTCGAAGGTCGTTCCCAATCGCATCGCAAACAACGCGCGAGTTTTTTTCTTCTTTTCTTCTTTTTCTTTTCCCCGTCAAAAAAAGACGACACCACCACCAACAAGCACACGCAGCGAACCCGTCGAAAGCCTTTTTTTTATCTGTGTGGATATAAAAACTCGGCGTGACGCTGCTGGCGCTGCGACCTAGAAACAGGAGGGTCGATAGGAGCAGAACTACGGGCAAACCAACAACGTTTTCGCCCTTAGATACTGATACGATCTTGACCTACATGGGAAGCTACAACATTATATGACCCCTCAACCCAAGCGAATCCTGCATCGCATCAAAGAATCCTCCACCAGCTTTCACACTCTCCAGCCCGTTCCTTCGCTTGGCAGCCCAATTTTGCCCCGTTTTCCCTCTCTGCGATGTTTCGCGCATTTTTGCAATCGGCAGGAAGGAGTGCCAGAATCTTGGCCGCCGACGGGCGTGGTGCGCTTTCTCTGTTGGTTCGTCTACACCGTTGTCTAATTCGTTTGCTGCCCCATCCCTGCCCCCAAGTCTACGCTGGGGTAGTTTCAGCGTCGACGTCTGAAAAAAAAAAGCAGGATCAAACAGAAAGCTTGTTACAGATCCCGTGCTCTCCAAGCAGCGAAGAAATCCGCTGATTTTCTATAGATTGACGCTTTTTGCCATCACCTTTGACGACTCTGTTTTGGTTTGTGTTTCTGTATCCTTCGCTCCAACGCTTTTCAATGGAATCACTCTGCTCTGTTGTCCTTGTTCGAAACGCCCAGGTGCAGCGTACGTAGCATGTCGTCGATCTTCTGGCGCTGCCCAGGCGGTTTTGAAGGGGAAGGAGGGCTCAAGCGAATGGTCGCACTTTCTTGGGCTTGCAGCTCTGGGAGGAGCATCCATGATGCCCTTCGCCTTCGCATCTCCTCGTGACGAAAGGAGCTTTATCATGGTGAGAGCAGAACTTGTGCTGAAAAAGAACTAAAAATGTATATAAGAGAAAGTATCTATGTCTGCCTCCTCTTGCTTTTTTTTTTTTTTTTTTATTGTGCTAGCAATATGTTCCAAAGATCTAACTGTATTGAGAAAAGCTGAGTGCAAAATGTTTTGTTTTGCGAATATTCTAAAGTATTATTGTAACTCATTCCTGAAACCTTCCTGTGAGATTTTTTTTCGACTTGATTCTAACGGACCTTCAGAGAAAATGAAAACAAAGGGTTGCCATAACTTCCTTTCAAATTTTTGTCTTTTATTTTATGATTCTTCAATTATATCTCTTGGTGAAGGGGGGTGACTTTGGGAGGGAAAAAAAAACAAAACAGTACTGTCAAGAAAACTGTGTTTCAAACCTTTTTTTTTTAATTTCATTTTCTGCTCCTTTTCCAGATAAAGCCCGATGGTGTGCAGAGGGGGCTGGTGAGTTGACTTCAAATTTACAACGCTCCTCATAATACTCTGAACACCCTGCAATAGATATTGAACTGTGGCAATATCCAGTATGCCCCAGTTCACAGTGCCACTCTTTTTTTTTTTTTTTCAAAGTCATTGGCCTTCAAATAACACAATCCTGATATAATCACACACTTCGACTTTTTTTGTTTTGTTTTTTTTTGGGGGGAAATCTGCCCAATGTCGATTGTTTTCTCCATTCTGTTGCTATTGTGTTAATAATAATAATCTGCTTGAAAAACTAATAAGCAAAACGGCACAGGAAAACCGTTTTCAGTTCTTTTTTTCTGTTTTTTCTGTTTTTTTTGCTCCAGGTGGCTGAAATCATCAGGAGGTTCGAATCCAAAGGATACAAATTGGTTGGGATCAAGGCCATCGTTCCTACGAAAGATCTGGCATCCAGCCATTACGATGAGCACAATGGAAAGTAAGAATACTACAGAGAGCACTGTTTTTCATATTTACATGCAGATGGGGAAGGGGGTCCTGTCAGTGTTTTTCCGTCAAGATTTTCGGCTCGCTAATTAGGAGTCGTTCTTTTGGCTTTGACTGAACGCAGACCTTTCTTCCCAAAGCTGGTGGATTTTCTTTCGTCCGGTCCATGCATTGCAATGGTGAGTTTCATACAAAGGCTCCGGCAAACCAAAAGAATACTGCGATACGTTTTTTTTGTTTTGGGAAAGTGTCCAGTTGCTGGAGTATTTGGTTAGTTCTCTGTATTTTTTGAAAGCAGAGCGTGTGTTTTTTTACTTTTGCTCGTCTTTTCTTTTTCTGTTTTCTTTCAACAGAAAAACACATTCATTTTTTTTTGAATGTGCAGGTTTGGGAAGGGAAAGATGTAATCACTTATGGGAGGAAAATGATCGGTGCAACGAATCCATCCGCATCGGAGCCCGGCACAATCAGGTGAAAGCTGAAGAATGACACACACGCATACAGCACCCAAAGTAAAACTGGGTGCTTATTTTTGGATGGATAAATGGAATAAAATGAATGTGCGAGAGTCTGCACGCTCAGGTGTGTGAAGAAAAATTGTCAAGTTTTGAATTGCTCTTTCAAATGTTGCGGGCAGGGGAGATTATGCAATTGAAATGGGCAGGAACATTATTCACGGCTCCGACTCCACTGAGGTGATTTTTTTCTTCTCTTTTCCTGCACCTTCTTTTTTATAATTGTTTCGCTCCGAATGATGGATTGCTTACATAACTGTTCATCTGTTTCGGGGAAAAGCTTGCCGATCAGAGTTTGCTTTGTCAAGAAAAAATTCGCAAAGATCATGTGTTCGTACCACAACCAGTTTTCTTGCTCCTTTTTCTTCTGTTTTTTTTTTTCCTTAAATATATAGCATTGAGACTGAAAGCCTCGTGCAGCTCCCCTTCCCCCCCCCCCCTTTGTGCAAACAACAACTCACGAGTTGTATGAACACTTGACGAAACGGCACTCAGATGGGCTGAATTCTTCCATAATATAATTTGGAATCCACAAGACTCGTGTGTGTTTGTCTTTTGACAGTCTGCTCAAAAGGAAATCGCACTGTGGTTCAAGAGTGAAGAATTGGCCGACTACACCCCCTGTGCCAAATCTTGGGTGTACGAGTAAAGCTGCATGTCGAGGAATACCTTCCGCACAGGAAAATATGGGGAAAAAAAATCATCGGGTTTCAGATGCGTTTCTTTCAGAACGGATTACAATTCGAGGATTTTTTGAAATAAATAAGATCAAGACTTTTTGTTACTCAACGTTTTGCTTTTATTTCAACCAGATTTTTTTTTTTGACACGATTGAAGAAGAGAACTTTGTGAGGAAAACAACAGAGAGATGCGGTCCGGAGAGACCACGCTGATGGTTTTTCTGTTCCTTTTAAAACATTACTGGAGGCAGCGAATGCAATTCCAAAAGGATCTCGAGAAATGCAAGATTGATTGATTGATTGATTGATTGATTGATTGATTGATTGATTGTTCCCTCAACACCCTCAGTTTGCTGGGACGCAGCAGCATGAAATTATCTGAGATTGTTATCTCCTGCAAGTGCACTCAAAGTCCTGTATCACCATCAAACAAGATACAGTCTCCAAAAAAAATCTTCATGTGGATAATCTGACGGAAATGGTACCCAGGGGAAAAAAAAGTGATTATGTACAGTGTACCAGTCTCTGGGTTATCTCTGTCGTTCATCGGTCAGGCGTGTTTTGCTATTTATTGATTTTTTTCTTCTTTTTGCTATTTATTGTGCTACATTTCTTAGAACGAATTATGATCCGTTCATCCATCTAGAATCTGAAACCACCGCTGCATGAAGGACACATTGAACCCAATCTTTGGCCACTCAAAAAGTTCTCATCTTCACCACGAAAACTCAAATCCTTGTTCGAACTGATCATTTTATTTTCTATTGTTGTCTGTTATATTCGTCTTTGTGAACCAGATTTTCAGATTTGTTTATTCATAGGTCATTAAAAGGTTTCTTCACAAGGCCAGATCAGGTTAGAGTGGCTTGCTTCATTCGTGCAGCCTATAAGCTTAGATTTCAACTTCTCAGGACTTTATGATCATTTTTTGAGGTTATAGAGCATCAGGAGATTTATTACACAAGTCCGTATTTACAAACAATGAATGTCATTCAAAAAAGAAGAAAAAAAAAAGCATTGGGAGAACTAACTAACTTACTCAAAAAATGCACATATGTTGGGATGCACTTTTGTGAACATCAAGGTCGGTCTGCAGTGGTGTAGATGGCAAAAACTTAATTTTACCGCCAAATGCTGAATTTTGCCGCCGAATGCTGAATTCTGCAGCCGAATGCTGAATTCTGCCGCCGCCCGACTGGCAGACGTCCCTTCGGAGACGCGATGTCGCGATGTCGGTCGACAGGCGACCAACGTATGTATGTCAGACCAAAAAAAAGGGGGGTTGGGTTTAGGATTTAGGGTTAGCGCGACCAGCGCGCGCCAAGCGAGTGGGCTAAACAAGCGCGAAGTAGACCGGCGCGCCGGCGAGGCCGTCGACTCTGGAGCCGTGGCCGTCGACTCCAAAAATGGGAACCCGGATCACGCCGAGGATATCCCAAGTGTTTAGGGCTTTCTCTCCCCTCAGAAAGCTTATGTTCAAACAGCGTAAAAAAAGGGGGGGTTGGGTTTAGGGTTTAGGGTTAGCGCGACCGGCGCGCGCCAAGCGAGTGGGCTAAACAAGCGCGAAGTAGACCGGCGGCTGCCAGTCGGTCGGCGGCAAAATTCAGCATTCGGCGGCAAAATTCAGCATTCGGCGCCATAATTAAGCATTCGGCGGCAAAATTAATTGCCAGCCGGTGTAGATTGCCGCGAGGCAGACCGACTGTCGGACTGTGACGCTGTCCCGATGTCAGACATGGACGAAGTCGGACTGACCGTGTCGGAGTAATGGGGATAAACCGTGCAGTCATCCGGTTGATGATTTAATCGATCCAGACATACAGAATTCTGATTTTGAATATACAAGCAGAAGGACGCAAATCGCAGATTTGCAAAAGGCGGGTGTACGATTGTGAGATTGTAACAAAAGTTTGTGGTGTTTGGAGCATGACGGGTGTGAATGGTGGCTTGATGTTGGAAGGGGTCTTGGTTTTATGTTGGATGTAATAAGGGAATGAAAGGATGGAAACATTTGCAAGGCGAACAATGTTTACAGCACGTCCCAATGGGTGTCCCCCCAAAATCCCAAAACCCCAAAAGTCCAATCGCTCAATCTACTTCAACAAAGGTGGAATCCAAGCGACCAGTTGTCAGAAATCTTTGCAATAAACGTTCATAGAAAATGTTTACACCCTGCACAGCCTCCAACATAAGGGGAACGCCTGCTCCAAGTTGGTCCTGGACATTCCACTTCTGAACCGTCTTGTGAGTTATGTCGCCTCACACCCATCTTCTGTGTGAATCTTGTGCGGGTGCTCTGAAACCCCACCCAACCCAAACCCCAAACCCCAATAAAAAACCAAATGGAAACACCCCCCCCGTGGTCGGTTTAGGCCGTTGGTATTCATTGTATCGTAGTGCTATCGTGCCTTTGCAAAGAAAACGCAAGAAGATAATAGTGGCGAACATCCAACCCAACATCTGGTGATCATCGAACAAAAGCGAGAATAACAAAAACGGTCCCTCGGTCCTTTT
Source organism: Bryopsis sp. KO-2023 (assembly GCA_030272585.1). NCBI lineage: Eukaryota > Viridiplantae > Chlorophyta > Ulvophyceae > Bryopsidales > Bryopsidaceae > Bryopsis > Bryopsis sp. KO-2023. Next base: position 3,236,213 of record BSYQ01000004.1, on the reverse strand, counting down.
TTATCACCGCTTCACAAACACAACGCATCGATAAGATTCAGATGGCCCGAAACTAATAGTGGATGGTACCATTGACGGGGTGCTGCATGTGGAAGTAGAGGGTGTTGTAGCGTCGGATCCACATGTCTCGTATCCTTGCGAGGTCTTGGGCGGTTCGTCCATGTGACATAAGAGAGATGATCATTGATAGAGCGTCAATCATGAGCCGGTCAGTGGTTTCACAGTTGCGACGAGCTCGTGCAAGTGTTCGCGGCGAACGTGCATCACGGAGGCGACGTAGAAACGACATGGAGTCGTACATTGTCCACTGGAGGTGTCTGACGGCGTGGGAGAGGGCAAGCCCAGGCGACGGATCGGACATCAGCTGAGTTAGCGGCCGGTCTGCTGGTGGTTGATGCGTAGTGGAAGGAAGGGTGGAAATAGGCCTGCAAGGACACATGAGCAAGGGTTTATATAGGGTGCAAGGGATATAATCATGAGATTTAATTGTTTTAATGTGTGGTAATATATTATGGATGAGGTGATTGACCTGAATCATGTGTGATCACGATGTGTGATTGGCGGGGTTACGGTGGCGGACGAGGACGTGGAGGCGATGAATTTGGCTCCGGAGCGCTAGCATGAGGTTGCGTGCATCGTAGGAGGCGGGTGGCATCGTCTCGGCGATTGCGGTTAGGACGTTGATGGTGCGGATCTCTAGGTGACGGCACCTGTGGATGAGCGTTGTTATTGCCTCTTCGCCTTGATTGCACGATATAGCAGCACGTAGTTGCCAACGGATTATGCGTGCAAGGGCGACTACGTTGCGTAAGGATTTGATTTCTCTTTGGTTTTGTGCTTCCATTGCTGTGGGTTGTCTCTTGATTGTGCGAAAGGGGGGTTTTGTATGTGCTTGCTGTTTTGATAGGTTGAGTCAGGGTCGGACGTGAAATGTCAAAGTGTAACGTCATTGCATATGAATAACATACAATGTCATCAACAGAATTTGCATTGCATTGTGGAACAATTAACGACCTGGATTGGGGGGTCAGAACGCATTTTTCTGCAGCCGCTGCAGGTGTGTCCGGACTATCCGTCGTTGGTGATGGGAACGTGTGAGGTAGTATGAGATGGAGTGATCGACGGCGACGGGCACGGGGACGCATGGGACATCCGTTGTCGCTGGGTGTGGGTAATATATCTCCTGAACGAACAATATCTCTACCTCGTTATATCTTTTATCTCTTTTTTTTTGTATGAAAAGGGTGATTTGGGGGTGTGGGCTATGTTTTTGAGCTCACCGATATGAGGCGCTTTATTTCTCTCATAAGTCTTTGTAGGTCGTAAAAGATAAGTATACGTTCTTCCTCGCGTCGATCCATTGTGTGTATTTTTCACTTCAATGTCTAACCTGGATAATATGATTGCGAGAATGGCGACTTTGGGTTTTTATACTGTGTTTTTGCACTGATTTCATATGTCATTATGTTGTCATGAGTGATATATCATTTATTTTATTTTTTGTTTGTAGTGTTGCACACCCATGACCTGGACGCTTGAAGATGAAAGGAGGAAACCTCGAGTTACATGGTATTTTGTGCCAAAAATCGAAAATCATATGGGCAGAAGCTCTCACAACAGTGTCAGTTGAACCCAACGTCCCACTATGTTTGCACCGAAAATATAGTCTTGTATTTGAAGTGTCATTTTGGTTCTCGAACTTGGAGACGCTTCGACTGACGCTTGGTGGCGATCTTCTCAAGTGGTGGTGGCTGCTCGCGTGTGTCTTTTGCACGGGCTGTGGGTTATCCATCGGAGCGTTTCTCCGTGGCGGGCCGCTGCTGTGATGGTGACTTTATTGTTGGCACTGGGTGACCGACTCGTGGTGCTGATGTCTTGGTAGTGTGATGCGCCGCCGTCGTGGTCAGAGTGGGCACCAGTGTACCATATGGTGGTGAAGCGGATATCGTGGATGTGGCAGGTGCAGCAAGGTTCTGCGTGGCAGTATGATCACTGGTCGGCGGAGGCTGGCTGACTTCTTTCACGGGCTTTGGAGATGGTTTTGGCAGCTCCAAGGGTGGCTCGGAGCGCATGGCGCGCTGCAAATTCTGCATCGAAAAGTCGTTTTTCCGGCGTAGTTCCTACATGAAACCCAATGTGTTTTTGACAATGTATGAGAACGATCTGATTTGGTGTTTGGCGTGTTTGTTTTATTGTATCACTGTTGCATGTGCACAATTTGTACAGGTTTATGTGTGTTACCTTTTCTACTCTTTCCACTTGCTCCAGTGCAGCGATGTCTATAGCGATGTCTATGTCGATATCACTCTCTGACATCTTGATATTATGAGGATTGGTTTGTCTGTTGTTGGTTCAAATAGGTTGAAGCTTGTTCGGATTAGTGGATGTTGGTGTGTGTCGCATTTAGATGTCATTTAAATTCCAATGTAACTCCATTTTTTAAAGACAAACAAACAACCAAACATCAAATCAGATCATGGTGGAGACTTGCCGGTCGTGTATTAAAATAATGACCTTCAGTCAGCATTCTCACAGAAAAAGTTGCATTACAGTAATCGATGTAATTGTCGAGAACACAACGTGTCGAAACACATACAAACAAACAAACGAACAAAACAAACAAAAAAGAAACAAACAAACAAACAAACAGGAACGAACAAACAGGGTCGCCAAACGCATTTAAAGCTAGGAAAGCTTAGTTTGCGCGATGACGGAATATCCAATAAAACATCCCTACAAACAAATAAATATCCAAATAATAATATAATACTGAAACCACACCCACCCCTCCCAAACTCTCTCTGAACGGAACCCTTTACATCACCCCCCGAAACTGTTTAGAATGCGTCAGGAAAAGAAAAGGCAAGATCTTCACCATCCGTATCGTAAATATCATCATCGTTTTTGTTCAAGAAACGTGCAGTTCGTTCATGCAACTCGTGGATCTGTGCTGCGAGTTCCTTTTCCTCGATATCGGTCTTGATGTCATGGCTTGTAGGAGTATGCGTGGTAGCGTCATTCTGCGGAATCGCCATTTTGTGCGCTCGTTCAATACTGTCATGTTGGTAAGGTGTATTGACCGTGCTGATGGCCGCCATCCGCTTCACACTTGCCACAAACGCTGACATGGCTGGTTTCCTCTTTCTTTTTTTCTCCTCATTGCGTACTGTGCCAGCTATCTTGTGCAGAGCGGCTTCGAGCTCATCCACTCGTTCTTGCAAGCGCGCAGCATGTGTTTCTAAGTTTTTGATCCTGTTGCGCGTGGACTTGTCGTCAATAAGGGTAATACTGGTCATCTTTGTTGCACCTCCGAAAAATGTTTTTCAGAGTCAGAGCGTCGTCGTTTTAAAGTTTTGGGGTGTGATGGGATTGAAGGGACCTATGTTCTTTCACAGGTGGCGATAAGAAATTGTGGTAATAGTGGTATGTGATGATTGCATATTATTGCATAGTGTGGTGATGATCAGCGGCTTCAACTGAGCCGCTTGAACTGAGCCGTTTCAACGCGTTGTGTTGTAAACCAAATGTTGAAATGTGATGGTGAATGTTGAATCCAGGCGGCTGGTGATCAGCGCCACAACCAGTTTTCTGAGCCGCTTCAACTGAGCCGCCACAATATGGTTGCTCAGCCGCTTCAACTCAGCCGCCGTGAACCACCAGATCACCTTACCACAATCCAAAAGAAAAAAAAAAAACTCTGTTGCAGCGGCTGAATCCAGGCGGCTGGTGATCATCGCCACAACCAGTTTTTTCAGCCGCTTGAACTCAGCCGCTTGAACGCGTTGTGTTGTAAACCAAATGTTGAAATTTTATGGTGACGGCGGCTGAATCCAGGCGGCTGATGATCAGCGCCACAACCAGTTTTTTCAGCCGCTTGAACTCAGCCGCTTGAACGCGTTGTGTTGTAAACCAAATGTTGAAATTTTATGGTGACGGCGGCTGAATCCAGGCGGGTGATGATCAGCGCCACAACCAGTTTTTTCAGCCGCTTGACCTCAGCCGCTTGATCGCGTTGTGTTGTAAACCAAATGTTGAAATTTTATGGTGACGACGGCTGAATCCGCGTTGTGTTGTTAGACGTTTGCGAAATGTGATGGTGACGGCGGCTGAGTCGAAGCGGCTGAGAAAACTGGTTGTGGCGCTGGTTGTGTTGTAAACCAAATGTTGAAATGTGATGGTGACGGCGGCTGAGTTGAAGCGGATGGTGAACACGTTGTGTTGTTAGACGTTTGCGGAATGTGATGGTGACGGCGGCTGAGTTGAAGCGGCTGAGAAAGCTGGTTGTGGCGCTGATCACCAGCCGCCTGGATTCAGCCGCTTGAACGCGTTGTGTTGTTAGACGTTTGCGGAATGTGATGGTGACGGCGGCTGAGCTGAAGCGGCTGAGAAAGCTGGTTGTGGCGCTGATCACCAGCCGCCTGGATTCAGCCGCTTGAACGCGTTGTGTTGTTAGACGTTTGCGAAATGTGATGGTGACGGCGGCTGAGCTGAAGCGGCTGAGAAAGCTGGTTGTGGCGCTGATCACCAGCCGCCTGGATTCAGCCACTTGGACGCGTTGTTATTGTTGTAAACCAAATGTTGAAATGTGATGGTGACGGCGGCTGAGTTGAAGCGGCTCAGAAAACTGGTTGTGGCGCTGATCACCAGCCGCCTGGCCTGAGCCGCTGCAACGCGTTGCGTTGTAAAACGTTTGCGAAATATGATGGTTAAATTCCATGACGTAACACTGCAACACTCTGTTTTTTTCCTTTTTTTTTTACAAAAAGTATTTTATGTTTGTCCATACAATCATCCATCTACCCTCTTTCCGCGTACCACCATTCACCATGATAATCCGTTGGCATTTCATCAAAATCTGTTGCCCTTTCGGTGGGAATATGTTTTTTCCTGCCCATGTCTACGTATGCCTCTGCTATCTTGTCACAAATGTGACGTGCAGCGCAAGCGTCCCCTGCTATATGACAGACGTGGCATGGTCTGTTGTTATCAGAAACTGGTCCTCGTATGTCCGATGGGATAAAGATCTTTCCAACCCTTGGCCTTCCCCCCCCTTCTGCCATTGCAAGCGATTTCAAAACCCACCATTTATCAATACACGATTCTTTATTGCATATGCTATGTTTTGTGCAAAACCTATTCGTAAGGACGTGCCATTTTTTTTTTTTTTTGCATAAGAAGCACGTCGATGGCGATTTTTCCACTGGGTACGTCAGGGGTTGTGACCTCACCGACGAACCGTGCTGCCGACTCTGCGGAAACGGCCCTTTGATTCTTGTACCCCGGCGTCTGTTGAGAGGGTTTGGACGGGGTGGCGGCTGGCTCAACAGCCCAGCTGTCGGTGGCGGCTGGTTCAGCCCAATCGGAAGCGGGGACTGGTTGAGTTCAGGCGGAAGTGGTGGCTGGTCCAACAGCCCAGTTGACGATGGCGGCAGTGCCTCCTGCTCGAAGGTGGAGCGCTGCTGACCAGCCGCCTGGCCTGAGCCGCTGGGTGTTGTATGTTCCGTTTCCACGTTCGGTCCCCCGCCATTGTCGCTTCCTGTTTCACCGCTGGGTGCACCGCCCCCCCCGCCACTCTCAATCTCTGTTGCTGCGAATCCATCCACCTCCGTCTCCTCCACTGTCTCTGGTACTGCGAATTCATCCACCTCCGTCTCCTCCACTGTCTCTGATACTCCTGTGGCATTGACTATTGACTGAATTATCGCCAGCTTTTGCTGTGCACTTCTGAGCTCTTCTTTGAGCACACGGTTCTCTTGTTCGAGCTGAGCGATTTTTTCGTCGCGGGGATCCATTTGCGCCACACTACTGAGTCCATTCGTGGTTTCGCTTAGGTTTATTCGTTTAATGCGCGCGACTGTCCTATCTGATGGGATTGATGTATTCTTTCGTGATGTGATGTTGTGTTGCTGGGGTAAAATCAGATTGGGACGTTCTGTCTGTGGCGTCATTTCCTTGCGGAACGTTGTTTTAAAAGGGATTCGGTGTTGGCTTTGGTATTTTTTTTGTTGGTGCGTATGGAACGTTGAGATAACAAAATGCCTCCAAGGAAGTCCACGCAAGCTGAGGAGTTGGCGAGTCTGAGGGCGGCGCTTGAGCCGCTGATGGCTCGAATCACTGGGTATGAGGAAGCTGAAAAGGCCTGGGTGTCAGAGAAGAAAGCGCTAGAGAGTCGCATCGCAGCACTTCAAAAAGAAAAAATGGAAGTGAGTAAAGTTGCTCAAGCTGTCAAAGGGGAAAGGGATTCGGTGGTGGAAGAAGTCCTGGAGATAGTGAAAACTTCTGTCGCTGGGATGAGCGCGAGTCTTCGTAAGTTCCAATCTGAGTGTAGTTTGACGAATGAAAAGGATGTCAAGAAAAGGAAAGTGGTCGACAGTGGTAGAAACGACGGTAAAGAGAAGCGGGTTGCGGTGGAGAGAAAGAAAGTGGTGGACAATGACAGGAACGAAACAAAAGAGAAGCGTGTTCCAGTGGAGAGGAAAAAAGCTCCTGATTGTGAGAGGAACGAAGGCAAAGAGAAGCGGATGGTGGCGGAAAAAAAAAAGGGGGGTGCTGGTGGTGATAAAAACGAGATAAGAGAGAATTGGGAGGCGTTCGCAAGGCAATCTGGTTGATTGTTTATGTTGCATGTTGCAAGGGGGGGTGTTTTTTTGATGGTTTATGTTGCATGTTGCAAGGGGGGGCGTTTTTTTGTTTCTGTATTTGTAAAACAAAGGCTTTCGTTTTAAGCAAACCAGTTAAGAGAGCATTGGGAGGCGTTTGCAAGGCATTTTGGTTTATGTTGCATGTTGCAGAGGGGGGGTGTTTTGTTGTTTTTCTGTATTTGTAAAACAAAGGCTTTCATTTTAACCAAACCAAATCTCTCTCTCTCTCACACACACACACACACACACACACACACACACACACACACACACACACCATGTTTCGGAATCCGCATATCACTTAATCAATATTACATGCGTAGAAGCCAAATATTACATGCGTAGAAGCCAAAAACAACAAAGAAATATGAAATTACAAAAATATCACACCAAACCAAAGAATGGTTACTACCCAGCCGCCATCAAATCCCTATATGTCTCGCGTGTTGAAATATGTTCGGTCCTTCTAGCGTTGAAACGAAAGCGCTATTTTGGAAGAGAAGCGTCGTTCTTTATCCACATTTCGATATGCTTTATATAAAATGTGTCGCACTTCTGTATCGAAATCGCCATGCGCTTTCCATGCAATCTCCGAACCCTCCAATTCTTGGTATATCCTCTTTGTAACTCTATCGTGGAAGAATCGTCGCTCTTTTCTACTTTTTTTATTTGCTCCATGTAATATGTATCGAAATTCCCACATGCTTCACGTGTTCAAATATGTTTGGTCCTTCAAGCGCGAAAACGAAAGAACGAATGGAGCTAATATTCCCTCTGCGAACCCTCCAATTCTTGGTATATCCTCTTTTTCAAACTCTATCGTGGAAGAATCGTCGTTCTTTATCCACATTTCGATATCCTTTATATAATATGTGTCGCACTTCCGTATCGAAATCTCCATGTGCTTTCGTCGTTTTATCCACATTTTCTATATGCTCCATCTAATATTTTGTGTATCTAATCCACCAATGCTTGGTATGTGACATTGTCTGTTGAAGTTTTTCCATCTGCAGTTGTCAAGATGCCGAAATTTTCGGCATTGCGCACACGTCCACAGGCAACATACAATTGGCCATGCATGAATGCAGCTGTCCGAATGTCCAGAACCGCTCTATCCAACGTCTTCCCTTGCGACTTATTCACAGTTATAGCATGCGCACATGTTAATGGGAACTGTGATCTTTGCATTGTGATTCCAGTATTTGTAATTTTGAAATCAAATTTGATTCGCGGAATCAATGCTATGTTGTTTGTCCCCGCAATTTGGACCTCCAAAAGCCGTCGTGAAACAATAGAACGGAATATAACTTTTGTTCCATTCATCAAGCGTTTTGTTGGGTCCAAATTCCGTAGAATCATCATCGAAGCTCCAATCTTCGTCTTCAAAACATGTTGTGGCACTCCTGGGGTTGTCGCATTGTGCAGGTACTCATCATCAATATTAGCATCTTCTGCAACAGTATCGAAAGACTCAAATCGATGTTCTTCGCCAGACATTGCTGTCAAATATATCTCGTTGTGTTGATCCACCAAAATATTATGAAAAGATAAGATCGCCCGGTTGTGTTTGTTTTCTGGAGTACAACCAATATTTAGCCATTGGCTTGCTGCGGCGCAATCAGTGAATATTTGAATCTCGCTTGGAAAATTAACGCAAGATAATGTGTTTGTTGAAGGTTGCATCGCTATAGTATCCACAAAATTCGCCCATTGACTCCCTGGCACTGCCCGTTGATTTATGGTTAACTTCAGATGTTGGAAGTGTTGGAATAAAGGACTGGACTTCAAAGACGCGTCCACAATATCCGCTTGTGTTCCTTGAAGAACAACGGGTGGTGTTTGTCGGAAATCACCGGATATAATGAAAATAACACCTCCAAAGGGTTGTTGATTGTTTCGTAGAAAACGCAGCAACGTATCAACCGCTTCAACTTGGCAACGATGCGCCATAGCAATTTCATCCCATATAATAATCGTTGCTGCAATCAAAAGGGCGGCACGTTGTGAATTTGCTGAAACGTTGCATTCTATTGTGCCATCAGGATGTCTCTCCCCTGGTGTTGTTATCGGGATACGAAACATATTGTGTGCGGTTGTTCCTCCATCATGATCAATTGCTGCTACACCCGTTGACGCTGTCACAAGTGCAATATGTTGTTGCATCCTCGTTGCCATTGTGATCATTTTTAAGACAAAAGTTTTCCCACGGCCAGCTGGTGCATCAATGAAGAACAATCCTCCTCGATTATTGTGAACGGCTTGTTGTAAAGTATCATAAATGCCACGTTGCTCGTTGGATGCAATGGATAACATTTCATCCAATATAGTCGTATATTCATCCAAATCGTATGCTAACATTGCACGTGTCAATTCGGTGTTGTTCTGCAATGGTTGTGGCAAGGAAGTATCAATGGGGTCCTTCCCAGCAGCTCGCAAACGTCTCCATATGTCCTTAAGTAACTCATTCTTTGCGTGCGGTGTTAACGGCGGTGGTGGTGCATCAAAAGGATGAAGTCCTGTGGATGCACCTTGGTTGAAATCTTGACCAAGATAATTTCCATACATGTTGAAGAGCAAGGGTGCATTGGCACCATCGCATACTAATATAGTATATAAGGATCGCAAATGAGATGGCGAATATAATGCCGCACATGCTTCCGCCAAACACATCGAAGCCTCTTCATCATTCTGCACTAGATTCGCTGCAATAGCGGCTTCGTGGAACGTACGATATACTGTATTATCAATTGTACGCAATGAAACAAAAGAATCAGCCGCATGGAATTTCAATAACAACTTCAAGTAGAACAATTCTCCGACCCGTGGCATCACCATCCACATTCGACACAAATATCGACTTTGTACTCTTGGTACAATCATCCTGTTGCATTGATCCAAATATCGTTCGCCACCTCGGTACTCCAGAGCCTCTGACCTAGAAAGGATGCGGTACTTCTCATAATACTCAATAATTGTTAAACTTCTGAACCCTTGTGGCCGCTCAAAGTATCTCAAAAGCATCGATTTTTGGTTTTGTGCAGCAACAGATGGGGCTTCACCTGGCGTCACTAGTATAGTATCCGCTCCCGGAAGATGAATCGAAATAGTTCCTACTGATGGGTCGCGTGTGTTGGTTTGAAATCCAAATATACGCCATATCGCTTCGGTTGCGGACAGGTATCGACAATTTTCATATGCCGTGATCTCGTTTGACTCATCCTGTGTGGCGACGTTTGTTCTATCGGGTCCTTTGTATATGTACTTATACAAATAAGCAACAATATTTACTGTCGCTGCCACCTCCACGTTTATGTGACATTTGTACTTCTCCAACATCCGCATATTATAAGGCACCACAAGTGTATCATTTTGTGTGCGACGACGGTATTGCACAAACCCCCGCTCATCAAAAGTTGTTGCCATTTGTATATTTTTTGGATAATCATAACTACATCTTGCTGTTCCAGTAGAACATCGTGGTGTGTGTCTGTGTGTCATAAACGTCTTCACGAGTTCTTGTTGCTCGGGCTGCTCTGCTGGTGGCATTTCAGCAGATACAAAAGTATCGATTACCTCGGGTGCAACGGGTTGATCCCCTTCGACTCTAATTGCAATGTGGGCATGAGGTAACCCACGTTTTTGAAACTCCACCACTCGAAGGATATATTGGGCTTTCCTTCCGAAGAACAACCCTCGCCTTAAATCTTTCGTAAACTGGGCAAGGTAGCGATGGAACACCCGTACGGTCACGTCTGGCCTGTCGAAGGCAGTTTCACCTGGAGATAATAATGCCTGTATTTCAGGCCAATGAGGGTTGCATGTCATTGTAATGAAGTATGATGGTCTACCCATTCGAGCAACTATTGCTAACCCATCTTGTGTCAATTGTCGTTGGCGGCGAGGTCCTGATGTAAATGATGAGGGCAAAAAAATACGACCGCCAGGATTTGATCCATCGGCTCCTATTGTTTCACACTCTCGACGGAGCAGCAAGTTGGCCTGGAATTCAGGAGAACGCATGTAGTTCAAACGTTGAGATTCGATCCGACATTGCATGTCCACCACATATTCTTGCATGAGACGCCCTAATTGCCCAAATCGAGGCTCACATAGAATGCGCTGCCGTGTGTACATCATTAGAGAGATGGGTTCCCCTTTGGTCGATCGATAACATATATCTGGACGTTCTGCAGGGGGTGCAAACCATCCTATCTCTCCGGTCACAAAAAAAAGCGGATATTGTAGACACTCATATATGCTACTATGAATGCTTACAAATTCCGCATCCATTGGTCCACCGTTGATTGGAAAACGAATGGCATAACGTGGGCTTGGTGTTTCTCGATCCGCAACAGTTTTAAATACAACTGCTATTTCATCCGCGTGTGCATCGTCCATTTGATGGTACACTTCAATAGTATCGACGGGAGGAACGGTGTCTAAAAATTGTGATACTCTTCGGAAGGCTTGCACATGGGGGTTCACACTGTCAAGGATTGAAGCTATGGAATTGACCGTGTCTTGGTTAAGGTTACGATAATTCCTTTCTGCGGGTGCATGTATAAACCAACGTAGAGGTCCCTCCATCGAAGTAGGAAGAGCACGATGATACACCTTCCCATGCAAACGGACGAACGCAGGGCCAGCAAATGTGTCAAACCCTCCATCGGTTGAGGTTCCAATTGCTGTTAAGCAGAACTGGTTATTCATCTGTCTTGATAACCTTGAAAAGTCTCGGGTTTTGTATATACTCCGTAGCTCCAGTGGCAAAGGTTGTAATCGTGCAAGAACATGTTTGCCTTTTGTACAACACATTGTCTTTGTTTCCGATGGCATCAACAAAGCGTTACAAAACGCACAACGTCGATCAAACACTTGTTCAGCATCGTTGGTCCCCATATTACTGAGAAGAGGCAGAACAGTGCCTGCGTTTTGTAGCCATGGTAACGAAGGCATGATAGATGTCGATGCCACATTTGCTTGTAGTTGTGGTGTTTCGTGATCGCCCATAATATATAATCTGTCCGAAGAATATTGGAATACACCATTCACAATGAATAGCAAAAGGATTTTTCTCACCTTATATAAACCTGTCCATCTACAAACTGTACTACATCTCTAGATGGACATCAGATTTCGTCTATGAAATCATAAAGATCTAGAATGTAGAAGTAATGGAATTATGCAATCATTTGGAGTCTAGGCGGCTGAATGGTATCAGCGGGGTTACAACGTGTTTGCTCAGCCGCTTGAACCCAGCCGCCGTCATCATCACATTTCAAAAAAGGGGGAAAAAACGCAACCCCATGCATCAGCTCAGGCCAGGCGGCTGGTCAGCGGGGTTACAACGTGTTTGGTCAGCCGCTTCAACCCAGCCGCCGTCACCATCACAATTCACAGTTCAAGAAAGGGGGAAGAACCACAACCCCGTGCAACGCCAGGCCAGGGGGCTGGTCAGCAGGGTTACAACATGTTTGCTCAGCCGCTTGACCCCAGCCGCCGTCACCATCACAATTCAAGAAAGGAGCCTACACTGTCTGGGCCTGGTTTTCTTGGGGGCGGTTTGGGCAGTCAGGGTTTCACGGGTTGTTATCTGAGCGGCTTTCAAGAGGCGTGGTTGCCGCGAGTCAGTTTTTCTTGCTTCAGCGGCAGATGGTGTGTCGGCGATTGGTGGTTGTCGGCCGCTGGAATGTCGCCCGCTGGCTGATTTCCGCCAACATCGATCATTTTCATTATTAGTCACGGCATTACAATCACAGCATTACAATCACATTCACAGCATCAAGTTTTGATGATTGAAGTAATGTTATCTTCGTCACCAAGGATATGTCCGCCATCAAGGATATCTTCCTTGCAAAGGATATCTGTCTCAACAATGTTTACAGCACTACGACAGCCCACCGCTCCAATGGGTGTCACCCCAAAATCCCAAAACTCCAAAACCCCAATCACTCCATTCTACTTCAACAAAGGTGGATGCTGGTTTTGTAGACCTCCTCTTTAGACTTCCCTGAGCAATGCTATCCCCTTTAGGCAATATTTGTGGTCAATGGCGTGTGACGCCGTTTATGGGATGACGCTCATGACGTGAGGAGAGATTGTATCGATGGATCCATGCATCACGTATCTCGGTGAGGTCATGCACGCCTCGTGCACGTGGTATGAGGGAGATGATCATTGATAGGTTGTTGATCATGTTGCGGGCAATACTGTTGTAGATCCAGCGAGCTCTTGATATATCTTGTGGTGTCCGTGCGTCACGTAACTCTTGGAGGAAGTATGCTCCATCGTACATGTTCCAACGGAGCTGCCTGATGGCATGGGAGAGCGCGATTCCAAGGGATGGTGTGGGCATTGCGGTATCTGGGTGACGGATAGGCATGGCGCTTGTGGATCACGGGGTTTGGATCCGTACGGAATTGGAGTCCGGAAAGAGTGTCGGCTAGTGAGTCGAGGTGTGGAAGTATGGTAGATACAAATGGCTGGTGTGGTTTAAATATTTTTGTGTTTGGTGAATTGTGTGATGTCACGGTGATGATGTTTTTTTGATTGAGGATAGTTAATTAATAATCATTAGGGAGGAGTACTGTGGTATGTCATTTTATCAAGGATGTTATCTGTATCAAGGAAATAGGTTAAGTGTTCAACATGGAACTTGAATTTCAGATTGTATTGAAAGATTTGCAGAAAGCGGATGTATGATCGGGGTGGTGCGCTGTACGCTATGTATGTTTTTATCATGATTTTTATGTGAGGATGTAAACTTCACGAAGGCAAAGAATGTTGATAGTAAACAAACAAAGGAACAAACGTCCATTACATATTGACAACACCAGGATGGCCTATTAACATATTTTGTGTCCTTTGCCGTCTTTCCCTATTTCCCCTGTCCCCGCTCCCGATTGTATTTCATGTGTTGGCCTCCTTGCATGTCGTTTTTTTATTGTCTCTCCCACATCGCCCCTTCTGCAGGTGAGGCGGTGATGATTTATGGTGATTCTAATGTGTGATCCATATCATCAGTGTGTGTAGGTGTGTCTGGGCGCTGTGGTCTTGGTGGCGAGCTGTCTTGGATGCCCATATTGTCTTGGGGAAGCGGGTGTGGTAGTATGAGGTGGAGTGGTCGGCGGTGACGGGGACGACTCGGACATGCGTGGTCGCTGCTGGTGCTTGTCGCCATTGTCTGTGGTGGTTGTGGAGCTGGTGTGTCATGTGTTGTGGTGGATGGCGTCTGTGAGGCGCTTTGCTGCGTAAGATGTTGGATTTCGTCGTCGTCGAGCCCACTCAGGTAATATATTTCCTGAACATACAATATCATCTTTCAAGATCCAGCATGTAATCGTCGAGGTGTTTTTGAATTATTTCCAGGGTGCGTTGGCGAGGTGTTGTTGTACGTCTTACCAATATTAGTTGCTTGATTTTCCTGCTCAGACTTTGTAGGTCGTTGTACAGAAATATACGTTCTTGCTCACGCCGGTCCATTTTTTGTGTGTGCAATAGGTCCAATATGTTATTTACTTGTAAGATAAGGATAAGGAGCACAGGAATGGTGAGAAAGAGGTGTTTGGGTTGTGTCGTGCTGATCTGTTTGATTGATGTTATGTGTTGATTTTATTTTTTGTTGTATGGTGGAATAATGTTGGTTATTTATGTTGATGTATTTTGAATGATCATTTTTAAGATTCAACGGAGCAATCAGATTTACATGGCTAGTCTCAAACAGAGCCCCTCCAATTGAACATCTGTGGAGCTTCGTACTGAACAAACAGAATTAGATCTGGTCTATCCATGTGCTTCTCGATCTTGGAGACGCTTGGACTGTCGCTTCGTCGCGACTTTCTCAACTGGTGGCGGCTGTTGGCGTGTGTCCTTGGCGCGCGCCGTGGGCTTTGCATCGGAGCGGTCCTGTGTGCTGCGACGCAGCTGTGGTGGTGGTTTTGTTGCCGGCGCGTGTGGCGGCTGATGAACCTGCGCCGACAATGCCTTGGAAGTGTGACGTGGAGCTGGTGTCGTCAGGGTGGGCAGTAGTGGTTGTTTGGGTGGTGGGGCAGCTCTGGTGGACGCGGGGGGCGCTGCAGGTTGTTCCGCGGCAGTAAGATCTGCGGTGGCTGGAGGCCGGCCAACGCTTGCGGTGCTGTCTGGGGATGGTTTTTTTGGATTCATGGATGGTTGTGAGCGCATGGCACGCTGCAAATTCTCCATAGAAAACTTGCCACATTGCCGTAGTTCCTGCATTGGACACATTTTGGCTCACGACATTGGAGGTAGTGTTTAAATTAAGAAAACGTGTGACATTTGGAAAAGGTGCTGGTTTTTTTCGTGTTACCTTTTCCACTTTCTCCACTTGTTCCAGCGCAGCAATGTCAATATCGATATCACTTTCTGACATCCTGCTTGTTATTATTTTGTTGTTATTAGGATCCGTTCTTTTGTTGTTGGTTGAAATAGGTTGCAGGTTGTTGGATTAGTGGATGTTGTTGTATTGTGAGTGTTTGATTGTTTGATTGATTGTATTGTAAGTTATTATTGTGATTGTATTTGTGAATAATTATTATTTTAATTATTGTTTGATTGCGATTTACTGAAGATCATGTTGTTGGTTCTGTTGGTTTCAAAGATCAGATCATCTTCATTTTTTGTGTTTGTTCGCTGGGAGGCTGATGAAGTCTGGTAGTGTGAACTGTTTAGCATACTCACCAGTATTCTGTTGGTTGTTCTTGTCCGTGCGTGTTATTCGTTCTAGTGACAGTGGGGCCATGCGCGAGCATGGTTTAGTGATTTTATTAATACAGACAGTTGTGGGCGAGGATATTTTGTCTTGTGAGAATGTCAAGTTTGCTGTTTTGGGTTTCCCAGGCTGTACCTTTTGCGGAACCTGATTTCCAATGGGTTTTTAATGTGTCCAACGGTATAGTGTTGTGTTGTTGTTGATTTGGGTTGCTTTGGTTGAATCCTGTTCGAATACAACTCCCACGCTGCGTGTCGAACGAGCGAAGGAAAGAGTTTTCAGGTATTTGTAAATAGTTGTTTTTATTACAATCGTATAGAGTTCCTTCACACTGAATTATCCGCCGCTGTTTTTTTTGTTGCGATCAAACCCAACCCAACCCAACCCAACGCAACCCAACCCAACCCGAAACCAAACCAAACGAAACCAAACCAAACGAAACCAAACCAAACGAAACCAAATGAAACGAAACCAAATGAAACCAAATGAAACGAAACCAAACCGAACCAAACCAAACCAAATCAAACCAAACCAAACCAAACCAAACCGAACCAAACCAAACCAAACCAAACCAAACCAAACCAAAGGAAACGAAACGAAACCAAATGAAACGAAACCAAACGAAACCAAACGAAACCAAACGAAACCAAACGAAACCAAACGAAACGAAACCGAACCAAACCAAACCAAACCAAACCAAACCAAACCAAACCAAACCAAACCAAACCAAACCAAAAGCCCCCCCCCCAAAAAACAAAAAAAAACATCTAAGTCGATTCAGGGAAAGAAAACGCAAGGTCTTCGCCATCCAACTCGTAGATGTCGTCCGTTTCTTTTTTCAGGAAAACACTAGTTCGTTCATGGAGCTCATGAATTTGTGCCGCCAGTCCCTCTTCTTCGATGTCTATGACCTTTTGTGTAGTTGTCGCGGTACCGTCTTGCAGTGCCGACGCCATGCGTTGCGCTCGTTCCAAAGTGTCGTGACGATAAGGCGTCTGTACTCCGCTGATGGCCGCCATCCGCTTTGCTTGTATGACGAAGGCCGCCATGGGTTGTTTCCTCTTCCTCTTTTTCTCTTCGTCGCGTACGGTACCGGCTATCTGTCGCAAACTGGCTTCCAGCTGATCGACACGTTCTTGCAGGCGTGTAGCATGCGTTTCCAAGTTCTTCACCCTGATACGCATTGACTTTTCGTCGTGAAGGGTAATGCTGGACATGTTGCTTGTTGCAGGTTGGAGGTTCGTTTCAACAAAGTCAGAATGGTGTTTTTTTTGGACGTGTATTTGTTTTTGTGCCGTGGCGCTCTGTGATGGGAGTGTTTTGACTCACGATAGAGTCGATTGGACAGTTTGTGACCCGGACTGTTTGTAGAAATGTGGTTCTCAGCGGCTGAGTTGAAGCAGCTGAGCAACCAGGTTTTGGCGGCTCAGTTGAAACGGCTGGGAAAACAGGTTTTTGGGAGGATGTGCTGCCGCTTGGTCTCAGCCGCTGCAACGGTTTTTTTTTTTTCATGTTGGCATGTGGTGACGTGATTTGATTGCTCACGGCGGCTGAGTTGAAGCGGCTGAGCAACCAGGTTGTGGCGGCTCAGTTGAAGCGGCTGGGTAAACGGGTTGTGGGGAGCATGTGCTTCCGCCTGGTCTCAGCCGCTGCAACGTTGTTTTTTTTTTCTTTTTGGATTGTGGTAAGGTGATCTGGTGGTTCACGGCGGCTGAGGTGAAGCGGCTGAGCAACCAGGTTGTGGCGGCTCAGTTGAAGCGGCTGGGTAAACGGGTTGTGGGGAGCATGTGCTTCCGCCTGGTCTCAGCCGCTGCAACGTTGTTTTTTTTTTCTTTTTGGATTGTGGTAAGGTGATCTGGTGGTTCACGGCGGCTGAGGTGAAGCGGCTGAGCAACCAGGTTGTGGCGGCTCAGTTGATACGGCTGGGTAAACAGTTTTTTTGGAGCGTTTGGTGCCGCCTGGTCTCAGCCGATGCAACAGATTTTCTTTGGTTTTTCTTTTTGGATTGTGGTAAGGTGATGTGGTGGTTGCAGCGGCTGAGCAACCAGGTTGTGGCGGCTCAGTTCAAGCGGCTGGGTAAACAGGTTTCTTAGAGGATGTGCTGCCGCCTGGTCTCAGCCGCTGGAACAGGGTTTTTTTTTTCTTCATGTTGGCATGTGGTGACGTGATTTGATGGTTGACGGCAGCTGAGTTGAAGCGGCTGAGCAACCAGGTTGTGGCGGCTGAGTTGAAGCGGCTGGGTAAACAGGTTTTTGGGAGCATGTGCTGCCGCCTGGTCTCAGCCGCTGCAAACGGGTTTTTTTTTTTCCTTTTGGATTGTGGTAAGGTGATCTGGTGGTGACGGCGGCTGACTTGAAGCGGCTGAGAAAACTGGTTGTGGCGGTGAGCATCAGCCGCCTCGATTCAACATTTGGTTTACAACACAACGCGTTCAAGCGGCTGAGTTCAAGCGGCTGAAAAAACTGGTTGTGGCGATGATCACCAGCCGCCTGGATTCAGCCGCCGTCACCATAAAATTTCAACATTTGGTTTACAACACAACGCGTTCAAGCGGCTGAGTTCAAGCGGCTGAAAAAACTGGTTGTGGCGCTGATCATCAGCCGCCTGGATTCAGCCGCCGTCACCATAAAATTTCAACATTTGGTTTACAACACAACGCGTTCAAGCGGCTGAGTTCAAGCGGCTGAAAAAACTGGTTGTGGCGCTGATCATCAGCCGCCTGGATTCAGCCGCCGTCACCATAAAATTTCAACATTTGGTTTACAACACAACGCGTTCAAGCGGCTGAGTTCAAGCGGCTGAAAAAACTGGTTGTGCCGCTGATCACCAGCCGCCTGGATTCAGCCGCCGTCACCATAAAATTTCAACATTTGGTTTACAACACAACGCGATCAAGTTCAAGCGGCTGGGTAAACGTGTTTCTTAGAGGATGTGCTGCCGCCTGGTCTCAGCCGCTGCAACAGAGTTTTTTTTTTTCCTTTTGGATTGTGGTAAGGTGATCTGGTGGTTCACGGCAGCTGAGTTGAAGCGGCTGAGCAACCAGGTTGTGGCGGCTCAGTTGAAGCGGCTGGGAAAACATGTTTTTTGGAGGATTTTCTGCCGCTTGGTCTCAGCCGCTGCAACAGATTTTCTTTCGGTTTTTTTTTTCTTCATGGATTGTGGTAAGGTGATCTGGTGGTTCACGGTGGTTCACGGCGGCTGAGTTGAAGCGGCTGAGCAACCAGGTTCTGGCGGCTCAGTTGAAGCGGCTGGGTAAACGGGTTGTGGGGAGGATTTTCTGCCGCCTGGTCTCAGCCGCTGCAACGGTGGTTTTTTTTTTTCCATGGATTGTGGTAAGGTGATCTGGTGGTTTACGGTGGTTCACGGCGGCTGAGTTGAAGCGGCTGAGCAACCAGGTTGTGGCGGCTCAGTTGAAGCGGCTGGGTAAACGGGTTGTGGGGAGGATGTGCTGCCGCCTGGTCTCAGCCGCTGCAACGGTGGTTTTTTTTTTTCATGTTGGCATGTGGTGACGTGATGATTCACGGCGGCTGAGTTGAAGCGGCTGAGCAACCAAGTTGTGGCGGCTCAGTTGGAGCGGCTGGGAAAACAGGTTGTGAATTCATCAAGCAAATGTTTCATTTATTTTTTAAACAAAAAATGGTTTGTCTACAGAATCACCCCTCGGCCTGTTGCCCGTATGCGTACCACCATTCACCATGATAATCTGTTGGCATTTCATCAAAATCTGTGGGTTTCCCTGTCGGAATGTTTTTTTTCCTGCCCACTTCCACGTATGCCCTAGCTATCGTCTCACAAACTTCGCGCCCACGAAAATCGTCCCCTGCTATCTGACAGACGTGGCAGGGTCTGTCGTCACCACCTGGTGGTCCCTGCATATTTGATGGAATAAAAATCTTTTCGATCCTTGGCCTGCCCCCCCCCTCGGCCATTCTAAGCGATTTCAAAACCCACCATTTGTCAATACATGATTTTTTATCGCAGACACTATGCTTCGTACAAAATCTGTTCGTAAGCACCTGCCATTTTTTCTTTTTCTTGCACAAAAAACATGATGACGGGGACTTCTCTACCGGGTACGTCAGCGGCTGCGATCTCGCCGACGAAGCATGCTCACGACTCTGTGGGACTCTCGGGCCTTTCACCCTTGTGCCGCGGCGTCTGTTGAGAGGATTCGGCCGTGGCGGCTGGCTGAACCCAGGCAGTGGTAGCGGCGGTGGCGGCTGGAAGCTGCCTCTTGCGCCAAAGTCCATGGTGGAATCTGTCGCGTCGAACTGCACGGTGGATATTTCCCCCATTGGGCCGATAGCGAGTGTTGCGAGTGGTGGTGGCGGCTGGCTGATCCCAGGCGGTGGCTGTGGCTGGCTGATCCCAGGTGGCGGCGCTGGCTGGCTGATCGCAGGCGGCAGCGGCGCTGGTGGATGCTTCCACGTGCTCGGTGCTGACTCCACGCCGACGTTGGAATCTGCCGCAAAGTCCATGGTGGATGATCCCCCCCCTACGTCCACGGTGGGTGCTGCGATTTCTGTTTCCGCGGTTTCCTCCACCTGTCCGCCGCTGGCGATCTCTGTTTCTGGGATGCCTGTTTTCGCGATGCCTGTTTCCGCAATTTCCTCCACCTCTCTCTCGGTGGCGATTTCTGTTTCTGCGATTTCTGTTTCTGCGATTTCCTGCGTCTCCGTTGCTTGCGCCGCCACTCCTGTGTGCGCGACGATTGTTCTTATCACCGCCAGCGCCTCCTGTGCACCCCTGAGCTCCTCGCGCAATGCGCGGTTTCCTTCTTCCAACTCGAGAATTCTTTGGTCGCGGGGATCCATGTTCGATACACTGAACAATTGTGCTTTCCCCTTAGGTTTATTCGTTTCTTTGTTTGTTTGATGTAATTGATGTGTTCTTTCGTGTAGACGTTGTGTTAGTGGCGTCAAATCGTGTTGGGACGTTGTGTTGGCGGCGTCAAATCGTTTTGAAACGTTCTTTTTAAAGCGATTTGGTGTTGTGCGATGTGTTTTTCTTGGTGTGAATCAAACTTCGAGACAGAATGGCTCCAAAGAAGTCCACGCAAGCTGAGGAACTGTCGAGTTTGAGGGCGGCGCTTGAACCGATGATGGCTCGAATCACGGGGTACGAAAAAGATGAAAAGGTCTGGGCGGCAGAGAAGCAAGCGCTGGAAAGTCGCATCGAAGGTTTTAAAAAAGAAAAGATCGAACAGGCTAAGGTCACGGAAGCGCTAAGGGCTGAAAAGGAGTCGCTGGCGAGAGACGTGTTAGGGATAGTAAAAGTGTCTTACGACGACCTAAGCCGTAGTTTATATAGGTTCCAACCTGAGTCGGACGCAGCGAAAGGAAAGGAGCCTAAAAATACCAAAAGGAAAGCCGCTGAAGGTGATAGGAGTGAAGGGAAAGAAAAGCGGCCGATGGTCCAGAAAAAAAGAGCGTTGGATGAAGGGAAAGAATAGCGGGTGGTGTTAGCCGCTTGATGGTTTTGTTTGGTTTTTCGCGTGCGGTATGTATGGGTTGGTTTGGGTTTTTCGTATGGGCTGTGGGTTTGTTTTGGTTTTCGTTGGTACTAATTGTTTTTTTTTTAACATAAGTTAAGTGTCTGGTGGTGATACGAATAAAGGCCGTGAAAAAGCATAAACACAAAGTCTAACATTAACACAATCACGAACTCAAGCACAAACGAATCAAAGCAAACCAAAAATTACATACATAGAAGCTTGAGCGTGTATTGCAAGTAGATACAAAAAACAGTCCAAGGAGAAATAACCAAGGATATCATCCCAAAACGAAACCAAAACGCATCCGCGGAGAAAGGCAGGAGGGGGAAGAAGGACAGGAGGGGGAAGAGTCCAAATCGCGGTGGACCCGATAATGTACTTTCAATTTGCGACCAATAGAACCCCCAGAAAGCAAAATAAACAGTGAACCAAAAACAGTCATAGGCAAAGGTGCATCAGGTGGACGAGTCGATCAACGATAGACAGCAACGAACAAAGGTACTCATAATCTGACCCAAAAAAAAAGCCAAAGCGAAAGAAGTCGAAATATCCTCGACGATAGCTGTCTGCCTTAATAAACTCTCTAAAAGTTCCTGGCGAATAGCCGTAGTTTCAAAAAACATACATAGAAGCTTGAGCGTGTATTGCAAGTAGATACAAAAAACAGTCCAAGGAGAAATAACCAAGGATATCATCCCAAAACGAAACCAAAACGCATCCGCGGAGAAAGGCAGGAGGGGGAAGAAGGACAGGAGGGGGAAGAGTCCAAATCGCAGATTTGGAAAAGCGGGGTGGTCTAACAGGAATGGCGCGGTGGACCCGATAATGTACTTTCAATTTGCGACCAATAGAACCCCCAGAAAGCAAAATAAACAGTGAACCAAAAACAGTCATAGGCAAAGGTGCATCAGGTGGACGAGTCGATCAACGATAGACAGCAACGAACAAAGGTACTCATAATCTGACCAAAAAAAAAAGCCAAAGCGAAAGAAGTCGAAATATCCTCGACGATAGCTGTCTGCCTTAATAAACTCTCTAAAAGTTCTTGGCGAATAGCCGTAGTTTCACTAGAAAAAGGCGCACAATCGAAATGATCCAACAAACTTTGAATCTGTATTAAACCAGTTTCCGCTTCCAAACGTTGAGCCTTTTCTTGGGGGCGGTTTGGGCAGTCAGGGTTTCATGCATCAGCTCAGGCCAGGCGGCTGGTCAGCAGGGTTACAACATGTTTGCTCAGCCGCTTGACCCCAGCCGCCGTCACCATCACAATTCAAGAAAGGAGCCTACACCGTCTGGGCCTGGTTTTCTTGGGGGCGGTTTGGGCAGTCACGGTTTCACGGGTTGTTATCTGAGCGGCTTTCAAGAGGCGTGGTTGCCGCGAGTCAGTTTTTCTTGCTTCAGCGGCAGATGGTGTGTCGGCGATTGGTGGTTGTCGGCCGCTGGAATGTCGGCCGCTGGCTGATTTCCGCCAACATCGGTCAATCATTATTAGTCACGGCATTACAATCACAGCATTACAATCACATTCACAGCATTAACAGCCGGCGACCCCACTTCGATTGACCATAATTAGTTCCCCCCCCCCCCCTTTTTGTTAGTAACTGTGCTGGTTATTACAAGGTAGAGATCACAGCGGGAGTAAGTTTTGCATGTCACATCTTTGGAGTGCCCATCAAAAGCCCCTGTTTGGCTGGTATTCCAGGGTGCGTGTTTTGCCGATCAGTCGAGTATCCAGAACATGAAAGAAAAAAAACAGGAAATTGTGGAGAAATGAAAAAAGTGCCAACCATTGAGATCCCGTTTACAAATGCTCTCTTGCCCATTCTGTTGCCCACTGTTTCGCCTCGAAAAAAAAAAAACCCTCTATATACATATATACACATGTAACAGACCTCCCTCGAAGCACAGCGCAGCAACATACTGGAAAAAGGGCAACTGCACAACGCTTCTATTTCTTGTCTTGCGATAGTCCTTGAGAATTCTCTTTTTTTGCAATAATCCTTGAGAATTTTTTTCTTTTTTGCAATACATAATCCTTGAGAATTCTTTTTTTTCGCCCGAGTCCCCGTAACCATGACATCAACCAATCTACAACAAGCAATTATTGCCTAGAAAGAGGAGAACCATCCCCACTATTTTTTTTGTTTTTTTTGCAACTTTTTTTGTTTGTTAAAGTCCCCCCCTCGACTCGAAGGAAAAACAGATGATCTTTTTTTTTTCTTTAAAAACAAGTGGGTCATTTAAAACAGAAAAAGAACAAAAAAGGAAAAAGAAAACAGAGAAAACAAACTAATCCACGGCACAAACTTGATCCCTGTTTACTTCAATGACCTAAGCTCTTTTTTTTCTCTTTTTCTGATTCTTTTCCTTTTTTTTTTCGCTCCCGTTCTTTTTTTCCATATATATATTTTTTTCCTTTTTCATATCCCTTGATTTATCTTGCCCCATTTTTCAATGCACTGAAAAGACCACACACATTTTCTCGTATGCCCTAAAGAACTGTGAATGTTACACTCTTTTGCGTCTATTATCCATTTTCCCATTTTTTTTTTTTATATTTGAAATTTTCTTTTCCCTCACCCGCAACGCCCCCATTACTTTTCCTAATTCATTCTTTGACCCCCCCCCCCCAAACAACACCTCACCCTTCCTTATCCCCACAACAAATATTCTAGAAACAAAAATCGAAATGGGCAATGAGGGCAGCACCCCCCCGCTGCTCCACACTTTCCCCGCCAAACCCCCCAAAACTTTTTTCTTTTTGTTTCGAATCCCATCAAAATATATATTTATATTCTTTTCGCAGCTAAGCAAAAAATTCACCCACCCATCGCACATGACAGGTAACTCTTTTCAAGCAAAACACGCAACAGTTGCAAAGAAGAAGAAAAAAAAGGCCGATTTATGGACCATTTTTTTCCTTTTTTTCTTCTCTTTTTCTCTTTTCCAATGCTAAAGTAATTAAAACAAAAAAAAACAACTGATTTCAACCATTACTGCAGATACTTTGCACGAACTTTTTCTCGTCGCGGCTTTTTTCGAATTCCACAGCTTGAATTTCTATTTTCCCACACAATACAGATTTTCCCCCACCCCAACCCCCAAAGGACAAATCAAACCTCACGGTCCCGTGAAAATCAGGAGCAAAAAGCACACACACACACACACACGCACGCACACATACAAAAAGAAAGTCGAGTTACTAACAGCTCTGGGGGAGAAAGCCTGGTATTTCCCCCCCCCCCCCCTCCAAAAAAAAAAACACTCTCAACACCAGTCTGTTCCCAAATCAGTCACCTAATTTACTGACACACATTTCAGCCATATATATAAATCCTTCACCGTTTTTGGACCAGCCAAAATTCTTAACAGAAGAGGAGCATTTGTACAGGAATCTCTAAAATTTGGGATTTAAAAAAATATACTTTTTTTCCCCTGATTTCTTTTCTTTTCTTGGGCCACTTCTCCGATAACAGAAAATTAGAGTCTGGCATCCCCCCCCCCCCCCAAAAGAAAAAGTCACGATAACACAAGTAGCAACAGGTAACCACCACCAATACAAAAATCGTATATATATATAAAAAGAACTTCAATCGATCACAAGTATA
Source organism: Bryopsis sp. KO-2023 (assembly GCA_030272585.1). Taxonomy (NCBI): domain Eukaryota; kingdom Viridiplantae; phylum Chlorophyta; class Ulvophyceae; order Bryopsidales; family Bryopsidaceae; genus Bryopsis; species Bryopsis sp. KO-2023. Next base: position 3,211,742 of record BSYQ01000004.1, on the reverse strand, counting down.
GACAACTCCATCTCAGCAGCTTTCCCACAACCCTCAATCATTCCCCCCCCCCCCTCCCCTCCCCCCTCGACAAAACCAAACGAAAAAGACAATCGAATCAAATCGTTTACATCTTCTGCCCCCCTCCCTCCCTCCCCCCTTCTGTCCCTAGCCGAGGGAAAAATAAATCCTCCAATTACTGAAAAAAAAAGTAAAGTAAATAACACAACTGTTCGACATGAACAGTCGATGCTTTTGGTCCCTCTCGAGTTTTTTTCACTCCACCTTCTTTTTGTGTGTTTTTTTGCGTGTTTTTTTTTTTAATCTTCCCAGTTGACTGTTTTCTGAAACCCTTGGATCAAAAAATATACCTAAAATTTCAAAATATAAAAATAGAATGGAACAAGCAGATTTGAGAATTCTTGCATTCCCTGCTGCAATCCCATCAATTTATGTTTTTTTTTCCTCTTCTATGTGTGTGCTGCTCTTTTTTTACCTTTTTCCTTTTTTTTCGCAAAACCAATCCTGCCCTCACAATAAAACCACTTTGGAATAAGTCCATATTCCGTCACTTTTCCCCTCTCTCCTTTCTTTTAACATTTTTTTTTCTTTTTTTTACCTTTTTTTTAACAGTAAAGACAAATCCAAACAATCACATCTACACAAAATCAAAACAAAACCAAAGACAATCCATATCGAACCCCCCACCCCCAAACCTCCCAAAAAAAATTTCAACCCAACCTCCCCGCCGCCCTTCCTGCTTTTACCTCAACTTGTTCTTTCGATTTGAATGCACTGTGCTTTTTACTTTCCCCCATATTCTTTTTTTTGCTTTTCTATTTCTTAGCCCCCCCCCCCTTTTTCATAGTTTTTACTTTTTTTTTTTTCTAATCTTTCACCACCACCCCCCTTCCATATACTTTTTTTTTCCAAACTATTCAAACACCATTACCCCCCTCTCCCATTCACAAGACTTGAGGTCCTTCTGTCACTTCTTTATTAGGTTTTTTGTATTTTGCTTTTTTTTTTTCACTTCGCTGCTTTTTTCTTCTTTTTTTCTTCCTTTTCTTGGAGTTCTTGTTGGCATAGTGACTTCGTTCGATAAAAGTTGAAAATTACCCCTGTTGCATTTTTTCGTCTGGTAAAGACATTCTTCGAAGCTCGACCGGAGTATCCAGGGAATAAACCCGAGGGTCAAAATTTCCACGAGGAGACAAAATACTGTACAGACTGTTCAAATCCACCTGAAAGAAATAAAAAAAATTAAAGGTAAAAAAAAACAACCTCAGTCTTTCAATCCGAGTTCCTGGATAGAGGAAAAAAGCACGAGTATTTTATCCGAGTTCCTTGAAAGGAAAAAAAAATAAAAGGTAAAAAAACCCTTCTGTCTTTTATCCAAGTTCCTCAAAAGAAAAAAAAAATCTGAACACAAACGTCGCACACAAGATTTCAGAAAAATTCCGAAAGAAATGGTGGACTTCCTTTAAATAATTCGATATTTCGCTTACTCTGTGCAAGTGCGGGCTCAATTGAATGCCTGGGGACGGACAAGAGGAGCTGCCTTGCAAAATCCCGCCGGAGACCATCGTCGTCGAACAGGTTCCGTGTTGACCTTCCTTCACCAGCCGGAACACCAGTTCTCGCTGGGGCGAATTCAGAACGTCCAGGCTTTCGTCCTCCAGTCCATCGTCCTCCTCCAAACTGGGCAATCTGGAGGGTCCCCCAGTTCCGTTGTTTTCACGTGATGGAGTGTGGCTACCTGAAACATAATCCATCCACGATATCGGTTAAACAGGGCCTATTCGGAAATCATTGGCAGTTTTTCTTAGCCTTATCCAACCCACATCTTTCACAAGAAAAGACAGTGTCACGACCCCCCACCACCACACCAGGTGTCAGGCACTATTTCAGAATAGAATTCCAGAAATTCAGAATTTCTGCTTGGGATCCCACATGCTTCGATACCGTAACATCTACATTATTATTTATTATTTATTATTTTTTTCTGTTCATCTATACATGACGTCTCCTTGCTGTCTGCTGTTTTTACAGCAGACCTGGCTTTCTTTTCCCTTTTCGTGACCCTTTTTTTGCCCACCAAGGGGGGGGGGGGGATTGTACGTATCCATGCACTGTTTCAATGTTCACCTGAAGCAGTCTTCAGGGATTCCAAAAAGTAATTGTTCTCCACGACAGGGTCGACATCGACTGCCCCCGACTCCATGTCCATGATTTCGTCCACTAATTCTGACGACAGGCTTCCGCGCAATTGGCTGGGGGCGGCACCAGGAATCACGTTGATTTGGAGAGGCACATCCTCCAGCTCGTTGATTTCTTGCACGCTTTGGCACTCCAATGGAGACAGCAGCCCCTAAAAACACATAGGGGCCTTTGTTCAAAAGAAATTCCACTGAAAATTCAACAAATGTTTACAGAAACTTACCGAACCAACGAAGGTGCGTTTTTCAGTGTTTCGTTTTTTAATAATAGGAAGTTACACGAAGAATATAAAATGTATTTTGCTTTTAAGAACTGTCCAATTTTTTGCACCGTTGGTTTGTTGACATATCCTGTGAAATGAAAGGCATTGTTTCCACGGGGAAAACTAAACTTGGCATGCAGTACCAAAATTTATGAAAAATTTGTGGGTCCCGAAAATCCATGGTAAAATCTTTTTAAAGTCGACCAATGATTTCATCCAAGATAGGAAAATACAACTCACCGCAGGCACCCAAATTTGATTAACAACCGGAGCCCAGTTCTGTTCCCTAGGAATCAACACCCGCAAGTTCGGACGGGAGCGACTTATAGGAGGCCTCGAATCGCTGTCCATTTCTGCTCGACAGAAAAATGAAACATAATTTTCATTAGTTCTGGTCAGAAAGGGAAAAATAGCAACAGGATAAAGCACTTGAAGACACCCCCCACTTTTTTCGCTCCAAAACGTTTCATTCATTTTTCTGTTCAGGGAGCGCCACCGGTTGTTTCAAGTCGTGTTTGTCCATTTAATTTTTGATTTTCCCAATCAGGATGCCGTACCATCTTGATTGTACAAATCGATGGAGTTTAAGGCATTTATCCGGGCTTCCTCCAGTTTCATTTGCTCCTTTCCTCGGATCATTTCCCTGAACCTTTCCAGGGATGAATTCTCTTGCAGCACCCGGGCACTGGCTGGACGCGGTCGCAGTTTCGAAAACTGCTATGCAACAAAAAGAAAGAATCAATTTCACACACCACTCCAAAAAAAGAAAAAACAATTGAAAGAAAGGTACAACTAAAGTCCTGTTTGCTTGAGAGGCATAATTCTCTAGGGACATTCAAATGCAAACTGCTCATCGAAGTATTTGTATCGATCCAAAAAAAATGCCAAGCGGGGCAAAGCGGCCTGATCGTTGCTTTTTTCGGGCGCAATTTTTCAATAACATTAAAAGACATTGCCTGGAATCAATATGCTGGCCCAACAGCGTGTTTCTGTTTTTCCTTTCATTTTCAATTCGATTGGCATACATGGAATCAAGAAAATCATGTTTCAACAGGGGACATCCACCTCTGTTGAAAATCACTCTTTTATTTAGATTGCAAGCACAGGAAAAAAAAAGAGTGACGCGAGAAAAAGAAGCGATACGGAAACGGACCTTCTCTTGATCGAGAAAATGCATTCCGTCCCCGTCGAGGGAAACGCCGCTGGGTGGCCCCTTGCCGTCTCGTCTCGCCAGGGCATGGTATCTATTCTTCACGGCGTTGTCCGTCCGCCCCCCAATCATCTTCGCTATCTCCGTCCATTTGTTGCCCATTTGGGCGTGAAACTGCAACAGCAATCTGTCTTCCTATGGACGTTTCGACCACACATACAAGACGTCAGCTCGCACGTCATACTCGCCCCCACCACCGCACCGGTGTCCCCTCACTCTGAAAGTCAGCGAGTTCTCGAGAAACACCAAAAAAAACAAGCTCGCCATGCACAAGACAAGCGCGAGAAACTGTCGACGCACCTCCGGACACCAGCCCCCCTTCTTGGGCTCCATGTTCAGGTGGTTCAACCATCGTCTTCGACACTGCGGGGAACCAAAACACACACGCACACGTCAAAATCCCCCCGTCCTCGACTGCCTTTTTCACGTTCTTGTCGGACGCCCCATACGAAACTGATGCCTCTTGACGACAAGACGAGATTCTTACTCACTCCGCTGACAAAGACGCCGTGCGTCCAAGTGGTCAGCACAGTTCTTTCTTCCACGCCCAGGCTATCCCCATTCCTCCCCCCCCCCTCCTTTATCTATAGACGTACTCCCCCGTCCCCCTCATTTCACGGCGAACCGGACAATTAAGTACAATCTTCTTTTTTTTTCGCCCAACTGCACACCTGCTTGCTCGTCTTCGTTCCAATAACCGAGGATATATGCGACCATTTCTTTTCACCGTACTCTTGCACGAGTTCTCTCAGGCGATGGTCCTCCTGCGCCCACAAGCCAACATCCGAACCCCACCTCACAACGCTTTCAAACCCGTTATACGCCAAGCACTACGCCCCCAAAACTCCAACAAGAACGCACGAGGGCGCGTGGTAGGAGTAACACACGAAAAAAAAAAAGGGGTGCTTGCAAAAAGGGAATCCCAAACTGCTGGGAGCCTTCGTGGGGGTGTTTTCTTCCGTTCTCGTCTCGTCGCTTTTCGTTTTTCGGTTTTTTTTTTTTTTTTTACCTCGTGACTCCACACCGTCCCGGGTGCCATCTGGAGGAAATTTGCTTGTAAAAGATTTTGCAAAAAGCTATGTGACGAGTAATTCGACGAAGACTTGTGCTTGGGGCGAGGGATCCTCTCTCTCTCTCTCTCTCTCTCTTTTTTTTTCTTGTTGGCTTTCGGATTACATTCCAAAAAAACACAGTCCCGTTCGCTCGGAAACCGCCAACGCAAAATGGCATTTCGACGGGGGCCAGGGCTAATTTCGCGCATGTCCGTCTCCAAACGAGAAACAACGCTGTCAAGAATGAAAGCTCGCCACCAGGTAGGGACACGCGTCCTGGCGCTCGCTTTCGCGAGAGTGGCAATGGGGGAGGCGATTTTTGAGGATGGTCTAGCACTGCGTTTGGATGGAATGGAAATCGAGCGTTTCCTGCAAGAAGAGGGTTTTCTAGCATCTGCGCCGCGGGGCTGAAGCGCGGCGCCTGTGTAGGGTAGCACCGTTGGGTGGACTCTCTGTGGAATTTACGAATAAGCCTACGCCACAGCTGAAAGGAGTGTACTAATCGTACGACAGGCAACTGGTTTTCAGGGGCCACCCATCGTCAGGCCACTTTATTTGAGGACACGTGAGGACATTGTCCTCATTTAAGGTCTTCAACCTGTCCTCATTTTACAAAGTTAAATCCAGTCAACCGCGGACAAACACAGCCGTTTTGCGGGAAACCGACCCTGCCCACTCAGATCGTTGCTATCTCTGAGCACCAGAAAGGAAAGGAAAGGTGTTTCGCCTGATTTCGCGACTATACCTTTGATTTCGATGGTCTGTCCATATCGCGCGTTGTAACAAGTGAGTCCGACTCATTTGAGTTTCTACGTCCCTGACGTTCGGGATTGAACGTCAGGGAACAACGATCGCCAAAACGACCTTGATGTTAGGTGCTGGTGGAGTTGGTTGTTTGTTGTCTGTTTTGAGGCTGGGATTTAAGTGGATACTTTGCCGACTGACGATCGTCAAGGAAAAACGTCACCTCCTTGGGAGTGCAACGGAGTATAGTTGCGTGTCCCAAGGCGACGTGTCGAGCTCTTCTCGAATTGCTTGTGTAGTTTGCCTCGAGCTTTTCTCGTCTTGTTATGTGCAAGGCCGCTTTTGGGTTGCTTGGGTATTATCGCGATGAGTTTTCACGTGATAGCAAGCGTTACAGCCAGCACGACGGGCATTTTGAGAGCCTCTCCTTTCGCCCTGCTATGAAAATGTGCGGGGTTAGTCGCCTTGCGTCCAGAGACGCATCTTCTTGTTTTTTTTTGTCATTTTTGTGCTATTTTCTCCCACTGTCCTCACCCAGTCCTCAAATAAGCCGCACAATCTGTCCTCAAATACCAGAATGAGGACAATGAGGACACTGTCCTCATTTAAAGTGGCCTGCCCATCGTTGTATCCTTTCGTTTGGCTGATGCCAATCGGACTGTAAAAAACTCATAACTTTCTACTTCACCACTCCAACAAGGCAAAGGTTTTTTGCTGCGTCGTGGCAGACACAGCCTACTACATTGGGTGGAAAAGAAGCTTCTCAATTGGACGATGTGGGACGTATGGTTTTCCTCCAGTCCGAAGCAGACAACTCGCCAAATTATTAACATTTTTGTCTGAACTTGGGCACGCCAGAGCGTTTCCTTAATTATATAACCCTTCCCCCAAACTTCGGCTCGACCCAAGAGACACACACATCTTGGGTAGACCTTCACCCACTCACGACATTTTATATCAAAGTCTTTTTCATCACGACTGCCCCACCAAAAAAAAAAAGAAAAGCAAGAGGTACCCCAAGTTCTCCTGATTTCCACCCCCTTCCCCCCAAAAGAAAAGAAACAGCCTTCCAATTGTGCCGATAAAATAGGTTCCCTAAATAACCAGGTGCCACCTTATCGAAATTTTTTTCCTTGGGAGGGGGGTTCTCAAAGAAACGATCTCTCAAGTAACGACAAAAAAATGAAAGGACAAAAAAAAAGGACATCAACACGATGTGTTCTTTTTTTTTCTTCTTTTTTGTTTTTTTTCCGGTAACCTATCACACTGAACGATATCTTTGGATGAAATTGCTGAATTGAATTATCCCGTTTCTTTGAAAGATTCCTTGGGGGCCTTCGAAATGTGTCCGGAATGGTATGGCGTGGTGCTGTCCCTGCTGAGGGTTGTGGGGTCCCCCCCCTTGGCGACTCCGTTGGAAAACTTCAACACACAGGTTCCCCACCAAACCGGATCGCTCCTTCCTCCGTTGTGGCAACCCGATGACCGAGCGCACCACACCCACGTGTTGCACTCTTTTTTTTTTCCAGAAAATAGACACACAGACACACAAAAGACATCTGTCAGAAAGAACTTTGTTTTTGTTTCATCAGCAAGATGTGTCCAGATCAGAAATTCCGAAAGAGGAACTTTGAGAAAAGAAACTATCAGTGTGCAGTTTACACACTCCGCATATGATTGCAACGTTGGCAAAGATTCAAATTTAGACTTCGCTTCGTTTGTTACAGTGGGACGTGTTCAGTCCAACTTTTCAGTTCGGCTGGGTGTCAGCCCTTTTTTGCCACCTAACGAAACATACCTCCACTGTCTTTGCAAGCATCACAGCACTCGGTTGCAGAATCGGTCTTGATCGAGTCGACTTCCTCTCCACCATAGAGAGTGAGCTCGGCGACCTGGCAACTCGCCTTCTTCACGAAGTGATCCGACGGCTCTTCCAAAAGATGGTCCGGCTCCTCGAAGGGAAGAAGATACTGATCAGAAAGGTTGATGTAACCCTGCACAAAGAAACCAAGAAAACTGATCTACTCCTGACCTTTTTATTTGGGAAATTCGTCATAACCAGGACACGCGGGGGGAAAAATTGGGTTTTATGCTGCAATATATTAGAGTTCCAGTACCCACTGCATGCAGGAGGAGTGTGAATTGAAGAAGCTGGGATCCTCACAGTTGCTTTTTTTTTCTGTTTCGGTGGCTCAAAACTGGATTCTTTTTAGTGCTGCTCCTTCGATAGATGCTAACCTTGCAAGTTGGGTTATCGAAATCCTCTGTTTGGACGGTGGCACTGTTGTGTGGTCCTTGGAATCCAGTTCCACCGGAGCCCCACTCCCGGATCTCAAGAGTGTCCTCCTTTCCGAACAGCGTCGGCAATTCCATGCCAGCTTTCAGGAAAGCCGAGGAGTACACGGCCCAACTGGTGCGAACTGGAGCGATCATGTTGAACTTCAGGATTTCAGCCAAAGCCAGTTGCTTACGCTCGTCATCTTCAACTTCTTTACGGGACCAACCTGTCAAAATTCAGAGGAGTAAAAGAAAACCTCAGCCGTTTACCGAAAATCAGCCCTTTGCAGCAACATCAATGGACAAAACTCAAAACGACCATCCAAAATCACCAGGGCCAAATTCACTCATTTATACAGCACCACAGCAACTTCCAGACTGTATGTTTCAAAAGAAATTAACTCTTTGAGAAGAACCACGGAGGGCCCTCACCAAAATTGCTGAGCATATCATCCAAAGCTCCTTCTTTGGGTGCCAGCACCGTAGCCTCAAATCCATGGCCATACAGGAACTTGGTGAGACCGGCGGTCTCCATCGCCCAAATCCAATCATCCAATTCCAACTTTTCGGCCAGAGAATTCATCGTATCGCAGCAGTCGCATCGACCACAGCTGATTCTGCAGAAACCTGGAAAAAAAGCCAGAAAGGGAATGTCAAACAGGGGCCGAATAATAATGTTCAATAATGTTCATGAACGGGCCACCATTGCTCTCTTGATTTCTTTGTTGGGAAGTGAAGCAAATTGGTATTTTGTAAAAAGAATGGAGGTGTGGTGAGCAGAAACGTTCAAACAAACGAAAATCAATGCACTGATTGGTTACCTTCTGGCAGCTCCTTCACTGTGTTAAACATAAAACTCCTGTCGCACTCCCCCTTGAGGAAACTGTCCCAGCACCTCCGGCGCACGAACTTCAAATGCTTATCCTTTCCGATTCGCGCATCAACATCAGTGCAAGAGCAGGAGGGTTTTTTCGGCTCCGCCAACACACACCCTGCAATCCACCAACAGAACAAACGCTGGCGGAAAGTTGCATATCGGTTGTCGTGCTTCAGCAAGGAGCAGAAAAACCCGGTAACGATCGACGGCCGATCGGGAAGGGAGGGGTGGCGGCGCTGCAGAATTCGCGATCGGAGGGCACAGGACATACCTAGCAATGCGCAGAGGGTCGCAGCCAACAATAGGGAATTCGATACGCTCCCCATCCTTCAAAGGCGCGTTAGCTTCTTTGTTTTCGAACGGAGAGCAGCGGGGTTATTGCGTGTAGCTAGAAACTCTGTCTTCCAACCAACAGGTCAGAATCGATCGATCGATTGCTAAATCTTGTGGGGACTGGATCGTCGACCACTTTTGTGAGGGCTGTGTGAAGTGTGTTCCGCCAACGAGTTAGTCTGTTCGCATGTTGGCTGATGTGACGCTTGGTTTGCAAGCGGAATGCTGTTTGGAGTGTCATGTCAAAGACAAGCGCATCTCAAACGATTCCTAGTTTGGAAAAGCGGCTTGCGCTCGCTTGTCGCAATTGCAAGAGGCCCCGCCAACCATTTGATCAAATGAGTTGTAACGTGTGAGCGACACTGGTGGGGTTTCTGCAAAACGCCAAAGGTTTCGCTGATCCGGTGCAGTTTGGGAAGTTTCTTGGATTGACCGAGACGGATGCCAGAAAGCGGTGCTGGAGGTGAATGAGCGAGTTGATTCTGGAAATAGCTGCTGTGTCTTCTTTACAAGATTGAAAAAATATTGAAAGCAATTGATCGTCCCCTGTTAAAACCCTTCCCAGTCCTAGTTGCATTGTCGAGATACCAAACTGCTGGTCTCCTTACAACGACATTTTATCCAACACGACAGAGGTTTGCCTCAGCCACGCCTCCACCATGTCCTCCCTCTTCCCATCCGACCGGCATGCATCTGCGATATCCCCCAAACCCCCTTCCCCAAATTCTAGTTTTTTGCTTGAACATCCCGACAAGGCGCTGGTGCCACCCTCGATCTGAACCCTTCCACAGTTCGTTGCCGTGGCATCCTCCTCGTGCACATTTTCTGCGTACTCCAATTCCTCCGTGCAGTCCTCTGGCAATTTCCTGTAGAGCGCCCAGTCACATATCTTTGCCGCCAGGGCGCAACGCTCAGCTTCCGCCTCTATTTCCATTCTGACCTTCAAAGTTTCCCCCCTCTCAGCGGGTGTCTTGAACGCCCAGTCCGCGAATTCCAGCGCCGAGTTCACGTACGCTCTGACGCCGATGGGCATGTCTACCCTGACCTCCATTCGTTTTCCGGTGGGCATGATCAACACGCAATTCTCGTGCGCGGCGTCCATGTTTAGCATTGTTCGGTCGTGGAAACGGATACGCACTCGACCGTCTTCGTACGCGGTGAACTTCCCATTGCCTGGTATGTCTTGCTCTTCCAGGACCTCGTTCGAAATAGGATGCCCGTCAGTTACGCAAGGCTTTCTTGGCGGCGTTGATATGTGAGCAGACATGGGTTCCAGATTTCTGAGCGCCAAGTCCCTGCCGCGCACAAAACCCTTCCCTTATTCATTCTTTCCAAGTAGCGAGACGCCCGACGACCACACGCAACACCAGAACAAAGAAGGGGTTGAAGGGGAACATAAACTTCACTCCTTGCCTTAGTTTCAGCGCACGTTTGGCGATTTTTCCTATCGCCATGGCTGTGCCTCCTTCCGACGACCGCAGCATTTGTGAAATGGATGAACATGCGTGCATACGATCCTCCGCGTACGGTTGGCGCAAGTGGCGAAAATAGCGACCACCTTTGCAAGTGAACACGCAAGATTCATCCGAGTGCACCCAGGCTTCCACTTCGCGCTTGTCGATGATGTATTGATACGTTGCCTCTGGGCTCCATTCGACCACGATTGCGTCCGTTTTCGGCAGAACGGTGACGGTCGGCTCGAACCACCAGCTATCGTCGGGAATGTCGGATGTGTGGCACGCAGAAGGGTGGGGTTCTGCGTTTACGGGTAGCTGTGACGTCCTCGTCAAGCTGCCGCCGTCCGGAGAGAGCCCCTCCTCATCACGTGACTTGGGCGTTTTTCCGCTTTCGTCATTGCTCCCATCCGAGTTCACACAATCTTGCTGGCTTTGCCTTTCCGCAGATTCTGAGACGAGGTCGCTTTCGACGACGGCTTCGAGCACCAACGCCACGACACACGTCCAGCGAGAGGGATAATGCGAAACGGAAAACACTTGGGTGTGCCAGATGTACTGAAATTGCTCCTTTTTTGGTGCGGAGAGCAACAGGGGGTAGCACACGACGAATCGCTGACGACTGGGATGCATGACGACTTGAGCCCAACCGTCCTCCGACCGCACCATCACCCCGCCACCATCGAGCCACTCGATGCTGCCCTCCCGCATGCCTTCCTGGAAACTTTTCGGCCAACGCACCGATCGAATCGTGTATCCCGTGGTGAAAACTGGCTCGCGGGAGTGGTTCTTCGTCAGCCACTGACAATAGAACGGTTCCGCCAGGTGCATGTTTCTGAAGTTCAGAGCGGATGCTATATTTTCCTGGAAGCGACTGACGGCGAAGTGAGTTAGCTGACGCACACGCGAGCCTTGTGGGCAGCAGTGGACGAAGGACCCTCCACCGCTGTCCAGCACGATCAAACTGTTGTCCGAAAATTGCGCCTTGACTCTGTGGTCTTCTGAGACGTAGATCCGTATGAGCTCTGGAGCGCGTTTTTCCAACGCCATGGCGATGCGAAAGGAGAACAGGAAAAAATTAGCGAGACGTCGAGCGAACGAGCGTCGGGGGAGCAATGGCCACGGAAACTTGAATGGTTGTCGTACATGGTGAGGGAAATGGTGGTCGTTCCGCTTTATATATATATATATATATATGTGTGTTTCGATCAACACGAATGAAGCTGTGCTGAATGGGACAAGAGGGGATGGCAGGGCGAGATCGGTGGTGGGGGACGATTGAACGTTGGCGATGAGAGTGGGTCGAGTTGCTTGGTTTTGACTGAAGGTTTGAATCCTCCCTTCAATACTTCATTCACTGTTCTGTTATAAAAATATTTGATTTTGAATATTTCTAATTTTTTTTCCAGGTTTTCTCGAGGGACTCCCTTTTCATGGTGGTCTCAGGCACGCCACTGCTCTGTCAAAGAATCGAGAAACAATATGCAAAAACACAAAACACACCGAAAAAAAAGACGAGCCCTCCAACAGGTATCCACTGGGGCATCGATACCAAACTCAAGTGTCCATCCCAACAATGGAACTCATTGTGGACCGCTTTCTGTTCTTGCAACCGTGGCAACTTTTTCCCCAGCCGGCAGTCTCAAAATGTTGCTCTGCCTTGTCCCCACCATGATCTCATCCACATCGTACCGCAGAGCAATACACAACACCTCTTCGTCATGGTGGTGCCTCCGAATCATGTCCCCAGAAACATAGTCCCACACCATGACAAATCCATCCACCGAACAAGACACCAAGTGACCCGAAGCTTTGAGAATGACTAATCCAGTCACGGTGCCTTTGTGCCCCTGGAGGGTTTTCAGCAGGGTTCCCCCTCTGAACGGGTGGGAGCTGTAGCTGCTTCCAAGGGGGGGTGCAGGGAGGGCATCCCACACGTTGATCGTTCGGTCTTCTGAACCGGAGAACAGGAAATTGGCATCCATTGCCATGCAAGAGATGGGTTCTTTGTGACCCACATGTCGACCCAAGTAATGGTGCGTTGTGAGTGACCAGGCCTGGGGGATGGCAAAAAGCCACGGTCAATCACTCATTTCCCTCATTTTGGGGGGTTGTTTTTAATGTTTTCTACGATATGATGTAATTGATTAGATATGAATCATCTTTTTTACTCATGGTCTCTGAAAACAGTTTGCTTTCTTTTGATGCCTGTGAGGTGGTGTGCACAACAAACAATCCACAAACTGTAACCAAAACCAGTCGATTTGGGGTGGTATCTTCCCCCACATCCAATCAATCCAATGGTTTTTAGATGATTTCGGCTCACCTTGATGTGGCAGTCGTTTCCGCCAGTGAAAATGACTCTCCTTGTTTTGTCAAATTCCAGACACAGAATTTCTGGTCTACAGGCAGGTGCCAATGGATCCGAGGTAGTTGCTTCTGGGTTGTGCGCTCGTATTCTCCCCACTAGGTGGGGCTTAGCACCCCGAGTTTTCCGGACATCCCAAATGCACACCATTCCATCATAGCCTGCCAACGTTAGAGAACAGAAAACCTCATGCCAACACCGTTTTCTTTATTGAGAAATATGCCTCATATTGTGCAGGGGAGATTGTGCATCCGAGCAGACAATCTGTCCAGGCTTCTGAAAACATGCCATCCAGTGGCATATTCTTGCTAATAATCTCCCCTCCCCCCCCCCAAAAAAAAAAACCACAAAAAGACTAATAAGCAAGTGGAGATTGAAGTTAATTCTCCACGTTGGAAGATCTAAAACTTTATCCAGTTACCAGGATCTTTTTAAAAATCCTGAATATTAGCAAACGAGCGTCCAAAACCGTATCTACTCCTAGTAGCTCTTCTTCTTTCCTTTTTTTAATCATTATCCCACAGCGATTTTTTTCGTGAGCTCCTACCAGCAGACAAGAGAAGCTCCTCCTGCCTTCCCACCGGAGCCATTCTCAGAGCTGTGATGCTGTTTGTGTGCTGTGCCAATTGAACACATGTGTCAGTGTCCATGTTCCACAAGCGAATGACGCCATCATCATGGCCTAGCACAACCGAACCCCCCAATCCAACTTTCAAGACTCAATCTCTGTGCATCTGTCCGTCCGATTGACAATTGGAGTTGGGATCCACCACTCCACCCAGTATGCCAAATTTGACTGGAGTTATCAATCCCCCCCCCCAAAAAAAAACAACAACAACAAAAACAACATTGCTGCTTTGTCCGAATAAAGCTCCTGATCATGGATCACAATGTGTGGTGGAGTGATGAATGTTTTCTTTGGAGAATATCAATACCCAGCAAATGCGCAAGGAATGATTTCTACTGACCAACAATGAGGGTGTTTTCCTTTTCCGAGAACGTCATGCAGCTGATTTCAGATTGCCTTTCTGTAAGGCAACGAAGGCATCCCAGATCGTGTGGATCCCACAACCGGAGGGTTTTATCCAGGGATGCACTGAAAATGCGGAAATCTTGCTCTCGATCCAGCAGTCCCTACCGTTTGCACACCACCACCCTGTTGGAAAACTGTCGAGAGAACAAACGCATCCTCCATCGATGGGCCACGGAGCAACAACTCAGAAACCACAGTTTTCCGCTTTTTATTACAATTGGGGCGAAGCACACAGATTTTATGGGAACTTTGCAACAACAAGATACTATAAATATAAGATTATATTTCAACATGAGCAGGTGTGGATTTACCTTTCCACCTGAGCATGTGTATAAAGAGACGACCGGGCCAGTGTGTCCTCCTCGAAGCACATTATAACCCACGTCCCTTTCAATCCTCCAAACCTGGATTTCCCCTTCCAGGATGACTACATAGTCATCAGTTGCCTCCCGATGATGAATCGAAAGAATTGGTTTCGTGGTCAGTCTCTTGGTTGCCAGCATTGTCTCCTTCTTCAGGCAGTAAATTGCCAGGTACCCCAGCATGTCTGTCGTGATCACCTGGATGTCAGACGTTGGTTGATGATCTGCCTTTGTTTTGATATCCATTGGCAAACCGGCATTCTTTGAAAGATAGTGTATTGTTCGAAGCAATTAAACCACACCTGGCCACGTTTTCGGTCATAAAGGATTGCTGTGAATCGGCAATTGTTTTCGTTTTCCCAGCTGAGTTTCAGAGTGGAGGTCTTGTTGTCATACACCCTCAGACAATTATCATAAGAGGCTGTGAAAACGAGATCCATGTCAGGGACGAATTTTATTATCGAAATGCCTCGATCGTGGATTTTTCTGAATGCCAACGAAGACCCATTTGGCTGTGTCGGGTTGCGAGCCACTGTCCAATCCAGTCTGGATTTCAATCTGCAAATGAAGGGGGACTTCTTCAATGAGTGTCATAGGAGAAGAACTGAACTGTTGAAATTCAATAACTTGATGAGATTCGTTCATCAATCATCTGACGCCCTCTAAGGGATGCAGTGCTCTATGGTCGAAGCTATTAACTTGGTGGTTCGTTCCTGGCCAAGCGGCAAGGGGGAAAGATTACCATTCAGTTTACCGTCTCGTGTTGGGGTCGATATGTCCTTTTGGCGTGACTTTCACGACGCCGGCCGAGCTATCCGCAACAAACAATGTTGCCCCCTGGCCCAATCTCTGACCTCTGGGAAAAGACATGTCTTGAACCCACCCTTCCATCGTAACAATCACGCCCTGTGTGCACGAGCGATACCAGTTGACGTTTTTCCAACACGAAGCCTCGAACAGAGGTGTTGATTCCTCGTTCTGCCACAGCCGCCGCACTTGCCCCGTGTTTCATAAGCAACTTTTCCATCTGATCCATGTTTACAACAACATATCTCACCTCCGACTCGAACCACGGGTGCTGCAACATTTTGCGTTCATCCACTGCCCACCACAATCTTACTCTGCGGTCCGTTCCTCCAGTGATGATGTAGTCCCGAACGCATTCGATCGCCAGCACACTGCCGCCGTGCCCATACAACGTCTGCACGCACTCCCAACATCCGATCCTCGCGCCGCTGCACTCACTCCAGATTTTCACAGTTCCGTCGGCGGACCCCGATACCACCAGCTTGTCGCAGATCGTTTCCTTGTCTGGCGGCAGATGCACGGCGGTTACACTCCCTTTGTGTTGGCCGATCAGTGAGATTTTCCTTGCTGTGTCTGAACTCAGCGTCCAATGCAACACCTCCCCACCCTCCATTCCCATGATCAGCCCCCGCGTCCGGGGCGAGTATAGGCTGCATCGGATAGGGTTTGGTTTGACTGATGGTGGACCGAGCTTCGGCGTTCGATTCTCCTTGTTGCACACCTCTCGATACTTTGGTGGGATCGTCGCCGAGAAACTTGACGTAATCTCAAGAGCAGGGTCGTCATTGTCATTACAGGAAGCGTTCATTGCAGGCAAAGAGAGTGGAGCCAGACAACCGAAAGCATATGGCACGTGTGCCTGTTTTCAATCCATATCTCAACTATGAGAAGCTGACTATGGAGCTGGAGGAGAGGAGGTTTCGGCTGTAAACGACACCGCACAAATGACGCATGCTGGCAATGTGTAAAAGGAGTTTCTCCTCCCCCAGATCCAACAAGCACGACACGAAACAACACGATGTTCGTGTCCCGTGATGCGCTGGACTTCGCAACATGCGACAACAGTGTGTCGTGTGAATTCGATCCTCCACGCCGATACGAACGCTCAATCGCTCTAGAGCTGCGCAAGCACACGATCGTGTGTGCACCCAGCAACGCGACGCAATCTTTCTGCAAGCCTTTTAACGTTCTCTATTTCGCGAGTTTTTCGTTGAATCGATACCACGACCGCTTGGATTGTGACGACACCGTTCCCGACTTCTCGCTGCATCCTGTCTGCACAGTGAAGAGCGTGCCGCCCTTTCCCGTACTTCACCATGGACGTCATAGCTCATCGGAACGGCTGGGGCTAAATAAACATACACGAATATGCTTGCTGCCAAGAAACGAGAACAACCAGCGATCCCAGCCACCAGAATCTCTCCCGACAACAAGAACTCGACGACAGGGCCCATCACTTCCTGACACCTCACATCGTCAGTTTCTTAAGCCAGCCATAACGCTCGCGGCAACCTCTCTGACGACCGAAACGGAATTCAGAAACGGCCACACGAGTCGTGTCTTTTGCCTGTCGAAAGCAAGAATCCCGGTTGAATTCCCGGTAGTCACCGAGATAGGGTCGATGTTGATAGGGCATCTCGTGGTGGTCTCCTCAATTTGACGTCATTGCGCTCGACAACAAAAATCCTGACGACGGATTGGGAGGACTTGAATACCAGTTGTGGCGTTGAACAGCTAACTCAATTCGGTGCACGATTTTCGGTCCTTGGTCCGCAACGGGTGGATGATCTAGGAGAAGGGTTTCGAGTTTGAAGTTATCAGGGAATTAAGAACAAGGTTAACAGGGTCGCAGAAAAAAAACAACCCGAAGAGTGGGAAGTAAACGAAAAAAAAAAACACTACCAGGAGAGCGATACTGAGAGGAGGCGGACGTCGTTGGGTGTGTGTTTTTTTGTTCGTTTGTGGATTTCCCCGAACCCCCTGTTTAGTGGTGGAAGGAGGATAACAAAAAAAAGTGTGGAAGGAGATTACAGGAGAATTTTACCGGTAGCCAAAGTCGGACCCCGGTGAACAGAAGACCGCAAAACTTTCCCTGGCGGGTAAAACCCACGGATACGAAAGAAAGAAAAAAAAAAGAAGAAAATAGAAGCTTTTTTGACGGCGACAGTAGAGTGTGAGATATATAAAAAAAAAGAAAATACAGAAGGAACATAAAAAAAAATAATAAACTTTGAAGAACACAAAAAAAAAGACAACAAAAAAACATCGAGCACGTCATAGGATGAAGTTTCAGGAGGTGAAGGTGGATGGGCTGGCTGAGGAGTTGAAGAGGGTGGCCACAGGTGAGATGGTTCCGCGGATTTATTCGTTATTGTCTGGACTCCACCCGCCGCTTTCACGCGCGGCGTGGAGCGGTTTCCGCTCGGATGCGAAACTCTCGATGGCTCGGGTTTCGCTCGGCTTTTGCAAAGAAGCTGCGTCGGAACGCGCCTCGACGTGCGAGGGTTGGGCGCGCGTTGGCCTGCTCCAACAATATTCAGAAGTGACGCTTTGATAACTCTAGAAAGTCAACGTGGTGGCGAAACGTCCTTCTCGTTCTTGGGTTCATCTGTCCGTGGGGGCCCGTTGCGTTTTCACTGTTTTCAAGAGGTTGAGATAGTTGTATCGCAGTTTCGGGCCATAGTTCATACAGTTGCTCTATTGTTGGACGCTCGCGTCCGTCATTTTCGCATCCAATCGACCATCTTTGTTTTGTCTGCAAGATCGGGCGTCAATACGTCGGATCATCATACGTCGGGTTTTCTTTTTCTTTTTTCTTTTTTTAGTAATTCTGGTTGGGGCCCTGCAGGCCTTCAGATTGCCACGGACGAAAAAGACATTGATGAGCTGTTGGCTAACATCAGCCAGCTGCAGGAGCACATTGTGCAACTCAGAAAAAACAGCAAGGATGCCTCAGAGCAAGCAGTCACAGAAAAATGTGCCGAAGAGTTGGCACAGCATTTCGCATTATGCCAGAGCCGAAAAGTAAAATCACTGTGAAGTTATTTTTATCTTGGCTCATATTCTGTTTGTCTGTTTTTTGTATTTCTGATTATAATAGTTTGGAAATTGTGGTTTGAATTATTCAAGATAAAGAAAGATGATGGGGTTTCTTGTCACCTGTTTTGAATTTTTTTTGAATTTCCTTTTTTGGGGGGAGGTTGAGTAATTCACATTTCTGCTGGTGTAAGAGTGAGAAAAAAGTGTGAGGAGGAAGGGTAAACGAAAAAACTACGACACACTGCAGATATTGCTTTTCTGATTTTTGTTTTTTTCAATTACGTACTTGATAAAGGCTGCAATTATAGCGGGGGAGGAAAGCACCACAAATGACATCGAGATAGCTTGCCGCATTCGCCCGTCGAAGAATGGAGCGGAGCCCAGCGTGATGCCCGTCTCGAGAAGTCAGGTTTCTGTGAAAAGCGGGGGAAGTCGTGGAGGTAGAAAAACCTTCGATTTCACAGAAGCTTATGGGCCCGGCTCCACGAAAGAAGAGGTTTTTGAGCTTGTGAAGCCTAAGCTTGTGAAAGTTCTCGAGGGTGCGTGACAAAACTTTTCAAAAGAAAAGTTAGATGCAATTTAGGAACGAAAAAGAAAAAAAAGGAGCATCAAGCATACTCGACCCATAGCGAAACAGCCGATTTTGAAAATACGACATTCTGTTTGTTTCAATTTTTGATTTTCATGTTCTTCTGACTGAATAATCCAGTGGTAGTTGGTGGGTTGAGGATTCTTTTTTTTTTTTACATTTGTTTTCCAGGTGGGAACGCTTGTGTGTGTGCTTATGGCCAGACTGGTTCTGGTAAGAGTTACACAATGATCGGAACGCAAGATGGTGCGGAGGAGGGAATCTTTCAGCTTGGTCTGGATGCGATATTTAGTGCAGCCAAAAATGAAGTAAGGACTCAAACCCTCTCCCCCCCCCCCCCCCCTCCAAAAAAAAAAGAAGAAAAATAGTAATTAGTAATAGAAATTCAGTCCCTGATGGAATGTTTGCGTTCGAATGTCACCAGCTTCCTTAAAAAAAAAATTGCCCTATATCTTCAGAAATAGGCGCCACCTTGTAGGCACTTTCTTTCGGAATTAATGCTTTCCCCCTTTCTTATCGTTCAATTTCAAGCAAAAAATATAAAAAATCATCTACTACGATCCTCCTGGGAATTTTGCGGGGGTGCTGCGTTTTGGTTTGCATTTTTTTTTTTTTTGCGATGGATTCTGTTCTTTTTTTCTCGCCTGCAGGTCGACTACAAAATAGAAGTTCAGATATTCGAGGTCTACAATGAAAGTATAGGGGACCTTCTTTCAGGGGAGGGTAAGCAGATTGAATCAGGATTGAAGGCGGAGCGACGATCTATCACGTCGAGGAAAGAGGGCATCGAAGTTTTAAAAGAAGCGCTGGAGAACAAAGCCAGTGCCATCAGGTCTGGGAAGAAAAATCGAAGCCACAGGATAATCTCGGTGCATGTTACCGGAGTCGATAAATCCACGGGGGAGGAGAAGAGCGGTTGTTTGCAACTCGTGGACCTGTCCGGCAGCGAAAGAGTAGGAAGAACTGAAGCGACAGGTTTGTTTTCTTTTTATGAGCATTTTGCATTGGGATGTTTTTTTTTTTCTGCATTTTGCGCTGGAATGTTCGAGATAAACTTATTCATCGTCAGCCCTGTCGAATATTGCTGTAAATCCTGACCTTGGTTAAAGAATCCTGACGGGTACAAATCTCTCCCGGCAGAAGGGGGTAGCTCCTGCTTCTGACTGACATGGGTTGAAAAGCCAGGATCATGTACGAAACACCAAGGCAGCTCAAATGGATGAAGCTGAAAAGAGTGAGAGAAAAACCAAGTTGACAGGGGGAATAATAAGAGTGACTGTTTTGGTGTGCCTTCAGTTGAGCGACTCGAGGAGGCGAAACACATCAACAAGAGTTTGAGTTTGCTGGGCGATGTGCTGGGTGCATTGGCCACGAAGAAGTCCAGCGTTCCTTTTGATGCTAATCCTCTGACGGAAGCCATGGAACCTGCTTTATCTGGCTCCTATGGGGTGGTCATGATAATGCACATCGCCCCGGAGGATTGCTTCAGGGGGGAGTCCCTCACCACGCTCATGTATGGGCAGAGAGTGCTGATGTCCATGGAAGGAGAGGTACGGCGATTCAATGTTTTTTTTTCTTTTTTTTCGACACTCATGGGTTGGCTGTCCACAGTTGAAAAATGCTTGCACAGAAACGAAGTGATCCAGCTGTCGATCGGTCCCTGAACTGGGGTGGTGATTGGTGCTGATGTCTTTTTTTTTGGGAAATGTGTGTTGTTGAAGGAGGGCAAAAATCGAGTGTTTGGTGCCCGTAAAGCGTTCAGTCAGATGATACAAAGCGATCCGACGAAAGAACAGAGGGAGCTCCAAATGAGGATCGCCGCAAGATCTGCCATGAGCGAAAAAGAAAACATGGAAAAAGATTTGAAGGCGCTGAGGGTAGGGCGTTTAAAACGTGCATGGAATTTCTCAGAAGCAAATTCTTTGTTACAAAGGAAAAGATTCTCGCCAACTTTTTGTGTCTGTGTTTTGTCCAAATTTTTTTTTCTAACTGAATTGATTTGTTTGTTTGTTTTCAACAGGATGAGCTCAATTTGACCCGACGATCCCTTAGGGATTTGGAGTCGAGGCCATTCTTTAGACACTCACGGACCACCTCTGCCGTCAACCCTGACATGGTATTAAGTGTGTCTGATTTTTTCAGGAAATGTGTCTTTTGGGGGGCATATATATATATAGTGTTTTCTTTTGATTTGTTCCTTTGGATTCCATGGTGTTCTGAGGTTAGTGTATTTTAGCAGCGTGAACGCGAGGGGAGCGATTCTTCCTCGAGAACAGGACGCTCCAGCACCGGCTTGAGGACCAGTCGTAGCTCCAGCGCTGTGTCGAGGTGAAACAATCAACAGAGCAAAATCAACAGCAAAACTTCCAACCTCCAGAACAGAAACAAGACAAATCTCCCTCGACAGATGTTTTTCTTGGTCTTTTTTTTTTGGGGGGGGGGTTGCTTGTTTGCAGGGAGTGCCGAACAGATAAGGATTGGATGTGAACAGTGGTGGGTTTTTTTGTGTGTGAAATTTTCACGTGTTTTGATGTGTGTTTTCGCAGGGGTGCGGTTTCTGACAGCATGCAAAGATTGAGCCGCCGGCCGCGTGGAATCGATAGGCCATATGCCTCCAGAGGCCGCCGCCTCAGCATTGCCTTCGAGGAGCCGGAGACGCCCGGAAGTATCAAGCACAGACCGGCTGAGGTGAGGTGAGGTGAGAAGTGGGGGGTCGAGAGAGTTCTGAAATTAGCCAGGATAATAAAAAGAAAGAAAAAAAGATGAAAGAAAAGGTTGTGTGTTTGGGGAGGAAAAAGAAGATGAAGGGGTGGGGGGTGGGGAGGGGGTTTTTGCAGTAAAAGGAGGGAATCCAGACAGATTATATATATACTACGATTCCAAAAAACAGTGGAAAGGGGTGAGGTTGAAAAAAAAAAAACGAAGGAAAAAAAAATTACGCATAAAACCAAGAAGCATGAAATGATGTATCGAAAGAGAGAGAGAGAGAAAAAAATCACAGTATCATTTTTTTTATTTGGAATTTTTTTTTCTAGACGGTGATGGGAAGAAGGGAGGAGGAATCAGTTTGCTTGTTTGTTTGTTTTTTCTTTTCTTTTTCATATTTTGAAAGGAAAAGAGTGTCGGTTTGCTTTTTGATAAAAACATGATGCAAAGGTGAACCGACCCCATGGGGATTGATGGGAAAAAGTAGTAACAAAAAAAAGGGGTGGGGAGAGGGTGTGCGAGTGTTTTTTTTTTTTTAAATATATAAAGGGAAGGGGGGGGGGGGGGGTTGGGAGTTTGGGTTTGTTTTGATGATGAAAAAAAATACATCCAAGCTGAAAGGGGGAAAGAGGGGGGAAAAAAAGACAAGGGATCATATTTGGAAAGCGAAAAGGAAATATGAATCTATCCAAGTTTTGAAAAGAAAACAAAAAACAGAAAAAGATCGTATGGAAAAATTTGGGAGAGAAGGGTTTCAAAAGAAAAAAAAATTCGTGCCAAAGAAAGGGTTTTTGAAGGAGGAAAACACAAATGTTTGGTGCGAAGTCAAGAAAAAAAAAAGAGGGGGGGGGGGGGGGAGGGAGAATCTAATGTTCCGTGATGGAAGATTGATATATTTCTTGTTATACTAGCACATGCTATAGAGTTTTATAGAGGCAGGCGACGTGTCTTTTTGCGTGTTATTTTTTTTCCCCTATCCCTGTTTTTCCTTTTTTTAAACCCCACTTGTCCCCCCCCCCCTTTTCTTTCTCCCCTGATAAAGAAAATGATAAAGAAAAGAAATGGTGGGTGGACTTTTGGCTAGTTCAATTTATATGGTCCAGGAGGGGGGGGGAGGGGAAGATGAGAAACAGTAGGAAAAGGAAAAAGGAAATGAAAGTAGATTTAATAGAATGGTTTGTTTCTGCGATTAAAAAACCCATTTTCGCACAAGCAGAAAGGAGAGAGAGGGTGCGTGTGAAAATATTGGTTTTTTTTTTCAGTTGTTCTGTGAAAGAGTTTGAATTTGGAGTGCAGGATTTTCTCTTTTGACAGTGGTGGCAGGTTTCGGGTTTTTTTTTTCTTTGATTTGGGAAAAAAAATGGGAGAGTTATCTCTTAACTCTCGTTTTGGTTTTGAATTTTGTTACGGGTAGAGTTGTTTTTGTCTATGGTTAGTCCATTTAGCAAGTTGAAGAATATATATTTTCTTTCAGGAGAGAGAGACAGAGAGAGGTGCACTGGGGGTTTTGATATGTGGGGTTCTTTCTTTTAACCAAAAAAAAAAGTCGTGTCGAATTTCTTGTTGGTGAAAAAAAAAAATTGTGACTGTTGCTTTTTCATGCGGTCGCATAATATACATATTTCAGGGGGTTGGGTTCCCATCGGGTTTTTTTCTTTTGTTTTTTTTTTTCCACAATTTTTTTTTCCTTCTTGCTTTCCCTCTTTTGAAAGGTTGGGACGGTAAAGAGAGAGAGAGAGAGAAAGAAAGATGGGTGCCACAAATTCTTGGTTTGTAAGTTTTGATCTTTTCTGTCTAGGAAATTACGAAGAGAAACCCCTGTAACAATTTTTACGACTGTGATCGTCTCCACTGCGTGGCATTCTGATTAAATAGCAAAAATGTGTAATATTATTAGTATTATTACCCCATTTTACAATAAAAATGAAACTTAAAAATATTGAAAACAAAAAATGAAAAATAAAAATATTGTTTCATTTTCTGTTTTCAATATTTTTAATTTCAATTTTTTTTTACGGTTCATTTTTTTTTTTCAAATCACAAAGCTTTAGTTCTTTTATCTGTTGCTATATCCACCCTGTGATGGCAGAGGTAATGTTTTTTTAAATTTACTTCCTTATGGCTCCTATTTCATCAAAACATATATATTGAGTGTTATTCTTCAGTTGTTGCCAGCTACTCTTATCTTTATTTTGGCTTCATAATCCAGACAATGGGGTTGTTTTTTGGATCGATAAATGGTGTAGTTGGCGGGTTGGGAGACGTGTGGGAAGGGCGTTGGAGTGGAAGGAGGGGTTTAGTCATGTTCAGTTAAAGAAAAGGAAAAGTGGAGAGGATAAGGGAGGGGGTTTAGTCATGTTAAGTTGGAGGGAAGGGAAAGGGGAAAAAGTGGAGTGGAAGGGGGGGGGGGGTTTAGTCATCTTCAGCTGGAGGGAAGAGTAAAAGTGGCTCCGGGGTGGGGAGCGTTTTTTTGGGGGGAAAACTGAGAAGAAGAAATGAAGGGGAGACAATTTCTGCCACCCAAATAAGTTTTTTTTTTTTTTTTTTCTCTCGTGAAAATTTCGGGGAAGGGTGGTTCCGCAATGCCATTTTCTTCTCCTTTTTTTTTTTCGAGCATGGTGAGTAATGACGGTTGGTTTTTTTCTTTTCTTTTTTCTTTTTTGTAGGTGTCAGTAGTATGAAGGGTAGAAAGCTGGGTTCACACACTGCAAGAAGGGGGTAAAATGGGGAAAGGGGGGGGGGGGCAGAAAGAGAAACGGGGAGAAAAGGGAAGGTGAAAAAGGAAGAAGAGAGGCGAAAAAGAAACTTCCGAGCCGATATGTATATACAGAAAAAAGAAGAAGAAGAAGAAAATGTCATTTGGGGAGAAAGGGGTGGGTCATCCGAATGAGCAGTTGAGATTTGAGAAGATCCTACCGAAGTTATCATGCCCCCTCCCACCCCCAAGAAAAGAAGAACCAAAAAAAGAATTCAAGAAACAGAGATACAAAAGTTAAAAAAAAGAAAAGGTGAAAAAAGGTGAAAAAAAAAAGAAAAGGTATCAATTTGTGCGATGGAAAGCAACGGGAAGGGAGGAAGCGGGGAAGAAAGAGGGAGAAAAAGAAAAGAGTGAGAAGAAGAAAAAAAAGAATGACAGCCAAGCCACAATCTGGAGGGAGAATTGGAGGGGTGAGATGGAGAGGATGGGAAAAAAAGGGTGAAGGAAATGGATCTTGTCTAAAAACAGCGGAGGTTACTGACGATGTACATATATTTTTCCACATTTATGAGGAAATTTATTATTCATGTGTGGTTGTGATGTTTGATTTGTGGGTGCATGTTGCGAAAGAATTATAATTGGGCTTTCTGATTTGTGTGTGAGGAAGAGAAACAGAAAAAAAAAAGAGTGAGATTTGTGTGAGAGGGAGAAAAAAAAGGTATGTTGCATTTTGTGTCTTTTTTTAATGTTTTGTGTTTATTTCATTTTAGACTTTTTTTTTTAATTTCACTTTCGTTTAGAGCGTTGGTTTTTTACTGGGGAAAAAAAGTGAAACATAAAGTGAAAAGCTAAAATGAGAGATCGTGTGAAAGAAACAAACAGGGAAAAAAAAAGAAGAGAATTCAAGTAGTTGATTTGGGTTGTATGGTTTGATGGGAAGCCTCCACTTTTTTTTCTCTTTGGAGCGGTGAGGAAGGAGAAAAAAAAGAAAAAAAGAAGGAATACGGTGAGAGTTATGGCAGGTGTGTGCGTGTTTTTTTTCTTTCTTAATCTTTACAAATATATGAGGGGTTTATTGGTATGGGCGAGGGGGGGTGCGTTTTTGCTTTCCTAGTTTTTCTTCGGGAAAGTGGTACGATTGGTTGAAAAGGAGGGGGATGTTTCGTTTTTGTTTTTGCTATTTTCGAGAATTTAAAATTGATGGGGGGGTTGAAAATTACCATGTTCTGTGTCGGAAAAATGGTGGTTGCTTCTTTGTTTGTTTGTTTCTTTTTTTTTTTGGTTGATTATTTCCACCATTTGTGGAAATAAGAAAGGGAAAAAAAAACAAAAACTCAAAGAGAAAAGAAGAAGGAATACTGCGATGCAGATAAAGGAGAAGGTCTCTTGTGTGAATACAATTTCACAGTTGTGGATATTCGAGTTTTATGTGTGTGCGTGTGTGTTTGATTGTTGTTTGATTGTTTTTCGTTGTTTGAAAAATGATTAAGAAAAGTGAGAGGAGAAGAGAAAGAGAGAGAGAGAAAAAAACTGAAAAAAAAAAAAAAGAATGGTTCCTGGTCGGTAGATGATGTGGATTTTTGAAAATTAAGAGAAGAGGATGACTGTGCTTTGTTTTGGTTTGGATTTAAAGCTTAAAAAAAAGACAACAGCATTTATGACTATTGAGTGGTGACAGACAACCAAAAAGAAAAAAAAGAGTGAGGAGAAACTCTGAAAAAAAGGGGAAAAAAAACAAAATGTGTGTGTGTGAGGGAGTGAGAGAACATCTCTGTTCGATATATGGAAAAAAAAAAAAACGGAGAAAACTATTAACCAATACACTGACACCCTTTTTTCAGTCTGTTCGTCTCTTCTTTTTTTTTTTTTTTCTCCAAGTGTTGAGGGAAAAACCGTATATCATGTACACTATATTTGGTGTTCTTGTGAGGTGGGTCAAGGAAGAGGGGGAAAAAAAGACAAAAAAAAAACTTGAAAAAAGAAAAAGGACAGTACAAAAGAAATATAGGTGAAATAGAACCTCTCCCTGGGACACAAACTGGATTTCAAAGCTAGATGGGAGAAAAAAAGGAGGGGGGTTCCAACCCTATTTTTCTTTTTTCGTGGAAGGGTTTTCACTTTTTCGGGGTAAAAACGTGTCTTATTGATTTCTGGTCTCGAGGAAATTTGATAGGCTTGTTTCGTTTTGTTTTTTCCTTTTTTTTACAGCTTTTTTGGCTTTGATTTGTTTGTTTCTTTTTTTTTTTGGGTTTGTGTGTTGGGGTTTCTCAATATCGGGGGTTTCACCTTCCAAGTTGAAAAAAAAAAGAAAAAGAAAAAAAAGGTCAGGTCCTCTGATACATCCCAAAGAAAAAAAAGGATTTAAGAAAGAAAAAAAAAGAAAAAAAGAAAGAAGAAACCATAATTTTTTTTAAAAGAACCTGTGTTTATGTTTGTTTGTGTATGTGTGTGTTTCTTTTTTTTGTTGATATGTGTTTTTTTACATATATTTTCATGTGGCAGCTTTTGTGCTATGAGCAAAAGCTGAAAAAAGACAATCAACGAATGAATGAAAATGGATTAACCAAGGCAACAAAAAAAGAAAAAAAAAATCTCTTTTTTATTTTATTTTCTCCCTTTTTGTCCCGAATTTGGGGTCGCCAAGAATAGAATAGATGTTCTTGGGAAGAGGGGGTCGATGGAATTTGAAAACAAAAAAAAAGAGACGAAAAAAAGGGTGAGATATTTGAAGGGGGGGGGAAGTGATTTGAAAATGTGGCGGGGGAAAGGGGGGAGTGAAAGGTTGATGTTATTAAAAAAAAATCAAAAAATTCAAAAACGTGGCCTGGGTTTTATTTTTGACTTTGGGAGGAGGGAAGTGGAACTAGAAAAAAAAAGGGAAAAAAAAAGAGCGAAACACAACTTTTACATGTGCGATTCTTCTTGAAAGCATTGGTTTGTGTGTGGGGGTTCTATGAAAGAGGGTGGGCAAAAAAAAGGGTTCAAATTTTGTCGTGATTTTTTTTCTTGTTTTTTTTTTCTTTTCTGACTTGTTTTTTGTTGAATTTGCTCCTTTGCATATGGGGGGTTTGCTCTGCTTGTATTTTTTCTTTACACAAAAAAATCAACACCCCAGTCTTTTCTTTTTTCGGCTGAGTGTGGCGCTTTTTGAAAAGATGCTAGAGGTTAATGTATATATATATATATAAACATATACATAAAGTTGCCAAAAGGGAAAAAAAAAAGAGAAAAGACACAAGAAAAGGGTAGGCTTTCTGTTTTTTTTCTTTTTTTTTCGGAATTTTTTTTTCAAGTTGGTCAAAAAGGGGTGGCACAGAGAAGGCGGCAAGGGAAGGAGGGGAAATGGTGAGAGCGTTTTTCTTTCCCTGTTTTTTTTTGTTTGTTTTTTTTCCTTCTTCTTCCCCTGTTGGGGTGGGACAGGAATGGTTTGCTTGAGAATTACTCTTGGGTTCGGTTTCGGGGTGGGTTTTTTTTCTTAAAAAAAAGAAAAAGATGAGCATCAGTTTGCAAGTGAAATATTTTGGTGGAGGGGGTTTCGCCGATGAAAAGGGCAAGAGGAGGGGGGGGGGGGGTTAAAAATCTGGAAAGAAAGGGAATATACTTGAGGGGGGGTGGAACGTCTGAGGCAACAAGAAAAACAAGAAAAGGAAAACGAGAGAGGGGGGCTTCAGGGATAGGAAGAAAACAGAGACGCAACGGCAAAAAAAAAATGTGGGAAGAGATTCACACTTCTTGATTTTTATTTTTATTTTTTGCCTGGGGGGTGGTGTTTCTTGTTTCTTGTTCTTCTTTCTTTTTCAAGTGAGAATCAAAGACTGGGAAAATAAACCCTCCCCTGAGTGTTGTGATCTTCTGGCTTCTGTTCCTGGAGAAATTGATCTTTGGGATTTGATGGGATATGAGTTCAAACAAACAAAAAAACAAAAAAAGAAGAAATGCAATGGAGGAGACTTGTTTTTTCTTTTTTTCTTGATTTCGTTTTGGTGTTTTTTGGTCCCTCAATTGTATTCTGAGGTAGATTTGATTACGGTGGGTTGAGGGCGGATGCTACGGGGTGGGTGGGTGGTTGGGTTGGTGTGCACGGATCGAAGGGATTATTTGAGAATTTGGAAGGGGGCGGGGGTGACTGGATGGAGAACCCTTTTGGAGCGGGTATGGTTGAAAAAGAAAAAAAAAACAAAAAAACAAGAGAATATGCAACGGTGTTTTCAAGACAATTTTGGAGGGTTTTCACCAAATTGACCATTTTTGCATGTGTTGTGTGCACGTTCTGGCGGTGGTGGTGTTTGTGGTCATTGGGTTGTGTGTAATTTGGCAGTGCTTGTGGTGTCAATTGGAGACCAGAATTTTCTGAGGGGGTGGCTAAGTTGCCTTGGTGTTGGGTTTTACGGTTCCTTGTATTGTATGAAAAAAAAAGAAATGGGTCTGTCCAAAGCATGTAAAAAGGGGGGATTGTGGGGATCCAATCGCTCGCATTGCAAGGAAAAAAATTTAAAGCACACACCAGCGTTTCGTCAAAGCGTAAGCGTTTCTCGACGAGGGGAGAGGGGGGAGGTGGAACATTTTGTTCGGGAAAAATTGTACCAACCCAAATGCAAAAGCCTTTTGAGAAAACAAAAGCTACAGACTGTGAAAACCATTCCACACAGACAAAAAATCTTCCTCAAATAAAACTGTATGCAATACTGTCCTCTACCCTTTGAGCTGATTAAAGAAATTGCACAGCATTTCTATTAAGATGGAGTTCTAGATCGATTATTCATCCGTCCTCTTCCACAAGACGTTGCAGAAAACCACAACTCTGATCAAGGTCTCTACCCAAACACCCTGGCCAGCCTTTCCGCAGCGGATAGCTCGACCTCATTCACTCTTGTTTGCCTCCATGCTGCCAGGCGGTCCCAAGACCACCTGTGCATTTCTTCAGTGGCTGCTTCCCTGGACGATTTGATCGCCGCTCTTTCTCTGGACACCATCACCACCCCCAACACAATCAAAACCGCCCCGATCAAGCCCACCATGCTCAAGGGCTCGTTCAGCAAGAATATCCCCCATAGAGTCGCGAACAAGATCTGGGAGGTCAATGTCACAGAGCCCATGGTGGCGCTGCTGATTTGCAAGCCTCTGTTCACCAATGTGTTACTCAGCGAGGAGGCGAGCGTCACGCCAGCCAACAGCACGATGTCCAGCCAAGACAATCCCCATTTGATGGGTGTCGGGAACCCGACAAACATGACCGGCACGGAGGAAAGAAACCCAACCATCTGAAACCAAAACGTCATGACGATGGGCGAAGCTCGATCCCCGATTTTGGACACCGTCAGGAAAGATGTGGTGGCGAATATCGCACCCCCCAATCCTAGAGCAACCCCTCCGATTCTGGCCAGCCCCCAGTGCTGGTGCCCGCCGAAAATGATTGGTGGATGCGTTACGAGCACCACCCCGGCCATGCAGATGGCGACTCCTACGGACATCGTCCATTTGATGGGCTCGATGCGAAACAGCCAGCAGATGGCGGTCATCCACGCTGGGTGGGTTAAGAATAGAATCGTGGTGTCGGTCAAAGGGATGAGGAATAGGGAGCCGAATGTCATCGTCATTGAGATGGCTCCGGAGACACCTCTGGTGAGGAGCAAAGGCCACAGCTCCCGGGGGCCCATCGGGTTGGTGCCGGACGATCTGGGCAATCCAATTACCCAGATCTGATGTGAAGTTGTTTGCCATCCAAAAAGCATTCATCTTTTTTTTTTTTGTAGCTTTTTTTTGCTTTGTCTTGAGGGGGGGGAGGGATGTGGGGTGTTTCTGTCGAAAGAAGAAAAAAGCAGAAAAAAAAGAAAAAAGAAAGTGGTGGTGGTTTTTCAGCAACGATCTTGAAATCCTCCTCGAAGGTTTATTTGAACTTCAATGGTGTGCCATACCTCGGCCAGTTTCTGATATTTGGTTTTGGTTTTCGGAAAAAAAAAACGAAAAGTATATATTATAATGAAAAAATAAAAAAAACTAATGGAAGGCATGCCATGCATGAATCCTGTTGCCATGCTGAAAATTTGAAATTCTCAACAGAGAAAAAAAGAAAAACGGATGCTCCTGACCTGCACAAGAAGCAGAGAATGATACAGGATGCCAAGCTTCTGATGGCGATGAGCTGAAATAAGGGAACCCGGTCATGGAGCAGTTTCACGCACAATGTGGCAACGCTGATCGTGAAGGCCCCCAACGTCAGCAAACCCGTCCCAGAATTCCATATGCATCTGAAAACAGAAATGCATCTTTCAGCAGGGTTTTTTTCCATCCCCATCAACATCGCATGAGACCAAATTTTCATAGTTATAAACGTTGGATCGGGAAAAAAATCGTCAAGTTTTTTCTTTCCTCCCTTATGGGGCGATTGCCGTGGGTATGGGAGCTAAGGAAAAACTTGACGATTTTCTCCCCGGTCCCTTTCTTTTGCAAATCGAAGTACCATTTTAATGGTGTAATGATGGCCTGACCTATACCTATCCAACACTACCAACCCCGCCCCCCCCCCCCCCCCAAAAAAAAGATGGCTCCGTGACGTCTTTAACGCACCAGCGGGGAAAACAGCACGAACACGTGAAAAAATTAAGGGCAGACGCATTTTCAAACAATGAGTCCTCCTACCCCAAGGGCTTCTCAGAAAACTGAAGAGAGCCGGATTGTCGCCTCGGCAGCAACGGGACGTCATCCTCCTCCTCGTCGGCCTTCCAATCCACTTCTATTCTCCACGACGCTTTCGAGTCTTCCGTGGATGACACGGGTAGTTCCCTCACGTTCACGGCGGGCCGATCTTCTGCCATTTCGCTCAGCGACGGACGAGACGCTGGACGTCACGCCGGAACGGTGTTCGAAGAAAAAGAGGCGGCGCACACAGGACTGCTCGAATGTGTTGCTTGGGACTGCATCATTCTTCACGAAACCACGAATAAGCTTGCTCCGTTGAGAGAACTGCAGAACTGGCATCCACCAATCAAACAGGCCAGAATTCACATGTGTTGCGGCACGAAAACTGGGGTTTTCACCAGCATGCATAATGTTGGGAAAAATCTTTCCCCAAGGCTGATTTTTTGTGTACACGGTGCTCTTCCTTGCAGTTTGGCCCCTTTTTTTCGGTGTGTCGATTTTTTGCCATTGGTCCAGCAAAAGATACTCAAGGGTTCCCCAGAATCACTGGTGAGAAATATTTTACCCCATTGTGCTGCAACACATCGCTTCACAATTCGCGTCAGCGCCACCAAAGCGTCCACCTCGAATCCAATGGGCACCCTCACCAACCCAAACACCCATATTGTTTTCTGGAGCGATGTTTCAGCTTGCGAGTGCTTTCGACGTTGCATGCCGACAAAACCTCTTAAGAAGGTAGCAAAAAGCTTTGGGTACAACTCACTGGGGCCATCGTTGCGTTTTTTCGCCGGGGGCATGCTTTCTCAGTGACGATTGACGCCAGCACATGAAATGGCTTGGATCCCTGGTGGCAGGTTGCTGGGGCGTGCTGCACGTCAATTGGGGGTTCTGGAGGGAAGCGGGATCCACTCTAGTAGCGACAAGGCTTGCATCGGCATCGAGAAACTATTGATCGCGAATCGTGGAGAAATAGCATGCAGGGTCATCGCAACAGCACGCGCTCTCGGTGGGTGGCGGTTTCACTGAATGCAGCCCATCGATTGCCAATTCAACTATGTGGACGATCTGGAAGGTCTATCAAAATCGGAAAGGGGGTTGTTGGGCAACCCGCGGGATGATGTTTCTGGATGGAATTTTCCCAAAAAAAAGAAGAAAAGGAAATCTTTTGCTGGTGGATCCCCTGAGGAAAGCTTCTTTTATGTTTTTTTTCCTGCAATCAGGCATCCCCACGGTGGCGGTTTTTAGCGATGCAGACAAAGGGGCCAAACATGTCAGAATGGCGGATCAAGCGTTCAACATTGGTCCCGCCAGGGCTGCTGACAGCTACTTGAACCGGGAAAGAATTCTCGAGGTCGCCTCCAGAACGAATGCAACTGCGATCCACCCAGGCTATGGGTTTCTGTCGGAAGATGCAGAGTTTGCACACATGTGCTCCAAATCCGGGGTGGCTTTCGTCGGTCCTCCCCCTGATGCAATGAAAAAAATGGGCGACAAAAGCGAGGCTAAAACCTTGATGCGAGCTGCTGGTGTGCCGGTTGTCCCAGGTATATATCATGAGCGATTTTTCTTTTTCCTTTTTTTTTTTTTGGGGGGGGGGGGGGGGGGGGCTTCACTGAGCAACTGAGCAACTGATATTGGCTAGTGATATTTGCTTTTTGAGCAGGTTATGAGGGAGATGATCAGAGCATCGAGGTGCTGTGCCAAGAGGGCATCAAAATGGGCTTTCCGATTTTGGTCAAAGCTGTGATGGGTGGTGGAGGAAAAGGCATGAAGCTGGTGACTTGCGAAGACCAACTCAAGGTCGGAAAAAATCCCACCCATGTTTCGATATTTGGTGAAGGGAGGAGCCAAAATTACCTCCAGTGAAGGTGTTTTTCTACGTGCGGCAAACTGTGGAGCTGTTCATATGTCTGTCGGTCTGGCCCCGCCGCTCATCCATCCATGTCTTGAACGCATGGTTTTGCATGTGTTGAAACTTGTAGGATGCGATTCTATCAGCACAGCGTGAGGCAAAATCCTCCTTCGGGGACGATCGAGTTTTGCTGGAGAGGTTCATCCAGAGCCCCCGCCACATCGAGGTCCAGGTATGAATCAATCTTTCTGCCACAAACCTGATGCCAGAAAACAGTGCTTTTTTCAGGCTTCGATACAGACCCACTTTTGCTATTTAAGGAAGATGTCTTTCTCCTGGTTACGGCCCATATTGCTTCCCCCCCTCCCAAAAAGGAAAAATTAAAGTGAAAAAAGTGAAAAATAACTGAAACACACTATTTCTCGCTCAGGTTTTTGCTGATGCTCATGGGAATGCGGTGCATCTGTTCGAACGGGACTGCAGTTTGCAACGGAGACATCAAAAAGTGCTGGAAGAAAGCCCGGCTCCCAACATTTCTGAAAACCTCAGGGATCGATTAGGAAAATCGGCCGTAGATGCAACCAGAGCAGTTGGTTATGTCAATGCCGGCACCGTGGAATTCATAGTGGACACCAAAACAGAAGAGTTCTTCTTCATGGAAATGAACACGAGATTGCAGGTCAGAAACACCCCTGATATAGGAAATATGCGAAAAATGAAATGAGTTTTCTACCCATTGAGAAAAGTGCGGTGGGCTTGTTCTAGTTTTTTCCCACATGAATGCCAGGACAGTTAAAAAGGGGGAGGTAAGCTCCACCCAAACATCTAATCTTTTCATGCACCTCCAGCGAAACCTTTCGAGAAATTCTCTCGCGGTAAAACTGAAACACCCCTCCCTGATTAAGAATGAAAACATCAGTGGCTGGCTGCTGTGTTTTGTTCGACAGGTGGAACATCCGGTGAGCGAATGGGTATCTGGAGTGGACCTTGTGGAGTGGCAATTAAGGATTGCTGCTGGAGAACGACTGGCGAAAAGCCAAAAAGACTTGCATCCGAGAGGTCATGCGATCGAAGCTCGTGTCTACTCCGAGCTTCCGCAT
Organism: Bryopsis sp. KO-2023; assembly: GCA_030272585.1. Classification (NCBI taxonomy): domain Eukaryota; kingdom Viridiplantae; phylum Chlorophyta; class Ulvophyceae; order Bryopsidales; family Bryopsidaceae; genus Bryopsis; species Bryopsis sp. KO-2023. Next base: position 3,178,141 of record BSYQ01000004.1, on the reverse strand, counting down.
CAAAATTTCCTGCCAGGTGATTGGACTGATAACACAATAATTTTCCGGAGGAAAAAACCCTCTCACATTTTTGTATCCACCTGCTCCGTTCTTCCTTGAGTAATTCTCCCAACCCCTCACAGTTTCAAGCTCAGCGTGGTTTACAGTCATCAGCAAAAAGGAAAAAAAGGAAAATTTTGACATCTACCATAGAATCCTTCCCCCCCGCTCCAATTTCCAATGAAGGGATATGCAAGTTATGCAAATGCTCGTTGTCATGCCAGGTACTGGAAGGGTGCAGCGATGGAAATTGCCTGAAGGATGTGTCGAGTTTTGCCTTCCACCTGTGCTGGATGGGGTCAGAGTGGACAGCGGCGTGGAAGAGGGGGACGAAGTCGGGGTGAACTACGATCCAATGATTGCAAAAGTCATTGCTGGAGGAGAAAACAGGGACAGAGCCCTCCAAAATTTGCAGAAAGCCATCAAGAACTTCCAGGTGGGTTTTACCTGTCGGTGGCCTTCGAATCCAAAATTGCCGTTTTGGAGGTTTGTGCGTGACATGGGTATGAGAAAAGGAGCTTCATCATGTAGATTAAAAAATAAAATAAAAAATTGCCTTTTGGTGGCTGGTGAACAGGTGTATGGACTGCCCACAAATTTGTCGCTTTTGGCACGAGCGTTAGAACATGAAGGATTCGTTGCTGCTGATCTCAACACGGCGTTCATCGACACTCACAAAGAAACCCTGCTGGCTCCCCCGAGAATAAAACCTCAGGTTCGACATCATGCCCTGAATCATGCAGAGATCAGGGGGTTTTGGGATGTTTGATAATATCCCAATGGTCCTCAAAATCGAGTGGTTCATTCTAATCATAATGATACCAGTCTGACCTACGGAAAAACCCTGCTCCATCCACTTTTTCACCCCAATAAAAAGGGGGTAACGTGTTTTCGGCACACCCCCTCCAGAGCTGCCGTGCCACAAAACAATCCAAATAGACAGCTGCTGTTTCACCCCATGGTGCATGATTTCTCAAATTGGTCACAAAAAAGCATTACTGTTTCCTCCCAGATGATTGCTTTGGCAGCAGTTGCTCGATTGAAAATCACCGCAGAGAGGCACCATGCATCCCTGAACACATCCCCCGGCGGCCCCTGGAGGGTCTTGAATTGCAAGCAGCTCAACAGGTCCTCCGATCGAAGGTTTGAATTTCGAGACACCGCCAAAGGGCAGCATGGGGCGAACGTTGTCGTGAAATCTGATGGGGAGTTTCTTGTCGATGTGAATGGGTCCTCGGAAGCCATCAGCGTGACAAACGTGTCGATTACGGAAGGGGATTCCATCAGGATGTCTGCTCAGGTGAAACTCCAAGAACGAATCGACCTTGAAGGAAACTTCCAGAGGTTTCCAGCCATGTGACAGTGAAAAACCAAGTTAGAATCCGAAAAAATATGCATGAGATCCATGCATGTCATTGACGTCACACATGATGCATGCATGCACTCCCAAAATGAATGTCGAGCCAAACACAGTGAGTGAAGAGGGCAGCAACATCGTCTCAACCATGTTGTGTTCTGATTTCATCGTTGAAAGGTTTCTGATGAGTTTCGGCAAGGCGAGGTTGCAATATTCGATCGGGGGAGTGAAAAAGGCATAGCGCTGATGTGTGGCGGTGAAACGGTCGAGTTGATGTGGTCCATCCCAAAATGGGAGCCTGGGGAAGGCGTCCAAGGCCACTCCACCGGTAAAATCATTGCTCCGATGCCTGGAAGAGTGGTTCAGGTGAGCTGCATGGCCATCTCATAAATTCTCGCTTCGGTCAAAATGGGCCATCGGGGGGATGAACACTCAACACAAACTCAACACAAACTCAACACAAACTCAACACAAACTCAACACAAACATCGATGGAAGAAAGTCCAGGCTCCCCCATCTTGGTTTTGATTCTTTGCAGGTGGCCGTCAGTGAGGGTGATGTCGTGAAAACTGGGGCATCCCTGATTGTGCTGGAGGCGATGAAAATGGAGCATGAAGTCCGGGCGATGTGTGATGGAAAAGTGACTGGCATTCGTGTGACGATGGGCGGCCGAGTGGATGATGGCCAAGTCATGCTCACTTTGGAATGATCGAAAAGGCATTCACCGACATCTGGTCAACGACTGGTTTAATGTGTAGAGTATGCTTGACACAAGTTCAACCTGTTAGTTTTTTGGGGGTCTGGGCTTTTTTCTCAGGAATGATTTAGGGTTTGCTGTGCAAGGTTGTATCATAGCTGAAATATCTTTTTGAGGAAATAGATGGAGTGAGTGGGACCAGCCTTGAGGGGATGTAATGATATGTATGATGAGGATGTTTGTAATTTTATGGGTGCTGTGGTCTACTGGATGTGCTAGTCATGACATAAGTTTGAAAGATTGTGATGGAATGTGGTGCTTTTTGCAAACAACGCAAGGCCAAACACGAAAAATCAATCAATGATTCCACTGTTGCCTGAGGAGCCATAAACAAAAAAACACACAGATAACATACACAAGGCTTCGTGGTGCCGTGCTGGCTGTTTGAGAGTAGGTCATCGCATTCACGAGGAATGCACGGCTTTTGACCTCCAACGAGCCCTCCGTGACAACCAAGGAATGTCAGCGAACAGCGCAGAGTCATTCCCTCTGGCGGATCTGGTGGAGGTCACGTCTGACAGCCAGGCGTGGAGAAGGCTGACAACGCGGAAAAGATCGATTTGAGCTGGCACTACAGGCGTGGATCTTTGGCCAACGAGCCAACGTCGTCTCGCGAAATCACGTCTCCTGGATGTCAGAGCGCTGATGACCTCAATGATGTTAGAAGGTTGCTGTTCTGGCAGATGAAAATAGTGGTGCACATCTTGTCTAGAGCCCTTCGCTGTTTTGTATAGCACTTGTGTTTGGTGCGGTGCTTGTATCCCTTTTTCATACGGGTGGAAGTGTGCGCGCGTCGTCGCTGACAGTCCTCCAAGATGGCTCTAACAGAAGCCGAGACCAGCGATATTAACACGCAGTTCCTGCTCACCAGTGGTTACCTGGTCTTCTTTATGCAATGCGGTTTCTGTATGGTAAGCCACGGGAACGACTCGACGCGGCCAACACCAGGGTGTTGTGCATACTAGAGTGTAGATTCCTCGTGCCCAGCGCGTCGCTCTGTTTGGTTTACCCACCAATCTGGCAGCATACCACAGCAGTCCCCAACCCTTTGCTGCATCCATCGCCTTTTCTCGCCCGCGTCACTTCACGACAAGGGCTGGCAGATGGTGGTTACCAACGACTCTTGGGTGCTTGTTTCAGCTTTCAGCAGGTTCCGTTCGAGGGAAAAACGCCAAGAACATTATCTTGAAGAATCTCTTGGACGCATGCTTCGGTGCGCTCGGGTTTTACTTCTTTGGATTCGGTTTGGCCTACGGTGAAGGTGGTACTTTCGCCGGAGAGAAGTTTTTCGCCCTCAACGAGCTGCCCACCAGCAGATACGGAGAATTCTTCTTCCAGTACGCGGTAAGTCGTAGTATTTTCCTGCCAATTCTTTCCACCAGATGCCGCGTTCCGAAGCGTAGGCGGCGTTTCGTTTAAGATGTGAGCGTGAGTTTCTGTCCTTCTTGTTTACCCCACGCAGTTCGCTGCAACCGCGGCCACCATCGTGTCTGGAGCTGTCGCGGAACGAACCAAGTTCGAGGCATACCTGCTGTACGCCTTTTTCTTGACCTCCTTCGTCTACCCAATCGTCGTGCACTGGATTTGGGACGGAAATGGTTGGCTGTCCGCTTTCCGTGACGAAAAAGACCTCTTTAACGGTACGAGCTGCGGCTCTGTGGCGCACGCGGCCGAGTTTTCATGGCGCATGAATCACGTGTGTAGATTCGCTTACTTTCCTGTGTTTTTCTTAATTGCAGGATCCGGAATGGTGGATTTCGCTGGGTGTGGTGTGGTCCACATGACTGGAGGATTTGCTGGTTTGGCTGGTGCTGCAATTGTTGGCCCCAGAATCGGAAGATATCAAAATGGCAAGGTAATCACAAACATCAAATCACACCCACTCAAACATCATCAAGACTTGACATCGACCCCACCCATGTGGTTTCTGATCTCAACCAAAAACCTGGAGAACATGTTACTAACCCTACAACCCTGGGTAACCTCTAACAGGCCAAAATTGAGTGGTGATCTTGATTGATGCGCTCCCAAAAACTGTTGCACTGAAATTTCCGACATTGTTGACCCAGGCCCAGGACATCCCCGGTCACTCCGCCTCGTTGGCACTTCTGGGAGTGTTCATCCTGTGGTTCGGATGGTATGGATTCAACCCTGGTTCCGCTCTTGCCCTCATCGGAGCCTCCGAGATCGCAGCTTTGTGCGCCGTGACCACCACTCTGGCTGCCGCCGCCGGAACCCTCTCCACTTTGGGCCTGTCTATGTTGCTCAGCTACATGTCCACCAACAGAGTCGTCTGGGACACCATTGCTGCTGGTAACGGTGCTCTTGCCGGTCTCGTCTCCATCACTGCAGCCACCTCTGTGGTGCATCCGTGGGCCGCGGTGGTGATCGGGTTCCTCGGAGGAATTTTCTATGTTGGAGCGTCCAACTTGGTGGCTCATGTCTTGAAGGTGAACATTGACCTGTGAAGTCATTGGAGGGGGTGCTGGCTGTTTTTTCTTCTTTTTTTGGGGGAGAGGGTTAAATTGTGACTGACATGGAAGACTAACTCATATACCATGCTTTCTGAACCAGGTTGATGACCCTCTCGATGCTGTCGCTGTCCATGGTTTCTGTGGAATCTGGGGACTCCTTGCTGCAGGTAAGCACTGCTTGATTCCCTTTGCTTGGACTCCGTTCTTGCAACACCATTCCCTGCCATCAGCCACTGGTTTCCAAGAGGTGAAACTCAAGTCTGTGTGAAGATACATGATAACAAGTTCTTTGGTCGTGCAGCTGCCTTTGCTGATGAGGATCTGATGAGATTGAGCTACGGCACTCTTGAGAACGATAAGCCCCGCGCGTACGGTTTTATCGCTGGAGGCGACGGAAAGCTGTTGGTCGCAGCTCTCACCGGTATTGCTGTTGTCTTTATCTGGGTGATGGGATGGATGGTTCCTTTCTTCTACATCACCAAATACCTCAACCTTCTCCGTGTCGATGCCGCTGAGGAGCACGAGGGACTGGACATTTCGCACCACGGTGGCAGTGCTTACCCCAAGGACTTGGTGAAGATGGAGGGTGGCGGGTGAGTGGTGTCCTCCATTATAGTAAACCCTGCATCTCCGATATCCTGTGGAACATGTCTGACTGCAAATCAAGCCATGTGGTAGTGGAGGTGTGGATACCCCCCACACACACACACACACTCTTTCCAACAGCAGTTTGAATTCTGCCTTTTTTAACATGGTTGTGTGTTTTTCATTGCAGTGATTTGAGGAAGGAGGTCGAGACCATGAAAGCAGAGATCGAGATGTTGAGGCAAAAAAGCTGAGCATTTTTAAAAGAGGGGAAACGAGGGGGGGATGCTACGCTCTAATATGTGATTAGTAGATTTGGTACAATCTTCCTTCTGGAGCTGCTGTTTTTATATACGAATCTGTCTTATCTTTCCAACGCATGCTGAGGGATACGACTGAGAATGGGGCAACTTCCCCATCAATTTGGGTTTTTTCAGAATGAGAGAGAGTGATTAGTGCAGGCGAAAAGATCGCATGCTTTTGTGTGAAAAGATGTGCTCGTGGGTGTATTTTCTTACAAGGATTCTTATCTTTTTCTGAGCCGCCGTAGTTTTTATGTCGGCTGGGGGTGCTACGGCGTATTTTCTGGTTTTTTTTGTGCGGTGTGGGGTGGTTTTGTTTGGTTTTTTTTCATTTCCACTGTGTATCTGGCAAAGACGCCAGCCACTTATCATTTTCATTTTACCCATTTGGCATATATCTGCTCAAAGAAAAAAAAAACAATGCGATGTTTTTTCTTTTACTTTTTCACTATCTTTCGTGTATGGCACCGGTGTGTGTGTGTGTTTTTCGGGGGAAGGGGAGAGACGGTGTAATAGAGCGTGCAATTTACCATCATTTCAATAATGCATCTTTTTTTTCTTTCTTCTTTTTTTTTGGTTCTCTTTTCTATCCGGGGAAGGGAAAGGGATGTTTTTGCACGAGGGCATGGGTCATTGTGCATTACTAAGCATTTTTAAGATCTTTGTGGAGAACTGGGGCTATCTTTTGCCATTTCCACCAGGTTTGAAAAAAAAAGGAAAGGGAAGGGGGGGGGGGGAAGGGAGTGAAGATGATATACTGGTAGGATTTTTCATCCTGTACGGAGAGGGGGGGGTAAAGGACGTGAAAGGCAAAACAAAAAAGAAAGAATATATATTTTTAGGGAGAGAAGAGAGATTCATAACCATAACTATATGTGTGTGTGAATATTTATTTTTTGTCACGAAGGCTGGGGTTTTTTACTTGGAGTATATTTTCGAGTGATTGTGCATGGATCTGTTGTGGGGTTATGGAAGATGTGTTGTAATCCAATTCATTCCACAGTTCTCTGGATGATTCTCCTGCTGTTTCAAATGAAGTAGATTTTTGTTGCTAAAAATCCGGAGGTTGTCTCAAAAAAAGTTCACCAGTACTACTCTGCTTTGATTCTTTGTCTTGAATGGCTTGGACCAACGGAAGGACACCATCTTGTTCAACCTGAAACATATGCTTGAGCTGTCGTTTTGGACAGGTACATTGTACTCAATTTAGATTTCCACATACAGCCCCAACATTCATTCCGAAATGTGGTATTCTTCTGTTGCTGTCCCTGCTTTGGGACAAAAAACCTCTTATCAAATGATCAGCAGCTGAAACTGAAGCAAATTTCCACAGCAGTGCTCTTCTCAACACCTTCCCTTATGGGCCAGCTACTTCCGAGAAATCTCGAACCTGTTTTTTTTTCCCATCTGGTTTTTCTCCGAGAATTGTCTGTGACTGTTGTCGGTCTGTGGGTTGGTGACTGGACCTGCAGCAGAAATAGAACTTCAACTCTCAACATCGCTGCAAAACCACTCGCAGAATCGCACAGAGGTGGATCCAGTCGCTGGTTTTCGATCATGAAGAAACGAAAAATCCAGGTGGAGTGCCTCGAGTCGAGCGCAGGGGATGTTGCGCCAGGGGTATCCTATTACCCCACTGGCCTCGAAGGACTCGACCCTGAGGGGAAAGTGACGGCTTACTCCAACGAAAAGATAGACCAGCAGATGGTTGTCAGACAGCAGGTGGGGGCACCCAGCACTAGTGTTGTGATCAAGCTAGAACCAGGAGGAGAAGTGGGCTTTCTATTTCCAGTTTACAGGAACAGAACGAGGGCTGCAGGAAAAATTTTATGGGTCTAGGTGATTGAATTCATCAATTGCTGGGGTTGTTTTCAACAGGAAAGAGTGGATTATGTTGGCACCACCATGAGGCCTCCATCAGAACCAGCATTCATGCCTTGCAAGTGAGAAAATTCACCTCAAATTCGTGGGGTCGAATCATTGGCGGACTGCCTCCCCAGTCTTTCGACCAATTTGGGGTTCCCCGCACACATTTGTTTATGCCCCTCTCCCCTTCGCAGCCCCCCAAACAAAATAAGAGAAAAAACTGCTGAGATATGTGTAATTTCTGTCTCTGCTCAGAGAAAATCTGGTGAAACAAGGTGAATGGGGAATAGTTTTTTTTTGTCTGCCACAACAACGGGCTCAAACTCAACTGTGCATAAATCACTCATTTGTCCAGTGGCTGTGCAGCTCATAAAATTTGCGGTTGTGGTTGGAGAGAACGTAAAGGTGGTTTTGCAGTGTGTTTTTTTAAAGGTTGGCTCTAGGGGTGTTCAACAAGAAGAAAGCTAAAATGACCGTGATGCCTGTTTTCGGAAACCAAGTTTTTCGTATGGAGCCCAGACTGCATGCCATGGATTACGGCAAGTCTGACCTGGTGACCGATTTTGGACAGGACAGAGGGGCTGGCTGGCGAAGTCAAAAACGGTGGGGCCATGTTCATGTTTGTGTTGCAAACAACTTGTGGGAGAGTCGCACTTTCGAGGGTTCGTTTTATCTACAGTTCCGAATATGCTCGATTGAAATTTAGTTGCTACAAATCTGGATTCTCGTAAATTGGACAGATGTATGGTTTCGCACGAGGCTAGCTCTGCAATGCTGTGGTGATCGTCAAGCAACTGTACTGTTTCTGCTGGGCTTCAGTGGAATTTCAATCCAAAAAACCAATATGTGGACAAGGATTGCATTTTCCGTTTTTTCCATTTTTTTTTTTGTTCAGAAAAGTCTATTCTTATCGCCCATCGAACGATTTTTTGAACACACGATCAAAAATGAAGTAGGAAAATACTGGGAAGGCTGGTCTGAATTCCAATGGATTGACCCTCCCCTGCTGTTTTTTCCCAATTTTATTTTTGCAGATTGATGGCTCAATTTGGTGCCGCCAAAGTGAAGAAGTTGATGAAAGACATGGAGTCGCACCGAGTCGTCGCAAGTGAGCTGCAGACCGCCAAAGCCCTGGACAAACTAGCAGGGGATGTTCGAGGAAAGGCAGAACAGGAGGGGGTCACCAGAGATCAAGTCATGGCGGCGGCCAACAAGAACAGAAATTTGCCACCTCACCATCCGGAAGCCACCACGGGGAAAGAAGCATACCCGTTTGACGAGATGTGCCCTCCAGTGTACAGGTCCGTATTGCCGACAGAGAAACTGATCGCTGCTGCATCAGACAGCGCCATAGAGATGGCCCTGCGCAAATCGAAGGTGTGGTATTTCCTTACTGTTGAAAAAATATACATATATAAATTTATTTTTTTTGAAACCGAAAAATAAAATTATTCGCAGGCGAGGCAAAAACATCAGATCACTTGATGTGAACACTTTCACTTTTTTTTTTTTTTTGGTTTTGCTCACATGATAATTCCGGGGTGAAAAAAAGGACTGGGTAAAAACAAAATAAATACCCTTCTGTTGGAGTGGTGAATTAAGTGGGCTTCTCTGAACGAACAGGGCTTTTCCATGTTCGTCATCAACCGATTGTCGACCCTCAAATCGGGGACGGCCAAGGAAATCAAGACGAAGGCGCTCTGCTTGTCCTTCATAGCAAATCTGATGTTCCTCCACAGAATGCCCGACTCCGTTTACGCTGCGGGCGACGAGGCAGGGATGAAGGCCCTGGCTTCCAAATACAATTTGATGGGCGATGGGGTTGTGGACCTGCTGATGGGCAAATTTTACAACAAAATGTAAGTGCATGGTATGACAGAGCAACTGTTTTTCTTGCAAAGAAATGACAAAAGATAATCGTTTCGGAGGTTTTCCTCCCCGAAAGTTGTCGAAAGAATCGGGCCGTCAATTTTCATGCTCCTACACCAACACACCAAGCCATTTTGTCCATCGATCGTTTCTGTGTGTCGACGGCAGTCCCAAAGCAGGCCAGTGCAAGTTTGAACGCTCCGATGCAAAGAAGAGGTTGCTGCGTCAATACGTCTTCGTAATGGCATTGCACGTGGATGACTTTTTCCTGGAGCCCGATGCGCTGGACATGCTCAGGCTGGAGATGAATCTGCAGCCAGTGTCCATGCAGAAATTGCTGAATTTGCTGGGATGCACCGTGACACAAGTCCGAGGCGACGGGGCGCACAAAAGCTTCACTGCTGGGCTGCTCAAGGTCGAATCGGATCCCCCGAAGACTCTGTTGGATTGCTTTCCTGAACTGGATCCTCGGCCGAAAAAAGGAAGGGGGGGTAGATAGATTGATCATGGAGGGTCTGGATTTGCGGTTTACTAACCCTGGTCAGGGTTATTGTGTGTGTGTGGGCGTATTTTCGTGTGAGTGGAATTCTGGCAGCGTTTGAACACCTACAGATTTTGTTGTACACAGTTCTGTAAAACATCCATATTTCATTTCTACAGGGGGTAGGGGGGGTTCTGTTTCAGAAAATAGAAACAGAAAATTCTGGGTTGTCTCTTTCGCTCATTGGTGTCATGGCTTGCTGTTGTTTTTAATTTCATAAGATGATTCACCCGTTCATCTAACATATTCAACCATAGACAGATTGAAGGAGCTTGTGGACATGGTGTGCATGCAGTTATCAGTTTCTCAAGGGCAATCAGCACTGCTCCAAGAAACACCCTCCCCAGCACATGAAAGGAAAAGCAAATTCATCCACTTCAGACATGAGGTTGGGACAATGAATCTTTTGAATGAGCAGATGTTTGGGTGGATGGGGTTGTAAAAAAAGAAAAACCTGGCCCAAATCTAATTAGATTTGGGCCAGGTACTGGAGATTGATGAAACAGTGAGGTGGTTTCTGTAGTTGGGTGAGGCACAGCTGAGGTGGAAAGAGAAAGACAACTGTTGGTGGATTGGGGTCGCAATCTCACTCTCTCTGCTGGGTATTCACCCCCACTCACACCCAGGTTCGTTTCACACTGCCACTCACCTCCCATCATTAGTCAGACCAGGGAGTAAACTTGCGTACTTGTGGCAAACTCCATACCCCTTCTGAATGCACTGTCATCGCAACGCTTCCTCCGAGAACATCGGGATGGCGTCTTCTCTACCTCCACCCCCTGACCTCGTTCCCTATTTTTATGGCGGGAAAGCCCATCGAACTGAATTTTGGGGATGAGCTCCAGATATCTCTCCTCCTTCATCTGGAGCACGCTCTGTCTAGTTGTGTGTTTCTGCAGCCTTGTTGCTGGGCAGTTGAGCGATGTGCTTCCTAGCACCAGCAGAGGGGTGTTCAAGGTCGGCGCGGTGCTCAGCTCTGTTGGTCCGACGAGGGAAATGGCTGAAGCCCGGATGGGCTACGCGTTGTTCGTGGACATGGCGAACAAGATGAACGGCGGCCGTGGGATCAAGATCGAGGATTGGAGCGGAGACGCGCATTTTTTCAAGTTTGAGTTCATCTGGCACGATGATTTGAGCAACGAGACTCTCCACGACGAGCAAGTTGAGAGGTTGTTGGATGTGGACAAGGTCGACTTCTTGTTCGGGTCGCACCCCGAGTACGCACGCAACGAGACGAAGATCGCGAGTCGCCGCGTTTCTCCCCGGATCAATTACCACTGTTGCGTGGGGCCGGACGCGATATACAACCAGCCTTTCCCATACGTTTTCGGTGTCTCCGCGAGCAACACCAAGTACACCGAGTTGGCGATCCAGAGCATGCTGTTGAGAGGGCTCGAGCGTGCCGCGATCATTCAGAGGACCGACAGCGATTTCACGAACTCCACGTGCGCCGCCGCCTGGGATGTGATAAACCGTTTCGAAGGAATCGAAAGGACGATCAAGGTGGTGCTTCTGTCGAAGTACACCAAAGAGGAGGCGACCATACCTGGTGTGTTCGATGGGTTTGTCCGGGGGGTGATTCGAGAGCGCGTGGATGCTGTGATTGCGTGCTCGTTTCAAGATGATGGGGAGGCGTTAGTGAAGGCGTTTCACGCTGCCAGGTGAGGGAGGCAAAAAAATCAACATGCATCCAGAACTTGGATGTCATCTCAGGGATGCTCAAATACCAACTAGATTCCAACTGCCCGAAAACTGATGAAAAAAAGTAGAGACATATTTGACAACTTTGAGTATTTTTTATGCAAATCCTCCTCAATCCTTGGCACTCCTATCGGCCCATTTCAATATTCCAGGAGAAATTTATCAATGTATTGAACACTTTTTCTTCAACCGTATTTGCATTGAGACTGAAAGGGTGATCCAGCCAGTCCATCCATGGTGCAATCTGATTATGCATTGAATGCATTTATTGTATTTCTCGTCCAGAAAATCGGTGAAGGCATTTTTCCTCACCACAGGGCCCACCAAAGATGACTGGGTGCACAAGATGGGCATAAAATCAGACTACCTCATATCAGCAGGGCAATGGCATGCTGACTTACGCTACAGGGATTCATTTTTTGGAAACGGGAGATCTTATCGAAAGAAATTCCAGGATTTCAATGGGCAAGAAATCGAGCCCACTTATTTGTCTGCCGGGGCATCGGTTGTAGGGTACACCACCATGCTTGCCCTTCAACAGGCATTCTCTCCGTGCAATATTTCCCTGGCAAATGGGGATGTCGATCAGTTGCTATTCAACGAGACTGCGATTTCTTGCGATGATTTCAGGCGGTGGGATTCAGGGTAAGAAACACAAGAATATGGCCAAGAAAATTCAAATGAGGTGATTTTCAAATGGGGGGCTTTCTTAAGAATTTTTGTACATCTGCAAAGGTACCAAAGGGTGAGGAAAGCTTTGGCCGACACCAATGTCGAAACATTCTATGGATCTGTACGATTCAATTCCGTTCGCCGAAATGTTGGAATGGCCCCACCCACCACTCAAGTCTTGCCCTATGATGAACAATCGGACCGGAAAATCGCTGCAGTTCTCCCAGTAGGGGCCGCAGAGGCCAATCTGGTGATGCCAGCAAGAAACTTGTACAGACCAAACTGCTCCCCAGGCCAGTATCTTGGGCATGATGATTTCGATCCATGTGGGTCATGTGCGCCTGGGAGGTCATCCAGCGAAGCAAACAGCATTCACTGTGATCCATGTTCATTGGGTAGTTGGGTTTCGAAGAGCGGGCAGCATGAATGCAACGAATGTCCTCGAGGGACCACCACAGAGAGGAAAGGCACATCTTCGATCGAGGGATGTTTCTGTAAGGTGGGCTGGTACCATCCACAGGGGAAATCTGGGGAAGAATGCAAAAAATGCCCGGATGGAGCCACTTGCCTTGGAGGAGCATCTCCACCGGAGCCTCTCCCTGGGTTTTGGAATCATGTGGATGATGTGGGAAACATGTTCTCGTGCGATCCAACACATGCGTGCGTCGGAGGCCGAGGTGACCTGTGCGCTAGAGGCCACAGTGGGAGGTATGGATTATGAGCTGCAGACATTCCCAACTTTTCTCACAGAAAGTTTTAATGGTTTCAGATAGATTTCCACTATTTTTTCTCATCTTTGTGGAAGGCTTCCACTTCCACATCCACTTGCAGGGAAAACTGGCCTTAGCTCACAGCACGAATGTTCCTCTTTGTTGAAATCGGTGTTTACACAAATATAAAAAAACAGCTATTATTGACAGGATAAAGTGGACAATCTATATCCAGAAGACTGGAGCCATACTGTGTCGTTTCTTTTAAAACCTAACATCTGTGGATGAATTCAGGGTTTGCAAGGAATGCGAGGATGGATATTTTGGAGTGAACATCGGGTGCCGTCGGTGTCCGGCCCCCGCCATTGTTGTAATCGTAATTGTAGTTCTTGTTATGGCCTGGGTAAGCAAATCTCCATTAAAAAAAAACATCCACTCCTTTTTTTTGATGTAATCAATCTCCAGTGAGCATCCATTAATGATATGCATGTCCAATCAACCGAAAGCAGTTGATTACCCTCAATATCGCCTTTGAAAGTATATAAGATAGGATATATGCATGAAGTTTTGTTTCTCTGTGTGTGTGTGTGTGCTTTGTTGCTGGTGGGAATGGTGTAGTACGTCTTGAATGTCGTGATTTCCACCAACATGGCATCCCTGGATATGCTGCTGAGCTGGGCCCAGCTGGCAAACATCGTCGGTGACGTTGGACTCAACTGGCCCGACAAACTCTCAGTGATGTTCAGTCTTGCCAATCTTCTGGACTTCGATGTCGACATTCTCGAACCAAGCTGCTTGACCAGATGGTCCTTCTCGCACAATTTTGTGGTCCAACTGCTGTTCCCCCTGTTCATGTCTTTCCTGGCCCTTCTTGGCTACGTTGTTGCATACGGTACCCTGAGATGGAGGCAGGTATGCACTCCAGAGAGATATGATGCCGCAAAGCGCTGGACCTCCTGGCTGGTGACATTCACAGAGGACCGGAATGAGCTGGCCGTGAAGTGGGACAAAACAATCGCAAAGTTTTTGGTTTCTGTCGAGGTGGGTGGGGTGCTGCTGGGGGTACACGTGCAGAAACATTTTCTTTTGCTGAAAAAGGATTTGGGGCTCTGAAAAAAAGGCCTTTGGGTGGATTCGGATCAGGGTCAAATGTCATAGAGATGTTTGGAGTGGCAAGGTTTATTTTATGAGTTCATGGATGGGGGTTGATTTCTTTCTTTCGTTGCTCAAAGGTTACCTACATCACAGTGACCAAGTACTGCTTCGATGCCTTCTCCTGCGAAGATATCGCTGGGGTGTCTGTCCTGCGGTCAGCGCCCTCCATCGAATGCAACACCACGGAGCACTCTTGGCTGATGGTGCTGGGGGTCGGCGGGACTCTTTTCTACAGCCTGGGCTACCTCATTTTCGTGGCCTGGAAAATGATCCAGCTGCACAACGCCATGACTTTCCAGGAGCCAGCAAACCTCCGCCGCTATGGGTTTCTGTACCGTCGATTCGAGCTGGAGTACTACTGGACGCCGATCGTCATCCTCGTGAGAAGACTGGTGTTCGTTATGGTGCTCACGTTTCTGAGCAACCCGGCATTCCAGGCGGGTGCGCTGGCCATCGTCATTAATGCATCCCTCATGTTGCAAGTGTACACGGCGCCGTACGTCGACACCAGTCTCGATATCCTCTTCAGTTTTCTGCTGGTGACGCTGATGTTTGAATCGTTCGGAGGGGTCATGTTTTACAGCAGCAACCTTCCCCAAGCCAACCGGGTCATCCTCGAGTGGATCGTTTTGTCCATCATGTTTGCGCTGTTTGTTGTGTTTTTCATCTTTTTTGTCGTGGAAGTGGTAAGAAAGTACCAGAGATTTTCCGTGAAACGGATGCATTGCATGGAGATTTTGAGACGAAAAGGATCCGTCGAAGTGCCCGCAGCCCTAGGACTGCTGAAAGCGATGTCGTTCGAGTATCGTGAAGCGCTGGATGAGGTTCGTCGAACCTGCAGTAGTTTGTTGGGAATCTGGAGATGAATGCATGCAGACTGGATATGGTGGGGTTTTCTTGGCACGGTTTCAGGTGAGCGTCGAACTGTTGCAAACTTTCGACGCCGGCTTCATCTACCGAGCGTTGCGCAACAGGCCAGAGTGCATCGACGACTGGGACACCCTCACCAACATGCTGAAGGACCAGATGTCAGACCAGTGCCCGACGTCGTTTCTCTCCTTGGATTCGGTCGCAAAGTTTTGGAGGAAGCTGGTGGACCGGTTTCCTGAACTGATCGATTTCCTTGCCGTCGCCGACGAAGAAGCCAGACATACTTTCTGCGAGTTCGCCACCACCTTGTTTCGCGATTTCTACCTCACGAACAAGGTGGAGCCCCTGCCTGTGTACAGAGTGTTGAACTGGAGGGACAGAGCCCCGATGGCGCAATGGCTGGCGTCGGCTAGCGAGGCTGAACGACGATTTTTTACGACTTTCATGGGGAAGCTGTTTCGCGGGGACAATGAAGAGACAGCTCAGATCATGGATGCACAGGTACGAGCTACAGATGGGGAAGAGGGGCATGGCGGCGTGGTCGTTTTCGTGACCGGCTTTGACCGGCAGTTCCGTTCAATGTGTGTAACCCGCACCCCAGTTTGAGAATGTACACACGCACGTCCCATTTTCGCTGAAGAATTCCTGTTTCAGATCTCGAACCATGGCAGCAAGCCCGTCGCGTCTTTACTGCGTGCCCTGTCGTTCAAGGAGGGGGGATGGCTGGCTTCTTTCAGTCGAATCGTGGGCGACTACAGGGACAAACGCCTGAGGGAAGATCTGCAAAACCGGAACAATCCCCTGGAAACCACCACCTCCACAGGTCTGAAAAGGTCGCCCCTGATCCGAGTTCTGAGCAGCATTGAAATTGAGGAGGAGGAGGAGGAAGAAAATGATTCCAGTGAACGGAGCGATATCCACTTTGACACCGAAATAGCTTCGGGGTCAGACTCACATTCGGACAGTACTTCCAAGGAGAGGTAGTCTTGTGTGGGACACTTTTTTTGAAGTTTGTTAGGACCAGGATTTCAACGAGTAGGTCATCTGATCTGTATTTCTAGTTTGGATCCAATGAACGCTTTTTTCATATATACATATTTTTTTACTGAAGGTACGGGGTGCCAGAGATCAAACTCTCACTTGTGCTTTTATTTCTGATTAAAATTCAATCTACAACAGCTGTTTCTTATCAACATATTTGATGGATTTGATACCAGGTTATCTCCGCATTGATGCAACTTTTTTTTAGGAGGAATGCAACTACATTTCGTTTTTGATTCGATCAAATTAAAGTATTGAGTTGAGCTCTTGGGGTCGATTTGATGATGGCTTGAAAGGAAAACCCTGAAGTTGAGTGAGGTTACTTGGATGCATCTGAGTTCGTTTTCTGTACTTTGGAAGGTCTTTTTCCTTATCTGACTTTTTTTTTGGGGGGGGGGATCTTTGCTTTGGCTTTTTGCCTTGGTCTGCGTTTCGGTTTGAACGATGATCAACAGATTCTGCAAGACGAGCACTTTCCAAATTTGGTGTTTCATGGAACCTAAAAATACAAAAATGTTTTTTTTTTTTCGTTTGATTTCAGGCGGAAGCGGTGTGATTTTTACGGTTTGGATCATGTGTAATTTAGTTGGTTTCTGTACTAAGTGCTTTTGTACGCACACACTGAACCGATGTTCAATAGGTTGACCCTGAATCACACCTGTTTCCTTTCTGTGCAAGAAGATAAGTAATAATAATAAGAAGAAGAACGAAAACAAGTCAAAATGAAAATTTCTGTACAAAGTCAAACTGGACAGGTTGTTTGAGGATCCATAATCGCTTTTCCCAACTTGTTCATTACGATATGAACTGTTGCGAGGGTATCTATCTATCAATATATATATATACTTGGGGGGTTACGTGTGTGTGGGTGCGTTTTTTTCCTTCCCCAATTCTTTTAGGTAGATTCAAAAGACGAAAAGTCCGGAAAAGGATGGGTGGGAACACCCCCAAGAAATAGAGTGAGTGTTGGAGAAATGGTGGCGGAGAACAGGAGAAAGTAAAGACCTCCACAGGTTCATTCCTGTGTCTGTCGGTCGAACCCCCTAATTTCTGTCACGTGGGAGAATCGTGTGCGATAGACGGCGTAATGATTTGCCTTCCTCTCGCACAACCAACAAAGCAACACGAGGGCCGTGGTCAACCATCGGTCGCAGGCAGTTTTTAACCCCATTTTTTCGCGGTTTGGTTTCAATTTCATCGCCCAAGCGCGCGCTTCCTCTGAACATCCCCCCTCTTTAGCCAACCAGTCATTCAGCGTGTCAATCTCCAGTTCCTCCTTCCTCCCAAGCTTCTTCTCATCGCCATTCAAAATCGTTGTGTTTTCAATAAAGCTTTCTCCGAACAGAAGGATTGGATTGGTCCCCTTTTTGTGCAAACAGCAAAAGGTTTCCATTATGTATCTGCTCCTCTCTTCAAGCACTCATGCATCATTCAAAAATAAGGCAATACAGGGCAAAATCCAAACAAGTTACCAACAACAAATATCTGGAAAATGTCCCACACAAGATGTCTCAGTGAATTCATGCAAATGAATAATGTAAATGTTGTTTGTTTGTTTGAATTCATGCAAAGCGAATATTACCCCTGGTAGTGTCAGAATTGATGGGAAGGTAGCTCGTGATTGATTAGACGGGGTCATCTTATGGGATTAGAACATGGGATAGATCAAACATGGTTGTGGTTAAAAGAACGAAGGTACTTTGATTCAATGTAAGCAGCTGTTTACTTCGTTGTTTGATATGGTTTCGGAGCTGCGGGGTTTTTGCAGAGCGGTCACGGCCCTTCGAGCCTTTTTGATTAACCAGAAATTCGATATCTACACTGATAATCGAACGGTGGTGGCGCTGTTTTCGGCTACGTCTTCTACCGACTTTATCCGTCGCCAATTGGCTCAAGTGCAAGATCTTTTTGTGTATCCTCTACGTGTGCACCATATTGCGGGCCAGGAGAATTTTTTGGCGGATTTGTTATCTCGCCAACGTTATCTCGTTCAGCGTTCGGAGGTTTGCCCTGTGGAAGCTGGAAATCAGGAGTTGTGTTTGAAAAAGGAATTGGAAAAGGAAGAGCAATGGAAGGATTTTTTACGTGCAGCTCAATTGTGCCACAAGCATCAGATGACTTGGAAAAATGGAATGTTGCAGAAATGGGTAGATTCGGATTATAAAGTGGTGGTTCCGCGCAGTATGGTCAAGACGGTTTTGGAAACGTGCCACGATAAAGCTGGACACTTTGGTGTTGAGAAAACCTTGGAGAGGATGCGTCGCTCCTTTTTTTGGACAGATATGCGAAGGGATGCAGAGGCACACTGCCGTACTTGTGACACGTGCCAGCGGTTTGGGAAATTGAGGAAGACTGCCTCCAGCTTGTCGATTCCTACAGATCGACCTATGCAAGTGGTGGCGGTGGATTTTGTGGGACCCCTGGATATTAGCGGCGTGCACAAATACATTTTGGTGGGTGTAGACTTCTTTTCGCGTTGGATAGAAGCGAAACCGGTGTCCAGTGCGACCAGTGATCAGCTTGTTCATTTCGTGGAAGCTTGGAGGCACAAGTGGGGCCGCATTGAGTCGCTGATGGGCGATAATGGAGGAGCTTTTGGCAGCTCGTATTTTGCCAAGTATCTGACCGAGAAAAAAATTGAAAAGGTAGAGATCAGTTCGTACTCGCCAAAATCAAATGGTAGAGTAGAAAGAGCGAATCAGACGCTCGTGCATCGACTGCAGCGCATGTGTTGGAAGGATAAATCGAGGTGGTCGGAATTCGTAACTAAGGCAGTTGAGCTGATGAGGGATTCTCGTTCAAGTGTTTTGGGGTTTTCTCCCAGAGAAATTTTATTGGGTAAAAATGCACAGGGAAAGAAAGTGGATGTTTTGGAAATTAGAAGAAAGATTCGTGATCTGGAAAAGCAAATGGGAGAAAAGCAAGTAACAGAATTGGATCCCCAGAAGTTTTTGGAAAAAGAAATTGTGAATGGGGGTTTGGTTTTGGTTAGAAATAACCTTGGAGATGGTGTTCATGGTCAGAAGTTTGAGCCGAAATGGAAGGGACCATATCGGGTTCGGCAAAAGAAAGGGAATCGTTTGTTTGAATTGGAAACCATTGAAGGGGTTAAGATAAAGGGAGTGTTTCATCATGATAGGTTACGTCAGTATTTTAAGCGCTAGGGAAGCGTGTCAGAATTGATGGGAAGGTAGCTCGTGATTGATTAGACGGGGTCATCTTATGGGATTAGAACATGGGATAGATCAAACATGGTTGTGGTTAAAAGAACGAAGGTACTTTGATTCAATGTAAGCAGCTGTTTACTTCGTTGTTTGATAGTAGAGCCTTCAGCATCATGCAAATCTGTTCTCGAAAGAAATCTGTTTCAACAAGATGTTCCAAAGCTTTCATTATGGAGTATTTGTGGTATTTTGAACATCTTGAAAATAACTGCGCTGTGTCAGCGATCATGCAGCTGTAGTTTATCTTTGACTGTACTCGTCGTTTCCGAGATGCTTATATGGTGGTGTTTTCGTATTAAGGCACGCAACAGGCTTGGAACCTTTTTCCAGCTCAATCAACACTTGCACATTGCATACAGCGCTAACGAGCCGAACATATATATATAAAACATTAACTTGCTGCTCAACATTTGATCAACATTTGATTGTTTGTTTGACCCCTCCAAGGATGCTGTCGCAGTCATACTTCGTCGCAGTCATACTTCGTCGCACTCATACTTCGTCGTGCAAGAAGAAGAAGCACTTTTTTCGCGCGTACGCGTGCAAGAATAATAATAACATTACACTTGTTTGTATTAACAGAAAATCAATGAAATCAATCCGTTCGTATTAAACAATCTTTCAATGATATTATCATCATCCGCTTTCGTATCAACAGAAAATCAATGAAATTAATTCGTTCGTATTAACCCATCTTTTAATGATATTATCATCATCTGCTTTCTCTCTCACCATTCAATACCACAAAGAGAGAGAGAGGGAGCGCAGTGAAGCCTCAAAAAAAGCCAGTTATTTCTTTTCTCAAGAACCACTGTTGCTAGGTCTTTTTGTTGTTCATAGGGTACAGGTGTTGTTTTCAAACACAACAGGTTTAAAAACACAGAGCTTTGTGCTGCAAGCATGTATCACTCTGGAGGTTGAGTGGAGGGCCACATCTCAGCCATTCTTGACCTGGGGTCCCCCCTCCCAAGAAAAAAGAAAAGCGATGTTGAGGACCTGGATGTGCGTGTTAGCTTGGTTATTCCGTTGTCGAAAAATGTAATAGGAGAGGTTGGTTCGTTTTGTTGAAGCTGGTTCGGATGCACAAGATTTTTCTCTGGTGGGAAAAAGAAAACTGTTTCATTCCTATTCTTTTCAGCATTGCCCAACCCTTCCCCAAACAAGAGTCCAATGAGATGCTGCAAACTCAGCATATTTCGTTTCCAATTTTTTTTGGTGGTTCACATGAGGGTATGTACATGCACATACACTGTCATAAGTTGGATAAAATTGCTCTTGTTTGCCTCATCTGCTTGTGTTTTTTCTGGAATAATTATACGAAATGGCCGAAATTTATTTCACATGCCGCCCTTTGATTCTCCTGGGACACCCCATTTTGCCATTTTTGGGGGAGTCTGGTATGCTTCTGAGCAAAACAGGTTCTTGTTCATTACCATATTTCCCCTCTCTCTCTCTCTCTCTATTCACAAATAAACGACAAGAGGTACCAACCCTTTTACGAAGACACCTCAACCCACAAAAAGGTGTCGAAAGCCCCATGACCACCAAAGCTCCATTTCATTCACTAGGAGACCTGACAATCAACCCTGCCGCCACCAACCCTTGTTCTTTTGCATCATGCTGTTTTCAAGGGTTGAAAATACACACACACCCCAAAACACTACCAACATGCTTAAAAGATATATGAAATTTCACTTTCCTCCAATACCTGGATTCATTACCCCCCCTGGCTGAAAAAACATGTAGCAAAAAAAAAAGAGAAATCCAGAGGGGAGAAAAAAAAAGATAAAACCAAAATCAAATAGATAACTGGGCAAACCACTTCCTGTGCAATCCCCACCTACGTGAGTCCACCGATTTAACGTTTTCTCTCCTTTTTTTTTTCTTTTCATCCCTTCTTTGCCAAAACTAATATAAACCCGCTAAAGACTCTTCCCTTCCCCCACAACTTTTTTTTCCTTGAAAGAAATGTGCAAGTGAAGCACAAACCCCATTCTTTTTTTTTTTTAGACCTCGATCGTTTTTTCTTGCAATTTTTTCCCCCCTTCCTCCTTTTCCCCATTTCATTGAAATAGAAAAAGAGTAGGGAAGCAGGGGGAAGGGGTTTTCTTTTCTTTTTTTTGCCTGTTTTTCTGACACCTTCTCGAAAATTCATACTTTCACACACACGACAAAAAGAAAACACATTTCCTAGTCCTGCAAAATCTATCATGCGTTGTGGCAAATAAAAGGATGTCAAGAAAAATGATACATTTCTCCTCCTCCTCCTTGTGATGCTTGCTTGTGCCCTTTCAAAAAAAAGATAAGGGAAAGAAAAAATATCAGACACGTCTTCATGAAATTTCCCCCGTACAATCCAAACCCTCTGTTCAATTTCTCTCCTTTCACCCTCAGAGCATTTTAAAATCATATAAAATATAATTTAAAATATTTTGTTTTCATCATCATCATTGTCATGAACAATGGAGGGGTGGATGGGGACAGTAGATGTATATTTTTGGAATCGTTTTTTAGACTATCAGCAACCACAGAAGCGCAAAATAAAAACTGTTGAAACAAATTTTTATGCATATTCCATCCCACGTTTTCTTTCCAAGGCCGTTAAGAAATTAGCAATTGGCAATTTTCACTATTGGCTCACCAAGTTCTTGGTCGTTTGCACCAGATCCTCTCTCTACTTGTGGGTCGTGTAGTCTGAATGATCGTGTTCCAGCAAGCTGAAAAACAGAATCAAAGAAAATGCGTCCTTTTAGCCAACCATCTTCCCATTTTGGTGAGAACTTATGACAAGAGCGTGCCAGGAAAAAAGGTGAAAGCAAATTCAAGGTTGCACAGCATTTCCTCACACACCTTCTCGAATGCTTCACGATAGCACGGCCGATGGAATTAATCCAATCTTCTTTTTCCTGCGACACCAGCCACAACAGATCATCGCTCCCCAGACAACATTTTCCACTTGTGTGTTTTCGCTGTGCGAGATGAAACGAACCAATCCCAGAAAACATGCAGGCCTCCTATGTGTGCTTGCATGTGTGCGTGTGTGTGTGTGGGGGGGGGGTCCTACCTTTTCAGTGTCGGCAATGAAAAACATCCGATCGACTGGATGGATAGTGATTTCGAACGCATGTTGTCGGTTCAATGTGTCCTCTGCTCCCTTGATCGATAAGCAGTTGTTAACCTGCAAACAAGAATTTTTCAGAGCTTCGTTTTGCTCCCTTGCCAAAAAAAAACAAACTTGATTCTGTGGATGGACGCCCGAAAATCACCTAGATGTGCACCTTTTTTCAGGTGCATTGCACTTGAGGATTTCACATGGCAGTAAAATGAATGGTTGATTTACAGGATAACTTACACAGATTACGCCACGTGGCACACTCTCCTGTTGAAACAAAAAAACAAAAAGAACTGGTGAGGCTTTCGTCTCGGAAGTACTTTCATTCTTTCTGACACCATGCATATGGGTAAAAGGCAGTTTGAGGGCATTCTGACATCAATTTCTGATTTTGGCAATGTCTTGGAAAAAATTAAAAAAATATATATTTTTTAAGAAGTGTGGAAAGTTTGCCCATATCCAACTGGGCAAACATAAATAATATATATATATATATATATGCGGTTCTTTCATAAATTTCAGTTGAGATTTGTTTGCTTGTATGTTTGCCGACTGTAAATGGACCATTCAGTGATGTGTGCTCAAAGCTTTTATTTTTTTTGAATAAATAAAATAAAAAATAATTAGTAATATTTTATATTTTGGAAGGGTGTTGATAAGGCGCACCGATGTGACGATGTCGCTCTTGAACCAAAATATTTTCCCCTGCTTCAACACAAACCACCTGCGATAAAAAGCTCTGGTCAGTGCTGCACGATGCTGCGTGGGGTATAAAACAAAGCTCCGGCGTTGAAAGTCAATCGGGCTTCTCGCAGGAAAAAAAAACAAAGTGACCACGAACCTTCGCCTCCAGTTCTTCAGATATTCCCCTGAAAGTCGTGAGATCCACTTAGCAAACAACCGAATGAAAGCGCTTCAGTCGCCCTGCGACCGAAGAATTCCGACTAATGAACGGATCTCAAAAAACAAAAAAGAAAAAAAATCTGATGTCACGGCCGATAATCGATTGGCGACGAGATGGTGAACTCGTCGGGTTCGCACCTTGCTTCATGAGCCAGCCCGAGCGTTCGGGCTCCTCCCAGAATTCGACATCACTATAATTCTTCGAAGAGCGCCCGAAGAGATTACTCATATCGCACTCTCGTTGTTACTTCCTCAAGGCGAGCCGCAGGCCGTTTCGTAACACCAACAGAAAATAGCTTCTTCGGGCCGTGACAGGCAAAAGCTGTAAGAGATTTCGCGCTGAGACAGTGCTGTGGTTATCGACACGCGCGTTTCGAGGGTATTCTTTTTTTTTTCTTGCAGAGAATTGCTTCGTGTTTCATATCGAATAAATAGATGATGATGCCGTGACAGAAACTAGTGTGTGCTGCTTGTCAGTCCCAAGGGACCGGTCGGCCAGGAGAAGCAATCGCCCAAACTTTCATTTTGAATTGAATTGAATTGAATTTCCGGTTTTTTCGTTGCTTTTGCTTTCCAACTTGCAAGCTGGGGTCACAATTGTAAACTTTCGAAGTGTGGCAAATTCACAGCCAAAACAAATTTGCGAACAAGCTTCTCTCTTAACGATCGCCTACCATGGCACAGGGCCCCACCCCACAACTATTTCATGCAACACTTCTTCCCATTTTCACAGTGATCGGCGCCCTGTGAACAAAACAAACATCAAATCCCCCCGCCCCCTTGCTTTTTTTGGGAGTGGAAGTTTTGTCTGAATCAATCAATCAATAACAATTCTGCTTCGAATAGTAATATCTTCCGCAAACCCATGTGAGCACCGCATAATCAATCAGCAAAGACGAATGAAAATAGCTCCGGGCAGGTAGCGGGCAGCCCAACTGGGGGTACGCGTTGGAAAGGGGCAGGGCCGCCTCGAGACTGAGCAACAACCTAGACACGCACCATGCCATGCAGGGGTGTCGTAGTTCGCTTGGTAATGTGTGCCTGTAAGAGAAAGAAAACCGCCCCCACCACGAACTGGATCCGGAAGTTTGTTCCGTGAAACATCGTAATCTATGTTACAGGTGGTACTAGAATACCCAAAGAGCGGCCAGCCACACTCATCCCACAGAATTTCACAAGGAGATAAATCCCTCCAGTCCAACATGGAGGCCCGAGACGCGAACACTCAGCCGTTTTCGAGTGATGACTGTACGGCGTGCGGTGCCAAGGAAGACAGAAGCTTCAAAATCAATGCCAGATTCTGGAACGACAAAAATACGTTCGATAATGGGGCACAAGGCATCGGGTATTTTAGAAGAGCTCAGCCATCTGTGAGATAACCGATCGTCTTCTGACCGGCCAGGAACGCCAGCGAGTTCCAGCCCGTATTGACTTTGTGCTTGCTGACGACGATAATGGACGACCCCCCGGGTTCAAGACTTTTTGTCGTTTGCGGAAAATCTGCGAAGGTGGGGCCCTCCCGACTCGCGCTCTTCGCACGGAACCTCCCTGGCATCTTTTGCGTTTCCCGAGACGATCTGTGTATTCTCCTTTAGCCCTCGTTGGTGACGCCTCCTGTGTTTGTTTCGCGGTTGTTGTTTGCTAGGCGGAAGTATTGCAATCGGCATTCGAGCCTTTTGGGACAATTCAAAACGTCAAGGTTATTCGCGACAAAGGGGGTGAGCAGTTTTGCCCGTGGACTCTTCTGTTAACCCCCCCTCCCTCCCCCCCCCAAAGAAACACACACCCCTTCTGGTTTGTGGAACGCACGTTGCTCCATCGTTTGGTTTGGTAACCCCCATGACAAGTCTCGTGAATACAGTGTGTAAGAAAAAGTTGGAAGGAAGCGTCGGGGCATCTGGCCGTCGCGGTTTTTTTTTTCGGCTTCACACAGCTTGCGTTCGAGTTTCCTGTTGTAATGGTTTCGTCCTCGGTGCGGATTGGGCTCTTCGCCAGTAGTTTCCGCTCGTCGAGCGTTTATCGCTGAAGATGAACGTCAACGTGTCGGCGAACTTGGTGTTCTTAGTAAGACCCGTGTTTGTCGATCCGCCGAGGTTGCTGTGTTTATTGACTTCCCCTTCGGGCTCGCGCTCGGCGCTGCTTTCCTTTCCGCAGTTGCGTATGTCAAGTTCGACACTGCCTCCGCTGCTGCCTGCGCGATGGAAAACTTGAATGGCGCGGTTCTCAACAACGGTCGCGGTCCCAAGCTCAAGGTGTTGCTCGCGGAATCGCCTAACGCAAGGTACGTGCAGTGCGTCACGGGGGTCAACACCCCGCACAACTTTCCAACCTGTTTTTTCCGTGTCGATCGTCACTGGGTTGACGTCTTTCGGGCAGCGTCCTTGGGCTCATCTCTCTTTTTGAAAGGAATGGTGTCGGAAAGGGTGTGGCACGCCAAGGGGCATCGAAAAGGCAGGAAGTGCGGTTTTTCCGCAAAGTAACGGTTGATGCTGGCCGTCGATCGGTGTTGTGACGTTCGAAATGGGACGTTCTCTGTGATGCTGATGGTCTGTTTCGCGGCGTGCTTCGCAGAAATAATCCTCAGACACGACAACAACTGGATTTGGAACTCGCTTGTGACCCCGACAACATCCCACCAAGGTCCCGTCTATTTCTGGTGGTTCCGAAGACTGCTGACGCCATGACAATTAAGGTAACGCCTCGTTGCAACAGCCACACTCCATCCTTAACGACATCTGCCCCCCCCCGCCACCCGCCCCCCCTTCCAGTCGTCACATTTCGCACTGACGCAGCGTTTTCTGGCTATTTTCCACACCACAGGCGGAGCTGAGCAAGTACCCAGATTTGGACTACTGCAAAACCGACTTGATTCAATCCAAGGGGGTCGTCTTTGCCAAGTATGCGAAAGCTTCGTCAGCCCTGAAGGGAATGGAGGAAATTTGCGACTCTGGCATGGTGCGTTTGGAAACGCGCGTTTCGCTTGCCGACCCCGCGACACACAGACCATCCGTCAGAAATTCGATCCTTCAGTTTTCACTCTCTTTCCAATGTACTGTGCACAAAGCTCACATGTAATTTTTTTTTCCAAATATTGCATATACTCTGTTTAGATTTCTAAGTGACTGTTCTGTTCTGATCAGCTTGCTGGGTACAAAGTGAAATGCATGCTGGCTGAGCCGAAGTCCAAGCGAGCACGACTTGACAGCATTATGGCGAACAGCGGCTACGGCCACTCTCTCCAGGTACAGGGATTCATGCCCCCCACCCCACCCCAGAAATTGAAAAAAAAAAGAAGAAAAAGCCAGCCTGAATGCCAAGATGTATGCAACATTTTCTGGCATGCTTAGGAACACTATGCTCGAGAAATTTCATGAACAGATTTTTTTAATTATTAAGTCTTCTACTCACAAAAAATGTGTCCATTTCTGTTGCAGACACAGTTAGATTTTAACATGGGAGGCTTGCACCTGAGCAATCCCCACCCAGCTCGTCCGGTTCCAGGTGACAATGCGCTGTCTGAGATTGCATAATCCCTGCTGAAGTGTTTTTTGGGGCCTGGAGGTGTCTGATTGTGTTGTTTTAGGATTGTCAGGGTTGGCTTTGGGCGGAGTGGGGACGCTGGCATCGATGGCGAGCATGAGCATGGGGCCACTGTCCTCAATGCCAGGATTAGGAAAGATGGATTCGCCAATCTCGCCGCAGGTGAATATTATTAACCAAGCCCCTCTGTTACAGTGTTGAATGCAATCATGGCTGGAGTTGTTTTTTTTTTTCATTTTTTTTTGGGGAGGGGGTTAGAGCGGGGTGTTCAAACACTTCTGGATTTGAAAATGACTGTAGCTGTCATGCAATGATTGGGTTGTGTGGATGTGTCGCACAGGGAAGCCTTTCTGGACTGGGATCTCTTGGAGGAATGCGCATAGGTGCCCCAGGTATTTTGCATGCAAAACCACCCGGTCGGCCTGACATGTCGTTTCCTCTTTTCACAACATACGACCACCGCCTGGGAAAAGAAAACCTGAGTGCTGAGATGGGAGCAGGCTGCATGTATTACTCAGGTACTGGGTTGAGCCGAATGGCTTTGAATACCCCTGGTGTCGGTCAAATGATGGATAACCAACCTGCCCTGTCGGGTGGCGACATGAACAGCTACAGCGCTGTTGATTCAACGCTGTCACCGACTGGATCCTCCCCAAGTCTGAGCAAACAAAGGCTCTTCGTTGTCGTCTATAAGGTGGGCTGAAATTTCAACATTCTGATTTTTTTTTTTTTAAACTGATCTCAGCAGCAACTCAGACATTGTCCATGCTGGAGGCGAGTTTCTTTTTTTTTGGTGAATTGTCTGTTCCCCTGGAAGTTTTAAGTTAAAAAAAATCACTCGTGCAACCCTTTCGCATTACTGTCAGTGCGCCCGTTTCGTATAGGTTTCTTTCGTGAGTGTGTGGGAGTTGGTGTTCTGCAGGGGGTGACAGAGGAGATGCTGGCTAGGCTTTTCAGGAGGTTCCCAGGCATGGAATATTGTGATCTCAAAAAAGATAAAAGAACTGGCAAATCAAAGGTAAAACAAAACACCATTTTGGACCATGCTTTCGTTCTTTTGACATATAGAGGGAAGGGGGAAAGAAACGGAGAGTGAGGTGTATTATTATTTCTTTGTGTGCTAGGGGTACTGTTATGTGAATTATTCAACACACGAGGCTGCCGGAGCAGCGGTCCAACACCTCAACGGAATAGAATTTCCCCCTCATTCAGGACATCGCCTCAAGGTGATGTTCGCAGAGCCTTTGGGGGTCAAGAGCAGCCCTCTCTCAACCATATCGTATTCATCTCAGACGTGCGAAAGCGGGCGTCGGTTCAAGAACTCAAGCCAGGAGGGTTGTGATGCAGGTGTCTTTGAGGAGTGCGATTCAGGTGGGCCCATCTAGAACAAATCAGAAACTTTTGTTGGGGGGGGAAAAGTCGGAACGATTTTGAGGTACACAAACAATTTTGAGGTACACAAACACCTATTTGAATAACTCTTCTATGAACGAATTCTGAATCGTGATGCTTGCTGGGTAAATTTTTGTTTTTGCATGGAATAAAGTAAAAAGGATAATGCCCCATGTAGCCGAAAACACATTTTTTCGTGAACGAGCTGCACTCGGCCGTTTGCCCTTATGTAAAATACTTTGAATTCAATACAATGCCCCATGCATTTTTTTCAAATCGTATGCTTTTTTTTTTTCAGGGAATGGATCGGTGTTGGTGGATGACAACGTAGATGACACCAAGGTGTACACGGCCCTCACCCGCCCCATGCCCGAGTATACACTCCACCATCTCTTCTCCAAATTTGGTAAAGTGGAATACGTGAGGCTTCAACAGGACAGGAGGCTTGGCATTGTGAAATTTTCAGGGATGGATTCCGCACGGGATGCCCTCCAAATGTTGAATGGTGCAGATGTCCTGGGCGAAACGCTCACTGTTTCTTCTGGAATGCATGTCGGATCCCCTGGTGAACTGACCAGCCAAATGGCATGAATAAAAAGGAAAAAAAAAAAAACACAGAGAGAGAGATAGACAGGGGAAAGAAAAGGGGAAAAAAGATACGAATATGTTAATTTCGCTTGCTGGATAAAGTCCTCTTCTTTTCAGGGGAAAAAAAAGGATGAGGAGAAAGGGCAAAAAAATACCTTTTGTGGATTTGCAGGGAAAGAGATACTGACCCCTTCCCTCAAAAAAAGAAATGTCGAAAAAAAAAAAGAGGGGGGGAGAGAGAGAGAGGAACAATTGCAACAATTGAACCAATGAAAAAAATTATATAAAAAAGAAATTCACGGAATGGTGGTGGGCAGGGGTGGGGGTTTTGAGGACAAATCTTTTGTTCGGCCCAGCGGTTTGACGAATAAGAGGCTTTATATTCTTTTTTTGGATTTATATTTCATTTTGGAAAAAAAAACAACAGCAGCAGCAACAGTTACCAACACACAACCAAAAAAAAAAAGGGGGGTGGGTGGGTGGGTTTGGAGGGAAAAATGAGAATGCTTGCTCCCAACTTGTTGGAGGAGGGGGGGTGGGTGGGAGGAGAGAAGGAAAAACAAATTGAAGCTACGGTATGATGATTTGGTGTCGAAATCGTATGAGGAAAGAGAAACAGGGGTTTCCTTTTATGCTTATATTTTTGCAGGAAACACCTCTTTTCTTGTTTTTTTTTTCTTTTTTTTTGTGAGGTGGTTAATTAGAGGCCTTAAAATTGAGGGTCTTGTGGTCCTGTTAGGATGTGCTTTTAGTGACAGCAGGGAAAGGGGGAAATCATTCGGATGTGTTTTGTTTGTTTGTGGACAGGGTTGTGGAAAAGAGAATCAATCCAGGAGGAGGTAATTAACCCAGGAAGAGATAATTAGCCAGCAAAAAGGATGGGGAGGAAGAAGGGGAAAAAAAATTAAAAATGCAAAAAAGGATGTTACAAATTAGCCGGAATTAATCTCAGCGAAAACGTTTTTTTTGTCGTCTAGTCAAAAAAATCCTGGGGAAACCAAGGCCCTGAATAAATACGAAATGCAAAAAGAAAAAGAAAACCAAAAGAAGAGATGATTAGATGTGCAGCGGCTGATGTTCTGGGGTGATTACAAAATTATGAAAAAAAAAACAAAGAAAACGTTTGACAAACAAAAAAAAGAGAAGAGAGAGAGAGAGAGAGAGTTTAAAAAAAAAAAAAAAAAGAGAATACAGGGTGGGGGATTTGAACTACTCTAGCAAAGACAGGTTTTTTTTCGTCGAACCATTGCCTGATCCAGCTTCCTGATTTCTGGTCTCATGGAAAATTGAGGGAAATGGTGGTGGGGATTTGAAGGGGAGGTTATGGGAATGAAGCAATCTTTTCGAGTGAGCGTCTGTCCACAAAAAAAGGGAATGTTTTGTTTTATTTTCAAATCAAACAAGGATTTTTTGAATGTTGGATTAAGGGAAATGGAGAGACAGATAGGGAGGGGGACAGGAGGGGGGGCAGATGAGAGGTTAAAAAAAAAAACCTGGTGGGTTTCTTTACAAAACCTGGGTTCCAATGAGCAAGCAGACAACCTTAACAGTTTTTGTTTTTTTTAATTTGTAGCGGTGATTTTGAAGTACACAACATTTTAGAAGTGATGAGACCATCTCTTAATCTTTTTCTTCGTCTTCTTGCTTTTGGCTTTTTCTTTGCTTTGTATTTTTTTTTCTTTTTTCCTTTTTTTTTTTTTTTTGGTGGTCAGAAAACAAAATATGCAGGGAGGGAGGGGAAAAAAAATCGAAAAAAAAAATCTGGGAGCGTGTACTCAACCTGTGCATTTTGCTTCAGATGCTTCTAACAAAAGGAATTGTATCTTTGGGAAGGGGAGTTCAATTGAAAGAGCAAAAAAAAAAAAGAAAAAAAGGAGGGGGCCTACATTTTGACTGCAGGGACAGAAACAAAAAAATTAAAAAATCAGCTTTCTTGCCACAGAAAGATGACGGCTTCAAAAATCCGTTAGGTATTGATTTGCTTTGGGCTCTTCCTGGGGAAGTCGAAGGAAAAAAACTTCATAAAAATTATAAAAAGTGGTGTATTTGATTGGCCTGCTCCCCTTCCCTGTTTCCCAGATTTCATTTAAAAAAACAACAAAAAAACTGCTTGTTAGATGGCAATCCTGGATTGATTTGACAACACTGTTTTTACTCTTTTGAAGAAAATTAGATGTACAGATGGCAGCGTTAGAAGGAATTTCAGTTTGATTTTATACAAATTTGAAAAAAAAAAAAAAAGAGAAGTTACTTTGCGAACAATATTCTCCCAGTATAGATTCCAAAAAAAAAAAACAACCCTGCTCCCCAAGAAAAGACAATGGACATGGTTAGGGAATGAGGGACTTTCTAGTATAATATTTTTCTTTCACTTTCCTTTCTTTCACTTTCCTGTTTTTTTTTTTCGCTTTGTTTTTCTTGTAACCTATCTTTTTTTTTTCTTTTTCCCCTTACCTTGCTAGTGTGGCTTACAAGGAAGGATTTTAATATTGCTCTTTTCAAGAACCAACCAGGAAAGGAAAGAATGAAAAGCATTGTGGTGGTGGATTGGGGTTTTTAGAGGGGGAGGGAAAGATTTGTGTTTTGATGCGGATTTGTATGTTGGCTTTTTTTTTCTTTTTGGGGGTTCGTTTCATGAAAAAAAGAAATCATTACATTCAATGGAGAATAATAGGATTTGAAAAGTCTAGGCCGCTTTTGGGGCTTCCCATCGGGGTTGGTACTTGTATGCACTGAAAAAAGGCGCTTCTTACAAAGAAAAAGAAGAAAAAAGTGTCTTTTCCTCTCCATACCTAAATCAAGAAAAAAATATACTACGAATTGTTAACTTGGAATCTTTAGGATGGAAGGATTGGGTAGAAACTATGAAGGGAAGGAAGAAAAAAAAGAAGAAGAAGAAAACCTCCCAAAAAAAAGAGAGACAGAAGTAAAAGAAAATTACCGCCCCAAAGCGGGGTAGAAGCAAAAAGAAAAGAGAAGTAAAAAAAGAAAATTACCACCCCAAAGTGGGGCAAGTGGAAGCCAATCATATCTTCTGCTGTCTTGCTTTGTCATTGATAGTCCATGCATGGTGCTATAAATTTTTGACACCATATGATCTTTTAGTCCCTGGAACCCTTCCCCAGTGGCATGAGGAAATCAAAGGACGTCTAGATGGATAAGGATAAAATTTCCTTGAAAGATATAGAAAAAAACAAAAGATGGGGAGGGAGAGGAAAGGGGGTGGGGGTTTTGGAAGGAAAAAAAAGAAAAGGAGGCCAAATAATTTTGCACAAAACCCTTACTTTCTGTAGCCATGTGTTTGTACCGTACTTGCATTTTGATGGAGGCGGAGGAGATCCAGCATATTCAGATTGTGTTTGATGGATTATCAAGGGCAGGAGAATGGATGATTCTACTGTGGATAGAATCTTTTTTTTTTTTTTTTCACCTCCACCCCCCCTCCCCTTTTTTGTGCCCCTTCCTGTGGTGAACAATGTTTGGTGTGTTCTGAAAAATGAAGGGAGGTTTTGACCTTTTTTTTTTTTTTTGATGCCCCCAAGTGTTTTTTGATTTTTCTGGTGTCCTGTAGCAGAGCTTGTTTAAAAAGAAAAGAGAAGAAAAGAAAAGAAAAAGATGGGGGACGAAAGAAAGGAAAAGAAACTGAACGAGGAACAAAGTGAAGAATTAACATACTATAATGTCCTGAGAAAGATGGAAGGATCCTGAGGATCCTTTTTTTTTCCTCGAGGCGAGAACAAAGGAGAGTTGATTTCAGGGCCCCCAAACGGAATTTTGATTCTCTGGGTTTCATTCTGGTTAAATCTTTGGTTAATTTTCCTTTTCCATTTTGATTTGCATATTTCTTTTCATCCCTCACTTTGAAAACAGAAAAAAAAAATAGATCCAGATGGTGTGGACAGAGTGGGGACTCGGGTGGAAGAGGGGGTTTGGGTATGTAATAATCGACCGTACTGAACTTGATATTTGCTTTTCTTTTTCTTTTTCTTTTTCTTTTTCTTCTGGGGTTTTGTGGGGGAATGATTACTTGTGGTACTTCAATGAGAAGTATTAAAGAAAAAAGAAAACAAAGAGTGAAAACGATAGGTCAAGGTGGATGATTAGAAGTGCGAGGTTTTCATTGTGAGTAGGTGTTTAGAGAAAGAAAGATGATCGAAGTCCACATTTGCCAACATTTGGGAATGGGAGCAAGAAGGGATGAAATTAGACAGAAAGGGGGTTTACCAAAAAAAAAAAAAAGAAAAGAAAAAGAATGGATTAGGATGGGTTTCCTGAGAGTGAAGATTAAAAAACAATTTGACCTCTTCCGTGGTGTATGGGGTCTTCAATGCGATTTTTTTTTTGTGTTTTTTTTTTTTTTTTTTGGTCTCTATATATAACACTGTAGTTTAGCTGTGGTTGGATCTGGTGGTTTTCAACGAAGTTATTCTCTTTTTGATGGGCTGACAATTATCAACAGTAGGCAGGGCTCCTTCAGAAAAAGAGAAAAAAAAAAAGAACTTGCGAAGAAGCATTGCCCTCTTTGATTTCGATGAGGAGAGGAAGAAAATGGGATTTTAAAAGAAAAAAATTCAAAAAAATTCAAAAAAAAAAAATTCTTCACACGATTGTGTGTATAAAAAGAGGGGGAATGGTGCACAACGTGCTTGTGGATGGAACTTTTTTATGTTCAGAATTTTAACATTAGCTTTTGAGAGCTTTGTGCTTTGTGTGGATCCTGTGTACCATTTTTTTTTTTTTGATTGGAAAACAAAGCAACCCAGGATGAGAGAGAGAAACAGGATTAATAATAATGATTACAAAAAGCAAAACGAGGCCATCACCCACCATGAATGAATGAATTGATGCATGTTTAATTTACATTAGGCAAATTTGCCCACCAAATGCTTCCCATGCAAAAAACACAAACCCACAAATATTTTGCAAAAGAAAGATTCTCCTTTTCCATATTTTCTCAACTTTGGAATACCCCATGGACAGCTTTTCAAGAGAGTGAAAAAAGAGTCATGAGATGGCTGTGACCTTTTCAGTGCATTGACATAAATTTGGTCGATTTACCAGCTCAAACGACCATGAATAATTGATCCATGTGTGATGATTGGAGGTCGCCAAGTTTCGGTAGCAGTTGCACCCCACGCACCCAGTTCGCATTCGGGTAGCTGAATTTCACATGTAAAATCATTCCAGCATTTGGGCCACACAAAAAGTTGCACACACACATGGACGACCTTGTACACCTGAGATAGTGTCAACTTGGTGGCTGATCCTCGCAGCCTTTCGTGTGATTTTATTCTATTTTATTTTTCAGCCTTTTTTTCCCTTTCAGCCTTTTTTTTTCTTTCTTGGAACGGTCCCCACCCACCCACCAGCCTCCTCTTTTGAGAACATGCAATCAAATCCAGAAGTCCAAAAATACCAATTGCACTGCTTCCCTCCAAAAATCTCACCCTGTTTGTGGTTCGTCACGTGAGGTACACCACCAACTGAGGATGACTCAGTTCTGCAAGCTGGACAGAAAATGAAGAACAGGACGTCGATGGATTTCGGTGAACTCCCCAAACCGGCTTGCGTTGTCCCTACCATTCCACCCAGGCGATCGAAGCCAGGGGGCGTTGGGTGAAAAGAAGCAGAGAAGGAAACATCTTCCTTCGGCTAGCGGAACCTCGACGCACCTGGTTTTGCTGTTCGGCTGCGGTGCCTGGAGGTATGAATTGTTCTGCAGGTCATTTGTTTGCTTGCGCTTGAGCGTTTAAAAATGCACGGTTCCTCATTCCACTCGGCTGTTCGAGTTCTGGCGAGGGGTGAAAGTTCAAACGCTGCTGCAGTCGTAGTTTCACAACAACGTTCCTGTGCACAAATGCGCGTGCTGCCTGCTTAATGCTGGTCGCGCGCTCAGCGCTTTGTGGTTGGCGTCTTGTGAAACGCTCAAAAAACGCACCTTCCTCCCGGGCTCTGACAAGCTAGCTTCTTTTTTATTGCCTGGTGGCGCGAAATATATCGATATGCTTTACTATTCGCTTATTGGATACAATTTTGACGACTCAAAACGATGTTCTCGCCCAACCCCTGCTGAGTTCGTTTCGACCGCTTGAAGGGAGGAGAATGGTGGCGCAGCTCCAATCTGCACTTCTCGTGACGTGGGCTCTGACAGCCCTTTCCTTCTCGGTGCAGTGTCACGGGAGAAGTCTAGCCAGTGAAGGTGATTCGAGCGAGCACCTGAAGGCAATAGGAGTTGGAATTTTTATCACACGCAATAACGGGGCATCCCAGCTGAACCAACACCACCCGACACAATCGAACGCAAGGAGAAAACTCCAATCGCAGGGGGGCTGCTCGGAGTCGGACGACAGCGTGAATGCGGTGGGAGGCCATCAGTGTTGAATTCTGACAAGGGGTGCAAGTCAATCAATGCAGCAATCGGTGTGCTATGCTTTTCTGGTTTTTGGAGTGGCAGCGTGACTAAAATAATCTGCTCTTTCCAATGCTAGTGCTCCTCTCCTTCACAACGCAACCAAATCTGTGGATGTAGGTACTGGAGTGCACAAATTCAGTTCGACAAAACCCGGACAAATATGCAGGAGATTATCCATGCCATTATGACTCTTGGAGGGTAAGGCTCTTCTCCACCTTTTTGAACAGTCAGCAGTGCAGCTCTCTCTCTGACTGACACTGGGGTGATGATGCTGATGATTCTTCTGCAGCATGAGGTCGTGGGCAAAAACTATCCTCCCTTGAAAGTGCACGGCACCCTGACGCAAGTGGCCCAGCTGCACTCCGATGATCAAGCGAGGTTGGACCAGATGTCTCACTCAGGATCGGATGGATCATCGCTCGGCATCAGAGTGGATCGTGCAGGATTCGACTGGGGAAAAATCGGAGAGAACGTAGCAGTCGGATACGAGTCTGCCAAAGAGGTCGTCATGGCCTGGATGTGTTCACCCACCCACAGAAAAAACGTGATGAACTGCAATTACAACCTGCTCGGCATCGGGTGCTCCTGGTCTCAGCAAGGGTCGCACTACTACACGCAGAACTTTGGGTGTGCGGCGGATGATGTCTGTGAATGTGGTGCTTATCATCAGCCCAGCCCAGAGCCGTATTTTGAGCCCTATATGGATAACCACCTGCAGATGTTTTCCACCCATGATGCGGGGATGTATCGTGATCAGTCTAATGACCAGAACAACCAATGGGTCACTGAAAGCCAAAATGGGCTTCAAGAACCCAACAATAATCACCTTGCTCAGGTACTGAAGTAGGGAACTGTCCGATTGAAATACCCGGTCAAGGCTTGTTTTTCTTGCATCAGTACTCAATTTTTTTTGTACTGTTTGCAATAGTTTTGCTTTGGGGTGACTCCCTGCCCCCCACCCCCCACAACACAACACACACCATTTCTAGATGAGATTTTGATGCTCCATCCTCCATGCATTCCATTCCAAAAAAATTCAAAACACATGTATTAATGTGTCGTTTTTTCATTCTTTGTATGGATGGGTATGCTGCTGCATTACAGGTGGATGAATTGAACCAAGGTTTCTCTGGCGATTCTCAGCAAGGAGATCAGCCACGCAACCAGAGGCCGTCATTTCGAGAACAGTTCAATTCTTGTGCTCCAGGGGATCCAAACTGCTCCAGGATGCAAATGCAAACTAGGGCAGAATTACGCACCGGTCGGCTTAACCAGATGGAAGGCTGACATGTGTTTCAATTTCTTGCAGGGATTTCTTGTTGGTGATACAAGGAGCAATCCACGAATTATAAGAAAAGCAAAAAAACTAAACCTAGACTAAAACTAAACCTAAGATTTGAGAGGTAAAAAAAAAAAGGAGGGTTAAAAATGAGAGGGTTATATTTGTGATTAAGTATAAAGACAAAAAGAAAAAAAGAAGAAAAAAAAAAACTGGCGACATGTTTAAGATGAAGGTGGGTTGATTAGCATCGACCCTGGACCAAAGTACATAAGCTGCATTGTACTTTTCTGCAAACCGGGAATTTTGAAGTCGGCGTATGGGAATCTCATCCATTTGATCAAAGAATCAGTTCGGGGGGATCAAGATTGGGTATTGTGATCTAGAACTTGAACCTTTCCGTTACATGTACTTTTATCGCCCTCATATACAGCTTCATGGATTCGGCACGAACTGTATTGTGGGGGCAGTTGTCACGAGAAAATTATCGTGCAAGAAAAGAAAAAGAAAGAAAAAGAGAAAAAAAAAGCATAAAGCGAAAAATCTGGGCGAGTTTTCATCGAGATTGATGTCTGGGAGGTAAGCGAGAAAAAAAGGATAAAATGGTCGAAGATATGTGCATAGGGGGAAAAAAAAACAAGAAAAAACAAAAAAACGATGCATTTATTTATTCTTTTGATTTTTTTTGGAAGAGTATTGGAGCAGTTCCGTTGGGGTTAAAAGAACCGGTGGTTTGTTGATGATTATGAATAAATCACTGATATTATAGCTCCCTTTCATTGAAAAAAAAAAACGAACCTCCCCAGAGGGTGTAAGGATTGATTGGTTATAAAGATCGATGTAATTTCCTTCATTCATTCTGTTTGATATGCTTCTCTTGCACAGGTGTTGGAATGTCTGTTGTTTTCAGTGTGCGTGTGTTTTTTTGGAATTCCCGAGAAGGGCACTGAGGTTTGGAGATTTTGTGCGAAACCGCCTCCCCCTCTGAAATCAATCATACATTGATATATCATATATATATATTAATATATATATATATATATGCATATATTTCATTTATTTATTTTTTATCAAATGTTCAAACTTGGCTTGATTGATCCTTTTTTTTCATTTTTCGTTTCTGTGTGTGTGTTCGGCACCCTCTTTTGCTGCGTTGCCGTTTCGCCAATCCAACAAATTTGCTGCTGAAAAAATCGTCACACATCCTCACACTTTCCCGGAGGGTTCCGTACCTTTTCCCAGCCCTTGATTCGTTCGCGTGCTTCCTTTCAGCATCCTTTCAAAAGATATCTGGCACCGCGGAAAAAAGAAAGGAAAACAACCCCAAAAAACGAACGACAGCTCTTGATCGGTGGGGATCCTCTCTTCCGCTGTTACTCTCTCTTTAGTCGTCGTGGGGGGTCGTCGATTTTGCCTCTTCGTTGCGAGCGCTGGCGAGCGTTCTTTGTAAAAGGACACACACTCCTGCGGCCCGGTGAACGGAAGGGGGCCCAACTGCTCGAACCGGAATTGAACAGTGGAGCTGGAACACCCAACGGAAACGAGAAAACGCGCAAGAAATCACAAAAAAAAGGAACAGGAAAGATGCAGGCGGGTCGCTGGGACCAACACGACCTCAACACGCTCGATGGTCACCCCCGCTACCAGAAGGTACGATGATCCTCGCCTTCCAGTATCAGCGATTTCACCAGAACTGCCTTCCTGCTCGGAAAGTCAACGCTCTTCACGCTGATTTCTGTTTGAAATCGACAAAAAGCGTCTAGACCGGAATAACCCCTGCGGGAAACGTTGTATTGATGATTGGGTGAAGGAGCACAAACACCTTGGATTGGATTTTCGCTATAGATTCGCGACCTGAATCAAGGGACCTTCGGGTTCGTGCAACTGGCCTGGGACAAGAAGTCGAACCCTCCACAGCAAGTTGCTGTGAAATTCATGGAGAGAGGGGACAAGGTTGGTTGGGGGGGGGGGGGGGGGGGGGGGGGAGCTGTTTGCTTTCTTTTGGTCAAAGAATCCTCTGCCACCCATCAAGTATAGCAGACCCAGCAACAGGTTTATTGAAATCATCGACATCCTGAAAACTGTATGAAGGTTTTGGGTAGTGTGGGCCGATAGGTTTGGGATTTGAATGTGTGCGGGTGTGTGTGCGTTTTTTTTTTGTTGATGGGAGGGCAGGTGACGAAGTATGTGGAGGCCGAAATCTTGAATCATAGGATGTTGCTTCATCCACACATCATTCAGTTCAAGGAGGTGAGTGTGCCGTCTTCCCATTGCAACACTCCCCCCAAAAAAAATCTTGGTGCAAGTTTTGGCTGATTTTTCGATCAGGTGAAAGCACAAACTCTTTTCAAACTGTACGAAAACAAATCAATGTAAGGAGGAGGGGAAAAAAAGCCCCGTGGAAAACATAATGGCGTGGCAAATCTTTCGAAAGAGAAATGTTGTGTCGATATTCAAGGATGAGTCGAACAGTCTTGGAACGAGAAGTCGTGGCATTTTGTTTTCCAGGTTTTTCTCACCCCCAAATATCTCTGTATCGTGATGGAATATGCTCCCGGGGGCGATATGTTTGAATACGTGGTGAGGAAAAACGGCCTCAAAGAAGACGAAGCCCGGTGGTTCTTTCAACAGTTGATCGTGTCCATCGATTATTGCCACAGAATGGTGAGGATATGCACCCAAAAAAAAACACCAAAAAAAAAAGCTTGTAATGGAATTCTAAGGAGAGAAGAAATACGAAACTAAGTTTTGGCTCCAGGAGTTAGCATACTTTGTGAATTTTTCTTGTTCAAAAATTCAAATATGAAGGGTCTGGGATGAAATTGATTGGCAGAAAAAAAGCTTTAACAGGGAAATGCAAGAAAGCATCTTGTGAGCCCTTTTAACACTTCAAATGATTAAAAGAAGATAAAAAAAACTAGATAAATGGGACATACATTCATGAGGCTTACAGAAAGATGTACAAGCAATTGAAAGATGATGATCATTTTTGTTGCTCAGGGTGTGGCGAATAGAGACATCAAATTGGAGAACACCCTTTTGGATGGTAGTTTGAGGCCACTGCTGAAAATTTGCGATTTCGGGTATTCAAAGGTAATGCACGGAGGGGTTCACAGCCCAAGTTACCGAGACAATTGCTCGCTGGAGAAAAAACCTCAGTGTTTGAAAATTAGGATGACAATTACAAAAAAAAAGCAGCAAAGTGGCGGCGTCGATTGGTGAAAAATGTTTGCAAATGATCAGACATTTTCAGCACTCTTCCAGCAGGATTTTTGACTTTTTAATTTTTTTTTTCTGCACCTCGTTTGTTGAAGAATGATAGACTGCTTAGACATTTGACCCAGGAATTTCTTTTCCGAAACACACGCGTGTATAGAAATGTATGTCGTTTTAAAAACGATGCTACGTAGCGATATCAGTAGCAAAGCCCCTCGAACTCCTAATGTATGCACCAATACATGACAAATCTTTGAATTCCCCTTCTCTGCCGGTGATTTGACGCTAAGTCCATACTGGCAGATATATTTAGCTTGCAAATTCAATGCTTAGTCAATGGGGCTATCACCTCGACAGCACCATTTTTTTCAATTGCGCGAAGATCTCTTATTCTCAGCACCGAGTTCCTTTTTCTTTTGTTCAAGGCAAAAATGAACGAAGGGTGGAATTATATGTTCTAGTTTCGGGGGCGGGGGAGATTCGGAAGCATTGTACAGAGATTTTTTTTTTTTTCATCCTTTTTTTCCCCAGTTATTTGTTTAATTAGAATTGTCGAGGCCGACATCGAAAGCCCTTGTGCAGAGTGACACCTGGCAGTCGATAGCAAAATCCAAGGTCGGCACTCCATCTTACATAGCCCCAGAGATCATTGAAGAAGATGTGTATGATGCCAAGGTGGGGCTGTTTATATTTTCGTTCTGAAAAAAAAACAAGAAAAAATATTTGGAAAACCCCAATCC
The DNA here is from genome assembly GCA_030272585.1 of Bryopsis sp. KO-2023. Taxonomy (NCBI): domain Eukaryota; kingdom Viridiplantae; phylum Chlorophyta; class Ulvophyceae; order Bryopsidales; family Bryopsidaceae; genus Bryopsis; species Bryopsis sp. KO-2023. The sequence continues at coordinate 3,137,796 of BSYQ01000004.1, read as the reverse complement.
TCCAAAACCTTTAGACGAACCTAGGATATCGAAATGAAAATTCCTACTGACCACGGACTGACAGAGGGAAGGGGGTCAAAAAATCGAACGTAAAAACGACGTAAAAATGACGAAAAAGCGACGTAAAAATGACGAAAAAGCGACGAAAAAACGACTCCAGAGCGACGGACTCTCTACGATATGCCAGGTGTGTTTGAAAGCGAAGCGTTCGATCGAGAAAAATAGTCCCCACGTGGGTTGAAGGGGTGGTGATTAATTTTCCCTGTCGCTTTTTTTTTCGCCTTGTTGATTTTCAGAATGAGAAATTCCAGTCAGCCCCTGGATCCCGAGTGGGTACCCCTGCTTATCTGGCCCCTGAAGTGATTCTCACCACCACGGGGAAGAAGTATGATGGAAAGGTAAAAAAAAACAGAATTTCAATTTCCAATTTCAGGCGTCTCTCTATTGTGGAAGTCATCGGATGGGTTTAAAAGGAATTGTTACTTGGCCCCATCCCCCCCCTCCCCTTTTTTGTTTGGTGTTGATCAAATTGGGGGGGTTTACAGATCGAAAACCATTTTCCCGGTGGCATCCCTCTTTTATGTGTCATTCTTTTCCTCCCCCCATCCTTCCCCACCCCCCCTCCTCCCCAAAAAAGAGAGAGAAATATAGCAATATGTATGTTTTATCGAAGGAAAAAATTAACGAATGCTTAAATTGCACCAGGCAAACTTGCTCAACTGAGGTCAATATATTTTCTTTTTAAAACAAAGATACATAAAAAGATAAAGAAGATACATCTATATATATGTGTGTGTGTATCTATATATATAGATGTATCCTCTTTATCTTTATATATATATGTATTTGAAGAACTGTTTTTTTTTCTGCAGATTGCCGACATCTGGTCATGTGGAGTGATGCTGTTCGTGATGCTGGTGGGTGCCTACCCTTTCGAGCGACCGGAAGACAAGCACGACAATCAGAAACTGCAAAAAATGATTCAAAGAATATTGCGCGTGGACGTGGCCTTCCCACCCCACGTGCATTTATCGGACGACTGTCAGGATTTGCTCTCGAAAATCCTCGTCCGGGAGCCCCACAAGCGAATTTCCATTGGGGGCATTCAATCTCATCCCTGGTACATGAAGAATCTGCCCCCCGGGGTGAAAGAAATGAACAACAATCTCGTCATTCCTCATGATGGATTGCAGGTGAGTGAATTTCAGGGGGGGGGAATGATGACTAGTTCAAGGAAAAGCTGAAAAGTGGGAAAAAGGAGATGTACTACATACATAGGGGAAAGAAATAAAGTTATCGGATCTTTTTGTGGTGAATGATTTTGATGTTTGCTGTTCCGATTTCCTCCATGTTAGATTTTTTGGGGGGGGGAGTAAAAATCCGTCGTGTCCTGAAGAAAAAACCAACTAATTTTGATCCTCGTTTTGCTTAAGACGCTGGAAGAAATCGAGGCCATCGTCCAAGAGGCCAGACGCCTCCCCATGGCTCCCAAAGGTTTCATGGATGATCTGGACGAATATCTGGATGATGCCATGAATGCTGACGATGGGGATTTCGTTGGCTGAGCTCGTAGCCGCCTTTTTGGCCGGAAATGGCTGATCCCATCGTTTCCTTCCAGCCGTTTTTCCGATAAGTCGAGGTGGTGATCATTCGGTTTCATATTTGGAAGGAAAAATATTGGTCGGGGATATGTGGGGTTTGGAGGGGGGAACAGGAGTTTAAATTGTATTTTCATATGATGCAAGGGTTATTCGTGGGGGAGACTTTAATCAGGGACACATCGGATGGGCGGGCTTTCAGTTTTGTGTGGTCGATGGTTTCTTTGTGTGCTTCTTTAATGAGGAATGTGTTTGGGTTATGTCAGGTTGATTGATGTTTTTGGTCAGGGGGGATTTTACATTTGTAGATCTATATTTGATTGGTTTAGGGTGGGACATATGAAGGGCCGTTATTTATAGACTTGGAAGAAAAAAAATCGCCGATTACTTTTTTTTGGTGGAGTGATGTCTCGAAAATCATTCGGTGGTAGTGAAATCCCGATCTTGTTGGCATAATGTTGTGTGTGTGTGTGGTCGGTGCAAGATTGTTTTGCTTTTTTTGGTTTTTTTATTTGCACGACAGGGGGAAAAGAAAAAGATGTGGCTACCCAAAGAAGGAAACTAAAAACCAGTCAGTTTTCTGGGTTTTCTTTGGGGGGGGGGTTATGGGAAATGGAATGGATTCAGTTTTAAACAATGATTGTGGAATGATTGGATGAGACGCAAAAAAAACACAAGCAGGCGAGGCCTGGCCAAACAAGAGCAATTTTGTCCTGATTATGACCCCGGGGGGGGGGGGTTGCATGTATATGTATTATATGTATATGTATTATGCTGTGAACAAAAAACGTTGGGAAGCACTGAGTTCGCAGCATCTCGCAGAACTCTTGTTTGCAAGGGTTGGGCAAGGATGGGTGAGTAGGAATGAATTGAGATTTTTTCCCCACCAGAGAGCGTATGCATCTCAACCAGCTTCCAACAAAACAAACCAACCTCTCCTGCAGCATGTTTCAACATTCAGTTGACCAATGTTAGCTTCAACAAACATTCAGCAGGCCACGTCTCTTCTTTCAAACCCAAGACTCTATCCCTTCAAGTTACATTCCCACCTGGATTGTTCACAAATATACATATATATATATAATGAATGAATGTGATGATTGTCTGTGCGAATTCCAGTGTTTTGGGTAGGATGTGAATTTGGTATTCGTTCTTTTTGAAAGAGTGCACAGATTCTGGGATTCCTTCTTCATGTGATTGTCCGATTGCATACAAGTCGATCCACTCAATGCAGTAAGTGATGGTGATTAGGTGACAATGCCTTACAAATGTTGGATCTTTCTGAGAGAAAAGAATTTGAATAAACTGAGGGATTCCATGGATTGAAAAGAAATATCCTTCAAAAAGAAGGAAGAAACTCAACAGTGCTCAACAGTCAGAAAAACAGTTGGCAATTTCATCGATTTGCATTTGGATGGTTTTTAGCTGCTTCCAAACTTGATCATCCCTCACAGTTGCACGGAAAAACACAACGAAACAAATATCGCCGCACAAAGGGTTTCTGAAATGACAGGCCATCTGTCCGTAAACAATCCAAAATAAATCCCCAAAGCCAAAAAAATTCAAGAAAACACTGGACCTCCAAAATCCAATACTTCCAGTACCGAACCAATTCTTCATCCCAATTCTTTCCAAAGGACAAAAAAAGCAAGGAGCACGATTCCTAAGAAAGAGACTGACTAAAACCAATCCAATGCTGGGAACTGGAGGAAAATAGGGAGAGGCTCCTTCCCCCCCCTCCCCCCCTTTCTAAAAAAAAGCAGCAATTCATCGACTTCACTTTGCGATAATGTTGAGAATTTTCCCCGGAACAAAAATCACTTTTTTGATATCTTTTCCATCGATTTGTCTCTGGACGGTCTCCAGCTGCTTGGCAGCTTCCATGGCGGCATCTTGACCCTCGTCTTTCCCGATCTCAATCATCCCTCGCATTTTGCCATTGGTTTGCACCGCAATCTTTACCACTTGCACCTGGGACAAAATTGAATAACCACCATGATTAACGAAAAAGCCACAGAAAAGCCTTGCCAAACGAAGCACACCTTTCTTCCAGGTATAGCAGAAGAGACAAACAAACAAACACCACATAAATGCATGTTGAGATTGGCAATTGGGTTCTTTTCAAAATGAAAAAGGAAGGAAGAAATAGCAGGGGGTTTGCTCATGTGGGCACGTTTGCTTTTGAGACTGCCCTCAGCCAGAAACCAGCAGAAACAGCCGAGGCATTTCTATCGATGGGTGCTGACCCGAAGATGGTGTCACAGGACCTCAAATAAATGAAACTCAACCCTCCCAGATTCCATTTGAGTTCCGTCCAGCATCAAACGTAGATTGGAAGCATACCTCCAAAATCTTCTCCTCCCAGATAGGCCAATCCTCGTACGCCAGGCTGTCGGGGTGGCCCAAGTTGCTCCACAGCTCCTCGGCCAGATGGGGGGCATAGGGTGACAGCAGTTTCACGAAAGGCTCCAGGGCAGCTCGCGGCCGATTTTTCCATTTTGTCGCTCCATTGGAGAATTCCATCATGGACGAGATCGCCGTGTTGAAACGAAGTTCCTCAGTGTCTTCTGAAACCTACAGCAGTTGGATGGATCGACTCAGCCAAAAATCGACTTTTGAAACGGTATCCAACCCGTAGAAACAAGAATTGCAGCCCCCATGATCACATTTCAAAAATCAAACCCGTAGAAGAAAGAATTGCAGCCCCCGTGATCACATCTCAGAAATCACCTTTTTGATGGTCGTGTGAAGGAGTCTCAATTGGTCGTCGCTCGGAGGGTCATCTGTGCATCCCTGTTCAAAGAGGCGATTGACTCTGGCCAGGAAGCGATGGACGCCCTCCACGCTGCGAGTGCTCCAAATCTACACACTATCAACATGCAATGAGTGAACCGGACGTGCATTGAAAAATCAAAACAAATCAACCTATCATGAAAAAACATCCATCGATGACAGAATCGAGCCGCCGCCGCCCCCTCCTCTCCAAAAATGCTCCCTCTACCTTCGGTGCGCTATTTTTTGGGTTACTAGAGTTCATATTTGTTTGTCTGTTTGTTCTTTCTCGATGGAAGCAGTGAGAATCGTGATAAGATTTTCAAAGCTAAACCTTGGCGGCGAAACAACAGTCGAATGCTGGACTCACCTTTGTGTCGATCAGGGGCCCCATGAACATTTCGTAGAGCCTGAGGGAATCGGCACCGTACTGCATCACGATGTCGTCCGGGTTGATCACATTGCCTCTGCTCTTGCTCATTTTAAAAACCCGAGCCGCTACCGACACTTCGGGGTTCGATTTCAACACGTAACCATCTCCTTTTTTCTCCACGTCAGACGCTTCCACACTGTCATCGACCACCAACGAAAAAAAATCTCAATCAACGATTTGCTCGAACAAAAAAAAAAATCAAAGCATTTGAGAATTTGACGTACTTACCCCTTTCCCCTTACCCAACAAGTGGAAAAGAAAACAGAAGCGGAAAGTTCATGCGATCAAAATAACAGTTGAGGAAATAGTCATCCCCACACATGCTGGAAGAATGTTCGATGATAAAAGAAACTGAACGGGAAATATATGTACAAATCTTTCATTCGCACGCACCAAAAAGCTCAAAATCTTAAAAAGGAAAAAAAAACAAAAACAAGTTGACAGTTGAATATCACCTGATCGCCTCGGCGCCCTCATCCTTTTCTTTGACGTATTCTCCTTGCGAATTCTTGAAGACGGAGTATTCGACTTCGCCCAAAATCATACCTTGGCTGACCAATTTGCCGAAGGGCTCCTTCGTGGTAACCACCCCCAAATCGTATAGAACCTGATCAAAACAAAAACCATTCATCCGGCCCCCTCCCCATCCCACCTCATGACAAAAAAAAAACGACATTTGGTTTGAAATTTGATCCAGCCTACACCAATCCACAAAAATACATTTTCTTTTTTTGGCCTTCTGAAATGACCCGAATTAGAATCCCACCTTGTGCCAAAATCTGGCGTACAGCAAATGCAGGACCGCATGTTCGGCTCCGCCAATGTACAGATCCACGGGCATCCAGTACTTTTCCTTCTCGGGATCGATCGGGGCCGTAATGTTATCAGGGTCGATGAATCTCAAATAATACCAGCAAGAGCCGGCCCATTGTGGCATGGTGGAGGTCTCCCTCCTAGCTGGTCGGCCCGTTTTGGGGTCGGTGGTCTCGACCCAATCTGTGATGTTCGCCAGCGGGGATTCGGGGGTGCCGCTGGGTTTGAAGGTGTCGGTGTCTGGTAAGGTTAAAGGCAGTTGGTCCTCCGGGACTGCAACTGGCTCCTGAATAATTGGAAAATGACAAATATTGGTGAGACTTGGGGAAAATTGTTAAAACCTCGTCAATATGCCAAATCTGCTTGTGATGATCTGAACGAGACCCTGATCCACCCCCTAAAAAAGAAAGTAATAATAGTAGAAGACGCTTGGTTGAACAATGGTAATCTTGGTTAGCACCACAGCATTCCACGCTTTCTGGTATTGTCAAAGTGTGTGTGTGTGTGTGTGTGTTTCTTCCCTTTGGCAAGAAAAGGTATCCCTTTTCTCTCTTAGTTTTTGTTTTTTACCTCAGATCCTTCTGGGTACAGAATTGGGAAGGGCTCCCCCCAGTATCTCTGTCGGGCGAACAGCCAGTCCCTCAGCTTGTAGTTCACTTTTTTCGATCCAATGTTTTTGGATTCCAACCATTGTAGCACTTTCTGCTGTGCCTCCTCTGTGCCCATTCCATCGATGTTCAAACCGCTGGCTTCGTTCGACGAATTCACATTCACCCCAGCACCTGCATCCACACAAAAACTCAACCATCAATAACGAACTCCTTCTGCCATTTAAGGCATGTGTTCCTTTTTGTTTTTGCTGCAACACATAGAAAATTGACCCCGGGAAAAGGGGGAAAAAACAGCAAAAAAACAGCAAAAAAACAGCAAATGAATTACCGGTGAATGGCAAGTCTGCTTCTTGTTCGCTCCCGCTGATTACGGGGGTGATTGGCAAATCAAAAGTGTTTGCAAATTCGAAGTCTCGAGAATCGTGTGCTGGGACTGCCATGATGGCTCCGCTTCCATAGCCCCCCAAAACGTAGTCCGCCACCCAGATGGGAATTCGATCTCCGGTTGCTGGATTCAATGCCCAACTGCCTGCCCAAAAACAATCTCTTCAATAATAATTAAAAAAAAAGGGAATTGAGCGGAAAAAAGCCTGACAGAAAAATCCTGCTATCGAAAAAGTTTATTGAGAAACACGTTCAGACGAAAAAGATTTGGAAATTTGTTTAAGAAAAAACAAATTCCTTAACGGATTAGTTAATCTTTCCAGTCGAGCTGTTTGAGAAAGGAGTCGGGAAGAGAAGTGACAAAGAAGCTGCCGAGCATGATTCATCCTGTTTCAAGAACTCGGTCAAAATGAAACGATGGCCCACCAGTGAAAACGCCAGATTTTTCTTTCTGGAGCTCCGTTCTTTCCAAGTCAGACTTTCTGGCTGCCTTTTCTGCATACTGTTCGACTTCTTCCCTTTTTTCTGCCGACACCAAATCGCTCAACGAGGGATGTTCCGGAGCCACCACCATGTAAGTCGCTCCGAACAAAGTGTCCGGCCTGGTGGTGTAAACCTCCAATTTGGCTCCGCTTTCCATTTTGGAGCCCTCTCCTGGTAGCACCTCGAAAAAAATTTCTGCACCCTGAACGTAGTTTGCACATTTCCAGTCAAATACAATGTCGAAATATATCATATAAAAATGATTAAAAAAATAAATAATATAAATTGGAAAAAAATTACAATAGTTAGTGAACAAATGAAAAAGACAAGGAATGGTTTGGAGTACGCTTCTCTTTTTTGTTTCCCAATTACAAAATTCCATTTTTTTCGATATTTTTCCTCAATAAATCCACCCATACAGCAGGGGTGTGAGAATGTTTTTGGAAGAAAAAGCCCAAGAAAAAGGCCTCCGTTGTTCGCACACCTCCGATCGTCCAATCCAGTTTCGTTGCATCTGTTTGATGCTGTCAGACCAATCCAAATCATCCAGATCCTCTAACAATCTGTCTGCATATGCTGTGATTTTCAACATCCACTGTTTCATGGGGAGTCGGAAAACGGGGTGATCCCCCCTCTCGCTCTTTCCGTCGATGACCTCCTCATTGGCCAAAACCGTCCCTGCAAAAAATCCCAACAAAGTTTTGCATACACAACCCAGCCAAATCCTCACTCTTTTCTCACTCTTCTCCCCTCCCCACACACATGCACTCCTCTCTCTCTTGAAATATATATATATATATATATATATATGAAGGCGAAGTTTCTCTCTTTCGCGTGCATATGTTGCTTTTTTCTTCTTCCTCACCACAAATCCCAAAGGCTCAATTATTCCACACTGTTCGATCGTCAGAACACCTCGATGCCTTTTCTTTGTGTTGTTTCTATTCCGCTTTTTTTTTCTTTGGTTTTGGTTTCAATTTTTTCATTGGGGCCCTCCAGAGATGAGAAGCTGCTGTCGGTGATCAACAACAGATTCGAGAGGTTGAAAATTACCTAAGGCAGGGCACCAATTCACGGGGACCTCAGCTTGGTATGCCAACCCACGTTCGAACAGCTGCAAGAAAATCCACTGGGTCCACCTGAGCCCAGCAAAACAAGTCAAATATACAGACAAACCATCATAACCCCGGGGGTGGGAGCGGGGGTGGGGGACTATGTAAGCCAGCTCCTATCCTTTGAACCATTAAAGCAGAGGTTCACACGAACAACTCGTGAAATTTATTTCTCGGGCGAAAAAAAACACCTGTAAAGAAACAAAAAAACACACCTGTAGTAATTTGGGTCGGTGGTGGCAATTTCTCGATCCCAATCGTAGGAAAATCCCAAGGACTGGAGCTGCTCCCTGAATCGGTTCACATTCTTCTCGGTGGTTACTCGAGGGTGTGTGTTCGTCTGCACATCCAATCAACATCAAAACAGATTCCGTTATATCACTAACAACAATGGCCAAAAATCCCATCGATGCTGGGAATTTGTGGCATGCATGCATTGCATTGAAACCAGAAATCAAGGTTCAAGTTTCAACAGAATAAAAACATCGGATGCGCAATGAAATCTTGAGTCAGTCGTGGGTTTCCAGATTTTCACCTGGAGGGCATATTGCTCGGCAGGTAATCCGAACGCATCCCAGCCCATTGGGTGCAACACATTGAATCCTTTCATTCGCTTGTAGCGAGCGATGATGTCTGTTGCAGTGTAACCTTCTGGATGTCCAACGTGCAATCCAGATCCACTGCAAAAAAGTATCCCCCACAAAAAGGCGATTTTTAAGAGAAAAAAAATCCCAGTAAACACATGCCAACCTCACTTTATCCCCTCATGATTCCATTTTTCAATTTTGTGGTCAGGGTGCATGATAGTTTTTTGTCCAGAGAAAAAATATGGGAAAGGAAAAGATGTTATCATTGGATTTTGCATTGCTCACCTTGGATAAGGAAACATATCCAGCACATAGAATTTGGGTTTAGTCATGTCCACATCTTCCGGAGTTCTGAAAGTCTTGTTTTCTGCCCAGTATGCCTGCCATTTCTCCTCCACTTCAGTAAAAGGATAGGCCGTCGACTTTGCTTTTCCTTCAGCCCCGTTCCCGTCGGCCTCAGAGCCGAGAGTCTGTTGATGCTGCGGAGTCGCGACCTGGGTTTGCCCCACCGAACATCCCACTCGCGTCGAAAAAGGAAGCCTTGCAGCGAATGCACGTTCAGGAACACGGTAGCGAGGGGCGATGGACGGTTGGGATTTGCGATGGACTGCAGCGCTCCTTCCGACCCAGGCCAGTGAGGGTCGGCGGCAAGACGATGAAAACGTTCGAAGGAGAGCCTCAGTTCGCGCGGTCGACGACCACATGCTTGTTTCCGCCACAGGATTGGATTCTGGACTTTTGACCTTCAAATCTCGGATGACGGGCTGTGACAAAAAATAAAAAAACTGCTCCGCCTGCGTTTCAAAAACGACTCAAATCAGTAAACGCCTTCGTCGCTGGAAGTAACGCTAACCACTCTGCAAAGCACGATCGGTGTGTCCGATCTCCAGCAAAAAAAAGTGCCCCTGCATTCTGAGCCCCAGTCGATTGTTTGCTTCTCTATGAACACAATGGCACCCATGCAAATGCAAAACGTTAGAATCGTGAACATACCTGAGTGTCGACAGATCTTGGTGGTATACTGACACTCGACGGAGGCTATATACACGCCTGGAAGGCGTACTGCGAATCAAATGAACAAGCTTTCAGTTGCAAGAACGAGTGATAATAGAACACACACTGCCCCAGAATCGGCAGAATAAAAACAAAAACACACAAACACATTCACTCTTCTTTATCACTCTTCTTTTTCGTACCTAGAACAAGGCTGGCAAACCTACCAACCAATAAGGTGGCAGGTCTGTCGTCGGGAAGTCCACACCGTGCTCGGCAAAGAAATCTGCCACGGCGCCATGGTAGTCACACAAGGGGAGACCACTCGCTGCTGCAACTGTTGATTCGGACAATCAATGCAAAAACGATTCAATCACCTTACTAACTCAATATAAGCAATCAAAAATCCATGTGAAAAATTCAGAAACAATTACCTGACAATCTGTGATAGAAGTCGTCCAGTGATTCCCGAGTGAAAATCCAATCGGGCATCACTAAGACGACTCCATCACCGTCGGAAGGACGGATTGCAGCTCCAGAAGATCGACACGAGTACACAAAAGAGGTACACGTATCCACGAAGAAGACGGTGAGCGGACCGTGCACCTCGACCGCCGCCACAGCCGACCCACTCCTCAGCCAAGAATCCTAGTATAAACATCAGAGCTACCTTTAGGAGGAGTTCATGGATTGCAAGGAAATTGTATGCACAACTCACAGATGATAACGACAAATAATGCTCGAAATAATACTCACAATCTGACACCAAGCGTCGTGAAACTGGATGAAGAGGGACTGGTGCGCGAGGACGCGGTTGTCGCAAAACTGCGAAGCGAAAAGGACTTGTTTAGTCGCAAGTTAGAGTGTGGTTCGTTTCTTTTAGACAGAAAAGCGACAGTGTAATCAATGTCATTCGTCGTAACAGCGAAGCGCACGGAAACAGACTCACCTCATCTTCAGCGGAGTGGTCGAGGCGTGGGTGGAACTTCACAAGGGCTCCTGTGGTCGCATCCAGGGAGCTGGCTGGGGGTTTGACCTCCTCCTTCTTCTTTCCCCTCCAAAGGTAGCATGCCCCCGCAACCGTCGCTGCGACTGCGCAGGCCACAAGTGTAACCAAAGTCGACTTCATCGCTGTCGCTGTGGCGCTTCGGAAACAGGTGGGTTCTTTTTGACCTGGAGAACGCGGAAGGGGTTGCCTTTGGTGCTGCCTGTTTGACTGGTGAAATTCCGGGGAAAAACAGGGGGATAAAGTATTGCGCGCGCAAAACAGTTAATACGGTTATTCAAATTTGTTTGGTTTTAAACCGTGTTATTGGAATTGTGGGCGTTAGCACATAACCGTTGCCAGAAACCGTATTTTCCAAAAACCCATGTTGTTGGTGAATCAATTATGAGACCACCTCTGATTCATTCATACAGACAATGCAAACAGTTTAAAGAATTATTTACATAAGTCATATGATTTACATGCATGTGCCTCAAGTTCCCAACCACAGCACTTCCATACAATCCCAACAACGCCTCATCACAACTCCTACACCCTCATTGCCTGAAAATTTCCAGTCATTTACACAAGTTTCACCCCTGGCTACTTGCAAGGCATGGTGCAGAACTCATCAAGACTCCCAGTGTCGTGTCGTGTCGGGCTGTCACAGCAAGTGTTTTGCTTTTCTTCCTTTTGAGTCAATCCCAACCGTGTGATGCAACGGAATCCAATGGGGGTGATCGGTATAAGAGCAAGGATATCTTTATATCGATACAGAGAAGACGTTGTGAGATTTTCCAAGTTTTTGTCGAAGGAAGATAACAGCATGTCGCACGTTTTATTGGAAAGAGAAGGGGGAATTAGGATGCAGCCGTTTTTTAATTGAGGAGGAAGAAACCTGAAACAGTGGCTCAAACATGTCAAGAAATACTGCTACGCCTGTGGATCATCTTGTGGACTATATTGTTGTGGCCAGCGAAATCTGCCTCCACTTATTTTCTCCATGAAGAAATGATTGAACACACAAAACACTGTTGAATGCAATAGCCGCCACAAATTGTTTGAACCAAGGATCGAACACAAATTGTGTTTGTTTGCACATACAGAAGTCTTACAAATTTCATTTCCAAGAGCTATTCCTATTTCCCCACAATCAACATTGTCTCAGCCTGTTCGTCACACGCTGCGTCCCCAATTGTCAATTTTCCACCACCACATTCCATAGAGACTGCGGCCAAACTTTATTCTGAAACATCGCTACACGAATGAACGGCTTGTCAAGGAGCGCCATCAACAGTGCATCCACTTCCCCCCTGCCCAACACCAAGTCCTCCTTGACGGCCCCATCCTCAGTGCTGTAATAAGCCTTCAACGGCTCCACCTCAATCGGCTCCGTGCCAAGTTTTAGAGACAGTTCGTCCGCCAGAGATAGTATCCTGGACAGCACGCTCTCTGGGCTCGGGCACGTGCGAATTCCGGCGGCGTCCAGGAGCTCCCCAGCCAGGAGGTACCGATCTTCTGGATTGTCTGGGTCATGTAAAACTGTCCGAACAAACGGCTTCCAGTAAATATCCACCTTCTCCCGTGCAGCGACAGTAAATGGTTTATCTTGTGAATTCAGAAACTCCGAAAATCGACGCTTGCGGTTGTAGTTTACAGTTTCTGCTGATTGGGTGGCATCCCCTTCATCATACATTGTGTTGTCGTTGCCCTTCTCGTCTCGCTTCCTTTCTGATGTGAGGGGGGCTATGGACACGATACAATCCAAATCCAAGTCCATCGAGCCGTGTTCGTTTCCTGTCGGTCCATTCTTTTCTTCCGTTTTTATCAGGGGGAATTGTGCTTTCAGCTCGTCATACCCCATGGAGTCCCAAATTTCGACGTTTTCCTTGTGAGAGGAGGAATTTTTCTGCCTCTTGGGATCCGGACCATCGATATCTGTCTGGTGTTGCCTTGATTTCTTGCAGTTACTAGATTTGTTTTTGTACGTGTCGTTTTCCATGGCAAGCTTGTGCCGCCAGAGTCGTCCCGCTAAAGTTTCGAAACGAGCGAGGGTTGGCCGAACGTACACTGCAAGCCTGGAACCCTTGCTTCCATCCTTTAGAGCACAAGTAAGACACATGGGAAGCGGTTTATCCTCACCGCCGACCATCCCAAGGAAGCACAGAGAATTACACCGTGAGCAGGGATTGCTGCCGTGAGGCCAGTCTATTTCCAGAATTTTCGCACCCCGACCCTTCAGCTCCATTCGCTGTTCTCGCTGCTTTTGGATGGTCGCAACGTACTCTTGAATCACCACAAGTTGTGGCTTGGTCGGTTTGGTTTTGAATTTCTCGAGGTGCGAACCTGAAAAACGATCGTTGGGGCAAAGCGACAATCAGAAATGCACGAGTTCGTTTGCACAACACACAAAAAAACACGCACGTCTCTGTAACATCCCCTACCAACTGAAATCGCTTCACGGCAAAGCAGCTCTTCGTGTGGAAGGATGTGGGTCGTTCTCAGCGATCCATAACGCTCAATAGCTTGTCTCCCAATGGGAAACCATTCGGGCAGGGCAAAATTCACCGCCTCACCAACGTTGAAGCCTTGAGAAAAGCCTCCATGATACGATCTTGGAAAAGTAACGATGAATTCCCCAGGCCTTTGAACAGCTCTGTACACAGGGACATCTGGTCCAACAGCCACAGTTAGAAGACATCTCGCCTCATAAACACCCAACAGAACGCTACCAGAATTTGAACGCTCCAGGTCTGTTAAACGACAGGTGATACTCACTTGCTTCAATCAGTGGCTTCGGTGTGAACATCGTCGTCTTCAATATCAAGTTGCTGAGAGCTGCAGCTCTGATATTGGCATCTTGTTCACCCATAGCCCGTTTGGTGTCCAGTGCACTCTTGTACACCTTGTCCAAGCACACCTTTTCAAATCCATCGGCCCCGTGTGCTGGAACTCCGTACCACACTTTGGGTGCCCCCGCATGCATGTAGTTTATGCTGTGCATGAAGTGATCTTCGACATGCCAGTAGAACGTCGCAAAGAGGGCCCCGATATACAGCATTGGACTTGTGATGCCAGGAAGGTCACCGTGAATGTGGCGAAGAACAGAGTCTCGGGCTTTGCCCAGCATCTAGAAACATCCCAGAAACACAACAATGCAATCAGGTGCTGAAGCGATGCGAACATCTTTCTAGTCCTGGAGTTTTCTGCCCGGATGCAAATCTCAAAATGCTTTCGCCTCATCCGTACCCCCCAACACCAATCTGCAACATCTGGGACCATCAACATGTGGAAATGGTGGTGTTTCTTACTGAGAGATTCCATTTGGTGTCGCCGACGGTGTATTTTCCCTCCAGGCCTTTGCAGAAAGCTGTTCCTTCCAAGTCATTTCCATACTCGACATACATGGGCTTCAAATTCTCGCATGTCCTTTGCCGCCAATATTCGGCCTGCAGAACACTGCATCATGCTAAGACTCTTTCTGCCCCTGGGACTGACTGGGAAGCGCCCCCTTGGATATCAGTGCTCTCAAAACTTGTCAACTTTGTGACTGCACGATGGTGAGGGGGATCTCATCTTCAGACGTTTGGTGAAAGGATGTGGTTTTCTGGTGAAAATCGTCACCTCGACAATCGCTTCGGGAGCGCGACTGTACATCCCAAGGGTCGCTTGGGCTATCTTCATGGTGTTCTCCCTATACTGGCTGAGAGTGAAGACCCTGAGAAGAAAAGCCATGGCAGGAGGTTAGCTGCATTGAGGGGAACACAGAGGGATCCGACGAACGTCCTGACGCGACAACTCACTTCTCGACCTCGAACAACAGGTCGTTCTGCCCAAAGTGTTCCCAGTTGTGGTCCCTGAGTTTCTGATGACGAACAGAAAACGTGAACTCGTCAGAAAGGCCGACTTCTCTATCGAACCCCGGGGGAGGAACTATCTTGCATATTCCTGCATCAAGACGTCAACAAAGCGCGGGATTTACACTCCAGCACGAGCACAAGCCGGCTTTGCACAGCGGTACCAGAAAAACAAAGCGGAGAAAAGCATTCCCCCCCCCCCAACCTTTCTGAGCTGCTTCTGGTTCGATCTTTCGGATGTATGCCAAAGGGTCCTCGAATTCTTCCTTGGTGGGTCGATACGTTTTCGCAGACTTCACTTTCTTGAGCCATTTCAGCTCAGACATCAAAGCCCCCGTCAGTCCCTGTTGCAACAAGACGCAAATAGAGTCACAGGCAATCGAACAAACGGGATTTTCCCAGGCAAAAAAAACACAGACGAACAAAGCAACCGTCAATTCCAGAGCTCACTTTCGCTTTCGGGGCACCTCGTCTCTCAACCTTCGGTGCATTTTGAGCTTGTGGACTCGCTGCGCCCAAAGATTTCTGTGTCGTCACTTGGTCGTCCGTAGCCTTACCTCCTCCGTTCCGCATGACGTTCGACAGCGCTCGTCACGTGCTCTCGAGGATTCCCTGTCCACTAGCTTTTCACCCACTGCGATACTTCGATACCCACCCAGCTTTCTGTTGCGTTCTCTTTGGGGAATCCGCCACAGGACAAAGAACGAACGTTCAGAAGCTGCTATCGCTACCTTTGCGGGGAAAACAAACTTCCTTTTTCTCCCAATTTCCATGCACATCATTGTCAAATGATAATGTTGCTCTTGGCTCAGTCTGACAAATTGCTCTTGCCAGAAACTCCAAAAGCAGTCTTCTGGAGAAATAAAAACCAAGGCCTGGAGAGGGGTGCTGAACGCGCACTCGTCGTTGCAGGAGGTTTTGTCAGATGGCCAATTTCGATGGTGAGGTGTAGAACTTCACCTTTGGCGTACGTTTCGTAGCTCAACAGACGAGGCCCTGACACTCGTTTTGTCGAACATCCTCAGAGGGCAGGGTCTACTCTGCGCAAATCTATCGACCGAACGAAGAAGGCGATATCGGCGATGTACAAACCACGGTCGGAAGGGAGGAAAAAGAACAAGTGTTCAGGAATTTCATCACCCGTTTCGAGCGCATCGGGGGTGGCACTTACGGGTGGGAAACTCTGCTTGGAAATCCACTTTTCGACTCTCTTTGGTGGTGCCTTGTGGTGCTCAGAAGAGCTCAGAGGAGAGGATTAGAATTTACTGTCTGTTTGGGTCATCCTGCAGGGACCGTCTGTTTCAAACCAAGAGCGTCCTGGAAGTCGAGATAGACGACCTGGCTGCGTTCAACGCCAAGTTGAAGCAGGACCTGGTGAAGAACCCCAGTGAACACTTGCCACTGGTGAGCTGTCCCGAAATCAAGTTCCCCACTTCGACCAATCTTGATTGCTCCAGTAGAAGAGCCTTCTGCCGACATACCTCAATGATCAAAAGTCACATGAATCGTCCCCAGCATGTCTGGCTTATCGAGTTGAAACAATAATATATATATATTTTTTTAATTATGAAAAAGATGTTTCTTCAGGATAAAAAACTTAGCATCCTTGGATCGAAATTGGGAGTCTGTTGTGGTTTTTGATCATTGAATGAGCTCTGCGAATCTTTTTTTTTCATTTTCGGTTGGCACCTGACAATCGATTGGTCAAGGTGATGATAAATTATCAGATATGAGTGTGTATCCGTTTTTAAAATAATACTAAGGTACATTCATAAGCAAATCAAACCGTGTCCACAGCTAGGTGATGTCAGATGTGAGTAACATGTTAATCATTTGTTTTCTCAGTTCGAGAGAGCTGCTGCTGGGGTCCTTCGTGATTACATGGCTACGCAAACGGACGAGCAAATGGCCAAGGTCCAAGAAGAAGTGCACCTCATATTGCATGCGTCCAAAAAGGATGCTTCCATCGAAACCTCCGCCAGAAACATTATGGTAAAAAATCAAATCGCAATAATGTTGAGAAAGCACCAATGAAAATTGTTAGTCAGGAGCCGAGATGCGCACCGTAGCTTTCTTTTCTTTTCCTTTTCTTTTTCTTTTTGCAATAGAAAATGGTTGATCATTTATCTGGATTCTGGAAATTAATGTCCACCCTCCTCTGATTTCTCGAGGTGCAGATCCCCAGTTTGAAGTCCAGTTTGCTCGGCTCCAATTTCTGACTGTTTTTTTGTGTGTGTTTTTTTTGTCAGGCTGAGAAGATTTCTCAACTCGTTCAAGTTCCTGGAATTATCATTGGCGCTGCAAAACCGAGGGTGTGTTGGTTGCATGCATATTGCATTGCATTTCTGATAAAACAAAGAAATTAAGAAAGAAAGAAAGAAAGAAAAAACTCTGCAAGGTCAAAGTCAGCTCTTTCTGTGTTAAGCACTGTGCACAGAAAACATAATCTGGAGGATTCCAGAATCCTCCAGAAGTCTCCAAAATCATTTGTACAATTCGGCAAATAACAACCTAACCAAAAACTGACACTGACGAATGAGAGGTTTTCTTCACTGTATTTTTTTCACTGGTTAAACAATTTCTTGTTCATGCAAGGTCAAACTCCAGCACCAAATTTTCGAAACACCATTTTTCTTAAAGAAACGAAGTATTGTTATTATTTCGTCTCAAGTCTGACATGGGCTGCTGCAGGTTCCGGCTCTGATTTTCATTTTTTCTTGATCATTCCTTCAGGCGAAGGCAACGTACATGACCATACAATGCAAGGATTGCAAAATGACGACGAGCATCGCGGTCAGTCCAGGGATGGGGGGTGTCTCTTTGCCGAGACAATGCACATTGAACAGGGGGTCGCTCACCAACAATCCTTGCAGCCTGGACTCCTACAGCGTGGTCCCACAAAAGAGCAAATTCGTCGACCAACAGACCCTCAAACTGCAGGTCAGCAACGTTTAGAAGTAGTAGCCCATTTTTCCATATGATATTTGTCATTGTTTAGTCATGTTTGATTAAAAATTTAAAACTGATATCCAGGCGCTATTGTAGGGGTGCTGATCCCATCTCGTTATGGTTTTTGATGTCAATTTCTTCCGAACAAAGGGCTGAACTTTGCCAAGCCCTTCTCAAGCATTGCATGAGGATCTTATTTATTTATTTGTTTGTTTGTTTGTTTGTTTATTTATTTCATTATTCATTTATTTTATCTATTTATTTATTTATTGTCTCAAATTTGGTAGGAACGACCAGAAGATGTCCCGACAGGGGACCTCCCAAGAACGATGAAGTTGGTTGTGGATAGAGCGATGGTCGATAGAGTGAATCCTGGAATGCGGGTGCAAGTCTTGGGCATTCACAGCGTGTATCAGGTGAGGTCGAGAAAAAATAACCCCCATAAAAACAAGAACAAAACAAAAATTAATTGATAAACAGGAATGAACGGATTAAAAAAACGATGATAAAAATAACCCCACATATTGCTTGGGAACTCGTTCGAGCGTTCCGAAGCAGTCACACAGGTTAGACCTTGAGAATTGTTTCTTATTCGATTCTTGATTTTTTTTTTTTGGGGGGGGGGGGGTGTTTCTTGGGAAATAGCCTGCATCCAGTTCGAAGTCGAAAGATGGTGCCGGGCTCAGGGAGCCGTACTTGAGGGTGGTTGGAATTCGGGAAGATTCCACGATATCGCTGCAAGGATTGACAGTGAGGTACCCCTTTCTTTTCTAATTTCATCAACCCTGGTTCCAATCTTTTTTCTTATGGAAGACTCAGTTCACAGTTTAAAAAATTTCCCAGGCGAGAAATGTGGCATTTTTCACACAGAAACTTGTTGGAAAAGGCCTTCAGCTTGTACCCCTTCCCTTCTTTTTTTTATCATTAAAATTTTAATGATTAGATCTGAAAATATCAATTTGGTGAATGTGCAGTTTGGACGAGAAACAATATTTCGAAGCTTTTTCGAAAAGTCCGGACATCCACAAGCACATCTGCGAAGCCATCGCTCCAGAGATTTTTGGCCATGATAAAATTAAGCAGTCGATTGCATGTCTGCTTTTCGGGGGTTCAAGAAAGGTATTTTTTTTTTAAAGCTCACGAACCATCAACTAACCTTGAAAAATATTTTTTTAACTTTTAATTTCCCTCTTCTCCTTCTGTTTGTAGTTTATTCAAACATATGCGTACATCCTGGTCTTTTTTTTTTGTTATTTTTCAAACTTTTTTTCCTGGAGTTTTTCGAATTCGATTATCTTTCTTCTTCCTTTTTTTTTTTTTGGGGGGGGGGGAGGGGGGGGGATTGAAATATCTCAACATAGCGTCCCTGTTGCGTTTTTATTGCGCGTGTGTGTGTCCATGTTACTTTTTTCTCTTCTTCTTTTGAGGACAATTGTTTTTCTTCAGAAAATGTTGGATGGGACATGCAGACGTGGCGATATCAATGTGTTGCTTCTGGGGGATCCTTCCACAGCAAAGTCGCAGTTCCTCAAATTCACGTCCAAACTGGTAAGGTTTTCACTTTCAAAATTCAAATTTTCTGTTTTTCTTTGGGATGGAGGGGGGCAGGTGCTGTGGATGAGACTGAAATTTGAAATTTGAAAAGAAAAAGAAGAAGCTGATTTCCTCCTTTGGGGGTTGCAAACTAGTGAAGGCATGGTGTATTGCTTTTCTATGTGAAACTGTCATAAACTGTCTGTTTTGTTTTTCTTTTGGGGGAAAATAGGCACCGATTGCAGTCTACACATCAGGGAAGGGGTCGAGTGCAGCAGGTCTGACGGCAGCTGTCATCAAGGACAACCAAACAAGGGAATTCTATCTGGAGGTGAGCCTGGAATGACCTCTTTGGAAAAAGTCAAAAGATAAACCTCTCTGCAGCCTGGCCCTTATTATCCAATTCACTTTTTCTGAATGCTCCATAATGCTTGGGTTTTCCAGGGTGGTGCCATGGTTTTGGCAGACAATGGTGTCGTTTGCATCGATGAATTTGACAAAATGAGGCCGGAAGACAGGGTGGCTATTCATGAGGTGCGTATTCAGTAGGCTAGTGTGTTTCGGTGCACTTTTTTGACCAGTCTGACTGTGACTTTTCACCAGTCTGACTGTGAGTTTTACACCGAGCCCTCCAGAAGCGAAAAGCATGTTCATGGTCGAGGGGATGATGTTAATTTTCTGAGGACTTGTTGTTGTCGTGTTTTTTTTTGTTTTTTTTTATTTTAATTCAGTGGAATTTGTTGATCTGCAGGCCATGGAACAGCAAACGATTTCTATTGCAAAGGCTGGAATCACGACGATGCTCAAATCAAGAACTTCAGTTTTGGCTGCTGCAAATCCACCGAAGGGGAGGTATGCGTGTTTTTTCCCACTCGGTTTTTTTTGAACTGCATTTGTCAGCAGGATCATTTTTGTATTTTTTTGCATGGAGAGGGAGGGACAATTTTATCGAAAGAAATAGAGAGGAAAATTAATGAATCCATGCAATAAATATATATATATTTATATGTTTCAAAAGCGCATATGTGTTGTTCAGCTCAGGCCTTCGTACAATCAATTGTGTATGGATACGAAAAGAATTAAAAAAAAAAAAACGCATTTGTAGATTTTTGCGTGTGCTCATATTCATTTGATTAATTTCCTCAACTGGAAAGCATTGGATGAGGATTTTTGTTTATGTGTGTGTGCTGCTGCTTTTTTTTTCCTCCAGATATGATGATTTGAAAACGGCACGAGAAAATATCGACCTCCAAACGACTATTTTGTCCCGATTCGATCTTATTTTCATTGTCATTGATAAAAGGGATGTGGCCATCGACACCAGAATTGCAAAGTATGCCAGGATGAGAAATATTTATATTTGCTCAATTCTGTTGGGAAATTTTTATTTAAAAAAAAATATTAAAAGGAATACTATTATTTCATTATCATTATTTTTTTGTTCATTATTATTTATATCTATTTTTTTTTATATGGCGGGAGGATAATGCAGTCGAGCGATACGTTTTTTTTTTTTAATGGAGAAAGAAAAGCCGATGCTTGGTTTGTGATTTTCTCCAGGCTGGATACCATTTTTTTTCTCCCTTTTCTGAATGGAGCAGTATGTGTTACGAAAAAACCCACCAGTCTTTAGCATGAAAATGACTGGATTAAATTTCACTAATTCATCCACTTGGGCAACGTTTCATTTTTTTTTTCTGTGTTTTTTTTTCAGGCACGTCTTGGATCTCCATCGAAAAGCAGCCAACATAAGCCTGGACGAATCTCGGGAAAACCCGCCCCCTATTCAGAAAGACGGCAAGCCGGTGCGGAACCAGCTCTAGTAATATAGCAAAGCAGTCAAAACCATCAGATTCCAACCAACCAAATCCAACCAATAATTTCTGAAACACAACCTGTTCCACAATGCGGAAAGTCGACCCTGAGAATTGTCTCAGCTTCCATTTTCAAATTTTCTTGTTTTCATTTCATGGTCGAAAGAAAGGAATTTTCAAGTAGGGTGTGTCAGCCTTTTTCTATTCTTTTTTCAAATTTTTTTTTGGTCGTTTCTTAGAACATCGACTTTTTGCGTCGCTACATCCACTTCTGCAAGTACCATTGCTCCCCTCGGCTTACAGCCGGAGCTGCACATCAATTGAATATGGCATACAGTGAACTCCGGGAAGAGGTAGGGAATTTGACATTCAGAATTTGAATTTGAACCCGTGACAATGTTAAAGCACTATTATCTGCAATCCAAGAAAGTTTTCCACCGCTCAATCCGCTACACATGAAAGCTTCAGTGCATTGCTTTTGTTTTTGCCCTGGCCCCCCTTTCCTTCTTCTTCAGTCTACTCCTCAAGATGGAATGGCCTATTTCCATTTTTTCCATTTTTTTTATTTTTTGCAGCAAGTACCGTGGAACAGCTATTTTTATGCCTTATTTTTTTTCACCTTTTTTCCACTTCGTTTAAAGAACAAAACAAAAACGCTGTCCATCCATCCAACCCACCCTGCATTTTTATGTTCAAGTCATTCGCCTATTTTTTCCAAAGAAAGAAAAAAAGGAGGGGTGGTGGTTCAGTCGGGTACACACTCCGCTTTCAAACGTTTTTTTCTTTCATTTGCTTTTTTTTTCCCCTTCTTTCATAAATGCTGATCATATTTGCCTATTTTTTCAGATAAATTAGGTACATTTATATAATTAATTCCCGAAATAACCACAACATATATTGTATTAATTTAGGCTCGTCGTGTGAGCGATATGGGCCACGGAATGGCAGTCCCAATCACAGTAAGGCAGCTGGAGGCTCTGGTTCGATTGAGCGAATCCATGGCAAAAATGCAATTGAGGCCCGATGTGAGGGAGGAGCACGTTCAAGAAGCCATCCGGCTTTTCAAGCTTTCCACCATGGATGCCGTCAAATCAGGGATTGTCGACGGGGTTTCTTTCACTCCAGAACAGGTCCGTCGAGACGAATATATACAACAGCCCTTTCATTTTTTTTCATTTTTTTTCCCCAGAGGCTCTTTTTTTTCTTCAGGATTCCCCCCCTTCCCACCTTTGTTTTTTTGTTCAAGACATGTCCATGAAGCGAGCAGTAAACCCTCTCCCTTAAAACCCGTCTTTTCTACTTTCATTTTTTTGTTTTGTTCTTTTTGTTTCGAATCGATGCTTCCGATGCTCAAATGAAAGCAGCAAAAAACAGCAGTTTTCGGAACGATGGTTAATGGTTGATTTGGTGGTGGCATGCATTTTCACAGAGATCTGCGCTCCATGGAATCGAGAACCAGATCAAGCAACGGATGGCATTGAATTCATGCATGTCGGAAAAGAGGTTGATGTATGCGCTCCGGAGGGGTGGCATGGAAGAGTCCGAAATAAGAAGAGCCATAGTCATGTTGATACAACAACGAGATTTGGAATTCATCAGGGACAGGCACATCTTGAAAAGAGTCAGATAGCTGGCAGAAACTCGTTTTTTTCGTTTTGTTCGATCGGAGCTGGAGGGGGGTGGGGATGTCATATAGCGGGGTGTATCCATGATAGATTGTTTAGCAGGTGTGCAGCGATGAATAGTAGGTAGAAGGGCAGGTTTTCTTGTAAACAGGTTGCTTACAAAAGTATGACATGTCAACTGCCACCTTTCTAGTCAGATTGGCCGGCGACCATCTTTGTGGAACCCACAATCCTTTGATCTTTGAAGCCCGATCAAACGGGATGTCTGTCTTGATACTTGATTTCATCAAAGATGCCCTTTCGCCTTAACAATTCACACAACAGCTACCGCGCTTGCTAAGCCTCCACCGCAAAAGAGGAGATTGTAACGCTCTCCACAGGTTGCTTCGCTGCTGGGGCAAGAAACAAACCGAAATTTCATTGAAAACTGACATCATCTTTATGGGGTGTCCTGCCTCCTCTTGATAGCTTGAGGAATGTTCCAAGGATGCTGGATGTGACGTCCAATGTCAATATGTGTGATATGCATCTGTCGCAATCCCACCTCGACGTCCGCCATCAAAAGCGTTTTTGTACCTCAACACGCGAATTCCTCTCCACACCTGCTGCTGGCTTTTTGTTCCTGCTCTGCTCCCTTTCGATCGCGGCATCGCTTGGAGAAGGATGTCGACAACGCCGACCCCCGCCGACGATGCCGACGTATCGTTTCTGTTGGCGAGCGGTTACCTCGTGTTCTTCATGCAATGCGGGTTTTGCATGGTAAGAAACTCCGATCGATCGATCGATCAAATTCCACAACCTCCGCCAAACAAGCACACTCGCCATATTCCGATCACGGCGGAAAGGATTGTGAAACGCTGAAAGTGTGTGGTTTTTTGTCCCGATCGGGCAGCTTTCTGCAGGCAGCGTGCGCAGCAAAAACGCCAAAAACATAATTTTGAAGAATTTATTGGATGCTTGTTTCGGTGCGCTGGGTTTCTATCTGCTGGGCTACGGCATCGCGTTCGGAGCTGACGGCAACAAATTCATTGGGGGGAAAGGCTTCGGATTGAAAGGGGTGGACACCGCGGAGTACGCTACATGGTTTTTCCAGTTCGCGGTAAGAATGTACGACTCAGATAGCTTTTCGCTTTTCGCTTTTCGATTCTAGAGTGCTGTCCTGGCCGCAGGGAAGCAACGATCGATGCTAGGATTGAGACATCGATTGTGATTGTGCGTCAGTTTGCTGCGACGGCGGCCACGATCGTGTCTGGAGCGGTCGCCGAGCGAACCAAATTTCAAGCTTATCTGCTGTATGCTTTTTTTCTGACTGCTTGGGTGTACCCAATCGTGGCGCACTGGGTCTGGAGCGATGAAGGCTGGTTGTCAGTCAACCTTCCCAGAAAAGAGCTCTTCAATGGTCCGTTGGTAGGGAAAAATGATTCCGGGTGCAGCGTTGTTTCTTTTTTTTGGGGGGGGAAGGGGGGTGCTGCGACAGGTTTTATGAGTAATAATGCATTGGATTGGATGTTTAGGGTCGGGGATGATCGATTTTGCTGGGTGCGGGGTGGTTCATATGGTGGGGGGATTTGCTGGGCTGGCAGGAGCTTGGTGTGTCGGTCCCAGGCTTGGTCGATATGATCAAGGAGGAAAGGTGATGGGCAAGGTTCCAGAAAACAAACTAATCATTTGAAGAAAATTGAGGCTTTTTTGTTTGCCCTAAGAAATATATTTGTTTTTCCTTTGGCTAGGATGCTGTTTTTGACATAAATTGCTGCCCAAAACTCGAAATTCGTTGCATTGTCTCGTTCGTGGGATGATTTGCTTTCCTGGTGGAAAATTTGAAGTTAAAAAACACTGCTGGTTTTCAGACCGTGCATGGCAGCGTTTCGTCGAAAAAACCAACTGCTGAGTTTGCTGATCCACCTCTTCTCACAGGCTCGTGACATCCCTGGCCACTCTGCACCACTGGCTCTGCTGGGCGTTTTCATTCTGTGGTTCGGCTGGTACGGATTCAACCCAGGGTCGGCCTTCACGATCATCGGAAGCTCCAGAGTGGTCGCTCTGTGTGCTGTCAACACCACCCTGGCTGCTGCAGCCGGCACTGTCACCACGCTCGGCTTGACGATGGCCAGATTGTTTGGATCCACCGGCATCCTGGTGTGGGACACAGTGGCGGCTGGGAATGGAGCCCTTGCTGGGCTGGTTTCCATCACAGCAGGATGCTCTGTGGTGCATCCATGGGCTGCGGTTCTCATCGGAACTTTCGGAGGGGCTGTGTACTCTGGGTCTTCTTACCTCGTGGCACAAATTCTCATGGTGATGCCGCCCCGTCGTTTTGATATATCGATTGGCTTATATGCTCATCACCGTGGAGTGCACATGAGTTTTTTCCAACGAAATCAATCTTTTTAGTTCAAGTCTGGGAACAAGCCCTCCTGCTAATAATGTATTGCGCAATGTTAAAACAATGTTGTTTTTTGCTAATGATTCAAGGTGGATGATCCATTAGATGCAATTGCTGTTCACGGCTTCTGTGGAATGTGGGGCCTTCTTGCTACAGGTGACCTTTTGCCTTCGATATCTGGACCATTTTTCTTCAAGAAATTTTTTATTTAAGAAAAATATTCTGAGCATCGTTTTTTTATTTAAGAAAAATTTTCTGAGCATCGAATTGAACTTTGGGAGAGAAAAAAAAACGGACATGCACAGAATGAATTGCCCCCAAATGCAAAAAGAACTGTACTGACTTTTGTTTCCAAATTTTGGGTTGAAACCCACAGCTGCCTTTGCTGAGGAGGATCTGGTGGGTCTGTCATATGGTGATTTCGTGGGGGAAGACGGCGAAGTGGGAAGAAGGGCCTTTGGTTTTATTGCTGGGGGAGATGGGCGGCTGTTGGTGGCCGCCATAACTGGCATCATGGCCATCTTCATGTGGGTTATGTGCCACATGGTTCCCTTCTTTTATATGGCCAAAAGCTTGGGCCTGCTGAGAGTCAGCCCCATGGAGGAACATGATGGGTTGGATATATCGCATCACGGGGGGGCAGCATATCCAACCGATAAAATTGATGGAAATGGAGCCTTGTCGGGAACGTAAGTGGGCTGTGTGTGTGTATTGGGAAGGGAGGGGGGGTTGAGTATTGAAAAAAGTCTTTGAGATGGGTGGGCTATTTTTTGTACAAAAAAAAATCAAATTATATCGGGAGCCTTTTGAAAAACAAATCCTGGTGAAGCCCTCACCTACAGTGCGTGATTCAGGCTTTTGGACCGATTCAATCTGCCGGGAAACTTTTAGCTAAAAACAAACCACTGCAACTCCAACAAGCATAATGCATATTCTTTGAGTAAAAATATTTACTCAAAGGCTTACACAAGCTCCTCCAAAATATTCGAAAAATCATTTTCAAGTGTGTGTGTGTGTGTGTGTTTTATTGAAAGGCTGAAAGTCCCACGTAGCCAAGTGAGTGATATAGTGGGTCAATTAATCAATTAGAATTAAATTTTGTGTTTTTGTT
Organism: Bryopsis sp. KO-2023; assembly: GCA_030272585.1. Classification (NCBI taxonomy): domain Eukaryota; kingdom Viridiplantae; phylum Chlorophyta; class Ulvophyceae; order Bryopsidales; family Bryopsidaceae; genus Bryopsis; species Bryopsis sp. KO-2023. The sequence continues at coordinate 3,111,750 of BSYQ01000004.1, read as the reverse complement.
GGTGCGCGTTGCAGTGAGATGAGGAGGGAAATCGAGGCCCTGAAAGCAGCTGTCAAAAAAATCCAGCACGATGTGGAAGCATCATCGTGATCACCATTCGTCCTTTTTTTTGATCTATGGGGGTGCAGAGGGTATGAATGTGTCCGTTGTGGGCATTTTTTTTGTTATTTTCCTTTTTTATTATGGATTCAACGTTGAATCTGTGGTGTTTTCTTTTTTTAATTTTGCTTTGTCATTGGGGGTAGGGGTTTTTATACATGTTTTTTTGCTTGTTTCTGTTTTTTTTTTTGGTTTGGGAGGGGGGAGGGGGTGTTTTTCGTCTTGATTTGAGGTGATATGAGTCTTTTTTCCGCTGGAAATTCTGAATATGGACAGCATCATTTAGGATTTCCAAGAACAAAACAAAGGAATTTCTTTTTTCCTTTCAATTGCTATGAAGCCTCAATACTTTTTTTTTTGTTTCCTTTTGATTTGATGGCTGTATAATTTATACTTTTTTTTTTGTTTTTTGTTTGTTTTTTTTTTGGGAGGGGGGTTAAAACATATTTCAGTCAAGAAAAGATGCCACAACAGTCTTGGTGGAAAAACACACAGAATTGTTGACTTTGCTTTGAAAATGATGAAGTGAAAAAGAAATACAGTCCTGATATATTCATATATATATATATTGCAAGACAAAAAGCTGAACAAGCTTTTCGAACAGGGGACTCGGAAATTAGCGAGGTTCTGTTTTTGGTTTTTGTCGATATCTGGTTGGTGGTCTGTACTTATGAACTTTTATGATTGATGATCTTTACATATTCCTTTGGAGGGGGTCGGCTAACTGTTGCGAATGGGGAGGTTCTTTTTTCTTTTTTTTTTCAGTCCCCCCCGTTGGTGTTTGGGGGGATTTTAGACTCCAGTTGAATGATTTTCTATGAGGATTGGGACTGTTGGGACTGTAGTTTTTCCTGATTTGTAAAGCAAAGAAATTTTCGGTGCATGTTGGGTGTGCGTTTCATTCACTTTTGTTTTTTGGCCGGGCCCAAAATTGTTTTTTTCGAGTTCTTCAGTACATGTCAGCATCCATCCGGACTTCTTTCTCATCGTTCAAAAGCCAATAATTTTGAAACAGCAAAAGGCAGTAGACTTTTCTTTTGCTCCAGGATTCCCATGTCATACATACATGGGTCTGACCCCAGAGATCGTTACAGATGGGATCCAGGCGTGCAAAACCCCACACAGGGTTGTGGGGATGCAAGCTTAAGCAGGTCTGTTCGCATTTCGACTTATCCGAAGACGTCAAGAAAACGTCCCTTGGGATGTCTCCACCTCGGTTCGTCTGTGGGAGATTGGAGGCGGGAGCGTCCACCACTCGAAGGAGCTCATAAAGTACAAGGCGTTCACTCGCAGCAAGAATGTGTTTCATCAAGTTGGCTGGCGCCGCAGCCAGCGGAGAAGGAGTCGCTCTCCTTATATGGTTTTTCGAGACTGCTTGCAGCGCGAGAGTCTCCGATGACGCTGCTTTCGGAGCAAAAAGTGTGGACTCGATGGGACTTCGACTTCGTCCATGTCTGACATCGGAGCAGCTTCCATGTCTGACATGGGGAGGGAGTCGAAATTTTCGCCGCCAAGGGATTCGCTGCGCGACATTTTCGATTCCTTGTTGCCGAAGATTGCGATTGCGTACGGAGGAGCGTGTTTGCATTACTGGTGAGGTTCGACGCTCGAAACATTGCGACGAGGAAAAACAAGTGCTAAACAAAAGCTATTCACCGAGGAATAGGCCATAACTAGACCCCAGCTCCCAAAACACCCAAATATCGACTTTTGAATCTTTTCCATTGAAAATTGAGTTTGAAAATTGAAATAATCCAGCTCAATTTTGTCACTTCTAGAAACCTCCACTGTTGCATCCTAGATGGAAAAAAAACTAGTGAAAATACCTTGTGAAAGTGCCTAGCACCTTTAAAACTAAAAACTTTGAAAAAATTTATCTTCAAGAGCTGCCACTATCGCCCTGAATTTTGGACCGACTGTCCCCAATAAATCCGCGGAGAAAAAAAAAAAGTGAAAAAACTGGATTGAAAAACTATCGTTCGAACTGCAAAACTGGTTGATACATATATAAATTTTCTGATTGGCTGTTGCTCAACTTGTGCTTGGCTGGATGTGTCAGAATCTGAGGAGAGTTTCTGCCAAACCGGCGGTGCCATGCAAGAAGGGAAAGAGAAAGACCGAGAGACCGAGCCAGGCCAGATGGGTAGGTAGCAAAAACAGCCAATCTTCAACAACTGCAAAAACTCTGCAAGCCAACCTGATTTAATGTTTGATAAAAGAACAAAGAAAACAATTTATTACTTTGATGCGAATATCCTGGATATTTTTCGGATATCCAAACTGAGAGAAAGAAAAATTTATGAGCTGAGATTTACGCAAACATGTTTCATCTCCAAACTCCGAAATCCGACAAAAAAAAAAAAAAAATCTTGTTTGGTCTTTCGTTTAGCTTTAAAGGCGATTGAATAATTCTTGTGAGCACTGAATGTATGTTGTTATGTTAATTCTGATGGGAGAAAAACTGATATCACAACACTATACACATGTATTAATTCTCTGAGATTTCTGTTTTAGATGGTTCCACCTCCACGACTGCCACACACACAACCCCCCCTCCTGCTGACCCACCCTTCCCGGTGCTTTCAATCCGTGTGCCGGATCCCACCCCCACCACCACTACCACCCCCCAAAGTCCGAGGACTCCGACAACGCCTTCCACGCCGCCTGCACGTGCATTCGATTGGGAAAGAGTAGTCGAGAACTACTATGCTGCCGACGGTAAGAAAGAAAAACCATCCCGCTGAAATTTAAAAAGGAGGTTAAAAGAAAAAACAGAAAAAATCTTAACACGCCTTGAATATGGCCAAGACTGATTTCAAGTGTAGAACAAAATGAAAACAATTTTACAGAACGCCGAAAAAATGTTGCCTTCAAAAATAAAAAATACAACACCTGAAAAAAAGCCCACATCAGTTGCTTTGTCTTTTGCAAACTCACCGGCGGTATTGCGTGATCTGATTATTATACATATATAACTGAACATCACCCATTACCAATTCTGCAGAGTTGATTGTGGCTACTGTGTGATTTATTGCAGCTAGTGTTTTAAGGGGAAAAAAAAACAGGGTTCGAGAGAATGTGCTGATTTCTGTCGCAGGGGGTGCTGCTTCTGATGGTCCCGCAGGTGCTACTGGTGATCGTGATGGCGCTGATGGTGTTGCTGCTGCATCTGATGGTGCTGCTGGTGCTGTCTCTGGTGTTGGTGGGGGTGAAAGGGAGGTCAACCAGGGCCCTCCATTGTCCTTGACTTCATCGGACCCCAAACTGACACGAATCGGGGAGGAATTTGAAGTGAAGACCACCATTGCGCTTGGTGGAGATCAGGTCGACGGTGTCCCGGTGACGGTCACAATTTTGGCTGATCCAGGAAAGGCGAACCAGCCTGAAGTCATGGGCTCACAAGGATGTGCTGACGGTGAGTCCAGAATTCTTAACGGTACCAAAAAAAAAAAATCAGAGTGAAAAGAAAACAAGTCTTGTGCATATTGTTGAATTTCTGTGAGAATCATATGGATGCATTTCAGATATTACCCCCCCATTTTACATTTTTGAAGAAGGAAAATGAGTCTTGATTTGTTACTTATAATTTTTCTGGAAATGTCTGTTCAGGCAATCAGAGCTTTCTGTTGGGAAAGGAAGTCCTGAAATCAAACAGCAAGGGCGAAGTGGAAATCCATTTCCGCTTCAATTCGGAAAAAGTGGGAGATTCAATCATCAAGATAACTGCAGGTACAGTCATTTGCTTTTAAAAACCTTTCTTGAACCTGTTTTCTGAAGCGTAATAATGTTATTCATGATGATTTTGTCTGTCACATGAAACATATGTCCTCCAGCAGAAAACCTGAAAATGTTTTTGTGTAAAGCAGCCCACAAAAACAATTCCCCCTCAGTTTTCTCTCCCCAGATTGCTTCTACCCTTTCAGGTTCAACACTGAAATTCTGAGATTCGATTTTTTATTTTTATTTTTTCTTTCAGATGTGCCTGGAGGAGGAAATGCTGTTGAGATGACCATCCCAGTTTTGGAAAAGCGAAAGACTGTCCGTGTTGCGAAATCATCCGCCACCCAAGCCAAGGAAAAGTCAAACGATCAGAAAGGACCCCAGGTTCCACAGGATGATCCAGGAAGCAATGTCGCTGAGCAGGCTGTGGTGTCGGCTGACGAAAGCATGCCTAAAGTGAAAAGGTATGTGGAAAATAAACCCAGGAAATGCAACTTTAGTCATTTATTTTAATTTTTCTATTTCAGAGTGGAATATAATTACTCACCCAGGTTGAAAGCTCCATGCATTTCCACTGTCATTTCTCTTGTGTTCAATGTGTTTTTTTTGATGTTGTGAACTGCATTCATGTAGGTCAAGGGTCCAAACAAACAAAGAAGACACAGCATCAGCTGCAGCAGCGTCTTCACGCCAACATACGCCTAGTGCCGGACAGACTTGGGCTCCTGCCCAAGGAGGTGCAATGTCGATCGGGAGTCTGAATGGTAAGTCATCGCTCATTCTCACTCTGAATTTTTCATTGTTTGTTTGTTTTTTTTTTCCTTTTCTCCTGAGTGCAGCCCCCTCCCTTTCTTTGATTTTTATCCGAAATGTCATTCATTCCTTGTGTAGTGTTTAATTGCTGAATGTGGTTGTGTGTGTGTGATATTTAGGAGCAGATTTGAGGAAGAAAAAAAACGTTGTCCGCATTCCTGTCCCTGTTCCCGTCCCTGTTCCGGTCCCAATTTCTGTTTCCGTTCCTCAAGTCCCCGTCTCCTTCCCTGTCCCCCAAGTTGCCGATGATCGCATGGAGATTGATGATGGTGAGAATGATTGAAAAGCTGGAAAAATCTGATAGGCTGACTCAAAAATAAGCCACCGTATGATCATAATGTTATATTGGCTCTCTACCCCAGCAACAATAAGAAAAAACGCTGACCGGAACGCTGATCTGGATAATCCCAGAAAATTTTGCTTATCCGAATTCCTTGGCCAACCAAACATATAGATTGAAACCAGAAAGGTGTTTGGGTTCGATTCCCAAAGGTTTCAAGAATGTACTGTCACAGAAAATAAATAAATCAATGTATAGTGTGCGTATAGCTTTTTTCTTTTTTGTTTTGTTGAGTTGGCTACTAAATATTTGTGTATATGAGCAGACCTCACGTCCCCCCAGTCCGCTTTTGTTCCTCTCCCGGTGAAAATGAATGTGGACAAAGGTATGAAAAGCAGATTTTTTTTTTGGGGGTGTTTCATGGTCTAAATGGGGTCAGTGGGCCCTGATATGTTCTTTTCTTGTTTTTGCAACGAGCAGTACAGTTGTTTTTAATCATTGAATTTTACGCAGTTTTTTTTTCTTTTTTCTAACATGAAGTAAACCTGGAAAAATTCCTTGTGAAAGTGGATATATTGAGCTGGATTTTGGCTGCCAATTTTTTTACTAAAAGAATCAGTCATTTTCATATTTTTCCTGGAAATCACATTTTTTTTCTAAATAATATAAAAAAAAAGAAATAACCTGTATTTTTTTCCCTTTTCTTTCAGACCTCAGGATCCCTCGTGCCGGGTCAAAAAGGAAAGCAAGGGACGACACCGCTGTCCTTGCTCCTCGGGGGGCAAGGAAGGCAAAAAGGGCCAAGGTTATGTTGGCCCCGAGAGAAAGGAATATCCAGTTGGCCCTCACGGCAACTGGATATTTCTGGGGGCCAACATATACCTACAAATATAAAGAAACCTAGAAAAAAAAAGTATATATAGAAAAAAAAATATAGTGTTAGGGGAAGGGGATTTTTTTATTTGAACTTCAAAAAAAAAAAAAAAAAAAAAATGATTCCAGAAAAAAGAAGTATGAAAAAAAAAACAAAAAAAAAACTGGAATCATTAACCAAAAAAGAAGATTGTGGGCCTATGTAGGTAGGTTCATGATCAGGGAGGGATAGGAACTAAAAAAAAAAAAAAAAAAAAAAAAAAATCCCAAAGCAATGTCTGTCAGTTGCTTTGGGAACCAAAAGAGTGGGGGGGTGTAGTAACCGTGTCTAAAGTACTAAACACAGAAGTAAAAATATATTACCTGTATGATTTTTTGTCAAACCTGAGTCCAAAAATGGGAAATATGGGAGAAATGGGGAAAAAGGAGAATGTATTAGAGATACTTTGGATGGGCTGGTGGATCGAAGTGGTGGATTGGAGTATTGTTGGTTGGAGGAGAAGAGCTTAGTGGAGAACAATTGCAAATTGGAAATGGAAATCATCAGGGGCTGGTGGTGGAGGACCAGTGGGAAATCAGTGGAGAACATATATATAAAATGGAAATGGAAATCGTCAGGGGCTGGTGGTGGAGGACCAGTGGGAAATCAGTGGAGAACAATTACAAAATGGATTTGGAAATCGTCAGGGGCTGGTGATGGAGGACCAGTAGGAAATCAGTGGATGTCATAAGCGAGATGGAAAGTCAAAAATGAATGTGATTTTTATTCATGGGCAGCAGATTCTTTATTTTTGATTCTTAGATGCAGCAAATTCTTTATTTTTTATTTTTAGATGCAGCAGATTCTTTATTTTTTATTCTTGGAGGCAGCAGATTCTTTGATTTTTATTCATGGGCAGCAGATTCTTTGATTTTTTATTCATGGGCAGCAGATTCTTTGATTTTTGATTCTTGGGCAGCAGATTCTTTATTTTTTATTCATGGGCAGCAGATTCTTTATTTTTTATTCATGGGCAGCAGATTCTTTATTTTTTATTCATGGGCAGCAGGTTCTTTGATTTTTTATTCTTGGAGGCAACAGATTCTTTGATTTTTATTCTTGGAGGCAGCAGATTCTTTGATTTTTTATTCTTGGAGGCAGCAAATTCTTTATTTTTTATTTTTAGATGCAGCAGATTTTTTATTTTTTATTCATGGGCAGCAGATTCTTTGATTTTTTATTTTTCATTGAATTCTTGATGGATGCAGCGGAGGGGCTTGAACGATATGGTAGGGAAATATTGGATTATACGGCGCAAAAAAACAGGATATTTTCTTCCCCCTTGAAACCCAGAAAAATAATTGGACAGTTGATCACCACCAACCTCTGTTTGGATGTGGGGCGGTGATCGACCAAAAGCTCCACCTCAACATGGGTGGTCAATTGGGTAATGGGGGGAAGTTGTTGGACAACGGAACAGGTTGCATTGGGGGAAAAAAAAAGGTTCTGGGAATTTTGGTGGAGAACAAAACAAAAAATCAGGTTTATGAATGGACAAGCAAAAATGGAACTGAGAATTTTGGTGGAATTATGGGAACCCCCAACAAAAAAGGTATATGAATGGAAGAAAAAAGGAATGAACTGGCAAAAAGAGAGAGAGCAGAATTGAAGTGGGGATAATTTGGTATACGTTTTTAAAAAGTCAAAAAATCATAAAAAAATATTCCTGATAAGACAGCTTTTTTATTTTAAGGAACAAATAAAATAAACTTCTCGGACGTTTGATTTCATAAAGATTGAATTTCTTTTTCTTCCCTCCAAAACCTTTTTTAAAGAAAGTGTCAGGTGCATGACCACCAGCCTCTATTTAGATGAGGTCGGCGGCGATGGACTGGGCAGCCCCACCTCAACATGGGTGGTTGAGAAAGGTTTCGGGGGGAAGCGGAGGAGAACACAACTAGGTGGGATCTGGTTCGATTCCTTTTGTTCAGTGAGGGTTTGCTGGCCTGGGGTGGCAAGTGAAACATTTTTTGTGGGACATTATGGCCTGGGAAGTTTATGAACAGGGCTTTGGATACATCTGGAGTGAAACAAAAATCAATGTTTGAAGGAGTGTGGTTTTCAAGAGTGAATCTGGGTTTCATCAGGTGGATTTCACTGGTCCATAAAATTGAATGGCATATATTTACACTTGACTTTTTTCAAGTGGATTATGAGGGGGTTTTTTTGCCCCAAAGCGATCAGTGTCAGGTGCATGACCACCAACCTCAATTTGAATGAGGTCGACGGTGATGGACTGAACTCAAAATCCAAGAATGAGTGGTGGAAAGGTTTTTGGGGGGGGCCAGTGATGGGGACCAAAAAAAGATGAAAAATTTAAGTTGGAACAGAATTGGATGATGAGGGTGAGAAGAAAAAGAATGGGCTGGTGTTTTGAGAAAAGCCTTAGTTTTCAAAAAGAGGGGGAGTACAGAAATGGGGTAATAGATGGAAAAAAATGGACAGGAGTGATATTTTTTCTATGAAGATGATATTACGGACAAAAATTTGGTTTATTATTATTTTGATGGGCCACCCCCTAGTCTCCCTCACCTCAGCGATCGACTCAAAACCCAAAAATGGGCAGGGTGGGGGAAGATTCGTGAGGGGGGCAAAAGGGGGTGGTTAAAACAGTCCAAAATTTGGATTTGTAAAAAAAAATTTGGACAGTGAAAAATGTTTCTCAGTGTGTTTTGTGGTTACTCAAATAGACCAATCTTGCATTTTGCAGTTTCAGAATCCCAACACTCCCAATTTCCTAGCGAGTGCATCCAGGAATGCTATTGCATTATATGTATGTATATGTCATATTAGTCAGCCTTATGAAACCCAAATTGAAACTCAAAAGTAAAAAAAAAGAGATTACTCATCCAGTCCAGCCCATTGCTGCATATATATCAAATTATATTATATATTTTGTAAGTTTTTGTTGTAGGGGACTACAATTGGGGGTGCTGACAATTATTATTAATATAATATATATATGTTCCATACAAGTGATTCATCCTGCGAGTTAAAGAAAAAATGAAAAAATGAAAAACAGCGGAAAGCAAAATTGTTTTCCCTCCCATAACCCCATGTGCCATCCTGTAACGATTCAAAAACAAACAGCATTGATTTCCAACACCCCACTCTCACCATCTTCATTTTGTCATTCATTTGCTTGTTTATTTACAGGAGCGGGAAAAAACAGTTCCGTTCGACAGACAGACGCTTATATATTAATATACACAGTAATTACTGGGAAAACGTCTGGACAATCCACCAAGGTAGTCACAGCATTAACCCTCAAACACCAAGGTAGTCACATCAATAGCCAATTGCAGCATTGATTGTTCGAACGATCACATCGCCATTCACTCCCAACCACATCGCAACAACTACCTCAACCATTCAGAATTGCTTTCACTGGTGCGACAGTTTTGTTGGGCTAAGCAGTTTGCAAGACAAGCCTCCACAGAAGTAAACACCCGAAGTGTTCATTTTTGGCTTCTTTTACATTCTTTGTTCATTGCTTACTATTTACCAGTACGTTGCACCATCCGAATCCAGACAAAAAAAAAAGTGGAAACAGCCCCCCCAAAACCCAAATCTGAAGCAAACATAACAAATCCATGTAAATTGTGGCCTTGACCTACTCAATTCTGCTGTTCTTTTTTCAGTATTTTTTTGAACCGTCTTTTCTTTGCATCCTCTGCATCTGCCCAATTACGTGTAGGCGCATCCCTAATGATAATTAAAGAATTCCATCCTTTTCGGAAACTCCACCACAACAATTTACCTAAAATCAAGTCTCTATGAACACCCCTCCTATCCTTTGAGGCTGCGACTGCCATCCAATACTGAGGATGATGTGCTTTTTCCAGCAATCGAAAAGAGAAAACCCGAGATCGATTTTTTTCACCCCAATGGAAACTCTTTCCCTGAGACCTCCGATAACCCCCCCCCCCGCCCCAACATTGTCTAGTAATTGTAACCATGACTGTCATTAAATGCACCCATCTAAACTTGGGTAAGGCCTTCTGTTGAAACTGGGGCTTTGTACAAAAAAGTCAGTATTTTCTGCAAGTGGATTTCCCAAGCATTCACCATCCCATCACCACCAAACAATGCACAGTCCCCAAAGAAAAATCCTCTTGTGCATAATCTGAGGGGACGGGGTGGTGCGTCTATGTCAGACTGAGCGGAGTTGGGTGTGGAAGAGAAAGATGCCATCTTTCTCTTCCACACCCTTCCTCAAAATCATGTTCAGAAATTGTGCCCCCCTTTTTTCTTGTCATTCCAAGCAGCTTCACGCTGGTCTGTCATAGAGTTGGCTGCTGGGATATTCAGCAACAAACTTCCCCACCACTCCACTTCTGCACACGCATAGACGCTCGCTGTTCTGTTTCGAAACATGGAGGACGCCATCGAGGGAAAGGATTACTCTTTTCCCAAGGAAGAGGAAAAGATCTTGCAGCACTGGGACGAGATCGACGCCTTCCAGGAGCAGCTCAGGCGAACGCAATCAAAACCCGAGTACATTTTCTACGATGGACCCCCTTTCGCAACCGGCTTGCCTCACTATGGCCATCTTTTGGCTGGGACGCTCAAGGTTTGCCATTCTTGATTCTTGATCGATTTCTGTTTTTTTTTGGGGGTTTCTGGGGGTGGGAAGGGTTGTCTGGTTGGCTTATTTAACTTTCAACTTTTGGAGGAAAACGAAAGATGGGATCTACTCCTTGAATCTTTGAGAAAGTAAACAGAAGGTACATAAAGAATTTGTGAAAAAAAAAAAAAATTGGATTAAAATAAAATGAATTAAAATAAAAAACAAAATAAAAGAAACGATAAAGGAGCGAACACTGAGTTTTAGGCGCCAGGGTTTCACAAAATGGTTAGAAGTTGGTGCCCAAGTTCAATTTTCTTTTTTTTTTGTCAAATTCTTGACGTTTTTTGTGGGATGCTGAAATCAGGACATCGTAACACGATACGCATCTTCAACTGGACATCACGTCAGTCGCAGATTTGGGTGGGATTGCCACGGCTTGCCCGTGGAATACGAAATCGACAAAGCTTTCGGTAAGGAAATTTGCCATTTTTTTGTTGGGAAAAAAGATCGACCGGCGCCTGAAGGCATTTCGATGTTTGACTGTTTCGATTTTCTTTGGAATTTTTGTTTTTCCTTTTTCGTTTTTTTGGAAGCTGCTCTCGTGAGTTGTTTTGTGCTCATTGGTATTTTTGAATTGAATTTTTTGGGGGGTTGTTTTTGTCTGGTCAGACATCAAGTCTCGAGAGGATGTGCTGAAAATGGGGATCGGAACCTACAATGAAGAATGCCGAAAAATTGTGATGAGGTCAACTCATTGATTTTTATTCATTGTGCACATTTTCATTTGCCCATTTTTTTGGTTTCTTTCCAGTTTTCTTTTTCTCGCTAAAAAATCACCCTGCGATAATGCCATGAGGGCAAAATGAAATCCCTGGTGATTCTTGTCTCGGTTGAAGTCCTGCTCAATTATCCCAAAAAGGGGGAAAGAATAACGTAACCTGGTGCTGAGTGTGTGGATATATTTCAACTCAGTTTAAGAACTTTATTGAGTTGATCACCAGGTATTCCAAGGAGTGGGAAAAAACTGTGAAGAGGCTGGGCCGCTGGATCGATTTTGAAAACGACTACAAGACGTTGGATCCCACGTTCATGGAGAGCGTGTGGTGGGTTTTCAAGAATCTCTGGGACAAAGACCTCGTTTATCAAGGATTCAAGGTGTGTGTGTGAGTGTGTGGGTGTTTTATTTGGGGTATCAGATCTTCTCAACGAACCTTTTCCAACTACATTTTATCGTAAATATCGATTCGCATAGAATTGAACAGTTTTATTTGCTCTGTCACCATCTGGGGCCTTCATCCTTGTTTTTTGGATGGAAGAATAAGATATTCATTTGTTTTTTTTCCCTGTCGCAGGTCATGGCTTATTCCACTGGCTGTGGGACTCCATTGTCGAATTTCGAAGCGGGTTTGAACTACAAGGATGTACAAGATCCATCCATCATGGTGGGTAGCCGATTTGCTTTGTGCCCGAAACACTTTTTCTTGGATGTCGTGCATGCAATGATTTTTTGGATGGTTCAAATGTTCAACCAGTGTTTCTTTTTTGGATGAGGAAAAATGTCCCCCCCCCCCGGTTTTGAACAAAGAAGAAGAATTTTTTTTTGCGACCGATTTCCTTGGGTGCTGGTAACTTCTTTGCCCCCGTCTTTGCTCAGCATGATAATGGCTCCGTGGAATTGACCAGTTGTTGAACTTGTAGGCTTCATTTCCCCTTGATGATGATCCTGATGGCACCTCTCTGATTGCATGGACCACCACCCCTTGGACTCTGCCCAGTAATGTGGCCCTTTGCGTGAACCCAGCCTTCGATTACATCAAGGTGAATTAATTTTGTCATGGCTATCCCGTTTCTTGTGCTCTGTTTGAATGATTTCATCACTAGTTTTTTAAGTCTCTGCAATTTTCTTTAGCCAAAACTTTTCACATGATACCTTTCTGGTGGGTGTGAAAAATCGGATCGAAATTCCGAGCTCCTAATGGGATGCAAGGGCGTAGAGTGTCCATAGGGGGTGACTTTTGGCCTATGTTTAAGAAGTGTTGATGGTTGTATTATTTAATTATCTTTGCCCAGGTCAGGGATCCCCAAACCAACAAATGCTACATCGTGGCGGAGTCTCGGCTGAGCGAAATCCCAGGGGCGGTCCCCAAAAAAGCCAAGAAAAAGGACTCCAAAGATTCAAAGCCAGCAGGTTTCGAGATCTTGCAGAAAATGAAAGGGTCAGAATTGGTGGGCAAAGGCTACGCCCCGCTGTTCCCTTATTTCCAATCGATGAAGGCCGAGGGGGCGTTCAGAGTGGTTTCGGATGGCTACGTTACGTCAGACTCTGGAACGGGGGTTGTGCACCAGGCCCCTGCTTTTGGGGAAGATGATTACCGTGTGTGTTTGGCCCATGGAATCATTAAGAAGGGTGGCACCGTGCCTTGTCCAGTGGATGATGCTGGAAAATTTACGCCCGAGGTCACCGATTTTGCGGGAATGTGAGTTTATTGCCCCCCCCTCCCCCCTCCCCCCCCTTCCGTCTGTTTCTCAGTTTTTAATCCCTGTGGTGCAGCTTGGATGTGTGAATAAAAACCTGTACCCTTCAAGAAATAGAAGTTGTTTTTGCTGGTGGTGTGTGTGTCAATCCATTTGTTTTTATTTTGCTGGGTGTCTTTGGGGCTGAAGATGATGGCGTGCATAAAATTTTTGGTTTCTTTTTTTTTGACAGCTATGTGAAAGAGGCGGACAAAGACATCATCAAGGCCATCAAAGGCTCGGAACGATTGGTGCAACACTCAACTTTGCAGCATTCGTATCCTTTCTGTTGGCGTTCCGACACCCCGCTCATTTACAAGGTCAGACACTGAGCAGAGGTGGGGCATCCAACCACCCCTTCCAGTGAATTCTGCCCGCTTAATGGGGGTGTTTTTTTGTTAGATGTGTTTTTATGGCAAGGCACAGGTTGGAGTCGACAGATTGGGCGTGCCAGGCCTCGGAGCAGTACATTTTTGCTTTGTCAAAGTTTATACATATACATTTTGGGAGTCCCCCCCAGAAAAAAGCAAAAAGTAAAAAGTAATATGCAGAAACGTGTATCAAAGCACCTGTACTTTCCTCTTTGCAGAAAGATGAGTAAAAAATAAACCTCATTTTTTTTATGACAGGCGGTGCCCAGTTGGTTTGTTAGAGTGGAATCCATCAAGGAAAGACTGCTCGCCTGCAATGCGGAAACGTATTGGGTGCCCAATTACGTCAAAGAAAAGCGATTCCATAATTGGCTGGAGAATGCCCGGGACTGGGCCATTTCGAGAAGTAGGTTTTGGGGGACGCCCTTGCCGATTTGGGCCAGCGAGGATGGTGAAGAATTTCGAGTGGTTGGGTCGAAAGAAGAGTTGGAGCGGTTGTCTGGGAAAAAGGTCGGCAATCACCTCTGATAAAAAGACGAACAAGCAAAAAAAAAAAGAATCTACAATTTTTTTTAATTTTAGTATGAATTGATTAAATTTGTAACTTGGTATGATTTATTTTTGTATTTTTCATCAAAAACACATTTAGTGCATTTTGTTATTTTATTTTTTCTGGCCAAAATGGAGCCAAAGCAGTCTTCCACTGTCACGTATTTGGATGATTTTCTTTTTTACTGATTGTAGAAAATTCTGTTCTAATTCGATTTCTGTCGAAAGAAATTCAAAGAGAGGGATTCTGTAAATGACCTCCCTGATTATTCAGGGCTGGGAAAGTTTAAAGAAAGAAAACATTACATTGACCTATTTCGCATTGGCCTTCTTGCAGTTGTTTCCACCCCCCTTAAACAATCTTTTTTTTTTTCTTGGTGTATAGGTGGATGACCTCCACAGACATTTCATCGACGATCTGACGATTCCATCGGAAAAGGGAAAGGGTGTTTTGAAACGAGTGGATGAGGTTTTCGACTGTTGGTTCGAGAGCGGAAGCATGCCATACGCTCAACTGCATTATCCCTTCGAGAACAAGGAGCTGTTCGAGGCCAATTTCCCTGCTGATTTCATCGCCGAGGGGTAGGGGCCTGAGTTTTGTTTGCACAGAAAATACGTTTGCAAACGAGCGAGTTTTCTTTCCAGTTTTATTCACCCCTGATATTGGAGGTGCAGAAGAAGAAGAAAAAAAAGGTATCTTTGAATATATGTTGTGCTACATATATTCAGGGATAACTTTTTTTTTATAAAAGAATCTTTCCCTGAAAGTGGAAGAGAGGACTCATTTTTGTATTTTTTGATGTGAATGTGTGTGTGTGTGTCAGGCTGGATCAGACAAGGGGATGGTTCTACACCTTGATGGTGCTGTCAACTGCATTGTTTGACAAACCAGCATTCAAGAGCGTGGTCGTCAACGGGTTGGTTTTGGCCTCTGACGGCCGAAAAATGAGCAAAAGGCTCAAAAACTACCCGGTAAGAAAGGCAGTGGCACGGAAACGTAAATGTGTTTTTGTCCAGTTTCACCCCCATGCACAGACTAGAGAAGGTTGAGGTGTTTTTTTGTTTTTCTTTTTTTCTGAACAAAGGGGACAAGCCCACGCTTCTCCAGTTTTCGAAGTTGTGACGTTTTCAGTATCATTTTTCATTAATTTAACTTCTCATTTTAAGACTTGAATTAAAAAAATAGGAAGTTTTTTCTTGATGAGGAGAAAAGGCAAAATCAATGTAGCAATTCTTCTTTTCTACAATTGTTATTACAAAACACAGCAATGCGTAGAGAATCTTCATTGCTGATGTTTATCCACCAATGGAAAGCCCCCATCCTTCGTCAAAAAGAAATAAAAAAACGTGAAAGAACCACATGCAGCGTATCGCTTTCTTTTTCTTCTTGTTTTCATCGATTCAACTCGATTTTGAATTTGATTTTTTTCATTTGTGTTCCCCAGGACCCCGTGTTGTTGATCGATCAATATGGAGCGGACGCGCTCCGACTGTATTTGATCAACTCCCCTGTGGTCAGGGCAGAGACGCTGCGGTTCAAAGAGGATGGTGTGTTTGGAGTGGTCAAGGATGTATTTTTGCCTTGGTACAACGCCTATCGATTTTTGGTCCAAAACGTTCTCCGATGGGAAATGGAATCTGGAAAATCGTTCGATCCTACCAAGGTACCCATTTTCGATCGACAACTGAGTGAACAAAATTTTCTTTAGAAGAATAAGGGGTGGGGGGGGTCAAAACAGGAGAAAATTGAACTTTCTCATTGTGTTGTGGTTATGAAACGACAGTTCAAATCCTTGTTAGTCAATTCTGGAAGTGCACGAAGGGAAAGTTATTTATTTTTATTTATTTGTATATATTTTTCAACATCACCTGATGGCATTCGATGAAAAGAGGACAGCTGTATTCTGTTTTGGTTTGATGACCTGATTTTTTTCCCCTGGTGTTCCGTTTTGTGAGGAAAATTCTCGGTAATTGTGCGTAGGTCGATTTGTCGAAGGCAACCAATGTGTTGGACAGGTGGATCGGTGCGGCCGCCAGATCTTTGACTAATTTTGTCAGACAGGAAATGGATGCTTACCGGCTATACACTGTCGTTCCCTACCTCGTGAAATTCGTGGAAAACCTGACCAACATCTATGTCCGGTTCAACCGAAAGCGATTGAAGGTTCGTTCATCCATAGGTTGTCCAAAATGAAACTGTGTGTTTTTTGTTTGTGGAAAGAAAAATGAAAATGTCGTTGTTGAATGAACTGCTACGTTTACTTTTGGCATCGAAAAATATCAGTTGAAAAAAAAAAAAAAAACACGCATCAAGAATTGATTCGGGCAAAAAAATAAAAATAAAAATCTTTGCTCCGAATGATTCGATAAGATTTTTTTGTTTTTTTTTTGTTTTTTTCTTGTTTTTTTTTCTTTTTTCCGGGGGTGGGTGAGAGGGTTACATAAATGATTTGAACTTTACAAAAATGTTAATACATTATTGCAACTCTTTTTGACATTTAATATCAATATCAATTTTCTATTTCTCGCTTTCCAAAGGGAAAAGGTGGCGACGAAGACTGTCAATACGCCCTTGCCAGTCTGTTCCACGTCATGCTTACAGTCTGCAAAGTGATGTCCCCCTTCACTCCGTTTTTCACCGAAAAGATGTACATGAACCTCATCAAATGCCTCCCAGACATGCCCCCCAGCGTGCACTTCTGCGATTACCCCGAACCGGCGCCAGAGATGGCCGGGGACGAAAAACTGCAGGAATCGGTGGACAGGATGCAGAGGGTCATCGAGCTGGCGAGGTACATTCGTGAACAGAAGAAGAAGCCCATCAAAATGCCGATCAAGAGCCTCACGGTGGTGCATCCGGACGATGGGTTCCTGGCGGACATCACCGGTAAGATGACTGACAATCGACAGTTCTTGAAGAATGCTTTTCCCCTCCCTCTTTTTTCATTTCTTTTTCTCAACCTCTTTTTTTTCACACTCTTTTCCTCTTCTTTTTCTGTTTTTTCTTTTCACACTCTCTTTTTTTTCTTTTGCCACACTTTTTTTGACCCTTGAATCCCATGTGCATGTACAGTAAAACTGCTATTTTTTTATTTTTCTGTTCAATTTGAAGTGGGTACATTGTCTGAGATTTTTTTTTGGCAAAAAGGCGAACTGAAGGAGTACGTGATAGACGAAATCAACACCGTCGGTTTGGAGGTTTGTAGCGATCCCAAGAAGTATGCAACCCTGAAGGCGGAACCCGACTGGAAGTTGCTGGGTCAGAGGCTCGGAAAGAAAATGGGGCCCGTCGCAAAAGCCATCAAAGAAATGAGCCCTGAGGCCATCGCACAGTTGGAGCAGTCAGGCAAAATCGAACTCGGTGGACAAGAAGTGATGGCTGAAGAAGTCAAGGTAGCAAGGGCTCTATGATAATGATGGGAAAAAAAAAACTATTTTACAGGACAATATGCAGGGGCCCGGGCAGCCAGATGTCATTTTTTTTGCATAGAAAATGGGTTTTGAGGTACATTTTTTCGTGTTTATTTGTTGATTTTGCTCGTAATGGCATCTTGCTGGCCATGGATCTAGCTAGATAAATGCCTACGGCCGGCTCCACCATTGCATGCTGTTTTAGGGTGTTGGTGAGGTGTGCGATTATTATTGTTCAGGTTTTGAGGGAATTCAAGCCACCGGAAGGGGTGGACACAACGAACATCGAGGCGAATGGGGACAGCGATGTTCTTGTGGTTATGGATTTATCACTCGACACTGAGCTGCTGGAACAAGGCCTCGCCAGGGAAATCGTGAACAGGCGAGTTCGACAGCTTTTGCCAATTTTGCTGATATATTGCACGAAATGATGTTTTTTCGAACAGAATGGACCGCTCGTTGATGCTAGCTCCTCAAGAAAAAATAATCCTGATCACTTCCATGGGTTTTCTTGGGTACTACTTACAACAGAAGAATCTTCTTTTTTGCTTATTTCGAATGGCTGTTTTTCACACTTCCAGGTTTCAGAAACTTCGAAAAAAAGCAGGTCTGACGGTGACCGATGTCGTGGAGCTGTACTACGAAATTCCGGGTGCAGAAAATGGAACCCCTGTAGACCCGATGCTTTTGAACGTGCTTCAATCCAGAGGTCAATACTTCAAGGAAGCCATGGGGGTGCCCTTGTTGGCCATCGACCAGAAGTTTTCCCAGGCCTCCGTCGAACTGGCGAGGGAATCTCAAGTTGTGGGTGGGGACGAGTCCAAGGCCACTTTCATTGCCATCATTACGACCCCTAGCATTCAAGTGAACATGAAAGCTATCAAGGAGGTGGGTGCAAGAAAATAAAAAGTTAATTAGAGAAAGAACCGACAGGAAATGGGGTTGAACAACAGTTGCTTATGAACCATGTTTTTGCTCGAGCGTTCAATGTCCATCCCGATTCTCTCCCTGGATCGCTATTCTTTTGAAAAAGAAGAGGGAGGGAGGGGGGGTGGGGTGAATATCGAGGAAACGATGAATTGTGTTGGGGTCCAAAGCTTTCCCCATCGGCAATCCCCCAGATCTGATCAAATATGTAAGCGACCCAACTTCACAGCACTCTTGTATGTCAGTGTTGGCCACTTCTGGACAATCCAACCCGCGGTTTCATCCACACACAAAAGCGTGGATCCATCCTTGCATGGTTTCTGGTCTTTGCGTGAAATCAGACATGAAGGCATGGGAAATCATGTTTGAATACAACCCATCGAGCCCACCAAGTGTAACAGTCAATGTTCTGTTGTTCGCTCAGGCATGTGGTGGAGATGATTCTGTGGTGGAGGGGGTCTTGGCGTACTTGGCCAGCAGAGATCGACTCAAGTTGAAGGAGGAAGTCGATGCCTCTGGTACGAAAGAAATCAGTGAAAATTTGACGTCTCAATGACTCGGGTCCCCCTTTCTTTAGTCAAACATGTTGCATTGAGGCTGAAAGCACACCTTGTCTGGGTCGTCGTTATTCACTGTTTGGTGTGAGGAGAAATTGAGCAGTGCAATGGTCCAGTGAGTTGCTCGCTTCCCACCATGTGTTGGTTAATAGACCAGTTTTCCCCTTGTGTGCTGGCGATTGAATCGTGGATTGTTGTGGTGGTGGTGCAGGGGGAAGCATCAGTGTGAGGTTGGATGGAATCGACCACAATTTGACTTCAGGGAAGCATATCGTCTTCGAGGCAAACGGCAGCTTTGTGTGAGGAACACGTCCGGCAGGATCGCTTGGGTTTCTTTTTTTCTCCATAGTTTTGGGATCGAGATGGGCAAATTGTGGGGTCTATGTCCTTTTCTGACAAAATTTCATGATGCACCTACCCATCTTAACATGAATACATACATATTTTCAGAATATCTATCATCCAATGCTTTCCCCCCATATGTAAGTTCCCCACATACATCAATACTTCATCTGAACACGTCCCTCTCCTTCCTGAGGTCTGTCAGACATTGCACCGTTCTTGGATCCACACCAGCATCCTGCAATAAATGCCAGTTTCTGGGAGAGAACTCGTATGGCCCCATCCAGTATTGCCCATCCACCATGTTCTTCTCATCCCCTGCACATCCCATTTCACGCAGATGTTGGAATCGGGATGGAATAAGCGTCTCATGCCAGTTTGCTCCGGTTTTGTTGGGAACTTGGGCAGATGCATCCCTGAAAGATGCATCTGATTGGCATATTTGTGGGTCTTGGCTGATTGTGATCAAGGGGTGGTGGCGCCGACGAGGGATTCTTGGCTGCCGTCTGCTTTCCAAACAAAACAAAGGTCAGGCAATTTTTTCATCGAACCGAAATATGAAAAGGAGAAAGAGAACAAGCTTCGCACACCTTTTCCCCAGTTTCCATGCTCCGAACGACTTCGTTAGGAGTTGATCTTGCTGAGGGCTTTTTCTCAGGGTAAGAAAAGAGGGGACATACACGTGATCATCCAGCACAGGATTTGCTGGGCACTGATTCACTCGGACAGGCTCCGGATCGATCGGTGCTTCCCACGATGTGCACCTTCTGTTGCTTTCCATAACTCGTTTCACCGAACCACCCTCTCTATTAGTGATATAATCCATCACTCTGCCATCCACATTCTCCCTGCAATTGGTTCGAAAACCATCCATCCCTTTCCCCATCAGTGTCACAGCTCGATGCCCCTCGATAAGCCTTGCCCTTTCGACAGCCTAACCATTTTGCATGCGTGCACACACTGTTCAGCATTTCAGAAAAATGAGGTCAATGTGAAACCATGTAGAAAAATTCTACTTCAGAAAGACACTTTTTTGACAATCAGGATTTTCGGGGAGCCGTCGATGGTCAGATGCTTTCTTTTCGGTGGGGAGGGTAGAGCACCTGCTGCCAACAGAACAGCGCCATCTGCATGAGTCGATCATCGTAATGAACCACCGCCGCTTCCATTCGACACCTCCTCTCATGGCCCATACAATACACTCGTTTCCATCCCTGCAACAAGATCTCTACTCAACCCACATAAAAACAAAGGGTTTTACCCCAACCCCTCCCCCTCCCTCTTTCTTCTTGCATCAAGTGAGCCCTTGTATCGAGAACAGACCAGATATCCTCTAGAATCAGACGGTGCCTCACTTCTTGATCTGCATCCATGCAATAAATGCAATCGAGCCTTAAACTTACCCTCATTGATCGCCGAACAAGGTAGTTCTCGTAATGCTTGAAAGCTTGATCCAGACTGTCCCTTCGCCTGGTTTGGACCTTCGTCACCGCTCTCCATGCAAGAAATGCTTTGTTCTTTGCTCGAGGAGCTTTCCACTCCAGAAAAAAGCGCATCACGCATGCATCCGCCATCATAATTTCACTCCGGATGCCAGCGATACCCTTTGCAAGCATCTGCCTGACATCGATGCCCCCCCAAATTCAACAGAACGTGACCCTTCCACCCATAGTGAATACTTTTTCTGTTCATTTTTGAATATTAATTTGAAATCAAATCCAATAAAGCGGGGGCTTAGTTCAACAGAGTTGCTTGACAGAGGTGTGCACCTTTTGTAGTGTTGCTGTGCGATTCTTTGGCTCCTTTGCCAGCCAGACATGGCCCGGCATAGCAAGCTCTTCTGAAGCACATGTCTTTCTGAAGGGAAGCCTGCTCTTTTGAGTTTCTGGCGAATGGACACTAAACTGATTGGATTCCCTGTGGCTTCCTTGGCACGCTGCCTCCAGCGATAGAACAATACATTTCGGTGATCGATGGCAAACCTACGTGCAGGAATACCGCTCTTTTTTTTAAGCTCGGTGTATGTCTGACTACTAGCAAAAGCCTGTGTTGCTGGCTGGCTTATGCCTCTTCTTTCTTTTCTTTTTTATCTGGGGAAAAGGTTTCTTCCTTCTTTATTTCATTTTATTATTATTATTAATTTTTTTTTTTGGGGGGGATTATTCTACCCCACCGTTCCTGCTCCAGTCGCTCAATGAAATTTTGCCATGCTTGAAAGCTTCGTAGCAAAGCATTGGTTTTGCTGTGAGTGAGGGCTATCTGTTCGGCTTCGGCCAGTCGGTGCAGCGAAGTTTCTTCCTCAGCATGGGCGTGCCAAGAAACAAAAATGGAGCTGTTCGAGCTCCAAGAAAATCAGCAAATGAAAACAACGAAACAAAGCAAGGGCAGGAGGGTGGAGGAATCATACTTCAACCAGCAGCAAGAATTGCTTCAAAAATCGAACCTGAGCAAATGGTACTCTTCGATGTGCCGATTTTCACCCCCCATTTCATCCCAGGCATTTTCCGCTCTGCAGAAAACCCGGGTCAGGAGCATCTTGTCCAGGACGAGTTTCCTCCAGTGAGCAAATTTGTTGGAGAGATTTTTCAGTTTCACCTTTTCCAAGGCGATATCCAGCCGTGCCTGGAAATGGGCACGCTGTGATGAGTAACCCCGCCATTTGACGAAGACCCTAAACAGGAAAAAAAATGAACTGTAAGTCATTATTATTATTGTTTTTTCCTGACAAAAAACGAGCCACCGGCAACAATCAGGGGAGAAAACAAAAATGAATGCTCCTTTTGCTCGTTATTTTCATTGTTATTTTAAGAGACAGGATTCTTTTTACTACTTAAAAAAAAAATAAAATTCATTGTTATTTTTAGACATAGGACTATTTTCATTACTTTTTTTATATTTTCACCTTCCACACAATAATCGACATATTGCACACAAATTAAAAAATAAAGTTCAGAAAGTTCAGTTTTCGTGTTCTGGGCAAAACTCAAGCGCTTACGGGGGAAAACCCTGCTGAATTGATCACATAATCGACACCTCATTTTTTTCAATGTGACAGAAGCATCAAGGGCAGCCCGTCGAAAGCTACACTTTTCGGCATGGCTTCTCAAAATTTGAAAGCAGTTCTTCCTCCTCAGGTAATCCAACCGACCCTCCAGCTCCCTTTGCTTTTCGAATTTCCACACCAATCTCACATGCCACCCCCACCATGCTTTCCAGCCTTTTTTCATCATAGAAACTGCCCTAAAAAGCACTCCAGTGTCTTTCAGAGGTCCCAGCATCTCAACCGAACACAGCAGAAGAGCATGATTTACATATTGGAGCATGAATCTTTCACCCGGTTTCTAAAACTCGAGATTCTCATAGCATCAATGATTCTCTGGAAAGGTACGTCTTTTGCCTTTAGTGAGTTTTTACTTGGCATCATATTAGAGTATTAAATCCACTGTGCAATATCTAGGTTGGGGAAAAATATTGACTTACAACTTTTTTATATATATAGCAACACTCACCAGATATTATAACAGCTTTCCATCTCGAATTTCACAGCTGCTCTCCAGTCCAGTATGTACCTCCTCAACAAGGGAATCCGATACATCATGTCAGCTTTTCTGGCGTGCTTTCTCGCCTCCTCGACATTGCTTTTCAGAATTTCGAAAGCTTTGACTGCCAGCACCCTGGCATGCATCAGCAAAGCAGCATCATCCACGCATCTGACCATGCAATCCAAATGCACCCCACAAAACGATGAAGCTCCAGCGTCGCCTGCAAGCAAATTTTTCGAAAGGGCTTCACTTCCATTTTGTTATGATTTTGAAATGAAACAAAACAAGCAAGTGTACCGATGGAGAACTGACATTTCAGAATTTTCTGCGGGCAGTTTTTTTCCCTTTTTTTTTCTCCTTTTGTGGCGCAAGTCCATGAAACCCGTAGAGGTACGTATGTCAGACATACAGCAATCCCCACTCTGTTCCTATTTTTTTCACACTCATTGAAAAAGAAAAAGAAAAAAAAAGAAAGCTTCCATTTCCTGCAAACCCCATACATTCCACAAACCCCACAATTCAGAACTCACTGGATGAGGACTCCGCATGTATGACATGAGTGCACCCATCTGCATGGCGCACCAAATCCTCCTGAGACCCCTCACTGCTGCAAGACGTCGAAAGCAGCACATCCATTTTCCCTGCCAGCAATGCAGATTGCATGTCCGGGCTGTGCGCTTCAGCTCTGTGATGCTCAGCCAAGCTCGATGCCGAACGAATAAGCAAATCAGGCTTTCCAAATAGAGGTGTTTTGGAGGCAGCAGTGTGTGCCGTGCAATCTTCCACATCCAACAGCCTGCTTTCCACTTCGGCATCCAAGCTGGCGATTTCGCTGCTCATGGATGCACGGAGCTACGATGAGACAAGGGGAAAAACAACAAGATTAAAGATTAAGTGATCAGTTTTTTCATACCTCCATCTCTAGACTTTGGAAAAATAACAACGATCAACTGATCAGTTTTTTTCCACCTTCATCTACTACTTTTCTTTTTTCACGGTGCAATATCAGAGATACGTATGAGTTTTCACTTTTGGGAAGGAAAAAAAGAATCCGAAACTGAAACTGCAAAACACAATTTCTTCAGGTTTTGTTACGCTTTTTAAGGTTTTTAAACCTCGAAAATATCATAAAAGAAGATTCAAGACCTGTTCATCGTCCCCCCCCCCGTCCATGAAAATTGTAATGCAACACGTCTTAATACAGCTCCTTAATACACCTTTTCCAATGCTTGCAAGCTATATTTCTCGTCTTTCACAGCCTTTTCTTTGGCCGATCGAATGCTGCTCAGCGCTTCCTGCCGTCCCTGCACTCTTCTGCCAAGTTCAACAACAACGGATTCGATTTTTGGAATTCTGTCTTCCACCCTGGTCTTCTCCTCGATCCGAGATTTCAATTCCAACCTCATTTTCGTCTTTTCCTCCAGCAATGCCGAATGCTCCTGAACACACCAGACTATTTGATGTTTTCGAAAAACCAGCACCTTTCAGAATCAACATGGAAATCAGCATCAAAATACATACTTCCAATATGGCATATCTAATATGGCATATCGATTCTTGCACTTGTTTTGTTGTTTTAGATTTAACAACGTTGTTTTTTTTAAACTTCGATAAATCAACCAAGCAGAGTCCTTCCCACAGGAACTTTTTCTTAACCACCCAAGCAGGAAAAAAAGGGTTTTTTTTCCTGTAAGCAAGGAAAAAACTTACATGAATATTAACGGGTTTGGATCTTAATGGCAAAAAAAAAGAAAAAGAGAAATGCTCACTTTCATCGCTGCTTCGATTCTTTTTTGGAGTTCGGCTACTTTTTGCTTTTGGGACGATTCTCGATCGAGATCTGCCTTCAAAACAGCTTCGGCTTCCCGTGTTTCACAAGTCAATGCATCCACCTTGCTCTTCCAGGCTTCATACTGCAACAAGCAATAAAAGAGTTCCATAAACCACCACCACACATGCAAAAAATCAAACCATTTAGCACATGGAAATAAAAACAAATGCACGTCTTCCTTTCCATCGAAATGAAAATCAATTTATCTGCGATGTCTTTCAGATGGAAACATGTTTATCCCTCCCCCCCAGTAGTGCTGCTCAAAATTCCGATTCAGTAGATACATGACTAATGTTTTGGACGATGCATGCAAATCACGACAGGTGAAAAGAATGGTGAAATAATTTCTCTCCTGATGGATGCACATATCGAAGTATGTTGAAGCAACTCCCACCTCCTTTCTGGATGCTGTGCATCTTTCCTCAGCCCTGACGATATCGTTTCTCGCCTTTGCAAGGGCAGTTGCACTTTTCCTATCATCGAAATGTCTTGCTCGACTCAAATTTTCCGAAAGACATTTCACCTGCAATCCAACAAACGATATCTTTTTGTGAAAGATGGCAAATTCCCCCTCCCCCCCCCCAAAAAAAAAAACAAAATTCCCATTTAAAAAAAAAGGTAAAAGAAAGGCTGAAACCATGCTTGATAAAAAAAAATGGGATGATGAATTTGTTGTGGTGTTTAAAATCGAGAAGCAGCAGACCATTGTTATGGAGTGTCGATATGTGGAGATTGATTTTCGTTCATTGTACAGCGTCATGTGCAAGTTTACCTGTTCCTTGGAGAGCTGATATTTTTCTTTGGCACGGAGATGCCTGGTTTCGGCATCCGTCATTTTTGCACGGAGTTCTTTTTCCTTTTTTGCATGCAAGATCACACTTTTCTTGCGCTCTTTCACCTAATGCCCAAAACAGATACGCAGCCCACTAATTTACAAAATAAATAAACATAAAATCGAATTTCATATTTTCATTGTAGAACACAGAGAAACCTTGCAACATCTTTAGAAAAAATATCAGACTCATACCAATGCTTTCTTTCCCCCCCTTTCTTTTCCTTTTTTTTTTTCTAATTTTTTCGTTTCGAGAGGGGAGATTTTCCGATGAAAGTGATATGTGATATTACATTTTCACCTTCAAAGTGGTTTCATTTTCAGTCGCTTGTGCAGACAGCAGTTTTTCTTCGAGCTCCTCGATGCCATGTTTCGAAAGGAGCTCCTCAGCCATCGAATCCTGGAGTCCAGCCTTCAGCCCAGCGATTCGCTCATTGGCACATGCCAGGTCTGTCTTGGAGTAATGCAAATCAACTTGAGCCGACCTTTGCTCCTGCAAACGAACACCCACTTTTCAAAAAAAAAACAATGTTGAAAGCACATGCAAAGCTTGTATGTTTCTGCTAGGTCAAAATTGAGCAACTCAGATGGAGCCAACCGGTGGCTTTTTAGATGTCTGGACTGATTTCCCCCCCCCCCCTTCAAAACCAGTCTAGAAAGTTAGTTTCACATATTAAATATTACTAAGTATTAAGATTTGTCAGAAGCCACTCACCTGCTCCAGTGTCAGCAATTTTGTCAGCAACTCCTCCTCCTGTTCGTGAATGGAGGCCACTTTTTCTGATGCCGTTTTCACGAGCTCCTCTTTGCGTTGAATCGCATGCTCAAAATTGGCTTTCCTTCCAGCAGCTTCATCTTGTGCTCGGCCCAGTGCCAGCCAAGCCTCCTCCGTGTCCCTCTTAGCTTGCTCATGCCTCCACACTTGCTTTTCCAGCCTGGAATCGTTTTCCCAATGACCCAGAAACAGAGACGGCGATTCTGCACCACCCCCTGAAATGCCAGCCAAGCAGCCTCGATCATATGGATGGAAATTTTTCGCTGGAAAAATTAATAAGGTTCTTGGGACCAAGTTTTTACATCGATAGTTTTCCTTTGTTGTTGTTTTTTGTCCAAATACCTGGTCGGGTTCCACACATCCCCCCTTCTGCTCGAGCCTCGACGAAAGCCCTGTGAACGGCACATTTCGCAGCATCCATGCCAGCTGTTTCCTTCGCCCACTGAACATCCCGATTCGTCGTTGAGAATCTGATATGACTGAGCAGATGCCTTTTCTTGCAGCTGAGGGAGACCAAGGGTGCCCTATTCACTGTCCTTGCACAAACCCCCCTCCAAAGGCTCACAAACTCTTTGGGGGGAGCTGTTTTGATATCTGCAAACATGCCACCATGCAACGTATTCAACCTCTGTTCCTAAGTCTATTATCAGCTGGTGGGCGTCCATTAGCAGCAGTAGCTCAGCATTATTGGTGTAAAATAAAATAAAACAAAACATCGTTCCATTGAAAAAAAACACAAATTACATGCATGCGACATCAAAAGAAAAACTCAATCAAGCATCACAGTGGGATAATTTTAGATATAAATATATATATAATATATATCCATGCGAGGGTAATCGCTCACCTGCCTCCCAGTTCCCACCAGCAAGTTTGGCTCGAACGATTCCAGATTTGAAGGAGGCTTTCCTCCATGCACACCACACAGACGCTTTCTTTCGGAGCGATTTCCACTGCTTTGCCACAGCCTTTTGCAGCTCGGACTCCTTGGAGCTGGCCATCATCAGCGCCCAGTGGGACATCGCCGATATTTTCAGTAGGCGATGGTGTGCATGCAGCCCGATGGAAACCTTTTGCTCCATGATGGATCGATGGTGGGCGACGGCCCTCCAAAACTGCAAAGCTGAGCGAATCCTGACCTTCAGCCTAGGTTTTTCACCAGTCGGAAGAAATTAGGGTGCCTTTCACAGGAATTTTGTGGGAAAAAACTCGTTCAGTCGCAAGTCCTTCTCCCCAAACTTTTTCAAAACCCAAGATTGTCGAGTTAGTGTCTGCTTCTTTTTTTTTTAACTTCTTTCCAAGGAATTTTTCCCTCACCTCATGAGAAACTGCCTTCGACATTTCTCCTGATTCTCTCTGGCAAGGTGCACCAACGCCACCAGCCCCCCGAGGCACCCCCTCAAAACTTGCCTCCTCCGAATCTCTTCCACCGTCTCGATCAAGGCCGACAAATCCCTCCGCCACTCCCAATTGTGCCTCAAAATCAGCATCCCCAATCGCAACATCAGCTTCCCTTGCATGCTCTCCAAAAGTGCAATCTTGAATTTCGACCCCTCCCATTCGGTGGCCCCCCCTGTCGCCAACCTCTTGTTGCATCGAGCAGTCACCCCACTCTTTGGCTTTTTCGAATCTCGCGTCTGACCCAGCAGGTTTCTTGATCCGCATTGAAGGGTGGCCCCAAACCAAGCGGCCTTCTGCTCCTGGGAATTTTTGTTTTGCCTTTTTGGAGGGGGTGGCTGGGGATTTCTCTCCACCCCGCTCCTTTGTTCGTTGAGCTGTTCCTGGATGTCGGCCACCCGCTCCATCACTTCCATTACTCTGTGGCGTTGCAAATTGCTTTTGGCACGCATTATCACCTGGAGAAAGAATTTGCTAACCCACTGAGCATCCTTCTCATCAACCAAATCTGGAACAAAAAAAATTCGAAGCAAAAATTCCCAGTTCACCCTTCGTTTTGCCTATTTTTTCAAAATTTTGGTGATAAGCAGACCTGAATAGCTCTGATTCTTTGCCTCCGTGTGGGAAGGTACTGTTCCTCACAGTTTGCATCGGTTGTGCCACCCTTATCGATGCTGCAGGTTTCTGCCCTTTTGAACGAGCAACTCAAACCTTGCTGGTCCAGCAAGCCCCCATCGATCCCCAGCAATTCAAAGGCACCCGCCACCGTGAGGTTGACTTCTGCACACACTTTCTGACCCTCCTCGTTGTCGCACTTTCCCTGGGATGAGTCATGTCTGTCTGGATCAACAACGTTCTCCCTCACTTCAATTTTCCTCAAACTTGGGGGCTTTTGGCTCGCTTTCCTTTCGGCTGTTGGCCATGTGACGATGGAGATCGAGGGGTGGCAAGGCGATGGACCTGGTTTTTCTGGTGGAGTGCTTTGCCCAGCAAGGGCTGATTCAAGATGGAGTGCTGGGGGGTTATCATCGCGTCTGACGTATGGTGGAGCAACACAGTCTGACTGGAGTTCGGCCTTCGAGGGCAGGTGCCTGGGAGAACGTGGTGAAACCTTTTGTTGGGATGGGTTGGCAATGACTGAAGTTGGCCCGATGGCTTCGCCGGTCAGACTTTGATTCCCCCTCCATGAGACTGGATCGGCCTACGAATGTGAATGCACAGTTTTGCCATATCAGCGTCCAAATGTGTTTGGCATTTCGTGTTTTTTTGAGAGGGAAAATGTCAATAAGTGAATTGTACATAAAAGCACAATGAAATGCCCCCTACCAATACAGTCTTTCCACTTCTCGGCTGGACGCCACCATGCACATCATCAAAATAATTGTTGGATCGGTTCACTTGAATTGGGACCGATTTCGTTAAATTCGATTGGTCATTCAGAACCGGAGCCCCAGTGCTTGGTGTTGTCGATGGCTGACTAAGAGGTTTCCAGGTCTGACATGCCGAATTGTCTTCTCCATCACCCACCACATCTGTTTCCCCTGCACCGTTATCCACCCTCTGTTCTCTGTCTGAAATTTTGCCACCTTTGCATGGCAGCCCTTTGTCAGTCTGTCTCCTTTCTGCACTGATAGAATTGGTGGGTTCAGAATTCACGTCAACGAGGTTTCCTTCGCCCTGTTTTTGACCATCACCGCTGTTTGATTCGTTGCTTGGCCCCTTTCTCTGTTGCATGTCCAAGCCCCGGACAGCCCTGGCTAGCCCCTCCAACTGTTCAAGTTCGTCAATTTCACAGCATTGCTCCTGAAATCGTTTCGCCATCAACACCCTCTCCTTCTCCAAGGGGTCCCCAGAAAGCGGGGATTCCTTCATGCCAATCAAATCGCTGAACTCGTGGCCCTGGCCGTTGATGGAAGCCTTTTTCATGGTGACATCATGACGATCAACAGGTTTCACCCCAGGAAATGGTTTGGGGAGGGGCTCTATGGTCGACCCATCATCGATGCTGACTTCTGAAGGGGGTTTGGTGTCCAGCTCAGCAAACCCATCAGCTGCCCTCAGGAGGTTGAGCCCTGCTTCAAGATCAGCATCCCAGTCCGGAGAAACACGCGTCTGTGCCTTTTCTTCTGGAAAATTTTTGGCATCCACATCTCTAGACTGGGTAATGTTGAATTTCACCGATTTCCTGTGGGGACTGCCTGGGCTGGTGAGGAAGCGGGGTGGAGGTTGGGCCCGGTTTCGGTTGGGCGCCTCATCCACCTGTGGGATTGATGAATTCAAAACGGATGCCGAGCAAAGAGAAGCATCTGGAGGGCTGAAATGGGTGAGATGGGAGGGGAATCGTTCTCAAGAATGGTGATTTTCTTGCGGGAGCTGCGAATCCTGGTGGCGAAAGTCGTCGATCGTGATTGATGGATGTAAAAAAAGCGTTTTCGCGCCTTGAGAAAATGAAGCTCCCACTTGATTCTTTTCACTTCTGGTGGAAAGGTGTGGGTGTTTTGCTTGCTAGCCACTCACCGGTGGTATGGATACCCCAGCGAGGCGGGAATCCATGGAACACGACCACGGCGTCGTGGGGTGTCGCAGAACTCGTCAGTTGCTAAGATCGAAGAAGAGGCCAAGAAACATCTTTGTTCGTTCGCGTGTTTGCAAATCTACATAGGCAGACGTATTTCCCCTGCATGTCGTCTCAACAACAAATTTCATAGAAGAGAGCGTCAGGGATTTCGTCGTGTCAAGACATTCCGCCCTATTGAAATCGCTTCCTTTGTTTGTTTGTTTGTGGGGATGCTTTTTTGAACAATTAACTTGCGAATCCTGTATTGCATTGAAAAGAAAACAGAAACAATGACATTTACAACCGCCACAATCGTTCACATTCAAGGAAGGCCATCAGAAAAGGCGTCCCTTGTACTCGCTGCGTGGATATTGTGATTGGAGTTCCGGCCACTGCACCATAAAACAGTCGGCCATTCTGGAATGGTACATCAATTTCCCTGACAAGGATAGAGATTTGACCCTGGCGATGCTCTCGAAGTAAACGATCTTCGATTGAGCGAGGCCGACCGCTCTGCGACATTCAAGACCAAGGAACATGTGTTCAATTCAACAGGGAGTACGCTTGTCAGTCAGAGGGACCTGTTCTGAGGCAAAAAATGAGGCACCATTGATCCAAATTTGTCCAACATCCCTTTCATCCAAACAGGAGGATTCAGGACCCCCCCCCAAAAAAAAAAAGAAAGAAAAAAGGACAAATGATTGATTCCTCCCCAGTGAGTGGGGAACTCTTTTTGACACATCAAGGGGTTAAACCACATTGCATTAGCTGCGTCTGGGCGCTCCAGTTTCAGCCTTGATGAGCGCAAAAAAAGCTGCACACATCAGCATTCCAGAAAACATATCGCTGCCCCTTTCGCGTGGGCTTTATTTTTTTCAAACATCTGCTTGCAACGATGGAACGAACAAGAAAAGCATCGCACCTGTAAGCATAGGCAGCAAGGCACACAGGGATGCATGTTCCTGGTCCGTTCACCAAAACCTGACAAGCAGCATGTCAAAAAGGAGCCAAATCAGTGAGTGAGATTCACGATGTCCCAACATCTATCAGTCATCATCAACATGCATGCATGCATGACATGTGCATGTGCATGTGCATGTGCATGTGCATGTGCATGTGCATGTGCATGTGCATGTGCATGTGCATGTGCATGTGCATGTGCATGTGCATGTGCATGTGCATGTGCATGTGTATGGGATTCCCCTTTGTGCATCAGATCCGACACTTCCCAACTCTAGAGAACCCCCCTTCCAACAACTTTGGTTCGTTACAACTTGGGGGCGAAGAATAGTCGTCATAAGACGTCAGCACACCAATTTGGGCTTCTCTCGCCACACCAATGTCGCACAGTGCGCCAGAGAGGCAAGAGTCGTCCACGTGGACGTCACGAACGACTGCCCGACCTCCCTGCTGCGTGGGATCTTGGCGATCGTCGAGCACTCCAGGTTTCCCTGCGTTGCGAAGCTTGTTCTCAACCCTCCAGCCAAATAAGGTCCTTCGTGCGTGGAATATCTTTTTCATTTTTTCTGCGGTTTTTCTTCGTCGAGCGAAGGGCTCTATTCGAACGACGAGCGACGGAACTAAGCAACACCTTATCTCGTTCGAGATCCATCGCCTTTGTGGCCCCCAGAGCGTCCGTGTTCGCCACGACGTAGCACCTGGGCGTGTATTTGGAAAGATCCATTGCACGCACCACGGCCATCATTTCAGTCGTGTGGCCCCCTACGGAAAATTCCAAAACGTTCTCAGTCACAAAACGACACACAACGGAGATCGATTCGGCGCCGTGGAAAGTCAACCCCAACCCCAACGCGCGCGCGCCCAACAACAAAGGATTTATCTGCGCCCTTCACCTGACCCCAATACGATCATGGTTTTGATAGGCCCATCTTTTCTCCTGTCTATATTTCGGCTCATTCGACTTAGGAAGAGTAGAGCAACGCATCCTAAACCAGCCGCGACGACCACCCAAACAGCCCACATCGTCGTGAGGTGCTCGTCTCCTGGACAGAAACTTGTAACTGGACAAAAATCATTTATTCGATTTCGAAATCATTGAATGAATGACTCAAACTGTGGACTGCTGATGGGGGAAGCTGGGGAGCAGCTGGGCCAACCCCAACAAAACAGGCCAAAGCAGTTTTGTAATCCTTTCACAGATTCTTTTTGTTTTCCTTTCACACAGAAGCGATTCTTCTCGGTGAGCCAAACGATGTGTGCAGGTGGTTTGCCCCCCAGTTTATTGCGAAACGTATTGAGCGACTCGTTGTGGCCTTGTCAGATTCCTTCTCGGCGCTGGTGAAGCGTGCACACAGTTCGTTGAGTTTCTCGCGGATTTTTTTTGTTTTTTTGCTTCTTTTCTTGACGACCGCTCCCACCAAGATGCCGTCCGACACGAAAGACAAGAGCTTGAAGAAAAAAGACAAGGAGGAGAAATCCAAAAAGGAAAAGTCCTCCTCCAAGGATAAGAAGGACAAGCCTCCCAAAGACAAGGACGAAAAACGGAGCAAAGACAAAGAGGTCAAGGAAAAAAAATCCAAGGACAAGGACAAGGACAAATCAAAATCTAAGGAAAAGTCCAAAGATAAATCCAAGAAGGATGGGAAGGATGCCAGGCCTTCTTCGGCAGGCAGTGCCCAAGCATCACAGCCGAAACCGAGAAAGCCGAAAGCACCCCCTCCACCAAAAAAGACGGGTTATTTGGATGGGATAGATTTGCCTCCTACGGAAAGCGACGAAGAATCAATCGATGAAATCGTCCGGGAGGAAACCGTCATGGATGTTAAGGTGGGTTGAATCCGTCGATGGCTGATTTTTTCCTTGTTTGTGGAAAGATGGAGTGGTTCCAGAAAAAGCTCGAAAGCTTGTTGGAATGGTGGAACGTTTTATATTATGTGGTGTGAATGTGACGCTGGGGTTTTCTTGGGTGGCTGGATCCAAATTTTCAAGTGGAAAAAGGGGGAGGAAGTGACAAAATAAAGCAGAGAATATGAAAGATGCAACGGCTTACCCTAGTGATTCATCTGTGGGAAGTTTGGGCACGCACAAGTTGTTGAGCAGGTGTTTGCTTTTATTATGCACCCATCTGTTCCTCCCGATCATTAGTTTCAACTAACTAATGAGTAGTTTGTTTTAACTGTAAACTGTATATGGGCGATTGGTATTATCGATTGTTATAACAAGATTGGTCCGTGAATTTGGGAATTATACTGGATTCTTGTGAAATCGACCCAGGTCAGCGAGAAGGAGCAAAAGAAGCTTGCAGAGAAGGAACGCATGGCTGCAGAAAAGGCCTTGCAAATCAAGGCGGAGGCCCTCAAAGACGATGACAATGTGTTCGACGTATCTTTCGCTGGCCAAGGGGCGGCTTCCACCGCAAGTGCCACCGACGTCAAGGTGGAGCTCCTCAAAATTTCTTGGATTGGCATCGAGGGTACTGAATGTTTGATTTCCACCCCCCACCAACTTACCCATGATGTGCACCGCAAAAGGCGAAAATCAATTTCCAGAAATTTCCAAGTCAAAAAATGTTTTGTTGAACACGATAGACAGAGTCGAAGGAGGCGATTACCCCGTACGCAAGAATGAAAAGTAGCTCGTTCAGGGTTACTAAGAACCAGTCCTCTTTCTTTATGCCAAAAGGGCTGTTCTTTTTGTTTTGTTTTTTTTTCTTTCCCTGTTTTGAAATGGCTGTGATGGTGTGGTCAGGTGGAAAAGCTCACGATTCGAGCCAAGGGAAAAATGTTGCTGGATACCACCTCACTGACTATTGCATATGGGCGAAGATATGGTCTGGTAGGCCCCAATGGAATGGGAAAATCCACGCTGCTCCGAATGATGGCAAGGAGGCAGATTCCGGTTCCGGAGACCATGGATGTTTTGCTCGTCGAGCAGGAGGTGGTAGCCGATGACAGGCTCGCACTCCAAGCTGTGGTGGAGGCTGATGTACAGCTGATGGAGCTCAGACAAGAGGAGGAGGAAATCAATGAAAAGTTGGATAGCCCTGAAACACAGGTTCGTAGAAAAATCGACCGGAGGTGTCGAAAAATGGGCTGTGTTTTTTTTCCCAAGCTCATCACTCACATGGGCTTTTGATTATGCCTTGAGACCCACTTGAGGGAAGGCTGCGCGTATACCTATTTTGTTTTTTTTACAGAAGCTGCAAACGATGTTTCTTCTCAAAAAAATTTGCTTGTTTAAAAACCCCTGTTGCCTGCCAACCGGAATGAGCATTTCAGACCCATGAATCTAGAAACGAAACGCTGGCAGCCACAACTGACCCCACCTGCTCCTCCTCTTTTTATAGCTTTATTGTGCCCTTGGATGATTACCTCCTTTCTAAGGCAATGCACTCCAGAGGCTTCGGTGCCGTGGTCTGACTGCCGATTGCAATGCCTGGCAGGACGAGAGTTTCGATGCCGATCTGGCATCAGATAGACTGGCCGAAATCCACGAGCAGCTGGAACTCATCGAAGCTGACTCTGCCGAAGCCAGAGCATCCAAAATCCTCCACGGTCTGGGTTTCACGAAAACCATGCAAAAACGCACCACCAAATCCTTCAGCGGAGGCTGGAGAATGAGAATATCGCTTGCGAGGGCCCTGTACGTGAAACCGACCTTGCTGTTGTTGGACGAACCCACGAATCATTTGGATTTGAGGGCGGTGCTTTGGTTGGAGGAATACCTGCAGAGGTGGAAAAAAACGCTGATCGTCGTCAGTCACGACCGGGATTTCCTGAACAATGTGACGACGGATGTCATTCATTTGCATGACTTGGGGCTGCATTTCTACAAGTGAGTGGTGTTCGGACTTGTTTTCACTTTGCCCTCTGCAAATAACAGTACAGATTTGGGAAAGAATGATACACTGTATACTTCCGCCGAAACTTTGTTTTTCCCTCGTTAAACAAATGAATCGGGAAAAGATAATGACCATTAAAAGGTCACCTGCTGTAACATGAAACGGTATTGCCATTGAGCATAAGATCAACAGGGTTTTTGGCAGTTCATGGCAATTTGTTCATGATTGTTTTTGATTGCGAAAAAAGCAAATTCTGAGGGCGTTTTTCTTTTTCTTTTAAAAAAATGGCAGGGGTGATTTTGTGATGTTCGAGGAGATGTACGAGGTCAAGCGCAGGGACATCAACAAGCAGTTCGAGCATTACCAAAAAGAAATGAAAAAAGCGAAGAGCACCGGGACCAAATCCAATCAGGAAAAAGTCACAAAGACTGCCAAAAACAAGGAGCAATCTCGCAAAACCAAAAACAAAGCCAAGGGTTTCGATCGAGAAGCCGATGTGGAGGCGGCCGAAGTCAAAGTTCCGAGGAAATGGAACGATTATGTCGTCAATTTCCACTTTCCGTCGCCCCCAGAGCTGCCCCCACCCATGTTGCAGTTGATCGACGCTTTTTTCAAGTATCCAGGCAGAGACGATTTCGGAATGAAGAATTTGAACATCGGTGTGGACATGGGGTCTCGTGTTGCGATTGTGGGGCCTAATGGGGCTGGGAAATCCACCCTGATGAATTTGATTGCTGGGGATATCGACCCTGTTTCTGGGGAATCTCGACGAAACAGGAAGCTGCGAGTGGGTCGCTACGCTCAGCATTTCGTCGACACTTTGATGTTCGACGAATCCCCCGTCGAGTACTTGATGCACAAGTGAGTTTCTGCGGCTCTGAAAGGCACAGCTATTGCATGAAATGATCTGTGGAATATGGCAACGGTGCAAAGAATCAGAATTTGGTGGTTAAACTCTACAGTATCATTGCTGTCTGTCTGACAACGCTTGTCAGACGGACAGCGTTGAATCCTGATTCCGGTTTTCGTTGAAAGATGAAATGTCATTGCATGCTTGTTCCTGCACCAGATATCCTGCTGCTGGAATGAAACCGGAAGACATGAGGGCAATGCTGGGACGATTCGGTTTATCAGGCCAGCACCATCTCACCCCCATCTGCAAGCTCTCCGGGGGCCAGAAGTCTCGAGTGGTGTTCACAGCCATTTCCCTG
Source organism: Bryopsis sp. KO-2023 (assembly GCA_030272585.1). Taxonomy (NCBI): domain Eukaryota; kingdom Viridiplantae; phylum Chlorophyta; class Ulvophyceae; order Bryopsidales; family Bryopsidaceae; genus Bryopsis; species Bryopsis sp. KO-2023. The sequence goes on along the minus strand of BSYQ01000004.1, from coordinate 3,075,737 downwards.
ATGAACCCGCACATCTTGCTGTTGGATGAGCCCACCAACCATCTCGACATGCAGAGTATCGATGCTTTGTGCGACGCGATCGAGGAGTTTGAAGGAGGGGTGGTGGTGATTAGTCACGATGCCCAACTTCTGGAGAGAATGTGCGAGGATGAAACCCGCAGTGAAGTGTGGATAGTGGAGGATGGTGAGGTGGAGGTGTATCCAGGGGATTTCGATGATTACAGAAATGAGCTGATCACTGATATCAAGGCTGAGCTGGATGAAGATTGAGTGAAGATTGAGTTGGAGTTCCTGTTTAGGATAGGCTGTGAATGTTGCTGGCTTGAGAAGCTTCGTTTTGTGGGACAGATTTCCCCACTGTTTTGTTTGGATTCTGAAACATTACGGGTGGCCCGGGAAGCAGGGGTGGGGTTTTGACTTTCGATGAGTGTAATGTGTGCTCTTCGTATGTATTCTGGGACTGCTGTGTAATGTTCGCTTGGTGTGGCGTGCTTTTTCCTTTTTTTCTACCAAAAAATATGAAATTTGTCAACCAAGGGGAATTCCCCTCTCTATGTACATTCTGGGCATATATCTGCTGGCCATATTGGCTGGGCAGGCCCATATCATGGTTTCCACCCGTTCTCGCTTTTCATGTGTCCTCTGTAGCGGTCTGTGTACGACAGCAGGTAGAACTCCTTTTGCTGCTCCCTCAGAAGACTGTGGACCAAATCATGCTTGTATCGCTCCCACTTGAGGCCATCCACAAGATCTATCATCAGATCCCTGTCCACCCGATAAGCATCGCTGCTGTTCTCCAACTTCCGACGAGTAGAAACATTCACCTTGTTCAGTAAATCATGTCTGTACCAAGACAAAACAACCCTGTCAGACCACAGTTTCTGGGTCGAGGTTCTACAGAACAGTGCATGCAAATGATGCTAACCTCGTCAACATCAGAAGCTCAGTGTACGAATTGCTGATCACGCTTGCACCTCTTCTCGCCCCGTTCAGGGCGGCGACTTCACCGAACGCCGAGTAGGGGCCCAAAGTCATTATCTCGACGAAAACCTGCACGAGTATTATGGTTCATATTCTTGAATCGAGAACATGAGTCTTATGAGCCGCATTCAAGCGTCGATCACCTCGTCCTCCAACAGTTGTTTTCTCAATGCGTCTTGCTTCTTTTTGACGCGTGATGACTTTGGCGGCGTGTCGAAGAAGCCCCGTGGAGTGCAAGGCACCGATCTAGGGAAGGTGACCAAGGGATCCGGCACGTTTTGGAATCTATCGTCGATTTTCACATCTGGGGCAAAGCGCGAAGAGAGCATGGGGTCGGTCGTTAGACGCTCCACGATGTCCTGAGGGGAGAAACCACGATAACATCTCGTCACTCAATACGTCTCACAGAAGTAGGCCCGTTCTTCTATGTTGTTTCGTTATATACATACGATCGTGGTAAGGAGTTGGCTTGCTGGAACATATGTGTTGGAGACTTAACGATACAGTTATTGAACTCTGAATGTGAAGGGTACCAATGTGAATGCAAAGACTCCCAGGTTGTTCATCCAACCCGCGACGGCGGCATCCTCCGCACGATCCTCACTTCACCAGACTTCACAAAATACAAAGCGTCGGCCTCGCTCCCTTGCTCGAAGATTACAGTATTGTAGGGGACTTTCTTCACCATCATTATGGATGCCAGATGTTCCAGCTCTTTCTGCCCCCAACCAAGGAAGGTGGGCTGGTGGCGAAGAACGTCCACCTGAGTGAAGCTCGTTTGTCAGACGGTTCCAGAATCCTTGACTCAAGATGTAACGCTGAAGGTGGGCATGAGCCAGCAAGCTACACTTTGCAACCTGAATGCTACCTTTTTTTCGAGCTCCTCTCGATGAATGCGTCCCAGATGCATTCTATACTGCTCACCATCGACAGTGAGGCATTCCACATCTGAAGTTGTTATGATTGTGGCGGCTCTTTTCCCTCCTTTTTCAACCAAGGCGAGCTCTCCAAAGCTTTGCCCAGCCTTCAGGGTACAAATAGTAACTAGATTCCCATCATCTGCAGAAAGGAGTCTGCAGGTTAGATGGAACGATCCAACGATCAAGCGACTTGTGTGCAACTGCAAATGCTTAGAATCAATGAGAATGCCGTTGTTGCGGCGTAGCTCACCAGTCCATTTTTTAACGCTCAGCGCTCCAGAGATGATGATGTAAAATTCCGTTCCTATGTCCCCCTGCAACGCAAACATAGGGTCGGTGATAACAGCTTCTGGGATCCGAGCAACACAAGAGTGTGCAAGCTCATGCCATTCACACCTGTTTGCAGACGACGGTATACGGGTCATAGTACTCGTAATTCAGTATTTTCGCCAGCTCCTCCTGCACTTTCAAATCCAGGGCTGCAACGAACTCTATCTTCTGCAAGAGACGATAGACGGGAGCCAGCTCTTTTGAGGAACGATGCTTTGGTGGTTCGCTCAAAATCTTTCTGAGAGCAACGCGTTCGATCGGCCCAACCAGAGAATCTGGAGTGGCCGTGGTTTCAATGTCGCCATCCATTTCTGTGTCTTTCCTGGGGGACAGTGCGTAATCCTTCTGTTGCCTGCAGACACCATTTGGTTATTTGGTACGTTCTTTCTGGCGACACATCCTGCGCTCTTTCAAATGGCCTTGGAAGAGTTTTTTTTTTCTTCTGAAGTTAAATTTTTCATGTGTGCGTTGCACGAGGTGGGAAAAAAGAAAGGAAAGACTTGGAAGTGTGCAAGAGACCTGATTACATTCCACGACATGGTGTCTTGTCCTCTGAACGGAATCAGCCGCCAAACTATAAACTTGTCACTCAAAAGCACGGACAGTAAAAGTTGTGTTTGGCAGACAATTCGCATGCACTGCGCCGACAAGTGCCATGATAGTGGTTGTGACGGCTGACGTTTCGAAAAGCAATGCTATTTCGGACCCCGATAAATACAGCTGAATATCACAGCTGTGTGCACTTTTTTCGTTCGTTATATTATCAGGCCCCTTTTGCGTAATTGAAAAGGGCTAAGGAGTTTGGGTAGAATAAAAAAGGGCATTTCAACGAGTGTCACTTTGGCAGCGAAATTGTCAACATGTCAACGGGAAGTCAGGAGACTTTCAAACGTCGAGCTTTGACCGCGATATTATAGGCTAACTTACACTGGGATGGCTCTGCCAGTCCGCAAAATACCTCGTACTGGGACCTTAATTGTTCAAGTGCGGAGTGAGCATGTTGGTTTGTTTTGAACGAAAAAATCGAGTTTACAACGTGTGTTGTTAGTCACCTCCATGAAACTACGTTCTATTCAACGCCAGTGAAACTCTGAACAGTGTAAACCTCTCAAGGCCTTGTCTACAACAATATATAGCTAAGCCTCCCCTCAAGAACCCCGTTAACTAGACTCCTGCTTTCAAAAAAAACCCATAGGCAACGTTCAATCCTAGGCTGCATCGGATATCTGATGAAGTTCTGAATATCGAATGCTTTGTGTCCTGGAAGACATTTTCACGAGCTCCCCAAAGCTCCAGCTTCCCACGGCATCTAGCTCATTCTCGCAACTTCTTTAGGGTCGCTTCCAAGGCTGAATCATCCCCATCCTCAGCATTCTTATTTGAATCTAGTTCGAATGAGACCTGTTGCTTACTGGAATTTCCTTCCCGCTTCTTAATGTCCAGCGACTCGTTTATCTTGGGACGTGCTGTTCCCTGGGTAGCGTCGTCGATTGACTTGTTTTTTGGCGGGACGTCAGCCCCTCCACTCTGTGGAAACAAAGGTTTTTGTTCGTTAAAATTGCTGTTAGAAGACAACAAGGCACAGATATCTCAGAAACGATCAGCTACTCTCGCTGACGCAACGCTGGAAGGTGTTTCGCCGTTAAGCCTACCTACCTGGGGAGTGCACCCAGTCTGCTCTTCAACAATGCTCAGTTGCCGTTCTACAAGAGGTTCTACTGCTACCAGCCGCCTGGTGAGGGTTTTGACGGTTGCAAGAGCCTCTTCTTTTGCCTTGATAGCATCCGAGAGCTTCGCCTCCAACCTCATTACTTCAGCCCCTTTATGTTCCAGCTGTTGACGAAGTTCTTTTGCGGCTGCTGCCCACCTGAAAAGTATTCACAGGGTGAGTTTTCCTGGCAAAAGTGTAATGTACTTTGGGCATGGCAACCAAACGCACAAATGGTAGCAACCTGTTCTTGACTTTTTGGAGTTCTTCTACTTCTTTTGAGCTCTCTTCTTTCGCCTGCTCAATATTCGAGCTTGTGAAAAGAAGAGTCTGCTTGAGGCTGTTGGTTTCCTCTTGCGCTTCGGACGCTTCTCGCTCGAGGGCATCAGCTTGAATGACTAGCCTGCATAAACAAGGTCAAACTGTCTACACTTATTTACCGCTGTTTTGCCTCTGTTGATCTCCTTTGCTGAGAAGGTCCCAAAAAGAAAGTAAACCCAGGATATTGGTGAGTTATTGTTTGACCTTTGAATTCCATCCTCCAAGTGCTTCTCTCTGATTTTCGCCTTGTCAACCATCTCTTCCATTTCTCCGCGAAGTTGGTCCTCTTTCTGTAAAAGCTGTGCTTTGCATGCCTGAAATCGTCAATGGGAGCTCCTCATGCATGTTGTGCTCACACAACATTGATAACTCTTGTCTCCACAATACATTTTTTAAAAAATTGCACACAGTCCAGAGCTCCAACATACCTGTAGCTCCTGAATGTCCAGCTTCGCCTCTTCAATCTCTTGTTTCTTCTCTTCAACCTGATTCCGAGCCGCCTGCTCGTTTTGCTCCGTTCGCAGCAAGTTGTCCTTGATGAGAAAGAGCTCCTCTTGATACTTATTCGCTTGTGCCGCCATGCTTCTATGCTTTTCGAGAGCTGCAGCAAGTTTTTTTTCCATCGATGGATTCTCAGCTTCAAGGATTGCATTTCTAGCCTTCAGCTTGTCGGAGGCCTGCTGGAGAGAATCATTGTGCTTCTGGAGCCTCTCAGTATTCTCTCGATGGAGTTCCCAGATGTACCTAATCACCTCGTACCATTTCAATTTCCATCCCTCACAATCTATTACACCGATCCGTATCTACAAACACTGATTGTCATTCAAAAGGAAAAAACAAAATCAACCCCTCTCATAAGAAAACGAATCACTAAAAATCGACGACCGTTCAAGCAATGCAGAAGCGATCGAACGGTGCAAGGAAAGAGAAAGCTGTTGCCAGGCCCTCACAATCAAAACCTGAAACATCTTGTTTTTATCCCTGTACCTGCGCCAGCAGCATAGTATCTCTGCCATCTTCCCTTCGTCCGCTCGACGTATTGCCTCTTGTATCATTGACCGCCTGTCTTCAGTGTTTGTGAGTATCACTCGCCAGTTGTAGAAACACCGTGCTAAAGCACCTCGTTGTAGTTTCCCAAAAAGTCGATAGGCGATTCTAGCTTTTCGCTCCTGCTCGAAATACAGTTCTATTAGCCTGAGCCACCTCTCTGCTACTTGGTGGGTTAATTTTTTTCTTTTTGCGAGCTCATGATGACGCTGTTCCACATGGAATTGTGTGTAGTCACGCCAATGGGAAAGTGCGTGATACTTCAGGGCCCCTGCAACATACAAACAAGCTCAGAGTTCAGCACAAAGTTTGGAAAACAAAGTAACAGAGACACTGCAGGCACCTGAAACAGACACTGACAACTTTTTTCTCCCACATCATTGAACGCGCGAACAATTGATTGTGCTTACCAGTCCTGTGTTCGCGGGAGAGCGAGTCGGCAAGGCGCCGCCTGTGGCGCTTGACGATTCTACCTTTCCACAATCGCACCACACGCCGGCAAACAAGAACCTCATGTAGACACCTAGCCCTGGCGTCGTTTTCTTTTGCCTGCTGGACCTGTCTCAGCTTGCTCCGCCATCGCCCAAGGGCTCGCCAGCTGATATGAAGATCGGCGGTGGATTGTAGTCTCTGAACTGTAGCGCGATGTTCGACGAAATCCTGTGGAAAGTACATGCACGCGAGGTTTCATTGACCAAGAACACAACCACAGTATCCTTGTTCTCATTTTTGCAGGGATTTCAATATTTCACCCTCTCCTCACCAGCCATGCTCTCCAGACAAGTCTCAAAATCAAGTTCTGCCGCCGCCGTTTCGCTTTCGCGATAACGTTTCGCTCCTCATTTTTTCTTTGAACTTCTGTGGCAAATGCCTGCAACGCGTTCGATTTCACCCGTCGCTGGCTGTGATTTTGAGCTCTGCGGACCTTCGCCAGCTGTGCAAAAAAATCATCATCAGCTATCCATACAGTCTCAACATCAGAAATTCGAAAGGGGGTGAGGCCGAGCTCTGCAGTAAGGGTGCACCTTGGGAAGAGCCGAGCAATGATACCATTGCAACCAAGCAGAGAAGCCCCTTTTGATAATGATGCATTCGTGATATTCTTGTGCCAGTGCATTGGCATCCGCCTCATCCATGTAATCGAGCCTGCATTCCCCAACGAAGAAACACCATCCCTGAAAAGCTCTATCCTTCAGGAGGCCTTCGTAATGGCCTCGTGCTTCGGCGTTTCTTGCTCTTTCGTCTCTGCAAAGTCAGAATAGGTTTTTACTCGAAAATCTCACAAACGGAGTTAAGGTGATTGAACGGCAGAGCACGACCATCTGAAAAGTGCTGAAGCCCGCCGAATTGGTGGGGTTCTCGTGACCAACCTCAAAGTATGTATGTATACACGCCAGTTCACCAAAGCGCCACACAGCAGGTCCGCATTCCTACGGATCGCCATCATCCTCATCACCTGCCAAGGATAAGAGGAAGTGTTATTTGTCGACCTACATGCCTTGCTGGAGGAAGCCTTCAGAAAATTGACCTACCCGTGTTCTGTGTACCACCAACCACCAGTGTCGCATAGATTGACGTTTACATTTTCCCTCGCGCACATCTTCAGCGAGTTGGTATCTTTCTTTACTCTTCTTTGAAACTTCACACGCCGTCCACAGGCCCCAAAACATGCGCCTTTTCAGAGCCTTCGCTCCCAGTCGCAAACTGCGAGACACATTCTACACTGAAAATGCTTTCACGCGAACAACACTCTCAGTTCTCCTCACTCCTGGTTACTCACATCTTCACTTCTCTTTCTTCCTTGGTGGATTGTATTTCGAGCTGTTCTTTGTATTGTTTCGATGTATTCTCTGCGTTTTGGCGTTCCGCTTGCTCTCTCATCAGCTGCAAGCGACACACATGTTTCTTACTCAAACGTAAATTTGCTTGACGCTCCTTATTTCAACCCACAACCAGAGCCAGAATGAGGAATCACCCCTCCCTGTGAAAGAGTGGAGAGGCTGATATAAGCTAAGGCATATCAAGGAACCTCTTGGCCCATAATTTGCACCACTCTCGTAAACTGATAGGATTCACTCAGTGTTCATTCAGTACCTGATGATTCAACCTCTGTTTCTCCTCCGATAGAGCTTGGAGCTCAGCCAATGTAGAGATAGCACGACGTTCCAGGTCATCCTTGCACCTGAGGCTCTCTTCAAGACGCCGCACCTTGTCTTGCTCATCCTAAAATGGAGAGTTGATACAAAACAGAATGTTTTTCAAATCTCAAGATGACTCCAAGCACCTAGCCCTTTCACCCAAAGATTTCAACATCTATCTCACCTCTAATGCTCTCTTCATTGAAGTCCCATCTCGAACGAGGCGGGATGCATGTTCTTCAAGCTTTTTCTTGCCTTCCAACGCCTCCAACATACTCTCCTACGATTTATCACCATCATTGTGGCGCTTTTTATATTTGTGGTAAGGTCAAGCTCAACTTGTTTCTGTACTAGGTGGCTTCTACGGATGTAATATCCTTGGGTGTGTGTGTTTCTATGCCTTTTTTACCTGCAGAAGCTTGACTTCGAGCCGAGCCTTTTGCAATTTGTTGCCTTCGAGACTTTCAACGTTTGCGGCTGCATCGTACCCGTGCGGTGGTCGATTCACTGAACTTGTGCGCTGTGTAATCACAAAGCACACCAGACCTATTGTAAAGGAGTACACCCTGACCTCGATTCTGACGCGCGCGCGTCTACGTTCATGACAGCATTGAAGCGCGATCGGTGGCAAACAAAGGAACACTCCTACCTGTGGTTGCCCTGCTTGGTAGGGGCTGTGATTGCCCCTGGCGCGCAGGCTATCGAAATACAGGTCTACCGGAAATGATCTGGCCGTTTCCTCCCCATCATATGAGTCGTCAGCCCGTCCTTGCCGCCCACAGCGTCTTACTGGTTTCCCAGGAAGTGTTCTTTTTTGTTGCACATCCTGTATGTTTCGATCCCTGTGAGGAGATTGTTTGCTCGGGGGGACTTCCTCCCCACATGTGCCAACGAAGTCTGAATTGTCTGACTCTTCTTTAGGAGGTGGACGATATTTCTTTGTCGCCTGTTCCTTGATATTCTGATGCCTAGGATTTTCATGATGGGCACATTCCTGCTCTTGTGACGTTGATGTTGCATGTCTACAGTGTGATGAATGGAATGGCTGCAGAGGGGCTGGCCCAGGAGGTGAACTGGGATATATGTTGCAAACTCCATCCCTCGGTGGAACCGAGGACACCTGTTCCCCGAGGTTGCCATGGACGGGCCGCATTTGCTGAGGGGCCATACTCGTATCATACTGGGGGTTATGGCCAGCACCCAGTAAATTCATCGAGTCAAGCCTGTTGTCACGATGAACAACCCCACCAAAGGAGCCCACTTGCCTGTGGGTGCAAGCCCTCATTTCATGTTGTCTTGTTTGGGGTATATCACCGTTGAAGGGGGGTGTCCTCAGGTATGCAGCATCAGTTGGCCTTATGCCAGAGGGGTTAGGAGGAGGTTGAAGTGTCGGTGATGTCCATACATCATGAGGAGCAAGTGCAACGGGCTCGATATGCGGTGTTCCCTCGTCTGCGTCACCTTGGTTGTAGTAAATTATTCTCTCAGCGGCTTGAGGTATTGGGAAGAGGACGCCAGGTGACTCCGGGAGGGGGACACCTTGCACATTGCAATGTTCATTTGCCCACATGGGGGATCTGTCTGGCGATTGGAGGTGCATTTCCCATTGGCCATGCTGGTCGTTGAGGACACAGCCGTATTGCATTGCTCGCTGATCAAGTGTTCCTGCTGTCTCTGAAGGCAAAGGATGAGCAGGAGGCTGGGCTCCTTGTCCTGGGTATGTCATCCCTGACGCCATCATTTTGTCGCGTTCCACCACGATGTCTGGCGCGTCACAGTTGTTCCGTGCCCCCACAGGCGATACTTGGTTCCCCCCAACTACGTGTCGAAACCTGCCTAGGGCGGCCGCTTGGGCGACGTCTTTAATGCAATAGCCTGCGACGCCCTTGACAGTTTCCGGCAACTGTCGATCCCCCGCCGACGTGTGTGGTCTTGGCTTCACGTTCCTTGATCGATCGAGGACCGTTGCAGTAGCGACAGTTGCAGGGCGGTGGGGCAGCAGATATGTCTCGCCCGCTATTTCTTTGAGCTGTCCATCAGAACTCTTCTTCTGAGGCTCCCTACGCACCCCCGAACGTTTGCTGCAAGTTGTGGTCTTCTGCTGGTGCTCTTTCTTTCTCCCTATAGGTCAGGCAGTAACCACAACAGATCTTACATCACTGGCATTTTCACAGAAAATAAAAACGGTGGGCGGCTGACCCACGAAAGCGTGCACAGACACGCCAGCTGAAGATCTCGTGCGAGATCTTTCGTCGAGAATCCAGCTAGTAAACGGGGAGGCGAAGAAACTGGTTCCTCACAAGCTTCCTGTCATGGAAACCCTAGATCCAGTTTCACTGCAGCTTTGTGCCACTAGTATGCTGACCTGTCTCGGCGCAGTGTTCGTCCCTCACTTGGTGAAGAGAGTCCTGTTGCGATGAAAGCAAGCAAACTCAGAATATGCACGTGTCGTTTCCTGAGAGGAAACGACACGTTCCACTTGTGTTGGGCCGCCAAAACTTGTATTTTCTCGTACCGAATATGGGGACAACGAACGCTCCGCCACTGTTACCTTCAATCCCTCGAGGGAGTCCCTCAGGCTGGCAATCAACTCCTCCCTGAAAAACCAGGCGGGTCACGCCAACCTTGGAAACATCCAGCATTTTCCAAAAAGGAGATGTGGTTTCAACATGAGTGCTCGAGTCCCAAGGTGGCAGTCCCCTACCTGTCATGTGCAAGTTCCTGGTCCTTCTCTTCTTGCCTTCTCCTCATACTGGATATCAGACCAGACCCCATTTCTAGTGCAACAAGCTTGGCATCCTCCTGAGCTTCATGAATGCGCTGGATGAGGTTTGTAATGGCTTGTTGTTGTGCTGCCATAACCTTCACAGGTGTAGGAAAGCAACAGCTGAACACCACCAAGGGGAAAAGAAAATTGATCCAGTGTGGTGGTTCATGACTGTGGATGTGTGGCTTCTCAACGATGGTGTGTACTCACCCTTGCTGCAGCTTGATCGAAGTTCTCCAAGGAAATAACCCCTTTGGATGATTTGGACTCTGGTGTCTGCATCCGAGCAACCTCTCTATGCAATGCGTTCCTGATCAACCTCCTGCCCTGCATAACTACGATTCCTGAGATGGGCTCAACGTTGACACGACTTGGCAAAATCCAAAATGAACACCCTTCATCAACTTTTTCTTCTATGATGCTGAAGTAAGACTGCAAACTGTCCTTATTCCTGATGTGCACTGCCTCATGATGTGCTTTGATTGAGGTTAAATTCTGAAAAAAAAATTGCTGCAACATTTCGGGAGCACCTGAGCACCGACTGTGGATTCATAATCCCACATCTTCATTAACTTTGGAATATGGACCGAAGAAGCAGGGGGAATTTGTGAGAAAGGTCCATGTTGGCGACAAATCAGCCTTCGCAGCTCTGTGTGCATTCGTATCAATTGACCCAAAAATCCCTGACCAGGAAATTAGTCAGTTTATGGGTAGTTGGGGTATATTTGTAAACAGCAGGTGCGCAGATAAAATTTTCAAAGGGAGCATCAGCCTGGTAGTGAAGGAGCTCTTCGAAAAACGGCAAAAACGCCAAAAACAAAGTCTCACCAGCTTGTGAACTAGACAGGCATTGTGCACCATCAAGCTCATTGTCATCTGCTCCTTCTCCAGTACTTTTGTTGCTGCTGCCCGATCTTCCTCATCTATCAATTTTCCATCCAGTTTCTGCAAGCTGGGCACTTTTGCGATCGCATGGGCTCGGTAGTTTGTCAGTCCACTCACAGGGCAACCAAAAAAGGATGCGTTTTCTAGAGCGGGTGTTGCACCACTGAGGAAGCCAAACACATCCAAATCATCCAGTGGATTATATGCCACGGATAGCATCCGCAACTCAGGAAACTGTTCAATTCCCTTCAGCGAGCGGAGCTTGTTCTTGCTGATGTACATGACCTGACGGAACAAAGCGAAACCATGTCAGCTCATCTGCCAACTTTTGTGCTGGACTAGGCATCCATTTCTATAGCACAGAAGACACACCTTCACTTTGTGATACCTTTCTGGTAGTTGAGTGAGGTGTGTGACACCCTTATCCACCACAGAAATCTTCTCTTTCTCAAAAAGGTGAGGCATCGTCCTCAGAAGCTTTGCCAAGCCAACAGTTTTGACCCTGATGATCGAATTGAGCAGGACATGCTTGTGTTGGTCATCTTGCATGAACCCAAACGAAATTGCTGCAATTCCCAGGAGCAGCAAATTGATAGAAGCATAAGCATAATGGATCAATACTGGAGATGTCCGGCCTATCTTCATTAAAAAGCATTTCAAATGCAACCAGAGTTGCAAATGCATCTTGTCGTCGAGGGTGTGCCTTACCTCTCCTTCTTTCCTGTTCTTTTTGCACTTTGTCTGGAACCCAGACTTGGTTTCGTCACCCAGCTCGGCGCCTTAGGCGGTGGCTTCGTGCAGCCCATCTTCTCACGGCAGCTCGCCATACCTGTGTTTCCTCCAGCTGGCGCCGAGGCTGGATCACGTGACGCTTTTTCCGTCTGAAACTCTGTTCTAGCCTCAATGCCAACCGCTGACTGTGCAGTTGGCGCAGGTGGTTTGGGGCAGGTTGCTGCGCCTGGCGGAGTTGCAATCCCCAAAACTTCGTGGTGAGTGGGCAGAGAAGGTGCCAAAGCACTATTGGATCCCTTGAACAGAAAACAATTGCTTCAGCAAGTTTATTCTATGCAAGTTTTTCAGGCACCTTGACGCCTTCACGCTCCAACACAAGAAGCAACCTGCGAGATCGCTGCGACAAACTGCGGAAGCCTTATGGTTTCCTTGCTTTTTTTTCTTGTTTGGGCGGTTACAGCGAGTGCGACCAACTGGATAGGCAGCTTCGATTGCGCGTCTGCAAGTACAGCAATATAGCCGAGAGGAAGCGTGGGGGCCCGTCTTTCATTTTCTGCCGCACCTGCGAGGGGGACTTCGCTCTTTGGGCGTAGGCCCTGGCATAACTCATCCCGCAGGGCGCAGAATGACAGAAAAACCGTAATAAAGAGACGAAAACCAAAAATAATTGATACCAAATTCGCGCATCACGCAACATTCTGTTGTTTCGTCAGGACGGCTTCGGTTCATTAAAAAAACAATCTTTCCCACATTGCCATTGTGACCCAATCACCACCAGTGTATTTTTTTTCAATTTCACTGGCCCCAAAGTGGCCCTAAATTTGGCCGTTTCATCCAGTTGTGGCCCTTTTGTGGCCCCAATTTGTCCGAAAAAAATAGAACGTGGGTTCCACTTCAAAAACCGAAATTACAAGGCTTGGTGTTTCTATAGCATTTACTTAATGTTGGTTTTGATTTTTGTGGAAACTCGATTAATTTCTTGGATGTGGCCCAGGCCTTACAAACTTTGGGTGAATGTGGCCCTTTTGTGGCCCCAAAATTTGCCATTCTGATTTTTTTTGGTGATTCACCACACCAACAGCTTGATGCAGCGAACCCCTTAGCGTTTTGTGAACAATTGAGGAGCACAAGGTTCCATGTATGTCTGTACAAAGGGGTGGATCGACTATTCAAAACAAATCTGTCCAACCCCCAGAATTTGCCCTGAGGGTGGACACATTCAAAAGACACCCTCCAGGCACGACCAAAGTTGGGGGGAGGCTTCAATCTTTTTCATCAATGCTCTTTCCTTGACCTGCATTCTTATCGATTGAATTTCTCTTGAGAAATACGCCAGTTGCTCGTGGATTCATGTGGTATCTGTCCTGCTGGTGTGGGGGAGCTTCATCGCACAAGTCCCCACACGAGATTGGTACCAAAGGGTGTATGGTTCAGCGGACTGTTCATATCCATAACTTCGAATTCGGTGCAGCACTCCGTGTTGGCGTGTTTGGCTTTGGAACTTTCTGTTGTGTGGGACACTGCCATTCCCGGCTCAACAGGTGCGCTTGTATGCGGAGAGACATGTGGCTCCCCACCGACACTCTTTTTTTTTCTCAGTGGCGATTGATGATGAGCGTGGCCTCGCTCTCTTGGACTCCGTGCATGCTTCTTGCTGTTGGAATTTCGCTGTTTCGGTTTGTCGGCGCGGGAAGGGGGTGGTTTGATGGTTTGGGGGAATGGGCTGATGAAGACGTTCAGAACGAGCACCCTTGTGTGGAAGCTACGCCGTCCATGATGGGAAGTTCATACGACACAGGACCACAAGAACCACGCCACGCCCATCTTGGACGAAGTATCTTCTTGCTGCTGGGGCAGTGTGTTGGACCAATGGAAGCACTCCGCCGTCAAATATCTTCAGGGAGGAGGGAGGAGTAACTGCCCCTAGCGGAAGGGTGCCGAATCTCACACATTATCACATATTTGTTTCGACCGGTTTGCGCCGTTTCGGAGCCTGAATCTGTTGCTCGTCGTGGGCCCAATTTGTAAGGTGCACTAAACCTTACGTCTGGCGGTTTATGTTATGGCACGAAACAAGGACGACAAGAAACGACCGCTCAAAAAGCTGTTCAAGTTTGCGGGACGGGCGCTTGTTTCAGCGACCGGGACGTATTTTGCCTTGTGGTTCGCAGAAGTTTTCCTCTGTTCTTCGTCCGAAACCGTTCGAGAAAACTGTGAGGAGAAACGCAGAAACGTGGCGAGCAGGGGGATACCTCTGAGCGAAGTCACTGTGAAAAGCGGGGATACTCTGGTGAAGGGGCGCTCCACTGGGTTTTCTGAAAACTCTGGAACACGAAAGTTGGGTTTTTGTACTTATGGTGCGGAGTGAATATGCAGAGCGCCTTGGTGTTTGAGTACATGGGGGACGCTGCGCGAGGCGATATCGAAGAAGTTCTTTCGCTGAATAACGTGCGGTGCGAGGATTTTCGGGCGTGGGGAACACGGAGGAAGAAGGGTTTGGCTGTTGTGTTTTTGCGGATTCGGCAGTGTCGTGATTTCCCCCTTTCAACTTCGTCGTTGCAGGACTTGACGGATGCTAACAGCATTTTCCCTGGACAATGCATTGTTATGCCTGATTACAGGCCTTCCAGCATTCCTTCTGGGAAGCGAAGGTGGGTCGCTGCGCAATCCATCCTCTGTGTTCAAGCATTGCGGCAGAAACTTTCGTCGACAACATATATTTCCTTGGCTCATATCTGTTGACGGGGTCGCAGGTGAAGGGGACTTTTGTATGAGCGTTGAGTTAGCGTTTGGCGGCTGGAGAAACGGGCTGTTGTTTGGGGGGGTGGTGTCCCCAACAGGTTCGAACACATGGTGGATGTCGTGATGAGACTGGGGGATGAAACGATGAGCAGCAAGCTGCTTTCCAGTCTGGCGGGGGGAAATACACATCAGCCAAGCTGAGGATGAGCTAATCCTCTTTTAACCCTCACAGATTCTTCCTTGCGAAGTTATTCGGGTTGTGCCCATTTCTGGCATACTGCTGCTTGTTTTGGGCAAACGCAAAGCGAAACATAACACATTGATTCCGTGTTGAACGACCTATTGCGATCTACGAGCGCATTACCAGACTTTCCGCACGCCTTGTCTATTCCTGGTAAAGCTCAAAGAAACCGGTTTTTTTTGCAAAAACCTTTGCAGCCCCCCTCGTGACCGAAAAGGTTGCTGTCTTCGCTTTTCCCCTGTGTGGCTGCGCTGGAGGCGCCGACAAATCATATTGGGCGTCTGATTGTTTCTCGTTTTCCTTGATGCCAAGTTTCTTGCTCGTGTCCGCTTGTTGTATATTTTGTCGAGTTTCATTCCGGAAACCCCACTCCAGCCCACTTTTCTTTGCGCGCTGTGTCGCGCGGGCGCATCGACGAAAGCCTTACTCCGTCTGAAAGAACCCCTGTGTTGTCGCCGGCGAGCAGATTTTATTTCTACGCCAGCGGATCTCTACTCAAGCCGGGGAAAAAGGGAAAGAATGGACGCCAGCGGTGGTGACCGTGACAGCCGGCTGAACCTAAATCCTCTATCGTCACTTGATCTAGTCGACGCTTTCCTGGACGTGGACGATACAGTGAACACCTATCTCAAATCCCTCCAGCCAGTTTCAGACAACCCTGACTACATGCTCCAAGACGTCAACGCGATGCCCTCATGGTCGGGAATGGTTAGAGGCTATCCTTCCGGTAGCCAGCCTCAGCCTCAACATCAGGATCTTCCGTATCCCTTCAATACCAGCGAACCGCAGGCGGGGGTTCAACTCCCCCCCGGGGATGCTCAGGTAGTTACAACTGGAGGTGACCCGGGATTCGTGTTCCAGGCGGGCGCTGGAAAGAGCTCCGCTGAATCCGGTGAGCAAAGTTCGACCGTGAATTTTGTACCTTCAGGTCGTTGAGAAAGTATATTTAGAATATGCGGTTTTACGTCGACGGTTTCGCACCTCCGTTTGGGGTTTCAAAGCGGTGAATTGATCGGGCTGAACGGCGTTGCGCAGGTTCGACCACCGGACATAGAGGACGCAAACGCACCTCGTCGAATACCGACGATGGGATCGTCCAAAAGAAACAACAGGTCACGCAAGAAAAGAATCGCCTGGCGCAACGGCGCTTCCGCGAACGGCAAAAAGCCAAGGTTAGTGGCCTGCACACCGAGATAGACGACCTCAGAGCCCAAGTGGGCGCCTTGCAGATGCAAAATTCCGCGCTGCACAGCCAGAACAGCATCCTCGAGAAGGTTCTGTCGATGCGGGATGAGCAAATCACGGCAATGCAAGAGGATAACAGCATTTTGGGTGTGGGGAGCGATGATGAGGCGGAAAAAGACCGCGCGGAGGGATTCACTCTGTCGGGCCTGAAAGGGAGGGAGGTCAAACTGAGTCGCGCTGATTTGAAGAAAATGACTGCAGATCAAGTCATGCAGATCTGGCAGGTACTGACTGCTGCAGCTCACCACCGACCAAATGGGTTCACCAAAATTGTCCTGGATGCATGGCCAAAAACGAAAAAAAAAAAGTCGAGAAAAATCTGTGTAGCAGAAAAAAGAACTGATCCACCCCCCCTTTCCCCCAAAAAAAAAGAAGAAAGAAGGAAAGAGAAAAATTACACTTTTGCAAGTGTATGATTCTGTTCTTGCAGTAGGTAGACCCTTATGTTCCTAGACAGAAGAATTAGAGGTGTGAAAATCGTGGTATACCAAAGGGGTGGTTCTACTTCACTCAGGAATTCGCTTGTTTTTGATATGCCCAATCACCCCACACCGGAAAATGGTTCAATCTGCACACACCAGGGCTGATAAAAAAAATTCGGTTGCAGGCCTACGTGACCGAGATTTCCGAAGCTCTGGTCGAGGTTGGCACCGGTGGCACCGGGGCGATGGAGCGCATCGAGCTGTTGATCAACGAGATTTGCATGTTGTGCCTCAGCTTCAATGCGGTCAACCCCGTGTCCGCTGGGAAAATGCACGTACGGGACGCAAAGGAAACCGAAGCTGAAGAGCTGAAACAATGGAAAAGCATTGTGGTAAGCAGAATGGATCGGCTGAAATGGGAAAATCGAGGAGGGGCCCCAACACAAAATACAAGAAAGATAGAGACAAGACTCATGCAAGTGGAAAATGCAAAGTCCAAATGATGTTCAGTGTGAAGGGCGAGTTGCAGTTTGATTTGAGATGGACCTGATGCGATGGTGGCATTGTTTTGTGTAGGCGACCCTTGAGTTGACGGACGAGCAAAAGCTCGAGATCATTCAGCTGCGAAAGATGCTGTTGCAGAAGCTGCAACGATTGTTGGCTGAGAGGGGGAAGCTGAACCTCACCATTCAGCCGGCGTTGCCCAGCTCCACGGTCGGCCACAGGATTGCTGTCGAATATTTGAAAGCGAACCAAACTCTGGTCAGGCTGAAGGAGATTTTGAGGGCCGAGCACAGAGCGATGCTCGATTTTGTGACTGCATTTGTCAAGGAGGTGAGTTTTTGAAGCTTCCAGAAAACAAAAACCTCCACAAAAGGAACCTTTCGATACTACGCTTTTCACACCGAGCGGAAAAGAAGGCTTTTCATTGCCTTTTTTTTGGTTTTTTTTTGGGGGGGGGGGAAGAAAAGAACAATTGAAGTAATCATTTGTCACAGTTTGGAATATGTGTTGACTGGCATGAGTGGTTGATATCTTTGTTTTGGAGCGCATTGAATTTTGCGGTGTTTTGTTGAAGGTTATGAAACCTCTTCAGATAGCCAAAGTATTGGTGCAGTCATACCCAGTAAAGCCTGACTTGCTGGCCATCGCATCTTCGATTGCCATGGAGCGAGGCGAAGACCTGGGTGTTCCAGATGGGGGTATGTTTCCAGTTCTGGAATCCGGCCCCAGCTCTGGGTGCTGCGATGCCCCACCCGCCTGCTTCATTGGAGGCAGTAGTTGTGGAAGCGAACTAGCAGGTCACAATGTTTTGAGTAGGTTAGGGTTGAATCCGGAGCACTAGCATCTCGGTACGATGGAAAAAATGGATGTTTCCGTCGGGGTGTGGAAAGATGATTCGATTAGTGGGGAGGATGGCAGGGTTGGGAGCTTAGATTGAAACATTTGTATGTCTTTTGACATTGCTTGAATTTGCTTGGGACTTAAGAATATGCTTTTTAGGGCGGGATGAGGGGAAAAATCACATTTATATCTATGGTGTGTGTGAGGTCTTGCACCGAGAAGGGCAAGTCGTGGTGGAGCCATTGCCTGTGTTTGGTTTTTTGTATCTTTTTTTTGTATCTTCTGTTGTTCCGATATGTCTTCCATTGATCTGTGGGGTTTGGGGTGAAATAACACAGCAATGCTTTCTTTTGACCTTCTCTTATTTTGCAAGGTTTCCAACAAAAAAAAACAAACACGAAACAGTTTTGGGTGGGTTCGGTTAGCAGCAAGATGAGGGGGCATGAGGGTAGTGCCCGATTATCTGGGGAGTTCAATGAGGGGGTGGATTTTATGCTGGGCTGAGAACAGAACTGAATATGAACCTGTTATGGTTGGGGCTGTATTTTTTTTGTAACATTGTTCATTTAATGAGAATGCTGTATCGGCAAATTGAATTGTTGGTTTCCCTGGATTCTTCTCAACGCAACAAAAAAAAGTTTAAACACACAAGGAAACAAAAACAAACAGACGACCGTCGGCGGCGGCGGCGAAGAAAACGTCGACGTTTACGTCGCCTGTTAGCCTTTTTTTTTCCTTTGGGAAAGAACGAAAAATCCTAAAAATAGAAACTGAAAATAGACACATAGTCGGACTGGTGACGAATCACAGAAACCAGTCACTGGACACCACCTGCTTTACAACACACAGGACCTTTCTTTTCCTCGCTGCACGTCGACGTTTTAGCTGGCTACCACACAATGTTCGGTAATTCCGCCCCCGGCTTCGGTGCGACATCTACTTTCGGAGGTGGAGGCACCTCTCCATTCGGAAGTTCTTCTACGTCGCTCTTCGGAGGAAGCCAAACTGGCGCGTTCGGTGCGTCCGGCAGCGGTTTCGGTGGATTCGCGCAATCATCAGCGCCGGGATTCGGCCAAGCTGCTGCTTCCGGTTTCGGTTTCGGTCAGTCGTCGACTCCGGCGTTCGGAGCCTTCGGACAGGCATCCGGGTCCACCTTCGGAGCTTTCGGGCAATCCTCCACACCCGCGTTCGGCAGCGGTTTCGGGCAGGCGTCGGGTTCGACCTTTGGATTCGGTCAGGCGTCGGGGGGTGCCTTCGGGAGCTCATTTCAATCGAAACCATTCGGAGCCAGCAGTGGGGCGTCTTTGTTCGGAGGCACGACTGGAGCGGGGCTGTTTGGTGGCAGCCAACCTGCGTTTGGACAGCAGCAACAACAACAACAACAGCAGCAACAACAGCAACAACAACAATGGCAAAGCAACGTGACATCCCCTGAACAGCAAGAATTTCAAAATCTTCTGGTCAGGAAAGATGGCAGGCCCTTGACCACTCACACCACCTTCAGAGACTTACAAGACGGAGGCCAGAATGTTTTACACAAAATTGAGTGAGTCGATGTAGAGGGGTTCGAACCTCTGGTCCAGTTGCAGAGACATTTTTTTTTCTTGCACGTGAAAAAACTGGATTTATTTATTTTATTTATTTATTTATTTATTATTTTCATGGTGGGATGTATTGTAATTTTGCGTTTTAGGCAAGAAGTCATTGCTTGCCAGAAATTCAGTGAGGAACTGAAGGAGCATGACAGATTAGAGGATGAAGGAGAGCGCCAGAAGGTGTGGCTCTGTGGATGCAAATTTATCCAGGAAAAGAAAAATCATAAATCAACTTGGGTATATGTATATTTATATTATTTAAATTAAAAAAAATGTAGATGCATCTTTTATTTTTTAATTTATTTACTTCTTTTTTTTTCTTTTCTTCTTCTTATTGTTTATTTATTTATATATATTTTTTTGTAAATAAAAAATTAAACAAACATGTTGCAGTTTCACTGGCATTTTCCAAATGATATGGTTTTTGTAATTTTTTTGTTTTTTTTGGTTCGACATTCAATGGGGGTTTTTTTATGTGTGTGTTCGCTTTCGTCAGGAATTCGATAAGAAAGTCGCAGGCCTACGCCAAATGATCACTCTATTGAGATCCTCAGTGAAATCCGATCGCGAAGCTTTGGAGGCCTTAAAACCAGTGAGTAGCAGTATTTTTCGGAATGAATGGTCGAGCGTTTTCGGGGGGAAGGGGGAGGAGGAATGAGTTCTGCATTATGAACATGGCGTGGTGATTTGATCAGGTCGATGAGTGGCTTCACTCCGCCACTCTAACAGCAGGAGGAATGTCTCAAAGGGGCCAAGTATGGAAGAGAGCTAAACAGGTGTGAACCAGTTTTTCTTGTTTTTATTTAGTAATTTTAATTATTTTTTTTTTGGGGGGGGGGGTGAAGGAGTGGTTCTGCAACATCAATACCATATTCAAAACATTTACGAGATGCCTTGTTCTTTTTCTGCTTTTGAAACTTTCGTTTAAAAATAGATTTTTTCGTTGAATTTTTTATTTATTTATTCGTATCTGAATTTAGTAATTTTATTTTTATTTTTTTTTTTTTGGGGGGGGGGGCGGAATCATAGCCATCGTTTCTGTTTGGTTTCTCTGTGGTATCCTGTGATTGAGGTTGTTTAAGGGGCCTGTTCTGTGAATCCGTATTTTTGGCTCATACTGTAGGAACTCCTTGTGCGGAATTCGTTGACTCATGCTGATCGAGACCTCTCCTCATTATCGGAGCTACCCAATCGGCATCTCGGAGAGGCAGTCCAAGAACTGCAGAACAGGGCAGAAATGTTGTCGGGTTGGGCGCTGGACGTGGAGAATTCACTCAACACCAGCCAAAGAAAGGGCGTCGGTTCAGCTTCAGCAACGGTGGAGGATTTAGAAGAGATGTTGACCAATATGAACGCTTTCTTCATGTCGGTCGGCTCCGATATCGAGAAGCTCCAATCCGAGGTGTGTCCAGGTCGATGGGCGATACGTGGGATGCAGTCCTAAAATATTGCGACTTGATGGGGGAAACTTTGTCAGCAGGTTTTTTTTGCACACTGAAGAAGTGGTGTCAAAGATTTTATTGGTCTTGTTTAAGTTCTGTTTGTTTGTTTTTCTTTCATAAGGTTAATCGTGCGAAGGAGGTTTATTTGAGGGGGCTGGAGCAACGAGGTGTCGCCAGGAATCCTTTCGAAGAGGCCGATCGGGAGGAAGCCAGGAAAGAAAGCATTCACAAAAAGCCCACTCCCTCGCAGCTACGATCGCAACAAATGAGCCCCCTGCTCCCCTCGCCCATGCAACAAAACATTCAGCAGGCAGTAGCTCCAGGTAAGGAGCGATGGGGAACAATATATATATGAAAAAAACGATTCGTTTTGAAAAATGCATTCTGTTTGAACGGTCCGGAAAAGTTATGTCCATGTGTGGGTAGCTCTGGATGGTAGAGGTTCAGTTCAAGAGATTATGCCATCACCTCTATTTTTGTAAATATTATTTAATAACGAAGGAATAGAGTCATTTGGGACGAATTTTATATGTCTGTATATTCAACATGCTAAAGACAATGATATGAGGGGGGTGTTCTGCTTGGATCAAAGATTTTTCTTGCACGGCTCAACAAGCAAAAGACAAAACAAAAAAAACTCGCTGTGCTGGACATTCTATCACTGTTCATTGACAAGCCATCAAGTGGCATGTTGAATCCTAGAACAAGAGTTTCTTTCTTTTCTTGTGTTTCTTTTCGTGTGAGCTGATCATGTGTTGTTTTTTTTTCTGCTCCAGCGCCCCAGCCTGGATTGTTTGGTGGTATAACAGCCGCTTCCACTGGGGGCTTGTTCGGTGGTCAGACAACCGGAGCTTTTGGCGGCGGCAGCCTGTTTGGGGCCCAATCCTCAGGGCCCAGTACATCGCTGTTCGGCCAATCCTCTCCAGCAGCAGGGGCTTTCGGCGCCACAGGCAGCTTGTTTGGCCCATCCTCAGGAGCTGGTGGATTTGGGGCAGCCAGCAGTGGCGCCAGTATGTTTGGCGGGGCTTCATCGACAGCTGCTGGATTCGGTGGGTTTGGTGGTACCTCCACCTCGCTGTTTGGGCAATCGTCGACAAGCGGGGGGTTTGGTACTGGGGGGGGATCCACTTTTGGTGTGGCTTCGTCTGGAGCGTTTGGGGCTGGTAGTAGCAACACTGCATTCGGCCAGTCTTCTTCTGGGGGGTTGTTTGGGGATGGGGGTGCATTCACCACCCCGACAAGAACGGGGAAACCCAGGGGTTCCAGACGGCGATGAGTGTTTAGTAGTGTTGTTTTCTTTCATCCCAACATTGAAGGGATATGTGAAATCCAGCTTTAGTTGTGCAGGGAATTGCTCGATCGGTGAAGAACTGAATCGAGGGGGGTTGAAAGGGGTTTGATCAAAGTGTAGTAGTCTTGCGCCTTTGTTTTATGAGAGTAGTGATGAAAACGGAACAAAAACAAATTAATTGTATGGAAAAAACCAGGGTATTATGTTAAATGTATAAGAAAATTTGTCCAGGGCGACAGGAGCTGATTCCACGTACATCAAGTCCAATCATCGTAATCGTTGTTGAGTAGTGGGGTGCAACTATTTTCGTTGTGGGGAGGGGGGGGAGAAAAGAAAAAAAGCCATCAGTGGCCCAATACAGCATTTGTGTGATTTTGTTTTGAAGGTACGACGACCCCCGTCAGGAAACAGTCGAGAACTTCCCTCAACAACAGGCGCCCATGTCAGACATGAGGCACCGAACGAAAATGGAACGCAACAAGGATGGGAGGGGGAGGTCGATGCATATATAGACAGGCGATTTGGCTTTTTCATGGAGGATCAGAAAGGAAAAAAAAAGAAAAGAAAAAGAATAGAAGGTATATTTTTTTTAGTGTGGATAGATAGATAATAGGAAAAAGGTAGGAGGGAGGAGAGGAACAGAAAAGAAAGCTAAGAGAAGAAAGATTTTTGTTTTGGGGAGGATCCCCTCCCTTTTGTTTTTCTTTTTTTAACCTTGGAGATAGACTTATTAGAAAGGCAGCGAGTTTTTGAGCAAATCGGAAAAAAGAAGGAAGAAAAAAAAAGAAATTCTCTTTGTCTGATCTGATGGTATGATTTTTTTTTTCTTTTGATGCGATTTCTACATATGGTTCATCCTCTCATAAGAAGAGATAAAAAAATGCCCCCATCCTCAAACCCTCGTCAAGCCAAAATGTTAATACTGGGGTGTTTTTCTTTTCTCTTCTTTTTTTTTTTGGAGGGGGGCAGGTGGTTATAGTACAGATGAAAGTGGTGAATCCAAACCGAACCAAAAAAGTGTTAGATTTTTTCATTGCTACACTTGTCCGCATTTCTTGAGCGCTCGATACGGGTCTTCCATGAACTCTTCTCGTGACACCCAGAATTCGTGACGGTCCTGTTTGGAAAAAAAAAAAAACGAAAAGAAAACGCTGGGGTTAATTGGGTGCGCCAGCCAGAATTTGGGAGGTCAGCTGCAGGAACCTTTCATGAATTCACCTTCATGATGTCCGCCAGCACGGCTGCCCCGAGAAACACCAAGTTCAGCCGATTTGGAGGATCCTCCACTTTCAACTTCAGTTTTCTCATCCCCTCCTGGTCCCCCTACAAATCACGCCAAAGTATTTTTTTTCTCTACCCCTGAAACACACTCTTCCGACTGTGAAAAGCAGCCCGTCTTCATAATTGATTGAAACCAATTACGGATCAGTGATTAATTCATTAATCATTAATTTATGATTTAATATAAGAATAATTGGTTAAAACCATGGATCAGTAATTGACTCATGATTTTATAGGATATTTGAGATCCTACTCGAAGAACACGATTCAAGTAGAGTTGTTTGATTTCCTTCTCAAGGCGGCTGGGCATTCCAGGATACATGGTCGACCCTCCACTGAGAACCACATGCTGATACAAAGCCATTCGATTGTCGATATCAGCCTCCTGATGGAAAACGGAAGCATGATTTAACACAAAAACAAAGAAGCAATTTCTAAAAGCCCAAAAAAGTGGCAAAATAACCAATCCGCATCAACTCCATTCCATGATATTCCAGAATGAACAAAAAACGAATTGGGCACTGTCAGTACATTGGGAAAAAAAAAGGGAAAGGAAAAGGAAAGGTGACCCCACCTGGATGCAGTTGAACACCATCTCCGGAATGCCTGGCGCCTCGATATCCATTACTTCTGGCGCAAAGAGTGCCTCAGGAGCCATGAAACGCTCAGGTCCGACTTTTATTACCCTCCCATCCGGCAAAGTGTAAGATTTCATCAAGCAAGTAGTTTCCCGAGCAAGCTGTGCAAACGAAAAACAAAATCAGCAACTCTCTCTCCCCCCTGGGTCTGACTCAAGTGTCTTATTTTTAGACATACATTTAATTTTCATTTTTTTTTTTGAGATACATGTTTTTCTTTGTTTTGCTTTCCCGTGCTGCACATAATATATAACAATAACTGAAGGAACTTCAAGATTAAAAAAAAAAAAATGTTGGCTTGATTTCTTGGATTGGTATACGTATGCACGAAACGGATGCTCACTTTGAGCTCCCGTTTGTAGTCATAAGCAATGTAGCAAATATCCTCCTTCATCGCTCGAACGGTGTCGAAATCGGCGGTCCGACTGAGGGCATACCCCCTCCGAGTCAAAAGATCTATGAAATGTGAAGTGACGTGTCTGCCAGCCACATCCAGCCGCTTTGTCAAATGATGAAAGGCATATCCATCAACCACAGGTACCTTCGAGGGAAAAAAAACGAAAAAACAAACTCAAAATAAAAAAAATGAAAGAAAAAAAAAAGATAAATAATAAATAAACTCAAAAAAAACCCAGCCTGATTTTGGAAAAAAAAATGCACATGTAGTATATCGATAATGTGTGCCCAATGATGAGTTGGGAAAAAATATATGCAAAAGAAAATACTTTTTTTCTACTTTTTTTCTATTTTTTGTATTTTCTTGTTTTTCTCGTTGTTTTGGGTTTTTTCAGATAATTCAACATCTGGGAAACTGGGGAGGGAAGCAGGGGAAGGGTTGCCAATCAAATACTGTAATACGCAAATCTTTTCGCGCTGCTTTATTTTCGCGCGCGGACCAAAGCACGAAAAATAAGGTAGGCGAAAAAAGAGCAGGAACGAAAATAAAGCAGGCGGAAAAACCAAGGCTATTCAGGTACGCAAGTTTGTAACTACAGATTATACCCAATCACGCGTTTGCTTTATTTTCGCACTGCTTTATTTTCGTGCCCATCTGTGGAGACGAAAATAAGGTAGGCGAAAAAAAAGACGAGCGATCCTAAAGCAGCGCGAAAGATTTGCGTATTACAGTAACACAGCTTTTTTTTCTTATTACATAATTTGAGTTTTTTTGGGGGGGTTCCCTCACCACATGGGAAACGCCATCGCCTGAATCCAGCACGATCCCTGTTAGAAGACCTGATTTATCACACAGGCCAAAAAAAACATACAATTTATTTTAAGTAAAAAAAAAAAAAAAACAAGCAAAAAAACACAGGGCCAGCCGGACAAACGATCAACCTCAGTTCTAGCGTTTAAAAAAAAAACCTGTCCAGCGGTAAAAAAACAAATCAAGGAAATCGATCGACACGGTGGTGTTTTTCATCCATCCCCACCTTGTGCATACAGCGTAAGCACGGCTTGAACTTGAATGAACGCAGATTGAAATCCGTAGCATTCGAACATGGTGGCGAACATCCTCTCCCGATTTTGCCTGGGATTCAAGGGGGGGTCGGTGAGCATCACGCTGCATTCGGTCGGATCCACGTGCAGCCGTTGGCTGAAGGCATGCTCCCACACATGCTGCATGTCTTCCCAATTAGTGACCACCCCGTTGTTGATGGGGTATGAAACTTGGAGCTGGTGCCTCTGCTCCACGCACTCTTCCCCAACCATCACATCCTAAGGGAAAGCATGATTAGTTGATCCCCGGTGGGGTTCAACCACACAGTTATATATATATACAGTGTATAACTAACTAACACAGTATAGTTACAGTGCTAACAACTATAATACAGTTAACAGTTTAACTGTTTCTCTGTTTTTGACGGTATAGTTTGGCGGCAAGAGTGTCTCTTGCAGTGCTTCCGAAACCGTTTGAGATTTTTGGAGGAGCATGGATGGTGCCCTACTGCTGGTCATATGTGATCAACTGAAAAAAAAATGGCTCAATGTTAGAAAACAGGATTTGTGGATGCAGAACATGGAATTCACCTTGAGAAATCGGCTGCTCATTTTCTCTTCGTATCTGATCATCGGGCGGCCGACCATGCAGGGCAGGGAAGCACGAGGGAAGTTATCCCCCGCGAAGCCGCACTTCAGAAACTTGGGTAGCAAAAAAAAAGGGATTTAAAAAAGCAGTCATCAGTAAGCAATAATCGAAAAAAGGAGGTCGAGAAAAACTGGTGCTGCAGGGTATGGATTGAAAAAGTGGCAAAGATTCAAGTTTTTGGGCATGCATGTAAAATATTGTGTTCGCTTTTAAAAGTAGGAACTCCAAATCAGGGATCAGGACGATTTCGGACGTCCAGGGTCGTCAAAAAGACGTCACAGCGCCATCGATTCCACAAACTTTTTGGTGTGATGAACATACCCCAGTGCCATTGTCGCAAACCACCACCCTCTTCCTCGAGGCCTCCATCCTGTTCTCCATGTTTCGACTGGCTGGAGAGGAAACGTCGAGATGCTTTCCTTTCCCCCTTTCGCCTGTTCGATGCCCCAGCGCCCTGAAACCGCGACGTCTCGATAAAACGAGGGGTGGCGACAGGTGTTCTCCATTATTTTCCCTCCCTTGATGTGCGCGACCAAAAATGCGCCAACGCGCAGCGCTGCCAGAAACCTGTAACCTCAACCCATGTCCTTGAGTGTGGAATCGAGTGTGAAGACGGTTTGATGTCGTACTGTGGGCGTCAATTTGTGAGAATCCATGGCTGACTTTCGCGCGATCATTTGGTTGATTTCAGGGTCGTCGCTTTGGGCAGTCCCCACTCCACTCGTTTTCAGTCGTTCCATTTGGCTGGGCTTTGCCTCCTGATCAATCGATCGATTTTACAGCAATGTCTGCACAGGAGCTGAGGCAATTGAAAATCAAAACGGGGAGCGTCAAGCGCCTCAGGAAAGAAATGGATTACTACGCGAAAGAAGTGCAAGAAGAACACGAAAAAGTGGAAAAACTGAAATCGCAGGGCGTGGATCCACCCAACCTTCAGCAAGCGGTAAGCACCAAACAATGAATCAGTCAGCACTGGGAGCAAATCCACATCCAAGACAATTAACACTGGGTGAAATTTTCTTAATGTTCAATTTTCTCTCCCCCCCCCCCAAAAAAAAAATTCGGGAAAAAACACCTCGAAAGAAGGGTGAGAATGGATGAGAAGCTGAGTTCCATTGAATTGGTTGATTTGGAATGCGAACGATGCTTAGGAGTAGGGACCTTTTTTCTTTTTTTTGCTTAGTTGTGTGTGCTATTTTTGGCGACAGGAAATGGTGTTGGCCGAATCCAAAGCAATGATCCCGGACACGAAACAAAGGCTCGAGGCAGCTATCGCCGACTTGAAAAAATTCCTGGTAAGGAATCATGTTTTTTTCTTTTTTTCTTTTCTTTTCATTATTATTATCCTCGTCTCGAGTGAGTGCAGTAACAGTTGGATCCTTGCTTGGAAATGAAATGATTTCTTCGGTTGTTTTTTTAAATGACAAAAAAATATGGGCAGAAATTTTAGCGAGTTTCGATATTTAAAAAAAAAACTCGGATAACGGCAAAAATGATCCAGGTTCAACAACAGTTGCCCTCGACTTCTTTGTCTGCCGGATGAATGAATCCCTTTGTTTGTTTGTCGTTTTTTCTCATCTTTTTGAATTGGTTGCTTCAGAAAATCTTGGTCGCATCATTTGATCGATTGATTTTTTTTTTTCAACTTTCGTTCAGGAGGAGTCGGAGAAAGAGTTGAGTGGAGCAGAGGAGCTGGGAACAGCAAATGAAATTCTGGCCGATGCCGAAGCTGCAGTTGCATGAGGCTTCAAGAAAAAAAAAATGGGGGAATCCAAAACCAGTGTAATTTTTAAGATTGAAGTTTAAAAAAAAAAAGCCAAAAATGCATGTAGGGTGTCATTTTGTTCTTGATGTTTTGTTTTTTTTCTAGAATTAGTGAATTAAGGGAAGAGGGCTGTGTTGGTGAGTAATGTGTACTTGGAAGGAAAAAGATTTTTATCTTGGGAAATGATCCTTGTAATTGCAGCGAGCATTGTGATTGCAGTGGGTGTTTTTTTTCGCACTTACGTTCAATGTTTGAACGACTCTTTGCAAGGAATAACGACTTGCAAAGATATCTTTGTTGTCGAGTGATACAGTGGGCAAATTGAAAAGCATTTTTTTTCTCTGCAATAATTTCTTTTCCACGATATCGATCGGAGCCTTCCATTCCTCACCGGACTTGGAGAATGGATCTATCAGTTTGAAAAAAGTAAGCACTTTTATTTTTTGGGGAGACTTTATTTACACTGGTCATTGATCATGGAGTATCACTTTAGTTTTTGTTCATCTGTCCCTCTATCTTTCTGAGTATTTTCTTTTTCGGGCCGGGGGAATCCTTAGGAGCTGTTTTTATGGGTTTTTCCCTTGTGAAATTCTGCACAATGCCAAACCAAGAGATGCCAGATGGGAAAGCATCCAACAGCACAAACACCACACATCACATGCAACTCCTGTTTCCGAAATTTTCAATACAGGGCAGACGGGACTCCTCCACTCCGCTTCTGGTCCACTTGCAAAGAATTTACATTGGCTCATACAACAACAATAATTAATGATGAATGTCACCGTTCGTTGCTAACATTGATCATGACAGAAAACCACCCAATCCATCCCCCTCAATGCCAACAATTTTTGCTTCCATGTTTCTTCTCGACTGACAATATTGCCACAACTATTTACACTTCTCTCTATCCCATGTTTTTTTTTTCTTTTTTTTTTGCCCTCGAGAAAAAATAGGAGGGAAAAAGAAACCCCCACAGATAAAAATAATGAAACGCTTGGGGGGAAAAAAAAAGTGTATGAATAAAAATAGGCTATTAAATAAGGCAAGTTTTTTGTTTTCTTCCTCTTCTTTTTGTTTTTTTCTCCCCTTTAAGCCGAGTCCCAAATCCCAATATCTAATGATTTTTTTTTCTTTTTTCATATGATTTTCTATGACCTGTAGATATTCCTACAGACAAATGCAATAAGGTGTAGACGCCCTTGTTTAGGGGTAAAAAAAAAGGAAACCAGAAGAGGAGCTGTGCCCCGTAGCGCCCCCCCCCCCCCCTTTCCCCAATTATCATGGCCAGAAAAGGAAAGTCACCATGTGCATATTCCTGTCGAAAAGCAACAAAGAGGATAGCAATCGTCAGTAACAACAGTCAGGCTACTTAGCAATTTTGGTGCTCTCTCTCCACAATTTCTTTTCCCCACCGCTGAAAAAAAAGAGACCAGCTCTTTGTACAGATGCAGATGTTTCTTGTAGAAATACTGGAATGAATGGGGCGGCCAGGTTTCAAAAAAAAAAGTAATGCGTGATTTTCTTGATTGGTTCGAAACACACACAAGCTGCACAATTAGCTCCGAAACAAAAAAAGCGTTGGTTGGAAGTTGGGGTCGAATGTACGAAAACATAATATCTTTTAGTTCCGTGTGTAGAAAATACCGCAATGATAGATAAATACCAATCTTTTTTAATTTTGGTTTTTCGAGCAGCCACCAAGTCTCCAAGAGAACCTTTGTTTTCGTCGTTTCTTTTCCCTTCTTTTTAAAAAGAGAGTCCCAAATCACTCTACCACAAAAGAATGATGACGCTCAGAAAGAAATCGCTCTCCCAAGGAAAAAAAGAAAAATACGTCCCTGGCACAAAATAGAGAGATTCCCCATTCCGCATCGTTTTTACCTATCAAAGAAAAAATCCTATGATACATGAAATCAATTTCCCCAAAACTTTACTGGCATTCTTAGCTCTTTTTTTTGGTGTGTTTTTTATCTCCTCCATCATTTCCAAATTTCCCCTTTTATCCCCCCCCCCTCCTCAATCACACAAAAAACCACCATTTCCCTTGTTGAGGGTTTCCTATTCATCTCTGCAAATCCCCCCCCCCCCTTTGTCCCCCCAAAACTTCCTCTTCTCTTCCCATAAAGCCCCAGGCATCTCTTTCTGTTTTTTTCTTTTTTTTTTCTTGAAATATATAATTTTTCCAGTTTATTCTTGAATTCTGTGTTAATTTTTTTTTATAGTCTTTTATATTGTTTCTTTCAACTCCCAAAATACCACAATCTATACGGTCGGGGGGTCAGTTATGAACGACCCTGGCCCCCCTCCCCTACCCCCAAAAAAGGAGGGAAAAAAGAAAAGAAAAAAAAATTGAACATCATTGTGAGTGGGGGAAACGTTGATGTTCTTCATGTCATCACCGTCCTAGAGACAAAAATGCGATGGACATGTCAAGCACTCGATCGGACAAATTTATATTTATAGATACATATTTATAGATATATGTACAAATATAGATAGATATCGCGTTGGGCAAGTAAATTACCTGATGTAAATTAAGATATCTATCTATATTTGTAAATATATATTGATATACATAATACAAAATTCGACATTGAATCTTGCTAAATTCAACCATCGACACAAGCACAATATCCATGAAGGAAAACTTCTCTTCGTCGATACTCGTGTTTGCACAGCTGCTCGAAAAATGTGCGAAACAGGCCCAATCGGTTTACCAGGGATCAACCATAGCTTCAATTTCCTTATTGGTTATCCTATTGTTGGAGGAAAAGGAGGGGGGGGGGGGGTGCGCGTGAGGTGGACAGATCAAGAAATCAAAACATTTGCAAGATCGAGGTTTACCTTGCAAAGGCGGCAAACGCTATTCCAACGAGAAACGATCCAACTTGCAGGCCTGGTCCCATGCTGGTGGCATATTTCTGCATCGCAAACATAGATCATGCATGTCAGTTTCATTTAGCCACTTTTCCATGCTCCTCCTTCCCCCTCACCAGAAAAAAGAAGCAAAAAATAACAAAACAAATGCAAACCCCATCAGCATCCGTTGCTATTTCGGGTGCCTCGAAAACCATACGCCGTTTTTTTTTTCCTGCAAAATTTTCAGGGAAATCGACTCACCGCATCCCTCCTTGTTTTCGAAAACAAACTGTAGATATCCTCCAGCAGCAACAGCACGGGCACCCCCAAGGCTGTCCAAAGAGGGGCCATCGCCACAGGAGAAGCCGGATACTGGACGAAGGGCAGCGCCAAGCAAGCAAACCACACCACCCCGTTAAAGATCGGTCCGATTCCCCAAGTCCCGATCGGCGTGAACAGAATTTCGCTGAATTGCTGCATGAGGGTGGGCGGCTCCATGGTGGCCTCCGCGGTCAAGGAGGGGCTGGAGGAGGATGAGGTCATCTGGGATGGTTGGCCCAGTTTTTTCCACAGGGCAAATTGCAAAAGTCGACCGGCGGCGAAGGAGGCCAAACTCACCAGAAGGAGCTGCACCACAAGTTCATTGCAGAAACATTACAGAAAGTAGTGTGGTTTTTGTGCTGTTGAAACAAATATTCATTTGAATATCCAAGCACTTGAGTACCAATCCTTCAATTTCCTTTGATACATCGCAGGCCCTTTTCTAAGATGCACGGAGCTAATTTCTGCTCCTCTTGGTTTTCACTCACCAGTTGAGTTACCAACCTTAATCAATGTCTAAATCCATCCCTCCACAGCGACACCCCAACACATATCACAACACAGTTGTCTTTCTGTTTTTTTTTCCATAGTTTTCACAGCTTGCTTCATCTACCAGTCATTCACCTTATCTTGAATGGGAGTTTTTAGCTCACTGGGAGGGAAAAATCTATCGAAGACACTTTCTCATAACATCATGATTATCTTTTTTTGAAATCTATTTTTGTGCATTGTTTCATTTTCAACTTTTTCTTGAACGGGATTCCAGATTGGTTTTATTTTATTCTTATTTTTCATTTTTCACTCACCAGGCCTCCGCCAAAGGATCCACACACCGCACACTGCCCCACAGCATACATTCCCCAGCAGTTCAACAGCAGATACACCGGACTGGGTTCATATAATGCCGACAGCAGCAAGGCATTTTTGTTTTTCCTGTCCCTGGCCTCCTCTGTCTTGAAGCTGTAGTGCAAGAAAGCCAGCCTGTACGCTCTCATCACCACCGCCCCAACATCAGCGTTCGCTTTCCCTTTTCTGGCCTCTTCCATCAGGGCCTGGTGAATGCATTTCACGTAGCCCAAGCCCGTCGTGAGCATGCACGCCGCGATCAAAGCCCAGCCCATTCCCAGCGTCGTGGAAACTCGCACTCCCAACGTCGCCAGGAAGGCGCAGTAAATCCCAAGTCTATTCGCTTGTACGAAATCGACCAGTTTTTCCGGTTCGACCCTGTCGCGGAAGTAAGGCGCGAAGCGCCTGGTCTTTTGAAGAATGACGTTCCGCAGCCCGTCGTCTGATTCATTCCAATTCGGTCCGGCGAAACTCACGGGCGTCGGGAGAGACCTCCCCGATTTTCCCCTTCCAAAAGACCTGTTAAAATAAGCTGATTTCCCAGTTGTTGACCCGAACAGCATCGCGCTGGAGTCGTTCCTCCCCAGAGGAACGCCCAGTCCCCCTTTTCCGTTGGAGGCGAGCTTCATCCTCGAAATCTACCACCCTTTAAAAAAAAAAATACTCCAACCCCAAATCCCGCTGATGGCTATCGGGAGCTTCGTCCCTTCGTGTTTTCCCCTTAGGCTTGCGTAGATGCCGGGCGCGCGATAGCACCCTCCGCTTGGATGAGAAAGAATAAGCGAGCGACGTTCTCGTGGGGGCGGTTTTCGATTTCCTCGACCTCGTTTTCCACGGGTAAACCTTCGTTCACCAACGGAAGTGCTGAGGACGCCGGCCTTGCGGTTTTCGATACAGCCCCAGTGGGCGAATTCCACGTCAGCCAAGCCCTTGCTGACGGTGAAAAAAGGTGAAGCCCAATTTTTTGTTTTTATTTGGGGGGGGGGTGTCCAGTTTTCGTTCGGACACAACACGAGATG
Source organism: Bryopsis sp. KO-2023 (assembly GCA_030272585.1). NCBI lineage: Eukaryota > Viridiplantae > Chlorophyta > Ulvophyceae > Bryopsidales > Bryopsidaceae > Bryopsis > Bryopsis sp. KO-2023. The sequence goes on along the minus strand of BSYQ01000004.1, from coordinate 3,042,768 downwards.
CGTCAAACTTGCCAGTTGGAAGAAAGCATCTCTGAGCGAGTGAAATCGTGGATCGATTCTCAAGGCGGCGTCGAGGCATGTTCTGAAAAAAAGCGATCTTTTTCTGGAGCGACTTCCGTCCATGGGAGTCCATGGGCTCCAGAAAGAGTTCAGGAGTTCATTTGTGTGTGAATAGGTTGGACTCCTGGTAGGGACAGCCAGCGGTCGAGATGTTGTGATCGATTTGTTGAAGACCCCCGAGGCAGGTGGTGGCAAATTCAACATGATTGGAAAAGAAGGAAACATGACTGGAGCTTCCACAACTAAACAAATGATACAGTTCATCGTTCAAAGCCTTTCATTAGCCCTCCTCGCGTTTTTGCTCTGTACGTTTTCCTCCTACCGAAATCTGGCAGCTTTTTTTTGTTCTGGAGGATTCAAGAACTGCCTTGATAGATGTACGGCTGCTATGTGTACGATTATATTTTTTCATTTTTATTTTCTGAACCCAGGATGAGTCAGGGGCACCAGCCTCATGCAAGGATGGTGGAAGAAGTGGGAAGCAAAGTGGGGGGAAATCCCAGCAGGAAGAGCCCGATTTGAAACTTGAAATTGACCTGATTGTGGATCATGCATCCCTCGTATGTCACATGCTACCAGGAGGTAGGAGAAACTTCTGATTTTTTTTGTTTTGCCATCATGATATTTCTTGACATTCACAAAGGCCGCCGCCAACTGACCTTTGCTTGAGGGGAGGATGACTCGGTGCCACCACCTCAGATCCTTCTGTTTCTGATGAAATTTCATCTGTTGGTGTTTTTTTTTTCCTGTTTTGGCTTCAGCTGTTGAAATTCTGAATGATTGGAAGATTGCTTTTGCCAGGTGTTTGGATCACTGGGGTATATTTGTTTTCTCCGCACTCCAGCATCAAACCAGTACAGCAGATCTTGTGCGAAACGCTCAAGGCGCTACGAAAACAGTGTCCGAGGCCAGGTAGTGGCAAAAACAAAAATTTAACGACCTTACGTGATTCAATTAGGCTTTTTTTCTTGTGGTGACTGATCAATTCGGGCGAAGGATCCAGATTGATCTTCGATCTGTTGAGTTTTGTTTTCATTCACCCAAGTTTCTTCTCTAACGTTACGGGGGGTGTATTTTTTGTACATTTCCTCATGCTATGTTTGGGCATTTTTGGATATATTTTTATTTTATTTTTATTATTTTATTTGACTTTTCCCCCCTTTTTTTGTCACAAGTTGTGAGGATTTTATTTGAACTGCTGTTTTGCCGGCGGTGATGCGCAGAGTGCGATGGCGATAACATGCATATTTTGCATGCAAGCTCGATCAACAGCAAGGTCTCCATGCGGGTTTCCCCTGATGCCACCCGGACGCCCTCCAACCTTATCGTCTATGACCCAAAATATTCTTCCATCAAGCCAATGTGCAGTCTGCAATGCCGGTGGGTTTTTTTCAAAAGAAATCTTTTGTCCCTAGCTTCTATTTTTATTTATTATTTTATTTTAAGTATTGCTTTTAGGGGGAACGGGGGCAGGGATCTAACTTTTTTGTTTTGATGTGTGTGTGTGGTGTGGATGCATTGCAGGTATCATGTCAGCGTTTCGTACCCTTTGGTTGGATCTCCCAGCACTCGAAAGAAAATTTGGAAGGAGCTCGTAGAGATGGAGGCCAAAAGATTGGAGTGAGTCAACCGGAAAGTTCTCTGTGATGTCGATTTTTTAATTCTTTTTTGGAGCTTTGGGGGCTCCACAAAGCACAGTCCTTGCAAATGGAATTCATGCACATGGGACCTTGGGTTGGTAGTGCTGGTCCAAATCTTTTTCCTGGCTTCTTGTTAATGGAATGTGTTCAGGTCGGCGTTCTGTGTGGAGTCGGCAGGCTCGATGAAGTCTTTGGATGAAACCCAGCCGATGGGAAAAGCTGTCGAATTATCTGAGTCTGACTCAGAGAATTCTGGGGTGGTGGAGGTTTCGTGGGTCGTTCCGATGGACGGCGGTGCTGCCGATGTCAAAGAAGGGGATGTCAATGGAAAAGCCAGTCTGTCTGGGGTGCTGGAAGCCAGAGTGTACACTCACGAAAAAGAGCAGCTGGGGCAAGCTGTGCGAATGTTGAAGGTGGGTGTCGAATGGATGCATGGATTGGAAGTAAAAAGTTTTTGTTGTTTCCTTTCATCCAAACAAATATTCAAAAAAAAAGAAATTGTCTTTTTTTTGGTTGCATGTTGGGTCCCTTCATTTGGTGTGATTTTTTTTCCCTTGTGTTTTGTGTGGATAGGGTGATCTGCTCAGCACATTGCGAGCCCGTTTCAAGATTATGGAGGAGAGTGACTTGCTGGGGGCCGATGATCTGGATCGAACGAGTTCCATTAGATTGCCCAGACGGGTTTGGTTTCCGTGGAAGGTGAGTCGAAGCGCTTTCTTTTTTTTTCGAGTTCGTCGCAGCGAAATAACAAAGGCTCGAGTGGAGGAGAAATATCTTGGATCGTCTTTCGACGTCATTGGAACGTCAGGTCGGCGGCCAGAAAAAAAAGAAGAAAAGAACAGTTGGAAAAGCTAGCCGATCGATCGGTTTGAATTGGAGATTCATCCTTCGCGAGCGATCCTCTCGATATCCTCTCACGCGTGGGTGGTTTTTTTTTTTTTTCTGCAGTGTGGGATTTCGATGTGCGATCATTTGACGCATGGAGAAAGCACAGAGGCGGCCGTTCAAAATGCGGCGGAGCTTCTCTCCTCTCTACAGATCGCGTCGGATGATGTAAGAGAGATGCCTAAAAATTGTCCACCAAAAATGATGTCCCCTCTCCTCTAACAGTCATTATATTCAAACTCAAATCTCCATTCCTTTCCTTTCCTTTTTTTGGTTGCGTTTCATGAAAGGGAATTGGAGGAATCCTCTTTTCGTCCGCAGTAACACCTTTTCTGGTGCAACTTAAAGGAAAGGTCCCCCTTCCTCATGTATTGGATTCGTTGGCGAAAAGTAACTCAGAATTTGCGTTTCGAACCACAGATCATCGACACAGAGATGTACGAAACGGAGTCATCAAGCGGTGGGGGTTCAGTGGATTGGAACCCGTCGAGCAAAGAGGTCACTGAGGATTCAACTGCCAGCCAAAAAGAACCCTCTGCGGCCAGCACTTGCACACCTGTGTCTCTGGCAGTTTCGGCAGGGGCGATGGCCGTTGGATTCTTTGGTGCATTGATTGGATGGTACTCGAGAGAATGATTTTAGGCTGGGGGTAGTGTTTTGTGGCGACGTTTTTTTAGCTTTCCTTTTTGTTGGATGGATGTGATGTCGGGGGTTGCAGGTGAATAAACAAACGCAAAAAATGGGTTGCTGGTTTCTGAGGGGTGTGTAGAGTTCCAAGCTTAAGAAAGATTTGATTGCATGTGAATGTTGTGGGCCTGAGGTGAAGAAAGCAATGACGCAGTTTCGTTCCATTTCAATTTGGGCTGCCAAGCGGAAGGGGCTTCCTCCAGAAATGGACTTGAGTCTGAAGAGCCCTTGTGTGACCGTTTAAGGCGATCATCTCTCAAGCCACTCTATTGGGGGGGTCTGGCTCCATCCATCCACCCTCAAAAGGGGTAAGGGGGCACTTGCCCAGCAGAAGTCTCTGTTGGCCACCTCGGTTGTCCCAAACCGAACACCCCACTGACGTTCCGAGGCCTTGGGTGACCACGGTACAGAATTGATGCCCATCTTAAGGCATGTCAGACACTTAAATTGGAAGTAGCTGAAGCGACGGTCAGTGTTCCAGCGCTTCCGTATCAAAACCGGCTCGTTTGCAGCAATCGACGGTGTTTTCAGAAGTCGTTTTCGATCTTGCCAGGCATGAGTGTGTCGCTGACCGTCCCATAGCTCATTGCTGGAGCGAGAGGTTATTTTGGGGGGTGACCACAACGAGTTTCTTTCAAGCTGTTGTTCCATTCGCAAGAGATCCCTACCCCCTGTCTTTTGCGAATCAGCGGAAGATATGCGTTTGCCCATGATAACAAGGAAATATTTGGTTCGCCATTCGTCTGTGCATGGGTTTTCAGTTGTTGTTTGAGTGGGTGTCGGCCGTCGAGGTCCCCAACACGTACAAAGAAAAGCTCTGAAGCATGGAGTCGATGCTTTCTCGTTCTCGATGGAGTTGAGGAAAGTTATGCGGCTGCTTCAAGTGCAACAATTCCTGGGATTCCCCTTTCGAGCAACACAAGTGTTTTTCCGTCGGGAGTGTTTTCGTTGGTTCAGTTTTCTTCGCCAGTTTTCTCATAAACCATCGAGAAGCAGGCGTAACGTTCTACCCAATCCTGGGAACGGCGATTCGATTTCAAAATAGACGGACATACAGACGCTTGCTGGAGTTGTTGACGTCTCTTTAAAAATCTCTGGACGATGAGTGTGGAAGAACAAAAACACATCAATGGGGAAGGGCACCCAGATTCATGGGGTGCATCTAGAACAACAGACCCCGAATAACCGGATCGCATATACTTGGATTTGATGGATACTTTTTTCTCTGAGGACAACCCCAAGCCCTTGGGGAGAAAAGCATCTGTCGAATCCACGCTGTCAACAACTAGAATTTACTGCAAACAAAACACAAACACCCAAAAATCATGCACATCCTTAAAGGGAACCCACCGCCTCTGTCTGAGGAGTGTTCTGGGAGCTACTCCCTTCCTCTGTTTTGTTGCTGAGTATCGTTGAATGAGTGCAAGTATTTTGATTTCGTTTTTGGTTAAAATGAGCGCAAGTGTTTCAATTTCCTCTTTGGTCAAATGATAAGTTGCTTATGAGAGGGGGCTTCCTCCCCAGTTCCGTTTCTCCTGGGTCAAGGATGTGTTGTGTGTTTTTAATGCAAAATGCAAGTGTCAGACATGAGCGATTGGCGTGTTGCATCATGATGTCCCTCTGGGTAAAAGAAAAAAGGAGGGGGGGGGGTGAAAATATGAAATATCAGCACCTTTTTCACCACGGATTCGTTCCTGTCCGTCTGCCAAAGGCATCTCTCGGGACTGTTGGAACGCTTTGTCCATTTCTAGGGACGCAGCGGCCGCTGGTCCTAGAAAGGTTGAATGGATAAGCGGTGTGAGGCTCTCCTGTGTGGTGTTTGCACTGTTTAAACTGGATGCAATGTAAATTAGTTGACAAGGAATTTGTATGTATGCCCAGAGCAATCACTGTCTCCAAAGGTTTCCAAATTTCCTTCCCATCATTTTTCTGATGTGATTTTTTGCAAGTCAGACTGAACAAATGAAGGATTGTGTGGAGAAAACATCCCAAATTATGCAATGCTGTGTAACTGAAGGCAGTCAGGACTGTGGTATTTTAGTGACAGAATGGATTGGAGGATTTCTTGTTTGAAAGCGTTTGTTCATTTCGTGTGCCGTCCCGACTCTATTTAAAAGTGAGATTCTAGTGAAGTTACTTCTCCTGGTTCATTTTTCTCATTTTCTACAACTATTTTCCTTATTCGCTTCTGCTTGTGCGGGGCTAGACAATCTGTATGTACAAGAGGTAGTGAAAAAAAAATCAAAATCTTGTTTTTCATTCGTTTCTGGAGGTAGCAGGGCACCAACTTGAGCTCCTGACAACTCGCTCAGTTTTCTACCACGTTGAATTCCTGCCACAGAAACAATGATTTTTATTTCTTCACTCCAATTTCGGAACACCCCCATCCAACCATGCAGGACATGCACCACCTCACCAACATGAACTCTCTGCAATTACAAAATTTAAATAAGCCCTGTTGCAACAAGCAATCTTACCAGCCTTTAACCTTCCCCCCGCACTTCCAGCAACAACAAAAAAATCCCCAATTTCAGGCATCCCAAGACAAACCTCGAGGGCCACACACTCATTTTTTTTCTTTCAAATTAAATCAAATTCCGGAATATCCAGAATCAACGTCAATGCTTCCTTTAAATCATACGGTCAACCATGCTCCGAAGCTTTTCAAATCGCCGACTCCACATTGGTGAGCTCGAGACTCAAATCCCACAATTTTTTGGCCACATTCATATCCTTGGATTCAGGGCTCGACGCGGTAGGCTTGCAAGAATCGAAGTAATCGCCAGAGACCCCCTCGACCTTGGGGGAAGAGGCCAGATAAATGCTGGTTTGGGCGCCTTGCTCAGGGGTCAACAAGAAATTGTTGGCCAAGCCCAGCAGAGGCTCCAAAAACCAAGGGATGTTTTCCGGAAGCAGATACCTATGTAAACCCCCACAAAAAAAAATGCCAATGTCACACATGCACACACACATAAAAAGATAATTGAGAATCAGCACGTGTTTTCTTCCGCCCCATGTGCCCATTTTTCGAAAGTCCCGTCCTGCTGGATTTTTTCAAAATGAAAAACAAGTTCACTGATTTGATATAGATGCTCCAGGAAGTTGAATTCTGGCACATAATGTAATTATCAATGATGTCCGGGTACTGTCGTCTGTTGGAAAAGAGAGTTAAATTGCGGATGCTTTGGGAGGAACACCTTGACAGCTCAGTCGCAACCACCCCGGGATGCAAAGTGTTGGCAGTCAATGCGTAATCAGATCCCAGTCGTTTGCTGAGCTCCCTGGTGAAGAGAATGTTTGCCAATTTGGATTGCCCGTATGCCCTCCATCTGTCATAGCTCTTCTCCGACATTATATCGTCGAAGTTGATGGTGCCAAACAAATGGGCTGACGATGCAACGTTCACAATCCTGGCAGGCCTAGTATTTTTCATGCACAAGACAAAAAAAAAAAAAAAAATGAACGAATGAAAACGTTAATGTGCATAGAAACATGATCTGCTTTATTTCAAATTTTTTCGATTTTTTCGAATGGTTTTTTCGATGCGGGATCGAATCCCGCTTGCTCCATGCTCTCTGGACAGATGAGATGTGATCCATTTGATTTATTTCATTCTTGATTGACAGAGAGGAGGTGAACATAAATAATAAGCCACTAAAAAAATTATATAAGCTGTGGTGCTGACCTGGCAGGGTCCTTCATGAGATCCAGCAGCATTTGTGTAAGCAAAAAATGTCCCAAATGATTGACTCCGATCTGATATTCGAAACCATCTTTTGTTGTCATTTGCGGACAAGCCATAACTCCTGTAAAAGAAGTGAACGAAATCAAAATCTTTTGACACCACTAAGCGATCCTTATTTCGATATAGGAATCCAGGCAGCCAAAAAATCTCCAACAGAAACAAACACACTCTCTGAAGCATGGTAGCACTACAGGAATTTAAGACTGCAGGAAATGTATATGAAATTTTTCTCCTCTGTTTCTTTTTTTCCCCGCACCAGCATTGTTGACGAGCACATCCAGTGCCATTCCCTGATCCAGAGCCTTTTTTGAAAAGTCCCGAACAGAATCCAGGTCTGACAAATCAAATGTAACGCTTTCCACTTTGGCATTAGGGAACATCGTCCTTGGTAAAAACACACACACACACTTTCAAAGTTTTGTGGGGGGAAAGCCACACAGTCCCTGTTTTCTGTAGCACAACACCCACCACAAAGGAACGCGCTTTTTCTCTCTCATTCAAGATTTCAAAACAGATTGACAGGGAAAACGGCTCAAGAAATTATCCACACACTTGATTCTGTTCTTGGCTGCTAAGCCCTTCTCCTTGTTTCTGGATGCCATGACTGTCATATAGCCTTTCTCAGCGAGGGCTTTGGCGGTTTCGAACCCGATCCCAACATTTGCCCCCGTGATCAAAGCCGTCTTAACCGGAGCCGCCATCGTGAATCTCGTTCACAAGCCAGCAAATAATCCCAAACCAACACGAATCGACGCGCTCGTGGGTAGGTGGGTGGGTGGGGGAAATAAATACGATACCACGCCGTACGATGTAACAGGGGAGGTTGCAAAAACATCAGACAGATGTGTGCGTGGTTTTTGCATGCTTTCGGATCGTCGTTGGTTTTTGAGCATCTGGGATGCCGATTCGAGAAATCGAAAGAGTGGAGTGGGCAGCTTTCCTCAACGCCGGACGCGGCATTTTGGAGCTCAAACACCCCGTTGTATTGGAGGTAAACCATTCGAGGATTTCCTAGCCTATTTGGTTTGAATTGGGCCCCATTGTTTTCCCTGCAAACTTGAATTCAATGCGTGAGATCCGTGTGAATGAAGGAACGAAGCTGCACCAAACAAAGGGATGAAATCTAATAGGATATGTAATTTTTACTGTCTGGTCTGCATTGGTGACATGTAGGGATGTGCATCTGAGTGGGGATCGAGCAAATGGACCCCTTCATTCATGCGTGATGCATACGGGGATGTCGAGGTGGAAGTCAAACTGGAAAGCGTTGAAAAGAGGCAGGTGGGATCCCTGATTCGACTTCAACTCCGTGAACCTAGTTTGTAGAACTCCAGCCATGATTTTCAGCACCAGCGTCAAGCAGATTTTGAAAGGCTGCTGGCCAATTGAATGAAGCTACCAGTGTTTGGGGTGGATTAGGAAGCAACAAACCATTTTTTGGTGAGTTCCATGCATACACTCAAGAGTTTTTTTTACGTTTTTTTTTATTTTTGCTTAGGATGGGCCTCCGCTGTGTGAAGGCAAATGTGAATATCGAATGAGTACAATGAAGGATTTCTGTGAATGGGCGGAACCTTCCGATGCAATTAGAGGTGTGCATGTCAGTCAGTCTGTTCAGCAAGCATCGATGATTAGAGGGGGCTGCCCTCTTCCAACAGTCATAAAAGCATTATTATTGAAATAAGAAATCATTTTATTGTTGTCGACGTGCTCATCATTTTTTTGAACCCTATTTTTTTGGGGGGTGATGATTTCAAGGTGGCGAGAAGTCTGCACCACATGCATTGACGGGATTTCCTTCGGGGGAATGGTTTGGCTACATTGATTACAAATACTTCCCTCAGGTGAGCCCTTCTTGCAATTACGAACCGAAGCTTTTTTTCACGGGAAAAGAAAACAGAGGGAAAAAACCCCAACACCCCCCTGTTTTTGTTCCATGTCTGCGTTTCATTTAGTTGTTATGGAGGGGATGTCTGGGAAGATGTATGATCTGCTGTTCGTGTCGTTTTTCCACAGTTGTTCGATGATGGGGATGCCGCCTTTGCATCCGTTCGATGGCAGGATTTGGGGATAAATGCCGATCCAAAAGAGAGCGTGTTTTGGATGGGAACCCCTGGGGCTGCAACACCGTTGCACTACGACAGCTATGGCTCCAATGTCGTTTTGCAGGCAATTAATAACCTTGAGTGCGACCTACAACTGCTGAAAAACATATGCTAGGGAATCGTCCGGCTGCTGTCCACATACATATGAACACATGCCACCAGAAATCAACCATCGCCGTCCAAAAGAGATTGAACAGCTATCCAACGACAGTTTTTCCATCGAGTGCATTCCCTTCCCTGTTTTTTTTTTCCTTTTTTATGAAATCCAAGAGGCGGCGACCACACCAAACTCGACATGAACTCGTCTGTGTGCACTGCCAAAACAAAACGAAACTGTTTTTCTTTCAGGTGTATGGGAAGAAGGAGTGGCTGTTGTTTCCACCGGAGAGCTCCGAGTGGCTGGAGCCCTCCAGGATTCCGTTCGAGGAATCGTCGATCTGGTCTCAAGTGAGAAAACTGGGTGAGCCTTCCGTTTAATCATTTTTTTTTCCCTTTGATCATTTTTTTTCAAGTTTCCCTTGTTCATCTCCATGATGCTCCAAGCAACCGATTTTTCTTTCTTTTTTCCCAGAAATGGAAGGATATCGATCGGTTGGTTTGTTGTAGCAGGTGGGTGTGTCGGGGGCCACGGAGTTTGAAACAGATCCTAACAGAAAAGACAAAGATGTGTTTCGAGCGATGCTGAAAGAGGGGGACATTTTGTTCGTCCCACACCATTGGTGGCATCAGGTAACACAATATTTTGCGGAGGAGCACCCCTTCTCCCCCCCCCCCCTCTTGGGAAAAACACACACACACACAAAAAAACGACCTCAAGGCTTTGATTTTCCTATGCAGGTTCAGTGCATCTCCACCGCGATCAGCATCAACCTCTGGACCAGGCATGCGAACGACAATCTGGTAGGCTGTCTGTTGCAGTTTCGCTGAGGTTACACTTTTCTGAGCCACATCCAGCGCATTTCGAAAGGCAGCGATTGGGGCGGTTGCACAGGAGCGGCTGCGGGAGGGGCTCTCCAGAATGCTGGTGATGTCGACGCACTGGTATCGTGCATCAGAAGAGGCGTCGGAAGAGGCCCTGACATTCGGTGCAGATCGCACCCGATCGACAGTAATACGCCGCAGGTGTCCCTGGCTGAATCCTAACGAGACCATGTGGGATTGGAGCGACGTCTTGAAATCCATCAACGAGGCCGTCGACGAGATTGGGGAGGAAAAAGCGTCGAACGTTGCAGAAAGCAACACGAGCGCCGGACGGGCGGTGTCGAACGGAGATATCGATTCTGTGCGGTTGGTTAGGGCGATTAGCCACCCAAGGGTAGTGTCGGTTATCAGTGATGTCCTGCTCCAGAACTCCAGACGAGGGGGGGATTGAGTTTGTGTGAGGGGGAGGAGCCATGTCAATGCATTGGTTGGCGTTGGCCGACTGGGTGGTGGCTTGATGTGGTTTCATGAAGTAACGTATTTCTGGCATCTGTTTGAGTGCTGCTCCTTGGACCAAAATGACGTCCTTTGGGCTTATTCACGCCGACACAGTACAGCAATGTTTCCATGTGCAACCTACGACCACCTCTTCCCCGGCGCACGTGCCACGCCGAGGCGACGACGCTGGCCAGGCACTGGAGTTTCACGTTCCTGGTTGGCTTAGTCGTGCGTTGAGTCTTCCCCAGCAGGAGCCGCTCTTTTTTGTGCCGGCTTTCTGGTACTCCTTTCGTCGAGCCTCTTAAGCTCCGTTTCGTCCATCGGCTTTTGCGGTGGACACATTTTTTTCTTTTACCAACACGCACGACGGGAAGGAAAAAAAGAAAAGATAGATTTTTCGACTCGACAAAAACTCCACTTCGTGGTGGGGGAGATCCGACGGCCGGACCGAACGGGGGGAGACACGGTGACACAACAGGGAGGAACGAAAGAAAGCGCCTTCGTCGAGATGGTTCGGCTGCTTCAAAAATTATCGGACGCCCCTTCTCCAGACAGCGCCAGTGCGAAAGAGTTCAGCAGCGTCGCCCCCGATTCGAGGAAGTTCTCCCAACGGCTGAGGAAAATCGGAGCTTGCTTCTGCCCCGCGCCGACGCCCTCGAGCCTTCGGCTGAGGGACGAAGACAAGCTGCGGCTGGCGATGGGCGAAAAAGCTTTGCTAAACGTGAGAGGACGTTTTCGGTCGCGTTCCAGAGAACAGGCGAAACAGGAAAACGGGGGCAAAACGCAACGCTTTCCAGAAGCTGTACACATATCGTGACGAGTTCTGACACGTATTTCGTTACTGCCTTCGTTTTTTATCTTCGCACAAAGTCCGTCGACTTCTCGCCGGTCCGCCTAAAAAAAGCCGAAGGAAAGGGGGCAGCGACAAAAAGGGGGGTTTCGCAGTCCTTCGCTTTGTCGCCTTTTTTTTGGGGGGGTGAACGGTGGTGGTTTTTTTCGACGCCCGAGCCCTGTGTGGTGGATGTACGAGATGCGGTCCTTGGACGAGACAAAGTCGGTGTGGAGGAATTTTTTGGGGTCGCTGGTTCGACACTCCGGCAAAAAAAAGGATGCACTGAAGGCGAGTGTGAAAGAACGCCATCCACTGGGTGCTGCCCCCACACTTTTTTTTCTTACGCTGTGACTATTGCTCCAGAAAACGTGTCACCTGGGCAGCAGAATCTCTGGAAAGCTAATTCCTCGCGCGCGTTTTCGCGAAACCCCGTCCGTTACGTGAAGTAGCTGTTTATCGGAAAGTGTAGTTTCTTTGGCAGAGAACCGTGTTTGTGGACGCGTTCGTATAATTTTCTACACAATTAGACTCTAGAAACGCTCCGGGGAGCAATCAACTCAAAGTATCGACGCTTTCGTGTCGGGGGCCGCCCCATAGCTGTTCTTTTATCTTTCAGCGAGGGAATTTTTTGCCTGAATAGGGTTCGACGCGCGTCAAGTCGCAGACGTTTTCTTTTTCTGACATTGGGGTGGGCGAATTTTTCAGGGTCGAGGGGGCTCTTGTGCGTTGCTGTGTAACGTATCTCCTGCCGAGCCTGGCCTGGAGGGAAGTCGGAGTTCGACGGAGTGCCCATCCAAATACAGCGTGGATCTATTGAGCGACGATTGCGAGTCGGACGACCTACGTCTGGACTTGGAGATGCTGGAGCCGACTGGGGAAAACTTTGCGGCGGTTGTGGCGGAGTGCGGTAGGCTCCGAAGCGACAAAAGAAGGTCGGTCGAAACTTCGTGCAGCATTTCAAAAGAAAAGTCATATCGTCATGCTATGGCGTGAAGGAAATTATCGAGTTTTGTTTTTATGCTTGTTGTTTCATGTTTTTGTGTGTGTGTGGAAAAGCCCCAATGTCCAATGATTGTTTTTTTTTAATTCTTTTCCATATATCCTCTGCTGTGGGTGGAGCAAACACAAAAAAAAAATAAAATAGAATATAATAATGGTTGAGAAAGCAAAATAAAACAAAACAAAAACATAAACAAAAACATAAACAAAACATATTTTTGAGAAGCAAATTTCTGAAAAGAGAAAAAAAAATCTAAATTGTTTTCTTGTTTTTGTATGATGCTGTAAAGGCTACAGAAGACACTCAATAAGTTGGATGCCCAAATGGAAAGGGTGGCATGCGAATGTGAAAACGTTTTGGGGGAAAGCAATTTTAGGTTTAAAATGGCCATCAACACGCTGGCGCAGTTAGAATCAACAGTGAAATCCCTTCGGTAAGCAGCCAGTCTGAAAAAATTTTCCCCTCCCTCAAGAAAAAAATTGTTGCTGCCGACAAACTCATATTTGTCTTTTTCTTGTAGACGAAACCGCAATTGCTTGCTCTGCATTTGGGGAAAAAAAAAAACATTTTGAGATCTATTATTATTTAAAATAAATAAATAAATATACTTATTTCGTTTTTTAATATATTTGTTTTCGCTGGAAATCGTGTATTAAAATACGATTAATGTATTTGAAACGTGGTCGTGGTGAGCAGTGTTTTATTCTCTGAAACAAAGATTAAAATTTTATTTTATTTTTCTCATTGGCAATTTATTTTTTCTTAATCGGAACCAACTATCAAAACCAACTATTCACGACAACAAAAAATTGCGAGAAATTAATGCGTTGTTGTATTTTAATTTTAATTATTTTTTTTGAAGCAGGGGAGATATTGATAAGCAGGGTAGACATGTTGCAGAATTGACCATGGAGAGAAACATGCTCCAAAGGCAACTCGACTCTGCTCATCAAGAACTCAGGAAAAGCAAAAGCAATTCCTTCATCCGGATTCGGGAAGATCTTGCGACGCCAAGGCGGAGGTATTTTTTTTTACTTTTTTTTTTTTTGTAAAACAAATTCCTATGGCAACCCTGCAGAGAAAATATCGTTTTCGTTTGATTTTCTACTGGGACTGAAGTATTGTGAGCCCACAGGAAAAGCAATGAAATTAATCAATTAAAAAAAAAGTGAGAAAGTGAGATAAAACTCAAGAGGGCCGATCAAGAAAGGCAGCATGTATACAAAACATCTGTGTGCGCGCTATTTTTTTTGTTATTTTATTATTTTATTTTAACAGTTTTTTAATGTAATTTTCTGTGCTGTATTTGTTGTGTTGTCCGATCTATGCATCGATTTTAGCACTGTGCTGGACAGCGATAACTTGAAAAAACACAAAAAAAAACCCATATCTCTGGCTTGTTTCTTTCCTCAAATTCCCTCCATAAGGAATTGGGAAAATAAAAGAAGATGATTTTAAAGAAAAGAATTGGAGAATAAAAGATCAGATGAGATCAAAAGAACTACTTGTTTTATTCAATTTTCACATCCAGAAGTTTGAATCGATTTTTTTTTGTGTTTTCAGGTAACCGTGCTATTATCATGGAGATGAATGAGTAGCCCTCAATAATACCTGTTGCGCTTGCTCGATCGCTTTCTTTCTTTCTTTTTTTCTTTTTGTGGGGTATCTTTAACTTTGAATTGGATCTTGAATGGAGTTCGTGCTTGCTTTCCTGGTTCTTCCTCTCTTATGGAGTGTTTTTTTTTCCCATCCCCATTTTTTTTTCTTTTTTCTTTTCTGTTTTTTTTCGATCTCTCTCAACAAAAAAAAACAAGAAAAAAGGAAAAAAAAAACAAAAAAAGAGGACGTGGCTCCCAAAGAAAAAAAGAACCAAAAAAAAAGTTTTGATCAACCGAAAAGCACCAAACAAAAAAAAGGCAACACCAAGCAGACATACGGAAAAGAAGAGGAAAAAAAAAGAAACACACCTGTGCTCACCTGTACAACAGCAAAAAAAAAATGGGGGAAAAAAGAGATGAAGGAAATGGCCAAGAAAAGCTGAAAAAAAGAAAAAAGAGAAAAAGAGAGAATATGTTGGACTTGAGGATGGAAAAGGGAAAAAGAAAAGGAAGAAAAAAAAAAAAACAGAGAAAAGAGAGAGGGTTTACAACAAAAAAAAAAAAAAAAGGAAAAGAAAAGATTAGGTAGACGTATATATATATTTGTGTATATATATTGACACATAATGATCTCCCCTCTTTGTGATATGTCTTTTGAGACGAAGTGGCGTTTGTGTAGGAATATAGATATGTTACGCACTTTTGGGAAAACAGCAACAACAAAAAAGAATTAAAAGAAAAAGGGATAAAAAAAACCAAAAAAAAGAATACAAACTAGGTACAAACTTTTTTTTTCCCCCTTTCTCAGGGTATATGACAAGCCCCCTCCATTAGTATCTGAAAAAAGTTGCTCTTTTTTTTTTAATTTATTTTTTTTTTTCCCCTCGGAAGGAAAAAACTGAAAGAAAAAAAAACTGAGAAAAAAATCTCTCGATACTCGTTGGAGGGGGGAACGTGTGAACGATGATTTGGGGAGGAAAAAAAAGAAGAGAGAGAAAAAAAAAATGTAAGTCCATATATGTTAGATTTCGATGGGGTTTTCCCTTCCCCCTGAAATTAAATTAGACTTTGTGGATGTATATATCTGCTGGTGACTCCGTTCTTTTAAAAGTTGAGTTTAAAAAAAAAAAAAAATCCAAAAAGAAAAAGAGACGAAAAAAGCAATATATGTAGCTATTTTCTGGTGGGGTGTGGGAGTTGGTATTCTTTGTGCAGTATTTTTTTTTCCTTTTTTCCTTTTTGTTTTTATTTTTGAGACTTCTTTCCCATATGTTAATTTTAATATCTATAGGGCATCTTTTTTTTTCTGGTTCTGTTGTTTTGGTTAATAGTGGAAAGGGGGGAAAAGAATATTTGGGATGTGGCGAATTTCACATAGAGATGATTTGGAAGAAGGGGAAGAATTAAAAAAAAAAAAAGATGAAAAAGTGTGAGGAGAGAGAGAAAAAACCTAGGGGAAAACGAAAAAAAAAAAACCCAAAAAAAACCATGAATATCGGAAAACAAGGGCATGGAAGTGAATGGATAGCGTGATGTTTTGAAGGAAAAAAAAAGTCTTTTGTGAAAGACGTTGCATGAGGGGGGGGGGGAGAATTTTGGGGGGAGAAAAAAATTGACAAGTCTTAATTTAACGGTGCAATCGTGGATCGATGAAAAGCATACAAACAAACAAACAAAAGAAGTTGCAAGAAAACGGTTGTAGAACTTTGTTTGTGCGTATGTGTATATATATATATATATATCGACATATAGATTCCTAGTTGTATACTTCATTGTATGGAATAGGAGTGAAAAAAAAAAAAACTGATCTCTTCCTAGATAAGTTTTATTTATTTATGCATATATGTATGCTTTCTAAAAAATATATAGCTCTTGTTTTGTTTTGTTTTTCGACTCGATTGTTTTTCTCCGAATCTGTGTTTTTCGCATCGGTTTTTTGGGGGGAGGGTTTTTGAAAGGAAAAGAGGTTTTGGGTTTTTTTGTTTTTGTTTTTTATTGGGAGGGGGGGGGGGGTTGGAAAAAACTTCAGTGGTTTAAAAAGAAGATAAAAGCAAAACAAGGGAAAAAAAACCTTGGATACCTCTGCATGGTGTATGTTGATTTGTTGCTGTTCTCGTTGACGTTTCTTTTTTTTCTTTTTTTTACCCATCCAGAATGACAGGATTTTGTTTCGTTTCGTTTTTTAATATAAGGAAAAAAAAAGGGCTTTGTCTTTTTGTTGGTGGTGGGGTTATATACATATAAACATCTAGGGGGGGAGAGAGGGAAAGGGAAGAAAAAAAAAGCAAAAAGAAAATGGAAGGAAAAAGACAAAAATGGGGGGAAGGGGGTGGTAAAAAAAAATCAAACCAACAGGGGGATTTATAAACCAAAAAAAAGAGAGAATATATATCCGAAAAAAAAAGCCAAAAAAAAAAGCAAACAAATATTATGTTCGATTGTAGAAATCAAACCAAAAAACAAAAAAAAAGAAGAGAGGGGGTTTGGGTAAAATAGGGAATTCCGTGATATCTTGATATCTGTTGTGGAGTGTTCAAATTGTGTGTCTGTTATCATCAACCCCGCATCCCGCCTAAGAAAAAGAGAAAAGAAAGTTTTTGTTTTTTTTTGTGTGCGTCTTTAATCAAATAGAATGAAAAAAAAAAAGGGGAGGGGGGGGGGGGAAGAGTGAAATCGTAGTACCAGGGGTTTTTACATTAAGAAAAAACAAAGAAAAACGGTTCTTTTTTTTTTCTTTCTTTCGTTTTTTTTTTTTTTAATGTTTTTGTGAGGGATTCCGTTTGTGACGATCTATCAAATCAAAAAAAAGGAAAGACGTGGGAAGGGGAAAAACAACAGAAAGGAAATCAGAAGTGTGTTCTCAGAGGGGTTTTGTGTATTTGTTGTGTTTCGACGCTTTTTCTGGGGTGGGGGTTGGGGAAAGGGGAGAGAATGGAACTATGCGGACGTATATGTATATATGTTGGTTCATGGAGGGAGGATGGGAAATCATGCATTTCCGAAAATCATCAAGAAAAGAAACGTTGGAGGGGGTGGAGGGAAGGGACACTCGATAGGAATGAATTTGCTCCCTTTTTATTGCATTGTTTTTTTGTTTTTAATTTAAGATAATTGAACAGTAGATGCTATACATGTGTTGCACGAAAGCCCAAAAACAAAAAAAAATAGGGGGTGGGGTAGAGTGAGGGGAGAATAGGGAACAAGGAATATGACCTTTCTTTAAAAAAAAAAAAAAAAAAGAAAAAATCTTTCTCATTTTGTCTAAGATTTAAAATATCTTGCTTTTTTTCCCCTTTTTTTTCGCCTCCTCATGGTTCGTGTAGAGAAAGTACATCTGGGGTGGAAAGAAAAAAATCATATGGTCAAATATCGACCGTCGAAATCCTCAGAAAAAAAATCCAACATATACTTTGCAATCTTTATTCTTTTTTTTCAGGGGGAGGGGGAGGGGGGATGTTTTACTGTGTCGTCGGTTGGAATGATGTTGGACTTCAATTTTTTTGACGGTGGTGTGTTTGAGAAAGCATCCCCTCCCCCTACAAAAAAAGGGAAAAAGAAAAAGATGGGGGAGTTTGGAAAGTTCGGTGAGTGTTCGGGACGATTTTCTTGTGTGCTGGTGTTTTTTTGGTTTTTTTTTAAGTTTGGGAGGGGGGAAAAAATATGGAGGGTTTTGAGGTGAGACAAGAAAAAAAAATGAGATTGCTTCTACACATAAATACTAATGGGGTAGCTTGAAGTTGCTTAATGCTGTTGGGGTGTCGAGATTTAAAAAAAAAAAAGAGAGAAAAAAACTATTTCTTTTCAACAAAAAGATAAAACCTTCAAAAAAAAACAAGAAAAAAAAAAAACAAACCAAACCAAACCAAAAAGATCTACAGTTTTTTTTGGTTTTTTTTTTTTCAAATCTCGACCAGAGGGAAGGCCAATGGGATGCACTGCAATATTCAAGAAAAAGAAAAAAAGTACGAAATTTGGGTGTGGGCAGGAGGATGGGGAGAGGGTATTAGGAAAAAAAAAGGAGGGTGGGGGGAATTTGAAATGACAGGTTATGAACATCTGTGGAGACCTGAGTTGGTCTCGGGGGTTGAGATCATTTTTTTTTTCATATCTCGTGTGAGGAAGAACCAAAAAAGAAAAAATTCCAAATTAACTACGGAGAAAAAAATGATATATGTTTTGCATGCATGATGGATTTTTTTTTTCCTCACACGTTTATGAGTGGATGCATATGCAAATATACATATATATTCATATATGCGATCGAAAGATGGTATCTTTTTCGTTGCAAAATCGTCGAGGGGTGGGGTGTGGGAATCCCAAAAAAGGAAAAAAAAAAGATATGTAGGTTGAATTGTGCATTGTGGGGAGAACTGTTCTGGAAATATCAAGAAAAGAAAGAGAGAGAGAGAGAGTTGCTTGTGGGGTGAAGTAACTACAGATTGGTTGGAAGTTACATCTGGAAGTTGAAAGCCATTGTTGAAATATTGGCTTGTGTTTTTTTTTTCCTCGAAACGGAGGGATGTGCTTGTGTTTGTTGTTCAAGTGAGGTCTTTTGATTTGAATTTGAATTTCGGCTTTTTTTTATGCGAATTTGAGGCCGTGTGCGTGTGCGTGTGTGGGAAAGATATGCAGGGAGCTCTTTGGGGAAAAAAGAAAAAAAAATCTCGGAAGTGTTTTTGCACTGTTGTATGGTTGTCATTATATCTTTTTTTGGTTTCATTCTTCGAGGGAATTTTATTGAAGAGTGGGAGGGAGGGGGGTGGAAAAAAAAAGAGGGAAACTAATGAGGAGGGAAAAAAAAAGTTGAGGGATAGTCAAGGGAGGGGGGGAAAAAGGAGAGTGAGTGATGGAAACTGGTGGCATACTGACAAATCACCGACCGATTATTTTTTTTCATTTTTTTTCTTCCGAAACTCATATACGCACGTTTATGACTCATCATCACTCAAGCAGAAAACATGGGAGACTGTGTAAAAAAAAAATGAAAAAAAAAAGTTTTTTTGCACTCTCATCACATTCAAAAAAAAAGAAAAGAGGGAAATGCTTTTTTTCTTCTTTTTTTTTTTTAATTCAACAGAAAAACACTTTTCATTTGATGCAACAGGGGATGGGAAAAAAGGGATTGGGCTGGAGTGGAAGTGGAGGAGGAAGGGGAGGGGGAGTTTTGGACAGACATATTTTGAATTTGTTTGATTTTGGTAGGAGCCTACCTTTACATTGGGAACTCGAATTGACAGGGGGTAGGGGGAAAAACATGCTGGGGAAAAAAAAACAGCCAAGGGACGCGGTGTGTGCTTTTTTTTTCCCCTCCTCTCGACGTATTTTGCATGTTTATTATCGAACAATGAAAGAAAAAAGAAGAAAAAAAAAGGAAAAGGAAAAGGAGTTAGGCTTGTTTGGGAGTTTGAAGAAACGAAACGAAAAAAAAGAGGCAGAGAACGGAAGAACTTTGCTTTTTTTTTTTTTTTCATTCATTCATTCCTTTTTTTTTGTATGGAGTTGTGGGCTGGGAGGGAAGGTGAGGGATTGATTTCGTGTGTATACGTCGACGTTTGTTCAGAATCCTTGTATAAGATCATTTTGTGTGCCTCTTTTCTTTTGTTTGGGGGGGGAGGGGTGATCGAAAGCCAAGATGAAAGAAGAAAAAAAAGGAAAACATGTTGTGATTTTTGTTTTAAAAGAAAATTGTTCCTCGAAAATATGATATCAGGAGAGGGGGGTGGGGGGTGGGGGGTTCTCCAGGACGAGGCTGCCGTGGATTCGCTTTTTTGTTGGTGCTGGGTAAATTTTGTTCTGTTCTGGTGATTGTCTGATTCTGATTTTTTTTTTTGTAAAGAAAGCCATGCTGAAGGATTTCTTTGATCCATCCATACAGGCTGGTGCAGCAATCATTTTCACAGTTTGGTGTGGTTGATGCCACCAACTATTTCCATGGAATTTGACCAATTCGGGTGCCTACCCCACCGAGATATTTTTGCAGCTGGAAAACATATCATATGAAAAAGATGATGGGGCACTCTTGGTTAATTGTTTTCTGTGTGATGATAGTAGTCACCTATTGTTCAAACTCTTACAACAGTGACATAACGAACAATGTGTGTAGTTTTATCCTTCCCACTGCCGTACAATCTCAACACCAACTTTGTGGGTTCAACGCTATATCTACCTCATAGGGCACAATGTGTCAACAATGGTCAACAATGTGTGTGGTCTGACTCTCTACCCCCCCTTGCCATGACAAGGTGATCACCATTGCTTTTCATGATTTTTGGCTTGCCATATCAGTGATATGATATCACCCACCCCCCCCCACACACACACACAAGAATTAAAAATATGTTTTTTCAGCTTTTCATTCGATCATGGGCGACTGGGGTACTTCAAATGAACAATTTTAAGCAAAAAACTTTGGCCTTCTTTTTATTGCACTGTGAAACTCATTGGAATGAAACTGGGCGTTTGGTGGGAATGGCGACAAAATCGACTGATGGTAAACTCACAACAAAATGCAGAAGTCCGGTACCCAGAAGCCAAATCTTAGGGCCCACTCCAACAAGCAATGATTTACCCCTTCTTTCAGAGCGACGTTCGGCTCCACCAGAGTGGCAAAATACTCCGCATGGGAAGGCAATGCTGTGAGATCGGCGGAGCCACTGATGATTAGGTAATCGACCCCCTCAAGTTCATCCAAGTCTGACTCCCCAGCCAAATCGCAAATTCCAGGAAAGGGAAGACAACCGGGTTGAAGGGGAACCATCGCTCGCTGTCCACCCGATGGTGCAAAAAGAACCCAGAATTGTATCCTTCATTTTTGACGTACCGCCGACCTATTACCACATTTTGCTGGTCTGCCACTGGAGACAGATTTCTTCCCGACCAGTCACCAGGAAGTTCTCGTGAACACGTGGGCACCTACGTAAATATCCACTAACGGAAATCTCACACGTTTTACGTATAAAAACACACAGCGCGAGCAAGGAAACGAAACACCCGCAACTATCGGCAACTCTCGCCTTTCTTGCAATCAAACCGAGCACCTACAGCCATGTCGAGCGGTATGTAAAACCTTCACAGTGTCACGGTTGTCTTCAAGGTTTTGCTAGGGTGTGAGCGAAAGATGCTGTTGTGTGTGTCGCAGATCAGAGCGTCGAGGTCATCTACCTCCGCCGTCGCCTCAAAGCCCTCCGCCGAGACTTCAAGGAGCTCCAGGGGGCATTCGTGGCTCTCCGCCAGCGTGGGAACGGCGCCCACGCTCGCGTCGAGAGCTTCCTCTACCGGATGCCGCCCACTCCCTCCCGCCGACCCAAGCCCACCCCCCCCTCCCTTTTCGTCCGATGGCTTCGTGCCATCTGCTGTCTCCCGCCCCTCCCCGAAGAGGAAGAGGTGTGGCAGGGGGAAGGGTCTTGGCTCCTTGGAGTCGAGGCCCAAAGGTACGTAAGCGCATTTCACTTGGATTCAACCAACAACAATTCCGTGTGTCCGCAGAAACTCGACGTTGCACTTCATTTTCCTGATACCCTTACTCCGCAGGGTCCTGTCGCTTGTCGCTGGTGTTGGGTTCCCCTAGGAGCTGTGAAGTTTTCGAGATTTCCTTGCTACCAGAGATTCTGTCACACTTTCGTTTCGTTTCGTTTCGTTTCGTTTCGTTTCGTTTCGTTTCGTTTCGTTTCGTTTCGTTTCGTTTCGTTTCGTTTCGTTTCGTTTCGTTTCGTTTCGTTCGAGGAGCGAAAGCTGAGTGAGGAATGGTGTTTCTTTTCGACAGGCGGGGAAACGTCTTCATCACCCCGACCACCTCCATCAGCGAGCCCTCCACCCCCATCACCACCGCCGTCGAGCCCTCGCCCAGCCACTCGGGGGTTTAAATTTTCAATTTTTTTCAATAGGGGACAGCAATGGGGTAAACTTGTGAAAGACAAGTTTTTAAAAGTTTTTAGAATAATTTATAAAGTGAAATTCTTTTCCAAAGGTCCTGTTGAGCATATGTTTTTGACTGAATAAAGTTCATGTTAGGAGAATCCAGCATTGACAGTTTCCTGTGAGTCTGACTATCCAGGATTGACAGTTTTCTATGAGTCTGACTATCTAGACTTGACAGTTTTCTGTGAGTCTGACAATCCAGCATTGAAAATTTGCTTGTGAGAGTATAAAGTCAATACCAAGGTTATGGTTGTTATTGTGCATAAAAGTTAATCCAGAAACTTTGTTCTGTTGTACTCTTTCAGCTGGCAATACATGTCTTGGGTGTACACCCATGTGTTGTGTTCACTTCACATATTCCAGACAGTTTTTGATTTTGGTTGTGAATTTTACATAGGAGTGTGTTTCAGGCAACATCATTGAATTTGCATTGAAAAACCACCCCACTCTGTTGGGAAAATACAGGTTGCAGATTTAGGAGGAGCTCCAATATTTCAAGTATCCCCATCTTGAAATGTCACACCAAACATCATGTCACCAGTCAACACCACCCATTCCTAATTGCTTTTTGATATTCAATCGTTCCCATCTAGCGCAGCCAAGTACTTTTCTACTTTATGATGGCTCTCTTTTCCCTTATCCATTCCAAAAAAACTGTTTTGTCCATCCAACCTTTTGGACCGGTGCGGTAGCAAACTCTAGAAATATTATCAGGAACCCCCCTGATCGAATAACTTCTTCCCTTGTTCTGAAAAATTAACATGGGAGCAGCAACCTTTGCATCTCTCCCTCCCGTAATTCGAACAACCATTGTCATCCCCTCTCCACGCGAACACCACTGGAACCAGCGGCAGCCGCTAATAGAGCCTGATATCCACCACTGGATTTCGTGAGACTTGGACCACCACAAACGTTCACAGCGCGGTTCGAAGGCCGCGTGAACACATCAACGCTGCTTACAGCCACAAACACATCTCCACTCCCCACCACAAAAGAGCAGCTTAGGTTTAGGGATCTCACACGTATCCTTGGCAGTGGCGGTTAAGGGGGGGGGGGGGGGGGGTTGCGAACAGTGATAGAATTTTTTGTGAGGACTCAATATCGCAAAAACTTCCACTTGTCTTTCACTTCTCGGCAAGTGCACCACTTGCAGACCGGGGGGAATAACATTGAATGGAAGCAGATCTTGATCCAGGAGTTCCTTCCTATACCCCTATAGCATCCTTAGTCAGAAAGTGTGAGGTAAAACAATTGGAGTTCCAAAATGTTGCATCGGAATGTTATTTTTCAGTGGGAAATTCAGCAGAGAATTCGAGGGGAACACTGGCATGAGAAAGTTGTTTTGCGTGTTTATTATTTGGGACCTTCATGTTTGGTCTGCTTATTGTGATTTGGGAGTGTTTTCGTTTGCCTCCCTGCTGGGTGTTGTTTGCTTGGGACACTGATTGGGACTCTTTTGCTTGGTGTTTATTTGAGAGGATCATGTTGTATGGGCCCTGATTTGGGTACTGGACTTTGCTTGCTTGGATTGATCTCTGTTTTGTTTCTCGAGGAGATTTCAGGGTAGGCCTCTGCCTGTGGCTTAGTTGCTAGTTTCCAGTCAAGGGTGTGATTGAACAAATGGCAGTGTGCTGACAAGGCCTTCAACTGGGTTGTTTGTGGCTCCACTTGGATGGTCGGGGAGGCCTGTCAGAAATGATGAATTTAGAATTAGGAATTTCAGTGGAAATGCAGTGTGTTGAAGTGGGCAAACTGAGTGTACGATTCTATGTACAGTAGGCCAGAAATGTTGAGCAGCTACATTTTCCACGAGGTGGATGTGCAATTGCTGTGGCTGCATGCCACACTTTCAATATGTATCACACATAACTCTTTTTCTAATTCCATCCATCTTTAGAAAAGCTGAGATTGGGATTGATCCCAGACTGCAGTGATCATGAGGAGATGATGCTTCAAAGTGCTGAGGGAATTGCCGGAAACAACACCCACCACATGAAAAATTACTCATAATAAGTATGTATTGGCGTAGAGTTTTGGGGGCGAAGGGGAAAAATCAGCAAAAAAAAAGGGAAAAGCTAACAGTCAATCCATAGCGACAGCCCAGATCGTAATGAACAAGTTGGGAAAAGCGATTGTGAATCTCAAAACAATTTCTACCTTTTGAGTTTGTCCAGAACCTGTCCATTGTGACTTCACTTAGCTGTTATCTTATTTTCGTTATTTTGTTTTTGCACAGAAAAGGAAACTAGTGTAATTCAGGGTTAACCTATTGAGCATCGGTTTCTGATGTTTCTTGAATTGTCAATTCAGATGTGGGGTTTTTTTTTCCTTCTTTTTTTTCTGGACTGATATATCCAAAAGACTTGGCATAGAAAAACCTGCAGTTAACACAATCATGCTTTCCGTTGCCACCTTGATCCAGGCAAAATTTGTTTGCAAGCCCTCCTGAAGGGCTCGCAATTGTCCAGTGGAAGGATATAAGTTATAAATTATGCGAGAAAAACAAGAGATAAAACAGATTGTGCCAGGCTCACCTGGAGTGATTGTGGAAATCAAGAGAAGGAGGATAGATATGAAAGTGACATGCACATATGTCTTGCACATGAACTATCCAAGACTCTCCAAACCTATTTTTCCCACAAAATAGGAAATTCTTGTCA
This sequence comes from Bryopsis sp. KO-2023, assembly GCA_030272585.1. Taxonomy (NCBI): domain Eukaryota; kingdom Viridiplantae; phylum Chlorophyta; class Ulvophyceae; order Bryopsidales; family Bryopsidaceae; genus Bryopsis; species Bryopsis sp. KO-2023. The sequence continues at coordinate 3,018,220 of BSYQ01000004.1, read as the reverse complement.
TTTCCCCAAAATCGGAAACAAGTCCAATATGTTATTGTTTGTTTTCGAGCAGCCAATCCCTGGAAAAGTTGAAGGAAGAATTCAATTGCTGTGGAGTATGATTTCCAGGGAAATCGAACAAGGCTGCAACCAGCTGGTTTATACGCAGGGTGTTTTTGAAATCAGATTCTATACTGGTTGGGTACCTTTGAGCCATAGTCACGGAAGAAGCCGAGGATGAGACTCGAAAATCTGCAACCTCTCGAAAACATGCTACCTGAACAAAAAGAAGTCAAGAATTGGCAGAAACAGCGCTTTATGGCTAGCGACGTCGCATGTACGTATCGTCAACTGTACTCTAACTGCTGACTTAGGCTGCCGTAGTTATAAATATATTCGAGCACAACTCCACCTTTCTGAAGTGCTCGCTGTGTTGTTTGTGTCATTTGTTTGATTCCGTTGCGTTCCGCTTGACTTCGCCATCAAGGAAGAAAAAAGACGAAGATGTTTAAAGCCACCTGTTACACCCTGGCGACCCTTGCTTTGGCGGCGGTGTGTTATCTGTGGAGGAGCAAGGGGAGCACGCGTGAGGAGACGCCGCCATCTTCACTCGATGGCACCACGGGGGCCTTGGTGAAGTACTGTCCGCCCCGCGACGCTAGTGTGGAAGAAGAGGTGAGTTTTTCGTCGTTAGTAAGCTGAAACACCAAAAAAATAGGCATGGATAATGACACCTCCGTTGGGGCGTTTTGGTGTGACCAAAAACACAACTTTTTTTCGCTTGTGACTGACTAGCTCTTGTCGCCTGTGTTGTTCAAGACCTTTGGGCTGATATCGAAAGAACGATAGACATCTGATAAAACAACCGCGATAAAATGACGAAAACGGGCGTTGTTTTATCGCCTACGTCTTTATCGATTTTGGATACCGATGACGATGACTAGCGCAAGAAAAACGCCTGTGGCTGTGTTAATCAAGAGTGAAACAGCGCCACTGATAATATGACATTGTTTCACGGTTTTTGTTGCGTTTGCGTTCAATTCACGCCAATGGGCCCATTGAACCTGGGTTCACGTCGTTTTACACTTGCACGACACTTTCAGGCGCCTGAACTGTCGGGACTGTGATAGATCTGTTTTTTAAAGAAACCTTTGGGAATCGAACCCAGTCCCCTTTTGTGGAGGGGGGCAACCAGCGATTTCAATCAGTTCTAAACAAAGCAATTTTTTCCCTTGATTTGATCAAGGACAAATGCCATGAACTGACGAGCAGTTGCTACCCAAAAAGGATAAGATTCTGTTTTATTTTATTTTAGATTTGGCATCAGCATAAGTTCCCCCCAACAGACTCCATAGATCCTGATGAACCCCAGCAACATTTTCTTATCACAAGACAGCCCAAAGTCAGAACACTACACTTTCAATGCTGCCATAAAGAAAAAACATCCAAATAATTTGGGTACTGTGCATTAATCAGTGTGACACCCTTCCCATAAACCACTAAGGTGCACTTCGGAAAAAAACCTCAAACCACTTGGACCTAAGAAGTGGACTTCTTATCTTTGTAGACGTCAGTTCCTTCGTCCATTTTTTCTGCAGGATGAAATTTTTGTTTTGGAAATTTTTAGAAGAGGGGAGCAAGGACTGTCAACTAAAGCACACATCTAAATTCATAACCCCAATAGGAATATATGGGTTGTGCACCCGTTGCTTACATTTCCACTCCTGCAGGTTTTTTTTACTGCTTCCAGTTTTCAGCATGTGGCCACAGTCGCTCATCGATAAGGACGAACACGTCAGAAAACGAAAATGTGTTGATAGCTCCGCCGGGGGTAGAGTGCCGATGAAACAAGTGGCCCCCTTGAAAATGTCTTCAAACCCACTAAAGGGCACATCGTCTTTTTTTTTTTTTTTAATGTTTGTGGGTCGATAAAAAAAATAGAACCAAAAATTCATGAGAAAGGGGAGAAGTGAGAGTGAGAAGTTCCGAGCGTAGTTTCCGCAAAATTCGTGCATCGATTTGACGTATGTAATCCCACCGCTAAATTGATGCACGCTACATCACCGTTACTTTTATGTTAAATCCCCAAACCCCGCCAAACTCTGTTCCTCTTCTAACTAAGAAAAACCTCGGTGCTAACAAAGATTTCGTCAATTGTGAAGGTGGCCGACAACCGGGTCGTTGACGCGCCGCACCAATCCCTCGTGTTTTATTTCGAGGAGGCATGGTGTCAGATCGTGAGTGTTCCTATCAAATCATCATCTTTTTCAATTGTCTCCGCTTTGGCTGAATTAACTTGCTGAAAACTGATCCTAACTTGATGCCGATATTAGGACTCGTGGCTACGAGGAGGGGCTCCGGTCGCTACGATTGGGGTGGCGGGCGCGCTCACGATATTTTTTGTGGATTTGAGCGCGTCCGAGGTATACATCTCCCGTACCACGGGGGCCGGAGTCAGACCGTCGGACGGACAGGGCATTCTGCTGCTTATGCCGGATGTGGTATTTGCAGTGGCCCCCATTGAGCGATTCATGGAGCGCTTGTCAAGTAGGTTCTGCTCGTTTGATTCAATTCTCTATCGCACTTGACAATGTGTGACTCAAACTCCTATTTAAATTTGCAGTCGCGGCGGCTGCCCAGCTCCCGTTGTACGAGTACGACCAGGCTGTGGCTTCGTTCTTTGTGGAGCATGGTGTGCAGTTTCCCCCGACAGACCTACGGCCATATTGGCTAGTGGGTCTGCCCGCATTGTTTTAGTACCGGGTAAGTGCGATAAAAGAGTTTCTCAAAGTTATTGTGGGATCAATTTTTAAGTTTTTTTATTGTATTAATTCTTGGTAGTGCAGGGGATAGAATGACGTAACTTTAGATTATCTAAAAACTTGTTTCAATTAACTTTTTCCTTGTTTTGGGAATTCGTGTTTGTTTTTTTGTTGCTCTTCTCACCCAGTTGGACACTATCTCAAAAGTTCCTGGCTGGAAAAAAAAAATTATGCTTTATATACACAAGGGCACAAAAAAAATGCATTTCTGTTGAGGGTACGATAAAGATTAATGTAGTGCAGCATTTTTGTCAGAAAAGATTACATCATTTGAATTCTGTATATCTTCTTTTTTTTTTTTTTGCTAGGTTCTGCATGATTTTGGGGGGGTGAACCACGGAGGAGCCCTCGTTGCAGACAAGTCTGCAAAGGACTGAAAACGGGTTCGAAATTTGGACATTCGGTTTTCAAGAATTTGCAGGGAGAGATTTCTGGAAGGAAAAATGATGAACCAGGTGCAGCTACATGTCCATTTCTCTATTTTCCCTTTAGATTTTTCCATTTCTACCTCTGGGAGCGGAGTGGAAAGTCCTTACATTTATTGATTGTGCGCCGAAAAAAAGCTGAATCCGATTATGGTTTTTTTGTCCATGGCTGAAGAAAAGTTGAAGATGGGAGCCTCTGAACCGTCGCTGTCAGCATCGAGCAAAAAATGAGCAAAGGGAATGTGGGTTACTGACCTGGATGACATCGGGAAGCACGATGCCGGTTCCTTTTGCTCAAAAGCAGATGCCGATGGTGATGGACATTTTGAGGTGAGTCCAGCAATTCGTTGCGTTGTTTTTTCTCCCTGCTCCATTCATCCCTTGCGGGGTTTTTTCCTGCTCCACCCATCCTATGAAGAAAAAATAACGACTTGCTGTGGTGCTCACGATCGACCTGCTCGGTTTCAAAAACGAAACCCAACACAAAACAAAGTATTGGAACTCTTCATGGAGCAGCCATTCTCTCCTCTTTCTGTTTTCTTTTTCTCAGCTGGGAAAAAACACATGTAAAGGATCGATCGTTACTTGAGAAAAAAACAAAACAGGGAGACAAAAAAAACAAGTTACAAGAGTTTCAAGGGGAAAATAAAACGCGCGAAAACTTCCATCGCTGTTTACTTTTGTTGCGTCAGACGTTACTCGATTTGTTTTCGAACACATTGAACACTAAGGTGATTCTTCAGTGTGATTGCAAACAAAAACAAAACAAAAAAACCTGTATATGGATATTTAAAAAAGGACTTTTTTCAATAGATCGTACATGACTTTTTTTTTCTGGTTTATATCTTCTACAAAACAGCCGAAAAGTACTACCTGTTGCTTTCGAAAATCAAAAGCAAGCACGTACCCACATGTGCTCTTTTTTTGTCCCACAGCTTATGCAAACCCCCGAGGAACTCCATCTCAACATGGCAATCGCATTCCTGATGGAATTTCCTAAGGATGCAACGAAGAGAAAGAAAAGCGGCCCTCCGTGGACCACTGCCCCCGTTTCTAGCAGTTTACCTTCGACCACTATGACAGACTTGTGTACACTTAGCACCTGTGAAACTCGAATACGAGGGGGGGAAATACCAAATGGCAGGTTATCAAAAAAAAACATCAATCTTCCGGATGTGGCCAGTTGACGTGGGTAATAGCAACGAATCGGAGCAGGAGGGTGGGATAAGGCCATCTTGGAGGTAGGCTTCTGAAACAATGTACATGCAGACAAAAAAAAAGGGGGATGTGAATGGTGCCAGCAGGTATGCTATAATCAATGCTCTTTTTATTTTCTGCAGGTGAATGTGGTTTTAAAGCAAGGCTAAGATGCAAATTTGCCAGTAGCATCAAAGGAATCAAGAGTGGGACTGATCACCTTGTCCAACATATAAACTGAAGGCGAAAGGCAAGGGATGATCGAGTAGTTTGGGAAGGCGAAATGCAAGGGATGGTCAAGTAGTTTGGGAAGAGCAAGATGGTTTGAAAAGCAACTGAAAATTTGACCAGATACAAAATCAATGAATTAGAAATTGCCTGTAATCTTTGTTCTGGGGGAAAAACCTCAGCAACAAAAATCGCCATGATTTCAATGAACACCCCTTATAAGCCAGTCAATCAATGGCTGTCAACATACCTACTGAGGAGAGTGCCATGGGTCCTCTCATTCTGTTCTGGTGGCTTCCGTTCCCTTCCCCTCCAACGTGAGAAAAAGTGAAATTACACTTCTTTTTTTCCGTTTCTCCATTTTAGAAGTGACACTTTCTACTTTCACTTTCTCCCAAGCACCCCTGAATTTGTTGAGACATGCAAGGTAATCTATAGGCTGCTGTGGCTGGCTTCCAGCATCTTCTTCTTTCCAAAGGGGAAAAAAATCAACCTGGACAGCATCAAACGACGTAGCTGATCCCATCAATGCACTTTTCTTGCCCCCTTCCCTTCTTTCCCCATCAAAAAAAACAATTGCTATCAAGTTACATCGAGCACAGGACCAGGTGCAGCGCCAAATATAATTGGTTCCACAAAAAGTCATTCTCACAGGGCCACTTGCGGCACCCTATAAATTGTTTCACAAAAATCCAGCCGGCAGAGTTTTGATTTTCCACTATGGACCCTGCTTCAACAAGAAGTCATCCCAGGACAATTACGACAAAAAGAAGTCCTTTATTGTATGCTTTCATGACAGGATCATCGCCCCACCATTGATTGCACCAAAAGCAATTCTATTCATCGACCCATCCAACACAATGTTCCCCCTCCAGAAAATTATATTCATCGTGGTGTCTTTGCCCACCCTACAACCTGGTCACTCAAATTTACTGTTTCAATGCTGACCACCTCATTGTCTACAACCAAGAAGAGATTTAACCTCACCCAGTGCAGTGAATTGGCCTCTTTATGCACCGGTCCCTAGAACGATCAGCCACAAACAGCGACAACCACACGGTCCTTGAAATATTGATGAGATTCGTTAAATGAGCAATCGAAAACTGTGTTACAGATCTGCCAAAGGGAATTAACTCCTGGCTTCCAGAAAGCAAGGTCTTTGACCAAAATAGCATTACCACCCAAGGGAGATGTTCTTTGATCATTGGCCAAAAATTCTGGTCGGGGCAGCAGGTGAGCAACGTCGCTGTAAGAACCCATTGGCAGAGGGCAAGATCTCACGTGCACCACCACTCCAGCCAGCACGACCGTCGCCCCTTTCCTTGATTTGATGAAAGGCACGTCGAGTCCACCGATCCCCATGTCGTCTTGGTAGATGATCAAGTCATGCAGGAAAAAAACGGCGCCCCTTTCAGCCACCACAGCCTTGTTCACATCCCCCCAATCGATGGAGTAAACTTTCCCAGACCAACCGGCAGTTCGTCCGGAAACCTCCATGTTTCGCCTCACCAACACCGTTTCATCCCAAGTGGCCTGCGTACACCGAATGTCCGCAGCGACGCCAATTCGACCAACATCAGGATCCCCAATCGCACGCTTGAGGTCGCTACAATTCGCGACAGTCCTATTGCTACTCCCCGTTCCTCCCCCCTCTCCAAACAATTGTCTAGCGCGACTCGCAGATGGGCACAGCACCCATGCGAACGCAACACAAGCCAAAATCCGATGAAGTCGCATGGGCGGGCTCGCGGTTGTCTTGACCAAACCCGCGGCGGGTGGGGGGAAGCCGCTTGCGGCTGTGGAGGTGATCAGCCCCATTTTTGGCGTTGGGAAAACTGAAGTGCTGACGATTGTGCCCTAGACAATCCTGAAGGGAAGCGGTCTCGTGGGCACACGGTGCGCTGCGACACACAAATTGTGCACAAGCGCATCTTCTCTTTTTTTCTTCACAAGCTCCGTCCCAGCCTCCCCTCTTTCTTGTCCAATCAGACCGAATTAGAATTCGAGGGAGCGTTTTCAGTGCTGTCTGCTACCAGAGTTAATAATGTCCAAAATTAAATTTTCGTCTTTGTGGAACGAACAAGCAAACAAACAAACATTGAATTCGCTCCAGGTGCTGGTTTTCTCATTTTCTGATGTCGCTCAGCATCAGGGCAATTTAAGGAGTTTTCTCTAGAAAAGCTAGCTTTTGTACTGCTTCACTTTGCCTTCACTTTGGGCAATGTCTGACTGAGGGGAAAGAGTGCTTCCTTTTTCCAGGGGTAACACTTCATTCTTTGTTCGTTGTGGGCTGAAACCATTTGATTCTGGGTGGGCGTTCAGTTGTGCTGTCGATGATTTCTCTGTCCGTTCTCTGCTTGCCAAATGGGCACTGCCAATGATGAATGTGTTTGGTTTTCTCCACGTTGATATTTTGGTCAGGGGGGATTTAAAATGCGCCAATACCTGATGAAGATGCTTGCCAGTGAATGTCCCAAAATAGATGTGTATTCCCTCCCCCCCCTCCTTCCTCCCACTTTTTCCATCTTTCAAAATGTTTGAAAAGGAGACAAAAAAAGCAAAGAAAAGGACCAACTTCATTTTCATTTTCATTTTTTTTTTCGAGCTTATACAAAAAAAAATTCTTTTTTTTCTTCTGTTTTCCCAGCCCGTGGACAACAACAACTCCAATCAATCGATCTTTTCATTTTCACGTGCATGAATCATCCTCGTCCAGGTCGTAGTCGTCGTCCTCAGGGCGCCAGTATTGGTGGAGCAATTGCGTTAAGTCGACCAGCGGACAATTCCTGGGGAGGGCCGCCGCGACCTCAGGATCCTGGACTTGCATCTGGACTTGCATCGCACGCGAGATATTGCAGGCTTGCATGTCGATTGGCGGGCTTCCCTGGGAAATGCGTCGTTTCTTCGCTGGGGGCGAAATTTGAGTCTGTTTTCCATCGGCGCTGGACGAGTCCAGAGATGAATCGGCGACCTTGGGCTCCTCCCTCGTCTTTCTTTCGTGCGTTTTGGATTTGGAGGAAGACGCCGTTCTTTTCGTTTTCCTTTTCTGGAAGCTTTTGGACATCGATGCTTCGACGGGGGCGTCAGGAGCCGGTCTGTCCCACAACAGCAGCAAACGCGCGACCTCAGTGAATCGGACAAAAAAATACGATGTTTCTTCCCTGGACGAACGAGCCGCTGCCGAATGCGCTACCTGACTCGTTCCTTTTCTTCTGCACAGACGGAAGCGTCGGGGGCGTGCTGGACGATCTCCTTCAAAAAATCCATCATCGTATCCGCGTGCACCGCCGCCTTCCTGGCGCAGATCATAACCCAGCGTCACATGTGGACAGCAACGTCCCATGACCCCAATCTCTATTCTTCTCAAAAACAGAAAAAAAGACCTACAAGTGGGAAGGCATGATTTTCTTCGCATTGCCAGCTCTCGCGAAAGTGACGGACTCGGCCAGCAAACGCCGAACGAACAGCTCCAGCGCTTTCTCTGCAACCGATAATCGTCCCAGCGTCAGGTGCACCCAGCGTGTGATTCCGTCAAAGGCTGTGCAAAGACCGCTCACCAATCACAACGGGGGTCGCGGCGGAAATCCGCCCCACCTCCTTGTCTTTCAGCATTACTCGCTTGATTTTGGACGTCAGAAGGGTGTTTCCAGTCATGTTGGTGGTCGTGGATGAAGCAAAACTAGCCCCTTCGGATTCGGAAAAGTCTTTGTTGTGCAGCGACCAGAAACTGTCTTCCATACTTGATGGGACAATTCACGGTGGGAGCGTCGACCCCCTGCTGACTCGACCAATGGCGTTGAAAAAAAAACAACTGTTGGGGAAGACGTGTTTTGTGACTGGGACGCTCAACCAAGCGCTGGGAAGGATTCGTTTCCAAGGGGGCGGTTCGCAACCAACCGGCGCCTTCGCAATCGAACAAATATCTGGGCGCTATGTGGAATTATGTGGCAAATTTTGGGCTTTAGTCCGAGCAACGACTCATTTATTTGTTTTTGTTTGGACATCTCGATTCGCGGTTGCTAGTTGTGCATCCCTGAAACCGGAGTCTCCGCGTTCGTTGTGAACTCTGGGGGACCGCTCCAGCCAGAGAGACGCTCACGCGCAAGGTGGCCACCCCATCCTCTTCGATCGCGTGGTTAGGGAGCGTTAACAAGGCAGGAGGGGTGTTGTTAACGCCGTTGATGGAAGCGATCCTTCTTCCGAGAAAGCCACGGAAGTCATCAGGAGGCATTTTTTGAGTGGCCGAGGTGGGTTCTGGGGTACCCTCTGCGCTGTGTTGTTTTGTACGATGCCCCCTTTATCACGCGCGGCCCTTTCGCGATCGAATTCACTGCGACGGTTGGTGAAAGCGGGAGAAGGGGGCCGGCACCTCGTTGGGAAGTCGGGGTGCCTGAACGGCTCCACAATGCCAGAATCCCGAAGGGTGGTCCAGTAATTACGTCAGTCACTCTTTTCAGCCCGACATCCGTCTGACCACTGAAAGGAATCACGTTATAGCCTCGTGCTGCGTGACTCCCTCCGTTTCGCTGTTCGCCCGTTGAATGTTTTTCGACGACGCTGCGACCTGGGTGGAAAGGCAGGAAAGTTATCAGGGGTCGGTTGGGGGGATAACGTTCGCGGGGGGTGCACCCCGCTCGCAACCGTCTTGTACAAAAAAAAGTGAAAAAAAGAAGGATAAGTATGGAAAAGTGTGTCCCACGCGTGAGTAGAATGAGGGCACTCAGGGGCCTCGTCTGTGTGGGACTGCTCTGGAAAGTTTCGCAGGTCTGCTGCGTCACAGAGGAAATAGGGATTGGTGAGTCATGTCGCTCGTTCGGAGCCTCTGTTTCTGTCAAGCGTTCTTTGTTTTTTTGGCGTTTTTCCGCGTGTTTGTTCGGCTCTTCTACGGGACGCTGTAGTTTGCGGAAGAAAAGGTGTCGTTTTCCTTGCTCGCTGGTGGAAAAAATCGCGATTTTCGACGTGCGACGGTGGTTGGATAAGGGATTAAGATCGTTGTTGGGCGCTTTGGCCGAAGCATGCAAAATCCCTACGAGGTGGTCGGCGTGACTTGTGTGATAAGCCCGCGTGGGGTCCGAAAAATAACCCAAAACACCCGAAAAACCACCTCCGAGAACTTCTAAACCGTCGCGCGAAAGGGAGAAGAGGATTTTCGGGGTGATTATCCCTGTTTTTTTCCTGCGAGTTATGCGTTGTATTTTGACGTCACACCACCTCGTCGTGATTAGTTGTTTTTTGACGTTCCACTGGCGAGCGTCGTCACGAGAAAAAAGTCGGGCTACTCGGTCGAGACTCTTGGGGAAATCCCGTCTGAGTAAGGAATGCCAACCACTTGTCCACTGTTTTATTCGCAGATAGTTTTTCGCCACTTGGTGATGGCGCCGTGCACGTCAGTTTCGTGGCGGTTTTCAGGGAGGCAACGTTCGCAGACCTGCCAAGGGATGTGCCCAGCTTTGCGAGAGTGTAAGGATGTTGAACACCCCTTCACCCCCACCCCATCCCACCTTACCCCACCCTTTCATTGAACATGAATGCATAAACAAAAGCAATGCTGTTCCAGTCTCAAAGTCGAACAAGGCTGTCCTAGCATGTATTCACAAAGTTATTTTGCAACTTGAACAAACACTGGTTGCCAACTCAGAAAAAATAATTATGCAAAAAAAGACCATGGTTGGCACACATCCTTTGGAGATCGGTTATTCTTACCAATTCTCAGCACCATCCATTCATTTTTCCCTCAAAAAAATTGTCAGTCGATCCTGCAGTTCCTAAATCCTTTTCCAAATTTTATGGCCAATTTCTCCATTCCCGTCCAAAAAGAATAAAAAGTAAAAAGACGAGGTGCTGAGTTTTCCACCCCACGCAGGTTCAAGATGGAACTGGCACTTGCCACAGAGGTGTCGGAGCTGGCCATCGAAATCACAATGGCAACATCCCCTCCCTTGTCTTTGAAGGGTAGATCAGTTTTCCGGCAGGGTGAATCCAGACGAGTGAACCTCTCCCACACGGAAGAGGCTTTCAAATTTTCGGTGGATTTGGAAAGACTGTCCGTCTTGAATGCCATACAAACCGGACTGGAGGATAGAAAACACCCCAATCTGGGGCCCGTTTCGATCATAGACATAAGCCCTCCCACCGTCGAGCAGGATGTGAAGGTGGTGGTGCCGAAAACCCCAGCGACTCATGGCAACAGCAAAGAGGCTTTCTTCGAGGAGCATCCGGAAGTTCTGACAACTGCCATCGTCTTGGTGGTCCTTTTGACCGGAGTCCTGGTGGCGTTGTGCTGGTGGATACTGAGGTGGGGACCACCATCGCTAGAAAAAAAAAATCGAAATCAAAGGTCACAGAAAGCTACATTTTCATATGAATGCATAAAAGATGTCCGCATGAAATATGTGTCAGACCGGAGGTCCAATGGATGGATTCATTGAAAATTAAGGGGGAGAATAAGGGTCGCGAAAACCATTTTGTGGAAATTGGCTAGACGTAAACAACAGAAGGATGAAATAGGGTCTGGAACACCAAGAATCTAGGAGCTAGCTAAAAACCAGGTTGAAGTTTATTCTTAACATTTTTTACACCAACCCTCCCAGGACCCTTTTCCGGTGCCAGGTAATTCGTCAATCAATGGTGGATGTTGAGAAGTTGTATGGATAATTTATGTCTGGGATAAATTCGATGGGTTTTGCAATGGGTCTGACTGTGGACTGTTCAGGGAAAGGCCAGAAGATATCGATGCCAAAAGGATGACCACTATCAAGGTCGACAAAATTGTGGGGGCGACACAAAACACAGCAGGTGGGGATGCATACTGCACCGAGTCAACAACCAATATTTGGCGGTGAACGGCCTGCACTCAGCCTTTTGGCCTTGTGTAAAAAATTTAATTTCATTTCAATATGTGTGGATATAAACATAGATGCAATAAGAACTGGACAAATCTGACACCTCCAGAATAGATCTTTTCTGTTCAGGAAGGGAGAAGGGGCTATTTTGTTGAAACCATCGTTTCATCCCAATGTTCATTGTATCTAGCTCTCTACCCCAAAGGCAAATGAAGAATCAACAATTAACATAAACAGTACCCGGCAAATCCCAACAAATCATGAAAATAGAATAAAAGCCCCCAAGAAAGACAGGACAAGGGGGTGGTTGGGGGAGATGCATACAATTGTTTTTCTTTTCTTTTTTTTTGGGGGGAGGGGTGGAGGGGGAAAAGTATTTACACTTTCTTTTCTGGGGCTTCAGGTGGAAAGAGCAGCGATGGTGGAAAAACCGTCAAGACCAAAAAGGCCCCCCTGTCTGACGTGAAGAAACTCTCCCAGCTGGCCAGCAAGAACAAGGTCGAATTCGAGACCCTGGAGTTCATTGAAAAGATTGGGAAGGGGTCTTTCAAGACAGTGTTTCGGGGACGTTGGGGTTCCAACAGCGTGGCGATCGTCCGCATGAGAAAAGGGGGGGTGCTGGTGGAAGCCAGACTCATGCAGAAACTCAGTTCTCATCCCAATCTGGTCACGTTTTACAGGTGGGCATTGCTCCAATGACTGATGTGAAAAAGAATCAAAATGAAAGGAAGAAGGAAGGTATATATGCATATAGTCCATGTACAGCGGTCCCCCACAGAATTCCCCCAACTTGAAAAACCACAGTTCTCCACATCAAACACTCGTAATGAAGCTAGGTGGATCAGCAGAGTCTGTCTGACTCAACCTGATGGTTTGATGTCTTGCATCCGAACACCATATTTCTTGAAAATCTGTCTAATGGGGGGTGGGATGGATTCGCAGATGGACCCGTGATAGGGAAGGCAATGAGTACATCGTAATGGAGTTGCTACCGCTGGGATCTCTGGACGTGGTCATGCGGAGGTCTGGGGACAAAATGCGCAACAAGGCCAAGGTGGCGATGTGTGCTCAGATTTGCCAGGCGATGTGCCAACTAGCTGAGGAAAAAGTTCTCCATCGAGATCTTGCGGCCAGAAATGTGTTGGTCCAATCCTTGGACCCTGTCACCGTCAAGGTACCGCCGTTGATATGCTGAGTGTGGCAATACAACTGAATCTACCATGAACACACCTTTGAACTCAGCCGTCATTCTGTTGGTCCTCCAACAAAACCATTCCCTTTTTTATGAAATGGAAGATTCTTTCATGGAGAATTATTTGTCGCAAATAACTGACGAAACGAATCGTTTGTGGTTGTCAGGTGTCCGATTTTGGCCTGGCAAAATACGTGTCCCCAGGAATTTCTTCCAGCTCGAACATTCTCCAACATCTGCCCGTTCGATGGATACCCCCGGAAGTGATGCGCAAACAAGAGTGGTCCGAAAAATCGGACGTCTGGGCGTTTGGAGTCACCATGTGGGAAATCTTCAGCAACAGCCGAGAGCCCTACGCTGCCGAATGGCCCTCGGACGAAGACGTGGTCAGACATGTGATCGACGGGAGGAGGCTGGCAAAACCGGAAAACTGTCCGGAAGCCATGTATCACATGATGCTGGAGTGCTGGCATGCGAAACCGTGCGATCGGCCCGATTTCAAGGAGCTGGCCAGGAGGTTCAAGGCTCCGATGGTGGTGGGGACGACGCTGCTGGAGCCGTTGGAGAACAGAGACCTGGGGGATGTCAGCACCAGGTAGAGGGAAATAGATCCAAGAAAAGAAGATATATATATATATATATAACAATTGTGAACTGTGAGAAAAGGGAAGAAGGAAAACCTACACTAAAATCCCTGACAACTGCAATGGAAAAAAAATGGAAGCAGGGGAGGTGGTGGATTATGACTGGTGGAAAACAATTTTTAGGCCACAAAATTAGCCCCCAGACTGTAGGTTAGGTGCCTTAGGATCAGCTTCGCTGGGCTATGTTCCACATGGCCAAATTCTTGACAGGCAATATTACCAGAACAACTCGGAGAAAGGACAAAATTGAGAAAATTTTCCTTGATGCAAAGAAGCTAGTCTGACTACTGGACAGTGGTAGCCAACCAAGTATTGGCCACAGACGCCATTGGAACCCGGAAGCAATAACTCGTGTCTTTTCTTTTTTCCAGGACATCATCGAGTGTTGATTTCGGTGCGCCGACAAAAGGGCCTTCGGCCGCTCAAGGCAGCAGCAGCGGCGGCAGGTCCCTGTCTCGGACGAGGAGCTCCACACCCAGACGGTGTCAGTTGCCTTCCAGTCCCCAGAGCGTCACTGGGAGAGTGAACGAGCATTCCCCGCATCCCCTGTCCAGGACGGGCTCTCGACTTTCTGAAAAATCCAACAGGCATTTGGAAAGAAGAGAAGCTCGGATCTCCAGGAGAATCGACAAGGTAGGCTACATGCATACGACAGATTAGGGAAAAAAAAGCGAGGAGTACTGGTGCTCATATCCCGATGGGGAGATTAAGCTCCGGAGTGGATTCAATAAAGTAGTACAAATTGTTATTTGGAATAAAAGCATGAATGTGGATGTGTGATTTTTCTCAGTCGAAGATTTCGGGGGGAGTTATGTGTGAATCGATCTCGTCCATACCTGATCCTGAGTTCCATGCGGAGTCTGACCTGGAGGAGTCCACCAGAGACACCCTCACCAGTCCAAATCCGGTGACCGAAACGAGTGGGGCCGTTTCTGGGGACGTAAGTGAGTTGGGCAGCCGAGGACTTATTCCGGTGGAAATCGAATCGCCCAGCGATTTAGATGTGAGGCCGAACGCTTCGGCAGGCGGGAAAATGAACTCGGATGTGGAGGGTGGGGGGACGGGCAAGGGGAATTGGGTTGGGAAAAAGGCGGGAGGAGAAAGCAGCCCTTATGCGGATATCGGGGATCTCGTGTGAGGGTCTGACTCGAAAGTATTAAGGGAAAAAAAGGAAGAGAAAGAAAAAAAAGAGTGAGAAATAGAGAGTGTGTACTGACACAAAAAAAAAAGAAGAAAAGGAAAACAAAACAAACAGATTTTCCCCCGCTGGGATGAAATTGAGAGGATGACCTTGGAAATTTTGATTTTCATGAAAAAAAAAAAAGAAACAGTGGGGGAAATGGAAAGAAAAAAAAAGAAACAAGGGGAATATACGTGGACGAAATCGACATCAAGAGAATTATCTGGTTTTCTACTCTTTGTTTTTTTTGTATTTTTTTCTTTTCTGTTTAGTTTCTCTTTTTTTTCTTTTTTTTTTTTGGGAATGACCGGAAGTGGTTTGAGTTGATTGAATACACAAAGTTAATCGTTGGTTGAATGTTCTTCTTATCATCGTTGCTTTTTTTTTTTTTTCGGCTCAACAAAAATGAAATGTTTTTTGGGTGTTTTTTTTTTGGGCTTTGAGAGGGGAGGGAAACGGGCTCCATTGTTTTTGGTTATATGTTCTTATATTTTATATCTTTTTTTTTTTCTGTGGCCCTTTCCCTTCATTTGTGTTTTCTCTTTCATTTTTGGTTTCTTTTTTTTTGAGCATGTGTACAGGTACATATAAACCATTTTCTAGGGAAACTTGAATGGGGTGGAAAAAAAAAATTGAAAAATGACAAGAAAAGACAAAAAAAAATGGAACATAGGAAGGATTATATTAAGATGAGATGCGATGGTACTGTGAAATTTTCAATAGCAAGTCGGGCTGGAAATAGGATGGGGCAGTTTTTATTTGTGATACTGAGAAAAGAAAAAAAAAGAAAAAATTACATGAGTGTATTCTTTCAAGAGGGGATGGGGTTAAGAGGGTCGGGAACTTAAGAAAAAGAAAATATTTTAAAAAGGAAAGGAAAAACAGGGAGACGAAGAAGAAAAAAAATCAACAAGGAGACAAAAAAAAAAGGAGACGAAAAAAACATATCAGTCGATCTTTCCAAAAAAAAAAATCGCAACACATACAGATAATTTTTTTCTTCAAAACAAAAACAAAGGCGCTAGGAATTAGCTTGAAGGAAAAAAAAAGACACATAGAGATTTTCTTTTTTTCTTTTAAATGAAAAAAATATGATTGTATCTAAATCAGATTTCAGAGGAATTAATAACAGCGCACCCTCTGCTTTTTTTTTCCATTTCAAACTCTATTTTGGTGAACTTTTTGATTGTTGCTCTTTGCCAATTTTGAAGCTTGCTGGAATAGAGCTGGGGACCTTTCGGGACTCGTATTATATATGAAACGGCATATTCTATGTCAGACATCTGGGCAATGACCCTGGGCCGGACCTTTATTTTCCACACCTGATTAACAAAAAAAACAGTCACCCATTAGCCATTGGGGGTAGATCCCGAGCACACAGGCATTCGGAAGCGGACTTTCGGTGCAAAGGTTTGCCAAAGTTTACCCCCGGGCTGGTGAAGCTCTCTTTTGGAGCCGTTTCGAAGGGGGGCACGGCTAGCCAAACAAGGATTATATATTACATACAGGCCATGGTCAGCAGGGGGGTGACCAACCTCGTTACTACTCGAAAAAAAAAAGCAAAACTACAGAAAAAAAAAGACTGTTGGCCGATTTCTGATCCAGAAAGTGCATTCAAGTGTGAGGCCGAGCTTCCCCTGAGTGGATTTCGTGTGGGGTATTTCGTTCTGGACGTCCCCTGGGCAGTCATGGCCGGCTTTCGTTTCGTTCGCTGTTTTTTTTTTTGATGAATTCTGGGCTTGTTGTGAAAAAAGTAGCGATATTAACCCGATCCAATCTGGAAGAGGTTGGTGGAAAAGGAAAGAAAGGAAAATATTTTATTCTCTTTACACGTAAATTCGTGTCGATTTGTGTTTCCGGAGGAATATGGTAGATCATGGGGCTCTTTTCAGTATCTTTTCAGTCTGGAGCTCTTGAAAGAGGCAATTTGACATCCAATGGCCAGGTCTAATGCATGTCAGTCCAGGGTGGGCAAAAGAGTGAGTGCAGAGGGTATCTTTTCTCGAAAAAAAAGTGAGATGAAGTGGTAGGGGCGGGTGGGAAGTAAAGAAGTTGGAAAGAAATGAGGGCAGGAGGGGGAAAAAGTTTAGTGGGGGGTTGGGGTTGGAGGGGGGGGGGGGGGGGGGGGGGGGCTTAAGCACAAACATGCAACGTACACCCATATATGGTCATTAATTGTTTTGATTTTCGTTTTGCTTTCAGAGTTCTGCGGCACATTTGTAGAAGAAAAAAAGGTGTTTTCGTTATTAGGGACAGAAATCGAATGTCCGATTTAATCTAGTCTTTTCCTGTTTTCTCTTCGTTGTTTTGAAACACCACTTCAGTTTTCTCGACGAATAAGGTGCCACTCTGCTGTTCCTCTCTATCTCCCTCTTTCTTTTTTCTTACATGCCTGATGTTCTTGGAATTCTATTAATAGGAATCGATGGGTTGCCCTTGGCGGCAACCGTCCGGATGATTCTTGGGCAAAAAAGAGAATGAAGAGTTGGCCTGCTACAAAACATGTGTTAACGGGGGGGGGGGGGGGGGGAAGCAGAAAAGATCGCCCGGGTGGCCTCTTACATGTGTACATGTCAAACGTGCTCAGTGCTTTACTTGGGGGGGGGGGGGGGGAAGAAGCTATTTGCCTACCAATCACTATTGGATCACTTTTTCCCCATTGACCCCAGAGCATTCATCTGAGCATATGAAAATCTTGAGAGGGAGAGGAAAAGAAAAAGTGTGAGGGAACGGTGGGTTCACATTTTTTGTTTCTACAGCCAAATGGGTTTTGAAAGGAACAGTCCCCTTGGCAGCCCAGATTTCTTGTGACACAATGTATGTTTGTACTTCGGGGCTATCCAGGGGACAGGGAGCTTGCTGTTTTTCTTTTTTTGGAAAGAAAACTCGAACACAACCTCAAACCAGATTGGTTCGTTTGGCGAATAATTTCCAATCTATGGAGCTCAGGGACAGGATGTCACTGAAAACAAAGAAGCTATTGCCTTTTTGGAGTGTTTCGATTGTTCTGCTGTTGATGAGTGGGTCTCAAGTGTAGACATGACTGGCCACGAGGGGCTGCAGCCCTGCTGAAAAAATGCATTGGTGTTATTTTTTGGAAATTTGTGGGGAAAAACTCAAGCATAATGATAAATATCGCCTGACTTTGGCGATAGGTATCCAATGATCACTTAAGAGTTGTTTTTCAAACAGCCCGGTTTGCAACACATGCTCCAACCAAATAAAGGTTCCAAAGCCTATGGGCTTGACTGCTAGCATTATCAATAAAAGTCAGGCGGCTTCCTTGTGTAATCGTTGATAGATGTAACCAGAATACACTCCAGAAGTCCTGATTTATTGTACACTTGCAGTAAAACCTGGTAGTTCAGCCTAAAGGGCTCCTGTTCAGTAAAAGAAGTCTGCAACAACCTGACCTGTTGCAAAAGGGAACATTTGAAAGCGATGGCTTCTGCATACTGTAATTATTGGCTGTTGGGATAGCTTGACCTTTAGAATAATAAGCCAAACATTTTTTCCAGCTATAGTGCTTTTTTTCAGCAGCACTTTCAACCTGTGTTGGATTGACTCAGATGTGCTCCCAGAAACATTTCTTTGGATTGACAGGAAAAAACAAAACTCTCCACTGCCCACCCTGAATCTCGAACAAAAAATCTTACAAAGGCAAGAAAGCTCAACAAAATCAAGTCTTATTTCAACCACTTCATCCACTTCTTAACATTGTCTCACTGCTGCACACTGCTACTTAAATTCTTTGTTGAACAATACCCCACCCCAGACTCCCTCAACAACAGAGAGAAAACTTCATCGCCAAAACTGACCAACAATTGTTGCAAGTGTTTGAGAAACAAAATGGAATCAAGGTCCCACTGAGTTACACACACACCACCCAAGTCGACCGACGAAAACAACAAGTGTCGAAATGAAAGCTCACACGACCAGAACTCTAGCCAGTTGGATCGCTGAACCAACTTCGCGCTGAGTCGCGCAACGAGGCGCATGTGTCCGATCTGCCATTGATATTGTCAGTGGTGTTGGTTTTTTTTGCACGGTGACTGGTAATGACGGTTGCGTGCCACGTTTACGATCAGTTGTGTTAACGCCAGTTAGTTATGATTGATGTCAGTGAAAAAGGGGTCCGAAGTCCTTCCAAGTCGCGAAGCTCGGCGAAGTGAAGTGAGTGGTTGACCACCCTGGCTGGTGTGGTCTACCTGAGATAATATCGGGGTGGTGCGCTTTGAGGTTCGCTTCGGCTTGAGCTGGAAATCGGTTAGCCCATCCCGTTGACGAGTTGCACTATAGGAAATTCGCTGAATACGTTGTAAACAATCGCATGGTTAATGACATCATTAACGTTGTTCTACACCCCTTTTGCATGGTTGTTTTTCATCGTTGTGGAGTGCACATTTAACAATGCTGGTTTTTTTAGCACCCACATCCAGCCGGCGAATCACGCAGAAGGCCCGGTTAGCATGGTTGACGTCTTTTCGAAATGACATGGCTGAGTGCTCCATTTGCAACGATGCATGTTACAACGTAGACAGGCCTCTGAGCACGGAAGAATGTGCACTCCACAACGATGCAGTTCACAACGTAATCAGGCCTCTGAGCACGGAAGAATGTGCACTCCACAACGATGCATGTAACAACGGAGACAGGCCTCTGAGCACGGAAGAATGTGCACTCCACAACGATGCATGCTACAACGGAGACAGGCCTCTGAGCACGGAAGAATGTGCACTCCACAACGATGCATGCTACAACGTAATCAGGCCTCTGAGCACGGAAGAATGTGCACTCCACAACGATGCAGTTCACAACGTAATCAGGCCTCTGAGCACGGAAGAATGTGCACTCCACAACGATGCATGTTACAACGGAGACATGCCTCTGAGCACGGAAGAATGTGCACTCCACAACGATGCAGTTCACAACGTAATCAGGCCTCTGAGCACGGAAGAATGTGCACTCCACAACGATGCATGCTACAACGGAGACAGGCCTCTGAGCACGGAAGAATGTGCACTCCACAACGATGCATGTGACAACGCGGACAGGCCTCTGAGCACGGAAGAATGTGCACTCCACAATGATGCATGTTACGTAGACAGGCCTTTGAGCACGGAAGAATGTGCACTCCACAACGATGCAGTCCACAACGTAATGAGGCCTCTGAGCACGGAAGAATGTGCACTCCACAACGATGCATGTTACAACGGAGACAGGCCTCTGAGCACGGAAGAATGTGCACTCCACAACGATGCAGTTCACAACGTAATCAGGCCTCTGAGCACGGAAGAATGTGCACTCCACAACGATGCATGCTACAACGGAGACAGGCCTCTGAGCACGGAAGAATGTGCACTCCACAACGATGCATGCTACAACGTAGACAGGCCTCTGAGCACGGAAGAATGTGCACTCCACAACGATGCATGTTACAACGTAGACAGGCCTCTGAGCACGGAAGAATGTGCATTTTACAACGTAGACAGGCACCTGAGCACGGAAGAATGTGCACTCCACAACGATGCATCATACAACGTTATCAGGCCTCTGAGCACGGAAGAATGTGCACTCCACAACGATGCATGTTACATCGTTATCAGGCCTCTGAGCACGGAAGAATGTGCACTCCACAACGATGCATTTTACAACGTAGACAGGCCTCTGAGCACGGAAGAATGTGCACTCCACAACGATGCATCATACAACGTTATCAGGCCTCTGAGCACGGAAGAATGTGCACTCCACAACGATGCATGTTACAACGCAGACAGGCCTTTTCACGATGATTTGTCAGCACTTTGCAACGTTGATTGTGACAACGATGAAAGGCTTTATCACACTGTTGGTTGTTGATTTTGCAACGTTGAATGTTACAATGGGGAGAGGCTTTGTCACACTGTTGGTTGTGGACTTTGCAACGTTGATTGTTACAATGGGGAGAGGCTTTGTCACACTGTTGGTTGTGGACTTTGCAACGTTGATTGTTACAACGGGGAAAGGCTTTGTCACACTGTTGGTTTTTGGTTTTGCAACGTTGATCGTTACACCGGGGAAAGGCTTTGTCACACTGTTGGTTTTGGGTTTTGCAATGTTCTTTACAAAACATCATATCACTAAAACATCATATTGCTAGCAGACTAAAAATGAAATAAGGGTCACTCCCTGCCATCCCAACTCACAAATGAAAACATGAAAAGACGAAATATCGAACTGCATGTTAATTCAGGATTAACAGATAAGAATCTCCTCCAGCTCTCTACTGGAGGCAGAAGCACTGGTTTTTCTTCCCATCTTGAAAAGACCTTTTTGTATTCTTCTCATAACTGTAGTCATTATTTCTGATCCATGGACCATTCTTGCAACCGTCTTTTGAATAGTTACAGAGCCTCCTCTTGAAGCTTCTCGCACAGCAAGAAGCACCAACACCACGGCAAGCCTCCAACTGCTTCACTCCACCACAAGCATTTCCAACGACAGTGGTTGCACCTTCTGTCATTGATGAAGAATCCCCCACACAAAAGCTTTCAGCTGCAACTGTGCCCTCCTTTGTGTATGCAGAAGCAGTTGTGGATGCGAACGTGACAAATTGGTCTGAAACGGTCGACTCCACTGGCTCCTCCCCACCAATTACAATAACCAAGACCCCAGCTGATTTTGTTGCCGAAATGGCCATATCGGGCAACAAGTCAGGCATATACACCTGGGGAAATGATAAAGAAAGAAAAACCTGAAATAAATTTATAAATGAACATGAAAGAGTGTAATAGTTTTAATTAGTTTTAGTTTTAGTTTTAATTTAACAAGTGTGGTGGAACCAGACCAAACCTGTTACAGTGGCAAGCGCTACAAAACCATAAAGAAAGGATAGTCTCAATAGAACATCGCAGTTTAGGATAACCTCAACAATTTCAAATAACATCTGCTTCTTGCGACTTTTCAAATGCCTGCAAAAATCAAAGGCATTGGTTAATGATCTTCCATGCATACACATCAAGGGATCTATCATATGAAGGACAGAACAGAGTGCCTAGTTGTCGTACTGGTTTCTCTGGAGTTTCCTCTGGTTGCTCAACTGGAGCCTCAGGCTTCTCTTCTGGAACCTCAGCAGGCTTCTCCGGATTTTTAACTGGAGCTGGTTCTGCAGGTTTCTCCACAGGGCTTCCAGGAACAAAAGAACCAGTGGCCTTTGCTGGGGCATAGGCTCCAGTTGACTTAGCTTGGGCACCTGACACCTTTGCCTCTGGCCTTGCAGAAACTGGTGTTGGAGGTAAAGGAGCAGGAGGGGGAGGAGGTGGGGCAGGTTTAGGCTCATCAATTACCACTGTTGTACCACTCGGGAATTACAGCATCCCGGAGTAGGTGCTGGCCTTGTGGCTTCGGATCATGTCTCCGGTGCTGATGTGGATTCTCTCTATCTATCCCTCATCGGTGGAATCCGGCTGACCATGCGTTACAGGTGGAATTGAACGAGTTTTTCGCTTCCGTCAGTTTTTTCACTTCTCCCCTAGTTGCACCTGGTCACAGTCACCGCTGTTTGAAAGGCACTTTTGCCACTTTCAAAAGTTTACATTTTTTTTTTTTCCGATTTCCTACAGCTCATAGAAAGAAGAAGAGGTAGTGCTTTGAGCGCTAGACAACCGATAGGTTTATTATGGGTCATATTTTTCTGTATCCACACCTTGGCTTCTTTACTTCGTTCTCCTCGGCACCCAAACTGCCTTCGGCCTGGCCTGTTCTGTCGGATTCTTCCTACAGCTGGCATCGAAGGTCCACCTACTACAAATGCACAGCAATTTCCCCATTAGTTTAACAAACTTAAATCAAATCTTTGCCATTCCTACTCTGCTTTCTCTTTTTACTTTCTTTTTGAAAAAAAGCACACTGAAGTCATGTCCTTTCCCTGGAAGAGTTTTTTCAATTCTTTTTCTCAGAAACACCCTGATTGATAATATCATACTTCTGTGCAGCAAGTGGGTTTCAAAAATTGATGTGCAGATACCTCACAACACCAGGGAGGCTAAACATAGCATCTTGATGCCTGCAGGCCATTAATTGGAAGTCAGACCTCCAGGGGGGAAGCCGATCTCTGGCAGACATCCGGCTAATCCTACCTCTGTCTTGTACCCGGCTGCGAAGGGGATCGATAACGCAAACTCCAGCAGGACCCAATTATTGTCGTGGCCGTCACGTATCTCCCTATGCTGCTGGCCCAAAGGCCACAGAGCTATGATGCGACGAATCTACACACAAAAATCCCCTGAGAATTAGAAACTGACCCCAGCAGCTGAAGAAATACTGGGAGGGACATTGCTGTTGGCTTCAAGAAAAATGCCAGTTTCAGACATGCGACCTGAAGATGTGAACGACAAACCAGCGATGGGGGTTGGAAATTATGGGCAGCAAGATTTGCAACACGTTGGAATACCTGGACATAGCCGACATACATAAACAGGGAATTGAGCAGCATTCTTCCCACCAAGTGCAAAGGATTTTCTGTGACCAAGAACGTTATCATCCTTGTACAGACTGACTGATGATGGAGTTGACAATTTCACTCACGTAGTTGACTTGGGATGTCCGGACAGGCGAGGGTCACAATCCAGCATACATGTGGGAAATCACTCAAACGCATGGTTCTGAAGTTTCGTGAACTGCATCCAGACCCTGCCACATCCTCATAGGGAATTACTATTCTGACGCCCCTTCCCCCCCCCCCCCAAAAAAAAGAAGGGATAGAGAAAGAGCAGCCCTGCCAACTGGTACCTTCACAACAGAATCTTCGCACTTGTAGATGCACACCGTTTGTCGGGGGTTGGCGTTCTTGAGGACGACTTCCTGTTGCTTTTATGATTTTCCACGGTCCATTTCCTATCCATTATCAACCCCGTTTTTCCAGCCTACAGTCCATCGTAATTTCACAAGCACCAGACCTGACCTTGAAAGAAAAAATCCAAAAACCTCACCCCACAAAAAAACCCAACCAGCAGCCCTGTTTCTTGCCTATTCAGAGGGGAGTTCGAGAACAGAACTGGTGTACTGAAAAAAAAAACATATAACAAAATTAAACAATAGATCACTCCCACCAGCCACCTCCCACCCAACACCGGTTCCAGGTTGCGACCTCTGTGGTGGTTCGCATGGTGTTCTGTGAGGTGGGCAAGCCGGAGGACATACGCACCAGAGGTTGTGAACGATCTCCTTTGGTTCCAGCGGGACCCCCTTTTTTCGGCAGCAGATCTTGGAGCCAAAACGTTCGTTCACCTACGAAACCACCATTGGCGCGAGGGGCCCCCAAATCGTAAGCCGTCCGAGAACAACCCTTCCAACGCTCAGGCTCAAACCAGAAAGAAGCGTCGATGGTCCACGGAAGCTCACAGCTTTTTCCCTTGAGGCGACCGCAAAAGCACGCCGGCAAAGAACGACATCGTCGAATCGACATTGTAAGATCAAGGTCAATGTTTAAACGAAAGATTAAAATTGTTCTTACAATGTCGATTCGACGATGTCACTCCGTTTACCTAATTCTGGAGACACTAAGTTTTCACATGGTTGAGTGGTTCATTTGCAACGATGTCGTTTACAGCGACGACAGACCACTCTGCAACGTTAATTACAAATCCCCCAACTCAGTTGCCCCCCAAAACAGCCAGAAAAAAAACAACAAGACAAATCAAAGTCCACACCCATCATCCCCCAGCTCAGTTGCCCCCCAAAACAGCCAGAAAAAAAAAACAAGACAAATCAAAGTCCACACCCATCATCCCCCAGCTCAGTTGCCCCCCAAAACAGCCAGAAAAAAAAAACAAGACAAATCAAAGTCCACACCCATCATCCCCAAGCTCAGTTGCCCCCCAAAACAGCCAGAAAAAAAAAACAAGACAAATCAAAGTCCACACCCATCATCCCCAAGCTCAGTTGCCCCCCAAAACAGCCAGAAAAAAAACAACAAGACAAATCAAAGTCCACACCCATCATCCCCCAGCTCAGTTGCCCCCCAAAACAGCCAGAAAAAAACAACAAGACAAATCAAAGTCCACACCCATCATCCCCCAGCTCAGTTGCCCCCCAAAACAGCCAGAAAAAAAAAACAAGACAAATCAAAGTCCACACCCATCATCCCCAAACTCAGTTGCCCCCCAAAACAGCCAGAAAAAAAACAACAAGACAAATCAAAGTCCACACCCATCATCCCCAAACTCAGTTGCCCCCCAAAACAGCCAGAAAAAAAACAACAAGACAAATCAAAGTCCACACCCATCATCCCCCAGCTCAGTTGCCCCCCAAAACAGCCAGAAAAAAAAACAAGACAAATCAAAGTCCACACCCATCATCCCCCAGCTCAGTTGCCCCCCAAAACAGCCAGAAAAAAAAAACAAGACAAATCAAAGTCCACACCCATCATCCCCAAGCTCAGTTGCCTTCTACTTTTTTTTGGTTTTCTTGGATTTCTTTCTCCCCCCCGACTCCGCCGTTGTCATTCCCTCCTCCGCCGTTGCACCGGAAGGTGCCGACGTTGTGTCTTCTTCAGCCTCCCCCCCCTTCCTTTTCCTTCCCTTCCTCTTCTTCCTCCGCCTCTCAGCTGAGTCCCTGGTGGAAGCGCTTCTGGTGGGCGTCTCAGAAGGCACCCCCCCCTCCTCCGCCGTTGCACCTGGGGCCGTCGCCGTTGTGAGTGCTTCGCCCACCGCTGGAGGCAGCACCTCCGACCCCCTCTGGCCCTCCGCCGGCGTGTCGCTCATCTCCACGAGGTCGCGCTCCGTGTCGAACCCTTCGTCGACATTCTTCCAGGAAGAATCTGCAACACAACGTTATACAAGTTCAGCACAAGGTACACAAAAAAAAAAACAACACGACTGCAACGAAATCCAAGACAGCTGCAAGGTTACCTCGCTGTGCCGCGAGTCGGGTGGAACGGCGGGCGGAGAAGGGGGTCCTCAGTGCGTCGGGGACGCGCACACCACGGGGGAGGTTCTTGGACTTCTTCGGGCTCTTCCCACGACGGGCCAAGTGGAGACCACGGCGGGGTGTGGTGGGCGACTTCTGCTTCCCGACGTCTCGGTCGTCATCGCGGTCGTCACCGACGTCAGCGACGGGGGGGGAGTCGGAAGACTCCGAGCCGACGTCCGGGGGGGTCTCGGCGCCCTCGTCGTCGAGCTTCGCGGATGTGGTGACGTAGACGTCGCCATGCTCCGCGAAGCGCGCCTCTTGGAGGCGAACCGTCGTCACCCACTCGGCGTCCTCCGTGAAAAGTTCACCGTTGTCGTTGAGTGGGTGACGAAGGTTCGACTCCACGAAGTTCCCCGTGAGGGCCTTGGTGAAGCGTACCCGGCTCTCGTCAGCGATTCTAAACACAACAATAACATGGTTAGAAAAACCAACATGGAAACGTAACATGGTTAAAACAGAGAAACACAACGACACTCAACAACGTAACATGGTTAAAACAGAGAAACACAACGACACTCAACAACGTAACATGGTTAAAACAGAGAAACACAACGACATTCAACAACTTAACATGGTTAAAACAGAGAAACACAACGACATTCAACAACTTAACATGGTTAAACCGGAGAAACACAACGACACCCAACAAAATACCAACGCACCTCTTTGAAACATAACCTCGGATCACCTTCAGTGATAGCTTGAAGGTTTGAGCTCCGTCGACGATTGCCCCCCTGTTGCTCCTCTGGAGCATGAGTCTCTTCTCCACGAGACTCATGAACTCCCGCATTCGCTTCGCGCCGTCCGCGTTCGTGACATCGACCCCTCCCACCTGCACAGCAAACACGGTTGTTTTTGCATGGTTATACAGACAAACTGCAACGCACATGATTAATTTGGCATGGTTTTTTACTCTGATAACAACGAACATTGCTTTCTTTGCATGGTTACCTCGTTTTCATCCAAGTTCGGCGTCAAAGTCGCGGGTATGTGACGGGCGAGCCGCAGTTTACAGCCTCCGTATGGGTCCCCCGCGCCCGCCACATACCCGGCCAGGTTCCCGCACTGGATGTGGGCGCGTCGGTGGTCGTGGTAGGATTGGTCCTTGCACCTCGGCCACCACTGGCGGATGGACTGCACACACATTTGCACGGTTTTTAGCAAATACAACATGGCTATACAGGGACAGAACATGGTTCAGCAACAGCAACAACAAAACAACCAGAAAAACATAGAGAAACAAAGAAAACTCTGTTGTTTTCTTTGGCTTCAGAAATAGAAAGAAACCCTGAAGCTTAGCCAACCCCCCTCCCCCCCTTTTTTTTTCCGCCGACCGTGCACCCACCTTTGTTAACCATTCGAAACCCTCCGATGTGAACGTCGCGTACGTTCCCCTTCCCTGCCCCCTCCTCCGCACCGTGCAAAAGGCTGCATCCCGCCAGCCCACAGCGCCCTCCAACGTTGTGGGGTGCACCCCCTTTTCAGGAGGGTCCGGCGACGCGTTCGAGCGAGACGGCGACCCCCCCCCCTCTTTCCTCCCTTCGGATCCTCCTCCCCCCTCCTCCCAAGGCACAACGATTACCGCCGCCTTCCCAAGCACCAGCAGATCCTCCACCCCCTCCAGGAACCTGTCCAGCGGCTGCTCGTCGTCTGGGAGAGGGAGGGTGAGTGGAAGCAGGCCCGTCGTCAACACCGCGACGGTGGTGACCGCCCCGAGGAAGGCGGTGGTGACCGCCGCCAGCGCCACGTTGGAGATCCGGCCCCAACCTTGGAGCTTCTTAACGACCTCGCGGTCACTCTCCCGCGGATCTCCAAGCATGAAGCCGGCGGCGGCCTCGCCCTCCTCGGGGCCCTTCGGTCTCAAAACAAACGCGTGGGTGGCAGTCGGCATATTGGAAAACGTGAAGTGCGCTCGTGGCGGCCGGCCGGTTTTTACTGACGTTCGCGCGCACCGTGACGTCCACCGATGTGGACGTCAAGGTTCACGTTGCAGTTACGTCATGACATCCACAACGCAGGTTTCACTCATGCAGCAGCCGAATTTCCTTTCGCGATTTCGACGGAACCGTGTAATCCGCCGCCATGCCGAATTATAGTAGTGGGTATAAAACACTCTTTAAAAAAACGGGGGGAAATAGGTGCCCTTGCTGTAGGGAGCTTATTAGGTCTAGGAATCATTGGGTGGGACACAAGAGGAGGTGCCCCAGGCTGGAGGAGCTTTTGGTGGAGGTGAAGGCATGGGAAGGTGGGTTTTTTTTAAGTGTGCAACCAGAAAATCCTTTTTAATTAACTTATAAGTTACCTTAATAATAAAACTGAAACCTCAACACAATTTGAATCCCTTGTATCTCATCACTGGAGCATCGGATGTCTTTGAAATTTTGACAAGTAATGTGTTTTAACACATTTGTCACACCATCAAAATTTGAAAGACATCTGATGCTCTAGTGATGAGATACAAGGGATTCAAATTGTGTTGAGGTTTCAGTTATAGAATATTACAACTATAAGCTGTGACAACGTATATACCCTAGGTTTGCACCACTTTTTAGCATGTTTTACATGGTTGACAGACGAGAACGAGGCATCACGCGAAGAAAGGCGTTTGGCACCACCCCTTCAACGACCAAGCGATGGAGCTGATGTGGGTGCGAGCAGCATCCCCAACGATGATGTCCAAGATGCCAGCGGTTTCAGGGACGAGAACAACGATGGTCTGGACGCGAACAACGATGGCCTGGACATTCACAATGACGGTGGTGGAGAGGTTTACAACGATGTTCTTGACATTCACAACGGCGATGGTGGGGATGACAACGATGGCGACCTCCGAGGCGATGGGGGACTCCCTGCCGTTGATGGAAGCGAGTCAGATGGATCCCCTGGGATGGACACGGAGGAAGAAACCGAAGTCGAGGAAGATGATGAAGAAGAAAATAGCTCTGAAACCACGATCAACAACGATGATAGCTCTGTCCACAACGAGGACACTGACTCTGGCAGCGTTCAGAATGATGGCCCCGACTTCTTTGGAGACGTTCACCACAACGAGGAACTAAAAACGCCGTTGTACCCGGGATGCTTGTTCACCTTGCTTCATGTGATTATGCTCCTTCTACAACAAAAGGCCGACCACGGCACAACGAGGGAGGCCTTTGAGGCCAATTTGAAACTGATCAGTGCAATTCTGCCCTCCAACCATGTTCTTCCCACATCACTGCTTCGAATCAAGAGGCTGTTGGGGGTCCCATGTCTTGAAGATGTCACATATTTCTCTTGCGAAAGAGGATGCAAGTTTTATCACGTGAAAGACCGGTGGGTGTGTATTGTCGTTGTTGTAACTGTATCCACCATTGTCGCATATATGCTCTGCGTTGTGATATATATCACAACGTTCACACAACATAACACAAGGTCGAGTGATACCAAAGCATGGTTCGTTTTCTTTTCCAACAGTCGGTTTCTGCGGCCATCGCTGGACCTTCTTTGCGAGCATTGCAAAAAGCCTATATTCACGGTGCAAAAAGGGGTTTCAACCGCGCTGGAACCTTGCTTGAAAATCTTCTACTTTGGAGTCAAGAGCCTCCTCCGTGTGATGACCGGGAGCCTTTCCTTTTGCCAATCACGGCACAGAGGGGCAAACGATGGAATTCGAACGACTCCGATGTTCAAACGGCTGGCGGCTCTCGTTGGAGACTCGCTTCGAAAGACCGGTCTCTACCACTTAGGAGGGGACTATTTCGGTTGCACAACGGGAAGGCGTGGGAATTATTCACTCGGGACATTCTTTCTACGTTGTGGTACGGTGTTACATCGCTGCAAACTGGGGCAGGTGCATTGTAATCCCGTTGTTCCAGTTCCACATTGTGTTTTTACAGTGTGTTCTGGACATTCCACAATGCTTTTACAAAGTGTCACAATGCTTTTCAACGCTTTGACACGGTGTTATGACTTGTTTGCATGGCAGATGATGTGTGCAAGGAGGATTCCATGAAAACCTCCTTGCACTACCCATTGCTGATTATATCCGGCCCCAAGGAGCCCAAAACCTTGCAAGCCATACTTGGGCTGATAGTGAGGGACTTCAAGGCTCTAATGCCGGGAAACGGTTTCCTTCACACGGATTCGTGGACGTTTCGCGGAGGATCCCCCGCCCGAGAGAGGGTAGAACACTCGGCAATAATTTCCTCTGTGGCGGGGGATTCTCCATGGATGGCCAAGGTCATGAATGACCTTGGCATGACCGCTCGAAACGCTTGCCCGGATTGTTTTGGTCCCACCCAAAGTGTGCAAGGCACATCGACCAAAACACAACGTTACTTGGGCTACACTTCCCCCGTCCCACTAGACGACGGCGATGTGGAATTGATGAGGATGGTCGGCAGGCGTGGAAAGGTCGGTGTGGAGTATGTGATACACGGTGTGCGAGGGGGCTTGAACAATTGTGATTTACATTCATGCGTTGTGCTTGGCCGTGCTTGCCTTGTGCAGAAGCACACAAACGCTGTGTTTGTGCCTATTAACGTTGCGACCTGTTTTTTGTTTTAGTTGAAGCGACAATGGCAACCGGACATGATGGACATGGTGAAAACAAGGGAGGAGCACATGAGGGCAGCTGAGCTGGTGGATCAAGGCTTGTTGACCCCAACACAAGCACATACTCACGGCTCCACCGCCCTTGCTGACCTTACTTACTACACGCCCGAGCTCAAGGTCATGGGTGTTGCACACCTGATTTTGATGGGCTTGGTCAAGGATTTCCTGAGCGAGGTAAGGATTTAGCAACGCGAATATGCTGAAAACACTCGTGCGAGTGTGTCCCTCAACAACCTTGTTGTAGTGCTGCAATGCCATGTGTTTACGTCCAGTGGCGGTGTGTTTGTAGATCAAACAACGCGTGACCTCACGGGAAAGAAGACACCACGCCGCCGCCTACAAACAACGCTTGCAAGGTCTGAAGGTACCAACGGACTTCGGTGCTTGCATCGTTGACTTGACGGCGGAGCGTGTGTACTCGAACATGCATGACATCATGGTTTTTATCCGGTGAGTTCTTGTTCCTTGTTGTCCGCCTTTCTTTCGTTGTGAATGATTGTTATGTCGTTGTCACCAGCCTTATTTCCATCGTTTTTTTTGTGCCTTGTTATTGCCTTTCCCAGCGTTGTTGAGTGTTGCATTAACCTTGTCAATGTAGGTCCTACGAAGGTTTCGTGATGGAGGCCTGCTTGACGAGAGAAGAGCTCCGTGCCTGGACCGACCTGGTTGCTGTGGCCACACACTATGTGTGTGTGCAAGCCCACATCCACGACAAGGACTTCGAGACGACGGCGAGGAAGATTCAGTCAAGAACCATGCGCTACTGCAGGTAAACATTGATCTGGTTTACAACGTGTTGAGTGGTAGGCACAGTGTT
Source organism: Bryopsis sp. KO-2023 (assembly GCA_030272585.1). Classification (NCBI taxonomy): domain Eukaryota; kingdom Viridiplantae; phylum Chlorophyta; class Ulvophyceae; order Bryopsidales; family Bryopsidaceae; genus Bryopsis; species Bryopsis sp. KO-2023. The sequence goes on along the minus strand of BSYQ01000004.1, from coordinate 2,987,348 downwards.
ACTGAGGTTTTTTACATCGCTGCAAAAAAATTCGGGTTGAGGGACACGGATGTTGTGTTTTTTCTTTTGTGTTTTAGGCGTGCCGAGGAATTGTTTGGGAAGACCATTTGCAAGTTTAACATGCATAAACTTGTGTGTGCGGGCTTTCGCCAAGAAGCTTTGAGAGGTCCGGCGGCGGGGGTCTCGGAGTTTTGGATCGAACGGGCTCTTGGGCGACAGAAACGAACTATGGCGGGAAGGGTAAAGAGGGCTCCAAGTGCCATGTATGCCAACGATGTGCTCTGCCAATTGTAAGTGGAATTTGTGTGTGGCTGTGACAATGAATAAAGGGTCTTTCACATGGTGTATGTCTTTGCTTGCATGGTTGTGTTGTTTTGTTTTGTTCTGCATGGTGGCGATGGATGCTGACAATGTTGTTGTGTGTAGGACACTTGCCGCTCATTTCAACACCCTCCCCCCGAGCACGGTTGATGATCTACGTGCGTTGTTCGAGCCCAAAACGTCGCCTAACAAGATGATCCTCACGTGGGATGGAGGTAAGGCGACGTTCAAGGCCAACCATGCTGAAGAGAACGATGTCCGTGCCTTCATGGAGGCGTTGGAGACTGCCACAAGGTGAGGTCGTGTGACGCAAACAACCATGCACATCTTATGTATGGCACTGTTAAAATGGCTAAACGCATTGAGCGTCTGTTTGTGAGCGTTGTGTTGCGTGTGTTACGCGTTGTGGACTGTGGTAAAAGCTGTGTGGATTGCCTTTTAGGAATTTTGGATTCTCTTTGCCGGGATGGGAGGGGAGGAACCCAAGATATGCCGGCATCTACAGAACGAACAAGGTGGAGAGGCAAATGTGGGGATGCACTGAAACGTTTTTTTCGAAGAGATGGAGAGGAGGTCCAAAGGCCGCACACAATACCATGGTCTACGTTGCGTTTCAATCCGATGGTGGACCATACCAAATGTACCTCGGCCATGTGTTGGACATCTTTATCATTGACGATTTTGAGCACGGTGCCGCTCCAACCCAGGTGGTGCTCATGTTGGACCTCCACAAGCTTGCCTACAGCGTTGCAACGTTCCCCAAGGTTAGGAACGAGCCTAGGCAAGGTCCGGTGGACTTGAACAACGTGTTTAAGATCGTGGGCGTTGGTGAAAAAAATTACCCGGTTTTGTTGGAGACGGTTCCGACAAAAATGATGAGGATGGTGGATGAAAGGGGGAATTCACGCTATTGCATGTACAATGGAATGTGAACGTTGTAAAGGTCTTGGTCCACGTTGTGTATTTGAGGAATGGCACTGCCAACCATGTAATGGTTGGACGAGCGTTGCAAACACAATGGGTACTCCATATTTGTTTTAATATCCAGATAAACAACCATGCATAAATCTGCCTGAACCATGCTGTGATCGAAACGACAATTCCCACACATGATATCCAGAATAACAACCATGTACAAGAACAGTCCAACCACAACAAGGTTGCAACGATATTTCCAGATGAACCCGAAGTTGACGTCTGGAAAAGCAACCGTGTATATGACCAACTGCACGTTGTAGTTTAACAACGTTGTTTCCAGGGCGCCCTTTCTGACACCTGAAACTGCTTTTTAACGACGTATTAGTCGACGGTGGCGAGCCCCGAATACTTTTTCAAGATATATGTGATGTATTTTGTGTTTCTTTCAAAACTACGTTGTTGATGTGGATGTCTGCGGTGTCGGCTGATCAGGCCAAAAGGCCGTCACTTGCGAAACGCGTCGAAAGCAGTTGTATCTTGGCGGAAGACGCCTAGGGGTCGAACCTAGGTGTTTCCGCACGTCTTTGTGTGTGTTCCGGCATTTTTCGACGTGTTTCACGTTTCGATCCCGTCGGCGCGAAATTCAAATTACATGGTTAATAGTGAATCTCCCATAGTGTTGAGTGGGCGGCTTAATTCTTTTTGTGGCGAAAAGCCACGGTGGGAGTCGCGATTCTATTCTTCGAGCACATCGCTGACTGGTGAGTGAACGCTGCGAAGTTGGTTTTCCTGTTCCAAGGCAGTTTTTTCTCGTTGCGACACAGGTGCTCGGATTTCTCACTTCGCTGTGTCGAAAGACGTCTTTCGACGCACCATGTGGATGCGATTGTGGACGAGGTGAAGAAACGTGGTGAAATTCGAACTGAAAGAGAAGAGGTGAAATGTGCAGGTGGTGGGGTTCTGAGTCAGGATTTGAAACACGTTCTGCAACCGACTTTCGGCTTTTTTTTCCCCAAGACGACAATAACAAAGCAGCTGTGGAGTTGGACAGGTGGATGCGTTATGGAGCTCGATTTTCGGTGGGTTTGATTGCCTTAATACAACATGAGTGTTTTCGAGACAGGCTTCTTTTGGTGCCAGCAAGTTACCTCAATGCAATGTCTTTTTCTTTTTTTTCTCTCTCATCTGCAAACAGCAGTATTCAAACTTTGGAAATGATGAGCCACAGTTGGGTGGAACTGCCCCTGTGGACTTTCCATTCTCCTGGGCCAGGCCAGGCCAGCCCATATTCTGTAGGAAAATAAAGCCTAAACTTATTGTGGAAAGAAAAAAGGTGAAGAGAATTTTAACACCATTGTCTGTGACATTACTGGCCCAGCTCACAATTTTAACGTAAGTTGGGTTGGGTTGTTCTCGTGTTGGAACCGGGATAGTCGATCAGTTCAGCTTTAGAGGGTTAGACAGAGGAGTGGTTGGCTGCACAGTTCTTGTTGCAGTACAACAAGGTACACTTGGTCAAAGTATAAAGACACGAGAGATGGGTTTGTTTGTGTCCCTTCTTGTGGATTGTAAATTTCTTGTCTTTTCAAACAGCGTGTTGCAACGCTGTATTCAACACTGGGAAAAACTACACCCTGCAATGTTTAATATATATAATGTTATAGCAGGATAAATTTACGCCTCTGAATTTGTGAGCTGGGATGGTGAGGTTGGCTGGTAATCATGCTTTTGAATATCTTTTATTACTTCAAATGTGCATTTTGGCAATCAATTCCTTTGCAACAACAGAGCTTCCTTGAGGAATTCGGTATTGAACTCATGCACTAGGACTCCAAGAGCACATTTTATGCTTCGTGCGATGTTTGTGTCGACTGAATCCCATTTTGGGTGTAAATTTTGCTTGATGTTGCCTCGTCTATTTGGTTCGAACCAATATTTCTTTTGAACAGTGTGGGTGGTTGGGCCAGCATATTGGGACAGCATATGCAATCATACTATGAGAGTACCTCAATGTTTTCGGAAAATTTCGTATTTTGACATCCAAACCAGGACCTCCCAGCGGCCCTGATGCAATATCCGACTCAGGAACAGTATCAGGCACTGCCCCACCACAGCGGATTTTCACAAAGTAGAACACTAGAAAAAAATGATATGTGCATAAAACAGGAAGCAACATCAAGGCACCACCGCCACTGCTGCCAACATCTGGGGAAATCGATGAAATTGGTTACACAGCTCATTTTCCTACCATTTGTTGCATATCTTTTTTAACAAAATGCACTGCTTCTTCTCCAATGTCTTAATAAAACCTTGCACCACCAACCATCCCCTCCAGTAAAGTATCTTCCCCAAAACAAGACCAAATTCACAGAATCTTTTTCTTAAATTATATTCTCACTTTTTGTATAAAAATAGGCTTCCTGAGGGTTTTTTTTTTTCTTTTTCTTTTTCATAAAATTAATTTCCCCACCCAAAACCCAAAAGAACCCTTGCAAGCAAAAAAACGGGCCAAATTGCTGGTGCAATTTTTGACGTGCAAAACACACCAGCGTCATTCCATTCGTTGCTAATCAAAATCTGTCATTTTAACCGACAGCATTGCACTGTTTTTTGTTTCAAACCCAATTCAGCTTTTGTAATGTTGTAAGTTATATGTATATATATATGGCCGATTTCAGTTTTTTTTTCTTCTCTATCAAGTCCATCTTTTGGAACAACAAAAAAAATATTCCAATAAATAGGTTGCAAAATAAGTGAACCCATTTTACAGCCAACGATATCACCCAATTCTTTGGAAGAAAAATCCTCTCATATTTCAACCACCCACCCTACCCCTTTCATATTCGTAGAACTGTATATCTTTTTTTTTTTTGTTCCTCTTTCTTTCAAGAATAGGCACCAAAAAAAATTTTCAAAGGCACAAAAACGAAAAGAAAAAAAAAGAAAAAAGACAACAACTTTTTCAGTGCCTTCAAACAAATCCTCATTGCAGTGCTTCTCTCCCATTTTTTTTTCTTTCTTTTTTTCTTCCATTTTCCCTTCCAACACATATTGTTAGGAGACTGATCCATCACCGCAGACCCACCCATAAGCTCAAATTAGTCCACCAATTCGTGTGTTTTTGTGTGCATCCCTCAGTTTCCATTTTCCATGCAAGGAAAACCCAAGCATATATTTTCTTCCAAACCTTCCGGCAAAAAAACACACCCATCTGGCTAAACACTCTTTGTTTTTTCTCCCTGTGCTTATGTTGTTTGTTAGGGTTTCTCTGTTTTTTCGGTGATCCAGCTCAGTACGACTCCTCGCTTTCCACCTCTTGGAGGGACAAGTAGTACTGCAGACAGTTTTCCACGAGCTTTTTCATCGACACGCTCAGCGCCTCTCCATGATACGTCACGAAAAACTCGTCCTGCGCTTGCGTGCCCACCGTATCGACTTCTGCGGACACCACGTTGACGTTCAAATCCTTCAACACGGACACGATGTCGACCAGGAGACCAGGCCTGTCCAACGTCGTCACGAATAACTCGGTGTAGCAACCAGATGCGTGCTCTTCGATGTCTATCGTGGTGTCCACAACGACCCGGTGACGTGGTCCAAGGGGTTCCGTCGCATCCCGACTTTGGGGGAGGTTCACGGGGTGCGCAACGCCCAGCTGGTCGATGCTCTCGGGGTGGAATTTCGTCAGGTTGCCGAGGATTGTGAAACGAATCTTCTCCAAGCGCTCCGACTTGACGATCTTCTCGCTGGTGGATGCATCGGTGACGTAGAACTTGTGCTTGCTCTCTGGGTCAGCGGGATTCAACTTCGCGCGCTTGATGTTCAACCCAAGATTCTTCAGGGCCTGAATAGTGTCCACCAAGTCCCCGAGCTCTTCTCCGAACTGCACCGTGACGAGCGTGGCGAAGGGGTCGTGAATGTTATCGATCTTTACCACAGGAACGGGGACAGAAACGGGTGCCGTTGCGGTGTCGGACGCTGCTGACGCCACGACAATCCTCGACCCGACACACGGCCTCTGATCTTGGGAAAACCGCACTCCAGCCAGCCCACGCGCTCCCCTGCGCAGATTGCATCGACAAGTCGCTGGTACCGCGACCTTCTGGGCAACGACGCCTACGACCCCTTGCTTGGTTGTGAGAGACGCGTTCATGATGGGCTAATTCTCCCCGTTCCTTTTTCTTGACGTTCCAAACAATACAACAGAGCCTCGCCGAGCTGCTCGTTCCGAAAACAGCGAAGGAAAAACAACACACAATCAACGATGGTTTGGGTGGGAACACGTTCCCATCGGCCAAATCTGTATGGGAACAAGCTCCAGTCACCAGCATCGTAACTCCCCAGTCCGACGCTCGGTATTGGGGGGGTGGAAGAGAAAAACAAAGCAAATTTGCCCTTCGATTGTGTTTTAGTGGATTTTTTCCATATTTTCTATCGCTGGAATTTTTGGTTTGGTTTATCGCTGGACGAACAAAATTCAATGAATCAATGGATACATGCTGAGGAGCCACAACCCCTCAAAATATCCTACCCAACGAAACTTGAAGCCATCCTTTCCAACCTTGCTTTTTTTTTCCCCTTTGGGAAGAAGGAGAACAATCGGCCAAGCATTCATTACAATGCTGTAGTGACAAACAAACAAACAAACAAACAAACAAACATCATGCTGTAGTGAACCCGAGATTGAAGTGAAGTGGTTGCAGTATAGATTGTACCTCCAGTTGTGTACATACTCGGGAGTCTATAATCAGTAGGAGCTTCTCTGTAACAATACCCTGTTGCATTCTGCTGTCTACAACAATGCCACGTTTTTGTTTTTTTTCAGGGAGGGGGGCAGCATTTCACCATCAGTCACTTTGTCTCTAGTGTCTTTGTGGGTACACACAAAAGCCAATGGAATTTCAACATTAAAATACACATGGTCACATTTGATTTTTACTGATCCTTGTAATAGGAGAATGTTTCTCCTACACAATGTAATTTATGTTTGTTTGTTTGTTTGTTTGTTTGTGTCTCTAGATCATGATAATGAATAATGATATTGATTACAATGTTGCCTGAGAAGCCTGTCTCAGCTGTTCAAAAGATCTGGGTCACACCATTTCATTTCTTTCTTGCATCACAGTGACTGATGTTAGAAGAAATGGGAGATATTTATTCTCGCTGTCTTCAGGGAACTTTGAAAGAAGAATTACGTCCACCTCCCGCAAAATGTGTTGCTGCAGCTTCGTGTGCTTGGTCGACTTAGTCACGGTCATATTTTTCTCCGTGCACGCCGCAACTTCGGTCCTAATCGACGCCCAAGCTCGTGAGCCACAAAAATCCTTCGAAAACTTCTGGGCCATCCACATTTATCTCTCTATATATATGTACTCTGTTCAATAAACCCTTATACAAGATTTCCAGATAACCTGCCAACCAGCCAGTTTGAGCGGGGGGAGATACTTTTTGAGAGGTGTTTTTCAGAGGAGTTGATGGATCCAAGTGAAACATTTCTTTGTGCACCGTAGTGTTGCCAGCGGAGAGTTTTCCACCATGGGCAGTGGAGCTCCTGAGGGGCTATCTCGAAAAGAGTGGGGACCCGTTGGTAGGGAAAAGTGGAGTGCGAAAAGCCACTATGTATGCTGCACAGTGATTTCATGGGCACATCCCTTTCCAACATTCACTTTCGTTTTTTCTCATCTCGTTACTGAGCTATTTTTCGACCCGTTTTCGACCTCGAAGCTTTTGAAAACCCACTGTTGGGGTTTGGATGCATGGTTTTCCTTTCCCGAATTTTCATTGGAGCCCAGAATATCTGGCAGAAAAAAGAGATCCCGACATATTTCCTTTTCCTTCGGCGGCGTCTTTCATTTCCTTGTGCATGCATCAAGGTTGATCCGTGTTTTTTTTTTTTTTTTTTTTTTCCCGCAGATGTCACACACCCCTGTTTGGTTCAAGTCCATGGTGTTCTCTGAGTTGGCTTTCCAAGTTCCGTTTTTCATCGTTGCTGTTTTTGCGATGTTGGCTAGAAAGGAATGGATAAGAATTCCATGCATAATCTACGGAGCCCACACCGTGACAACCATGATTCCAATTCTGTACTCCCTCATCTCGCCAGCACTGGAAGGCCCAGTGGAATACGATTTGCCCTACTTAATGCAAAACTATGTCCCTTTCGCCGTCATGCCAGCAGTGATCATGATTCGATGGTGTTTTGGTGGGAAGCCTTTCGGGGGTCGGTCGAAGTCCAGCTACAGACGAGGCCAAAAACTAGACTGAAAGAAGATGAAAAATGTAACAGAGAAGCGATCAACTTGACACTGGTGGTGCCAACTGGTGGATTTCGTGTGAACCCGAACAGGTTTTTCTGTTTGAACCTAGAGCAGGAGGGTGGTTTTTCTTTTTCGCCAAAAAATATATATAAATATACATTCAATATACAGCTTTTTTTCTTTCGAATTTGGGTGATTGTTTGGGGGTCCGTGTGGGTGGGTTTCCTTTGTTTTCTATTAGATGTAAGCCATAATACAGCTGTTGGCTTCTGCTGGGTTTGTCTTATGGAAAATGAATGGCTGACCTCATCACCTCCACCCCTTTCCAAACAAGCACCTACAGACACCTTCACTTGGCGCAAACATTCAGTTTCAGCATTGGGCTGTAGAACTTGAGTCGAAACAAAGAAGAAAGAGTCCGATTTTGGAGAAGTGGCTTTTGAACAGTTTTTGAACAAATTTATTTATTTTTATTTTATTGTTTTCCCGAGGATGAACAAATTCAACCATCTCGAGCATTCGCTGGGTGGTGGTAACACCCCGTCATCCTGATCGCAAAGTCTACAGGACAGAACAGGATGATACCTCTGTGGCTGCAAAATTGAAATCGGTGCTTCCAGCTCCATCAAACCTTGTGGTGTTCCTGTCATCACTATTTCCTCTCCCCAAATTCATCCTCCAAGTGAAATGATCCAAAATGCAAAAAAATATACATAAGTATATATAGTTTCACCTCCAAGGGTAGAGCTTGATGCAAGGATATAGGCAAGCTGCTGGACGCTTGTTCGCTCGCCGTCCATATTACTCAGACGCAGCAGTAAGCAGAGAAGATACCACGAAACCCAAGGCCACCAGCATCGCGCGGAAATGGTGGCTCTGCGGGTTGGCAGAAGTGATGCGCGGCGGTCGATGATATTGGACGAAGCGTCAGTGGTTCCAAATTTTTTATGGATGGTTTTGTCAAAGGTGGATCAGTCGTCCAAATTGTCTCTATTATTGTTAGATTTTTGCCGTTCGATTCTGTCCGCTTGTCTGATGACGCCCGCGTCCCACCAGTCTTTTCGCGCGCGTTGCGCCTGGGCTGTTCTGTGTTGCTAGATACGAACCAACAGTTCAGACCGGTGCTTGGCAGAACGGTTGTCATTTGAACTCGGAGCTCGTGTGTTGACTTTCCTGCACAGATGGCGGATGTTGAAGCACCCCTCACAGGTGGGTCGTCTTTCCTTCGCCGACTGTCTCAGCCGTCGATCCAGCTCAAACCCCAAGGATTCGTGAGATTTTTCGCGCTCGGGAGTCGTAAGATGCGCCTGTTTTCGTTCAGTCCAGCAGAAATTGTTTTCGCCTCGGCAGACTCGATGTCTTGGTGTAGCGACCCACCGAACCAGAGCGAATGGACGCGTCCTTTTCCGCTGTCTTTTCTTTCATCTTCCCTATCTCTTTGCACGGCGCCTTGTTGACGTTCGCGTTTTCGTTTTCTGTGTTTCTGTTAATTTGTCGCAGGGGGTTCACCGTCAGGGAATGTCTCGATCGGCCAGCGAGTTTCCCAAACCTTGCAGGTTTTCGGCATCAGTCTCATCCTTGGCTTCTTCGTTGGCTTTGGCTTGAAGGTACCCAACCCGTCAACAGGCTGCCTTCTATTTTTGGGCTTTACTGTTTGTCATACATGTGGTATTACTAATCTACCACAAATATGAATAAATAAATACTTTTTTTCCGAAAAATCCCTGAAAATCATTCCCAATTAGGTTTCACTGTCTCCGTTCCATTCGATGCTTTTTCCTCAACTGTTTTTCCACGAGTGCGAAATTAATAGCTGTTTGAAATAGAATGGAAAATTGAAACGATTTCTCATTTTCAGAAGATGGGGTGATGTTTGCTTTTCCTGAACAGGAAAAAGAGGTTTAGAGACCCTCGGTTGTTTTCATAAATGTGATGCATGACTTGGTTCCATGATGTGTGCAGGTCAATTTCATGTCGATCCTCCTTTTGTTGATTCTTGTAGTCGTCGTCACCCAGGTGACTCTCACACAATCTCTCTCACACTTTTTTCTCATTTTTTTTCCTCTTTCATTTTTGTTTCTTTTGCTCTCTCACTTTTTTTTCAGCATTATAGGAAAGTGAAGTTGTAAAACCATGAATGAACAAGAATAGAAGCATAAAAACGAAAACAAAATGAAATCGAAGTCGTTTTGAGAATGTCAGGAACTTCTATTTTTTTTCTTGAAAAGGGTGAGGGCTTTTCGTTTTTTGCTCGGTGGATAGCTATTTCTCCTAATGCAATTTTCGTAATTGATAGAAATCGTGTGGGCGAAAAGAAGTGTATTTCTGTTTGCAGCTTGCTTCGTGTTATGGGATCATGACTGTGCACTGGAAGGAAGTCAGGAGTGCTTGCAAAAACTGCCTGGATCAAGATGGAAACGGAAAACTCGATTGCGATGACTGCAGGATGTTCTGCGCCAAGTCCTTTGGTTATGTAAGTCCAGAAAAAAAAAAGACAAAAGAGATTTGTTTTTCTCCCAAGATTGGTGTTTGGTTTTTGGTTTTTCACTGACAATTCAATAGCAAAAAGCGAAGTGAATCAAACTGGTATCCTTTTCTGCAGAAGAATCTTTTTTTGACGTTAGAATTAAAATAAGAACAAAAACGAATTGCAATGGAAGCAGCTTGGCCCAGCTCGTTCATTATGGTCCAGGCTGTTGTGAGTATGGATTGACTTTCAGGGTTTTTTTTTTCCTCCCAAGCAAGCAATTTTCTAAAAATCGATCTTCCAGGATGCTTTTCTTGATTCTTGGAATCCCAAACACGAAAAAGTCGAAGTGCCATCCGTGTCAGTTTTTGCAGTCAACAACTACAGATATTTATTTATTTATTTAATTAATTTTTTTAACTGATGGTGTTTTATTGTTGCTATCCAGGCACTTGCAGTTGGGTTTGGCCTCATCATCGGATTTGTCTGTGCTTGGTATTTCTCCAGCAAACTCAGCAAATGCGGTTGAATCCAATCAGGATCTTTTCATGTGGTTTTTGTGAGTCTTATCGACATGCATTTATATATACCTAATGTTTTTTTCTGGAATAATAAACTAAAAGAAAAGAAAAAAATCGAAAGAAAGAAAGAAAGTATTTAGTGATTCGAAGAGTCAAGCACGGAAAGGGTGGGGTACCAGTTTGAAAGCAAATTAGCTGGAGAAGGGAGGACGTTAATGTGGATAGAAAGTTTGCACGGTAAAGGATTTTCAGATAGTGTTTTAGCCAGTGGCTGCCTGGGTGTCGCTGGCCATGTGGATTCGTATACTCATCTTGGGTGGAACGGAGAAAAAAAAGAGGGAAAACTGTATGCTAACTCAGATACCTTGCATGGTGCCCTTTCTTTTTTGATTCATTTCGTCTATTTTGGTTTTTCTTGTGGGGGAAATGGACATCATTCGCTGTTTTTTTTTCGCCATTGTAAGATGACATCTTTCCAAAACATTTCTTGAAAACTCGTGGCCTGACCCGTATGTGTTATTCCTATTTTGAACATGCATTGTAGAACTTGCTTGCAGCCACGTCCTGGACTCTCCTTCAATGGGTTGCACATTCCACCATTTCGTTGCTGGTTCCAGTACAGATCTTCTTCAGGAAAGGTTCAGGAACCGTTCCAGGAGCAGAAAAGGAGTCCCCCTTTTTGCTCCCGATTCAAATCGGGCCGACCGCAACACGATCAGTGGGCGGTTTCCCCACAACAAGTACCGTATCTCTACTTGTGCACATCAGTTTCGCCCGAATCAAAAGAGTCATCCAGGCTTTATTGGGATATATATCCCATGGAACGTATTAGGAATCCTAATACGTTCCTCGGGTGCATCCTAATTTAGGATGCACCCGAGATCGTCGCAGCCGAGTGGAAACACCAAGTGCTCGGTGGATTGGTGCTGTCATCTCACGACCTGCTTTTCACCCAGCTCCAAACTTGAACGTGAGAATGGCACAACACATGGCGACGTCCATCACTTTGCTTGTTCTGTTCGCGTTTGCATCGACACGTACCAGCGGCAAGAACCTACCATACACCGATTGCGCATCCGACCAGGCCAAGTCCTCGCTCTCGATAAACCGTATCGTGCAGACCCCCGATAGGGTCAGCATACCTGGGGAAGTAACTGCCGTCGTGGAGGGGAAGGCGTTAAGGGGTATCTCTGGCGGGACGTACAAAATTCGGGTCGGTATTAAAATCTTTTGGACGGTCGTCAAAGTATGGGAGCTGAAGGGGGACCTTTGCGACAAGCTCACACACAGCGCTTCTTGCCCCATTTCGGCGGGGGAGCGGCTTCGGATTCGATTGTACATGCACATCCCGTTTTTCACGCCACGCAAGAAAGTTTACATCCATGCTGAAGCGTGGGACGAACAGAGGCGGAAGATAGCGTGCTTGAAAGGGGTGGTCGATCTGAGAAGGAGCCGGAAAGCGATCAGCTGAACATTTTGTGTTGGTGGTTTGTTTCGGGTGTGAAATTTTGTGGGTTCTTGCCAATCAATTATTCAATCGATCAATCGTTTTAGAAACACCTGCACCCCAAACTACCCGAGTTACCTTACGAGGTTTGGAGGATTCTTAGAAAGTGGGGTCAATTTGATGCCTGTAACTATCGAGTTAGGTTTGTGAAAGAGGATTTTGTTATGGTAGAGTGGGGTCTGGCTGAGCTTCGTTTGACTCGTTTTTCATATTCTCTGGATTTTTTGGTTGTGGTGGAAAGTTTCTGCAAGGAGGCCTTAGCATGGGGGGAGGTTATCGAATATGATTTTGGAAGTTGTGTTGAATTGATGACCGCAACAGGATCAGTTGCTGGGAGCCCTGCAAGCATTCTTTTGAGGAGGGAAGAGGGCAGGATATTTTTTTTGTTCTACAGTATTTCTTATTTTCACTGTTTCTTCCAGTACTCCACAGCATTTCTGAGTAAAATGTAGACTGTTCACAATCATGTTCAGCAGATCATCTGGTGTAAGGACAGAATTGTGTTGATGTATTGATGTATTGATCTTGCCATCGTTTCATGAGCAAAATATATATACATATATAAACACTAATGGTTGTCACTTGCAGAGTAAAAACTCGCACAGATTAAACAAAACAAACAAAAAAACATTCAAACTGTTGAGACATGCACCCCACCACCCCATCAATGTCCCAAATCCCAGTTTACAGATATGGAAAAATCGCACACTGCTTTGTGTCCTGTTGCAGAAGTGCCAATAATCCAAAACAAATGAACAAGTCTACATCCATCCCATGCCTCCAACAAGAGAGGATGTAATAACTCCACTCAAATATCTCTCTTTTTTTCTGATTTTTTGAATTTTTTTTTGTTGTTCTTTTTTATGATTCTTCTCTCTGTTGGCCTCGCCGAAAAAAACTGACAACTTGTGCATAAAAAAATATATCCATATGCATCATCTCAAATCGCCTTCACGAACTAACCGAGGAAAAAAATAATAAATAAAAATCGATATGAAGAATGGGTTTTCAGAAAAAAAACCAAAGGGTCATTCTCAAGAACTGCATGTTGAAAAGAAAAAAAAAAATCAATATAACAAGGTTCAATCCCACCTCTGTGCAAACCAAACATTTGTTGTTGTTTCTTAACCCCCCCCCACCCACCCCCCTTCCTTTTCTCTTCTCTTTGGTTTTTTCCCCCAAATCTTCCTGGTGCAAAGACTCCCCCCCTCTCTCCCCCCCCCCCCCCAACATATGTTGTTTTTTTGTTGATGTATCGGCAAAATAGGGTTTTTCTCAAGAAAAAAAAATTAAACCAATCAAATCAAAAAGCCAAAGATGAACCCATTCTGCAACCAAATAAACAATTAGTACATTTCGCCAATACAAGTCTTGTTGTCAGACCCCCACCCTCACTTCTCCTCCATTTTCCCCCCAAATAACTTTTTTCGGATTTTTTTTCCCCCATTGAAATAGCCGGCTTCCTCCAGCACCTTCTCCCTTGGTTCTTGCGATGAAGGAAAATGATTCACTCACTCACTCTCTCTTTTTCTTTTGCTTTTTTTGTACAAACAGTCGCCTTTTTCCCCAATTTCCCCCTCCCCTCCCTCTCTTTTTTTTTTTTTTTTTCAAGTGTAACTTGTGATCCAAGATCAAAGTGTACTTTCCTCTTTTACTTTTTTCTGCCAGCAAAAGGAGGGAAAAAAAATTAATCCAATTTTTTTGTTCACTACTGCTCTCATTGAATCGAGAGAGGAAAAAAAAAAAAGGAAAAGAGAAACCCCAAAAACTCAAGACGGCCCAAACCCATGTATATATAAAACCATATATCCAGCCACCCAACCACCATAGCCCGCCAAATCACGCTTTTCCTTCACAATAGAAAAGCTTCACTTAAAACTCTCACTCAAGTTGTCAGATGTCAAAAAAAAAAAAAGCATATGAAACAAAAAGATAGAAATAAAAATGTACAGCGACTGTCATGAAAAGTGTAACAGTCGTTTTTTTTTTTTAAAACAAAACACCAGCACTATCTAGGTCAGGTCCAGAAATAAAAAGAGGTGAGAAAAAACAAGATGTGGAGCGACTTTAGTGAAATAGATATAAAACACAAAACAGAAAAGTGTAGCCCCAACCCCGACCTAAAATAATGCATCATAAACCCATAAGCAAGTTTCTTCTCTCCCTGCTTTTTTTTTCCACTTTCATTTTTTTTTGAGAATTGGTACATTTATTAGCCCTCTTAGTGGGGAGCAGGAAAAAAAAGCAGTGCATAATATATATGTTGAGTCGGCATCATCAAGTCGTCCCCCCTAGTTTCTGCTGGGAGAACGCTTTTTCCTAGACCTGCCCCTCTTGCTTTTGGTGCTAACCAATCTGGAGGCTTTCTTTTCCTCATCTACTGGAGTTCTTGCCGTTGTATCTTTACCGGGTGCTGAGTCTTGCGCAGTCAGGGACTTCTGCCCAGCATCCACCACATCATGGACTAACCCCACAGCTTTCTGAAAGAAACTCATCCCCCCAGCAGACTCCTCCTCCTGTGGGAGTGTGAAGCCGCTCTTCTTGCGAACGATTCCTCCGACAGTCAAGGCCACGCTTTCGTCAGCCCAGAAAGGGTCGGCCGGTTTCTGGCCGGCTGGAGCCCTCGTGGCAGCCTCCAGGTCCAGCTCTGTGGCCACTCCAGATGTCAAATCCCCAGCAATGTGCTGGAAAAAGGCATCATCTCGAGGGGAGGGTGCCGGCCTGACAGGTTCAGGTGCAGGGACGGCAACCTCGGGTTGAACTGGGGGGTGGTTTGGAAGGGGTCGGAGGGGTTCCCTTGTCGAAATCTCGACCCCCATGTGCTTGAAAGTCTTGTCTTCGACAGAGTCTGGAATGGGGGGCTGAGCGGGGAGAGGCACGAAGGAGCCCGTGGTGAAACTCACACCCATGTTCTGGAAAACATCAGGCTTGCTGGGGACCGCAGCAACTTCTTTGACAGGGCCCTTAGTCATGAGGTCCAATGCCATTCCTTGGAAAACTTGGTCCACAGTGGGTTTTGGTGCAGTTCCTCCGATCACAAGTTGAGTCCCCATGTCTTTGAACAAGCTGTCGGCAGTCGAGGGTTTCACGATGCTCTCAATACCGATGTTTTTGAACAGCTCATCCGTGACTTCTGGACTGGCCTTGGATTTTGCCATGGTGGTGTTGTTCACAGCCATAGTTTGGAAGAGCTCGTCCCTGGAGGGGGCTGGGGAGGTGCCAGCAGTGACCATATCCACTCCCATCTCCTTGAACACCTGCACTTCGATGCCTTCCTCCTCGACAGGAGCCACGTCAGACGGGCCTGAAGCCGTGAGCTGCACACCCATCTGCTGGAAAGTTGCGTCGCGGGCACCTGTTTCTACAACGCGGTTGGAGGTTGGAGGTTTGATATCCCTGGTTTTCATCGTTCCAAAAGCAGCTTTGGAGGAATCCTCCACGGCGTGGAGCACCACAGCGGCACCTGCTCTGGGATCGGTGTCGGCGAGAGAGCTCACGTCTGTGGAAGTTGGCAGGGTGTCGATTCCAGCCTTGACACCGGAGCTCGCGTCAGAAATCACCGGCTTGATCTTCTCTCCGATGTCCGCTTGGGTATCGAGCGGCAGGTCTTTTCCTCCGAAGCATCCACCTGCGCACAACACCAGTAGATAGCGGGATCACAACTGGCACCGAAAACGAACCTGAATTACGTCACGGTCGAAACCAGTGGTGGGGTGAGAATGGGGAAAGCCCGCTACACTGTCTTCTTCTACGAAAAATGTGCAGGACCTCCCGGGTTCCCTCAAACATCCAGAGTAGGACGTCTTCTAAGCGAAACAGACTAGTAATACATGGACTGAAGCACCAAACCAAGGATCCCACCACGAAAAGAACGAGGATACTAACACGCGTACGTCCCCGACGAGTTTCACTCGAAGGAGGTTTCCTAAACCACAGACACGAGGCATGCATACAACGGACTTGGGTCGTAGTGACAAAAACCGCCCACACACCCGCTCAATGCACTTACAGAACATTGTGAGAAGTACGAAGGTTGAATGGGAGGAAGAGACCGCGAGCTTGAGGAGGGGAACGACGCTGGGACAACGATAACTGTTTGCCGCCAAGACTCTGCTAGGTTTCGTCGTGTTGGGTGGGATTTGGCTTGCGTGGATGCACGATTGTCTGGTTTTTTTACGTGACCGCTGTGATCTCGAGCACACCCTTGGATAAAGCGATGTGCGTGGCTGTCGTATCATGGTCTGCCAGTAGTTCGGCCAGGGTATCTTGGCGCCGAATCTTTTGCGTTGGCGCTGAGGAGGACCACGTGCCCGTAGATTCACAGCAAAAGGCCCTTTAAAGAACATAGATTTGTACAGTTGGCATTCTGGCAATGATAAAACGATTTGCAAGAAGATTAACCATCAATCAATCAATAATTACACAATAAAGAATAACCACACCAGCATATTGGAGAAAACAACACTGTTTATCAGACTGGTGGTGCAGACAGCACCACCTCCTCTTTCCTATGAACACCATAATGTATTTTAAGTTGCCTTCTGGATAAAAAAACTTATTGGTTTTTAACATCATCTCTCTTAGGAGGCGAAACCTTCATGAGAACAGAAAACTAGGCCACTGCCGAGAACGTTTTTTATTTCAAAAGAAGGTGCCCCGACATTTCAAATGGCAATTTGTGCCCTTTTAAATTCATAATAAGATCACACAGCTTGCAACATGCTGGTGGCATCAATTGAAATAAAACCGGATTAGAACGCTTTGGTTGAGTACGGTTGTCGGGCTGGTCAACTATAACCTTTGCAGCGCTCAAGGCACTACTGAAGCTGCGAGCAAACACCACAGTCGACCAGGCAAAATATGTGGATGCTGATCCACAACTATGGATCATTCCTTGAAAAGTTCTCAAAACGTTCATACAAATAAGAGATACTGCAAGACCCCTCAGTGGGAAGTTCCCACAATCGCTCGTAAGGTTAGGGAGCTCACTCAGCACTCCAAATTTCGGGCATGTTCGCAACTGTGAAGGACTTGCTCACAAACTTTAAAAAGACATCGACAACAAGAACCAAGCCATTACGCCTGCTTCCCAGAACTGACAAACGTTTTTCAGTTTAAACTGTAAGGATTCTCAACCACGCCAAGGGCTCATGTCCAGGAGAAGTCAACGACTCTGAGTACAGTGTACGAGCTTTTATGGCCGACCGAGGAATGTTTGGCTGATATCATTCAGCTCGATTGGGGGCTTGGGACCGAAAAAATCGCAATGTGCGCTTCGCAGCAAACCACCGCCTTACGATGGGCTCCCTTGGTCGCTGTTGCGATCGAATGCACGGCAGATGGTGCTGGCCATGATCCCATCATTCGCCCTTCCTGGAAAATCAAAGCAGTCGAAAGTGGCAGACTTTTTCAACAAAAAGTTCTCCAGCGAAAACAAGCGCTGTGGAGCTCATGTCACCCACCGTCGTGTAAAACCTAAAGCAAGGAGCAGAGCCACTGCCACCCGCCCCAAGACAATCTGAATCCAGCATTTTTGCAGCGTAAACCAAGCAAGAGTTGTTAATTTCCTGCGGGAACGGCAGATTGCGCAGGAGCCCTGGTCTTCGCCAATCCCAAATCTGCAAAGGATTGTCGTTCCGCCATGATCCAGTTGCCAGCACATTGTCGCAAAAGCTGAGGGCATCTCCGCACACGAAAGGTCCGAACAGCGTCGTGGCACAACGGCCCGATCTAAGCCTGAGGTCCCAGATGCACACGACTTTGTCCCAGCCCCCAGAGGCCACGATCTGGAAGAATTTGTACCAGATGATTAGGATTAGGCATACCTCAACAAAAAGCTTCAACTCGACACAAGGCCAGGTCTTTTTCGCGCTCAACGTTTTTGGGAACCGGCAGAACGTGAAATGAGAGTGCACAGGGGGGATACCTGAGGATCTTGGTCACAGTAGGCGACGCTATATATTCGATTAGTGTGGCCTTGTGTCCCGGACGCGTTTTTGTTTCCAAACGTCGACACGAGTTTCCGAGCATTTCGATCCGTCACTCGAACCGAGTGATCGGAGCCACCAGTGACGAAAACCTGTTGTTGCCAAGATGAGAGAGACGATGTCGGTACGATGGTTTTGAGAAAAGAACCTCGCTCCAGCGAAAGAAAAAGGGGTGCACCTCTCCATCTTTCCGGACATCCAAGGCGTAAATATTGTTCCCCTCTTCTTGCATCGACGCCATCACTGTCCCCGACGTTGCATGGTACTGAGTGACCCTTTCACCCTGCAATGCATCCAATATCAGTTTCTCCAACTGGTGTAACACAGAGGACGGGTGCAGATTGGTGAACATACCAGCAACACTGCTTTTCACGTTCTATTGCGACACCGCTTTGGCCAAAAAGGCAACACGATACCTGAGCAGCCAATACGACGTTCTTTGTCGCCATGTTTCCATCCGAAACGAAACGGATGGCTGAGCACGCAGCAGCTTCGTCAGAGGGGGCTTGGAATTTGTAATGAACAGACAAAGTGTCCAGGTCGAATATCTGCAAAGTGCACACTGTTACTATCATTGCGCTTGACAGAGAGAACAACATGCAATCTGGTTTGCAGCCCCACCACTTTCCAAACCTCCAGCACCACTACCAACACCACATAGTTCAACATCAGATGCGTTTTAACTGTTGCTTTTCCAACTGTCGAGAATGTGCCTCCCTCCTCATCACCTGTATCTGCCCATCTCTGAAACCGCACGCCACGAGCTGGCTGCTGCTCTCCACATCGCAACATAAAGCCGAACCACTTAACTCCGCTTGAGCGATAGCACTATAGGATTTGACCCCTAATACGCTGTGAATGCGCACAGCGTATTGATTGCGCTTCACATCGTGCTCACTGCTCTCTACGACGTATTTACAAAACGTTGTAGAGCGCAGTGAGCACGATGTGAATCGATGCAAATGAAAAAGACGTCAAATCGGAGGCAAGCGTGGAAATGTCACAGTGTTATTGGACTATTTCACAGCGTTTTTTGTTCACAGTGTTATCGGACCATTTCACAACGTTTTTGTTCACAGTGTTATCGGATCATTCCACAACGTTTTTGTCACAGTGTTATCGGACAATTTCACAGTGTTATCGGATCATTCCACAACGTTTTTGTCACGGTGTTATTGGACAATTTCACAGCGTTTTAAAAGACGATATGATGCTCACAGTGATTTCTCTTTTCACAGCTTTACACCCCGTTTGTTTTACTCTGTATATATACTAAATTGTGGAGGCCAGCCCAGAATCGAACTGAGCTATGTTCCAATCAGCCTCAATTCTGATTGATAGAGCACTGAGGTGGAATTCCTTCCCTCCAAATATTCTCTATCCCTCTTTCTTTCAATTTCTTTTTTTTCTGCCCCTTTTGTGGATTCTGCATTAGGCCTCCAATCTGACTTTAGCTCTTGTTGAGGAGCCGATCCTTCAGGTCAAAACACAGCCACCCCCACCACCAGCAAGCTCTCCTAAACAAAGACCACCGTCACGAGGATTGGAACAAGGCGGAAACAAAGTCACAAACCTGAACCCAAATAAAAAGTTAAGTGCCTTGAACATGAAAATATGAAGCCCCTTTGAACGCCTACCTCACTGAGGTAACTTCAGTGCCTCACATACCTGGGCACCAAACCTCATTTCACCACCACTTCCTATCATTCTGTTGTGATTCTCAGATGAACAATTTCTTCCACAGTTACCTGCCTCCGGCCATATAACATTCTATAAGCCAGTCAAAGGCTCTTTCGTCAAAGGCTTGTGATCACAAAGCCCCTAGAGAACCAGCAGTATATTTTCAGGGAATGAATGTTTTTACAACTAAGCAATTTCATTCACATCAAAGAGTTCCGGTGGGTGAAGCTCTGTACATTTAATCCATCCTTCCTTGCATTTCTCACCGTTCAAACTTGCGATAGTTCTGGTCCATCGCACCCTTGAAGTGTTGTCCGAGCAACACAAAGCCAACGCCACTCCACAATCCCCTTCTTTGAGTGTCGAGGGGTTGACAAGAGTCCTAAAACTGGTCTTCATGCGCAAGAGTGTTTTCCTTCGTGCAGTTCTCTCGAAAATCTCTAAATCCAAACATGACCTTGTGAAACAGGCCAAGGCACTCACCAGGTTGGCAAGAGACTGCAACCACGGATAGAATGGATTCAACAAGAGGCATTGTCCCGGCCTGCACTAGTTGGCCGAGAGTGACCACTCCCAAGGGAGAGCTCAGCAAGGTCATTCATCCAACATCCCACCTGACACTAAGAATTCAATCAGATAGTTTTTGTCATCATCTAAGGCAGTTTGTCCACCTTTCAAAAAAAAAAAAATAGACAAGTAAGTACAAGTTCATGATCATCAGAGATTTGAGAATTTCAGAGCAAAAAGTTGAAAATGCATTCATGGGTGCTGAGCCCTCACCAAAAAAATTAATAGCAGTCCCTGCAACTGTTGCAACTCACAAGGAATCACAGCAGTCTTTTGAAGGCCAAAAGTCTGCAAGTATGTTAATTATGTAGTGGAAATACACTCAACTCGCGACTGTTGCCTGGCTTCTAAATTGAGATCTAACCTTTGGAAGCCGCGACTCTTGCAGCGAGTCAAGCGACAACGCTGAGCGCAAAGGTTCGAACTCTTTTGCACTTCCAGCTTGAATCTACGACCTCAAAAGGACGTTATTCACCCAGACGCCACGTCGCACCAAACAAACACTTACCGAAAGAGACAGCGCTTGACTTCGGGTTCGTGGCTTCCGCGGACCAATGCATCACCCCCAGAAAGTCGTCCATTTTCACTTGACGCGACGGCGAGCCGTGTCTGCGTCGCCCAACTTTCCCACGCTCGCGATGCTTCGGAGATCTTCGATCATAACCCCTGGAGTTCGATTTGGTTGTGCTAATCTTGGGGATTCTAAATGATGTTAATTAATATTCACCGACCACTTTTTTCACTTGACCAACTCCTGGAACTGGGATACCTTTCGCTTTCTCTTGGTCCAACGCTTTACCAAAACCATATGTGAACGAACCCTGGAACAAGAACGGGATGTAAGGGCTTTACGAGTTCCAGTATGCGACTCGTTTTCGACCTCCTGGGTGACATTTTCACCGGCCCCCTCAGGCGACGCAAGGGGATCGTTGCCTCTAGCTTAAAGCTCGTCTATGGCGATACAACACGGCCTTGCAACGCGTTCCAAAACAAAAAAAAACTTCCACAAGGCATGCTAACCACGAAAGAAAACAAACAAACATGAGCCTTCTTCCTAAAAACATCCCAAAAACAGTTGATAAGATTCCGTGCAAGAAGGGCCCAGAAGGTCTCTATCCAGAGCAAAACGCCAAGGGGAGTCGAACCCCGTCACCTCAGGCCGTCTCCTGTGCGTTTTACCAGTTTTTTTCTAAAAATTATTTTCCTTGACGTCTTGTGGTCGTGGGGGTCCGAAACTGATACGCGAAAAAAGAGCCCACAACGCCACTGACCGACGCAAATTGCCAAGTGAAGTCAAACGCCGTCATATCGAGCCGTTTCCCTCGCGTTTCAAGCGTGAACTCCCCTTTTCGTTTTCAGCGCTTGTGTTCGCCAGAATTGTCGCAAATTTTCACAGCGTATTAGGGGTCAAATCCTATAGTGTAGGACGAAGTTCAACTTGGTTCCCTTCCTCCTAAAAAAGAAGAGTTTGCTATGCGGTTTCACTCAATTGAACTCTCGTCACAGCCTTGTTTCTTTCACAATCTGTTGGGACGCCTGATAGAAATTTCTATATGCGACAATTGTCTTGTGCGTGTTCCCTCCAGCACCTCGCCATCTCCCCGAATTCACCTTGATGTAAGACGGCACTGGACTGAGTTCTTCTTCCTCCCAACGCAGTGGCGATAGCTTCTCGAGGGCCGCTTTTTCCTTGAGAGTCAATGTGTTGCTCCGAAAATCCCCCGAACACAAGGGGGAGTCACTGATACAACACTGCCACTGTTGAGTTCAACCACACGAGGTCATGCGTGCGTTGCTGGGCTCGAGTCTCAAAGAATCATGAAATTGTCTAAAAACAACTTGCGCCAGGATCGCATGTCCAAGCCTCGCTTGAGTGTTCGTTTTCGATTGCCCACCTCTCATAGTCACTTTCGTCCATGCTTCAGGTGTTTTGAAGTTTTTGACACAACTGGCCGACAAAGGACACCAGGTCAAGTGTGCTCCTCAACAGTTTCCTTCGTTCGATGGTCGTGCGATGGCCCTTCCCAGCGTTGAGCGGTTGGGGAAAAAATAATGATCAAGGATTGATTGATCATACCTCGTAATCCTCCACATGCGCGCACCGTCACTGCCACCTGCTCATCCACACAGAGCTCGTTTGAAAAAGCGAGAGTGTCGAGGGGTTGCAGCTGGCACAAGGAACTCGATTTTTGTGTGGGAAAAAGTCGTTCGATCTTCAAGTCGGAGGCACCAGTTTTGATTTTTTTTGTTTCGATGTCTCACGTCGACAGAATCGCGAGGATTTCAGGCCACCTGAAAGGGGTAGGGAAAACTGAGCTGCACCGCGGCTTTTTTTGCCCGTGTGTGTTGAGAGGTCTTTCCAACCTCAGCGTCCTTGAATAAATCATGGATAAATCTCCAGCCTTTTATTGTTTCATGCACTGTTCACTTGTTTGGTGCTTCCTTTCTGCCCATCACAATGACGTTGATATCAATGCAGTATGACTGACACACTTCTTTACTCATGTGTCGTGCCCATGCAGACTGAAAACACCACTCCTCAGGCTGCCATTCAGGTGATGAATGCTTAAGAAAATACTTAAAAAAACAAAATAATTGACCGACCCCCCCCCAAATCTCATGCTGTTGGACAGCATCAGCATTTCTCATTGGATATCGAACTGTATAGATATTGACACTTGCAGCGATCTTATTCAGGCCCAGCCATGTTCCCTGGGCGACTCCTCAGGATATGAACGCCAAAATGCAGCACTGGATGATGTTGTTATTGTCTCTGCTCTGAGGACGCCGATGACTAAGGTTGGGTTGATCGCCTCCGGAACGTGATGGATTACGTCTTGAGGGTGGACAGGAAATAGTTAATAGTTAATAATGGAAATTTGGTGGGGTTTTGTGCAGGCCAAGCGGGGTGGGTTGAAAGACACGACAGCAGACGATCTCATGGGCGTCGTACTGAGGGCGACTACTGAACGCACTGGAGTGGAACCCGAGGTAAATAACATGGTTTCACCAAAAACTTTTCTTAAAATCTTCCCTTTTCTGGTTGGCAGCTGCTCCATTTGATATTTCAGGTTACAGTCATTGTGTCTGGCTGATGAACTCTTCTTTTCTGTTTTTTTGAAA
The DNA here is from genome assembly GCA_030272585.1 of Bryopsis sp. KO-2023. Taxonomy (NCBI): domain Eukaryota; kingdom Viridiplantae; phylum Chlorophyta; class Ulvophyceae; order Bryopsidales; family Bryopsidaceae; genus Bryopsis; species Bryopsis sp. KO-2023. The sequence continues at coordinate 2,964,003 of BSYQ01000004.1, read as the reverse complement.
CTGAAATTGTTGCACTGAAACTCTAGGCTGTGGGCGATATTGTCGTTGGGTCTGTGTTGGGGAACTCCTCCCAGCGAGCCGTCGAATGCAGAATGGCATCGTTCTATGCAGGGTTTCCGGAGGTAGTTCCTGTGCACACTGTGAACAGGTAACATTTCATTGATTTTGAGTGCTTTTCTTGTCGCCTTCAATCGAGAAGTGTGCATCCTGGCACCTGCCAAGCTTAAAAAAATTGATATTTTCACCAAGAATTGTTACACTTTCCACAGCAAGCACAGCTGTTCCTCAAAAAACATCCCCCCCTCCCGGTTAAAAGATGCAAAAAAAAAACCCGAGTCGGCAGTGTCTGTGTGTGTTAATGTTTTCAGGCAGTGCTCCTCTGGGCTCCAAGCAGTGGCCAGCGTAGCTGCTGCAATCAAGAGTGGATTTTATGATATTGGGATCGCTTGCGGTGTCGAAACGATGTCTCAAAACCCCATGTCTTGGGAAGGAGGCATGAACCCGAGAGCAGCCACCATGAGTCAGACTCAAGGGTGTTTGATGCCCATGGGGGTTACTTCGGAGAACGTCGCCGCAAAGTTTGGCGTGGGGCGAGACACCCAAGATAAGTTTGCGGTGGGGTCTCACAAAAAAGCGGCGGCTGCTCAAAGAATGGGTAAATTCAAGGATGAAATCGTACCCGTATCCACCAAGGTGTGTGTGTGTGGATGATGGCACTGTTTTCATGAAAATTCTGGAATTAGAATTGGCTTTGTCCTGTTTGGGAAAAAATGTATCTGTGTGTGTCCATGTTTTTTTAGGTGAAAGATCCAAAGACTGGCCAGGAGCACCCAATCACCGTTTCCCAAGATGATGGCATTCGAGGAAATGCAAGCTTTGAGTCCCTGTCCAAACTTAAACCCGTTTTCAAGAAGAACGGAACCACAACTGCCGGAAATTCCTCTCAGGTCAGTGGTATTTTTCAAGGGCACCGCTTGCATGTTAATGGGATATATTTATCACTCGAAAAAAGTGCAATCCTCACTTTCGATGGCTGTGGGTTTTTGTTTTTAGGTGACGGATGGGGCCTCGGCAGTATTGATGATGAGCAGGCGTGAAGCCCTGGGACGCGGACTGCCTATTTTGGGGGTGTTTCGAAGTTTTGCTGCTGTGGGAGTAGACCCTGCCATCATGGGCATCGGGCCTGCAGTTGCCATCCCAGCAGCCGTAGCCAAGGCTGGATTGTCCATTGATGACATTGATTTGTTCGAACTCAATGAGGCGTTTGCATCCCAAGCAACATATTGCATCAGTGAGTCCCCCCCCCAAAAAAAAAACAACAAAAAAAAAAACCACCCTCCAAAATAGAAGAGAGGGGCATTTCACACCTGGGAAGATGTGAACATTGCAAGGGGGTCCTGATGATATATCGTTTTTTTCCTGATTTGCAGACAAACTCGGGCTGGACGAAAGCAAGGTGAATGTTAATGGTGGTGCAATAGCCCTCGGACATCCGCTGGGAATGACAGGCGCGAGGTGCACGGCCACCTTGCTGCACGAAATGAAACGGAGGGGCCGGGCAGCTCGTTTTGGGGTGGTTTCCATGTGCATTGGGTCTGGGATGGGAGCGGCCGCTGTTTTCGAAAGAGGAGCAGAAGTGGATTCTCTCATCAATGCATCGACTGCTTCTGTCCAAGGACACTTGTCTAAAGATGCCAGAGTGTGAAAATGTTAAGTGCAGCAGCAGTGTGAAAATCTTGTCCAGCAGCTCTGAGCGGTTTTGATGGGTTTGATTGATCTGTTTTGTGTAAAATCTGTACGTTGTGTGGTGGTATTTTGGGGGTTGGGTTATCTGACAGTGGACTCATCAAATCAACAGAACCAGATTCTCCAGGATTGTTGATATCCTCCTCCTCCTCCCCCCCCCCAAAGTTTTCCAGTGGTCAGCTTCAAAGTGGCGAAATGGAACTTCAATCAATAAGTGAAAACTGCAGCCACAAACGAACAATTCCGGAAAAAAAGGTCATCCGCTGGTCGGTTGCATATAGAAGTAGACAAGAGCTCTTTCACAGAAGAAGAACAAAACTCCAATTCCCACACCAAGCACAAAACCACATGCAGCTCCTCGCACCCAATCCCCAAACCAGACTCCATGAGATACCAGTTGCAATGTTCCCACTTTGAATTCTCGGTGTGTACATGTCCCTTATTTACAAAAACCCAGCAGACCCCTCCCCCCCTCCCTTCCCAAAATGAAACAAAAACAAATCCTTGAGAAGCTGTGCTTCATAACTCGTCCTTGACGCCGACCTCATCTGCTGCATCGTCGTCATCTGAGTATATGTCTTCCTCCTCGTTCAACTCTGGCGTCCCTGTGTGGTGGTGCTCGACATGTAACTCATCATTTTGGGCAGAATCAGCTGCAATCTGAGCCCCTGCAGCACCCCCCTCATCCAAAGTTTCTCCTGCCGCAGGAACCCCAACAGCCGCCGCCTCCTCAGACCCCATCGCATCTCCTCCATCAACTTGAACAACCTGTGGCTCAAAAACTGGGCCATCATCCCCAGGACCAGTCATCTCAGCGGAAATCTCTGCAGTCGGAACTTGAGCAGCGGGAACCTCGTGGTTCTCCCCTCCAGCTTCTGGTGGTTGATTTTGCCAGGCCTCAGGGGCAACATTGTCTCCAACAGGTTCTGGTTGTTGATTTTGCCAGGCCTCAGGGTCAACATTCTCTCCAACAGGTTCTGGTTGTTGATTTTGCCAGTCTCCAGTGGCAGCATGCTGTTCAACACTTTCTGGTTGATTTTGCCAGGCATCAGTGGCAACATTCTCTCCAACAGGTTCTGGTTGTTGATTTTGCCAGTCTCCAGTGGCAGCATTCTGCTCAACACTTTCTGGTTGATTTTGCCAGGCATCAGTGGCAACATTCTCTCCAACAGGTTCTGGTTGTTGATTTTGCCAGTCTCCAGTGGCAGCATTCTGCTCAACACTTTCTGGTTGATTTTGCCAGGCATCAGTGGCAACATTCTCTCCAACAGGTTCTGGTTGATGTTGCCAGTCTCCAGCGGCAACATTCTCCACAGCAATGTCTCCTTCGCTTGGCAGCGTTTGATCTGCTTCCACTGGAGCTTCAGTTCTTGGCTCCGCCTCAGCGACACCCCCATCATCTGAACTGGCCACACCATCAGCAGGGGGATCATCATCCTGGTCGTCATATTCATCATCCTCATCAGCATGTTGTTGAGTTTCAGGGGAATCTCCACCACCTGGCTGGGCCAGCGACGTTTGAACCTCGACGGATTCCTCGGCAGGATCTGCCGAGCCATCGCCCATCTCATTCTGTGGATGCTCTTGTGGGGTTTCAACGGATACACTGTCAGTCTCTGCCTCATTCTCAGTTTCCGCCGCCGGTTGCACCCCGTCGAAAGCTTCATTCTCCTCCACCACAACAGCATGACCTTCCAGCGTCTCCACTTGTGGCGGCATCGCACCACCAACATCCATTCCTTGATCGACATCGGGACTATCTCGAGTCGCTTCGTCGACAAACGACGCCTCCAGATCCTTCAAGATGGAGGGATGCTCCCCGGAAGCTTGAATTTCCTCATCCTCCTCGTCCCCACCCTCCATTTCTTTCAGCTTTCTCAGTTTTTCTCGGATTTCGTCGGCTGTGTGCCTCCCTTCTGTGGGGTCAGCCGTCAAATCGGCATCCCCCTCCTGTTCTTGAATCCAGGCACAAGCTCCATCAACCATCACTTGACCGCTACCACACTGGTGCGCCACCCCGATTTTATCACCAGGGTCGTGTTCGTCTGCTAAATCATCAAAAACGTTGGGTATTTCGGCTGGATCCTTCCCAGTGGCGTCGCTTTTCATGGCGGCTTTGCCCAAATCGTACAGAGTCGAAAAGGAAGTGGATACCGCGCTCGTGATGGAGGACTTGACTATGTCTGGGGTCAGCCCGAGAACTCGCTTTTGAAATATGAATAAGACTGCCATGCTGAATAGGATCACTCCGCCCCACAATGCCATCCTTGCAAAGGAAATAAGAGATGCTGTCAAAAGCTGAGCTGGTGAAACGTTCTCAACAATGATTTAAAAAAAAAAAAGTAATAAATTTGAGTGGAAAGGCCGCCCCAAGTTGCTGAATCTTCAGAAAGGGTATGAATGAGGTACGTGTGGGAAAAAAATTTGGTTTGATTGGAGGAAGCCTAACTAGACGACTGAACCTTGGTATACAGAATTCGAGGTGATCGGTTGGGGAAGAAAGCTTTTCGAAGAAAATATATCAGATTGAAACGTACTTGTTAAAATGTGGCAACCGAAAACACCCAGAGAAAACACTCACTTGTCCCAGGTGTCTTGTCGCTGCAGGGAGTTCAACAACCTCCCAGCAGTCGAAAATTTCTCTTCTTGAGATTGTAACTCTTCTTTTGCTTTTACCAGTTCCTGGGTGCTCGCCCCTTAGCAAACCACAAAAAAAAAAGTGTTTTAAAAAAAATGGTGCGTACATGTGAGAAAGAAAACAATGAATGTAAATGAAAAGCAGATCACCGGGGAAATTTCTGGTATTTTCTGGACCTCTTTCTCTGTCCTTCCGTATCACTTTTTATATTTTAAAACGCACAGAAAGCAAACGATGCTCCTTCCATTTTTTTTCGTTATTTTCATTTTATTTTCAAGTTTGGAAAGGGCACGTACCTAGCACCTCGAGGTTTCCATCCGTTAGCTCAATTTGTTGAGTCATTTGCTCGTGCGTTCTCCTCAAGCTTTCCGTGATCTTCTGGGAAGCTCTCACGGCTTGCTGCTGCGATTGAACACTGTGGTTGGGCTCTGCTGCACCAGCCAGAAGTTGTTCTCTCTGAACGAAAAATCCAAATGCAACAGAGAGACTCCTCTGAATACGCGTTGCTCAGAAAATAGCATCTCCACATAGTACCTCAAAAAAAAAAAAAAAGGAGAAAAGAAAGAAAAGAAATCCGGGCCTGTTCATGGTCGGTGTGAGGAAGGAGAGGCCCCTTCTCAATGGTGTGAAATACCACTCCAAGTTTTTTTTTCTATTTATAGATTTTGATTTATTTTTCTCTGGGCAGAAATACTAATCGCATCGTTTGCAATACACGATTCACAATTGAAAATAATAAAAAAAAAGATTTCCACTTTCTTGTTGAGATCCATACTTTCTTTTTCTGATCTTAAAAGCAATTCGTCGAAGTCTCCCCCCCCCCAAAAAAAAAAAATGAAAAAAAACAGAAGACAAAAAAAAACCAAAAAAAAACAAACAAGGGACGCAACATACGTTATCCAGCCAAGCCTTCTCAGCATTTTTCTTCATCTGGACGGAGGCGCTTTCCAAATTTCTCTTCAGCCTGTATATCCAAATTGACAAAAAACAAAATTCTATGCTCAACACCATTGTATTCAAACTTTACGTCCCAATCAAATGGACAACTTGACATCAATATTGAAAAGCAGAAAAAAAAAAGAAAAAAAAATGTCAATCCTCCTACCCTTCGTATTGCTTTTTGTGATTCTGGATTAATTTTCGGACGCGGTCGGTGTCCGCCTCCCTGCATAACACTACATTTCTTCACAAATGGACATGAAGCTCCGCAACGAAAAAACAATCATTTTATTCTGTTTTTTTTCCTATAAAGGAAAGCGATTTTCATTATCGGGTAAATGAATGCTATGAATCATTTCCCCTATTCCCTGGATTTTCTTATTCAGCATTATTTTCCAGCCTGATTGATGAGCAAACCTTGTTTTTGGATTTTTATCTAATTTGAGTGATCAATGAGCAAACGACCCTCCTGCTGGGAAAGACACTGATGCTCAAATCCAAAGGCATTTCTTCTGTTTTTTTTTGGGGGGGGGGGACATCAGTTTTAAATATGGTCTGGGTGATAAAAGGGGCAGCCTCCTGTTTCGAACCTTCAGGGGCTGCTCCTTCTTTGTTCTTACGTATCCTGTTCCTCTCCCAGCAGCTCCAGCTCCCGCATGCCTGCCCTCATCTGCCGCATCCAATTCTTGATTCGAGCGTGAAGCTCCGTCGCCTGGGGCCGAGTACCCTCGGCTCCAAGCGCGGATATCGCCTGAGTATCTTGAAAAGCTTGCGATTCTAGAGAGGCCAACCGCTCGTGCAATTGGCGTTCCTCTTGTCCGCAGTACTCCATGTCGTGGGGGGGCGCAAAAATACCAACAGCGACCGTCGAAAACGGAAAAAAAAACCGGACTCCCCACGAGGGGTGTGGTTTAAAAGACAGCTGTCCCGAGCGCTGATACCTGACACGAATCAAGAAGAGTTAGAAGTGCGTTCCGCGTTCATGTGCCAAAAAACTTTTGGTGCGCATTTGGTAAGCGTTGACTTTTTGTGGTTTGTCGTACAGGTTTCTGGCAAATATTCCTGGTTTTAAGTCGATAACCAGCTTTCCCTCGCGCCTGGCTTTTTTGTGTCAGGAAGGAGTCGTGTTGGGGCAGTCTCCATGGAGTACATCACGCCGGAAGGCTTACGTATCGACGGGCGGCGGCCGAAAGAGTTGCGCCAATTGCGATGTCAGGTCGGATCTTTCGAAAACGCTGACGGCTCGGCGAATTTCGAGATGGGGAACACCAAAGTCGTCGCCGCCGTGTTCGGTCCCCGCGAGCCCTACACCAACCAGCGCCAGATCCCGGAAGCGCTGGTACGCTGTCAAATCGCGACCGCGCCATTCAGCACGGGGGAACGACGGATAAGAGGGAAACGCGATCGTTGGTCGCTGGAACACGCCAGCACCATACGAGAAGCTCTCAAACAAAACATTCTCACCGAGCTCTTCCCGAGAACCCAAATCGATATCTACATCCACGTGATTCAGGCGGACGGAGGAATCATCAGCGCAGCCATCAACGCGGGGATGTTAGCTCTGGCCGACGCTGGAATCCCTCTCAGAGACTTGATCGCCTCGTGCTCAGCGGGTTTTCTGGATAAGGAGCCTATTTTAGACATGAACTCGTTGGAGGAAGGGGGCGGGGGGCCGCACATCCCTGTAGCGTTTCAAGCCAACACTGAAAAAGTCGTCATGTTGCAAATGGACAGAGGTCGACTTCCTCTGGACACTTTCGAATCCATCATGGAATTGTCTGTGGATGGATGTCGAATGGTCGCCCAATTTCTTAGAAAGAGCCTGCTGGAGCACACTGAGAAGCTGGCGCTGGCAAGAGGGACACTGTGAAATTTCTTTGCTCAGAAATTCTTGCACAGCTGCATTCAGTGATACTTTAGATGTTTTAGAGATGTTTAGGTCTGTTGTAGATAGGCATGTGTAGGATGAAAGTTATGTCGGGGGTTGTCCTGACTGCATGGCTGGCATAGATAGCGATGATTTGGTTCGTCAATTTAAGAAATTCTGAAATCCAGCTATAGTTCGTCAAAAATCAAAATGCAGCGAACTATGATTTTGCTCCATGGATTCGGAGATGGTGAGAAAACAGTGTGCTGTTTTTCTCGAAAGTGGTATCATAGAATATCAGAGGATGCTGTTCAGCATAGTCCAGTGCACCATCTCTGCCATACCTTCCTGTAGTTCTTTCAATTGGTGGAAACAGTGACTACAGACCATTGGTGGGAAAGTGCTAAAGCACCCAGACCACACACACACACACACACAAACAGCCTAGTTAATCGGTTTGTGTTAATTACGAAAAGTACGTACAATATTGTCCATTATTTGTACATGAGTTCTACGGTATGCCAGTACTTGTCTGGTGCACAAATTCGCAGCCGAGTGGAACCTCTTTTCTTGTCTATCGTTGCGTTGAACAGCAAATTCTCCTCAGTTTTGAATTCAGAGGAACACACCTCAACTTCAAGCAAAACAGAAGCTAAGGGGGAAACCCCTGCTGAGTTTGGTAGGATAAGTCACCTTAAGGTTTCGGTGGAGTTCGTGCTTTCGAACGAGTTTAAACTCCCGCTGTCTCTTTGTTTTGGACTGCAACGTTGTGTCAACTTGGGTGTTCGCTGGTACCTTGACGCGACGTGTGGAAAGAAAAGACCTGTACATTCTTTTTATAGGCCGATTCAACACACATCAGCTAAGCCCGGACGAAAAAGCGACTTTCGTCAACTTCCGACCCGCTGGCGTTGTTTCGTTACAACACCTCGACGTCATAAGCGAAACGATTTCTGAAAACGCCGGAGTGCGTGTTCGTGGAGACACCATGCAATCGCTCGTTCCTCCTACGCCTTTTGAGACCACGGCTCCACCTGCTGAGCTGGAAAGCCTTTCCAGAAAAGGTGGGGGTTCGGAAGACGCCCTGCGCATTTCGGACTGGACGTTTGGCATTAAATCTTTTTTTGGTTCGTTTGTGTTTTGTGTTTTTTTTTTTTTCAGAACTTCCGACCGTTCCTGCTCCCCCACGTTTCAGTGCTAATTTTACCCCGGTGAATCGTGAAGCATATTTCGACGAAATTCTGGAAGGTGAGGTTGGGCAGACGACATGGCAGTGAAACTACACACTCCAAAATTAGAGGAAAAAAAAATTAGAAAAAAAAAGATGAATCACTAAAAAAGTATAATTTTCCCATTACCATGTGTTTTTCTTTCTTGTTTCTTTTTCAGTTTAAAAGACAAAACACTCAAGGCAGGTACAAGCCCAGCCGTAAGTCCTTCCATGAGGATATGCCTGTCGAAATTCTGGCTGTTTTTTACTTAAACAAATATTGAACTTTTTGTTTTTTTTCGCTGTTTGCTTGTGATATGAGCAGCATGGTCCATTTTTTGTCATAGGAATTGTTCAACCAGTCCCCCCCAACCTTTCCATAATTCCACATTCACACACGGATGGAATTCTCGAGGAGCTTTTTTTTTTTCTTTTAATTTTTCCTGTTTTTAATTTTCTTATTCAGGTAGTTCATTCCTGGTGGGGCCGACAGAAGACGCGGTCAAAGTTTCCATCGATGTTCGCTCGGACTCCGATGATGAAGTGGAATTGAACCTGCAATTAGTCAAGCGCCGGCCCAGACCGGATGGTGTTCGACCGCTCATGGTCGCACCTTCATTGAGCCACCCATTGCCGTTGCAAGCAGGGCACCAGAGGAGCTGCTTTCACTACATCTTCTCGTGGTGCCTCTGTCCTCAAGTGAACGACGAAACTCAACCCCTGCCCCGTTCTCTACACATCATCGAAAGCTGATCCAATTTTTTCGGACAGGGGAAAACCCGCCAGGAACAGAAACACTCAAATCGAATGGTTTTCTTGCATATATAAGCATAGCTATCTATATCTCTGCTTCCCTTTTTTCTGGGGGGGTTTCGTGAACGAGCAAGGGGGGATATATATATGTCGCTGTAAATGATATGCCATTAGAGAGTATGTATTGGAATGAAAAAAGCGAAAAAATAAGGTAAAAAAAAATTGCTTTTGGGGTCGATCGATCGGGTGGTTTATGAGGCGATCATTTCTTGGGGAAATGTTTTTTTTTTCCTCTATCATGTAGTGTACGATATGATTCTGATTTGAATTGAAATTGAAGGATTCAGTGTGCTTGCATTTTTTTTTCTTTCCGTTTTGTGGAGGGAAGGGGGGGTGGGGGGTTCAATACCTTTGTGTCCAGGGAAGGCAAAGTGGAATGCACGAGAGGGGAGGATATTACTCATCATGGTTTTTGATTTTTCGGAGGATATACCTCAATATGCAACACCATCAACTGTTGAATGGAGGGAGGAAGGGGGGGGGGTCAGGTAGACGGAGGGGGAGAGGGGCAGGCCATATGATTTTGCTCCGTTTTAGATTGTATAATTTTGGATGTATTGGTTTGCTATGATTTGATTCGGTAATGAACACTGTATTTTGATGGAACTTGTTCTGGAGCCCCTAAGGCTCTTCTATGTGTTAAAAATAGAGTTGGTATGCTGTGAAAGAGTGGCCGAGGTTCCCTCATGAATTCATATGTAACACGTGACTTGGGACTGTGATATGTCTATCCTCCTTTTCCTTTTTCCTTCTCATTTCTTGATTAAAAAAAGAAAAAAGGACATCTGTTTCTTTTTGCTCTTCATACAATTGGATTTGTCTGTGCTTGGTATTTCTCCAGCAAACTCAGCAAATGCGATTGAATCCAATCAGGATCTATTCATGTGGTTTTGTGAATCTTATTGATATATCTGTGTGTGTATGTGTCTGACCAGGTTGCCGGAGAGACTGACAAAGTCGACCAAATATGAAAGTCTACTGGGTTGATTTCTTTTGGGGGAGGGAGGGGGGGGCATGGTAGCACTAAAATTGTTTGTTTTGATCGTGTAACTTGTCAGCTATTTGTTCCTTGTTTTTAGAAGGTAAACAAGAAAGAATTTACGGTGGTAATGTTGGATGGCAGCACGATTTTTTCTCTTTCCTTCAGAAATGTGTTGAAGGGGGTGGCACCGGATAAGATTTTGTTACACATTGTTGAGGATTTGAAGAATCGATTCAGAATGGCCAGATTTCATATGCATTGCTTCTGCAATTGCAAAATACAAAATAATTGGTCCATCACACAGTCAGCCTCTCTCTCTATATATGCATATATACACACAGAAAGCAAAACCCAAAACATCACCCCTGGGAGGGAATCAAAAAGCTGTTGTCCTGCTTTATGTTTCTTTGGTGGTCAAGAAATTGACGAAAACTCCTCAAAATGGGGTTGAAATTTGCTTGATGCGTAATTGTTGAAGCATCACGATTGCGTAAATGAGGTGGTGGGAGTTTTTCCTCCTCCACGCAGACGGGTGGCGAGAGGAGATCGAAAACCGAGGAACTGCTGCGTGAAAAGTTTATGTCTGATTTTACGCAACCGTGGTGGAAGCCCGCGTCGTTGGTCTCGGCGGAAAGTTCGTGTAACTCTGCGGGCTGCAGATTTCGAACGCTGGTCAGCACGGAATGCAGGATTTTGCCTGACGAGCATGGAGTCCCGCAACGCAAGTGCGAAAGGATCTTCAGGAAGTTCAAAGAATGTCCTGGAAGGTACCCACTGAGCGCATAGATCCGAAAAGAGTCCTCGAATCCCCATTAGCAACGACGTATGTTGTGAATCTCTCGGGGTCAACGGTCTGAGTGCAACTGTTTTTGAATCCAGACCTGCAGAGGTTGTCGAGCGCGTAGAGGAATCCACGACGGAGCCTAACTTCAAGCAAGATTCGAAGGACTGGCATCCATTACGGTGAGGCTCGACTGCGTTGTAGTTTTTTCCGATAGCCTCGGATCGGATGACGCTGTTTGACGCTTTTGTTTGGCAATTTTTTTCGCGTCGGGGTCGTCACGGGTGTTGCGTTTTGTAACGAAACGCCGAATGGGCTCGCTGTACGTGCGGCAGGCGGAGTTTTGCTGGGTTTCTGTCAATTCTTTTCATTTTTTTGCGCTTTTATGTGACAGAGAGCACGGCTCCGCAAAGGTGCAAAGGGAGGTCATCCCCTCTGAAATGGGGCAGCTCTTGGAAGAAGTTTTGGCCGCTTTTGAGAAGGACTTCTTTCTGGAAGGTAGCGTTTGAATGCTGTGGAAATCATTCTTTTCTTTTCTTTTTTCTGAAAAGCTGCCTTTTTCCTTTTACTGTCCACACTCCCAAAAATTAATAGAGCTTTCAACTCCTCCATCCCCTCGAGAATGTTTTTGTTTCAAGAACTTCCCATAACCATGCAAAACTCAACCTGAACTTCGGGAGATAAAAAATCTGTTCGCCAGGTGGATCGTTGAGAACACCATTTTTGAGTTAAAAAAAGAAAAAGATTGAAAGAGGGTGTTGGAAATGTGGAGTTGATGCTGTCCCCATTTGTGAATTATTTGCATTGGTTTAGATGATCCATCTTGGGAAGCTGGAAATCTAGCAGACAGAATGCCTAGACAAGAGAATGACGAGCTCGGAATAAATAATGGATTCTTTGGAAAGTGGTTCAAACGCAAATCCAAGCCCCGATCAACAAATCCAGGTAGGTCGGCTTTGGAGGAAAGCTTTTTTTTTCCTTTTTGTACAGAAGGGGGAGGGGGGGACCCGATGGAACACGTCACTGGATTGAAATTTTTTGTAAAACTTATTCAATCCAAACAAAAGGATTGTTAGAACGTGAACAGCAAATTTGGGAGCAACTTCATAATCTTCAAGTTAAAAAAATAATAATAAAAAAAAAAAATCATCTGAAGTCCAGAACCATCTTTCTGTGTATCTCGTCTTCCCCATCTTTTCTTCTTGCATTTTTATTTTTTTTTGGGGGGATGGGAGTTTTGTGGATGTTTTTCAAAGGTTTGGATGGGAAACTCCTTGGTATATGATGCATGCAGTAGAAACTGCAGTCATCATTGTGAGTGGGTGGGTGCATCAGATGACGGTGCTTTGAAAAAGAAAAAAAAAAAATAGAGAGAGAGAGATGGTGCAATGACAAAAAGCATAATAAAAGCACTGCTGTTTGCAGTTTGAGCGAAAAAATTTGCCACACACAAAAAAGGAACAATCCTTAGTCATGGATTGTTTGTGGAGGACGGTTCTGTTGAAAAAAGCGTCAGATTAGTTTTTGGATTGACCGTAAATTTTTTTCTGGCTCGATTTGCAGGCAGCGCTACTGCACCTCAATATGGTGACTATGCCAACGATTTTCAAGAGGTGTAGCTAATTATTGTTCCGAGGGGATTGGCGGGCCGCCGCTTTCTTTTTGGAGAAAATTTCACATCCAAGTTTGTCCGTTTCTGTCTTCTCTTTCTTTTTATATGGATTTTTCTCAGGGAACTGAGATGCTCGTGTTTTGTTTTCGCTTCCCCGTTTTCCACAGGATGAATTTTTAGAAGAGGGTTCTTTTTGGGGGAAAAGAAGGGGTTTTGGGCTGGGGGGTTTGGGGGGAAAAAAAGAAGGAAAAAAAGAAAACACTCTTCTGTGATAAGGCTGCCAATATCAGAGAGTTGTAATTATTGTACCTGCGGCCGAGCTAGCTATGGGATTTTGAGCTGTATGATAAGCAACAATGTGGAACCATATGTTTTTTAACACATTTTTTTTTATACAGATGCTGTATTATTTTCCTCCAGTATCTGTGTGGAGGGGGTGGATGTGTTTTCTCGATCTGTTTTCCCTGTTTTTCAACTTCTGCCCAAGCGGAATTGACGGCGCTGTGGCCTATCTTGCTTTCGACAGTTTTTCCTCGCCGACCATCGTTCCGTTGGTCGGGGGTTTCCCGAAAGAAAGGAAAAAAAAAGTCCGAAAGAAATTGCAGTTGCCCTGCGTTCCGCGGAAATATCTGACCAGCGGGTGTAGAAGAAACGCCATCACAGCGAGATTTTAAATTCGAGGTTCGCGTTCACTTTCGCGTCGATGGTGGTTACACCGAGCAAAACGTTGGACCCTTGGACATCGGCGAAAATAGACGCGTGGCGAATCAACCCCCCCCCCCCCCCCCCGCCCCACAAGATGAAAACCCCACATGCAAACCCGAACTTGGAACAGTGCTTGCAATGTCGGGAAACGGAAAGCAACAACAACAAGTCGAAAAGAGATCGTCGCCGCTGGAGAGCGAACTGAATGAGGATCAGCGGAAACTTCTGCTGATTCTTGCTGCGGGGCTCTATCATCGGGACCCGCTGGGTATGAATGCAGTTCCTGGCGTGGGTATGCTATCAGCAGCAGGCGCAGGAGCAGCAGCGTTACTAGGCCTTACGAAACCGAGAGGACAAGGCACCGCCGAGGAAGACATCGAACTAGGCTCCAACCCGCCCGGCTCTTTTGATATGGCCCAAGGCGAGATGTCTCCAGGCGACAAGAGTCAGCAGTGGTTTCGTTCAGCTAACAGGAGTTCCTGCTCAAGTACGCTATCTTTCGGGAGTGACGCGGATTCGGGCTTTCAGCCGAGAATGGAGGGTCCGTGTTCAAGAACGCTGCATGAAGGCGCCACGGTGTGCCTATACACCAGGGCAGGGGAGTTACTGACGGTTAGACAAAATGGGAAGAACTGGGACCTGCATCCGATGTCGGGGATGGACACGCACGTCTCGAACGAAGGTCGGCCATTGCGAGAGTGAAAGCGTCGAGCAGGGACAAAAAGAAATTTGAAATTGGGGTCGGTTTCCGGCATGTCGAGGGGGGGTTGACTTTCCTATTTGTAGGGCAGAAAGCGGGGGGTTGGGGCGCGGGCTGTGCAGGCTTTTGTTTTTTTGCTGGAGAGAGATCCTGACCTTTCGCGCTTTCGTTTTTTTTGTGTGGGCAGGGACGAAGCTGCAATTTTTCCCTTGGGAGTGCCTTTTCGTCGTTATGAGACGCGACAAATACATTGGGTTTCGTTCTCTAGGGTAAGGAGTGTCGGACGACCCTGCTGTATGCAGGGAACATTGGATCTGTTGCACTAGCCAGTGCGTATTTTTGCGTGAATTGTCGAGGTTTTCAGGCAGCTTTCGGTCGAGAGTTGCTGGAATCGCGGCAGACGTCAGGGCAGGGATCTTTTCTCGTTTCCGAGAGTTGCGTTGCGGGTCGAGTGCGAGATCCCTTGTGGCTGTTTCCTTGCTTGTCGTTGGCGTTAGAATTCGACCCGGGGGTTTCTGCGCACTCCAAACTTCTGGTTTGAGCTGAATATCATGGTTTCAATGATTCGGAAAGGATAGGGTATTGCAGCTCAGGCGAGTGCGTCTTGGCGTTTTGGTTACTTATCGAGTTTTCGTGTTTTTTTGTTGTGTTTCAGCGCGGGGGGCCGTTCTTTACAGGCGGTGAATGGGGATTCTAGTACTGCGCACCGCTGTGCTAACTTCAACTTCGGTCAGTGGGAAAGTTGGTCGCCGTCCCCTCTTGGCTTAGTGAACGGCAAGTGGCCGCAGAAGGTGTGCGAATAATACATTTAAAAAAAAGAAAAAGAAAAAAAAGAAAAATTGAAAAAGACTTGAAAATAAAAGCAACAGGATTTTCCATACACAGCAATCGGAATGGTAAGAACAGTAACCGGTTACTCTTCTTGGTTGGGATGTTCCTGTTTCTATTTAAATTGCATGGGGCGATTGTTTGTTGGCTGCATGATTGGCAGCTGGGGTCTTTTGCTGAGATGTGCAGGAAAAAAATTGCTGGCAAGCTGGAGGATTTAGCTATTTCTGTGCTGTGCCCATGACAGACCCTCGGCCTCGAAATTAGAGAAGTGTGCTGTGTACCAACAGATGATATCCGCACCATGGAAATGGGCTACCTCGCCAGTTCTAGACAAGTCAACCAACAGGTATCATCCCAACAGACTTTTTTCACAAAAGTGTTGGTACACCATTCCGTTTTTTTGTGTGTTCTTTTTGTCCAGCCATCTCTTTGGACACTGTTTTTTTGTTTTTTTTTGGATATTACCCATCCTGTTTGCACAAAAAAAAATAGGACTGATATTGTTGTTTTGTTTTTTGCAGCTGAAAGTTGCTACAGAAAGGGCCTTAGAAGCCGAGAAGAAACACGCTCGGCAATGCGATTGGAATCGGCGTGAGGTATGCCCCTTATGGTTAAAAGGGAAGAAAGAAAAGTTTTTCACTTTCTAGGAAAAGACGGGAAAAATCCATAAAAAAAGAATTTGAATGTCTGCTGAGTTTATTTTGGGGGGGTAACAGCAATGTGGATCAATTTGTGAGTCCTCGATTTAAGTTAAATAAAAAAACTGTAATAATATTTGCTCTGTTTCATATTTCAGGTCGAAGATCTCAAATGTCGCTTGAATGAAGCGATCGAAAGCAAAAGTCGTTACGAAATGGATGCCCTACAGAAGGGGGCTGCTCAAAACCACCTGGAATCCAGGGTCAAAGGCCTGAATAAGGAAAAAGACGTGAGTTCTGCAAAAAAGTAGACAGAAAATATCTTTTTTTTGGGACCTAATCTATCCCAAGTTGACTAAACTGAAGCAAGAAACTGTATTTTCTTTCCAGTTCAGTGTATGGATTCTGAAATCTACTCTGCAGGTTAAGGCGTTTTCGTAGTGCAATGCAGTTAGAAATATTCTGGATCCAGGAAGATGCTTGCTTGTTGGTGAAACCTTCGTTTTTGTTTTCGGTGTTTCGTGTGACTGGGTTCGAATCGTCACACTCTTGATGGATTTCCTGCCAAAGAATCGCTCCATAGCATGTTTTTTTTTCTTTTAAGATGGTGTGTGTGTGCGTGGATTGTTTTTTGCAGTTACTGGAGCAGTTGTTGGAGCGCACAACTACGGATGCTCAAGACAGAGTTGGCGAACTGGAGCGCGAGTTGCAACAGTGCAAAGAAGGCCACGAAGCACAACTGAAAACCCTCACTAAGTCGCATGAAGAGTACGTTCAGTTATCTAGTTGAATCATTTTTTTTGATTTTTAATTTTTTTGATTTTATTCCTTTTTGATATCATCCCTTCATTTTTTTTGTTTTCAATGAGCTTTCTTTTGTTCAGCATCTACTCTCTGCGTTATTTTTCCCTCCTCTCCAATCCGCTGTTAGGGAAGGATATTTGGATTTTTTTTGTGGTGTTTACTGTTTTTTTTTTCTTTGAATTTTTTTCGAAACAAACACATGTGTGTGTTTCAGGAAAGTGGATGCTCTTCACAAGAACAAGAAACGCGCAAAGGAGCTTGCAGCAAGTCAGTCTAGGAAGATCCAGGATCGGGAAGAGGAGAGAGACAGAACAGTATGTTGTGTAAAAATGTTTTGGATCCCCCCCTTTCAAAATTTTTGAATGTTTGTAGTTTTCTTGTGGGAAATAAAATGAATCTTGCCCTATTAAACCCTCCTCCCCCTTTTCAAAAAAAGAAACGAACAAAGGAGAAGGGGCAGGGGAAAACAAGCTGAAATTGATTGTTTATAACAAAATATATACATATAATCGCGGGGAAAAAAAAGGGAGCTGTCTTTGATCTTCTTTTTACCATGTGGGCAGGTTCGAGATTTGAGAGCAGCAATTAGAGAAAAAGATAATGGATTTAAGGTGTTGCTCGAGGAATACCAGCGAGTGAGAAACATCTTGCAGGTGAGGATCGATCCATTATGCTCTTTCCGTTTTTTTTCGAAAAAGGAAACGGGACAACAAACCAGTCCAGGTGTCTTGACTTGCCAGCACTAACACGCTTTTCTTTGCCAATTTTTTTCCCCAGCAAGTACGGGCGCAGATGGATGAGGCCAAACAAGTCAGGGAAGAGTACCAGTCTATTCAGGCACCACCTGTCGGGTATGTGTGTGTGTCGAAAAGGATATATGTTTATTTTTTCATATGTTAAATTATATGTTTATTTTTTCATATATATATGAGGTGTGCAGGTCAAGATGTGTGCAGACTTTCCTTGTCTATTTTTGAGAGGTAAAAAATAGTTCAATGAAAATTGAAAAGATAGATATAGATCCATATATAAAAAACCCCTTGATTTGTACAGAAAACCTGGAACGTGCCCAGGGGGAATACTATTGCCTTGATTTTTTTTTGGAATGCAACCCAACCTAGTTTTATTGGAAATTGTAACATTTTGCCTTGTGATGTTATGACTGACACAGGTGGCAGCCATCGTGGGATCATCGCCCAGGTCGAGGCTTCGTTCCTCTGCAACATGGAGGTTTCCCTCAGAATCCGGTGATCAGGCGTTTCAGCTCCACTGAGGTTCCAACGGTGACCTGAACCACACCCCTCTTTTTTTTTTCTTTTTTAGGTTACCTTTTTTTATGGGGTAGAGGGGAAATTGATTTTCTTTCGATGTGGTCAGGGTTGCCTTGTTTCCGAACACTGTTTAAAAATTTATGTATATAGTTTATATATATATACATATAGTGCAGTATGAAGCAGAAAACGTGGAGACTGATTGTTTTTGGATCGGTTTTGTTGAAATAGATTCAAGAACCTTCAATTTTCTCCTTCTATCTTTTTTTTCTCAGAGAACTCCCTTCATCCCTTAGAAAAAAAATCCCTTCTATTATTGATTTTTTTTGTCTGTACTGGACTTGCTTGTCCAGATGGATTACCTGCACATGAGGTCTCCGCCCCCTCAAGCCATGTCGGCTTGCTCCAGTCAACTGGATGCAATGGATGGGTGTCCAGCACCCTCCTGCTCCTCCAGCATGCTTCTCCGAAACCCTCGTGCCAGCCCCCCAGCGTCCGCCGTGAGCGGTGACTGGATGGTGGAGAGAAACCCATCAAACTACGTCAAAGATTGGGTCCAGTACGATAGTGCTGAGAGTACCCTTGGAAAAGGAGGAATGATGGATAGCTCTGCATCGGAAGTCAACGAACCTGCTGGGGACAACAAATCGAGGTGCGTTTTGGGGGGGGGGACGGGGGGGTGAAAAAGAGATACTAATTTGAAGAAAAAGTTGCCTATTCAAAGTTGTTTTCTTTTGGAAGGGTTTTTTCTGGAAGACTCGATACATATATTTGTGGTCAAAATTTCCCCCTTTTCCTGGTGTTTTCCGAGCGGTTCGAGATATATGAGCAGAAAATTTGCCTGCAACAAAGTTTTTGAGCAGCGCACGTTTGCAAACAAAGTTTGCAAAAAAAGACTCTTACACTCTTGAAATGTGGTTGGGGGCGATTGCCCGGCACTGGTGTTGACTCGCTGGTTCGTGTTTTTTTTTCTTTTTCGAACTGCGATCATCAGGTGCGGATTTTCGGAGACGACGGCTGCACAGGAGGAGTGTGGAGGCAAGTGCGTCGGGGGTGCCCCGAGGAAGGGGTCCCTCGATTCGGATCTCCCAGTCCAAAACGACACCGACGGCTATGCAGTCGCTTCTGAAAAGAAGAGAATGGAAGAAAAAGCGGCGAAATGGGCGGACCCGCAAGAAATCGAAACGGTGCCCTCCGCTGCTGCAAGAGACAGCGACGAATTGAATCCTCCAAAGGCGAGTGCGAGTGCAAGTGCATGATTGGGGGCAAGGTATAGGGAGCCCATGATTGAAGCCCGTCACTTTGTCCAGCCCATGTACTTCGTCTTTTTTTTATTATTTTAAATCTTTGATCGATTTGATTCGATTTGATTCTTTTTCCCATACACGCACCCTTTATCTTCTTTAGCCATCGGATTTTTTTTTCGTTTTTTTTTCTAGTCTCTCTCTCTAATCTCTTCCCCTCTCTCTCTCTCTCTCTTTCTCCCCCTCTGTCCGTTATTTTTGGTTTTTCTTTAATTAGTTTTTTTTTTCTTGTTTTTTTTTTTTTCTCCCCGAGAAGTATTTTGGCAATCCGTGGTGATATTTGTATTTTCTATATATTTGGGTCCGAATTCGGTTGATCTGCATAATTGAAAAGGGGGAAAAAACTATTTCTTGTAATATAGATCAATGTATCAAAAACTAAAGAGGCTAGGCTTTCTATCTTTTCCAAAAAGGAAAAGGAAAAAAAAAAGAAAAGAGAGATATTTTGTGTGCGAGAGAAGGGAGTGGGGGAGGGAAAGAGAGAACACAGGAAATGAGTCGGTTTTTCCCTGTTTTTCTGTTGTTTTTTTTTCCTTTTCAGTTGGGAGGGGTGAGAAGAAAAAGAAAAGAGAAAGGGGGGGGGGAAGGGAAACAAAAAATTCTTTGAAAAAAGTGAAAATGAGAGAGAGAGAGAGTGCGCTGTTGGTTTTTGTTTCGGCTGTGTAGTATTTGTTGGATACTAATAGGAATTGTTGACAGTAACGGGCTTCATTTCGTGGGTTTCATTTTAAAAAAAGGGGGGGGGGAAGAATCACACACACATGAAAACACAAACGAAACACCCAACACACAATATATCACACAATACATGACGTGCATAAAACGCATTGCCTATGAGAAGAGATTGAAGAGTTTTGGTGGGGATGCCCGAAAAATGAGGCTGACTGGTGGATTAAAAGAGAGGAAAAAAAAACCTAAAGAAACTGTGTTGATGTGGGGATGTCTGGTGTTCCCAATGCATTTTAGAGGATTATGTAAGCATGATTAAGGAAAAAAGTGAATTGTTACATGCCTGCATATGATGTTTTTTCCCAGAAGTAGCAGTGACGCATATGCATTGTTGAGTTTTCACGGAAAATCTTTCATCTTTTATTTCTCATCCCTTCTCACTCTTTTTCCTGTGGAACAGTGTGAGAAGCAAAGGATGAAAGCTGGTTTTTCTGCAGATTTTGGTCTCATTTTTTTTTTGAGAAGACAAAATCATGATGAAGCGCGACTGACATGCATTTCTTTTTTGTGTGTGTGTGTGTGTGTGTTTTTTTTTGTTTTTTTTTGGAACAGTCTCCTGAGGCTGCCACAGAAACAATTTTTTCTTCTCCGATGACAACTGTGCCCGAGGCGCACTGAGAGAAATTTCTCCAAAGAGAAATTTCCCCCCCCCCTCCCCCCCCCCCCTCCCCCACTCTCTGTTCAACAAAAAAGTAAAAAGAAAAAAAAATCAACAGGGGGACCCTGAGAATCTGAAGCGAGGGGGAGAAGAATAAATAAAGGGGGGAAATATATATATATATATATGAATTTGGGGGAGAAGGAGAGAGACAAAAAAAAAATTGTGGGGGTGGAAGGATGGATTTTTGAACTCGGGGTGGGGGTGGGGGCAGGGTGGGGTGGGGTGGAAAAAAAAAGAAAAAAATGAATTGTTGGATGTATGGAGGTGGAAGGAAGCAGAAGAAAGTATATAATAGTGGTGTGTCGAGGATAGCAAATTTTCGAAAAGGTGTGTGGGGGGGGGAAACGGAAGTGAAAAAAACCCTTTTTTTGGAAGAAAAAAGAAAAAAAAAAAAAAACAGCAAGAAACAAAAAGTGTGTGTAATCAACAACGTGATATGCCTAAGGCAGATTTTGCCGATTACAAAGGGTGTTTTTTTGTTTTTGTTTTTTTTGTTTTTTTTTTCGATGAAAGGAGACTATTTAAAAGAAAGGAAAAAAAAAAAAGAGAGGATAATTCATTGCTTTTGATGTGGGTTGTTTCTCAAGGCAGAACAAGAAAGCAAATTCAAAGGGCGAAAAAAGAAAAGAACAAAAAAAAGAAAAGATGATTTCAGAGATATCCGGATGTGGATGTGTATATAAATATCCCCTATGATTCTTAATAGAGTGAGAAAAGTTGGAGGAGAGAGAGGGGGGAAAAAAACTATTAAGTGTGAGAAACATGGGTTGGAGTTCGAAAGGATTCATAGAAACTCATCAAAGCAATGATTTTTTTTTTATAATTTCTCCTTTTTCTTTTTCGCCAGATCGAAAGGATGGGGAACGGGTATTCTTGAGAAAGAGAAAAAAAAAAGGAGAGAAAGGGAATTTAAAAATAAAAATGAGAGAATGAGGCTTGTGTGTTGAATATATATACATATATTTATATATCGGGCTTGTTTTCTTGTTTTTGTTTTTTCCCCTATGTTTTCCCAGTTTTTTTCTTCCCTTTTCTGGCTGTATTATCTTTGAATTACCGCTATATTCTTGCAGAAATGTTAATAGAGCATTTCGAAGGGTTTTTTCAATGGGATCATTTTAAAAGGTGTAAAAAGGAAGGGATGCTTGAATAGCACATATATCAACATATGTCTGACTGACAACTCTTTTTGTCAAGAGTTGGAGAAGAAAGGGTTTCTGAACTGAATTTGTGGGAAAGGTGAAAACAGAGCAATACCCCTAAAAAAAAAGGGAGCCGAAAAAAAAAGAGAGCCCAGCTTAGGAGAGGATAAAAGAAAAAAAAATCAAATTGATAAGTGTGAAGTGAAGGGAAAAATTGTATAACTTTGAATATGAAATTGCTTTCTTTTTCTTTTTTTTTGGTACCCTTTTGGATTGCTGTCTTGTGTTTGTGTGTGTTTTTGTGCGAGTTTGCGTCGGGTTTTTGGTTTTTTTTCTATAACATTGGAAAAAAGATGCATATCAGTTTATTTATATATACATATCAATGATGAAATTTTCAAGTTGCTTCAAGATATGTTCTCGGGGTGAGTTTGGTTTTTTCGCATGCAAAGAGGGGAGACGAGGAAAACAAAAAAAAGGGGGAAAAAAAGAAAAAAAAAAGTGTCGGGAAAAAAAGAGAGTTAATACTGTGGGGCTTTTGAAAAAAAAAAAAAAAATCGGGGAAGAGGGGGGTGGGTGTTGAAACAACGAAGGAAAAAAAAAAGTTCGAGGAAATACAGTTAAAAATGTTGGGGTTTTATTAAACACTGGAAAACAAAAGGAGGGGAGAGACAAAAAAAGGAAAGAAGGGAGAAAAAAGAAAGAAAGAGTGAAAAAAAAAAAGAAAAAAAAGTTGAAACAAAAGGTGTTATGTGTGTTTCGATGTGTCAAACATGTTGAAGCGAATATGTTTGAAAATATTTGTTGGTGGTGGTGGAGAGGTGGCAGGTGGGGTGTGTGGGGGTGGTTTGTTTGGTTTTTTTTGGGGCAGGGGCGAAAAAGGGGGGTGAGGGGAGGTCAAAAAGAAAAAAAGAGCAACGGTGGAATCTAGAGGGAAGGGTTGTGTGGATGGATTAACAAAAGAAGAAAAAAAAAAGAGATCTGAAGCAAAAAAAAAAGCAAAACACAAAATTCGTGGGGGAGGAAGAAAGACTCAGGGTTTTTGTTCTCTCTGTTGTTGGTTTTTTTTCTTTTTTTTTTTTTTGGTTTGAGTATCGCCTGCTGTTGCGATTCTAATTAATATGATATAGCGAATGTGTGTAAAAGTTTCCATGAATAGAATCGCTGATGTTAGGTGTTGAGGAAAAAAAAAGAAAAAAAAAAAGTTTCGGGGCTAAAAAATTTGGGCAAAAGAAAAGAAAGAAAGAGAAGAGAATGCATTGTGCTTTTGTGTGTGTGTGTTTATGTGTGGGGGAAAAAAAGGGGGGCAAAGATGTCGGTTTGGAAGATTTTATCAAAAAATGGGAAAATTAATGAAACATTCAAATTTTTACGTTGTGTTTTATTTTATTTGTGTTCTTGTTCTTGTTTTCTTTTTTTTTTTTTTTGGTTTCTCCTTTTTACCTATCTGTAACAATTCTGCTAGCGTTTATTTTTTGAGGGTTCTAGCGAATAATTGCTGTCGATGGACATGGCAAGGAAAAGAGGAATGCAAAAAAGAAAAAAAAAAAAAAGGAAAAAAGGAAAAAGAAAATTGCCGCTTTGTTTCTGATCAAAGGCTGGAAAGAGAAACGGGTGCGGAAAAAAAAAAAGCATTGACTCGGGGTTTGGGCAAGATGATTTGAAGATGATTAGGATATGAATTAAAAAAAGATGATTTGAGAGAGGCAAAAAAAAAAAAAAAAAAAAAAAAAGAAATCGGGGAGGAAAAAAGTGTGAGAAAAAGTGTGAGAACCGAAAAGAATCAAAAGAAGAGGAGCATCACAAATGTTGGAAGAGATTCGGGGTTGGAAGGAAAAGAAACGGGAGAGAGATGTGTAAGGAAAGCAAAAACTGGGTTTTTTTAAAAGAGGAATGTATGGGGAAAAAGTCGCACACATATATATTTATATATGTATGTAGTGTGTGTTTACATGTGCATCTCTTCCAGTGCTTCTGTGTATTTTAAATATAGACATAAATGAAGAGAGAGATTTTGAGCGTTGAAATATGGGCGTTTGTGAGTTGTGTGTGGTTTTTTTCTGGGGGGAATTTATGGGGGTTGGCAATTATTAAAAAACAAAGGGGTCCAGGAACGGAAAGAAAAAGGAGAAAAAAAAGAAGAAAGTGTGGACTATTGGGTTTTTGGTTTTTTTTTCTGTTTTTTTTTTCTTGCGAAAAATGAGCCCTTGCGCCATCATATTCGTATGCTCTTTAATTATCCTTTATTTTTGTTTATTTTTTTTTTTCTTTTTGGAAGTAAAATTCTGATCGCCTTTTGTTTTGTTTTCTATATTTTTTGTCTTTTTTTTTTGCTCTTTTCTTTTTTTTTATTCCCCTTTCCGTTTCTCCTTTGTTTTTAATCTCTTATTGTACAGTGGGTATTTGACAAAGAAAGAAAGAAAAGTTTTTGAAAGGGGAGTATCAGGGGGGGAGGGAAAAAAAAGAGGAAAATATTCGTCGAGAGGGAGAGTGATAAAAGTGTGACCATCACACTTTTTGGTTTCCTTTTTTGTGGTGTTCAGCAAAAAAGAAAAAAGGGTGAGGTGTGAAGACGTGATTAGCAGCAAGGGGGGGAAAAAGAAGAAACTGGGAAAAGTGGGGGAAAACGATGTTTTCAATCTCAACCATTAGGGAGGGGTCTGGAAAAAATTTTCCGAAAAGATGAAAGAGAGATGGGGTTTTGTTTTTTCGATCTTTGAACAAAGGTGTTTCGATTTTTAAGAAAAGGTATGCCAAGCTTTGGGTGTACGTTGTTTTGTTTTTTTTGTTTTTTCGATCTTTTGATGGGGGTGAGACGAAAAAAGAAAGAAAAAAAAACAAAAAAAAAACAATTTTGTCGAATGTTTGACCTTTGTGTAAGCTTGGTGGAAAAAACTGTTTTCCTTTTTTTCAAGAGATCCTTGGGATGGTTTGAAGAAAAAAGTGTAATTCTCTCTCTTTTCATGGGGACGGCAAAAAAAAGAAAGTGTAATTCTCTCTCTTTTAAGGACGGGTTTTTTTTTATTTTCTGTGAAAGACGAGTGAAAAAAAGGAACCAGAAGCGATGAGAATTGAAAAAAAGAAAAAGTGCTCTTGCCTCTTTTTTTTTGTCCCCCCCCCAATTTCTATTTTACTGCTCGATCTATCTCACCCTTTTATTTCTCACTCTTTTTTTCTTGTCTTGCCACCATAAAATTCTTATTGCACCAGAGATCTTTCTCTCAGATTTTTTTCTGAAAGTATGGGGAGAGAGAGAGAGGTATAGTGAAAGTCAGGCTTTCAAAATGCTGAATTAAATTGGGGGGAAAAAAAGGGCAAAATGTATGGGAAAAGACAGGAGAATCTCTTTAAATTTTGGCATTGGGGTTGTACAAGGGGGGTGGGGGGAAGGAAAAAGAAAGTAGCTTGGAAAAGAATAGTGTGTTGCAAGGATTGTTGGGAAAAAAAAGAATTGAGGGAAGGAGAGAAGGAAAGAGATTGAGGACATGAGCTTTGGTATTTAAAAAAAAAAAGGTGGAATTTTTCAAGAAGAGGAAAAAAAAAAGAGCGTATTGTACAGATATATTATTTTTGTTGCCCTTGGGAAAATTATATAGCAGATTTCTGTTCATTTAATTTTTTCGAACGAAGGGGGAAGGACTGGGCTCTCCACGCCTCCGATTTTTGCCACACCCCCTTTTTCTTATAAAACACCTGAAGAAGAAAAGATAGTAGTAGGGGGTGGAAAAAAAAAACATGGACTCTTTAAAAAAAAAAAAAGGAAATACAAAATTTCAAGATATTGTTTGGGGAAGAAAGGAAAAATGGGGGTGGTTAAAAGAGGCAAAGCCAAAAAAGAAAGAATCATTTTCCTGTCTCATTTTTTTTTCTCTTTTCTTCTATTGTTGTCTCTTGGCAGAATGTTTTATCCAAAAAAAAAATAGTTCTGTTTTTTTTTTTTTGGGGGGGGGGAGGGGGTGACGGCGGCTGGAAGGAATGGTGGGTTGATTTTGATTTTTTGTTTTTTCTTAATTTGACAGGGGGCGGGGCAGCATTTTGCATGTAGGGTGTTGATTTTGATATTTTTTGTTTGCATTTTCTTCGGCACAATTTTTGATATTTTCTACAAGAAAGTTTTTGATATTTCGTGTCTTTTTTTTTCTGGTCTGCTGAGTTGGCTTTTTTTATTTTTTATTATGTGCCAACATGACTGGTCAAAGATAACGGTGCCAACTTATTTTTTTTTTGTTCCCCTTTTTGCTTTTTGTATTATTCAATGGGGAGATAGAGAGAGAGACAGGAAGGGGGTTGGAAAAGATGACTAAAATAGAAAACAGGGCTGCCCGCCTGTGTTTTTGTTTTCATCTTTTCATTAGCGATACACTGGCATCGACAAGCATTGTTTTTCTTTATTTTTGGACATATCTTTGGTATGGAAGGGGAAAAAACAAGGGAGGGAGGGAGGGAGAGAGAGAGAGAGATCTTTGTAGCTGGTGACTCAAGTGTTAATGGTGGTTTTATAGTTTAATGATGTGCATTTTTGTTTCGCTCTCCAAATTGTCGTCAAAAATAGTGTTTTTTTTGTTTTTTTCCAAAGGGGGGGGGGGAATTCGGTCTAGCCAAAGAGAAAAGGGGCAAGGGCAAAAAAAAAAAGAAAAAATAGGGCAAGACCACCCCCCTCCAAAACAAAAAAAGAAAGAAAAAAAAAGAATTATAGCTAAAAAAGATTCTGGGTTCAGGAAACTATTAAATCATTTTTTAAAATTTAAATTTCTAGCATAGCTCTCTCATCCCTGTTGGTATGTTACGGGGTGCTTTTTAAATTTATTTTTATTTTTACTTTTTTTTTTTTTTTGAAAGATTGAAATTGCTGAACCAAACTCAGCAGGCACACACACATACACAAACAAATGCACGACACATGCATGGCTTTTCTTTTCTCTTTTTGTTTTTTGTCATTAGGGGCTGTGAAATTGGTGAAGGGGAAACACAATCGATTATATTTTTCTGTTTGGCTGCTTGTTTCTTTTTTTTTCACATTTATATATATTTTTCGATTTGCACACACACTCTCGCACACATGCCCACGAACACAATACACGCCTTTCTGTGTTTTCAATACTTTGTTTCTTCCTCCTCTTTTTATGCATCCCTGGTATCTTTTTTATAGTTTGGATCCAGTTTGAGGGACACCTCACTCTTTGGGGCTAAGTTTGGGGTTTGTTTGAGAAAGGAGGGGGGAGGGGAGGGGGGGTTCCTCCGTTTCTTATTAATCTTTTGTGTTTTGGGAGGTGGAGGGAGGGAGGGAAAACAAGAACCAAGGTACCAGGGGTAATACTATATGCTTTTGCCATATTTCAACGTAAGCGTTCTATATTTTTATTTTTCCTATATTCTGGTGCAACTGGCATTGATTTGTGGGGCTGACGATATATGTTTAGTAGTGAGTACAGTCTCTTTCTGGACTTTTTCTTTTTGCTGTGACTGGAAAGGGGGGGGGAATACCATTGGCTGCTGTTCTCAAATTTAGATTAATAAGGGAAGGAGGGGGGGTGCTGGTCAATTGGAAGGGAGGGGGGGAAAGGAAAAAAGAAACATTCAGTTTCGAGAGGAGGGTACAGGGGCTGTCTGGAATAAAATGGTGTTGACCGAGTGTTTCGGAAGCTGGAGGGAAGCTGGGGAGAGGAAGCTGCAAATTGGGGTGGAGGGGCTGTTTTATGTGAGGGGATTGGGGTTAGGGTGGTTTTTTTTTTTAAATCTGTTTAATCAAGTTGAGAGTATGCGTGGATATTTTTTTTTTCTTTCCATATTGTCGCTTGGGTGTGAGCTATTATGCAGCCAAGCAAAAAATAAGAAGCAAAATTGAGGGTGACGGCATGAACAAAGAAAGTTGGGGAAAAAAAATACTAAAAAAAAAAAAAAAGAACATGGGCAATGGGCAATGGGACTGACAAGAAAAGGGGGGGGATGGTTTAGTGGTGCTGTGTTTGAGTTTATGGAATATCTAAAAACCTCGATAGTTTCTTACTGGAGGTTTTTGCGTTAAAAAAAAAAGCGACACTTACATATAAGCATCGCTTGCTTCTCGGTCGTGGGAAAGAAAAGGCAGGGGATGAGGGGAATCGAATTTAAAAAAAAAAAAAAGGGGAATAAAATAAGAAAAAAAAGGAAAACGAAAGGTGGCAGACGTTTTTTTTCTTTTTTGATCAAAGAATAAAACCAACCATCTTTTTCTTTTTGTTTGTTCCCTTGTTTTCCCCTCTTTATGCACCCCCCCCTTTTTTTTTGGTGATTTTTTTTTCTAAAAAAGGAAGGGCTTTTGTCGACCGAAAAGACTGTGGCACACGTTAAGAAAAAAAATAGTGCATTAGGAAAATTTGATTCGGAGGAAAAAAAATGTTTAAATCACGCTGACGGAGTGGGGTATCGGCCAAAGCAGCTCGCTGTCTAAATCAATGTTGATGGGGCTGTCGAAAACTCGGAGGAATTCGGAAACGTTCATGGACTCCTGAAAAATCACAGAACCAAAAAAAAAGGGAAAAAAATCATTTATGGTTTGATCGCATTCGCTCGTAAATAAGGGAAAAAAAAGGGAAAAGCTCTGGTCGATTCGATGAAAAACAAAGGAAGAAAAACAAAGAAAAAGAAAGAAAAATGGAAGGAATGGTATATTTTTGGGGGGAATTGGTAAGCTGCAAAGGCACACGTACTCATCCCAATCACCTCTATTGGAATCGCTGAAAAAAAAAGGGGAACTGGTGGGGTTGGGGGATTTTCTTTTCTCTTCTCCCCCCCCCAAAAAAAGAAAGGAATGGTATATTTTTGGGGGGAATTGGTAAGCTGCAAAGGCACACGTACTCATCCCAATCACCTCTATTGGAATCGCTGAAAAAAAAAGGGGAACTGGTGGGGTTGGGGGATTTTCTTTTCTCTTCTCCCCCCCCCAAAAAAAGAAAGGAATGGTATATTTTTGGGGGGAATTGGTAAGCTGCAAAGGCACACGTACTCATCCCAATCACCTCTATTGGAATCGCTGAAAAAAAAAGGGGAACTGGTGGGGTTGGGGGATTTTCTTTTCTCTTCTCCCCCCCCCAAAAAAAGAAAGGAATGGTATATTTTTGGGGGGAATTGGTAAGCTGCAAAGGCACACGTACTCATCCCAATCACCTCTATTGGAATCGCTGAAAAAAAAAGGGGAACTGGTGGGGTTGGGGGATTTTCTTTTCTCTTCTCCCCCCCCCAAAAAAAGAAGAAAAAAAAAGTGGAATTGAAAACTTCGTGTGAGAATATACTTTCCCAAGGAGTTTCTTCTTTCTGGGGGTGTTATTTTTGGCATTCCAAAATGGGCTGGGGTGGTGTACATATAAGTGTGCACGGGAATAAAAACACACGAAAGCGTTGATTTACTTTTTTGTTTAAACACGACTTTTTTTAGCGTCTAAAAAGGGTCAGGAGGTGGGGGTTGGAAAAAAGGAAAAAAAAAAAAAAAAAAAAAAAAGGTGAGGGGGTATTAGTCATGAGAAGGATGAGAAAAAGGAAAACAAGCATTACCTCGACGGCGAGTAACGATAGTATCGTTTGAGGGGTCGGAACATCTTCACAATAGGATTGAAGTGATCGCAATGCGTTTCTTGATTCCATCTATACAACGGGAAAAAAAAGCCATTCAATGGTACAGGAAAACGAAAAAGAAAAAAAATACAAATTAAAATCATCTCTGGAATGCGTGTGCGTGTAAATTTAACTACTTGTTTTTTTGTGTCTATGAGTCTGTTGGCTTCCCTACTGAAGAGCACCACTGTCAGTCGGGCAATAGTGGAAACCCCTCTAATTTATGTCTGTTTGTTTTTTAAAAGAACCCAAAATGGAAATACCTCCGTGATGGACAGTAGAGTCTTCCCGATCTTCTTCAGTGTTGTTCCTGTTTCGTGGATTGTCGATGCCACCCTTCAATCGATAAAAAATTAAAAAAAAATTGCCCTCTTTTGGTGCACACTGAATATAAAAAGAATTCAGCGAAATGAAATGAATTAAAAAAAACTCATTTGCACAATGATAGTCTTCTCTTCATTACTTTGTGGATGTTTTTATTTTTTATTTTATTTTTTTTATTTTTTTTACTTTATGTATTTATTATTTTTTTTTATTTTTTATTTTTTATTTTTTTATAACGAAAAAAAGAAACCACCCCTCTTTCTGTGGATCAGAGTTTTAAGAGCGTGATTTTGTTATATATATATATCCCCTCACAATGATGGTTCTGGAGGATCCACCGTTTGCTGATTGTAGGGCACATCGACGAATCCTGTGAAATTCTGGTTGAAGCTTCTTGCAGGGATGTCGTCAATAACACTGGAAACCTGGGAATTTTTTTTGTTCAGCTGGGTGTCTCAGAACAATGCTTCCTTCAACGAGTACAAAATTAAGCAAGGAAGTTCCCCGTTTATTTTAAAACGGTGCTTTCAGTGATTCTGCGCTTATATGTGGAGTAAGGAAACCCTGCCTTGATTTCTTGTATGAAAGTTTTGGCTGGGTCCATCGCCTCGATATCCTTTAGCAGCGAAGTGATGCTGCTCGTCTTGGCCTGACAATCCAGTTGCAGCAAACAAACGAAAACCATTTTCACCCACAAGATTCTCCCCAGCTTTTTTCTTGCCATATGACCGTTGCCCATTATCATTGCCTCCATCAGCGACTTGCCCCCACAATCAACATCGCGAATTTTGGTTTTCCCCTCCGGAAAAGAAAAGTTGTGTCGATACCTCGAACATGTGCACCAGGCACCAAGAGTAAACCACCATGATGCCGGTGATGTCGATGTCTTTCGCTTGACATTTCAACAGAAGTTCATCAAAGGCACCTTCAATTTACCCCAGCAACACACACATACAAACACACACCGCTCCTCATTCTGCATGCTTTTTGTTGGAAAAAATACTGTCCCCACTTGTTTTCTGTTTTTTTTTAAATCGAGTTTGGGAACTCGATGGCAGCTGAATCCTCCTCTCCATTTTTTTCAGCTTTTTTTTAAATTTTGCTTATGAAACCGTCACTGCATCATTTCATGATGCATTCAAGAGATGTTGAGGTTGCCCTGGAATTATCCATTTATTGTTTTGTTCTTGCTTCCCTTGCATGAGGTCGGAACTTGAGTAATGAACTATAAGTTCTGTCAGTTTGTAATTCGCCAGATTCTGTTCCACCCAAAGGAAAAAAAAAGGTTGGGCACCTTGGATGTGGGTGGCACAATTTTGCTTCTGAGAAAGTCGAGCCACGTAAACCACCCGGCTGAGTGTGACATTCTGACAGATCACCGGAAGAAGTCAGACCTGAGGTGCCATTGGATTAAACAAAAGGCAGGAAACCAAAGTGACAGAAACGAAAATTCTTTTCAAAAAAAGCTCAATATTTTTAACAATTGGATGTGTGGGTTCCCAGAAGGTGATATTTTTCAAAATCAAAAGGGCTTGCTGATGTTTCTGTGGTGTGCAATAATTCAAGGCATTTCTTTGAAAGAGGTTTGAAATTTTGCCACCTTGCCAGTGTTCTTTCGTTGGTTCAAAACGATGTCCAGCAGAGATTGCCTCGTAGCTTCGATATCGGATGACATGGCGATCGACTTCGGTAAGGGCGAGCCACTGACGGACGGTGGTTGAGGCCAAAATCATCAACGAGGGACCGCAAAAAAAGCACCTGAGGTGATGACAGACTGAAATTCTGGCGGAGTTGCTGTCCTCGCTGCTTCGAGAGCCCTTGCCCTACCAAACATGCGTTGCCAGCATTTGAAACGGGTAGGGTGGAGCCCGACATCCACAACTTCGACCTTCGGTTACTCTCTGCACAGCGTTTCTTCTGGAGCGCCCAGGGTGACCTGCTGTTTCGTTTCCTTTTCGATTGACAATCTTTTTTCGTCGCGCGTTTTCTTTTTTCGCGCGCAACGTCAGGTTTCCTTCTCCGCACATCCGAGAGCGTCGACGTCGCGAACGAGCTGCCGGGCCACCGTTGAAAATGCAAGGACGTCAAAACCCGACGTCTTGATGATCCCCAAGCGTGCGGCGGTTGTCGCGATAGCTTCGGCGTCTCTTCTGTTGGCATCGCCGGCCCTGGCTGATAAAACCCCCCAAGAAACGTTCGATTTCAAGTGTGCAGGTAAACCAACCAGGCCTTTTCATACCAATAAAATAAAATAAACTCCTAAAAATAGGAGTTTATCTGTGTGTTTTCCTCCAAAAGAAGAAACCCTCCAAACACAACTTTCTACAGCTTGCAGGGTGTTGATGAACGGAACCGCTGTCTAGTTTTTGTTTTTTCGTCTTTATCAGAAAAATAAACACTCAGAATATATTTTGATTGTTGATGTTGAAATTGGTTTGTGAAATCGACCTGTTATCAAATTTGTAAAAGCCCAGATTGAAAATTTTAGAAAATTGGTGGGGATGGGCCCAAAATATCCATTGTTCTCTGATACTAATTTTTTGTTTCGTTTTCGTTTTTGCATGTGTTTTATTTTTTTCACAAATAGGTTGTCACATCAACGGGGGAAATGTTCTTGGGGGCCCGACGCTGAAATTAGGCGATTTAGAGAAAAACGGTGTGCTCGACAGCGATGCCATGTTTGATGTGATTTACTCTGGAAAAGGGAAAATGCCAGGATTCGGACAAGACTGCGCCCCAAAGGTGAACTGAATTTCATTTTTCAATGAAACAGTATTAAAGTGAAGGAGAACCGTGAAATGCATGCGCAAGCGCTCTGTCTTTCTTTCTTCTTGGGATGTTTGATTGGAGTTTTCCGGTTCGACTTCTTCGTTTACTCAGGCTGGTTGTTGCCCCCCGGCCCCCAAACAAACCAACCGGGCTTTTTTTTTGAAGGAACAGAAAGGAAAGGATTGGGCTTGGGCAATGCATCGTGTTTTTTTGTGTGTTTTTGCTGATAGATTGTTTCTTGAGGGCTGTCGCTTCTCAGACCTTTGGCATCATAGGAGTGTTTTTTTGAAGACAACGATCCTGCTTGTTTTCATAATGAGCTGTTTTTTGTTTGTTTTTTCTTCGATTTTTTTGTTCTCTTCTTTATATCGAGTGCCATAAAGCTTGAATATTTTCAGTGCCTGAAAATGTACCCATCTGCTTTCTTCACACAGGGGAAATGCACTTTCGGTAAGCGACTCAGCGATGAAATGGTTTCGGACCTGGGAAACCTCGTGGTGGAGAAGGCAAAGAACGACTGGCAATAGCACCAGCAAGACACCAAGATATTGCTGCCAGATTTTTTTTCTACGTTTCTTTTTTTTTTTTTTTTTTTTGGGGGGGGGTCGTTCTTTTCCATGAATTCTATTGGCTGAAAATTTTGTGAGGTCGTCATGTTCACGGCTCGGGGATTTTTTCGTTGTAAACGGCTCAACGGTATCTTTGTCAGTTTCTGGAAATAATTGGGCTGGATTCAAGGGTTGGTTTTTGACTTTGTGCAGCATCTCATTCTGAGGAAATTTCCTTTTTTTTGTTTTCTTCGCAAATCGATCCCCACCTATGTGTTGAGCCTTGAAAAAAAAAAGAAAAAGAAAAGTGCTGGGGTAGTTGGTGAGTTGCCTTTTCGCCAGAATGAGCGAAAAAATTAACCATGATTGAAAGACCCTCAACCCAACCCATTAGTCCAACACACACTCCAACGTTCCTCCCCCCAAGGCGGCTGAGTCTGAGGATGCTGAGTGAAAAGAGGATGAGGTTGATCAACTGTCTGTATCAGTAGCTGAATCTGAGGAGGATGCGAAACGAGAAAGAAAGAAAGAGTGAGAGAAAGACTGGAACAACTGTTGTCATTTAGTGTGTGTGCATGTCATTGGATGTTATATACTCCTTTCTCTGCTTTGTTTTTGAACTAATTCATCATCTTGAGAAGGTCGAGATGATGCAGATGTTGTCAGACACAAAAGACGCAAAAGGTAAGAGAAAAAAAGAGACTGTTCCATCTCTTTGTGACTAGTCCCCCCTACACATTTCCCCAAAACCATCCATGGTTTTTGTTTTCTTTTTTTAAACCGAAACTGGCACTGTACATCCACTGCAGGCTTATTATTCATTCAATGGAAAAAAAATACAATTGGTGGGAAAAAAAATCCCCCACAATGATGACCACCTATCCCTGCATTTTTCCTTCAGATCCCGGTGTATTTTTTTTTAAAAACCGAAACTGGCAATGTTTAAACACCATTGCCTCTCATGTCGAGTGCCCTCCCCACCAGCTGTTTGCAAACAGTTCCAGAATATGCTTGCAGCCCCTCTGTGCCATCCATCTTTCAGATATCGGCGGAGTGCTATTGCCGGTATCTACAACAGATCCATTCAATGCTTTAGATTTCAATGGGGCTTCTTGCCAAAACGCATTACACAACTGTACTTCCAAGTTTTTCAATTTTTTTTTACATCAAGAAAAGGGTGCAGGAACTACCTATTTTGTGAAAAAAAAGTGCCCAAATTGCCTGAAAGAGAAAATATCCCACTTTCGTGGCATTCAGCAATGATTTGATATTAATCAGCTAGAAAATTAGAAGCTAATAAAATAAAAAAAATAAACATTTAAACAATTAAGATTCTGATCCGTGTTTCGTTGGTTTTTGTACGCATCGTTTTTTTTCCACGTTGTGTTGTCATGTTTTCATTTTGGGGAAAGGTGTAATAAAAATGAGATTTTTGACGCTCGCTCGGTGAGGATTGCTTGGAGCAGAGAATCGATTCTGACTGGGAGTTTTGTCCCAAGATTTTGTGAATAGGGGACAACCCAAGTCATGTTTTGGACCCTCCCTTTTTATAGCCATTCACACGAGAGCGTACCGCCAACCTATTACTTTGCTGGTCTGCCACTGAAGACAGATTTCCCGACCAGACACCAGGAGGTTTTCGTGAACACGTGGGCACCTACGTAAATATCCACTAACGGAAATCTCACACGTTTTACGTATAAAAACACACAGCGCGAGCAAGGAAACGAAACACCTGCAACTATCGGCAACTCTCGCCTTTCTTGCAATCAGACCGAGCACCCACAACCATGTCCAGCGGTATGGAAAGCCTTCACATTGTCACGGTTGTCTTCAAGGTTTTGCTAGGGTGTGAGCGAAAGATGCTGTTGTGTGTCGCAGATCAGAGCGTCGAGGTCATCTACCTCCGCCGTCGCCTCAAAGCCCTCCGCCGAGACTTCAAGGAGCTGCAGGGGGCATTCGTGGCTCTCCGCCAGCGTGGGAACGGCGCCCACGCTCGCGTCGAGAGCTTCCTCTACCGGATGCCGCCCACTCCCTCCCGTCGACCCAAGCCCACTCCCCCCTCCCGTTTCGTCCGATGGCTTCGTGCCATCTGCTGTCTCCCGCCCCTCCCCGAAGAGGAAGAGATGTGGCAGGGGGAAGGGTCTTGGCTCCTTGGAGTCGAGGCCCAAAGGTACGTAAGCGCATTTCACTTGGATTCAACCAACAACAATTCCGTATGTCCGCAGAAACTCGACGTTGCACTTCACTTTTCTGATACCCTTACTCCGAAGGGTCCTGTCGCTTGTCGCTGGTGTTGGGTTCCCCTGGGAGCTGTGAAATTTTGGAGATTTCCTTGCTGCCAGAGATTCTGTCACACTTTCGTTTCGTTTCGTTCGAGGAGCGAAAGCTGAGTGAGGAGTGGTGTTTCTTTTCGACAGGCGTGGAAACATTCTCCTCACCCCGACAACTTCCATCAGCGAGCCCTCCACCCCCATCACCACCGCCGTCGAGCCCTCGCCCAGCCACTCGGGGGCTTAATTTTTTTTATTTTTTTCAATAGGGGACAGTAATGGGGTAAACTTGTGAAAGACAAGTTTTTAATAGAATAATTTATAAGTGAAATTTTTTTCCAAAGGTCCTGTTGAGCATATGTTTTTGAGTTCCTGAATAAAGTTCATGTTGGGATAATCCAGCATTGACAGTTTTCCTGTGAGTCTGACTATCCAGGATTGACAGTTTTATATGAGTCTGACTATCCAGAATTGACAGTTTTCTGTGAGTCTGACAATCCAGCATTGAAAATTTTCTTGTGAGAGTATAAAGTCAATACCAAGGTTATGGTTGTTATGTGTGCATATAAGTTGATCCAGAAACTTTGTTCTGTTGTACTCTTTCAGCTGACAATACATGTCTTGGGTGTACACCCATGTGTTGTGTTCACTTCACACATTCCAGATAGTTTTTGATTTGGTTGTGAATTCTACATAGGAGGGTGTTTCAGGCAACTTCATTGAATTTGCATTGAAAAACCACCCCACTCTGTTAGGAAAATACAGGTTGAAGATTTAGGAGGAGCTCCAATATTTCAAGTTTTTTCCCCATCTTGAAATGTCACACCAAACATCATGTCAGGCCAGTCAACACCACCCATTCCAAATTAAATTTTGATATTCAATCGTTCCCATCTAGCGCAGCCAAGTACTTTTCTACTTTATGATTTCTTTTTCCCTCCCCACCATATCACCTGGACCACAACAAATACTGTCTATACCTACAGAACAATCCTCCCTTTCTTGAAGAAACCCATTACTCATCCTCCCCCCCCCCCAAAAAAAAAGAACAGGAAAACTAGAATTTAACAAGACTATTCTTCCAGTGCCAAACCCTCGTCACAACCGTGCACAACCAACCAGCCAACTTTTCTAGGGCTTTATTAGATGCTCGAAAAAAAACAATAAAAGATTGAACTTGTTTTCGATTTTTGGGAAATGACAAGAATTTCCTGTTGTAGGAAAAATAGGTTTGGAGAGTCTTGGATGTTTCATGTGCGAGACATATGTGCATGTTTTCTCTCTTGTTTTTCTCGCATAATTGTCCAGTGGAAAGATATACCTAATATCCTTCCACTGGAAAATTGCAAGCCCTCCTTATATCATATAAGGAGGGCTTGCAATTTTTTTTTGCCTGGATCAAGACGGCGTTGGAAAGCTTGATTGCGACAACTGCAGGTTTTTCTATGCCAGGTCTTTTGGATATATCAGTCCAGAAAAAAAAGAAGGAAAAAAAATCCCACATTTGAATTGACAATTCAAGAACATCACAAACCGATGCTATATAGGTTGACCCCGAATCACACTAGTTTCCTTTTCTGTGCAAAAACAAAATAACGAAAATAAGATAACAGCTGAGAGAAGTCACAATGGACAGGTTCTGGACAAACTCTCACTTTGATCACTTTGAAGCATCATCTCCTCACTACTACAGTCTGGGATCAATCCCAATCTCAGCTTTTCCAAAGATGGATGGAATTAGAAAAAGAGTTATGTGGTGTAATACATATGGCAAGTGTAGCATGCAGCCACAGCAATTGCACATCCACCTCGTAGAAAATGAGCTTTTCAGTTGCTCAACATTTCTGGCCTACTGTACACAGAACCGTACACTCAGTTTGCCCACTTCAACACACTGCATTTCCACTGAAATTCCCAATTCTACATCGTTTTCATGTAGGAAGCTTCCCAGTTTTCCTTTTGTTTCAGTGTGGATTTCGAAAATAGTGAACAATCAGTGTGCTTGTTGGGTTCACTCGGAATGAACGCCAAGCTTCAATGTTTGCACCTCCCATTATTGATAAACATAATGGAAGCGTACTGAACTTCGAGTGCAGTACACAAAAGACGTATCTGATCCCATTAATGCACTTCCCTTGCCCCCTCCCCCCCTGGTTTCAGCAGGTTGTTTGGAATGACAATAAGTGTGTCCATTGCAATCTTCAAAATGTCGATAGCATCCTTTGCCTGAACAGAACCACCCGATACTCTCATCAGTTTGATTTTCCCCTAGAGCTTGTCCCATTGGACCACCATGCCAACAGCAAGGGTCATGTTTTCCCTCACACTTTCTGACTGAGGATGCTATAGGGGGTATAGGAAGGAATTCCTGGATCAAGATCTACTTCCACTCAATGTTATTGCACCCTTTCATTGTTGAGGAAACTTATTGGTCAGAAGTATTCGATAGGACATTCAATGAGTGTTGCTTCCCCTTGTGCCCCCCCCCCAAAGAATTTCAAAATCTAAAATGCAACTCATGCATACCCAGATACATGTGGGCAGATTGAAACAATATCGATATGTCAGCAATACCTGCTGCAATCTCGTTCTTTCCTCAAAAGAAAGAGGTGTTGTAGCACTGGCAACAGTCAAAATACTTGGCAGTTGATGCCACCACAGGAGCAGCGCCACTGCCAGTTCCACCACCCATGTCTGCCTATGAGAACATCGACTCACATTTGTGGATTCAAGCACACTCACTCATTGAAATCCTCCTCGACAAAAAAAAGTAAAAATATATGGGGAAATGCATATGAGGAGATGCATCTCAACAGATGACTAAGGTTTCAATGGCATTGAGCCCTATGTCAGCATAACATCCTACCGGTATGAAAATTGAATTTGTTTTTTCCATATTTATTTTTTTATCTAAATCTTTTCTCTGGGATGTTTTTGGGGGCTATTAATGCGGGATATGCTGGGTCAGCCTCAAAGAGGTGGGATTATTAATGGCGTCCAGTTTTAGAGCTGTCGCATTTTTCGAAATGGATCCTGCGAATCCCTCAATGCACCGAGGGCAGCCCGTTCGAACGGAATTAATTCATGGAAATGTGTTACAGGATGACTCTTAATAATAGCCAATATTTGCTCGCTGTCATTTTCCTTGTCTGACTCATCGTTCTGGATCAGAATCATTTCAATCGGAAGCCTTTGCATGTCCAATCTTCTGGTCAGGTAAGCCTCTCTAAATTTAGGAAAAATACTTTAGAGAATGAGGGACACCTACGAATGCTGCTCGACTCCCCTCGTCTATGTCATAGATCTTCCAAAACTCCAGAAGAAAGGCATCTCAATCAATCAATCAATCAATCAAGGATTACATGTTGCCATGTACATTATTCAGAAAGCCATCTATCGAGTTCAAGACCTTCCTGAGCTGATCCGCCATCACCAGCGACATCACGCGCTCTACCCAAGGGTCGAGACATGTTTTTGCCATCCCTTGAATCCCTCTGATCATCACTGGCGCTGTACTTCTACCAGCTCAAAGCCCCCGCCCACTGCCGCCTAGCTGGGCAATTCGTGAAACATTGCTTTTTGTGTAATCCACTGCGAGAACTGCCTCGTCCAAGCGTGACTTGACGTAGTGGGCTTTTTTGAGGTGTTGAGTCTCTGGTGGCGCTCCTTTCTGGCGTTACGATGGAAGACTTCAAACCATCATGTTCCATCATCACCATCGTGCTGCGCAGCTTATGCTTGCCATCGACACGCTGAGAGTGTGCTGTGAAAGAAAGGAAGGATCGACTTCCATGAGGTCCGTCATGGTAACCAACCATGCTGTTTTTGCTTTTCGTTTGTTTTTGTGACCCGAACGCACATCGAGACCAGTTTGCTAACTAACCCTAACACTAGTAAAAACAGGGCCGATTTACCACTTTTTTTTACCGAAAACTGGTAAAAAATCACGCTAATTTCAAGAAACTGAGAGAAAAAGTGGTAAAATAGAGGATTTCACCTCAAACTGGTAAAATTTACCACAATCTGGTAAAAATTTACCATATTCACGAAAAATCGCCGCAACATGGTAATAATTTACAAGATTCACAAGATTTTACCAAAATATGGAGAAAAAAAAATCCAGAATGCGCTGCAATAAGTGCGATCAGAGGTTATCATACACGCGACAAGGTTATCGACCAAGGCGATCTGGTTGTACTTCTTGCGAGGTCACGAAACCCACGAGGGCAAACAAGCTACGAAGCGAACCAAGGTCCCATCACAGTTTTCCAGTTTTTTTTTCCAGGAAAGGCGCAAGGCCTATCGCGGTTGGTTGGGGCGGTGTGCAGACATCTCTCAAACATCGAGATTCTTTTTGTGGTCGATGATCACGTCAAAGGCGACGGGATAACAGCAAGTCTCGTGACAGTGATGGCTGGGGTTGTACCTCTTGCGTGGTCACGAAACCCACGAGGGCAAACAAGCAGCGAAGCAAACCATAACAGTTTCCCAGGAAAGGCGCGAGGAGAACCTTCCCCGGTTGGTTGGAGCGGTCTGCAGACATCTACTGAACAGCGCCAGTAAGAACAAGCCAAAAGCGACGAGACAGTAAGAGGTCTCGTCAGAGGGGAGGACATAAGACTACGAGGTCATGTGCTTCTATTGCCAGTGGGTAAGTTTTAACAGCAGCTCCCTGAAAACAATCCATTTGGCCATTTTTTTTTTTTCTTCTTGGGATATACCGGTTAGAATCATATTGGAGTTCAATTGCACATCGCAAAGTGAAACCAATGGTCTTTCTTTTAATCGATAAAATTCCTTTGTTTTTGTTCATACAGTTGTACTTTCTCACGAGAATCAATCTCACACGACCAGGCCATACCCTGCACACCAGAAATCCCCAGCAAGATCACTAAGGTTATTTCTCCAGTTTGGGTTGTTTCTGATTTGAAGTTTTCTTGATATACAGACAACAAGATGAGGCAGTGCTTCTGATGAATTGACAGAGAAAGAAGGTACTTTCCACTGAGAGTCGTATTTGAATTGTGATTATGCAACTCCTGGTTATAATCTTGGGGTCCAAACAGGGAAGAAATGGGCAACCCTAATCCTACCGTGCAGAATTTTGGAAGGGTTCTGCAAACGACGATCCCCACGGTGTGCTTCGGCTCTTGCCAGCCTGGCACAACATGCACACCATCATAAGAATCTATTCAATGGGAACAGGATGCCCATTGACTTTCAAACAAGCGGAGTGGACTTAGGTTTTATTGTTTTTACAGCTTTTCGCAGAATCGGGGAGTTGCAGTTGGATCACTACATGGCAGCGATCACTCGGCAATTCAGAGCTGGCCGTTGCGAAAGAAAGAAGGAAACAGTTGGGCAGGTGGAAGAGGATGATCGATCAAACAAAACAAGCTGCCGCTGATGAAAAAAAGTGGGTGATAAAAAATAGTAACACATCTCTGTGCGTGTGTTCTTTCAATTTCCTCTCAATTCACATGTTGAGGAAAATCCACAAAACCACGACAATATCGCTTTTGAAGGTGTAACAAGATAACATATAACATAGAACAAAATTCCCTCCTCCCTCTCAGGTGCAGTCTGATGATTGTAATGTTTGCTAATTTTTATCATTTCAATGCTGCTGCTGGTGATGGCAATCCTTATCTTCTGTGGAAAGGATCGTTTCCTCCACCAACAATTGGAAAAAAGAGCAGAGACCTGTTCTTCTTCGAGAACAGGTTTGTGGGAGGAGCTCTGGGTATTGCAGTTCTGGGGTTCAGACATGAGGAATGCAGGTGCCTGAAAAAGAAACCAGGAATGCAGGTGCCTGCTTATCACCCACTTTTTTTTTTTCTCTGTTTGAAACCCTGCCCCTGGCAAACAGAAAGAAGCAAAGGAGGGAGGGAACTTTTGCGGGATACACAGATTGGTCACATTTTTCCATTCTTTCTTTATTTTCTTTTACTTTGTTTTATGGAGAGATGGTGAATATCCAATCAATGGGACAGTTTGGATCTCGGATCTCACATTCTGAACAGGGACACAGTGCCAACGATACCATCAAGGGAATATATTATATATATATACGAGAAGAACTTGTTTCTTAGATGAGCAAAGTGGTTGCAGGAGATGGGTGGTCTCCCCCAGTTCTAGTTTCAGATCGGAGTAGTGATAGGAAGAAGAGTTCCAGGGACAGGAATATTAGATCTGAAAATGATGGGAAACAGGATTTCAGGGCAACGGGGGGTTGTTGAATGTGGGGGCAGTGGGGGGTTGGATGCGTGGTTTGGCTCTGTAAAATTATTACTCAATGAACTTGTTTCCCGTTTCGATAGTTTTGCCTGTTACCAATTACCAAATTTTCACAATTACCAGTTTTCCTGAAACTACCAGATTTTCAAAGTGCATCACTTTTCGAATTTACCAGATTACGACCACGATTACCAGTTTTTAAAATTACCAGATTCTTGAAATTACCAGATTTTCAAAAGTCGTCACATTTCGAATTTACCAGTTTACGACCACGATTACCAGTTTTTTCACCTCCCCAGAAAACTGGTAAATTCTAATAATGTGGTAAAAAAAACTGGTAATCGTGGTCGTAATCTGGTAAATTGAAAAACTGGTAAACTAAAAAAAAACACGAAACAACTGTTGGAACTTCGTGCAAAAACTGGTAAATAAACTGGTAAATCGACCCTTTTTTTACTAGTGTAATTCTCTGCAGTGTTTCGTGGCCTGCTTCCTTGGGCTGAAGAAGAAGCGGCGGCGGCGGCGGGGTTGGTGGCTTCTGTTCAAGAAAACCGCCGGTGACAGTGATCTATAGATCGCCATATACAAGCAAAAAGATATGTACAATATTATCATAAAGACCTCAAAACGGATGCTGTTCCGTCACGACAGCCGGCCGGCTTGCGATTCCGCGATATATATATATTTCATATACTGTAACTACTGTCTTGTTTTGTTTTTGTCAACCCCCCCCCTCATGTGTTTGCAGATTAGAGAGCTGTGAAGAAGCCAAGGTTGATGCCGCCGCCGCCGCCACAATTGAGTTTCCCGTTCCCCATCGCCCCTGTAAAAATAAAAAAAGTAGTCATATTTGCCACCAAAATAGTCATATGCACCGAAAACTTTTTTTTTAAAGGGGGCGGTGGTGGTATTGATCATCCGCTGAATATGCATTCCAGTGGATTTTTTTTTTTTTTTTTTGTTCAGATGTTATGGAAAGCCTCCAGTTACTGATAGATTCCTTTTCTGCTTCCAGGGAGAATAGTGACATGTGGCGATACATGTGACATTGTATCGATGGAAAGGAGCCCAGATGCCAAGTCATTGGGAAACCAGGAGGCTCTTGGGAACTCTGCCCACCCAAAGACGATGAACCAGAAACTGCTTCTGAAGGGCTTGAAACCGAAAAGCCCCCTCCAATGGGGACAGTGGCTTCCGGAAGAATCGTCAGCAGAGTAACTGTAGATAGCCAGCTCAGAAGTACTTTCTTATCCCTATCTTAAAATGAAATCTCATTTTTGAAAGAGGACCCATCTTGGGCCCACTTTTGGTTTTCTTACATTTTGGGTTTCTTAATTTTAGGTTTCTCTAATTTTTTTTTTGTGATCCAATTTTTATGATACAAATTTTAATTTTGGGTTTTGCTGTGCTGTTCCAGGAAACGCTTCCTGTGTGTGCCCTGACTCGTATAAGGGCAAGTCCTTTACAGATTGCGTGGATATTGGAGGAACGAACAAATGTCAAGTAGATAGTACGAGGGTTGTTCCATAAGTTTGTAACATTCGATACTTTTTTTTCGAATTTTGATATGAAATTTTGTACACACTATCTTTCATGAGATTCATTGAGACCCTGAAAATTTGGCGTAATTTGACTTATCAGTGTCACCGTTACAAACAAAAAAAGACAGTCGACTCCATAGTTCAGTCAGAAATAGCGATGCAGAGCTCCAAGGGGGCATCGTTTTCCAAGGAAGCCAAACGCGACGAAAACCCACTAAAATTTGCAGACCACTTTGAAAGAGTGTAAATATCGTTGCTACGAAGTACGGAAGTGATATCAAAAGTGGAGAAAGCACAAAACATGCCTCACGGTCTGACAGACTTTCAGATTTTTGAAAATGTGATCAAATCCTTGGCTTAGTCATGAAAAATAAACGAAAAATGTTGGAGACATAGAAAATAGGCTAAATTGAGGTTTGTATTTGATCCATGCATTTTTTTATGATAAATTAGGCCTTAGCAGAGTCTCTTCAAAATGCAAAATGGGTCCCACAATGCACCAACCCAGATTTCTCAAGTCAGAATGGGAACAGTGGCCTCTTCTAGCTTTGAATTGGTTCCCTAACCCCCCAAATCACTAAACTTGGTCACTAGTGACTTT
This sequence comes from Bryopsis sp. KO-2023, assembly GCA_030272585.1. Taxonomy (NCBI): domain Eukaryota; kingdom Viridiplantae; phylum Chlorophyta; class Ulvophyceae; order Bryopsidales; family Bryopsidaceae; genus Bryopsis; species Bryopsis sp. KO-2023. The sequence continues at coordinate 2,920,747 of BSYQ01000004.1, read as the reverse complement.
TTCTTGCTTCCTGAGTTAAAAGAAGAGTTGAGAGGTAGCTGTTTTTGAAATAATGGTACGCTTTTATCCGTTTTCTTTCGGATTTTATACAAATTTTCTTGGACGCTTGTAACGGTGCCACTGATAGATCAAATTACACCAAATTTTGATGGCCTCGCTAAAACTCATAGATAATGATGTGTGCAAAATTTCATATCAAAATTCGAAAAAAAAGTGTCGAATGTTACAAACTTATGGAACAACCCTCGTAAGCTTTTTTCCTCAGGATAGTCATACAGAAACTTCCTTGATGAAGGAAACAAATGACTATTGGGTTGCATTTTACTGCAAAATTCTTTTAATGAATGTTCGTCTTTTAATTCAGGCTTTTGGTAAGAATGTGGATGAAAACCTGCTGTCACGAACAGTTTCTCTCTTGTGCTGTCTGGAAGAATAACCACTGATAAGGAGCAGTGTGCTGTCCTCTTCCGGTATGTTCACAATATATATTTATATATATCGCTCAAGAGATTCAGCCATCCCGCTGTGTAGGCAACAAACTGTTTCAGCGGGTTTTTTTTTCTGCCCTTTTTCAATGAAAGTTTGTTTTGAGAAATTCCACTAAGCAAGTTGGTTTTGAGTTGTATGGATATCTCCGAAGAAGCTGTCTCCACAGGATCAGGCTTGAGATGTTGATAATGGCTGCTTTGCTGAATGCGCACCACAATCACGGGGAACCAATGCTCCCTGCCATTCACACACAATGACGAGGTAAGCTGCACATCCTTACCAATAGGTTTTGATACATAATGCCAAATAGCCGGATATATGAATTTACTTGAAAAAATCCTTGAATTTTATTTTTTTTTGATTTTCAGAGAGCAATCGACTGTATTGATATCGACGGCAAAGAGCAATGTATGGTTGCTGATGGATCATTTGAGGAGTGCTCCCCTGCTTCCAAGCGCTTCTTTGGAACCCAGAAGAGGAGCCCAATGTCACTGAGCCTGCCATCAGATTCAGGCTTTCTTTACAGGTAAAGGTAAAGGAACTTGCATACTTTTCTTTGTTTTAATTTTTCCAGTATTTATCTGTGTGTTTTTTTTCCTGGATGGTTTTTGACATTTGATTTTTTTGCTTCTTGCAATTGATTTTGGGATGGTTCGTTGAAGGCAGGTTCATCTGGGGTTATTTCCAAAAAAACAATATATACAACAAGAAACGAAAAATTCTCTTATACTAATTTTTGAATCATGTGAGATATATGAAAATAAAATGCTGCATAACTAAAAAAGTTTCACAAAGGGTATGCGGAAGCTACGGGCACAGCAACTACTAGTGAATTTGTCAGATTATTTATTGCTTCCAGCCAGCGGGTAACCAAACGGTCTGAAGGAATCTTGGTGATACTGTTGGCAAATTGATTCTTCGGGGAATGGAAAGCAAATAGCATAGGTTTCTGCAAAATCTTGGTGTTCTGTCAGGGAGCTCTCCTGAGGTCGAAAAGGAAATTAGTTCTGTGGGTGAGAAAATCCATAAAGGAGATGTCAGAAGAAGTAAGGGACCTCCTCAATGTTGCTTCTCCAACCCATTTTGTTATTTTTCTCAGTCCTGGATTTTAGAGCCTTGAACCCACCAATCCTTTTTTTAATTGAAATTCATGCATTCTTTCCTCACACCTGTATATATATATGACAGGTTTCAGAGGTTGATTTTAAGAGGCCTCCAAGCAGAAATTGGAAGCCCTACGGCAGGGGATGGAGATGAGTTGGACGATCTTTTAAAGGAATGTGAGGAAATGCAGCGCAGCATCACTGCGATGGAATCTGCACATTATGCAATCACTGATGAACTGCAAAGGTGGTCCTGAAACAAATTGCCTGTTTTTTTTTCATTCTAGATATTCACCCCACCACTCAGATTCACCTTGCCATGGAACAATGATTGAATCCCAGAATTTTTCAGTGAATCTTTCTAGACATGGAAAGGCTTTTTATATATCCACATGTAATGAAGTGTAGATTGCTCTTTGGAACAAACGTCTACGCAAGCAAGTGTATTTGTTGAATGTTTTTTGCTGGAACGAAATAAAACTTGTGTGGATGGTGCAGTGTGAAGTTTTATCTTTAGACATGACCTTGATTTCATACAGGAGATGTCAATAGAAGCAATCCTTCGTGGATAACCATGGCAATCCTAAGTTCCTCCATGATCAGAAAGATGAGGTATTGGCAGCCACACATACTGTTTTGTTTTTTTTGGATTTAAAGACATTTAAATCCCTCGAAACGATTATGAGCGCGTGGCAGTATGCAATAGCTAACTTTTGTATGTTTCGAAAGGGCGTCAGCATTTCCCAAGCAAATTCAGGGAGCATTTGAGGTATGGTGGGTCACCGCTGCCTGGAAAGGAGCCAAGGTTGATTCGCGTGTGTTGGGTCGATTATGATGCTTTCGCCTCTGCAACCGCCAGAGCGTGACGCTGAGAAATCAGGAGAAATCAGGGCCAGAAGAGGGTGACAAGGATTGCTTTGAGGTGATGCGTACATTGTCAACATTCTGTTTGTCCCAGCTGGAAACAAAACACCACAAGAAACACCACAAACTCCTTTCGGCAGCCGCCGCAACTGTTCAGCCACACTGCAACGTTCTCGTAATCGAGTAGTGCTCTTTCGCCTTCTGACCAACTGACGGGAAAAAAAGCCTACACTGACGGAAAGAGCAAGAAGCCAATCCATGGAAAAAATAACAGCAACCCAACCCACACGTACGGAAAGAACAAGCAGAAAGAGAATCCACATCGATTTACACACACTGACGAAAAGTAGGAAGCAAGCCAATGGAAAGAATAAGCAGCAAACCATCCACACTGACGGAAAGAGCAAGCAGCAAAACATTCCACATCAATTTACACACACCGACGGAAAAGCAGCAAGCAAAGCTGATCTTAATTTCTTTTTTTAAGGAGACGGGGAAGCACCCCCAAGTCGATAGTTCAACTTTGGCAAGAAGAACTTGAAGTTAAGTAATACTACGAAGCTAGCGAAACAAGACACTAAACCGATCCCATCTCTGGCCTGGAGCCCACTAGGAACGTTTTGATGGTGATAGTGTGCACAACAACGTCGTAATGATATGACTTGTTGAGAAGACGTCTCGACGTTTAATTTTGGGGGGCTTCGTCCATGTCTGACATCGGGACAGCTCCCATGTCTGACATGAGGAGGGAGTCGAAATTTTCGCCGCCGACGGAATCGGTGCGCGAAATTTTCGATTCCTTGTTGCCGAGGATTGCGATTGTGTACGGAGGAGCGTTCTTTGCATTACTGGTAAGCGTCGACGCCCAAAACATTGCGACGAAGGAAAAACAAGTGCCTACCAAGAGCTATTCACTGAGGAATGGGTCGTAACTGGACCCTAGCGCCCAACACACCCACATATAAACCTTTTCAATCTTTGCCCTTGAAATTGAGATTGAAAATTGAAAAAATCCAGCTCAATTTTGTTACTTTTAGAAACCTCCACAGTTGCATCCTAGATGGAAAAAAAAACTAGTGAATGTGCCTTGGTTTCTCTTGAAGATGGATTTTTTCTCAGTTTTTAGTTTCTATAAGGAAATTCCATCTTCAAGAGAAACCGACATGCTCCATGTAAAAGTAAGGGAGAGCATCAGGGCGCACTGGCCCCATTTAGACCGAGAAAATTAAATCCAATATCAATCGCATGATAAAAAAACCTATCGCCAAACCTATCGCCCTGGATTTTGAAAAAAAACAGGTTCCTAAGGGACCAACTGTCCCCAGTAAATCCGCGGAGAAAAAAAAAAGGGATTGAAAAACCTCGCTCGAACTACAAATTTGTTTTAAAACTGGTGGGAACATATATACATTTTCTGATTGGCTGTTGCTCAACTTGTGCTTGGCTGGATGTGTCAGAATCTGAGGAGAGTTTCTGCCAAATCGGCGGTGCCATGCAAGAAGGGAGCAAAAGAGATCCAGAGACCGAGCCAGGCCAAACGGGTAGGGACAAAAAAATGCCAATCTTCAAAAACTTCAAAAACTCTGAAAGCCAACCTGATTTAACCTTTGAGAAAAGAACAAAAAAAAACTGTTAATTACTTTGATGCGAATATCCGGCAGCCTGGATATTTTTCGGATATCCAAACTGAGAGAAAGAAAAAATTATGAGCTGAGATTTACGCAAACATGTTTCATCTCCAAAATCCGGAATCCAAAGACAAAAAAAAATAGAATCTTGTTTGGTTTTTGTTTAGCTTTCAATTGAATAATTCTTGTGAGCACTGGATGTATGTTGTTATGTTGATTCTGACTGGAAAAAAACTGATATCCTCACAACACTACACACATGTATTAATTCTCTGAGATTTATGTTTCAGGTGGTTCCACCTCCATGGCTGCCACATCCACAACCCCTCCCCCTGCTGACCCACCTTTTCCGCAACTTTCAATCCGTGTGCCGGATCCCGATCCCACTCCCACCACCACTACCCCTACCACCCCACCTGCACGAGCCTTCGACTGGAACAAAGTAGTCGAGGACTACTATTCGTTCGAAGGTAAGAAAGAAAAAAAATATGTTGAAATAAAATAAATAAATAAATAAATAAAGCTTTGATAATGAAATCAGTCTTGGTCACATCCAAGGTGTGTCAAGTGTGGAACAAAATGAGGAAATTTTTTGAGAAGTGCCGAAAAAAATTTGCCAATTCTGCAGAGTTGTTTGTGGCTAATGTGTGATTTATTGCAGTTAGTCTTTTATGGGGGGAAAAAAACAGGGTTCGAGAAAATGTGCTGATTTCTATTGCAGGGGGCTCTGCTCCTGGTGATGGTGTCGCTACTTCTGGTGGTGATGGCAAAGCTGACGGTGATGCTGGCGGTGATGCTGGTGCTGATGGTCCCCAAACTCCGAGAACTCCCTCCACCCCGCCTGCACGTGCCTTCGATTGGGAAAGAGTAGTCGAGAACTACTATGCTTTCGATGGTAAGAAAAAACATCCTGCTGAAATATAAAAAGGAGGAAAAGAAATAAACAGAAAATCTTGACATGCCTTGAATGTAGCCAAGACTGATTTCAAGTGTGGAACAAAATGAAAACAACTTAACAGATCGTCGAGAAAATTTTGCCTTCAAAAATAAAAATACAACACCTGAAAAAAAAGCACACATCAGTTGCTTTGTTTTTTGCAAACTCTGCTTGAGAATTGCTTGCTGGGAATTCCACAAGCAAGTGTTGACCTCGATATTCCAAATGAGATGTTTAACCCGGCTGCACAGTTGTGGGGCTGCGAGTTTACTTGCCAGCACCAGGTATCACTTTTTTTGATTAGGCTAGGTTGTTTTCGATTCTCAACACCAATCAAGAATGGACACCGGCGGTATTGCGTGATCTAATTACATATATATAATTGAACATCACCCATTGCCAATTCTGCAGAATTATTTGTGGCTACTTTGTGATTTATTGCAGCTAGTGTTTTAAGAAAAAAAAAACAGGGTTCGAGAGAATGTGCTGATTTCTGTCGCAGGGGGAACTGCTTCTGATGGTGCCGCTGGTGCTACTGGTGCTGCTGATGTTGCTGGTGCTAAAGATGGTGCTGGCGATGCTGCTGCTGCTTCTCATGGTGTTGGTGGTGCTGGTGGGGGTGAAGGGGAGGTCAGCCAGGGCCTTCCATTGTCCTTGACATCCTCGGCTCCTAAACTGACACGAATCGGGGAGGAGTTTGAAGTCAAGACCATCATTGCGCTTGGTGGTGATCAAGTCGACGGGGTGCCAGTGACGGTCACAATTTTGGCTGATCATGGGAAAGCAAACCAAGCTGAAGTCATGGGCTCTCAAGGATGTGCGGATGGTGAGGCCAGAACTCTTAACGGCACCAAAAAAAAAATCAGAGTGAAAAGAAAACAAGTCTTTTGCATATTGTTGAATTTCTGTGAGAATCATATGTATGCATTTCAGATATTTACCCCTTTGCCCCGCCCCCCATTTCACATTTTTGAAGAAGAAAAATCAGTCTTGATTTGTCACTTATAATTTTTCTGGAAATGTCTATTCAGGTAGTCGGAGCTTTCTGTTGGGAAGGGAAGTCATGAAATCGGACGACAAGGGCGAAGTGAAAGTCCATTTCCGGTTCAACTCTGCAAAAGTTGGAGATTCCAACGTCAAAATTACTGCAGGTAAAGTTGTTTGCTTTTAATAACCTTTTGTTAAACCTGTTTTCTGAAGCGTAATAATGTTAATCATGATGATTTTGTGTGTCACATGAAATAAAAATACCTGAAGTAGGGAAATATATGCCCTCCAGCAGAAAACCATAATTTTTTTTTTGTGTAAAGAAGCCCACAAAAACAGTCCCCCTCAATTTTCTCTCCCCAGAATGCTTTTACCCTTTCAGATTCAACACTGAAATACTGAAATTATATTTTTTTAATTTTTTTTCTTTCAGATGTGCCTGGAGGAAGCAATGTTGTCGAGATGTCCATCCCAGTTGTGGAGAAGCGAAAGACTGTCCGTGTTGCCAAATCGTCTGCCACTCAAGCCAAGGAAAAAACAGATCAGGTGCAAGGACCCCAGTTTCCACAGGCTGTTCCAGGAAGCAATGTTGTTGAGCAGAGTGCCGCTGTTGGAAAACTTCTAGCTGTGGTGTCGTCGAATGAAAGCATGCCCAAAAAGAAAAGGTATGTGGAAAATAAACCCAGAAATTGCCACTGTTGTCCTCTTTTATGCTCACATTTTTCTATTTCAGAGTGGAATATAATTACTCATCTAGGTTGAAAGCTCCATGTTTTTCCACTGTCATTTCTCTTGTGTTTAATGTGTGTTTTTTGATGTTGACAACTGGACTGCATCCATGTAGGCTGAGGGTCAAAACAAGCCAACAAGAAACAAGATCAGCTCCAGCACCATCCTCGCACCAAACAAATGCTCCAAACACCCAAACTGATGGAAAACATGCGGATCCTAGTGCCGGACAAACCTGGATTCCTTTCCAAGGAGGTGCAATGCCGATCGGGAGTCAACATGGTAAGTCATCTCTAATTCTCACTCTGGATTTTTCATTTTTTTTTTCTCCTGAGTGCAGCCCCCTCCCTCCCTTTCTTTGATTTTTATCCGAAATGTCATTTTTCAAGCATTCCTTGTGCAGTGTTTAATTGCTGAATGTGTTTGTGTGTGTGTGTTTTAGGAGCAGATTTAAAGAAGAAAAAAAATGTTGTCCGCGTTCCTATCCCTGTTCCCGTTTCTGTTTCTGTTCCTCAAGTCCCCGTCTCCGTCCCTGTCCCTGTCCCTGTCCCTGCCCCTGTCTCCGTCCCTCAAGTCCCCCAAGTGCTCGATGATCGGATGGAAGTTGATAATGGTGAGAATGATTTAAAAGCTGGAAAAATCTCATAGGCTGACTCAGAAATAAGCCTCCGTATGATGATAATGTTATATTGGCTCTCTACCCAAGCAGCAATAAGAAAAATCGCTGACCGGAACGCTGATCTGGGTAATCCCCAAAAAAATTGCTTATCCGAATTCCTTAGCCGACTAGACATCAAGATTGAAACCAAAAGGTGTTTGGGTTCGATTCCCAAAGGTTTCAACAATATACTGCCACAGAAAATAAATATGTGTTTACCCTTTTTTTTTTGCTGAGCTGGCTGCTAAATATGTGTGTATGTGCAGATTTGGAATTTGACTTCACCCCTCTCCCCACCCCCATGATCACGGACGCGGGTAAGTCCATTACGGTTGTTCTTCAACATTGAATTTTTGCAGTTTTTGTTTCCAGAGGGCACTGGGCAGTTTCAAATGGGATTTCTGCTAGGTTTGCTTTATTTTAGATGCTACTGTGGAGGCACCTGTGGAAAGTGAATATATGAAGCTAAAGTTTTTCTCAAAGGGCTTGGCCTAAGACAGCCTTTGTTGGGCAAATCTGCCTAATGTTAATTAAACAGTCCATCATTCATTTATATATATATAAATATAAAATTGTATTTGTATTCTTTTCTGGAAAAAATAGCTTTCTTAAATAATATATAAAAAAAGGTATAAACCTGGTTTTTTTGTTTTTTTTTCAGATCTGAGCGTTCCACACGCGGGCGACAAGAGGAAGGCCTCCAGAGAATTCGCTGTCCTTGCTCCTCGGGGGTCAAGGAAAGCGAAGAGGCGCAAGGTATCACTGGCCCCCAGGCAGATTAATATCCAGTTAGCACTCACGCTGACTGGATATTACTGGGGGCCAGTATGGGATTATAAATCCCAAGAATGTTAAAAAAAAAAAAAAGATATAGTTAGGGGGAGGGTTTTTTTTCTTTGAGGTGAAAAAAAAAAAAAAAAAAAAATGATTCCAAAAAAAAAGAAAAACTGAAAAAAAAAAAAAAAACAAAAACAAAAAAGAATCATTCACCCAAAAAAGAAGATCGTGGGCTTACGTGTGTAGGTTCATGATCGGGGAGGGGGCAGACTTAGAGGGGGGGAAAAAAAAAAAAAAACCAAAAAAAAAAAAACTAAAAAGAAAAAGACCCAAAGCAACGTCTGTCAGTTGCTTTGGGGACCAAAAAAATGGGGGGGAGTAATCGAGTCATACGTAATTAACCAATGGTACCACTGTAAAGAATGAAAAAAAAAAAAAAATGGGATAATTTTGTCAACCTGGGTCCAAGAACGGGGGGGAGAATATATAGATACTTTGGATGGGCTGGTGGATCAGAGTGATGGATCGGAGTGGATCAGAATGGATCGGATTGGATTGAATGAATGTGATGGTGGATCGGATTGGATTGAATGGATGGGCTGGTGGATCAGAGTGGATTGAATGGATGGGATGGTGGATTGAATGGATGGGCTAGTGGATTGATGGATCGGAGCGTTGGAGGAGAAGATCACAGCGGAGAAAAAGTGCGGATTGTGAGGGAAATCAGTGGAGGACAATTATGTGTTGGAGATCAACACATGGCTGTGATTTCTTATTGTTTATTTTTTTTTTTGCATGCGATTCTTTATTTTTGATATTTGGAGGCAGCGAATTATTTATTCTTTTGATGCATGCAAAACATTAATCTTTATTTTTGATTTTCGATTCTTGGATTCGGCAGATTCCTTATTTTTTATTGATGGGCAGCAAATTTTTTATGGATGCAGTGGATTTTTTATTTTTTTATTGATGGGCAGCAGATTTTTTATTCATGGGCAGCAAATTCTTTTATTTTTTATTCATGGGCAGCAGATTCTTTATTTTTTATTGATGGGCAGCAGATTGATTGATTCTTTATTCATGGGCAGCAAATTCTTTATTGTTTATTTTTCATTGAATTCTTGATGGATGCAGCGGATGGGCTTGAACGATATGGTAGGGAAATATTGGATTTTACGGCACAGAAAAAAAAGGATACTTTTTTGGGGATTTTTTCTTCCCCCTTGAAACCCAGAAAAAATATTGGACAATTACCACCAACCTCTGTTTGGATGAGGTCGGCGGTGATCGACCAGAATCTCCACCTCAAACATGGGTGGTCAATTGGGTAATGGGGGGAAGTGGTTGGGCAACGAAACAGGTTGCATTTGGAAAAAAAAAGATTCTGGGAATTTTGGTGGAGAACGAAAAAAAAAAATCAGGTTTATGAATGGACAAGCAAAAAAGGTTCTGGGAATTTTTATGGAACCATGGGAACCCCCGAAAAAAAGGTGTATGAAGGGAAAAAAAAGGAATAAACTGGCAAAAAGAGAGAGCAGAATTGAAGTGGGGATTAAGGAACAAATAAAATAAACTTCTCGGACATTCTATTTCATAAAGATAGAATTTCTTTTTCTTCCCTCCAAAACCTAAAAAAGAAAGTGTCAGGTGCATGACCACCAACCTCTATTTAGATGAGGTCGGCGGTGATGGACTGGGCAGCCCCACCTCAACATGGGTGGTTGAGAAAGGTTTCGGGGGGAAGCGGAGGAGAACACAACAGGTTGGGATGGTTTGATTCCTTTTTTCAGTGAGGGGTTTGCTGGCCTGGGGAATTTATGAGCAGGGCTTTGGATACATTTGGAGTGAAAAAAAAATCACTGTTTGAAGGTGTGTGGTTTTCAAGAGTGAATCTGGGTTTTAACAGGTGGATTTCACTGGTCCATAAAATGGAATGGCATATATTTACACTTGACTTTTTTCAAGTGGAATACAAGGGCTTTTTTTTGCCCACCCAAAAAATATCAGTGTAAGGTGCATGACCACCAACCTCTATTTGAATGAGGTCGACAGTGGTCGACTCAAAACCCAAAACTGGTGGTGGAAAGGTTTTTGGGGGGCCAGTGATGGGGACCAGAAAAAAAGAAAAATTTAAGTTGGAACAGAATTGAATGATGAGGATCAGAAGAAAAAAGAATGGGCTGGTGTTTTGAGAAAAGCCTCAGTTTTCAAAAAGAGGGGGAGTACAGGAATGGGGTAATTGATGGGAAAAAATTGACAGGAGTGATACTTTTTCTATGAAGATGATAGTACGGACAAAATTTGGGTTTTTGTTGTTTTGATGGGCCACCCCCTAGTCTCCCTCACCTCCCTGGATTAAAAAAAGCACGAGGAACTGGACGGTGGATCGCAACCAACCTCTATTTTAATGAGGTCGGCAGCGATCAACCCAAAAATGGGCAGGGTGTGGGAGGATCAGTGAGGGGGCCAAAAGGGGGTGGTTAAAACAGTCCAAAATTTGGATTTGTAAAAATGTTTTGGACAGTGAAAAATGTTTCTCAGTGTGTTTTGGAGTTACTCAAATAGACCAATCTTGCATTTTGCAGTTTCAGAATCCCAACGATCCCAATTTCCTAGCGAGTGCATCCAGGAATGCTATTGCATAATATATATATATATATATATCATATTAGTCAGCCTGATGAAAACCCAATTTGAAACTCACATGCAAAAAATGAGATTTTGTATGAGATGCCAAACTCATCCAGCCCAGCCCAGCCCATCGCTGCATATATATCAGAATTATACTCTATATGTAATCTGTAAGTTTTTGTTGAAGGGAACTATGGGCCACAGACCAACCCCCATTCGATTTTCGGTTTCTTAAAAAAAACTAAGGTGGATGGGCTGTGGATTCCGCAACCCTTTTTTTTTTCCTTGCAAGGACCAATTGGTCCTTCTTGTTTGGCTGTTGATAGATCTGGTGAGCAAAGAGTCGTATCAGTTTCTGGACAACCTGCAAGAGGAGGCAGAGAATGCGATGGTTCTGGATGGTGAATGTGGCGATGGGTCTGACAGAGCCAGTGGCAGCTGCTTTGACACGTGACCGATCACTAGACGCATATGTCAATCTGGGAGCAATGATTTCCGAGCTTGTGAAGAAAATTTTGCTTTGAAACTTTAGAAATGACTTCAAGTCATCTTAATGTACCTTTTTTTTTTGGTACACCCTCGAGAGAAAGGAGAGAAATCTCAGGGCTGCTCCCCTGACTGACAACCGAATCGGCTTCATAAATCATAAATCATAATCATAATTACAACCCACAGCAAAAGAGAGCCATCACCCTCTATCAACCGAATCGGCTTCAAATCTTCAGCAATGACCACTGATGTTTCCAGGAAGTTCAAGAAGAGTTGTTGTGCTTGGCTCAATGCCAGGGGTCACATGAGATCAGAAATTTCCCGTCCATGACTGCGAAACGTCTGATGGAAGTCGTCGATGCGGTGAAATGTGGGTCTGGCAATGGTGATTGGCTGCAGGAAACTGTCAATGCTGGATTATCCTAACATGAAGTTTATTCAAGAACTCCAAAAACATATGCTCAACAGGACCTTTGGAAAAAAAATTCACTTATAAATTATTCAAAAAAGTTTTAAAAACTTGTCTTTCGCAAGTTTACCCCATTACTGTCCCCTATTTGAAAATAAAAAAAAATTCAAGCCCCCAAGTGGCTGGGCGAGGGCTCGACGGCGGTGGTGATGGGGGTGGAGGGCTCGCTGATGGAGGTGGTCGGGGTGAGGAGAATGTTTCCCCGCCTGTCGAAAAGAAACACCACTCCTCACTCAGCTTTCGCTCCTCGAACGAAAAGAAACGAAAGTGTGACAGAATCTCTGGCAGCAAGGAAATCTCCAAAATTTCACAGCTCCTATTGGAACCCAACACCAGCGACAAACGACGGGACCCTGCGGAGTAAGGGTATCAGGAAAGTGAAGTGCAACGTCGAGTTTCTGCGGACATACGCGTATTCCGCGGAATTGTTGTTGGTTGAATCCAAGTGAAATGCGCTTACGTACCTTTGGGCCTCGACTCCAAGGAGCCAAGACCCTTCCCCCTGTCACACCTCCTCCTCTTCGGGGAGGGGCGGGAGACAGCAGATGGCACGAAGCCATCGGACGAAACGGGAGGGGGGGGTGGGCTTGGGTCGGCGGGAGGGAGTGGGCGGCATCCGCTAGAGGAAGCTCTCGACGCGAGCGTGGGCGCCGTTCCCACGCTGGCGGAGAGCCACGAATGCCCCCTGGAGCTCCTTGAAGTCTCGGCGGAGGGCTTTCAGGCGATGGCGGAGGTAGATGACCTCGACGCTCTGATCTGCGACACACAACAGCATCTTTCGCTCACACCCTAGCAAAACCTTGAAGACAACCGTGACGCTGTGAAGGTTTTTCATACCGCTCGACATGGCTGTGGGTGCTCGGTCTGGTTGCAAGAAAGGCGAGAGTTGCCAATAGTTGCAGGTGTTTCGTTTCCTTGCTCGCGCTGTGTGTTTTTATACGTAAAACGTGTGAGATTTCCGTCAGTGGATATTTACGTAGGTGCCCACGTGTTCACGAAATCTTCCTGGTGACTGGTCGGGAAATCTGTCTTTAGTGGCAGACCCCCAGCAAAGTAATAGGTTGGCGGTACGTTCTCGTGTGAATGGCTATAAAAAGGGAGGGTCCAAAACATGACTTGGGTTGTCCCCTATTCACAAAATCTTGGGACAAAACTCCGAGTCAGAATCGATTCTCTGCTCCAAGCAATCCTTACCGAGTGAACGTCAAAAATCTCATTTTTATTACACCTTTCCCCAAAATGAAAACATGACAACACTATAGTAATATTGACCTTTGGAATGATTCTCTGATACGAGAAACAACTGGGTGATACACACGAGGAACACAGGGTCTCTGCCGTCAAGGACTTACAAGCATATCCAACTGTTTTCCACCAACAATATATATCCATTCCCATCCTGTACCGCTGAACTACATCCAGTACCTCCTTCCCCGTACTGCTACTTCACAATATATATTCCCGTACTTCTCCTAACCATTATCCCAACTTTTCACTTCAAATGCCTCGCCCATTCCTCCATTCCTTTACACGCTTCTACTGCGCTACCGAAATCAGTATTCCCACATGGACAACCGACAGGGCTTCACAAAATCCACATGAGTCAAAAACTTGCTCTGATCAGGGTCATTGACCACACACCTATGCCTGGAAATATATCCCTCAAACAGACATGGCCCATACCAATAAGCCTTCAATTTCTCACCCTCTGACCTTTGTCGTGTATGATCGCAACACCAGACCCACTGCCCAGTCTTGTAATTCTCTTCCACGAAATGCTGTTTAGTCAACCGCTTCTGACGTCCCAGAGCATCCCTGTACCAAGCTTTGCTCACATCATTCTTCCATTGAGCATCAGATATCAATTCATCCCATATGTCCCTTTTTTTCATCAGTTGTCTGGGAGGGTATCCAGTAGCATCATGCGGCATCTTCTGAATTAAACTGACTGCTTCGGACACGTGTAATGGCCACTCAGTGATCATCGATTCATCTGCCATGCGCTTGATGCGGTCCTCCAGAGTCCGGTGATACCTCTCTATCAACCCTGCACTTTTGTGGGAGTAGGGTGGCACATACTCATGTTTGATTCCATATCTCTCCATGACCTCAGCAAATCGTCGCGAAGTAAACACAGCAGCATTGTCAGTCATAACCACTTGGGGTTGCCCCTGGGACTGGATCCACCCTTCCAACGCCTGACTAACTGAGGCTGCATTAGCATATTGCACTGGCTTGGCTTCCGCAAAGCGCGAACAATGATCTATGGTCGTTACCATATAGATGGAGCCGTCAGTTCCTTTCGGAAATGGTCCCACTACATCCATGCTGACTGCTTGCCCTGGCCACATCCCTTGTTTTGTGTCCCCCCACGGAGCTTTTTCCTTTGGTCGCTCGTATTTCTGACAAACGACGCACGCGTGCACATAAGATTCAACCGCCGTCCTGGGTACCTTCTGGCCCTGCATCCGTAACATCTTCAGCATTTTCGACACCCCGAAATGTCCCTTGTGCACGTCTTTGAGCATCCTGTTCATCTGCTGTGTCTTCTCTTCTTCTGCCCTGTACAACGTGACTCCAGTACTCGACTCGTCGCTTGCCCATCTCGATAACAGGTCCGCGAGAACATTCACCTTGCCTGGAAGGTGTGTGAAATGCAAATTCCCCCCAATAGTGTAGTTACCCGTAATATAACTTAGAAGTCGTAACATTCGTAAGTCAGTATCATCGGTCAGGCTTCCTGAGTTGAACTTTTTCGCTGAACCCTCTGAGTCAGTAAAAACTTGGACATTTCCTCCTCCCGTAATCCACGATACCTTTTTTAGTGCCCGAACAATAGTTTGCGCTTCTCCCAAGAAGCTAGAAACAGCTCGTTTACTAGGGGGATTGAGATGCGAACCCAGAAACACAAGTCGATCACCTTGTGTTAAAGCATACCCTCCGGCGGCTGACGACCAATCCGTGTACAATTGAAAGTCGGCCCCTGGCTGTTGCATGCGCATGTTGTACACAGAGCTGAGCACGTCCACCACCACTTCTTGAAAACGCGTGTTCACCATTTCCCAGTCAGCTTCTCGTCCTACTGCCGACAACTCCTCGTACATGTCTTGCACTTTCCTCGCAAACCCTGGAACATGTCCCTTTACCACGTTTAACATCCCAAGCGCCTGTTGTAGAGTTTTTCGGCCTTGGATCCTAGGTAATCCCTCCCGAAGCTTCTGGCAGTACGGATCCAGACTGACCGTCCCATGAGATACTTCGAAACCCAGAAAAGTGACGTGACTCTTCTTTAGCTGAGCTTTTTCCTGTTTCACTTTAAAGCCGAACTGATCCAAGATGCGAAACAAGGCGTGTAACTTCCTGTCATGTTCCCACTCATTACGAGCTCCGATGATTATATCATCGATGTAAACCTCAGCATCCAAATCGGGGTAGATCTTGCGTGCTTCCTCCAATACACGTGTCACAATCGAATGGAATATCAAAGCGCTTCCATTAAAACCTTGTACTAACCTCTGGAACTTGTACCGCCTCTTCCCCATACTGAAACAGAAATAGTTACTAAGTTCTTCACTAATCCCGAGGTTAAAAAAACCATCTTTGAGATCTACCACTGAAAAGACTCGGTATTCAGGGTTTAATCGTGATAGAATCGTTTTAACCGGCGTCAGAGGAGTCTTCCAAGTTCGGAAGAGCTTATTAACGCGTCGGCAGTCCAAGGTTATGCGAACCGAGGTACCCCCTGGTTTTTGGAATACCAAGGGCTGCGAGAATAATCCTCGTTCATCCCAGCACAGCTCCTTAATTATTCCCCTTCGTTCTAACGACGCGATTTCTGCCTCAGCCGCACCCTCCTGTCCTGTGGAGAGCGGCTACCACTCACTGAGCGCACTAAAGTTCGTGGTGCCGATCTGTTCCAAATCTGATAACGTGATTGTAAGAGCGGCCATGTCACGTGATAACCCGCTCACTTCGGGCGACAAATCAAACACTCGTGGAAATCGCTGCATCAACTGAGATAGACATTCGTCGTGGGTTTCTGGTTCCAACAACTCGCTGCTCATAACGTCCACGCTTACATCAACAGTCTCCCCCTGGACATCCCACTTTCCGTAACGTCCCCACTTCGACCGACGAACATCCCATACTTTGGTCGCGCCACGTTCCCTCTCTTCCTTGCGCCGAATCCAACTTCCCCTTTTCTCTTGCTCTGTAGAACCTCGTTCCTGTCGCCGCCATTCCTTTCCTGTTTTTTGTTCATACTTGTGATCGGTCGGACTACTCCGAACTCTGGACATCACACATCGACCATCAATATCAGTCATTTCGTCAAGTCGACCCGGAATAAACCACGCCCTGGTTTTTGGCGTCACGTGTTGTATTTCCCTACTATCGTTGACGAGGTAACCAAACAAAGTTCCCCCCGCCCGTTGCTTCATTACGAGCCGAACTCCCTTCGTATTGAGACAGTCGATAATAGGTCCCCGCACTCCCCTAAGTTCGTACGGCAAGCTCAACACAGCAACTTCCCCAGGCCCTAACACGATACTCCTATTGAGGTAAAATACTACCGCGTCTTTACGTCGGAAAAATGTCACGTGTTGAATCAACCACGTTGATTCAACATGCGTTGATTTAACAAGTATCAACCGTGTTGAATCAACTCGACGACGATTTGCGATGCGACCGTGTTGATTCAACCGTACTGATTCAAGAACGGTTGATTTTTTTAGCTTTCAACACCAAAATGCCGGTACATCATAGTGTGATCCCGGAAAAGAAAGTCGAATCTCCCCCTCCACCGCTCCGCGTTTCCCTGCTCTGCGAAGAAGAAAGAGATAGACGAGCGCCGTCGAAATTTACCCCGACGAGTCCCTCCTCCAGAAGATGGTCTTTCGGGGGGGCCAACAGAAGACCCCCGCGAAGACAGTTATGTGTTTGAGGAGACACTAAGCGACTGCCAGTGGAAGAAATGGTGAGAGGAGCTGAGGAAAAGGCACGCTTGGGTGTCGTGTCGTTCTCCCTTCTAACGTTTCGTGTCCTCGCTGGAGCTCCTCACGCTAAGCCATTGCACTGTCGTGATCTGCCGATGCCAAGGAAGAGAGGGTTCGGCGCCGCAAATATCAGCGAAGAAGACCTCATCACGAGGTCTTCCTGATCACGACTTCTTGTGGCAGACAGGTCCTAGAACGCTTTTTGGCTCTGTTACTTTTTATCTGAGCTTGGTCGTAGAATATGGGAAGTGGGGTTCCCCTTCTCATCTCAAGATGGTGGCTTTGGTGTGGTCCACAGGTGCTTCCTGGAGTATCAGTGCTTGCATTGGGCCGCTAGGGAGGCAGACACTATCAGCGAAGAGATTGCCAGTAAGGTGTACAAGAAATTTCTCAAGGAAAAAAATTTCTTTTTTTTTTTGCCCATGCAGTGATGTTTGCGCATGGAAAGTCAGTCAGGAGTGAACCACCAAAAGCATAGAGCTGAAGATTTTGCTCGTTGACAATCACTAGCGTAGGGTTACCATTCGAAGGCACACTTCTACAGTTGAGATAATCATGAAGTTAACAAATTATTGACGTGTTGTTAATTTATGAAGGGATGCTGCGGAGTTGAAGGCATCTTGCAGAAGCTTTGCAACAGGCTACGGTCAGTGGCTGCAATTTATGTTGCCTCCGTGAGTATCTCAGATGAACCCACTTTGGTCATCAGTAAATACCTCTCCAAAAATTGTTTCTGGAAAACCGGCATTCTCTTTGCACAAGGAATCATCTGCACAAAGTAATGGAGAGTTGCTTTCCTGATTTCTTGGAATTACTAGCAGCTGTGGGGTTATTTGCGGGAATAGATGTCCCAAGATGTGCTGTTGTGTCAGGGTGGTCCACTGGCAACTGCTGAAAATGGTTTGGTGAGGTCAGCGACACCTTCAGAAGCTTCCCTCAGAACATATGTGCAATCCATAGTAAACATTGAGACAAAACGATAGGTGGACGTTAAAAAAAAGGACTGATAGAGTGCTTTGTATTTTGATATGTTTGTGCTTTTATATTGATAGCGTGATATCTCAGGAGGCGAGTTTTCGGGCTCAGAAATTCAGTAAGCTGGCATGACTTTCGAGCTCAGAAATTCAGTATGCTGGCATGGCTAAGTCATTAAATGAATGAATGAATCCATGGTGTGGTGGGTTCGAATCCCACAATTCATTATGTGCATTTAAAAATGAGAACAGCGTTCATTCAGTTGATTCCACGATTGAAACAACACAATCGTCAACTGGGTTGAATCAACCCAGTTGATTCCTAAGTTGAAACAACACGATGATCAACACGTCGTGTTGAATCAACACGCGTTGATTCCTGGGTTGAAACAACACGATGGTCAACACGTCGTGTTGAATCAACACGAGTTGATTCCTGAGTTGAAACAACACGATGGTCAACACGTCGTGTTGAATCAACACGAGTTGAATCAACACGCGTGTTGACAATCGTGTTGTTTCAACACGGTTGATTCAACTCGTAATCAACACGTGACATTTTTCCGACGTATATTGTTCTGGGTAGTACTCCACTTCCTGCGTGAGCTGAATTTTTATGCCCTCGTGATTCGTCCTACCATTGTTTCCTGAATGCACGGACGACTCGCACCCAGGACCCCTTTTTTTGTATCTTCTTGACAAGCGATAGTGGATCGCACTTTGGCCTTTTCCAGAAAAAGCGTCGTGGCCAGCTTTGCTCCCTTCTTAAGCAAGATTGGATAGTCCTGCTCATTGTCCACACCAATGACGATAGGTTCTCCTTCTTTTGGTCCAGCAACCAGTTGCGAATGTACACGTAACCCGTATTTATCTGCGTGTAGGTTTCGCGGCTTAACAGCCAGAACCACATTCCCATGTAGAAAGCATCGAGCAGAGGAAACCACTTGTGTAGTTCTTCCAGGCCCCAATAAAGTGTCGCTTCCTAGAGTCAATACACACTCTCCTGAGTCTGCTTGAGCCTCTTTCTTTTGTTCAGCTTTCGCTTCCTTAGTAGTAGCCGAGAAACAGATTATTTCCGCGTCCGTGTTCTTGTCTACCAAACGATCGTTTCCAGGGTCTATGATAAAGCCTAACAGTCCAATCGCTTCCTTTCCCAGAATGCTTCGCCCGTGTCCTTCCAAAATGACGAACTTGATATCAGCCTGATTTTGCCCAACTTCCACCACTGCTGCAGTAGTCCCAAGTGACTGTACACTGTCCTGTGTTATCCCTTGGATGGACATTTTTTCAGGCTGCAAAGGAAGTCCAAATTTCCTTAGAGTTTTTTCATACAGAATGCTGACTGCAGCCCCTGTGTCAATCAGAAACTTGACTTGCTGTCCCTTGATGATTCCATTGACGTGCATAAGCCTCCTGTTCTGCTGTTTGTTTTCCGAAGTCTCTCCCACCCCTACAAACACTTCGTCGTCATCGGACTCAGAGTTCAGCCAGACTGTGTTTACAGGATGCTCTTCTTCCGTGAGTACTTGTTTTACCGGCCTTCCTGGCCCTCCCCCCTTCCCAGCTGAAAATTTTCCTGTGGCTGAACTTTGTGGCTGCTGTGAAGTAGCTCCTGTGTCTGTCTGTGCAGTGTGTACAATCTCTTTAATCCTCTCGGCTAACCACGGATTCCGCATAGCCTTTTGTACTGTGGTGAGCAGTTCGTTCATTCGAGTTAGCTGGAGTGGAAAAGTCACCAAACCTTTCCCATTGATCGGTAGGACTTCCAGCAAATCATCATCCTCCCCGGCACGTTCCACCGAATTCACCTTTGCTTCCTTGATCCCCGAGTTCCCCAGGGCTTCTGAAACGGCTGACTTAGTAGGCGAAGATCTAGGCGGAAAACAGAGGTTACAGTCTGAGAGTTCCAGGTAGTCGCGGACTGACTGGAATGGGGTAGTTACGTGATGCTCAACGAGAGGCTGAAACGTAGTGAAAAGAGTTCGAACCAGGTTCAGTATATTCAGTGTCAGATCTCAGATGGCTGAGAGTTTGGGTAGAGAGTCGGGAGTCAGACTGGAAGGAGCTTCAGTCTGGGTCCTTAGTCTAGAGGTTATCAAGGGTTATAAAGGGTTAGTCGGAGCTCTGGCTAGAAGGGCTGAGCTGAGAAATGATAGAGACGTTTTGAGGAGAGCTAGATGATAGCTAGTATTTGTAAGGTTAGGAGATGGGCTGGGAGTTCTCTAGAAGCTCTGGGCTGAGAGTATAAAAGGCTGGGGATCGTTGTAAAGAACAAGCTTGTTGAAATAAGATTCAGTTGTATACTCTCGTGTCTCAGACCTTTCTTACAGAACTTCTGGTCGTCTCCCAACGTGTGTGAAGAACGGGTTAAGTGGCGGCTGGAAGTATTCAGCCTCAGGAAACAAATCCGTTTCACTGGTTTCGGAGCGAGTTTCTATGCCTATAATCAGAGAAGAAGAATACTGGTTTGGCGAAGAAGGAGATCCTAGGTTACTGCTTGTAGACCTCTGGCTGGAAGAGAACCCGTTGGAAGTTCTGCACATAGGCGAAGACAATAGTGATACTGAAAGCACAGGATCAAGCGAATCGAGAACTGAGACGGAGGCGACAGTTGATCTTCCGCTTACCCCTGAAACCCCAACTCAGGAGGAACCCCAACATCAGTGAGTTCGTTGTCTATGGACCCTTGGCTGGCTCACCTTCTCGATCTTTATTACAGAGTAGAGTGGCAGTATCCCGGCGAGGAACTGGACTTACCAGTAGTGCGGAGGGAAGCTAGGAGGAACGAGGTCCAGCTAAACTACGAAGAACTCGACCTACTCTGCTTCCTGAAAGAGCTGGAAGAACAGGCTGACAAGGAGAATCAGCCAACCCCAACTACCGAGTCACCTCTCGACTTTCCCACTACATCAAGGTTTTACCGCTACGACGAGGAGGAACGGAACTCCTTGGCCCTGACATCGCTTTTTCACCAATGAAAGAGGAGAGGATCCACGAACTAAACGACACCTACCAAGTAAAGTGGACGCTCGCGCAGCCAGGAGTACATAACGTACGGGGGCACGAGCAAGAGCCGGTTGTGAACTCAGAGGGTCTGGAAATCCCAACTATCAGACCTCTGGGTTTGTTTGGCGACAAGTTTCTGCAGCTGACCCAAGAGGAGCGGCAGATCGTGAGGACGTGCACCGGAGATCCAGAGAGGAAGAGGGTTCCAGACACCCTCGTAAATCAGGAAGGAGAGTCAGTGGAGCTCCTTGATCGGAAAAGGCAGTCGAAGAAAGTTAGGGTATCCGAATTTACCTATCCGCGGAATACCCTAACCGAGGATTTTTGAGGCTGAGATGGAGCAACAGGTGGCTGAGTTGAGGGCGGCGTATGAGGAGGTAATGGGAAGGTTGAACCGAGTGCAAGGCGTGGTCGAAGAAGTACCGGGAATGCTGAGCACGGCGGTGAATGAGGCTGTGGGAAGCTCCATTTTGGAGCAACTAACCGACAAAGTGGGAACAGCAATCGGGGCGGCAACTGCAGCACAGGCTGGAACGGCGGCTGGAAGTGGTGGTCGAGGTAATGACCTGAGAAGTAAGCCAGCCCGACCTGATCTGTGGGGAGGCAGGCAGAATGACCCTCCTATCCAGGATTGGTTGTTCAGCCTCCGAGTGCATTTTGACGCCACCCACGTCGAAGATGGAGTCTCGAAACTCCGCCTGGCAGGATCTCTACTGAGAGGGCCAGCCGCGACATGGTGGAGGACAAGAGTGGAGGAGTCGGAGACTGATGGAGGCCGACCTTTGCCGACGTATGAGGACTTCTGTGAGGAGCTGAAAAACCAGTTCGGGGAACCACATTTTTTGCGCCGCACACGGACAGAATGGGCGAATTTACGCCAAGGCGGAATGTCTGTGCGGGAATACACGCATCGTTTTAGACAGCTGATGCTGTATATTTCCGACGCATCAGAGGGCGAGAAAATACACAGGTTCGTCGATGGTTTGCGAGGGAGGGTTGGCATCGAGACCGACCTCCAAAACCCCAAGACCTTGGATGAAGCTATTCGAGTGGCGGAAAGGTGGGGAGGAGCTCAATCCGGGAGTTCGATCTTGAATCGAGATCGCGGCGGCGGCGGCAACAGCGGCGGCGGAAATCGCAGATCAGATCACATGGAATTGGACTACGTCGGAAGAAGGCGACAACAGAGACAGCAGAAACAGCGAGGTGATAAAGAGAGAGAAAGAAATAAGCCAGTCTGGAAGAAAGAAAAAGCAGACGGAGAGGTGAAGTGTTACAAGTGTGGGCGTCGAGGGCATTACGCTCGAGACTGCCCCTCGCGAAAATGAGTATGTTAGGTAAACTCGCAGGGTGTGAAGTTAAGGGGAAGCCTGCGAGTTCGAGGAATTCTAGGAATTCGAGGGATTTTTCGTTGGAAGAAACGTCCAAGGAACCGACTAGACCTGATAACCAAGATAACCTAGAAGTCCATTCATTTGATGGGACAGATTTAGACATGACTAAGTTCGGATTTCTAGCAGTGGCTGAAACTGATAACCGAATTAGACAACTGATTACTGTGAAAGGGGAAATCTCAGGTTTTGCAGCTGAGATATTAATAGACTGTGGAGCAACTGATTGCTTTTTGGCTCGGAAATTTTGCGAGAAAAATAAGCTGGAATTAGAAGCACAAGAAGAAAAAGTTAGCCTGGCTGGGGGAAGTACCTTAGAATCTAAAGGGAAGATCAGGGCTACTCTCAGATTTGGAGATTTTGCTAGTAGGGAGATTTTTCATGAAATGTCTCTTGCTAAGTATGATGCTATATTGGGAAAAACTTGGCTGGCTAAGCATAATCCCCGGGTTGATTTTCGAACGAATGAGGTAGTGGTTTCAGACGGGCTGAAAGAACATTTGATTCCTCCGGCAAACCCCGGAGAGGAGGAAGAGGAACAGTGTGTGCTGATGGTGTTTGAAACATGTTTGAACAGAACTGACTCTGAACAAAATGTTTCCAGACAAGCTGAACTTGCAGCAGAAATCAGACAGGAATTTCCTAACACTTTTGTGGAAGAATTACCCAGTGAGATACCCCCTTCCAGAGGTATCGAACACACGATCCAGTTGGAACCAGGCACGGTTCCACAAAGTAAAGCACCTTATCGACTAGGCATCAAGGAAATGGCAGAACTGAAAACTCAGATTGCAGCCATGTCGGAAAAAGGGTTTATTCGACCGAGTAGATCACCTTGGGGAGCACCGGTAATTTTTGTACCGAAGAAGAACGGGAAACTACGCATGTGTGTAGATTATCGGGCATTGAATAAGTGGACTGAAAGTCAGGAGAAAGCGTTTCAGACGCTAAAGAAGAGCATGCAAGAGGCACCTGTGTTAATAATTCCAGATCCGGAGTTGAGTTTTGAAGTAACTACAGACGCATCGGATTTTGCTATTGGAGGAGTTTTGACGCAAGATCAAGGTCAGGGGCAACAACCAGCAGCGTTTGAAAGTCGGAAATTAAATTCAGCTGAAAGGAATTATCCGACACACGAAAAAGAACTGTATGCGATAGTCTATTGTTTGAAAACTTGGCGACATTATTTGGGGGCGAGGAAATTTGTGGTTCACACGGACCACGCTCCGCTGAAATATATTCAGACGCAGCCTAAATTATCCAGTAGACAGGCTAGGTGGATGGAAACTTTACAGGAATTTGATTTTGAGATTAAATACAAACCTGGAAAAGAAAATACAGTTGCAGATGCATTAAGTCGAAGGTCGGAAATGGAATTAAACGCTGTGGCAAAAGTCCGAGCAGGCGTAGTATTTCAGGATCAGGTTAGACTTGCGTATCAAGGGGATGAACATTGCAGAGAAGTTATAGCTAATTGGGAAGCTGGTGAAAAAGATCCGCGTTATAGGTGGGATGGCACAAAATTGTGGTATAGTCTGAAAGACAAATGGTTTTGGTATATTCCAAAGGACAAAGAAATTAGACAAACAGTGTTGGCTGAATGTCACGATCAGGCTGGACATTTTGGGAGACACAAGACTGTCGCAAATGTTCGAAAAAGATATTATTGGCCTAGATGCACTGAGGATGTCGAACGATATGTTAGGACTTGTGTTGGTTGTCAGAAAAACAAGTCTAGCACTCAAAAACCATTGGGGTTATATCAGCCAATTCCAGTTCCAGACGAACGCTGGAAAGAAGTTTGTTTAGATTTTGTGGGACCTTTACCTATGACACAAAAGGGTCATGATTATTTAGTGGTTATGGTCGACCGTTTTAGTCGAATGATCCACTTGGTAGCCACCACTACTGCAGTTACAGCTAGTGGGGTAGCTGAAATTTTCTTTGATACAATTTTCAGACATCATGGGTTGCCAGAGGCTATTATTTCCGATCGAGATACTCGTTTTACAGGCCAGTTTTGGCGAAAACTGTGGGAATTAGCGGGGACTCGTTTAGCTATGTCCTCTGGATATCACCCTGAAACTGATGGAATGACTGAAAGGGCAAATCGAGTAGTCGGAGACATGTTGCGAATTTATATTTCGACCATAGGGGGTGATTGGGACACTAAATTAGTGGCGGCTGAGTTTGCTTATAACTCATCCGTTCACTCATCAACAGGTTTTACACCTTTTTATTGGGTTTATGGGCAACATCCCAGATCCCCTCAGGATTTGTTAGACTCAGGTCCAGTTTCAGATGAATGGTGGACAGTTTGGGCTAAAAGTTTACAGCTGGCTCGGAAAGCGATTTTGAAAAGCCAACAGCGACAGAGGGCTGTCGCAAACCGAGGGCGGAGGGATGCAAGTTTTGCATTAAATCAGTATGTCTTTTTATCGACAGCTGATTTACCTTTACCGCCAATGATGGGCCGGAAGTTGGTATCTAAGTTTTGTGGACCTTTTAGAATTATTGATATTGTGACATCAGTAACTTACAGGTTGGAACTTCCTAATCACTGGAAAATACATGATGTTTTTCATGTTTCCAAGCTAAAAGCATTTGAAGATGGATCAGAAGAGTTTCCAGCCAGGGCTATTTCTCCACCTCCAGATCCAGTGGTGTTGGAAGGAGTCGAGGAATATATCGTCGAAAAGATCAAGACACATCGAACCAAACGGCGGAAAAAGAAGAATGTGACAGAGTACTTGGTTTCCTGGGAAGGATACGGATCGGAAGAGGACCAGTGGCTCCCGTCACATCACTTGGGTAATGCGCAGCAAGTGCTGCAGGAGTATTTACGTCAAAAATCTTCCATGGACTAGCTCCTGTTTTCCTGAGTTCGGGTTGAGTGTGTGCGAGTGCGAGTGTGTGCGAGAGACAGTTTGGAGTTCGAAAAAGAAAAAGAAAGCAGACAACATGGTTGAGTTTGGTGGAGGAGTCAAAGCACTGTTGGAGGAGATTAAAAAGAATGCTGGAGCGATCGAGGGAGTGTCGGAAAGGATCAACAAAATGCTGGAGGAGTACCTGAAGGAAGGAACCAGACTGGAAAGAATCCAAGAAAGAGATGAGCAGGAGGCCCTGGAAAAAATGGCAAAGCTGGAGGAGGAAAAAGAACAACTCAAGCAAAAGATCGGCGAGCTGGAAGAAGAAGGGGGATTTCAGGCGGAAAGAGATAGCTGGGAGGCTGAACGCACTCGGTTGCTCGACGACCGGGCGAAATATTTGGCGGAAAATGAGGACCTCAGCGTAAAATTGGCGATGGCGGAAACTTCAGCGGACGCGGCGAAAAGAGAGGTGGAAAAGCTGCTGATGGAGGGGGCAGATGAGGAAATGCGCCACAAGCTCGACGGGGTCGAAGACAAGCTGCGGGAAGAGCAAATGCGGAACCAACAGCTCAAGGGCCAGGTAGACTTGTTGAAGAGTATGGTGGAGTCCATGTCGGGAAAACCAAGCGGAGAAGTGAAGCACGAAGAGGGGGAAAAACACACTTGCGTGTTTTGTCGCACCCCGAGCAGCAACTGTCAGCCGACCGGAGAAGACTGCCAACGGCACTGGGTGTGCTCGAATATCGGGTGTCGGGATCGGGTGTGGCTGAGTATCAGTCTGGAAGTAGATGAGGAAAAACGAGACTGGCGGAGAATGTGGGTACCAGCTGAAACAGGGCCACCAATGGTGCTACACTCGGAAACCTGCAAACTCTGCGCCTTGGGTTTCAAGTTGGGGGCGGATTATACTCGGGGAGTGTATTTAAAGGCCAAGCGGACCGTGGGCCCCCTGAGAAAATTCGAGGCAGCCGAAGACGATGCAGAACCAACGGACTACGATGGGGATTGGGTCGTCAATGAGCCAGGCGGAGACAGTGGACCAGAAGGAAAGAAAAGGAAACCTCCTGGAAGTTCAGGAGGATCCAGAAATGTGAAACTCAGAAAAGCCTGAGTTGAATATATATGAAAAAAAAAAATAGGATCAAGAGTGAAATATGATTTTCTGTTGGTAATTGGGTGTTTGAATTTTATTTTGTTTTTGGAAGAAAAAGGAAAAGAACAGTGAATGGATCAAGTGAGGGTAGAGGGAATTTCTGGAAAACAATTAACATACTGAGTGTGTAAAAACACTTGTGAGAATTACAGTTTGACTAGAGCTGAGACTGTGTGATTTCCAGTGTGGGCTGTGAAGTCTATTGAACAGGGTTGGGTTTATGTGTGAACGGGCTGGGATGGGATGTCACAGCGGCAGAAGTAACCATAAGCAGAAACCAACATTCAGCTCAAGTCGCAATCGGGAAGTTGTTACGGAAAACGTCGGAGAATATTGCTTACAGCTATATCAGAGGTATTCTCAGAATAAGCGAGTTAGTTAACTTGGCAGTTCTGGTGAGTCGTGCAATACGAACTTAGTGTACAGAACATCGCTGGGTCAGCGATCTCTCTCTAAGGGGGGAGGAGTGAAACGGCTGACTTAGTAGGCGAAGATCTAGGCGGAAAACAGAGGTTACAGTCTGAGAGTTCCAGGTAGTCGCGGACTGACTGGAATGGGGTAGTTACGTGATGCTCAACGAGAGGCTGAAACGTAGTGAAAAGAGTTCGAACCAGGTTCAGTATATTCAGTGTCAGATCTCAGATGGCTGAGAGTTTGGGTAGAGAGTCGGGAGTCAGACTGGAAGGAGCTTCAGTCTGGGTCCTTAGTCTAGAGGTTATCAAGGGTTATAAAGGGTTAGTCGGAGCTCTGGCTAGAAGGGCTGAGCTGAGAAATGATAGAGACGTTTTGAGGAGAGCTAGATGATAGCTAGTATTTGTAAGGTTAGGAGATGGGCTGGGAGTTCTCTAGAAGCTCTGGGCTGAGAGTATAAAAGGCTGGGGATCGTTGTAAAGAACAAGCTTGTTGAAATAAGATTCAGTTGTATACTCTCGTGTCTCAGACCTTTCTTACAGAACTTCTGGTCGTCTCCCAACGTGTGTGAAGAACGGGTTAAGTGGCGGCTGGAAGTATTCAGCCTCAGGAAACAAATCCGTTTCAGCTTCCCAGTCACCAGCTAGGGAAGTGGCCTCTTCCAACGTGGTAGGCTTGCGTGTTTCTACTTGAACACGAACGTGAGGATGTAGACCCGCCAAATAGTGGCCAATTAACTCTTCTTCCTGAGCTTCCGGTATCCTGACTGCCAGTTTACGAAACAAAGCATTGTACTCCTGCACGCCTTTCGTTCCTTGTGCACAGCTGCGAATCAAGCGCCTGACCCTGGTGTTATCGTCCCTCCTTGAAAATTGGTTCCTCATCTTTTCTCGCAGCAACTCAAAAGATAGAGCTTGTATGTCAGTACGCTCTAAAAGAATGCGGTACCAGCTTTTCGCAAAGCCTCGTAACATAGTTCCGACGAAGCGAACTCGGGCAGTCTCCGAAGTTTCACCTATTAATTCGAGATACTCGCTTATCCCGAACCACCAATCCGGGAAACTTTCATCACTCTTTTCTCCCGAAAAATATTCCGGCATACCAAACTTTACTTTGGTCACTGTGTGGTGACGAACTCCGCTTGCTACCGAGTTCCCATTTCGCCTTTCCTGACCACCTGGGCTAGGTACTGTAAATACCTCTTCATATTCGCTTTCTGGAATATTTACCCTTTCTGGGGTCGACCTCTGGCCCTGCGATGCCTCCAGCGCCGACATACGTATTTCCAACTGCGAGAATTCTTCTCTCATGCTTGCCCGGATAGCTTGCACAATTTCTGATTCCATGTCGGTTGTTCGTTCTGGTAGTGAGCCCCCTGCCAATATCTCTCCGGGTTCTCCAGGCTCATTCATGGCTCCGAAACCATATAGTAATATTGACCTTTGGAATGATTCTCTGATACGAGAAACAACTGGGTGATACACACGAGGAACACAGGGTCTCTGCCGTCAAGGACTTACAAGCATATCCAACTGTTTTCCACCAATATATATCCATTCCCATCCTGTACCGCTGAACTACATCCAGTACCTCCTTCCCCGTACTGCTACTTCACAATACATATTCCCGTACTTCTCCTAACCATTATCCCAACTTTTCACTTCAAATGCCTCGCCCATTCCTCCATTCCTTTACAAACACAACGTGGAAAAAAAAACGATGCGTACAAAACCCAACGAAACACGGATCAGAATCTTAATTGTTTAAATGTTTATTTTTTTTATTTTATTAGCTTCTAATTTTCTAGCTGATTAATATCAAATCATTGCTGAATGCCACGAAAGTGGGATATTTTCTCTTTCAGGCAATTTGGGCACTTTTTTTTCACAAAATAGGTACTTCCTGCACCATTTTCTTGATGTAAAAAAAACATGAAAAACTTGGAAGTACAGTTGTGTAATGCGTTTTGGCAAGAAGCCCCATTGAAATCTAAAGCATTGAATGGATCTGTTGTAGATACCGGCAATAGCACTCTGCCGATATCTGAAAGATTGATGGCACAGGGGGGCTGCAAGCATATTCTGGAACTGTTTGCAAACAGCTGGTGGGGAGGGCACTCGACATGAGAGGCAATGGTGTTTAAACATTGCCAGTTTCGGTTTAAAAAAAAAAATACACCGGGGTCTGAAGGAAAAATGCAGGGATAGGTGGTCATCATTGTGGGGGATTTTTTTCCCCACCAATTGTATTTTTTTTCCATTGAATGAATAATAAGCCTGCAGTGGATGTACAGTGCCAGTTTCGGTTTAAAAAAAGAAAACAAAAACCATGGATGGTTTTGGGGAAATGTGTAGGGGGGACTAGTCACAAATAGATGAAATAGTCTCTTTTTTTCTCTTACCTTTTGCGTCTTTTCTGTCTGACAACATCTGCATCATCTCGACCTTCTCAAGATGATGAATTAGTTCAAAAACAAAGCAGAGAAAGGAGTATATAACATCCAATGACATGCACACACTAAATGACAACAGTTGTTCCAGTCTTTCTCTCACTCTTTCTCTCAGTCTAATCATGTCTCACTCTTTATTTTTCTCTAGCACCCCCACAACGCGCACGTCCACGGTTTACCCCCACCCACTACTCCAACCCCGTCACACTGATACAGACGGTTGATCAACCTCATCCTCTTTTAAATCAGCATCCTCAGACTCAGCCGCCTTTGGGGGAGGAAGGTTGGAGTATGTGTTGAACTAATGGGTTGGGTTGAGGGTCATTTAATCATGGTTAATTTTTTCGCTCTATCTGGGGAAAAGACAACTCGTCAGTCATCACATCGCATTGCAGATCAAAAAAATCATCTCCAAGAAGAATGAAAACGTTTAACGCCTTCATTGCATTTGCCTGCCCAATTTCGAAAACAAAAAACAGCAAAAAATTCACTGCTGAAAGCATTTCAATTATAAACCAGAAACACCCCCCTATCTATCAGTTCAACCGTCTCTTTCCCAAAAATCTTCATCTCAGTGGCCATCCTCCACACAATCACAAACACCATCCAAGGCAATCTCCCCCATGATGATAAATAAGAAGTCTTAGGATTACACTTGAGAAGACTGCTGGGGCTATGATGAATACAACTACTTCAGTCTGCTCCACCAGCCAGTGTGGTCACGCTTACTCCAGTGTATTCATTGTTTCCTCAAGGACGTCCGAGGAAATTCTGACCAGTGGAAACAAAAGAATAGCCACAACAAGAGACTTTTTCCAAAACTTTCCAAGGTTTTTTTTTTTTGGCCTCGCACCCGACCTGCCTCGAATGCCTCGAGTGCATTGCTATCAACGGATTATATCCTACAAACAGGTTCCAATCGGACAAAAATGAAAAAAAAAAAGGAATCTGTCTTTGGCTATTTCCTTTTCCTGCAAGCATGCAGTGTTAATACTAATAAAGTCCATATAAACAGAAATCCAGAAATTCCAATCGCTTGATCAAAGTATCCAGACATGCCAATGCTGCCGGAAAGCAATGGTTCTCACTTTTTTCTCACCCATCTATACTGACTTCCTCAACGGAGTCTTCCAGAACCCTTCAATTCAGTTCAGCCATCGGGGCATGCCTCCTAAAACTGGCCATCGCCATGTCAATTGATTGATCAAAAACCATCCAGAATTTTTTATTCCTGTGAGTTTCCGCAGTCGAGAAACACTGATGAAATGGCATTTCAATGGGCATCCCAAAACAAATAGAAAACACTTATTTGATGTCCAATTTTGTGTTTAAGACTGTTTTTACCCCCTTTTGTCCCCCCTCACTGTTCTTCCCCCACCCTGCCCATTTTAGGGGTTTCGAGTCGATCGCTGCCGACCTCTCCAGAATTCGAGGTTGGTTGCGATTCACTGTCCATTTGCACGTGTTACTCAGGGAGGTGATTATGGGGTGGACCTATATAATACAACTCCAAAATCTTATGTCCATATGAAAAATTCTCAGCCCAAAACACCCACTTCAAATACTGCCATTCTTTTTTTCTTTCCGGCTCCATATCTAATGTCCTCTTTATAGCCTTTCTTTTTCCCTTTTCATTCCATGTCCCGAAAAAAAAAAAGAAGGCTCACCGGCCAGAATTTACTCCAAAAACATTGAACCCGGTCCTCCCCTCTAGTGTTTCCCCCCACTTCCCCCCATTACCTTTTTCAACCACCCATGTAAAGGTGGGTTGTCCAGTCCATCATCGCCGGCCTCCCTTGCTGCGAGGTTGGTGGTGAATCACCACTGGTGATCCACCTTACAGTTTTTTTAATGGGTTTTCAGGGGGAAGAAAAACTTAAGGGACAGTCCAGCAAATTCGAATATATCTCGAAAACCCGTCCCAATTTTATCGCAAAAACTAAACCAGAGATTCACAATCATTTCTTCCATCCTCATGTTCGTGTTCGTTTTTTTTTGTGATTGCATTTTTGTTGGCCTTTCAGGCCTTACACTCTGTTTTCATACATTTCTCTGTGTCCCTGTCAAAACCCTCACTACCAAGATTAAATCAACGACGTTGATGAACAACAAAAACGCCAAAAAAACAAAAGGGAGAGGCGGGTGGGGAAAACCTCATTCTTGAGGGAACAAAACCGTTCTCAAAGAATCCTGACCCAGAGAATAACACTGACCTTTCCAGTTGACTACTCAGATCCAGATCGAACACCAGTCCGACCAGCCCTTATCAAACTCCTTACGTACTACCGCACTTGCTATTCCATATCCCAATCGATCTGCTGATTTTCCCCTTTCGAGCTCAACCAAGTTCTTTTGCGCCAAGAAGTTGCTTCTGATGTAGAGTACTCTGGACTAGTCTGACAATGCTGACAAAACAATCAAGGAACAGATCGATAGAAAATCAACTCCGGAAAACACCCTTGGAAGTGACAAACCACACGCCGGGAAAAAAACAACAAATGAATCAGGTTCAAGCAAACAAACACAAATTATATGGTGAAGGAGAATCGCCATTTGCCTATTTCAGGTTCAAATCAGGTTATTATTCACTCAGAACGGGATTATGTTAACAACAGCATTATTTATTTGTTTTATTTATTTATCTATAATACGTGTGGAGATCGAATCAATGAACACTAAGCATATTTCATGTTTCATTTCCTTGTCCATTGTCATTAACGAGCTGTGAAGATAGAAATAAATAAAAATGAAATGGAGCAATAAAACGCATCGGCAAGAGGCAGTTTGATTCCCTTCATTATTTTTTACATCCCGAAGCAACACAATGAGAATCGGGTCAGTAAAAATGAAATTTTGCTCCTGCAATGTTCTTGCAAACGAATTGAAACTCGAAAAACTCTGAACACACTGAGAAATAGAAAAAAACAAACTGCGGTGATCAAATAGATCGAAAAATAAAAAAACCCTCCAACAATCCATGAACAAAACTGACCACCAACAAGTCGAAACAGGACTGGACGCTGAGTCTGTCATGAAGCGTCCAGCGAAACGACTCGCTGCTGCCTGCATGGTGTCCGGAACGCAATGCGCACTGCCAGCTTTACAGGCCACCTCTCAGACCAACCCAAAAAAATCACGATTGACGATTCAAGGTTCAGGGGCGGGACACTTGCATTCGTATTTGCCCGTTGGCTGCAACCAAAGAAGAACACATTTCAATTTGAGCGTTCCGCTATATAGCGGTGGATCGATTTCGTGCTGTCGAACTACCAACTGCTTACCACACACACTTTGTCCTCCTCGAGAGTGCAGGTGTTGCACTCTTTTTTGAGATCGCAGTCGTCTGCATGCCAAGAAAGAAACACTTAGACAAAGCTGGCCACACCGTCGAAATCAGTCGTAGTCAAACGAGGGACTCACCATCACCGCCTCCATCGGGGTCGTCGTCACCACCATCGGGGTCGTCACCTCCTCCATCGGGGTCGTCACCACCTCCATCGGGGTCGTCACCACCATCGGGGTCGTCACCACCACCATCGGGACGACCACCACCATCGGAACGACCACCACCGCCTCCTCCTCCTCCTCCTCCGCCGCCTCCTCCTCCTCCACCGCCGCCACCACCTCTAGACCCACCACCTCCTCCACCGCCACCACCGTTGGAACCACCACCTCCACCGCCGCCGCCACCCCTGGACCCACCACCTCCGCCACCTCCGCCACCTCCGCTGGAACCACCACCTCCCCCACCGCCGCCACCGCTGGAACCACCACCGCCCCCGCCGCCGCCACCGCTGGAACCACCACCGCCCCCGCCGCCGCCACCACCACCAACGATGCGGCTTTCTGGTTCATCTTCGTCTTCGCCGCTACCCTTCCCTCTGTTCTTGTTGCCTCTCCTTTTCCTCCCCTTGTTTTTTCTGCCTTTCTTTCTTCCCAAAAGACGCCTCATTCCGGAATTGCAAACCGCATTTCCAGTACAGCAAGACTTTTGCGTAGTGTCAGGATCAACGCATTTACCAGAGCCGTTGGCTTTCCTGCCAATGCACTGGATGACACGGGGGGTGCACTCTTGCATTTCTTTACACTGGGGATGATCAACACAGACACTCGTCAGATAACAACGCCAGGTGCCCGCGCCAAGCGTTGCTCTATTCGACCAAGACTCACCTCTCCACCTCTCTTTTCGCATTTGTTTCTACACTGTCCCTTATTGAGCACCTGCTCAACACCTGCAAAACAAAAGACACAGATGAGTAGTGGCTCGTCACCCGCGGAACAGCACAACAGAAAAGCAAATCCAACTTCATGGCAACGGCCATATATGGTATATACCAAACTTACAAGGCTTTTCTGCCTGCAGCAACGATCTCTGGGGACCAAGTTGCGGCACTGTCGAGGTGTCTGCAATAGAAAGCGCAAAAAATAAAACACCGCCAACCCGATCCGCAATGCTGAACAGCCGGATCAATATTCCTCAGCGCACCAGTGGGGTGAGCGGAGTGGCACGCGGCCAAGGCTCCGACGACGGAGAGCAACGACCACATGGCGTTCATTGTGTTGCGTCGGGATTCGTGGTTTAGAAAGCCCCCGGAGCTCGTATTTGAGCGGGCTCGTCCTCTTCCTCGTAGCACCAGCGTTCCTTGACTTGATCGACCTCCCCCTCTCCATCCACTAGTGAAAATACCCCCCATTTTACATTGTACACATTCTGTACATCACATGTATTTTAAATGTAATGTGCATGTAAAATAGTACATGTTGTATCCTGCAGCGACGAAAGTACATGTTTTTTAATGTAAAAAGCATGTGGCAGGGTACACAAAATCCGGGTATTTTACATGTGCTTTTGTAAAAAACATGTACACTTTTATGTGCGCTTGGGACACAGGAATACACACACAAAAACATGTATCCAAGAAAACAATCATTTCACATGTCAAATACATGTTCATTACATATAGTGCTCTTGAGATAGGACATTGTTTTTACATATCTTTTCACATCTTTTCACAAAATTTTGATGTGAACTTTATGTGCTTGTACTGTCTCGAATACACTTGAAATGTACAAAATGTACATGGAATTCACCTTGTATATTCCATGTGCAAATGCACATCACTTGTAATTTGTAAATTTGTTGTGGTTTGCATGTGTGCAATGTACTTCCAAAGCACATCTTGTACCCTGTGTATTTCATGTGCACATGCACATCACTTAGATGAAATACATGTGTTTCAATTATGAAGACAGAGAAAAGAATATTATTACCAGAGAAAAGAATATTATTACAACCATCTCCCTTCCCTACCCCACCCTAACCCAGCCATGAAAATCTGGCGATGACCAACTTCATCAGTGTAGCGCATGTGTGGTACAGACAGCTGCATGTCTGACTTGGTAGTACGGGATAGTACAGGGGTCACCTCAGAGTACGATTGTACTACAGAGGTTACAAGGAGGGCTCTGTGCTAGGTTCGAACGTTATTTTATTCTGTAAGTTGCTTTCCCTTCAAGTGTGCTCGTGTGTGTCTATCGCCCCACCCTCAGTTCGTTACACAGCTCATAACCCACGGAGCTGTAACATTGGTTTCGGAGCCCGGCGAAGAGCCTAGGCGAAATAGAGAGCGAAGGTCGACCTGAGAGGCGAATTCGCGCGCACCTAACCCTAACACGGTCCAAGAACTACAACCTACAACGCCTGGAAGCTATACTACGAAGTGCTACTACGTTTGGAGGTCCTACTATCCCAAGGCGGACTCCAGGGGCCGACTGTTGTGGAAATAGTCGTCCAGAGCGTGATTAAGTACTACTTCCAGGGCCTACAAAGTTTAGTCGGACTTAAGGCCGACTAAAGTAGGTGGACGGCCGACTAAAGTAGTTGGAAGGCCGACAAAAGTAGTGGGAAGGCCGACAAAAGTTGGTGGAAGGCCGACAAAGGATTGGGTAGCGGACAAAAGTGTTGGAGCAACACTGAAGAATCAGCAGTGTGCCCAGCGGACTGTGAATAGGCGGACTATCACGTGACCACACCAGAGATAGGACTTGGGCCGATTTTTTGGTCCGGCTCCGGTCCGGTCCGGTTACGGTCGGGTTACGGTCACCGTACTACGGCCGTAATTCCGTACCGTAACCGGAGTAATATGCTGTTTTTACGGTACGGAACAGGTACGGTATAGCTACGGCAGGCCCTAAATCATCGTGAAGTAGTGTGGTTCAGTGCTAAAGCGTTAGGCTGCAGTCTGTAGGGTCGCAGGTTCGAATCCCCCTGGGTTCCTTTGGAATCGCGGGACCCCGCGGGGGTCACTTTCTACGGTTTACGGTTGGTACGGCCGTTACGGTCATTACGGTCCGGTACGGAGCGGTACGGAGCGGTACGGAGCTACGGTTACGGCCGTAAAAGTACGATTTTCCGACGAAAATTGTACTCCGGTTACGGTCCGGTTACGGCGTTACGGTACGGTTACGGTGACCGTAACCGTAAAGTCCTATCACTGGACCACACATAGCGGGAAACTAACTATTCGTTGACAAGGCGGATTGGTCGACACAAGTGTGGGAAGAACGGACTTCAACACTGTGTAGGAAATTGCTAGTCGCCAACTTCTGGTGTGAGAAAGGTTCGGCCTGTAAACATCCCTGCGAAGTTTTGGCGGACTAACAATGTCACAGGAAAGCGTAGCACAATCGCCACATCGCCATGATGATGGTGGTGATGGTGAGCCGATGGAAGCCGACGTTGTCGGACATGTGTCCGTCATAGGAGGAACTACACCGCGAGTTGTATCTCCGGGAACAGTTCCCGCTAGCTCTAGCGGAGTTTATGCCCGCTATGCCGACCACATGCGGTTGCATACGCGACACCGAGAGCTACAGCGGGCTATTGATTCGCGGATAGCACATGTGGATCAACAGCTTGAAAATATCCACGGATTAATCGAGCAGACCCGCAATGACGGACAAGGCAATGTGCGACGTTTAACCGAGGCAACCCGGCGTTTGGATGGTTTGTATGCAGCACTCGACCGACAAGTTCAAGAGGTTCGTGAAACTCTCACTCCACTTCGAGCGGAAGTGGCGACAAACTCAAATGAACTGCGGACGTTACGAGAGAGCAACAATCAGGCTAACCAGCGCATTGATCAATTGACTGCCCAAGTGGGAGAACTCCGACAAGCATTGCAGCATGCAGCGGAGAGTCGACGAAGGGATCGCACCGCAAATCAGCAATTCCGCGAGACCGCAAACGGACAAATGCAACAGCTATTGCGCCGTTTGGCGGCGGTGGAGCAGCGGGTGGAACAAGTTCCTACAGACGCACCACCAGCGGTAAACCCAGCTGAAATTGCACGTATGGGAAATGCGGTCCGAGAAATTGGAGAACGTGTAACCCAAGTAACAAACACCTTGGCGGACACGCAAAGAACGCAGAGAAGTGCTTTCGACGCGCGACTGGATGATCTGAGAAGGTCTGCGCGCGGAAGAACGGATGTAGTGGAACAGCAGTTAAATGCACGAGTGGATGAGGTGGTGGCAAAATTGGAGGAACTCGGCGGCGATGAAGTGGAAGAAGAAGTGGAAGGCGGACAAGCCATTCCGAACTTCTTTAACCCTGACCAACAAGGTCAGCCGCAAGTTGTTCCCCAACAACCACCTCAGGTGGTGGCACCAGTGGTAGCGGCAGCGGCACGCCCGTTTGCGGTCGCCCCACTAAGGTTGCCCGCACCAGAACGGTTCTATCCAGAAAATAAGAACCGGGAGTTACCCTCGGAATGGATAGAGGGACTCACCACTCACTTTGATGCATTGAACGTCCACGATCCGGAGCGTGTCCCAATAGCATTGACCCTACTCGGAGGCGCAGCGGCGGCTTGGGTAACTTCAACGCCCATGCAAAGAAGATATTTATCGGCGCTGTCGTGGGACGAATTTGTGGAACAATTCGTTTCGCGTTTTGAGCCTATTAACCGGGAGCGGCACAATCGGGACGAGCTCGGACGTCTAAAGCTTGCTGGCAGCATGAACATTGTGGACTACTGTCAGAAATTCCGACTATACCGTTCGCGGTGTCGGGAGTTGAGCGACCAGGAGGCCTACAGAATATTTGAAGCCTCGTTGCCAACTCAATTGCAGTATGATCTTCGATTGCGGGCAGAGCTAGACGGAGATTACGAGGGCGCCCTCCAAATGATTCAGAACATTGGGGGAACGCTGTCCCAGATGACGGGCCGTTATAACCCGTTCCAGCAACAAACCCAAAGGGGCGGACGACGAGGCGGACAAAGAGGAGGTCGTTCCGGAAGAGGTGGCAGACAAACACAATCCGCGCCGCAAGGGTCAACAACCGGCGGCGGAAGCGGATATGGATACACCTCAGTTGCTGGAGGTACTGGCGCTGGATCACAAGCAAGTGTTCAGGGCGGAAGAGGTCAGTCAAGAGGGAACCGAAGAGGAGGTGGCCGACAAAGCCAACAGGGAACACAAATGTCCCTTGGCACCTGTACCGTTTGCAATAAGACTGGTCATACAGCGGCCAATTGCAGACAGAAACAGGGAAACTAGCCTCCTCCGATCGGGCTGCCGGAGAGGTAAAACGACCTGGCAGGCGGAAAAATCGCCGACTGAAGCAAGCCCACAAGAGGGGATCGGCGGCGAGACTGAACCATGCAGTACCACAAGGGGATAAAAAGAAGAAGCGGGTTAGAAGGGGTGTCCGGGGTGGACAAGGAAGAAAACGTGCAAGTGTGATAAACAAGTTATTAGCGGCTATGGAAGGATTCTCTAGAGGACGTCAAGCGGATTGTTCCAACGTGCATGATACCCCGGGGGTATCGCTCAGTAGGCACATTGGCAACCTGAACATGACCGAATCTGGATGTTTTGGCGGAAACCGGCAGGACCAAAGTCCGGTAAGGGGAGGTGGACAACATCCTACAGTTTGGCAAGAGTGGAGAGGGAAGACGCAAGCCCCCACGAGAGAGAGCGCGAACCCTCCGGCCAACAAAGCAAACCGCTCTGGGATTAAACCTTGGCGGCGGAGTTTGGCTATTGAGAGCCGAAGTTGTGACACAAAACAACCACTGCGGATGTCATCAAGTAGCACTGGCTGCCAGACACTTCCTCTGGAACAGTCGGCGCTCTCCGCAGTTGCCCGTCCTACAGGCCAAGTTCTTTCCACCAAACAAACTTCTAGTACTTCTGAACCTGGAAGGAGGACATTGGTTACCTCTATTAGCGAAGCTGACGCTATTGGTACCTTGTTCCGGGTCGAAGTGAAAATCGCCAATCACCCGGTGACGGCGCTTATCGACAGTGGCGCATCGGGCGATTTCATTGCGGAAGATGTGGTCAAGTTGTTGGACCGCAAGGTGGAGAAGGTGGAATCCCCCACCGAAGTCTCACTAGCGGATGGAACAAAAGTGGAGGTTAAGCATCAAGTCCGAACAGTAGTGCGGATTGGCCCCACAACGTCCACCACAACTTTGTACGTGTTACCGAAGACAAGTCATTCAATCATCTTGGGGAAACCATGGCTAGCAAGAGTCAACCCACAGATAGATTGGAGGGAACACGAAATGCACATCTCTAGGCGGAACCAACCAGATGCTCTTGTAAAGGGTATCCCGCCAGGAGTGGTGCCGACTATATCTGAGGAGAAACCGTTAAAAGGAGAGTTCATGACCGCTAAAGCAGCAGCTAAAGCGCTCAGACAAAGGAGAAAGCGTTCGTGTCTTGTTCTCGTGAGACAAGCGCGAAGGAATCCGACAGAAACAGATGGGAAGAGGAAGTTGGAGTTACTGTTAATACATCCTACAACGGGCAAAGTATCAGCATTTCCAGAGGCCGACAAACCTTTGGAGGAACCAACCGAACTACCGAAGGAAGTGGATCCACGGTTTGGGGACGCTCTCAAGAAGATACCTGAGAAGGTTATCAGAGACGCGTTTAAGAGGAATGCTGACATGTTTCCGGCAGATTTACCTGGAATAGCGCCTTTGCGGCCCAAATACGATATGAGGATCGATTTGGAACCAGGGACAAAGCCTGCTTGGCGGCCGTTGTACAAGTACAGTCCCGCAGAGTTGGACGAGATGAAGACCCAAATCGATTTCCTACTCGAGAAGGGGTTTATCCGGCCATCGCATTCCCCATACGGAGCACCGATATTGTTCGTGCCCAAGAAGGAGGGAACAATGCGAATGTGCATTGATTACCGCGTTTTGAACCGCCACACGGTCAAAACCAGGTATCCTCTGCCGCGGACTGAGGAATTGTTCGACCGACTTGGGGGAAGTCGTTACTTCACCAAGATCGACTTGCGAACAGGATATTGGCAGCAGCGTCTAGACCCGGCGGACGTGCACAAGAGCGCGTTCAGAAGCAGATACGGCCACTATGAGTTTTTAGTGGTACCGTTCGGGCTAACGGGAGCCCCAGGATACTTCATGTCGATGCTCAACGACATCCTGCGGGAGCACCTGGACGACTTCGTCGTTGTTTTCCTCGATGACATCTTGGTATTTTCGCGGACAGCTAAAGACCATGCCCGTCATGTGGAGGCGGTTCTGGCGAAACTTCGGGAGCAGAAGCTATACTGCAAACTGCCGAAGTGCGAGCTGGCGCGGACAGGAGTAGAATATCTCGGACATTGGATATCAGCGGCCGGCGTTATGCCTATGGACGACAAGGTGGCGAAGCTTAAGAAGTGGCCACGTCCTACAAACATCACTGAAGTACGTTCCTTCTTAGGAATGGCGAGCTATTACCGCAAGTTTATCTTCCGGTTTAGTGAAATAGCCGCCCCACTTCATGAATTGACCAAGGCAAACGTGGTATTCCGCTGGACTGAGGCGTGCCAAAAGGCATTCAAGACATTGCGGACATGTCTCAGTGAGAGTCCGGTCCTACTATTTCCTGACTTACGGAAACCGTTCACGGTTTTCACGGATTCCAGCAACCATGCTGTAGGAGGTGTGTTATGCCAAGAGGGAG
Organism: Bryopsis sp. KO-2023; assembly: GCA_030272585.1. Taxonomy (NCBI): domain Eukaryota; kingdom Viridiplantae; phylum Chlorophyta; class Ulvophyceae; order Bryopsidales; family Bryopsidaceae; genus Bryopsis; species Bryopsis sp. KO-2023. The sequence goes on along the minus strand of BSYQ01000004.1, from coordinate 2,880,746 downwards.
CTGGCGGACAACTGCAACCAATCGCATATGAGAGTCACAAACTCATACCCGCTGAGCGGAACTACCCTGTACACGAACAGGAGTTGTTGGCGGTGGTGCATTGTCTCCGCACCTGGCGACACTACCTTGAGGGACGGAAATTTGAGCTCCGGACGGATAATGCGAGCCTTTTGTATCTCCGGACACAACCCACGTTAACACGGCGACAAGCACGTTGGGTGGAGCTACTAAGTGCCTTTGATTTTGACATTGTGCATATTAAAGGGACCGCCAACATTGTGGCGGACGCATTATCCCGAAGACCTTTACGTGAGGACACGGAAGTGCCTTGCGGCGGCGGACCAAAACACCCCCCAGGCAGAGATAGGACTTGGGCCGATTTTTTGGTCCGGCTCCGGTCCGGTCCGGTTACGGTCGGGTTACGGTCACCGTACTACGGCCGTAATTCCGTACCGTAACCGGAGTAATATGCTGTTTTTACGGTACGGAACAGGTACGGTATAGCTACGGCAGGCCCTAAATCATCGTGAAGTAGTGTGGTTCAGTGCTAAAGCGTTAGGCTGCAGTCTGTAGGGTCGCAGGTTCGAATCCCCCTGGGTTCCTTTGGAATCGCGGGACCCCGCGGGGGTCACTTTCTACGGTTTACGGTTGGTACGGCCGTTACGGTCATTACGGTCCGGTACGGAGCGGTACGGAGCGGTACGGAGCTACGGTTACGGCCGTAAAAGTACGATTTTCCGACGAAAATTGTACTCCGGTTACGGTCCGGTTACGGCGTTACGGTACGGTTACGGTGACCGTAACCGTAAAGTCCTATCACTGCCCCCAGGACGACAAAAGCCTGGGGTGGGATCCCGCAAGACAGATGAAGACTTAAGCGGACAGGCCACTAGACCTGACCGCCCGGGGAAAGGACAATTGGGGGACTGGGCATCGGACCAGTCGGAGGTAGCTTTTGATGAGCCCCCATTGAAATTTTGGGATCCGTCAGCTGAAGAAGTGGAAGCACTTGCTCGACGTGCCCCGGAGTCCAACACGGACGACAAAATTAGTAGGCTGGACGACAAAGTTAGTCGGACACAGGCCGACAAAGTTGATCCGTTGAGGGAGGAGTCTGGCGATAGGGGAAACAAGACTCAACCGCCACTAGAGCTTTCCGCTCTGGTTGACGCGCGCACCGGTCCCACTGATGACCTCATTGATGCTATAAGAAACGCACAGAGGTTGGATCCATTGGTGGCGGACATTGTATTGCGGTTAGAAGCGCGAGAAGCGGAAGCGGAAGCTATGTACGTGATGGAGGAAGACGGTTTACTCAAGAGACGACTATCGGATGAAGAGGAGCTACGCTTGGTGGTACCGCGGGGGAACATCCGCAACAAAATACTGCGGCTCTGTCATGATAGCCCTGCGAGCGGCCACAAGGGCCAAGAAAGAACAAGAGAATTAGTGGGAAGATACTTCTACTGGAAGTTCTGGAAGAAGGAGGTCAACCACTACGTCCGCACGTGTCCCACTTGTCAACGGACTAAAGTGGAATCACGACGGCCGGCTGGGTTGTTAACACCATTGCCAGTGCCAGGGCGGAAGTGGGAATCCATCGCGACTGATCTGGTGGTTGCTTTACCTCAGACAGAGCGGGGATTCGATGCCATTGCGGTATTCCTTGACCGCCTAACCAAAATGATTCATCTTGTTCCCACCACCACTCGTGTGACCGCTGAAGGATACGCGCGACTGTTCTTTGAGGGCGTTTGGAAGTACCACGGACTTCCACGTTCCATAATCAGTGATCGCGACGTAAGGTTCACGAGTGAGTTTTGGCGAGCACTCTGGGCGATGCTGGGTGGAGAGCTCCGCATGTCGACCGCCTTTCACCCGCAAACAGATGGAATTACGGAGCGGGATATCCGAACTGTACAAGAAACGCTGAGGGCGTACGTTTCTGAGAGACAAAACGACTGGGATCTTCGGTTGGCGCAAGTGGAGTATGTCTATAATAATGGCGTTCACTCTGCTACCCGCTATACACCATTTTATCTCAACTATGGGATACATCCGGAGCATCCCGCTGCACTTGTGTCTGGCGCACTACAGGCGCGAGCGGAAGGGGTAAGACAGTTCACCCAGCGGATTCAAAGAGACTTAAGAACCGCACAAAACTATCTGGGGGCAGCAAGAGTAAGAATGAAGCGATTGGCGGACCAGAGCCGACGCGATCAAAACTTTGCTGTGGGAGAACGTGTCCTACTGCGGACGAAGAACATTGAGCTGATGCACAGCGGGCCAAGCAAGAAACTACAGGCACGCTATGTAGGTCCGTTCCGCATCCTGGCGAAAGTCGGGGATGTTGCATATCGTCTTGAACTTCCTCGAGGGTGGCGAATCCACAACGTCTTCCACGTATCATTACTGCGTGAGTTCCATTCCACTCAGCAGTATGGCCGCCGTGAATTGGAAGCTCCACCGGCGGATTTGGTGGAAGGAGAAGAAGAATATGAAGTAGAGCGAGTTGTGGACCACCGGGAAAGGAGAAGGGGTCGGCGAACGATCCTGGAGTACTTGGTTAAGTGGCGAGGATATGGCATGGAGGAGGCACTGTGGTTACCGGACGATGAACTGCAGAACGCACCACTTGCTGTAGCTGAATACCGCGCTGCCGCACGCTTGGGGTAGATGTTGGGGAGGACATCTATCGTCGTCGAGAACAAGTGGCGGACAGTGGGCGAGGGGAGCTTAAACCAGTTCTGAAATAAGTGGAACTCAACGAGGAGCCGACAAACTCTCAGCATATCCGCTGATTTCAGTTGGCCGGTGGCAGCACCGCCACTGGGGCTGGTATGGGACAGTTTTGGTGGCCGTTTACCTAGCGCTAAAGGGAAGGACTGAGCAGACACCGGTTATCCCGCTAGCGTGAACAGCCGACTGTGGGGACTGCTGCGAAGGAGTTTGGAGGTACTGGATCAGAGACACCACCGTCGATATGGTGGACTGTTGGAGCGCGCAAGGAGCTAGAGTATGCTGTGGACGCAGTGGTAGCCGCGCAAGACCGTCAGAGACAGTGATGGGTGTTCGGGGTCGTTGAGTGGAACTGGGGTGGGTTTTCTGGGGGAATCAAAAGGTTGGGGGATTTTAGTTTGATTACAGTTTTAGGATTTGGAATTGATTGAAATGATTATTGAATTTATTTGACCATTCCAAGCAGACAATCTTCTTATTTAGAGTCGGGACGATTTACTAGATAAGAGGCGGCGTTTGTAGCCATACTAGGGATATGATAGGCAATGATCGGCCTGCTAAAAATAGGTCTAAACGGGGTCGGATCGGGATCGGATTTTCACTAATGTCTATTATAGGGTGATACAAAAATAATCGGGTTTTTTTTTTTTTTTTTTTACCGATCATGATCGGTGCCGATCATCGGTGATCGGTGTCTTGATCGGACCGATTAATCGAGATCGGCGACCGATCCGATCAAAGAACGGCGTCGGCCGATCCCGATCCCGATCCGATCAAGGCGCGGAGCTGTGATCGGAATAGTCGGCCGATCAAAGTCGGCGTTTTTTTTTTGATCGATACAATGATCGGGGAGAACCGATCATGATCGGTATGAAAGGCGCGAAGTCGGTGAATTTGGTAAATTTCCGATCAGATCGGATCTGCCGATCACCCACCGATCCCGATCCGATCATGATCGGAAATCGGGTGACGCACAAAGTAACCCCCGCAAGGTCCCCAGAACCCAAGGGAACCGAGTGGGATTCGAACACCATACCGCACGATGCCGAGTCATCTACACTGAGCACTAAGCCAAGTGGACCACGATGATTTCGTGGCTGTTGCGATCATATACCTTAATCTGTTTGTAATTCTGTGAAATTAGGGTATATTATTGCAACAACCACAGAATCATCGTGGTCCACTTGGCTTAGCGCTCAGTGTAGATGACTCGGCATCGTGCGGTATGGTGTTCGAATCCCACTCGGTTCCCTTGGGTTCTGGGGACCCTGCGAGGGTTACTTTGTGCGTCACCCGATTTCCGATCATGATCGGATCGGGATCGGTGGGTGATCGGCAGATCCGATCTGATCGGAAAACGCCGATCCCGATCCCGATCCGATCTGGTTTCCGAGGCAGAATTGGGTGATCGGCCGATTTTGATCGGAAAAGTCGGACCGATTTTTGTGATCGGTCCGATTTTGATCGGTGATCGGTTTGATCGGACCGATCTGATCGATGATCGATTTGATCGGAAATCGCAGGTGCCGATCTTGATCGGAGATCGGTTTGATCGATGACCGACATGTCGGCATCGGATCCCTAGTATGTTTGTAGCGCATGTGTGGTACAGACAGCTGCATGTCTGACTTGGTAGTACGGGATAGTACAGGGGTCACCTCAGAGTACGATTGTACTACAGAGGTTACAAGGAGGGCTCTGTGCTAGGTTCGAACGTTATTTTATTCTGTAAGTTGCTTTCCCTTCAAGTGTGCTCGTGTGTGTCTATCGCCCCACCCTCAGTTCGTTACACAGCTCATAACCCACGGAGCTGTAACAATCAGCCTCTCACATCAAACTACGAAACCCACATGTCTATGCAAAATTCTAATCAACTGTGTAGTGTGAATTGATTGCTTGAATTGCACACTGCTAAAGACAATTTCCGCCACATATTCTGCGACGGCAAATAGCACAAAGCAGAAAACCCGGTGACGAAATTGACGAATCTTGAGGGAAGGCCTTGACTGCTTGGGCGACCTCCATGTTGATGATATCGAACAGCAAGTTGCAGTTTTCCAAGCTCAATTCTCCACTGCTGCCACGACGATGGCTAATCCTTTGATATCACACCGGCTGGAAAGCAAAGCCATAGGAATTTCTTAACAGACTGGTGATGGCCTTGTTGATCGTGAAGGGATTCAGTATTGTGTTTTCTAAGCCTGTCTTTTTTTCACCGCCACCAGTCTCATCGAACGAAAGAAACACCACATCCAGCAAAGCCATGTTCCCCATCTGTCAAACAGCACATTATTCACTCCGGTAAAATAAAGAAAAAGATACAGAAACCATAATTTCACAGCAACCATAATTTCACAGCGTGACATTTTTCAATTGCAGATTTTTTTCGCCCCTCACCGCTGTGATTCGTGGACAGTGCAGCGAGCATTGAACACATCACCGCCAAGAAGAAAAATTGAAGGTGGCCAAAACCACCCCTACCACAGTATCAATACACATAAAAATTTAGTATGTTAACACAAATAACAATTCCTTTAAAAAAAAAAACTCACAAATAGAATCTAAGCCAATCCCACCAGCTCAGTGACCGCTGTGCGGAATCATTGGCAATTGTTACATGGGTAAATCAACAAGAAAAATATAATCAGTTCGGTCGCAAAAAATGTATTATATTTATTTTATTTTTTTGGGGGGGGAGAGCTAATGTACTGCACTGCATACGAATTTTAATTTCATGGACGACTCATTTCACTTGCCTCGGTGTGAACAGGGTGCAGAGAAAACATGATGGCTGACAGTGCTGCTTCTTGATCAAGCAATTTTTAGCTTGCTGTTTTGTTATGCCTGGGGGCACCGTGCAAATCAACTGACCACTCTTTTTGTGTCTCCCCTTCATCCAATTGACAGCTCGTTCCTTTCCCTGCAAGACTAAAAAGTATCTTAGGTTCAATTCAATTATGGATGACATTTTTTTATTTTTTCAAAGCCTGGAATTCCCATGATTTTGAGTGGGCTGGTTCTGGAATCCACAAGCTATACAATGAACCAGACATCTCAACATGGTTGAGATAAACATACTATGCTCCAGCATACCTTTTCTGAACTTTTTCAATGCCTCCATTCCTGTTGCACTTGCTGGGGACATTTTTCTGTCCAGTCAAGGCAAACACTGGGGACGACACCTCCAACTGCGGCTGATCCTTCTGAACCAAGATCATATCCTTTCACTGTCAACCTATCCACTTCCCATCCCCGACCTCCTCAACAACGCCAGAAAACTCTGCAGTGTACTCTGCAGCTCTGCAGTGTATTCCCCTTTGGACGCCGCCGAAGAGAGACCCAAAGCTAGCTGTGGAAACGTCCGCGAAGTTCAACCGGACCGCGTCCACTCCAACGCGACACTCCCCAGGTTTAGTATCCGCCAGGACTTCCTCCTCCAAGGCGCAGATCAGCATGCTGCTGGTCTTTGGGCCTCGCCAAACTCGCGTCGTCAGGTCTTAGGAAGCAGAAAGCCTGGCGGAAATGCTTGGTTGCTCTTTGAACAGAGAGGATGGTGCTTCAGCGAGGCAAATGTGGCAGGGTATTGCAAGTGTTTCGTGATTCCATGGGGATACAGTCAAATTGACCTTCACAGCACCGCAAAAGCAACATCGTGTGCCATTTTCATTTGCTAATCCTGGAAATTATTCAGACTGTCAGAAGAAACAGCGTTATCTTAAGACTGGGCATGAGCGATACTGTCAAAACGTCATGCCTTGATTGCAGCGAGAGTTCCGATCCTGGGATGTGCAGCCATTGTTTGACTCAGGTAGGATAATTTGAACGTTTTGTTTGGAGTGAAATTGGCATTTGATCTAACATCCAGAACAGTTTTATGATTTGGCTTTGTTAGGACTCGAAAATTGACTTTTTTTTTTTTTTTTTTGGGGGGGGGGACCTGAAACTGCACGTGGTGGTGTCTTAATTTGAGCAATTTTTGCCTAGGCAGTCACCGATGAGCTCAAGATCACTACTTGTGCTAAATGCATGGAGACTTCCCTCCCGAATGCCTGCATCCATTGCCTTTCTTTTGCCGTAGAGGACTCGATCAAGGAGGAACATTGCCCCCTGTGTGCAGCAACCTCTGAGCCATGCAAATGCACAGAATGCCTTGCATCGGTAGGTTTTTCCCTGTCTCCTTTTAGGAAACATGCTCTTCTCAAGAGTCCGTTGATACACCAGGGTTAGTGGATTTTGTATCAATGCTTGTGGCAGCATATATTGTTTTATGAATCGATTGTTGGAATTGGCCTGCCATATGTCATCTGAAACACTTTTGCCTTTTTTGCCGTTTAAAAAAAAAAAAAGGCATCTTCAGTTTCCTTTGATTCCAGAGTGTTGGTTTCTGTCCCCAGGCGATTACTGATTTTCTCAAGTTGAAATTGTGCGCTCAATGTGCGGGGACTAAAAATCATGCAGAGTGCAACGGATGTGTAGTGAATCGCCTGATTCAGAGCCTGCTGGGCCCTGAATCAGGAGATCTGACTGTAGGTTGGCGAGCTGGCAGCTCAGCAGGTGTCCCTGCTGAACTGGCAGCTCAGAACATTCTGTGATCTGACCTGATACAGTGATGGGTTCACTGTGTCAGCTCAGTAGTTGTCTGATCAGGGGATCAGGTCTTGTCAGAGGTGCTGCAGCAGGGTATTTGAGCAGCGCCTCTAGGGTATTGGTACACTTGGTTTTAACCTAGCTTTAACCTTGTTTGGAGTGCTTTGCACCTTGGTCTCCCTTTGTTTCACCTTCAACTTGGCTGGCAGACTTGCAGAGTCGCAGCCGTTGCATTGGTTTCGGAGCATTCTTGTGGCAAGATCACAAGTGATCTTGGGAGAAGCAGAGAGTTCTGGTGAAGCAGCAGGCGCAGAGTTTTCAGGCGCAAGGTTTTTACAGAACCGATCAGGGCGCAGAGTAGCGCTGAGTGCAGGAATAGTTGGCGCAGTTTTCGCACAGTTTTGTGTAGGCGCAGTGCTGCACAGAGGTCGTTTTGTACGCAAGGTTATAGTAGAGTTTGCAGGCGTTGCCTAGCATAGAACGTTGTCAGGCGCAGGTTTTGCGCAGCAGTAAGGGGCACAGTTCAGTGCGGGCACAGACGCAGATTTGCGCAGCCTTGAGTGGTAGAGTTTTGCAGGCGCAGGTTTTGCGCAGCAGCAAGGGGGCACAGACGCAGATTTGCGCGGCCTGAAGTGTTAGAGTTTGCGTAGCGGAACTAGGGTCGGCAGTTGATGAGCAGTGCGGGCTCAGGTTTTACAGTTGTTAGTTCTGACGAAGAGGAAGTGTCCTCTGACGGGTTTCCTAGTGAGAATCAGCCAGATCAGACTCGGACTTTACCTGCCTTTGTTTTCAGAGCAGGACCTATCAGGGAAAACAGGGTGCAGGAACCACTGAGTCAGGTGGAGGAGAGTTCAGTTTTGGCTCCCTCGCACGATCATTATTAGGTGTTTCGGCAGGGTACTTGGATATATTCTGTTACTTGTAGGAATCCGAACTGCCTTCTTTTGTTAGAGTGGCTTGAGAAGGAAAGGATCAGAACTAGCAACCTGTAAAAGAGATCTTCTGACTCTGGTTGTTGTATGAGTTTTGGTAGACCTGTAGCAGTGAGAAGTAGTGAAAGTGAGGCAGAAACAGACGAGGAAACTGTGATTCAGGGTGAGGCAGAGTTTCAGGGAAATCTGCCACCTGATCTGTTTACTTTCGCAGGGGACTGGGTTCCAGCTCCTTACAGGTTACCCAGACCGGTGCAGGTTCTGGGTCCAGTGAGACACCCGTTGGCAGTGGTGCCACCACCTCCTCTCAGAGCGCCTCCTCACGGCCACAGAAAGGCAGAACGCAGTGGTAACGTCATCAGATACTACGACTGTTCTGATCCTCAGTGTCCTATCTACAGATTGCAGAGGGCAACGCAGGAGAGGCGTGAGCAGAACGAGCAGAGGCGTGAGCAGAACGAGCTAAGGCGCAGAAGGAATGTCAGGCGGGGAGGAGCAGATGGGGGTGCCAGCCCCAGATCCTTTCGATCTGCAGGCAATGAGGCAGATGATAACAGATCTGCAGAATGAAGTCCTTCACCTGAGGAATGTTGCTGCAAATGTCAACCATCAGATGAATGATGTTGTGCAGCAGGCTGTGGCAGAGAGGTTGCCTCAGCCACAGGCTCCAGCAGCATTGGGCAAGGCAAGAGCAAAGACACCAGATGCTTGGTATGGTGACCCTGGTGATATCCCACTGAATGAGTGGCAGGTGCAGTTACAGACATATTTTGATGTGACAGGCACAAGGGATGTAGAGCAGCAGGTTTTAGTGGCTGCAGGATCACTCAGGGGAGCTGCAGGTACTTGGTGGAGAGGCAGATATGAGGCTGCTCTTGCAGGCCACCAGGAACTGCCTCAGTCACTTGTTGCTTTGGTTGAACAGCTGAGACAGGAGTTTGGCAAGGTGAACGAGAACCGTGACTTCAGAAGAGAGTGGTCTCGGTTGCGTCAGGGGCGACTTTCGGTTGCTGAGTATGTACACAAGTTTCGCAGGCTCACACTGCAGATTCATGACAGCAATCCTGGGGAAAAGCTCTTCAGGTTCATGGAGGGTCTGCACGAGCGTCTGCGGACGAAGGTTGAGATGGAAGATCCCAACACCCTCGAAAGAGCGATCGCGCTGGCGGCGACCTGGGAAGGTCCTCTTGAAAACTACCACAGAGATCGCAGTCCCAGCAGCAGACGCGCAAGGTCGCGCAGGGACAGATCGAAGAGTCGTGGCAGGTCGTTCAGCAGAGGCAGATCCCAGAGCAGAGGTCGCAGTAGCAGTCGAGGAAGGTATAACACCGAACGCGACAGGTACCACCCGCAGCGTCAGGCACCACACTTAGGTGATCGTATGGAGGTTGATGGCCTCCAGCGTAACCGCGTGGGGTTTGATGTCAGGGAAGGTCGCAGCGGCAGTAGAGGTCGCAGCGGCAGTCGCGGTGGTGATCGCAGTTACAGTCGCAGTAAAAGCAGAGGACGCAGTGGCAGTCCTCGCAGACACCAGAGGCAGAAACGAGGAGGAACTGGAGAGGGTTCCTCAGACAGGAGGAGCAGAATGGATATGGGCAGATCAGCAGCCCATGTTGATTGTTACAGGTGTGGCAAGAAAGGCCACTTCGCCGCTGACTGCTCGGAAAACTAAAGAGGTCAAGGGCTGGAGAGTCCCTTGGCCGGAATGAAAAGGTGAAGGAGGACAGAAGAGGAGTGTGGGAGGGCCGGCGTAGCCACCCACACAAGCAGGCTACCATGGGGAGGGTAGCATCTGTTTCAGGGAAGCAGAACCCGGCAGGTGGTGTGCCTTGTGAAGCCACACCGAAAGGGAAGGTCGGTCGTTTGGAAAACGTTGAATTGGCGGGTACTCTGTTGAAGGCAGAGTCTCCTGCAAGTAGGTCAGTGGATGAATTGGCGGGTACTCTGCTGGAGGCAGAGTCTCCTGCAAGTAGGTCAGTGGATGAATTGGCGGGTACTCTGCTGGAGGCAGAGTCTCCTGCAAGTAGGTCAGTGGATGAATTGGCGGGTACTCTGCTGGAGGCAGAGTCTCCTGCAAGTAGGTCAGTGGATGAATTGGCGGGTACTCTGCTGGAGGCAGAGTCTCCTGCAAGTAGGTCAGTGGATGAATTGGCGGGTACTCTGCTGGAGGCAGAGTCTCCTGCGAGTAGGTCAGTGGATGAATTAGTGGGTGCTGCTGCAGGGGCAGTAGCATCTGCAGGAATTTTGAAGGAGGTTTCCGGGAATGAGGAGGCTGGTCGGTCGAGTGGAACCACCACCTCTCAGGTCCCTGAGGCAGGAGGTGCAGGGCCAGGCGGGGCCACACCTGACCTGCATGAGTTTTCTGTGCATGTGAGTGCTGACAGTGATCTGAGGGCAGACGCTGCAGACTCGTTTTCAGTGAGAGAGGAATCTGAGCTGGGCAGACCTAATGAAGTTTGCTTTCAAGGACATAGCTTAGATGAACCCCCACTTTTGAAGTTGAGAGGAGTCCATGGGGGGACTCAAGGGATGTTGAAGACCACAGGAACTGTGGCAGGTTGTTTTTCTCGAATATTGATAGATAGTGGGGCAACTGACAATTTTGTTTCAAAAGATTGGTTGCTTGAAAATGGCATTCAGACAGAAGCTGCTGAGGTACTGACTGAGGTGCAGTTAGCAGATGGTAAAACCTCAGAAAAGGTAGAAAAAGAGCTGCAGGCCAGTGTCAAAATGGGCAGGTTTGTATCAGAGGAAAAGATGTATGCCATAACACTAGGGAGGTACGACCTGGTGTTAGGAATGTCTTGGTTAAGCAAACACAACCCTGTTATAGATTGGCAAAAGAAGTTGTTGGTCTTGCAGACACCTCAGGGAGCAGTCAATCTCAGAATGCAGACTGGTAGAGTAGAGGATTGCAGTACAGCAGAGTTGGATCTGATGTCTGCAGCAGAGTTCGCACAGGCTGCTCGCAAGGGCAGACCTATATATTTACTTCATTTGAGAGAAGTGGATGTTGAGCATGCAATAAATGGATTAGAAAGTACTGAAGCAGTAAAAGGAAGTTTTGCAGATACAGTCTCAGAGGAAGAAAGAGAAGCTTTGCAGTTGGAAAAAGAAATCAGAAAAGAGTTTCAGGATTTGTTCAAAGAAGAACTGCCTCAGGAGTTACCTCCTGACAGAGGTGTTAACCACAAGATAGAACTTGTGGAAGGGGCAGAACCAGTAAAGAAGGGACTTTACAGGGCTAGTTTTGCAGAAAGAGAAGAACTGAAAAAGCAGTTGGCAGAGTTGCTGAAACAGGGTTTTATCAGACCTAGCAAGTCACCCTGGGGATCACCAGTTTTATTCGTTCCAAAGAAAAATGGGAAGTTGAGAATGTGTGTCGATTTCAGGGCACTGAATAAACTGACAGTGAAAAACAGGTATCCTATTCCAAGGATTGAGGAGTTGCTAGATCAGATTCAGGGAGCTCGTTGTTTCAGTAAAATAGATCTCTGCTCAGGTTATCATCAAGTGCGGTTGGACCCTGCAGATTCAGAAAAGACGGCCTTCCGCACTAGATATGGGCTTTTTGAATATGTGGTTCTTCCTTTTGGGCTGACAAATGCCCCTGCCACCTTTATGAACACCATGAACCATGTTCTTCATGATTTCTTGGATATTTTCTGCATAGTTTATTTGGATGACATTTTGGTTTACAGCAGGAATTGGGCTGAACACAAGGTTCACTTGCAGAAAGTGTTGCAGAGACTGAGGGAACAGAAACTGTATGCTTCAGCTACTAAGTGTGATATCTGCAAGATGCAGGTGGAGTTTTTGGGGCATGAAGTGAGTGCTGCAGGTATACAGGTGTTGCAGAGCAAAGTGCAGATCATCAGGGACTGGCCTCCCTTAACGTCAGTGAAGGACCTCAGATCCTTCCTTGGCCTGGCAAATTACTACAGAAGGTTCATCAAGGACTTCTCTGCCAGGGCTAAGCCATTGACTGCCTTGCTGAAGAAGGAAGCAAGCTGGCAATGGACAGAAAGGGAAGCTGCGTCAATGCAGGATATTAAGGAGGCATTGATGTCTGCACCAGTGTTGTTGGTGCCTGACCCAGGATTGAAGTTTGAAGTCACCACTGATGCTTCAGACTATGCTATTGGAGCAGTCCTTACACAGGACCATGGACAGGGTCAGCAGCCTGTGGCCTATGAAAGCAGGAAACTGCAACCTGCAGAACTGAATTATGCTACCCATGAGAAGGAGCTCTTGGCCATTGTACATGCACTCAAGGTGTGGAGGCACTATCTGGATGCTCAGGAATTTGTGGTGCACACTGATCATGCACCACTGAAGTATCTACAGACTCAGCCTCAGTTGTCCAAGAGGCAGGCAAGGTGGATGGAGACCTTGCAATCCTTCAAGTTTGAGATCAAATACAGGCCTGGAAGAGATAATGTGGTGGCAGATGCACTGAGCAGGGCCACACATCAGACTGCAAAGGAGCAGCCTGAAGTTAATGCACAAGCAAGATTGGACCTGACCCAGGGATTTCAGGAGGAGGTCAAGGAGGCCTATCAAAAGGATCCTTTATGCAAGCAATTGATTGAGGCAAACTACAGACCAGCTCATGTAAAGTGGGATGGTCAGAGGCTTTGGAGAAGGGTTTGCAATGCCTGGAAATGGTGGATACCTGATGCAGACGGGCTCAGGGAGAAGTTGCTCCATGACTGCCATGAATCAGCATTGGCAGGACATCTGGGCAGACGAAAAACGCTGGTCAGAGTGCAGGCGCATTATTTCTGGCCACGCATTTCAGGCACAGTACAGAAGTATGTCAAGAATTGCATCCCCTGTCAGAGAAATAAGGCTTCTAATCAGAGGCCTTTGGGTAAGCTGCAGCCTCTGCCTATTCCTGATGACAGGTGGTCCAGTGTTTCAATGGATTTTGTAGGCCCTTTGCCTAAAACCAGGAAGGGGTCAGATTATTTGCTTGTGGTAGTGGACAGATTCAGTAAGATGTTGCGATTGATTCCAACCAAACAAACGGTAACTGCAGCAGGTGTTGCAGATTTATTCTTTCAGAATGTAGTTCGTTTCTTTGGGTTGCCTCAAGAGATTGTTTCGGATAGAGACAGTCGGTTCACTAGTAATTTTTGGAGAGCTCTGTGGAAGAGAGCAAATACTAGATTGGCAATGTCTAGTAGTTACCACCCTGAGACAGACGGGCAGACAGAAAGGGCTAACAGAACTGTGCAGGAGATTCTGCGAAGTTATGTTGAGCCTGCAGGTGCAGATTGGGAAGAGCATTTGGCTGCTGCAGAGTTTGCTTACAACTCCAGCATCAATGCCACTACAGGATTCTCTCCCTTTTTCCTCATGTACGGGCAGAATCCCCGAACTCCTGCAAGTGCTGTAGCAACTACAGCCTGCCCTGCGGTGGATGATTGGTGGACTACTTGGCAGCAAGCTCTGCTTGCTGGCAGAGACAACATTGCTCAAGCTCAAGATCGACAACGCCAGGTGGCGGATCAAACCAGGCGGGGAGGGGGCTTTGAGCCAGGCGAAAAAGTTTTTCTGGCAACCAAGGACTTACCCCTACCTGATGTACTGAGCAGGAAACTAACTGCAAAGTTCTGTGGGCCATTTGAGGTGGTAGAAAGGCTGTCAGAGGTGGCAGTCAGGTTGAGGCTGCCAGGGCATTGGCGAATCCATGATGTGTTTCATGTGTCCAAGCTGAAGCCTGCCTTTATTGATCAGGAGGGCAGTTTTCCAGCCAGGAGGACACACACACTGCAGCCTGAACCAGAGCTGGTTGAGGGGCAAGAGGAATACCTGGTGGACAGGATTCTTGCAGAAAGGACTGTCAGAGGCAGGAAGCAGTACCTTGTCAGGTGGCAGGGCTATGACCAGTCAGAGGATACATGGGAGCCTGCCAGAAACTTGCGAAACGCACCGGACAAGTTACGTGAGTTTGAGATAAGGAGCTGAAAGGACCCGACCAAGCAGAGGTGACAGGTTGATATCTCTGACAGACTGAATCAACCCCGACAGAAACGGAAATAGGAGTGCAGTATACTGCAGCAGGAAACTGTCTAGCAAGTTACGTGCGCAGAGCAGGAAGAGAGAAAGAGGAGCCTATCGTTCGAAAGGAAGGAGTCAACATGGAACCAGCAAACCAGGCCGCCCTTATCGTCTCAACCCCCGCTAGCAGCAGTGAACCAGCAGAGGCTGCCCCTGTGGTTATCCCTGCGGCAGCGGTGGAGAAAGCCGACGTGATCGAGGGGGCAGATGAGGTTGTGGCGTTTGAGGAGGCGGTGCAGGTCCTGCGGAAGAGGGCAGTCGACGTTGCGGAGTTGGAAAGGCTGAGGAGCAAGTGTCAAAAGGTGGAGCAGGAAAAGTGGAAGCTGCAAGGGTCTCTGAGTGCTGCCGAGAGTGAGCTGAAAGCGTGGCGAGAGTGGGCGAAGAAAATGCCGGTAACGCGGTTGGAGTCCGAAGAGGAGTTGTCCTTCGGCTTCCTGGACACAGGGCTCCCTGAACCAGAAAAACCTGCAGCAGACCAAAAGAGTGAGATGGAGACGGCGCTGAAAGAAACGGGACGTGGCTGTTCGCTTTGCTTCAAGACGGCGAGGTCTCTTGGGGCACCAGTGCGGGAGCTTCCATGTGGGAAGCACCGGGTATGCTGCAGGGACCTCTGTGTCCAGAGACTCTGGTACGCGCCAGACGTAACGGTGGAGAGGACGAACCCAGACGGGAGCTTGGAGGTGGTTGGACGACTCAGTGGAACGCGAAAGGGGGTCTCGGTGGATGCGACGAAAGAGTGCGGGCTGTGCAAGCTGCGGGAGCACACGGTCATGGCGCCGAGGGTGCTGACGTCTTTGCGGATTGCGGTCATCAGTCCACCCCTGCCAACGCAGCCAGCCTCCCCGGGACGAACCAATCGTGACTGCGTGCCGCTTCGAGAGATCCGCTGGAGTGTGCCCGCGCTTGCGCCAAAGAGGGGCTTGAAACGTCCGGCGACCTGAGGCAGGAATCGACAGGAGGTGTGATCATGGGAGTTGTGGCAGGATTGGAATGTGGTTTGCTCAGTGGGTGCAGTGAAAGAGTTGGTGATTTGGGGCTGTCCAGTTTCTGGTGATCAGTGTGTTGGAAGTGGAATTTTTCAGGCAGGGTTAAACCCTTAGGGCTGTCCAGTTTCTGGTGATCAGTGTGTTGGAGGTGGACAAGGATTTCTTTTGCAGTTTCTGATCAGGTTGAGATGAAAACTCTGAAGTTTGCAACCTGTTTTTGGTTATGGAAATGGTTCACCTGTTGATACATTGCAAGTCCAGCAGGGTTAAGATGTTATTGCTAGAGAATTCCAATCTGAAATAAGAGTGACTGAATTAACCAAAGGGGGAGTAAAGAATTGCATGGTGACCTTTGAAGGAAGTCCAGTCAAATGGATTTTTATCTTTGTGAGGTTGGTATTTGTTGCCACTGGAGTATGGCTGATTAAAAGGGCAGATACAACAACCTGCATAGGAGTTTTTATTTTAGTTTTGAATGTGGAAATTGGTTTGGCAAATCAGTGGCAGAATTACAACACTTGAGGGGCTGGAAAATGAGAAATTTGGGTTCTATGTTAGACTGCAGATGGAGTGCAGTGTTTGCTTGAAAGAAGGACTCTGATTTCTATATTACAGGTCCATGGATAGTTTGTTGTGCTGAAACATTTGTGTGGGGAATTTGGTCCCTGTGAAAGTTATGGTTGTGTCAGAGTTAGCAATTTCCAGTGGCAGGACTTGGGATGATTACATTCATTTTTGGACTTGATTATCAGTGACTGAAATCTGAAAGATGTTTTATTTTAATTCAATACATTGGGTTTGGTCTGAGTTGCAGATATGAGTTTTCATTGGCAGAAGTGTGGACTGGAAGTTATTCACTGATATGGGTTTTCCTTAGCACTTACAGTCTTGGGGTTTTTCCTTTCTAAGTTGCAGTAGGGGCTACTGCAGTTCAGGTGGGGAGGAATGTAGTGAATCGCCTGATTCAGAGCCTGCTGGGCCCTGAATCAGGAGATCTGACTGTAGGTTGGCGAGCTGGCAGCTCAGCAGGTGTCCCTGCTGAACTGGCAGCTCAGAACATTCTGTGATCTGACCTGATACAGTGATGGGTTCACTGTGTCAGCTCAGTAGTTGTCTGATCAGGGGATCAGGTCTTGTCAGAGGTGCTGCAGCAGGGTATTTGAGCAGCGCCTCTAGGGTATTGGTACACTTGGTTTTAACCTAGCTTTAACCTTGTTTGGAGTGCTTTGCACCTTGGTCTCCCTTTGTTTCACCTTCAGCTTGGCTGGCAGACTTGCAGAGTCGCAGCCGTTGCAGGATGCCTCACTTTAGCGGTCACCGACTCCGTCAAGGAGGAATACTGTTTGACTTGTTCAGACACTGGTATGCGATAAATTCACAACACATGCTCCTTCCAAGAAATCATCATTGAAAAACACATCCATTCGAACAAGCAAGCATTATCTTGTGCCAACTATGTGGAGATAGAACCAATCAAATGTTCTAACAGGGGTAGCTTCTGGGTTCATGTATGTATTGTTTGCATCGTTGTTTGTTGGTGGTTTACGGTGTTTTGGCATTGGGTGCAGCTGATCCTGCGATGTGCAATGAGTGCTTGAGAAGTGCAATCACGGATGATATTAAACCAACCTGTCCGGTATGTGCCAACAGCTCAAATCCTTCCATCTGCAACCATTGCCTGCTGCAGGTAAGTTCGAAGGCTGAAAAACTCCACATGACTCATAAATGAACCAAGCCAACCACCCATCATCATCTGAATTTATAGCATCAGTTTTCTGGCATTCCATTCCGGTGCATGGTATGATGGATTCGCTCAGAATAGGAACAAACGGGGATTATTTGGGTTTATTTTCATTCGTTTGGCAATCAATGAAGTGAGTACAGTTATTTTGCAGTAAGGAATTTGGGTGGGACTTTCATAGCGAAGTTTTGCTTGTTTCGCAGGTAAAGGTGCTGTGGTTCTTGGAGGGGGGGTGGCTGTGAGAAGTGGAACTGTAGGGCTGTAGTAGCATACGTCTGTGGTGAGGAGAAGTGAGGCATGAAGGGAAAAGGGGAGAATTGGAGGAATGTAGTGATGTTTGTATGTGGTGAAGCGAGTTTGTTTGCTCTCCGTTTTCAGTTTCCTTACCAGTTGCATCAACTTTTCTTTGTCAGAGGCTGGTGGGAATTTCTATCTGAATTTGGTTCACCGAACTGGATGGGGGTTGTTTACAGTGTAAACTATGCACCATCAATCGCTACCATCACTACCATTGTCACCATCACCATCAACGCCACCGTCACGGGCATCATCAGAGAGATTCAAACCTACACGAGTCACAATGATTTGATCACAATCTGAATTAGTGTTCAGGCGTTTGAACGCTCTCCCTTCGAGTTTGGACAGTCACTCATATAACTTGCCTGTTTTATGGCCTGTCCAGTATGTCTTGCCGACTAATGTTGTAGTCGCACCATGTGACAATCATCATCGAGTCGGAGCTGAAGGGCTGTTCGCATTTCTAGCAAACTGGAACGTTGCACCAAAATTGAGCACACCACTGCAATAGTGAAAGGATTTATGGGCTTCTGCGCATATAATATTGTATTGGGTTTGGACGTGTGTATTCGAAGTTGTTGGTTGAAGGGTTTTTTTAATAAAAACTCTGGGTTAAGAGTTTGGGACAGTCGTGTGTTTTTTTTATTTGTTTCAAACCGTGTTTCTTATCATATGTTCCAGGAATTGTGGTCGACATGTTTTTTACACCTGCTCTACAACAATAATACATGTGCACATGACGGTGCTTCACAGGACATGATTTTTACATAATTTCACACTCGAAGTACATACAATTTACAAAACAGCAAAAACACATATATGTAAAATGGGGGGTATTTTCACTAGTGATCACGACGTTCGCCACTCTGTGCTTTCACCCTGGCCGGTCCCCTCCGGTCCTCAACGGTCCGCGGCCATTGGAATTCTCAGAGTCTTGTTTAACCAACGTTGGGACTACGACATCCAAGGTTCTTGACCTCTTCTGTCTTGATTGCGTCTCTTTTGATTCTTGTTCGTTTGGTCAGACTCAAAGTTCTTTGGTCCCAAAAGAACCTTTTCTTTTTTTTTTCCTTGGAATTCAGGAAGCATTCCATCGATTCGTGGTCCTTGCATTGGCAGTGGTGGTCAGCTTGCTCACCATCCGATTGTATTGTATTGTCCCACCTGAGGGTCGTTGTGTGCTGGGTTTCCTCGCACATTTGTTCTGGCTTGGATGAGCAGAGAAAAAACTGCAAATAATGGAAATGCTGATGGGACTGTGAAGAAGAGGCAAAATTGAAAGTCGAAATTCAAGCAGATTTAAGAAGGAAGCTGGATGCAACCATGCACCCTTGTCCCTTCTTCTGGACAGTCATGAATTTGTTCACCGGGTAAAGCAACAGTTCAGAGTTCAGGCATCCCATAATGATCGTTAGGGACGTTGAATAGGTCTGGCATCTGATGGATCGGGGCTGCGATATTAGAAACACCGAAATGTTGGTTAACCATGAAGGCCGCTAAGCTTTTCATCCAACCCCTTTGGAGGGCACAACTGACGGTGGCGAGTGTTTTTTTTGGTGCAAAAAAAAGGAGCTTAAATCTAATCTCCTGAGTGGAATCGATGAACCGCAAGGACAGGTAGAACTGGACTTCGCTGCATCGTAAATTTTTGAAAAAGCATCATGAGGTCGTACAGATGTCGTTGAGATTGGGGAAAGGTGAGACAATTCTCCTTTCTATGTTCCTCCGGTGGGATCAGGGAGCCTTTTCTTTCCTGAGAAGCAAACCAAACCACTGCTAAACTTGCTCCTTGACGTCTAGCCTTAGAGCTCACAACCAATCGGATACGGACTGAGGCAGAAGATTTGTTTGGTGGATTTTTTTTCTTTTTGCCATTTTCGTTGGTGAGGTAAAGCGCACTGTGTCATGTTATGGTGGCCAAGGCGTTGAAATTATCCACCAAAAGCTGCATGTCCTCTTCCAGCTTGTTGCATATCGGAACAGGAAATTGGCAAACCTTTTTTTTGGGCATCTTGTTCAGGCAAAAAAGGGAGTCGAATTTGTTACTGGCCTGGCCAGGAGCCAACAAATTGTCGTTGGGGTTAATCAGCATAACCATATAAACTAAGAAAAAAAAAGAGATTTTTCTTGCAAAATGAGATTTTTTCAAGAAGTGTTGCCCGCATCCTTCCTTCACAATATTGTGAGTCTCATCTTGAAGTTTCAAAAAAGTCACACTTCTTCTCATTTCATTTGGATACGCCTCCAAAATCTGATTGTGTGCATCCCTGTCGAAACCCGGCTCGGAAATCATTAGATGCATGCTCAGCGCTGAAGATCCAGATCCGATAAAATCGATTCATCATTCCAACACTTGCCAGTTGCTTGAAGTCACAAAATCCCAAATCATCCACTTCATTTCTGCAGGCTCTCAAAAACTCCACCACATATGTCCTGATATTTCCCCGCATCCCAGAACCAGGGGAAAAACAATCTTGAAAATGAAACATAACATCTGTTTCCCATGTCGGTCCATCCTTCAAGAAGTGTTTTTTTCTTCTATATCTGAACAGAAGGCAGTGCAAGAATGCGAAAAACAAAAATCGAACGGGGGGTACTCTATGGCCTGAAGCATCACCTGTATCCTAGTGCAACACTGTCCCCCTAATTTACTTCAAACAAGAACTTACAAATTGTCAGGAAAACCAACCAGGTGCCCACGAAATGCCTTTCTTTTCTGAAAATGTTGGTGTGGAAAAAACAGCAGGACAAAACAGGAAAAATGTAAAAAAAAAAGAAGTGAAAAAAAAAAAAGAGAGATATCTGACCGATTCAGAGAATTAAGAAAATGGTGGTTTCAGGATTTGAGCGACCATCAAAGTGCAACACAAGATCAGCAGGGATACAAACTAAGAAGGGAAAAAAAACAAGGCCGTGCATGCAAGCAGTTCTGATACTCATTGTAGATCCTGAAGTGTATGTCAAAAAAAATGTGAATTTTGAAAAAGAATTAGGACCAAATTCACATTGTGCTGGGCTGGATGAGTTTGGCATCTCAGACAAAATCTCATTTTTTGCATGTGAGTTTCAAATTGGGTTTTCATCAGGCTGACTAATATGATATATATATATATTATGCAATAGCATTCCTGGATGCACTCGCTAGGAAATTGGGATCGTTGGGATTCTGAAACTGCAAAATGCAAGATTGGTATATTTGAGTAACTCCAAAACACACTGAGAAACATTTTTCACTGTCCAAAATATTTTTTACAAATCCAATTTTTGGACTGTTTTAACCACCCCCTTTTGCCCCCCTCACTGATCCTCAACCACCCTGCCCATTTTTGGGTTTTGAGTCGATTGCTGCCGACCTCATTCAAATAGAGGTTGGTTGCAATCCACCGTCCAGTTTCTCGTGTCTTTTTTTATCCAGGGAGGTGAGGGAGACTAGGGGGTGGCCCATCAAAATAACAAAAACCCAAATTTTGTCCATGAGAAAAATTTTCTCATTCGAAGATTTAGTCCTGTCCACTTTTTTTCCATCTACCATTCCATTTCTGTACTCCCCCTCTTTTTGAAAACTAAGGCTTTTCTCAAAACACCAGTCCATTCTTTTTCTTCTGACCCTCATCATCCAATTCTGTTCCAACTAAATTTTTTATGTTTTTTTGGTCCCCATCACTGCCCCCCAAACTCTTTCCACCACCCATTTTTGGTTTTTGAGTCCAGTCCATCATCTAAATAGAGGTTGACGGTCATGCACCTGACACTGATCGCTTTGGGGCAAAAAAAAGCCCTAGTAATTCACTTGAAAAAAGTCAAGCGTAAATATATGCCATTCCATTTTATGGACCATTGAAATCCACCTGTTAAAACCCAGATTCACTCTTGAAAACCACACTCCTTCAAACATTGATTTTTCTTTCACTCCAAATGTATTCAAAGCCCTGCCCCAGGCCAGCAAACCCTCAGCGAAAAAAGGAATCAAACCAGATCCCACCTTGTGTTCTCCTCCGCTTCCCCCCGAAACCTTTCTCAACCACCCATGTTGAGGTGGGGCTGCCCAGTCCATCACCGCCGACCTCATCTAAATAAAGGTTGGTGGTCATGCACCTGACACTTTCTTTTTTAGGTTTTGGAGGGAAGAAAAAGAAATCCAATCTTTATGAAATAGAATGTCTGAGAAGTTTATTTTATTTGTTCACTAATCCCCACTTCAATTCTGCTCTCTCTTTTTGCCAGATTATTCCTTTTTTTACCCCTTTTTCATACACCTTTTTTTCGGGGGTTCCCATGGTTCCATAAAAATTCCCAGAACCTTTTTTGTCCATTCATAAACCTGAATTTTTTTTTCGTTCTCCACCAAGATTCCCAGAGCCTTTTTTTTTTCCAAATGCAACCTGTTTCGTTGCCCAACCACTTCCCCCCATTACCCAATTGACCACCCATGTTGAGGTGGAGATTCTGGTTGATCACCGCCGACCTCATCCAAACAGAGGTTGGTGGTGATCAACTGTCCAATGTTTTTTCTGGGTTTCAAGAAAGAAGAAAAAATCCCCCAAAAAGTATCCTTTTTTTTCTGTGCCGTAAAATCCAATATTTCCCTACCATATCGTTCAAGCCCATCCGCTGCTCCATCAAAGTATAGTCCCATCAACGAAAAATAAAAAATAAAGAATCCGCTTCTCCATCAATGAAAAATAAAGAATAAAAAATCTGCTGCCCATCAATAAAAAATAAAGAATCCACTGCATCCATAAAAAATAAGGAATCTGCCGAATCCAAGAATCGAAAATCAAAAATAAAGATTAATGTTTTGCATGCATCAAAAGAATAAATAATTTGCTGCCTCCAAAAATCAAAAATAAAGAATCGCATGCAAAAGAAATAAACAATAAGAAATCACAGCCATGTGTTGATCTCCAACACATAATTGTCCTCCACTGATTTCCCCCCACAATCCGTCATTTTTCTCCGCTATGATCTTCTCCTCCAATGCTCCGATCCATCAATCCACCGGTTCAATCCACCAGTTTAATCCACCAGTCCGATCCATCACTCTGATCCACCATCCCATCCATTCGATCCACTCTGATCCACCATCCCATCCATTCAATCCAATCTGATCCACCAGCCCATCCATTCAATCCACTCTGATCCACCAGCCCATCTATTCAATCCAATCTGATCCACCATCCCATCCATTCAATCCACTCTGATCCACCAGCCCATCCATTCAATCCACTCTGATCCACCAGCCCATCTATTCAATCCAATCTGATCCATCAATCCACCATCCCATCCATTCAATCCAATCCGATCCATCACTCTGATCCACCAGCCCATCCAAAGTATCTAATTCTCCCCCCCGTTCTTGGACCCAGGTTGACAAAATTATTCCTTCTTTACAGTGTTACCGTTATGTACGTATGACTCGATTACTCCCCCCCACTCTTTTGGTTCCCAAAGCAACTGACAGACATTGCTTTGGGATTTTTTTTTTTTAGTTTTTCTTTTTTTTGTTTTTTTTTTTTTTTTTTTCTACCCCTCCCCGATCATGAACCTACCTACATAGGCCCACAATCTTCTTTTTTGGTTAATGATCCAGTTCTTTTTTTGTTTTGTTTTTTCATACTTCTTTTTCTGGAATCATTGTTTTTTTTTTTTTTTGGTTGAAATTCAAATAAAAAAATCCCCTCCCCTAACACTATATATATATATATATATATATATTTTTTTTTCAACATTCGACTTTTTTAAAGTCGAATGTTGGCCCCCAGTAATATCCAGTTAGCGTGAGCGCCAACTGGATATTAATTTGCCTGGGGGCCAAGGACACCTTGCGCCTCTTTGCTTTTCTTGACCCCCGAGGGGCAAGGACAGCGGCGTCGTCCCTTGCTTTCCTTTTTGACCCGGCACGAGGGATCCTGAGGTCTGAAAGAAAAGGAAAAAAAATACAGGTTATTTCTTTTTTTTTATATTATTTAGAAAAAAAATGTGATTTCCAGGAAAAAATATATAAATGACTGATTCTTTTAGTAAAAAAATTGGCAGCCAAAATCCAGCTCGATATATCAACTTTCCACTTCCACAAGGAATTTTTCCAGGTTATGTTAGAAAAAAGAAAAAAAAAACTGCGTAAAAATTCCATGATTAATAACAACCGTACTGTTCGTTGCAAAAACAAGAACATATCAGGGCCCACTGGCCCTATTTAGACCATGAAAAACCAAAAAAAAAAAAATCTGCTCTTCATACCTTTGTCGACATTCATTTTCACCGGGAGAGGCTCAAAAACGAACTGGGGGGACGTGAGGTCTGCTCATATACACACATATTTAGTAGCCAACTCAACAAAAAAAAAGAAAAAGAGCTATACGCACACTATACATTGATTTATTTATTTTCTGTGACAGTAAATTCTTGAAACCTTTGGGAATCGAACCCAAACACCTTTCTGGTTTCAATCTATATGTTTGGTTGGCCAAGGAATTCGGATAAGCAAATTTTTCTGGGATTACCCAGATCAGCGATCCGGTCAGCGTTTTTTCTTATTGTTGCTGGGGTAGAGAGCCAATATAACATTATGATCATACGGTGGCTTGTTTTTGAGTCAGCCTATCAGATTTTTCCAGCTTTTAAACCATTCTCACCATCATCAATCTCCATGCAATCATTGGGGACTTGGGGGACTTGAGGGACGGAGACGGGGACTTGAGGAACGGAAACAGAAACGGGGACAGGAACAGGGACATGAACAGGGACGGAGACGCGGACACAAGTTTTTTTCTTCTTGAAATCTGCCCATACACACACACACACACACACACAACCACATTCAGCAATTAAACACTACACAAAGAATGCCTGCAAAATGACATTTCGGATAAAAATCAAAGGATGGGTGGGGGCTGCACTCAGGAGGAAAGGGAACAAAAAAAACAATGAAAAATTCAGAGTGAGAATGAGAGATGACTTACCATTCAGACTCCCGATCGACATTGCACCTCCTTGGACAGGACTCCAAGTCTGTCCGGCACTAGGGTCCGCATGTTGGCCTGAAGACGCTGCTGCAGCTGATGTTGTGTCTTGTTTGTTTGTTTGAACCCTTGACCTACATGGATGCAGTTCACAACATTAAAAAAAAACAACATTGAACACAAGAGAAATGACAGTGGAAATGCTTTCAACCTGGGTGAGTAATTATATTCCACTCTGAAATAGAAGAATGTGAGCTTAAAAGATGACGACAGTGGCATTTCTTGGGTTTATTTTCCACATACCTTTTCACTTTAGGCATGCTTTCGTCAGCCGACACCACAGCCTGCTCAGCGACATTGCTTCCTGCAACATCTTGTGGAACCTGGGGTCCTTCTTTCTGATCGTTTGACTTTTTCTTGGCTTCGGTGGCGGATGATTTCGCAACACGGACAGTCTTTCGCCTTTCCAGAACTGGGATGGTCATCTCGACAGCATTTCCTCCTCCAGGCACATCTGAAAGAAAAAATAAAGATAAAAAATTGAATCTCAGAATTTCAGTGTTGAACCTGAAAGGGTAAAAGCAATCTGGGGAGAGAAAATTGAGGGGGGATTGTTTTTGTGGGCTGCTTTACACACAAAAACATTTTCAGGTTTTCTGCTGGAGGACATATATTTCCCCACTAGGTAGTTATATTTCATGTGACAGACTTTCCACAAATATCAATATTATGCTTCAGAAAACAGGTTCAAGAAAGGTTTTTAAAAGCAAATGACTGTACCTGCAGTTATGGTGATATTGGAATCTCCCACTTTTTCCGAATTGAAGCGGAAATGGACTTCCACTTCGCCCTTGCTGTTCGATTTCAGGACTTCCTTTCCCAACAGAAAGCTTCGATTGCCTGAACAGACATTTCCAGAAAAATTATAAGTAACAAATCAAGACTCCTTTTCCTTCTTCAAAAATGTAAAATGGGGTGCGGGGCAAGGGGGGTAATATCTGAAATGCATCCATATGATTCTCACAGCAATTCAACAATATGCACAAGACTTGTTTTCTTTTCACTCTGATTTTTTTTTTGTACCGTTAAGAATTCTGGCCTCACCGTCAGCACATCCTTGTGAGCCCATGAGATCAGGCTGGTTCGCCTTCCCTAGATCAGCCAAAATTGTGACCGTCACCGGGACACCGTCGACCTGATCACCACCAAGCGCAATGGTGGTCTTCACTTCAATTTCCTCCCCGATTCGTGTCAGTTTAGGAGCCGAGGACGTCAAGGACAATGGAAGGCCCTGGCTGACCTCCCTTTCACCCCCACCAACACCAGAGACAGCACCAGCAGCACCATCAGATGCAGCAGCAACACCATCAGCGCCATCATCATCAGCACCATCACCAGTAGCACCTGTGGGACCATCAGAAGCAGCGCCCCCTGCGACAGAAATCAGCACATTCTCTCGAACCCAGTTTTTTTTCCCTTAAAACACTAGCCGCAATAAATCACACAGTAGCCACAATCAACTCTGCAGAATTGGTAATGGGTGATGTTCAGTTATATATCTATAATCAGATCACTCAATACCGCCGGTGAGTTCGCAAAAGACAAAGCAACTGATGTGGGCTTTTTTTCAGGTGTTGTATTTTTTATTTTTGAAGGCAACATTTTTTCGGCGTTCTGTAAAATTGTTTTCATTTTGTTCTACACTTGAAATCAGTCTTGGCCACATTCAAGGCGTGTTAAGATTTTCCATTTTTTTTTCTTTTAACCTCCTTTTTAAATTTCAGCGGGATGTTTTTTCTTTCTTACCGTCGGCAGCATAGTAGTTCTCGACTACTCTTTCCCAATCGAATGCACGTGCAGGCGGGGTGGAAGGCGTTGTCGGAGTCCTCGGACTTTGGGGGGTGGTAGTGGTGGTGGGAGTGGGATCGGGATCCGGCACACGGATTGAAAGCTGCGGAAAAGGTGGGTCAGCAGGGGGAGGGGTTGTGGATGTGGCAGCCATGGAGGTGGAACCACCTGAAACATAAATCTCAGAGAATTAATACATGTGTATGGTGTTGTGAGGATATCAGTTTTTTTCCAGTCAGAATTAACATAACTACATACATCCAGTGCTCACAAGAATTATTCAATTGAAAAGCTAAACAAAAACCAAACAAGATTCTATTTTTTGTTGTCTTTGGATTTCGGATTTTGGAGATGAAACATGTTTGCGTAAATCTCAGCTCATTATTTTTTCTTTCTCTCAGTTTGGATATCCGAAAATTATCCAGGCTGCCGGATATTCGCATCAAAGTAATTAACAGTTTTTTTTTTTTCCCTTAAAGGTTAAATCAGGTTAGCTTTCAGAGTTCTTGCAGTTTTTGAAGATTGGCATTTTTTTGTCCCTACCCGTTTGGCCTGGCTCGGTCTCTGGATCTCTTTTGCTCCCTTCTTGCATGGCACCGCCGATTTGGCAGAAACTCTCCTCAGATTCTGACACATCCAGCCAAGCACAAGTTGAGCAACAGCCAATCAGAAAATGTATATATGTTCCCACCAGTTTTAAAACAAATTCGTAGTTCGAGCGAGGTTTTTCAATCCCTTTTTTTTTTCTCCGCGGATTTACTGGGGACAGTTGGTCCCTTAGGAACCTGTATTTTTCCAAAATCCAGGGCGATAGGTTTGGCGATAGGTTTTTTTATCATGCGATTGATATTGGATTTAATTTTCTCGGTCTAAATGGGGTCAGTGCGCCCTGATGCTCTCCCTTACTTTTATATGGAGCATGTCGGTTTCTCTTGAAGATGGAATTTCCTTAGAAACTAAAAACTGAGAAAAAATCCATCTTCAAGAGAAACCAAGGCACATTCACAAGGCATTTTCACTAGTTTTTTTTTCCATCTAGGATGCAACTTTGGAGGTTTCTAGAAGTGACAAAATTGAGCTGGATTTTTTCAATTTTCAATCTCAATTTCAAGGGCAAAGATTCAAAAGGTTTATATGTGGGTGTGTTGGGAGCTAGGGTCCAGTTACGACCCATTCCTCAGTGAATAGCTCTTGTTATGGACTTGTTTTTCCTTCGTCGCAATGTTTTGGGCGTCGACGCTTACCAGTAATGCAAAGAACGCTCCTCCGTACGCAATCGCAATCCTCGGCAACAAGGAATCGAAAATTTCGCGCAGCGATTCCCTCGGCGGCGAAAATTTCGACTCCCTCCTCATGTCAGACATGGGAGCTGTCCCGATGTCAGACATGGACGAAGTTAAACGTCGAGACGTCTTCTCAACAAGTCATATCATCACGACGTTGTTGTGCACACTATCACCATCTCTGGGCTCCAGGCCAGAGACGGGATCGGTTTAGTTTCTTGTTTCGCTAGCTTCGTAGTATTGCTTAACTTCAAGTTCTTCTTGCCAAAGTTGTACTATCGACTGGAGGGTGCTTCCCCGTCTCCTTATCAAAATATGTCATAGCAGCTTTGCTTGCTGCTTTTCCGTCGGTGTGTGTAAATTGATGTGGAATCTTTTGCTGCTTGTTCTTTCCGTCAGTGTGGGTTGGTTTGCTGTTTGTCCTTTCCATGGGCTTGCTTCCTACTTTTTGTCAGTGTGTGTAAATCGATGTGGATTGTCTTTCTGCTTGTTCTTTCCGTCAGTGTGGGTTGGGCTGCTGTTCATTCTTTCCATTGGTTTGCTTACTTCTTGTTATTTCCGTCAGTGCAGGCTTTTTTTCCCGTCAGGTGGTCAGAAGGCGAAAGAGCACTTCTCGGTTACGAGAACGTTGCAGTGTGAATGAACAGTTGCGGTGGCTGTCGAAAGGAGTTTGTGGTGTTTCTTGTGGTGTTTTGTTTCCAGCTGGGACAAACAGAATGTTGACAATGTACGCATCACCTCAAAGCAATACCTCATTTCTCCTGATTTCGAAGCGTCACGCTCTGGCGGTTGCACAGGCGAAAGCATCGATGCTTATGATATCATAATCGACCAAACACACGCGAATCAACCTTGGCTCCCTTAGAGGCAGCGGTGACCCACCATATCTTGAATGCTCCCTGAATTTGCTCTGGGAAATGCTGACGCCCTTTTGAAACACACAAAGGTTAGCTATTGCATACTGCCATGCGCTCATAATCGTTTCGAGGGACTTGAATGTCCTTAAACCCAAGAAAAATGAACAGTGTGTGTGGCTGCCAATACCTCATCTTTCTGATCATGGAGGAACTTAGGATAGTCATGGTTATCCACGAAGGATTGCTTCTATTGACATCTCCTGTATGAAATCAAGGTCATATCTAAAGATAAAACTTCACACTGCACCATCCACACAAGTTTTATTTCGTTCCAGCAAAAAACATTCAACAAATACACTTGCTTGCGTAGACGTTCGTTCCAAAGAGCAATCTACACTTCATTACATGTGGATATATAAAAAGCCTTTCCATGTCTAGAAAGATTCACTGAAAAATTCTGGGATTCAATCATTGTTCCATGGCAAGGTGAATCTGAGTGGTGGGGTGAATATCTAGAATGAAAAAAAAACAGGCAATTTGTTCCAGGACCACCTTTGCAGGTCATCTGTGATTGCATAATGTGCAGATTCCATCGCAGTGATGCTGTGCTGCATTTCCTCGAGGTCGCATGCCTTTGAAATGTGATCCAACTCATCTTTATCCTCTGCTATAGGGCTTCCAATTTCTGCTTGGAGGCCTCTTGCACGAATCGACCTGAATTTGAGGGGAACACTGGCATGAGAAAATTGTTTTGCGTGTTTGTTATTTGGGACCTTCATGTTTGGTTTGTTTATTGTGATTTGGGAGTGTTTTTGTTTGCGTCCCTGCTGGGTGTTGTTTGCTTGGGACACTGATTGGGACTCTTTTGCTTGGTGTTTATTTGAGAGGATCATGCTGTATGGGCCCTGATTTGGGTACTGGACTTTGCTTTCTTGGATTGATCTCTGTTTTGTTTCTCGAGGAGATTTCAGGGTAGGCCTCTGCCTGTGGCTAGTTTCCAGTCAAGGGTGTGATTGAACAAATGGCAGTGTGCTGACAAGGCCTTCAACTGGGTAGGCCTGTCAAAAATTAGGAATTTAGAATTAGGTATTTCAGTGGAAATGCAGTGTGTTGAAGAGGGCAAACTAAGTGTACGGTTCTGTGTACAGAAATGTTGAGCAACTATATTTTCCACAAGGTGGATGTGCAATTGCTGTGGCTGCATGCCACACTTTCCATATGTATTACACATAACTCTTTTTCTAATTGCATCCATCTTTGGAAAAGCTGAGATTGGGATTGATCCCAGACTGTAGTAGTGAGGAGATGATAGTTCAACCAGAAACAACACCCACCACATGAAAAATTACTCAATAAATTTATTGGCGTAAAGTTTTGGGGGCGAAGGGGAAAAAACAGCAAAATAAAAGGGAAAAGCTAACAGTCAATCCATAGCGACAGCCCAGATCGTAATGAACAAGTTGGACAAAGCGATTGTGAATCTCAAAACAATTTATACCTTTTGAGTTTGTCCAGAACCTGTCCATTGTGACTTCACTTAGCCGTTATCTTAATTTCGTTATTAAGAAAAGGAAACTAGTGTGATTCGGGTTAACCTATTGAGCACCAGTTTGTGATGCTCTTGAATTGTCAATTCAAATGTGGGATTTTTTTTTCCTTCTTTTTTTCCTTCTGGACTGATATATCCAAAAGACGTGGCGTAGAAAAACCTGCAGTTAACACAATCATGCTTTCCGTTGCCACCTTGATCCAGGCAAAATTTGTTTGCAAGCCCTCCTTATATGATATAAGGAGGGCTTGCAATTGTCCAGTGGAAGGATATAAGTTATATCTTCCCACTGGACAATTATGCAGAAAAACAAGTGATAAAACAGGTTATGCCAGGCTCACCTGGAGTGATTGTGGAAATCAAGAGAAGGAGGATAGATACGAAAGTGACATACACATATGTCTTGCACATGAAATATCCAAGACTCTCCAAACCTATTTTTCCCACAAAATATGAAATTCTTGTCATTTCCCCAAAATCGAAAACAAGTGCAATATGTTATTGTTTGTTTTCGAGCAGCTAACAATCCCTGGAAAATTTGAAGGAAGAATTCAATTGCTGTGGAGCATGATTGGGTATGATTTTCCAGGGAAATCGAACAAGGCTGCAACCAGCTGGTTTATACGCAGGGTGTTTTTGAAATCAGATTCTAGACTGGTTGGGTACCTTTGAGCCATAGTGACGGAAGAAGCCGAGGATGAGACTCGAATATCTGCAACCTCTCGAAAACATTCTACCTGGACAAAAAGAAGTCAAGAATTGACAGAAACACCGCTTCATGGCTGCATGTACGTATCGTCAACTGTACTCCAACTGCTGACTTAGGCTGACTTAGTGATAAATATTCGAGCACAAGTCCACCTTTCTGAAGTGCTCGCTGTGTTGTTTGTGTTATTTGTTTGATTCCGTTGCGTTCCGCTGTCTTCGCAAAAGAGGAAGAAAAAAGACGAAAATGTTGAAAGCTGCGTGCTGCACCCTGGCCACCGTTGCTTTTGCGGCGGTTTGTTATCTGTGGAGGAGCAGGAAGGAAAGCACGCGTGACGAGACGCCGCCATCTTCCCTCGATGGCACCACGGGGGCCCTGGTGAAGTACTGTCCGCCCCGCGACGCCAGTGTGGAAGAAGAGGTGAGTTTTTTGCCGTTCGTAAGGTGCATTATTGTTTCAGCAAGAAAAAAGACATGGATAACGACATCTCTATTAGAGGTGTGACCAAAAACACAACTTGACTTTCTTTTCGCTTGTTATTGATAAGGCCTTGTTGCGTGTGTTGCTCACGACCTTTGAGTTGATATCGAAAGAACGACAGACATCTGGAAAAACAACCGCAATAAAATGACGATAGCTGGCGTCGTTCTGTCGCATACGCCTTTATCGATTTTGGATACTGGCGACGATGACTAGTGCAAGAAAAACTAGAAAAAAGTGTGGTTGGTGAATGTGTGGGAGTCTGCACGTGAATTGGCGTGTTTGTTCCGCTTGTGTTGGTCCAGAGTCAAACAACCCCACTGATAATTTTACGGTTCTTGTTGCGTTTGTTTTAAATTCACGTAACCAATGGACTCAAGTCGTTTTACACTTGTACGACACTTTTACGCGCCTGAATTGTCGGGACTGTGATAAATCTGTTTTTTAAAGAAACCTTGGGAATCGAACCCAGTCCCCTTTTGTGGAGGGGGGCAACCAGCGATTCCAATCAGTTCTAAACAAAGCACTTTTTCCTTGATTTGATCAAAGACAAATGCCATGAACTGACGAGCAGCTGCTGCCCAAAAAGGATAAGATTTTGTTTTATTTTATTTTAACAGCATGGGTTCCCCCCAACAGACTCCATAGATCCCGATGAACCAACCCTAGCAACATTTTCTTATCACAAGACAGCCCAAAGTCAGAATATATATGTCGATATATATATATACTACACTTTCGGTGCTGCCATATAGAGAACACAACAACCAAATAATTTGGGTATTGTACCTTAATCAGTGTGACACCCTTCCCATATACCACTAAGGTGCACTTCGGAAAAAAAACTCGGAACCACATGGACCTAAGAAGTGGACTTCTTATCTTTTAGAAGTCAGTTGCTTCGTCCATTTTTTCTGCATGATGAAATTTTTGTTTTGGAAATTTTTAGAAGAGGGGAGCAAGGGCTGTCAACCAAAGCACATAGCTAAATTCACAACCCCTGTAGGAATGGGTTGTGCACCCCTTGCTTACATTTCCACTGCTGCAGGTTCTTTTTCATCGCTTCCAGTTTGCAGCATGTGGTTATAGTCGCTCATCGATAAGGACAAACACATAAGAAAACGAAACTGTGTTTATAGCTCTGCCAGGGGTCAAATTGCGATGAAACAAGTGGCCTCCTCGAAAATATCTTCAAACTTATGGAAGGGCACATCGTCTTTCTCACATGTTAATAAGAAATGGGTTGATAAAAACAAGTAGAAAAAAAAATCACAAGAAAGGGGAGAAGTGAGAGTGAGAAGTCCCAAACATATTTTTCGCAATATCCGTGCGTTGATTTGACAGATGTAATTTCAATTTAATATAATAAATTTATGCACGCTACACCGCCAATACTTTTGCGTTAAATCTCCAAACCCCACAAAACCACCAACTGAATTCCGTTCCTCTCGCATCTAAGAAGAATCTAGGTGCTGAAAAAGGTTTTGTTGATCGTGTGAAGGTGATCGACAACCGGATCGTCGCCGCGCCGCATCAGTCCCTCGTGTTCTACTTCGAGGAGGCATGGTGCCAAATTGTGAGTGTTTTCTATCATTTCATAACCATTTTAAATTGTCTATGCTTTGGCTTAAGTCGCTAAAAAAGGATCCTAATTGATGCTGATATTAGGACTCGTGGCTACGAGGAGGGGCTCCGGTGGCTACGGTTGGGGTGGTCGGCGGGCTCACAGTGTTTTTTGTCGATTTGAGCGTGTCCGAGGTTTACGTCTCGCGCACCACGGGGGCAGCAATGAGGCCAGAAAATGGGGAGGGCATTTTGCTACTTGTTCCCGATGTGCTATTCACATCGGCCCCCATCGAACGATTTATGGAACGCTTGTCACGTAAGTTCTGCTCATCTGATTGAATTCTCTATCGTACGTGACATTGTGTGACTCAAACTCCTATTTAATTTTGCAGTCGCGGCGGCTGCTCAGGTCCCCTTACACGAGTATGACCAGGCAGTAGCTTCCTTCTTTGTGGAGTATGGTGTACAGTTCCCCCCCTCAGACCTACGGCCATATTGGCTAGTGGGTCTGCCCGCACTGTTTTAGGTTCCAGGTAAGTGCGATAAAAGTAAGCTTCTCAAACTTATTGTGGAATCACTCTGGAAACCAAGCTTTTTTTATGGGTTTAATTTTTGGAAATGCAGGGCATTGAAAGACGCAACTTTAGATTATCTAAAAATTACTTTTTCCTTGTTTAGGTAATTCTTGTGTGTTTCTGTTTTTTGCTATCCTCACCCAGTTTGAGACTATCTCAAACGTTTCTGGCTGGAAATAGAAATTATGCTCTTAATACACATCACACTGAGGCAAAAAAAAGAAAGTTGCATTTCTGTTGAGGGTACGATTAAGAATAATATACCTGAGAAAAGGTGCTCCTGCATGTTAAAGTCGTTCCACAGTCGACACTTCAATATACGTTCCAACTTTGTCTCCACCTCCCCATATATATATATATATATGGCAGTGACAAATGGTTTGCCTGGAAGCCTCAGGAAAGAGAGGCTGCCTAAACAGATCACAAAGTCAGTGCAACATTTAAATAAATGGAAGATTACATTACTTGAATTCTCTATACATTCAATTTTTTTCTTTTGCGCTAGGTTCTGCATGATTTGGGGGTGGTGAGCCACGGAGGAGCCCTCGTTGCAAACCATTCTGCGAAGGACTGGGAACGGGTTCGAGATACGAGCATTTTGTTTTCAAGAATTTGCAGGGAGATTTCTTGAAGGAAAAATGATGAACCAGGTGCAACTACATGTTCATTTTTTTAATTCTCCCTTCAGGTTTTTCCATTTTTATCTCTGGGAGTGGGGTGGAAAGTCCTTATGTTTATTGATATTTGCACTGAAAAAAAGCTGAATCTGCGTTTGTTTTTTTATCCATGGCGGAAGAAAAGTTGAGATGGCAGCCTCTGAACCGTCGCTATACCTCGAGCAAAAAATGAGCAAAGGGAATGTGGGTTACTCACCTGGATGACATCGGGAAGCACGATGCCGATTCCCTTTGCTCAAAAAGCAGATGCTAATGGTGGTGGATGTTTGAGGTGAGTCCAGCAACTCCTGGTGTTTTTTTTTTTCTGCTCCATCCATCCCATGAAGAAACAATGCTTGCTGTGATGTTCACGATCGACCTGCTCAGTTTCGAAAATAAAACCCGAGTCAAAACGAAGCATTCGAACTCTTCATGGAGCAGCCATTCTCCCCTCTTTCTGTTTTCTTTTTCTCAGCAAGGAAAAACACATGTAAAGGATCCATTGTTCCTTTAAAAACAAAAACAAAAACAGGGAGACAAATAAAAACAAGTTTCGAGAGTTTTAAGGGGAAAATAAACGCGTGAAGACTTCCACCTCTGTTTACTGTTTCTGTCAGTGTTCAATGTGTTTGAAATCAAGTTGAGTAACGTCTAAGGTGATTTTTCAGCGTGATTGCCAACAAAAACAAAACGAAAAAGCTGTATATGGATATTTCGAAAACTAGTTTTCACAACAGATCGTACATGTTTTTTTTTTCCTGGTTTAGAACGAATCCTCTACAAAACAGCCAACAAGCACCACCTGTTGCTTTCGAAATCAAAAGCAAGCACGTACCCACACATGTGCCTTTTTTGTCCCACAGCTTATGAAAGCAACCGAGGAACTCCATCTCAACATGGCGATCGCATTCCTGATGGATTTCTCCAAGGATGCAACGAACAGAAAGAAAAGTGGCCCTCCGTGGACCTCTGCCCCTGTTTCTGCAGTTTACCTTGGGCCTATGACAGACATGCATACACTTTGTGAAACTCGAATATGAAGGGGGGAACACCAAATTGGAGGCTATAAAAAAAAACATCAATCTCAAGCGCTTCCAAATGTAGCCAGTGGACGTGGGCAATATCAACGGATCGGAGCACGAGGGTGGGAAAAGGACATCTTGGAGGTAGGCTTCTGAAACGATGTACATGCAGACAAAAAAAAGGGGGATGTGAATGGTGCCAGCAGGTATGCTATAATCGATGCTCTTTTTATTTCTTCCAGGTGAATGTGATTTAGAGCAAGGATGAGCTGCAAATTTGCCAGCAGCATCAAAGAAATCAAAATTGGGATCGACCACCATGTCAATATATAAACTGAAGGCGAAATGCAAGGGATGGTCAAGGAGTTTGGGAAGGCGAAATGCAAGGGATGGTCAAGCAGTTTGGGAAGAGCAAGATGGTTTGAAAAGCAACTGGAAAACCGACCAGATACGAAATCGATGAATTAGAAATCGCCTGTAATCTTTGTTCTGGGGGAAAAACCTCAGCAACAAAAATCGCCCTGATCTCAATGAACACTCCTTATAAGCCAGTCAATCAATTGCTGTGCTCAACATACCTACTGTCGAGAGTGCGATGGGTCCTCTCATTCTGGTGGCTTCCGCTCCCTTCCCCTCTAACGTGAGAAAAAGTGAAATTTTCCCTTTTTTTTTATGTTTCTCGGCAATTTCTACTCCCGAGCACCCCTGAATATCTTGAGACATTCAGGGTAACCTATTGGCTGTTGTGGCCGGCTTCCAGCATCTTTTTCTTTCGAAATGGGAAAAAAAAATCAACCTGGACTGCATCAAACGACGTAGATGATCCCAGCACTTGTGCACTTTCCTCGCCCCCTTCCTGACTTCTTTCCCCACCAAAAAAAAATCTCGACAATTGCTACCAAGTTACACCGAGAACAGGACCAAATATAATATAATTGGAACCAAATATAATTGGTTCCACAAAAAGCCATTCTCAAAGAGCCCTATAAATTGTTTCACAAAGATCCAGCCGGCAGAGTATTGATTTTCCACCATGGACCCTGCTTCAACAAGAAGTCATCTCAGGACGATTACCACAAAAAGAAGTCCTTTATTGCATGCTTTCATGACAGGATCATTGCCCCACCATCGATTGCACAAAAAGCAATTCTATTCATCAACCCATCCAACACAATTTTCCCCCTCAAGGAAAATTAATCGTGGTGTCTTTGCCCACCTGGTCACTCAAATTTACTGTGTCTATGCTGCCCGCCACATTGTCTACCACCAAGAAAAACAGTGCAGTGAATTGGCCTGTTGATCAATCAGCCACAGGCAGCAACAGCCACACCATCTTTAAAATATTGATGATCTTCGTGAAATGAGCAATCGAAAACTATGTTACAGATCTGCCAAAAGGAATTGACTACCGGCTTCCAGAAACCAAGGTCTTCGGCCAAAATAGCAGTATGACCCAAGGGAGATGTTCTTTGACCATTGGCCAAAAATTGTGGTCGAGACAGCAGGCCAGCAATGTCGTTGTAAGAATCCATCGGCAGAGGAGAAGATCTCACGTGCATCACCACTCCAGCCAGCACGACCGTCGCCTCTTTCCTTGATTTGATGAAAGGCACGTCGAGTCCACCGATCCCCATGTCGTCTTGGTAGATGATCGAGTCATGCAGGAGAAAAACGGCACCCTTTTCAGCCACCACAGCCTTGTTCACATCCCCCCAATCGATATGTAAACTTTCCCAGACCCACCGGCAGTTCGTCCGGAAACCTCCATGTTTCGCCTCACCAACACGGTTTCATCCCAAGTGGCCTGCTTACACCGAATGTCCGCAGCGACGCCAATTCGAACAACATCAGGATCCCCAATCGCACGCTTGAGGCTATTGCTACTCCCCATTTCTTCGCCCTTCCAATTGGAAGGGCGAATTGTTTGCAAACAATTGTCTAGCGCGACTCGCAGATGGGCACAGCACCCATTCGAACGCAACACAAGCCAAAATCCGATGAAGTCGGATGGGCAGGCTCGCGGTTGTCTTGACCAAACCCGCGTCGGGGAAGGGGAAGGCCGT
This sequence comes from Bryopsis sp. KO-2023, assembly GCA_030272585.1. Taxonomy (NCBI): domain Eukaryota; kingdom Viridiplantae; phylum Chlorophyta; class Ulvophyceae; order Bryopsidales; family Bryopsidaceae; genus Bryopsis; species Bryopsis sp. KO-2023. The sequence continues at coordinate 2,843,831 of BSYQ01000004.1, read as the reverse complement.
TTGCGACTGTGGAGGTGATCAACCCGATTTTTGGCGGCGTTGGAAAACTGGAGTGCTGACGATTCCCCCCGAGACAAGCTTGAAGGGAAGTGGTATTTTGGGGACACGATGCGCTGCGACACACAAATTGCGCACAAGCGCATCTTCTCTTTTTCTTCACAAGCTCCGGCCAGACCGAATTAGGCGTTTTCAGTGCTGTCTGCTACCAGAATTAATGCTCTCCAAAATTAAATTTTCGTGTTTCTGGAACAAACAAACAAACATCGAATTACAAAAATTGGGTTTGGAACACTCCATCGATTCTCGTGGCAGCTGCTAATCACAAAAATTGCACCAAGAATTCTTTCTATTGTTCATTCATTTACAAAGAAAAATCTATATGCCAGCAACTCACTCTTCTTCCAACATTTCTTCCTCCGAGGTGAGTTCTACATTGTGAACATGACCATTGGGTTCATCCTTTTGTTTTTCATCCAGATTCTCTTCCTCACCCTCACCGACCACCCCCTCATCCATATCCCCCTCATCCTCAGGCATCTACCACAAAAACATAACGTCGAGTGATTTAATCTCTTTTTTCAATTTTTGAATTCCTCCAACCAGCAACAGGTGCAGACGAGCAATCGAGAAGGCACCACCACCGTTGGAAAGTGATAGATGCATCGATCAGAGATATATTGTCCATAACGAGGTCATCCTCCGTGTCACAGAGAACTTCCCATCCCCTTTTCTATAGACATTGCTTCGGAGTCGTTCCCGCCACCATGCCATGGTATCGATCACTCCCTGGACAGCAAAATCTGCAGGAAATGATGAGGGCACACATAGAGAAAAGATTGTTCGATTGATTAAGGACGGATTTGCTGTTGAACCCTGATAGCAGGGTTCCCCTCAGCCTTCCCAAAAGCAATGCAAATTTCTTCCTGTTGTACAACATGTTGGCATTGTGACCAACTTACCCAAACCCCTGCCAGTATCTGGATTCGGTTCACCCTCAGCAGTACCATCGCCCTGAATGCAACCAGATGTTACCAGGCCGATCGATCTATGGATCGATCTTTTGAACTCACGGCCTCGACTGTGGAGGGTAGGAAGCGACCCAAAGCGCACCAGGTTGCAGACATCGCACAGGAGAAGCAAAACCCCAAAACCATGAGCGCAAAGGGCAAAGTGCACCTCCACGGCGGACGCCGCCGTCACTGCTACCCCCCATCGCCACAATGGAGTGTGTCTGGCTGAGCAGTGCAACCCCCAAATCAAAGGTCAAGACACCTTGTGCGACAATTCCTTCGGATGGGAGTCCTCCCCCGAGGTGCTGCCATCCACACGTGGTCAAAACTCGTCATGTCGTCCGTGCTGTGCATCGATTTGACAGTCTTGACGGCTGTGGGCCAGCTCACCTTTTCGCAAGAGATCTGGGGTTTGTTCACTCAGAACGTCAACTCGCGCGAGAGGGGGTTCGGCTTGAAATACCCCTCGCGCGGAGCATTTGCCAAAACAAGCAAAGACCGAACAAAGCCTGTGGGAAAGATCATTCCAATTGGAAAACGAGTTCCATAGAAAACAAGTGGATTCAGGAAAAAGTCTGCCGCGTAGTTCAAGATGACGAAGATTATTGCCGCCGCGCTCGTCGTGGCGTTGGCACTTTCTGTGGTGCATGCTGAACGCGACGGTGCGAACCTACCTGAAGTTCACAACTGCCGATGAGCTCTTTGTTATCCTCTTCTATGTTGTGCCCGCTATTCATGACGGCTTGCGCCTTTGTTCAGATCGTCATTTCGTGTACAGCGGACTGATAATGATCAGTGTTTTGTGGTGATTAGAAATTGTAGGGTCCCGTTCCAAGCGCAAACTTCTTTCAGGAGGTGGTGGTGGCGGAGGTGGCGGTGGTAGTTCGCTGCCATTTGTTCCACCAGGCGGCGGCGGTGGAGGAGGCGGCGGCGGTGGTGGAGGAGGCGGCGGCGGTGGTGGTGGTGGTGGTGGCGGCGGTGGTGGTGGTGGTGGAGGCGGAGGAGGCGGCGGAGGAGGCGGCGGCGGAGGTGGAGGAGGAGGTGGAGGAGGAGGCGGTGGTGGAGGCGGTGGTGGAGGCGGCGGCGGCGGAGGAGGTGGCGGTGGAGGAGGAGGAGGAGGAGGAGGTGGCGGTGGAGGAGGAGGTGGTGGTGGTGGTGGTGCCAAAAACCGTGGAAGGCGTTTCCGTCGATCTCGTAAGCACCAGCGAGGGTTGTAGTTGGAATGCAGAATTCGCTCTTATGGATCGGTTGCAATCGTGAATATATATATATAATTTGACTTCAAGAAAGCCTCACCCTTAGTTTTATCAAGGTGTAAGGGTGGTGGTGGTGGTAATTATCCCCCTACTTTTTATGATGTCAACTTTGCAAGAATTTTTTGGAAACAGCCAAGTTTGCAAGAATTTTATAGACAGCTGGGTGTGCATGAGATACTCCCACATTTTGGGAATCAAATGATAATTTTTCGGAGAGGCACTTCTTATCTCAGCATCCCACAATATATCACAAATCTGTGATATCTGAACATATTTGGACGAGCTGTTATACCCAACAGTTAACAGTTATCATCGAGGTATCATGAGTTGATCTTTGATGCTTTCGATTTGGGGTTGTGATGTATGGCTTTGTAACAGTTTATGGCCTTGTGATATGTATGGCCTTATGGTGTGCTCTGGATTATATCATTGCCTCCCTGCATGGAATGAAATGGAATGAAACAGAACGCATGTCTCTCTGCACGTTTGATACATGTAAGATTTATTGGTCGTCTAATGGGAGAGTAAATCCTGTGCAGCAGATAACATCTTCCAGCACAGCAAGACAAGATTCCTATTTTGCTTTCTGAGAGATCAAAAAAAGTTCACAGCCGTCAAGACTGTCAAATTGATGCACAGCACGGACGACATGACGAGTTTTGACCACGTTTTGGCAGCACCTCGGGGGAGGACTCCCATCCGAAGAAAGAAAGAAGATAAAAAAAATAAAAAAATAGAGATAAAAAAATTCTGAACATGTCTTGGATAGTAAAAAAAAGAGAAAAATTAAAAGAAATTGCAGGCAGTCTTGTGCAGGAACCAAATCCATTTGTTCATTTGGCATATATATATATATATATATTTTTGTGCTTTGTTTCTTCAGGACAGACACCACATTTCAACCATTTGAAATGGGAGTACATCCCAAAAATTGCTTGTTTCCTGCAATTTTGACCCCATGCTGCCCTTTCCAACTGTTCACAAAAGAAAACTGTCATGAAGAAAAGACTTCAAGAACGAACCATGATTCACCTCTTCCACGCAAAAAAATAGCTCCATGAATGTGGAGGGGGGAAAGAAGAAAAAACTCGTTCAGATGGCACACAAGGATATATATATATCCTTAGTGCCCCCTAAGGATTTCATCATTTTGAAAAAGTGCGTGCATTTTTTTCCCCTCAATTCATCCCAACAAAGGGGGGTTGCTGGAAGTAACCAGGATTTTTACAAACTGCCAATGTTCAGAGTCGATTGCAGAAACCAAAATAAATCCCGACATGAACCGCTTTCCAAATCGACCGACTCGATGAACCCCCTTTTCTGCATTTTGTGAATTCGATAAATCAACGTAAAGGAAGAAAAAGAAAAAAAACACCCAGAAACGCATGAAGCCTCCTTGCTGCCCATATCTCTACTTCTGTTTCTATCGAGAAACAGGACGGGGTCAGCTCCGATACCATTTCCTTGCAGCGTTGGGTTTTGCTTTTGCCAAGCGATCGGCCACTTCATTCGCAGCTTCCACGGCACCTCCCAGCTGTTTGTATTTCCAACCCGATGAATTTTTAGCCTGCCACAGCCCCCCCCCAATTAGTACCAAGAAATAAGATTAACTTCACCAAGCAGCATTCCCCCCCCCCCCCCCTTCCCCTTTTTTTTAAAACGAGGTCCGTCAGGTCGAAGGTAGCACGCGTTGCATAAAACATTAACACAAAAAAAATAACTCGACCTCAGCCTGGCGTCAACCTGAATTCCAAGTTACAGTCACTAAATTGACCTCTCTTTTCATCTATTTAGATAATTAATCTGTTAATCGACTCAGAATCTTCGATCAACTAGAGGACACATAAAATAAAATAAACTTATAAACTTATTTGCATCTCCTGCGATAAATGGGAATATATTTATTCCAAATACACTTTAAATAAACAAGATCTGGAAGGAAGGGTTTTCAGTTTCATTTCGGGGGGTCGTTTTTTTTCTGGTCGACGGAACCCACCAACTTTTCGCTCGTCAGGGGTTTGCTGACTCCACGGGCCTCGAACAATGTGAACAAGGATGAATGGGAAGCCCTGCAGCTTTCCTCAGCAATCGTAAACAGCGGCTTGCCCACGGATGCAACCTCACTGCACTGTCACCATGATTAGGTCACAAGTCAAATGCAATTTCTTTTCTTTTTTTTTTTCCTTGGAAGGGGGGGGGGGGGGGAGGGGGAAGAAAATCGAGAAAATGGCGAACAGCATCAGGGTTTTTTTATATCTTAACAATCGTGTTCCTTCCCAAAAAACATAAAAAATAAAAAAGCAAGAATCCTTGGAGAGATGCATGCATTGCTGCACAATTTAATCGAGACTCCATTGTTTTGCATTTCAATGTTTCCTGTTCCTGCTGCATTGCTTCATCAAAAACTCAATGGCCAAATCACCAAAAAAAACAGAAAAGCCCCATGGAGGATTTCCCACAGCCTATTTCTGTGTTTGCTGTACCTCCGGAATCGAATCCGCACTGACAGCCACCAGATCAGCCCATGCCAGCATGTAGATGAAATCTCCGGTCCACTTGTCCAACCATTTCTGCTCTGCATAGAATTCTTGCACCTACACATTCATACCATTTTCTAAAAATGGTCCACGAGTTTCAGCATATGGCATGTATGTGTTGTGGGTTCCACGGCTAACCGGGGAGCGAATTTAAAAATCAAAAGTTTTTTGGGAAGCTAGGGCTGTGCTTCCAGTGACAATGGACTGGGCTTAGCCTATGGCTGATGCATGCCTCTTTCTTTCTAAGAATAGGAATTCGCCCCTCAACCCCCCTCCCCAATCAGAAAATGAGAGTTGATCAAACAGCTTCATGAACCAGGCAAAACGGTGCACAGAGTCTGAATTATGGCTCAAAACACCAGAAACATGAGTTTGCTTCAGCCAGGATAAATAATTTCCAGCCATCGAAAGGATGATATTTATCGTTGCTGTTTTGGCATTGCTCCTTCTAATTCACCGACTCCCTCCCCCCAGCCACTTACCTTCTCCGAAGCCCTGTCGGAAAATACCACCACAACTTGCTCCACCACACCCGATTTCAGGGCATTTTGACAGATTTTCGCCAAGTCCTCAGTAAGAACTTTTTCATCGTACGGACACCACTCTGAAAAGGGAAAAAAAAAATATGACCCTTCAGGTGATACATGACGGTAATCCAAAGTTCGGTTTTGTTGGCAAGTTGGATGAATTTTTTGCAAAGTTTTTACCCCCCCCCCCCCCCCCCCCCCCCTTTCCTATCCTGGTGGAAAGAAGAACACTGCCCAGATTGTGCGCAAAAAATTGATCCAAGACGATTCTTGAACGCCAGTCTTGAAAACGATTTCTCAAAAACTTTATGATTTTCGTGCATCTTCAAAAATATAATTTAATATAAAAATCAAAACCTCCTACCTACTTGTTGGTCCACCCAAGTTGAGAAGCAAAAGAGGGTGTCTCAAGTCATTCAATGTTTCTGCAGATTCCAGCTTCGCTCGAAGAAGTTGCTGATAGGTTGCACGGTTTACATACCCCTGAAAAAAAATAAATAGAGACCCCCTCCACTACTTATTTATTAATTTTATTAAAAAAAATTCAAATCCTGTTTTTTCATGTCTCTATCCCACATGGGAAAGAAAAATAAAACAAAAAAAGATACAAACACAACGAGAACACCTGGGAAAGATAAATAAAACAAACAAGATACAAACACAATAAGAACAATAATAATAATTATTATTAAATGTCCATCAATGTTCCATGTACCATCAGTTGATGTGACCTTCCGGTTAGAAATTGATGTGAAAAAACTTGGATATATTTAAAAAAGAAAAAAAATGTCTACATCCTTTGGTGGGCAAGTTTTGCCAATTTAATGCAAATTCAACATTCATTCAAGAAGATCTACGCAAATCCACCCCAATTTTAGTCCGTGATCCAACCCTTCCTCTCGATCATTTCACCTTTCCTTACTGAGAAAGAAAGAAAAAAAACCGAAAGCAGCACCAGTGTTTTGTAAAATAACAATAGGGGGGTTCATTCTTATTTTCATAAACAGAAATTGCCCTTTGCAAACGGCAAATCCACCCTGATTGGCTCATTTTCGAGCTGAGTGTTCTTTTTCCCTTTTTGTTTTTTCCCCCCTGCCCTTGGATTCTACCCAGGAAAAAAGAAGATGATGAGTTGTGCAGGTATTTGGATATCTACGTACAAGATATTATTATATATACGTATTTGGCAAGCATACCTCTGTTTGAAACGCATTCTTAGGGAGGGGATCCACGGAGTGCATTAGAACCTCGAACCCAGAGAGAATCACCATATCTGGTCCACCACAAAAACACATCTCAATATCACAACAACGAAAAAAAAGAAAAGAAAAAAAATCTTTGATGCAATCAACACATCCGGCCACATGCTGACTTCCTACACACCCCATTTCAAATCATAGATGCACTCTTGTGCCAACATTCATACAAAGTGCATGAAAAGATTGAAACGAAGCGGTGGTGAGAAACTCGTTCGAACACACATCATGAAACAGCCAGCAGCCACATTCGGTTGTCTTTCTCTGGAAATTTGTCCGGCTATAATCCAAGGCTTCTTTTTTTTCTTTTCTTGTTTTTTTTGTTTTTTTAACTGACCGAACAGGGAGTAGTCGAAGCTGCATGGATGCCCGATCACCACGGTGAAAGCTTTATCGCCCAGTGCCTTCTTCAGCTGAGGCAAACAGATCACATGCCTGAGAACCAGGGACCCATTCCATCAACAACAAGACCACAAGGAAAAACAAAATAAAAGAACTGCATCAAACTTCAACAAAATTTGCACTCCTCCCAGGTTCCATTCCGACCATCTCAAGTTTTTGACACGCTCCCTGGATCGATGCATGGATATTTGGATATCTGAATACGGAATTGGAACCCCCATTAATCTTTCTTTTTTTGTTTTATTTTTTTCTTGAATTGGCATCATGGATCGAAACAGGTTTTTGGGGGTGGGGGGTAAATTGAACAATGGATGGCTAGGGGGCTCACTTCTATCGCAGTCGTGAGTGTGTTGTATCCAGACGCTAGCACCAAGGTCGCCCCTTTCGCAGAGGCGAGCTCCTTCATCGATTCCTTGTCGCCGAGACGCGCGACTCCGTAACTCCCCAAAGTAACTTGACACCAGCTCGGCAACCATCGCACCAGCACGCTCGAAACGGGGGTTGTCAGTTCCTGCAGCCAGAAACCCCTCCATCACTCAAATGCGAAATCACCCCTCGTCTGAATCGACCGGGTTTGCACCCCCAACATCCAACGATGGGGGGGCCATAACCCGCTGTTTTCTCAAGGCGCCGTTTGGTATTCGGTTTTCGAAAAAAGGGGGGAGGGGTCCGTGGGGACATAATGGAGTTTCGGAGGATGGCCCTACCTTCACTTCGACGGGGCACTCCAAGTTCAAGACGTCCAGCAAGCCCGTGCACTGTGATTCAGATAGCGCGGTCCCGTCCGTTAAGACGTAGATGCGGGATAGGAGCATCTTACCACCACGAAACCGACCGATCCCTTTTTCCGGGGTTCTTTTATTCGACGGGTTCGTTTGGAGGATCGGAAAACAGCACTCCAATTTTGGGCTGAATCGCTGCTAGCAGTACGGTTTTGAAAATGATCCTTGGGAGCTCGTAAATTCTGGACAGAGGGAAAAATAAAGGAAAGGGCCTGTACGTGGCAAGGAGTTTCTCGCTCGAAAAACAGACTTGGTCGACTGCGCCCCAGGGTAAGTTCGAAAGTGCTGCCTTCTCGGAGATTCGGCCGGAACTATTTCGATATCGCTTTTTTTTTTTAGTGTTTCGTTTTCTTGTTGGAAAGGGCGGTGGGCAGGAGTTGGTCACCGCTTTTCTTGAGCCCTTTTTTCGCCGAGTTTGTATTTTTTTTTCCCCCAAAGAGTGAAAAAGCCTCCAAATTGATTTCAATTGTTTCTGGCTTTCTTGTTGTATTCCAGTCCAATCACCTCCGCTTGTCGAAAGAAGGAAGCAATTCTACTCGTTTTCTGAGGGGGAAAAAAACACAGAATGGAGGTGGACGAAGTTGGACCCTCCGGACCCTCTGGACCGTCTGGAGCTTCCGGGCCATCCGCAGTGCGAGCACCCGTAAAGAAAGGGGGGAAACGCTTTGAGATCAAAAAATGGAACGCCGTGGCCATGTGGTCGTGGGCTATCTGCACGGACACCTGTGCCATCTGCCGAAACAACTTGTACGAGCCTAGCATAGAGTACCAAGCCAACCCCACCGGGGACCCCGATCACCCGGGACTGAGCATCGCCTGGGGGTGCTGCGGCCACGTTTTTCATTTGGATTGCATTCAACGTTGGTTGAAAACCAGGAGTGCCTGTCCATTGTGCAACAAAGAGTGGGATTATACCAAAATCGAGAAAATCCTGCCAGCCGGTTCAGCCATGGTGGATTGATGGATGGGTTCTTCTCAGGGTCAGTCATGGTGAATTGATGGATGGGCTCTTCTCAGGGTCAGTCGTTTTCTCAAAATAATCAAAAAGGTATCCAAAAAATCTCCACCGCCGATTTATTCTGAATGAATCGAGGGATAAAAGAAAGAGAAGATGGGAAACGGGCTGGGAGCAGAACAAGAAATTGCAAAGGAATGCTTAGTACTTTTTGAGTGTGTGTGTGTGTGTTTTTGTCTTTTCTGATTTTTTTTGGGGACAAAAAGTAGAGGTTCGAACAAAGGGTGGGGTGGGGAAGGTGTAATATTGGCATTTGCAGAACAATGGTCATTTGTGTAAAGATGTGATGGTTGAGAAAAGAAAAAAAATCTTCTGCTGCTGAATTGGCAACCCCCCCCAAAAAATTCCAGAAAAGGAAAGATATATATAGAGAGAGAAAGAACAATCTGGACATAGGAGAGCTGGATAGATAAAGCTCTTTCGATTTGATGTTGCGAGCCAAACCCTTTCAAATGACAGAAATTGGTGTGGGTGTGCATCCAGATTTGTACACCCTCAATCGTGTTTCGTGTGGGTCTTTTAATGTTGTAACCCCAGCAATAGTGCAGGCCACACTAATTCATGGGAAACCAAAACGATCCGTTCAAGAACTGAGATTCGAGGGGATAAAGAGAAACTGTGTTTTAGGCAGAATGAGGGAGAGTTGAAGCGACCAACAATAACAATACTGCGAGGGAAGGGGGGGGGGGGGGGGGGGGGGGGGGGGAGTGTGGAATTGTGTTTGTCTTTTTCGTAGAACGCAGTGAACTTTTCGACAGGAAACGAACTCAAAACAAATAAGGCATCTTTACAACAACAACAGCCCCTATAAGTATCGCCCCTTTCACTTTCCGACCACAAACGTTCAACACATCACAACCACAAGTTCCTCCCGTCATCACAACTCGGCCATTCAGCCGCAAACACCCACGCGTCTCATTTCGTCTCATTTCCCCTTCTCATCTAACTATCGCCTCTCCTTTTTCACCACAGGAGCCAAGAGTCTCACCACCATCCACCAAAGACGACTGAATCTCTGGTGACGCCTTTTCCGGCTGTCGTACTGTTGGATGGCCAGCCAGAATTTCCCATGTCAGTCAGCAGGAAATATCATGGTCCCTCCCACCCAATTCCCCTTGAACAAATTGGCATCCCTCGATATCTGTTGCAGCGTCTGAGTGCAGGGAGAAGTCGAAAATCAAAAGTGCTGCGAGCTTCCGCTGCTGGAAAAGCGTTCTATGTCTGGCTCGGTGAGGAGATCTCTATCGAAGCGTCTGCTGCCCGCGGGTTACCCACCCAACAATTACGGATCTATTGACGTTCCTGTTTTTCCAACCTGCTTTTGTTTTGGGTGCGTGTTTCTTGAAGGACCCGTATCCACCTCCGACGGATCTACCCGACTTCAATCCTCAAACGGTCGTGAATGTCCCTCAAGTAGCAGACGATGCTGTCGTGCCTTCTGTTGGGCCGGGTGGTCAAGTAGTTACTGGGCACCCTGTGGTCTTGGACTTCGCAGGTGGGTTACGATTCAATTCTATTCTTAGATGTTGGTGTCTGTGTTGTTTTTAAAATTCCAATGGTGAAAAAACTGGGAACCTAGAAAATACACACACACAACACAAAAACAGAAATAAAACTTAGTGGTGGTTCCGTGTGTTTTTTGGCTTTTTTGTTCACAAGTTTGTGCATTGACAGTAATGAATTTGGTTTGCAATGATTTTTGATTTTGTTTTTGTTGGATTGATATGCTGAATGGTGTTTATGAGAATAGCCAGTTCTTTTCTGAACTAATCTGTGGTGGTGTTTTTTTTTTTCCGATTGTTTCAGACTCGCAACTGAACCCACACAGTGCCAGTGGAAAAATCGGAACTGGAGGTATTAATTAAAAAAACAAAGAACAATTTCTTGGGGCAGTGTGTGGGATTTATTTTTTTCATTTATTTTTTTGGGAAAAGGCAAATAGCATTTTTGGTTTTGGGATATTGAACTCCTTTGGTTGAGAGTCATGAGAAAACATGTGGAAAACCTTGACAGAAAAAGAAAAAGCAGAAACACGCAAAATTTTGCTTCGTTTGAAAATTTGCTTAAATGTTTTTCTTCAGTTTCCTCCAGTTGATCGAATTTTTTGATTCCAGGGGGCTATGAGGATTTTAAATTATCGAAATCTTCTTGCCATTTTTTAGATTGAAAAAACTCCAAGCAAAGGTCAACTTCACATTTTTTTTTCTCCCCAAAATCATATCGATTTGCGAATGTAGGGGAAGCACCGAATGAAAGTCTACTGGCTGGGGCTGAGGGATCGACACCGAACGAACCAGAAGACGGAGGAAAGCTAGGATGGCTGTCGCTGAAACGATTTCAAAAATACTTCGACGTGGATACCAAGGTGGATTTTCTTTTCTTTCTTTCTTTTTTTTTTTTCTAATTTTAAAATACTCTGATGTCAAAAAACTGTGTCATTGTATTTGCTATATTTTATCCCCATATGGTTCAGAATGTTTTTTCACATCCCCCAATGCGATTGGAATATTGAAAAGCAGTGGTGGTGTTTTCTTAAATCGAATTGCAGGATGTTCTATGGCGAATGGGAAATTCATCCCTCGGTCCGTTCAAAGGCAATTTCTTCGACAATGTGAAGGATAACCCAGACTTGTGAGTTCCTCTCCTTCATTCAAATACGTACATGCATACGATTTTTTCTTAAATAGATGCTTTCTTTCCCAACAGATGAAATCATCCCTGAAACGATAAATTTCTCGTACCATCCATCAAGAAATGCCCACTTTCTTGTTTCGATTCTATTTTTCCGTTTTTTTTTGGGGGGGGTGAAAAGAGATGTTTTTTGTTTTCAAATTTATGAAAAAAAAAAATTATTGTTTCAGGTATGGTCCTTTCTGGATCACCACCACTTTGGTGTTTTTGACAGCCGTCAGCAGCAACATTGTTTCCTGGTACAATCACCACGAAAAAGAACACAAGGATGCTAAGGATGATAAGGATGATAAGGATCACAAAATATGGAATAGCGATTTTTCCAGGGTGAGAAGAGAGTGTAATATAAAAATAAATAAATAAAATAAATAAATAAATACTTAAGTATATATATATAGCATTTTTGTTTTTTGGCACTCGACTTTGTAGTTAGCAATCGATATCATAGAAAGATGCACATCGTTTTCGGTTTTGGAAGGAAATTAAAAAAAAGGGGGATGAACAACAGTTCTTTTTGGATGTTTTGCGTTATCTCTTTTGCCATGTGCCCTTTTCCTTTTCATGTTTTGATTCAATTTATGCCAAACACTAAAGTGTGAGGAATGTGGAAATCGGAGGTTGAAAGCTTCCTTATCGTTCTCCGAAATTTCTCAAAAAAAAAGAAAAAGATAGAATGAATGAAAGGTAAATGAAACATGTGTGGTAGATGATCTTTTTTTTTTAATATTTGGCTGCTTGATAACAGTTGGCGCATGCATCCATCTTGTACTACTGTTATGTGTTTGGAGTTGGGCTGTGCGTATGGGGGTTCTTGAGATGCTTCAAATCTGAAGTCCATCTCTCCCACGTCTGGTGCATGTACGGTGAGTGAACCATATCGAACAAATTTCTAAAAACAATTAAATATGCTAAAAATTGAGAAGAAAAAAGAGAGTTTTTCTATCAAGTACATCAGATATGGCATGATGCCAAGCGAATGTAGATTTTTTTTCGGAAAAAGAAAATTAATAAATAAGAAAGAAGGGGGAAATCCTTGAACGGAAAGCATTTTTTTTCTCTTCAGTTTTTTTTTGAGGAAAACCATTTTCGGAGGAGTGTGACGTCCGAGTTCATACAACAACGTATTTGTGGATCTGCTGTGTCCATATCTTTTTGTTTCTTTTTATTTTATGCAAGAATGAGAGTGTCCATATCCGTTGGTTGTTTTTTTTTGTTGCAGGTTACATGATGACGACGTTTTTGCCTATTTCGTTCCTGCTGATGCTTCCTTTTGACGTATTGAGAAAGCTCTCTGTGGCCATAGTCACCATATATTCTGGCATATTTCTCCTGAGAAATTTCAAGGAGGCCATCTACTCTGCAGCTCCAACCAGGTAATCAACCTCACACAAAAACAGTCATTCGCCGACATTCCCCCCCCCCCAAAAAAAAAAAAAGAAAAAAAACAGAAAAGCAGAAAAAAAAAACACTGAAAGAAGGCCTCCATGCTTTGCAACTCTTTTTGATTGAAATCAGCTGTCAAGAATACATCATGTTATTCCATATAGTTAGTGGTGGTAGAGAATTTTTAAAAACTAGTCGAAAAAATTTCCCACCACAAACTGTATAAGTGCAGATTCCTGGAAGTGTTCCCCAGTACTCAAGCAAACTCGATCAAATTCCGCTTTTGCAAATGCAGGGCTACAGTGGTATTGGTCGTTCTGGGGCTCATCCACATTGGCGTCGGCTGCATTATTGCCTTCGTTTTCCACTGAATGCCCCTTGACCGTCCTACAGGCAATTGGGACGGGTTCTGTTTGCTTTGGTTTGTTGAATGTTACGGAAAAAAAGGGTCAGTGTTGAAAGGTTTCAAGAAAGAGGCTTTGAAAATATGGAGCTGGACTTTTGCCCAGTCAAGCGATATGAGATAAGGTGTGGGGGCGTAGGAAAGGGGGATTGATTCGGGTTTTTGTAGCGTCTTTGTTCGAAAAGTGTGAGAGCTTTTTCTCTTGTGATATACAATAATTTTTTGGGGGGCGGATGGGATCTCAGTGTTGGAAACTGCCTGGGTTCACCCTGGAGCATCCACAGCAGCGTGGGGGCAATTATGTTGAATTGCACTTCTATTCCAATGATGTTTTTTTCAAAAACTGAAAACGAGCGTGTTCCATCGACATGTCCGATGTCAGTCATATGCAACTTCGAATCCCTCTCCCCCTGCTACTCTTCTTTTTAAGAGGGCCTCCTCTCATATCGAATGGGAGAACGTCCCAGGCAACTTTTGGCGGCAGTGAAACTGGAGGGCAGACTGGGGGAGTGTTTCCTACACTCTGCTTTACATTGGCAATTTATATCTCCTTGGATTCAAACGTTGATCAAGCATACAAAAGAAAACAAAACAGACAAAAGAGTTCCTGTCATTTAAAAAAAAAAAAAAAATCCTGTCATTCATGGTGTCTAGACTTCGTTCCAAGCCAACATGCAATTCACCTTTCCAATTTCCTCACATGCCAGACACACGGATGAGTCACACTCATTCTGGCCCGCCGTCATAATGATGGGGAAATTCGCCAAATGGACCACAGCCCACTGTGAGCATCCAAACTGGAATTCATCCCGACGCGCGCAGGTTCGAAATGGCTGGGCGCTTGTCGCCGTTGTTCAAAAGACGCAACGTTTCCGCCTGCGCCGCCAGTATCTTGCAAGGTGTGTGTGTGGCGCGTGCGTATCTTTGCTCGGCTCCAGCCAACCGATGTGGATAGATCTTTCTGGACGTTTTGTCTTCTGCAGGATTCGATCACGTGTGGACGCCATCGAACAGAAGAACCTTCGTTTGCGACGTTCGCTGGGGATGGGGGGAATTGCCGTCGACCGAAACTTGTCAGACTCCCTCCATCGGCTGGCGCAGCGGTTGGCGTCGACTGTCGAGTGCGGCAGCCGAGGCAGAAGAGGTGCTCGAACGAGAAACTGGATACAAACCGCGAGGAGAAGATTCGAAACGAGGTAGGTTTGGGCCGTCGTTTCGTGGGTTTTTTTCGGTTTTCTTCGTTTCCTTCCCGAGCCAGAGTGGCTTGCTGACAGAAACTAGTTGTGTCAACTTTTCGTCACCTGAAATCGTACGTCAAAATCTTGACGTCTGATTCCAACTATGATTGGAGGAAGAGAAATTAATTTCTCACAGCATGAGGGAAATAACGAAAAATTCAAAGTAGTTTTTTGGGATCCAGTCTAGGATTTGACGGCTCAGATGAAATGGATCTGCCCGGCCATCAGCAATTTTGCACCAAGATGTAATACTGCCATTGATCAATTCACAGGTGAAGACCTATGTGAAGAAACGCAAGTGGGCAAGCATAAAATATCATGGAAAGCAGGGAAACTGGCCAGATTTGCGGATGGTGCCTGTGTGTGTGGGATCGAGGGAACCGCCGTGCTGGCAACCGTTGTGAGCGAAAAAACCACCCAGCCGGAAGCTGACATGGTCCCTCTCCAGGTGAACTCAAACATCGATCTATAAACAAATAGCTAAAGAAATCCATCGTTGGGATTAGCGATAATCAACCGACCACTTCCCAACCCTCCGTCGTCCCCTTCCCTAAAATGGAGCTCGCTCATCATGGTTCATTCAAAAATAGAATTTCTGCCTCTGGGATCTTTTCAATTTCCCCTCCCCCGGTCGCCCCCAGAAGCTTTGATTTGATTTTTTTTTTTTTTCCCCAAGAATATCACAAACGTTCCGTGATTGTAGGTAGACTATCGAGAAAGGCTGCATGCGGCTGGTCGAATTCCAACAACGTTTAATCGCAGGGAAGGTGCACCAAAAGACAGGGAAGTGCTGTGCATGCGGGCCATCGACAGAGCCATTCGCCCCTTGTTTCCACCTGGGTTCTGCTGTGAGACTCAAGTCATTGCCTCGGTGCTTTCGGCAGACGGATCCCAGGATCCCGATATCCTGGCTATTAACGCAGTGTCTGCCGCACTGACGGCGTCTGATGTTCCTTGGGAAGGTCCTGTCGGGTAATCAATGACCCTGCAATTAAACTGCCAGCAATCCTGTTGTTGAAATGGCTCCAATGTATGACTAAAACCATGTTAGTGTTGATTGGGTTTGTATCACTCATTTGGAATGGGGCTTCAGACGTGATATTAACTTATTTGAGCAACAAAACAGATATTAAAAAAGTGTAGATCCATGTCTGATGGGTCTCTAGAAAAGGAGCGAGTCGTTTTGTAACATGAAGTGGTGTGATTTAGGGCTGTCCGGATCGGTTGTGTCGATGGCGAATTCATTGTGAACCCTTCGACTGTGGAGCTTATCGAGTCTGACCTGAACCTCACTTACGCCGGAACTTGGGATCGGACTGTCATGGTGGAGTGCCAAGCAAACGAGGTCAGCGACAACAATCGCAGTTATTTTTTCTTGTGTGTAAGCTGCATAAACAGCTCAATTTCATTTCTGATCAGTGTGCTGGTGATCTGTCAGGTCGATGATGGGACATTTGGGGAAGCCTTACGGCTGGCGCAGAAGGAAGTCTCAAAGCTGATAGCACCTCAAAAAGATTTGGCGAGGAGAGCTGGACGAACCAAGAGGACAGTCACTCTGGCTGGGGCTGACCCTGCTGCTGCAAAGCAAGTCATGGTCAGTACTATCTCACAACACCACTGAATTTCTGAAGCACCACAGTTTCGATCCATCGGGAATGTAGGCTACGATCTTTTAAACTGCACAAACCATGTCACAGAGTGTTCCCTCACAATAAAAAAACGATTCAAAATGCTCCTCCCCCAAAACTTCTGACCGCCAGATTTTGTTAAGAAAATCTGGCATTTCTCCAAGGATATTGGTTCAATGTGTATCGTTTATGTCAGTGCCACTCCAGAAATCGGTGCACCGGCCTGAGTTCAGATATCGATCAGGCGATTGTCGGGAAAATTCCCGGCTGCAGGGTGGGTTTCGGCTTTGAGTTACTGAATGAGGGTTGGGAATGTGTTGGCTTAGGTCCTGGCTGAGCCTATGCTGAAGGAAATTTTCAGGAATCCTGGTTTGGGGAAGGAGGGCAGGGCCCTCGGAAGGAGCGACGTAAAGCGAAAGGTTCACCAGCAATTGAATGCCAAAGGCTTGATACAGCCCGAATCAGAGCGAGTGGTGAGTTCGATTATGCATTCACACATTTTGTCACTCTTTTCTCCGTTTCTTGTACAGGTCATGTCTTGAAAGATTTATTCAAGTGTGTGTAAGTTGGTGGTTGGGTTCGATGTGGGCAGCCAGGCTCCGGCTGTGTATCTCCCTTGGACTTGGATTTCAGTCTGCACATGGTGGAGGAGAAAATCGTACGACAAATGGCCATTCAAGACGGCCTCAGGGTGGATGGCCGAGGATTGAGGGAGTTGAGAAGACTTTTCTGTCAGGTGTGTGTGTGTGTGTGTTGCGTGAACCAGTAAAACGAAACTGAAAAAGAAAATATCGATATGCCAAGCGTATATTTGAATGAAATGCTCTCGGTGAAAGTGTGTCGATCGGTGTGAATGTCGGCACGATTGCATGCTGTGGGATTGACCTGCCAGTGAATCGAACGTTGAATTTGGCTTAGTGACCAGCGATTATTCCCTTTGGCAGCCAGGTCGAGTGCACACAGGTGGTCCACGGCTCCGCTCTGTTCGAGAGGGGGGACACCCAATCGTTGTGCACAGCGACGGTTGGAGGGGAGCATGACACAGTCGAGGTCCAATCGGTGCTTGGAGAATCCACCAGGCATCTGATGGTGCACTATTCATTTCCACCCTTTGCGACCTGCGAGGTTTCGAAGACGGGCGGAGTGAACAGAAGGGAAATCGGGCATGGAAATCTAGCAGGTGAGCATCTCGGTGTTTTGTCGGGGTGGACAGTTGCTTTTGCCTCAACTGTCGGTGATGTGTGTAAGAGTTGTGGTGGTGGAGAGGCTTGTTTGATTGTCGTGAGTTGATTGTGGATGGTTTCTGTGGTTTCTACCAGAACGAGCATTGTCTGGAGTCATGCCAGATACTGATGTTTTTCCTTTTCCTGTACGAGTGGTCACCGACACTCTAATGTCCAATGGATCCTCCTCGATGGTGAGTTCCTCCCCTCAGAATGAGCTGTTGTGCTTTTTTGACCATATGAGATTTGTTTGAACCCCCTCGGAAGGTCCTCCACACACATGCGTTGATATCCACATCGACTGGAGTGCATGGTGGTTGTGTTAATCGTTCTTAGGAAAAACAAGGCTTTGGTGGAATGAACACACATGTCACCTAGGGATGAAATTTTTGCTCGAGTTTCTTGTGGATTGATTGTTCGAGCGGCAAGGAATGCCAGAGTTGCAATATCAAGCGAGTGTGTTTGTTTGTCTTTTTTCTAGGCGGCTGCTTGTGGTGGTGCACTGGCCCTGAAGGATGCTGGTGTCCCCATCAAATCTCTGGTTGCCGGTGTGAGCATCGGTCTCATGACTGACATGCCTGTGCGAGGGCTTGCCGGAAAATCTGGTGGAGAATCAAATCAGAGAGCAGATCATGCAGCAAAGAACCCTGGCAGCCACTGCCTGTTGGTCGATATTCAAGGGTTGGAAGATCATCTGGGTGACATGGATTTCAAAATTGCTGGGACTGCTAAAGGCATAACGGCTGCACAGCTGGATGTGAAAATGCCTGTGTCGTTGGATGTCCTTTCGGACGCCTGGCCGCTGGCCGGTCAAGCAAGGGCCACGATTTTGGAGGCCATGGAGAAATCGCTCCCACAGAAAGCTGGGCCCAACACACCCCAGTTCGGCTCCACCGAAGTCAATAAGGATCTAGTGGTATGTATTATATGTGTGGATGTGCATGTGCACTGATTTCCTATTGAAGGTTGGCTTAGGATTTGACTTATTTTGCTTGGTGTAGGGCCATGTGATTGGGGAAGATGGGGAGACCATTCGGCGGATTGAGTCTGACAGCGGGGCTCGACTCATCGTCAAACCGGATTCGAATGAAATCCGGGTGTATGCCCCCACCAAAGCTCAGTACGCCCTCGCGAAAACAGCAATCCTGGATGTCATGGGGGCAAACATCAGGGAAGGAGAGGTGTACAATGTGAAGGTGGTCAGGATCGTGGATTTCGGTGCCTTTGTCGAATTGCCCAGCGGGTTCCAGACCTTGCTGCATATCTCCGATTTGTCCCACTCCAGAATACGAGCGGTGGAAGAGGTGCTGCATGAGGGGCAGGAGTTGAAAGTGAAGTGCTTGGGCAGAGATCCAAAGGGAAATGTGAGAATCTCTAGGAAGGCACTGCAACCGGCTCCTTCGGCGGACAGAGGAACCCAGCGATAGTGGGGGATTGTTTATAGAGAAATTCGGTGTGCAGTGGTGGTGGTTGTACTGCATTATAATGTTGAAACATCGATAAAATAGCATGGGCATTCGTTTTTCTGGACGAAAGGAGCCTGTTTTGCAGACTAGTCAATCGAATGCAGCAAGTGAGGATGATTTGAGAATGGCTCACAAATGTTGGCTTTTGGGAAAAAGAAACAATTGCAGCAACTGAGGATAAATTCCCATAGATTGATTTGGGTTTCGAAAGAAAGAAACCCATCAAGGATCAATAGTGGTAAGAAAAAGATGGAAAAAAAAGATGGAAAGATGGATGGCCCCCTCCAAAAAAATTATAAGTATAATTCATTGGCTGATGCTGAGATATATTCCCCACACGAGAATTACAGTTGTCGATTTGTATTTGGACAGTTTCCAGCTGCTTCCAAAGCATTTGATCCGAGTTCTTCGAAGCTTCCCACACTTCACATTTTGCAGTTTTCGTGATCATGCTGAGATATTTCCCCAAATGCAGTTGTCAATTTGTTCGATTTCTATTTGAATGGTTTCCAGGTGCTTCCGTGGCATCTTGATCCCAGTTCTTCCAAAGCTTCCCAAACTTGATCATGCTGAGATATTTTCCCCAAACGCAGTTGTCAATTTGTTCAATTTCTATTTGAACGGTTTCCAGGTGCTTCCGAAACATCTTGATCCCAGTTCTTCCAAAGCTTCCCAAATTTGATCATGCTGAGATCTTTTCCCCAAATGCTGTCGTCAATTTGAGCGCTTTCCAGGTGCTTCCAAAGCATCTTTATCCAGGTGGTTCTTCCAAAGCTTCCCAAACTTAATAGATTCCTCACGTTTAGTAGAGTGCACAGCAGTCGATTCCAATCTCAATCCCTTTGATATTACTGACGATTAGCGATTATGTCCTCCGTGAAACCAACCTAACCTGAATAAAACAAAAACAGCATCGATATTGTTCAATACGTCCATAATCGCTTTTTCATCTGGAGATCTGGAATGCTTCACAAGGTAGACCACAAAACCACAACAGCGCCTGACATGTTACATCTCTGACTCTGTATGGAGACTGTTCACATCCCCGTATTGGAAGCATACCTTCAAGATGGCTTTATCTTAGGCAGATCCATCTTCCCAGCCAGTTATTTTGACATCCTTGTGCTCCGATTCAACATTCCAAAATAAAATGAAATGTGTTTTACGTGTTTGCCCACATTGGCGGGCTACATCTTTCACTTGGCAATGTTTTTCGGGTGTTTTTCTGATAACCTCTGATTTAATTCTGGCCCATTTGTATCCGAGTTTCATGAGTGCTAAGCATGCACCAGTCTGTCAGAGTGGCCCAAGGTAATGTCTGGAAACAGGCGCATAGGTTCACGCACGGAGGGCCGCTTTTCTTTCATTTCGTTGCTTCTTCGGAGAATTCCATCCAGAATGAGATCACAGTGTTGAGACGGAGTTCCTCAGATAACCTGTGGCAAACAAAAAAAAGTGCATGTACTGTTCGGAAAAAACGATGGAGGGGGCAGGAAGAAAAATACGAGATGGTGAACTCACCTCAAAATATCCACCATGAACATCTTTTTTCAGAGCCTGTAGGGAATATGCATCGTGGTGTTTCACAATGTCATCCGGGTGAATTAACCCACATTCCCTTTGCTCTCTTTTTTTTTTTGCTCATCTTGAATACCCGAGGTTGAAAGTGACTGTTCAGAGGCTTCCATCTCAAACTTTCTTTCTGATAGAATGGCAAAAAAAAAAAAAAAATCAGGTTAGCTTTTTCATTTTCGTGCAAAAAAAACAAAAACAAAAACGAGGATTTGCCAAAATTAAAAAATGGACACATGGTAGGTAGCACCTGGATCATCATTTTGCCTTCAAGAAGTCTCCTTTGCGAATTCTTGA
Source organism: Bryopsis sp. KO-2023 (assembly GCA_030272585.1). Taxonomy (NCBI): domain Eukaryota; kingdom Viridiplantae; phylum Chlorophyta; class Ulvophyceae; order Bryopsidales; family Bryopsidaceae; genus Bryopsis; species Bryopsis sp. KO-2023. The sequence continues at coordinate 2,823,145 of BSYQ01000004.1, read as the reverse complement.
AAACGGGATGTTTGAAATTTTGAACCCATAATCATTCCTTCGCTGAAGTTGCAACGAGGGCTCCTCCATGGATCACCACCGCCCCAAATCCATCCAAAAACCTAAGCCAGATCCAAAAAATGAACATATTTGGGGTTGAAATGATCGAAAAAAAAAGAAATTTGGACCCGGGTACTCAATCGTATCCTCGACAGGAATGTAACCTTTTTTTTCTTCTTATCCAAATTCGAAACCCACCTTGTGCCAGAATGACGGAAAAGTGCCATAGCATCCAGCAAACTCCTTTTCGTTTTTTCTCAAGGTCGCTTGGTGCTGTTCTTCACCATGATCGACGGCTACCAGAATATGCCAATAAGATCCAGCTCATCGTTCATGCGGCATGATGGATGTGTCTGTCTCCTGACCGGTGTTCCTCTTCCTCTTCTATTTCAATCTTTGGCTTATCGGGGGTCTCCATCCGGATTTTTTTTTTATGGTGTCGGTGCCTTGTGCCAGGTTAAGATTAAAGGCAGTCCTCAAAGGAACTGCGAAGATCTCCTAAATCCATGTGCATGACGCAGATTGAGTTCATGCCACATCAAACGGTTTGTGCTGAGAGAAACGCATGTTTTCCAAAAATAGAAATAGGAGGGACGCACCAGTGTTCTTGTTGGGTGGAATACCCAGTCCCTCACTTCAGAGTTCATTCTTCTCTTTTTTGCTCCGTTGCTTTCAGATTCCAACCAGAATTGTAGCACTCTTTGTTTTTTATGCATCCTCTGTGCCTTATCCCATCCACAGGCGGAATTCTGCAAATGGATGCTTGCACCAGCACCACTGTGTCCGAAACCAGCGGTGGACTGCTTCTTCAAAACGCTCTTGCCAAGGTCAATGCATTCTCTTCTTGTGCTCCATGCACCAAAGGGACTCCATGAAAAGAGGTGGAATGACGTTTGTGTCTGCCACCGCCGCTGATCATGTGTATCATCAGCAATAGGAAAGACCCCATGGAATTGAAGTGCAATGAATCATGTGCTCGGATTGTTCTTCTGACGGCTCCAATTTTTTTTTTTCCCTCTTCAAATTAGAAATCGATCTGCGCTTGCCGGATGCAATGGCTAGCTGCTTACCGCAAAACAAATCCCTGAATGAAAAGCAACAACGTTAACGTTGGCATCAAGCAAGATCCACCCAACTATTTGCTCGGAGACTGATTCTGACACGCCCCCACCAGTGAAAACGACAACTGAATCCGCGCTTTTCCGAGTCCCCATCCTTGCTTTTGGCTGCCTTCTCCGTTCTGTTCTTCCCTTTCTCGCGCTACAATCGAATAATTCAACAAGGGATCCTCCCCAGCCACGCAAGTTGCCCCAAACTAAGCACCCCAGTGAAAGCGTGCATTTCGGTTCCACTCTCCATCTTGGAACCCTCCCCTAATACAGGCACCCGCATCATGCCCGGGAAAGGAGCGTTCGTTTGAGCACAGAGTCAACATTTTGGTGAAACGACCTTGTTTTTTTGCATCTTCATAAATTCGACTGCACATATCTGAACACACCTCTCGCTCTTCTCATCGTCACTCTCCTCTTCAGTCAAACCCACTCTCTCCAGCAAACACCCTCCTCCTCAGCCACAACCCTTTCCTGAAAAATCACAACAAGTTACGCTCTATATCCCAAAATCATCCAGCATCATTTCCAGACAAAGGAAAGGAGGGAATCTCGATTCACCAATCGAATCGTTCTCAGCACAGATAGCTGCGCGTGCTATTTTGTGTCCTACTGGCAAAAGCAACCTTGTACAAAAGTGAAACAAGGAACGCACAACTTCTTGAAAAATTTGGTTTTGTTAGCAATAATGAGTGGTGCTGATGAAAGAAGAATTCAATCCACACTGGGAAACGTACCCGAGACATGTCGCCCGGAATCAGTCCGACAAATATACACCTTTCCTGCCTAAAAAAAACCTCACACCAAATCAAATTAGTCATTTTTCATTGGAGCATCGCTCGCCAAACAAAACACATCTGCTTGCTTCTTTAACACAACACCTACCCAAACATCCAAAGACGCCTCGATGACGAAAGGACAAGAGCTATACACAACGCCCTTAGCGTTCTGCACACAATCAAATGCACAATATTTAGTTCCAAGCACATTATTCGATTATTTGATTTGATAGTAATTTTAAAAGCTCATCTCTATCACACTTACCCCAACTAAAATAAAGCAGGCAGACCCACTAGCCAATACGGCCGCAGATCTGCTGGAGGGAAATAAACACCGTACTCCGCGAAGAAGGTGGCAACGGCGCTGTCGTAGGCGTGCAAGGGGAGGCGGGTGGAGGCGGCGACTACAAAAAGAAATGTGTAAGACATCTTAAGTGAAGTGTAATAAGCTATCAAAAGCTCGTATGATATAATAACGACAAACGACTTACCCGACAGGAAGTAGTGGAAATCGTGTATGGACGTGTCGGTAAACACAGTGTCCGGCATCACCAACAATATCCCCTCCCCATCTGATGGCCGAATCGCCGCCCCGGTGCTACGGCTAACGTAGACCTCGGACGAGCTCAAATCCACAAAGAAAAGCGTGAGCCCGCCCGTCACTCCGATCGTAGCAACTGGCCGACCCCCTCGCAGCCACGAGTCCTGGTATTAACATCGAATTAGCGAACCTTTTTCACGAAGAATTAAGCGCAAAAAAGCTACTTGTGTGCAATAGACCAGATAGGAAAACTTACAATCCGACACCATGCCTCCTCGAAGTAACAAAAGAGGGACTGATGCCGTGCGTCGACATCTCGGTTGTCTGTCACCTTCACCATTAACGAAGCTCATTTTAGTATCAAGGTTTTCTTAATAACGGAGTTTGGCTAGCCTTCCTGAAATCAACCCTTTGAATTGATGGTCGAATTGGCGGTGTTACTCTTGTGGCAAGTTTGCAAGCCTTAGAGGCTTTGAGAGAGTATGGAGGGCCGAAATTATTGCAGTTGTTTTCTTTGGGTCTATTATGAGAAAAGAGCAAGTTTGTGGGAAGCCATGACAAAAAAGCTAGGGCTATCAAGGAAAAAGGGCTTGGGAATGGGGAATTGTTGGAAGTTAAGAGGATAAGATGGTTGAAGCTACCATAGAGTACAAAGTGGCTAGGTGGTGGATTATTACATTTTGCTTTCGTTCGAGTCACAGGGTCAGTAAATCGTAACAATCTCTAGTTCAGTTTCACACCCGCACGCACGGAAACAAATGGGAATTCTATGGTATTGACGAAATCAATGTGACGTGATTTCACGTCGACGTAAAAGCAGTACGTTCACCAAACGCGTTTTTCGTCAAGGTCATGTTCACAAACTCAAGCCGGTTTCACAGGCATTGGTTTGATCCAAGTTTCTGTTTGCGTAGATTAACGTTGAGACTAAGCACGTTAGTTTCACGTGAACTGACGACCCAGCGTCAGTTTTACAGTGTTTAGCGTCACTTTAATGTTGAGGTTTTTCACGGATAAAGAGCTCATCAAGAACAAGCTCAGCAACACATCCCGTATCCATTTTCTTTGCGGAACACCAAAGCACTAATAAACGGCGACAAACTCACCTCTTCCTCAGCGGCGGTGTCGCGGGGTGGAGAATACTTCACAAGCGCCCCCGTAATGGCGTCCAGGGGCTTTGCACTCGTGTCCCCCTTGCTTCTCCAGAAAAAACACACCCCAGCCAATCCACATGCCACTATCGTTGCACAGATGGCTTTCAACATCATGATAGCGGGAGCTCCTCGAGAGTGAACACAAGCGGAACGGAATCAAAACAAACTGGAAAACACAGCGCTCACAAGAGAAAGGCGGACTTGTGCTCGACAATCAGGAAACTTAAGGTGATTGGTGTGCATCGATAACAACGATAGTAAGCAGTTGGAGTAACCACCCCAAGCGCATCGTTGACATGTCAACATACAGTCCTGTACAGTATATACAAACAGCGACTGCGTTTCACAGTTGAAAAAACTCCTGTTTTTGTCGATTCTTTACTTGCTTTCGACCAGCAGACTCGATGTGTTGGTGTGGCAAACACCTGACTAACAGATTAGATGGTGTGTTCCTGAAGCCTTGCAGTGCTGCCAAGACTAGTCTCATCCTTCAAGTTGGCTTTGGCTAAAAGGTACCCAACCACTCAAGAATCTCATATCTGTTTTTGAATCAGAATCGCCCTGTACAACCAGCCAGCCCTGTTTAATTTCCCTGAAAATCATGCCCAGCCATGTTCCACACTGCTCCAATCAATTCGATGGTTGCCCCAAGTTTTTCTGTGCTTTTGAGACGATGTTGTTAGCTGCTCGAAAACGAAATATGAAAAATTGAACTTAACCATGATTGATCGAACAATAATAAGAGAGAAAACGAAGTCCTTTTATATCCCTTTCAGAGAAAGGGAATGGTGGTTTTTTTCTTTAGTGTCTTGCTTTTTAAAGTGTAAAGCATGTCGACCATATTGCAATCACTGAAGGCTTTTATGGGAATTTGGAGGGGGCCCATGTAAAACTTCGTGCAGCAACAATAAGTGCATTGCTGGAGCTTGATTCGCGTTATGGAATCATGACTGTCCATAAGAAGGAAGGATGTCAAGAGTGCTGGTCAAGATGGCAGTGGAGGAAAGCTTGATTGCAATAGCTGCAGGATGTTCTGTGCCAAGTCCTTTGCCAAAGTTGGTTAGATGAGTACTTCCACAGATAAGTCCAGAAACCAAACAAAATAAAAGAATCCTCGCCCAAAGGAATATCAAGAGCATCGGTTTGTGAATTGGTTATGTTTTCTGTTGAGAAAATTAAATCAGAAAAATCAGAAACGAAGCAACACAACTCACATTGGGGATTTCTGGAATAAAAATAAAAAATGGGAAAAATTGTTTTTTTTAGGTCCATACTCGCTTTGCCTAACTTGATTATTACGATCGTCCATCAATCCATTACCGTGGAAGCTTTTATAAAACAAGAGGCAAGAGGGGGTGGTTAGAACAGTCCAAAATTTGGATTTGTAAAAAAAATTTGGATAGTGAACAATAACCTGAGAGAGTGTTTGGATTACTCAACTAGATCAATCTTGCATTTTGCAGTTTCATAATCCCAAGGATCCCAAAGCAAGTTTCTAGCGATTTCATCCAGGAATGCTTTTGCATGATTGTCCAGTCAACCTGATGAAACTCAATTTGAGACTTGAAACAGGCCCCAGGTGTACTGCCACAGCGGCCTGCTCAAGTGTAACACTGATTCCTGTATCCTGATTCAATTGGATCCCGGTTATGATACGCGTACGCATTGTGGATCCTGAAGTGTGTGCCAAAAAAAATATGAATATTGAGAAAGAATTAGGACCAAATTCTGGCATGTACACATCCAGCGATGGATGAGTTTGTGTTGTGAAAAGGATGAATGAACTGAGATGGATGGGGAAAGTGAACACTATTAAGGGGCAGTGGGGAATAGTACAAACAAATTGGGACATGGGACATATCACGTGACAGTGAGCTCGAAACGGCACGGCGGTTATGACTGTAAGCCGTGCCGTTTCAGCTGCAGTTTCAGTTGGCGTTTTTGGCGGGGACGACGAAAGGTCGCGCGCCAGAAACTCCTGGTGTTTAAAAAGGCAGAACACAACCCATGTAAACGAACACATTTACAGCGAGTCGCTAGAACAAAAGCTTGTACTCGAGAGGTGTTCCAACCGTTAAGAGTGAAACGGCGTCGAGAGGACGTTCGTAACGGAAAACAATCACAGAGGGTGTCGACTGACGAGAGACGTCAGCGAAAGATGGGCGAAGTTATGAGAGCAACACAACATGGTTTCGGAGCCGGAAAGATAGGGAGAGTGGTAGGCCTTCTGTTGGCAGCTTTGATATTGGTAGACGCACAGAATGTGTTTACGCAAGGATATGTCGACGAAGTGAGGGAACTGCAAGGTTTGCGTGAGGAGATCGACCGCCTGAGAGAATGGCGGGGTGAGGAGCAGACCTGGGCCCGACCGGACCGGCAGCGAAAAACCGGTCCGGTCCGGTCCAACCTGTCCATGGACCGGCTGACCTGTCCGGTCCTGTCCGGTCCAACGAAAAAACGCCGGTCCTTGCAAGACCGGACAGGTTGTGACCTGTCCGATCCTGTCCACTCCGGTCCAATCAACCTCGGAAATCTGCAGAAATCTGGACCGGTTTTCTGACAGATTTTCCGTTTTTAGACAGGTCACACCCACATTTCGCCTTTATTAGACCGGCGATGTGACCTGTCTAAAACCGGAACGACCCTGTCTTGACAGGGTTGTTCTCCTGTTTTAGACCGGCTCCAGGTCGGTCTGGACAGGCAGCCCACCTGTCCAGACCGACCTGGAGCCTGTCTAGAACAGGTCGCACAATTAAGCACTTTTAACGTGCTAATTGTGTATCAATCGATTGGGAACTGATTCAATTGATTAAAGAACAAAGTGTTATTTATTATATGCATTTTTAATGCATGAATGACGTGAGCCAAGCCCACCAGCCACCGACTAGAGGGAGTCGGTCGACTCAAGGAGGATTCGAACCCGGGTTGGCTAAGCCCAAGTCGAAGACACTATCGCTAGTGGACCCCACCACAGGGACGCTCAAAAGGGGACCGTTACTTTTAAGTACCCGTTTAATTTTCCAAAATTAAACGGGTACTTAAGAGTAACGGCCCCCTTTTGAGCGTCCCTGTGGTGGGGTCCACTAGCGATAGTGTCTTCGACTTGGGCTTAGCCAACCCGGGTTCGAATCCTCCTTGAGTCGACCGACTCCCTCTAGTCGGTGGCTGGTGGGCTTGGCTCACGTCATTCATGCATTAAAAATGCATATAATAAATAACACTTCGTTCTTTAATCCATTGAATCAGTTCTCAATCGATTAACACATAAAAAAGTGCTTAATTGTGTGACCTGTTTTAGACAGGTGCCAGGTCGGTCTGGACAGGCGGCCCACCTGTCCAGACCGACTTGGAGTCGGTCTAAAACAGGTCATATTGGGCGTCACATCGGTCTAAAACAGGGTCACATCGGTCTAAAACAGGGTCACACCGGTCTAAAACAGGTCACACGAGTATGACCGTACTAGACAGGCGACAACCTGTCTGGAAAGGTCAAATCCGGTCCAGAAAGGTCAAATCCGGTCTAGAAAAGGTGGCCTTTACCTTTCTTAGACAGGTCAAATCCGGTCCAAAAAGTGGTTGCCGGTCCTGTCCGGTCCGGTCCAACGGGTCGGCGCCCAGGTCTGGTGAGGAGCGCGTGGCCTAGACGTCCGAGGTAGCAGAAGCGCGGGAGTCAGGAGTGAAAACTGGCGGTTCGCACTTTGTGAGCGATGCTGCCGAGGCGAAAGCGAAGGAACGCGGAAAAAAAGGGGACAGCGTGCTTGTTGGGATAGAAGAAGACGAGCCAGCGAAGAGCTCGAGTGCGTGGGCGTGGCTTTTCGGAGAAAAACGTCAGAAGGTCGTGGTGGTGAACGGGTGCGTTTCTGTCACGTGCTGCTCGCGCATGATTATGGAATTTGCGCAGTCAGTTATGACATTGGCGTTGGAGCACCTGAGTGCGTTTTTTGGGGATCCGCTGAGATATATTAAGGAGGGGTACGATTTGGTAATACCTGAATTAAGGGACAATCTGGAAATTTTATCTAAGGTGCTGGGGTGGATTTTTTTGATGATGGCTTTGAATATAGTGGCCTATTTATATCTGTACCTTGCTAACCTAAAAAAGGTGGCAGCTGAGTGTGCTGGGTGGGGTTTGAAGCTGCCATTGATGTTGGTGGTTTCTAAGATTATTACTAAGCTGTGGGGGTTGATGATTAAGACGCTCAGGGTGCCTAAAATAAGTCATGGCGGTGTGGACAAGACTGCGGAGGAGATCCGTAATCTGAAGGTTGAACTGCAAGCCCAGAGTAAGATGTTTAAAGAGATGATGGAGAATAATGGGGGCAGTCGGACTGAGCGACAGTACCGTCCGACATGCGGGAACTGTGGAAGCAAGGCACACCGAACCGCTGACTGTACGGAGCCACGTAGATGCCTGTGGTGTGGCAGTAAGGATCACGGGATCCAGCGCTGCCCAAAGAAAGCACAAGGGGTGCCGAAGTCTTTTTTCCCAAAGGTGCATTTTGCGGGGAATGCAGATCGAACCGGGGACCCTTCAGAGGCAAGGATGGAGAATGATACCACGCTGATGTATACGCCCATCATGCTTGGTGGGAGAGCAGTAAAGTCGTGTTTAATAGACACTGGAGCGGAGGTTAACATACTGTCTTCTGCTGAGTGTGTAAGGCACGGAATTCCTTACGAGTCGGTTTCGGGTGAGCACATCATCGGAGTGAGTGGGGAGCAGAGCCCCATACTAGGGCGCACGGTTCTCGAAGCAGTGGTGGGCCCCGCTGAACCAACTCCCCTGGAGTTCTTCGTGGTAAAGAACGTGACGAACACGCTGCTGGGATTGCCTGGGCTTCGTGCCTGTAAATTAACTGTGGATTGCGAGCGTGGTGAGCTGAAATGCGATTCTACTGGGAGGCGAGTGAAGGTGATGGTCACTCAGAAGCAAAAAAACTGAGTGGCCCCCCTTTCGATAGGAAGGGGGGATCGGTGGAGCTGATCGTAAACTGGGAGCCTGAAAAAGGAAACGGTTTTTCGCAGAAAGAAGATTGCGTACAGGTGCTGAGTGGGAAGGCACGATTTATTCCTCCCCACACTTGGACTAAGCTGTATCTGCCGTTTTCGATAACTGTTTTGGGTACCGTAACCTTGGTCAGTGCAATACACCGTGCATGCGTGGTTTCTGGGGTGTCGTCGACTCCTGGAGGGCAAATGCGTGTGGATGTCTATAACGCATCCGACGAGGTCTTAACTTTCACACCAACAACCCCAGTGATCAACATTTTCGGAGTAAGGGAGTTACGAATAACCGGAGGGAAGGAAAAAGTGAGGAGAGCAAATCAGTGTTCAATGGAAATCACTGAAAAATCACTAAGGAAGGAAATCTGTGAGACCTTCCCAATTGTCTTTGATCACACAAAACATGAGATTACTGAGAAAATGGCTGAGATGGCAGTACGAAGAAACGAGGTGCCTTTCCCTGAACCGCCTGAGCTAGGGGTTCGTACTCAGTACTGCCTATCGAGCGCCGCTGGAAGGAGTACAGTTCAATCAGTACTGGAGGAGTACGAACAGAAAGGATATCTGAGGTCAGCCTCGAAGTCCGAATCTGTCTACCTGTCACCACTATTACCCAACGGAAAAGTCCGACTCACCAACGATTACAGGAAGCTAAACGGATATTTCCGAACTGGTGGGACACCCGTCACATCTCACTCTGACTCATGGACCAAATTATGGGAGATTGATCCGGAGTGGCGTTACTTTGCGAAAGTGGATCTTAAGGATGCTTTTTTTAGCATCCCACTTTCCGAGGAAATACAGAGATATTTCGGGTTCACGTTCGGAGAGCGTACCTTCGTGTGGAAAAGACTTCCCCAGGGGTTTCTATGGGCATCAACGCTATTTTCGGAGAGGGCGGCTGAGGTGGTGGCTGGTCTGGCGGTACAATTCGCCGATGACTTACTGGTGGGGGCCAGGTCACTTCAAGAATTAAGGGAAAAGCTGCTGCTACTATTTAAGCGGCTGGCTATTTTTGGAATGAAAGCAAACGAAGCGAAAATTGAGTGGGTGACTCAGAATGTGACCTTTCTTGGGTACGAGATCACGCCTGGCGGCTGGTCACTCAAAAAATACCTCGATGAAAGGGAAAGTGATATCGGGGAAATCTCCTCGTCAAAGGATCTACAGAGAATTATCGGGATTTTATCGTATTGTCGGAGAGCAATACCCGATATGGAACGTAGGGTGTCACCTCTACGCGCCCATGTTGCGCAGAATAAGGTCAAGCGTTACACTAAAGAAGAGTGGAAGAAGGCAGAAGCTGATGCGAAATTGATCTTCCGTGAGGCGTTACGCGATCAGCTACGTTTGGCGGTGCCTGGGACACAGGTCAATCGTTTCGTGTTGGAGACGGACTGGTCTAGTGGGTTCGCAGGCTACCTCCTTTTCGCGCAGGTGTCAGGGGTGGACGGTCGAAAGGAAGTGCTCGTAGACGTCGGTAGCTGCGTGCTGCGAGAGAAGACGTCATCCTTTCTAGGCGAATTTCGTGCAGTGGTTTGGGCCTGCAAGCGTACCAAACGCTATCGAGGCGACGTGGAGATGACCATTCGCACCATACTATGGATCCGATCACGATCTAATCGGTCGTGGATTGATCGGTCCGACCGATTAAATCGTGATCGGGTTTTTCCGATCAGATCGATCGCCGATCAAATCGGTTTGGCCGATCATCGATGGAGATCGGCCGATCACCAATCTGATCGGCTGACCGATTTAATCGGCCAACTTTGATCGGCCGATCACGATCACACCGTCCAACATCGGCCGATCAAGCGCCGACAGGGCGAGGCGCTTGATCGTGATCGTGATCGTGATCGGAGATGCCGATTAGATCGGATCATGATCGGTCAATTGATCGGTCCATCACAAATGCCGAGAAATCACCACCCGCAGGTGTTTCTGGGGTGCAGGGATTCGAACCTGGGACCTAACAGACTAGAGACAGACGCATTAACGCTTGGACCACTCGGAGCCACGGTCACTAGGTCATCCGTGTCATTATATACCTCAGTTTGTCGGACTGACAGATCACGTATATAATGACACGGATGACCTACAAACTGTGGCTCCGAGTGGTCCAAGCGTTAGTGAGTATGCTTCTAATCCGTTAGGTACCCGGTTCGAATCCTTCCACCTCAGAAACACCTGCGGGTGGTGACTTCTCGGCATTTTCGCGAGACCGATCAATTCATCGATCAAATGATCAATACCGATCATGATCGGATGCAGGTCCGATCACGATCGGCCGATCACGATCACACCGATCAAGGTCAGCCGATGAAGTGCCGACAGGTCGCGGCGCTTGATCGTGATCGGGATCGTGATCGGAACAACCGATCAGATCGGTGATCGGCGAACCGATCACGATCACGATCAACATGTGATCGGACGATCAAGAGCACGATCAACATTTGATCGGCCGATCACGATCACGATCACCGATCAGCCAAAAATGAAAAAAAAAAAAAAAAAAACCGATCATTGCTAAAATCGGTTCTAGGACGCAGTTATGATGTCGGATTATTGCTGTGACCTAATATTACCTTAGTTTTGGAAGATCGATCAGATCCATAGTATGATTCGCACAGATAACTTGGCCCTGTGTGAAAAGCTGAAGGTCGGCGGGCTGGGTGCGACGGACGTCAGGGAGATGCGATTATGGGGATGGATGATGGCGAACGAAAGCAGCTTCGCAACAGAATTTGTGCCAGGATCGGAGAACGTCGGAGCAGACCTTTTATCGCGACCAGTGCGTGCGAATGCGCTGCGTAAGGCGAACTCTCTGTCGGAAGCAGAGTGGAAATTAATTCATGAAGGGCATCCCTCAGTGAGGGGTACGATGATGCGGGCGAATGCTTATGGATTGAACGTAAGAAAGAGTGAGGTTGAAAGTCGAGTGGCCAAGTGCAGGTCCTGCCAAGCTTTCGCCCCCATGCACTCAAGGTCACCACTGAGGTCTGTGTTGGATGCAGCATTTCCTGGCGAGTTCGTATCGGTTGATTTTATTGGGGCTCTACCAAAGTCAGGGAGCTTCCAATTTGTTTTTGTTATTAGTGACAGTCTGAGCAGGCTGATACAAGCTACAGCAGTGACTGCTGCTACCTCTGCCCATGCTATCAGGGAGCTGAATCTGTGGATTGACCAACATGGGAGTTTCCAAGGTATTATGTGTGACAATGCAACAGCATTTACTAGTCGCACTTTCCGTGAATGGACTCGCTCCCTCAATGTCAAGCTGGTGTACGCACCTGCGTACCATCACTGGTGCAATGGTGCGGTGGAAAGAGCAAACAGAAAACTGATTGAGAGGATGAGGCGCCTATTAATAGAAGAAGGACACTGGAGGTGGCCTACGGTGGTGAAGCGGGCTCAGTCAGCATGCAATTCGATGATATGCTCAGTCACTGGCTTCACACCTCACGAGATATGGTTCAAAACTCGTCGTGAGTGGGAGGCAGCCCGAGGTGAAATGGCCAGCCGCCGTGAGCAAGCGAATAAGAAAATGAAGGGGCAGCTGAGTCTGTGGAAGAAGGGAGAGTATGGGTGTTCGATATAGTGACGAACCCCTGTCTGCGCGGGAAGTTTCAACCGCTCTGGGAAGGGCCTGGAGTAATCGCTGAGGAGATTTCACAGAGTCTGTGGGGAGTCAATATGCCAAATGGTACGAGGATAGTGATACACTCCGATTTCATGAAAAAGTATTGGTAGGAGAGGTTTTTGTTCTTATATTCAGTGCATCCGCCTTTTCGTTTTTCGGAGTGTGATACGCAGTAGAATTAGAGGCGTGGTTGGGCACATGTTGTGAAAAGGATGAATGAACTGAGATGGATGGGGAAAGTGAACACTATTAAGGGGCAGTGGGGAATAGTACAAACAAATTGGGACATGGGACATATCACGTGACAGTGAGCTCGAAACGGCACGGCGGTTATGACTGTAAGCCGTGCCGTTTCAGCTGCAGTTTCAGTTGGCGTTTTTGGCGGGGACGACGAAAGGTCGCGCGCCAGAAACTCCTGGTGTTTAAAAAGGCAGAACACAACCCATGTAAACGAACACATTTACAGCGAGTCGCTAGAACAAAAGCTTGTACTCGAGAGGTGTTCCAACCGTTAAGAGTGAAACGGCGTCGAGAGGACGTTCGTAACGGAAAACAATCACACAGGGTGTCGACTGACGAGAGACGTCAGCGAAAGATGGGCGAAGTTATGAGAGCAACACAACAGTTTGGCATCTCAGGCGGAATCTCATTTCTTGCATGCCCTCTTGCATGTGTTTTGCATGCACAGCCTTGTTTTTTTCCCGTCTTACTTTGTATCCCTGCAGATCTTGTGTTGCACTTTGATGGTCACTCAAATCCTGAAACCACCATTTTTAAAATTCTCTGAATGGGTCAGATTTCGCTTTCATTTTTTTCCCACTTCTTTGTTATTCACATTTTTCCTGTTTTGTCCTGCTTCCACACCATTTTTCATTTTCAGAAAAGAAAGGCATTGAGTGGGCACCTGGTTGGTTTTCCTGACAATTTGTAAGTTCTTTTCGAATGAAACTAGGGGGACGCTAGTGCATTAGGATGCAGATGATGATTCAGGCCATAGAGTAATCCCCGTTCGATTTTTGGCTCTCTCTCTCTCTCTCTTTTTTTTTTCCTTTTTACATCTCCAGATGAATTCAATATGCCATCAGAATTTGTTGTTTGTTTCCAACGGGCTCATTTACAGCACTCCCCACACCAACCCCCCCCCCCCCCCCAAAGAAAATCACACAGCCAAAAACAAGACACAAAATCCTCTCTCTCATAAACTTCCAAGATTTTCCCCTTGAATTACCCCTTTTTGAATTCCCTCTTTTCTTTTTCGGACCAACAGAACCCTCCCCTTTCCCCATTCCCTCGACAAACCACCCACTCTAGTATCCATACCCAGTGTAGCCATAACCCGAATAACCATAGTACTGTGCATACTGCGCATACTGCTGAGCAGCAGCTGCAGTTTGCTGAGGCTGTGCTTGATAGTAGCTCTGTGCTTGCATAGTGTTGGGGGGAGCTGCAGCAGCTTGTACCGCCGTACCGCCAGGCTGTCCTGCCTGCATGGCTGTCTGCATTCCTGCATAAGCCTCCATCCCAGTCCTCCCAGACTTCGCTGGAGCGGTCTCCAGCTCAGAAGCTGCCGGCCTTTTCCGTGACTCGGAGCAACCCATGGTGGATGGGAAGGCTGTTGCATGTTTCCCTTCTGCTTCGGCATGTTTTGCAGCATCGCAGTGCATGTCCACGAAATCAATGAATCGCAGACTCATTTCTTCCCTATCTTCTTGGCTCATGCCTTCCTCTGGGAGCTTCGGCTTGGAAATGCACTTTTCGTACAGCTCCACGATCCGTGCCACCGAATCCTCTTTCCAAACGCATTCCTCGAAATGTATCGCACCTTCCCAGAGAGCTTTTGAAGCGGGCTTGGCTGCTAGAGCCTTATCCAGCACCTCCCTCCCACGGCGGTGATCCGCAACCACCTGACTCAGGAAATGGGCATATTGAATGCAGAGAAACGCACAGGTTTCGGACGACTCTTTAGCCAGTTCCTCCTCGATGCACTCGCTGTAGATTGAACAGGCGGCCTCCAGGTTGCCTTGCCTCCGCTCGAAGTTCACAAACTGAACAATCATGGATACCATCCTGGGTGCCAGAGTCGTCTGCACGTGCTTGAATCTCTTCCTGGCACTCTCTGCATTCCCATGCCGTTCATCGAAGTGTGCTGCAAACAGGTGGAGGTCCGCCTTCGACTTGCAGTGCACCAACGTGGTCCTTTCCAAGATCCCCCGAGCTCTCTCCACGTCAGACTTTTCCATGTAGCGAACATACCTCTTCCAGAATTCTGCATCCCACAATAACACACCAACAGTCAGCCCATAGAGTCCGGTGATGAACCCCCCGGCCACGTTCCGGAGGAAAAAACCCAGAAAGCCTCTCGGAAGCGATCAAATGCGACAAGAGCTCGCAGCCAACCTTTTTGCTTGCCTCTCGTTCTAATAGTACTCACCCCCAGTCCGTCAATTTTCAGGACTGCTCTTTTTTTGCCCCCAATGGGGCCACCAACAAGGGGCATCTGGTTCCAGAACGCCTCCAACCGATGGGGCTCTTGGTGCAACCAGCGTGTGTGTGTGTATGTGTCAAGAAAACATTGAAACCAGACAGCGAGCGGGGAAGCAAGGAAAAAAAGAAGAAAAAAAAAATAGAAAGAGAGAGAGAGAAAACCCCCGGAAACATAGAGCTAATAAAAAAACCTAACCTCCCACTCTTACCACCCTCGAGATCCAGACATCCACAATTTTCCATTCAGGGGGGAAGGGGGGAGGTGGCAAATGTGTGACTTCTGTGAGTGAGGATGGAAGGGTGGTTGGGGCAGTGTGTCAGAATTCTTTCTTCTTCCCACCCCCCCCCCCTTCTTCCAAAAGCCCCCCCCTCCAAATCACCATAATACGACTACCACCACCACCACCACCACGCGATCTCTCCATCCTTGTGTTCGTGTTTGTTCATCCAAGAACACAATGCGAGAAGTGGAGCCGGGTTAAAACGTCTGCGCAATAAGCTTTGGTTTGACACATGGAAAATGGATTATTAAAATAAGAGACGAGAGCTAGACCGGATTCGGGTTTTTTTTTCCTTTCTTAATAATAACGATCAAACATTCCCTCCCACCTGGGTAACACGCGCAGGCCACCAAGCATCGCTCGTAGACTGTCACGGTTTCTGGG
This sequence comes from Bryopsis sp. KO-2023, assembly GCA_030272585.1. NCBI lineage: Eukaryota > Viridiplantae > Chlorophyta > Ulvophyceae > Bryopsidales > Bryopsidaceae > Bryopsis > Bryopsis sp. KO-2023. The sequence goes on along the minus strand of BSYQ01000004.1, from coordinate 2,807,730 downwards.
GATGCATCGGGCAAAGCTTCCATGTAGTCCAGGTACTTCGCCCAGGCTTGGAGCTGAACAGAATCCAGCGGTTTGGTGTGGAAGTAAGGTCGTTTGATACATTCTTCGAACGGCCTCCGCTTCCCCAGCTCCTCGCTCGCAGTCTCAAACAAACTGTTCCTCAATTGAATCCAAGCTTCTTTGATTTCATCCAACGAAACTTCGATCTCTTCCGTTTCTGCCCCAGGAGGACAAGGCTCCACCTCCATGCTTTCTTGTTGAGCAGTTTCGTCAGTTTTGATGGCTTCCTCGCCTCCCTCCTTGGTTGTGCCCCCCTCAACCATGCCATTCCCCTCAACGACCTCACCACCGGAAATTTCTGCGGTGGCATCTTGCTCGGGAGGGGTGGTGTCTTCCTCCATTTCCGTCCCGGTGGGTTCTTCTTGTTGGGGTGGTGGGGGTTGGGCAGGGGTGGCCGCGGTGGATGCACTCGTTCCAGCCATTTTGGACTCTTGCTTTTTTTGTTCGACTTGCGTTTTAAGCTGTTTGAGCTCTTCGTCTGACATCAGGTCAGTTGCGGAATGCTGGGCTGCAAAGTCCTTGAAACTGTGCATAAACGGACAGGAGAGACCCCAGGTTAAAAAACAATGAACAACCCATCGAATTATCTTCATTGAACCTCAGAGGCACTTCTTGACCTTGGGAATCTATCTTTCTGGTAATTATATGAGCCACACTAGCTGGTACACAGTTTCTCTTGAGAAACTCTTGTTGCAATGGAATTGGGACCAAAGAACTTTTCACGACGTGTCAGAGTAAGGACCATATTCTTGAGTTTTTTTGTCGGACAAAATGAACGTTTTGTTTGGGGAAAGGATTCATGATTGTCCCCCATTATTCTGTCTGTTTCTTCTTGTGTCTTTTTTTTTTTTCAGTGAGGGTATTTTTTTTTGCTGTTTACCTCTGGTAGTAGCGGTTGAGCTCCTTGATGGGGTATCCAAGTATTCGGGTGTAGAGCTGAGATTGGTTCAAAACGTTTTCCTGTGAAGCTTCGAAGTTCAGGTACTTGTCCCACAACGCATGCGAAAGATAGTCCGTGCCCACATAAGCAAGACCTTGCTCGAACAACCTGAACAGAAGGGAGTTTTTCTTTTTGGTCAGTCAGACCAGCAGGCAGGGCATCAGTGATGGGGGAAATAAAAATATGAATATCATATTTCCGCACATTTCGCAAAAAAAAAGCAAAACACAGTGCTGTTTGTTTCGAAGCTCACCATTCGGACACATCTACATTGCCTGCAAAAATTTCCCACAAGCGGATGCATTCGGCTGATGTCACAACGAAAAACCAAAAAAAAAACCAAAAAATAGCAATCGAAGCACGTCAGTCGGTGTGGCACCAGAACATCAACACCAAAAAACAAATATGAAATCCACCCCAGTTCAAATTCACCATGGCTGTTCCCCACCTTCTGATTTCCTCCGAAGCTCCTTTGCCGTTCTCTTGGTGGAAAGCCACACAATGACACCATAAGTCCACAGAGTAGGGCACCGACTGGACTCCACGATTGTAGACTTCGTAGGCGGTGTCTGTGCCGGCATATTTGTTTTCAGCGTCCGCATACTTTTTCCAATAGCCGTAGCAAAGAGGGTACTCCCCAAGGAAAGCATCGAAGGCCTCCCTGATTCTCGGCAGATCCTCCTGCAGCAAGAAAACAGTCCTCCCCTGAGCACTCTTGTGTGTGTGTGGGTGTGTGTGGGTGGGTGGGTGGGTTTTACTTTTCTTGATAGACTGTGGGTGTTGGAAAAATGCAGGTGGTTTGTTTTGGGTAGTTTTGATAAAGGAAGGGGGGGGGATATTACTTTGTGGTACAAGATTTCGAGTGGGAAGAAAAATGAACGAGAACGCGAAACGTACCAGCTTCTCTACGGTCGATAGCAAGTACGTCCACGTGGGGAAGTCGCCGGGATCCTCGCGAACGGCTTTCCAATAGTCGTTGTATTTTTGTACCAGAGGGTTTGCAGCTAGACACAACAAAACAATTTTAAAAAGAAAATTCAAAATCACCAGACGACGAATTCAAAAACACAGTGCCCAAAAAAAAGGAACCAAAAACAGAACAGGACAAAACACAAAAACAGAACGACACTAACCGAGACAACGCAGAAAAATCTAAGATAGCCGGAAACGATTTTTTTTCGAACCAAATTCTGAAGTGACGCCCGCTTACCAGCTCCGGGGGTTTCCGCAACTCCTGAGACGGCACCCACGTACCCCGCGCTGTACCCCGCCTCAGCTTGATTCTCGTCTTTCGCGTCGATTCCTGCTCCGTTTTGTTGGGGAGGAGCCGCTGTCTCCGCGCCTTGCATCGCATCCGCTTTCCTGGACCCGTCCCCCTCGGCCATCCCACCTTCGACGACTTCTGCGACCTCCTGCGGTAACAGAGACCCGTTCGTGCCGCTTGCCTCCACCTCCATTGCCATCGCAGCGGTTTGTTTGCCTGGGTTCCTCCCAATAACTCCGCTTAACTCGAGTTGCTTGGGCTGAGGAGGTTTCTCGCCAAACGATTGCGATTCAAAACGTGTATGGGTTGAGGGATTTGGCGTCAGACGAGCTGAGTCAGTTTCTGTACATTTCTCACTGGAATTGGATTGGGAGCGCGTTCCGTGAACTTGCAGCCGAAAGCCGAGGCGAGATCGGCAGAAAAGGAGCCGATGTCCGGGACAAAAAGCTGCACCTGCTTTCCTCCGAAAATATGCGTCGTGTTGTGGTGATGGGTAAAAGTGCCTGGACCGACCCTCACTCTTTGCTGCGAATGCATGGCAATTGATTGACCGCGAGAAACGAAAGCCTATTCCAATCAATCGCGGGGCCGAAAACCATCTCCGACACGCTCCGTCATTCTTACACCACCGTTTATTTCTTTGCCTTTCGTGAAATACCCTCGCACACCAGCCGAACGCGCAACGCATATTGCCCCAGGCCCTCTGCGCAAAACCTCCGTGAGCGCGGCGGCTGCACAACGTTATTCTGAATGCCGTAACATCGCGCCATCCTTGGATCGCTGGTCAGTGTGGTGGTAAATATGTCACAGTAATCATCGGTGACAAAAATATATCCACGAAGAATCACCAGGACCTCAACGCACAGCTCGGGTAGTGCTTGGGTTTTCGGGCCCCCCCCCCTCACATATCGCGCGCGCTCTAGGAAAACGACACATATCCCACGGTGAGACGAAGTACTTGGGGGTTGTCATTCGTGGTAGGCAGATTTTCCAAGTGACAGGGGGCACCTCATCGGCGTCATTCCGCGAAAGAACACGCAAGTCCCTTCCGAGGGTGGGGAAAAAATCTCCCCTTTCCGATTCAATGGCCCGAGCTGAGTGAGGTGTGTAAATCGCGGTTGGCAAGTGGACACTCTTTCCCGCGAAGCCGGTTTGCTGGGCCAAGGCAAACGACGAAAACGACGGGAAAAAACACGGGATTTTGATTCATGGGAGAGCAGCATTCCAATTTCAGTGAACCCGCGGACTGGGAGGTCCGCCCACACTCACAAACCCCTACCCCCACGCATACTCAATGTTCGCACGTGGATATTGTTGATCGCAGTCGTTACTCGTGCCCTTTTTCCTGCTCAGGGAGGGGAAAACTTTTTCTTTGCTCGGGACGGTTTTTGGTCGAAAAGAAGAAAGTGGAGGAGGCCGGAGGGGCAGCGGCGATGGAGACGGCAGTCGTTCACAGGGGGACGGTCCAGGACCCCGACCGAACGCGAAGATTCATCGGCGAACTGGGGGAGTGGTGGAGGGAAAGGGGCCACAGGCTGAAGGTGAGCTCGTGCACGGATAGAGAGGTGGAAAAAAAGATGTCGAAAAAGCAAAGAGGAGATTATCGACGGCGACGCGTTAGAAGTACCTTCTCCAAACGAGCCGAACGTTTTGTTCGGTTGTGTATGCTGTTTTCTTTTGCGTTTCCTTGTTTTTCTACGGCTGGGTTGTGTTTCGGTGAGGTGCGTGTGGGAAAAAGCGGAAAGTAGTAACGCTCCATTGTTCGCTGCAACGGTGGTGGTGTTATTTTTTTTTCTCGCACGCCCCGAACGATATCGTGGGTCGAAAAAATATATATGTCAATTCTGCCGTAATCTGTAGTCGAAATCCTTACGACCGGGTTTCGATGTTTGGATGTGCATGGTGGCCAATCACAGATCCCCAAAATCAAAGGACTGGAAGTGGATTTGCTGAGCTTGTGGGATGTGGTGCAACTGTATGGGGGCTCCAAAGAGGTGAGCCATCAAACTGATATATATTTGTAAAAAAAAAATAATTTTAAAAAGTTGAAATTTATCCATCGGGGGCTTCCCTGGTGTATGTATTCGAAACTCGAAAACCAAGATGTGCCACAGTGAGAAGCGAAAAATGACTGGCCTCGATCCAGACAGAATATAAAAATCGAAAAGAAAGTAAAAAAAAAGGATTTTGTGGTGAATTGTAGGTTTGCAAGTCGAGACATTGGGCAGATATCGGCCGTCTTTTTGCCAACGACCCGACCATGAATTCATCCAGCGCCTCCTATCTGATAAAGAGAATATATGTCAAATGGGTGTGGCCCTACGAGGTGGTAAGCTCTGCTCGACTCATTCACGTGTACAAGGGTGAATGGTGGATTTCGTGTTTTTCCTCTTGATTCCCTGATTCCTTTGTTCTATTTCTCTTGGATAGGATTCCTAGAAAAGAGTCATGCACCCTTTTTTGTGTGAGGGACTTGGGTATTCCAAAAAAAAACAAAACAATGAAAATGTTTCTTTTACCGTTGGTTTTACTGGGGTGCATGTTTTCTTGCGGTCAGCATGTGCATCCCGAGAGGGCGATGGCTGATGAAAACGCGAGGCCTTATTACCATGCCAGCGATCTTCCCAAGGCCCCCATGTCCCAAGTGCACCATTTGGAACCTCGCAAATTGACGCACCAGCAGGTCATCGAGAGCATAGAGTCGTCAAAACTGACCCACGACAAAGATGCCCATCCAGAAGAATTGGCTGTATCAAGGAGGTGTGCACCCAGTGGATTCCGTTCATGTGTTTGCTTGTTTTGAGCGCCCCCCCTCCCTCCTCGAGAATCGCTATGAGCTCTTTTTGCTTTCGATACGAAAAGGGGGATGTCACCCCGAAAGGTCGGAGCGGAAAGTTTGAACTGCGAAAGATTCTGTGTAGATGTGTTGCTCATCCTTGTGGAAAGTGAGGCCCCAATAGTTGTTTATTGGTAAAGTGTGTTTCGTGCTTGCAGCCTTCATCCCATCTTTTCGAGTTCAGTGATTGCGGAGGATTTGGAGCAGCCCATCCCTGTGTTGCAAGCTGCCACAAATTGCGAGCAAGATTTGAGATTTGGTAAAGGAAAAACACACTCACACACACATACACCCGACGCCCCACCTTCACAATCCCTCTCCCTCCTTTGAAACCTTACCTTACGTTTTCTTCCGTCAGTCGGTGTACATCGAACAGAAAAAAAAAAAAAAAGATGCAACCCTTGCTACGTCCAGAGTTTTCTGGTTCCACTTGCATGGATAATCTTTGCTCAATCATCCGACCCCAATCAGAAGTTGTTTTCATCGAATGCATGTGTCCGTGCTGATTGGTTGATGTTGTGGAAGGAGTTGTGCAGCACTTGCCCATGAGGTTGGTTTCTGCTGAGCCTGTGGATGTCTGCGACGATCGAATGGATGCCGAAAGGCCGCCCAGTGAGACCAGACTCAACCATGTTGTTCAGTCGGATTCCGAAAGCGACCGAAGTAAACATGCAATCCATTTTTCCGGGCTGCCCACCGAGGTAACCCCAAGCTCCCCTCTTTTCAGTTTTGAGCGTTAATCAGGGCGTGAAATTTCCCAGAAATTTTTGTTCAAAAGGAAGCTGTTGGCCGATAACGGTGGCGGAACATGTGTGTTCTTTAATTTGAAAAACATAGATTGGATTGTTGTTTTTCTCTTTTTGGTTATGAGTGTGAATCAGGGCGTTTCCGAGAAATGTTTGAAAGGTAGCTGTTGGCGGATGATAATGTCCTATGTGTTTTTTTGTTTGTAAACAAATAGATTGGGCTGTTATGATCTTCTCTTTTTGGTGGTTGCTTTTTTGTGTTAGGGGATGGATGTCAGGGAGCTTCGGTCCTGGTACGAAGGCCAGCTTGCCGAAATCTGCTCCCAGTATGACTCAGAAGTGGAGGGCTTGCAGGACACCGTGAAATCCCAACAGCAGCAAATACACGAGTTGAAATCTGAGCTGCAGGCTGCCCAGGCCCAGGTGCAGGAATGTCGGTGGTGCTATTCTCAACTGTTGGAATCGACTTCGACATCCAGAGGAACCGGGAGGGAAATTTTTACCACGTCTCGCGCGACGTGTCCTCCCGAAGGGGCCAGCACTGGCTGAGGGGAAAATGAAAATGAAAAAAGGAGCTTTGGGGGGGAGGGTGACAAGGGAATTAAGCATCCAAGCAGAAGGAAAAATCAGAGGGAGGGCCGGGGGGGGGGGGAGGGGGTGTTCAACCCATTGACCGTGTCATTTTTCCATTTGTCATGTTTGGTTATTGTCTTGGGGGGAGGGGGGATGAGTGTCGCTTGTGGGTAATTACAGGTGAGGGGCGAGAAACATAAACAAAAATAGGGAATGTGGAAAAAAAGCAGTGTTTTTTTCTAGTAGTGTTCAAGGATCAACAAAAAAGAGAGAGGGAAAAGGAATTCATGGCGCTGTTTTTTGACGAGATGGAGGCACCCATTCAATTTTGAGGGTGTCTGGTGTCTCCAGAATGCCTTCACAGCGATGTGTGTTTGTTGGATGGAGTTTGGAAAATGAGTTGAGTGTGTGCATGCACTTTATTAAACAGTTTTTTTGTTTTTTTTTGGGGGGGGGAGGGGGCAGAGGGAGTTCCCCTTCCCTTTCTCGCATTTGTGTGTTTTTCTTTTTCTTCTCTTTAATTTTGGTGATGGGTACAATTGTAAATCTTTTGGATGGGGATGATTAAAAAAAAACGACCAAAAAAAAAAGAGCTCAGAGCCGTGATGATCAGCGAAGTAAATTCTTTTCTTTCTTTTTTCTTTTAATTTTTTTTTTTGCCAAGTGTTCATGGTGAGGTGGTGTGGAGGGGATGGTGGCGCTGGTGTGCTCTTCTTCGTTTAACGCTCGTTCGGAGAGAGTCGGTTAAAGATTTTTTTTTGTTTCAAGAACTTTGTGTATGCATGTGTGTTATCCAAACAACTTCTGGAATTCCAAGGTTAAGAAAAAAAAGCAAACACAAAAAAAATAAAATGATCACTTTTCCCAGCCACTCACCAATGAACAATGCCTAGTGATTGCAATAAGGTAGAAAAGAGGCCATCACCCTCCATAACGAAAAGCCAATGGAACAAAAAAATGTCACCACCATGAAACGAATCTCAGGGCACTGTCTGATTTTTTGTTTGGTGGAGATGGGTTTTGGGGGTATTTACTCTGTTTTCCATCCCTTTTTAAATTTTCGTTCAGCTGAGCCTTACTGTTTGTCAGTCGATGTGTCAGTGTGTCTTTTCTTTTTTCTCCTAACAAATGACGTACATGGAGTGTCTGACGCAGAGAAGCGCCTTCGTTGCAAGTGGATTCCCCGCAACGCCTTCAGTTGTCCCCAAATCCTTGGTACCAGGACTCCCCAGAGCTGCGTGGAAACGAAGGGGGAAAAAATATGGATGGAGCGGCAGCTGACCTTGAGAACGCGTAAGCGCCCACCACAGACGATTCGCTCGAAACTATAGCAGACAGTCGCCAAAACTTGGGCGGAATTTGCCAATCGAAGTTGTGTTGTACCGTGCAGGACGAAGAACGAGGCGGAAGAACGAGCCGTCCACGATGCGGTGAGTTCGCGTTCCTTTTCCCTCAGATTCTCCAAGAGTTGCATGATTTACGCGACATAAATTGGATGCTTCTCGAGTTGGTTTCTTGTTTTGGGGGGGCGGGGGGGCTGAACGATTGCTGGGACGACCGCAGGATCGACACTCGATAGAGGGGGGTGGTTATTCGAGTACATCGTATTTTGGCAGTCCCTCCTCTGGCACGTCGACCCCCATGCGTGCGGTGAACACTCTGATCGAGGGATGCATTGGGCAAAACTTGGAGGTTGGTTGTTGGTCGGTTTTTTTGGACGCTCAGTAACGCCACGCTTAAATCCGAAGAACTGCCTGCGATCGACTCGGTTTTTGTGGCTGTTTTTTCACCAGATACCTTTGGGGCTGGAGCTTGGACTCGGCGATATTCTGGAAAAAACCACAGACGTAGCCCCACTCCCTCCACACGAAACGCAATCGATCGGAGATGTGGATTCTTCTTCCCCCGAAACCTCGCTGGCTCACCCCCTCAAAGAAAACACGACCCTCATCAACGGCGTGGGGGAGGCGCTCGAGTGTTCGGAAACGGACGAGAATTCCACATCCAACATGCAATCGATACCGCCACAGGTCGACACCTCCACCACCGAGACAGAAATCGCTGCAGAGGAGAAGCAGACCTCGCCCAAGATGAGAAACGAGTTCCGTCACAATTGGTCGCTCCTCGAGGCATGTGGGATAACACCGATTTCCACCCATGAACGATTGCTGATCGCTCCAGAAGCCCCTCAAATTGCAGCTCCACCACCCAAATCTTGCCAGAGCGACGGATTCGCCCAGACCACAGCGGTGCAGATGCTGGAAACCCCTCAACCAGAATCCCACCCATCGGTTGCTGCGGTGGAAATCCATTTGCCAGAGTCAAGGCCATCGGAGCCAGAAATGGGAATTACCAGGAGTGCATCCCCAACGGTTTTGAGTGTAAAACCGGAGAAAGAAGCTGTGCTGATCCCAAAGGAGGCACTGAATCTGATGGAGGTAACTGGTATCAATTTGATGGATAAGTTTGGCAGCATGGTGGGTGAGCTGGAGCAGTTTGCCAAGTTTGTCCAAGATGTGAAGGCGATAGCAGTTCAGATGGAGACCTCGGGGCTTTTCGATTCAATTCGGTGCCTGGTGGACAGTCATGGAGACATGATCAAAGGAAAGGCCTCAGGAGGAGGGATAAAACAAGAATGTGCGGAGGTTGAATTGGGGGTTGAGAAGCTCCAGGAAGTAAAGCCTGTGGAAGACGCCCAATCAGTGACTCCAGGACAGGCAATACTGGGCGAAAAGCAACCACATGCCGACTCCACCAATAGCGATTGTACGAAACCCCCTGGTGGTGGCGCTTTGGTTGTTAATACTCCTCCAAAGCAAGCCCTTTCACCTGCGATGGCTTCTGGTGAGGATTCTATGTGGGATATTCCAGACATTCTGACTGGCACTGGATCGGGGGACTCCAAAAATGCAGAAAGCTCAGCTGCTCTATCCACCCCTCCGCTGGTAGCACCCGCAGCTGTGGCTGCAGCCTGTGATCAGGGAAATTTGACTCCAGAAAAGCTGGTTGATTCCTCCACCGCCTTGACATCAGTAGGTGGGCAATCAACCCCATCCAATGGTAAGAGTGATTTGACCGGGGTCATTCCACCCAATGTTGTCGATCAGAAGAACAATCCTTCTGAAACTGCCTCCAAGCCGGACCCTCCTCACCCCCCAGGGTTAAATCCGCCTCAGAAGAAATTGACTGTGGGTGAAGCTCTCGCCCTGAATCCCCCAGGCCGAACAGGGACAGCTACCAATGACCAGCAGCCTCAGAGAACGAATGTTATTGGGGGGGGACGAGGTCCACCACCGAACTGGAACGGAAGTCGAGCAAGGGGCTTCAGGCCACCGCAAGGCCGCAACAGTCAATCACATGATGGCTGGGGTGGAGGTAGGAATGGTTCCGGTGGTAGGAGGGATGGTGAACGGGTTGGGATGAACAGGCAACCCAGAGATCAACAGTCATGGGACATTGGTTGGGAAAGCACCAATGTTCAGCATGGTGTGAGAAGCGCTGGCCAAGGGGGAAGGGAGCAAGAAAACAACAATGCCTGGAAGACCAGCGATTCGCGATCAGGTGGAGATGCTGATTCTAGCCACTCCAATCATTCGAGCCAGAATCGTACGTCTGGGCTGGCCCAGTGGGGGGGAGGGGATGGAAACCATGAGAGGAGATCTGGTTTTAATGGTGGTAGGGGCGATGGAGACAGGCAATCAGGGTGGGGCGATCGAGGGGGTCAGGGAAATAGGTGGGGTGGGGAGAGGGTTCAGGGCAGGGGTTATTCAGCAAGGCAGACGCAGCATTCAACCTCGGATGGCTGGGGAGCCTGGGAGCCTTTGGAAGAGTGAGGTCAAAAAATACAATGTGTGAGAAAAAGAATGAGAAGATATGAACTATAAATTCGATGGGAGCGATGACGAGAGGAAAAGAAACACCTGTTTGATTGAATTGATTGGTTAATTGGCTGGATGGGGACCAAAAAAACGTTTGGATGCAATGCGGTAAGGATATGGTGTTAATATGTTATTCGTTCGTTGGGTGTTACTATACTTTTGCACTTCTGGTGGCAGTATTTCGTGGATTGCAGCTACCGCTGGGATTTGAGCAAAATCGGGGATATAGATTAATATGTGTGTTTTCAGCTGCTTGATTGTAACGTAGGCAGAGAAGGGATCTATTCAACAGTGTGTGTCTGATTTCAAGGCACTGTATTTTTGCCAACATAAATTGTCAAAGTGAATCTTTACCTTTAAAACAAGTACAGAAAGAAATCTCCTTTCAACCCAACTCACTTTGGGTAACACAAGTCTCCATTTCCGAAAGTGTGACATGGCGATCAATCGGAATTTGGCTCCGTTCGCAAATGTAATGCACATCGTGCAAAATCGTCAAGAGAAACTGTAGGTCGTCCAAGCAGCTAAACCCCCTCCCCCGATCGGAAGCATAGCGCTCTGTGGGCTCCCATTTTTCTCGAAGCGGAAAGAATGGCGGACGCTCGGTTCGTTGTCGAAAAACTCAATGCTCCACCCTTCAACTACGACCTGACTCTCGTCAGTTTCAGGTGTGTCTCGACAAGGAGTCCAGTCAGTGTTGTTTTGCTACGTGTGCGTTACTGTCGTTTTCTGGGAAAAAAACGCTCACATCCTGGGTTACTCATCTCCACTGCATGAGCAAATTTTGAGGCAGACTAGCACAGATTAGCACAAGTAGGGCTGGGCCAATTTACTTTGGAGCAGCTCTGTTTCTCCAACCAACTTGAATAATTCTCAACTGAACAGCATGCATGGATTCTTTTCGGTTCAAGCGAAAAAGCGCCCAATGAATTGCTGGAGCTGGTCAGTGATGCATTTTCGAAAATCAGTCCCAAACACCAGGTGACATTCACCCCCCCCTCCTCCACTCCAAATCTCAAAGTATACAGAAAAGAGGGTGGATCAACAGCCATCCCTGGTCATTTCTGTATGCTTCTTTTTTCTGGTTTTCAGTCGCTTGTTTTGGTGTGGAATTTCTCAGTCGATCAAAGTCCCCAGCGAAGGAGTCATGGAAATCGCTGCCGTCAGGCTGTTGGATTTTTTGAAGATCGTGAAGTACAAGCCAGACATGGACAGGTACTGAATGCATATATCCTCTTGGTTGGTTTCCAAAGCAATCAAGCACCAATGCTTCCACTCCGGTCATTCTGTGCTTCTGTTGTTCAAAAACCTTTCCACACCAGAAAATGAAAAGAAGAGAAACAGATTCGTTGTCAAGATCTTTTTTGTCCCTTTGCCAGCGTCGTTGCTTGTCCTTTTTCGTATTCATAAAGCAAGTGGGGAGTTTTGTTTTTTGTTTTGTTCTTTTACTTTTACTTTTTTTTTTGGGGGGAAATCCATGGGGTGGAGGAATGGGTTGAAAAACGTGGATTCAAAATTAAGGTGAGATGGCTGTGGATTGCACTTCAGGGAACTTTTTCGAGAGAGCTTCGCGGCTGGTGTAAAAGATGTGGTGTATCCAGTGTTGAAGTGGGTGCTTCCACAACACAAGCAACTGCAGAAACGAGCTTTCGTGGGGTATTACCTCAGCTTCCCGGACGTAAGCCATCCGTGCATGCATATATTGTGTGCAAAAAAACAATACGGATATATTCAAAATATATTTAAAATAATATATTCATGAACCACATATCTGCCAAATACAGATGCTGTTTGACATCGTCTTAGTGCTGGAATTTGGAGAGAGGGTTCCGTTTTTTGGAGAATCACTACACTTGGACACTGGGATATATGTGTTGGTGTTTCATTTTTCAAACTTTTTTTTTCCCTTTTTGGGCGTGCTGCGATTGATCGCAGATGCCGGACGAAATGCTGCATGATCCAGACATTATGGCTCTCCGTGAAGAAGTGGTGGCCTACCAGCAAGAGTTCATCGAATTGCACAAAGAGTCCGAACGAGTGAAAGATATCAACAGGTTTGTCCATCGAAGGAAAAATAAAAGAACAACAGACTTTACAAAAAACGTGGAAAGCGAAAAAAGAGAAGAAACGTGGAAAGCCAAAAAAGAAATTCTCCAGAAAAATCCAATCAGAATTTCCCACCGTGCATTTTTTACAGGAAGAACCCCCTCCACCCCCCTCAGATTCTCAAAATGGCTTCCAGATTAAAAGAAAGCTTTATTTATTCGATTTTATTTTCAATTGTTTTTCTTGTGTGTGCTTGCTGGTCAGGGATCCGTTGGCTGTCAAGCAGAAAATCAAACAACAGGAGGAGGAAAGGGGGCGTTTGCAAATGCTGATCAAAAGGGCTTCTCAGAAAGTGGAGGGGGTGGCAAATCTGGAAGAGCTCCAAGTGGAGTGCACGGCACTGCAAAAGCATCAAGACATGAAAATCACCCTCGCCACTCAAGTATGCAATTTTGATATCGAAATGCATTCTGAAAAAAACATGTCCCAGACATGGAATGATTTCTTGAAGCATGGCCACCGTTTCAACATATATTTTTTTTCCTCTCAGAGAAAGGTGCCCTCCTTTTTTGCTTCACAAACCATACATGCGCTTTTCAATGCAGATGGCTCTTTAAAATTCCAGTTGAAAGTTTTTTCATACTTTAGTAAGAAGAAGATCGAGAGTTCCTGTGACATGCTGTGCCTCGGTCCGGGATATATATAAACAGACATTTTCTGTGGGATGAATTGCAGGTCGTGCAGCAGAAGCAAGCGTTGGAGAAATCCCGAGCGGATCATTTGAAAGCCTCCAGGAAAATCAAAGAGATGAAGTCAGGCATGGGGTCCAACGATCACGGCCAAATTCTGAAATCCCTCATGGAAGAGGCCAACTCGGTGAAAACGAAGGTTGGTTCTTTACTAAAGAATCTTTAGAAAAGAAAAAAAAGGAAGGAAATGAGAAAGACGAGGGGTAAAAAAACAACAACAAAGAACTACCTATTGCAGAAGCAAGGGGAGAAAACAAAAAAGAGGTCTAAAAAATTGCAAAAATAAAAATAAAAAAAATTATCAAATAAAAAATAAAAAAATTATTTTCTTGGTGGCAGTCGAACGTTCAACTGGTGACAGAGAAGGAACAGAAAGAGCATCGCCTGAATGCAATTCAAGAGGTGGCATCTGGTGGCCCCATCAGCGAGGTGAGTAAAGACATTCTTCCATGGATCAACAGGTCTTGCTTGGATTGGATGGATTGAAAAGTCATCCATGTGCATCCTCTATGGTTTGTTTGTTTTTTTCCCCTTCAAATTTGGAGGTCCACGTCCTATAGAGTTTTTCTTGCTCCGATGTCTGCCATCCAACTTCAGATGGATCCATCGGTTTGACTCTCTAAATAGGAGAGTGTGGTGGGTTTGTTTCGAAGGGGGAGCTACAACGGCTGCAGAACAGGGTGAATCAACTCAATGTGGACATTCGCCAAATCACCGAGCATCAAATGAACATCGAAAAAGACAGAGCGGGGGATCCGGCGATGCTGCAGCTCAGGCAAGCCCAGCAAATGGCGAACCTGATTCAAAAGAAAAAAAGCGAGGTGATGGCCAGGATGGAGCGTTTGAAAGATAAGAAAATGGCGTTGGGTGGAGGGAGGGGGTCGGACGATGGTGACTTCATGGGGGCGGATTCTGGAGTGGACGAGGAAGAATGGAGGGCCCAGTATGAAGAAGTGAAAGGAAAATTACCAACGTGAGGGACCCTCCGATTTTACCCATTTGCGTCGAAATGTGCATGTCCTGATCACTCACTTCTGCCTCCACTTTTGCATGTTGGAAATGTACTGCCGAAAACTGGGTTTTTTTTGGGTTTTGTTTGGCTGAAAACCGTGTGCATCCATCTTGCAAATGAGTGATATGTCGTTCCGCTGCCCTGAAGCTCCGATTGCAGATCCAGTGCGGCAAAAATGAGTCAGGATTTGGTGGGGTGTTCTCCAGGTATAAGCAAATGAAGAGAGAACTGTCAGACATAGAAGCAGAATTGCTCGTTCTTTCTCGTACGGAGGAAATCCTGAAAGAGCGGGAGCAGAATGCCAGGGCGGTCGCTGAACAGATGGGTTTATCCGACTTGGGGGACGAGTCGAGTTATCCGATGGCCATGTCTGAAGATTACCCCGAAGGAGCCTCGATCGGGGAAATTAAGAAACTGCTGTCTGAAGCCAATGCAAAACTGAAAGAGAGGAAAGTCCAAATGGCACCGCAAATCAGGGAGCTCAGAACAGGAAGGCAAAATTTCCAGGTGGGAAATCGACGTGATTTAAATGTCCACCAAACACTGTATTTTTTGTTTTATAGTGTGAGTTTTTTCGAATGTATTGCATCGGGCCATCCACTGCGCAAACGGCCGATGTTGATATCCTGGGGGTATATTTTGTAAGCAGTGTTCAGTGGATTACCCACCCCTGCCTCTGTCTGCCACACAACGGATACCACCATTGGTTTTCAAACTTCGACAAAAACAGACAGAAAAGAGATGTGCGCTTCCCCTCATTGTTGGTGTATTTGTAAACGCCCTGGATTATATATCGTGGAGGGGGGCTCTGCTACGAAGCAATAGTCGATGTTCACCTATGAACATGAGTTTGACATAAGGGGTGGGACTGTTCCTGTGAATTGATTGGCAGACCCTGGAAGCTGAGCACGAGGAGAAGAAGAAAGCTTATGATGCCGTCATGGTGGATTTGGAGAGCAGAATAAAACAATTGGAACATCAAATCCTTGATCAAAAAGAGGAAAGCGCGGAGGTCCAGAAGCACTTTCATTTGAGCAACTGTCAGATGCACATGTTGGACAATGACATAAGAAGATTCACTGGAACCGACGCTTACACCATCAAGGAGAAGTGAGGCTTCCAGAAAAACCCAAAAACTGCCATGCTGAAATGTCAAACGAAAAAAACCCGACATTGCTTGAAATGAACCCAGCAATACATTTTCGAAACAATAATCCAAACTGGTTGATAAAACACGTGACGCTCGAAATGCTGGCCATCAAGGGAAAAAAAATGATATGAAAAGCAGCAGCAACCAAACGAATGAGCAATTTTTGTCTATGGACAATGAAATAAAAGTGAAGGTGGAGGCATCAACTGCAAATGCACCTGATAACACCCAACAGAAAACTCTATTTTTTCCAATTCATATGCAAAGGTACACGACGGCCATCCGGGATGCCGAAATCGAATACAGAGAATTGAAAGATAAGCAACGGAAGCTGAAGGAAGTGCAGGGCTCTTCTTGCGATCAAAAAGAAATGCTGATGGACCTGAAGAAGCTACTGGAAATGAAACTCAACATGTACCAAGGTGGAGGTGGTCTGGGGATGATGTCATCAGGCCAAGCTATGGGGGGAACGGCACAATCCTTCCAAACAGAAACTGGAAATGTGATGGTGTTGTGATCCTGGAGGGGGGGGGGTTGATTTGTAACTAGGTCAGACAAAAGGGTAGACAGGAAATAATGGGGGAGGGAAAAATCCATAAAATTTTCCATGGGTTCGTTTTGTTGTGCTCCACAAAATCTGGGTTCTTTTCAACCAGAAATTTCACATTTCTTTGCAATCTTAGTCCTAAGACATCATGCAGGATCCACCACCAGCACTATGATGTAGGAACATTGTTTTCTCCATCTTTTTCTTCCGGAGAAATCGAGGAAAAATAGAGTCTTTACGGATGAGTAGGGTACCCCAGAGCGATGCACTCATGTTTTGAAATTCGAAAACGACAGGGTGTTAGCAAAATCAGGAGCATTATTCCTAAGGGGTTTTGTTTTTCTGTGGACACAGATGCAGTAGGTTGAAAATTAAGTGCAATCTTGATTTTTTTAGGTAGGATCTCTCTTGTTCAATCTCTACCCCTGCCCGCCCTTGCTGTATGGTTGTTTCTAGAAATCCAAATCCACCCCATGCCGAATTGTTTTGTCACGATTTGCTGCTATATACTAAATCTACATGTCATCCTGCACACGCTTTCCGCCTCGAAAGAATGACCTATCATCTATATTCGTCCATTGCGATCCCTATTTGTCGAAGTCGCTGGGCGAAATGCTGCTTGTTTTTCATGAACTGGCCGAACCCTGGAAGCACCTTCCGAGCCTCGGGCGTCGCCAGGAGCTCGATCAATGTGCTGACAAATCCCTCCTCATTTGGCCGTTTCCTTGGAAAATTGAGACAAACAAAAAGCCATTAGATAAGAAAGGGTCACATCATCTTTGGGAAAAAATCGCAAACAGAAAACAACGCCATTTCAGTTCTTTGCTGTCGATTTGAATACATCAGGCTCTCCACCGTCCAACCACCCCGTTTTTCTCTTTCTTTCACAAAGAAAACCAAAATCAAAAAACTAATGGTGTTTCTTCCTATCACACAAACGAACAAGAAATCGACAAGAACAACAGCTACAAAAAGATGAGTTTTTGCATTTGAGTGGATCGTACACGCAAAGGATAGCTACAGTCCTTTTCTTACGGGGATCCACATACCTATATTCTGCCAAGGCATTCACAACTTTCTTAAATTGGGGCGGTGCCAAAACCGCTTTCACATCCGCTATGAGTTCCTTGGCACTTCGGTTCGTTTTTGCTCTTTGCGAGGAAATAGCTGGGGCCGATCTCAAAGATGAGTCACCACTCGCCGAATTGATGCCACAAGGTTCTGTAGAATTTAAAAGCAGACGGCCCTCATTCAAAAATGTTATTTTTTGTTGAAAAGAATGGAGGAAGCTGAACGGACATTTCTCAGTCCATCGAAATTCTGAAAACTACATTTAGAATTCCCCCAAGGTATCGAATTTTGGAAAACAGAACAACAAATTCTGCAGGATCGCATCACGAGCAGCGACGTGAATGCAGCCAGTCAGACAGATCATTCCCCAGAAATCGATGGGTTGGTTTCCTCATTCTCAATTCCCCCGTTTCAAAGAGCACTCACCTTCATATTTTTCTGTTTTCACGGCACCACCTCCCTCCGTTTTGACCTCTCGACGAAAAAATCCACTCATCGGGTGTTCTCGTTTGACTCTGCCAAGCAAAACAGAGCCCCCTTGCTCCTCCATCTTCACACGGCCCATATTCGGAAACCAAGGCTTCTCCTCCTCCTTCTTGACCATGGTGTTTTCCTGCTTCACAGATATCAAGGAAACCAGAGGTTTTTGTTCGATCTTGATGTTGGGCTTCTCTTCCTCTTTCACCATGATGGGGCCACCTCGCAGCCCATTGTCTGGATGCAGAAATTGACACAAAACCTTTGAGTGCCCCCCCCCTCCATTTTGACCTCACCACACTGAAATCCCCCCCCCCCAAAAAAAATCCTTGTTTTCCACAGGGAGTTCTTGGCTAGAAAAAGACATCAGAACATCACCCCTCCTCCCCAGGCCATTCCAGGTGTTATCAACAAAATCATTCGATTTCATGTCGCAGTTTTAAGGCTGGAGGTAACAATCGAGAATGGCCCGACTTGAAAATCTGAACCCTTCACCTGATTCCAGAATGTCGAGCAAACCGCTGTTAGCATCCAGGTCCTGCCGAAAAGCAAACGTGCTTCTGGACAGCGTCGATACATCGCTGCAGTTTTGCATTTCACTGGCAGGAGGTATGACTAATCGAGGCCTCTTGGCTTCCCTGGTGTCGCCTATCGGATGAAATGGCCTTCGAGATGAACTGGAGTTAGCTGATAAGTTGTTTTTCCCCTCTTTCGAGATGAAGTCGAACGAAGTTTCCTTTGAATCGCATGGAAGGACGAAATCGAGTCCAGGATCGGCTTTCTTGTCCTGATGGCAAGAATGAATGAATGAATGTTTAATTTACATTAGGCAAACTTGCCCAAGGAAGGCCGCCCACAACGAGGTGATTTAGCCCAGCCCTTAGTAAAAACTCCCTTGAGAAAGTGCCTAGCACCTTGAAAACGAAACTCTGAATAAATGACCTTGTGCAGATAACCCGCCATGATGGCAAGAAACTATATCATTTATTTACTGCAGCTACTGCTCATGATTTCGAAAGTCGTGTTAGTAAAACTGAAGAAACTCTTTAAAAATACATATATTTAAAATATATATGTATTCATGAAAAAGACGAATAGAAAAAATTGCCGATGCCTCCGCATTAGTGTGTTGGTGTAATGGCCTCAACAAAATTTACATATGTTTGTTTTATGTTTATTCCGTAAACCAATTCGCTGGATGGACGATACTTGGCAGTGTCTGTTCACACACACACACACACAGAGAGGAAAAAGTTCTTCTACCTTGAAAAATCGTGTGAGTGTGCCGACCGCCGAACCGAAATTCCTGTGGACTTTCAGCATGCTTCTCAGCCATAAGGAAACCTGTCGTTGCATTCCTGAGTCGGCAAATCGACGATCGCACATGATGATGGCCCCGAAATCGTGTCTGTGTCGAATCACTCTCCCCATCGCTTGATTTACAGCTCGGATGGCCTGACAGAAAAAAAATTAAGTAAATAAATAAATACCACAAAAAATAACACACACAAAAAAGTTAAGAAATCGCAATTTCTTACAGCAAATGCCCAGGGTGCCAAAGCAACCATGTTCAACATTCGACATGGAAGAAAAAAAAAATTGGGCGTCCGTCCTTGAATTCTGCCCTCTTTTTTTTCGCTGGGACGTCTTCTCAGTTGCATTTTTTTTTTCTCCGTGTGGCTCAAAATTTTATCGTTTTTTTTTTTTCGATACTTGAGGTGTAATTGATTCAATAAGTTGGGAAGCAAGAAAGGTCAGAAAATTTGGCTTTGTTGAATGGCATCGATATATCATTGTCTTCTGGAGAAAAAGGATGCAAATATTCGGTGCTCAATTCTTTTCCAATGGTCGGAAACCCACCGTTTGTTTGTACCACTGGGCCCCACTCAATCCACCCCCCCCCTTATTGTGTTTCAACTGAGCATCCAAAACTTCCCGCTTGAGAATGACCTGAAGGAAAGAAAGAGAAAAAAAAACCCACAGCAATTAAAAAAACATCTTGAAAAATCCAGGAAATGGGAAAAAAAGAGCCCTTCGCTCCGGTCGACGACCGCAAGCATTTTGGCTTCATTGAACAAAGGGGGTGGAAACCGAAAAAAAAAAGGGGAAAAAAAGCCTTGGAGAGTGTTTTTGTGCAATTGTGCTTTATCATTCATTCACCTGTGGTTCTTTCAATTGAGCATACGGTATTCCAGCGACGATCACTGCCCGACCCATGCTGTCAGCGAAGTCCAAACCCTCACTCACCTATAGATAGAAAAACAGAGCTCCAGACTGTCGATTGACTGACTAAAAGTTTTCCTTTACGATTCAACAACTTCCATTTATCTTCATCAATCAAGCTAAAATGTCCAGTATATGTTTAGAATATCCGCCACATTGGCCACATTCCAGAGATGCTTCGAAAAAGAGGGGAAAAAAAGGCAGAAGGAGGAGGACAGCATTCTATATATCACCTTTCCTCGGCAAACCGAAAAAAAAACACAGCCGCTGCTGAGTGGGCTTCGTAGCTTTTTCCGGTAGTCGTCGATGGCCGTTTGAAACAGGGAAGACTCTCGGGGCTCCACCACGATTTGCTTGTACTGCAAAATCCTTTCCCAAATGCTTGGATTTCCTGGTTCCAGAAAAGAAAAAAAGGCCCACAATAAACACCTTGCTGCTTCCCAAAAGCACAGTGGCAAGAGGAGCATTTATCATCAGAATCCTTGCCGAAACAGCACCGTTTTCAACCAACCCAAACAGTAAAACTTTTTGAGTTGGACCGATTTTTTTTTCGACGACCACCATCCAATGATCACCCTGTCCCATTTAGGTCAATTCTTTCTCAAGCATTCCCCCTCCATCTTAATCTCAATCTCAAATCTCAATATATATATTTCTCAAATATCTCAATATCTCAATCTCAATTTCAACCATGTTTTACCATCTCTGGTCACTTTCCAATGGTCCAGGCATCCCTGCATCACGATGTAGGATGGAAAGAAAACCAGCAAACCATCGGGGACCACTCGAGAAAAATTGACGATCGCACTTCCTAGGTCGTCTTTATATCTGGGATCGTCCCGACATTTGTAAGAAGAGTCCATGGGGTGATTGCTGGGCCCCACTGGTACAACCCCAACCCACGCCTACAGCAAAACATCGAAACATATCAACTGAATGCAGGCATGCGATCATGTTTCGAGATGCGTGTTTGTACATCCGATCAGAACAGAGATTGTTAGTAGGCATCGGAAATTATAGTAGGCATGATTTTCTTCTTCTGGAGTGTTGGGGTAAACCTGCGAGAAGAAGCTTGGAATGAGTCATGCAGGAGGGATAATGATATTGGTAAGTAGGGGACCTGTGTTGGCTTGATGACGTGGTTGTTTTCCAGCCGAATAGGAAATTTCAGCTTCAATTCATGCGCGAATGTGTCCATCGGCGACAGAGTCCCGCTGGTCAGGATCAAGGAAGTCATTCCAGCGAGGCAGAGCTGGCGCATCGCAATGGCTGGCGAAAAACACCAAAAGGCGATTTGCTTGATGGGGGGACCAGAAGCTTTCTTCCCGGTCGACACCAGTCGATAGTGCACCCGGAATGCCTGACATGGGTCAACCACAAAAGACAGAAACCTGAGCTGGGCATATATCGCCTCAGGTTTTTTTTTTTAATATTGGCTCATATTGGCAGAGAAACATCAAGGACTTACATCTTTCAGGGGGGGCATGAACAAAAAAAAGAATTATTGGAAGAAAAGAAGCAAAAAAATGGCAAAAAAAGGAAAAAAGAACAATGAATAAAGAAAGAAACGAATCGATCTCTTAGAAAAAGATCAAAGTGGGGGGGGGGGGGGGGGGGGGGAGATGGCTTTTTGTTGAGATGGGCAATGATTGAACGTGAGATTCACCTTGTGGTATTCCGGAGCGCCATGTTCAGGTCTGTCCATCGCATCGAACGCTTTTACCAAGTTCTCCGACATGATGGAGCTGCACAATTTCCCAATTCAAAACTCGAAAAAAAAACAAAAAAAACAGAGAAATAAAACAGAAACGTCTGCATCTCAAACACCGGCTTTCCGCTCCCAGAGATGTTTTTTTCTTCCAAAAGAAAATAACATGAGCGATACATTCATCCGCTGAGCAACTCTACTCAGACATCGAAATTTGCAGCAGACATTCACCCTGCCCCCCCCAAAAAATAGAAAAAAAAGGAAAGCAAAAAAGGGAAAAAAAAATTCCCAGAAATGTTGGGAGCACTTGTGT
Source organism: Bryopsis sp. KO-2023 (assembly GCA_030272585.1). NCBI lineage: Eukaryota > Viridiplantae > Chlorophyta > Ulvophyceae > Bryopsidales > Bryopsidaceae > Bryopsis > Bryopsis sp. KO-2023. Next base: position 2,786,137 of record BSYQ01000004.1, on the reverse strand, counting down.
TAGTAAGCAATGGTGGCGATGGCTTGATCCCGAACTCACCATGCATTTCCTGTTGCTTTGGAGTTGGGGAACGCCGCCAAAACATCAGCAACGTCGTACAGAGCATCAGCAAGGACCTTGTGATTGGACCTGGCCAAACAGCACAATTAGTAAATACACTTGAATGAAAAGAAAATCTTTTGGGCAAAGGAAGGGCAGTTTCAATATTTGGTGGTGGATGCAGCCTTGCAAGCAACGAATTTGATCAAAAAGAAATGCAGATTCAATGAAACATTGGCGGTGTCCCGCTTAGTCTTCCTGAGTCTCTCTCTTCTAAAGGAACTAAAAAAAAATTAATAAATAATGCATCTGAAAAAGTGACCTGCAACACAGGCGACATGTGTAAAACGGACCTATTCATTTTTTTGGAAGTGAATGAAAAACAATAAAACAAAGGTGGCATTTGCTAGGTAATATGCCAATGCGTCTTGGAGGTTTGAATTGGCTTGTAGAAGGACTCACTGATAGATGGTGCCCTTCTCCAGCAAACAGTATATTTCTGTTCCTGGATGACTTTTTCCCTCCGCAGGAATTTTCATTGCAATGATGTGATCCTCCATTGCCGACAATGATTTCTACAAGCACATTTCTTTTTTCACGAAATGAAAACAGGAAAAAGAAATGTCTTATATACTTACAGGGTGCCACATAATGCAAAGGAAATTAAACTAAATAAGGATGCCCTCCCCCAGGAAAAAAAAAAACACGATAAAAACGAAACAAAAAAAAGAGGATTAGGATTACCTATACAAATGCACATACACACTTGTAAAGTCAAACATCTTTCCCTCAAGCCACCCCAGCTTCCCGTTTTCGGCATGGGCTTTTCTTCTGATTTGTTTTGGATCAACTCTCTTGCCCTACAGAAACAACGAAACCAGACGGCCCTTGATTTGTTTTTGATTTTGAAAAAGCAGCTTAGCCAGTTCTCCTTGGTATGTTTGTTTTTTGTTTTTTTAATTTAAGGGAGTCAGCTCCTGATGAGGAGTCGGCCAGATTTTTTTCTTGAAAATAAAAAAAGGGACAAATGTATGAAAGGAGAGAAGAGATCCTCACCTTGCGATCTCCGCTTGGCACAATTTGAAAATCGGGGATTGAAATTCGAAGGAAGCAGCATCCGAACAGCATTGCTGATTTTGTTCACAAACAAAAAAACTGTCATCTTCTCAGATGACTAATACCCCCCCAAGAATTCGAAATAAAACAAAACAAACGTCTATATATGCTTATATGCTTATATACCTGGAGCACTCGGCCTCCTTTCAAAAATAACTATGTTGAATAAGAAATTGAAAAAAAACAGAAACTTCATGATATCTGCTTAAACAAGGTTGGGAATTTTTTCCCCTATTCTCTCTGTGCACAAACCCGTTGAATAAATTGAGTCCAGCGTAAATCATGGAAAAAAAAATAAAAAAAACAAAAAAGAATCCATGGCATCCTCACACTCACCTCCACATTGTGTGCTTCGTCAAAAATCACGATGGATCCGTTCAAATCTATTGGTAGTCGTTCCCTCTGTCTTTTGTCGATGAGATAGTTGTAAGGAAGGAAAACGATGTCCGAGAATTTGGCGATTTCTCTGGTGAGGAAGTAGGGACATGGACCGGTGCCCCGACCAAGAATTCCGAGATCTTCGATGTCCATAACTCTGTTTGCCACGTTATCCAGAATTTCCGTCTGCCCAATGTAGTCGGATTGTAGACGCTGGTTCCTGGTTGATTAAAAATAAAAAAGGATTGGAAATGTTGCATGGACATGCTGAGTTTTTTTTGTTTTGTTTTTTTTGGGGGGGGGACCAATCCAAACGAGTGAAATGAGGTTCAAAACGGTGCGAATAGAAATTCGTGTGGATACATCGGAGCACTACCCGCTTATTTAAGCTGGAATACATCACTTCTTTCCCCCATCAAGAATAGCATGAAATGTTATGAATTTCAGCTGGCTGGCCAGTTGTTTCCAAGAAAATGTCAGCAAAAAAAAACACAAGTGTATCCCTGTTCTTTCGCCAAGTTGATATGACAATGTCATGTGGGTTGTGTGTGTTTTTTTTTGTTGGCCCTGTTCTCACCATGCACATGCCTTGTGAATAACAGCTTTTTTACATGCTAAGCTCGCCACCGAACCCTGCAGCTTGTTGACTGCAGGATTCACACACAGTTGCTGCCTCGACCCCAGCACAGTGCATTTCAGATTTTTCCTGCAACCCAAACGCAATGCCAAAAGAAGTTTGAAAACGTGGATTTTGTTTTGAACAAAGCGATTCAATGAAAAGTGCCGAGGTGGTTTCTTATCCTTCTTGCTTTCTTACGAAAAAACATAAGATAGAAAAATCCTCCCCCCTCCTCCCGAAAAAGAAAAAGAAAAAGTAAGAAAAAGAGGAAAAAAAAGAAAAAGTAAGAAAAGGAGGAAAAAAATCAGAGGTAGGTGTGGAATATGTGCGTGTACAACAAAAAGAAAAAAAATGGGAGGAAAGAGTGAGAGAAAGTGAGAAATTTTACCCTTCGTTCATTTTCTTGACTTCTCTCATGGCTTGTTGCAATTGACTGTGCGTTCTGGATGAATACACAATGGGAGGAGGCGACGGGGGGACCTGAGATTCTTCCTCTTTGCTTTTTGCACCTGCCAGCATTGCTTGCATGGCATTCGATGGCTGAGGTGGTTGACTCACCGTGGCTTCACGAGAAAATCCCCCCTGAATTCACATCCTTGTTTTTTTCTCAAGTCAGGAGAAAAAAAAATCAAAAACCAACCGAACAATATGCTCTCAGCTAAAAACGGAGCTGGTGATGCACAATTTTCACCTTGGAAAAAAAATGACCCAGTTTCGATGCAAAAGGAAACTAATGCAGGAGTGCTTTCATCAAACAAAGATAGTGTTTTTTACTGTTTTGCTTTTTTTCCCACAAATAAGTACCTTATCAATCATGCTCTGCCTCCATGCTACGCTTGCACAAAGGAGACATAGCGTTTTTCCAGTACCCGTCGGACTTTCCAGCAATGCATGATTTCTCTACAACATCAAATCTTTCTTTTTTTAATTTTTGCAGAAAGTAATGCACCTACACAAGTCAAATCCGACCATGGCAATTCACCGAAGGCTTCTCCCCCCCCAACTCCCTTCTCTTTGACAAAAAGACATGGTATCGATAAGAAGGTGTTCGTCGCACTACTGGACAATAACAATATTCCTGTTGTTTTGCCAGGCTTCTGGTCAGCTTGCTAAGAGGAAGGGGGAGGGGGCGTCCTCACCTCTTGCAAAGCTTGAATTAGCCTGTCCATGTACGACACCTGAAACACACACACAAAGTCGTCGATGCCCTGCTCCCCCGTCTATAAGCGAAGAAGCACTTGCGGACCGCCTACACAACAGTGGTGTCGAAAAAACACGAGGGAAGCTATAGCACACGGCGGCGGAGGATTTGGGAGTCGTAAGAAGATGCGTGTCGAGACGCTGGACGAGTATCCCACATCCTCGTGCGAACGCCGAGACAAAATTCTCACCTGGAGGTCGTAGGCGTCGTATGGAAAAGCCACCTTAACGCCCCGGATGTCATATTCTCGCATTTTTTTCACCACCTGTGTCCACCTTGTGGGTGTGGTTGCTCTCCTCCCCCTTCTACACCTCGCTGCTGTTTGCCAGAAACCTGGCCACGTTTGTCCCCACCAGGGTCTGTCAGCCACCGCCCCAGTCAGGCTGTGGACCCCCTTGCCGTGATGCGATTAAATTGACCGATTTCTCACTGTAGGTATTTTTCCCCCCACTTTTAACGCTGAGGCGACGATTACCATCCTTTAACGATCGCGACTTCGATCGCACCAGGTGTTCGGAGCCATGTTTTCGCGTAGCGTGCGTCGAGCGATCGTGCCCTTGTTGCAGGATGGCAATAGGGCCATCGCGACTGCCATCCCCGCGGCTCAAGCGGTGCCCGCGGTGTCCCCCACGGGCTCCAGCGGGGGATTTTTGTCATCCATTTTCGGAGGTAGCAGTCGATTGGCCGTGCCAATGACTGAGCCACTTCCAGGTGTTGTGGAGCCTCCAGTCGTTCCTGTGCCGAGCGGACCCCCAAAGACTGAACAGACGACCTTGGCCAATGGGTTTCGCGTGGCTTCGGAGCCTTCCATGGTAAGGCCACCTTCGTTGTGGTGGAGGTTTTCGAGTTTCTGGGTTCTTCTGAAACCCCCCTTTGGGAAGTTTTATGTGGACATGTATATTCAATGGAATGGGGCACTCCTGTGGATCCCATGAGAAAGGCATCGAAATGGGGAAGCTTTGTTTTTATCTAGATGTTTTTTTTTGTTCTTCTTCCAGGTCAAACAACGATATCACTACAGATTTTTATATTTTCCTTTTCCCTGGAAGAATATTTGATATTTGAAGAATTTGATGGATTGTCTTTCAGCTAATCAACACAAGTTTCTGTTGACCGATAGGGCCCAACTGCTTGTGCTGCGATTTTGGTGTCATCTGGGAGTGTGTACGAAACCAGGGAAGTGTCAGGTATGGCCAACAACCAAACTTTTTTTTTCTTCTATTTCGGCAGTCGTCGTTCTTTTATTAACTCACATTTTTCTTTTTTTGAAAAGGGGTGGGGGTGGGGGTGGGGGTGGGGGGCGGGGGGCGGCAGTATCTTTATGTTCTCAATGATCCCCCTCCCCCACCCTGAAATAAAATAGAAATAAAATAAAAATGAAAAATAAAAACTGTGGCTCATCAGTGGGTGACTTGAAAACGATAGCCGAGAGCTGTGATGACTTTCAAATGCATAGTTCAATTGAGTGAATCTCACACGATGAAGAAAGCTTTAAAAAAGAAGCCTGAGCTCTCGCTGTTTTCGTTGAACTAGAGTGCAAAGTATTGATGGATGTTTGATGAACACCCCACTCATTTCTCGGTACAGACACACAAAGCCTATCCACAATTTATCTCTGTTGTGAACGAAAGAAACGCCCCTATTTTCTTCTTTTAGGGGGTTTCTTGAACATATGAGACTTTCGTTGATCGATTTGCCGCTCCATGCCACAGGCAAATTAAAAACAAATAAATTAAAACAACCAAAACAAAACCATATAAAGATGTTTTTACATATATGTGCGCGCACGCGCGTGTGTGTGTTTGTGTTTTTCCCCTAGGCATATCTCACGTTCTGGAACAAATGGCCTTCAAGGAAACCCACAATCGAACGCACTTCAGAATCATGCAGGAAATCACGGGTTACGGAGCAAACATCATCGCCTCTGCCTCGCGCGAACAAATGTACTACAGCATCGACTGTCTACGGAGCGATCTGCCGGCGGCGATCGAGGTCCTGAGCGATTGCGTTTTGAACCCCAAATTCAATCCATGGGATGTTTCTGAGACGCTCCAAGGCATGAGGCAAGACATCGAGAATCTCAAGAAGAACCCTCAGGGTCTGCTCGGGGAGGTCAGTGTGCACTATGGTGACTGTCGAAATGGGATGAAGCAATTTTCATCCAATTTTCTCGTTTGAATGTGCATAAAATTTTAGCTGAAATCCCCGTAGGTGCGTCTGCATCTGTTGTTTTTCTCGTTATTGTTTTCCAAAGTGGAAAAACTTCCCACTGGGTTCAGATTTTCAGAACAATTTCAAGCTCTTTCGATCCGCCATTTGGCCTGGTCTTTGTGTTTTTCAGTTGGAAATCTGGTAGTCATGCACCAATGCTAATCTGCGAATTGCACTCATCGCAATTTTGCGAAAGAAATGACAAACCTCTCGTGTTTGCCCGTTTTCCCCCCCCGTCAGACTCTCACAAACGCCAGCTACACGGGGGGCTTGAGCAATCCTTTGATCTGCCCAGAATCCTCCCTCGACACTCTGACACAGGATCATTTGTTGGAATTCCATTCCGAAAATTTCACCGCCCCCAGAATGGCCCTGTCTGTGGCTGGTGCCGAACACCAGGATGTTTTGCGTTGGGCTGAACCCATGCTGAAAGAAGCAGAAAGGGATACAAAACTCATCACACCTCCATCGACCTATGTTGGGGGGGAGGTCAGGATGCCTGGGGCCGACGAGTTAACCCACGTCATTCTTGGCTTCGATTCGCCTGTGAGTAAACCCCTAAGAAAACCCAAAAAATTGTAAAAAAGCAAAACAACGATTGTTTTTTTGGTGGTTTTCTCCATTTTTTACATATTTTTTTAGGGGTGGAAGGGGTATAAATGTTGTTTTGGTGGGGTGCACAGGGTGGGTGGAAGAATGTCAAGTCGGCAGCCACCATGACCGTGCTTTTGTACATGATGGGTGGAGGCGGAAGCTTCTCTGCTGGCGGTCCCGGAAAGGGCATGCACTCTCGACTCTACCTTAATGTGCTCACAAAACACCACTGGGTGCAAAACTTCTCAGCCATCAACCAGGCTTTCGATGACCGATGCTTGGCAGGTGATATAGGTGGTAACTCACCAAGGTTTTTTTTTTTGCATGCTTTTTGGACGATGTGAATTTTTCAAAGTCCTGTAAATGGGCAGTAGTTGAAAATTTGTGCAAGAGCAAAATCCACCCCGAGAGAATGGCAACAAAATTCATTTTTTGAAAACGATATTTTCTATCGATGGAGCCCCAGTAACAAGGTGATACTTTTCCTGCACCCTTGTGTGGTTGGTTCGATTGTCAGGCCAGATTCCCCCCCCCCCCCCGGGGTGCATTTTTCTACAAACGCAGGTTGGATGAACACTTCATGCTGTTTTTGTTTTTTTTTTGCAGGTGTCTATGGGGCCGCCCCAGCGAGCATGGCAGGCCAATTGGTCGACATAATGTGCAATGAAATGACGGAGTTGGCAAAGAGTGTGAACGACGAGGAGCTGCAGAGAGCAAAATCGGCTTCCATCGGACAAATCTTGATGACGCTGGAAAACAAGGCCGTGGCTGCTGAAGATATCGGTCGACAAGTCTTGACCTATGGCCACAGGTAACTTCCAGCTGCTTTTTTGCTTTCGTCTTCTTCCAGAGTTTGAAAAAAAAAAAAAGGAAAAGAAAAGTGGAAAGATGGAAAGATGGATTCTCATGTTGTGTTTTTTGGTGTGTTTGCCCCCACCAGGAAGCCAGCATCGGATTTTATCGCGGAAATCAAGAAAGTGAGTGCCAAGGATCTGACAGGAATGGTGTCGGAGATGTTGAAATCTCCAGCCTCGATGGCATCCATGGGCGACCTGTCGAAAGTGCCGAGGTATTCGGACGTCGCTCGACGATTTGGCTGAGTTGGAATGAGAAGAATATCGACTGGCAACGATCCACAAAGGAGTTTCAAATCAGAGAGATGATTTCCTAGGGAAAGAAATAGGAAAGGGGCTCATTCAATGAATGGCTTTGTCGTGAGGAGGAGGGGGGGGGCATATCTATGAAGGAGTAAAAACAAAATGCCTGCTCTTTTCCGGTGACACTGTAAAATGTGGGTGGCTTGAAAATATTGATTGAACTTGAAGGGGGGGGGAAGGAGTTTGGACATCCACACCTGTATGTATGTCATGGAAATCTCGGTGTTTGGGCAACCAGCTCATCAGCAAAAAAGGATTGAAAATCACCCCCCCCCCCACTCGCAGCACAATCTAATTTTTTGCCACTATCATTTATATCGGAGTTTTCAATTCTGTTGAAAGTAACCCCATCTCAACAATCCCGAGAATCTTCGACACAAAGTGGAGAAGAAATGTGTCGAACTTTGAATAGGATGTACATGGGAAAATCCAATGCAGCTTGATGGTCGATGTATTTGTTTTTTGGGACTTGGTGGTGGCTTGAGTTCAAGGGTGATGAAATGATATTACACCCATCATGATTATCTTTGGACAGAAAAATTAACACTTCATGCCAACATCTCTATGAAAAGAAATAAACATTGCATCTTAATCGTTGTCTTATGATTTGGGGGGACACTTTTTCGAAACAGTTCTCCTTAAAATTTATATCCTATTTTTTTCTGTATATAGGATATACAGAAAAAAATCAACAGCCATGGCCTCCCCCACCATTATCCTGACCCATTCAGAGAATTCAGAAAATGATGGTTTCAGGATTTGAGTGACCATCAAAGTGCAACACAAGATCAGCAGGGATACAAACTAAGAAGGGGAAAAAACAAGGCTGTGCATGCAAACGGTTATGATGCGCATTGTAGATCCTGAAGTGTGTGCCAAAGAAATCATGAATTTTGAGAAAGAATTAGGACCAAATTCTGGCATGTACATATCCAGCAATGGATAAGTTTGGCATCTCAGGCAGAATCTCATTTTTTGCATGCCCTCTTGCATGTGGGATCAAATTGAGTTTCATCACGTTAACTGGACAATCATGCAAAACCATTCTTGGATGCAATCGCTAGGAAATTGCTTTGGGATCCTTGGGATTATGAAACTGCAAAATGCAAGATTGATCTAGTTGAGTAATCCAAGAATACACACAGGAAATTGTTCACTGTCCAAAATTTTTTTAAAAATCCAAATTTTGGACTGTTTTAACCACCTCCTTTTGCCTCCCTCACTAATCCTCTCCCACACTACCCATTTTTGGGTTTTGAGTCGATCGCTGCGGACCTCATTAAAATAGAGGTTGTTTGCGATCCACTGTCCAGTTTCTCGTGTTTTTTTAATCCAGGGAGGTAAGGGAGACTAGGGGGTGGCCCATCAAAAAACAAAAACCCAAATTTTTATCCGTGAGAAAAACAATTCTCGTTCAACAGATTCACTCTTGTCCACTTCTTTCCCATCTACCATTCTATTTCTGTAATCTCCCCTTCTTTAGAAAAAAAATTAATTTCTCGAAACACCAGCCTCTTTTTTCTTCTGACCCTCATCATCAAATTCTGGGTGTGTCCAGTCCGCACCTTACACTGTTCTTTTGGGACAAAAAACCCGCTTGAAAAAATTCAAATGCCATTCCTTTTTTTTTGGACGAGTAAAATCCACCTGTTGAAACCCGAATTCACTCCTGAAAACCACACTTCTTCAAACAGTGGTTTTTCTTTCACTCCAAATGTATCCAATAAACGTTTTGCTTGCCATCCCAGGCCAGCAAACCCCTCAATGAAAAATAATCGAACCAGATCTCACACAGTTGCGTTTCCCTCTGCTTCCCCCCGAAACCTTTCTCAACCACCCATGTTGAGGTGGGGCTGCCCAGTCCATCACCGCCGACCTCAACTAAACAGAGGTTGGTGGTCATGCACCTGACACTTTCTTTTTTAGGTTTTGGAGGGTAGAAAAAACAATCGCATCTTGGTAAAATCAAATATCCAAAAACATTCTGTTCTTTGTTCCACTTGAATCATTCAATTCAATTTTGCCAGTTCGTTCCAATTTTTTCCCTTCAAATACCTTTTTTTGGGGGGGTCCCAAGTTTCCATAAAAATTCCTAGTTCCTTTTTTCCCTCAGCCCAACCACTTCCCCCCATTACCCAATCAACCACCCATGTTGAGGTGGAGATTTTGGTCGATCGCCGCCGACCTTATCCAAACAAAGGTTGGTGATGATCAACTGTCCACTTTTTTTTTTCTGGGTTTCAAGGGGGAAGAAAAACTCCCGAAAAAATATTATTTTTTTTCCTGTACCGTAAAATCCAGTATTTCTGTACCATATTGTTCAAGTCCATCCGCTGCTCCATCAATAAAAAATCTGCTGCCCATCAATGAAAAATAAAGAATAAAAAATCCGCTGCCCATCAATAAAAAATCTGCTGCCCATCAATGAAAAATAAAGAATAAAGAATAAAGAATCCGCTGCATCCATAAAAAATCTGCTGCCCATCAATAAAAAATAAAGAATCTTCTGCGTCCAAGAATCGAAAATAAAAAATAAGGAATAAAGTATTGCATGCATCAAAAAATAAACAATTCGCTGCCTCCAAAAATCAAAAATAAAGAATCGCATGCAAAAAAAAATAAACAATAAGAAATCACAGTCATATGTTGATTTCCAACACATAATTGTCCTCCACTGATTTTGATTTTGATTTTTTTTGAATCCGCAATGTTTCTCCACTATGATCTTCTCCTCCAACGCTCCGATCCATCAATCCACTCTGATCCACCAGTTCAATCCATATATCCGATCCAATCCATCAATCCACCAGCCCATCCATTCAATTCAATCCAACCCGATCCATCAATCCACCATCCCATCCATTCAATCCACTCCGATCCATAAATCCACCAGCCCATCCATTCAATTCAATCCAACCCGATCCATCAATCCAACCCGATCCATCAATCCACCATCCCATCCATTCAATCCACTCTGATCCATCAATCCACTCTGATCCAGCAGTTCGATCCACCAGTCCGATCCATCACTCAGATCCACCAGCCCATCCAAAGTACCTATATATTCTCCCCCCCGTTCTTGGACCCAGGTTGACAAAAATTCATTATCCCCTTTTTTTTTTTTCGTTCTTTACAATGGTATCATTAAGTACGTACGACTCGATTACTCCCCCCCACTCTTTTGGTCCCCAAAGCAACTGACAGACGTTGCTTTGGGTCTTTTTTTTTTTAGTTTTTTTTTTTTTTGGTTTTTTTTTTTTTTTTTTTTTCTCTAAGTCTGCCCCTCCCGATCACAAACCTACACATGTAAGCCTGCGATCTTCTTTTTTGGTTGAATGATTCCTTTTTTTTTTTTTTTTCAGTTTTTATGTTTTTTGGAATCATTCCTTTTTTTTTTTTTTCTTGCAAATAAAAAAGGCCCTCCCCCTAGCTATATCATCTTTTTTTTTTTTTAACATTCGACTTTTTTAAAGTCGAACGTTGGCCCCCAGTAATATCCAGTCAGCGTGAGTGCTAACTGGATATTTTTCTGCCTGGGGGCCAACGAAACCTTACGCCTCTTCGCTTTCCTTGACCCCCGAGGAGCAAGGATAGCGAAGTCTTCGGCGGCTTTTCTTTTTTGTCCGGCGCGGGGAACGCTCAGATCTGAAAAAAAAACAAAAAAAAACAGGTTTTTACTTTTTATACATATTATTAAAAAAAAAACTATAATTTCCAGAAAGATATATATCTACATAGAAATAACTGATTGTTTAATTTACAGTTCGCCCAACGAAGGCTGTCTTAAATCCAGCTTAATATATTCACTTTCCACAATAGCATCTAAAATGAAGTACGCCCAGCAGAAATTCCTTGTGAAGGTGCCTAGCACCCTGGAAAAAAACCCGCAAAAATTCCATGTTCAAGAAAAACCGTAATGCTCGTTGGAAAAAAAACAGAAAAGAACATCAGGCCCCACCAGCCCAATTTATAACAAGAAAAAAGAATCTTATAAAAAACCCTTCCATACCTGCATCCACCACCATGGCTGTTGGAAGACTCTCGAAAGCGAACTTCTGGCCAATCACACCTGCCCATACCACATATGTTTAGTAGCCAGCTCAAAAAAAAAAAAAAGATAGACACACACACACACACATATATATATACTTGTTTTTTTATTATATTTTTTTGCGCCAGTCCATTCTCAGAAGTCTTAGGGAATCGAACCCAGCCACCTTTGACTTCCATCCATTGGATCATACTGCCAAAAACTTTTGTACCAACATAATTAAAATTTTCCTTACTTTGGGAAATATCAAGGCTGCCGGATATTCACAAAAGGATTACCCCATGCAATTTTAGTCAGCGCTTTTTCAGGTCAGTTTCTTATTAGTTTACCGTTTACCGTTGGGTAGAGAGCTACATACCTTCGTCGATGTCCATGCGATCATCGGCCTCCTGCTGACTCCCACTTGGCACTGAACCTCCCTTAGGAACCCCAGTCCCGGGGCTGAGCTGCACTCCACCGTTCGCTTGATTACTTTGTCCATTTTTTGGGCCAACCAAAACCGCCGAAGCCATCGTTTTTCGGACCTTGTTTGACCGGCTCGCAACATCCAGAGGAGCACTGGAATGCACCATACCGCTGTTGTCAAACGCTCCAATTTTTCTGGCAGGGGCACCATCACCAGGTCCAGGTGCAGGGGCACTGACTTGCACCACCCCTCCTTGGTTGTCCGATCCACTTGGAGCGGCAGTAGAAACTCCTGGAATCACATTACGGGGTAAGAAGGTCAGGAATGAACCAAACATATGGCAACCCCAAAACAAACGATTTCTGTTGGAATCACTTTCTCATGGAAGTTGTATTTATGGAAAATCAATGCTGCTGCATGTGGGATGCTGAATGGGGGTTCAGCGATCATAGGGATTCGACATCCAACAAGAACTTCAGTACAACTCCATATCACAATTGAAGAATACAAGTTCTTTTGGAATTAGCTTGGACTGTTCTGTACTTCGTGCAGCACACTCAGTAATTTTACGTCACAAACTTTATAACAATGATGTACGTTTTCCCTATGGCTGACACTAGCTTGCAGTTGGTTCTTTCCAGTTCAGAACCCCCCAAATATCCCAAAACAGTACAAGCTTACCAGTAAAGGCATGGCATGGTCCAGATTGACCGGATGTAGAGTCTTCGACGTTGGTATTCACGACACTGCCAACACTGTTTCCAAGCCCTCCAATTTGTCTGACATAGGCACCACAACTGGGGCCACCATCACTGACTTGCACACCGCCTCCTTGAACATCAACTCCAATGCGCTGGGCAGCAGAAACTCCTGGAATCACATAATAGGAAAAATCCAGCAGTTTAGAGTCTGACATACAACACATTGTGAACTGGATATCACATACTCATGGAAGTTGCGGTTATAGGAAATCAATGCTACAAATAGAATGCTGCGGGTCTGAATAAAGAGCCCCTCGGGGAATGGGGGCTTAAGCAATCAGGGGTATTCAAACCAAACACTTCCGCAAAACAGTGCCATATCAGCACAACTATATGCTGCAATCAGAATACAGAATTTCCCTTGGAATTGGCTAAGGGAAATCAGTCATGGCCAGTTCTGTACTTCATGCAGCACACCACAGAATTCACTGTTGCAAAGTTTATAACAGTATATACAAAGAGAAACTCTCAGAACCCAAAATAGAGCTTACCAATCTGAGCAGAAGGGCAGACATAGTCATCTGATCCGAATCTGATTGCCCTTTTTCCCTTGTTGTCGACCGCACCGGAAATGGGATTTTTTGGGTGGTGCTGAGGAGAAGCTGGCTGCCTGTCCGGATCAGAAGGACCACCTTCTGAACTTTTTCCCTCGATCCTCGGTAGTTGTGACCGATCCTGGATGGCCACCCCGCCGGCATCCACCAGGTCGTTGAATTTCTGCCAGTCGACCCTGGTTACCGGCGGGGTAGACACATCCTCCTCGTCGGCGTTGTCTTGTGGAGCGCTGCTGATGTCGCAGGCACTCCCCCCCTTGATCCTGGGCAGCTCGCTGTGGTTTTGGATGGCCACCCCGCCGGCATCCACCAGGTCGTTGAATTTCTGCCAGTCGACCCTGGTTACCGGCGGGGTAGACACATCCTCCTCGTCGGCGTTGTCTTGTGGAGCGCTGCTGATGTCGAAGGCACTCCTCCCCTCGATCCTGGGCAGTTCTGAGTGGTCCTGAATGGCCACCCCGCCGGCATCCACCAGGTCGGTGAATTTTTGCCAGTCGACCCTGGTTACTGGCGGGGTAGACACATCCTCGTCGTCCTGGTTGTCGTGTGGAGCGACTCTGATGGTTAGCGAGGGGAAAGGAACGACATCTGCGCACGCATTCACATTCACATTCACTGGTGATGAGATTGCCACCTTAGAAAGTGAAATTCCACCCAGTGGTCGACTTGTCAGGATGAACTGACTGCTGATTTATACCAGTTGTCTTTATGTTATGATGTTAATTTTTACTTCTTCAGAATTTTCGTAGTGACTGTAGAATTTCATGCAATTTCAAGAAGATTTCCGTTCCCTGTGGTGATCTTAGGGATCAGGAGCATTCCTCTGCCCCAAAAGACTTGAAAAGCCAGTTGAATTCCAGTGGCTTTCCCTTGAGATTTACGGAGTGACAAAAAGGTGTTTTCAACTGCCCCCTTTAAAAAAAGAGAGCTGTAAATCTCATATATTTTTAAAATTGGGGCCGGATAATATTTATGATTAACCTACCAGGAGGAGGGGCATCTTGGGGCGGCTGGTTCTGACCCACTTCGAACAGCCTGCACAAGTTGATGACCTAAAAATGCACACCAAACCAAACCATTACTTTCCATCAAATTCACAGAGAAAAATAAGCAAACCAAACCATTACTTTCCATCACATTCACAGAGAAAAATAAGCATGAAAAGGGAGAAATTTCAAGAAAATAATAAGAGAAATCGATGCAGTGATATATGTATATTTCATATTATGCAAGGGGGTTGGAGTTATAACTCTTCTTGGTCAGACCTGATCGCCTTGCAGGAGGATGAGTTTCTGGCGGCCGAAATCGGGGAGCATGGGTCTGACTTCGCTCATTGGAATCCGCTTCTTAAGCGCCGGAGGAATGACGCGCACCTGCGCCGGAAACTCGCCATCCCAAGCGCTCGGCACCAAGTTTTTTTGCCCGTGACACGCCGCATGAAACATCCCGACCAGGACGTTCTCTTCTTCATTTAGCACAAGCAAAGGTGCGCCGGGGCACACTTTTTCAACCTGCGCCAGACTGTCGATCTCCAGTGCGAAGAGGTTCAGCTCCAACCACTCCGCCTCCGTGGAACTCGTGCAACGGAAAACGAATCCCGATGCTCCACCATCATTGAATCCGTCCCCACTTCTCTGCTTTCCTTCATATTCGTCGTCACTCTTGTCCCTGGGCTTGTCCCTGACGCCAGGTTCGCCAGTATCTCTGACACCGCTCATTCTTGCTCGCTCGCACGTCCGTCCGTCCGTTAGTGAAGGGCTGACGTGTAGACAAAAGGTAGGAGGAAGTGGTGGTGGTAGGCGCAGTAACCGAATTCGGCGTGGTAGCAGTTGACACGGAGTCCATTCACGTGTCGGACGGGGGACGTGAATGGACTCCGTGTCAACTGCTACCACGCCGAATTCGGCTACTGATTTTGCTCAGTCCAGTTCCACATCATCAACTTTACTTTACTTTTAGAAACGGATGGGTCTGGCTCTGTCGAATTGTGCGATCGATGAAGGCAACGGATCCGTAACTGGAAATCGAGCTTGGGAGTTGCCAGGGAGTTTGTGGTGGTGTTTTCGAAATTAGTCACTGTGGGGGTCCCCCCTTCAGTTCGGGACTGCATTGGAGGGGACCTTTGTGTGCATGATATGATGCATTCTTTCTTGTTTTATTGGTAATCCTTCTTTTCCCTCTTTTTTTTCGGACAGTCCCGTTAAACATGGGTGTTGGTTTGCACAACAAAGTAAGAACTGTAACAAAACCGCCAGTAATTCTTTTTTTTCAATTTCCTTTTCAATTTTTTCATTTTAACTTATTTTTTAGTTATTTTATTTTATTTTTTGGCATGGGAAATATGGGGGGTGGTGTGAATATATATTTTCACCATCTGCTAGAAAAGTGCACTCCATGTATGGAAGTCGACCCTCCATCTTACGTAGCAGTTTCAAGAGCGCAGTATTTGAAGTGGATTCCAGTAACATTCTCACTAATAATTATATAATTTTCACAAAGAAATCTTATAACATTATAATGTTTTTGCAGGCAAACGTTTTGCAACGTTGCCACTTGATGATTTGTTACATAAACAATCCCATCATGAAAATCATATATCCTTCGGCACATTAATGGTCCGTTCTCGAAAATTCTAACTGGATAACCACAATCCATCCCCAACAAAGGATTTTGAGACGAAAAAAAACCTTCCCCAACGGCGCCTTCAAACGCAATTTAAAAAAAAAAAGGTACTCCCTTATTATCCACTTTTTGGCCACAAGAGTTGTACAACTGGTCAAATGACATGAATTAAAAAAAGTTCTCTCTCGTGATTTTGTTTCCAGCAGAGGTACAAAACATTTCTATGTGTTGAACCAATAAAATTGTACATTCAAAATCAAATTGAAAAAACACAGGTGTGCACAATATCAATATTTCAGTGCACACAAAAACTTTTCCCTCCCCCCTCCCCCCTCCCCCCCCCCCCCACATATTGTTAAGAAAAAATCACGAACCGAAAAACAAACGAAAATTTCCTTTCACTCCTTTTTTCCGGATGCCTGGGTAAAGCCAACCCCTCTCAATAAAAAGAAACCAAACCAGACTCTCCGCACCATGAAGGTGAATTTCTTCCCCTCCCCACTGCAAACTGACAACGAAGATAGTTGCAATTGACTTTGATTTTTGCTTTTTGTGGTTTTATCCTTGCTACTCCATCATTTCATCGTCAGACTTCTTTTTGTCTTTGGATTTATCTTTTTCCTTTTTCTTTTCACTCTTGGTGCCTTTATCTTTTTTTTCACCTCCCTCTGGTAGACACCAAAAGAAATTTCCACAAACTGTCGTCGACCAACAATGGGCACATGTAACAGAATTCACGGGACTGCAAGCATCGCATGCTAACCGACGTCGACCCGTGGAAGGAACCAACTGAAAAAACACACACTCACTCAGCAACATTTTCATAACAAAAAACAAGAACAACAATCAAATGATGCAAAACAAAAAAAAAACTAGTGAAAGGGAATTAAATTAATTAAAATTTGATTAGATTAGGAAAGTCGGAACGGCTGTGCACCTTCTTCTTCAGCTTGTATTGTATTATCCACATGGTTTCTTGTGAATAATGATATTGGCTCTACAAATTTTTAGCACTGATTCTGTTGCATTTTCAAAATGGGTTTCTGGTTGAAAGCACTCACATCGACCGCAGGATCTGCATCGATAACTTCCTGCAAAAGCTCTTCATCTCGAAAAACCTCTTCGAAAATCCCCACCAATGTGTCATTGCCTAGATGCATTCAAACACCAAGACGATCAGCTGGCAATGCTCAGAAAGCCATTCCCCACCCCATCCTTTCCCCATGAAACAAAAAACATCAATCACCTTCAGGAAATACAGAAAGCACTGTAACGTTCGCAAGCCTGGTGACATCCTTTGATTCAAGCACGGCAAGTGCAATAGCCTTCAGTGCGACAACATCTGCATCCTTTTCTCTGGTCTCTGTCTTCTGCAACACAATTTCCCTGTCTGCCTCTACAAAGGTGAGCCCCCTTGCCAGAGGCACAGGATCAGGAGCAAAGCTCAGCAGTTCTACTACCACATCCTCCTTCGCCTCTTGCACAGCATCTCGGACATTGGTGGTGACTTCCTCTGGCGCTTCAGGAATTGGGCGACTGGGTCTGCGTTCCACATTTTCACCGGGAGAGCTCTGTGGACCAGGAGAAGGGCCTTCAGCATCTCTGGATGATGGTGCACCCCTTGGAGGTGCCGCTAATGGCCTTGGAGCAGAACCTCCCTCCATACCAGGAGATGATGAATCAGGGGATGGAAGAGGAGATCCCTCCATACCAGGAGATGATGAATCAGGGGATGGGAGAGGAGATCCCTCCATACCAGAAGATGGTGGACCAGGGGATGGGAGAGGAGATCCCCCTATACCAGAAGACGATGGACCCGGGGGTGGTAGAGGAGGTCCCTCCGTACCAGAAGTCGATGGACCTGGAGGTGGTAGAGGAGGTCCCTCCATACCAGGAGATAGTGGACCAGGGGATGGGAGAGGAGGTCCCTCCACACCAGAACGTGGCGGACCAGGGGACTGGAGAGGAGGTGCCTCCACACCAGGAGATGGTGAACCAATGGATTGGAGAGGAGGCGCCTCCACACCAGGAGATGGCGGACCAGTAGATTGGAGAGGAGGCGCCTCCACACCAGGAGATGGTAGACCTATGGATGGGAGAGAAGGTGGAATAGAATTCACAGACGATGAAGAAGCAAATGAGAGAGAAGGCTGACCTTGTTGTCCGTCCATAGATGGAAATGGTGTAAGAGGCGATGATCCCTCCACTACAGATGGCAGAAGTTCCAAGGTCCCTGATGGCGTAGAGGAAAAAGTTGACGCAGGTTCCAAGGTCACAAATGGTATAGGAGGCAAGTTTGGCACAGGTTCCAAGGGGACAGGTGGTACAGGGCGGAAGGGTCTCAATACTTCCAAGGTCGGGGATGGTGGATCCAAGGCCAGTGGTGGTGTAGGGGTGGCCACTTCCTCCATGGTCAGTGATGCTTCTTCCACGGTCAGTGATTGTGTAACGGTAGAGGTGGTCACTTCTTCCAAGATCAGCGATTGTGTAGGGGTAGAGGTGGTCACTTCTTCGGTGGTCAGCGATTTTTCTTCCAAGGTCACTGTTGGTGTCATAGAAGAGGGGGCCATTTCTTCCATGGTCAGTGGTGATGCAACGGTAGAGGGGGCCACTTCTTCTATAGTTTGCGATGGCTCTTCAAAGGTCAGTGATGGTGTCAGGGCAGAGGGGGTTGCTTCTTCCATGGTCCGCGATGGTTCTTCTGAGGTCAGTGTTGGTGTCAGGGCAGAGGGGGTGGCTTCCTCCATGGTCTGTGGTGGTTCTTCTGACGTCAGCGTTGGTGTTAGGGTAGAGGGGCTCACTTGTTCCGAGGTCAGTGATGGTGTAAGGGCAGAGGGGGTCGCTTCTTCCAGGGTCAGCGATGGCTCGTCAAAGGTCAGTGGTGGTGTCAGTGTAGAGGGGCTCACTTGGTCCAAGGTCAGTGATGGTGTAAGGGCAGAGGGGATTGTTTCTTCCATGGTCCGCGATGGTTCTTCTGAGGTCAGTGTTGGTGTCAGGGTAGAAGGGGTCGCTTCTTCCATGGTTTGCGATGGCTCGTCAAAGGTCAGTGATGGTGTCAGTGTAGAGGGGCTCACTTGGTCCAAGGTCAGTGATGGTGTCAGGGCAGTGGGGGTTGCTTCTTCCATGGTCCGTGATGGTTCTTCAAAGGTCAATGTTGTTGTTAGGGTAGAGGGGGCTACTTCCTCCAGGGTCAGCGATGGTGTAGGGGTAGAGGAGGTCCCTCCTTCCATCGTCAGTGATGGTTCAGGGGTAGAGGTTCTCGCTGCTTTCAACATCAGAAATGGGGTAAGGTTACCCCCATCATATAAGGTCAGGGTTTCTTTTCTTTGACGAAGTTGAAGGCGCTTGCATCTTTGAATAATTAAACATTGTGGACACACGCAGGTAGTTTTTTCCGCATAGAAGCCCCAATGAAACGAATAATTAGGGTCAACATTTGCAAAGAAGAAGACATCCAATGGTGTGCATCTCATGCTTAGCTCCACAGCACCAGCATAGAACACTTATCGGGGTTCTCTCGAGGCTTTTGCTTGAGTCAATTGACAAACTTCCTGGACAAGGAGTCATTTATCTCCCCAAATGAGGATTGCCCTTAATGTGCTTAACATCATTTTTGAAATTTAATGCTTCCATTGAAACACCACTCACCAAACCCAACACTGCCATTGTCCAATTCTTGAGAAAGACTCCTCCTGGGTCCATTTCTTCTACTGAAGCTCCCTAAGCCTTCAGCCTCTTCCGCAAGCAAAAAGATCACGACGGCTATCGCCAAAGTCGCCTGATACGTCGACATCGTTGTGCGTGAATCTACAAGCGATTTTGGAGGAAGTGTGAGGCGACCTTTGGCTGGTCGTGAGCGAATCTGCCCACCACTGTCGGGGAGGGTTCGCACAATGTGTTTCGCAATTTCGCGCAGGTCATGATCGTGGAAGAGGTGGTTGCTGGGTGTATTCGTGACCAGTATTCGCCCGGTTCTGTCCGACGTGGAATCTCAACACGTGCCGCGCGTTCCAATCCTTCTCTCGAGCTTTCAGTGTTGTGTTCGTTGCCTCAACGGTCCAAGAGGCTTGGCCGGCCATGGCGATGTTCCCCACGTGGCCTTAACATGCGGGCGCTGATGTAAACGTCAGTCTTGAGTCTGTAGAAACGAGATTCTTACAACTCAGAGCAGAAGAACGACAAAGTTTTGTCCCTTGAACCCTTTTCCCCTCCACTCCCTGCGAGTCTCTGTTGCTCCCCTCTCCTATTACATACCTCGTACCTAACCCCACCAGATCATACCTCGTACTAAGACTGACATAACAGATATTCCTTCGAGGAATAATTTTTACACATCCTGAGATGGCACCAGAAAGCTGGACGTCCTGGTGTGGAAGGGAGAAAGTCGTTTTCGAAGGGTTAATACAACAATGGCAGCGCCAGCTACTTGGTTGACTGCCCCTGGGATTCCCCCGCTTTCCTCAGCTTTCTGAAATTCTACCCACGTGTTTTATTAATTCTACGAGTGGGGAACAGGGTGGTGTTTTGGGTGCCAAGGTTGGAATGAGATTTTCTTTAAGAGATGGCACCCCGAACATTAACGTAACAAGACACCGTTTCTTTGTTTCTTAACAGCAACGCCGGTCCCCCTTTGGGGCCGACGCTCAACTCCATACTGCCCCCCCCCCCCCTTGTGTACAGATCCCACAATCCAAACCCCCAACCTGGTTTACTCTCGGAAACAAAACGCATCTAGGCAAAGAATCGACACTGTTGTGTCGTCAAGGTTCACTTCCGGAACCCGATTCGCCTGGCCTGATGTTCCAATGCCCAGGGTCCCAACCGTGCTGATTTCCCCATTTGTACATTTCTTTGAGACGCTGCTCCAACACGCCCTCTTTCACGAGCCTGTGATACACTTCGTAGATCTGCAGCGCGGTTCGGGCGTCCTCTATCGAATCGTGCGTGTTGGACTGGATGTCCAAGCCCAAGAGATACGACGCCAAGAAACGCAGACTAAACATCCTGTGCCGCTTCAAGTGGAACAGCTCCACGGTGTCAATAATCTGAGAAATGCCACACAAGGTCGTCAAAAGGCAGGCTCACCAGCTGGACAGAACCCAATTCTCAATTGCGGAAACAGCGTCTTCTGGTGTCAATCATTATCAATGTTTTATCAAAAATTGCACAACCTGCGTCCGCACCTGGTTCTGTGGTACCACGATGTTTATTATTCTGAAGTCCTTCTTGAGCCCATGGCCAACGAAGACGCAACCGCAGTCCACCAAATACCGCAACTTAACGTAAACGTGCTTGAGCGTGGTCAGGTAATGCTGGGAAGTGTTGACGTCCAAGTCCGCCTCGACCAGGCCACTGAACCGCGTCAAGTAGTCTTGAACGCTCTCCAGAGGGCGGACATAGTCGTCTATGCAACACACCCCAGCCATGGGACCTTCCCCACGAACCACACTCACACGACCAAGAATCATCCTGCAAACACAACCCAAAAACTCACCCACCGCAAGGAAAAAACAGCACACGCAATCCTTGTAACGCATGTCGTCATGCGTTACCCCAGGTAACGCACACACGACAGCTGGCTCCAAACACTGCACCCTAGCTTGAGAAGTGTGCGGCTGGTGACGAAAGATCACTTCACAAAAAATTGATAATGAATCGAACCACAAATTTGGACATCCATAATTTGTGGATGTGTTTTCGTGTCTGTGTTACCTCGCAGTAGCTTCTTTCTTGAAGCTCGCCAGTCCCACTCCCGACAGAGGTCCTTGCACGACGAATTCGGCGTCCAACCCGAATAGCATTCCAGGTTTGGGTACCTCAACATCGAATTCCAGCGGTTTGAAAGCCCCGAATGCAGAGCGTGCATTCAGGCCTTGCAGAGGCCGAGACCGACAAAGCTCACTAAACTCCCAGTGGTCCAGCACAGGCACCAGCTCTAGGGGGGACGGATTGTGCAATTTTTCCAGACTCGATCTCTGTTTTTTTCCCACAAGAAAAAACACAGTCCCATTCACTCCAGCCACTAAAACAAAAACACGTCCCAAGTAACTTCAACACTGAGTATTTCCATCTTGCATAATTAATTTGGGGACTGGATGTGTTTTTAACAGTGCTGGGTATGTACCTTTGTGTAGAAGAGAAGACAAGGCATTTTCCTCCCACCGTAAAGTTTCCTGACCTCATCAGCAGTGGTAAAAGATAAAGAAAAGTCGTTGATCAACAGCCACTGTTTCTCACTGTCGCTCAAGCCCGAGGGGGCCAACCCAGACCCACACGAACTCTTAGGAGAGTCTGGCGATGAAGATTCCCCGGAGGCCCCCGAATCTAGTCACAAAAATAAAAAGCCAGTCAGAATTGTATGAAATGAGAAGCAGCCCAAGATTCTGGTTTGCTCACACAAAATGAAAGAGAAAGTGTGACGTCACACTTCCAAAGGAAAAGCTGGGTGTTCCTTCGACCAGGAATTTGCGTCGTTCGATATCCTGTCTGGGCGATCCAAAAGAACCAAGGTAACTTCCCCTTTGTGGAATCGACTTTAGGCCAACAACAGGACCGGCAAAAACTCCACCACACGACACCAAAGAAACAACAGAAACAGATAAGCATTGACAAAGCGGGGGGGCCACCTTGACCTGCTGCCGAGCCTGCAGTCCCTCTATCCGCATCCAGAATTCCCAAGACATCATCCAGAGTGTCAGGAAGGAGGGCCGCCTGATTGGAAACCGAATCGTCCGAATCCGTTTGAGAAAGTGCTCTCACATCTTTAGTAGTGGACACCGATTCCCCGCCAGCCATTGCCCTGCTGGAGTTCACTCCGCTCGTTTCAGCAAACGGAACTGTCGTCGGGGCAGGGATCTCTTCCACTAAACCTTGCACTCCCTGATTCCGCTGCATGTAGGGTGGCAGGACCTGGGTAACATGGATTATGAAAATCAACTCTCAAAGCCCCGAAAACAGACATTTTTCAAGGGCTGGAAAAGGAAATAAATCTGTTTTTGTTTTTTTTTTCGGATTTTGTTGAAATTACCTTGACATGTGCCACCAGATGGCCTCGTCCATCAAAACTTTGAGGAGCTTGCACCTGGGCAATCACCCCAGTCAACTCGTACACTCCCACGCTTGTCAATTTGTTGCCAAGTCCACAGGAATCCCTGAACACATCACTAGTCCCAAAAAAAAAGAGACAATTTCTCTTCTTCACGTCATTCCACTCCATCCACAGAGACCCCCATGGAAATCCAACAACCCCCGTTCAAATTCTTTAAAAAAAGAAAGGAAAACACCACGAAAAAAGAGATGAAAATTTACCTGGAATCTGGTTCCTCCAGGTCGGCAAGCTCTTCTTCTGTCAGACCTAGAGCTTCCAACGTTTCTCCCTCGGTCACAGCCACTTCCCCCCTGTCCCCCACCTGTCTGACAGCAAACATGGACGGAATCCAATGGCCCTCAGCCCGCCCCGATGCTGGTTCCGTTCCCTTCCTACAGACAGGGATGACAGTGCCGTCCGAACAACAGCAATTCGCCACCAGCACCTGGAAAACAACCCAAAACAGGATGGTTCTCAGGGGGGGGGGGTCAACCTTTTTCCAGTGGTTTGAAGTGCTGCAAGAGATGCTTCAAGGATCAAACAAAAAACAGCACAGGGGGGAGGGGGGGGGACATTTTTCCAGCAGTTTGGAGTGCATCAAGAGAGGCTTTAAGGCTCAAACCAAAAAAAAGAGTTTTACCTGGGGCAACTCTGCTGGCACCTTCGTTTGCCTCACTTGTTGGTCCCCATGGCTTTCGTCGAACCATGCCTGCAACACACAGTCGCTCTGGAGCGATGCTTGGAGCATATCCGCAAAGCTCAATATCCCAGGCAACTCTCCCTCCAACTCCTCTACACATGATAGCTCTACCTGGGACCACAACAGGGGGAACACAATGGTTAAAAAAAAAGCTGCACTTGCACTTGCCATGCATGTCAAGACCTCCCCCTTCATGGGTTCAACACGAAGGCTCACCAAATTTCTGAAAGGGTTGGATAACTGGGCAATATATATATATATACGGATTTTGTTTTTCATACATCAAACACACACACACACACACACACACACACCGATGTGCAATTTTCTTGCTGAAATTTTTGTTTTGGCATGTTCAGCTTAAAAATTTGGATGCTCTGGATCCTACTCACCAAAAACGAAGTCATCGTCTGAGTCCGCTCAGATTTTTCTCCATTAAGACATTTTGTGTGAATGCGAGTTTTCACACCGAAGATATTCTCACTTGGGCTCCCTGCACCACCCTTATTGCTGTTGCAATTTCTCCACTCCCTGAAAAGACAATCCAGGGGTTGGGGCATTCCTTTGTGGAGAGTTTTTTCCGACCCAGCTCAAGCCCCAGCCAACTGATTTTTTTCTTCTCTTTCAAAAAAAAAAAAACTTCTCTGAATGATCAGATCCAGACAGCGGCTGACCTATGAAGTCGCTCGATCATGAATTTGTATAGACTTGAAATTTTCTCGGCCTGTGACATCTCTTTCCTTGCACTGTCCCCATCCAGCAACCCCAGGGCACCAGCTTCTTGCACATGATGCAATGCACGTAGCAAGTTGCTCGCCTGCATATTCAACCCAACCACACCCCCACAGAAATAAAAATTACAAGTTAAAAAACCCCTGAGTTTCTCTCTTCTATCTCGTCCTTTTTAATCAAATTTTGCTGCATCGACACTTCTGAAAATCCACAGCAAAGTGAAGCGAAACATGTTTTGACCAAGGACGCTGTTGTATAATAGGAAGAAGGGGGGATCTGTTGATGTTTTTGATCTGTTTTTACCTGACATGGTGTGGATGGAGCATCCGCAAGCATTCTAAACAAGAACCCCATTTCATCCAACAGGTTGATTTCTTGGGACGCATCCGGCTGCCTCTCCAGCAGCGCTCTTCGCATTTCTGGCTGGAAATATAAAACCTGCACCCCCCCAAAAACACACATATCAAAGAAACAAAAGCCGGGCCCTATCCACCCCTCTTGCAAGAAAATCGCTGTTTTCGGCTTTCCGCTCGCTAGTAAAAACAACACGAAACTACACCTGAAGCAACGAGTTGCAGTACGAGTTGGTGATTCCGTTTTCGAGGCCAGCAAACTTGGAAAAGTTGTACAATCCAAAATTGAATTCTTCGAATCGCTTGGTCCCCGGCCTCTTGATCTCGACAAATCGATAGACGACCGGCACCCCGCTTTGGGTTTCGTTGTTGGCAGCCGTCGGCCCCAGTCCTTCCACTTGTATTGCCTGCATGGCCTCAGCATTTCTTTCCACCCTGGCGTTTCGAAGTCCCCAGATTCGTTTTGTCGCCAACCCCTTTTCGAGCGAATCGCGATATTCCGGATTGGGGAGGTGGCCGATGAACTCTGCCTGCACACCATGCGACATTATCCAACGCCCGCTCTTCTGTTTTAACGTCACGCCCAAAAGTTGCATGCAGCATTGCCCACTTCTCTATGGAGATGCAGTATTAAATTCCATTCCATTATGTTTTCGTTTTTTTTTTTTTTTTGGGGGGGGGGGGGGGGGAAGCAAAACCACACTTGACTGTTCTAAACCACACATGTTGTGAACCATGGGACATGACCAGGCTCCTACCCGTTTCAAATTTCTCAAGATCGATTCGTCCACGATTCGTGGCGGCCTCCCGACATCGATTATCATCGCAGGATCCCAGTCAGATAGCAGCCTCCCCGTTATGCTCGGATGTTGGGCGACCATGTGGAAAGGCTCCCCCTCCCTTAATGACACAGATGCACTTGGATTACAGTGAGGTCTCGAGTGTGGGGCCGACATCAAATTGACCGCCGCGTGTTTTGAGGCGGCTTCCAGGCGTAGGACTCCCCTCCCGCCACCGATCGCTATGAAATCCCCCGACGATGAAATCGCAAAACTCAAAAGCCCAGATCCGTCTGTATTGACCTGACATGAAGAGCACACCCACATATATGGAAACAAAGCAAAAAAAAGCTTTTTTTTTCTGATCGACAGATTTTGCTTGCTGTGAGCAATAATGACAGATTCTGAAGGGAAAAAAACTGGTGGAAGGACTAGATATGCATGTAAAGTGATTGAGGTGTTCTTTCTTAATTTTTTTTTGTTTATTGGGAAAGGGGGGAGAGAAAATTTTTACTTTACTTTACTTTAAAAAAAAAATCCGCGATGGGTGAGGAAAGGAAAAAAGAAAAAACAATCAGGAGGAAAAAAAGAAGCACAGAGGAATGATTCTTTTGACATGTCTGTGGATCAAGTTTCATCCCTCCAACCTTGAAAGTTTGCGGAGGGCTGTCTGATTGGATCTCTTGCAGGCTGATGATGTCTGACGTGGAAGCGACGACCAAGGTGCTGGAGAATTTAGGGTGGAATGCCAAATAGGAGGGGCCGGCAGGGAACAAGACGCTCGAAATATTCTGACGCAACGATCTGGCATCGTACACCTGCACAATACACATTTTGAGTATTTCTGTCCAGTTTTTACTGGTCACCTCTTCTGGGGGGTTTTCCCCATAATTTTGCCTTTTCTTCCCCCGAGAAATGCATAACTTTCGTTTCGAATGCATGCAGAAATGGTTGATGTGAGGGACGACTGAGTGCATCCATTTTTGGTGATTTTTTCAGTGGGTTTTGGAAAATGACTCGAACCTACCTTGATGTATGTGTCCACCACCGGTGACCCATTAGGCATATCATATCCACAAGACACCAACAGGTTTTGTTTCGTTGCCATATCCACAATTCCACCTTTGTGACCCATGATCTGATGTCGAACCTGTCCAAGAAAAAAACAAAACCCGTTAATTTCTTTTTTCTTCTTCTTCTTTTTTTTAGAGAGCCTGTATCTATTAAAACTAAACGTCATAAAATTTGTAATGTTCTATTATATTGTTGATTATGAATCCCCCACCTCTCTCGACCAAGCGTCAGTTCTCTACACAAAGTTAAAAACTTGCAAATGCTCGTCTCTCCCCACCCGCCCAAAAAAAAGAAAAAAGAAAAAGGAAACAAAACAAAAAACAGGGGATTTCATATCCCTGTTCCGAACAATGTCCGCCACCACTAAACACCACCACCTCATTCTTTCCCCGAATACTTAATTGTTAATTACAAGTCGTTAATTAATTGAATAGTAATTTTAAACCTTGTGGGAATCTGGTGCATGTTGCTACAGCTGATCCTTCGCTTACTTTGAGGCCGGTCCTTGGATCTACCAACAAAATTCTACCGGAGCTAGTTCCACAAGCGACGAACCCTGGTGCAACCGGCTCCATCACTCCGATGCTCCCCTCCATCAAAGCCCCCTATGAACAACAATTGATTCTCTTGAAAAGAAGTCGACAACCGATGAGACAGTTTCATTAGCTACCCAACGCTTCTTCTGCCAGTCACTCGCCCGTTATAGACATGTGAAGGGGGACATCAACCCACCACTCCCATAAAAAAAAGAAAAACAATTCTGAAAGTCACAAAGCCAATAAACAATTCCACTCCAAAATTTTTTAACGCACGAAGCACACAGCATCGTTTCACTCTGGTTGATTCAAACGGACCAAAACAAAGAAAAAAAAAGCAAAGGCAGAATCTGTCAAATTAAAACATTATAGCCAATTGTGTGGCTGCAACCGAAGGCGATTATATCTGATCCAGAGGTCCACACCCACCCTGTTCAAATACTGCGATGTCCGCAAGTCATAAATGGACACGACACCGGAACCCCTCCCCAACAACAATTTGCTTTCACGAAGTCCGCCGTCGGATGGATCTATCATCATGCTCATGATATCGCC
Source organism: Bryopsis sp. KO-2023 (assembly GCA_030272585.1). Lineage (NCBI taxonomy): Eukaryota > Viridiplantae > Chlorophyta > Ulvophyceae > Bryopsidales > Bryopsidaceae > Bryopsis > Bryopsis sp. KO-2023. The sequence goes on along the minus strand of BSYQ01000004.1, from coordinate 2,758,612 downwards.
CTGCAAATCTTAAAAATAATTAAGCAGCAAAAAAAAAAGATCCCCGATCTCAACAACTCATCGAGCAACAGGGATCGATGGCTCATTGGGGGAAATACATATATATAAATAATGTATTTACGTGAGTTTTCTTATAATGCTCGATAGGACAAGGGAAAATTCAAGAAAAATCTCATCGATGTTTGATTCTCCACTATTTCTTCAGCTGCAATGTTTTCTTCATCGATTTCCTTTGGTGTTTTTCTTCATTTAAAAATCATCCACTATACCTTGAGATTCAAGAGGTTAAATATGTATGCAGATATATATACATAGCTCACCTCTGCATCTTGTTGCGTGAGTTTTGGGCGGCCGCCCTGGTTGTGCACCCGAATCATGTTGCTGGAAATCGAAACGCAGCCTCCCCTCACATTTCTTATCGCCTCCACCTTCCGTGTGTGCCCCCGAAACCAAGCATAGCTGGTGAGACTCGGGCATTCGTACACATAGAGTCCACCGCTTTTCGTCCCTGTTTATGTTTCAAACAGGCAGGAAAATAATTAGATGCTTTGCAATATTTGGTTTGTGAGTTATGTGTGGTGCAAGAATGTCTGTTTGCGCTGATTCTGATGAGAAAGGTGGTGGTGGCTAAAATCAGAAATTCGACATAATTGAACTGGCGGAGGTACATGCAGATGATTTACGTTTTTTCCTGAAATGTTTCGTTGGCATGGCCTGTGATTGGATGATTCAAATTCGATGGATATCCCTGATGAGGTTTGCTTAGGGGGAATTTGAGTCTAGTTTCATTAATAAGCATCAACAGTATCTGGCACCACCACCAACCACTCATCAATCCATTCATTGAACTTTTTTTTCCCAATTGGATGTCCAGGTTCTTTCTTTCTGTGGATGTCCAGGTTACCCTCGAGGGTGAACAGCAATTCGACACCCACCTGCCCAGAGCATCTCATAATGCTCGTCAAAATGAAGCGTCGTTGCCTGCACACAAGAAACGCCGACCAGTCTAAGCACACGACCGTTCAGCCCAACGCCGAACTCTCCCTCCTCCTTCCCTCAAAACCCACCACCAGCAATGCTTCGAAAAAACGAACGAAGCGCTTAAGTACATGAAACCATTGAGCATCACCCAATTCTCGTCTGTTTACATCAGAACGCAAAAGATTGAGGACAAAACCAGCCTCCGCTTTCGCCACTCACCACTTCTCGAATCCGAGGATGGAGCGGAAGGGCCGCGACCTCGGACAGAAAATCGTTGTTCGAATACATACTGGCTGCCGTTCGCCAAATACAAAAAACAAAACACGCGCTCCAACAGAAATAACTTTATAAGACGCCGTGACGGCCCCCCAACCCCTCTCCTTTTCCCCCCGAGCGTGGATGCGCGCAGGAAGCCTGGGGCCAAAAAAAACCTGTCGTCGTCAGACTCCCAATGTAAAGGCGGCTCTTCTCAGGCCACCGCCACTATTTGTCACATGACCCGTGGCAGTGCCAGCTTTTTCTTTTCGCAACACAACGCTTCGTAGGGGGGGGCTGTCACTCAGGGCTTCCTCAGGTGAGAGGGAAATTGACCTGGGTTGGGTGGGATTGGAAGTGTGATCTAGCATACGACACACCATGTATGTACAATGGACGCGCTTACCTCACAAAAATAGAAACTCGTCAGGGGGTGACGAAACCTCCAACCAGCCTCCAGGGACCATGAGTGTGCTCACTGGAAGAGTGAATTTCACACAGAGCCACAAACCAAATTGGAAAAAACAACAACAAGCAACCATCCTCAGTCGCCTTCGACGGAGCGAAAACACGCACACAGTCGGGGTTGGGTGGACATCCCATCCCCCCCCCACCAGTTTCGCCACTCCTGCTCGTGCATGTTTATATTGTAACGTAATTTTGTTTAATTTTGGGGGACTTCTCAGCTTCCCTTCAACACCCAGACACTGTGTGCTGGCAGTGACATCGAATCTGTCGAAGCCAACCTCACTGTTCATTGCCACCCCCTCTCCGCACCGCTGCGGAACTCCCTTCAAATTCGTATTCATCGTTCTTGACGCGCGCGCACCGGGACGAGCAAACCTGCTTGACTGTATATCGCGAAGCGAGGTGTCACTGCCTATGCTAGTACTTTATCTGCTCTTTGGGGTTTATCAATCGCTGTCCACACAAACGGTTGGCGAACTGAGTTGTGCCGACTGTCGTTCGCTCCGGAAGGTGTGTTGCTCAGCTTTTGATTCTTTTTTTGACCTTTCTTCTATTTTTTGAAGTTTATTTCGCCAAGGGAGGGGGGGGTTGGGGATTTGAAGGGAGAGTTTATAAACTGGGTGTAGGGCTGGTTGAGGGGAAAAAAAAAGTATGAAAGGATATATTTTTTTTGACAGGTGCATATAGTGTTTTAAGAATGGCAGACATGATATTTGCTGTGTGCGATTTGGGAGGTATGAAGCGCTCCAGTGGCCAGTTCGATGCGATGGTAAGCAAAAAGGAAAGAAGAAAATCGATCAGTTCGCTTGGCTTATCAGTGCAGAAGAAAGTTTTAATGCAACAATATCGAAAGGTGTTGCAACATAGAAAAAAAAAACATCGATTCGAAAACTCAGATCCGTTTTTCTTCTTGAATTTCTTTCTGGTTGCACTAAAGAGTCGGCCAGCTTCATAGGATTTTTTTCTTTTTTTTTTCCGGAAAAACACTATCAAAAAAATCATTTGTTGTAGGCAAGGACATATACATATATTCGGTGTGGAGACTCCCGCAACTTGAAAATTAAAAAAAGAAAAAGAAAAAATCCTTGCTGTGATGTTTACTTCTCGTATGCTGATGTTAGAAAACTACAGCGCGAGAATGTGTGGGTGGGTGTGGTTTTTTGGAAGTAATTTTCAGAGACATTTTTTTTTCCCTTTTTCGATCAGCTCATTGAAGCACAACTTCATGATTTGAAGATTTCGTTTGAATAACACTCGCGTCTTTTTCTAGTTCTCAAATAATTTTCAGCAGGTTTTTTTTTTCTCCTCTTTTTTGCGTCAGTTTTGTGTTTTCCCAACTGCTGTGCCTTGTCGTTCTTTTTTTCGCCCCCCAGGAAATCGACCTCGCTGATTACCCTTGCTGCTCATCGTCGGTGGCTTGCAGCGGATGGTCTTATTTGCCGGCCGACATGGTGTGCATGATAGTTTCGAAAGCCTTGCTGACCGCCACTTCGAGCGCCATGTCAAGAATGTCCCTGGTGAACAAGCACTGGTGCAGGGAAGTGAGCAAAGCCATGAGAACCCTGGAGCCCAAGCGTTACGGGACGGTGGAGGAAATCTCTCGTTCGATTCGAGCAAGGTTTTCTGATGTCACATCGCTCAAGTTGACCCATGTTCGAATGAGCGTGACCGACGAGAGTCTTTCCAGGATAAATTCGCTGTCGAAACTCACGCGGCTAGACCTGTCGTGGTGCAATGAAGTAAGAACAAAGGAAGGAAACTGTGAAAACTGTGAAACTGGATCCCCCCCCCCCCTCTTTCAATTGTAGGTTTCTTAGATGTGTGGTGTCGAGTCTTATCTTGGATGATGACCCATGTGCCATTGTTTTGTATGCAAATGAAAAAGCAAATTCTTTTCCCGGTAGCCATTCAGTTCGATCCTGCTTCCTGCGAAAATAATTTTTTTCTTCTGTTTTTTATGACTTGATGCAGCAACAATCCAAAGGCCTGGTGACATGGTTCCTGACTGACAATTTTTTTGTATTTATTTTAAGGACTTTTTTTAGTAATAAATTTATGTTTTTTTACCTTAATTTTATTGTTGTTGTTTAATTGTTTTTTTTAAATCAGTTGTATTTTTTTCTTCTTTTTTGGGGGGGAGGGGGGGTAAATGAAAACACATCCAACAACAGCCATCCATCCCAAAATAGAGCAACGGGGGGGAATATTGAATTTCTCGTTCGATTTTGTGCTGTGTTTGACAGCTCACAGACAAGGGCCTCGGAGCGGTCGGGAAAATGTCTGGACTCACGGACCTGAACCTTGCTTGTTGCAAGAAAATCACCGACAGGGGAATCGGAGCGTTGCTCTGGCTCAGAGCGCTCAACACCCTGAATCTGAGGGCCTGCGAAAAAGTCACAAATGCAGGAATCGAGCTGTTAGGCTCCATCTCGTCCCTCACGCATCTGGACTTGTGGGGCTGCGAAAACATCACGAAAGATGGCCTCATTCCTTTCGTCAAGCGTAGGGTGTCCAAGGAAGGGGTTCGGCATCTCAGCCTGAATGGCTGCACGGAAGTGGATTCCGAGTGTCTGGAGAAAATTATCCCCACCATGAACCTGACTTATCTCAACGTTTCACGATGCCAAATTTCAGACGAGTGCCTGAGCTGTCTGAAATCGTCACCGAACTTGACCACGCTGTGCGTGAATCAATGTGATATCACAGACGAGGGCCTAGCCAGGATCGCATGTCTGACGTCGCTGACATCCTTGCGGCTGGGTGGAAACGACAGAATAACCGATTTGGGGGTTGCGATGCTGACTCAACTAACTAATTTGAGGAGTTTGGATGTGCATGAATGTAGACATGGAATCACAGAGGAAGGGTTGATTTCCTTGCAACCTCTGACATCGCTGACTCACATGGATGTCAGCGAGAACGAACGGCTGCCATCAGTTTTGGCTAGATTGTGTAATCTGGCCCCATCTGTGCACTCGTTTTGGTTCTAGGTGTTGCCTGGCCAAGATTCAACGTCGCTTGAGAATGGAGGATGGTCATTCGGGACCTTTCGATGGAAATCCAATACAGATCAGATCGGAAGAGAAAGGAAATTCATTGTTCAATTAAAAGAGTTTAGAGGGAAGAGGGGTGGGGGGCGTTTGTGCCTCTTTGTTTGCTTATTCCACAAGGGATTTCGATTCCGGTCAAGTTGTCTTTTTCTGGTGAGGAGGATCGGGTTGGCATGTAGGCATCGCAGACCTTGTGCCCAGAATCGGTGTAGTTAATCATTATTGATTGCAGAGGGCGAGGAAAATATTTGTCTTGTGATAACTATGGAGGAGGGAGGTTGGTTGGGTTGTATTGGGATGGGTAGCTAGTTGCAGAGTAGACCATAAGTTCGATGTATGTAAAGATATGTTTTCTCTTTTTTTGCTGAAATTCTTGACATTCTTTGACACCAGAAATGAACCCGGATCCACGTCTCAACTTCACCCCCCTACCCCCAAATAAGAAAGAAGGAAAAATATGGAAACATCAAGTCTGCATCTTTTCGACCAGAGGTTCGCCCCCCTCGCTGTGCTCCGTGAAACTTGATCTTCTGGATGTGCGGCCTCTCTCAAATGAGGGCGTCCGTGTTGCAACCGCCTTGGGTGATACCATAACACACTCATTTAACCTCTCTGGATCCTCAGCAAGAACGGGCAAGTTAGATTGCGGCGGCGCCGCCACAATCGCGCTTTCTTCAATTGTTTGAGATTCGGGAGTCTCTTGACCTCCAGACCCCGTGACAACGGATCCCGTGCTCAGCACAGAAGGAGATCTTGCGGCTGCAAGCGCAATCGGGGAGCAAATTTCTTGGTCCTCCAGAGACATCCGAACACTGTTAACGCTTGAGCCACCAAAGCTGCTGTTCCGGCTGGTTTTCCTTGTCAAAGTCACTCGTCTGGCCATGCTGCGCTGTGTGTCCATCATGAAGCTGTTTCTTCTGTTTTTGGGCGCCAGTGGCGGCGCACCGTGATTCTCTTTGAGAGTGGCCGGATTGTCATTCGTTTGATCAGGCGCTTCTGCTGCATGAGATGGTGGTGGTGGTGGTTCTAAGGCCCGAGCGGCGAGTGCTTCCCGTGCACGAAGTTGTTTTTCACCTACATAGCCCCATTTTCTCAGGAAACGTTTCAGAAAAAAAAACAAAAAAACGTTTTATTTTTCCTACACCCATTCTGCAAAGGCCGTCCAGATTGCACCTCTCAACTGCATCTCCAACCGAATAATTGTCTCTTTGGATCTGTCGATGATTGCATCCCGTTGCTTGACATCAGTCTCGCATTGCTGCATGAGCTGGGTCAATTTGGTCTCCTGATGTCTGGACAGCCCTTCCATTTCGTTTCGAAGAGTTTGACATTTGCTCCGCTCCTGAGCACAGCGTAATCAAAAATTGTGACAATATCTACTTTTGTATTCGTTATTTGAAATCAGTAGGACACTGAGTTCACAAATTCCTTTTCAAAAGTTCGTTACGAAATGAAACGAATGCCAGTGAATGTTGGTTTCTTTGTCAGAGAACAGTTTATCAAATATGCAAAGTCCAGGGGGGCTTCTTACCTTTTCGAACTTCACTTGCCACCTTTGATTCGACTGGAGCTCGTCCTTTATAGCTTTGTGATTCGCCTTGAGTGAATCGCACTAAAGTCCACAAGATACTGCGTCAATACTAAAGAAAATGCTCCACTTTCCCCTTTTGAAAAGGAAGTTTTATCGCTGTACCTCTGTCGAGATGAGCTCCAGCTTTTGCTCCATTCTGGTGACTTGATTCAACGCTTCATTTCGTTCACGTTCGAATTTCGCTTTCACTTCAGCCATCTCAGCCTCCAGTCTCCTTTCCAGAACTGCCTTTTGCGCTTCTAGGGCCCTCTACAGACAATTCAAAGCGTTTCATTTGCTGCCTAAGCCCAGCTTTGTTATATTTGCACTCCTTTTTCACAGTTTGCTGCATTCAGCTGAAGAGACCGACAAATTTTCTCACCATACGCTCGTGGACTGCGCTGGATCTAGCTTTCTCAATAACGTCCATATGCTTTGTCCCCAGATCTTTCACCTACGCAGAAATTCTCATGAGTATTATATCCATCCATATACGAGCGCAAGAAGACCCCGAAAGACTTCTTTCGAGCAAGTGCGCCTCGAAACATTCATTGGCTCGCTCACCTTTTTCCTGTACATATCATCGCGAATTGTGATCTCTTGCTGCATGGCCTTGGCGAAAGAGTCACTGGCTAGCTTGTAAACTGTGTAGCCAAACCCATCCTCAAGTTGCCTCGCTTTCCGAATCTTTTCAACGAACATGAAGCGCAAATTGTCGCAGAACCCCTGCACGATCGCTAGTAACGGCTTCAAATCGAAGACTTTCACCGCAGAAATATCCTGTCACGACGCCAAAACAAACAGGTCAGAGGGATATTCACCGACCTGTGGCCTTTCAACCTATTTGTTTGAACTGTCAAACCCACCATGAGCGCCTGACCGTGCGTGTCTTCAAGCCGTTGAACGAAATTTCTCCCGTTGGCATCCATGTTGGAAGCGTGTTCATTCCACAAGGAATGCAATTTGTTCAGAGAAAGCGTGGCAAACGCATCCGATCCTACAGCAGGCTGTGACGCCGCCACTGTCCCAGCAAGGGAGGTCACACCTGGCATATGCACGGATGTTCAGTTTGAGCACCCACCAGTTTTTGAGTGTGGATATCACCCAAGTTCGACTGTCACGGCTCACAGCACACCTACAGGTAGTCCAACACTCTTGCAGTCTTTGCTGGATACGTCTTGAGGAAAATGTAAGTAAGAGGCATGCGGCGAAGCGGACTCGGCACGCATGAAAGGAGACGTTTTCCCGTTCTTCGGTAAGCTCTTGGGAAGCAAATCATCCTCTGGAGCTGGCGGCTCAGCATTGCCCCAACGGATCTGTGCCCACCTCAAGTTGGTTAAAAAGAAAACAAACCCATGAAACTGTCTTTCACCCTGGAGTCCCAGGGCCTGGTTCTGTGGAGATGGCTACCTTCGAGGCAGCGTCGCTTTTCGATTCTTTCTCTGTTTTCTTGCTTTTCGTTTCGACTTCGGCGTCCTCCCTTTCGACATGCTTGCCCACCAGTTCGTTTTCAAACTCATCGAATTCCTCAGAGGTTTCCGTCTTTTCGCTTTCTTGATCAGTGGATTGCCTGGACTGGGGTTGCTTTGTTTTGTTCCGATGCTCGTTCGCAATATCCAACGCCACCTACACAAACTCTGGTTTCATTTCACATGCGAATTCCATTGTTTGGAGCGTCTGCATCCCCCCGTTTATCCAAACACCGACCCACTTTAACGCACGTCGATGTGGATGCATGCCTTTCTATTGAACAGGCGGCCTATACCTTCGAGAGGTTGGCATATGTCGGCGAAGGGGACATTGCAGACAAATACGGAAGGAGGCCACCAGGTCCATCCCTGCCCCGTTGTACTTTCTCCGAATTGATTTGCTCGAAAACAGAGTCGACCTGTATGTTGTTGACCCCCGCAGCAGTCAACACGAAGAAGTGACCATGCCACTGCTGATCCAGAAGCGTTCTGAGAGAAGTTTCCTACCATGCTCCCTGGCCTGGCGTTGGTGCCATTTCGACAGCTGGTTGGTCTCGGTTTGGCGTTCTGCATGGGTTCCTACTGCAAAACACCAAGCATGCACACAAAGATCCAGACTGTCATATGATTTCCGTACGTCAGTTGGACAAATTTGACAGTTTCCCGCACAGTTGACTTTGACCCCAAGGTTTCGGTTGGTTTTCGCGCCAACTCGTGGCCGCCGTTGTGTTCTTATCGTCCCTTTGTATGTCCAGTTGGTTCGTCTAGAAGAACTGACCCTCGAGGATTCCAGATCTAAACGTATAACGAGACAGTGACGGGGTTGAGATCTGTTGATCATTGCTATGATCTCGTACGCAAGATGTCTCCCAACTGCCGGCATCTGCTCCAAAAGTCTCCAAGCGAGACCAAAAATGAAGATGTCTGTGAACGCCACTACACAGCGAGGTCCGTCGGCAGTCACCAAAAACAAAGGACGTGTGTGGATCCTACTGTTTCTTAGACGTCAGCGTTGCAATAACATGGCCGTCCTCGACTTGCAGAAGCCCGGATACAAAACGTTGCCGTGATCGGAGCTGGGCTCGGAGGACTGGCCGTCACTTATCACCTCCTGGTTAGAGTCGGCACGTTTCTTCGGGTTGGTGGCAAGGGTTTGACGTCCGGAAAATATTTGATCTGATGTCCATCCTAATGCGCAATGCAGGCAATGGGACGAAGGATGGGGGAGCCCACTTCAGTAAACCTATATGATGCACATGGAATCGGAGCAGGAGCCTCCGGAGCAGCCGCAGGTATATTGCACCCCTGCTCGCCTAAAGGAAAGGTCAGAAAACTGCAAAGAGAGTTTGTCAGACAGGACTCGCATGGCATTTCCTGGACGTCTGGAGGCCCATGTGCCTGGCGATTTCAATACGGCTTACAGTCTGCAATTCCAATTTCGTCCCCAATCATGGATTGTGCGATTGTGCTTTTAGGTGACTTGGAATGGGGTTCCTGCTATGGCCGCTGCTTTGAAACTCATACATGCTGCTGAACTGGCGGCACAGAGAAAAGGCTGTAAGTCGGATGCTTTCATGCACCCCAGCAATCCATTGTCTTCCACCGCTCCAGCATAAAGAATGTGATTTTTTTGCCCACCATACTTTTTCAGGTGAGTTACCGATCTGCTGGAGGAATGGGGTCATTCGAGTGGCAAAAGATTCAAAACAAGTGGAAAACTATCGGGAACTGGGGCTCAGCTCTTCTGCTGTGGAATGTCTGTCGCTTGCAGAAGCTTCTGATCTTGTTCCAGGATTGATACCTCCAGAATTGGACGGTGTCGATGGAGCTGCTTTGTGGATAAAGGAGGGGGCCGTCATTCATCCTCAGAGATACATGCAGTATCTTTGGCATGCATGTGAGGTAAGGATCTTCGATCCTTCATCCTTTTTTTTCTGAAAATGGACCTTACCGGCTTTATGAACAACGAATATGTTTGAAATGTTTTGGCATGGTCTCCCTGGGTGATGCAGGATTTGGTGGAATCTGATCCAAATGGGAAATTGAATTTCCGAACAGAAGCCATAGAATCTCTCGAGGATGTGAAAGGGCAGTATGATGCGATTGTCGTGGCTGCTGGGGCTGCGACAGGGGCCATCAAGGAGCTTGCGGATGAGATTTCCATGCGACTTTGTCAGGTGGTTTCAAGGATGCTCATTCATTGACGGCTCTGTGTGGATGAAAGCACGTTTCTGAATGTGTGATCGTGGAACACAGGGCTACACTCTGGAAATGGCAGATAAGCAACAAGTCCCTTCTTCGCAAGAAATCACTCCAAGCCTGCTGGGAGAACCTTACATTGGATTTCAAGGGTCAGGATCGTTGGTCCTTGGGGCAACCAGGGAGTATGACTGGACGCCAGAAAATTCGTTTCTGGAGGCTGGCGGAAGAGCCGTTTCCGAAAGCGACTGTCCAGGTGCGGTTTCTTCCCTGAAGGAGAGTGGTGCTGGAATTTGGGGTCCTTTGGAAAACTGGGAAGTAGTGAGGATTCGATCCGGGGTGCGAGCATTAACATCCATGACAAATACTGGAGCGATGCCGTATGCTGGAAAGGTGCGTGAGTATGTTCAATACAGCAAGTTTAAGCAATCTCCTCCTGTCCCTTCTGGCTTGTCTGCTGGTTTCATTCACTGGGATCTCTTTCTACTTACCAGACCTCTCCATGGTTGAAATGTCATGCAATCGATCCATCAGAAACATCAGCTCTTCGGCTGCAGGTTCACTTGGAGTCTGTTCAACCGGAATGCTGGCTGGCGACAGGGTTGGGGGCTCGAGGTGTGTTGTACCATGCATGGCTGGGGGAACTGCTTGCAAAGGCAATAATTGATGGAGATGAAGGGATCTTACCTCCAGAGCTCAGGAGATGGAAAAAGAATTAGCTGCACCCCACCATCATCCGAACGCTAATCATCCAGTGTTGTCAAAAGGGGGGGGGGGTTCTTAAACAAATTTCAATCTCAACCATAAGCAGTGGAATGCAGTGGAATTCACAGATTTGGTACCACTAGTTAACAGAGGCAATGGCATGCTGGACGAGCTCGACCAGCATGACTCCACCTTCTGCGTTTCTTCCTCCAGTTGCAGTGTGCCACAGGGAAAAGAGTTATTTCACATTTTTGGCCACCTCATTGGCCATCAGACACTGTGCTTGGGAGCCCACACAGATCCAAGTAGAGTGGCAATGCACCAAGCAAAAGATACTGTATCCTGGGACCCAAAACATCTGTGGCATTCTGGCTCCCATCGGCTTGGAACAACCTGCACCTTATTTGGTGCTCCCTGTTTTGCTAGTGGTTGGCCAATACATCAGCTCCTCGATCACTCAGCCCCCGTGGACCCCAGTTCCGAAGATGGATCGTGACACTGTTGCCTTCGCTCGTGGGGTATTTCTCCTTGACGATGCCCTCTGGCTTGAGTCTGTATTACTTCAGCAATATCGTTTTGTCAAGTGAGCAACAGATCTACCCTCGAAATTATGGCGGCACTGATGTGAGTATCTATATTCCATGCACATTTCTGAAACAAGAAAACTAAAATATATTGATAAGATAGGTTTCATTAAATAATGAACAGAAAATGGAATCCTGGTACAAGCTGTCATCAGTTTACCAAGGGGAGGCGTTTACCCCGAACATTCCGGCAGTTATTGTTTGAGCTGCACGTATAAAGGGAGCACACCACACAGAAAATATGAGAAAAACCCTATACTCTGTTGTTGGCCACTTTTTGGCCTCGAAGAGTTGTGCAGCCACTCCCATGAAAACCACGGCCATTTTGGTTCGTTCCAAGGTGGAACAGAAATACCCAATCGTTACAATACCACAGTTCTTGAGCTTCGCCAGCCTAGCACGTGCCTGTTGAACAAAACTGCACTCGACACTTTTTTTTGCCTTGGGGGACTACTTAAATTAAAAAAAAGGCGCATACTGTGGCTCAATGTGATATCAACAATGAACCACACAGAAAATTTGCACAATTTCATCTACCCACCTAAAACCGTTTGCTTGGCACTCCCAGAAAAAGGATCTAAGAAAAAAAAGCAAGGACCAGGGATGCCTCCCCAAATTTCAGTTTATAAAATATATGCAAAAAAAAAGTTCTTGGCAATCCTCAAGAAAACAAGCCTAGTGAGTGCTATCGATCAGCGAGATGCCCTAATTGGACAGCAGTGGTCCGCTGACCTCAGCACCATTCGCACAAATCCCATTTTCATGCACCTGGGGTGTAGTCTCAGGTCCAGAAGCATTCTCCAATCTTTTGCATCCAAATTTAACCATCCCAGCCAGGATTGAAACGAAAGAAGCCACCATGGAAAGAGTGAACAGCCCCACAGAGATGTCAAACCGCAACACCCCTAGGGCCTCCAGAACTTAAACCATAAAGCGACCGTCTGAAAGACTGCTTGAAGTGGGGCCTCCACGAACGATTCGATCATTATCCTTGCATGGAAGTAGCATGGCAAATCAATGCTTGATGTCAGGGAGTTCAGGGGGGAGCCCGTCAAAACTGAGACAAAGCTGAGGAAGTCGACCAAAATTGATCTGAGGGGCAAGACCACGATACTTTTCGCAAACCGACCAGAATACCCAGAATGCTCCAGAATACAGCCATGAGGTGTGAAATCAAGCATCCAATAACCCCGGCTCGGGTCCCACCACGTTGCTGTGCCAAACTCTGGCTTCTTGCACACCAGTCTTTCCAAGGCACCACCCAAAAAATCCGATTGAAACAGCGTAGTGCACCATGACAATCCCCAGCATGATGAAAGACGATGTGGATGCCCACAGCACCACAATCAAAGTCAAATCGGTGGCGATGTCAGCCACAAAGATGATTGCTGGGATCAGTACATAAAACACATAACTGTTTTGGACCTCCGATAACATAACGGACCCCACAAGATTTCGATGATCAATCCGAACAGCACGGGGCAATTCTCGACTTCCTCCAATCTCTGGCCGCACAGAACCACGTCCCCAGGCACCCTACACAGCTGAATTCCGGTATCCAACGCCAAATCATGCAACATGTCCCCATAGGAATTGGGGCATACATCCAGGTGCTCCAAATTTCGCATGCCTCCGAATATCGAGGGCAGCAGGATGTACAAATCTTTTGCCCGGAAGGTGAATCTTTTGAGGGACACCAGTTTGGCCCAGTTTTCAGGGAGGGAGCTTCCGTGGAAAATTTCCAGAACCTGGAGTTTGGAGGGTGCATTTTTGAATGCCCCCGGAACGAAACGGATTCCGAATAAATGGAGCTCCTCTAGATTGGGGGGAAAAACACTCACGTTATACAAAGAAATTCAATCACATATGATGGTGAGCTTGTGGATGTTTTCCAACACTTCCAACCTGTCCAGCAACCCTGCAATAATAAAACGAATTTTCACACACAGTTTTTCATAAATTGCTTTTCGTACCTGCCTCAATCAGACATACACTATGGGAAAACACCGTCTGTGCGATGTACAGAATTTTGTGCGATGTTAGCGCAATTTCGGATCAGATGCAGAAGTGTGGTTCGTCGCTTAGAAAACGGTTGTGGAACGAACGGAAAAAACTGGGTTCGACTCCCAGAAGTTCCTCTCAAATGTAGCCGTGATAGTCGTCGTCGCCACTGTAAAAAAATCGAAAAAATCGAAAAAATCGAAAAAATCGACATTGCCCAGAAAGCGTTTAACTCCTGTGCGATGTAACTGAAGTTTTTGCGCACCTTTCCAGGTTTTTTCACGGGATTTACTTGCCGCATTCAAAACTTCGCCATTCGCTGAGGGGAAAAAACGCTCTTACCGCTGTGCGCGCCGCCTCCAGGTGGTCAGGTGGGGCTTCGCTTCGCTTCGCTTTTTTGTTTTTGCTTTTGTTTTTGTTTTTTTTTTCCCTTGGTGTTTAGTTAAACTGGAACGGGCTCCTGCGGCCCGTTTCCCTGGTTTCGACCCGGAAATTAGTGTGGTGTTTAGTTAACAGGCCTGTAACGAACTATGGGAACACCCATATTGTGCGACGTCTCCCAATACAATCGCACAGAAAACTAAGGTCTCGCATACACGATTTTAGGAATTGCACAGCGTGCAAATGTAATTGCGTCCCCTGTGCGATGTTCTGTGTCCCCTGTGCGATGTTGTGCGACCCCTGTGCGATGTTTTGAACCATATTGCGCGATGCTTTTCCAAACTATCCACAGCCATGTTTTGCAGTAAACACGCGAACATCGCACAGTATACTTTTTCTCCTAAAGGAATTTTGTTTCTAGGAAAACCCTTTTTTTTCCCAGATTTTACGGAGTTTTCCCACCTGTCAGTTATAGCCTAGTCTCTCACCTCTGGCATAGAGGTGGTTGAAAAATCATAACGGATTGTAATTTTTTGTTGTTAAGATTGAAGATCATGTTAGTCTTGATATTGGCGATCGTGGTGGGGGAGCTTGCGGAGCTGGACAGGCTTGTGGGTGCCTTGGGGGGTTTGGAGGGGGGGTCGTTGGAGGCAGTTGGGGATTTTCTCCGGCCTTTTCACCCAGAGACTCATTTGGCGGACTCGTTTGTTCATGTAAGTTTGGAACGGGTTTGAAACGAGTTTGGATTTTGTGTTGACTTCTATGAAGCTATGTGGAGTCTGTTATAATGGTTTTCACTCATTTTCACGATAAAGACGGGTAATGGAGTCCTCACCCGTCAGTTGCATAAAATGGCCCAATCCTGACCTATTGGCGTTGAATTTAGACTTTCCATTCTCGGACCGCTCGGATCTGGGGGAAGGGGGGAGAGATGATTCGAACGGTCGTGGGGGAGAACTTTGAGGATCGAGTGAAGACACTCGAGCCCCTCTTGTTCAGGCTGAAGGAGAAGGTCGTGGTGATCATCGGTCCGGAGGCTGAGGTCGAGAGGGTTCGTTCTTTGTGTGATGTTTTTTTTGCATATTGTCAATACCCGTACTACTATACTCAAAGTTTTTTTGCAACGTACAGGTTTCCAACGTTGCGAACACAGCCACCCCCGCTTCTGGAAAGGGAAAGAAAAACAGGGTGAAAAACACGAAGGGGGCGCATGATGCTTCGCGGAGGACGGAGAAGAAGACTGGCACCCGCACAACCTACCAATGGCCAAACACGACAATGTTCCGATGGCTAGATAACGTAAGCATAACTCTAAGCTCTTCACTATTTTTCATTTTTTTAAACTTGTTTATTTGTTGTCGTTTTTTTCTATAAAGTGACTTGTTCTTTATTGTATTTGGGTGTCATGTTAATAATTTAACAATGTTCTTTCCTTAAAGTTGATTGCAGAGTTCTGGCCGCAAGAGGTCATGCCTGATGGACATCGAACAATGGCGCGAAAAGCTGATTTCGAGAATGGCAATAAAGTAAGTGATAACTTTTAGAACAGTATTCATTGGGATTAAAAGGGCTTGATGCTGAGAGATTAAACTCGAGTAACCGGTTGTTGTGGGGACCCGTGAATAGTACTGCCCGGCCGGTTCAAGCTGTGTAGATCGGAACGTCTGATCGAATCTCAATCAGAGTAAAGAATCCAATCGGAAGGATCAGCGGGGACGTTCGTCTTAGCGAACACGTGCTTCATTTAAACATGTGTGAGATATACAATATTAAGTGTAATGCGTCACTTTTCGTGGGCGAACACGTTCTTGAAAACATTTCTTTGCCCAGGTCGGAGGAACGGTTGTGACGGATACCAATCGATCCTTCCTTATCGACCAAGCCGAGCTGGCCACTTTGAGGATATTCTTCCATGCCGACAACAACCTGGGCGTTTTGGGAACGCAACAAAACTTTCGGATTGGGTGGTCTGTGCTCACGTCCCGGATCAGTCAACGGTAAGAGCAAATATTTCATAGATTAAGTGATAGTTGTTCCAATGCGACTATAACAAATAGGAACCCGAACCAAGCCAATCATGATCTACTAAGTCCCACAAACATATATTTCCTCTTCTTCGATGATTTATGTTTTATGTGAGTTGTTCAAACGTTTTTGTGCAATAGGATCAACAACTTGCGTTTTGGACTGAAGCAACGAGCCATTGGGAAGAGGGGAGGGCTCCAAAGAACGAAATTAGTGGATAACGATCACATGTTTCAAACGGACTTGTTGTGGAAGACGGTGGTGAAAAGAAAAGAAACCCTGTACAATGAGACCGGCGTGACGATCGTGGACTCTCAGGTGAGTCGTTATTAAGAGAAAAAAAGAACAAGAAATCAGTTGTTACGGTCGTAACCACTGTAACATCGGTAGACGTTTCGACTAGAATTCGAAAAACACAGATAATCTCAAATCTTCCTTTCAAGCTTACTTCGTACAATGTTACCACGGATCGGTCCGGATAAATATTAGACCGGGCCGACAACCTTGCAAATAAATGGGTGAGAGAGATCCGGTATCCGATTTTACATGTTTTGTTATGCAGTGTGCTAAGGATTTTCGTGCGATTTCTTCAGGTTGATGACCCTTTCACGGTGACCTCCACCGCCGTTGATGGAGGCGGCCAATCCGAGAGGACCAAGGAAACGCAGCTGAGTGGTGAACAAGATGGGGAGATGCAGGATGATGAGCAGGTTCCGGAGATGGAGAGTGACGACCAGGGTCCGGAGATGGAGAGTGACGACCAGGGTCAGGAGATGGAGAGTGACGACCAGGTTCAGGAGATGTCGAGAGGCGAGGAGGATTTGGCGCCGTTGCCCACACCCGTTTCTCTTGCTACTGGTGGTTCTCGGATCCGCAAGCCCAGTATCGTTCCTCTTGCGACTGGTGGTTCTCGGATCCGCAAGCCCAGTATCGTTTCTCTTGCGACTGGTGGTTCTCAGATCCGCAAGCCCATTACGCGTGCTGCTGGTGGTTCTCAGATCCGCAAGCCCATTACACGTGCTGCTGGTGGTTCTCAGATCCGCAAGCCCATTACGCGTGCTGCTGGTGGTTCTCAGATCCGCAAGCCCAGTAGCCCAGATATGGGTCCCGTTATGGATCGCCTTGAGCGCGAGTTGCTGGTAAAGAGGCCCCAACATGATGAGTCGGATCCCACCCCGGGGAATGAGAGAGGGGTCGAGGGGAAGGCGACTTTGTACAAGCGAGGCAAGGGCTTGAGGAGGCCGGAGAGGGAGGCAGAGAAGAAGAGGTCGAGGACAGACAAGGAGAAGAACAAAAAGGGGGTTCAGAAAAAGCGCAAGACGCAAGGGAGAAAGTGAAAAGGGGTGGTGACAGGTTTCTCTTTCGGTAAAGCTCCTTTCATTTTTTTTTGGTGAGCTGTAACGAATTTTTGTTTTCGATGTGCGTGTGTCTGTTCCTCTTTGTGTGATGATGTGAAATCAGGAGAAAGTCAGGAAGTCGACCAAATTTCTTAAAAAGTGCAAAACAAACACCCTATGATCCTTCCACCAAAACACAGCAAAAATCTAACAAAGCGTAGTCCTCTAAAGATCTCCCCTTCCCCCCCGGAATCCAGGCCAATTTTGCTCCAACCTCCTTCATCTTCTCACCAAAGTTACAAATCAATCCTTACAAACATGAATCGAAAAAAATCTGGACATAGTGCCCACAGAAGCATTCCCCTTGTATCTGCAGAAGTTGAAGAATCTTCAAAATCGCCTGAAATTTAGTTCCTTTCGAAGGCAGCAGAATTCCCCACTCTCCCACATCCAGTTTGTGTCCCTTGAGAGAGGGCACAGTTTCTCTAGCCTTGTTTCTGTGAAGTATGTAGACCTAGCACAAGGGAGCTCGTGCTGAAGCATGTATTGATTTGAAGGATGTAGAAACATGGTGTGTCCATTCCCCTTTAAAAAACACACGCAAAAAGGAGGAAAACTTTTGTTAAATATAACTTTAAACCATCGCACCCGACACTGAGGTGCTTTTTTGCCATGAAAGCTGCTGATCCCTTTCAGTAAAATTCTTCTTTGAAACTCCTGGCCCCTCATTGCCTTTTTCCCTTCAGTTCAAACAATCTGAAATTACTCGTGAACTCTTTGTTTGACGGGGCAACATTCATTCTCAATATACAGAGAATGCCTACATAGGCACTGAGCTCTGATGCAAAATCGAACACAAATAGTACCATCCCGACACAAGCAATGGTTCAGCATACCTCTTGAATGTCAAGATCGAGTGCACGAAAAGGGATAAGTCTTCTGAAACTCGCCTTGTTTGACAATAATATACCCACGTTGGAATTTAGAACTGTGAAGGAGCGAGAAGCAAAACCGCCAGCAAAACCACCAGCAAAACCACTCACTCGACGATGTGACCTCTGGAAACGAAATTTATTACCTTAAAAAGGCTGTTTTCCAAAATCAGCAGTTGTACGGATACCAAAAAACACCGCAAGCTTAATCGAAATTCAGGAGCGAACTTTGATTTTCTGATATTCTGCAATTATGGCTCCTCCTGGTGGCGGCTACGCTCATTTTAGAAGAAGGTCGAAAAACAGCTCTTGTCCTGCGTGTGGGCGACGAATTGGGTGCAAAACCACTTGGATATCTCATAAAAAAAAATGTCGGAGTGTCGAACGTCTCCACGAGATCGTCCGCCAGTGGATTGAGCGTGAGTGAAATGCGATGTTATTCTGTTTTTGTGCAATGTTTTCGAGCTTCGGGGCGTTCTGAAATGAACCGTGTGCGATGCGTAGAGGATAAACCAGAGAAAGACGCGACAGTTGCACAAGGGGACGGGGACATCGCACACGACGATATGAACATCGAAAACAGAGAACAAGAGGAGGGTGGGGAAGAGTACGAAGATGATGGTGACTCTGTTGACGTAAATGAAGGAACCGCTGGTGAGTGAAACGTCTTGCGTGGGTGGTTGTGGGTTCTCTACGTGATATAGGCCCTTAAGGCCGTCGAAACACAGACGCTTCCCCTAAGGGAAGCCACAGGTTCACTAGGAATAAATTTTACAGGAAGGGCCCCTGCCCTTTAATCCCTGTCGTACAATTACCTAATAGTACTACAACCTATCAAACCCACGCCCACTACTATCAACTTGTCCCCCCCCCCTCGAGAGGGTGTCCACACCCGGGACGAACATAGAAAAGAAAGAAAACAAAAAGGGGCGACTAGAAAAGAAACCCAGAAAAACCCCAAACAAAAACCCCAAAGAAACGTCAAACTAAACCACAAATAAACCCACGAAAAATCCCAAACGAGTCGGATGAAAAACTCTCCAATAAAACCCCATCCTGTCTCGAGGCTCGGTCTCTAGCTTGGTCTCGTGCTTGGTCGGGTGCTTGGTCTGCGTTTTTCTCTAGCTCCGGAGGCCATCTCAGCCGGCATGCTCGGCTGGTTCTGCGGCTGGTTTCATCACCAAGTCGATCGGAGGCTCGTCCCAAAGACAAAAGCCCCGTGATGGACTCCTGCTTGACTCGGAAGGACTTTTTATCGTCGTCCCGTTTTTGGGTCTTGCTCGAGTTTTGGTTCCTGAATTTTCCTTTGTCTTTTCTTTTGCTTTTTCGCCAAACTTTTCTCCAAGCTTGTCTCCTAGCTGTGCGTTTTTCCGCAAGCTTTTGTCCGGTCTTTTCTTCGGTCTTTTCTCCGGTCTTAGCCTGGTGTTCGTCCTACAATGGGTTTCGGCATTTCACGTACCGAGAATACACAGTCGAATTGATGTGGGTTCCGCATAAGCGCGCTAGGCGTATTAGCTCTGCGCCTTAGTGAAGAGAACGCCCTATTGGGGCCGCCTTCACTCGCGGGTTGGTGCCCGTTTGAGTTTACCCTCCCTTGCTCAAATCCTCTTAGTCTCATTCGCGATACAAGCCCGTGATAGCCAAGTTCGACATTAACCCAACACTTGATCCAATGTCACCATCACTTGATATCGATCGCTAAAAGCGTGTGGCCTGCACCTTGAACGAGCCTCCCCGGAGTTAGAACTGACCCTTGACCCGTCCTGCGAACGTTCGTAGTTCTGGCCAAGAGAAAAGAGTACTACCCGTTTGCAGAAAAAGTCTAGGACTTGTTCCAGGTTTTTCCACAAGTTCTTCTTGGCAGTCTAATCTCAAGTCTGCTTGGTATCCCGTATGGATAGTTCTCCAAGTGACTTTCTCTACTTAATAGGTCTCTTCTAGAAAGATAGTATCAAGCAAAGATTAACCAGAGTGATCATGACTCCTACTTACGTTCGAGTTCTCCGTTGGGTCTTAGTCTTTGTCTTTCCCTTAGACTTTTCTTGAGACTTTTTCTTAGACTTGTCCTTGGACTGGGTCTGCTGTCTATTCTCCGGTTTGTTGGCTAAGTATTCCTTGAGCAAGTCCTGGGCATTGGCCAGGTGGCTCTCTGGCTCCCAGGTGGATTCCATCAAATCGTAACCTTTCCAAAGGATCAGGTACTCCTTACGAGTAGTGCCCCGATCTCTAAGGATCCGTTCGACCTCGAATTCGATGGTTCCATCCACTAATTCTCCTTCTGGAGATTCTACCTCTCGCTGATCGTCATCCAGTCGAGAGTAAGCCTTCAGCTTCGACACATGGAAAGTCGAATGGATGGTCCAGTGCTCCGGTAGTTCAAGTCGGTAGGCAACAGCCCCGATTCGGCCTGTCACCCGGAAAGGTCCAACAAAACGCCGGCGAATTTTAGGCGGAATTTTCTGAAGTGAAGCAAGGGGAATAAACTTGCTTTTAACCAGCACTTCATCTCCAACCTGAAAATTCACGTCCCTGCGACGTTTGTTTGCTGAGGCGCACATGCGGTTTTGTGCTTCTGCGTACTTGGCTTTCGCCGTTCGCATTTGTTCGTTCATCCTACGAACCATCTCAGCCGCCATTTCCGATTGCTCTCCCGTTTGAACTCCCTTCCTCGCAACAACTATCTGCCCCATGTTCTGTCCATACAACAAATGGGCTGGCGCATAGCCTGTGGAGACATTCCGTGAATTATTTGCTGCAAACTCTGCCGTCGGCAAATAATCCACCCAACGGTCTGGATACCGTTCCACATACGGACGCAGGAAATCCTCCAACACTCGAATAGTGACTTCCGACTGCCCATCCGTCTGGGGATGGTATGCAGTGCTCATTCGGAGTTGGGTACCTAAAAGTTTGAAAAGAGAGGTCCAGAAAAGACTCGTGAACCTTGGGTCTCGATCCGAAACTATAACTTTAGGTAGTCCGTAGTGCTTATAAATGTTCTCCACGAACAGCTTGGCGTATTCCGGCGCCGTGATAGTCTTATTGCAGGGTACAAACCTCGCGTACTTCGTCAATCGGTCTACAAAGACTGCGATTGCTGTGAAGCCATGGGAAGACGGTAGGTCTGTAACCAGATCCGTCGTGATCTGTTCCCATTTCTGGTCTGGGATCGGTAACGGCTGCAAAAGACCTTTCTGCCTTTGCAAATCCGATTTGTTAAGCTGACATGTTGGACACGTTTTCACGTATGTCTTGATGTCGAGCCCAACTCCTTTCCACCAGTAGTTGCGGGTAAGTACTTCGGTCATGCGGTCTGCTCCAACATGTCCGGCACTTGGCACGTCATGGTGCTCCTCCAGAATCCGTTTTTGAAACGCTTCGGGGACCACAAGTAAACTTGGACCTGGTTCTGTCCTGGAATAGTACAGGAAACCGTCGTCTAGTTTATACTGCGGAGAAACCCCTCGTTCCGTTTTCTCGATAATAGGCTTGAGTTTTGTGTCATTCCTCAAAGCCTCTTTCCACGCCTCCTTCTCTGCCACTTCCCAAGTGGAGAGGTTATTAATCTGGTCCGGCTGACCAGGAAGGCTCCGGGATAATGCGTCTGCCAATACGTTGGCTTTCCCCTGGATGTAGACGATTTTTGGACCTATGGACTGGAAAAACCCTGAGTTTAACCACCGGGTTTGGGTCCGCGACAACGTGCTCTGGTTCATGAAGTGGGTGATCGGTTTGTGGTCAGTCAACACCTTCACACCCCCATCGCATCCCTCAAGGTAGTGTCGCCATTGGGCTAAAGCATAAGCTATTGCCCCCAGCTCCCGCTCGTATGCGGAGTATCGCGTTTCAGCTGGTCTTAATCGTCTGGAAAGGTATGCAATCGGTTGCAAGCCTTTTCCATGGTCCTGGGTCAGAACTGCTCCATATGCGGTCACGGACGCGTCCGTTATCACGGTGTATTCTTTAGCCGGATCAGGAAGGAGTAAGATCGGTGCACGGCTAATCCGATCCTTAAGTTCGTTAAAAGCTTTGCGTTGGTTCTGTCCCCATTCCCAAACAGTATCCTTCCTCGTCAGATCTGTTAAGGGACTCGCAACCTTAGCGAACTCAGGAATGAACTTACGATAGTAAGAAACCATTCCCAGGAAACTTCGTACATCTGTTACCGAAGTTAACTCCTTCCAACGTTGAATAGCCTCCACCTTATCCTGCATCGGTTGAAGGCCTTTTCCGGACAAATGGTACCCCAAATAGTCGGTCTCGGTTACCCCCACCTCGCACTTACTGGCTTTTGCGTACAGCTTGTGTTTTCGCAACCGTTCAAAGACCAATTTCAGGTGTTCGACATGGTCTTCCACTGAGTTGGAAAATACCAATATATCGTCGATAAACACCACGACAAAGTCGTCAAGGAACTCGCCCAACAAGTCCTGAACCATGGTTTGGAACTGGGCTGGACAGTTGGTCATTCCGAACGGACAAACGAGAAACTCGTAATGCCCATATCGCGTCCGGAATGCTGTCTTTGGAGTATCCTTGGGTCGAACGGGGAATTGCCAGTAGCCAGAGCGGAGGTCGATCTTCGTATAGATCTTAGCCCTCGCGAGACGATCCATTAACTCCTCCGGAAGCGGTAGTGGATACCTGTTTTTAACGGTGAACTTGTTTATCCACCGATAATCCACACACATCCGAAGCCCCCCGTCTTTCTTGGGAACAAAGAGTATGGGCGCACCCCAGGGACTCTCAGAGGGTCGGATCTTCCGTTGTTCGAGGAGGTAATCCACTTGCGACCGAACTTCATCCAGCTCCGCCGGAGAAAGTTTGTATAAGGGTCGGTGGATTGGGGACATTTGTTCATCCTCCAGGTCCACCTTAAATTCGTGGCCTTTCCTTACTGGAGGGATTCCGGGTGGTAAGTCTTTCGGGAAAACATCCTGGAAGCTTGTGAGAACAGTCTTGATCTTTGGGTCAATTCCCGGGTGCAATACCTTCTCCACATCCGTCTGTAAATAAGCCGGTGTGGTTCCAGTAGCATTAAGTTGCTCTTCTGGAAGTCCCGGATAAGGATAGTGCATTAAATGCGACATGTCCTCCGGTGTGGTCTCTCGAACAACCACAAGGTATGCTCGATCAATTTCCGGACTATTCTTCACCAGCGAGAAAATCTTTTTGGCTGAAATTGACTCTATTTCTGGGGAAAGAAGCTGTAAGTAGTCTGATGGTCGTTCTTTCATAGGAACAGTTGTCCATCCAGCTCCTACTGGAACTTTGAGCGTGCCACTTGCAAAGTCCAGTTTGGGATTGGTTTGCATTAACCAAGGAAGCCCTAAAATAAGGTCATATGACAGGTTGGGAAAAACGTCTGCGGAGAGGGTTGTGGTATAGGTACCCATCCGGATCTGCAAGTTTTCACAACGCTGGTCAAGTGAACATAGGGTTCCGTCCGCCAAAGTAACTCCCTTTTTACACCCAGTAGTCGGTAAATTCAGTCTCGCTGCAAGCTTCTTGTTGATGTAATTCTCCGTAGCACCACAATCAACATAGGCGGAGATCGGTACTCCTCCTAATCGAGCTTGAATCTCATATCCCATGAATTTCAAATGGTTAGATCCCCCGAGTGGTAAAATACGCTCAGAAGGTGAATGCTGACCTTCTTCCACTTCTGGATCTCTACCTGTTCCCTGAACAGGGGCTGCTGACTCGTCAGTTGGTGGTGAGCGAGTTGCAGGCTTATCTACACCCTTGTCTAGACCCTTTTCCAGACTTTTGTCGGGTTCCTTTCCTTCAGGAATTCGTTTCGTTTCTTGAGGCGGAAACGATACCGAATCTTCACTTCCTGGAGGACTACCAAGGTCTTCATGCACAGAGTTAACAGGTTCCGAATCAACTTTGGAATCTGTTGTAGTAGGCGTGCTGCACCTACTGGATCGATCTCCCAACGTAGCACTCATTATCGATCCCTCTGCACCTTGGGTAGCATTCTTTTCCCTTTCACCTGATGCTTCTTTATTCTCTTGCGCATGTCGAGCCACCCTTTCTTTCCTTAGGAGTTTTCGGCGCTGTTTATATCTGTGGCGGCGTGCCCTTTTACGTCTTGCTGAACGAGTTTGGGCTCTGTTCATTTGGCTTTTTCGTTTTAACCATTTCTTAAACTTCTCGCCTTCTGGACATGTACTTTGGATGTGTCCAGTTTTTCCACACATAAAACACTTGGAATTTGCGCCCTCTCCTCCTCGTCCTTGGTCTCGACCACCACCTCGTCCACGGCCTTGGCCACCACCCCGTCTGCGACCTCGACCACGTTCTTGGCCCACGTTTTGGGCTTGGTCTTGAGGGTGCGACTGATTTCCCATCTGGTTTACAGTATCGGTCTGGGGTTGGTTCTGCTTTTTATCCTGGCCTTGACCTCGGCCTCTACCTCCGCGCCTACGTCCTTGGCCGCGAAAGTTTCCGGATGAAGCGATGGCATCCAATCTAGCCGCAGTCTGGATCGCCTGCTCAATGCCATGAGGCACCTGAGCGACAGTTTGCTGTTTGATATGGAATTTTAACCCATCGACGAAGAAGAAATATTGTTCCTCATCCGTCATATTGGGGATTCTCAATACTTGTTCCCGGAAAGAAACAAGATACTGATGCACGGACCCTGTCTGTTTCAGGCCTCGAAGAGTGCGCCTGGCAATATCAGACATGCGTGTGGGTTCGAATGCTTGAACCAATTCCTCAACAAACCCGACCCAGTTCGTTCCTGGGTGTCTTTTCCCTTCCCGTGTACGCAGGTCCTGAACGTTTCGCCACTGAGCAGCAGCTCCGGTCAGGTTACTGCGAAAGAGCCTGAACCATACGCTCTCGTCAATGTCCAGAGTTTGACAGTAAACCGTCATTTCCAGCTGCCAATCTCTGATCCATTGCTGGCCATCTCCTGAGAAAGCCTTGGGTAAAGGAATACGGACAGATGACGGAATCCGTCCGTGACGATCCTGCGGGTCGGCAAAGCCTAGGTTTGGGTCTGGCGGACCCCCACCTTCACCTCCACCTCCTCCACCACCACCAGGGCGGTATGGCCATCCACCACCTTCTGGAATAGAAGGGAAAGGTCCCCCTCCGTTACCAGGAAATCCTCCTCCGTCTCCACCTCCAGGACCACCTCCGGGACCACCTCCGGGTCCACCTCCACCACTGCCAGATCGATTTCCACCCTGTGGCTGGCCTGTTGGAGGTGAGGGATACGAACCCCACCCGTAATACGGGTTGCTCGTGGAAGGTGTTCCGTATTGGTTCACGGATTGTCCCATGGTTGGTCCCATGTTTGGTCCCATACCTGGTCCCATGCTTAGTCCCATACCTAATCCCATGACTGATTGGGTACTAGCAAACGGACTTGTATGGAGGATTGGCGTGGGTAAAGTTGCCGGTGGTTGTGTTAACATAGATGACACATGTGGTGTACTCACTGTAGGAGGAGTTCTACTAACAGGTTTGGACGAACGTCCCACTAAGGGTATGTCCACTTGACCCGCTTGGTCGAACGATGTCCCCATTGCCGGAATTATTGGCGGGGATGCAGAGAGAGCTAAGTCGGCAAATACGCTCCTCGTGAAATATTCGTGCGCACTTGGATTGCCCACAAAGTCTGCGACAGTTGTGGATGGGTTTTGTAGCGAACCAAGTCCTCCTAAAGTTGTGAGACCAGAAAACGTATCCAAATCCGGAAAAGGTGGTAACGGAATTGATATACTGGTCAGAGGTTTTGGTTGCTCTCCAGGAACGCTTGTAAGTTCAGCTATCGCGGTCGGTTCCTGTAAAGTTACCGTACCAGTTCCTGTACCCATGATCCCTACTACGACTGAGTCCTGTGCTGGAACTACAATTTTCTCTCCAATTTTCCATGCACTTAGGGTCTCCACAAGTTTCGAATCAACATACTCGGAAAGATGGCTTTCCGCAGTCTGTTTTTCCGCTGTCGCGTCTGATAGAAAGGTTTCTACTATCTGCATCGACTCTTGTCCTCCTACCGTGTCTCCAGAACTAGAACTTACACTGCCTCGGTCCGCTTGCCAGTGTCGGTTTTGTTCCTCGGCTTGTTCCATGTTCTGTAGCACGTTTAAACTTATATTCACCAAGTCAGTGAGTTGATGGAGTTGGTTTTGGCAGTACTCCTGCTTATTCCGAGACTTAATCACAGTATTTGCAAGCTCGCCAATTGTCTCTTGTTGAAGGTGCATTCCTCCAACCATCTCAGTAATAGTCGTTTGAAGCGCCAGAATTTGCTCAGCTCTTAGCGTGTCCCGCTGCTTCTCCTTCTCAGCTTTATCAGCTGCTTTTTCTTGCAATCGGGCAATCTGAGCGTTCAACATCTCCTTGTTGTCAAACTTTTCCAAAGGATTGTTGTCGGGAAAATATCCGGTCTTTTCCTCCAACAATTCCTGCTGTTTGTCTAGCATCCGTTGCTGCTTTTTTATAACCTCAGCATTATGCTTGACCAGCTTCTGGACTTCTTTTCGAACGTAGAGGAAGTTGTTCTCATATTCCTCTTTGAGATGAGACTGTGCGTATTGGATCTGGTTTTGGACCTCCAGGTTCGGTACAACCTCCATCTTTTCGTCATACTTTTCCCCGGGATTTTCCAAGGACTTTTTGGACTCTTGTCCTAAGTCTTGGTCTCCTTCCGGTTCTCGAACCTGGTCAGGGATATGTCTCTCCCATTCTATATCCCTTGGCCGTTGCGCCAGTGGGTGCACCACATTCGAATATACCACTGGAATCGATTGATTCTCATCCACTCTTTCTTTTCTCGGAGGAGGGATGGGTGGTAATCGTGGTGTTTGGTTAGACATTTCCGCTGAGTTAATCCAACTGGAATTTCGGCGTACAGGACGGTTTCTAGGAACTTCCTGGAACTTTCCTTAGAACCGTTTCCAGAACTGCTTTGGGTTTAATCCCGGAACTCTCTTGGGTTTAATCCTAGAACTTTCTCGCGTTCTGTCCTGGGTTTTATCCGAGGACTTTCTCGGGACTTTTCTGGAACTTTTCCGGCGACAGGTCTTGTCTTGGACCTGTTCTCCGTCCTGTTCTGGTGACAGACTCGTGCGTGTGACTCTGGAAAGATTAGTGACTTTTCCAGGAACTTAGTTGCTACCTTAGGCGCTACCTTAGTTGCTACCTTGGTTGCTAACTTAGTCGCTATCTTTTCCCGTGACTTTCCTGGGTCCGGGTTTAGTCAGTGACACGGCGTCGGGTATTACTTTCCCGTTCGCTATCCTGTCAACAGACTAGGTGAGTACCTTAGTCTGTGACTTGGTCTACGACTTAGTGTGCGACTAGTCCGTGACTTTTCCAGCCGATTTAGTAATCGCGTCTGGAGTCAAGCGGTGCGTTGTCTGCGCACGGAAAAGAGTGAGATTAGTCAGCGACTGAGCTGCGAATTTTTCCGCTTTCTGGCAAGTCGTCAGAAAGTCGGACTTCGCGCTCGAAGTCACTCCCTTTTCGTCGCGACAGGTCGCACTCCTTGCGTTCCAGTGAGCTCACACTTTCTGTCTTTCTGCGTTTTTCGCCTGCTTTCCAGACCACAGATCTGGCTTGCTTTTTTTCTTAGATCTTTCTTGCGCCTTTTCCAGGGACGAACGACCAACGACGACGAGTCGACGTGGTTTGTTGTTCGTTTTTCGTCTCCCTGTTCGTCTCCTTTGTGTCGCTTTTACTGTGTATTCGCCTCTTTAAAAGATCTGTAGATCTATTTAAAGGAATCTGCAGATTTCGAGATTCTTCGCCACCACTTTCGCCAGGACGACGAACGACGACGCGACGACGTCGTTCGCGTTTGCTATAGGGTGCTCGGCCTTGTCGCTGCCCCTCCCAAGCGTCGCCTTAGCGATCTACCTTTTTTTCGATTTCTGTAGGTTACCCTTTTTAGGGATTTAACCTCGCTTGGGGGGTCGATCGCGCTGTGGTCGCGCCTGGTTTCGCCTTGCTCCGAAACCAAATGATATAGGCCCTTAAGGCCGTCGAAACACAGACGCTTCCCCTAAGGGAAGCCACAGGTTCACTAGGAATAAATTTTACAGGAAGGGCCCCTGCCCTTTAATCCCTGTCGTACAATTACCTAATAGTACTACAACCTATCAAACCCACGCCCACTACTATCACTACGGGTTGTGATACTCTAAAAGAGGGAGAATAGCTCCGAAGTACGAATCAGGTGCGATGTTACTGTTGACATCGCAGATGGTTCGTATGACATCGCCCACAGCGACGTGGATATCGCACATAACGGTGGTGTTGCTGTAGACGAGCACGAGGAGGGAGAGAAAGGGAAGGAGGAGGAGGAGGAGGAAGACGAAGAAGAAGACGAGGAAGACGGGGAAGACGAGGAAGACGAGGAAGAAGAGGAAGAAGAGGTGGATCTCGACAGTTTGAGAGACCCTCTATACGCCGGTTGCACATTGTCCCTCCTTCAGGTGTGGATGACATGTGTGATGTATGTTTTACTTCGTGCGGTGTCCAGGTGTTCTCGCGGTATTGCTCGGTAATACCGAGTCGGTATTGTGTAACTTTTAACAAGAGGAGTACATGCGATGTGTTATTGACTATATACGATGTGTATCGGAATGTATGCGATGTGAATTATTACGAATGCTATTGAATTGTTTCAAGACCCCTACACGATGTGTTTGAGTTTGTGTACGATGTAAACGAACCTTTATACAATGTAGGTGTTGTATATTTTGTACACTCTGAAAACGACCTCGGGCATGACGCGAGCCACGTTTGAGGCATTGTTGAGACTGCTATGTGCAATAGCGCCAAACAGTCGCATGCCTCGAACGTGGGCGAGGTTCAAGACAATTATGAGGGTTTCCAAGCTGTCGAAGTTTGCGTATGTGATGTGCACGAACTGCTGGGACGTCGTGAAAGAGAGCAGGTAACACATGCCACTACGAGAACAGCCTGCCTATACGATATAAAATATTCTATCGTACGATATAATTTCCAGTTTTTAGCTGATTTTGTATCGTACGATAAGAAGAACCTGCGGCGGTTATATGGTACGATATGAAGCACGAGAACAGCCCGGTGGTGCGACACAAATATCCTATCGTACGATACAAATCCCTTTGCTTTCGGCTGATTCTGTATCGTACGATGAAAAACATCGCACGCAGCAGGTGTCCAAGCCGCAGAGCCGTTGCCTTCTTTGCCAACCTTTTTGGGTGGGGGATACTGCGCCTCTTGAAAATGTCACTCACAGTGCGGTGAAGACCCCACTGCGGTATCCCCACCTATTTGTATCGTCCACACCTCTATCTTCCGGGACCGGGTGCTGAAAAGGTAGGAAAGCGCGAGGGAGTCGAACCCTCTGAGTATCGTGGACCAACTCCACCGCTTTTCGTGTCGCACGTTCCAGTCTCCCCCGCACTCCTCGTCGAGGAAACACTTTTGTGGTGGTGGATGTAATGATTGAGGGAAATGATTGATGTTATATTTTTCATCGCAACATCGTTGCGCCGTAATTTTTCGAACCATTTTTCTTGCCGCTGCTGTCGAGGCTACGAACTAAGCGGGAGAGAAACGAACAGGGCGGCAAGCGAAAAACGTGAACTGCGAATGACAGGCCTGCGGCAGCAAAGGAAAAATGGAAGTCCTTTGCGAAGTTCGCTAACCCTTGCTGTGCGGTACCGCCTCTCCAGGTTTTGGGGCTCTTTTGTTTTTTCTGTAGGTTTGACACAGGGAAGTAACAAAAAAACCCAAGAAAAAACAAACGCGACCGCGTGAGGTATGGCGTGAGGGTCCCGTCCGTACCCTGTCTTTCCTGGTTTAAGTCGCTCCTGTACGAATTTCCCAGTGCTGATGGGTTGCTTTGCTGGGTTTGTTTCGTCACGAAACTGCGAAGTCCCAGGTCCCAGGTCAGGGTTGGCGATAATTGCTGTGCTTTGAAAAATGGTGACTGTTTTGTCTCCAGTGCCCTTTGTGGGGTTATGATGGTTGGTAAGTGTATTGATTCAATCAGGGATAAACTCCACCTGGAGATCGAAAACTTGTTGGATGTTTAGGTAGGCCACCAAGCTGAGCAAGGAAGCCAGATTGTCCCAGTACTTTTCATGAGTTTGCTGCTGATGGATATAGAGGATTTTTGCGAAGTGGAGGTTAGGACGTCGCGAAGGAAATATATTTGGTTTCCCAGTGACTCGGATTGTCCGCCGTATTATCCACATGCGATCAAGAATCTGCGTTCCAAATTCGACGCGCGCTTGGATGTGCATGCATCGAATGTGGTTTCTTGCATTTTGATCAGGGTTTGCTCAGGACAATGAACAGCTGGTGGTGAGCGTTTCAAATCGGTTCTCTTTGGAACAGACCTGGTTCAATGAGGAGAGAACCAACAAGCCGCAGAGTTTCAAACGAACAGATGGGCTCCTGGATCCTACTAATGGCGGTCTGACATCCGACTTCTGCAACTTGAAGGAATTCACAGCTGTGGATGATTTTGGAAGGTGAGCCTTCATCAAGGTTAGGCATGCAGCTGCTCATCGACACAGTGAAACTGGTACTATCGGATGGGAAGATTTTGTGAGTTTTCTCAGTGGCTGCATTTTAGGGCGGCCTCATGCGGTCAAAGGATCAAACCTCTTCAAATACTGTGCCCCCTCCCATGGTATCGTTTTGTTCAAGAACCACCATCCCCCTAATTTCACTCGAGCTGAGGTCGCGGATCTTTTGAGTGTATCCCTGGAATGGATATCCAAAGCTCACGGGTTGCACGGATTTGCCCATCATCCTTTGTTTGTCTGGAATTGTCTGGCCAGAGCTGGGGCCAGCCAGTTTCATGGACATGCACAAGTCATGCTGAGTAGAGTGAGTCGTCATTCTGCATCCCCCCCCAAAAAAAACAAAAAGAGAAAAAGCATGTGCTGTTTCAAGGTGATTTTGAATGTTTGCATTGACGAAATAGCCCCTTACTTTTCTTGACGCTTGATCGATTCG
Organism: Bryopsis sp. KO-2023; assembly: GCA_030272585.1. Taxonomy (NCBI): domain Eukaryota; kingdom Viridiplantae; phylum Chlorophyta; class Ulvophyceae; order Bryopsidales; family Bryopsidaceae; genus Bryopsis; species Bryopsis sp. KO-2023. The sequence goes on along the minus strand of BSYQ01000004.1, from coordinate 2,727,671 downwards.
CTCCATCAGGTGCCATTCCCTGCAGATGAACGAATGAAACAAGTCACACAGCTCTACGAAGTTGCTATGGAAGCTGGACAGCAAGGTGGGGCTTCCTCTCGTTTTTCCTTGTTGCGAAAGAGTGATCCATCGCATTGATGTTTATTGTTGCTGAATGAGTTTATTTCGAGATTCCCAAACTTCTGCCCCAATTAGGCAAATCTACACATTGCACAGATGTTTTCCTCATAGTTCAAAAGCTGGGAAGGGTTGTTTAAGAGTTCCTGGGTGATTTTTTCGTTTTGATTTGCTTGTTTGAATTATGTTGAGCCATCAGCACCCTGACACAAGGAATGAGGAGCATTCTCATTTTTTGTGGGTGGGTGAAGGTGTTGGGTAGTCAAGAATTTGAGGAGCGGTTGCTGAGGTTCGGGATAAAAGGGAGAACAAGGGAAGCAGGCATCGCAGACTTCTGCCAAAAAAAAGGAGTGGCGTGTGCTTGACACAATGCAACAAAAACTGGGCGAGGTGTCTTTTTTTTTGGCGGCATATGCTCTTTTTGTGTGAACCTTATAGTTGTATTTTCCTTTCTTTGTTTGCAGTATTTGGTAGTCAAGGACATTATGGATCCTCACCGTGGCGGAGACACTGTTTTGCTGAGTGGTGTGGCGAGGCTGCTGCAACAGTTGATCCAACAGTTTTTGGGCAGTGTGTGCGTGTGGGGTGATCACCAGGACCGCAAATGTACACAGCTCTCAGGTGGATACCCGGCAACTCTGTGTCGAAGGAACTCTGGAGGTCAAGGTAAAGCATGTTCAATTCTTTGTTTGGTGTGACCCAAATCTATCGAATGGTATTGCTTTTTGCCAGACCCTGCCCTGTTTCCTTCTAAGGAAGTGGATTGGAGGAGAGCAAGAGCCAACTGTGCCACCACACAACTTCCAATGAACACGGGGAGGCAACGCTGGCTGCATGTAGAATGCTAACGATCAAAATTGAAGAGGAGGCACAAGACAAGACAGCACTTCTTGACTGGGTTCAGGCAAATGCATGTGAACTCTTAGGGGGCAGTGCATCTTTTTTGGTGTCAGTTCAAGAGTATTTGAAAAAAAGCAGACTGTACAGATGATATGCCAGGTGGCAGTCCAACCAGGTTCGAGTCCTGGATATCATTGAATGCTTGGTATTATCATATATTTCCATGTAAACAGTGTACGACACAACTCCACCCACTGCGATATCGCACAGTGATATCGCGATATCGACGTTTCCCTCAATACATCGTACGCTACATTCCAGCCAATGTGCGATGTTTCTCCAAAAACATCGTACGCTACATTCCAGACGACATACGTCGTTTCTCCAAAAACATCGTACGCTACATTCCGGCTATCATACCATACAAAAAACGTATCGTAACAAAAGTGCGGTTGACCCATTGTATGCGGTACGTTTTGTATCGTACGATACACTTTGTCTTGCATGCTATACAGATGGTACCGTATACGATACAAAAAACGTATCGTATAGCCAGGCTGTTCTCGTAGTGTGCGTTGTAGTTAACTTTTTGTGCATTTTGAGGTGGTGATGAAAAACTATTGTTATGCGATTGGGATAGTCTAGTTAGTTACTGCAATGTTTTAGCATTTTTGTGCGCTACCTTTTAGATTTATGCGATGTAACACTCTGTGTGGTTTGTGGCTAATTTTGTGAAGTCGTCAAAGACCCTATAATGTGCGATGTTTCAGCATTGGTAGACGATGTGTTTCATTCTCTGTGCAATGTTAAACGACCTCTGTGTGTATATTTATGCTCCATTTTGTGGTGTGTCACTTCTTGTTTTGTTTTTCAGCCTACCCGTATCTCTGGAGGCATGTTGCTTCGCATGCAAGACTCCCTTGTTTGAGGGAGAAGGGGTCATCAAGCCAAAAAGGAGAGCATTTTACTTTGGTGTTCAATCTGTCTTGCAAATTATGCATAGTAGCGTTGATTTTTGTAAGGCTCGATTGAACGCCACTGTGAATTCTTTTTCGGTTAAGATGACCCCTGCCCTTGACAAGCTGCAAGACCTTCTTCCGGGAACGGACATCTCGAAAATCACCACCGGGTTCTATGAACTCGGTGGTGATTTTTTTGGAGTTACAGGTCGAAAGACCTCATATAGCATGGGAGTTTTTTTTCTCCGATGCGGTAATTGGGATATTGCTTGCGTTTACATACTTTAAGTTACCTTCTTTCGATGTTGATTTAACGTCTTGTGTGCATTGTTACATGTTTTTCAATCGTAGATGATATGCATGATGGGGAACGTATGAGGGGGGAGCATCATCACCCCGTTTTGCTTGTGCCGGGGCCAAGGGAACCTGGAAGTCTCCAAGCCCTTTTAAAGCTTATTGTAAGGGACTTCCAAAAGCTAATCCCCGGAAAAGAAGGCGTTCGCTTGAGGGGGTGGTGGCCGGCTCGGGGCGGCAGGAGCGACAACGCGATGCTCTCCATGCGTGAAGAGCAACATTTCGCCGTGTTGTCATCCGTGGCAGGTGATTCCCCGTGGCTTCAAAAAATCGTAATGGCTCGAGGCCACGCGGGAATAAACCATTGTCCGGACTGTCACGGGGTGACAACATGGGTCCCTGAGTGTAATGGACACAGGTGATTCTTAGTGCGTTGAAGCATTACGAGTCACCCATGTAAGCCACATGTTCGACGATGTAACGTGATCTTTTGTGTGACATCAGGTATCTTGGTTACTTGGAGGCGTCGAGGCGGACCGATGATGACATTGACGTGATGAGATGGTTGGGCCGGAGCGATCCGGTGTGTATGGTCAACGACAATACAAGAATTGCGTTTATAATGTTCATCGGTGGATTTTCGACAAGCAAGGCGTGTGTTTGCGTGACCACTTATGTTTCGTTGTGATTAGATTTCGCGTTGGTGGAGGCCCACGGACAGCGATTCGCATAGGACCAGGGACGAGTACATGCATGCCGCCGACCTTGCGAATATCAATGTCCTGACACCAGAGCAGGCACATATCCGAGGTGCTTCAGTGTTGATGGACTTGACGTACTTCACCCCCGACATCATGAAGGTGGTTGGTGTTGGCCACCTCATGATGCTCGGGTTGGTAAAGGGATTTCTGACTCAGGTAAAGGAAAATAGTATCCATGTATCAATAAATTATAAATAGTACTCACTTGATTGATATTGTTTTATTACGTGCGGAAATAAGTTATTCGTATCAAGGGGCCATGAAAAACAAAGTATTTAATGAAAAGCATTGAAGTTTGTGTTCCTTTTTAAGATCAAGGCACGTTTCAAGACGAGGGAGAGGAAGGAGTCTCTTCGGACTTACCGACAGGCGCTTGCAGGGGTGCATCTCCCAACCGATTTTGATGGCACCCTTGTGGACGTTACATCAGACGTCGTGTATGAGAACATGTTTGATCTCATGCTCTTTGTTAGGTGAGGAGAAGGTGAATAAAATGAATCGAGATCGCTGAAAGCTGAAGATTCGCATTATTGTAAGGTCTTTTTTGTTATAACATGTGTAGGGGCTACGAGGCATTCGTGTTCAACGGCTCCCTCCTTCGAGATGAGCTGTTGGCATGGAGAGACTTGTGTACTGCCGCAAGGCATTACACAAGTCACCGAGCATCAGTGACACCCACGATGGATGTCTTCCTTGAGCGTGCTCGTGAGGCCCACGAGGCTTTGGTCCGATATGCCAGGTACTAACTTTTTTGCACGAAATCTGAGGTGAAGTTATTCATTTGATTTTATTCAAGACTTTTTGTTCTCTCTTTCCGGGACGCGATGGGTACATCTTTGAAGGATTGATTCACACTGTCTTTTGCTAACGTAGGAGAGCACAAGCCTTGTTTGGACCGATTATTTGCACATCCAACCTTCATCGGATGATCTGCATTGGATACAGGCAAGAGACTTTACGAGGAGGGTGCTCGAGATACAACGAGATGTGGGTGGAGCGACGATTAGGGATCATCAAGCGGGTGGCCTCGGGACGAATCAAGAGAAGTGCGGGAGAGACAATTGCGAACGATATCATTGCGGAGAGGTGGGAATAGTAGTATGAATGTTTGGCATCGGCTACATTAAGTTTGTTGTTACGTGAAGTCGACACGATTTCTCTCGCTTTGGATGTAGGGCCTTGCGTGGTTTTGAGAACCACTTCACCCATCAGGAGAAGGATGTCGTCCAGAGCATCCTCTATCCAGAGCGCGCCAGGCCTTTGACGGAGGTTGTCACCACCTCCCACACGTTCTCGTTCCAGGCTCATCGAGTCTCGGGCAGGGACGCCACCCTGTTTGCATCAGTTGTGCGTGACGCCATGGACAGGTTAGACATTACTTCAAAAACAATTATCTTTTGCAGCACTAGTGATGATTCATCATCCCCCACATCGTTCTGTCCTCTTTTTTTTTCTTGGATTCAACCCTCAAAAGCAAAGAAAAAGTTTGGTTTTTAAGCTCTTGAAGACCTTGCATCATCTGTGTAATGAGTTTCAATGGCTTCTTTGTCGTAGGTGGGGTTTCTCGCTTCCAGGATGGACTGCAGATGAGTTGCGCCCCGGTACCCTCCGCGACACGACACGTGTGTTGCGGAAAGGGGTGGACGGTACTGAGGAGTTTTTTTCCATGGGCTGGTCGAGCTCTACGAGAGCCTCTGATTCGACATACGTCTTTACTACGTTTGTTGACGGATCGGGGGTCTCGGAGATGTTCATGGGGGTAGTTAGGGGCAGACATGGGCTGAGACCCCTGTGCACAGGACAGGACAGAACAGACTATCTGTGCTGTGCACAGGGTCAGACCTGTGCTGCACAGGTGCACAGCCCTGTACAGCACAGCACAGACAGGGTCTGTGCAACATCTATGCAGTTTCTGTGCAGTTCTGTGCAGATTCTGTGCCAAATCTGTGCAGATTCTGTGCAGTTCTGTGCAGATTCTGTGCAGATCTGTGCTGTGCTGTGCAGGTCTGCTCACCTGTGCAGCACAGGTCTGACCCTGTGCACAGCACAGACAGTCTGTGCTGTTCTGGCCTGTGCAATTCCGCTGCACAGGACAGGACAGCACAGGGTGCACAGAACCTGCACAGAACCCTGTCCTGTGCGGTGCACAGGACAGGGGTCTGTCCTGTGCAGCCCATGACTGGTTAGGGGTTTCTTTTTCGTTGTGGACTCAGAGTTCGAGATGCGAGAGTCTCATGTGGTTGCATTGGTTGATCTTTGGCAGATCAACTACGTTACCGCGGTGTTCGGGGGTGGCACTAGGCCGGTTTCGTTGGATAACCTGTTTAGTGTTACTGTGGGGGGATCTCGTTTCGATTCGTACCCGGTACTCTTACAGGATATTCCAACAAAACTGATGCGCTTGACTGAGGGGAACAAGAACTTTTTTTGTATGTACAAAGGCATGTAATTTTTTGGTTTTATCAGAATCTGACGATAAAGCGAACCCTTGTTATGTAGGAGATTGAGTTAACCTGAAAATTGGTTCCTTTTTCCAAGCAGCGAGGAAAGTTAATCCACCCCCCGACGCGAACATGCTCAATTGGAATTTTCCATGCAGACGTCCACGTGATGAGTGAGTCGTCGGGAATGTCAGACCAGACAGTAGGAAAAGTCGCACATACCGCAAACATCCCCTCGATGACTGTACAATGGGGAATCAATGATTCCGAATCATCCAGGGAATCTGTGCCGTTGATGGGAGTTTCCGCAGGTATCGTTTTGCGGCGCATACTATCGCATTATCGCACTCCCTCTGTCAGGTTTCCATTCGCGGTGCGGAGCAAGAGCATTGTTTGACGGCTGTGAGATTTTGACTGTGCGTCTTTTATCGTTTTCTTTCTTTTTTTTGTCCCTTGCAACTTCTTTTCAATGCCCTGATAGCCGGCCACACGGAGTCCGAACCAGAGAAGCATTTGCCTCGGGCCAGAGCTGCTCGGGAAAGGCAGACCGCCAATGAACATCACAAATACGACCTCACCCAAGCCGGCCAACGTTTGAAAAATGCAGAGGACCACCGGAAAGTTCAACGAGAAAAGTTCGAGGTGCGACATCCCCTCCAAGCACGAACAAATAATGGGGTTTGGGTCTGTACTGGAATCTTGTTCACAGGAAACCTTCTTTTCCTTCTTCGTTTAGAGTTCAGTATATGCATGACATGGTTTTCAATTTCCTATCTGAGAATTCCAGTCAGTTTTCTTAACCCCACTCCTGCAACAATTTTTTTTTCTCTTTTTTCCCGTCCCCTTTTTCTTTCCTCCGTCTGCGTTAACAGAAGCGACACGCATCATATCCACCTTGTTACCTGTGTGAAATACGTCCGCACAGACCAGCCTCCCCCCTTCTTCCCTCTGCTGCATCAGATATGGGAAAACAACAAAAAAACCCAAGATATTTAATGAGTAAAAAGTAGATGAATGCTGAAAGCCATCTTGCTCACATATCGAGGTTTATTTTCCCCCTGAGAAGAAAAAGGAGAAAAAAAACATAAATTTTAAAAAATACCTCGTGTTCCTCGTAGGTCAGCTGGTGGTTTTTATCTTCTGAGGTTTGAATGTGATTCAAAACGGCTTCGACATTGTCGAAATGCTCCTTGAGGTATTTTCGAATTTCTTTCTGCTGGGCTGCCACTGCAGGTCCGCTTTTCCGGCATCGTCCAATAGCTTCACTTGCGAATAAACATGGTTGAGAACATCGTCCGCGTGTTTTTTCAAAGCATGAGTTTTGCTTTTGATGTATTTGGTGTCCTGTTGAGAGAGGAGCGGTTTGAAAAAAAATAAAAAAATAAATGTATATATATATATGTTATGTTACTTTATTTTTGCTTTAATTTAATTATACTATACTTTTTCTGAATGGGGATCTCGGTTGTTTTCTTTATTGAATCGGTGAGTGCCTATCACTCCTTTGCATAGTGAATGGGCTGTGCTGCATGGGCCAGCCTGTTTTCTGGCCCTCTCTCTTTTCTTTTCATTCCCATTCCTGATTCGTTTTTTTCTTCCAATTTCTCAGCATCTTTCGACAATCATGCAAAACTGGGGAAACCCAATTCCGACAGCTTCGCTGGTGTCTGTCTTGGAGGATTGCCGGAGCACTGTTTGTTGGAACTCAAGCACTACAAATTGATTCGATACGGCTGCTGGCTGCTGGCTGCTGATCCTTTCCCGAATGGTGGCCGCCTACATTTCTGCAACCTCCATGATAATTTGGACGGTTTAGAAAGACAGGGGGGGGGGGTTGAAGAGATGCCTGAGCCCTATTTTCCTTTTTCGTTTTGTTTTTTTGGAACTGAAAGCAAGAAATAACAATGGAGTTTGTGGGTTTCTGAACAGGGCTTCATTTCGATTTGGTATGTGGCTGCAATCGGCAGAACCCAAAGTCAGGCCATAGGTGCTATGTTTTTAACCACGAGAGGGTTCCGAAAGGAAGAAAAAGAGAATGAATAGGAAGAACAGAAACATGTGACATTGATGGAGAACTAGACCAATTTGAAACCAAATTTCTGATTATTTGGGTGTAGAGTTTTGTCGTGTAATTTCCATATCTTGCAGCATGTCTTTCAATCTGTCACGCAATCACATTCGTATTGCACAGCATGTCTCTGAAATCTCATAAAACCGTGATCACATCGCCCAGGAAAAGCTCCATTATCACAAGTACATCGCACAGGATATGTTTGCGGTCTCTCCCAATGAGAATCACATCGCACAGACCTTTTCAAGCATCACAGTGGAAGACATCAAACATAGATCATCGCACACATATTCACGCACATCGCACGGCAAAAAATCCATGATGCAACATCGCAGAGAGTACGTTCACCATCGCATCCATCATTCGGAACAACGTGACGATCTTTGCTACCATCGCTTAGATTCATCCTGTGCGACAGAGTTGGACCGTTTACACGATGTACACGATGCCTCCTGCGATGTTGGAACGATTGTGTGCGATGTACTATCAGAAACTGGGCCGGAGTGGCTTGTGTGCGACAAAGTTGGACCGTTTACACGATGTACACGATGCCTCCTGCGATGTTGGAACCATTGTGTGCGATGTACTATCAGAAACTGGGCCGGAGTGGCTTGTGTGCGACAAAGTTGGACCGTTTACACGATGTACACGATGCCTCCTGCGATGTTGGAACCATTGTGTGCGATGTACTATCAGAAACTGGGCTGGAGTGGCTTGTGTGCGACAAAGTTGGACCGTTTACACGATGTACACGATGCCTCCTGCGATGTTGGAACAATTGTGTGCGATGTACTATCAGAAACTGGGCCGGAGTGGCTTGTGTGCGACAAAGTTGCACCGTTTACACGACGTACACGATGCCTCCTGCGATGTTGGAACGATTGTGTGCGATGTACTATCAGAAACTGGGCCGGAGTGGCTTGTGTGCGACAAAGTTGCACCGTTTACACGATGTACACGATGCCTCCTGCGATGTTGGAACGATTGTGTGCGATGTACTATCAGAAACTGGGCTGGAGTGGCTTGTGTGCGACAAAGTTGGACCGTTTACACGATGTACACGATGCCTCCTGCGATGTTGGAACAATTGTGTGCGATGTAATATCAGAAACTGGGCTGGAGTGGCTTGTGTGCGACAAAGATGGACCGTTTACACGATGTATACGATGCTTCCTGCGATGTTGAAACGATTGTGTGCGATGTACTGTGTGCGATGTATTCTGTGCGATGTAACAACAAAAAGTCGTCACCGGTGGGGACATCGCACAGCCATACATCGCGTAAACGGTCCACCTTTGTCGCACAGCTGTGCGATGTGAAATTGACGCCACACGGGATGGATGGGTTTGAGTGCGATGTAGCGAAATACATCGCACAGACGGCAATTTCCCATAGTGATATAATTCATGATGGATGTATGGAGGCCCCGATCCAAAGCCCCTTGAAAGAATATTACAATAGTATCCACAAAACCCTCAGTGTCTTGTTTGCCTCCCCCAATCAAAGCTTTTTCTAAACCAGCAGCCCGTTGTGTGTTTTCTTGCTAATCACTTGTAGGAATAACGCAAAGTTTCAATATTTCCCCAAAAATTCGAAAACATCCCCTCAGAACTTGACTCAATACAATATTAACACCAGCCCCTTGAACCCCCCCCCTCCCGAAAACGAGCTCCCAAAAATATCCCCATACTTCTTCATATTGTTCGATTCAAATATACGATTTCTGTATTTATTCAATGCCAGCGAACAAAACTTTCCCCCCCCCCCTCCCCCCCCGCCCCAATTTCTAAAAAAATAACAAGAATCAGCCGCCACCCAAGTCTAGCGTTGTTGGGACAAAGTGATCTGGAGCTTCCAACGAGCTCGTTGTAGATGGTGGGTCCCTGTCAATCAACACACACACAGTCTTGAGTGCAGATAAAGGGGGGGGGGAGGAAACCTTAAATGAATAAATAAATGTTCATATTTTGGCGCCCAAAATCCTGGTGACTTTTCTTCAGTTTTCTTTTGGGGAAAACAGTCTGAAAAAATATGACCTCATCAAAGCGATCCTGTCCAGCGTTCAGCCTCAAAGAAATAATTTATTTGAGAAAAAGTGAAACTTTTCCTTGATGAAGTTGAGCTTACAACAGCGACAGATTCAAGGCAGGAGCTTTTTGAGCACCGGACTCCAACTCATAGCCGGCCCTGGTTTCGTTGTCCACTGTCAAAACCGAAATAATCCCATGGTCCCACTCCGGAATCAACAGTTTGTCGATCCAATGCATGACAGACTCACAGACATCTACACAACAGGCAAAAAAGTAAGGAAAAAGAAAGAAAAAAAAATGCATATGGACATGCCACAGCGATTAGGCACATCATAGAAATTCGAAAAAAATAAAATAAGAAAATCCAGTTGAATCTACATAGAAACAAAGAAAAAAATGAGGGGAAAAAACCGATATGAAGTCACATTTTCAGAAGGGACAACACCATGAGTAGAATTTGTTCATGATTTATTCGACAAAATTCATGCCAATATGTGAGTGTAGTCCCTTTTCCACAATTCCCCCATTCTAATCCCAACAAACAATAACAAAAAAAAAGCACTGAAAGAACCCCTCATCAAACAAAGAAGATTTTGTTTGTTTCGTTCATGCATGGCCAGCTCACCCATGTCTCGAATCAGAACATTTGCCATGGTGCTGCCCCCCTCCACTGTGGTTTCGTTCCCATGCTGATGAATCAACAATCTACTGCTGTTCGCTTGAGCTGCCGGAGGCTGAGAGTAAAATCCAAGGTAGGTCGGGAAATACTGGCCGTCGATGAGGTCCTCCCCACGCATTCTTTTGGGAACCGTGTGAAAAAGCATGAGCTTTTGAAGCTGAGTTATGGTGCTGGGGGAATTATCGTTCAGCATTCGGTCTATGCTGTACGGTGGTGGCAAATTTAAGAAAGCGTCATCCACCGGGGCGAAGATGGTTGCTTGCAGGTTGGGGTTTCCCAGTTCCTTGTCAAATCCTGTCAAGAGAAGGTCGAAGGGATGAGTTTTGAGCATGGTTGAATTACACATTCAAATCGTGCAAATGAAAATATTTCTCATTTTAGAAGTATGTAGTATTTCTCATGATTTAATGTGTTCTTCTTTAACTTTTTGGTATGAAAGTGAAGGAAGGCTCAATTTTGCTTTCCCTCCAGCGAAATTTTTTGCAGCCTGGGTCCAGCGATGTTCGCACTATCTGTTAAAAAGCCTTGAACGGTGTCAAGAGTTTGTATGCAAAATATACACCTCCATTCTCAACTTAGAAATTTGGCATCAGGTTTCCTTGGATTCCAAAACGCCAACTGCTGGTAAGGTTTTCCTCGCAGAATTCCGCTTTTTGTTTAAAAGAGAAAAAAAGATAAGGTTTGTTTTTCACCTTACCCTTTTTTCCATCCACCATGCAATGCAGCCATCATGTAAGTGCCGAAATTCCTTTTTTTGACTTTTTTTGAGGAAACTTCCTGACACTTTGCTTGCTCATTTCATTAACCACCATCGTTTTTTTTGGTTTCTTTCCCACTCACCTCCTTTCTGGAGCAATCGTCTCAAGATGCTGAAGTGCAAGGTACCTATCAGGCTCCCCAGCCTTCCGGTAATAGAATTGCACGGCTCCGAGTTGGCGGAGCTTGGAAGAAACGTCCCATCGTCGGGTGGAAACAGCACTTCGTCTATTATGTGAACCACCGTCTGGCAGAATTGAATGTTATCCACCACAATGCTAGCACTGTGACCTCCTCCCACCTGGAAAAAAAGTCAAGAATTTTCCTAAAAGACTTCATTGTTCTACTTCTATCCAGGAGGATCTTATCCATTTTTTTAGGAAAATCTTTCATCAGTTGTTCAATATTTTTAGTTGTAATCATTTATTTGATTATTTGTTTTGTTTTTGTTTTTGTTTTTTTTGGGGGTGGGGTATGCTTACCACAGTCCAGTTTCCGTTGGTTTCCTTCAATGTCAATACAGCCTCTTGTCTGGTTTTGTTCGTGAAAGCTCCAGGCGTTGCCAGGAGTGGGGTCGAATACAACGATTTCAGCACCAGCCCATCCTCAAAATCCTCCGACAGGTAAGACCCAGAAACCATGTTGTAAAGCATCATTTTCCGAATGAAGTTGTTGTTCCTAATCGAGGTGTCGTTCAGCAGTTGGTCCAGGCTCAAACCTTCCGGCAAATTCTCGAAGGCGGTGTCCGAAGGGACGAACCATGTCGATTTCATGCTGGGGAATTTTAGACCCTCCAAAAATCCTTCATATTCATAGCAAGTCGCTCAAAATAACCCATCGCCCACAGCATTGCCCACACACCATCAGCCTTTGCACCCACCCACCCACCCTTAAAACTTATTTTTTCGATTCGGCGTTTCGCCCCCTACTTTTTGAGAAATCGAACAATGAATGGTGAATCAAAACAAGTTTTTATAATCACATATAATGTATGTTCTTTTAAATTTTAACATGTAATATAAAGTACATAGGACGATGAGTAACTTAAGATGCTTCCGTGAACCTTCGATAAAAATCGGACGTCAATTTATCCAGGAGATGATGAATCAGGGGATGGAAGAGGAGATCCCTCCATACCAGGAGATGATGAATCAGGGGAAGGGCTTCCTGTATAAGTGTTCTATCTTATTTTTTGGGGCAATTTTGTTCGATATTTTAATTCGATTTCCCATGCAATACAAAACGTTTCGCCAGTACCTGATTTGGACACGAGCTGCCCGACGATGCTGAATCCCCCCGCCGACGTCACCAGATCGCTTTCCATAATTTGCTCAATCGTGGTGCACCCAGGAAACCCCTCATTCTCCACAGGCAAATCAATGTTATTCAGGTCCAGCTCCCCAGGAGCATCCGATTCCTCCTTCTTCTTCTCAGGTTCCGGTGCTTTTTCAGCAGCTGTCGTCGCACCGACACTGGGTGAAAAAAAGCTGGACACCAGCGAGCTTCCGAAATCCTCATCACCCCCATCGTCTTGCAACAGTGTCCTTCCAGATGGCTCCATTTCCACCTCACCCGCTGTTGAAATCGGTATATCAAAGAATTGGAGGGCATCCCCGGAAGTGGCTCGATCTTTTTGTGATTTCTGGCTGGAAGCTTCCCACCATCGATTGAAGGAGTGGGCGAGATGTTCACCATCATCTGATCCCAGCAGCTTGCGGCGAGAGTCCACCTCCTCGCCGATTGCTGTGATGTATACATCGAAAGACGGAGTCGAGAAATCAGGCTTGCCAAGCAAGAACCTCTCCAGGTCTTGACTGGCGCCCACATCCTGGAAAAATCAAGAAAACAGATATTCCGTAGCAACCAGTTTCATGCAAATATATGTGAATTTTCTTTTGTCTTGCAAATATTAAGCGTCTGACAGAGTACCCACAAATTCAACAATCCTTGATTCAATGTTACACACCTTGGCCACTCGTGAGGATTCCTTCCTGGTCTGCTCTGGCATCCTCTCGCTCACCTTCACCAAATCTTCCCTTGCTTCGGCACCCCTTTCTTGCCTACTTCCAGAGCCTCCCTGGATTTCCCCACCACGACTCTCACCTCCGAATTCTGCCAGCCTTTCTTTTGATCCACCCGGCTTGATTTCATTCTGGTTCCCCCTGGAAGCTTCACCACTCATTACAGGGTCAAGTTCAGATTGGAAGTCATCGTCGAAATCGATATCCAAATCAATAACCAAGGAGAACTCCTCTTCAGGGGAAAAACGATCGGGGAACTCTGAGGTGGGGGCATTGAGAGGCCAGGATGGGATGACAAAGGGGGGAGGTATCGGAGCGAACTCGATTTCCTCTTCGGGTTCAGGGGCAGGGCCTGCAATGACCACTTCAGGCTCTATGTCAGGCTCAGGCACAGGAACATCAATCACAACGAGTTCATACAGGTCAACATATTCCGGCTCTTCTTCCGGAGCCGGAACGGGCATCCAAGTAGGTGGGGGTGGGGGAAATGGCGGGGGTTCAATCCAATCCTTCATGATTTCTGGCTCAGGGGCTGGAACTTCGATGATGGCCAGTTCGTAGGGATCGAAAAAGTAATGTTGAAGCTTTCCCTTTTCGATGGTCTCTGGTTCATAGAGCTCGAAAAGGTAGTATTCGATTTTGCCTTCTTCGATTTCTGGCTCGGGGGCAGGAGTCTCGACGATGTGTGGCTCGAAAATGTAGTGTTCTATTTTCCCCTTTTCGATCGTCTCTGGCTCATAGAGCTCAAAAAAGTAGTATTCGATTTTGCCTTCTTCGATTTCCGGCTCAGGTGCTGGAGGTTCACTAATTTCTGGCTCATGGACATCGAAAATGTAGTGTTTTAGTTCCCCCTTTTCAGTTTCTGGGGCAGGGGGCACCTCAGGCATCTGTGGTTCATAGAGCTCGAAAAAATAGTACTCGAGCTCACCCGTTTCTATCTCAGGGGCAGGCGCTTCGACCGGGATTGGCTCATGCAGCTCAAAAACGTAATGGTAGACTATTCCTGTTTGTTCAACCTCTGGGGCAGGAGGCACTAAAACTGTCTCAGGTTCATAGAGCTCGAAAAAATAGTATTCGAGCTCACCTTTTTCGACCTCAGGGGCGGGAGGCTGACTAATCTGTGGCTCGTAGGGCTCAAAAATATAGTACTCAAGCTCCCCCTTTTCAATTTCTGGGGCAGGAGGCACCTCAGGTGGTTCATAGAGCTCGAAAAAGTAGGTTTCGAGCTCACCCTTTTCGATCTCAGGGGCAGGCGCTTCGACCGGCTCGTGTGCCTCAAAAAAGTAGTATTCAAGCTTACCCTCTTCGACTTCTGGGGCGGGGGTTTGGACCATTTCCGGCTCATACAGCTCAAAAGAATAGTGTTCGATCGTTCCTTTTTCGGCCTCCGGGGCAGGAGGCTCAGGGGTCATCTGTGGCTCATACAGCTCAAAAAAATAATGTTGGATCATTCCTTTTTCGACCTCAGGGGCAGGAGCTGGTGGAGGAGGAGGACCTGGCATCAGCAGAGTTTTCCGAAACAAGCTCAACAACAGGAAGGTGCATTCCTGTTATATCCATAGAACGACTGGTTGTACATAGTCCAAACCCCTCCCCAAATCAGGTGCAGAACTGTCATGTAAGGACGTCGATCAATCTTCCAAATCAGTTCTGTAACTTCACCACAGCAATTTCCCTTCCCTCCCCTTCCCTCCCCTGGGACTGCCTCAAAGCGCTCATACTCAGTGCATCCCATGAATAGCGATCCAGCTTTCAACATCCACCAGCCGGTTACAGCACTGTTGATCGACCCTCTAATAAAAGAACTGAAGGCAGTCCAGTAATATCTTTACCGAGCAATTGATCATTAGAATTTCCCTGAGTATCCTACCCCCCACCCCAACCCCCCAACGAAGCCGATCCAGCCCTGAAGCAGCATTCAGAGCCCCATCCCCATTAACGAAGAAATTTTCTCAGAGGTATACCCCAGCTTGCTTAACGACGACGTATCATAAGTTTAATTGCTATTGATTGTACTGTGTTCAGTGCAGAATGGCAATGTGTTTCGGTTGTTGAAATTTCAGGACTTGTTATTTCAGGGGAGGATATGTAGCCATTAGTGACGGGATATACTGCGCATATGTATGTCTACTCACGAGGATGTGCATGTAAAAGTGTCGTATTCCTCTTCCATGGTTAGTGTTTCTTTCCTTTGTCAATTGTAACAAGAATCCTCGTAGTGTTTAGTTTCGCTGGTATTAAGCGACATATGACTTCCTTTTAAGCAACCCAGGTTTGTGAGTTCTGATGATACCAAAAAAGAAAATCAAACGAGCCCAAAATCTCATTGCTTTAACTTACTTGGTGGTGGTGGTGGTGGTGGTGGTGGAGGAGGAGGCGGAGGAGGTGGAGGAGGAGGCGGAGGAGGAGGAGGAGGAGGGGGCGGAGGTGGAGGCGGTGAGGGACATGGGGACACCCATGCTCGAGGAGCAGGAGAGCCAGTCCTGATGACTGGAGAATCACACCAGCACCTTCCACATGTCATTTGACAGTATCCCTCTGGGACAGCTTTTGTATCCAGCATCCAAACTGCCTCACATTTTCCATACTCCATCTAGTCACACACACGCACACATAACAAAACCAACCATCGCTACCACGCGTTCGTTTGTTTAAGAGGGTGTGGAAGCAAAAGCGGAAACGGAACATGGTAAGAAAAACTCCTGTGGAAAGAGGGGGGTGGGGGGGGAATCTGCCAGGTCTTATTACCTGCATGGCACAAGTTAAATCACCGGGGGGTGGAAAATCTGAACACACGCATCCCGGTTCTCGACATTTGGGCAGGGGCACCGGCTTTGGTGCCTCCTGTTCATATCCAGGGCAGGGACATCGGCCACAAGTGATTTGACAGTATCCTTCTGGAATGGAGTTCATCCCATGTATCATCCAAAACGCTCCGCATTTCCCATAAGCTTTCTGAAATCGTACAAAGCAAAAAAGATATGTCAAAAATCCAAAGTGGTTTTCTGCCTGTGGAACACTCATTAAAAAAAACACCACCACAAAAAAACCCCCGCTCATTATGGAGCATTGATTTTCAGTTTGTGGCTCTTGCCCCTTTTTTATTGTTGTTTGCACAAAAAAATTAAATGGGGACATAATGTTATATACATGACACATCCTTTAAAGTCTCTTCATTGTCGTACCTCCTTCGCCTTTAAATTTATTATTTAATGAATAAATTAATTAATCCTGTTGCAACACAATTACTTAGTTTTTCTATGCAGTTTTTTTGTGACACTCACCTGTTCTGTGCAAGTTATGTCATCAGTAGGGGCAATATCAGTACAAGCACACTCCGTATTTTGAGGAACCACCGACGCACAAGCGCTGGGCAGTCCACCTTCATACAACACCGAATGGAAATATTAGCAGGATCGCACCACTCCTCCATACAGTGGAGAATTTCACAAAGAGTTGCAAAGGCTATAAGTTGCAAAGAGTTGTGAGTCTAGTTCCATTGAATGTAGTACATTCAAAAAGAAAAAAAAGAAAAGAAACTCAGGACTGTCAGTTCTTTTTACAACAGTGTTGTTTTGTGGCCTAGCTCTGCAGTGTTCAAAAATAGCATCCTGTTGCTGGCATGAGCATTTCACACCGTACAACTTTCCACCCGTCTTTTTTATGTTTTAAATCAGGGCGTGTTGGTGGTTGGCGGGCTGTATCGCAGACAAGTAGAATTCTTGTTTGAAAATATATTAAGAAAAGAAATCGTTGATCTCACCATCAAAAACCAACAGCACAATGAACGTCGAAATGAATATTCGCGCCGCCAGGAATTCGATCATGTTGGCAGCTGCCGTCGATTCTTGCCACTCGAGAGCGGACTCGGCGAATGCGGTCACCAAGCCATCAGAGGCAAACGCAGCAACACCACTTACGAGACGCAAAGGGGGGGTGGTTTTTGATCCACCACGATGTGACGTGAAGGCTGGAGTTTTCGCATGTGTAAATTTTTTTGGGGGGGGAGGGGTGTTGGTGGCGATTGTCGGGGACCTTGAAAACGAATAGTGAGTCGATCGGGACGTAAAACTGCTCTGTTCGCCTGAACAGCGTAGAGGTCTGGCTTGGCTGCTTAATTCCACGAAGCAAGGATTTTTACGGGGTCGAAATTTCTCCGTCTATTTTTTTCTTTTTACCGCAAATTGCATCTTGTCTCAGTCAGCGCCCACTCACGCAACCAACCTCCGAAAAAGTGAACTCAGGGGTGGTTTTTTTATTCATGCGCAGAAAGCCAACTCGCCGGAATCCTGCACGAGACGGAGAAAGTCAACGCAGCTTTTCACAGTGAGGTGTGGAGGCAAGCATGCCTATCGACTTGAGCCAGTTCGAAACGCAGGACCTCATGGTCGAGATCCAACGACGGTTGGATTGCCTAAAGAAACCGGACAAACGCGTCGTCTTGATAGGTATGGTCGATGCACCGCTGCAAAAATTTTCCTGGAGCACCGAACATCGCTGCGAGTTTCTATCTCGAGGATGGAAGCGGATGAAGCCAGTTTTGGTTAAATTCCTGTGGATTTGCGGTTGACTGCAGGGCCTCCAGGGTGTGGCAAAGGCACCCAGAGTCCAATAATAAGGAAGGAGCACTGTCTTTGCCACATATCCACTGGGGATATGCTCAGACATGCCGTTTCAGCCAAAACTCCTCTGGGATTGAAGGTGTGGTATAAATCAATGAAGGCAAACTACAGAAATTTCCAATTTCCAATCGCTGAAAAGCAAAGAAGTCAGAAATTGGATTGTTTTTCGAGGCTGTGGTACTGAAAGGGATTTGCATCCGTTCGATTGATCTTTTGATTGTGGAAAGTTGCACACATTTTTGGTTTCTGTAACAACGATGAGGTCTGCTTTGCCAAATGCTCAAAGTTGAGAAAGTTAATACTCAGAATCGATAACAAAAAAAAATCTTTCGAAAAAATCGAAAGATATCGTTGGAGATATCATTGACTAGTATATATACATGTGTGCCGTCAAAATTCAGTGAATTTGGTTTGATATCTGCTGTCATTTGAGTAGGGATTTATTTTAACAGCTTGTGGGTAATTATATTGGATTTTACGCTCGTTATAAGTTTAAAAAAAAGTTTTTTCGTGGGTTATGTAATCGCATTTTAGGCTACAGGTGCCAATCCAAACAACAACACTTGGCTTTCGATCTTGTTTCATTGCTGTCCAAATTCAGTGGATGGGATGTTGTGGAACATTCAAAACAGGGAGGGTGGCAAAACGATGGTTACATTTTAGGACGAAAATTCGAAACAAAACAAAAAAAATCCTGCACCATCAGGTCTTATTTGGTGGTGTGTGTGTTTTAAAGCTAGGCAAAGCAAGCGATGGACGATGGGGCATTGGTTTCGGACGACATTGTAGTCAGTATGATCGGGGAAGAAATCAAAAGTCCCGAATGTAAGACGGGGTTCATTTTGGATGGATTTCCCAGAAACGTGGCTCAAGCGAAACTGCTGGACAAAATGCTGGATGCCAGGGGGCAACAAATCGACAAAGTCATCAACTTTGAAGTGGAGAACAAAGTGCTGGTGAGGTTGGCCACCCCGGAGAAATTTACCACGAAAGAAAAAGTCTGTTGAGCTGAAGTTTCTGGAACGTATTGGTGGACACACATCCTGCTTGGAAAACAACATTTTTGAGGGGTCATCCTGGATTCTTTTGGCTGGGCATCACTTCAAAGAACATTTTCCAACCGTAATAATCTGTTGTCCCTCCACGATTGTAATTTTGTATTTTGTAGTTTTTATTTTGTAACCTCCGTGGTGCCTGGAGGAACTCAGCGACACCCATGAACTCTGATCAAATGTGGCTTAATTGACACGCAGTCGGCCCATCAAATGGACTGTAAAAAACTCCACCAGCCTCACAGCTTTATCTTTTTTTACATGTTTGTGTCTTGTTTTGCGATTTTAGGAAGAACGCGTTTCTGGAAGGTGGGTTCATCCCAAGAG
Organism: Bryopsis sp. KO-2023; assembly: GCA_030272585.1. Taxonomy (NCBI): domain Eukaryota; kingdom Viridiplantae; phylum Chlorophyta; class Ulvophyceae; order Bryopsidales; family Bryopsidaceae; genus Bryopsis; species Bryopsis sp. KO-2023. Next base: position 2,708,701 of record BSYQ01000004.1, on the reverse strand, counting down.
CGGCCGATCCTACCACGAGAAGTTTGCTCCTCCAAAAGTGCAGGGGGTGGATGACATCACTGGGGACCCCCTAGTGAGAAGAAAAGACGACAACGTCCACACTTTGCAGAAAAGACTGTCCATATTCCGATCCCAGACCACACCGGTGAGTAAATCCTTGTCAGTTTTCTGATGTATTCTCAGGCTCACGATGCTGTTTGGTGCACTCTCAAGCTGGAAGGATGGCCAGGAGTTTACATTGGTTAAAAGTTTCAATTTCCCATTCTGTGGTGACTTTCTGTTTGTTTTTTTCTTCCTTTTTTGGGTGGGGCGGAATTTGAAAGCAATGATAGACTACAGGGTTTTCTTCGCAAAATAGTCGGAGGTTTTTTTTGGTTGCAAGATATTAATATTAGTATTGACATATTAATATTAGTATTCAGACCAATATTAATCCTTTGTTTTTCCCGCAGGTGTTGGAGTACTACCAAACAAAGCTAGCCAACATCGAGGCATCCAGACAACAGGCTGCTGTTGCCGACAAAATTCGAGAAGCCCTCGATTTTAACACCATCGATCCAGAGGATTAGTTGTTTTTTTTCTTCTCCTTTTTCGGTTTGTTTTATCTTGACATTTGTTTCTCAGGTGCAAAAACCAAAAAAAAAAAAGAAAAAAGAAAAAAGAAGAGACGAAGGATGGAACAGGAACTTTTTTAAAACAGTGCATTTTGCCAAAATAATTGTGGAGTTCTGTAGTGTCCTTTAGAGCTGCATTGCATCTTTTTAGACCTGACAGTTCAGGTTAGGTTTCCATTATCGGTCGATCGATGTTGGGTGGCAGAAATGAGAAGAGGGGGAAATCTGCTGGATGCATCTGTTCATCAAGTGTGTGTGTGGTTTGTATTTGATGTTCGTTGCGTGGTGGATTCAATAACAGTGGATCGCTGAAACGTTATGGTTTCACTCTCATTTGAACGATTTGGAAATCCTGGCGAGCTGCGATGTTCAGCACCCACGTGGCAATGAAGGTGGGGTGTGGCGTCGGAAAACTCGCAGTGGCGGCGGCTCGCCTTGTGTGTTCCACCCCCAACTACCGACTAAAAGGGGGCCTGCCCTCTTCGTCTTCGTATCGCAAGACAGAGGCGGCCTACCACACATTGAAATCAGTAGCAAGGGGGATGGCTGTTATGTACAGGCTTTGTTCGGTTGGGTTTTACGATGATTCTCTCACTGCACCAGCTCTCGTCAGAAAAACGACCACGGCAGCATTAGAATGCCATTTCAAATCGCGGGTGTCACATCATAGTTTGATGAGTAATACGGTGGAATTCTTGGGCGAAGCGCCTGGTTGCCAGATTTAGCCACCAACAAACGTCAACTCAATATCTGGGTGTCCAACTACTATCAGGGTTTGCTCGTGGGAAAGGAGTCTCCGATCTTCGCTGTCCAGCGTTCAGGCTTTTACCTTTTGTCGACCAGACAAGAGAAAACCCGCCGACGCGGTGTGCATGCCTCTCAGGACGCGCTTTTTCGTTGGGAAGGCAGCGCGAAGTGCACGGAGCTCCTTGTGAGGGCGTCTGACTATTGCGATTGGTGGAGACGAGAACCTGGACACAAGCGATAGAGGCAACTGTAAGTCGTGTTTGGCACAGCGCTCATCCTGTTTTCCTTGCTGCGACGTGGAAGTCGGACGCAAAGTAGTGATGTAGTGGAATGGATTGCGCAGGGAAGGATCTTGCGGGTTGGGCCTGAGCTGCTGGGTTGGAAAGGAAAGGATGTGGAACCGCATGTTGTGCTGGAGGGAGGAGAGGGAGTCCAACCGCGAAGTCGGCAACGTTCCAGAGGAGGCGGTTGCTCGCGCCGACGACCACAAACCTAAGGTGAGCGAGATGGGAGGTGCTTCTTTTTACAGACACTCACTCGCTACTGTTGCTATCGGATGCGTTGAAACGCCAATTCTGACAAAAGGAGGGGGGGGTCGCCACGATGTTCGCAGAGTCACTCCCGCGTTCTGCGAAGCTTTTTCAGAAAACTGTTGCCGGGGAAAAAGTCGTCGAAGCCGAGGGTACCGCGGACCGGGCGGTCTGGGTTCGTCACCGAGGAGGTGGGCGCTTGCGTTTTCAATTGTCCCTCTCTACTATTTGCTTTTTCTTTTCAAACGACCGACCCGCCCCTGTCACTCCTTTCTTTTTCCGACCGCGCTTGAGGCATTGGTGTGTCTCACTTCCTTTTTTTTTTCTTTCCGCTAGGGGGGATCGCTCGCCGACCGCTGCCGACGAATCAAAGTCGCGTTCGCTCCGAAGCGAAGGCCGCAGGCGTCGGCGTCCTTATCGCAATGGAACGATAGTTCCGAACCGCGATCAAATGACGAAGCCCAGGTGAGAAGCACCCCGTCAACGGAGGGCCGCACGTTTCGGTTTCATGGCGTTATCGCCACGTCGTTCAAATTTTCTAAGAATGTGTCACGCCGCCCGTCGTAATTACTCACCTCATCGCAGCACCACACTCAAGTGCATCCTTGTAATCGACACCTCGGCATTTTTCTCCCTCCAAAAAACAAAAACAGGATGCAAAAGGGGGGCAAGGTTAAAAGAGATGGAGAGGTGACAGGTCGATATGGATGGGGAAAAGAAGAGGGGGGGGGGGTCGACTGACATACATCCCAGACGTACATCCCTGACATACATCCCTGAATTTTGACCGATTCTAGAAGTCCCTGAATTCCAATCGATTCTAGAAATCGATTCCACAAAAAATCATAAATGCATGTGCCCCCCCCCACACAAGATGCTTCCCTTGTTACGTTAAAAATAAAGTGAATTAAAAAAAAGCAGAGGATTGAGAAATGTCTGGTGATTGGTGCAGGCCTTGGAAAAATTCACGGGGGATGGGGACTGGACCGCACTGCCATCAGACTTGTTTGATGTGGTGCTGAAAATGCTATCACCGGACGATGCTGCTGTGGGGACGCTGCGACTGGTGTGCAAAAGCTGGCATTCGGGGGTGAACAAGTCCATCAGCCTCCTCATCCCCTCCCTGACCTTACCCCAGCAACGATGCGACAGGTCGGTGATCCCCAGGATATTCGGTCTGTTCGGCGCCAGCAACGACACCTACGATTTGGAAAAAGTGGTGAAAACCATGATGCCGAAATTGAACGGCCTCAGGGCGCTGGACCTCAGTCAGTCCGCCATCCAGCTGAGCGATGCTGCCATCAAGGAGCTGTTCTCGGTCAGATCTCTGCAAAATTTGAACCTGAAATCCTGCAAATCGCTCACGGATGCCCGCCTGGAGTCCCTTATTCCGCTCAGCCATTCCTTGCAGCACTTGGATCTGTCGTACTGCCGAGCGGTGACCAGTGCGGGGTTGTCCAGTCTGGCGAGGCTTTCCTCGCTGGAAAGTCTGAGTTTGGAGCGGTGCTGGAGGGTGACTGACGAGGGGTTGTCCTCTCTGGTGGATTTGCATGGTTTGACGAAATTGACGCTGAAAGATTGCTGGCGAGTGACCAACGTGGGGCTTGGATTCATCTCCACGCTGACCACGTTGAACCATTTGAATCTGGAGCACTGTTTCAGAATCACGGATCAAGGGCTGGTGATGCTCTCTTCATTGACTGCCCTGGAGTCGCTCAATTTGAGGGACTGCTGGGGTCTGACGGACGAAGGGGTGACCGGCATCGTCGGACTGACCAGGATAAAGAGTTTGAACCTCGAGCATTGCTTCCGAATAACTGACATCGGGCTGGAGAGCCTCACGACCATGTCGAAATTGAAAGAACTCAATCTCAAGGATTGCTGGGGCATCACCGACGAGGGGGTAATTGGGGTCTCCTCTTTCGGCGAGCTAGAGTCCCTCGATTTGCAACACTGCTTCCGTGTGACAGACACCGGATTAGTTTCTTTGGTAGGCCTGGGCGGCCTGAAACGATTGAATTTGAAAGACTGTTGGCCGATCACCGACGTGGGGCTGTCGGCGTTCACCGAACTCCGTCATTTGGAGTTTTTGAATCTGGAGCATTGTTTCAGAGTGAGCGACCAGGGATTGGAAGCCCTCGAAATGCTGACCAAGCTGAAGGAACTGAATTTGAAGGATTGCTGGGGGGTTACGGATGGGGGAGTGCCTACTCTGTGCAGGCTACCCGCTCTCACCAAACTGAATATAAAACATTGCTTTCGGGTGACAGAAACTGGGCTAGCGTCCCTTAGAATGATCGATGCATTGCACCTTGTTTACTAGCGGGAAAAAAAAAAGAGAAAGAGAGAGAGAAAAGGAAGGAAGAAGTGTTTTTTTTTTTCTTAATGTCTGTTTTTGGTCTTGGTTTTAACTTTTTTTTTTAATTTTTGGGGGGGAAGGGGAAAAGGGGGATTGAAATATTCTGTATTTGTGAGAATATTTATAACATGCAAAAATATATTATCCATATATGTATATTTATCTGCGGAAAAAATATATGTATACATAGAACAACCAAATATTTCTGTTGTGGAGTTTCCTTTTTTTAGTAGCTCTTAATTCTTGGAAAGAAACAAAAAAAAAGGTACGAAGTGGGGGGAATTGGTGAGGTGCGTGTTTGTTTGGATTTTTTTTCCTTTTCCTTTTCTTCTTTTTGCCAAGAAGAAAAGTGGCAGAATAAAGAGGAGGGGGGAAAGAGAAGAAAAAAACGACGAAACAATTCTATGTGGAGGGACCAACAAAAAAAACTTATACACATATTTAAAAATGTGTATATGTGTTCTTGAGAAAGAAAAGGGAAAAAAAAGAGTGAGAAAAGAGAGAGTATATGACAATTGATACTCCTTTTTTTCGAAACGGAACAAATTTGTGAGTCCCCTTGCTCTCAATAAAAGAAACATTGCGGAACGGTGGGGAAAAAAAAAGAAAACAAAAAAAGAAAGAAAAGAAAGAAATGTACGGTTTCGCGATTCCCTTGGAAACACTGCTTTTTTTTTGCCGTGTTTTGGAAAAAACTAACCTAATTTGTGTTTTTTTTTTTTTCTCTTTTGGAAGGGTTTTTCTCTTTTTTTTTTTTAAAGAGGGGGGGTTTGGGTGGGAGGGATATAATGCCGATGGGGTGGCATCCTTACGGAGCCGATCCTGGAGGCTAATTTTCTTGTTTTCTTTTTTTTGAAAAGCCCTACCTTTTTGTGTTTGCTTTGCTTTTTTTTTCTTCTTCTTCTTTTCCTTTTTGCGCACGTATGTGTGTTTTGTGTGTGTGTTTTTTTTTCTTTTAAAATTTGGGGGGGGCGGTGGGATGCAGGATCTCTTTTTCAGGGTTTTTGTTATATCCCATGAATTATCAAAGGGGCTGGGTTGACAGAAGGAAGAAAAAAAAGAGGTTTTGGGGGGGGCAATACGGGGACGAACTGAACAAACAGAACAAAAAAAAGGGCAAAAAAAACACTAACGAAAGCAAAATTTGTTGACTTCTTATGTTTTCTTCTTGGTATTCCAGTGTTTTTCTTTTTTTATATGCCGGTTGTTTTTGACTTTTTTTTCTTTATTGAAGAAATGCTTTTTTGACGAACTGCTCTCTTTTAGGGTGGGTAGATGTGACTAATTGTACAACAGACGATTGCATAGTTTTCTCGGGGGGTGAGGTGGTGGTGGGAGAAGGGGGGGGGGGGAACCAGAAGGAACAAAAAGCAAAAGAAAAACACCCAGCACTTTTTAGTTTTCTGTGCCATTTTGGTGAATGTTTCAGGGCTTCGGCGGAATGAAAGGGGTAAAAAAAAGGGGTGAAAAAAGAAGGAAAAAAACAAAGGGTGTCAAGAGGGGGGAAAAAAAAGAGAGAGGGAGGGAGTTTGAAAAGAGGGAAAAAGTTAAAGCGGGAAGTTTATAGAGTGGGATTTGGAATTGTGTGTCGACTGAATGTCTTGATATGTTCTTGATATGGATGAGAGGTTTATATGACACAGGGGAAGAAGTGAAGTTTTATAAGGGATGTGGTTAAGTGTGTTTTTCGATATATATATATATATAGCCAAGTCTGAGAAAATATATATTAATATGATGGTGCCAGGGGGGTAAAAGCAGAAAAGAAAAGAAAAGAAAAGAAAAAACTTCTCTTAAAACCCAACAACAAACATCAATATCAGTTTTTGTCTATGTATTTAATTCTGTGTTTTCTTTCTTTTTTTCCCTTTTTGGAACTGTGGAAACTGGAAGGTGGATCGTATGGTGAAATGTGAAAAAGAGGAGTTGGGTTTAAAAGAAAAGAAAAGAAAATGGCAAAATTGTTGTATTTTGTTCAGAAGCTGCCAAAAAAACAGGAAAAGGAACGCCATCCCAGGCAAATAAATAAGGTGGAGACAGCGTTTGGAAAAGTCGGGGCTCAAGTGGAAGAGTTATGAAAAAAGGGGTGGGTTGGGGGTTTTCAATTTTCAGGGAAATTGGATCGAGGTGTGGAAAAGCAAAGAAAAAAAAACCCAAAACACACTGGAAATCAGAAAATTTCTAAAGAAAATATTTATAAGAACTTATGTGCATCTAGGAAAAAAAAAATTGAGAGGGCCAGGGGTTGTCAAAAACACAAAAAAAAGGAAAGAAGTTATGTTGGGGAGTGGGGAGCGCGGTCATGTATATATATGCTTATACAACTATTCAATATAAAAATATATATTTTTTTTTACACATATATATATATATGTATATACATTTATAAATACATTGCATTTTGGGGAAGTAATTGTTGAAATTGGATCGGCATTTGTTCAGGGGGTGTCGTTTTTTGGGGGGAAAAAGAGGGAAAAGGGGTTTTGGGAATTTCTCCGCTCAAAATAAAACCAAAAAAAAAAAAGGCAAATACATTGAGCTCAAGGAAAAAAAAAGAGTTATTCTTTTGTTTTCTTTTTGTATGCACAAACTGCAAAAGGAATGGAAGGATAGCTTTTGAAAACCCAAAGAAGGTTGGGGGGAAGAAATTTTATGGTTTTTTTTTTCTTCCTTCTTTTTTTGGAGAGGATAAAAGAGCAATTGTATGCAGAAAGGGGGGTGAGGGGGGTTCCCCTCTTTCTGCATTTTGTTTCAATGTTTTTTTCTTCTTTTTTTTCATTTCGGAATGGCTTGATTGTTGCCCAATTTTTTTTTTCTTGCCCTTTTTTTTTGATTTGAAAAAAAGAAAGAAATATTGTTTTTGGAAGATATAAATCAAAAACAAAAAAAAGGGAAATAGGAAGAAAAAAAAAAACTTGACAAAACATGTATATATACATCGGCGGTGTGTTGAGGGAAGGGGGGAAAACGAAACTATGATTTTGATTTTTCAATCAGGTCGGTCGGTGGAGGTTATATTCTTGGTGTGCAAATGTGAACGCTTTTGGCTAAAATTGAGAGGCGGTGGCATTCTGCTTTGGTGGCGTTAGGGCAGTGGTCAACAACAATGTAAACAAGCAAACGAGTTGGGGATTCCGTTGAAATGGCCAAAATTGGTGGTGGCTGAAAGTTTCTGAGTGACTCAAGTTCTTCTTGAAAAGATCCCCACTCCATTGCATGGGAAAACAGAACCCCACAGTTGATTTTTCTTGTTGCATGCTTTGAGTTTTGGTGGGCAAAGGAATTGAGAATCATGGCAAGTCTATAAGAGTGTATTTTTCTATGGCCCGTTATTGCCCGTTATTTTGGGCCCGAAAAAATTTTCGCTGGCAATTTCTTGGGGGGGAGATTTTTTTGGGGGGGGGAAGATAATTTTGGGGCCACATCGAAAAAAGCAATCGGCGATTCCACAGAACTCATCACCAGCACTAGAGAGCAATCAGTTTTTGGGTTTTTAAACCTTGTTATTGGTTGGGGCCACAAGAGGTCCACAACAAAAAAAAAAAGCCAAAATCCAGGGGCACTCTTGGGCTGGCGAAATAAAAATAAAAAAAACAAGAAAACACATCCAAAATCTAATCCACAATCAAAGCCCGATCTAGCCCATCGCAGAACCGAGTGCATTGTTGAGTCACGAATCCACTGGAAAGCGAAGATACACAAAAGATAGGGAGTCGTCAACGGCTGATCGATCGGGGCAAGAATCCCTGGGGTGCTGCAATGGCTTTCTCCGCCAACACCCGTGAAAAGCTTGGTGAGGGGTGGCGACAGGAAACCATGCAAAAATAAACTGCGCGCGTTCAGCTGCTTTCATCTTGAAGGGCAAAAACTCTCCTGACCATTCTCGCCCCTGTTTTTGCCTTGTCTTCGACAGTTCACCCCCTGACGGAAGTTCGGCAACGGGCTCTGGGTGGATTAAAGTCGAAGCTGATCAGTGGGATTGCCTCCTCCTCCTCGCTGGCCAGAGTGGGTTCGACGTTCTTTTCTTCTCAAACCTGTGTTTTAACGTAACGCATGCGCTCTTTCCGTGTTGCACAACTGTTTTCACTGAGAGCGCTTTCCTCTGGTTTGCCATCGTTACGTAGGACGAGACCTTATTGAAGAACCTGTCGTGTAAGGCATGAACGTCGAGAACCTCCCAAGGAAAAAGAAAAAAAAAACGCTCGTTATGGCATTCGACAAAAACAAACAAACGGATCTCCTGTGGGCGACTTCTAATGAACAGCAGGGCTAAATTCTGAAAAATGTGCAAGAACGAGAACCCATTTCGGCGAAATGACGTTTTTGACGTCCTTATGCAGTTGTTTTCTTTAGCAGCCCGGATTTGCTCGACCAGAACCCCACAATCAGAACCCCACAATCAATCAATCCCTTGAATTTCGATTTCCTTTGCAGATGCATTGCAAAATGATTGCCCCATGGAAGAGACCATGGCATCCCTGGAGGTCATTCAGCATCTGCTGCAACATTCCGGTGCCAAGATCATATGTGGTCGACTGGGATTGGAAACGCTGCTGAGGCAAATGGGGGCCTCCCACCCCCAATTGCAAACTCTCCGCGAAAACGTACTCAGAATGCTGCTGGCTTGTCCACAGGAAAACCATACAAACCACCAGCGAGGTATCAGCCCAGCTGCCCCCCCCCCCCCCTTTTCTTCTCTTTTGCTTGTGTGGCGAACTCCAATCGAGTATGGAGTAACTGTATGGTTGTATTTCTTTGCTTGCTCCCATGAGCCATCGCTTTTTTTGAGGCTGAATAATGTATGTTTTTTTCTTAATTTTTTTTCTAGATCTTGAGGATGATCGACCGAAGGAGGAACGTCGAAATGTGGGGAGGGTGGACATTTGCTCCAAAGATAGGCCCAGACCACGGATATCGACCGAAGAAACTGAAATGCGATTCCAGCTAAGAGCAGAATGGCGCCAGAACAGCAATCCTGGCAACCAGACATGGAAATCTCGAGATGAAGATGGTGAGATTCCCCCCCCCCCCCCCCTCGGGCTCCTTTCAAACCCCCTAGTTTTCAAAATCCACAAGCTGTTGGAAAGCCATTCTTGATGTTTTCCACTTGGTTTAGTTTGTGGCGATGAATCCTTTAGGGAGGACATACAGTCGGGGCGGCCCGTTGCGGAGAATTCATGTGAATGCTGCTGATGATCAGCATCTGTTTCAGCTGAGTGTCAGACTGAGATTTGGAGAAGATCCCAGGGTTATTCTTCCTGCCCTTCACGAGTTGTCGGAGTCGATCCTGGTGGACTTTCCTCCACAAGCATTTCTTCAGCAAAAGGCGCTCATGGTGGGGGCCTCAATCAGAACTGTTTACAAAAAATGAAAGCCTTCGTTTGTCTTTTCTAATCGATTATATTTTCTAATCGATGGGGCCAAAGAACGATGCCAAAAGAAAAATTTTCAATGGAGCGAATTTTGCCTTTGTTAAAATCTTGATCCCTGATACAATGTTCCGACATGAATGTAAAATGCTGCTATTGACTGGGTTCCAGAAGCTTCCCCTTGATCCTTACTGAAAGAAATTCTGCAAGAAGGTTTCCATTAAGATAAAATAATGAGAAAATGAGGGGGTTTTGTTCTCATTTTTTTTATGCCACTCTAGGAAGGAATCTTGGGATTAGTCAAGAGCAACTCTGGGGCCTCCCCATTAGTCCGATTGACCCTCAAACTCCTGCAGAAACTGGCCGCCGGCATCCTCGGGGCACTGGATCTAGTAATCGACACAGATCTCCACACGCACGGAGGCCCCCCCTCACATGACACATTGGAGTCCAACCTCCATAATGCATACATTTGGCGGAGCCATCCGATGCCCCCTCCTTCACCAGAGAACCAAAAGCGCAACTCGTGTGGGATTTTGGGGGTGTTTGACGAGGAGGAAGATTTGGTGGGGCTGGAGGTCGGCACGTATGTGATTTGGATAGCGGACCATGTTTTCCCCCTCTTGAGGGATGCTGAGTTGCACGTCGAGGCTGTTCCGCTGGCGGAGGATTTGTTTGCCATATTGCTACATCCAGCCTGCTTGGAGTTCTACTCGGGGGTAGGGGGGAACCCAGTGGATTTTCCTTTTTTTTGGGGGGAAATTTCAGAATGTTTACTGTCTGTTGGTTGTGTTCTGCATTCAGCAATGCATGACGCTTTATCTTTTTTGAAATTCCATTTGCAGGTGCACCCCAATGCCGAGAAGTGCCTTGCGGAATTGAGCGATTCCATCACGATGTCCGTAACAAGAGCGACTGCAGCACACAAGATCCGGCATCAACAAGAATTCGACAATGAGACAATGGTATCTAATGGGCAGGATGCCTTCGTTGTGCTAGACATCCCCTCCGTCAACCTGATGAACATGAGCATCAGGTAATAAAAACAGGCACATGCAATGCATGTCGATTCCATGCATGTTATTCGTCCCTTAGGATGGTGCAGTTATTTCATGCTCTGCGATCCAGATTGAACCTAGTAGTGTTGGTTATCCAAGCCCCTGGCTCTCCATTTTCTCAGCAATGCTTTGATGTGCTTTTTTTCTGAAGGTTGGTCGAGCTGCTGGATATTCATCAGGCATCGTCGCTCGTTCCGAAATCTCTGCTGTCCATCTTGGGCGATCTTTCGGGGGATGAGTTCTTATCGGAAATCGTTCCAGACTTGCGACCCACCATGCTTTTCCGGCTCCATCAATGCGCCCCGCACATCCATGGATTGCTGAGCAAAGCTGACACTGTGAATGTGGCGACACGGCATGCTGATTCGGTGGTCAGAGAGGTAGGGCATCTAGTTCGACGTTTGCAGTTTTTTCAGCATGCATCTTTTCCAAGTGTTTGCCCAGCTGATTTTTTCTTGGGGGAGGAGATTCCACACACTTTGCTGCGAGGCATTTTTTCAGTAAAAAAATCATAAAACCGATGAAGTGCGCTCTCGATGGATCTTTCTGCAATGGCCGTTTCTCGAAAACATTGTCGATTGTTTTTCCTCATGGCTATTATGGCTGATGGTTTCATGTCAAATATTGGGAAAATGGAGGTGGCATTCTTCAAGGTGTATTTTTCAGTTTCTTAGTTTCTCGTTTTTTCTTGGTTGTAGACACGAGGATTGTTCGACAGGAGCGCTTCGTTGCCTCAATGGTTGGAATCCGCTCGAAATGGGCTGGAGGGTATCAAATGGATGACGGGGGATAGGTTCTTACGAGCTGTGGTGTGTGGCCTAGTTTTGTGCAAATTGAGGGATGATGGTGAGTGTAACTAGAAACTCAGAAACTCAGAAACTTGCCCCAGAAATTGGGTTCTAAAAAACTGTTTAGAATTTCAGGGACAGAGCTGGGTCTGTCTTGTTCAATGACTGTGTCGCTCAATCCTACTTCTGTGAGCACAGCACAAAAATATTTTGAGCAAGGCGACGCTTCATGCAAGTTTGCTCGCTGGATGGCAATCCAGCAAGCGACTGAACGGAAAGGTTGTTTTTTCAACCCCCTGCAGTTTCCGAGGAGGATGCGGAACAGTTGAAATGGTTGGCTGTGGACGTGCTCTCCAATCATGGCACAAGGATCACGAGGGAGGCCTTCCTGATCCTGTTGAACATGGTTCAAAACGATGAGAATGCCATTGTCAGGAAAGGATCCATTGCACTGGTGTCCACTCCCGAAATACTGGGGCTGATCATCACGGAGCTTCTGCCGAAACCTTCGCTGAAAGAGATGGTGGCTTCCATGATAAACGCCCTGGTGGAGTCCAGGTCAGACATATGCATCGCTGGTAAGCGTTTGCGATTTCACGGGATCTTGTTTCGGTGGCATGTTTTGTTTGGCAATCAAAGAATTTCATATGTGGTTTTTGTTTTTCACCCGTTTTTTCCCAGAGCGTTTTGACCCCCCCCCCCTTTTTTTCTGTGACCTCCAGGTCTTGCCCGGTGGGATTGGCTGTTGCAATGCTACGAAGATGATCCGATGGTTGGGCCCGCAGCGAGTGCTTTCCATGCACAGCATTTCGATGCTATGGAATCCAGGGGGGCATCTGAATGGATGAAGCTCCAGCACTCCCTCCGAGAGTTGTACAGCGTCCACTCTGCTCGTCGAGAAACTGCTGCCAGCGATATGTGGCAAGAAGTGTCTTCCGAAATGGAGGATGCCTGCAGTTTTGAAGGTGGCTCCAGTTATCTGATATGTTTTTCGGTTTTTCCCAGGCACCTTTTGTGAATTCGGTGCATTTTTGAAAAAAGCCCTTTCATCTTTGGAAGCTGAAATCATACATATCTTTTTTTTCCTCGAAGGGTTCACTGGTGAGATGTATGCTTACTTTTCTTCATCTAATTTCCGCCCCTTCCCGACCCCTTTTTGTATTGTGCCGCATGATTTTTTTTTATCACAGTTTTTTGAGGATTAAAAAACAAAGACAAAATTAACTTAAAAGTGCTTGACAGAAATTGTATCTGGTGGTTTTGCAGCCGATCCTTTTGGGGGGTTCTTGGATGGGCAAGGCAATTTCGAAAGTCAGGTGGATGCTGTGCTGGTGACTAATGCATCCTTCACGAAACGAGACACCGAGAATCTGGTCAGCGTGGCGTTGAATCCAGCCCTGGATCAAGGTTTGAGAAAATCCGCCATCGAGCACCTTGGAATCATAGCAAAACAGTCCTCCCTTCTTCAACATCTGTGCAATCCACAGCTGCTTGCCGCTCTGTTTGAGGAAATCTTCACTGGGTGAGTCATGCATTCACACAGTGGAGTACTTACTAATTTTGAACAGGTTGCGATTTCAAAAGGAGGGGGGGGGGGCAAATCGATCCCGTGAGAAGGGCTGCACTCAGAAAATTACCACATTTTGATATCAAGAAGATATGTATAGAATGCATACATATTCCTTAGAGGCAGACACAAACGCATTTTTCTGTGGCTGTTTCAACCATTGAGTGCGACCTATTGAGATTTTGTTTCCTTGTTGGTTGAATGAAAAAGTGTGAGCGCCGGATCTTCCCTGGAGCATGGCCTGCTTCTTGTCCTCGCCAGCTTATCAACGCTCAAGGAAATCTGCCTAAAGAGTCAAGATGCCAGGATGGTCATTTATCGCGATGCAGACAGGTAAAATTCTGTTTTCTTTTGTGTTTTGCTTTTTATCATCATTTTTTTTTCCTTTCCATGCATGTGAAAAAGGAACAGCGCAGAATTGCTCTTCGAAAAACACAGTTTCAAAAAAAAAAAGTGATGGAAATGAGTTTCTTGTGCGGCTTCTTTGTTTTTGAAAAAAAAAATTGCTGTGCTGACTGTGCAGAACAGTGGTGCCGCTCTTGCCTTTGATATTCCACCCTCTTTTGTCCCTGAAAAAAGCTTTGTGCGGAATGCTGGGGGCTCTATTGTTTCCCCCTGTTTCGGCGACCTCGATCAATCATGTGACGGACGGAAAATCCCTGGGTCCACTGAAAAGGAATTTCTATGTGCACCACATGATGTCTGGAGAGGAAACCTTGCAAGACACCTCACACGTAAGTCGTCGGAAAAAGAGTGAGGGGGGGGGGGAAGGGGGGCAATGCATCGTTCTTTTCATCGTCCTATTTCTCATTCTCCCACAAAATCTGAAAGTTGAAAACTGGGTGCAGGTGCCAGAAGTCGAGGAGGATTTCACCGACCAGGATCTAGCCATCACTAAAATCCTGAAGGACCGCGGACACTTGTCGAAACGCTCGCCCTACCAAATGTTCCAGACCATGAGCTCAGAGTCAGACATCGACCACTGGACGAAGGCCACGCTGATCAATATATATGCCCCATTTGAGCCCGGCACCATTCAGACAAGGCTGATGGAGTCTGGGGACGACGATTTCCTGGACTGTGTGAGGCAACTGAGGAGTCGAGGTTTGTCTGACTCTACAGGAAAGGCTCTCTCAGGACTGTGCATCGAAGGGGGGTGGACTGTGGCCAACATTGCCCTTGAGAGTGTTCTAGCCAATGTCCCTGACAGCATCAACGAGCACATCCGATCTATCGAGGTGCTGGAATGGGTCCAAGACTTAGCCACGCAAGAGCTACCCAAGGTATTCCACCATCAAGTGAATAACCCCCCTTTGAGGAAGGGGGGGGGGAGAGAGAGAAGACTCTCACTCCTTTTATGAAAGAAAAAGAGTGAGATAGACTCCTTATGATGTTTCTGATGCCGAGAATGTGTGCCGTTTTTTTTCCCTATCGGCTTTTCAGGAAGTGTTGCTGAGTCTCCTTGGGCAGCTCAGAAACGCTGTGGTGCCAATCCTGACTGCAGACAATGCTGGATGTGCAATCCCCAACCTACCTGTAGCCCAGACCAGTTTCCACGGCTCCGCTCTGACATCAATCAGAGATCGATTCTGGGCTCTGTGCACCACGTCCTCCTTCCTTGAAACCCTGGGGACTGTCATAGAATGCGCCAGGAAATCGCTAAAAACGAGTGGAGAGCTGTGGGGAATGCTGGATGGGGTGGGCCTGGAAGATGCTGTGGATATTATCTCAGCAGGGTTCGTCCTGAAGGAGGGCTGCGATTACGGGTGTCGTGTGAAAGGAATGCGGGTGCTGAAGGGGTTGGCATGTCTTGCCGATGGAGCCAGCAAATGGAACGAAATGGCCAAGGTGGGGGGGGAAAGGCCACTGTCGGTGGAAAGAGGTTTATTTTCATCGGGGGGAGTGCAATTCGGCATGCACACAAAAAGACCATGACGTAGCCTCCTTTCCTGTATATTCCGGGCATATTTATCGACCTTGAAATTGATCCACAGTGTTTCGTTTGTTTATGAAGGAACCACTGCTGCCTCCAGAAGACATTGCTCTTCTAACACACCCCATGGGCCCAATTATCCGCTGCATTTTCATGTCGAATGCTAGATTGCATTCGGATGGGTTGTACAGACAGAAAGGTCTCGCGAGGGAGGCGCTCCGCTACTTGGATCATTTGATGTCTGGCATGCATATCTCAGAATGGGGACATGCATGGGAAGACATTGCTGGAGTGGCATGGATATCCAGGCTGTCCAGAGACCATGAAGCCAACGTTCGAGTGGCAGCGTTGAAAATTTTCACCCACGTTGCGTCCGATCCCACCGGTAGAACGCTGGCCGTTCTGTTGAAGGTGTGCAAGCCAGATGGCATTCACTCAACTTGTCGCAATATCCTTGCACACCAAAATCAGGGGGTTCTGTATCAGCATGAGAGTGGGGAGTTTCCTAATGGAAAGATGTTTTCGTTTTGCCCGGGATTCTGACCGGCATGAGAATTGCTCATCAGATTCCTCGTTTCGTTGGCTATTTTATGTGTCGAAATGGTTTTATTCTTTTTGTGTTTTGCGAAAGGGTTGGCCGGAGAGCTTGAATCGCATGGCAGACGTGGCTTGCAATGCATGCGAATGCGATGGTGTCAGAGCGGCCTCCATGCAAATCATCTGTCAAGTCATTGCCTTGTGCCAAGATCAAGGCCATGCAGACGACATCATGCCAGAAGCATGCGATGCCATGCAAGCGTTCCTCATTTCAATCCCCCAAATGCATGAATTCTGGGAAATGGTGAGCCCGGCAATCATCATAATTTCAAAAGAGAAATACTGTGAGGTTGGAGGGGTCGAAAATAATATAAAATAATTACTAAGAAAATCGAAATAATATATATATTTTCTTTGTTTCGACTTCACTACATTTTTTTTTGTCCTTTTTGAAATGTTGGAATCGGCATTTGAACAGGTTTCCGATGTTATTCGCAACAAGGCTTCCTCCCC
The DNA here is from genome assembly GCA_030272585.1 of Bryopsis sp. KO-2023. NCBI lineage: Eukaryota > Viridiplantae > Chlorophyta > Ulvophyceae > Bryopsidales > Bryopsidaceae > Bryopsis > Bryopsis sp. KO-2023. Next base: position 2,692,686 of record BSYQ01000004.1, on the reverse strand, counting down.
AGCATTGCTCTCCCCTTCGATCGGCCTCATGCTCCAAGCTGTCCTGTCCCCATTCAGAGCTGCAGTGTCTCTGTTGTCAGACAGACAGACGATAGAATCGCTGATGCTGGCCGCCAGTCCCCTTTCAAACCATAATCCCGAACACTCGGAATCGTCCTCGCCCATGCAAGTTTCGGTCAGGTGGTCAGCTGCTGTGTTGCTGTCGTTCCTGGTCCAAGACAAAGAGGGCCTCGTGTGGGCATCTCGCATTTCAGTTTTGAGCAACATTTTGGCATCGCTTGGGCAACTGTTGGTTGTGCACGAAACGAAAGAAAGGAACGTGGAGCAAGAGGTCGCCATCCAAGATGCAATCACATATACAGCTCTCTCCGGCCACTCGATTTCTCAGGTCGGCGCACATACATGCAGAGCAACGTCATTCCCAGAATTACCACCAGGTTTTGGAAGCACACACAACACCTTGAAGGAGGGAGGCTCATTTTTTCTTTTCTTTCTTACTTTTTTTTCTGTTTTTTTGGGAGGGGAGGGATTTCGAAAAGAACAAACAAAACTTATGTGTGTGTGTGTTTTTTCTTCACTTTTTTTCTTCTTTTCAGGGTATTTGCTGTGATGATGGTCCTGCTGGTCTCGTGGAGAGCATCGCTGCTCTGTCTGACGGCAATGCTTGCCCATTGGGCTTTGCAATATGTGAAGTCATTCCCCACATCCCCTTGGAAGGCCAGACTGCTCTGTGCGCACTCCTGGGGACTTTATCATCATCCAGACACAGCTATGCAATTCTATCGAACGCAGCCCACGGTGGGGTTTTATCACTCTTTTTCTCTTTTTTTGCAATTTTTTAATCAATCCTTTTGAGGAAATCAGCACAGCTCGTATGATCTCCAGAATATGACATTCTTTTTCAATACATACACATATTCGGCAAGTTGCGTTGTTTCGGCTGGGGGTGACTTTTTTCTTGTGAGGTTCATAAATCAACATTGATATTGACATTCGTCTTTTTGGGTATGTGATGCAGATGTTGAGGATGGGCTGGGGGTATGCATTTTCACAGCGTTGAGGGATTTCATGGATGAATCTGACCATGGTGAGATAAAATGCATGCATTTTTGTGTGTTATTTTGTTTTCGTGCTGTTCAGCATTTGCTCCACCAAAAATTGCTGCCTGTCGATAAACCAAAGTTCAAGCAGATAGGTCCAGAAATAACCTCATTGTTTTGTTGGTGCTTGAAAAAAGACATGCTACACAGATGCATATCCATTGTTTTTTTAATGAAATTGGGCTGGTTATTCAAACAGCTGGGATGACCAATGGTTTCGCAATTGTTTTTTCCCCAACAGGGAGAGACCTGAGACATGCAGCTACGGCTGCCCTTCGAAACGTTCTTACCCACAGCATCGGGGCCAAACAAGCAGCATGTGAAACCGGTTTTCATGGGAACCTGGTGGAAAAACACCACAAACTGATGGATGCTGCCAGGCTCTCTGGATCCGAAACCCAAAAATGTGGAGGTGGGCAAACAAACAAGTGTGTCTTCCCAACAGCTCGCATCTTTTCTCAATCCTCTCTTTTCTGAAAAAAATGCTTGGTATGGCTGGAGAATGGGGGTGGGTGGGTTATTTTGCTTGCTGTTTTGCACTGGATGGTTAGATCTCAGCTCCACTGAATTTTCTGTTCTAAGGATCTGGGAGCCTGAAAAAGGGTCAGCCCAGTAAACTGAGGGGCAAGAAAAAAACAAAAGCAGCACTGAAAGCTGGTGAGTGGTGGCAGTGATTTTTTTTTCTTTTCTATTCCCAAAACCACGTATTATTGCACCAGATATTGGGATCAAATCAATCTTTCTTTGCAGCATCCGTTATATTTAGTTTATTTATTTGTTTTAAATATTTTTTTAGAAGATCTGTGTCACACGATCTCGATTCTTTTTTTTTTAAATCACAATATCCGTTCCCTGGTGCTTTCTTTTTGTATCAATACATATTTTTTCATATTAACATGCGTATTTTTTTTCTTTCTTTGCATTTGTTCATGAGGTAAAAAAATAAAACTTTCTATTACATAGTATATGTGAATGGCACAACTTTCAGGGAAGCTTCTGGACAAGGCTTGCGAAGTGGAGATCTGCTCTTGCCTAGCTTTGCTTCGTCATTTCGTCGCGCACAGCATCCAGGCGAAATTGGCCACCCTTTCAGCAGGGGTGATTTCTGAGCTGAGCGATGGATGGCCCGTCATTTCTGGGAGCGTGGCTTGCATGCACGAAGCCTTGTCTCTGATTTCCAACTTGAGCTGTGGATGCAAAGAGGGCACCGCCGAAATCGCAAGCAAGGGGGGATCCAAATCGTTGCTGGCCCGAATGATTGCAGAACTGGGGGGATATGAGGTGAGCAACATTCTGGATGGCGAATTTTGAGCATTATGTATATTTTTTGCCTCAAAAAATAGTGGAGGATGATCCGAGGGATCTGTGAGGAAGCTCTGTTTTAATGGAACATTGACAGGTGTATTTTTAAGTAGTCGGTTATTTTGTTTTATTTTATTCATTTTTATCTTATGTCACTTTTTTTTCTTCTCAGGTTGCTAATTCCAATTCGACGAGTCTGGCAACGCTCAAGACTTTGAAGGTTTTCAGCGCCACTCCAGATGGAGCCGGTGCCTTGGTGCGATCCGGTTTCGTCGAAACTGGAAGGGATGTGATGAAAAGGGCAATCAGCACGAAAGACACTGACCTTCTCGTCGCCACCATGCAGGTCAGACACATGTTCAAACGCTCCAAACACACACAAGGCCCCCTTCCATTAAAAAAAACCCAAATCGATGTCCTCTCTCGTGAAACCAACTGTTGTGGTGCTGTCTTTTTACCCTTGAGGAATAGAGATATGATTTGCTTGGATGGGCAGGTTTTCGTGAACGTGGCGGCATTCCCTGATGGTCAGATCTTTTTGATGAAACCTCCTGCTGTTTCCAACCTCTTGGAATTAGTCATGCATGGCATCTCACCCCATCAGGTAACAAACAGTTTTGAACCGATCATCTGCTGCGACAGGCAGCGATATGAAATATGCCAGTAACACACTTTGATCATGCCCTTTCTTTTCTAAAATTTATGTGGCTATTCTCAGGTTGCCAAGGTAAAAACAGCGGCCGTGTCGATTCTGAGGAATTTGGCATTCGTTCCAAACTTCTGCCACCACCTTCTCGCTCAATCACATTCCATCAGGGGCCTCGTCAAAATGGCCACAGCCATACAAGAGGATGAGAATGTTCCTGCTGCCGCAAATGCTGCTTCTGCACTCTGGGCGCTGCTTTCGCAAGGAGAAAAGGTATAGCCACGTTTTTTTTTGGATTCTTGAAGTGTTAAAAACGTAGCTATGTTCTCAACCTTCCGTGATTTCCTGTGAGTGTGGCGATTCCACACGTGGAAAAAACGTAATGTGTTTCTTAATCGCCCCATCAATGCTCCAATTTCTTTTGAAAGTCAGGCGCGCCTGATTCATACAATGGTGATAAGCTGTGGGGTGTGTTTCTTTCTGAAAATTTTGGAACGGTGCTTTCCTGGGGATTAAGCCACTGTTCTTTTCTTGTCAGCTTGAGTGACGAAAACATCGGTGAGAAGTTTTTTTTCCCCCGAATATTTAAGGAATTAGATTTTGTAATCCTTTTTGTGCGAATAGGTTAAAGCTGCGCTTCGGAACGTGGCTGGCTGGGAGGAGGCCATCACAAGCACAATACAAGGAGTCGCTGCAATGCAGCCTACCGAAATGCCGTATGGATCACACGACCAACTGCTGCAGAGTCTTTCTGGGTTGAAAGAAGTCATGGAGCCGTTTTTTCAAGAAAATTGAGAAAAATACTGATTTTTACATATATAGTACTGGGGGTAGTTTTTCGTTTAGTTTAGTGGCAAAATAGATATTCATGTCACGCTGATATAGATGCAGAGTTCAAACACACAGGCAGAGAGGAGATATTGATTAGTCATGCACCTTGAGAACTGGGTTCACTGAAAATAGTTAGATTTTTTTGTTCATTGTGTAATTTTATTTCATCGAGGCCACGACAGCGATTTTTTGACCTTGTGTGAAAACGAAAAACTGCATTTTCTGTCTTTTTGAATGGCACCTTGCCCAGAAAATGGGGTTTGGTGTTTCAGGTCATTTCGCCAAAATGTCACGTCAAATTTTTCCACCTTACAAGAGTCTCCACAGCATTTTTGCGGATCAAAAAATACTATCGACACACAATCGCCAGCTTCTAGCTTCTTTTTTTTTCCTCAAAAAAAAAAAAAAAGCGATAGAGAAAAAAAAATAATTCAAGAAGGGGAGGCAGCGTTCTTTTTATTGGTGCAAAATGGCCAGCTCAAAAGAAATAACCATTTTCCAGCTTCTCTTATATCTCTTTTTTTTGTTTGTTTTTTTCCTCAAAGAGAAAGGCATACCCCCAAAATACAATGCTTCAGGGACCATCGTTACTCATATTTCTGAAATAGTACAAATCAAGGTCAAGAACTCCTTTCCCATTTTTCCTTTTTTTTTCTACTGCTCTAAGACGGTCCTCTAGTGTGTTTTTTTTCTTTTTTTTTTCTTAAATTATAAATTTCAATGAATGAAAGAAAAAAAAAATGAGCAAAAACGTGCGCATTTTTTCCGTTTTTCAGGGGATTTGTTTTTCCATTCCTTTCCTTTTTTTTTTGCTTTTTTTTCGCTATCGCTAAGATCATGGAGATTTTCTTGAAGAGGTTTTTTGCTATTTTAAATTTAAAAAAACACTACACCACAGGAGAAAAGCAAAAGGGTAAAGTAAAAATATAAAAAAAACAATGGACGATCGATCCATCGAAACGAACGAAACTCATCTGCGCTTAATGTTTACCAATATAAAGAAATAAAAAACAACAAAAAAAAAAATTGAAAAAAAAAAAAAAAAATCAGATATTTAACCACACCTTTACAGAAATAATCAGCAAACAGGAGAGTGTCCGGCATTTTCGAAAGGCCTCCGGAAAAAAGGGGACCAGAAAATAAAATCATTATGTTGGTGGTGGTACTATCTCTCCTCATCACTGCTCCGAAAATATTTCATCCCGGGCACATCCCAAATGACTTTAATTTTCTTTTTTTTCTCTTTTTTTTTTTCTTTCCCCCCCACCCCCCCTTCCTCCCTCTCAAAACCCTTTCCCCCAAAGCCCCCTTTCACGACACTCGGATGCAGATCATTGCCAGAGAAGCAACAAAACGAAAAAAAAAAAAAAAAAGAAAGAAAGAAAAACTGCCCGATCCCTCACTCTTTTATCCGATCACTTAAACCACCATCACATCAATCTCTTTTTTTTTTTTCCTTTTCTTTTTTTTGCTCGCTAAAAACCAATCATAAAAATCGACCAAACACTCTTGCCAATTTTTTTTTCTCTTTTTGTTTTTCTTTCAAGACTTAAATCTCTTTGTCAAATCCCCTTCCCCCTCCCCCCCCCCCATTTTTTCTTTTCTTTTTTTTTCTTACCCAAACAAAACCTCTCGACCCCACTTCTCTTCCCTTTTTCTGCAATACCACCTTCAAACTGAATATCTGGTCAAAAACTTCGCACAGCTCCTCCAGTGACCTCGGGTTCAATTAAAAATGGGACTTCCTTCTTTCCTTTTTGCTTCTTTTTTTTTTTCCTTTCTGTCTTCTTGTTCATTTATTCAAAACGGTGCCTGGCATTTTTGTTGGTCACTTGCTCCAATTAATCACTAAGAGCCCTTCTTTTTGCTTCTTTTTTTTTACTTTTTTTTTTTTTTTCTTTCTCGAACATCTCTCCTAAAAGTGATTTATGACAATTCTTTATGTCCACTGGTTTGGTCACTGGCAAAAATATCAGGCACTCCAAACCTGCAACAATCTGCTCCAGAAGATGTTTGTTTAACTGTCGCATAGAAATTCAGCAGTTCAACCCACAACTCCCGTCAGTGGTACAAGCCATCGTCTGGTTTCAAAATTTCCAAAAAAAACACACACACGAAAAAAAACAAAAAAAAACACACTGTTGTCAGATACTACATGATTTAAAAAAGGAAAAAAAAAACAGGGGAAAAAACAAACCCTGACGATTTTGCGATAAATTGAAAATATGTTGGTGACCATCTTCTCAATGCAACTACAATCAGAGATCAGGAATAAAAAACCCAGAGCATTCCACCAGAATTTGCTTCCAAAAATTCCTGTACCTGCGTAATGTACATTCCATCATCTACCGCAGCAACTCCAACCCCCATATGACTAAACCTGCAATCCTGCGACGAACAATTTCCCATCAAATCATCACTACCATACCATAATTTTTTTTTATTATTTTTTTCACATGCATGTCGATTTGGAAAACCTTGTTCAGAAGGTGGGAATTTTTTTTTGCAATGAAAAATTAAAACGTAGCCAAAATTGCAGTGATCAGATATGGACTTACCAGCAGCACCGACCGATGGCTAGGGGAGCTGCACCACAGCAAATGAGAAGCAATGAACAAACAATTTTCTGTGCTGATAGCATTACGAAACCATCCCAACAATATTTTTTCGATGTTTTTCGGTTGTTTATTTTTGCAGTTTAGGGAAAAAACTGCAAAAAAACGGAGCAAAAGAAGAGAAAAACCGGTGAAATAACAGTTGTCATTCCATGCATGGACAGCTCACCACATCCAAGCGAACACGATGTCCCTTGCATTGTCGAATCCAGATGCAATGTTTTCTCCAATAACTTCATAAGAGTAACCCGCTGCTAATGCACGAGAACCCGCGGTGGAACCATCAGGTCCACTATAAAAAAAAACAAAAAACAGAAAGGTGGCTGATACAGATTTACCAATTTACTTAAACTGGGTCCCAGGTGTACAGCCATAGCGACCTACTCAAGTGTAAACAGTCCAGATTCCAGATTCCGATTACCAATTCACTCAAAAATGGAAAAAGAAAAAGAAAAAAAACGATGATATTCTTCTGTCTGTTTTGGGTTTTTTTGGATCGAAGGGCAGGCAACTTTATGCAATCCTTCAGGATTTATCTGCATAACATGATAGTCCACTCCTTCCTGATTTAATTTTCTTCCATGACTCTGCCCCCACAGAAACCACCATCGATGCTGCCATGCATCACAGGACGAAAGGTGAGTTAATAACTTGAATGCTACTAATAATTACTTGAGCGACCCCCTGAGGCAATCTGTGCTGATCGATTGATGAACAACCACCTTGAATTGTCGATGTTTTCGGGTAGTTGAGCATCCAAGAAGAATTGAAATTATTATTTTTTTTTATTATTTTTTTTGCTGAAAAAGTGAGTCTGACCTGTGTGACGGTATCATCGTGGATGCCAAGTAGTCCGTATGTCTCTGCGCCACATCCATCAACGTCCCCTCCACCTCAAGGTGTCCAGATCCCTTTTCCAGTTCGTGCTGTGTCAAGAAAAGCACCCACAAAGGGATGAACTCAGCAACTGGCACGGAAATTTCGACCACGACATGCATGCTATCATGGCAAGATGCAAGGTGGAAGTAAGGCTTTTATGATCATATTATCATGATTTGAGCTCACCATGAACGATGAGGTATCACATGGGTACTCGTTCATGAACATCTTCGGATCAGATCGAACCTCATTCGAGCAATGGAACACCTGCATCTGTGTCAAACCAATCCCCCCCCCTCTTAGGTTCAGCAACACTCCCTTCCATCATTTCAGACAAGCAACGTATGATAATGCAGGCTTGGTTTTGCCCACATTGGTCTTGGACTTACAGCGGAATTGCCCGATCGCTTCTTGCTACACGAGGAACGGCGCGAATTGCGTCCATCGAAATCTGGTGTGTCTGCAGCAAGGAAACGAAAAACGTCAGCCAGGTGCGGAAACGACGACGTGGGGAAGAAGGTAGATATCACGCATGCGCGAAACAGGACTTCCAGAGACCATGTTTGCCTGACGTCTTGGCAGCAGGCCAGTCGCTCGTCAGGATGTGGCGGCCTGAAACGTCTATCGGCGCTCTTTTCGTTGCGCAGGAAGGGACGACACTCGCACTCAGGATCCCGATAAGCAATAAGCCACCCCAAACAGCCCTGCACAAACGTTCCAACAGGCCCCTTCGTATCACCACATCCAGAACAATGCACAGAAAAGGAATAAACACGAGTGCAAGGATACGACCAAGGGCGTCACAATTCTGCATGCCTGTAGGAAATCCGCACGGACGCTGGCGCAAGGCCTTGTGCTCCTGCAGGGACACGCTTTGAGGCCGTTGACGGCAAGAGGGATGACATAATACCCGCGCTCAACCTCCCGGGAAGAGTTTCACACCATGTATTTAAACAGGCAATGAACACCCTCCCTCTCGCTGCAGGAGCCGTGACAGTGCCTCCCAGCGTATCCCTTGGCTACCTCCCCGAGCTCACCCTGGAAACTGCGCAGCGGAGCGCTGTGATCAAAGTACAAGTGATGGGGGTATCCCGGCATAGTGAAATCACACGGAAATCACAACATGGGCAGTAGTTCGGCAAATCGTGGTGGGAGTGACCATCAGGTGGAACACTTCAGGAGGAATTTCCGTATCTTCTGCAGAAGGCAGCTTCGACGAGGAATTAACTTCCGATTTCTCAGAGCGCGCCCGCTGCCAGCCCACCACAGAACTCACAGTTCCTGACGCAGGCTGCCTCCTGGCCATTGAATCGAGTGTGCGTCTGAAAAGCGTCTCCCAGGACTGACTCTGGAATTGGGGAAAATCGGTGGTCCTGGTGATGATCAGAAAAAGGAATTCCCATTACAACCGAAATCTATTGTCAGCCAATTCAGCAGCTGGTGAAATCTGATGCTTTGTCTGGAAGTCCCTCAGTGGTGCTCTTCAGTGCTTTTTTGTTCACACAAACACACAAGATTCTGTGGAAGGAGGTTGGCTCAATATTGAAGAGTCGTTGTTTCCCCAAAATTTTGTTGGAATCTTTTAGAATGTTTGTTGCCCTAAAAATTCGACCACAAAACAATTCTCACTTGTTGAAAACTCATACAAAAACAGCCATACAAGAATAAGGAAATTGTGGGAGATGAGGATGTAGCGGTACTTTGGATAGGTGGATTTGAGTGAAAGGATGCATGTATTTTCTGTCCTGTCGTAAAACAATTTCCACTACACAGTGATGATTCCCCCCTCATCCAGATGACTTCATGGAAGAAGAGTGAATATGGTGCCGATATCGCATGATATTTGGATCAAAACATCAGTTTTTGAGAGGTCCACATTTTTGGGTTTTCGCGATGGGTTTTGTTGGGGCTGGCTCAAAATGGGCGGTTGTGAGGGAGAGTGCAAAGAAAAGGAGCATGCGTAACAGAATGTTGCCTTTCTTGTACAGTGGTACCCCGATTTAGTGCCGCCCCGTGACAAGCCGAAAAAAGCGGCACTAAACCGGGGTACGACTGTATGCACATTTTGTTCGGAACACATCGACTCCAGACCGACGTTTACAATTGGATTATAACTTCATTGAACAAAATGCTTGGGTTTCAAGATACAACTACAATCCAAGCCCCATTCCCACCACATCCAGCCATCACCATTCGAGTATCAAACTTAATTCCCAACGTAACGCGTACCTGTCCCAATCGCCCCCCCTTTTTTTCCCCGAGTTCATATCATGTTTTTCAATCAAACATTCAAACTGCAATATAAAAAAGAAAAGAAAAGAGTGAAAGATGTTGAAAAAGAAATAGGGTGCTTCAACCCTTATTCCCTGCACTCGCAACTCGCTCATTCTGATTTCCAACCCTTCCCCCCCCACACAAACAACAAAAGAAGAAAAGACGGAATTATCCTGATGCCATCCAAAATTCAATCCACAACAGCACTGTTTTTTCCATCCTTGTTTTCCTCAGCACTGAGACGTTGTATGCCCTTGGCTGAAAAAGCTTTCTAAGCAAAGAACCTCTCCATTTATACACGAGTCCACCCGGATCCCCCCACCCTGTCAGTTGAACCTCGCTCAGGGTGCAGATGACCATCGCATTGGTGGCGGATTTCCATGAATGTTGATGATCCTGTTCTGAATTGTTGTTCCTGACGTCCCACTGGTATACGTGTCCAGTCTGCCGCCAGATGCCAAAATGAAACCCAAAAAGAGTGGGGAGGCCCGATTTGGCCTGGACTTGAACTCCGGGTGGAATTGCACCGCCACATAGAAGGGATGCTTGGGATCGGCCAACTCGGCGATCTCCATTCTGCTGCCAGTTTCATCCTTGCCGACAAATTCCAAGCCTTTCTCCTCGATTCTCTGTGCCAATGCCGGATTCACTTCGTAGCGATGCCTATGTCGTTCGTGAACATAGCGTTCCGTCTGGTAGAGCTTGGCACTCACGCAATTGATCGTCTGGAGAATGGTGGCCCGAGAGCCCAGTCTCATGGTGCCTCCTTTATGAGTGGTGGAGCCCTCCGGCATGAACACCACCGCCGGGTGCTGCGTGGCCGGATCGAACTCCGTTGAATTGGCCCCCTCCATCCCAAGCACATTTCTACAAAACTCGATCACTGCCGTCTGCATTCCAAGGCAAATCCCCAGATAGGGAACGTTGTTCGTCCTTGCATACTCGGCAGCCTTGATTTTGCCTTCCACCCCTCTGGCCCCGAATCCACCGGGTACCAGGATGCCATCCCCAGCCCTCAGTGTTTCCCAGCTCTGTCTATATGCCTCCGGGTCTGACTTCTCTACACTATCCTCTAAATTCGTTGCCTCAACCCAGGACAACTGCAATCTAAGCCCCGCGGCCAAACAGGCATGTTGTAGCGCCTTTATGACCGATAAATATGCGTCTTGGAGGCCAGTATATTTCCCAATGAGAACGATGTTTGCTTTTTCGGTGAGGCCGTCCCAGCGGTTTGCCAGTTTTTCTTCCCAGTGGGAGAGGTCCATTTCGTTGCTGTTGGGGAGGTGCAGGTGGCTGGCGATGGTGTGGTGTGCATTTTGAGACCTCAGGATTATCGGCACTTGCCAAATGTTCGACACGTCGTGCATATTGAGGACGTGTTCAGGTTTCACTTGACAAAACAAAGCCTGGGGGGAGGGAAAAAAGGGAAGCAAAAAAAATCCAAACACAGAAATTAGAAATGTGCAAAAAGACTGTCTATGTCAATGAAAAATCCAGTGCAAAACGATGTTTGTACAATGAATTCTGAGAGAAACATAAGACATGCTACATAAAATGTAGCTACTACTAAATAACCTGTGGTAGGATATTGGATGTCCACCAATGAAAAGAGAAAACCTGAGGAAAAAGCGAATTTTCTGCCACTTTACCAGTTTCTGTTTGACGGAATCATGGATCATATCTTGACTTCTGACCGCCAGGATGTTCGGATTCAGCCCCAGAGATCTCAACACTTGGACGCTGTGCTGAGTGGGTTTCGTCTTCTGCTCCCCCACCACGCCCAGAACCGGAACCAGACTGACATGCACCAGACAGAAATTCTCTGATCCCACCCTGAACTGGAATTGCCTGAGCGCTTCGATGAAAGGCATGGACTCGATATCCCCCACGGTTCCGCCCAACTCGATGACACACACATCGGCGCTGCCCTCCGTGCCGTCCACTGCGATGTGTGCTACCCTTTCGATCCAGTCTTGAATCGCATCGGTGATGTGGGGAACCACTTGCACGGTTTTGCCCAAGTAGTCCCCTCGTCGTTCTCGTTCTATCACCGACTGCACACATTCACACCCACCCCATTATTTTCTCGTTCTTGCAAAAGCATACTGGTTTTGACACACACACACACACACATGCGCCTGCACTCTTAATTTAGTTCCATCCCGAGGATTCACTGCCGATGTCTCAATCAGAGCAAAAAACAACAATCCCACGAAAGTAAGACGTGCAACCATCTTCGAGTCCCAAGAATATCTCTCCATGAATAAATCTTCTTCTTTTCGACCTCCCCCCCCCATAAAAGACGACGCCAATCTATCATTACACAGGAGCAATTTTATGCTGGTAGACAATCGACTTTTTTCATTTCTCATGGAAGCCAGACACCCAAAGCCCATTATTGGTGTCGGTGTTTCCTGTTTGCATCATGCCAACAACTGAATCAGCTCTTACACCAGCCTCCCTTCAAGAATAATCAACTGCAACAGGGGTTGCAGAGATGGAACCACAACTTCGATAAAACCAACTTTGTTTTCACCTGATAAATTTTGCCAGTGGTCAAGTTGTTGTCCTTAGTTAGGGTGATATCCAGAAACCGCTCGTAGTTCCCAAGGTCAAGGTCGACCTGTGATGGCATAACGCGCGTAGGTTACGTAATCCTTCAACCACAGAGTCGTCAAAAAAAGGAAAATGCTGCCCACTGAACTACAGATTTCAAAACCAGTATTCCGTATGGTTTTAAACCGCTCTTTCGTGTTCCTCGTTTGAAATCACCTCTCCTCCGTCATCCAACACGAACACCTCGCCGTGCTCGAAAGGCGACATGGTCCCAGCATCCCTATTCAAATACGGATCTGGGGGAAGCGCACAGAAAAACAACGAAAAAAGATCCGAGACGTCAGCGCTGTCGATGGAGCACTTCAGCCGCCAACGAACTCCGGTGCAAACGGCTTCTTTCCTCAAAAGAAGTGATAAACGCGCAGGATATCACCAATTTTGCCCATTTCTCACCAATTTTGATGGATGTGACCCTGTAGCCGCATGCTTTCAGCAGCACACCCACGCTGCTCGCCGTAACTCCTTTTCCAAGTCCGCTCACGACGCCCCCCGTCACCAGTACATACTTCATCGCCACCGTCTCCCCTAAAAACTGGCTCTGCTCGGATCAGCGAAACTCGCGCGCGTAAGACCTCAGCTTCCGTAAAACAACGATTGCCCGCTCGATAATGGAAATTCTCCGACGTCGACGAGATTCTGTTAACCCGCGAACTTGTTCGGTTCCCGGGCGGTGGGTGTGCGACACGGCTGGTGCATAAAAGAGAGAGCAACACGTCCTTTCTCGGCTATGTTTTCGCAAATGACCAATTTTCACCGGAATTCTAGCATTTGTCTCGACTGCTGCACATTCTGGTTTCTGGCATCGTACGACACCGTCGAAATGGTTGGCAACAGCTTTGGCGGAATTTTAGTTTTCGAGGAGGCGGTCAAGACGCGCTGCGTTCTTCTCCCAGCCCCAGAATATCGTCGGAAAACCTGCAGGGCCGTTTCTTTGTCGCTGTTTACGCACGATGTGCGAATCTATAAGTGAGTTGCGTGGAATCGTCGAACGCCTTCAAGCCGGCGAGGACCCGGCGGTGTTGGGAAGCGAGTGGTGCGAGAGTCTCGTTTCCCTGAGAGCTCACATAAATGATTCCGCACGGGCGAACCGAGAAGTCGAAGAGGAAACCACGGAGCACGACGAGGAGTTGGGTGCCACATGGAGCCTTCTTCAGTCGGTCGAGACCCAAAAAAAGTACGTGTTGGAAGAAATCAAAGAGCGCCGGGAAGAGGAGGTCGCGATGAGGAAGACGTGGCTGAATGAGGGGCTGTTTGGAGACTCGACTCCGCTGGACGTCGATGCCGACGACTTTGACGCCGAGCTTGAAAAACGGGGCGCTCAAGAACTGAAAACCAGGGAGTCGTTGCAGGCTCGTCTGAGAGAGATGCAAGCCAGGAAACAGGCGCTTTTGGCGAAGAGGGCCCAAGAGCGCAAGGTGCTGGAGCAACTGGAATCTGAGGTTGGAGTGTTGCTCAAGTCATTGGAGGGCACCAAGGCCGACGTCCGGTGGGTGATTCAACGAACTTTCGCAGGATGATTCCACCTTTTTCAACACCCCCCTCCCCTTTTCAAACACCTAGCCAAGAGTAGACGATCAACTCACATTCCTATTTTAAAACACTGCAGTGGCCATGCACCGCCATCAGTAGCTGATCCAAATTCAAAAGGTCCTTCACTTTTGTTTTCTGCAGGGAGAGTGACCCCCCCAGAAAGATCGATTGTGCCATGGAGATGTTGCCCCTTCCATTGCGAGTGCTGTACAACCAATTCTCGGCGTGCAACAGGGCACTGGGGCAAGACATTGAACTTTTGATCAGGGACAAGGGAAATAGGGAGGGGAAAGCTACGCTGCCAGATAACCCATACGGATTCAAGGTGAACGGAGCCTCCGAGAAAAGATATCCATCATTTGTATATATAGATAGATAGATAGATCCTAGCCCAGCCCCACCAGCAGTTATTCAACCCAAATTGCTTTCCAAACAGATCATAGCAGAAAAGAAGAAACATCGCCTCCGATGGTTACCAACAAGGACTGCAATTTTTTTTCTTTCTGGTGGTCGTTCCGAACAGGGCGAGCTGGTAGTGATTCTCAGAATATTCGACAAAGGCTCGAGAAGGGTCCTCACGGCAATGGAGTTTTCCGAAAAAGACGGCTTGGTCTTGGTGTTCTCCCCATCGGATCGGGTGGTCCTGAGCTCATTGTTTTGGGGGGACAGTGGGCAAAAGCTCCCTTCTGGTGTGGTGCCTGGCCTCAAATCTGGAAATTTTGAGGCCTCGGCTCAGGATAAGAAGACAGGGTACCCTTACAAGTGCGTTGAACGATGAAAACTGAAAAAGGAATGCTTGTCTCTCGGTCTGCCAACCGTTGAGTTGTTTTTTTTGTCCTTTTCAAAGCATGCACATTTTCTTTTTTTTGCACGATAGGCTTCGATGATGCCAATTCCAACACATCAACCGTTTTTCTATTTTTTCGGCTTGTTTGTTTGTGGAAAAAGAAGTAATTATTTATGTATGAATGAATGAATGTTTGATTTACATTAGGCAAACTTGCCCAACGAAGGCTGTCCACAACGAGGTGATTTAGCCCAATTATATATATTTTATTTTTATTTTTTTGCCAGGTGGGCGCAACTGTTGGGTGCGGTGGATGTGTTACCGAAATCCGACGAGGACGCATCCAACCCTGCGGTTATGGAAAGAGTAGAAGAAGGTCTGCGGCTGTATCGAGAGGACCAGAGGGTCACCAAATTCCTGGAAAGAGTGCGAAATCATTCAGAAGCCTTATCAAATTTCAGGTGAGGATACAGAAACAGATGAAACCTCTTGAGGAGGCACTGGAGGCCTCCACAGGAGGAAAAAAGAATGAGAAAAAGGAAAAGGGCTGCATTTTCCACGTTTAACGGTTGGCTCGATTGCTGTTCAAGCATCACGTGCTGCTTGTTTGGAGATTTGTGTAAGCATGCCTTTGTTTTCTCTCTGTTTGTTCTCATTTTTGTTCTTTTTTTTTCCGGATTTCATTACCCTTGGCCAATTGTGGTACTTATTCACCCCAGGTGCAACTTTAGCGTGTTTTCTTTTCAAATCAGGGATGGTTCGATGAAGTTGTCGACAGAAGGTGGAGTCAAGCAGTGCACGGATCCTAACACACGAGCCCGATTAAAGGAGTTCGTTTTCTTGAAAAGCCTGAGGGGGTCCATCTCCGATCCAATTGCGAAAAGGCACAAGGGGGAGAGCGGCAAAGTGTCCAACCGATTCAAAGTTTACAAAGCAACGTTGGAATGCGAAGGGGTGGAGCTCCATGCACAGGTGAAAATCGTGGCCAAAATTCCGCTCCTTGCGAAGAAAAATCAGCGTTTGTAAGACAGTCATCTTTTTCTCCTTTTTCGGCTTTGTTTTCTTGTTTTTTCTATCATTTTGGGTTATTTTGTCTCATCTTTTTTGTTCTATTTTGTTGACTCATTTGATCTTTCTTTTTAATGTCATAAGGTTGGTGGAGCCCTTTTGTGTGACTCTCATTAACGTTACTTGCCACATGCCAGGTTCATTTCCCTATGACAGACCCAGAGCGACCTCTGTTCTTGATCAATTCCATAGGGATAGATAAATCCCACAGGAGCTTGTCTGAATGCAGCATCGAAGGTGCCAGAAAATGGATAGGGGCTCAGGTAATGGATCAACAACAAAGGGTTTTAATTTTTTGTGTTTCTTTAAGAAACTGCAGTGATTTTCTAAAAGAGGAACTCCCATGCTTGTGAGATATTAAACAATGGGAGGTAGCAAACAGTCTACCAAAGAGAGTGACCTATAAAAAGAGTGACCTCGAATGAAACCCCCCATCACGTCAGACTGAGAGTGTGTTCTTTTGCAATTGACCTTACCGATTGCCAAGATTTGACAACCGTGGTTTATTTTTTATTTATTTTTTTCCCTTTTTTTCCAGCTATCCTCATCGGAGCCCGAAGTATGTAACACGGTGGATCACATGCGTGACCTTGTGGCCACATTTGGAGCCTGGGTGGGGACGATGTCTGGCCCACCTCGACCCACACCTTTCCCCACTGGCCGAGCTCGGGCGGTGCATCTTCCACACACCTCTTCACGGAAGAGGCACCGAAATTCTGTCTGAAAAACGCACAGGGGGTTCATTCTCTCGTTGTTTTCAACCACTGCTGCGCCGATGTTAGAACAACAAAAAGGAGTGGCATGGGTAGTGGCGGCTTGGGAGTGGTTTTGTTGTTTGTCCCGGTGTGATGGACCGATGGAATGCCTTAGAGGATGTTTGGTGGTCGTTCGTTGTGATATCAGCTTTCCTTAGCCATTTGCTGAACTCTTTCATTGATCATCTGGATGGAATTCTGACAAGAGGAAGTTCGACTTGACCACACAACTGAAGGGAGGCGAACAGCCTAGGAAATTAGCTAGACTTGGTTAGATGGGGCTTGTGTCATCATATAGTCAGTGCTGCTTCATGAATCTTTCAAGTAATTTTTACTGTCAAAAATTGACAAAAAAAAATTTGGCTCTCCATTTTTCACGTCAGGAACACTAGTGCTGTGTCACTGGTAGTTTTTCAATTTTCTTGGCACCCTGAGTTGCAAACCCAGGTGCGCCCAACACAAGCTGTGTTTGAGATTTGCCTCTGTTGGGGACTCCGTCTGGTGGTTACAAGTTGATGACTACTCCTGTACGCAAAGATCACAAGGTTCGCCTTTATCGGCATTTCACAGAGCAGTGCTGTCTATATTTTAACTTGTGGTCTGAACAGGTGGAGGCTATTTGCACCAGAATCTGAAAGCGAAAACACTGTAGAGAAAACAAAACTCAAATTCGTATTCATGTTCCTGTCACACAATGGAACCCTGCATCTTTTTCTGCCCACATCACAGTTTATTTTTTCCTTTTTCAAAAAGATTCCCCCCCCACACACACACCCCATCCCCAAATGACACAGCTTCAGCTCAAGTCTGCAATTATATTAAAAGCAACCCCTCCTCAACAATTCATGTCTTATGAACCAAAATGCGATCGAGTCTCAGGGGCACTCAAGCAAACTCAACTTCTCAACTCTTTATGCCAAGTGTGTGCTACGATTGGGCAACCGCACCCTCACACTCAAACCAGCAACTAAAAAGAAACAAAAAAAGAAATTTCAAAAAAAGAAACACCAATCCCCATTATCATCGTTGTTCGAATCTGCTTTCTGCAGAGTCGTATTTTTCCATGTTTCAATTTCTTAACCTAAAATGAGTTCAGGAATTTTGGGGCGACCAAAAGTCCAGTTCACCTCGCTTCAAGAAATAAAAATAATAAAAAACCAGTACACGAGCAAACAGGTTTCTTGAAATGTATGCCAATATTCAAGAACCTGCGAAAAACTTTCTTTCCCCATTTTCCTTTTTCCGAAAAGGAAAAAAAAAAAAATTATGCACAGCCCCTCCCTTTTTTTTCTATAACCCCCCCCTTTTTTTCACAAGTAAAATGAAGTAAAAAAAAATAAATATAATTATGCACAGCAGCCCCGCCCCACAAAAATTAATTCGACCCTAACAAAAACGTAAACAAGAAACATCCTTATGCACTGCTTTTCTTCTTTTTTTTTCCCTGAATAAGAGAAACAAACCACAACCACATCTGTTTCTGGGAAGAAGTTTTTCTTTTTTTCCATCCTTTTTTCCACCTCCAAAACTAAAAATGGAGCGGTCACCTTGGGCTGTGACTAAAAATCCGGTTTATTTTGTGGATTGCCGTTTTGTTACTCCTTTTTTTTCATCGTTTTTTTTTTTTTTCTCCTTATGCTTCATCTCCTTCCTCCTCCTCCTCCTCATCGTTGTTGTTGTTTCTTCGGTTTCTGGGTTTTTTGGATTCGTCCACACACCAAAAGAATTTTCCACAAATGGTCGTCGACCAGCAATGGGCACATGTAAAAGAGTTCACGGGAGTGCAAGCATCGCAAGTTAATCGACGTCGACCCGTGGAAGGAATCAACTGAAAAAAAAGAAACACACAGTTTCATCAAAAAAAGCTTTGAAAATAATAATGGGGTCTTCAACAAAAATTGACCTTTTCGTTCTTCAAGGAAATTTACCAGTGGAGGTTGCGAAATGGAAAAAAAACCCATAGAAATCGGGGGGAGGGGGATATAGTGCACTATATCGACATATAGTATTACCAAAAATCTCAATAGAGTTACTGAAGAAGTGGAGCTGTTTGAGATGAAATACATCATGTTGTTCCAAATTGAACATTGGATGAACAAGGGTCGCAGGGGCTGCACCCTCTCTGTGTGCTTTCTCCTCTTTCTTTTTTAATGAAAAGCAGTACTTAATTCATTTGACCAATTTCCCTGGCCGACACTCACTTGAACAGCAGGATCCGCGTCGATGACCTCCTGCAAAACCCCCTCCTCCTGGAAAAGCTCCTCGAAAATTCCTACCAACGTGTCGTTCCCTGTATATCATTCACACACAATTCACAATTCACTTTTTTGATAATGTTTCTTCCAGGTCACAATCACCCTGCATATCATTCACACACAATTTACAATCCATAATTCACTTTTCTAATAGTATTTTTTTCCAGGTCCCAATCATTCTATCCACCCACACAGACACCAAGGGAAAATTAAAAAAAAAATCAAGGAAATGGATCAATCACCTTCAGGGAAGACAGAAAGCACGGTAACGTTGGCAAGCTTATTGAAATCCTGTGTTTCCAGCGCAGCCTGGGCGATGGCCTTCAGTGTGATGACATCCACATCGGTCTGTCTGGCCTCCGTCTTATTCAACACAACCGCCCTGTCTGCCTCGTCAAAGGTAAAACCCCTGGCCAGAGGAACTGGATCATCAACACTGCTCAGCAGGTTCACCACCGCTTCAGTGTCTGCCTGTTGCACATTATCTCGGACATCGATGGTGACCTCCTCTGGAGTCTCCGGAATTGCTGGTGTCTCTGGAGCTGGCACTGGATCTGGAATTGGGGCTGGTACTGGAACTGGAGCAGGTACTGGAACTGGAGCTGGTACTGGAACTGGAGCTGGTATTGGTACTGGAGCTGGTACTAAAACTGGAGCTGGTATTGGTTCCGGTACTGGCTCTGGTACTGGTCCTGGTACAGGTGCTGGTATTATAGCAGGTGATGGTTCACGCACAGCTATATTGAGTATCCTCTCAAAGTCTGGACGCTCCACGGCAGGCAACACTACCGTCGTGGGGGGAGGAGGAGATGGGGGAGGAGGAGATGGGGGAGGAGGAGAGGGGGGAGGAGGAGAGGGGGGAGGAGGAGATGGAACCACTTCTTTCGGAGGTGATTTCGTAATGTTTGTAGGTTCGTTTATGAAAAAAAATGGTGGCGGCGGTGTTGGTGGTAACGGTGATGGTATTGGTGATGGTGGTGGGGGTAGAGGTAACGGTGGTGAGGGTGATAAAACAGGAACTGGAAACGGACTGAATTCTGGAAACACAACCTCAGGTTCTGCAACTGGAAGAGGTTGTGAAACCTCCCCTGGAAAAGGTACTGCAACCCCTGGACCCTCTGGACCCTGTGGAACAGGTACTGGAACTTCTGAAACAGGTACTGGAACAGGAACAACTGCAGGGACCACAGATCAGAGCTTCAGCGGACAGAACAATGGCAACACTAATCCCTGCACATTTTTGCAAGTGTTTCTTTTTTTTCTTTGATGAGATGACATCCAGGGGCTTCATCCCAAAATTTGGAATGATGATTGTTGCAATCGGATTCTTCTGGAAGAACCAGGGAAAGACACTCAAACACATATTTTGTGTAATTCTGAGGGCCCCAAAAGTTTTGAATCTGCATTGGTCAACTTGGGAAACCACGAATCCAGAGCGAAATGATTTTACGATCCGATTCGTTCACCCAAAAAACAAATTACGTTCGGCGACGACGGTGCTTTCTGTGTTTTTCAGCCCGCGGAAAGATTGCTTCAAAGACGATCACCATCAACCATCAAAATTATCGGAGGCGTGTCATCACCTGTAGCGGAGCCCAGGTTCGCAAACCTCCCCAGAATGTTGCTGCGTGCGGTTTCAAACGGAACGAAACTGGAGGGAGTTTCCACAATATTACGCTGGCCGTGAGCTTCTCCAACCAGGAGCAAAACCACGACCATCGCCACTGCAGTGTGGGACATCGGCGCCATGTTGCGTCGTGGACGATAGGTGGGCAGGAGGAGCCTCCGGCGGGCGTTTATGTCGTTGGGGCTTCACGTTGTCGCGCTCACATTTCTGAAGGGGAATAAAAAGGACGGGTAGCGCCCACGTCACGCTCGGTCGAGCGATCTCTACCGGTGCTGGGGGACTCGTTTTTCGAACGACACCGGCAGTCGGGGTCGCCATCGTTTCGTCCACACATTTGGTGTGGAGGTGATCGGGTTGTACATTTGTCCTTCTGAAACGCGGGGGAGATGCACCCAACAGAGTCAACACAAGAATTACATCAAGGGGAAATAGCGGCTGAGGGAGCGCGCCTTCGACATGCGTGCCACCTGCGGGGGGTGATGGACGATCTCTGGCATGCGCCGGCAGCAGGCTTCCCACCTCACGAAACACAAAGGCAGAATTCCAGCCATCCAGGATAAAAAGATACAGGAGCGATAGCAACCCTCCACATCCCAAACTCTGACTCGACTTTCCCCCTGGAAATTGTGGGGTCTTCTGTGTGCGTTCAAGCCGCAAAAAACAATCGTCAGCGGGACTTCATGCGGTAACGCTCGACACGCTTCGCCTATGATTCGAGCAACCGTCGCTCATGGTTCATTCGTCAACCCCAACCGTTCGCTTTCGCAAAAAAAAAAACAGACCGCGCTGCGTGTGGCGAGACGCGCGCACAACCAGAACGACCGACGACTTGCAACCCATATCAGTGCGACATGCGAGCACACTACGAAGGCTGAACACTCGCCAGTCGAATGGTCGGAATGAGTATCGGTTGGGTGGAGCTTTCCACTCAAGCCCAAGCACCTTGTATCCATTTCATCTGAATTTTCTGAATGACAGAAGCTGCACAAGAAGCAAAACCGAACTCCACAAGGAGCGCCCCCCAGCCCTCGACTGGAACTGGCCTTCCCCATCGCGTCGATGAAGTGCGTTGTCAACATCGTACGGAGACTCGACTTTCAAAAAATCTGGGGTGATCCGACGTCAAAAGCTCCACATCGTACCTTGTGTGTTTTTTGGCCAGCGCTGGCCTCATTGCTGTTTTTCTTTTTCGTTCGTCTTAGAGAGGCGGACTCGTCATCATCGCGCCCTGTGCGATCGGCAAATGAATGCTGCGATGGCTGCGACAGTTGGAAAGCTGCCCTCTGTTTGGGGAAAACCCAAGTTCGGTCAAGTGGATGGCCCCGCCGGTTCGGACAGCTTGGCGGGGTTGGACACCTGCATGATTTGCTGCGCGGACGTCCGAGTGTCCGTTTTCTTCAAGCCGTGCGGTCACAAGATGTGCTACTGTTGCGTGGAGCAGACGCGAATTCGGAACATCTACAAGGTGCGTGGGTCGGCAAAAAAAAGCTGTGAAGTGGACGGAAGCTGTAAATTGTCTAGAGAGGCAATATGGGGGGAACGCCTTCGACATAGATCCGTTTCGTTGTTGCGCTGCGAGCGTGCGTCGGTTTTCAATCGGATAGTCTGTGGGCTTGGGAGAAAGTATGCGCTGGGCCGCGCAGCGACTGTGAGGTGACTCTCTAGACGCTTTCTAGAAAAATGTTGTAGGGAATTTGGTGGGTGGTCCCGGGCTGCTGTTGGGGAACGCTTGAGGGTTTGTTGACGTCCATGGGGCAGCAGTGACGCGTTCGCCTGCGGTGGTGGCTCGACTGGATTTCGGCAGTTCTAATTTTGTGGGGTTGACAGTTTCTCTTTTTTTTGTGCGTGTGGCCCCCCTTCAGGCGGACAAAGGCGTGAAGTGTCCATTTTGTCGTCAGTACATTGAGGAGTTCGTTTCACTGAGCGGGTAAGTAATCCTTGGTGGAGTGGCGCGCACGGGAGCGACTTCGACAATTCCACTATTTCTGAGCTGCCGTTCAATGTCTTTTTTGCTCTTTTTCTCATCGTGTTTTGTTGCGTTCCTTCGGCCGCTCGTGCAGCGAAACTGCTTTTGCGTTTCCTGCAGCAGAGTAGAGCGCGCGTTTTTTTTTGGGGGGGGGGGGAGTGTGTTTTTTTTGTTTTAGTGATAAATTTGAGACGCTTGTGCCCTGTGCTCCCTGACTGACAGTGAAGCCAGAGAAGTAGATAATCTCAACCAAGCCAATGTTGCAGCTGCCAAAGCTGCTGCTGCACGGGCACCAGATGAGGTACTCCTGGCAAAAAACCGAATCTCGTCCTTTTTTTCTTTTGCAGCAATCATATGATCAAAATTATGCTGGCTTGGACAATCGAAAGCCATAGTTGATTTCATGGTGCTTTTGCAATAGGATCGAGATTTCTTTATTTTCTAGATATATCGTTTCCTACAATGACTTGCACCATATATATATATACATTGGTGGTTATTGTGTGTGTGGGGGGGGTTCCGTTGATTTAGTTATTTTATTACATATTGTAGATTGCTTTGATGGGCGATGATGATTGTCTGGCCCAGCGGCGGTGGAAATGTTTTCACTGCAATCAGAGCCAAAATCCTGGCACGTCTGACATGTGCATTCAATGTGGCCGGTTGAAGCCAGAAGTGGTGGTGCCCCAGCCTCCAAAAGGAAAAGTGAGTGGCCTTGAATCTGACCATCCTCTTTTTTTTGTGGGCACTTTGTTTCGTCCAGAGCAAGGATAACCGGACAGACAACAACGCTGCACTGCAAATTTGTCGAAATATTTAGAAAATGACCATGCGTCCTGATATTATGCCATGTTTTCCCAGAGCACGACCCAAATTTTGGAATTCAGCATCGATCCTGGGGAACTGTTGGTGATTTCTTGCTTTAATGAGTTGGATCTAGTGTGGGGAGCTGTCGGTGAATTAATAGTGATTATTTTGCTGAGCGGTTTGCCAATTTGGATAATAAATGGCAAAATCCTTTTCGAGATTTTCAATTCAAAGATTTTTTTCCCATTAAAAAAAACCGAAAATAGTCAATGGAGCTGATGTCTGACATGCAGGACTTGATGAAGTATAGTGTGGATGAGATCCTAGCAGCATGTAAGGCCAAATGGCACCCAAACCTCAACAAGGCCTTCGTCGAGGCTGGGGTTCCAATTAGCTATGGAAAGGTCAACGGAGACACCGAGTCCATAGTCAATGCTTTGAAAAAAAACGGACAGGAAAAACTTGTTATGATTGTCAGAACTGTTACAGGTAAGCTTCGGAAAGACGGAGTTTGGGCGTCGAAAAAAAAAAAAAGAAAAACCAGAAAATACATTGCTCCTGTTTTCTATCCTTTTCTTTCTTTTTTCTGCTCGTTGGCGAACTCCAGCTCGTTCAGTTCCTCAGCTTTCAGAAGTTTTTCTGTGTTTTTAGTCTTTTTTTTTGATATTTTTAACTTTGCTTGACATGGAGTGGGGGTTTGGTGTTGTTGCTCAGGTAGTCGTCGCATGCATGATTTATGCCAGAATTTGTTTGGAAACTACACGGTGCAAGATTTGATGGACGCCATGGCAAAACTTAGGGAAGTAGCTAGAGAAGGCAGAAAGGTGAGGCAAAAAAAAAGACAAGTTTTGGGGGCATTAGAGTTGGGGATTTTTCTTTCAATTGATGAGGAAAGCAAAAAATGGAAAGAAAAAAATAAAGAGATGTTTGCATATATATATGCAAAAATATACATGTGAGGAAGGTCCTTTAAAAAAAAAATAAGGCTTTATTTGCAATTTTGTGAAATTGCAACAAACGATAGGATCTGCACCGTTTTTTTTGTGTATGGATTTGAGGGACTGATTGTTCAGTGTGATGTGTTTTACAGCATGGCGTGCCGGATAGGGCTTTTGAGGAGCTGGCAGGACCAGAAAATGCTTTTGGTGAGTGGTTGATCCCCCTAGAGAAACAGCGTTTTTTTTTCTTTTTATGCAGATAAGAAAACCCTCTCTAACCTTGTGGAATAAACAAAAGAGAAAATTAGGGCTGAAAACTATGTTTTGGGTTGATTTCTCAAAATTATGTCTTGAGGATCCACAAAACTGATTATTGAACCCTGTTTTCTCAAGCTGGTGGTGCCATTGTTGAGCGTGCATTTGCTCGGTAGAGAATTACACACAAACTCATGATTGGAAGTTAAAACGTTGGTTGATTGTCTTGATATGTGCAGGAATGTTGGTGGAGGCGATGTTTGAGAACCTCGCAGAAATGTCAGGACATCAGACGTGCTTCTACGTAGTTCAGAGAATGATTTCTTTATGTGATCCGGGGGAGTTGTGTGCTTTGGGGGCTCGTTTGATCCCCCAATGTGCAGAAATTGCTTGCAATGACAAGGGCTGTCATGTCATCAACAACCTACTACAGAGGCTGGTAAATTTCACCTTTTCCCAATAAATGCAGTTGAAAGCTGTGTGTGTTCTGATCATCATTCGTAGCGTTCTGTGGAAAAACCAGAGAATTTTCGAAGTCGATGTAGGAACGTATTTTTTTAGTATGAGGAAAATATATGTCACATGAATTATTCTGGTTCAGCAACAAAAATATATAAAATGAGTATGTCTTGGGGTGGTTTGATTAATTCCTTTTTGGGGGGTGCTTGGTGGGATTCCTTTCGGAACAGAATGAGATTCAGGATTTCTGCGATGACGCAGCTCTAAGGGATAGAGCTCACAGGACCGTCGACAATATGGCGGGAGCGCTCTATGGGGATTTTGACAGGATGAAATGGATGGCAAATCATACACCAGGTAAGCAGCAACCTCTTGTTCAAATTAAACTTCTTTTATTACTTCTTTTTCCTGTTTGGTATGTAACTTTTCTGGGCTGCCGATCTTTTCTTGTTTCTGATGTTCCTTGTGTTGAAATTCAGTCGGTGGCAAGATTTTCCTTCAAATCCTGATTGGGGCTTTACCTCTCTACAGGGGACTCAGGGTAAGCAAACAGATCGTCTCAATCAACTGCATCTGGCCAATCGAAGTCGTGAATTTCCCACACCCTTCTGTTCAGAATCGAGAATCATGCATCGACTGAAGAGCTCCCATCAGAACCCCCCCCCCCCCCACTCCATATCCCAAATTTCTTGCCTCTTTCTTCCACCACCGGTTTCTGATTTCAACAGAATTTCTTTTGTGAATGAAACTGAAGGCAGTCCCAGTCTCGAGGAGGTAACATGCATAACCGTGAGTTTGGGCGGGGTGTAGGTTGGGTCATTTCTGGCATCGTATGCCGGCGACCTAGTGCAGACCAACAGCGGAATGAGAACTGTGCTTGGCCTGCTCACTCTGAAGGGGGATGACATTAGGTAATCAATTTGATTTGGAAATCTCGTTTTATTTCCTAACCACTGGTAAAAAACCACTGGTTTGAAACTGTGTTATGCACGGAAAACCGGAAGGAAAAGAAGAAAAAGAAAAAGAAAAGAGGAAAGAGGAGGAGGAGCGAGCCCTCAGTGAACTGGATATCGATGGTTGTTGATGCACGTTGGGTGGCTGGCTGCTCTTTATCTTTTTTTTATCTTTTTTGCCTTGTAGGGATATTTTGAGGGATTTTGTTTGCTGCGTTGCGATCTCGTTACAGGGCACCATGCCGGTTTATGCGGTAAGGGAGGCGAATTTCATAGGGTATGCTGGATGGATCTTGATGTTTTGTAGCAATACATAGGGCTCCATTTTTTTGATAGGAAAACGAAAGGTGCAAATGCTGGAAGTTCTCATCTTGTGTGGATTTTTGTTGGTATTTGTGGAAGGTGTATGAACCCATGGATGGTCTTCAATTGGTTAGACTCCTAGTTCAGCGACTGGCAGAAGAGGGGGAGGCGGCGTGGGTCGCCATTATTATCGAGGAGCTGGTGCAAAACGGTGGGTTCACACCACGAAATCGTCAGAAACCTCTTCATTTTGTTTATAAAACGCCTTTCTGCAAAGTTTTGCTCTGCTGTGTTGCACACGATGTATTGCTGGGAAAGCTGGAACCCTCGATGATCATGCATGGTGCGGAGAGCAGAATCCTGTTGTTGATCTGGATTTTTTTGCTGTTTCTACGTTTCAGGGGAAGAGCTTCTGTCGAGCGAAGTTGGTATTGATGTTCTTTCCTTTGCCCTCTCGCTCGAAGTTATTCAGCATCAAACTGCAGAAATGTTTATGAAGGTGACAGAACGTTGCCTGTCGCTGGAGACCCGCCTCCATCTCCAGCTCTTTCAATCAAACTTTCTTTAGTGATTGAGATGCCTCCTTTGCTGATGGTGGTTTTTTCTGTGTTACCTGGCATACAGAAAATGTCTGCACAAGGCTTGGACACCCAAATCCTTCGAGAGGTGGTCTACCAAACGCGTCGGGAAAACAGGCAATCCGAGAAGCTGGGGAAAGTGCATTGGAGGGATTCAATAATGAGCCCGTGGTTGAAATACCACATCGAGAGTGGAAACGAGATCATCCCCCCACCACCACCACCACCGCTGCCTCGATCGGACCGTTACAGTTTCAACCACTCTCAGCCGCCGCCACCTCCGATGTCGAACCATCCGAGCAGCTCTGTGATGTACCCTGTCAGCGAGGATTCCATTTGGGTCGAGAACTCCGGCTATCCACCTGGGTTGCAGATGCCCCCCCCTCCGAAACCATTCTCGTCAGATCAAGGGGGCTACTCCCCGAATGGGTTAGGGTTCTCTCCGGAGCCACACCCCGGTGCTGCAAAGCTTCCTGCCGATCTGATGGATAGTCTGAACTCGATCAGTCCGGAGCCGGAGCCTGACTTGATGGACTCTCGAAGGGGTCTGTTGGATTTCGGGGGCATCCCAGCGCCGCCCCCTGCAATGTATCAATATCCAGGCAACTGGAATTTCCCAGATTCGGTGGATGCTGAGCAGAGTGCAGCCGATCTGGACGTCACGGAAGTGATCAACCAATTTCAGGATTCGTCGCTCTGCGAAAGCTCGATGGGGTTTGGCCATCCACAGCAGCATGCTGTGGAGCGAGAGATTGAGGGCTCCAGGCTAGGACTGTCATCTGCGGGTTCGCTTATGGGGATTGGGGGCATGGGGTATGTTTCACAAAATGGGGATTTGGGAAATCACGAATTCACGGCAGCACAGCCGCCACCACCACCACCACCTCTGCATAGGTCCTACGCACCGATTGGTCGGACAGGGGGTGATGAGGGGTTAGGGGTGTTAGAGGGGGAGCAACAGGGGAGTGGTATGGAAGTCGGAGGTGGGCAGGATTTGGCTTTGCATAGTTCTGAATATCAGGAGGGAGCGGATACGGCGGGCAGCGATGAGACTGTGGATGCACGAGTGCAGAGCGATCAGGTCGGGGGTGAATGAACCGTATCCAGTTTCTCTGAGATTTGAAACTCGCTTTCGGATGATATGTCTGTTGCAATTGTGTTCTCCTTTGATGGCTTCAAAATAAAAAAATTGCGGTTCCTGAAACATGTAAATCAAAAACAGGAAAAAAAGTGTTCAAAAAAAATATACTTTTTTTTTTGAAAGTCACACTTTTTGCTTTAAAGTATGTCAACACTCGATGTTTTTTTTGGTTTTTATCAAAAGAAGAACCAGGAGAAAAAACCCCTTCTCCGATTCAACCTGACGATTTTCCTTTGGAAAAGCTGTTCATTAATGAACATTTTAAACATGGTTTTTGGTGTTTTTTTTCAGGTTTCGTTGCCGCACTTTGCTTGGACTTGTCGTGTTTGCACTTATGAACACAAGGGTGCAGAAGCAGAATTTCTAACGTGCGGTATATGTGGCTCAACCAAGGGCCAATGTAGCTATGTACCTGGTCGAACCTAGCAAGCAACTAACTCAAGTTCTAGCTAGATCTTTTTCTTTTTTTCTTTCAATTTCAATAGGTTTGGGGTTAGATGAGTAAGGGCGGGGGGAAACCTTTTTTTTTTTCTTTTGTTTTTTTATGTTTCTTTTTTTTTGTGGTTTGGATTTTCCACCTTTCCTCCTCTACATAGCTCTGCATGGGGAAGGTGCAGTTTGAATAACGGAAGGGTCTATTTTTCTTTTTTTTCTCTTTTTTTTTAACAGAACGAAAAAAAAATGTTTAAAAACAAAAAAAAAGGTTTGGTAGGGATGGTGGTAGTTTAAAAAAAAAAAAAAAACGAGCTCTCAATATCAAAAAAGAAAACAAAACAGAAATTTAGCTTTCTAATAGGGGATTTTAGTGGCTGCGTCCCCGGGGGAGATTTTTTGCTCAAGAGGTTTTTTTGCCTAGGGAAAAGCAAACTGCCCTGGGGCGTGTCGGGACAGGGGTTCCCGAGCCGACCACACTTTTGATATTGCCTTGTATGTCTTTCTGTAGGTGCTTGTTTGTTCTCGTCTATTTCTTTTTGGTGGTGGTTTCTTTTTCACGTATTGGAAGTGAGGGAATTGTTCTCGATGTAGCTGACTGTAGCCATGTAAGGTCGGAGCAGCTAGGCTCCCTACGCCAATGTTATATTGCACTTTTTGCGGAAATTCTGAGAAATTCTGAGTACACATGCAGTGTTGGGAAAAAAGTGGAAAAATGTTTGCTCAAAACGCTTAGACATTTGCACACAAAAAGATCAATCTGGCTGATGGAAATCGTCTTTTCTCTTTGGCTCATATATCTTAGATGCTAATCATTGAACGTATGCTCCACCCCCACCCCACCCCCAATGTTTTTTATGCAGCCATAATTTAGGTGGAGAACAATTTCCACAGGGTGCCGTCAACAACAATGTCAAAGTTTCCCCGGTGATATTGAACATCGCTGGGTGGTGATGGAGAAGGGGATGGCTTTGTTTCTGCCCTTTGATCAAATCCCCCTCCAGGATATGTTGAACGGTGTTGATAAGGAAAATGGGGGGCTCCAACTGATGTTGCAACCTGAAAAAATGCCACCAGGCTTGACCGAATGCATGGCCCCTGAGCCAAATGCCACCAGGGTTGAGGAAATGCATGCCCCCTGAGGAATTCCCTCGGTGAACAGGTAGAGCATCAGTTTTTTTGACACGGGTGAAAAACCGATTGATTGCGATTTCCTTCATTGTGGTCGTTTTTTCTGATGTGTTTGCCTTCTTCAATTTTTTTTTTTTCCATGTGTCTGCTTATGATGATTTGAATTTTTTTCATGAACATGTTTTTTTCTTTGAGCATGATAATAGAAAAATGAGAAAATTTCAAATCGTGTTTTTGGGGAGCAACTTTACTTGTTCATAGTTAAGACATTCTGTTTTTTTTGGGTGGAAGGAAGGGAGGTCGGAAGCTTCCTTAAGGGGCCAATGCCACCTCAAGGACATATGTCCATCTTTCTGAAATTCTAGATTGAGTAATATTTGTGTTTCTATTGCGTTGTGTTTTCCAGGGAGGATCAATTTTGGACCCAAACCTCAAGTTGTCGAGACAAGTTGACAACAACCTCAAGTTGTTGGTTTTTTTTAGCATTGTCAGAAATAATGAAAGCAAATTACTTCAAATAAATAATAACGCTTGGGGAAGTTTTGAGCTGAAGCATAAGAACCATTTTTCAGGGCAACAATTTCTAAACAGGCTTTTTTTTTCTTTTTCACAATAAGCTTCGAATTGCTATTTTGACTTGTGAATATTTTGATCGTACACCTACAGAGGAGAATTCTATCAATTTGCTCGAAAAGTCTTTTCTTCCACAAAAATATTCAACATTTGAGGATATAAGAGGTGCATTTTTTCCTCATGCATTTTTCCAGACTATATTTTTTCTTCTTTGGTACACTGGATTATTTCTTTCTTCTTTATTTCAAGACTAGGCAACGCTTGGTTTACGTAACCCTTGGTGATGTCGGCTTGTGAATGGTTGTAAAATGGAGTTGGTGATTTTTTTTAAATTTGAGAAATGAGCACTCCCCCTGTACAGGGACATGTCCCGCGCCCAATCAAGTCTGGAGAGGTAGCGCGGGTGTGGGTGATCGCTGCAAACTGAAACAATTGTCTGCAGTCTGCCAAGCGATGTGACTTTGAAATACGCGTGGAGACACGATGAGCCGAATCGACCTCTTTCAACAAAAATTCGACGAGAGTTTCTTCCATTGAACTGCGTTGTCGGGTACAAATACCCCGCTCTTTTCATTCTCAAACCGTGAATTCTGTGCCGCCTCCATTATCCCCCAGATTATCCCCCAGCGGGGAAATCTTCGTTCCGTCCACCCCTCTTTCGACCCATACGAAGGTTGTTTGCGCCCGGATGTGTTGCGCCGCCTACCACTCGCCGACCCATTTCGACCCATGCGCAAAATTGATTGCGTTTTTTCGTTTGGCGGCGCCTCTAAGGTAGGTTGACCGACGAAAGATTTATTCTGGTGTTCGGTGACTTGTTTTGTGGAGTTTATTGCAGAACACTGCCATTGCTGAGGATTCGTGGAGAAGGTGAAAGGGAGTTGGTCTGACATGCTGGTGATGTCAAGGAGAGTGTAGCCAGTTGGTCAAGGGTGGGTAAAGGATAGTTCCAACACCACCACAATATGTTTACTTTGGCATTCTATCTTTTTTCTATTCTGTTTTGCCTTGCTGTTGTTTTTCTGGTCAATCTATGCACAGTGCACAAAGTGACCATAGTGGTTTGGTAGGTTGACTTATCAACTTTTTCTGGGGGAACTCTCTTGCAAGGAAGATATTCTTATTTTGAGTTAAAGTATTGAATTCTGTGTTTGTGTTGAATTAATTGCAGTCTATGTTCAATTTGGGCGACTACTCTTGCAAGGAAGATATTCTTATTCTGAACTAAATTGTTGTTCGATTTTTTGTGTCGGTGTTGGATTGACTGCAGGCTGTGCTCAAGTTCCTTATCAGTGAGGATGATGATATTGATAAATCAAAATCGACGATTAATTCTGCCAACCACCACAATTTTCTCTGCCACTCTCAACCACGTCGTTCTTAATTTGAACAATTTTCTCAGCACTGCTTCTTTTCCATACCTGTTCATGTGTCTGTCCATTGCTTTGCTTTTCTTTCTTCCTGTCTGACTGTTTTCTCGAGTATTATTATTAAAAAAAAAGCATCTCCAAGCCGAATGATGATATCCGATTTTGTTTTGGGTCCAAAAACCCACTATATTTTCCAACTATGGAAATCTGAGGCAGAACTCTTTGCTTTACTTTTCTTTTCTGCATTGCAATTTTTTCTAATTCTCTTTTCGACATGAAAATCCCAACTGAATGTGCCACAGGTCTGGTGGTTTTTTGACCAAGCAAATAAGAAAAAAAAGGCTTTGCAAAAGAAAACAAAGCTGAAAAGTTTGAATTTGAGCAAAACAGCACCAGTGGCAAAACAATCCAAACCCACGGAGACTATCCCCAACAAAATATTAATTCAAGGAAATTAAAAAATCACATTGGCACCCATTTTCAATATACCAGGGAAAAGGCAGCAGTCTCTCTCATTCAGAGTTGACAGCCTTCCACCCCAATGATGGGGGTTGCCTTGAATAAAGAAACCAACCCAATAGGAACACTGTCAAAAAACCTGTTTATATCCATTTCTTCTTTTCATTTTTTGCTTTCTGAGATTATTCGCTTTAATCGCTTTCCTCTCCTTCTCGAAAGGCCAAAAATAGCTTCAGGAAAGTCTGCCACCCCCCCTCCCAGCTGGTGACCCCAAATCCTCTCTTGCACCGGCCACATCCCAAATCTCAAAAAACATAGTAGATATTTAACCCCCACCCCAAAGAAAATTTAGCTGTCTCATGTATAACAAGCACTAAGCACTGATCCCCTTTGTCCACTTGTGTTTTGTGTTGAATAAATCCTTTGGATGTCGCAATTCTTTTCCATCGAAAAATGGACTTCATACGTCCATGCTCTCCCTCTCAACCCGATCTGTGGGCAGGAGTACTACCACATGTTGCAGAGTTCGTATAATTTGGCATTGAAGACTGAAGCCACAAGTTTCCTGAAGCATCACTCACTGCCTTGTCAAGCCATTTAGACTTCCCAGTACTAGACCCAGCAGACCCAGCAGACCCAGCAGACCCAGCAGACCCAGCAGTCAACGAATCATCTTCCAGCATTGTACGCCTTTTTTTGAAGTTTTGAAAAATTCCCACTTCCTCTCTTTTAGATATGTTGCTTGTCCAGTACATTCTGAATGCGCTCCAAAATCTGATTGTGTGCATCCCTGTCGAGACCCGACTCGTTTGAAGTGAAGTGATCAAATCCCTACACATCCACTCCATTTCTGCAGGCTCTCGGAAACTCCGCCATACATACACCCTGTTCTCCAGTCCTGACATTTTTTAACCCCCCCAAAAGAGCTTTGTTTCTTTCAACAAAAACTTACAAATTGTCAGGAAAACAGGTGGGCACATGGAATTAGGGAAAAGAATTAGGACCAAATTCTGGTATGTACACATGCACCGATGAGCTGAGCTGGATGAGTTTGGCATCTCAGACAAAATCTCTTTTTTTGCATGCCCTCTTGCATGTGGGGTCAAATCAGGTTGCATCAGGCTGACTGATGTATAAAAATAGTATATATAAAATGCAAAAGCATTCCTGGATGCAATCGCTAGGAAATTGCGTTGGGATCGTTTAGATTCTGAAATTGCAAAATGCAGAGGTGGGTCCATATGAGTGACACGGTAGCCCCAAAACACAATGAGAAACTTTCACCGTCCAATTTTTTTTACAGAATCCAAATTTTAGACTGTTCTAACCATCCCCACCCTGCCCATTTTTGGGTTTTGAGTCGATCGCTGCCGACCTCATTGAAATAGAGGTTGGTTGCGATCCACTGTCCAGTTTCTCGTGTTTTTTTATCCAGGGAGGTGAGGGAGACTAGGGGGTGGCTCATCAAAAACAAAAAAACCCAAATTTTCAACCTTGAGAAAAACTTTTCTCATTCAAAATTTTCAATCTTGTCCTTTCTGACTAATATGCATGGCAACATGTAATCATTGGTTGATTAATTGAGATGGCTTTCTACTGGAGTTTTGGAAGATCTATGACATAGACGAGGGCAGTCAAGCAGGATCGCAGGTGGACAAATTGTACCATTTGATATTTACGAAGCTGGGGAGAGACTGTCTTTTTGCATGCCCAAGAAAAAAGAAAAACAGATAAAGAAAAACAGGTTCTGGTATCTTGCTTTTGATTCGGCTCTCTCCAAAACGCAGCTTTTCTGGGGGAGTTCACTTCATTTCCTATTTTCTTAAAGTTTTTGATCAGGCGGCACACCATTCCAGCAGACAATCTTACACATCAACTGCACAGTCCAACACTATGCACGAAATCAGGATTTTATTGCAAAGCAAATTCCCCAATCATCGACACCACTGTGAAAGGGTTGAACGACAAGAAATTTAAGGGCCTAGGAAAATCTTGAGGCCAAAATTATAATCATATAGTTGCAGGAGTTTGAGCGGAACAATTCTGGCTCAGTCCTCAGTCCTTCTTGACCACTTTCTCTTTCTTTCCTTGATAATACAGAATTTGAAGGACGACGATGCCATTCAAAACGGTACCTAGAACAACAACAAGAAAGGCCCCATGTCACATATTTTCGCTCACTTTTGGCTTTTGCCCCTTGGTGTTAACACATTTGGAAAACCAAGAAGAAAAAGACGATATAATTGTAACTCGTAGTGATATTTTTTCTTTCATATATTATATTATTATACTATCCTTTTTTGGGGGGGGGGGTGGGGGGTGCACGGTTGTCTACTTCTGTAACCTTTCTTTTTGGTTTTTTGGGAATAAAAAATAAAAAATTCCAATATCTGGAGTCCAACTTCGGCAAAATAACTGTTTCGTGCATCTGTCTATATGTATGTATTTCTCAACTTTGAGAATTCTTTCTTGGTCAAATTAGCCCAGGTTCAGCCCTCAACACCCCCAGAAAAGCATGTAACATCACAGCTCCCAGCTGTAAATGCAAAGAAAACACCGATCATTATCTTTAAGTTTTCAAATGTTTGCATGAATTGCCAACGCACCGAGAATGAACCCCACGAGGAACGTGAGCCCAGCACCCTCCCGGATCGTGGTAAAAATTCTGGCGATGCATCCCAAGAAGGGCAGCACGGAAGACGCGAGACTCAGTTGGCCCGTGCCGCCCTGTTGGTAGTTTTTCAAGATCTGCGCTCCCCTTGCGACGATGAAAAACCCTTGATTCATGACGTAAATCATACCGATCTGGCTCTCCGACACGTTGTCTGCATGATCAATTCACACTCACCGATCACTCATCCAAAATACAAAACCCGCCTTCCATTAGCATCCCATCCATCCCATGATCGAGGTTCTTTCCCCCCTCCTTCATCTTGATATCCCCCCCCCTCCTTGCTAACGATTTCTTAGAACTAGGAAAACCCTACAGTGTTGCACTGATACGAGGGCCGGCAAAAGACATCCTCCACACAAACACACATCAGCTTACCTAGATAAACCAGTCCTCCCCCGATCGCAAGCAGAGTGTACATCATAGCAGACCTCGCCTTCGAAAGCTGACCATACCAGTAGATGCAAGCCACCAGAACAAAACACTGAAAAAACATCACCACAGCCTCCCCGTAGGCGCTGAAGTCCAACTCCAAAATATAGCCGTAAGAGGTGTGTATGGCGGTGATGAACATTTCCAGCTCGAACGAAAGGATGCTCAGCCCCTCCACGCTTTTGCTCTTCAAAATTGCCATTATCTAGGAACCATCGCCCACGAATTTCTTTTTTTAACCTACAAAAAAGGAATGCTTTCTTGCAGTTTCGACACCGTCGAAAAAGATTTTAAACTCAGGGGAAGTCCCCTCTACCCTCCACCCCCCACCCCCCACCAATAGTGAGATTTCAAACATGACTTGATTAAACACCATTCTTCCAGCTGGGCTTTGGTTTTTTTCCCTTTTATGATATATTGAAAGAAAAAATTGATACCCATGATATTGGATGAGTAATTCTCTCCCTGAAACAATATGTGAAGGCATTACCTGTGGAATTTTGATGAAAGCAGCTCCAAAAGTGATGCAATATCCGATGATCTGAACCACACCACATGAAGTCTGACTCCAGCTGGTGCCACAGTTTGATTCCACAGTTTGTTTACACACGAAAAACATGGAATATAGAAACCTAAGTTTCCCCAGACGAGAAAAACCACCAGGCGAAAGCTGGACGGTTGGAGCACTCACCCTGGTGGCCAGAAGCGTCAGAACGTCCATAGAGGGGACTTGCCCTCGAGATAAGTCCCCGATCACTTCCTGGGCGAGATCCATGTTCGATACGCCGGCGACAGTCTCAGTATGAGCAACGAAATCCACTTTCTGGTTGGCACGACCTCTTCCAACCGAATTGAACCCCCCTCCCCGTCACCGTCTGAAGATGATGATACATTGTCCCAATTAAAATCAAAGAATCAAGTGCTCATGTCGAACATGTAAGCCAGCGAGGAGGCCCTAGCTCGGAGCACCATTGGAAGCTCCTATCGCCTGAGATCAGGTGATTTTGATGGCTACCGCCGTCGAGCCGCCATCGCTGTTCAATCCCAAAAGGAAAAAGAAGCCGAGAGAGCGCGTTGTTGCGAGGGTGAGGGCAAGTAACAGGAGGTGCAACGAAGTTTGACCGTCGAGCCTTGTGCGTTGAGAGTGCTAGTGTGTCGACGCAACAGAAAGATGTGTATTGGTCGCATGGATCGCTTATTTCGGCTGCAGAGAGCACACAGGAATCTCTGGATCGAATGCTGGCAGTCGCCAGGGTGATCCTCACATTTCTCACGGATATTTTGAAACCGAGTGACGATGCGGAAGACGCCCCGCTCCATTTCCTTGGGGCGCATTATCTCACCCACAGAGAGATAGGTGCGCACACACCCCGTTATGAACACAGACGGCGGCGGGATATGTTGCTGCACGCATGTCTGTCGAACTTTTCTGATCACAGCTCTTTGATCTGTTGTTTTGCAGAAGCCGAAGCTAACGGCGCCACGAGGCGAGCATTGGTCCACGAGATATGCAGTCTCGATGCGGAGGAGACTCCTCTGAAGAGAGCCTTCCCGGTGTGAATATAATCGATGAAAATATACGACGACTTTCAAACCTTTTCGTGTATGGAGCACTGATGTTGCACAGTGATTCGCTATCAACACAGCATTCCACCTATTTTTTCAACAGGGCAACTTGTGCGGGGTGTTTCGAGCGGATATTCGACCAGTGGCATGTGCTCAGGGGAAAACGCTCTCGAGGAAGAGTTTTGTCAAAGTATGCACTCCTCGTTTCGGCTTTTCGCCACCAGTTTAAAAGATCTTGAACATCGCATTGCAATCACAAGAAAAGTCACTGTTCCTTTTGCGTTCTTCTTTTCTAAAGGTGGAACTCCAAGGGAAAGGGAAAGTCAGCTTCTCGAGACACATGGAAGAATACGAATTCAACTTCCCAGATGTTGTGTTTGAGGATCCCCTATCGGAGGCGTGCCGCGTTTTTCTGAAAGGTGTGTCGCAGGTAGGAATGGTCGTGGAACCAAAAAGGGATGGGCGCTGGTTTTGCCAACAGCTGACCCAGATGAATTTTTCTGGTGTTTGTTTGGTCGGCATACGGAATGAGAGATATGTGTGCGAACCAGGCGATGTGGTGTTCAAATGTGCGTCCACTGGGCTTTCCTGCGTGCTTAATTTTTTTCGAGACGGTGGCTTGAAAGGAAGCATCGAGCGCCTTGCAGGAAACGGTTGGGAGTCTGTGTGCAAAATGTCGGGACAATGGACTGGCAACATCGATGCCCACGGCCTGGAACAGGTATATATATATATATATTCCGTTGGGTCTATTTTTCATTGTATTTCTTTCTAATGGAGTCCATCAAGTCAGCGAGAATCTATGTGTGATTCCACCACTACTTTTTCAGGATTCCAAGGCCGCTCTGTTCGAAGCAGGAGAAAAACCTGGTGTCCAGGAGAGCGTGGATCTTTCACAGCTCGGCCCCATGAGGCTGCCACGCCTTTGGACAGCCATTCATGATGCCCTAGTTTATTGCCATCCAAAGAACGCAACCAATCGAGTATGTCACTGACATCCACCTCACATGCCCAACAAGAACATGAAAAATGTACTCAACTACCTCCATAAAAATTTCTACTTTTAATTGCCCTCAAGTGGCAAAAAAAAAAAGGATCAAAAAACGGATGACGTTATTTTCGTGGCCCCAAAACTGATCATTTTCTGAGATTACCCCCAACTGAGTGAACTGGAAATAAGGAATGCCATTCAGCATTAACAAGACCTTATTATCTTGCGATGTCCATGCTGTGGGCCATAATTTACATCAATTTGTATGAATTGATGATGGCCATGAAACAGTCCCCCTAATCTTTCAGTTGCCCAAATCGAGAGCAATAAAACAACTTGGGAACCCAGCAAACAAGAGGCACAACCTCCCTCTGTATGGTAGAATTGGCAGGGAAGCAAACCCATCAATGACTCTGCATGTCTGCTGTTTTACCCAAGGCTGGTGAGCGACTTGCACAGACCCTCTCCGCACTCAAGGTGCTGACACCAGATAGCATGGGGGAAGTGGGGGCGCTGGAAACAGGCGATTCAGATGAGGAGGAGGGGGAAGAGGAAAATTCCGGCGAGGTCGACAACAGGGATCTGCCACCATCAGTCAAGGCCGAGCACAGGAAGGGGCATTGCATGGGGTATGCCTTGGAGCTAAAGTTGATGGAATTGGATTTCGACGATGTGGAAGACTCCAAGACGAAAATTCCCACCACTGCCTCCTTAAACTTGGTCGAAAAGAGGCGGCAACTGGAGGAAGAGATAACTGCTGCGGATAACGGATCGGAAAGAAGAGACGTCCCAATCCAAGATGGGGGCGAGTCTCAAAAAGCCACGGATATGGAATAATTTAACCAAACAAGCGGCACAACACACAAATACCCAAAGATGGCTCGTCCATTTCTCGCCGCGATGCCTCATCCATGCCCGAACAAGAGGGTGGGCGAAAGAAAAGAAAATATCCAAAAAGAAATAATCCCCAAGATACTTATCCACGATCACTCATGCATTCAGATCTAACCAAATCAAGACACCGAAATAAGGCTCAACCCCAACTCGACTCATGGACATCACCAGGTCAGCCACGGTTTGTCAGAGTTTACTTTCTTCTTGCTGCCCATCATCTTGGATACCTTCGACCCTATGGTGTCGTATTTTCCAACAATCTCGTTGAACTGTGCGCCCCGCAGTCCATCCAGATCTGAATCCTTTGCAATCTGCTCAAAATCCTCGAACCCATTCTCCAACAGGCCCTCCAAACACACCAGCCCCCCCTCCATTTGGCCAAGCTTGGCATAACAACAAGTCATGTTGTACAGCGCCGCATTTTCCTCCCCTTCGCTGGGACAGCTGTAATACAATGCAGGAAAAGATTGCACAAAAGAAAATACTCGATCGAGAGGTGCTGACATGAAGTCAAATTTTTGAGAAACCACCTTTCGCCAGACCCCCCCCCTTCCCCTCTGCTTTCAAAAGACGATCCTTCCAATTATTGCAAGAGCAGTTGTTTGATTGATTATTCTTGACTGTATTCATAACATCTTTACTGTAAATTCCATCAAATTTTTTATAGTTTGAAAGACAGACAGACAGACAGACAGACAGACAGACACACACACCACCCCAGAATCATCGGGGGAGAATAAAAAACCTAACTTTCACCCAAGCATGATAGATATCTGACACTCACCTGTACTCCTTGCATCGCCCTCCCATTCGCACCACTCCCTTCCCTGGCAATTCCAGTGAATCCGAGAACACATCCAGTGCCGCTTGGTATTTTTCATTTTTGTACATCTCCAGGCCTGCATTTATGGCTTCGCTGCAGCTTTTGTAAGGAATATTCCTAGAATCACATATATCAAAGGAAAAGGCCTCACTCCCTGCTACTCATACGAGATCTCGAAATGCACGTGGGATTTTGGTGGCATGGCACTTTGCTATTTCGGAGAGTGGTGGGTCTATATCCACTCATTTCAACAGTGGATGAAGCTACATCAACAGAAAAATCAATTTCGAGAAAAGGAAAACGTGGAGTTGAGGCAACATTTGTGGAGAGGCTGAGCTTTCCCAAACATACTGCAATGCCCAGCAGGAGGAAAACAGAAGCCTCATTTATTTATGTTATTTTTCCCTAACTTACTTTCTTGGTGAAGTATCATCTGCAACATTTTTCACTGCTGACTCATTTGTTGTTTCGGCCTCCACGTCGTCGAATTCCGTTGCCAGCAGTCGTTGCTGTCTGAACTGGGAAAGAAGCTCAGGGTTAAGATTTTAAAAAGAAGAGGGCAAAATTCAACCCATCTAGCGCATCGAACAGGGGGTCCATCTCACAACAAATGTCTTGCTGTTGTTGGGGTGAAATGACTGGACCATAACCAGCTGCTTGCATGACTCAGGACCTAGAGGAGATTCTCCCCCCAAAAAAAATAAAATAAAATGCTGGGGCTCACACGAGTTAGAAAAACAAGAGGTAGAAAAACAGAAGTGCACAAGCACCAACCTTGGGCCGACCTTATCCAGTCTACTCCTGAACGTTGCACCCCGCTGTATCCCGCGGGCGACATATGGGCGGCGGGAACTGCCGATGGCGCCACAAGAGCACAGCGCAATCTGCATCGTGGGGACCTCAGCGGGGGAAATTGGAAAAACAGGAGGGATGGGAGGAGGTGATGTTGCTTGAGTGTGAACAAGGCACATCGTCTGTCAGACCCTGGGGCACTCGATGCGGATCCTGATGGAAGGCATTTGTAAAATGACAATGAAATTCGATCCATCCTTTCCTTCGCACAAATTTGCCTCCGCTGCATCAAACCGCCACAGTCCATACCTTGATCCAAAGGTATGCCTGATTTGGATCCACGCCCTTTGGCTCCTGTCGAAAAGAGGGGTGCCATCTCTTGGGAGCACTCCTTCAGCTGAACTCCTTTCTACTAAGATAAATTTTGGGCCCAGGCCTTCGGTTTATATTCTATTTGTTCCTAGTTTTTTCTTCTTCTCGTGAAGGAGCGTGTTTTGAGTGCCTGTTGTCACCCCATGAAAATACATCTGCTTTAAAACGAAATCCAGCGCACTTGAGCTGGAAAATTGATCAAATTTCACACAGGTGATCTTGACACATGTTATCAGAAAGGAAATCGGAAGGGGTGATTGCTCGACCTACCTCCTAGACCGGGCGGAAAGAAAAAAAATCCCATGCCCGACCCACACCCTCCGGCCTGGCGACCGCCCTCTACCCTCCACGGGCCTACATCTTTGACCATGGCCCGGCTCAGGCCATGGTCGGACGATTTGGGCGGTCGCCTTTCGCTGTTCCCCCCCTTGGGGGGGCTCACTGCCCTGAAAATCGACACACGTATTGTCAAGGTCGCCATACGGTGTTCAAGACCACTGAATCGCACCACCAGCCATCACTGGTGCGACATTCAACAGTCCTTTTGCATGCATAAGCAGTTGATGGTTGGCGCAATCGCTTACCTCTCCGGAAGTGGGTCCAGGAGCTGGCCCCAGGGTCCCCCGGCCGAAGGAGCTGGACCCGTTGGATCAGGTCCTCCCTCGTCTTCAGAAGGTCGGCTTTCGCCATCGGCACCTTCTCCTCAGGGTCATAGACTTCCAGGGATTCCTGCACGCAAGCCACCGTTTTCTCGGTTTATAGATTTCCTTCCACACATCATGCAGTCCAAGGCCCATCACGGGGGGACTCACCAGCTGCTCCACCAGCCGCCGGTGGACGCCCAAATCCACCTGGAGCATCTCCTGGTTGGAGAGCCCAGGAACTTCGGCCTGCAGCACATCCAACCAGGGCAACAGGCGATGTCAAACTCCTGTCTCATTGATGCCATCTCGAACACATCAGGTGCACGCGCTGCGGATGCTTTGCGGTCGCTTCCTTCAAATAACCACCAGAGCGAGGGAAAAGAAGGCATCGATGACAAGTAACTTACTGGGGGACCCCGTGGCTCCCTCTCTTCACGAGTGGGCCTCCCGGAGAGGGCCGCTTGGTTGTTCTCCTGGCTCCCTCGGCGACGCCTCCAGGGTCTTGCCACCCAGAGTGCGCCGATGAGAGCCAGTGAAGCCGCGACGATTGCTCGAGAGTCCATTGCTTGCTGTGTGCACCAGAAACGAAGTCTCGAAAACGTGTGGGTGCGCGAGGCATGCACTAGACGTTTATACCGTCAAAGTCGTCATTCTCTAACCGTTTTCGTGAAAAGGGCGTGAAACTCCGCACACGTGGCACAACAACAGATTTTTGGTGCAGCTCCTTTGGTGATTTCGTGAGGATGGTGGGAAGATAAGATGTACTGTGAGGATTTGTTTTGCATGGTGTGCACTCTCCTTGGCAATGTAAGTTCATGTTCTTTTTTTGCGGGAGCATTTTTGTGTGTTCCAGAGCCAAAACCAACAGTGTGTTGAAAATACCGCGAACAATCCCAGGATTTCAAAAAAGGAAAATGGTTCGTTGCATGCCAGATAGCCCTTGGGTGAAAACCCAGGAACACCATCAGCACTGAACAATTCACAAAAGCCACCACTCTTTGGTCCGTTGGCACCAGAGAGTTCATTACAAAAACCCCAGTCACACTCTGCCCCTTTTGAAGCAGCTACTTCTGATTGACGACTTGATCGAAACCCATCAAATATGGCAATGTATATGCAGAAATTATTTGAAAGAGCTTATACTCCCCGTTGGATACAGGGATGCTGATGCTCCACTCCTCGGTGCTATCTCTCTCTTTCACCCTCAATTTAAAGAAAAGGCCCCTCTCGGCCATCGTGCATTGGAACACTTTAATAATGGAGCCGCGCGAACTGCACAAAAACCGAACAAATCCATTGTGAAGATGGATCAGAATACCATCATGAAAAGAAACCATAATTCTATTTTTCTCGAGAGGGCTTTGTTTCCCTTAATCTAGAATTTTTGGGAAAACTGTTTTGATTTAAAAAAAAAGAAAACTTCCCTGGAAAATTTTTCTTCGATTTCTTGAGGAATGCCTCTTTCTTTCCCTTTCTGTGTAGATCAGTATTTCGTTTTGTTTTTTTGGAAACTGGCATTCGCACTCCAATCTATAAGTTTCCCAGAATAGAAGGCACAGTGACCTCGACTCCAGACAGGCATTGCAGTGGTCTAACAACAATATATTGATGCTCATTGTGCAGACATTCATGGAAATTGAGGAAAAAGTCCCTCTTCCCCCCCCTCTCTCTCTGTGGATTCTTTTAATCCATATGGTTACCTTGCATTGATGTTCGGGTCGTGAATGAACTCGTGAGGCTTTGTTGGTTCGTCGAGCAACGTGGCCAACTCCACAGGGGACATGGCAAAGGTCTGCAATTCCATCCACAAAAACCTATTCAATCGTTGCTGGAGGGGGTGTGCAGGCACCAGAATTGCCAAAAGAAAGAAGTGCTTTCTGAATGTATTATATTATCGTAGTTCTTTCTTTCACTGGTTTGGATGTGCTGAAAGCTGGATCGCAAGTTCTCGGACTTGCACATCCAAAACCAATGTTCACAGCAGATCCAAGCGATCTGATCTGATCTGATGAGATCACAGGGTAAAATCGCTTTCTACCTTCCTGTCCTGACAAAGACAGTCGGACAACCTGGCTGGAGGTTTTATTGCACATGCATGCACCATAGGGGAAAAAATCCTATATTTTTTTTAAAAAAAATTTTACTTTTGTTGTTATTTACTATAGTTTTTTTCAAACCACCCTTTTTTCCCAGGGTCCCACGATACTCCAAATGAAAGAAACGAAAAAGATGAAAAATGCGACGCAGAAACAAAAGATGAAAAAACAGAAATCTGAAAGAAAAATGAAAAAACAAAAAGATAAATAAATAAATAAATAAATAAATAAATAAATAAATAAATAAATAAATAAATAAATAAATAAATAGAACCCCTGATTTGGCAGGAGGGGCTGTTTGCTTCGGAAATTGGGTTAAGGGTACTAGTGGAATTTTGTGTTCGTATGTACAATTTACGCACTGACTCGGAAGAAGGGTGATTTTTATTCTAGCAGGTTGTTTTTTCGGAGTAAATTCGGGACAGGGGTAGTACAGACAATTATTATTAGAGTGGAGGGCCCATATCACTCATCTGTATAGTGGACGGGCTACATGGGGCGGTTTGCCTCGATGTAACACATTTGAAAAAAAAAAATAAATAAATAAAATAAATAAAGA
Organism: Bryopsis sp. KO-2023; assembly: GCA_030272585.1. NCBI lineage: Eukaryota > Viridiplantae > Chlorophyta > Ulvophyceae > Bryopsidales > Bryopsidaceae > Bryopsis > Bryopsis sp. KO-2023. The sequence continues at coordinate 2,649,196 of BSYQ01000004.1, read as the reverse complement.
AGAAAGGAGTAGTGCTTGTGTGAACAAACACCCCCAAAATATCTACCCATAATGATTATTTGAATAAAGTTTTTCAAATATTTTTCTGAGTTTGCACCCCAAAACCACCTTTTTGTTCTCCCAGTCATACGTCCTCTCCCCGGTGCCCCGTGCAAACTCGATAAGAAGGCCACCTTGCCGCGAACGCACCCTGGTTCCTCCTGTAACTGTTTTCCATGTGGGCATGATCAGGTTCATGTTGATCGCCCCGCTTCTCTTGAAAATAGCGAGATCCGCTTTATACCTGAAATTTAAAATCGAACAAAAAAAAGGGGCAACTTCTACTTTCAAAAAAGCAAAAACAAAAACAATGTGATTGTGAATGGAATAAAAAATTGGGCATTCGATTTGGTGCTTTCTTTTTGTTTGGCATTTTTTGCTGAAATGAAAAATGTGTCATTTTATTTATCGTAGACTGTGGTTTAAAATACATGTCTTCCCCCCCCCCCCCCCTTTCTTTCAAAATCTATTCATCATTTGCGATACGACTGAAAAATAAAATAAAATAATTACAGATTATAACAACGGAAAAACTATCTTTTTCCCCTCTTCTTCTTCTTCTTTTTATTTTCAAAAATCCTCTCGAATGCAAGAAGCACGTCCGGTGACGAGCAGTATCCTTTCTTTGGATCGATTATTTTTTTCTCTCCCAAGCTGTGCAAACAGTCGATATTTTTCTAGTTAAATTTTCTCCCCCTCACCGTTGATTCAGTGCGGCAAATTCGGCCCTTTCCTGTGACGATTGCGGTTGTGAAAATGGTTCTGGTGGATGTAACTGGAGCAATTCATCCACACTTCTGGGTTGCGGTAAATCACCCTAGACAAATTTATCAAAGAAATCGCAAAATCCTGATCCTGTTGGTGTCATGTCGGATCTTGCTACAAAAAACATTGTTTTGTCCATCTTGGAAAGTGCCCTGTTCCATTTGGGTTTTTTTCTAGACATGCATGTAAACCCTTGGATGTGAATGCACCAAACGGTGGCGCTCCACCATGATTTGAAGACACGGATTTGAGAAATGCTGGAGTTTGCTCCACCCCTCGCACCTGGCTGGAGAACAATCTCGAAACTCGCGCGTGTGGATTCCGACATGACGCCCAGTGGTTCCTGATAAAGCGCCCAGATGCGACCAACCGCCCAGCCGAAAAAGCAGCTGAAGTCGTCATTTGGGGGGGGAGCCGTTGCATTCTGGGCAAATACGTCCATTTGGCTTGATTTGTGACTGACTGGCCAGACAGACGATCTTCTCTTCAGATCGTAGCTGTCGAGTTGAAGCCCCTCATCCAGGTCTATTTCACTATACCAGTCATAAACCCTTTTTCCTTCCAGTTTTGTCTGGAGGGCTCAGTTTCAGTGCTGGCGGCTCCACAACAACCTTCTTTCAATATATCCCCACACAGGAAAAAAAACCCATCCCAAATCGGAACAACTTTCTCAGCTCTCTTTCACCTCCATTACGTTACACGAAGGTTCCGTAACAGACACACATACAGCAGATTACGTGACGATTGTGACGACTTGTGACGACGAGCAGCACCAACGCATCAAGTGGCTTCGAAATTTCTATTCTCCAGTTTCTTCACTTCAACTTTTCGACGAGCATTTTTCAGTTGGGACGTTATGACAGCCATGGCTTCGTTGGGACGGTTGGCGCTCGGGTGTCTCGTGATCTCGGCGCTGTTGCAAAACGGCAGCTGTTCGACGGAGTTCGGTGGAGCCAACGTCGTGCACCTGACCTCCACCGACTTTGACGAACAGGTATTTCGATAGGGGAGCAACGTTCCCTGAATCAATACCACCCGACTTTAGCTCGTTGTTTTGGCGAAATATCCTTCTCAAGGGATCCGTGATCGGGGTTGGGTTCCTTTATCGCGCTTGATGGCGCATTTCCCCCCAGATCAGATCACTTTCCGAAAACTGGACACTGTTTTGGTTCCGTCCATATTGAGTTTTGGCATCTTCTGGAAACGCCGTTCTGTGGGTTGGTCCCTGGAACACGGTTTGTGACATTTTTCTGGTGTGTATTGGGTATTGATCTTGTCTTGTTTTGTGTGCGACATCAGACCGGGGACGGTTCGCTGTGGTTCATCAAATTCTACGCTCCATGGTGTGGTGAGTGCAACGGCCCAGACGTCCGCTGAAAAAAAAAAAAAAAGAACGGAAAGAAATGAAAAGCAAGATCCCTGCTGACGCCCGTCGTCGTCAGACCAGGACGCTCCTTGCCCTGCGTGTTTGAGAAATAAAAAAAACTCGTCAGGCGCACATTTTGGTTTGCTCATGTTTCAACTATTTTATTCCCGCCAAGAATTGAAAAAACAAAAACAAAAAAAGATTTGAAAGGAATGAAGTGGGGGGGGCATAAAAAATTTTGTGGAATGCTGATGTTAGGCCACTGCAAGAGGTTGGCTGGAACCTGGAAAGACCTCGGGGATGAATTCAAAGACAAACCGGACGTGAACATTGCCCATGTCGATTGCACCACCGACAAGGAAGTCTGCTCCAAAGCACAGGTATGCAAAACCACCTTTCCTTTCTTTTGTGAATCGCTGGCATCAGACAAAACATGCAGACAGTGGTTTCGCGTGTGGGAAAATTTGACTTCCATTTTTTTCCGCGTTTTGGTGGTTTCGTTAAGACATGGTTCTCTTGTTATTGCCTTGAATGTCATGTTCATTGGTCGAAGATCTGAGCTCTGTTTTGCTTCTTGGATTTTCCAGGTGAAAGGTTATCCAACTTTGAAACTCTTTTTTGGGGGCGAAGAACAGAGGGCATACAAGGGTGAGAACACCGATGACTTGACATTTTTCATCTTTTATAAAACGTGTTGTGTGATGTCTGTTTCTCTCCATTTCGATTCCCCCCCCCCTCTTCCCAACATAAAAGGAGTTTCAACTGGATATAAGTAGAAGAATCTATGTAAAAAACCTCAGATTCTGTTATAAAATCGATCCTCCAGCTGTTTCATTTACCCGTTATTCCCTCAGTGGTGTTGTTCCTACCCCACCCACATGTGGACAGATTATTATATTTAATCCTGGTCTAAATTCCAATTGTACACCATCAATTTCTTGCAAAAGTCGATCCATGGCTTCTTGTCATTTCGTTTTTCAGTGTTTTTTTTTTAAGCTTGATTTCTATGTTTGTAGGCCAAAGGGAGATTGGAGCGTTCAAAAAGTTCCTCGATGAGGAATACTCAAGTCTCATGTCTGAGACGAAATCTTAAAAAGCGAGGCAATCTTCTTGTTAATTGTTTTTAATATGTTGAGAATCCGATCCTTGGGTTGCATATATCTTCTCGCTTTCAATTCTTTTTTTTAATCCATTTGGACTGGGTGTTGCATGGGCAAAATGTGAACAACAAATTTTTAGTTCTGCAATCGCTTTTGCTATTCATACGTATATCTAGACCCCGGTGTGCCTCTCATGCTGGGCACACCAAAAAAAAACTTGAAATTGAAATTGGCAACTTCTCACTCCTTCAGCTCGAAAACTGGAAATTGGGCAGAAATTGACCCTTGCTACTCAGTGTTGAGAACAAGACTGGTTGACAATATGATGGGTGCTTCGTTACCCGAAAAACTCCAAGAAAATGCTGCGGCTGATTCCTGGACACAATATTCTTGTTGAACCTTTATGTGAAGCACACGAAAACGAGTAAAGAGACGAATACAAACCAAGAAGAGAATTGAACTCACAGTGGGCAATCACACACAAATATCCTGCATCTTCATCAAGACACTGAAGATGTTGTTCAAAACTAGTGATCACGTCCTTTTTTTAGTTAACGGACTTGTATAACACCTCGTGCCACGTGTGCGGAGTTTCACGGCCTTTTCACGAAAACGGTTAGAGAATGACGACTTTGACGGTATAAACGTCTAGTGCATGCCTCGCACACCCACACGTTTTCGAGACTTCGTTTCTGGTGCGCACAGAGCAAGCAATGGACTCTCGAGCAATCGTCGCAGCTTCACTGGCTCTCATCGGCGCACTCTGGGTGGCAAGACCCTGGAGGCGTCGCCGAGGGAGCCAGGAAAACAACCAAGCGGCCCTCTCCGGGAGGCCCACTCGTGAAGAGAGGGAGCCACGGGGTCCCCCAGTAAGTTACTTGTCATCGATGCCTTCTTTTCCCTCGCTCTGGTGGTTACTTGATGGAAGCGACCGCAAAGCATCCGTAGCGCGTGCACCTGATGTGTTCGAGATGGCATCAATGAGACAGGAGTTTGACATCGGCTGTTGTCCCGGTTGGATGTGCTGCAGGCCGAAGTTCCTGGGCTCTCCAACCAGGAGATGCTCCAGGTGGATTTGGGCGTCCACCGGCGGCTGGTGGAGCAGCTGGTGAGTCCCCCCGTGATGGGCCTTGGACTGCATGATGTGTGGAAGGAAATCTATAAACCGAGAAAACGGTGGCTTGCGTGCAGGAATCCCTGGAAGTCTATGACCCTGAGGAGAAGGCGCCGATGGCGAAAACCGACCTCCTGAAGACGAGGGAGGACCTGATCCAACGGGTCCAGCACCTTCGGCCGGGGGACCCTGGGGCCAGCTCCTGGACCCACTTCCGGAGAGGTAAACGATTGGCCCAACCACCAACTGCTTATGCATGGAAAAGGACTGTTGAATGTCGCACCAGTGATGGCTGGTGGTGCGATTCAGTGGTCTTGAATACCGTATGCCGACCTTGACAATACGTTTGTCGATTTTCAGGGCAGTGAGCCCCCCCAAGGGGGGGAACAGCGAAAGGCGACCGCCCAAATCGTCCGACCATGGCCTGAGCCGGGCCATGGTCAAAGATGTAGGCCCGTGGAGGGTAGAGGGCGGTCGCCAGGCCGGAGGGTGTGGGTCGGGCATGGGATTTTTTTTTATTTCCTTGGCCAAGCCCTTGCTGGTATGTGGAGCAATCACCCCTTCCGATTTCCTTTCTGATAACATGTGTCAAGATCATTAGTGTGGAATTTGATCAATTTTTTAGCCTCAAGTGCGCTGGATTTCGTTCCAAAGCAGATGTGCATGTGGGGGTTCACACGTGGATTATTGGGTGGATTCAGAAAACACCCCTTCGACAAAGAATTCAGGAGACGAGCGACACATAGAGAATGACATCTAGGGAAGGTGGCTATGGTAATCTGGACGGCGATAATGGAGAGGACCAAGCTGGCGGGCGAAAAAGAGCCCGTCCATCCGAGGTCGAAGGCCACCAGCGTCCTCCACCGCGTCGAGTGACTTTCCAAATCGACGAGGACGAGGAATCCGAGGACGAGTAGGGCCGAACTGGAAACCTGATTCCTTTTTGAGCACTGCTATGGAAGAGTGATATGAGTTTTGATGAGTTTTTCTGCTGCTTTTTAATTTTAAATTATTGTGTGGGGTGAATTTTCAGGGATGAGTATGTACCAGTGAGGAAAAGGAGAGCCCTGGAGGAGCAACAAAGGCTCCAGAGATTGGGCAGGGTGGGTTGATTGGAAATTAAATCATGTAAATCCCTTGCACTCCGACAATCGACCCATTTACATGAAAATCAGAATTTTGAGTCGTAATCGATTATTGGGGTAATTGGACAACTGCAGCTTATTCCAAATGGGAAAATAGTGATGTGGAAGATTTGCCATATGTGGGTTTTGCACCACAAGGAAATTTGAACGCAACATGTGGGTTTTTTTGTTCATGTACGAAATTATCCAGAAAGGAAAAGGCATCGAAGGAGATTTTCGATTGGAATATGACCACCACAGTGTCAGGAGTTCTTCTAAGAAACGCAAAATTATGTAGATTATGTTTCTATGCAATTGTTCTGCAATATGATGGGGAGGAGGTGTGGAAAATCTGGTTTGAATGTTATGCTGTGGTGCGAGGAACGGGTGCATAAGTCGACAAGCTTGGACACTATGTCTGAAACAACCTGATAGACAAAATTATTATTCAATTTCTTTTGAAAATTGGGGTCGTCCAGTGAAAAAAAAATTAAAGAACTAAAACTAAGGCAGCCACAGTTTGCCATGTGATGGTTAAAAAGATGGGTTTTCTTGAATCCTTTTCCGTTGAGGCAATTTACTCGAAGAAACGTTTGAAGTATGTCAGATCCACCGATCAATGTTTACGAAAACTGCACAAATGATACGAAATGAATAGCACAGATGGGATCGATTCAATTTCAATTACTAATGACTGTGGGTGGGTTCAGTTGGTTGACGTGGATGATGAAGCTGCCGGACCTTCGAACGGTGGGGATGACGTCGTGGTGGATGTCAGACCCAAGGAGAGTTTGCTGGTGTCAGCCGTGAGGGCCCGAAAAGGAATGCCTGAGGAAACCGAGGCCGAAAAACGACTCAAAGAGGAGAAAGAAATGCTGATACACATCACCACGAAGCAGGCGCTCAAGAGTGTTGGGGAACTTGCAAAGGTTAGGGAGGGGGTGGGGGGGAATTGGAGGGCTGGTTTCTGCCTGTCTCATTGATTTATGTTTTGCACAATGATCTGCTCAAATGCCCCCTCCACAATATGCCACACTCGTAGGGTTTTTCCTATGAAAGCATTTGAACTGCTCAGAGACCCATAAGATGTTGATTTCAGTTTTACCAGCTGATTGTTTTCGATTTTCCCCAACTGTTATTCTTGTTAATATTTGTCAAATAGGATGTGAAATACACAAAGAGCATGAAGACGGGATGGACCCCCCCATCCAAATACGCCAGAATGTCTGAGGAAGACCATCAAATCCTCCGCGACAAATTTCACATCGTTTGTGAGGGCACCCACATCCCCCCTCCGATTCTGGTGCTCAAAGACATGCGATTTCCGAAATGCATGTTGCAACATCTGGAGGAGAAAAACATCAGAAAACCCACGCCGATCCAGATGCAAGGCCTTCCGGTGGCTCTGTCTGGGAGGGACATGATCGGGGTTGCATTCACGGGGTCTGGAAAGACGCTGGTGTTTCTGTTGCCCTTGTTGATGATCGCATTGCAAGAGGAATGCAGGATGCCGGTGGGGAAAGGGGAAGGCCCCATTGGTTTGGTGATTTGTCCATCCCGGGAGCTGGCGAGGCAAACCCATGAGGTGAGTCTGTGCGCGCGCGCGTGTGTGTGTGTGTCATTCGACATGGCTTTTTCCCTTTCATTGGAGCTTTGAGTTACCACCGACAGAACTCCCCTGATTTTGATTTTTTTTTCTATGGTGTATGGTGCCTGGGAACAACAACATGTGATGGTCCATTTATCGGGGTTTTTTTCACTATTTTTTTGGGGGGTGGTGAATCCAGGTGGCTGCGGGGTTTTTGACGGCGCTTGTCAAAGGAGGGATGCCGGAGCTGAGGAGTTTACTGTGCATAGGAGGGGTGGGGGTCAGAAACCAGTGCGATGAGATTCGGAAAGGAATCCATCTAGCAACAGCTACTCCTGGTAGACTGAAGGTGAGAAATCACAAAACCAAAGGCAGGGAGAATATGTGGCAATTTGAATTGTATGCACCTTTCCTCTGGGACTTTCCTGTTCGATTTTATTTTCCAAACCTTTTCAAGTTAGCGAGAAGCCTTTGCAGGATTTCCTTGTCCGGTCATGGCAAAAAAATGTTGGGGTGTTAAATGTTTTTCCGAAGTGAAGAGCGACAAGGGGTTCTGGGTTAGTCCGGTAGTTGAATGATCAAATATCCATCGACTGACCCAAGTTGAAAACAACAGCAGCCTCATTTTTTTTCCAAGTTAGGCAGATCTCTGATTGTTGCATCCATTGTTTGAGGTTTTTCTTTTTTCTATCTGTTCTTCAGGATTTGCTCAACAAGAAGAGGATGACGTTGGACCTGTGTCAGTACCTCTGCCTGGATGAAGCGGATAGAATGGTTGACCTGGGCTTCGAAGAAGACATTCGAGAGGTTGGGAAATATCTTCTTTCTGTTGTTTCCATTCCATCAACTTCTTGCTGCGTTGGCCTATCTAGATGGATCAGTCCATTCCATTCTCTCTGTAGCAATTGACCAGGGCTGAATTGATGAGTGCATATCTTCCACCCAGGTTGGAAATCCCATAAGGTCGGGCCGAAAGACCAAAGAAACGAAAAGGCTCCACCCCATCTTCCTGCAAAAGGACTTCACCTGCTGGATTTAATGTGTAGAAGCTTGCGCTGGTTATTTTCCCACATGAGTTGCTTTTCAACGGGTTTTCCGATTTCGATGCTCCAGGTGTTGAGTTACTTCAAGAGCCAAAGGCAAACCCTCATGTTTTCCGCAACGATGCCTGCCAAAATCAAGATGTTTGCTGAGAGCGCTCTCGTGGACCCCATCATGGTGAACGTGGGCAGAGCGGGGGCTGCCAATTTGGATGTGATCCAAGAAGTGGAGTACGTCAAAGAAGAGCAGAAACTGGTCTATCTGAAGGAGTGCTTGCAGAAAACAGCACCTCCCGTGTTGATTTTTGCCGAGAACAAGAAGGACGTGGATGCCATTCACGAGTATCTCTTGATCAAGGTAATGGTGCAATGGCTGTGTTTGCACCGAAAGATCACTCATATCGAGTGCTGATCGATTGCGGTTTACATGGGAATCGGAAGGGAATCCGAAGATCAACAGAAGACTGTCATGCTGACAAAACGTATATTTTTGCTGCGATTTTTCACCGACACAGGGTGTGGAAGCCGTCGCAATTCATGGTGGAAAAGACCAGGAGGAGAGGGAATTTGCGATCGATTCGTTCAAAGCATCCACGAAGGATGTCTTGGTGGCGACCGACGTGGCCTCGAAGGGACTCGATTTCCCAAACATACAGCATGTGGTAAACTACGACATGCCCAGCGAAATCGAAAACTATGTGCATAGAATAGGGAGGACGGGTCGGTGCGGGAAAACTGGTATCGCCACCACGTTCATCAACAAGAATCAATCGGAGTCGATCCTGCTGGATTTGAGGCATCTGCTGAAGGAAGCCAAGCAGAGGATACCCCCTGTGTTGATGGCCTTGGATGATCCGATGGAGGAGCTGCAAGAGGTGGAAGCTGTGAGTGGTACGAAAGGGTGTGCGTATTGTGGTGGATTGGGGCATCGGCTGGGGGATTGTCCGAAGCTCAGGTCAGCCACTCGAGCAGCTGCCAGAAACAGGAAGGATTACTTTGGGTCGGGTGGATTTGGAGGGGAAATGTAGGTTGCAAGGAAAACTCTTCTACGTGTGTATGTGTGTTGGCTTGTAAATTTGTGTGTTGGTCGCTCTTTTCCGTTGATTGACGTCGTGCCTCTCTGTCTGTTTCGGGATGGGGTTTTGAGCAAGGATGGTGGTGTTACATTTGAGGTGTTTCATACATGCTGTTGTGGGAACGCCCAGAAGGTGCCTTGAGAAAAAAAAATGGCATCAGGTGATGTTGTGGGGCTGCAGCTGTTTGGTGCGGGAGAGTCTGGCTCGAAGCTTGTTGCTGGCATCGCTCAGGGCCGACTGCATGGACCTCTTCATGTCTGAAACTTTGCTGTGCTCGTTTTCCCACAATCTTTGAATGCTGTCCCTCTCCACCTAAAAAAGAATTCGCAAAGCTGCCTTCTCTGAACAACATTCATGCTGGATGCCAACATTAATCTTGGAGACAGTCAAGGGAAAAACTGCAGCACTCACTATCACTGTTCTCAGCTGGCGCTCCAGACTCCCCTCTCGTTCCTTGGCTCTTTGCAGTTCTGCCTTCATGTTAGTGAGCTGGGTACGCCACACAGAGGTTTGAGTTCTTGACCCGATTTTGGATGCTGGTTGATCCTGCTGATCAGTGATTGGGAAGGGCCCCCCTCACCTCTTCCATAAGCACTTGACACGCCCATCGATCGCCCACCCCAGGCATTCGTTGTTCCCCTTCACGGAAACTACCATGATCTTCGTTCAACTCAACGGCCCCATCTTTGTCATCTCCCCAAAAGCTACCCGACTGCTGTCCCCCAAGGGCAGCGCCGTCGCTCCCAGTGCGTCTAATCTCACTACCAGATCGCTGTTGAAAGGCAAAGGGGGCCCCTCCCGTCGTGTTTCTGCGCTTAGCCAACCCCCCCGTCCCTATGGATTTATCGGGTGGCCCACGCAATCCAGATCCCTTGGCATCAGCAGGAATTCTGACGTCTGCTCCATGTTTGTGATGTCCAAAGTCGTCATATGCATGCTGATCATCAGAAGGCGCAAGAGACGAAAGACGACTGGACTTTGCCCGCTCTATCGTTGTGTTTTCATAGTGATCCTCCTTCCCGGGGTATGAACCTGGCTTGTCGAAACGCGTGTGCGCAAGAGAAGCAGCTCTCCTCACATTCGGAATTCGATGGACGTGGGACCCCTCCGTTGGTCTTGAGGAAAAACTAGCTCGTTTCGCCTTCACAGCGCTCAAATCGGCCTCGGCTTCCCTTAACCGCGTTTCCCAGCCCCATCGACCCTCATGCGAAGGGGAGAACTGCATGTGACTTCCGCGACGTCTTTCTGGCTGGGTTGATATACGTGGAGCATGTAAATGGCGTGAGGACCCCACGCTCAATCGACGGACATCAGAAGGCAGGTCTGATGAACTCCCGCCCCAGATTTCATTGATGAGAGAGGAATATCGCTTCGGCTCCTTGTCGTCCCCCTCCGCCAGGAAAGGGGTTTTTGTAGCGACTGGTATTGCGGAGTGTTGTTTCAACGACAGAGAGGGGCGTGATGCTTCGACATCTTGATAGGTCAGCTTCTCCGTCGCGTCGTACGCCAGCGCCTCGAGCTCCTCCAGTGGCGCAGAGGCCTTCCGACCGATTTCCACAGACATCGTGCTCGTGGGAAAAGATTCATCTCGTTGTGTGTGAGGAGCGGATTTGTTTCCGTTGCGCAAATTTGGTAAGACTGATGAGTATCCGTATCGGAGTCGAGTGTAGCCACACTGGACCTGAACGTGTGCGCGCGTTTCCGCTCTTCCAACAAACAAGTGCTGTTCGATGGTTCGTAGACTCTGCAGTGAAATTCTTTTCGTCACCAACAATATTGACATTCATGTCCAAGGGAAACTACTTTTTTGGCTCGTGTCATTTGAAAGGCGGCGAGGCCAATCCATAGGGACCACTTCAGCACCGCCCATTCGTGATGAAATAATTGCTATGTTGCAGCAGGATTCTAGATGGACATCATCACGGTGAAAATAAATGCACACCACAATTCCTTGACTGGGTCTCTCTTGATTAGTTTCTTGTGTGTGTGGGGGGTATCATGGGGGCCAATTGGGGTAATTGGCAGGTGAATGTCCAGGGTAAGACCGAATTTGACAACCAGAAAATATGATGTAATGGTATCACGGCAGCTCTGTTACAATTCACAAAGAAGAAGAACGCTAGTCTCTTTAGTTCATATCCTTCAGCTCAGGAATAAGTGTTTTTGGACACCTTCATAGGACACATATTTTAGGTCGCATGAAGTGCTAGTCCTGGGGATCATCAATGGATGCCGGAACTGTAAGTCCAGCACTTATGACCATCCATTGAACAGACTTACTTGCCTATTTCTTGATCGTGTCTGTGAGCTTCTGTGATGTTCTGTTTCTTGGGTATGCTCTGCCAATCAACAAAATATACAGTGCATCACAAGTCTAAACTGATCTGAGCATTATTTTACTTCAAACGGGGTCAGACGGGGACCAGCATTGCTCGATCCACCAATGTCTCAACCCCACCAACACATATTTCGTGATTCACACTCGCACGCATGTGGCAGGTGTTTGACAAAGCAATCCTGGCTCAATCTCACAGAGCAACATCGTTCACAGAAACGAATCCCTCTTTTTTGGTTTCTCAACAGCCCACCTACAGGATTCCTTTGCCATCCTCCCTGTTGTATGGGGTCCCCCCTTCCCCCCGATCACATTTTCGATTTGACCTCCCCAACCTAGCCCTTGGGTACATGCCTATTTTTTTCGGCGTCAATGCAAGTTTTGAACCTTGCTGAGGGCTCAAGCAGGTACAGGTACCTCATCCAAGTTGCGACAGTACGGTCCAGGGATTTCACCCATCAGAGTCGTCTCGCCACCCTTCTTTGGAACCCATTTCCCCTCAGACACCACCCCATCCGGCTCAGCTTTGCTCCTGTATTGAGACCCCACCTTCGGAGTCCCCCCTTTCTTCAACGTATCGACGATTTTGATCGCATCGGCTGGGGTCAAATCCTCGTAGTAATTGTAACTGTACCCTTCCGCTCCTTTGCTGTAATCCGCCACAGCGATCATCGGAGCATTCACGCAACACCCCATGCACTCCATCTCGCCCAAAGTGAAGGTGCCATCCTTGGTGGTTTGTCCGACGCCAATCCCCAAGTGGCTTGTCAGAGCTGAAGCGATTTCCCGAGAACCGTTCAACATGCATGGGGTGGTGCCGCACACCATGACATGATATTTTCCGATTTTGGATCGATTGAACATCGTGTAGAAAGTCGCCACCTCGTAGACACGGATTTCGGGCATTTCCAGTATGGAGGCCACTCTATTCATTGCTGCAAGGTTCACCCAGCCGCCGTTTTGCTGTTGGGCGAGGTCCAACAGCGGAATCACTGCCGAGCGTTTGTAGTTCGGAGGATACCGGGAAATGATTTCTTCCACCTGTTTGAAAACGGAAAATGCTTTTTCACTTGCTTGCGCTCGAGAAACCAAAAAAAAATGAAAAAAAAATAATTGATGTGCTTTGAATTGGCATCTAACAAAAACAAAAACAGGCAAGGGCCAGCGTCAAGATCCAAAATACGTGCAGAACTGTAACAACAAAATCAATTGAAAGCGAGGTTCACACAATCAAGCTCTGCCACTGATGGACGAAACCACTGTTTCAAACGAAGTTGAAATGGCATTATTGAAAACCCACCTTTTTGTAGTTGGTGGCGCTGAAGTCGAACTTGTTGTCCCAATTGTTGTTGGGGCCTTCGACATGCTACATCCACAAAAACAATCAGCCCATTACCCATTAAATTAGTCATCCAAGGAAAAATTATGCTTTCGCTTTGAGGTGGGATGAGGCTTGCTAATTTGGCATTATCTGAAAACAACTGGAATTAAAAAGAAACTCAATGACACTTGTTTTCTGACCAATGTCCAGGGAAGGGGAAAAAGCCATTTTAAGAGAATTGCTGCCTATAGTTTAAATCTTGGGGGGGCAATTGCACACTCACCACATTGAAGACATCATGGCTGTTTGTGGAGTTACATGTTGCGGAAGTGGTGATGGGCTGCCCAAAATCACAGAAAGGCCTTAAATATTTCCTGCTGAAATCCATTTTTAGCCCAACTGTACTTTCATGAAACAATAAAGCATGACAAGGAAAATCATGAAGGGTCGTTTGCAGTAACGTCTTTCACCAACACGTTTTTCTTGTTCGCAACCAAAGGGCTTCATAAGAGGAAGGTACCCTCGGAATGCGTCGACTCCACGCAAACGCGATCGCGAAACGCATTTGTAGCAGAAACTTGAAACTTGTCAATGCGACTCACAAACTCAGGCACTCACGGCACACCTTTGCAGCACCCAACGGAGCCGTGTATTCCCACGCCGCTGTTCGAGATGCCCTTCTTGCCAAGCCGAACAATTGGCGCAACATTCTTGCCCTTCGATGCTCGGGAAGGCACACCTGGACTCTTGTGACGCCTTTGTCGGACGGTACTGTACGACACGTCGTACGAGCACCAATTTCCATGACGTCCGCCAGAAGCCTTCACCCCTTCCTCGAAAACATACTGTTGAAATCAGCACACGGGCTATTTTTATCGGCCAGTGGGGAGGCAATACCATGCAGTTGAGCTGCTCCACCTCCACACACAAGTGTTTGAATGGGTCCGCCCTGAACTGTGGAAGGTCGATACCTCACCCCCCAGGCCGACGAGCCACGATAGTGACGGCGGCCAGAAAAGTTAAGAGGTCTCAGCTTCTGAAAGGAACGGTCGCAGGTGAGTGGGTGGGAATCTTTGGTAGTTTGGAGGGCTTTTTCCTGATACCAGATGCACATCTGCCCCACCCCTAATGATCACATGGCTGCATTCAAAATCCCTGCTCCTCTGAAACGTATCTTCTGTGCACACAGACAGATTGAAGTTAAAAAAGCCTCCCTCAAAATGGTGGAAGAATCATGCAATTTTGTTAAGGGGGCAAAAAGATTTGAAAAGAAGAAAAAAAAGGCATTCGCCACTGAAAACAGAGCAGTGCAATTATCAAATCCTTAAATGGTCCATTTACATTTTCTGAACAAGAAAACGAAAGGCTGTAGTTTGAATCCATGCTAGGAATGGACAGAGGTGCCTGGGGCAACAATACTTCCAGTTGTGGTTTTCTCATCCAGGTGGTCTGGTGGTGGGATTGCAGGATGGCCTGGCAGGTGCATCAAATGCTGAAACAGCAGAGGGGTTGATCCAAACGGGGATCAGTCGGGCCATTCCAGACAACTTCAGCAAGGTATTGCCTGTGCTCCACCTCACGATGTTTATTCTTAGCAAAAAACAACCATCACTTTCTTTTCCCTAGCACACAATTTCCTCATTTCAGGGGAGGAAGCTTATTCTTGCACCATTTGGCTCGACTTTCAATACCGATGTGGAGTTCTAAAAATAGAAACAGGCATTGGGGACATCCGGAGTTTTTTTTTTGGGGGTGGGGGGAAGGGTTGTCCAAGGGATTTGGAATTTGAATGGAGCATCTATTTGAGCAGGTTCAACTGAGGGTTTGGGAAGATTCCGAGTTGGCAGTGTCGATATACCCACATTTTACGTACAACGCTCGGGGTGCGGGTGGCTTTGGGACAGCCGAAGACCTCGGAAATGGAAAGGCCAAAGTGTCGTTCGATCCCAAAGGATTCGACATCCCTCCGTTGGATTATCGATCCACGAAAATTCTGGGGCTGCCGATTCCACCCCCTTTGAGAATATCTATCGATATGCAAGAGCTTGAGGTAAAGCTGTGTGTGGTGCTGCTGAATTCCAAAGGCATCCCATCATACATCGACTCTTAGTGACCTATCAACGATTTTTTTTGAACATTCATGTTTGTTCTTATTTCTTACTATTATTTTCTTTTATTTTCTTGATTGGAGTTCTTGGGATGTTTGGTAGGGTGTGGTTGATATGGAGAGCGGCGAGGCCAACATCAATTTTTTGTCGAAATTCTACTTCACGGCTGGGAGTCTGTACTCCGCGAAGCCATTGGTGGTTCAAGCTAATCTATCCACTGGGAAGACAGATGGGGTCATTTTCAAAGCTGCTGGACAAGCACTGAGAAACGGCAGGGGAAGGTAGGTCAAGAAAAGGGTGCTGATGTACACACAGGGGGGGAAAGTTTGGAATAGAGATGGCCTGAGAATATATGCTGCGAAGGTCACTGTGCCGATCATTGTTTTTGGACAGTACCCTGAGTTGTGGTTTGATTTTTAGGCTTGTTGGCATCGCCCGGGTACCCAAAACGGAGGATGCGTTTTTGGACAGTTTCTTGATGCTGCCGACCGACTGCCTGGCTATTTTGTCCGCAGAGCTCGTGTTCTCCTGAGAAGATCCTCTTTCCCCCCACCACCCCGGTTCGTTGGGTTTTCTCAATTATCTGCTATTGCTCCACACCATATCCCTTTTTCTTGGGGATGCCTTGTAATCCAATGCTATTTTGCTCAAAATAGTAAAAGACTCCGCACTGCCCAAACACAGAAGAGACGGCACCTCATGTTTTGACCAGTATTTTACAATAACAAGAATGTCCCGCAACAAAACTTAACCCAGCCAAGTCTTCGTCCTGGAGGAAAACTGGCGACATCCATCTCACTGGGCAGAAACTCTGGGGTTTCTGTTGAATAAAACCCCTACAACCGGGCTTGCTGAAAATAAAATTGAGGGGATGCCCACATGACCTACATACAAACTATACAACCCAGCTTTCTGGAGCCCTATAATGCCCTCTAGAACCACATTCACATGATGTCGGCTGGGGCTTTCTCTGCCTTTCCACGTGCTGTAGAAATCAACACCATATTCCATCTTTTTTTTTCGCCATCATGCTCAGGCGACAACATACAAAAACACTGCCCAAGACCAACCCTTAATTCTTTCTTTTTTGCCCCTACGTTAAAACATTGAGAAATCGTTGAATAACATAATCAAGTGAAAAATAATACAAAAAATTGAACCTCCCATCAAAGAAAGCGTTGGGGAAAGAAATGCTATTCTCCAACAAGATGGATGGATCAAGCAAAATTCAACAGGAAAATAAGGCACTGGTCGTTTTTTGAACCTGAATCCCTCCCCCCCCCCCTCCATCATTGGATGATCCACTCCATAATTGGATGATGATGATGATAAAAATCAAATGTGTTGCCGAGTTTTTGAAACATGATTTTTGTGCCTTGAATTTTGCTCAGGGTCCCCCCCCTCCCTTTCATTATTTCCCAACCGATCCGCATCAGTATTTCCCGAACCATTTCCTTCCAAATCCTTCTCCATCTCCCCTGTTTCACAATCAGCCCCAGGCATCCCCCTCGCCATTTTCGCAACCAAACGCTCCCGAGCATCAGGTCCCATGTACTTCGCTTGATGATCAAACTGATCCGGAACGAAACTCATGGAGATGTTGGGGGTATCCCCCTCGGAAACTGCCCCATGGCCGCTCCTCAACCCCACATCCCCCCCAGTATCTCTAACACATGAAACCTCGAACGTCATCTTGAATCGGTGCAAAATGGCGACGTCGGAATGCACCTCCCCGGTGGTGAGGTCTATTTTCATGGGGGTCCGCTCCTCCGTTTGCTGGTAAGACACATGGAAGCCCCTGTCTGTCAGGACATCCACGAAAACGTCGATTGCTAGGGGCTGCTCCGTGAACAGCTCATCGTAGGTGTGGTATACAGCCTCCCCGGCCATCCCACATCGGCGAAGGATGGGCAAAACAGCATCTTCGACCAATGCTATTACCTGGATACATACACCCCAGATAAATATAGAATCATGTGTGGTTGATCCCTGTGCTGATGTACCATCGAACAACATTGTGTCAATACTCAAAACAGCACGAGAGCCCCATAGATTTCCTGTGGATTGATCCGGTCTGCCATACAGTCAGCCTCCATGTACATAACCTACTCACAGGATCGTCCAACTACTTAAGATGCTGGCATCTATTCAACATAACTTCAAGCGATCATTCTCCTCAGCTGGACATTGCCAAGCTGTTCGACTACCTTGTGAAAGACGTCCCTGTGGTTCAGCATGTAGGAATCCAGTCTCCTCGTCAATTGCTGCCTGACCATTCGACACAGCTCCTTCGCCATGGGCAAGTGCCGGATCGCAGCATACGTTTCCGCATTCAAGTCCATCGAGCTCTGATACCTCAACTCCTTAGCGATTTGCCGTCTGGAATCATCCACGCTCCCCATTCCATCGATCAAGTGAAACGGAAAGACGTCTTTCAAGTGCAAGATGCCACCGTAGTGCTCCTTGAAGGTGTTATAGCGTTTCTTGGCATGGGCTTCGCTGATGTCGGTCGATCGTAGGGGGGTAACGTTGTGCGATCCTGCATCGATGGCTCTGGCGTTTTTCACTGAAGCTTTTTGACCCCTGCCCATTTGGCGCCTGATGCTGGTTTCTTCGTCCACGTACAAAACCACCATCTTGAACGATGGTCGGGGGTAGAGATGGGCTCTGTCGGTGTGTGCAAACGCGTCGTGGATGGATATCAGCCTTTCATACAGCATCTTGAGCAAATCCACCTGTGGGATTGACACACAGGAATCCTGAACAGCTGCCGAGGGAAGAAAGCTAAAAAAAATGGATGGAACATCTTGCGTTTTGTAAACAAAGCTTAGAAGTTGAATCTTTTTGAATTCTCGATTTTCTCGATGTTGCTGGTTGTTGCTGGTTGTCGCTTTTTTGGGCTTCATATTTTTATTGCTATGGGGATGTGCACACAGAGTTGATGGAGAATGGGTGGTGGGGTTACCTGAAATTCAGTTCTTGGGAATCCGTCGACGATCAGCCCCACTCCATCGTCACTGGCTGGGTCGAAAATCACTGCCAAGAGGGCATCGATGGCGATGTTGTCAGGGATCAAATCCCCGCGGTCCATCAACTTTTTGGAATCGGGATAGAGTGCCTACAGGAGAAACCCAAATGTTTGGAGTGATACCCTCACATTTCAGCAAATATACATAGGACAGGTTCAGGAAAAAGGCTGGAAATTTTATCAACACTTCCACGAATGCCGACGCTGAAATTGTTATGCACCGTGCTTGTGGTTCGCAATAGATTTAGACAATTATAGGAGTATTTTTTTATGTATAATTTTTTTGACCTTGTGGAGTGTGATCAACAGGAGCTTACCAGAACGTCTGACATGGAGATGGCCCTGCCCAAACCTCTGCTTTTCAAAATGAACGGGGTGGTGGCACCCTGAGCAAAATCACAAATCGACGACAGGTCATTTATTCAGTTTCTTGCTTCTGATGCCGACGTGTCCCAACAGTTTTCGTGATGGGGTAAAAAAAAAGTTTCCAAACAAAGAAATTCCATTTCAGGGCAGCACTTATTTTCTTTTTTTGGGGGGGGGGGGGAGAGGGGGGGAAAGCGATTTGTTGAATCGCCATGTCCAATGCAATAGAATCTTAACAATGCATTGATCTCTTTTGGCTCCATTGTAAACACCTTTCGCTGAAGGTGGTAACTCTGTGAGGAAAAAAATCGAATGCACGCGCTCTGAACTTGAGTTTGGGATGCTTGTTTTTTTCTTACTTGGAACAGGTTCGTGAAGTTTCGAAAGATAAAAAAAAAATCATCTTTGAAAATAAACCCAAAAATTGGAAAAAAGCGATGTCACCTTTCCAGCTCCTGGTGCCCCATTCAGGAAGATGATTTCTCGTGGAATAACTAAATCCTGATAAAAAAATAGAAAAATTAAACATAATAATAATTAGGAAAGGAAAGGAAATCGATTGTTCATTGCCCCATATTCCAACATATTGCAAGCAGCCCAAAAGGTGAACGAGCGAAAGCATGCGTTCAATCCAACAAAAATTTCCAACTGTGGAGAAGGGTGGCCAACCAATTAAGAAAAATACACTGCACCCCATCCTGAGTTGGAATATATGAACATTTCCAACCAGAAAAGAATCCTAGACATCCCCACCGTTTCTATCTTGTTTTTGCTCCTCCAAAAATCTAGTGGTAATTGGACAAATTCAACATCAACACACTTTTTTTCTCACACTTCGAACGGACGTCGCTTCGGCGACGACTTCGCTCGCTGACTGTCTTCTAGCTTTTAAAGCGTTTGCCGAACAACGCGCGCGAAACAAAGGAAACCGCAACAGGCATCTTACCTTTCCGTACTTTCGTTCAATCTTCTCCCAAGCCTTGTCGAAAATCTCGTCCGCAGAGACGTCGGGAGTGTTGCCCATGCGTCGAACAGGCATCCCCTGGCAATCGAAACGCAGGTTGATACATACAGACAAGAGAAAATCCCTTTTTCAAGTTAATATATCTGACCCTTCGTCGGTGGCAGTTCCACAAGACAGAGGTCTGCATAATTGCTGGTTCTGACCTGTTCTTTCCGAAACCATAGCGGCGAGAAATTGGGGAAGTGGTCGCTCGGGTTGGAAACCGGACTCGTGGTGCTGTAAGTCGCGCCAAAAGCAGCGTTTCGTTCTTGAAATCCTTCAGTAGAGGATGAGCCGCTACCGAGCGCCGCCTGCAACGACGCCGCCGCTCGGGGCTGCAAAACCAACCCGGACCGCAGAGCTCTCCGCAAAAACTTCGCGACGGGAAAAACCATAAGCTCGCTGAGTAGTTTTCTCTTTTTCGCTTTTTTTTTCTTCTCCTCACTCTCTTAGGTGGAAGGTCGTGGCTTTTTCTTTTTCCGAATGGAATCTTGTTTTTCTTTTTTTTTTTTCGGTTTTCTTGAAGAAGAATCTGGTGCAGGGAGCTGTTCAAATCGGCGCGGGGGGAAAAACACCGTCCGACATCATGGCCAGGACAAAGAGTTCGCGCGTCTCATGCCTTCTCGTTTCCGCTGTCCCGTTGTGGTCCTGGCTGGTTGCTGTCATTGCTGTAACCGTCTGAGGTTCACGGTGGCTCGGTCTTGACGAGATCGAAAATTACCTCGAAAGCCCCACCGCGATGTTCGAGGATTGCATCGCTCCACTCTGATTTTCAGTCGCATATCAGAGAGACGCCGCCTGGATGGATTGGTGTATGGATGTTCAACGATTCCGCCGATTCCTGGAAAAACCCACAGGCCAGAAGATGTGTGAGTTGGTGTTGGTGTTCCAGTTTGGTTAGACTGGAAATGCGGGAGAGTGATTTCACTAACACGGTGGATCGGAAACGAATAAGATCACAATCGCAAGCAACGGTTTGCCCCTCCCCACACAGAGACACAAAAAAAATACCTTCCGTTTCGCAAGCAAGCGTGCCTTCAGCGTGAATTGCTAAAAAAAATTCCACATTACACTGACCTACATGCACAACTGGGGATCCTTCTTTTTTTTTACATTCTTCCCAAATTCCAGTCGTTCACAACACCATTTCCAAACACACTCATTGATTATCTGAACAAATTGTGTTCGTTCAAAGAATCTCAACCAGGAAAAAAAACCAAAAAGAAAAAAAAAAGAAAACCAGAAAACCCCAAAATCCCCAAGAAAAATCTTTTCGTATGTATATATATTTGTATCTATAAGATTTTCCCTCAGATTTCTTTCAAAACGTTTGTTTGTGTCTTTTGTTTGTTTATAATTTTTTGTTTTTTTTCAAACACACCAGCCTTCCTCTCTTTTTGTTTTGAACCAAAAAAAAGAGAATTTCCCTGACAAAAAAAACTCGTACCCCCCCCTCCTCCCCCAACTCATTCAAGAAAGAAGAAAAAAAAATGTCTAAGCAAATCATAGATGCCATTCATGTTTAATATGTACCAATCAGAAGAAAAAAAACCGAACATGTTTCTCTTTTGTTTGTTTTTTTCCCCTCGCGCCACTCAAAATCCACGTCCGCAGTCGGGAAGGAAAAAGCCAACAGAACATTTGTTTTCGTTGCATATTTTTCTAACTCTCAAGGTCCCTCGTCCCTTACTGCGACTTTTTTTCCTCTCCAGGTCTTTCCCCCCCAGTCCCAGCCTGCGCAATCTACAGGCATCTTCAAAATTAAAGAACACGCTAGTGGGGAGCGTGTCGATATTTAGCGTGCTCGACAGCGCCTCTCCTGCCGTCACGTCAGATTTTTCCCTCAACTTCACGCGCCTTCTGCCGTACGTTGACCCATGGCGAGGCCCCCGATTCTGGCGTTGCCAGAAAACCAAGAAGCGTCCATTGAGAACGACTTCTTGTGTGCGGGGGCATCTTCGCTGGAAACCTCGGACTGTCTCTTCCTGAGTGTGAAACAAATTCGCTGGCGTGAGGTTGCAGGAAAAACAAGATAAGTCATCCTGACGGGTTACCTCTTCCAAACCAGCCAACCACGTGGAACTAAGCTGTCCGAAAACGCAACGTCGCAACGATTCGTGACAGTGCGGGCGCTTTAGAGGGAAAGAAAACGCGACATCCAAACCCACCTTCCAAGTCGAGACACCAACTCCACCGGCGCAGGCATGACTTTTCCACTCAAGACGCAGCGAGTGTGGTCGGGGCCGTACATGCGCCGTTGGTCGCAGTTCGAATCGCACACGTGACGCTGTCCTGATGTCTGGCAAGAGTATATGTTCCCGAACTCGTGCGTGATTGTGCAATACACCGTGCAACGATGCTCCTCGGCAGACAACGACAAACCGCTCGCACGCGCGGCCGAGCTGCAAGCCACGGGGCGCCACTCAACTTGTCCGTATTCAGGGTTCATTGTGAGCGTCGAGCGAGGTCTGGGCAAATTCCGCGATCCACCGTTGGAACACCGCAGCGCGCGAGAGGAGTGCGGGCACGAGAATGGCACAGGGCCAGAAACTGAGCTGTAATCGCCTGTTCCCAGAGCCCTCTCGTTGTCGCCGTAAATTCGTACGAGAGTACGGATGCACACGTGCACGATCGACAGATTTTACATTGCCTGGTTAATTTCTGTAGATTTGGTGGACTGGTGGTTGAGCGGGAGGGTCCGCAAATCACAAGGCCACGCTAGGAATTTTCCGCACAGACGGACGGACGTCTGTTTTCCAGAGACTGGGCCCATTTTGGGGCGCTTCCAGCAAAACGATTCAACGCTGAAGAACATGTCTTGACTTTCTAAGTTCTACCAACCCCAACAACACATCCTTCTCTTCTGCTCCGCAACCACTCCTTCCGTCAACTGGACCTCGCCAGGTTCAACGCCTCTTCTCAACTCCTGAACCGGGTCTGGAAATCGAAAACGTCCCACTCCAGTCCAGGAAAAACTCAAAAGACGAAAGACGAACCGAAAATACGGAAGCCAACTGGCGACGCGGCCAGTCCCGACAAGATATGAGCACCCCCTCGGCTCAAGCACCAAACCTCCATTTTCTTGAGGCTCATCTTCCCCCCTCCCCTATGTCTGCCACAGACATCAGCATTTGCCGCTGGGTCACTTCGAATTCCCTGACGTATTCGTCCTATCGTTGGGGCACTGGCCGTGGTTGCCGTGCTACCCAGATCACTTTTTCAAACTTTTTCGCAGAGACGCACACCCTAGATATCCATATTTTGCAGATGGTACGGCCAGACAACTTTGGTTGCTTGCAGTGTGGTTCGTTGCACGCGCTGCTCAACCTGTGCAACAAGGGTCCGAGAAAGTTGCGGGTGAGCGATAGCTAGGCAGGGCATAAAACGATGCACCCAACTGGTCGCAGCGCCGTTGTTTTGGTGCTGTCTGGATTGATCGTATTTGAAAATGAGTGTGCCAGAGTGCTGCAGAATTTCCCGCCTGGCCGATTTTCTTGTTTTCAAGTCTTTTACACTCCAGATGTTGTCACTCAGCGTGACTTTGATTTCACTTTGCTCTAGCCAATCCTCGCCAATCCTCTGAATAGAAATATTTTTTCCACGCTTAATTTTGTTTCAAAAACCCACCCAAT
The DNA here is from genome assembly GCA_030272585.1 of Bryopsis sp. KO-2023. Lineage (NCBI taxonomy): Eukaryota > Viridiplantae > Chlorophyta > Ulvophyceae > Bryopsidales > Bryopsidaceae > Bryopsis > Bryopsis sp. KO-2023. The sequence continues at coordinate 2,626,191 of BSYQ01000004.1, read as the reverse complement.
GCCTTTTTGATGCATGTTTTTCTCATGTATGAGAAGATGCGCAGAGTGGTCCTTAGAGCTTAGAATCGTTCAATGGCAAGAATTTTGAAACAGCAGTTTATAAACCTGGGTTGCATTTCTTTTTTGGTGGTATGGTGCGATTCCCCAACAGTCCAGCGCTCCAGTCTATTCAAAATGGCCTCTCCTGCCTTCTTCACTTCTTGGGCATCTCACTTGCTTTCTGGAGGACGAATCTCGCGACGTCACAGGGGTGTTGAGACTCGTGTGCAAGCAATGGCTGGAGGCCATCGATGACTCCGTATGTTATCTGAAACCGAAACCTAGCAAGCTGGGGAGCATGCGTACCGTGGAGGTGATCGGACAGAGGTTTCGTGGGCTTTCGCACCTGGACCTGCAGAATATGGGGAACAGGGTCACTGACGAAAGCATGGTTGCTCTCAGCAGCCTCAGATCAATCCGGCATCTCTGTTTGAACGGGTGTCAGCAGGTGAGTTTCGTATGTGTTTCTTCGAATCCATATCGTTTTTTGTTGCATATTTCTCACGGAAGATGAGGCTTTCCACCATTTCAATTACGTATTGTTATGGGAAGAATTGGAGGATGGCGTGTGTTGTATGTGAAGCACCCTGTATGCATGGCATTCTGTTGATGGAGGAGTGGAGTCTGATCGGGATGGTAGTACGTGCACTCAGGTTTCTGGAATGACAATTGTAATGCTGTCTGGCCTCACTACGCTCTCTCGCTTAGAATTGAGGGGATGCGGATTGGTGGAAGATTCGTCGATGAAGGTCCTGGGGAGCTTGCATGCGATGGCGCACCTGGACTTATCTTTCTGTGAACGTGTGACTGACATGGGGGTGTACGCTCTGTCAGACCTGTGCCGATTGACGTACATCAGTTTTAAAGGGTGCAATGGAATCTCGGATGCAGGGATGGCGGTGTTGGGAAATGTGGTTTCGCTCAGGCATATCGATATTTCCCTGTGCAAATCGGTTACCGAAAACGGGCTGGCATGTTTACAAAACCTCCAGAGATTGACTGGCATCGATGTGGAGGATGGATGCGAAGTGACGGACTCTGTGGTGTCAAGCCTGAGCCGCCACTGGCAGATGAAAAGGTTCAATATCTGTGGGTCTGACCAGCTGACGGATGGAGGGATCAGTGCTGTTTCGGCGTTTTCCGGATTGGAGGAGCTGCTCATCGACCGGTGTTCTGCGGTTTCCGATATTGGGATGATGAATTCGTGGGCCGTGGAATTGAGGGTTTTGAAAAGAATCAGTCTGGCATGGTGCGACCAGATCACCGACGTGTCGATTCTTTGCCTAGCTGGCATCAGCTCTCTTGTGGATGTGAACCTGACCGGATGCGAAAGGGTGACAGACATAGGGGTCGCTCGATTAGTGACTTTGCCCAATCTCGCTAAGTTGAACGTCTCGTTTTGTCAAATCACGGATGGGGGATTGTTCCACATCAGCCAGGCATCCGGTTTGATGGAGTTAGATTTGGGGTCCTGTCGAAAAGTTAAAGATGGTGGGGTGGTGACGTTGCACGCGTTGTCCAAATTGGTTTCCTTGAGGTTGCATGGGTGCACCCATGTGACGGATGCCGGGCTGATCGGTCTGACGAAATGCTCCGGTCTGACATCCCTGGACATCGGTTTGTGTCCGCAGGTTTCGGACGTCGCATTGGAACGATTGACTGGGCTGTCCTTCTTGGCGAAACTCAATCTACGTTACTGCTCATGGATTTCTGACGACGGGGTCCAGAGCTTGGTCTCTTGCCCCCGATTGACACGATTGGATTTGACCTTCTGTAGAAGGCTTTCTGCCTGGGGATTGAAGTCGTTGGCACAGATGCCAGCCCTGGAGCATCTGGAGTTGCCTTGGTGCTCCGAAGTTTCTGACGACTTGCTCGCATCTCTGTCAAGATCGACGTCCATTACACACATGAACCTGGCCAGGTGCAGGAATGTGACCAATCTGGGGATTTCCGCACTGGCTGGGATGTCGTCTTTGTCGAAGCTGTGCATTGATGGATGCGATCGGGTAGATGCATCGGTGGCACAGCTTTTCCCTCGGTGGGTCGAGATCAAATGCTAGGAAGACCATGTATGTAAAGAATATATATGTATTATACATAGTTATTGCCCTGGATGGGCTGAGATGAATGGTGGCTGTGATTAGTGTACATTGGGGTATGTATTTTAAAGAAAGTGTGATATTATGTGTGATGTCACCATTGCTGTGTTAAAGAAGCATTGGAAATCTCAGTTTCTTTTGAAGTATATTTAGCTGGGTGGGATTCATGGGATGGGTTTCGTGTTCATTACTGAAAACGGTTCTTGGGGGTTTGGGCTGCAAGCATAGGCATGGGTGTTGACCAACAGTCGACCAAAAAAAAAACGTATGATTTCTTCATGACAAGATTTAGTCAGTCAATCTAGGGACTCAGAAGAGTTGTACCATGAAATGAACAGAAAATGTAACAAGGTTGCTTCAATAAGATTCTCTGGATTCAGTTGCATGACATCATCAAACCTCCTTTTCGATTCTGCTCTTGCCATTGCGATTTCTTACAGAGTCCTGCCTACCCCCCCCCCCAAAAAAAAAAACACTATCGACCCCTTTCTACAACCCTCAGCCCTGTGTGTTCTCAGCATCCGACCGCCCCGGACTCTCCCTATCCCCAAACTCGCCACCTTGCCTGGGGAGGTTCGCCCCAGACACACCTGGGTTTATCACTATTCCACCCATATCCCTGTTCACACACAACTCAGTCGTTTCTACACCCTCCCCAGTGTCAGAATCCGATTTGCTTCGCAGACCACTGCTCGATGAGACACCCTCTACATCCACACCGCCTGCCTCAGACCTATTGTCCCCTGAACTGGAAACGCTCGGCGTGGATCTGCTACCAGATGCAGAAGCAATCCCTGGCCCAGAGCGATCATCCCTTCCAGAAACCAGAGTTTGGTCCATGTCCCCGTCATCGTCCATTATGGAGGAGCCCTCTGAGCCCATCTCGCCTGACTCCGCTGATAAGCGATCTGCTTCCCCATTTCCAGCACCTAAATCCCCATTTTCCCATGGCTGTGAGCCGCCCCCTAGCCTCCGGGAATTGAAACTCGACCTCCCCCCACTTCGTCCGTTCTCTCCGAGCGGAGATGCATCGTTGACTATACGCTGGGATTGCAAATCTTGTGCTTGGACGGTCCACATTCCCCCCTCCCCCTTCACATAGAGCTGCACGATTTGCTCGTGAATGATGGGCTCCACTACCTCCCCTTCCATCGTCTGGTCCCATAAATCGCCGATTTCCATGGGGACCCCAAGGTGTTTGCCTGCCAGAGTGATCAACCCTAGAGCGATCGCTGGTGGGGAGAATTGCATGCAAATCGTGGATGTCCAGCTGTCCTCCAGAAACTTCCACACGAGATGAAACACGTCAGCTTTGCGGTGCTCGAGGGATTCCCACGGGATGGCTCGGAGAAAATGGGCAGCGCTGGTGTTGGGAAGCTGGATCTCGAAGTCGAAGGCGGTCATCATGAGGATAACGCGTTCGGCTTCCAGGACGGCCTCTTTGTTCAGCTCCATGAACGCGACGACGTTCAGGTGGTCGAATTGCTGGGAGGGCACGCCGAAACGGCGAACGTAGCATGCGCGTATCACGTCGCGAATAGACTTGGGTCTGTCTTGCACCTGAACGCCAAAAAAAAACAGAGTGAAAAACTCCTTGGTCCCCACGGTGTGTGCAGAAAAATTGCGAGGTCACACTTCTCAGCGCTCCGCCAAAAGTGTGGACGGAAGGAAGCCAAAAAAAAACCGCGAAACAAGCGTAAGAAACTGGCATCCGGGTTTGACCCCACTAAACGACATTCCGAGGTTGAAAAGAAACAAAACTGGGTTCTTTTTCGTGGAAGAAGAAAAAAATCCACCCAAGGTCGGGTTTCCACTCACGAGAAAACGCAGTGGTCTGTGCGTGTATACCACACTCATTTATCGAAGCTCGGCACCTTGGTTGCCAAGAACATCGCTGCCATGGCCACGACGAACCTATCGTTCTTCAACATCGAGCGCTCCGCGAAGAACCTGTGAAACAGGTGCGCCCCGGTGGCGGCGATCCATTGGGGCAACCGAAGCTCCTTGCAGGCGCCCTGAATCAACCGGATCCCACCGCAACGCAGTTTCCTCGTTTTTTTCACGCTCAGACCGTCGCGCACGCTGAGGGATAATTCGTCGAGCTCTTCTCGTCTGTAGTATCGTTGCACCATTGTTTGAAAGCGCTGCGTCCGACACGGCAATCGAGGTGTTTCTGGTGGTCCTTCCAAAAACAGGCACCATGCATGACAAATCAGCGTTGGGGACGAATCTGGGGGGAGGAAGAGTTCAGCCCGATGGACAATTTGGGGTAATTTAATGGATGATCGTTCATTATTTTTAGAATGATGGGGGTACATGTGCAGTTCTGTTGGGACATATTTGGCTTGAATCATGTAATCATTGATTGATTTGGCTTGAATTTTAAACCAAAGAAGTTGCCAGGACATTCTTCTGCAAAAGAATTTGTTGCGAATCCCCCCAAGAACCCCAAGAATTAAAAAAGGATTGTCGATTTTTCCATAATAAATAGTAGATTCCATTGTTGATGGTCTCGTACAGATAGCACCAAATCCTTTTCTGGAAGTGATACTGAATAATTCTAATCTTATTTGGCTCAGTAGTTTCAAATTTTATTTGGTTCAGTTTGAAGTATTGATACACATCAATTAGATTTCAAGTAAAAAACACATCGTTTTAAACATGTTCTGAGGAGGAAAAAATGTTTTCAGAATCATGAAAAACACATGCACCAATTCTAACCATCGTGCTTGGAGTTCGTTACATGAGCAAACGCATACATACCCAAATTAATTTTCCCCCAAGAATTTCCCAGCGTATCTTTTGTAGATCCCTCACAACCCATACTTCTGAAACTTTCAAGTGTCTTGAAACATTGTGAACCCCCACCAAATCCCAGGTCAGCTCATGTATATGCTGTTTACATACATCAATAGACAGGGGCTTTTTCAGGAAATCCTGTAAAATCGAAAAAAACATTACTAACAACCAAGACTTTCTACGCATGCAAAACTGTGTTCACTCATGCAACCCCCTCTATCCCAATTTTTTGTTCCTTTGTTTTTGGCTTTATGGACTGCATCCATCAGCACTCAATTTTTCAAAACTCTCCTTCTGACTGCCAGAAGGTTCTCAAACCCGTGGTCAATTTCTCTCTTTTATAAAAATTCTGGAAGGTCCAGAAAAATAAAGGGAAAAAACCCAAATAACCAGTACACTAGACAAAAGACGACAGCCTCCACATCAAGCTCTTGCTCCACAGAGGCAATAAAAAACATCAGTTTTTTTCCACATCAGTTTTGACTTCATCCCCAACGAAAAAAACAATGCAGATCTCAGAAACGACGCAGCAAAAACCACGGCTTCTTCAGTATACACTTAAAATACAGAAAAAGCAGAAAAAGAAAACTCGAGCCATGCAGACCCCATGCGTTTCTCAGTTTTTTCACACCCCATCTTTTCCTGCTTTGGCACCAACCACCATCAACTCGCTCGCTCCATTATTATTGTATTCTTGACTTTCGGATGCCATCGCCAGACGAACCTCCACCACCGGTTTCACTTCACCCTCTCCGAAGCTCCTTTCCCAGAATTGAGGGAAAACGATGGATCCTGTCAAGGCAAGAATCATGATGGCCAAAATCGAAATCCCAATGACGTGCTCCCAGACGGGGTAATTGTAAAAATCCGTTTCGGTATCCACGGCATCGACGATGGCTGCATTGACCAGTAGGCCTGTCAGCATGGGTGGAATCAAGTATTTGATGATGATGTCCCAGACAATGGGGAGCTTCGTGCGATTGTGCTTCTCAGCAGATTCGTTGATCTGGCAAAAACAAAAACAAGCCTCAACAAAAATCCATAGGGAAGAAACGACAGGAAAAAACAGAACACCACATCGTCTAATCCAAAGCCAATGAGTGTGCAACTCCCATATGCAATGCAAGTTTTCGTCTTCATGCTTCTTTCTGTAGTTCCATTTCGATTTGATTCTAACTCTGCACATCGACCTACCGCATGTCTGACTTTTTCAGTGCCAGCAGCTCCAACATGTCTGACCCACCCAAGGAACGACATGGACGGACGGTTTCGGAAGCGATAAGCAGCGATGATCGACGCAACCCAAGCAACGAACCCGATGGGGATTCCAACCTGGAGGTACCCTTCGTTCTCCATCGCATCATACAAGGAACCCGAAAGGATGACGCCGAGGCCAACCGCGCCAAAGTAACCAAAAGTGAAGATTTTCGCCGACAAATCGCCCACCCTCTCCGCAGTATCTTTGTACCCAAACACCCATGAAACCGTGACTGCTTCCGCCAATCCAGTCTGACACAAACGAATAACGCACACAGAAGAGTTAACAGAGCGCACACGCAAGGATATGTATATGAACAGAGTCGTGAAAGCGTCGGGGTTGGGTTCTGGTGGTGTTTTCTTCTCACCATCATGATTCCGTATGTGTTGATGTAGTGATCGCACACGTCAAGCAGGGACAGCCCCAAGTCAGTTGCGAACAAGGTGCTACCGAGGAAGCCAGCGATGCAAACATATCCAGCGATGGTCGAATGAGGGATGTGCCTGCGTCCAAACCACAAACAAATCAATCCAACGTCCCAAACAGAACGCACCTGCACCTACACCGTCGCACTTAACCCGCCCGCCGCCACCACAGATTATGAAAATAGCTACCTGAATCTTTGCGAGTCTTTCAATACCGTCACGACCCCCTCGATCATCGACAATGCGCTGTCGATACCCAACGTGAACAGAGTGAAGAAGAAGAAAATGCTCATGGCCCTGGACCACTCGCCGGGAAGGCTGGCGGCGGCAGCTGGGTATGTGATGAATGACAAAGCGACGCCCTTCACATCTCCAGCTTCTTTCACGGAAATACCCCTCTTGAAGGCGATGTTACCCAGAATGGTGTAAACGGCGAACCCAGCGACGAAACTGATGGCGCTGTTAGACAGAGCGATAATACAGTTGTCCTACGGTGCACATTTGGACAAACTCATTAAGATCGAAAATCATAAAATATTCAATTAATTATTTTGCCATTTAGGATTGAAAAATCTTACTGGGTGCATATTATTTGGTTTTTAAATGTTGTGTAAAAATAAAACTTCAGCAAGCACAAGTAAGATTTACACCAAAAAAATTATTCAATGCTGAAATCTTCACCGATGGAGCTGTGCAGGATTTTAGCAGAAGCAAGATTTACAATAGTTTGGTGCTGAAATTTTCACTGATGGGGCCTTGCGGTGCAAAATATCATCTAATTTTTTGCTGCCTCACCATGACAATATCCGAAGATTCTGGATTATAACTCCCGTACGCTGTCATTATTCCGAAAGCAATACCAATGCTGAAGAAAATTTGACCAACTGCCGCTGGCCACACGCCGCCTTTCAATCCGGAGGTGTCCCATTCGCCAACATAGGCTTTCTGCATTCGACAAACCAACACATTTTCCCATCATTTGTGGTGGATGCAAAAATCATGCAATTCTTGCATATATGGTGGATTCTGATCAGATTTTTCTGCTACCATTGCAACTTCACAAACTGCGACTGACACTGCTCCCTTTCAATGATGTGACAAAACAGATCAAGAAAATGCAAAAACTAATTGTGCAAATCTACTGTACAGTTCTGGACTCTCCTTTAAAATTCCACAGAAAAAAAATAAATATATATATATTTTTCCTTTGCAATATCTTGTACCACAAAAAAAAGGATCAAAAAGAAACACATTCTACTAGAATGTGTAGTACACAAAAGAATGTTTACCACTCCATCACCAGCTCCTTCCAAAGTGGAGTTGTGGATGAGCATGACCACGATCAATAAAATAGGAATGGGGACGGTGAACTTCACCAGTGCACCCACTCCCTTCACTCCGGCCGCCAACACCAAGTACAGGGTGACCCAGATGAACACCAAGCCCCCATACACCCAACCGGCGATCACTTCAGATTTGGCGGCGTCCACTTGCTCCTTGTCAGCCATGTGCAGCACATCGTCGAAAAAGAACTCTTCTTCTTTGCCGTCCCAGGGTAGGGGACTCTCGAAGCTGCCAATGAAATACACCAGGGACCAAGATATGATCGCCACTGCACACAACGCAGCAACGAGAAGCAGAAGTCAGACATTCAGGCGATCCAAACGCTACCCATAGCACCCATATCTTCCCATATATATATACTCTTCTTCAAGATGCGCGCTCTGCAACAGATCTTGCACTCACCGTAGTAGGTAGCGACGAGAAAGCCACCGATAATACTAGTGACCCCAACACCTCTGGCCCGACGATGAATTTTTCCGAAAGCTTCCACATCTCCCCGCTGCATCATTCGACCCAATCCCAGTTCGACCATCAGCATGGGAAGCCCGACGAGAAACAGGGCCAACAGGTAAGGGATCAGGAACACCCCGCCGCCGAATTTGAACGACAGCCAAGGGAAACGCCAGATGTTCCCCAAACCGACCGCAGCACCAATGGAGGCCAAAATGAAAGCGCTGCGCGAGCTCCATCGCATCCGCTGGTCTTCCACCGCCATGGTTCAGATCTCGAATGCCGTTCAGCGCAGAAACAGAGCGAGGGTAGCTACGCCCTTGTCTGTGATCGAGCCCAGCTGTGACGCGCGCGATGTGAGTACAGACCTTCCTCCAGTGTGTTTCCTTACGCCGTCGTGATTGCAACACGAGTCCTTCGGATCCGCAGCGCCACCCGTTCAACGGGGTTAGGGATGAATAGCTAAGTCGATGTTGTTTTCGGTTTGTTTTTGTTTTTCTTGAGGAGAATGAGGGTCGCCATCCTTTTAACCTGTTTCGGCGTGGGGCTTCGGTCGGATTTTCTCGTTAGTCTTGTCTCACCCCACGACGTCGTGGGATGGAGCGATGGGTGACGAGCGTTTTCTGATCCATGAGCACAACTGACACCTGTCCGCCACGAGGAAAAAAATCTGACGATGCCTTGCGTGTGTAGAAAACCGGCATTATTATTATGAGGTTCATTCCCCAAACACCACCAGCGAAACTTCGCAGAAGCTTAAGGTTGGCCTGCTGCTGGAGCAGACTTTGCTGGGGTTGGGTGATTTATCGAAATCGTTTTAGCGCGTGTCCTTTTGTCTCCCCCCCCGCCCCCTCCCCCACTTCCCCTTCAACCAAAGAATGAGAAAGTTCAACCGAAAAATTCTCTTCCTGTGGTTTGTTTACTCTGAATGCGGCACGCATAGTGTTCAAATGCTGAAGAAGTAGATTTGGTCCGTCAGCTTCAGACAAGGTCCAGTGAATGTTGGTGAGAACAGCCAAAATCTGCAAATTCCAGGGACAAAACCAACTTCGTTGTGTTGCACTATTTTTTAAAGGTTTCTCCACATGAAAAGAGAATTTTCAACAGGATCACCAGAATTGATACTTTTCTCGTTTCTTGAAATGCTTTAAAAATGGGAAGTGTGCACAGACTGCTCCAACAATTAAGAATCGTCAGTTGTTTTGTTTTTAATAGTCAAAAACCGTCGGTTTTTTTGTTTTTAATAGTCGAAAATTGTATTTTTTCAACCTCCTGCAACCCCCCCCCCTCTTCTCCAAGCAACCCCCAAAGCTAACGTTGTCGATATGATTCATTTTGCCCCCCCCCCCCCCTTTTTTTCCAAATCCTTTCCCCACAAAAAATGTGTTTTCACTCTCTCTCTCTTCTGTACCGCTTCCTTTCCCTAGTGGTTTTTTTGAGCTGCACACATCTTCCTCCTAATGACAAAAGACATCTGCTTTTCTTTTTTTCGTTTTAATTTTTTTTTTCCTCCAAAAACGTTGCGAACAAAATTTTTTTGGGGTAAATTGGGAAGTCTGTCAAAGCTCCCTCTCGTCTGCTCCGGAAAGGTGGAAAAGAGTGCTGCCAGCTTCTTCGATTTTCAGCTCCACAGCGATCGCCTCCTCTTTAAGTCTCTTATTCTCTTCTTTTAATTTCGCAATCCTGGAAGGAAAGAGAAAAATAAGGGGAAAGTAATCAAATACATCGATAAAATATCCACCCATACTTGGATTCCATGCGCAAGATTGCTCAGCAAATGTGTCAATTTTGGCCAGTTCTTCTTCCTAAAAATAGATTTTTTTTCCAAAATCCATCAGGATGAAAAGATAAACCTACATTATAGAACCTCCTCCCCCCCCCCCCAAAAAAAAGACGATGACGACAGAAAAATTATCGAGGAAGGGTTGCATAACCATAGAACACCAAAAAGAGGCCATCGCCCCCCCGACGATACTGGAAAACCAGAAGGAACTTTTGCCACTGACCGGGTGTGATTATTCTCTCTTTGCTTCACAAGAGATGCAAGCTCGTCTCTGCTTCTTCGAACATCATCCTATAAATAAAAAACACAGAAAAAAGAGGAAAAAAAAATCCCCGAGGCATTACGGTCAACATTACGGTCATTACATTTTTTTTTTTTTTTTTAGGGTATTTGTGCGCGAGCGTACGACACGACAGTGTCGTGCACTCGCGAACAAGTGTAGCCCCGGTTACACCTCTCGATATGACAATTCACAATATAAGAAAGAAAAAAAACATCAGGGATTGGTCATGCGCATCGCCACACTTTTTTTTGTACCTCCTGCTTGGGGTGCTTCAGTTCTCTGGGTTTTCTGCATTCGTTGATTTTCCTTTCGATCCCAGAATTTGATGCACGGCTGCTTTGGAGAGTCGAACTCAGGGCAACGTTTTGGTCGGTCAATTCGACAGCCCTCATTCTTGCCTCTTCCAATTTTTTTTCAAGCTCCGTCAGTTTCGCCTCCTCTGCCGAAGAGTTACGAGATTCCAACATCTTCGAAAAAAAAAAAAAGAAAAAAAAAAAAAAGATTGTGAATTATTGAATAGGTGATGATAAGAAAAGGCTTTAGATTTAAAAAAATATGTTTTTCTTGAATAAGGGAAAACAAAATAATTGAAAAAAATGAATTGAAAAAAACAAAAAATTGAATTGCTGGATGTCGAGATGGCCACCCCCAGAAATTGAAACATTGCCTATGCAACCTCAATCAGCATTCATCACCATATTAAATCTAAGAATATTTTGCAGTTTTTTTTCAAGAAAAGCACCCTCTCTTGCATCAAAAAATAGCATTCAGAAATCCACAGTTGAAACGCTGTCCGGGTTCAATGAATTCCATGCAGGCTACTCTTGTTTTCTTGTGGGGAGCTACTTGTTCAAAATCTCGCTGGAGCTCCTTAGAATTTTCGCCAAACTTCGAACAGTAATCATCTATTGTTTTCGAGAATTTGCCCATGTGTCGGTCTTCTTGCTGGCAAATTCGACCGATGGATTTGCATCTCTCTTCCAAGCTGTGTTTTTGTTCCACTAAACTGGAAAAATCAAACAAAAGAAGGACTCACACACACACACACACACACACACACACACACACACACACACAAAAAAATGGAAAGAAGGAAATCTGTTCAAGATCATAAGGAGATCCATTGCTCCAAGCTTCATTACATAAACCCTGTGTTACTTTTTGAAACACAAAAAAGTAACAAGTAACAACAAGTCTGCATGGTTCTGAACAAGAAGGGCTTTTCCACCTTTCAAGTTTCGATTGATCCGCCAATTTCTCCTTCAGTTTCTCTATTTCCTCGCACGCCTGCAAGATGACCCGATGCAATCGCGCCCGCTCCCCATCTTGCAACAAAAGATTGGACTCCAAATTCCTCTGCAAACCCACGCATGCATCCAGCAAACTCAAACTCGATCGCATCCTTGCCCATACATATCATGCTACTCATTCGATTCGAAAATCCCATCAAAAACTCGCATTGCGTATACACCGACCCTATCGTTCGGAGAGCGCCAGCGATGCAACTACGAAATCGCTAGATTTTTCTTTTTTTTTTGGAGAGGGAAATTATCAACATACCCCATCGCTATCTTGGGTGCGTAGTTGAGCCTCGACCCCAGTTCTCTTGATCTTTTGGCGGTGCAGCTCCCCCTGGCGGCTCTCGAGCAAAGACTGCAATCGATCAAAGGCAATACGACTATTACCCCCAGAGCGTCTTTGCGATTCAGAGGCATGCTTTCTGCACGTGATCAACTCATGCCTGCAAGTCCTGCACTCTGAGCGACCAATTCAGCTCCGCGGGGTTCATTTCAATAACGGTCGCGATAGTCGACGGCAAAATACGCTCCTTGTAGACTTTTAACCACTCTCAAAACCTGAGAAGAGGAGGTGTTGAGGGAGGAAATCGTGTCGATCCATCCGCTTATCGTTTTCGATGATGGACGCCTTTGATTCAGAGGTGACAGGACATGATGCAAGATTTCCTTGTTGAAATTCAATTCCAGAGGCAGCAGCTATTCTGAAAGCCTTCCCCAGGAAGAACAGCAAACTTCGTTTTCAGCAAAGTTCGTTTCAGAGTTTACCTACAAATCCTTGAACAAGAACCACTCTAAAACATCCCAAAACATCACCCAAAGCTTCGAGCCGACCATCCCAATCTACCCAAAACGAACAAGAGCTAAGCCTTCTGTTCGAGTCCCTCCAGTGGCTGCCTGCTGAAGGGTAAGAACCCCCTTTCCAACGACCACATTTCAAACTCATCCTCTTCGAAAAAATGCCCACAAGGTCCGCAACACAAGGGGACCGACGTGTCCGTCACTCTGAAGAATCGAGCGGGCAGTCTTCCCCCCATGCCTCGCCAAACGATGACCTCGGATTGGGCCAGCTGCGGGAGCGTCTCCCTGTCCGCTATGATCGGAGCGTTGGGCACCATCATTTGGGCGGCGAAAGGGTCGTCAAATGCGACGTCCAGATCCTCTGTGTCGTCGAGACGCAGAACATCAGCGTGATCATCCATCGAGACGTTTTGCTCACTGGCTCCTCTTCTTGACGAGCCCTGCGTGAAGTTGATTTTAACTTAGGGCAGGGCTCTAAAGGATGTAACCTTGTTGGCTGAAGCGTAAACTCAAATGGAGGTTTGACAATGAAAGGATTTCGGGAGTGAGTTGAAGTACTTGCACTAAAGAAAACGAGAACCACGCTAGTGTTGGAAAATAGCTCACTTTTCCTTCACCAATCAGTTCCACAGCTTCCGTTGGGCTGATCCCTGCGTCTAGTCGAAACTCGACCAGAGGGAGATGTTCGAACGTCAAGAACGACCGGATGAATGTGGCCCCACAATTAACGCAGATATCGCCCTGAAACGAAACGAACAACAGTGTTATGCCGAAGCTCACACAAAAAACAGGATTTGTCAACACAGGGTTTCCGTGTTTTCACCTGAGTATTCAACAAGGGATTGGTCGTCCCACACCGATAGCAGATCGGCAAGAGGTCCTCCTGATCCATAAAGGGCTTGGCTCGAATGCACACAGTTTGCAAGTCCAAATCTTTCTGCCAACTGGGTGGTATCCTCAGAGTTTGCAGGCGGTGGTAAGCCATCCTCGCCAACTTGTAAGCACCCATGTCTTTCGCGCTGGTCGCCAAAACTTGGTAGATGTTCACCATTCGCACTCCCTTTGGGGGTGTCGACCTGGAGGACGTTTGCATGGCCAGAAACCTGGCGGCGTTGAAGAGAGACACGGGGTCGATCGTTTGGAAGGGGCTCGTGACGGCGTCGTGCATGACGCTGTATGCGAAATAGATCTCAGCATCCGCCATGAAGGATAGGTACCTGGTGAGTTATGTCGACACAGAGTTAACATCCTCCCAATCCCATCCAAAGGGGGCAAGCAACCATCTGAGTTCGGCTGCGCAGTTGAGATTTGTACCTGTTCCGCTGTTGTGGATTTTCCCTGCTACTATCAGGTGGAGAGTTTTCTTCGTCTCCTTGTAAACTCTCGCATGCGAGCTGGTAATAGTAGAAACTCGCGTCCGAAAAGCGCTGTTGGGACACGGCGGCCTCTGCCAGGTCGTGCAACAAAGAAACGCTCCTTTCCGGCATTCCAGCAGTTCTGAATGCAATCCTGGCTTCATCGAAGCGATCGTTTTCAGCGAGCCACATGGCGTAGGGAGCATGCACTTCTACAGCGCACGAGCTGTCTTGTTTCGCAACAAGAAAAGCTTCCTCCCATTCGTTCCCCTCGACAAACATCTGGGGGAAAAAACAGAGCAGACCTTTATCCAGAGGATGAGCTCCACAAAAAAGTCACAACTCTTCATCTTCAGAAAGACATCAAGTTAACAGCTATGGGCTGTACCTGAGCGAGCCCTTTCAAATCCCCCAATTTGGTGTAAGCCTCCCTTGCTGCTGGAATGTTTTTGGCTTTGCGGAAAGCATTGGCGCACTTGCGCAGGAGAGCTTTCTCGCTGGCATCCATTTCGCGCGCAACCTGCAGGAGCTTTCCCAACCAACCATGCTTGACCAGAATGGACACAGCCTTGTCATACTTTCTCGCTCTGATGTACATGTCTGCGGCTCCTTCCAAATCATTCACCTCCTCCGACCACTCTGCCTGGCGGCTGATCAAATCCTGCGCACCAGGAACGTACCAATGAAAACGTTGTGCCTGCGGAAAATGTCAGGGAGGGGAGAACGAGCAACGTTCACAGTCATACCTGAACAGCTTTTTGATCGCCCCTCTGGCCACTGGAGAATTCCTCAGTCCATCTTTTGGCTTCATCAAACTGTTTCAAGTCGGAAAACATTCTGACGGCATCGTCGACCTTGCCCATGTTTCCATACAGCCGCGCCGCCTCTTGATATCGGCCCTGGGAAGGTACTGAATGCAATAAGGATCCGAATCAGTGGCATCATTAACGCTTGCTCCTTGGGCGAAATATAAGGAAAAGCACACGTACAAAACGGGAGCTGGTAAAATTTTGTACTTATTCCAGTGTACCTGATACGCAAAGACCTCTGGAAGAAAATCTTGGAGTGAGGATTTGTTCCTGCTCATCCTGTCGACGGTTTCCAGATACTTGGCGTCTCGGACGCGAATGAATGCCTTCTTTGCAGCATCCACTTCTAGTGCCAGCAAACATTCCATGGCCAGCTCTCGCCAATCTTTGTCCGTCACTCCCAGACAAGCCACCTTGTAGGCGCTTTGAAAATCTTTCTCAGCAAGAAACCTGAACAAAACATACCATCATGCCACTTGAACACCATCGAGAACCTATCCAGTGATGGAAAAGTAACGGTTTTGTATTTCGTTTTGGAGGGCGTGTTTGTGTGGGACTCCAAGATTGCTGAACAAAACGGTTGTTCTGTGGTCCATCCACACCTCCTCATGCTAACGGATTGTGGCACGTCGATGGTCTGCATTTCCACGTATTGGAGGCAAAAGATCTTCGAGCGCTTGAACCCCACGACGAACCCTTGCAACTTTTGCTGATGCACCGGCAGTGAGCCTGTCTTTATCGACAACACACCATTTCCCGAGAAGCACAACATGTCTGCGAAATCGGAGTTCCAAGCAACGCTGTTCGCCCCCTTTGCTTCGAACGTCTTTTCCTTCATTTTCAAGTCGTAAACGACCACCATGTTGTTCTCGTCCACCAAAGCCACCTTGTTCCTCTGATTGTTGATGTCCAGGCACCGCACCGCCGCTGTGTGGTGCATCATGATGATCGGAAAGGGGTTATCGACGAAAATGCACACAATTTCGCCAGACTTGAGCCCCAGCAAGAACCCCTCACGACCGGTGGGACCGCCGATAACTTTAATGTAGCGGATCACCGAGTCGAGGACCCATTCTCGACCAAGTTTCCCCTCAAAGCCGTACGATTGCAGCCTCCTATCCTGAAATCAGAAGCCAGAGCCCCATTCGTCTCATTTGAAATGGTTTTTGAAAGACTGTATCGTTGAGCGCACCGGTTAAACCGAAAGAGCTGGTCCATCGCGTGCTTGCAAAGAAAAGCCGGCAATCTCCTCACCAAACAAAGAATAACATGCATGGATGTGACGACCAACAAGTTGCAGTCCACAGTTTTCTCGATCTTGGCTGCCACTTGATAGCGCATTTCCCCATGATCGGCGCCACTGAGCTCGTATATCACTATTTTGTGCGACAGCTGGACAGCAAGTTTGTCCTAATGAAACACAACAAACCAACATCTGAAAAACAGTGGTGCATGGTGTGCTTCATGACAGCCTCCGGCAGCATTTCAATGTCGAGGTATGCTCCCGAACCCTCACCTTGTAGACCGCAATCTTTTTCACGTAGTCTCTACACTTGATGCACACTTTTTGTTCCGTGATCAGGTGCTTGATGATCACATCCGAGAGGCTCTCTCGATAAGCGTACCGGTCCTGATACAAGCCGTGCACGGTGCTGAACACAAGCTGGTAAAGCGCAACGGATCCATCTTGACATCCCACCACAAGACAATTGGTCTTGTGGTTACGCTTCACGCACCAGATCCAGCCATTGCGTTCGGCGACATCCAACAACTTCGTGCCCTCTTTGGTAAAAAGATGAACCTTTCGGTCCGTTCCTCCCACCATCAAGTACTCTGCAGAGACGTGACGACCGTCAGTAAAATCCCCAAGCGTGATTTGCGTGCATAAAATCAAAATGTCGGGTCCCATGCTCACCTCCATTGCCAAAAAACGATACGGAGCAGGGATTGAAACCCAAGTCTTTGTCCACCCCGATCTGGCCCCCAGACAGCTGATAGAATGATAGACTTCCATCCCAGCAGCCAGCTGCTAGAATATCTTCTCCGACTGACGTCCCTGGTCGCCACACCATCGACCACACTGGTGCATCCCTTTGAATCGACACCTTCTCGTCCCCGCTCTTGTCCCTGATGCTGATATTTCCATCAAAATGACCCAAGGCGATGTATTGCCCATCGCAAGTCCACGCCAACGATAAGATCTTGGAGGTCACTTTGTGTTTCGCCACCGATTTCTGCTCAGCGGACCACAACCCAAAATCTGTCGCGGTTCCACTCGCTAGCTGATGGGCAGTAGGACTGTACGCCAGCGCTTGTATCGAATCGTTGTGACTATACTTGAGCACCCCCTCGCCTTTGTTTGTCCAAATGATGATCGTGGCGTCGGCGCCACCCGAAGCGAAGCGTTTTCCGTTGGCGGCGTAGTCGACACAGTATACAGCATCCTTGTGCCCTTTGAGAGCACTGATTAGGTCGCCATCAGCAGTACCGAATATGTACACCCGCGCACCAATCCCACAGACGACTTCGGTTCCGTCCGGATTAAATGCCACATCGTAGCAGATATTTCGCACCCCGTCCTTTTCTGGTGGACTTTCTTGCCAAGCCAAAACCGCCCTCATATCAGGAGAACTGCTCGATCAACCAGTGCATCTACTGATTGAAAACTTGAACCGTCGAACGGTGTTCCTTGAGAAGCAGCGTCGAAGGCGCGTTTGGTGTTTTGTCGCTGTTTGAAGAATCGTCGAAGAGACCACGCCTGGCAGTTGGATCAGGGACGACTCACCCTCTATTAGCGATGACCTTATCGCGAAGCTTGTTAGAAGACGAAAAACGTGAAGCAAAACGGTTCCGAAGGAACGATGTTTTCGTGCCGTGACGGTTTTGCGTGCAATGCTGACGAGTGCCAGAAACTTGAACGTGAGTCACCTTTCCAACACAGTCTTCCGTAATTCAGAACAAAAAGTGATGTATTGCGGTTGGGTCAACCATCGACGCATCCGCCCTTTCGACCACCCCCTTTCGACCACCCCCTTTCGACCACCGCAGTGCATGTTGAAAAAGAAAAAACCATGCCATGGTTTTCCCAGTGGGATAGTTTTTGGCATGCATACGACATTTCGTTTCGTGAAAGGATGCAAGAAAATTCAGGAACGGTGGAGGGGATGACGACTTTCTCTGTGACGACTTTCAACCTGCCGTATGCATTCGTTTCATCCAGTCGAGTAAATTCTCAGAATATGTCCGGATGCATCCCCGTCCAACCATCTTTTTTGTCGACTTATAGACCTACAAGCAGAGTTCCCCTCGCCCAACAATCCCAACGGGGTCGTTCTCCAAACCATCAAGAATTTGCATAATTTCCAAGTGGTCTGATATTGATCTTCCAACTGCATCGGTGTTTTTTTTTTTTGAATGGAAAACCCTTACAGCATTGATGTGAACCACCAAAGACCTCCCAGTGCAAAATGCTTTACAAAATGATGGCCCCCTTGAATCGACACCCCCAGTTCGCTGTTCAGATTCTCATCAACATGTGACATTTGCCAGCAGGGTGCTGATTTCGTTTCAACCCATTACAAAGAATCCCCAAAACTTGCAAACCACCCGAAAACCTTGCTGAACATCCAAAAATAAAGGAGCAAGGCGTGTTGCCCCTTCTCTGACCTTCAACTCCAAGAAGCCACGGCCCAACCCCTGTGCCAAGATTCGTTTCTATTTTTTCGCCTGCTCGACATGTTTGCAGCACCCAAAAAGACCCATCGTTCAAATTCAAACACATGGAAAAACAAACAAAAATTAAAAAATAAAGTGGAGTGGAGTGGAGTTGGAGATTTTTGAGGGAAGACTGGTTAACAAAAGGAAGTGGGTTTTTTCCAGATATGTCCAGGTGGAAGGGGGGAAACCAAACCAAACAGGTCAAGTCGTTGGTGCACCCCTGCCCCTTCCACCTCTACCTCGCCCCCTCCTTCCCCCCCTACCCCCCCGATTTCCTCGTTTCGCTACTGGGGGAAGCTGCTCAGAAGGTCCAGTGGGCAGCGTCACCCCTTGCTCCTCCTCAATTCTCGCTTTCAGTTCCCTCAAAACCCGGATCTGAGACAGTTTCTCAGGGCTGAGTTTGTGCCACAGAATCCCGGATGGTTTTTCTTTCGTGGGGGTTGTCCAAATGACTTGCGTCGGAGTGACAATCACATCCACTGGGACATCATGTTCCAGCAGTTTGTCCGAGGGCAAGTCTTCCGCGATTTGTTCATCATGGATGGTGGTGATAACCAAGGTTTTGTCGGAGATTGCCCCCATCCACCTCAGAATGCCATACTCTAGCTCAGCAAAGCCTTCTCCTTTTCCAATACGTGCTCCTGTGACTGGATGAACAGCTACACTTCCCACCAAGACGAGGTCCACCTGCCCAGCCATCATTGGCGCCCAAAAAAAACATCAGTTTGGTTTCGGTTTGGTTATCAACTCACAATCCATTGCGCTGCTCGTTCACCATACAAGTGTATCCACTCAAAGATTGACATGAAATTTCCACAGGCATTCTTGGACTCAACATCCCAGGGATTTATTCTTGAACGTATGTTTGGGCAGGATCTCAGTTGCGCTTAGATTCAGAAAGCCAATGTCAGTCAATTCTTTTTTTTTATAAAGTGAATATCAAGTAAAAAATAATTAATAAAATAGTTTAAAAATTGAGTTTCACCTTTACGTCGGCATTCAATCCAAGAGGTGATCCAAATTTTTGGACTCCAGCCGAGGTGCATGCTTCCCTGGACGATTGGGACGGAACCGAGAGTTTGTTCAGGGAGGAAAAAAAACCCGTCCTGAGTCTGGGCTGGGGCGTCAGCAACGTCTTGCCCGAATTCAACACATGAAATCGAACAGGTTTCTGCGGAGTGTCTGGATTGACTTTGATGCATTGAGCCGATTGAAACTCCGGCAATTGAGCGAGGCGATCTGCTGCTCGATCTGCACCATCAAAATTTGGAATGCGATGGTGGACTGGCCGAGGCATGCGTGCAATGTTGTTTTCTTCCATGAAGTCCCACACTCGTTTTCTGATCGCCCATTTCCATGCACCCGCCACGCTCCCTGTTGAATCCAGAATGTAATTTGATGTTTGTTTGTCCCACTGATTGTGGGACACTAAGCATGGAACATTGGGCCGTGTAACTTCAATGTTTGTTTGTATGAATCCAGAAACGTCATGTCCAAATCGTGACAAAGAAAAGGGATGGTGATCAGCTCCACATACAATCGGTCGCACCTACGCACCAGGGGCGGCTTCCTCCACAGATTCGATGGTGGCGGCCTGAGTCTGCATAGACTGGCGCGCTTTCCCATCCAATTCAGCTCGTTCTTTTTCGTAAGTTTCCTTGTCAAACTTCTCAGAGGATCCCGGCAAGTTTTCGCTGGAAGACATGAGTCGCGTCGACTTGTGCCGTTCAACACCAATCGCGATTCTTGGTGGAAAAACCGGTCTTTGGATTCTCTTGCCCCGGGCTGTCGAATTCAGCGCTGTGCGCAAGATTGTCGACATCTCGAGAACGAGGAATCCCCACCAATTTCAGTGTTTGATTTCTCATTGTGGTGGGGTGCCGTTGTAGGTTTGTTGTACGGTAAATGGCAGCAAAAATGACTCATTTTCGAAGGGTTTGTCCAGAACAAACAAACATAAGTACATGTTTGTTCACAACATCTCCGGCATCTCCCACATCTTTCCACACCCTATACTGAGAATCAAACTTCAATGACAATAATCGAAAAATTTGCCGTTCAATCATACAAAATACTGTATCTTACCCTGCCAACGAATATGGAGCTGAACAGTGCACCCATTGGTTCGCGGTCGACGCAGGCAGAAGGTCAAAATGCTACTCACTTGTATCACTGGAGAGCTGAAAAGCCGAAACGCCGATAGGGACACCCTTGAATTTATCAATAGTCAATAGTATCGTCGCCTCCTGGTGGAGAAAGAGAGTTTGCATCCAGGGCCTTACCGTTTCACCAGTATCAGTTGTAACTAACCACTCGGTTAACTTGGAGGCGTCGTTTGGTTACAAAGATCAGGTGATTCAGTACCTGGTCCAAACGAAGAAAGAGCGTCCTCCCAAGAACGAATGCACCTCTCACAACATTACGCAGCTTCAACCAAGGAACATACGTGTGTGTGTATGCAAAACCAATCCTGAAATAACTGGATCTGTCTTTGCGGGGCCGTCAACTTTCCCCCAAAACCGCCAAAGCTGCTGGCTCCCCCACCCATCCAATATACATATATATGAAATCTAGGATCAGAAGGGCAGGCCATGGGTATTTGGATTGTGGGGTGTTGGGATTCTTTGGCCTCCAGAACGATGGACCAGATGAAAACCTCAAGGAAACCTCCAGGAGGTTTCATCATAGCTTGTGTTACCTGTCGATTGAAAAAAGCAACAAATAAGAATACATTCTTTACGTAGAGGCCGCCCCCATGCAATATGAAACTCACTCCCACATGTTTCCGAGGAAAGTACAATATATTCTTTACAGAATACTAACAAGCTTTTTTTCATTACCGTTATTTAAGTCCAACCCCCCTTAAATACATAAATTGATACGATCGTCCCGAGGCCAGTACGGCTAATGGATGCCATTCAGGCCGGCCATGGACCTGCAGGGCCGACCATGGACCTGCAGGCCGACTATGGACCAGCTGGGCCGACTATGGACCAACAGTGTTAGGCCGACTATGGACCAGCTGGGCCGACTATGGACCAACAGTGTTGGGCCGACTATGGACCGCAGGGTCGACCGGGCCGGGTCACATATCGGACTCGGACCGGCATGGGCCGGGCTGAGAATAGTCTAGAGTGGGATTTAGCCTCAATTAGGGTTGAATTGGGTTACGGCCAGATCTGTCCGACCAGGCCGAACTAGTCAGACAAGATCTAGCCGAGAGATTCCAGGCTAGCCAGGCCGGGCCGGGCCGGGCCGGGCCACTATTTATTGGGACGGATCGTTGTATGGACAATTCTTTACTGGTTACAATGTAAAGACTTCGAGTGTGTTCCGAGTTTCTAGACGTATTCCCAACGTCTCTTAGAGTTTGTTCGAGAGTTCCTATCATAAATTGTTCAGAAAGAGGCCTCTAGGTGGGATGAGATATTGATGGAAGGAAATCATGATCACTCATATGGTGGGTTGGGTGTTTTTTCTTGGGGGAAAATATAATGCAAATATTGAAAGAGAAGTAATCTTTAAAGATCATATTTTCAAGTTTGCACGCTGGTTATTGTGTTGAATCAGGTGGTGGGTGCTGAATTTTTGTCCACCTTCTCTCACTGCGTTTACTCCACACTTGTTTTGAAGTGTTTATCCCAAGTTTTGCATGTGAGTTGGACTCTGGAGTGTTAATATGTTTGTAAGAAAATTTTGGGTGTTGTTTGCAGGTGCAGACATGACTGCCCAAGATGATGATGGCGAAAGGTTTGCATTTGCAAATTACATCCACTGGTTTGTCCCCATCATCATTCTGAATGTCAACATCAGCTCCCGCCTCCATCAAAAGTTCAACTGATTCACCATGCCCATAATAGGCTGCCAAATGCAGTGCAGTGTTTCCATCATCATTTTTAACGTTCGCTTCAGCTCCATTGTCCAACAAGAGTTCAATCAGTGTTTGGTTTAATGTAATTGATGTTTGTTTGTTTGTTTGTTTGTTTTGTTTGGTTTAATTGTTTTCAGGTGTCAAGGACCTTTATCAATGCCGTTTCGCCATCATCATCTTGGGCTGTCATGTCTGCACCTGCAAACAACCACCCAAATTTTTTTGCAAACATATTTACACTCCAGAGTCCAACTGACATGCAAAACTTGGGATACACACAACCGATACTCCAGCAGAAGTGTGGAGCGAAACAAATTGGGAAAAAGTGGACTAAAATTCAGCACCACCTGATTCCACGCAATGACTAGCGTGTAAACTTGGAAAAATGATCTTTAAAGATTACTTCTCTGTCTATATTCGCATTATATTTTTCCCCCAAGAAAAAACACCGAACTCACCATATGAGTGATCATGATTTCCTGCCATTAATACCTCAGCAAAGTCTAAATTATGGCTTTACAAAACGAAACTCCATTGAATTTTTCACCACTGAGGAAAGAAATGGACCATCTCGTTTGCCACAATCTAATAAAAACTGGATTTTTTTAACAAGCTTTTATGAATATTGTAGAAGTTGAAGTGGGAGTTGGAAAGCTTGCACATTCAGCAAAAGGTCCGCCAAGAACGCCTGAGTCCAACAAATACTCCACCAAATCCACTTTACGCCCTAGCAATGCTACTACTATCGGGTACTGTTCAGAATCTGGATGTTGTCTTCCCCTTTTGACGGGTGGGTTTTTTTTCAACTCGAATAAAATGTGCCCCAGGAAAAAAAAAGAAGAAAATGAGGATGAAACAATGTCCTGAACAAGATATGCACTGGAGCAACAACTGTTGACACGAATAAAAATCAACCAACAAAAAAACGTTCGTCGCAATGTACCATTCAACGAGCCAACATAAAAACATCAAGGACCTCCAAATGAAAAAGAAACAACGTACGGACAATACACTCGAGCAGGATTGGCCGTTCTGCTTGTTGTCAGGAAATTATATTTTGTGCAAAGAGGGGGATTCGAACCCATGCGGAATTCTAGGTCGCGACGATCCACTCTAAGGACCCGGTCAGAATTCGTTCCAGTCTGCCTCCACGATAAAATTGAAGACTCACTCCATATATACTGCTAAATTTGTTGCATCCGTGAAACAAAAAAGACTCACACTTTCGTTTTCATCGTTTCTGAGACGAGTTGATGGCTGGCCCATGGTGTTCACATGGTACTTGCATGGCTTCGCGTGTTTTGGGATGCCAACTCGGCATGCCATTTTTGCGGCTCAATGGTCCCTGGGGTATCGAACGCCCGTTTGAAACATACTTTTCGAGGTGGATGCTCGCATATTTGCTGAGCTCGAAAAAAAGTACTTGGAGAAAGCCAACCTAATGGAGGCCACTGTGGGAGGCGGTGGACGTCAGGTAAAAACCTCGCCAAGAATCGAAGTGAAGTGAGGCCAGACAAAGGCGGAGCCCATTGACACTCGTTAGGTTGGTGCAGCCAATCGGGTTCACCACACCACTAACCCGTATTTTTCTCTCCTCTTTGCTCAAAATTTAGTGCTAGCCAATTGTTGGTTTCAATCTCCGAAAAGCCCTGAAAATGTTGTCCATGGCCAGGAATTCCTTCGAAGGTGGACCCAAGAAAAAGCAAACGCGACGATTCTGCACACCTCAGGAAACAATACTATCTCCAGTTTTTGTGAACAATTGTCTTCGACGGGACACTTCGATAGATCAACTCTCCAGAATCGCTTTGAGACGTTTTTTCTCTCCCTTGCCACATGCTTCTTCTTCGCACAACTCCTGCAACTTGCATTCGCAAATTACATCCACTGGTTTGTCCCCATCATCATTCTGAATGTCAACATCAGCTCCCGCCTCCATCAAAAGTTCAACTGATTCACCATGCCCATATTTGGCTGCCAAATGCAGTGCAGTGTTTCCATCATCATTTTGAATGTTCACTTCATCTTCGGTGTCAACAGCCTTTATCAATAGTGTTTCGCCATCATCATTTTGGGCACTGGTGTTTGCACCTGCACAACATCCCCCAAGAATCACACACATGCACATTACGACTCCAGAATCCTGGTGGACTGATATGCAAAACTCTGGATGCACACGACCCACACTCCACTGGAGCAAAACGTATTTAGAAAGATGGACTAAAAGTCAGCACCACCCAATTCTAAGCAAAACCCAACCTGCCCCGCATTCTACCTGTTTCAAATTGAAAAAAATATCAAAAAAAAAAATTATCTGTATGCCCCCACAGCAAAAAACGACCAACCCATCTTGCCACAATCTTGAATCTGATTTTTTTTTTGAGCTATCACCGTAGTGAAACTGGGAATTACTTAGCTTGAATTTTTCAGAGGAAGGCTTTCCAAGAACACCTGATTCCAAGAGATACTCCACCCACTCCCCTCCCCAATATTCTGCTGCTATCATCAAAGGGGTGATACCAGCATTATTTTTCGCCACCACATTTGCCCCTGAAAACCATTAGACCGAGAGTGACGTTAGACATTTAATCAGTTCTGTCAATACACCAAGGCATGAACAGAAAAGAAATCCCCGTCACCTGCTTTGATCAAAGCTTTGACAACGTCCAAGTGACCATGATGTGCAGCAAGATGCAATGGAGTGTCATTGGTAACACTGCGTGCTTCAATATTTGCTCCTGCAGAACAACAACGAAATGTCGATTTTTACTCACATGTGCATTCTTACAGCCCAAATCCATAAATACACAAAATCTAAAATGCCCAAGCTTCTACAGTCATTAATGTACCTAGGAAAACAATACAATCAGCTATTGCGACCAAAGCATATGGCAGTTCAATGTTTTTCTTCACTATAGAAATTTCCTGACTGTGGAAGGACATAGCCTAAAACCCTAACTATGACTGTAAAAAAATGTCAACACGCAGAAACCAGTCAAGACAGCCCCACATATTTCCACCATGTTGAAATCCAAACGGAACCCTAAAATTGAAGCAAGAGGTGCCAAAAGCACCTGATTCAATGAGCTCCTCAACCACCTCCGCTTTGTCCTCCTTTGCTACCATCATCAAAGGGGTCTCTCCAAAGTCGTCTTTCAAATCTACACTCGCCCCTGAAGTAAAAAAGCAGTTCAAGAACAGGTTTAATTTGTTCACGTGGGGTTCTGGAAGTCCACAGGCCCTGTGTGTGCGAGAGAGCGTCATGGTCATAAATTGAACAAAACATTTTCATGATGGCCCCTTTTTAAGCGTCACCTGCTTTGATCAGCGCCTTGACAACATCCGGGCCAAGCAATCCAAATGCAACGTAATGCAACGAATTTCTGCCAAATCTGTTTTGTGTATCAGCATTCGCCCCTGCAACAATATTATGAAAGAACTTCATAATGCATATCTCAATTCTTTGCCTGAATTCAATTGATATATAAGTTTTTACGCACGCTCACCTGCGAGCACACGACATCCATGTGCAACTTCAAGGAAAAGAAAAGGGTAAATTTCTACTTTAATGGCCATGCATGCAGAGGTTTCAGTATATGATAAAAACATATATTGGTTAACATGTAAACCACATGGAACGTAGTGAAATACTTTTTTGGATTCAAGAAGATACTCCTTTGCCACAAATCACTGCCACTTTGAGAAAGGTGTATTTGGAGAGTGTGTCTAAATTTGCTTTGAAAGAAAAAGCAACAGACAACATCTGCGAGAGACATGTGGTGTTATGGTTTATCTGAGTTAATCCAGAAGTAACACCATCGAAGAAAAAGTTACAAATTTAGGGGACCCTACCAAACATCACCTGCTTTGATCAAAATGTTTACAATGTCCATAGAGTCACGTGCTGCAGCCCAATGCAACGCAGTGAATTTATCATCTGTCTGTGCATTAACATCGGCTCCTGAAGAAATTTATGAACAGCACATTTTGCAGCCATCAGCTTCCATAAATGCCACCAGGACGTTGAATTTTTTTTGAGAAAAGGGCCGGCCCAATTCCAGCAGTTGAATATATAAATTAAGGTTTTGACTCCACACAATGAAATACTGGGTGTTTCCCAGCTGATTTTGAAGCATAGTTCTTCCACAGAGAAAATCAGACATGCTTATACACATTTGCATTAGATTACAAAGATGGTCAGGAAGCCCTCTAGAAAGTACCTGATTCCAGAAGAAACTCAACCAACTCCAGTCTTCTGAAATATGCAGCATCTATGAATGGCGTGTTTCCATTCTCATCTTTGAACGTCACATTTGCCCCTGAAGGAACGATGTTGATCAATCCTCAAGAGCTA
Organism: Bryopsis sp. KO-2023; assembly: GCA_030272585.1. Lineage (NCBI taxonomy): Eukaryota > Viridiplantae > Chlorophyta > Ulvophyceae > Bryopsidales > Bryopsidaceae > Bryopsis > Bryopsis sp. KO-2023. The sequence continues at coordinate 2,599,509 of BSYQ01000004.1, read as the reverse complement.
GATATAACTTGTTTGTGGTGCAAATAGAAGAGCGAATTACTCCACACGGATAGGTAATAAAAAGGCCTGATTTCCTGCACGCACTACCTTCTTTGACCAAAATCTCAGCAACATCCAAGTGACCATATTGAGTAGCGAACAACAATGGAGTTTCGCCATAGTCGTTCTGTACATCAACATTCGCCCCTGCATGCAGCAAACTCTTAAGTAAAGGAAAACACTTCAGTTATTTGTAAATTTCCATATTTGTAATCACCATATAAATTTTCGGAAAATGTTATGTTTTCAAACATGAAGACTCACGGCCTGCAATAGCCAATACATAATATCCTGTAGTGTATTGATCATCCTGTATTGCTCCAGTTTTAACAATCTATTCAAGGCGTCATTTTATTTTTGTCATGAAATAATAACAGGGGTGGGATGTGTACAGGCCTTGAAGTTCTTTCATGATTGGAGTTACCTGCTGCGATAAGGATTTCAACAACGTCCGAAGCATTATTATCCTGAAAACAAGCAATATGAAGCAGGCCGTCCCCCTCCTTTGATGATGTTAAAACATCAGCACCCTTCGAGAGAAGCTCCTGCAAAAACAATTGACACAGACGTCTATTTTAGAAGAAACCTTTTGTTTTTAGATTTTCAGGAAAAATATGGAGTTGATCATAGGAGTACCTTGACTTTCTCAGAGTCGCCCGCAAGAGTCGCATTGAAAAGTGCTTCGTTCAGTCTGTTGCATTTCCGACATTCTACCTGTCATTGAAAACAATACACAGGGCTGACAACAGACAAGCAATCAAAATGTATCTCTTCGGTTGTAAAATGCAAGGCTGTGCAGCAGTGAAAGTACTGGAAAGAAAATACGTTGAACTGATCCTTAATTTTTGCCTTCCAACCCTTGCTGCCATGGTGTCCCTGATCATTGCATCTCAACCAATGGAACGCAGGGTGCTAAGTTGGCATGAAGTATCTTTTGCTCCACCCTACAATAAATCAAACTTTCCTGACAAGCCCTCAAAGAATAAAAAAAAAAGTGCCAGTACACTCACATCAAGCTTGCGGTCTAAAAGATACTGTTCGTGTTCGTCATCCTCCTGCAGCAGCTTCCGAGTCGAACGATTGACCCCTCCCCTGCTATGCACCGGTTCCGCGTCGCCCTTTTATAAGATATCAGCTCATCACCAAATCGAAAAGTGGGACTCCACCAAATCAAATTCGAATAGAAAATATCACACCTGCTGAGCGTCGCCGCCAGCCGACGCGCCTGCATAATCGATGCGAATTCAAAATTTTGTGAAACAGCCTGGATGAGGAACACCGATCCCAAACCCGACTCAAACATCGCAACACAACAACTCTAACACCAAACCAGTTTCCACGGGGCTACGCAGACGATTTCGTAAAGACCGCAGAATGTGTATTGGATTCCCCACTGTACAGTGTTCTGATATATATCATATATGATCGACCCACCTGTCGATGCAGCATACGAAAGCACTCCCTGGGAACAGCAGCACAGGGTCCATACGATCAAGACGAAGAGCATCGTAAACTCGTTGCAAACCAGACTGATCACACGCAACGAAAAGGGGATGTCAAAAAATGCTTCTTGTCCAACGCAGACTGAGTCTTTTGTGCGATCGGCTGATCGGTCGGTGAGTGGGTTCGGCCATTCCCGGTAACTGTATCACTTCCAGGGTGAAGCGGTATCACTCTTAGGGAGCAGCGGTACTTCTAGGCTACCTCATACATGACAAGACATCTACATGCCAGCTTCTGCCTGTAACGGGAAAAGAATATCGCCAACGGATGACTCGTGTCACCATTTCTCGCAACAGGAAATATCCCATCAGTGAAAGCCCTAAAACAACCTTGGGGATGGGGGAACTAAAAAACTTGCATGGCATAAGATTTTCAGAGTGTGTTGGTCACCCTTTCCAGCGATCCGACGTCGAGCTGATCCGGTGGTGCGACAGTCATTGGGAGTTCCCTTCGAAGGGGCAAACCTACCCACCCACCAAACAGCAAAGCGCACAAAAAGCCAGAAAACGAGCATTTTTTTTTATCATATATCTTAAATATATATCGTGTATTGGGTATATAATATTCTTGAAGGAGTTTACGATGCTCTCCGTCTTGACCGTATGGACCCTGTGCTGCTGCTGGGAGGCGACGCTTTCGTATGCAGCTGCGATGGGTGGGTCGATCCGCAGTGGCGTCCAGTGTATGTATGAACGCAGCCATAATGCGGGGCCTTGACGTAATCGTCTGCGGGGTCCTGGGGAAAGTGTTTGAGCTTTGAGACGCAGGGTGGGCGTCGTGGTGTTGTGTTGCGAAGTTCAAGTCGGGTAGGGCTGATGTTCTTCAACCGAGGGTGGCTGAGTTTTGAATTCGCTTTGTTTGTGTAGGCACGGCGGCTGGTGGCGACACTCGGCAGGTATGATATTTTCTATTCGAATTTGATTTGGTGGAGTCGCGGTTTTCGACTAGGTGATGAGCTGATATCTTTTAAAAGGGCGATGCCGAAGTGGTTGGGAGCTGGGCAAGGATCGATCATTCGACTCGGAAGCTACTGCAGGAGGGTGATGATGAGAGTCTTGAAAACCGCAAGCTTGATGTGGGTGAATCTCATTCAGTAGGCAGTGGTTTTTGGGGGGTGACGAGACAGTTCAATTGGTTGTGGATATCAGAACAAACGAAGACAATTTCCAAATTGAACAAAAGATACTGGCAAGGTGGCCTAGGTGCCTACTCTGGTGTATATTCATTCATGCATGCAATTAATATTCATTTGACAGTGGATGAATGTTCAGATTTTATATATTTGATTCTCTGTGCCATTATTCCATTGTAAGGAATGGAACGGTCATCTGTGTTTGTTTGTTTTATTTTTTCAATGACAGGCAAAATGTCGGAACTGTAACAACTGAATGAAGCACTTTTCAATGGAACTCTTGGAGACGACTCAGAGAAAGTTGAGGTAAAAAAGTTGGGTATTTTTTTCATGAGCTACAGTTTTCTATTCAGTTTTTAGGAAAGAGAGTGTGAAAACATGTCTTTGCAAAAAGAAAAACATCATGATCGATGTTTCTTTGCAGGAGCTTCTCTCAAAGGGTGCTGATGCGAATGAAACAACATCGAAGGAGGGGGATAGTCTACTTCATGTTGCTTCTTGGGAGAATGCTTCGAACATTGCTAAAATTCTTATTGCAGCAGGTAACTTCAATCATGAAAGATGTTCAAACACCCAATATCAATATATAACGCACTGCAATATGAATATGTAACTGTTGAACTTCTGTTTCTGTTTCTGGACGTCATAACCGGCGACTCGTGCTTGCCACCACCTATGACAAGATGGAGGAGTGCAAAAAGACCCCCAACTACCCACGGGGTCATGGAGTTTCTTCGACGGCGTTTCAACCGCCAGGCCACTATTGACGAGTTTTTTACTGTTTGATTCGAATGCGTGCGCGTCTGGGAGAGGGGAAATGTCAGACGTCGTATTGTAAACCAATCGCTGGGTGGCTTCTTCGCGTGTAATTATGTTATGTTATTGTAAACCAATCACTTAATATGCCCGAAAAAGCGTGGCCCGGATGTGTTCGATAAAGCGGCGTCTACTGTATTTGAAAACTTATAATTCTTTTGGGATTATAAATTTCCATATTGCCAACAAAATTAATATTTTCTTTCGCAAGTTCTTGGCAATTTGATGCAGGGGCGAATGTCAATGCGCAAAATGAGGATGGCGAAACTCCGTTGCATTATGCTGCTCAATATGGCCACTTGGATGTTGCTAAGATTTTGGTCAAAGAAGGTAGTCCATGTAAAACATAAGGCCTTTTTATTACCTATCCCCGCAAAGTAATTTGCACTTCTATTTGCACCACAGACTGAGTATTATCTGGATCTTGAGGCTTGATCGTTGTTCTTGCAGGGGCAAATGTGAATTTCAAAGACGAGGAGAACCGCACCCCATTGATAGATGCATCACATTTCGGAAGACTGGATTTGGTTGAGTTTCTTCTGGAATCAGGTACTTTCTAGAGGGGTTTCTGACCACCTTTGTAATCTGATGCAGATGTATAAACATAAATATACAATCAAGTGTGATTTTTCTATACATTTGGATGTTTGAGAGAGGGGGCTAGGGAGATTTTGATAGATTTATTACATTTATTCACCAACAAAGATACGTTTAAAAATATCCTGGACCACCTCCTCTCTGAGGTGAACTACTGCCAGAATAAGTTTCATTATTGTTTTTTTGAATTGGCAATATGCAGGCAAAAAAAATCAATCGCTGCTCAAAAGGTTAATTCAGTGAAACACTCAGCATTTTATCGTAGCTGGTTGCCCATGGCTGTGTACATAATTCATATTGAAATTGACCCATGCAAAACTGAATAAACTCAACGTCCTGTTTACGCTTGTGGGCGCTGAGGGTTGCAACATGTACTATTCATATGTTTTTTCAGGGGTCGATGTTAATGCACAGACACAGCATCAAAAGACTGCTTTGCATTGGGCTGCAGCGCATGCCTCTATAGATATTGTGAACATTTTGATCGAAGCAGGTGATGTTTTATAGGGGCCCTGGATCACATGATTCCAGGAGATACTCTTTTCTGCCACCGCTGCTGTCATATTTGCAGGCGTATTTAGAGGGTGTGTCCTTCTTCATATTTTCCTTTGAAAGAAAAAGCACTGCAACATCTGTGACAGACATGTCGACATCACTTGCATCGTTACTATTTGAGTCAATATATGAGTTGCAACAAGGCAGAAATATGGCAGCTGCGAAAAAGCTCAACTATGTTCAATGTGGTTTACATGTTGTGCAAACCACTATATATTTTTACCACTTAACTTTCCTCCTGTTTTTGTTTATAAAGAGTTCCTCTTTGGAGTTGTGTCCGGTGACTGCGTGGAAAATATATTATACTATATTATATTGTATTGTTGTATTGTATTACTACTCAGATGTGCATTGCAGAGTTTTTTCATTAATTGTTGCAGGGGCTAAGGTTGACGCACTGGATAGATTTCACACTACTCCGTTGATGGATGCTGCCTCTGAGGCTCTTGACCTGGATGTTGTCAAGGCATTGATCAAAGCAGGTGACCCTTGAAAGGGACCATCAAAATTGTTTGTTCAGTTTCTCACCATGACGCTGCCACACGCAGTTCATGAGTATTTTCAAATCCCCGCGTTGATAAACTAATGCTATTTATGACCGTTGAGCGTTGCTTTTTTTAACTTCAGGGGCAAATATAGATTCAAAAGACGAATCTGGAGATACTCCCTTGATGATGGCAGCTGAAGCGGAGGTGGCTGAGGAGCTCTTGGAATCAGGTGGTTTTGGCAACCCCTGTTGCATTTTTTGGGTTCTGTTCCAATGTCATTATGATAAAATATGTGGGGGTGTCGGAGCATGTAGAAAGAAACTCTCTATTTATCATACAGTGTTAGGGTTTGCTATCTGCTTGCAGATAGTAAAGTAAGAAAATTCACACAGTGAATCAGAACAATTGAAGTACGATTCCTTTCTCTGTGGTGTCTGTAATGACGATAATTTCTGATGGGATTCTTTTCCTGGGTACGTTGTTGACCGTAGCTGGCTTTTGTCAATTTATTGATTTAGTCTGTAAGCATGCATGCTTGCATGCATATGCATGTGTCGTCACTTTGCTATTGTTGTACAGGGGCAAATTTGAATGCGCGAAGTTATTCCAATAGGACTCCATTGCATCATGCTGCCCAAGAGGGTCGCTTGGACATTGTCAAGATTTTGATCAAAGCAGGTGATGGGGATGCTTCTCTGCTTTTGCCTTCGTGTTTTGACATAAATTGTTTTATATCCATCATCACACTCGGTGTTATGGCTTTTCAGGGGCAAAGGTGGATGCAAAAGATGACTTTAATCGCACCACTTTGATAGTAGAAGCAAGAGGGGGCGAAGTGGAGCTGGTGGAGTATCTGTTGAACTCAGGTGTACTTGGCAGACCTTTCGCTGACTGTGAAACTAAGCAACTCCCACTTTTGTTACTAGAATATACGGGCAATTCACAAAAAAACAATCCAGGTATTAGAGTGTGACAAACAAGATGGGGCATTTCTTCCCTTATTTGACTTGCTGCAGAAGGGGGCAAAAAATAATGCTTCGGAGTACCAATGGAGTACCATTATGTGAAACCATAGTTTAGATCTTATTGGTGGCAGGGCTTATGATTACTCATATGATGGATTGGCCTTTTTTTGCTTTGGGGCAAGATGTGATGCAAATGTAGAAAGAGAAGTAATCTTTGGAAATCAAATTTTCAAATTTGAAACAGGGAGAATGCGGGATAGGCTAGGTATTGCATGGAATCAGGTGGTGCTGAATTTCAATCCACCTTTTTTTAACATGTTTTGCTCCACACTTCTGCTGAAGTGTTGGTCGTGTGTATCCCAAGTTTTGCATATCAGTTGGTTGAAGTTATCTACTAGGACTCTGAAGTCACAATATGTAATTGTTGGGTGCTGTTTGCAGGTGCAGACATCAATGCCCAAGATGATGATGGCGCAACACCATTGATGGAGGCTCTTGCCATCGGATTCCAAATAAACCAAGCAATGGTTCAACTCCTTTTAGACAACGGAGCTGAAGTGAATGTTCAAAATGATGATGGAAACACTGCACTTCATTTGGCAGCCTATTCTGGCCATGGTGAATCTGTTGAACTTCTGATGAAGGCGGGAGCTGATGTTGATATTCAGAATGAAGATGGGGACAAACCTGTGGACGTTATTTGCAAATGCAATTTGGAGTCTTATTGTAGGGACGAATTATGCGGCAAAGGAGAGAAGAAGCGTCTCAAAGCCATTATGGAAGGATAAATTGTCAAAGTGTCCCATTGAAAACACTTCATTTATAAAAATTGGATTTTATATCGGTTCCACCCAAGGGTGTTTTCAAGAATCGATGCATTTGCTGTTTAGAGGATCACCAATTTTTGGGATAGCTGTGGTACAACTTCTGCATTATTATTGACTGGCTATTTTGCATGTTTTTTAATCATTTTGAGATGTTTGATGTTTTTATGTCACGACCAGTGATCATTGGGTCGTTGAATGGTATATTTTAATGAACAATAGTTTGGTGCTTGATGCTTACTTGAATTTGTATCATCAGTTTTGTTGGCATATTTGTTTTTTTTGGGGAAAACGACAAGTGTCTGTAAACTTATGGAGGGCTCAGGATTGTTCGTAAGTTGTCAGGAAATGACAATTTTTGTGAAGAGGGGGATTCGAACCCCCGCGGAATTCTAGGTCGCGACGATCCACTCAAAGGACCCGGTCAGAATTCGTTCCAGTCTGCCTCCACGATAAAATTGAAAACTCACTCCATATATACTGCTAAATTTGTTGGATCCGTTGCTAGCAACTGGTGTCCATCGCACTTGCATGGCTTTGCATCTTATTATGGGGTGCCGAGTTTGCAAGCCTGTACCGGCCCCTGCGGTGTCACATGGTCGTTTGAAACATACTTTTCCAGCTGAATGCTCGCTATTTATTTCAGCTCGAAAAAAGTAGTTTGAGAAATCCAACCTAACTAGGTTATAACTAACGTCAGTGTAGGAGGTGGTGAGCGTCAGGTGAGAACCTCGCCAAGGGTCGAAGTGAAGTGAGGCCAAGCGGTGGCGGACCTAAAATATTTTAGGTCCGATTAATCGTTGGGCGACATTTCAGTTCATCAGCACCCGTCAGGTTGGTGCAACCAATCGGGATCCCCACACCACCAAGGTATTTCTCGTTCCCCTTTGCTCAATACCGAGTGCCGGCCAAGTGGTGGTTTCAATCTCCGAAAGGGCCTCAAAATGTTGCCCATGCTGATTAAAAATAATCAAAAAATGGTAGTGCAGTTGGAGCTATGGGAATTTTGTTTTTTTTGGGGGGGGGGGGTTGTGAGACTTCATAGTAACAGAAAAACAAAACAAGGAAAGAGGGGCGTTGAAAAAAAGAAAAAAGGAATGTCGTTTTATGAACATGGAACGAGGGTGGATTCCCTTTGTGGCGTTTTGTTTTCCACCAATGTAATTTATGTTTGTTTGTTTGTTTGTTTGTTTGTTTGTTTGTTTGTTTGTTTGTTTTTATTTGGTTTTTGTTTTTTTAATTAGAAAAATATATTTTTATTTGGTAGATAGCCCAAGCATAACTCCGTTGAGAATAGATCTCATCATCTCAAACAGGGAGCAAAGAGCGCTGCGCCTGCCACCTCCCACAGCAAACACATCAAATCAATTCACAGCAGGACAATACGTCAGTCGATGACAGCCAAGCGATCAAGCCTCCAGGTTACCTTTGACTATGGGTTCCGACCATTATATAATGATATATCTGAGTTAATCTCTCCACTGTAGGCATTCTCATCAATAGAAAGAGTAATAGGGTGCTCTGGCAGCAGGTTATTCAGTGTGTCCAGCAGAAATTGGGTTGCCATATCTTAGCATGCGTGTGGGCTTCTGCAGATAGCCATGTAATTTGATGTTTGTTTGTTTGTTTGTTTGTTTGTTTGTTTGTTTTCAGATAGCTGTGTGATAAAAGCAAAATGCGAATCTGAGTCAGTGATCTGGAGCTTGCCATCCCCTTCCAGGCTACCTCATACATGACAAGACATGTGCATGTCAGAGACGTCTGTGCATCGCCTGAGAAAACCCTGGGCGTCACCTACTTACGTTATGATCATGTACCAGACCTAAGTTAAAGACAGATCATGGTACAGCAAAAATAAAAAATTGCCCTTGTTCATGTATGAAACACATATTCACTTCGAGCAAGAAGGTCAATGGGTGGGGGGGATTGTCCCTCCATCCTCGACGGTATTTGTTCATCCATACACGTCGGACTTTTTTTTTTTCCTTTTCCTTTGTCCAAATTCCTTCCAAAAAAATAAACAAACGAACATGATTACATGCGCAGATAGCAGTGAAACACAGAGCCCACCCACCACCTAAAATTCTCAGCAGGACAATACGTGTGCATGTCAGAGACGTCTGTCGATCTCCTCGAAACGCACCAACGAAAGAAAAAGGGACAGTGAATAAAAGTAATATTTCGGTTGGTTTTTGGAAGCGACCAAGGCTCCAAGGTACCCTGGAAGTATTAATGTACCCTGGAAGTAATGCCACTGTACCCTGGGACCGTGCTGGTGTGGCGGCAGTCATTAGGGAAGGGGCGAACCCACCCAGCCACCATCCAACAAAGTGCTATCCTCTTTTCGTTGTTTCTGATCAGTTTGGAACTCGGTTTTGCAAACGGGGGAAAAGGGTTATCCTGTATTGAATATCTATTGTTTTTTGAACGCGTTGACGATGCTCTCCATCTTGATCGTATGGGCCCTGTGGTACTGTTCCGAGGCGACGCTTTCGTATACTGCACCGATAGGTGGGTCGATCCACAGTGGCGTCTCATGAATGCATTCATATGAACGGAGCCATTCTGCGGGTCTTGACGCAATCGCCTGCGTAGTCCTAGGGAAAAGCTTTGGAAGCATGGTTGGTGTGGTGGTTTTGTGTTGTTTTTCGAAGTTCAAGTCGGGGGTAGGGTTGGTGTTCTTCGACCAGGGGTGGCTGACTTTTGAATTCGCATTGATTTCGCAGGCGCGGCGGCTGGCGGTGACCCTCGGCAGGTGTGATCATATCCATTCAAATTTGAGTTGACGCAGTCCCGGTTTTCGATTGGGTGATGAGATGATGTCTTGTTACAAAGCGACGCGCAACGGGTGCATGCTGGTAGCTGGGCAAGGGTCGACCATTCGACTCGGAAGGTGCTGCAGGAGGGTGAGGAGGAGGATTTGTTTCTTTGGATCCGCGAGCTTGACGCTGAGTATCTTGAGAGACGCAAGCTTGATGTGGGTGAACTTTAGGCAGTAGGCAGCGGTATTTGGGGGGAGGGGGGGAGCAATGCCGAGACAGTTCAATCGGTTGTAGGAGATCAACAACCAGTGAAGGCAATTTTTAAATTGTTCAAAAGATACTGGCAAGACACGAAGAAAATACCCAGTTGGCTGACAGTCTGTGGTGTAGATTCATGCATGCACGTAGTAATCATCATTTGACAGTGGAGCTTTGTTCATTTTTTTTGTACATTTGATTCTCTGCGTCATCGTTTTATCGTAAGGGATGGAATGGTCAGAGGTGCCATCGCAGCAAGGGCTGGAAAGCTTGAACGATGGGTTGAATGCTTTTTTTCACGTTTCATGCTTTCACTCCTGCACTATCCTCTTCTAGACAACCGAAGAGATTTGTTTTGAATGGTTGCTATCCTTTGTCAGACCTGTGTGTTTTTTGTTTTGTTTTTTTGGAATGACAGGCAAAATGTCGGAACTGCAACAAACTGAATGAAGCACTTTTCAATGCAACTCTTGCAGACGACTCAGTGAAAGTTGAGGTATTTATATCATGAGCTACAGTTTTATATTCAGTTTTTAGGAAAAGAAGTGAAAACATGTCTTTGCAAAAAGAAAAACATCATGATCGAGTTTGTTGCAGGAGCTTCTCTCAAAGGGCGCTGATCTGAATGAAACAGCATCGAAGGAGGGGGATAGTCTACTTCATGTTGCGTCTTGGGAGAATGCTTCGGACATTGCTAAAATTCTTATTGCAGCAGGTAACTCTAATCATGAAAGATGTTCAAGGACACACAAACCCCATTTCAATTTTTCATTATTTTTTTTATCGAATCGTACCCCCCCACACACACTTCTTTTGCTTCTATTTTACGACTCGAAAGAAAAAAATGGTTGCGCATGATGAAATTGTGGCAATACAGTATGATCAGGAGACTATATATATACGTGCCAGCCATATTAGAAAACTTATAATTTCCAAAAAACCTCCTCTTGGGATTACAAATTTTTTATACATTTGCAAAAAACCTATATATATAATTTCTCTTACAACTGCTTGAGAACTTGATGCAGGGGCGAATATTGATGCACAAAATGACGATGGCAAAACTCCGTTGCACCTGGCTGCAGAATATGGTCACTTAGATGTTGCTGAGATTTTGGTCATAGAAGGTAGTGCGTGCAGAAAAGCAGTTCTTTTTATTGCCTGTTGATGTGAAGTAATTTGCACTTCTATTTGCACCACAAACTAAGTATTATCTGGATCTTGAGGGTTGATCATTGTCTCTTGCAGGGGCAAATGTGGATTTCAAAGATGAGGATGAAGGCACGCCATTGATAGATGCATCACATTTCGGAAGATTGGAGTTGGTTGAGTTTCTCCTGGAATCCGGTACTCACAAGAGGGGTTTCTGACCACCTTTGTAATCTGAAGCAGATGTACTTATATATGTATGAAAACGTCTGATTTTTTTTGTTGGAGGGGTAATGCTATGGATATTGAAGAGAGAGGGGGTGAGGGGGACCTTGATAATTTTTGTACATTTATTCACCAACAGAGAGATTTTTTTCTGGTTGAAATGAAAAGATCCTGGAGCCACCACCACCGCCTCCTTTCTACTTTCTGAGCTGGATTTATATCAGGTCTTCTTCTTAGTTTCCATGATTGACATGGAATAAGTTTTCTTTCAAAATTAAACCAACACTAAAAAAAAAAAAAAATCCTTGCTTAGAAAGGGTCCATTTAACTGCATAACATAGCGTTTCGTGTATATAGAGTTAGAACTGGTTGCCCATGGCTATGTGCAGAAAAACGTATATAAAAGAGAAAAATCAATGTCCTGGTGATTTTTAGAGGGTTGAAACATGTGCTTCCTATATTTTTCTTCAGGGGCTGATGTTAATGCACAGACGGATGTTAACACCACTGCTTTGCACTGGGCTGCATCGCGTGCCTCTGTAGACGTTGTAATCATTTTGATCAAAGCAGGTGAGTGCTTCAAAGGGACCGCCATCACGTTCTGTTCAATTTATTTCCATGATGCTCTCACACACAGTTCAAGTGTACTTTCCTCGAAAACAAACAATATAGAAAAGAATAAAAAAATTTAACGCTTATCATGAAGCCAAGTGTTTTTTTCTTCAGGGGCAAGTCTGGATTCGAAGGATCATATTAGAGAGACTCCTTTGTTGCTGGCAGCACAGAAGGGAAAAGTGGAGGTCGTTGAGGAGCTCGTTGAATCAGGTGCTTTTGGCACCTCCTGCTTCATTTTTGGGTTCCACTCTAATTTCAATATGCTGAAAATATAGGGGGGGGGTCTGACAAATTTCTACATGCTGAAATCAACGGTCATGCAAAGTTAGGGTTGGAGGTTATCCGCTTCAAGATAGTAACGATTGAACTGCCATGCGTTGTGATGGCAATTGCTGATTGTGTTGTTTTCCAGGTATTGTAAAGGGCCCAAGTTGGAACTTCATGACGTCACGACAGTATATCGATGGCCATAGCAGCTGTGGATTTTTAGCTTTTGTGAATTTATTGATTTGGGCTCCAAGCATGCACGTGTTGTCAGGAATAATCATCACTCTGCTGTCTTGCAGGGGCAAATATTGACGCGAAAAATAATCAAAATGACACTCCATTGCATCGTGCTGCCCAAGAGGGTCGCTTGGATGTTGCCAAGGTTTTGATTAAAGCAGGTGATGAATGGGGATTCTTCCCTGTTTTTGCATTGGTGATTTGACATAAATTGTTTTGTATCCATCATCACACTCGGTGTTATGGGTCTTCAGGTGCAAACGTGGATGCAAAAGATGATCTTGGTCGCACCCCTTTGATAGTAGTAGCATCACTTGGGCGCGAAGTGGAGTTGGTGGAGTATCTGTTGGACTCAGGTGTTCTTGGCATACCTTTTGCTGAATGTGCAAGCTAAGCAACTCACTTTCACTACTACAATCTTCATAAAAGTTCGTTAAAAACAATCCAGTTATTAGATTGTAGCAAACGAGATGCTCCATTTCTTTACCCATTTGACTCGCTACTGGAGAGAATAAATTATGCTTAGGATGTCAGTGGTGAAAAATTCAATGGAGTTTCATTTTGTAAAACCATAACTTAGACCTTGCTGAGATATCGATGGCAGGAAATCATGATCACTCATATGATGGGTTGGGCTGTTTTTCTTGGGGCAAAATATAACGCAAATATAGAAAGAGAAGTAATCTTTAAAGATCATTTTTTCAAGTTTGCACGCTGGTTATTGTGTGGAATTAGGTGGTGCTGAATTTTAGTCCACCTTTTCTCAATTCGTTTTGCTCCACACTTCTGCTGGAGTGTCGATTGTGTTTATCCCAAGTTTTGCATGTCAGTTGGACTCTGGAGTGTTAGTATGTTTGTAAACAATGTTTGGGTGCTGTTTGCAGGTGCAGACATAACTGCCCAAGATGATGACGGCGAAACAGCATTGATAAAGGTTCTTGACACCTGGAAAAAATTAAACCAAACACTGGTTAAACTCATTTTAGACGATGGAGCTGAAGTGAACTTTCAAAATGATGATGGAAACACTGCACTTCATTTGGCAGCCTATCATGGGCATGGTGAATCAGTTGAACTTTTGATGGAGGCAGGAGCTGATGTTGACATTCAGAATGAGTTTGGGGACAAACCTGCGGATGTGATTTGCAAATGCAAGTTGGATTGTGGGGAAGAAGCATGTGGCAAAGGGGAGAAAAAGCGTTTGAAAGCCACTATGCAAGGTTAATCTGTCAAAGTGGCCCGTTGAAAACACTCATTCATAAGACTGGATATAACATCGATTCCTGAGGTGTTCAAAATCGATGTGTCTGCTGGGTTCACCACAAGTTTTGGGATAGCTGTGGTACTGCGTTACTATTGACTGGATTGTTTTAATTTTTTTTTTTCATTTGGAGGTGTTTCATGTTTTTCTATCTGGGCACAATGTAATTGATGTTTGTTTGTTTGTTTGTTCTGTCTGGGCCATTTGTCATTGGGTCTTTTAATGGCATGTAAGAGGGAGCGTGTTGAGCGGCTTGCACGCCAGATGCATATTGCTGAAGGTGTCAAATCCCAATATGTTGGTTACACCCGTCTTGCGATGCTTCTTAGAGCTTGGAACAGTTGGGAAAGGTCGGGGGTTGAGGTCACAACCAAGGGGCATCACAGTTCGTGGGATACGATCAAACTAACATTGTCCACGTTTGGAAAAGGAGTCCAAAAGACGATCTGTACTTTTGTTGCTAGCATATGCTCCATGCATGGAGCTCAATGGAGTAATTGTGGGTTAAGGATTGATTTGAAAATCAACATGGTTCACAGAAAGACACATAGGCCTTGACATCAATCATTGATGGTAGTTAAGATGATTTTATCGGGCCCTCTTTTGATGAGGGTTAAAAATAAAACAGATAGCAATAAGCCCCATCCGACTGCAGAGAACGAATTCCCGAAAGCTGGGAAAGAAGAACCAATCCCAAAGCCAAATCTTCTCCCTCTTCACCACCCCAAAACAAGATAGCCACGATGAGCTCTTCGATGTCGTCCGTAACTTGCGGAACATATAACATATAACTTTTCTCCCTTTTCTTGCTCCAAAAGAGACACCAAAGGTGGTAGAAACACGAGTAGTAGTACTTTCCTGGTGTTTCCCTTTTCTTCAGGGGGTCTCACTGATTTGTTTTTCATAAGTAATTGAAATACACAGTGTGTTCGTTTCTTTACAGTGAATTTGAAGGAAAATTTATGCATTTCTTTTTATGGTGGTCTAGGACAACTATCCTGGAATGGATGTGACCGCATTGGTCTTGGGGTTCCCACTATGGGTTGAACCCGGCCCGCATGAGCCATACGTGCATTGCTGATCAAAAAATTAAAAGAGGTGGTGGCTTCATGCAGGCGAACTTTAACATGAACACCTCATTCAGGGGTGCGACCTGGAACAAAAAACTGCACCAATGATCCTACTGAATGGCGGACTCACCATGGTGGTGCGCTAGGAGCGGCTGCAGACCTCGAGGGAATGGGCACCGTACTGGCTCACGGTGTCACCCAGGGATATCGCATTCCCTCGAGGGAGCTCGCCTCTTGCTCAACACTCGGGCTTTGGACGACACGTCAGGCATCGAATCACGTACTCCTCTCGTTTTCCCTGTGCTCAGACTCCCCCCAAACCAAGATCCGTTTTATTTGGCTGCAACCAGAAAAAGAATTTGCTATCTTAGAAGAACAACACAGGAGTGCAGTTACTCAATCCAAACGGATGGTGTGCACACGATCTCGCACCGTGTGAGATGCTTCAAAAACAACACAACATTGAAGTTTGAGCTACATGGTGCATTCATTCTTTTTGTTCCCCACTCGAAAAGAGCTCCCTCAAAGTCGTTTGCTCTTTTCAAGGCCCACCGCACCTGTGGCTGTGGTCTTTTCTCCAGCTTTCTAGAGCCCGTGCATCCCTACAAGTCGAACTGCGAATCCTCTACGCAGAACGCCTGTCCCGCAGGGCCATCATTTGGTCCTGCAGAGTGTTTTGATGACTTTGAAGGCGTTCCAGAACCCTGGCCACCTCCATTCTCAGTTTTGCGCTCTCTTGCGCTTTCTCCTGCGCGACAGCTTTGAGACGGATGGACTGCGTTGTACTGGCACGAGAGGCCCTGCGTCATTTTTGGCGACATCTTTCGTTGGCTTTCCTGGTGCGTACGTGCGTGCGTGCGTGCGTGCTTGTTTGCTCTTGCTGTAGGCGGAATGATGCTAGGTTTTCCGCGCATGCAGGGTTCCCTTTTGTACTTCTGTGGCGTTCACACTTTCACACATCGCGCGAGGTGGTTCCTGTTTCGACAGGCGCTTGACCTGTCCAAGACAGGTAAACTTCTGTCTGAAACCGCCGATTTGCACTGTCTGGACCGGTGTTTAACCGGTCTTCGACAGGTTGTGGGCCGGTCTTTGAAAGGTTGTGGGCCTGTCCAAGACCGGTTGTTGTCCTGTCTAAGTCCGGTGAATTTGGCGGTTTGCCTGTCCAAAGCCGGAAATGCCTGTCGAAACCCGTTCCACATTTTCGACAGGCATTTCGGACCGGTCACAACCTGTCCGGTCTTGCAAGGGCCGGCGTTTTTTCGCTGGACCGGACAGGACCGGACAGGTCAGCCGGTCCATGGACAGGTTGGACCGGACCGGACCGGTTTTTCGCTGCCGGTCCGGTCGGGCCCAGGTCTGGTCACGATCGTTGCTGCGGCGAATATGTTCCCGTTGCGTCGCGGAGCCTGAGAGGGTGCATGCACTTGGGTGATTTCTGTCCGTACAAGTGGAGGAACGGTGACTTGGATGCTGACGTCGACCAGTCTGACTTTTTTGCACGCGTTTGGGTGGATTTGGTTCCACACCTGTCGACCCGGGGGTGTAGTGTGGCGAAGATACGAACACTGGTTCGTAACAATGCAGGAAGGATATCGAGATAGTTACAACTGGAATCTCAGTCCTTTTGTATCTAAACAGAGTCGATAAGTCATGCTAGATCTAAGTGCAAATCCCCCGAGGTCCATAGACCTTCAACAGAATATGTGCCAGACGCGTGTCCCACACGCGAGGTGAGATCAAGGGCTCCCAACGTCCCATGTGGACTGCCTTTCAACAATACCCAACGCTGAGCGCCACACTCGAGTTTCGATCCCCGTGCATACGTCCGTCCGTCACTCCGTTGAAGTCATTGATGACGCAGGTCTGCGACGGGTATTGGCCTCGCGGGGAGGCGTGATTTCCGGCGGTTAACGGGCGCCTACGGCGCCCGTTAACCCCTCATGTAAACTGGATATGCAGGGGAGCAACAAAAATGTTGATACAACTAGTAAAGTAAACCCCAAAGTAATATTGTTCATCGCAATGTACCATTCAACTACCCACTGATCGCTGGTCGTGACATAAAAACATCAAAGACCTCCAAATGGAAAAAAACATGCGAAAAATCCAGTCAATAGTAGACAGATATCCCCAAAACTGTGGTGGACCCTAGAAAAAGCAAAGGCCAGAAAATGATGTGCTCTCCAGTGAAAGGGTGTTTTTAATGGGATACTTTTGACAGATTAACCTTCCAGAATGGCTTTCAGACGCGCTTTTTCTCCTTTGCCACATGCTTCTTCCCCACAATCATCCGGCTTGCATTCGCAAATTACATCCACAGGTTTGTCCCCATCATCATTCTGAATGTCAACATCACCTCCCGCCTTCATCAGAAGTTGGATTGATTCACCATGGCCACCTCTGGCTGCAAAATGCAGTGCAGTGTCTCCATCATCATTTTGAACGTTCACTTCAGCTCCACTGTCTAATATGAGTTCAACAATCAGTGTTGCCTGATTTTTGGTGTGAACAACCTTTATCAATGCTGTATCGCCCCAATCATCTTGGACATTGATGTCTGCACCTGTAAACCACCACCAATACTAGATGTATGATTCTCATATAACCCCAGAGCACAGGTACTCCCTGTATGATATGTGGAACTTTGGATACGACACGAGCTCCAGCACCAACCTGGAATGGAGCAAAATGCCTCGAAAAAGGTTCAACAACAGAAATTCATCACCCCCCAATTCCATGCAATACCCACATTACCCCATGAAATACATCAACATAGTTAAAAAACGGGAAAACCCCTTTTTACTTCTTCCAAAAGACTGAAAAAGAGAGAGGCCACACATCAAGCCATACGACACATGGAGGCTACACTGATCTCCTGCCATCAGTGTCCTGGAAAAATTCAAATGATCTTTTCCAGAAAACTGTGAATCAGTTTTTGCTCCTGCAGCGAGTCAAACGAGGCAACAAATGGAATTTTATTTGCCACAAAGAAATCTGTGTCTTTTTTATGAATTGTTGATCTTTGCTGATTTACTACTGTTGTGAAACTGGGAGCTGACTTTTGTACATTCAAAAGGGTCAAGAAGAATACCTGATTCCAAGAGATACTCCATGACCTCTCTGCTTCTTCTTGCTGCTATCATCAAGGGAGTCACTCCTTTTCGAGACTTAAGATTCACATTTGCCCCTGTACATAAGGGGCCAAACCATAATATCAGTCACTATTGACTGTGATGACAGATATGATAATCTGTGTTGGAACACCAAAGACGTGGATAGAAAAGCACACAAGGAGAATCCGCATCACCTGCTTTGATCAAAACTTTGGCAGCTTCCCATTGGCCCCTACTTGCAGCTTCATGCAATGGAGTTTCTTTGACAGCATCCTTTGCATCAATATTTGCCCCTGAAGAAAGAAGGGCGCAGGTGATATGAGTTGTGTTGACTGTGTAAAAGGTTTTGATAATTTCTGTCATCATATGGAGGCAGAACAGAAAAGAACACACATAGAATCTTGTCACCTTCTTTGATCAAAATTTTGACGACATCCACACGACCCCTTTTTGCAGCTCTATGCAATGGAGTTGCATGCCCATTCCCAGCGTTGACACTTGCCCCTGAACAAAAAGATCCTTTGAGTCGCCACCGACTGTGATGATACATAGAATCACGTCTGTCAAAAGTACCAAGCATTGGGCTGTAAAGAACACAGGGATAATCCTTTCAACTGATTTGATCAAAGCTTCGACAACATCCAAATGGCCTTTTCCTGGAGCAAAATGCAATGCAGTTCTAGTGGAACTCGTCCGTGCATGAATGTTTGCCCCTGCAGCATGATCAAGCCGTACGGCTTGATCATCCTTCATGCGTGAAGGATGCATCGCAACACATAGCAGTTAATTTCTATATCAATTTTCTCACTATCTAGTCCTAAAGTCTGACTTCATTTGATGCATTGTACAGTTCTGGTGCCTTAATGGACCAGCATTCGAAATTGGTAACATAACCCCCACATATTTTCAACGCGTTGAAATCGAAAAAATGCAGAGGGTGTGGAATATTTTTCAAGAAGTACCTGATCTCAAGAGATACCTAACTATATCCACGTTGCCCTCCTGTGCTGCAAACAACAATGGGGTTTCCCACTCACGTCGTTGCAAATTCATATTTGCCCCTGAAACCCAACATCAGCGAATCAATAAATGAGAAATCATGCCGAAGAGTCATAATCAATGGGTCTTTTTTGTTTTCTTTCGGATGCATGGGTTACTTGTCATCTCCTATTTAATTTAACTCTCATCCTTTTCCTTTTTTGGTGTTCATTTTTTTAATGAGATTTCCCTGATAGATATATCCACCATAGGTTTTTATCCCCTTTTTTTTCTTTTCTTTGCTTCTTTGTGCTCGGCCGGAAGAGCAGGTAGTTTTGGAACTCTACATGCATTTCTAGTCACCGCCATTTTCCAGTTTGGCTGGATGATTTCCCAGTCCTTTGGGACGCTTCGTTTCTTTTATGGAGGGAAAGTAATGTGTTTCCTTAGGGGCAACCATCAGTTCCCAATTCTATCTATACAGGGATGTATTAATACAAATATTTGGACTCTTGTACAATATGTCACTTGAATTTCTGGTTAGGCTATCGCACATTTCTGCATTTCTGCAATCATTGCAGAAATCCATGATGTATGAAGCTTTGATAACTCCAAAAGCAACAAAAAAAGTCCCAGTGGGCGTTACCTGCTTCGATCAAAAGCTTGGCAATATCCCAGGAACCCTTCCTTGCTGCATCATACAATGCCGAGTTGCCGCCCTCATTCTGAACATCAGGATTTACCCCTGCAACATGACCACTCTTCCTGACTCTGACGCTGACCACAGTGGGGGAGACCTGCGCTTGTCTAAATCCACAGTTGCTCCTGAATGGACACTGCTCGATTGACAATGCTACATAGACTCAACGAAAAGTGATCATCAGACCAGAGTGGGTATTTATTTGAGGTAAATGCCAGGTGACATAAATGAATGCTCTGCCCAAAGACCCCACCACGGAGCTAAAAACGGCATTCGATCAGATCTATGGGGATGCACATATTACCTGCTTTGATCAAGATTCTGGTAACATTCAAGTGACCACTTTGTGCAGCTTTATGCAATGGAGTGTTGCCATATTCGTTTTGTGCATCAACATTTGCCCCTGCAGCCAATACCCAAGAAATTGTAAAAAATACATACAATGTTGATTGAGAAAGGAACATCTCTAGAAATACTACCAATCTGAACATGAAAAAAAGGAAAAAGCCCAGTTTTCCTTGGAAAAACAAACACATACTCCCTGCTGTTATCAAGATTCTCGCAGCTCTCCAGTGACCATTTCCTGCAGCGAGATGCAGTGGAGTGTTGCCATCTTCGTTTTGTGCATCAACATTCGCCCCTGCAATAAACCCTCGGGAAATTTCTTTAGTGTTAAATCTTAACACTCAAGAATCTTAAATCTGTGGTGGTATTTTAAAATTAATCTTAATTGTACGAGTACATGTAAAAATTCTGATTCAACAATTTCCTTATCCGTGGTCACTGTGGGAAATTTTATGTTCTCATATGGGAAAACTAACAGGACCCTGTATCTGTTCAGCTTCAAATTCCATTTATGCACACTTACAACACAGCAGTCGTTGGCATGTGGAGTACGCAAGGCATGAAATATCACATATTTCACATCTGAACAAATTATATCTGATAGTGCAATACACATCCTTGGCAAGAACCATTATTCTCTTTCATTTAGGAAGCTCCAAGAAAGAAAGAATTTAAAAATCACTCCTTGAACTTTTCTGATGACCGACGCAGTCACCTGCTTCAATAAGAATTTCAACAACCACCGAAGTAATATTCCAAGAAGCAAAATGAAGGAGGCTGTTCCCATCCTTTGATGCTGTTTTATTCACATCAGCGCCCTTCGAGAGAAGCTCCTGCAACACAATTGACCATGCCGTTATACTAAATTGGGTTTTTTTCCTCCCATGAAAACTAGAAGATAAGTACCTTCAAACAAAGAAATACCTCGACAATCTCAGGATCACCCTCAAGAGTAGCTTCGAAAAGTTCTTCATTCAGTTCGTCGCAGTTCTCTTGGCATTTTGCCTCCTGCTGTTAGAACAAAACAAATGGATAAGAAAGTTAAAAAAAAAAAAAACAGAGCTTTTACTAAAGAGAAATATGGCCTGAATTGATGCTCACTTCACCTTGGGTAGGTTCTTGGATGACAATGCCGGAGTCTTGGGCAAACCACGCCCTGCACTTGCCTTGAAAAAAATCATAAGAACCACTGACACAAGTCAAACGTACAGAAAATGGATCCAGTCTATCATTCCTAGCACAAAAAAGGGTTAATTTCACCCCCCCCCCCTCGTACCATCGTCTCATTTATCCATTTGCGGAAACTGGTGACCCTGGTATACACACCAGGTTTGTATTTGCCCACGTCTGTCTCACCACAATCCTTTGGACCAAAAGACACAATTCCAACGATCACATCGAACTCCGGGTCGCCTTCAGTTATGTTGTTTCCCCCCTTGGCATCAGCAATCAGCAAGGGGCCTCCAGAATCACCTGGATGTATTTTTTCCACAAAAGCATCACTACCTTCAGGAGGAAATGATATCCGAGGCGTCATGCCATTTTTTTTTTTGAATTGACCAAGAGACTAAGGCCATTTTCATTTTGTACTACTCTGATACACACAGTTTTTTTTCTTTTTTTCAGCCCTTATTGGAGAGCGTGAGTACTTTGTTTACCGTTGCATGTTGCTTGTGAAGTTGCAAATGCACAAAGCATACTTTCTTTGATCTTTGTCCACACATGCTTGCAGTTTTTGTTGCTGACATACTCCAGGCTGTCCGCCATTTGAAGCACTTCTGGCAATGCCCCATACTTGGAAGTTCTTCCCCACCCTAGGGCGACAACGATTTGACTGGGCCCTATAACCTGGTCACTGTGGGGTAACTCTGCCGGCTGTCTGGTGGAGGGCTTCTTGAGCATCAACAGGGCAATATCAAATCCATCTGTGTGGTTCCCAGTGTACTTCTCATGAATGAAAACATCCGCTGCTTTTATGACCTACATTTACAAAGACTACAGCATTCAGGGTGCACAAAAACTGCTGGCCACTGTCAAACCGGGGCTTTCCAGAAGCTGTTTTGCACTGTGTTATTATACACGAGGAGTACCTCTGCATATTCATCATCATTGATTCCATGGGCACCCACATACACGACCGGTGTTGGCCCCACGGAGTCTTTCCCTGTCACGCAGTGGGCTGCCGTCAAGACCCAACTAGGTGCGATCAAGGTCCCTCCACAGCCATGAGCTCGAGAACCCAACATTCTCAAAGAGCAAGCATATGAAAATCTTCCTTCAGGAGCATCTTGCGCCCCCTGCACACATAATTGCAGACACTTACTCCACCATTGTGATCACAGTCACAAAAACTTTCCTTAACAAATAACGAATGAGCAGCATTCCATGTGTAACGCCACAAAATCCACGATGGATGCTCTTTCCTTGATCTCCTCCCCAATTAAACTTTCTATAAAATCCCCCGCAAAACCAACAGCCACGCCACCCACAACAAGATACGCATCCTCCTCCTGTAGCAGCTTCCGAATCGAAGGATCGACCCCTGCCCAACCCTCAACATACACAGCTTCAGGCTCTCCCTGTAACAAGATATCAGATCAATCAATAATCAATCAAAATCAAAACAATCGAAAATCGGGACCGCAGCAACTCAGATTCGAATGAATACTGTGCTACACCTGCCAAGAATCGCCGCCAGCCGCCGCCGCGCCTACGGAATCAAAGTGAATTCAAAATTTTGTACTTATGTCACAAGGAGCTCTGTGCGCCCAGCCATCACCCAATCACCCAATCTACCATCCCAGTTGATGAACCCTACCCCTCACTTGATTTTCACAACACGACACCACCCATGCGCCGCAAAGCTCAAACGCCTTTTCCCATCTTTGCGTTAAGATCGCAAATTGCAATTGGCTGCATCCAATGGGTTGAACTCACTGTGGATCGGCCTACCTATCGCGGCAGCATTCGAAAGCCTTCCCTGGGAACAGTAGCAGAGGGTCCATACGATCAAGACGGAGAGCATCGCTGTGCTTGTATATTATATCCCTCCTTCCCCTGTTTTCGAAACCGAGTTTGGAACTCTAAGACGGCCAAGAAAAAACGCTCGCCCTCGGCCAGGGACGCTCTGTTTCGTCCTTCGACACAACCTTTTCGCTTTCACTGGCGGGTGAATTTGTCGTCCCGGCGACACCTTGGAGACACGGTCACTTCAATCTTCAAATATCTAGGTTTCGTTTTCTTGTTTGGGTGTTCCCATTAGAGACGATCAAGTCTTCACAGAAATCCACCCAAAACGAACTTGAACGGTGGATGCGCACGGAAATTGCTTGGTGTTCGACACGATCAGGTCCAGAGCAAGTGGGTGCGAGGATCGAGGAATTCAGCACAGAGCGAACGAAAAAAAAAAGTCTGATGCGCATTGATGAAAAATAGCATCGATTCCTGAGGTGTGCAGAATCGATGCGTTTGCTTTTTCTTGGGTCCACTACAATTTTGGGGATATATGCAGTGCAATATCTACATATATATAGATATTTATCATGTTGATTGGCATGTGATGAACAGCATTTTGTTGGTTGCACTTGTATTGATAGTTGTGTTGCCTCAATGCATGTAATTGATGTTTGTTTGTTTGCCCCCATGCATATCTTGATTTTTGGGAAAAACGATAATTGATGTAAAATTTTGATGGGATCAGTGCGGGCTGATGGAAATGGGTTTGCCATTTTTGGTGTCCTGACCTCATCATTCCGGTGTGGTCGAACAGGGATCCCTGGTTCTGAATCTGTGAGCTGTTTTGCACTGTTTTTTAATCTTGCCGTGAGAAAAGGCAAGGGTATCATCCGGTTTGTCTCCATGATTCTTTGCCAAATATTTCATATTTCTCATCCTGTCGGATTTGGGGCTATTAACCCATTGCAATAAGGCAAAGTTTTGAATCCCATCCACCAGTCAGTTGGCTACATGGGAAATGTGAAACACTGGAGACTATGCACCAAAAATCCAAAAAAACTCCACGAGCAGTCTCTTTTCGCTTGTCCACATCCTCCGTTTCGATCTACCAAACCAACAGGAAACGTCATGCACACACGTTGCCTTCGAAGGAATTCCTGGCCATGGACAACATTTTCAAGATTGAAGCCATCACTTGGCTAGCACTAAATCTTGAGCAAAAAAGAGAGAAAAATACCTTGGTGGTGTGGTGAACCCGAGTGGATGCACCAAGCTGACGGGTGCCTTTGTCTGGCCTAACTTCACTTCGATTCTTGGTCTTGCCTGACGTTCACCGCCTCCCACAGTGGCCTCCATTAGGTTGGCTTTCTCCAAGTACTTTTTTTCGAGCTCAGCAAATAAGCGAGCATTCAGCTGGAAAAGTGTGTTTCAATTGAAAACGGGCGTTCGATACCCCAGGGGCCATTGAGCCGCAAAAATGGCCTGCCGAGTTGGCATCCCAAAACACGCGAAGTCATGCAAGTACCATGTGGGCCAGCCATCAACTCGTCTCAGAAGAGCTGGTCCTATTTTGGAACAACGATGAAAACGAAGGTGTGAGTCTTTTTTGTTTCACGGATGCAACGAATTTAGCAGTATATATGGAGTGAGTTTTCAATTGTATCGTGGAGGCAGACCGGAACGAATTCTGACCGTGTCCTTGGAGTGGATCGTCGAGACCTAGAATTCTTCTGGGGTTCGAATCCCCCTCTTCGCACAAATTGTCATTTCCTGACAACAAACCGACAATCCTGCTCGAGTGTATGGTCCGTACGTCGTTTCTCTTTCATTTGGAGGTCCTTGATGTTTTTATGTCGCGACCAGTGATCGTTAGCTCGTTGAATGGTACATTGCGATGAACGTTTTTTTGTTGGTTGATTTTTACTCGTGTCAACAGTTGCGTTGCTCCGGTGCATGTCTTTTTGCAGGGGGAAAATGATAACTGTATGGGAAATGATGGAGGGCTCAGTGGAGGCTGACGTTTGGAAGCTGAGACGGGCACAGTAAAGATTCAAACTTGGTTGGATCGTCCGGATGGTGCGCCTTTTTTCAGTGAAATGGAGGTTACTTTAGTATACTGGGAAGCAAAAGACTCTTGGAGGTGACACGCCATCTGTGCTATGCAACATCACTTCAGCTCCGATGTCCAAAAAGAGTTCAACCAGTGTTCGGTTTACTTGGTCTGTGTAAAGAACATTCATTAATGCTGTTGTGCCATCATGATCTTGGGCGTTGATATCTGCACCTGCAAACAGCCCCCCAAGAATTGTTTACAAACATATTAAGACTCCAGAGTCCAACAGACATGCTGGACTTGTGCGTGTCACATGACCGACATTGCAGCACAAGTGTGGAGCAAAACAAATTGAGAAAAGGTGGACACCCGTCTTGCGATGCTTCTTAGAACTTGGAACAGTTGGGAAAGGTCGGGGGTTGAGATCACAACCAAGGGGGCATCACAAATAGGATACGATCAAACTAACATTGTCCACGTTTGGAAAAGGTGTCCAAAAGACAATCTGTACTTTTTTTTGCTCCATGCATGGCGCTCAATGGAGTAATTGTGGGTTAGAGATTGATTTGAAAATCAACATGGTTCACAGAAAGACACATAGGAGGGCCTTGACATCGATATTAGCTCAGAGGATTTGATCGGGGCCCTCTTTTGAAGGGGGTTAAGCATACAAGAGACTTCTTCCACAGATCCGAAGCAAAATAAAACAGATAGCAAAAAGCCCCATCCGACTGCAGAGAACGAATTCCCGAAAGCTGGGGCAACAAGAACCAACCCAAAAGCCAAATCTTCTCCCTCTTCACCACCCCAAAACAAGATAGCCACGATGAGCTCTTCGGTGTCGTCCGTAACCTACGGCACATACCTGGAATTATTTATCTAACATATACTTTTTTTCCCTTTTCTTGCTCCAAAAGAGCACCAAAAGTGGTAGAAACATGAGTAGTAGTGGCCTGGTGTTTCCCTTTTTTTCAGGGGGTCTCACTGATTTGTTTTTAATAAGTGATCAAAAAACACAGTGTGTTCGTTTCTTTACAGTGAACTTGAAGGAAAATTTATGCATTTCTTTTTATGGTGGTCTAGGACAACTATCCTGGAATGGATGTGACATTGTACTTGGGGTCCCCACTATGGGTTGAACCCGGCCCGCATGAGCCATATCTGCATGGCGGCATCATGCAGGCGAACTTTGACATGAACATCTCATTCAGGGGTGCGACCTGGAACAAAACACAGCACCAATGATCCTACTGAATGGCGAACTCACCATGGTGGTGCGCTAGGAGCGGCTGCAGACCTCGAGGGAATGGGCACCGTACTGGCTCACGGTGTCACCCAGGGATATCGCATTCCCTCGAGGGAGCTCGCCTCTTGCTCAACACCCGGGCTGTGGACGACACGTCAGGCGTCGAATCACGTACTCCTCTCGTTTTCCCTGTGCTCAGACTCCCCCCAAACCAAGATCCGTTTTATTTGGCTGCAACCAGAAAAAGAATTTGCTATCTTAGAAGAGCAACAGGAGTGCAGTTCATCAATTCAAACGGATGGTGTGCACACCATCTCGCACCGTGTGAGATGTTTCAAAAACAACACAACATTGAATTTTGATCAAAATTCATGAACCATGTAGCTCATGAGCTACATGGTTCATTCATTCTATTTGTTCCCCACTCGAAAAGAGCTTCCTCAAAGTCGTTTGTTTTTTTCAAGGCCCACCTCACCTGTGGCTTTGATCTTTTCTCCAGCTTTCTAGAGCCCGTGCATCCCTACAAGTCGAACTGCGAATCCTCTACGCAGAACGCCTGTCCCGCAGGGCCATCATTTGGTCCTGCAGAGTGTTTTGACGACTTTGAAGGCGTTCCAGAACCCTGGCCACCTCCGTTCTCAGTTTTGCGCTCTCTTGCGCTTTCTCCTGCGCGACAGCTTTGAGACGGCTGGACTGCGTTGTACTGGCACGAGAGGTCCTGTGCAAGGAGTACACGTCTCGTGTGATCTCTTCGACGCCGATCCTCGCAGTGTCCCTCTCGAGTGTCCTTTGCTTCAATACCACTTCGAGCTTCTTGTTGCTGCATTGTTGTTCGTAGAGTTCTTGACCCTTAGCTCTCATCTCATCCTCCAGTCGCTCCCTTTGTGACAAATGCCTCCGCAAGGACTCACGAGCCTCCCTCACGTTGTGCCCTAGGGCGTCTTGTCGCTGCTTGGTCGTGTTCAAAGCCTTCTGAGCGTCCCAGACTGCTTCCTCGAGGTAGCGACATGTGTTGTGTGTTTTTGCTAAAACACTATCCCTGACCCCCTCAATGTCCTTCGTCACATCTTTGAGGAGAGCCGCCTCAGAAGCCTCGCTCTGCAGCTCGCTTTCGCACCTTCCCCTCATGGCTACTATTTTTTCTTTTAGCCTTCCACACGTGGCTTCACGTTGGTCTCTTTGAGCTCTCAAACTCCCCACGCATTTTTTCAAGCCGTCCCTTGTGTTTTCAAGGTTTTGGCCCCGCTCCTGCTCTTTTCTGAGCTTGAAATGAAACCCTTGCGCAATTGCCAGTTGCTCACGAAGACTCTGAGCAACCTGGAACGTTTGTTTTTTGAGCTTGTGGACTTTTGCCACCAGGAGGCTTTTGATGCTGTCGACGTTGCTCATCTGTGCGGAGCTTTCAGGGTCGAGATGGCCGTCGAGAGTTGGGGGTCCACGTTCGAGTTGGCGAAAGCACGGCGCCGTCGTAGGTATCGTACAAAAAATTAACTACAGTGGTACCCCGATTTAGTGCCGCTCGATTTAGTGCCAACCCCGATTTAGTGCCGCTTTTTTCGGCTTGTCACGACTTTTGACGTCTCCAATGACGATTATCAGATTCAACAGTGATTTCGGTGATTCTGCTCATATGGGGCAGTGTCTTACACACAGAGTTGTGCCGAAGTCGTTTTTGCGACAACGACAACGGCCGTTAACGGCGTTAACGGTTAACGGTCGTTGTCGTTTTCGCAAAAACGACGTCGGCACGACTCGAAAAAAGAATTTCAATGATGTGATGTGACTGCTATAACAAGCAGCCACCAAAGCGCGAGCGAACTCCGCTATTAAGTGACTGTGGTTTGATGCTGGGTGGCTTCTTCGCGTGTAATTATGTTATGTTATGTTATGGTTTGATGCTGAGTTGTGCGCCGTTGCAACGGCGCACAACTCTGCTTACACATTCATATACGTCGCTAGATATTGTTAAACATTTTTCTGGTCGACTGAAGAAAATCCACATTGTGTCATGACGTAAAATAGTGTTTGTATCAGAAACAAAACAGAAAGTTCACCCCCTAGAAGAGACAAAACAAAGCTTTTAAAAAGCCCTCTAGGTTTCCTATCACCAAATCCACAATCCTGCCACCTTCACATTAAGCTAAATTCTTGAACACTCTGATGAAGGGTTTTCTCAAGGGTGCAATGATTATTCGACACCGGCGTTTGTTCTCGCTCTTATAATTGTTGCAATTGAGATCAACACATGTACGTCTGACAATTTTTATTCTTTCCTCTGGTGGACAAGAGTAAAGCCCATAAACTTCGTTTCACAGAACACAAGACACACTGAGACTTGCCACACTGACATCTGGTAGAGGAAAAATGCGTCAAATTTGACTTTCAGCGTGTTTGTCGTGCGTTCCGTGATTAGTGCCAACCCCGATTTAGTGCCGCCTTTTTCGGCTTGTCACGGGGCGGCACTAAATCGAGGGAGCACTGTAGTTTCGAGTGCTGTGGACAAATACAAATAGTTGGCGGTTGGTGAAATACTCACTTGGATTCGAGTGAGAAAAAGTCATTTGCAAATGTGACTACAATTGTGTGAGGCCAACTGTAGTGCAAACATAACCGCCACACATTGAGCGCGCTGACTCATGGATTTGGCGAATTGAGCAATTGGCAGTTAGACGCCACCGCTGCGAAACGCTGCGTGAGGACAAGAGTTTTGTCTATATGATTACATTCGTTGCTTGTTCTCACTTCGAATAATCGACTTTGCTCAAAGAAACCGCTCAACACTCATAAAAAAATCCGGTCCTATCGAAAAACACAATCCATAAAAAACACAGCCCTCCACAGTTTTTTTTTACAATCACCTTCACTCCTTTATCTTTCACCCCCAGTCTCTAATCCTTTTTCTTCCCTTTCCTTTTCAGTTCAACATTCAGTCACCTTCACCAAGGTCGATACTTTCAAAACAAAATCAACCCTCCCTTCAACTTGACGGTTTTTCCTCCCTGAATCCCCTAAACAAAAGTTTCGGAAGTTTCAGTTCCTTGGCTTCTCAGCCCTCCACCCCTCTTCTTCACCACATTGCCCAACCCCTAGCCAGAGCATCCATTCTAGAGGAGGGGGGCACTGAGAATTCCAGTACCAAGGTCAACCTAAGATTTTGCCTTACACATGCAGACCACCACTGGTTATTCTTCAAGAAATTCTCCATCAACAGCCCCCCTTACCCCACCAAGAAAAAGATCATCCCCAACTTCCCCAAAAAAAAAACCGAAGCAACAACCATCAACACCACCCATGGCGTTTTTAACATGAAAGGCCGCTTCTTTGGGATGCCCGCAAGTAGAGGGTGGGGCAGCTTTGGGGGAGGTCACCAGCAGCAGCGATCGAAGGGGATCGAATCGAATTGCGGACGTTGCTTGCTGGGCGATTGGAAACGCCGCCACCTTGTACAACGACATGTCGATCACGACTTCGGGAGCCGTCGAGCCCACTCTTTCGGCGACATATCAGCGACAGAGGGTGCGGCAGAACACTTTCACGTAAAATAGAAAAAAAGAGACTTTCTCAGCGAGGAGGAGAGGGTTGTTTGTGTATTCACGCCCCACATTATACCCACGATGTTGCACTGGAGATTGCAGATGTTCCATCACTCAAGACCCTAACGCCACATCATATTCACATGTTGCAAGGACTGTCCTATCCAACACCTCGGATCGAGGACACTGTGCTTGGGAGCCCACACAGGTTCTATCGCAACCAAAGACCAAACACAAGTCCAAACAATGAATGTGATACCACTGTACCTCTGGAAGTAATGGCACTGTACCAGTGGGGCGACAGTCGCCAGGAAGGGGCGAACCCACCCACCGATTAGCGAAGCGCACAAAAGGCTCAGTCTGCGATGAAAACAACAAGCAGTTTTTGACCTCCCCTTTTCGTTGTGGCTCATCAGTCTGGTTCTTACAACGGGGGAAAACGGTTATCGCGTATGGGATCTGTACAGACAAGCACGGTGTTTCTGAGCGGGTTCACGATCCTCTCCGTTTTGATCGTATGGACCTTGTGCTGCTGTTCCCAGGGAACGCTTTCGTATGCTGCACCCACAGGTGGGTTGATCATATCAGATGTGGAACACTGTACAGTGGGGGATCCCCGATGCATTCATATGAACGCATCCATTCCGCTGTCTTGATCGTCTGCGTAGCCCTGGGGAAAAGCTTTGGGACGCATGGTTGGTGTGGTTGTGTTGTGTTTTTTGCGATGTTCGAGTCGGGTTTGGGGTCGCCAGGCTGCTGAATTTAGGGGCCGGGGGGGGGGGAGGGGGGCTGTTTCACAAAATTTTGAATTCGCATCGATTCTGTAGGCGCGGCGGCTGGTGACGACGCTCGGCAGGTGTGATATTTTCCATCCAAATTTGAGTTGGTGGAGTCCCGGTTTTCGATTAGGTGATGAGCTGATATCTTATAAAAGGGCGATGCCGAAGTGGTTGGGAGCCGGGCAAGGGTCGACTATTCGACCCGGAAGCTGCTGCAGGAGGAGGAGAATGAGTTTCTTGAAAACCGCAAGCTTGATGTGGGTGTACTGGCAGTGATATTTTGGGGGTTTGTCCAGAAAGTTCGGTTGATTGTGGGGGGGTTGGAGATCAAGAACTAATTAAGCCCAACTTTCTACACACAGTTGGCTGAAAGCCTTTGGTGGATATTCATGCATGCATGTAATATTCATCCCACAGTATGTTCAGATTTTTTTTGTATTTGATCCTCTGCGCAGCAAGGCGCCTTCAATTTCAAAATAAAGAATATGAAGAAGAAATTTGTTTTGAATGCTTGTTCTGCTTTGTCAGACCTGTGTTTTTTTGTTTTTCTTAAATTGACAGGCAGAATGTCGGAACTGCAACAGACTGAGTGAAGCACTTTTCAATGCGACTCTTGAGGGCGACTCAGAGAAAGTCAAGGTACTCCTATGATCAACTGCAGATTTCTTTTTTTTTTTATTCTCAGAAAGGGGAGTAGAACATGTCTTTGCAAAACAACATCATGATCGATGTTTCTTTGCAGGAGCTTCTCTCCAAGGGTGCTGATGTGAATGAAACATCATCAAAGGAGGGGGAAAGCCTGCTCCATATTGCTTCTTTTCAGGATAATAATGCTTCGGACACTGTTGAAATTCTTATCGCAGCAGGTGACAAGTCCAATCAGTAAGGAAATTCCAAGGGACCTCCACAAATTCCACCCCCTTTGTTATTATTTCATGATTAAAAAAGAATGACTCCTTAAGTAGATTGTAAACATTGGAATTTGCACTACGGGATGATCAATACAATACAGGATATTATGTGGTATCGCACACTGTGAGTTTTCATGTACGCATGATTTCCCAAAAACTTTTGTGGTGGTTGCAAATTTGGAAATTCGCAAGACATAACAGTTTTTCTCTGAAAATTGCTTGGGAATTTTCTCCAGGGGAAAATGTCAATGCACAAAATGAGGATGGCAAAACTCCGTTGCATTATGCTGCTCAATATGGCCACTTGGATGTTGCCAAGATTTTGGTCAAAGAAGGTAGTAGTCCATGATTGCACAGAATCAAGGTTTTCTATTGCCTGTTGATGTGAAATACTTTGCATTTCTATTTGCACCTCAAACTAAGTATTATCTGGATCTTGAGGGTTGATCATTGTCTCCTGCAGGGGCAAATGTGGATTTCAAAGATGAGAATGAAGGCACGCCATTGATAGATGCGTCAAGTTTCGGAAGACTGGAGTTGGTTGAGTTTCTACTGGAATCAGGTACTTTTTTTTTGGATTTTTCTTGACACTTTTGTAATTCGATACCGATTTTCCTTTTTGAGAGAACTATAATTTTGGATGCTGGAGAGATTTTTTTTTTTTATAAGTATTGATTCACCAACAAAGAGATTTCGTCTGGATTAAAAATATCATGGATCCCCACCGCCACTACTTCAAGTCTTGTCAATTTATACAAAACTTACATGGAAGACATTTATCTGTTTCACAATAAATTGACAATATGGAAATAAAAAGTAATCCCTGTAATTTCCATTTGACTGCAGATCACCAAGCGTTTCAGTTTGTAGAACTATACCCGCACGGATTTGGTAATCTTATTAAACTGTGGAATTGGTCCAATCCCTCTCTCCCCCCCCCCCTCTCCAAGAAAGAGCATAAGCAAATAAATAAATAGTTCTCTGTCCTGGTGATTTTTTGGATGGATGCTGAGGGTTCCAACATGTGCTTCATATATTTTTTCAGGAGCTGATATTAATGCACAGACAGAAATTAACGCCACTGGTTTGCATTTGGCTGCAAATCGGGCCTCCACAAACATTGTAAACATTTTGATCAAAGCAGGTGATGTTTGATAGGGGAATTTGTGAACTTTATGTCTCTCGCAGACGTTGTTTTGCTTTTTCTTTCAGGAAAATCCAAATTTGGAGACAATCTCTAATTACACCTTTCTCAAAGTAGTAGTAATCTGTGGCAATGAAGTATCTCCTAGAATCCAGAAAACTACAATGGCTTACATGATTGAAACCATTGCACGTTTTTATCATATACTGAAACTTGAAACTTATGCTTGTATGGCCATTGAGGTAGATCTACCTCAAAGTTCTAGACCTTTATCCTTTGTTTTCCTTTCAGTTGCACTTGGAGGTCGTGCACTCACAGGTGAACTTAAATCACTTTAATCAATTGAGATGTGCATTGTGAAGTTATTTCATGAATTGTTCCAGGGGCAAATGTTGATACACAAAATTATTTTGGTGAAACTCCGTTGCATTACGCCACAAGGGGAGATCTTGGACCGGATGTTGTCAAGGCGTTGATCAAAGCAGGTGACGCTTGAAAGGGGCCATCAAAGTTTTTTCTTCAGTCTATCACCATGACGCTCTCACACACACAGTGCCTGTGGACTTTCAGAACCCCACATTAACAAACTAATGATTTTGTTCAACTGTTTTCTTAATGCAGGGGCAAGCGTAGATTTGAGAGAATATTTCAATACATACACCCCTTTGATGGTCGCAGCGGTAGAGGGAAAAGTGAAGATGGTTAAGGAGCTCCTGGAATCAGGTGCTTTTGACACAAGCTGCTTCATTTCTTGGGTTTCATTCCGATTTCAATATGGTGAAAATATGTGGGGGTATCTGATACACAAATGATCGGAGTTCGGGCTTGATGATACTCTAAAAAAAAAGCTTTTATAAAAGAAATAATTTAGATTATCTGCTTCTGGATATGGTTCACTGTGCAAGTTTCCTCACAGTGAAGTGTAACAATTGAACTGCCATGTGCGGTGATGGCAATTCCTATTGTATTATTATTTTTCCTGGTATGTTGATGATCGCGACCAGATTTTGTGAATTTATGAATTTGGGCTGTAAGAATGCACATTTGAGTAAAAATCAACACTTTGTTGTTGTTCTGCAGGAGCAAATATTGAAGCACGCAGTGATACCAATGACACTCCATTGTCTCTCGCTGCAGAATATGGTCACTTGGATGTTGCCAAGGTTTTGGTCGAAGCAGGTGACGGGGATATTCGTTTCTGTTCGCGCCATGGTGTTTTGACAGAAATGGTTTTATATCTATCAGTTTTATGGCTTTTTTTCAGGAGCAAATGTGGATGCAGAGGACGGTTTTGGTAACACCCCTTTGATAGGGGCTGCAGAATTTGGGAGCACCCCTTTGATAGGGGCTGCAGAATTTGGGGGAGGGGCGTTGGTGGAGTATCTCCTGGAATCAGGTGTTTTTAGCAAACCCAATGCTAAATGTGCAACAAAAAAAAATAGGAAGAAAAGAAATCCAGATTCAAGATTGTCGCAAACGAGACAGTGCATTTCTTTCTTCTGATTTTTTTTTTTCTTAGTTTCATTCTGTGGAGCGCAATTCATTTCGTTGACGCATCGATGGCAGGAAATCAAAATCACTTGTATGATGGACTCAGCTTTTCTTGCTTTGGGGTTGTTGCAATATGTAGAAATAAGTTCTGCAATAATCTTTAATTTTCACTGCTTTTCGAAGATTGCTTTTGCCCCTTGTCCTAGGACAATGCAGGTTGGGTACTGCGTGGAATCTACTGGTGCTAAATTCTAATCCACTTTTTCTGAATTTCTTTTGCTTCAGTGCTGCTGGAGTGTCGTTCGTGATACACACAAATTCTGCATGTCAGTTGGACTCTGTAATCTTATTATATATATATAATATGTTTGTGCAAAATTCTTTGGGGGTTGTTTGCAGGTGTAGACATCAATGCTCAGGATAATGATGGAAAAACAGCATTGATGAATGTTCTTGACACAGACCCAATAAACCAAGCAATGGTTGAACTCCTTTTAGACAATGGAGCTGAAGCGAATGTGCAGGATGATGATGGAAACACTGCACTGCATTTGGCAGCCTATTATGGGCATGATGAATCAGTTGAACTTCTGATGAAGGCAGGAGCTGATGTTGATATTAAGAACGATGATGGGGACAAACCTGTGGACGTGATTTGCAAATGCAAGCCGGATTCTTATTGTGGGGAAGAACCATGTGGCAAAGGAGAGAAAAAGCGTCTCAAAGCCATTCTGGGAGGTTGATTTATCGAAGTGCCCCGTCAAAAACACTCATTCACAAAAACTGGAGATACCATCGTTTCCTGGGGTGTGCAGAATGCGTTTGCTTTCTCTAGGGTCCACCACAATTTTGGGGATGTATGTAGTGCAATATCTATCTATCTACCGACCAGCTAGCTATTGACTGGATTTTTTGCATTTTTTTTTTCTGTATGTATCATATACTATATGTATATATATTATATTTGTGTGTGTGTGTATTGGGTCGTTGATTGGTATGTGATGAACAGTTGTTGCTCTCATGCATGTCTTGATTTTTGGGAAAAACGGTATTGATGTAAAATTTTGATGGGATCAGTGCAGGCTGATGGAAATGAGGTTGCCATTCTTGGTGTCCTGACCTCATCATTCCGGTGTGGTCAACCAGGGATCCCTGGTTCTGAATCTGTTCTTTTGCACTGTTTTTTTATCTTGCCGTGAGAGAAAGCAAGCGTATCATCCGGTTTGTCTCCATGATTCTTTGCCAAATATTTCGTATTTCTCATCCTGTTGGTTTCGGGGCTATCAACCCATTGCAATGAGGCAAAGTTTTGAATCCCATCCACCAGTCAGTTGGCTACATGGGCAATATGAGACCATGCACCAAAAATCCAAAAAAAATCCACGAGTTGTCTCTTTTCGCTCTTCTGCATGCTCTGTTTCGATCTGCGAAACCGACAGGAAACGTCATGCACACACGTTGCCTCCGAAGGAACTCCTGGCCATCGGCAACATTTTCAGGGCTTTTCGGAGATTGAAACCACTACTTGGCCGGCACTCGGTATTGAGCGAAGGGGAACGAAAAATACCTTGGTGGTGTGGTGAACCCGATTAGTTGCACCAACCTGACGGGTGCTGGTGGGCAGAATTGTCCCCAACGAGGTCCGCCTTTGTCTGGCCTCACTTCACTTCGATTCTTGGCGAGGTTTTTACCTGACGTCCACCGCCTCCCACAGTGGCCTCCATTAGGTTGGCTTTCTCCAAGTACTTTTTTTCGAGCTCAGCAAATATGCGAGCATCCACCTGGAAAAGTGTGTTTCAAACGGGCATTTGATACCCCAGCGGCCATTGAGCCGCAAAACAGTCTTGCCGAGTTTGCATCCCAAAACAAACAAACAAACAAACAAACAAACAAACAAGTACCAGGAGAACACCATGGGCCAGCCATCAACTCGTCTCGGAAGAGCTGGTCCTGTTGTGTTTGTTTCACGGATGCAACAAGTTTAGCAGTATATAGGGAGTGAGTTTTCAATTTTATCGTGGAGGCAGACTAGAACGAATTCTGACCGGGTCCTTAGAGTGGATCGTCGCGACCTAGAATTCCGCATGGGTTCGAATCCCCCTCTTCGCACAAATTGTCATTTCCTGACAACAAACCGACAATCCTGCTTGGCTGGATTGTATTGTGTTGTTTCTTTTTCATTTGGAGGTCCTTGATGTTTTTATGTCGCGACCAGTGATCTTGGCTCGTTGAATGGTACATTGCGATGAACGATATTCTGTTGGTTGATGCTTTTTTGTATCAACAGTTTTGTTGCTCCGGTGCATATCTTGTTGTAGGGGGAAAATGATAACTGTATCCAAAATGATGGAGGCCTCCCCTTGAGGGCTCGCTGCAGGCTGACGTTTGGAAGCTGAGACGGGCATAGTAAAGATTCAAACTTGGTTGGATGGTCTGGATGGTGCGCTTTTTTCTAGTGAAAATGTGGTGGTTCGTCAGGAACTTCTCCGTTGTTTGACTGTGCAGACATCTATGTTTGAAGATAGTTCAAATGCTTTTGAAGTGGTTTAACAAAAATAAGATTCTTATTTTTGGACTCCTAATTTCCTGTTGGTTTTCTTCTTAAAGACTGAAACTGGTTATCCCTGGTCATCTACATGTTCATTGTAATAGGAGAGGGACACTCTCCTCTTCAATATAATTTGATGTTTTTTGGTCTGTCTGTTTTGAGGCAAACAAAAAAGCAAGGAAACAAACATTAAACGATGAAAGAACCTCCCAGTGCCGTACAATAAATCTCATGTTCTAGAACTTGTCACTTCGGAAAAATCCTCAACCTAATTGCGCCTGTCTCTTTATCGAGTCAATCAGCATGTCGAAAGAAACAAAACAGTTATCTTTTTTTTTCTAATTAATTAATTATTTTTTTGTCTTCGTTAAAATCTAATCACAACAATAGTGCAACCTAAGTTTCTGAGACTGCCGATTTTCTGAGAATGGCGAGTTTTGGGGCAACAGCAAGACAATATTCATGTTTACGTTTTATTCTTAACTTAAAAAAGTATCCACCGCTGCACAGCCACAGAGAAATCTCCAACCCGGATGTTTTTTCCTCGGGTGCTGAAGTAAAACCAAGACCAAGGGAGCAAGCACCTAAATACTTGTAGGAGTGAGTGTTATGTTGAATGGGGACTGCCTCTATGTAAAGAATGTATTCATATTCGTTTTTTTTCAATAACAGGTAACGCAAGCTATATAGCCGATTTATCAATTGAAAAATCGGCTCTTGCAAGAAACCTCAGGTTTTCATCTGGTCCATCGTTCCGGAGGCCAAAGAAGCCCAACACCCCACACTCGAAATACCCATCCCGTGCCCTTCTGACCCAAGACTTTTAATATATGTATATTGGATGCGTGGGGGAGCGAGCGGCTTTGGCGGTTTTGGGGGAAAGTTTACGGCCCCGGAACACAAAGACAGATCCAGTTATTTCAGGATTGGTTTTGTATACACACACACGTACGTTCCTTGGTTGAGGCTGCGTACCGAGGTGTGCGAGGTGCATTCGTTCTTTGGAGGACGCTCTCTTCGTTTCGACCAGGAACTAAATCACCTGATCTTTGAAACCAAACGACGCCTCCAAGTTAACCGAGTGGTTAGTTACAACTGATACTGGTGAAACGGTAGGGCCCTGGATACAAACTCTGTTTCTCTACCAGGAGGCGACGATACTATCGACTATTGACAACTTCAAGGGTGTCCCTTTCGGCGTTTCGGCTTTTCAGCTCTCCAGTGATACAAGTGAGTAGCATATGGAGCATCTGCCTGCGTCGATCGCGAACCAATGGGTGCACTGTTGAACTCCATATTCGTCGGCAGGGTCTCGATGGCGGACACAACAATTACAGCGGACAGGAGCCAACAATTCCGGCCGGTATGAGCTTGTTCTTTGCCTTCGCAGAGCAACGGTGTACAAATATGTGCTCTCTGGAATCATCGTGCCCACTCCCCTTGAGAATCAAAATTGTATTGTCACAATTTTGAAACCTTTCTGCTCATCCCCTGTCTGTTGGATTGTCATTGGAAGCACAATTTCATAATATAAAGCTCCCAGCAAATGCATTGCCGATCCATAGAGTCACAGAGTTCTAAAGAGTCCAAAAACAAAAAGTGTATGTTGTTGGTAAATATATATATAACGCCAGTTTTACTTATTTAAAGAGTGTTTCACACTTCTTTTGCTTCTCGAGAGCAATCGATCCATTGGGTTAACCAATCAAGTGATTTTGAACGTGATGTATCATGCAACAGCAAAAAAATGATGTTTCTCTTTCTTTTTTGCCTGGTGGACGAGAATTACCCTCATACAGGAAATGTTTTTGTGACCTGAAATGTGGAAAAGAGCTTTCGACCCGCCGTTGAGTCGTGGAGCAGGCTTTCAGCCTTACATGTTTTGCTGTGCAGGAACTCATGGGCGATTATACGATCAAGGTCAAGGGGTGGGACCTTGACGAGGTCCCAAAAAAAGTGCTCGAAAAATGGAGCGCCAAGGTTCTCATCCTATCGCGAAACCGCATCGACATGCTGCCACCAGACATCGGGAACCTGAGGGCCCTCACCGTCTTGAAGATTGACCAAAACCGCGTAAGAAACGAAAACAACTATGAGAAGGAGGTGTTCTTGCTGTTCAATTTCATCCGAAAACTTGGGAGCGAGAGACTTTGGGGGTGACTCGCAGTTGTGCTCTGTAGCTTACAACGTTGCCACCAGAGCTCGGCAACCTCGTGGAGTTGGCGGAGCTCCACGTAACAGACAACATGTTGAACACAGTGCCCGTGGAGTTGGGGGCAATTAAAGCACTGAAAAAAATCAACCTGGCTGGCAACCCCCTTATGCACACGCTCCCCGGGTCCGAGAGGCCACTGTGGGAAATCTATTACGGAGACAAAGCAGGCCCTATGCCCAAAAGTCAAATCGAGTGCCTTCGACGCCCAACAAACAGCTCGGGAACAATCAAGATCAGGACAAGCGTAATCCTGAGAATTCTGCGAAGGGCCTTGGAGGCGGGCGTTCCACGAAGCTCGACAGGTCCGGGTGCTGGAAGCCCAAGACGGTATGTAGCTGAAGAAGCACACTTTCTTTTCTTGTCTCTCGATCTTCTCGTGCTCACAAAAACGTTCGTTGTATCGACAGGGTCCTCGAGGAAACTGGCGATTCCGTCAGAACCGAGGTTTTGGACCTTGGTGGGGGCTCGTCTGGGCTTCTGCACCCGGATCTAGCTGGAAAGCGTGGAGAGGAGACGGTGGCCACGATGAGGAAGAAGGACGTTCCGAGAGAAATGGGGCGTGGGGCCAATTCAAGCTTGAGGCAAAAAAGGAGGGGACGATGGTGGAAGAAGTGTTTGTTCGTTGGAGCTGTCATTGGGGGGATTGCTGGCGGTGTATTATTCTCGAGAAGGTGATTTGTTCAGGGTGTCTTTTAAGGGGGCTATGATGACAGCGATTCATTGACGTTTATTTTTTTAATTAACTGTAAACTATTTTGACTGAAGCAACCTAAAAATTGTCCAGTTTCTTCCTGTTCTTGGGTCGTCCAAAGAAAAGGAAGAGAAAAAAAAATGGGTGCAAATGATTGGAGAATGCCTCTTGATTTTAGGCTACAGCCCAGGTGCATGGAAATGAAAGTCATGCCTATGGTGCTGAGGTCAGGGAACCCTTGCTGTTCAATCGGCGCATCTCTTTGATTGGCAGATCACTCACCAGTGCTTGTCTTGTTCTGTTTCTTGAGGATTGACAAGAACTTTTCTTATTTGCCTTTTCTACAGTTATTTTATGGTGAATTTTTTCAACAGTTTTTCTCACTCCACTCATTTTTGTAGGAGAATGTACATGCAAACAATAAATAAACAAATTCGAATGAATGGATGGATGAATAAACGAACAACTATATGAATAATAAGTTGATGAATAAATTGAATGACACAAAATACTTAGCAGCTTGAACTCCGTTTATTTTCTATTTCATTTGTCTTGAAGCTTGAGAAAGATCAACTCTTCAAAGATAACAGATGGATTTCCTACTCTGCTATTTTCCGCAAGGAGATTGTGGACGGGGTGCATGAGCTCTTGGATCTATTCTTAATCAAGGAAAGGGTTCAGGGTTTAATTGTTGCACTTAACATCGAATATCAAGGCCCTCCTGTGTGTCTTTCTGTTGTGGATCTGGGTGATTTGCTTATCAATTCTTCCCTTAGGAAGCTGCTACAAGATGCAGAGGTATTTGAACATCTGGGTAGATATAACCATTTCAGCACAGGTTTTGCCAATGGTGCCAACCATCCTACTCCCTTTGAGCATACCGAAATCTTTTTAGAACTCTGTACTTTTCGAAGGTCTTGCCCACAATTACTGCTCCAAGCTACAAAAACACTGCTAGAAAAAGAGACGCCCTTCCTCAAAAAACGAATTGTCCCTAGTGCATCGGTTCACTCCCTGGACAGCACTTTGTTGAGCGTTGAGTAGTGATGACTAACCAACACTATTTCGAACACTGCAACTTGAAAAGAGAGCCTTGTGATAGCTTGGATGGATATCTCTAGAGCTGTACTGTAT
This sequence comes from Bryopsis sp. KO-2023, assembly GCA_030272585.1. Taxonomy (NCBI): domain Eukaryota; kingdom Viridiplantae; phylum Chlorophyta; class Ulvophyceae; order Bryopsidales; family Bryopsidaceae; genus Bryopsis; species Bryopsis sp. KO-2023. The sequence continues at coordinate 2,558,910 of BSYQ01000004.1, read as the reverse complement.
TGCTAGTTTTGGAGGTGGAACGCAATTGCGATTGTATTCCAGCAGAGTCCAAAAGACAATTGTCTCCCAAACTTCTTTTCAAACGTGGCATTGTTAATACTGGTGTCAAAACGGCCGTTTCCCTCCTTTAAGAAGAATTCACCCCCGCAATCCCCCAATCGCAGCTCCAAACTAAACACTTCTTCCACCATCGAAGGAATCCCCACCATCGACGCCCATTCTCGCGCACCACGACTCGCGACCCACTCCGTATCCTTTCATCTCTACAACCCGGTTCGAAACGACGATGCCAACAGATAGATGTTAAGTTAAGAGGCACTTAACACCGAGAACATTTTTGCGACGCGTTTGAAAGCCATTATGCAAGGTTGAAATGTCAAAGTGTCCCGTTAAAAAACATTCATTCACAAGAACTGGAAAACACACCATGCCTTGGGATGTGCAAAATCCATGGAGTTTGATTTTTTTTTTGCAGAGTGGCCCCTCAGGCAACATGTGATGATTGATTGATTGATTTTTCTTGGGTACACCACAATTTTTGGGATATCTGTGGAGCAGCATCTAGTTATTCGCTGGATTTTCCGACTGTTTCAATAACAACGTTTTAAAATTTGTTGGTTGTGCTTACTCGTATCAACAGTTTCTTTTTAAGGGGGCTCAGGATTTTAGAATCGTGCATATTACGGAGGGAGGGTATTGGGGGGGCGACGCCTTCGTTCTTGGTGTTCTGGATCTGTGGGTTCATTTTCATGTTCTAGTTTTGCCCCAAAACAATAACAGACATGTGTATTGTCTCGAATACAGTGGCACTTTCTTTTTTTTGCATGTTGTTTTTTTCAGATGCCGACAACACAAGCCTGATTGGTATGAGCGGTATACTACCACCGCCCATCAGCCCATCATAGTATGATGCAGTGATTTTATCGAGCTCGGGGTTGTCATTTCATTTCCAAAGTTTTGAACCCCATACACTAGTCAGTTGCAAGAGCAATGTGGAAGGCTGGAGAACATGTGCACATGTAAGGACATGTTGGGCTTGCCACACAGCTTCAAAAGCAATTAGGCTCATGGAATCTACTTTTCTAAGCTTTTGAAAGTATCCACCAGTGCACAAGTTTTCCCCCATGTACAGAAAAAAAACCGAGACCAGGCGATGATGCACCTTTGTGCCTTAAGTACTTCAGAAACGTGAAGGAGTGAGCTTAATATTGCATTGGGGCGGCGGGCCCGTACGTAATGACTGTATTCCTATTCATATTTTTCGAGCCAACGTTTCATTTCATGGATAAAGCAAGCTATCAGGAGACCTCTCTTAGGATCTCTGGAGGGCGCCAAGGAAGCGCATTCATTCTTTGTAGGACGTTCTTCAGTTTGGACCAAGAACTAAGTCACCTGATCTTTCTAACCAACGATGCCTTCAACTGAATCGACATGCTGTTGGTTACTTACAACTGATACCGGTCAAACGGAGAGCCCTTTGATACAAATTCTTTTGCTCCACCAGGAGGCGACGATACTGTTGACTATTCGACGAGGGTGTTCCTCTCGGTAATTCGGCGTTTTACTTCTTCAGTGAGAAAAGTGAGTAGCATATATGGAGCATCTGGCTGTGAGCCATTGGATGCATTTTTTAACTCGATCGTCATTGGCAGGGTCCTGATGGCGGAAACAAACGTAGTAGTCAAGACAGCGAGCAGGAGCCAACAATTTCGAGCGGTATGAACTGCTTCGCAGAGCAACAGTTTAGCTTACGTACTTTTTGGGATCCTCATGTCGGCTCTTGGGAATCGAATTCTATTAACAGAATTGAATATTGTCACAATTTTGAAACATTTCTGGCCGACCCCTTGGACTGTCTTCGACAAAACAATTTCAGAAAGAAACCCCCAGAACTCCAAACAAACATTTGACATTAAGAAACTCCAAGAACAAAAAACAGATGTGCTGAAGACATCACTAGTTCGACTGCTTTTCCCATCTTGCACTACGATTGTGTTATACTTCTTTTCTCAGGAGCCAAGCACTCCGTTAGATTGGACAATATTGTTCAGTCACTTGATTAATCAAGTGATTAAAACGTGGTGTATCATCCATCAGCAAGAAAAAGGATGTTTCTCTTTTTTTTTCCTTTTTCACCTGATAGAGGAAAATCACCCACGTGGCGGAAAATGTGCGCGCACAGTTTTTGGGACATGAAATATGAAAAGGAGCGTTCGAGCCGCCATGAGTCGGAGAGCGAGCTTTCAGCCTTCGGTGTTGTGCCGTTCAGGAATTGATGGGCGACTTTACGGTCAAGATCAAGGGCTGGGACCTCGACGAGGTACCAGCTGAAGTACTTGCAAAAACGAGCGCCAAGGTGTTGCTCCTGTCTCGGAACCGAATCCACATGCTGCCCAGAGTTGTGCGCAACTCGGAATTTTGACAACGACAACGGTACGGCAACGGGAACGGCAATTAACGGCGCCGTTGTTGCCGTGAAAACCGTTACCGTACCGTTGTCGCACAACGGTTTAACGGTCGTTAACGGCGTTTTAACGGCCGTTGTTAACCGTTATTAACGGTCACCAACGGCCACCGTTAACGGCGATTCGATTAGTAAATTAGAATGGGTGGACCACTTTCCCATTCTCTCCTAGTTCGTTTCGCGTGTGTGGAAGATGATAAAACTCTTCCAACAATTAAATAAGCCAAAGAGGAAGCTCTCGCGAGCACGGCGCACTTTGTCGCGCTCAAAACGAGTGAGAAACGAGGGAGAAAAGCCAGTTTCTGTGAAAAAACAAAAACTGGCTTTTCTCCCTCGTTTCTCACTCGTTTTGAGCGCGACAAAGTGCGTCGTGCTCGGAAAAGGGTCGACTTTCATCCCAGCTGCTTTTCTCACGTCGAAAACGTCTCTTCAACAGAAACGACCGATGGTGTGGGAAAAGATCTGTGTTAGATCTATTTTTAGGTTAGTAAAGTTTCGGTGTGTGTTCCGCTTTCAGTGCCGCTGAAGTTCCGCTTTTTGGCGGAACTTAGAAGGGTCGTTTCGAGGTAAAGTGAGTGGAACAAGTCGAGTTCCGCTCTTCCCAATACGATTAAAAAAAGTTAACCCCTAAAATAGAAACTTAAAGGGCCGTATTGGGAAGAGCGGAACTCGACTTGTTCCGCTCACTTTACCTTGAAACGACCCTTGTAAGCTCCGTAAAAAAGCGGAACTTCAGCGGCACTGAAAGCGGAACCCACAGCGGAAATTTACTAACCCCAAAATAGATCCAACACAGATCTTTTCCCACACCATCGGTCGTTTCTGTTGAAGAGACGTTTTCGACGTGAGAAAAGCAGCTGGGATAAAAGTCGACCCTTTTCCGAGCACGACGCACTTTGTCGCGCTCAAAACGAGTGAGAAACGAGAGAGATATCCCAGTTTCTGTAGAAAACACAGAAACAAGCTTTACTCCCTCGTTTCTCGCTCGTTTTGAGCGCGACAAAGTGTGTCGTGCTCGGAAAGAGTTCTACTTTGCTTTGGTAGTTTTTTTAAACACTTTACGACCCTTCTCACCTTCGAAACGAACGAGACCAGTTCGACAAGGATCTAAAATCGTTTACTAATAACCGTTGCAATTAGTGACAACGGCGTCCACCGTTGCAACGGCTCTGCGACCGTTAACGGCGTTTTAACGGCCAATAACGGCGACAGAAAAGTGTGACGGTAACGGTACGGCAACGGCCCGTTACCGTTAACGGCGCCGTTATTAACGGAGCCGTTGCAACGGCGCACAACTCTGATGCTGCCTCGAGAAATCGGGAACCTGAGGGCCCTCACCGTCTTGAAGATTGACCAAAACCGCGTAAGAAACGAAAACAACTATGAGAAGGAGGTGTTCTTGCCGTTCAATTTCATCCAAATACTGGGAAGCGAGAGAGATTTTTACTCGTATGTGTGTTGTGCAGCTTACAACATTGCCACCAGAACTCGGCAACCTCGTGCAGTTGGCGGAACTCCACGTGGCAGACAACCTCCTGAACACGGTGCCCTTGGAGTTGGGGGCCATCACAACGCTGAAAAAAATCAACCTGGCCGGCAATCCCCTTATGCACACGCTCCCTGGGTCCGAGAGGCCATTGTGGGAAATATACTACGGAGACAAAGGAGGCCCTATGCCCAAAAGTCAAATCGAGTGCCTTCGACGCCCAACAAACAGCTCGGGAACAGTCAAGATCAGGACAAGCGTAATCCTGAAAATTCTTCGAAGGGCCTTGGAAGATCCACGAAGCTCGACAGGTCCGGGTGCTGGAAGCCCAAGATGGTAAGTAGTTGAAGAAGCACAATATCCTTTCTGGTCTCTCTATTCAATCAGCCTTCTCGTGCTCACAAAACGTCCTCTATCTCGACAGGGGTCCCAAGGAAACTGATGAATCCATCAGAACCGAGGTTTTGGATCTCGGTGGGGCCCAATCTGGGCTTCTGTACTCGGAGCTAGCTGTAAGGCGTGGAGAGGAGACAGTGGTGGCCAAAGTTGGGAAGAAGGACGAGCTGAGCAGAACGGGGCATGGGGCCAATTCGAGCGTGAGGCAACAAGTACGGGGGCGATGGTTCAAGAAATGTTTATTGGCTGGAGCTGCAATTGGGGGGATTGCAGGCGGGGTATTGTTCTTGAGGAGGTGATGGGTTCAGGGGGTTGTCTGTCTGTCTGAAGGGACTATGAAGACAGTGCTCCATTCAATGGTGCAAGTTGACATTTTCTTTTTGAATTGACTGTAAACTATTTTTACTTGACTGATCTTAAGGCCACAACCATATGCATACCAAGTATCTTCCTATTCTTTGCTTGTGGATGTTCCAGCATTATGGAGAGCGATCGCTCATTGTTTTTATGGTTTGCAACTACTGTATATGATCACTGGACTACATTCATCCAACCATTACAATTTACACACCATCTTTTTTCATTTTCTGTGAATGAATCAAGCAGTTATCATGATTGTGACAATGATCAATGCAAACAAACACATGCTGCCTAGTTGTTCTTTAACTGTAACTTTTGTAGACACACTCAAATTCAACTGTGAATCCTCATTTACACAAAAAAGGTCACACAAAAAAGGTCACACTTACAATCAAGTGTGACCTTGGGGAAGCTGGTTTTCCTATAACCATGAACAAAGGCTCAAAATTGCCCACATTCATCTTTTGTCCCCAAGATTAATCAAAAATAAAATACCCTGATCAAAAATATGGCATTCGTATAAGATCTGATATGTTCATTCAAAACTGAAAAAGCTACAAAAATACCTAGAAATAAAACTAATATAGAACAAAAATACAACAATAGAAACAGCCCCCTAGTGTACACCCCAGTCCCACCAAAACCCCACAAAACATGAGAATCAATTAATAATCATCAAATAGTTATGTTTTAGCAACCCGTATCATAAATACCCCGTATCTTGCCCGATATTTTTATCGGTCCCCCCTTGGGACCTCTTTCTTTCCCTGTTTGTAAAAATGGTGAATCAAAATTTTTCAGTCGCTCACTGTAACGAAAAAGCAGACGTTTTCGACGTAATTATGTTTTGTCGATTGGACATAAATAGATTTTATTGGCTGGATGGCTTCATTTCGGTGTCTTTCTGGATGTGTTCCACACGTGCATTCATGCATTTAAAAAAGAGAGGTGGGCAAAACGATGTCAGCATCATTACTGGGTAGGACGCCGGCAAAAGAGGTGCGTTTGAAATGGAGCGCAAAGCCTGAAAAAAAAAAAAAGCAGAACAAAAACTCAACTTGCAGAACGTAGAAAATTTCAAACCTCCATTTTTGGGGGGAGAAGGCATTAAAAACTGAAAGAGAGTTCAAAAACCGCATCAAAGAAAATAGACACACCCACCCACCTGATAGGGCAACGAAGCTTGTGCATGATGGTGCGAGTGTCTTTGCAATTGAAATATTGCAGCGCTGGTAGCGATCCAATCGGCATTCCAAGAATGCTGTTGCCCCACAGGCTCATATTTCCCATTGGCCAACCTCTTCCTTTCGAGGCCATAATGCTCAATGTAGTTCACCGATTCCAGCATAATAATGGAGAACAGCGCCGAGCCGAACAGCATGACTAAAGCATATGCACCGGATCGATGATACACTCCGAGGCTCAAAAACACTGGTGCTAACATCCACAAAAAGAATCTGGAGCATCGGGGAAAAACAGGGAGGTCAAAAAGAGTGACGGTGTGGGGAACGGCAAGGTGCAATAACATGAACGGTGTTGTTTGAAATTGAGAGTAGTACCTGTTTTTAAAATGCATGAATGATTTTCCTTTGGATGCCAGTCTTTTTCTCTCCATATCGATGGCATCCCGTATGTTTCCTGTCACACTCCTTGGAACAAAGTGAAACAGGGACTCTCCAAATCGAGCTGTGGCAGGGTCTTCTGGAGTGCCTACCTGTCATTTTGCAGGAAAAAACGAAAATCGAAACGAAAATATTTGTAACATACATTCAAAACAATCCATCCATTTGAAAGCTATTTTTCTCTGGCGTGGGCACCAAGAAAAAAAATAACAAAAATAACAAAAAGTAAGAATTGTTATTTTTGGGGGGGTCAGAACACCAGGGACGCCGTCTCAAAAACACAACCAGCCTCTTCCCTACAGCTCCCCCCTCACCTCAGACAATATATGAATACAATATGTAGTTTTTTCCTTTAGACAGATTGATTCTTGTTTTGATCAGGTCCTCTTTGTTCACCTTGCGATGGTGCGACAAGTGGCTGTTCGCCCAGTGCATGTAAAAGAGAGGACAAAGCAGCATGCCACACAGAAACCGGTCAAATTTTCTCCTTCCATGGAGCAACTCATGAGCAGCGGTGAATGCTAGACCCCCACTGCAACCAAGGCTCAGCACCACTCCAACAAACCGTGTTGGAAATGAAGACAGGGCTGGTGCTCGATAGAACGCAATAGCCAACAATGCCAGGTGCATGGGAACAAAAAGGTAGAGTGGAATTCTGTATGCGATCGAGTCTGCACCTCCCTGTTTCATCGAAAACCAAGAAAATCATGCAAGATTCCATTTGCAAATGCGTGTGGTTTTTGAGGTACAAAAATTAAATGTGAATATTTCAACTAAGGATGCTGATCGATCATGACCATTCATTGCCAAATATAGAATGAATGGCTTACGTAATATGATTATAAATAAATAAATATCCAGTTTATTTGGTGACTGTGGAAATGCGTTGCAGAAGCCCACCTCCACTGGCGGGCTTGTATCTCGTCCTAAAATCGTGTCTGACATAGGGAGGAAGCCGAACGCGAACATGGCACCACTGTACGCCAAAATTGTCACCACAATCGACTTGGACAATCCAGTCCAAGCCAGACGATTCCACACGAAGCCCTGCACCGCGGCACCTTCGTCTTGGTGAAACAATATTGCCAAATATGATTCGTTTTTACTCATGCATGACGAGGTTGCCACAAAAGCATGCACGAAACACACACACAGCGGATGTGGAAAAGCGTCCAAGGAAAAACGTCAAGGATGCGATACTCACGAGAGTGGCTGTGTTGCTCGCAAAGAACTCGACGACCTGCTCGCTGCACACGCCAACCAACGCGGACAGTGGGAACAGCCAGCTCGCGTAGTATCGCATCGGCCCTGCCATCCATCGCCGCCACGCCGTCTCGTTCGTGTCGGTCTTGTGAGGGTGTTGGCCTTTCTCGACGTCTTCCCACGAGGACTGCACCGTGGAATCAACTCGGTGGAGAGCATTCGCTCGCGTTTGATCAACTCGTTCCATCCAGTTGCTGTATGCACCTTTTGTCCTGATCTGTAAACACCTTGGGGCTCGACTGACATGTCGAGGTCGCGCGTCGTTTCCGCGCGTTTGGTTCGAGAACGAGCAGTGTGGCGCTCGACGCCAAAGCGACGTCCCCGCCCTGAACTCGCTCGCCTGCATGGGAGTGCGACTGGCAGCCGTAGTGAGAAACCAAAGCAAAACAACGAGAGTGTGCATGTGCAGCACCCATGCGCGGGCAGTCGACTGGTTGCGTTTTATGTGCCCCTTGTACGCCCTGCTTGCCTTAGCCAGTCCCGTCAGTGTCTGTGCTGTACGATTTCGTGCACGTGTTGCGTTGGATTTGCACAGTTGTCGTAAATTGGCGTGGCCAATTGTGTTTTTTAACCTATCAACGGTCGAAAGAGCAACAAAACATTGAAAAAAAAAACACTCCAACGAAAAACAGACGTTCTTTCCTGCAGACGTTGAGAAAGAACCGGTTTTTGCGACTGAGGGAGGATGCTGTTTTCTTGACTGAGGGAGAATTCTGGTTTTTTGGAGTGATCGTTTTGTTTGTTTTGTTGTTTTGTTTTGTTTTGTTTCAAGCGCACAGCATTCTGTCATGGAAATCCCAGGTAGCAAGAGAATCCAAGAGGCAAGGTGATTCGAACAATAAGAAAAGAATTTTGATTGATTTTACAATTTCGAATTGCGAATGCTCCTTTCCCAACCCGATGAAACTATCCTATATATATGTGTGTGCCATCTACTGACCAAATCCCCGAATTCCCTCAATGTCTGTACACCCCCTGTGACCCCCTACCCCGGAACCTCAATTTTCAGCCATTTTCCATTCTCGCACAAATTCAAGTAAAAACTTTCGCCACCATTGGCCTGAAAATATCACAGGGCTGCTTTCCTGTATTTTTATGAACAAAAAAAATTGAAAAGAAGAAAAAATAATAGATAGATCGATTCATATTCTGAATCGATCATTTCCCCCCGTTTTGGAGCGTGTTGTTTCGGGGTTCAGCCGTGTTCTGGGCGAAAAATTCCCTCACATGAGAGGGGGGTACCCTGCCAGCTGATCAGGAAAAGCATAGCCGGGGGTCGGAGGAGGGATGCCCCCATATCCAGGGGTGGGGGGTGGAATTCCCCCATAGCCAGGAGTAGGGGGTGGGATGCCACCATATCCAGGAGTGAGCGGTGGAATTGAGCTGAATCCCTGACCGATATTCTGGAAACTGTAGCCAGGGGTGGCTGGTGGCATCCCCATGTACAGAGGCGTCGGCGGTGGAAGTCCTCCGAAGGGCGTATCTGGTGGATCTTGACGAGCTGGGCTAGATGGCACACTAAAGCTAGCGTTCTGATTGTACACTTCATTCGTTGGCGCTGACCCCATCCCAACCACCTTTCCAGTGGTGGCATCTATTTCCATTTTCTGATCCCCAGGGACCATGGATGCAGGGAGGGGTGCTGGCAAGCAGGCTCCTGCGCCTTTCCTGAATTCGGTGAGCGCTGGGTAGATGGATTCGAAAGCCTGGTAGATCTGATTCCTGTTCTTGGCACCGGTCAACACCACTTTTCCCGACACGAAGATCAGCAGCACCACCTTGGGCTTTTTCATCCGGTAGATCAAACCAGGGAAGAGTTCGGGCTCGTAACTGGAAAAGAGGCCGTGCTTGTAGTGCAGGCCTTCCAGCCGAATCGGGAATTTCACATCACAGGAGCCCACGATGTTTTGGACCTTGAAGTCTTGGAACTTGGTGTCCTTGAATCCCAGCTTTTGCAGGGTTCGAGCGAACTTCCTGGCAGCGAGGCGAGAGCAGCTCTCGCTTTTCGCACCGGTGCAGACCATCTTCCCTGCTTGCACCAAAACAGCCTGGCAATCGTGGTGTTTTTACACAACCAAACTGGAATAAGTTGCCCCTCACAGAAGATCAAACAGAGAACCATTTCACATGAACAAGGGCAAACTCAGACTGCACTGAAATTTGCACCCATCCATAGTATGGATAGAAGAATGATCCAAATGCAAAGCTTTGCCAGAAATTACCAAATCTGCACAACCCACTCAGATGCAAAATTTTTGGTGGAAATCCCCTCACCTGATGAGAAAATCAGAGCAGTAGTCTTGGGCTCTCTGATTCTCATGATGACTGCAGCGAAACGCTTGGGATTGTACTCCGCATTGCGAGCATGCATGGCAATGAATTTGAGATCCAGCTTGCGGCCCAGGTAGCAAGTCGAAACCACATTCTGCAGCTCGGGGACGATGCCCGATGGATGCTTGGAGAGATCAACTTGATTTGCAGCTGCAGAGGGGGCAGAAGGGTCTGCAGGCAATGACTGTACCGAAGCAGCAGCTGGTGCGAGGTCGATTGATGTCGTCCCAGGTGGCATTTCTGTTGGTGCCTGTGGTGGGGGCCGCTGAGAAGAGGAGGCTATCATCTGGGAGTCCATGCTGTGCGGTGGGGTCGAGGTCGATGAATTTGATTAATCTAGACATCCAGAGAGAGAGAGCAGATGAAATGCATTGTGTCCGTGGGATTCTGAGAACGACGGGACGCCCTGTGGCGTGAACTCGAAACCAGAATGTCGACCCGCAATGCGGTCGACATACATTCAGCATAGCGCTGAGAGCATTAAAGGCTCTCGAGTAGCGTAGGGTTTCCCGACGCGCGTCGAGCAAGGGGGAAACCCGGGTGGTGTTTTCTTTCTCGAGACGTCGATACCCGAACACGCGCAGCTGCAACTGTCAAAAGATATGCTCCTCCGAAACACACACAAACACCAGCGAAACAGGCAGACATACAAACACACGGGCCCGTGCGCAGAGCGACCGCTGAGTATGATTGCAATTTCATAGAGGAGGTACTTCCCCTCCTCGTCCAGTCAACGCAGCCCAACGACTGAGCGATATTTCCCGCACTGTTCGCAACCGTAACCCTCGCCACGAAAACAAAACAAGGTAGCACGTGTGCTGGTTCTCAACACATATTTGGGTGCTTTCCCCTTCCCGACGTCCGGGACCACACAAAAAAAAGCCCTGTTCGCTTAGCAACCCCGAGGGCACGGCGCGGAGCTATTCCTTTTTTCTTCATCCGTCGGGACCCCCCTTTAGTTCGCACGTGGTGCGAAGCTAACCGAGCACCCTGGTGGTGCTCGGTAAAAACACAAGGTCAGGGGAGGGATGCAACGACCGCATACTTTCCGAGTTCTCAGAAGGCTCACCGAGGTCGGAAATAGCGCGCGACACTAACAAGTGGAAAGAATAGCGCAAGCTTTGTTTCTGTATCGCCTCCCCCTGTGTTATTTCTTTCGCTTGGTGGACTTGACCCACAGGTTTTTCCTTGTCGTGAAAAAAAAGATGGTAGGGCTTTATGGGGTTTCTTGGTCAGACCGAGGGGCGCGTGCCGTAGATTCCTGACACTTTCCGCCACGCCCACCGCGAACTCACCACGAATTCAAAGCAAACTCTACACACGCAGATCCACGGAGAAGCTGCTTTGTAGTGGCGATATCCACGCAAATTCTGGCAGGGAAAGTACCCATTCCCGCTGATTTTCAGTTGAAGGTGGACGGTTGGTGAGGTTGGTGTTCTTTCTGCAGAGAATGGAAAAACGAATGTCGGAGAATTTGGTTGCAATTTTACAAAAATTAGTTCAACCTTCTTGGTGTTAAGTGCGACATCCCCTGCCGTTTAAGAGCTATCCCCCTATCCCCACCCACCCACCCCAAGAAAAAAGAAAAAAAAAACCAAAATTAAGAAGAGGGTTCAAAAAAAAAAGTGCCTCAGTAATATTTCTTCTTTCTCCTGGGTAACATTCTGTACACCCCGATCGCCACCGCCAACAGCACCGCTCCCCCTAGCACTTCCTCAGGAACGCCAAATTTCCTTCTTGGGGGGGTCATGCAGGCTGTGCGGTGAATTTCTTCCTTTATGCCGGCTGCCAGAAGCAAAAACTTCTTAGCACTCTTCAGAGCTTCCGGAATCTTCGAGGCGGCCCTGTCGTGTTCCATTTCCCCAGCATCGCCAACCATTCTCCTCCACAGCTCGATGGAATAAGAAAACTCTTTCAACAGGTCCACAATCAACTCCTTGCTCTCCACCAACCGTTCATGAGCCTCCTCCGTGGGGCGCTCGTCACGCAGAATTTCGATGCCGGTGTTTATCATATCGACCGAGCTGTCCAAAGCATCCAGCAAATACCGCCTGTGTACGGCGTCTTTCTGGCTTTCGGTCACTTTCCAGCCTGGGGAGGTGTGGGAAAAGGGGTGAGCACCGACGGACCACATCCAATCGTGCGTTATCGCTCCTTGGGAGGGGCTGTAGCCCAAATGGGGGGGCAAAACTCCACCCAAGTGCTGCAGGGTGGCTGCCAGGGAAGCCTTGAGTGGGGCCGCTAAGCTTTGACCGACCATGTGTCCGTTGCAAGTTACCCCCATCGGATGCTGCCCTCTGACCTTCGAATTATGCACCACCAACACCATGTGCTCCAGTGCTTTCGCCACATAGTGCTGGTCGATGAAAACAGGGTTTTCCCGATCCACGGAGACAACAAAAATCTGAACTGTAAGCCCCCGATCGCTGCCTGTGGACCTTGTTCCGCTGCCCATCCTGCGCCTGAGCATATTTCCCAGCTCCTCTGAATCGTAGTACATTCGTTCTTGGACCCTGCCATCTTCGGTGTTTGAATTTTCCAGATTCACCGTTCTGAGCGACATCGACAAGGCCCCCGCAAGCAGGGGATCATCCAACAAATTCAACTTTTTCACGTAAAACTTGAAGGACTGCGATTGCATCTTGATGCCTCTGATCTCTGCTTTCAAAGCTTCCACATCGAAGTCGGTTTTCCCACCAAACCAGCCCCCAGTCTTCCTGCCTGAGTCGGAGATCAAGGAAATGACAAACGTGATTTCCTTGGCGTAGCGCACCCCCTCCTCCTTCAGTTTGCTGGCGTCCTGTTGCCAAGCCAGCGAGGGAGGGACAAAAACATGCCTGATGCCTTTTGAAACCACCGCCGATAAATGCGCCAGGAAGAGATCCTTCGACCTGGATTCTTGAGAAGCGATCTCCTCAGTCAGTTCCTCCTCCCCTCCGAAAATATTCCAGGCATGGTCCCTGTGCAGCCGGTCGAAGTCCATCTTATCCGACGTAGCGATTTCATGCAGCAATTCGTCCACCAGCTCCTCCACCTCGGCACAAACCGCCGGACGCACCTTCTTATTTCTGCAATTCTTGATGGCAAATTTTTCGTACACGTCCAGCTCCATAGCGATCCAGGTTTCCTCGGGGATGGACCCATCCACCTGAAACGACCCATTTTCCTCCCCACCATCGATTCGTCGATCATATTCCTGCTTCACAGCTTCCTGATGCTTAGCCTTCACGTCGTCGTATCGGCTCTCCAGCTCCGCATCCAATTCTTTGGTTAGGGAAGTTTCGTGTTCGTCCTCGTGGAAAGCCCGCGTCTTGGACCCCCCCGCAAAGTGCTGCACCACGAGCGGCAAAGAGCGAGACGTCTTGATCCCGTCCCCACCCACATGGGGGCCCCAATCCAACCCCATGACTGTCAAATCCATCATAATCCACCTTTCATGCCCAACCCAGGTATCCACCATACAGCCCTCTTCCGGTTCGGTCACCCTCAACTTCCCCATCGCCGTCTCGTTCCCTCTGTGAATATTGTTATCGGCGACGTTCTTGAGCATGACTGCTAGATCAGCCTCCCCATGGAAGCCCCGCGTCGAAAGCAGCCCACCCAGCGTGTCCTCGTACCCATCCAATCGCGCCTTGCCCTCTTCCGTCATTTTTTCAAACTTGTTCAGCCAATCCTCTATGTGGCCCGCCCACTGGGAGCTCTCGTACATCAACGCATTGACCCCGAATTTTTCGTATGGCCTGACCGGATGATACCCCCTGGAAAATTTCGACCATCGGGGGGGCTCCATGACAGTCGAGGGCAACGATCTAACCATCTTTTCCAGCTTTCGTAGGCCGGCTGTATCGCTGCTCAAAAGTTCGATTTCTTGCCTCGACAACCCCACCCTGTATCCATAGCTCTGCCCTTTCGGTGTCGACCCCGGATTCATCACTACAACAGTGTAGCTCCACAGCAACCCCAAGTCATTCAAGAATCCATCAATCAAGGTTTCGAAGCTGGCAGCATCCACTTGCTGAGGCCCCCTGGGATACCGACTGTCCATCGGCCTAGCAAACGCCTCCAGGGCTCTCTCGATTTTCTGGGTGACTTCATGGCTCACCTCCACCGCTTGGATGGATATGTTCAGATGGACATAGCTTTTCAGAGGTTTCGGTCTTTGGGCCCTATCCATGCCTGCACAGTTTCCATCCTCTTTGCAGGAGTATTCAGACAGGGGCACCCTGGTGTGGGGTATCACGTGATCCATATGCTCGAACCATTCCTTGACTTCCTCTGGAGGGAGGTCCACTTTCATGTGGCCATCCCCACGGAAACCAACCAAGAGGACATTAACTGGCACGGGCAGGTGGAGCGCATCCACGGGGGACAACCCCAGATACTCCGCCAAGCTGTTGGACCTCAGGTATCGGCCCTTGTCGCTGAAATCTTTGGAGTGCAAGTCGCGCACTCGCCGTAACTCATCCGAATCCCAAGAAAGTGGGTCGTCACCGGATCCGAACAGCTCGAGTTTCTTTGCCCACCTCTCGCCATCTTTCTTGTCCCGTGGGGCGTCCTTGGACAGCGCTAGGGAAAAACACAGCGAGCAGAGCGTCAAAATGGCCCACGAGGGAGTGGTCATTGATTGCGACACACAAGCGTTTGTTCTTGCCAACTAACTCCCCCCCCCCATTGCTTTCACTCTATTTCTTTCTCTTTTTTTTTTGGAGTCGTCCTGGCAGCCAGGCAGACATACAAGCACCGCACACGTCACTTCCAACAGCTTTTTCTACGGGCGAAAAATTTCAGCTGCCTTCGCTTTGCGTGTGGAGTTGCTCGCGCAATCCGTGGGCGTCAGTCCAGTCTGCTCTCGACGCCGCCACCCGTGAAACGAGGAAGAACTGAGGAAAAAAGCTAGCTGTAAATATGGCCTTCTTCGAGGGCACCATATTGACGTCCCCTGCTGATGGGATCGCCCCTTCGCTGCTCTTGAGTTGTGGCAGCCACCAGTGCCTCAGCAGAGCTCAGGTGAACCATGAAAAAGGCTGGGTTTTTGCAATTTTGAAGGCAACCGTTTTTTTATTAGGGAAATGGATTGAAAGTCTGGGCAGCCAATGCACACACGGATTAGTTTTAACCAACGGTTCGCAATATTCTTTTCCCTGTTTTTTTTTAGTGGAAAACTTGGATCTAGGGATGTACAACTTCATCCACTAGGGAAAAAACCAGACCAATGCGATGGATTTGATGAATTCTTGTGCTTTTTTTTTTGTTTTTAGGGTTTGACTGGGGTTATTTTATTGTATTGGATTTGGGTTTGAGTGGGTTTTTTTTGTTTTCTATTTTTTCTCTACTGGTGCAGTATATATTCAATCTGCCGGAGTCTTTGGACAGGCTGGCATCCGATCAGAAGATCCGGATGAACAGCGTGAGAGCGATCTTCACACCAGAAGTGTCAACCGAAGCAATGGTAAACCTATTCCAAGCATTTGGTCTCAGTTTTTTCAAACCATTGCATTTTTTTATTTTAAGTTTGGTGTCCCCAGTGGAGCCTCTTGGTTGATATCTTTAATTCTTTCCGGATTTTCCTTGTGGAAAATCAACAGGTCAGAAAAAACTCCGTTTTGATTTATTTTTTTTTTTCTGGGATTGACAGGGGGGTCTCGGCTCCAGGCTTTTTGCATGTGCTAAAACTACCAGGTCATGTGCTATCATTGCTCCAGTGGGTGAGTTTTAATAGCTTATCGATTAGTCATAGGAGTGTTAGGACTTTTATTTTGTGAAAGAAGAAAACAAGTAGGTGTTTTGTTTTGTTTTGTTTTGTTTTTTGGGTTTTTTTTTTTTAAATAAATGGAGCCGTAATGGCTTTTTGTATGCAAAGCTCTGACCTGATTTCGATGCGATCCATTCGAGAAAAGAGAGAGAAAAAAAAGGATGAAACTGATGGAAGTGAAGTTTCTTACTCGCTTGTTGGAAAAATCCATCGGGGCAGGTTTCCAACAATGGCTTGGCGGTGTGAGGTTGATTTCTCGCAGACTCGGGGACTTGGAGTTGGATCATTATGTGGTCCGAGAAGACAACAAAGTGTGTTGCTACACGGATAGTTTTATCGATGTGGCAGCGATCACCCGAAACTGCAAGGCGAAGAGCTTGCCAGGATGGCTGCGCCCAGATCCTAGGCTTTGTGCTGCAGAAAAACAGGTGGATGAGGTATAGGGTTTTTCTTTATTCTTTCTTTTTTTGGGGGGGGAAGAGAGAAGAAAAAAAAGGAAAAAAAAAGGGGGGGGGGACAGAAAGAATGTGTTGGGATGTAGATTGGCATGTACGTGCGACGGCAGCAATTCTGAAATGATGCTCTTTTTGCGTTGTGATTATTATGTTCCGCTTGAAAAAAAAGGTTTTAAATACAAGAGTAAATATATATGTACTTGATACATATACATCTATTTTCTTTGAAAAAACAAATTCGACATAACTTGCTCAGGGGTGTGGTTTTCTGGTCGCCAGGCTGCAGACAAGCAGAAAGAAACGAAGAGAGCAAGAAAGGAAGAAGAAAATGTCGAAGTAGCGGAGGTGAAAAAAGAAGAAGAAGAAGAAGAAGAATGCAAAGAAGAAGATGAGGTGATTTTTGTGAAAGAAATCGGGACGGAGGAAAAAGAGGACGACAACAATCTGCCAGAAGTCGTTTGCATAGATTTAGCCAGCGATGACGATGACGGAAATGAAACGGAACGAGGTGAGTTCAAACAGAGTTTTTTAAAATGTATTTTTCGCTTGGATTTAGTTTGAAGGTTTGAGATTGCTGAGGTGAAGAATTGGTAGCAAGAAGTGCTGTGTGGCTTTTGCTTTCTTCTTTTTTTTGGGGGGGGGAAGGGGGAAAGAGGACACCAATTTTTTTTGGTCTGACATCATATTTTATTGGTTTGATGTCCAGAGGAGCAGGCAGCGAAAGAGAGTCCAAGTGAGGAAGAGGAGGGCAGCGACGAGGGTGCGCCTTTTTTTACAGACTACCCTTCTTTCTTCTGAATCAAGCTCCATTCCAGGGGTTGCAATTCACCACTTACTCCTGGTTTCTTTATTCCTCCTCCCCCCCCCCCCCCCCGAAAAAAAATCAATCATATTATATTATTATTGTTATATTTTCAATGATTAGAAAATTTTTATTTTTTTGTTTTTTTTTGCCAAGCTCGAGAAGGCCGATTTTTCTGGATGCAAAAAAACAGTGCTTTCTTTGTTTCAGGCTACTACTCCTCATCGTCCAGCTCGGATGCTAGTTTCATCCCTTTGTTCAAACACGCACCCACTCCCCACCCTGGCAGAACAGGCAGCAACTCAATACCCATTGGAATTGTTGCCAAGCAAGTGTCAGACCAGGGCGACGCAGGCCCAAGCGACCATCGAGGCCAATCAGCACCCGGAAATTGCCAGGATGTCAAAAAGGAGCATGAGGGTGGTGGGGCGATGGGTGTTGATGCAATGGGACGGAAGAAGTTGAAGTGGTGCAGATCAGGAAAAAGCAGAGGAAAGAAAAAACATAGAAAAGGGAGGAGGAAGAGGTTCATGCTAAGCAAAGAAGAGAGGAAAAGACGGCGAAATGGGGGTCCCGACATCGTCATTTGTCAGGTGAACATCGTACGGTGTGGCTTGCACATTGGTCGGTGCACAGACACACACACACACACACACATAGTTGCATTTCTGTTTCTCATGATGTGTTTTTTTCAACCGAGAACAGCCATGTTTGAGAAGGGCCGAAAACGCACCCAATTATTAACGAACGAAAACCTTGTAGCCGTCCTTGTGACTTTGAAACATCAGCAAAAGGAGTGACAGTCTCTTTGCTTGCTTTTTTTTTTTTTTTTTCGTTTCAAGTTGAATGAACCCGAGCAGTTGGAGGTCCCCGAGGCCCCCAAGCCTCCTAAGGCCCCAAAGGCCAAAAAGACCCCAAAGGCCAAAAAGACCCCAAAGGCCAAAAAGACCCCAAAGGCTATAAAGACCCCAAAGGCTATAAAGGCCCCTGATGCCCCCAAGGAGGAGCCTGCTTGCAGTTCACCGTGCTCGTCCCCTTCAACCTCACCCGTCAAATTGAAAACCGATTTCGACAATCCTGAAGAAATCTGCATCAGCAGTTCCGACTGCGAGGACGAGAGTCAGACGTGCACCGGAACAAAAAAGAGGAGGGCCAACAATTACTGCAAAAGTCATCAGAAAAAAAAGAAGACAAAACTGGCCCAGGAACACCCCGAGTTTTTCAATCCGATTCAGCAACCCGGATTTCAGGGCATGCCGTCAGGGAGCGGCAGTAATCAGTTTTTTCATCCGGGGAATGGCTTGCTTGGGCATGGAGCCCAGCCACAGCAATATCATATGAGGCCCCCAAATCCAGTGGTAATGCCCCCCCACATGGGTGGAGCGATTCAGCAAAATGTGCAGAGCCCTTGGCAAGTCGGACCAATGCACAATGGAGTGTGGCGAATGCATGGTGAGGGATTCCTTCTAGCCTGCAAAAAAAAACGATTCTCACAAAAGCACCACTGCACCGCTGCTGTTATGTGCGATAGGTTTCCTTTCGCACCTCCACCAACCGAACGACAGAAAAACAACAGAAAATAACATAGGTAGCAAAAATGCAATCGGGGGCTTCACCATCTGAAAATGTTTTCTCAGCTGGTTCCAACGCTACAATTATTGACTAATCGACCATTCTTGTGTTTTGAAAACCAGTGCAATACAACCTCTTTCTCTTTTTTTTTTTTTTTTTTCGTTTATTTTTATTTTTGCTTTTGTGAGGTTTGGTCCCCCCCCCACCCCCCCCACCACTACCACCTCCTCCTCCCCCCAACTTATGGATTTCCCCATCATGTGGCACTCTTAAAATGCCACCGTTAGTCGCCTTTCCAAGAAGAGGCCAAGAGAACCACAGAAACAGTGGCATGCAAAACCCAAAGCAGAATCAAAATCACAAGGAGGTGCTGGTCGATGATGTGGGAAAGAAAAACATCCACATGGTTGGAGGCACATGCAGATCTGCTGAGCCCAAGGAAAAAAAAGGTGTGTCCAAATTGGAATCTTTCATTTCCATTTTTTTTTCTTTTTTTTTTTAAGAACTTAAAAACAAAACGTTAAAGAGAAGAGAAAGAGGTAAATCCAGACGTAGATGTATTTTGATTCAAGCAACCACTCCATGAGGGTTATTGTGAATTTTGATTGAAATCCATACGGATGGGCATATTTCACCCTTTTAAAAAACAACTCTCCGAACTCATTTCCTCTAAATAACCAAATCGATGTGGTGGCGTGTGCACGACACCCCAGATTCAGACCCCATCGTCGCCTACATCGTGAAAGTGAAGTCGACGAATCAATTAGTCATGGTGGTTTTTGCGAAGCAGCCGAACGATGTTGTCCATCTGAAAAACCACGCGGCCTGGGAAACCGCTGCAAAACAGAAATCCAGGATCGATGTCGTGTTTCATCTTTCTGAAATGGATGTGATCGAGGGGGAGGCTTACAGGTCGTGGATGAGGGGGCTTCCGGGAAAGCAAGTGGTGGTGACCAGCAAGCCGGTGGATCCCAGTTTGAGCATCGGATTGCGACATGTGCTGGATAGAGGAGTGAGGTTGAATTTGGTTGCACCCAACATTTTCCCCATTCCCAAGCTCCTAATGGAATCCCAAAAATGTGAGTTATTTTACGACTTTTATTTTTTGTAAGTTTGGGGGAGAGGGGGGGGGTATTGTTATCCAGAGTCAGTTGTGCATCCAGGCATGTTTTCCTTGTCTTTTTTCCTATTTCTAAGAGGAAAAAAAAATCAGGAGCTTGTTGGGCACTCAACCCATGTTCATTTCTTGCTTCAAATTCGGCCAAGAGAATATTTATATGTCACCCACTTTTTTTTTGGGGGGGGGGGAGGGCAATAATTTCTTCCTTTTGCTTGCTTCGGGTTGTTGATGGATTGGAGAATCGATTAATTGAATGGGTATGCATATAATATATATATATATACAAATGATGTATTAAAATGTCTTATCGTTGTGCAATTCTTTTTGGTGTTTTGTTTGATAGATAAACCCACATCTTTGCCGTCAAATTGCACCCCCGCCTGGATTTTGACATCTGTAAAGTGCACCAGGGAAAGGAACGGATTGGAGTTAATGCCTTCATCACAGCCAAGAGTCGACCTAGGTAGGTTTCCCCCAACACCACAAGTCCAGGTGTTTTCTTTTCCTTAGTTTTTTTTCGTGAGGGGGGTTATGTACTAGATGATCAAATCGGTGAAACGACAAAAAACCCCCACTTTTCCAGGGTATTTTTCACCATGCTTTTCACACTGTATTTGTTTTTATCGGGCTACATCAAGGATCGATGTTTTTGTCTGCACAGATGCGTTCAGAAAAGAAGTCCTGAATGTGAATGTCAAGCTTGTCCGTGAAATAGAGGTGAGGCAACCTCTAATGGCGTTTCAATCGCTACAGCTCCAATGTGCAACTCCTCTGCCACCTTTCAGAAATTCTTCCCTGAAACAATCAGCATAGAAAACCAGCATTGCTCCGCTTATTCGTCCATTTTTTTCCCTCGCTGTGTGGTTGTCTTCTGGCCTGTCGAAAGAATGACACACAAAAAAAGAGAAAAAGATGCTCGTCAACGAAAAAAAAAAACGAACGTGAACGTGGTGGGTGTGTTTTTTGTCCTCTTGCTATTTTTTCAGGCTCTGAGCAAAATCGGGCTCATCAACTGGTCAAAATGCTCGGAATTCTACTCCACCGCATTGAATCACCCGACTTGTTTCATGAGCGTCCAGCCCTTCCTCACCTCATCCCCTGAGATCAATTCCAGCGGGGCCTTCGAGTATGCATCCAGCATCGCCCGATGTGGATTCCCTCAATGCATGCCCAAATTGCTCAGTTCCGGAAGTCAGACAGGGGTGTTTTTCTTCGGCACGGGCTGTTCGGAGCCCAGTGCATGGAGGGGGGGCAGTGCGATTTTGCTCAGAATCGAAGAGTATGGGAACGCCATGATGATCGATGTGGGCGAGGGAACCTATGGTCAAATGGTTCGATATTTTGGAGAGCAAGAGGCACGCAAAATCGTGAGTTTCTTTTGGTGGGGGGTTCGCGGGCTTTCTTGCTGTAGAGTTTCATTTTGTTTGTCTGTTTGGTTTTTCCTTCCTCTGAAATCACTGGATTTTCCTTCTTTTAGCCAGAGTATCTCACTTTGTTTTGTCAAAAGTGGTTTGAATTGTGACGTTTGGGGCACCTGATTACGACCAGGTCGATTCCATAGAGTGCATATGGATTAGTCATCAGCATGGAGATCACTGTCTTGGGGTGGCCAGCCTGATCAAGCAGCGCAGCGAGAATGCGAAACCAGTGTTGGTTTTGGCACCTCGAATCGTGGTGGAGCATTTGTGTTGTGCCAGAGAGGCGTTTGGATTGAACGCCGAGTTGGTCGATATAAAACAGCAAGCGCAGGCAGACAGAGTGCTGGAATCTCAGGCATGTATATATTTTATAAGAAAAATAAAGATATATATATATTATATTTCGATTTGTTGATTTTCACCATGCACAAGTGATACTTTGTTTTTCTGCAATATTTTGTCGACTTTTTTTGTGGCCCCTGATCATTGACACCCCTTTTTTTTGGGAAGAAAAAAAGAATTCTGTGATTCAAGTCTTGGAAAAGTTAGATGAAAAAATAAGTTTTGGGAAGATAAAAAATGACTCGTCTTTTTTTATTATTATTGTTATTTTGAATATTTTTGCAACAAAGTGCGATGTACTTCTCACATCAGTGACGTTATGAAATTTTTTTTACCTTATCCAGAAATTGATGGGATTGGACACGTTCTTGAGCATCGAAGTCGATCATTCATGCGAAGCTTATGGATTGGTTTTGGTGCATGTGGATGGCTGGAAACTCGTTTTCTCAGGTGCGATGAAAAACCAACTGGATAATTTCTTCAGAGTCCCCATGCTTAATATCAGGAAAGAAACAAACAAGCAAAGGGATTCCCAGTAATTCTTTACTAATAAAATTAATTAATTAAAAAAAATAATAAAAATTGTTGAAATAAAAAAATATGTATTTAATTTTAATTTTAATTTTTTTTGGGGGGGGGGGTGCAACAGGCGATACAAGGCCTTGCCACTTGCTGAGACTAGCCGGGAGGAACTGCACTTTGCTCATCCACGAAGCCACCCATGCTCCAGAGGAGCAAGCTGAGGCCACCACCCGAAGGCACTCCACATGGAGCGAAGCCTTGGAGGAGGGCTACCAAATGAACGCTTATCGAACGATTCTAACCCATTTTTCACGGCGATACCCCAACCTGCCCACTGGATTGACTCCGGAGGAGCTGGGGGGGAGCGGCAGCATAGCGTTTGATGGGATGAATGTCCCGTTCGGTTTGTTGCCGTTCCTACCGAGGTTGAATCCTGCTATACACGAGGCGTTGCACGAAATCGAGGAAGGGGGAGAGATCGATATGTCGGATGATGAGTCAGACTCAAATTAAGAATTGCTGCTTTCTGGGATTTCGAATTTTGGAGGTTTTGAAACAAGGGGAGACATGTAAATTTGGATGTATTGTTTTTTTCACTTTTTTTGGGGGGGGAGGACGTGTTGGCTCTAGGATGTTATGTTGATGCATAATATATGTTGATGTACAATCGGTGGGGGGAGGGGGTTGATGGAGGGAATTTTGACTTGGGTGCTTTATTTCCATCTTTGATATTTTTTCTCTCTTGTACTTGGTAGATAGGGTCGTTTTGTTTGCAAAGCAGGAGCAATTCCTGCACTTTTTTTTACACATTTGAAATCATCGTGTGCTGTTGTTTTTCATAGGAACAGTCACTTTTCATTACGAAAGAGACGTCAGAGTCCCCCAAGCAAGAATATACTACTAAACAGAATAAGAATATATATATAAGAATATATTATTTTTGCCACGTTGTGTGTTCAGCCCTTGCAACGACCAAGTCTATAAAAAATACAGCACCTCAACGTTCCAGATTTTTTGTGGACAAAAATTCAAAAATCCTTATCAATATCTCAGCTCATGCCAGAGCCCATTGATTAAATCAGTAGATACCACAAGGTCCAGCACCTACCGTGGAGGTCATTGTTGGTTTGTGAAACCATGGTGTACAAACACCATTGTAGGTTTCCATGTAATATGAATAGGTACGAAACCTAATTTTGAAAATCCATATGTAAGCAATAGTTGTGCAAATGTCTTTTTATCTGACACCGCTTCCCGGGTAAACCTCCACTCCAGAGCAAGTGACAAATGCTGCAAGATATCGCACAGGAAGGGTGGGACCACGACCAACCTGAAAGAGTCCAATTCCGAGGGCATGTACAGAATATCTCTTTTCATCCTCCATATCAATGATTCACTGACCATATCTTTCCACACCCCTTAATGAGTGAAATTATCGCTCTATTTTACAAGCATCTTTTTTCCTTTGGTGGGCCCTTGAGTTCGACATTTGATTGTTAAGAGATTTGAGCAGTTCTGATACAATGTTGATAATTTCATCGGTGCCACATTCCCCTTTTATACCAACACAATCAATCCTTCATGTCTTCTACACCGTTGAGAATTAACATAACATAACATAACATAATTACACGCGAATTCACGAATTCGCGAATTTCGTTGAGAATTCACTACTGATAGCGTCCGTTCGACAGTCGGACGTTTCGAGGTTTACGGACATTCCGGTGTTAATCTTGATACTGTAATACGCAAATCTTTCACATTGCTTTAGGATCGCTAGTCCCTTTCTTCGCCTACCTTATTTTCGTGCTTTGGTCCGCGCGCGAAAAAAATAAGGTAACGCGAAAAGATTTGCGTATTACAGTATCCAGCGTTTCGATGTCGCAACTGCACCGGCGCACGTTTCAAGCACCATTTCAAATGGTCCATTTGCAATTGGAGTTGGGTAGTGTTTGCGGGCAGTGGACGCTTGCCGAGGGTTGCGGCTGATATCAGAGACAAAGAATCAATCACGATCACCCCCACGTAAGCGCCATGGGTCGCGGGCCATGACACAGTGGCGATCGTGAGCGGAACATACACCAAATCCAGCACAGTGATAGACACTTGTACGGAAACGCACAGTACCGTACTGCGCCAAAAAAAGGTCGCACCAGAAAAAAGGTCGCACGATCCTGAAAAATTTCGAAAATAAAAAAAGAGGTCGCACAAAGAAACAGAATTTTCGGGTACTTCCTAAAAAAGGTCGCAGAACTTGAAACTTATTACATCCAACGTCCACTCAAGCAAACAATTCCCCCTTGTCATTCATGCGCGCGCGACTAGCCAACCTGGGTCTCAAGGCGGCCGACCAGTTGTTTCCTGTTGGTCAGTAATATCGCCACTGTGTGCGATATTGGCGCTTCAGGGAGCTCCGAAGTCATAGCGCAGACGCTCGTGATTTTCATAAAACGCGGAAAAAAGGTCGCAAAATCGTACATAATTTTCAAAACGCCAAATAAAGGTCGCAGATAAAAAATAAATATTTATTTTTTGCGACCTTTTATTAGGCGCAGTACGGTATCTTTTTGTCGACTGCTGCACTCGACGTTGTCTCTCTAAAACTCAAACCTTCTTTTCCGAAGCACCGAGCTCAGATATGAGGGGGGTCCGTCTTCCGTTCCTTTCCTTGCCGTTGCGCTTCTGCTACAGTTCCACAGCGCACAGATGTAGCTGGAAGCCTCGCAATCACGTGGTACCTGGTTTAACAAAAAGCTCAACGTCGCTCAAGGGGCCACCTTGTGCCGCGAACTGCGACGCGATACGTGAAGTCTCTTTCTGGGCGAACGTTTCACAGGTACACCCTGCATACCTCAGTTTTGAATTTCGCCGTTGGAGGATGAAACGAACGATTGGCTGGGCGTTGCTTTGCACGACTCGCGATGATGGTTTCGCTCGAATGTGTTCAAACATCTGCAGTAATCTCCATACCACCCTGGTTCTAGAATTCACGTAATTGTTTGAAAATATCCATGGAAAAAGATTCAATACGGGATATGGCAATTCCACACCAAAGCTAATGTCACTGAGTGTGTTGGTAGAGTTGCAAGTGCCTCGAAAACATGAGTTTGAAATTGGGGAGCCAACTTCATTTTCACTTAGTGGCAGTGTCATTTTCTTTGAGAAAAATCGAGGGGCCGGTCTGGAGAAGGCTATTGGATGATTTCTCAGAAAAAGAAAAAAATTATTTCCCTAAGAGCATTTCGTGGCTTTTGAAATTGAAGTTTGTTTGTCCATGCACAGGTGCCTGAAGATGAATTATTTACCATCACAGGGAAGTACATTAATGATCCTCATCCACACAAGTTGAACGTCGGGATTGGAGCTTACCGAACGGAGGTGCGGAGTGTTTCGATCTAATGAGTAAGGGTTTACCACTTGTTGCAAGTTTTTGAGGGTTTAGTTAGAAGGGATGACCCAACGAGGATATTTTTAATCGCTTCATTGAAAATGACGATTCCAGAGCTTGCAGTAGTCCAAGTGTTTTTCGATGCTTACCTGTCTTCGCACCGCCCCTCTTGTTTTTCAACACATCGGTCGTGATTATATTCTTTATGGCTGTCGGCGATTCCATGGGAAATTTCGTTTTTGTGGTCATCGGATGTGACTCGAAAAAAAAACTAAAAAAGACAACAAATATATAAAACAAGAAGTAAAAGAAGAAAAAATTAATTTTTGGAAGCACTGAAGCTGGTAAATGAATAGGAGTGTGCCAGTGTGTACACACAAATGGTTGACTAATTTCATCGCACAAAAATCTTCCAGGAAGGGAAGGCGCACGTCTTGGATGTTGTTCGGAAAGTGGAGGAAATTTTTGCCGATACCAAAGCTCTCACCAAGGTATGGCAACTGATGGACCATTTCGTTGATCACCTGACACCAGCAAAATCGAAATACCTTGGGGTTAATCGCCCCCCCCCCCTCCCGCCCCCCTTCTTCCTTCCTGCACAAACTGGCATGTCGCTATATTTAATAACAACATTTTTCCATCAGGAATTTTTTGAATTGTGAATATTATAAAAATATGTGTTTTTTTTACGTTCTTGTATTTTTACAGTTTTTGAATATTTGTTTTATTTGCACTGCACAGGAGTATCTGCCAATCCCAGGTACTGCCAAATTCCGTGAAGAAGCCCGCAAGTCACTATTTGGAGATTGCCTGCGAGCCGATGATGGATCCATAGTCACACATCAAACCGTTTCTGGGGCTGGAGCTCTGAGGGTGAGTTCAGCATACACTTTCTTTTCTTTTCAAAAAATGGTTCAGGAAATCAACTTGCTTTCAACAGGAACAAACTAAGACTTTATGCCAAACATTTTTTTTTGAAGGGGTGGGGGGAGTGGAACAGCTGAAAACAATGTTGCCTGCATTCATTGATGGAAAAGTATGAGGTTAAGTTTTCTTAAATGCCATCACAGTTGGGATGCGATCTTTTAAAAGCCCATCATGAGAGCGATATCCTCTGTGTGCCGGATCCTGGATGGACACAATATGCGAAGATTTTCCCAGCATCTGGGCTCAGGACTCCAAAAATTAGATATTTTGACTACGAAAAAAGGTGCTTGGATATCGAGGTGAGGCATCCACAGCCTTCGAAATACATGAAAATCCTTGGATGTGTTTCACTTCATTTCGAATTTTTGGGGGGGCGGGGAGAAAAGCACCCTTTTGAGACTGGCAAAACCTCCAGCACAAAGGGGATCAAGGAAGCTCCATTGTTTTTTTGGTTTCCATATATCAACCTTATGGAAAAATTCCCCATTGCTTTTTCCGACGTTGCAAGATCTTTTTGGGGGAGGCATTGAATTTAAGTAAATCAGGATATTTGTAGGGTTTTTTGGAGGATTTGCGAAAAGCAGAGCCAGGGTCTGCAGTGATTTTGCAAGTTTGTGGCCACAACCCCACTGGAGTCGACCCTACCAGAGAACAATGGCATCAGATCTTGGAGGTCATGCAATCTCGCCGGCTGCTCCCATTTTTCGATAATGCCTACCAGGTGGGCCAGGCTCGGATTAGGTGAATGATATCACCATGTATGTATGGTTCTATAAATATGCTCATACTTCTGTCGTCTAGGACATCGTTCAAGTTTCCTATTTCACCTGTCAGTCCTGATGAGTTGCATCAATGCAAGGTCGACAAGGAGCTGTGGTGGATCGCTACGCACGTTTTTGGGAAGAGGATAAAAAGCTGTCAGATTGGGGAGAGTGGTTTGACTTGACTTTCTTGGTGTGCTCATGCCAGGGTTTTGGATCAGGGGATCTGGATGTTGATGCATATCCATTGAGGCTGTTTGAGCAAGCTGGCATGGACATGTTGGTGGCCCAAAGCTTTTCTAAAAACATGGGGTTGTATGGTGAGAGGTGTGGGGCCCTTTCCGTCGCTTGTCAGACCCCTGAACAAGCACAGTGCATGCTCAGTCAACTGAGTGCAATCATCATGACAAATTATGGCATCCCTCCAAGACACGGATCGGACATTGCTACGGCCATTCTGGAGGACCCTGCTCTCTCCGAGGAGTGGAAAGTGAGTCTTGTTTCATCCACTCTGTCTGTTTTTGGAGCACAAAATGGATCTACTTGAAAAAGAGATGAGCGATCCTCCTCCCCCCCCCTCCCCACTCTTTTGACTCCTTTTGGTGGAGTTCTTAGTGGAGACTGGATTTTTACAGGGGATGTACAAGCTGTTTTTCCCACATGGCTTTTTCAGATGACAAAATCACTGTTCCAAAGTGCATTTGGAAAAGGAAAAACAAACTTACGGGAGGGAGCTGGTGGTGATGTTTCAATATTTTCAGGGTGTTCCAAGTTTTTTGTCCTTTTTTCCCAACACAGGGCGAGGTGAAGGGCATGGTGGACAGGATGCGAAACATGAGGGAGCTCCTGTACTTGGCCATTATGAAACGAAACACCCCAGGAAACTGGGAATGCATTGTGGACCAGGTCGGAATGTTTGCCTTCATTGGCTTGAGCGAAGCGCAAGCGAAACACCTCACTTCAAAATGGCATGTATATCTGCCGACCAATGGGAGGATTTCCATGGCTGCGGTGTCGAGAGGCTCCGTCAACCATCTCGCCGATGCCATCGATGATGCAGTCAGAAATGTACATGATGACTAATCTGTTTTATTTTTTTATTTTTTTCTTCTTTTCTTCTTTTCATGTACAAATGAATGGAAACCAGATAATTTCATTTCATTTCATTTCATTTTTTTTTTACTTTTTTTCATCAAGTGGGTAGCATATTTAGTTGAGGCATTTCATGGGCACCAGGGTGGTGTTGTAGGATGAGCTTCAAAAAATAATGGTTGAGGATGTGCCTCACAATTTGGGAGAATCTATTTATAGCATTTGGGAGGAGGATGTGCGTTGAGTGGATATCTGATAGGCTCACTATCGATGACCTCAATTGTAACAGAAAAACAATCTCAGGACCACTTGAGGCTGGACAGGCGCTGTGTGTGCAGTTTGGGCAGTGGTGTTTTTTTCTTCTTCTTTAAGCATACTGCCATTGCTTGTTTATTCTTGATGCCATTGCTTGTTTATTCTTGATTCACTGGAACGATGAAGACTGAATACAAGCCAGCAAAACTATGGCAACTTGAAATGTTGTTCAGTCTACTCAATCTCAAAATTTCCTGCGTTTGATTGTTGCTCCTGATGGCTGGTTTCTTTCTGTTCCCTTGGAACCGGAAAGCAGAATTCGACTGAAAATCCACAGCAAAACAAAAAAGGACATAAAAGGGAGACTGGTAGGAAACTGTTTACAAAAATGTTGAAAGGTTATTTATTACCCCCAATAATAATTCCTTCAACTCTTCAACCGCCAAAAAAAAGTAAAAAGTAGAGCCCCTATGGTCCTAATCCCGTACAAAACAGAATCAAATCAATCAACCGCTCAAACTCATTGGAAACAATAAATCAGTAGGAAGTTAGCTGCTCTTTTAACTTGCAACACCCACCCAGAACTCTTTGAATAATACTGCCATCAACAAAAAAAAGGTTGAAAAAAGGCCCCCCTCTCCCCCCCCCTCCCTAGTCTCGTGCAAAACACAATTAAATCAATCTGCCCCAGGATAATACTTGTGTAAATATTAATTTTGCTGCTCTCCAACTTGAAATTGGCAACAGCTATTTTTTCATTAGAAAACCTCAGGCATCAGTTGAATTGCCTTTTAATCTGAACAAAACAAACAAACAAAAAACACAAACATATGCAAGCAAAAACTTGCACAAATCAAGTCAAAAATTTGTGTCCGTAATCTACTAAATCCAAGGCCAAGACAGACCTCCACTTTATCCCAAAAACCCCCTCTAAAATCTAAGACTAATCTAAGACTTCATTTTCTATTGAAATAAACCAATGGAAATCGTGTGAATGGTTTGCGAGATGTCATATTTTTGGACTATGCCTTGGAACTTTCGAATGGGGACCGAGTATTTCTTTACTCGTACAAACGTGAAGAAGGATGGCGTCAAGTCTTCTGTTACGCTGCACTTTCCATCACCGCAAGTGGAGGTTGATTGAGACACATGTAAAAAACAGAAAATCGAATTTCCACAAAGATCTCACCTTGGTCATATGGTAGACTGGGTTGTAACAAACCCTCTTGGGGGTAATCACGGACCGACACCTCGGGGAATTGAACTCCCGGTGACTTACCATGAGTGAGGTAGAGCAGTCCATCTCACCGCCCTTCTTGTATGTTCGGATGACCCTGACCGGGACACAGTGTTGCGCATTATGGAGGAGAGCAAGGTTGCCCCTGGTGAGCAACTGGTCCTTGCATTGGGTCTTATCCCCAAGCCCGTTGTTTCCACCTGACCCCGTGTAGACCAGCCGATCACCATAATCCTCATTATCCCGGTAGCCATCAACCACCACAATGGAAGTCTGTTCGAGCACACATCTGTCATGGATGCTTACATCAGATATACCATATGAACATGGATTGATTTTCCACCCAAGTTTTTCAAAACTGGCTTTTTCTTCCTCTTTTTTTTTTGGGGGGGGGGAGAACTTGGTGCTGATACCTTGGCAATCTGGAGGAATCCACTCCCTGAGTACATATATACACCCTGTCAAACCACAAAATCATCATTTTCAATTTCATCATCGAGAAATAGATTTCAGACTTGATGCTTTTTTTCCATAAGGAAGAAAAACTGGAGATAATTACTTGGAGGGGGCGGAGGAGGAGGAGGCGGAGGAGGAGGAGGAGGAGGTGGGCTCGTCGTTCCCTGAAGTAACACATTACGGTTGAACAGGGGGCAGAAAAACTTAAGAAAAAAAAATCATCACCCTAAGTATCGACACTGTTGAATGTAGTGTGCAGTGTTGAGTCAACTTGAAGTTGATTCACTGGGAGCGGAGTATACTTCCTCTCGTGGTGCGCTCGTCGTGTTTCGTGGCGTAAGAGTTTGCCTTGACTGCGTTTTAGCTGGCAGACTAGACTGAGCGAGGTTTAGTTCGCTGGAGAGTCTAGTTGGCCAGGTACTCTGCGCTGTCCATAGGTGACCGGCCGGTTGTCGACAACACCTCCAAGAGAACGTACAAGCCACGGGACCCAGTGCGTCAACCTTGTTCGAGAGTCGAACTCGAATACTCAAAGTAGAGTGCCACCATCAAGGTTTCAACCGAGCAATTACTGGAATTGCAGCATATGATTGATCTTGAGGTGTATTATCCAAGAGATGATCATGGAAATGTAATTGTAGTACTTCTGTACTTCGACTGGATTGCATCTTGCACCGTCACACCTAACGCCACATCACATTCACTTGTTGCAAGGACTGTATTATCCAACATTAGTATATATTATCATTATATATTCGTTGTAATAGGAGAGCGGCATCTCCTACACAACGTAAATGATGTTTGTTTGTTTGTATTATCCAACACCTCAGATCGAAGATAGTTGGTAAAACGGCAGACGAAATCCTGATTTCATGGGGAGTCGTGCTTGATTGATTGATGCACTGTGCTTGGGAGCCCACACAGATCCAAGTGGATTCCATGCACCAAGCAAAACATACTGTGACCCCAAAGCTAGCATCTCAAGCAGTGGGTCTGAATCGCCCACCAAATGCATGGGATCCATAGACCAAAAACATCTGTGGCATTCTGGCTCCCATCGGTTGGGAACAGCCTGCACCTTGTTTGGTGCTCGCTGTTTCGCTGGTGGTTTGTTAATACATCAGGTCCTCGACCATTTAGCCCCCCGTGGACCCCAGTTCCGAAGATGACAGCGGTAAATGGATCGATTATGTCCTGAAACTGTTGCCTTCGCTGGTGGGGTATTTCTCCTTGACGCTGCCCTCTGGCTCGAGTCTGTATTACTTTAGCAATATCGTTTTGACAACTGAGCAACATATCCACCCTCGAAATTATGTAGGCCACTTTTTGGCCTCGAAGAGTTGTGCAGTCACTCCCATGGAAACCACAGCCATTTCGGTTCGTTCAAAAGTGAAACAGAAATTCCCAATACCACAGTGCTTGAGCTTCACCAGCCTAGCACATGCTTGTTGAAAAAACTGCACTCGGCATTTTTGTTTTTTCGTTGGGGGGACTACTTTATAAAAAAAAAAGGCGCGGACTATTCCTCAATGTGACATCAACAATGAACCACACAGAAAATTTGCACAATTTCATCTACCCACCTAAAACCGTTTGTTTGCACTCCCAGAAAAAGGATCTAAGAAAAAAAAGCAAGGACCGGGGCTGCCTCCCCAAAGTTCGGTTTATAAAAAATACAAAAAAAAAGTTCTTTGCAGTCCTCAAGAAAACAACAAAACAGACCTAGCGAGTGCTATCGATCAGGGAGATGCCCTAATTGAACAGCAGTGGTTCGCTGACCTCAGCACCATTCGCACGACTCCCGTTTCCATGCACCTGGGGTGTAGCCTCAACTCCAGAGGCATTTTCCAATCTTTTGCATCCAAATTTAACCATCCCAGCCAGGATCGAAACGAAAGAAGCCACCATGGAAAGAGTAAACAGCCCAACAGAGATGTCAAACCACAACACCCCTCCAGAACTCAACCAAAAAGCGACCGTCTGAAAAACTGCTTGAAGTGGGGCCTCCACGAACGATTCGATCATTATCCTTGCATGGAAGTAGCGTGGCAAATCAATGCTTGATGTCAGGGAGTTCAGGGGGGAGCCCGTCAAAACTGAGACAAAGCTGAGGAAGTCGACCAAAATTGACCCTAGGGGCAACACCACGATCACTTTTGCAAACCAACCCGCTCCAGAATACAGCCATGAGGTGTGAAACCAAGCATCCAAAAACCCCGGATCGGGTTCCACCACGTTGCTGTGCCAAACTCTGGCTTCCTGCACACCAGTCTTTCCAAGGCACCACCCAAAAAATCCGATTGCAACAGCGTAGTGCACCATGACAATCCCCAGCATGATAAAAGACGATTTGGATGCCCACAGCACCACAATCAAAGTCAAATCGATGGCGATGTCAGCCACAAAGATGATTGCTGGGATCAGTAGATAAAACACATAACTGCTTTGGACCTCCGATAACATTCCCTTGCACCCTTCGCACGCCATCAGGGCACCCATCAAAGCGACGAAGCAAATGAACGGACCCCACAAGATTTCGATGACCAATCCGAACAGCACGGGGCAATTCTCGACTTCCTCCAATCTCTGGCCGCACAGAACCACTTCCCCAGGGACTCTACACAGCTGAATTCTGGTATCCAACACCAAATCTTGCAACATGTCCCCATAGGAATTGGTACATACATCCAGGTGTTCCAAATTTCGCATGCCCCCGAATATCGAGGGCAGCAGGATGTACAAATCCTCTGCTCGGAAGGTGAATCTTCTGAGAGACACCAGTTTGGCCCAGCTTTCAGGGAGGGAGCTTCCGTGGAAAATTTCCAGAACCTGGAGTTTGGAGGGGGCATTCAAAAACACTAGTAAAAAAACGGCCAAAATACACGGTTTTTTAAGTACTGAAACTACACGGTTTGCTAGGGTTTCGTGTCCCAGGAGCATACACGTTTTGGGAAAGAAAACACGGTTTTTGAGTGTGCCATGGCAACATACACAGTTTGTGACGTCCGGAACGCTCGCATACACGATTTTGAAAACCGTGTACCTGCATACACGATTTGGGAAAGAAAACACGGTTTTTGAGTGTGCCATGGCAACATACACGGTTTGTGACGTCCGGAACGCTCGCATACACGATTTTGAAAACTGTGTATCTGCATACACGGTTTGGGAAAGAAAACACGGTTTTTGAGTGTGCCATGGCAACATACACGGTTTTGAAAACCGTGTATGTGCATACACGATTTGGGAAAGAAAACACGGTTTTTGTAGTGCGACATCGAAACATACACGGTTTCACATATCGTACGAAGAGCAATTTCATTGCGATGGAATTATGAAATAATGTACAAAAATACTCACAATTCACAAATTTGTCATATTTTGAAACCACCAGGAGTCGGACCTGCAAGCCCCCCATCTGGGGATAATTTCCATATCAATTTATTTACATTATTTAAATTTAATCAAAAAAAAAATAATAATAATAAAAAAATTGAAAAAAATAAGAATGGAATCCACAAAAGAAACTGGAAACTGGGTCCCAAAACTTGGATGGCCACTTTGCATGCGATGTAGGTGTTGACCATCACTTTCATCTGGATTTGCTTCGAGATGTGGTTTTCGTCTTTTTTGGTGCCTCCGAAATGTCGGAGGTTGTACCATTGGACTAGGGCTCCATGGAAGTAAGCCTGGAAACCACGAAAAGCAAACAAGTCTCAAGAATTTCCAGGCATCCTTCCGGAAGGAAAAAAATGACTGCTTGACAAGCAGGAGAAAAAGGAACCCACCTGGACAAAACAGATATATATATGTCTGTATATATATGCCGTGGTGTTCATTGGTGATTTCATACCTGCATGAGAGGTCTGACCAGGCCGATTTGGACGGCTGCCCAAACAAGGAACACAGCAATTCGAAGCTTTTGCAAGGAATCATTCGATAGCTCGTAAATTTCCACCAGGGGGTCCAGCCAAAGAATGCAGCAGGCTACCACCAACAGCATTTGGCCCTGTACCAGTGTTTTCGGCCCCAAACTGAAGGAAAGATGCTCCACCTGCGAAATTGCCGTTCTTGATTTCTTCGGAATTTACATCGTAGCGATCGACTAAAATTCAAACTTGCCCCAGTGACCTTGCAGTTTTCTTGAGTTGGCATCGATGTGACCTTGAGAATTGTTTTTTCAACAGTGAACAAAATGAAGGTGATACAAAATAATAAAAGTCTTGGCTTTCAGTGGATTTTTTTTTTTTGGGGGGGGGGGAGGGTGAGGAAGAACAATTTACCTGATGACTCTGGTCACCGCAGTAAATAGCACAGCGCTCAACCCTCCAGCAAATATTGCAAGAATGAAGGCCAATACGATGGGGTCCAAATTTACGCTTGGTAAAGAACCTGTTCACACACCAAAACAAACAAAAAAATCAAAAACGACCCCCCAGAAAAAATCTATCCAGCAGCGAATTATCTCCCCCCAAAAAAAATACGTTATAAAAAAACAACAATAAACTGAAGGCCCGAAATCGCTTCTTAGAGTTTTGAAGCCTCAATGTAAAACATTTCAAATATAATAATTGTAACGATTATAAAACACATAACAAAAATAATAACAAGAATTACACATGCTTACATAATGTCAAAGTTTCATCAAGAAAACCAACAGAGGTCCGCATTTTGCACAAATATACGAGTGTATTACATACAGTCGTATATACAGTCGTGTTGGTCTTGTTTTCCCGGGAAAAAAACACTGCTTGGATTAACTAAAACTTCAGTTTCTGTACCTGGGCTGCGTGCTCTTCTCTTGTTGCAATCTTGACTACGGCTGGTCCACAGCTCCTGGCGCTGTCGTAGCTGGGGGAAAGACCACATGGTTGCTTCAGATTTCAAGGATGCACATTTGAAGGAAATCATACACACACTGGTTGGACACAGCCATGTCAAAATTCTGTTTCTCTGGGCTTCATCCATGACTTACTTCAACAAAACAAATGTTGATGCATGTATGGGGATTCCTGCCCCACCAGAAAAGTGACAAATATTGATTTCCAGTGACAAGTGGACAAGTTGCAAAAATCAACAGCCAGGCAGGGTCATTCCAAGGAGATTTCACTTGAAACACTTGAAAGATCTAAGCCCCTTTCAAATTTCTGCACAAGACCAATATGTGTTCACTGGGGTTGCTCACTTTATTCTTTGGAGTAGTTGCTCACCTGTCGAGCAGATCCAGCCGTTCAATATTGGCAGAAAAGCACAGCAACAAACGGATTCTAGGGACAAGGGAAAGTTGCAAGCATTTGTCAATGTAAGCACCTGTCAGAATAAAAACTCACTGCCAAAAACTCGAAAGAAACAAAAAAGATCTCGCCAGCCCCACTGACCTGCATCAGTTCGAACCTTCAATTGACATCACTTTGGAGGAGTGGAGTCCTTCCTGTAAGCCAGACCACAAGATTGATTTTGCATCATACATTGCATGTACACATATTTTCTCGGTAGTTTAAAATTTTCAAGTCTCCTCTTTTTTCCCCTTGAGGTCATAGGTATTGGGTAATGGTAAAGCTAAGGCGAGTACAGGAGTACAGCAGTGAAGGGGGGTTTGAGCCCCCTGTAGATCCAGTCTCAGGTCACCACAACGTTCTGATAGAGCATGGCATACCGCCTATTCATAAGGGTTTTCGCGCTGCGCTGCACCTCCGGTTCTGTCGGAAACTGGACTCTTGAAAGACGGCTCCCACGTCACCGACTTCCGACTTCTTCAGAGAATCCATGTTCCAGGCGGGCTGACCCAGCTCGCCTCCCCGCATTAACAAGAGCGCTTCGTTCATGGCGGTCTCAGAACTGGACGTATATCTGTATGCGTGCTGCGCACAGCCTGCGCGTTCAACTCGGCCGCCGCACACCAAAAAGAAACGAATTTTTACAAGTGAAATGTTCAACAAGACATCGTAAATCCACAGCAAAACTCACCCTTCTCTTCTGCATACACAGTTTCACATACACAGTTTTAAGAACGACAAAGAATACACGATGCTGCATACACGATTTTCTATCCGGATACACGGTTTCTGACGACCTTGCATACACACTTTCTTAAGATACACGGTTTTTTCAAGAGATACACGGTTTTTCCCGAATATACACGGTTTCGAAGTGCACATACACGATTTTCTATCCGGATACACGGTTTCCGACGACCTTGCATACACACTTTCTTAAGATACACGGTTTTTTCAGGAGATACACGGTTTTTCCCGAATATACACGGTTTCGAAGTGCACATACACGATTTTCTATCCGGATACACGATTTTGAAACCGTGTATATTGGCCGTTTTTTTACTAGTGAAATGCACCCGGAACGAAACCGATTCCGAATAAATGGAGCTCCTCTAGATTGGGGGGAAGAGCACTCACGTTGTACAAAGAAATTCCATCACATCTGATGGTGAGCTTGTTGATGTTTTCCAACACTTCCAACCTGTCCAGCAACCCTGGACAAGAAGAAAGAAGAAAGTTTTTTATGAATCGCTTTTCGTACATGCCTCTATCAGAATTGATCACTCCCACCAGCAAAATTAAGAATAAAATAATACCCCCCCCCCAAAAAAAATAAATTAATAATAAGAATAACAATAAAAAATAATGAAAATATATATATAGAATAATAATACAATAAATATATTAAGAATTTAAAAAATGAGAATAAAAAAAACTATTCTACTGGTGGTTTTGCTACAGTTCTTCAAACCAACACCAATAGCGTTGCAATAAAACATACCACTGTCGACCTCCGGCCCATTGCTGTTTGAAAATTCCAAATCCAGGTCTTTCAGGCAGGGCAAATTCTTGAGGGTTTCGACACCACCCTTGTATTTTATCCAAGTGGGTCCCATCAACTTCACCCATGAAATTCGATCAATGTTTTCTGACCCAGCAACACAGGTGTCTGCATGTGAGGCCATTCCATAGAAAAATGAAAAACTAGGATAGGCGATGGGATTGTACAGATTGAGCATGGCAATGAATTCGGCCTCCTCCGGTGGATAATCCTGCAAAAGTGCAAAAATAGGTCCCTCATGTTAAAGCAACAATTTTCAGCTGAACAAAAGATGCTTGGCGGAATTTAGGGTCACATCATTTACAGATCCACTCGGAAAAGAGACATGCTTCTGAATCTTTTATCAAATCTCTTGACACCACTCCATCCAAGCATCCGTTCTGTTTGTTACTTTTAAACACCAGGGAAGGGGTGGGGGGGGGTCATTCCACCAAATGCTGGCACATTTATTTATTTGCTGCAGTTAATGCGCTTAAAACCAGCTGGAAACCCAAAACAGAAAAACGAGAGAGAGCCTACCTTGCAGCTCCACTGGACGATGTTCTCACCACAACTCGCAAGGGAATCACTCTGGCAATTGTTTCTGACCAAATATTCAATCAAAAAGTCAAAATTGGCCTCCAAGAACTCGAAACTCCCACACTTTCGGCCACAAATGTACCCACAAGAAGGAAAATCGCAGGCAAACCCCCCAGACAGACTGCCCAGCTGAGTCAGCCCTCCAGGAATATCGTCCGACAAGTTTTCCTCTTCGATCACCATCAAGGATTTCAAATTGGGTGCATAGGACCAAGACGATGGGATGCTGCCAGTGAACTGATTTCCTCTGAGTCCGATTCATTCCATGATAGCTGGTAGATTTTCTGGAAGCATCCCACCATATCCAGAGTTCTCCAAGCGCAGTCGTTTCAGGGTGCCAGGTAATTTCAACAGGGATTTGTATTCTTCTTCATTGGAAATTGCACCACCAGATATTGCCAGGCTCTCCACATTAGAGGGCAGCTGAAAATCACCCACAGTCGATCCAAAGATGCATAGGGTTTCCTTATCCACCGTGCTGAGAGCTGCCGGAATCTCTATGTTGGGCACGGAAGCTGCAAATGTTCAGGAAATCGTGCACTTTTAGAATACCTCCGTTTCATTTATTCATTGCGAGCCTGTAGTATGGCACACTTTATGTATTTTACTTTATTTCACTTGGTTTTTCACCTTTTTTTTTCCCCAAAAAATAGAATATTTTATTTATTTTTTTTCAGGGAAGCTTACATTGAGGTTGCATGAATTCAGGTCCGATTTCCAAGGTCTGCAAGCAAGGCAGCTTCTCAATCAGGGGCAACACTCCCGCCTCCAGCACATTTTTCGCTTCCTCCAGATCGAAAATATGCAGCCCCAAAATTTTTGCACAGTTTTTGCATTCAGAGGAATCCGCAACCATTGGGCATCCGTCCACACTTTGGGAAAAGGGAAAAGAACCCAGAGGGCTGTCGATTTCCTCATCCAGATGCCTGCATGCTGTTTGGGGAAGCCGGAGCGTTGACGATATCGTCCACAGCACTGTTGATGCAATGGTTTTGTCCATCCACTCTATCAATTCAGCATCACTCTCGGTCATGAACTGTTGGACAGGAATACAATGCAAAAAATCACACACGCAGAAAATATGCCTGTGCAGGTGTGCATTCGAATAAGAGAACAAATAGCAATCCTTCCACTCTTATAGGACTTGTTGCTTTTTTTTTTTGGTTCCATTCTGAACCTAGTTTGTTTCTACAGTTATCTGAAAACTAGATGACTGTCAGATAGACTATGTGTCAAATGTGGTATCCGCACGAAGTAAAAGAAAATCCCTGGGGTGCCTACCTCTAAACAGTCCATCGGTTTCACAGCTATCAGAGTCGCAAGGTCTGAAGAAATTTGACTGGCAGCACACATAGTTCGTCGAAACTCCACTGTGCTGTTGAGCATCAAATCCTGTGTGCTTCTGTTCCCTAACCGAAGGTCAAATTTCCTCAAGTTTTCCCACCCCACTTGATCCAGCTCCACTCTGTTGTCCATGGCAGCCTCCCAAATGAGTAAAGCAATCAACTCACTCAAATCCCCCCACTCTTTTGGAACTTGGCCTGTGAATTTGTTGTCCCGGAGTGTGATTGCCTGGATGCCAGGGGGCAGTTGGGGGGGTAGCTCCCCACCGAACTGTGTTCCTCTGATGCTCAGAAATTTGAGTGATTCTGGAAGAGCCATCAGTGAAGCTCTGACTTCACTTGTTGTGGGTCTGACTACTGGTGCAGCTTCTCGGATGCCTATGTCTAAACTCTGCAGAGATTGAGGCAGGGCAATGTTTGAAAAAGCGGGGCATCCGCCGTCTTCGCAAGAAATGGATGGATCCAGAAATGTGCCATCTATGATGGCTATCATGGACTCCACATTAGTCATGGTTTTCAAAACCCTAGAGTTAAAGATATCTGAAAAGAGAAAAACACATGCAATTCACAAACAAAACAAGAAATGGGAAGGCAACAATAGAACATCATGGACTTTGTCCGGATATTACTTTGAATTTGAGTTTTTCGGGTCTTTGTTTTCTGCTAATGGTTTGGAGACAGGCTATCTTGAATTCAGCTGTCATTTCCCACCTATGGCGACAGGTCCTCTTGCCATCAAAAATCGAAGGCAGGGAAGATGTTTGATTTCTTCCAGAACATCATCCAAGGCCATTGAGGGAGTCATTGCTGAAATAGCAAAACCCTCAATATTCTGACACAGCCTGGTTTTGCATTTTTTGGAGCATTGAGCTGCCTTTTCCCAACAGATCTTTGTTGGTAGAGCCACCTCCTGCATAAATATATTTTTCACCATTTATTTGATTCCTTTTTTAAACAGAACAACCTTCCATCGTGTAGAGGCAATTTTCACCTTTGTAAAAACAGTGCCCCCAGAAAATGGTCCTTCTGAAAGATTCAGAGGATAAAAAAAAAAAGAATAAGAATCACACATTGCCAGGAATATTTCTTACTTCATGGGAATATTGCAGAATCTTTGAAGGAATGCTTGGATGAACTGCCTCGCACTTGCCAGTCTCGCCATCCCTCGCTAGTTTTGAGAAATAGATTTCGTCAAAGGAGGCTGCATCAAATCCGGTGTGATCGCACAGAGTAATGTTTTTTCCCTTGAGCCTTGACAGCACCTCTCTTTCTTCTGAAGGCAAAGAAGAAAGGTCCAGCTGCAATGGAGCCATGAAACAGCATTGAATTTTATTGAAAAGAGACAAGCTTGCCTTCATGGCTCAGTAACCTTCATTTTAATACCACCAAAAATCAGTGTGTTACTTTGTTGATCGATCCAAAATTCCCCCCAGATTCCCCATCACTTGGCTCCATGAGGCTACATGACTCTCCGGATCGAATCTGCGAATTAGAGGTGGGTTGGAGCCAACAGCTATCTTCACTGGGATGAGTGCCATATCAGTTACCACGGCGATCTATCCATATATCGATTGTTAGCTGTTATTCTTCGATAGTGGAGGATAGGAAAAGATCCAGGGCATACCAGGTTGCACGAGCTCGCCCAAGAGCAAGACCACCCCAGAATCACGAGTGCAAAGACAAAGTGGAACCGCATGGTAGACACCGCCGCCGCCGCCGTTACGAATCAAAACCACCAGGATTTCCGACTCCAAGGTGAAATCAAGAAGGAGCCCTCATGGGAAATCCAGCGCCTTTCTCTCCTGGGGTCACATTTCGCTGAACTAAAAACCACGACCCAAAAACAGCGCGACCCCAAAATCGAGCTCCAAGACGAGTCATATCGTTACGATGTGCTGTCCTCACGTTTCTCATCAAAAAGCTCTCTTCCTCGATTCCTATTTTTGACTGTTGGGCTCTTTGGCGGGGGTAACGAGCCAGTGGAGCAGATCCGTATGGCATCGCTAGTCCCGATCTGGCTTCTGCTCACAGCGCATGGTAGGCTCCAGGTCGGGTTTGGATCGTTCTCTTATCCATGGAAATTGCAGCTTTTACAAAAAATTGGGTTGCTTAATTTCTTGTTGCCGTGGTGGTCAAGCAGTGATTGGTGCAAATGCCGATACAGTCTATTCCAGGTACAGTGGGTCTTGATTGATCATGTCGGACGCCGAAAACATCCACTGAACGAAGATTTCCCAAAACGTTTTGTGGGTGGTGTCCTGGAAATTCAGTTTTTACATGTGTCCCATTCATCACCTCCTCTAATATTGTGCCATTGATCGAAATGTCCATGTGTTTGAAGCTTTGGTGTAAAAACCCTTTTGTGTCCACACAATGCAGTGCTGGTGAGCTCTTGCAGTCCCGCTCCAATTCAGCATCTGTTCCAGCTTCTCCTTCAGGTCTGGTTCAATCCTCCAGTAAATTTGAGTACTGACTGTACAAGACAGACCATACGTTTTTATTGTTACTACACATGGAGCATAGACTCTTTTTCTGTAGGATGGTAGTCCCACTGTGCAATCGTTTCCCCGAAAGCAGCAGGCCAATTGTCCAGGTGCTATGATTCAGCCCTATAATTGTTTGTTGGTGATTTTTTTTTTGCAGATATGAGCTTTGAGCCTGTTAGTGAACCGGATTCTGAAAGCGGGAATGACATGGATGAAATAGAGGAGATGGAATTCCTTGAATTCAGCGAGAGTGCCACTAAACAGGATCTTACACCCAACATAGACACTTCACGCAAAGAGAGGCTGGTGTGGAGAATCCGTTGATCAACAGATTTCAGCTCATGGGCTGAAATCAAAAACCACTGGCTGGGGTGGTTAAAAGCCCAAATGTGTTTTAAAAAAATAGAATGGAATTCTTTAGATGGCACTTTGGAGAAACCGGTGGACAGAATTTTTAA
Organism: Bryopsis sp. KO-2023; assembly: GCA_030272585.1. NCBI lineage: Eukaryota > Viridiplantae > Chlorophyta > Ulvophyceae > Bryopsidales > Bryopsidaceae > Bryopsis > Bryopsis sp. KO-2023. The sequence continues at coordinate 2,517,186 of BSYQ01000004.1, read as the reverse complement.
AAAAGAAAACTGCATCCGTTGGGTTTCTCCAAAACAATGACTGTTCGTTATTGCTGATCTGCTCAGTCCCCATTGTGGCAGAAAATTGACACTGGAAATTGAAATGGTGCAACGACACTTCTGGAGATGGTGTCTCTTTTTCTGAGGGTTGTAATTATATGGCTGATGGATCGACTTCTGGAGGGACGATGCTGAATTTTTTATGCCATACGTATGTCTGTGGTATGTGAAAAAACTAGATTTTTCACATACATATATGAAATGTCCAGAAGTACTTCTGGACATTTCAGTCTATAAGGCTTGGTCGAGCAAACCGAATCCACTTGTTCCCTAGCATTCTCCTCATAATCTTCAGCGATTTGGCTGTGGCTAATTTGTGATACCTATATATAGGTTTCGTATAAAAGAAAGTTCAGAAGTAAAAAAAAAATTTAAGACTGATCATGGTACAGAAAAGATAAATTCGTTGTTTTCGTTATCCATACATGAAACAATTCTTCACGAGCCAAAAAAACATCTTCAACTTGAGGAGTTTTGCATTGGGATGATATTCCTTCGTCCATGCACATTGGACTGTCTTTTTTCCTTCAAAAAACGGCTCGTAATGAAAAAACTCTCCCTCCTCTCCCTCTTTCTTGGCTCACCTTGGACTATGGGTTTATCTTGATCTAAAACCGCTTTGACACAGTTCCATCAATGATAAAGCTCCCTACTGTCTTCAATTGCCCGTACCTATCCTCCTGTGTTCTTCGGTCCCCACAGGCAGCAGCACCGAACATGCTTTTTGTTCGAAGCAAGTGAAACACAGTCCAACACTTCAAGCCACCCACCATGAGTAGACACAAGCCTCCAAGGTATATCAAGGGAGGTACCGCTGGGGGGACAGCCACCAGGCAACCAACCAACCCACCCACCAACCAGGGAAGCGTAAAAAAGGCTCAGTCTACGATGAGGAGAGCAAGCATTTTTGGATATGAGGTTTGTATCGATGATTTAATGAAGTGGCAGTTCTCGTTTCTTTGTGTTGCACGGGCTATGCATGGCACAAGCTTGATTGATACAGACGTTTGGTATGGACTGATTTCCTCACACAGTGACGTTTCTATGTTCGATCACCTCCAAATATTTTTTTATTTATTTAATAGTTCTCATCCTACCCTAACAGGTTGTAACCAACCACCAGTCTCCCTGTTCAGTTGGAGGCGTCGTTTGGTCAGCTTTTTTTTTTTCCCCTACAGGACGTTTCCTGATAGCTTACCTGTTGATTGAAAAAAAACGAATATGAATGCATTCTTTACATAGAGGCAGTCCCCATGCAATATGACACTCACTCCTTTAATGCACATAGGTGCTTGCTCCCTTGGTCTTGGTTTCATTTCAGCACCCGAGAAAAAAACATCCGGTTGGAGATTTCTCTGTGGCTGCGCAGCGATGGATGCTTTTTCCATTGCCTCAAAGTGCCGAGAATAAGACGTAAACATGAATATTGTCTGGTGGTGGTCCAAAAACTCGAAATTATCGGAAACTTGGCAGGCTCAGAAACTTAGGTTGCACTATTGTTGTGAATAGATTTAAACGAAGACATGAAGTGATTTGAGTTTTCAAAGATAACAAACAAACAAACAAACATCAAATTACATTGTGTAGGAGATACGTCCCCTATTACAATGATGAAATTCCATTGGCTTTTGTGTGAATCCACAAAGACACTAAGACCATCAAAATTGCAAAGATGCATAGGTCAAAGATAACAGTTTTGTCTCTTTCGACACGCTGATTGACTCGAGACAGGCGAATTTATGGTGGGGGATTTTTCCGAGGTGACAAGTTCTAGAACATTTTACTTTAGCGTAAGGCACTGGGAGGTCGTTTCACCATTTATAAACATTATAATGTTTGTTGAACCTTGTTTTGGTGTTTGCCTCAAAACAAACAGGCCAAAAAACATCAAAATATATTGAAGAGGAGAGTGTCCCTCTCCCATTAAAATGATCATGTGAATGACCAGGGACAACCAGTTTCATTCTTTCAGAAGAAAACCAACAAGAAATTGGGAGTCCAAAAATAAGAATCTTTGTTAAACCACTTGAAAAGAATTTGAACTATCCTCAAACATAGATGTCTGCACAACCAAACGATGGAGAAGTTTCTGACAAACAACCTCCATTTCACTCATAAAAGGGCGCACCATCCAGACGATCCAACCAAGTTTGAATATGTACTATGCCCGTTTCAGCTTCCAACCATCAGCCTGCACTGAGCCCTCCAAAATTTCTCCCCTAAAAACAAGATATGCACCGGAGCAACAAAACTGTTGATACAGAGAAAGCATCAACCAACAAAGTATCGTTCATCGCAATGTACCATTCAACGAGCCAACATTCACTGGTCGCGACATAAAACACCAAATGAAAAAGAAGCAAGGTACGGACAATACAATCCAGCCACAGGTAAGTTGTTGTCAGGAAATGACAATTTGTGCGAAGAGGGGGATTCGAACCCCCGCGGAATTCTAGGTCGCGACGATCCACTCTAAGGACCCGGTCAGAATTCGTTCCAGTCTGCCTTCACGATAAAATTGAAAACTCACTCCATATATACTGCTAAACTTGTTGGATCCGTGAAACAAAAAAAACTCACGCTTTCGTTTCCATCGTGTCCACAATGGGACCAGCTCTTTCGAGACGAGTTGATGGCTGGCCCGCGGCGTTGTGCTGGTACTTGCACGACTTCGCATCTTTTGGGTTGCAAACTCGGCAAGCCTGTTTTGCGGCTCAATGGCCCCTGGGGTATCAAACGCCCGTTTGAAACATACTTTTCCAGCTGAATGCTCGCTTATATGCTGAGCTAGAAAAAAAGTACTTGGAGAAAGCCAACCCAATGGAGGCCAGTGAACGTCAGGTAAGACCAAGAATCGAAGTGACGTGAGGCCAGGCGGTGGCGGACCTCGTTGGGGACAAATCTGCCCATCAGCACCCGTCAGGTTTGTGCAGCCATCGGGTTTACCACACAAAAAAGGCATTTTTCGCTCCCCTTTGCTCAATATTGAGTGATAGCCAAGTGGTGGTTTCAATCTCCGATCGGCCCTGAAAATGTTGCTCATGGCCAGGTATTCCCTCGAAGGCAACGTGTGTGCATGACGTTTCCTGTCGGTTTGGCAGATCGAAACAGAGCATAACAGAAGAGCGAAAAGAGACAGCTCGTGGATTTTTTTGGATTTTTGGTGCATGGTCTCCAGTGTTTCACATTGCCTATGTAGCCAACTGACTGGTGGATGGAGTTCAAAGATTCCCTTTTTGCAAAGGGTTGATTCCCATCAAAATTTTACATCAATGTCGTTTTTCCCAAGAATCAAGATATGGATGGGAGCAACAGCTATTGATACAAGTGCAACAAACAAAATACTGTTCATCACATACCAATCAACGACCCAATACGCACACAAAAATATAATAAAAATATGATACAGACATGAAAACAAACATGCAACAAATCCAGTCAATAGCTAGCTGGTCGGTAGGTAGGTAGATATTGCACCACAGATATCCCCAAAATTGTGGTGGACCTAAGAAAAAGCAAACGCATCGACTCTGCACACTCCAGGAAACGATGCAATCTCAAGTTTTTGTGACAAAACTGTGTTTTTGACGGGGCACTTTGACAAATCAACCTTCCAGAATGGCTTTGAGACGCTTCTTCTCTCCTTTGCCACATGATCCTTCCCCACAATAATAAGGCTCCAGATTGCATTCGCAAATCACATCCACAGGTTTGTCCCCATCATCATTCTGAATGTCAACATCAGCTCCCGCCTTTATCAGAAGTTCGATTGATTCACCATGGCCTTCTTCGGCTGCAAAATGCAGTGCAGTGTTTCCATCATCATCCTGCACGTTCACTTCAGCTCCATTGTCTAAAAGGAGTTCAACCAGTGTTTGGTTTATTGGGTCTATGTCAAGAACTCTCATCAATACTGTTTTCCCATCATCATTTTGGGCATTGGTATCTGCACCTGCGAACAATCCCCAAGAATTGTTTACAAACATTTTAAGACTCCAGAGTCCAACTGACATGCAGAATTTGTGTGCATCACGAACGACACTCCAGCAGCACTGGAGCAAAAGAAATTCAGAAAAAGTGGCTTAGAATTTAGCACCAGTTGATTCCACGCAGTACCCAACCTGCATTGTCCTATGACAAGGGGCAAAAGCAATCTTCGAAAAGCAATCAAGATTAAAGATTATTGCAGAACTTATTTCTACATATTGCAACTACCCCAAAGCAAGAAAAGCTGAGTCCATCATACAAGTGATTTTGATATCCTGCCATCGATGTGTCAGCAAAACGCAAATTGTGCTTCACAGAATGAAACTACATTGTACTTTCCTCCCCTGGAAGCCTATGCATCAATTTTTACCCCCCCTGAAAAACCAAATCATAAAAAAGAAATGCACTGTCTCGTTCGCCACAATCTTGAATCTGGCTTTCTTAATTGTACTATCACTGTACAATACATGTAGTGAAACTGGGAGTTACTTATTTTGCACATTTAGCAATAGGTTTGCCAAGAACACCTGATTCCAAGAGATACTCCACCATATACCACGCCACCCCTTGCCGAAATATTGTAAGTCTTATCAAAGGGGTGTCACCAAGAAGGTTCTTCACATCCACATTTGCCCCTGAAAATCCATAAAACTGATAGATATAAAACCATTTCTGTCAAAACACCACGACATGAACTGGAAAAATAAAATCGCGGTCACCTGCTTCGACCAAAACCTTGGCAATGTCCAAGTTACTATATTCTTGAGCAAGATGCAATGCAGTGTCACCATAAAAATTTTTTGCTTCAATATTTGCTCCTGCAGAACAACGACATAGTCATGAGTCATTTTTGACACGTGATTCTTACAGCCCAAATCCGCAAATTATTTAATTAATTTAATTAAATAAAAACAAAATCTGTCCGCGGTCATCAACATACCATGAAAAATACTAGAATCAGGAATTTCCATCACCACACATGGCAGTTCAATTGTTCCAGTTCACTGTGAGGAAACTTACAAAAAGAACCATATCCAGAAGCAGATAATCCAAATTGTTTCTTTTATAAAAGCTTTTTTCTTAGAGTATTAACCCTAACTCCGATCATTTCTGTATCAGGCACCCCCCCATATTTTCACCATATTGAAATTGGAATGAAACCCAAGAAATGAATCAGTTTGTGTCAAAAGCACCTGATTCCAGGAGAAACTCAACCACCTCCACTTTTCCCTTTGTTATAGCGACCATCAAAGGGGTGTATCCAGCGTAAAGTTCTCTCAAATTCACACTTGCCCCTGCATTGAAAAAGCAGTTGAACAAAATCATTAGCTTGTTAATTAGCTTGCTTGTTATTGTTAATTAATCATTAGCTTGTTTTTTTTCTTTTCTTTTTTTTTCTGAAAGTCCACAGGCACTTTGTGTGTGAGAGCGTCATGGTGACAGACTGAACAAACCATTTTGATGGTCCCTTTCAAGCTTCACCTGCTTTGATAAACCCCTTGACAACATCCAGTCCAAGATCCCCCAGTAGGATGAAAATAAACGGAGTTCTACCACGGGAATTTTGTGCATCAATGTCTGCCCCTGGAACAATTCATGAAAGAACTTCACAATGCATATCTCAATTTCCTGGATTCAATTGATAAAAAAAATTCCACATGCTGACACCTGAGTGCACAACCTCCAAGTGAAACTCAAGAAAAAAGAAAGGATAACGTTCTATTTTGATGGCTATGCATGCAGAAGTTTCAGTGTTTGATAAAAATGTGCAATGGTTTTCATCATGTAAATCACATTCAATGTAGTGAAAGACGTTTTCTGGATTCTAGGAGATACTGCGTATATTACTGCTTCTTTGAGAAAGCTGTAATTAGAGGGTGTCTCCAAATTTGCATTTTCCTGAAAGAAAAAGGAAAACAACATCTGCGAGAGGCATAAAGTTATAAAACATCACCTGCTTTGATCAAAATGTTTACAATTTCTATAAAGGAATGCTCTGCAGCCAAATGCAAAGCAGTGGACTTATCACTTCTCTGTGCATTAACATCAGCTCCTGAAGAAAAATATATGGAGCACATGTTTCAACCCTCAGCACCCATTCAAAAAATCACCACGACAGATAACTGTTTTATTTATTTATTTATACTTTCTTTTTTTTTTTGGGGGGGGGAGGATTTGGCCCAATTCCACAGTTTAAAAAAGACTACCAAATTGCCGTGGGAAAAGTTCTACAAACTGAAACGCTTGATGCTCTGCAGTCAAATGGAAATTGCAAAATAATATAAATTACATAAATGGAAATTGCAGGGATTACCTTTTCCGCCTGCATAGTGTCATTTTATTGTAAAACAGATAAATGTATTCCATGTAAATTTTGTATAAAATGACAAGACTTGAAGCAGTCCACCTCAGAAAGGAGGTGGGGATCCATGATATTATTAATGCTACCAGACAAAATCTCTTTGTTGGTGAATAAATACTAACAAAATAAAACCATAAAAATTCTCTCTACATCGTCCAAAAGTATAGTTCTCTCAAAAAGAAAAATCGGTATCAAAATACAAAAGCGTTGAGAAAAAACAACATAAGAAGTACCTGATTCCAGGAGAAACTCAACCAACTCCAGTCTTCCGAAACGGGATGCATCTATCAATGGGGTGCCTCCATACTCATCTTTAAAATCCACATTTGCCCCTGCAAGAGACAATGACACTATAGGAGATTCGCTGAATACGATGTAAACGTTCGCATGGTTAATGACATCATTAACGTTGGTCTACACCCCGTTTGCATGGTTGTTTTTCATCGATGTGGAGTGCACATTCAACAATGTTGCATTTTTTAGCACCCACATCCAGTCGGCGAGTCACGCAGAAGGCCCGGTTAGCATGGTTGACGTCTTTTGGAAATGACATGGTTGAGTGCTTGATTTGCAACGATGTAGTTTACAACGTAAACAGGCCTCTGAGCACGGAACAATGTGCACTCCACAACGATGCAGTTTACAACGTAAACAGGCCTCTGAGCACGGAACAATGTGCACTCCACAACGATGCAGTTCACAACGCAGACAGGCGTTTTAGCACGGAACAATGTGCACTCCACAACGATGCAGTTCACAACGTAAACAGGCCTCTGAGCACGGAACAATGTGCACTCCGCAACGATGCAGTTTACAACGTAAACAGGCCTCTGAGCACGGAACAATGTGCACTCCACAACGATGCAGTTCACAACGCAGACAGGCGTTTTAGCACGGAACAATGTGCACTCCACAACGATGCAGTTCACAACGCAGACAGGCGTTTTAGCACGGAACAATGTGCACTCCACAACGATGCAGTTCACAACGCAGACAGGCGTTTTAGCACGGAACAATGTGCACTCCACAACGATGCAGTTCACAACGCAGACAGGCGTTTTAGCACGGAACAATGTGCACTCCGCAACGATGACGTCCACAACGCAGACAGGCGTTTTAGCACGGAACAATGTGCACTCCACAACGATGCAGTTCACAACGTAAACAGGCCTCTGAGCACGGAACAATGTGCACTCCACAACGATGCAGTTCACAACGCAGACAGGCGTTTTAGCACGGAATAATGTGCACTCCGCAACGTTGGATGCTACAACGGGGAGTGGCTTCGTCACATTGTTGGTTGTGGGTTTTGCAACGTTGGATGCTACAACGGGGAGTGGCTTCGTCACATTGTTGGTTGTGGGTTTTGCAACGTTGATTCTTACAACGGGGAATGGCTTCATCACATTGTTGGACGCAGGTTTTGCACCGTTGATTGCCACAACGGGGAGAGGCTTTCTCACAATGTTGGTTGTCGGTTTTGCAACGTTTTTTACAAATAACAATTAAGATTAAAAACCCCCCATCGATATTCCCATCAGAAATGTTGCAGGACTGGAAACGAAATAAAGGACGTCACTCCCTGCCATCCCAACTCACAAATGAAATATGAAAAGCCGAAATAAGGATCCCATCTTGAAAAGACCTCTTCGTATTCTTCTCGTAACTGTACACATTGATTCTGATCCATGGACCACTATTCCCCGTCTTGGAACAGTTACAGAGCTTCCTCTTGAAGGTTCTCGCATAGCAAAAAGCACCAACACCACGACAGGCCTCCAACCGCTTCAGTCCACCACAAGGATTTCCAACGACAGTGGTTGCACCTTCCATCACTGATGAAGCATTCCCCACACACAAGCTTGACCTGCAACTGTGCCCTCCTTCGTGCATGCAGAAGCATTTGCGGATGCGAACGTGACAACTTAGTCTGGAACGGTCGACTCCACTGGCTCCTCCCCACCAATTACAATAACTGAGACCCCAGATAATTTTTCTGTGGAAATGTCCACATCGGTGAACAGGTCGGGCATATACACCTGAGGAGACGATAAAAAAAGAAAAATTTCAAAAGAAAATAAAAAATGAACACGGAAGAGTGTGATAGTTTTAATCTAACAAGTGAGGCCATGACTGTTTCGAAAAGAAGCCCTAGCTTTTTTCAGGAATCCACGTGATGGCATTCACTTTTCCATCCATCTTTCCATTGAAAAAACAAAAAAAAACCAACACCCTACATAAAGAACAGACACACTTTTGAACCCTGTCGATCCAGCCTTCAGTCCATCGTAAATTCACAAGCACCTGGCCTTCAAAGAAGGAATCAATAAAACGAAAGCATCGTTCCACCGTTCACCCCCACAAAAGATAAGAACCTTTCTTGCTTTTCTTTACTTACCTAAACTCAGCCTGAGCATGTCCTGCTGGCCTTGAATCAGTTTTCCCTCTTGAAACACACTGCACCGGCGATAGCAACAGTGAAACCTCCAGCAGCCGTTGCTGCCTTGCCTTTGCCACAGCTCGAACCATCCTTTCACCACCACTGTTGATATGCCTCCTTGACTGGTTTTCCAACCTGGAAGGAAACCCAGGTGCACCTGGTTAGGACCTGTTTCTATTCAGAGTTTGACAGGAGCATCGGTTTCCTTCCTTTTGGATCCTGGAATGTCCGGTGGATCAACCGGTTAAAACGTGGACTCTTTCTACAACTTGTTGCCACTGCTTGTTCCCACTGCATCAAGGTTTCGATCATGGTCACCTGATTTTGATTGTTGGCCAGGTCAGTTGTCCAGGTCTTCAAATGATCAAGAAAGGCTGCCGATGTGGATGGAAGATGATGCTCGTCTGATGGCATTGGAGGCCCACCTGGGACGCCAACGTTTGTTTCGGAGCACTCTTCGTGCAGAAAAAACCTTGTGGGCTTCTGTGTGTCTTGTTCAGTGCCTTCGGTTCCCTGCAACAGTGCTCTGATCCATTTTAGCTTTTGTCCACTGCAAGAAAAGTAGAAGGGAACAACCTGACCCCAAAAAAAAAGCCCACCCAGCAGCCCTGTTTCTTGCCTGTTCAAGGGGGAGTTGGAGAACAAAACTGGTGCACTGCTTGTCTCACGGCCATCCTTTGGCACACTGAAAATTAAACAATAGATCCCTCCCACCTGCTATCTGCCACCTCCCACCCAACACCGGTTCCACGGTTTCAGTGGGATTCACTGAGGAAGTCTCGTCTGCTTTCATTCTTGGCTGGTCGGGTCCATCCTGCGCGGTGACTCTAGGAAGGTCGATATCCTCATTAAAGTCCAGCAAAGTGACCCCCACTGCGTCCAACGGTTGTTGCGAGCTTGGTTCTGGGGTGTCCACTGCAGTCATCGCTGCTGAATCCTACTAGCTAGTAGCGGTGTTGTTGACGGCGGACAGTCTGGCTTGCTCAAAACCTGGCTCTCTCAGGTGAGCTAGCCGGAGGACATACGAACGAGTTCGAGAAACGACCGAGAAAGAAGATCTTCTTTCTAGAACAACCAGAAAATTGAAAAGAAAAAGCTGACGCGAAAGCTGTGAGGCGCCGGCAGGGAACAAATTTGTCGATTCGACATTGTGAGAACATAGTTAATTCTTACAATGTCGAATCGACGACATCGTCGTCATCGATGACATTACGCTGACCTAATTCTGAAGACACTCAGGTACACATGGTTGAGTGGTTCGTTTGCAACCATGAACAACAACAACGTTTACAACGGGGACAGACCACTCTGCAACGTTATTTACAAATCCACCAAGTCTGGTATTTGATGTTTGAAACACATTCCAGAAAAACCACAGCACAAATCAAACTCCCCACCCATCATCCCCCAGCTCAGTTGCCCCCCAAAACAGCCAAAAAAAACCACAGCACAAATCAAACTCCCCACCCATCATCCCCCAGCTCAGTTGCCCCCCAAAACAGCCAAAAAAAACCACAGCACAAATCAAACTCCCCACCCATCATCCCCCAGCTCAGTTGCCCCCCAAAACAGCCAAAAAAAATCACAGCACAAATCAAACTCCCCACCCATCATCCCCCAGCTCAGTTGCCCCCCAAAACAGCCAAAAAAAATCACAGCACAAATCAAACTCCCCACCCATCATCCCCCAGCTCAGTTGCCCCCCAAAACAGCCAAAAAAAATCACAGCACAAATCAAACTCCCCACCCATCATCCCCCAGCTCAGTTGCCCCCCAAAACAGCCAGAAAAACCACAGCACAAATCAAACTCCCCACCCATCATCACCCAGCTCAGTTCCCTTCTACTTTTTTTTGGTTTTCTTTGATTTCTTGGATTTTTTTCCCCCCCCCGACTCCGCCGTTGTCATTCCCTCCGCCGCCGTTGTCATTCCCTCCTCCGCCGTTGCACCGGAAGGTGCCGACGTTGTGTCTTCTTCAGCCTCCCCCCCCTTCCTTTTCTTTCCCTTCCTCTTCTTCCTCCGCCTCTCAGCTGAGTCCTTGGTGGAAGCGCTTCTGGTGGGCGTCTCAGAAGGCACCCCCCCCTCCTCCGCCGTTGCACCTGGGGCCGTCGTCGTTGTGAGTGCCCCGCCAACCGCTGGAGGCACCACCTCCGCCCCCCCCTGCCCGCCCGCCGGTGCGTCGCTCATCTCCACAAGATCTCGCTCCGTGTCAAACCCTTCGTCGAGATCCCTCCATGAGGCATCTGCAACACAACGTTTAACATAGCTTCAATACAACGACATCCAAATAGACAACAATGCAAACACACTTGAACACAACGCACACTGCAACGGAAAACACGACAGTTTCAAGGTTACCTCGCTGTGCCGCGAGCCGGGTGGAACGGCGGGCGGACAAGGGGGTCTTCGGGGCGCCACGTGGGGGGTTTCTCCCTTTTGGAGTCTTCCTTCCACGCCGCGCTAAGTGTGGGCGACGTGGTGTGGCGGGCGATGGCGACTTCTCCTTCTCGGCGATGCGGGTCCCCAGGAGTTCCCCAGCGAGGTCTTCACCGGCGTCAGCGTGAGGGGGGGAGTCGGAAGACTCTGAGCCGACGTCCTCGGGGGACTCGGCGCCCTCGTCGTCGAGCTTCGCGGATGTGGCGACGTGGACGTCGCCATGCTCCGCGAAGCGAGCCTCTTGGAGGCGAACCGTCGTCACCCACTCGGCGTCCTCCGTGAAAAGTTCACGGTTGTCCCTGAGTGGGTGACGAAGGTTGGACTCCACGAAGTTCCCCGAGCGGTTCTTGGTGAATCGTACCCGGCTCTCGTCCGCGATTCTAAACACAACAATAACATGGTTAAAACAAACAACATGGTTGAACCAGAGAAACACAACGACACTGAACAAACCAACATGGTTGAACCGGAGAAACACAACGACATCCAACAAAACAACATGGTTACAACAGAGAAACACAGCGACACTCAACGGAATAACAACGCAAACACCCTACCTCTTGGAGACGTAAAGTTTGATGGCTTTGAGGGATAGCTTGAATGTTTGAGCTCCGTCGAGGACCCTCCCCCTGTTCGCCCGCTGAATCATGAGCCGCTTCTCCACGAGCTGCATGAACATCCTCATTCGTTTTGCACCGGCCGCATCCGTGACATCGACTCCCCCCACCTGCACAACGGACATGGCTGTTGTTACATGGTGTTTCAAGCAAACTGCAACGAACAGATTTGACTTTGCATGGTTTTTATGATGAGCAGCGGAGAGGACATCGTTTGCATGGTTTTTTGCAAAAAACTGCAATGCGCAGGACATCGTTTGCATGGTTTTTTCAAAATACCGCAATGCGCAGGACATCGTGTGCATGGTTTTTTACTTTCACAACAACGAACAGTGCTTTCTCTGCATGGTTACCTCGTTTTCATCCAAGTTTGGCGTCAAAGTCGCGGGTATGTGACCGGCGAGCCGCAGCTTCCGGCCTCCGTATGGGTCCTCCGCGCCGGCCACATACCCGGACAAGTTCCCGGCCTGAATGTGGGCGTGGCGGCGGTCGTGGTATGATTGGTCCTTGCACCTTGGCCACCACTCGCGAATCGACTGCACACACATTTCCATGGTTTTTAGTATATACAGCATGGCTATACAGGGACAGAACATGGTTCAGCAACAGCAACAACAAAACAACCAGAAAAACATGGAGAAACAAAGAAAATTCTGTTGTTTTCTTTGGTTTCGGAAAGAGAAAGAAACCCTGAAGTTTAGCCAGCCCCCCTCCCCCCCCTTTTTTTCCCGCCGACCGTGCACCCACCTTTGTCAACCACTCGAAACCTTCGGTGGCGAACGTTGGATATGTTCCTCTCCCCTCACCCCTCCTTCGCGCCGTGCAAAAGACACCATCCTGCCAACCCACCACCCCTTCTAGCGTTGCGGCCACCAGACCCTTTCCTGGAGGGTCTGGCGACGCGCTCAGGGTTTTTTCCGTCGGTTTTTTTCCCCCTCCGGAGCCTCCTCCCTCCTGCCAGGGCACAACAATCACTGCCGCCTTCCCCAGCACCAGCAGATCCTCCACCCCCTCCAGGAAAGCGTCCAGCAACATCTCATCGTCGGGGAGAGGAAGGGTGAGGGGGAGCAGGCCGGTCGTCAACACCGCCACGGTGGTGACGGCCCCAAGGAAGGCGGTGGTCACCGCCGCCAGCGACACGTTGGAGATCCTGCCCCATCCCTGGAGCTTTTTCACGACCTCACGGTCACTCTCCGGCGGATCTCCAAGCATGAAGCCGGCGGCGGCGTCGCCCTCCTCGGGGCCCTTCGGTCTCAAAACAAACGCATGCGTGGCAGTCGACATATTGGAAAACAGTGCGCGAGTGGAGTGCGCTCGTGGCGGCCGGCCTTTGTTGACGTTCGCGCGCGCCGTGACGTCCACCGATGTGGACGTCACGAATAACGTTGGAATTGCGTCATGATGTCCACAACGCAGCGTCCACTCATGCAGCATCCGAATTTCCTTTCGCGATTTCGACGGAATCGTGGAATTCGCCGCCATGCCGAATTTTTATAGTGGGTATAAAACACTCTTAAAAAAAACGGGGGGAAGTAGGTGCCCTTGCTGTAGGGAGCTTATTAGGTCTAGGAATCATTGGGTAGGACACAAGAGGAATTGCTTAAGGCTGGAGGAGCTGTTGGTGGTGGTGAAGGCATGGGAAGGTGGGTGTTTTTAGATGTGCAATCAGAAATTCCTTTTAAGTTGTAATATTCTAAAACTGAAACCTCAACACAATTTGAATCCCTTGTATCTCATCACTAGAGCATCAGATGTCTTTGAAATTTAGTCAGGTAATGTGATTATTTATATTTATCACACCATCAAAATTTCAAAGTCATCTGATGCTCCAGTGATGAGATACAAGGGATTCAAATTGTGTTGAGGTTTCAGTTTTAGAATATTACCACTATAAGCTGTGACAACGTATATACCCTTGGTTTGCACCGCTTTTTAGCATGTTTTACATGGCTGACAGACGAGAACGAGGCATCACGCGGAGAAAGGCGTTTGGCACCACTCCTTCAACAAGCGAGCGATGGAGCTGATGTGGGTGCGAGCAGCATCCCCAACGATGATGTCCAAGATAACAGCGGTGTCAGGGACGTGAACAACGATGGTCTTGACGTGAACAACGACGATGGAGGAAGTGACCACGATGTCATGGACGTGCACAACGATGGCCTGGACATGCACAATGACGGTGGTGGAGAGGTTGACAACGATGTTCTTGACATTCACAACGGCGATGGTGGGGGTGACAACGATGGCGACCTCCGAGGCGATGGGGGACTCCCTGCCGTTGATGGAAGCGAGTCAGATGCATCCCCTGGGATGGACACCGAGGAAGAAACCGAGGTGGAGGAGGACGATGGAGAAGAAAATAGCTCTGAAACCACAAACGACAGCGATGATAGCTCGGTCCACAACGAGGACACTGACTCTGACAGCGTTGAGAATGATGGCCCCGACTTCTTTGGAGACGTTCACCACAACGAGGAGCTGAAAACGCCGTTGTACCCGGGATGCGTGTTCACCTTGCTTCATGTGATTATGCTCCTTCTACAACAAAAGGCCGACCACGGCACAACGAGGGAGGCCTTTGAGGCCAATTTGAAACTCATCAGTGCAATTCTGCCCCCCAACCATGTTCTTCCCACATCGCTGCTTCGAATCAAGAGGCTGTTGGGGGTCCCATGTCTTGAAGATGTCACATATTTCTCTTGCGAAAGAGGATGCAAGTTTTATCACGTGAAAGACCGGTGGGTGTGTATTGTCGTTGTTGTAACAGTATCCACCATTGTCGCATATATGCTCTGCGTTGTGATATATATCACAACGTTCACACAACATAACACAAGGTCGAGTGATACCAAAGCATGGTTCGTTTTCTTTTCCAACAGTCGGTTTCTGCGGCCATCGCTGGACCTTCTTTGCGAGCATTGCAAAAAGCCTATATTCACGGTGCAAAAAGGGGTTTCAACCGCGCTGGAACCTTGCTTGAAAATCTTCTACTTTGGAGTCAAGAGCCTCCTCCGTGTGATGACCGGGAGCCTTTCCTTTTGCCAATCACGGCACAGAGGGGCAAACGATGGAATTCGAACGACTCCGATGTTCAAACGGCTGGCGGCTCTCGTTGGAGACTCGCTTCGAAAGACCGGTCTCTACCACTTAGGAGGGGACTATTTCGGTTGCACAACGGGAAGGCGTGGGAATTATTCACTCGGGACATTCTTTCTACGTTGTGGTACGGTGTTACATCGCTGCAAACTGGGGCAGGTGCATTGTAATCCCGTTGTTCCAGTTCCACATTGTGTTTTTACAGTGTGTTCTGGACATTCCACAATGCTTTTACAAAGTGTCACAATGCTTTTCAACGCTTTGACACGGTGTTATGACTTGTTTGCATGGCAGATGATGTTTGCAAGGAGGATTCCATGAAAACCTCCTTGCACTACCCATTGCTGATTATATCCGGCCCCAAGGAGCCCAAAACCTTGCAAGCCATACTTGGGCTGATAGTGAGGGACTTCAAGGCTCTAATGCCGGGAAACGGTTTCCTTCACACGGATTCGTGGACGTTTCGCGGAGAATCCCCCGCCCGAGAGAGGGTAGAACACTCGGCAATAATTTCCTCTGTGGCGGGGGATTCTCCATGGATGGCCAAGGTCATGAATGACCTTGGCATGACCGCTCGAAACGCTTGCCCGGATTGTTTTGGTCCCACCCAAAGTGTGCAAGGCACATCGACCAAAACACAACGTTACTTGGGCTACACTTCCCCCGTCCCACTAGGCGACGGCGATGTGGAATTGATGAGGATGGTCGGCAGGCGTGGAAAGGTCGGTGTGGAGTATGTGATACACGGTGTGCGGGGGGGCCTTAACAATTGTGATTTACATTCATGCGTTGTGCTTGGCCGTGCTTGCCTTGTGCAGAAGCACACAAACGCTGTGTTTGTGCCTATTAACGTTGCGACCTGTTTTTTGTTTTAGTTGAAGCGACAATGGCAACCGGACATGATGGACATGGTGAAAACAAGGGAGGAGCACATGAGGGCAGCTGAGCTGGTGGATCAAGGCTTGTTGACCCCAACACAAGCACATACTCACGGCTCCACCGCCCTTGCTGACCTTACTTACTACACGCCCGAGCTCAAGGTCATGGGTGTTGCACACCTGATTTTGATGGGCTTGGTCAAGGATTTCCTGAGCGAGGTAAGGATTTAGCAACGCGAATATGCTGAAAACACTCGTGCGAGTGTGTCCCTCAACAACCTTGTTGTAGTGCTGCAATGCCATGTGTTTACGTCCAGTGGCGGTGTGTTTGTAGATCAAACAACGCGTGACCTCACGGGAAAGAAGACACCACGCCGCCGCCTACAAACAACGCTTGCAAGGTCTGAAGGTACCAACGGACTTCGGTGCTTGCATCGTTGACTTGACGGCGGAGCGTGTGTACTCGAACATGCATGACATCATGGTTTTTATCCGGTGAGTTCTTGTTCCTTGTTGTCCGCCTTTCTTTCGTTGTGAATGATTGTTATGTCGTTGTCACCAGCCTTATTTCCATCGTTTGTTTTGTGCCTTGTTATTGCCTTTCCCAGCGTTGTTGAGTGTTGCATTAACCTTGTCAATGTAGGTCCTACGAAGGTTTCGTGATGGAGGCCTGCTTGACGAGAGAAGAGCTCCGTGCCTGGACCGACCTGGTTGCTGTGGCCACACACTATGTGTGTGTGCAAGCCCACATCCACGACAAGGACTTCGAGACGACGGCGAGGAAGATTCAGTCAAGAACCATGCGCTACTGCAGGTAAACATTGATCTGGTTTACAACGTTTTGAGTGGTAGGCACAGTGTTACTGAGGTTTTTTACATCGCTGCAAAAAAATTCGTGTTGAGGGACACGGATGTTGTGTTTTTTCTTTTGTGTTTTAGGCGTGCCGAGGAATTGTTTGGGAAGACCATTTGCAAGTTTAACATGCATAAACTTGTGTGTGCGGGCTTTCGCCAAGAAGCTTTGAGAGGTCCGGCGGCGGGGGTCTCGGAGTTTTGGATCGAACGGGCTCTTGGGCGACAGAAACGAACTATGGCGGGAAGGGTAAAGAGGGCTCCAAGTGCCATGTATGCCAACGATGTGCTCTGCCAATTGTAAGTGGAATTTGTGTGTGGCTGTGACAATGAATAAAGGGTCTTTCACATGGTGTATGTCTTTGCTTGCATGGTTGTGTTGTTTTGTTTTGTTCTGCATGGTGGCGATGGATGCTGACAATGTTGTTGTGTGTAGGACACTTGCCGCTCATTTCAACACCCTCCCCCCGAGCACGGTTGATGATCTACGTGCGTTGTTCGAGCCCAAAACGTCGCCTAACAAGATGATCCTCACGTGGGATGGAGGTAAGGCGACGTTCAAGGCCAACCATGCTGAAGAGAACGATGTTCGTGCCTTCATGGAGGCGTTGGAGACTGCCACAAGGTGAGGTCGTGTGACGCAAACAACCATGCACATCTTATGTATGGCACTGTTAAAATGGCTGAACGCATTGAGCGTCTGTTTGTGAGCGTTGTGTTGCGTGTGTTACGCGTTGTGGACTGTGGTAAAGGCGGTGTGGATTGCCTTTTAGGAATTTTGGATTCTCTTTGCCGGGATGGGAGGGGAGGAACCCAAGATATGCCGGCATCTACAGAACGAACAAGGTGGAGAGGCAAATGTGGGGATGCACTGAAACGTTTTTTTCGAAGAGATGGAGAGGAGGTCCAAAGGCCGCACACAATACCATGGTCTACGTTGCGTTTCAATCCGATGGTGGACCATACCAAATGTACCTCGGCCATGTGTTGGACATCTTTATCATTGACGATTTTGAGCACGGTGCCGCTCCAACCCAGGTGGTGCTCATGTTGGACCTCCACAAGCTTGCCTACAGCGTTGCAACGTTCCCCAAGGTTAGGAACGAGCCTAGGCAAGGTCCGGTGGACTTGAACAACGTGTTTAAGATCGTGGGCGTTGGTGAAAAAAATTACCCGGTTTTGTTGGAGACGGTTCCGACAAAAATGATGAGGATGGTGGATGAAAGGGGGAATTCACGCTATTGCATGTACAATGGAATGTGAACGTTGTAAAGGTCTTGGTCCACGTTGTGTATTTGAGGAATGGCACTGCCAACCATGTAATGGTTGGACGAGCGTTGCAAACACAATGGGTACTCCATATTTGTTTTAATATCCAGATAAACAACCATGCATAAATCTGCCTGAACCATGCTGTGATCGAAACGACAATTCCCACACATGATATCCAGAATAACAACCATGTACAAGAACAGTCCAACCACAACAAGGTTGCAACGATATTTCCAGATGAACCCGAAGTTGACGTCTGGAAAAGCAACCGTGTATATGACCAACTGCACGTTGTAGTTTAACAACGTTGTTTCCAGGGCGCCCTTTCTGACACCTGAAACTGCTTTTTAACGACGTATTAGTCGACGGTGGCGAGCCCCGAATACTTTTTCAAGATATATGTGATGTATTTTGTGTTTCTTTCAAAACTACGTTGTTGATGTGGATGTCTGCGGTGTCGGCTGATCAGGCCAAAAGGCCGTCACTTGCGAAACGCGTCGAAAGCAGTTGTATCTTGGCGGAAGACGCCTAGGGGTCGAACCTAGGTGTTTCCGCACGTCTTTGTGTGTGTTCCGGCATTTTTCGACGTGTTTCACGTTTCGATCCCGTCGGCGCGAAATTCAAATTACATGGTTAATAGTGAATCTCCCATAGTGTGATCAACCCTCAAGATCCAGATAATACTCAGTTTGTGGTGCAAACAGAAGTGCAAATTACTTCACACCCATGGGCAATAAAATGACCTGCTTTTCTGCTCACACTACCTTCTTTGACCAAAACCTTAGCAACATCCAAGTGATCATATTGAGCAGCATAATGCAATGGAGTTTCGCCATCGTCATTTTGTGCCTCAACATCCGCCCCTGCATGCAAACTCCCAAGCAAGTGTCAGAGAAAATACTGTTCTGTCTTGCAAATTTCCATATTTGCAATCACTATATAATTTTTTGAGAAACCATATGTACATGGAAACCCACAGTGTGCGGTACCACATGATATTCTGTAGTATATTTATCATCCTGTATTTTCTAATGCGGCATTAGTAATTGGCGACATTGGCATTAGTAATGCCAATGTTAACAATCTTTTCAAGGAGTCATTCTCATTACATCATGAAAAAATAACGATGGGGGTGAGATGTTTGAAGGTGCCTTGGAATTCCAAGGAACTTCCTGATTGGAGTTGTCACCTGCTGCGATAAGAATTTCAACAATGTCCGAAACATCATTATCCTGAAAAGAAGCAATATGGAGCAAGCTGTCCCCCTCCTTTGACGATGTTTCATTCACATCAGCACCATAGGAGAGAAGCTCCTGCAAAAACCATCGACCATTATGTTTATTTTAGAAAAGACATGCATGTCTTTTAAGATATGTTTTATCCCCCTTCCTGAGAAGTAAAACAAATCTGCAGTTGATCATAGGAATACCTCGATTTTCTCGGAGTTGCCCTCAAGAGTCGCATTGAAAAGTGCTTCATTCAGTGTGTCACACTTCAGACATTCTGCCTGAAAAAAAAAACAACAACAACAAGGGCTGAGAAAGGACAACAAGCATTCAAAACATTTTTTTTGTGAAATTGAAGGCACCTTCCTGCACAGAGAAAAAAATATAAAAAATCTGAACATGCACTATTCATCCCCCACTGTGGGATGAATATTACATGCATGCATGAATATCCACCAAAGGCTTTCAGCCAACTATGTACAGAAAAATGGGCTTAATTGGTTCTTGATCTCCAACAACCCTACAATCCACCGAAATTTCTGGACAAGCCCCCAAAACATCACTGCCAGTACACCCACATCAAGCTTGCGGTTTCCAGAACTCTCATCCTCCTCCTCCTGCAGCAGCTTCCGAGTCGAATGATCGACCCTTGCCCAGCTCCCAACCACTTCGGCATCGCCCTGTAACAAGACACCAGCTCATCACCCAGTCGAAAACTGCGACTCCACCAAATCAAATTTGGATGGAAATTACCCCACCTGCCGAGCGTCGTCATCAGCCGCCGCGCCTACAGAATCGATGCGAATTCAAAATTTTGTGAAACAGCCCCCCTCCCCCCCCGGACCCTAAATCCAGCAGCCTGGTTGAAGAACACCGGCCCCAAACCCGACTCGAACATCGCAAAAAACACATCACAACCACACGAACCATGCGTCCCAAAGCTTTTCCCCGGGGCTACGCAGACGATTGCGTCAAGACCGCAGAGTGACTGCGTTCATGTGAATGCATTGGGGAGACCCCACTGTGTTGTGGTCGTTTATGATATGAGCAACCCACCTGTCGGTGCAGCATACGAAAGCGTTCCCTGAGAACAGCAGCACAGGGTCCATATGATCAAGACGGAGAGCACCGTAAACCGGGTCAAAAACACCGCGCTTGTCTGTACAGATCCCATACACGATAACCCTTTTTCACCCGGTGCAAGAACCAAACTGATCAGACACAACGAAGAGGGGATGTAAAAAAATGCTTGTTGTCATGATCGCAGACTGAGTCTTTTGTGCGCTTTGCTGATTGGTGGATCACCAATGGTGGGTGGGTTCGCCCCTTCCTGGCGACTGTCGCCCCACTGGTACAATGGCACAAGTTCCAGGGGTACAGTGGTATCACTCTCAGGGCGCAGTGGTACCCCCAGGGGAATTCCTGACTTTGACGGTCCGCATACATGACAAGACATGTGCATGTCAGAGACGTTTGTCAAACAAACAAACAAACGAACATCAATGGACGTTTGTCCATCGCCTGCGAAAGCCCTGGGCGTCACCGACGTAGGTTACGATCATGTACCAGGCCTAAAACTAAGACAGGTCGTGGCAAACAAACAGACAAACATCAAATTACATTGTGTAGGAGATGCAGGTCACGGCACAGCAAGAAAAAAAAATTGCCCTTGTTATTCATGCCCATGTCAGCTCGCAATCGACAGGCGTGTATCCTGTCTAAAATTGCATCTGGGACAATATATCAACGACTCCATGTTCGTTGAGGAGTTTTTTTTTAGTGATGACGGTTAGGAACATTATCTATGGTGGCCAAGCACACTGGTACGGTCAACGGCATTTCGAAGTGCCCTTTCCTTTGAGAAGTCAGATTAAGAAGAAGGCCCTTCACGAATCGCCGAAAATATCAATCTGACGGCAGTTCTTCCTCTGGACCCCTACCTACAGCAACTGACTGGTGTCAATGATGCTCGTCAACGCTCTCTGCGTTTTGATTGTGTTGCTGCCCGGAGTGGGGCTCTCGACGTCACCCAACAGCATGGTCGTCAGCACAATCGAAGAGCTCAGCAGCGCGCTGTATGATACACGGGTGGATGTGATATATCTTCAGCACCCCCCCATCATCTCGAGCGAAGGGTGGGGACTGCTGAGACCGGACATCAAACGACGGGTATCGCAATCAAAAATATCGTAAACTGGGCCTGGTTCTGTCTTCAAAAAGAAGCTTCGCTTGCCAAGGTCCAAACTCCAATCTGAACAAGTTGCCTGACCGTGCTTGTTTTCGTAATTCTGCATTGGCAGGTCGTCATAAGACCACTCGAGCACACAGGAGGAGGCTTCGCTTTGGATGTCGATGGAGGCATTGATTTGGCTTTTGTGAGCCAAAATACTTCCGAAATATTTTAATATTGATGTCCACCCTGATATTGAAATTCGAACTGTGTTTTTCGGTGTTTCTGTGTGGTAGCTCTTGGTTGGGGGCACGTTGAAGGTGTGAAATATTCTGCGAGTGCACCATGAGCTTTTTCGCTCACTGCACGATGCTGTTCGGTAGTTTTCGCGCTTTGATATAGAATGGTGGGCTGGACGAAAACTTTAAAAAGATCGACTCTACGTTTGTCGACCTTCTCGGGTTGCTTCGACAAGTCGCGTTTGGCAACTTGCCTTGACAGAGCAGATCGAGAAATCGCGGACTTGAGTCACATGGTTTTTTTCACAATTTTCCTTTGGTGTGGTGATGGCAGCAAAGTAGGGCAAAGCGGAGGCGGTACAGGAGCTCGTTGAATCAGGTGCTCTTGGCACCTCCTGCTTCATTTTTGGGTTCCGTTCCAATTTTAGTACACTGGAAGTAAATGTGATAATATAACTTGAAAGGTCTTATTTTCTGCAAAATCAATGCGACTGCTCTCCTTTGGGTCCACCACAGTTTTGGGGATAGCTGTGGTGCAACTTCTACCTAACCATCAATTACTTCATAGGAAGCGTGCATTGTAGTGGGCGTTTGCTTTAAAACAGAGGGGAAGTATGAAACGATGTCCTTTTCCAGCTCTCAATGCAAAATCAAAAAACAGTGCAAATGAGCCCACAGATTCAGAAGCAGGGCATGGTGAGGTCAGGACACCAAAAACGAGATGCGCCTCCATTAGCCTGCACTGAGCCCTCCATACTTTTACATACATTTGTCGTTTCGCCCCTGGAACCAAAATGGAAACAGAATATGCAGAGGAGCAACCAAGCTGTTGATACAAACATGCATGAAGCAACGAAATATTGTTCATCACAATTTACCATTCAACGACCCAAGGATCGCTGATCGTGACATAAACACATAGAAGACTTCCAAATGAAAAAAAAAGACAACGTACGAACAATCGTGCACGGCTGGATTGTGCTCTTTAATGTTCGAAAATGATAATGCGAAGAGGGGGATTCGAACCCCCGCGGAATTCTAGGTCGCGACGATCCACTCTAAGGACCCGGTCAGAATTCGTTCCTATCTGCCTCCAAAATAAAGTTGAAAACTCACTCCATATATACTGCCAAATTTGTTGGATCCCGATCCAGGATCCGTTGTTGTGCAGCGCTGGCACTTGCATGACTTTGCATCTTTCTGGGTGCCAGATTTGCAAGCCTGTTTCGCGCCTTACCGACCCCCCCAGTATCACATGTTGTTGCAATGGCAGAAAAGGCCCTCAAAATGTTGGGTCTTTTCTTTCATCAAGGGAACGTGTTCCTCAGTGAAACACAGTCCACTTTCCACAGTACACTGTCCCATTTGTCGGGTTTTGACGGGACAGGACTCATTGATATTGGACTCTGGAGCAGGCGGTACCGCGATAATTTTTCGAGGTGCCTTTTCCAGTCTGATAAGGCTGTGGTCAAAGAGTTTTTTTGCAAGTTCAAATCCCGGTTACAATATCTTCGTTGTCTAAACACCTTCTCGAACGACCTGAAAGGTGTGTATTGTCGATTTCGTGGCGGAGCACATGGGTTGGCTATTGACTCGGGACGGTTAGAAAATATTTCGCGATCTGATCGGCTGTGTCTGATCTGCAATAGTGGTGTTGAGGATGAAATTCATTTTTTATATTTCTGCCCTGCATATCAACATTATCGTCTTTGTTTTCCTGATCTTTTTGCCTGCCCTTCGTTGAGGTTTTTGTTTAACAACGCAGATCAGCATAGAGTGGCTAGGATGCTAAAAGTTTTTTTCCAACGCAGATCGTTTTTATTATCTTGAATTGCTACTTCTGGCTTTTTTGTAGATGTTATTTGTCAAACTTCTTTCAAAAGATGCAATTGTTCCAGTTAGGGCAACTGGTGGGTCTGCAGGCTATGATTTATCTTCTTTACACAATTATTGTGTTCCTTCTTTTGAGCAAATGATTGTGGACACTGGGGTTGCAGTGCAGATTCCAGAAGGACATTATGGTAGATTGGTGGTTCGCAGTGGGGTTTGTGTTCGTCATGCTTTGCATGTTGGTGCTGGGGTTATTGATCAAGATTATCGTGGACCTTTGAAAATTGTTGTCCTTAATTTTTCAAAGGAGGATTGTTTTATTAACAAAGGGGATAGGATTGCTCAGCTCATTTTAGAGAAGATTTCTACACCGGAGGTCGTGCTGGTTGATTCGCTCTCTCAGAGTACTAGGGATGATAAGGGTTTTGGTTCTTCTGATATCATTTGAACAATTGGTTTATTTGTTTGTTTGTTTTTTGGAGATTCTGATTTGTTTTTGGACGGGTTTCTCGATTTTTCCGCAATAGAAGCTGAGCGGCTTCTTCGTGTGTAATCATGATTTGATTTGAAACACAGTCCAAGACTTCCAGCCATCCATCACGAGGAGACACAAGCCTCCAAGGTTCGGGCGGGCCAACAGCCATCAGACAACCCAACCAGCAACCAGCGAAGCGTACAAAAGGCTCAGTCCGTGATGAGGAGAACAAGCATTTTTTTGGTACTCCTTTTTCGTTGTTTCTGATCAGTTTGGAACTCGATTTTTGAAAAAGAGGGAAGAAAGAGTTTATATTTACAGACAAGCACGGCGCTGTTGAATGTGTTTACGATGCTCTCCTTGTTGATCGTATGGACACTGTGCTACTGCTCCGGGGCGACGCTTTCGTATGCTGCACCGATAGGTGGGTCGATCCGCAGCCATTCTGCGGTAATTACCTGCGTAGTCTGGGGAAACGCAGATGCAGGGCTGGTGTTCCTCAACCGAGCCGCTAGATTTTAGGGTGACTGAATTTTGAATTCGCATTGATTCCGCAGGCGCGGCGGCTGGAGGCGACGGTCTGCAGGTGTGATCATATCCATTCGAATTTGAGCCGACGGGGTCCCGCTTTTCGATTAGGTGATGAGCTGATATTTTGTTACAGGGCGATGCGGAACGGGTGCGTGCTGAGAGCTGGGCCAGGGTCGATCATTCGACTCGGAAGCTGCTCCTGGATGTTGACGCGTTTCTTGTTGTGGGTGTACTGGCAGAGATCTTGAAGTGTTTGTTTAGAAGATTCACTTTGTAAAGAGATAGTATTGTAGGAGATTAAGAGCCAATTAAGTCCATTTTTATTGAACAAATATACTTCGCAGTGCAAAGTCCCAACTTGGCTGACAGCTTCTGGTATATATTTTTGCGTGTATGTGTAACATTCACTTGAGGGTGGGGGTATGCAACAAGGATCAGTTGATTTTTTGTTTTTTTACAGAGGTTCATGCTTTCACTGCTGTTTTCAACAGCCTGCTGTTCAAAATAGATTTGCTTTAAATGCTTATTTCTTCTTAAACCTGTGTTTTTTCCTTTTTTTAAATGACAGGAAAAATGTTGGAACTGCAAAAGACAGAACGAAGCACTTTTCAATGCGACTCTTGCGGGCGACTCCAAAAAAGTCAAGGTACTCCTGTGATCAACTGCACTTTTTGTTTTTTCTTCCTTTTTTGGGGGGAAAAAAACTTGTCTTTGCAAAATAAACATCATGTTCAATTGTTTTTCCAGGGGCTTATCTCAAAGGGTGCTGATGTGAACAAAACAGTATCAAATGAGGGGAATAGCCTGCTACATGTTGCTTCTTATAAGAATGATACATCAGACATTGTTGAAATTCTTATCGCAGCAGGTGACCACTCCAATCATCAAAGAAGTTCAAGAAGCGATTTTGGATTTTTTTTTTCTAAATTTTTTTTAGTGTCTTATTAATGATGCGATTCTGCTCCACAATGTAATTTATGTTTGATTGTTTGTTTGTCTTCTTAATGAATACCCCCCAAAAAAATTGGTCCATCATTATCACCGCCCTGCACACAGCCCCCATCCCACCCCCTTTGTTTTCAATTCACGATTGAAAGAAAATGGTCAGTCATGTCCAAATTGGAGCACTACACTTTGGGATACTGTTTTGTTTTTCCTATTGCAGTTCTCGTATGGAAAGTATATTTTCCCAAAATTTTTGCTATCTGTTTTTTCAAATAAGAATAGTAATGTCTCTTACAATTGTTCGAGAATTCGCTGCAGGGGTGAATATCGATGCGCGAAATGAAGATGGGGATACTCCATTGCATCTTGCTGCAGCATATGATCACTTGGATGTTGCCAAGATTTTGATCAAAGCAGGTAATGCATGCTTGTGTTTTACACCTAGCCAGGGATTGTGTTCTTGGATATTTAATTTGTTAGTACCTCTGAAAAGTGTTTTTTTCAACCAAAACCTTTTCTACCACTTGGAAGTTTTGTTTAGCTGGAAATACATTTTGCGTATTACTGGGGTCCATTTTGCCAAAAATTCAATATTATACATATTTTGAATTTTAAATTTCAAATTTTAATTCAGCGGCAACTAAAATATCCCATTGCAAAAAAAACTAAAAAAATCTATAGCACTTCCAGAGTCTCTCTTTTTTTAGATTTCGTCGATTTTTCTTTCTGAAACAAAGAAACAATTTATGATCGAGCATTTGCTGCAGGGGCGGATGTTGAGGCACAAAACGAAGATGGCCAAACTCCATTGCATTATGCTGCAGAATATGGTGGCTTGGATATTGCCAAAATTTTGGTCAAAGAAGGTAGTGCATGCAGTATATCGAACCTTCTTGTTGCCTATCCATTGATGCACTCCTGTTTCCACCACAAACTATGCTGTTCTTGTAGGGGCGAATGTGGATTTCAGAGACGAGGATAAAAACACCCCCTTGATGCAAGCCTCACATTTTGGAAAAGTGAAGCTGGTTGAGTATCTCCTAGAAGCAGGTACAACCTAAAGGGTTTTCTGACCACCTTTCTAATCGGGTGCAGATGTATCATCGGTGATGGAACTAGGGGGGTCTGAAAAAATGCAGAATGGTCATTGAGTGATTTTTTGTGTGAGAGAATTACTGCTTTTGGATGTTGAGCAGAGAGAAGGGTCTTTTGGTTGTTTTTTTTGGAGGGGGGGCTGATAATTTTTTTTTTATCATTTTTTGGATATTAGTTGTGGCTGACAAAATTTGGAGTGTTGGTCGAGAACCCATATGAAACTCATGGCTGTGGCTTGGTATGTATTGCAACAAGTAACGGTTTGCTTCAGGGGCAGAGATTGATTCACGAGATACTCACAACGAAACTGCATTGCATTCGGCTGCAAGTCAAGATCACTTGGATGTTGTCACAGTTTTGATCCAAGCAGGTGAAGTTCAACAGCATTTTTGGTATATACATGCCTTGCAGCGCCAATTGGCGTCAGGACAACTATCTTTAAATAATGTAGTCAGATACATCGTTGATTGTTTTCTTCCAGGGGCAGATGTGGAATCAAAATCAAAGACTGGAGATACTCCATTGATGGAAGCATTACTTAACGGAGGAGTGGAGTTGGTTCAGCATCTCCTGGAATCAGGTGATCTTTGAGATTTTTCTGGTTCATTTCCATATTGCTTTTCTGGGAAAAAAAGCGAATCCCTGCTTGGAAGATGTCCATTCAAGCACCAAAACACCCAACGTTTCTTGAAATATCTGTATCACACAGAGCTAAAACTAGTCGACAATTTGATGGTGCTGAGGATTACAACATGTGCTATTCATAAATTCCTTCAGGGGCCGATGTCAATGCACAAAACAATTATGGGAAGACTACTTTACACTCTGCTGCCATTGGAAACTTAGGAGACGTTTACGATATTCCGCTCGAAGCAGATGACGTAACTGGAAAAAATCGCTCGAGGGTTGTCACGGCATTAATCAAAGCAGGTGATTTGTTTCGGAGGAAACCCTTGAAAAAAAAATTATTTTCACAGTTGTGACCAAATGAATATATATACATGTGTATATATATATATATATATATATGAATGGATGTTTAATTTACGTTAGGCAAACTTGCCCAACGAAGGCTGTCCACAACGAGGTGATTTAGCCCTGCCCTTAAGAAAAATCCATCCCAATAAAGTCAGCTCTGGAAAACCCTCCACAGTTGCATCAAAAAATAAAGTAAACCTAGTAAAATCCCTTGTGAAAGTGCCTCGCACCTTGGAAACGAAAATCTGAATAAAATGCCTTGTTAAAAAACCGGCCATGATCATATATATATATATACATATCTATATGACAGATTCTGTTACTGGGGCTCTGCTGATGGATCAAGACATTTCAGAATAGTTGCTTTTCCTAATTCAGGGGCAAGTGCGGATTTGAAAGACGAAGATGGAGAAACGCCTCTGATGCTTGCAGCGAAAATGGTTAAAGTGGGGCAGGTCGAAGAGTTGCTGGAATCAGGTATCCTTGGGGATTTCCTTACAACATAGAATAATAGCATTCACGAGGACCCTGCTGATAGACTTATTCATTCACGACCCTTGCAAGTGCAGTGATGGAGAGAAAAGACATGACCCCATTTCACCCTTGCTTTTTTGATTTTAGGGGCAAGTGTGGATCTGAAAGACAGGGATGGACGCACTTCTTTGATGATTGCAGTGGGAGACGGTTTTCAGAATCTATATACAGACGATCACAGGGCAGAGATGATCAAGCAACTCCTGGAATCAGGTGCCCCTGGGGACTTCATTACCACCTCCGCATCTGAACCGCCCAGAAATGACCGTTTCATTGAAAACTGTTGCAGCTGAGATGATATGTGTTGCAACTCATTTTTCCTCATAAACAGGGGCAGATCTTGAAGCACAGGACAATCGGGGCCAAACGGCAATGCATTATTCTGCACAACATGACTGGTTGGGTGTTGTTCAGATTTTGGTGGAGGCAGGTGATCACCATCATGATGTCATCATGATGTTTGACTTTACGTCCCACAAAGTACATTACAATTTTTCCTTGTCATGCATGTGTGGTTGCATATTTTTTAATATAGGAGTTGTTGCACCACATTTTAATCTTTACCTAATTTTGGTCCCTAGGGTCGAAAATTGATGCACAAGATAACGAGGGGAAAACTCCATTGCATATCGCTGCAGCAGAAAGTAAATTGGACATTGTTCAGATTTTGGTGGAGGCAGGTGATGTTTGACTTTGGGGCCCGGAAAGTACATTGTAATTTTTCCTTGTCATGCATGTGTGGTTGCAATTTTTAATATAGGAATCGTTGCACCATATTTTAAATTTTACTTAATTTGGCCCATAGGCGCGAAAATTGGTACACAGGATAACGAGGGGAAAACTCTGTTGCATATTGCTGCAGCGGAAGGTTCAGTGGATGCTATCAGGATTTTGGTGGAGGCAGGTGATGTTTGACTTTGGGCCCCGCAAAGTACATTTTAATTTTTCCTTGTTATGTCATGTGTGGTTGCATTTTTAATATAGGAATCGTTGCACCACATATTAAATTTACTTAATTTTGGTACCCAGGATCGAAAATTGATGCACAAGATAACGAGGGGAAAACTCCGTTGCATAATGCTGCAGCAGAAGGTCCAGTGGATGCTGCCGAGATTCTGGTGGAGGCAGGTGATGCTCTGCATGCAGGGACCCATTCTACTTCTGCCTTAATATGTTCCTGACATTTTTCCAGCTAAGCTAACTTTTTGACTGCCACTTCTATTCTCTTTCAGGGGCAAACGTGAATTTGAAAACAAATGAGGGGCGCACGCCCTTGATGCTTGCAGTGCAAGAAGGCGAGCTGGAGATGGTGTCTCATCTCTTGGAATCAGGTGTTCTTGGACCATTTCAATCTGTCGACTAAGTTTTGATTTTGTCGTTTCAAACGAACAAACAAACATCATTTACATTGTGTAGGAGATGCCGCTCTCCTATTATTTTGTCGTTTCAATCTGTCGACTAAGTTTTGATTTTGTCGTTTGAACTCATAAAATGCAATTCGCATATCAGTGTGGTTGAGAAACCTCCATAAATAATCCTGCTTCTTTCCCGGGGAAAAAATAGCATCAAGCCGGCTCTGTACCAAACAAAGTAAGAATCCTACCATACCAATCCCTTTGCAAATATAGTCCATGTGGGGGCAGCGCCCAACAAGCAGCGAAACATTCAAAAAAACAAAAGAAGTCCGCTGTTAGCAGCAAACTGGCAGGTCAAAAATAAGATGGCAAGGCGACTCCCCTGGAAAGATGCAAGATAGTGACAAAAAAATGGGAGGAGGGGGGGGGTTGAAACACCGCCTTTGTGGTGTTCTGTAGGGGCAAATCCTGATGCACAAGATTACTCTGACAATACTCCATTAATCGCAGTTGTATTGTCTGAGGGTGAGGAGGAAGATGCCCTGAATCTTGCGAGGGTCCTGATCAAAAATGGTAATGCTCAATGCGGACTATTGCTGGTGTTTTTGGACTTTGCTTCATGCTTTGGTTTGTGGAGAGGAAGAATGTTAGCTGACCAGATAAAATTTATACAAATACATTTATAGTTTTATATATATACAAATTATAAATGGCGATTGTTTTTATAAGTTCTTAATTGTGAGATGCCACCTGATGTGTATCATCATTGTCTCTTTATGGTTCACCAATGTTTTCTAGGGGCAACTGTGGATTTGAAGTCGAGAGGCAATGGACAAACCCCCTTGATGCTTGCAGCAAGAGAGGGGAAGCTGGAGGTGGTTGAGTATCTCTTGGAATCAGGTACCTTGGCAGAAACTTACCCTCCTGCGTATTATGGGCTGCATTCAATTCGATTTCTGCATGCAGGTCTCTCTACTAAACATCATATCTGACGGTTTATTATACAGAATTTGGCTTTGGGGCTATGTGCATCCAGAGTGGGAAGATTCACATGGTGAACAATAACGATTGAAGTGCCGTGTGTTGCAATGCATCCTTCATTTGATTTGAGCGTGTTGCAGGGGCAAATATCAATGCATGGAGTGACCCCGCTGGATACACTCCATTACATCAAGCTGCAGAAAATGGTCGCTTGGACGTTGTCAAAGTTTTGATCAAAGCAGGTGATGGGGGTTTTTTCCTTTCTGTTCATGGCCTGGTGGTTTCAGAAAAATGCATCTGGTAGTTACTCATATTGTAATTTTTCTTCTATTTTCTTAGGTGCAACAGTTGATCCAAAGAGTCGGCTATCTCCATTGCATCTAGCAGCACGATGGGATCACTGGGATGTTGCAAAGGTTTTGATTGAAGCAGGTGATGGGGATTCTTTTCTGGTTTTGCATTGTTTCATTTCTTTTCATCTCTGTCATTTTGACAGAAATTAATTTTGTTTTTGTTTTTATTGGTTTTACAATGTTTAGTGATCATTTCTGTTATGGTTTTCCCCCTTTTTATTTACAGGGGCAAGTCTGGATTTCAAAACAGTGAATGGAGAAACGCTTCTGATGAACGCAGCTGACTGGCAGGAACTGGAAGTGGTCGAGTCCCTGTTGAAAGCAGGTGTTAATTGGATTTTTCAAATTCCCATGCTGATAAAAGAGTTCCATTTCAGTGAATGTAAACCAGCATACATTTCGGCAATCCACAAAACAAAAATGCAGATAAAAGGTTTTAACAAACAAGATGGATCGTTTCTTTCCCCATCTGATCAAATGACTTGTGTTTTCGAATATTATTACTATTACTCTGGTTTAGACAGATCCAAAAAACAACATATGGACATATTTGTGTACTGTTCGCAGGTGCAGCAAAAATCAATGCCAAAGATGATTTTGGCGATACAGCACTGATGAGGATTCTTAGCTCTGGTTTCATAAAAAAAGAAACACTTGTTGCATTGATAGACAATGGAGCTGAAGTGAACGCCCACAATGATGAAGGAAACACTGCACTGCATTTTGCAGCCTATTATGGGCATGATGAATTGATTGAACTTCTGATGAAGGCGGGAGCTGATGTTGGCATTCAGAATGATGATGGGGACAATCCTGTGGACGTGATTTGCAAATGCAAGCCTTATTGTAGGGTAGACGAAACGTGCGGCGAAGGAGAAAAGAAGCGTCTCAAAGCTATTCTGGAAGGTTAATCTATCAAAGTGTCCCGTCAAAAACACTTGTTCACAAAAACTGGAGATAGTATCGTTTCCTGGGGTGTGCAAAATCGATGCGTTTGCTGTTTCTTGGGCCCACCATAATGTTAAGGATATCTGTGGTGCAACTTTCACCTCCACAGTTAAGCAGAAATTGCAAACATTTTTGATCGAGGTCACATTGTGTTTATGGATTTGTTTTTTGTTTTTTTTCCTCATTTGGAGTTGCTTGATGGACACCATGATGTCTGTCGTGATTTATATATATATGGTTGATTAATTGGTATGTGATGGATTTTTCTAATTTATATCAACAGGTTTGTTTTAGGGGGAAAAGGGATAACTGTGAGTGTTACGAAGGAATCAGCCCACGCTGATGGAGGAGGGGGTTTGTCGTTGTTGATGTTCTGGATCTAGATATCTGTGGGTTAATTTTCACTGTCCTATTTTTGTTTTAAATCAAAATGTGAACAAGTGGTGTGTATCAACGATTTAATGCAGTGGCAGATCTTGTTTCTTTGTGTTCCAAGCCATATTCTATGAGCTTGATTGATATAGACGTTTGGTATGGACTGATTTCCTCACACATTGACGTTTCTATCTTCGATCACCTGCTATTTGTGGGTCTTTTCAATGTGGACCTGAGACCATGAAGTAGCGTGTATGAATTACATGACCTGTGCATGATGCTTTGCCAAGCTCTTCCAGGTTGTCCCCATCAATGCAATGCAATTTCGGCAAAACCCGGCCTTAAGGGAAAAAAAATTCGGATAAACAAAATCAGTTTCGGGGGAATTAAAAGAATATGTTGTGCTTGGATTAAGATTTTTGTTTCAAACAGTGGAAAAAAGGGTATATTTGATGGAAAGGGTTTGGTTTTCTTGAAGACATTGAGAAAGTGCTTGGACAAAATCTGGGTTGTATTGTCAATGATAAAAACACGGGAAAGTATCGAGTAGTGGTAGACGTTACGTCTAGAACCACGGAAACACGGATAAGAGTCTTTGCTTACAAGCTTACTCTAGAACATTGTTACCTCGGTCCGGATCCAATAAATATGGGGCCGGACCGACAACCTGGCAAAAGGAACGGTTGAGAGCTGTCGGACCCAGCGTCCCCTGGACCGACAGATCCAGACCAAATCCTTCTCAGGACCGTTGGTTGGATTGTGTGGACACGGTAACTGCCACCGTGTCCACCTCTCACTTGGGTCAGTCGGACTGTACTGCTGGACCGGCTCTGGTACCGAACCAGGCACTGATTACCGGACCAGGCTGATCCAGTCCGACTGGATCGACTTAGGTGAATGTGTACTCGTTCCAGAGTCCACATTCGTATCAACCACTCCCCCCCCCATCAAGTGCGCGTCCCGAGCACCACGTATATGAGAGGAGATCAGTTTACACAACCCAAGTCACCCCGAACCTTTTTACATGCCAAAAATGTTTGTGTTCAAAAACAAACAAGGTTCTTATCGGTCCATCCGACACTGGTCCCCTTGACCACTGTTACCTTGAGATCCAACAACCAAACAAAACCCCTGGATCCAATAATCAAAACAAAAGAAACCCCTGGATCCAATAATGTCTGCAAAATCGATATAGTTCCCTGTTACCTTAGAAAGAAAAGTAAGGTAACCTCTGGATCCCAGCCTGGATCCACTCAAATGTTTGATTCTGAACACCCAAATAACCCAAATTGATACTTCAATAAAACAGGAAATCATAACCAGATCAAAAACAGAACTCCCCCATGGTTCCACAGAATATGGATGGTATGCAAAAGAAAACAAATCCCAAACTGACTGTTGGGTCCATCCAAACAGGTAGAGCAAATATGAATCAAAACTGGTCCCAGTCCAGAAAGTTTATAACCAAAAACCAAAAGAAAACAAACACACCAATCACTCCCCTGGTTCCCAAACAGGTTAGACCTGTTGTAACTCATTTCTGGCTCTTGCCACGACTGCGAAGTCGCGTTCTGGGACCTTGGACCGCCTGCGTTTGCTGTGACGATCCGCCAGAGTGCTCTCCACGCTGCTCCTGGGTCCGTTCCTGCGTTTGCTCCGTCGATACCGCTCCCTGTGAAGCTCCTCTCGCTTGTCGATTCCCAACGGGATCCACCCCAACGGCCTTGAGGTAAGCCGCGTTCCAGTCGCGCAGCTGCTTTTTGCTTTTCCCGGTCCAGAGCGGGAGAACGTCTTTTTGGCACATGGGGCAACTCGGGAACGGGTTACCCCATTGCGGCACAAGTTCAACCGCGCCCTGGACCGGGTCTGCCGAATTGGCTAGCAGTTGCGCCGTTGTCGGGGTGAGGCCCTGCTCGTAGAATTTAGCGGCTCGCACGGCGATGCGATATCCCGCGTGGTGGGTCCGG
This sequence comes from Bryopsis sp. KO-2023, assembly GCA_030272585.1. Classification (NCBI taxonomy): domain Eukaryota; kingdom Viridiplantae; phylum Chlorophyta; class Ulvophyceae; order Bryopsidales; family Bryopsidaceae; genus Bryopsis; species Bryopsis sp. KO-2023. Next base: position 2,483,181 of record BSYQ01000004.1, on the reverse strand, counting down.
CACACGAGGTGATTGCGGGGGCATAGGACCTGGTCCGTTTGGCGTGGGACCGTCCGCGTAACCCCACACGCAATGCAACTGAAGGGGGCTACGACGCTCGGTGCTGTTGGTGACGTCGGGATACTGGGAGACGGTGCGAGACCAGGTGGAACGATGGCAGGCTCGGACTCGGTAGTGGGTGGTCGCGAAGGGGGGTTCACGTCCATCTTACTTTCAGTCCCGTAAAGAGAGTCCCACTCCTCTTGATCTGTATCCACCATTTCTTCGACGGCACCTTCCTCACTTCCGATATCTCCCTCACTCAGATCCACCTCCGTAGCTTCGTCCAGTATGAAGGAGCTTCGACGCAACACCTTGTTACGACGTCTGGTGGTTTTCCACTTCGGGGGCTCATCCATTTCTTCGTCAGATGGTTGCTCTGACTGTCCCCCTTCTGCCTCTTTGGCTCGATCCGTTTCCCCTCCGCGCATCTGATCAATTCCCTCTGCGTCTGCGACGCTCAGCTGTTTCAACGTTCCCTCCAGAACTCCTATTGCCTTCTCTATTCCTGTAACCATTTCCGCCTCACGGTTCCGTCCCCATTTTCGCGCGTCCCCTTCTGCTTCCTTCCTAGCGTTCGCCAGTGCCTCCTTTGTAGCGGCTAGTTCATTCTCAAGCTGCTGAATCCTTTCTTTTTGTGCCGCTACCGTGGCCTGTAACCTCTTTGTCTCCTCAGTGAACGCCGCATTTAACGCATCAAGGGCGCTAGAGACAGGAGTCGGTGCAGCCATTTCGAACGAGAACGAAGGAACAGTAGATGTTTGTCGGGGTTTGCAGTAGCGAGTAGGAGAACAGAAACCAAAGTGCGCTTGATGTATGGTTCCTTGTCTTCGCGCTTAGTTTTTATCGTCGTTCCCGGCTCCACGGTCCAGTACTCCTGTACAGCCACGCCTTCCTCGGATCGTGTAGTCAGCTGGGAGTTACCTCAGGACTGAGATGATGTTTCCCCGTTAAAGCTGTCCCATACCAGCCGGGGTCGGATCATTCTCGGTCCGTCTCCATTTGGATCCAACTCCCCCATCGCTGGCTCCAATGCGATCCGGTCTCAGTTATGGCCATGTTTGGCTGAGTTTTTCCTTTCGAACTCAGCTAACAATTCTGCACAGTGTTCCAGATGTGCAACCGGTTCCCATGTGGCCTCATGGGTCGGATAACCCTTCCATAGTACCAGGTACCTCTTTCTTTTTCCAGCTCCCTTGGATCGTAGAACCGTCTCCACTTCGAATTCCTCGGCTCCAGTTAGTTCGTCCACCAGAGCCGGTCCTGGAGGATCGTCCCTCTTGAATTCCTCGGAACGTATATACTCCTTGAGTTTGGAGACGTGGAAGGTTGGATGTAGTCGCCATGTGTCTGGTAGATCAATGCGGTAGGCCACCGGTGATATCACTTTGGTCACCTTGAATGGCCCGATGAACCGTCTTCGGACCTTAGCTGGAACATGCTTGGTCACGGCCAACGGAAGATGTGCACTTCGTAGGCACACTTCTTGGCCCACTTGGAACTCCACGTGCCTCCTTTTCTTGTTGGCTACTTGGCACATTTGCTCCTGGGCGGCGTGGTAGTTCTTCTTCGCGTCCATCAAATCGTCCCGCATTCGGTCCACCATGGCTTCTGCGGCCTCAACATTGCTCTTGGGCCGGTCCAACTCCAATCCCTTTGGGTGCTGGCCGTACATAAGATAGAACGGCGTGTACTTGGTACTGGCGTTGATCGAGTTATTCGCTGCAAATTCTGCCGTGCTCAGGTAGTCGCTCCACTTCTCCGGCCTGGCCTCAATATAGGGCCGAAGGAAGTTCTCCAGGGTCCGGATCGTTACTTCACTCTGGCCATCCGACTGTGGATGGTGAGCAGTCGACATCCGCAGATCCGTTCCTACGAGCCTGAACAGTTCCTTGTAGAACTGGCTCGTGAACCGTGGATCGCGATCCGAAACGATCACTTCAGGTATCCCTGAGGTAGGGAACACCTGGGATAGAAACAACTCGGCATACTCCTTTGCCGATACCTCCTTGGTACATGGCACGAACTTGCACATTTTTGTGAGCCGGTCCACAAAGACAGCTACAGCGGTATACCCATTCGATTTCGGCAAATCGGTCACAAGGTCCGTTGTCAGCTGTTCCCACTTATATGTCGGAACGGGAAGCGGATTCAGCAATCCTTTGGGCTTCGCGTTCTCGGTCTTCATCACTTGGCATGTGGGGCACGAGCGGACATAGTCGGTCACGGTTCGTCTCCAACCGCGCCACCAATATCTTCGGCTCACGAGCTCGGCCGTCCTGGCCACTCCTGGATGTCCCGCCATCGGAACATCGTGGTGATCGTGCAACACCACTTGTCGTTTTGTGGTAGGGACCACTAGTTTTGGGTCCACTCCTGGTTCGGTTTGATATAAAAGCATTCCCGGTTCGGTCCGAGAATACCCGGGTACATGTCGTCCTTGGTCCAGTTGGTCCAGAATACGCTTCAAAGTAGGGTCATCAGTGGTCGCTTGCGTCCATTCCTGCGCCTCCCCGGGCGAAATTTTGGCCTCCAAAATTGCATTCAACTTGAGCTGAGGCTTGCGTGACAATGCATCAGCCACCACATTGGATCGGCCCGGGAGGTAGACGATCTTCGGCATAATAGACTGAAAATACCCCGCCTTCAACCAGCGGGTTTGGGTCCGAGACAGGACCCGTTGCTGGAGGAAATGTGTAGCGGGTTGGTGGTCCGTGTAGACAGTGGTCCCTTTCGGCGCTCCTTCGAGATAATGGCGCCATTGAGCCAAGGCATAGGAAATGCCCAAAAGCTCCCTTTCATAGGCCGAGTACTTCTGTTCGGCCGAGTTGAGGGACCTACTGAGGAACGCCACCGGTTGAAGTCCATCGTCAGCCTCCTGCATCAATGTGGCTCCCAGCGCAAAATCCGAAGCATCCGTGACAACTACATATGGCTTGTCCGGATCCGGTATCAGCAGGACCGGAGCCGTCGTCAGACTTTCCTTCAGGGCTTCAAAAGCTGCCTTCTGCTCGGCTCCCCATTCCCATGGCTGGTCCTTCTTCACAAGCTTCTGGATCGGCGCCGCTACTTTCGAAAACTGTCGAATGAAGCGACGGTAATACGAAACCATCCCCAGAAAACTTCGGACCTCAGGAACAGAGGTCAGCGGCTCCCAATCCCGGATCGCCTGGACCTTGGACCGATGCGGCGAGATTCCATTCGCCGAGATCCAATGGCCCACAAAATCCAACTCCTTCACGGCGATAGAACACTTCGATGCCTTCGCGTACAGGTTGTGCTCCGCTAGCTTGTCCAATACCAAGCGTAGGTGCTCCGCATGCTCCTCCTCGTTCTTGCTGTAGACTATGATGTCATCGAGGAACACGACCATGAACCGGTCATGGAAATCCCGGAACAGGTCGTTTATCATAGCCATAAACTGCGGAGGGGCGTTTGTGAGCCCAAATGGCACCACCTTGTACTCGTAGTGTCCGTACCGGGTCCGGAACGCTGTCTTCTCCTGGTCCTCAGGCCGGATCGGCATCTGCCAGTAGCCGGATCGCAGGTCCAACCGGCTAAACACCTTAGCTCCCTGTAGTCGGTCCAATAGCTCCTCGGGTAGCGGTAGTGGATAGCGGTTCTTGATGGTCCTCTGGTTGAGCCAGCGGTAGTCGATGCAAAAGCGAAGGCCACCGTCCTTCTTGTTAGCGAAGAGGACCGGTGCGCCCCATGGACTCTTGGAGGGCCGGATCAACTCCCGGTCCAACATGTAGTCCAGCTGTTTACGGACCTCCTGAAGCTCCGCCGGAGATAGTTTATACATGGGACGAAAGATTGGCTTCGTCCCCTCCTCAACCTTGATCTCGAACTCGTGCCCGTTTCGGACCGGTGGTGGTCCCTTGGGCAGATCCGAGGCAAATACTCTCCGATAGCTCTCCAGTAGGTTCGTAATCTTTCGAGAGGTGTCCTCCCGAATCAGTCGCTCCACATCGTCCTTCTGATGTCCGTCTTCTGGCTCCACTTCCGTAACTACCACCATCAAAGCTCCACAATCGTTGGACCGTATCCCTCGCCAAACGTTGGTGGCGGATGTCGGTTCCAATCCCCCAATACTCATGACCTCAGTTGGCTTTGGCTGAGTTGAAATAGCTAATGGTAATGATAGTTGGCTCCGGCCCCGACGAACCTTAATGGTCCGAGTGCGAAAACACAAATCGGGGTTTTCGGCAACCAACCATGGAATTCCCAATATCATTTCATATGCCATTCCAGGGAACAAGTGGAAATCGGACACAAAATTAACTGATCCGGACCGGAACTGTAACCGGTCCGCTCGTCCTGTAACCTGTTTCCTGGAACCATCTGCCATAACCAAAGTCCGTTGTTCGGGGAAAACCTTTACACCCACTTTCTCCACTACTTCCTTCGAAAGGTAATTTTCCCAACTGCCCGAATCGACATAAGCCACTACTGGCACGTCATTAATAAAAACCCTTATTTCAAACCCCGTAAAACGACTATTCTTGCCGGCCCCGCCGGTCTTAGCTAAAAAAGAAAAATTGTCGGCCGTCGCAGAACCGGTCCGACTAAGTGCCTGCCCTAGCACTTCCCCATCCACCTCGGTAGCTCCTTGACCTTTCCCTGGTTCAAGTGATGCATCACGCTCCGAGTGGTCCGATGGCCCCACGGGCTGTTCTTGCCCTTGACCGTCGGTGGCTCCTCTCAAGGGTCCCGTCCCTGGTGACCCGGTCCGCACATCTGCTGTTTCTTGGGGACTGTCTTGCGGACTGGAGCTGTGTTTCGGTTCTTCCGGCTGGTCTTTCCAGCGTACTCTTTTTTCCCTTTGCCCTTGATCTCCCGGATCGCTGGCCTCATCACCACCCGTTTCCTGGTCCAAGGCTGGTGGTCCTGCGCCTCGGACCTTCAATTTACTGATCTTTTGGCGTCGGACAGTTTTGGACAATATCGCACTCCATGGTTGCCTCCACAAAGATAACACGACATTTGTCCCCTGCCGCCGCCTCCTGGATTCCCTCTTCCGCCTTGTCGGCCTCCAGTGCCACGGCCTCTGCCTCGGCCTCCGCCTCCTCGGCCACGGCCACGGCCACGGCCTCGGTCTCCAATGGCTCCAAGTCGGTCCTCACGCGGTCCATCGCCAATGCTGTTGACTCGGCTTCGTCGGTTCCATCTCGGTCTGCCTCCTTGGCCCCTGGCACCGGAATGTGGATGTAGGGTCCGGACACCGTCGAGTCGTTCAGCCATTTCAATCGCTTCCTGCACATCCCCTCGCACGAATCCAGCGATAGTGGTGCGAAGAGGGTCTCGTAACCCAGCGACGAACGTCGAAAACATCTCCGCCTCCGTCATGTCCGGGATGCGAAAACAAATGTGCTGGAACCGGCGCACGTAGTCACGCACGGTCCCTCCCTGCTTGAGGCCACGTAGCTCGGTCCGGGCCCGTTCCGTCGAAGTCGTAGGCTCAAATTGGCGTCGTGCCTCCGTTGCCCACTCTTGCCAATCAGCGAAGGGTTGGCGTCTCCCCTCAGCCATGCGAAGCTCCTGCAAGTTCATCCAACGCGAGGCCGCTCCTCCAACGTGGGCCGACAGCACTCGGATCCACTGGACCTCAGGGACATCTTGGGCCCGCAACCACCTGCCCATCTGCATAACCCACTCGGTGACGGACACATCGTGGTCACCGGTGTAGGGCTTGGGCATCTGCAACTTCAAGTGGCGCAGAGGGTTGCGTCCATCCGGTGGGTTTGGTGCGCCTGGTCCTGGTGGTCCTCCCGGACCTCCTGGTCCGCCTGGTCCACCTGGTCCTGGTCCACCTGGTCCACCCGGTCCTCCTGGCCCTCCTGGTCCTCCTGGTCCATTGGGTCCTCCTGGCCCTCCTGGTCGCCTCGATCCGTCTGGTCCATCATCATCGTCATCGCCTCCACCGCCTCCACCGCCGCCTGCTGGGTGCGTTCCTTGTCGCCGGTTCATCTGTCCAGTTGGGTCTTGTTGGCCCACTGATGCGTATGATCCCATCCCAGCGAATGGGTCCGATCCGGAGTTGAACCCTCCCCGACCACTCGTCTGCTGCATGGCTCCTGGTGGCACTTGTGCTGCGGGCCATGGTCTGCCTTGGTCGGTGGTTTGGTCTCGAATAACGGGACCTGGTCTGCGGTTCAACCTGGGTCCTGGGTCGGCGGTTCCTCTGGGAGGTAGGAGCACAGGTAAAGGTGCGGCGTTGACGTCCATAGGTGATACCAGCGGTGCTGGAGATTGCCCTGACGAAGTGGCTACTGTTGGTGGCACGGCCGGTACACCGGTCAGCCCTGTCGTGACCACGGGTACCATAGGTGGAGCCGTTGGTGCCTGGACCGTCTGCGTTCCTACGTACACGGGAACGTGTTGCGGTCCGGTGGGCACCTGCTTGGACCATAACTTGACGAGCTCTTCCACGTTGGGTTTGGCTTCTGTCTCGCGCCAAAGTCGGTCCTTGTCCTTCTCCAACTCCTTGGTAACCACGTCGAGCGTAGCTACAGCGACCTTGTTGTCGTTGAGCTGATGTGTGAGATACTCGGTCCTGGCCCCAAGGTTCTTGACATCGTCCTCTGCCTTGGCGGCCAAACGGTCCTGGCTCAGTTGGAGACGGCGCTCCAGCTCCGCGGTGAGCTGTCCATACTCTTGGCGTTGTGCCTCCAATCTCTCGGCGAGACCCGCGACCTGTTGATCTACAAGGGCCGCCTGCCGTTCTTCGGCTTCTCTCCTCTGGGCCTCGAGACGGTAGTCGAGATCTTCGGCTTGCTGGTCCAGCAAAGCGGCTGCGTGCTCCTGTTGCTGTTGCAGCTGGCCCCGGACCTCTTCGAGGGCCGCCTGTAGGTTGGCCACGGTCCGGTCCGCCCATTGACCCGCGTCCACCTCCAGCTGGTTCATGCGTACGTCGGCTTGGTTGTTCTCGACGTGAACCTGCTGTACGTGCTGGTAGTTCTGCTGCACGAACATTGGTCCTTGGGCCGGTGGTGGAGGGTCGTCTTCGGTCCCCAAACTCATCTCGTCTCCCTCGTCCACATGGTCGGGATAGGCTGGGGCTTCCTCGTACGGGATAAGGTCCATGCCTGGCGCCTAGCGGTCTCTCTGGCTGCAGCTCTGGCTCGTTGACCCTCGAGTACCTCCAGATACAAGGCCTGGAAATCGGGGTCGTTCCTCTGTTCCTCCGTGAACACGGAGTCACAGGATCCCACGCTCTCCAAATCTTCGTCTCGCGGTCCACGCGGTACAGGTATGTCGGCCAAGCTGGGTCCGGAAACAAAAGTCAGAGGTGTGCCACGATAACTTGTTGGGTAGTCCACCTGAAACGCGTTCCAATGCGCGACGGTAGCTGGAGCGGGAACGGTAGGTGCTGCGGACACTGGCACTTGGAACTCCGAGCCAGTGGATGCGTCGGTCAGGTTCGAAGGTGTCGAAGGGTACATATAGATCTCCTTGGTGATGCGGTTCGCGAGTCCGGGAACTCGCTCCGAAACCAGTTGATAAAAACACGGGAAAGTATCGAGTAGTGGTAGACGTTACGTCTAGAACCACGGAAACACGGATAAGAGTCTTTGCTTACAAGCTTACTCTAGAACATTGTTACCTCGGTCCGGATCCAATAAATATGGGGCCGGACCGACAACCTGGCAAAAGGAACGGTTGAGAGCTGTCGGACCCAGCGTCCCCTGGACCGACAGATCCAGACCAAATCCTTCTCAGGACCGTTGGTTGGATTGTGTGGACACGGTAACTGCCACCGTGTCCACCTCTCACTTGGGTCAGTCGGACTGTACTGCTGGACCGGCTCTGGTACCGAACCAGGCACTGATTACCGGACCAGGCTGATCCAGTCCGACTGGATCGACTTAGGTGAATGTGTACTCGTTCCAGAGTCCACATTCGTATCAGTCAATCGTCCTCTCCTCCCTAAATAAGAAGGTAAAGTGGGTGGTGGATCACAACCAACCTTCTATTGAGAAAGGTCAGCAGTGATCGACTCGAAACCCCAAAATAGTCACAGGGTAGAGGGGGATTAGTGAGCCAACACGACCAGAAAAAACCCAAGCTTTTTTCTCATTAATCATTCCCCAAGAAAAGAGGAAAAAAATCGAGAAGAAAGCAGACCTGAATTTAAGACAGATCATGGTACAGCAAAACGGAAAAAAACTTTGTTGTTTCTGCATGAAACAATTATCAACTTTGAGCAATTGCATCAAAAAAGGGGGGAGGGGGGAATGTCTCCTCGACCTGGACGGGATTTGCCCTTCCATGCACGTTGTTGAAATTCTTATCGGAGCAGATGACTCGAAAGAAGTTAAAGTACTCCACACATCCAACGTTGGATGTGTGTTTTTATATTTTGAAAATGCTTCATTCCTCGCAAAACGCTTTGATCATTTGAAAATATAGAAATTTACAAACAAGAATAATATTTTCTTAAAAAAAAATAAAGAAATCATAAAGCCTTTTTATCGCCTATCCAGTTGAAGTAATTTGCACCTCCATATGGACCTCCATTTGCACCACAAAATAAGAGGATCTGGATTCTTGAGGGCAGGTCGTTTTTTTTTTTCAGGCGCGAACTTGGACTCCAAAGACGAAGATGAAGGCACCCCATTGATGGATGCATCAAATTACGGAAGACTGGAGTTGGTTGAGTTTCTCCTGGAAACAGATACTCTCTAGAGGGATTTTCTGAACATCTTTGGAATCTGGTGCAGATGCATACTTACATGTATAGTCAAGTGGAGTTTTTTTCTGTGTGTAAAGTAATGCTTTTAAATGAATATTGAAGAGAAGGGTTACATGTATACATGTGAAAACGTATTCACCAACAGAGAGCTTGTTTTTTGGTACAATTAAGAATATCAATAACCACCACCTCTTTTCTGAGGTAGAATGTTACCAGGTCTTGTTCATTTCCATGGGTGACAGCGAATTAGTTGGATTTTTTAAATATTAAGATGATAGTACAGTCGTACCCCGATTTAGTGCCGCCCCTTGACAAGCCGAAAAAGGCGGCACTAAACCGGGGTTGGCACTAATCACGGAACGTACGATAAGCACCCTAAAAGTAGAAATCAATCAATTAAAACAATCAATCAATGATCATAACCCATTGAAAAAGTAAAATCAGCCGCCACCTCCCCCTTCTCTCGCCGTTACGTCCAAAAAAAATTAGCGAGGGGACTTCCGAACGAAAGAGCGACAAAAGGAAAAGGCTGACGATTGCAGAGAAATCACAACTCGTCGACGAGGTAGAAAAGGGAGTGCTGAAAAAAAGTGAGAAGCCTACCGGCTTCTTCGTGTGTAATCATGATTTGATTTGATTTGAAAAAAAGTGCTATTGCCTCTAAATATGGAGTGTCCGAAAGGACTCTCAGTAATATTGTCCAAGACAAAGGGAAGTGGCAGGAGGGGAGTGGTGGTGCAAAAAGTGTGAAGAGTGGGGAGTTGCCAACGTTAGAAAAACGTTTGATGGAGTGGTTTCCACTGGCGAGGGAAAAGAACTTCGGGGTCACCAAAGAAAAAACAAGATTAGCTTCGTAGTTAGTTGAAGTTTTTATAGGAACACTGCCCACGATGAGCGGAATTGTCAAAATCGTCGTCGCACGTGATAATCGTCACTGGAGACGTCAAAAGCCGTGACAAGCCGAGAAAACCGGCACTAAATCGGGGTTGGCACTAAATCGAGCGGCACTAAATCGGGGTACGACTGTATGCAGGAAAAAAAAGGGAATCCCTGCAGTATATTAATATTCTACTGTGTAATTAAGCCAACTCCCCCCCCCCCCCAAAAAAAAAAAAGTGAAGTAAATAAATTCAACGTCCTACAACATGTGCTAATCATCTCCTACACAATGTAAATGATGTTTGTTTGTTTGCTAATCATAAATTTCTTCAGGAGCGGATGTTAATGCACAGACACAGGATAATAGCGCGTTATTCTATAATGAGCGTTATGGAGGTGAGCTGGCATTTAGATCTCGTGGCGGTTTTTAAGCGCAGCAGTCGCAGGCAGCGACATCTTTTTCTGCGTTCGCAGTCATAATCATAATCATAATTACAACCCACAGCAAAAGAGAGCCATCACCCTCTATGATGCTGGAACAAAGACAAAAAGGAAAGAAAAGAAAGAGAAAAAAAAAAAAAAAAACAAAAACAAAACAAAAACCTTAGGATTGTAAACCTGCTGAACGTATTGAAGCCATTTTGCTGATAATTAAAGCTAATTTGCCCGATGGCACCCTACTAAAAAGATCCTTGGGATTAGCCCATCGAAAAACATCTGAATGCAAAGAACGAAAGGAAGAATAAAAAGGACATTCAAAAAGAAAATGCCGTTCATCTTCCACCGCGGACCGACACAACCGACAAATCCTGTTTTCCCTTGGTACACCATTATATCGTCCCACTTCCACTTCCAAGAAATGAATACCACAACGAAAACGAGTAAAGAAAACCCGAAGAGAAGTTGGTTTTAAAGTTGTCAAATACCGTTCAAATCTGAGGGAAAACTTAATATGCCGATACCAAGATATAACTCGAGATGCAGATGAACCGAAAACATGTTCAGCATGCATAGCTTTATAACGACGCTGAAATTCCGAAATGTCCACCAAAGTCGTAGAAGAAAATATCTTCTCCGGCCAAAACCGTCTGAAAAAACCCAAAATACGCCCAAACCAAGAAGATCGAGATGCGTGATATTGATCAAAACCCCAACAAAACAATCTTCCATGCAATCGATCAACTGATAACCCAACCAACTTGTTCCAATATCGGCACAATTGCGACCAAAGTGCTAATTCTAATGGATAACACCCTAATTCCCCGTACAGAACCTCCTTTGGCGTATATCGAGGCAAACGGAGGATACTTCTCATAAACTGGAGATGAATTGCTTCCAACAAACGCCACTGAGAAACTGTTAGGAATGGACCCCAAATAGGAAACCCATATCCTATACTGCCCAAAACATACACCTTAAAAAGATTGTATGCTACTTTTGGATCCTCAATTTTCAGAGCAAAAAGACGCGACAAAACAAACCCCATTGCTTTCCGACACTGTGCTAAAACATAATCAATATGCGACAAAAAAGGATGATGAGAACTTGATGATAACCGAATTCCTAAATATGTATGGTCCTCTGAAATTGGTATAGAATGCTCATGAAAATGAAAAGAAGAAGACATAAGCTGCTGAAAAAAAACCATCAGAATCGTTTTGGAAAAATTTAAACCAATTCCCGAATATTGTTCCCATTCAATCAAAACCTGCAACACTTCCTTTACCCCAGACCAACAATGTCCTGGTATCCCCGTATCATCTGCGTTCGCAGTCAAAGTCGCAGGCCTTCCTGCGGTGGGATCGTAATCGTTTCTCGACTAAGAGACCGAAAAGTATCTATCAAACCGCAAGCTCAATGTGGGTGTACTGGCACTGATCTTTTGGGGGCTTGTCTGGAAAGTTTGATTTATTGTAGGGTTCCATCGGTCCATCCATCAGGCATCAAGGGTTAAAAATCAAAAATCAAGGATCAGATGAATGCTTTTTTTCAGAACTTCCTACTTTCACTGCACATCCTTGCATTTTACAACCGAAGAGATATGGTTTGAATGCTTGTTTGTTCTCAGTCCTGATTTTTTTTCCATTTTTTTTTCCCAGGCAGAATGTCGGAACTGCAACAGATTGAATGAAGCACTTTTCAATGCGACTCTTGAGGGTGACTTTGAGAAAATTGAGGTATTCCTATGATCAACCGCAAATGTTTCATTAAAGTCTAAAAACGAAATGTCTCTTCTATAATAAGTATTTGTTTCAATTGCTTTTTCAGGAGCTTCTCTCAAAGGGTGCTGATGTGAATGAAACATCATCAAAGGAGGGGGAAAGCCTACTCCACATTGCTTGTTTTCAGGATAATAATGCTTCGGACATTGTTAAAATTCTCATTGCAGCAGGTGACAACTCCAATCATGAAAGAAATTCAAGGCCTCAATATCATTGCCCTGCACACAGCCCCCCCTACCATCCTTCATTTCAAACTCAGAATCAAAAGAAAATACCTGCACAAATCAAAGTGGAGAAATGCACTGTAATACACTGTGGGATATTATGTTCTATTGCACGCTGTGAGTTATCATGTGTGAAAACGAATCATTTTTATAAAAAATTATATGTATATAGTGATTGCAAACATGGAACTTTGCAAACAATGAAACTATTTTCTTTCACAATTGGTTGAGGATTTGCTGCAGGAGCAAACGTTGATGCACAAAATGAGAATGGCTATACGCCATTGTTTTTTGCCACTCAGTATCGCCACTTGGATGTTGCTAAGATTTTGGTCAAAGAAGGTAATACATGCAGTACATCAAGCCTTCCTATTACTGTTGGAAATGATTTGCGCCATAAACTGAATACATCTGAAAGGGTTGATCATTGTTCTTTCAGGGGCAGATGTGGATTTACAAGACGAGTATGGAAACACCCCATTGATAGATGCAGCATATTTAGGACGAGTGGAGTTCGTTGAGTTTCTCCTGGAATCAGGTATTTTGTAGAGGGGTTCTTGACCACCTTTATAATATAATGCAGTTGGTTATATAAATAACCACGTCCTTTTTTTTGTGTGTGAAGTAATGCTTTTGGATGTTGGAGAGAGGGGGTATTGATAATTTTTTTACATTTATTCACCAACAAAGAGATTGCGTCTGGTAGCATTGAAAGTATCCTGAACTCTCACCTCTTTTCTGAGGTGGACTACTTCAGGACTTGTTAATTTCCATGATTGGCAAAGAATAATTTCATTCATTTTTACATTAAAATGGTAATATGGAAATATGAAAGGTAATCCCTGCAATTTTCATTTGACTGGAGAGCATCGAGCGTTTCAGTTTATAAAACTATGCCCATGAAAATTTGGTAATCTTAATCAACTGTGGAATTGGGTCAATCCCTGCCCCCCCCAATGTCCTGGTGAAGCTTATGGATGCTGAGGGTTACAACATGTGCTGTTCATAAATTTCTTCAGGAGCCGATGTGAATGCACAAAATTATGGTAACATGACTGCTTTGCATCGGGCTGCAATGTATGCCTCTGTAGACGTGGTCGACATTTTGATCAAAGCAGGTGGTGTTTTACGGGGGAGCCCTGCCTGTGTTGTATTTCTACGTTGGGTGTAAGTCATAGAACAACCAAAATAATTAGTCACGCCATACAGGTGGTAGCCATAGGCGCAACCAGGCCCCCCCAGGCCCCCCCCTGGTTTTGCTATGGTGGTAGCACCTTGTCTCTCGCAGATGTTCCGTTGCCATGGTGCTCTATCACACAGCTCCTGTGGATTCCTTCAGAACCCCAACAAAGTAAACCAAAGCGTTTTTTTAACTGCTTTGTTACTGTAGGGGCAAGTGTGGATGTGAAAGACGACTTTCAGGGATACGCCCCTTTGATGTGGGCAGCAGCAAAGGGAAAACCAGGGGTGGTTGAGGAGCTCTTGGAGTCAGGTGCTCTTTGGGTTTGTTTCATACACTGAAATATGTCATGTTAGTATGGTGCAGGGTCTGACCAATTTTTGCATGCACAAGTTAAGAGTTCATCATACGAAACTTGGGTTTGGGGCTATCGACTTTCAGATGGTGGGGGGATATATATTTCATTTGATGATATCGGTGATAATATATGTGAAAGCTTTTGTCAACTGATCAATTGGCAAATCAATCAAATCAATCATGATTGATTTGAGCTGCAAGCATGCACGTGTCGACAAGAATCATCACTCTGCTGTCTTGCAGGGGCCAATGTTGACGCAAAGAGCCCTGAAAATGAAACTCCGTTGCATCTTGCTGCAAGACGTGGTCACTTGGATGTTGCCAAGATTTTGATCGACACAGGTGATGGGGATTCTTGTCCGTTTTATATTGGTGTTTTGACAGAAACTGTGTTATATCCATCATCAAACTCGGTGTTATGGCTTTTCGGGGGCGAATGTGAATGCGAATATTATTATTAGCACCCCTTTGATAGTGGCAGCAGACTACAGTAAAGTGGATTTGGTAGAGTATCTCCTGGGATCAGGTGTGCAGTAGACCTCCTACAACTGCAAAATAAGTAACTCCCGGTTTCGCTACAGTGATAGTACAATTAAAAAATCCAGGTTCAACATTTTGGCAAACGAGGCATGGCATTTCTTTTTTATGATTTGGTTTTTCAGGGGGGTAAAAATTGATGCATAGGCTTCCAGGGGAGGAAAGTACAATGTAGTTTCATTCTGTGAAGCACAAGTTGCATTTCGCTGACACATCGGTGGCAGAAGATTATTCATATCATAGGCTCAGCTTTCTTTGCTTTGGGGTAGTCGCAAAGTTTAGAAAAAATCTCTGCGATAATGTGTAATTTTGATTGCTTTTCGAAGATAACTTTTGTAAATAATAGAACAATGTCAGGCAGGTTGGTTTCGCGTGGAATCGACTGGTGCTGAATTTTAATCCACTTTTCCTGAATTGTTTTTTGCTCGAGTTCTTCTGGAGTGTCGATCGTATGATACGAAAACATTTTGCATGTCAGTTGGACTCCAGAGGACTCTGAGACTAGTCTTACTATGTTTGTACATAATTTTTGAGGGGTTGTTTGCAGGTGTAGACATCACTGCTCAAGACGATTTTGGCGAATCACCATTAACGACTCTTTTTTTCGCAAAGCAAGTGAACCAAACACTTGTTCAACTCCTTTTGGACAACGGAGCTGAAGTGAACTTTCAAAAAAAATATGATGGAGACACTGCACTACATTTGGCAGCCACTGCTGGTGATGGTGAATCAATCGAACTTCTGATGAAGGCGGGAGCTGATGTTGACATTTAAAATGATGATGAGAACAAACCTGTGGACGTAATTTGTGAATGTGAGCCATATTGTGGGGAAGAAGGATTATGTGGCAAAGGAGAAAAAAAACGTCTCAAAGCCATTCTGGAAGGTTAATCTATCAAAGCGTCACTCATTCACAAAAACTGGAGATTGTATCGTTTCCTGGGGTGTGCAGAATCGATGCGTTTGCTGTTTTTTGGGCCCACCACACTTTTGGGGATATCTGTGGTGCAGTATTTATCTATCTAGCTATTGACTGGATTTTTCGAATGTATTGTTTTTTCATTTACAGTTGAAAGACCTCCAGTTTGAGGTCTTTGATACTTTTATGTCACGACCATTGGGTCGTTTATTGGTATGTGATGAACAATATCTTGTATCAACAGTTTTGTTGCTCCCATCCATATCTTGGTCTTTTGAGAAAACGATAATTGATGTAAAATTATGGTGGGATTTGTTTGTTTGATGGAGGGGTTCCGGTGTGGTCAACCAGGAATCCCTGGTTCTGAATCTGTGGGCTCTTTTGCATTTTTTTAATCTTGTCTTGAGAGAAAGCAAGCGTATCATCCGGTTTGTGTCCATAATTCTTTGCCAAATGTATCGTAGTTCTCATCCTGTCGGGTTTTGGGATATCAATCCATTTCAAAAAGGGAACCCGGCTAGAAAATTGCGAGATTCCAAAGCGAGATTAGACCATGCAGCATATATATAAGAAAAAAACAAAGTAAAAACTGGTATGAGTTTTGTTTCAAAGGCAGGTAATGGTTGTGTTTCCTCCCCCCATCGCACAGCTCTTGCTCTCCCAAGCTGAAAATTTATTCGCACAATTTACTGGTCAAACAAGACCTGAAAGGGATGCAATCAACTGTACATGCGGCCAGAGAGAGATTTGGATCCACGAGCAGTCTTTCGCTCTTCTACAGGCTCTGTTCCGATCTACCATAGTGACCTAAGTATAATTCCTGGCCATGGGCAACATTTTGAGGGCTTTTCGGAGATTGAAACCAACAATTGGCTAGCACTCGATATTGAGCCAAGGGGAGCGAAAAATACCTTGGTGGTGTGGTGAACCCGATTGGACTCCCCAAGGAGTCCGTCGCCACGCAGGCTTCTTCGTGTGTAATCATGATTTGATTTCGTTCCAAGGAAGTGAAACACAGTCCAAGACTTCCAGCCACCCACCATGAGAAGACACAAACCTCCAAGGTTCCGGCGGGCCAACCAGCGAAGCGTACAAAAGGCTTAGTCTGTGATGAGGAGAACAAGCATTTTTGGATCGTTGTTTCTGATCAGTTTGGAGCTCGATTTTCGAAAAAGGGGGAAGAAAGAATATACATATTTATATGCAGACAAGCATGGCGTTGTTGAATGTGCTTACGATGCTCTCCGTTTTGATCGTGTGGACACTGTGCTGCTGTTCCCAGGGAACGCTTTCGTATGCTGCACCGATAGGTGAGTCGATCCGCAGCCATTCTGTGGTAATCATCTGCGTAGTCCTGGAGAAAGGCGCAGGGTTGGTGTTCTTCAACCGAGCTACTGGATCGGGGGGGGGCTGAATTTTGAATTCGCATTGATTTCGCAGGCGCGGCGGCTGGCGGTGACCCTCGGCAGGTGGGATCATATCCATTCGAATTTGAGTTGACGGAGTCCCGATTTTCGATTGGGTGATGAGATGATGTCTTGTTACAGGGCGACGCGGAACCGGTGCATGCTGAGAACTGGGCAAGGGTTGCTCATTCGACTCGGAAGCTGCTCCTGGATTTTTCTCTTGATGTGGGTGTACTGGCGGAGATCTTGACGTGTTTGTTTAGAAAGTTCACTTGGTTGTGCAGTGTTGTAGGAGATTAAGAGCAAATTAAGTCCATTTTCATTGAACAAAGATACTTTGCAGTGAAAAGTCCCAACTTGGCTGACTGCTTGTGGTATATATTTATGCGTGCATGTAACATTTACATTCACTTGAGGGTGGGGGTATGCATGAAGGATCACTTGAATTTTTTTTTTAGAGAGGTTCATGCTTTCACTGCTGCACATCCCTGTTTTCAACAGCCTAGCAGATTTGCTTTGAATGCTTATTTCTTCTTAATCCTGTGTTTTTTCGTTTTTTTAAATGACAGGAAAAATGTTGGAAGTGCACAAGACAGAATGAAGCACTTTTCAATGCGACTCTTGCGGGCGACTCTGAGATAGTTGAGGTATTTCATGATCAACTGCAGTTTTTGTTTTTTTTTCCTTTCTTGAGGGGAAAAAACTTGTCTTTGCAAAATAAACATCATGTTCAATTTTTTTTCCAGGGGCTTCTCTCAAAGGGTGTTGATGTGAACAAAACAGTATCAAATGAGGGGAATAGCCTGCTACATGTTGCTTCTTATAAGAATGATACATCAGACATTGTTGAAATTCTTATCGCAGCAGGTGACCACGCCAATCATCAAAGAAGTTCAAGAAGCAATTTTGGAAATTATAGTTATTGTGTTATTATTATTATTTTTTCCAGTCATGTTCAAATTGGAGCACTACACTTTGGGATACTATTTTGTTTTTCCTATTGCAGTTTTCGTGTGAAACACTCATGATTTCCCAACATTGTCCTTCTGTTCTTGCAAATGATAATAGCTTTTTTTCTTACAATTGCTCGAGAATTTGCAGGGGCGAATACCGATGCGCGAAATGAAGATAGGGATACTCCATTGCATGTTGCTGCAGCATCTGGTCACTTGGATGTTGCCAAGATCTTAATCAAAGCAGGTAGTGCATGCTTGTGCTTTCAAGTCACACCAGGATTGTGTTGCACATTCACTTTGTTAATCCTTTCAAAGTTTTCCCTTTAAGCACTATTTTTTTTTCAGCTGAAGTTCAAGAAGCGAGTTTTTATTTTATTTCTAATTTTTGAGTGTCCTCCTAATGAACACTCCCGGGAAAAATTGGTCCATCATTATCGCCGCCCTGCACACAGCCCCCATCTCACCCCCTTTGTTTTCAATTCACGATTGAAAGAAAATGGTCAGTCATGTTCAAATTGGAGCTCTACACTTTGGGATACTATTTTGTTTTTCCTATTGCAGTTCTCGTATGGAAAGTATATTTTCCCAAGATTTTTTCTATCTGTTCTTGAAAAAAAGAATAGTAGTTTCTCTTACAATTGCTCGAGAATTCGCTGCAGGGGTGAATGTTGATGCGCGAAATGAAGATAGGGATACTCCATTGCATGTTGCTGCAGGATCTGGTCACTTGGATGTTGCCAAGATTTTGATCAAAGCAGGTAGTGCATGCTTGTGCTTTAAACCTAGCCAGTGATTGTGTTCTTGTATATTCAATTTGTTGGTACCTCCAAAAAGTGTTTGTTTCAACCAAAACCTTTTTACTACGCGAAGTTTTATTTAGCTGGAAATACTTTTTGCCTACTACTGGGGTTCATTTTTCCAAAAATTCAATCAAACTTTATTTCAGCGGCAACTATTGCATCCCATTGAAAAAATAAATTTTTGTTCTATGGCACTTCTAGAGTCTTTGGTTTTTCAGATTTCGTCAATTTTTCTTTCTGAAACAACATAACGATCGAGTATTTGCTGCAGGGGCGGATGTTGAGGCACAAAACGAACGTGGCCAAACTCCATTACATTATGCTGCAGAATATGGTGGCTTGGATGTTGCCAAAATTCTGGTCAAAGAAGGTAGTGCATGCAGTATATTGAACCTTCCTGTTGCCTATCCATTGATGCACTCCTGTTTCCACCACAAACTGTGTTGGTTCTTTTAGGGGCGAATGTGGATTTCAGAGACGAGCGTGAAACCACCCCCTTGATGCAAGCGTCACATTTTGGAAAAGTGAAGCTGGTTGAGTATCTCCTAGCAGCAGGTACAACCTAGAGGGGTTTCTGACCACCTTTCTAATCTGGTGCAGATGTGTATCGTCGGTGGTGGAACTAGGGGGGTCTAAAAAAATGCAGAATGGTCATTTATTGAGTGATTTTTTGTGTGAGAGAATTACCGCTTTTGGATGTTGAGCAGAGAGAAGGGTTGGAGTGTTGGTCGAGAACCCATATCAAACCCATGGCTGTGGCTTGGTATGGAAGTAACGGTTTGCTTCAGGGGCAGAGATTGATTCACGAGATTCTGACAACGAAACTGCATTGCATTCGGCTGCAAGTGAAGATCACTTGGATGTTGTCACAGTATTGATCCAAGCAGGTGAAGTTCAAAGGCATTTTTGGTGTATAAATGCCTTGCAGCGCCAATTGACGTCAGGACAACTATCTTGATATAAAACGTGTAGTCAGATACATCGTTGATTGTTTTCTTCCAGGGGCAGATGTGGAATCAAAATCAAAGACTGGATATACTCCATTGATGGAAGCATCACTTAACTTCAAAGGAGTGGAGTTGGTTCAACATCTCCTGGAATCAGGTGATCTTTGGGATTTTTCTGGTTCATTTCCATATTGCTTTTCTGGGAAAAAAAGCGAATCCCAGCTTGGAAGATGTCCATTCAAGCACCAGAACACCCGACGTTTCATAAAATATATGTATCACACACAGAGCTAAAACTAGTCGACGATTTGATGGCGCTGAGGGTTGCAACATGCGCTTCATAAATTCCTTCAGGGGCCGATGTCAATGCAGAAAACAATTATGGGAGGACTGCTTTGCACATGGCTGCCATGAGAACCTCTGGAGACACTGTCGATGTTTTGACCAAAGCAGGTGACGATAGCCCGGAGGTTATCGCAGCATTAATCAAAGCAGGTGATTTATTTCGGAGGAAACCCTTGAAAAAAAAATATTTTCACAGTTGTCCAAAAATGTATATATATATATTTATGTATACATGAATGAATGTTTAATTTACATAAGGCAAACTTGCCCAACGAAGGCCGTCCACAACGAGGTGATCTAGCCCAGCCCTTGAGAAAAATCCAGCCCAATGAAGTCAGCTCTAGAAAACCCCACAGTTGCATCTAAAAATAAAGTAAACCTAGTAAAAACCCCTTGTGAAAGTGCCTAGCACCTTGGAAACGAAAATCTGAATAAAATGCCTTGTTCAAAAACCGGTCATGATAATATATATGAGATATTCTGTTACTGGGGCTCTGCTGATAGACCAAGACATTTCAGAATAGTTGCTTTTCCTAATTCAGGGGCAAGTGCGGATTTGCAAGACGAACATGGAGCAACGCCTCTGATGCTTGCAGTGGAAGAGCTTAAAGTGGGGCAGGTTGAAGAGCTTCTGGAATCAGGTGTCCTGGGGGATTTCTTAACCAGCTGCTGATTCATTGACCTCCATGGAAATGCATCGCTAGAACAACTGGACAACAAGCATATGCTTTCAAATACAGCATAGAATAATTGCACTCACAAGGATCCTGCTGATAGACTCATTCATTCATGACCCTTGCAAGTGCAGTGATGGAGAGAAAAGATAGGACCCCAATTCACCCTTGCTTTTTTGCCTTCAGGGGCAAGTGTGGATCTGAAAGACAGGGATGGACGCACTTCTTTGATGATTGCAGTGGGAGACAGATTTCAGACTACACAAGATGGCAGGGCAGAGATGATCAAGCATCTCCTGCAATCAGGTGCCCCTGGGGATTTCATTACCACCTCCGCATTTGAACCACCAGAAATGACCGTTTCATCGAAAACTGTTGCGGCTGAGATGATATGTGTTACAAGTATCCCATGCTAATATTTCTTTTTGGGTATTTCGAATATTAAAAAAAAAAGATTTATTGAGTATTTTTGGTTTGTTTAGGTTTCAGTTAACTTCGATAAGAATTTTTTTCTATTTTTTTCAGTGGCTGGGCTCTGCTGGGCCAATACTGACACTGAGAAACGAAAGCTAGGGGAGCAAATAGGATTAGATACCCTAGTAGTCCTAGCTGTAAACGATGGATACTAAGTGTTGGGCTTTTAAAGTTCAGTGCTGTAGCTAACGCGTTAAGTATCCCGCCTGGGGAGTATGCTCGCAAGAGTGAAACTCAAAGGAATTGACGGGGGCCCGCACAAGCGGTGGAGCATGTGGTTTAATTCGATGCAACGCAACTCATTTTTCCTCATGAATAGGGGCAGATCTTGAAGCACGGGACAATTGGGGCCAAACGGCATTACATTATTCTGGACTACATTACTGGTTGGATGTTGTTCAGATTTTGATGAAAGCAGGTGATGTTTGACTTTGGGTCCCGCAAAGTACATTATAAATTTTCCTTGTTATGTCATGTGTGGTTGCATTTTTTAATATAGGAATCGTTGTACCACATTTAAAATTTTACTTAATTTTGGCCCATAGGCGCGAAAATTGATGCACAGAATCACGAGGGGAAAGCTCCGTTGCATATTGCTGCAGTGAACAGTAAATTGGGCGTTGTCAAGATTTTGGTGGAGGCAGGTGATGCTCTGAATGGTGGGACCCACTCTACTTCTTCCTTACTTCTTTCTTACTGGTTTACAGTGAAGCTCACTTTTCCTGCTTGCCACTTGTTGTTCTCTTTCAGGGGCAAATGTGAATTTGAAATCATTCTCTGGAAGAACTCCTTTGATGGAGGGGGCCACAGCATATTATTATGCATCTATGGACGAGGTGGTGAAGTATCTCTTAGAATCAGGTAGTTCACCAATTTGAGAATCTTTTGGACTGGGGAGTGTCAGTGTGGATTCCTTACAGCAAAATATTGGAATTGATGTAGCAAGTCTTGCAACACATCATGGAGTTAATTTTCGTCCCTAGGGTCGAAAATTGATGCACAAGATAACGAGGGGGAAACTGCATTGCATATCGCTGCAGCGGAAGGTGAATTGGACGTTGCCAAGCTTTTGGTGGAGGCAGGTGATTCTCGACACAGACCCATTCTACTTCTGCCTTGATATGTTCCTGACAGTTAGCTTAACTTCTCGACTGCCACTTCTATTCTCTTTCAGGGGCAAACGTGAATTTGAAAACAAATGAGGGGCACACGCCCTTGATGCTTGCAGCAAGAGAGGGGAAGCTGGAGATGGTTGAGTATCTCTTGGAATCAGGTACCTTGGCAGAAACTTGCCCTCCTGCGTATTATGGGCTACATTCAATCCGATTTCTGCATGCAGGTCTCTCTACAAAGCACCATATCTGACGGTTCATCATACAGAATTTGGCTTTGGGGCGATGTGCCTCCAGGGTGGGAAGATTCACATGGTGACTATAACAATTGAAGCGCCATGTGTTGCGATGCATCCTTCATTTGACTTGAGCGTGCTGCAGGGGCAAATATCAATGCATGGAGTAACCCCGCTGGATACACTCCACTACATCAAGCTGCAGAAAATGGTCACTTGGACGTTGTCGAAGTTTTGATCAAAGCAGGTGATGGGGATTTTTTTCTTTCTGTTTATTCCCTGGTGGTTTCAGAAAAATGCTTCTGGTGATACTCATATTGTGATTTTTCTTCTATTTTGTTAGGGGCAACAGTTGATCCAAAGAGTTGGAGATCTCCATTGCATCGAGCAGCGCAATTCGATCACTGGGATGTTGTCAAGGTTTTGATCGAAGCAGGTGATGGGGATTCTTTTCTGGTCTTGTTTCATTTCTTTTCATCTCTGTCATTTTGAAACTTATTTTTGTATGTTTGTTTATATTGATTTTTAAAATGTTCAGTGATCACTCCTGTTATGGTTTTCCCCCTTTTTATTTACAGGGGCAAGTCTGGATTCGAAATCAATCGATGGAGAAACGCTTCTGATGAGGGCAGCTTACTGGAACGAAGTGGAAGTGGTCGAGTCTCTGTTGAAAACAGGTGTTATTGGATTTTTCAAATTCCCATGCTGATAAGAGACTTCCATTCTAGTGAATGTAAACCAGCATACAATTCGGCAATTCACAAAAAAAAAAAAAAAAGATAAAAGGTTGTAGCAACAAATAGATAGATGGACCGTTTCTTTCCCCATTCGACTTGTGTTATGGTGTATTGTTACCATTACTCTGGATTCGGTACGACAGAGCCAAAAAGAAGAAACTTATGGAGGTATTTGTGTTGTTGATGACTGTTTGCAGGTGCAAACATCAATGCCCAAAATGATGATGGCGTAACACCACTGATGAGGAGTCTTAGCATTAGATTCCTAAAACACCAAACACTGGTTGCATTGATAGATAATGGAGCTGAAGTTAACGCCCACAATGATCAAGGGAACACTGCGTTGCACCTTGCAGCCAATTATGGCGATTGGGTATCAGCTGAACTTCTGATGAAGGCAGGAGCTGATCCTGACATTCAGAATGACTCTGGGAAGAAACCTGTGCATGTGATTTGCCAATGCTTGCAGTTGATGTGGAGATACGGATGTGAAAAAGAAGCGTGTGGCAAAGGGGAGAGAGAACGTCTCAGAGCCATTCTGGAAGGTTGATTTGTCAAAGTGTCCTGTCAAGAACGACCATTCACACAAACTGGGACAGCAGCATTTCTTGGGGGGGGGCGGGGGGGGGGGTTCGACGCGTTTGCTGTTTTGGGGATCTACAACATTTTTTGGGATAGCTGTAGTGCAACTTCTACCTCCACAGTCGAGCAGAATCGCAACACAGTTTTGATCAAGGTCACTTTATGTTTATTGATTTGGTTTTTTTCTCATTTGGAGTTGCTTGATGGACACCATGATGTCTGTCGTGATTTATATATATATGGTTGATTAATTGGTATGTGATGGATTTTTCTAATTTATATCAACAGGTTTGTTTTAGGGGGAAAAGGGATAACTGTGAGTGTTACGAAGGAATCAGCCCACGCTGATGGAGGAGGGGTCTTGTCGTTGTTGATGTTCTGGATCTGTGGGTTCATTTTCACTGTCCTATTTTTGTTTCAAATCAAAATGAATATGTGGTATGTATCAACGATTTAATGCAGTGGCAGATCTTGTTTCTTTGTGTTGAACATTCCCACAAGCCATATTGTATGAGCTTGATCGATATAGACGTTTGGTATGGACTGATTTCCTCACACGTTGACGTTTCTATCTTCGATCACCTGCTATTTTTGTGGGTTTTTTTTCAATGTGGACCTGAGACCATGGAGCAGCGTGTATGAATTACCTGATGAAGCCGGTGATGCTTTTCCAAGCTCTTCCAGGGTGTTCCCATCAATGCAATCCAATTTCGGCAAAACCCGGCCTCAACATGGTTGGTGGATAGGGTGAGGGGGGCCAGTGATTGGAGAAAGGAGAGAAAAAATCGGATGAAGAAAATCAGTTTCGGGGGAATTAGGAGAAAATGTTGTTTGGATTAAAATTTTTGTTTCAAACAGTGGAAAAAGGGAAGGCATATAAGAATCATACATTTGATGAAAAGGATTTGGTTTTCTTGAAGACAGTGACAAAGTGCTTGGACAAAATCTGGGTTGTATTATCAGCGACCCCGTGGACGCCCTCCCCTCCCTAAAGGAAGTGGGTGGTGGATCACAACCAACCTTCTGTTGAGAAAGGTCAGCAGTGATCGACTCGAACCCCCAAAATAGTCACAGGGTAGGGGGGATTAGTGAGGGGGGCAAAAGGGGGTGGGTGTAACATTGTATATCCAGGGCCAATTATGACTCGAATTTGTTAATCCAAAGTCCAAGGGTCGAGAACACCCATCTGAGCTCCCAAAATCTCGAAAACTACATACAATGTTTCCAACAGCCAACACGACCAGAAGAAACCAAGCTTCTCATTAATCATCCCCCAAGAAAAGAAGAAGAAAATCGAGAAGAAAGCAGACCTGAATTTAAGACAGGTACAGCAAAAAGGAAAAAAACTTTATTGTTTCTGCATGAAACAATTATCAACTTCGAGCAATTGCATCGAAAAAGGGGGGAGGGGGGGAAGGTCTCCTCGACCTGGACGGGATTTGTTCGTGGATTGGACTTTTTTTAAATCAGTTTGGAACTCGGTCTTTCAAAGCGGGGGTAAAGAGGTTATCGCGATATCGTGTATTGTGTACATGTCATTTTTGAACGTGTTTACGATGCTCCACATATGTTTATAGGTGGGTCGATCCACAGTGGCGTCTTCCCGATGCATTCATATAAACGCACCCATTCTGCGGTCGCCGTCTTGACGCACTCGTCTGCGTAGCCCTGGGGAAACGCGTTTGAGATTTTGGGACGCAGGTTGGGCGTGGTGTTGTTGTGTTGCGAATTACAAGTCGGGGATAGGGTTGGTGTGCGACTGTTCCACAAAATTCTGAAATCGCTTTGATTCCCCAGGCACGGCAGCTGGCGGCGATCCTCGGCAGGTGTGATAATACTTGTTCGAGTTTGAGTTCGTACCGTCCCCGTTTTCGATCAGGTGATGAGCTGATGCCTTGTTTCAGGTCAACAGTGTAACGGTGCATACTGAGAGCTGGGCAAGGTCGACCATTCGACTCGGAAGCTTCAGGAGCTTCTTCCACAGAAGGAAGATGATGAACTTCTTGAGGAACACGAGCTCGATGTGGGTGTATTGGCACTGGGCTCGTCCGAAGAGTTCAATTGGTTTTATGGCTGTAGGAGATCGAAAGCCAATTCTTCTCTTGAGCAACAAAAATAAATACCCAGTTGACTGACAGCCACTGGTGTGTATCCATGCATGCATGTCTTTTGACAGCGGGGCATGTTCAGATTTCGAAAGTTTGATTCTGCGCCCTGCCATCTTCAGGGATGCAACAGTCAGGGGCACCATGGCAGCAAGGGTTGGAAAACACAAATCACAAATCAGATAAATGCTTTTTTTTCTTATTCATGCTTTCACTGCTGCACTGCCCTGTTTTTGACAGCCGAAGAGATTTGTTATCTTGTTTTGAATGCTCGTCTTTGAAAGAAAAGTAAACCTCATTTTGTCTGCAACATTGTTTCCAAATCAACGGGCCCCCTCCCCCTCCCCTTTTGCATTTGGGGAGGTCTTTGGCCGATTCAAAGCAGGAAAAAAACAAAGACAATTGAAATCTAAAGCAATCCCTTCATAATAAACTGCAGAATAGGAAACAGGAGAGAAAAGATCCCTTTATAATAAACTGCAGAATAATAAAAAAAAAGATTAAGGCTTCAGTGGCTTTTGGCTTTATTGTTCTACTTTTTTTTTCTACTGTGGTGTCATTTCTGTACTGGGTCTCAGTGCTTTTCTAAAAAAGACAGTTCCCTTCCACCTCTGCCAGTTACTTTGAAAGTCAAAAAAGTGGGAGCCAACAAAAGCATAGATAAGAATATTTTCGAAGGGTGAAAAACCTAAAGCGGATGGACAGTTGATAGATATTCCATATTTTTCATCTGAACTCTTTCTCCTTGTCGCTGACTTTAATTTTTTTTCGTCTTTTTTTCGAATTCTGCAATGCCAGTCATTGAAATTGAGTATGGCCAGAACGAAATGAAAAAGAGCAGGCAGTCTGGGGGAAAAAAAAGGAAAAGAAGCAATACAATGCATGGAATAGCCAACCGACAATTTTTTGAGGTCCCAAGTTGATTGCTTTTTCCTTCTATTATGATGTGAAAGTTGGAGGGGCTTGTTTTTAAAGAAGAAAGGGGTCTTAGGGTTAATTCGTTTCAGTTGGTTTTGTAAAATACTAATGCGCGCGTCGATATAGACCAGAGAGGAGGGAGGAAAATGTGGAAATCTGAAACGCTTTTTAAAAAACGATTTTGTTGGCCTGTGTGTGCTTGAAAATCGCTGTGTTGGCCGGATCAATGAAAACTTGGAAATGATTCTCGGCAAAATCAAGTCAACAACAAACTGCATAAGGATTGTTGAGTTGGGAATTGGGTGGTGGCCCTTTAAATTTTAAACAACTATTTTCTTTCCAGAGCACAGAACACACACTTGTTCTGATATTGACATCAGAAACGATGCAGTGGGGGGAGTTGGATTGCCCTTCTACCAATAGTGGAGAACCCGTTGAGAAAGGGAACATCTGCAAAAAAACAAAGGCAACAGGTATCACCTCCATGGCTACCTCCTTCCTTTGTTTTGTTGCAGATGTTCCCTCTTATTATTGGAGGTTGCACCTCACACATGTTCGTCTGTCTGTGCCACAGACTCTGTGGGTGGATGTCACGGAAATTGATTTGTTTCACGAAGTTTCAGCTCGCTAGGGCTTCCTTTGCCTGCACCCAACGCTAGGGAACAAACACCTGTGCCATCCCCCAACCGACCTTCAAGAAAGGGGGATTCCAGTTATCCATTTGTCGCGCACACACGCACAAAGGATGTTGTGGGAATGACTACACCCTTTGTGCGTGTGTGCGAAGTGTGTCGGAATCTAAAAGTCAGTAGCACGAAATTTAAATGTTTATCATGCTGCTCCCTTTTGATTCCGATGGAAAAAATAAAACAAATAAGACAGGTTTGAAAGGATTTCTGTCAGCTCGGGCCAAGTTATTGTCAGGATCATCTTGCTCATACCAGCGAAGCGCCAAAGGAAAATTATCCCCGACACGGCCGTTGATTCTATTGAATCCAAGCTGCCGGCTGTGAGGTAAGCCGATTTCGCCGATTTGTGTGTTTGGGTTGATCCGAGCTCTGTATCGTTTGATGTTGTGTGGTGCACATTTCGGGAAACACGCACAACGTTTGGGGACGACAAGACAAAAAGTTGCCAGCAACTCACTCGCTTGTTTCTTTTCCTTTTCTCGAACGCAATGAGGTTGCCAAACGGACTGAGTCCCTCGAAAAACGAACTTCTGTTTCGAAAACATGGACCTGGAGCCCAAACAGGTGCCCAGAGTTGTGGAAGTATTCTGTGTAGTCTGCTATTTCTGGTGATCCGTTTTCACAAGTCCAAGAACGCAGTGTTAGAACCCCAAGTTCCTCAAACAGACTGACTGCACGAAGGTTCGGACTTTGAGGCGGGACTCGATATTGAAAGAAAATTACAGCTCTCCATTTTCGGAGGAAAGCCAGGTGACAACTTTCCAGAATTTTCTCCGTAGACTGCATCAAATTTTCTTACAAAACAACTAAAAAGAAACGGTGTCTGGCAACCCGATTGATTTGTTTTGGCCTTTCTTTCTTTTTCCGGCTCCAGGCAAAGCACTGTCTCATGAGACACTAGGGAAATAATCGTGTTCTTGAAAGTGGAAAAAGAGTCTGGATGTTGAGATGTGTGTGTTTAATAAAAGAGGTGGGGAAATACTCCAATCGAAGAAAAGAAAAGTACTCTGAAACAATATTTTCTTCGCCAAACTTTTTTCAGCCCCTCAGTTGCACCAAACATCCAAATGACCACCTGGCTCTGGTGATCTTAAAAAGTTGTCTATTTCACCCCACATATATTTCTATCCTCCACATGGCAAATGCATTTTTGTCCGAGATTTGCGGAATGTTCAGAAAACGTCCCTAAAAGAAACACTGGAAACTCATTCAATTGAAAGGGTAAGGCACAAGGTCGAAAGAAGCACCGCACACTTGATGCAAAAGCCCAAATGAAAAGAAATCCAACACACACGATTGTGACATCAACCTTTCAGAATGCACCCGAGTTTTTCAAAACTTCAATGGCTTCGGCACTCCCAAAATGGGCTGCCCAGAGCACAGGGGTTTCCCCATTCTTGTTCTGGCCATCTATTTCAGCTCCATTGTCCAACAGCAATTGAACCAACTCTGGATTTCCAGCATAGGAAGCATAGTGCAAGGGCATGTCACCATAATCATTGCGAGCATTCACATTGGCACCTGTGGACAAAATCACAAAGCCTCTACTAAAAACATTCCAGAAGACTGATGCAAAAAGTGCCATTGACAGCAGGAGATGTTTTCCCAATATTGACCACCTGATTCGAGGAGAAACCCTGCCACCTCAACTTTCCCTTCTTTCGCTGCAATGATCAAAGGGGTGGCTCCGATGTCTCTTTCCAAATCGACAGTTGCCCCTGAAACGCCAACCCCCCAAAATCAGGATCATAGCTGCAGATATTCATTGTGGAAAGGTAGGGTATCTGTCGAATGTCACCAGCTCTGAACGAAAGCTTGTTGGCAAGAACTTTGCAAGTACAGCAACAAACAATGGAGCCGATATGTAAGCATACAATTTAAATCTGGTTTGCTCTATATTTCGCAGTTGGATTGTGTAATTTAGCAACAACAAAGGCAAGAAGAAAAAAAACCCTGTTTTTTGGAGCTCAAGAATCTGTTGGTGGTTTTCAGAAAATCAATACAGTAACAAGAGCAAATGCTGTTGAAATACTTCAGGAACAGAACTGAATTCAACACAAGAAAACATCGCGGCTTTCACTTAGCAAAAAGAGGAAAGGATTGAAAGAGAGACAATTAAAGGCAGCCAAGAGTTCCTCAAAAAATAAATAATGACCGTCTATTTCCAGTTATGTACTGAGCCCCAAAAAAACCCCCTAAAAATACTGACTTTCACTTTGCAAGAGAAAACACTGGGACCTTGGTTTCAAAAGCGATGACGCTGTTCAATCCATATTTTCTTTTCTTTTTGAAAACAAAGCTACAAAAGGGGTGTGGGGGTAGATTGAAAATTCCCTAAGCCCCCCCCCCCCCCCCAAAAAAAAGAAGATGGACCTTCTTATTACATTTCACCTGCTTCGACCAAGACCTTGGCGACATCCAAGCGACCCTCTTGTGCAGCCAAAAACAATGCAGTTGCACCGTCATTGCTTCGTGCATCAACGTTGGCCCCTGCCAGCGCCAACCGTTAGTTGTGTTTGAATTTTTTTTTAAAAGCTGTTTTTCCGGACAGTGTCTTCATTTGGATGAACTTTATTTGATATGAGGAGTCTTTATTATGGGTACAGCAAGTTTTCCCAATATAGACCACCTGATTCGAGGAGAAACGCCACAATTTCAGCTTCCCCTTTTTCTGCTGCACTGATCAAAGGGGTGGCTCCGACGTTACTTTCCCAATCCACAGTTGCCCCTGAAATATAAAACGCCAACCCCCAAAATCATGATCACAGCTGTAGATATTCATTGTGGAAAGGTAGGGTATCTGTCGAATGTCACCAGCTCTGAACGAAAGCTTGTTGGCAAGAACTTTGCAAGTACAGCAACAAACAATGGAGCCGATATGTAAGCATACAATTTAAATCTGGTTTGCACTATACTTTGCATTTGAATTGTATAATTTGGCAACAACAAAAGCAAGAAGAAAAGGAAACCTGTTTTTGGAGCTCAAGAATTTTTAGAAAATCAACACGGTAACAAGAGAAAACGTTGTTGAAATACTTCGGGAAATGAATTTAACACAAGAAAACATCGCGGCTTTCACTTAGCAAAAAGAGGAAAGGATTGAAAGAGAGACAATTAAAGGCAGCCAAGAGTTCCTCAAAAAATAAATAATGACCGTCTATTTCCAGTTATGTACTGAGCCCCAAAAAAACCCCCTAAAAATACTGACTTTCACTTTGCAAGAGAAAACACTGGGACCTTGGTTTCAAAAGCGATGACGCTGTTCAATCCATATTTTCTTTTCTTTTTGAAAACAAAGCTACAAAAGGGGTGTGGGGGTAGATTGAAAATTCCCTAAGCCCCCCCCCCCCCCCCAAAAAAAAGAAGATGGACCTTCTTATTACATTTCACCTGCTTCGACCAAGACCTTGGCGATATCCAAGCGACCCTCTTGTGCAACCAAAAACAATGCAGTTGCACCGTCATTTTGTGCATCAACGTTGGCCCCTGCCAGCGACAGCCGTTAGTTGTGTTTGAATAAACTCCCTCCCTCCCCCAACCCCCCCCCCCCCCTTTTAAAAAAATAAAAAAATATAGATGTGTATTAAATTAAAAAAAAATAAGGCACTTGGCTACCTGCAATACTATGTATTTGGTGTAGTTTCAAAAACAGATCTCCCACACACATCATCACATGCTAGGAGATTTTGTTTCCGGACAGAAACAAACTCCACAACAAATCACAAAGCTTGTGCATTTGTCACCACATTCACTGTACCTCGACATAGATTCTTGAACAAAAAAAAAAAAAAAGGTAGTGATGTTTCGCTCTGAAGTTTCTGAAAACGTTATACCAGCGTTTGTACCAGTAAGGAGAATCCTCCAACTTTGAATTTCACAGATGTTCAGCAGTTTGAAAAAATAGCCTGGGCTGCAGCCAGAATTTTCAGCTCTTCTGTGGTTTTCGAATCCAGAATCGATTCTGTATGTTGCAGCTTTTCCAGGAGAAAAAGAAGATGGTGGTGGCATTTTTTTTTTTCAACAGCTGGAAGTGGCCCCAAGCCCCCAAACAATTAAAAGATAGAACTATGTATCTTTTCAAACCAAATACCACTCGGCATATAGCAAGAAAAGAAACACACTGGAAAAATGCAGTATGGTTCAAAAGTTCTGTTGGCATATAGTTCGTTTGCTAGCGAAGCCTCAATAGGGGTGCGGCTACTCTGCCCAAAAATAAAGGAGTTTCTCCATAACAATTTACCTGCTTCGACCAAGACCCTGGAAATTTCCAAGTGACCGTTTTGTGCAGCAAAAAACAATGCAGTTACATCTTCATCGTTTTGTGCATCGACATTGGCCCCTGCAACGACATTTATTGAAGACAGCATTAAAATGTGCCCTTAGATTGAATAAATATTACAAAGTGACATAACACAGAATGGAGGCCTTATCGCCATGCTTTTGTGTAAGCAAAAAAATGCTTGAACCACCACCTGCTGTCAGGGGCTCTTTTCCAAGCATAACTGTACTGGTTGCGAGAAATATGTTATGCAATAGTAATATTGCATGGCACACGGGACTGCTTTGTTTTCAAGAAGATCGTTTCTACCCCATATTGTTCAAAAAGTAGCAGGTGGAAGGAGTTTCAGTCCATCCCAATGCACTCCACGTGTTTCTCATATTGAGATCTGCCATCCAGTTTTTCGCATTCCTTATTTCTTTTTTCTTCAATGGTCCTTATCTGAATCAGGTGCCCTTAGGAAAATGCAGGGAGAATTTATTTGTTTCTCATGAATCAATCAGCATGCAAAAAAAAAGCCGATCACCTTTTTTGAGAAGCATTTCAACAATTTCCACATGACCCTTGAAAGCAGCAGCATGCAATGGAGTAATATTTAAGCCTCCATGCGTGGATGACAGATCTGCCCCCTCTGAAAGCAGCTCCTGAAAATCAACAAGCACACTCCCCCTTGCTGGCCTGCCATCTTCTTCGCATCAAACAAGGCAGCTTCTTGTTTGGCTTCAATACAAAAGCAACCATTAAAAGAAAGTACCTTCACTTTGTCGGAGTCCCCATAACCGGCGGCATCATAGAGATCACTATTCAGTTGGTCACAATCCTTGCGGGATACTCCCTGACAGAAAGATCACATTACACGAAAAATTCACACCAGGGTGTGTCACAGCTGATAGGACTTATGCCAGCTGGGCCGAGGTTTGAGGCGGGCCATTCATAAAAATGCTAAAATTAATGCTTTCACGAAACTGCAACTGAAATGGAATTTACTACATCTAAATTCCACAAACGATCCAAACCAAAAGTGTGGGCTTATCCAAACCATGCTATCGAAAATTACCTCGGCAGCATCACCAACATTTTCGGATGGACTCTCAGACTCGACGAATAGGTCTGGGTCTTGAAGCAGGTTTCTTGCGATGGCGGCGTCGCTGATCGGGTCGGATTCCGTCAAGTTAGTCTCCTGAACGAGGCGAGTAGTCGTCAAGACCTCAGCCCTTCCCAAAAAAAACCAGAATTGACAATCGCAATAGATCGGCCCACCTGCCGGCTCCAGCCACCTGTGCCGCCGTTTTGTGGAGATCCTGGACAGCAAAACGAGCCGCACTCTCCATATGACAGGGTGCGCAGTGAAACAAAAAGCCCCCGACCGTCCAGACAACAGAACCGATACTACCTGGATCTTCCGAGGAAACGGCCGATGATCCAACCATCAAGGCAAGCGCCGCTTGGGAGAAAACATCATTCATTTTGGTTTTTCTAATATGGAGTTAAAAACTTCTTTTGCTTTAGAACGACGAGGAGAAGAGGACATGGATGTTGTGCTTGGAGGTTCATTGCCCTAACAAGGTAGATGAAGTGACTCTGTGGGACACGATCGTGATCATCGCGACGGATCGTTCTCGCCTTTCATAATTCTCGTACATGTATTCACCAAGAGAGATCTTGCCTCTGGTAGCAATAAAAATATGATTGACACCCACCTCCTTCCTGAAATGAAATGCTATCAGGTCTTGTTGATTTTTATGAGTGACAGTCTTTTCTTTTGATATTAAGATGATAGTGTGCAGAAAAAAAAAGGGAAGAATCCCTGCAGTAGATTAAGATTCTACTGTGGAATTGAGACAGCACCTTCCACAAAAAAACTAAAGTATTGTGGGCGCTGAGGGTTGCAACATGTGCTTCATATATTTCTTCAGGAGCCGATGCCAATGCACAAGCACAGACAAACACCAGTGCTTTGCATTGGGCTGCATTTCATGGCTCTATAGACATTATTGACATTTTGATCAATGCAGGTGATGGGGATTCTCATCTGTTTATGCCTTGGTGTTGCGACATAATTTAGTTTATATCCATCATCACACTTGGTATTGTGGCTTTTCAGGGGCAAAGGTGGATGCAAAAGATAATAATAATTATACCCCTTTGATAGTGGCAGCAAGAGAGGGCGAAGTGGAGCTGGTGGAGTATCTGTTGGACTCAGGTGTTCTTGGCGGACCTGCTACTACTGAATGTGCAATACATAACTCCCAGTTTCACTGCAGTGGAAACACACCAGAAATATGGACAATTCACAAAACCTGATATAAAATTTTCAAGTATGATTGGGATCTCGCAAGATATATTTTTCTGCAGGAGATCAAGATCCCTCATATGGGTTGGTCTTTCTTGAGAGTTGATCTTCAAAGCATTTAAGTCCACCTTTTTCTGAAGTCCTTCTGCTGGAGAGTTGGTCGTGTGTACCTTCAGTTTTGCACATCATTTGGTTGAAATACTCCACCAGGAGTAATGAGTCGTAATGATTTTGCATGTATGGCTGTTTGCAGGTGCAGACATCAACTCCCAAGATAACTTTGGCGAGACAGCCTTGATGGAGGCTGTTGACACCGAATACGGAATACGCCAAACACTCGTTCAACTCCTTTTGGACACTGGAGCTGAATTTCACTTTCAAAATGATGATGGAGACACTGCACTGCATTTGACAGCCAATTACAGCCATGGTGGATCAATTGAACTTCTGATGAAGGCGGGAACATTGACATTCTGAATGATGATGGGGACAGACCTGTGGACGTAATTTCCGAATGCAGTTTGGGACTTTGTAGGGACGAAGCATGTGGCGGAGGAGAAAAAGAACGTCTCAGAGCCATTCTGGAGGGATAAATTGTCAAAGTGCCCTGTCAAAAATTATCCTTCACAAAATCTCGAGAAGGTGTTTAAGATTGATGTGGCTTCTGTTTTGGGGGTTCACCACAAGTTTTGGGATAGCTGTGGTGCAACTACGCAGCTATTGGCTGGATTTTTCATATGTTTTCTATTTCATTTTCAGTTCTTTGATGTTTTTATGTCACGACCGGTGATCGTCGGGTCGTTGCATGGTATATTGTGTTGAGCAATATTTTGCTGGTCGATGCTCATTTGTATCAACAGTTTTGTTGCTCCCCTGCATATCTTGTTCTTAGGGGGAAAACGATAATTGTACGTAAAATTATGGAGGAATCCGTGGAGGCTGATGGAGAGTTTTTGGTATCCTGATCTCACCATGCCCTGGTTCTCAATCTGTGGGCTCATTTGCGTTGTGTTTCAATTTTTCCATCAGAGTAGGCGTGTCTGGTTCGTCTCGATGATTCTTCTCAAAGCAGGTCTAGACCGTATATATAAAAAATATAAGAGTGTTCGCATGTCTCGGCGCAAATGCACGCAGGCCACCCTCCTTCTTTCTGCCGTTTCACAACGAAACCATTTTCCACATTTGCTCCCTGATGGCTTCAACGACTTTCACATCCTTGTGCCTCTCCTTGATGTTTGTTTGTTTGTTTGTTTGTTTGTTTGTGCCTCGCTGTTTTCTTTGCAATGAGGGGATGCATTATGTACATCAATGCTCCTGCTGGTGACTCGGAAAACACCCAAATTCGTTCGATGCAGATGAGGTCACGTCGTCATGGCGGCGTGATCACGTGGTGATTTTTTCAATATATGAACTGTTTGTCGAACACAATTGCCATGGTGGTACTCTATCGCTATGAAAGCGGACCAGACACGTGATCTTAAACCCGAGCGTCTCCAACAGTTTAAAAAAAAAAAAATCCTGGTTAGAGTTTTGGCCAGCCAACGATGGCCGTAGGTTGTCCTTTACACCCCCTTAATTTTGGTAAAATTAAAACGACATACGTATTACATTGTGCGTTTCTGGCGTTTCCGTGCTTTTTTACGAGTGAGAAAGCAAAAAACACTTCCTGGGAAGAACGAGTATTGAGCTATGGCGAACGGATTAATAAGAGCCGTTGTCGCGATTGGCCTTGGCACTGGTGTATGCCTCATGCGCCGAGTGTCGAAGGGGCAGCTCAAGGTCCCAAGAAAAATTCGAGAAATACTTGATGTGAGCGTACTAGACATAGTCTGTTTTGTTAAGGAGAAGGTCAACTTCGAGATGGTTTACTCAAGCGACGAAGACGACGACATGAACAGCTGAGGGCGCTTTTGGTAGGTGACGTTTTTGACGTCAACGTCAAAAAACGTCGGGTGGGAAGGCAGGAAAACATTTTGTGTTCGCGATCTACATCAATGATTCGATTTTGATTTTCTGCCAAGGCTGTGACTTCTGTTTGGAATTTCTATTGGGGGGTTTGTGCTTGTACACCACATTTCCAGAGCCTCGCCAACATTGAAGTCCCAACAACCCTTCACAAATGACCTCTGTGGACACGATGCAGGGTGTGGAGCGGAAAAAACTGGAAAAAAAGGAGGTGT
Organism: Bryopsis sp. KO-2023; assembly: GCA_030272585.1. Lineage (NCBI taxonomy): Eukaryota > Viridiplantae > Chlorophyta > Ulvophyceae > Bryopsidales > Bryopsidaceae > Bryopsis > Bryopsis sp. KO-2023. The sequence continues at coordinate 2,447,396 of BSYQ01000004.1, read as the reverse complement.
CTGCAAAAAGGTGTCACCAAAAAAATCAATCAAGCACAGAAAAAAAAGGGGTGATGGGAAAAAAAAATACATAGGAAAGAAAATATTGAATATGCATGAATCTTTGGGAAATAGTAGTCAGCTCTGAACAAAGACAAAGGGCACAGTAGAGGAGTGAAGAAAGACAATGTGGTATTCGGGAGAAACCACGCAATACTAGAAAGATAGAAAAAATAGTTTGAAAAAAAAACTAGATAGGAGGAGGGAATGAATGGAAATTACTGGAAAAGTATTTGAAGATTCGATCAAAAATAGAAAGGGAGGCCAAAAAGAATGAAAGGAATCGAATAAAATTGATATCAAGGGTGGAAAACTGAAGAAAAAATGAAGATAGATCATGGGAATAGTGATAGGGCACGCTTTCACACAAAGAACAAAGTTCACAGGAAAAGAAGAAATTAGATTTCTGAATATATAAAAAAAAGGGGTGTTGGGGTGTTGGTTTTTTCCCTTGACGGGGTTTTTTCCAGTAAAAAAACAGGCACTGCTTTCTTGGGGCAGATGGGGGTTCGATTCCCCCTGTGCCTTCTTCCTTTTTTTTTTTTTTTCCTTTTGAATCGACTTCTTTGGTTTCATACCTTTCATGCGAGGTAGCCCTGCGAACAACGGCTTGGGGGTGTTGTTGTGACCCAGCCGCTCCGTCGGCTGCATTACTTCCGAAATTTTAATATTGATTCCTGCAGGAGCCTCCGAGTCGAATGATCAACCCCTGCCCGGGTCCTAACCGCTTTGGCATCGCCCTGTAACAAGCTCATGACCTGATCGAAAACCGCGACTCCACCAGCTCGAATTCCAATGGCGGCTGTCACACCTGCTGAGCGGTGCCACCAGCCGCCGCTGCGCCGCGCCTGCAGAATCGGTGCGAACTCAAAATTTTGTGAAACAGCCTGGTTGAGAAACACCGAACCCAAACCCAACTCGAACATCGCAACACAACAACTCCACACCAACCCTGCGTCCCAAATCTCAAACGCTTTTCGAATGCATTGGACTCCTCACTGAACAGTGTTCCATATATGATGTGATCGACCCACCTGTTGGTGCAGCATACGAAAGCGCCGCCCCGCAGCAGCAGCACAGGGTCGACACGATCAAGACGGAACTCATCGTAAACCAAGTTAAAAACCCCATTCTTGTGTGGAAAAATCCACAACACGAGATAGCCCTGTTCCCCTCGTTACAGCCAGACTGATCAGACACAACAAAAAAGGATGTCAAAAAATGCTTGTTCTCCTCATCGCAGACTAGGCCTTTTGTGCGCTTGGATGGTTGTTGGGTTAGTGGTTTCGCCCCTTCCTTGACAGTCATTTCCTGGTGATAGGAAATGTCCCATCGGTGAAAACCCTGAGCATCACCTACGTAGGTCGTGATAATATGTACGCAGCAAAACAAGCTTGGAGACGGGGGAACTACACGCAGAGAGCTTGCATAGCATAAGATTTTCAGAGTGGGTTCCAGCACATGGCTACCTTGGCTTGTCATATCTTCTTCACAAAACAATGAAATCTACCTTTTTATTGGACTTAAATAAGTCGACTCCCCCTTGTTCAAAAAGAGGTTGACATGTACACAAACCCTGAAATCACTGATATATTACAAGCACACAATGCGTGGCCTGTGTAGATGCCACAACCCCAGAACTGATGTCCCATCCGCAAACACAATGCCACACAATCAAAAGAAAAAATAAGGAAATAAAGAATAAAACCACATCATGGCCCATCCAAGGCCCCATCGGAGCTGATCACCCCATCAATCCAGAACCTGAAATTGCTAACGAGAGTGAAGACAGCAGGAGCCCCAGTTCCACATTCTTTTGTTCCGAACGAGGTGACACCAAAAACTTTGTCCCACTCTGGTTTTCCGCTGTAATGATCCCCAGACTCTCCATAGTTTGCGAGGATTGCTGGACCACCAGAATCACCTTTGATGAACAATAAGCAAACAAAACACGTCGGAAGGGTCCATGAAAATTTTTTGCTTTTTCTTTCTGTTTATTGTGAATTGCACAATTGAAGCTTTTCATGAGTTGGGTTTCCAGGGTCTATGTGACCTAAGTTTGCTGTTTGGACAAGAATTGCAGGGCACAGCTGCCCTCTATGCACAACACACCCCAGCCTCACAATATTTCATCAATATTTTTTTCCATTGATTTGTACCAACATTAGTCATATCAGCCAACTATTACTAATACAACCAAAGCAAGCGCCCCTTTCAAGGGTATACTAATATTAAAACAGTGCACTCTCCATATATGGATATTGTCGCAAACCCACCGGTGCAAGTGTCCTGGAGGTCGTCCTGAGCACACATCATTCCATCTTTGATGAGCCCATTCCAAGCGCTTGCCTCATTACAACGATCGCTGGGCAAAAAAGTAAACCCGGCACCTTCCAGAAGCATAGGGGAGAATGAAGCGGTTCTGGATGTCCTACCAAAACCCATGGCGATAACTTGCTGTCCCTCTTCCGGAAGGGCATCCTGTTCAGGCAAACTAGCGTGGCATTTCCTAGAAGGCTTGGGGAGCTTCAGCAATGCAATGTCGTTTCCATCACCCACATCTCCGTTGTAAAACGGATGCACCACTGTCTTTACTGGAACCATAACCTGGGATGCAATGCATTTTCTGAAACAGACCTCACGTTTGTTTCAATTTAAGGAGCACCTCTGAAATATTCAAAAAGCACTGCTGGTTTTCATGGCATTGGTCCCCCAAATAGGACAAGAAATTCGCCTTTGCTCAACATGGTGTACATCGCCCCCATCAACAGTATCCACCAGTTCGTGTCATACTTTTTGTCAGGGCTTTCATGTCAGTTTCATTCGAAAACGATTCAACTGGCACCGGGTGCCAACAATTCTTATGTAGTCATGCTGTCTGGTAATGAAAGTCAAGTCAATACAGCAAAAGCCATTTGAAGGGACTTTGGTTTGAACAGTGGTCATACTTTTTACTTGTAAGAATGTGAAAGAATGTGAATTCAACACATATATATTGATATTGAAATTTAGCCCAACAAAGGGGAAAAAACAAAACTGCTCCATTTCTTTTAAAACAAGACTGCCCCAACATATATACATATATATATTCTCCTGAAAGTATGAATATGAGCTCACTTACCTCCGCATCATCCAAATCATCTATCTTATAAGCTCCGACATACACTCGAGGATTCTCTCCAAGCCCATCCTCGTTGTTTGACAGAATGCAGTGAGCTGCTGTAACTATCCATTGGGGGGCTATCAAGGCACCCCCACAACCATGAGCAAATATAGCAGGCATCCGAAGCGACACGAAGTATGGGTATCGATCCTCAGCAATATGCGTAAAACTGACTCCAGCCTGTGAAAAGTACAAGCCAAACAAAAAAAGAAAAGAGGAAAAACCCATGTCAGTGTTCTGTCTTCTTCCTTGTCTGATTCTTTTTCAGTTTTTTTTCTTTTTTTTTCTATGCCAAACACTGGGAGGTTCTGCAGGGGAATTTTTTTGGGGAGAGATGATGGCCTTACAATAAAGGGAGGATCCTGTTTGTCACGCTTACAGGGCTCCTGTTTATTCCCTGTGATCGACAAAGCGGTTCAATGATTCCGCATTCTTTAGCCATCGCAGCGCCCGCAGCAAAAAAAAACTCTCCAGTGCGGTACCTCTACATGAGCCTCCAAAAAAACACCACAACACGATACACCCCCCAAACAATCGCCGAAACGCAACGAAGGCGTTACTCATCATTCGGGAAAAGCGTTTTCTTCAGAAACGGGGTATTTCTTTCGGCAAACACAAAAACGGGCTCGAGCCTTTCCTGGTCAAGCCCTTCCTGAATTCCTGAACAGACCCTCGCCCCCTGATTAAGTGAAAGCGGCGGAATAACATGGCGACGTCAAGACACCATTGTCTAGTTCATCAAACCAAAATGCACACGTGTTGGGCGTTGAGGGGACGGGGGTCTGGCCTGTGGCGGCGGGGAGAAGAATTTGGTGTAGGAGAAGGGGGTTCAGATCTAGATCGTTTCGTGATGAACAAAAAGTTGATGTCAACGGTTTTGCGTTTGCAAGCATAGTTTTGCTGTACCGGGCAGCTTTTCTTCCCCCCTCCTCTGAGACAACAAAAATAACAAGAAAAAACTGTCCTCAAATTCTGTAGATTTATCTACAGCATCCGCTTCCCTTGCTGTTTCGCATAAAATGCTGGATAGACCCATAGGAACCAACCATGCCTTATGAGATATCTTCGATTTCCCAGTCTTTTGGGGCTTCTTCAAACCCCTACCACCAACTGGACACCATGATTCATGACTTGGCTAATATTCACGTCTTTCGCCCTTTTCGATGGGCGAAAGGGAAAAAAGAGGATAAAGCTCTGCCCATGGTATGGTGACACACCCAGACTTTTAAAAGCGCTTGCTACAGTTCTGCCTCTGACAAATCGGAAACCTCGGAGATCGTTTGATTGATCTGTTGAACCAGCCACTCCAACTCCACCGCATCCAAGCCTTCCCCAAACAAATGCTTCCTGGCCCCTTCCCTGATTTCTATCGCCATCTGTGGCACACCATTCACCACCATGATCGTCACCAGTTGAGCCTTCACCAAGTCCCTGGATTCACCCACCACTTTCTTCTTGGATGACTCATCTTCATCAAACACGGGCCGGTTTTTCTTGAAAAAAGCTAGCTCCTTGCCGATCGAAAAGGTTCGTCGACCAATGTTCAGGGTTTCTCTAACAAGAGAGGACCCGATGGACATCCTGGTCAACTGGGTTCCGGCCGCCCAAAACGGAAGGGAAAACAACAGAGGTAGCAAGCCGCCGCCTGCACGTTGATCAGAACCAACTTTCAAATTCTAAAACACTGCATACATTTCAAAACGTTTTCTGGTATGAAGGACCGATTGGAGACCCTTCAACTGTGCGATCCAAATGTATCTTTTTCTTTTTCTTGAAATGCTATGCTTATCTACCAATAAGTAACTGGGTTAGCTTTTGAAAGGCATCGAGGCTGAAAGCCCTATATGAGCTGTATACTACTTGGGGGAAATTCTGCTCTTCCGTCCAGTCATCTTAGGAGATGCTCTGCCCAAGCAACAATTGGGTGGAAAAGTTTTCAAAGTGGTAGTGGACTGACCTGCGGTGAAAGCAGACACCGTCCAGAAGAGAACAAAAGCATTCCATGCTACTGCAAATGATCCAGTCATGACGCTATCCCCTGCCAAAAACACAACCCATCCATCAAGAAGACCAACGCCATTACAGCCACACAAGAACAAAAAAGTAATCAACCCTTAAATTCAGCGATGCTTCTATTGGGGATGCGCAACAGTGGCTCTTGTCAATTTCATATCAGAACAATTGGACCACATTAATAATTCAATCAAACTCACAGTGGTGCCCAGCCCACTCAACACGCACCAGTAAATCCAGCCGGAGGAACCTCAACAACAAGTCTGGAACGACTTTTCTCAACTTGGCATCGGCTCCCTGCAGGCTGGGGATTTTTTCGTTTTCTCTTCACCCTGCCGCCCATCCTGTTCGTTCGCTGATTTCGGGATTCCTCCGGCTTCAGCAATTGCAGTGCATCTCTTGCACTTATTCTGTCTTCTGGCAGAGGCTCCAGGAGCCCTTCCAGCAGATCTTCAAAATCTGGTGAGACTGTCACAGAGTCCCGAAAAGCGATCCGAAGGCGCTCTTGACGAAACGTGTTTGGGGCTCTGCCTGCTCATGACAACCGAAATTAGATCATGCAAGTTTCAAAATCAAAAACAAAGTAATGACAAAATCACCTCTGTGTGGATCTGCATGCCCCGTCATTTCTTTCTATTTTTCTATTTTTTTTTCCGTTGAAGTTGACAGACTCATGTAGCCCATCAACTGTAAATGTACCATCCGGGCTAACCACTCTCAATAATCCAAGTTCGCAGAAACCACACACCTCCTTGTTTCATCAACATTCGTATGCATGCCTGACTGAGGTGTGTCTTCTTCAGGGTTTACATAATATGACTAATTCTGTGCATCGCCCATATCAAAAGAAAGAAGGGTCGCATCCCACCTGATAACAGATAGAGCAACGTCGCTCCGAAAGAGTACAAGTCTGAAGCTGGCTGTGCATCCCCTCTGAATTGCTCCGGAGCCATGTAGCCATACGTCCCCACGATTGTACTGCCCAACGCGAAAGTATCCTGGACCATACCCTACATAACACACCAACTGTCTTCCTCCACACAAAACACACAAAAAAGACTTCACAAAAAAAAAAGGAAGAAAAACAGCCGGCATTGATCGTGCGCAGGGCGAATCATTCATCCGATCGTATTACACCCACCTCCATGCAGGCGAAAACTAATTGTGCTTTAAAGAATTGAGAGGGTAATTTTCAAATCGTTTTTGTGTATAGAAGAATTGCCCCCCTCATTGACGCATCTGGCTATCTAGTGGTTCGGAGTTCAATTATTCCAACATTGACTCTGCTAGCTGGTTGGGAAATTGCAAAATAAGCACCTGGACACCACCAAAGTCGACCAAATAAACCCTGCCCCCCGTTTTTCCACCCTCCAGAACGATGTTTTCGGGTTTGACATCCCGGTGAACAACCGGAGGCCTCAAATTGGAAAGATAGTCTAAAATCCCAAGGAGCTCCACGGCGATGCGACGAACCTAAGACAGCGCATTCCCTCAAGCAATCAGGCATGTTCTGTTTTTCATTTCCTACGGGAGAGTATATTTATAATTTACAGGAGAGTGTATTTTTCTTAAGATGGGCCAAAAATCATGCGGTGTCACTTGAGAAAAAGCCATGCATTGAATTGTATCTGTGAATGTCGCTATTATCACTCGCCTCGTCTTCGGATGCCCTCCACCCCTCCTTGACAAGTTCTGCCAGAGTTTTTCCAGAAGCAATTTCCTGTTTAAAAAAACAACAACAGACAACTCGCACTCTCATTGTGCGTTTTCATGCAGGCACCCACAGCAAAACAAAACTATTCCAATCTCACTCCTTTGTTTTATTTTTTTCACGTCCAGCATCGTTGAAGCTGATAGAATTTGAGAGAAAAAAGAAAAACACGGAGCCAAATTCTGAAAGTGTGAAAATGCCGCATGGCTCCCTTACTTGGACGATGTAGAACCTCCGATCGTCCGTGAAATCTTGTTCAAAGAAATCCAGATACTTCGGGATGTTCGGATGATTGAGCTGTTCAAGAGTCTTTGCCTCCCTCTCGAACAGGTCCAGCTGCTTCCAATCGGTCATTCCCCGCAAAGACAAACACTTGATCGCCACCTCTGAGCCCACCGTAACATCAATGGCCTATCCACAGTTCAATGCCACTTGTTGGTTCAATCGTTTGCTTCACATTTTTCACATCCGCTGAAAAACACGTCTTGTTTCGAGGAACCTTTCACTTTTTTTGTGGTTTTTTGTCGGTCGAAATTTGAACAAGTTTTGTTTCACGATGCGAGGGTCATATTCAAGATTCAATAAGAAAACATCGATTAAAAAATATATATATATATATATTTTTTTTTTTTGAATATTGAAATTGTTTACACACGGCAAATGAGATTGCCGAGTGCAGCCCGTTTCACGAAAAAGTGTTATAGGCTGACTCAGAAATAAGGTGCCGAATACTGTTCCATGTCCCGATACAACCCACTTGGCGTATTATTGCGAAGAGAAAAAAAAAAACCGGTCTGTGGCTAGCCTGTAAAAACGGAAAAACCCACTGTCCCGCCAGAGTGCTAGAGAAATGGCCAGTCTAAAAATCTACCGAAAATTCGAACTGACCCGTATATATATATATATATATATATATAAATATGATTTTCTACCTTGTAAGTGATTCCGCTGCCACCTTTTCCAAGAACCTCTACGACTTTGTATCGATCCTTCAGAATTTCACCGCCGGAATGCACTCCTGCACATCCATTAAGAGAAGAGCCCTACATTCAGTAATGCTGCCGGTCAAACGTACAGATCATCTCAAACGACCCCTTTGACACATACCCCAGCCTCAGCTTTTTGTTCATCAGGGAGGTGCACTCACTTTCTCTTCTTTTCCAGTTCTATTTTTCCTTTCTGGACGAGGGTTGTGATATCGACAGTTTCAGACAGGAAGCTGGTGCTTTTTAAACATCTGACAGTTGCAAATCCCCTAAAAATTGTTAAGGAAAAGATGGCAATTTGAGGACTGTCTCCTTGAGGTGCCCTGCATGCATGGGGAGTGAAGAGAACAGCCGATTTAATTTAATTTAATTCAGTTTAGTTTAGTTTAGTTTAGTTTTGTTGGGGGGGAGGGGGGGGGCAAATGTTAGAAGTCTGACCTGGGGGGAGTAATCCATCTGCCTTAGACCCTTGGAGACTTTGAAACGGTGGCAGTGGATTGGTGTCTGTTTTTAGGTCATCTTCCTCCAAGTTACATCGGATGGCTTGCAAAAACCAAACAAACACAAATCACGTTTTTTATTTTATGGGATGTTGAGAGATCGATATATTGAAATAACACAACTCACATACCAAAGAAGTGTAAAAACTGAAAGAGGAATATCACAGATGGGCATTGGCTCTGTGTGAACCCCCCCTCACCGACAGCGAGTCCACGATCACTTGTGAGGATGAAAAGATGCACAGCTTTCTGGATTATGATATGTAGAATGATAGTTCTGTCTGTCCTTTTATTGCAGAATACCTGTTCGACAACCTCGATGGGGAGACTTCCTCCCAAGATGCAAATTCTTCAATCCAGTGCGAACTCGAAATGCGCTTGAGCGTCTACCTAACAAGATCTGGAAAAAAAATTTACCCCCCCCATATTTGTTGTTGCAGAGGAGAAACGTAAAAGAAAGGGCAGCACTTATATTGTACAATATCAAGAGCATTCGAGCAACATACTACAGGGCTGCTTGCAGATCTCAGCCTCAATGCCATATGTTTGAAGAACATATATATATATATATATATATATATATCTAGATCCACAATCATCAACCAGCGAGAAAATTACCTAATATGGATTTTTGAGGGGTTAATTGGTGATGGCAAAATAGCCTGGTTGGGGCTCCCTCAACAAGAGCACCCATCGCAAACACGGAAATAGTCTCCCAGAAATCACAGAGAGGAACGAAACAGAGCTAGAGTGTGGAACGAATCGCGCGAAGATCTGAGACGACGCTTATCGCGCATGGATCCTCCAAGCAAGATCGCTGGATTCGTTCGTGTGTCGAGGAAAGAGAAAGAGAATACGACAGATGTCGAAGGGTGTACTATTAAACGACAGGATTTGGTGTGAGGGAGTGACTTCTGTTTGGGTTTTCGGCTGGTCAGGATGGCGACTCTCGTTCTCCCGATTCCGCAAACCGTGATACGTTGTCAAAACGAACGAGGCCTATCGACGGCGGCTCGGATTGCATCCCGACGTGGTGTTCGAAGTCTGGAAAGGGGGGTTGGCAAGGAACGGGGGTTGCGACCCATCAAAAGTAGAAAAACGAATGTGGGTGAGTGTGAAACCAGGATTTGCACATCTAGGGAGGTTCCTTAACAACCAATTGTGAATGCTGGACTTCGAAATCCAAGGGCGTAACACTGTTTGGTGTGGATCGTTGAAGCGTGCAATTCGGCGGCGACGACTCTGACGTCTGAATGGTAGGGTGGTGTTTTTGAAGTATGAACGAACCTTACAAAACCTTTCAGAGAAAAAAGTGTTGGCATGGGAAAATTGCAGGGGGGGGGGGGGTTGGGGATCAAGAAAAGATCATCCCGATCGGTTTTTCTGCCATAATTTTGATCTGATGATGGCAGGGCTCAGAAAAGCATCAGTCTCCCTGCCTTCAAGCGAGGCTGTCATGTGGTCACTCGTCACTTTGTGGACGAGGTTCCCGAAATCAAGGATTTCCAAGTCGGTCTGGCCAACCTCTTCAGTAAGCACTTGAACATGGCAATGATATTTTGGGGGTCAGAAATGAATCATAAAGGATAACTGAACACATTTTTATATTCTTTTTTTTTTTTTGTGTGTGTGTGTGTGTACTGAAAATGCCGTTTTTTTCCTCGTTTTTTAGTCATGCACACAAGCGCATCGTTGACTATCAACGAGAACGCCAGCCCTGACGTGCCTCTGGACTTGAATGTACGTGTTGTGCTGACAAATTCCTGATAATAATGCCAGAATATTTGCAACCCCCCCCCCCGCCAGCATTCTATTGCTGTGTTTCGTTTCTTTACCTTTATTACTCCCAATGGATGCAGACATATTGCACATGTTAAAAAAAATAATGCAAAAAATTCTCTGTAGTTTCTTTGAAGCTATGAGCAACTTGGATGAAATGTGGGTGCAATGTGGACAATGCTTCATACTTGGCACTTTTTTTTCTTGATTTTGCCCCCCCAAAGATAATGACCCCTAGAGACAAGAAGAAACAACAGGGCAGAAAGACATTCGTGGTCAGAATGTTTTCTCTATCGAGTGTTTTTGTGGTTTTTCGTTCTGTTTCGTTGTTTTGAATTTTTCCCTGGGCTATCGATAGGACACATTGGATAGGATGGTGCCAGAAGGCAATGTTTATAGACACTTGGATGAGGGCTATGACGATATGCCAGCCCATGTGAAGGTGAGGTTCCTTTTTTGAATCGAATATTGAAATGTTTCCTTTCACCAAAAAAGTTAACTTCCCTACAGCAACCAACACAGGAGACAGGTTTTTCTTTGTGTTATGGCTAGTGTGTGTGCATAAATCTGGGCTATTGGTATTGTCCCCACCCGGTGGGCATCTTTCTCTCCATGACTACTTGGATTGGTAGGAATCTTAGATAAGCTTGATGGTATTCCCTGTTCACATTTTTAGCAATGCGAACAACTGATATTGATAGCGCAATTGATTCTGGGTGCCATTTTTTTTTTTTTTTTTTCTCAAACCCCCCCCTCTAAATGAAAGGTTTCAACAGGTGTGGCTTAAACAATGTATGTCACGTCACGTCAGTCCATTGGCAGAGTTCACTGTTTATATTAAACTCCATTTGTTGTCAGAGCTCCCTGATGGGCCCGAGTTTGACGATTCCCATCAATGGAGGAAGACTTGCCCTAGGAACTTGGCAAGGGATTTATCTCAACGAGCACCGAAACTACGGAGGCTCCCGCACAGTGGTGGTGACCATCCAAGGGAGGAAAAAGAATTGAACGCAATGAGAGTAGAGACAACTCCAGGTTTTGTAAATGAATGTTTCATATGCTTTGTAAATTTTTCTCGGAGTTGTCAGGTTGCCATAGCTTGAGATGAGCCCAAGAAAGCTGGACAATCCCACAGCCAGTCTTCTGCCTTTCCAAAATGGTTTAGGTGTTGCTTTTATACCCTTTTTTTGCATTTTCTTGGCAGAGCATTCACAGGATGCTTTGACCTCATCATGCAATTCCAGTGAACAGGCACATGCACCATGGATGAGTCATAAAATAGAGAAATGGACTGTGAAACCAGGGTATCCTTCATGTATTTGGTAAAGCTTGGAAATGTGGAAGAGGGGGGGGGGGCATGTTTCTGGAATATTATTTCACCACTCCATTTTCCCAAGTGACTTGGAAGGCAGCAGTCAGTGGTGCTCCTGTTACCTACAGAAAGACAGAAACCGAGAAATTAAAACAGACTCGAAACGGGATCCCGACACGAAACACAATCTAAGATCTAACCATAACAACCAAGACACGGCCTTCTCCTTTGGAAGGGCAATCGAAACGCGGGGGGAGGGGGGGAACGGGCGAACACCACTGGATTCAGTTCTGCGCTCAGAGGAATCAAAAGTCGTTTTTCGGCAGATATCACCGCCGCAACTCAAAGACTGCCATCGGCTTTCATCATTGCGCACGTTTTCTACCGGTGTTTCGGGAAGGTTTCACGAACGCCGTTCATACCTGAGCGAGGCGATACCCAGGACCAGCCTCCACACCGAACGCAAATTGGCCAGCTGCGAGATTCTTATAGTCGATTGGATCATTTTCAGTCTCGTTCAGCCAGTAAATTGTGCAAATGAATTGATCGCATCTTCGCTTGAATTATTGAACGTGCTCTCATCAACGATGACCCACCGTTCAAGCAAAGCACAACCTTTTTGAGGCGGAGCGGCTTCGGTGGGGGCTGCGCGCGAAACGATGTTTCTCCTCGGTTACTCAACCAAATCTCGATTTCTAAACGGCATTCGACGCCTTATCTTCCCACCTCTCCAACCCACCCACTTTCGACTCAATCCGACCTCCGGGTCGAAAGTTATCGGAACAAAACCAGACGCGTCTCCATGAAGTGCAGAATATCGTTCTGAAATCCATCTCTTTTGTATGGGCATCAGGAGATTGCAAAACCAGCACTGGCAGAAATCTAGTCCTGAGTCTGTGGCTGCCCCCACACTGGCTACTGTACACATCATCATAACCTACGCAAGTGACGCCCAGGGCTTTCACAAACGATGGACGAATGTCTCTGACATGCACGAGTCTTGTCATGTATGTGGTATCCACAAAGTACCACTGCACAGTGCATACACCCTGGAACTGATGCTACTGTACCCTGGAACTTGTGCCACTGTACCAGTGCGACAGTCACCAGGAAGGGGCGAAACCCACCGATCAGCCAAGCGCACAAAAAGCCAAGTTTGCGATGAGGAGAGACAAGCATTTTTTGATATCCTTTTTTCGTTGTGTCTGATTACAGTAGTTTGGATTTTGAAAGGGGGGGAAAGGGTTATCTCGTGTTGTGGATCTTTCCAGACAAAAAAACGGGGTTTTTGAACAGGTTTATGATGCTCTTCATCTTGATCGTATGGACGCTGTGCTACTGCTCCGGGGCGACGCTTTCGTATGGTACACCCATAGGTGGGTCGATCCACAGTCGCGTTTATCAGCGTGGTCCTGGGTACAGGCGTTTGAGCTGGGGGGGGAGCATGGTTTGTGTGATGTTGTCGTGTCGCAATGTTCCAGGGATAGGGTTTACCCCAAAGTTGGTGTTCTTCAACCGGGTTGTTAGATGGGGGAGGTGGCTGTTTCACAAAAAATTTAACTTCTTATTGATTCTGTAGGCGCGGCGGGTGGCGGCGACGGTCGGCAGGTGTGATATTTTCCATTCGGATTTGAGTTTGTAGAGTCCCGGTTTTCGATCAGGTGATGAGGTTATGTCTTGTTACAGGGCGATGCCGAAGCGGTGCATGCTGAGGGGTGGGCAAGGGTCAATCGTTCCACCCGGAAGCTACTTCAGGAGGAGGAGGAACGCAGGGTTTATGTGGGTGTTCTGGTCTTGCACAAACTTCGATTGGTTGTAGCAGATCAAAGATTCGATCAAACCCGTTTTTCCATTAAGCAAAAGATACTTCATGGCAGGGCAAAAAAAAAGTACCTAGTTGGCTGATATCCTCTGGTGTACATTCATGCATGCATATAATATATTCATTTGACAGCGGGAAAGTGAATTCTTTGATTCTTTGCACCATCCTTCCACCAAAAGGGATGCAACAATCAGGGGTACCATGGCAGCAAGGGCTGGAAAGCTAAAATTAAGGATCGGTTGAATGCTTCTTTTCAGAACTTCATACTCTCACTGCCGCATAGCCTTGTATTTTACAACCAAAGAAATATGTTTTGACTGCTTGTTGTCTGTTCTCAGCCCTCTTATTTTTTCCTTTTGTTTTTTTTTCACAGGCAGAATGTCGGAACTGCAACAGATTGAATGAAGCACTTTTCAATGCGACTCTTGAGGGCGACTCTGAAAAAGTCGAGGTACTCCTATGATCAACCGCAAATGTTTCCTGAAAGTCTAAAAACGAAATGTCTTTTCTAAAATAAGTATTTGTTTCAATTGTTTTTTCAGGAGCTCCTCTCCAAGGGTGCTGATGTGAATGGAACAACATCAAAGGAGGGGGAAAGCCTACTTCATATTGCTTGTTTTCAGGATAATAATGCTTCGGACATTGTTGAAATTCTCATTGCAGCAGGTGAGCACTCCAATCATGAAAGAAATTCAAGGCCTCAATATCATTGCCCTGCACACAGCCCCCCCTACCACCCTTCATTTTTAATTCATGATCAAGAGAAAATGGCTGCTCAAATAAATTGTTCGTAGTGGAGAAATGCACTGTGATCAATATATAGCAATACACTGCAGGAGATTATGTCCTATCGCACGCTGTGAGTTTTCATGTGTGAAAACGTACAATTTTACAAAACATTACATGTATACAGTGATTGCAAACATGCAAACTATTTTCCTTTACAATTGCTTGAGGATTTCCTGCAGGGGCAAATGTTGATGCACAAAATGACGATGGCCAAACTGCATTGCATCTTGCAACAATATATGGCCACTTGGATGTTGCTAAGATTTTGGTCGAAGAAGGTAATCCATGCAGTATATCTGACCTCTCTATTGCTTGCCTATGTGAAATAATTTGGACCACAAACTGAATACATCTGGATCTTGAGGGTTGATCATGGTTTTTTCAGGGGCAGATGTGGATTTACAAGACGAGTATGGAAACACCCCATTGAGGGATGCGGCAGAATTCGGAGGACTGGAGTTGGTTGAGTTTCTCCTGGAATCAGGTATTTTGTACAGGGGCTTCTGACCACCTTCATATTCTAATGCAGTTGGCTATATAAATAACCACGTCTGATTTTTTTGTGAAGGAGAACTATTGTTTTGGATGTTGGAGAGAGGGGGTGTTGATAATTTACTTAACATTTATTTGCCAACGGAGAGATTTCTTCTGGTAGAATTAAAAATATTATTGACCACCACCTCCTCTCTGAAAAGTACTACTGTCATACTCAGGTCTCGTTCATTTCCATGATTGGCATAGAATAATTTCATTCATTTTTACAGTAAAATGAAAAGTTTGGAAACTTTACAAATGGTAATCCCTGCAATTTCCATTTGACTGCAAAGCATCGAGCGTTTCAATTTATCGAACTATGCTCATGGCAATTTGGTAATCTTACTCACTGTGGAAATGGGTCAATCCCTGCCCCCCCTCCAAGAGAAGAATAGTAAATAAATAGGAAAAATAGGATATAAATAAATAAATTCAAAGTCCTGGTGACGTTTATGGACGCTGAGGGTTGCAACATGTGCTGCTCATAAATGCAATAGAGGCTTTATTGCACAAGTCCGTATCTACAAACAAATGATTGTCATTCAAAAAAGAATGCAATAGAGGCCTGGGCTTCTACGCATGTAATATTGATTGATGGATTGATTGCTCATGAATTTCTTCAGGAGCCGACGTTCATGCACAAAATCGTGTTAACGATACCGCTTTGCTTTGGGCTACACGGCATGCGTCTGTAGAGGTGGTTGATATTTTGATCAAAGCAGGTGATGTTTTTTAGGGGCCCTGCCTGTGTTGTATTTCTACGTTGGGTGTAAGTCATAGAATAACTAAAATAATTAGTCACCCCATCCAGGTGGTGACACCACATCTCTCGCAGATGTTTTGTTGCCATGGTGCTCTCAGGAGTTGTGTGAGACTTTCAGAACCCCCCAAAAGTAAACCAAAGCCATTTTTTCAACTGCTTTGTTATTGTAGGGGCAAGTATGAATGTGAAAGACCTCTTGGGATACACTCCTTTGATATGGGCAGCAAAAGAGGGAAGAGTTGAGGTGGTTGAGGAGCTCTTGGAGTCAGGTGCTCTTTGGCTTTGTTCCATCCACTGAAATATGTCATATTAATATGGGGTGGGGTCTGACCAATTACAAGTTAAGAGTTCATCATACGAAACTAGGGTTTGGGGTTATCGACTTTCAGATGGTGGGGTGAGAATGTTTACGCAGTGAACAATTGAACTGCCATGTGTTGTCTGTGGTGTCTGTGATCGCAATTGTTGATTATCTTGTTTTCCCAAGTATAATGGTGACAACATATATGACAGCTTTTGTCAATTGATCAATTGGAAAATCAATCAAATCAATCATGATCGATTTGGGATGCAAGCATGCACGTGTCGACAAGAATCATCACTCTGCTGTCTTGCAGGGGCAGATGTGGACACAAGGAGTTCTAAAAATTACACTCCATTGCATTTTGCTGCAAGGGAAGGTCATTTGAATGTTGCTAAGATTTTGATAAAAGCAGGTGATGGGGATTCTCATCTGTTTATGCCTTGGTGATTTGATAGAAAATTTTTTATGTCCATCATCACACTTGGTATTGTGGCTTTTCAGGTGCAAATGTGGATGCAAAAGAAAATTATGATAATACCCCTTTGATACTGGCAGCAGAATGGACCGAAGTGGATTTGGTGGGGTATCTTCTGGAATCAGGTGTTCTTGGCGGACCTTCCACTACTACTGTATGTGCACGCTAAGTAGCTCCCAGTTTCACTACAGTGATAGTACAATTAACAGATCCAGATTCAAAATTGTGGCAACAAGATGGGGCATTTCTTTTTTCTGATTGGCTTTTTCTGTGGGGGGATGGATGCATAGACTTCCAGGGGAGGAAGTACAACGTAGTTTCATTCTGTGAAGCACAATTTGCATTTTGCTGACACATCGATGGCAGGAACTCATATGATGGGCTCAACTTTTTTTGCTTTGGGTTAGTAGTTGCAAAATTTAGAAATAGGCAATAATCTTTAATTTTGATTGCTTTTCGAAGATTATTATTGTTCCTTGCCATAGTATCCTATATAATGCGGGGCTGGTTGAATTTAAAAAAACGCTTAAAATAAAGCGTGGAACCAATTGGTGCTGAATTTTCATCCATTTTTTCTGAATTTCTTTTGCTCCAGTTCTGCTGGAGTGTCGGTCGTGTGATACACACAAATTCTGCACATCAGTTGGTTAAACTACTCCACCAGGACTCTGGAGTTGTTATATATTTGCATGTATGGCTGTTTGCAGGCGCAGACATCAATGCCCAAGATGATGATGGCGAAACACCATTGATGAAGTCTATTGACAAAAAGCAAGTGAGTCAAACACTGGTTGAACTCTTTTTGGAGAACGGAGCTGAAGTGAACGTTCAAAATGATGATGGAGACACTGCACTGCATTTTGCAGCCGAAGAAGGCCATGGTGAATCAATCGAACTTCTGATGAAGGCGGGAGCTGATGTTGACATTCAGAATGATGATGGGTTTAGACCTGTGGACTTAATTTGTTATTGCAATGCATTTTTTTGTGGGGAAGAATTATGTGGCAAAGGAGAGAAAGAACGTCTGGAAGCCATCCTATCAAAGCGTCACTCATTCAAAAAAACGAGAGGTAGCATCGTTTCCTGGGGTGTGCAGAATCGATGCGTTTGCTGTTTCTTGGGCCCACTACTTTTTGGGATTCATGTGCTGCAATATGTACTTATCTAGCTATTGACTGGGTTTTTCGAATGTATATTTTTCTTCAGTTCCAGTTGAAAGACGTCCAGTTGGAGGTCTTTGATGTTTTTATGTCACGACCATTGATCATTGGGTCGTTGATTGGTATATTGTTATGAACTAAATTTTGTTGGTTGCAGTTGTATCAATAGTGGTGTTGCCCCCATCCATATCTTGGCTTGGGGGAAACACGGTATTTGATGTAAAATTATGGTGGGATTTGTTTGTTTGATGGAGGGGTCGCCATTTTTGGTGTCCTGACCTCATCATTCCGGTGTGGTCAACCAGGAATCCCTGGTTCTGAATCTGTGGGCTCTTTTGCATTTTTTTAATCTTGTCTTGAGAGAAAGCAAGCGTATCATCCGGTTTGTGTCCATAGTTCTTTGCCAAATGTATCGTAGTTCTCATCCTGTCGGGTTTTGGGATATCAATCCATTTCAAAAAGGGAACCCGGTTAGAAAATTGCGAGATTCCAAAGCGAGATTAGACCATGCAGCATATATATAAGAAAAAAACAAAGTAAAAACTGGTATGAGTTTTGTTTCAAAGGCAGGTAATGGTTGTGTTTCCTCCCCCCATCGTACAGCTCTTGCTCTCCCAAGCTGAAATTTATTCGCACAATTTACTGGCCAAACAAGACCTGAAAGGGATGCAATCAACTATACATGCGGCCAGAGATTTGGATCCACGAGGAGTCTTCCACTCTTCTATATGCTCCGTTCCGATCTGCCATAGCAACCAGCAAGGAATTCCTGGCCATGGACATCATGTTGAGGGCTTTTCGGATATTAAAGCCAACAATTGGCTAGCACTCAATATTGAGCCAAGGGGAGCGAAAAATACCTTGGGGCGTGGTGAACCCGATTGGCTGCACCAAGCTGACGGGTGCTGATGGGCAGATTGTCACCCACCGAGGTCCGCCTTTGTCTGGCCTCACTTCACTTCGATTCTTGGCGAGGTTCTTACCTGACGTTCACCACCTCCAACAGTGGCCTCCGTTGGGTTGGCTTTCTCCAAGCACTTTTTTTCGAGCTGAGCTATTAAGCGAGCATCCAGCTGGAAAAGCATGTTCCAAACGAACATTTGATACCGCAGCGGCCCGTGAGGCGTAAAACAGGCCCGCCAAGTTTGCACCCCAAAAGATGCGAAGTCATGCAACAAGTTCAGCAGTATATATGGAGTGAGTTTTCAATTTCATCGTGGAGGCAGACTGGAACGAATTCTGACCGGGTCCTTAGAGTGGATCGTCGCGACCTAGAATTCCGCGGGGGTTCGAATCCCCCTCTTCACACAAATCGTCATTTCCTGACAACAATCCAGCCGTCCAGGATTGTCCGTACGTTTTGGTTTTTTTCATTGGGGGGTATTTGACGTTTATTTGTATCAATAGTTGTGTTGCTCCCCTGCATACTTTGTTTTGAGGGGGAATTCTAACTGTATGTAAAATTATGGAGGAATCAGTGCAGGCTGATGGAAAGGCTTGTCGTTTTTGGTGTCCTGACCTCAACATTCCCTGGCTCGGAATCTGTGGGCCCATTTGCACTGTTTTTTTATATTGCCTTGAGAGCTGGCGTGCCTGGGGTTCAATATTATTCGCCCTAGGCACGTTTTGTTCCTTTGCGTTGTTGGAAACATAACGTTGAGACAAAATTTGAAACCCACAAAAAGAACATCGTTTCTTCTTACCTTCGGGAGACATTTTGTTCCTCTTCCATTAAAATATCCCCATCCATTGTAATGTAATTTCCCGCTACTCTGGTCTTTTCCCTTTTTTCTCTAATTTTTTTTTATCTCCTATTCCTATGTGATGCGAAAGACAGTCCTTCTGTGCTTTTCTTTCAAGGCCAGCAACTATGTTCTGGTTTTGTCATAATCCTTTTACTCAACTGTCTGGTTACTGCCTCGAAATGATCTCAGAGTGTTTGCTTGACTGTCCTAAAACTTTGCCACCACTTTCTTCTTTTCTCTGAAATTGAAACACTTTTGGCCTGCGTCTATGTGTTC
The DNA here is from genome assembly GCA_030272585.1 of Bryopsis sp. KO-2023. Taxonomy (NCBI): domain Eukaryota; kingdom Viridiplantae; phylum Chlorophyta; class Ulvophyceae; order Bryopsidales; family Bryopsidaceae; genus Bryopsis; species Bryopsis sp. KO-2023. The sequence goes on along the minus strand of BSYQ01000004.1, from coordinate 2,428,025 downwards.
CAACACTCTTTCTTTCGTTGTATACATCAATAGTTTTTCTCACCGACCCAACCTTCTATTTCCTTTTTTCTAGTGCAATCAGTATTCTTTTCCCCACTGATCTAAAACTCTTTTCCTTTTTATTTGCTTTGTTGAGTTCAATGTTCTTCACGCTAACCCAACACTCTTTCTTTTGCTGTATCAATCAATAGTATTTTCTCGCTAACCCAACACTCTTTCTTTTGCTGTATTCATCAATAGTTTTTCTCACCGACCCAACCTTCTGTTTCCTTTTTTCTATTGCGATCAGGATTCTTTTCCCCGCTGATCTAAAACTTTCTTCCTTTTTTGTTTCTCTGTTGAGTTCAGTATCCCTTTTCACTTACCCCACACTCTTTTGCCTGATTTTGTTCAGTGCAATATTCTTTTCCACTGATCCATAGCTCTGTTTCCTTTTTCTATTGAATGTGATAATCTTTTCCACTGATCCAACACTCTGTTTCCTTTTTCCATCTGATAATCTTTTCCCACTTATCCAAACTCCTGGTTATTCAATATTCTTTTCTCACTAATCCAACACTCTGTTTCCTTTTCTGTCAAATATAATATTCTTTCCCCTGATTCAACACTCTTCTGCTTGAGTTTTCAGAAAAGAAGAAACAACACTCTGTTTCTTCTTTTCTGAAAACTCCTGTCCCACGTTTTCCTTTTCGCAGTCTCCACACTCGGTCCGTTTCTTTTCTTTTCCTTTATGTGCGGTTTGTATTTGCGTGCACAGTTGACGAGTTGCGATCCGACGATAGAAAACGTATAACTGGAGTTAGCGATCCGATGGAGGAGCTGGAGGAGATCGAGTCGCAGCATGAAAGGAAGAGCTGGCTGATGATGGGTTTGGGTAGTACCATGGGTACGTCGCTCGTGGTGTTAGCAAGAGTTCTTGTCCCCCGTCGACGTGCGTAACAATCCGTTGGAGTAACAGGCTTCGTAGTCTTGGTTGAGGTTCTCTGGTGAAGTTGTCGTTCAACGATCTGAGTGACAACCAAGGTGAAAATCGAATCATCAATGTTGACCGCGAGCACATATCGTGCTCCTGTCATCCCACCCGACGTTCTCCGACGTTGACGTCAAAAACGTCACCTACCCGAAGCGATCTCAGCTCTCTTGAGCGTCCTCCTCGTATTCGAGGTCGAAGTCGACCTTCTCCCTAACGAAACCGATGATGTCCACCACGCTGACATCGAGTATTTCTCGTACTTTTGATGGGATCCTTAGTTGTCCCTTAGACACTCGACGCATGAGGCACACCCCAGCGCCGAGGCCAATCGCGACAGCTACTCTGATCAGTCCGTTCGCCATAGTTCTCAATATGTTTTTTTGGAAAAAGTCAAGCGTTTTTTGCTTTCTCACTCGTAAAAAAGCACGGAAACGCCAGAAACGCACATACGTAATAGGCATGCCATTTTTATTTCATCAAAATTTTGGGGGGGAAAGGACAACCTACGGCTGTCGTTGGCTCGCCAAAACTCTATCCAGTATTTCTCTGTTTTAAACTGTTGGTGTAGATTCATCCCCTTCACTTTTGGCAGCCATAAACTTGTTCACATTTTGCGCAGGCAGGTTTCTTAAATGGATGCATCTCTTAGGTTAGAAAGTTTACAGAGAGAGATAGGAAACATCGAAAATTGTTTCTTTGTGAAACGGCAGAAAGGAGAAGAGTGGGCTGCGTGCATTTTTGTTGCGGTATGCGATTCGCATAATGCGAACACTCATATATATGCATATATATATGGTTTAAACCTCCTTCGGCAAGAATCATTGAGACGAGCCAGACAGGCCTGACTTTAAGGCAAAATTGAAATAGAGAGCAAATGAGCCCACAGGGTGAGAAAGGTCAGGACACCAAAAACGATAAACCTCTCCGTCAGCCTGCACTGATCCTTCCATAACTTTTTTTACATATAGTTATCGTCCCCCCCCCCCCCCCTAAAAACAAGATATGTACCGAAGCAACAAAACTGCCGACACAAAAAAGCATCAACCAACAAAATATCGTTCATCGCAATGTACCATTCAATGACCCAACGAGCACTGGTCGGGACATTACATAAAAACATCAAGAACCTCCCTATAACAATATAAAAAACATATGAGTATTCCAGCCAGAAGTTAGGCAGTAGTTGCACCACAGCTATTCCAAAAATTGTGGCAGACCCCAAAAACAGCAGATGGATCGACTATGAACTCTCCAGGAAATTATGTCCTCTCCAGTGAATGAGTGTTTTCAACGGGCCACTTTGATAGACTAACCTCGCATAATGGCTTTCAGACGCTCTTTCTTTCCTTTGCCACATGTTTCTACACCACAACAAAATGGCTTGCATTTGCAAACTACGTCCACAGGTCTGTCCCCATCATCATTCAGAATGTCCATATAATCATAATCATAATCATAATTACAACCCACAGCAAAAGAGAGCCATCACCCTCTATGATTCAGAATGTCAATATCCGCTCCCACCTTCATCAGAAGTTCGATTCATCCACTATGGTCATAATAGGCTGCCCGATGCAGTGCAGTGTTTCCATCATCATTTTGAAAGCTCACTTCAGCTCCATTGTCTAAAATGAGTTGAACCAGTGTTTGGCGTATTTGGTATTCAGTGTCAACAGCCTCCATCAATGCTGTCAGGCCAAAATCATCTTAGGTATTAATGTCTGCACCTACAAACAGCCCCGCATGCAAAATTCTAACGACTTCAGAGTCCTGGTGGGGTACTTCAACTAACTGACATGACAAACTCGGGGTACACTCCAGCAGAAATGGAGCAGAAGGAGTTCAGAAAAGAAGGTGGACTTGAATGCTTTGAAGATCATTTCTCAAAAAAGACCAAACCAAATGAGTCATCATGATGATCTCCTGCTGCCGATATCTTGGAAACATCCCAATCATACTGCAAAATCCTGTATCTGGTTTTTTGTGAATTGTCCATATTTCTGGTGTACTTTAGTGAAGCTGGGGGCTACTTAGCTTGCACATTCAGAAATAGAATGTCTGCCAAGAATACCTGAGTCCAAGATGTGCTCCACCAACTTCACTGGGGCCCCTCTTGCTGCCACTATCAAAGGGGTGTAATTATTATTATCTTTCGCATCCATCTTTGCCCCTGAAAAGCCACAATACCAAGTGTGATGATGGTTATAAAACGATTTACGTTGAATCACCAATGCCAAAACAGAAATCCCCATCTTTACCTGCTTTGATAAAAATCTTGGCAATGCCTACAGAGGCATGCTCTGCAGCCCAATGCAAAAACCAAGTTCCAAACTGATTTAAAAAAAAGTCGAACGTGCATCGATGAACAAATCCCGTCCAGGTTAAGGAGACCCTTTTCGATGCAATTGCTCGAAGTTGATAATTGTTTCATGCAGAAACAACAAAGTTTTTTTTCCTTTTTGCTGTACCATGATCTGTCTTAAGTTCAGGTCTGCTTTCTCTCGATTTTTTCTTCTTTTCTTGGGGGATGATTAATGAGAAGAAAGCTTGGTTTTTTCTGGTCTTGTTGGCTGTTGGAAATATTGTACGTAGTTTTCGAGATTTTGGGAGCTCAGATGGGTGTTCTAGATCCTTGGACTTTGGATTAAGAAATTCGAGTCATAATTGGCCCTGGATATACAATGTTACACCCACCCCCTTTTTGTCCCCCTCACAAATCCCCCCTACCCTGTGACTATTTTGGGGTTTCGAGTCGATCACTGCTGACCTTTCTCAATAGAATGTTGGTTGTGATCCACCACCCACTTTACTTTTTCATTTACCAGGGGGTGGACCACTGACAATACAACCCAGATTTTGTCCAAGCACTTTGTCTTAGCACTTTGTCTTCAAGAAAACCAAACCCTTTCCATCAAATATATGATTTTTATATGCCTTCCCTTTTTCCACTGTTTGAAACAAAAATCTTAATCCAAACAACATTTTCTCTTAATTCCCCCGAAACTGATTTTGTTCATCCGAATTTTTTTTCCCTCAAGGCCGGGTTATGCCGAAATTGCATTGCATTGATGGGGACAACCTGGAAGAGCTTGGAAAAGCATCACCGGCTTCATCAGGTAATTATTCATACAAACTGCTCCTTTGCTCAATCAATTAATCAATATTACATGCGTAGAAGCCCAGGCCTCCTTTGCTCAGGTCCACATTGAAAAACCCACAAACAGGACGTGATCGAAGATAGAAACGTCAATGTGTGAGGAAATCAGTCCATACCAAACGTCTATATCGATCAAGCTCATACAATATGGCTTGTGGGAATGTTCAACACAAAGAAACAAGATCTGCCACTGCATTAAATCGTTGATACATACCACATGTTCATTTTGATTTGAAACAAAAATAGGACAGTGAAAATGAACCCACAGATCCAGAACATCAACAACGACAAGACCCCTCCTCCATCAGCGTGGGCTGATTCCTTCGTAACATTCACAATTATCCCTTCCCCCCCTTAAAACAAAACTGTTGATACAAATCAGAAAAATTCATCACATACCAATTAACGAACCATAAATGTATATAAATCACGACAGACATCATGGTGTCCATCAAGCACCTCCAAATGAGAAAAAAAAACCAAATCAATAAACATAAAGTGACCTCGATCAAAACTGTGTTGCGATTTCTGCTTAACTGTGGAGGTAGAAGTTGCACCAGAGCTATCCCAAATAATGTGGTGGATCCCAAAACAAGCAAACGCATCGATTTTGCACCCCCCCAAAAATGCTACTGTCCCAGTTTGTGTGAATGGCTCTTCTCGACAGGACACTTTGATAAATCAATCTTCCAGAATGGCTCTTGAGACGTTTTCTGTCCCCTTTACATATATACCGGCCTTGATACGCTATTTGTTCACATCGGTATCCGAACATCAACTCATAGCATGCGCAAATAATTAAGTCCACAGGTTTCTCCCCATCATCATTCCGAATGTCAGCATCAGCTCCTGCCTTCATCAGAAGTTCAGCTGATATCGAATCGCCATAATTGGCTGCAAAGTGCAACACCGTGTTTCCTTCATCATTGTGGGCGTTAACTTCAGCTCCATTGTCTATCAATGCAACGAGTGTTTGGTTTTTTAGGGAATTGCTGAGACTCCTCATCAGTGATGTATTGCCAAGATCATCTTGGGCATTGATGTTTGCACCTGCAAACAGTCATCAACACCACAAATACCTCCATAAGATTCTTTTTTTTTCCTTACCAAATCCAGAGCAATGGTAACGATACTCCATAACACAAGTCGAATGGGGAAAGAAACGATCTACCTCGTTCGTTGCTACAACCTTATATCTTTTTTTTTTTGCCGAATTGTATGCTGGTTTACATTCACTGGAATGGAACTCTTTTATCAGCATGGGAATTTGAAAAATCCAATAACACCTGCTTTCAACAGAGACTCGACCACTTCCACTTTGTCCCACTCAGCTGCCATCATCAGAGGCGTTTTTCCATCTTCGTCTTTCAAATCCGCACTTGCCCCTGTAAATAAAAAGGGGGAAAACCATAACAGGAGTGATCACTGAACATTTTAAAATCTATAAAAACAAAAACAAAAATACTTTCTGTCAAAATGACAGAGATGAAAAGAAATGAAACAATGCAAAACCAGAAAAGAATCCCCATCACCTGCTTCGATCAAAAGCTTGAAAACATCCCAGTGATCCCATCGTGCTGCTAGATGCAATGGAGATTTCCAACTCTTTGGATCAACTGTTGCCCCTAACAAAATAGAAGAAAAATCACAATATGAGTAACCACCAGATGCATTTTCTGAAACCACCAGGGCATGAACAGAAAGAAAAAAATCCCCATCACCTGCTTTGATCAAAACTTTGACAACGTCCAAGCGATCTCTTTCTACAGCTTGATGTAAGGGAGTGTCTCCAGCGGGGTCACTCCATGCATTGATATTTGCCCCTGCAGCACGCTCAAGTCAAATGAAGGATACATCGCAACACATGGCACTTCAATCGTTATGGTTCACCATGTGAATCTTCCCACCCTGGATCTGGATTGACATAGCCCCAAAGTCAAATTCTGTATGATGAACCGTCAGATACGGTGCTTTGCAGAGAGACCTGCATGCATAAATCGGATTGAATGCAGCGCATAATACGCAGGAGGATAAGTTTCTGCCAAGGTACCTGATTCCAAGAGATACTCGACCATCTCCAGCTTCCCCTCTCGTGCTGCAAGCATCAACGGGGTTTCTCCATTTCGTTCTTTGAAATCCACAGTTGCCCCTAGAAAGCATTGGTGAACCATAAAGAGACAATGATGATACACATCTTTGTCCATCCACCCATCAGTATCAAATTCCAGAATAGCTGAACATAGGGAGGTAGAGGTGGATCCGAGCACTCCAACACACAAGGTGGCATCTCATAATTAAGAGCTTATGAAAACAATCGCCATTTAAAATTTGTATATATATAAAAATATAAATATATTTGTATAAATTTTATCTGGTCAGCTTACATTCTTCCTCTCCACAAACCAAAGCATGAATCAAAGTCCAAAAACAGCAGCAATAGTCCGCATTGAGCATTACCGTTATTGATCAGGACCCTCGCAACATTCAGGGCATCTTCCTCCCCGCCCTCAGACAATACAGCTTCGGTTAATGCAGTATTGCCATCGTAATCTTGTGCATCAGGATTTGCCCCTACAGCACACCACAAAGGCAGTGTTTCAACCCCCCCCTCCTCTTCATTTTTTGGTCATGACCATAGTGATCACTATCCTACATCTTTCCAGGGGAGTCGCCTTGCTATCTTATTTGACCTGCCAGTTCGCTGCAAACGTCAGACTTCTTTTCTTTTTTGAATGTTCCGCTGCTTGTTGGGCGCTGCCCCCACATGGACTATATTTGCAAAGGAATTTGGTATGGTAGGATTCTTACTTTGTTTGGTACAGAGCCGGCTTGATGCTATTCTTTCCCCGGGAAAGGATCAGGATTATTTATGGAGGTTTCTCAACCACACGGATATGTGCATTGCATTTCATGAGTTCAAACGACAAAATCAAAACTTGGTCGGCAGATTGAGAAGGTCCAAGAACACCTGATTCCAAGAGAAGAGACATCATCATCAGTTCGCCTTCTTGCGCTGCAAGCATCAAGGGCGAGTGCCCCTCATTTGTTTCCAAATCCACATTTGCCCCTGAAAGAGAACAAAAAGTGGCAAGCAGGAAAAGTGAGCATCACTGTAAAACAGTAAGAAAGAAGTAAGGAAGTAGGGTGGGTTCCTGCATGCAGAGCATCACCTGCCTCCACCAAAATCTTGACAACGCCCAATATGCCTTCCTCTTCCGCCTTCCAATTACCCTTCCATTTCCAATTTGCAGCAATATGCAACGGAGTTTTCCCCTTGTGATCCTGTGCATCAATTTTCGCGCCTATGGGCCAAAATTAAGTAGAACTCAAAATGTGGTGCAACGCTTCCTTTATTAAAAATTGCAACCACACATGACATAACAAGGAAAATTTTTAATGTACTTTGAGGGATCCAGAGTCAAACATCACCTGCTTTCACCAAAATCTGAACAACATCCATGGGTGGCCACCCAGCCCTGTAGTGCAAAATAATGCAATGCCGTTCGGCCCCGATTGTCCTGTGCTTCAACATCTGCCCCTATTTATGAGGAAAAATGAGTTGCAACACATATCATCTCAGCTGCAACAGTTTTCGATGAAACCGTCATTTCTGGCGGCTCAAATGCGGAGGTGGTAATGAAATCCCCAGGGGCACCTGATTCCACGAGATGCTTGATCATCTCTACCATCTTTGCACGCATCAGAGGCGTTGCTCCATATTTGTCTTTCAAATCCGCGTTCGCTCCTGAATTAGAAAAAGCAACTATTCTGAAATGTCTTGGTCTATCAGCAGAGCCCCAGTAACAGAATCTCTCATAAATATATATAAATGATCATGGCCGGTATTTAAACAAGGCATTTTATTCAGAGTTTCGTTTCCAAGGTGCTAGGCAATTTCACAAGGGATTTTTACTAGGTTTACTTTATTTTTAGATGCAACTGTGAAGGGTTTTCTAGAGCTGACTTTATTGGGCTGAATTTTTACTAAGGGCAAGGCTAAAACACCTCGTTGTGGACGGCCGTCGTTGGGCAAGTTTACCTAATGTAAGTTGAACATTCATTCATATATATATATAATTTTTGGTTACAACTGTGACAATCATTTTTTTTTCAAGGGTTTACTCCGAAATAAATCACCTGCTTTGATTAATGCCGCGACAACCTCCGGGCTATTTCTTCCATTTACAGCTTCATGCAATGGAGTTTCACCGGATGTGTTCTGTGTGTTTAGATTCGCCCCTGCAACAATCCATGAGGGAAGAGTTTCAATGCATATCTCAACTGCCAGGATCCCAGCATTTTATCATAAAATAAAAATGGTTGAGAAAGGTGTGAATTTAGAGGGTGTGTCTAACTTCATATTTGCCTTTGAAGGAAAAAGCAATGCAACGTCTGTGTGAGACATGTCGACCCCACTTCCATCGTTACTATTTATTTAAATCAAGTTAATATGTGACTTTCACCAAGGAAAAAGCAAAGCAAATCCAGCGCCCTCTATCGTACGTCACCTGCTTTGATCAAAATATCGACAATGTCTCCAGAGGTTCCAAAGATAGCGGCGCGTGAAGCAGCCGCGTGTAAAGCAGTCATCCCATAATCGTTTTGTGCATTGACATCGGCCCCTAAAAAAATTTATGAAGTGCATGTCGCAACCCTCAGCGCCATCAAATTGTTGACTAGTTTTAGCTCTGTGTGTGATACGTATATTTTATGAAACTTTATGGTGCTTGAATGGGCATCTTCCAAGCAGGGATCTGCTTTTTTCCCCAGAAAAGCAATATGGAAACGAACCAGAAAAATCCCAAAGATCACCTGATTCCAGGAGATGCTGAACCAACTGCACTCCTCCGTAACGTGACGCTTCCATCAATGGAGTATATCCAGTCTTTGATTTTGATTCCACATCTGCCCCTGGAAGAAAACAATCAACGATGTATCTGACTACATTATTTCAAGATAGTTGTCCTGACGCCAATTTGCGCTGCAAGGCATGTATACACCAAAAATGCTGTTGAACTTCACCTGCTCGGATCAAAACTGTGACAACATCCAAGTGATCTTCACTTGCGGCCGAATGCAATGCAGTGTCGTCGTAAGTATCTCGTGAATCAATCTCTGCCCCTGAAGCAAACCGCTACAGACATGTTGCAATACATACCAAGCCACAGCCATGAGTTTGATATGGATTCTCGACCAACACTGCAAGTTTTGTCAGCCACAACTAATATCGAAGAAACAATAAGAAAAAATTATCAGCACCCACCCTCCCCCACCCCCACCCCCACCCCCCAAAAAAACCCTTCTCTCTGCTCAACATCCAAAAGCAGTAATTCTCCCACACAAAAAATCACTCAAAAAATGACCATTCTGCATTTTTTCAGACCTCCCTAGTTCCACCACCGATGATACATCTGCACCAAAAAAAGAAAGGTGGTCAGAAACCCCTCTAGGTTGGTACCTGCTGCTAGGAGATACTCAACCAGCTTCACTTTTCCAAAATGTGACGCTTGCATCAAGGGGGTGGTTTCACGCTCGTCTCTGAAATCCACATTCGCCCCTACAAGAACCAACACAGTTTGTGGTGGAAACAGGAGTGCATCAATGGATAGGCAACAGGAAGGTCCGATATTCTGCATGCACTACCTTCTTTGACCAAAAGTTTGGCAACATCCAAGCCACCATATTCTGCAGCATAATGCAATGGAGTTTGGTCACGTTCGTTTTGTGCTTCAACGGTCGCCCCTGCAGCAAATACTCGATCATTACGTTGTTTCTTTGTTTCAAAAAGAAAAATCGACGAAATCTAAAAAAACAAAGACTCTGGCAGTGCTATAGAATAAATTTATTTTTTGCAATGGGATACATTAGTTGCTGCTGAATTAAAATTTGAAATTTAAAATTCAAAATATGTATAATATTGAATTTTTGGCAACATGAACCCCAGTACTAGGCAAAAAGTATTTCCAGCTAAGCAAAACTTCACGTAGTAAAAAGGTTTTGGTTGAAAAAAACACTTTTCATCCAAGAACACAATCCCTGGCTAGGTTTAAAACACAAGCATGCATTACCTGCTTTGATCAAAATCTTGGCAACATCCAAGTGATCATATGCTGCAGCAAGATGCAATGGAGTATCCCCATCTTCATTTCGCGCATCGATATTCACCCCTGCAGCGAATTCTCGAGCAATTGTAAGAAAAACTACTATTCTTTTTTGAAAAAACAGATAGCAAAAATTTTGGGAAAATATACTTTCCATACGAGAACTGCAATAGGAAAAACAAAACAGTCCCAAAGTGTAGTGCTCCAATTTGGACATGACTGACCATTTTCTTTCAATCGTGAATTGAAAACAAAGGGGGTGGGATGGGGGCTGTGTGCAGGGCGGTGATAATGATGGACCAATTTTTTTGGGGGGTATTCATTAAGAAGACAAACAAACAATCAAACATAAATTACATTGTGGAGCAGAATCGCATCATTAATAAGACACTAAAAAAATTTTAGAAAAAAAAAAATCCAAAATCGCTTCTTGAACTTCTTTGATGATTGGAGTGGTCACCTGCTGCGATAAGAATTTCAACAATGTCTGATGTATCATTCTTATAAGAAGCAACATGTAGCAGGCTATTCCCCTCATTTGATACTGTTTTGTTCACATCAGCACCCTTTGAGATAAGCCCCTGGAAAAACAATTGAACATGATGTTTATTTTGCAAAGACAAGTTTTTTTCCCCCCAAAAAAGGAAGAAAAAACAAAAAGTGCAGTTGATCACAGGAGTACCTTGACTTTCTTGGAGTCGCCCGCAAGAGTCGCATTGAAAAGTGCTTCGTTCTGTCTTTTGCAGTTCCAACATTTTTCCTGTCATTTAAAAAAAGGAAAAAACACAGGTTTAAGAAGAAATAAGCATTTAAAGCAAATCTATTTTGAACAGCAGGCTGTTGAAAACAGCAGTGAAAGCATGAACCTCTGTAAAAAAACAAAAAATCAACTGATCCTTGATGCATACCCCCACCCTCAAGTGAATGTTACATGCACGCATAAATATATACCAGAAGCTGTCAGCCAAGTTGGGACTTTGCACTGCGAAGTATATTTGTTCAATAAAAATGGACTTAATTGGCTCTTAATCTCCTACAACACTATCTCTTTACAAAGTGAACTTTCTAAACAAACACTTCAAGATCTCTGCCAGTACACCCACAACAAGAAACGCGTCAACATCCAGGAGCAGCTTCCGAGTCGAATGATCGACCCTAGCCCAGCTCTCAGCACGCACCCGTTCCGCATCGCCCTGTAACAAAATATCAGCTCATCACCTAATCGAAAAGCGGGACCCCGTCGGCTCAAATTCGAATGGATATGATCACACCTGCAGACCGTCGCCTCCAGCCGCCGCGCCTGCGGAATCAATGCGAATTCAAATTCAGCCACCCTAAAGTCTAGCAGCTCGTTTGAGAAACACCAGCCCTGCATCTGCGATTCCCCAGGACTACGCAGATGATCACCGCGGAATGGCTCCGGATCGACCCACCTATCGGTGCAGCATACGAAATCGTTGCCCCGGAACAGCAGCACAATGTCCATACGATCAGGACGGAGAGCATCGTAAACATATTCAACAGCGCCGTGCTTGTCTGTAAATACAAACTCTTTCTGCCCCCTTTTTCAAAAATCGAGTTCCAAACTGATCAGAAACAACGAAAAGGTATCCAAAAAAACTGCTTGTTCTCCTCATCAAAGACTGAGCCTTTTGTACGCTTCGCTGGTTGCTGGTTGGGTTGTCTGATGGCTGTTGGCCCGCCCGAACCTTGGAGGCTTGTGTCTCCTCATGACGGGTGGCTGGAAGTCTTGGACTGTGTTTCAAATCAAATCATGATTACACACGAAGAAGCCGCTCAGTCTTGGACTGTGTTTCACTTGCTTCGAACGAAATGCGTTTTCAGTGCAACTTCGTGTGAGGAACGCGTTCCCTTGATGCAAGAAAAGACCCCATGCAAGGATGCCAAGGCGCCCAATCATTGATGGGACTGTACAGACACATGTGTCAGCCTGGTTTAAGATCGAAATCAACCCTTAATGGGGTTCAAACAAAGGCCAAGGAGAATTATCATGGGAAAGAAAGATTCTTTTTGAGAGGAATTCGGAAGGAAAAAAAAAGTCCGATGTGCATGAATGAAGGAATATCGTCTCACTGGCAAAACTCCTCAAGTTGGAGAGGCGTTTTTTTTTTTCGTTTTTTTTCTGTTTTTGGATGCAATTTTCCTTTTTGCGCCAAGTGAAGTATTGTTCCATGCAATGCATGATCGACGAAGGTAATATTTTTTGTTTCAGTACCATGATCCGTTTTAAATTCAGATTTTTCTTTTTTTCTCAAGTTTCTTTTACATGTGTCGGAATTAGTCGCAGCAAAATAATGCGTTTGCTTGCTGATTTTCCCCACTATCAACTGTTGGATTCCCAAAAAATTCGTTTCTCCGATGGTTATTGGGTCTTTCTCCGTCGACTCCTAATTCCTTAATATTGTTGGACCTCAAAGTGAAACCTCTTCATTTTTATTTTATTCGACAAGCTTTTCGTTTTTGGAATCATTTGGTCAATCCTTCGGCACCAAATATGGCAGCTCGATTATTTGCTAAAGGCAAAGATTCTGGGACGGTTATGTGGTTTCAAAAAAATGAGGCAATTGTTAGATTCTTTCACTTCTAGTTCATCGTCTCCTTTATTATTAGAGGATGGTTCTATTGACATTCAGGCTTGGCAAAGAGCGTACAAGGTTTATTGGGTTTCTCAAACGTTTGATTCGGCTGGTCGATATCCTAAAGTTGAGTCCTATTTGAATTCTTTTTATTGTGGGCGAGATGGTTTAAAACGTTTAGAGTCAATTGGAGATCGAAGTCTTCGCTCTTTATATATGCGGTTTAGATTGGGATGTTCTGTTTTGGCAATAGAAACTGGTCGATACGATAATGTGGACAGACAACGAAGATATTGTCCTTATTGTGGTTCACCTTGGATTGAAGATGAATCGCATTTTATTTTTATTTGCCCGTTATATAATGGATTAAGAAGATCATTTTCGGATTTGTTTGTTTTTCGAAATATCAAAGGGTTTTTTAATCAACAAAACATCTATCGGGTGGCTTTTTATTTACGAAAGGCAATTCAGATTAGACAGTTGATTCTATGGGAATAGATTGGATCATTATATATTCGTTGTAATAGGAGAGCGGCATCTCCTACACAATGTAAATGATGTTTGTTTGTTTGTTTGTTTGTTTGCAATTTGGCTGGTTGCGCGATTTTTATAGTCGATTGGATCATTTTTTTTCAGGTCTCGTTTGGCCAGTAAATTGTGCCAATGAATTGATCGCATCTTGGTTTCTTTGAACGTGCTCGCATCAACAATGACTCATTGTCGATGACTCATCATCACGACTTGAATACGACAGGTTTGGGGACACCTGTCGTGTGTGTTGGCGGGGGAGGTTTTATGGTCGAAAAATTGGTAGTATGATGGGTCTTTGATAGAAAATGTTGGGAACACCACACATCCACGACTGAAGTGCAGAATATCGTTCTGAAATCCATCTCTTTTGCATGGGCATCGGGAGATTGCAAAACCAGCACCAGAAATCTAGTCCTGAGTCAGTCAATCAATTATAATATTGCCTAGTCCTGAATAATGTATGTTTTGCTGTGTTGCATATTGTTGCCTCGGCGGTGGCAATGTCTTGAGAGTCACTCTTAACACGGTGTTAAGACAGAAGTGAGACCTTGAAAGGTATATTGTCACTTAATTAAGTGATAAGGCCCGCAAAGGAGGTGCCTGTGTTACTATTGTTCCTGTTTAATTAAACTTCAAGTTTACTCATAAGTTATGAGTATCCACTTTACCAATCAAATCCCTCAATCCCCGTCGACTACACTCTGGTGATAGTTCACCCAAAGACTTTAACAGTCTCACAACTGGCATTCCATCCCTCTAATTGTTATTTGGGGGGACTGTCCTGTTTGCTCTCTTGGATTAGGTAAGAACGGTCATGGTTAGGCTGGTTGGGAGTGTTCAGCTTGTCAAATATCACCATTCGTTGATACGCCTTATAAGGCTAATTAGCCTTGCAGCTGACTGACTGGTGGGTGGGGTTTTTGCAATTGTTGCCGCATTTGCAATCCCGATCGGATGAAAGCTGCGAAATATTTGGAGCAAACCCAAATTTACTTTGTTGATATTACATATAGGTGTTTACAAGATAGAAACATCGGTGTACCGAGTAGGAATCAGTCCATACAAACGTCTTTATTGAGTATTGCAGATCAATGTCAGCAATGCGTTTGCTGGTTTGCTTGAAACAAGAGGGGAATTATGGAACATTGTTCTTTTTGGAGGGTTGTAAAACCCCGATTGACACAATGCAAAGGGACAAAACGTGCTTCGGGCGAAAAAAATTGAGCCCCAGGCACGCCAGCTCTCAAGGCAAGATCAAAAAACAGAGCAAATGACCCCACAGATTCAGAAGCAGGGCATGGAAAAAAAAGGACACCAAAAGCGACAAGCCTCTCCATCAGCCTGCACTGAGCCCTCCATAATTTCACATACAGTTATTGTTGAACCCCCCTGTTAATACGACTAAGCCACGTCTCCGTCCGCTCGACGCCCAACACGTTTTGCGTTTTGATTCGATGAACTGGAGAATGGTGTCGTGACAGAGTGGGACAAGGTTACTGGTTTCTCTTCGGTTTCTGGCTCCTGTTGTTTTACTCTCGTTAGCATTTTCAGGTTCTGAATCGATGGAGTGATGAGCTCCGATGGGGCCTTGGCTGGGCCATGATATGGTTTCATTTTGTTTTGTTTTGGTTTATGTTTTTTCTTTTTTTTCTTTTGATTGTGTGCTGTGCATTGTGTTTGCGGATGGGACATCAGTTCTGGGGTTGTGGTATCTACACAGGCCACGCATTGTGTGCTTGTAATATATCAGTGATTTCAGGATGTGTGCACGCCAATTTCTTTTTGAACAATTTCTGTTGGACTTATTATTCAAGTCCAATAAAAAGGTAGCTTTCATTATTCTGTAAAGAACATATTGTGTGTGAGGGGATGCTCAAGGCAATGTGTGTCGATCGTCAATCATATATTGAAAGGGCGTGCCAAGACAACCACTTTCTGGAACACACTCTGAAAATCTCATGCCATGCAAGCTTTTTGGCCACACTGACTTCCCCAAAGCTTGTGTTGGTGTATACGTATTATGACAACCTACCAGCCATCACTTGGCCATTTGTTTCCCGTCACAGGCATTTGTGTTTGTTCATTGGACGAACGTCCCTGACATGCACATGTCGTGCCATGTATGTGGTATTCTGGAAGTACCACGTGGTGCACTGTACGCTGTAACTTGTGCCACTGTTGTCGTTGTTGCCACTGTACAGTGGCTGGTACATGTACCCTGGAAGTGATGCCGCTGTACCAGAGGGGCGACAGTCACGAGGAAGGGGCGAAACCACCGACACACCAATCAGCCAAGCGCACAAAAGGCGCAGTGTGCGATGAGGGGAACAAGCAGTTTTTGATATCCCTTTTTCGTTGTGTCTGATTAGTTTGGTTTTGCAAGGGGGGGAAAGGGTTATCTCGTGTTGTGGATCAGACAAGAAAACGGGGTTTTTGAACGTGTTTATGATGCGCTCCATCTTGATCGTATGGACCCTGTGCTGCTGCTTTGGGGCGACGCTTTCGTATGCTGCACCCATAGGTGGGTCGATCCACTCTGGGGTCTGCCCAATATGTTCATATGACGGCAGTCATTGTGCGGTATTGACGCCGCGTTCATCTGCATGGTCCAGTGGACAGGCGTTTGAGCTGTGGGGCGCATGGTTGGTGTGATGTTTTTGTGTTAAGGGTTAATGTTCAACCCAAAGTTGGTGCTTTTCAACCGTGTTGTTAGATGGGGGAGGTGGCTGTTTCACAAAAATTTTGACTTCGCATTGATTCTGTAGGCGCGGCGGCGGCTGGCGGCGACGGTCGTCAGGTGTGATCATATCCATTCGGATTTGAGTTCGTACAGTCCCGGTTTTCGATCAGGTGATGAGCTGATGTCTTGTTACAGAGCGAAACGGAATCGGTGCATGCTGAGGGGTGGGCAAGTGTCAATCGTTCCACTCGGAAGCTACTCCAGGAGGAGGAGGAACGCAGGCTTGATGTGGGTGTTCTGGTCTTGCACAAACTTCGATTGGTTGTAGGAGATCAAAGATTCGATCAAACCCGTTTTTCCATTGGCAAGGCAAAAAAAATTACCTAGTTGGCTGATAGCCTCTGGTGTACATTCATGCATGCATATAATGTATTCATTTGACAGCGGGAAAGTGGTCAAATTATGAAAATTTGATTCTTTGCACCATCGTTCCACCCAAAGGGATGCAACCATCAGGGGTACCATGGCAGCAAGGGCTGGAAAGCAAAAATTAAGGATCAGTTGAATGCTTCTTTTCAGAACCTCATACTCTCACTGCCGCATAGCCTTGTATTTTACAACCAAAGAAATTTGTTTTGACTGCTTGTTGTCCGTTCTCAGCCCTGTTTTTTTTCCTTTTGTTTTTAATTGACAGGCAGAATGTCGAAACTGCAGCAGACTGAATGAAGCACTTTTCAATGCGACTCTTGAGGGAGACTCTGAAAAAGTCGAGGTACTCCTATGATCAACTGCAAATGTTTCCTGGAAGTCTAAAAACGAAATGTCTTTTCTAAATAAGTATCTGTTTCAATTTTTTTTTCAGGAGCTTCTCTCCAAGGGTGCTGATGTGAATGGAACATCATCGGAGGAGGGGGATAGCCTACTTCATATTGCTTCTTTTGTGGATAATAATGCTTCGGACATTGTTGAAATTCTTATTGCAGCAGGTGACACTTTCAATCATCAAAGACGTTCCAAGGCCTCAATATCAATGCCCTTCACACAGCCCCCCCTACCACCCTTCATTTCAAATTCATGCTCAAGAGAAAATGGCTGCTCAAATAAATTTTTCCTGGTGGAGAAATGCACTGTGATCAATACATAGCAATACACTATATATAGGGATATTATGTCCTGTCGCATGCTGTGAGTTTTCATGTGTGAAAACGTACAATTTTATAAAACATTACATGTATACAGTGAGTGCAAACTATTTTCCTTAACAATTGCTTGAGGATTTCCTGCAGGGGCAAATACTGATGCACAAAATGACGATGGCCAAAGTCCATTATTTTTTGCTGTTGAATATGGCCACTTGGATGTTGCTAAGATTTTGGTCGAAGAAGGTAATCCATGCAGCATATCTGACCTTTCTATTGCTTGCCTGTGTGAAATAATTTGCACCATAAACTGAATACATCGAGGTGTTGATCATTCGTTATTCCAGGGGTTTCATTGTTATTTTAGGGGCAGATGTGGATTTCAAAGAGCAGTATGAAAGCACTCCCTTGAAAGATGCAGCATATTTAGGACGACTGGAGTTGGTTGAGTTTCTCCTGGAATCAGGTATTTAGTACAGGGGTTTCTGACCACCTTTGGAATCTAATGCAGCTGGCTATATACATAATCACGTCTGATTGTTTGTGCGTGAAGTAATGCTTTTGGATGTTGGAGAGAGGGGGTGTTGATAATTTACTTAACATTTATTTGCCAACGGAGAGATTGCTTCTGGTAGAATTAAAAATATGATTGACCACCACCTCCTCTCTGAGGGGGACCACTGTCATACTCAGGTCTCGTTGGTTTCCATGATTGGCATAGAATAATTTCATTCACTTCGACATTGAAATGAAAAATGTGGAAACTTTACAAATGGTAATCCCTGAATATTCCATGTGACTGCAGAGCATCGAGCGTTTCAATTTATCGAACTATGCTCATGTAACTTTGGTAATCTTATTCAACTGTGGAATGGGGCCAATCCCCCCCCCCTAACCCCCCAAAAAGAATAGTAAATAAATAAATAAATTCAAAGTCCTGGTGACGTTTATGGACGCTGAGGGTTGCAACATGTGCTATTCATAAATTTCTTCAGGAGCCGATGTGAATGCACAAAGTAATGCTAACAGCACTGCTTTGCATTGGGCTGCAGAGCATGCCTCTGTAGAGGTGGTCGACATTTTGATCAAAGCATTTAGTGTTTTACAGGGGGCCTGCCTGTGTTGTCTTTCTATGTTGGGTGTAAGTCATAGAATAACTAAAACAATTAGTCACGCCATACAGATGGCGGCACCATGTCTCTCGCAGATGTTGTGTTGCCATGATGCTTCATCACACAGCTCCTGTGGATTCCTTCAGAGCCCCAACAAAGTAAACCAAAGCTATTTTTTAACTGATTTTTGACTGTAGGGGCAAGTGTGGATGTGAAAGATGGCTTGGGATACACCCCTTTGATGTGGGCAGCAAGAGAGGGAAAAGTTGAGGTGGTTGAGGAGCTCTTGGGGTCAGGTGCTCTCTGGGTTTGTTCCATACACTAAAAAATGTGGGGGTGTCTGACCAATTTCTGCACACACAAGTTAAGAGTTCATCATACGGAATTAGGGTTTGAGGCTTTCAGATGGTGGGGTGATAATGTTTACACAGTGAACAATTGAACTGTCATGTGTTGTCTGTGGTGCCTGTGATCACAATTGTATCTCGTTTTCCCAAGTATATTGGTGACAACATATATGAAAGTTATTGTCAACTGATCAATTGTCGAATCAATCAAATCAATCATGATTGATTTGGGATGCAAGCATGCACGTGTCGACAAGAATAACTCTGCTGTTTTGCAGGGGCCAATGTTGACGCAAAGAGCGATGAAAATGAAACTGCATTGCATCTTGCTGCAATATATAATCGCTTGGATGTTGCTAAGATTCTGGTCGAAGAAGGTAGTGCATACAAAACAGAAGGCCTTTCTATTGCTTGTCTGTGTGAAATGATTTGCACCACAAACTGAATACATCTCGAAGGGTTGATCATTGTTCTTTCAGGAGCAGATGTGGATTTCAAAGATGAGGATGGAGATACCCCATTGATAAATGCGGCAAGTAAAGGACTGGAGTTGGTTGAGTTTCTCCTGGAATCAGGTACTTTCTAGAGGGGTTTCTGACCACCATTGAAATCTAATGCAGTTGGCTATATAAATAACCACGTCTGATTCTTTTGTGAAGGAGCACTATTGTTTTGAATGTTGGAGAGAGGGGGTGTTGATAATTTACTTGACATTTATTTATTTACCAACGGAGAGATTGCTTCTGGTAGAATTAAAAATATGATTGACCACCACCTCCTCTCTGAGGGGGACCACTGTCAGGTCTTGTTGATTTCCATGACTGGCACAGGATAATTTTATTCATTTTTATATTAAAATGGCAACATGGAAATAAAAAAGGCAATTTTTGCAATTTCCATTTGACTGCAGAGCATCGAGCGTTTCAATTTATCAAACTATGCTCATGGCTATTTGGTAATCTTATTCAACTGTGGAATTGGGCCAATCCCTCCCCCCAACCCCCAAAAAAGAATAGTAAATATATAAATAATTTCAAAGTCCTGGTTACGTTTATGGGCGCTGAGGGTTGCAACATGTGCTATTCATAAATTTCTTCAGGAGCCAACGTTCATGCACAAAATCGTGGTAACCGCACTGCTTTACATCGGGCTGCAGAATATGACTCTGTAGAGGTGGTCGACATTTTGATCAAAGCAGGTGGTGTTTTACAGGGGGGCCCTGCCTGTGTTGTATTTCTACGTTGGGTGTAAGTCATAGAATAACTAAAATAATTAGTCACCCCATCCAGGTGGTGACACCTTGTCTCTCGCAGATGTTTTGTTGCCATGGTGCTTTCACTCACTCACAGTGCCTGTGGATTCCTTCAGAACCCCCAAAAAATAAACTAAAGCTATTTTTTTAACTGCTTTGTTACTGTAGGGGCAAGTGTGGATGTGAAAGATGCCTCGGAATACACCCCTTTGATGTGGGCAGCAAGTGAGGGAAACGTTGAGGTGGTTGAGGAGCTCTTAAAGTCAGGTGCTCTCTGGGTTGTTCCATACACTAAAAAATGTGGGGGTTTCTGACCAATTTCTGCACGCACAAGCATAGGCGCAACCAGGATTTCGGGGGAGGGGGGGCCGAAGTTTTTTTGGGGGGGGCCACTTTTGTTTTTGAACGGTGCAGTAGAAAATCTGCTGAATAGGATTTTTTATTTTTTTTCTTGCTAGCTTTCTTAGGGGGGCCAGGCCCCCCCAGGCCCCTCCCTGGTTTCGCCTATGCGCACAAGTTAACAGTTCATCATATGGAATTAGGGTTTGAGGCTTCCAGATGGTGGGGTGAGAATTTGTTCACAGTGAACGACTGAACTGTCATGTGTTGTGATGGCAATTGCTGATTGTATTGTTTTCCTGGGTGCGTTGATGGCTGTAGCAGCTTGGGCTTTTCATCTCCTGTCAATTGATTGATTTGATCTGGAAGCATGCATGTGTCCACAAGAATCACATTGCTGTCTTGCAGGGGCCAACGTTGACGCAAAGAGTGCTGAAAATGAAACCCTATTGCATCTTGCTGCAACAGGTGATCACGTGGATGTTGCCAAGATTTTTATCAAAGCAGGTAAAGATGGGGATTCTTCTCTGTTTTGGCATTGGTGTTTCAACATAAATTGTTTTACAACCATCTCACACTTGGTATTGTGGCTTATCAGGGGTAAAGGTGGATGCAAAAGATAATGATGATGATACGCCTTTGATAGTGGCAGCAAAGCACTATGAATTGGATTTCGCGGAGAATCTGCTGGAATCAGGTGTTCTTGGCAAACCTACTGCTAAATGTGCAAATTAGTAACTCCCGGTTTCACTACAGTGATAGTACAATTAGGAAATCCATATTCAAGATTGTGGCAAACAAGACAGGGCATTTCCTTTTTCTGATTCGGTGTCTGAGGGGGTAAAAATGGATGCATAGGCTGCCAGGGGAGGAAAGTACAATGTGGTTTCATTCTGTGCAGCACAATTTGCATTTTTACGTTGGATATTACGTGGAATCGACTGCTGCTGAATTTTTATCCACTTTTCTGAATTTCTTTTGCTCCAGTTCTGCTGGAGTGTCAGTCGTGTGATACAAAAGAAATTCTGTGTGCCAGTTGGACTCTGGAGTCTTAATATGTTTGTACATAATTTTTTTGGGGTGTGTGCAGGTGCAGATATCAATGCCCAAGATCGTTATGGCAAAACAGCATTGATGTATGTTATTCAAAGAGGGGAAGTAGAACAAAAACTGGTTGAACTCCTTTTGGACAACGGAGCTGAAGTGAACGTGCACGATGATGATGGAAACACTGCACTGCATTTGGCATCCCGTTATGGCAATGGTGAATCTGTTGAACCTCTCATGAAGGCAGGAGCTGATGTTGACATTCAGAATGATAATGGAGACACTGCACTGCATTGGGCAGCCATTTTTGGCCGTGGTGAATCAATCGAACTTCTGATGAAGGCGGGAGCTGATGTTGAAATCCTGAATGATGATGGGGACAGACCTGTGGACGCGATTTGCAAATGCAAGCCATTTTTATGTTGGGAAAAATCATGTGGTAAAGGAGAGAAGAAGCGTCTCAAAGCCATTCTGGGAGGTTGATGTGTCAAAGTGTCAAAAAACCCTTGTTCACAAAAACTGGAGACAGCATCGTCTTCTGGGGTGTGCAGAATCGATAAGGTTTGCTTTTTCTGGGCCCACCACAATTTGGGGGATATCTGTGGTGCAATATGTACTTATCTAGCTATTGACTGGATTTTTCGAATATATATGTTTCTTCATTTCCAGTTGAAAGACCTCCAGTTGAAGGTCTTTGATGTTTTTATGTCACGACCATTGATCATTGGGTCGTTGATTGGTATATTGTTATGAGCAACATTTTGTTGGTAGCACTTACTTGTATCAATAGTGGTGTTGCCCCCATTCATATCTTGGTTTGGGGGAAACACGGTATTTGATGTAAAATTATGGTGGGATTTGTTTGTTTGATGGAGGGGTTGCCATTTTTGGTGTCCTGACCTCATCATTCCAATATGTTCAACCAGGGATCTCAGAATGAGCTCTTTTGCATTTTTTTAGATCTTGTCGTGAGAGAAAGCAAGCGTATCATCCGGTTTGTGTCCATAATTCTTTGCCAAATGTATCGTAGTTCTCATCCTGTCGGGTTTTGGGATATCAAGCTGCCTTTGAAACAAAACTAATACAAGTTTTTACTTTGTTTCTTTGATATATATGCTGTATGGTCTCCACTGTTCCAAATCTCCCTTGTAACCGGGTTCCCCTTTTGTAATGGGTAATGGTTATGTTTCCTCCCCCCATCGTACAGCTCCTGCTCTCCCAAGCTGAAAATTTATTCGCACAGTTTACTGGCCAAACGAGACCTGAGAGGGATGCAATCAACTATACATGCGGCCAGAGAGATTTGGATCCACGAGCAGTCTTTCGCTCTTCTTCCGATCTGCCACAGCAACCATCAAGGAACCTGGCCATGGACAACATTTTGAGAGCTTTTCGGATATTAAAGCCAACAATTGGCTAGCAGTGCTAGCCTAGCACTCAATATTGAGCCAAGGGGAGCGAAAAATACCTTGGTGGTGTGGTGATGTCGATTGGCTGCACCAAGCTGACGGGTGCCGATGGGCGGATTGTCACCCACCGAGGTCCGCCTTTGTCTGGCCTCACTTCACTTCGATTCTTGGCGAGGTTCTTACCTGACGTTCACCACCTCCAACAGTGGCCTCCGTTGGGTTGGCTTTCTCCAAGCACTTTTTTTCGAGCTGAGCTATTAAGCGAGCATCCAGCTGGAAAAGCATGTTCCAAACGAACATTTGATACCGCAGCGGCCCGTAAAACAGGCTTGCCGAGTTTGCACCCCAAAAGATGCGAAGTCATGCAACAAGCTCAGCAGTATATATGAAGTGAGTTTTCAATTGCATCGTGGAGGCAGACTGGAACTGAATTCTGACCGGGTCCTTAGAGTGGATCGTCGAGACCTAGAATTCGGCGGAGGTTCGAATCCCCCCCTTAACAAAAATTGTCATTCCCTGACAACAATCCAGCCGTCCAGGATTGTCCGTACGTTTTGTTTTTTTTCATTGGGGGGTATTCCCTGTATACTTTGTTTTGAGGGGGAATTCTAACTGTATGTAAATTATGGAGGAATCAGTGCAGGCTGATGGAAAGGCTTGTCGTTTTTGGTGTCCTGACCTCAACATTCCCTGGCTCGGAATCTGTGGGCCCATTTGCACTGTTTTTTTATATTGCCTTGAGAACTGGCGTGCCTGGGGTTCAATTTTTTTCGCCCTAGGCACGTTTTGTTCCTGTGCGTTGTTGGAAACATAACGTTGAGGCAAAATTTGAAACCCACAAAAAGAACATCGTTTCTCCTTACCTTTGGGAGACATTTTGTTCCTCTTCCATTAAAATATCCCCATCCATTGTAATGTAATTTCCCTCTACTCTGGTCTTTTCCCTTTTTTTTTCTAATTGTTTTTACCTCCTATTCCTGTGTGATGTGAAAGATAGTCCTTCTGTGCTTTTCTTTCAAGGCCAGCAACTATGTTCTGGTTTTGTCATAATCCTTTTACTCAACTGTCTGGTTACTGCCTCGAAATGATCTCAGAAGTGTTTGCTTGACTGTGCTAAAACTTTGCCACCACTTTCTTCTTTTCTCTGAAATTGAAACACTTTTGGCCTGCGTCTATGTGTTCCAACACTCTTTCTTTCGTTGTATACATCAACAGTTTTTCTCACCGACCCAACCTTCTATTTCCTTTTTTCTAGTGCAATCAGTATTCTTTTCCCCACTGATCTAAAACTCTTTTCCTTTTTATTTGCTTTGTTGAGTTCAATATTCTTCACGCTAACCCAACACTCTTTCTTTTGCTGTATTAATCAATAGTATTTTCTCGCTGACCCAACCTTCTGTTTCCTTTTTTCTATTGCGATCAGGATTCTTTTCCCCGCTGATCTAAAACTTTCTTCCTTTTTTGTTTCTCTGTTGAGTTCAGTATCCCTTTCCACTTACCCCACACTCTTTTGCCTGATTTTGTTCAGTGCAATATTCTTTTCCACTGATCCATAGCTCTGTTTCCTTTTTCTATTGAATGTAATAATCTTTTCCACTGATCCAACACTCTGTTTCCTTTTTCCATCTAATAATCTTTTCCCACTTATCCAAACTCCTGGTTATTCAATATTCTTTTCCCACTAATCCAACACTCTTCTTCCTTTTCTGTCAAATATAATATTCTTTCCCCTGATCCAACACTCTTCTGCTTGTTTCTTCTTTTCTGAAAACTCCTGTCCCACGTTTTCCTTTTCGCAGTCTCCACACTCGGTCCGTTTCTTTTCTTTTCCTTTTTGTGCGGTTTGTATTTGCGTGCACAGTTGACGAGTTGCGATCCTACGATAGAAAACGTATAACTGGAGTTAGCGATCCGATGGAGGAGCTGGAGGAGATCGAGTCGCAGCATGAAAGGAAGAGCTGGCTGATGATGGGTTTGGGTAGTACCATGGGTACGTCGCTCGTGGTGTTAGCAAGAGTTCTTGTCCCCCGTCGACGTGCCTAACAATCCGTAGGAGTAACAGGCTTCGTAGTCTTGGTTGAGGTTCTCTGGTGAAGTTGTCGTTCAACGATCTGAGTGACAACCAAGGTGAAAATCGAATCATCAATGTTGATCGCGAGCACATATCGTGCTCCTGTCATCCCACCCGACGTTGACGTCAAAAACGTCACCTACCTGAAGCGATCTCAGCTCTCTTAAGCGTCCTCCTCGTATTCGAGGTCGAAGTCGACCTTCTCCCTAACGAAACCGATGATGTCCACCACGCTGACATCGAGTATTTCTCGTACTTTTGATGGGATCCTTAGTTGCCCCTTAGACACTCGACGCATGAGGCACACCCCAGCGCCGAGGCCAATCGCGACAGCTACTCTGATCAGTCCGTTCGACATAGTTCTCAATATTGTTTTTTTTGAAAAAGTCAAGTGCTCTTTGCTTTCTCACTCGTAAAAAAGCACGGAAACGCCAGAAACGCACAGACGTAATAGGCATGCCATTTTGATTTCATCAAAATTTTGGGGGGGAAAGGACAACCTACGGCTGTCGTTGGCTCGCCAAAACTCTATCCAGTATTTCTCTGTTTTAAACTGTTGGTGTAGATTCATCCCCTTCACTTTTGGCAGCGATAAACTTGTTCACATTTTGCGCAGGCAGGTTTCTTACTGTGGCTGCATCTCTTAGGTTGAAAAGTTTACAGAGAGAGACAGGAAACATCGAAAATTGTTTCTTTGTGAAACGGCAGAAAGGAGAAGTGTGGGCTGCGTGCATTTTTGCCGGGGTATGCGAACACTCATACATATGCATATATATATGGTTTAAACCTCCTTCGGCAAGAATCATTGAGACGAGCCAGACAGGCCTGACTTGAAGGCAAAATTGAAACAGAGAGCAAATGAGCCCACAGGGTGAGAAAGGTCAGGACACCCAAAACGACAAACCTCTCCGTCAGCCTGCACTGATCCTTCCATAACTTTTTTTAATATAGTTATCGTCCCCCCCCCTAAAAACAAGATATGTACCGAAGCAACAAAACTGCCTAAACAAAAAAGCATCAACCAACAAAATATCGTTCATCGCAATGTACCATTCAACGACCCAACGAGCACTGGTCGGGACATTACATAAAAACATCAAGAACCTCCCTATAACAATATTAAAAAACATATGAGTATTCCAGCCAGAAGTTAGGCAGTAGTTGCACCACAGCTATTCCAAAAATTGTGGCAGACCCCCAAAACAGCAGATGGATCGACTATCAACTCTCCAGGAAATTATGTCCTCTCCAGTGAATGAGTGTTTTCAACGGGCCACTTTGATAGATCAACCTCGCATAATGGCTTCAGACGCTCTTTCTCTCCTTTGCCACATGTTTCTACACCACAATAAAATGGCTTGCATTTGCAAACTACGTCCACAGGTCTGTCCCCATCATCATTCAGAATGTCCACATCCGCTACCGCCTTCATCAGAATTTCGATTGATCCACTATGGTCATAATAGGCTGCCCGATGCAGTGCAGTGTTTCCATCATCATTTTGAAAGCTCACTTCAGCTCCATTGTCTAAAATGAGTTGAACCATTGCTTGGTTTATTTGGTATTCGGTAACAACAGCCATCATCAATGCTGTCAGGCCAAAATCATCTTAGGTATTGATGTCTGCACCTACAAACAGCCCCGCATGCAAAATTCTAACGACTTCAGAGTCCTGGTGGGGTACTTCAACCAACTGATATGACAAACTCGGGGTACACTCCAGCAGAAGTGGAGCAGAAGGAGTTCAGAAAAAAAGGTGGACTTGAATGCTTTCAAGATCATTTCTCAAAAAAGACCAAACCAAATGAGTCATCATGATGATCTCCTGCTGCCGATATCTTGGAAACATCCCAATCATACTGCACAATCCTGTATCTGGTTTTTTGTGAATTGTCCATATTTCTGGTGTACTCCTACTGTAGTGAAGCTGGGGGCTATTTAGCTTGCACATTCAGTAATAGAAGGTCTGCCAAGAATACCTGAGTCCAAGATGTGCTCCACCAACTTCACTGGGGCCCCTCTTGCTGCCACTATCAAAGGGGTGCAATTATTATTATCTTTCGCATCCATCTTTGCCCCTGAAAAGCCACAATACCAAGTGTGATGATGGTTATAAAACGATTTATGTTGAATCACCAATGCCAAAACAGAGAAGAATCCCCATCTTTACCTGCTTTGATAAAAATCTTGGCAATGCCTACAGAGGCATGCTCTGCAGCCCAATGCAAAAACCAAGTTCCAAACTGATTAAAAAAAAAGTCGAACGTGCATCGATGAACAAATCCCGTCCAGGTCAAGGAGACCTTCCCCCCCATTGATAGGGACAACCTGGAAGAGCTTGGCAAAGCATCATGCACAGGCTTCGTCAGGCAATTCATACACGCTGCTCCATGATCTCAGGTCCAGATTTAAGAAACCCACAAATAGAAACAGGTGATCGAAGATAGAAACGTCAATGTGTGAGGAAATCAGTACATACCAAACGTCTATATCAATCAAGCTCATACAATATGGCTTGTGGGAATGTTCAACACAAAGAAACAAGATCTGCCACTGCATTAAATCGTTGATACATACCACATGCTCATTTTGATTTGAAACAATAATAGGACATTGAAAATGAACCCACAGATACAGAACATCAAAAACGACAAGACCCCTCCTCCATCAGCCTGGGCTGATTCCTTCGTAACATTCACAATTATCCCTTCCCCCCCTTAAAACAAAACTGTTGATACAAATCAGAAAAATTCATCACATACCAATATATATAAATCACGACAGACATCATAGTGGTCCATCAAGCAACTCCAAATGAGAAAAAAAAAAAAAATCCATAAACATAAAGTGACCTCGATCAAAACTGTGTTGCGATTTCTGCTTAACTGTGGAGGTAGAAGTTGCACCACAGCTATCCCAAAAAATGTGGTGGATCCCAAAATCACAAAAAAGGCTGCTGTCCCAGTTTGTGTGAATGGTCGTTCTTGACAGGACACTTTGACAAATCAACCTTCCAGAATGGCTCTGAGACGTTCTCCCTCCCCTTTGCCACACGCTGCTTCTCTTTCACATCGGTATACGAACATCAACGTATAGCATTTGCAAATCACGTCCACAGGTTTCTCCCCATTATCATTCCGAACGTCAGCATCAGCTCCTGCCACTATAGGAGATTCGCTGAATACGATGTAAACGTTCGCATGGTTAATGACATCATTAACGTTGTTCTACACCCCGTTTGCATGGTTGTTTTTCATCGATGTGGAGTGCACGTTTAACAATGTGGCATTTTTTAGCACCCACATCCAGTCGGCGAGTCACGCAGAAGGCCCGGTTAGCATGGTTGACGTCTTTTGGAAATGACATGGTTGAGTGCTTCATTTGCAACGATGCAGTTTACAACGTAAACAGGCCTCTGAGCACGGAATAATGTGCACTCCACAACGATGCAGCTCACAACGCAGACAGGCGTTTTAGCACGGAATAATGTGCACTCCACAACGATGACGTCCACAACGCAGACAAGCGTTTTAGCACGGAATAACGTGCACTCCACAACGATGCAGTTCACAACGTAAACAGGCCTCTGAGCACGGAATAATGTGCACTCCACAACGATGCAGCTCACAACGCAGACAGGCGTTTTAGCACGGAATAATGTGCACTCCACAACGATGACGTCCACAACGCAGACAAGCGTTTTAGCACGGAATAATGTGCACTCCACAACGATGCAGTTCACAACGTAAACAGGCCTCTGAGCACGGAATAATGTGCACTCCACAACGATGCAGCTCACAACGCAGACAGGCGTTTTAGCACGGAATAACGTGCACTCCACAACGATGCAGTTCACAACGTAAACAGGCCTCTGAGCACGGAATAATGTGCACTCCACAACGATGCAGCTCACAACGCAGACAGGCGTTTTAGCACGGAATAATGTGCACTCCACAACGATGACGTCCACAACGCAGACAGGCCTCCGAGCACGGAATAATGTGCACTCCACAACGATGCAGGTCACAACGCAGACAAGCGTTTTAGCACGGAATAATGTGCACTCCACAACGATGACGTCCACAACGTAAACAGGCCTCTGAGCACGGAATAATGTGCACTCCACAACGATGACGTCCACAACGTAAACAGGCCTCTGAGCACGGAATAATGTGCACTCCGCAACGTTGGATGCTACAACGGGGAGTGGCTTTGTCACATTGTTGGTTGTGGGTTTTGCAACGTTGATCCTTACAACGGGGAGTGGCTTCGTCACATTGTTGGTTGTGGGTTTTGCTACGTTGATCCTTACAACGGGGAGTGGCTTCGTCACATTGTTGGTTGTGGGTTTTGCAACGTTGGATGCTACAACGGGGAGTGGCTTCGTCACATTGTTGGACGCAGGTTTTGCACAGTTTATTGCCACAACGGGGAGAGACTTTCTCACATTGTTCGTTGTCGGTTTTGCAACGTTTTTTACAAATAAGAAATAAGATTAAAAACCCCCCATCGATATTCCCATCAGAAATGTTGCAGGGCTAAAAACGAAATAAGGGACGTCACTCCCTGCCATCCCAACTCACAAATGAAATATAAAAAGCCGAAATATGGATCCCATCTTGAAAAGACCTCTTCGTATTCTTCTCGTAACTGTACACATTGATTCTGATCCATGGACCACTATTCCCCGTCTTGGAACACTTACAGAGCTTCCTCTTGAAGGTTCTCGCATAGCAAATAGCACTTGGTCTGGAACGGTCGACTCCACTGCCTCCTCCCCACCAATTACAATAACTAAGACCCCAGCTTATTTTTCTGTGGAAATGGCCACATCGGTGAACAGGTCGAGCATATACACCTGGGGAGACGATAAAAAAAGAAAAATTTCAAAAGAAAATAAAAAATGAACACGGAAGAGTGTGATGGTTTTAATCTAACAAGTGAGGCCATGACTGTTTCGAAAAGAAGCCCTAGCTTTTTTCAGGAATCCACGTGATGGCATTCACTTTTCCATCCATCTTTCCATTGAAAAAACAAAAAAAACAAACACCCCACATAAAGAACAGACACACTTTTGAACCCTGCCGATCCAGCCTTCAGTCCATTGTAAATTCACAAGCACCTGGCCTTCAAAGAAGGAATCAATAAAACGAAAGCATCGTTCCAACGTTCACCCCCACAAAAGATAAGAACCTTTCTTGCTTTTCTTTAATTACCTAAACTCAGCCTGAGCATGTCCTGCTGGCCTTGAATCAGTTTTCCCTCTTGAAACACACTGCACCGGCGATAGCAACAGTGACACCTCCAGCAGCCGTTGCTGCCTTGCCTTTGCCACAGCTGGAACCATCCTTTCACCACCACTGTTGATATGCCTCCTTGACTGGTTTTCCAACCTGGAAGGAAACCCAGGTGCACCTGGTTAGGACCTGTTTCTATTCTGAGTTTGACAGGAGCATCGGTTTCCTTTCTTTTGGATCCTGGAATGTCCGGTGGATCAACCGGTTGAAACGTGGACTCTTTCTACAACTTGTTGCCACTGCTTGTTCCCACTGCATGAAGGTTTCGATCATGGTCACCTGATTTTGATTGTTGGCCAGGTCAGTTGTCCAGGTCTTCAAATGATCAAGAAAGGCTGCCGATGTGGATGGAAGATGATGCTCGTCTGATGGCATTGGAGGCCCACCTGGGACGCCAACGTTTTGTTTCGGAGCACTCTTCGTGCAGAAAAAACCTTGTGGGCTTCTGTGTGTCTTGTTCAGTGCCTTCGGTTCCCTGCAACAGAGCTCTGATCCATTTTAGCTTTTGTCCACTGCAAGAAAAGTGGAAGGGAACAACCTGACCCCACAAAAAAAGCCCACCCAGCAGCCCTGTTTCTTGCCTGTTCAAGGGGGAGTTGGAGAACAAAACTGGTGCACTGCTTGTCTCACGGCCATCCTTTGGCACACTGAAAATTAAACAATAGATCCCTCCCACCTGCTATCTGCCACCTCCCACCCAACACCGCTTCCACGGTTTCAGTCTTGGCTTATCGGGTCCATCCCGCGGTGACTCTAGGAAGGTCGATATCCTCATTAAAGTCCAGCAAAGTGACCCCCACTGCGTCCAACGGTTGTTGCGATCTTGGTTCTGGGGTATCCACTGCAGTCATCGCTGCTGAATCCTACTAGCTAGCTACCTACTATAGTAGCGGTGTTGTTGACGGCGGACAGTCTGGCTTGCTCAAAACCTGGCTCTCTCAGGTGAGCTAGCCGGAGGACATACGAACGAGTTCGAGAAACGACCGAGAAAGGAGATCTTCTTTCTAGAACAACCAGAAAATTGAAAAGAAAAAGCCGACGCGAAAGCGGTGAGGCGCCGGCAGGGAACAAATTCGTCGATTCGACATTGTGAGAACATAGTTAATTCTTACAATGTCGAATCGACGACATCGTCGTCATCGATGACATTACGCTGACCTAATTCTGAAGACACTCAGGTACACATGGTTGAGTGGTTCGTTTGCAACCATGAACAACAACAACGTTTACAACGGGGACAGACCACTCTGCAACGTTATTTACAAATCCACCAAGTCTGGTATTAGACGTTTGAAACACATTCCAGAAAAACCACAGCACAAATGGAACTCCCCACCCATCATCCCCCAGCTCAGTTGCCCCCCAAAACAGCCAAAAAAAATCACAACACAAATCAAACTCCCCACTCATCATCCCCCAGCTCAGTTGCCCCCCAAAACAGCCAAAAAAAACCACAACACAAATCAAACTCCCCACTCATCATCCCCCAGCTCAGTTGCCCCCCAAAACAGCCAAAAAAAACCACAACACAAATCAAACTCCCCACTCATCATCCCCCAGCTCAGTTGCCCCCCAAAACAGCCAAAAAAAACCACAACACAAATCAAACTCCCCACTCATCATCCCCCAGCTCAGTTGCCCCCCAAAACAGCCAAAAAAAACCACAACACAAATCAAACTCCCCACTCATCATCCCCCAGCTCAGTTGCCCCCCAAAACAGCCAAAAAAAATCACAACACAAATCAAACTCCCCACTCATCATCCCCCAGCTCAGTTCCCTCTACTTTTTTTTGGTTTTCTTGGATTTCTTGGATTTCTTTCCCGACTCCGCCGTTGTCATTCCCTCCGCCGCCGTTGTCATTCCCTCCGCCGCCGTTGTCATTCCCTCCTCCGCCGTTGCACCGGAAGGTGCCGACGTTGTATCTTCTTCAGCCTCCCCCCCCTTCCTTTTCCTTCCCTTCCTCTTCTTCCTCCGCCTCTCAGCTGAGTCCTTGGTGGAAGCGCTTCTGGTGGGCGTCTCAGAAGGCACCCCCCCCTCCTCCTCCGTTGCACCTGGGGCCGTCGTCGTTGTGAGTGCCCCGCCAACCGCTGGAGGCACCACCTCCGCCCCCCCCTGCCCGCCCGCCGGTGCGTCGCTCATCTCCACAAGATCCCGCTCCGTGTCAAACCCTTCGTCGATATCCCTCCATGAGGCATCTGCAACACAACGTTTAACACAGCTTCAATACAACGACATCCAAATAGACAACAACGCAAACACACTTTATTACAACGCACACTGCAACGGAAAACACGACAGTTCCAAGGTTACCTCGCTGTGCCGCGAGCCGGGTGGAACGGCGGGCGGACAAGGGGGTCTTCGGGGCGCCACGTGGGGGGTTTCTCCCTTTTGGAGTCTTCCTTCCACGCCGCGCTAAGTGTGGGCGACGTGGTGTGGCGGGCGATGGCGACTTCTCCTTCTCGGCGATGCGGGTCCCCAGGAGTTCCCCAGCGAGGTCTTCAGAAGACTCTTCACCGGCGTCAGCGTGAGGGGGGGAGTCGGAAGACTCCGAGCCGACGTCCTCGGGGGACTCGACGCCCTCGGAGGCCTCGGCGCCCTCGTCGTCGAGCTTCGCGGATGTGGCGACGTGGACGTCGCCATGCTCCGCGAAGCGAGCCTCTTGGAGGCGAACCGTCGTCACCCACTCGGCGTCCTCCGTGAAAAGTTCACGGTTGTCCCTGAGTGGGTGACGAAGGTTCGACTCCACGAAGTCCCCCGAGCGGTTCTTGGTGAATCGTACCCGGCTCTCGTCCGCGATTCTAAACACAACAATAACATGGTTAAAACAAACAACATGGTTGAATCAGAGAAACACAACGACACCAGACAAAACAACATGGTTGAATCAGAGAAACACAACGACACAAAAACAAAACAACATGGTTGGATCGGGGAAACACAACGACATCCAACAAAACAACATGGTTACAACCATAGGCGCAACCAGGACTTTGGGGTAGGGGGGGCCAAAATATTTTTGGGGGGGGCAAATTTTTTATTTATTTTATAAACAGTTACACTTTTCCAAAAAGTCATTTACATAAGTTTTTTAAAAAAACTACCTAAACCATACGACTAAATTTTAACCCTTCTGGACCCACCGTCTATAAGGAAGGTATCCACTACATTCCCCAAATCTATGTTTTTCGCAACACTAACCTCCATTGCAAGAATTCCTAAATCAAACAACCTTTCTTGGCCAGTAGTTTTCCTTTGAAATGTTTTCAAACGTCTCAAACAACTAAACGACCTTTCTGGATGAGCTGTTGTGATGGGTATCGTGAGCAAAATTTTCAGCAAAACACGGACCCTTTTCAATGCTGCCCTCACGGGGTAAAACATTGCATACAACTCCGTGAGTGATTGCGGTCTATTCTCCTCCAATTCTGAAGTCACCATGTTTTTTCCCACTTCTAATTCAGCTGTGAACCCGTCCCAAACGTGAAAATCTGGATACTGCTCCAGGAAAGGTTTAATTTTGTCGAAACAAAAAAAAGTAGGGTGTGATGGGAGACAAGCTGCTACCGCATCAAACAAAACACTATTGTTTTCAAAGCGTCGCGAAAGTTCTTCGCAAAATACACCAGAAATTTCTGGGAATAATCTTCCATAATAGCTGTATGTGTCTTCAGCTTTTTTCGGAGCAAAAGGCGCCCCACGTAAGTGCTTTCTAGGAGGCAATTGTACGTCGATACCAAGTTCCTCCGTCAACTCCAATGCCTTGTCCCACACTCTCCCAAAGGATTCTCTCTCCTTCATACTCTCCAAAGATACTTGCACAGCTTGCAAAAGCTTCATTGCCTCTCCAAAATCCAAGTCCCTTGCTTGCAATTGAATGTGCAAAGGTTGAAGAATACTCAACAACGAATCAAAGATGGCCAACGTGATCACAAAGTGAAAAGTTTCAATTTGTGCCAGTATTCCCTTTGCTTGTGCTCTCACCATTCCTCCCCAATCAGAAATCAGCTCCAATGCTCCGGTAACACAAGACAATCTCGTGATGAAAACTTGAAGGGAGGTGTATCGACATGCCCACCGTGTATCACTCAAATCAGGAAGGGCACGAACCGGAAGCTCCTATTCTTTTTGCATATTTTGGAAAATAGCATGTCGCTTTGGAGCGGAAAAGAAGTTATGACAAAGGTCCAGAATACCCCAAAAATCTTCTACGAAAGAAAAAGACTTTGCACTATCCACAATAACCAAATTCAGTCGATGGGCATGGCAATGCACATATGGACAGTAGTGTCCAACTGCTTCTTCAACCCTTGCACAAACTCCCTTGATTTTACTTGACATCACACTAGCACCATCATAGCTTTGTGCAATGCACATATTCAAATCTAATCCCGAGGCTCTCAATACATCAATAATTTTTGATGCAATTGCTTTCCCATCAAACTCCTTCAGCTCATGAAATCCAAGAAACCTTTCATGGATGACATCATCCACACCCACAAATCTGATACAAACTGAAAGTTGCTCAGTTTTCCCGATGTCTCGACATCCATCGGCTAGTACTGAATAGGAATCCTTGCTCAAGGAAACAATTTCTCTTAAAACCACCTTACTTGCCGCGGAAAGAATGTCGTTCTGAATTTTCCAAGACAAGTACTTGGCATTGCTGGGCATACTTTCTATTTTTTCTAGAAAATTTCGATCATGCACCGTCCTCAATATTTCCAGAAAATTTCCCCGATTATTACTCTCTTCGATCTCTGAATGACCCCGCAAAGCAATACCTTGTCTTGCGCATAATATTACCACTTCTGCTATTTTCATGAGGTATTCTCTATTTTCCATCTGAATTTTTTCTGTAGCTGTTTCCAATTGGGCCCCAATGTTTCCTTTACTTTTCACTTGGAGCCAAGCTCTCATGTTCACCATGTGTTCCTTTCCTGAATCGTGCTTTTGTAAAGCTTCCCCTGTTTTTTTCCAGTTCCCAAACCCCTCGTTCACAAAAACTCCAGAACTTTTTCCAAAATGACGGCAAGGAAAGCAAAAACACTTATCCTTTACGACTGAAAATTCTACCCAAGGATATTTGTAATATTCACTCGAAAAAGATCTTAGTTTATCCCCAAATTGAGTTTTAGGAAATGGCCCTCTTGGCTGTGAAGGAGCCAACCCACTTGTCCAGTTTTTTTCCAAGTCATCAGCCTGACTTTCCGACTGTTTTGGTTTTTTTTCTTTCTCCTTCACAGCCTCCTCCACCTTTTCCACTGCCTTCCTTTTGCCAAAAAAATTTCGAATATCCATGCTGACTGCCCCCTCGAGTTTTTTTTCGACACCTACCAGAAGCGAGCAACAGGCCTGCCTCCACCAGTGATACTCTACTCCTTTTGCTTCTGATGCGACCTTTACCAAGTCACACTAACACCTTGGGGATGTTTCGCACGCGCGCAAGCAGGATGCGTCGCGTCTCGTGAAGCCCACCTCTACGACAGCGAAAGTGCCAGGGCGCAGCAAGGGCGATGTGAGGGGTTACGTTTTTGGATAGATGGATTTCCTCTAGTGTGACGCGAAAGATCGTTGTTTTCCATTTTCTTTCGTTTTTTTGGTTTTGTTCACTGTGTCGATTGGGTAGATCAGGTGGGTCATTCAACAAAATTTCGAAGATCTGTTCATGTTTCGTCCAATCGCTGTTCTGACTGCGCGACTCGAATTGGCTATAAAAAAAAAAAAAAAAAATCTCGATGATTTTTTTGGGGGGGGCCAGAAAGTTTTTTGGGGGGGCCAGGCCCCCCCCAGGCCCCCCCCTGGTTGCGCCTATGGTTACAACAGAGAAACACAGCGACACCCAACGGAATAACAACGCAAACACCCTACCTCTTGGAGACGTAAAGTTTGATGACTCTCAACGACAGCTTGAATGTCTGAGCCCCGTCGATGACCCTCCCCCTGTTCGACCGCTGCAACATGAGTCGCTTCTCCACGAGGTGCATGAACATCCTCATTTGTTTGGCACCGGCCGCATCCGTGACATTGACTCCCCCAACCTGCACAATGTTGTTACATGGTGTTTCAAGCAAACTGCAACGAACAGATTTGACTTTGCATGGTTTTTATGATGAGCAGCGGACAGGACACCGTTTGCATGGTTTTTTCAAAACGTTGCAGTGCGCAGGATATCGTTTGCATGGTTGTTTACTTTCACAACAGCGAACATTGCTTTCTCTGCATGGTTACCTCGTTTTCATCCATGTTTGGCGTCAAAGTCGCGGGTATGCGACCGGCGAGCCGCAGCTTCCTGCCTCCGTATGATTCCTCCGCGCCGGCCACATACCCGGACAAGTTCCCGGCCTGAATATGGGCGTGGCGGCGGTCGTGGTATGATTGGTCCTTGCACCTTGGCCACCACTCGCGAATCGTCTGCACACACATTTCCATGGTTTTTAGTACACACAGCATGGCTATACAG
This sequence comes from Bryopsis sp. KO-2023, assembly GCA_030272585.1. Lineage (NCBI taxonomy): Eukaryota > Viridiplantae > Chlorophyta > Ulvophyceae > Bryopsidales > Bryopsidaceae > Bryopsis > Bryopsis sp. KO-2023. The sequence goes on along the minus strand of BSYQ01000004.1, from coordinate 2,391,511 downwards.
GGACAGAACATGGTTCAGCAACAGCAACAACAAAACAACCAGAAAAACATGGAGAAACAAAGAAAATTCGGTTGTTTTCTTTGGTTTCGGAAAGAAAAAGAAACCCTGAAGTTTAGCCAGCCCCCCTCCCCCCCCTTTTTTTCCCGCCGACCGTGCACCCACCTTTGTCAACCACTCGAAACCTTCGCTGGCGAACGTTGGATACGTTCCTCTCCCCTCACCCCTCCTTCGCGCCGTGCAAAAGACACCATCCCGCCAACCCACCACCCCTTCTAGCGTTGCGGCCACCAGACCCTTTCCTGGAGGGTCTGGCGACTCGCTCAGGGTTTTTTCCGTCGTTTTTTTTCCCCCTCCGGAGCCTCCTCCCTCCTCCCAGGGCACAACAATCACTGCCGCCTTCCCCAGCACCAGCAGATCCTCCACCCCCTCCAGGAAAGCGTCCAGCAACATCTCATCGTCGGGGAGAGGAAGTGTCACAGCTCCGAGGGAAAGGGGGTGGAGCACACACTTGGTGCACAGGGTACAGGAGGAGGGCGTTGGAGAACTCAGAATATTGATTACACAAACAAACGTTCGTAGGCTTTTAACGGCCACCTTGAAATGACCCTTCCCAGTCCGACCGGTACTGACAAGACCCGTGTCTAGGACACTGCTGCTAACCTTGACAGTCGTAACAATCACCACCCGATGAGACTTAAAACCGTCCTCGGCCGGGCTCGTCGAACTAAGAAAATCAAGATAATGTAAAGTCTATCCTTGATCAACTCTACCTCTCCAAACAACATGTATCGCATTTAATCACTATAAAAGTCATTTCGAAAAACCCCTTTGAATCAATCAACCGAACAAACAAAAACTCACGCATTTCCCTCTTTCTGCACTCTTTAAACTAGTCTTTTCTCCAAGCCGTTATAACACTGGCTCGAGCTGGCTGACTACCGTCGCAGACTTAAGTCCGCCACTCCACTCCTCCTTGCAACCACCGTCAACTCGAGTATCATCCGTGCCGGCTATTATCCAAGAGCTTCTCTCACAGATACAAAAGTATCGGCTTTCGCTTTCCTTGGATCATAGGAAATCATATCCACCTGTGACGAGTGCTTCCAGTTCAAACGCATGCTAACCTTGGTCTATGGAAGATCACACGCTCGACATATCGGAACCACTTCCATGAATCGCGTCCCATACCACGTTCCGTGGTCAATCCGCTGCCGTTGAACTCCTTGCTTAATACGTTCTCCAGGTCATGATATGTCCTTGCCACTAGCTTCCAGCATTTGGCCAATGTGTTACTGACGCCGCAGTTGTTTTTTTCTTTCTCGGTATGCCTGGATTTTTAGCCTAATCCGCACATACTCCTTGATTGCTCCTTCCGACATATCTCCGGTTAACTTCCGCCACTGCGAGGAACAGCTGCACTGAAATACGACCTTTGCGATACCTTTTCGCTGTCGGAATTCACCATTTCTGCCAAGACCCCACTTCATTTCCAGCTTCATGTGCCACCAAACACATTATCCACCAAGCACTTCTGCTAATTCAACTGAAGTGTCTCGAACTCACTGCTAAACACGAGCTAATCTGAGTTTCGAACAAGAAATCTGGCTATAGTGTTTCCACAAAATCATTTCCAACACTTTCTCTGTCACATACAGGTCTTGCTTTCTCTTTTGATCAGAAATTCTAGTTCTGCGCAATTCCAAGAACCTCTGCTATTGTTCCTCTCTATCGCTTTTCGACACATAGTTAACACCCCATCACTATGTTCAATTCGATTTTTCTGCAGCGCGTCTCATTTTTCAATTTGATAGACACTTTCCATTTCTATCAGAATTTCCACTTGTTCTATATTTCTTCACAAGCACCGGTGTTCCTAACATCCTCAAAAATCCTTTTCACTTCCTTTCTTGTTTCTGCCCTTTTTCTACTGCTAATGTTACTGTTGAAGATCAGGCTATTTCCCCTCAACAAAACTTGGAAAAACCTGCAACTGACCACTATCGCCAGCTGTAGAACACCCACTGTTCACATCCGATAAACGGGAAAAACACCTCCTTTTCCATCCGGCGGACAATAAAAACATACCATCCGTCCAAGTTCAGGATGTTCCACTATCCCCAAAGCAATACTTCTCACTTGTTTCAGTTGTAGTTCAATCCACAGGTCCTAATTCATATAAACCAGTGTCCCAGTTTTCCATAAACCTTTCTTTAATCACTGAGATACAACACAAGTAAGAACAGGCATCCATTAATGTCCAGAAACAATGGATATTCGAAATAGTTATAGATCCAACTGCAAAAAGAAACCAACAGATTTATGGTACCAAAACCCATTGTTACTTTCACACAAAAGCATCACCAACCACACCACCGTCAGAGATAGGACTTTACGGTTACGGTCACCGTAACCGGACCGTAACCACCGTAACCGGACCGTAACCGGAGTACAATTTTCGTCAGAAAATCGTACTTTTACGGCCGTAACCGTAGCACCGTACCACTCCGTACCGCTCCGTACCGGACCGTAACGACCGTAACGGCCGTAACAACCGTAAACCGTAGAAAGTGACCCCCGCAGGGTCCCGCGTTTCCAAAAGAACCCAGGGGGATTCGAACCCGCGACCCTACTGACTGCAACCTAACGCTTTAGCACTGAACCACGCTACTTCACGGTGATTTAGGGCCTACCGTAGTTATACCGTACCTGTTCCGTACCGTAAAAACAACATATTACTCCGGTTACGGTACGGAGTTACGGCCGTAGTACGGTGACCGTAACCCGACCGTAACCGGACCGGACCGGAGTCGGACCAAAAATTTGGCCCAAGTCCTATCTCTGACCACCGTGCGGCATCCAGCACCACCCCAAACGCACGAGATAGTCTACAGTCGGGTGTTTGGTTATCCGCATGTGGTGAAAACATCAGAGTATTTTACTTCAAAAACACATTACCATCTAGCTCCCAAAAAGAGGAGTCTTTGTTTGCCTCGACAGCTCCAGTGCGCAATTCTGTCCAACCCTTGACCAAGGGAAACGTTGCACTGGTGTCGGATGCACACAACATTTCAACTCCGGATGACAGCGTCCGGACACCACCTGTCGTGATTTCTTCGCATGGCATCTTGACCAGATGTTTTAAAACTTGCAAAAACACAATATCACCAAAGGTTTTTACGATCGTCAATACCGGTCACCGGGAGTGAACACGCGTCCCTTGTAGTAGAGAACGAGTAGGTCGCTTTACAGCGCATCAATACCGTCCATCAGCTCTACACGCGGACCGGGCCCGGTAGGCATAATAGCTTCCTCCCATCCAGTAGCCTCCAGATGTATCCCACATCTGAGGTAATCCATCCACCATCGTCATGATGAATGACTCGGCCGCGAACTCTCGCCAAACATACTCCAGGCCAGCACGCCATCAGAGGTGTCGAGTTGCGGAGGGAATTGACGTTCAACCCTGAGTATTCCATTTTATTTATAACACAAATACTCCTACTCATATCGGGACTCCCTTTGATAACCTCATCGTCGAATAGCATTCCATTTGCACCTCCACGGCACAAATATGCATGTACAAGTCGCACTGACCACCACGTTCGCCGTCTCCACCAATCCACAAAACACCGATGGACCAGCTGCTTCTTAAGACAACCGTTCCACAATAGTTTGCCATCCTCCAAAGCATCCCGTCGGCAAAAGTCCACCAGCGATTGGTTTGTGCCAAACATATGGTGCCACCACCGGTCGTCACCCGGTCGTGCTTCTTTTCGACAGTGTATTTTCTTTAGCCCTCATGCGATTTCCTTCTCTCCATTTTATACTTGACGTATCTACACTCAGTTCGACTTGAGGCTACCGAAATGCACACCTGCCATTGTGGCGTCGCTAAACAGCGGCTAGGCAATGGTGTCCGAACTGATTATAAGAGCGTAACCAACTCCATGTAGATGACTTCTGCTCCACCAGAATTTCTTTACCATCATTTTGCTTGAATTTCATCCATGTATCCAACTGAAAATCTCCGGGAAATACAACAACGCGCTGGGTATATATACTCCAAAACTCCATTCATCAGAATTTGCGTGCTGCTCCTGAGAATTTTTCCAGTTCTGATGCAAACATGATGTAATCGCTACCTGCTCGCCAAAAGTATTTCCGTCGGTAGTGAGTACCTTATCTTCCGCCGGAACCACTCCTTCTGAGTAGTACTTTTCGCTAACGCTTGATGAACAAGGCACTTCCTCCAGAATCACATTACTTCCAGCATTTCTCCACTTCAGCACCTTCTTTTGGTCATCAGCCAAAGCCTTTTATCACCGCACGCCATGCTGGAACATGTGATGGCAATGGTATAAATCAAGTGCCAATCACGGTTGGAACACATAGCGGGTAGGCTTTCAACAGTCGCTCGAAATTCGCCCAAGGAATTGTCGGGATAGTCGGGTCGTACCACCTCCGTCTGATTACTCCCTTTACCCCTCAGTCCCACTGACTGTGGTCACCAAATTCACATTCACCCACCACCTAGACTGCAGGGTCAAGATGTACTTCGCTCCAGCGAAGGTTTAAACACATGCTTGAGGGACGTTTAATCATTCCTTCCAAAAATCCACTCTGTCCATAAAAACATGTTCAATCCTCATCATACAGAGCTCCAGTCAAGTGTTGATCATCACTGATGCTGGCACAATTGTAGAGTTGGCACCCCCATCCAATTGTCCTCCACCACCACCAGCTTTAATCACGGTTACCCAAGTGATCTTCTTTGCAAAAGGGTCACTGGCACTCGGCCACGTCGCCCGGCAATTTTCATTGAGATCTCACTTGGTTTTAGAGGTTGCAGCAGCAGATTTGGCTTTACTGGATCACTTCAGCAGTAGTTGGTCACTCCACCACCACACTCCACAGTATTTCTTAAGGTAGCGCGCTTCGCCAATCATCTACTCCTTCCTTCTGCTTGAATGGTTCCATGTTCGCGCTTATAACATCCATCTTCCCATGGATGCATCGCTGCGGTTTCATAGGTTATCTTTCGCGCATCCAGGTCGGGAAAAAACCGTGCTGCGTATGATAATCACACCATTCCCTCCATGATACATCCTCCTCCCCTTTGCTGGACGAGGTTCCAGCTCCCTCCTTCGTACAATAAACAGTTGCTACCCGAAAATGCCATCCTCGCTCAAGGTTTCCGGCCTCTTTATTGCACCACCAATTTTTGCTTCTCGGTAGTCCAGCCACTACCGCTTGGTTCAGTCCAGCAATCCTTCTCGGCCACTAGCTTCACCAAGACAACATTCTTCCCGACACATTGCACTCCTTCATAGTATGCGATGTTATAGTATCAACAGTCCCACAAACAAGTGTCCGCTACCATGTAGAATCTTCCTTTCGATCGGGTAGTTCCATAGATTCCTCCACCTGTTTTTTTTTTCTTTGGAGGTATATCCTCTTCCTCCGACCATATTGCAGTAGGTTTCCACATGAATCCTTTTTTCTTTACTTCTATCCTCAGCGGCAGTTTGAAGAATCCATGTCCGTATTATGCTTTCCACTCGTCTTCCCATGATTCTTCCCTCACTTTGTTCGCTCCCTTTGGTTTCTTCAACCATTCTTCTGATCAGCAATATTATCGTCTTCATTTTGATGCACATGTATCCCGCGTGATACCTTCTATTCTTCCATCTTCCAATCTTCTCGCGGTTTCCAAAAAAACTCCTTCCAGTTTCGAATATCACATTTAAGTGCCGCTGCAATCTTCATTGCTCCTTCCATACATTGTGATCCGGTCTTAATATCTCGCTTCTTCCCTTGTTGGGCATTTCCCAACGTAGACTTGTAATAGACACATTCGAGGCTGAGCATGTATCCCCGGCCTAGCCTTGAGATACTCCTCCAATGTACTCTTCGGATTTCACAATCTCGCGACTCCTTGATAGGTCAGTCAATGAGTACCTCCACACTGTATATCGCTTTTGATGAGCTGCCACATAATGTCCATACTTCTTCCACCACCACCATGTGAGCTGGTCTGGGTATATGTCATTTGTCTACCATCAAATAGCACCTCAGGTTACTCCATTGCTGCCTTAACTGGAATGTGTTCTTCGACTCCATCACCACTGGCTCCCACTACTCTCCAATATCATATTTATCCCCCAGTTTCTCCTTTTCCTCTTGACTGAACTTTTGGCCATTGTCCCGGTTACCATTTGTATTTTCAGGCCCCACTGCCGGTTACAGAAACCAAGGTCAGTGTTTGTCTTCAGATGCTCCAGGCACCACCGCTGGTTACAGAAACCATACTCGGTGTTTGCTCTTTGTAATGAACCTGCCTGCAGACCGCTATTGTGGGCTGCTGGCTGTGAACTGCAAGCCTGAAACAGCTTGGAACCGAGACAAGAGGAAGTTCAATCCAAAGTTAGTTTAAAACAGAGTTAACCTAAGATACAAAACCCCAAGAGGTGCTGCCCCAAATACCCTAACGCAGCACCTCTGACAAGACCTGATCCCCTGATCAGACAACTAATGACCTGACACTGTGGACCCTTCACTGTGTCAGGTCAGATCTTAAAACATACTGAGCTGCCAGTTCAGCAGCCATCCCTGCTGAACTGCCAGCTGGCCAGCCTACAGTCAACTCCCCTGATTCAGGCCTACTGAGCCCTGAATCAGGCGATTCACTACATTCCTCCCCACCTGAACTGCAGTAGCCCCTACTGCAACTTAGAAAAGGAAAAACCCAAGGAACTGTAAGTGCTAACCAAAACCCATATGACTGAAGAACTCCTAGTCCAAACTTCTGCCAATGAAAAATCATAACTGCTACTCAGAAGGACTTTCTGTACCCAGTTTCTGTTTCTGCAACATCCCTGTCAGTAATACTTCTTATCTGAAAGCACAACCAAATAAGGAACCCAACATCCCTTCTTGTAATTCTAGATTAAGGAAGAAACTGACTGCAGTCTAAACAAACTTGTACAACCTTCCATTCTACTCAACAGAATTCATGCAGTTCCTGATTTCTGAAGTTTCTTTCTCTGCACCTCTACTTAATAAAGGGAAACTGAGACAAACATCAAATTTTTCAACAAAAGGTTTCATCAAAATTGTTCTGTCATCCCAAACCTTTTATCCCCACAGATTCTGTCTTAATGTTTTTAAATCAAAATAAAAGCATTTCCCAGATTTCAGTCACTCCCAATTAAGTGCAAAAGTGACTGCAACAATGCAAAACTCTGTCACTGAAAATTGCTACCTCTGATGCACCTTAGCACACCATAACTTTCACAAAGAACCCTGACTGTGTTTCTTTTCAGATTTCAGTCACTCCCAACTAAGTGTAAAGTGACTGCAACAATGTTAAACTCTGTCACTGAAAATTATCAAACAAAACACCCAAAAAGATTCTCATCCTCCTCCAACACACTGATCACCAGAAACTGGACAGCCCTATCTGCCACAAATATTTCATCAACCTCCAACACACTGATCACCAGATGCTGGACAGTCCCAAATTCCACAAATATTTTCATCAACCTCCAACACACTGATCACCAGATACTGGACAGTCCCAAATTCCATAAATATTTTCATCAACCTCCAACACACTGATCACCAGATACTGGACAGTCCCAAGTTCCCTTCAGAACTGTTGCAGCCCAACAATCAGTCCATAATAATAGAAGTCAGAGTCCAAATCCTTTTTTTTTTTTTTTAATCTTTCTCTTTCTCAGATGTAGTTCACATCTCACAATTCACCCTTCCATGGTCACACCTCCTGACGATTCCTGTCCTGGTCACACCTCCTGACGATTCCTATCTCAGGTCGCCGGACGTTTCACGCCCTTCTTTGGCGCAAGCGCGGGCACCGTCCAGCGGATCTCTCGAAGTGGCACGCAGTCGCGGTTGGCTCGTCCCGGGGAAGCTGGTTGCGTCGGCAGGGGTGGATTGACGACAGCGATTCGCAGGGACGTCAGGACTCTCGGCGCCATCACCGTGTGCTTCCGCAGCTGACATAGCCCGCACTCCTTCGACACCTCCACTGAGACCCCCTTCCGGTTTTCGCTGAGCCGCCCTACCACTTCCAAGCTTCCGTCTGGGTTCGTTCTTTCAACCGTCACGTCTGGGGCGTACCACAGTCTCTGGATACAGAGGTCCCTGCAACATATCCTGTGCTTCCCACATGGAAGCTCCCGGACGGGTGTCCCAAGAGATCGCGTCGTCTTGAAGCAAAGCGAACAACCACGACCCGTTTCCTTCAACGCCTCACTCTGACCTGCTGCAGGTTTCTCTGGCTCTGGTGCAGGGAGCTCTGTGTCCAGGAAGCCAAAGGACAACTCAGACTCGCCTTCGGAATCCAACCGCGCGTTTGGCATCTTCTTTGCCCACTCTCGCCACGCTTTCAGCTCACTCTCTGCATCACTCAGGGACCCTTGCAGCTTCAACTTTTCTTGCTCCACTTTCTGGCACTTGCTCCTCAGCTTTTCCAACTCAGCAGCGTCGACTGCCCTCTTCCGCAGGACCTGCACCGCCTCCTCAAACGCATCAACCCCCTCTTTCGTATCCAAGACTTCCTCTTTTTCCATCACGTCGGTTTTCTCCACCGCTGCCGCAGGGATAACCACAGGAGTACTCTCTGCTGGTTCACTGCTGCTGGCGGGGGTTGAGACGATAAGGGCGGTCTGGTTTGTTGGCTGCTGATCCATGTTGTAAACGAAAACGAAACGGAACGACGAACTCTTTTCTCTCAAACGATAACTCCTTTTTGCTCTGTGCGCGTAACTTGCTGGGTGGTTCTCGCTCACGTACACTGCACTCTTATTGCTGTTTCTGTCGAGCGTCGACTCAGTCTGTCAGAGACATCGACCTGTCCCCTCTGCTTGGTCAAGTCCCTTCAGTTCCTTGCCTCAAACTCACGTAACTTCTCCATTGCATTTTGCAAGTTTCTGGCAGGCTCCCATGTGTCCTCTGATTGATCATAACCCTGCCACCTGACAAGGTACTGCTTCCTGCCCCTGACAGTCCTTTCTGCAAGAACCCTGTCCACCAGGTACTCCTCTTGCCCATCAACCAACTCTGGTTCAGGCTGCAGTGTTTGTGTCCTCCTGGCTGGAAAACTGCCCTCCTGATCAATAAAGGCAGGCTTCAGCTTGGACACATGAAACACATCATGGATTCTCCAATGCCCTGGCAGCCTTAACCTGACTGCCACCTCTGACAGCCTTTCCACCACCTCAAATGGCCCACAGAACTTTGCAGATAATTTCCTGCTCAGAACATCAGGCAGAGGTAAGTCCTTAGTTGCCAGAAAAACTTTTTGGCCTGGCTCAAAGCCCCCTCCCCGCCTGGTTTGATCCGCCACCTGGCGTTGTCGATCCTGAGCTTGAGCAATGTTGTCTCTGCTGTCAAGCAGAGCTTGCTGCCATGTAGTCCACCAATCATCCACCGCAGGGCAGGCTGTAGTTGCCACAACACTTGCAGGAGTTCGGGGATTCTGCCCATACATGAGGAAAAAGGGAGAGAATCCTGTAGTGGCATTGATGCTGGAGTTGTAAGCAAACTCTGCAGCAGCCAAATGCTCCTCCCAATCTGCACCTGCAGGCTCAACATAACTTCGCAGAATCTCCTGCACAGTTCTGTTAGCCCTTTCTGTCTGCCCGTCTGTCTCAGGATGATAACTACTGGACATTGCCAATCGAGTATTTGCTCTCTTCCACAGAGCTCTCCAAAAGTTACTAGTGAACCGACTGTCTCTATCCGAAACAATCTCTTGAGGTAACCCAAAGAAACGAACTACATTCTGAAAGAATAAGTCTGCAACCCCTGCTGCAGTCACTGTTTGTTTGGTTGGAATCAAACGCAACATCTTACTGAACCTGTCCACTACCACAAGCAAATAATCCGACCCCTTCTTGGTTTTAGGCAAAGGACCTACAAAATCCATTGAAACACTGGACCACCTGCCATCAGGAATAGGCAGAGGCTGTAGCTTACCCAAAGGCCTCTGATTAGAAGCCTTATTTCTCTGACAGGGGATGCAATTCTTGACATACTTCTGTACTGTGCCTGAAATGCGTGGCCAGAAGTAATGCTCCTGCACTCTGACCAGAGTTTTCCTTCTGCCCAGATGTCCTGCCAATGCTGACTCATGACAGTCATGGAGTAACTTCTCCCTGAGCCCATCTGCATCAGGTATCCACCATTTCCAGGTATTGCAAACCCTTCTCCAAAGCCTCTGACCATCCCACTTCACATGAGCTGGTCTATAGTGTGTCCCAATCAATTTCTTGCACAAAGGGTCCTTTCGATAAGCTTCCTTGACCTCCTCCTGAAACCCCTGGGTCAGGTCCAATCTTGCTTGTGCATTGATCTCAGGCTGCTCCCCTGCAGTCTGATGTGTGGCCCTGCTCAGTGCATCTGCCACCACATTATCTCTTCCCGGTCTGTACTTGATATCAAACTTGAAGGACTGCAAGGTCTCCATCCACCTTGCCTGCCTCTTGGACAACTGAGGCTGAGTCTGAAGATACTTCAGTGGTGCATGATCAGTGTGCACCACAAACTCCTGAGCATCCAGATAGTGCCTCCACACCTTCAGTGCATGTACAATGGCCAAGAGCTCCTTTTCATGTGTAGCATAATTCAATTCTGCAGGTTGCAGTTTTCTGCTCTCGTAGGCCACAGGCTGCTGACCCTGTCCATGGTCCTGTGTAAGGATTGCTCCAATAGCATAGTCTGAAGCATCAGTGGTGACTTCAAACTTCAATCCTGGGTCAGGCACCAATAACACTGGTGCAGACATCAATGCCTCCTTAATGTCCTGCATTGATGCAGCTTCCCTTTCTGTCCATTGCCAGCTTGTTTCCTTCTTCAGCAAGGCAGTCAATGGCTTAGCCCTGGCAGAGAAGTCCTTGATGAACCTTCTATAATAATTTGCCAGGCCAAGGAAGGATCTGAGGTCCTTCACCGAAGTTAAGGGAGGCCAGTCTCTGATGACCTGCACCTTGCTCTGCAACACCTGTATACCTGCAGCACTCACTTCATGCCCCAGAAATTCCACCTGCAACTTGCAGATATCACACTTAGTAGCTGAAGCATACAGTTTCTGTTCCCTCAGCCTCTGTAGCACTTTCTGTAAGTGAACCTTGTGTTCAGCCCAATTCTTGCTGAAAATCAAAATGTCATCAAGGTAAACTATGCAGAAAACATCTAAGAAATCATGAAGAACATGGTTCATGGTATTCATAAAGGTGGCAGGGGCATTTGTCAGCCCAAAAGGAAGAACCACATATTCATAAAGCCCATATCTAGTGCGAAAAGCCGTCTTTTCCGAATCTGCAGGGTCTAACCGCACTTGATGATAACCTGAGCAGAGATCTATTTTACTGAAACAACGAGCCCCTTGAATCTGATCTAGCAATTCCTCAATCCTTGGAATAGGATACCTGTTTTTCACTGTCAGTTTATTCAGTGCCCTAAAATCGACACACATTCTCAACTTCCCGTTTTTCTTTGGAACGAATAAAACTGGTGATCCCCAGGGTGACTTGCTAGGTCTGATAAAACCCTGCTTCAGCAACTCTGCCAACTGCTTTTTCAATTCTTCTCTTTCTGCAAAACTAGCCCTGTAAAGTCCCTTCTTTACCGGTTCTGCCCCTTCCACAAGTTCTATCTTGTGGTTAACACCTCTATCAGGAGGTAACTCCTGAGGCAGTTCTTCTTTGAACAAATCCTGGAACTCTTTTCTGATTTCTTTTTCCAACTGCAAAGCCTGTTCCTCTTCTTCTGAAACTGTTTCTTCAAAACTGCCTTTCACTGCTTCAGTACTTTCCAACCCATTTATTGCATGCTCAACATCCGCTTCTCTCAAATGAAGTAAAAACAAAGGTCTGCCCTTGCGAGCAGCCTGTGCGAACTCTGCTGCAGTCATCAGATCTAGTTCTGCTGTACTGCAGTCTTCTACTCTACCAGTTTGCATCCTAAGTCTGACTGCTCCCTGAGGTGTTTGCAAGACCAAAAGTTTCTTCTTCCAGTCTATGACAGGGTTGTGTTTGCTTAGCCATGACATGCCTAACACCAGGTCATATCTCCCTAAGGTGATGGCATACATTTTCTCTTCTGACACAAACTTGCCCATTTTCACACTGGTCTGCAACTCTTTTTCAACTTTCTCTGAGGTTTTACCATCTGCTAATTGCACCTCAGTCACAACCTCAGTAACTTCTGTCTGAATGCCATTCTCAAACAACCAGTCTTTAGATACAAAATTGTCAGTTGCCCCACTATCTATCAATATTCTAGAAAAATGTCCTGCCACAGATCCTGTGGTCTTCAACATCCCTTGAGTCCCCCCATGGACTCCTCTCAACTTCAAAAGTGGGGGTTCATCTAAGCTATGTCCTTGAAAGCAAACTTCATTAGGTCTGCCCAGCCCAGATTCCTCTCTCACTGAAAACGAGCCTGCAGTGTCTGCCCTCAGATCACTGTCAGTACTCACATGCACAGAAAACCCATGCAGGTCAGGTGTGGCCCCGCCTGGCCCTGCACCTCCTGCCTCCGGGACCTGAGAGGTGGTGGTTACACTCGACCTACCAGCCTCCTCATTCCCAGAAACCTCCTTCAAAATTCCAGCAACTGCTGCTGCCTTTGGAGCAGCACCCACTAATTCATCCACTGACCTACTTGCAAGAGACTCTGCCCCCAACAGAGTACCTGCCAATTCAACCACTGACCTACTTGCAGGAGACTCTGCCTCTAACAGAGTACCCGCCAATTCATCCACTGACCTACTTGCAGGAGACTCTGCCTCTAACAGAGTACCCGCCAATTCATCCACTGACCTGCCTGCGAGAGACCCTGTCATTGACAAAACCTCCCCAGCGTTTTCCGAATGTCCAACCTTCCCTTTCAGTGTGGTTACACAAGACACACCACCTGCCGGGTTCTGATTCCCTGAAACAGATACTACCCTCCTCCTGGTAGCCTCCTTGTGTGGGTGGCTGCGCCGGCCCTCCCACACTCCTCTTCTATCCTCCTTTACCTTCTCATTCCGGCCAAGGGACTCTCCAGCCCTTGACCTTTTTAGTTTTCCATGCAGTCAGCGGCGAAGTGGCCTTTCTTGCCACATCTGAAACAATCGACATTCGCTGCTGACCTGCCCGTATCCATTCTGCTTCTCCTGTCCGAAGAGCTTTCTCCAGCTCCTGCTCGTCTCTGCCTCTGGTGTCCGCGAGGACTGCCACTGCGTCCCCTGCTTTTACTGCGACTGTCTCTGCGGCTGCCTCCGCGACTGCCACTGCGACTGCCGCTGCGGCCTTCCCTGACATCAAACCCCACGCGGTTACGCTGGAGGCCATCAACCTCCATGCGATCACCTATGTGTGGTGCTTGACGCTGCGGGTAGAACCTGTCGCGTTCGTTGCTGTACCTTCCGCGACTGCTGCTGCGACCTCTGCTTTTGGATCTGCCTCTGCTGAACGACCTGCCTCGACTCTTCGATCTGTCCCTGCGCGACCTCTCACGCCTGCTGCTGGGACTGCGATCCCCACGAAAGTTGTCAAGAGGACCTTCCCAGGTCGCCGCCAGTGCGATCGCTCTTTCGAGGGTGTCGGGATCTTCCATCTCAACCTTCGTCCGCAGTCGTTCGTGCAGACCCTCCATAAACCTGAAGAGCTTTTCCCCAGGATTACTGTCACTGATCTGAAGTGTAAGCCTGCGAAACTTATGCACGTATTCAGCAACCGAAAGTCGCCCCTGACGCAACCGAGACCACTCTCTACGAAAGTCCCGATTTTCGTTCACCTTGCCAAATTCCTGTCTCAGTTGCTCAACCAAAGCAACTATTGACTGAGGCAGATCCTGGTGGCCTGCCAGAGCAGCCTCATACCTGCCTCTCCACCAAGTACCTGCAGCACCCCTGAGTGATCCTGCAGCTACCAAAACCTGTTGCTCCACATCCCTAGTGCCAGTTACATCAAAATAAGTTTGTAACTGAACTTGCCATTCATTTAAGGGCACATCTCCAGGGTCACCATACCAAGCATCAGGTGCTTTGGCTCTGGCTTTGCCCAATGCTGCTGGGGCCTGTGGCTGAGGCAACCTTTCTGCCACAGCCTGCTGCACCACATCATGCATCTGGTGGTTGACATTTGCAGCCACATTCCTCAGGTGAATGACCTCATTCTGCAGTTCCGCTACCATCTGCCTCATTGTCTGCAGATCGAAGGGATCTGGGGCTGGTACCCCCATCTGTTCCTCTCCTCCTGACATTCCTTCTATACCTCAGATCGTTCTGCTCACGTCTTTCTTGAGTCGCCCTCTGCAACAAGTAGATGGGACACTCCGGGTTAATACAGTCGTAATATCTGATAATGTTACCACTGCGTTCTGCCTTCCTGTGACCGTGAGGTGGCGCTCTGAGAGGAGGTAGCGGTACCACTGCCAACGGGTGTCTCACTGGACCCAGAACCTGTATGGGTTGAGGCAACCTGTAAGGGGCGGAAACCCAGTCCCCTGTGTGAGTGATCAGATCCGGTGGCTGACCTCTTCCTGCTCCGTGCTGAACCACAGTCTCTGTGTCTGAAACAGCCTCACTGTCACTACTTTCCACTGCTGTGGGTTTACCAAAACTCATACAGCAATCAGGGTCAGAAGGTTTCCTCTACAACCTGCTGGTCCTTATCCTTTCCTTCTCAAGCCACTCTAAAAACCGAGGACAGTTCGGACTCCTACACTCAACGGCGTATAACCAGGTACCCTTACCAAACACCCAATAATGATCGTGCTCAGGGGCCAGAACTGAACTCTCCTCTACTTGACTCAGTGGCTCTTGCTCCCTATTTTCCCTGATCGGTCCTCCTCTAGGAACAAAGTTCGGGAAAGTTTGACTCCTATTGGGCTGATTCTCACTAGGAAACCCGTCCGACAACACTTCCTCTTCCTCAGAACTCACAACTGTAAAACCTGACCCCACACTACTCATGAACTGCACTTGTGTGCCGCGCCTGTGCGCTGCTTCTGTGTGTTGCTCACAACACGCTGCAGTTTTCTCTCTCCCAAGGCTGTGGGACCCTCCAAGGTCCTCCAACGATCCTTGCACAGTCTTGCTATGCTCCTGCTCCGAAACCAATGTAATGAACCTGCCTGCAGACCGCTATTGTGGGCTGCTGGCTGTGAACTGCAAGCCTGAAACAGCTTGGAACCGAGACAAGAGGAAGTTCAATCCAAAGTTAGTTTAAAACAGAGTTAACCTAAGATACAAAACCCCAAGAGGTGCTGCCCCAAATACCCTAACGCAGCACCTCTGACAAGACCTGATCCCCTGATCAGACAACTAATGACCTGACACTGTGGACCCTTCACTGTGTCAGGTCAGATCTTAAAACATACTGAGCTGCCAGTTCAGCAGCCATCCCTGCTGAACTGCCAGCTGGCCAGCCTACAGTCAACTCCCCTGATTCAGGCCTACTGAGCCCTGAATCAGGCGATTCACTACAGAGGTGCTCAAGGCTGGAGGAGCTGTTGGTAGTGGTGAAGGCATGGGAAGGTGGGTGTTTTTAGGTGTGCAATCAGAAATTCCTTTTAAATTGTAATATTCTAAATAAAACTAGAAAAAACTGAAACCTCAACACAATTTGAATCCCTTGTATCTCATCACTGGAGCATCAGATGTCTTTGAAATTTTGTGAGGTAATGTGATTATTTATATTTATCACACCATCAAAATTCCAAAGTCATCTGATGCTCCAGTGATGAGATACAAGGGATTCAAATTGTGTTGAGGTTTCAGTTTTAGAATATTACAACTATAAGCTGTGACAACGTATATACCCTTGGTTTGCACCGCTTTTTAGCATGTTTTACATGGCTGACAGACGAGAACGAGGCATCACGCGAAGAAAGGCGATTGGCACCACCCCTTCAACAAGCGAGCGATGGAGCTGATGTGGGTGCGAGCAGCATCCCCAACGATGATGTCCAAGATAACAGCGGTGTCCGGGACGTGAACAACGATGGTCTTGACGTGAACAACGACGATGGAGGAAGTCACCACGATGTCATGGACGTGCACAACGATGGCCTGGACATGCACAATGACGGTGGTGGAGAGGTTGACAACGATGTTCTTGACATTCACAACGACGATGGTGGGGGTGACAACGATGGCGACCTCCGAGGCGATGGGGGACTCCCTGCTGTTGATGGAAGCGAGTCAGATGGATCCCCTGGGATGGACACCGAGGAAGAAACCGAGGTGGAGGAGGACGATGGAGAAGAAAATAGCTCTGAAACCACAAACGACAGCGATGATAGCTCGGTCCACAACGAGGACACTGACTCTGACAGCGTTGAGAATGATGGCCCCGACTTCTTTGGAGACGTTCACCACAACGAGGAGCTGAAAACGCCGTTGTACCCGGGATGCGTGTTCACCTTGCTTCATGTGATTATGCTCCTTCTACAACAAAAGGCCGACCACGGCACAACAAGGGAGGCCTTTGAGGCCAATTTGAAACTCATCAGTGCAATTCTGCCCCCCAACCATGTTCTTCCCACATCGCTGCTTCGAATCAAGAGGCTGTTGGGGGTCCCACATCTTGAAGACGTCACTTATTTCTCTTGCGAAACAGGATGCAAGTTTTATCACGTGAAAGACCGGTGCGTGTGTATTTTCGTTGTTATGACAGCATCCACCATTGTCGGATATATGATATGCGCTGAGATATATATCACAACGTGCACACCAGTTAACACACGGTGAAGTAGTACTGATGCAAGGTTCGTTTTCTTTCTGGCAGGAGGTTTCTACGGCCGTCGCTTGACATTCTTTGCGAGTATTGCCGAAAGCCTATATTCACGGTGCAAAAAGGGGTTTCAACCGCTCTGGAGCCTTGCTTAAAAATTTTCTACTTTGGAGTCAAGAGCCTCCTCCGTGTGATGAACGGGGGCCTTGCCTTTTGCCAAGCACGACACAAAGGGGAAAACGATGGCATCCGGACGACTCCGATGTTCCACCGACTAGCGTCTCTCGTTGGAGACTCCCTTACAAAGACTGGCCTCTATCACCTAGGAGGCGACTATTTTGGTTGCACCACAGGAAGGCGTGGGAATTATTCTCTCGGGACGTTTTTTATTCGTTGTGGTAAGGTGTTATACCGTTGTAAACTGAGACAAGTACATTGTAATCCTGTAATTGTAATCCACATTGTGTTGTTTCAATGTGTTCTGGACATTCCACAACGCGTTTACAAAGTGTCACAATGTTGTCCAACGCTTTAACACTGGGTTATTACTTGTTTGCATGGCAGATGATATGTGCAAGGAGGAATCCATGAAGACCTCCTTTCACTATCCCTTGCTCATCATATCCGGACCTAAGGAGCCAAAAACCTTGCAAGCGATATTAGGCCTCATTGTGAGGGATTTCAAGGCTCTCATGCCGGGCAACGGTTTCCTTCACACGGATTCGTGGACGTTTCACGAAGGATCCCCCGCCCGAGAGAGGGTAGAGCACTCGGCAATAATTTCCTCTGTGGCGGGCGATTCTCCCTGGATGGCCAAGGTCATGAATGACCTTGGCTTGACCGCTAGAAACGCTTGCCCGGACTGCTTTGGTCCCACCCAAAGTGTGCAAGGAACATCGACCAAAACACAACGGTATTTGGGCTATAAATCCCCTGTCCTACTGAGCGACGGCGATGTGGAATTGATGAGGATGGTCGGCAGGCGTGGAAAGGTGGGTGTGGAGTACGTGATACGTGTGCGGGGGGGCTTCAACGGTGTTGATTTACATTCATGCGTTGTGTATGGCCGTGTTTGCCATGTGATGTAGCACACACACGCTGTGTATGGCCGTGTTTGCCATGTGATGTAGCACACACACGCTGTGTATAGCCGTGTTTGCCATGTGCTGTAGCACACACACGCTGTGTTTGTGCTTATTAACGTTGCGACCTGTTCTTTGTGTTAGATGAAGCGACAATGGCAACCGGACATGATAGACATGGTGAAAACAAGGGAGGAGCACATGAAGGCAGCTCAGTTGGTGGATCAAGGCTTGTTGACCCCAACACAAGCACATACTCATGGCTCCACCGCCCTTGCTGACCTTCCATATTACACGCCCGAGCTGAAGGTCATGGGTGTCGCCCACTTGATTTTGATGGGCTTGGTCAAGGACTTTCTGAGCCAGGTAAGGATTTTGAAACGCGAATGGGCTGAAAACACTTGTGCGGGTGTGTCCCTTACAAACCTTGTTGTGGTGGTGCAATGCCATGTGTTTACGTCCGGTGGCGGTGTGTTCGTAGATCAAACAACGCTTGACCTCACGGGAAAGAAGACACCACGCCGCCGCCTACAAGAAACGCTTG
The DNA here is from genome assembly GCA_030272585.1 of Bryopsis sp. KO-2023. Lineage (NCBI taxonomy): Eukaryota > Viridiplantae > Chlorophyta > Ulvophyceae > Bryopsidales > Bryopsidaceae > Bryopsis > Bryopsis sp. KO-2023. The sequence goes on along the minus strand of BSYQ01000004.1, from coordinate 2,373,137 downwards.
CAGGGTTTGAAGATACCAACGGACTTCGGTGCTTGCATCGTTGACTTGACGGCCGAGCGTGTGTATTCAAACATGCATGATATCATGGTTTTTATCGGTGAGTTCCTGTTCCTTGTTGTCGGCTCTTATTTCGTTGTTAATGATTGTTCTGTCGTTGTTGCCAGCCTTATTTCCATTGTTTCGTTTCAACCGTGTTGATCTTTATCCCAGCGTTGTTAAGAGTTGCATTAACCTTGTGAATATAGGTCTTACGAGAGTTTCGTGATGGAGGCTTGCTTGACGAGAGAAGAACTCCTTGCCTGGACCGACCTGGTTTCCGTGGCCACACACTATGTGTGTGTGCAGGGCCACATCCACGACAAGGACTTCGGGGCGAAGGCGAAGAAGATTCAAGCAAAAACCATGCGCTACTGCAGGTAAACGTTTGTCTGTTTTACATTGGGTTGCATTGTTTTAACAACGGTAATAGGTTTGAATACATCGCTGTGAGAAAAATCGGGTTTAGGGACACGGATTTGTGTGTGTTTTTTTTCTGTTTTTCAGGCGTGCCGAGGACTTGTTTGGGAAGACCATTTGCAAGTTCAACATGCATAAGCTTGTGTGTGCGGGCTTCCGGCAAGAAGCTTTGAGAGGTCCGGCGGCGGGGATCTCGGAGTTTTGGATCGAACGGGCTCTTGGGCGACAGAAACGGACCATGGCGGGGAGGGTAAAGAGAGCTCCAAGTGCCATGTATGCCAACGATGTGCTCTGCCAACTGTGAGTTGAATTAATGTGTGGCTGGAACAATGTTTAACGAGTGTTTTGCACGGCGTTTGTCTGGATTCGTATGGTTGTGTTACTTTGTTTTCATCTGCATGGTACAGAAGTATGTTTGCATTGTTGTTGTGTGTAGGACCCTTGCCGCCCATTTCAACACCCTCCCCCCTAGCACGGTTGATTCTCTACGTGCGTTGTTCGAGCCCAAAACACCGACTAACAAGATGACCCTCACGTGGGATGGAGGTAAGGCGACGTTCAAGACCAACCATGCTGCAGAGGACGATGTCCGTGCCTTCATTAAGGAGTTGAAGACTGCTGCAAGGTGAGGTCGTGTGACACAAAAACCATGTACAACCTGTGTATGACAATGTTTAAATGGCTCAACGCATTGTGCGTTTGCTTGTGAGCGTTGTGTTTCTGGCGTTACGCGCTGTGAACTGTGGTTAAAGCGGTGTGGATTGCCTTGTAGGACTTTTGGGTTCTCTTTGCCGGGTTGGGAGGGGAGGAACCCAAGAGATGCCAACATCCTCAGAACCAACAAGGTGGAGAGGCAGATGTGGGGATGCACTGAAACGTTTTTTTCAAAGAGATGGAGAGAAGGTCCAAAGGCCGAAAACAATACGATGGTGTTCGTTGCATTCCAGTCCGGCAACAGCCCATACCAAATGTACCTCGGCCATGTGTTGGACATCTTTATCATTGAGGATTTTGAGCACGGCGCCGCTCCAACCCAGGTGGTGCTCATGTTGGAGCTCTACAAGATTGCCTACAGCGTTGCAACGTTCCCCAAGGTCAGGGGCGAGCCCAGGCCAGGTCCAGTCGACTTGAACAACGTGTTTAAGATCGTGGGCGTTGGTGAAAAAAAATACCCGGTTCTGCTGGAGTCAGTACCAACAAAAATGATGAGGATGGTGGATGAGAGGGGAAATTCACGCTATTGCATGTACAATGGAATGTGAACGTGCTGGCCAGTTCACGTTGTAAAGGTCTTGGTCCACGTTGTGTATTTGAGGAATGACACTGCCAACCATGTAATGATTGGACGAGCGTTGCAAACACGATAGGAACTCCCCATTTGTTTCAACATCCATGAAAAAAACCATGCATAAATCTGCCTGAACCATGCTGTGATCGAAACGACAATTCCCACACATGATATCCAGGATAACAACCATGTACAAGAACAGTCCAACCACAACACAGTTGCAACGATATTTCCGGGTGAACCCGAAGTTGACGTCTGGAAAAGCAACCGTGTATATAAGCAACTGCACGTTGTAGTTTGACAACGTGGTTTCCAAGGCCCCCTATCTGACACCTGGGAGTGCTTTTTAACGACGTATTAGACGACGGTGACGAGCCCCGAATACTTTTTCAAGTGATATGTGATGTATTTTGTGTTTCTTTCAAAACTGCGTTGTTGATGTGGATGTCTGCGTTGTCGACTGATCAGGCCAAAAGGCCGTCACTTGCGAAATGCGACGGAAGCGGCTGTATCTTGGCGTAAGACGCCTAGGGGTCGAACCTAGGTGTTTCCGCACGTCTTTGTGTGTGTTCCGGCATTTTTCGACGTGTTTCACGTTTCGATCCGGTTGGCGTGAAAATCAAATTACATGGTTAATAGTGAATCTCCCATAGTGTGCCTTCATCAGAAGTTCAGCTGATATCGAATCGCCATAATTGGCTGCAAAGTGCAACACCGTGTTTCCTTCATCATTGTGGGCGTTAACTTCAGCTCCATTGTCTATCAATGCAACGAGTGTTTGGTTTTTTAGGGAATAAATGCTAAGACTCCTCATCAGTGGTGTATTGCCAAGATCATCTTGGGCATTGATGTTTGCACCTGCAAACAGTCATCAACAACACAAATACCTCCATAAGTTTTTTTATTTGGCTCTTTTTTTACCGAATCCAGAGTAATGGTAACGATACTCCATAACACAAGTCGAATGGGGAAAGAAATGGTCTATCTCGTCTGCTGCTACAACCTTTTATCTGCATTTGTTTTGTGAATTGCAAAATTGTATCCTGGTTTACATTCACTGGAATGGAACTCTTTTATCAGCATGGGAATTTGAAAAATCCAATAACACCTGCTTTCAACAGAGACTCGACCACTTCCACTTTGTCCCACTCAGCTGCCATCATCAGAGGCGTTTCTCCATCGATTGATTTCAAATCTAGACTTGCCCCTGCAAATAAAAAGGGGGAAAACCATAACAGGAGTGATCACTGAACATTTAAAAAATCAATAAAAACAAACATACAAAAATAAGTTCTGTCGAAATGACAGAGATGAAAAGAAATGAAACAATGCAAGACCAAAAAAGAATCCCCATCACCTGCTTCGATCAAAACCTTCACAACATCCCAGTGATCGAATTGTGCTGCGCGATGCAATGGAGATTTCCAACTCTTTGGATCAACTGTTGCCCCTAACAAATTAGAAGAAAAATCACAATATGAGTAACCACCAGATACATTTTTCTGAAACCACCAGGGCATGAACAGAAAGAAAAAAATCCCAATCACCTGCTTTGATCAAAACTTTGACAACGTCCAAGTGACCATTTTCTGCAGCTTTATGTAATGGAGTGTTTCCATAGGCGTCACTCCATGCATTGATATTTGCCCCTGCAGCACGCTCTAGTCAAATGAAGGATGCATCGCAACACATGGCACTTGAATCGTTATAGTTCACCATGTAAATCTTCCCACCCTGGATGCACATAGCCCCAAAGCCAAATTCTGTATGATGAACCGTCAGATATGGTGCTTTGTAGAGAGACCTGCATGCAGAAATCGAATTGATTGCAGCGCATAATATGTAGGAAGGTAAGCTTCTGCCAAGGTACCTGATTCCAAGAGATACTCCACCATCTCCAGCCTCCCCTCTCTTGCTGCAAGCATCAACGGGGTTGCTCCAGTGATTCTCAACTTGAAATCCACAGTTGCCCCTAGAAAACATTGGTGAACCATAAAGAGACAATGATGATACACATCTTGGTGTCGTTGTGGGAGGGCACCCATCAGTATCAAATTCCAGTTTAGCTGAACATAGGGAAAGAGAGGTAGATCCGAGCACTCCCAACATACAAGGTGGCATCTCATAATTAAGAACTTATGAAAACAATCGCCATTTATTATATTGCATAAATTTTATCCGGTCAGCCTGCATTGTTCCTCTCCACAAACCAAAGCATGCAGCGATAGTCCGCATTGAGCATTACCGTTATTGATCAAGACCCTCGCAACATTCAGGGCATCTTCCTCCCCATCCTCAGACAATACAGCTTCGGTTAATGCAGTATCGCCATAGTAATCTTCTGCATCAGGATTTGCCCCTACAGCACACCACAAAGGAAGTGTTTCAACACCCCCTCCTGCATCTTTCCAGGGGAGTCGCCTTGCCATCTTATTTTTGACCTGCCAGTTTGCTGCTATCAGCAAACTGCTTTTGTTTTTTGAATGATTCGCTGCTTGTTGGTGCTTTCCCGGGAAAGGAGCAGGATTATTTATGGAGGTTTCTCAACCTCACTGATATGTGAATTACATTTCATGAGTTAAAACATTTCATGAGTTCAAACGACAAAATCAAAAGTTCCTCAGCAGATTGAAAAGTTCCAAGAACACCTGATTCCAAGAGATGAGACACCATCTCCAGCTCGCCTTCTTGCGCTGCAAGCATCATGGGCGTATGCCCCTCATTTGTTCTCAAATTCACGTTTGCCCCTGAAAGAGAATAGAAGTGGCAGTCAAAGAGTGAGCATCACTATAAAACAGTAAGGAAGAAGTAGAGTGGGCCCCTGCATGCAGAGCATCACCTGCCTCCACCAAAATCTCAGCAACGTCCAATTCACGTTCCGCTGCAGCGATATGCAATGGAGCTTTCCCCTCGTTATCTTGTGCATCAATTTTGGACCCTAGGGACCAAAATTAACTCCATGATGTGTTGCAAGACTTGCTGCATCAATTCCAATATTTCCTGTAAAGACTCCACGCTGACACTCCCCAGCCCAAAAGATTCTCAAATTGGTGAACTACCTGATTCTAAGAGATACTCCACCACCTCTTTCGCATAATAATATGCTGTGGCCCCCTCCATCAAAGGAGTTCTTCCAGAGAATGATTTCAAATCCACATTTGCCCCTGAAAGAGAACAAAAAGTGGCAAGCAGGAAAAGTGAGCATCACTGTAAAACCGTAAGAAAGAAGTAAGGAAGAAGTAGAGTGGGTCCCTGTCTACAGAGCATCACCTGCCTCCACCAAAATCTTGACAACGCCCAATTCACCTTCCGCTGCAGCAATATGCAACGGAGTTTTCCCCTCGTGATCCTGTACATCAATTTTCGCGCCTATGGGCCAAAATTAAGTAAAATTTAAAATGTGGTGCAACGAGTCCTATATTAATAAAACATGCAACCACACATGACATAACAAGGAAAAATTATAATGTACTTTGCGGGACCCAAAGTCAAATATCACCTGCTTTCACCAAAAACTGAACAACATCCAACCAGTCGCGTTCTGCAGAATCATGCAATGCCGTTTGGCCCCGATTGTCCTGTGCTTCAACATCTGCCCCTATTTATGAGAAAAAATGAGTTGCAACACATATCGTCTCAGCTGCAACAGTTTTCGATGAAACGGTCATTTCTGGCAGTTCAAATGCGGAGGTGGTAATGAAATCCCCAGGGGCACCTGATTCCAGGAGATGCTTGATCATCTCTACCCTGCCATCTTCTATAACCCTGTCATCTTCTATAAGATGAAAAGTGTCTCTGACTGCAATCATCAAAGAAGTGCGTCCATCCCTGTCTTTCAGATCCACACTTGCCCCTAAAGTCAAAAAAGCAAGCGTGAAATGGGGTTCATGTCTTTTCTCTCCATCACTGCACTTGCAAGGATCATGAATGAAGAAGTCTATGAGCAGGGTCCTCGTGAATGCTATTATTCTATGTTGCAATTGAAAGCATATGCTTGTCGTCCAGTTGTCCTGGCGATGCCTTCCCATGGAGGTCAATGAATCAGCAGCGGGTTAAGAAATCCCCAAGGATACCTGATTCCAGCAACTCTTCGACCTGCCCCACTTTAAGCACTTTCACCGCAAGCATCAGAGGCGTTTCTCCATCGTAATCTTTCAAATCCTTACTTGCCCCTGAATTAGGAAAAGCAGCTATTCTGAAATTTCTTGGTCTATCAGCAGAGCCCTAGTAACAGAATATACGTACATATATTTTTTAAATATATAGGCATTTGTTTAGGCATTTATCTTGCGTTTCCAAGATGCTAGGCACTTTCACAAGCGATTTCTACCGGGTTAACTTTATCTTAGGTGCAACTGTGGAGAGTTTTTTAGAGCTGACTGTATTGAGCTGGATTTTTCTCAAGGGCAGGGCTAAATCACCTCGTTGTGGACGGCCTTCGTTGGGCAAGTTTGCCTAATGTAAATTCAACATTCAGTCATTCATATATACATATATGTACATTTTTGGTCACAACTGTGACAATAATTTTTTTTCAAGGGTTTCCTCTGAAATAAATCACCTGCTTTGATTAAAGCCGTGACAACAACCGGGCGATTTCTTACAGCTTCATGCAATGGAGTTTGACCGAATTTTGTCTGTGTGTCAATATTCACCCCTGCAACAATCCATGAGGGAAGAGTTTCAATGCATATCTCAACTGCCAGGATCCAATATGTAACCACCATTTTATCATAAAATAAAAATAATGCAATATCTGTGTGAGACATGTCGACCCCACTTGCATCGTTACTATCTATTTAATTCAAGTTAATCTATGACTTTCACCAAGGAAAAAGCAAATCAAAATCCGGCGCGCTCTATCATACTTCAGCTGCTTTGATCAAAATATTTACAACGTCTCCAGAGGTTCCAATGGCAGCCGAGTGTAAAGCAGTCTCCCCATATATGTTTTGTGCATTGACATCGGCCCCTGAAGGAATTTATGAAGCGCATGTCGCAACCCTCAGCACCAACAAATTGTCGACTAGTTTTAGCTCTGTGTGTGATACATATATTTTATGAAACGTCGGGTGTTCTGTTGCTTGAATGGACATCTTCCAAGCAGGGATTTGCTCTTTTTCCCAGAAAAGCAATATGGAAATGAACCAGAAAAATCCCAAAGATCACCTGATTCCAGGAGATGCTGAACCAACTCCACTCCTCCATCACGTGACGCTTCCGTCAATGGAGTATTTCCAGTCTTTGATTTTGATTCCACATCTTCCCCTGGAAGAAAACAATCAACGATGTATCTGACTACATCTTTTATATCAAGATAGTTGTCCTGACGCCAATTGGCGCTGCAAGGCATGTATACACCAAAAATGCTGTTGAACTTCACCTACTTGGATCAAAACTGTGACAACATCCAAGTGATCCTCACTTGCGGCCAAATGCAATGCAGTGTCGTTGTAAGTATCTCGTGAATCAATCTCTGCCCCTGAAGCAAACCGCTACAGACATGTTGCAATACATACCAAGCCACAGCCATGGTACCAACACTCCAAGATTTGTCAACCACAACTAATATACAAAAAAAAAAAAAAAAATTATCAGCCCCCCAAACCCCCCAAACAACCCCCCCCCCCAAAAAAAAATAATAATTCTCTCTGCTCAACATCCAAAAGCAGTAATTCTCCCACACAGAAAATCACCCAATAAACGACCATTCTCCATTTTTTCAGAGCCCCCCTAGTTCCATCACCGATGATACATCTGCACAAGATTAGAAAGGTGGTCAGAAACCCCTCTAGGTTGTACCTGCTTCTAGGAGATACTCAAAACCAGCTTCACTTTTCCAAAATGTGAGGCTTGCATCAAGGGGTTTTTTTCACGCTCGTCTCTGAAATCCACATTCGCCCCTACAAGAACAACATAGTTTGTGGTGGAAACAGGAGTGCATCAATGGATAGGCAACAGGAAGGCCTGATTTACTGCAATGCACTACCTTCTTTGACCAGAATTTTGGCAGCATCCAAGCCACCATATTCTGCAGCATAATGTAATGGAGTTTGGCCACGTTCGTTTTTTGCATCAACATCCGCCCCTGCAGCAAATACTCGATCGTATAGAATAAATTTATTTTTTGCAACGGGATACATTAGTTGCCGCTGAATTAAAAGTTGCTTGAATTTTTGGCAAAATGGACCCCAGTAATACGCAAAAGGTATTCCCAGCTAAACAAAACTTCAAGTAGTAAAAAAGGCTTTGGTTGAAAAAAACTCTTTTTAGAGTACCAACAAATTGAATATCCAAGAACACAATTCTTGGATAGGTTTAAAACACAAGCATGCATTACCTGCTTTGATCAAAATCTTGGCAACATCCAAGTGATCATATGCTGCAGCAAGATGCAATGGAGTATCCCCATCTTCATTTCGCGCATCGATATTCACCCCTGCATCGAATGTCAAGCAATTGTAAGAGAAACTACTATTCTTATTTCCAAGAACAGATAGCAAAAATCTTGGGAAATATACTCTCCATACGAGAACTGCAATAGGAAAAACAAAATAGTATCCCAAAGTGTAGTGCTCCAATTTGAACTTGACTGACCATTTTCTTTCAATCGTGAACTGAAAAGAAAGGGGGTGGGATGAGGGCTGCGTGCAGGGCGGTGATAATGATGGATCAATTTTTTTTGGGGGGGGGGATATTCATCAACAGGACACTCAACAAAAAAAAAAAAAAAAATCTAAAATCACTATATTTAACTTCTTTGATGATTGACGTGGTCACCTGCTGCGATAAGAATTTCAACAATGTCTACAGCATTGTCATCCACAAAAGAAGCAACATGAAGCAGGCTATTCCCCTCATTTGATGCTATTTTGCTCACATCAACACCCTTTGAGAGAAGCCCCTGGAAAAACAATTGAACATGATGTTTATTTTACAAAGACAAGTTTTTTTTCCCCAGAAAAAGGAGAAAATAAAAGCTGCAGTTGATCATGAAAATACCTCAACTGTCTCAGAAGAGTCGCATTGAAAAGTGCTTCATTCTGTCTTTTGCAGTTCCAACATTTTTCCTGTCATTTAGAAAAACGAAAAAACACAGAATTAAGAAGAAATAACAAGCATTCGAAGCAAATCTGCTAGGCTGTTGAAAACAGGGTTGTGCAGCAGTGAAAGCATGAACCTCTCTAAAAAAAAAATTCAAGTGATCCTTCATGCATACCCCCACCCTCAAGTGAATGTAAATGTTACATGCACGCGTAAATATATACCACAAGCAGTCAGCCAAGTTGGGACTTTGCACTGCCAAGTATCTTTGTTCAATGAAAATGTATTTAACTGGCTCTAAATCTTCTACAACACTACACAACCAAGGAAACTTTCTAAACAAACACGTCAAAGATCTCTGCCAGTACACCCACAACAAGAAACGCGTCAACATCCAGGAGCAGCTTCCGAGTCGAATGATCGACCCTAGCCCAGCTCTCAGCACGCACCCGTTCCGCATCGCCCTGTAACAAAATATCAGCTCATCACCTAATCGAAAAGCGGGACCCCGTCGGCTCAAATTCGAATGGATATGATCACACCTGCAGACCGTCGCCTCCAGCCGCCGCGCCTGCGGAATCAATGCGAATTCAAATTCAGCCACCGCAAAATCTACCAGCTCGGTTGAGGAACACCAGCCCTGCATCTGCGTTTCCCCAGGACAACGCAGATGATTACCGCAGAACGGCTGCGGATCGACCCACCTATCGGTGCAGCATACGAAATCGTCGCTCCAGAGCAGTAGCACAATGTCCATACGATCAGGACGGACAGCATCGTAAACACATTCAACAGCGCCGTGCTTGTCTGTAAATATATACTCTTTCTTCCCCCTTTTCCAAAATTTGAGTTCCAAACTGATCAGAAACAACGAAAAAGGGATACCAAAAACTGCTTGTTCTCCTCATCACAGACTGAGCCTTTTGTACGCTTCGCTGGTTGCTGGTTGGGTTGTCTGATGGCTGTTGGCCCGCCCGAACCTTGGAGGCTTGTGTCTCCTCATGACGGGTGGCTGGAAGTCTTGGACTGTGTTTCACTCGCTTCGAACGAAACACACGCCCAGGGCAACCACGAAAAGGGACGGAGGAGTACGTTCCCTGATGCAAGAAAAGACCCCATGTAAGGATGCCAAGGCGCCCAATCATTGATGGGACTGTGTCAACCTGGTTTAAGATCGAAAGCAACCCTTAATGGGGTTCAAACAAAGGCCAAAGAGAATTCTCATGGGAAAGATTTCTTTTCGAGAGGAATTCGGAAGGAAAAAAAAAATCCGATGTGCATGGAAGTTTTTGTTGGTTTTTTTTTCTGATGTTTTTGGACACCATGGCTTGGACCCGGTCGGTTTAATGATTACTGAATATCGTCTCACTGGCAAAAATCCTCAAACTGGAGATGCGTTTTTTTTTTTCTTCTGTTTTTCGATGCAATTTTTCTTTTTGCGCCAAGTGAAGTATTGTTCCATGCAATGCATGATCGACGAAGGTAATATTTTTTGTTTTTGTACCAGATTTTTCTTTTTTCTCAAGTTTGGTTTTACATGTGTCGGAATTAGTCACAGCAAAATAATGCGTTTGCTTGCTGATTTCCCCACAATCAACTGTTGGATTCCCAAGGAAGTTTTTAAAAAAACCTTCGAAGGAGTTATGTTTATAGACACAAAAAACCTTAAACAAACGAATAGTGAGAGAATTGATATCTGACCGCGTGCTTGTTGAAGAATGAGCCGGCGACTCGGGCTCATTTTGCTAACCCCATTGCCATTTAGTAATTGGTATGAATCGAAACGGAAGTTTTGAGTGCTGGAAACACAACGCTAAGGAATAAAACCTGCCTCTGCAGGTTCTGAGGCAAAATTAAAAAAGCTATGAAAATGTGTCCACAGATTCAGAACTGAAGAATGGTGAGCAGCCACAATGTCAGGACACCAAACACACTGAACCACATTCTTATACATACACATACGGTTTTCCTTTGCCCCCCAAACACGAGATATGGATGGAGCAACAAAGCTGTTGATATAACTAGTAAACCCAATGATAATATTGTTCATCGCATATTATTGAACGACCACTGGTTGAGACATAAAAAACATCAAAACCTTCACATGAAAAGAAAAGAAAAAACAGCTAGTCAATGGTCAGGTAGGCAGATTCTGCACCACAGATATCCCCAAAATTGTGGCGGAAAACGTACACCCCAGGAACCGAAGTGTTCTCCAGTTTTTGTGAGCCATTGTTTTGAAAGGGAAACTTTGAAAAATCAACTTTCCAGAATGCCTTCGAGACGTTTTATCTCTCCTTCGCCACATGTTTCTTCTCTGCACTCCCCGTGCAACTTGCATTCGCAAATTACGTCCACAGGTTTGTCCCCATCATCATTCAGAATTTCAATATCAGCTCCCGCCTTCATCAGAAGTTCGATTGATTCACCCTGGCCTTCTTCGGCTGCAAAATGCAGTGCAGTGTCTCCATCATCATTTTGAACGTTCACTCCAGCTCCATTGTCCAAAAAGAGTGCAACCAGTGTTTGGTTAACTTGCTCTCTGTCAATAGACTTCATCAGTGGTGTTTCGCCATCATCATCTTGGGCATTGATGTCTGCACCTGAAAACAACCCCCCAAGAAAAACATACAAAAATATGACTACGCAAGAGTCCTTTTGAAGTACTTCACCAACTGATAAGCAAAACTCAACACCACTGACACTCCAACAAAAGCGAAACTGGGAGTTGGGGTAGCTTGCACATTTCAGCAGCAGAAGGCCTGTGAAGAACACCTGATTCCAAGAGATACTCCACCAACTCCACTTCGGTAGATCCTGCAGCTGCCGCTATCAAAGGGGTGGCTCCACTTGTTGACTTCACATCCACAGTGGCCCCTGAAAAAAGAAAGGTGGCAAAAAACCATAATATGAGTTGCCACCAAGTGTGATAGTAGCCATGGAATAGTTTTTTGTCAAAAAAACAACATATGAGCAGAAGATCTGGCAACTCCCTCACCTGCTTTGACTAAAATCTTGGCAACATCAAAGAAACCAGAGGATGCTGCAGAATACAATGAAGTTTCACCATCGTCATTTTGTGCATCAACGTTCGCCCCTGCAGGGCAAAAACAACAGAGTTTAATTGTATTGATAGACGACAACCCAAATTAAAAAATGCACAAAATTTCTGAAAGAAAGCCCAAGCTGCTGCGGTCACAACGTACCTGAGAAAACAATACAATCAGCTATTTCCATAACAACAACACATGGGAGTTCAATGTTCCGGTGATGTATCTATCTTGAATCAAAAATAGCTCCAAACCCGTATGATCGTTAATTTCTGCATGCAGAGAAATTGGCCCCAACACCCCCCAAAATCATTTTCAACGTCCTAAAAATTGCACCAGGAGGTTTTTCTGAGAGCACCTGATTCCAAAAGTACTTCAACCAGCTCCACTTGCTGTCCTTCAGCTGCACTCGTCAAAGCAGTGCGGCCAAAATCGTCTTTCCAATCTACACTTGCCCCTGAAGATTAAAAAAAAAGCAACATTCAAAAATAGCTTTGGTTTATTATTACTGTGGGGTTCTCACCAGAAAAAAAAAAAGAAAGCACACAGGCAATGTATTTGAATTTGCTGTGGGTCTGACGAGATTCCTGGTGTACCTAGTGGCAAATGTTAATCAAACTTGTGTGAGTGCACAAATAAAGATATACGTTGCAACGTCAGTTGACAAACTGAACAAACCATTTTTTGATGGTCCCTTTCAAGGGTCACCTGCTTTCATCAATGCCTTGACGATAACATCTGAGCTACCTGTTCCAGATGGAGCGAACCACAATGGAGTTTTACCAAATATGTTTGGTGCATCAACATTTGCCCCTGCGACAATTATTTAAAACACTTCACAATCCATATCTCAATTGACAGGAATCGCTCCCGAAACTTTTTTCGGCACACTCACCTGAGAAGACGCTACCCCAAAGTTTTCATTCTTTTAAACAACGATAAAGTTATTGTATGAAAATATAGAATGGTTCACGACATTGAATGTAATGAAAATTTTTTGCTGCAAGTGTTATATGTCTGCATTGGTGTGACTTGTAGAATGACTCAGATGAATAGTCATGATGCACGTGGTGTCGATATGTCTGTCACAGATGTTGCGTTGCGTCAAAAAGAAACATCAATTTCTCTCTAACTACACTTTTTTTGGCCGTAGTAGTGGTGATTAATCAATCAATCAATCAATAATTATAGCCCGCAGCAAAAGAGAGCTCCACAATGCTGGTACAAAGACAAAAAGATTACAAAAAACCTTTAAAATGTGAACCTGCAGATCGTAATGAAGCCTCAGGCTAGCGATGATCTGTGGCAACATCTGTGAGTCAGTCATGTGATCCAGGATACCTGTCAAACCTCACCTGCTTGGATCAAAACGTTTACAACGTCTGCAGAGCCGTACTTTGCAGCCCAATGCAAAGCGCTGTCCTTGTTATATGTCGTTGCATTAATATCGGCTCCTGAAAAAATATATAAATAGCACACGTTGTAACCCTCATCAACCATAAACGTCACCATCATTTCATTTCGTTTCGTTTATTTTTATTTTTGTTTTTATGGGGGGTGGCCCAATTCGTACACTTGAATACATTTATTTCCCACATTGCCATGACCAACCAGTTTTAACCCAAAACGATGGAATGCTTGGCCGTTCTGCAATTAAATAGACCCCTATAAAGCAGGGATTTCACTTATTTCCTCTGCATATTATCATCTTAATATTGAAAAATAAAAACTCATGGTCATCATGAGACCTGACACTATTCCACCTTGAGAGAGGAGTTGGTGGTCCAGGATAATTTTCAACCAGAAGCAATCTCAATGTTCAAAATTATCAACCCCCCCCCCCCCCCCCTCTTTCCAACGTCCACCAACATAGTTTTCCCACACAAAAAATCAGACGTGTCATATTATATATATACATATCTGCATCAAATTGCAAAGTTGGTCAGAAAAACCCTCTAGAAAGTACCTGATTCCAGGAAAAACTCGACCAACTCCAATCTTCCATATAGCGCCGCTTCTATCAATGGGGTCTCTTCAACCTGGTCTTTGAAATTCACGTTCGCCCCTGAAAAAAAAATGATCAACCCTCAAGATCTAGATCTTCTTATTTTGTGGTGCAAAAAGAAATGCAACTTACTTCACATGAATAGGCGATAAACAGGACTGATATGATGCATGCACTACCTTCTTTCACCAGAATCTTAGCAGCATCCAAGTTATCGTGTTCTGCAGCTTCATGCAACGGAGTTTCGCCATCAAGGTCTTGTGTATCAACATTCGCCCCTAGACCAATTCATTAAAAAACTTCACAATCCATATCTCAATAGCCAAAATCAGAATATAAATATTTCCACAGCCTCACCTGCAAGGACATAACTCCCAGTTTGAATGGTCATGCATGCAGAAGTTTCGGTGTAAATATATGATAAGAAACTATAATGATTTACTACAGCATGTAAACCACATTAGATGTAATGAAACTTTCTTTTTTTTGGATTCTAGGAAATTTCTTTTCTGCTGCTGTGATAATAAAGGTGTATTTGGAGTTGAATATATATACACATATATTAAAAACAAAACAGAAAAACTTGGCATCTGCATTTGAAAGAAGAAGCAATGCAACATCTGTGAGGGACATGTTGACACCACCTGGGTGATGATTTTTTTTATCTGAGTTATACCAACGCAGAAATAGCACATGCAGGACCCCTATCAAACAAATATCACCTGCTTCAATCAAAACATTTACAATGTCTGCAGAAGCATGCGATGCAGCCCAATGCAAAGCACTTTTGCCAGTCTCTGACTGTGAATTAACATCGGCTCCTGAAGAAATATCCGTCCAAAAGCATCACTTTACGCACAAAAAAATAAAAATAAAACTTGATTATATATATGTATGCATCTGCACCAGATTCCAAACGTGTTAAGAAAAGCCCTCTAGATCTAGAGGGTACCTGATTCCAGCAGAAACTCAACCAACTCCAGTCTTCCGTAATTTGATGCATCCATCAATGGGGTGCCTTCATCTTCGTCTTTGGAATCCACGTCCGCCCCTGAAAAAAAAAAAAACTGGTTAAAAAAACCCCTCGAGATCCAGATAATACTTCGTTTCTGGAAGTGCAAATTAGTTGACACAGATAGACAAAAGAAGGCCTGATATGATGCATGCAATACCTTCTTCCACCAACATCTTAGCAACATCCAAGTGGCCATATTGTGCAGCATAATGCAATGGAGTTTCACCTTCAAAATTTTGTGCATCAACGTTCGCCCCTGCACCAAACTCTCATATGCAATTGTTGAAAAAAATACTGTTCTTATTTGCAAATTCTCCATATTTTCAATGACCAAAAAACAATGTTGGAAAATTGTATGTTTCCACATGTGGGAAGTCACAGCGTGCAATAGCTAACACATGATATCCTGCAGTGTACAGATCGTACTGTATCGCCCCAATTTGAGAAGCCATTTTCGTTTGATTGTGAACTAAACAAAAAGGGGGGTGCGATGGAGGAGGTCTGCAGGCGTTGATATTGAGTACTTGAAGATTGGAGTGATCACCTGCTGCGATAAGAATTTCAACAATGTCCGAAGCATTATTATCCACAAAAGAAGCAATATGAAGTAGGCTATCCCCCTCCTTCGATGATGTTTCATTCACATCAGCACCCTTGGAGAGCACCTGAAAAAACAATTGACACAGATGTTTTTGTTTTAGAAAAGACATTTTGTTTTTAGATTTCCAGGACAAGTCTGCAGTTGATCATAGGAGTACCTTGACTTTCTCAGAGTCATCCTCAAGAGTCGCATTGAAAAGTGCTTCGTTCAATCTGTTGCAGTTCCGACATTCTGCCTGTGAAAAAAAAGTTAAAAAAAAACAGGACTGAGAAATAATAAGCATTCAAAGCAAATCTCTTTGGTTGTCAAAAACAGGGCTGTGCAGCAGTGAAAGCATGGACCTCTGCAAAAAAGCATTCAACTGATCGTTCATGCTTTTCATGCTGCCACATGATCGTTGCATCCCTATCAGCGCAGCACTAATTTGCCTACTCGGCCCCCTGGAAGTTTTTCTTTCATTTTTTTTAGTAAATTTGAACGTTGGAACCCAGGGCGCAGAAGAAAAATCTGAACATGTACGCGCTGAACACATGCACCAGAAGCTGTCAGCCAATTAGATATTTTTATTTTTATTTTTTATTTTTGAGGGGGGTGCCATGAAGTATCTTTTGCTCAATAGAAAATGGGTTCTTGATATCCTACAACCCTACAAGCCCCCGCCCCCCCACCACTGCCAGTACACCCACATCCAGCTTGCGTTCCTCAAGAAACGGATCGTCATATTCCTTCTGAATATCCTCCTCCAGCAGCTTCCGAGTCGAACGATCAACCCTTGTCCATCCCCCAGCATGCACCGTTTCCGCGTCGCCCTGCAACTAACAAGACATCAGCTCATCAACTGAGACTGATGTGCGACTCCATCAACTCAAATTCGAATGGGTATTATCACACCTGCCGAGGATCGCCGCCAGCCGCCGCGCCTGCGGAACCAAAGCGATTTCAGAATTTTGTGGAACGGCCACTAGCGACACCACGCCCGTCCCAACGTCCCAAAGCTTGAACGACGTTCCCCAGGACTACGCAGACGAGTGCGTCAAGATTGGCTGCGTTCATTTGGAAGATCCCACTGTGGATCAACCCACCTATTGGTGCAGCATACGAAAGCGTCGCCTCGGAACAGTAGCACAGTGTCCAAACAACAAGGACGGAGAGCATCGTAAACCCGGTCAAAAACGACATACATCCAATACACGAGATAACCCTTTCTCCCCCGTTGGCAAAATCCAAGTTCCAAAAACTGATCAGAAACAACGAAAAAGAAATATCAAAAAAGGCTTGTTCTCCTCATCACATTCTGGGTGGGTTAAAAGCCCCTTCCCCCCACAGGTACAGCGGGATCACTTCCAGGGTACAGTGATACTTTCAGGGTACCTTAGTCGCTTCACTCTCCCTTTTGTTGTCGGAAATCGACGGACGTCTCTGAGATGCACGTGTATTGTCCAGTCGGGGTACCCAGGGTTGGCAACTTTTTCATACATTTAACACACACACACGTGTCCTTGATTAAGATTAAATACGCGAATTTTATCACGTGATCTAAAATGTTGGAATTTTCACGACTTCGATGCACGGAAAAAAGTTTGTTGTGGGCCATAAAGTATTTCCTTTCTTCGCCCCGTTTCGTTTTAGCGTCCTGTGCCCTACTCCCCATGTTTGCTACTGCTACTACAGCTACTCGTCAGAAATCTGTGCAACCACACCAGCAAATTACTTTTCTTTTCAAGAGCCTGTCGAAAGAGAGTCTGCTCTTTTTCGTCGAGCTTGTTCTCGATCGATCAGCTTCATGTTCACTACTGACCATTCCAACGAGGAACGTGAAACCCAAACGCACCTCTCGCAGCGCTTCGTTTGGTTTGCTAAACTTCGCGCCTGCGCGGTTGGTTTCTGTAAAGTTATTTCAGGATGCTGATGTTTGTGGTAGTAGCGATCATGGGGCGACACCTTTAAAAAAGGGATATGCTGTTTTCGACGCTGGAAGAATGTCACCAAAGTCAAAACCGACGACGGGGCGGATCGAACCCTTCGAGTATTTTTCTCGTATTAAATTACCCCAACGCAAAATACTCGTGCAATATCGCTACGTATTTCAGTGAAATACATTTTTAACAGCCATGGGGGTATCCACAGTGGGCGGGTGGGCGTAGTGCTCTGTGTTCCACTCGCTTCTGTATGTACAATCTTTGATTAACGTATGAAACAGCTTCAGTATGACGACCTTGAGGGTTGGAAACACAAAAACAATGATTACATGTTGCCTGAGGAGCCACTCTGCCCTATCGCAACTTAATACCAAACAATCATCTCATCAAAAATACACTGGAAACACAATGCGAAAGAAACAAAAGCTCCCTCTGCAGGGTCGAGGCTTAATTTAGAAAACAGTGAAAATGAGTCCACAGATTCAGAACAATCTGAATATCTGATTTTCTGGCTTGGCGACCAGAAAAACCAAAGCCCCTCCATCACCCTCCATGTTTATATGAGCATTATCACAAAGAACCCAGGGGTGCAACAAAACTGTGGATACCCCCCCCCCCCCCCCTTAAAATTTCTCAGTCAGCACACACACTTCAAAAATCTGTATTAATCCAAATGACAAAAAAAAACAGAAAGCAACTTCAGTTGATACTACTACTAGCGGTAAGGCACATATTGAAACACATAGACTGAAAACATTGTGGTGGAACCGAGAAAGTTTTGTGAGCCATAGTTTTGAAAGGAAAACTTTGACAAATTAACCTTTCAGAATGCCTTCGAGACGTTTTATCTCTTCTTCGCCACATGCTTCTTCTCCGCACCACCCCTGCAGCTTGCATTCACAAATTACGTCCACAGGTTTGTCCTCATTATCATTTTGAATGTCAACATCAGCCCCCGCCTTGATAAGAAGTTCGATTGATTCACCATGGCCTTCTTCGGCTGCAAAATGCAGTGCAGTGTCTCCATCATCATTTTGAACGTTCACTTCAGCTCCGTTGTCCAAAAAGAGTGCAACCAGTGTTTGGTTAACTTGCTCTCTGTCAATAGACTTCATCAATGCTGTTTCGCCACCATCATCTTGAGCATTGATGTCTGCACCTGCAAAACAACCCCCCCCCCAAAAAACATACAAACATGTGGTTCTCGACTGTATTGAACATGACTTGTGCGTATCACTTTTTTAAACACTGCAGCGATTCCAAAGGAGGAAAGAAATGGCACCTGTCGTTCGCCACAATCTTTTATCTGGATATTGTTTAATGAGTCATCCATGTGTCATGGTTACTATTACTGCAGTGAAACTGGGAGTTGGTTAGGTTGCACATTTCAGCAGAAGAAGGCCTGTCAAGAACACCTGATTCCAAGAAATACTCCACCAACTCCACTTCACCCTCTCCTGCTGCTTCTATCAATGCTTCTATCAAAGGGGTTTCTCCTGCCTCTGATTTTAAATCCATATTTGCCCCTGACAAAAAAAGGCCAAACCATATTAAGACACTGATGAGTGTGCAATGTAATGACAGATATGAAATCATTTCTGCCAGAACACCTGAATCAGAAAAAAAAATTCACATCACCTGTTTTGATCAGAAGTTTGACAAAGTCCAAAAAGCCCCTAGTTGCAGCATAATGCAATGGAGTTCGACCCCAATCATCCTGTACGTCAATTTGCGCCCCTGCAAAAAGTAGAGGGCAAACAAAAATATAAGTTGCTACTGAATGCGACGATAGATTTAAAAAATATTCTGTGAAACACCAAGGTTCGAACAGAGAAAAATTCCCATCACCTGCTTTGATCAAAACCTTGGCAACGTCCGAGTGACCATATTGTGCAGCAAATTGCAACGAAGTGCGTTTTAAATCGCTCCGCACATGGATACTTGCACCTGCATCACGCTCAAGGGATGCATCAAAACACATGGAACTTGATTTTTCTAGGTTTCAAGACTCTAGAGGTTGTTAACATCTGGAAACAAACAGTCCCAAACTCTGGCACTGCATGAGGCATTGTGCAGTTCTGGTGCCTCGATGGGCCTGCATGCAGAAATTGGTCCCCCCCCCCCCTCCCTCCCTCCCTCCCTCCCTATTTCTGTTGAAATTTGAAATGCTCACTGCTTCCCTGGTTTCCACTATACAGCAGGTGCTGAAAAACCTTGCGAGGAGCACCTGATTCCAGGAGATACTTCACCACCCCTGCATTGGCTTCTCCTGCAGCCTCCATCAAAGGAGTGCGTCCATCATCATCTTTCGAATCCACACTTGCACCTGGAAGAAAAAAAGCGAGGCTTGAAAAGGATATCACTACTGCAGGACTCCAGGGGAGGGTTATGAATCTCAATTCAACCTGGTACCTTATTATGGGTGAAGACATGTAAATGTGTGCTGCATAAGCAAGGGCACAATCTAAAGAGAATTTGTAGCATCTCAATCAAAGATCACCTGATTTGACCAAAATCTGAACAACATCCAAATGACCATTTTTTGCAGCGAGATACAAAGCAGTCTGGCCCCATTCATTTTGTGCTTCAATATCTGCCCCTACAGCAATTAATGGGGAAGGGTTACAACACATATATGTGCTTTACAGCATCTCAATTGCAACATCTGACTCTTTTTGGTAAGACGTTTTTTTTTTTTTTTCCGGTGCTTGCATGTGCAGGTGGCAATAAAATCCCCAAGAACACCTGATTCCAAGAGAAACTCCACCGCCTCCACTTCACCGTCGATCACGGTCGATCACATTCCAAAAATCAGCCTAGCCTCTTTTTCCAACAGGGGTGTGTGTGGATGGTGGACCATTAGGTGCCCATAGGTAGTTCAACAAAAACTATGATCTGCATAAATCTAGAAAGGTGGTCAAAAACCCCTCCAGAAAGTACCTGATTCTAGGAGATACTCAACCAACTCCAATCTTCCAGATCTTGCCGCTTCAATCAATGGGGTGTATTCCTCCTCGTCTTTGAAATCTACAGTTGCCCCTGAAAGAGCAACGATCAAAAGCTGGACAGACTTAGTTTGCGGTGGAAACAGGAGTGCATCAATGGATGGGCAATAGAACAAACAAACAAACAAACAAACAGACAAAAAACAACAAAAATTATTGCTGCAAATAATAAAAAGAAAAACATTCTGACCTGGAATGAATTGTTTTTACTGAAATTCTTTTTTTTTGGCACTACCTGCATCGATCAAAAGCTTGGCAACATCCAAGTGGCCATATTGTGCAGCAAGATGCAACGGAGTTTCGCCATTTTCATCCTGTGCATCAATACTTGCCCCTGCAACAAGTTCTCATCCAATTGTTGAAAAAAATACTGTTCTTATTTGCAGATTCTCCATATTTTCAATGAACAAAAAACAATGCTGGAAACTTGTATGTTTCCACATGTGGGAAGTCACAGCGTGCGATAGCCAACACATGATATCCTGCAGTGTACTGATCGTACTGTATCGCCCCAATTTGAACAATTTGAGCAGCCATTTTTGTTTGATTGTGAACTAAAAACAAAGGGGGTGCGATGGAGGAGGTCTGCAGGCGTTGATATTGAGTACTTGAAGATTGGAGTGCTCACCTGCTGCGATAAGAATTTCAACAATGTCTGAAGCATTTTTATCCACAAAAGGAGCAATATGAAGCAGGCTTTCCCCGTTCTTCGATGCTGTTTGGTTCACATCAGCACCCTTTGAGAGAAGCTCCTGCAAAAATAATTGACACAGATGTTTTTGTTTTAGAAAAGACATTTTATTTTTAAATTTCCAGGACAAGTCTGCAGTTGATCACAGGAATACCTCAATTTTCTCGGAGTCACCCTCAAGAGTCGCATTGAAAAGTGCTTCATTCAATCTGTTGCAGTTCCGACATTCTGCCTGGAAAAAAAAAGGAAAAAAAAAAACAGGACTGAGAAATAATAAGTACAAAGCAAATCCGTTGTCAAAAACAGGGCTGTGCAGCAATGAAAGCATGGACCTCTGCAAAAAAGCATTTAACTGATCCTTGATTTGTGCTTTTCAGCCCTTGCTGCCACATGACTGTTGCATCCTAACGATGGAACACAGGGCGCAGAGAATCAACCTTTCAAAATCTGAACATGTTCCCGCTGTCAAAACAATACATCCATGCATGCATGAAGATACATCAGAGGCTGTCAGTCAACTGGGTATTTTTTTCTTTTCTTTTTTCGGGGGGTGCCATGAAGTATCTTTTGCTCAAAAGAAGAATTGGCTTTTGATCTCCTACAACCCTACAACCAATTGAACTCTCTGGACAAGCCCAGTGCAAATATAACCACATCAAGCTTGCTTCCCTCAAGAAGATCATCATCTTCTATCTGTGGTAGCACCTGCAGCAGCTTCCGAGTCGAACGATCGACCCTTGTCCAGCCCCCAGCACGCGCCGTTTCCGCGTCGCCCTGTAGTTTGTGTAACCAACAAGACATCAGCTCATCAACTGGGAATGATGTGCGACTCCATCAATTCAAATATTTGAAGGGGTATTATCACACCTGCCGAGGATCGCCGCCAGCCGCCACGCCTGCGGAACCAAAGCGATTTCAGAATTTTGTGGAACAGCACCCCCGACTTGAACTTCGCAACACAACACCACCCATTCGCCCCAAAGCTCGAACGACGTTCCCCAGAACTACGCAGACGTACAGCTGCGTTACAGTGGAAGACCCCACTGTGGATCAACCCACCTATCGGTGCAGCATACGAAAGCGTCGCCTCGGAGCAGTAGCACAGTGTCAACACGATCAACAAGGAGAGCATCGTAAACCCGGTCAAAAACGCCGTGCTTGTCTGTAAATATGTATATTCTTTCTGCCCCCGTTTGCAAAACCCGAGTTCCAAAAACTGATCAGAAACAACGAGAAAGGAATATCAAAAAATGCATGTTCTCCTCATCACATACTGGTTGGGTTAAAAGCCCCTTCCCCCGTAGGTACAGTGCGATCACTTCCAGGGTACAGTGATACTTTCAGGGTACCTTAGTCGCTTCACTCTCCCTTTTGTTGTTCCCTCTTAGGAGGAAGATATGCACGTGTATTGTCCTGTTGGGGTACCCAGGGCTGGAAAATACGCGCATGAAAGCGAACTTTTTCATACGCTTGTACACACGCGCGTATTCTTGATGAAACGTTTTTTTCGGACTAAATACGGGAGTTTTATCACGTGATCGAAAATATTGGAATTTTTACGACTTCAATGCACGGGAAAAAGTTTGTTGTGGGCGATAAAGTATTTCCTTTCATCTTCCCTCGGAGTGTGATTACATCACTTTGAACGAAACGCATGTTCAGGGAAACTATGTGTGGGGAGCGAGGGACAAAGGAGGATAGGTAGGGGCAATTGAAGACCCTATCCTTGGCATCCAACTATGCCCAATCATTGGTGAAACTGTGTCAAATCGGTTCAGATTTTAGATTTTTTTTAATTTCGGTTTGATCAAAATTAAATCCACTGACCAAGGTGGGCAAAGGAGGGAGAGTTTCATGGGAAAGACTTCTTTTCGGGAAGAATTCGGATAAAGAAAAAGAAAGGTTCCTTGTGCATGGATAAAGGAATATTATATAATCGGCAAAACTTCTCATGATGAAGATATGTGGTGTTGTTCTTTTCGTTTTTTAATGCAATTTTTCTTGTGCTGTACTTTGATCAGTCCCTAAATTTGATTTCATTCGAACAGGTTTTGAAATTAGTCAGAGCGAAATCCCTCAAAGATTATGAGGAGGGTGCTGGGGAACAGGTGGATTCAGTTAAAGATCCAGGTCTGTCATAGCTTCAGCTGCCTTGGTTGCAAACTCCTAGATAACTAGGGATGTTGCAATATCCATTGAAACAGAATTGTAACGATCTGGACACACCTTGGTAACACAAGTAATTTCGGCATTCTTCTAAACCACATTTGCCTTGCCCCAAAAAATCCTAGGTTCTCCATCCAACAAAAACGATGAAATGTACATTTGAGAAGAAAAACGAGGCCTATCTGCCATTCATTCTGCAAAGACGATACACACATATATATGTTGGAACACGACGTTGTCACTTGAAAAAACCAAAAGTCCTAATATGAATTCTGAAGTGTGTCGAACACAGCATCTACATTGAATTGAAGGATGCAAAATATCTCACTACACTAGGTACGTTTGTTCGAAAACAGCTCTTTTTTTTTGAAAGGGGTCAACTTTTCAGAATTGCTTCGATACGTTCTTGCTCTCCTGTTCCACATTTGTCTTCCCCACAGGAGGGATCCCGCCCAGGCACCGGCGTCTTGCAACCACAAACAATATCCACAGGCTTCTTCCCATCCTCGTTCTCGATGCTGGTGTCAGCCCCAGCTTTGATCAGCACTTCGACAGCATCGCCACTTCCAGCGAAAGCTCCATAAAACAATGCGGTTCTTCCTTCCCTGTCCTGGGCATTCAACTCAGCTGCAGCTCCTTTGTCCAAGAGCAATTGAACCAGTTCTGCGTTTCCTGACCCGGCAGCAGCCATCAATGGGATCATATTCCTGTGGTTCTCGATATTCACTTTTGCACCTGGAGGAAATAGAGTTTTGGTTTCGTTAAACGAAGCGAAATTGACTTGTGACAGACATGCGGATGCTTGCTAGCACTGCAGCGGAACTGGATTTGAGATCGACATCCTGAATGAATTTTTAATTTACATTAGGCACACTTGTGCATTGAAGGCCATCCACAACAAGGTGATTTAACCCTGCCCTTAAGAAAAATCCACCTCAATAAAACACTCAGTTCTCCACAGTTGCATCTAAGATGAAGTCAACCCAGTAGAAATCGCTTGTGAAAGTGCCTAGCACTTTGGAAACTAAAAAAAAACTGCGTAAAATTCGATGATGGGGGTGAAAAAGGTCATGTGCACCTGATTCCAGTAGAAACGCTGCCGTCTCCAGAAAGCCTTTGTTCGATGTGATAGTCAGCGGACTCGTCTTATTGTTTGTTCTCAAATTCAAATTTGCCCCTGAAACAAACAAGGTGAACCGAAGGAAAAGCCAACCATATTTTATTCCATCAGTCACTTCTTGCTGCTTGCTTGATTCAGGACTGAGTATAAATTGCCACCGACAAGAGGAAAATTAAGAAAAAAAATCGACCAATCGAAACGAAAAGAAAAACATGTGGTACCTCTCTGTCAAGAAATTTTACAATATATATTTTGCTTTTTTTTTTTGCTTCTATTTTTGCAGGTTGTCTTGCTGCGTCAAAAAGGGGAAAGAAAAAATGAAGAAACAGAGGAGGCAAAAAGCTATTGATAATTAAAAAAAATGTGAAGCTCGAAGATTTTTTTTCAGACTTTTTATTCAAGGATATGAAGCATGCTTCTTTTTTTTTCTAATTCATAGCATGTTTTTTGTTTTTTTTTTTGTCGGTTCAAAAAAAGAAAAAAAGCATTTTTCAAAGAAAAAGTTCCCTCCTTTTTGTTCGTTTCGTTGATTCTGCATCTGAAAGAAAAAAAGGGAAAAAAAATTGACATAAAAAAAAACTATAATGTCTCAAAAAAAATGAATTAGAAAAAAACCCACTCGATCCCGGCAAAAAAAGAGATGTTCAACAAGGGAACAAAATCAACGTAAGCTCCTGCTTTTACCTGATGCCAAGCAACCATGATTTTTTTTATTTTTTTTTAAACAAAAAAAACACACGTGCACTTGCATGCCCAGCGTCAAAATATACCTGCTTTGACTAGAGCCATGGCAATCTCCAAGTGCCCATTTTCACCAGCAAAAAATAACGCCGTCTTTCCCTGAACAGTTTGAGCATCCGGGTTGGCACCTGAAACACATGATGAGAAAAGTCAAGCATATTGCATCCACGGCATATTACTATTTTTATTATTTCGAATCAACAGACAAATTGTCACCCACGCTCCACAAACCACAATTTTTTTTGTCTCAAGGTTTCCATTATTATAATACCCAGGCATGAAAATTTGGCAGTCTCAGTGGGTGGCCAGAAATCTCAACAGCACCTGATTCCAGCAGAAATTCCAGGAATTCCACTTCGTCAAAAATCGATGCAGCCATCAAAGGGGTGGTTCCAGTCTCTTTTTCCAAATCCACGTTTGCCCCTGCAAGTAGAAAAAAAAAATGATCGTCCTGTCGATCAGCGTTGTTGCAGTTTGGGGATGAATATTGTGCTGTTGTTGCAATATACATTTGGAGCAGCGTGGAAAAATTATTGAACTTCTCACCTGCTTTGACCAAAGCTTTGGCAGCATCCAAATAGCCTATTCTTGCAGCATAATACAGTGGAGTTCCTCCGCTGGCGTCCTGTGCATCCACATTGGCCCCTGCAACAATTTAGAGAAGAAAAAAAAATCTGGAGCATCAATCGACAATCAATCAATCATTTTCCTTTTTTTTTCAGGACAATTCAGCGTGGAAAAAACCTGTGCAACTTTTGGTATGGGGTCGCTTATGTTTTCATTTGAATAAAAATCCTAAAATCCTAAAGAAAAAATCCTAAAATCCTGAAAAAATCCTGAAAAATCCTGAAAAATCCTGAAAATCCTATGTTGCCCCATGTACATGCAGACGGATAGGATTCAAATAAAAAATTATAAATAGTGCTGCCATTCACCTGCTTCGATCAACAATTCGACAACAACATCATGCTCTTCCTTGACAGCAGCATGTAATGGAGTAGAATCGGCCTCTCCATGGGTGGACGACACATCAGCCCCCTTCGAAATCAAATCCTGCAAACCAAACAGTATGCTGATCTGTTGCATTTTTCTTCACATGCCCAGACAAAAGAAAGGAAAAGAAAAAGGGAAAAAAATCATAGGCTTGGAGAGCGTTTTTTTTACCTTGACCTTGCTGTTTTGCCCAGAACTAGCAGCATTGAAGAGGTCTAAGTTCAGATTATCGCAATCTTTTTCACATCGCCCCTGGGTTGGCACGGATGGAGGATTCTTGGGAGGGTCTGGAACAGCTTCAGAAACCTGCTGGAAAATTAAAAGGCATCAAAAGCAAAAATTCAGGAAGTCGTTGTGAATCGTTTTTTCAAAACTTAGGCACTGCACGTATTATTAGATGAACAAGGTTTCAAGACCCCCATATGGTAGGAATTCATTTTTCTGCACCCTGAAAATTTTCCCTGGGGACGAGATTTTTTTTGGGGGGGGGGGTAGGGAATCTTGGAAAATTTTTAGACTTGAGTAGGTCGCTATGGCTGAACATCTGGGGTCTGTTTTCAGTCTCAATCGATAAGCTGAGGAGGGGGGAAGGGGGTGCTCTCAACCCGATGATTAAAATTGAGTCTGCCATACGCTTGGACACAGGTCAGCAGGGGTGTGTTTCAAGATTTCAAGCAGATAGTTTACACGTTGACCACAGAGACTTCCTTGCTTCTGAACAGAAAGAGGCGGGCTGACTTTAACCTTGCTTCACCTCGGGTTGGGGTGTGGCTGGAGTTGCTGCTTGAGGAGCTGTAGTCCTGGGTGGTTGTGAAAGCCCCCTCGCCATCGTTTCATCGACCCATTGCCGGAAACTGCTCATTCTGGTAAAAACATCAGTCTTCGTGGAATCACATCCCTCTGGGCCAAAAGATACAATGCCAACAGTCACGTCAAGCTCCGGGCTCCCTGCAGTGGTGCTGTCCCCCCCTCTGCTATCAGCAATCATCAGAGGACCTCCAGAGTCACCTGTACAAACAAGATCGGCCCATTGTGGGTAAAACATGCAAATCAAACATTAAGTCCCAGACATGCTTGCAAGCCTCCAATAGACTATCGTCTGTCTAACATGGCTGGTTGCAAACGACTTGGTGCAAAAGCAACACTGTTTGTTTGGCTGGAACCAGAAATCTGACTCCCTTACCCTTGCATGTTGATTGTGAGGTGGAGAATGCACAGAGCATGCTGTCTTTAAGGCCGGGCCAGCTGCGCAGGCAGTTCTGGTTGCTGACATACTCTATTTGGTCTGCCAATTGAAGGACTTGGGGCAGCGGGCCACGTAGACTAGTCCTTCCCCATCCAATGGTTGCTAACAGCTGACTTGCCCCGAGCTGCTGATCAGTTTGCGCCAGCGCTGCTGGCAATTTGGTGGAGGGTGTCTTCAGCCTAATCAGAGCTATATCAAATCCATCCAGAACATTGCCTGTGTATCTCTCATGGATAATGGCACCCTCTGCCAGTATGATCTGCACAGCGTCGAGCATACAAGGTACTTCTGCTTCTAAAATAAAATATAAATATATATATATATAAAAAATAAAAAAAAATGTTTTTTGGGGTTGATAAAAAATATATGCGTGAACAGATGCACACTGGCCATGGGTTACTCAGTTGGCTTTTTTTGCCAGAACAATTCTGCAGCCCTTGAAGGGGTACAAGAGATCTTTGAGTTACCTCCGCAGACGATTCATCATCGATTCCAAGAGCACCCACATACACGATGGGCGTCGGCCCCAACGTATCTTCTCCAATCAAACAATGGGCCGCGGTCAAAACCCATTCAGGGGCGATCAAGGTGCCTCCACATTGATGAATTCGAACACCCGCTGCCCTCAGAGAGCAAGCATAAGGAAACCGCCCTTCCGGGGCGTCTTGCCCCCCCTGCAGACACCATAATGCATAATGGAGTTTAATGTTTGTACTCGACACAACCATCATGAAGATTAAAAAAAAAAGAAAAAAAAAGCTGTGTTTCTATGTCCCCAGTTTTATTCTTCATCTGAATTTTTTGGGTAGCAGTAGTCCAACTCTGAAAACCAGGGAGGAATTGGAGGGGCCAGAAAAGGGCAGCTTTGTTTTTTAGAGCGATGCCAATTTTGGCCCGCACCACAACATCGATGGAGAGTGCTGCATCTTGCAAGGTCCCCAATTGGGGCAACGAAAAATTGAACACTGTGTTTTTGTGGAAGGACACATTCATATTCAACACTTTTTTCTACACATGAAATGAAATGCATGATGTACAAGTGCTGTTTGATTTTTAATTTTTTTTTTGTATCTTCTGTACACCATACATTTCAGGAATCAGGAATCATTTCATGTATGAGAGTAGCAATCCATCCAGAACAGGGAAGATGAAGTGCAGCAATACTGCTTGGAGATTTGATCAGGTTTCTTGATGATGAGGCAAGACAGAAAAGTGTGAGAGTACTGTCATGTAGGTGAGTGTTTGTACGAGGTATGACTATATAGCAACTGCGGCCACAATTTTTTGATGCAGAAAGGATGTAGCAAATCGGTCAGGCTCCCCGAAACTTCAACCAACGTTCGCACAAACTACGTGAATGAAAATGGTCGAATGTTGTTGCGCCCATGGGCCGTTGCATGTTTACTCACTCTAATGAACGGTGCCGCATCTTGAAGGAGCCGGCCGACGGACAGGTTACCCTGCTTCACGGAACGAAGTCATTCTTCAAGCTGGAAACTGGACAAGGGGACTGTATAAAGCAGTGAGAGATAAACATCCACCTGTCGATAGCCGCCGCGCGCGATCCCTGGAAGTCAAAGCGAAGTGAGTCCCACACGGAGGGAGAAGGTGCCAACGGGGAGGACGTTGAAAGGACCCACCTGACGGAAGCGCAGAAAAAACTCTTTGTGACAAAACGCAGCAGATCGCCGACAGTATCAAGACGGTTTGCAGTTGCATTGGAGGCAGATAAATGCTGCGCTTGTGGGTGGAGGTCACGTATACACAAAAGTTCCACTCTGGATCTGGAACGTCCGCCAACACTGCTCACGCTACTTGGCAAGTGTAACTCGCAGGCTTATCCTACTAGGTATACTGCTAGATCTGGAACGACACTAGTTTTCCACTCGCGTGTCTCCAGTGCTTTTCACTCTTTTCCTTGCGCAACGGACGCGGCTGCTCCCTGACGTGATTTCGCCACCAAACTTCGTCGCATCGAAATGTATCGTTTGTTTCTATTGCATCGTCCTCGTCCGACCCTGTAATGGGCACCTCGTTTGGCCCAAAACAAGCTCAGAACTCAAAATCCCAAATTCCACACCAACTGGAATCATCTTCAGAGTTTTTGGCAGCCGCCCAAAGGCATCTCAGTCATGGCACTCAAGCCAAAAAAACACGTTTTTTTTTTCTTCTTATCTTCCATGTTCGAGTTCGTATACGCAGATCCCAAGAATTTGCATTGAAAAAAATAAAAAACATCCTGTGCTATGGAGGTATGCCTCTACTCAGAGACCAAATACTCTGTGAAGGCTTCAAACGAGTTTTTGTGGATGTGAGTTTACAGAACGCATATACCTACATGCACATGTGTTATTGATGCCCAAAACTTCAACAAACTTAAGTAGTGTGAACGAGATCGCTTCCCAGGTGGGATGGCCTCCAGGTCATCCAAAACCCAGCCCATAAAATTTCACTTGCACTAGCTTCCTACGAAAAAAAGAACCTGCCACAGAAACCCCCTTAAGCTGCCACAGCGACAAAGAGCAGGTCGCAATACTTCTCGAAGAGACCCTTGCGAGACGAAGCCAAGCATTCAAAACTGAAAAATCTTGTGCCAAATCCACGACGCACGAGGAATTATTTTTGGACATGAAGTCCAGCTTCTCGATTGTTGCCCTCCTGTTGGTGCTGCACCAGGGACTGGCGAACGAATGCTATCGCGACGCCGAGTCTTCGGCAACAACCGATATTAATATTGACGTCTGCGGAGGAATCAAACAGACCCCCAGTACCAGTCGACAGGAGACGGTCGTTGCAAATTTTACAGCAGGACTTCTCCCTAGTTCTACGGGGATAGAGGAAATCTCATCCAAAAAAGGGGTCCCCACGGTCCAGAGCTCTAACTTTTTCCCTGAAGTAGCTTCTCGCACAGAGAGCCAAGTTCTGGATCGAGAAATCAAGGCCGGAATCATCTGCCTTCAAGCTGTGGACACCAGCTGCAAAGCATTCGCCATTCTTGATATTCTAGATATCACTGGCACTTGTGGTGGAACTCTGAGCGCTGATTGCAAGGTTGGTACCCAGTGGCTTACCTGTGTAAATTCTTGCCAGCGTGCATCCTTTGTGCTTGGTCGACAAATGTAATAACAATGCCAGCTGTTTCTGAACATTTCCATGTGTATTTGCTCAGGCTGTAACCGAGTCCATCAGAGAATTCAGGGCGGCATTCAACAGTCTAGAACTACGTTGTGGATTCGCTCATTAAATGGATGTAATGACGAGTTCGGATCCGCCATTCACACCCACGGATCCGGTTCCAAAACAATGGTACCGGCTCGTCTTGGGACACCCGGTACCGGTCCCTTCGGATCAGGTACCAGGATTAGCGCCGCGCGAAGCGCGGCGCGAAATTTTTTGAGTCACATTAGTCATCATCACAAGTTTCTGTCGTGACAGACTGATTCGAAACGAACTGTGGAACAGTCTAACAGATTCTGGCGGCTATTCTTGCTTGGGCGGAGTTGATTCGGACGGTTTGCTGAAATCGTTAGACTATCGGGCGTCGCCAGACGTTAGATTGTTTCCCGATGGTTCGCAGGACAAAGTGGGTAACTTTTTCGTTGTGTGACGTCGTCGAGCTTGTTTCGATCAATTTTCATGCTGCAGAACAACTTCGCTTGATCGTAACGTCCTCGACGACATCACACGACATCACACAACAGTATAGAAAACGGAAAGTTAGTCTCGCAGTCACGCCCCCATCACGACAACGTCGTTACTTTGAGGCCGAATCGTCGAGACGTCGTTAAGGACGTCAATATCAATTTTCGCAGACAGTTGCAGAACTCTCTCGTTCGAAATAAAGACGTCGGCTTCGGTCGCCAAGAGAACGTGGGCAGTCTAGAAAGACTGTAAAGAAAAAAATGAAACCGACTCAGAGTGTCCCACACTCCACAGA
The DNA here is from genome assembly GCA_030272585.1 of Bryopsis sp. KO-2023. NCBI lineage: Eukaryota > Viridiplantae > Chlorophyta > Ulvophyceae > Bryopsidales > Bryopsidaceae > Bryopsis > Bryopsis sp. KO-2023. The sequence goes on along the minus strand of BSYQ01000004.1, from coordinate 2,341,860 downwards.
CTGCAGAGGAAAAAAGCGGCTTGTGTCGTGAGAGAAGTGTGAGAGAGAAACGATGAATTCAGTTGCGGTTGCGTGACCATCACGACAGTGTCCTCATGTGACGTCTCTTTTTTCGCTGTGTGGCGTTTTCGAGTACGTTTGCAGCGCATGGTTATTATTTTTCTTAATTGACGAATAAGTTTTTAATTCTTCATTTCAGAGTTCCATTCTTTTTCATGCATTTTAATTGTCCTTTGTACTTCCTCTTTTTTTTCATGTAGTGCATGCATCAAGAGCAACAAAGATGCGATAGCATACCTGCAGCAACATCATGTTGAGCCCAAGGGTAAGAATTGTTGCGGTTTCCAGGATTCGAACCTGGTTAACAACCATTAACCGCGAAGCTATAATATTTTTTCATATATGAATTTTTTTATTCATTCTTATTTTTAGATGTTCATCAATTCCTGACCAAACGTGGGTTGAAAAAAAACGGGGAGTACGGCTTGCAAATCAAAGTGAAAGGTAAAAAAAAAAAAATCACCTACCTAACCTTGCTGGCCAACGTGCATGCCGTCCACGGAGAGCCCTGGAGGTTCATCGAACCTCTTTTTGGCTCAACATGGGACTTGCCGCGTGTGGAGAAAAAACTGCGGGAAATTTGGGAATCTTCAGATTTACAATCCTTCATTGAAAGTAAGTAAAGATTTGATTTTCTTAATTTTAGAAGATAAAACAGAATTTCAGAATATGTTTAATTCCCCCCCCCCCACTTTTTTTTCCCTGTTTTAAACTGTAGAATAATCACATCATCCAGTTTTTCGTTTCGGAGTGGAAAATAAAAATGCATTCAGAATTCCCCCTCCCCCCCCCCCCCCAGCCACCCCCCAGCCACCCCCCAGCCACCCCCCAGCCGCCCCCCAGCCGCCCCCCAGCCGCCCCCCAGCCGCCCCCCAGTTTTTTTTTCTCTTCTCGAGGTTTCATCAATTTCCAATTCTCTTTGCATATATTGTACCTTTCTCTGCAGAAATCGGTGCACCTAATGATGAAATCCCTGACGAACCAACAACCGAAGGAATCATGGAAGACGAAGGAGAGCTGGTTGAAGCATCGACGATTCAGGAAATCTATTCAAAGAAGGACGAACCGAAGACGGTTGATGCACGTGGGGAAAAAGAGAAAAAAACAAAAAAACCAACCATGAATGTGAGAAAGAAATTTGCAGACATGTGCAAGCGAGCCTTAGAATCGAGAGATATCACTGAATTTTTGATCGCGATTGGGTTGAGTGAATCGATTGTTAAAAAATATACGGGACGGGATTTGGATACCGCTTGCGAAGGGCCTTCAACAACCCAACGCACCCTTCTTCACATCGAGAACATGATGACAGAGCAATCCCGAGCTACGCGGTGCACAGCATACATGGATTTGAATGCATATATGGTAATTGTAAACCTTTTTTTTTAAGGGGGGGGGGGGAGTATATGCAATTCTGTTCATTGGTATGCGTATTTGAATTTTTTTTCTCGTGTAGAAGGGAAAAAATTTATTTGATTCATTTTTCCTACTTTTGTTTTTTCTGCCTCTTTTCCCATTTCTCCCGTTTTTCCTGTTTTTCCCATCCCGCCTATTTTCCCATCTCCTTGTTCCCTACCCTACCCTTCTTTCTTTCATTTATTTTCTTCCTGTTCCCTGTTTTTAGATATTTTCTCTAACTCACTTGCAATCGGGCTGGCTGGCTGGCGGGCTGGCTGGCTGGCTGGACAGTCTGAAACACATGCAAAAGGTTTAGGAATTCTGTTGACAATAATGATAGTTATATTTATTGTTGTTAATGCAGTTATGGTTAAGAATAAAAGAAAACCGGGGAGATGAAGGACCTTTCATCGTCGAAAATGGGCTGGGATTAATGTACATTTACGAGTACGATAGTGGTGTCGTTCGTCTAGATGGCAATCAGCCGTTCTTTCCAGAAACTTTTCAAGGGAGGGCATGGGAAAAGTACGAATTGGGGAACGATGCTTTTAGCGCACTTGAGGTGGGACGGATGGAAAAAATGATTTCCAATCTTACCTTTTTCCAAACCATGCAACATGATTTGTTGCAAATCCCGGTGGTGATGAAGTTTTCGACATATCCCTCGCTGGTGGCTTGCTTACGAGCGAAAGACAAACAAGCACCTGAGAAAAAGAAAAAGGTAAGAAAGAAAAAAATAAAAATAAACAGATGCTTAGCGTTTTTTCTGGATATTTTCGAACTCGTGTCTTTGTTTTTCCTATAACACATTTTATTTTTATATATACTACTTTTCAATTCAATATTTATATATATATTATATATATAGCCTATAACACATTTTCGTGAACGGGCTGCACTCGGCCGTTTGGATTTGTGTAAACTACTTTCAATTCAACATCTGTATATATACATACACAAAAAAAAACAGGAAAAAAGAATAAAAAATAGGCTGCACGAACACTCTCTTACTTTTTTTTTCTCCTTCTTCGTCTTTTGAATAGGACAATATCAATCCACAGACATCCAACTGAAATATATAGAAAAAAATATTTTCGACAATTTTATACTCAAGAAAACCTTGAAACAAATGAATGGGATTAACTGAGAAATTCTTTTTTATTCCACCAAGGGAATTCAAAGATCGCCAGGAAACGGTTCCACTAGCACCCGGGATTAATTTGTTGATAAAAAAAAATCTTCAATCCCGCGAATGGCTCAGACTTGCTTGTACTTCACCTCACCGGGCACGTGTTCCTCTACGATACCGAGCGATGTCAATGTCCCAGACTTTTAGCGTCTCCAGATTTGGAGACAGTAAGATCTGGGACATAGCTGATCTCTTCCCATTGTCATACCCGGTGAAGGAAGGACATCAAGACATAAGGGTGTTGTACTGCGTTCAACAGACCCATAAAACACGCTCCGTAAGAAAGAGAAAAATAATATAAAATTCAACAATTAAAATCATTTTTTTTTTAATCAAGCACTCTCAACCAGCCTTGGTGCCAGTTTTTTTTTCTCCTCCTGTTGAGTGGTATAAGATTATTAAAGAACACACATATTCATGATCGTAGAGTTTGACGTTTACAGGATTCCCGACCTGCTGACTGGGCAGTCCTTCCGCGTCATCGTGATCCTCTTCAATGCCCAATTGGATCAATTGGACTGTGGCTGGCATTCCGGAATCTTGTGCTCCTTGAACCATTTCCCCCGCTCGACAAACACAAGCGGGAGTGGTGCGTCCTAATCAACAAATAATAGATTAGCCGACATCAGCCCAAAAGTTTGTTTCCACCATTCTCAACCACAACCAGAATATCTAGGTAGAAATATCCGTCTTTCTTTCTGTAGAAAAACTCCTACCACAGAAAGACGTTCTATTTATGCACAATATTTCAAAATCAAATCCCACTCACTCAAAATATTTTGCTCTCATTCAGCCCCCTTTTTTTTTTCAAATTCATAATCTTTCTCCGCCCCTCCCCCCCCTATCCATTATAAAAAAACACACAGCCCAGTAAATTTCCAGACTAATAAGTAAGCCATCAATATTTTTCCTGTGTTTTTTTCTTTTCTTGACACATTTCTGGATAGATTGTCAACAATCAGTGCTGCAAGTGCCCCCTGCATCAAAGAGACACATGACCTAGAGAATTTCCAGACTAATAATTGATCCATTAATACTTTTCTTCTCTTTTTTTCCTTTCGACACATTTCTGGAAAGATTGTCAGCAAATTAGTGCTGCAGGTGCCCCCCGCATCAAAGAAACACGTGACCTAGTGAATTTCCAGACTAATAATCAATATTTTTCCTATTATTTATTTATTTTTTATTTTTTCTGGACACATTTCTGGAAAGATTGTCAGCAAATCAGTGTTGCAAGTCCCCCCTCCCCTTCTCATAATTTTTCTGTCACATATTGATACTTGCCACTTTTCTCACACACTCCATTTCCCAGAAGTATTTCTCACGGAAAAAAAAAATATATATATACTTGAAATGTTCCCCTTTTTTTCCAGAAGGGGGGGATCTTCATATCATCTCTTTTCGACCCCCGACATACCCCTTTTTGTATGCTGCCAATGCTTGTGGGTGAATGAGGCCGAGACAAATCTGGAATTCTTTTGTTTTCACCTGAAGGTTAAAACACAATCAAAATCAGACGACGAACACAACAAACGATAAAATTTTATTCCTTAAGACAAATAAAATAAAAATAAGAGAAGATGCACACTCATGTAATATATATATATATAAATATATAATATAATATAACTATATTTATTCATCCGTGTATTTTTTCTGACATAATTTTCTTGTTTTTTTTCCTTACTTAGGTATAACATAAAATTATTCCCCACCCTAACTGGAAACACCCTCGGTTCGACAACATCGTATGATCACGTTAGTAAAAACCTACAAGCAACCGGGACGCATGCCGATCCTACCAACCACGATGATAGGAAAACTGGTGCAATGCTTGCAAGGTAATATATTATAAAAAAAAAAAAAAAAAAAAAAGGGAAGTGATACAAACATTTTTCACGATTCGATTCGATTTTTTTCTATTGCTTTTCTTACCTTTTCCAGATTGCACGGGGTGTCGATGCCGGAGCTTCAAAGCCTTGGCTTTTGGACAGAGGGGAAGAAGGGGGCCAGGGTATGTCACGAGGCATACGGTCGATTCCAGTTGGCGGATACGGTGGCTCGCCTCGCCGGGTTCCTCGACGGGGCTGAAGGGTACTTCATTGAGCGGGCAGCCTTGGACCCCCTCCAATCTTCTGATCCCCTTATCCATGCAATGGCGCACGCCCTCTTCCCGGAACTCGACGATCCAGGCTACGAACGCCGCGTGTATGAGGTGAAAAAAGAAAAAAAACAACAAAAAAAACAAAGTTAAAACAAAATAAAAACAAAATAAAATAATAAATAATAAAAAATAAAAAATAAATATATATAACCCTTTTACTTTGTAGAAAGGGGACGATAGCGCAGCGAGAGGAGCGTTGGAGGCACTACGTTACATCAGGGTGGTGTTTTGGCAAGACTTACCGAGCATTCATGACCTCTTTCCCGAGCTTCCAATATTCTCTTCGACGACTTTTCACATGGAGGCATTCCTGATCTGGAAAGAGACACAAAAAAAACATATTCGAAGGCTCCACGATATAAACAAGATTAAAACACAAGGGAAAGACCTTACGGCAAACGATTTGGGGGTTCTCCACAGAATCTCAGAAATCGAAACAAAAGTGGAAACAGGGCTAAGCGACATCTACGAAAAACTCACAGAACTTGCATCACAAAATGAAGAGCGGCTCCAAGCAAAGGAAGCAATGCCAAGCTAGGTTGCGGGCTGCAACCATTCACAATTTCAGGCTACCAATGAAGATGCCCCAGAGCCTCCACAAAATGATGTCCTAGATCGACCTCGCAAACTGCAAAAAAGGCCCACAGAATATCCGTACAAACAACTTCGAGGACTTGCAGGTAAGAATATTCTTCCTGAACTGTGGGTGTAGGATAAGCAAAGTATTAGTTTGAAAATGCAAAGAATATTCTTCCTGAACTGTGGGTACAGGATAAGCAAAATATTAGTCTGAAAATGCAAAAGTTCCATTGTTTTCATCCATTTCTGCATTATTTTACAGGTTATGACGACGTGAGGACTATATGGAAAGAGTGGTTTGAAGAGGGAGCAAACCTGGGTGGCGGATGCACAGGGCCTCCTCTTCAAATTGCCGAGAAGCAACGGGCTGATGGCGACTTTGGGTTCCCCACGAAAGGAGGTGTCAAGAAGGCTGTCCAAGATAGGGCTATCCTTGTGAACTTTGTCAAGAAATGTGCAGAGAAGATTTCAGGTCAGTCAGATTCCATTAAATTTATCTTTCATTTCAATCCAGTTTTGTTGTTTTTGTAAACATATATAATTGGTATATATATATATGTATACCAGCATATGTTGTCTATATTTTATTTTATTCTACAGTCTAGGGAATTGTTTTCAAACATTTCCATATGCAATCTGGCTGCAGGAACGCCTATGGACGATATATATATCTATATCTATATATATTTAAATTCACTGATTATTTCGCGTTTTCTCTTGACGGGGGGTATTCACAAAACATCTACTGCTCCCTCTGAGAGTTGAACTCAGGACCTCCCGCTTACAAAACGGGTGCTCCAACCAACTGAGCTAAAGGAGTTACGTTGAAATCCGTCTTCATTGTTTCGTATTTATTTTTTAACGGGGGGGAGGGGAGGGCAGCTCTGGAACATTACGTAGCACCAGAGTTTTTTTCCTCATCTGAGGTTCCGATGCCAGGTGCAATCTGGCCGCAGGAACATCCATGGACGACATATTTTCATCAGTATTTTTGCATTTTCTATTGGGAGGGGGCCTGAAACAGTCTAGAACTACGTATTCATGGTAATAAATATACCATGTGCAGCCGTATTTGTTTATGAGGTCTGAGAATGCTTATTAAGTGCTTACCTTCATTCCTTATGAAGTTGAGGATAAAGGGAATCCTTCTGATCCGTCGACATGAATCGATGCCATCCGCTCATTTTACTCAGAAAATAATTCATTTCGTCCTCGCCGGACCCCCGCTGTTTATTTCTTAACGGAGAAGCGTCTCGTTTTGAATCTTTTTTTTTGCTTGTAGAAGTCGAGCAAGTTCCCTACAACACAGGAGTTGAACGAGCTCTTACACGGGTGGAAACCTATAGAATTCGACTTGGGAGAGCAAAAAGAGAAACACAAAAAGGGAAAAAAATTGGTTTAAAATTCGATTTGAAGATTTCTCTACGAGGGCTTAGGGATGAGGTGAATGATGTTTCCAAAGGGAGGGTTGATGTACCTTACCTTACGCCAGGCTCCCCCGTGACGGTCTCCACCGATGCTCCGAAGGTTGCTCCGAACGATGCTCCGAACACCACAAACACAAACACCACACTTCAGCCAAGGAGAGAAAGGAATCGCAGTTTGGGAATTCTTCGGTCAATTAACTCTCCCTTGACAACGGACACATTGGCAACCACCGAGGGTATGCTCAATGATGTCGTCATTGATTTCGGGGTAAGTCGTGTAAGTTTGAGGGTGGCGATAGTCTGGAAATCCTTAAACAAATACACGGAAAAAGTGTAACAATGCATGAATGAAGTGAATACACATATATATTAAGCTTGAACACATGCCTCGCCTTTTTGTTTTTTGCAGTTGGCTCGTTTGAAGGGAGATAGGGTGGCGGTGTTGGGATGCTTGGCAGCTACCGTGGCACTCATGGAGGGCAACCCCAGTGGGCTGCGTGGGTGGGCTGCCCGGGCACGCTTGTCCTCGGCTCGGCTTGTTTTTCTTCCCCTGAACCACAACAATCATTGGTTCGTAAATTTCTGTGGATTTTCAGTGCCTGCAACGAAAGGGCCATTAAGAGGAAAAAAAAATCATTCGAATGACCCGTCATCACGAGAACTCAAGACTGTACAATAACTGTACAAAAAAGAAACAAGAAAACACAATTTCTGTCTTGCATAAAATTACTGATATTAAAACCACCCCCGGAGTTCAATCAAATGAACGAATGATTAAATTTCGTTCTGCGCCGTTCGTTATATCTACAGGATGCTCATTGTTCTCTCACCTTCCAATCGGCAGCTTCTGGTCATCGACTCCCTCGCCATCACGCCCCCCTTGCTCTTTGACAAAGCAGTCCGCTTGGGCCGGATGGTGGGTTCGCTCGCTTCGGAGGGGAATTGGTCCGTCGTGGCAGTGGACCAGGCTCGGGTCCAGGTGATTTGCTCAGTCCCGCTCTGATCTGGAAAAAGGCAAAACAAATTAAACATAATCCTTATCATTAACATTATTAAATATCGTAAGAGTAACTGTTTTTCCTGTCTAGGCTGATACTATCAGCTGTGGGGTGTACGTCTTGATTTTCGCGGAACGAATTCTGATGGATAAATATTTGATTCCATCACTTGAGGAGGTGCTCGAAGAAAGGAGGCGCTTGAAGAGAGAGATGTTGGCGAATGTAGTTCAAGAACCTACTGAAATGTGATATCATATGTAAAAGCTTCTTACCTTTAGAGGACCATGGCAGTTCCAACGGAACGAGACTGAACATCAGGTGGCAGCATACGGGGAGAGCCAGCCATTCCTTAGCGCAAGATTGGTTCACATGGTCACAAGCCTGGCAGGTTCCACAAACATAAATATCATCAAGATGCTGACTACCTTAGTATGAAATGTTTCTACGAAAAGCAAGCTTGGGAATATGTTTGTAAAAAAAGGTGCCTGATTTGAGAGCGAAGCCATAAGAGTCGGGCTGTTTTCATAGGGCAATGCATGAGGGCACAGTTTGATGATCAAATCAAACGTGTGTATAAAATTAGATGTATGCCTGACCAGTATGCCTGACCTCTGTCTTGAGCATGAATCAAATATCGCACTCGAAGCAATCCAGCTCGACCCCTTTCTTCAAATTGTCACCAGTGGGCAACGGGCACCCTCGTTTGATATCTGAAATCACCCAGCTCAACGGCCCATTCTCCATGTGCCTGAAGTTGAGCTGGCTATTGTCCACAGCAGTGTGGTTCAGCCCCATCCAGGAAGTCAACACGAGTTTTGCGCCCTCCTCCGCGTTTTATGGGATGCATGCGAACGTGTGCTGATCCAGCCATTGCTGCGCATGGCCAAAAAATGACACCAAGAAAAAAGGAAAACAAATCGGTGGGATCGCTCATTAGATACAGCAGACGGGTCGCACGAGGCGAAGCGAAACATTTTATTTATTTTGTTGAGGGGGGGGGGGGGGGGGGCATCCAAAGAAACTCACGACATGAAGGACATCTCAGAGATAGAGAAAGAGATGCCTCCGTCACCTGGATCCCTCATTCCAGAGCTTCATAAGTACGGGAACTGAAGGACATGCTGGTCTTTCATCGCCCTTTCTTTGCCTGGGGCGTTTGCTTGATCGCGACTCGCACCTGCTAAAAAAAATAAAACAGACCACACCTAACATCAGTGTAGTCTTTTCGAAGTGGAGAAAGATAAAGAACAGAAGAAAAAAAATAGGGGAAAGAGACGAGAAAAGGAAACAACATCCAGGGCAGTTGTCCCACGATGGCTGGGCGGGTTTTTTTTTCCTTTGTAACGCATCCAGAGCTTCTTGGCTGCTGAGGCCTTCCATCTTTGACGTAGTATTGTGGGAAACTGACGATGCAGCTTCTTCCAGGCTTGATGCTCAGCATGAACTCCCCATACAACGGTGAATAAACTCTTTTATAAGGGACCTCAAATCCTGCTTGAAGTGCCCTTGGAACCTTGAACAAAAAAGGAAAAGGAGGGTCATGCATGCGTTGGATTGAGGAATTTTGTCACTGGGTCGGTGAGATGTACTTCAGCCTGAGCAATCCAATATTGTGAAAAACATCGTTTCGCCTGTCCCTTAACTGGAAGATTCGTTCGACACTGAGGGGCTAACAGACCTGTCGTAACGTGAATTATTTCTTCCAGGTATATCTCCGGAGGAAGGATGCCGGCAACGTGCGACGCATAGATCATGTTGCCGTAAGGCTCCAGAGCGTTGTATCAATTTTCGGATGATGTGGACCCCTCCATCAACAAACTGTGGCGACAGATATCCAGCACAAAAGCCTGTGGATCCCTTATCAAGTTTCGGACTAAAATATTGCGATGTATCGATGTCAAACGTTGGTCGCATTTTGGGTCAGACACATTTTTGGTGACTTCAGCGTTGAATCTTTCGTCCAATTCCATGACGAAGTTTTCAAGCATGTATGAAGTTTTAAGTGGCAGCACCTGATCTGGGGGATCTGTTGACCACCATTGGATTCCCCACTCCAGCTTCCGGTTTTGTTGGACGTCAGACTATCCACTCTGGATTAACATTTCGCTCCAAAATCTACCGGAGTCCAGGGCCCCGAAATTTTGAGCCACGTTTTGGTCTTGTGCAGCTTTCATATGGGCCTTGCATTGGGCCTGATGGAAACACTCCACCATTGAAATCACATGCAATTTCGCTACCTTTCGAAATCACCACCACGGGACAGCACCAAAACTACGTGTATGCAACCCCCCCCCCCTTCCCTCCCTGTAGAACTTTTTGTTTTTGTTGTTCGATGGAACAAGATACCTACCTCCCAGTCACATCATCATCATCTTGGCCCATCGATTGTGCATGGTCTCCACCAAAACTTGGAGGAGATCCACAGCCATTTCATTGATGGCAGTATATCCCGAGCAAATTCCTCTCAACACGAAGCTGGGCGATGGTGTCAATCAGCCACATTTTCTTGGGTTCATATTGCTTCTCTCGGACGAATCGCTGTCGCACCATATTGGTTAAGCAGATCTGTTCTGCAACCACAGCTCCCTAATGACGAGAGCAACCACCAGTTGTCTAGAAATAGAGAAAAAAAAAGTTCTACTCCCTCCCTTCCACCCCCCACGAAAGAAGGAAAAACATTCCACTAAAAGTAAATATTTCATGCATACGAAATGCTTGCATCAGGCCTCCTTGACGGCCAAACATGCACCCACCGGCTTCAGAAAATGCTCTCCCACGAAGGCTCTCGATTGATCCCCCAAAGATTGCGTCTGCAAATGGTTGCCTGGCCCCACCGAAGCGCGCACCATCAGAGGCAACAGAATTTCCATCACAGAACGGAGTGCATTTTAACTGGTTGATTTCAGAAGCTCTGATTTAATTGAGGAAGCCTGGAGGACAACCGAACTTCAAGATGCTTGCCAGTGTCAAGAGAAGCACTTCAATGAAAGACAGCATTCTACGAGGACAGATGTCGCCATTCAATCTGCTCTCACCGGATAACGTGCCAGTTTTGCCAAGGCCTCAACAGCGAAAGCAGCGAAGATATATTTGGAGATCCTCCCCGGAACCAGGTCGGATGCTGACGGAGATGGCAGTCGCTCTGTTAAACCTGAGACCAACCGTTTCTTAGTCATTAGACAGACTCCGATTGCTGAGCACTTCGTATCATATTGTCTTTGATGGGGAAAAATAGGGCCACCATTTTTTTTTGTGCTGCAAATCGATCAATAGATGTCTAAAACTTGAAGCAACACAAGAAAATTCCTGGGTGTATGTTCTCCGTCGATACGAATGTGGGTGTTGCTCTCAAACTATCGAAACAGCATTGGGAAATTTTTGGTGCGTCGATGGCCCTGTTTCTCCCCGTCAAAGGGCGAAAGACAACCCCCCCCCCCCCTTCCCCCATGCTGCATTATGATTCTGCTTATCAGAGCGCTCCAGTGCATTCATCACTGCCAAATGCACCACAGAGGCCGTTTGCTTCCAGCGCATCTGCTCCACAATATCCCCCACCATTGATTCTGTGATGGAAGACATCCCGTTTGCCTAGTTGCTGGGGAGATGCCCCACACAGAGCAATCTGGACAGGTCTTGATCGGTGCATTGCAGCGCCGACGAGTAGTCCCTTCCCAAATCCAACAATTGCAACGCCTCTTGGGAATGCACAACGGCTTCCATCACCTATAATCGATGCAAAAAGAAGATAATAAACAAAGGAGCGGAACAGCGTGATGCTTGCCTCAATCTGGGCCGATACAACCAGAAAGCCATATTTGTCAAGACATTGAAGAACACTTCCTTCCAATTATGGTTTCTAAATAGACAAAAATGTGCGTTTGCAGGTGACCATTATTTGTAGATCCACCGTTAACCTACTTGGAACATTTCCACAGCCTCCTTAAACAAATTTCTTCGGCCATTCAGGGCCTGGACCCACAGGCCCGAATTCACGGTATCCATACCATGCCGAAGCCCTCTGATTTCCTCAAGAGTGTCCTCCATCGACATTCGCAGGCTCTCAAGAGATTCAGCATGCTCGAAGATGGAATCAGAGCGTGCAGCGATTTCATTCAGCAGTTTCCACGATGTCCTGGCGATTCTTTAAAAGAAAGAAAGAAGAAGAAACTAGAAAAATCAAGCCACCCTTTTGTTTGTTGTCCTAACACCCATCAGAAGTAATCGAAAGTAATCGTAAGTAGCTCTTTTCACTTCTTATCGTTGCGATGCTTCACACCAACACCACCCTCATCTTACACCAACTGCTCAGGCGATGGCCTTCTGCTAATAAGAGATGTGACTACATTCCTGATTGATTTATTGATTGAAAGTCCTGGAAGCCTACCACAACCTCCAGTTGATCCCACCAGGTATCCACTCTGAGTCTCGAGAGCCTCCAATGGGACCCTTCACCCTCTCATAAAATCCTCTTGGAAGTACCATGTTGGCACTTGTCTCAATGCTCAGGACAAGGGCACTGGGTCCACCTGAAGGCAGCGTGATCTTATAGTCATCGAACGAAATTCATTTCACAAGGTTGCATTTTTTCGAAAGAGGCCCCAAACTGCCAGAGCCAGGAGTTCAGGGAGGGATGAAGCCCTCCACCCAAAACTAAAATCATTTCTTTTTTTTTTCAAGTTCCTTTGAACAGTCTAGAATCATGGCCAAAAGAAAAAAAAAACATCAAAAAAAGGAATTCACAATACATGGGGGGCTGGATGTTGCAACCAGAAGAGCTTTCTATGTATAGAATTTATTTTTTTTGTTTTTTTGGGCTGGTGCTCGCCCACCTCTCTCCGCCACTCTTTTTTCGTGTTACCTCGTTACCTTAGACTGCCACCTTGTTCGGGTGACGAGACAGGCCGTCGTCCGTCAATCCTATTTCGTCGGCGCCTTGTTCTTTTCGAAAAGAGGCGAAGCGTGCAGAGAGTGTCTTCGACCAGGCAGATCAGCGGCGGAAGCCATGAGGTGAGGCACGGGGCGTCGGCGGCGCGCGCGGGGGTAGCGCCAAGGGCAAGGGGGGGTCCGAAAGGGGGGGTCGTGCGTTGGGGTGGTTCCGCCGCGTGAGCGTTGGCGAAACAAGGAGGGGGGGGGGATGCGCCGTACTATGCATGCTGCCGTACGCTCCCCCCGCCCGGATCGGACCCTGGTCCCGGCGCGGATCCGTACCGAAAGTTCCGTACCCCGTGCACGCCGATGACAAAGCCTGCGGAAGCTGGTGACAGATGTTGAATCACCTGAGAAAAATGGAGTGCTGGGCCCCGCTTCCAACGCCAATTCGCCGCGTAGGGGGTAGTCCGGCTGGTGCTTCTTGTTGCCCATCAACCGTGAAGAACTTTCGAACTTCGAGCGTCGCGCCGCTGCAATGTCGGGGACAAATGGTGTTGACCTCAGAGGGTTGGAGTTCAAAATAATCGTAAGTTTCAAAACCGAGGGCCGTTTGCGTAGCGTCCTGTTTCCTTTCACCTGTTTACTTTTCCCGTTTCGTGTGTGCAGGCTGGGTTCGCTCTCGAAAAGCGGGCGAATAATACAAATTCCTTGTGGGAAACCTGGGAAGAAGTAAGCAAAAAAGTAGGATATTCCCAATTTGATCTTTTGTCAAAAGCGTACTATCTTGCTGTCGACGGTGCGAGTATGGAACTGGATGGGGTTTTGAAAGATTTAGTGCGAGTATGGAACTGGATGGGGTTTTGAAAGATTTAACCAGACCTCCAAAAACCAACCAACCCAAAAAACAAAAACAGAAACGCTTCTGTGAGATTGGGCGGCCTGAAACGACCGGAGGAAGACAACTCAGAGGTGAAATCTGTTGCATATAGAACATAGGCAGCCTTTCCGCAAAAGAACAAACACACCGGACGGTGGTGCAAATTCCCCGCCAGGAACTAATCTCGAATTCTTAGAAAGGGGCTGGGCGTGCAAAGAGGTCAGCGGAGTGCGGAATAATTCATAGATTGGAGGCAATCCCCACAAAAGTGATGGCCAGGGTGCCTACAGGGAAGGGCAGGGAAAAAGAAGCCTCGATCGAAGCCAGGGATCTTTCCAACTGGGCTAAGAGGTCTTTTTCTTTCCCGATTCAGGTTTTGGTCAGTTGCGGAGCTTCAGAGCAGCACCTCGTTCCAATTCTGAAACGCCGATGCAAATTGCAGCAAGGCTTGGACATGTGGCTGTGATTGAGGTGAGTCGATGATCATGATTTTCTTTGTTTTCCTCTATTCCTCCTGACGTAGTCAACGTTCTCTAGACTTCCTCGAGTATTGCTGGGTTGGGTTGATGGCTTCAGATGAGGGGGGGGGGGGGAGGGGAAATTCGGGTGGATTAGCAAAAGAGATACCAAAAGAGAGTTGGGCAGATTATGGTTACCACTTTCCGAGGGGGTGTGTTGCTTTTCCCCATGGAGATTCATTAACAAGGGATACCTTGCATGGAACCAACAGACTGACAACCCCCCGACTCAACTGGAGGAGAGTGCAAAGAGATCATTAGCAAAAAGAAAAAGAAGAAATGAAAGCTGGGATGCTGTGGAAGGCGAGAAAATCGTGACTGATGAGGTTTTGACCTCTAGGCCGGATATTCTTTCCGAAGTAGAATTCACGAAGGATATCGAAATCAAGGTGGGCACCCAAAAGATGCTGCTGCCGGTGGCTGCCGTGCAAGATGTGCTGAAATCCAAAATGAGGGAAATGGTAGAAGAGGCAAGGGCAAAACATGGCTAGTTTTGAACATGGCTAGTTGATTCGATTACGAAGCAGTCCAATTTTTCTGCAAAAGAAAACAGTGTTAATCTTTTTTAATATAACATAGCTGAAGATTCCATATTATGCAAATGGAGAAACAGAAATGCAGAAACAAAAGACTCTCTTAATATTTTCTCAGGGTCAATGTCATATTTCAGAAAGAATATGGACCAGTGAGGTTATTTCTTACTTTGTTCTTGAGCTCTCGACCTCATTCTGCGGCAATTTTTTCAATTTGAATTTTATGTCAGCGGTGTACAGAAACTGCTTTCCCATGTCATGTGGCCACCACAGATTGTAAGGTTCTTTCACAACCACCTGAAAGTTTTTGAAGACACAAGAAGAACTTTAGGCTGCCCATACCCCCAATCAAAAATAAAAATTCAAAGCAATGCAATGCAAAACAGTCTGTAAATTATCAGTACAAGTTCTTAAAAATTGCGCGAAAATTTCCCAACAGTTCTGTGTACGTTTCTGTTATTGTTGAACAAGTCTCCTGTTGACTTGAAATTCAAAGAAAGGCTCATTAAGGCAACGAGAGAAAAGCATGAAACGAACCTCATCCATTTTGACGATCAGGGAATCCTGACCCTTCAATTCTACAGTGGGCACTGATGGTAGTGGACACAACATCATCGAATCCCTTCGCCATAAAATGAACGAAACCTATCCGGCGCTCACCCCGTTAACTGGGCAGCATCCAGGGGGCGAGCCACTGCCCGGGGTTTCCCTGTATGATGTCTCTGTGGAAACACGGGTCAGCAAAGGCAAAGGGGGTGTTCGGCAGTCGGATCGATCAGGGTTTCTTTTCACTCACAAGGGCTACAGTGGACCCGGCTTCTTGGATTTGTCACACTATGCCGTAATGGGGATGGAACGAAATGGTGTGAAGCCGAAGTTGACGGTGAATTGGATAGGCAAAGATGTGGCATTCTGGGAGGGTGCTCTGAAAAGCACGACGAAAGGCTTGGTTCCAAATCTGTTGCACCGCCAGGGCATTCCACAGCGACTGTGTGATGCTCTGTGTAGGGCTGCGAATGTCCCACTTGATCGGAGATTGTCTCAAATCAGAAAACTTGAAATGAAATCCTTGCTGGAGGTGCTGACTCGGTATGAGTTGCCCTCCGAGGGTCATCAAAGGTACAAGAAAGCGGAAGTCACTGGGGGCGGGGTGCCTTTATCTGAGTTAGACTGTTCAACGATGGAATCCAGAGGTTTGCCTGGGGTGTATTTGTGTGGCGAGATTGTGGATGTGTTAAGGAGGATAGGTGGGTTCAACTTTTATTGGGCATGGTTGTCAGGGCGACTCGCAGGATCGAGTTGCCGGAAATCACTGCTCTGAAATGCTCGTTATTGCAGGAATTGTTTTTGTATGATGGAAGGGGGGTTGGAAAGGTTTGTAGAATTCAAGGAATCGGGTTTCCTTGAGCCGCTCGGCTTCTATTGCGGAAAAAAATCAAGAAACTCGTCCAAAAAACAAACAGAATCAGAACTCTATATCTGAGCGAATGCGACCGCGACGCGACCGCTCGTCGGGCTTCAAGCCAAAGCAACAGAAGCGAACAAGGACGCTAGGGAAGCCGGAGCACGCGAAGCGGATGAGGCTGGACTCCATCCCACCACCGCCTCCACCACTACCTCCACCTCCACCACCGCCACCTCCGCCTCCACCACCACCTCCACCACCTCCCACCACGAGGGACTTGCTGGGCGGCACCAGCGACGACGAAATCAAGGTGTTTTTTTCGACAAACAAAATCTCTGAAGTTTCAACGGGGGAATTTTTTATTCCAGCGAAAAGAATCACCATGTGAGGATTGCAGGGAATGCAGGATTCTCTTCCAATCAGATTTTCCACTGATGACTAATCAATATCCATTGATTTTTACTTGTGCTAGGCGGCAATGCGCAGTGCTGAGGACGAGGCTGATGCGACCGCTGCTGCCGAAGCTGAGAAAGAGGCTGCAGCAGAACTGGCTGAATTCACTGCGGACCCGCCCCCTGTCTTGCAAGCAGATCGAAATGACCCAGAAAATGACTTGGAGAATGAGGCTGAGCCCGAAGAGTCGCCGAAACAAGCACCAGAGGCTGACACCCCCAGAAACACTGATCCTCCCCCTGCTGCCCCGGAGGTCGAAGCGACTGGGGATGATAATTCTGGCGAAAAGGGGGATGGTAGGAGGGGTGGGGAGCGGCAAGTGGAGGAAACTGTTCAGAAAGAACAAGAGGGAAATGGATCGGATGCTGGGGAAGATGAAGAGGGTTTTGGTGGATTGAACAAAGGGATGGTGGGGAGCGAAGAAATGGTCAAGCTGCTGGAGTCTTTCACGCCCATTGAAAAATTTGCCATCCAATCAATTGAGCAGGTGGGTGGAACCTAGACAGACACCCTGGAAAGTGCACCAACAAATCAATAGAAAACCCTGTTTGAAGGAATATGATATTGCTTGTTTCATGCAGACGGACAAGAATTTGGGTGTCTAAATGCTTGTATGGTAGTGATTTTTCTTTGATTTGACCAGATGGCTGGGACGGTGGATATCGAGGCTGCTGCTCATCAATTGGTTGCGGACGTTAATCAGGAAGAGTGGGAATTGGATGCAATTGAGGAGCAAAAAGAACAAGATGATCAAGAAATCGACATGGAAGATGAACTCTGGGTGGATGCGTGGGACAAGAAAGCCGCCACCGCAGAGTATAAAACGGAGGTGGAAGCCGCGCAGAAGGAGGCTGAAGAAGAGAGGAGAAGAATGGTGGGTTGCTGTTCTCCCTGTAAAGCAGGATTGTGTTGGATCACAGTGATTTTTAAATTGACCTTGATGAATTTCTTGATTTGAAATACCGTTTGGGGTTATTGAAGTGTTGGAGAAATCCCCACCATCCACAATTTTTAGCAGGGTTTTTGTAGGCTTTATGTGAGGATTGCAGGGAATACAGGATTTCCCTCCAAGCAGATTTTTCACTGATGACTAATCAATATCCATCGATGTTCACTTTTGCTAGGCGGCCTAGGCCCCACCAGAGGGTGTGCGGCGGAAGCGGCGGCCGTGGAGCGACGAGGAGACGTCGACGCTCTTGCGTGGGATCGAGCGGTGAGCGGCGTGTTATATATATATTAATATATATATATATTATTGCCGTTTCAGGTACGGCACCGGGAGGTGGATCAAAATCCATTCGGACTACCCAATATTCAAAAAGAAGGGTCGGTTGCGTTCTGACCTCCACGATAAGTGGAAAAACCTGGTCAACACAACGACTGAAAAAAAAAAGTGGAGGAGGGGATCGCAATTTGCTGCGAAGGTGGTAGAATTGCTTCAGCGGGGGGTGGGGGGAAAGATTTAGCATGAAAAAAAAAAAAAAAAAAAAAAAAAAAAAAAGGAACGCTTATAAAAGAGAGGGGAGGGTGGAGGAAAAAGAAAGGTATGATTTTGATTGCAATTCAAAAGAAAAAAAAAAGAGTCGATGCGAGTGTTTTTGTTCAGGGATTATTGATGCATGCGAAAGGTCCATGAATTAGAGAGAGGAAGTGACGAGGGAAAATATGGGGGGAAAATCTATTCTACCTTGTGTCAGATACTCAGCATGACTAAAGGTGCCGACATTGTTAATGATTTTTGCATCATTTTGAGTTAGCAATTATATCAATTTTTACCATTTTTTTTCCACGTCCCCAAGAGGGCACCAACCATAAAGAGGGTATGCTACAAAAAAAATTATGATGTTAAATTGGTCTGACTGGGGGACTGTGTTGCAGACAAAAAAAGGGAGGTGTATGGATTAAGTTTTTGGATTTGCTGTTTCTTTTTTTTATTTTCATAATTCTACGTGTTTTTTAAAAAAAGGGGGGAATGGGCCGATAGAAGAGAGAAGCAAGATATGGTCCAGAAGGAAAAGGGGGTAAAAAAAAGAGATGCTTTTTATGATGGGTGGCAAAAAAAGAACTGAAAAAACACATAATCATCTGCTGAATATTAAAAACATGGAGAAAAAAAGTGTGTAATATTGCCGATTGAACCCTGAAGCTGAAAAAAAAAATTAGAAGACTTCTTCGAAAAAGAAACTGGCTCATTATATGTTTTCTTTCTGTTTTTCCTGGTTGTCTGGTTTTTCATTTCTGGTTTTTCTGGGGTTTTCTGGGTTTTTTTCTGTTTTTTGGAGAAAAAATGTGGTGCGGTAGGTTGCCTTTTCGACAGTCACCATCACTTCGAATTCCACACAAGCACGAAATCCCAGCAATGATAGTTTTGCCGACATTGCCCGAGTTCATCGCTGCACAAGGTTTTGTCTTGTCTGCAGCCAGAGTTTTGTGAGGTTTTGTTCGTCGAAGAAAATTTCGTCGAGCACAGTTGAATTTTGGGTCTTTGTATGTCTGTGCTTTTTTTTTGGGGGGGGGGGGTCTTTCCCTCATTTTGATGTCATTTTCTTTCGATGGGATGATTGAATTTTGCAAGAAAGGAAAAGTGGTGAGAAGATTTTTTGTTTTTGTTTCGGGGCGGGTGGTTGATTTCGTGTCGGGCTGTTTTTAGGGTTCGGATCGCTTTATTTTCAGAAGAAAAAAAAATCCGGAACTGAACAAAGCAGGATTTCAGAGCGTTGATCTTCTCCACATTGGAGATCACTTTAGATAGTATGCTGAATTGCAGGGGGCGGTGGGGGTTCTCTGTGTCTTGCCAGTTAAAGATGGAAGAAAACTCCCCGAACGAACATACCCAGCGCTTTACTTGCTAGGCCCACAACTGGGGTCATGTGACTGTGCTGGGCGAACGACTTTTTTATACTGTTTTAGGATTGTGCTTTTGTTGATGACCTCCACTGTATATAAAGTGGATATTGATACTCCACAAGGCATACTCAAGTTTTTTTTTTGCTTTTATTGTGAACTTCAAAAAATATGTAGTTTTGATATTACTGTTTATCAGAGGCTTCTTCATTCCAAGAGTCCTTTTTTCGAAGGGTGTGAGGTTTGATCGATTGATAAAATGGCACTGAGACTATGATAAAACTAAAAGATGTAGTTGGATAAAACCAATTGACATTCGAAGACAGGTACAGCAATTTTGGTTGGTGGTTGTATGGGCCTATTTTACACATTTCTATGGTGGATGGCCTACATGGGGCTTCAGGTTCGATGTAACACATTGAAAACCCTGGACAATTGGACCCAAAGCTTAGCCAGTGAAAGTTGATCAATCGCAGAAGACTTGTGAGCTAGATTTCGTGCAATACCTGCTGGGGGTTGTCAGTCCGACTGAGCTCCAACACAAACACTACGATAGAAATCTCTCTATATATAGATCAGGGTCAGCCAGTTGGGTTTTCATCCCAATCCTTCAGGCCAAGGACGAAATGTAAACACAAAGATTGTGGAAGAACCAGAAAAGAAAGATTGTGCGACGGATAGAGAGCAAAAACCATGTGAAACATCAGTTCCAAACCCCGTGCTGACTTGCTTTTCAAGCATAATTGATCAACTGCAACTTCTACAGGTTGAAGAAACAAAAATACCCGTTCCAAGCTCATGATTTCCACCCCTTTTCGAAAAGGGGAATTCCCCATGTGACTGTAAGCTTTCATACATTCCTCATTTTCAATGTTCCCCTACTACAATGTGCCTCTCTCCCTCTCTGTACAACAAAGGTTCAACGAAGCATCCCCCCTCATGAGCACGGCAGGATCAACATCAAAAACAACAATCTCAAACAAAATGAACCCACACCAAGCAAAGGGAAAACTCCTTTGCGAATGAGAGCAAGTTCGACCTCGTCCATTTCCCTACCACTAAAGAGGTACGCTTTAAGCTTTCGTTGCCTGCCATAATAAGAGCGTCATTGAAATTTGAACAAAGAAGCACAAATCGACACTCTCACGAAAGAAGCCACCCAGAAGCTACGGGGCCAACGGGAGTGAAAATTTGCAGCGTGTCCTCGAATTCGTCAACGTCCATGTCTTCCCTACTCTTGAAAACGATTTCTCTGGTTTCCCAAGGAACAATGAGGAAAATGTTTTCGCTGAAAACACCCGCCACCGCTGATTCAAGCGCGACATGCGGCATCACAAGTTTCGCCCTGAGCACAAATTTCACCGTCCTTGCGTCCACTCGCGTGAAACCGCCAGCTTCGATCTCTGGCCGCTTCTCAAGTGTTGCATCTTTCCAGGGAACGAACATCACGATCGTTTCAGACTTGAGTTCTCGATGTTTCGCAAAAGACGACTCAGCAACGTCGAATGACGATTTTGAGACGTCTGTGGCGGCGGCGGCCGGGGGGGGGAGGTAGCGGTCGCCACGATATGGAGGAGGCAGTTGTGCTTCGTATAGGAGCTACCCACTGGAAAAAGATCGTCGAAAGGGAGAGATACCAGGGCGCGAGTCTCATCAGGCGGAGGTTTGTGGTTTCCTTGATCGTCTCAACGGGGCCGGTTGGTTCTCCTTCCAGAGGAATCACCTTGGCGTATGTTGAAGACAGGATCGACGAAATTCGTCAAATTCCGAGCAAATTCTGTACCACAAGAGTTGATCGTGCGTGCGATGGGAATGAATCGGCTTACCTTACCCTCCATGCTAACTTGGAGTTCGCTATTCACGTCGCTGGTCACGTGAATTTCCAGCGTCTGATTGGCTTTGTGGAGTCTGGTGGAGATTGCGAAGGGTGCAAAAAACTGACGAGCCACGTAATGCAGCAATTTCCACTGGCCCCCGTAATTGATCCCACTCCAGGAAGGACCTTGCCAAATGTCATTCAACTGTGGGGGGGGGGAACAGATGGAACATGTAAGACGACCCACAAAGAACTGCCCAGCGACTATTTTTTCCACATGAAGACTAAAACTAATTCAAAAAGAACACGGAACAATTTAGCAATCGATCCTCACTTGCCAGTACAAAGCTCCCCTTGTAAGTGCTTTGGGGTCGGACTTCAGGCTCCTCCAATATCGGACTGCTGTGTCGTAGCAAAGTGCTTGATGCAACTGGACGTTTAAAACAATATCAAAACTATTCTCAGCTTCTGTTTTCCCCGTTTCTGTTTCAGCAGCAAACATAACGATAATGCTATTTTTAGGAAAGCTTCCTTTGTATTTGCTGGGGGGGCACCGAAAACAGCATTTTTTTCTGATTGGGAACCATATTTGTTCTGCACATTTTACGAACACAGCAAAACCATTTTAGAGCGGAATGAGCGTGTCGTAAATTTGTCCCTCCAACCTGAGTCAAGTAAATCCAGTGCTTGAAAAGCAATTCCTGGCGTTTTGGATTTTCATCGGGATCTCTTGCCAACGGTAGAGTAAAATGTCTTTCCAACTGTGACAGCAATTCTTTGTTTCCATTTGGATGTCTTTGCCTGTCACAAAAGAACAAAGACTCAACTGTAAAAAGCAAAGAAAAAAATCCAGGGATCTTAATAATAGAAGAAAATGAAAATGAAGAAATGACTGAGGCGATGGCAGCAAACTAGGTCCAAGAGACCATCCAGGTCATATATCACATTCGCAGACTGGAACATATGCACCCAATACGTATGTCAGACCTGAATTCCGAAAGCTCCGAATCGTAGCTCCAGTCCTCAGGGCTGCTGACTGCTCGGTATGCCTCAAAAGAGGGAAAGCTTTGGAACCCAAACTCTGACACAAATTTGGCTTTTGGAAAAGTCGAATAGCTCAGCCCATCATTCACGTAGTCATAGAAATGAACGTCCCCATACTCTATGCAGTTTGTGTTGCCGTATCTTTTGACGTAGGGATCCTCTGATATCACACCATTGGAAGGACTGGTGTCGATATAAAGTACGTGTGGATCCACCTGATAGTCAAGAAAAAGAGCAGAAAAAAAGACTCACCCATTATTACCTACTCTTATTGGACAATTATGTATGTAATACAAAAAAAGGTACTGTGAGAAACAACCCAGGGTCCAGTATTTGAATCTGAATAATATCCTACAAAACATACTGTTGCTGTACACTTTTAACAGCACTTTTTTTGTGAGTTTTTTTATGATAGCTTACTTGCACAAAAAACGGTTTCGTGATTTTCAAAAAGTGTCCTTTCTTTCAAGCATTCTCTACGATGGCAATGGTTTCTTTTCTTTTTCCAATCCTTTTTTTTTTCGGTGGCCCCTTACTTTGTTCAAGGCTGCACCAACGGTGTCGACAAAAATCTTGTACAAATCTACAGCATATCGAATTCGATTGTCCCAGGTGACTTTGAACCAGTCCATTGAATTTTCGTTTTCATTGTTGCTTCCCAAAATTACGATGGACGGATGTGAGCCCAGTCTAAACGCTTGAAACGAAACCTCCTGTTCTATCTTTGAAAACCAAGCAAAACAAAATCAACATACAATGTCTCAATCAAATGGAGACTTGAAAAAACAAATTAAAATAAAATGTAGAGAAATAAAATGAAATAAAGTAATAATTGAAATAGGCAATAACGAGGAGAATTTACATTGGACGATCAAGAAGACAAATTCAGCCACTGGAACAAACAAAGGTTTGCTGTGCTATCCAATATTCTTTAAAAAACTTCTTTTTTTCTTTTTTTTTCCAAGCCTCTGCAGATTTTTTTTTTATGTGTATTTACAAAATGTGTTGAAACACAACAAATCTAAAAGAATCCAGTCTGACATGGGCCATACTTTATCGATGCTTACCTCCTTCAGGAACGGTTCATGTCTAGGATACATTCCACATGCAAACATGGCTTTTTGCCAAACCAACACCCCCAATTCATCACAGGCATCATAAAAAGCATGTGAAAAATAGTTTCCACCACCCCTGCAAAGAATAGGAAAGGCTCATGACTGGAGAATGGAAATTAACCAGTTATGGAACCCACATCGGCAATATTACCACAGTATGTCCCAAACTTGTTACATCGAGGCAATCGCCCCATGCAGCCCGTCCACTATGCAAATGAGTGATGTGGGCCTACCACAGTATGTGTCCATAAAATTGTCTGTAAAATTACTTAACTGTTTTCTTGAACCTGGAAAAATGCATAAAAGAATAAATAGAAGAATAGAAAAGAAGCACAAAAAAAACCCTGCGGAACTCACCACACTCTCAGCATATTCATGTTGGCTTCTCTAGCATCTGCTGTCATTTGTCGTATTTCATTCTCAGTGGGTTTTGAATGAATGATATCCATCGGAATGATGTTGGCTCCCTGGGCAAATATCGGCACTCCGTTCACGCGAAAATAGAACGATTCCCCAAATCAAAATTACATTCAAAAAATGAATGTACTTTTTAGCTTTCCAGCCTGCTTGAGTTCAATAAGAAATTCAACCAACCTTCCACTTCGTTTCCAAGGGACTGCCTGACAAGCTCCACATTGCAAAAGAGTGAATAGTGAATGAAAAGAAAAGACTGAATGTGGTAGCAGTAAAATGGTGAGAGGACACCTTTTCAATTAGACCCGTGCAGTAGCAAGAAAAGGGGTTCAAGGAAACCCGATTCCTTGAATTCTACAAACCTTTCCAACCCCCCTTCCATCATACAAAAACAATTCCTGCAATAACGAGCATTTCAGAGCAGTGATTTCCGGCAACTCGATCCTGCGAGTCGCCCTGACAACCATGCCCAATAAAAGTTGAACCCACCTATCCTCCTTAACACATCCACAATCTCGCCACACAAATACACCCCAGGCAAACCTCTGGATTCCATCGTTGAACAGTCTAACTCAGATAAAGGCACCCCGCCCCCAGTGACTTCCGCTTTCTTGTACCTTTGATGACCCTCGGAGGGCAACTCATACCGAGTCAGCACCTCCAGCAAGGATTTCATTTCAAGTTTTCTGATTTGAGACAATCTCCGATCAAGTGGGACATTCGCAGCCCTACACAGAGCATCACACAGTCGCTGTGGAATGCCCTGGCGGTGCAACAGATTTGGAACCAAGCCTTTCGTCGTGCTTTTCAGAGCACCCTCCCAGAATGCCACATCTTTGCCTATCCAATTCACCGTCAACTTCGGCTTCACACCATTTCGTTCCATCCCCATTACGGCATAGTGTGACAAATCCAAGAAGCCGGGTCCACTGTAGCCCTTGTGAGTGAAAAGAAACCCTGATCGATCCGACTGCCGAACACCCCCTTTGCCTTTGCTGACCCGTGTTTCCACAGAGACATCATACAGGGAAACCCCGGGCAGTGGCTCGCCCCCTGGATGCTGCCCAGTTAACGGGGTGAGCGCCGGATAGGTTTCGTTCATTTTATGGCGAAGGGATTCGATGATGTTGTGTCCACTACCATCAGTGCCCACTGTAGAATTGAAGGGTCAGGATTCCCTGATCGTCAAAATGGATGAGGTTCGTTTCATGCTTTTCTCTCGTTGCCTTAATGAGCCTTTCTTTGAATTTCAAGTCAACAGGAGACTTGTTCAACAATAACAGAAACGTACACAGAACTGTTGGGAAATTTTCGCGCAATTTTTAAGAACTTGTACTGATAATTTACAGACTGTTTTGCATTGCATTGCTTTGAATTTTTATTTTTGATTGGGGGTATGGGCAGCCTAAAGTTCTTCTTGTGTCTTCAAAAACTTTCAGGTGGTTGTGAAAGAACCTTACAATCTGTGGTGGCCACATGACATGGGAAAGCAGTTTCTGTACACCGCTGACATAAAATTCAAATTGAAAAAATTGCCGCAGAATGAGGTCGAGAGCTCAAGAACAAAGTAAGAAATAACCTCACTGGTCCATATTCTTTCTGAAATATGACATTGACCCTGAGAAAATATTAAGAGAGTCTTTTGTTTCTGCATTTCTGTTTCTCCATTTGCATAATATGGAATCTTCAGCTATGTTATATTAAAAAAGATTAACACTGTTTTCTTTTGCAGAAAAATTGGACTGCTTCGTAATCGAATCAACTAGCCATGTTCAAAACTAGCCATGTTTTGCCCTTGCCTCTTCTACCATTTCCCTCATTTTGGATTTCAGCACATCTTGCACGGCAGCCACCGGCAGCAGCATCTTTTGGGTGCCCACCTTGATTTCGATATCCTTCGTGAATTCTACTTCGGAAAGAATATCCGGCCTAGAGGTCAAAACCTCATCAGTCACGATTTTCTCGCCTTCCACAGCATCCCAGCTTTCATTTCTTCTTTTTCTTTTTGCTAATGATCTTTTTGCACTCTCCTCCAGTTGAGTCGGGGGGTTGTCAGTCTGTTGGTTCCATGCAAGGTATCCCTTGTTAATGAATCTCCATGGGGAAAAGCAACACACCCCCTCGGAAAGTGGTAACCATAATCTGCCCAACTCTCTTTTGGTATCTCTTTTGCTAATCCACCCGAATTTCCCCTCCCCCCCCCCCCCTCATCTGAAGCCATCAACCCAACCCAGCAATACTCGAGGAAGTCTAGAGAACGTTGACTACGTCAGGAGGAATAGAGGAAAACAAAGAAAATCATGATCATCGACTCACCTCAATCACAGCCACATGTCCAAGCCTTGCTGCAATTTGCATCGGCGTTTCAGAATTGGAACGAGGTGCTGCTCTGAAGCTCCGCAACTGACCAAAACCTGAATCGGGAAAGAAAAAGACCTCTTAGCCCAGTTGGAAAGATCCCTGGCTTCGATCGAGGCTTCTTTTTCCCTGCCCTTCCCTGTAGGCACCCTGGCCATCACTTTTGTGGGGATTGCCTCCAATCTATGAATTATTCCGCACTCCGCTGACCTCTTTGCACGCCCAGCCCCTTTCTAAGAATTCGAGATTAGTTCCTGGCGGGGAATTTGCACCACCGTCCGGTGTGTTTGTTCTTTTGCGGAAAGGCTGCCTATGTTCTATATGCAACAGATTTCACCTCTGAGTTGTCTTCCTCCGGTCGTTTCAGGCCGCCCAATCTCACAGAAGCGTTTCTGTTTTTGTTTTTTGGGTTGGTTGGTTTTTGGAGGTCTGGTTAAATCTTTCAAAACCCCATCCAGTTCCATACTCGCACTAAATCTTTCAAAACCCCATCCAGTTCCATACTCGCACCGTCGACAGCAAGATAGTACGCTTTTGACAAAAGATCAAATTGGGAATATCCTACTTTTTTGCTTACTTCTTCCCAGGTTTCCCACAAGGAATTTGTATTATTCGCCCGCTTTTCGAGAGCGAACCCAGCCTGCACACACGAAACGGGAAAAGTAAACAGGTGAAAGGAAACAGGACGCTACGCAAACGGCCCTCGGTTTTGAAACTTACGATTATTTTGAACTCCAACCCTCTGAGGTCAACACCATTTGTCCCCGACATTGCAGCGGCGCGACGCTCGAAGTTCGAAAGTTCTTCACGGTTGATGGGCAACAAGAAGCACCAGCCGGACTACCCCCTACGCGGCGAATTGGCGTTGGAAGCGGGGCCCAGCACTCCATTTTTCTCAGGTGATTCAACATCTGTCACCAGCTTCCGCAGGCTTTGTCATCGGCGTGCACGGGGTACGGAACTTTCGGTATGTGGTATGCTGATGGAGGTGCGTGTGACAGCGGTAAAGCAGAAGTGGCCGCCACAGCTGTTGCAAAAGCGATTGCCAAAGTCTGGGCTAACGCATTTGGCAAGCTCACCTGCGAGGCACAGGCTTCCTCTTGTGGATGGGATTTCCATCATGGCGAACATTGGTCTATTGCGTTCGCCGAAGCGATTGCACACGCCTCCGCCGAAGCTGGGGCTAGCACCGGCGTTAGTGTAGCGGGATTCTGCTTTGCTGATATTCGAGCTCTTTCCAAGGAAATTTCCGAGGCTGTCCTGGAGGCCCGTGCGGATCTTTGTGGTGCCCGTGGGACCACTGAGGACGTCAAGAATGCATTTGTGTCTACCGCCCAGAGTAGAATTGCGGTGGCCTTTGCCAGATCCACCGCCGAAGCTTGTTCCGCAGGTCAGTAAGGTTGAGTGCTTTCCAGTATTGAATACTCATCCCCACACCTCCTCGCAGTGGCAAGTTCCTTTATGGCGAATTTGCATGTGCATGTGCGCCATTTTTAGTCTTTTTCATGCATCATATTCTGCGAAATTCTTTGTTTGTGTCTCAAATGGAATGCAATCAATCGAGGTGGCTAATGTTTCCGTTGTTTTTCGTCCTTCCCAGATGAAGAACTGATTGCCTCGAGTGTGTGCAGCGATGTGCCCGACTCCGACGGGGAGGGTGACATCTTTGAAATAGGGGATCCTTGTGCAGGGGGTGCAGGGACCAAGGTTTGCCGCGGGCCTGGCAACGAGATGTGTTGCAATCGTGGATTTAGGAGATTCCTTTGCCCATGCCAAAGAAAAGGATGTGCTCATGGGCCCTGGTTAAGAAAGAGCGAATTCAATGTCCAAGGGAATAGACGGAGAACGTTTTCAGACCGAGAGGGGACTCTCTGCATCTGTCAGTGATTATCCATGGATGACTGTGTTCAGAGGAAGAGTGGGATCCAATCAGGGGTTCTCTTAGAGGAGAAAAAGACAATTCTAGTGGATTTTCTCCATGGCAGACTCTCAAACCAAAGCACAACATCACTCAGATTTTTTTTTTCCACAAGGGGAGTGGGGGGTTTTGATCATGGGGGAACAATCAGGATTCATAAAATTGATTTCCTTTCCTGCAGCAGGCAGGTCTGTTCACAACTGTCAAGTTTTAGTGAGGGATTTTTATTGAAGTTTTCACTGTCTAGTGTGTACGCTTCTTACACATACTAACCAGTCATTCAAGCATCAATTCACACATCAATTCTGACAAAATCCCTCCACACCGCCACCAGTCTTTACAATTTTTTTTTCTCTGTTTGATTATGAGCTAACCATCCATTACCACACATCCATTACGTTTTTTTCCGAGTGTTTTTTTCTTTTCTGTTTTTTTTTTGGTGACCAATCTTTTTTTTTTTTACCCACGAGAAGACACTAAACGAATTCTGAATAAAAAAACAAAAACAAAATGATTCGAATTGCAAGCCAAAAAAAAAAAAAGGGAGGGCAAACAAAAATATCTTCTCCACGACACGTCCGTTCCCAAATTGCAAAAACCCATCGGTATCTAATTTAAGATCTAAAATTTCTTTTTCCTCTCTTTTTTTTTCACCCTGAAGCCAGCATGGCCCAAAAAGAAAAAAAAACAAACCACAGTTGTTTGGGCAGCGACCCAACTGGTTGCAGAATGCTCCCGTTCGTTGTGAAATTTCATTTCTTGGCTTCCAGCAGATCTTCCTCCTTTTCTTCCTCTTCCTCCTTTTCTTCTTCTTCTTCTTCCTCATTGCCATTCAAAAAGTTATCGCTCATGGCAGCAGACAAGCTGTCGACGTTTTCGTACATGGCTCCATAGTCATGAATACGATTGAATCTCCAAAACGTGTCGGCTGAATGTTTTTTTCACAGCAGAAAGAATCAGGGTCGACTTCCTTTTGCTCTCTTTCGAAAAAGATTTTTTTTCTCACTCTTTTTTTTTCAACTATTTACCAAAGTGTTAAAAAAAAGCATTTTCTTAAAATATATATAGGAGAAAACATACATATACTAAAAACAAAGCATTTCTGAAAAATATATATAAGAAAAAATAATTAATAAATATATGTAGACATAAAAAAATGCAACAAAAAAGTATATATTTGTATTTTGCATTTTTTTAATTTTTTTTTACCCCAGGGAAATAGGGAGGAAATTTATTGATTTTTAGCCTATTAAACTTGAGAATTTCAAAACGCTTTGCTCAAGACAATGAAATCACTGGGTGCATGAAGGACCTGTCGATGTGATGATCTATAACAACACCTGTTTGGAACGAAAGAAAAAAAAAACTGAACTACCTTTCAGCTCGCCAAATTTCTCTCCGAATTCGACGGCAAAATCGTCGTAGAGCTGGTCAAGCTCCGACAGGCTGAAGTAATTCACAGGGAACTGCGAACTCAGCAGCATTCCCTCAGTCTGACGGGCTTCGTTTTTGGAAAGCAGGAAACCCATCGCCAGCACCACCACCTCTTCGGGCTCCGCACCGTACTCCTCGTAGTAATCTTTCCCTGAAAAAAAGAAAAAAAGAACAAAACAATAAAGAAACAAACATGTCCACCCAACCCCCAGTCCAACCATCACTACTAGTTTGGTTTAGCTTGAAAGAAAAAATGCATGAAATTCTCTGTTGAACATCTCCAATATATATATATAGCTGGGCACTCACTTCAACGTTTGAAACCATACTTGTTTGTACAGAGATCACTTTCGTTTTTGTTTCCGCTTAATTCTATTACTAAGGAGAAAAACAACAAGATGAAAAAAACAAACAATTTGATACTTTGTTCCACTTTCGATGTTTCTCCACATCCTCTTGACCAAGAAAGCCTGAAACACCTGTCTGAAGTTTCCCTGAATATCGCAATCTCCATATCGGATTTTCCTTTTAAACAAACAGCTGGACTTTACCAACGATGACCCTGTGCGTTGTGTCTTCAGAATCGAACGACACCGTGATGTCGAACATGTGGCCCCCGTTTGTTTCGAAAGAGGAGGAAAAATACACCGAGAATTCCTCCTCCTCCCCATTCACCACCACAGTGGACGTTCGACTGGCTTTCAAGATGACATCCCTTGCGGCTTGTCGCTCCGCCAGCGCTTCCTTCGTCAGCTTTGCGGTCGGCAGGAAATCCACCTTGTAAAAACCACAACCCACTTTTTTGCTGACTACACACCATCGCTCAGAGGACTTGATCGACTGTGGCGGACCGGATTGACACAGATCCCCATGTCAATTTTTTTTCTTCTTTTATTTAATTTTCTTTTGCTATATTTTAATTCTTTTAAAAAATAATCATTACTTGTAATTTTTCATCTTCTTCTCTTTTTTTCAGGTTTTATTTATTTATTTACTTTTTATTTTTATTTTTTTTTTGGGGGGGGGCAGATATGGCATACAGGGGGTCGGTAGACGAAATCAAGCATCACCTTTCCTTCAGCAATTTTTGCTGGATCGGCGATGAAGTCCTCTTTGCATCCCCTCAACCGGATTTCCTCCAGCAAGCTTTTGACTTTCTCTTCGGCGGCGGCAGCCTTGGCTCTGGCACTGATCGCATCCGAATCAACGGGCTCTTGCCAAGCAGCTCGTTCCAATGCCACTGCAGAGAATTGAAAAGTGTAAAATTCAGGAATTTTATCAAGCAAAGAGACATAGTTGGTGGATTTATTGACACTTCCTTGGTCGATTCTTCATTTTCCGGATTAAACCTATTCTATCTTGGAGGGTGCAACTTGATAATGTGATCCTTTTCTTTTCTGGAACAAAAAAAACGTTGAAACAACTTTTAATTCACGGGTGCTCTTCACCTTACTCTCTCTCTTTTTTTTTTTTTTCCCTTATTTATTTCTTGGTGTTTCGAACAGGGATATTATCGCGATTGACATGGCATATTCTATTGGTAAATGATGGTAAAAACGTAACCATCATTTTCATTTTCTTACGTTTGTTTCCTGGAGGAGGGCCCGCCACTTCTTCGAACCAGTTTTGACGAATCTCCAACATCTCTTGTTGGTTGAGTTCCTTCAAATTACATGCCCTCCAAAAAAAAAAAAGATTTCCCCCTTTTAGAAAAGAAAAACAGAATCAACCACATTCCGCTATATTTTTCGTAAATTGCACCCCCCACAGAAAAAGAAAAACAAAAAATAACGAAAGTGATCATCAACTCACTTGTAGTAATATGCCTTATCTGGTCGTCGTGTGAAAACGGTTTTCAGGGAAGAATCCAGCTCTTTGGAAAATCCGATGTACTGCAATTTCTTGCCATCGTCGAAAATAGCGAACACGGACGCCTCGGTGCCTTCCTCCACATCTGGGCTGACATAACCCTGCACATCATTCAAAACAGTAAAAAAAAATCCTTCCCTTTCCAGACGACAGATGCTTTCCAGCTCATTTCAGAGAGAAATCTCAACCATCCACTCTGCCAAGAAATCAGTGCACCAGAATTGGAATCAAAATAAAAAATTGCTCGAAGAAAAATGGCACATCAAAACGATTCTTCATGAATAGAGCTCTGGTTTATCGCTCAAAACACATTTGATGTTTCTCTCTCTCTCTCTTTTTTTTATTTTTTTAAAATAAAAAGACAACAGCTACTCACATCTGGGTTCAAAATGGTAAAAAGGGGCAGTTCAGACAGAGTTTGAGAAGCTAAGCAAGGCGGAGAAAGCCTTCTGGGCAGGGTGCGCTTCAAGCCAAATCTCTGATGGGTTTTCCCAACAAATGATGGAGCGTGTGCAGTTGCCCTCAGAGCAACCGGCCGAGGTGCAACACATCGACCCATCTCGCCAAAACTTCTCCTAGCAATAGTACGACTCGGGCATTAGGTTGGGTGTGCAGTTGTTGAATAACATAGAAAATCAGCTGGAATATCATCCTTTGATCCTCTTCTTTTTTTGACGGGAAAGAAACGCCCAGTGCATTGAGACTGACGATCTAATGCAGCCCATCTATCCAGCCATTGAGTGTCAAGCTTTCGATTTCTATTTTTATCATTACTCTAGGGTGGCAAAAAAAAAAATCCAAAAGTTGCCAGAAAACATCACACAGATTTCAAGTGATAGATCTATCAACCCCACATCCACCCCCCCAGTTTCGAGACAGCTTCGCCAGCTCAGCAGAACAGTTCACATTACACGAAACAAAACAGGCCGTTCCCCGCGTGGATGGGACAGAAAGAGAGTAATCGCACCCGAGCATGGCGGAAGATCTACCCTGTGAAACAGAGGAAGTGGGGGGGATGATACGGGTAAACGCGATTTCGGAACTGGAGAGTGGCAACTGGTTGGGTTGGCGAGCATCAAATCTGTTGTGAGGGGTGACGGGACTGTTCCGTGGATCCGGATGTCGATTTGGTTTAGAGATGAGATGAATGCTTTCCACATTGGAAGGGTGTGGAATGTTGTGAATCGATTTTTTTCAAGAGTCTGGATCTGGAAGAAGTGGGTTGGAATTTCGATCCAACAGCTCCCTGTTGGACCCATTCGATTTACAGCACATCCTGCATAAATCATTAGCATTTTCACACATACACATACCCTCTTTCCTTTTGTATATATATAGATATAAAAATCCTGCATTGATCTGGTGTTGGGGTGAAAAAAAAAAATGGGGAACGATTACGCCGCCAGAAAATCTGCCAAAAAGAGACGGAGTGGTGGGGGCAAGTCTGGTTCGGTCGATTTTTTCGCGGACGATGCGCCTCGTGGAAAGAAGGAGCGCCCAAAGAGGGCGAAAGTCAGACGTCTGTGCAGGGGCCACTGTTTTCAAGAGCCCGTGGTGAAAGCGGAAGACAAGCTGTGGCCTGTGGAAGAAATGGTGGAGGGCGCCGAGAGCAAGGGGCCCAAGCGATCGGATCTCCCCATCGTTATTCCTGTGAGTTGAACATAATTGAGTGTTTGGTTAGGATTCACATGGTGGTGGAAGTATGATGCTTCACATTTAGATTACTCAAAATTTGAAAAACAGGGGGGGGAGCTTTTGTGATAGAGATGTGCTGCTCTTTACTTTTTGAATCATACAAATAGATTTCTCAGTTTTCAATCAGGGTAGGCAACATTTTTCTAAACTCCATCACTTTTGTTAATAATAATGATAATAACATTCTTTTATTTTATTTTATTTTATTTTATTTTATTTTTATTTATTTATTTATTTTTATTTATTATTATTATTTTTTTTTGGGGGGGGGTTGCACAAGTGAATGGTCATGTTGCAACTGTTTCGCACTTTTCGAGCTTTGGGAATTTTTTTATTTTTCAGGGCACCGTGATGCGGAAAGAGCCAGAAGAATCTGAGGAGAAGCCACGGAAAAGGAGGAGAACGCGAAAATCAAGTCAGAGCTTCAACTTGTCGACAGATATTAATTTGAGAACTGCAAAAGAGCACAAGGACGATGCTGAGGAGAAATCCGAAAGCACTCCTGTCGAGCATCTTCCTTCTGCTGCACTCAAGGAGTTTCCTGATGCAATTCAGAGGTGGAATAATAAGAATATGTTTTTTTTTTTTTATTAATATAATGTTATTTATCTTAATATAATAATGAGATTCCAGATCAAAATATTCAGAGGAACTTGTAGCATGTTGTGAATCCTCAATATTGAAATTTGGGGTTTTGAGGGTCCTTGCTCAGAATTCTTGTCATGCAAGGGAAAAAAAGAGTGAGAAAACTGTGAGTGAGATTGTGTGATGTAATTGTCGACTTCCTTTTTCTTTCAACCATTCATTGTTTTTTTTTTTAATTTCAAACAGTTCACACAATTAGGCAGAAAGGAAAACTCTCTGTTTTTTTTTGAGATTTTTGGTGAATTTTATGGAAAAAAATTAGGTACATGGCCCACATGCGATTCATCGAGCCCACTCCAGTGCAGGAAGGCTGCTGGCCAGTTTGCTTGGAGGGAAAAGATATGCAAGGCGTTGCTGAGCCGGGCAGCGGCAAAACGTTGGCCTTTCTCCTGCCGGCTGCAGTGAAGATGACTGCCTTGGTACTATTATTCTCCCCTTTCGATTTTGCTCAATCTTCTGTGTTGCAAAAAATGAAACCCAAGTATGAGGGGGTTTATTTATTCAAGAGAAGGAGCAAAAGTTCACCAGCGTGCAACAGTGCCTTCAATCTGTGAAGTTTTGCACCCTCCCACCCCCTTTTTTTCGGGCAGAAAAATGCAAAAAATTAGTTGGGGGGGACTGGCAGCTGCCAGAAATTATGGCATAACCTCGGTAGCCGCTTTTTTTGTGACAGTGGGATGGTGTTTTCTTTCTAATTTTCCTGAAAAGCGACCTTCTGTGTCATCAGATGGCCTCCATGAATTCTGGCTCGTGTTTGTGGACTCTGATCATTGCTCCTACTCGGGAGCTGGTCAGTCAAATCGCCGTCGATTGTCGCCCCATGTACAAGCTATTTGGGCTTCGGACTGCTTTCATATTCGGAGGTGTCGAAAAAGAAAGACAGGTGAGACTTGGTCGACATGCTTGGACCACACTTCATGGATTGGTGTAAAATGGCAAGCCTTTGTGGGAAGCATCGTTTCGTTCGACCTGACTCGTTTCCTTGTTTTGAAAAATTCGGCTTTTGGCAGATCGAGAGCCTTCAAGGAAATCCACATATTGTAATTGGAACGCCGGGGCGCCTTCTGGAGCTGGTCAATGATGGCCACGTCAATCTGGGTAGGTTTTTCTGTCGTAAGAAACGAGTCTGTCAAGTCGTTTTTCTTCATTTTTTCTTCTAAAGTTTTATTCAGTCTAAAAGTGGCTTGAAAAAAGTGAAGTGCTTTTTTCGGGCATGTTCCGGTTCTTGCGGGCGTAAAGGAGCGATGGTCTGATTCGACATATTTGCAAGGACGGTGGAGGGTCAATCTTGAATTGGATATGAGGCTTTGTCTTGTTGATTTTCCTGAGTCGAAGAATGGGGAAGGAACCAAAAGGGTGATTTGTTTTGATGTTATTCTGTGCTTTTTCCGCCCCAACCCCTGCAGGGTCAGTTCAATACGTGGCATTGGATGAGGCTGACAAGCTGCTTTCACCCGGAATGCTGGAGCAATGCGAAGAAATTCGATCGCATTTACCAAAAAAAGGCAGTGATCGACCTCAAGTAAGCCTCAAGAAGAATTTGACCAAGCATCGAACTGGTGCCGATCAGCTGGTCCATTTTTGCTCGTTTTCAAGAATGTGAAAAATACGGAGCATTTTAATTTCGAAAGCCATGTCTGAATACCCTGGACACGTAGCTATCCGTTTCAAACATCGAATTCAGAACAACCCACCAAAAAAAAAATCCGATCAAAAAAAATTACATAAATTCACGAAAACTCCGAACCCTAGCAAAATGCAAACTTCAATCTGCTTTTATCGATTTGCACCATTTTCCTGATGCTCACTTCCAGGTCGTTTTCTTCTCGGCCACAATGCCAGAAAGCGTTTCGGGGGCTGCAAAGGCCTGGATGAAAAAACCCACGAAATTGGAATTTCATCCTTCGGCCAAGTCTGTCAGCCGAACGATCACTCAGGTGGTGCATGTGTGTGCGGAGCACAAGAAGCCAGGGAAGCTTCTGAAACATTTGGAGCAGATCAACGAAAAATGCAAGGATGCCAGACAACGTCCAAGAATTCTCATTTTTGCAAACACCGTGAAGGTGAACCAATAAAAAAATAGAAAAAAAGTTGGACAAAAGCTTGCAAAATCACCCCTGTTTTGAACAAGCGGGCAAACTATTTCATATGGGTTAAGCTGTGCTCACTCATTCACTCTTTTTTCTTCCCCAAAGATAATGCCCTTATTGTGGATATGCGTTCACCCTTCACAGGATTTCTGTATGTGTTGCTCAGAGAATTCTCAGTCAGACATCCCCACTGTAGGGTCCTGTGCTTATGTTGTTTTTTTTTACATTTTTTGCCACCCCTGTTGTTAGGCAGTGAGATTCCTGGAAACCACCCTCAAGGAGGCAGAATACAAAGTTGCGATGCTCCATGGGAAGCGGTCCCAGACGGAGCGAGAACAAGCCATGTCTAATTTCAAAGCGGGAAAATCTCAGGTCCTCGTAGCCACCGACGTGGCAGCCAGAGGACTGCACATCAGGAATTTGCCATACATCGTCAACTACGATTTCCCCAGCCGGATAGAAACGTACATCCATCGAGTGGGGCGAACCGGGAGGTTGGCTGCTTACGGACATGCATACAGTTTCTTCACTAGAAATCTGGTGTGTGTTGGGGAAAAATGTGGTTTTTGTTTTCAAGGTTTGATTCGGTGGGATTTAGGTTTTTGATGAATTCCCCCACAGGGACTGGAGTAGCACACAAAACATGACTGGGTTTAGGGTTGCTTCATTTTGTTCACTCACAAGGAAGGTTTGCAAGCAAGCATATTATGTACTGAGGCTGGGCTGCTGGGTGTCAGGCGAAACTGACTCCGGACCTCATCGAGCTGCTGGAGCACCACGAGCAGGTGGTTGACCCCAACCTGGTGCGATTGTCAGAAGCCTTCGAGATGGCAGACAAAGTGATGAAAGAAATGGAACAGGCGGAAGAGGAAGACGACTCTTTGGAGGAGATTTTCACAGAGGACGAGGAAGAAATGGAGGAAGAAGTGGCCCAGAAAGAAGATCCTGGTGAGGCTTGGAATCCGGAATTTGTTTACACTTGATTAGGTCGCTATGGCGGTACACCTAGGACCTGTTTTAAGTCTCAATCAATGAGCTGTTCATGAGATGCAGTTTGTGAGGCTGGGGACTTTGCTTGTTCTTTGTCTGGATAATGGGCTGCGCTTCATAAAAGGGGCATTGGTGAAAAGTTTGGATGGACGATATTTTCAGCATCAATGTGTATTGGGGGGTGCATATACAATTTGTTCCGTTTTCTTCGTTTTCGGGAGCAT
Source organism: Bryopsis sp. KO-2023 (assembly GCA_030272585.1). NCBI lineage: Eukaryota > Viridiplantae > Chlorophyta > Ulvophyceae > Bryopsidales > Bryopsidaceae > Bryopsis > Bryopsis sp. KO-2023. The sequence continues at coordinate 2,304,934 of BSYQ01000004.1, read as the reverse complement.
ACCCTCTTTTTTCTTTGTCATTTTGGGTGAGCTGTTGAGGGGTGTTTGTCGTGGTTTTGTTGCGGCTGAAGTTTCGAAGGAGGAAGATGAGCTGCTGGAACACATGGCCTCAGCGGTTTTGAAACCGGGGTCCACCAGGAAAGAAGACAAGAAGAAGAAGGGCAGGAGGCATGGCCTGCTGAAAAAGAGGAAAGGATAAGCATGCTAGAAAGTTGTAACAAAATGGGTTTTTGGTTTTTTTTATTGATGTGTTGATGGACTTGCCTCGAGGCTGGCTGCTGAACTCTGCTATGAAATTTAATGAGAAGGAGGTTGAATGATCTAAGACACAGCCCTGAATCAGCTAAGCCCGTTAAGCCGATCTGCTTAGTAAGCCAGACAATAGAATCCGCTTGATCGATTAACCCAGCTTAGGGTGGAACTGGGAGGGGAAATGTGTGCTGAGGTTAGGGTTTAGTCAATATCTTAGAGAGAGATAAATTCTGGGAAGTGTATGCATGTCCCTACAATCATCAGCTATTCCAACCTCAGAACAGCATGCTGGTGGAAGAGCATCAAGGCCAAACACTGACACTGTATGAATTCTCCCTCATGTTGCCATTATATCATTATTATATGAATAATAGATAATGTAAAACCCAAAGCAACAAGTCGAGCTGTGCTAACATTTGTTTTTTTTATATTCATTGATAACGTGAATGAATCCGCATTTTGGTCATTCTTTTTGACAACCCCATGAAGCATCTTAATGATGAAGACATACTTAGTGTGTTCAACTACCTAACCTCCCCAGTCAGAGTTTCCAAAAAAAATGAAATCGGGCACAACCGGCTCAAGCAGCAAAATGTTAGAAATTGTATGTCAATGGTAGCCCCGTGGAAATATCACTCAGGCAATCCTCGATGCAAAAATTTCTTGTTACTAGTACCCTTTCTTTTTTTCGTCAAGACGATTTTCTTTTTTTTTCTCTCCTCCTAACAAAAGTCATCATCCTTCCCTCATAACCCCCCCCTCCCAAAAAAAAAACCAAAATGAAACAAAGCAAAATTAAAGCATCCAGCACATTCTCAAAACTCAAATCGCCCAAAAAAAATTCGCTCCACCTTGTCGGGGGAGAGGGGGCGTTTGGATAATGTACAAAACATGTTTTTTTCCCTTCCTTTATGGAATATTCTTCCGTTTTGTCTATCCCCCTTCATAAAATGCGAAAAAAAACAAAAAACTATCGGCCCATCTCTCCAGATCCACTGGAAACTCGTTTGTTTTTCCGAGGTTTGTACATCACAGTCGTAATGTACTTCGACTGATATCTGTGTGTAGTCCCCACCACCAGTGCATTCACGTTCTGTTTATCAGCCAAAGGAAAACAACAACAAAAATGCTTGAGAAAAAACAATCACAAAAAACCCAAACACAGGAAAAAAGGGAAAGCACCCCTCTACTGACACCAACACCCCCCCAAAAAAAAGAAACAATTGGAAGAAAAAATCAACAATGCTTGTGTGGGATAACTCAACCACTCCACCAAAAAACATAATGCTATTTATTTCCAGCACTTTTATCGACTTTTCATATGTATGTGTCTCTTTTCGTTTATTTATTTATTGTTTTTCTTGGGGGGAGACATCTGCAAAGCAACCCCCATGCGATAAGCTACAACTCGGTCGGAAAAAGAAAGAATTTTGATAACACAGTGTTAAAAGAAGCAAATAGTCCCCCTCTGGGGTTTCTTTCTGTTGTACCTGTGAACCACTCACCGGGGAACCTCGTTGAATGTACATGTGGTTCAAGATGACATGCCAAGGTCTGGGAAGAGCTTGTTGAGGGTCCATCACTGGAGGCATGTTCAGCAAGGTGTATTGCAGATGCTGTGGCATCAGAGGGGGATCTTTCGCAAAATCTTCACTCGAACTCTCAGGGCAGTTGTAGCTGATAACACACATACCCCCACCCAAACAATCAACAGGGAGTTGAAGAAAACACACCACAGTACTGACAACCACACTGAATGAAAGGCACGTTTTTTAATTGTATCGGAAAATTGGAAAAAGAAACCACCAACTGGAGCAGTTTGAACTGTGAATCCTGAACCGGCGTTGCAGGATTTCGTCAAAAAAGGGGGTTCGTTCTGTAAGGATTTTACCGAAACATACTACAGAATCAATTGATTTTGACCTATTTTAAAAATTTAGTACATTTTTACCTACCAAATTTAAAAGTCCCTTTTTATCTAGTGTTAAAAGATAGTTGGCAAAACCTTCATCCATCCCGAATTTATTTCCAGATGTTGGTTGGCATTCGCTTAAAGACAAATGGGCTTTTCTCATTGCTGAACTACTGTCTGTGCAATCATACCACCCAAGGGCTACATGGGGCGGTTAGCCTCGATGTAACAACTTTGGACTCATAACACCCAATCCACCACCTGATGGAGGTTACCTGGAGGGTGGTGATGGTGGAGGGTCGAACCCAGAGAGTCCTCCTAGGTTTTCTGGCACAAACTCTTGCACCTCCATCACGTTGTTTACGTTTCCCATTTCATCGTACATCGCAGATTGGTTCGGGTCGTATTTCCATTCGCCATCCACGATGAATTTGTACTGTCAGATCCAAAAAAAATCAAAAGAACGAATATCAGATTCGCCTTTTTCTTAACCCTCCCATCGTCATTTTTTTTCGCAACGTCGAGAGTGAAAGCCTCCCATTGTGCAAGCAATAGTGATATTGGCCTTCACTCTAAAATTGCTGTTCCAAGCAGTCACCAGATCTATTTGGTAATTGTTCTTTTTCTTATTTTTTCCTGTTGCTTTTGTTTTTTTCAAAGGGGGAAGGAGGGACACTTGCACAAAGAAAAGTAAGTAATAAAATATTACCTGGTAAACTCCTGGAGGTAAGAGTTTGACAACTGTGAAATTTTTCCCAGATCTTTGAAGGGTCTGCCTTGCGGTCCAGTTGTCGAAAGAGCCCTCGACAGCAACGTGGTTTCCTCCATGACTCCCTGTTAATCGACACAAAAAAAACAAATATATCAAAAAGACCTCGTCTTATCAATAACTGATGAAACATCCAGAGATAATCAATGTAAGCTTTCAGTGGTGACCCATTCAGAGCCTTCTTCGTTGCGTTGGGAGAGAACATTGCTCAAAAATTCTTTTCAAGTTGATCCCCCAAAGGCCTGACATAATAAATAGAAAGAGTTGCTTTTTTTACCATATTTCTGCCTGCACAGAAAACGAAGAGGTGTGCAGATAGGCTAACTGAATCCATCCAATGCAACTTGACAAATCGACAACACTCATATTCACTTGAACAAACAAATGTATATATGTAAGATGTATATTAACTCACAAACAACCATCGTGGGGACCAGTTTCGGTTGTGCAGGATAGCCCGCCATCCCATACAATTCTGGACTTCGACCGGCTTGGCCATCTTCCTTGGACACCGGCTCCATCAAGATTTGGCTGCTGTAGCTCAAAGGCGATCCAGGACTGCATGGGGACGTCCCGCTGAACAAATCATCACTACAGCCCTCGTCTTGCGACGACCGATGTTTGTGATGACCCGGTGTGTTCCCCTGGATTCACAACGTCCGATCAAAGGACAAACAAAAAACTAGGCGAAAAGAATGAAAATTAATACAAGCCAAATCTTATGGATTCGTCTGGACTGGATTTTTCGCATCCGTCGTTTTGTTGTTTTCAGCTCCCCAAATAGTATATCCATTTCTTCTTTTCTATTTGGAGGAAATATGCGATGCTGGAAGTGGAGGAATTTGGAATGTAACTGAGGAGGGAATTCGTACAATTTTAGGTATCCATGATTGATCTCCAGAAAAGAAATCAGAAAGATGGTGGATCAGGGGGGGGAACGTGGCCTTTCACTTGTTAAGCTTCGACAGGAAACCGTGGATATATCAAAACTTCACACAGGTCTCTGTGGAGGGGGGGGGGGGGGGGAGCCAGCAGGCACAGAGGAGAGGAAAAACCGTCCGACCGAGAAATAGACTGCTTCGTAAAAACAGCCGGCGTGGGCTCACCATGTTGGCTCCTCTCGTTTCACAAGACGCTTCCCTTGCTCAGGGTGTCAACGGCACATCACAACTGCGCAGGGTGCTGCTGGACGCTCATCGTTCCCCATTTCCGTCCAGCTCACCATGAACGCTTGCTGACGAAGCATTCGTCTGCAGGTCAGACAATTCAGGCTGGTTGCCATGGCGACGGGGCGGTGGGGTATGATCAACCCAGTTTTCCTCCACCTGCGAACCGAACGGCTTTCTTTCTCCCTCTCTTTTACTTCGCACATGTAAGAAAATCTGTGTTTGCTCTTCGAATCGGATTAATTTCATTTTTTAGTGTTGTCTATGTTTTTGCAATTTCTTCCAGAGGACAAACTTCCCTGAAGGAGCACCCCCATTTTTTCCACATCTTTTGTATCGTTGTAACGTGCAAAAATTAATAAGAAAAAATCGACAAATGCTGTGTTGTGAATTGAAATCCATTTGAGCGCGACGACTTTAACTCCTGCGGTTGTGCTCTTTGTCTCTCCTACACAATGTAATTGATGTTTGTTTGTTTGTTTGCTCTTTGCTGAATTTGATTGAAAACGCACATTGTTCTGAACCTGAATAAACCATGTACTGAGCATGTATCAAGAAGAGAACCAAGCCCCTGGTTCTGTAATTCTTTTTTTGGGCCGAAAATACAAAACTTGATTGAAAGGAGCAAGATCCAGAAAATATGAAAATGCATTCCACAACGTTGCTGACTCTTGTTTGTTCCTGCCTGCTGTTGTGTGGGCCAAGATTTATTTTAACTATTCTGTGCAATTGTTGCTTACAGACAGAGCCAACCCAAACCCACAGTCCCTAAACGACAACAGAAATCAATCGTGACTTATTCCCTTTTATCATCAATCTCAGTCATATCACATATCACAGTTCATGTATAGAGGAAACAGGTTGTGGTCATACAGCGCTATGAAGTCCCAATATTTACACAATAAACAGAACCGATTGTCCTAAATCTTTCAGCCTGGAGTTTTTATCCGGTTCATGGGATCCCATATGGTTCATGCATGAACCTCATAACAACCGTGAATAACCAATCACAACCAGAAAGGAAATATCGATAAACGAAACACTGTCGCCACGAATCACTCACTGAACCAAAAACTGTGTCCACAGACGTCCATACGTATACTCAGTAGCTGTATGATGGGGCTAGCCCCATTGCACATATCAGCTTCCCGCACGATGCTTCGGCCTTGCATAATTTACTGCTCAATTCCAACTACTAGTACCTGCGTGATACGTTGCACTCGATTCGTTTTCACAGTAGACATGGAACACACTGCGAACTTGTTTCGATAATTCCCCTTTTTTTCCTTTCTTTTTCAAAGGGGTACGTTGCTGAGTTGGTCTTGAACTGGATCGATCGATCGCGATTAAAGCAATCACAAGTTTTTCCACCAACGGAAGGTCTGAAACGAGTTTCGTGTAAGGTTCAACCACGAGTTGTTGTGATTTTTATCAACAAGAATGGAGGGGTAGTTACGTAGCAGGGGATCAGTGTATTTTTTTTCAATTTCACTGGCCTCAAAGTGGCCCTAAATTTGGCCGTTTCATCCAGTTGTGGCCCTTGTGTGGCCCCAATTTGTTCGAAAAAAATAGAATGTGGCCCCAACTTCAAAAACAGAAATTACAAGGCTTGGGGCTTATATAGCATTTATCTAATGTTGTTGGTTTTGATTTTTGTGGAAACTCGATTGATTTCTTGGATGTGGCCCAGGCCTTACAAACTTCGGGTAAATGTGGCCCTTTTGTGGCCCAAAATTTTCCATTCTGATTTTTTGGGGGGCCAAAATGGGCCAAAAGGGCCACTGGCAACAGTAATAACTGTAATTACAGTATCGGTTCATGAACTGATACTGTTGGGGAGGTGCGGACTTTATTTTTGTGAGTCTATCGTCTCATATCAGTAAACTGAGTTTGTGGTGAGATAGAGCTGTGAGTTAGTGGTTGTGAATCGAAGTTCAAGTTTCTGGCCGCTCAAACCTCGTTTTTTCAAGGCTGTTGCGCCCCTGCTTACACATGTACATCGCAACTGTTGACTTTCGTTATCTTATCCAGTCGTCTCCAGTGGTGCGTCGCTGAATACACGGAGCACTGTTGGTAATCTCCTGGGTCTGCCACCCATAGGCCCTCCAGTAAACGTGTCCGCCACTTCTTTCTGAGGAACGATGGCCGATGGAGTGGCGAGAAGTTGCCAGTTGCCTGGACGGCCACCCAGAGTCTCTCTTGGCCAAAGTATTAAGAAGACAGTGGTTCACCGTGCGATCGCCAGCCCAGGTGAAGACGAAACTAGCGATGCGGCAAAACCTTAGCCTGCCAGTATTTTCTGCTGGTCGTGTTGAAGTATTGGCGCAACGACGGTCTGACTGTGCTATGTTCTGTTTTTTGACAAAATAGACTACTTGAGGGAGGAGAAAATCGGAAGCAGGGCGCGCCAAGCGTCTTTCTGGGCGAACGTTCCGCAGGTAGCTGATGCAATGCGCAGGGGAACACGCACTTCAGAAAATCGACCTCCCGCATGAAAGCGACCAAGTACTGGATGAGGGTGTGACCGTTGCCTAAAATTTGCAGAATCGCCTTAAATATTAATCTACCTTTCACATAAGTATCCTCTACGACTGCTAGTAATCCAAGCTCTTGTGGCCGCGCTGTGGTAGCGACATATTCACACCATCTCAAAAACGAGATCCCGGCGCGACGCGCAGTTGCAGAACAAAAAGCTTGTATGTTGGAAACACAACGCACATATATTTTTTTAAGATATAGGCAAATTTGCTTCAGGTTTTAGCCTGTTACCCGGTGCCTTGGAAGAAATGAAGATTACTGAGGCAAACGACTCAACTGCCTCCCGCCTGCCCATGGAATTTTAATTCTTTTTCACCAATAAAAATACATCTCCATGTCAGACACAATGCCTGATTCCACCTGAATGTTGGAAAAAAATGCAAGCATTGCGAAAATTTCCCATGCCTGTTTATTGTTTCAGTAATATTCACATCAGGCACGTGTGGTTTTGCACAAAGGAAGAAATTGGTGCTATGTCAGTCATACAGGAATGATCCATCTGACTTGAATGACCTGTCCAGAAATCCTCGTTTTGATTATCGTTTCAGTTTCATGGCAAAATGCAACAAGGGATCTACATGTGAATAGGGAAAAAAACATATTATGACAGACGGTGCTGATCAAGTTGTGGTGGTGATCTGTAAACATATGATTTCCATTTCATACCAACATACAATCAACCAATGAAAAACTACCGGAGGAATATTCTGATATTTATTTTTTTGCACTTCCCACTGTCAGAAAAGTGTTACAAATGAACAGAAATAATCCATTTCATTGGAGAATGGGGTCTTTTCGATTTCAAAATTGAAGGATTGCCCCTGATTCTGGGTTGTTGATTTTCTTGGGAACTTTTTTGGTGTTTTTGTGTTGTGCAGCTGCCTGCAGACAAGGTTTTTTCTGTTGCGGGGGAGTTTTTCAATGATCCTTATCCACAGAAGATGAACATTGGGTTGGGAGCTTACAGAACAGAGGTGTGAAGTGATATCAATGCACCCATTCATCCCACGAGTTTGGGAAGTGTAAGAAAAAAAAAAAACCCTGTTCATTGAGGATGAAGGAAAATTTGCTGAATGTTTCAGCTTGGTTGTGTGATGTCTCTTTTTTTAATGTATGTATAGATATGCACATACATATAAAAAGCTATTTGCTGAACCCCCCATGCAGTCCATCCACTGTGCAAATGATATGGGCCTTGTATAATGTTTTTTGAACGAAGTATGTATAAAATAAGTAAATAAATATTCTTTCAGGACGGGAAGCCCCACATTTTGGATGTCGTACAGAAAGTGGAAAATTTGCTGACTGCCCGTAATGCCTTCCCCAAGGTAGGATGTTTCGACAGACTCTTGCTCACTCTTTCATCCTCAATTATGTGTTGAGAATCAGCCATCTCCCACTCATTGTGCGACATTTTTTCTCCCCACACCTCAGGAATATCTACCGATCACAGGGACTGCCCCCTTCCGTGAGAAAGTTTGTGAACTGTTGTTTGGAAATTGCCCACGAGCCATGGATGGGTCGATTTACACTTACCAGACAATTTCAGGTTCTGGAGCTCTCAGAGTGAGTTTGCCACCTGGGCTTGGAAGCATATGATTGTGTTGATGAGATGCAAAATGCATTCCAAAAAAATATGAAATTTTGGTCGAAGAGTTGTATCCTTAGTTGAAAGGTGCGGCCTGATGCTGGTAATAGCTTGCCCACAGCTTTTTCCACACCAGCAGGCAAAAAAAGGAAAAAAAGAATCTGTATTTTCGGGTCGACCGGTACTCCACCTACCGAATTAGCTCTGAGGTGGGATATTTTTTCCTTATTGTTATAGTTGGGGGCGGAATTTTTGAAGGCTCATCAGGGGACCAATACCATCTATGTCACAGATCCTGCCTGGGTGGGCTATTCCAAGATTTTCCCTGGAGCAGGGCTTCGCAGTCGAAAAATCAGATATTTTGACTACGAAAAGAAAACTCTAGACATCGAGGTGAGGCATGAACACAGTCAGACATCCATATTCAACTCGTCAGGACATTAAAAGAGTCTTGTGGTGAAAATTTTCACTGTGAAAGCCGGAATGGGGCAACTCAGGCTTGACTGCATTTCCCTGAAACACAATCTAAGAATGAAATAATCGGGAAACTAGAGTTTACTTGCTGCTTCAATTTTTTTTTTTTTTTTTTTTTTCGTTTTTTTTGATGTTGTGCATCAGTTTGGCTGGTAAAGCAGAGCTTGCTGTGCAGGGTCTTCTGGAAGACTTGTGGGAAGCAGAACCAGGAGCTCCGGTGGCGCTGCAAGCTTGCTGCCATAACCCCACTGGACTCGACCCCACCCGAGAGCAGTGGCGTCAGATTTTGGAGGTCATGCAATATCGCCAGCTGCTACCCTTTTTTGACATTGCCTATCAGGTGGCAGCAAAACGCTAAACAAAAAAGACCTAACATTTGTGAGATTTTCTGGTGATTTAATACTGATGCATGGGAATAAAGACATTTTACAGCTTTGTATTTATCCGGATATATCATGGAAAACTCTAGTATAAGACTAGGAACATCAAGCATTCATGAGAGTGCTCCCAACAAGACATTTGTGGATGCGATGAGTAAAACTCAATGTTGGCTTTCTTTCCTTCTTCCCAGGGGTTTGGATTTGGGGATCTGGATGCGGATGCATATCCATTGAGGCTGTTTGAGGAAGCAGGCATGGAAATGCTGGTGGCCCAGAGCTTCTCCAAGAACATGGGCTTGTATGGTGAAAGAAGTGGCAGCCTGTCGGTGGTATGTCAGACTCCTGAGCAAGCACAGTGTGTCGGCAGCCAACTGGGTGACATCATCGTCTCACACTACGGGATTCCTCCGAGGCATGGTTCCGATATCGCCACGGCCATTCTAGAGGACCCTGTTCTGACTAAAGAATGGAGGGTGAGTCACATCACTTTGGTAATTACTAAAATTAGCACAGTCTACCCTGTGCTATCCTTCATAAGGAGCATTATTTACAGAGCTACAGGTTTGTCGCCGAGTGTACATTGGGTGCTTTTGTACCAGTTTATGACAAAAAAAGAGGGCCGCCTGGAGTTATTCTTAGTTTTTTTTATTGTCCAAACACTGGATGAAGGATGCGGCATGGGGTGGTAATATTTTCAATGATATTTTGACTCTCATTTTAGTGGTGGCAAAACATGTGCATGTTTGTTCGTGACAGGTGGAGCTAAAGGGCATGGTGGACAGGGTTAGAAGCGTGAGGGAGCTTCTGTATTTGGCCATGATGAAACGAAACACCCCGGGAGACTGGGAATGCATTGTGCATCAGGTCGGAATGTTTGCTTTCCCTGGCTTCAGCCCATCCCAGGTCAAGCAGCTGACATCAAAATGGCACATCTACCTGCCTCCCAACGGGAGAATGTCCATGGCTGGAGTGGCAGCAAGCTCCGTCGACTATCTGGCAGATGCCATAGATGATGTGACCAGAAACATTAGGGAGGATCGTCATCAGTGATCATAAAACAAACTTCACGAATGAACGATTAATGTAGGAAACTAACAGTTGAGGGAAAGAAAAATAATGCAGAAGCTCAAGCGTCAATTGGTTTATGATTGTTTTAGATATGGAGATGGTAGGAAATAAGTTAAATGAAGAATCGAGTCGAAGAAAGATGAAAAAAATGAGTTGGATTGGAAGAACAGGAAGCATATTCCCCAATGGGCTGCTGAAATTTCTTGTAGTATGTATACGAACCATCCACTGGGTTCGATCATGTAAAAAGAGGGACAGCGAATCTCCCATTTTATGAGATTTTTCTTCTGAATTTAAAAAGGGTGGTGAGGTGATGAATTTCCCCCCCCCTCCCCCCCCCAAAAAAAGTTCTCCCATCGAAGCGGCCACAAATGTGGGGTGGGTTCACTTTTGAGCTCTTGTTGGACTCCTTCAATCTCCTTTGGCAGACACCACCCAACAACGTAGTTGCAACCGAAACGGGTCGCCGTAGTCATCTTCTCGAAAGCGTGTGTGCTTCGGGTTTCACAAGATTGTCTGCCCAAGCTTCCAGATCTCGGGGGACTGTCAAAACGACATAGAATCCTGGCGATTTCTAGCGTTTCTTTTCCATGCATCATAGCCGTTCTGGCACCAGCGCCACACGAACCATTGATTGATGTGCACCTGACGTTTGTAGATCGTCTTACCACCGAAACAGAGAAAACACAGCACAGACAGCACCCCGATCGGCACGCCAATCCCAAGTACAGCCAAACCCACGCCTTCGTCTCGTCCTCAACATCGATGTTGAGGACGAGACGGTTTCTCCATTCGAAGAAACCCCGCCAATCGTGGTGAGGGGACGCGCGATTGTGTGGTATAGAAATGATCTGTGTACTAATCTTATTAGTGTATCGGTTGTGGCGCGATTCTTGCAAGCAAATTAAATACAAGTATGACGTGAATTGGGGTAGCGGGGCGGAACGGGGCTACTCCGGGCCAAGGTGCTGTTCTTGGAGGAAGCCTGCTAGATTTTTACAATTGGCTCATAAAACGCCGCGGTGGGGGTAGTCCAGTGGGCGTTGTGGCTCCGAGATCATCGATTCTACGCCTCTGGCCACACGGTGAGACGAGTGTAACCCGGGGTCACCGTTCAAAACGCTAGCGAGGGGCTTCGAAAGCGGTTCGTACGCTTCCGGAGCTTGTTTCGTATCCGACGGGGATTGGAGGAAATTCAAGTCACAGCTCGGAGCTGTCCACTGTGTTTTCCAGTACTTGCTTTTGCGTAGTTGTGCTCACCCTTCGTAAAACCCTTCGAACCCGCTTGAGACGGACGCACGGTTAACGACAACCTTTCCCAACCCCATCGATGTGTTCGTCGAGTTATCGTCTTTCAAGGGGTCACGATTCGATCCATATCAGTGTCTGAGCTGAGCAGGTGGTGTCTTCCAAATCTGACTGGTTCGTTTTCTGGTTGTGCAGCAGTCCATAAACAAACCAACAACAGGATTTTCATTTTTGTTCTCAATCCCCATTGGGCATCGAATTCTAGTCTGATGTCAGACCACAAGCGAGGCGCCCACGCAGGGGAAACTAGCTATGTAGCCAACCACGAGGGTGTGCCCATGCGTAGGAAAGCATTGCACCGATCAAGAAGACCAACGTCCCGCATCTTGAAGTGGATGGGCATAAGGAGCTGCTTCTGTTCTCAACCAGAAAAACCAACCAAGCCTGAAACCAAGGTATGAGATGGAATTTTGCATGCATCATGCATACAATGAGGTCATCCTGTGCAGACCATCCTTGTTCCCCGCATCATTGGTCGAAAAACTCCAGTACCATTTCAAACATCACGATGTTGAGCTGTCCTCCACTTTATTTTTAGGGTGGAAGCCCTCCATTCAGCTGCAGTTATCCCAGATTGATCACAGTTTTTGAGGGCATGGTTCTTGACTAGCCGTGTGATGCTGCTTTTTTTTCCACAGACGGTGGACCCACTCAATCAAGGGGCTGAATGGTCGAACCCTCCTTCACACAGCAAAGAACGTACATCGCGATCTGTCAGCTTCAAGAAGCATGCACCCGACATATCCGATCACATCAGGCAGTTTAACGACCCCAAATACGACGCCACCAATTATCAGAGCTGCGCGATTTCCCGCTACTTCCAGAGCCTGCCTGCGGATTGGGACAGTGAATTTTTGGTAGAAAAACAGTTGTCCGAGAAAAGGGAACAGCGTTTGTTCTCCACCAAGAGTGGGCGTTGCGAAAACGATGGAAAGAGCATGTCTGACAGCGCAGCGTGGACAACAATGGAACATTTAGAGAGGTTTTTCTCAATGGAGGGAGCCACAAAAAGTATTCATCATTCGATTGGGGGTGTAGACCATGGAGTCAGCAATGGGTATGTAATGCAACAGGACCAGAACCAGAATGCACCGCAAAATTAAACATTCCGGCCTTGTAGTTTTGATCGTTTTGACAATCTCCCCACCCCTGGATATTATGGGTACCTAGTGTGATGTTTTGGAAGGATGCTCCCAATGTGTCGATTCTACCATACTGGCCCTTCTCTGTGAAGGGGCCATTGCACAGAAACAGTCCAGTTTCTGGCAGCCCACCACTGGGTGGTAGCAATAAGTATATGATAAGCAACTTCACCACCTCTCAAGTCCACAAATCACCAGATGGGGTGTGAGTTTGGAGGAATCTCTCCCACATGACTCATGCAGCTTGTGGTCACACTTATCATGGTTTCTCACTGTGTGAAAAAGAGTAAGTGTGTTTTTTGTGTGGATGTCTGTGTAGAGCGTATCATTTCGATGGAGAGGTTCTAGACGAGAATGGCCCAACAAGGATGGAGCCCTCAAATATGAACTTCCGGGCGCATGTCAGTCTGAGCCGACCCATGTCAGCCACATGGACTGCAATGCAGGCTACCACATAGATCGCCGGCTTACGAAAGAATGAAAAGAGCGAGAGAGAGTGAGTGAGAGTGAGAGTGACAGCGAGAGCACACATACATAGGTTGTTTTACCTCCAATTATCAACAATCCACATGGTGGTTTTTCTTTTATATAATTTTCTTTTCTTGCTACAGTGATCGAACGGACATTTTACACGAAATCTATCTATCTATCTAAAACTATATATATATATATATACATTTCTATGCAACTAAAAGGGCAATTTCAAAGGCAGAGAGACATTTGCGAGAAAATAAGGGGATGTGTTGAAAAAAAAATACATGAAGAGGAACAAAGATGAAAAAAAAAAAGCACAGAAAATAAACTACCCATGGGGTGGGCGTATGTTTTTTATGGAGAGGAGACTGCAAAGAGATGATTGGAATTTATTTTTTCTGGCGGAAATGGCATTCCCCCTCCCCCCCTGACAACATAGAATTTGAAACAGCCCCCAAAGAATAGCCCTAACCTGACACACTCTCTAGAATCCTTCCCCCAAAAAAAAACAAAAAAGGGGGAGGGGGAACTAATGATCCGTCATAGTGTTTAGGCTTAGACGTCAAAAAGAAGAAAAAAAGGGAAAAAGATAATGCCGTCATATCGATGTTTGGGATGAGAGAGGGAAAAAATATATTTATATGCCTAGTTAACAAAAAAAAGAGGAGGGGGGGAAAGGTCGCCAAGAATAGGGGAGAGAAAAAAAAAAAAAGATGAAGAGATGGAATGGAATGGGGGTAGGGGTTGAATTCGATATGATTAATTTTTGTTTTGCGTGTTGAATATGCCTGTGACTCTTACAAAGGGATGTTTAGGCAGAGAAAAAAACAACTAAAAAAAAACAAGAAAATACCACACCACATTAGTTTGATTTGTCATTTTTATTGTTTTATCGTCGATGGAGGGGGAAACAGAGAGTGACATATAGCAGACCTCATTTGATTGGAATTTTTTGTTTTCGCACCATATCATTGGAGGCTCGAAAAATATACACCATATATTTCAAACTCAGGAGGAGTTTTTTTTTTCTTTTTAAACCTTCTTAGAGATATTTTGCACGAATCAAGAAAAAAAAAGAAAGGGAATGATAGTATATTGAGAAATTGAGAGAACGTATGAGTTTGACGATTTGAAGTGCAAACCAGGATGACAAAAAAAAAGAAGCCTACAAAAAAGAAGAAAAAACTTTGTAGTTGTAAATAAAGTTCATATTGCTCTTTCTGTGTGGAGGTGAACTGTTGGAAATTTCGCTGTATTTATACGCTGAGATTTCGCTGTATTCTTGACAGATTTCCTCGACTTTTTTGCCTATGTCTGACAGTGCCCAACTTCATCTAAAATTATGACAATCAGGAGAGGAAAAAAAAAATGCCTTCAGCCACCATACTTCCCGAGAAAAATTCTTGGCAAGAATTCTCTACATGTTCTCAAACCTTGAATTCTCCATACAGTTTCACTTGAGAAGGAAAGAAAAAAAAGAACTTACAAATGTGACACCATTAGAATAACTATGCAAACAAACATATCAATGGACGAGTCAATTTGGCGTTCCCCCTGCCCACGCCCCCATAAAAAGAAAGAAAAGAAAGTCAGATTGGGTATGGAAAGACATCACCGTCTGAGTGAAGTAGTCCAGGGTTCCACTTCGATTCCCTCGTTCTCCACAAGTGACCAGGGAAGTTCCCCACAATGTTGTTCTGACCACTCCATTTCGATCTCCTCCGAAAAAAATCTCAATTTCTGGCGAAGTTGTAGGTGGTGGTGGTTCAGTCAGTCAGTCAGTCAGTCACTTTATCGGGTCCCCAGAAATTGTAGGATTTTATGAACTTCTTTAGTGTCCCCACCGAATGCTGCCATACGTTGATTTTGGTGTCCCACTTCATCGCCTGGAGGAAAAATCCAAACAAGAACAAGAGCTGTTGGCAGATGGTTCCAGTCCATGCATGCAGTTCAATCGAAACTTGAACAAGAATGTTGACAGGAGTGCATCGTTTTAGTGCTACGCACACACCAACTAAAGAAAAGGAAAAAGCTGATTCTCCCCAACAATTTTTTCGTTTCATTGAGTTGAAAGAAAACCAACGGACGACACACTGTGCAATGTACTGTCCTGATGAGATTTGGCGGATTTTTAATCGCCAATCAAACAAAAAAATTCAAACTCGATCGAGATGGTGAATGATTCGCAATTTCAGGGCATCCCACCTCGACGTCATCTCCATATTTTTCTACCAGCTTTCCAACAAGTTTACTCCGGTCAAATGTCAGCATGTGAGGAGTTCCTTTCCCGGCAGTTTTTCTTTCCCTCCCAGATACCACCCTCAATTCTGCGCAACAGCACACCCCAACACAAATCCTTACTCCCACATCTCATATCTTCGGCTGTTCATCTTTTATTTTTTGAAAATCTTGGCGCTTTATTTAAGAAAAAATCTTCCACGCTGGATTCCCAGTCACCAAACATGCAACAAATTTCCTGTTTTTTGTTTTCATGTTCAATTTTGTGGAAATTCTGGTTACTCCACGTTTTGTTCTTTTTAGCACTTGGTTTCCTCACAGTGAATTTTTCATTTATTTATTCTTCTTTTCCTTATCATACCGTCATCATCTGAATATGTCTCCTCCCCAGCGGCTTCCCTCGCTTTTTTCGGCTGTCATGTCCACACATCCACATATTTCAAAAAAGAAATGCACATCAGACATACATGCACATGCACTCATGTGCGAATTCTGTTACAGTGACATGATCCGCTTGTCACATTTTCTCATATATTATACAAAAATATATATAATACATAATCTGCACGCCACAGCCTACCTTCAGCGGGCACTTCATTTTATCGTTTTTTGTCGCATTTGGGTTGCTCAAAACCCCCATCTCCTCATAATTCTTCATCAGAGGATTTGCATCATCCCATTCCCCCCTAAACAGAATTCACCACTCACTTTATCCACTCCGCTCCTTTCCTCCCCCCCTCCCCTTCTCCAAAACAACAAACCAGAACTCCCATGTAGATTTGATCATGTGTAAATCTGTGGAAACTTTTGGTGAGTTGCTTTTGCTGATATGATGTGATATGGTTGGATTTGCCCTTTTCTGGAAAAAAAAAATGAAATTGGGGAAAAGAGTCCTGACGGCATTGTTTTGGTTTACCACTTTTCTGCGCCTAGCACTCACAAGGTTCCAAGTCGCGACTCGAGGTCGGGTTTCGACCCGTCGGCCAGTAGCACGGGCACTTTCGACGTTTTTCTCAAACGGGCCCGAGTCTTGGTCCCTTGCTTCATCGGGCGACTCCGTTTTTTCGATATTTTCCTCGCCATCTTCTCTCAACCCCCTCTTCCCAAACTCCGAAACAACACAACGGCTTTTCGCCACCGAGGGAGGTCACCGCGTTAGGATATATCGGGAAGCCACACGAACTCGATTCCTCGGGCAACTTCTGGCGGTGCCTGTCAGATCGAGTGCGACATGCCAATTTTGTGTCGAGATTCTTACGGCGCGTCGGATTGGTGAATTACACAAGGACGTAACGGCTGATGTGGACGGTGTCGGTATTGCAGCGGAGAGGAAAATTCCTCTGCTGAGACGCGGTGTCATAGCTGCGGACGGTTGGGAAGAATCCTTTGGTTTCGTGTGTTGTGTAATAGGTGCACGAAAATATTAGAAGAGGGGAGGAAAGTACGATTTGTGATCATGCGACACCAGCCACCGTCGCATCCGACGCCAAACGAGGCCAGCTTCACCCCAATGCTGATGCGACGGCGTACATCTCGAGCGAAACGCCTACGACAAACGACCGTGTTGGGGTGAAAACGAGGGACAGTCTGTGTTTTTTGTCAAGGACAGTCACACCACGCACGGCGCTGATCCTTACAAACCGTATGATGATTCCGTCCCTCAGCCACAGACTCACGAGAAAAAAATCAAACCGAAAGCCACGCAGCGTCGTCCCAACCTCCGAGTCTACCAGCCACACGCGCAAACCATTTTGAAGTGCTGCGGTGTCATTTTCGGAACAGAATATC
This sequence comes from Bryopsis sp. KO-2023, assembly GCA_030272585.1. NCBI lineage: Eukaryota > Viridiplantae > Chlorophyta > Ulvophyceae > Bryopsidales > Bryopsidaceae > Bryopsis > Bryopsis sp. KO-2023. The sequence continues at coordinate 2,287,837 of BSYQ01000004.1, read as the reverse complement.
CAACGCAGACGCAAGAGGAAGACTGTTCACCCAAAAAGAGGTTTCCACGCTAACACAAGGCGATCGCATGGGCGGACACGAGTACATAGGCGCGCGTGTAAGGAAGTATTTTCCGGGACACGGTTGGTATCGTGGGGTGGTGGAGGAATTCGTGGTGTTGTCCAGGAAGAAATACTATAAGGTGGGCAACACACTCCGCGTTCAAGGTTAAAATTTTGATCGGCTGCTGTTGCGTGTGTTGGAGCGACGGGACTTAACGGTCTACCTGGACGCAGGTGGAATATGAGGACGGCGACACAGAGGAAGTCACCGTGGAGGAGTGAGTTGTTTTCTTCTTTTTTCTGCTTTTCTTGGTTCTTAGCACCCTCTCGAAACCCTGTTCGCCGAGTCACGCATTTCCCAGGTGGACAAGGCGTCAGATTTCCACGACGAGTCGTTGCTAAAGATCGTTTTTTTTCTTCAAGGTTGGTCAAGATACTGGACACCCCCGAGGAGCGTCCAAAGGAGAAAGCAACGAAGAAAAAGAAATGCGGTCCATCCCGACGACCTGCTCGCAAGGTGGGGAGCACCTTCGACAACTGTAGTGTCGCTTTCCCACACACACCGCGACACGTGCGGGGTTACGCCTATTTCCTTCTTCTTTTTTCGTGGTGTGATGATTGGTTTTTTTTTAGGTGCATGTACTGGCAACCAAGCAAGACGCTGGGAAGAATCGGAGGCGAAAGAAAGGTGAATAACGCCCTCTGTCGAATTCACATCCAATGAAAACGAAAAAGACAAAAAAAAAAGAAAGAGGGACGGTCGTCTTTCCACCTCCCCCTCCGCCACCCCCCCTTTCCTGGTGTGGTTCGTCGGATGGTTTGGATTTTGACTGATGGCTGGCGTGAAGATATTAGATGAATGATGCGCCGTGACACCTATGTGTCCTGCGGGAAGGAATTGTTGTTAATCCTGCCTTGGTGGCGTCCTCCGCAGATTTTGAGAAATACGCAACCGCTCAAGGGGTTAGTAAGGCAACTGTGGGCCTCCCGCCGAATCTGCCGCGGGTCACCAAGAGCTTATTCCGACCGAGGTGTGTCTCTTTCGTCTGCTGTGTTGTGTTCGTTGGGCGCCTTGAGGTTGTGTGTGGACGTGTGGGGTCGAGCGATCTATAAGCGTCGGTGTGTCGCCTGATTTAAACGCAGGAAACGAAACGCCAGAAGTATGTCTTCTGACGGGGAGTATTTGAGGGTTATGTCAACGGAGGGAGTCGGCTCCGAAGGTATGTCGGCTCGTTGGCTTGCTGGACGAAAAACACCAGGGGGGGGGGAAACAACACTCGAAACAGACTCTCGGAGGGAGCATGTTTGTTTTTTTTTTTCTTTGGATCCTTTTCCTCCCACCGCTTGTGCGGCGGTGCGTTGGTCGTGGACGGAGGGGTGATTTCTGAGCACCTTCGTGTTTTGCCTTTTCTTTTTTTCGACGAAGAATACACCAGTTAGCAGTTGGATGGCTTCGCACCGCGCCACCAGTGAGAAGTTCTCATCCGTCACGTCGCGTTCTCTTTTCGTCGTTCCAGTTGTCGTTCTGGCAATTCAGCTTTTTCGGTTTCGTCCTCAGCTTTCGCTTACGTCGTCGACACCCGAAATGATCGTGAACACGTGCTTGCAATCGTAGCCGCAATGTTGTTGCGGTGTGGTGGAGTAGGAAAACTAAAGACACACCAGGCATCCCTGACTCACCCTTCATCGAAACCTGGGTCCATGTCAGTCTGCTTTATGACAAACAGGAAGATCAAAACCTTCCTCAACCCCCCCCCCCCCCCCCCTTTTTTCGCTTTTCTCTCCAGGAAGCAGGCATTCCTGCTCAGAAAGACATGTCACTGTTTCGATGGAAAGAATCAATCGGCTGAAGTGTGTTGCTGATTTCGACAGATGGAACATCGGAGGCCGAAAGCGAAGAGCTCGTTTCGGTCACATCCCCGGAGGACATGACCGTTCCTCGCAGGAAACGAAGTGCAGCCGGCATGAGGGTGGTCAATGGGTTTTCTGGCTTCAGAATCAAAAGGTTGCCCTGGAAAGCGGCGACCTACTTGAATGACGATAGAAAGAAGGTAGGAAAATCCTGAAATATGTCCACCTGCATGATTTGATTGTGGATTGTTTTCCTGCCTTTTGCTCCATGTCATGCATTTGGCCAACTGGGGAGAGAAACCCACAACGCAGTGCCCCTTTGGACATGAAGTTGTGTGGGATATTTTCTCCTTCTCAAGAATTCGGAGGTGTTGGAAAAATCCTGAAATCACGAGGCTGACGGAACATCCAAAGAAGTTTAAGTTTGCGCCACATTTTTTTAAGTGGGACCTTCCTGTTTTTTACAGAGATCAGCTGGTCAGTCGCCACAAGCCCAGGCCAGAGAAAAGCGTGCACGGATCGCAGCTGATTTTCACGACAGAATTCTGTCTGTTCCTGGCATGTCGAATCTCGATGAGCTGGAGCAAATGGCCGCCTCAGCCCTTGCTGCCTCATGCAGAAGGAAAACGATGGGGTTCGGTCCACAGGCGCAACCATTCACCACCAGCGAATCGCCAGACTTCTGCGACAAAGGCACCTCCCAGAGGAAGGTCAGATCTCTGAAGGAAATCATGAGGTCCAATCAGGCACCCAAGAGCGAATCGTCTGCTGGGACAACTGTCGGGTCTGGGTTGATCACTCGGCAAAAATCGACCCTGTCCCCTGTCGGACACACGGTCCAAGCAATGACCATGCAAAAGGCGAACAGAGCCGATTGGAAAATTGCATCGTCGACGAATGGGCGAGCCAGTGTCCCCTCCGCGACAAAAGAGACATCGAAGCAAGCTGGCCGTGCCAGCCGTAGTGAAAGCCATCAGGGACCGTGCTGCCCAAGCAACACGGTCAAAGCAGGGCTCAAGACTCAGTGTCCGATCATCGTGGGCATGGTGAAAGAAGGGCTGGTGAGAATGGGGGACCGGGTAGAGTACAGGAGCCCCCCCGAGCAGACCTTGGCCGAGGGCTGGCTCACTGGAAACGGGATCGTTTGCGGACGGTGCGGTCGGGTTGTGACTTGCTCCGATTTTGGAAGATGTGCTGGAAAAGAAGGGGGTGGGGTGGGCAAGGAGATCTATTTGCCATCCGGAGAGAACTTGGACGATGTTTTGGTTCGATTTCTCGGTCAAGGGTGCCTCACGGCTGAGCCCATTCCATCCATCATCATCAAGCCCACCCCAGTTTTCGCAAAACAGGGTGCCGACCCCGACTACGATAGAACGATCGACATGCTGCTCGGGGGTATCTAGAAAAAACAACCATGAATGGAAAGAGAAAAAAGCAGGAATTGGAAAACTTTGAATGGAAGTACGTTACATAGCATATGAAAGAAAAGGAAAACACATTTTTGGATGCACATAGAGTATGGGGTTAGCAGTGGGGTGATGTTTGTCATTTTTTTTGGTGGTACTTTTTTTGGTTTTCTCTTGTGTACATAGCTTGTCAAATCGATTTGAGCGAGAGGTTCTCGGACTTGGATCTGTGAATATTTCTCATATGTAGAATAATGTTTTGTTGAGTAGCTCTTCCCATGCACTCGTACATATCCAGACATCAAATGAGACTCTCTGTTGCTGGTGGCCATCTTCTCTATCCAATGAATGTGTTTGCAGGTTCACAACAGCCTCTTTTTCAGCAAGCTCTGCTGCTGAAAGACATAGGCGAAGCATGTTTCAATTTGGGACATGTTTTTTTGCAATATGCAGACCACTGGTCAATCACTGATTGGCAATCAGCTTCATGTTAACAGGTTCTTGCTCCTTGATTCTATCCCGCCACGTCAACTGCCAGTTTCTGTGACATTCTCTATGTCATACTCAGAATTCGGTCGACAACAGACAGATTAAGATAGAAATATGAATACATGGTGAGATGAGGTGAGTACATGGAAATACATTCTTGCACAGGGTGTTTTTGCAGCACTTATGAGTTTTTTGAACAAACATGGTGTGGTCAAAATGCCACACAAGCACCTGTCTTGAAGTTAGATCAGTGTCGACTGGACACGGGATGATGTCTAATTTCAGGTGAAGATGTCTATTTAATAAAACAATACAAGCCAACGTATGCCTTATGTCACAACTAGAAAGTACCCCTCAATTCACTCCTCTCCCCCGACCCCCCCCCCTAAATCCCACCACACCACTTATCATCATCTAAGTGAAAACTAAAAACAATACATGCCCTTCTCTAAAAAAAAAATAAGAATGCATTTTCAATTAATCATACTTTTCCCGATTCCGGAACAATCAAGGAAGCCCGTTTTCTGTCATCTTTCCATTTTTGCGAGCCTCCCTGTCGGTCTGGGCTTTTGGTCTTGTACGTAATGACCGGTCTCAACACAGCTACCACACTAATCAACCCCGCATTTTCCAAGTCCTCGATCACTTCATCGATTTCTTTGTAGGCATCGGGCTGTTCCTGGTAAAGCAAGGTGGCATCATCGCAAACCACGTGACTTCCCAGTGGTGTGGTCGTGAGTGCTTTGGGGTTGGGATACTTCGTTTGTCCGACCGCCAACGCCTTCCCCCGAGCCCACCGGCGACCAGCTCCGTGCGCGAGACTGTAGGCGGCGCATCGTTGGGCTGATGGATTTTGCGTTGGCAAGACGAGATAGCTGAACGCCCCTCGAGAACCTGACGAGAATGACACACAGTCAACATCGTTGGCATGTGTGTGTGTGCATGCATCCAAAGGCAACGTCCGCTATGAAATCGAGTAAAAATGTGAATCATGCATGCATGCATCCATGCATGCAGAATCAGGGTGCATCATCACACCCAGGATGCATCCACACCCTCTCCCACCACATGCCTATGCATCTAAACGAAATTCATCACAGTGACCTAACTGGGAGACTCACAATGTACATAGAGAATCTGAAAACGGTTAGCAGTACCTGGAATTACAACAGGACCGCAATCTGCAGGTGCGGCGCCCTTCCTATGCAACCACAAAGCCCTCCCATCCTCCAGCAGGCTGGTCATTTTGACGACATTGTTGTGACAAATATCCAGCACCGGATTCCCCACCACAGAAGTATCCACACCCAGAGCCGTCAAAAACCGGAAAGCTATGAGTCGTCGATTGCACCCAGCCCAGGCACATGCATTGTCATGCTTTTCCATGTAGCGATCAAACTCAGGACTCCCCTCCACCAAAGGCTTCACTCCATGACTGTCCAAATGCTGTTTCAGGATGTGGGCCCCATAAGCCCTCGATCCACTGTGCACCAGCAGGTACATTTTGCTCTCATTCATCCCCAGTTTTTCAAACTCATCGTCGTCCTCTACACTTTCCACAGATTGCAGCTCAGCAAAATGGTTTCCACCTCCCACCGTGCCCAGGCAATCCTTATCGAAGGATGTTTCTCGAACATTCCCCTCCTCCAACAGCGGCCGAACATCGCCGTTCCAAGGGCCATCCATGCTCTCCAGCATGCTGACCCATTTCTGAGCTTTTTTCGGCCCTCGATCCTTCAGCGAGGTCGGAAAGAGAGTCATTCCACAGCCAACATCGCTCCCCACAAGGAAGGGCATGACTTCACCCTCGGAAGCAAAGGCAGCCCCGATAGGAAATTGGGGGCCGGGGTGCAGGTCGGGCATCCCAGCAGCCACCCTCATGCTAGGGAAATCGATCAACGTTCGCTTTAATTGATCGATCGCCTCAGATTCCAGGCAGCTTTTTTTCGCCAAAATAGTGACATCGACCTCCCCATTACCTAATGGCCGATTTCTGACCCCCTCGTCTTGTGCACCAGGATCGGAATGTGAATTCCTGTTTTGCCCATCCAGCGGTTCGCTCGCACTGGGTTGGGATTTGCTGATTTCAGGCATCGTTTCTGCATTAGAACCTTTGCAGACAGAATTCAACCATAGTCTGCAATCATGGCCATGAGTGCACACCACCAGTTTCGAACCAGCCTCCAGTTCTGTGATCGACTCTTCGGTCAACGGAGTGCCATCCAACAACAGCCTCTTGGGCTTCACCCTGACAAAATGCAACCAATGGGATTCAATACAGCCAAAAATGGGCCAATCTTCCCAATCTAAGTTACTGGACTTTCAGAGGGCATTCATTGACACACAAATCAATCATGACAGAAAACGCACTTGAGTTTGTTTCCCGCAGCCGCGATCAGGTCCACGAGAGTGCATCCATCATTCATTACCGCGGGCTTCGTCCGGCCGGATCCCTCCAATTCGAAAATCACCCGTTTGCGCATCTCGCTTGTCAAGACCTGCCACAGGTTTTCCTTTCTGTGCCAGCATTTGGCCTCTTCTGTGAGGGGACTTCGCCGTACTGCGGGAGCTGGTGTGAAATCAGCTTGGTGTGACGTGGGAAGTCCAGAGAGAAATTAATCGTGAGAGCTGGTGGGGCGTTTTTGTGCGTTACATCGTCTAACGCCAATATCGGTTGAGTTTTCACAAGGTTTGTGATCCGCAAGGGATACCAGTCAGGTGTAGTCTTTCCACTTGGGTGATCGTTGTTACTGCGAGATGCCAGGAGATGGAAAGCAGGCAGTCGCCACTGCTTTTAATGTGGATGGAGGGAGTTTCTCAGAGAGGATAGAAAAGATAGATGTATGGCATGCTTGATTGATTTAGAAAAGACATGCTCAGTAATGTGTGTTAGCTTTTTTTGTTGGTAGAGCGGGAGGGGCGGCGGTTGATGTTGCTGGGGAGTCGAAAAATGGGCCAGCTTTTTTCAGGCACACAGCAATCCTTTCAGTTTGATTGCGTGTGCATCCCAACTACGACAGCCAGCAGAAGAATCTGGAATCTGTTTACACTTACCAAGTAGAAGAGAGCCATCACCCCGACCCACACAATCGAATGCACAAAATCCAACATCCAAGGAGTCAAATGTGCAGAGCATCAAGAAGAGAAAATAAAAAATGGAAGCTACAGTTTCCCATTCCTCATCCAACCCTTGTCAAAATGCCCTCTGTCAGACGGACATTCAACATGAACATGTCTCAAGTTGAGACTCTCAACAGTGTTTCAAGTTTTTTTTCAATCTTTTTTGCCCTTGCCAGCGTTATGGATGGTGATTGGGAAAGGAAAAAAAACAGTTTCCGGAGCAGACAAGACCACGCGATTTCTCACTCACTCATCACGCCATTGAGCAACGGGGCGATTCCACCTAATTACGTTATGTTTAGGGCCGTTTTCGGGACCCCCACACATCATTTTTTTTCTTTCTCTCGCTGATGCTCGCTCCCCACACAAATGTTCCGAGGACCGTGCGTGGCGATTCAAAGCTGAAAGGTCGAGCGATACTTGGCAGCTGCTGTCTTATTTTTCCTTTAACCCCGGAATGGAAATCTCCTTTTTGGACTTTTCGCTGGTTGGAGAAGACGTGCCCGAGTACCCCCCGAAACAGCCCGAAAGTTTTCAGTGGCGCGTGTTGGCGGCGATAGGGATCAAAGCCACCGGTTCTGGGGTCGAGCACGCCAGGCGCGCTGTTTCAGACCCGCCGAATCTCACATTTCAATTTGGGGACGAATCTCGACGTAGCCAAAGGGACGTCAGTTGCGGGTCTTCTTTGTTGGCGCAAGGCGTCAAAGAGCGCTTGGATCTCCAATGGCTGCAAACCTTCAAAGAGATTGATACGAACAACACGGGGCGGATCAACGCCGATGACCTCCACGCGTTCGCCCTCAAGAATGGGATGCCCACGGACTACGTGGACGTTTTCATATCCTCGGTGCTCGCCGTGTCCAGCGAGTCCAAGCAGTTCGAAGCGCGAATGAGGAAGGGCGTGGACTTCGACTCGTTTCGTACGTACGTCTCGAGCAGGGAATGCGCGCTTCGCAGGGCTTTTGACTTGTTCGATTTGGATGGGGATGGCAAAATCACGCCGTTAGACCTGCAGCACAGCTTGACCCACGTCCGAGTGAAGTGCCCCTACTCCAGGTGCGTGTACCAATCTCGTCCGAACTCCGTGAAGGGGCTGCTGGCCAAAGTGGACCTCGACGGAAACGAGACCGTGGAATTCAACGAGTTCCGCAGGTTTTTCATGCTTCTACCGAGCAATGGGATGGCTGTTGACTACTGGCTCAGCGCCGAATGCTGTTCACGTTGCGACGTGGGGGGATGTGTCGTAGTTCACGACGAAAAATCCAAGGGATCCCCTTGGGGGCATCTTTTCGCGGGTGCGGTCGCCGGAGCGGCGTCTCGCACGGCCACGGCCCCGCTGGAGACCTTGAGACTGAGCGCCATGACGGGCTCGTTCTCATCGGATCTCGGCACGATGGCTGTGGCCAGAGCGGTCGTCGAGCGCCAAGGATGGAAAGCTCTGTACAAAGGCAACCTGACGAATGTGATTCGGTCGGCCCCGCAGAAGGCGCTGGACTTCTTCGCGTTCGACGCGTTCAAAGGGTTTTTGGGGGGCAGCGGATCCCCTGGGACCTTGCAGACGTTCGTCGCGGCTGGATTGGCGGGGGGTGCCAGCAATGCTATTCTGTACCCTTTAGAGGTCGTCAGAAGTCGATTGACCATAGACTCCACTGGGGCTTACAAGGGTGCAGCCGATGCATTCTCAAAAATAGTCAAATCTGAGGGGGTGCCAGCCTTGTACAAAGGTGTGGGCCCCAGCGTGGCAGCAATCCTGCCCGAAGCTGCGATTGTGTATGGACTGTTCGACATCTTGAAGAAATCCTACTCCAGAATATCCGGGAAAGACCCGGGGATCACCCAGTCTTTGACTTTCGGAGTGTTTTCGGCCTTCATGGGGCAAGTGGTGGCTTACCCTTTGGAAACGGTGTCGAGGAGGATGCAAGTGTGTGGGGTGAATGCCAGTGGTAGGTCCCATAATTTTGCCACGATGTTGAACGAAGTAGTTTCGGAGGGGGGGCCTGGAGCTCTGTACAGAGGCATCGGGCCAGCCAGTTTGAAGGTGGTTCCGATGGCAATTGTCTCGTTCGGGACGTACGAGCTGGTTAGATTATGGGTGAACGAATTGGAGGACAAGGCCGATGCCAGGAAGGCCCAACAAGAACAATGCAACCTCTGTGGGAAAAAAGCGGAGGAAATCGAAAATAGGTTTTCAATAGGTTCCAACCCGTAGCAGCTAGAGCAGCAAGAAGGTGGTTTTTCCAAAGGAAGAAAAGAAAAGAATCTCCCCTCGTGAGGGAGAAAGAAAAACAGAAAAAGAATGGAGAAGACAGGAAAAAAGGAAAAAGAAACAAGGTGTGTGGAGTGCTTTGGAATTTCTTCTGTTCGAAAGAGAGGTAGGGAAATCGAGTTGTTGCCGTCCATCGATTGGGTGATCTTTTTTTTTTTTGGTTTTTAAATGTTGGCTGAATGGGCTTTTGCGAGTTCCAGAATTGGGAGTAGCGGGTTTTTCTAAAATGTTGAAATTAGGTTGGCCGAGAAGATTATGTCTTTTTTTTTTCTTTTACTTTTAAATTGTGGGGCAAACTTACTTGTGTAGATCAATCGCAAGAGGGACCATTGGACGAAAAGAAAACAAAAAAAACAGGCTGTACATATTTAAATTCTTTTTTTTAATTGTTCTCTGTAGTTAAATTACAGGGGGGGTTGGGGGAAGGGGACCATGCATGTTTTGGGGGAAAAAGAAAAGGGAAAAAAAAACAGGGTTGTGAAAAACCCGAGAGTCCGGCGAGAGCCAGAAAATGTCATGTTGGGGATTTTTGTTCGGGGGGGATTTGGTTTGGCTGGACAATCCACAGATGGAAGGGAATATTCTCTATTTAACAATTGATGTTGGATTTGTCAATGGCAATTTCTTTGGGGTCTGACAACAATTTTTGGCTCTTTTCTTTGGTTGAATTTGAAAGTGCGTTTGGTCAGTCTTCATTGGTTCTGGTTTCTGCAGAGAACCGAGCACTGGAGTTAAAGAGTGAGATGAAATGGGTGGAGAAAACGCCCCTGCAAATCCAATCTGGGGCCGGAACTTAGCTCTGTGAACTTGTTTTCTTCCTGTAATTCTAAATGGCAACACTTCTTTTTAGACAGAAACGGAGAATCAGCCAGGGTAGCATGATATTCAAATTGGTGGCAAAGGAATGCCTCGGTTACAATAGATGGGGCAGACAAAAATGATGAGCAGTGAGATATCAAAATCTCGAAGATTAAAATGTAGAAGATAAATATCCCTCTGGGCAAAAGATCAGCTGCTCAGGCTTTGGTGCTCAGAATAGCTTCAGCTGCTCGTCTGCCGGACACCAACGCACCTAACCAACCACAGCCAGACATCAGGTTTCGTTGCAAAAAAAATACAAACAAACAAGGAAATTCGTTTTTTTCACTTCTTGCTTCTTGCGACACCACTTTTTTTTGTTGCCGACACGTTGTATGAGTAATTTTTGGTTGTTAGGTGTTGCTTCTGTTCCTGTGTGATGGAAAAAAGTGTGTTGTTAAATATAGACAGCTATATGTATGTATTACGTGTGTTATGTGAGTAGAATACTCACCGTCGAATGTGGCGGTGTCCCTGTGGTCTCCACACACATACAAATCGTTGCCAAGACTGACTGGCCTCTTCAGGTTGGTGGGAGGAGCCTACACCAAAAACAAACGAGGTATAGAAAAGATGCAACACATTTCTGGACAACCGCTGGAAAGCTCTTCAGAGAATTAAAAACGCCCACAAACCTGATTAGGCTGTGCGAAAGGGATTTTGTACATCCGCAGAAACTCCCACTTGGCCACATAGCTCTCTCCGAACCAGACAGACAACTGCTTTCGGACGGCGGCCTCAACTTCGTCTTGGGAGCATTCATCCAGTGTTCCCACAGTCGAAACTGAGACGAGGGTCTACGTGCAATCCGCAAAAAAATTATCATTGACCATCACTGCCTGGTGTGCAAATTCCAAAGTCATACCCCCTCCACCACAACATCAGTAGTGGAATAATGTATTAAGAAAACCCATCAAAATTCACATGGTTGATTACGAAAAAATGAACAAACGTTGCTCCATCAAATCGCTGCACTGAGTATCTACATAAATCTGAAAAAAAGAAGAAAAAAAACAGCCGAACACAAGTCACCACTGTTGCAGATATAGGCATATGTTTTTTTCTCTCATGCTTTCTTGTTTTTTTTTTCATGCTGTTCAAGAAACCCCTCCCCAAAACTGACAGTTCATACCTCACCTGGTGGAGCATACGATGCCGACACTGTGGATGGGAAGCAGCAATTGTTGACCACCCCATCCTCCTCGCCATTCAGATACAAAATATTCTCACCGTCGTTCGGAGCGGACGGTGCCCTAGCAACACACACACACAATACCACACCATTTTCAAAAAGCCTTCTCTCTTCCCCTCCCCCCCAAACAGATGCCCGGACTTCGCTTCGTTCTACTCCGATTCTTAACATTTTTTTCCCCCTCACAGGCAAAAGACCTAATCTTGTTGCTGATGGAAAAAAGGGAAAAAAAAAACATCACTGACTGTGGATGGAACTGATAGTTTGGGTGAACAAGAGTGAAAGAGTTTGTTTGTTTATGTGTGTATATGGATGGAGTTAGCTTACCTGAAATAAAGACAGCACGTTCCGACGCCGTCTTCAGATTTGGAGGGTGACTTTCCCAGAATATCGCCCAGCAAAGAGGAAGCTTGGGGTGCCTCCACAGCCACCACCACCCCTCCGGGTGCCTCCACCACATCACCATTAGCAAGTTCTACGCGTGCCAGCTCCCCCTCAGAGGAAGGCACACACTTCACAACTTCCATCCCTGTGCAGAAAAAAAAATTCAGAGGGAAAAAAAAAAGTTGACGACCGCACAGCTCACCACTTGAAATTACGTTCCAAAATTATTTGTTCCTCATTATTCTACTGGGCAAAATTTGGAGAAAGAACCTTTCCTTGCAATTTTGAACGTACGCAACAGATTTTTGAAAAACAGAAATGAAGATATTTGAAATGGAACTCGGGCAAAATTCATAAAACACACAAATCCGCCCCAGGGCAGATTTCTGTTCATGCATCCATAGTCATTGTTGCTCTTCGAAATAGATTCATTCTCATGTTTTCCCCACCTGTTTTAATGCTACCAGAAGGCAGCTGATTTTCAAGGTTGCTGGCAAGCGCTCCGATTCCTTGCGACGGCAAACAGTTATCGCCCGAGGCCAAGGTGCGCATCACGAATTCGAAAAGCCGAGAGGACGTCCCCAGCTGCCGATCGAAAAAGATGCCTCCCATGAACGGCCTGAAAAATTTGTCCGTCATGGAGCTTGTGAATCCCTCCACCTAGAGGCAACAAGATACTTTTCAAACTTTTAGCATCGTTGCGTTGATTTTGGCGAGCGAGTTGCAATGAATTCAACCCCAGAGTGTTACAGGAAAGCCAGGCTGAGCAGTTTTGCTCCTTTTTCAGAAGTACTGACAGAAAAACTGGATAACTTCCCAGGGATCAGCAGAGTCATCAAGGCTTTCAATCCTGAGAAAAACAGTTGGCCCGAATTCCTGCGATTGGCTGTGATTTCTTGACTTTTCATTTTTTTCATTTTTTTTTTTTTGGTCCCGTTCGTCAGGGAGTGACGCTATGGCGAATTCACCAACCTGCAACCGAGATTTGATCGACTCTTCTGGGGCCTCCAGAATTTCGTCCACGCTTTTCAACAACACCCTGAACCGAAGAAGCCCCACCAGCACTTTGTCCGCGACCGTTCCCACAGGGTTCAGCAGCGAAAGCACGCCGTCGACCGGATTACGAAGCGGGTCAGATACCTTGTGAAATGCCCCGTTCCACCACACCCTCGCCCCAGCGTAGAACGGTTTCAGATCGAGCTTCTCGTAGTCCAGCGTCGCCTGCGCCTCAGGGTAAGCCGTCAAAAAGATTTGGAAGCCCCTGTCGAGAAGAAAACCGTCGACGGAATCGGTTCGAACGCGACCCCCGACGCCATCGGACGCTTCCAAAACCGAGAAGGGAACGCCGGCTTTGTGCAGCGATAGCGCGCACGCCAAGCCAGACAGGCCGGCACCGACGATAACGACTCCGCTCGAATCTTGGACGGCTTTCGCCGCGCACACGAGATCACGTCGCGACGCTCGACAGGGTCGTCGACGCACACGCGGCAAAGCGAGGCATCGTGCTTTCGCCTCGACGCAAGCCGGAGCTGCTTTGCAAGACGCGATCATTCGTTCGCACAGCGTTAACGCCCCCACCCAGATCGCCAGATTCGTCACCTTGTTGCAACCAAGTCCTGATTTCGCTTCATCAAGGTGTAGAATTGCTTGTGCTGGCATGTTCGAGACGACTTCCCTCCCGAGTCGCACGCAGCTACATGACGAGGAGCGCCCAGCTGCCCGTCAGCTCTCAACGCCTCACTCAAACCACACGTTGGTCACACTGATTCGGCCCTGCTTCCTTGATAACTCCCCGCCACCTGCCCTTTCCTCCAGAACTGCTGCTCCGCAAATTTGAAAAACGAAAAACACTTTCGTGAAAAAAGCTAACAAGCAGACCGCTGCGTTTCAATTCCGCGCTGCTTTGCTCGCGTAGCTTTTTATTTTTTTTTTACTTTTTCGTCGTGAATTTTTTTGAGGGAAGGGGAGCGCGTTGCCACCGCGCGTGTGTGAGAGAGAGAGTCGAAAGACAACTGCGATCTAAAAAAACGTTGACACAAAACGAAGCCTTGCGTGCGATTTTTCTGAACAGCAACGTATCGATGGTTATGCCGGCACGGCCGAACCCTTTGGAGGGCAACAAGCGGTTTACGAAAATCAAGGAGCTAGGGTCGGGTCATTTCGGCTTCGTGTTGCTAGCTCACGACAACCAGTCTGGGGAGAAGGTGGCGATCAAGTTCCTGCTGAGAGGGATGTCGATCAATCGAAACGTGGAGCGAGAGATAATCAACCACAGAAGGCTGTACCACCACCACATTATCGAGTTCCGAGGGATTTTTTTGACGAAGGAGTACCTGGGGATAGTGCTGGAATACGCGGAGGGGGGCGACCTGCTCGCTTGGATCAAATCCAGAAAGTTTTTGAAGGAGTCCCAAGCCAGGTGGCTGTTCCAGCAGCTGATCATGGGGCTGGACTACATTCACAGACAGGGGGTGGTGAATCGTGACATCAAATTGGAAAACACCCTGGTGACGGAGGGGGATATGCCTATGCTCAAGCTGTGCGATTTTGGCTATTCCAAAAACGTCCAGGAATCTGCAGCCAAGAGTTTGGTGGGCACCAGGCTATATTTAGCTCCGGAAGTCATATCCAGCTCTGCAGGGGAGAAATACGATGGGGTCAAAGCGGATATCTGGTCGACCGGTGTGTTTCTGTACATAATGCTGCTGGGCTTCCCTCCCTTTGGCAAGCCGGGTCCTGACGGCAAAGAGGTGCCGATGGACGAAGCCATCCGGAGGATTGCAGCAGTGGAGTATGAGATTCCGGAGGGGGTGCTTTCCCCCGAGTGCGAGGATTTGATCAGGAAAATATTGGTGAGGGAGCCGACTGATCGGCCCTCGATCAAGGACATTCAGCAGCATGTGTGGTATCAGACCGAGTTGCCGGATGGTGCGTTGGAGTATAATGACAGTGTGATGGACATAGCTAATCGTTCGGACGAAGAGGGGGAGAATGGGGGGCTAGGTGCTGGGGAAGGTGGGGTGCAGGGTTTGAACGAAATTCGAGGGATATTGCGCAGGGCAGCCAGCCTTGCTGAATGATGAGAATTAAGAGTGAGAGAGAGAGAGAGAAAAAAAAGTGTGAGAGAAAGAATTCGACTTCCAATTGTATGTTAGCGTAGAATTTGCACATTGCCGAATGGGGGGGGGGCAGTGAGGAAGGCAGTGTGGGGGCAGGCTGCAGAATCAGTTTTGCATTTATTAAAGGTGTTTATTTTCGGGTGTTTTTCTCTACAGACAGGGAAAAACTTTGGGGAGGATTTGATAGATTCGAAAAATCAATTTGTACAGTTCAACACAAGAATACGTGATACAAAAAGAAAAAGCAAATAAAAAACTACTTAAAAATTAACAACATAGTCAGTTGATTTTTCAAGGCAGATTGCAAGAACTCGGTTACATTGAATTTAGGTTTTGGTAAATAAGGAAAAAAGGGAGATGTGTGTGGGGGGGGGGGGGGCAGGTGGGTTTCAATGGGCTTTGTGCAAAATATCGACAATCGATTGGTTAGATGTGGTGCTTTTCAGGGCATTTGGGGGAATGCATTTCAGAATTTGTGATAGTTTCTTGAAAAAAAATAGGTAGATAGATTGTTTCGTATTCTAATTGTATTGGGGCAACACAGCATGTCGCAGTTGTGATGGTGAACAGGTGGAGACACCAGGGTTTGAAACCTGAACTAAATATTAAAAAAAAAACAGTCAATTTGTTTAGTTGGTTCTTTTGCCGTATGCAGGATGGCAAAAGGGGCAAAATTTGTGGTGTGAAAATTGTGTAGCATCCATAAAACTTGTAACATCCATTTTACTTGTACCTTTGTTTCTCACAACTATATGTTCTGGAGAGAAGCTGTTGGGAATGACTGTGGTTGACCAGCGTGGGAGGGGTTTGTTGTGATTGCCACCCTCCCCCTCCCCCTCCCCACCAAAATTTTTGTAACTGTCTATGCTTGCAAGAATGTGAGAGGTTAGTACCAATTGCATCTTCCAGCAACCGGATGGCTGTCAGGAGCACATCCTTGCAATCCAATCACTACACCTTCACTTCCTTGGTCCGGCTTTAAAAAAGCATTGTCTTTTCTCTTTCTCAATACTCTTTCATTCAGCAAAAGGCTGGGTGGGCAGCACCCCTGGAGCTGCACATGGTGAAAACCAGAAAAGGAGGGTTCTGAAACAGGTCCTTCTTTGATTGCTTGCTACAAATGCGCTCAGTGGTGAAGCCAGCATGGAATTGAACCGGGGCGCTCCCATCGTGAGCACTGGCCTAACAAATCTTCACGTGTAAGACATACCAAACCCTGCCATCTGGGAAATGAAATAAAATAACTGGGGTTTCCTGGGGTTTGTCTTGTCAACACAGAAAGCCATTTGATGTTCACCTACCAGCTCCGAAAAATGATGCTGATTATATGTTTTAAGCTTTCCACTTGCAGCGAGAAGCCCTCACCTTCAAAATCAAAGTGAAGTTGCTCCGAAAAGTCAAAATTCCATGCATGTTGAGAAAGCTAGTACAACAGGACCTATCGGCCACCACAACAATGAACAGTGTCCCGGGTTCTCCCAGAAGATGGTCAGATATTTTCAAGAGCAGGATTAAAATTCTGCAGCCTCTCAGATTAAAAGAGAACGGCAGTTGTCTCATCGACTCTGCTTTCTTCCTCTTCAGTTTGTATCATGCTCACCCAGAATCCACAGATGTAGAAACATCATCCCTCCATCTTTGATTATGCTCAGTCCTCGCCTCCCATCAGCCCCCAAGCCAGGCTGCAGAACCCCCCCCCCCCCTATTTTTTATCAGCCATCTCATCGGTCCCGCTTTCCCTCAACAATCTCTTGTTCATGTCAGCAAGTCCCTCCCAGATCAAGAAGACGCATCTCGAAAAAAACTTTAAGGTGACTTAATCTCAATGAATTGCGCACTAATACAATTTTAAACATTTTGCTAATTTGCCAACTGTAATCAATTTCATTTTTAAATCCAAGCGGAGGTTTGTTTTTCTCTTTTTTCAAGGGAAAAGAAAAGTGTAAATCTAAGAAGGAAAGATTTGCGAATAATCAGTGGAGCTGAAAGAAATTATTGAAGCAGTAAATGTCAATGTTCATAGTGTATGTTAGGAGGGCTTTCACAGAGAGAAGCTGATTGAAACAAAATTTCTGAGATAGATATGATGCATGCCCATCCCCATAATCTCGACAAAACCAAAACGGAAGGAACAGCAAGAAATCGGTGCGCAGAAACTTAAACAATTTTTTTCACACGTATCACCGATAGTTCGCGTCGTCTAGTGGTCAGGACACTTGATTGTGGCTCAAGAAACGGGAGTTCGATTCTCCCCGCGAACATTTGGAATTTTTCTTTGTCCATCAACTTTTCAGGGCAAATCGCGGAGGGGTTTGCCTTCACTGGACTCGGAGGAAATCGGTTTTGGGGGGTGGAGGGCAGTGTATATTTTTGTGGCCCATTGTGGCCCTTTTGGCCCATTTTGGCCCCCAAACAAATCAGAATGGCAAACCTCCACTGGAGGGTGGGCGTTACGAGGAAAATTGAAATCAGGGGACGTGACGCGTGCTGAGGTCCCTCGAGCCTGTGTCGGCTGTCGGTCTCAAGATTCCTTTTTCTACACCCCCATAGTCGTCTTTGGTGGTTTGTTTCAGAAAGCAACTCGGAGCGCTCGCTTTGCTAGCGTCGACGCACTGTTCCAGCCATTGTTCCAGCCTTTGTTTGAAAAAGAAAGATTCGGACTCCCTCGTAACGTCACCCAGTGCATGAGTTTGTCGCGCTGGACGAGGGCGGCAGAGGAGTTTCAATAGTTGCCTTGGTTTTCCGGGAAGTTTGTCTGATTCGCCGAAAGAAATTTCCCGGAGCGAACGACCAGGATGCCGCGAGACGCGGAGGGGCAGCACATCGGCTCCGAAAGGAGTTGTTGTGAATCTTTCCTGCGGCGATTGTTTTCCGCGATAAACTACTTCCTCTTGGTTGTGGGGCTGGTGCTGGTCGGCTATTCGGTTTACCTTGTGAAAATGGTTCGCTCCAAAGAGGCGAGCGCTCAGCAGAGCGACGAGGATGCCAATTCCGAATCGTCGGCATTGGTCACCGAAGAGCACTATTGGTTCGTGGAAGTGGTGGCGATATCAGGAGTTTGGACTGTGCTGCTGGCGCTCTGTGCACTCGTGGGGACGAATTACGGGAAGGCTTGTTGCCTCGGATCTCACACGGTCATGGTAGTGGTGGCGCTCTTGGTGGAGGGCACTCTCCTGATTCTCTTCTGCGTCAACAAAACTTGGGATGCCGACCACCTGGTCCCGTGGGACGAGTCCGGAGCGTACGACGACGTTCGGAGCTTCGTGGCGCATCACTTGAGGGTCAGCCTCTACATCGGCGCGACTCTGGTGTTCCTCCAGATACTCACGCTGCTGCTGGGTTGCGCGGTTTGGAATTTCGCATCCGGGGCCACGAGGGACGGGGACGAGGAGGAGGAAAACGAAATCTGGAGACGACCTTTGCTCTCCGAGGCTCGTTCGGAAAACGGGTCTGGGATGCCGAACCCCTCCAGCAAGCCGAGGGACGACCCGTGGAGCCAACGCATGCGCGTAAAATACGGCCTGGACACCAGCAAATTTTCGTACGACCCAGAGGCGACGCAGTCTCGGCGCAAACTGGACAGGGAACGGAGTCCCGCGGGTTACAGAGATAGCGACGAAAAGAAAAGGAAGTGCAGCATCATGTGAGGTGGCCATCAAGAACAAAAAATAGGGAGAATTATAACCATAAAAGGAAAAGGAAGGAAGACAGAAAAAACCTGGAAGAGTAGGGAACTGGATAGGGGGGCCTTTCGGCGTACCTTGTGTGCATTTGGGTGGTTTTTTTTTCTCCCACTCTTCCCCCCCTTTTTTTTTGCTTTGATCAGCCTCTCCCTTTTTCCCACTGATTTTTTTTCATCCATATCTAATATCACCAGTGCTCGACGTTTTATGGTTTGTGGTTTCTTGTTTTTTTGCGTCATTTTTTTTTCTTCCTTTTTTTTTGGTTGGGAGGTGAAAATGTGGTGCTCTTCCAAAAAAGGGATATGTGGGGTGGCAAGAAGCGGAAAAGAATAATCATCGTTTTGCGGTGAGGGGGTGTTCGTTCAGAGAGGGGCAGGGTTGTTGCAAGGGTTGATTTCGAGAATTTTGAAATGCTCCCTAGGAAAAAAAAAAAAGAAACCGTCTTTTTCTGGCGAGGTTTGTTTTTGTTTTTGTTTTTTATTGGGGGGGGGAAGATCTGGGGGGTTAATTAGGAGGCCTTTATTATGGGGGTGACATGCAATACTTCATACATTTGCTAAGCGCCCGGCTCATGGGAAAAACGGCGAAAATTGGAAAAATGGGGAAAGAAAATTGGAAAGAAAAGCAGGGCTAGGATTTGGCATAGCGAGGGGAGAGCTGGATTTGTAATTTTTCGCATTTTGGAAGGAAATGGAAGATGGGGTGGGGGAAGGGGAAAACAAAGGACAGAGCAGAATAGGGTTATATCTGCATTGTTTCTTTTGGGTGGTGGTGTTGCCGTTCTTTTTACGTGTTTTCTTTGATGTTTTTTTTTTGTAAAGAAATGACTTGGAAGAAGAGGACAAGAAAAGCTTACTGTTTTTTTTATATCAGATTTGGATTCTTTTTTCTCTTTGTTTTGAGGGAAAGGTCCGATGTGTAAGATTATTCACTGCAAAAAAGAAAAAAAAAAACAATGGCAAAAAGGGGTTGACCAAAACGTTGAGGTGAAAGGGTAAAAAAGAAAAATGAAAGGGACCTTCAGACTTTGGTTATGATTGAAAGAAGAATTTCTGGATTTCTTTTCATGCGATGGTCATGCAGAGGGGATACAAAAAAAAAAAAAAAAGACCAAAGCCACAGGTGCGGCGGGCCTTGAAAAAAGCAAACGACTTTGAGGAAGCTCTTTTCAAAAAGCTGGTGGAAGAGATCGTAAATGATGGGAAGGGGGTATAACATTGACCTGTTGGAGAATATGTTTCATGATGGACAGCGTCTAAAGAAGTGCCACCACAGGATTCAAACAAACGGAGGTAGAATGACAACAGGAAGGGTGCCAGGGGGGGGAATATCTGTCATGGATTTCATTGTCCTATCTAGAGTGCCAGCATCTTCAAGGGCAATACCAATCGGCAGAGGATGTAAGCAGAGTTTCACTGGAGGAAAAAGAGGAGCTGCTGGATTAGTCATCTCGGTTATGATTTAGTTTATAGTTTTTTATTGTGGATATTCCTTTTGTGTGTGTGGGGGGGGGGGGGTCAACACTGTTTTCTCGGGTTGGTCGAGCCAGCGACCCCATCTAGTTGTACGAAGGGAATGTGATTGTCGAAATTGAAACAGATGTTGTTTGCATGCATTTCGGAGGCTTGTTCCGAATTTCCGAACAGAGTTTTTTCTCCAGGGGTGCATTGTGTAGCCCAGTCTCCATGGAGAAAAAGAGAGCAGGGGCACTAGACCCTGTCGACTTTTGTACAGAATATACAATCGAATATTCAGAGCAAACATTGAAGACACCCGTTGCAATGCTGTGCTTATGTATACTTTTTACAGATCAAAAAAAAATAAAAATCAATCTGTGTGTAAATCGAGCATCCTTACTATACAATTCTAAATTGACCAAGTTTTACAAGTGCCAAACAATCATTGACCGACGTAGATTCAGATTCAAGAAAGGCTCCAGACTGGGTGTCAATTCATGTCGATTGATTGATAAAGCCCACAATATTCCACTCTCTCCCTCTCTCCCTCTCAATCCCCAGTCAAAAGAGGAAATAAAAGATATGCCCTCTAGAGACAGCATGTTTGCATCCAAAACCTACAGTGCTGTAGAAGCTTCTGCAAAAGGATTTTAAACAGGAGGCATTCAAACTTAACTATTGTTACAGTTGGTGGGCCTCATATCACCGATGGGACAACAGGGAACTTGAACAACTATTAACTACACAGGGTTTTTAAGCCAATCCCCCAGCTGCTGCACGAGGCTTCGACCCTAAATCTAATATATGTACACCCTTCATCGTATTTAGTGTAGCCTACACTATTTCCGTGTACGGCAGAAATTTTAGAAAACAGAAAATAGTGTGGGCCACACTATTTCCGAAATCTACACTTCTAGTTAACGTTTCGGTTTTCCATGAATTAGTGTGGCCTGCACTATTACTGAGGTAACACTATTAAAAGACCCACACTAAATACGATTGAGGGTGTACATAAATAAAATATGAATTTATACCTCCAAGCAAAAACACAACAAAAAAAAGCACATCATGAATCCACAAGCTTGTCTCTGAAAAAGTCCCCGGTCAACTTTTGGGCCTGCTTTGCCTGCTCCATTGGGGAAATCTCTCCGATTCCACAATCAGTTCCCAGAAGCCAAATTTTAGGGTCCCACTCCAACAAGCAATGATTCACTCCTTCGAGTTCTTTCAGAGCGACGTTGGGCTCCACCAGACTGGAAAAATACTCTGCATGAGAAGGCGGTGCTGCAAGGTCAGCGGACCCACTTACGATTAGGTAATTGACTCCCTGAAGTTCATCCAAGTCTGACTCTCCAGCCAAATCGCAGATTCCACCAAAGGGAAGGCAACCGGGTTGAAGGGCAACCACTGCTCGCACTCCGATCCCCAAATCCACTGCCCTTCTTACAGCAGGGAATGTCATTGCACCTCCATAGGAATGCCCTGCAGAAATTTTTTTTGAGTCCTTGAGTAACTACATATGTTTCACCGAAAGAAAAAAAAAGAATTATACAAAAGCTGCAAATTGGTAGGAACTCCACAAGGAATACAGCTGATTCACTCACGTACATGGCTTCCTAAATTGGATTTCCTTCTTTCAAATGGATAGAACCCCCCCCAAAAATAAATAAATAAATAGTAATAATAAAAATATATATATATACAGTAGACACCGCTTTATCCAACACATTCGGGCCACGCTTTTTCGGGCATAGTAAACGATTGTTTTACAATACGGTGTCTGACATTTCCCCTTGCCGGTCGCGCACGCATTCGATTCGAACTCTAAAACACTCGTTAATAGTGGCCTGGCGGTTCAACCGCTGTCGAAGTGACTCCATGGCCCCGTCTTGGGCATTCTCGTACTCCTCCATCTTGTCATAGCCTCGGCGTTCCAGGCCGACTACCATCGGAACGAATATGACGTCCGGAAACAAAAGCAAACATTCGACGATTTTGTATTTCTTTGGATTGTATTCATTCCGTTTCGCATTCCCTTTGCATCGCGCGTTCTCCCTTCGACCATTCGCGAATGAAATTCGCGATTGGTTTGGCTGATTATCCCATGGTCGGGCTGATAAAACGATGGGTTCCCCCCCCTAAAAATTCCGTTCCTGGCGATTTCGGCTTAAAAGGCGGTGGATTTGATTATCCGGGGGCGGACAAAGCGGTGTCTACTGTATATAGATAGATAGATATATATATATGGATATACATATGAACAGATTCTCTCAAACAGCTTAAATCACCCCCCCCAAAAAAAAAATAAAATAAAAATGAAAAGATGAATATACAAAGCCCTGAGACCAGGGTTGAGAAGCATATTTTGTAAAACACAAAAAAGATGGGGCCGGGGGAAATTGCCCTCTGCACCTGCAATCCCAGCCCTGGTACTGTCCACCCGCTTGTGCAAAAAGGACCCAGAATTCCACCCTTCCTTCTTGAGATACAGCAATCCAAAGGCCATATCATCCGCCCAGGCCTCCGGAAACACACGGTCATTTAAGCCTGAGATTGCAGCAGTGGATTCCTGGGAAATCACCACCATCCCAAAGGATGCCAAATGGCTCATCATCAACATATAAACTTGGGGGGCCGCATTAAAACCTGGCGAAAATTCCACGATCGGGAATTTCCCTCCATCTTTTGCAAGCACTGGGCTCCCCACCGCCCCAGTTTCCGGATCGATGTTTTTTTCCAGGTTCTTATCGGAGGGGTAGAAAACCAAGGCCTGGAAGGTGGTGGGTGTGGAGAAATCGTTGACCAGGATGGATTCGGAGGGTCGAGTTACATTGACTGCTGTGTAACTGGTTGGGTAGGGTCCAGAGGGAGGGGGGGTGAACAGCTCGCGGAAAGAAGGAAATTCCTCAGGGTCAGTGCTTGATGCTCCTTCCAAGAATTGGGGATTTATGGTGAAGCCAACGGCTCGAGGGACCCCCTGACAGACTGGGGAAGTGGCGAGTGCCCTAGGCAGCATCATGGGGTCCGAAACCTCGGGGATCGGAAAAGTGATATCACACTTTGTTGCTTGGATGGACCCAAGAGTAAATGGAATGATGGCAGGGTTCAAAGCGACCTGATGGGAAAAGCGAACAACAATTCTGTCGCAGTTCTATGTCAATCCATAAAGCAAACACCACAAATGTGGCTGAAGTGGTTTTGGCATGCGAAATCGCCTTAATTTTGACATGTCAAGAACAGGTTTTCCTTTATCAATCTGACCAGCA
This sequence comes from Bryopsis sp. KO-2023, assembly GCA_030272585.1. Taxonomy (NCBI): domain Eukaryota; kingdom Viridiplantae; phylum Chlorophyta; class Ulvophyceae; order Bryopsidales; family Bryopsidaceae; genus Bryopsis; species Bryopsis sp. KO-2023. The sequence goes on along the minus strand of BSYQ01000004.1, from coordinate 2,264,705 downwards.
TAGAAAGAAGGGGGTATTGGGGGGGGGGGGGGGGGCTAGTCTCACCCTATCTTGGCATAAGCATTTTCCTTGGTCCTCTTGAACGAAAGCCTTTATTGCACCGCAGCACAGGTCTGAATCGAGGCTGCCCCCTTTGGGATCCATGCAAGCAGGAATCATCAAGACCAAAAAATGATAGAGGCAAACCCAGTCCGTGGTCTTTTCAACGAAGCTTGCGTAAGGTTTGGAATCCACCCAAGCTCCATAGCCAGTCACAGCACTTTCAAAATCAGTGGGATCCAACTCAACAGGATCCACTCCTTCACCGGAGCATATCTGCACACCAACGAACTCGTTTTACAGCCTTCAAAAAAAAAAAAAAAAAAATTCCCCCATTTTTCATTTATACAGGGATGTCAGCTGGCAATGAGATTGGCAAAGTTAAGTTGCCTTTTTAATCTTATGTAAAAATTTAACTTCGACGTCTGCCGTGCATGCTGGTTTCTCTTGCTAAGTAGGAATTTCCTGTTGCTGCTTGCTGCGGGGAAAAATTCGATCCATGGCAAATTCTCTGTTCTACGGCACAACATCTACTGTATCGCCATGATTTCGAACACCACCACTGCTGGCGTTACGTTATGGCACCTCAAAGACAAACGGAACCAGCATCGCGAACGAAAGAAGGATTCTCCATTTCAGCATGCTGTCAGCCGCCGACAGGGTTTGATCCTTGTTGCTGTGAAAATTGATTCGTCCAGCAGCCAGAGCAAAACCAACCGAGGTGGTGCGCTGATAACAATCTAAACCAAAACAGGCTGCTGGGCAACAAATATATTTTGTGCCACCGACATAGAAACATCTTTAAAGCCGGGGATAGATCGCTCGACTGCGTGCAGCTGCACGTCCCGTTTCGCATAATAAAACAAACAAATAAACAAACATGATTGCATAATAAAATGTAACGTACCATACACGTAACGTACACTATGACTTGCAGGATTCCACCAGCAATAATTGTGATTTTGGATGCGATTAAAAAAAAAGCTAGACACCATCATGTTGTCAAGACAAAAAGTTTTTTATTCGGCTCATCAACCAACCAAAGAAACCTGAACCCACACACATACAAGACATCTGTGGAAGGGAAAAACTCAGTTGGGTAGTTGCTGTAAGTTTGTAAAGTCAAAACTATGGCTTGTGATACTTGAAGGAACTTTGGTGTTATTTTTTGCAGTCCCAGTTCTCTCACACATCTCGCTAATTAGTAATTATAATTACTTGACAGTATCTCACATCACTCTTACTATAATTCACACAATCCATTATCATTGGAACCTCCCTCCCATTTTCACTATGTAAAAAGACGCGTAGTCTTGTATAAGTCGGGCTAGAGCCCTGAGTTCCGCAAAGGCGGTGAAGAAAGGAGTCGAGAACAACAAACTGTCTTACAGGAAACAGCGACACCAACAATCAAATAGTTTCCACCACACTCTCCTCCAATCTATTCCATATTCAGAAACCCTCACAACATACTTTGGAAAAAAACGCGGCGAACTCCCAGTCACGAACGAACTCTTTTCACTTCTCTAAAATTAAAAAAAAAAAAAAAAAACCTGAAAAAAAACCTGTAACACAATGTGATTTGATGTTTGCTTGTCACACAGCAACTTCTCATCCTCCTTTTAAGGGAAGGAATTAAAAAAGCCCCCCCCCCCCTGTTGTGCAGAATTGTATTGTGCCTGATTCTTGTTACTATTCATCCCATATTTGTCACACTAACAAAACCAAAAACATACTTCTCCAGGAGCAGCTGGGGAAAATGTGGGCGGTCAGAAAAGTTTTCAGTTTTCCAGCCTCCAAACTGGAAACGATGGTGGTCTCGACATTGAAACTTGAAAAAAAAATGGAGAAGAAGATTACCCCTGTGCAGGAAATTCCAGAAATGTGAAACAAGGGAGCATTTTTGCCAGACACAGATCCAATATACTTTTTTTGATGAGCCTCATCTAGAGATAGTGTACACATAACTTCAGTTAAACAGGTACCATTTTGACACCGGTGTTATTTGAGCGAAGCCACAGTGGCAAACCTGGAGGATATCATTCAGTCGTTGCTTGTCTGCATCCCCACATCTGCCTTCCACACATTGGGCCAGATTCGATCCAACTTGGATCAAAGGCTTGTTGAACAAAGGCTTCACATCCACAGATCACATCAACAGGCTTCCTCCCAGTGCTCTCCAAATCATCGATGCTTGCCCCAGCCTCCAGGAACACCTGGGCCGACTGCACACTCCCGTACAAAGCAGCTTCATGCAGTGCTGTCTCCCCCAGGCATCAGTTTGATCCACAGCACCCCCGTTGTTCAGCAAGAGCCTGACAAGGTCTGGGTTATCTGGATAAGTGCTGAATATCAATGGGGTTTCTCTGGCATCATGGGTTGCCCCATTCACATCAGCACCTGTCACATTTGCGCGGAGAAATTGACCAGACATCGATGTATTAAGGCAATTTGCATCAAAAATTATTGGGAGTGTACCTGCATTGATAAGAACTTGGAAGCTGGATACCTGTTGATGGGTGGTTTCTTTTTCAGCTCGAATAAAATTTGCCCCAAATTTGTGGGCAGAGGACAGAGATAGGACTTGGGCCAAATTTTTGGTCCGGCTACGGTCCGGTCCGGTTACGGTCGGTTTACGGTTCCGTATTACGGCCGTAACTCCGTACCGTAACCGGAGTAATATGTTGTTTTTACGGTACGGAACAGGTACGGTATAGCTACGGTAGCCCCTAAATCATTGTGAAGTAGTGTGGTTCAGTGTTAAAGCGTTAGGCTGTAGTATGTAAGGTCGTGGGTTCGAATCCCCTTGGGTTCCTTTGGGTTCTCGGGACCCTGCGGGGGTTACTATTTACGGTTTACGGTTGGTACGGTGGTTACGGTCGGTACGGTCCGGTACCGGAGCAGTACGGAGTGGTACGGTGGTCCGGTTCCGAGCACGAAAACCACTCCGGTCCGGACCGTAACTACCGTAACCGTAAGTGACCGGAGTGGGGTTACGGTACGGTTTACGGTACCGTAACCGGAAAGTCCTATCTCTGGCAGAGGATGAAATAATTTCCTGACCCCCCCCCCTCCCTTTTTCTTTCTTTTTGGCGGATGTTGTGACAGACAGGCTGCCCTCAAGGAGAAGATGGAAAAAGTTGAAGAATCCAAAGTGTACACTTACTGTGGACTTCCTGTTTGCGCTCCTGGTTTCTGACATCAGGCTCATTAACACCTTGCATATTGTTTTGGGCTGGCTACACATTTCCAATGTAATTCTTAGTACTCTTTTTTGTTAGTCACCTCACAGAAAAGTGGTTTGCTGCCTGGAGTATTTTCCAAGGGACACCTCTTTCACTCTAGCTCTGGCTCTGATTCTTTTTCATTATCCTTTTTTTCTTGAGTTAAAAGTGGCCAAGGAGCCCAACACCCTGTCGACCCCCGAAAGAAGGCCTCTGTAACTTATCTCGACGTTTCGACGTCTGTTTCGACGTTTCTGAACCCCTCCGTTACCATTACCATATTACCATTTGCAGACTATCCGGACGGCCAGGTCGCGGGAAAAAAAAAAGATAGAGGGCGAAAGCTCGGATGATAATAACAAACGTCGCTAGAAAGCTTGAACCGAGCGAACGAGGCTAAAAAAACTCGAAAACACAAGGGAAAAAAAGCACTTGAAGAAAACATTCCGTTCCACGCAACCAAGAAAAAATATCACACGCGAAAGAAAAGCTTTTTCAAAAAAACTTCAACGGAAATAGAACGAAACGAACTCATGAATTATCCCGAGGTGGGTCCGAACCACCACACCACAAGGGTGCCCCTCCGAAGGGCCGAGACGTTTGGATGGACCCCGCTTTTCCTATCCCCAATTATTGATCATTCGCTCGGAAACTTTTTGACGGCTAACCGGTTTCACGGTGATTATAGCCTCTCGCCTTTTTCCAATGAGCTCACTATGACCGTCGAAACGGGAGTGCAAGGTACTCGGGGGGTCGGTCCTTAGAACTTGCCGGGTTCGAACTCCCGTCGACTCTTTACACCCAGAAAGAGGAGCGAGCTACATGACGCAAGGACCTGGCGAGATCGATTCGAGCGTACGTATCGGAAAGTTGATTGACCATGATTAGTGAGAACGGGTCGCTTCATTAATTATATATTATCTTTTTCCTCCTGACGTTTTTGGTTTCGTGCGGGATCATGCGGGATGATGCGATTTCCCGACGCACACGGATCATCCGATCATCCGATTTGATCTTGATCCCCGTAATTCAGCATTCAATTTTAGCCCTCGTCGACAGCGAATCGCTGCGCAGCGACGAGAGTTCTGTATTCCATCACATTCATTGCTTGTTCTTTATTCGAATACTGTAATACGCAAATCTTTTAGATTGCTTTAGGATCGCTAGTCTTTATTTTCGCCTGCCTTATTTTCGCGCTTTGGTCCGCGCGCGAAAATAAAGCAGGCGCGAAACAAAAAGCAATGTGAAAGTTTAGCGTGGCGTCAAAAAGAACACTCTCAAAGTCAGAGTGTGGAATATGTTTCCACACATTCTGTGGCTGTGTTTCGAATTCGCCCCTAGACTGGGCTGTGCCTCAAACGGTTCTACAGTCACGCCTCAAGACCATCAAAGTCCATTGAGTTGCCGTCAGCGAACAGCTCGATGGAACGAACGCGAGCCATGTTTGCAACACCACCCCAAATGCCAACCAGAGATTCTAGCGCGTTTGCGGTTGAGACTGCTCTACAATCACGCCTGAAGACCACCAAACGAACGGCTCACCACACTCGCTTGCCACCACAATTATCCTACTCTAATTTCGCGCCTGCTTTTTTTCGCCTGCTTTATTTTCGCGCCTGCTTTATTTTCGCCTGCCTTATTTTCGTGCTTTGGTCCGCGCGCGAAAATAAGGTAGCGCGAAAAGATTTGCGTATTACAGTAATATAAAAAAATAAAAATTCGTAAAGAGAAGACTTTGCTTGATGCAACCCATAAAAAATCCTGTCCTATCAAAAAACACAATCCACAAAAACCACCACCTCCCTGCTCCTAAAATCACAAAACACCCATTGGGAACTCTCTTCTCACTTTTTCTTCCCCATCAATTCCATTCTAAAACTTTAGCTTCTATAGCCTCTCTGCTTCATTAAAACCTCCCCTTCTCACTCTTTTAAAGTTTTTTCCAATCACCTTCACTCCTTTATCTTTCAACCCCACTCCTCTAATCTTTTTTCTTCACTTTCCCTTTCAGTTCAAAATTCAGTCACCTTCACCAAGGTCGATATTTTCAACACAAAATCAACCCTCCAAGCGTTTTCTCCTCCCTGCTGGCAATTGCTGAGGACTCTTCTTCACCACAATGCCTCCCCACCTCCCCACCTCCCCACCCCCCACCCCCCACCCCCCACCCCCCAAAAAAAAGCCTGTAACTGGAGCATCAAAGTAGACCAAGCTGCCCTGAACTTCCCAGAACTAAATTCACAAAGCTTTTGCCTTACAGTGAGAACACCAATAGTTTTTGTTCTAGAGATCACACAGTTATTCCATTGCCTGCTATAACGGCATTCCTTACTCTACCTCAAGGGAGATGCTTCTTTTCCCCACCAAATACCTGAAGTAACAGCCATTGTCGATACAACCAGAGACGTTCTTACAGTGAAAGGCCGCTTTTTTGCGATGCCCACCAGTAAGGGATGGAAGGCTTTGGGAGAGGTCGCCAGCAGCAGCAGCGATCGAATCGAGTCGAATTGCGGGCATTGCTTGCTGGGCGATCGAAAACGCCGCCACCTTGTCTCGATCACGACTTCAGGAGCCATCGAGCCCACTCTTTCGGCGTCATTTCCGCCAAGAAATATCAGCGACAGAGGGTGCAGCAGAAAGAAGGATCCGGACAAGCAGGCAAAAAAATCTCAACATTCCTCAGAAAACGCCGTTTGTGAGGCAAACAACATTTGGAAGATGTGTTAAGCCACAGAGGCACCCACATGATTATTCACTGTTTTTGAATCAGGCAGAACGATGACTACAAATGCAGAGAACCCAAAGAACTTTGCCTCTCTTTGCAGAGAGGCAAAGTGCTGAAAGCTTCGCACCTTTTGTGGTCATCCCTCAGCGACGTCAGCAGCGAGCTGGATTTTCTGTCCGAAACTGCAACAACGCGATGCCAAACGGGCGAAACTGAGGGGGCCTACGTCGGCCTCGTCGGATTGCGACTGGACCGTGCAGTGTTTTTTTAGTCAGTGCAACAACAGGAATTTCCTGACATGAAGGCAGGAAAGCGTTTCACAAACCCGTCAAGAGTAAGGAAACACTATGGCGGACGGCACCAACGGAAGCACGTTGCCTGAAGCATCCTTCTGGGCGAACATCCCAGAGGTAAGCCCCGCGCCGCTGACGACGTCGATTCAAGCATTCCATACTTGGCCAGGGCCTCAAAATCTGTGTTTTTTATTAATTTCACGCGATTCGCCATGTGTGGAGTGAGGTTTCCCAAGTCATTTACCATCCAGGGCATCACTCTGTTCCAAATCCCCCCCTCCCCCCTCGAATGCATGTCGGGGTTTGGATGGATGTGATTGTGAAAAAAATCAGTGACATGCCAGTTATGCAATGTAGGATCATGAGTTTTGAATTGTGTCGATCAATTTAATCCTCAAGTCAACCACACTGAGTGTGTCGGTGGAGAGGCGAAATGTCTAGACAATCTCAATTCAGCATGAACTCGAATTGATGGTGGTAAATTGCTGATGGTCCTGTTTTTTTTCAACCGTTTTGACAGTGACTTGTCGCTTTTCTGGTTTAGATTTTTTTGTATTTTTTTATATTTTCCATCCACAGGTGCCTGAAGATGACTTATTTACCATCACAGGGAAGTATCACAAGGATCCCCACCCGCAAAAGATGAACCTCGGTGTCGGAGCTTACCGAACAGCGGTGAGGAATGCGGTTCATGCAAAGCGAATTGGACCTTCTTTTTTAATGAAAATTGAGGGTTTCCTCTGTCGAGAAACAATGACCTGACAGCACATTTTGCAACTCAATTTTTGAGATTTCGTTCGGTGTTTCTCGCGGCTTTTTTGTCAAAGTGGCAGCGAGCGAACTATAACACTGTCAAAAATAAATTTGCAGGAGGGAAAGGCGCATGTCTTGGATGTCGTTCGAAAAGTGGAGAAAAAATTTTCCGACACCAAGGCTCTAACCAAGGTTTGGCAGCTCACAGGCCGTTTGTCAATCTTACTCTACATCATTGATATCGAAGAATCAGCGTTTTCAAAGAATATGGTCGTTTCAGTTTCAGCAGCCCATCCCTTACCCCCAACCTCTACCGTTTGTGAGTCAATGTTCATTTTCTTTGTTTTGGGGCTCCTCAGGATTATGCGCCAGTTCCAGGCACTGTCAAATTTCGTGAGGAAACTCGCAAGCTGTTATTCGGAGATTGTCCTCGTGCCAAGGATGGTTCTATAGTTACACATCAAACCATTGCTGGATCAGGGGCTCTGAGGGTGAGCTGTTGCCTGCCCTTAAACATATATATTTTTTTTCTTTTCGTGTGTGTGGTTGTTTTTTTTTGTGTAGATCGAGTGGTGGATAGGTTGCTTCCTCTTTGGTAAAAAAAAGAAGGGTTGAAAAAAAAAAACTCGAGTTATAGGTGGGTTTTGAGGTAGGTTAGGAAGAAAAGTTGCGTCAGAAATTTGGACAGTGATTATGTAAGGGGGGGAAGAAAGATCAGCAATTTTATTTATTTTTAATAGAAGGATCCACCTGGGTTTCGACGGTCCATCTTATGCGATGGAGGATTCTTATCACACTGGATTTGAAGGGTGTGAGTTCAATTTGATAATGTATTGTTGCAGGTGGGAGCTGATTTTCTGAAAGCCCATCAACGGAGCGACATCATGTACGTTTCGGATCCTCCCTGGAGCAACTATTTGTTGATTTTCCCTGCGTCAGGTTTCTGCGTTCGGAAACTGAGATATTTTGAATACAAGAAAAAGGGCTTGGATATCGAGGTGAGGCATGCACACCCTCAGAAATATAGTACGACAAGTATCCATGCATTTATTCAACTTTGTTTCGAGGTGTTTTTCCCCCACTTTTCTTCTCTCTTTTTTTTGGGGGGGGGGAGGGGGGTATGATGCGATGCAAGTGTTTGAAGGATAATGGAAAATGTGCAACAAAGGAACAGGGAATGAGTTGAAAAATCGAACATTATCATTTTTTTTTCTGGAACGAATTTAGCACGTAATTTGTTTTATTATTACAATTATTGTTGAATTATCTCAGCTTGTGATTTTTTTTCTACATCGGCCTAGCACAAATCAAAAACAGAAAACAAGAGCAAAATTTAAGGATTGAAAAAACCATACAGGAGTCCCCCCCTCCAAAAAACAAAACAACAAAAAAAAAAAAAAAAATTTGGGGAAATCGAGCAAATCTGAGGGGTGTGATTGATGCCCAAACCCCTTGATAGTAAGGCTTGACATAAATAGGGTCTTTTGGAAGATTTGCAAAATGCACAGCCAGGAGCTGCAGTGGTTTTGCAAGTTTGCTGTCACAATCCCACCGGAGTTGACCCCACCCAAAAACAATGGCAGCAGATTCTGGAGGTCATCCAATCTCGCCGGCTTCTGCCATTTTTTGACATCGCCTATCAGGTGGGCCAAGCTGAGTCATCCTGGTCGATTCATGTTGCCTGGAAATCTCTTTTCGAACGTGTATGGTGCCTGTCCATTCTTATAGATTGTGTCGATGCGAACTGGCCATATATAAGATATGTGGGGGACTGCCACACAGTTGTTGAAAACAGGATGCACAGTTGCGTAAATTGAAGTGGGGAGAGTGGATGGCCTTGCCCCCCATCGCTTTCTTGCTGGATTCAATCAGTGGGCTCGATTCTTATTTCCAGGGGTTTGGATCTGGGGATTTAGACGCCGATGCATATCCATTGAGGCTGTTCGAGCAAGCAGGGATGGACATGATCGTTGCCCAGAGCTACTCCAAGAACATGGGCTTGTACGGTGAGAGATGCGGCTCCCTGTCGGCGGTATGTCAGACTCCAGAACAGGCACGGTGTATCGGCAGCCAATTCAGCAATCTGATCATGACAAGTTATGCCATCCCTGCGAGTCATGGTTCGGATATTGCTGTGGCCATTCTGGAGGACCCCTCTCTCACCGATGAATGGAAAGTGAGCCTCATTGTTATCCATTTCGTTGGTTTTCGAGCACAGACAGACTGTGGGCTTGGAAAAGAGCACCCCTGGGATCCACCCTTTTTTGCTAACTTTCTTTGCTGATTTCTTTGGGCGAAGGAGATATAGATTTAGGGGATGACAAGCTGCTTTTCCGTCAAGTTTGGGGTATCGAAAGAATGGAGTGCCGCCTGTCTTTCGTTTATTGTTCGTTTTCCTGCAAAAAACTGGTGGCTTCATGGATAGACAGAGAGCAGTAACTTGATAACTCGGTGGCAGATTCACGGTCTCTGTTTTCTTGTAACAGGTTGAGGTGAAGGGCATGGTGGACAGGATCCGAAAAGTTAGAGAACTTCTGCACTCTGCCATCGTGAAACGAAACACCCCAGGAGACTGGGAATGCATCGTGAACCAAATCGGGATGTTTGCTTACATCGGCTTGACCAAGACTCAAGCCGAACACCTCATCTCGAAATGGCATGTCTATCTGCCCAGCAGTGGGAGGATCTCCATGGCCGGAGTGTCAGCAAGCTCCGTCGAGTATCTGGCAGATGCCATCGATGATGCTGTCAGAAATGTCCTTGATGGCTAATTATATTCCTTGGGGTTTTTTATGCATGAATTTGAAAGCGTATCTCGCCCCCTTGCCGATCATTTAATTGTTTCGCATGGAAATTTCCGGGCGAGAGGCGGTGCTGGGGAAAGCGACTTATTCTTTCGAAAAGGTTGGGGTTTGATGTCGATGATATCTTGAAACACAGAATTCAGCGTGAGCGTTGTGTCCCTGAGGTGGTCTTTCATAGGTTCTCTTTGGTTGGGGGGTTTGGACGGGCGGCATCCAGCCGTTTGCCTGGAAATTTGAGGTGCGATTGACAGCTTCTGTAATATGAAGGGATTATGTACATTTGGCAATGCATATTCACCTCCTTCAGATTTGTCATGTGGAAGAGAATACATGGCAAGGCTTACCAAATGTGAATAACATGAGGGGGACATGCACAGCACTGCCTATGACGATATTGCTTTCTTACCCCATTAATCAAGAATCGCTCCAGTATCCACTGGGTTCTGTTGTATCAACTTCTGAGAAGACAGGGCTGTTGCCTTGACTTGGCTCTAGCTGTTTGATATCGAATTCTTTCACTCCAATTCCAATTTGGATGAATTCAGCTCTGATCAGCTGGGAGTGAACCTGCTGTTATAAGCTAAGATTCACGTCAATCATCACCACACACACACCCCCTTTTGCCTACAAGGCTTACATGTCGCAAGGCTGATGAAACCTTCGTCAGACTAGTGTACTGTCCCATTCAGATCTGATCCCAGCCTGGATCTGAACTGTCTCCAAAACTTCCACACCTCCTCAATACCAATCTGAACAAACGAATCGTCCCCACTATAAAAATAGATTTACTCATGACAACCTTATATAAACTGAAACAAGACAGTACTGATCCCGGCCTAGATCAGATACTCTGTAACTCACATTAAAAAAACACGACAAAGACCAAAAAATGCACGTCCGCCATAAATAGAAAATATTGGAACACCCAAGCGGAGGGCGGGCGGGACCACGGAAATTCTAACCAAAATATCCCCTTTCTCCGTATAAGTAACCCCTATTCGTATTGCCTTGTATATCCACCACAATCCAATCTGTCCAAACCAGTACAATATCTTCCTTGAATCTTCCGCTCTCATAACCCCGATTGTAAAAACAATCGAGCATTTTTGCTTTTGAGAATAGATCATTACAGGATGGTCAGACCACCAGTGCAAGTGTCAGCAAGTGCTATCGATCAAATCAACAGCCCAACATATAACCATACATCTTATTCTGGACAACACGATCACTCCAGAGTTGCCCCTCAAAAACCCAAAAAGACTTCCCAACAAACCCAGAAATATATCTACTAGTTGCAGTTGTTCAGCAAGTAAAAAAAAAATGAAATGAAATGAAAAGAATAGTAGTCCACCATGGTGGTTGCCAGAAAAGAAAAAAAAAAAGTTGGCGATACTAAATATTGAGGGAGCCTCGATTCGCAACCCTCAGAACAAAAACTTCCAAACTACAGCACGATTGGATCACATCTCCATGTCTGCCAAAAAACAAAACAAAGCCAACTAACCTCCCAGAATTGCTTTCATCCGTTCTTTTTCGCCTGGTGTGCATCCCCCTTCAATACATTCCATTTCTTCGCGTCTGACGCACCCACAAATCGCATCCACAGGCCTATCCCTGTCCTGGTTTGCAATGGAGAGATCGGCGCCGTACCTAATCAAAACCTCCAGAGCTGGGCGGTTCCCAAAATAGGCTGCAAAATTTGCTGCAGTGCTTCCACCCTCGTTCTGTGTGTCTACTTTAGCCCCATTCACCAAAAGGAATCTCGTCACTTCCCCACTTCCAGAGAAGATGGACCTCATCAATGCAGTTACACCGTCGTTGTTCTGGGCATTGACATCCGCACCTGAAGGAGAAAACGGATCATAATTATGCAAAGTTATTTTGGGTGTTTTTTTTTTTCCGAGGGACGTGTTTTTTGTATGTTTTTTTTTTTGGGGGGGGGGGGAGTAATTAATAATTGCCAGCCAATGTCAAAACTGGCAATAAATGCGTGCAAAAGGAAAGTACAGAGGCTGCCGCTGGTAGCAAAATTGGAAGCGGGAGTGCCCCCAGTGAGTGTGTGCAGGGGTGTGGAAGAAAGAAACCTGAAACCCCAAGAGCACCTGATTCCAGAAGAAACTCAATCACGTCCAGGTGGCCGTCATTCGCTGTGGCCATCAAAGCGGATTCCCCTTCGTCATTCTTCAAATCCACTGGTGCCCCTGAAGTAAGAAACAGCCGCCTTTCAATCCAGTGTCACTCATTATTCAGCAGCATGATTATTGGTATGGTCAATGCTCCATGACTGGAACATCGTTGCTTCTTGCAACACAGCGTTTTAAATTCCATTGTAAAAAATTGTCGAACGAAAAAACTTGAAAAAAAAACACACATACAAAGAAAAACACAGCGTTTTAAACAAACCGCTGTATTATTCTGGTAGAATAAAAAAGTTTCAGAGAAAATCAGGGGAGGGGGGGGGGGGTCGCTGCTGAACAGGGGAGATCCATGTAGCAAATCACCTGCTTTGGCCAGAAGCTTAACTATATCCAAGTGACCTCTGTTTGCAGCGAAAAACAACGCAGTAAGACCAACAAGGTTCTGGGCGTTGGCATCGGACCCTACAGCAAATGATGAAAGTGACGTCTTTCAGTTTGAATTTCCACACCAAGGCCAGCACAATGGCAGAAAAAAAGAATCCGAGTTTAGCACCTGATTCCAGAAGGAGCTCTGCAAGCTCCAAATGGCCATTTGTTGCTGCCCTCATCAGTGGGGTGACGCCATCCTTTGCACTCAATTCCACCTTTGCCCCTGAAGCAATTAAAAAAAAAAGCAAAACTAAGAAAACAGTAGCGCAATGGGTTTTTGTCCATTCATAAATTGAGTGAAGCGTGCTTTTTCTGTTACAAAAATAGAAAAAGGTGAGAAAGAGTTCACAATGGATCAAAGAAGAGCCCCATCGCCATGATCGACACCGACTTTTCTGTACCAAATATCTTTTTTAGTTGCCCCCAACAAAAATATTTGTGCTTCCGATGATACGTTGGAAGTGTGTTCTGTTTAACTAGGAAGGCCAGAAACATGCCCATAAAAACAATGAGGAAACAATTTCACCAAAAGAAGCAAAAAAAATACTTGCTTGATCGACAAGTCAAACATAACGCAGCAGCTTTTTTACCAATCACCTGCTTTCAACAAGATCTTGGCAACGCTCACATGGCCCCTTTGTGCAGCAAGAAATAACGCAGTCACACCTCCTTTGTTCTGTGCGTTAACGTCGGCCCCTGCATGCACAGGATGGAAGAACGAGTTGTAATGCCTGACCAATATCTTCCTAATCAATACAGACCCCAGGTGTGCAGCCATAGCAACCTTCTCAAGTGTACACAGATTCTTTTCTTTTTTAATCGATTAGTTCGTCATGATGATATTGAAATTGAATATCCAACAAGGGGGCTCAGCAGGTCGAAAAACATTTTCTCGATAAGGACACCTGAATCCAAAAGGAATACCACCACCTCCACGTGGTTTTTGAATGCTGCCTCCATCATAGGGGTGAAGTCAATGTCTGTCTTGGAATCCACAGTTGCACCTGGAATAAGACAGTCCAGCATTCGTTGAAGTGAGCGACGCGAATATCCATATGAGTACTGTGTGCATTTCAAAAAAGGTTTGCCCGGAACTTAACACATTTTTTTTTGGGGGGGAGGGGGGGATTGTGTATCACCTGCTTTGACCAAAGTGATGGTCACACCCAAATGCCCGGATCGTGCAGCATAAAACAACGGAGTTTCTTCCTCCTCATTCAGTGCATCGATATCCGCCCCTGTAGTAAAAAATCATGAAGGATCTGCTTCAATTCACACCGTCACAAGTGCACCCTTCTTTTTTTCTCTCTGCGAATATGTGCGATGTCATGTGGAAGACGTGTGGAAATGAGCGATTCAGGCCTGTCCAGTTTTTTTTATCTCAAAAGTGTGATTAAGTGTGAGAATCATTTAATTGGACCAAACACTCACCTGCTTCAATCAGGATTTTAACAGTATCGTCACGACCCTCCTCAGCAGCAGCATGCAATGGTGTCATACTGATGGCTTTGTGTGTGGATGACACGTCGGCCCCTTTCAAAAGCAGATCCTACAGATCCAAAACGCACCCAATCAGCTTATGGCAGACTACCAACTTTGCATTATTTCTTTCAGGAGTCAAAAAAGCAAATTCGAAAACGCAACCTTGACTTTTGCAGATTCCCCAGCGCCAGCAGCATTGAAAAGATCCACATTCATTTTCCTGCAAATGGTTGTGTCACAGGTGACCCGTTCCTGAAAAACCAGCGGACAAATTTCAACTTGTTAGGAGTGGGGCTGTCGATGATGCTTTCCATTGCGGTGGAGGACGTATATGCATCTGCGATAACAGACGATTGCTTGCCTGGCTGAATACAAATTGTTTTTTTTGTGGAAAAGGGCTTCCTACAGCAAACATTTCAACATGCATGCATGCCTGAGCATTAATGTAGATGTTGTCCATCCTGTCAAAAAAAAAGATTGAATCGATGCTTTCCCCACCTGGGGTTTTCTCTTAGGCACAGTTGGAGAAACAATTCCAGTGGTGGTTTTAGGTGGTCCCGCCATTATCTCATTGATCCATCGCCGGAAGCTGCTGACTCGGGTGTACACATCAGGTTTCTTTTCTGTTGAATTTCTCGAACCGCAACCCGTCGGGCCGAAAGATACAATGCCAACCACCAGATCGAGTTCTGGAATCCCAGTCATGATGTCGAAGCCCCCGTTGCTGTCAGGTATCAGCAGAGGACCTCCAGAGTCACCTGAAAAGAACAAGAAAAGGGTTGAAAGGGGGGGGGGGTTCACGGTTAAAAGCTAGGCAAAAAACCATACCGAAATATGAAAACATGTATAATCCTGGGAGAATGACCGATGGGTATAATTTAACTTCCTCCACAATTTTTTTGAAATTTCTTTCCCTACGAGAAAACAATATTTGCTTGTGATATATTACCCCTGCATGTCGTTTGTGAGGTGGAGAATGCGCAGAGCATGTTGTCTTCAAGGTCGGGCCAACTACGCTGGCAGTTTCTGTTGCTGACATACTCCAGTTCACCAGCCACTTGGAGGACTTCAGGCAATGGGCCAAACGTGGTGGTCTTCCCCCACCCTATGGCTGCCACAAACTGACCTGGCCCAAGCTGCTGTTCACTTTTGGCTAGCGCTGCTGGCTGTCTGGTGGAGGGCTTGCTGAGTCGCACCAGTGCGACATCGAACCCATCCTGAAATTCCCGTGTGTACTCTTCATGAACAAAAACCTCCAGTGCCAGTATGACCTGTGCACCCCCCACCATCCATATCGCAAACGATTATTCCTGACAGACTCAACATTTCTTGCCGAGTCCACGTGCACTGTGAATACAAGAACCATGTTGAGGTCCCTACACAACCCCTCACGCACACCTCCTGAAAATCCTTGAATGTCAGAATGGGGTACCTCTGCAGATGATTCATCATCGATTTCAAAGGCACCGACATACACAACCGGTGTCGGGCCCAGGGAGTCTTTCCCAACCAAGCAATGTGCTGCGGTCAACACCCATTCAGGGGCGATCAGGGTTCCTCCACAACGATGCGATCGAGGGCCTACTGTTCGCAGAGAGCATGCATAAGGAAACCGCCCTTTGGGAGCATCTACCCCCCCCTGCACACATCATGGGAAGTTTCTGTGAGAATATCAAATAAGCTTGCCTCCACGAATAATAAGGATAGGTAACCATATGGAAGATCGGTGCTCTGACACTCGAAATGTATGTGGCAAGGCCCCCAGGTGATAGCTTTTCCAAAGCAATTAATCTACACTCAATGCAACATTTTGATGTAGAGATATGCATTGAAGAGGGGACCTGGTCAAGTTTGAAGAGATACTACTAATTTGTGTACTAGTGCACGAGGTTTGAATTGTAACAATTCTGGAAAGATTCATTGGTGTAATATAGTTGAATCCAAATTCTAGTGAATGATTTCCCATCTACCCACACTGACGAACGCCTCCGCATCCTGTAGCAGCTTCCGCAGCGAAGGATTGGTGGACGGCCAATTTCCCTGGTTGAAGGAAAATCACACTGCAGTGACTATAGTGACTACAGTGACTACAAGTTGCAAATCGCGACGGAGGGTTCACAGAAAGGACCGGCACCAAACACACACCTGCTGTACGCCGCCAGATCCGGGCACTGCGAATCAAATCAAAACCGTCATTGAGAAGTGAGGAGAAGGGTGGGTTCGAGAGAAAAGGTCGATAAACGGACCCACCTGACGGAAGAGCAGAAAAAACTCTTCGGGTCGAAGCGCTGCAGAGCGCGAACAGTATCCAGACGAAAAGCATGGGAAGTTGGCTTGCTTTTGCGTTCTTCACTTTGTGGGGAGATCAGGCCTGTTCGAGTGGTTCACCACTGGCCGCAATGCGAAACTGATGCGTTTTTCGCGCCTCTTTTGTATCGCAGTTGAAAGTAGGAAAAGCGCCTCGAACTGCCTGGCCCGCACAAGCACACCGTTTGGTCGACTGTTCCCGAAACAGCCATGCGCTACCTCGGACCTTTTCCTTGCACCACACTTTTTGATGGTGGAATGACACGTCATCCATGACACTCACAAGCCGCCTGCCGAATGTGTATTGAACTCCGAGTGGGGTTCTCCCCCCTTTTGAAGCGAATCTGGCTCCTCGCTTCGGTCGCGTGCCACGTATCTCCGGGTTCTTGGTTTTTGTCTATTCGAGTGCGCTGTATGCGTCCCACTGGGGCTTCTACAAGACCAAATTGGATTCATGCGAAAGAGCACATTGTATCACTCTTGGAAAGAAAGGGAAGAGTATCAACAATAGCTTAGTTTTTAAATTTTAGTTCAGTATCGTGGACAGGAGGAGTACTTTTCGGGAGTCATCGGCAAGAAAAACACAAAAAGAACCATTTCTACGCATTTTTACACTCCAGCATCCCAGCATCGCCTCTTCCCGCCCCCCCCCCAAAAAATTGTCTGATGAACGAGAGGCGAGAGCATATTCTAAAGTACACCGCAAGGCAATCCCAACCCCCTCCCCCTCCCCGAGCTGCAACGATCAACGCACACACGACCAGCCTTGCAATCGAATCCAGCAAATAAAAATGGGACACCGAAGCGCCATTCCATCCCTTGGCCGACGAGTCAAATCGGATCGAACCGCTGGGTGCGCAAACGCCTGGCCCCAACCCACGAGACGCACGACGATAGCTCGCTAAATCGGGAGAGGAGTGCTCCCAAGGACAGAAAAAAAAACCCACCGCCAAATGCCCAAAGTTGCAAAAAACCTCGCACTCCAACAGCCGCCGTTTCAATCGTGTCCTCCTGTCACATCCATCAAAACTGCAAGTGCGATCATTGAGAAGGTGCCAGGCAAAAGAAAAAACTGAGCCAGGGAGATCGAGGAAAGTACTCAGAATGCTCGCCGTCCTCATCGTATGGGCGCTCTGTTCCCTTACCCAGACAAATTTTTCGTATGCTTTACTCGTCGGTGAGTGGATTCTATCTTCGCTGACGGCCATACCACCTCCCCGCCTCGATCGGGTTTGTCGCTGCACTGAAATGGTGTCGGCTTCTTTTTCAATCTGCAGGGACCCCGTTTGGCGGCGATCGACAGGTATGTCAGCGTTAATGCTCTGTGGAATGTGAATCTGAGACGCCCAAGGTGTGGCTGATCAAAGTTTCATAAACCAAGGTCAACCCAGCGAGCGTGTCAGCGAAATATTGGTCCCAAACTGATCCTGGGCTTCGGAAGCTGCTGCAAGACGCAGAGGCGTTCGTGACGGTGGGCAAAACCAGATTCAGTCCATGCATTCTTTTGTGCAGCATGTGTTAGATATCGAATAAAAGTGGAAATGTAGACTCATCACGCATGCATTGAGAAAAGCTTTTTCCAGGATCTTTAGAGTGGTGATCAAAAAATAAAAAAAAAGTGCCCTGTGATGTGTGCAGGGGGGACAAGATGCTCCTGAAGGCAGATTTCCATATGCTTGTTCTTTGAGAACATTGGGTCCTCGAGAACATGGCTGCGGAGGGACCTTGATCGCACCGGGGTGGGTTTTAACCGCCGCACATTGTGTGAAGGGGAAAGACTCAGTGGGTCCAACACCAGTTGTGTATGTGGGTGCACATGGAATCAATGATGACTCATCTGCAGAGGTACTCACCTCGTGTTTAAGAAGAATGGAGGGCAAAGCTCAAGGACACTAACAGCGTACAGGATATAAAGGTGGCAGTGGTGTTTTTTTTGCAGGTTATACAAGCAGTGAATGTTTTCATACATGAGAGCTACACTGGGGACATTAAAGATGGATTCGATATTGCCCTGCTGCAGCTAAAGCAGCCCTCGACCAGACAGCCCGCCACTTTACCTCACAGCAACATAAGCATCGGGATTAGTCAAATCGTAGTCACAGCAGGGTGGGGGCGAACCACCAGGTTTGGCCCCCTTCCGGGGGTGCTGCAGGTGGCTGACACTCTGGAATACACAAACAGTGAAAACTGCAAGTTTGTGTGGCCTGATCTGAAAGAGAATATGCTCTGTGCACACGGCACCTCCCAATCAACATGCAAGGGTAATTAGTCAATGGAAGCACACCGGGCTGCAGTACAACAAAATTCTTGAATAAAATATATGTGGAATGCATTTTTTGGCCCCCAGATTATTCATTTCCTTTGGCGAAAATGCATCCAGGTGATTCTGGCGGGCCGTTGCTGATTCCTGACACCAAGGGGGGAAACAGCATAACAGATGGAACCCCAGGGTTTGACGTGATCGTTGGGATTGTATCTTTTGGGCCCAGTGATTGTGGTCAGACAGAGGAGGGCAAATTTAAACCCGGCGTATACACCAGAGTCAGCAGTTTCCGGCAATGGATCGATGAAAAGATGGTACGATGAGGGTTCAGAAGAGATTCCTAGATGGTGCTGATGGAACCATCTGTCTGTTGTCTTTGGGTGCTCTTTTCTGACCTGTTCTAATGTTTCCTTGGACATTCCAAGAAAAGTGCCAGCAGCGGCTCTGAAACAGCAGCTTCGACCTCAACCCCAGTGGTGCCGCCAACTGCATCCGATGACCAACCCGAGGTGGATTCTTAATATCTTTTCACTTTTTGTTCCCAGTGAGGAATGTATTGAATTTCCATAAGATCCCGCTGTTGAAATCTGTCGATCTGTAGCATCCAAGAAATTGAGTTTTTTTTTGTTAGGTTGCTTTTCAGCCTGCGAAAGGCTGCAGCAATAAGGAAGAATGTGACAAGATCGGCCAAGAACTTGCCACTGCTTCAGGCAATGGCGATTTGGATATGGTCAAGGTATATCCGCCGCTGCTTGTAAGAACAAGAATTATTGACCACTCCCGTCGTCAGTCACCACTTGCTTTTTTTAAGGGTGTCATCATTTTCAGGAATTGTTGAGCAAAGGTGCCAGCGTGGAGTTCGTGAATGAGCAGGGTTGGAGTGCATTGATGAGCGCAACTCAAAGCGGCCATTTTGATATTGTTCAAGTCCTTATCAACGCAGGTACACTCCCAACAACCCAATAATATTTTTTGGAATTTTGCTTAATACATCGATGTCTGGTCAATTTCTCCATGAAAATGTGACAGGTGCTGATGTGAATGGAGCAACCCATGATGCCAGCGAAACCCCATTGATCTTCAGCACTTATCCAGACAACCCAGACCTTGTCAGGCTGTTGCTGGACAATGGGGCTGCTGTGGATCAAACAGATGCTCAGGGGGAGACAGCCCTGCACGAAGCTGCTTTGTACGGGAGCGTGCAATCGGCCCAGGTGTTGCTGGAGGCTGGGGCAAGCATCGACACTTCGGATAGAGCTGGGAGGAAGCCTGTTGATGTGATATGTGGATGTGAAGCCTTTGTTGGATCAAACTTGGCCCAATGTGTGGAAGGAAGATGTGGGGATGCAGACAAGCAACGTCTAAAAGATATTTTAGGCGTAAGTTGCACCCTCTCTTCATTGACCTCAATTTGATCATTCTTTCAGGAAACGGAGGGATTTTTTCCGAAGCTGGGCCACCCTGTTTTATCCGAGGGATCAAAATGAATTGAAAGGAACGTTTTCTGCAGAAAGACGATCTATTTGGCTGGTGTGCATTGCAATTTTTTAAGCATGAAGATTTGAATTTTAAGCAGAATTTTGCTGTGGTATTGGATAGTTTTAACAATTTTTTGAATGGATGTTAGGCCCAGGAGGCTGTGTCGAGGGGATCTGATAATATAGATCAACAGCTTTCTCTTGCTGCAACTGAGGGCAATATTGACACTGTTAAGGTATGTCTAATCATCTACAAGTATCTGGATCAAGGCATTTGCAGTTGATGGTTTCTTTTGGACAACACCAAGTGTGTGAATGTAGCAAGAGAAATTCTATGAACACAAGTAGATTTTTCTTACATATTCGAAAAAAACAAAAGAAAGAATTAAATATATATATATATCCTATATATATATATCTAATTAATTTATTGTACAAAAGGAAGGCCAGAAGGGGGGAGGTGTTCTGAAGCCCCTCAACACTTCTGCTGGTTGTACTTGTTGATCACAAGTTTTGTCATTTTCAGGAGTTATTGAGCCAAGGTGCCAGTGTGGAATTCGTGAACGAGCAGGGATGGAGTGCATTGATGGGTGCAACTCAAAGCGGCCATTTTGATATTGTTCAGGCTCTTATTAATGCTGGTACAAGGCAGCTCCACTAATCCAAAAATTGCCATCCCTTTTTCATCATTGGCCTCCAATTCAATATAGTCTTTTTGATCCTTTCAATCAAATTTTTTTGGTCACCTTGAGGACCTCGAGCGTTCAGGATTTTGAATAGACTTTTCGTTGATGTCTCCGTTTCCTTTTTCGTTTGTTTGTTTGAGGGGAAATTTATTGCCTTGTGGGACAGGTGCTGATGTGAATGGGGCGACTCATGATGCCAAAGAAACCCCATTGATCTTCAGCACTTATCCGGACAACCCAGACCTGGTCAGGCTCTTGCTGGACAACGGGGCTGCAGTGGATCAACCTGATGCCCAGGGGGAGACAGCCCTGCACGAAGCTGCTTTGTACGGGAGTGTGCAATCAGCCCAAGTGTTGCTGGAGGCTGGGGCAAGCATCGATGCTTTGGATAGCGCTGGGAGGAAGTCTGTTGATGTGATTTGCGGATGTGAAGCCTTTGTCGGATTGGACCTGGCCCAATGTGTGGAAGGCAGATGTGGGGATGCAGACAAAGAACGACTGAATGATATTCTCCAGGTTTGTCACTGTGGCTTCAGTAACAGCTTTTTGACCGAAGTTATGGGTGTGCTGTGGTTTTCTCCATCCAGGGGTGTCTCTTCGGGTGAGGCTCATCAAAAAAAGTGTGCTGGATATGTGTCCGGCAAAAATGCTCTCTTGTTTTACCTTTATGGTTTTGTGTTTCTTGCAGGGGTGATCGCCTTTTTCATTCTTTCTCTTCAATGTCGAGACCACCATCATTTCCTGTTTGGGAGCTAGAAAAACTGCAAAGTTTTCCTATCGCCTTATTTTCCCCAGCCTGTCCACGTTTTGTTTTGTTTTTGTGATAAATATGGGATGATAGTAGCAAGAATTGAGCACAATGAAATTCTGCACAACAGGGGGTGGCTGGATGCTTTTTTTTACCCCAAGTGATACCACCGTTGGTGTGTTACAAAGAAGCAAACATCGAAGTACATTGTGAAAGTTGTAACAACTTTCGGAAAAACTCCATGAAATGAGTTTTTCCGTGACTGGGAGTTCGCCGTCTGATTTTTCAAGATTTGTTGCGAGGGTGGTTGGAACTGAAAAAACGATGGGGGGGGGAGCGGTGTAGAATAAGCGAAGGAGGTTGACTGTGTTAGTGTAATAGGGGGAATCGGAACCAAGCAACTTCAACTTGACTTGACAAGAATCTCAAAAAAACAAGGAACGGTGATGTGAGATGTGGAGCAAGTATAAGCGAGACACACCATTTGTGTTCCAATGGAGGGGAATCGTCAACCAAAAGTTGGCTGCTTCAATTTATCACATCATAAGACATTGTAATAATTGATGAACTGAATTGCTTACCTCTCCACAGATCTGTCTAAACACATGTTTCAACATATGTGGGTTCAAGTTTCTTTGGGTGGTGGATGAGCCGAATAAAAAACTCCTAATACTATTTTGCTTTTTTCATTACACATCCAAAATCAAAAGTTTTTTTACCAGAAGATACTTTGCTGACCAACTTCTTGGTCGAACTCTGTTCTAACATAGTACATTACGTGTATGGAGCGCTTATTATACCAGACGGGACGTGCAGCTGCCCAGTCCAAGCGATCGATCGCTGGCTTAAAAGATGTTTCTGTGTTTCCTGTTTCGGGTTAGGTCGTTGTTATTATCAGCGCACCACCTAGGTTGGTTTTGCTCTACGTATAGATTTCCACAGCAACAGGGATCCAGTGGCGGCTGACAGCATGCTGAGATGGAGAATCCTTCTTTCGTTTGCGATGCTGGTTCCGTGTGTCTTTGAGGTGCCGTAACGTCTTTCCAAACCACAGCGTTACGCTGTTTCGATGAGCTGCAGAAAATACAGACTTGGAGGAGAAAGAATTTGCCATGGATCGAATTTCCCCCATAGCAAGCAGCAACAGGAAACTCCTACTCACCAAGGAAAAACGTTAATTTTTTATATAAATTAAAAAAGGCAACTTTACTGTGCCAATCTCAGTGTCGTCTGACATCCCTTTTTAGATAGAAAATGGGGGAAAAAGTTTGCTGAACATTTCGTTTTTTTGGAAGAAATGGCTATAAAACGAGTTTGTTGGTGTGCAGATATGCTTCGGTGAAGGAGTGGATCCTGTTGAGTTGGATCCCACTGATTTTGAAAGTGCTGTGACTGGCTATGGAGCTTGGGTGGATTCCAAACCTTATGCAAGCTTCGTTGAAAAGACCACGGACTGGGTTTGCCTCTATCATTTTTTGGTCTTGATGATTCCTGCTTGCATGGATCCCAAAGGGGGAAGCCTTGATTCAGACCTGTGCTGTGGTGCAATAAAAGCTTTCGTTCAAGAGGACCAAGGAAAATGCCTATGCCAAGATAGGGTGAGACTAACCCCCCCCCCCCAATACCCCTTCCTTTCTATGCTGGTCAGACTGATGGACATGTCAGAATTAAGACGATTGCACATGCCAAAAGTTGATTTCTTCCCTTTTTTCTTTACTTTAGCCCACAGTTCTGAAGTAAGTTTGCTTTTTATGGATTGACATTGACATTAAACTGCTTCAGAACTGTTCTTTGCTTTTCCCATTCAGGTTGCTTTGAGCCCTGCCCTCCTTCCATTCACTCTCGGTTTCATCCAGGCAACGAAGTGTGATATAACTTTTCCAATCCCCGAGGTTTCGGATCCCATGATGCTGCCTGGGGCGCTCGCCGCTTCCCCAGTCTGTCAGGGGGTCCCTCGAACCGCTGGCTTCACCATAAATCCCAAATTCTTTCAAGGAGCAGCAAACACCGACCCTGAGGAATTTCCTTCTTTCCGCGAGCTGTTCACCCCCCCTCCCTCTGGACCCTACTCAACCAGTTACACAGCAGTCAATGTAACTCGACCCTCCGAATCCATCCTGGTCAACGATTTCTCCACACCCACCACCTTCCAGGCCTTGGTCTTCTACCCCTCCGATAAGAACCTGGAAAAAAACATCGATCCGGAAACTGGGGCGGTGGGGAGCCCAGTGCTTGCAAAACATGGAGGGAAATTCCCGATCGTGGAATTTTCGCCAGGTTTTAATGCGGGCCCCCAAGTTTTTATGTTGATGATGAGCCATTTGGCATCTTTTGGGATGGTGGTGATTTCCCAGGAATCCACTGCTGCGATCAGAGGCTCAAATGACCGGGCATTTTCGGAGGCCTGGGCGGATGATATGGCCTTTGGATTGCTGTATCTCAAGAAGGAAGGGTGGAATTCTGGGTCCTTTTTGCACAAGCGGGTGGACAGTACCAAGGCTGGGATTGCAGGTGCGGAGGATAATTTCCCTCGGCCCCATCTTTCTTGTGTTTTTTAAGAAACATGCCTCTCAACACTGGTTTCAGGGCTTTTTATATTTATCCATTACATTACATTTCATTTCAGTCTATTTAGTTTAGTTTTTTTTTTTTTTTGGGGGGGGGGATGAGGCGGTGATTTAATCCATTTGAAAGAAGAAAACCTGGTTTCGAAAGCCACATATGCGAGTAAGCGACCTGTATTCCTAGTGGAGTTTCTACCGATTTGCAGTTTTTAGGAGATTTTTTTTTCTTTTGATGAAGCACATGCAGTAACTCAATGAGTCAAAAAAAAAAACTGCAGGACATTCCTTTGGAGGTGCAATGACATTCCCTGCTGCAAGAAGGGCTGTGGATTTGGGGATTGGCGTGCGAGCGGTGGTTCCCCTTCAACCCGGTTGTTTTCCCTTTGCTGGAATTTGTGATTTGGCTGGGGAGTCAGACTTGGGTGAACTTCAGGGGGTTGATTACCTAATCATCAGTGGCTCCGCCGATCTCACAGCATTGCCTTCTCATGCGGAGTATTTTGCCAGTCTGGTGGAGCCCAACGTCGCTCTGAAAGAACTCGAAGGGGTGAATCATTGCTTGTTGGAGTGGGACCCTAAGATTTGGCTTCTGGGAACTGAGTGTGGAATCGGAGAGATTTCCCCAATGGAGCAGGCAAAGCAGGCCCAAAAGTTGACCGGGGACTTTTTCAAAGACAAGCTTGTGGATTCATAATGTGCTTTTTTTTGGTGTGTTAAAAAAACACAAGGTATAATTAAATATAAGGTATAAATGTATCTTTTATATGTAATGGGTTGGGAATCTTTATGGATTGTGTTTGATATGACCGAAGTTTCCAGCAAAGTCTTCTCTTTACGAATTTTAATTTTTTTATATTATTCGAATAAACAACAAGCAACGAATGTGATTGAATACATAACATATCTCTCGTCGTTGCGCAGCGATTCGCTGTCGACGAGGGCTAAAATTGAATGCTAAATTACGGGGATCAAGATCAAATCGGATGATCGGATGATCCGTGTGCGTCGGGAAATCGCATCATCCCGCATGATCCCGCACGAAACCAAAAACGTCAGGAGGAAAAAGATAATATCTAATCAATCAAGCGACCCGTTCTTACTAATCATGGTCAATCAACTTTCCAATACGTGCGCTCGAATCGATCTCGCCAGGTCCTTGCGTTACGTAGCTCGCTCCTCTTTCTGGGTGTAAAGAGTCGACGGGAGTTCCAACCCGGCAAGTTATAAGGACCGACCCCCCGAGTACCTTGCACTCCCGTTTCGACGGCCATAGTGAGCTCATTGGAAAAAGGCGAGAGGCTATAATCACCGTGAAACCGGTTAGCCGTCAAAAAGTTTCCGAGCGAATGATCAATAATTGGGGATAGGAAAAGCGGGGTCCATCCAAACGTCTCGATACCTCTTCGGGCCGGGGTTTTACAGGGTTGTCCATCAAGTCCTTCTTTATATAGCCTGTATCAGGAGTCACTCCAAGATTTATTGAACTCGAGGATTGCTGCTCCTTCCTTGGGTGGGGAGACCATTCCATGTATGATGTTTGCAGATGATACGGGGATACCAGGACATTGTTGGTCTGGGGTAAAGGAAGTGTTGCAGGTTTTGATTGAATGGGAACAATATTCGGGAATTGGTTTAAACTTTTCCAAAACGATTATGATGGTTTTTTTTCAGCAGCTTATGTCTTCTTCTTTTCATTTTCATGAGCATTCTATACCAATTTCAGAGGACCATACATATTTAGGAATTCGGTTACCATCAAGTTCTCATCATCCTTTTTTGCCGCATATTGATTATGTTTTAGCACAGTGTCTGTTATGACGTCACACGCGTGTGTCACGGTGTGTCGCCACGTGTACATGTGTGTCGTCACGTGTGTCACCTGTCGTGACACATTTGCATCTGTCCCCACACGGTGGTAGCAGGGTCCAATCACCAAGTATGGTGATTGCTACCATGTGTACTAGCAACGTCCATAAAAGGCGTTGGTACACTCTTTCTGGAGTTCTGAAATTCTAGAGGAAGACTTTCACTGCCACTGAAAGTCAAGCAGCACAACATTTGGTTTCGGAGCGAAGGGAAAGGAAAAGGAAGGACAACAAGGAGGGAGCGCTTCTTGTCGAGTAAGGAAACGCCCTTGGCGAAGGTGTGCGCTTTGGGGTAAAGGTGACTTACTCTTACCTTTGAGATTTTTGTTTTTCTTTGGGATCGTTGGTGGTGAGCGGTCGTCCGCCACGGTATGCTTGAAAGAAGGTCATAGAGGACCTTAAAAAAGTGTTTCGAGTTGGTTGTGAGTGGTCGCCCGTGTCGGCCAAGTTGAGGAAGGGTCTTACAGGGCCTTTGGAATTTCTTGATTTGTTTGTGGGAGGTCGTCCGGTTCGGTTGACGTGAAAAGAGGTCGTAGGGAACCTTAGGGTAGTGGTATAGAGTCGTTTAGAAGCTAGCCCGTGTCGGAAAAGGTTTCTGTAGGGTCGCTTGACGTTTGTAGCTTTAGATCCCATTTTCAGAAAGTGTGAGAGTGGAGATCTCGACTTTCTTTGGGGTTTCGACCACTTCTTGCGAGGTCGCCAGCACTCTGGACGTGCTTTATTAAAGCTAGTCGACTTAGCTCGACGTTTTTCCAGAGGGTGGTTGGGTGGCTAGGTCGTTGGGTCGAAAAAGGCTACAGGGGTCGTCAGTTTTTGCCAGGAATGACAAATTCGAATTCGAATTCTGAAGTGTGAGAAACGACAAGAGTAACGCAGGTCAATTTGTTACGCTGTTGGCGTTGAAATCGATTTTGGTACTTACCTAAAGTGGTCGTCGTTTTGGCGAGGTGACAGTCGTTTTTTTTCGTCGACTGTGGTACTGGCGCCAAACGCGACTTCGTTTTGGTGCGACTATCGGTTTTCTTTTGTCGGCGGTGTGCCTTCTTGGCAACTGCAGGGGCGCGATTGGGCTCTTATTTTGGTAAGAGTACCTTGAAATCGTTAACCTCCACGTCGTTTTAAGTTCGCCTGTGGCTTTCGCGCGACGCCAGTCGTGGCAAAAGTCGACAGAGTGTGTGACAGAACAGGTCGTTTCAAGTTCGACTGTGGTTTGTGCGCGACGTCAGTCGTGGCAAACGTCGAACAGTGTGACACTGAACGCACTTACAGTGTAATTCGAATTTTTCTGGTAGGAGTCTTTGGCCATGGATGGTAATGACAAGAGTAGTCATACCAGTGAAAAGGAGGCAGAGGTGGAACCCCCTCCTAAGACCAAGGATTTAGAAGAAAGGCTTACAGAAATGGAAGGGCTGTTGGCAGATTTGGTAATGAAATTACCTGACCCTGAAAGTTCCAAAGATAAGGATAAAATGGACGAGGATGAGTCGATAGACATTGGGAAATCTGGAAATGATGGTGGGCCGCGTGGTATGACATCTCAAGTAGCTAAGCCAGAAAAATATGATGGAAAGATACCCTGGAAAGAATTCCAGAGTAGTCTTACTGTCTACTTTGTGGCAGCTGGTATCAACCAAGAACGATGGGGAAAGGTTGCTCCCACGTTTTTCGGTAGAGCTGCACAAAAACATTTGGCGGCTAGAGTGTCATCAGAGTCCTTGGAAAAAGGTGAAGTTTCTTGGAAACAAATCTGTGAGACGATGAGTGACGGTAGTTTCGGGGAAATGGCATCGGATTATGCCATTACAAAGAAACTCATTTCATGTCGTGATCACCTTGAGCGCAAAGTGAATACGAATGAATTTGTCAGATTCGTAGATGATTTGTTTAAACTTCGTCGTATTCCGGTGGATGAAGCGAGTAAATGCTTCTTTTTACTCCATAATTTGCATCCGGCATTGAAGTCGTCGGTCGAGACAGATGTTCATGGGAAACCTTGGACGATCTACAACGATCTTCGAAATCATGTCCTTGCAAAAGGAGTAACCCATGATGAGCGGATCCCTGTGATTAAGAATAAATCCGGGAATGTTCATGGTCGTGGGGAAGACTTGTATGGATACAAGACTTCAAAGAAAGCAAAGACTAGACCATCATTTACCAGTGGGCAAGCGAACCCGAACGCTAGTAAGAAAGCGAAGGGTACGGTTCGCGGCACAAAGCTTTCCCCGGAGGAGCGTGCTAGAAGGATAGCACAAAAGCTTTGCTTCACTTGTGGTGCTCCATGGGATGTGTCACACAAGTGTGGTGGGAAAGGCAAGGTGAGCGATTTGGCGATCAATGTCTTATCTCCTATCGAGAGTCATGTGCATATTGATGAGGTAGTGGAACCCTCAAATGCAATGATCGATGAGGAAATGAAAATTCATGCTTCTACTGACGAAAAGAAATTTTCGTGCAGAAATGAAAAGAAGGTGAATGATCAGATGGATCATGGTGTTCATCGCAAGATGATCAAGCGAGAACTTGAAAGACTCGAAGAGAGAACGGGACGGAAGTTTACGTTCGATTCTTCTGGAGGTTGTTTTCCGGTTGATGCTTGTAAAAGATCTTGTGAAGATTTTCTTACGTGTGATGTGTCGGGCGAGCATGTGTGGCTCAACCCAGGAAAGGCACAAATGAATGCTTTCCTTAAGCACTATCTCAAGTGTAAGAAAAGAGCACCAATGACAACAAGTGCTTGTGTCTTGGTACCTCATAAGATGCGCAAAGCTTTTCGTGTGTTTGATAGCATGCGCTTGATAGCACAATATCGGAAAGGGGCATTCTTATTTGAGAGAGCTCGTAAGATACCATTTTCCCAACCATTTGATGTGTATTATGATGCTCCTGTGCCTCGAATTGTGGAACCCACAATTGACAAGGAGATCATAACTATGTCTATGGTTTTCGAGGGACGTATCTTTGATACTCCAGCTCATATATTGTTGGATTCGGGTGCGGCTGGTTCGGCCTATATTTCCCAACAATTTTGTGAGGCTTGTGGTATCTCATACCAAGCTCAAAGTGATACAACTGTTCAAATGGCTGATGGTACACCATTGACTTGTTCTGGTAAAACCACAGTTCCTCTTCGGATACAAGGTCTTCGTGAAAAGTTAGAGTGCTTGGTGATCAGTGCTCCTCACTTTGACCTTTATCTTGGAGATGTTTGGTTGAAGGACCATTGTGCTCATATGGATTTCCTTCATAACAGTTGTTCGTTGTTGTCAACTCGTGGACGTCGAGTTACGATCCATCATACTATTTCGGCTCGAAATCGTAGTGATCGTTGTGTTCATACGGTTACTCCATTTCTTTCCATTAAACAAGTGAAACGATGTCTTCGTGATGATCGGATCACTCCATTCCTTGTCTTGGTGCGTGAGGTCACGCCACCTCTTGAGGGGGAGGAACATGGGTCTCCTAATGCGTTGTTTCGTGAACGTGGATCACTAGAGGATGTGGTAAAATCCGCACACGGTGATCATGTTGAGAAAGCAACGTTGGAGAACATGTTGGCTCCTATATTGGATGAATACGAGGATCGGTTTGCGAATGAATTGGCCTCGTGTCCACCCTCTAGAGAGTATGATGCTTCTATAGATCTGATACCGGGAGCGAATCCTGTGAGTCGTCCTATATTTCGCTATACGCCCGGAGAGCGTAAGGAAATTGAGGATCAAATATCGGATATGTTGGCTAAGGGACTTATTCAACCGTCGTGTAGTCCATGGGGAGCACCAGTCTTGTTTGTACCCAAACCGGATGGGACAAAAAGAATGTGTGTGGACTATAGAGGTTTGAATAAGTTAACAGTCAAAAATCAATACCCTATCCCACGTATTGATGACCTCTTGGATCAGTTACAAGGTGCGAGGTACTTTTCCGCCCTTGATTTGAAAGCTGGTTACTGGCAGCTTCGTGTCAAAGCTGAGGACCAGGCTAAAACGGCTTTCAAGACGCCCTTTGGATTGTTTGAATATCGTGTCTTACCGATGGGTTTGACGAATGCACCAGCGATATTCCAAACATGGATGAACCGTGTATTTCATGGGATGATAGGGAAGTACGTCCTTATCTATCTTGATGATATACTTGTGTATTCGAGGAATGAGAAAGACCACATCATGCATCTCAAAAAGGTCATGGATCGTTTGAGAGAGCACAAGCTCTTCTTGAAGAGATCAAAGTGTGATTTCTTTAAGGATGCATTGCATTATCTTGGCTTCGTGATAAGCAAAGAAGGGATTGCGGTAGATACTCGCAAGACTCAGAAGGTCATTGATTGGCCAGAGCCACAAAATATATCTGAGTTGAGATCCTTCTTAGGTCTTTCAAATTACTTCCGTCGGTTCATTCAAGGATACAGTAAATTGGTCGGACCACTTACGAACTTACTTAGGAAGAGTAAGGAGTGGGACTGGAATGAGGATTGTCGCAAAGCAATGGTTGCAGTTAAGGAAGCCCTGACCCATGCACCTTGCTTGGCAATGCCAGATTTCAGTAAGCCTTTTGAAGTTATTGCCGATGCCTCGGATTGGGCTATTGGTGCAATATTACTTCAAGAAGGTCGACCAATAGCATTTGAAAGTAAAATGCTACATGGTGCACAATTGAGATGGTCAATATCAGACAAAGAAATGTTTGCTGTTGTCCATGCTTTGAAGTTGTGGAGGTGCTACCTGGATGTGATGGAGTTTAAGGTGATCGTGGATCACAAACCCAACACATTTTTCCATTCCCAGGTAACGTTGTCTCGAAGAGCGGTGCGGTGGCTTGAGTGTCTTCAGGGATACCGATTCAAGTGGGAATACCAGCCAGGCAGGACGAATGTAGCAGACCCCTTGTCGCGCTATCCTGTACGGTATTCTCAGCAGATCAGTGTCTTGTTGGAGTCGGTGAGCAATTGTGGCCGACTCAGTCACCTTGGTGAGGAGAGCCCAGCTCTCTCTCCTTTGCCTAATATCGATCTTCAGCGACGATTATCTGAGGGGTACGCTAAAGACGAGTGGTTCAATGCATTGGAATCCGCTGCTTCAATGTGTCGTTTCGACTCGGGCTTTTGGTGGAATGGAACACGGGTGGTTATCCCAAACTTTGATGGCCTCAGGTTGGATATTATAAAAGATTTTCATTCAACGGTGTATTCGGGACACTTTGGTGTCAAAAAGACGAAACACAATTTGTTGAAGTGGTTTTGGTGGCCAGGGGTAGAGAAGGAAATATTGTCCTTTATCAAAGGTTGTGATAGTTGTCAACGGAACAAGTGGAGACGTGGCAAACCTCCTGGTTCGTTGCAACCTCTACCGATACCAGATGCTCGTTGGGAGAGTGTTTCAATGGACTTGATAGTCGAGCTTCCCAAGTCAGGTGCTGAGCATTATGATGCGATCCTCGTTTTCGTGGACCGACTCACGAAAATGGTGAGATGCGCTGCAACATACACGAAGTGTGATGCTGCAGAAACAGCGAGACTCTTTGTATCACATGTCTTCCGTTCACACGGTCTTCCTAGGACATTGGTGAGTGACAGAGATCCCAGGTGGAGATCACGATTCTTTGCGGAATTGTGTAATACTTGGAAGATCAGTCAGGCTATGTCAACTGCTTTTCATCCCACCACTGATGGGCAGACTGAGGCAATGAACAAAGTCTTAGAAGACACCCTAAGACATTTTGTTGGGATACGCCACAGTGATTGGTCTGAACTGTTGCCAGTTGTCGAGTTTGCTATGAATAACTCCAAGTCGGAAGCGACTGGTGAGACACCATTTTTCCTTAATTACGGTCGTGATCCTTGGACAGCTACGACGGCACAGATGCCTGGATTCGGGCCAGGTGGATCTAGTAGAAAGAGCTCGTCACTGCAGATGGCGGTGCCAGCTGTACAAAGAATGACGACAACGATAAGAGATAGCATTGTGAAGGCGAAAAGGTGTTTAGAGGCAGCACGTCAAAGGATGAAGGCGTATGCTGATCGACATAGACGTCCTGTGGATGTGAAAGTAGGCGATAAGGTGTTGTTGGATGCACGGCATATCCGCCTAAAACATCCAGGATCCCGAAAACTGATGCCGAAGTGGATCGGACCCTTTACTATTTCGGATCAAATCGGTAAGGTAGCTTTTCGGTTGGATTTACCGAACTATCTTAAAATTCATCCGGTTTTTCATGCGAGCTTGTTGAAGCCTTATTGGGCGCATGGAAAAGTTCAGCCTCCTCCGCCGGTGGAACTCGATGATGAGTTGGAATATGAGGTTGAGATGCTTTTAGATCATCGTGTACGGCGAATAGGTCGAAAGCGTAAAACTGAGTATTTGTGCAAATGGATGGGTTATGGACATGAGCATAATACTTGGGAACCCGAAGAGCATATGGAGAATGCTAGGGAATTGGTAGAAGAATACCAAAACAAAATCAAGTCGACGGACTTGTCTCCGCCAATTGTTATCCGTCGAAGTGAACGCCTTCGGTCGAAAGAGCGCAATTGACAGAGTAGGAGATCTCAAAAGAGGGGAAATAAATTGAATGGGCAAAATTTGATTTGAATATCTCCGCACATATGTGTGAATGCCGACGGGTGAGATATTGTTTTCCTAAGGCAAGGTAGCCAATGTGGAAAAGCGTTCACCATGAAAAGGGGTTTTATCTCGGGTTTGAGAAGGTGTCTTGACCCTTAAGATGGTTTGGTTTTGTGAAAGGGATCACAAACTTTGAGATGTTTCTCCAATCTCAATCTTGACCGGATATGAAACTTTTGGTGTAGTGGCTCGCTGAAAGGCACCTAGAGATTTCAACATTTGGTCAAAGTACCGTGTGTAAACCATTGCTAAGGTTTCTGCACCCTGTAGCATATAAGTGTTTATCCAAGTGGAGTCAGGACCAGGAGGTCTGACACTTTGGGGGGGAGGAATGTTATGACGTCACACGCGTGTGTCACGGTGTGTCGCCACGTGTACATGTGTGTCGTCACGTGTGTCACCTGTCGTGACACATTTGCATCTGTCCCCACACGGTGGTAGCAGGGTCCAATCACCAAGTATGGTGATTGCTACCATGTGTACTAGCAACGTCCATAAAAGGCGTTGGTACACTCTTTCTGGAGTTCTGAAATTCTAGAGGAAGACTTTCACTGCCACTGAAAGTCAAGCAGCACAACAGTGTCGGAAAGCAATGGCGTTTGTTTTGTCGCGTCTTTTTGCTCTGAAAATTGAGGATCCAAAAGTAGCATACAGTCTTTTTAAGGTGTATGTTTTGGGCAGTATAGGATATGGGTTCCCTATTTGGGGTCCATTCCTAACAGTTTCTCAGTGGCGTTTGTTGGAAGCAATTCATCTCCAGTTTATGAGAAGTATCCTCCGTTTGCCTCGATATACGCCAAAGGAGGTTCTGTACGGGGAATTAGGGTGTTATCCATTAGAATTAGCACTTTGGTCGCAATTGTGCCGATATTGGAACAAGTTGGTTGGGTTATCAGTTGATCGATTGCATGGAAGATTGTTTTGTTGGGGTTTTGATCAATATCACGCATCTCGATCTTCTTGGTTTGGGCGTATTTTGGGTTTTTTCAGACGGTTTTGGCCGGAGAAGATATTTTCTTCTACGACTTTGGTGGACATTTCGGAATTTCAGCGTCGTTATAAAGCTATGCATGCTGAACATGTTTTCGGTTCATCTGCATCTCGAGTTATATCTTGGTATCGGCATATTAAGTTTTCCCTCAGATTTGAACGGTATTTGACAACTTTAAAACCAACTTCTCTTCGGGTTTTCTTTTCTCGTTTTCGTTGTGGTATTCATTTCTTGGAAGTGGAAGTGGGATGTGACAGTTCTAAAGTGCAAGAGGTGGGATTTGATCCCGGGACCTCTCAATCCAGAGAATAGTAACAATCGCACTAGCGAACCAGTAGGCGACGGTGGTTACAGAGGTTAGGTCGGTTATGTAGCCGTCTGACCAGTGACGTGATTGATGTGATAGTGTGACGGTGTGATGTGAGTGACTGTATCCGGACGGTGTAGTCCGAGGTCACGTGAGCAGAAGTTACAGACAGTTACGGTTAGGACCGTTGACGGGATTCGAACCCGGGTCAACGGTTGACGAGTCTTAAGGCTTCTCGCCTTAGACCGTGTTGTTCTTGGATTGTAATTCTGTTGAGTTGTTTATACCCCGCGTCCTTCTACGACTTTGGTGGACATTTCGGAATTTCAGCGTCGTTATAAAGCTATGCATGCTGAACATGTTTTCGGTTCATCTGCATCTCGAGTTATATCTTGGTATCGGCATATTAAGTTTTCCCTCAGATTTGAACGGTATTTGACAACTTTAAAACCAACTTCTCTTCGGGTTTTCTTTACTCGTTTTCGTTGTGGTATTCATTTCTTGGAAGTGGAAGTGGGACGATATAATGGTGTACCAAGGGAAAACAGGATTTGTCGGTTGTGTCGGTCCGCGGTGGAAGATGAACGGCATTTTCTTTTTGAATGTCCTTTTTATTCTTCCTTTCGTTCTTTGCATTCAGATGTTTTTCGATGGGCTAATCCCAAGGATCTTTTTAGTAGGGTGTCATCGGGCAAATTAGCTTTAGTTATCAGCAAAATGGCTTCAATACGTTCAGCAGGTTTACAATCCTAAGGTTTTTGTTTTGTTTTTGTTTTTTTTGTTTTTCTCTTTCTTTTCTTTCCTTTTTGTCTTTGTTCCAGCATCATAGAGGGTGATGGCTCTCTTTTGCTGTGGGTTGTAATTATGATTATGATCCAAACGTCTCGACCCTTCGGAGGGGCACCCTTGTGGTGTGGTGGTTCGAACCCACCTCGGGATAATTCATGAGTTCGTTTCGTTTTTTGAAAAAACCTTCATGAGTTCGTTTTGTTTTTTGAAAAAACCTTTTCTTTCGCGCGTAATATTTTCTTGGTTTCGTGGAAAGGAATATGTTTTCTTCACGTGCTTTTTTCTTCCTTATGTTTTCGAGTTCTTTGAGCCTCGTGTGCTCGATCCAAGCTTTCCGTTTAAGACGAAGAACTTGAGGATCCGTCTCGAGGCGGAAGACGTTACGCAAGAAGGGTTCATAAACGTCGAAACGTCGAGATAAGTTCCAGAGGCGTTCTTTCAGGTGTCGACAGGGTGTTGGGCTCCTTGGCCAGCTTCAACTCGAAAAAAAAATAAGGAAAAATAAAATAAAAATCAGAGCCAGAGTGGAAGAGGTATCCCTTGGAAAAGACTCCAGCCAGCAGCCCACTTTTCTGTGAAGTGACCTTATTTTTTCGGTTTTACAGGACAGAATGCAACTGACTGACAAAAAAGAGTACTGAAGAATTACGGTGAAAATTGTGTAGCCAGCCCAAAACAATATGCAAGGTGTTTATGAGCCTGATGTCAAAAACTAGGAGGGCAAACAGGAAGTCCAGAGTAAGTGTACCCTTTTTTTTTTTTAATTCTTCAAATTATTCCATCGTCTTCTTGAGGGCAGCCTGTCTGTCACAATATCCGCCAAAAAGAAAGAAAAAGGGAAGGGGGTGGGTTCAAAGAAATCGAACTGGTGGGGTGGAAACTGTCCGAATGTTTGCGTGTCCAGTGAATATATAGTCCAAAAAAAATTTTAGAATATCAATTAACATTAATGTGTTGCAGAAGACCATACCCTCAAAATCAACCTGATTTTTGTTCTTCTGATTTTTTGTTTTTACAGGTTTCTTGATCCCAATTTTTGAGGCCATTAGTGGAACATGTTTTTCTTATCTTGTCATGTTTTCCACTTGTGAAAAATCCTTTCCATCGAAATATATCCCCAATAGGCTTCAAGAGAGTTTGCACTCCAGGTCAGGCTAGCAACACAGCAGCAATTGTGAGGTCAGCAATATCTCGATAATTGAAAATATGTTTTTCGTTGGGTCGGTGTTTTCAAGGCCAGGCAACAGTGTGAGAATGAGAAACTGGAGGAACGCTGCTGGCATGATGTCAATGAATACCATCTGCAACTTCAGGTATGGAGAGGGGGAAACTGTATCAACATGTGGTCAATCAGAAACCAAGCACTGGATCGAATGGGGGAGGTCGATATGCTCGCAAGGTTTTCCCTTGTTTCTGAGGCATTCAACGACTGTATTTCTTGATTTGGAAATGATGGTTTTGCTGCACTCATCTGCAGGTATATGTGGAGAAAAATGCTGCATTGGTGAAGAAATGCAATCAAGCCAAGGAGAGATTGGCTGAAGCAATTGAACGTGTACAGCAATGGATTCAAGATTTTTCATGATGATCCTTTTGGGGCAATAGAATGAGACGGAGATCAGTCAAGTCAAGATGGACAGGGATGCTGGAACTCCAGAAAACAAACAAACATGACCAATGCCAAAACCCTCTTGAAGCAAGTGAGAATTCGTTTTGTTACAATTCTTTCTTTTATGAAAGGAATTTAGGAAACCACAGGAACCTGACAGTTTGATATCAACCTTCTATTATAACCTCTTCTTTGAGGTGTCAGCAGTGTTAAAGTGTAGGAATAATTTTCATATGAGATACGAAAGTGGATTTGAGAAGAGACAATTAATTGTTGCAGCACAAAATGATCGTTTGGAGGTGGTTGCGGTTCTTCTTGATTCAGGTAATTGCCTTTTGCAAAAGGTTTGGAGGAGAAAAAACAACAACAAAAGGATTCAAAGAGAATGCTGCAAATATTTGACAAAAACAAAAGAAGTGGAAACAGGTGGGGTGGAGTTTTATATGCTATCCATCAAATGCCGTGGCTAAAAGGCATCTAGGTGCGAACGTGAATGCACAGAATACGGGGAGTGGCACTCCATTGCAGACTGCTACTTATGCTGGAAATCCAAAGCTAGTCCAGTTGATTTTGGATAATGGAGCCCGACTGGATGTGCAAAATGCTCAAGGAAGAACTGCAGCGTTTTCTGCAGCCTTTTATGGGAGTGGCGAAGCTCTTTGAGTTTTGAAAAAGGCTGGTGCTGATCTCAGTGTCAAACACGAGGCTGGGCGCAAGATGAAAGATGAAATTTGTATGTGTTTGGAGGTGGTGGTTGGGTTGCGTTGCAGGGAAGGAACATGTGGAGAAGGAGAGATAGAGCGCCTAAGAGCGATTTTGAAAGGTTGATATTGGTGTGTGTGCAAAAGATCTCAGCTTTTTGTCTGGGGAAGGGGTTTGTTTGGGGATGACATGCTCTTGAGATAGTCTTGATGCTTGTTTTCAAGCCACGATGTTGTGGCACTGCAGGTACACTCTCCAGCAATTTTGGGTTATTGCGTTCTTCCTCTGGGACTGCTTCTTGGTAGAACTTTTTGATGCAGTATACATAGCAAAATCCCACTTTAGTCAACTTGAGAGCTCTGTCACACCCTTGAGAGCAAAAGAGTGCGAAGAGTGAGACTGAGTTGAAGGAGGCTGTCAAGTCACACATCTCCCCCAATTTGTCAGAGGAAATTTTATGCCATAAATACAGTGTGCACATCCCATAAAAATATTTCCAACTGCTGCCATTTTCATAGCACTGCTACAAGCTCAATCGATTTAATCAATAATCACAAACAACAGTAAAAATTAACAATACCCTCCATGCTGCTGGACCAAAGAACACAAAGAAAATGAAAACCTTAGGAATGTGAACCTGTTGGACGAAATGAAGCCTTGTCCCTTACAGCCACAGTTGTTTTTTTAAGGAACTCGAACTTCAACCCTGCTTCCTTTTTAAAGAAACGAATTCGTTTCATCGTCAAAGATCACTCACCCACTCAAGAAATGATGTAAGGACGTCGCATCATTGGCACCGTCCTTTCGGCTGTGTCGATGTTTGGGTTCGACCACCCAGCTTCTTGTCGAACAAGCGTTCAATCCCAATCGCTCTCCACCAGGTCCTGAGGGAAAAAAAACATCCTTGAGCCGCCAAAAGAGCGTGGTGCAATCATGGGTGCGGCGATCTGTTCGTTGCTTGCAAGTCCTCCCCCCAGCTCCCCTTATTTTTTTTTCAAAACGAAAGCCTTCTTGTTCTTCTTGCTCCTCCAACAGTATCGTTTTCAAGAGGGTGGAGGTGATCAGTACCTTTCCGGTGGCGGAAATTTAACACTCGAAGTTCTTTCTTTTTGTTAGGGAGCTGGATGTCTGTTGTAGCGGCGGTTCCAAGTCAGGTGAATACGACACCACAAGAAAACTTTCCTCTTAATTCTCTTTCGGAAACTTTCTTTGTATCGTAAGAGTCCTGTGCAAAACCGGTGTCTCGATGGCGGCGCCGGAAACCCTACGATGCACCGTCTTTGCAGGAAGTGACAGGAATGGGGTGTTTTCTTGTAGCCCCAGGTGGTCAAGGGCGTTGTGTCTGCCGAAGAGACGGTGGAGCCGTTCGACCCAGCAGCGCCGTTTAAACTCGTTCAAGCCGAAATCGACGCGATCACGGAGCGGTTACGCTTGTGTGTGGTGGAGACCGAAATCCCCGTCCTTGCAATGGCGTCGAAATACTTGCTGAAGAGCGGGTGCGAAGGCAAGCGCCTTCGACCGGCCATGTCTCTCCTGCTCGCGTCGGCACTCGACGATTGCCCCCCTCCGAGCGATCGGGGGGAGATCGACACCAGGCCAGCGAACCAGTACCCCCACGAATTGCGGCGGAGGGAGCAGCGAGTGGCGGAGATGTCTGAGGTCATTCATGTGGCGAGTCTGTTGCACGACGATGTGATCGACGATGCCTCCACCAGGAGGGGGATAAAGGCGCTCAATCTGGTGGTGGGCAACAAGATATCTATTTTGGCGGGGGATTTCTTGTTGGCGAGATTGGCTGTGACGATGGCCTCCTGCAGAAACACCGAGGTCATTGAAATAATCTCGGGAATCCTGGAAGACTTGGTGGCCGGGGAGATCATGCAGGTCAGACTACATTTCATCTGAAATCAGCCCCTCCCCTTCCGAAACGCCTCAGAATCGCAAGCAGAATGATGTAAATTTTGCAAAGTAGCCCCTTGCGAATTTCCTGGGTTTTCGCAAAATGCGAAAAAAATAAAAAATATGCAACGATATTAAATATAGATGTTAAAACCGACATGT
Source organism: Bryopsis sp. KO-2023 (assembly GCA_030272585.1). NCBI lineage: Eukaryota > Viridiplantae > Chlorophyta > Ulvophyceae > Bryopsidales > Bryopsidaceae > Bryopsis > Bryopsis sp. KO-2023. Next base: position 2,225,828 of record BSYQ01000004.1, on the reverse strand, counting down.
CTGGCTGGGGAGTTGATGGAGGGATGGGCAGAAAACAGTTTTTCGTGTGGTGGTTTTGATCAGATGACATCATCCAAGGAGGACCTGGTCAACATGGACTATTACTTCAGCAAAACCTACAGGAAGACTGCATCTTTGATGTCCCGCTGCTGCCGAGCAGTTGCTGTATTTGGAGGCCACCCCAAAAGCGTAAGCACTCTCGTTTTGCAGCCCCTTTTTCAGAATCAATTTTTGCCCTGAGTGGATATGTCCCAGGCCGAGGTTGATAGTTGATATTCCAGGAATATGTCTCCAGTTTCTACCCACTCTCCTCTTGCATGTACAGATTCTGGAAATGGTTGTATGACAGTCTGCTCCTCTGTAGGTTTGTGACCTGGCTGCGGAGTATGGCAAAAATGTGGGGATGGCATTTCAGGTGCGGTGAATTTCGCAGAGGGGGTCGTTTGGAGCGCAGCCCGAGATCAATATCAAGAAAGAAAAATTGAAAGTACTGTGATTCTTGCATCACCTTGACGGGCGTGCATGGTGTTTCCCAGATCATTGATGATATTTTGGATTTCACAGCAAGCAGCGATGTGCTTGGAAAACCTGCACTCAACGATGTGAAGAGCGGACTTGCGACCGCGCCTGTAAGATTCTGGCATCTTGTTTTTTAATTCCTTTCATCGACCTCATTTCCTGATTTTTCTCAAAAGTTTGAAAATTAATTGATAAGCCTGCTTTTTTCTCCGCTAGGGAATGCACCGGGCTTTTTGTTTTGGAACATCTTAATATCAGCTCAGTTTGTGTTGCTCCTGGATGAGGCTCTTGTTATGTGCAGGTATTGCTTGCAATGGAGGAGTTTCCTGAATTGAAGCCATTGATCATCCGCAAATTTCGAGACAGTGGGGATGTCGAGGAGGTAGCACAAGAATATGAGTCATGGGGGGCTGGACGAGAAACTTTTTTGCTCCTCTCCCTCAGTTTTCTCAAAACTTTTTTTCAATTTCAATTCTGAAATTTTGAGTGTGATATCGCCTCTTGTAGAAGAACTGCTTTCAGGATTGATTGGGGATCTGAGGTTTAGTTTGGGTTTTTTCTTGTCAGGCTGTGAGGCTTGTGGAGAAAAGCAAAGGTATTCAAAGAGCCAGGAAGCTGGCTGAGGACCACGCTAAACAAGCCTTGGAAGCAGTGAGTATTTATTTATTTTTATTTTTTCCATTTAATATTTCTCATTTCTAGAACGAAAATGTTATAAAATTACTTCAAAAAGAGATTTTTTTTTCCTTCTGAATGGTTTACATTTTATCGCTTTCGTTTCCAAGCTGGAGGCTTGCTCTTTTTTTTTTTATAGTGAGGTGCATGCGCCCATCTCGAAAAAGAAGTACCAGTTCGAATCCTCACTTTTTCAAGTTTATTCCTTGAGGTTTTTTTTTTTTTGTTTCCACAGCTGAAATCTATGCCTGCCCCCAAGCACAAGCATGGTATCGTTGCTCAGGCAGGACTGGTGCACATAACCGAAATAATCTTAAAACGTAAAAAGTGATCCAAAATTGATTGTATCTATTATTTACATGCTTGTATCTCTAGATATTTACAGCTCCACCTCCATTTCAAAGGCACCTGGATATCATAAGGCAGACAGACTTATTAACGATCGAGTGTGTTTGGTGGGGGAGCGATGACCAAGGAAATACCTTCATAAGAATAGCACAGTATTTATTGTTTCATTTTTTTTTTATTTTGGTTTCGTTTTGGGGGTGAGGCTGGTCAGCTCAGTCTTAATCTTTCTTTGGAAAAAGGGGGTGGTGAACAGGAGTGCGAAAAAAAAACCAGCAAGAAATAAGAAAAAAAGGGTGCCTTTAACAATGGAACGCACACGAAAAAGTTTGTGGTTTTGACCCCTGTCTGCTAGTGTTCCATGAGTAACCTGCTTTCGTACCTCATGTGAAATAAAATCGATTGGTTTCCAGCTTTTTATTTTTCTTTTAGTGTATGCACTGTGGAGCATATTCTATGAATGGAAAGAAAGAGTTGTTCCCTCCCCCTTTCAAATTTCAGAAGAAGCAAAAAGCTTAAGGAAAGAAAATCGGAAACAGTGGTGATGGGGTGATGTAGTAGCAAGGTGCTTGCATGGGGTTGTGTTCTGTTTTAAGTTTGTGATTTGTCGACAATTGGGGAAGAGGAAATCGGCTGGACCCGTTGGTTCCGTTGATGCTCCAGGCTTTCGGCCTAGCATCTTATTACATGTAAAGTTTCTGCCGGGCCCTTGGAACTGTTGTTCGAGGTAACAATTCTTTCCCTGTTGCTGTTTTGTTGTGAATCTCCTGTTCATCAAGCAGCAACTTGGCAATGTCAATTTCTCTCAGGAATGTACTTGATGAAGGGTCCCTCCCCCTTTTTGTCAATTCTGATCCTCTTTATGAGATGATGTAATAAGTCCCAAACTGGTGTAATATGGTCCGCGACTTGGGTCTGTTGAACCTTTGGGGAACAAACACATGGAAAACGCAGATTTACAAGTCGCAAGTTGCGACCGACTCGCAAGGGGGGGTGTGCGATCGGCGAAAGACAATTCGTTGGGAGCAAATATGGTGATCAAAGTTCCACGAAAACAATGAAACAAGCAGCACGTCTACATTTTCCCCGTCACAACATGAGCAAGTTTTTCTCGAACGGCACGGCAGAGGGTCAAACACCACCTCCTAAGTCCGGCGATTTCTGATTGTCGTGAGGCGAGAGCCCTGACAAGGTGGTACTGGGAAGCTATTCACAGCTTGCCCGGATGCTCCGACGTCTGTAAGGGACGTCGACGAGGGACGCCCTTGCGCATCGTGTCTTAAGTTAATAGACACGGTGACAACAAAAAACGCGGGTGCTCCACATTCATTCACCTTCAATTCGATCAAAAAACATGATTCCTTAAAATCCAAATCACTAATATCACTTATCCAAATTACTGATCGTACTGAACTAAATCGTAACTCTTGGTCTTTGTAACTTCTTTGGCCAACTTCACTTCTGATTTGGAACTTATTGTGGAATCCCACTACAACGCTTGCGCATTATCCATACAAATGCACTACTTGTTCTTGTGGGGACTTGAAGTCTATGCCTGGAACCGACTGCGATCTTTGCATTCGCATAGGGATTGATTCGCAGTGAAATATCTACAAAGAAAGGCCATCAATGACACAGAAACTCAAAGTCGTCGCGTCGTCGGAGTGAATCATGCGTAGCGAACGACCAGATCAACAAGGGGTTGATGGTGGGAATCTGTCGAAACGACATACAAAACATACACCAAGAAGCTGCAATCGATTGAGCAGAGGGTAGCTCGCGCTGCAATGTTGGCCAGGCGATAACGAAGTCGGCCACCAAATTAATGTGTCCACAGTTGTGACCTAAAATGTCCATTGTCCAAACTTACAGACCCAAATGTGGATCTGCTGTGGGGTCGGTTTAGGAAACTCATGCTTCTTGTCGAATATTGACATCGTAACCACACAAAGGGTTTGGATTCAATCTGCCGATGGCGATTAAATTATTATTATTACCGATGGCGTTGATCCGGTCAGCACACCTGGTCAGGAAAAAGGCTATCATGGTGATTCATTGCTTTGCTGAATTTCGAGCTTGGGAACCCAACGTTTGAGAAGGGGCAAGACGAGACATGTAGGATCCCTGTCTTGATAATGGTCTTTTGAGCTTACTTCAACCCAAACTCATTGCTGCCAGTTGATACGAAAAGGTAAAATGCCACATCATGCTCTGTTTGCTTATCGGCTTCTCAGGTTTCGCCTCCAGCCAGACTTGAATGAGTACCAACAGAATGAACGTTTTGTCTTTTTCTCGAGCCTGATCAATTCATTGTCTCAGCTATTTTAGAGAGAGTCACTAAGGAATGATTCTGTGCATGGATATATTTTGGAAACGGAAGCACAACCAGCCAACAAAAATTGCCATGATCCCCAAAAGAAACCCTTTTATTGTTCATTGTGTGTCTCTTATTTTGAACTTGAATTGATGAAAATTTTCTTCTTGCCAGTGTTTCAACGGGGAGCGGAATCCCTATGTATTGAAATTACAGGGCCGGTTTCCCCTTGGAAAAGCCTTGTTTCAGATGTTTATCGTCGCATGCACCTCAACAGTCCATGGCCGGTTCTGTTTTGGATTGTGTGCTTGGGAAAATATCAGTTTATGTGCTCAAGTTCGCTTGAACAGATTTCTCCTTTCCTGAAATCACAGGAAAAACAGATGTGAATAAGTTATCCAGTTTTTTTCCCCTCGTGCAGAAACCAGCTTGTGTAGGAGACCCCGACCAGCAAAACCTAAAGCCGCAATGGGATGTTACCTGAATCCTGAACCATAAACCATAGGCCTCGAACCTTGAACCCTTAAACCTTGGACATCGTGGTGATTACTTAAAACCCGATATCAGAAAATGCTGATAAGTTTTGGAAACATATAAAGGATGCATTTTATTATCAAGATAAGGTTGAAAAAGAGCCATGTTTCCCACCCCCATAGCCAGGTCCCAAGACCAGGAAGAACTGCAACCCAATCGGTGTGCCTCCAATTATGCATTTTAAGAGAGAAAAAAAATCCTCAACGTTATAGAATTGATTAAGCTTACATGCAAACAGGCTGTAAGCAAGGAAAAGAACCTGGAGCGAAAAGCAATACACAAAGCTGTTGCGATTCATAGAATTCGTTTCAAAGCCTCGTGGTACATTGTGTTTGTTGTTAATAATGACACCATTGGAACCAACACACCTTGGAGAAACAAGTCGAGAAATTGATAGAGGAAGGAAACATGGGAGTCCCTGCATGGGCATTCCGCCCAATTTTCAATTTTTTTTTCCTATATCCTATATAGGAAGCTTCACTGAACTTCGGGGAGATTTTCTTTGCCCTTGACATTACGGGGATAAGAAACAAAAATAAAGAGTTTCATTGATGCATAAAGGGACGTTTACCTGACGATTATTTTCGATAAGCAGGCTTCAGCCGACATATTGCGTGCTGTCATTGCAAAGAAAAGACGAGGAAACTGGGCAGGGTGAAAAAGTAATATCTTTGTTTCTTCAAGTTTTTAATGTCGTTTTTCTTTTTTTGGAAACAAAGCATTTGATGGTGGGGTAAAAAGGAATTGAAGCTGGTCTGGACAAATGGTCCCTTCCACAGAGCTTTCGTTTTCAGTTCTACGAAATTTCGACTTTCAGTGCATGCAATTCTTGTACAAAGCACTTGTTGTTTGACACTTCAAACGAGCTCTGGATGTCGATTGTATATGATTGATGGAGCGAAACTTGGATGGAAAAACACAGCAGTCCTTCTGCCCCAAGAGATCGGGAAATTTCCACCCAAGCAAAGAACTGGAGTATTTCGGGGTCTGGTGACCATCTCTCAAATCAAAGGATGGTTTGAAATCTGTGGCCACGTGGAGTGAAACCAATGAATGGATTCCAGAAAACAACAACACAGCATTGACACCCCCTTGCATTCAAGTAAAGAAAACAATGGCAACAACGAAAGCCAGCAAACCAGATGAGGCCAAATCATGCTTTGAGGGGTCTTTCTTCTTGTATGTCGTTTTTATGCGCCGGAAAGAATAAAATAAATAGTGGGATCTCGTATCCTCCCCACGTACTTTTCCGACGGTACAGAGTGGTGTGTGGCACTTCCCAAATCGTATCGGGATTCTCCTCAACAGAGAAGAACTTCGAGAACCACGGAGTTCCCCTGGGAGACCTCAGATTTCTTTGAAAAAACCGTCGCTATCGCAAACAGCCCGAGGTATTCCGAGTGGCCGCTCACCTCACACGAATTTTGCCATTTTTTCTCCATTGAAGGAGGAAAGACCAAAAAAACCAAAACCAAAAAAAACTGAACTGAAGAACTGTTGTCAACGTTCAGGAATGGCTTTTCTTTTACCGCAACCCACAAAATGGTTCGCAACATGTCTCACTCCCTATTCATCCTTTGCTGTGGCGGACATGGACTTGCAGCCATAAAACTTACGGATGGCAATTAATTATGCCGCCGAATGCTGAATTCTGCCGCCGCCCGACTGGCAGCCGCCCCTGGCGGGATGTCGGTCGACAGGCGACGCGCCCGACAATTCTCTCATTCACGATTACTCACTCACCCGCACTCAATTTCGCTGTCGCTGTCGGTAACGCTGCCGTTGCAACCGCCGCCCTATCGCTTTCGTTTCCCTTAGTACTTCGCACTCTCCCACCACAGTCCAAACGCCAACTCACTTTAAAACAATGAACTCTGGAATGGAGCCGTCGATTTCCATCCCAACACAATCCCCTTCCCTGGGTTCATTTCCGTTTTCATATTTTGTCAATGGAAAGTCTGCTGCAGAGTCCTGGTCGAACTCCAGCCACTAGTTACACCTGCATCCCTGAACTCGCCCACTCGCTTGGCGCGCGCCGGTCGCGCTAACCCTAAACCCTAAACCCAACCCCCCCTTTTTTTTCGGTCTGACATACATACGTGGGTCGCCTGTCGACCGACATCCCGCCCGGGGCGGCTGCCAGTCGGGCGGCGGCAGAATTCAGCATTCGGCGGTAAAATTAAGTTTTTGCCAAAACTTGACAGAGAGAACTCCACGTCAGACATAATGAATTAATGTGTGGCACGCCGACCGTTGTTTCTTGCAGTGGCTGCGCACTGTTCAAGCGAAGGGTCCGGGATGGCTTATGACTATTTGGAGAAGAGTCTTGTCCACAAGACCGACGTCGTTCGCGGCATGTTTGTATTCTGCTGGTTCGAAGCGCCTATCAGGACTGGGGTCGTCTGGACAGATCTGGCAAACACAACAAGCGTGACGGACACCATATGCTTGCACGGATAGGACGAACAGTGGCGACTCGACCTCGTTGAACCTTTTCGCGGGGTCCTCTTCGCAAGATCGAGATTGAGTTTCGCCCAGCTCGCGTCCTATGGTGCTGTTCTTGATACTGTGGGCGCTTTGCTGCGTTTCAACGCAAAAAGTTCCTTGTGTTCGCGCGACAGGTGGGTCGGTTCAAATTTGACGTTGGCGCTCTCCCTTCCCCCCCGTTGAAGCTTTTTCACCTGATGGATATTTGATGTCGAGTCCTTTGGCTTGCAGGACTTGCGCCTGGCGGCGATCGAGAGGTGTGTCCCCGCGCTCCACTTTTTTTTTGATATCGATATCTGGGTCGACATTCACCTGTGTGACGTCCTGTCTGACATTCAGGATGACAGTACATCGATAACTCCTTCCCTTCGGAAGCTGCTGCAGGACGCAGAGGCTTTCATTGCTGTGGGTAGACTCTCGCAATTAATCATGCATGCTTGCACTTTCTCCACGTCATTTTAGCCAAACCGCTCTTATATGGGAAATAAAAATATCACATATCAGCTATAATTTTCACGATCGCCGTCGCTATGGGAAATGATCTGTCTTGGCAGATGAAAATTTACACATTCTCCAACAGAGCATTTTTTTGTGGCCCATTGTGACCCCCCAAAAGAATTGTCTGGCACATTTTCGGGCCACACAAGGGCCAAAACATTTTTCTAGGAGATAATTTTTGGGCCATGAGAGGGCCACATCCCCATTTTTTCTGACAAATTGGGGCCACATCCAAGAATAATTGATATTCCACAAAACTCCAATTCAACAACAAAAAATAAATGTAATTTTTATTATTGAAGTTGGGGCCACCTTCTCGATTTTTCAGACAAATTGGGGCCACAACAAGATGAAATTGCCAAATTTAGGGCCACTTTCGGGCCGGCAAAATTGAAAAAAAATACACTGTTCTCCACCCCATGAAACGAATTGCATCTGTCAAACCAGGCAATTTCCCACAGGATGTTTTGTTTAGGAAGAATGATGGGAGGCATTAGGTTTGTCTGTGCAGGGGTCTTCAGACGCTCCTGAGGGGAGGTTTCCATATGCTTGCTCTTTGAGAGAGGTGGGCACTCGGATTCATATCTGTGGAGGTACCTTGATTGCTGCCCGCTGGGTTTTGACTGCAGCGCATTGTGTGGAAGGTGAAGGCTCCACAGGGCCAACACCCATTGTTTATGTGGGTGCCTACGGAATCGAAGATGAGTCATCTGCAGAGGTACTCGAAGTTTTCAAGCTCCCTGGGGGGTGGGGGAAAAAGCCTTTTTGAATTTCTTGGAGATCCTCATCATGTTGCAAATTGAGGCGGAAGTCAACACTCGGCCAATACTCATGAAAGGATATTGGTTCGCTCGTAGGTAATACAGGCAGAGGATGTTTTTGTCCACGAGAGGTACAGTGGCGATGTTGAGGGTGGCTTTGATGTCGCCCTGCTACTGCTGAAAAAGGCCTCTACCAAACAGCCAGCAACCCTCCCCCACCCTCAGCAAAGCATTGGAGTGGGGCTGCCTTTGGCAGCTGTGGGGTGGGGAAAGACCAGCAAGCGTGGTGCATTTCCAGAAGTGCTTCAATTGGCGGATGAACTCCCCTATGAAACCAACAAAAGCTGTCGAAAAAAGTGGCCCAAGCTCAAAGACAGCATGCTATGTGCATTCTCCGGATCGCAAGGGACATGCAAGGGTAATCAGTCGATTCCAGGCACCAATTCCAGACAAGCATGTTCTGTATGACCTTCCAAACATTTGTCATATTTATTGACCTCTTCAATCCTGCCAGGTGATTCTGGAGGTCCTCTGCTGATTCTTGACACCAAGCAGGGCTTCAACATCAAGGCTGGCAAACCAGAATTTGATCTGTTGGTTGGCATCGTCTCGTATGGCCCTGAAGGCTGTGGTTCCAAAAACGCAAAGGAAGCCAAACCTGACGTCTACACCAGGCTCACTGCTTTCCGGCAATGGATCGATGAAAAAATGGGGAGGCCTTCACCCAAAACCACCCCTGCTCCGGTGAGCAGCTCTTTCAATTCGTGCTGTTGGCCCCTTTCCACACAAAAAAAAATTGGATCCAGTGCATTCACATTCCTTGCATGACTAAGCATTCATGTCTGTCATCAAAATAGAGAAAATGTGGCAGTGATTGCGACAAACTGGACGAAGACCTATACTTTGCTGCCTTTGATGGGGAAGCCGACAATGTCAAGGTCAGCTGTTGCTTTTGTTTTTAATCCATGAAAAGTGCATTTGCTCCAATAGGGTTTGACATGGGTGTACGTACTGGTTTGTAGAGGTTGCTTTCAAAGGGGGCCGATGTATCATCCACATTCAAAGGGTTTACTCCGTTGCATGGTGCTGCTGAGAAGGGACATCCAGAAATAGTCGAAACATTGCTCGAAGCAGGTAATTGGCTGCACTGTTCAATGTTCTCCCATAATCCAGGGTTTTTTTTTCTGAATGTGCTATGTATAGTTTCCACTCAGGGTAAACCAACTGGCATGTTATCAATCTGCTAAGACCATGACATGCAACGTAATAGGGGCTGACATCGACGCACGGAGCCGTGTTAGTGGTGCATCTCCATTGTATTTCTCTGCTCGGTTTGGTCATTTGGATGTTGTCGAGGTTTTGATAAAAGCAGGTGAATTGTGGCAGAAACCCTCAGTGCGTTTTCTGCAACATCCAGTGAATCTCACAATGTGATTATGATAGAGACAATAACTTAACCCAGCAAATGCCCTCACTTCATGAATTGCAATTTCCTATTTTTTGGGGTTCCTATTCCATGGGGGGCCTGTGGATATGCAAACAAAGAGCGGGAAGGCAAAATACAAATTCCTTTTTTTAGAGTGAAAAGTTTACTCAATGTTGCAATGCTGCTTGATTTTTCCTCAAGAGGTGAAAACAGAAAAGGGTTGTTTATCATCTCTTGAAGCAGATAATTTTGCATGATTACTCATGGCAGGGGCAAATCTTGATGCACAGGATGACCAAGGCTTGAGTGCATTATATGTTGCTGCACTGGATGGGCAATTGGATGTGGTCAAATTTCTGGTCGGTGCAGGTAAATTGTGACTACAGCTCCATCCTCTTGCACTTCCTGTTGGAACTCTGGATGCATATGCTGGAATTCCTGCCATGTTTGTGAAACAAAACATTTGTGAGTCAGACAGAAACATCTATTGCGATATATATCAAAACTGTCAAAACTAGATGATGGACGAGTGATCCTATTTGCAAGGAAAACTTTTCTTCTTCTATTGTTTTCGAAAACAAGGGGGGGGGCGGGGATGGAGCTGCATACACTTGTTGAAATATGCGACTCTTTCTTTCTGTCTTGTGTTGTTTCAAAAAATAATTTTTCAATTATTGAAATGGGTATCACAGAATGTATCCAAATGCTTCAAGATGCTCTTGCTCGAGGAGCACCGTCCAAAAAATAAATAAAAATGTGAATAAGTTCATGGTAGATTGTTGTATTGGCTCATGTCAGACGTAAACGCGACGCTTTTGGCCACTTGATGTTTCAGGGGCAACTGTGGATTTAGAATCTGAACAAGAATTCACCCCTTTTCTCATTGCCGTTCAAGAAAATCGATTGGAGGTGGCTGCATTTCTTCTGGAATCAGGTGTGCATGCGGAATGAACAATATGAGGTTGAAGTATGAAAAACTGTACAAGGGTCAGCAAATAGAGAGTTCTGTTTGAAATTCTCTGCATGCTGATGGTGGTTCGGGTGAACATTTTTATCCTGGCCAGTGAAGATCGTGTACTTTGCAGGTTTTTCCTGCTTATTGTGCTTATTGTGTCCTCCTAGTATGCAACTTCAGTCTAAAAATGAAATAAAAAAATAAAAGCTTCGATCACTTTTTTTCAGGGGCCGATGTTGATGCACAAACTGATCTAGGCATAACTGCATTGTACTTTGTTGCATTTGATGGTCGCTTGGATTTTGCCAAGATTCTGGTCAAAGCAGGTAAATTCCGATGGAGAAGTTCCACATATATCCTTGTTGGATTGTCAGACTTTGACTTGTCATAGCTATACACGTAACCTTTTCGCCCACTTGTTTCAGGGGCAACTGTGGATTTAAAATCCAATCAGGGATTCCCCCCTTTGATGATCGCAGCACAACAAGGTCAAGTGGAGATGGTGGAATTTCTTCTGGAATCAGGTGTGCATGGGGAAAATTTGTCCCACATGTTCACGGCCAATCACTCCCAACAAAATGACAGCGAATGTGTGTACACTCTGAAGTGTAGTAAACAGGCTTCTCTTGAGAATACAATTCCCCCTCAAATCTGCCACCATGCGTTACAGGGGCCAATGTCGATGCACAAAATGTCCAGGATGTAACTGCATTGTTTCTTGCTGCACAAAACGGTCACCTGGATGTTGCCAAGGTTTTGGTCAAAGCAGGTAAGCTGTGCCAGAACGCCTCATCGTGTTCGGAGGTGTACTAATTTTTTTTGTACCAGGACAAAACCCATACAGATTCCTACCCCCACTGTTTAGAACTCGTTCAAGGTTTTGGTTTTTGGTTTTTGGTTTTTCCCAGGGGCAACCGTGGATTCGAGGAGAGATACTGGCGACACCCCACTGAGTGTTGCAGCATCAGTGAATGCAATGAAGATGGTAGAGTTTCTTCTGGAATCAGGTGCCCCGTCTCACCTGTCGATTTTCCTACCGCTGATGTTTATATACATGCATCTCAAGCAAAATTCCACGCAAGGAGAGAGTTCTTGGAAGGTAATTTTGACAGAACGGAAATGTCTGCAGGTGCTGATGTGAATGCCCAGGATAAAGAAGGCGGAGCACCCTTGCACTCTGCTGCCGTTGGTGGTGGTGATGGGAAGCTAGTTCAATTGCTTTTGGACAATGGGGCCGAAATCAATGCTCGAAACAAGTTGGGAAGGACTCCCATATTCACTGCAACCTTTTATGGGAACGGAGATGCTCTGGCAGTTTTGAAAAAGGCCGGCGCTGATCTCAGTATCAAAGACAAGGATGGCAATAACATCGAAGAGCGTATTTGCACCTGCTTGAAAGTGAGCAGGGGGTTGGGTTGTTCGGAAGGAACTTGTGGGGAAGGAGAGAAAGAACGACTGGAAGCAATTTTGAATGGTTGATTTCATAGGTGTCTTTGCATTGTGGAAAAGGGGGGGCTGCTCAGGCAGCAGCGATTCTTTTTTTTTTTTTTCATTTCTTACACGCTACGCTTTTCATCTTAGTACATGATTTGAGGGGAAGTGTCGAAAACCTCCTGATTTGACATATTGTACATTTCCAGCTATTGAATAAGGTCCCAAACCTTTTTCCCTTCTAATCCTCATGATGCCTTCATCAAAAAAGTTCCCTGGGATATTTTTTTTACCTTGGCTTTTTACTTAGCCAGCTTCTATGATACCAGCCCACGCTGCTACAGCAGCTTGGCGGCCAATTTCCTGGATTTCCATTACTGCTCTCCTGGTCATTCTCTTTGCTGATATTTTGACTGTCGAACCCCAAACTTCAGTTGGTGGAACACCCCATCAATCGAACGAACCACCAGCATGGGAGGCCGTTTTGTTTGAGGATCAAATTCACCTCTCCAGGTCAGCCATAGAAGCGCTTGCATGTGTTCGAGTCCAATCCAATCGTTCCTCATCTCCTGTCGAGAGTGCTTCGTGAAGTTATTGCCCAAAGGAGCAATCTTTCGACAGGCCCCATAATTTCCCTCGGAACACCTGAAAGCGCACGTGAGAAGAAAACTTCATTCCCAATTTGATTTTTTTTTATTTTATGGAATTTCGAGATATCACATTCAGGATTGAATTCGTGGAGGTGTCAAACTCAAGAATCCTCAGTGGGACCCAAATCGACCTGAATTCTAAATTCGACACCAGGTTTTCAAATTGAATTGCTGCAGATGGTGAATCATTTCTGACAATACATCTGATACCTGATTTGATTTCTCACAAAGAGTGAATGAAGAAGTTTTAGATTTATGGTGGGTTCAATATATAATGTTCAGGACACCCACCCTTGGTCAAATTGGACGGACCCTCCATGCAACCAAGTCACGCTCATTTTTCAGTTGGGCTGCTCCCTTCCTTCCTGTATGTCGTAAAGAAAAGGGAAACACAAACCCAGTAAAACGTGGGAGGATAGTAAATGCAACAGCAACGTCCAATCAATCCTATAGGTAGAAAACAACTCCCCACCCCAAATTGAATCGAACTGATATTTGACTGAGGGTGATATTTTGTAAAATCATACTCAATAAATTCCGCCAGTTAACACCTTTGGGCATTTTTTTCTCTTAATTTTAAACTGTTTTTTCACACTTTAAGGCATTCACTATCCTGAACATGCCTTCAGGGGGCAAAATATCAACAAGTTTTTTTTCTGCTACGTAACGCATTGCTTGTTCGACAAAATCAAAAAGCAGAGAGATCAGGTTCTGCAGATAGGCCATGAATCCTAATTTTTGTTTTCGACATGAGGTCAAAATGTACTCACAAGCAAAACCGTCAATTTTCTTCGCCAGTTCGGCGAACTCATCAGCAACAGATTTTGCATCCATTGCAGCCCACTCCTCTGCCCTGCGGTTAAATCACATCTATATCAACCTAAACCTAAACGTCAAACATCATCCACTGTTCGAACAGCAGCGAGCCCTTCGCAAGATTTTGACACTCTGATCAATCTGCCTATTTCAGTCATCATTTAATAGGCCATCATACTTGCATGTTTTGGTTTTCCTCCTATGAGGTTCCGAAAATTCCACATGAAAACAAAAGGGTGGATCGTTACCTCCCCGACGCCTTTCCCTCGCTCCGTACGCCCCCCACCCACAAAAAAACCTTGATCTTCCATGCCAGTTCTCACGTGGGTGGGGTTGTACGAGCCCCAACCCCGAGCCTACCTCCAAGCGGAGATGTAGAAGTCGGACCCGCGCGGAGAGGGAGCGAACGCATCCTCCATCTTCCGATCAACTTTGATCGACCGGCAGAATGGAGAGGATACCTCGTACCCAGCTCTTCGCCTGGAATCCTCCCCTGCGATGGAGTCATCCAGCTCCGGCACCCAAGCCCTGCGCAATCAAAAATTCGCATGCGGTAAAATCACTGCAGGAAATCAATCAATCGTTTTTTTATCACGAGACATCAGAAAGACAAGGATCGAAGGCCCACCTCTGTAGATTCGCCTGGTTTGTGGTCTTCCTTGGGTTGCTGGGAGGCGGGCGGGTGTTCGCAATTCGGTGGGCAAAGTTCCACACCGTCTTGCTCGCACCTGTCGCAGACACATCCCAACTTCAAATCCAATACGAAAACCTGCAATCACTCCAAAAAGAAGCGATCGCCCTTTGACGACAAACTCGAAATCATCCCTCCGGGGCGACACCGGTGAAATATCCCCCCCGCCAGCCTCAGTAACATTCTGACTCATTTCAACATTTGTTATTCACAGACACCAGATATGAAGATGTAATATCGTACCCCGAAGGAGCGCCGACGCGCCTTCCTTCGCCTCTGGCTCGTCGTCATCTGAGGAATGGGGCTGGGGGAACGGCGCCCGCGATCGACCTTCGTAGTGGTCGACCGCGGCGCTGAAGTACCCGTCCCAGGTGATGAACCTCTTCGACCACGCCGTCAAGACGTGATCGGAGAAGGTCCAAAACTTGAAGCGGGAATTCATCTGCGCGAGATACACAAGAAAGTCAGCGTACACCAAACACTCGCATCTGACACCGCCTTTACTCCTTTAAGGAGTATTGGCTGAGCACGGAAATTCCATCGATACTTGCGGGACCACAAGACACACACAGCAACACACAAATTGTGTCGAGGGCGAAAAAAAGCCCGCGACACGGCGTCTTTCACCGAACAGCTTGAAAAAGTGCAGTTCACTGGAAGGAAAAAGCAAGTCTTCCTGAGAAAAGTTCGGGAAGGAGATTTAAGAATTGATTCCCTCCAACGAGAAAGCGCATCAAAACGCGCTTCGAAAATAAACGGGTCGCGCAGCTGAAACCAAACTATGGACGAGACCGCTGTACCAGAATATCGCAAACCTCTCCACAGAAACCAAACGCGAGACAATTCTGGTGCAACCCATGGTCCAGCCATGCAACTAAAACTTGCGGAGCTGTCGCTGTTCCGTGCAGAACGGTATATCAGAGAGGTTAACAGTGGCCGCGGTACGTTGCTTTATTGGCGCATAAGGTCGGCAAACGACTAAAAAAGGCCGCCTTGTCCACTCATCGGGATGCAAGCATTCACAACCGGCTCAACCGGCTACTTACTGGTGCTGGCTGGAGGCTCCTCGCCGGGTGCTTTCTGTTCGCCACGATCGAGCTCCAGCAGTCAAGACTCTGGGTGCCCGTGGCGTTTTCGGTTGGGCCAAACAGTCGCCTGGTACTTGTGTGTTCCTGGGTGCTGACGTCCACATTGTACTGGCAAGCCTGTGCGAGCTTTTTTACTCACAAATTCCACACGCAAACGTGGCGTGTGTCCAACGTGGCGCCACGCAAGCGGTTCACAGCAAAAAATGTTATGGAAAAAGAATGAAACCACAACACAGTGCTGAAAATCGCCAAGAAAAAATTGCTGCTAAGTTTTGTCGAGCTGGAGACACCAACACAACGCATCTCGAAACTTGTATAGCTTTTCAACGGAGGACCTCACAGGAATAGAAAAAGGAGGTGGGGGTGTCCTATGGAGCGAATTGTGGATGCTCGAACCCGGGTGCTGCAGGAGGAAAGCCTGCGAAAGATTTTGGCGACTCACCGTGAGCCCACGAAAGATATCATCGAGGAGAGGAAAAGATGCACGTTTCCAGTTTCCGAGCTGCAATATTATCTGAACGGAGGGCGGGAGAATTTTGAAAAAAAGTAAGTGCGTGGCGTCGTTTCGAGGCGTGAGAAAAATTTTGGTGGACAGGCAACCTCATAAACAAACATTCCTGTTTCCCATTGGTCATTGATGAATGCTGGAACTTAATGCTTGGAGAAAGCAATCCAAAATCAGATTTTTTTGGTTCATGGATCGAGCCAAAAAATCGTCAAACTTTCTTTTTCAAAAAATTCAGTGCCTCCTGGTGCTGTTTCTTTGCGTGTTTTCTGCGATTAATTGTGTTTTCTTCGATTCATTCTCTGTTTCTACTTGTTTTTGAAAGGATCCGATTTGCAAATTTGGTTTCCAAGACCGATTGGGGAGACAAGTCCCAAAGATATTTTCTGTCAAGGGAGGAGGAGTATGTGGGAGGTCTCAAGGCTGCTTTCGGAATATGGTGAGTCAACTCTTTTTCGCTGCTTTTTTTTTTAATTATTTTTTCAAGTCATCGCTGCAGACAGCGAACTGTCAGACCTGCAGGACTGCTTCCAATCTTGGCACATTTTGAAAGAACTCGGGGAAACCTGTGGCCAACGGCGAATTTCAATTGGGAACACACTATGCTCAGATTTCCAAAATATCTGAGCCAAGATAGAAAATGCGGAGTTAATTTATTGGACATGTGAGGGCAGCCGAGTTCTCGACATGCATACTTACTCCGTCCGGTAATAACTGTCCACTTATGTTTGGGGTTACAGTTCACGAGTGAGACATTTAATTGATGTGAAATTTTGTGGGAAGCATCTCTGATACACGCCAATGAAGCCTACAAAATTTCAGATCAATTGAATAAGAGGCTGCGATGCAGTGACTCCGAAACCAGAAACGAAGCAAAACCTGGATTTTCACTTCGACGACTTTTTTTTTTGCATACCAAAATCAGCCCAAAATTGTAAGATACTGTTATCAAGCAACAATATACACTTCTTATAGTGTATCCCCAAAATTTGCTCTGAAAATTCCACCTGGCCTCTCGTGTACTGCGCCTGGCACCCGTGTCAAAGTCCCATTTTCTAGGCAGCTTGGTGACTTTCGCTCCTATTTTCGAGCGAACTGGCGCGCAAAGGTCTCTTGGGTTGCGTTTCCGACTTTTGCGAGGTCGAGGTGGAGTTCGTGCATTGCGCCGCTATTTTTGGTTTCAGAGGTCGACTTTCCTCGGTTTTATAGTCGTCACGATTACTGAACGACGACATCATGCTTTCCTCACTGGTTCAATTACGACGAAATTTTGTGAGCTCGCCACAGAACATTTGAAGAATGTGTTAACAAAATTGTGTGGCAAACGATGGACGTTTAACGTGTCAAAACGATAACAGGGAGGTGAAAATCCAGGTTTTGCTTCGTTTCTGGTTTCGGAGTCACTGCATCGCAGCCTCTTATTCAATTGATCTGAAATTTTGTAGGCTTCATTGACGTGTATCAGAGATGCTTCCCCCAAAATTTCACATCAACTAAATTTCTCACTCATGAACTGTAACCCCAAACATAAGTGGACAGTTATTACCGGACGGAGTAAGTACATATCATAGAAAGTTTGTCATAGTTTTTGACCTGATTTTATTGGGTGCCTTCATCAAAGGGACTTGATGCGGAAAAACAAGCTTTCTATCGAAGATGGAAGCATGATACGAACCCTGGTGGACTGGCCCGGTGGCTTGGAGCTGCACATTGGAGTGAGCCCTTACTCCCTTTCGATCGATTATGCCCTTCTGATTGTTTTTTGTGTTTACGCTTTACATGATATTTTTTTTTTTCCCCCTTCAGATGTTCATTCCATCCATAATCGGTCTTTGCACCCCTGAGCAGCAAGCCAAATGGCTGCCTATGGCCCAGAAGGTCGAAATCATCGGGACTTATGCTCAAACGGAGCTGGGTCACGGTACGTTTCTGAGGGGCTTGGAAACCACAGCTACCTACGATCCAGACAGACAAGAGTTCATAATACATTCGCCCACCACCACCAGCACCAAGTGGTGGCCCGGCGGACTGGCGAAAACTGCAACCCACGCCGTCGTCATGGCTCGATTGTTCATCAGGGGAAAAGATTACGGTCCCCACGGTTTCATGGTTCAGGTCGGTTGTTAGTTAAAACATCCTTTTCATGGTTTAGGTTGGTTGTTGATTAAAAGCATCCCTCCGCTCTCTCATTTTCCACCCTTCTTTCCTCTTTTTTTATGGAAATTTTTGCCGATTTCTGAATTTGCATAGCTTTTCATTAGCCTGCGCATCCCTTACGTGTTTCTATTTTGGTGGAACGCTCGCTTGCCACCTCCAGCTTCGAGACCTTGAACACCATAAACCCATGCCAGGAGTCACGGTGGGGGATATCGGCCCGAAATTTGGGTACAATGGGGTGGACAATGGTTTTTTGAGATTCGAGTATGTGCGAATTCCCCGGGAAGACATGTTCATGCGGTTCACCAAAGTTACCCCAGAAGGGGACTACGTTCCTCCGCCGCCTTCCAATACCAAATCAACGTACGCAACCATGCTGTACATTAGAGCCACCATTGTGGAGGGCTCCGGAAGGCAACTGATGAAAGCTTCGACCATTGCTGTGAGGTATGCTGCTGTCAGGCGGCAAACTGCAGCAAGTCCTGGTCAAATTGAGAAACAGGTAAGAAAAGAGGGGGGGGGGGGTAGCAAGGGGGGTGTCGAGGAAAAAAAAATGTGAAATTTGTGGGGCTGTGACAAGATGTTTGTCGACTGCTAAGACATTGTCTTCTTTATGGAGAACCCTAACCATAATCGATTGCAAAAAAGAACCCTTCCCTTTTCTGTGTTCAAGTGTTCTCAGCCACTTGAGGGTGCAATAATACAATCTTCCATGCTTCTTGATTTTTTTTTGTTAGCTCTTTTTTTGATTTATTTTTGTTTTCCCATAGGTTTTGGACTACCAGAATGTTTCTGGCACTCTGCTGCCGATAGTGGCCTCCGCTTACGCACTCCATTTCACCGGCAAGACGATGATGGAAATGTATCACGAATTCGAGCGGAACAGAGACCAGGGGGTGTTCAGCACGCTCCCCGAATTGCATGCGTTATCTTCCGGCTTGAAATCGTTTTGCACGACGGTTGCCTGTGAGGGCGTCGAAAAATGCAGGCTCTCTGCTGGGGGACACGGATACAGCCGGCTGTCCGCTTTCCCTGATCTCTACGGGTCCTATGTTCAGGTAGGAAAAAACGTGAAAGCCTGAAAATGTTCTTTTTCCTTCACTCGGTGGTGCTGGTGGTGGTGGGAACCCATATTCAATTCTCAAACAAGATTTGACCCCATCCATCAAACTGTGGAGCAAATGGAATGATGTGGTGATGTATTTGATTTTGTATAGAATGCCACATGGGAAGGGGACAACAATGTGCTCTACCTCCAAACCGGTCGATTCCTGGTCAAAGCACTCGCCACCGCGATGTCTGGGAAGCCCCTATCGGGGACCTCCAAATACCTTGAGAATGTCCGCTCAGAGTTGACCAAGAAGTGTTCGATCACCGACCCTGGTCAATGGCTGGACACGGAAGCTCAGTTGGCTGCGTTCCGGCACAGGGCACTGAGACTGGTGGCGATGGCTGCTGAAGAGCTGAAGAAAGCCGCTGGTGGAAGTCCTTCGTTTCAAGGGGCTGCATGGGACAACAACACCCTCATTGTGATCAAGTAAGCCCATTTGTTGGAATATTACTGGTGTTCTATGCCAGAGGGTGCTGCACTACCCCCCACCTAATCCTCCTAAGGCTAGGTAGTGGATTTGGGCACCTTTGGGGATGAGGGCGGTTCTTTGTTGTGTTCATGTTTCGCTTTGCTTACAAGACTAAGGAGCTGCTGTTTGGTATGCTCAATATGGGCATCTTTATTCCAAAGAAGAATAAAAAAACGGGAAGGAATGAACCTGTCTAGAATTGATGGTTTGGTTTTGGATGGGATTGGACGGAAGTGGTTGCCTTCCTTTGCCGGCATGCTTTGGCATGACCACCAGAAACGCAGTGATACATTGATATTTGGACATGTGTTGCTCATATGTTGGGTATGTTCTGGGTGCATGCCTGGAGGCTGATATTTGTGAATCTCTTTCATCCAGGGCGGCGACCGCCCACAGCTTGTACTTCGTTTACAAGAATTTCCTCGAAAGCGTTGCTCAGATTGAGCTGGATGGAGCGCTGTCACCACCCACTCGCCAAGTGCTGAGGTCCCTCCTTTCCCTGTTTGCATTGACCTATCTCGAGAAAGAATCTGGGGATTACCTGGAATTCGGATACATGACGCCGGCCCAAGTGAAAATGATTCGCGTGCAACACAAGCAAGTCATCCGTGGAGTTCGGGAAAACGCGGTAGGCTTGGTGGATGCGTTCGGTTTGCTGGACTACGAACTGAACAGTGCGTTGGGTCGGGCGGATGGCGACGTGTATAGGAGCTTGTTCGAGATGGCACAAGGCTCTCCGCTGAACAAAACAGAGGAGGGACCTGCTTGGCATGAGGTTCTTGAACCAAGGATGAAAGCCAGGTCCAAAATGTGATTCCATCAGTTTCGCTGGGCGGTGGTGGTGGAGATTGGTTTCCGCACTTTGATTTCAGAAAAGAAAAAAAACAGAAACAGTAATTACATGTTGGATGTTGTTTTTTGAAGATGTCAGACAGGCTTAAGGTGTTTGGAAGAAAAAAAAAGGTTTAAAGTTTTGGGGGATTAGTGTAGGAGCTTCCAGCTCCAGGGCTACTTTTCACGGCAGTTCTGCAAGCCCCAGGGAATGGAGTTGGAGGTGGGATGGTGTTCTTGTACAATATTCAGACAAGGAATGTAACAGCTGCCATGCGCTGAATGTGAATAGCTTACCATGCATATGCAGGCTTAATACTGTGAATGTTGCTTGAATTCGGCCTTTTCAATTTACGATTCACTTTTGAGATGAGTTCCCACATAAATCAAGTTGGTGAGGAGAAATCAAAGTGATTCACCACAACAAACAATAGTACCAAAGCATTTGGTCTCTTATTAATTGATACTAATTCACCTTTCATGATTGTGTGTTGTGTGGTGTGTGTTGAGGGGGCTTCTGCGTATGAATACCCATGTCCACAGTCCACTCCAAATTGTAAAAAAAAACACAATCTGTGGCCTGTGTTGTATTTCAAGGTTTGGCATCTTTTTGGCCGATTGCGGCACAGAGAATGGAGTGTTAGATTCGGTCTCATTGGACTTCGGTTTGTTTTTCCATTTTCACCACCACCACCATCCCTTTCTTTGAAGGGACATTTTTTCCACCCCTAGCAACCACCACAACAAGACCCCTTTCCGTTTTCGCTGTATTTTCTTAAATATACAAGTTGTATAAGGATTCAGTGAAGTCACTGGAAATGGTGCTGGCGCACATTCAACCCCACCTAAATGCCCCAGTGAAGTAAAATCGTCTTTTAAATAAGTCTACCCTACAGACTCCACGCATCCCAAGTTTGAATTCCGCTCGCCACACTCTTTTTTTTTTGTTGGTCACAGCACCAGAAAGGCAAATCTTTCAAAAGCAAAAACTGAATGGCGAAAAAGAAAAAAAAAAAAGTGTTCCTATTTTTTTGGTCTTTTTTTATTAGGTTGAAATCTTCCTCATGCCACCTCGGTCACTTTGTTAAGCTCCTGTCGAAAAAAACAAAAAAACAGTAGAAGAAAAAACAGACAGCATCCATCAAATCATGTAGTTTTTGTTCATGCTGAGGGCGGTCATGCGAATCAATCAACAATATTTCTCACGAATTTCCTTATTTGAAAAAACAGAAAATGCGGTATGTGAAGGAAACCCCACTGTGATTCTTCAACTATACATAAACAAGAAAAAAGACCAACCAGAATATATGTACATTCATTTCTCAGTAATTTTACAAGCGTTTAGAATATGTACAGTCAACTCTTCAATGTCCAGTAGGTCCTTTTTCGAATACAGGGGTGCTATTCCAAAAAAAACAACAGGGGATTATTTTTTTTTTCTTTTTTTTGGGTGGAGATGATGTGAATTACCTGAACATGATCAGAGATGATCTTGCTCGTGTCTTCCCAGCCATCATTCAAATGCAGCCCCTCGTCTGACACATACTCTTCGGCCCGTTTTGCCATGCACTCCAGCATTTCCTTGAGTTTGTAGTGCGAGGCCCTCTCCACTTCCTGCAGTGCATTACCCCCCAAGGTTCAAATCAGTGATATTAAAATTAAAATTAAAAAATAATTATAAGATTAAAAACAAGGGTAGCTCTTGATACCCCAAGACAAAAAAAAAAAATACATCGAGGCTGCAAAAAAAATGTCGACAGGGATTCAATTTCTTTGCTGTGTCAGTCCTGCATCAGCAAATGTGCTAATATGTTCTGTTTTCTTTCCAGTTGATGGCTCCATGACTGACCTCGACATGGTCACACTTTATCGAAAGCTAAACAAAACCCAACTCACTCTTTCCGTGTCTGGCATGTTCCATGGAGGTCTAGGGAGGTGTGCAGCTGTTTCATTGTTGTGGTAAATGCTGAATCCATCGTAGTCTGGATAGCTTGAGCCTGTCAGCATCCATGCAAGGCTTCCTAGGAGGGGGCCACCAAAAGAAAACCCTTCACTAAACACGAATAAAACAATATTGAAATTGGCAATGATATTGAAAAGAAATACTGGGTTTTTTGTTTTTTTGTTTTTTTTTAGGTGGGGCGGGGGGAGAGGGAGCAAAATGAACTAGAAAAATGCAGGGCATGTTCCGTTGACCTGGAAAGAAAATGTATTTTTTTCCATCTAAATTTAAAAAAAAGAAGAAAGTTGTTGAGTAAGGGAAAAACGATAGGGTGGCAAGTGAAGGGAGGGGAGGCTGACCTGCCACAGGATATCCCTTCTTTGCTGCAGAAACCAGTTCTGTGTGGACCAACTGAATGAAAGAATTCCTTCTGGCGACAGGCTTCAGCGCATTGAACTCTCCGATCAATAGAGGTCGACCAAGCTCAGCTGCAGCCTCCAAATGGTGTCGAATCTACATTAACACCATTTTTATTTTGAAATCGAAAAAGAAAGAAAAGGAGGGGGGGGGGGGCATCCAACCAAAAACAATTCAATGCAGTGGTCATATTCCAGTCTCAGTTTCGATTTTTCAAGCTGAAAAATCAAGAGTAAATCCATGAAAGCAAAAGGTTTAAGAAACAGAAAGAAGAATGGATTTTAATGGGGGCACGCACCCATCTCTTTGCGAAGTTTGTTTTGCAGTCATCGTCGCAAGCTGCCCAATGGTCTGGATATGCATGGATCACGGCAATGTCGATGGAGTTTGGTTTGTTGTTGGCTTCGAAATCTGCCCCTTCGCAAACAGCATCGTAATGATAAGGTCTTTTGCTGATGGGGGCGAACACCTGGGTGTAAGGGTTTGCGCTCAGTCTGGATTTGCTGGCTGTGGAGGGTCCGAAAAAGCCTTCGGAACCCACCATCACCAAATGGTTGGAGTCCAGTTTCTTCACGTAGCCTGCGATTTCTTCTATCCATGCCTGCATCAGAGAATTAAAAAAAAAAAAAAAACAGTAAAAACTGAGACTGGACCGACAAAGCAAAGGCCGAACGATTGATGATAGAATCTGGAAAAACCTTGACAGGTTCATTACATTCCTCACTGGAAAAAACAAAAACACGAAAAAACTGCCGAATACAAGTTTGATTTAAGAAAAGACCGACTAATCTAATCTAATTCACTGGTTGGACAACTTCTGATTTTTTTTATTCTTTTTTCAGGGATATTCGAAGATCCCTGGAATCTTCTAGGGGTCAGGAAAACACTTCAACCTCACTACGGAAAATTTTCTATTGTGCATCAGATTTCGAAACATTTAATATACGGAAAATTCACTGAACTTGAAAAGATAAGCAAAACGTACTTGCAGGGCCGGGCTGCCAGGTACACCCGGATCTCTGGGCTCGTTGGCGATTTCCCATCCTAAAATGGCGGGGTTGTTTTTGTACAACACTCCATCCACCGTGTTTTTCCGATTTATCACGTAATATATGTAGTCTTTGAACATGCTCTAAGGAAAAAGAAAGAAAAGAAAAACCACGATGATTCTTCATTCAAAATAAAAATAAAAATATCAAAAATAGATATTGGGCCACTTGATCATACATAGGCAACAAAAAAAAAGGGAAAAACCAACTTTCTAAAACAAAAAAAAGAGAGCATCTATCGTCTTTTTTCCTGTTCAGATTTCTTTTAATTTTTTTTTTCTTTTAATTTGTATTGCAGGATTGCACAACTTTTTCTTGTTTGGATGAATGTCACGGAAAAAAGAAAAGAAAAAACGACCCCGAACACATAAAAACCTCCCTTGATATGAAACGAACGCTGGCTACCTTGATTTGCGGGTCTGTGTAGAAATCTGCGATGCTGGTTTTGTTAGCCCATTTGACGTATTGCAGCATTCCTCCATAGGCATCCCAGTAGTTCGTGAAACTGACGATCAGCCGGATTCCATATTTTTGAGCATTGGCCACAACATAATCCAGACCATTGCTGTGCGAGAATACAACCCCGGGAGAAAAAGAAGAAGTCACAACAGGAAAACTGCTTCGAATCCACTTTGAACGGCACAGCTGAAGTAGTTACACTTTTTTTATTATATTTATATTCTCAACTAATTGTTGCTTAAATCTACAAAGCGATGAAGCAATAAACGAAAAACATCCCATCTACTGTGCAAATGGGTGAAAATTACTAGCATCCCCTTGAACCTTTTCACAAGCAATATTGGACCCAAAAAAAAACACCGATATTCAGGGGTGTACCGCAACATCTCCTCAAATATTTCAAAAGACAGTACATAATTTCCAACCAAAAAAGAAGAACTTGAAAATATCAATGCATGACCGATTCATTGCGCCCTCACCTGAACATTTTTTCATCAATTACTCCTGCCTCTGGCTGTAATGCGTTCCAATTGTCTCCATCCACAAAGCCCCAAATTCTCAACGTATTGGAGCCCAAATTTCTCGCGCTCTCAAACACTTCGTCTGTCTGCACCCAGGAAAATGAGCATCAATATGGTTGCATCCTTCCATCCCATTTTTGCTTGGTTTCCAAAAAAAAAAAATAGAAAAAGGAAAAAAAAACAAGAAACAAGAAAAAAAAATTGCAGCAGAAGGGTGTACCATGTGATCAGCGACATGAAACACTCGAAACAAACAGAATTTCATTCAAACACTGGCATATTCCAAAAAAGCTGGATTAACCAACACAAGGCCAAAAACCTGATGCTGTGCGGCAAAAGATTGTGTTAAAAAACTAGTGCTGATGATTCACAGACATTGATTGGGTTTTTTCTCGGTTTTTTTTTGCTTCTCATACCATATTTCTTCCCTCTCCGAGCCAGGCTGCCCTTGTCACCAGGTAGTAATTGTTGAACCCAGTAATGAAAAAAGGCTGGCCATCCAAAGTCAACCCTCGATTGGTCGCTTTCACGAAATTTTGCATTTCGGGCGGATAGTCTGCTTCTTTGGCAGAAATCCCTGCCTCGGAAGGGCTCACCACTTTCGAAATGTCAGCTGAGAAAAAAAACATTAAAAAAAAACTGTAAAATTCTTCCCCCTCCCAAGTTCCCTCCCCCGTCAATCAAAAAACCCCCCCCCCCCCCCAAAAAAAAAAACAATCCGGAAAAATCAAAACAAAAAAGAAAGGTGTGCTTCTTCAGCCTTACAGATCACTTTGGGATCTTCGATCTTGTATTTTCTCGTTTTCATTTCCGGGCCGGAGGTCCCCAGTGTTGGTGTGCTGGACACGGACTGCATGGTCCCTTGTACAGTGTCTTTTATGCGAGTCATGGTTTGTTCGTACATCCGCATGCCACCTTCAATACAAAAAAAAATTCAAAAAAAGCAGAAAAAAACAGCAACCACAATGTCATAAAGGTCATTTCACTCATTTACACGAGGCTTTCGGGGTATCAGTACAGTTGAAAAAAATAACACTGGAATTAAAATAATCCATATTATACCAGAATTTTTTAAAAAATTCTCTGGCCTCTTATATTACCTTCAGGGATGGAGACCACGCGCATGCCGCTTGAGCCCAAGGAAGGGCTGCCGCGTTCGACATAAAGGAAACATAGGAAGATGAAAATGCAGACCGAGAAAAACGTACACCATCTGGAGGAGGTGAATGGAACGCTCCCCCGCCGAGAGCTGGCCATCAACGACATTTTACCCTGT
Organism: Bryopsis sp. KO-2023; assembly: GCA_030272585.1. Lineage (NCBI taxonomy): Eukaryota > Viridiplantae > Chlorophyta > Ulvophyceae > Bryopsidales > Bryopsidaceae > Bryopsis > Bryopsis sp. KO-2023. Next base: position 2,199,901 of record BSYQ01000004.1, on the reverse strand, counting down.
TTTTTTTTATAAACCCAGAAAAGCTACTCAAAAAAATAACAAAACAGTGTTGATCACTGTTGTGCAGATAGCATAGATGCCAAGATTGGCGATGAGCTTTTGACAGTGATTGGTTGGAGTTGGAGGAAAGTTTCCAACAGAGATCCTCGTTTTTTCATTACTAACTACATTTTTTTCTGGGCTTTCAGTTATCAATGAGGAATGGGAAAGAATATGTCCCCAAGAAAAAAAGCAACACAATGGAAATGCCATGGCTATGAAGATTTTCAATCGAATTTGGAAGATTCTGCAGGCGCGCCGCCGTTTTACCCTGGCTGCGCCGCCACTGTTGAGCTGCGATACTGGCGGGCTATCTTTTTCTGCTCCACACGCACGCAGGCACCAGAGGCAGGTGAAAAAAACGTGAATTTGTGTCCCCTTTCATTTTAGCTGGTCAGTCCGATTTGATGTGATGGGGAGAGTCCAAGAACGTCGCAGCCCCCAAAACGAAACCAAGAAAAGGACGGAAAATTCGTAAAGTTTGCTCGTCCCAAGTTTCGATTGGCGGGGGGGGGGTTCTCCTCTGCAGTATCCAGTCCGTGGACCCAGTGGCTGAAACAGCCACCAACGATCCCGGCAGCCAGCCTCGAGCAGACATACAGACCTATCGTATGGAACCATAATCCATGACTCCGTCCAAAAAAATGTCTTGGCAGACATTGAGCAACATAAGTGAGTTTTCGAATCATGGAGCTGTTGCTTCCTCCTGTCTCTTTCGACACTGGTGTGGGGAGTGATTGTCAGGGTTCATGCTGAGAAGAAGAATTGAGGCAAATCCACGAAAGTTTAAGAAAATGCCTCCAAACATCAATCCACTTTCCAACCATCTTCATGTCATCCAATTGTTCTTGCGATGAAAATCGTTGATTGTACAGCTTGGTTAGGAAAACGCAACATATTTTTTGGCGCATCTCAGTGGGATTAAGTTTTAACTTAAATTCACATCGGGTCACAATTTGCCATTTCAACAAAACTTTCTGTACTGTATTCAACATGTTGACCACTCAAAGAACTGTGTCTGATCAGCAGGTAAAAAAAATCGACAAGAAACAAAAACTTTCCACCCTCAGAACCACAAGCATCTCATGCAAGCAACGCAAACCTTCTTTAAAGACCATGACACCCATTCCAAATCCGAAAAAAAGAGAAAAAGAAAAAAAAAATAACTATTGGCAGTCCGGTTTGCAAAATTTGAAACTCTCATGTGCAATCCTTGTGGTTGTGAAACTAAAAATTCTGAAACCCTTGGACAGCAAGAATAAACTGGAAGCTATGCGTGATGGAATGTTCCAGACAGGTCAACCATTCAAAATTGCTTCCAGTCGTTCTTTCTCTCCTTCCCCACAAGTTCCTTCCGAACAACCCAACCCCCTGCTCACTTTCAAGCAGGTGCAAATACGCTCTTCGATGTTATTGCCATCCTTGTCTTTGATACTGAGATCAGCGCCGGCCTTTTTCAAAACTGCCAGAGCATCTCCGTTCCCATAAAAGGCTGCAGTGAATATGGGAGTCCTTCCAAACTTGTTTCGAGCATCGATTTCGGCCCCATTGTCCAAAAGCAATTGAACTAGCTTCCCATCGCCATCACCAATGGCAGCAAAGTGCAAGGGTGCTAAGCCTTCTCTATTTTGGGCATTCACATCAGCACCTGCAGACATTTCCGTTCTGTCAAAATTACTTTCGAAGAACCCTCTCCTTGCGTGGAATTTTGCTTGAGATGCCTGTCTATAAAAATCGGCGGTAGGAAAATCAACAGGTGGGATGGGGCACCTGATTCCAGAAGAAACTCCACCATCTCCAATTGACCTTGTTGTGCGGAGATCATCAAAGGGGGGAATCCCTGATTGGATTTCAAATCCACAGTTGCCCCTGAAACAACAAGTGGCCGAAAAGGTTACATAACTATGATAAGTCAAAGTCTGACAATCCAACAAGGATATGTGTGGAAATTCTCCATCGAAATTTACCTGCTTTGACCAGAATCTTGGCAAAATCCAAGCGACCATCAAATGCAACAAAGTACAACGCAGTCATGCCTTGGTCAGTTTGTGCATCAACATCGGCCCCTGCAAAAAAATGATCGAAGCTTTGATTTTTTTGTTTCATTTTTAGACTGAAGTTGCATACTAGGAGGTGACACCACACAATAAGCAGGAAAAACCTGGGGAGTATACGATCTTCACTGGCCAGGATAAAAATGTTCACCCGAACCACCATCAGCATGCAGAGAATTTCAAACAGAACTCTCTATTTGCTGACCCTTGTACAGTTTTTCATACTTCAACCTCATATTGTTCATTCCGCATGCACACCTGATTCCAGAAGAAATGCAGCCACCTCCAATCGATTTGCTTGAACGGCAATGAGAAAAGGGGTGAATTCTTGTTCAGATTCTAAATCCACAGTTGCCCCTGAAACATCAAGTGGCCAAAAGCGTCGCGTTTACGTCTGACATGAGCCAATACAACAATCTACCATGAACTTATTCACATTTTTATTTATTTTTTGGACGGTGCTCCTCGAGCAAGAGCATCTTGAAGCATTTGGATACATTCTGTGATACCCATTTCAATAATTGAAAAATTATTTTTTGAAACAACACAAGACAGAAAGAAGGAGTTGCATATTTCAACGAGTGTATGCAGCTCCATCCCCGCCCCCCCCTTGTTGTTTTCGAAAACAAAAGAAGAAGAAAAGTTTTCCTTGCAAATAGGATCACTCGTCCATCATCTAGTTTTGACAGTTTTGATATATATCGCAATAGATGTTTCTGTCTGACTCACAAATGTTTTGTTTCACAAACATGGCAGGAATTCCAGCATATGCATCCAGAGTTCCAACAGGAAGTGCAAGAGGATGGAGCTGTAGTCACAATTTACCTGCACCGACCAGAAATTTGACCACATCCAATTGCCCAGCCAGTGCAGCAACATATAATGCACTCAAGCCTTGGTCATCCTGTGCATCAAGATTTGCCCCTGCAATGAGTAATCATGCAAAATTATCTGCTTCAAGAGATGATAAACAACCCTTTTCTGTTTTTAACTCTTGAGGAAAAATCAAGCAGCATTGCAACATTGAGTAAACTTTACACTCTAAAAAAGGAATCTGTATTTTTCCGTCCCACTCTTTATTCGCAGATCCACAGGCCCCCCATGGAATAGGAACCCAAAAAAATAGGACATTGCAATTCATGAAGTGAGGGCATTTGCTGGGTTAAATTATTGTCTCTTCTATCATAATCACATTGTGAGATTCACTGGATGTTGCAGAAAACGCACTGAGGGTTTCTGCCACAATTCACCTGCTTTTATCAAAACCTCGACAACATCCAAATGACCAAACCGAGCAGTCAAAAACAATGGAGATGCACCGCCAACACGGCTCCGTGCATCGATGTCAGCCCCTATTACGTTGCATGCCATGGTCTTAGCAGATTGATAACATGCCAGTTGGTTTACCCTGAGTGGAAACTGTACATAACACATTCAGAAAAAAAAAAATCCTGGATTATGGGAGAACATTGAACAGTGCAGCCAATTACCTGCTTCGATCAATGTTTCGACTATTTCTGGATGTCCCGTCTCAGCAGCAACGGAGTAATGCAACGGAGTATACCCTTTGAATGTGGATGATACATTGGCCCCCTTTGAAAGCAACCTCTACAAACCAGTACGTACACCCATGTCAAACCCTATTGGAGCAAATGCACTTTTCATGGATTAAAAACAAAAGCAACAGCTGACCTTGACATTGTCGGCTTCCCCATCAAAGGCAGCAAGGTATAGGTCTTTGTCCAGTTCGTCGCAATCACTGCCACATTTTCTCTGTTTTGATGACAGACAGGAATGCTTAGTCATGCAAGAAATGTGAATGCACTGGATCCAAATTGTTTTTTGGTTAGTGAAGGGGTCAATAAAAACCCAACGGCACAAATTGAAATAGCTGCTCACCGGAGCAGGGGTGGTTTTCGGTGAAGCCCTCCCCATTTTTTCATCGATCCATTGCCGGAAAGCACTTAGCCTGGTGTAGACGTCAGGTTTGGCTTCTGTTGCGTTTCTCGAACCACAGCCTTCAGGGCCATACGAGACGATGCCAACCAACAGATCGAATTCTGGTTTGCCAGCCTTGATGTTGAAGCCCCGCTTGGTGTCAAGAATCAGCAGAGGACCTCCAGAATCGCCTGGCAAAATTAAAAAAGGGTCGATAAATATGACGAATGTTTGGAAGGTCATACAGAACATGCTTGTCTGGAATTGGTGCCTGGAATTTCCGACTGATTACCCTTGCATGTCCCTTGCGATCCGGAGAATGCACATAGCATGTTGTCTTTGAGCTTGGGCCACTTTTTTCGACAGCTTTTGTTGGTTACATAGGGGAGTTCATCCGCCAATTGAAGCACTTCTGGAAACGCACCACGTTCGCTGGTTTTTCCCCACCCTACAGCCGCCAAAGGCAGGCCCACTCCAATGCTTTGCTGAGGGTGGGGGAGGGTTGCTGGCTGTTTGGAGGAGGGCTCTTTCAGCAGCAGCAGGGCGACGTCAAAGCCACCCTCAACATCGCCGCTGTACCTCTCGTGGACAAAAACATCCTCTGCCTGTATTATCTACAAGCGAACCAATATCCTTGCATGAGTGTTGGCCGAGTGTTGACTTCCGCCTCAATTTGCATTATGAGGAGGCTCTCCAAAAACTTAAATAAGGCCAATCTTTATCCCCCACTTTTTTCTTACACATTTTGTTGTGAGACTGTGGGAGCTTGAAAACTTCGAGTACCTCTGCAGATGACTCATCTTCGATTCCATAGGCACCCACGTAAACAATGGGCGTTGGCCCTGTGGAGCCTTCCCCTTCCACACAATGCGCTGCAGTCAAAACCCAGCTGGCAGCAATCAATGTACCTCCACAGATATGAATCCGAGTGCCCACCTCTCTCAAAGAGCAAGCATATGGAAACCTCCCCTCAGGAGCGTCTGAAGACTTCTGTACAGACAAACCTAATGCCTCCCATCATTCTTCCTAAAACATCCTGTGGAAAATTGCCTGGTGCTGAAGATGCCATTCATTTCATGGGGTGGAGACTGTGTGAATTTTCATCTCCCAAGACATTTGCCATCGTGAAAATCAAAGCTGGTGAGTGATATTTATATTTCCCAAAAGCAGAGGAGTAGGAGCATGCATGTTTAATTGGGGGCGTCTACCCACAGCAATGAAAGCCTCTGCGTCCTGCAGCAGGTTCCGAAGCGAAGGAGTGATCGATGTCCCGTCATCCTGAATGTCAGACATGCCGTCACACATCTCGACTCAGACATTCTTTAAAAAAAACATGCATCTGGAGCAAGAGGACACACCTCTCGGTCGCCGCCAGGCGCGAGCCCTGCAAGCCAAAAGATTCGACATCACATATCCATCAGGCGAATAAGCTTCAACGTAACGGGGGGGAAGGGGGAGAGCGTCAAATGTCAAGTCTGAACCGCCCCACCTGTCGCACGAACACAAGGAACTTTTTGCGTTGAAACGCAGCAAAGCGCTCACAGTATCAAGAACAGCGCCATAGGACGCGGGTTGGGCGAAACTCAATCTCGATCTTGCGAAGAGAACCCCGCGAAAAGGTTAAACGAGGTCGAGTTGCCACTGTTCGTCCTGTGCAAGCATATGTTGTGCGTCACGCTTGTTGTGTTTGCCAGATCTGTCCAGACGACCCCAGTCCTGATAGGCGCCTGGAACCAGCAGAATACAAACTTGCCGCGAACGACATCGGTCTTGTGGACACGGCTCTTCTCCAAATAGTCACGAGCCATCCCGGACCTTTCGCTTGCACAGCGCGCAGCCACAGCAAGAAACAACGGTCGGCGTGCCAAACAGTAATCCACCATGCCTGACGTGGAGTGTTTCACAGTCTGTAGCACATGTGACATGTCCGTCAGATCCCTGCCCATGGCCGTCGGGGCTTATGACTGTTTGGAAAAAGCGTCGTTCCTGGTACATCCAGGCACCTAGCAGGACTGGGCTCCTCGATTATGCACAAGAAGCGGGGTATACTGTTCTATATACCGTAGATAGGGTAATTTTTGCGTTGGACTAATTTTTGCGAGTAGGAAAAATCGCAAAAATTAGTGTCGCAAAACTTGAAGCACCGCAATTAATAAGCGCGCGCAGACATCCCACCAACGCAAACAAAGACCAACGCAAACAAAGACCAACGCAAACAAAGGGTAACAGAAAAAAGCAAACAGAGTGAAGCTACTGGTACCTCCCCACAATAATCCATCACTTCAATTTCACACCCTTGGATCAGTGACAGCCATCCAGGCATCCTGAACAACGGCTATGTACATGCTGTGCGAAGGCGTCTCGAACATGGCTCAGTAGCTAAGAAAGGTTGCGAAGGGCAGCGACTGGTTGGGGAGGGGTCGATTGGAGCCGCATGGGCTACGCAAAGGGTGTTGACTCGTATCGTTTAGGGGGAAATGAGCTAGGAAGAGACGTGCACTTGGTTCGTGTGTTGCGCAGCTTTTCTTTTGCGCAGCTTTTTTTTTTGCGCAGCCTAATGTTTGCGTTGCACTAATTTTTGCGACCTGATTGAATCGCAAAAATTAGTGTCGCAAAAATAAAACACGCGAAAGTTCATGCGCGCAAATATTACCCTATCTACGGTAACCATATGCTTGCACGGAACGCACTGACGAGAACGGGTGGCACTCCGACTCTCCTAAACCTGTCGCGATCGGAACCTTCTTCTCGTCAAGTCGAAAGCCCCGTCGAACCTGGTTCCCATGCTCGTCTTCTTCATACTATGGGCGCTCTGCTGCGTTTCCACACAGAAAATCATGTGTGGTCGGGCGATTGGTGGGTCGGACCAATTTCGGACGTGTTCCTCCCGGATAAAACCCATTCTTCATTTGGATCTGTGGTTTACCGTGTTGCTTGGATTCGCAGGGTCTTCGCGTGGCGGCGATCGGGAGGTGCGGGTCGTGGATTTCCATGCGTTACTTTTCTCCCAATTTCTGACTGGGATTCACCTGCGTTCGTGTGTCTGACATTCAGGATGACGGGACGTCGATCGCTCCTTCGCTTCGGAAGCTGCTTCAAGTGCCACTCATCGTTGTGGGTAGAAATCAATGATGGGGATGAGGTCATCATATCTATAAATAGATATATCATTTAGAAAAGTGAATCTGACTTCGAAAACTCACGTCTAGTTCCTTGCCGGTTCTGGTTCTGATCAAGGGTGTTGGTGAACAGACCTGGGCGCCAACCCGTTGGACCGGACCGGACAGGACCGGCAACCACTTTCTGGACCGGATTTGACCTTTCTTAGACAGGTCAAATCCGGTCTGGAAAGGTCAAATCCGGTCCAAGAAAGGTCAAATCCGGTCTAGTAAAGGCCACCTTTTCTAGACCGGATTTGACCTTTCTGGACCGGATTTGACCTTTCCAGACAGGTTGTCGCCTGTCTAGTACGGTCATACTCGTGTGACCTGTTTTAGACCGGTGTGACCCTGTTTTAGACCGATGTGACGCCCAATATGACCTGTTTTAGACCGACTCCAAGTCGGTCTGGACAGGTGGGCCGCCTGTCCAGACCGACCTGGCACCTGTCTAGAACAGGTCACACAATTAAGCACTTTTTAATGTGTTAATCGATTGAGAACTGATTCAATTGATTAAAGAACAAAGTATTATTTATTATATACATTTTTAATGCATGAATGATGTGAGCCAAGCCCACCAGCCACCGACTAGAGGGAGTCGGTCGACTCAAGGAGGATTCGAACCCGGGTTGGCTAAGCCCGAGTCGAAGACACTATCGCTAGTGGACCCCACCACAGGGACGCTCAAAAGGGGGTCGTTACTTTTAAGTACCCGTTTAATTTTGGAAAATTAAACGGGTACTTAAAAGTAACGACCCCCTTTTGAGCGTCCCTGTGGTGGGGTCCACTAGCGATAGTGTCTTCGACTCGGGCTTAGCCAACCCGGGTTCGAATCCTCCTTGAGTCGACCGACTCCCTCTAGTCGGTGGCTGGTGGGCTTGGCTCACATCATTCATGCATTAAAAATGTATATAATAAATAATACTTTGTTCTTTAATCAATTGAATCAGTTCCCAATCGATTGATACACAATTAGCACGTTAAAAGTGCTTAATTGTGCGACCTGTTCTAGACAGGTGCCAGGTCGGTCTGGACAGGCAGCCCACCTGTCCAGACCGACCTGGAGCCGGTCTAAAACAGGAGAACAACCCTGTCAAGACAGGGTCGTTCCGGTTTTAGACAGGTCACATCGCCGGTCTAATAAAGGCGAAATGTGGGTGTGACCTGTCTAAAAACGGAAAATCTGTCAGAAAACCGGTCCAGATTTCTGCAGATTTCCGAGGTTGACTGGACCGGAGTGGACAGGACCGGACAGGTCACAACCTGTCCGGTCTTGCAAGGACCGGCGTTTTTTCGTTGGACCGGACAGGACCGGACAGGTCAGCCGGTCCATGGACAGGTTGGACCGGACCGGACCGGTTTTTCGCTGCCGGTCCGGTCGGGCCCAGGTCTGTTGGTGAAGAAAACAGGGAAGCAACATGTGAAGCTTTGCATTGATGCGTGTGCAGGGCGGTGAACCTGCTCCCGAACGGAGGTTTCCATATGCATGTTCTTTGAGAACAGTGGGCTCTCGTTCTCATCGATGTGGAGGGACATTGATCGCCCCTGAGTGGGTCCTGACTGCAGCCCACTGTGTAGTTGGGGAAGACTCTGCCGGGCCAACACCGGTTGTGTATGTGGGTGCCCATGGAATCGATGATGACATATTTGCAGAGGTACTCTAAGTCTACGAAATTGGGCATTCGTGGGGAAACCAGGATTCTGCTCATATTTTTGCATGGCACTTTCCGATTGTGATGGTCCTGCTAAGCACAATGCCCACGGAAAAGCAGAAACAGGGTGGAATCCTCATTCAAGGCGCCGCTATACGATTACATGGTGCATTTGTAGGTCATTTTCGCAGTGGAGGTCATCATTCATGAGAATTACAAAGGAAACGCAGAGGGTGGTTTTGATATTGCGCTGATACGGCTCAAGAAGCCCTCCACCACAAAGAAACCAGTAGAGTTTGCCCAAAGCGAGCAACTGCTTGGATCTGGTCAAAAGCTGGTCGCAGCAGGGTGGGGAAGAACCAGCACTCGTGGTCCTTTTCCCACGGTGCTTCAATTTTCTGACCAATTGGAATATGTCAGCAACCAAAATTGTGAAAAGCTGTGGCCTATTCTCCAAAACAGTATGCTTTGTGCACACTACCCCACCCAAGCAGTATGCGAGGGTAATTCGTCGAACTTGGGAAATATGCAATGCAAACAGGAGAATTGTGTCAGCTCTTATTTGTACAATTTTTCGCGTTTTTTCTTTTGAATCATTAGATTGTATGGTAGGTACATAATAAAAATCAAACATTTCGGACCAATATTTTTTTTTATTGGTCGTCAGATCCATGATTTTTAGGAATTCGTTTTAAGGATTTTGGCCTCGATTTAACAAGTGCGTGTTTTTTCCATCGAAGTGCTTTTATGGTTGGCCCGAAAACACCCTTTGTGACAATTTTCTCAGAACCCTCACATTCCAAGAAACTTTTTGAGTTTTCTCAAACACATGCTTGCTTCCAGTTGTTGGTGCTACAAGTCTGAAGCTCTTGTCCGAATGGGTTATCTTTTCCTGGGGACTTATATACTGTTTTGAAAATTCTCTAGGTGATTCTGGAGGTCCTTTGTTGATTGCTGACAGCAAGGGGAGGGACAGCATTACAGACGGGAATCCCCGATACGATTTGCTGGTTGGCATCGTATCTTTTGGGGCGGATTTCTGCAATGCAACGAAACCTGACGTGTACACCAGAGTCAGCAGCTTTCGCCGATGGATCGATGAAAAAATGGCAACTTCCACCACCAATAGAATTCCACCACTGAAGTCGGTGAGCATGGGCCTCTCGAATGGCGTTCGTGGTGGTTTGTGTACATCCTCCAAGAAAGAGAAGCTGTGCAGTAATGGGGGTCCCAGCGCTGGGGCTGTTTTTTGTACGGAAAAATGAATTAACAGTCCCAGCTTCCAGCTCCAGTTCCTCTTCTGCCACAAAACACAATTGCAAGCCATTTCTTGGCAACTAAGATTTTTCCTGCTGTTGTTTTTGAACAGACAAGAGGCAAGAAGAGTCTCACCACATTGAACAAAGAGTTGTTCACTGCTGCTGGCGCTGGGGAATCTACCGAAGTCAAGGTTGGGCTTTTTGACTGTTGCTGTCGTATTCAAGCCAAACGAAAAAACTCCCACTTCCTTAAAAAGATGATCAAAAGACAACCAAGCAGTGCTTATGGATGTGTAGGAGCTGATTGCAAAAGGGGCCGATGTGTCCTCCACACATCTTGATAGGAAGTTTACTCCTCTACATGCTGCTGCCGAGGAGGGGCATGTGGATGTTGTTGAAATTTTGCTCGAAGCAGGTGATCAGTCGGCCTGCTCGATGCACTCTCAGAACAAATCGTACATTTTTGATGTTGTCCCCCCGGCCAGTTTCGAAGGAAATCAAGCCGCCAATTTCGAAACAAGGCCAACCATTCATATAGTTTATCCTGGCATCAACTGGGGGCAAAAACTACAGAAACGTGTTGCAATTCTTGCTTCAAGAATCGCTGCAGGGGCCGAGTATATACATATATATTTCGACGAATGAAATGGACTAGGGAGAAGTGCATTTTGTTTTGTTGCTCAATCCGGCCATTCATTCTGATCTCCAGTTTGACCTTTTTTTTTTTGGAATGGAGGAAACTCCTCTGAAAGCAGATGGCGCAACTTATATTACCGCCGTTCAGAAAATAGATTAAGCTTTGTCTTGTACTTGTCAAAACAGATATTAAAGAAATTATATATATAAATAAAAAATTCAAACCGTTTGCGTGATGCAGGGGCCGAAATCGATGCACAGAATAGGGCCGGCGGAGCTGCATTGCATTCTGCTGTACAAAAAGACCATTTGGAGGTTGTCAAGGTTTTGGTAAAAGCAGGTGATGTGTGTAGCAGTGAAGCTCCATTTGCTTTGCTTTGCTTTCGTTTTTTTTTTTTGTAATTAAATTTAATATATCTGAAATCTTAGTGCAGAAACTCTGGATGTGTGTGTGTGTGTCCGGAATCTTTCTTACGTGTCGGCGTTTTGACCTTTCGGTATCACACCCATTGATCATGTCGTCTGTGTCTGAATCCCCAAGTCTATACAATTGTACAGTTGCAACTGTTCACTCTCTAATTGTGTGCCAGCTGGCAGTACTCTGCTCTACCCCGATTCGAACCCTAGACCTATCCGGCCTTCCACTCCAAACTTTCAAGCAGTTTAACCATCTTACCCAGGACGTGTGTGTGTGTGTTTCCTTGGTGCACTTTTTGCTTGAAAGAAAATAGAAAAAAAATATTGGTGACCAAGCGGGTTTTTTTTTCTTTTTTTTTGTGTAAAGGGGGGGGGGGGGGGGGGTTGTGGGGAAGATGGCATTGTTGGATTAGAACAGATCTCTTTAATCCAAAATGTATCGAAATGCTGGCACCCATGCTGTTTTTTTGCTGAAAATTCACTGCCCAATCCTCCTGTGAAACAAAACAAAACACTCTTCTACACACCCAATATCAAAACAAATTGCCCACTTTGAATTCAATTAATTATATTCTATTTTTTTCTATTTTTTTTTCTATTCCTGTTATTCTCCAGGGTAAAATACCTATGATAAGGTGGGAAAACGCCGAGACCAGAAAATATTTAATGATGAGCTCCCACTGCTGCATTGTAAGCACTTTCTAATCTATTTCCATGAATCGGTGATACTAATTTGATATGTTGCCACTCCTTGTTTCAGGTGCAACTGTGGATTTGAAAAGAGACGCTGGAGTCACCCCTTTGATATCAGCAGCTCACAATGTCCACTTAGAGGTGGCTGAGTTCCTTTTGGAATCAGGTGCCGTCGAGGAAAAAGAATTGTTTTATTTTGAGCGATGGGAATTTAGGACACACAAAGCTTGGTTGTCTCAAACATGATCCTTTTGAATACCAAATTATCTGAGGTGGACTGCCAGTTTTGCATATCATAGTAGTTTCGGCAGCACTCCAGGCAAACCCCATACAAAGAAATGTATGTTTCACGGTCACAATGACATATCACAGTACAGTACAATACAGTACATTACATTACAATGCAGTACTCAGCAAGTCATCATTGGCTATGTCATCAGGTGCGGATGTGAATGCCAAGAACATTGTAGGGGACACGGTGTTGCTGGGTGCTGCTCCTTATGGAGGAAAAAAGCTGGTTCAGCTGATTTTGGACAGCGGAGGCGAAAAAGATGCTCAAAATATAGGTAGAATCACGCCTTTAGGATATGCGGCCGTTCATGGGAATGATGAAGCCATTGAAGTTTTGCTTGACGCTGGTGCTGATGTTGATATTGAGAACATCTTCGGGTTCAAGCCTGTGGATATGATTTGTTTTTGCCTCGATGCTGAGCAACCATGTGGAAAGGGGAAATGCGGCAAAGGAGAGAAAGATCGCCTGAAAGCACTTCTGGAAGGTTGAAATGTTGGACACATTTCATCAGCGCTGAATGTCCGTGTCGTGTGATGGGTCTTCGGATAAAGTTTTTGATCCACCGTTTTGACACACACACATTCTGCAACATTGTTTTCAAAACGTGTTTACTTTGTCGAAGAAGTGATATATATGGGCGTTTTGGGGGGAGAGGTTCGGATCGCTTGCATCAGATGCTGGTGGTACTGAACATAGTTAGTCATATTTTTTTTCGAAAAACTTTTTCCCTCGCTTTTTCTGTATGGCACTTTGGTGATAACATGCATCACCTTCTTGTTGAACGTTTGCTCTTATCCTGGGCTTCTGCTTGCACATGTAATATTAATATTTGATTGATATGCTGGACACTCCTTAGGAGGGGAAAAAAAAGAAAGCAAATCGCAGCCTGGTTGAATTGATGTTTCAATCTTGGCACAAAAGAGTCGACGTGCAAATATGATAGGCCGAAAAACAGATCCACTCACACATGTTCAGCAACGATTTTGACAACACGAACGATTGATAATATTCATGGCTATTTTGCTTGTTTTTCTTTTGAAGAGGGGTGGATATTGGGGTTTTCAGGGACATGTTTTTGATGGCTTGCATCAGATGCTTGTGGTGCCAGACATTATTCGCGTCAACTTTCCAATTGACATGGCAGAATCGGAAAATGAAGGGGGGGGGGGGGGCTGCGGGCATTGCTTTGGTGATGTGATACTTGGAGATATTACCACACTGATTCTTAGCCAGAGTGTGACAATATACGTGCGCAGGCGATTGTAGTAGGAGTTAAATAAGAGGAGTTTGTGGGTTATGAATGGCGAGCGGTTGTGCACTGGGGTGCTTTTAACAGTCAGTGTCGACTTGATTGAAACTCTTTATTGTGATGTTCTTTTGGATACATATTTTTTTCATACTCTTGAGAGCCCAGAGAGGATCTTTTGGGGTGCCTTCTGGCAAATCGGCTTCATCAAAATCGTCTGACACGATTCTAAAAAGCTGGCTAAGCAGGGGTACTGTGAAATTGAAATAAGTCCTAAGAAAGAGTGGGCAGGGCCAGCCCAGTCAATGCAGCATTTGCTTGTCATTCCCAGGAAGGGGGCCCATCCAATTCACCACCAATGAAAAGAAAGTGAGCGTCGCTCTAAATTCTGCCCTGGCCTCATTTCTACTGGTGAAAAAAAAGGAAATACCTTAATTTTTGCTGTGAAAATTATATATGAAGATATGCTGTTGCTCATTTCGGTTCATTTACTGACACTGAAGAAAACTGGCGAGGTTAGATGGATCACAAAAGCTCTTGGCACTTTCGATTGCTTTTTCCGCAGACAATCCTGCTCGAGAAGAGTCTGTATCAAAGTTCTGCTTATGTTTAAGACTGGGCAAGGAGAAAAAGACAAAAAAAAATCCGTACCTGTCATACTCATTCATGACTTTGAACAAGGCTCCCATTCTTCAGAATCGATGGAAATGCACATAGTGCCATCGAATGGTGCATGGCATGAGACGGGAATAAAAGTCTGGAACTGTTCGTAAAAGGAATGGACAACATTTTGGAAAGAAGGGCAATATGGATGAAGCATGTGAGTGTCAAGAAACGCAAAGGAAACATTATCGTCCTTTTCCTGAGGGAACCGCCTCCAGCAAATCCAGCATTAGGCATAATCATCTCGTATGCAAATTACAGCTTGAAAGATAAAAGCAACATGTTATCTGTGCTTGGAGGAGTGTTTCCCTCCCCGTTACAATTGAGTGTAACTGCACAATCATCAAACTGAAGAAAAAAGCCAATTGAAATCTGCGTGGAGACAATGTTGATAGCTTCCACCTGCCTGCTTCTCGCAGGAAGTGAAAAGAATGAATTACAAATTCCGATCACAACTGAATTCCATTGCGTTTCCCGCAATGCGTGTTTGCAAGCCTGCAAAAAACCTTGGCACCAATCCTAAATAAAATAAACAATTCCTCCCTCCGCATATTTGCGTCCCTTTCTTTCACGGCCAAAAGGTTTTACCGACCCTCCAAACACAAGCCTATTTTTCTGGAAATGTTTCCATACAAAAACATGTGCTCTTTTCCCTTTCAGGGAAAATAATGAAACATCGGAAGCAAGACAATCGTCAGTAGTTCCCAATGCAGAAGCAGACGTTCCTCTGTCTGTCTTCGAACGACCTCATGGTGTTTTTCTCGGCGTCGAATTCGGATTTCTTGATCCAGGGTCCAGCGGCACATCCGTGTCTGTTGCAGTTGCACAGTGTTCTCTTGAATTCACTGTCGCAGCACATTTCCATCCCGGGCCCGGTGCAAGCTTTGATCTGGGCAATTCCGGCGCAGGCGTCGCCTATGGCAAAGCTGTCGCTCTCCGTGCGAGACTCTGCCTCACCGTTGCACCGACTGGATGCCATCAATTCTCCATCTGGGGAAAACAACATGTGGACGTCAGCGTTCGAGCATTTTGTAGGATACAATTCAGCACACACACTTCATGCACGTACATCCTCATACTTTCACAAGATAAGGCAGGCAGGAGACTCACCGACAGAGCAGGCCTCGGCAGTAGCTCGAGCAAAGGCGCTCGCGATGCCGATCTGGATGGCACCGGCATACGAGTTCTGGAAGTCCTCCACGGTGGCGCCAGTGGTACAAGCATCTGCCTGGGCCTTGGCGGCAGCCTCGGCGATGACGCCGGAAAGAGCTCGGATGTCAGCGAAGCAAAATCCCTCCGCACCCCCGGAGCCGGCCTCGGCAGAGGCTTGCGCCACCGCCTCGGCGAATGCGATGGCCCAGGCCTGACCATCAGCGATGGACCATCCGCAAGCGAAACCCATTCCCTCGCAGGTCACCTTGACGGAGGCATTGGCCCACACCTTGGCGATCGCTGTGGCAACAGCTGTGGCGGCTGCCTCCGCCTTGCCGCCGTCACAGGCGCCATCATCGCTCCACCACTCATCGAACGCCTCCCTGAACTCGCTTCTGGACTCGGTCACGGCCTGTTAAACACAAGAAGCGATCCTCAGAACCATGGAACGGACGTTTTCATCCGATCTGGTTTCGTGGTCTTGCATGAGATGTAGTGGCGGTATAGTGCATGCGAAAGGATTCTCACCGTGCAGTCAGCGCTTGCGGTTCCGCTGCAAGAACCAGAAGTGACGAGGATCTCGAGGGCAGAATATGCCGAGCAGGTGGTGTCCACGGCTCCAGGGCAGGTGACGGTCGCCTCGTCCCCCACAACTTGACCCTCCTTGAGAGGGGCTGGCTTTTCCTCGACGGGAAGGTCGGACTCGGGACTCTGGGGCATCGCCTCTGGAACAGCTTCAGGGGTATCTTCCATTGCTTCGCCTCCCATGGCCAGCACAGGAGCCTCCATGGGAGGAGCTGCCTCTTCTTCCAAGTCGGCCTCGGTACTCTCAGGGATCACTTCAGCAGCTGGGGTCTCCTCAATGCTCACTGGAGCTGGTGCTGGTTCAATGATTTCTGGCTCAGCTGGTGTTGGGTCCATATGCACAGGAGCTGGTACCGACTGAGGGGTCTCCTCTGCAGCTGGGGTTTCCTCCATCGCCACTGGAGCTGGGGCTGGCTCGATGATTTCTGGCTCAGTTGGTGTTGCCTCCACCTCAACAGTAGCCGGTACAGGTTCAATAGGTGCAGGCGGGGTTTGCACAGGTGCAGGTGGGGTTTGCACGGGAGCAGGCGAGGTTTCCACTGATGCAGGTGGGGTTTCCACTGATGCAGGTGGGGTTTGCACAGGTGCAGGTGGGGTTTCCATTGATGCAGGTGGGGTTTCCACTGGTGCAGGCGGGGTTTGCACAGGTGCAGGTGGGGTTTCCACTGATGCAGGTGGGGTTTGCACAGGTGCAGGTGGGGTTTGCACGGGAGCAGGTGGGGTTTGCACGGGTGCAGGTGGGGTTTCCACTGGTGCAGGTGGGGTTTCCACTGGTGCAGGTGGGGTTTGCACAGGTGCAGGTGGGGTTTGCACGATTTCCTCCACTGGTGGTGGGGCCACCTGCTCCTCCTCAGCGGACTCGACAGTTTCCTCCTCAACGCCGTCATCTGCCGACAAACGACGACCCATTGAGCACATGGCCGAACAGACGTCAAGCAAAAACAAGTGCAAAACTGCAAACGCACTTCAGATGCATCCCATCTCAACTCACCAGTCGTGTCCAAGCAGAAGCACAGATCCCCGGCCCTGTTGGCGAAGGATTTCTTGGCGTCGCCGGCTTTGGTTTTTCTGAACCAGGGACCGTTGCAATCTCGGCAAGTGCACAGGGACCTCCTGAAATCCGAGTGGCAACACTTGTCCTTCACGATTCCAGTGCACGCCTCGAGTTGCTGGATTCCTCCGCAAACGTCGCCATTCTTGGCCACACCGCCTTCCGTGGATGATTCGGCCTCGCCGAAGCATTCGCTGGACGCGGAAACCTCGCCATCGGCTGTGGAGCACCCACACAATCGAGCGTGAGAAGCAACAAACATTCCTACATGTAACAAACAACGGTAGGTCACGTGCGTGCTGGACTTTGTGGGCAAAGCTTCAGGACTCACCGTCGCAAGCGCTGGCGGTGGCTCTCGCGAAAGCGGTCGCGATTCCCTTCTGGACGGCTTCCACGTAGGAGTTTTCGAAGTCTTCGGAAGCTCCGCCGTTGGTACAGGTGTCGGCCTGGGCGGCCGCGGCGGCCTCGGCGAAAACACCGGCGACTGCCCGAACGTCAGCGAAGCAGAAACCGTTAGCATCGGTGCCAGCCCCTGCCTCGGCAGCAGCTTGAGCGATCGCTTCGGCGAAAGCGAGCGCGAAGGCGTTTCCGTTGGAGATGGACCAACCACAAGCGAAGCCCTGCCCCTCACAGTCGACCTTCACTGCAGCGTTGGACCAGACCTTGGCCACAGCCGTCGCGATAGACGTCACGGCGGTCTCGGCTTTCCCCGAGTCGCAGACTCCCTCTTCGCCCCACCACTCATCGAACGCCTCCTTGAACACGCTGGTGGACTCCGTTACAGACTGCAGAACCGAATAGCTCGCTCGTCAGAAATCACAAGTTGGTGGATGAATGCAAGAATATTATTTCGTTCCAGCAGTTGCTCCGCTCACCGTGCAGTCCGCGCTGGCCGTGCCGACGCACCTCCCACCCGTGACCAAGATTTCGAGCGTGCTGAAAGCCGAGCAGCTCGAGTCCACCGCCCCAGGGCACGCAACCGCAGCACTTGCGAAGGAGTCCTGGTGCAGCATCACCAGAAGGGCAATAGCCAACAAGCCGGCCTTCATCTTTGCCGCGTTCCCTCCCTCGTGCAGGCTCGTTGCTCCCAGAAAGGTACCCAGGAAAGAAAATCACCGCGTTGATCAACAGATCCGTCGCTCGCTCGACGACGAGCCTTTTCTTCGTAATACAGCAGCCGAAAATAAATAGCAGTTGGTAAAGCAGCGAGTAAGCAGCAGTTAATTTGATGGCTCTTCTGTCCTGCGCCCGCATTATATATCTTCCGCCGAAGGACTCCTCTCTGTTGGGTTCTTTCTTCGTCATGTGAAATTCGCTCGACTTCTCACACCTTCAGCAGCAGCGCACGCGGGTTGCGCGGAGCGGCACGCCCAGAGTGACACCACCACTGAATTTCGTCCCAAATCAAAAGTGTGACAAAACAACAAAAATAGGGTGACGTGGGACGAACTCGTTGGGCACGCCCAGCTTCCAGGCCCAAAGGTGGTAGTATTCTCTCGTCGGCAATCTCTTTTAGCTTACTAATTTTTTTCTTTGGAATGGTGGGATTTTCTTTGTCTTGGGAGCCTCCTTTTGGGTGTTTTTTTTTGTCGTTCTTACCTTGTAATACTCTGGCATTATGGGGGGTGATGGGCTCTTTTTTCTGTAATTGATTGATTTATTGGTAGTAATATGATGCCTTGTCTATGAGGAGATGGATATATTTTGAACCTGATCAAAATTTGTCAACAACAAAGTCCTACACATTCCCACATCCTTTTGATCGAAAAACACCCAAGAATTCCTTCTCGACTGCACCCTTTCTTCACTTAATGCATCCACACAACGATGCAATCAAACTAAAACTTTTCCGAACCCACACTATTGCAAAAGTCATGCTCGAACCAACTTCTTCGCTAGCGGACAACACACGAATTAGCATTTCTTTCACTTTTTTGATAGTGACCTGTATTTACAATCCGATTGTCTGCTCACAATTGAGTCAGCCGTCGTATTCGAAACAACTATGTTCAACTTCCACAAGCCACAAAAAGGGCAGGTCACAAAAAGAAGAAAAGGAAAATTCACTTTTAACGAATTCGGACAAAGAGTACTCTGGTCGGAGTAGTGTGATTGAATCGTCGCGATGAGTTTTCAATTAATAGGTCGCCTTCATGGCGCTATGGAGTCTCGAGTCTGGAATCTTTTTGCACTTGAACAGGGCGCTATGGGCTTTGAACTGATCTATTGGGCAAATCAATTCAATATTAATAACGTGACAAGGTGTTCCCCACATATTCATTTTATTCGCATTTCACTATCCCACAAATCTACGACCCAGCTGAGGAGAAACGAGGCTGAAAATCTTTCCTACCGCGCACAGTACTGACTGCTAACCCCCTCCTCCTGACCACAAAAACCTGCCTGCGGATTTGCCCCAAGTCTGAAAGCTAAAAAGAAGCTCCAACCGTGATTCCCTCAGGGACCCAGTGTTGTATTCCACTGTGCCGTCCACAGCCTTTCAAACCGGTCTTTGTGGGGTATCAAATCAAACCACATATCATACCAAATATGACCTGGAACGTTGTCTTCATGAGTGCAACACCATATCGACGTGTAGAACTTGGTTCGTTTTTGGAATTTCTCGAAATCGGAAGCGTCACTGAAGTTCCCGAAGGTGTTCAGCATCGACGAGAAGTAAATGAGTTTGTTCTGCTCAGCCGACTCGAACGTCTCTCTGAGCTGCTGGTCGTTGAGACCAGGGGGGATACTGATGCTTGTGTCCCCACCTGAGTGGCCTCTTTTCTTGCAAGCTTGATCTTCATCCTCACACACCTCTACCACCAGCCTGGTTGCGTTCACGGACTCGGGCAACCTGAAAAATGGCACCGCTGCGTCATGCCACTGAAAGACAAGTACAGGCAATCAATAGGGGGCCCGTCGACTCTTATCCTCTTGTCAAGTCTCACCTTGGGTTGCGCAGAAAAGAGGATTCCCTGATGTCAATGTAGGGACCGAATTCATCTTCAGGCATTTCTCTGGAGAAGTGACCCTTCACGATGGACTCCAAATCGAGCAAGTGGTCCAATGGACATGGGAATGGTAACTCAAAATTGGAGCCAGGAATGCGACCACTGTGTGGGGACCACCATCGATCAAGACCGCACCAAACCTGTGGGATTATCAGTGTTCGATCCAGAGCCGTCGCTATAGCAAATGCGTCGCGGAGCTGTTGACAGCATGAAGGCATCGTCAGTCCTGTATTATGAGCAGGTTATCTACCATCCCAGACTCCTCAATCCTCACAAAACAGCCAGGAGAACTATTATCGTGTTGTGGGTTGAAATTCTAGTGACTTTTATCCTCTGATCGAATATCGTCGAAAAATTCTTCCTTATTACCTGGCGGAGTTGATGATTGATCAAAGCAAAGTGGCCCTGAACATCTGATATGTCGATGTTCGACCCTTCTGGAGCAGAGCTCTTCAGCATATCATCAGGTATATCGAAGTCAAAAGCTATGAAGCCGTTCGGCGTATCAAAATACTCTGGTTCATCGTTCCAAAGCAAAGATTCCCGCATCCTGTGTTTTTTGCCCGGCGTTCCAGAGAATTGATACGTCGCGTGCACAACGTATGGTTCCAAACCAAGCGTATACGGCATTCGTTGCACAAAAAATGTGTGGCCTGAGCAAAACAGCGCCACAGGGAGGATACCCATCATCAGTTTGTCTCCGTACGCAGAGAAAAGGCGGTCGGGGTCCTCGTTCCGCTCGTACCCCACCCCCTTGCGAAAAATCTCGTTGAAAGCGTTTTGATCCCACAGTTGATCGTTTTCTGTGAGCACCGCGAGCCACTCTTCAACAAGAGCGAGCACCGCCTCTTTTGGGCGCATCATCAAAACTCCAATATTTGCTTGGGAGCTCGCCCTGAACCAACGTAGCGCACCAACTATGTGTATAGGTACCAAGCAATAACCACCAGCCGCAAGTCGGCAATCTTGCATGGCC
Organism: Bryopsis sp. KO-2023; assembly: GCA_030272585.1. Lineage (NCBI taxonomy): Eukaryota > Viridiplantae > Chlorophyta > Ulvophyceae > Bryopsidales > Bryopsidaceae > Bryopsis > Bryopsis sp. KO-2023. The sequence continues at coordinate 2,179,076 of BSYQ01000004.1, read as the reverse complement.
ACCAAGGAACAAGCACAAAACAGGGGTTTTCCGTACATAGGTGCCGCCGCCGCCGCCGCTCACCTTGGCCAATCTTCCAAGCCTTCGTCCTTCATTGTGCTGGCCAAATGGTCGCTGGACGCCAAGATGTCCGCTCTTTGGTACTTTTTGAAGTAGTCGATTGGATTCCTCAGCCAAACACAGTCCACATCCGCTATGATGACGTTCATTCCCATCTTTGTGAACGCGTAAATCAGGTCGACTTTTTGTCGACCCATCGCGTGAAACGCTGTGCTACCCCAACCAAAGTCTGATATCGTCAAGTTGGATTCCATAGAGAATGTGTTTATGCGTCTTTGCACCAAAGATTCCAGAATTTCGCCGTCCATGGCTCCCACCGCGAACGCTGATATATTATTGGCTACCAAATGCACCACCCAGTTCACAGCGAAATCCAGATAGTGGAAATTTGCCCAGGTCACTATGATGTAGTTATCTGTCGCGATGGACCTCATCCTCTCTCTGCAGTCGTTGAACAAGAATTGTCGCATGTGAGTGTGGAGTTTGTGAGTGTTGCTTGAGTGTGTTGTGGATTGTAGGTCCCAGAGCAGTAGCACTTTCAAATGTAAGGTATTGTGCTATTGTCGAGTGACGGAGTCGTTGGGGTTTTGTGTGTGGTTTGTTGAGGCCCTACATGCTCAAAGGGTAGTCAGCGGGGTTGATTTCCTCCTCGTTTGCTGTGTTTTCATTGTTCGTTTCGGTTTCGTTATGCTCTCCCACATGGAACTCTCCTTGGAAAGAACCTGGACCAAAGTGCCACACGATCCCAACTTCAGCTTTCTTTAGCAGAAACCAATAAACCGATAATTACGATAAAGCAAAATAAGGCCATCGCCCCCCATATAGTGCCAGAGAAATAGAAATGTAGCCACCATGTAAACCAACCAAAATGCTTGAGTGGAAAACGTCTGAAACCAAACCAAACCAAAAATTACATGCGCAAACGTCTGAATTTTACTCCAGGAACCATCTTATCATGCCACCCACATCGGAATCCAACTTCACATGCGTGACTGTGACGCTTTTCGAGACGTTTTTGGGTTAAAAAACGGTGCGCTCACCGTTGTAACGACCCCCGCCCTGAGAGGACGAAGCTTGTGCGGTCGTCTCAAAGATCTGGTCCCTTCTCGTGATCCCTATCGGCCTGAAACCCGAAACGGTGCGCCACCAAAGAGGCCGAACGAGGAACGCCGCGGCAAACAGAAGCACGAAAGTGGCTGGAACGAGGCATACTACAGCCGAGCGCGACGATACAGCCATCTCCCACTCCTTCCCTCAGTGAAAGGACCCTTAGCTCCCCTTCTGCTTGCCGAAAGGGTGGTTCAAAGATGATATATCCCATTGTGTGGCATCGACTGTTGCTCGAAGTTGCGACAATTTGGAAATCAAGAATGGTTTCTGTCACTGGGATTGACAGAAACACACCCCTGGCTGCATCTCTCTATAGATAATAGGACGCCCCACGCAGAGGGAAAATGCATGTTTTTTTACTGAACTAACGAGATCAGTCTGGAGTTTTCTCGTTGCAGCTTTCAACATATTTTCATTTCCAATCTAGTCTGGTCCCATGTCTCAAAGCCACCCCACACTCATTCCTTACACATCAAGTATGTCCAAATATGTTGACTACCCTCCCCCCCCCTTTCGATCTCCCAAAACAAAAAAACCCATCAAGACCATCCTTTCGACCCTACCAAAACCCCAAGGCCGCCACTGACCTTTCAGGCAAAAACAACATTCTTCCCTCTTCGATAAATGCACTGCCCAGTGCCCTGGTTTGTCTTTTATGAACGATATCAAAGAATTTTCACAGCTAGCATTCTTTACAACGAAACGACAATCATAATGCTAAGCCAATGAAAACCCCATCCCATCTGCTTCTCTGCTAGCTAATTCGATGCAAACACAATCCATTGTTAACTTATCAGTGACCCCCAATGTCGCCCATTCTTCAATCCCCTCTTCAATTCCTTTACAACCCCCCCCCCCTCGAAAAAAACATGGCAAAAGAAAAAAACCAACCCAATGAAAAAAATGGGAAATCATCAAAGGGGCCACCATGCCGACTGAGATTTTTGTTTTGTTTTGTACAATCAATTACACATCAACCCAAAGCTCAATTTTGACGGATCCGACGGGAATCATCGCACCGACATTCCTTCAAATTGACCCCCTACCCCCCTCCTCCACTCCCCTCCCTCATGCCAACAGAAATTTGATCAGACCGGAGATACCAACAGCTGCAATGCTATCTCGCATGTCTTCTTCTCTGAACAGCTTGGCTTTTTCTTGCGCGTGTTTCGGGAGGAACAGGGGACAGGGTGAGACAATCTGAACTCCTTCCGGTGTGACGCTCACAGTGGGGGCTCGTCGGATGTTCACTCTTGGATCCCTCGAAGTGCTGCTGACCCCATTTCGCCTCGGATTGGACCCCTTACGTGATCTTGCCCTGTGACCTGGCACCTCGGAGCATGACTCCAATGGCCTAGAACTCACGGATTTTGAATAGTCAGGGTTAAGCATGGCTGCTTTGCTGGATCCAGGGAGGTTCACGGGAACCTCCGACCCCGTTCCCCACGAAGCAACACCGAACACTTTCGGGTAGTCCTTCATGTCAGACTGCCCTGCTTCAGCAGCCATGGTCTCGGGATTCAATCCAGGCTTCGCATCTAAATGCTGCTGTATGCAATCCAACACCGACGACTCATCTCGAATGACCAACGGAGTGACATGGGTGTGGACCCCATAACGAGGGAGACTCTTGTTCTGGTCCTTGAGCTGGGATTTCGCCTTGCTACATTGCGACCTGAGACAACACTCGTGGCAAATTTTCGCTCTGCCCGGCCTGAACCCCTCGCTGGGTTGCACCTTTTTGCATTCCTGGCATTTGATAAAATCGTCCGAAAATTGGGATCCATCCGATGCATCCCCGCTGAACGATCTCCTCAAATTCATCACGTATTGCCCACGGCCCCCATGCTCCGTTTGGACGATGCCAGAGTTCACCACCTCGACTGTATTGTTAAGCACCCCCGAATCGCCCGTCGCTGGAACAGGCACCCTGGGCATGCAGCTCATTGATGGAGATTTCGAATCCCCGTCGCAAAGCTGACGCAGAATATCGCTCAGTTTCTTCCACCTTTGGTTGTCCCGATTCACGTCGGGCATGGAGCAATGATAGTCGAACCTGATGCCCTTCCCTTGCTTGCAAATCCTGGGCTTCGGTGGCGATCTTTTCCCCACGGTTATTGCTTTTTGCCTCTTGAGCAGCTCACACTCGTTGCACACATACCACCCCTTTCTCTTCGGTTCGACAAACTGCACTTCCGGTTTGATCAGCCTGCAACCCCTGCAAAACTTGACCCCATTCCCAATCAACTGTTGCCCCACCTCGACCTTTCCCTTTCGATTCGTCTGCTTGACATGGGGAGCTTTCTGCTTTTGTACAACATCTTGCTTATCAACATCCATCAAATCGGCTCCTTTCCCAGCTCCTGTTTTGCCTCCATGCTCTTGGCCCCTCTTTCCCACTGATACAACTCTGACCGGGGCAGGCAAAGCGCTGACACTATGTAACGGTCCACCCTTGGTCGAGCCATCCACCTTGGGGGCGGCCTTCGCCGAGGGTGCCACCGGGTCAGGGCATCTCTTGTCCTTTTCCGCAAAAGCAAGCAAACCCTGCGCTGCTTGGAGCTCATCATTCGTACTATCGACCTTCGCTTGATTCTGCTTCGCCGTTTCTAACCCCCTCGGTCGCTTTACTTTCGTCGGTGCCCTGCCCGCTTGCGCATTTCCCATCGCGCCCTCATCTGCCCGCTGACCCTTAGTACTACCAACCGACGAATCACCTCTCCTCCGCTTGACGACTCTCTTGACACCGCTGCCTTTGACCGCGGGTGGTACGGACTTCGGGGCAGGGTTTCCCGCATTTCCCTCCGCTTTGTTCGCCACCATCGAGCCCTCTTTCGCCGAGTTATTTTGGGCGCCTTTGTTCTTACTGCCACCCTCGTAACACTTTGGACAGAGTTTTGACATTCCTGGGCCGGGCAACGCTTTGATGAGCTTGAAGCCCTTGGCGGTGGCTTCGTCCCAGCTTTTGGGGGTCATATGCACGACCAGGTCCACTTTGCAATGAACGCAGGTGGTTACCCTCATCTCACACGGACGACGCCCAGCGGTGGTTGGAGGTCTGTAGGGGCGCGCGGGGACAAGCTTTTGGGTTTGGCGGAGAAGCTGGCTCGTTCGCTGGCTTGGCTGCTGGCTCTGGCTTCCTCCGTTGGGCTGAGCGTTGCGGACGGAAGCGGAACTCCTGGAATCCATCGATAGCTGTTCGTCACAATCAACCCTTTCGTTTTTTGGAGAACCCCGGCAGGCCCCCACAACAGATGCGCGCACTCGAGTGTGGGAGGAGAGAGAGTGTTGCGAGTGTGCTGCAAACGGAAGACGAACGAGAACTCGGCCAAGAGAGTGGGTCTATATGTATGTGGAAATGCATCTGCGGTGCGACGATAAAATAGAGGGGACAAAAAAAAATACACCAACAAAAAAAAAAGAAGAAAAAAAAAAAGCCGCAGTTTTTGTTTTCTTTCGGGGCTAGCGTCGATGAGAGGGGGGGGGGGAGAGAAAGACAAGGAGTTACAACGGAAAGGAGGTCTAAGGGGGCTCAGCGTTGAAGTAACGTTGCCCAGCGTTCATAAAGCGAGATGAACGAACACGATGAGGGACTTGGATGGTTCTCTATCGGTGCTTTTTCCTTCTTTTTCTTTTTTTTTGTGGCAAGCCCTCACCGCGACTGCGCGCACAACGACTGCGCTTCGTGTAAACTAGGTGACCTCAACCCTCACGTGTGAAGAAGGAAAGGGAGCGAACGAAAGTCGGGCCAAGACATACCGTCAGATAGGAGCAACGTCTCGGTGTTGGTGCAAAACGGGGAATGGATTTTTTTTTTCTCGAGTGTTTTGCCACTAATGAAAAGAGTTCCTGGCAATTGCTGTCGGATTTGATACTTTACGCACTGTTGAATGGGGTAGGTGCGCTCGCAGAGCCACGGGGGTGGGAAGCGACGGTGCGCGAGAACCAGAACAACGGGAAAAAAAAATAAAGACGATGATGGGAGTGTCCAGCGGTAGGGTTCGATACTCGAATGAAAAAAAAGGTGGTCCGAGTTTTGGCTCAATTCGTTCTTGCACAGGGAGTGCGTTGCTTACCGTGTTTCCTGACGAACGGCTTGGAACTGAGGCGCTGCTCTCTGGAAACTTTTGCTGCGAAATTCCAAACTGACATCGATTTCTTTTGGGGGGAAGTCGAAATGTGATTTGGGAACGACACGTTAAAAGGGAAGACGTACATGTGGGTTAGATAAGGAGATTATCGTGTGGAGCCAGCTGGAGTGGGGGCATTCGTCCTGGATTTTTTCCGCGAAAGCGCTCGCGCGGCTGCGGTCGTTCGTTGTGGTTTGTTGATTGAGAGCTCCTTGCACGACGGGATCGTTGGAGCGCAAGTTGGGGCCTCGTCATGTTGGTTTAGAGCTGGTGGTGCACCCTTGCGACTCTTTGCGGTGGGTTTTGGGTGTTCTCGCTGCGAGCGCGCAGCCCCAAACCAAGCACGGGAGTGAAAAAAGCCCAGAGAATCTTTGAAAGCGATTCTTACTCATATGGTCGAGGAGTGTGGAAAGGATCGTTTCCTCCCACCAACAGTCGGAAAAAAAAGAGCAGAGGCCTGTTTCTCTTCCAGAACAGGTTTGTGGGAGGAGCTCTGGGTATTGCAGCTCTGGGGTTCTGACATGAGGAATGAAGGGGTGCCTGTAAAATTCTGAATCCATATTTTGCAGTGCCTGAAAAAGAAACCAACTTGTGCTGCCTGCTTATCACCCAGTTTTTTTTTTTTCTCTGTTTGAAACTCTGCCCCTGGCAAACAGAAAGAAGCACTTTTGTCGGTCCCTGCTGATACACACTTCCTCGTGATACTTGACTGAAAAACACTTCGGGCAACCGAGTGAGTGAAGTGAGCTCCCCCCCCCCCCCTTCCCCTCTCCTGCCTTTTTTTTTGTTCTTGAAAAAGTTTTGCCTGTGGGAACAGGTCGCAGTGAATCACCACCAACAGATCTGCGAACTCAGGCTGGACACCAAAAAAAATTGTGATTGGCAGAGGGTGAGAGTGACGCTTACGACGACGACGACAAAAAAAAAAAATTGACGATGCGGGAAAAACGAGAAAGCGACGCACGACTGGGCGAGAGTCTCTGAATTGCTAACTCGTTTTTTTTTGGTCGATGCAGCAGTTACTGACGCTGACCCTCACTATTGTAAGGGTCAGCGTGCGTGATTTGGTGGGGGGGGTTCTAGGAATCGTCGCTTTGTTGTTGGCTGCAACCGCCCCCCCCCAAAGACGCTGGGCGAGTTTGGAATCCTTTCCCCTTCCTCCGTGACTAACGTATTTGTCGAATCAAAAGAAAAATGGCTGGGGGGCGGAGTTTCGGTCGAGAGGCCGCAAAATAGAAATGGACGACCATGTGTGGGATTCTTTTGAGTTTGCGTGGGTCGATGTAGAGTGGATACGAATGAGCGCGCGCAAGAGGACGGAAGCGTTGGGTTGCGAAAAGTACTTTTCCTTTATAAGTTTGGGTGCTTGCTGGAGGTGGCACTGAATAAAATACTGGTGGAAAGCGCGGGACGTTGGGAGCGTCTTGCGGTTGTAATACAAGAGAAGGAAAGCTTTACGCAAACTGGGATTCTATGTTCGCTTCACGCGGGCGCACTGGATCGGACTACTGTCGCAAGCTGTTCTTGAAATGCCTTATGAACTAAATAAAAAAAGAGATTTACTTGGGAAAAAAAGAACCCCAAGGAAAGTTTTTTAAAGAAGAAAGGGAATCAGCTGGAAACTTGGGTTGGAAATTTTGCATTGCAGAACACAATTCAAAAGCTCAGAACCCAACATAAGGACACACTAGTTTGAGGATTCCAAATCTGATCTTGTTCCTAGTGTAACATGCCTTGGCATGAGTGTTTCTATCACAGAATGCTGCTGAGAATTGAAAAAAGGGCACAGGCATTGGCAAGATCCCTCAACAATAATCTTCAACACAGTCCTTCCCAAGCCCTACAAAATGAAAGTTCCATGTGCATGCATTCCAACAAATCGAGCTGCTGACCCTCTAAACCTTGGCAGCAAAAAAAGGAAAACATGATGAATGCATACAGTGTGCGTATGATGTGTCAGACGCACAGCAACTGACAGATACCTCCCTGGTGCATTAAAACAGAAAAGCACCTCAACCAGAAACATACAAAGAACACAAACGAAATTTCTGCCGTTGAAAGCGGACACCTGTGAGGGATCTATATCGCACTACCACAGAAGCAAAAGAAAGCAAGGGGAAGATGGAGGAAATCCAGGGAATGGACTCCATGGTCCTCCCTGTAGAGCTCACAGAAATCGAGTTGGAGGGTAAAAATGCTGTGCTGTGAACATGCTGCAGAAAAAAAAGAAGCTGGCCTGGCTAATGACGGCATTCCGCATGTTCTCAGGATTCAAAAGTTTCAGATATCGGACGACTATCGGGCCTTTCGATCAGTTCACCTGCATCATCGGCCCAAATGGCTGCGGGAAGAGCGTGGTGGTGAGTATTGTCGAATCAACGGGACGATGAAGGTCTGATCCTGTCCGAAAGCACCAAACCACCGCATACCCCGAAACCTCCACCAGAAAACGGCGTCTCCATTCTTGTTCCGCTGAAAGCTTGCATCATTCATTTTGGATTGCTGGTGCTGGGAGCTCGTCATTTTGAGACATGTGTGTGTGTGTGCATTTTTTTGGGGGTGGGGTCCATGCAGGGTGAAGCTGTGGCATTTGCGTTGGGTGGGAACAAGAGCATGCTTCGGGCGAAAACGCTGGCGTCTCTGATCAATGAGGAATCCCTCCGTGAAGGAGATCGATCCGCAATTGTATGCAGCAGCCCAGATTTAAACCTGCTGTGACTCTCTGGCATTTGCACTGCTTTCGTTTGATCTTGTGGTGGTGTGCGTGAGGTTGGGTTGATTCCGATGGTGTTTTTTTTGGAAGGTGACGATAAGACTGCGAGTGAAATCATTCGATCGTGGATGCATGATGTCGCTGAGGAGGATTCTGCATGGGCGCACATCCGAAACGCAAATCCTGAAGCCAGGAGCAAAATCGTGGAAAAAAATCACGCAAGCAAGTCTCAACTGGGGGCCACTGTTTTGTTCTTTTTCATTGTGGACTGAAAATATTTTATTTGAATTAAAGAAGAAAAGATGCAAAAAATTTTTATCTCGGGTTGGAGAAAAATGGATGCAGTGTGGTTGAGGAAGAAACTTTGCTGATTTGCACTGCTGCTGTTTGTTTTCTTGGGAGGGTGAATAAAATCCAGGAAGCCTGAATTTGGACTTTCTTGTTGTGTGATCAGGATCAAGTGAAGGAGGAAATCAAGGGTTTGGGGATTCAAACTGATGTTGTTGACAGGTGCAGCTCAAGCAGCAGTCACAAAATTGCAAAAATTCCATATTTCCTGGCTCATGCACTCTTGATTACCCTTTTCAAAGATGGAATGCATGCAAACATCATGGTATTTGCAAAAGCAAAAAGCAAAAAATTCAGACAAGGAGTTTCCCCCTTTTTGTGTTGTGTGTGTGTAAGATCTTTCTTCAGTGGGTCTGGAATAATGCTATCTATGACTAATCACATTTCTTGTGTGTGTTGTTTAATGTTGTGAAATCGATGATTCGGTCTCCAATCTTTTTTTTTTTTCAATTAAATCTTTTTTCTAGTAGTCGATTTGTTTCTACTGGGATGAAACTTTTTTTTTTTTCAGGTTTATTGTTACTCAAAATAGACAAGCTGTGAATGTTCAATGTCCAGCTGCTCTGTTGAAATACATAGAAATGCTGATCGGCACCGATCATTGCGAAGAACAAATTGCTCAAATTCAAAACGAGATTCTGGCAGGCAGGGGAGAAGCTGCTAAAATGAATGAGGAAATCTTGAGGTGGGCTGCAATAAATGTTTCAAAACCCAACTTGACCTTTCTTTGTTGAGCATTTCATTTATATGCTGTGAGGTGGCCCAACCCACTCTCCTAGACCCCCCCCCCCCTAAAAAAAATTAAAAAAGACAAAGAAGAATCTACAGCTTGAAAAATATGTCTGTTGAGCTTCCACTCTTTAAATTGTATGGGTTTGGAATTAGGTTAACTTTTCAGCAATCTTAATAATCCTGGTAACATGTGGGGTTATAAATGGAAATTTTTTCTGTGGAAGAGAGTTTTTTTTTTCAAATTGGATAGGCTCCAGGATGAGAGGGAGGCTTTGAGCCCTCATGTCAAGAAGTGGGTGAAACTGATGGCAGACGTGGAAATTTTTGAGAAGAAGAAGAGGGGACTGCTGTGCAAGCAGGCTGCTCATCTGGACAGAAAATCCTCAGAAAAAGAAGATGAGGTGTGAGTCTTTGAAACGATAAAAAAATGCTAGGAAACGAAAATGGCCTTCCCCCCCCCCCCAAAGAAAGAAATTAGCTTTACTTCAATAATTAGAGGTATATCCTTGAGGCTTCTGGCTGCACACAATGCTGTATGTATAGTTTTCTCTGCTGTCTCTGTAAACGGTTTTCTGCTTCACCTATAATTCATATTTTTCAGTCAAGAGCAGATCTCTGCCAAAGAACAAGGCCTGTCAAAGCAAGTGTATAATGCATATCCCATTCGTTGTGTAGGTTGCTGGACTTCGTCAGGTTTTGGAGAATATCCAGGCAAAATTGAAATCCATCGCTGACAAGATAGATGCACTGAATCGCAGCCAAGCAGAAAAGAAAATCACAGTCGACAATGCAAGAGATCACCTTGTCAAACTGGAGCAGCAGGTGTTGTTTTTTTTGTTTTTTTTTCTCGAACTCCGTGCGATTTGCACATGAAATGGGGAACTAAAAAATATGACTGCGTTACGAGAAACAAGAGGATCGCTTGGGCGTTTCTGAATAACTTTTCTTCTTGTTTGTATCTATTCCAGTATCATAAAGGTTGCTGGGTCTCTTTTGCTGTGGGTTGCAATTATTGATTCATTGATTGGGCGTTTCTTCGTAACGCTCAAAGTTACTGGAAAGATTGGACTGCCCTCTATTTCACCGTAGGAGGCGTTTTTTACGTTTTTCTGTGAATGTATTTTTGGATTTCAGATCGACGGCCTTGAAGTGGAGCAAACGAAGAGGGAGGCCCAAATCACGGCACTGGAGGAAAACAGTGGATCTGGGAAGAAAAACGCAGCCAAGGTTGCGAAATCGATAAAAAGCAGTGAAAAAAAACGGAGAGCGATCGAGAAACAACTGGAAAATGTAGAAGCAGATATCGAGAAGTTGGTTAAGGTGGAGAGGGACTGTGGGAAAGAAATTGAGCGATTGATGGGGCTGAAAGGAAAACCAAGCAAACGAGAAGCAGAAGAAATAGCCAGGGCAGAATCAGAATTAGAGGTGATCAAATTTCGAGACAGCACCAATATCTAGTGAGAATTGAGGGTTGGAAAATTGCAGAGCATTCTGTGGGTGGGTAAGGGTGGGTGGGTGTTGTACAGGTTTTCTTCCAAGTGATTTTAAATGCTAGTTCTTCCCTCAGTCAGGGAACAAATGTTTACTTCTGATAAATATTATGTTTGCAGGGGATTCGCTCCCAGATAACTGAATTGCAGACGAGGGCTGGATCGCGTGAAGCCAAGGTGCTCAAATGCAAGAGGAGAATCGACGTCCTGCAAAAAGCTGTCGAAAAGCACGATGCGGAAACTCAGAGCCACAAAGATCATATCGCAGAAACCCAAAAAAGCCTCTTTTCCACCCAGCAGGTACCCATTCTTCGTTACTTTACCCCCAGCGACAATTCGTTTTCTTAGGGAGTTTATGAGTGAGTTCAGTTTGCTCTGAGCAGGAAATTCAACGATCAGAAGACAGTGTGCGAGCCGCTGAAGACCAAAGGGAGGAACTCCGAGTCCGTCTTGTTCAAGCACAGGTAGAATTTTCACAAAAATGCAATTCATCATTTACAATACTTGCAGTGATGAATTGCCCTGCCCAGAAGCATTCACCCCCAGCAGCTGATCTTCGCTTTTCTGTCGAGCTATCTAAATTTGATAGGCGACCTTGTTTCCCACCCGCCTTTCTTACTTAATCGTATGGACCGATTATCCGTTCAGTGATGAACTGCAACGATCCTGCCGCATAGCTCGGAATCAAACACGCTCTATTTTTCCTTTTTTTTCTGTGAATATCCACAAAATCGTCAAGATCTCATCTCCAACACACCAGTTCAAGCAACCCATTCCTTTAGTTCTGACTTGTTAGTTTAGATCTGGAAGGACAAACGGCACCGTCGGCTTTGACCGTCGCGAGTGCTTCGCGCGCGTTTTGTCAACTTACCCATGCAAACTTGGGGTTTTCCGTGTTCTTTTGCACCGGCATCGTTGAGGAATACGGAACGTAGCTCAAGCTGTTGTACGCGGCATCGTTGTTAGCTTTTCTTATGTGGTATTCCCAATGGTCGTCCGGAATTTCAGCGTCCTCCTGTCGAGCCAGAAAAGCACCATTTTCTTTGCGCTCCAACCCCACATAACATCAGTCTGGATATCCAAAAAACGGCGGTGCTTAGGAATGAACCTACAGCCGCCTCCCATATCGTGGGCCCGCACGGATCTTGCAAATCTAGCTCCTGTGTTTCAGTTTCTTTGGACATGCTTGCAAAATATCGGGTTGGAGCGTTTGGACACTGGAATCCCTGTGACTGGGATTGAGATTCAGTCTCACTGTATTTGTTCCCATCGTTTTGTTGATGTCGGACGCCGTTAGGTAGATGATGAAAAATCAGGCTTTTTGTAACGGTCACTGTGGCCGTTTCTTTTTTCCGCATTCAATTGGGTGAGGGGTTCCAACCCCTTCTTTCTCTTTTCAAACAAAAGCGGCGGAAAAAGACGTGCCATAATTTCCCTTTCGTTCAAGCTTGTGTTCAACGCTTGAAAACGGCGGGATTGAGCTGTACTCAGGCTGAGCTGCAAGTCGCGCAACAAGCTTTGCACTCCGTCGATGACGCGGCGGACGTTGGCGGCGGGATCAATTCCAAGTTCGATGCTGCGGTTTTCGAGCTTTCCCAAAATCTTTCTGCGTCCAAAAGGAAGTTCTATGGCCGGCTGAACAACATCGCCAGAGTGTCGTACCCCTCCGCCGCCGCCGCGTTGAACGCTGTGTTGAGAGAAACGACGAGTCTTTCGACATGTTTGGTCGTCGGCGAGAGGGCAGCCGCGGTGGAGGTACTGAAATATTTTGAGGAGAACAAGGTAAGTACTCCATTTGGACTCAGTTTCCAGCTTGTCGGAGAGTTTTCTTCGGGGTTGTTTTTTTCTGATACGAGTGATGGGCAAGCTGGCACCCCGTTTACACGCTGCATCCGATGCTCTGACGATTCTACTTTTTGAGTATCGGCGGCTGCGCTTCCTCTGCGTCGTTTTTTTTGTCGTTTTTGTTAGATCGTTCAGTAGGATTGTATGGTTTTGTGTTGGTCTAGATTGGTGTTGCTACGTGTAAAATCGTCGAAGAGCTGCCCAGAGCCACGGCACACGCCCCTGGCAAAGGGAAACATGCTGGATGTGTTCCTCTGATGGATTTTCTGCACATCGATTCGACGGTCGAAGAAACTCGGCCTGTTTTCGCAGGGATGCTCGGAAGCTGGTTTTTGACGGATACGAAGGAGAAAGCTTTGAAAATCATTGAAAACGCTGGAGGAAAGGGAAGGAAGAATATCGTCACGAGGTGATCGGGCGTTGCTAAGAAAACTTTCTTCGCGAAACGAATATGAAACCAGGCTCTTTCCACATTTTGCCGCAGAGCAGGGTTGACAGAAGAATGAATTCCCCGCAGCTGGATGAACACGTTTTTTGAAGGAGTTTCTATCTGTTAAACTCCTATTTTCCTATTTTCCATTCAGGGCTGGAGAGCTTTTCAAGGCCGATGGAGAGGTGGTTGGCAGCGGCTCGCGGACGAACGCCAATTACTCGCTCTCGACTGAAGTGCAGAAGATTACGAAGGTTTTGAGGGCGTCGTCGAGCGCTAAGAAAAAAGATGCCAGGGTGGCAAAAGAGCTGGAGAAAAAAGCAAAGGAGTGCGGGAAAATCGTCGAAGACATATCGAAACAGGCGAGGCCTGGCGTTTTTGTGGCATCCAGATACAACTTATCAGAATGAATATAAAGAATTTCAGTTTATAATTTCATATGGATGCAATATTTGAGGTGGCTCTAAAAAAACTTTCATTCTCATGAGACCATAAAAATCATTCTTTGGCGACGTCCGCAGAATATTAAAAACATACAGTGGAAATGTTGTGCACATATGGTTTTTCTGAGTAAAAAATTCTGACTGGTTTCAGGTGGGGGAGGCGGAGGATGTGTTGTTGAAACGCCGCCATGAGCTCGACGCCTTGATCTCCAAAGAAAAAAAGCTCTCGATTCTATTTGAGAAAACAAGTGTTCAGAGGGTGGATGCGGACCCCCAGAATTCGAAGCAAAAATTGAAGGAAGCCGAAACAGAGCTGGAAAATCTTCAAAAGAACAGTTCCCAGACAGACGCCCTGGATCAGTTGAAAACGAAGGCGGCAGGCGCTCAGGTTCACCGACATATTTATAGCCTTCATCAAATTTTATGTGAGAAAAAGACGAATGATGCTTTCCTGTTCTCCATCCTGGTGGCAGTAATATTGAGCATTGAGGGTCGGTTAATAAGTACTTCGTATTCCAGGCTGCGTATGATGCTCTTCGATGCAAAACCGAAGGTGGTCAAGATCTTATCAAAGCAGAGAGCAAGCTGCGGGACATTCGCGACCAGAGCAAGCAGCTGCAAGACGCCAAAACTCGTCTCGAAAGCGATGCCAAAAATGTAGGTTTTCTGAAAACTCTCCCCTCGACTTGGTGTTTTTTAAAGCGAAATAGAGGCCGAGTAGGTTTTTTTTTGCACGGAATATGTTGGAGAGAAATACACACTCTTTCAGTCGAAAACGGACCAATTTTCTTGCAGTCATCTCGTTGAAGTATGTGCAGACGGTGTAAGGTTGAGAGTGTTCGCAGGTGATGCGGCAGCTGAGGAACGGTGAAAATGACATGGAAGCCCAAAGAAATGCTGACAGTGAGCTCCAGGCCCTTTTGCACAAAAACGAGCGTGCCGCCATCGAGAGGAATCGTTTCGACGAGGAGATAGCCCAAGCAAAGTAAGCAATTGACCCCAGGTTAACACAAAAATGAACCTTCAATTCAATTCGGAAAAATATACCTTGGTTTTCGAGTGATAATTGTCGTTTTGCATTCAGGTCGCTGCACGCAGACGCCACGAAGCAGCTCCGATCGCTCAAGAAAGCGATAACCAAGAAATCGAAAGCCAGGGATAGCTGGAACGAGAAACTCGAGGACACCGAGTCATCCATCGAAAGTGTGCAAAAGGAGTTGGCGGATATCAGGCAGCAAGCGCGAAGAATAACAGCCTGTCTGGAAGAATTGCCACCACAAGTTTCAGAGACCGCCACAGGAGATGCAATTGGTGCTCTGCAAGGTGGGTGAAACGGAATTAGAGAAACGCCTGAGAAAACAATCTGTGATACTCAAATGTTGGAATCTCTTTGTTTGACTTGCGGACACCATGCTTTCAAAGCAACCCCCAGAAAGTAGAGATTCAAGAAGTGGTGCTGTTTTGCCGTCGGGGTTTCCAAACTGATAGGAGTTAGCTCGCAGCGTGGTCGAAGGCGATATCCCAGAGACGTCCATCGTCGCCAAGCAACTTCGATCGATGAGCTGAGGCTTTCCACAGGGTCAAACTTTGAACAGCGCTGCGAAGAGGAGGCGTGCGCTTTGTCGAGGGAGGAAACTCGTCTGGAGCTAGCCAAAAAAACCATCGATCCAAAAGCGCTGGACCAAGACCTTGCCGCGGTTGAAGCCTTGCAGGTCCGCTCGATCTTCGTTGAGCGTATGCTTTTCAACGTTTTTCGTTTTGCCTGAAAGTGTGGATCTATTCACTCGATAAGGAATCTGGTAATTCGCCTTGCCCTCCTTTTCTCCTTTCCTTGCGTTGTTTTGCTGAGCTCATCGTTTGAGAAATGCATCTAAATTGCGCAGAGCTTGGTGCTTTTGGTCAGTTGAGGAATTGACATTCGATCAAAAAGTTGGTGTCGCCAGTGTCACCAGTCCAACCATGAACAAATTATTCTTTTTCAGTTTTTTCGATATTTTGTCTGCTGTTTTCAGGGGATTGAAAAGAACCTCAAACAGCAGAGCGACCGTCTTTCACAGTTGTATTGTGCAAAAGAGAATCTGGAGGAGGAGCGCTACGAAAGATTCCTATCAGCAATGCAGTTTGTGAACGTCAAGTAGGAACAGCAAAATATTTGAGCTTTTGACCAGATGTTGTGTTTGTTCAGAGCGTCACCTTTTCCAGAATTTCCACTGGGAAAGAAACGCAACAAATGCATTCCTTTTTCATTCTTTGTGCTTTAAAACGAAAATGTTCAGCAGGCTATCCGAAGTGTATCGCTACATGACTGGAGACCATGGGGATGCACACTGCACTTTTCCCGAAGATAAATGCATGCTGTTCAGCGAGGGGGTCACCTTCGACGTCAGGTCAGTTTCTTGCTGATACGGGGTGAAGTTGAGCGACAGGAAAGAGATAAATGGATGTTTCACAGCTCCAGAAGCCTGGATACGTGTTTGAAAGAAGATGTGCAGGTTGCTCTCTTTTGTGGAATGCATCTGCTGTCAGTCAGTCAATGACACTGGTAGCATGCGATTCAGGCCCGATCGCCGACGCTGGCGTCCATTTTCTACCCTGAGCGGCGGGCAACAGTCGCTTGCCACATTGTCGCTTTCTTTTGCATTGCAAGCGGCTTTCCCTTCGCCGTTCTATTTTTTCGACGAGATCGATTGTGCTTTGGATACGACCAACGCGGTGCGAGTGGCGGACTACATTCAAAAGCAATCTTCGGCTCAGTACATCGTCGTCAGTCACAAACCCCAAGTGTTCGAAAGGGCGGGATGTCTGGTGGGGATCTACAGCGCTGGTGGTAGCGCGGCAGCCATTACTTTCCCCGTTCCAAAAACAGACCAACAGCAGGAAGAATAGACTGTAAACGATTGTGTAGTGTTGCATATTGTAGGCATTAAGAAAGTGCAATTATGTAATCCTGATCAAGTTTGGCTTGTTGAATTCTGCAATTCCCGCCCTCCCCCCCCCTTTTTCCCTTCCAGTTCAAGACATGAAAAAAAGGGAAAAAAAGGGAAAAAAAGGGAAAAAAAGGGAAAAAAAGGGAAAAAAAGGGAAAAAAAGGGAAAAAAAGGGAAAAGAAGGGAAAAGAAGGGAAAAGAAGGGAAAAGAAAGGGAAAAAAAGGGGGGGGGGGGGTTGGAGGGTAAAATATTGAAAAGGTTCAACCCAGCCAGCACAAGCATTCAACACACTTTTCCTCTCATATATTCACTAATTCATTCAATGCAAGGAATTATTTTGGTCTCTTTTATTTCTTCTGCCAGGCCGAGGGTGCGACTCCTTTACAAGGTCTTTCTAAAAAAATACATATAGAACAAGGCAGTGCAAAACAATCTTGCACCTTGTCTCTATTGATTTCCCCCCCCCCCACCCAAACAAATATTTTTATTTCAACCCCATCTCAGGATTGACAGTACTTTTATGTTCTGCTATTCTTCTTTCCACCCAAACTGCATCGGTGAGTGTTTTTGACACAACTTTAAATTGAACCCCAACTCCATTTATTTCTATTTCTTCCAAGCAAATTTATTGAACCAGCACATCCATTCGCAAACACAAGGTCACCCGCTGCATATTACTTTATTCCTTGTTTCTTACACCCTCCGCCTCCAATTTCTCGACTCATTATATCAAAAAAGATGAAAAGAATCGCAGCCAATAAAGCAAAGAAGAGAAACAAGGTTTATAACCCACACAATAAAATGCACACATTTTTCAGATATGGCCATCGCATAACAACTGAGTCCCACCAAATCGAAAACCTCTACTGATTATTTCCCTGCCCACCTCCCCTTTTTTTGCATACATCTATCATGTAGCAATGGTTATATGTCAGAGGATTCCGCATGGAATCTTTCAAAATTCCTGCCGAAGGAACTGACAAAAAAAAACAGGAATGCATGTATGTGTTTTTCGGATACTAGATGACAATTTGTGGATGTTTCTGTGTGTGGAACAAGTCGAAACCCATGTTACATTGCATAACACATTTTCAAAAAATCCTGAAAGAAAACCCATACGTCCTCCTCTATACGTGTCCCCCCCCCCCCTCCTTTCGTTTCTCATCTTAAAAATTTCCTCCGCAAGACTTCCTATGGGAAATCAAACATACCCCCTTCGAAATTCTCGACAAGGACTTTTTTGAAACGGTGACTCTTTATGATATGTGCAGCTGCGAAAACCCACTTCAAACTCCAAAACCTTTTTTTGTCTTCCTTTCCCACACATTTCCTAACTGACCAGAAAAACCCACTTCTCATCTCAATGCATGCATGCATGCAGGGAGAAAGAGAACGTCCATGCATCGTTCAAAAATATACACATTTCAGTCAGACATGCGGCGTTTTCCATTCATAACTAAATCGTTTCCCATTGCCCTACGCGTTCCTCTTTCTCCTTTAATCTTTTTCTTTTCCCAAGTTGATTAACCGAAACCAAAAAAAAAGTAACCATCCAAAGTATATAACCCAATCGCTCCCTGATAAATAGGCAATGCAAGCCGAAAACTCTTCTTTTACCCCTAAATTCACACTTAAAAAAAACAATTGAATGGGATGTTTGATTACAAACAAATGCATGTTTATGGAGTGTCCACCCCTCTTCCATTTTCGATCGATCACCACACTTATTTATTGCCTGGCCCCAAAAAGGAGCTGATGCGACATTCGATTGCAGTTTTTTTTCTTCTTTTTTTCTTTTTTTTTTTTCATAAACTTCGTTTTCACCAATGCCGGACCCCATGCTCTGTCTAAACATTTTTTCCTACGACCGTGAATAAGTTTTCGAGGGAAAAAAAAAAAAGCAAAACAAAACAAAAAACGATGAAATTTGCTCCATTGTTGCCGTGTATATCACTTATGCAAAGGAGCCCTAGATGAAAGGCGACCAAGTTCCCTCTTTTTTTTTTCCTCCATAACCCCCCCCCCCCTAGTTTTCCTAAAATAACTCAATTACGTTTTTCTTTTCTCCTTTTCTTTTTTCTCTTTAATTGCTTGTTTTTCCACCTTTCTCGATTTTTGTTTGTAATCATATAAAACGGAGGCATTGATATTTTCTTTTGTGAATTTATGTTCCCCACAATGACCTCCCTATGTAAACTATGAACATGTTTTGTTTTTTTCCCCCCTATTCACTAGCAAAATCAGTACAAAAGCAAAAAATCCACGACATGAAAGAAAACCAAAAAAAAAAACCCTCACCCCTGGAACATTAACAAGAACCAGAAACAGGACAGCAACAGATTTTCGATTTCTGGTTGCATGCCTGTTTCATCTTCCGTGTTTTTTTTCCCCTTCAATTTTTTTGATTACACCATAAAACCAGGGAGAGTTGATTTACATACGGAACTTGTTCTGTTCCCATCCCTCCCTAATTCTTTTCGGGGGGGAGGGGGGGGGGGGTCCATTTCTCTTCAGCCATTCACGACAGCATCAAGGGAGCGAATTCGTTTTACTTTTGTTTAATTGATTTATTAAGGATTGAACCATTCGCTTCCCCCCTTCTCTCGTTAATCACCAAAAAAAATTTATTCTCCTCCAAGTCATTGTTGGCCACCCCCTCCCCTCCAAAATGAAAAAAAAAAAAACGGTTCCTGCCGACATCTTCTCAATTTTTTTTTCATAGTTTTTTTTTCCCCTCCGAAACCGCCTTGCCACAAATTCTACTTGAATGACCATGTCGGCTTTTTTCTTTTTCTTTTAATTTTTTTTTTCTTTTTTTTTTCACACCCCTTTTTCTTGAACATTGGGACCCACAATTCTTAATCCTTTCTTCCTTTTTTTTTCCCAACCCCTTTTTTCCTGACGAACATTCTTCTCAACCCCTTGCTTGGCAACCACCAACCAAAAAACACCACCAAAAACAACATGAGAAATTCCATGAAAATATATATATGCAAGAAAATTCAAACCCCAGCGCGATATCCACATCAAAACCCATCTACTTTCTCTCAAGTACCAAATTAAGAAGAAAAAAAATCAATACATATGATTCTCTTTCCTAATAATGTCCCCTTTTTTTCCCCTTCAATTCTGTCTTTCATTTCTAGACATACACCCCCAACAACAACAACAAAAGAAGTGCCCGAAAAAACCGATATACACTCGATTTCTTTCCCTTTTTTTACCCCCCTTTTTTCAACGCTTTTTCTCTGCACCCTCTTGAATGTTGCCCAGCCCTTTGGATTTCGAGGAGCTGCTCACCGTCCTGAAAGAAGGGAAATGCAAAACTTGACCTCGCTGGTGAGCAGACCCCCTGGATTCCAGACCACCCCCCCTTCCCCCCATGGATTGCCCTCCTCCCTCGCCTTGTTGCTGAGGTCTGACTTTACTCACCCTCCTAGACACCGTTTTCCCCAGCTTGGCCGACCGAGTCTGCAACTGACGGATGCTCTTCGACATGGTTTTCACGATGGGGTGATTTTTCCCCTGTTCCTGTGCTTGCACCGCCGCTCTGGACACAGTTATCAAAGTGAATTTGTACAGCCTCCCGAGGAAGGTGTCCGGAACGCTCACTTGCAAGCAATGGAGCTTGGCTGCGAAAAACTTGTTCACTTGCTGGAATCCTCGAAACACGAAGAGCACCACCAGCCCGAAATTCAAAACCACCAGCAGCGAGCTCAGGAAAATCCTGGCGGCCTCCGAAGTGTTGGAATCGTTGAACACGATGCCCGAGTAAAACATGAAGATGGACACCACCAGGGAGGTGCCCTCCAGCATGTTCAGCATCTTGTATTTGTAGGGAAGAGCCACGAGGTGCAACACCAGCGAAACGATCAGAACCCCCAAAGCGAGGACACCCTGGAGGTTCGCCCCCAACGGATAAGCAAACACCACAATCCCTCCAACCAGAGCTTTTCGCATCATGGTGGCCACCTCCCAGTATACGAACTTCTCCTTGTAGTTCTGGAAGAAGAAGCCGTACGTGTTGAGGAACGCCTGGTCATTCAGCTTGTCGTTTTCCTTGTTCCAGAGCAGGAAAATGAACAAAAACAAGGGGATTCCGAAAGAAAACACAACCAATCCGGGGGCTCCCAGAATTCCGACCAACCGAGCATGACTGCCCTCGAAACACTTCAAAGAGGTGTCCTCCCCCCAATACCGCCCCTGAGCGATCGCGTATTGAGAATAAGGGAACCCCGATTCGTCCCCATCGGCGGCGTCGACCTCCACGCAGTTCAGGGTTCTCATCAACTCCTGAGTGACGAATTCGTATGCGAAAAAAAGCACCACCAGGAAAGAAATTATGGTCCTTGACTGGAAGTAGGCAATGGGCTCCCCACGTTTGCGATAGAGGTACAGCCAGTAGAGGAAGAAGAGCGCGACCATGATGAGCAGCAGAATCATGGGGAATGCTATGCGAATGATCAGAGCTCGGATCGACATGGGGATCGATGAATCGTGTTCAAGCACGCAATCCAGGGCCACCAGGGATGCCCCATTGGAGAAACCAGCAAGAATATCTGCAAGAAAACAATCAGCCCAGTTGTGCATAACAAAAACAACTTTTTTTTTTTTATCTTGGGTTTTCTCAGGAAAAATACATTTTGAGAGTGCCTGTTTTGGAAACAGAAAATGACCCTGCGGCTCCTCACCTTGGACAGCAAGCATTTTCTCGATGCCATTCGTCCAATCTGCGTTGATTGCAAGGGCCACACTGGTAACTTGAAGGAAATTGGTCGCGATCTGCAGAAATGACACAACGTCTTGGTTAGAATTACACCCCTATCTTCTTTCCCCTTGAGAGGCTATTAAGGTGAAATATCACAGGGTCAATGAATGAAATATATATTTTCTTTTCGCACATCATACCTTGACTGTTTCTGAGACATTTTCGGCTGCAATGATGTGGTCAACACTGGCATTGGCATTTTCCGACCAAATTTCGGCTGTCCGAGTGACGTCTCTGGTTTTATGGATGGAGACAACTTCGATGGACGTTTGATCTGGGACGGAGCCTCCGTTCGTGGTTTCCTTCTCAGCCCCATAAAAGACGGTCATAGGATTTATGGCACCCACTGGAAAGCAAAACCATAAGACAAAGCAATGAGCTATGCTCCATGTTTCTCATTCGTACAGCAAATGGACCACTGCAGACTTTCTCACCCTCATTGTACTTACCCAAGGGGGGAAAAAGGGAAAAGGATTACTTAAAGGTTGCCAACCCCTCCCTCTCCAAAAAATGTAAAAAAATAAAAATTAACCTAAAAAATAAACTGCTATTTGCTGTGGACTTGGTTTCTTTTTGCATTTTTCGTTTTTTGCTCAAAACCTACAATTCTTGCTCGGAGGCAATGGGGATATCGTTCGAGAAGCCGTGTTGATCTGTCTGGGTGTCGGCCTGGTTTTCTTTCTGGCCTTCCTTGCCACGATGGTCCGCATTTCGTTGAAATCCCGAATGGCAGAAAGTTCACTCCGTATGGTGAACCCCAGCAGGATCAGAGTCCAGAGGGCCACCAGAAAAATGAACAGAGCCGTCAGTCTTTTGCTCTTGTTGCATTTCACGCATTCTCCACCGGCGAAATGACCATACCCTAGAGAACATGATCCACAGAGCACCCCCATGTAACCCTGCGACAACGAGAAAGAAGGAGGGGGGGGGTTAGTCATAAGCGATCGACGAAAAGGAACATGTAACCCCCCGATTGCATAACACCAAATATGATTGGCTTTGGATTTTGGAATTTTTTTTTCCCTCAAATGCAACAATATGCAACGTCTGGGGCTCAGACGATCAGCTATATGAAAAAAAACCGCAATGCTCTTACTTGATAAAAAAATGCAGGGACATTTTGAAAATTAACTTATCCAGGGAGGAGGAGGGCATTTGATAACTGTGGTTCAAAAGGTCTTTGAGAAACATCGTGGGGGCAATGGAGCGCTTGAACGAAAAAACCACACTCACGTCGTTGCACTGTGGATAAGCATCATTCTTCACGGTGTCGTTCGAAGGGTCTAAATTTGGCCGGTCCAGATAAAACGACGACAGCAAATTGCTCCTCCCATCGAAAGCACACGCCTCCTCCGTCAAACACTCATGAATCAACGGAGAAAACGGGGTGGAATGCCACCACCCATCCACCGGCACAATCACAGGCCCCCCACTGCACATAGCCTTTTCATCGCACTGCTGACAGGGCACCATGGGGTCTAGCCCATAAAACCCGGTGGAGCAGTTGGTGCATATTTTCTTGTCGGTGACGTTGAATTCCCCCACCATGCATCCCCGGATCGAGAATTCTGTGGTGATCAGGGGGAGGCCTTCCGCTGCAAAGGTTAGGTTGTATGTGCCGGGGTCTGCTGTGACAGTGAGTGAATCGAATGTAACCACTCCACCAACTGCTGTGGAAACCAGCTGGCCCGCCACGTTTTCAGATCGGGCGGTTACCTTCATGACTGTTCGTAAAAAAAACACACAACGCACCAAGATGTGATCCCCCAGAATTCATATTTTTTGATAATGAAACAATGATATTTGTCAGCAAGGGGTTTCGAAAGGGAGGTTCGTGGAATGTGCAGTTGTTTTTTCGGCCCATACTCGAATCAGAAAGCCCAGCTGAGACGATTTCCCCGTACGCATCCATGATTTTGACTTTGATGGGTGGAAGCTTCGTCCCGCTCACATGATCCTCCACGAAATATGCCTTGCCATCATCTGCCCAAAATATTTCAATAAAAAAATCAAAAAAAAATCCCAAAAATTCCCCACAATTTTTTTTTCAAAAAAATACTTCTGTTTGAAAGAAATGTTTTAATTTTCTCAAATATACATCTACTTTTGTCTGGGTCGAGGTTCCACAATGTTGAGGGAGCGAAAAAGTTAGAATAAGAAAACTGTGCAACTTTTTTTTTTAATTAAATGAGTACCTTTCCCTGCACTGAGGTCGAGATGTGTGGCCCTAGATGCAACATCCATTCCGAAACCTCCCACCGAAACACTATTTCCCAAAAACCCTTTTTCGCTGACATCGCCCGACAGCAATCGAGACAATGGAACGAAATTGAACGGGGGCAGCTCCTTGTGCTGTCAATGCAAAACACGCAAACGGTATAAAAATGCAGAAAAAAAATTCCTTGTGTGACGGTTTGGGCATCTGGGGCCTGTAGTAGATTTTTAGGTAAAAGAGGGAGGGGGATTTCGGAAAAAAACGTTGAAAAAAAAAAAAGGCGAACAAAAAACAAGCAACCATCACATGGCGGAGTGGAACTGAAACAACCCATCAGAAAAATGCAAAGCATGTTTTTTCCCTTTTTCATTCACGCAATACTTGACCTTCAAGCCAGTTATTTTTTTTTCAACCAACGTGTTGTGTGTTGCTTTCAATCTTTATTTCTTCAACCCCCCCCCCCAAAAAAAAAAAAAAATGAAAATGACTCACCGAGCTGTCGTAGTGCACCGCATTGGAGTCTGTCATGAACATCGCCCCACCCGCCCCAGTGGCATCGTTCCCCGAAAAATTGCTGGCTCGAATCCCAAGCCCACGGCATGGTTTGCTGGAGAGCCCTGTGGTGGATTCAGGACAATGACCAAACCATTCCGAGTTCTTTTCTGTCGCGATGAACAGTGCACCTACAAAACAAAAGAAAAAAAAAACCCATTAGATTGCCAACTCCTCCAAAATTGCAACACAAAAAAGAAAGTTGAACAGCAGTACAAAACAAAAAATGACAGCACAGAGCAACATTGGGGAATCTCTTTCTTCCAGGGATATCCCCAATTTTCGATGAGGAAGAAAAAAAAAGTGAAATGAATTAACCCTCCCTCCCCCCCCCCAAAAAAAAAATTCTAGTCTTACCTCCAGTGTTGGCACTGTTGCTGTCGAACTTCACTTGTGCAACATCGGCGTTGACCCTGGCCCTCTCTGGCACTTGTGTCAAAACCAAACAGATAGCACCTCCCCCCCCTGGAAGGCAAGGATCGTCCCCGGTTGCCTCCAACAATGGACCACCCAGCGACTCTGAGATCAAATTTTCCTCAGCCTCCAGCAATTTTCGACGCTCTGAAGGAAAAAAAAAAGACCAAAATAAACAAAAAGTCGAGCGAAAAAAAAACTACCATCCAGTCCAAAATACCCAGGGGAGCAGGTGAAAGACGCAAACAGGAAAACAAGAAAAAAAAACCGATAGGTTTGTATAGGTTTTTTGATGCTAAAACCCCCAAGTGTGCAATTACTACTCCTTTGCATAGCAGCTGCCTCAACACAATACATCTGAAAACTAAAAAAATCTCTTGTGCATCGTTTGTTTGAAGTGGATATGTTGCTGTAAACCACAATGCCAAACCAACACTTCATCCAGTCAAGCAGACCAGTCTACTTCCTCACCATTGCCGGCTTCCTCCAAACTAGGCAAATCAAAATCCTCCTCCAGCTCATGGTAATCGACCAAAGCTTCATTTCCCACGAAATTCGCTTGCATCACATTCACATCGTTGTTGACTTGACTGATCGGTTTCAAATACATAGCTCCCCCAGCAGCAGCCCTGTTTCTGGTGAAAACATTCGTTGCACCATGGGAGGCCCGGATTTCCAAACACTCGATGCTGCTCATGAAAATGGCACCCCCCCGCACAGCAGAATTGTACGAATACTCGCAATCCTGGAAAGCAACCCTTCCGCTGGCCAGGGACTCCACCAGGTAAGCAGCCCCTCCGTTTCGTTTCGCCCGATTCCTGACAAACTTCACCGCCTGAGAATTCACTTGACCTGGGGGTAGTCCAACAAAGCAAAACCTTTAGCCACCCTTGCTGACTGTCCAGTTTTTTTCCTTGAGAAAACTCCAGATTTCTGTTCAAACGAAAAAATCAAGGCACCTCTCTCTGCAGACAGTGGAGCTAGACCTCAAAATGTGGCGGCGTTGACATGACATATCATTGTGATCTCAACTTTTTTCCAAGTCTGACATACCTGCTCCTAAGAAAAACCACCCTCCGCCATCTTCTGCTGTGTTGTTTTCGAATCGGCAGGCTCTGCTGTCATCGACCCCTTGAATGAAATAAGCCCCCGCTCCATTAGTCAGCATCAACCCACCCCCAGCCGCCGCTTTATTGTTGTACATCTTGACATCCATCATATTTACCTAACAAGGCAGAAAAACACACACACAAACATCCTCCAGTGCCTGAAAATGAATTTCCATATTTTTTCTGTTTTGAAAATTGCAACACAAAGCATCAAGGGTGTTCAAAACTGTCAAGAGATTTTTAAATTCAAATGATTTTTAACGAACGTAACGCCAGGCTTGCAAAAACACACCTGAATAGCGTTGCGAATGATTACTGCTCCTCCCCCCAGATAAGCTACGTTGCTTTCGAACACGCAACTCGTGATCGACGGTAAAGTCGTCAAGGGCGTCACCATGTGCAAGGCCCCTCCGTATGTCGCGGTGTTGTTTTCGAACAAGCTAGAGGTTATGGAGATCCGACTCGATTGATCGACGAACATGACGTACACTGCGCCTCCCAGCTCGAGGTTGGGACGGCGGGCTTCTTTTTGAGACGATCTGACGAAGTTGTTCTTGAAAAGGTTGTTTTCCAGGACGACGTCACTGTTGTCGGTTATAAAGACGGCGCCTCCTGCAGGGACGGCGGAGTTTCCGTCGAACACGGACTCCCGGATCACAACTTTGTCGAAGCCTGAGACGTAGATCCCTCCCCCAGAAGCCTGCCACACAAGCAACACAACATGTTTCGTACTCCTGTTTGCAAGGGGCGGGTTTCATTCGACCGTGATCAGGGTAAAGAAGCAGTCGACGTCGTAACGGCTGATCGTGGCAGTTTGCATTAATGACAGAAACTCGAGCAAGGTGCCAGAAACCGAAACATGAAACGCGGCGGCAGACAGATTTCTACATAACGCACCTGTGGAGCAGGGAAGCTGAGAAACTGTGACGTCTCCAAAGGCGACCCGACGCCCTGGAGTTGCAGCCCGCTCGAGTCCCCAACGCCGTCAATGTCTCTGTTGCCTGAAAAAAGGCAGCGCTCCACGACGAAAGACGTCGCGACAACGTCGGAAAGAAACGTGCTGGTCGAGATCCCAGCTCCCGAAATCCTCGCGACATTGTCGACGAAAGTCGAATCCCTTACTCGCAAGCTTGCGCCAGTTCTCACGTGGATCCCCGCCCCCAGCTGGGCAACGTTGCTTTCAAACGTGCACTTGTCTACCTTGACGTCGCACCCCGCCGAAATGCCGATCCCGCCGCCATCGTCCTTGAAACCTGGTTCTTCGTCGCGGTTTGCGACGAAATCGACACGAAGTATGCGGACTTCGAGGAAAGGGGTGTCCTTGAGGCTCTTTGGTTCGGCCCACGGGTCTTCAAACACCTCGTTGAAAATGCGCACGGCAGGTCCGTTGCAGTTCGTTATGATGCAATCTTTCAAAACAACACCGTCCGAGCTGCATCCCAACAAAAAGGAATGAGCAGTGTCCCTCCACCATTCATATTTCTCATGCAAATCATTTTTTCTTTTTTTTTTTTTTTTGGAGGGGAGGCGGAGGGGGGGGCGCAGGACATCCAACAGCTCCCATGTTTTCTTGTTCCTGTTTGTTCTTTTTTTTTTGGGGGGGGGGTGGGTTGAGAAAATCCAACAGGTCCCAAGAATTATATAATTATATATCTTGATGTGTCAAGGGTCAGCTTCAATCCATACAAGATAAGTCCATCAAAGCAACATTCTCGAGTTCAAACCATCTGCCCATCGATCACCATCCAGGACAAAAATTCTCTGATCATCAGCAAAATCAATTCTCTGCGTACCTGATCGTTATCCACCCTGGCTCCCCTTTACAATCGATCTTAGGTCGAACATCAGACTCCAGCTTTCCCTTAATGGTGATGGGTTTCTTGATTGTCAATGGTTTTCCCAGCCGGATGACCAGCGATGCAATGACGAAAGTCGTCCCACTCTTTGCATTCGCCACCAATTCCGGAAATTCCTTCTCGTTGGATTTTGTGATTGTGATGGTTGCTCCTTTTTCCCCTGACTGGAGCAATTCTCTAGTTTTGATACCTGCCAGGGTCATCATATCCAGAGCAAAAAAGTAAAAAAACCTCCCCAAGTCTGAGTAAGGATGCGTTTTTTGCTAACAGATTTTCTCCAAAAATATTGGGCATTCTACCACACATCTAGATTTCATTGGTGCGTTTAACCGAAGTCTAGATTTAAAACTTTATGGTCAGTGTGCCAAGTGATGTGGATCCATTCATTGTTGCTCAAGTGATAACAATTTTTTCTACACATTTTTTTTTTTTTAATATTTAATAAGATGAATGCAGGCTTGCGTAGCTTGCCTTGGCAATCGATCAATAAGACACTGTGGGCTCTATTTTGGGAAAGAGAAAAATTTGATGAGTAACGACATCATAATACCGAACTGTGGATCGACACTGTGAGAAGTGCGCCTTCACAAATCGACTTTTCGATCGAAAAACCAACAGACAGAAGCCATCAAATCGAATTCCAAAAGAAAACTTGCGAACTGCGCAGCGGCACGACGCAAAAAGAGCCGAAGCCGATCATGAAATCAAACATGAAACCACGCGAAAGTTTCGTAAGAAATATTGTCGGCGAGTCGACACACATACCTTTCTCTTGGATATCGCCAAGACCTCCGCACTTTCCAGAAATGATACATAACGCCGCAAACGACAACGCGAGAACAGCGCCCCTGCCCGATGGGGCTCCGCGGCGAGGGAATGACATGTGAAGGAATCACGACGTAATAAACCAAACCGGATAGGTAAACTCCTCGACGAGAGAAGCGTCCGAGCGCCTGAACGCTTTTCAAAGGGACGTCAGGCCGCCTCTGCAAGAAACATCCAAAACAGGATTCCCTCCGCCACGTTTCGGACCGCAGCCGTGAGAGGAGCAAGAAAAAAAGAAAGAAAAGGGTGAGGCCTGTTCGGAGTATTTCTCGCGGGCCTGGAAGAAAACCTATCCAGCAGTACAGGCCTGCGGGCCTGGTTTAATGCAAACCAGTGGGAAAGTGACATTGAGGTGGGCGCGCGTACTGTAGACCTCCTTTCTGTCCACGTCCCAACAAAAATGCGTAATCCATTACTCTCCCACGTGGTCTGCAGCAATTAAATTAATTACAGAATGAAATTGTATGCCCCCAAGTCAGACACGGGCTCCCAATTCTTTTTCTGTGCTGGATTCCTTGGATCAGAGGCAAGGATATGGCTTGTGTTGGCGTTTTATATTTGCGTTCTTGTAACGATACGTAGGCCAGAAGTCCAGTGGCACCGTCCAGAGAAATTTCAGTGTTCCAGTTTGTTCGTCCGCCCGCGGGCGTTTTCCGCACACCAAACCACCCATTAAACCTGTCAGCATCCACAAATCACTGTTCTTTCGGCTGAAAAATCGATTACCGCATCCTGACCCGATTCCCGCGAAGCCCCGCGCGCACTCTCGGGAGGATGGCTCGTTTCGATGATCGATCGGAGTCCAATATCTTCCAGAGGAGCCTTCGAGGTGCCGATTTCTGGCGGCGCGCTGTGGGCATTTACGCGGGTTTCAAGGTGGCGCAGGTCCGCGGGGCCGCTCTTCGCGCCACGGGGTGCAGCGACGCTGACGCTGAGCGGAAACTGTGGGGACCGCATCATAAATGGGCTGGTCGAGAGATGTACAACCTTTGCGTGGATCTGAGAGGATTCTATCTCAAGGTGCAATCGCCACGGTTTCGTTCGTCAATCACAGAAAGGATTCTTGATCGTAGTGGATTTTCGAAGCAAGCATTTTTCGTATTTCCAGCATCAAACCCCACATCATGTCAGCAGGTTTTCTTCACCTTGATTGAATGGAAGGGACACCATACTGTGTTTTACAAAATTAATTACGGAAAAACTAATTACACCTTGTCGAAAACCGTGATTAGCGTAACAATTTTTTCCGTAATTAATTTTGTAAAACACAGTATGATGCATAACATTGATTGCAACTGGGTTAAGATTGTGGATGGGCCTTAGGGGGGGGGGGACAGGGGAAATACTCTACTGTGGAGCAATATAAAATGCTTGTTGTTTGATCTACCTCTGATTCAGGCTGGTCAGTTTATCGGTGCCCGTGGAGATTTCGTCCCTGAGGCGATCTGCCTCCAGCTTTCGAAATTGCATGACCAGGTGTGCTAGCTCGGTTACACGAGTTGAGTTTCTCAAGAAAATTACCTGTTCTACTGATGACTAAGCATTCGGTTAATCTTGCCACGACAAGATACTGTTTTTTTGAATTGGAGATCCTAGCTCACCGGAACGAGTGAAAATCACTGACTTGTAATCAGAACATCCCCGAGTTTTTGCAAAAAGACGTTTGGGATCGTTTCATTTCCTTTTTGTTTTTTTGCTCCATTTTTTTTATTCTTCTATGGTCTCTAGTGCTTGGCTTAGGTGCCGCCAATGCCAGCGAAAAGAGCAGAAGCTGTATTGAAGAGGGAGTTTGGCATTTCAGACCTCGGAGAAGTTTTTGAAGACATCGATCTGGATGATCCTCTGGGATCGGCTTCAATCGCTCAGGTGCCCATATCCTAAGATCCCCCCCAAAAAAAATAATAATAAAATAATAATAAACAAATAATCATAAACAAATAAAATTAATAAACTGAAATGAGCAAGCAAATAAAAGGAAACCAAAAAAAACCAAAGTAACTGAACATAGTTTCGTTTTCATGTATTTTTACCGTTTGATCTTCTCTCGTATTGAGCCAACCTCAAACCTTTGTTGTTTCAATATGGGTATCCAGGATCGAATCTTTTTTTTTTGCCCCAGCAGAATTTTTGAATTTTTGTTCTGAAAGGCTGTTGATGTTGCTCGGTGGCAGGTTCACAAAGCTAGATTAAGGTCCCCTGTTTCAGGAGAAGCAAAGTCTTTAAAAAACTTCAAGGGAAAAGATCACAAAGACTATTGCATCCAAGAGGGGGAACAGGCATGGGACGTATGCAATCGACATGGCATCTGTCTGGATCAATTACGAAGCGTTAACAAAGGTAGTATCAAAAAGATCCGGGGGGGTGGGGTGGGGAAGGCAATGCCAAAATGAGAAGAACTAGTGAAGCTCGATTTCTTGATGAAGAAACGGAGAGGGTTTGAATAATGTGTGGAAATGATGTTTTTGCTCAGGTGTGGATTTGAACAGATTAACCATCGGGCAAGTTATTCGGCTGCCGATCGCTGAGACTTTCAGAGGAGGCGACGAGAAAGCTGGTGAGTTTGCCATCCCCTAAATATCGCCTGTCCGAAAGATGCTGGGATCTTTCCACATGTTTTGAGTGTAAATCGAGAGTATTTGGTCTGGATTGTGAAGCTTCGCTGGAAAAACCACATATCACTAATCCTTTCCGATTTGTTGTCTGCTCCTCTTTTTCTCCGAAGATGCAAGCTGGGCATCCAGAGCAGCAGCCAGGGCGATGTCGAGCAAGGATCGACCGAAGGATGGGGCTGTGGCTGTGAAAGTCCAATATCCGGATGCTCTGAAAATCATGAAGCAAGATTTACGGAACGTCCGCTCGTGGGCTGCGTTTCTGTCCAAAACCGAAATCAAATTTGACATGGTTTCGGCTGTGGATGAGCTCGAAAGACAAATTGAACTGGAGTTCGATTTCACACGGTGAGTGTCCGTTCAACCCTGACAAACCGTCCGTTGCTTCTGAGAAGAAATTTGAGATTTCAAACTTTAGGTTTGTTCAGTCTAGCACATGTGGAATGATGTGGCCACTGCTTGGACATTGCTTATGATGCACTGGTTGCTGGCTGCAAGTTTCACAGTTAAAATGTGGCTGCTTGGTGAACAGGGAGGCCAGAGTGATGGACTCGATCGCCAACAGTCTCCAGAACATCAGCGATCGAGTGAGCGTGCCTCGCAGCATTCCTGGATTAGTCACCCCCCGAGTCCTGGTCATGCGATTCATGGAGGGGGTTCCATTGCGTGAACTGGGGTCGAGGACCCAAAAGCTGTCCGCTCGAAAGAAAAGAATCGCCAAAGAGAGAGTTTTGTCGCGAATTTCGGAGGCGTACGGGAGGATGATCCTTGGGGATGGCTTGTTTCAAGCGGATGGGCATCCCGGAAATATTCTGGTCCAAGAGGGCGCTAAAATCGCATTGCTGGATTATGGGCAATCTAAGCACTTGAATGAAGCTGATCGAATGTCCCTGGCTAAACTCATTGTCGCCTTGAATGGGTGGGTTGAAGAAAGGACTTGACAAAAAAGAGATGGAAAATCATCAGGGATGTCTCGAATGGTCCTCTTGATTTCCTAATTTTCTTGCCTTTAAGCATAAACATACAAAAAGAATGAAATATATTTGCAAACAATAGAATCTTCTGGAGTTGTTTTCTTAAAATATCTTAAAAAATATTGTGTTTTCCAGGACTGACAGGGAGGCCATCTCCAAAGCTTTGGATGCTCTGGGCATCGTGACAGAAACAGACAACACTGATGTCCGGAGAAAAATGGCGATAGGGATGTTCGACACTAAAGGACACGTGGATCCTTTCGACAAGAATAGCCCGATCAAGCAGAGCGCCATCTCCAAATTTCCACCTGATTTTTTCTTGGTTTTGAGAGTCGTGCAGCTGATTCGAGGATTGAAAGAGGGCATGGGGGTGGATGAGTTCAGCAGTGCGAAACAATGGAAGCCCTATGCTGAACGAACATTGAGAGATTTGGGGTCTTGACTGGATCCCAATTCTTGGTGGGGATTTCTTGCGTCTTCTTTGTTCACGGTTTTTTTGAATGCGTTGTTGGAGGTGTTTGGGTGTTTCTGAGGAGTACCTTGCAGAGTTTTGGGTTTTTTTTTCCCTCAAATTTATTTGTTCTTTCAATTTTTGTGCATGCAATGTGGATGGATCTGTGGCATTTGCTCAAAGCAGCTCCATCTCGAGCCCTCTCCATTCAATATCTTTCCACGGATGGAGCAATCCTTAGAAACGTTTGCTGCTAATCTACAATATCTACTTGATGAACTTTTCCAACGAAAAGAATTTGAAAACATCTCCTTTTTTTTGCATCAGTGGAAATGAGGCCAGGGCACAAAGTCTTGTCACCATTTAGAGCGAGCTGAGAGATGCACAATTTCTTTAGTTTGGTGGTGAAGTGAATGGAGGGCAGTGTATTTTTTGTTTTGCCCTTTTGGCCCATTGTGGCCCCGAAAAAAACCTGTCTGGCACAATCCCGGGCCACAAAAGGGCCAAAACTTTTTTTTTCCTGACAAATTTTGGGTCACAAAAGGGCCACATCCACCCAACCAGTGAAAAAAATGGGCCGCAACCAACAACGAAATCAGAACTCAAAATCAACACAGAAAATGGCTTCTCAATGCAGAATGTGGTGATACGACCCCAACATTCTGACAAAAGATCCTTTCAAGACTGTTTTTCGTTTGTGTTTTTATTCTTAGATTGAAGGAAGGGCTTTTTTTGTTCCTTTACTTTCATGGGGGCTCTATGTGGTTGCTTGTGTGGGGCTCAGAAAGTGAAACCCAGTGGCGAATCGTTCCAAAGGAGTGGAAAGAGTTTAAAGACTTTTCTGACAATGCAACTTGATTAACCGAGATTGGGGCCACAAACTATTTTTTTCATGAAAATTGTGGCTGCAAAAGGGCCACAACAAGATAAAATGGTCAAATTTGTGACCACAAAAGGGCCAGCAGAATTGGAAAAATATTCACTGGTGGAGGGTCATCTCTTTCATTTGTTTCTCAATGTCTCTTGAATTGTCTGTCGAGGATCGAATGGAAATATTGTTTCAACTGAAAGAGAACTTTATTGGGGATGGTCTTTTCCAGGAGGTCGTAGTATACTTCTACACATGTATATAATGAATTAATGTTTAATTTACATTAGGCAAACTTCCCCAACGAAGGCCGTCCACAACGAGGTGATTTAGCCCATCCCTTGGTAAAAACCCAGCGCAATATAGTAAGCTCTAGAAAACCCTCCACAGTTGCATCTAAAAATATAGTGAACCTAGTAAAAACCTCTTGTGAAAGTGCCTAGCACCTTGGAAACGAAAATCTGAATAAAATTCCTTGTTCAAAAACGTTGCGAAAGTACGGGGGAGCCTCGGGGCCCACTGTTCCCATTTACACAAACCACGTTGTTTTCGAAAAAACCCTCTGCGAAAAAACCACTGGATAGAAATAAATAAAGAAAGCCACCACTGTCGCTCAAGAATTGAATAAAGTGCCTTAGGGGTCAACTGACCCATTAAATCCAAATAGAAAGAAACCAGAAGTGAAAAAAACTCTAGCTCAAACTACAAAACTCCTAAGAAAAGAAAGCATCCATTGAGGCCAAACATATATATATATATATATATTATATATAAATTTTTGAAGCAGAGTTGTCAAAGTGGCGACACTTTGAGAGTTCAAACAGAACGGTTTGTTCACAGATGCATCAATAGGTAACCAAAAGTCAGAAAACCAACCTATACATTGCACGGCAGCGGTCAGAACTGATCTTTTTTCAATTAAATGTAAACAACACCTAAACCTGCCATTTAAGAGAACCACTCCAGGCTTGACGAGATACTAAGTCACAAATTTTTTGTTTCAAAATTGTGTGTGTCTTACAACAGACCTAGTATCCTAGACAATAACGCCAAAAAAGCGGGAATCTCCACTGAAGACCCCTTTTGAAGCAGGGAGGTTCATGATTGTGCGAGACCACTTTGAAAAACTTAAGAGAATAAGGGATCAACAAGCAGACCAAGGTCGAGTATTAGAAACGAGCTTAAAAACTGCGATCAGTAGCTTTGTTAGGCATCCCATCGACCTCAAAATGGTGGATATTATGTTTGTTTGTTTCTTTGTTTGTTTGTCAAAATGGTGGGTAGGTGGAGGTGGGCTCACATATTGGCGTCTTGTTTTGGTACCAACGTTCTTTTTTCACTTGAAAAAAGGGCCATAGATGCTCATTTTCATCCACGTCACACTTTGAAACTGCCAGCAAGCCAAGAAACATAAGATCAAGCATGGTAGTGGTGGAGAGAGACTCCAGATGTGCATACATATAAGGTCCACGACAAGGCACTATACACACCCCTTCTTATGTGCAAATAGACCGACAATAGAGCCCCATACGATCGTTGAACTCGGCTACTGAAAAATTGGCAGAAGGGCAGAAAATCTTTTTCGGCTGGAGGGATTAGTGGGAAAATTTTTGGCAAGGGACTTGCTCAAGTTGGAATGTACTACAGTGAAGTTGGGATATCATGGAAGAGGGAGGCATTATTGGTTTAGAGGTATGTGAACTAGGTAACCTTGTGCTGTTGGATAATGAAAGTATTAACAATACAAATATGGTCTTGGTGCCTGAACTTCTTTCTTGTATCTTTCATAAAAGCTGAACTAAAAAGTGATCTTGATAGAGGCATTGGCCCACACGTTGGCAGTGAAAAGTAAAAGTGGAAAGGCACTGTCGCAGGTGCTATTTTCGCTGCACCACTCATCAAAGGCATTCTTGAAGTCACTGGAGGACTCAGTCACAGCCTGATGGAACCCAAGGTTCAAAATTTCTCTTTTCCATGGAGTGAATTGTGGTTGGATCTCCAGATGAAACATGCAGAAAGCACATACAATATGGAGGAAAGACATCTGGCTGTGGGTATCATCCCATGCATTTGGTGGGCGATTCGAACCTGAGAGTTGAAATGCTTTTGCTTGACGCATGACCATTCCACTTGTATTTCCTCCCATTACCAACCATCCTCGATCCCAAGGTGTTAAGGGCGGCTTTGGAAGGGACAGTGCCTGCAACGTGGCGATTGTGATGTGGCGCTCAGGGTCTTCATTGATGGAACATCTGCAACCTCCAGTGCAGCACCCACAATAACCCTCTTCTCCGCGCTGGTTTAAAAAAAAAAAAAAAAAGAAAGACTGTTTTTCGTCTGCTCTTTGAAATTCTCTGGATCCTCCTTTTTGCCGCACCTCGGTCGCCGAAAGAGTGGGCTCGACGGCTCCTGAAGTCGTGATCGACAAGGTGGCGGCGTTTCCGATCGCCCAGCAGGCAATGTCCACAAATCGATTCGATTCGATCGCTGCTGCTGGTAATGACCTCCTCCAAACCTGCTCCACTCCCTACCTGTGGGCATCCCAAAGAAGCGGCCTTGTCTCTGGTGGTGAACCAGTGGTGTTCTCAATGAAACCCTTCGAATGCTCAGGGCACCTTGGTCTACCTCGTCGAGCATGGATGCTCAACTTTGCAGTTTGGGCATTATGGTGAAGAAGAGGGCTGATTTTGTTTTGAAAAATTTGACCATGGTGGAGGTGATTGCATTTTTATTTGAAAAAGGGAAAGTGATGAAGAAAAAAATAGAACAGTTGGACAGTGGGACTTCACAAAGGAGTGAAGGTGATTGGAAAAAAAATAATCATCTTGGGGGATGAAAGGAGTGAAAAGGGGAGGTTTTATGGGGATGGAAACTGAACTTTTAGAAAGAGTGAGAGGAGAGTTGCTAATGGGTGTTTCTAGGAAATGAGACTGTAAGTCTGGTTGCAGAGAGGTTGTGTTTTTTGGGAGGGCCAGATTTTTCATGGGTTGTATTTGAATCGAGTCTTCTCTTTGGGTTGTTATTTTCAAAGTGGAATTGTGGTGATTAGTAATATCATTCGAATCATGTAAGACAGACGCTCGTCGCCGCGCAGCGATTCGTCGTCCACGAGGGCTAAAATTCAATCTCGGCCAGAGATAGGACTTTCCGGTTACGGTACCGTAAACCGTACCGTAACCCCACTCCGGTCACTTACGGTTACGGTAGTTACGGTCCGGACCGGAGTGGTTTTCGTGCTCGGAACCGGACCACCGTACCACTCCGTACTGCTCCGGTACCGGACCGTACCGACCGTAACCACCGTACCAACCGTAAACCGTAAATAGTAACCCCCGCAGGGTCCCGAGAACCCAAAGGAACCCAAGGGGATTCGAACCCACGACCTTACAGACTACAGCCTAACGCTTTAGCACTGAACCACACTACTTCACGATGATTTAGGGGCTACCGTAGCTATACCGTACCTGTTCCGTACCGTAAAAACAACATATTACTCCGGTTACGGTACGGAGTTACGGCCGTAATACGGAACCGTAAACCGACCGTAACCGGACCGGACCGTAGCCGGACCAAAAATTTGGCCCAAGTCCTATCTCTGATCTCGGCTTACGGGGATCAAGATCAAATCGGATGATCGGATGATCCGTGTGCGCTAGGAAATCGCATCATCCCGCATGGTTCCGCAAAAAACCGAAAACGTCAGGAGGAAAAAGATAACATCTCACAAATCAAGCCACCCGTTCTCACTAATCATGGTCAATCAACTTTCCGATACGAGCGCTTGAATCGATCTTGCCAGGTCCTTGCGTTACGTAGCTCGCTCCTCTTTCTGGGTGTAAAGAGTCGACGGGAGTTCGAACCCGGCAAGTTAAAGGACCGACCCCCCGAGTACCTTGCACTCCCGCTTCGGCGGCCATAGTGAGCCCATTGGAAAAAGGCGAGAGGCTATAATCACCGTGAAACCGGTTAGCCGTCAAAAAGTTTCCGGGCGAATGATCGATAATTGGGGATAGGAAATGCGGGGTCCATCCAAACGTCTCGGCCCTTCGGAGGGGCACCCTTGTGGTGTGGTGGTTCGAAACCACCTCGGGATAATTTGCGAACTTCGTTTCGTTTTTTTTTCGTTTCCTTTTGTTTTCGTTTCCTTTTTTTTCCGTTTCAAGGTTTGTGGAAAACTTTTCTTTCGCGCGTATTATTTCCTTCAAGGAATTTTGTTCCCGCCGCTCGCTGGCGCAAGCATTAATTGTGATTGCGCTTACAGCAACCCCTTCGAACAACTTCAAGTTTTGAGCTGGGGTGGACGGTTTTCCTGGTGCTTTCGGGGGATGATGCGATTCGGTTTTGTTTTCTCCTTCCGCGAGCAAAGCTCTGCTGAGAAATGTTGCAGCGGCTCCGAAGAGGAGGGGACCTGGTCGAAAAAGATCTGCAGGACGGCGAGATGATCTACAGGGCCGCTGGGGTTCCGCCGACCAGAGATAGGACTTTCCGGTTACGGTACCGTAAACCGTACCGTAACCCCACTCCGGTCACTTACGGTTACGGTAGTTACGGTCCGGACCGGAGTGGTTTTCGTGCTCGGAACCGGACCACCGTACCACTCCGTACTGCTCCGGTACCGGACCGTACCGACCGTAACCACCGTACCAACCGTAAACCGTAAATAGTAACCCCCGCAGGGTCCCGAGAACCCAAAGGAACCCAAGGGGATTCGAACCCACGACCTTACAGACTACAGCCTAACGCTTTAGCACTGAACCACACTACTTCACGATGATTTAGGGGCTACCGTAGCTATACCGTACCTGTTCCGTACCGTAAAAACAACATATTACTCCGGTTACGGTACGGAGTTACGGCCGTAATACGGAACCGTAAACCGACCGTAACCGGACCGGACCGTAGCCGGACCAAAAATTTGGCCCAAGTCCTATCTCTGATCTCGGCTTACGGGGATCAAGATCAAATCGGATGATCGGATGATCCGTGTGCGCTAGGAAATCGCATCATCCCGCATGGTTCCGCAAAAAACCGAAAACGTCAGGAGGAAAAAGATAACATCTCACAAATCAAGCCACCCGTTCTCACTAATCATGGTCAATCAACTTTCCGATACGAGCGCTTGAATCGATCTTGCCAGGTCCTTGCGTTACGTAGCTCGCTCCTCTTTCTGGGTGTAAAGAGTCGACGGGAGTTCGAACCCGGCAAGTTAAAGGACCGACCCCCCGAGTACCTTGCACTCCCGCTTCGGCGGCCATAGTGAGCCCATTGGAAAAAGGCGAGAGGCTATAATCACCGTGAAACCGGTTAGCCGTCAAAAAGTTTCCGGGCGAATGATCGATAATTGGGGATAGGAAATGCGGGGTCCATCCAAACGTCTCGGCCCTTCGGAGGGGCACCCTTGTGGTGTGGTGGTTCGAAACCACCTCGGGATAATTTGCGAACTTCGTTTCGTTTTTTTTTCGTTTCCTTTTGTTTTCGTTTCCTTTTTTTTCCGTTTCAAGGTTTGTGGAAAACTTTTCTTTCGCGCGTATTATTTCCTTCAAGGAATTTTGTTCCCGCCGCTCGCTGGCGCAAGCATTAATTGTGATTGCGCTTACAGCAACCCCTTCGAACAACTTCAAGTTTTGAGCTGGGGTGGACGGTTTTCCTGGTGCTTTCGGGGGATGATGCGATTCGGTTTTGTTTTCTCCTTCCGCGAGCAAAGCTCTGCTGAGAAATGTTGCAGCGGCTCCGAAGAGGAGGGGACCTGGTCGAAAAAGATCTGCAGGACGGCGAGATGATCTACAGGGCCGCTGGGGTTCCGCCGACCAGAGATAGGACTTTCCGGTTACGGTACCGTAAACCGTACCGTAACCCCACTCCGGTCACTTACGGTTACGGTAGTTACGGTCCGGACCGGAGTGGTTTTCGTGCTCGGAACCGGACCACCGTACCACTCCGTACTGCTCCGGTACCAGACCGTACCGACCGTAACCACCGTAAACCGTAAATAGTAACCCCCGCAGGGTCCCGAGAACCCAAAGGAACCCAAGGGGATTCGAACCCACGACCTTACAGACTACAGCCTAACGCTTTAGCACTGAACCACACTACTTCACGATGATTTAGGGGCTACCGTAGCTATACCGTACCTGTTCCGTACCGTAAAAACAACATATTACTCCGGTTACGGTACGGAGTTACGGCCGTAATACGGAACCGTAAACCGACCGTAACCGGACCGGACCGTAGCCGGACCAAAAATTTGGCCCAAGTCCTATCTCTGCCGCCGACCGATCCTACACCGACGCAGCAAGTAATAGGAGTGTACGGGAGGCCCAGCGCGAAGATGACGGCTATCGTTTTTTCGTGGTGTGTCATCCCTTCCTGCAAGAGGTCCGCCAGAAACTGAACCCCTCTCGCCGCCCCATTGCCAGACACCGAAAACCAGCATCGCTCAGGAAGACAACGTCGAAACGCTGTCTCTGCTTTCCATGGAACTGCGAACTAAAAAACTGCGACTGTGTTGGGCTTCTGGGCCACCTTCTCCTCTGCAAACATCCAAAGTGAAAGAGTTGTCCTTTGGAAAAGCCACTTCCTTGGGAGCTTCCTTGGGAGCAGCTTGTCTTTCACAACATATAGCAAAAAGAAAGAAAAAGGGAAGGGGGGAAGGAGGGGTCAGGACATTATACACAAATAGTGCACATGTGCATTTTATATTTTGCAGATGCGATGGCTTATGTTTCTCGACTTTCTTTTTTCTGTACATATAATAATGTCTGGCACCACAAGCATCTGATGAAAGCCATCAAAAACACGTCCCTGAAAACCACAATATCTACACCTCTTGAACAAAAAAAAGAACAGTTATGAAATATCAATCGTTCCTGTTGTCAAAATCGTTGCTGAACATGTGTGAGTGGATCTGTTCTTCGGCCTATCATATTTGCACGTCAACTCTTTTGTGCCAAGATTGAAACATCGATTCAACCAGGCTGCGATTCGCTTTTTTTTTTTCTTCCACAGGAGTGTCCCGCATATCAATCAAATATTAATATTACATGTGCAAGCAGAAGCCCAGGATACGAGCGAAAGTTCAACAAGGTGGTGATGTATGTTATCACCAAAGTAGCCACACTGAAAAAGCGAGGCAAAAAATCATCCAAAAAAAAAGTATGACTACCTATGTTCAGTACCACCAGCATCTGATGCAAGTGATCCGAACCTCTCCCAAAAAACGCCCCTATCTATCCCCTCTTCAACAAAATGTACACTTTTTGAAAAAAAATGTTGCAGAATGTGTGTGTGTCAAAACGGTGGCTCAAAAAATACCCGAAGACCCAACCCGAAGACCCATCACACGACGAAGGACATTCAGCGCTGATGAAATCTGTCCAACATTTCAACCTTCCAGAAGTGCTTTCAGGCGATCTTTCTCTCCTTTTCCGCATTTCCCTTTTCCACATGGTGCCACAACATCGAGGCAATCACAAATCACATCCACAGGCTTGAACCCGAAGACGTTCTCAATATCAACATCAGCACCAGCGTCAAGCAAAACTTCAATGGCTTCATCATTCCCATAAAAGGCTGCATAGCCTACAGCCGTGATTCCAGCTGTATTTTGAGCATCTTTTTCGCCTCCGTTGTCCAAAATCAGCTGAACCAGCATTTGTCCTCCAAAATGAGCAGCACTCATCA
Organism: Bryopsis sp. KO-2023; assembly: GCA_030272585.1. Classification (NCBI taxonomy): domain Eukaryota; kingdom Viridiplantae; phylum Chlorophyta; class Ulvophyceae; order Bryopsidales; family Bryopsidaceae; genus Bryopsis; species Bryopsis sp. KO-2023. The sequence continues at coordinate 2,138,526 of BSYQ01000004.1, read as the reverse complement.
ACACCGTGTCCCCTCTACTGTCCTTGGCATTCACATCCGCACCTGATGACATAGCCAATGACGACTCGCTGAGTACTGCAATGTACTGCACTGTACTGCATTGTAATGTAATGTAATGTAATGTACTATATTGTACTGTCCTGTGATATGCCAATGTGACCGTGAAACATACATTTCTTTGTATGGGGTTTGCCCGGAGTGCTGCCGAAACTACTATGATATGCAAAACTGGCAGTCCACCTCAGATAATTTGGTACTCAAAAGGATCATGTTTGAGACAACCAAGCTTTGTGTATCCCAAATTCCCATTGGTCAAAATACCCTAATTCTTTTTCCTCAACGGCACCTGATTCCATTAGAAACTCAGCCACCTCTAAGTGGACATTGAACGTCGCCATTAGCAAAGGGGTGAATCCATCGTCAGTTTTCAAATCCACAGTTGCACCTGAAACAAGGAGTGGCAACATATCAAATTAGTATCACCGATTCATGGGAAGGGATTAGAAAGTGCTAACAATGCAGCAGCGGGAGCTCATCATTAAATATTTTCTGACCTCAGCATTTTCCCACCTTATCATAGGTATTTTACCCTGGAAAAAAGCGTCACATGGTGAATTCAAACTGGGCTGTTTGTTTCCATATCGGGGGTGTATAACAGTGTTTTGTTTTGTTTTACAGGAGGATTGTGCAGTGAATTTTCAGAAAAAAACAGCATGGGTGCCAGCATTTCGATACATTGTGGATTCAACAGGTCTGTTCTAATCCAACAATGCTATCTTCCCCACAAAACCCCGCATCCCCCCCCCTTTGCACAAAAAAAACCGCTTGGTTGCCAATCTTTTTTTCGTTTTCTTTCAAGAAAAACTGCAGCAAGGAAACACACACACATCCAGAGTTTCTGCACTAAGGTTTCAGATGTATTAAATTGAATCCAAAAAAAAAATGATGTAAGCAAATGGAGCTTCACTGCTACACACATCACCTGCTTTTACCAAAACCTTGACAACCTCCAAATGGTCTTTTTGTACAGCAGAATGCAATGCAGCTCCGCCGGCCCTATTCTGTGCATCGATTTCGGCCCCTGCATCACGCAAACGGTTTGAATTTTTTATTTATATATATAATTTCTTTAATATCTGTTTTGACAAGTACAAGACAAAGCTTAATCTATTTTCTGAACGGCGGTAATATAAGTTGCGCCATCTGCTTTCAGAGGAGTTTCCTCCATTCCAAAAAAAAAAAGGGTCAAACTGGAGATCAGAATGAATGGCCGGATTGAGCAACAAAACAAAATGCACTTCTCCCTAGTCCATTTCATTCGTCGAAATATATATGTATATACTCGGCCCCTGCAGCGATTCTTGAAGCAAGAATTGCAACACGTTTCTGTAGTTTTTGCCCCCAGTTGATGCCAGGATAAACTATATGAATGGTTGGCCTTGTTTCGAAATTGGCGGCTTGATTTCCTTCGAAACTGGCCGGGGGGACAACATCAAAAATGTACGATTTGTTCTGAGAGTGCATCGAGCAGGCCGACTGATCACCTGCTTCGAGCAAAATTTCAACAACATCCACATGCCCCTCCTCGGCAGCAGCATGTAGAGGAGTAAACTTCCTATCAAGATGTGTGGAGGACACATCGGCCCCTTTTGCAATCAGCTCCTACACATCCATAAGCACTGCTTGGTTGCCTTTTGATCATCTTTTTAAGGAAGTGGGAGTTTTTTCGTTTGGCTTGAATACGACAGCAACAGTCAAAAAGCCCAACCTTGACTTTGGTGGATTCCCCAGCGGCAGCAGCAGTGAACAACTCTTTGTTCAGTGTGGTGAGACTCTTCTTGCGTGGCATCTGCTCAAAAACAACAGATGAAAAATCTTAGCCGCCAAGAAATGGCTTGCAATTGTGCCCTGTGGCAGAAGAGGAACTGGAGCTGGAAGCTGGGACTGTTAATTCATTTTTCTGTACAAAAACAGCCCCAGCGCTGGGAACCCCATTGCTGCACAGCTTCTCTTTCTTGGAGGATGTACACAAACCACCACGAACGCCATTCGAGAGGCCCATGCTCACCGACTTCAGTGGTGGAATTTTGTTGGTGGGGGAAGTTGCCATTTTTTCATCGATCCATTGGCGAAAGCTGCTGACTCTGGTATACACGTCAGGTTTCGTTGCATCGCAGAACTCCGTCCCAAAAGATACAATGCCAACCAACAGATCGAGGTCTGGATTCCCATCAATGATGCTGTCCCCCCCTTTGGTGTCACCTATCAGCAGGGGACCTCCAGAATCGCCTAGAGAATTTCAAAACAGTCGATAAGTTCTCAGGAAAAGAGAACCCAGTCAGACAAGAGCTTCAGACTTGTAGCACCAACGACTGGGCAAGCATGCGTTTGAGAAAACTCAAAAAATATCTTGGAATGTGGGGGCTCTGAGAATCCTTGTCACCAAGGATGTTTTCGGGGCTACCATAACAGCACTTCGATGGAAAAAAACAAGCACTTGTTAAATCGAGGCCAAAAATCCTTAAAACGAATTCCTAAAAATCATGGATCTGACGACCAATAAAAGTAAATATTGGTCCGAAATGTTTGATTTTTATTATGTACCTACCATACAAACTAACGGTTCAAAAGAAAAAAGGCAAAAAATTGTTTGAATAAGATCTGACACAATTCTCCTGTTTGGATTGCATATTTCCCAAGTTCGACGAATTACCCCTGCATACTGCTTGGGTGGGGTAGTGTGCACAAAGCATACTGTCTTGGAGAATAGGCCACAGCTTTTCACAATTTTGGTTGCTGACATATTCCAATTGGTCCGAAAATTGAAGCACCGGGGGAAAAGGGCCACGCGTGCTGGTTCTTCCCCACCCTGCTGCGACCAGCTTTTGACCAGATCCAAGCAGTTGCTCGCTTTGGGCAAACTCTACTGGTTTCTTTGTGGTGGAGGGCTTCTTGAGCCGTATCAGCGCAATATCAAAACCACCCTCTGCGTTTCCTTTGTAATTCTCATGAATGATGACCTCCACTGCGATTGTGACCTGCAAATGCACCATGTAATCGTAAAGCGGTGCTTTGAATGAGGACTCCAGCCCGTATCTGCTTTCCTTGTGCATTGTGCTTACCAGGGCTATCACAATCGGAAAGTGCCATGCAGAAATTCAAGCAGAAACCCACGATGCCCCTCAAGTCCTCGTGAAAATGCACGATTTCGGAAACTTGGAGTACCTCTGCAAATATGTCATCATCGATTCCATGGGCACCCACATACACAACCGGTGTTGGCCCGGCAGAGTCTTCCCCAACTACACAGTGGGCTGCAGTCAGGACCCACTCAGGGGCGATCAATGTCCCTCCACATCGATGAGAACGAGAGCCCACAGTTCTCAAAGAACATGCATATGGAAACCTCCGTTCGGGAGCAGGTTCACCCCCCTGCACACACATCAATGCTGAGCTTCACATCCTTGTTTTATTCACCAACACCCTTGATCAAAACCAGAACCAGCAAGGACCTCGGGAGCTGATATGAGACGTGGGTTTTCGAAGTCGGATTCACTTATCTGAATGATATATTTTTTTTGTGGATATGATGATAACCTCATCCCCATCTTTGATTTCTACCCACAACGATGAGTGGCACTTGAAGCAGCTTCCGATGCGAAGGAGCGATCGACGTCCCGTCATCCTGAATGTCAGACACAAGAACGCACGTGAATCCCAGTCAGAAATTGGGAGAAAAGTAACGCATGGATATGCACGACCCACACCTCCCGATCGCCGCCACGCGGAAACCCTGCAAATCCAAGCAACACGGTAAACGACAGATCCAAATGAAGAATGGGTTTTATCCGGAGAAACCCAGTCTATAGACTAGTAGAGGAGGAACACGTCCGAATTTGGTCCGACCCCACCTATCGCCCGACCACACATCACTTTCTGTGTGGAAACGCAGCAGAGCGCCCATAGTATGAAGAAGACGAGCATGGGAACCAGGTTCGACGGGGCTTTCGACTTGACGAGAAGAAGGTTCCGATCGCGACAGGTTTAGGAGAGTCGGAGTGCCACCCGTTCTCGTCAGTGCGTTCCGTGCAAGCATATGGTTATATAGAACAGTATACCCCGCTTCTTGTGCATAATCGAGGAGCCCAGTCCTGCTAGGTGCCTGGATGTACCAGGAACGACGCTTTTTCCAAACAGTCATAAGCCCCGACGGCCATGGGCAGGGATCTGACGGACATGTGTTGCAGACTGTGAAACACTCCACGTCAGGCATAATGAATTACTGTTTGGCACGCCAACCGTTGTTTCTTGCAGTGGCTGCGCGCTGTGCAAGCGAAGGGTCCGGGATGGCTTATGACTGTTTGGAGAACAGCCTTGTCCACAACACCGGCGTCGTTCGTGGCATGTTTGTTTTCCGTGGGTTTCAAGCGCCTATCAGGACTGGGGTTGTCTGGACAGATCTGGCAAACACAACGAGCGTGACGGACACCATATGCTTGCAAGGATAGGACGAACAGTGGCAACTCGACCTCGTTGAACCTTTTCGCGGGGTCCTTTTCGCAAGATCCAGATTGAGTTTCGCCCAGCCCGCGTCCTATGGCGCTGTTCCTGATACTGTGGGCGCTTTGCTGCGTTTCAACGCAAAAAGTTCCTTGTGTTCGCGCGACAGGTGGGGCGGTTCAGACTTGACATTTGACGCTCTCCCCCTTCCCCCCCGTTGAAGCTTATTCGCCTGATGGATATGTGATGTCGAATCTGTTGGCTTGCAGGACTCGCCCCTGGCGGCGACCGAGAGGTGTGTCCTCGTGTTCCACATGCATGTTTTTTTTAAAGAATATCTGAGTCGAGATGCACCTGTGTGACATCCTGTCTGACATTCAGGATGACGGGACATCGATAACTCCTTCGCTTCGGAAGCTGCTGCAGGACGCAGAGGCTTTCATTGCTGTGAGCAGACGCCCCCAATTAAACATGCTTGCTTGCACCTACTCCTCTGCTTTTGGGAAATATAAATATCACACACCAGCTTTGATTTTCACGATGACCGTCGCTGTGGGAAATGATCTGTCTTGGGAGATGAAAATTCACACACGAATGGCATCTGTCAAACCAGCCAATTCGCCACAGGATGTTCTGATGTAAGGTGTTCCAGTGCAGGGGTCTTCAGACGCTCCTGAGGGCAGGTTTCCATATGCTTGCTCTTTGAGAGAGGTGGGCACACGGATTCATATCTGTGGAGGTACCTTGATTGCTGCCCGCTGGGTTTTGACTGCAGCGCATTGTGTGGAAGGTGAAGGCTCCACAGGGCCAACACCCATTGTTTACGTGGGTGCCTACGGAATCGAAGATGACTCATCCGCAGAGGTACTCGAAGTTTGCAAGCTCCCACAGTTTCACAATAAAGTGTGTGAGAAAAAGTGGGGGATGAAGATTGGCCTTTTTTAAGGTTTTGGAGAGCCTCATCATGTTGTAAACTAAGAGCCAACACTCATGCAAGAATATTGGTTTGCTTGTAGATAATACAAGCAGTGGATGTTTTTGTCCACGAGAGGTACAGTGGCACTGTTGAGGGCGGCTTTGATGTCGCCCTGCTACTGCTGGAAAAGGCCTCTACCAAACAGCCAGCAAGACTCCCCCACCCCCAGCAAAGCATTGGAGTGGGCCTGCCTTTGGCGGCTGTAGGGTGGGGGAAAACCAGTGAGCGTGGTGCGTTTCCAGAAGTGCTTCAATTGGCGGATGAACTTCCCTATGTAACCAACAAAAGCTGTCGAAAAATGTGGCCCAAGCTCAAAGACAGCATGCTATGTGCATTCTCCGGATCGCAAGGGACATGCAAGGGTAATCAGTCGGAAATTCCAGGCACCAATTCCAGACAAGCATGTTTTGTATGACCTTCCAAACATTCGTCATATTTATGGACCTCTTTAATTCTGCCAGGTGATTCTGGAGGGCCTCTGCTGATTCTTGACACCAAGCAGGGCTTCAACATCAAGTCTGGCAAACCAGAATTTGATCTGTTGGTTGGCATAGTCTCGTATGGATCTGAAGGCTGTGGTTCGAGAAACGCAAAGGAAGCCAAACCTGATGTCTTCACCAGGCTGACTGCTTTCCGGCAATGGATCGATGAGAAAATGGGGAGGCCTTCACCCAAAACCACCCCTGCTCCGGTGAGTCCCGATTTCAATTTGTGCTGCTGGATTTTTATGGACCCCTTTACTCACCGAAAAAAAATTTTGGACCCAGTGCATTCACAATCCTTGCATGACTAAGCATTCCTGTCTGTCATCAAAACAGAGAAAATGTGGCAGTGATTGCGACGAACTGGACAAAGACCTGTACCTTGCTGCCCTTTATGGGGAAGCCGACAATGTCAAGGTCAGCTGTTGCTTTTGTTTTCCATCCACGAACAGTACATTTTGTCCACAAGAAAAAAACTGTGGAGTTTCACATGGCTGTACGTATTGGTTTGTAGGGGTTACTTTTAAAGGGAGCCGATGTATCATCCACATTTGAAGGGTTTTTTCCGTTGCATGCCGCTGCTAGGGAGGGTCATGCAGAAACAGTCGAAACGTTGATCGAAGCAGGTGATTAAAGAAAAATCTCAAGACATGTGCATGTTTTTCCGCAGACCAGTTCCTATCGTATCAAATCGATACATAACTCCTGACAAGAAAAATTTGGCTCATGAATATCTAATGTGGCAATTTCTGGAAATAATTATGTTGGTTTTCGAGGGTTTTTTTTTGGTTTTTTTCGATTGCTGCTGCAGGGGCCATGATTGATGCACAAGATGACACAGGCTTAACTCCATTGAGTCTTGCTGCATGGCATGGCCATTTGAATGTTGTGAAGGCTCTGATTGAAGCAGGTCCGCATGTTGACACAGAAGATATATGCGGTTGCACTTTTATTTTGTGTGGAAAAATGTCACAAAGGATGCCTCTTTCAGCAGTGTTCGTAAGAATATATTTATCAATCGTTTAAATAAATCAAAAATGCCCCATTGCAATGGAAAAAAAGCAGTATTTCTTTCACCAAAGTTTCGTGAGCTTAATTCACGACTTTTAGGGATGCTTCCCACAAAATTTCACATCAATTGGATCTTTTACTCTTGAGCTGTGACTCCAAGTACAAATGGACAGTTAAACTGGGACAGAGTAAGTTATTTGTTCCTTGGAGTCGAAAACAAAAAAAAAAAGGAAAAACAAAAGGGGGATGGCTCCATTGACTATCAGCTATTGCCAGAACACCACTGCAAACTTTTTTTCATGTTCTGAAAATCAGCAAAAAATAAGGTTTTTTTGTGTTCCAGGAGCAGCAGTGGATTCGAAAGATGAAAATGGTCGGACCCCATTGATGCATGGAACGTATTTGAATCGCATAGAGGTGGTTGAGTTTCTTCTGGAATCAGGTGCCTCTCAGGAAAAAATTCCCCCACCTGCTCAGACCTAATCATTAACCACCCGATAGATTTTCAGAATTTTGGCAGAGGAATTCTGCATGTGTTTTCGAACACAGATACTCATGATTCTGCTGTCGCCGGGACAAAAAAAAAACAAAAAAAACATCTGGATATTCGAACCCACTTCCTTGGAAATGCTCCTGTTTATTTTTCGACTGTGGATGTGCAACCATGTGCTGGAAACACCCGTTGAGCATTTTTACAAGAGAGGAAAGAAATCATGCACAGGATGTGTTGCACTATTTTCCATGATCCCTTTGATCCAGGGGCTGATCTTGATGCACAAAATAACAAGGGCACGACTCCATTGTATTTCGCCGCGCAACAAGGTCACTTGGATGTTGTGAAAGTCTTCGTCAAAGCAGGTGAGGTTTGACAGAGATCCTATCCATGGATTAAAAAAAAAAATCCTGATTCCGGTTCCTCTCTTGCAAGGTCTGTGTTGCAGCTTTTCAGGAAAAAAATAAATAAATTGTGGATCAAAAAATATTGATGTCGACCCAGCTATCTTATTCACTTGTGAATCAGATTTTTACTCTTCTCAATAAAATATTGTATGCTTCTTCACCTTTGAAAAAATGTCGGGTCTCCCCAAACCCAAACATATTGCATTTTTTTTGTTTCATATTCTGATTCCCACCTCGTTTATAATTTTCTGGAAAACACTCCATCTCCTTTACATTATTTTATTGTTTGAGTTAAAGCATGTGCCCACGATTTGACTTTTTTAGACTGTCCTTTGTGGAACCTTTATCATTCTCTATGTTTTTCGAAGAAATGAACCGATTTTGTGGGGCTTTTTTCTTTATCGTTTCAGGAGCAACGGTGGATTTGAAAGCTAAGAATGGATTCACCCCATTGATTATTGCAGCCCAGAATGGTCGATTGGAGGTGGTTGAGTTTCTTCTGGAATCAGGTGCCCTTGGGGATTGCAACACTTCTGTCTGTGCTATGATATGGCATAACCAGATTCTTCATGGGCGATAAGAACTGCAGACTTTTGGTCAGCTCAGATACAGCATATTTTGAACAGCATATTTTGGGAAGCACACTGTTTTCTTTTGCATTGCATTTCGAGTGCCAGTTCAGGAGAGGTCACAAAAAAAATGCTTCGGGAGTATCTCCAGGCAGCTGATGGTGTGCATAGGGGTGTGTTTATCCTGAGCAATCAAGATCGCATGTGTTGCGAGGACAAGTCAAAATTAGATGCATTTTTCCATGTTGCACAGGGGCCAATGTCGATGCACAGAATGGCCAGGAGATAACTGCATTGTTTCTCGCTGCACAATTCGAACACCTGGATGTTGTCAAGGTTTTGATCAAAGCTGGTAAGCTGTGCCAGAAAGCCTCTCAGCGTGTCCTGAGGTGTGCTAATTTTTCTCAACAAAAGAAACCAGACAGGTGTTCACACCTCTACAACAATGACAATTGCTCTTCAAAAGGGTTGCTGTTTTGTAGGTGCGACAGTGGATTTGAGCAGAGACAGTGGAATTGACCCATTGATGGTTGCAGCGACGAAGAATGATGCGGATGTGGTTCGCTTTCTTCTGGAATCAGGTGTGCTCGGCGTTTCCCTGGTAACATTTATTATTAATATTGTTTTATTATTATTATTATTTTCATTATTTTAGTATTGGTCTATCAAAATACTGATAGGGCTTTGTGTGGAGAATGTCGATAGGTGCAGATGTGAATGCTCGAAGCAGAGGGGGGGCCACCCCACTCATGGTCGCTGCCGGCTTTGGAAAAGCAAGCTTTGCTCGAATACTTTTGAACACAGCAGCCGATAAAAATGCCCAAGACGACTATGGCTTCACTGCGATAATGCATGCAGCTTTTGGTGGGAATGATGAATCCATGAAAGTCCTGATAGAGGCTGGCGCCGATCTCGATATCGAAAACAGAGATGGGAACAAGGCTGTGGATGTGATTTGTGGGTGTCTGACTGATAGCTGGGTGTTCTGGGAATGTGGAGAGGGAGTGTGTGGTGCTGGAGAGAAAAAACGACTCAGAGCAATTCTGCAGGGTTGACCTGTCAGGAAACGTTCCATCACGCATGGCTTCCACCATGGCTTGCAGATTTTCCTTGCTGTCCAAGTGCTTCAGAGTTTTGGTTGTGAGGGAGGAAAATTTTCGGTTTTTTTTTCAATTTTTTTCACCTGCTCATAAGACACAGTTCTTTGTGTGGTATGATGCATCCTGGGGGAGGGGGTGGGGGTTTTCGCCACATTCCTTTGTTATTGGTGTTAGATTGTTGGTATCGAGCTTGAACTGTCAAGACTATTAGTCATAATATATCAGCTAGCAATGAATTACCTCTTGGATCATCAAAAATCAGATCAGTAACTCCGATGTGTGAGAGGGAAACGCCATTGCAACTTTTCCGAGAAACAAGAGGGTGGGGCAGTTCAAACAGATACATCAGCGTCAAGTGAATTCCACAGGGCCGTTTTATCACATCAAAATGAAGTGAAAGTTTGGATGGCTAGGCACAATTGGAAAGTATTCAACATATTGAATACTGTACAGGAAGTTTTGTTGGAATGAAAAAATATGACCCAATGCGAAAAAAAGTTTATAAACTCAATCCACCTAAATCTGCCGTAAAATATGTTGCGTTTTCTCAACCAATCTATACAACCACCGACTTTCATTGCACTTGCAAGCAGCAAGAGCACTTAGATAACAAAAAGATTGTTGGAAAGCGGATTGAAGGGTGCCTTCCCCTTTTTCCCAATTCTGACCCTCTTTCTGAGATGATATCATAAATCCCAGACTGGTGTAACATGGTTTGTTTGCGAATGTGGCCTGGAGGGGCTTGACAAATTGCAAGCAGTTATTGAACATATCAATGATTCGGAGTATTAAATGATTGGGAGTTGTCCCCGAACACACGCGCGCTTCGGGACGTTACAAAAACCCGCAATCAGAAAACACGCACACGGTGAGGCGGAGGGGGCGAGAAAAGAAAGGAGGAGCTGCAAGTTCGAAATCTGAGAGGCCTATGTGAAACAGACAAGCACATGAGAAACGCACACGAAGTGAAAAAATAAATGCACGTTGGTCGCAAGGGGTGTGTGCGACAGGCGAAAGACAAGTCGTTCTTGCAAATATGGTGATCAAAGTTCCACGAAAACAATGAAACAAGCAGCACGTCTACATTTTTCCCGACGCAACTTCAGCAAGAGTTTCTCGAAAGGCACGGCAGAGGATCAAACACCACCTCCTAAGTCCGGCGATTTCTGATTGTCGTGAGGCGAGAGCCCTGACAAGGTGGTACTGGGAAGCGGTTCACAGCTTGCCCGGATGCTCCGACGTCTTTAAGGGACAGCGACGAGGGACGCCCTTGCGCATCGTGTCTTAAGTTAATGGACACGGTGACAACAAAAAACGCGGGTCCTCCACATTCATTCATTCATTTTTTTCGATCAAAAAACATGATTCCTTAAAATCCAAATCTCTAATCTCACTTATCTAAATTATTGATCGTACTGATCTAAATTGTAACCACTGGTCTTTGTAACTTCTTTGGCCAACTTCACTTCTGACTTGGAACTTATTGTGGAATCCCACTATAACGATTGCGCATTATCCATACAAATCAAATACAAATGCACTACTTGTTCTTGTTTGAAGTCTATACCTTGAACCGACTGCGACCTTTGCATTCGCATCGGGATTGATTCGCGTGAAATACCTGCAAAGAAAGGCCGTCAATGACACAGAAACTCCAAGTCGCCGCGTCGTCGGAGTGAATCGTGCGTAACGAACGACCAGATCAACAAGGGGTTGATGGTGGGAATCTGTCGAAACGACAAACAAAAGATACGCCAAGAAGCTGCAATCGATTGAGCAGAGGGTAGCTCGCGTTCCAATGCTGGTCAGGCGATAACGAAGTTGGGCCCCGAATTAACGTGTCCATTGTTTGCACCTGAAATGTGCATCGTCCAAACTTACAGACCCAAATGTGGATCTGCTGTGGGGTCGGCTTGGAAAACTCTTGCTTCTTATCGAATATTCACATCGTCGCCACACAAAGGGTTTGGATTTAATCTGCCGCGTCGATGGCGCTGATCCGGTTGGCACACCTTGCCAGGACAGAGGCTATCATGGTGATTCATTGCTTTGCTGATTTTCGAGCTTGGGAACCCAACGTTTGAGAAGGGATCAAGACGACACATGTGGGATTCCTGTCTTAAGCGCATTAATGGTCTTTGGGAGTTACTTCAACCTGGACGACTCATTGCTGCCAATTGGTTTGCAAACCGCTGATACGAAAAGAAAAAATGTCACACCATGTTTTCTCTGCTTATCGGCTCCTCAGGTTCCGCCTCCAGCAAAGACTTGAATGAGCACCACCAGAATGAACGTTTTGTCTTTTTTTCAAGCCTGATCGATTTATTGTCCCAGGCAGAGAATCACCAAGGAACGATTCTGTGCATGGATATGTTTCAAGAACGGCAGCACAACCAGCCAACAAAAATTGCCATGATCCCAAAAAGCAACCCTTTTAGTGTTCATTGTGTGTCTGTTATTTTGAACTAGAATCGATGAAAATGTTCTTCCTGCCATCGTTTCAATGGGGAAGCGAAATCCCAATGGTTAAAGAATACAGGGCCGCTTTCCCCCACTGGAAAAAGCAGCCAAGGGCCGGTTCTGTTTCGGATTGTGTGCTTGGGAAAATATCAGTTCAGGTGCTCAAGTTCGTCTGAACAAGTTTCCCCGTCTGAAATCACAGAAAAAAACAGTTGACAATAAATTATCCGGTTTGTTTTCTCCCTCGAGAAAGGAGCTTGTATAGAAGATCCACAGCAGCAAAACCTTTAGCCTCAACGGGATGTTACCCAAATCCTGAACCTTAAACCATAAAGCTTTAACCCTTGCACCTTGGACATCGTGGTGATTACGTAGAACCAAATGTCAGAAACTGCTGATAAGCATTGAAAATTTCCAAATGTCTAAACATATAAACATGCATTATATTATCCAAATAAAGTTGGAGAAGAGCCATGTTCCCCACCCCCCTTGGCCAAGCCCCACGACCGCGCCGAACTTGAAGCCAGCTGGTGTGCCTGCTTATGCAAGTATTTTTAGAAGAAAATAAATCCCCAACGTTTGGAATTGATTAGCCTTAGATGCAAAGAGGCTGCAAGAAAGGAAAAGAACCTGGAGCCGAAAGAAATTGAGCCGAGCTGTTGTCATTGATCGAATTCGTTTCAAAGCCTCTTGGTATGGATCGATACATTGTGTTTGCTGTTACACAATACACCGGAGGCAGCACAAGAAGGAATCCCAAGCAAGCTGACCTCGATTAACTAATTCCACAATGAGCAGGGTGAAAAAGTAATATTTCTGTTTATCTTCACATTTTTAACGTCGTTTTTCTCTTTTGGGAACAAAGCAGTTGATGGTGGTGTAAAAAGGAATTGAAGCTGGTCTGAATAAATATGTTCCTTCCACAGAGCTGTTGCTTTCAGTTCTATAAAACTTCAACTTTCATTGCATGCAATTCTTGTTGCACTTGTTTTTTTAAACGATTTAAACGAGCTTTGGATTCCAATTGCACATCATTGATGGAGCGAAACTTGGATCGAAAAACGCAGCAGTCCTTCTGCCCCCAAAAGAACGAAGGCATTCCCACCCAAACAAAGAGCTGGAATTTTTAGGGGCCTGGTGATCATCTATCAAAAGGAAGGATGGTTTGAAATGTGTGGCCACATGCAGTGAAACCAATGAATGCCTTCCAGAAAAAAACACCACCACAGCACTGACACCCCCTTGCATTCAAGTATCAAAAACAGTGGCAACAACAAGAGTCGGCATACCAGATAAGGCCAACTCATGCTTTGAGAGATCTTTATCTATTTTGTACTTTTTGAATACGTCTGAAAAGAATAAAATGAACAATGGGATCCCATCCTGTATCCTCCCCACGAATTTCCGACGGTCTAGAGTGAAGTGTGGCACTTCCCAAACCCGTATCGAGATTCTCCCTAACAGAGAAGAACTGTGAAAAACATGGAGCTCTCATGGCCAGAGACATTTCTCTCTCTCCCATTCGAGGCCTCAGATTTCCTTCAAGAAAATTGTCACTATCGCAAACAGCCCGAGAAATTCCGACTGGTCAATTCAAGAGACAGTGAGAATCAAATGAAAAACATCTACACATAGTCCTGGACCCTCCATCCAGTTCATCACCAATGAAAAGGAAGTGAGCATCTCTCCAAATTGTGACGGTACAGTATGCCCTGGCCTCATTTCTACTGATGCAAAAAAAGGGGATACATTAATTTTTGTTGTGACCAGGAATGTTTGCTGTTGCTCATTTCAGTTCATTAACAGAATTCACTGAAGAATCCTGGCAAGGTTAGATGGATCACAAAAGATCTTGGCATTTATTTTGAATTCGATAGTTATTTTTTCACACACTGAGGCCAACGGATCGGCGTGCTTCGAGAAGAGTCTGTATCAAAGTTTTGCTCATGTTTAAGACTGCATAACGAGAAAATGACAAAAAAATTATGTACCTGTCATACTCATTCATGACTTTGACAAGGTTCTTCACATTTTTCAGAAGAGATGAAAGCACATAGTGCCATCAAATGGGGAATGGCTGGGGAATCCAAGCCATTATCATCCTTTTCCTGAGGAAACCGCCTCCAGCACATCCAGGATTAGGCACAATCATATCGTATGCAAATGACAGCTTGAAAGACACAAGCAACATGTTATCTGTGCTTGGAAGAGTGTTTCCCTCTCCGTTGCAATTGAGTGCAACTGCCAATCATCAAAGTGAAGAAAAAAGCCAATTGAAATTTGCGTGGAGACAATGTTGATGGCTTCAACCTGCCTGCTTCTCGCAGGAGGTGAAAAGAATGAATTACAAATTCCGATCACAACTGAATTCCATTGCGTGTCCCGCAATGCGTGTTTGCAAGCCAGCAAAAAACTTTGGCACCAATTTTGAAAATAATAAACAATTCCTCCCTCCGCATATTTGCGTCCCTTTCTTTCACCACCAAAAGGTTTTGCCGACCCTCCAAACACAAGCCTATTTTGCTGGAAATGTTTCCATACTAAACATTGCTCTTTTCCCTTTCGCGGAAAAGATTGAAACACCGGAAGCAAAAGACAATCGTCAGTAGTTCCCAGTGCAGAAGCAGACGTTCCTCTGTCTGTCTTCGAACGACCGCATGGTGTTTTTCTCGGCGTTGAATTCGGATTTCTTGATCCAGGGTCCGGCGGCACATCCGTGTCTGTTGCAGTTGCACAGCGTTCTCTTGAATTCACTGTCGCAGCACATCCCCATCCCAGGCCCGGTGCAAGCTTTGATCTGGGCAATTCCAGCGCAGGCGTCGCCTATGGCAAAGCTGTCGCTCTCCGTGCGAGACTCTGCCTCACCGTTGCACCGACTGGATGCGATCAATTCTCCATCTGGGGAACACAACATGCGGACGTCAGCGTTTCAGCATTCTTCATGCACGGATATCTTCATATTTTCACAAGATAAGGTGGGCAAAAGACTCACCGACAGAGCAGGCCTCGGCAGTGGCTCGAGCAAAGGCGCTCGCGATGCCGATCTGGATGGCACCGGCATACGAGTTCTGGAAGTCCTCCACGGTGGCGCCAGTGGTACAAGCATCTGCCTGGGCCTTGGCAGCAGCCTCGGCGATGACGCCGGAAAGAGCTCGGATGTCGGCGAAGCAAAAACCCTCCGCACCCCCAGAGCCGGCCTCGGCAGAGGCTTGCGCCACCGCCTCGGCGAATGCGATGGCCCAGGCCTGACCATCAGCGATGGACCATCCGCAAGCGAAACCCATTCCCTCGCAGGTCACCTTGACGGAGGCGTTAGCCCACACCTTGGCGATCGCTGTGGCAACAGCTGTGGCGGCTGCCTCCGCCTTGCCGCCATCACAGGCGCCATCATCGCTCCACCACTCATCGAACGCCTCCCTGAACTCGCTTCTGGACTCGGTCACGGCCTGTCAAACACAAGAAGCGATCCTCAGAACCATGGAACGGACGTTTTCATCCGATCTAGTTTTGTGGTCTCTATCGTCTGGGATGAGATGTAGCGGCGGTATGGTTCATGCGAAAGGATTCTCACCGTGCAGTCAGCGCTTGCGGTTCCGCTGCAAGAGCCAGAAGTGACAAGAATCTCAAGGGCAGAATACGCCGAGCAGGTGGTGTCCACGGCTCCAGGGCAGGTGACGGTCGCCTCGTCCCCCAGAACTTGACCCTCCTTGAGAGGGGCTGGCTTTTCCTCGACTGGAAGGTCGGACTCGGGACTCTGGGGCATCGCCTCTGGAACAGCTTCAGGGGTATCTTCCATTGCTTCGCCTCCCATGGCCAGCACAGGAGCCTCCATGGGCGGAGCTGCCTCTTCTTCCAAGTCAGCCTCGGTACTCTCAGGGATCACTTCAGCAGCTGGGGTCTCCTCAATGCCAACTGGAGCTGGTGCTGGTTCAATGATTTCTGGCTCAGCTGGTGTCGTCTCCACCTCAACAGGGGCCGGTACGGATTTAATCGGTGCAGGCGGGGTTTGCACAGGTGCAGGTGGGGTTTCCACAGGTGCAGGCGGGGTTTCCACAGGTGCAGGCGGGGTTTCCACAGGTGCAGGCGGGGTTTCCACGGGTGCAGGCGGGGTTTCCACGGGTGCAGGCGGGGTTTCCACTGATGCAGGTGGGGTTTCCACAGATGCAGGCGGGGTTTCCACAGATGCAGGCGGGGTTTCCACAGGTGCAGGCGGGGTTTCCACAGGTGCAGGCGGGGTTTCCACAGGTGCAGGCGGGGTTTCCACAGGTGCAGGCGGGGTTTCCACAGGTGCAGGCGGGGTTTCCACAGGTGCAGGCGGGGTTTCCACTGGTGCAGGTGGGGTTTGCACGGGTGCTGGTGGGGTTTGCACGGGTGCTGGTGGGGTTTCCACTGGTGCAGGTGGGGTTTGCACGGGTGCAGGTGGGGTTTCCACAGGTGCAGGCGGGGTTTCCACAGGTGCAGGCGGGGTTTCCACGGGTGCAGGTGGGGTTTGCACGGGTGCTGGCGGGGTTTGCACGGGTGCTGGCGGGGTTTGCACGGGTGCTGGTGGGGTTTCCACTGATGCAGGCGGGGTTTCCACGGGTGCAGGTGGGGTTTCCACGGGTGCTGGTGGGGTTTCCACTGATGCAGGTGGGGTTTCCACAGATGCAGGTGGGGTTTCCACAGGTGCAGGCGGGGTTTCCACAGGTGCAGGCGGGGTTTCCACAGGTGCAGGCGGGGTTTCCACAGGTGCAGGCGGGGTTTCCACAGGTGCAGGTGGGGTTTGCACGGGTGCAGGCGGGGTTTCCACTCGTGCAGGTGGGGTTTCCACTGGTGCTGGCGGGGTTTGCACGGGTGCTGGTGGGGTTTCCACTGGTGCAGGTGGGGTTTGCACAGGTGCAGGCGGGGTTTCCACAGGTGCAGGCGGGGTTTCCACTGGTGCAGGCGGGGTTTCCACTGGTGCAGGTGGGGTTTGCACGGGTGCTGGCGGGGTTTGCACGGGTGCTGGTGGGGTTTCCACTGATGCAGGTGGGGTTTGCACGGGTGCAGGTGGGGTTTCCACGGGTGCAGGTGGGGTTTCCACAGGTGCAGGCGGGGTTTGCACGATTTCCTCCACTGGTGGTGGGGGTGTCTGCTTCTTCTCAGTGGATTCGACAGTTTCCTCCTCAACGCCGTCATCTGCCGACAAACGACGACCCATTGAGCACATGCATGTGGTCGAACAGACGTCAAGCAAAAACAAGTGCAAAACTGCAAACGCACTTTAGATGAATCCCATCTCAACTCACCAGTCGTGTCCAAGCAGAAGCACAGGTCCCCGGCCCTGTTGGCAAAGGATTTCTTGGCGTCGCCGGCTTTGGTTTTTCTGAACCAAGGACCGTTGCAATCTCGGCAAGTGCACAGGGACCTCCTGAAATCCGAGTGGCAACACTTGTCCTTCACGATTCCAGTGCACGCCTCGAGTTGCTGGATTCCTCCGCAAACGTCGCCATTCTTGGCCACACCGCCTTCCGTGGATGATTCGGCCTCGCCGAAGCATTCGCTGGACGCGGAGACCTCGCCGTCAGCTGTGGAGCACCCACACAATCGAGCGTGAGAAGCAACGAACATTCCCATATGTAACAAACAACGGTGAGGTCACGTGCGTGCTGGACTTTATGGGCGAAGCGCCAGGACTCACCGTCGCAAGCGCTGGCGGTGGCTCTCGCGAAAGCGGTCGCGATTCCCTTCTGGACGGCTTCCACGTAGGAGTTTTCGAAGTCTTCGGAAGCTCCGCCATTGGTGCAGGTGTCGGCCTGGGCGGCCGCGGCGGCCTCTGCGAAAACACCGGCGACTGCCCGGACGTCAGCGAAGCAGAAACCGTTGGCGTCGGTGCCAGCCCCTGCCTCGGCAGCAGCTTGAGCGATCGCTTCGGCGAAAGCGAGCGCGAAGGCGTTTCCGTTGGAGATGGACCAACCACAAGCGAAGCCATGCCCCTCGCAGTCGACCTTCACTGCAGCGTTGGACCAGACCTTGGCCACAGCCGTCGCGATAGACGTCACGGCGGTCTCGGCTTTCCCCGAGTCGCAGACTCCCTCTTCGCCCCACCACTCATCGAACGCCTCCTTGAACACGCTGGTGGATTCCGTCACAGCCTGCGGAACCGAACAGCTCGCTCGTCAGAAATCACAAGGTGGTGGATGGATGCAAGAATATTATTTCAATCGAGGGAGTGCTCCGCTCACCGTGCAGTCCGCGCTGGCCGTGCCGACGCACCTCCCACCCGTGACCAATATTTCGAGCGTGCTGAAAGCCGAGCAGCTCGAGTCCACCGCCCCAGGGCACGCAACCGCAGCACTTGCGAAGGAGCCCTGGTGCAGCATCACCAGAAGGGCAACAGCCAACAAGCCGGCCTTCATCTTTATCGCGTTCCCTCCCTCGTACAGGCTCGTTGTTCCCAACAAAGACACCCAGGGAAGAAGGTCACCAAGTCGATCAACAGATCCGTCGCTCGACGACGAACCTTTTCTTCGTAATACAGCAGCCGAAAATAAATAGCAGTTGATAAAGCAGCGAGTAAGCAGCAGTTAATTTGATGGCTCTTCTGTCTTGCGACCGCCTTATATATCCTCCGCCGATGGACCCCTCTCTGTTGGGTTCTTTCTTCGTCATGTGAAATTCGCTCGACTTCTCACACCTTCGGCAGCAGCGCACGCGGGTTGCGTGGAGCGGCACGCCATAAATCACACCACCAATGAATTTCGTCTCAATCAAAAGTGTGACAATACAACACAAATAGTGTCACGTGGCACGAGGCGACGATCCTGGTTGAGCTGAAGCAACATCAAGATGAGTGGAGCTTCGCAGAAGGATTTGCAGGGGGGGGGGGGTTCTCAAGCATGCCTGACTTTAGAAGTCATCTCCACCTCCAGTCTACCATTAAATCTGCTGCTGTCCTGCACAACTGTATAATAGAGTGATGTGGAATACAGTAAACGGGATCAGAACTGAGTCGGTCATGGGGTTTAGTCGGGAAGACTCAAAGAGAAAGGATGAGATTTAAGGAAGAAGGTGGTTGGGTGTATGGTCGTTTATTTTGCTTACATTCTGTAAAGCGTTCTTTGGCGGCCGTTTCACCACTCGGTATCGCTGTTGCGAACGAGTGTATTCAACAGTGATCAGAAGAAATGGGAAACCAGATTGTTGTGGGGGGAAGTTTGATGAAAAAGTAGAGGCGAAATAGCTGGCCATGATAAACATGACCCCTTTTGCTTGCTGTGTTTTTTTTGTATATTAAGAAGAAAAAAGAAACAGAAGAGAGGAAGAAGAATCGCAAGATGCTTGCATGCGCCTTTCCGTCTATTCTTCAAACTCTAAAAATAGAAGTTGCACCATATCCCTTTTGTGTGAAGATCAAGGCACCAATTACACAACAAGCAAGATTGGTTCAAGGAGCAGGGATGCCAAACAGAAAACAAGTTTGGATGTGCAGACCTGCGATTTGCTTTTTTTTTTTTTTTTTTGAAAATATTCATATTCGTGGTGCCTCAAAAAAATATTCAGCATTAATTTGCGATGCACCCCATCACCATCCTGCCACATGCAAAAAGGAACCCAAAAAAATCTAAAGATGACCTCATGTTTCCACCTACATGATATCTTCCCGGCAAAAAAATGGTCAAGAAACAAAAAGTTCTAATCCTGTCAGGTACCACCAGCATCTGATGCAAGCGATCCAAACCTCTTCCCTCCAAACTCCAATATCTATCTGTATCTCTGAAACAAAATATTGTCAAGAAATACCATCCAGTTGTTTTCCAAATTAATTGGAGCAGAATGTGTGTGATCACTAGGGTTGAAAAAGCATGTCTCAGCCGACAAGGGCATTTGACACTTGGTGGTTGCAGCGGTCCGGTGAAATCTGTGGAGATGTCAACCCAAGAACAGTGAGGGGTTCAGCCCATTGTCGGCGGGTGCTCATTTTGGAGGACAAGAGCTAGTTCAGCTACTTTTGGACAATGGAGCCAACAAAGATTTCCAAGATACCAATGGATTCACGACTATTATGGGAACGACAAGGCCATTGAAGTTCTGATTGGGGCTGGTGCTGATCTTGATATCAAGAACGAAGCTGGGCAAAATACTGTAGATGTGATTTGTGGCTGCCTCAGTGCTAAGCCACAGAATCTGCAATGTGGAGAGGGGAAATATGGCAAAGGCGATAAAAAACGTCTGAAGGCACTTCTGGAAGCATTCACATCCGCACCTGCTGACGGTCCTCAACAACGATTCATTGGTTGACTGTGATGCACTGTTGCATAGTAGGGTGGTGACAGTGAAATTACGTAAAACTTTCTTGTTTTGGTAGTGGTCGTGAAATTTCTATGAGATGCAAAACTGAAAACTGGCAGTATACCTGGCATAACCAAACCTTTTGTGACCTACTTCCACTTCGCGATTCAAATGGGTTTTACAATACGCACAAGATCAAATCGGACACTTTAACAATCGAGAGGTGAAGCCGAGCACTAACACAACCCCAGAAATGGCCGTAATGGAATTGTATCCGTCGACCCTTGACAACATCTTCACGCCTCCACAGGAATGGACAAACAGGATATCGTTTTCTTTGTTTCTCTTTTTCTTTGTTCTGAAATTTATTCCAGGCTTATATGATATAAGTCACTTTCTTGATTGCTTGGAAAGGGATGTAGAATGAACTTCCTTGAAAACTTCCTTTATATATTGGACGTTGTTTAACGCCAACAGAAGCCCCCGTTCACATGCGAAACAGAACGGGAAAGAGAACAAAGATCTATCGGCTGCATTGCTGTCCACGTCGGACTCGACCAACGGCGACTGGAGGTCAGGACTTGGCAGGTTGGCGAACGCATAATATAATCCCGACCGTTCTTTTCGTTCCGCGCAAGCTGAGTAACGAAAAGATCCATGGAAGCCTGTTATGGCTGCTTTCCAGTCTTGCTCCGGAGAGGGCGCCTTCGCTGAACTTGCGCATTCGAGGGTCGTGTGTAATGTATAAGAAGCAAGGAGCAACATATGCTTGCACGGAGTTATCTTGGACAGTAGTAGTGGCGCCTCCCTCTGCTTCAACCTCATCTCCATAGGCACTCGTCACAAGATCGAGCGCGGTGTCGAGCTACTTCCTATGATTGTACTCTTGATATTATTGGTCCTCTGCTGCGTCTCGACGCAAACAGCTGCGCGTGGTCTTCCGACAGGTGGGTCGGTCGGAAATTGACGTTCCTCCTGTCACAACAGCCTCTTCTTTCGAAGTCGTTCTCGCGTTGGCTCTCTGACGTCGAGTTTGCTTTCAGGGGCAGCGCTTGACGGCGACCAACAGGTGTGTGTGTGTTTTTGTTTGTGGACGCTACATGCGTTACTATTTTTAGCATTTGGCGTTCACCTCTTCGTTGTTCCATATGAGAATAGGATTCAACGGCTCCTTTGCCTCGGAAGCTGCTGCAAGAAGAAGAGCCGCGTGTTGTTGTGGGTAGACACGAAATTGGACATGCAATCAATCAATCAATCAATCATAATTACATCCATGCATGCATGCAGCTTCATTTCAGTCAAATTGTACTATTGAGACTACATCTGAGCATTGATCTTCGCAGCGGCTTTGTATATTACAGGGTGCTCTGTACTGATAAATTTCCCGCTGATTGGTTGAGCAATCAGAGAGATTGCCGCAACAGTGATCTGATATCTTAAAGCCCTTTCTTGATTTGTTTTTCCGATGCAACATGTTCTATATCAAACAGAGAAAATGTGGCAAGGAGGATTGCGAGAAACTGGACAGTGACCTCTATTATGCAGCTGGCTCTGGGGAATCCAAGAAAGTCAAGGTTAGGTCTGTTGACTGTTGCTGTGGTATATTCAAGTCAGACAACCCCCCCCACACCATTTCTAAAAAACGACTGTTACAAGTGCACTTTGGTCTTGCAGGAGCTGATTGCAAAGGGGGCCGATGTGCAATCCGTACATACGGAGTTCAAATTTACTCCATTAATGTATCCTTCTGAGACTGGTCATGTGGATGTCGTTGAAATTTTACTCGAAGCAGGTAACTGACTGGTGGTTGCGTTGCACTGCTTAATGAACTCTCAATATAAGCCATTTCTTTTCTAAAATTGTTTAGGTTACTCTTCCCCTTTACAGCAAAGTGGCGACATGTGTGTTCAGTTTTGTGCCCACCTCTTCATACCCAGTGCAGTAGGGTAGGAGCTGTAAGAAAAGAGCCATGGATGGAGAGCGTTGGTGACAGTGTGGACAGAAAACACTTGTGTGAACGTTGGGCAAAATTTGCTTCTTTTTTGAACGCTTTGCTTCAACAATTGGTGTTACAGGGGCTGACCCCAATCAACAGAATCCGCAAGGCATCGCTCCATTGTATTTTGCAGCCCGAGCGGGTCATTTGGATGTTGTCCAGGTTTTGGTGAAAGCAGGTGACCTTTGATGGAGAACCTCCTTGGGTTCGTTTTCCAACATATCCCTTGCCCAAACACGTTCCAACTTTTTTCAAACCGTGTTTCTGTCATCTGTTCCAGGACTTGTGGTTGACATGTTTTTTACTACTGCTCTACAACAATGATACATGTGCACATGATGGTGCTTGTCAGGACATTATTTTTACATAATTTCACACTTCAAGTACATACTATTTACAAAACAGTAAAAACACATAGATGTAAAATGCAGGGTATTAAAATTTTCACTAGTGAGCACCATCGTAAACCCTTTTACTCAAATTTCCTCCAGCACTGTGAAAAATTCGTAGATAGATAGTTTCTATGATAAGCGCACTCAAGGGTTGTGGTGGATTGAATCAGGGGCAACTGTGGATTTGAGAAAAGACGATGGAGGCACCCCCTTGATGGTTGCAGCAGCCACTGGTGAAGGAGAATTGGTGGTGTTTCTTGTTGGATCAGGTATACTGGGGAGAAATCATCCCCCTGCCTGGTCAGACTACTGTGCTCAATTCCAGTAGTAAATAACTTTCTGCTTGGAAAAAATTTCCATACAGGTCATGATATAGACGTGAATATACAATGGAGACGGTGTGTGTTGCATACTACCTGGTGCCATCTTGCAGGTTTTGTTCAGTGTAAAGGCAAGCTGATTGAAATTCTTCCTCCCATGTTGCAGGGGCCGAAATTGATGCACAGGATGATTACGGATACCCTGCGCTAATTACTGCTACAGTATTTGGTCACTTGAACGTCGCCAAGATTCTGATCAAAGCAGGTGACATCTCAGCCAAATTTGTCAGGACATTATTTTTACATAATTTCGCACTTCAAGTACATACTATTTACAAAACAGTAAAAACACATAGATGTAAAATGCAGGGTATTTTCACTAGTGCTAGCACCATCGGAAACCCTTTTACTCAAATTCCCTCCAGCTCTGTGAAAAGTTGGTAGATGGATAGTTTCTATGATAAGCGCACTCAAGGGTTGTGGTGGATTGAGTCAGGGGCAACTGTGGATTTGAGAAAAGACGATGGAGGCACCCCCTTGATGGTTGCAGCAGCCAATGATGAAGGAGAATTGGTGGCGCTTCTTGTTGGATCAGGTATACTGGGGAGAAATCATCCCCCTGCCTGGTCAGACTACTGTGCTCAATTCCAGTAGTAAATAACTTTCTGCTTGGAAAAAATTTCCATACAGGTCATGATATAGACGTGAATATACAATGGAGACGGTGTGTGTTGCATACTACCTGGTGCCAGCTTGCAGGTTTTGTTCAGTGTAAAGGCAAGCTGATTGAAATTCTTCCTCCCATGTTGCAGGGGCCGAAATTGATGCACAGGATGATTACGGATACACTGCGCTAATTGCTGCTACAGTACGTGGTCACTTGAACGTCGCCAAGATCCTGATCAAAGCAGGTGACATTTGACAGATTCTCAGCCAAATTTACATCCCCTGTGTGTGAAACATTTGCCCCCAGTGGTGGTGCCTATTGCCAGGGTCACCAGGGGAGACTGTGAAGAGAATCCTGCCTGTTCCGACCATTCTGAATTCCACCATAGCATAAAACTAGTTCTGCTTGGGAAACATCTCCATGCTGTTGAGGGTGTGCGGGGGCCATGAATGAGTACATGCCTCCTGGTGTCTATATTCCGTTTCTTTATGGGTTTTATTTTTTTTTTCATGTGCCAGGTGCCGACGTGAACTTAACCACTGTCACAGAAGAGACAGCCTTGATGGCAAGCACTGTCCCTGATAACCCTGACCTGGTCAAACTGCTGCTGGACAATGGTGCTGCTGTGAACCAAACCGATACCCTTGGAGAGACAGCTCTTCACGAAGCTGCTGTGTACGGGAGTATCCAGTCAGCTCCAGTGTTGCTGGAGGCTGGAGCAGACATCACTGCTGTGGACAACTCAGGAAGAAGACCTGGGGATTCAGTCTGCAGATGCGAAGACTTGGTTGATCCCGAAATCTTTATCCAGTGTGTGGAAGGCAGATGTGGAGAGGCAGACAAACAGCTCCTCAAAGAGCTTCTTCAGGTTTTTCGCTTTTTCGAGCCCCCGTTGCTTTTACTACTTTTATCGATTCCTGATCGAAAATTGACTGCAGTGTGGTTTGTTGATTTCTTTTGTGTCTCAAAAGACAGGGTGCAGGGATACCACAATCACCCCAGTCGTGTTTACTCATGGATGCACTCCACTCTGTCTGCTTTTGATATTCCTCATTTGAACTTTTGACAGAGAGGGTACACCCCCTCTCTTGGACCATACAATCCTGCTGGGCTGATTGATTTTTTATTCTTTTTTTGTGCGTGCGGATGTAACATTTTCTAGAACAAACAGAGAGAATGTGGCAAGGAGAATTGCGAGAAACTGGACAGTGACCTCTTTGATGCTGCTGGTTTGGGGAAATCCAAGAAAGTCAAGGTTGGGTCTGGTGACTGTTGCTGTATCGTATTCGAGTCAGACAATAAAAAAACCTTCGTGGAAACAACTGTTAAAAGTGCGCTTTGGTCTTGTAGAAGCTGATTTCAAAGGGGGCCGATGTGCAATTCAGACATCCATCGGTGGATCTTACTCCATTAATGTCTGCTGCCAAGAGGGGTCATGTGGATGTCATTGAAATTTTACTCGAAGCAGGTGACTGACTGGTGGTGGCACTGCTTGATGCTCTCCCACTGGCTGATTTTAGACTGTCTAGACATTCACTGCTGGAGGTGCAGATCATCCAATCCACAATGGTTCTTTCAACAATTGCTGTTGCAGGGGCCAAAGTTGATGGACAGAATGACAGAGACTTTTCTGCATTGTGGATTGCTGCTGACTCCGGCCACTTGGATGTTGTCAAGATTTTGGTGAAAGCAGGTGATGTGCAACACTGAAGCTGCATGCAGGGCATTTGCATCTTCTTTTTTCACTGCTGCAGCTTTGCTTGCAAGAATTTTAGATAGAATGAACGTTTGGAACCATGAAAACCAAACTGCAACTCACCCAGGGGTCTTTTTGCCGGATTTTTCCACCTTCCTGTGCACAGGGGGACGGGGGGCTGGCATTGTTAGACTAGCACCAATCTCTTGAACCCAAAATGTATCAAAAAATCACCCAGCCTGCGATTTTTTGCTGAAAAAGCACCATGTTATCCCCCCAGCTTGTAAAGGATAACAATGTGTTTGATGGTACATGATATGTTGAAACACCATGGTGTTCGTTGCCATAATTGATGGCTCCAGGTATCTGTCATTGAATTTTTTTCCCTATTTTTCACAACCATTTTTTCCCCTCGTTATCCTGAGCTTTTTAGTGCATTTCATCAATGAGTGGAAAAAGTTCAAAAAATACCTCAACAATTTGTGCGATGAAGAGCCTCTGAAGTATATCCCCTCCATATTTCGTACCTTGCACTGTTGCCCTTTCACAGAAATATATTTTCACTATACTTGCAGAATATTTGGTCAAAACAGTGGCATTCAATCGCTGACATTTTTCATTTTTACGGGGTTTTCTTGAATGGTCCGGAGTGAGAAGCATTCTATGATATTTATGTCCCGTGCTGTCGCTTCTTGTTTCAGGTGCAACTGTGGATTTGAAAACAGACACTGGATCCACCCCTTTGATTATAGCAGTGGGCAATGTCCACTTGGAGGTCGTGGAATTTCTTCTGGAATCAGGTGGTGTTTTGTTTTGCGAATTTGTAAATAATAAAGAAAAAGTAGTAGGTCACAAAAGGTTTGGTAAGATCAAGTACGATCATTTGGAAGCCCAAGCTGTCTGAGGAAAACTCCCAGTTTTGCATATCATAACATTTTCACTACCAGTACAAGAACACCCAAAACAAGAAAGGGTACATTTAGGAACGTACATAATTTCAGTGTCAACACCCTGCTAAGTGCATCACAGTCACCCAATGGGTTGTTGTTGGGGACTGTCAGGTGCGGATGTGAATGCCAAGAGCAGCCCAGGGACTGGCCCATTGGTTGCGGCTGCTGTTTTCGGAGGACAAAAGCTGGTGCAGCTGTTGTTGGACAATGGAGCCGAAAAAAATGCCCAAGATGACAATGGAATCACTGCTATAGTCTATGCAGCCTTTTTTGGGAATGGCGAAGCCATTGAAGTTCTGATTGAGGCTGGTGCTGATCTTGATATCAAGACCCCAGCTGGGCAAAAGGCTGTAGATGCGATTTGTGACTGCCTCACTGCTAAGCGAGAGATTCTGCAATGTGGAGAAGGGAAATGTGGCAAAGGCGATAAAAAACGTCTGAAGGCACTTCTGGAAGGTTGACATGTTCACAGATTTTATCAAACCGCAGCATCCACCAAACGTCAAATGCCCTTGTCGGCTGAGGCTCTTCGTGTGGTCTTTCAACCCCAGTGATCTGAAAAACTGCAAAACAACATTAATGGTATTTTTCTTGACAATATTTTGCTTCGGAGGTACAGATAGATATGGGAGTTTTTTGGGAGATGTTTGGATCGCTTGCATCAGATGCTCGTGGTATCGGACAGATTAGATCTTTTTGTTTCCCGACCATTTTTTTCGTCAGGAAGATGTCATGTGGGTGGAAAAATGAGGTTATTTTTAGATTTTTGCGTGTGGCAGTTTGGTGATGCAAAGCATCGTAAGTTATTGCTGAGTAGTTTTTTGAGCCACCACATGCTCGGCAATCCAACCTTCCTGATTATTCATTCGGTGCATTAATCTTGACAAAACGAACAAGGTGCAAATGTAAAAACAGAAAAAAAGCTATAAAAAAAAAATCTGAAGAAGCTTCAACACATGCACATGCATGCATTTATTTTTTGTGCTCCTTAAAAAAAAAGGAGAAAAAAAACAGCAGCAAGGCCAAGAAGGCATTGAAGTGTTCACAGATGGACAGAAAAAGGGGGTGCCATCCAATCATGGGGGGTGACATTAATAATTTCATGGGAGGCTAGGGGTTTGGAAAAGGATCCACTTTTGTTGGTTGAAAGCTTGCTTGGTTCGAGCATTTCCATAAGACCCAATTCTTTGAGTTTATGAAATAACCCCCTCTTTCTCTCCTTTTGGTGCTCAATTTCCAGATGTCGTGAAAGACAGGCTGCCTTGGAGAAGAAGATGGAAAAAATCAAAGAAACCAAAGTGTACACCGTCGACTTATTTTCTAAACTCCTAGTTTTTGACATCAGGCTCAAAAACAACTGACATTTTTTCTGATTCAAGATTTTTTGACTAGATACACAATTTCCTGTCCTGTATAGAAGAAAAAGAAACTGGAAAAAATCTGTGGCTTTTTCCCTCCTGAGATTTGGTACAAATTGTAATTAGTACTTATTTTTGTCAGTTGCATTTTTGTGCTGTAAAAGCTAAACAAAGGAACATCACCTCACAGAAAAGTGGTCTGCTCTCTGGAGGCTTTTCCAAAGGACAACTCTTTCACTTTGGATGTTTGCAGAGGAGAAGGTGGCCCAGGAGCCCAACACAGTCGCAGTTTTATAGTTCGCAGTTCCATGGAAAGCAGAGACAGCGTTTTCGACGTTGTCTTCCTGAGCGATGCTGGTTTTCGGTGTCTGGCAATGGGGCGGCGAGAGGGATTCAGTTTCTGGCGGACCTCTTGCAGGAAGGGATGACACGCCACGAAAAAACGATACCCAAAGCCGTCATCTTCGCGCTGGGCCTCCCATACACTCCTATTACTTGCTGCGTCGGTGTAGGATCGGTCGGCGGAACCCCAGCGGCCCTGTTGATCATCTCGCCGTCCTGCAGATCTTTTTCGACCAGGTCCCCTCCTCTTCGCAGCCGCTGCGAAATTTCTCAGCAGAGCTCTGTTCGCGGAAGGAGAAAACAAACCGAACCGCAGCATCCCCCGAAAGCACCAAGAAAACCGTCCACCCCAGCTTGCGCCAGCGAGCGGCGGGAACAAATTTCCTTGAAGGAAATAATAAGCGCGAAAGAAAAGTTTTCCACAAACCTTGAAACGGAAAAAAAAAGAAAACAAAAACAAAACAAAAGGAAACGAAAAAAACGAAACGAAGTTCGCGAATTATCCCGAGGTGGGTTCGAACCACCACACCACAAGGGTGCCCCTCCAAAAGGCCAAGACGTTTGGATGGACCCCGCATTTCCTATCCCCAATTATCGATCATTCGCCCGGAAACTTTTTGACGGCTAACCGGTTTCACGGTGATTATAACCTCTCGCCTTTTTCCCCTTTTTCCAATGGGCTCACTATAGCCGCCGAAGCGAGAGTGCAAGGTACTCGGGGGGTCGGTCCTTTTAACTTGCCGGGTTCGAACTCCCGTCGACTCTTTACACCCAGAAAGAGGAGCGAGCTACGTAACGCAAGGACCTGGCGAGATCGATTCAAGCGCTCGTATCGGAAAGAGGAGCGAGCTACGTAACGCAAGGACCTGGCGAGATCGATTCAAGCGCTCGTATCGGAAAGTTGATTGACCATGATTAGTGAGAACGGGTCGCTTGATTTGTGAGATGTTATCTTTTTCCTCCTGACGTTTTCGGTTTTTGCGGAACTGTGCGGGATGATGCGATTTCCCATTAGCAACTCTCCTCTCACTCTTTCTAAAAGTTCAGTTTCCATCCCCATAAAACCTCCCCTTTTCATAATCATAATCATAATTACAACCCACAGCAAAAGAAAACCTCCCCTTTTCACTCCTTTCATCCCCCAAGATAATTATTTTTTTTCCAATCACCTTCACTCCTTTGTGAAGTCCCACTGTCCAACTGTTCTATTTTTTTCTTCATCACTTTCCCTTTTTCAGATAAAAAATGCAATCACCTCCACCATGGTCAAATTTTTCAAAACAAAATCAGCCCTCTTCTTCACCATAATGCCCAAACTGCAAAGTTGAGCATCCATGCTCGACGAGGTAGACCAAGGTGCCCTGAGCATTCGAAGGGTTTCATTGAGAACACCACTGGTTAACCACCAGAGACAAGGCCGCTTCTTTGGGATGCCCACAGGTAGGGAGTGGAGCAGGTTTGGAGGAGGTCATTACCAGCAGCAGCGATCGAATCGAATCGATTTGTGGACATTGCCTGCTGGGCGATCGGAAACGCCGCCACCTTGTCGATCACGACTTCAGGAGCCTACTAGCCCACTCTTTCGGCGACATATCAGCGACCGAGGTGCGGCAGAAAGAAGGATCCAGAGAATTTCAAAGAGCAGACGAAAAACAGTCTTTCTTTTTTTTTTTTTTTTTTTTTTTAACCAGCGCGGAGAAGAGGGTTATGGTGGGTGCTGCACTGGAGGTTGCAGATGTTCCATCAATGAAGACCCTGAGCGCCACATCACAATCGCCACGTTGCAGGCACTGTCCCTTCCAAAGCCGCCCCTAACATCTTGGGATCGAGGATGGTTGCAACCAATTGGGTGGCTTTTTATTTACGAAAGGCAATTCAGATTAGACAATTGATTCTATGGGAATAGATTGGATCATTAGATATTCGTTGTAATAGGAGAGCGGCATCTCCTACACAATGTAAATGTTGTTTGTTTGTTTGCAACCAATTGGTAATGGGAGGAAATACAAGTGGAATGGCCATGCGTCAAGCAAAAGCATTTCAACTCTCAGGTTCGAATCGCCCACCAAATGCATGGGATGATACCCACAGCTAGATATCTTTCCTCCATATTGTATGTGCTTTCTGCATGTTTCATCTGGAGATCCAACCACAATCCACTTCATGGAAAAGAGAAATTTTGAACCTTGGGTTCCATCAGGCTGTGACTGAGTCCTCCAGTGACTTCAAAAAGGACTTTGATGAGTGGTGGAGCGAAAATGGCACCTGCGACAGTGCCTTTCCACTTTTCCTTTCCACTGCCACTGCTGTTGCCAAAGCGATTGCCATGCCTCTGTCAAGATCACCTTTTAGTCCAGTTTTTCTGAAAGATACAAGGAAGAAGTTCAGGCCCCAAAACCATATTTGTATTATTAATACTTCCCTTAATCAAAAGCACAGCGTTGCCTCGTTCACATACCCCCAAACCAACTGGTTTCCCATTTTGGCTCCCTTGTGGACCTTATATGTCTTCACACCAGCAGTCTCTCTCCACCATTTCCATTCTTGATGGCCCTTTTTTCAAGTGAACAAAGTGAACGTTGGCACCAGGATTTCAATATGTGAGCCCGCCTCCATGGAGGCCACCTATCCACCATTTTTAGCTCGATGGGATGAAAGCTACTGATCGCAGTTTTTAAGCTCGTTTCTGACACGCTGCACGGTGCCTAGCTAGGCACTCAACGATGTCATTAGAGACGTGTGGGGAAGTGCATTTAGCTGCTGCATGTGTGTTTTCTATGGATTCTGGATATTTGTTTACACTGCTTAGCATACAATGAACAAACATTGAAAAGCATCCGCCTTCAGATAAATAACTTTCGCAGTCGTTGCACCACCAGAACCACAGACAGCTCCAACAGGCACCAAAGAGAACCTAATAATAATGATGCATTGCCCATCAAGCAAAATCTGCCAGTAAAGCCAGGAGTCTTGTGTTTGGCAGTTCATTGCAAGACGTATGTCACAATTTTAAAACAAAAATCTCGTGCATCAGAGCAGTAAGGAAACTTTGTGACTTGTTATCGTGAGCCCTGGAGAGTGATTTTCTAAATTGGCAGGTTGAGGCCTTGCTTACAATTTAATTAGACAAGGCAGCTGCCGTGCAATGTGTAGGTTGAGTTTTTGACTTTGCTACCCAATGAAATAAACCATCGGAAATGAACCATCCCTATTAAAATTCCTCTTTCAGTTGAAACAATATTCCCATTTGATCCTCCACAGACAATTCAAAAGACCTGAAGAATCGAATGAAAGACTTTTGGGTACTCTTTAAAATCTGGATCTTGTCTTCCCCTTTTGACGGGAGAATTTTATTTTCAACTTGAATAGAGTTTGCTGCAGTGGGCAGACAGATAATAAAATAATATGCTGACCCCTCCCCCCCCCCCCCCCCCCCCCCCTAGTAACACACCAGGAGACCGAACACGCAAGGAGGAAAAAGACAACATCTTCCCAATGAAGCGAGCGTTCTCACAGATAGTCTGCAAATGTTTATTAGGTAACGGAGGGGTACAGAAAGCTCGAGACAAGTTTCAGAGGCATCCTTTCGGGGTGTTGGGCTCCTTGACCACTTTCTCCTCTAAAAACAGCCAAAGTGAAAGAGTTTTCCTTTGGAAAATACTCCAGAGAGCAGACCACTTTTCCCTGAGGTTCTTTTATTTGGCTTTCATAGGGCAGAATGCAACTGACAAAAAGAAATACCGACTACAATTCTTTTATTTGGCTTTCACAGGACAGCATGCAACTGACAAAAAGTACCAACTACAATTTGTGACAGAAAAAAAAAAATCTCCACTATTTTATTTTCCCATTTTGCAGCACTGGAAAGTTTGTAGCCATCCAAAAATTTCTTGAATTAAAAAAATTGTAAGTTGTTTTTGAGCCTCATGTCAAAAAGTAGGAGCGCAAAAAACAAGTGAACAGTGTACACTTTGGTTTCTCTGACTTTTCCCATTTTTCTGGGAAGCCTGAGCACCAAAAAGAAAGAAAAAGCGAAAGTGGGGTTGGATCAAGAGATTATTCCCCACTGGGGCAAATTTTGTTCGAGCTGAAAAACTAGAAACCACCTGTCAAAAGGGGACGACAACATCCAGTTTCTAAAGAGTACTCAAAAAACAATGAGCAACTGTATGTGAACAAACCAACCTTGCATCATATTTGAAAAGAAATTTTCGTTTCACCTGCCTGCTCTTTGCAGGAGGTGAAAAACAAATCAATTACAAATTCTGATCGTTTTTCGTCCCTACAACAACGCGTCTGGTTTGCACTTGAGAGCCTACAAGCAACCTTCTCTACCAATTCCAAACAAATTAAACAATTCCTCTCCCCGCATATTTGCGACCTCCCAAAAGGTTTTGCACACCCTCTCCACACAACCAATTCTTCTGGCATTCATTCCTTATCTTTTCTGGCATCTAAGTGATGCCCTTCTCAAGATAAAATACATTCTAGTAGTTCCCCATGCAGAAGCAGACATTCCTCTGCCTGTCTTCGAACGACCTCATGGTGTTTTCCCCGGCGTTGAAATCCGACTTCTTGATCCAGGGTCCAGCAGAGCACCCTTTCCTGTTGCAATTGCACAGGGTTCTCTTGAATCCCCTGTCGCAGCACATTTCCATGCCAGGTCCAGTGCAAGCCTTGATCTGAGCGATCCCTGCACAGGCATCGCCATAGGCGAAGCTGTCGCCCTCTGTGGTAGACTCGGCCTCACCACTGCACTGGCTGGATGCAATCAATTCTCCATCTGTGGTGCAGGAAGGCCAAACATCAGACTAGCCTCAACAAAGTTGGAGGTGTAGTGAGTTTTTCTGTTTAGTGATAATCAATATCTGGAGTCAAAGCAAGCAGAACTCACCAGCAGAGCAGGCCTCGGCAGTTGCTTGAGCAAAGGCTCTGGCAATTCCAATCTGGATGGCGGAGGCATAGGAAGTCTCAAAGTCCTCCACAGTGCCACCAGTGGTACAGGCATCGGCCTGGGCCTTGGCAGCAGCCTCAGCAATCACACTGGACAGAGCTCGGATGTCAGCAAAGCAGAATCCCTCAGCACCACCAGAGCCGGCTTCAGCAGAGGCCTGAGCCACCGCCTCGGCAAAGGCAATAGCCCAAGCTTGACCATCGGCAATGGACCATCCGCAAGCAAAACCCATTCCCTCACAGGTGACCTTGACGGAGGCATTGGCCCACACCTTGGCAATCGCTTTGGCAACAGCTGTGGCAGCAGCCTCTGCCTTTCCACTGTCACAGGTGCCATCTTCGCTCCACCACTCATCAAAGGCCTCCGTGAACTCACTGGAGGACTCGGTCACAGCCTGATGGGACGCAACAACCAAGGTTCAAAATTTGTCTTCTCCATGGAATGGATTGTGATTGGGAAACATCCAGAAAGCACAGAAATGAAAGAAATCTGGACATCGAAAGTGCCGAGAAACTGTACCCTGCAGTCAGCACTTGCAGTTCCGCTGCAGGAGCCAGCGGTGACAAGAATCTCGAGGGCTGCGAATGCTGAGCAGGTGGTGTCAACAGCTCCAGGGCAAGTGATGGTGGCCCTATCCCCCAGAACTTGACCCTCCTTCAGAGATGTTGCTTCCTCCTCAAGATCGGAGTCAGTGCTCTCGGGGGTGGTTTCTGGGACAGTTTCTGGGGTCTCCGGTTCAGCTGGTGTTTCCTCAATCTGGCTCTCGGCTGGCTGTGATTCGATGATCTCAGGCTCAGCTGGGGTTTCAGTTACTTCAACAGGGGCAGGGATGACTTCTGGTTCGATGGGGGCCTCTGGTTCTGTTTCCTCCTCTGTGGTGGATTCCTCATCGACTCCGTCATCTACAAACGGAAACAAGATGTGTTGAGTACAGAATCGTCTGAATTTCCAGGGGAGGCCGCCGTCAGACCAATCGATCTCCACTCACCAGCAGTGTCCAGGCAGAAGCACAAATCACCGGCCCTGTTGGCAAAGGATTTTTTAGCATCGCCGGCACCGGTTTTCTTGAACCAAGGCCCGTTGCAGCCTCGGCAAGTGCACAGAGACCTCCTGAAATCCGAGTGGCAACACTTGTCCTTCACGATCCCAGTGCAGGCCTGGAGCTGCTGAATCCCTCCGCACACGTCACCGCTCTTGGCCACAGCGCCTTCCGTGGACGAGTCGGCCTCGCCAAAGCATTCGCTGGATGCAGCAACCTCGCCATCGACTGTCAACACAAACGGCATATGTGAGATGATATGTATTCGTGTGAACTGGCATGGAAAACACTGGATTTCCATTTTCGATGCATCTCGCAACACGACTCACCATCGCAAGCGCTGGCAGTGGCCCTGGCGAAAGCAGTGGCGATTCCCTTCTGGACGGCTTCCACGTAGGAGTTCTCGAAGTCTTCGGAGG
The DNA here is from genome assembly GCA_030272585.1 of Bryopsis sp. KO-2023. Taxonomy (NCBI): domain Eukaryota; kingdom Viridiplantae; phylum Chlorophyta; class Ulvophyceae; order Bryopsidales; family Bryopsidaceae; genus Bryopsis; species Bryopsis sp. KO-2023. Next base: position 2,104,145 of record BSYQ01000004.1, on the reverse strand, counting down.
CTCCACCGGTGGTGCAGGTGTCGGCCTGGGCGCGGGCCGCGGCTTCCGCAAACACACCAGCGACGGCTCGGACGTCAGCGAAGCAGAAACCGTTGGCGTCGGTGCTGGCCCCTGCCTCGGCAGCAGCTTGAGCGATCGCTTCGGCGAAAGCCAGTGCGAAGGCGTTTCCGTTGGAGATGGACCAACCACAAGCGAAGCCCAACCCATCGCAGTCGACCTTCACTGCAGCGTTGGACCACACCTTCGCCACAGCGGTCGCGATGGACGTCACAGCGGCCTCGGCTTTGCCGGAATCGCAGACTCCCTCCTCGCCCCACCACTCCTCGAAGGCCTCCTTGAATACGCTGGTGGACTCAGAGACAGCCTGTAGACACGGGAATAATATCTCGGTTTGTCAAGAACTCAGTGATCGAATATCAGGAGCAGAATGCACTATTTTGAGAGTGATATCTTGGCTCACCCTGCAATCTGCGCTGGCCGTTCCGACGCACTTCCCGGCAGTGACCAATATTTCGAGCGTGCTGAAAGCCGAGCAGCTCGAATCCGCTGCCCCAGGACACTCGGTCGCAGCATTCGCGAAGAAGCCCTGGTGCAGCACCACCAGAAGGGCAACAGCCCAAAAGCCAGCCTTCATCTTAAAATATTTCCCGTTCGCGCAGACACGCTGCTCCCAAAAAATTCAGATGACTGATAGAGAAAGGTCGGCGCGTCGAACAGCCAAGCGTCCAACAACCAGCCTTTCGTTTGTAATGCAGCAGCTCTGGAAAAATAGCAGTTGGTAAAGCAACGAATAAGCAGCAGTTAATTTGATGGATTTGTTGCGGAAGAGGCGCGTTTTATATCGTATGGGACGGCCACCCTCTTCGCCGCTTTCTTTTCTTCATTGCCCGAAGTTCGGTGGAGTTCTGCCAGACGTCCACCACCATCGCAATCGATGTTGCGCGATGCAGCACGTGAGAACGAAGGGGCGTGCAGCACAATCCAGTGCGACATCGCACTCGATGATCTCGATTACTAGTAGTGCTTAGTAGTGCCCAAACAAATTACACGGCGCGGATTACGCTACCTGTTCTGGTTAATGATTGTCGTTTCTCGAGAGCAAAATATCGAGCGGCCCCCCTCCAGGAAAAAATCGCTCCAAAATCAAGCCCTTTCGAGAAAAAATCATATTTGGACACGGGTGGATTTTCAGTGGAGGTGTAGCTGTGGCTTTGTTCAAAAGCAGATCCGCAAGTGAATCAATCTCAAGGCACAATAAACGAAGGCACCAGAACTGGACAACCGAAATTAAAACAAGTTCCCTCCAAAATTCGATGCTCTCTCCCTTATCCCTATCTCCGCGGAAAAACCAGTATTTCAAAAATTTGCTTTGTTGCACCCAAAATCGGAAGACCTCCCCCAAATTCAAAAAAAAACAAAACAGGGAAAAAAAGAAAATCCACTCCAGACACGTCTCAACGACTATATACGACGTATCAGGCTCCTTCCATTGCAGGCGTCCCCTCCTTTGAATCCTTTTCTTCCGAGACCTCTGGTTTTTTCTCTACTGTCGCTTCAGCTCTGGCAACGAGGCCTGTCTCCACAACTCTTGCCTTCAATCTTTTTCTCTTGCACCGATTTCTGGCCATCAGTGCACTGGCAGCCACCCCTGCTTGCGTTTGCTCTGGCATCGACCCATTACCATTGTCTCCAGGGGTAGCCTCCTTCTCGGCCCCTTCGGTTGGTTGGGACTCAGCTTTTTCTGCCAGTTCAGCCTTGGCTGCCAGAGCCGGAGGCAAAGGAGGGAGTTCCAACACATCCTCCCCAGTTTTTCGTCCCATTCCCAGCTTTGTCACCGGGCCAAGGTCATTCAACTCGACCTATGTCAGACACAGGAGCGGTAAGAGGTGCTGCAGAATTACGGTACTCTCTTTGGCGGGGGCCAGCTGGAGAGCCTCTTATCCAAAACATGAAGAAAACCACCCCCTGGACTCAAAATTCTGTACACTGGGGAGAACTGATAACAGCTGGTACCAGGATACTGTTTTCTATTCAATTCTCAGTTTTCTAGTTTCAGGAATGAGCATCTGCAATGTAGATACTCACATCAGCGCCGCCATATTTTCGAAGGTAGATCTGTTGCCCACTCGTCAAAACGATGTTACTAAAGTAATACAGACTCAATCCCGAGGGCAGCGTCAAGGAGAAATACCCCACGAGCAAAGGCAGCAGTTTCACGACGTAATTGATCCATTTCCCGCTGTCATCTTCGGAGCTGGGGTCCACGGGGGGCTGAATGATCGAAGAGCTGATGTATTGACAAACCACCAGCAAAACAGGGAGCACCAAATAAGGTGCAGCTTGTTCCCAGCCGATTGGAGGGGCTCCATCCTCGAAGGGATACAACCAAGCAATCCCTGATCCTTCTTGTCGGGCCAGGATCGTGGTGGGGCCACCCAAAGTAGGGATCCAGAGGAACCCTTCAGTGTCCAGGAGGCCCTCTGTGGCGACGTTGCTCAGGGTTCTGTACAAACCCCAAAGGATGGGGATCGTGGCCAGGGTGGGAAAACACCCTACACAGTTTTCGACGAAAATGGGTGAGACACGATCATTGTTTCTTGTTTTTTCGAAAGATAGGGGGGGGGAAATCTCACTATATAGGCTACCATCAGAAATTGGAACCTCGACCGAGATTCCTGGCATCGATGGTCGCATCAGAGAGAACCAAAGGAAGGAGTAATTATCAAACAGCTGAATGTCACAGAGTTTCGCTCACCAGCTGTTGGATCCACTCCAGCCTCGTCGTACAGAATGGAAGTTTCTCTCTGGATCTTGTCCTTATCCTCTCCATACCGGAGTTTGATGTTGTCGATTCTCGGTTTGAGGTTCTGCATTGCAATACTGGACTCTACCTGGCCACCAGAAAGAGTTCACAAAAACTCAAAAGATTTATGGCAGGCTCCATTTTGAGCTGGTTCGACGAACAAAAAAAGACCCCCACAGTCTGCATCCTTTCCTCTCTAAGCACCACAGTTCTAATCAAACAGTGGCAGTCGTGAAAGACAGTTGCTACTGATCAATACAACCCATATCGCTCCTCTGCAGGGAGCTTCCAATAACAACGCTGCAAATCCCCCTCCCATGAAGAAATAAATAAAAAGGCACTGGTTGAATGGACCCACCTGTTTCTTAGTGAAAGGATACGTTCCAACTTTCACCAGAACCGTCAAGAGGATGATCGCAAATCCATACGAGTAAGGAATGTGCACTGCAGCCAGACCTCCCTGCAAGAACTTCAAGACAGACTCCAGGGAATCCGAAATGGGTGACAGAAATCCAGAGTACCGCTGGGAATCTGCTGCAGCATCTGCAACTGTTGGATCCAGGTCAGCAGTGGCTGCTGCATCCGCTAAAGAGAAAAGCAAACCAGTGGCTCCAAGCCATAGCGAGGAAAAATCTGTGGAATCGGTGGAAGAAGGAGGGTCTGGCATGGATGCTCTAACGACGAAGGGATGAGTTCGGGCATGTCGGTTTTCGCTGGAGGGAGAGAATCGAAATGTCAATGTCAGACCCATGTCACCTGTTTTTGCTCAGTGGACTGGCTACATGAGGTTGTGATCCCCACTGGGGCATTTTGAAAACAAGGACCATCATATTCAACCATCCGGTTGCCAGAGCATTTTGTGCTGTGCAACCAAGGATGCTGGATGGCCTAGTGCTGCGTTTCGATATGGAGAAATCGATTTTTTTCACAGTTGCAACCAGAAATTTTTGAAGCAACCCAATCTGCAGTTCCACAATGAATTCCACCAATGACAGTGTTTGAGATTAGTCCTGCACCACATTTTGTAATTTGGGGAACAGGGGATTCATTCCTGATCCACTCAAAAAATCTGGATTGTCCAAGTCACATTGCCATGCACACTTCCTAACTTTTTCGCAGGCAATTGAAACAAGCAATGCTAATCTATCTCCCCCACCGAAATCTGCCTCTGACAAATCGCGGCGTCGCTAGACAGGGACCGCTCAGGCAGCCAGGTCGAGCGACTGCCCTCCCAGTGCACGAAGTTGGGGCTGTACATCCCATGGCTGCTCGAAGTTGGGCGTCCATTTTCTAAATCTCTGGTTCAGCAACCGCGCGCGACCAGAGCACGGAGAAGTGAAACATCAAGGAACGAGTGCATCTGAACGACGAAAAGGGGGTCGCTGCGCCAATCTACCAGAATCAGATTCGTACAGCCGACCAAGATTAATTTGACAAACCTTGGACAAACACCCTCTCTCTTCAGAATGTACGAACCCGGCTTGTAAAAAGATGCACATGGCGGGTACGATTCTAGGGGTGATTAGTTGAAGGCGGTGTGGTTGGGTGGTGAAGGAAAAACCATGCAGCTCTCTGCCGTATGCCAATCAAGTGGGTGGAAAAGAATCGTGAGAATGCTTTTTTTGTCAGGTTTCGGTGCGAATTCTTCCAAAGGAATCCTTCACGATCACAGGCTAAAATCCAATGATGCACCGTGTGGGGTGTAAGGAATACAAGTGTGTGTGTGACGGTTGGTTCGCTGTCCAGCCGCCGGTAGTAGCAAAGGCGTATGGCGCAGCGTTTTTGCCCCAGTGCGCCTCACTGGCGCTCGACGTGCGGGTGGCGTTCCCGCGGCTCGTCGACCCGTGAAGGTTCAGGCCAAGAAGAAGTCTGGTCAAAAGAAACAGGTGAACCACAAATCGAGCATGCAAGAAGTAAATCCTGGATGAAGAATGCATGCAAGCAATTGACATTGATGGTAGAACATGCACCAACTCATGCAAAAATGATAAAATCACCAAACCCACATTGAAACTTTCCGGGTGATGATTTCTTGATCATTTGAGCAAGGGGGCTGCAAATTAGACACCATCGAAATGAAAAGGTTGTACCCACCAGAGGATCCTAGCCAATGACTTGTAATGCTGATGTTTTTCGAAATATGCATCTTTTTTTGTTTCTGTCTGACTCTGGAAGCAGGCTGGCGGTTTCATGAAAACGACAAAGAAACCAAATCTTGATGACGGCTGGACATATGCCGGGAACCTCGGCGAGTTCGCGGTGAGACTTCATGCTTTGCTTGGCCCCAGTGCGTCTCGAATTAGTAAGCAATGATTATGTGGAGGGGCTGAGTGGTGGTTTTTGTTGGTTTCGATGGAGGATGCAGGACAAGCCCACAAAGACTGTTTCATTGACCACCGGCAAGACGGTTGTCGTATACAAAGCTGGGGATGAGGTCTTCTGTTCAGATGTTAATGGCACCGCATATGAGTTTCCTTTGGTGGATGCTAACGTAATCGAGGGTATGTGTCTGACCATGTTTTTTGAACGGTTGCTCATGCTGATTATCATTCTTATGATCGGTAGTCAGGATGTTTCCTCTGTCGTATGTTCTTTCTTTTTTATTTTTATATCAATCTGCGAAAAGGGAGGAAAACTTGAAAATGTCCTGTTCTGGTGGGGCTGCTTCCGGCGGGTGGTGGCATGGTTAAAATCAAAGATCTAAAATAGTTTTCATTTGGAGCTGATTTTTATGTTTGTTTTTCGACCAGGGCCATCGGGCCCAGCCATCGAATGTCCGTTTGATGGAACGACTTATGATTTGGCCACCGGCGCTGTAAGTGATAAAGGACAACTTTTTCGTTCAGTTTCTCTTTCTCGATTTACTTGCAATAGGTTTGAAAAAAAAAGGGTCTATTTTTTACTCTGCAACATTTTTTGACTTCTTCTCAGTTTCATTACACATGGTTTTGCACACTTTCTAAAATTGCTCTGATCAATCCTTTTAATGATGGCTGGAGTTTAGTCAGGAATGTTAGTGATCATGTTGCTGTTGATAAGGCAGACATCTCGTTAAAAGTCGCCAAGGACCGTGGTCCCATGTCCGACGAATGTGCCCTATGCCGGTCGCTCGTGCAACTCTAAACCCTAAACCGACCCTCCTCATTTCACACATAGGAACCGTCCCTGGCGACTTTTAACGGCTTTCATAAGGCAGTTGCCAGCCCTGATCTCTTTTGTTGCTGTTTTTGTGTATTTCAGGTGATTGAGTGGTGCCCAAGGAACAACCCGCTCCGATCCTTCTTGGGGATGGTCAAGGCAAGTTTGTTAATTATCGAAATCCTGCCCTTCCATTTCCAGTCCCCAGAAACCGCTTTTCTTTTTGCTCAAGAAAACATTTAACAGCAGCGCAGAGGTCTGCACAGCTAAAAACTCCTCCAGTCTATCGGTGGTGTTTTTTTTTTTTTGAAGACGAAATGCAGAACTGTCTTTCAGCACAAATGCACATGAATTTGTGGCGTTTTTTTTAATTAATTCTCTATTTTTTTGTTGTTTATAGTCCAAGGTGGAGCCTCAAGACTTAGGCGTGCACGAAGCCATCGCCTCTGCTGATGGCGGTGTCTACATCCGACTGAAAAATGCTTGAGAAATTCTTTCATGTTTTTTGCTTCGCATGTTGATTTTTTGGCTGTGATATTGCACAGGCAGTTTTGGTGGCATTTGTTTTTCTTTTTTCTTTTTTTCCTGAGATGGACGGTCAGTCTTTAATGAGATTGCAACGGCACTTGACCACATTCTACCGATTATCGTTGTTGGCAGGATTTGGTTTTGTTTGGTGTTCTGATTCATCATGATTTCATTCCATTTTTTCGTGATTTTTTTTCTTCCCTGGAGATCGACTCATGCTGCAGCTGTTTGCTACAGAGGGAAAATGAACACTGCTCATCTATGATCAAGAGGACATCAATCGCCTGGGGGGCAGTGTATTTGTTTTTGGCCAAGTGCCCCCCCAAAAAATTCGAATGGCAAAGTTTTGAGCCACAAAAGGGCCACATCCAAAAAAAAGCCAAACGAACAACTATAAATAAATATGATTTTACACTATTGAAGTCAGGGCCGCAGAAGGGATCACTTTTGGGCCGGAAAATTTGAAAAAATACACTGGGGGGGGTCCTCTTCAGTTCAAAAATTTGCAGGGAAATTAATTTCTCCCCCTTTTGCTCAACAGCACAAACTCTCCCACACAGTCGATAAATATGAAAGCAACATGAAGTGAGATTTCATTTTTATTGCAATTTGGCACACAGATTTTCTTTCCAACATCACATCTTTCTTTGAAACAATAGATTCCAAATTATCTTTGCTAAAAACAAAGACGCTTCACTGCTAAAAACAAAGACACTTCACAACCCATCCAAAAAGACACAGGCGTATGCACAATTTCTTCAATAGATATCACGTTACAGCCAGGACTCCACTCTACTCTCAACAACAAATCTTGCTTCCAGTTTTATCCCACAATTTCTCAGATTCCACAAAAACCCTGTAGCAACATATACATATATACATATTGTGAAATCATCACATCAATACAGAAAACAAGATCGAAACACTGGCAAATCCCCTGAGAAAGGATGCATGGTTATGCATTCTTTCTCAGTCCACACTCAGATATGTGACCACCCGCACATAATGCCAAAAAAAGAAAGGGAAAAAAAAAGCAGATACATGAAAACAGATACGGAAACATGAAAAGCATCGTCCTCCAGATACCCTTTTTCTCCCCCCCCCCCAATCACCTCCAGCTTTTATCGTTTTCCACAATCCTCTTTGTACGGAAAGATGGAAAACAAGCTGATCTCACTCAGTTCTGGTGCATTCTCCAAAAAGAGGCAATAAAAATAAATACCATAAAAACCCCAAAACCGGGAAATCAAAAACCAAACAAAAAATGGGTGCCATACATGAGAAACGATGCTGCCCTCATTTGCTAAGAGCAAAATAAAATATGAAGGTTTTGCAGATGGGTAGTAAATATTGTTGTAGTTTTTTCAGCATTTTTTTTCTCTTTGTTTTCCCAGAGAGAGTCGGGATAACAAAACCCCCCAAAAATTTATTTCCAGAAATTCACAGCCCCTTGTTTTTTTTCCCGTCAAGATCGTCATTGCCCACAAGCATTCTGTCCATTTGCACCCCCATGGTGGTGAATGAGTCATCATTTTCTACAGGGAATATCGACATTTCCACCCCCATATCTTCGGCCAAGTCGATAAATTCGAGAACCCCGGCCTTCCCGAGTTTGGCCTCAGACAGGGACGCTCCCGCTTTTATTTCTTGTGTTTTTTTGCTGCTCAGGGCTACTGTCACCGCCGTCAGCAAACACCCTGGCAAATCTTGGGGTTTCCAAGAAGGGAGCGGAGGCCACATGTTCATTTTGTTCGACACAGCAGTCAGACGGGTCAAGTGCGACGATTTCAGGAGCTCATCGCGTAATGCTCTTGGGATGGGGGGGTGAGTATCATCGATCCAGACCTGATCCCTGAAATCATCACAAAGGTTCAATTAGAGTGTTCATTTGTTCGCTGGCTTAACCAGCAAGAACCCTTCAAAGCCAAATGAAATTGAGTTCCAGTTTTTGACAGTGGGAAGTCAGATTTCGACTTCTCAATGTTGATTATTTCATTTGGGAAGAATGGCGAGATGTGGCTCAACATCTGCAAAAAATGGCAAAAATAATGCTCACTTGTGGGCATATTCCACGTAAGGTTCGACCATCTCCCCGTTGGGCAGAAACACCAAAACTATGTCAGCCGTTCGCACGCGACAAGGATCGAATGTCCCCATGATCACAGTTCCATCCTCCCTGCGCATGATGTGAGGACTTCCCCCATCATATTTCTTGTCGACAAGATAGATTTCCGAGAAAAGACCAGAGCACGCCCCAGAAATCTCAACCCCAGTGTACCCTCCCCCCCCTAAAATACACAGCTTAAGATCCCCGTCAGGTCGTTTCGCTGGGCGGCGCATTCTGAGCACTTCGATTCCCTTCTGGACTCCTCGCCTGGCCAGAGCCGCGGTCCCCACCCTCCCGTTCACGATGTCCCCATGCAAGATCGCTGGAACCCCCAAGGTGCGCGCCACAGAAGGCAGCTGACCGGCCAACGCCAGCTTTGCTCCCTTGAATGCGTTGAGACAATAATTCAAATGATATTGGATCTTCTCGGGGGCGTCGGCCATGGTCGAAATGGGCGGAATGAGACAAACACACCCCACGTTCTTGCCGTCCCAGGCCAGATCCGATATCACGAACTGGCGCTCCGTCCAAAACCATCGCACGCTTCTTAACATAGGCTCGACATGCTCCCACATGCGCAGGGGGGGGTAGCAAACGAACACCACCTTCGGACGTCGAAAGTACTTAACGAACAGCGTTTTTGCCGCGAGGATATGGCCCACAAGCAACATAACGCAAAAACGATTAGCTCTTTTCAACACGGGCACCCCCAAGAGCTGTAGCAGCCACAGGCAGCTCCCCACATACACCGCCGCCGTCAGAATCCCAGAAACCAGCAAGCATGGTATGGTGAAAAGCCATTCCTTCAGCGGGCTCGCCAATGGGGTGTTCAGGTTCTGCTGGGAGCCGCCACCGTTGCATTCGAACCTCTTGGGGGTCGGGGCATCCTTTTTTATTGTGGTGTTCAACAGAATGGTGTTCGTTCGCGTGTTGGAACCCATCCTGCTGTGCTTTCCCCTGGGGGCGCAAAGAACACGTTCGCTCGCCCGTTTTGAGCTTGCGTGTAATGGGACAGCTTGTCTTTTCTTTTTTGAGGTCCGTCAAAATTGCGACCAGAAACCGATCTGGTTCCATCATTGTGGATCTCACAGCCGATCAAAACCAAATGAGTATTCGAATCGAAAAACACCTTTGATCTTCATTCTTTGTGCACATGTGTGGGGCAACAAAGGGCCACCGCCAAAGTTTGAAGCTTTTATTTTGGCAATATGTATTTTTTTTGTTGTTGTTGTTCTTTTGCTGGAAAGGAAGTCCCAGTCCTGATCCGTCCTCTTACAAAAAAATGAAAAACGGGTAATCCAGGGGAAGCCTCTCGCGCTTCCGTTCTTTTGGCTGTGTTGGTTTCCGGTGACTAATTAAATACTTGGCCAAGGAACTCTCAGGGAAAGTCACTGGGCAAAATCGAACTACATTGATGCTTCTGTTCCACCTCCCAGAAAAGACATGCACATACATGTGTGCATGTACATGCTTTGTTGGCTGATGGACAGGTTCGACCCCAACAAATTTGCCATGTTGACCAAGAAACAAAAAAAGCCTAGTCATGTTCAGCACCACAAGTATCGGGCACAAGCGATCCAATCCTGTCTCTAAACCCCCCAATATTTACCCCCGCTCAACAAAAAAACAATAAAGAAATGCCAATCATCAGTCTTGCCAAAATTGTAACGTAGCTTATGATTATTTTGAAAAAGAACATGCTTTTTTGATCCCTGGATTACAATGGTATCTAAGGCTTGGTGGATGATGGCCATGCCTGATGAACTGTCTTGACCTGTCAACCCTTCAGGAGCGCTTTCAGATATTGTGCCTCTCCTTTGCCACATTTCCCCTCCCCACATTGCAAATCTGTCGACTTTGCCTGTAAGCACTTACAGATCACATCCACAGCCTTCTCCTGATCATTGCCCTCAATGTCAGGATCAGCACCAGCCCCAATCAGAACTTCCATGGCCCCACCGCTCCCATAAAAAGCTGCAAGTTTCAAGGCAGTGCTTCCCTTGTTGTCTTGGGCATCTTTTTCGGCCTTGTAGTCCAAAATCAGCTGAACCACTTTCGCCCGTCCGATGTAGGTAGAAAGCATCAATGGGGTTAACCCTGCGTTTGTTCGGGAATTCACATTCGCACCTCCACCCACAACCCTTGTCAGTATTTTGACCACTCCAATGCTAAAAACTTGACGATACAAGTACATGCGTTTCAAAGCAGACGTGTTTTGTTTTGAGAATTGCTGTCAGTTGTACCGCACCCAGAAAACTTCACATTAACAGGTGGGGAATTTTTCCCCGAAGGCACCTGATTTTAGAAGAGCATCCACCACCTCCATTTTTCCATGGTATGCTGCCAGCACCAATGCGGTGGATCCATCAACCGTTTTCATATCCACGGGCGCCCCTGGGTCAAACAATTGTAACCTCTGAAACAGGTATCATACAACTTACCCTTTTATGAACACTTCAATGCGTGGTCGCTTGAGGATTAAAAAAAAATTGAAGGGGGAGGGGTGAAATTTTGTTTAGAAAGAAAACAATTGAAAGAACATGACTTTCAGTGGGGAGGCATAGAACAGTGGAGCCAATCACCTGCTTCAATCAAGATTTCAACAATATCCACATGCCCCTTTGCAGCAGCAAAATGTAGTGGAGTGAACTTCTGTTGATGTGTTGATGTCACATCGGCCCCCTTTGCCAGTAGCTCCTACAAATCACTAAGCACACCTGGTTGGCTTGCGATGTTATTTCTTTTCTGTTGTTTTTTTTTTCCCCTAGAGTAAGCTTGCCGCTTTTCTAGACAGAAAATGAAACCAATAATCGAAAAAAAAGCTACCTTGACTTTGTTGGGTTTCCCAGAACCAGCAGCATCGAAGAGATCTTTGTCAAGTTCCTCGCAATTCTCGGTGCATTTTCTCTAACAAATGAAAAAAAAGAACACAACACTGTCAAACAAAAATCAGTCAGCCAGACCCAGGGTTTGCAGCTCAGACATCCAAAAAAAGCATTTTTTTGAATTTTCCCCCATGTCAGTCCCACAGCCGACAGTATTTCAGATTTCACCGCACTGTTTTCTACCCCACCGAACACAAACCAATGTGGCAAGCAGCCAAAAATTCACAAACCCACAGAGGGCTCCATGGATCCAGTTCGGTGTAGCAAACAAAGCAGCAGTTCTGGCAAGAGTTTCTTGTGGCCATTTGGCTGCAACTAAAAATGAAAACTTCACATTTGTGTGCTTTCTTGCAACAAACCCTCCATGATTATGATGGAAACCGCACCTTTTGTTCTGTGTTCATCTTTGAGTCTATCCACTTCCTGAAACTGCTGACTCTGGTGTAGACATCAGCTTTTGTCGAATCACAGCCTTCAGGGCCATAAGATACAATGCCCACCTGTAGATCAAATTTTGGATCCCCAGCAACAATGCTGAGCCCCCCTTTGCTGTCAGGAATCAGCAATGGACCTCCAGAGTCACCTGGATGAATCCAAAACAGACGATGAATCTCACCAGCCATTCAAAACAGAATTCCACAATTCTTTTCTTCACAAAAAAAGGACATTTTTTTTCCTTTTTTTTTTCCCTCACTTTTTTGATCTCCTTTGATCTATAGTTTTCCTTTTTGAGTTTGTTTTGCCCAGCCCTACTCGGAAGCTAAAACGAACCCCTCCTTCAAAAATACGACAGTGTCCAGAATGGGTGATGTTAACACTGTACAGTTTACAGCTTTGACTCCATTCACCTTTGCATGCCCCTTGTGAGGTGGAAAATGCACAGAGCATACTGTCTTTGATTTTGGACCATCTCTGTTGGCAGTTTATATTGCTGACATACTCCACTTCATCCGCAAACTGAAGCACATCTGGCAATGGGCCACGCTTGCTTGTCTTTCCCCACCCTGCGGTGGCTAGAAGCTGACCCACTCCAATGGATTGCTCGCTTTGGGCTAGCACTACTGGTCGTTTGGTGGAGGGTTCCTGGAGCCGCACCAGGGCGATATCGAATCCATCCTCAACATTTCCAGTATAGCTCTCATGAACGATGACCTCCACTGCCAATATAACCTAAAATCGCATACATAACATGAATGTTATGTCAGTGTAAAGGTTGGTTGCAATCAACCACAATTGTGGAGTTGGCGCCTTCACCTCCACCTTGGGAACATGCATGAAAAAAAATACGACATACCTCTGCAGAAGATTCATCATCCATTCTGTGGGCACCCACATACACAAGTGGTGTTGGCCCAAGGGAGTCTTCCCCGATCAAACAATGTGCTGCGGTTAGCACCCACTGGGGGGCAATCAAGGTGCCTCCACAAAGATGAATCCGAGGGCCTATTGTTCTCAAAGAGCAAGCATATGGAAACCTCCCTTCAGGAGCGTCTTTTCCCCCCTGCACACACCCATGTGATTGTGATGACCAATGCAGCAAAAAGGTGCCATGCCTTGAGTGAGCACAGCGTGATGCGTGATGCGTGATGTAATGACCCAAATCACATTCTACGGATGTTGAGCTTCAGTTCTACGCACAGCAATGAACGGTTGGGCATTTTGTAGCATTTTCCGAAGCGCAGGAGCAAGCGACCTCCCATCACCCTGATTGCAGACGAAGACAGGTGAATTGCAAGTGAGGAATGGCGGAAACGCAACAAGCATGTACGTGTATCAAAGCGCGCAGAGACACACCTGTCGATCGCCGCCAGGCCAGGACCCTGGATCAAAGATCCAACAGAGAAGTGAGTTTCATCAGCGTGGTGTTGGTGGGGTAGCACGCACAATTATTTCGACCCACCCACCTTTCGGAAGAGCAAGTGTTTGTGCAGAAGTGAAGCAGAGCACCCATGTTATCAAGAAAAAGAGCATTCAGGAAGTAAAGGCTCGCCGTTGTATTTGGTTTGTGAGGACAAAGTTTTGAGAGTTAGGGTATCTCGCGTTGGACCGGCTGCGCAACAGGGGGAATCATAGCGGTACTGTACAGTATCATGCGTATCATTGTACCAATTGCCCCTGCCAGCGAGACCCCCTCAGACATTGTGTGTTTGGCGGCAAACGTCCTTCACCCTTCATTCGTGCAGCGTGCATTACATGAGGACAGACCCCTTAACCCTTTATTTGTGCGGCGTGCAGACAGAGGGAACGAGAAGGGTATTCTTGCAAGCATTTTCAACAAAAGATATCAAAATGCCACTGAGCGAACTTCCCAATTCGTAGATTTAAAAGAGGGTCCAACCGCATCATCTGTACTAAGATCAAACAAAACTCGTTCCGGACAAAATCGTTGGCCAAAATATCTTTTCCAGATGCCATCAGTCCACCGCCTTTCGTTCAAATGAAATTCCTTCTCTTCCTCCGGTATGTTGTGCGACCCCTCCCTGCTCCACCCCCTCTCATAAACCCACCAAACTCCTTCCATGAATGTAATCGAAATAAAGCCTCCAGACAACATTTCACACAAAATTCAACCAAACTGGTATTCCGGCAGAGTGCTTTTCGAAACCATCATTGCCCCTCCCTGTGACAAATTCCCCCCTACCATTAATAACGTAAAAATCCCCCCCGTCCCCTGTCGACATTGAGTTATCTCGTTCCATATGCATATATTGTTAAAATCGGTCCAAATCGTTGCTGGCATTGCATCTATTCCTTGGCGAAGGCGATTCCCTTTTTGATGCTGGCCTGAAGCTGGGGAATGGCAACCTTGAGCCCTTCAATCTCGAAGGCAGAGAGCTCGCCGAGTTCTGGAACCTTTTCGACTCCCTGAGTTCCCAACTGGATCTTGGACGCAAAGAAATCCACACCCTCCGCAGGCTACAGTGCCAAAAAAAAATAACATGAGTATTCCCGACAAGTATATTTGGGCTGAACATTTCAGACGGACAGACAAATCCTCAGTTGCACCCAGTTTCCACCATACTGGGCAGCCCTGAGCTAGTTGGCTGAGAATATACCCTCCACCACAATTGATTTCAACACAGCGACCGTTTTTTCCATTTCGTTTCTTTGAAATTGAACCGGTCACAAACACCCCATTCGCACAGATATTTTGCCGACTACGAAGCCATCGATGCCCAAGCACACAGTGGCTCCGTAATTCTATTACATCTGTTCCGTCACATCCTACAGTTCCCTACCTTGGACTCCACGTAGGCACACTCGTAGACGTCGGCCTCCCCCTCGAGACCCAGCAAGCAAGATTCCGCCATACGGGCAGCGGCATATGCCTGGAAAAAACACACACACCAGCATCAGCATCCCAGAACCAACCCAAAAACAGCAGAAAACACCCTGTGTACTTGTTTTAGTGTTAACGAGGCGTGGTGGTCTGAATCACGGCCTGATATGCCAGTGACGGAATTTGTTCCACCACACACACAAAATATGCGCTAAATCACCTCGTTGTGGACGGCCTTCGTTGGGCAGGTTTGCCTAATGTAAATTAAACATTCATTCACACACAAAATATCCATGTCACTTACCATGGAGAGAGTCGCAGAGCCGGCACCAGCCTTGGCTTCGACGACCTCAGTTCCAGCATTTTGAATACGGGTGGTCAACGCTTTCAGCTCGTCGTCGGTAAATTCGACCTTTGGGGTGGTCTGTTGTGAGAAAGACACAACAAATGGATCGTCAGGCTTGAAACAAAAATCTAAAAAACCATTTCCATGGCTCCTTTTGTCCAAAGTGTGCACTGCAGCAATAAACGATGCATCGATTGCATCCACTATTTGGAAGACTCAGTTTTGCACCAGCATGCAAAGGATATGTGGAAATAGAGCGCTGAAAAAAACGTCCTCAAAACTTGAAACATACCACATAGAAATATAAAACACAACCGTACATTCGCATCAATCAATTTTCTTTGGTATGCACAACAGACCCAATTCTGAGTGCATTCAAGCCCCCCCCCCCCACCCCCCAAAAAAAACAGGGGAAAAAAAAATTCAAACGAAAAGCCCCATGACTTTGCATAATTTGCGCACCGTACTCGAGAAAGGATTGGCAAAATTGTGGTTCCAGCATGGCCTCCAATGACTGGGACATCAACATCTTTAACATCCAAGCCTTTGGATTCGGCCACAAAAGTGTTTGCCCGCACAACATCCAAGGTGGTCACTCCAATGACCTTCTTTGGGTTGTAGACGCCAGCTTTCCTCAAAGTCTCAGCAGCAATAGGGACGGTGGCATTCACTGGGTTGGAAATGATGTTGAGGATGGCCTGAATCAAAGGGGAAAGGGGAAAAAAACACAGGCGCTTTTTCAAATGAGTTGCGGTGTATGCTTTTGTGGGAAGGTGACCTGGTTCTTGCTGAAAATGATAATTAGTTGGCAGGGTTTTTTTTTGTTTTCCTTGAGGTCCCAGTATGAGTCGATAATTTCTCTGGACATTGGGTCATATCTTCAACGAGGTTTTTTTACTTCACATCAAAGCAAACGAGTGCTCAGACAGTAGTAAAATGTTCTAATCATTCCCAATGCCAGTCAAAAACAGCCAGCGATTCCTGTCGTATTTGCATATTTTCCGACAAAATTTTGTAAGAGATGGGCCCCAACTCAGAAAAAAAAAATCCAGAGTCTTTCAACAAAACTCGCCCCTGGCGCACAACTCCGGTGATTGGAATTTCAGCCAATGGGTATTCTCCAAATGTGGCTGTACAGAATTCTCAGCTGACATTAGGGGCTTTGGCTTAGATTAGAATGCACCTCACAGACAATCGGCTTACCCCAGGGCAATGCTGGGCGCAAGCAGCCACCAAATCCTTGACAATTCCAGCATTGATGCTGAAGAGATCATCACGGGTCATTCCAGGCTTTCTGGGGACTCCAGCAGGAATCACCACCAATTCGGCTCCTTTCAAGGCATCTGCCAGTTCATCGGCACCAGTGTATCCAGAAACCTGCTCAGGCAGTGGAAATTTCCATCACAAGAATACCTAATATATATTTCCATTTTCTTATTCTTTAAATAGGAATCAAGAGTGTGAGCAAGTTTATGTCAAAAAGAACAGCTGCCTCACACTTCCTACTGGGTAAAAGCCCCAGAGTAGCTGGCATCAGTTTTCCACCGAGAATTACTTGCACAAAAGAAAGGTCGACTCTGTCAAATGATGGGAGCTTCGATGCTTGGTTTCTTTTCCAGCAGATCGCACGTCGACGGGCCACTTTCTATGCTTTACGAAAGGTCGCCGGATCCAATGCAGGAGCGCGCGCAGCTCACCTTCACTTGAGTGTTGCAGTGGCCGAGATCAGCTGCGACACCAGCCGTGTTGGCGATATCGTACAGAGCCAAGTCTGTGACCATCTTGTTCATCTTGAGCAAGAGCGCGAGAGGCTGCCCAATGCCACCGCTGGCACCCAAAAGAGCGACCTTGTGGCATTCTACTTTCTGCACAGATCTCGAACGGCGGTTTGCGGCGGAGGGGCTGGAAACGCAAAGTGCGCGTCGACCACCGAAGAACTGTCGGCGCTGGGCATTGATGGCACCGCACTGGGCACGACTCTGGAAAACGGCTTGCGACTGCATTCTGGCGGTGGGGGTGGGTCGAACCTCGACGCGAGCGATAACGTAGAGTTGAGACGTAAAAAGCGAACCAGTAAGCGGAAACGTGAAAATGCGAAATCGGAGTGCAAAACGCCAGTTTTTTCAGAGGTGTGGCCCCGATTAGTCATCTCTTCAGATGGAGATTCGAGCGCCAACCGCGCATCGAAAGAGACACCAACCCCTTGGATTTCCTACCCTTCTGCCCGAGTTCGATTTTGTTGGCGTGGCAGAGCAACCAGAATCAACCACAAAAAGCAAAAGTTGTTTTCTTGGGTTCAGGAAGCCTACCAGTGGATTGAGCGCCACAAAACAATACAAATAAGATTAAAAAACAGCTCGCAAGGTGGTTGCTCGTTGAAGAAAAGAAAGAAATCATGTCATTGGAAAGAAAACTTATTTCCCTCGAGCAAACTGACTTGCTGGGATCCGAGGGAGCAAGAGATTTGCCCACATGAAAGCACGAATTCTCCCCAACTAGATTTTGCTTTTCCTTCATTTCCACGAGCTCACAGGAAGTTATGCTGTTCTTAGGGACCTCTGTTCTGGTCAGTCCCCCCAGTTTGAAGGAAATGGCAAGCAAACACCACAATGGTGTGCAGGAATCCTCCAAGCAACTCTTTCACAACAAACGTGCATGAGGTTATGCCTATGTTTTCCCATCATGAGCCGTATTTCCCCATTCCATAAAACACAGCAAATATATCTGCAAAAGATCAAGAGCCCTTTTACACGGGGTCAGGATTGAGGCCACCACCACCACTACTACGCACTCACAACGTTTTTTTAACGGAAAAGACTGAGTAATCATCCCCCCAACCATTCCAAAACAATCAGGATTTTGAGAATACGTTGAAACGAAATATCATGCAGAAGGTTCGATAAAAAAAAAGAACACCTCCTCCAATTCTTCCTTGTTGCTTTTTTTTCCCTCAAAAGATTGGAGAGGAAAGCAATCCCCTTTCTTGAAACCCAGCATCATTTTTTCATTTTTTTAAATCTGGTTCATTAGGTAATGATATATGCAATCCCCCATAAGTCGATCTCCGTAGAAAAATTAAAAAAGATCTACGGACAGTAAAAAAAAAAAAGAGAAAAAAGAAATCAACTCCACCACCACCACCACCAGTTCCCCCAAAAATGCCTTTTGAATGATTTTCTTCCCTTTTGATTTTCTTTGCCTTTTTTTTGTTGCATATATATTCATATCCCAATTTCCAAGAAGAATTATCATCCAGAGAGGGCAAAAAAAACCTCCCCCGGATTTATGCACATATATATAAAACAAAATCGGAATGAATCCCTCAAAAGAGGAGGTCCCTCCACCCCCACAAGGTTCATTAAAGAAAAAGAGGAAAGGAACAACGATTTCGTTTTTTTTTTTCTTCTCCTTTCTCTTAGGCTTTCCAAATCTATTGTCCTTCGTGCCATCCACCTTTTCTTTTCTTTTTTGGTTAAAAATCCTCCTTTGTTCGACGGACCAATTGTCGACATCGGTGCTTTCCCTCCCGACCGAAAAAAAACCCTCCCAAGAACAATAAAATTTTTGTCGAGCCCCCAAGAATTGATAGATAAAGCAAATCTTGTGTTTTGAGTATGTTTTTTTTTCCTTCTTTTCTTTTCTTTTTTTTTTCAAATCTAAAGATTCCCATTGTTCCGGAAAGAAATAAAACTAGAGCGTTTAAATGACGGTTCCATCCTCGATTTGTGAGTTCTTGATGACCACGATGATGCCATCTTTGATCACGTAACCAAGCTCCTCAGTGCTGCAAATTGGGGAAAAAAAACATAAAGAAAATGGTTAGAATCTTCAATATTGCACCAATCTGAAGCAACATACATACACATGCACATGTACATGCACATGCACATGTGTCACATCAAACTCTGCCAAAGCCAGCACATCGATTCTAAAACACCACAAAGGACCTAGCCCCACTTTCACAAAAAAACAAACAAAAATCTGCTGGATAAAAAGGATAAAAAGGATTTAACCCCCCCTTTTCTTCACGATCCGGCACCATATAAAAACGACCTCAAACCACCTAACAGGCACTTTCTGGAGTGGGAAATGACAGGCACTTTCTGGAGTGGGAAATGACGGGTTCAAAAAACGTGATGATGTCAGGCCGTTTCTCACTTCGTCGCCTCTTGAATTCCCTCCTTGTTGATCAGCTTAACATTGGCTCCGATCCTTGCATTCTTGTCGACGATGGCCTTGCGAATCACACTCCCAATGCCAATGCCCATGGGCAAACACCCAGGAACGATGGCACACTCTTCGAGAGTCTCGTAGTAGTCCGCCCCCATGATGAGCGAATCCTCGATCAGGCAGTTCTCCCCGACCAGCGTCCTCAGCCCAATGACGGAGTTCTGGATCTTGCTGCCCCCTCGGATGAAGCAACCATCGCCGACCACCGACTTGACGATTTCGGCATCGACGATTTTGGAGGGGGGAAGGTATCGAAGGTTGGAGTACATTGGCATGACTTCATCATTGAAGCTGAAAGGAAAAAAAAATATACTTAAAGAAAAAATATGTTTTCTACTCGATGCTTCAAGCAAAGACCCCCTCAATCACAGAGATCAAACCAGGTCATCTGTGGAGCCATTTTTTTTGTTAACTTTTTTTCGAAATCGTACAAAGGCCAATTTTGTTTGTTTGTTTGTTTTTTTTGGAAATTCTACAAAGGCGAATTTTTTTAAAGTAATTTTTTTTTCAAAATCTTGCAAGTTTCGGAATGTTTCAAAAAAATGTGCGTACCTGAAAGGTGGGTTCAGCTCGGTTGTCTGAAGATTTGCCTGGTAAAAGGCGCCGACGGTTCCAATGTCTTCCCAGTATCCATCAAACAGGAAAGCTTGCACTCTCATTCCGTTGGCGGTCGCCCCAGGAATCACTTCTCCCCCGAAATCGTTGGCCTCGGGGAAATCCTCATCCAGAAGCTTCTTCACCACATCTGCCTTGATGACGTAAATTCCCATACTAGCAATGTAAGGCAACATCTTCGCCCTGCACACAATAATTAAGAAAAAAGAAAGATTCTTTTATAAAAAAGAATGTCGCATCGGATTGATGGGGAGAAGAAATAGTTGCGTCAGACCAGCAAGCATCGGAGTTTCTCCATCCACAGGCTGTCAATTCCACAGATTTGGAAGAGCCAGAATGAAAAAAATTTATCGATTTCTGCTCAGATTCTCAGTTCGTCTACCTCTCTGCCTCCAATCCAAGAACAGTGGTGTCCACCTGCATGGCTTTCAAAGCATCGCCCGACGGTTTCTCGGCAAACTCCAAAATCCTTCCGTCGTCATCGATTTTCATGAGGCCGAATGCGGAGGCCCTGGCTTCGTCGCAAGGGAGGGCAGCCACAGTGATGTCGGCATTGGATTCGATGTGTTTCTTCACAAAGTGTCTGTAGTCCATTCTGTAAAGCTGGTCGCCTGAGGATTGACACACCAATATTGAGCCGCCACCACCACTCTCAGCATTGGAAATTACAAGACAAGGAATGCCGTGGTGCTATAATTTCGTCACGAGGGGATTCCCTTTCATTCCTATTTTCATAAACCTGACCGACTCAAAAAAAAAAGAATCGGCTGGGTTCAATTTTCCATTCTTCGTTTAATTTTGTTCCACTCGCATACGAAGAAACTTTTCAAACCCTGCCCACAATGCATGTAAAAGAAATGAAGGAAATTCAATCGTTTTCTCAGCTTTTTATTTTTTAGAGGGGAAAATTGGGGTGGAAGATTGCATTACCTGACAAAATAATGAAGTGCTCCACTCCCTCCTCCACATATTCTTGGAACAAGTAGTCGTACTGTCGGACGGCATCAGCAGTTCCTTGAAACCAATCGAAATTGGTTGGATTCTGAGTGGCTGCCAGCACCTCCACGAAGCCCTTGTCTGATGGGAATTGCCCACTGCTGTTCTGCACAGTGAAACAAAAATCACATGTCATTCCGGCACTCTCCACACATCCTTTCCCCACCAGGAATTTCGACGCCCTTTTCCGACTACAGTTGCTCAAAAAGAACACCAAAAAAAAACTCATGTAGGGAAATCACACAAGTTTTATTCCTTCCCTGAGCAAACCTGCATTTGAGAATCAGCAAAAACCTTTTAGCTGTGGAAAAGGCAGTCGCCAGCCCACCGTCAACCAGATGTATCATCAAATGCCAATAATCAACTCACATATGCAGACAAGATGTGCCTGTTGAGAGAGGCGGAGTTGAACTGAGTCAACACGTAGATTTTGTTAATGTGGCTGTTCAGGCAATTACTGATGGGGATATCGATCAGCCTGTAGTTGCCACCCAATGGCACCGCTGGCTTCGCCCTAGCCTTGGTCAAAGGATACAGTCGGGTTCCGGCGCCTCCTCCCAAGACGATGCCCAACACTTTCTGCAACAAACCAGTGCCACCCATGGATGAATAAGGATTTGACGCAGAATTTTCTAAACAAGAATTCCCACAGAATTTCCTAAACAAGAATTCCAATGGCTCCGGTTCTTTTGGCCACTGGGTGGGGGATTGATCGATTGATCAATCTACAGAGGTTGTTCAGTCTGACATCCATAATCAAATGTGGTTTTCAAATGGTGTTTGTTAGGATAACTGGGTTGAAACTGAAATCGAACCAGGACTTCAAATTAAGGAAGGGTGCATGTTTTGAGAATCTGATTGCATTACATAATTTCAGAGTCCGAAGTGACTGCGCAAATCGCTCTATCGTCACCTCGACTCAAAAAAAAAAACGGAGTTGGGGAAAATCTTGGGAGGAAATATTTAAAAAACCACCCGAAGAAGTCGCGCGCACTCTCACCTCAGAGACGTCCGTGGCGAAAACACCTTGCGTGTTTGTGGCGACGACAGCGGCCTTGTCGATGACATCGGCAGCAGCTGCTTGGACGACACTCTGCGCAAATTTTCGAGGCAGTTTCCCTCAGGTCGTGTGTTTTCGTATCAATACGACAATCAACTATCAGCCCACTCGACGGAGCGAGCAGGAACGGGGAAAGGAAATCTCACCCTCTCACGCAGTGGCCTTCGAGCTGAAGACGAAGATTGTCGCAGCGAAACGCGCTTCACGGAGCCCAGTCCTGCGTTCGGCACGGAAGCGTCGAATCAAAAATACGCAAGGCGCGGTTTGCAATCACGGATCTTTGTTTCTGGTGGGACATATGCTGGAAACTCGATTCCGGTGAAACGGGAAAAACTTGTGAAGATGAACACCGGCGAGTCAACACGGCGATACTCGCCGTTCACACCAAAAAGCGGTCGGGAAAAAAAAAAGATTCGATCTTCTATACCTGAGGCCGACCTCACGCGGGAGTGAACCCCTGCGAGGGACGTGTGCGTCTTGGTTCCGGTTTGCATCGTTTTTTCCGAGTGAGGCGAAAAAAACAATTTTTTTTTGCGCGAAACAGAAACCGACCACCGCCGAAAAATCAATTGGGAAAAAAAAGGAAATCGGCGTCAAAGTGGGACGAACGGCGAGTCGGTCGAACTGCGTCAAGATGAGGAAGGAGATGCGGAAACTCGTCACGTGTCAGGGTACGGAAATACGCTTTTCGACGACAGGCTCGAAAAAGGACTGCTGGGAGCGAAAAAAGCGGCCGAATGTGCATGAATATTCCCTTCCCAACAGAAAGTGTATTCCCCACCCCTCCCATCACCACAATCAACAGAACATCCCGCTGGGTGTCGCTGGAAAAAGCGAACGACTGGGAGGTCGCAGAGGGTATAAGATTCGATAAAACCGCATCGCATTCCCTCCCCCCCACCCCGTTTCGTAATCTGGCTTGAGGGCAGGTTTCATCCATGGATTTTTTCTCCTCAAAGAAACAAAAAAGACTTCACTGAAGTCAAGTGGACCAGTGTTTGTGAATAATAGGTCTGTCGGTGTCTGGGGAAACAGGTACAGGAAGGGGATGCCCACCCAACCCACCACCCATCGAAACTGGGACAACAGTCCAATGAGGATATCTGAACATGGCTATAACTCTTCAATATTAATCACAAGACAGATCGCCACCAACTCCGCTTTGACACTTCCAATGCAACTTTCTTTCTTTCTTTCTTTCTCTCTTTCTTTTTTTTTTTTTCGACTTGCAAAGACTGCAGATAACACAAATGCTTTTCTCTCTCCTGCATGACGATCAATTCCCTGTCCGGGACTTTATTAAAAACCAAAAAAAAAAAGCGTCTTTCGTGTAGACACCCTGAAAATTTTTTAATCACTCCGTGTGAAAACCCAAGCAGCATGTTCCCAACAGTCGATGGAGGCACGACTTCAACCCCCAGGGGGAAAATTATTTCAAAAAAACACTGCTGTTCCAAAACTACTACCGTTGAGAGATGAGTCCCAAACTTTTTTCCTTCTGAATTCGTTGTTTAAGTCTTTTGCGGTTGGCCCCCCTGAAAACTTTATTCCACAGGGAAGGCAGCCTGCTCTTTATTCCTAGATGCAATTATTCTTCAGAGCTCCTCTCGGCACTACCTGGAATCAGCCAAACCACAATGGTCATCATTGACTGTCTGACTGACTGACAAGTACATAGCATAATTTTTGGATCTAACAATATTTCTGATACAGGGGTTGCCTTTGACAAATATCTTGAGCCCTTATGTCAAATATTTAGCCATTTCACCCTCAAGACAATACAGAAAAAAAAAACTGCACAAGAAGAAAGGGGTTGTTTGTGCTGGGTATTTTCTTCCAAATATGCTCACCTATTTTGCAAGCCATGGAAGCTCCCTCCCTAGCTAATAAGGACCGCCCTATCCTGCAGCTACTTCTACGGTGGCACCGAGGTCTCCCTCCTTCACCTTGGCACTCAGGGCCAGGTTCAAGTCCACTGGAGCAGGGGTAGGAATGGGAGGAGGAATCACAGGCAGAACCTTTGGCTTGAAAATTCCAACGTCAGGCAAAGCAAACGGGTCTGAACCTTGACTACCAGACAAGGGATCAGGAATGTTGGTGCCAGAAATGGTCGTTGGCGCAGGAGCAGTGGGGGTCGTTGGCGCAGGGGTAGGGGAGGTCGTTGGAGCGGGAGTAGGGGAGGTCGTTGGAGCGGGGGTGGGGGAGGTCGTTGGCGCAGGGGTGGGGGAGGTCGTTGGAGCGGGGGTGGGGGAGGTCGTTGGAGCGGGGGTGGGGGAGGTCGTTGGAGCGGGGGTGGGGGAGGTCGTTGGAACGGGGGTGGGGGAGGTCGTTGGAACGGGGGTGGGGGAGGTCGTTGGCGCAGGGGTGGGGGTTGGCAACGGTGCAGGGGTGGGAGACGGAGACGGGGGAGATGGAAGTGGAGTTGTTTGCTCCGCGGACAGGGTAGCGGTGAGCTGTCCTTGTTTCACTTTCGCCGATAGGCCCACAAGAAGCGGAGGATCATTCGCTTTCACGGGAGGAGTGGGGTTCACTTGGGGTGCTCCACCAGTTGACGTCCCCAGGGAGTTGCCATCAACTGGCAGGAGAAGCTTTCCCAGTCTGACCACGTCTGGTGCAAGCAAAATGGAGTTCAGCGGTTTGAACAGGGGGAAGGGCAAAGCCTCTTGGCGCATAGCAAAACACGTTCTCACCGACTGTGGGAAGCTGCCTACCAGGAACGACTCCAGTTGCGCTCACCACTGCAGCGCACAGAAGCAGAACAGCGAAGTTGACCATTCCCATCGTTGCTTTTCTCCCGTCGATCACTGTCAATTGCCGAAACTCTGCGGTCCTTAATTCCTAGGGATGAGGGCAACCGGCCTGTTTCGCGCACTCGCCGAGCTCTGGCTTTCCCCCGATAGCGTTTAGAATGCCAGGAATCTCACATCCCACCTTGGTTTTGTTGTACGTGTTGCACCCTCAGTTCGCGCCTAACTTCAGGTCCCATACACCTTGCACTGATTCTATGTCCGACTGGAAGCGCAGCCTCCGTACCATACCCACTTTGGGAGGTCGGCGAGACGTGGGCGTCTCGCGGACGTCATCCCTAGAACGCGCCGCAGTACGGTGACGCCATGAGACTGTAGCTTACGAAAATCACTCGATCGATCGCGAAAAGGCCTACCTGCTCCGATTTTCGCAGATCAGTGGGGCGATATTGTCGAGAATGTGAAACCCAGAACGGCGGGAGCCCAATGCAAATCCCGCGATGCAAATCGTCGCTCGGATGCCGCCGCTGCCCAGCTCGGACGCCTGTTTCGTACCTCCCTGTACTTTTTTTGTCTCCGCGATTGTACTTTTCTATGCTTGCGGCGAGCCATGCCAAGAGGCCGCTGAACATCCCCAACATCTCGGTCGTCTTCACACCACCAAATCATCACCACCGTCTGGAGTGATCATCACGGACCAAGCCCACAGTCTGACAAAAAAAAATCGACATGAGCACTGCCTCCTCACAAAACAAAGGCACCCCGCATGTCCATTGACCACCCACCTGGTGGATGCCTGTGAATCGCAGGGGTCTAGTCGACAATGGAAGGACTCGGGCCCTCCCCCCCCGATTCTGCACCAGAACAAGCGAAGGCTGTTTGCGTGGGAGGTCAATCCACGAAACGTGGGAGTTTCACAGAAGACGAGTTGCTCCAAGAGCTCAGGTACCAGCCAGTCAAGGTGGTCCGTGGTCGGGAGGAAGGGGGCTCCCAAGCGGTTGTCCTGGACGTCGCCGAGAAGTGTGACGGACGGATTTTGGTGGTTTTCAAGATCAATTTGCGATGACTGATGCGAACGAAAGCCGTTTTGGTTACCATGCAACAAACAAAGGACATCGATCGTACCCAACAGACGATTTTTGACCCCTCATCCTCATCCTGGCAAGACTTCCAATACATGAAAAGTAAAGAATTCGCAGATTGTTGGGGTGATTCATCTTTCTCTGTCTTAGAGAAACCAAAGTCCTCGTTTTTGTCCGATGGATGCTTGCATGCCCGGTCATTGCCATGATCCTGGCTGCTTTGGCCCCCACGGCGCTCATTGCCATCGCAATCACCAAGTCAGTTCGCATCGATTCGTCCATCGAGTCTTTCAGAATACGAGATCACCCTGTGGCTGAAAACGAAGTAAGTCTTGGGGTTGCAATCCTATTTCGGAGAAAAAAAATCCTGCAGAATTTGGTGTTGGTAACTGGGGCATTTGCTCAGCATATATGAGCATATGAATGTTTAATTTACATTAAACAAACTTGCTCAACGAAGGCCATCCACAACGGGGTGACTTAGCCCAGAGAAGCATATATATACAATCAGCATATCCCTCAAGCAGGAGGGTAAACGGAATTTCACAATGCACCCTTTTTTCCCCGGATTGTACCAGGACTCTCTTCTTGGAGGGATCAGCATGACAAAGGACTTCTGGGACAGTGAGGAAAGTGAAGTAGCAACCAACCGCCGACGGATTCTCTCTGACCTCCACTCCATCGATACCTCAAATGAATTCCCCACAAAGCCGTGTGATGGTCAAGAGACCGGCCGGAGCTGTGGGGCGGCGGTCAAGCGTCGATCATTGTTGGAAGATGAGAAGCCTCGGCGGCGGCAAAGCAAGTGGAGGATCCATGTCGTGTATTCGATGAGGGATGGGAGCACCGTGTGGACGCCCGATGCTATGGTTTGGATCAAGGAGTTTGAGAAGCGCATAACATCTCATCCGGATTACCATAAACTCTGCGTGCACCTCTGGAAATTTGAGGTGCGTGGACGAAAATCAAGCGAATCGACAGTCATTTGATGAGACATGCATGTTCAATGAGATGTCATTCATGCATGTTTGATGAGATGTCCACTTGATGGCTTGTTGAATTATCGTTGGAGCTTTTATATCGGGTTCTTCTCTGGGTTAATGAATAGGTTGGGTGTGGATACAGGGGGCCAGGGAGTGTCGGCCACCCAACTCAGTGATCAACTACATCTTTCCATCCGTGACTCACACTGATGAAGGCGTTGATGTAATATACGATGGGAGGGGGGAAACGATGGGCTCCCTGTTTAATCTGGGGTCCCAGCTTGCCTTGCGAGGGCATCTGTGGTATGTGGATGGGGGTGCCGATTTGACCGGCGGGATCGCAAACTCCCTGAGGACAGACTTCTTGTTTGGAGTCCCGGTAGGATGTTGATCGAGCGGAGCTGAAACCCATAAATCAATTTGTCATTGGTCTGCACTGGAACCCAAAAATGCACCCCTCACAGTGTAACCCTTTTTTTTGCCTGTTTATTTGGTGTGGTGGTAGGCAGGGCTCCAGGAAAAACTTAATGTAATGCAATGTTCGTGCATACCATTGATTGCATACTGGTATTGATTTCTTTTATTGTGAAAAATGTAGGTGGATGGGTATGAGTCCCAGTCAGACCAAATCGAAGCTCAGGAAGCTGTCTACAGACAGTTTGTTGTGGAAATGTACGCTATACTCAAGCATGCCAGCGATGATTTCATGGTGGTCAACTATGGGGGGGCATACCTGACAGACCATGAGATCAAGCAGGAGCTGTTCAAGGACACCAAGAAAATCCTGTGGGGGTTAGTGGCCATCATGCTGTTTGCATGGTGGCACACCCAATCGCTGTTCATTGCATTCGTTGGGTTGGTTGAAATCATTGCTTCCCTGCCAAGTGAGTAGCCACCACCAACCCGATAAAAGAAACACGTGCATTCACCCACTGGCTTTACCCATTCCTGATACAGATTGATCGACTGGTTGAGGACTGCTGTTATTCATTGGCAGCATTTTTCTTGCACGTTTTGATTCCGGGGATGAGTTGTGTTTTGTGCGTGGAAAAACTCAGTTGCCTACTTTTTTCACCGAGTGGTTTTCGGCATCCCTACGCTGAACGTCATACAATTTCTGGGGCTGTTCATTATTTTGGGCATCGGAATCGACGACGGTAAGGCTGATCAGTCACCATCACCTTCAATATCGTTAGTCAAATTTCCCTCCACAGTTTCAGAAAATTACACCCGTATTATCCTTCCCCATCTACAGTCGGTGGCATTTTGCAATCACCATTTTCTAATCTTTCACATGTTGCCTGGGGATATCTGCTAGGAAGCAGCATGTGAGAATCCCTGTCATAATTCTTTGACCGTATGTTTGTGCAATCAACAAACTTGGGTGATGGCTGTGCAGTGTTTGTCTTCTTTGACACATACTCGGAGACGCTACCCCTCTATTGGGAGGTCCATGCCTCCATAAGGCTTTCCCATGCATACAAAAGGGCTGGAGCAGCCATGGCAGTCACATCATTCACTTCAGCCATAGCCTTCGCAGCCAACATGATTTCAGCCATTCCTGCGATTCGGTCATTCGGAACGTTTTTGGCTGTGATGGTGGCCGTCAATTATGCTCTGGTGATGACGTGGTTTCCTGCTTGTGTTGCGTTTTGGGAGAGATACATCGTACAACAACGCATCAAGGTACAAAATGCATACATGCATGCATGCATGTATGTATGTATGGTGGGATGTCATGTACATGCATGTTTTCTGCACCAATTTCGCGTCCGATTTGGCATCGGTCATCAACAATGCACAACGTTAGAGGACTAGGTAGCTTTCCAGGAAGAAATTGCTCCATGCCCTTCTTTTGATGGGATGTCGCTGTTAATTCCGGTATGGGAGGACGGTGATGGGTGTGGTTTCTTGCTCCAGAGGTTCAGATTCGACAGCATTTGCTGCAAGGTCCTGTGTGGTCCGACCCCCAGCTCGAAGCGCCGACACCCACACATCAGAGCAAAAACTGCCAAATTCTGGAAAATGCTGGCGTGGGTCATCCTCAAGCTCAGGTGGATTCTGTTGATACTTTTTCTGGCCCTTTCTGCCGCCGGGTTGTACGGAGCCACTCTCCTCAAAGGCAGCAACTCCGTTCCGGCCATATTCCCCCATCATCATAATGTACAGGTGAGAATCCAGACAAACAATGCGAAAAACAGCAAAAACAAAAAGAAAGGGTGCCTTACGCATGTCTGACATGGTTTTGCAGAAATTCCTGGACCTCTGGGAATCTCAGTTCTTGTCGAGCGGCTCCTGCGACAAGTGCTGGAGAGACTTCAGCAATCCAATCAGCGGGGACGTTTCGCCAGAGATCCTTGCCAGCTTCTCGGTCATACCATCCAACACTCAATTCAGCACCTCCTCCCAGACTGACCCAGCCACCCCTTCACAACGTGGCTCCGACTCGGGGACCCCACAAACCTCACCAGCAGACTCTACCTCTTCTCAGAGAACCCCATCAGAATCGACCACCAGAGAAACGCCGGCTCCATCGCCGCCTCCACCTCTGAGTTTGACTGTCGATTTGCCAGCCCCCCCGCCGCCACAAGCAGCTTCATTGGACATCCGAACAGAGCTTTCTGTTTTGCTGAAAGATGCATTGACGGTGGACATCATCACATGTGAGCGTTGCTTTTTAGAAGGAACCATGATGCCCCAATCCTCTCTAAATTCAATACAAGAACTGCCATCAGATCGGCTGCCCCTGAGTCGCTGTCACTCATTTTCTAGATAAGCTCTACTACACCTCACAAAAAAGGAAACTTTGACACAATCCTAGCAATGGGGTTGAACTGAAATCTTAATCGGAAGGACTTCTGGTTGTACATCATTCACTTTGTGTTATTTTGCTTTACCAGCTGGGTCTATGTCATTGAGCTGGACAACTTTGACCCCATTGACGATCTCTGCCTTTGTGCTGGAGTATAAGAAGGCCGCCGATTCAAATTGGATCGAGGTCTACCGGGGGCGCGATGGGCAGTTTGAGTTTCTTGGATTGGATCCTGGCACCACCTACGAATTCAGGTAGATCAAACAACAGGCATTTTTTCTTCCAAATATATTCAGCAAAAAGAAAAACAAAAGAGGGGGCAGTTTAAAAAAACAAGAAAGGCAATGCTTGCTCAGTTGCATTAATTGGAACGCCAGGCAGAGCTTGATCCGCGGCAGGGGATTTCCTCCCCAATAGAGAATGTGGAAGCTAGTGATTTTTTCTCTTTGTGCAAAATTGTCTGGTTTTTTATTTGTTTATTGATAGGTTGAGTGGAATCAGTGGAGCTGTGACAGTCATGGAGGAACCCATAAGCGCCACCACTTTCGAAATCGGAGCTCCTTCGGCACCTCTGTTTGTGGCAGCTTCTGCTGTGACCCCCAAGACCGTTACAATAGAGTGGAAGGCAAAAACCCAGCAAACTGTGGCAGTAAATGGTGGGATATTTTTTGCATTTAATGCCCTGATCTCATGTTTTTCTCTGTTTTTTCCTTCTTTTTTTTTTTCCCGCTGCAATGCAGTTGCTTGTTCTTCAAGCTTCTGGACTGAAATTTTACTTTTCCGAAAAAGCAGTTTCTTGTGAAGCAAATTTTGGGGGGGTTTTGTGTGTGTGTTTGTGTTATTTAGGGGGCCAGGGCCCCAACTTTTTCAAAAAGCCGATGCTTTTGTTGAGATCGTATGATTTCCACAGGGTTTGAAATTCGCATTTCCCCGGAGTCTGACCAAGCATCCTCTGTGACATACACCTTCAACAGCACAGAATTTTCAGCGATTTTGGGCCCTCTGGAGAGTTCGACATCGTACGGGATTTCTGTGGCAGCTTACAACACGATGGGAGCTGGGCCACCGTCCAGCATTTCAGTAGAAACGCAGACTTCGCATTTGCCACCAAAGGGGGAAAGGGGAATTCAATTGCCGAGCGTAGCTCTTCGGAGGAACGTCACCCTTTCCATCATGAATTCTGAGGGGTGAGAAAATCAAAGAATGCCAAATTCTAGCATTAAAATGGGAAAAACTGTGTTTTTTCGGTCATGCAGGGAAGGTTTTGACATGAAACTTCAATAGGAGGCGACGGGGGGGTTCCGTAGAAAATGCCACTGATTTCACAATAAAATTTCTTGAAAGGAATTTTTGAAAAATAATTCTCCCCGGAGAAGTGATGGACCTTTTCTTTTTAACTTGGTAAACATGTTTTTATTGGGTGGGATATCAAAAAAAGGGGTTTTGTGAATTAGAACAGAGGTCTTGGGAACAGGGCAGCTGCTTGGTAGGAACGAGTCGATGTCTTTCATATACATCATATCGACATCCTTGAATTCCGATCAAGTTTTCCCGGAACCCGAATCGACACAAGGCAATTCAGAATTTGTGGAGAATCTGCTGAGTGGCGTCGGAAAGAGCATCTCTTCCATACAGGTAATCGAAAACTTCTTTCTTTCTTTTTTTTTTGCACGGGGGTGTATTTTGGTTCTTCCTCATATTTGTTTATGTGGCTGTGGATGGGTAGATGGAGGAAAACGCCGGGCAAATGTTTGCTGGCTTCGTTGAAAAAAACGCTTTCCAGCAGAATCCGATGGTGACTGTCATGGTGGAGCGATCGCCTCAAGATCATCTGCAAAAGTTTTCGTCTTGGGTGAAAAACGAACTGGTGCTGGCGGTAGAAGGAGAGGGGTGGAGCGAGGGTAGAGAATATCGTGCAATCCTGGGAATCGGAAATGGGGCGAGGGATGCTTTTTTTGTGGGGTTGGCTGATCCAGCCATGTTTCGTGGGGTGGCACTGGTCAATGCCTTGAAACGGTTTGAGGATGTGCCCATCGCTGGTGATCTTGATGTCTACATCTACAGCTCTGGCGTGGAGCAGTGGTTTGAAAAAAATGGGGCCTCGTGCGATGAGCTGGCCGCTCTAGAATTGAACGAAATGCTGGGAGCTAAGGGAACATGCAATTTTTTCAGGGAAAAAGAGGTGAATCAGTAACCGTGGGGCAAGTATGACTAATCCTGAATCGGTGTGAACATTTTTGTGTTGTTTTCTTCGAAAGGGGTGGGGTGGGGGGGGGGGGTTGGAGAACTTTTTCTCTGATGCAACTGGGTTTCTCTAATGCTAAGATTGTATAGTCAACAAAATCCAAAATCTAAAATTGTTTTTTTTGGCCCCTTTCGAACCCCAGAATAATATTCAGCTGCTGGATGCTGGCGTCAATGCTTTCTCTTTCTTGAGTTTACTCTTTTCCCTCAAGCAACTTGAGGAGAAGGTCCAAACGCCCCCCATCCGTGCAAACACGGTCAGGGTTAGTCTGCTGTGGGGCATCGAGAGCGTGGATCAAGTGGCTGGGGATGTGGACCCCTTCTCCATGAACACGGGGGACCCCATTTTTGACAAAAATTTCGACGTGATGGCGGAGCAGTCCCAAGAATGGATTCTGCATATCTGTGAGGTGAAAAAACGCAGAATATATGAAGTTGTTGAAAAAAAACGGTGGGCATCCTTTTTTCAGCAATGTTTGATTTTTCATTTCATAGCTCCATGTTTGGGCATCCTTTAGCAGCGATGCTGTATTTTTCATTTATAGCTCCGTGTTGTATTTTTCATTTGATAGCTCATGATCGTGGGAGAAAAGACAACAACAATTATCTGTATCAGTGGGTTGAAATTTTTTTAGGTGGGATATGCCTTTGTTCGATACCTGGCTGCTTCTTATGGATTTTTTTTTTACCTCAGGCACTGGAAAATAGGACCGATCTGATTGAGGAGCCGGAGCGATGCTTTATGAAAGGTTTCAAAGAATGGCTGGATAAGAAGCGAGAAAAGAAACCTGATACAACACCCAGCTTCCCTGTATCCAGGGACGAGATGCCCAAGCAACTGTGGCTATTCGTGGAAAAATACAAAAGCACGTACAAGGAGGTCAGGGGAACCGATAGTTTTCTTTCTTCTTTCTTTTCTTCTTAATTTGCTTTGTTTTTTTTTAATTTTTTTTGGAGAGAGTGGCATCTTAGGGCCAACCGAATGCAAACCTCCCTTGCTCAAAAACTTGATTGATCAACCCAGCGAATATGCTAAAAATCACCCAAGTTTGCGAAAAAAAATTGTCGAACATTCACTTTTTTTTCTAAATTAATAAAGTCGTCTGCCGGACGGCACAACATGCAACACGGAAACTGGTGTACTAATCATCTTGGCCTCTCCTTTACTCTGCACAGGATGTGGGCTACGTGTTGAATTCTAATTCAACATCAGAAAGCTCCGCTTACCCCGAACCCAAGTGGGTAAGAATCACTGCGAAAGCTAAAGTGGTGAATCGAGCATCGGGTGCTGAGGGCTATCGTGAATGGCTGAGGTGGGATGAGGCCGTGAAAGAACTGAATGTCGGGGCCCCGGCGGAGCTGGGTCCTGCAAGACAGACCAGCACACTCTGGGTGAGGATCTGGACGGAGAGGGAGGTGGTGCAAAGCACGAAGTGGGCCATAGCAATAGCTGGCGTCTGCGCCCTGCTGGCGATCGTTGTTTTCACAGGTGCAGAGATATTCCTTTTTTGGGGGGTGGGGGGTGACGAATGGTGCTTCTGGTACTGGGTGGGATGGGTTGTTTCGCCGCCCTTGGCTCGTTGCAACATTTGGGATATTTTGTTTTACTTGCAGTTCACGGAAACTGATGAAATGCCCATTTGTTTTGGGATGTTTGAGCCGAATGTTCATGACGGTTGGAGTGTGAATGCTAGGTAATCTTTGCATGGCTCTGCTGGCGCTCATCAACCTGGTCTGTGTGATTTCTGTCATGCTGGGCTTTTTCTACTTGATCGGCTGGGAAATGGGGGCCATCGAAGCGATTTCAGTCACCATCCTGGTCGGCCTCTCGGTGGATTTCGCCCTGCACATTTCCGAAGCATACTTGAAATCGTCCGCGGACGCCCGGCGCCTCAGAGCCACGGAAGCCATCCAAAGATTGGGGGCCCCCATTTTCGGAGCAGCGATCACCACCATTTTGGCTTGCCTCCCCTTGATGATGGCCACCATTCTGATCCTGAAGTTTTTCGGGATTGTGGTGGCGAGCAGCATAGCTTTGTCGATACTATATGGGTTGGGCTTTCTGTGTCCGCTGTTGATGCTTGTTGGCCCGGACAGACAGGGCTGCTCTGGCATACTCCCCACCAAACCTAGGAAAATCGTGGATGTGGTTTTTGGAACAGTTCTGAGAAGGGCTTCTGTGCTGTCGTCCCTGGCGCTGGGATCTCTGGTGGGCTGTCATGAAAACAAAGCCTATTTGATGTTGGGTTACAGACAAAATCAGGGTTTTTTTTCAATTTTTACTTGTGATGGGGGTGTCTTGGTGGGGAGTACATGTTACCTTTTGCAAGGGCATTTCGGCATTATCTTGTGGTGTTTGTCAAAATGCAGGCGATATTTCCTTCGGGTCGGAAAATTGTGCTGGAGCAACGGTGGCTTGCGTACATTACCGGGTTTGTGTTGGTCCTGACATTGATTATGGAGATCGTCAAGGCATGCGGGCGAAGGGGGGCCGATTCGGTCAAACCCATAACAGAAAAATCTCCACTCAGTACAACAGAAATGATGAGAAACAGAAGGTACTGTTTACAAAAGTACTGTTTTTTTTGTTTTTCCACTTGTTTTAGGAAGGAGGGGAGGGGGGCTGTGGTCAATTGATTAGTGATATTTGTCCCCAGTTGGTCAGTTGAAAGGTGTTTTTTTTATGTTTCGTTTCCAGAAGCAGGAAGGATGCTGGCCCTGCAGACAAGGATGCCCAAATTGAGAGCAACTACAGCATGAGGGGTGGAGAATTTATGCATTCTTATTCAGAAAACATGGTATTCAATACAGCCGCCCCGGAGGTGACTCTTGTGCACCTGGTAGTAGTGAAGCAAACAAAAATAGAGCCCCTGGCCTATATGAGCGCACATTCCCGTTTTCGCAGGCTTTGTTCTTCGTTCTGATCTATAGGACTGAAATTGTCTTTTTTTTTTGTTATTGAGGGTGCTCTCCACCCATAATTGCATTTTCTGTGGAGCCCTTGATTCTAATTCGGCATTGTTTTTGTGTGTTATTCTGGAGGTGAAAAATCACCCTCATCCTTTCGAATGTTTGGAATGCCACCATTGAGTTGAATCATTTTTTGTAAATTGTCAATTTTAAGACTTCGTGGGATCCCTATTTTTTTGTTATCAGTATCCCTTCAGTTGTTAGTATTTATTTTTGGTTTTGTTCTTAGACCCCAACAACACCTATTTTGGGAATTGAAGAAACGAGTTCGAAAAACATCGATGACAGCATTGGAGCTCCTCACCCAAAGGCAACAGATGAGAAAAATTTGGACACTTTAGAAGAAATCAGAACGCATTCCATCGCAAGAATGGAGCCATGAGAAGAAGCTGTCAGTCGGAGGGAGAAAGTTCATTTTTTTTGTTTTGATTTTTTTTTGGTCCCCAATGTAGACTCCAATTTAACAATTTTTTGGTATTTTTATTCTTTCTTCTTTTTTTTCTTTTTGTTTTTTTGTTCTTTTTTTTTTTTAATCTTTTAAAGGCGGGAAAGGGGGGGGGGAATCGGTAAAGACGATGTTGAGTTGACCAAGACAAAGGAAGGGCAAAACAAAACACAAAGCTAGAAGTTAGAATTGCTGATAGAAAATTTCAAGAACGTGTAAATGACTGTTGACAGACGAATGCATGCCATCACGACATCAAATTAAAGGGAAAAAACCCATCAGTGCATAACTGAATCTCAGCATTTGATTTCTTTCATCAGCAAACCCATCAGGCTAGGATATCCCTCCCCCACCCCTGTAAGAAAAAGATCATGTAGATGGTAGGAATCGATGTCTGGCATTCAGATGGAACGATTTTTTCTGTTGCACCGGGGGTGTGTAGAATGCTGGTCCGGGGGATGCCCTAGACACTCCGTTGTTTCTTGCAGCTATTTTTTCAACCTTGCTCATAAAAGGCGATGAGATGTTTTTTCGGGGGGATTCTAAGCGTGCAGTGTCGTACGTCCCCGGTCCAGGGATCGGTTTCTTGTTCCTTCTTTTGAAAATCATGCCCCTGTTGCATTCACACAAGAAAAAAAAATTGTTTTGTTTTGTTTTCTTTTTTGGTAAGAAGCAGGTGTTTCCTCTGCAAAAAAAATCAAAAAAAAGAAAGAATTTCTCACTGACACTCGCATGGCAACCTCGACTAACTCCGAATCACCCAGTGGTGAATTGGATTTTTTCTTGTTGAAGCATTTTTACCACAAGATCCCAACTCCATTGCTGAATTTCCCCTGAGGTCACAAAAAAGAAAAGAACAAAATGCAACAAGCACATACCTTCGTTCTGCTTGCTCTGGTGTGATGAACATACTGGATTTTCGGTTGCAGGTCAAGTCCATGCCTCTTTCGATGCTTTTTGCGTAGTTCATATCATAAGCTGCTGGCCCCGGTGTCAAATCAACTTCCTGTGACCCATGACTCCCACCCAACACAATGGTTGGAGTTCCCTTGACACAGAAAAAAACACTTTTCAACAGTGCAATAAATTAGTACATCAATGCATTCAAGGACAAGCAAAAATTGGTATTGCGTGTGAACGTTGTGCATTTCCTTGGGTGGTGATCTGGGGTTTTGAACATGTACAAAAGGAGCATCCCTGTGAAAACGGGAAAAAGCCACCCCGCATCCTTACAATACCTTTCCTTCATTGCAGTCGAATCCCCCTCGGCCGGTGCTTTTCTTGAAGAGAGTCGATTGCTTCTCGGCAACCTCCCATGATTTGGTCTGCAAGACAAACCGAAAAGAACTTTGCACTCCAGTCATATCAGAACTAACCTCGTTTTTTTACACCATGAAAACCACGTTCTTTGCCATGGTCTTCGGAAGAAGAAAAAAAAAGCCCAATGGTGGGCATTTCCTCCTTTTCGATATTTCAATTCTCACCAAATTGTAAGTCCCCGGAGAAGGTCCAGAGCCGGTCATGGGCTTATCTTGCCTTCGTGCAATGGCAACGAATGGAGCCCGGCATCCCCCCTTTCGCCACACCACATCTGCTCCGCTTCGCATCCTGCCAAAATAAATTATGCATGATTTCAATTCGATTTCAACTCTACCATCAAGTTTCCAAACCCATGCACACATTCTTTCAATCCCCCACTTTATTGAGTCATAACTTCCAGGTCCTGGTGTCACATCGACCGGCTCTTGGACGGGACTTGGGTTGATCTAAGACCACATCAGGCCTCAATTAACCATTGGACTCCAACACAAGGTGGTGTTCAACCACAGATGTGAGCTTTAGTCGAGTACCTTGTCATGGAAAGCTGATGTTACGGATGCCCGATTGAAGTTTTTTGTCGCCAAGTGGTCGTGTGTAGCTGAGTACTGGCCTGCCCAAGACAAATTTTGTTTTTGGAGTGGATACCTCTATATATTGGACAAGGCTTTCTACACCGATGGAAAACATCAACAGACCATGACCCATTCCATTAATAGTAATAATAAACGACCAGGGCTGAACGCCCAGATGTTTCCTTTTTAGAATGACCTGACTAATACTATCATGATCCCTTACACTAATCAAACTAATTTCAAGTATCAGTTGCATGCATTTGATGTGAATTTTCCAGTTAATTGCACCTGGCCCTGGACTGGTGGCCATCGGTTTCGATTTCAGCCTCTTGTCTTTTGATAAGAATGCACCGTAGCCTTTGGACGACAAGCTCTCATGGTCCCAGACGAACGATTTCTCTCCGTGGTAAGTCCCCGGACCAGGTGCCTCCTTGATATCCTTCTCTTGCCCAGAAAATCTTGCAGTCCGGGTGCCAAACCCATCAAACTCCCTGCATCCAGACATTGGCATGCCATTTCATCTGGCCGCCCTCACCAAAATCAGGTGCATGTGTTTGATGTGAGGGATTTTTCTTGCCTGATGTTTTTGTTCAAAATTGTGTTGAATTTGGATGGAATGGAGCTGACGGCTTTGCGGGCAGATGACGTCCGCATCACTTGACGTTGCTTCGAGAGTTTGCCCCATGTCGCCCGGCCAGCCTGACGGTGGCTGTCTTTCCCGGGCTCGACGCAAGCCCCCACCGGGTCGTCCATTATTGACTGGGAAAAGAGCCAGCCGGACTCGCTGTGGTGTGGAAATAGCGGACGTCAACGAGCCCCATCCAGACGGTGGAGGGGCTGGTCGTGAAAGTCGTCCGCAATCAAGGGCGCTTTCTGTAGCCATTCCGAGAGGAGGAATTGTATTGATGGGCTGGGTAGTTGGTTGAGTATTGCTTGCCAAAATTTTTGTCAAAAAGAGGGGAGTTTCATTAACACACGAAATTTCCAAATCACAAGAAAAAATGTGGCAGAATTCCCCTCTCAAATGAACACTGGTTTTGAGCAAGCCCATATTATGAATTCACCCCGCAGCAAGAATGCACTACAGTCCCCCCCCCCCAAAAAAAAAAGAAAACATTTTCTTTCAGGATCTCTCCATGACTTTTTACACAGCAACTGGCAAACATCCAAAAATGTTCCAAGTCCTTTCATTTTTTTCTGCGCTTCTCTTTTTTCAAAATTTTTGCAGCTGCCGATTTGCCACAGGTCAAAATTTGGACAAAATGGAAAAAAAAACGGATTTTTAAATATGTAAAATCTGAGATGGGGACACTCATCGATTCCAAATCAAAAACATAAAAACCGAGTGTCTAATAGACCCATTCAATTTCTCGAATTGTGTAAACTTCGAACCCCCCCCTCCCCCTCTCTTTTTCCTCCGGACCAACACCCCCCTCCCTCTACATCGCACACCATAATCCCCAGTGCAAAATTCTTCTCCTCACATTCAAAACTACCCACCCAACCCCATTCAGAGCCGCACTCTTGGGCACCCGATGACTAACCTCTACTTGTATACAAGAATCTTTCTTGCCAAGCCGACGACCCAACCACATATCAAATCCATACGGAAATATCGAGGGAAAACGCATACCCATGCAATAACGAAACGCCACGCACTTTTCTTTCCTTGGCAGGATTCATGCATTATGAAATCTTTCATTTTTTTGTTCATAAAATCCTTCCTAGGACTCTTTCTCGTCTATTTCCCCACCCCACCCCACCCCACCCCGCTTTCCCGACAACATCGTGAATCCACTTTCGGGGTGCGCTGATCAAAATCCAACTGGATGGCAAGAACGAGCAAAACAAACAGATGCTGATCTCTCTTGTGTGCCGATTTGACTAGAACAAATATAAATATAGCATGTCTATTATCCTCCATTCCTTCCTCTCACACACCCACTCGCTCGCATTTTCAATTCAAATCAGAAAACAGAAAGAAACTTCACTTTTGACTTTGCATCATCATGGCATCGCTCGATTTCCCCAGAACTCGCAGAGCGGTCACAGCGATGTGACTGGCGGTCAGCCCAGCCTCCGACAGTTGGTCATCGTAAGCACCTTGGTCCTGGAATCTATCAGGCAAGGTCATAGGTCTGACCTTGATTTTGCCGTCCAACAGCCCTTCGAGCGCCATGAATGACAGCACGTGCGATCCGAAGCCCCCCATTGAACCCTCCTCCACGGTCAACATCACCGGGTGCTCCGCAACCAACTACAGCAAAAATCACACATATACGTTCTCTCTCGATTTTCACAAGTTTCATAAAGGTTGACAAAATTTTACACAATTTGTTGAGGGAATAGGTACCCCAAAACTGGGTCTCCATTGAGCTTTGAATAAAGAGAAAAAAACATGGGTAAACTTCCACTCCCAAAACAGGGATTTGCTGTCTTGCAAATTCAAGGTGGTCACCTGCTTCAGCAGAGCTCCGTCCAAAGGCTTGCAAAATCGAGCATCCACCACAGTGGCGGACACCCCAGCATCCGAAAGCAGCTGGCCAGCCTTCAAGCACTCATTAACAGCAGATCCATAGCCCACCAAACACACATCCGAACCGCTCACTCTCACAATCCCCTTTCCGACCTCCAAGGGGGTACCCTTGAGATCTTGGCTGATTCCTTCCGCCGACAATTCGATGCCCACTCCATTTCCTCTTGGGTAGCGGAAACAGGAGGGCCTGTCATTGATTTGCACGGAGGTGGCCACCATGTTGATGAGCTCGGCTTCGTTGGAGGGGGCCATCACCACCATGTTTGGCAAGCATGCCATGTAGGGAATGTCGAAAGCACCACAATGAGTGGAGCCATCGGCACCCACCAGCCCAGCTCGATCCATAGCAAACCTCACTGCAAAAACCAGCAAGAAATCCAACCGTTTTTCCTCATTTTTTTCATAATTTTAACCTCACAGTTTCTTTGGACGTGAAGTAAGCAGAGCACCTGCACATGGTTGGTATTCTGACCCCATTTCAGAAACATGCTGGCTGTTCAGGGGACGGAAAAAAAGAGATACACCATCTATATGTAATATATATATATATAAAGGGCCTACCTGGCAGATTTTGGAGGCACACATCATGGACGATTTGATCGTAACCTCTCTGCAAAAACGTCGAGTAAATTGTGCAGAAGGGGATCAAGCCTTCCGTCGCCAACCCAGCTGCGAACGTCACGGCATGCTGTTCAGCAATACCGACATCGAAAACTCGATCTGGGTATTTGTTGTCAAAGCGGTACAGTCCGGTACCGCCGGCCATTGCAGCATGTACCGCCACGATTCGAGAGTCTCTTTCGGCTTCCGCAGACAGAGCATCCGCGAAATAGTTGGTGTAGGACATCGTCTGATAGATTTTGGGAAAAAAAAACAAGCCTTGAATCAGATTATCGATCCTCCATCTCGAATCCGAGGGTTTTTTCTTTTTGATTTGCAGATGGTTTTAAGCAGAAATCGAAATCAACACTGGAAAAACAGTGTGGCTACGAATAAAAATCCAGGACAGGGAGTATGCTAGTCGTTCATGTACTTTCAACATTGAATATCTATCTGTCTTTTTTGAATGGGTTCAAATACTCAAAGATGCTCCCTATGTATTATTGTATCCCCACCTTCGTTGCCTTTTTGAATTGTTGCCCAGTTCGAGGATCGTATTTCACGACACCATGCATTCTATCGGCCGCCGTTTCTGCAGGGATATATCCCCTTCCTTTCTCGGTCACAATGTGCAGCAACACAGGACCCACAGTTTCGGTAGACTTGATTTCTGGAGGGGAAAAAAGAAAACACCATCCTATCGTCAGCAAAAACCTCATAGAAAAAAAAAATCTCCCACGTAAGATATTCAATTTATTTCCTCATTTTCTTGAAAATAATCACCCCTGGTGGTGGATGGGTTTCATGGGCTTTTGACCAATACACAGGTAGCTGTGCTTCCTACCTTGAAGAACTGCGATCATATCGTCCAAGTTATGGCCATCGACAGGTCCAATGTAGTACAGGCCCAGCTCCTCAAAGAGAGTGGACCCCGATCCGGAAATCATACCACGGGCATACTCGTCAATTTTCACAGTTGCCTCTTGAATGGGTTCCGGCAGCTGCTTCGTGACGCCCTTGGCGATTTCTCTCAATTCACGAAGTGGCTTGTTGGCCTGGAGGCGAGCGAGTGCGCTCGACAAGGCACCCACTGGATCCTGGTTTTTTCCGTTGTATTGGGTGGGCAGGGAGACCTACATCGACAATAAGTTATATTGAGGAAACCTCTCTAGGGACGACTTACAAATACAAAACAATTGAAAAATAAATGCAGTAAGGGGGTTGCAACACCGTACTTTAACCCCCCCCCAAAAAAAAAAAGAAAAAAAAATAGAGAAAAGGAAAAAGGAATAGAAAAAAAATCAACATTTGAATATTTTTGAAACAAAAATTTGGAAAGCAAAACATGATAGGCACATATAAATAACTTGTAAATATTTTTCGACCAATCGGGGCATAAAGCGGTCCCACTGCCCCAGAGGACAAAAATGGCGATTGCGATCCATCAAATCGATGCCCCGCACACCTGCTGATTGTCGTTAAGCACCACAATCATGTTGGTATCGAGGAAGCCAGCATGATTCATGGCTTCGTAAGCCATACCACCGGTGATGGCTCCATCCCCAATGACAGAGATCACATGGTTTTTGCGCGATTTCAAGTCACGACCCACTGCCATTCCCAAACCGGCAGAAATTGAGGTGGAACTGTGACCCGCTCCGAATGGATCGTATTTGCTCTCATCTCTCTTGGTAAATCCTGAAGCACCCCAACAATTAAAAAAAAAGAATAAGACAAAGCAAAGGTTCAATGCAAACAATTTCTGAATTGCAAACCCCCACCAACAAACAAATATAATTAGGTCATCAATTAACAATTAAAATTAAAACAAACTAACAGGGCATATCTTCTGGAGACCTTGGAACGGATTTGGCCAAAACAACCCTCCTAACACTTTTCTGGCACGCTGGAGGTTGGGAAAAAATTAGTGCTTTTCCACAAACTTATTTCCCCCCCTCCCCCTTCCCTCAACAATTGTATACGTATACACGCTTTGAATTCGGGACCGACCTGACAGCCCCGCAGTCTGCCTGATGGTGCTCATCCTGTTCCTTCTGCCGGTCAGGATCTTGTGCCCATAGCATTGATGCCCCACATCGAAAATGATCTTATCATCGGGGCAGTTGAAAACATAATGACAAGCGACGGTCAATTCCACGACCCCCAGACTGGCTCCCAAATGCCCGCCCGTTTTGGAAACAGTGTGCACGATGTCCGAGCGAATCTCCTTGCAGAGCTGCCTGAGTTGGGCCGAGTTGAAGTTCTTGATGTGAATGGGGAAATTTACGGTGTCCAGCAGAGGCGTGGCTGGGCCGTGCTCGGTCCAGTCGTCGATTTCGTCGATGGAAAGCT
Organism: Bryopsis sp. KO-2023; assembly: GCA_030272585.1. Lineage (NCBI taxonomy): Eukaryota > Viridiplantae > Chlorophyta > Ulvophyceae > Bryopsidales > Bryopsidaceae > Bryopsis > Bryopsis sp. KO-2023. Next base: position 2,061,494 of record BSYQ01000004.1, on the reverse strand, counting down.
TGTCCCACTCTCCATCGGAGTAGTTCACCATCTTGTCTTCATTGTTGAATGAATTGGATCGGACCGTCACAGGCCTGATCCTTCCATGGCGAAGAGGAGCTAGCAAATAAGGGAAAACAAAAAAACAAAAAAAATCAGCAATGGAAACCTGTTGTTTGGATTGGGATTGGTGGGTTGGGCTCTTCTGGGCAGGTTCCTTAATTTAAAAAAACAAATCCTACTTCAATCAAGCTTTTGGCTTTTGGTAGACTTGAGTAGAAAAGCCATATTGTAGGATTGCAGAGGAGGATAAAGGATGAAGGGAAAAAAGTAAAGGATAAGGGAGCCTCAAGTGCAGTCAGACTTAGAGTTTCCACAAACCCAAAGTTTTTGCCCTCGACAGTAAAAAAAAAAATCCTTTCTCGTATTGTTGAAATATACGCTACCGACTCACTTCTCGCAGCAAAAGGACGTCCACTGGCGCTTCCTGGGAAACTGCGGACGACCTGCGACGACAAAAAGATCTCGCTAAGATCCGTGGGTCGGTCGTCTCGAATTTAATTAACACCGCAAGTGACGTCGAATCCCCACGGATTCTGGCTAAGACATGGAGTCGCCCTTGCTGCAGCTCTAGGCTGAGCTCGCTCGGCCATGCGCGACCGAAACCACTGCGGACGCGACGAAGTCGAAACTCCACGACGTCCAGGAGACTAGGGACAATAACTTGCACTTTCCGTATTGCTTCGAGCTCCAGTACGACACAGAGCGAGTCACGAAGGCTCCTAGAAGCGTCGTGGAGCATTTCTTTGGCGAAACAATCAATCTTTGACCGAAGAGGCGAACCACCACTTTCCCCAAAGAGGAGATGGGGTCGAAAACCGCGTTCCACTCAACCTACGCCTTGAAAATCCCCGAAACAGTAACGAATCTATCCGAAACCGAGAGGAGTAGCATACGTCCGCGAAAATGTCGTTCGCGCCCACACCTTTTCTGCTCGAAGAGGCGAAGCCATAACCCCGCTCAAAGGAGCAGCCATCGGAGCCAGGTCGATCGAAAGGATTCCGATACGGGGTGCCTTTCAGCTAGTTTTGCGATAGCCTTCGTCCGATGAAAACAGCCGCTCCTTTCGGAACTACTCCACTGCCGAGCACTTTGTGCCGAACCAACGCAAAAGCAACGAATCTCAGGGACATCAAACCCACTCCACTGATCAAATTACGGGCTGGCCAGAGGCAATGCTGACATAACGCCCAGTCATACTTTCCACACTTCAACAGGTTTTTTTTTTAGTTTTGGAGGGGGTTGCCACCATCTACGTGTCACTTTGCAGCCCCTTCGAACAAGTTTTGAGCTGGGGTGGACGGTTTTCCTGGTGCTTTCGGGGGATGCTGCGATTCGGTTTGTTTTCTCCTTCCGCGAACAAAGCACTGCTGAGAAATGTTGCAGCGGCTGCGAAGAGGAGGGGACCTGGTCGAAAAAGATCTGGAGGACGGCGAGATGATCAACAGGGCCGCTGGAGTTCCGCCGACCGATCCTACACCGACGTAGCAAGTAACAGGAGTGTACGCGAGGCCCAGCGCGAAGATGACGGCTATCGTTTTTTCGTGGCGTGTCATCCCTTCCTGCAAGAGGTCCGCCAGAAACTAAACCCCTCTCGCCGCCCCCTCGCCAGAAACCGGAAACCAGTACTGCACACGAAGACAACATCGATACGCTGTCTATAATTTCCATGGAACTGTGAATTGTAGAACTGTGACCTGCACGCTCCAGTGTGCTTCAACGTTCATTCCCCACTGTTGTTCTGGTGACTGTGTGTTGCTCGAGTATCTATGATAAAATTATGAAACATCACGTGTAAAACAATGCAAGGAGGAGTCTTGGCTGTGGAAAAAACTTCAACTTCCCAGTGACTAATTGAACAAGGAAAAATTAGACGCAGGGTCAGCAGCAAATGCATGAAAATCTCTCACTTCCGTACATTTCTGCCTCAAATGTGTGGATTTTCATGCTTTTTTTTTGAATTCATTGTTATAGATTACGGCCTCTGAGCTTTCAGCCGACACAATTGCAGCCTACGACATCGTCCCAGGGAAATCTGGCGTGCACTTCAAGTGAGGATTTATCAGACGGCATGATACTTACATAAAGCAGAAAGCATAATGATGATGAAACTCTTTTTACCTCTTGCAGACGCACGCTTTCCCCGCGTCAGATGTTCGAGATTTTAATCCTTCCAGAAGAAAAACCATTGTTTGAACCCTTTTTTTTATTGTTGATATATCTGAAATATCCACCACCTTGTATTTCTTGGCTGAGGTGACCAGTGTTAAGAAATAATGCGAATCCTTTTTTGTAGGGGTTCGAAAATAGATGAGTAGAGTGAAGAGTGTGTGTGTGTGCTGTGTTTGAAATCAGAGGAAGGACTCTGGCCACTGGGTATGCAGCTTGTCTGTGGTTAAGAACAGGCATCAGGGTGGAGGTGCTTTTGGCAGAGGCTCAGCTGCCAGTGAATCGAGAGGCCGGAGACACGGTCAGTAGAATAAGAACAGTCGATAATATGCAAGAAGTGAAAATGCACATTATTATCTATTGAATGAATGGATGTTTAATTTACATTATGCAAAGTTTCCCAACGAAAGCCGTCCACAACGAGGTGATTTAGCCCTGTCCTTAGTAAAAGTGCAGCTCAAATAAAGTTGGCTCTAGAAACCCCTCCACAGTTGCATCTAAAAATAGAGCAAACCTAGTAAAAATCCCTTGTGGAAGTGTGGAAACGAAAATCTGAATAAACTTTGTTTAAAAAAAAAAACATTATTGTCTAGTTTGTACATTATTGTTTATCATTCATATTGTTATTATGTATTATTATTATTATTTGCAATTGAAAATCACATGAGGAAAAGATGTTGGGATGTGCTGCATCGGTTCTATAATTGAATCGAAAAAAAAAAAAAAATACGTATCTTACAGTAGCGTTTGGGGGATTCCTGAGTGTTTTCGTCAGATGCAATGTATTTTGAGAAAGTAAATGTCTGATTGAGCCGGATGTGGGCTCAGATTTCAGTTCAAGAAAGCTGCCAGGAGAACAGAGGTTCTGTCGGTCAGTTTTTTTCCCGACCTCTTTTCTTCTGAGTTTTATCAGCTTGGGTCTTCATTGCAGATATACGATTTCACAAGGGAGTGTGCCCACTGGCCGGATCTTTTGAAAAAAGACCAAAGCATCAGCGTTCGATGTCATGTCTGGAGCTGCACAAACATTTCAAACTCTCAACTCGCAACCAAAAGAATCAGGGACGCAGTCTGTGATGCCATGCGAGACGCTGGGTAATAATTTCCTCAGCATTAAAGATATTTTGCATGTCAATGCTTGAATTCGAGTCAGAATCTTTCCCTGATCAAAGATTTTCTTTGGGGGGTTGTTTATTTGAGTTTGGATGTTTGTTTATTTTTTTAATTTTCAGGTACCCTCGGCCCCCTCCACCAGGCACCTCTGAAAGGCGTCCATCACAGCAGCTGGTTGCTGACCTCCCACTGTATGCAAGCATTTTTCGAGACAGAATTTCCCTGTACAGAGACCTGTCTGGAGAGTCCCTGCACAGGCAGGTGAGCCAACAGACCAATTTTGTCCCCAAGGATATCATGATATAAATACACTGCTTTGGTTAAGAAATCGTGCAAGAACTCAAACTGGGCTTTGTTTCTTTCTCTATCATGCCATTTCTTGAACGGAGCAGGGATATTAAAATTCTTTTGTGGGGAAAAATGTTCGTTTTTTATTCCTGGCTTTTCGATCATCACAATATTATTTACTTTGGTTCAGTGAACATGGGGAAATCGATACATTTGTTGTTTTGTTCGTTTGAGCAGGCGGGGGTATAGATTCATGATGCACAGGGCAGTGTTAAACGAAGCGACAGCTGCAGGGATGCTGTACGTTGCCGGCTGGGATCAACTTGTTGAAGAGCGAAACGGTAATGCCCCTTAACATGGCATACGCTGGATCAAAGACCTGCAAGACTGCCCAGAAATTTCCATGCATCGACTGACTATGGCAAAAGAAGCCCCAGTCGTACATGCCGATCGTGCATTTGCAATGCAATTCCCCATATAAGCAATACTAGCTCAGCAAAGACATAGACACAATTTCATAGTTTGGATGAAAAACTGTTGTGTGCATTGAGGGTTTCTGGCTTTTGGACTCCTCCCTCTTGATTCTCGGTGGCAATCGGAAAGCAGCCCTTTACATTTTATGGTAGCGATGTTCATCCCCCCTCTCAATATGAGGTAATCTGTTTGTGTGTGTGTTTGTTTGACAAATATAGATGCGGTGTTTGCGGATCCGATGTGTGGGAGCGGAACTTTGTTGTGTGAGGCTGGGTTGATGGCGAGAAATATTGCCCCTGGAAGCTTCCGCACCAAATGGCCTTTTCAACAATGGCCTGACTACAACCCCAAACAGTGGGAAAAGCTTATGTATCATGCGGACGAAGTTGTGAATAGGAAATGGCAAGGCAAACTGCTGGGATGCGAAATCCATCCGGTACGCACACCGTTCATTGGCAAAGGTTCGCCAAACATTTTTGGAAGAAACAACACATATGCACGTGCTTAAATAAGACTAAATAAAACAAAAAAAAACTGACTAAATATCTTTCGGCCACGCTCCCTACGTTGATCCTCTGATTTTCTGATTGTATATAGAATTGATTTTGATATCAATTCTTGAAACAATGTTGGAAGTTAGGGTTTTTCCTGTGGTGTTTAGTTTTATTATTCTTCAGGAGAGGGGGGGGATTTCTTCCTTTCGGTAATCCGGGCCGGTTTTTTTTTTTTTTTAATTATTTTGCGGAAAACTTAACTGTTGTGTGGTTGCACGGTAATCTTTAGAGAGCCTGGCAGATGGCCAGAATCGTCACTCACAATGCAAAAGTCCGAGAAATGTGCACGATGGAAAACATCAACTGCGCAAATTGGGTGCCGAGGCCTGCCCCCGACTTGGTCGTTACAAATCCACCATGGGGAATCCGTCTGACTGACGACAGGTGAACCTTCACATCACTACTTTTCGAAGTCTTTTTTTTTTCCTTCTTAAATCCAAATGTTTTTCTTGTACAAGCATTGTTGCGATTTTGAATGAATTCCAAGAATCGTGTCGATGCTGGATTATTGGAAAACGTTTGCCTCAATGGGAGTTCATGCTGGTGCAGGATATTGGCTGGGTTGGAGCAATCGTGGCGAGACCTTGGCACTTTCTTCAGAACAGCATGTCCAGGTGGATTGAATTCGAAACGATGTATCCAAATTGATGTTCGATTCTTTGCTCATATGAGTTGAACGAGGTCGATGGTCTTTATGGGGTGGATTTTTTTTGCCCTCTCCCTGTTTTGCTGCATGTACCTTCAGGCCAAAGAACAATAAATATAAACATTTGTATTTATATTTATTTAATAATTATGGATGAATATGAGCTAAAGATAAATTGAAAAATTTCGGAAGGTCACCCCACACTCATGGTGGTAGTCATTGAGGAAACTGTTTGGAGGGAAAAAAAAAATCCGACTCAGCCCCATGTTTAAATGTTCATTGCCTGGGTGTTTCTTAGTGATGCAAAAGCTGAGCTTCAATCGAAATGGGTTCAAACTGTCAGGGTTTTTTTGTCTGCAGGCAGGGAAGTGTTTGCTTTGAGCGGGGATCCTGAATTGACCAGGCACGTCGGAATGAGGGCCAGTCGAAAATATCCACTGACTGTGGGGGGCGTCGATTGCCGACTGTTGAAATATGATGTGTACCAGCAACGAGACGACAATCCTGAGTTCGATGGCAGTGAATCAAAAAATCGAGAAAAGGGCGAAAAGAAAGAAAGCTCGGGGAGCATCATGTTAGACTCCGATAAGTTGGCTTGGGAACGGAACTGAATAGAATTTGATAGGAAGCGATGTCGGATGGATGGTTAGGCAGGCAGGTTTTATGTGACTTTATGCTCAGGAATATAAGAATTCTGGTAAAACGTGGGATCTTATCTGCCGTGCGGTGACACAGTTTTTGCTGGAAATTTGAAAAGGCAGAACCATATGTTGCTTAAACACCAAAGCCTTTTTGGACCTAAAAAGAGGAATGGACTGAATGGCAGCTGTTCAGTGTGAGGGTGACTTGAGGGATAAGAGGAGTGAAAAGGTTTTATGGAACATAGGGACTGAACTTTTAGAAAGAGCGAGAGGAGAGTTGCCATTGGGTGTTTTCTGATTTTAGGAAATGAGACTGTAAGTCTGTTTGCAGAAGAGAGGTGGTGTTTTTTGGCAGGGCCAGATTTTTCATGGGTTGTATTTGAAGCTCTTCTCTTTGTGCTCTTTTGGAAAGTGGAACTGTGGTGATTAGTAATATTATTCGAATTAGCAACGAATGTAAGACAGACTCTCGTCGCCGCGCAGCGATTCGCTGTCGATAAGGGCTAAAATTCAATTCTGGATTTTGGGGATCAAGATCAAATCGGATGATCGGATGATCCACATTCGCAAAGAAATCGCATCATCCCGCACGAAACCAAAAACGTCGGGAGGAAAAAAGTAATAGGGATGTTCAGCAATTCAACGATAGCACTATTTCGACGTTATTACTAATCGAAATAGCGTCGTTGGGGCGAGTCGTGGGCGAAAACGATAGTGTTCCACACAGTCTGATTACAGTCTGATTATCGGAATTAGATTGTTGTGAGGAAGTTAGACGATCGAGAGGAGGGAAGGGTTAGATCGATGTGAGGAAGTTAGGTTACTGGAATGGATGTGAAACGACGCTTGACAGAAACTGGGGAAGGTATTTATCGGAAGGGAACTCGGAACAAACTAACAGTGTAAAAGACTCAAACGATCCACAGCTCGTTTCACGCAAGGATTGGGAAAACATGAGTGCAACTGTACATGGTTTCGGAGCCGAAGACGTTTCTGGGCGCTACGCTACCAGAACGACAAAAAGAGTATACTTCTCACCTCTCTTGCTCGCTTGGCTCACCATTTTCGTTTCGACCACCTGCATACACACAGTGGACGGAGGCATTTTTGCGACAGCTCAAGACAAGGAATTGGCAGCGTTGGAAAAAGAGAAAGTGAAGCTCAGAGCAAAAGTTATGTCCCTCTCGGAGCAACTCCGCGATGAGAGACGACTACGCGAACACCCTAATCACTGGTACATCCGCGAACGCGGTGACCAACCCCCACCTGACGACCCTACACCTCCACCCAAGCTGGAACACCAATGGGACAACCCCCGCGCAAAGGACCCCCTCATCAAAACGGCGGGGTGGTTTTCTTTTTTCCGACTACCTACAGGACAAGGAAAACAGAAAGAAACATGCGCCAAATGGGATACCTGTCTCACTCTTTTCACCAGCGCTTTTTTCCAGGCCACTTCTTCACTGTCCACTGCAGTGCGGACTTTCTTCAACGACCCATTCGACGTTTTTGGCGCCATGCCCAAACGGACCCGCCATTGGTTCTCGTCACGCCTGGATGTGCTGTCGCAGCTTTTTGGAGCGTTCCTGGCGTTCTTTCTGGTAAACGTCCTCGCTTTCGCTTACCTCAAGCTTTCGAGTGTCATCAAGACGATCAAGGGGTCTCTTCGCACTTTGGGGAAGCTGCCGGTCGTCACACTCGCGACCACCACTGGCGAATGGATTTTGCGATGGATGTGGAGCAGTGTCGTTTCAACGACCCCGACGACGGAACTCCAGGCACAGCTTAAAGGGCTTCAGGACACGGTGGCTGCGCTCCAAGCGGACAGGGATCAACAATGTGGCTACTGTGGGTGGAAGGGCCACTCGGAAAAAAACTGTAGGAAGAAAAAGCAAACACCCAAAATTACTAACACTGTAAAGAGCACTTCGCAGTACGCAGCAGTTTCCCCACCACCATCCCTACTCCACACACCCATCACCATCCACAATTGTCAACTAAAATCCTGCCTGATCGATACCGGATCTCAGGCGTCCCTCCTTCCTCTCTCCATCGCCAAGAGGTATGGGATCCCCTACAGTTCCACCCTCCAAACGCCACAGCGCATCGAAGGCTTCAACGGCTCCTCTAGTGTCGTCAGTGGGGAAGCTTTTCTGCCTACCGCTGTCGGAGTGTCGAACGCCACGAGCCTCGTCACATGGCTCGTCACCAATGCGACGACCACTCCAATTCTGGGCATCGATGGGATAAAGGCGCTCAATCTCTCGGTGAACGCCAACCTTGGCGAAATTTGCCAAACCACCACAGGAGCGACAATCAAATGTCATGTGGTGACTTCTACTAACCCCACCATTGCACCTCAACAAGGCACTGTCCATCTTACCCAACTCTGGCCTGTACACCAGGGAACTGGACTCTCCACTAAAAAAACCTGCATTCAGCTTCAAGCAGGCAAACCCTATATTCTGGAACCCAAAAAATGGACGAGGCTTTACTTACCCTATCGAATGGACGTCGCCGGCCAGGCCACCGTCACGCCTGCACTACACCGACCTGGACTCGTCACAGGCGCATTGACGACTAAAGCTGGCCACTTCCGCGTCGACGTCTGGAACTCGACGGATCGCGTCCACCAGCTCACGGCCACCACACCTCTCATCAACATCCACGGCGCCCAGCACCATGTCGTCCACCGCCTCGACCGCCCCAAAGTCCACGCGGTCACCCTGCCAGACACACCCAACCTTACAGGCGACGCCATTGCTACTGATATCATGGAACGTTTCCCAGACGTCGGCGACCTCAGCACGCACCCTATCAACGATAAAATGAGGGCGCTCCAAATACGACCGGACGAAATGGATTGGACGAAACCAGGCGATGCAGGACTACGAACGGAATACTCTGTCGACAAGGTCGTCGACAGAAACGCAGTCACCAAGCAACTGGAGCTCTATGTCGACCGTGGGTACCTTTCCCTCTCACCTTCATCAGAATCAGCGTTCTTCAACCCATTACTTCCCATCGCCAAGGAAGACGGCACTTATCGTTTCACTAACGACTTTCGACGCCTCAACGGATATTTCAAAAAGTTGGGCATGGTTTTCTCCGACCCATGGCGCACCATCTGGAAAGTCAAGGCCGAGTGGAAGGTTTATGCAAAAATAGACCTCAAGGACGCTTTCTTTGGGCTCGCGATATCACCTGAACTGTCGCCCCTCTTCTCCTTTACGTGGCAGGGGCGGCGATACAAGTGGAATCGCCTCCCCCAAGGCTGGTGCTGGAGCCCAACTCTCTTCTCAGACAGGATCACAAGCATACTCGGACACTTGGATTGCGTGATATACGCAGACGACATCTTACTCGGCGCCCCTACTGCGGGGGAACTCCACAAGAAGCTCCACGAAGTGTTTTCGGTCCTCCACGAATACGGCCTAAAAGTAAACTACCAAAAAGTGACCTGGCTCGCACAGGAAGTCGAGTTCCTCGGCTACCACCTCCACGACGGCCAATGGTCCCACAAACCATTTCTCAAGGAAAAACTAACCGAACTCGGCCCTATCAACGACACCACTGACCTCGCCAGGATCATTGGTATTTTCTCATATTGCAGGAAAACCATCCCCAAGCTGGAACATCACCTCGACACCCTCAGAAAGCTCCTGGCAGCATACACCGATGCCCCTGATATCACACAATGGAAAAACGACGTCCAGAAGGAACTCCAAACCTTCATCGCCTACGCCGTCGACCACCAAACGGATCTCGCCCTCCCAGGCCTCACAGCACGAACTTTCACACTCGAGACCGATTGGTCCGGTGACCACGCGGGCTACATTCTATTCGCCCACGACACTCAAGACAAAACCCACCTCATCGATTTTGGAAGCACTCGTCTCACGGAACCCACATCGTCGTTCCTAGGCGAGCTGAAAGCCGTCAAATGGGCCCTCCAGAAAACGGCGGCGTATCGCGGTAACACCCCCACCACTCTACGAACTGACAATCAGGCCCTCGCCGAGCAGATGCGAACAGGAGGACTCGGGAAAAACGACAAAAGGGTGGGCCGCCTCTGGGCCTGGATACTGGGTAACGAAACCCACACAACGTTCGAATTTCTCCCAGGGTCCACTAACGTTGCTGCTGACCTCCTCAGTCGCCCCACCTCCATGGACCCACCAACCGTCAACACCACCATCACCCTCACACCCCACCAACAGGCCTGGAACCTCCACCGCAAGGAGCACTGGGGTGTTCAGAAGACACACCTCCACGCCCAACAGGCCGGTCACACTATCCCCAAAAACGTCATTTCTGAGGTCGTCGCCACCTGCCCCACCTGCGCCATTTTTCGCCCCCTCACCCAACGCCGTCCCTGGGGCCAACTGCCTTACGGTGATTCCCCCGGCACTGTGCTTCATCTGGATGTTATAGGGCCCCTCACGCCAGCTACCACTGGCGAGAAATTCATCACCTGCGTCGTGGACAGTTGCACTCGACGCAGCCAGGCCATGGCCTCCAAAACCGTGACGTCGGACACCATCATGGCCGCTTTGGATCGCTGGGCCAGCAACCACGGCTACCCTGTGCTCCTCATCCTCGATGGGGCCGGCTACAACAGTTCGAACGCCATGCGCACCTGGAGCAAAGACAAAGGCGTCGAACTGATTTACACCCCCCCACACAAACACAATTCCAATGGTTTGGTGGAGCGTTTCCATCGCACCCTCGAGGACCGCATCAAAAAACTTCTGCACAACAGCACCCACGAATGGCCCCATCACCTCGAGGCTGCCGTGCGGGCCATCAATACTACGCCGAACAGCACCACCGGCGCCTCCCCCCAGCAGCTTTGGACCAGCTCTGCGGCCACACAATGGACTGCACGGGAACGAGCAAACAAACAACGCGCCTACAGGAACAGCCTACGCAAGGTCGTCCCCCAAGAACTCCACCCAGGTGACCTGGTGTGGCACTATGACGCAGTCCAAGCAGCGAAGAGAGAAGACAAGCTCCAGCCCCACTGGCGGGGCCCCCTTCGATTGGTACAACAACTCACGGGGTCCCTGTGGAGCACAGCCGAGCTCACGCCCAGAACGGGACCCGGCCGCCGCCCTCGCGGCATCTACCACCAAGATCACCTCCAGCGCTACCATGGACGTCAACCTTGGCATGCGGCTGACGATTTCGACTGGCCCCCCAACACGTAGGCCTACTATCTCATTTTTTTTATTTTTTCGGGTTCTCAGACAGTCCCCTCCAAGGGTTGCACGCAACCGAATTTTCAAAAGCCTTTTCTTTTTTAGTGATGACTCGTCATCCCTTTTTTCTTTCGGAGTCTCTCACAGTGGAAATCAGGCGAGGTTGGGCCCATGTTCCACACAGTCTGATTACAGTCTGATTATCGGAATTAGATTGTTGTGAGGAAGTTAGACGATCGAGAGGAGGGAAGGGTTAGATCGATGTGAGGAAGTTAGGTTACTGGAATGGATGTGAAACGACGCTTGACAGAAACTGGGGAAGGTATTTATCGGAAGGGAACTCGGAACAAACTAACAGTGTAAAAGACTCAAACGATCCACAGCTCGTTTCACGCAAGGATTGGGAAAACATGAGTGCAACTGTACAATAGCAAAACACGCTATTTCGCTTAGTAATAACGTCGAAATAGTGCTATCGTCGAATTGCTGAACATCCCTAATATCTTACCAATCAAGCCACCCGTTCTCACTAATCATGGTCAATCAACTTTCCGATACGAGCGCTTGAATCGATCTCGCGAGGTCCTTGCGCTACGTTGTTCGCTCCTCTTTCTGGGTGTAAAGAGTCGACGGGAGTTCGAACCCGGCAAGTTACAAGGACCGACCCCTCGAGTACCTTGCACTCCCGCTCCGGCGGCCATAGTGACCCCTTTGGAAAAAGGCGAGAGGCCGTAAATCCCGAAAAAATTTCCGGGTGAATGATCAACGATTGGGGATAGGAAAAGCGGGGTCCTTCCAAACGTTTCGGCCCTTCGGAGGGGCACCCTTGTGGTGTGGTGGTTCGAACCCACCCCGGGATAATTTACGAACTTGTTTTCGTTTTTTTTCGTTTCCTTTCTTCTTTTGTTTCTTTTCGTGAAAAACTTTCCTTTTGCGTGTAATATTTCCTTGGTTTTTGGAACGAATTGTTTTTTTTACGTGCATCTTTTTCGCCTTTTATGTTTTTTTTTACTTTGAAAAACTGTCGAGTTCTTTGAGCCTCGTTTGCTCGGTTCAAAATCTGAAGCGGAGAAAAGGGAAGAGGGTCGCTAATGTTAATTCAGGTAACAGAGGGGCCTCGAAATAAGTTTCAGAGGCATCCTTTGACAGGGGTGCTTAACAGGGTGTTGGGATCCTTGAACACCTTTTCCTAAAAATCAGTGCAAAGCCAGAGTGGAAGAGTTGTCCTTTGGAGAAGACTCCAGAGAGCAGAGAGCAGAGAGCGGTTTTCCTTTTTTCTGTGAGGTGATGTTCCTTTGCTTAGCTTTTACAACTGAAAAAATATAATTACCAATTACGATTTGTACAGAATGGCAGTAGGGAACAAAAAGCCACAGAAAAATTGATCTTCTCCATTTTCTTTTCCTTCTATACAGGACTGGAAATTATGTATCCAGTCAAAAAATCTTGAATCAGAAACAATGTGAGTTGTTTTTTGAGCCTGATGTCAAAAACTAGGAGCTCAGAAAATAAGGCAACTTTGGTTTCTTTAACTTTTTCCATCTTCTTCTTGAGGGCAGCCTGTCTTTCACAACATCTGGAAATTGAGCACCAAAGGAAAGCAAAAGGGAAGTGGGGGGGGTTCAGCACACTATTTGAGCTCAAAGAATTGGGTTTTATAGAAATGTTCAAACCAAGCAAGCTTTGGTTTGGTGGTGGCAACAACAGTGGATCCTTTTCCAAACCCCCAGCCTCCTCCTGAAACGATTAAGGTATGATTAAGGTAATTTGACACCCCCTTTCTCTGTCCATCTGTGAACACTTCAATGTACTTCTTGGCCTTGCTGCTGGTTTGTTTTTCCTTTTTTCTTAAGAGAACAAACAATAGATGCATGCATGTGCATGTGTTGAAGCTTCTTCAAATTTGTTTTTCAGCTTTTTTTTTTCTGTTTTTGCATTTGCACCTTGTTCGTTTCGTCAAGATTGAAGCATCAGGAATCAACAATCAGGAAGGTTGGATTGCCGAGCATGTGGTGGCTCAATAAAATAATAACTCAGCAATAACTTGCGATGCATTGCATCACCAAACTGCCACACGCAAAAATCTAAAAATAACCTCATGTTTCCACCCACATGAAATCTTCCTGGCAAAAAAATGGTCAAGAAACAAAAAGATCTAATCCTGTCCGGTACCACCAGCATCTGATGCAAGCGATCCAGACATCTCCCCAAAAACTCCAATATCTATCTGTACCTCTTAAACAAAATGTTGTCAAAAAATGTCATCCAGTTGTTTTGCAAATTAATTGGTGCAGATCACTGGGGTTGAAGGACCATACGTAGAGCCTCAGCCGACAAGGGCATTCGACGTTTGGTGGACAATGCTTGGTGGGCTGATGAAATCTGTGAACATGTCAACCTTCCAGAAGTGCCTTCAGACGTTCTTTCCCCCCTTTGTCACATTTCCCCTTTCCACATTGTAGAGCCTCTGGCTTAGCACTGAGGCAGCCACAAATCACATCTACAGCCTTTCGTCCAGCTGAGTTCTTGATGTCTGGATTAGCACCAGCCTCGATCAGAACTTCAATGGCTTCGTCATTCCCATAAATGGCTGCAAAGAATATAGCAGTGAATCCATAGTCATCTTGGGCATTCATTTCGGCTCCATTGTCCAAAAACAGCTGCACCAGCTTTTGTCCTCCAACAATAGCAGCCGCAACCAATGGGCCAGACCCGTCACTGTCCTTGGCATTCACATCCGCACCTGCTGACGGCCCCCAACAACAACTCATTTAATGGCTGTGCTATTGCATAGCAGGGTGTTGACAGTGAAATTAAGTACGTTTCTAAAGGTACCCTTTCTTGTTTTGGGTGTTCCTGTTTTGATAGTGAAAAGGTTATGATATGCAAAACTGAGAGTTTTGTTTTTTGAAGCCGTTTGGTGTTACTTGATCTTGCCAAACCTTTTGTGACCTATTTAACTGTAAACAGATTCCTAAGATTCCTTCTTTGTGACCTAATTCTTTTTGATACAAATACGCCAACAGCACCTGATTCAAGAAGAAACTCGACCGCCTCTAACTGAAGCTCCGCCACCGCTATCAACAAAGGGGTGGTTTCATTTTTTGCTTTCAAATCCACAGTTGCACCTGAAAGAAGAAGTAAAATAAGTATCACAGAATAGCTTTCACTCCGGACCATTCAAGAAAGCCCCGTAGAAATAGAAATTGTCGGCGATGCGGCACCATAAAATACTAAACGCCAATGTTTCGATCAAATCTTCTGCAAGTACAGTGAAAATAGATTTCCGTGAAAGGGCAACAGTACAAGAAACAATATATCGTATGTATATATGAAGGGGATGTACTTAAATACAAATGACTGAAGTATTTTTCAACTTTTCTCATGCGTGTGCACTGAAAACCTCAGGATAACAGGGGGAAAAAATGACTGTGAAGAATAGGGAAATGCCAGATGCCAAAAAACACCAGAGTGTTTTAAACGAATCCTGTACCATCAAACACATTGTTGTGTTCCTTCAATATTTTACTATTATTGGATTATGTTGTGGTCTTTCAGCAAAAAAGCAGACGCAGGCTGACGTTTCCATGCATTTTGGGTTTGATGGATATGTGCTAATATAACAATGCCAACCCCCCTCCCCCTGTGCATAGGCAGGGAATAAAAGAGGCAGGGAATAAAAGAGGCAGGGAATAAAAGAGCTGGCAAAAAGTCCCGTTGGAGAGTTACAATGTGGTTTTCATGGTCCCAAACGTTGTTTCTATCTAACTTTTCTACAAGCAAAGCTGCAGCAGTGAACCACCCACATCCAGAAACTCTACAATAGATTGGGTGCAAATGCAAACAGCTTCAGTGTTGCACATCACCTGCTTTCACCAAAACCTTGACAACATCCAAGTGGCCGAAGAGAACAGCCACATATAATGGAGTAAACCCTTCCACAGTCTGTGCATCAACTCTGGCCCCTGGAACAGCAATTGTTGAAAGAACCATTGTGGATTGGATGATCTGCGCCCCATGTCTAGAGAACTTGAAAAAAAGCCAATGGGAGAGCATCGAGCAGAGCCACCATCCGTCAGTCACCTGCTTCGAGTAAAATTTCAACGACATCCCGATGATTAAGCATGGCAGCCCCATGTAATGGAGTAAGCCTTGTCGAACTACGGTATTGCACATCGGCCCCCTTTGCAATCAGCTCCTGCAACGCCAAAGTGCAACCAATTGTTTCAATATCGAATCAGTTGTTTTCACGAAACAGTGCTTCATGTCTGACTTCAATTCGGCGCAGAAACAGTCAACAGACCCAACCTTGACTTTGATGGATTCCCCCAAGCCAGCTGCAGCAAAGAGGTCTCTGTCCAGTTTCTCGCAATCCTTGCCACATTTTCTCTGTTCACTCTGGAAAACGTTGCAGCAGCAAAAAAAATCGATCAGCTAGGAAACGGCTTTAAAATATCAGGTCACTGGTGCAAGAGGGGCAATATCTTGTATTGCTGCATGCAGACTAATATTGTCGAGTGGCGGTACAGCTCGAGGCCAATCCTCAAGTCAATCCCATAGATGGCGGCATCTCAGGGATTTTTTTCACACCCTTTTGTGCCACCACAGACCAAGAGTGGAGATCAGCAGGAACTTCACGAATACATAGTGCCCTGGGTATTTTCCAAGGGGGGCCTGAAAGAAACCCAACAACACCCATTGAGACGGACATGCTCACCGACTTCGGTGGTGATGGTGGTGGTGGCGGTGGCAGTCGTGGTTTGGGGGTGGCAATTTTTTCATCAATCCACTGGCGAAAACTGCTGACTCTGGTGAAAACATCAGGCTGCGTCGAATCACAACCGACTGGACCAAAAGATACAATGCCAACCACCAAATCAAACTCTGGAGTCCCAGCAGTGATGTCGTCCCCCCGATTGGTGTCCAGAATCAGCAAAGGGCCTCCAGAATCACCTGAACAAAATCAAAACAGCTCAAAAATTCTCAGTAACATTCGAAGCGCTGCATGGCTGACACATTTCTACTGTTGCACAGCACAGGTTCCAGCACCAACTCCATTACCCTGGCATGTTGCTTGAGACCTGGAGAATGAACAAAGCATGGTGTCTTTGAGGTTGGGCCACGATCGTTGACAGTTCTTGTTGCTGACATACGACATTCTATCCGCGAGTTGGAGCACTGCTGCAAATGAGCCGCCTGGGCTGGTCCTTCCCCACCCTACAGTGGCTAGAAGCTGGCCCTCTCCGAGGTCTTGCACACTGTGAGCTAGAGTTGCTGGCTGTTTGGTGGAGGGATTTTTGAGGAACAACAGGGCAACATCGAAGCCGTCCCCAACACTTCCTGTGAACATCTCATGGATGTAAACATCCACTGCTCGTATAATCTACAAACACATTCAATTCTTTGGAAATTTAGTTGTCATATTTGCCCGAGCATCGTATGCCGGACAGACTCCCATTGTACAATGGCAGTCTGAACATGCTCAGAGTGATGCGAATCATATGATCCATTTCTGGAGTGTCTGTGCACAAAAAATCGGATCCTTTCCAAAAGAACTATCCAAGCTCACATGTGGGTGAGTTCCGTTTGTGAATTTCAACCAGGTCATGCTACCTCTGCAGACGATTCATCGATTCCATTGGCACCCACATACACAAGAGGCGTGGGCCCTGCAGAGTTTTCCCCGACCAAACAATGTGCTGCAGTCAAAACCCACTGGGGGGCAATCAAGGTGCCTCCACAGACATGCAGTCGAGGACCCAGTAATCTCAGAGAACAAGAATATGGAAACCTCCCTTCAGGAGCAGGCTGGCCCCCCTGCACAAGCCATTGTAGATTCTTACATCATCGATTGTAATCTACAAACCCACTGCGAAGATCGAAGCTCAGATGCAGTCTCAATAGTATGACTTGACTGAAAAGAAGCTGCATGCATGCCCAATTTCGTGTATACCCACAACGACGCGCGGCTCTTCTTCTTGCAGTAGCTTCCGAAGCAAAGGCGCCGTCGACACCTTGGCTCGCTGAGTCTCATATGGAACGAGGAGGTGAACGTCAAACGAAAGAAAGTAACGCATGCAGCATCCGAAAAAACATACATACACACACCTGTTGGTCGCCGTCAGGCGCGGCCCCTGCAAGCAAACTCGAAGTCAGAGAGCCAACGTGAGAACGACTTCGAAAGGGGCGATCGTGACAGGAGGGACGTCAAATTCCAACCGACCCACCTATCGGAAGACCACGCGCAGCTGTTTGCGTCGAGACGCAGCAGAGGACCAATAATATCAAGAGCGCAATCATAGGAAGTAGCTCGACGCCGCGCTCGATCTTGTGACGAGTGCCGATGGAGATGAGGTTGAAACAGATGGGGGCGCCACTAGTACTGTCCCAGGTCGCTCCGTGCAAGCATATGTTGCTCCTCGCTTCTTATACATTAGAGACCATGTCGGTCCTGAAAAGCATAGCCGCAGCGAAAGCACCTTCTCCGGAGCAAGACTGGAAAGCAGTCATAACAGGCTTCCATGGATCTTTTCGTTACTCAGCTTGCGCGGAACGAAAAGAACGGTCGGGATTATATTATGCGTTCGTCGAGTCCGACGTGGACAGCAATGCAGCCAATACATGTTTGTTCTCTTTTCCCGTTCTGTTTCGCATGTGTGAACGGGGGCTGCTGTTGGCGTTAAACAACGTCCAATATATAAAAGGAAGTTTTCAAGGGAGTTTATTCTACATCCCTTTCCAAGCAATCAAGAAAGTGACTTATATCATATGAGCCTGGAATAAATTTCAGAACAAAGAAAAAGAGAAACAAAGAAGACGATATCCAAAGAATTGGGTTTTATGGAAATGTTCAAAGCAAGCAAGCTTTCAACCAACAACAGTGGATCCTTTTCCAAACCCCCAGCCTCCTCCTGAAATGATTAAGGTATGATTAAGGTAATTTGACACCCCCTTTCTCTGTCCATCTGTGAACACTTCAATGTACTTCTTAGCCTTGCTGCTGGTTTGTTTTCTCTTTTTTCTTAAGAGAACAAAAAATGGATGCATGCATGTGCTATGTTGAAGCTTCTTCAGATTTGTTTTTTAGCTTTTTTTTCTGTTTTTGCATTTGCACCTTGTTCGTTTCGTCAAGATTGAAGCATCAGGAATGAACAATCGGGAAGGTGGGATTGCCAAGCATGTGGTGGCTCAATAAAATAACTCATCAATAACTTGCGATGCATTACATCACCAAACTGCCACACGCAAAAATCTAAAAATAACCTCATGTTTCCACCCACATGACATCTTCCTGGCAAAAAAATGTTCAAGAAACAAAAAGATCTAATCCTCTCCGGTACCACCAGCATCTGATGCAAGCGATCCAGACATCTCCCCTCCAAAGTCCAATATCTATTTGTACCTCTTAAACAAAATGTTGTCAAGAAATGCCATCCAGTTGTTTTGCACATTAATTGGTGCAGATCACTGGGGTTGAAAGACCATACGAAGAGCCTCGGCCGAAAAGGGCATTTGACGCTTGGTGGACGATGCGGCTGATGAAATCTGTGGATAATCTGTCAGCCTTCCAGAAGTGCCTTCAGACGTTCTTTCCCCCCTTTGTCACATTTCCCCTTTCCACATTGTGGATTTTCTGGCTCAACACTGAGGCAGGCACAAATCACATCTACAGCCTTTTGTCCAGCTGAGTTCTTGATGTCTGGATTAGCACCAGCCTCGATCAGAACTTCAATGGCTTCGTCATTCCCATAAATGGCTGCAAAGACTATAGCAGTGAATCCATTGTCATCTTGGGCATTCATTTCGGCTCCATTGTCCAACAACAGCTGCACCAGCTTTTGTCCTCCAAAAATAGCAGCCGCAACCAATGGGCCAGACCCGTCACTGGCCTTGGCATTCACATCCGCACCTGTTGACGGCCCCCAACAACAACTCATTTAATGGCTGTGCTATTGCATAGCAGGGTGTTGACAGTGAAATTAAGTACGTTTCTAAAGGTACCCTTTCTTGTTTTGGGTGTTCCTGTTTTGATAGTGAAAAGGTTATGATATGCAAAACTGAGAGTTTTGTTTTTTGAAGCCGTTTGGTTTTTTTTTTTTTTTTTTTTTTTTTTTGGTGTTACTTGATCTTGCCAAACCTGTTGTGACCTATTTAACTGTAAACAGATTCCTAAGATTCCTTCTTTGTGACCTAATTCTTTTTGATACAAATACGCCAACAGCACCTGATTCAAGAAGAAACTCGACCGCCTCTAACTGAAGCTCCCCCACCGCTATCATCAAAGGGGTAAATCCATTTTCTTCTTTCAAATCCACAGTTGCACCTGAAAGAAGAAGTAAAATAAGTATCACAGAATAGCTTTCACTCCGGACCATTGAAGAAAAACCCGTAGAAATAGACGTTGTCAGCGATGCGGCATCATAAAATACTAAACGCCAATGTTTTGATTAAATATTCTGCAAGCACAGTGAAAATAGATTTCCGTGAAAGGGCAACAGTACAAGAAACGATATATCGTATGTGTATATGAAGGGGATGTACTTAAATACAAATGACTGAAGTATTTTTCAACTTTTCTCATGCGTGTGCACTGAAAATCTCAGGATAACAGGGGAAAAAAATGACTGTGAAGAATAGGGAATGACAGATGCCTGAGCCATTCAAAAAACACCAGAGTGTTTTATACGAATCCTGTACCATCAAAGACATTGTTGTGTTCCTTCATTATTTTATTATTATTGGATTATGTTGTGGTCTTTCAGCAAAAAAACAGACGCTGGCTAACATTTCCATGCATTTTGGGTTCGATGGATATGTGCTAATATAACAATACCAACCCCCCTCCCCCTGTGCATAGGCAGGGAATAAAAGAGCTGGCAAAGAGTCCCCTTGGAGAGTTACAATATGGTTTTCATGGCCCCAAACGTTGTTTCTATCTAAGTTTTCCACAAGCAAAGCTGCAGCAGTGAACCACCCACATCCAGAAACTCTACAATAGATTGGGTGCAAATGCAAACAGCTTCAGTGTTGCACATCACCTGCTTTCACCAAAACCTTGGCAACATCTAAGTGGCCCAAGAAAGCAGCCACATATAACGGAGTAAACCCATCCACAGTCTGTGCATCAACTCTGGCCCCTGGAACAGCAATTGTTGAAAGAACCATTGTGGATTGGATGATCTGCGCCCCATGTCTAGAGAACTTGAAAAAAAGCCAATGGGAGAGCATCGAGCAGAGCCACCATCCGTCAGTCACCTGCTTCGAGTAAAATTTCAACGACATCCCGATGATTAAGCATGGCAGCCCCATGTAATGGAGTAAGCCTTGTCGAACTACGGTATTGCACATCGGCCCCCTTTGCAATCAGCTCCTGCAAGACCAAAGTGCAACCAATTGTTTCAATATTGAATCAGTTGTTTTCACGAAACAGTGCTTCATGTCTGACTTCAATTCGGCGCAGAAACAGTCAACAGACCCAACCTTGACTTTGATGGATTCCCCCAAGCCAGCTGCAGCAAAGAGGTCTCTGTCCAGTTTCTCGCAATCCTTGCCACATTTTCTCTGTTCACTCTGGAAAACGTTGCAGCAGCAAAAAAAATCGATCAGCTAGGAAACGGCTTTAAAATATCAGGTCACTGGTGCAAGAGGGGCAATATCTTGTATTGCTGCATGCAGACTAATATTGTCGAGTGGCGGTACAGCTCGAGGCCAATCCTCAAGTCAATCCCATGGATGGCGGCATCTCAGGGATTTTTTTCACACCCTTTTGTGCCACCACAGACCAAGAGTGGAGATCAGCAGGAACTTCACGAATACATAGTGCCCTGGGTATTTTCCAAGGGGGGCCTGAAAGAAACCCAACAACACCCATTGAGACGGACATGCTCACCGACTTCGGTGGTGATGGTGGTGGTGGCGGTGGCAGTCGTGGTTTGGGGGTGGCAATTTTCTCATCAATCCACTGGCGAAAACTGCTGACTCTGGTGAAAACATCAGGCTGCGTCGAATCACAACCGACTGGACCAAAAGATACAATGCCAACCACCAAATCAAACTCTGGAGTCCCAGCAGTGATGTCGTCCCCCCGATTGGTGTCCAGAATCAGCAAAGGGCCTCCAGAATCACCTGAACAAAATCAAAACAGCTCAAAAATTCTCAGTAACATTCGAAGCGCTGCATGGCTGACACATTTCTACTGTTGCACAGCACAGGTTCCAGCACCAACTCCATTACCCTGGCATGTTGCTTGAGACCTGGAGAATGAACAAAGCATGGTGTCTTTGAGGTTGGGCCACAATCGTTGACACATCTTGTTGCTGATATACGACATTCTATCCGCGAGTTGGAGCACTGCTGCAAATGAGCCACCTGGGCTGGTCCTTCCCCACCCTACAGTGGCTAGAAGCTGGCCCTCTCCGAGGTCTTGCACACTGTGAGCTAGAGTTGCTGGCTGTTTGGTGGAGGGATTTTTGAGGAACAACAGGGCAACATCGAAGCCGTCCCCAACAATTCCTGTGAACATCTCATGGATGTAAACATCCACTGCTCGTATAATCTACAAACACATTCAATTCTTTGGAAATTTAGTTGTCATATTTGCCCGAGCATCGTATGCCGGACAGACTCCCATTGTACAATGGCAGTCTGAACATGCTCAGAGTGATGCGAGTCATATGATCCATTTCTGGAGTGTCTGTGCACAAAAAGTCAGATCCTTTCCAAAAGAACTTTCCCAGCTCACATGTGTGTGAGTTTCGTTTGTGATTTTCAACCAGGTCATGCTACCTCTGCTGACGATTCATCATCGATTCCATTGGCACCCACATACACAAGAGGCGTGGGCCCTGCAGAGTTTTCCCCGATCAAACAATGTGCCGCCGTCAAAACCCACTGGGGGGCAATCAAGGTGCCTCCACAGACATGCAGTCGGGGACCCAGTAATCTCAGAGAACAAGAATATGGAAACCTCCCTTCAGGAGCAGGCTGGCCCCCCTGCACAAGCCATTGTAGATTCTTACATCATCGATTGTAATCTACAAACCCACTGCGAAGATCGAAGCTCAGATGCAGTCTCAATAGTATGACTTGACTGAAAAGAAGCTGCATGCATGCCCAATTTCGTGTATACCCACAACGACGCGCGGCTCTTCTTCTTGCAGTAGCTTCCGAAGCAAAGGCGCCGTCGACACCTTGGCTCGCTGAGTCTCATATGGAACGAGGAGGTGAACGTCAAACGAAAGAAAGTAACGCATGCAGCATCCGAAAAAACATACATACACACACCTGTTGGTCGCCGTCAGGCGCGGCCCCTGCAAGCAAACTCGAAGTCAGAGAGCCAACGTGAGAACGACTTCGAAAGGGGCGATCGTGACAGGAGGGACGTCAAATTCCAACCGACCCACCTATCGGAAGACCACGCGCAGCTGTTTGCGTCGAGACGCAGCAGAGGACCAATAATATCAAGAGCGCAATCATAGGAAGTAGCTCGACGCCGCGCTCGATCTTGTGACGAGTGCCGATGGAGATGAGGTTGAAACAGATGGGGGCGCCACTAGTACTGTCCCAGGTCGCTCCGTGCAAGCATATGTTGCTCCTCGCTTCTTATACATTAGAGACCATGTCGGTCCTGAAAAGCATAGCCGCAGCGAAAGCACCTTCTCCGGAGCAAGACTGGAAAGCAGTCATAAGAGCATCCCCACCGCGGAACTCATCCTCATCTCAACTCGCGCACGTGCGAGCGAATCGCGACTATCGTTACGAATTTACGTGATTTCGAGCTGAGGAAATGAGGCCGGCCTAATTTCGAGTTACCGAAATGAGGTCGGCCTCACTTTCTCAGCTCGAAAATCACGTAAATTCGCTACGAATTCGTAACGATAGTCGCGATTCGCTCGCACGTGGGCGAGTTGAGATGAGGATGAGTTCCGCGGTGGGGATGCTCTAAGGGCACATCCACCCGTGTACGCCTCCGCTTCCGCTTCCTGCTGACGCGTAACGCATTAAAAAAATTGGACCCACCGGTCTACGCGTACGCTTACGCAACTCATCCGTATACGCTTCCATCACCCCCAAACACGCTTCCGACAGTTGCGGAAGCGTAGGTACTGGTCGCAAAATTGGAGTCACGTAATCCAAGTCAAATAGACACAAACCTGCACCTCCTTCTAGCTTTCTGGTTACAAGCAGAAGGACGCAAATCGCAGATTTGCAAAAGGCGGGTGTACGATTGTGAGATTGTAACAAAAGTTTGTGGTGTTTGGAGCATGACGGGTGTGAATGGTGGCTTGATGTTGGAAGGGGTCTTGGTTTTATGTTGGATGTAATAAGGGAATGAAAGGATGGAAACATTTGCAAGGCGAACAATGTTTACAGCACGTCCCAATGGGTGTCCCCCCAAAATCCCAAAACCCCAAAAGTCCAATCGCTCAATCTACTTCAACAAAGGTGGAATCCAAGCGACCACTTGTCAGAAATCTTTGCAATAAACGTTCATAGAAAATGTTTACACCCTACACAGCCTCCAACATAAGGGGAACGCCTGCTCCAAGTTGGTCCTGGACATTCCACTTCTGAACCGTCTTGTGAGTTATGTCGCCTCACACCCTAAACCCCACCCAACCCAAACCCCAAACCCCAATAAAAAACCAAATGGAAACACCCCCCCCGTGGTCGGTTTAGGCCGTTGGTATTCATTGTATCGTAGTGCTATCGTGCCTTTGCAAAGAAAACGCAAGAAGATAATAGTGGCGAACATCCAACCCAACATCTGGTGATCATCGAACAAAAGCAAGAATAACAAAAACGGTCCCTCGGTCCTTTTTTATCACCGCTTCACAAACACAACGGATCGATAAGATTCAGATGGCCCGAAACTAATAGTGGATGGTACCATTGACGGGGTGCTGCATGTGGAAGTAGAGGGTGTTGTAGCGTCGGATCCACATGTCTCGTATCCTTGCGAGGTCTTGGGCGGTTCGTCCATGTGACATAAGAGAGATGATCATTGATAGAGCGTCAATCATGAGCCGGTCAGTGGTTTCACAGTTGCGACGAGCTCGTGCAAGTGTCCGCGGCGAACGTGCATCACGGAGGCGACGTAGGAACGACATGGAGTCGTACATTGTCCACTGGAGGTGCCTGACGGCGTGGGAGAGGGCAAGCCCAGGCGACGGATCGGACATCAGCTGAGTTAGCGGCCGGTCTGCTGGTGGTTGATGCGTAGTGGAAGGAAGGGTGGAAATAGGCCTGCAAGGACACATGAGCAAGGGTTTATATAGGGTGCAAGGGATATAATCATGAGATTTAATTGTTTTAATGTGTGGTAATATATTATGGATGAGGTGATTGACCTGAATCATGTGTGATCACGATGTGTGATTGGCGGGGTTACGGTGGCGGACGAGGACGTGGAGGCGATGAATTTGGCTCCGGAGCGCTAGCATGAGGTTGCGTGCATCGTAGGAGGCGGGTGGCATCGTCTCGGCGATTGCGGTTAGGACGTTGATGATGCGGATCTCTAGGTGACGGCACCTGTGGATGAGCGTTGTTATTGCCTCTTCGCCTTGATTGCACGATATAGCAGCACGTAGTTGCCAACGGATTATGCGTGCAAGGGCGACTACGTTGCGTAAGGATTTGATTTCTCTTTGGTTTTGTGCTTCCATTGCTGTGGGTTGTCTCTTGATTGTGCGAAAGGGGGGTTTTGTATGTGCTTGCTGTTTTGATAGGTTGAGTCAGGGTCGGACGTGAAATGTCAAAGTGTAACGTCATTGCATATGAATAACATACAATGTCATCAACAGAATTTGCATTGCATTGTGGAACAATTAACGACCTGGATTGGGGGGTCAGAACGCATTTTTCTGCAGCCGCTGTTGGTGTGTCCGGACTATCCGTCGTTGGTGATGGGAACGTGTGAGGTAGTATGAGATGGAGTGATCGACGGCGACGGGCACGGGGACGCATGGGACATCCGTTGTCGCTGGGTGTGGGTAATATATCTCCTGAACGAACAATATCTCTACCTCGTTATATCTTTTATCTCTTTTTTTTTGTATGAAAAGGGTGATTTGGGGGTGTGGGCTATGTTTTTGAGCTCACCGATATGAGGCGCTTTATTTCTCTCATAAGTCTTTGTAGGTCGTAAAAGATAAGTATACGTTCTTCCTCGCGTCGATCCATTGTGTGTATTTTTCACTTCAATGTCTAACCTGGATAATATGATTGCGAGAATGGCGACTTTGGGTTTTTATACTTTGTTTTTGCACTGATTTCATATGTCATTATGTTGTCATGAGTGATATATCATTTATTTTATTTTTTGTTTGTAGTGTTGCACACCCATGACCTGGACGCTTGAAGATGAAAGGAGGAAACCTCGAGTTACATGGTATTTTGTGCCAAAAATCGAAAATCATATGGGCAGAAGCTCTCACAACAGTGTCAGTTGAACCCAACGTCCCACTATGTTTGCACCGAAAATATAGTCTTGTATTTGAAGTGTCATTTTGGTTCTCGAACTTGGAGACGCTTCGACTGACGCTTGGTGGCGATCTTCTCAAGTGGTGGTGGCTGCTCGCGTGTGTCTTTTGCACGGGCTGTGGGTTTTCCATCGGAGCGTTTCTCCGTGGCGGGCCGCTGCTGTGATGGTGACTTTATTGTTGGCACTGGGTGACCGACTCGTGGTGCTGATGTCTTGGTAGTGTGATGCGCCGCCGTCGTGGTCAGAGTGGGCACCAGTGTACCATATGGTGGTGAAGCGGATATCGTGGATGTGGCAGGTGCAGCAAGGTTCTGCGTGGCAGTATGATCACTGGTCGGCGGAGGCTGGCTGACTTCTTTCACGGGCTTTGGAGATGGTTTTGGCAGCTCCAAGGGTGGCTCGGAGCGCATGGCGCGCTGCAAATTCTGCATCGAAAAGTCGTTTTTCCGGCGTAGTTCCTACATGAAACCCAATGTGTTTTTGACAATGTATGAGAACGATCTGATTTGGTGTTTGGCGTGTTTGTTTTATTGTATCACTGTTGCATGTGCACAATTTGTACAGGTTTATGTGTGTTACCTTTTCTACTCTTTCCACTTGCTCCAGTGCAGCGATGTCTATGTCGATATCACTCTCTGACATCTTGATATTATGAGGATTGGTTTGTCTGTTGTTGGTTCAAATAGGTTGAAGCTTGTTCGGATTAGTGGATGTTGGTGTGTGTCGCATTTAGATGTCATTTAAATTCCAATGTAACTCCATTTTTTAAAGACAAACAAACAACCAAACATCAAATCAGATCATGGTGGAGACTTGCCGGTCGTGTATTAAAATAATGACCTTCAGTCAGCATTCTCACAGAAAAAGTTGCATTACAGTAATCCATGTAATTGTCGAGAACACAACGTGTCGAAACACATACAAACAAACAAACGAACAAAACAAACAAAAAAGAAACAAAAAAGAAACAAACAAACAAACAAACAAACAGGAACGAACAAACAGGGTCGCCAAACGCATTTAAAGCTAGGAAAGCTTAGTTTGCGCGATGACGGAATATCCAATAAAACATCCCTACAAACAAATAAATATCCAAATAATAATATAATACTGAAACCACACCCACCCCTCCCAAACTCTCTCTGAACGGAACCCTTTACATCACCCCCCGAAACTGTTTAGAATGCGTCAGGAAAAGAAAAGGCAAGATCTTCACCATCCGTATCGTAAATATCATCATCGTTTTTGTTCAAGAAACGTGCAGTTCGTTCATGCAACTCGTGGATCTGTGCTGCGAGTTCCTTTTCCTCGATATCGGTCTTGATGTCATGGCTTGTAGGAGTATGCGTGGTAGCATTCTGCGGAATCGCCATTTTGTGCGCTCGTTCAATACTGTCATGTTGGTAAGGTGTATTGACCGTGCTGATGGCCGCCATCCGCTTCACACTTGCCACAAACGCTGACATGGCTGGTTTCCTCTTTCTTTTTTTCTCCTCATTGCGTACTGTGCCAGCTATCTTGTGCAGAGCGGCTTCGAGCTCATCCACTCGTTCTTGCAAGCGCGCAGCATGTGTTTCTAAGTTTTTGATCCTGTTGCGCGTGGACTTGTCGTCAATAAGGGTAATACTGGTCATCTTTGTTGCACCTCCGAAAAATGTTTTTCAGAGTCAGAGCGTCGTCGTTTTAAAGTTTTGGGGTGTGATGGGATTGAAGGGACCTATGTTCTTTCACAGGTGGCGATAAGAAATTGTGGTAATAGTGGTATGTGATGATTGCATATTATTGCATAGTGTGGTGATGATCAGCGGCTTCAACTGAGCCGCTTGAACTGAGCCGTTTCAACGCGTTGTGTTGTAAACCAAATGTTGAAATGTGATGGTGAATGTTGAATCCAGGCGGCTGGTGATCAGCGCCACAACCAGTTTTCTGAGCCGCTTCAACTGAGCCGCCACAATATGGTTGCTCAGCCGCTTCAACTCAGCCGCCGTGAACCACCAGATCACCTTACCACAATCCAAAAGAAAAAAAAAAAACTCTGTTGCAGCGGCTGAATCCAGGCGGCTGGTGATCATCGCCACAACCAGTTTTTTCAGCCGCTTGAACTCAGCCGCTTGAACGCGTTGTGTTGTAAACCAAATGTTGAAATTTTATGGTGACGGCGGCTGAATCCAGGCGGCTGATGATCAGCGCCACAACCAGTTTTTTCAGCCGCTTGAACTCAGCCGCTTGAACGCGTTGTGTTGTAAACCAAATGTTGAAATTTTATGGTGACGGCGGCTGAATCCAGGCGGGTGATGATCAGCGCCACAACCAGTTTTTTCAGCCGCTTGACCTCAGCCGCTTGATCGCGTTGTGTTGTAAACCAAATGTTGAAATTTTATGGTGACGACGGCTGAATCCGCGTTGTGTTGTTAGACGTTTGCGAAATGTGATGGTGACGGCGGCTGAGTCGAAGCGGCTGAGAAAACTGGTTGTGGCGCTGGTTGTGTTGTAAACCAAATGTTGAAATGTGATGGTGACGGCGGTTGAGTTGAAGCGGATGGTGAACGCGTTGTGTTGTTGGACGTTTGCGAAATGTGATGGTGACGGCGGCTGAGTCGAAGCGGCTGAGAAAACTGGTTGTGGCGCTGGTTGTGTTGTAAACCAAATGTTGAAATGTGATGGTGACGGCGGTTGAGTTGAAGCGGATGGTGAACGCGTTGTGTTGTTGGACGTTTGCGAAATGTGATGGTGACGGCGGCTGAGTCGAAGCGGCTGAGAAAACTGGTTGTGGCGCTGGTTGTGTTGTAAACCAAATGTTGAAATGTGATGGTGACGGCGGTTGAGTTGAAGCGGATGGTGAACGCGTTGTGTTGTTGGACGTTTGCGAAATGTGATGGTGACGGCGGCTGAGTTGAAGCGGCTGAGAAAGCTGGTTGTGGCGCTGATCACCAGCCGCCTGGATTCAGCCGCTTGAACGCGTTGTGTTGTAAACCAAATGTTGAAATTTTATGGTGACGGCGGCTGAATCCAGGCGGGTGATGATCAGCGCCACAACCAGTTTTTTCAGCCGCTTGACCTCAGCCGCTTGATCGCGTTGTGTTGTAAACCAAATGTTGAAATTTTATGGTGACGACGGCTGAATCCGCGTTGTGTTGTTAGACGTTTGCGAAATGTGATGGTGACGGCGGCTGAGTCGAAGCGGCTGAGAAAACTGGTTGTGGCGCTGGTTGTGTTGTAAACCAAATGTTGAAATGTGATGGTGACGGCGGTTGAGTTGAAGCGGATGGTGAACGCGTTGTGTTGTTGGACGTTTGCGAAATGTGATGGTGACGGCGGCTGAGTCGAAGCGGCTGAGAAAACTGGTTGTGGCGCTGGTTGTGTTGTAAACCAAATGTTGAAATGTGATGGTGACGGCGGCTGAGTTGAAGCGGATGGTGAACACGTTGTGTTGTTAGACGTTTGCGGAATGTGATGGTGACGGCGGCTGAGTTGAAGCGGCTGAGAAAGCTGGTTGTGGCGCTGATCACCAGCCGCCTGGATTCAGCCGCTTGAACGCGTTGTGTTGTTAGACGTATGCGGAATGTGATGGTGACGGCGGCTGAGCTGAAGCGGCTGAGAAAGCTGGTTGTGGCGCTGATCACCAGCCGCCTGGATTCAGCCGCTTGAACGCGTTGTGTTGTTAGATTTTTGCGAAATGTGATGGTGACGGCGGCTGAGCTGAAGCGGCTGAGAAAGCTGGTTGTGGCGCTGATCACCAGCCGCCTGGATTCAGCCACTTGGACGCGTTGTTATTGTTGTAAACCAAATGTTGAAATGTGATGGTGACGGCGGCTGAGTTGAAGCGGCTCAGAAAACTGGTTGTGGCGCTGATCACCAGCCGCCTGGCCTGAGCCGCTGCAACGCGTTGCGTTGTAAAACGTTTGCGAAATATGATGGTTAAATTCCATGACGTAACACTGCAACACTCTGTTTTTTTTCCTTTTTTTTTTACAAAAAGTATTTTATGTTTGTCCATACAATCATCCATCTACCCTCTTTCCGCGTACCACCATTCACCATGATAATCCGTTGGCATTTCATCAAAATCTGTTGCCCTTTCGGTGGGAATATGTTTTTTCCTGCCCATGTCTACGTATGCCTCTGCTATCTTGTCACAAATGTGACGTGCAGCGCAAGCGTCCCCTGCTATATGACAGACGTGGCATGGTCTGTTGTTATCAGAAACTGGTCCTCGTATGTCCGATGGGATAAAGATCTTTCCAACCCTTGGCCTTCCCCCCCCTTCTGCCATTGCAAGCGATTTCAAAACCCACCATTTATCAATACACGATTCTTTATTGCATATGCTATGTTTTGTGCAAAACCTATTCGTAAGGACGTGCCATTTTTTTTTTTTTTTGCATAAGAAGCACGTCGATGGCGATTTTTCCACTGGGTACGTCAGGGGTTGTGACCTCACCGACGAACCGTGCTGCCGACTCTGCGGAAACGGCCCTTTGATTCTTGTACCCCGGCGTCTGTTGAGAGGGTTTGGACGGGGTGGCGGCTGGCTCAACAGCCCAGCTGTCGGTGGCGGCTGGTTCAGCCCAATCGGAAGCGGGGACTGGTTGAGTTCAGGCGGAAGTGGTGGCTGGTCCAACAGCCCAGTTGACGATGGCGGCAGTGCCTCCTGCTCGAAGGTGGAGCGCTGCTGACCAGCCGCCTGGCCTGAGCCGCTGGGTGTTGTATGTTCCGTTTCCACGTTCGGTCCCCCGCCATTGTCGCTTCCTGTTTCACCGCTGGGTGCACCGCCCCCCCCGCCACTCTCAATCTCTGTTGCTGCGAATCCATCCACCTCCGTCTCCTCCACTGTCTCTGGTACTGCGAATTCATCCACCTCCGTCTCCTCCACTGTCTCTGATACTCCTGTGGCATTGACTATTGACTGAATTATCGCCAGCTTTTGCTGTGCACTTCTGAGCTCTTCTTTGAGCACACGGTTCTCTTGTTCGAGCTGAGCGATTTTTTCGTCGCGGGGATCCATTTGCGCCACACTACTGAGTCCATTCGTGGTTTCGCTTAGGTTTATTCGTTTAATGCGCGCGACTGTCCTATCTGATGGGATTGATGTATTCTTTCGTGATGTGATGTTGTGTTGCTGGGGTAAAATCAGATTGGGACGTTCTGTCTGTGGCGTCATTTCCTTGCGGAACGTTGTTTTAAAAGGGATTCGGTGTTGGCTTTGGTATTTTTTTTGTTGGTGCGTATGGAACGTTGAGATAACAAAATGCCTCCAAGGAAGTCCACGCAAGCTGAGGAGTTGGCGAGTCTGAGGGCGGCGCTTGAGCCGCTGATGGCTCGAATCACTGGGTATGAGGAAGCTGAAAAGGCCTGGGTGTCAGAGAAGAAAGCGCTAGAGAGTCGCATCGCAGCACTTCAAAAAGAAAAAATGGAAGTGAGTAAAGTTGCTCAAGCTGTCAAAGGGGAAAGGGATTCGGTGGTGGAAGAAGTCCTGGAGATAGTGAAAACTTCTGTCGCTGGGATGAGCGCGAGTCTTCGTAAGTTCCAATCTGAGTGTAGTTTGACGAATGAAAAGGATGTCAAGAAAAGGAAAGTGGTCGACAGTGGTAGAAACGACGGTAAAGAGAAGCGGGTTGCGGTGGAGAGAAAGAAAGTGGTGGACAATGACAGGAACGAAACAAAAGAGAAGCGTGTTCCAGTGGAGAGGAAAAAAGCTCCTGATTGTGAGAGGAACGAAGGCAAAGAGAAGCGGATGGTGGCGGAAAAAAAAAAGGGGGGTGCTGGTGGTGATAAAAACGAGATAAGAGAGAATTGGGAGGCGTTCGCAAGGCAATCTGGTTGATTGTTTATGTTGCATGTTGCAAGGGGGGGTGTTTTTTTGATGGTTCATGTTGCATGTTGCAAGGGGGGGCGTTTTTTTGTTTCTGTATTTGTAAAACAAAGGCTTTCGTTTTAAGCAAACCAGTTAAGAGAGCATTGGGAGGCGTTTGCAAGGCATTTTGGTTTATGTTGCATGTTGCAGAGGGGGGGTGTTTTGTTGTTTTTCTGTATTTGTAAAACAAAGGCTTTCATTTTAACCAAACCAAATCTCTCTCTCTCACACACACACACACACACACACACACACACACACACACACCATGTTTCGGAATCCGCATATCACTTAATCAATATTACATGCGTAGAAGCCAAATATTACATGCGTAGAAGCCAAAAACAACAAAGAAATATGAAATTACAAAAATATCACACCAAACCAAAGAATGGTTACTACCCAGCCGCCATCAAATCCCTATATGTCTCGCGTGTTGAAATATGTTCGGTCCTTCTAGCGTTGAAACGAAAGCGCTATTTTGGAAGAGAAGCGTCGTTCTTTATCCACATTTCGATATGCTTTATATAAAATGTGTCGCACTTCTGTATCGAAATCGCCATGCGCTTTCCATGCAATCTCCGAACCCTCCAATTCTTGGTATATCCTCTTTGTAACTCTATCGTGGAAGAATCGTCGCTCTTTTCTACTTTTTTTATTTGCTCCATGTAATATGTATCGAAATTCCCACATGCTTCACGTGTTCAAATATGTTTGGTCCTTCAAGCGCGAAAACGAAAGAACGAATGGAGCTAATATTCCCTCTGCGAACCCTCCAATTCTTGGTATATCCTCTTTTTCAAACTCTATCGTGGAAGAATCGTCGTTCTTTATCCACATTTCGATATCCTTTATATAATATGTGTCGCACTTCCGTATCGAAATCTCCATGTGCTTTCGTCGTTTTATCCACATTTTCTATATGCTCCATCTAATATTTTGTGTATCTAATCCACCAATGCTTGGTATGTGACATTGTCTGTTGAAGTTTTTCCATCTGCAGTTGTCAAGATGCCGAAATTTTCGGCATTGCGCACACGTCCACAGGCAACATACAATTGGCCATGCATGAATGCAGCTGTCCGAATGTCCAGAACCGCTCTATCCAACGTCTTCCCTTGCGACTTATTCACAGTTATAGCATGCGCACATGTTAATGGGAACTGTGATCTTTGCATTGTGATTCCAGTATTTGTAATTTTGAAATCAAATTTGATTCGCGGAATCAATGCTATGTTGTTTGTCCCCGCAATTTGGACCTCCAAAAGCCGTCGTGAAACAATAGAACGGAATATAACTTTTGTTCCATTCATCAAGCGTTTTGTTGGGTCCAAATTCCGTAGAATCATCATCGAAGCTCCAATCTTCGTCTTCAAAACATGTTGTGGCACTCCTGGGGTTGTCGCATTGTGCAGGTACTCATCATCAATATTAGCATCTTCTGCAACAGTATCGAAAGACTCAAATCGATGTTCTTCGCCAGACATTGCTGTCAAATATATCTCGTTGTGTTGATCCACCAAAATATTATGAAAAGATAAGATCGCCCGGTTGTGTTTGTTTTCTGGAGTACAACCAATATTTAGCCATTGGCTTGCTGCGGCGCAATCAGTGAATATTTGAATCTCGCTTGGAAAATTAACGCAAGATAATGTGTTTGTTGAAGGTTGCATCGCTATAGTATCCACAAAATTCGCCCATTGACTCCCTGGCACTGCCCGTTGATTTATGGTTAACTTCAGATGTTGGAAGTGTTGGAATAAAGGACTGGACTTCAAAGACGCGTCCACAATATCCGCTTGTGTTCCTTGAAGAACAACGGGTGGTGTTTGTCGGAAATCACCGGATATAATGAAAATAACACCCCCAAAGGGTTGTTGATTGTTTCGTAGAAAACGCAGCAACGTATCAACCGCTTCAACTTGGCAACGATGCGCCATAGCAATTTCATCCCATATAATAATCGTTGCTGCAATCAAAAGGGCGGCACGTTGTGAATTTGCTGAAACGTTGCATTCTATTGTGCCATCAGGATGTCTCTCCCCTGGTGTTGTTATCGGGATACGAAACATATTGTGTGCGGTTGTTCCTCCATCATGATCAATTGCTGCTACACCCGTTGACGCTGTCACAAGTGCAATATGTTGTTGCATCCTCGTTGCCATTGTGATCATTTTTAAGACAAAAGTTTTCCCACGGCCAGCTGGTGCATCAATGAAGAACAATCCTCCTCGATTATTGTGAACGGCTTGTTGTAAAGTATCATAAATGCCACGTTGCTCGTTGGATGCAATGGATAACATTTCATCCAATATAGTCGTATATTCATCCAAATCGTATGCTAACATTGCACGTGTCAATTCGGTGTTGTTCTGCAATGGTTGTGGCAAGGAAGTATCAATGGGGTCCTTCCCAGCAGCTCGCAAACATCTCCATATGTCCTTAAGTAACTCATTCTTTGCGTGCGGTGTTAACGGCGGTGGCGGTGCATCAAAAGGATGAAGTCCTGTGGATGCACCTTGGTTGAAATCTTGACCAAGATAATTTCCATACATGTTGAAGAGCAAGGGTGCATTGGCACCATCGCATACTAATATAGTATATAAGGATCGCAAATGAGATGGCGAATATAATGCCGCACATGCTTCCGCCAAACACATCGAAGCCTCTTCATCATTCTGCACTAGATTCGCTGCAATAGCGGCTTCGTGGAACGTACGATATACTGTATTATCAATTGTACGCAATGAAACAAAAGAATCAGCCGCATGGAATTTCAATAACAACTTCAAGTAGAACAATTCTCCGACCCGTGGCATCACCATCCACATTCGACACAAATATCGACTTTGTACTCTTGGTACAATCATCCTGTTGCATTGATCCAAATATCGTTCGCCACCTCGGTACTCCAGAGCCTCTGACCTAGAAAGGATGCGGTACTTCTCATAATACTCAATAATTGTTAAACTTCTGAACCCTTGTGGCCGCTCAAAGTATCTCAAAAGCATCGATTTTTGGTTTTGTGCAGCAACAGATGGGGCTTCACCTGGCGTCACTAGTATAGTATCCGCTCCCGGAAGATGAATCGAAATAGTTCCTACTGATGGGTCGCGTGTGTTGGTTTGAAATCCAAATATACGCCATATCGCTTCGGTTGCGGACAGGTATCGACAATTTTCATATGCCGTGATCTCGTTTGACTCATCCTGTGTGGCGACGTTTGTTCTATCGGGTCCTTTGTATATGTACTTATACAAATAAGCAACAATATTTACTGTCGCTGCCACCTCCACGTTTATGTGACATTTGTACTTCTCCAACATCCGCATATTATAAGGCACCACAAGTGTATCATTTTGTGTGCGACGACGGTATTGCACAAACCCCCGCTCATCAAAAGTTGTTGCCATTTGTATATTTTTTGGATAATCATAACTACATCTTGCTGTTCCAGTAGAACATCGTGGTGTGTGTCTGTGTGTCATAAACGTCTTCACGAGTTCTTGTTGCTCGGGCTGCTCTGCTGGTGGCATTTCAGCAGATACAAAAGTATCGATTACCTCGGGTGCAACGGGTTGATCCCCTTCGACTCTAATTGCAATGTGGGCATGAGGTAACCCACGTTTTTGAAACTCCACCACTCGAAGGATATATTGGGCTTTCCTTCCGAAGAACAACCCTCGCCTTAAATCTTTCGTAAACTGGGCAAGGTAGCGATGGAACACCCGTACGGTCACGTCTGGCCTGTCGAAGGCAGTTTCACCTGGAGATAATAATGCCTGTATTTCAGGCCAACGAGGGTTGCATGTCATTGTAATGAAGTATGATGGTCTACCCATTCGAGCAACTATTGCTAACCCATCTTGCGTCAATTGTCGTTGGCGGCGAGGTCCTGATGTAAATGATGAGGGCAAAAAAATACGACCGCCAGGATTTGATCCATCGGCTCCTATTGTTTCACACTCTCGACGGAGCAGCAAGTTGGCCTGGAATTCAGGAGAACGCATGTAGTTCAAACGTTGAGATTCGATCCGACATTGCATGTCCACCACATATTCTTGCATGAGACGCCCTAATTGCCCAAATCGAGGCTCACATAGAATGCGCTGCCGTGTGTACATCATTAGAGAGATGGGTTCCCCTTTGGTCGATCGATAACATATATCTGGACGTTCTGCAGGGGGTGCAAACCATCCTATCTCTCCGGTCACAAAAAAAAGCGGATATTGTAGACACTCATATATGCTACTATGAATGCTTACAAATTCCGCATCCATTGGTCCACCGTTGATTGGAAAACGAATGGCATAACGTGGGCTTGGTGTTTCTCGATCCGCAACAGTTTTAAATACAACTGCTATTTCATCCGCGTGTGCATCGTCCATTTGATGGTACACTTCAATAGTATCGACGGGAGGAACGGTGTCTAAAAATTGTGATACTCTTCGGAAGGCTTGCACATGGGGGTTCACACTGTCAAGGATTGAAGCTATGGAATTGACCGTGTC
This sequence comes from Bryopsis sp. KO-2023, assembly GCA_030272585.1. Classification (NCBI taxonomy): domain Eukaryota; kingdom Viridiplantae; phylum Chlorophyta; class Ulvophyceae; order Bryopsidales; family Bryopsidaceae; genus Bryopsis; species Bryopsis sp. KO-2023. The sequence goes on along the minus strand of BSYQ01000004.1, from coordinate 2,025,522 downwards.
TTGGTTAAGGTTACGATAATTCCTTTCTGCGGGTGCATGTATAAACCAACGTAGAGGTCCCTCCATCGAAGTAGGAAGAGCACGATGATACACCTTCCCATGCAAACGGACGAACGCAGGGCCAGCAAATGTGTCAAACCCTCCATCGGTTGAGGTTCCAATTGCTGTTAAGCAGAACTGGTTATTCATCTGTCTTGATAACCTTGAAAAGTCTCGGGTTTTGTATATACTCCGTAGCTCCAGTGGCAAAGGTTGTAATCGTGCAAGAACATGTTTGCCTTTTGTACAACACATTGTCTTTGTTTCCGATGGCATCAACAAAGCGTTACAAAACGCACAACGTCGATCAAACACTTGTTCAGCATCGTTGGTCCCCATATTACTGAGAAGAGGCAGAACAGTGCCTGCGTTTTGTAGCCATGGTAACGAAGGCATGGTAGATGTCGATGCCACATTTGCTTGTAGTTGTGGTGTTTCGTGATCGCCCATAATATATAATCTGTCCGAAGAATATTGGAATACACCATTCACAATGAATAGCAAAAGGATTTTTCTCACCTTATATAAACCTGTCCATCTACAAACTGTACTACATCTCTAGATGGACATCAGATTTCGTCTATGAAATCATAAAGATCTAGAATGTAGAAGTAATGGAATTATGCAATCATTTGGAGTCTAGGCGGCTGAATGGTATCAGCGGGGTTACAACGTGTTTGCTCAGCCGCTTGAACCCAGCCGCCGTCATCATCACATTTCAAAAAAGGGGGAAAAAACGCAACCCCATGCATCAGCTCAGGCCAGGCGGCTGGTCAGCGGGGTTACAACGTGTTTGGTCAGCCGCTTCAACCCAGCCGCCGTCACCATCACAATTCACAGTTCAAGAAAGGGGGAAGAACCACAACCCCGTGCAACGCCAGGCCAGGGGGCTGGTCAGCAGGGTTACAACATGTTTGCTCAGCCGCTTGACCCCAGCCGCCGTCACCATCACAATTCAAGAAAGGAGCCTACACCGTCTGGGCCTGGTTTTCTTGGGGGCGGTTTGGGCAGTCAGGGTTTCACGGGTTGTTATCTGAGCGGCTTTCAAGAGGCGTGGTTGCCGCGAGTCAGTTTTTCTTGCTTCAGCGGCAGATGGTGTGTCGGCGATTGGTGGTTGTCGGCCGCTGGAATGTCGCCCGCTGGCTGATTTCCGCCAACATCGATCATTTTCATTATTAGTCACGGCATTACAATCACAGCATTACAATCACATTCACAGCATCAAGTTTTGATGATTGAAGTAATGTTATCTTCGTCACCAAGGATATGTCCGCCATCAAGGATATCTTCCTTGCAAAGGATATCTGTCTCAACAATGTTTACAGCACTACGACAGCCCACCGCTCCAATGGGTGTCACCCCAAAATCCCAAAACTCCAAAACCCCAAAACTCCAAAACCCCAATCACTCCATTCTACTTCAACAAAGGTGGATGCCGGTTTTGTAGACCTCCTCTTTAGACTTCCCTGAGCAATGCTATCCCCTTTAGGCAATATTTGTGGTCAATGGCGTGTGACGCCGTTTATGGGATGACGCTCATGACGTGAGGAGAGATTGTATCGATGGATCCATGCATCACGTATCTCGGTGAGGTCATGCACGCCTCGTGCACGTGGTATGAGGGAGATGATCATTGATAGGTTGTTGATCATGTTGCGGGCAATACTGTTGTAGATCCAGCGAGCTCTTGATATATCTTGTGGTGTCCGTGCGTCACGTAACTCTTGGAGGAAGTATGCTCCATCGTACATGTTCCAACGGAGCTGCCTGATGGCATGGGAGAGCGCGATTCCAAGGGATGGTGTGGGCATTGCGGTATCTGGGTGACGGATAGGCATGGCGCTTGTGGATCACGGGGTTTGGATCCGTACGGAATTGGAGTCCGGAAAGAGTGTCGGCTAGTGAGTCGAGGTGTGGAAGTATGGTAGATACAAATGGCTGGTGTGGTTTAAATATTTTTGTGTTTGGTGAATTGTGTGATGTCACGGTGATGATGTTTTTTTGATTGAGGATAGTTAATTAATAATCATTAGGGAGGAGTACTGTGGTATGTCATTTTATCAAGGATGTTATCTGTATCAAGGAAATAGGTTAAGTGTTCAACATGGAACTTGAATCCCAGATTGTATTGAAAGATTTGCAGAAAGCGGATGTATGATCGGGGTGGTGCGCTGTACGCTATGTATGTTTTTATCATGATTTTTATGTGAGGATGTAAACTTCACGAAGGCAAAGAATGTTGATAGTAAACAAACAAAGGAACAAACGTCCATTACATATTGACAACACCAGGATGGCCTATTAACATATTTTGTGTCCTTTGCCGTCTTTCCCTATTTCCCCTGTCCCCGCTCCCGATTGTATTTCATGTGTTGGCCTCCTTGCATGTCGTTTTTTTATTGTCTCTCCCACATCGCCCCTTCTGCAGGTGAGGCGGTGATGATTTATGGTGATTCTAATGTGTGATCCATATCATCAGTGTGTGTAGGTGTGTCTGGGCGCTGTGGTCTTGGTGGCGAGCTGTCTTGGATGCCCATATTGTCTTGGGGAAGCGGGTGTGGTAGTATGAGGTGGAGTGGTCGGCGGTGACGGGGACGACTCGGACATGCGTGGTCGCTGCTGGTGCTTGTCGCCATTGTCTGTGGTGGTTGTGGAGCTGGTGTGTCATGTGTTGTGGTGGATGGCGTCTGTGAGGCGCTTTGCTGCGTAAGATGTTGGATTTCGTCGTCGTCGAGCCCACTCAGGTAATATATTTCCTGAACATACAATATCATCTTTCAAGATCCAGCATGTAATCGTCGAGGTGTTTTTGAATTATTTCCAGGGTGCGTTGGCGAGGTGTTGTTGTACGTCTTACCAATATTAGTTGCTTGATTTTCCTGCTCAGACTTTGTAGGTCGTTGTACAGAAATATACGTTCTTGCTCACGCCGGTCCATTTTTTGTGTGTGCAATAGGTCCAATATGTTATTTACTTGTAAGATAAGGAGCACAGGAATGGTGAGAAAGAGGTGTTTGGGTTGTGTCGTGCTGATCTGTTTGATTGATGTGATGTGTTGATTTTATTTTTTGTTGTATGGTGGAATAATGTTGGTTATTTATGTTGATGTATTTTGAATGATCATTTTTAAGATTCAACGGAGCAATCAGATTTACATGGCTAGTCTCAAACAGAGCCCCTCCAATTGAACATCTGTGGAGCTTCGTACTGAACAAACAGAATTAGATCTGGTCTATCCATGTGCTTCTCGATCTTGGAGACGCTTGGACTGTCGCTTCGTCGCCACTTTCTCAACTGGTGGCGGCTGTTGGCGTGTGTCCTTGGCGCGCACCGTGGGCTTTGCATCGGAGCGGTCCTGTGTGCTGCGACGCAGCTGTGGTGGTGGTTTTGTTGCCGGCGCGTGTGGCGGCTGATGAACCTGCGCCGACAATGCCTTGGAAGTGTGACGTGGAGCTGGTGTCGTCAGGGTGGGCAGTAGTGGTTGTTTGGGTGGTGGGGCAGCTCTGGTGGACGCGGGGGGCGCTGCAGGTTGTTCCGCGGCAGTAAGATCTGCGGTGGCTGGAGGCCGGCCAACGCTTGCGGTGCTGTCTGGGGATGGTTTTTTTGGATTCATGGATGGTTGTGAGCGCATGGCACGCTGCAAATTCTCCATAGAAAACTTGCCACATTGCCGTAGTTCCTGCATTGGACACATTTTGGCTCACGACATTGGAGGTAGTGTTTAAATTAAGAAAACGTGTGACATTTGGAAAAGGTGCTGGTTTTTTTCGTGTTACCTTTTCCACTTTCTCCACTTGTTCCAGCGCAGCAATGTCAATATCGATATCACTTTCTGACATCCTGCTTGTTATTATTTTGTTGTTATTAGGATCCGTTCTTTTGTTGTTGGTTGAAATAGGTTGCAGGTTGTTGGATTAGTGGATGTTGTTGTATTGTGAGTGTTTGATTGTTTGATTGATTGTATTGTAAGTTATTATTGTGATTGTATTTGTGAATAATTATTATTTTAATTATTGTTTGATTGCGATTTACTGAAGATCATGTTGTTGGTTCTGTTGGTTTCAAAGATCAGATCATCTTCATTTTTTGTGTTTGTTCGCTGGGAGGCTGATGAAGTCTGGTAGTGTGAACTGTTTAGCATACTCACCAGTATTCTGTTGGTTGTTCTTGTCCGTGCGTGTTATTCGTTCTAGTGACAGTGGGGCCATGCGCGAGCATGGTTTAGTGATTTTATTAATACAGACAGTTGTGGGCGAGGATATTTTGTCTTGTGAGAATGTCAAGTTTGCTGTTTTGGGTTTCCCAGGCTGTACCTTTTGCGAAACCTGATTTCCAATGGGTTTTTAATGTGTCCAACGGTATAGTGTTGTGTTGTTGTTGATTTGGGTTGCTTTGGTTGAATCCTGTTCGAATACAACTCCCACGCTGCGTGTCGAACGAGCGAAGGAAAGAGTTTTCAGGTATTTGTAAATAGTTGTTTTTATTACAATCGTATAGAGTTCCTTCACACTGAATTATCCGCCGCTGTTTTTTTTGTTGCGATCAAACCCAACCCAACCCAACCCAACGCAACCCAACCCAACCCGAAACCAAACCAAACGAAACCAAACCAAACGAAACCAAATGAAACGAAACCAAATGAAACCAAATGAAACGAAACCAAACCGAACCAAACCAAACCAAACCAAACCAAATCAAACCAAACCAAACCAAACCGAACCAAACCAAACCAAACCAAACCAAACCAAACCAAACCAAACCAAACCAAACCAAAGGAAACGAAACGAAACCAAATGAAACGAAACCAAACGAAACCAAACCAAACCAAACCAAACCAAACCAAACCAAACCAAACCAAACCAAACCAAACCAAACCAAACCAAACCAAACCAAACCAAAAGCACCCCCCCCCCCCCCCCCCCCCCCAAAAAAAACAAAAAAAAACATCTAAGTCGATTCAGGGAAAGAAAACGCAAGGTCTTCGCCATCCAACTCGTAGATGTCGTCCGTTTCTTTTTTCAGGAAAACACTAGTTCGTTCATGGAGCTCATGAATTTGTGCCGCCAGTCCCTCTTCTTCGATGTCTATGACCTTTTGTGTAGTTGTCGCGGTACCGTCTTGCAGTGCCGACGCCATGCGTTGCGCTCGTTCCAAAGTGTCGTGACGATAAGGCGTCTGTACTCCGCTGATGGCCGCCATCCGCTTTGCTTGTATGACGAAGGCCGCCATGGGTTGTTTCCTCTTCCTCTTTTTCTCTTCGTCGCGTACGGTACCGGCTATCTGTCGCAAACTGGCTTCCAGCTGATCGACACGTTCTTGCAGGCGTGTAGCATGCGTTTCCAAGTTCTTCACCCTGATACGCATTGACTTTTCGTCGTGAAGGGTAATGCTGGACATGTTGCTTGTTGCAGGTTGGAGGTTCGTTTAAACAAAGTCAGAATGGTGTTTTTTTTGGACGTGTATTTGTTTTTGTGCCGTGGCGCTCTGTGATGGGAGTGTTTTGACTCACGATAGAGTCGATTGGACAGTTTGTGACCCGGACTGTTTGTAGAAATGTGGTTCTCAGCGGCTGAGTTGAAGCAGCTGAGCAACCAGGTTTTGGCGGCTCAGTTGAAACGGCTGGGAAAACAGGTTTTTGGGAGGATGTGCTGCCGCTTGGTCTCAGCCGCTGCAACGGTTTTTTTTTTTTCATGTTGGCATGTGGTGACGTGATTTGATTGCTCACGGCGGCTGAGTTGAAGCGGCTGAGCAACCAGGTTGTGGCGGCTCAGTTGAAGCGGCTGGGTAAACGGGTTGTGGGGAGCATGTGCTTCCGCCTGGTCTCAGCCGCTGCAACGTTGTTTTTTTTTCCTTTTTGGATTGTGGTAAGGTGATCTGGTGGTTCACGGCGGCTGAGGTGAAGCGGCTGAGCAACCAGGTTGTGGCGGCTCAGTTGATACGGCTGGGTAAACAGTTTTTTTGGAGCGTTTGGTGCCGCCTGGTCTCAGCCGATGCAACAGATTTTCTTTTGTTTTTCTTTTTGGATTGTGGTAAGGTGATGTGGTGGTTCACGGCGGCTGAGTTGCAGCGGCTGAGCAACCAGGTTGTGGCGGCTCAGTTCAAGCGGCTGGGTAAACAGGTTTCTTAGAGGATGTGCTGCCGCCTGGTCTCAGCCGCTGGAACAGGGTTTTTTTTTTCTTCATGTTGGCATGTGGTGACGTGATTTGATGGTTGACGGCAGCTGAGTTGAAGCGGCTGAGCAACCAGGTTGTGGCGGCTGAGTTGAAGCGGCTGGGTAAACAGGTTTTTGGGAGCATGTGCTGCCGCCTGGTCTCAGCCGCTGCAAACGGGTTTTTTTTTTTCCTTTTGGATTGTGGTAAGGTGATCTGGTGGTGACGGCGGCTGACTTGAAGCGGCTGAGAAAACTGGTTGTGGCGGTGAGCATCAGCCGCCTCGATTCAACATTTGGTTTACAACACAACGCGTTCAAGCGGCTGAGTTCAAGCGGCTGAAAAAACTGGTTGTGGCGATGATCACCAGCCGCCTGGATTCAGCCGCCGTCACCATAAAATTTCAACATTTGGTTTACAACACAACGCGTTCAAGCGGCTGAGTTCAAGCGGCTGAAAAAACTGGTTGTGGCGCTGATCATCAGCCGCCTGGATTCAGCCGCCGTCACCATAAAATTTCAACATTTGGTTTACAACACAACGCGTTCAAGCGGCTGAGTTCAAGCGGCTGAAAAAACTGGTTGTGCCGCTGATCACCAGCCGCCTGGATTCAGCCGCCGTCACCATAAAATTTCAACATTTGGTTTACAACACAACGCGATCAAGTTCAAGCGGCTGGGTAAACGTGTTTCTTAGAGGATGTGCTGCCGCCTGGTCTCAGCCGCTGCAACAGAGTTTTTTTTTTTCCTTTTGGATTGTGGTAAGGTGATCTGGTGGTTCACGGCAGCTGAGTTGAAGCGGCTGAGCAACCAGGTTGTGGCGGCTCAGTTGAAGCGGCTGGGAAAACATGTTTTTTGGAGGATTTTCTGCCGCTTGGTCTCAGCCGCTGCAACAGATTTTCTTTCGGTTTTTTTTTTCTTCATGGATTGTGGTAAGGTGATCTGGTGGTTCACGGTGGTTCACGGCGGCTGAGTTGAAGCGGCTGAGCAACCAGGTTCTGGCGGCTCAGATGAAGCGGCTGGGAAAACGGGTTTTTTGGAGGATTTTCTGCCGCCTGGTCTCAGCCGCTGCAACGGTGGTTTTTTTTTTTTCATGGATCATGGATTGTGGTAAGGTGATCTGGTGGTTTACGGTGGTTCACGGCGGCTGAGTTGAAGCGGCTGAGCAACCAGGTTGTGGCGGCTCAGTTGAAGCGGCTGGGTAAACGGGTTGTGGGGAGGATGTGCTGCCGCCTGGTCTCAGCCGCTGCAACGGTGGTTTTTTTTTTTCATGTTGGCATGTGGTGACGTGATGATTCACGGCGGCTGAGTTGAAGCGGCTGAGCAACCAAGTTGTGGCGGCTCAGTTGGAGCGGCTGGGAAAACAGGTTGTGAATTCATCAAGCAAATGTTTCATTTATTTTTTAAACAAAAAATGGTTTGTCTACAGAATCACCCCTCGGCCTGTTGCCCGTATGCGTACCACCATTCACCATGATAATCTGTTGGCATTTCATCAAAATCTGTGGGTTTCCCTGTCGGAATGTTTTTTTTCCTGCCCACTTCCACGTATGCCCTAGCTATCGTCTCACAAACTTCGCGCCCACGAAAATCGTCCCCTGCTATCTGACAGACGTGGCAGGGTCTGTCGTCACCACCTGGTGGTCCCTGCATATTTGATGGAATAAAAATCTTTTCGATCCTTGGCCTGCCCCCCCCCTCGGCCATTCTAAGCGATTTCAAAACCCACCATTTGTCAATACATGATTTTTTATCGCAGACACTATGCTTCGTACAAAATCTGTTCGTAAGCACCTGCCATTTTTTCTTTTTCTTGCACAAAAAACATGATGACGGGGACTTCTCTACCGGGTACGTGAGCGGCTGCGATCTCGCCGACGAAGCATGCTCACGACTCTGTGGGACTCTCGGGCCTTTCACCCTTGTGCCGCGGCGTCTGTTGAGAGGATTCGGCCGTGGCGGCTGGCTGAACCCAGGCAGTGGTAGCGGCGGTGGCGGCTGGAAGCTGCCTCTTGCGCCAAAGTCCATGGTGGAATCTGTCGCGTCGAACTGCACGGTGGATATTTCCCCCATTGGGCCGATAGCGAGTGTTGCGAGTGGTGGTGGCGGCTGGCTGATCCCAGGCGGTGGCTGTGGCTGGCTGATCCCAGGTGGCGGCGCTGGCTGGCTGATCGCAGGCGGCAGCGGCGCTGGTGGATGCTTCCACGTGCTCGGTGCTGACTCCACGCCGACGTTGGAATCTGCCGCAAAGTCCATGGTGGATGATCCCCCCCCTACGTCCACGGTGGGTGCTGCGATTTCTGTTTCCGCGGTTTCCTCCACCTGTCCGCCGCTGGCGATCTCTGTTTCTGGGATGCCTGTTTTCGCGATGCCTGTTTCCGCAATTTCCTCCACCTCTCTCTCGGTGGCGATTTCTGTTTCTGCGATTTCTGTTTCTGCGATTTCCTGCGTCTCCGTTGCTTGCGCCGCCACTCCTGTGTGCGCGACGATTGTTCTTATCACCGCCAGCGCCTCCTGTGCACCCCTGAGCTCCTCGCGCAATGCGCGGTTTTCTTCTTCCAACTCGAGAATTCTTTGGTCGCGGGGATCCATGTTCGATACACTGAACAATTGTGCTTTCCCCTTAGGTTTATTCGTTTCTTTGTTTGTTTGATGTAATTGATGTGTTCTTTCGTGTAGACGTTGTGTTAGTGGCGTCAAATCGTGTTGGGACGTTGTGTTGGCGGCGTCAAATCGTTTTGAAACGTTCTTTTTAAAGCGATTTGGTGTTGTCCGATGTGTTTTTCTTGGTGTGAATCAAACTTCGAGACAGAATGGCTCCAAAGAAGTCCACGCAAGCTGAGGAACTGTCGAGTTTGAGGGCGGCGCTTGAACCGATGATGGCTCGAATCACGGGGTACGAAAAAGATGAAAAGGTCTGGGCGGCAGAGAAGCAAGCGCTGGAAAGTCGCATCGAAGGTTTTAAAAAAGAAAAGATCGAACAGGCTAAGGTCACGGAAGCGCTAAGGGCTGAAAAGGAGTCGCTGGCGAGAGACGTGTTAGGGATAGTAAAAGTGTCTTACGACGACCTAAGCCGTAGTTTATATAGGTTCCAACCTGAGTCGGACGCAGCGAAAGGAAAGGAGCCTAAAAATACCAAAAGGAAAGCCGCTGAAGGTGATAGGAGTGAAGGGAAAGAAAAGCGGCCGATGGTCCAGAAAAAAAGAGCGTTGGATGAAGGGAAAGAATAGCGGGTGGTGTTAGCCGCTTGATGGTTTTGTTTGGTTTTTCGCGTGCGGTATGTATGGGTTGGTTTGGGTTTTTCGTATGGGCTGTGGGTTTGTTTTGGTTATCGTTGGTACTAATTGTTTTTTTTTTAACATAAGTTAAGTGTCTGGTGGTGATACGAATAAAGGCCGTGAAAAAGCATAAACACAAAGTCTAACATTAACACAATCACGAACTCAAGCACAAACGAATCAAAGCAAACCAAAAATTACATACATAGAAGCTTGAGCGTGTATTGCAAGTAGATACAAAAAACAGTCCAAGGAGAAATAACCAAGGATATCATCCCAAAACGAAACCAAAACGCATCCGCGGAGAAAGGCAGGAGGGGGAAGAAGGACAGGAGGGGGAAGAGTCCAAATCGCGGTGGACCCGATAATGTACTTTCAATTTGCGACCAATAGAACCCCCAGAAAGCAAAATAAACAGTGAACCAAAAACAGTCATAGGCAAAGGTGCATCAGGTGGACGAGTCGATCAACGATAGACAGCAACGAACAAAGGTACTCATAATCTGACCAAAAAAAAAAGCCAAAGCGAAAGAAGTCGAAATATCCTCGACGATAGCTGTCTGCCTTAATAAACTCTCTAAAAGTTCCTGGCGAATAGCCGTAGTTTCAAAAAACATACATAGAAGCTTGAGCGTGTATTGCAAGTAGATACAAAAAACAGTCCAAGGAGAAATAACCAAGGATATCATCCCAAAACGAAACCAAAACGCATCCGCGGAGAAAGGCAGGAGGGGGAAGAAGGACAGGAGGGGGAAGAGTCCAAATCGCAGATTTGGAAAAGCGGGGTGGTCTAACAGGAATGGCGCGGTGGACCCGATAATGTACTTTCAATTTGCGACCAATAGAACCCCCAGAAAGCAAAATAAACAGTGAACCAAAAACAGTCATAGGCAAAGGTGCATCAGGTGGACGAGTCGATCAACGATAGACAGCAACGAACAAAGGTACTCATAATCTGACCAAAAAAAAAAGCCAAAGCGAAAGAAGTCGAAATATCCTCGACGATAGCTGTCTGCCTTAATAAACTCTCTAAAATTTCCTGGCGAATAGCCGTAGTTTCACTAGAAAAAGGCGCACAATCGAAATGATCCAACAAACTTTGAATCTGTATTAAACCAGTTTCCGCTTCCAAACGTTGAGCCTTTTCTTGGGGGCGGTTTGGGCAGTCAGGGTTTCATGCATCAGCTCAGGCCAGGCGGCTGGTCAGCAGGGTTACAACATGTTTGCTCAGCCGCTTGACCCCAGCCGCCGTCACCATCACAATTCAAGAAAGGAGCCTACACCGTCTGGGCCTGGTTTTCTTGGGGGCGGTTTGGGCAGTCACGGTTTCACGGGTTGTTATCTGAGCGGCTTTCAAGAGGCGTGGTTGCCGCGAGTCAGTTTTTCTTGCTTCAGCGGCAGATGGTGTGTCGGCGATTGGTGGTTCTCGGCCGCTGGAATGTCGGCCGCTGGCTGATTTCCGCCAACATCGGTCAATCATTATTAGTCACGGCATTACAATCACAGCATTATCACAGCATTACAATCACATTCACAGCATTAACAGCCGGCGACCCCACTTCGATTGACCATAATTAGTCCCCCCCCCCCCCCCTTTTTGTTAGTAACTGTGCTGGTTATTACAAGGTAGAGATTTTTCACGACGAGCTTGTTTCTAATCGGCACCAGGCCCGCGCAGTACTCTGCAAGGACGAGTTACAGTTCGTGTAGTCGTCGCCGACCAAGCCGTTTGTAGTAGACGACAGGTTTGCGCTGTACCTGCAGCGTGAAGAGTTCGAGTCTCTTCCGTCTATATAAGCAGTGTGATCGAATAGCAGAACACACCTGTCGATACAATACAAGCAAGGAAGCAAGGAGAAAAGCAAGCAAGGAAGGAAGCAAGCAAGCATGGACGGCATCAGGGGCGTTGAGTCCAGGTGAAACAAGAAACTACTGAGGGAGGCATGGTGTTCTATTTGTGAGGTTGAGCCAGAAACAGAAAACATTATTAAAAAAACCCATAAAAAAACCTTTAAAAAAAAAGAATTCTTATCATTGTGATTCTCTTATTTTTCTCCAAAATTTCTGTGGATTTTCTGTTGTTGTTAACAAGTAATGGGTGGGGTTTTATTTTCCAAAAGAAAAACCCAGAATTTCTGTGTTTATGGTGCCGTTAAGAAGTAATGGGTGGGTTTTTTTTTTATTTTCTAAAAGAAAAACCCAGAATTTCTGTGGATTTTCTGTTGTTAACAAGTAATGGGTGGGGTTTTATTTTCCAAAAGAAAAACCCAGAATTTCTGTGTTTATGGTGCCGTTAAGAAGTAATGGGTTTTTGTTTTTTTTTTCTAAAAGATAAACCCAGAATTTCTGTGGATTTTCTGTTGTTGTTAACAAGTAATGGGTGGGGTTTTATTTTCCAAAAGAAAAACCCAGAATTTCTGTGTTTATGGTGCCGTTAAGAAGTAATGGGTGGGTTTTGTTTTTTTTTCTAAAAGATAAACCCAGAATTTCTGTGGATTTTCTGTTGTTAACAAGTAATGGGTGGGGTTTTATTTTCCAAAAGAAAAACCCAGAATTTCTGTGTTTATGGTGCCGTTAAGAAGTAATGGGTTTTTGTTTTTTTTTTCTAAAAGATAAACCCAGAATTTCTGTGGATTTTCTGTTGTTGTTAACAAGTAATGGGTGGGGTTTTATTTTCCAAAAGAAAAACCCAGAATTTCTATGTTTATGGTGCCGTTAAGAAGTAATGGGTGGGTTTTGTTTTTTTTTCTAAAAGATAAACCCAGAATTTCTGTGGATTTTCTGTTGTTGTTAACAAGTAATGGGTGGGGTTTGTTCTACTTCGTATGTGACAGGTTGGAAAAAAGAAGAAAGAGAAGAGAAAGGGAACGAAGGAGGAGAAACGATCAAAACGAAGAAGACACAACAATCTTATGTGTGGCTCTCCATACATTGTATTCGGTCGTGCAAGGAAGTCGAGGCGGTTCTCGGATCGGAAAAGCGAAAAATATCGAACGTGGCTACAAGGACGCCTATTCACGGCTCATGACGGATTACTTCATTCCGCAACCCCTCTTCGATGAAGAATCTTTTCGCACAAGGTATAGGGTGCCAAGGGTCACTTTTTTGAGGATTGCCGCGGATTTTCTTCGGGAATACCCGTATTTTCGTCAAAAATCAGACTCTACGGGAAAATTAGGAATACACGGATATGTGAAACTCACGGTTGCTTTCAGGATTATAGCTTATTCAGCACCATTAGATTCCATTGAAGATTCTTACAGGGTTTCTAGTACCGTTGCGTCGGAAGCTTTTAAACGTTTCATATACGGGATTGTTGAGCTTTACGGCACGGAGTTTTTACGTCCCCCCACCCAATCGGAAGTCAAACATGAAATGCAAATTAACGCTAGGCGTGGTATGCCCGGGATGCTAGCGAGTTTGGACTGTACGCATCTCTATTGGAGTGCGTGCCCCACACATTGGGCTGGGCAGTTTTTGGATAGGACAAAAAGAATCTCGATCGTAATCGAAGCCGTATGTTTTTCAAACTTGTTTGTTCCTTTCGTGAACGTGGGCAGCCCTGGGTCGCTCAACGACCTGAATATTTTAGACGGAAGTCCATTTCAAACGGTGATGTTGAATGGGAATGGGAAAAACGCACGGTATAAGGTCAATGGTCAGGAGCATGACATGGCCTATTACCTTGTGGACGGCATATATCCATCATGGGCTTGCTTTGTATCCCCTATCTCCAACCCCACTAGTGCTAAAGAAAAGCACTTCACAACCGTTCAAGAATCTATTAGAAAAGATATCGAGCGATGTTTCGGGGTCTTGAAAAAAAAGTTTAGCATGTTGAGGGAATCATGCCGGTTGACAAGCCTTGAGGACATAAAGAAAATGGTCACCACATGTGTTTTACTACACAATATGGCAATTGTCCATGATTCTTCCGATAGAGACATTGATGATGATTTCGATGTGTCTTTTGCTGTTGACGGAACGGGGGATGCTTTTACAGATTTCTGTAATCTCGTGGAAAGGGTTGAAAACAAAGAAGAGAGTGTTCGAATAAAAAGGAACTTGATGGAATGTTTGTGGGAAAGGAAGGGAAATACTGGGTAGTATTCAGACATAGGGGACGATGGGATTGAGGCGGGACTTTTTTTGTGTTCTTTCGTTTCTGTAATTTTTTTTTGGAACGTTGTATTGTGTGTGCGCATGTTTTGTGTTTGAACATCCAAATTACTAGCACTAGCTCCAAACGAAGCTAATGCTATGAGATCTCACGAAACATTGTGAAACAAAACCCGGTACAGTAGACGCCGCTTTATTAACCCCATTCGGGCCACGCCTTTTCGGGCTAATAAAGCGATTGGTTAACAATCCGATGTCCGACATTTCCCCTCTCCTAGACGCGCACGCATTCGAATCAAACTCTAACAACCCGTTAATAGTGGCCTGACGGTTGAAACGCTGTCGAAGAAACTCCATGATCCCATCTTGGGTCGTTCTCGGTGACAGAAAGGTCTTGTCGAGCACAAGTCGCAGGTTATGACGTCCAGAAACAGATACAGAAGTTCGACAGTTACATATTCTGTTGTGAAAAGGGTGAATGAACTGAGGTGGTTTGGGAAATGAACATTATTAAGGGACAGTGGGGGAATAGTACAAACAAATTGGGACATGGGATAAATCACATGACAGTAAGCGCGAAGCGGCACGGCGGTTATGACTGTAAGCCGTGCCGTTTCAGCTGCAGTTTTAGTTGGCGTTTTTGGCGGGGACGACGAAAGGTCGCGCGCCAGAAACTTCTGGTGTTTAAAAAGGCAGAACACAACCCATGTAAACGCACACATTTACAGCGAGCCGTTAGTGAACAGAGCTTGTACTCGAGAGGTGTTCCAACCGTTAAAAGTGAAACGGCGTCGAGTAGACGTCCGTAACGGAAAACAATCACAAAGGGTGTCGACTGACGAGAGACGTCAGTGAAAGATGAGCAGAGTTATGAGAGCAACACAACAATATTCATATTACAGTGCGTTCATTTTTTCAGCCGTTTCATATTCTCTATGCATGCAATTCATCTTGTTCGACTATTTCGAATTTTCTTTGCACTGCGCATTCTTCGTTCGACCATTCGCGTATGAAATTCGCGAGTGGCGTGGTTAATTAGCCAACGGCCGGGCTAATTAAACGATAGTTCCACCCCCTGAAAATTCCGTTCCTGGCGATTCGGGCTAAGAAAGTGACGGATTTAATTATCCGACGGTTAATAAAGCGGCGTCTACTGTATTACAACAAGAATCATACTCCAAGATCTGCACAACTAGATTATCTTTTCCTTTTTGTTCCCATTATTATTTTCCTCATTAAACAACCTTGTGGTATGAAATGTAATCATAATATTTTCTAATCATTGGGTTCCAAGTCACTCAACCCTCCTTCCCCCACCAAACTCTGTTCATGGGAATCTTGCGCACGAAAACCTCCCACCCCCCCGAATCCCGTCCCAAGAGAATCCTGCGTACCAACACCTCCCACCCCCCCGAATCTCGTCCCAAGAGAATCCTGCGTACCAACACCTCCCACCCCCCCGAATCTCGTCCCAAGAGAATCCTGCGTACCAACACCTCCCACCCCCCCGAATCTCGTCCCAAGAGAATCCTGCGTACCAACACCTCCCACCCCCCCGAATCTCGTCCCAAGAGAATCCTGCGTACCAACACCTCCTACCCCCCTGAATCCTGTCCCAAGAGAATCTTGCGTACCAAAACCTCCCACCCCCCTGAAACCTGTCCCAAGAGAATCCTCCACACCAAACCTTGCTGTCCCGAAGGAATCTTGTGCATGAAATTCTTCCAGCTCCCTGAATCTCAACCCAAGGGAATCATGCGTACCGAACCCTTGTTCCCTCCCAACCCTTAAGTCAACAGCCTCGTGCGTAACCAGCCCCCCCCCACTTTGGCCCCCACCTTCTGCACTTTCAAATCCCATATCAGGTGCACCCAATCCCTCTTCGGTCTCTGCCTCTGCGGTCTCTTCCTCTGCGGAGGCTTCCTTCTCTAATCTATCCATCACCTTTTTTCTCTTCAACAATAAAAATCTTTTTCGCATCGGATCTTTTATTTCATCGATGTCTACCGAGAACAAATCGAGCTCGTATTGCTCGCGCTCTAAGTGTTCCGAATCCTTTCGTGTGTCTTTTATTGTCTTTATCAAATTTGAAAAGTTTTCTTCTATACCCTTCTGTTTTTTGTTTGTTTTTGTGCCGGTTGGCCTCTGAGGAAAATCTTCCACAGGCACTCTCCCCCCACCATTCTCTGCATCATCACTTCCTCCCTCTCCGACCACTTTTCGTTTCCTCACTTGATCATCTTTTCCTCGAATAGAAGCCATCCATTTAGGAGATGTACGCAAAATCTCGTAAGCATGATAAAATGCAAAACCACTGTTCTTCGGATGTCTCCTTTTATACAACTCCAATGCTTTTGCTCTGGAGTCCTGCTCTGATGTTCCCGACTTGTTCAAGCTGTCAACAATAGCCGTCGATCCTACGAATTTTTGGACGTCATGGGATAAAGAAGTCCATTTGGATTGGATGGAACGGATAGTACGGGGGCTCTGTTCCCGATCATACAACTCTTTAATTTTACTCCAGAAATTTTCTGATTTCTGGGAGGTACCAATATCTGCCTCCGAAATATTCAGCCAAGCTCTGCAAAGAGTGCATTCTTCGCTACTACTCCATGCTTTTCTTTTGTTTTCATCCATTTTGCCTAAAAATTTGGATCTCAAAGACCCCCTTCTTCACTATTCAAACAAACAGTGTACTTTTTTGCTCTCTTTTGGCTATCCAACACCCAAGGACCCAACTTATCTTTTCCTTCTAAAGGTGGATCACGGTGGTTCGTCTCGGGAAGCCGAAACTTTCGTTTTCTTTCCAGCGTGCCGTCGTTTCGATGTGCGCGTTGGCCACAGCGCTTCCAGCGAACGATGTTACAGGAGATTCGGCTCAGAACGGTTCGGATTGGGACTGTTGGTGTGACTTGAGAGTCGTGTCACTCCCATTAGTCAAGGAATTCTCGGACGCGTAGGCTGAAGCGTACCACTGGTGGGTGAGACGACTGAAGCACAGTGACAAGTTACGCTTCAGGGTACGCGTCAGCATCGGGAAGCGGAAGCGGAGGCGTACACGGGTGGATGTGCCCTAACAGGCTTCCATGGATCTTTTCGTTACTCAGCTTGCGCGGAACGAAAAGAACGGTCGGGATTATATTATGCGTTCGTCGAGTCCGACGTGGACAGCAATGCAGCCGATAGATCTTTGTTCTCTTTTCTCGTTCTGTTTCGCATGTGTGAACGGGGGCTGCTGTTGGCGTTAAACAACGTCCAATATATAAAAGGAAGTTTTCAAGGGAGTTTATTCTACATCCCTTTCCAAGCGATCACGAAAGTGACTTATATCATATAAGCCTGGAATAAATTTCAGAACAAAGAAAACGATATCCTGTTTGTCCATTCCTGTGGAGGCGTGAAGATCGTCGGAATGTTTGGAGGCTTCGCTTCCACGGAAGCACAAGGCGGAAGCGCGCTTCCAAACCGCTTCCTCGGAAGCGGTGCGCTTCCATATGCTTCCGTGGAAGCGACTTCGCTTCCAGCAGCGCTTCCATGGAAGCGGCCTCGCCTCCAGCAGCGCTTCCATGGAAGCGACCTCGCCTCCAAGAGAATAATTTGTATCCCCTGCACGTGTGCACGTGAAGTGGAGTCACGTGTTCAAATGCACATGTCCGACGAAGGCGCAGCACTACCAGGTTGGTTGCCCTGCTTCGAATTTGGCTTTGGGACGGGGGCGAGGATTATTCCGGACAAGACGACACGAGGGTGCGGAGAGGTTGCCACACCCAAGCGTACCGCGACTGATGAATACTGTCGTAAATGCATCTATGGAGCCGGAGCCCATTTCGCTCCTGGCGTTGGTGGCGTGGCTGCCGAGCATTTTGGTGGCCACGTTCCCACCCTGCGAGAATTTGGCTGGGTGCCAGGTGGTACGTCTTGTGTTTTTGGTGTGCAACGTTCAGCCTTCGTTTGATGGTATGTCCTATACCCAGGCCACTTTATTTCGGGCACACGCCCGAAATACCAAAAATAGCTTATTTTGGGCTCAGCCCAAACCTTATTTTGGGGTTATTTTGGGAAATGGCTTTCTTTATCAAATTAAGTCAATAGGATCGGTTCAACACTATGTTTTAACATGGTTTCGGCACAAGGTTGTTTCCTTTGTCGTTTCTTGGTCGTTCTTAACCCTGAAAGCCCTCTTGCGAACAAAGTGAGCAAGTCCGAGCAGAGCGAGGAGGCTGGAGGGGGTCCCTGGCGTGATAATGTCGTGGGTGTCACTACTGATGGAGAACGCAAGATGACAGGCCGTGTAAAAGGTTTGTTTTTCTCGCTTTTTTTTCTTTCGATTTCTAATATAACACGCCAACAAGCCAACTGGATGGAAATGAAAATATGTGTCCACGTTTGCAGGGGTGGCAACAAGGTTTGAAGCGGTTTGTAAGCCGGGGATGTTCAGGATATGGTGTGCCCTCCACCAATTGGATATTTCCATCCAGTTGGCTTGTTCTCGTGTTATGAACGAGCGTTTTTATGGCCTTCTTACCGGATTGATTTCCTACCTACGTCGACAAGAAAAGCTCATCGTCGAGATGAAAACGAAAGCCAAACTGGTTTCGGACACGCGCTGGGAATCTATGGCCCACGTAAGTGCTTGGTTCAAGCTACACCGTACTCGTCTTCTCGCTCATCTTGACGAGAAGAAGCCGGCATGCGCTCCTCCACTGAGTTGGTGGGTGGTATTGATGGTGGTTGAGAAGGTGACGAACTTGTCGGTTAAAACCTTTCGAGGATTGGAAGGCCTTGCAACACTTCTTTCGCAGCAACGCTCCGAGCTGGTAATCTTGAAATCAAGGTTGTGCGATCTGGTTCCCACCGAAGGTCCATTGACGGGGGGGAGGCGTGTTCAGCTCGTGAACGATGATAACTATGTTCTCTCCAGTGATAAACAGTTTGCGACAAACTTGGTTGATGTTCGAGGATTTGTTGAAGATATGGGCAGTTTTGTTCTCAACATTATCCAAGAAGTGCCGGAGGTGGAGATGAACGAAATTTATCGAGACTACGCATGGGTTCACAGTTCACTGGTTGGTGGCATCGCAGCAATTGTGGCGGAACGTGACTCTGATAACCGCCCTGACCACTCTGAGCTACCTCCTGTCCTCCCGCATCAACTTGTCGTGCTCCGAGGCCGAGACATCTCAGCTATTGTCTCTGGACAGCGAGAACGTTTGTTGACCTCATGGACGCTGGAAGATATTGACTACATCGAACAAGATCATAGTGACTTGTTGGAGGAGTATAAAAACGACACCGTCTTCAAGAGTGCAATCGATAGCCATGACGAACGCACAAGCTTCAAGACAGCTTGGAGTTGTGTTCCTTCGGGAAAATTCACAAACCTTCGTCGTTTTGTTGGTGGTTTGGCTACCGTCTTCCCTACGACGTCGAGCGTTGAGAGTGACTTTTCGATCGTGAAATGGGAAAAGAATGTCACACGCCAAAGCCTGACGGATTTTTCCCTGGAAGGGGTGCTTCAATCGAAACAATATGCCCGCCTCGAAGAGATGAATATCTAGATTTGTTCGCTTTCCCGTTGATGTTGATGTGACTTTTGATCGTGTAAAGTCTTTTTTTCCTGTGTATGTGTGTGTGTGTTCATTGTTTGTTAGAATATGTCGTTAAAACACAGAATCGCTTCTGTTTGCGTCCAAACGTAAATTAAGTGCGCACACTTAATTTTGGGCGCGACTGCGAACCTTATTTTGGGCGCGTGTGCCCAAAAAATCGCAAAAAGCCCGAAATAAAGTGGCCTGCCTATACCTGAACAAGTAGCTCTGGGTTGGAATGAGAATAAAATTTCTTAAAGAACCTCTTGCCGGTGAAAAATAAATAAATGATATGGATTAAAAACAGAGCTGGAGAGAAAGGGCGTGGAAGACATGATTGCGATGCCTGGATTGATCCGGCTTCGCTTGGGGAAATCAGTGTCACGATATCTGGAAGGAAGGTAAACCACAGGAGCAAGGATGAGAAAATTGTGTGTTGTCCAGTTGAAGTCCTGCTTATATTTTCAGGGGGATGGTTTAATGAAAGCAATCTCAGCCAAGGCCTTGAACTCAGAGTGAGGTTGACAGTTTCAATAATCCATTGGTCTTGGGCGCTGGATATTGCTGGGCAACAATCTGAACTGGATGGTACATATGCAATGCAGATTGCAATACTACAATGTGGACAGGAAGAGCTGAAACGGTCGGAGTCTAAATTCCAGAAAGCTCCACAAATGGCATCACCATCTCTGGCCTTGCGGTGGGTGTACTCAAATCTGATAGTGAGCTCACAATATTTCAGTATTGTAGTTAATTGTTTGAAAGAATTGATGAATCAGAATTGAATAGAGAAAAGTTTCATAAAAATAAAAATCACCATTTGAAAGGACTTACATAAAAAAG
The DNA here is from genome assembly GCA_030272585.1 of Bryopsis sp. KO-2023. NCBI lineage: Eukaryota > Viridiplantae > Chlorophyta > Ulvophyceae > Bryopsidales > Bryopsidaceae > Bryopsis > Bryopsis sp. KO-2023. The sequence goes on along the minus strand of BSYQ01000004.1, from coordinate 2,005,507 downwards.
GTCTGAAACATTGAAAGACGGCAGAATATAGCATTTTTTTTTAATCGAGTGAATGTCAATGACATCGTAGTGATAGTGAACCTTTCCACCTGACCATGACAGTGGAATTGCTCCATGGGATTCTAGTGTCCCGTACCATCCTCTCATTTTTTCCAGTTTGTCTCGTGCAACACAGTCATACCAGCGAACGAAAGCCATTTCTTTTTTTTCTCCTTCTACGTGTATCGTGAATAGTAGCCTTAATTGAGCATACCAGTGGACTTCATCTTCACCCCGAATAATCACGTTATCGAACCTGGGTCGACCATAAAACATGGGTGCTGCACGCACTTTCCTCTCCAATTATTGCGAAGGAAAAAAACGCCCGAAGCGAAAAAAAGGTTTCAGGAAAAACAGGTGAGAAAAAAAAAGGGGGCTCGAAACAAATCGGCAGAAACACGGGGGAAGAATCTATTTTGGGTAGTAGGGAATAATAAAAATAGAAGAACAGGTGGTGAGCTCTGAATATTTTATTTGTATTATGTTCATTAAGTTTTTCTTTTTCTTTTTTCCCCCGAAAACGAAGGATCCCCTCCCCTTCCTCTCCAATTATCGCGAAGGAAAAAAACGCCCGAAGCGAAAAAAAGGTTTCAGGAAAAACAGGTGAGAAAAAAAAAGGGGGTTCGAAACAAATCGGCAGAAACACGGGGGAAGAATATATTTTGGGCAGTAGGGAATAATAAAAATAGAAGAACAGGTGGTGAGCTCTGAATATTTTATTTCTATTATGTTTAATAAGTTTTTTTCTTTTTTCTGGGGGTGGTTTGTTTGAATGCTCTCAGAAACTCTTCCGAATTCTGCGTTGGACTTTTTGCTTCTTTTTTCTTTTCCATCTTCTAATAACAAAAAAAAGGACTTGGATATACATGTTGGAACATACATGTGCACCATGAATGTGACTGCACTTCCAGAAGTGGTCCACAGAAATTCTGTGTTTGCTGCACACTAACAGTTTCCTGGAAAATATCTTAAAGAGAATTCGCAGTTTCATTAAAGCTGGGGTATGTGCATGAGAGATTCCTTTTTTGTTTCGTGAAGGGCTATAGGACCTATAAGGAGGCTATCACGCAATCTTCTCCCCTTCCTTCCAATTCCTGAGAGGCTACCCAAGCATCACCGGAGGCCAGATTTTTTAGCAAAGGTTTTCCCACAAACACAGGAGAACTGCCTATTCATGAATGCTTGATAGTGTGGGTCAGTTTGGGACTAGTCCTAAAAGAGTGTGCAAGGGACGCTCTTTGGCGGCGACCCTGGGCTTTTTCGGGTTCGACTCCCAGTGCTCATTAATAACATCAATTAGACGCAAGAAAATTCTTGCAATTTTCCCCCAGCACGCCCAGTTCCGGCTCGCTTCCAATGGAAGCGAAACTGGAATCCATCGCTTCCACTGGAAACGATCGCTTCCATTCTCGCTTCCATTGTGGTTCCATCGTCCGCTTCCGTGGAAGTGAGTGTGGTAGCGACCGCTTCCATGGAAGCAGTCTTGGAAGCGAGCTGTGGGCGTTACAATCGCACGCTTCCACGATCGCTTCCGCGGAAGCGATCGGTGCCACACTCATTTCCATGGAAGCGGAAGATGGAACCACGATGGAAGCGACGTTGGAAGCGTGCAAACATTCCGACGATGTTGTCAAGGGTCGACAGATACACTTCCATTACAGCCGTTTCTGGGGTTGTGTTGGTGCTCGGCTTCACCTCTCGATTGCTACAGTGTCCAATTTGACCTTCTGCTTATCGTAAAACCCATTTGAATCGCGAAGTGGAAGTAGGTCACAAAAGGTTTGATCAATGAGTTGTTGTTGGGGACCGTCAGCAGGTGCGAATGGGAATGCCAAGAACAGTGAAGGGTTCAGCCCATTGTCGGCGGGTGCTCATCTTGGAGGACAAGAGCTAGTTCAGCTGCTTTTGGACAATGGAGCCAATATAGATTTCCAAGATACCAATGGAATAATAATACCAGTTATAATGCCAGTTATGGGAACGACAAGGCCGTTGAAGTTCTGATTGGGGCCAGCCCCAGCCCCAGCTGGTGCTGATCTTTTTTAACAAAAAGGAAGAAAATTCTGAACTTGAATCCTTTGCGTTTTTTTCTTATGCAGCGTATCATCTAATTTTCACCCCCCTTCCCCAATTCCCCTAAAAGAAAAACCTCTCCCACAACCTATAAAAAAAGGGCGGCGATGTGGGGCGTTGAACCAACAAGAGTGGATGCTCAGCAACTATTAAGGCGATGGAAAAAATCAAAACCATTGCAAGGAAAAAGTGCACAACGCCGTTTCACGGACCCGACGCGTTGAGTCTTACCGAGTACATTTGCACAAGTGTGTATGCATGGTGTGAAGGGCGTGCTCGTGGATTCTTGAAGGGTGTTATTTGTACATTTTGGGACTGCAGAGAATCCAGCTCCCTGGAAGAGTGATGGTGGCTTAGACAGTCCTATCATGCCTCACCACAATCACATCACAGCACAGAATACCGAAAAGCTTGAAATACCTCTTTGGCCACGGAGCTGCACAAACTTGCCACAACAATCGTGTCGATTGAAAAAACAGATAGAAAAAAATTTGCTACGAAACATAAAACCAACAGGTTTGGTTTCTTTGGTCAGTTCCTATTCGGACATTTTGGTGTTTTTCTGATGGCGTTTGCTAAATCATATTGCTGCTTTATGGCCCTTGTTGGGGTTTTGAGTGTTGCCGCCGCCGAACGAGACGGTAAACCAATTGTTCTGTGGGGATATCCTCGTTGCTTATTGTCGCGGTTCACTGGCATCGATTTTCTGAGTGACTTGGCTTTCGGCGATTCACAGGCCATGCGTTGAGATATTCGCGGCGGCTGCGGGGACTGGGCTCGGACTGCTGGGGTAATGGTTGCTCTCTTCGTACATACAAAAGCCTCCACGTTTTGTCACTGCAAACAGGATCTTTTACCAATCTGAACGTCGGGATGGGTGGTTGCTGCAGGCAGTTGTCATATCGAAGGGTGTGATGTATGTTTCAAAATTTCCTGCGAGCCCAGGTGCGTGAGCAATTCCCCGCCAGAAGCTACGGGGGCGGCGGATTGTTTTGCCGAAGGTGGCGATACGAACGACGATACCTGCATCGGCAAAACGACGTCTTTCGCCTCCCCGGACTCTGTTTCAGCAACTTCCACTTCCGAAGGTTCGAACGGTGTGGGGGGCAGCGGAAATTCGCGATCGACAGCAGATGGAGGCCCTGGGTCAGTCGCCCACACAGAAACCAATGTCGAGATCTCCAAGGGTAAATCAGTCGCCTCGTCCAGTTCTATCGTCGTCGGCACTGGGTGATTCCGGATCGGGGCTCGAAGGTTCAGTTGTAGGGAGCGTTCAGCAAGGGGGAAAAAAACGCCAAGGATCTGGGCGATCCTATCTTTTTCTGTATCATATATATGAATTTGTAGTTTCAGTGCCAGCGTGATGTTGCGATTAATCAGGCACTTCTTTCAAAAGAAATATGTTTCGACGTCATGTTGAATGATGATTCGGTAGATTTGCAGAGACATGACTCGAGGGATTCTCTGGAGATGGACTTGTGGTGCAAAATGTATGCTCCTGGGTCTCATTTCGAATCTTGAGAAATTTTTGTATCACCTGAGTGTGTACCACAGCAGATTTCATTCCTGACAAACAAACGAACATTGAATCAGTCGGGCTCTCTGATGTCAATAGTGTCAAGTCTCAGGAAAAGGTCGCAAGGGATATGCCAGGATACGATTCCTCTTAAGAATTGTATCCTCTTTTCATACTCAAAGTTTTACCATCGCCCAATCTCAAAGTTCCAACAATTGTTGAAAAGAATCTCTTCAGTGGATGAAAATCTTTTCATCAGGTGGGCGAGGAATGATGGAACTTTCAACCAAACCAAACCAAAAATTGAACTTCGCTGCCCTTTAAGGTGTTTGAAGAAAATCCAGAACTGTTGGGAGCAACAGCGAGGTCCAAAAATTTGAACAGAGCTTGAGTTTTGTGGTATAATGTATGAGGCCATGGAAACTTGGCAGGGAAAGGATGGGGGACTCCACTTACATTGCAAAGGCAAGGGTAGCTGGAAAAACACATACATTGTCCAATTTTCACAGCGAAAAGATTGGATGCGCTGCATGTTCAAATATTTTCGTTGGTAACGGTGTAACGATATGTTCGACAATGTGAATGAGGTGGCTTAGGAAGCTTCCTCTGTAGACATCAATCTGTCTTAAGTTCATAGCAACATAGTCAGCTTGATTTGGGCAGTGCTAAAAACCCAGAGAACAGTGATACATCCTCCAGGGGAACGGACTGCCATACCCACCCCAAAAGGCATTGGGAGGACAATCTGATTTCCACCCTTTTTATGTGTTATCCACCAAGGTCAGCGAACTGTTTCACTATTGAAGGATATCATCAGCAGGTAGAGCAGAAAGAATGTAAAACAAAACGGAACCAATTGGAAACAATGCTAGGAAATTTAACAAAGGGATTTTAGGAGATTCACAGGGTCCAAAAGGCCAGCATGCTATCGTGTAGAAAATCTGATCCCTTGAACAATGCAAGAAGAAAGAAATTGCAGCGGATCACTTCAAACATCCACCCGCTGCTGCACTATGACTATCGGAAAAATGGCGATTGTTGAATTAAGAAAAAACCACTCGAGAGAGGGAAGCACACTAGCTCATCGCTCTTTTCAGTCGTTTCATCTTTCTTCTTTCCATTTTCTTGTCTGTCCTGGCCTTCAGATTCGCTTTGGCCCTGTCTTGCTTCCTCTTCATTTTCACTTCCACCTCCTTGTTCCTTTCCTTCCATTTTTTCGCGCTCCGGATTTTGTCTTTATGCTCCTTCTTGATGGCTTTTCTCAGGAGCTTGGGGTTATCCAAAACCCTATCCCCCTTGGCTCTCCCCAGCGCAGCTTCCCAGGCATCGCTCATGACTTCGTCCCCCCCAGCCCCCGTCTTTTTGAATTTCTTTTTAGACTCCACCTTGGCTTCAGCCTCTTCCAGTAAATCTCGTTTGGTGAGCTTCTTTTTGCGGGGACCCTTCTTCGTTTCCCCCAGCTCTGAGTCAGCCACCTCCAAAGACCCAAACTGCAACCTCACCTTGGCATCACCCTCGGCCTCTGCATTGCCAGCTCCATCAGAATCCCCTTTCCTCTTCTTGTTCTTGTTACCACTTTTGTAGCCAGACTTGGATCCTTTGTCCCCCCCTTCGGATTTCTTCCTCTTTTTGTCTTTGGATCTGTTTTTTCCTGACGACTCTCCTCCACGAGCGCCCTTCATCGCCGCAAGCTTTTCTTGTAGCATTGCTTTCAACTCCTGGTTCGACAGGGAATCATTAAACAGCCCCTTGCCCAGTCCTTCAAAGGTCGGGGCTGCCTCAGCGGCCTCCTCCGTTTCTTGATCAGAGTCTTCCGTCGCTACTTCTTCGAGCCCTGAGGATTCCCCGATATTCTCGCTCAGTTTGGGATCCAATAACCTGCGCCGAGCCTCGTCTAGCCTCTTTTTCCTCTCAAGTTTAACCTTGGCCCTCTCAGCTTTCTTCATGTAAGGCAGCTCCATCGCCTCGGTGTCTGGAGGGGCCAGGTACTTGGGATTCAACAAGCTTAACTTCCCTTCTAGCCATCGCGATATCTCCAAAAGATTTTCGTCAGCCAGCCCCATTTCCAGACACTTCTCCAACTGCAAACGTCGCCTGCCGAAAAATATTTCCTTTTACGGCCCTGCTTGTTAAGTTGTCGTACCTCCTACGACAGGTCGGACGGTGCTCCGTGGTCCGACCCGGTTTCTGTCTTCTCGTGTTTAATAAGACACCCAAAGGGAAAAAAGTGGCAAAATACCCTGATGCCCGAGCTCTCTTTCAAAACGGGTGCCTGCAAGAACAGCGCCTGCCGTTTACAAACTTGTTTGAAGCAAAACGGATACGACGAAAAGAATTGCCAGCACGTCATCCAAACTCTAAGAGAGTGCTGCGCGAGGCTACCACCAGGATCGACTTCTGTGCACTGTGCCTTCGGTGGCACTAAATCGTAAAGGACATTCTCGAGATATTTTCCTTTTGTTCCACTGAGGAGGGGGCGATAGGAGTTCAGCGTTGGCTTCAAAAAGATGGCCAAGAAAAAAAAGAAAAGAACCGGTGATGCAACTCCCAACCGCTGCGAATCACAGTCTGGAACTTCCGTAGCGGTGCCACAGAAAGTGCTGGACGCCTTGGGGCAGCCCGTCATATCGCTGGTTCTTGTGGATGGCAGTCCTGCTGACTCCTCCAGGATTTTACTATCACCAGAAACCATGCACGAAGCTCGACTGCAAACGGGCAGCATGGTGGGGCTGTCTTTATCCAATGCCCCCTTAAAAATGGCCAGCAAAAACCCAGCATCGGCATTTGCACCTGGGTTGAATTCATCTGATATGAGTGGGTGCCGACCTCTGAAAATTTCCGATCTGTTGAGCGATCAACTGGATAATTCTAATGGTGAGGGAATGGTGGAGGAGTACATGCTTCTGGCAGAAGCGTGGCCAGGTGTGAAACTGGAGAAAGGAACTGCCCAGCTTTCTGGGGCTTTGCTTGGAAATTTCGGTTCACCTCCTTCGGGGTCATCGATTTTAGTCTACAAAACTGACAGCACGAATGTCCCAATAGCTGAAACCATTTCTCTTGGGTTAGTCATGCAAGGAGGAGGCACTGATGGAAAAGGGGAACCGGTGGTAGTTTGTGAGGGTCGGAAGGGGGTGGCTTCCAATGCCTCGGAAGAAAAGGGACAAGGTCTTCAGGCGAGGCAAGTTGAGTGGCTGACACAGGCGCTCTCCAACTCCGGAAGCAAGCAAATAGAACTCTTGTCAGAATTTGCTGTGAGGCAGTTAAGTGGGAGGACGTTGATGGGGGGAAGTTTGGTGCCTATCACAGTGCTTGGGTGTTCTGTTGTTTTTCGGGTCGGAAACTTTACAGGAGAGAGTTTGGACGAGTCACAGGGCGTTCGGGTGAGGGGGGATGTTACGAAGATTCATCTAGAAATGAAAAATAGTGGCGAGGTCAAGGGAGAACATGATGGAAATGGATCTGTTTCCTCTGGGGACAGCTATTTGAGAAGCATCAGGGAGGCAGTCCAGAGGAAGTCGCAAGGGAGCTCTCAGGAAGCTGCCAGTGAGGCTGCAGTCAGGGCAGCAGCTGCTGGGGTTGCCAGCATTCGAAAAGTTGAATCAGAACCTCTGGGTGGTTTGTCGGAGTATGATAAACCTCTCCAGTCGCTGATTGTCCTGCCATTGAAGAGCCCTGAGACGTTTTGCAAATATGGGCTCAAACCGCCGAAAGGGGTGATTTTTCATGGGCCGCCGGGCACCGGAAAGACGGTGCTGGCGTGTGAAGCAGCTAGGAGGTGTGGGGCCAGGATGTTTGTCATCAACGGTCCAGATATAATGTCAGAGTTCTTGGGGGGGAGCGAGGCTGCTTTGTCGGGTGTATTTTCTGCTGCCGAAGCATTTGGGCCATCGATAGTTTTCATTGATGAAGTGGATGCTCTGATGCCAGCACGAGGTTCTGGGGCAGGTTAGGAAAAGACATGTGCATCTGCGTTGAGAATTTGACTGTCCGAATTTCGACCGAGAGTGGGTGAATCACTCTGGTGGATATTCTTGGAATGGATGGACAAGGCAAAGTGTCATTCTTAGTTTTGCAACCGTCCTTTAGGTGGGTTAGCTTCATCGAGCGGGGCTGGCATGTCCAATCGGCTGGTGACAACACTCCTCACATTGATGGATGGTATGAAGGTTTCTGATGGACTTTCCAAGAGCGTGATCGTGATCGCAGCCACGAATCGCCTGGATGCAATCGATGCTGCCCTGAGACGGCCGGGTCGATTTGACAGGGAGATTGAGGTCGGGGTGCCTTCCCCTCAAGCTCGACTCGACATATTGCATGCTCGGCTCTCCAAAATAAATCATGGTCTGAGCGAAGTGTGCATCAAAGAAACAGCAAGGAACGCTCATGGGTTCGTGACGGCGGATCTGGCTGCTCTCTGTCGGGAAGCGGGCATGAATGCCCTACGTCGAATCGTCAGCTCAGATGCCAAAAACACTCCTGTTGTCGTTTCAGAAAACGATCTCAAAAGGGCACAGACGGTCATCCGGCCCAGTGCCATGCGGGAAATCGCTGTTGAGGTTCCAAACGTCAGATGGGACGATGTTGGGGGTTTAGCGGATGTCAAACAACAGTTGAAAGAGGCTGTGGAGTGGCCCATCAAGCATGCTTCCAGCCTCATTCGTGTGGGTGCGAAACCGCCCAAGGGGGTGCTATTGTATGGACCCCCTGGTTGTAGCAAAACGCTCTTAGCCAAGGCAGTTGCCACCGAAACAGGGATGAATTTCTTGTCGGTGAAAGGCTCAGAGCTTCTCAGCACCTTCGTGGGGGAATCAGAGAAAGCTCTGTTGCTTTTGTTTTCACGAGCAAGGCTGCTTGCCCCCTGTATCATTTTCTTCGACGAAATCGATGGATTGGCTGGGAATCGTGAAGGGGGTTTAGATGGCGGGACAGGTGTTGGGCAAAGGATGGTAACCCAGCTGTTGACAGAGTTAGATGGGGTGAAAGACAGAGGCCATGTCATTGTGATTGCTGCAACAAACAAGCCAGATGCTCTGGATTCAGCTCTGTTACGACCTGGGCGATTCGATCGACTTGTTTATGTCCCCCCACCTGATGTGAAGGGGCGAGAAGCAATCCTTCGAGTTTGTTTGAGAAAGATGCCGACTGAAATTGGTTTAGATTTGGAAGGTTTAGCTGGGAACATGGATGGGTACACAGGGGCTGACATAGCAGCAGTGTGTCAAGAGGCTGGATTGGTTGTTCTAGATGAGGATCTGAATGGCAGTGTGGTGGCTAGCCGGCATCTATCAAAAGCATTGCAGGTTGTGCCGCCATCGGCCCCTAGCAGTTTCTACGAGTCCGCAGTTTTTGACCTCTTCCAGCGTCGAGTGAAATCGAATCCCGAGGACTAGGATTGTTAGTGGATATGGCCACGTGCTTGCGCATTTGCACTCGTTTCTGAGAGGTTCCTAGTGTCATGTAGCTTCGTCTTGGGCTGTTAAATATCCTGTTCCACTTTTTTATTGTTGGCATGAACCCCTTGTGCTGGAAAATTCAACAAATCAATGAACTCTTGCCTTTGATCAGTGGTGGAGAAAAATGAAAGGCACATCTGTATCCCTGGCCTGTTCTTGTTTAGTCAACTGGAGCCCTCCCCCAGGAAAACCTCCGGAACTCCTTTTCACCCCACGACGACTGAATTCACTTTGAAGTTGAGAATAGAGGATTTACTGATGTAGAGATCTGGCGGCAGTACCAGTTATTACGAGAGAGTACGTACGAGTTAGACTAAAATTTGAGTCCACGGATTTCAGAGATTCTGTACTGCTGGTGCGCGCGGAAGAACGGCCCAGTCACGGGTGTGGTGGTCACAAACCGTTCGTGAGGATACGAGCGTTTCGGTCTGGATTTCGCTGGATCGACGGACGGTGCTCGTGCAGGCGCCGCCAAGGGAATGGTCTAGAACGATGTCGCTTTTCGGCTGACTGAGTGGAAGGTGCTCGAAGGGTTTCTGGTGTCCTTGCCTTTCGCAGTTGTTTTCTTGCCTGCAAGAGCAGGGAGCGCCAGCGAGGGACCGTATGACGTATGTTCACAACGAATCTCCCACCTCCCTCCCCCACTGTTTGCTTGCACGAGGCAAGCGTCAAGAAACGACGCCTGAAACGGAAATAGCGTCGTCTTGCGCCCGCAACGAACCTGGGTGCCAGAGAACTGCGTGCCGGAGGCCTTCGCTCCCATGCATTCGACAACAACTCGATTAACGGCCAATATTCACTCAACCTATTCCGTACGAATATCATTGCACAAATCACTCGCATCACTGACCGCGGTTGCTGGCGGGACCCTTATTAGGCGAAAGAAAAGTGTCGGCAGCAAAAGCCCTTGTTCTTTGTACAGTGCCACACGCACTTCAAAATTTTGAGCACATTCTTTTCGTGATTTTCGCGGTCGCAGAACCACGCAGCGGGGCGTGGAGACTGGTTACCGAAAACCATACCGTCGTTTCGCAAGTAGGATGTGTTGATTATTTTTTCGACGGTTTTTTTTTTCTGTTTTTTTTTTTGTTTGTTTTCCGTTTCATTTATTCTTTACCGTCCCACGCGATTCGCCGTGTTACAGCACCAGGACTGACATCGAATGTCGTGCTCGAACCCCACACCGCGCTGGCATGGTTATTTGACGTGTGGAATTCTGTCCAAGAAAACATCCCGCGACCAAAACCTTTTTTCCACCCCCATCGCTCTCACCACCCAGGTCCCATCACCCCAGCGCCAGGAGTCGGCAGGGGACGCTTTTTAATCCCGCTACGTTTTCGAGGGTTCTGTCATCTTGTTGCACCATTCACACCGGAACTGGAAGTTCGAAAATCCCCTGCTGAACTAGTCCCCACACTTTTACACATACGCGCGGTGCCTGTTGGATAAAAAAAAAGAAAGAAAAAAGGGAAAAAAAAAGTAGAGAGAACAAGGCAAACCTTTCATGAAAGCTCTGTCTCTTTGTTCTGTCCTTTGAGCGAAGCTATCCTGTATTCTTTTTATATTTTAGGGCACCTTCACCACATTCACTTCAGTTTTTCATCCTCTTTTTTGGGGGTTCTCTCCGGGGAGGCAGCGTTCACTTCGTCGTAACGGTTGGATTAGGTTTCGGCGTTTTTTTTCGCTTGGTCGGAAGAGAGTTCGACGAGGACGTCGTTCGCATCGACGGTAGAGAGCAGAGTTTTGGGAGCGAACTACACCCTCTTTTTTAAGGGCTTTTCTCAGAAAAACCCTCGGAGGAAGAACCATTGGTTGCGGGAACATAGAGTAGAATACATTTCGTCTTTCGGGAATACTTCGTCGTTGGTTGCAAACAAGTGCGTGACAAGAAAAGAGGAGAGATTTTTGACGAGGGAGGATGTGGGGCTCGGCTTTCAAAGGCCGGCGCTCTGGATTGGCCACCACACCACCCCAGGTGAGCATTTTTCCAGTTTGTGGTGTCGTTCTTTTTTGTTCGTCCTCGTTTTCGCAAAACCCCAGAAAGGAGCGAGTTTGTCTGGACACTGGCAGTCGCCAGGTTCCACTTTCGTTCTCTGCCCTTTTTGTAGTGTCTCGGGCCACGTCACGTGTTCGAAGTTTGTACCTTGTTGGGGGGTTGTGGGGCGTTACTGCGTTTCCAAAAAGACCGCGTTTCTCGGCCTGGGTCTAGACTGCCGCGGCTTGGGACGATGAGGTCTAGAGACGTTTTTTAACGAACGGGGCACCGTGAAAAGGGGCCCAACAACGAACCAGCCGTCCCACGAGGCGTCAGTTTCTCGTTGCGTGTGGGGATGTTTTAACGCGAACACCAGGAAGTTCGTTCCCGACCGTGGTCTTTTTATAGTACAAACGCTCAGAAAAACGTTGGAGCGCAGAGGGACGCAATCTGTCCCGTCTTTTCGGCAGCAACTTGGACGCCGGGAAGAGTGCTGCCTTCGAAAACGTTCAACACTTTCGAAAACTCAAACTGTTTTCGACTTGCGCGCGCGCAGTTAGTTTCAACTCGTTAGATATTGTGCATTTTTTCTTCTGGTGGAAAGGAAGAATAATTTCTGCTGGCGATGGGGAGTATACTCCAATCCATCGAGTACACTCACCCCACGTTGGAAAGATATACGTCAGTTCGTCAAGACAACGCTAGCGTTAGCAGGGAACGCTCGACATGGCTGGGCAAGCTTACTGAAAGGGTAAAAATAGGCTCCGCGAACCTAACGGGGTCGGGTGGTAGAATCTTGGGTGCTTGGACCTTCGTTATTAAAGATTCGTCTCGGGTCAGAGATGGTGCGGAAAAGATGTTTCGGGTTTTTTGCGGGGGGCGAAGTCCGAGTGGACCTAGAAAGTCAGCAACCACGTAACCCAGCACCTCGTGGTCCTGGAGGGGGTTGGGAACGGGATGGGCTGCTCGGGGCGTGGATGTTGACGTGGTTGGGTGGGTTTTTCGTTGCAGGCGCCAGCTTTAGAGCTCGAGAAGGTAATAGGCCTTCTCGCTACAAGTCCAAGCGCGGTTGCGTATGGGCCAAGATGTTTGGTCGCTTACACGGCGTCCAAATTCGTGGTTCTGTACGACCCACACAGGGATGCGCAAGTGCGCTTCCTATCATCAGAGGAACGGAGCCACGCGATAAACTGCGTGGCGTTTTCAAGAGATGGGGCGTTGGTTGCTGCTGGCGAGATAGGGCAGCAATCACCCCCAGCTGTCCTTGTTTGGAATGTCAAGGATGGTGAAAAAGTGGCCAGCAGGGAACTGCAAGGCCACAAGTTTGGGGTGGCTGGAGTAGCCTTTTCTCCAGATGGTGAGAATATGAACACAGCATGGTGTCCTCAACTGTGGTTGGCGGGAAAAAGTGCAAATGCTGTTCCACAGAATAACAAGAATAATTCCTCGAAGAAATGGTGTTTTTAAGCCAGCAGGAGGGCTTTCAAACCAATTTTAGTCGTCAGGTGTTTTTTTTTGGAAAAGGGGGGATGCAGAAGTTGGGTGGATATGAAGAAAAATCTAGATCTTTAAAGATTTCCAGATCTGCACAGGATTTTCTGAAATCAGAATTTTTCTAGAAACGAAATTCATTTGGTTTGGCTGTTTGGGGAGCAGAGTTGCTCCGCGGTCTTTCTGAATGTGGAGCTGAAATTTAGTGTCGTGGTTTTCAGGGGAGCTTTTGGCTTCGGTCGGTGTTGGTTATGATGGCCAGATAATTATTTGGAGTTGGCAGCAAGGTGTGGCTCTAGTGAAACAGAGGGCTGTCACTGACATGACAGGAGTTGCTTTCACGCCAGATTCAAAGAAAATTATTACGACTGGGAAGGAGCATTTCAAGGTAATAGGAGATGTGTGGATCCCGATTTATTCTGGATTTGGTTTTCCCCCCAATACATTATGCCGAATATTGGAAAACGAAAAAGCGGTGGTTTTCAGCAGCCATGGGAAAAAGAAAAAACTCGAAAAGCGCCTGAAAAGTTTCAGCTGAAATCCCTAGCGGGAACTTGCTTTAACTGATAGAGGGCTGTTAAAACACAGCAGCTGATATTTCTGTCAGGTGCAAGCGATTTGTTTTGCACTGTGGTAGAGAGGGAGCGTCTGATCTCACCCTTTTGTTCATATTTTCAGCTGCTCAAATGGGTGCAGTCCAGTTGAGCCAATCGCGATTTAACAACGTCGTTGCTGTCATATGTGTGTGTTTCTATGTTTTTAAAACATATTTTGGGTTGGGATTTCGCAGCTTTGGGTGCTCCATTCGGAGCCTTCTGTTCGCCGGAGTCAATCTGGACATGGAGCCATTTCGTTGCTCCCCAAACCTGCATTGAAGGGGCCAATCAAAAATGTGCTTTATGCCGATATCAAGTCCACAGTTGGGAAAGGCATCGGTGGTGTGTATGCAGTGACGCGAGGTGGAACTTTGTGTATGATGCGAGGGACAAGCAGGGTCATTGATAAGCAAATTAACCTTAATGTAAGAGCAGCCAACAGATGGTCTTCTTTTTGGGTTTGGGTGTTTTTAATTTCCTCTCCACCCAGAAATGTGCTTCCTAAAAAGTATCTTGAAACTGACAAGCGAATGTGCGCTTTGGGGTTTTTGCTTTTTTTTGTTCCAGACAGTTTTCAGCGAAAATGAGTGTTTTCTTTCCAACGGTAAAAAAAAAAAGAGGAAAGTAAACAAACAAAACCTTATCCTTGGTCGAAGTACCTACTCTTTTTTTCTGGGGGCACGATTTTTTGTGGGATCTTTTCTGTTTTTGGTGGTTTATTCCTTTTTTGGGGGATGGGAGGAGTTTTGCCAGACATTGTAGTTTGGTGGTGACATTGAAATTTGATCCACAGGTGGCAATGGCTTTCGGTCTGTCCGTGTCCGATACCAGGGTGGCTTGCGCTTGCAGCAATGGAGTCGTCAAGATCTATTCATTGAAAAACTTGGCCTTTGTGGCTCAGCTACCTTGCCCGCAGCCCAAGAACAATTTTCAACTTGGTGAGGGGAATTAAAAATCCCAAGAATTTTGTTGTGTTTTTAGGGGGGGGGAGAACCACAGTGCGCACTGTCAAGAAATGTTCAAAAATGTATTTAAACCGGAATTTTGCATTATTTTGTTTGAAACAGATTTGCGTAAAGTATGAGAAATATCACCATACCACCAGTTCGTAAACCAAGTCAGAACTTTCCCAGGTTTTTTTTCAATTCTGTGCATCTCATGTGTTTTGACTCTGTTTTGCTGTTATGGCTTGTTCCCCCCCCCTTTCCAGCAGAAAATGAATCCCCACGTTCCAACTCGCAGGGTGGGAGGATGTACCCTGATGCTATGTCCTGTGCGTTCCATCATTCTGGAGAGGTCCTTTGCGTCATCTACAGCGATCGCACAACAATTTTCTGGGATTTAAAGGACAAAGCTAAGGTACCCCACCCAAAAAAAAAAAAAATTTTTTTATGAATAATGAAATAAAATAAAACAATGATAATCATAGACCATGGAATCCACACGATCGATCCACCAATAATGACGCTGGCATTTCTTTCTCAAACAGGCTTTCTTGCTCTATCCTTGGAGACGTATTGCTTTTCCAACCCATCCTCTTCCGATTTAGCTGCAAGTTTTTTTTTCTTATGTGTGTATGTGTGTGTTTTTTGAAACAGATTCGGAGTCTGAGAATATTACAGACCCACTCGGGTGCAATATACGATATCGTCCCCAACCCTGCCACAAACATTCATGAGAGGGATGCTGCAGTTTACGGGCGGAAACCACAATTGTCATTTGCTAGCTGCTCCAGCGATGGAACAGCTAGGCTGTGGTCTTTCGAGAGGAGAGCTCCGTCGAGGATTCCATCAGGCATCAGCAGGACCTCGTCGCTCGATGTAGATAGAGAACAGCCTGCATGGGCAGGAGGAGGAACAGAATGGAAGACGAATGTTAAGGTTTTTTATTCAGGTGTAGACAAGGGTAGGGTGCCTCCGGTAGAGGAGGAAGAGCCCGGACTTGGGCTGAGCTCGAGAAAGTATGAGCAGATGGTGAGTGTCGGGATCGTGAATTTCTCATGTCCACTTGAACAAGCTTGCTTTTCTATATCCTACCAGACAGACTCGGGGGCATTCCAACTCTCCCAAAGACAACACCATTAAGACTGTGCGGCAACCAGAGGAGGGAGAGAGAGAGTCGGAAATGGTGGTTAACCCCCTCCCCCAAAATCCTTGTTTCACTGATGATGAACGTTTCGTGTGTGGAAATTTGTCCGTAGGCCAAGGCTGTGAAGTCTGCATGCCTCAGATCCGTTCGTGTCAGCCCTGATGGGGAATATCTGGCAGTGGGTGATGACGACGGTCTGTTGACGGTGTACGAGCTTCATGGAGGGGAGGTGGTGATGTCCAAATCTGTTCACAATGGAATGCTGAACCGCCTCTCGTTCTCAGAGCCACGGGCAGATGACGACAAATTTTTATTAGCTACAGCAGGAACAGATGGTCGAGTAGCTTTGTTTGACATGGATGACTTTGATGGTCACCACATCTTGAAATTCAGCGATCACAACCAGAAAGACATCTCTGGTGTAAGTTTTGCAGAGGGTGAGTGGAAGAAACAGACAAAAAAAAAACACCAGGGTTATCTTTCTGCTTTCTTGCTGTTGACGAACAATGAGAGGTTCCAACAATACAGGTTGAATCAAATTGATTTGAAATGAGGGAGTTGGTTGGTTTTCGCCCATTAGGAAAGTGATAATTGCTGAATTTGATATGAGTCAAGTGCAGGAATTCCTGTCCATAATTCGCACTGGTATTGGCTGTGTTTTAGCAAACTGTAGTTCCTGTGTTAAGATCTGGACTGGTTGATTGAATTTCTTGTCTGTGTGTGTGTGTGTGTGTGTGCAGGGGGTAATAAACTAGTTAGTTGTGGGCGTGACAGATATGTTACTTTCCGCTCCCTGCAGGAAGGCTTTGCTGATGAAGAAACGAACTCTGAACAACAGCAACAACTCTGGTTTCATAACCAATATCTTCCCCGTGTCCTGCTCTATGACATGGCGGTCAACAACACTCGCAAGGTGGCGATGACTGCATGCAGCGACAGGAGAATTCGTATGTGGTGCTTAGACACCGGAACGCTCATCCACACCTTCGAAACATCGAAAAAAGCAGAAGACCCGATCAGAATTTCGGAGGGACCGATCCCCACAACCGTCGTCTGTTGCCATGAGAACGGCACAGCATGCCTTTACGAGTACTTCAGTGGGCAGCTCCTAGCCACCGCTGTCGGTCATTCGGAGCTGCTCACGGGGGCAGTGGTTATTGGAGGGGGATCCCACTTGGTCACTGCCGGAACCGACGGGTGCATTTTCATGTGGAAAATCAAGGATGACGTTCTGCGAGCTGCTCACGCTGCCGGGGGAAAGGAGGGAATGGCATCAGAGTCTGGACTGGTTGCTCCGATGTGTGAGGAGATGAGAGCGAGCCTTCCTTGGGGCACCGGTGAGTTTTTCGAATGCTTCATGCTCTAGAATATCATCTCAGTCTCAATTCCAGGGTTGGATGGAGTGTGGATTTGTATCTAATTGTGGAGCATCTTTTTTTTTTAAAGAACTCGTTGGAGGTCGCATTGTAGGATGTGTGCAACCGAGGATAACTGAATGGAAACAATTATGAGAAAAATCCTCTGCGAATTCTCGAAAATTGTAATTCTTGTGAAAATGAGCAAAGTCGTACAGGCAATCCAAAAGTCTGCTTTAGGATGTTTGATTTTTTCAGGGGGGAGGGAAGTGATTTTTTTAATTTTTGATTTCGTTCGGAATATATATATGAAAAGAGAGATTGGGTAGAAGTTTTAAAAATTGTTTGGTTGTGGTTGCAGTGGAGACTCCTGTGACACCGTCGAGAAGGAGGCTCCACCCATCTGTCACGAGAATGATCCACCAGGCAAGGGCCTCTTCTATGGACGACTTGAACAAGATCAAGAAAATGACTCCGCTTCGGAATTTGGTTCCAAAGCTCAACCTCAGGGGAATTGGCGGAGGCCCGCCAGACACCTATGTCAAGGATGATGGACTGCACTTGCAAGGGGGGGTAGCTGGATACACTAGCACGAGTCCGTCTTCTCAAGACAAGAAATCAGTAGACAGAAAGGATAGCGACGCCTCCAAAGAGAACAGGTCGGTGCAGGGTTGCGTTTTACAGCAAAAGCAGACATTTTTTCTACAGCAGCCAAAATAAGAAGAGTATAATGACTTTATTCTAGTAAAAATATATTGAGTTTTTGCGCAAGGGACCCTCATCCGTGTGTGTGCACTCTTATCGACTAGGATATGTGCTTTTTTTTGTCGAACTGGAAGTTTCTGGTAGTAAAGAACTGGTGGAAAAGGTAGAGAGGAGTCTGTTTTTGTTTTCATTTACACAGTTCTGGGTTGGGTGAGCGTGTTGTGTGTGTGTGGTCGATCATCAGGATGGGGTTGCTTCCAAGTAGCTTGCATGCACAGTTGGCTTCCAAGAAGTTGGTTCGAAAGGATCAGTTGTCTTTTCCGAAACTCGCGTTTGCTGGTGGACAAGCTGGGCGAGTGCGGACACCAAACGAAAGGCCTGAGTTGGGGGAGTTACCATCAGACATAGAACGGTTGGCATTTCCTGATGGCGATGTGGGTCAACCAAAGGGGATTGATGAATTTATTGATGATTTTAACCGCCCAAGAGTGCTCCAATGGGTTAAGGACCACGCACAGCGGACGGTCGGTCCGAAGCTTGCGGCTGCAGCTGCCAAGAAAGGAATTCCAGTTCCAAGCCGTAAGCCCTTCGATGCACCGGTCGCCACGCCCAAGCAGTTGGTCGCCGATTTCAAAACTGCAGATTTGTCCGGTGCTCAATTCAAAACCGGAGATTTTGGTAAAAAGCACAGCAAAGCGGGCTCCGCCCTGCCGAGCGAGAAAAAGCAGAGGACGAAATGGTGTATTCCTGAGATGCCCAAGAGCCCTCCCAGCCCGCGCTACCCATGGTCAGAGCACTCCGACAAGGAGGAAGCCCCGGCTGACGCTGGAGCTCCTCAGCGAAAGGCAGGGTTGCATGCTGTGGATGAGGGCGATGCCTTGAGCGAGGGGAAGGCTCCCTGGTCGGAATCTGAAAGCGATATTGGCCGGGGGCTGATAACCGGGCAGAAGGGACTGTTGGACACATATGAGAGCGAAATGAGCTTCACTGGCCACATGCTGAAGTCCCGACTCTTCAAAGACCCAACCAAGCCTAGAATTGGGGAAAAGTACTCCGCCACGCAACCGCTCGAGGAGAAGCTGTTCGGAGACAATGAGATCATCGGATTGCAGGAAGCTGCCCTGAGGACATCTGGGCTTATCAACGGTGCGAAGCATATCATGGAAAGGCAACCGGGTGCAGCTGCTCGCAGGCTGTCTGAGTTTGTGCGATCTTCGGTGGAATCCGGCTCCAGTGCCTTTGGGTCGAGGAACAGCTTCAAGAGTTCCATCCCAAGGAAGAGCTCCTCCATTCCCAAGCGACCTCGGTCGCCATTCCAAGGCTCCAGGCAGAACAGCTTCAACAGCATGGAATCTCCTCATGTCGGATCGGAGAGCGACTTCGGTTACAGGAGGTCACGTGGAGGCAAGGGTGATACGGACACCGAGATCGGCTCAATCAAGGAGTGCCCTCAGGCCGAAGATGAGAAAATCATGCCTAGCAAGAACTCTCTGGTGAAGGCGTTGACCATGGACGCTAGAAAGCTGCCTTCGCGTGCTGCCAAGGTGGAAGGCGAGAGGTCGACGCTCTCGAAGTCTGCTAGCTACGATTCCAGGAGGCCTCGAGGTAGGTTTCCCCCCCCCCCATCCCCCAACACACCACGCTCCCGTTGAAAGCGGTGGTGGTGGTGGTGGTGCTTTTCTTTTATTTCTTGTTATCATGTTCGCCAATCATTCAGGGAAGGCAATGGCTGCTTGCTGGGGAGCAAGCAAAATGTGGGGGTGTAATGGGCTTTCTCAGGGAGGGGTTTAATTTTTGGGGCATTCAAAATGAGGTAACGTATGTCGATTTCGATATACTCACGAACACGAATGCTGCGAGGGTGGTAATGGAAAAAAATGGGTGCCAATTTGATCGCCAGCCCCCCGGAACATTATCTTTCCCCCGAAGGCATACACCGGAAGCGGCATCTCTATGGTTAATGGATAAAGTCCATGAGTTTTTTTTTATTTTTTTGAGGAAAGCGCACAACTCATGGACTCTCTTGCCTTTTTCTTCCGTAATTCAGATGCCTCGGTAGGAGTAGGAGTAGGAGGGGATCTTGCCCATGAGTTGTGGTTGCCTTCGTATTCAGATGCGTCGGTTGGAGCTGCCTCCACCAAGGCTTATTGCAACCCCATTTACGATCTCTTGTCGCCGGTGGGTGAGAGGCCCTCGCACAAGTCCCACAGGAGTGGTGCTTCCATTCACAGCCAGCATCCAATGCGGAAATTCGACGATAACTCCACCGGAATGGGCCTGTATGAGGTGGGTTGGGTCTACGTTTGTTTCGCCAACCTTCATATGAAAAGATCCTTTTTTTTTCGAGTAGAGTGAGGACAGTCTGTTTTTCGGCACTGTGCAGGAGATTGATGCCGTCCATTCTGGAGAAGTTGCAACCATCCCTGAATCCGATGAGATGGCAGTTTCCGGATCGGTCGCTGGGCAAGGTGTGAGGATTGTGGAGCGCCAAGCCACCCAGGGCTCCATCTCAATCGATCCACCTAAAAACACAGCTGGTCGACGCCGCTCCACCGATGGTAGGAAGTGCATGAGCTGCGATTTCAGTCGCACAAAGTACTCTTCAGCCTTCTCTGTTCATGAGTTGATTGTTGTCGAGTGTAGCAGCTGCTGCATATTGATCTGTTAAAATTGACCATGCCAGTTTTATTTCCAACAGGAGGAGAAGATCCACCAGAAGCTTTGGCTGTTGGGTCAACTCCACGGGAAAGGAGAGGCCGAGAGCGATTCGAACGTGGAAGCAGCAGTCCCACCAGACCTCTGTCCGCTCCTCCACCTTGTATTGAGCAGTTGGCATCGGGCTTGGAGTATTTGCCTGCTGTCAAATGGTCGACTGAGAGCAGGCCAGACAATGCCAAGGAATATACGGAACTCGTGTCGTCAGCTGGTATGTTCATTTCCTGGAGGCTTAATAAGTCTAAAGTCTTTTGTGCTATGATGTGAGAAACCTGGGTTTTTCTGTTGTCTTCTATATCTAAGGTGTTTCGTGTTTTTTTGCTTTCTTTTCAATTGCAGCTGGTTCCGTGAGCAGCTGCCAACAGGACTCAGAGAGGATGGAGCCTCCTCATTCGCTCGACATGACCCAGGGTCCATCTTCTGGGAGGAAACTCTTCCTGAAGGAGAAGTCTGTGATCAGACGCCAGGCCGAGGGCTCTGGACTCCCAGAGATTTTGAGGTCAGATTTGGTGGACGGGCCCCTGAAGACCAGTGGCAGGTTGGGTGGGGATTTGTCGAAGGGATTGGGATCGGTTCCAGCTGGGGAAGAGCTGGTCGCGTCGTGGGAGAACTTGATTCATGCAGCAGGGGATTTCGGCAGAATCTGGAGGAAGACGATGGGAGCCGACAAGGTCACCCGGAGTGGATTCCAATCTGCTGTGCTGGAGGAACTGTCGAAGGTGTGTACATTTCCTGGAATTGCTCAGCAATATATGTGGATATATATTTATCCTTTTTTGGAAGGATTGGATCCTAATCCTAGTTTTTGTATCAACGGCTGCCACCTTAGCAGATTCTGGTGAGTTTTTTTTGGTGGGGGGTTTCTTGGGAGGATGGTTGGGGTTCACACAGAGATGGCTGTTTTTGGTGCGCAGAATTTGTTTGGAGATGGTCACTTGCCCGTGGGATCCTTTGAGGAGAGGAGAACAGGGAAGCTCGAGGGAAGCACTCAGACTGCTGACTTCCCCCAGCGATCGGAGGTCGCTGGTGATGTCTTCAAAAAATTCCAGGTAGGCTCAATGCAGACATGTTCGTTGAGAAACCATAAGTGCATCATTACTAGCAAGGAACTGTTTATGCAAAAAGTAAAGACTATCTATCCTGGGGCTTTTCAGCATGCGGAATTTGCTGTTTCTAGGTGTGAGTCAGAATTTTCACTCTCAACCAATTCGTGTCGAGATAAAGACAACCTTTGATCTGCTGGAAACCTGACTGTTTTTCTTTCTTTCCTTCTTGCCAGTCAATTTGGGTCTTTCCTAAAATACCAAAAAGAAAAATTTCCTGCCTATTTTCACTGAAGAATCATAGAGGAACAAGTATCAAAATTGCTGACTCTTTCTGTTTTCCCATGTTTTTGTGGTGTTTTTCTTTTTCTTTTTTTTTTGACTTGGAGGGTGTGGTGCAGTGTAAAATTGATGAGGCTGTGCTCCAGATGAAATGTGATCTCCAAGATCACGTCAAATTCGAAGATTGAGGGAATGCTTTGGCAGGAGGATCTTAGCAACAAAAAAAAAGCACCACAATTTAGGGGGTTTGATAGAGGTTTTTTGCAAACAAAAAATGGCCTAACGAGAGATGAGTGAAAAAAAAGGCAAGAGAAAAGAGAGAGTGCGAGGGCGGCAGAGGAAAAAAAAAAACACAAAAAAAAACACAGGAGTTTCGTGTTATTTTGTCCTACCTGGAAAAAGGAAAAAAAAAAAAAAGGTGGGATAAGGACACGTGCAACTCTCAACATATGTCTGTAGCCAAAATTTAAAAAATGTTTTTTAGGGGAAATTCGGGAAGCAGGGATTGAATTGGGTTGGGTAGTTGGGAAAGGGGGAAGGGGGGATACCGGGGTTTTAACAAAAAAACACAAAAATGGGGGGGGGGAAGGGGATGGGTTTTAAAAAAACCTTGATCATGTGAAAAGGGTGAGGGGGTTTTCAACCATGCTACAAGAGCATGGAGGGTTCACAAATTTACAACAACAACTAAAATGGAGTGATGTTCTGGAAAAGTGGGTAGGGGGTTGAGAAAAAAAAAGATGGGTGGGGGGGGGAGAGTTATAGAGGACGAAAAAAAGAGGACAGTGATGTATTTGGATGAATGTTACTTGGAAAAACGTGGCTGCATATTTGAAAAGGTTGAAAAAAAAAAATCAAATGCACATCGAGAATGTGCGATGCAGTGTAGGGGGCACATCTACAGATCACCTTTGTTTTCTTTGGGTTTTTTTTTTTCTTCTTTTGATTTTGGGAAGGTGAGGGGGGGATTTTTGGTGGGTGGGGAAAAAAAATTAGCCAGTAGAGGAAAGGAGAGGTGGAAAGAAAGAAAAAAGACAAGAAGAAAATATGGGGGAAGCCCGATGTGACACAGAATCTTCAAACGCACGTGATCGTTCCCTTCCTTACAGCACATGCTCTTTTTTTTGTTTCTTTTTTTTTCCCTTTTTCTTTCTAATTTTTTTTTGTTGGTTTTTTATTCGGTTTTTGTATTTTGTTTCTTCTTTTTTTTTTCTTATTGCCGAACTCGGAAAGGGGGAAATCGTTTTCATTTTTTTTTCGCTTTTTTTCGAGAATGGCTCTCTGATCGGAATGAATTGATATCGAGAGCTCTGGGCAGCATCAAGTTGCACCAATTTAATTCGATGCACACACATTTTTTTTTCTTTTCTTTAAAATTTGTGAGAGAAGGGGGCATAAGATGAAAAATTGGGGTGGGGGGAAAGGGGGGGATTTTCAAAAAAAAAAAAAAAACCTTGGACGGGGGGTGGGGGATCTGGTTTGGGGTAGTAGCAAAGGGGATATACTATATATGTATGATATATATATATATATCTTGGGATTGTCATCGGAGGTGGTTTGTATGAGTATGCGGTGGGGTTTGGTGACTTCTTCATTGTTTGGAAAGGAAAAAAAAGAAAAGGAAAAAGGTAAGGAAAAAAAAACAGAAAAACAACAAAAGGAATGCGAAGCTTGGGAAATTCAGTGTTTGAGGATTCGATACAAAAAATTGGGGGGTGGGTTGGGTGGGGAAAATTTCGGTTCGAATACAAAAGAAAGAGCACTATTTTGGGGAATGGGTTGAAAGGGAAAATCATATAGAAAGGTAAAAAAGAAAAAGGAGGGAGTGTATGAGAGAGAGAAAAGAGAGAGAGTTTGGGCAAGAGCATCGTAAAGTCTGGGTTTTATGTGATTCGTTGAAACCCCCCTTTGCCGTGCGATTACCCTTTTGTTTTTGTTTTTTAATTTGTTTTTCTGAGGGAGATTGTTTTTGGGGGGCGAGAGGGGATCGAAGTGATGGGCCGGTTTGCATGCATCTATTTTAGGGTTCGTGTTGTTTTCTTGTCATATACATATATGACCCCTTTGTGGCAGTCCAGTGATTTTTTGGGGGGTTGGGGGGGAAATCATCTATTCCATGGCAGTTCTTTTCGGTAGTGACACGAGGTTTTTTATTACTTCGTGCGTTTAGTCCTTTTTCTGGCCTTTTTTTTTGTTCTCCAGCATTGTCCTTAGATGTTTTGATAGTACTATCCCTTTTTTTTTAAACGTTTGTTTCTTTTTTTTTCTTTTTTGGTTTATTTAGGATGGGTTGTTTCTGGTTAGAGAGAATTTGGGCAAATTTTTACAGATGTCTATTTCTCCATAGACTTGGCTGTGGTTTTTTGTTTTGTTAAGCTTTTTTTTTTCTTTTTTACGGACGTCTCGAACATCATGGTTTTCTTTTTTTTATTTTGGATGGGAAAAGGGGGGGCGGGGAAAGGGTTCGGGAGGAAGGGAGATGAGTTTGGGTTTTTTGGGGTGGGCTATATGACATAACAAGGAAAAAAAGAAAAAGAAAAGACTGCACTTCACACAGAGTTGCTCCTTTTTTTCTCTTTTTTTTTTTCATAATTTTTACCCCTGGCAGCCGCGTTTTTCTTTTTTTTTTCGTGGGAGTTAGGAATGTTGGGTGTATGGATTGTTTTCGGTGGAAAAAAAAACAAAACAAATCCAGTTGATTAGTGTTATATGAAAAGAAAGCACAAAAAAAAATGTTTTGGAAATGGGGAGGGGGCGATATTGAAAGAAAAGGATGGGGGTGAAAAAAAAAATGGCATTTGCTGGACGTCGATGCAGGGTTATTGCATCGCTGTGGCTAAAGAATTGTATACTGAGGGGGTATATGAACAAAGCTAAAGAAAGGGGGAAAAAAAACTGTTGTATATTTGGACATGGGTTTTTTTTTTTACGATCTGGAGAATTGTTAACAAACAATTCGGTCAGTTTTTTTTATTTCTTTTTTTGGTTTTCTTTCACACACATATGCAACTATATATATATCCACACACGCGTATACATATATTTCTACTCTCCACTCAACTCCTCTGGTATCGTGTCTGGGGGTCTGGAAATTGAAACTGATTAAAAAAAAACATAATCATCAAAGCTATAAGCGTCTGGCATTGGGATTGGGTTGAAAATAGGGCCAGGAAAATGGGGGGCCAAAAAAAAAAGGGGGGAAAATATATACATATATATTTTGGGGGGAGGGGATTGATGTTGTACGATCTTGTGATGTACTTGCAAAAAAAAGGAAGGGAAAAAAAAAGAATAGGTTTTGTGGGAGGGGATTTTTGGGGTTATTCACTACTAAATTGGAAAAAAAAAATATCGGGATTGTTTCTTTCTTTCTTTTTTTGCAAGAGACATTCATAAGGCACTTGCATTGAAGATAAAATCTGGAAAAAAAAGAACAAAATCTGAAAAAAAAAATGAGATGTTAAAAAATAGAGAGAGAGAGAGAGGAAAAAGAAAAAGATGGGCGAGTTTTTGGGATTAAAAAAAAAAAAGAGAGCGAATAAGCTGCCCAATTCCTTTTTCTATTTTCCTGACTTGCTTATTTTTCTTCAATGTTGCTTCTTTAATGGGGTTCACATAGGGGGGTTTGGTCGAATGGAGGTTTTTTGGGATTCGTGGGGTTGAAGTTTTGTCCTTGTTTTCTTCCCAAATATACATAAAAATATATCTATGAAAAAAAAAAATTATATAGCGGGTTTCTACATGAGGGCAGAAGAAAAGGCTGTATATGTATGAAATTCAGGGAAAATTTGGAGTGGAAAAATTCCCTTGTTTTTTTTTTATGAACTTTCTTTGAGGGTAATTCATGCCCTCGCGTTTGCTTCTTTGACAAAGAAAAAGAAAAATGACCCCTGAGTGATTGGTCTCATTGAAATTGACCCAGATATAATATAAAGGGTGTCGTTTTTGGAGCTGATATAATCTGAAGAGCTTGTAATTGATTCATAATTGATTGTAATGACATCAGTGCTGAAAATGGAGAAAAAAAATACAAAAGAAAGAAATACGTAGTCTATGTTCGTGGAGGTGGATAGATCGGTTGAGGGAGTCTTTTAAAAAGCCGACTGCTAGCGATTCCTGAAAAAGAAATCGATAAGGGGGAAAAGGGGGGGGTGAGGGAAGAGGGAGGGGACGGGACGTGGAATTTTTTAATGAATATCATCAAGCAGTGAGATTTTCTGCAATTTTTTGTCATTGGTGAACCAAGGAGGATCCGGAAGCATTGAAGGTTATGGTTTTTTGCATGCATATCTCACCCATCAGAATCGTGGAAAGCACCTGTGGGGGGTTGCCCATGTCAGTATCATGTCAGTATCATGTGCTTGTTTCAAAGCAGCAGAGCGAGGGGGGTTAATTTTGTCCAATAATGTCAGTATCATCTGCCTACTTTTTCCAGGTGCTAGCCTATCCCTCATTCCAGTCCAGCAAGGCATGAGAACGGACCAGGTTTCTTTTTTCTATGCAGTGTTTCAGATGTGATTGACCACGCACACCCACTACCAGCTGGTGATGCAAGATTCTTACTGGCAACAGAGTTTCTTTTCTTCTCTGCTGAAGGGGTGGTCAGTTGCTTTGGCTGTTGATTGGTTAGCAAATCTACTCCCATTGTTTCCAAAATTAATTTATAATATTCCCTTTTCTCTACAATTTCATTTTTGCTGCTCTGACGGTTTCTTAAGGGGGATGTTTTGGGCTACTGTTCAGCCGACCAATATTACACAACCAGCAAAACAAAACTGTGACGAGAAAAGCATGTGGGTCTCTGGAGGATCACAGCAAACTTACAGGATGAATCAACTCAAGGCAACCCAGTGTGGCCAAACGGAGCTCAGTTCTCCTCGCGTTAGCAAGGAAATTCAAATCTCAGATCAGATAACGCGTTTTCCCAACTTTATGGAAAAAACTGGCTCGAAGTACCCACCCCAACACAACCACACAGACACTCCAAGAAATCATTCATTCAACCTTTAAAAAACTGTCCCATATGTTCGAAAATCAAATATGCCTTTGTCCGAAAGAGATTACCCCCTATACAAAATCCTCATTCATTTCCCTGTAACTCTCTTTTCCCCGTGCAGGACTTAAACAAAAAACTGCACAAAATACCAAAGAAAAACGGGCCGGGTGGGCGGGAAAAGCAAAAAGGTGGCGAGAACATAAGGACAACGCCTTTTAAAGCCACAAACGAAAACAAGGCGCACGCTGCCCCAAACACAAAACGCAAGCGCTGCCACAAATGCGTCAGCCGCGGCTGACTGTGCCAGCAAAACCCGCCCAGTACCGACCCAGCCCATAAACTCATGAACTGGAAGTTAATAACATTTATGGAAAAAACTGGCTCGAAGTACCCACCCCAACACAACCACACAGACACTCCAAGAAATCATTCATTCAACCTTTAAAAAACTGTCCCATATGTTCGAAAATCAAATATGCCCACCGAACCGCCACTGCGTCACTCGAAGACAGAAGTATCGTCGAGAAAAGACGCAGGAGGCGCAGACAAGCCCGCGAACAGGGTAGCGCCAAAGGGTGCTGCCGAAGCTGCCAAGTCCAAATAACGCCAGATTGCGTTAGAGCGGGCAGACCATCCACCCCAAATGCGCAGCTTCCAAACGGGAACGCCGGAATGGAGAGCCGCTGTAGCGCCACCACGACGCAGAGAGTGCGAAGTCCAGTCGCCTGGGGGCAGCATAGGTTGGTAGAACTCACAGAAGGCTTGAAACCGGGTGCGAATGGAGGCACCGGTGGTGGGGGGAGGGTCATCAGGTAACTGCCAAATGTAGGAAGACTCCGTGCCAGCAGCGATCCAGGCTTCGCGACGCCGGGAAAAATAGAGCAGGTATAGGTCCAGGAGAAAGGAGGGGAGATCCCTGAGGGTGCGCAGGCGCAACCGCTGCGAACTTTGGGAGCCGACGCCCTTGGTATAGCGCTCTCGAAAAAAGAGTGCGTTGTCGGCCAGCAGAACCTCCAGGTCTCCTTCCAAAACCCCGGCGCCGCTGCAGGATCGAGAGAAAAACAAGTAGAGGGTGGTCACGAGTAAGACGTCACGAAAAGGCGCCAATGCCAGCTCGGGCGTCACAGTCGCCAAAATGCGTTCCAAAACGCGAGGCGAAAACGCCTGAATGGCGTCGTCTCGTGGCCTCTCCTTGCCCCAACCACTTAGCACGCCGTTGATCATGCTGGTAAAAGTCAAAAGCTCCCAACCGAGAAGTTTCATCACACTTGCAATTCCAGAAAGGTAAGTGGTGGCGGTCGTCACAACCACTGAGCCGGAGGCCTTCATGGCATGGACGTAAGCCAGCAAGGTAGACTCATCGGGAGGAAAAGCTTCGAATAGTTCGCCAAGACAAAACAATAAAAACCGAGAAAACTGGGGTCGCAACCCTTTCTGTGTGCTTGGCGCTAACGCATTCAACCGTTGCTGCAACAAAGCCAAACCTCTCTCCTCGCCCAGCGTAGCCAACTGTTGTGACCAAAACTCCGAATAGTCGTTCAGCACCAAACGGGTGATCCACTCTCCGTCTGATAAACACTCCAGCGCCAACTTGAGGCGTTCGGCGGTACGGTCCCTCCGAAACGTCCTGGAATGATCGTGCTCGCGCTCGGAGGAAAAGTCACTATCCTCTTGGCCGACGCTGCTATCCGTTGGAACCACGCGCGGTGTCCCCAATGGGGAACTAGGCACAAGGCTGGCAGGCGATGTCGGAGTAGAAACTCGATAGTCGTCGGTAACTCCGAAAGCGGGGGGAACACCCAGTTGCGTTCCGTCCGCCAGCTCGCAATGGGATGACGTAAGCAGTCTCCCCCCTCTGTGCCCGACTCCTCCTGTAATGAGTGGTACCGTCCGAGTTGACGAGTCCCCAAGGATGCGTACCGGTCGCACGTGCAGTGGTACTGACGTTGGATAGTCGTGAATAATGACGGGTGTAGTCTGTACTCCTCGGCTGACGTGAGTCGGGACAGTATGTCGGGCATATGGTTGTCCTTGGACGGTATCCACTTGAGCTCCATGTCGATCCCCAATGAATCCAGCAGGCGATACACGTGACTGTACGTGCGATGTAACGCGCTGGAACGGGAATTCTGCCGACTCAGTACCCAGCGGGTGACCAAACTGTCTGTGATACCAGCTGCTGACGTCCAGGGACGTCAGACGTCAAAGGCGTCATGCATCTGACGTCTGTGAAGCGTCAGATGCATCCCCGGTAGATGACAGCATTCCCCTGAGGAGATACTACCGAACTACAGCGAGGAAACCACCGCAAGAGCACCTGGTCAAGACAGTGGTTCGATCAACTAAAGTGAGACTCGCGAGGCGAAGGTCTCGGGTTTGAGTCTGAGTGGGAACGTGCTTTGGTCTGGGCCTGTGTGTGAGTGTGTGAGTGAGTCAGTAGTAGAACTGGCGGCTGTGAGTCAGGGTAGTGGGAGTGTTACGGGTGGTTAGTCACCCTCGGGAAAGTCGAACGGGAGTTAAAAGGATGGGACGCTTGATGTAACCTTGCTTGTCAGTAATTCTGTGAGTGCAACTGTGGACCCCGTGTGCGACTCGATTCGATTTTGTGTGACCCTGTGGAACTCAGCCGCCACCCTCCCTCACTCTTTACACGGAAGTGCGTCGGCGTACGGAGCGCCTCGCGTAACATTTTTGGTTTCGGAGCTCGGACTCGAACTCTGGCGGAGAAAGTCAACTCAGGAAGCGTTAGTGCACTAAGCCACTGACGTGCAAGGTATATCGGCGGACGGTTATACGCCTGGTCGCTAGTTATACAGTGAGGGGACTTTTACTAGTTCTGTCGGAAAAACAAACACACCCGCGAAAAGGTTCGCACGAAAAAGAGGGTGTCCGACAGCAGTTTGTGTGGTACCCAGAAACAGACGACAGGAAAAAGGTTATCCTGTAACTGTCGTTGTGTGGCGGGGAGGCCACAAAACTGGTAGCTTAGTCGCTGGGAGTTTGTCGTTAAACGTTTGGACGTAAAGGCAGTGAGGGAAAAGTCAACAGTCTACTGTTGACAGTAACTGTCGGAAAGTCAACTGAAAGTCAGAGGCACACAGTATGGCGTTAATACCAAGTGGATCAGGAAGCCAGATGGTGGCTTTTGAAGACTCCACTATGGACGAGTCTGCTATGCAGGTTGTTCACAACACGCAGAACATTCAGATAAACCGGACGGAGTCTGGTTCTGAAGGAGGAGGTCAGCTGCAAGCTCAGCTTGCAGTCTGGCGCGAAACAGTAGCAACGGACTTGAAAAGTTCCTTCCAAACTGTTCATACAGACATGGAAAAAGCCATAGTGGCTGTCGACCAAAAGACGGAGCAAAATATTCAAGGTCTCCGTGAGTTCGTTCATCGAACTCAAGAAAGTCAGCAAAGGGTCGAAACTGAAGTCAACGACCTCCAGGTCGTTCTGCGACAGAATGTCGAGTCGACGACAGAAAAGCTAGCACAGCTTACAGACCATCTACAGTCAATGAAGCAGTCATTTGTGACTGATGTGCAAGAGCAACTGAGTACACATTATGCACAGTTGAGAGAAGAAATCCTGGAAACAGGAAAATCTCATGCACAGAGTATTGCATATCTGAAAGATCAGATGCAACAGGAACAGGGGCTGTTCCAGCAATCTCATCAGACTGAACAGAATAAGCAGATGCAAGACTTGTTTTCCGAACTGCAGACAATTAAGGGACAAGTGCAGAAGGAAGAGCAAATGCATCAAGAACAAGGAATGTTCCAGCAAACTTATCAGAAACAAATGCAAGATTTGTATTCTGAATTGCAAGCAGTGAAAGGACAAGTCCAAAAAGAGGAACAAACAGCCCTTGTACTAGTGGAAAGAGAAAGAGAAGCTAGACAGAAAGAAGAGCTATCTCTTAAGCACACAATGGATAGAATGCTGAAGGAGTATGTACAGGCATCAGTTGTGCCTACACAACCACTGGAAGTCCCAGTGTATATGATGCAAACAGTCACAGAAGGATTGAGTACAGAGGGACAAGAAGAACAGGAAATTCAACCTACTTCAGCAGCAGAGCTGGTGCTACCACCAGTTACTAATGGAGCACCTGCAACTGTGGGGTTACTACCACCCACTCTAGCAGTTCCATTACCCCCAGGACCTTCTTCTTTGGGTCTTATAGACCTAACTACAGGACAATCACTTCCAATGGGATCACCAATCCCCACATTGTCCATGTCACCAGCCACTGTAGTTCCACCAGCTACATTTACAGTGGGCACTACCCCAGCACCATCAGGCATGGGAATCAGACCACCAAATCCCTTTGAGCAATTAACAAGTCAAAGAGCACCTAGTGGTGGTGCACCTGGAGGAAATCCAGGGGATCCAAATGGATCAAATGGCCCAAATGGACAAGACAGGCCAAACATGCCTAGAGCATCTGGATCTGGATTTCCAGAGCCAGGAAATGGTGGAGGTGGTGGTGGAGGTGGTGATGGAGGACCCCCAGGAGGAGGACCACCTGATAGAGATCCTAGTGGCACATCAGGAGGTTCAGGACAAGGTCCTGAGAGACCTTACAGCAAACAGATTAAGCTCACTCCCCCAGAGAAATTCACAGGAGATGAAAGGATGTCTGCAACAGAATGGATACTAGGAATGAAGAGATGGTTGCAGAATCAACACATCTTAGAGAGAGACTGGTTATCCTGTTTTCAGTCACATCTCCAGGGAGATGCACTTAGCTGGTTAAACCTGATGGATATACAGATCATGAATCAGGAAAAAGCAGAGTATGCTAGCTGGCAAGAGTTCACTCAAGAACTAAGGAATGTTTTTGAGCCAGTCTCCCTAATAGAGACTGCCAGAAAACAGTTAAGAACTCTAAGGCAGACTGGAACTGCCTTAGGCTACATCAGGCTCTTCAGAAAGCTGATGTTTAGACTCCCCAACCTACCTCAAGAAGAAAGATATGCAGCCTTTGTGGATGGGCTCTCAGATAGAAATATGCAAGCACAGGTTATGACCCTGTGTGATGGGGATCTGGATAAGGCCATCCTCACAGTTCAAAGACTCTCTGCAACTATAGGCAGTAGAGGTGGCACTACTAGCAGCTTTAGAGGCAGAGGTAGAGGGAGGGGAAGATTTGGACAAAGGAATACACAGATGTCAGCAGTGATAGCTGCTGCAACACCACAACTACCTCTTGCAGCAAACTCAGTTAAAGCTGTGCAACAGAGAGGTCAGATGGGATCTAGACCCTCAAGGGGAGGATCCTTTAAGTGTTTTCTATGTGGAAGCACAGAGCATGGGGTGAGACAGTGTCCTAAACTGTCCCAAGCTCAGAAAGCCCTGAAGAAGGGAAACTAAAAGAGGAGGCTAGTGTTGGGTCAGCTAAGCCTCCAGATGATATTGAAATTAAAGAACCCACTACAAAAACACCAGCCTCACTAAATGATGGTGTTCAAGAGACACCTGTGGTTGCAGCCCCTATTGCAACAGAACAGGAAGCAAACACACTGGATGGGGTCACTCCAGGAGTGTTAATTCAAAAGAAAAAGCAGTCTCAAAAGAGAGTGGATAAACAAACAGAGGCCACTGTGAGTTTACCCACTAGAGTGGAAGGAAATGTTGAGGGAAAGGAACCAGTTCAGACTGCAGTAGCTCAGGCTACAGCAGCATATAGAGGATATGAACTGGCAGGATTTATTGGTGCAAAGAAAGCTACAGCATACATTGATACAGGATCCACTGCTAATTATATTAGCATGGATGCAGTCAAGGAACTGGGACTGCAATACAAACCACAAGAAACTCCTGTTAAGTTTCTAGATGGTACAGAAAGGAAATCAGTGGGGAGATGTTTTGGCATCCCTTTTGTCTGTGGAAAGATCCAGCTCTCATTTGATGCTGATGTCTTCCCAGACAGTAATCACCCAATCCTGCTGGGATTGCCCTGGCTTATACACTACAATCCCAAAGTGGATTTTAAGTCAGGAATAATCACAGTAAACAAGGGCAGAAAGAGTGTAAAATTACCACTCTCAGTGATGCCTGAATATCATCTCAAGCCCACTGGAGCTACAGAACTTTCCTTTTGTTCTAGTGGCAGAATCAAAAGACAGATAGAAAAAGGGGAAATCAAACACATCATCATGGTGGTGATTAGGCCAGAGGATGAATCAAAGACTGGAGTAGAAACAATCCCAGAACAAAGGGAAGGGGATGATCTACAGAAAATCTTGCAGGAGGATATGGATCCCAGGATTAAGGAAGTACTGACTCAGTACAGAAAAGTGTTTGCAAAAGATTTGCCTAAAGGTGTACCTCCTACCAGGCTAGGTCATGAATTCAGGATTGATCTGGAGGAGGGTACTGAACCCATGTACAGGCCACTGTATAAACTGTCTCCTCTTGAGTTAGATGAGGTTAAAAGACAGTTAGATTACCTTTTGGAGATGGATTTCATTGAACCATCACAATCACCATTTGGGGCACCTATTCTGTTTGTCCCTAAGAAAGATGGAGGGCTCAGAATGTGCTTAGATTACAGATGGCTGAATAAAAAAACAATTAAAAACAGATACCCTCTGCCCTTACCAGAGGAGATGATTGACAGGGTGCATGGGGCAAAATACTTCACAAAGATAGACTTGAGATCAGGCTACTGGCAGATGCCTCTAAGGGAAGATGACAGGCCTAAGACTGCCTTCAGGAGCAGATTTGGACACTACCAGTTCAAAGTACTCTCCTTTGGACTTACTAATGCTCCAGCACAATACATGAACATGGTTAATGATATCTTCAAGGATATGCTGGATATCTTTGTGCTGATCTTCATTGATGATCTCTTAATCTATTCTAAGAGCATCTCTGAGCATGTAGAGCATCTGGCAGCAGTCTTAGCCAGGCTACAGAAGTATAGTCTATTTGCAAAGGCCACTAAAAGTGAAATCTGTGTGAGGGAAACAGATTTCTGTGGATTTTGGTTGAGTGAAAAAGGGATCTCAGCAATGGATGTGAAGGTTAAGGCAATCAGGGATTGGAAGCCCTTAAAAACAGTTACTGATGTCAGGTGATACGGGATAAAGCGGCACAGCCCGCAAAGGGGGCGGGCCGGTCCACCAACGTCCCGTATCGTGTATCATTTGGTTTCGGAGCCGAACTTGCGATCCGAAGGTCACGAGTTCGAGTCCTAGCGAGGCCATGGAAGTTGAGAGTGAGTTGGCGCCTCTGACCCGAGAGTGGTAGTAACGAGAGGTGAAAGAGCATGAGGATCACTGCGAAGGAGGGGAGGGGGCTGAGATCATCACAGTGATCGCCGCCGCAGAGCAAGGCAAAAGATCATAAGCTCAAGAGACTAGACGGATCAAAGGGATAAGAACAAAGGATCAGAGGATCACAAGAAAGATCCTGGAGAACCCCCGAATAGACCCGCGAGAGAACGGTAACCCGGTAATCGCAGAGAGGGTCAAGGAGAATGGAGTAACGGGCAGAGATAGGACTTTACGGTTACGGTCACCGTAACCGGACCGTAACCACCGTAACCGGACCGTAACCGGAGTACAATTTTCGTCAGAAAATCGTACTTTTACGGCCGTAACCGTAGCACCGTACCACTCCGTACCGCTCCGTACCGGACCGTAACGACCGTAACGGCCGTAACAACCGTAAACCGTAGAAAGTGACCCCCGCAGGGTCCCGCGATTCCAAAGGAACCCAGGGGGATTCGAACCCGCGACCCTACTGACTGCAGCCTAACGCTTTAGCACTGAACCACGCTACTTCACGGTGATTTAGGGCCTACCGTAGTTATACCGTACCTGTTCCGTACCGTAAAAACAACATATTACTCCGGTTACGGTACGGAGTTACGGCCGTAGTACGGTGACCGTAACCCGACCGTAACCGGACCGGACCGGAGTCGGACCAAAAATTTGGCCCAAGTCCTATCTCTGGTAACGGGCACGAGGAGAAGGTGGTCGAGGGCGACCACTGGCCCGGGGGGGGACGAGATGATACGGGATAAAGCGGCACAGCCCGCAAAGGGGGCGGGCCGGTCCACCAACGTCCCGTATCGTGTATCATCAGGAGTTTTCTGGGGATGGTATCCTTCTATAGAAGATTTATTCCTGATTTTGCAAAGATAGCAGGCCCCCTGCATGACTTAACTAAGAAGGATGTCATGTGGGAGTGGGGATCTGCTCAGGAAATAGCCTTCCAAACACTGAAAACTGCATTGATGGGGAAACCAGTGCTGATCCATCCTAATCCAGTAAAGGATTACACTGTGATTAGTGATGCATCTGGGGAAGCAACTGGAGGAGTTCTCTGTCAGGATCATGGCTCTGGATTACAGCCCATAGCCTTTTGCAGTAGAAGATTATCAAAATCAGAACAAAATTACTCAGTGTATGAAAGGGAACTCCTGGGAATAGCCTACTGCTTGATGCAGTGGAGGCACTACTTAGAAGGCTGCCCAGGAGAAGTCACAGTCTTTACAGACCACCAGCCACTAACAAACTTTATGGATCAAAAGATGATGTCAAGGCCTCAGGCCAGGTGGCTGAGAGCAGGACATTTCCTCAGCATCAAACCAAAAATTCAGTACATCCAAGGGAAACTGAATCTGGTTGCTGATGCACTATCAAGAAGTCTACCAGCAGAGAATCAAGTGAATGTAGTGAGCTCCTTACAACCTAGTGTGGAGGAGATTACACTCTGGGAGCAAGCAACACTGGCAGATGTTGAAATCAAAGACATCTACAATCAAATACTGGATGGGGAAAGAATTCCAGGATATGGAATCAATGAATCAGGGTTGTTGATTTATCAAACTCAGGATGGACTTATGAAATTATGGGTTCCTCAGGAACTGAGAATGAAAGTCCTTACTGAAGGACATGATAATCAGATCTCTGGACATCTGGGGATAGAGAGAACTCTGGAGCTGATGTCCAGGAAATACTACTGGAATGATATGAAAAAGGATGTCCAGGAATATGTTAGGACATGTGAGGTTTGCCAGCAAATGAAACCTGAGTTGAGGGCTCAGAAGGGATTGCTGCAACCTATTCCAGTAGCTGATAAGAAATGGAGTCAGATCACTACTGATTTAGTGACTGATTTACCCCCTGTTGATGGATTTGATTCCATTGCAGTATTTGTTGATAGATTGACTAAGATGGTGAAGTTCATACCCTGCAGCAAAACAATAGATGCACCAGGGTATGCAAGAATATTCTTTGATCACATCTTTAGGAATCATGGGATTCCCAGTGTGATAATCAGTGATAGGGACACTAGATTTACAAGCAAATTTTGGCAGGAGTTAATGAAGTGTGTGGGCACTAAAGTGAGGATGTCCACAGCCTTCCATCCTCAAACTGATGGACAGAGTGAAGTCAGTATCAGAACCTTAGAGAATTTCCTCAGACCCTATGTTGAGGATCATCCAGAGACATGGATGCAAGGCT
Source organism: Bryopsis sp. KO-2023 (assembly GCA_030272585.1). Classification (NCBI taxonomy): domain Eukaryota; kingdom Viridiplantae; phylum Chlorophyta; class Ulvophyceae; order Bryopsidales; family Bryopsidaceae; genus Bryopsis; species Bryopsis sp. KO-2023. The sequence continues at coordinate 1,969,698 of BSYQ01000004.1, read as the reverse complement.
TGGGGATGGCTGAATTTGCAGCCAACAATGCTGTACACACTGCTACAGGGTACAGTCCCTTTTACTTGATGTATGGAGTGCATCCCCAGTTACCAGGGGATCTACTGGCTGGAAAAGCTCAAGCAGAAGCAGAGTCAGTACAAGAGATGATATCTCATATGCAGGAAGTCATCAATGATGCCAAGGACAGATATAAAACAGCCCAAGAGAGGATGAGGCAGCAAGCAAATAAAAGGAGAAGAGATGTACAGTTTCAAGTGGGAGAAAAGGTGTTGCTCTCCACAAAGACATTGAATTTATCAGTCTTGAAACATATTCCAGTGAAAATCAGAAGAAGGTATATAGGGCCTTTTGTTATTGCTGCTGCAGTGGGATCTGTGGCATATAGATTGGTGTTACCAGATGGATGGAAATTACATCCTGTATTTCATATATCAAAGTTAAGAAAACTTCAAGAAAGTGCTAAGTTTCCTAGGGAGGTAATGGCACCTCCAGCAGAATTAGATTCTGAGGGAGAAGAGGAATTTGAAGTTGAGGCTGTAGTAAGACATAAATTTTCAGGAAGGAAAAGAAGATTTTTAGTAGTCTGGAAGGGGTATCCACTTAGTGAAGCAACATGGGAACCCCAAGACAATTTATTGAATGCATCAGAGATCCTGGCTGATTATAAGAGGAGAGCTGGGATCAGGTAGAAGTTAGATGCACTTTTTATTCTGTGGCTGATGGATCAGGAATCCCAGAGGCTAGGGGATGGGTTGCATAAGGGCAGTGAAGTGTTTTCTGAACTTCTGTGGGTTAAGGATTTTATGGGGATCTAATTATCCCATCAGAAGTGCAGCAAGCTTGGGATTTGCAGCACCCTAGTTCAGAGTTACTTTTACAGAATCAAAAGGATGCATGTGATGGATACTTGGTGAGGGCACCAACTGCCCCCAGGGGGGAGGCAATTGATACCAGCTGCTGACGTCCAGGGACGTCAGACGTCAAAGGCGTCATGCATCTGACGTCTGTGAAGCGTCAGATGCATCCCCGGTAGATGACAGCATTCCCCTGAGGAGATACTACCGAACTACAGCGAGGAAACCATCGCAAGAGCACCTGGTCAAGACAGTGGTTCGATCAACTAAAGTGAGACTCGCGAGGCGAAGGTCTCGGGTTTGAGTCTGAGTGGGAACGTGCTTTGGTCTGGGCCTGTGTGTGAGTGTGTGAGTGAGTCAGTAGTAGAACTGGCGGCTGTGAGTCAGGGTAGTGGGAGTGTTACGGGTGGTTAGTCACCCTCGGGAAAGTCGAACGGGAGTTAAAAGGATGGGACGCTTGATGTAACCTTGCTTGTCAGTAATTCTGTGAGTGCAACTGTGGACCCCGTGTGCGACTCGATTCGATTTTGTGTGACCCTGTGGAACTCAGCCGCCACCCTCCCTCACTCTTTACACGGAAGTGCGTCGGCGTACGGAGCGCCTCGCGTAACAGTCTGTCACCAGAGTGATGCGTTGATTGCGCAGCTCCGATTTGAAATAATCGACGGCTTTGCGCACCGCCGTAATCTCCAGGCCGTTGATGTGCTCCTTCTCCGTGTGTTGCCAGAAACCCGCGGCGAGTGCTGGAACTCTCTGTCCAGGGGTTTCCAACTTCGCTCCCCACCCCGTTGTACTGGCGTCGACGCTCAAAGTGTGCGTCGGAAGTGGTGGCCAAAGCGCCATGGATACTGTGTCGGGATCCAGCTTCTGCCAATGGCGGAGCTCCGCCAAAGCTGGCCGCGACACCTGAACTCGACTGCTCCAAGAACGCAGGCCCTGTAGACATCGATAGAGGTGGTGGAGCCAGTAACGCGTCCCTGGAATGGCGAGGCGACAGGATTGCGCATACCCTGTGAACTGCGCGAGATCCCGAGCGGGCAAACGACGTCCCTTCTGCAGCGCTGTAACTCGAACGCGGCGAGCGAGCTTCTTGAGCTTCGCCAGCCTGTGAGGAGGCAAAATAAACAAGCACGACTCGGTATCGACAAGAAAACCGAGGTGCTGAAGTCGTCGCTGGGGATTCCAGGAAGATTTTTCTTCCTTCCACTGTAATCCCAACTGACTCATCATTCCCTTGACTAACGAACCAAAAATCTCTAATTCAGCGGGGTCCCCATGCATCCCCATAAAATCGTCGAGATACCATGTGATTCGAACTGGATCGATCGAATTCCGATATCGATCCCAAAACTGAAAAATAAAATCATGATCCCCTTGTGATTCAAGATGGGCTACTCCTCCGGGGTTCCGTAAAAAACGAACGAACTGTTGAATTAGTTCGCAAAAAAGGAGGGGAGAGCCCCGATAACCGAAAGGAAGGGAAGTACAACGAAAAAACTCCCCTTCCATCTCAAACTCAAAAAATTGTTGATGCATGGGGTCTATACCCAAATGAAAAAATGCATCTTTTAAATCCCATTTGATCATATAATCATTAGGTCGGAGATGTGTAGAAAGCGACCTAAGATCCTCATATTGCACTGGATGAGGGTCGACCTGGCGATTCAACGGTCGCAAATCTATAATCAACCGCTTACCGCTAACCTCTTCGTTCTCGTTTCGTTTATCTACTAAAAAAGCATGACTGCAAATCCCACTTGCGCTAGGCGCTGCGATTTGCTGAATCGCCCCTTTTCTGAGATAATCCTCTTTTATTTTTTCCCATTCTGCGTTCTTTTCGACAGGTCTCACTCTTTTTTTCGGACGAACTGGGTCGGGCACGCCGACAAACCTGGCCTGTATTCCGTTTCTGATACGGTTGAGCACCCTTTGGCTCGTCCCCACTCTGACCCATTCCTGATAACGAGCGCGTACCTGGAGCGAAGTCCACGCCTGGTACGGATCCATTATTCCGTTTTAGTAGTTTTTTCCTTTCCTCGGTCGCGAAAGCCTCCACTGCTTCCCGATCCACTTTCGTTTCGTTTTCTTCCCTGAGGTCGCGATCCCTGAGCGCGTTGTTGTCCTAGTGACTTAGAAAGGGACTTCAGGTAATCTTCGCTCAAACTCTCGAGCGTACTGACGGTCCTAGTTCCGCTAAACTGTTTCGCCGCAAAAGAAAGGCGTATTTTTTCCTGAAGTAGTTTCCACGCCCCAGGGTGACTGTCACCACTATCGGCTTTCAATCTCAACACTTCTAGACTTTCAACTGAGAGAACGAGAGTTCTGTAAAAACCTTGGGCGTAAGGCCCTAGAACTTGGCGCACTGCAGGCGGCGTATGCGGACTGCACAGGATCGTCAAAAAACCGCTGGTGAGATCAAACAGAGCCGAGACAACCGGCGACCAAGTGCGAAGCTCGCTCCCAAAGCCCCCAGGTCCGAGTTTTTCCAACAAACGATACCCTTGCACGGTCCCTTCGATAGGGAAGTAATCTCCGATCGTAGTTCCACTCGGACGGTCGACTGGGTTAGTCGTAACGTGGGGGACTTTCTCGAGCGCGGTAACAAAAGACTGCCTTACGTAGGCTTCGTCAAAGTTTCCTAGGTCCTGGCCTAGAATATGTCGCAAAGCTTCTAGCAAAGCGTTTTCCATTCGGGGGTAAAGATCTCCTTCAAGGAGCCGAGCCGTTCACGAGAGTGAAGGTCGGTTTTTGCAAAAAGCAAAAAGGTGGCGAGAACATAAGGACAACGCCTTTTAAAGCCACAAACGAAAACAAGGCGCACGCTGCCCCAAACACAAAACGCAAGCGCTGCCACAAATGCGTCAGCCGCGGCTGACTGTGCCAGCAAAACCCGCCCAGTACCGACCCAGCCCATAAACTCATGAACTGGAAGTTAATAACATAAAAAGTAGAAACTTCCGCAGCCCTTTTCAAGATGTTTGAAGAAAATCCAGGACTGTTTCAACATTTTCTTTACACATCTTGAAAAGGGCAGCGAAAGTTCCATCATCCTTCGGCCACCTGCTGAAAAGATTTTAATGGACTCGAGAGATTCTCCTCAACAATTGTTGGAACTTCGAGATTTGGCAATGGTAAAACTTTGAATATAAAAAGAGGATACAATTCCTAAGAGGTATTGTATCCTAGCATATTCCTTGCGACGTTTTCCCGAGACTTGACACTATTGACATCAGAGAGCCTGACTGATTCAATGTTTGTTTGTTTGTTAGGGATGAAATAAATCTCTTGTGGTCCACACTCAGGTGATACAAAATCTCTCAATATTCAAAATGAGACCCAGGAGCATACATTTTGCACCACCACCACAAATCCATCTCCTGAGAATCCCTCGAGTCATGTCTCTGCAAATCTATCGAATCATCATTCAACATGACGTCGAAACATATTTCTTTTGAAAGAAGTGCCTGATTAATCGCAACATCACGCTGGCACTGAACTACAAATTCATACATATGATACAGAAAAAGATAGGATCGCCCACTGGCAGATCCTTGGCGTTTGTTTTTTTTCCCTCGCTGAACGCTCCCTACCAACTGAACCTCGGAGCCCCAATCTGGAATCACCCAGTGCCGACGACGATAGAACTGGACGAGGCGACTGATTTACCCTCGGAGATCTCGACATTGGTTTCCGTGTGGGCGACTGACCCAGGGCCTCCATCTGCTGTCGATCGCGAATTTCCGCTGCCCCCTATACCGTTCGAACCTTCGGAAGTGGAAGTTGATGAAACAGAGTCCGGGGAGGCGAAAGATTTCGTTTTGCCGATACAGGTATCTTCGTTCATATTGCCACCTTCGGCAAAACAATCCGCCGCCCCCGTAGCTTCTGGCGGAGAATTGCTCACGCACCTGGGCTCGCAGGAAATTTTGAAACATACATCACACCCTTCGATATGACAACTGCCTGCAGCAACAACCCATCCCGACGTTCAGATTGGTAAAAGATCCTGTTTGGGGTGAAAAAACGTGGAGACTTTTGTATGTACGAAGAGAGCAACCATTACCCCAGCAGTCCGAGCCCAGTCCCCGCAGCCGCCGCGAATATCTCAACGCATGGCCTGTGAATCGCCGAAAGCCAAGTCACTCAGAAAATCGATGCCAGTGAACCGCGACAATAAGCAACGAGGATATAACCACAGAACAATCGGTTCACCGTCTCGTTCAGCGGCGGCGACACTCAAAACCCCAACAAGTGCAATGAAGCAGCAATATGATTTAGCAAACGCCATCAGAGAAACACCAAAACGTCCGGATAGGAACTGACCAAAGAAACCAAACCTGTTGGTTTTATGTTTCGTAGCAAGTTTTTTTCTACCTGTTTTTTCAATCGACACGATTGTTGTGGCAAGTTTGTGCAGCTCCGTGGCCAAAGAGGTATTTCAAGCTTTTCGGTATCCTGTGCTGTGATGTGATTGTGGTAAGGCATGATAGGACTGTCTAATCCACCATCACTCTTCCAGGGAGCTGGATTCTCTGTTTCTGCCAACGATGTTCCGGTGAGTGACAAGAGCAAAGCAAGACATACAAACAGCAGCGACCAATCGATCTATGGTTCGAAAGGATTTGTCCCGCACTGACGGGTCCGACCCACAAAGACTTCAGTCTTCCTAGTAAGGCGGAACCTCGCAATAAGAAACAGTGCATCCAATCTTTTCGCTGTGAAAATTGGACAATTTATGTGTTTTTCCAGCTACCCTTGCTTTTGCAATGTAAGTGGAGTCCCCCATCCTTTCTCTACCAAGTCTCCACCGCCTCATACATTCTACCACAAAACTCGAGCTCCGTTCAAATTCCGTTCAGGAAAAAAAGCACTCTTCGTGAACTTCTTTTGCACAGGTCTGACCATATGGATGTTTCTTGATTAACAAAGTCATTCTTGAATCTTAAAGATTTGGGAGCCCCTCTCGAGTGTGAGGGAGGAGCTCTGGTCTGCAGCCCCATCCTTTTCTTACCCCAAACCAACAAATAACTTGGGGTCCGGAAAACGAATTGTAACGATCTGGGCATGCCCCCACCCCCTTCCCTTTTTCTTTCCTTTTGGTGCTCACTTTTTGAAGACAGGCTGCCCTCAAGAAGAAGATGGAAAAAAATCAAAGAAACCAAAGTTGACTTATTTTCTAAGCTTCTAGTTTTTGACATCAGGCTCAAAAACAACTTCCATTGTTTCTGATTCAAGATTTTTTGACTGGATACACAATTTCCAGTCCTGTATAGAAGGAAAAGAAAATGGAGAAGATAATTTTTCTGTGGCTTTTTTTCCCTACTGCCATTCTGTACAAATTGGTCCTTAATTTTGTTCGCTGTAAAAGCTAAGCAAAGGAACATCACCTCACGAAAAGTGGTCTGCTCTGGAGGCTTTCCCAAAGGACAACCTTCCACTCTGGCTCTGCACTGATTTTTAGGAAAGGTGGCCCAGGAGGCCAACACAAAGGAGGTGAGTCACCAGTCTGATTCGCCAGGCCAGCCCACGAGGAGTTCTATTTACAGGGCTCCTGGGATTCGAACCCGAGCACAGCGACCAGCAGCCCACGTAAAATAAAAAATATATTTATTCAATATATTCAATTTTTTTATTCAATTGAATCCAGGAATTGCCTCACTTGTCTGCAGTCTGCAGTCTGGTCTCAGAAACATCTGGATCTCATAATGCCTTTTCAAAAATGCACAAAGCACATAGTCCAGTTCCACCTGTTGCCACTTCTGTTGTCAAGCAGCTTCATAAAGAGCCGAGCAGTCATCAAAGTTGGTGTTTCCAATATTGTATGTATTCTTTCATGTGAAAGGATGATAGCCCACTGTCGACTTCTGTCAATCTTCCTTGGACCTGACCAAACAGATCAGAATCTGTTCTGATGAATCAAACCAACCACCCTCTGCTCTCCCACATGGTTTCACAAACGTTAGCACTTTGCTTCGACGTTATTGTTTCACTTTGAAAAAAGAATTTTGGGGACGAGTACCAGCACCCTGACACCCACCCAAAATCAACCAAATGAAGACCAGTGGGCTGCATTCTCAACACATCGAATTTGATTAAGGTGCTTTCTTGTCGAAACGGAAGAGTGGTGTGCGTTCCTGGTCAACCTGTTCCCCCCCCCACGCGCACCCGCACACAGAGCTGAGAATCCAAACAAGCATCATAGTAAAGGAATTCAGGAAACATCTGTCGATATCCTCCAAAGCCCCACCCCTGTCGAATCACTCAGCACCACAAGCTTGGCACTCACAGACCAGCCTGTGAAAGAAAAGAGAACAGATTTTAATTCTCTTCGAATGTCAGCTATTTATCCATTTCTTTCCCGAACCGTCGTGACAGTTCGCCTAGTTTCCTTGTCCTCGATCGCCTCCGCAGCAGAGAAAAAAAGGGTCGCACCACAAGAAAACAAAGAAGCGCCCATCAACGTGTAACCACAATCACAATTGATGCTTACGCGCAAGCGTCGCGCAATCGTTCTGCAATCCAACGCTTGCGCGCAAGAAGAATATATTACGCCCGTAAGAAAAGTTTTCCACAAACCTTGAAACGGAAAGAAAAAAGGAAACGAAGAAAAAACGAAACGAATTATCCCAAACCTTGAAACGGAAGAAAAAAGGAAACGAAAACAAAAGGAAACGAAAAAAAACGAAACGAAGTTCGCGAATTATCCCGGGGTGGGTTCGAACCACCACACCACAAGGATGCTCCTCCGAAGGACCTTGACGTTTGGATGGACCCCGCATTTCCTATCCCCAATCATTGATCATTCGCCCGCAAACTTTTTGACGGCTAACCGGTTTCACGGTGATTATAGCCTCTCGCCTTTTTCCAATGGGCTCACTATGGCCGCCGGAGCGGGAGTGCAAGGTACTCGGGGGGTCGGTCCTTATAACTTGCCGGGTTCGAACTCCCGTCGACTCTTTACACCCAGAAAGAGGAGCGAGCTACGTAACGCGAGGACCTGGCGAGATCGACTCAAGCGCTCGTATCGGAAAGTTGATTGACCATGATTAGTGAGAACGGGTGGCTTGATTTGTGAGATGTTATCTTTTTCCTCCTGACGTTTTCGGTTTTTTGCGCACACGGATCATCCGATCATCCAATTTGATCTTGATCCCCGTAAGCCGAGATTGAATTTTAGCCCTCGTCCGGCGAATCGCTGCGCTGCGACGAGCGTCTGTCTTACATTCGTTGCTAATTCGAATAATATTACTAATCACCACAGTTCCACTCTTAAAAAATAGCACAAAGAGAAGACTTCGCTTCAAATGCAACCCATGAAAAATCGAGACCTCCCAAAAAAACACAACCTCTCTGCAACCAGACTTACAGTCTCATTTCCTAGAAACACGCATTGGCAACTCTCCTCTCACTCTTTCTTTTAGAAAGAGTTTGGTTTCCATCTCCATAACCCCCCCCCAAAAAAAAATACCATAAATCTCTGGACTCAATCTCACCCGCCCACTTGGCGAAAAGTAATGTGAAATTTGTTGGAAAAACCAGAAACAACACTGCAACCCTTCAAAGTACCAAAATGGATAAAAGAAATCCTACACACACTCATGACATCAACCTTTCAAAACTTCCTTGAGGCGTTCTGTCTCTCCTTCTCTGCATGTCCCTTCCCCACAGAAGTTTTTCCCCAACACCCTTCCAAATACCAAGCACCCACAGACTTCATCTTGGACCGTATCCCCACGCCTGTCCTTGATACTGAGATCAGCCCCGGCATTTTTGAAAACATCAATGGCCTCACTACTCCCATCATAGGCTGCCCAGAACACTGGGGTTTCCCCATTCCTATCTTGGGCATCTATTTCAGCTCCATTGTCCAAAAGGAATTGAATCAACTCTGGGTTTGCAGCAAAGGCAGCAAAGTGCAAAGGTGTTTCGCCAAGAAGTTTGCGAGCATTTACGTTGGCACCTGTAGATCGAATCATAATGCCTCTATCTCAGTTCCATCAAAGCATCCTTCCACAAAAAACTCCAAAAGACTTTCTATGCTAGCCCCATTTATTGCTGGTGCACATGGAATGAATCTCTGAGTGTTGCCTGATTTTAAAGACCATTTGATATTTTTGGGATGCCAATTTTACAACCTGCAAATGTGCAATTTGAAAAGCTGAAACTGGGGAACTACTAAATTACTAACTGCAAGTGCACAGCAGTGCGGAACTGAACTCTGGGGAAAAGTCAGTTGGGGCAAAATAATAATAAAAAAAACTTTTTTTGTATTGAATACTGACAAGACAAGGAAAAAATTTGAAGGACTCCCAATGCATTGTCATAGCTCATATGAAAGACGTGGTGAAGAAACAACAAATTACATGCAAAAAGAATAATAAAATCAGTCAAATCTTCCAACTATACACCGATGCTCAAGTTCTCCGTTGAATTCACAATTTTTTTTTGGGAAAACGAAGGTGAAATGGGGGGATTCAAAACTCTGGTTCGCGAAAACATCCAGAGTTCCTCCGGTATGTACAAGTACAATGAAGTGAGGAGACTTGCTGTCTCGATTTACCTGCTTTGACCAAAACCTTGACAACATCTGAGTGATTATTTTGGGCAGCAAAATGTAATGGAGTGCCACCTGTATCATCTTGTGCTTCAACGTTGGCCCCTGCACCAGCAATTTTCGAAGTTGGTGGATACTTTTCTTCAGCAAATCAGAAACTGAAAACCACTGATGGTGGCTAAAACCCAAGATAAAATTCAACATGGACACCGATATTTGAAATTTTATTAGGAACTGAATGAAAGCCAGGTCAAAGCCACTGTATTCAACCATCATTACATAGTTTTGGATCTTCATCAATTTCGGGATTGGCAAAAGAAGACAACTTGGAAAATAGAACCCTGTCAAATCTGTGGTTTTTGTATATATCTGATCAAGAATAAAAAACCCTGTCAAATTTGTGGTTTTTGTATATATCTGATCAAGATACCAATGAGGATGAAGGAGAGTGGATCGCGTTCGAGTTGTGTTCGTTCAACTTGGCACAGTCAGAAGACAATTCCCAAAGACACTACGGGTGATTCTGTACAGAATCAGCAGCAGAGACTTGAAAACACCTGCTTCAATTAGTTTTTCAACAATTTCCACATGACCGTCATGAGCGGCAGCATGCAATGGGGTTTGATTGACGCTTGAAGACTTGTATGATGGATCAGCTCCCTTTGAAAGCAGCTCCTTCGAATCAACAGCACACCTGGTTGGTCCACCATGAACCAAGGTTTTATTTTCATGCATGCACAAAAAAAACTGTTGAAAAGGCTACTACCTTCACTTTTTCGAAGTCCCCAGCACGAGCAGCATTGTAGAGGTCTTGACTCAGTTCGAAACAGTTCCCATGACATACACCCTGTTTGGGGGGGGGGGGGAATGCACATTGTTGGAAAACTGGAAAGGAATCAAGATGAGAAGACAGACGGATGTATGTAACAATGTTCAGGGTTAGTCATGGGATTGTTTTGTTCCCAATTAGAGGTTTAAAATGGCACGAAGGATGTGTACGATTTTTCAATCTATTTCACTTGGGTGCACTCGACAGCAATATATGCTGATCAACAAGCATGGCTGAGCAGAATGGGGAAAAACTGCTGTTTAAATTTCCTTGGTGAGATTTTTTGGCTAGGGATTTCATCCACCCTTTTGCAGACCAGCCCACCCAACACAAAGCGAAAGTGACAGGTAGACCATGTATAATGAAAGAACTATTCTCTTGTGGGAAAAAAAAATTGAGGTGGTCGTTCTTACCGGAGAAGTGGTGGTTTCAGGAGTTGGGGCAGCTGTGCTCTCCGGAGAAGTGGTGGTTTCAGGGGGTGGATTGGGGATGCTCTCCGGAGAAGTGGTGGTTTCAGATGGAGCATTCCCCATTTTTTCATCTATCCATTGCCGAAAGCTACCAACTCTGGTGTACACATCAGGTGTCGACGAATCGCAAGTGGTTGGGCCGAAAGATACAATGCCAACCAGCAGATCAAAGTCTGGATTCCCATCAATGATGCTGCCACCCCCCTTGCTGTCACATATCAGCAAAGGACCTCCAGAATCGCCTGGATCAATTCAAAACAATCCACAAACTCTAAAAGCCTGAAAGAATTCAAAAATTTCACAAACTGTAGAACCAAAAGTTTGAGAAACAAAAATCCCATAACAGATGTCTCATTCATTTCTGGTTATTTTCCAACTCCGCCTGCTTACCCTCACATGCTCCTTGTTTGGCGGAGTGAGCACAAATCATATTTTCTTTGAGATTAGACAATGCAAGCTTGCAATTTTCGTTGCTGACGTACTCCAATTGGTCTGCAAATTGAAGAACTTTGGGCAAGCGACCTCGTTTGCTGGTCCTGCCAAATCCTACAGTGGCTAGAAGCTGACCCGCTCCAAGGGTATCCTCACTTTGGGGTAGCATTACTGGCTTTTTGGTGGAGGGCTCTTTGAGGCGCACAAGGGCAATATCAAATCCATCTTGGATGGTTCCTGTGTAGCTCTCATGAATTATAACCTCCACCGACCAGATGACCTACAAATACAGTCGACACCTCAGATGAATGCTCATGCAGGCAATATTGCTGCTTTTCGTAGGATTCTAACCAAAAGTATCAACTCCTTTCACAATAAAAGAAACTACAGTCCTGTTCTCCCTATTTTTAATTGTGGACACACAAAAAAAATGGAGTACCTCTGCAGACGATTCATCATCTCTTCCATGTGCACCCACAAACACCAGAAAAGTTGACCCCAGGGAGTCTTCCCCAATCAAACAATGGGCTGCTGTCAACACCCACCCGGGGGCTATCAAGGTGCCTCCACAACGATGAGTTCGGGTACCTGCCTCTCTCAATGAGCAAGCATAAGGAAACCGCCCAACAGGAGCATCTTGACCCCCCTGCGGACACCAATGTGGAGTCTTTACATCATTGTTCCCAATCAACACTGCCCGGTAGTGTCAATGTTCTTTACAATCAGCCATTGTGAGGAAAGGGGAGGAGGATTCTCAAAAACCTCACAAACACACACTCTCTCTCCCTCTCTCTCTCTCTCTCTCTCTCTCTCTCTGTCGACTTTACCTATTCTCAAATACCCCACAGTTGTGCGGACCTTTCCAAAAAACACTGTATGGTTGAAAGGAATCTTTCAATTTCACTTGTACCCACAGCAATAAGCGGCTGTATCTCCTGTAGCAGCTTCCGAAGTGAAGGAGTGATTGAAAACTGATCAAACTGATTCCCATACAGAACAACAAACAGGTGAACCTTCCCTCAAGTCAGAAAACAAGAGGAGTGAGTGATGGTGCACCATCGATACATGTATCGATACTATTCTTTTTTTTTACCTTTTTTTGTTGTTTTGGTGTGTGTTTTAAAATGTTTTCCCCTGAAGTAACTAGATATGGTGACATTTTAAACATTTGGGACATGTTCCTTTATAGAAATGGATACGTCCAGAACTTGAGGAGATCACACTAAAGAACAGCATTATGATCTGTACTCTAGTACACTTTGCAAGATTTAAAATATGAAAATGTAGACAAGTGGAGGTGATGGGTGGGTGCAAAAGCAGAATTTCCACACCTGTCGATCGCCCCCGGGCGAATGTCCTGCAAATCAAAGCAGACTTGACGTCTTAGATCCGGTTCGAGTTTTTCGGGGTGTGCAAAAAAAAACGCCAAATTCAATGGTATCCGACCCACCTAACGCATCACGGCACGCAACTTTTTGCGTCGACACGCACAAAAGCGCCCATATCAAGGACGTAAGCATAGGAAGCCGGTTTCACCCCGCGTTCGATCCTATGAGGAGAACGGTCTGAAATTGCGAAAATTGAGGGAGTTCGAGCCGCCACTGATCCAATACCCGTACAGTCTTGGATGTGCAGCTATCTGGTCCACGTGCTTCTTCTTCCAACACCTCTGGTAGGCGCGCATGAATTCAAACAGTCCGAGGACGTTGGTTGGGATTCACTGACGGCGCTTAAAACCCCATCCGCAGATCTCGAAAGGACTTCCCACCCGAACTGCACACCCTGTAACCAGCGACGCTCCATATCCGAGGCGCTTCCGATCCCACCATGCACTAACAAGAAAGGAAATTGGACCTTCTTCACACCCTTTTGAATTGTATTGACATTGTGTACGATTTTATTCCCATCAAACAAACAAACAAACATAATTACATGCGAAGATAAGGCCCAGTAAATCTTCCAACACCAGGGGACTGTAGATAGTTCGTGATTTTGGAAACCTGCAAGCAATCTTATTTGTTGTTGATACAAAAATGGGAGGACTCCTTCTTCCAAACAGCCTCGGAGGCTTTTTTTTTTTTTTGAACAAATGCCTTTAGGCAGGGAACAGACATCCGCTCGGGAGATTTTTTTTTTTTCGGGTGTGCAAGTGCACACCCTTCCGCAAGGACCCTCCTTCCATCTTTTTCAGAATTTTATGTTCCTTTTTCTTAGAATTTCCAACACCACAGCTGTGGTTCAACAAGACAGTCTGTTCCAGAAAGCAGGAAAATTGCTTTCAGAAGAAACATTCATTCGACTCTCATTTTTTCTGGAAGCAACAGAGTGACAACGATGTGATGGTGAAAGATGACCGAGTTGATTTCTTGAAAGCGTCCCCCAACCTCACCCTGTTCACTGTTTTCTTTTCCACTTGCGCTGCTTTGTTGCACCTTCCATTAACCCACTGCATGAGGATCCCACCCAGAAAAGCTGGAGGAGTTCTCTTCACAAAAGGCTAAACATATTAATACTAAATGCCATATTGGTTTACACTTCGAACTGTTTGTTTGTTTTGTCCCCATAACCTAACCATTCCAAACCCTCATTAACAAGCATTAATTTTGACAGACTCATTTTCCACCAATAAAATTGAACTGGAAAAAACAAAAAACACAAACTTTCAGGGGAGAAAGCCCACCAGGCTGACTACCCAATATAAACCGAACAAAAAAAGGGGGGGAAAAATTTTTCCACTGAGTCCCGCGAAAAAGGAAAAAATATGGGCGGGAGAAAAACCTCGATTGTAATATGAAAACCGCCCTCTTTTAAGCGAACTACTCCCTCAATCATTCTAAGATCCAGTCCAACTGGATCCCCAACTGGCGTCACCTGTCCCTTCCAGGGATAGCTTTTCGTCCCACCCTGAGTCATTGCGTTCTTTAACCTATCGTACTAACCGTACTAGCCATTAACCCACTGCATGAGGATCCCACCCAGAAAAGCTGGAGGAGTTCTCTTCACAAAAGGCTAAACATATTAATACTAAATGCCCCTTAACTCACAAGTAAGCAGTAAGGAATCAAATACCATGAAAAAAACGGTCCCCAGCTGTCCCTAATAACTACTTAATAAAAGAATTCAGCTCCGCTTTTTCCATGCAAAAAATAACAAGTCGGACTCCGTCGCGACCTGCGCTTTGTCGATATACGACCAAACGGCCGTCGACGATGCAGACCACCCCCCCCAGAATTTAATGTCCCCTTCACTAATCCCTATCGCATACATTGCGGATGCGCCGCCCCGACGAAGAGAGTGATGGCCATACACACACCCTTTAGGCAATCCACTTGCTTCTCCAAAACTCAAAATGACTCTGGAGAAGCACTTCGCCACAAATCTCGCATCCAATGTAACTGGATCTCCAGGTAACCGCCAAAATGAAGCGAGAGGAGACGTCGCCATTTCTTGATCCTGTCCCCAGTTTTCTTTCCGCGCTTTCAAAAACTTTTCAAACGCCCCGAAAACCTCTGGGCACCCCGAACAAGGAAAAAGCCTCGACCGTCGCAACTCAAAAGCATTATGCGATTTGTAGCGCCGCTCAATAAAATGTATCGTGCACTCACCCGCATCCAGTTCCAGATCCTGCAGGCGAACCGCGAACGCCGTATCCGCCCGAGCGAAGAAAAGGAAATCGAATACCATCAATAAAAGATCTCTGACTTGGGGAAGGGTCAAGTCCTGCTCTCGCACCAGGGATAACCAAAAATGAACCGCCTTGGAAGGCACTGGCGAATGCTGCACTGGGATCTTCTCCGGTGATTGTTCCGCCAAATCCTTGCCCCATCCCGCGATAAACCTTTTGGTAACCTCGTCCGAAAGCTTCAAGGTCCCCAGCATATTCCACGAATGCATGGATTGAATCGCCGTCAGATACTGTCTCGCGGACCCAAGACTCACCCTCCCTTCCTCTTTCAAAAAGGTCAAGTACTCATAAATCTCCGGGGTTAATACAGGAAACGGGGGTTTCTCTTTGGTAGACTGCATAAAATGCCAAAATTTTCTAAACTTTGCAAAAATAGTGTCCCGTCCAGACGGCGCATTCGATGCGATAATCTTGCGAATCAAATCAGGCACCACATGAAGCCGTAAGGCCACAATCTCAGACGGCCATTGTATATCCACTTCTAGCAAACGCTCCCAATCAGAGATAGGACTTGGGCCAAATTTTTGGTCCGACTCCGGTCCGGTCCGGTTACGGTCGGGTTACGGTCACCGTACTACGGCCGTAACTCCGTACCGTAACCGGAGTAATATGTTGTTTTTACGGTACGGAACAGGTACGGTATAACTACGGTAGGCCCTAAATCACCGTGAAGTAGCGTGGTTCAGTGCTAAAGCGTTAGGCTGCAGTCAGTAGGGTCGCGGGTTCGAATCCCCCTGGGTTCCTTTGGAATCGCGGGACCCTGCGGGGGTCACTTTCTACGGTTTACGGTTGTTACGGCCGTTACGGTCGTTACGGTCCGGTACGGAGCGGTACGGAGTGGTACGGTGCTACGGTTACGGCCGTAAAAGTACGATTTTCTGACGAAAATTGTACTCCGGTTACGGTCCGGTTACGGTGGTTACGGTCCGGTTACGGTGACCGTAACCGTAAAGTCCTATCTCTGCTCCCAATCATACTGTTGCTGTCCAAACTCCTCGTCTAACACTGCGAGTCCGTAACCACGGATACCAGACATTTGCCGAGGCAGGGTTCCCAATGCTCCAAGGCGCGCGATACTGCCGTCAGCTCCTTCCAATTGATCGACTGTTGCTGATGTTCGGCCTGAAAAAAGCCGTGACACACTGCCCCCTGTGCTCGTCGCTCCCGCTCGTCGGTCTCTACCAAGCCCTTCAACAATGAGGCCCCCCAGCCGGTGAGGGAGGCGTCGGTTTCCAGCGTCCAATGGACCCTCCCGGGTTTCCACCGAGTTCCATTCCAGGCCGCGGGAACGTTTCGCCACCATTTCAACTCCCTCCTCGCGGCTGCAGATATGGGGACCCATGATTTCCAGGTTTTCTTCTGGCCAATCTGAGCGTATAAGTGACTCAGATAGAACCTGGCGGCGCTTAAAGCCGAGCTGGTGCTCTGACAAAGGCCACAGAACGATGCCACCAGTCGGACTGGGAGCTTCCAACGATGTCGACGCCCCCGATCGAGCAACAACCGTGCCAACCCCTGGATCCGACACAACCTTATAACCAGAGATAGGACTTGGGCCAAAATTCTGGTCCGGCTACGGTCCGGTCCGGTTACGGTCGAGTTACGGTTCCGTATTACGGCCGTAACTCCGTACCGTAACCGGAGTAATATGTTGTTTTTACGGTACGGAATAGGTACGGTATAGCTACGGTAGCCCCTAAATCATCGTGAAGTAGTGTGGTTCAGTGCTAAAGCGTTGGGCTGTAGTCTGTAAGGTCGTGGGTTCGAATCCCCCTGGGTTCCTTTGGGTTCTCGGGACCCTGCGGGGGTTACTATTTACGGTTTACGGTTGGTACGGTGGTTACGGTCGGTACGGTCCGGTACCGGAGCAGTACGGAGTGGTACGGTGGTCCGGTTCCGAGCACGAAAACCACTCCGGTCCGGACCGTAACTACCGTAACCGTAAGTGACCGGAGTGGGGTTACGGTACGGTTTACGGTACCGTAACCGGAAAGTCCTATCTCTGCTTATAACCGGTACTCGTAACAAACATTGATTGGTATCTATTTCTAATCCCAAATGAATCCTCCTCCTGGAGGGCGAAAAATCGCTCTTGACAGGGTGGACTAGCAGGCCTAACGCCTGAAAAAACTTCTGAATCCACCTGCCCCATCGAGCCAAAACCTTTTTCCCCTTGTATAATGCTAAGAAATCGTCTAAATACACCAAAAGTGTGACGGGAATATCGGCTTTCCAAATTTTTTTCAAAATACCCCCTGGCGGGCAAGCCACTTGCCGCGGGAAACGCAAAAAGGACGACACATCCTTCATCACCTTTGTCCAGACAAAGGGCGAAATACACAAACCAAAGGGTAATGCACAGCATTCGAATAGACGACCATTTACCATAATCGTCAGATATTTCCTCAGTTTGGGGTGGATGGGCACATGGAAGTACGCATGTTTCAAGTCCCATTGAATCATGTGGGCGGCTTCTGGAAAATGGCCAACCGCCGACTGCAGAGTCTCGAACCGGACCTTGGGAACCTGAATCCACTGGTTGATAGGTCGTAAATCCATGATGAGCCTGTAGTCGGGAGAATCGCGTTTCTTGATCAAGAAAGCCTTGGACACCCAGCGATTCGAACGGGCCGGGCGCAACACCCCGAGATCCAAATACTCTTGCAGAATCTTGTCCCATGCTTGACCAGTTGCCCCCTCCATCACTGAATTCCCCTCGTGGAAGGGGGGTGGTGGTCCTGAGATCCAATTCCAATCCACCCCCTGATGTAACCATTTCATTGTGCGCCGGGAAGCTCCCATACGTCTCCAAATCGTCAACCGCTTCCTCGGCTGATTGAAGAGAAAAGTCGTCTGATCGCGAACTGGCCATCCCGCTGGCGGCCTATACCCCATTCACTTCTTTGGGTGATTCTGATTCTGCGGCGGCTGCTGCTGCCATACTATGGATCTGATCGATCTTCCAAAACTAAGGTAATATTAGGTCACAGCAGTAATCCGACATCATAACTGCGTCCTAGAACCGATTTTAGCAATGATCGGTTTTTTTTTTTTTTTTTTTCATTTTTGGCTGATCGGTGATCGTGATCGTGATCGTCCGATCAAATGTTGATCGTGCTCTTGATCGTCCGATCACATGTTGATCGTGATCGTGATCGGTTCGCCGATCACCGATCTGATCGGTTGTTCCGATCACGATCCCGATCACGATCAAGCGCCGCGACCTGTCGGCACTTCATCGGCTGACCTTGATCGGTGTGATCGTGATCGGCCGATCGTGATCGGACCTGCATCCGATCATGATCGGTATTGATCATTTGATCGATGAATTGATCGGTCTCGCGAAAATGCCGACAAGTCACCACCCACAGGTGTTTCTGAGATGGAAGGATTCGAACCGGGTACCTAACGAATTAGAAGCATACTCACTAACGCTTGGACCACTCGGAGCCACGCTTTGTAGGTCATCCGTGTCATTATATACGTGATCTGTCAGTCCGACAAACTGAGGTATATAATGACACGGATGACCTAGTGACCGTGGCTCCGAGTGGTCCAAGCGTTAATGCGTCTGTCTCTAGTCTGTTAGGTCCCAGGTTCGAATCCCTGTACCCCAGAAACACCTGCGGGTGGTGATTTGTCGGCATTTGTGATGGACCGATCAATTGACCGATCATGATCCGATCTAATCGGCATCTCCGATCACGATCACGATCACGATCAAGCGCCTCGCCATGTCGGCGCTTGATCGGCCGATGTTGGACGGTGTGATCGTGATCGGCCGATCAAAGTTGGCCGATCAGATTGGTGATCGGCCGATCTCCATCGATGATCGGCCAAACTGATTTGATCGGCGATCGATCTGATCGGAAAAACCCGATCACGATTTAATCGGTCGGACCGATCAATCCACGACCGATTAGATCGTGATCGGATCCATAGTATGGCTGCTGCTGAGCCCCAGAATTCTCGCCCTGTCCTTGCTGCGCTCCTTTACGAGAACGACCTTTTTTCTGATCCCCCCGAGAGGGCGTAGTAGCGTGCTTAACCTGCGCCCGCTGCAACTGCTCTCGAAACGAGCCAAAATATTCGTGGGCCACTGGGGCGGAATATCCGCGGAACTGAGCTCCCTGTAATCGAATCTGGTTCTGCAGACCTGCTGCTGCACCCGGAACGTCTGGATCTTGAGAACCCCGAGTCTGTAACACCTGCCACTGGGCAACAGCTAAATCGAACGTGCGCACTTGCGCTGACACAATCGGATGGATATGTTCACGCAAAGCCTCTGGTACTCCAGGATGCGCCAAAAAACCAACCAAATTAGCTGTGGTCACAAACAGCGAATACAATACCGGAGCTGTATTCGCAATCTCCTGCCAGAAGCCTGAACGCTTTCCCAAAGTCGATTGTAGTTCCAGACCGTCCGCCGTTCGTCCAAAATCAAACCAAAGCCCCAAGGTCACTCCTGTCGAAGGAGCCTCGACCGGGTTATTCGCCGCGGGCAAAAGTGTAGTATCCGACAATTGTCGATACAGGGCCAAATCTTGTGGGATAGAAACTCCGTAATTTCGAGCTGCTGTGGTATACAACGGTAAAAGACGATCCATCCAGATGGATCAAAATGAAAACAACACAACCCTCTGGGTTGGGACGCCGCAAGCGACAGAAAAAACTATCAGTTCGAAGAACCAACACTTTCTTTGGAGATCCAAAGAAAGAAAAACCTCGATTGTAATATGAAAACCGCCCTCTTTTAAGCGAACTACTCCCTCAATCATTCTAAGATCCAGTCCAACTGGATCCCCAACTGGCGTCACCTGTCCCTTCCAGGGATAGCTTTTCGTCCCACCCTGAGTCATTGCGTTCTTTAACCTATCGTACTAACCGTACTAGCCAAAAATGTTCCACTCAGAAAGGCGGATGCTGCTCGCTTTCGTAAACACATTCATCGTGTGCATCCTTTTCTGCGGCGACAGCGCTGCGCATCAAGGTGTCTTTCAAGCGAAAAGCGTTTATCGATCCATTTTTACGAACCCTTTCTCAACCCGTCCATTTTCGGCCAAAAACGAAAAAGAACATACTGTTGCTTGCATAAGCGGGGAATACCAACCGCCATGCTCTCCATGCAGACAACACGAATGGCGGCGGGAGCCTGGTTCAGCAGGTGCGATTTTTGATCCATGTGAATCTTGGACGGGTGCGGGGCACGTTACCGCAGCGGAGCGTGACATGCAGGCGGTGGACAAGAAAGAACTTTCCACAGCTCAACTCACAGACCACCTCGAGAAAGCTTCTGCAAATCGTTTATCGCGGTACGACTGTCCATTGGACTTCATGGAATTTGAAATGTGTTTATATTGTTCTGGTTTGGAAATCAGTCAGACATGCAGACATATGTGTTCTTTTGTTGACGTAGGGAGGAGAAGGCGCCACTTCGGGGAGACATATCTCCCCGAAGAATATATATCCTTATGCTTGTTCTTTGAGACGGCTTGGAAGCCGGGAACACGGATGTGGTGGAGTGCTGATCGATAAGAAATGGGTTTTGACGGCGGCACATTGTGTCTCAGGGACCAGGTCACTGGGCATCCCAAATAGTATACATTGGTGGACTGGGGATCAAGGATGAAGCTGAGGTAATTGCCGACAGGATATCGGAAAATGTCAATGTTCAGTTTTAAGAGACAATGTACATCGATAAGAGGGAATTGAAAAGGATTGAGGGTGAATGGAGTGAAACTGTGGTTTGATATATCGTTTTTGTATGGTGCAGAAATGATGCTGAGTGTCTTGATTCATGAAATGAAATATTGAAGATGAGATTTCACTTTTTTTCCCCAGTTTCCCAGTTTTTTTCGGTTGCTGCTGACTGCTGAGTTTTTTCTGTTTCGGCAAGTGGAGATTCACTGCAGTTATCGTGGATGCCAAGAATTGCACGTCAAGAACCTACTTTGAACACCAACATATCAAACTCAATATGATTTTCCACAGCGGGTTTGTAGATGCTAACCCAGCCTAACCTATTGAACGTGCAGACAATTCGTGCCGTACGCGTGATTCCGCATGAGAGGTGGACCGGAAATACCGACGATGGTTATGACATTGCCCTGATTGAGCTGGAAAATGAATCCACTGGAAAACCACTGAGTAGTATGGTGGCAGCTGGTCATTCCATGGGACCAGGCCAGTTTATGGCTGCAATTGGGTGGGGAAGAACGTCTGCCAGTGGGTCATTGAGTGCCACTTTGCAGCTCGCCAGGGGTTTGGAGCTGGTTAGTGCTATCAACTGCCAGAGGCAGTGGACACAGCTCAAGAATGACATGAGGTGCGCTCATGCCCTGAACCAAGGAGTATGTCATGGTAATGGTTGGGTATTTTTTAATTTTTTTTCTCTTTTTTCCCTGACTTTGCTGGGATTTCACAGACTGCTAGGAAAAACAGTGCTTGTTTGTTTTTTGTTTCATTTACAACCCCAAACTGCACCTTCTTCATGCCCATAACCAATTCTTTGGATTCTAGCGCTAGCGAGGTATAAAGTAAAGTAAAAAAGGATGCAAGTTTGAGAATGTCTAAAACCTGATTCAGGTGATTCGGGAAGCCCTTTAGTTCTGCTTGATACAAGTGGAAACCCGCAATTCGACACGCTGGTGGGCATTGTGTCGTTTGGACTGAAGGATTGTGGAGAATCGTCTGCAGGCAAATACAAGCCTGGTGTGTACGCCAGTATCAGCTTTTTCCGTATCTGGATTGATGGAAAAATGGTAGGTCATTGGAAATAATTTTCGAGTGGTGTTGAAATAATTGAATGCAGACCAAGACAAAGCTTTAAATATCAAACTTTGACGACTGATTGTTTCTCAAATTTTGCAATACTGCAGACGGGGACGGCAACTCCAGCTGGAGTCCCTCCGACTACCTCTCCTGTGGAGCCACCTCCAAGCAAGGTAACAATAGCTCGTAATTACACTTTTTAATTTCCACTGTGGAAGGATAGGATACAGGGACCTCACTTTATTGTTCAGAAACCAGTGGGCCCCAGACGGGGATTTGAGACCCGATATTAATACATTTAAAGAAAGAAAGTGCTTGTTCCAGAAAGTGAAAATTCACAGTTCACTGTACAGTTGCTAGTTTTTTTACCAGTGTGTGGCTGTTCCACATACCAAGAATTTGTAGTCACCTTGCAATTGAATTCCCTAGCCAATTTCATATGTCCAATTTCACATAGTTGCTTTCCCAACTGCAACTGCTTCATTTGAAACTCCAAATGTTTATAGAATTTTGAAGTCATGCAGGCAACGGAAATTTTTCTCAACACTTGGTTTGTTCGCTTTTAAGATTCGCGTGTGCCCATGTTTGAGTTGGAATGCAACTGGTCCGCCATGATGGGGTTCAGTTCGATCATTTTTGTTTTCATTTTTTTTCCAACGCAGGGTCCGGTCGCAGATGCTTTCCTGACGGCTGCGACCGAAGGTGACCTCGCCACTGAGCAAACAAAGATTGCAAACGGCGTGAACATCGAAACAAAGGGAGAAACGGAAAAAACTGCCCTTTTGAATGCTGCGTTCAAGGGCCACGCCGAAGTGGTGTCGTTGCTGTTAGAGAGTGGAGCGGACATATCCGCCGCCGATAACCTTGGCTTTACAGCCGTGATTCTCGCGGCATACCAAGGCTTCGGCGAGGTGGTTAAGGTTTTGGCAGCTCAAGGGGCTGATTTGGAAGCTTGTCGTTCAGTTTCTTCCCCTTTAAACGAAAATTTTGGGTCTTTGTCTTTAGGTTGTTTTTTGGTTCCTTTTGGAGCTGTAGCTTTTTTTTTTCTGGACATAGTGGTATTGATGATCCACGCTGCGAGTCCAGACAGAACAAAGCAGCGCTTTTTGATAGTTTGTTCTTCAAAGGTTGCAGGGGTAAGGGGGGGGGGGTTATGTTGTATGCGCAGTTTCGAATTGCACTCAGGTGGCTGTTGTGAATTGGCTTTGTAAAATGAAGAAAACGCGGTGCGAATATTTGTATATTTGTATGTATGCATGCATGCTCTGGATGTGTGCCATGAAAAATGAGGCTCTTTATTATTGGTAGTGGTGGTGGTTTGTTTGTAATATGTGTGCGTGCACCTTGGTGTCTCTATTTGTTTTGGGTGTTTCTCCTTCTCACGTCCAAGGCACGGTTCGACAGAAACTCTAAGCCTGTTCAATCACGTGACATCGCTTGCTCAACAGAAACTCTAACAGAAACTACTCAGTCAAGCCTACCCCTTATTTAAAACCCTGTTTGCGCTCATTCTTCATCTCCGGGTCCTGTAACTTCAAGGAGACCAGAATCTGTTTGTGCGAGGAGCAATACCGTACATCCAATCAATCCCAATCCAATGCAAGCTTTGTACCACAATTGGTGGACGCAAAGACGCGTGTCCGTGTCGCGCGTGCGCTCACGCTGTTTCGACCGAGGGCCTACCTGCCACTCGACTCGAAGAGACCTTCTTTTTTACGGAGTTCGGCTTTGTGTGGCCGAAAAGAAGCTCCTGGCCCTCAAAAGCACCAACAATCCTTCATATTTTTTCCAGGTGGCCCAAACAATGATCACCAAAAAATGTAACATTTCTGGGGAATTCGAACTGTTGACAAAGGTGCAACAAGTGCTTTGGTCGAACGAATCGTACCTCAACATTTGTTTTGCAATCTGTGCTCAATGGGGCGTTCATTTTGCTATCAGGGCAGTAGCACGGAGCGATCTCAAGAGACAAACTCCCTGGCTTCCCCGCCTCTTCAGTGCGCTCCTGACACACCACTGTCGACAGACAATTGCCCGCCAGTCATTTCATCGATAGGGGATGGAAATGAGCGTGGTCAAGATGTCAGAAGCAACTCTGGAAAAGATGCATCCAGTTCAACGCAAGCTAGGGAAGACGAGCCACGTTCCCCAGGGGGGTGTCCTGACGATGCGTCCAGTGACGGGGATCAGTGCGAAAGTGATGAGAGCGTATCTGGTGTCACAAAAATTGTTGGCAGTGATTCCCAGAGATCTGAACGTGTTCGTCTCGAATCTAATTTTTAGATTCTGGAATAAACTTTTTTCTCTTCCTGAGGAACATCCATCTAAGGCTATTTTTAATAGTCTTTTGGATGAACATAGGTGTGGTTCGTCTTGGGTGGTCAGGGTTGAGTCTTTGGTGAAAGAGCACTTAATTTCTTTTTCTGGAAAGAGCATTATTGATATTAGGCTGTGGTCTTCTAATTTTAAGAATCATTTTTCGAGGTTGACTTTTTCGTCGGAGAAGTCCCATGTTCGATATTTTTTTAGTCAAATCAAACGGAATATTCGATTCTTGGATTGCCTTTCTGTCCTTTCGACAAGTTCTCTGCGAAAAATTTATTGTGCCTTTCGGGCGGGGGTTCATGGTCTTCAGGTAGATTCGGGTCGGTTACAACATCCTCTTGTGGTGCGGGAATTACGATTCTGCAGGGTATGTGGTTTTGGGGTAGTGGAGGATGAGTTCCATTTTCTTTATGTGTGTCCGGCATATAATTTTTTGCGTATTCGCTGGTCAGAGTTTTTCCGTTGTCGCAATCTTTTCTTTCTCTTCAATAGGGTTGATCAGATTAAGGTTGCACGTATGTTGAAGGATTTTTTCCTCTTACGGAGGGCTGTCTTGTGTATTCGGGAGAACAATGCTGCGGGTTCTTCTTAAACATGATGCTGCTCGAGTTCCGACTCGGGCTTCCTTGGGTTCGGCGGGCTATGACCTTTACTCGCCCCAGGATTATGTTATTCCAGCTTGGAATAACGGTCTGGTTGATATGGGTGTGGCGGTTGAAATCCCTCAAGGTTATTATGGTCGGTTGGAAATTCGTTCGGGTCTCTGTGCCAGGTTCAAGTTATTTCTGGGTGCTGGGGTTATTGACAGTGACTATAGGGGTTCTTTGATTGCGGTTCTTTTTAACTTCTCCTCTGAAGATTTTTACATTAAAGCGGGTGATAGGGTGGTTCAATTACTTTTGGAAAAAATTGTTACTCCTCAAGTAATTATTGCAGATTCTTTGTCCCTTACGGATCGTGGTTTGGGTAGTTTTGGGTCTACCGGCAGTTAGTGCCTGATGCTCTGTGTTTTTTGTTTTTTTTGTTTTTGTTTGTTTTTTGGTTCCAAACATTCGTCTGTTCACATTGGTGTACATTTTTCCGCAATAGAAGCTGGGTGGCTTCTTCGCGTGTAATTATGTTATGTTATGTTATGTTCGTCTCGAAATGACTTATCTGATGGACGGGGTTTCCCTTGAACTGCAACCCCAATGCGACCATAGCGATATGTCGCCGCCAATTCCGGGCGCTGAGAGACTATCGAGCGATGGAGAAATAGCAGTGCATCTTGATGTTGAAGAAAGACTTTCACTTGTTGTGACTCCTCAACGGCAACTCAATACTGGGGAGCAGGAAAGGGCGCTGAGCGAATTGAACATGGGCGAAGGAGCAAAGACGGTCCCAGGAACGAGTCAAACTACTTCTGAAATGAGGATGGAAGAAGATCGGACCCAGGTTGTTCCAGTCAATCCCGAAAATGATCGCGCAAACCTGGGAGAGACTGAAGGGGATTTTGGGACTCTAAGAACTAGAGATGAAACGTTGCTGCAAGATTCGCAAGTGTCTGGAGGCAAAATCAAGCAAGGGGGAAAAGCGATGATCGAAACAATTGCAACAGGGACAGAAGCAAAAGAATCTGTCTCAAAAGATTCAAAGCCAAATGATGGCTTGGGGAACGCGGAACGAGAGAAAACCCCTGATATCCAGGGATCATGCACCACAGAGACCTCCCAATCGTCGCAAGAGTGTGTAGTCCTTGAAATGCACCAGGAGGGGGATTCTGTGAAGGTGACCGTTGCGATCGCTCCAAGCGGGGTTGAGGATGGTTGTTCAGAGGCGAAGCTGGATGACGGCCAAAGGGTGGAAACCGGATCGACTGACCATCTCGACGAAAGTGTCAAGGTGTCGCTTTCCACCGACGGCGACTCATGTTCTCTGTCGCTCACGGTGAACACCCAAGCAAATTCCTCAAAGGATCCTCTGGAAGGGTTGCCGCCTGTTCATGGGGAGAGCACAGGGAATGCTGATGGCGATGGTGTGAGCGTGGCGCAACTCAAAGAGGAAGCAGAAATTCTTGAGGCGGAGATTGACAAAGAGAGACAAACGCTCCAGCAGGAGAAACAGAAGCTAGAAAAGCACCTCGGCGTTCTCATGAAGGTCATGGAAGAGCATGAGGAGGCCGAGAGCCGTGCATCAACACCTGGGAACTTGCAGCAACTGGAGGTACCTTCCCCTTACGAAAGTCCGTCTTTCACCACCTCCAGCAAAAGTCTTTTTTTCGAATCTCATAAAATGCTCTTCCATCGTTGATCAGGCGGAACGCTTGTCGTTGATGAAAGAGATTGAACAGGAGAAAGAATGCCTGGCAGCAATTGTTTCAACTCTTGCCAGCAGCATGATGTCACCAAGATTAGAGTCAAGTGTGCAGGAGGGGGCCAGGAGTGACATTACCAACACGGGGTCACCACTGCCTATGGACGAATCGATCGAGCAAGATGGAAAGCTCACGGTAGGAGGGGCGGATCGTTTCAGGCTGAGGAGAAAAGTCGAGGGAGGAGTGATAACAAGATCAGATGGGGCCAGAATTAACGCCACAATATTTCACATCGAGAAGGGGGGTCTTCTGCACCGTATCGCGACTGTCAAGCACAACGGTGAAGACTACTGTGTCGACGCCGGTCTGCTGGAATCTTTGGATGGAAGCATCCCACTGTCGAAAATCATCGGGGAGCACGGACACTTGGCAGGCAACGCGTTCTTCGACTTCATTGATCGAGGTGACGGAGATATAGAGGATGTGAACGGGGAGGATGTCGTTGGTGGTATCCTCGAAGCAATAGCAGGAGACGGCAAAGTCCAGGAAATGGCCATTGAGGGCGAAGACGACTGTTTGGACTTCGATTCTCTCAAACGTCTTTCTCCCGAGATGCCATTGGACGTTCTCTTTGCGAAGCATGGTCACCTGGCTGCTATGGAAGGACAAGGACAAATCTCAAAAGTTACCTTGATTGGCCGGCCTGTTATTTGGAGCTTTTACGGGAAGGTCAAGTACACTCTGGTGGAGATCCCAGAAAACGGGGAAACATATGTCACCTTACTGAGGAAAGCAGTCGTCAAGCATCAGGGCCAAAGCTACTTGGTCGATAAGGATACGTTCGAGTATATGATTCGTGGCGAATCCCTATCCCAGATTATCAAGAAGCACGGAGAGGTTGCGAGGGACGCATCGCCACAAGCCCCCGCTGGGTCTCCACCTGTCGAGGTTCGACATATCGAAGATGTGGCTGGCAATAGATTGAAGTATCAAGAAAATGGCAATGATAAGAGCGGGAAATATGTTGCGGTCATAGAACATGGCGGCCAAAGGTATGGCTTCGATTCGGCCAGGTACCGGTTTGAAAACGTGGTTGGGAGTATGCCAACAGCACAACTGGTGGCGAAATACTCCCGCGGTCCGGTGGTTCCGGCGACAAGGATCGTATCAAAACAGACCATACAAACACAGGATGGGCGTTCGGAGCATCCCCTCTCTGAGATCTTTTCTGAGCATGGCGACCTCTCTTCCAAAGGGCTGCTTGTTCAGGATGAAGGGGGTATCGATAGCAAAACGGCATTTACGACTGTTTCTCCGGCTGGGTCATCTGGGGAACGAGAAATGGCTGTTGTGAAGCACGCTAAAACATGCTACGTTCCGCTTCACATTAGGGAGCAATATCTCAAACAATTGACGACAATTGTGTCCAAGCACGGAATTTTCGTCCCCAATCCTGAGCAAGAAGTCAGATGGATGATGTGTGGAGATGGCCGGGACATTTGTTACAATGTGACGAAGATTGGTAGAATTCGGCGGCGGCAAGTCGCCACCGTTCCCTTCAATCGGAAACAATACGAACTGGGAACCTTCAAAAGCTTGTTGAGGCAGCAACCAGTGCTCTTCCTAATCGAGGAGCATGGAAAGCTTGTGCAAGAGATTTCCCCGCACCTCGATCCCACAAAACTTCGCTACCTTGTGGAGGAGTGCTTGGACGAGGATGGGGTGAATCGGGTAGAGAAGGTGGTGATCAGTACAGGAAAAGGTGATCACGAATCGGAGGTTGAGAAACTTGAGACGCTTGTTTCTCACATGTCCCTTGAGGAAACAGCATCGAAGCATGGTGCTGTGCGGGCCAAATCGCAGAAGAGCCTTCCCTTAAGAGATTTGACACTCAACACGACGAGGGAGGTCGACAAAGGCGAAAAAACTCTCAGATCGTCGTCCGGCCGCGACATCGTTGTGATCGTCAAGGAAAGGGTGTTTTTTGAGGAGGCATCTCAGGAAACTGAAAAAATAAAAAGAAGGATACGACTGGAATTTGAGAATAATTCGGGAGTGGAGTATGAAGTGCGGCTTGACGTCCTGGAGGGGAGGTTGGCGACTATGGACATTGATGACATTGCGAGGAAATTCGCTACCCTCCGAAAGATCCAACAATCACAGGAAGAAGGAGGAGATGTTCAGGAAGACCTCGAGCCAGTACTTGGGTCACAAACTGTGAAAGGAGTTTCCGTAAAGGAAATCACCTTTTGGTCAGACAAGAGTGCTGGGGGATTGGGTGGTGGTGAGGAAAAGCAAGTGGCGTCGGTGGGATTCGAACTTCGCGAGGTCGATTTGGACGTTTTCAAGCGCCTGGCTCCCAAGATATCTGTTCAGGCCTTTCTCAGTGCGATAGACGGACAGGAGGAGGAAGGAAGCTTCGGTGTTGATCTACAGGAATGTCAAGGTGAGAATAGGTTTTTCATGAAATGCTGAGTTGCATTTTTCTGGGGGCTGCGTTATGCAACGCTGTTTTCCATCCAGGGCTTTGATTTTTTTTTGTTCGGGGTAATCGAAACGCCTTTAGGGGAGAGAGTTGTTTTCATGGCGGGGGAGACGATCCTTGATGAAAACCATCGTTTGGGTCCAAGCGCCAAAAAGACGAGAAACGAGAACAGAAGACGGAAGAAGGTTTTGATCGAGGTGGAAGATGTAATATACGAGATTGAGCTGGGAAGTTGGGAGTTTGCGATCCAGACAATGCTCGCAGAAATAGTTGCGAAAGGTGGCACAGTGCGGCACCGCTCAGAAGGGGATGATCATGTCGAAGAGGTGGACGAGCTCGAGGAAGAAGAGGTGGCTTCGAAACGAACAGTTTATCGAGTTGAGGGTACGGGATCAAGGGAACTAAATGCGCTTTCTTTGTATATGCTGGGGAAAACGCACTCTAAAGTTTCACCCAATGCACTCGACAGATCTGTTGCTTCGGATTTTGTGACCTCTGTACCCTCTTTCAAGAAAATCTCTTCGTTCAAAGAGGAAGAGTGACGAATTCATTGTGTGCTCACTGCCTCCAGATGAACAAGGGAAACGTCAGGAAACCGTTGCCACCGTTCCCTTCAATGGAAAACAACACGAAATAGAACTGGAAACTTTCGAAAGCTTGATCAGGCAGCAACTCTTCCTAATCGAGGAGCATGGAAAGCTTGTGCAAGAGATTTCCCCGCACCTCGATCCCACAAAACTTCTCTACCTTGTGGAGGAGTGCTTGGACGAGGATGGGGTTAATCGGGTAGAGAAGGCGGTGATCAGTACAGGAAAAGGTGATCACGAATTGGAGCTTGAGAAACTTGATACCCTCGTTTCTCACACGCCCTTTGAGGAAACAGCATCGAAGCACGGTGCTGTGCGGGCCAAATCGCAAAGAGATTTGACTCTCAACACGACGAGGGAGGTCGACAAAGGCGAAAAAACTCTCAGATCGCCGTCCGGCCGCGACATCAATGTGATCGTCAAGGAAAGGGTGTTTGAGGAAGCATCTCAGGAAACTGGAGAAATAAAAAAAAGGATGCGGGGAAGACGACTGGAATTTGAGAACGTTTCGGGAGTGGAATATGAAGTGGGGCTTGACGTCCTGGAGGAGAGGTTGGTGACTATGGAAATGGATGACATTGCGAGGCAATTCGGCATCGCTACCCTCCGAAAGAGCCAACACTTACAGGAAGAAGAAGGAGATGTTCAGGAAGACGTCAAGCCAGTACTGGAGTCACAAACTGTGAAAGGAGTTTCCGGAAAGGAAATCGCTTTTTTGGCAGAGAAGAGCGCTGGGGGATTGGGTGGTGGTGAGGATAAGCAAGTGGCGTCGGTGGGATTCAAAGGTGCTCTTCGCGAGGTCGATTTGAATGTTTTCAACCGCTTGGAAGGGGATGATGGTATCGAAGATACCATCGAGAAATATGGAAAGCTTTGCGGCCGCACAGGACAACGCACCCTCGAAGTCGCTCCTGCCAAGCACCACTTCACCGCTGCAGGATCTTCTTTACTCAGCGCCGCCAAATCTGCCACTGTAATTTTCAAATCCAAAAAGAAGGCAAAAAAGGTGAAAATGTCAAGGTGCAAGTTTGCCTTGTACTTTCGAGTTTTCACAATACAACCCTTAGCATTAAAAATGTTGCGTACAGGCCAAAAAGGAAAAGCCACGCGGGAATGGTGCGAGGGTCTGTGACCTGATGGATGCTGGCATCGCCGGCAATAATCCTAAGAACAAAGACAGAAAGGGAAAAACGGTACCTGACGCTGCCATGAACGCTGTGATCGCAATCAAAATCAAAAAGGGAGAAAAACTCTCTCCCCCAAAGAAATCAGCGCCAGCAAAGGAGCCCAACTCTCTGATTTTCGCCTGCAAGAACAACATGGACTACGCGGCTGCATCGTTTGCCCCATCCGGGTTCCGAAAAAGTATTTCCAAGCGCCCTCCTTTCGTCGTCGGAGCCAAAAGAAATCCTGGGTTTTGTGGAAAAGCCGTGGACGATTCGTTTTGCTGGACTCGCGGAGCAAGCTGGAGGGTCTAGTGTTCACAAAGGAGGCGGCACTGGAGTTCTGGTGGTGGTGATATATTGATGTTGATGTTGTGTGGGTGGGACATTGGAGATTTTCTTCATGACTGATTACAGAATCAATTTCTGTTTTTGTTTTGTTTTCACAACTTTTTTGAAGAAACAACCACAAATATAAATCTTTATGATTGAAAATTATGTGCAAATGTCAGCCAGCCAAGAAAAAAGAACCACCACATCGTACACGTATGTTCTCCTTCCCATTGTTTCGTCAACCTTTTTTTTTTCCACCCTCCTTTCTTTCCGAGAGTCGATAATTCACTTGACCACTGTACAAACCTTTTCTTTCTTTCCTTTTCTCGTTTATGTTACCGTCTTTCCCCTCCCCCCACCCCCAACCACAAAAAAACCCAAAAGAAAACGGGAAAAAAAAAACTCATTTGCATTTATCAGCATTTTATCAGCATTTTTTCTTCAATTTTTTTTTCTGCTCCTTTTGGCTGATGTAGACACTCAAGACCCTTTCCAAAAACTCGAATATTTGTTTTCTATAAATGGAAAACAATTCGAGGGTCTCTGTCCAGAGGTGAAATAAAAAATAATTCGCCCACCCGGTCAACCCCCTTCCCTCCACAGAATGTGTTTTACTTTACAAGTATATCCATCGATGATTTCCTTTCTTCAGCAGTCCAGTTTGCCTGCCTTTCCAAACATGTTTGTCTGCTTGTTTGTCTGACCACACAACTCACCCAGTTTTTTTCTTTTTTCAACACAAACAATGAGTGAAAAAAAAAATGCCATTTCTTTTCCAGAAATAAAACAAGAAAAAAAAAAACAGCGCTCTCTCTCTCCCCTTCCGGCCCCAATTGCATCCTCTTGATGCAAAGTATGAAATTCTATTGGTCATTGCCTCAATGCGTCTTTTCCCCTTCTTTCTTTTTTTCTTTTTTTTTTCCAATCCCTCTGGGGTGAAAAAGGCCTACCACCAAAAAAGGCAAAAGCAAAAGATTTGAAAATGATTAAACTTCTTCCACCAAAAATCTGCCCCCTTCAGGATGGATGATTTTTCCCCCATCCCTGAATTCGAGTGCAAATTAATTCAAAACTGCTCCCCAATTTTCAAAGGCGGCGGCACTGCGTTCTAGACAGCCAGGAAGTATTTACGTGCTGGGAAAATAATCTGTGGAGATCTATGACCTTTAAAATTTACAAATTTGCTTATTTCTTCAGAAATCAACTATGAAAATCATGAAAGGAAATAGGAAACATCTCACTTTTAGTGTTTTATTCGACCACACCAATTCATTCATATGGGAAAATTCATGGGTTCTAGACAGAAACTAACTATGAAAACGGAAGGAAATATCTTACCTTCTCTTGAAACCAAAATGGGACAATCAATCAATCAATCAAAATTTCAATGACAAAAGAAGAGTTGCTCTCCTTGAGTAACAAACCAGCACGGGTTTTTACCGGTCAAGGCAAGAAAGAACGATAAGGAAAGGGCAACACTTCCATCCACGCGATACATCTATTCAAGGATTATATTGTCTTTGTCCGCAAACAAACATGTCCAGGGTGGGACTCAAACCCAAATCGAAAGGCCTCGCCACCACTACGGGACAGTCAAGACTCTAGTCCAACCAAAAATATTACAAGACATTCCAGGCCGGAGCCTATAGCATCGGGGGATCACGAAGAAAAACCCTTAGCTAGCAAGGTTCATGTCGCTATAATCAAACTATCCACTCCATTCGAAGCAAATCATCAACATTTATAGAAGCTAACTCAACCAAATACGTAAAAATACTCTAGTCCACTGAGCTCTCCGGACGGGGAGAAGTGAGCCACCGTATATTGAGTCCTGGTGGTGGGATGGTTGATTGGCACACGAAGAAGCACCTCCTTTATATGCCGCGCACCCAAACCACATTGTTTAAAAATCTACTGGTTAGGAGCAGTAACCTTTTCAAGTGCCTTTTTTCAAGTGCGCCCACTCTGATAATCATATAGCGGCAGCTTGCTTCAGAGATTTGCCATCCACCTGCATAGGAATCGACCAGCCATTAATTTCACGTCTGAGAGAAGGGGCTGCCTGGCTGGTCACCTTTGAATACTGACCCTACCCCATACAATGCTGCCACTGGCAGTCTTTCACTTTAATTATAGATCCCTTGATGGTGTTATTTCTGGATGCACAGGTTCTTTTCAATGAAGGGCATCGTTGTGTATAATTTATTCGAATCAGCACAGAGCGACGCTGCTGCCTTATTTGACTAGTGTTTTCCAATCACCCAGACAATGGCACACTACCATTCTTGCAGATTTTATGGTAAACAGGTTGGCAAAAAGAGATTGGCTGGAGGAACTTTGGACTCTGGAATGAAATGTAGCATCAAGAATTGATGTGGGACCAAAAAGGCAGGTCCTAACATCTTGCGCTCTCATGTTCAAATCTAATGCAGAGTGGAAAGAGGGGGATTCAGCATAAGGGGGTTTAGGGTGCACCTTACCTTGAACCCACAGGTAGTATCTGAGGTGTGACACCAGACATGTGTGTCACCAATTTC
Source organism: Bryopsis sp. KO-2023 (assembly GCA_030272585.1). NCBI lineage: Eukaryota > Viridiplantae > Chlorophyta > Ulvophyceae > Bryopsidales > Bryopsidaceae > Bryopsis > Bryopsis sp. KO-2023. Next base: position 1,936,377 of record BSYQ01000004.1, on the reverse strand, counting down.
TTTTTATGTAAGAAATTGGCTGGCATTCCACACATTTATGGATAAATCATTAGTCGCATTGATGTAGCTCTGACATCGCGGGACTCTGTCCTTTATTTTTGTAGCTGCTTCCATTTTGCTCGAGACGAAAGCAAGAATGCTCACACTTGAGACAGACAGAAACCTGCACTTCTTATTTGTTCCAGACAAAAGAGCAAACAAACAAATTGATTTTAACAACCCAAATCCCTCATCCAGATGGTTTCAACCGGACAGCGTATAAAAGAACTTTGCAAAGACTGCCAATCAAACATCTCAACCCAAATTAATTCGACACTGATATTTATCTTTGTGGAATTGCAATAAAGATTCGGATCAAAAACGTGGAATTTTCATCCAGCACACACTTTCTACTAGAAAGTCTTAGTAAGGTTTGCAGTTGAGGATTTTGCAAGAACACTTTGACTGCAAATTTTTGGTGATGAAAGAAAGAAGAACAACACCAACAGGTGCGGAGACGAAAGGGACGTCTTTTTTTGTTTTTCTGTTTGGCTTGGTTTTGAGGGTTGTTCTTTTTGTGGGAGGGGGGGTCGAACATAAAAGAAAATTTGCGAGATCTCATGACGTGAATTGTTTTTCTGGACCTTGAACACTGCAACTGCCAGTGTACACAGTGTGTGGAAAAATTAGTGTCTGCATATAGCCAATGGGTTCATTGGGTCCATTGGGGTTTACAGCCAACTTCTTCGCTCCATCAATAAGGCTGTGTGAGACGGACGGGTTTTATTTTCGCACCGAAATGCACGGAAATGCCTGGCCCATCAGTGTCCCCCACAAGTAGTCACATCACCAAAAAACATTCATCCCAACTATCAGATCGAACAAAACGACATGGAACTTCGTAAACAAAGCATGGCCCGCGGTGGGGAAAGCGGCATGACATGGATTGAAAAAAACAAAAACAAAAAAACGATCAACGGCCAAAAAAGTCCCTGTGACGACGCAGGAGGATGGCAAATATGGGTCCAAAAAGCTTGGATCAGCTGGTGGATGGTTTGAAGGAGGCGCGCGAGGAGTCGGATAAATTGATGTTGGAGGCAGCACAGGAGATTGACTCCTCCAAGGGGCGGATTAAAGAGTTGGAAGAGGAGGCACAACGGCAAAAACAGGCGCGATCAGCACTAAGGACATCTCTCTTTTATGCTAAACGTCATGCGAAAAAATTGGAGCAGTTGGTCGAAGGGGAAAGAAAAGCGCAGGCGGAACAGGAGAAGGTGTGGGCGGAAAAGCTAGAAACGGTGAAGGGAGAGGCAGCCGATTTGGCGAAACAATTGAGGGACGCGAAGCGACAGATCGCGCAAATCCAAGCGAACCATCAGGACTGGCTAGCGAGATCGCGGCGGCGTTTTACGAAACTGGAACAGGAACATAAGGCATGGAGGGAGGGTCAAACAAATACTCTGGGGGGACACGCGAAGCTGCAACAGATTCTCGGTAAACGGGGTTTTGAGCCGTCGGGTACCAGCGAGGTGATAAAAACAGAAAAACGAGCGCGTTCGAGTGGAGCAGATTCCTTCGGGGTTTTCCGACTCAGAAGATGAAAAAAGCTGGAAAAAAAAACTCGTCAAGGTTGGGAAATAGGCAGCCATTGACGTGTCTGTTGGAAGGGTTTTTGTGCTTGGGGGGCGTAGCACGGCGGGCAGGGGGGAAAGCAGTCGCAAAGCCTCGTTTCCACCTCAATGTAATCAATGAAGCACCATCCATGATGAAAGATTGTTTCAGGGATGAAGTTGAGTTTCAAAGTACCTTCCAGCACTGTATTTATCCCTTTTTTTGGCATTTGAAGTTGGAATACATAGTGAATTTCAAGGTGTATGATTCTCATGACATGCGAGACCTCTGTGCACTTTGAAAATCGATTTTTGTCTGTGCGACATATTTTCACATGATAACTACAGCTGCAACTTGTGGTGAACTCAAATGAATGGTTGCAAGTTTATTTGCAATGGTGTTGTGATTTTCGTTTTTCTGCAAGTGGTACAACTGTTGATTTTGGGTGGATAAGATTTGGAAATATATCCAGAAGAGAGAAAATGCTCAAGGCAACTGTGTACCAGTGTATTTTTTTGTGGCCCATTTTGGCCCCCCAAAAAATCAGAATAGCAAATTTTGGGGCCACAAAAGTGCCAAAACGTTTTATTACAAGATGATTTTGGGGCCACAAAAAGGCCACATTCACCTGAAGTTTGTAAGGCCTGGGCCACATCCAAGAAATCAATCGAGTTTCCACAAAAATCGAAACCAACAACTGTTATAAACCTCTCTCTGCTAGGAAAATAACCTCCCAGCGCCCTTCCTTGAAGTCCCTTTAACCCATCAAACCCCCACTCCTTGATGGGACCCTTGAGATGACAGGGATCACCTCAGGGCGAGACACCTGGGCTTGCTATGAGTCATCCTTTCAGCACACGTGCTATAATGATCTCATGGACCTTAAGCATATGACTAGAGCCATGTTAGTGCCCACGACTAACCCTTGAGCTCTAGTAGTGCATAGACATACTCGGCGTACACTTATAACAGTGCCCCCTCCCTGATATGAAGCCGCCCTCGGCTTTACTAGGGAATCAAATGCTGATTGGCATCAAGCAAAAGATAGCTGTCTTGTGACATTTGCACTTTCAGAGAAAGAAGATCATCATCATCCAGTGGCCTACTGTGATATGATGTCTCAAACCTTCGCTTTTGATCTTCTACGGATCGTGCGAGGTACTACAGTCGACTGTTCTTGCGATTGGTGAAATGCATCAACCAATTCCTTTGCATGCAAGACATTTTCTTCGGGTTCCCAAGAGTTATGTTCATGGCCATAACCAAGCCACTTCACAAGGTATTCTGTATGGCATTTCTTCCCTCTGCGTCGCTCTCTGCGATCAAGAATGCGCTCAACCTCCCACTCCAGATCTCCCTCGATCTCAACAGGTGGTGGTGGTTGTACAGTTCCTTTAGCCCAATATGGCTTTAACAGTGAAGCATGGAACACCGGATGTATGGGCAAAGTTGCAGGAAGCTTCAGCTTGAATGCAACCTCATTTATTTCACGCTCAATTGGGAAAGGTCCTACCCATTTTGGCGTTAATTTACGTGAACCTGGGTGCTTGAGTCGAAGATTTCTTGCATCTAACAATACAAGGTCTCCTACTTTGACTTGCACTGGTACACGATGGCGATCAGCTTGCGCTTTAAAGCGTTGCTGTGCGGCTTGAAGGCGTTTCTTTGCCTCAACAATCCCTTCCCGAATTTCATTTGTCATTTTCTGAACTTCTGGTACAGCCACTTGCTTCGGCCCTTTTCTAGGGATCTGAGCAGTCAATGCTGTCCATGGATCTCTTCCATAATTCAGAAAGAAGGGTGTTTCACCAGTTGCTTCGGATTTAGAGTTATTTATTGCAAACTCTACAACCGGTAACAAATCCGCCCAATTCTTTTGGGATGGCCCGACAAAGTGGCGGAGTGTATCCTCCATGACTTTGTTCATAGCTTCGGTTTGCCCATCTGTTTGTGGGTGATAAGCCGAAGACAAGGCCTGTGAGATTTCCCATGTATAGCACAACTCCCTGAAGAAGTGTGATACAAATCTCGGGTCTCTATCTGTGACCAACTTCTTTGGCATACCATGTGCTTTGAATACATGGTTCACAAAGAGTTTTGCTGCATCTACGGCTGAGCACTCTGTACTTGTTGCCGCCAAATGAACCATTTTGGTCAACATATCCACAAATACGAGGATTGCATCATGACCTTCTCCTTTGGATGGTGGGAGATTAGTGACAAAATCCATCGAAACATTTTCCCATTGTGCATTCGGGATAGGCAAGGGTTTCAGAGGGCCTTGTGGCTTTGTTCGCCTCCCTTTATGCCTTTGACATGAGTCACATCCTCGCACATAGGATTTGATTTGGTCCTCCATTTGAGGCCACCAGAAATGTTTCTTGATTTGCCGACTTGTCTTAGCCACTCCAAAGTGACCCGAATAGACAGTGCTATGGCAATCTTGGATTATTTCTTGTCTCAATGATCCATCATTTGGTACTGATATCACATTTCCATTCCACCAGATTCCATCTTGGTTCTTTAACATCTGGGCAGCTTCCAGAGTTTGATACCAAGGATCTTTGGTGTACCCTTCAACCAGCCTTGACTCCAACTGGGTATGATAACCCCGAGGCAGAGATGGGACCTCAGGATCCCGCGGTCTAGAAACCAAGCCACTCGATCTCACGGTCTCGCATAATACTCCAATTGAAGAAGGAGAAGACGGTATACGTGACAAGGGATCAGCCACATTTACTCGCCCTGGTCTATACTCCCATTCAAATTGGAAATCATGGAGCAATTCTAGCCAGCGGACCTGCCGTCGATTCAAGGTCGATCGGGAATGAAAGAATGTGTTTGGACTATGGTCGGTAATCACTCGGAATTTTCTGCCTTGCAAGTAGCATCTCCATAATTGAAGTGCATACACAGTAGCATACATTTCCTGATCACTCGTCGACCAATTGAGTTGTGGACCTTGCAGCTTTTTGCTTTCATAAGCTATTGGGTGTCCTTCTTGCAGGAGAACTGCTCCAATTGCCTTTGTAGAAGCATCAGTGATTACTTCGAAAGGTTTAGAGAAGTCCGGCAAAACCAAACACGGTGCTTCCGTGAGTGCCGTTTTCACCCCTTCAAAAGCTGTCTCACACTCATGAGTCCATTCCCATGTCTTCCTCTTTTTGAGAAGATCAGTCATTGGAGAAGCCAAGGCTGAATACCCCTGTACAAACTTGCGAAAGTAATTGGCGAGTCCGAGGAACGACCTTAAGTCATCCACCCCACTAGGACGAGGCCAATTCTTTACTTTAGCCGTTTTACTTGGGTCAACTGAGATACCATTGCGGCCCACCACGAAGCCTAAGTAGCGCAACTCAGTTTTGTTGAAGTCACATTTGGACTTCTTCAAGAACAATTTATGTTCTCGCAACCTTTGTAATACTTCTCGAAGATGTTTCAAATGTTCCTTTGGTGTCTTTGAAAAGACTAAAATATCATCCAAGTAGATCAAGACATATTTGCCAATCATACCATGGAAGACTGAGTTCATCAGTGTCTGAAACACTGCCGGTGCGTTTGATAATCCCATCGGGAGCACCCGGTACTCAAATAAACCAAAGGGTGTTTTGAAGGCTGTTTTGGGGATGTCATCTTCCTTGACTCTGACCTGCCAGTATCCGGCTCTCAGGTCAAGAGAAGTAAAACATCTCGAGCCTTGTAACTCATCCAAGAGATCGTCGATCCGTGGAATCGGGAACTGATTCCGGATAGTTACTTTATTAAGACCCCTGTAGTCTATGCACATCCTAAAGCCTCCATCCTTTTTCGGTACGAAAAGAACCGGAGCACCCCAAGGGCTAGAACTAGGTCTTATGAGCTTTTTGGCTAAGAGTTCGGACAACTGATCCTGAATCTCTTGCCGCTCTGCGGGGGAATACCGAAAAAGTGGCCGGTTTACAGGACGTGTACCTTCTTCTATAGGTATGTCCACTTCTACGGCTCTTTTCGGGGGATATTCCGCCAAACCAGTTACAAACAAATCATCAAATTCCTCCAAGAGAGATTCCATCTCCTTCTCAGGGACTTGATCTGATTCACCGGTTTCCTCCGCTACACTTACATGTGCGGGTACGTCCTGTACTTCACGAATTACCACCAGAAATGGTTGAAGAGAGGAATCCTTGAGTTTTCTCTTCACCTGTGGAATAGTGAGTAAGGAACCAACATTTTTGTGGGGAATGCTTTGTTCTCCACCAGTGGCCTTGGGCAAAAGACCCTGGCGTATCAAGATCCGTTGGTTTGCAGAATTCGTCACGGCACACTTCTTCTCAAAGAAGTCCAAGACTGCCTTGCGATTTCGCAACCACGTATCACCCAAAATGATATCAAATCTCTCCATAAGATCAATCACCAAACAATCCAGCTTCTCTCGAAAGCCTTGAATTTTCAGAGAGATCTTTGTTTCACCTAAGATATCAATATAACTCCCATTGGCCAATTCGGCTTGCGAACTTGTGGTTACCTTGAAGGAAATCCCATTTTGTTCACAAAATCTCTTGGAAAGGAATGCTAATCCCTTAGCTCCTGAGTCCAAAAGACAATGGGCAGGAATGCCACTAAGAGTTCCCTCAAAGTGCATTGACATCCTGTCTTGGGTAAGTAAATCTTGAGTATCCGTTGGTACCAAGGGGACAGGTGGGTCATAGTATACATTCACTGGCCAAGGAAGACCTGGAAGTCTTTTCCGGCGCTTTCCTTTCATAGCGGTGAACAAAACCATGCCCTTCTTGTATTGTGCAATTAGTCTCATAGAGGCCAAGGCCGGATGCGGCTCTTTATTCCACTGTGGAACCAGAATGCAACAAGAAGTATTGTGTGGAGACTTATTCTTTTCTCTCACATAGTGATCAATGTATTTGTGAAGCTCCTTGAATGGAGGATTCATCCATACATGCTCACCCGAAAGAGTAGTCTCAAAAAACCCCTCACCAATACAAAACTTTGCACACAAGGCATTGGTTTGGTCTGAGTTAGCACACCCGTCCAAGCTAAACGCTTGTCCCGTGAGTGACTCGAGACGCTGAAACTCTGCCTTGAGTATTGTTTTGTCTGATTGGATATTAGATCTTTCATTCACATCCTCTGGAGGGACAGAAGTTTGTGCTTCTTCCTGTTTCTCCTTTCTCTTTTGACCACGAGTCACGATAGGCGCTAAATGTGCACTATCCACTTCCATTGGGTCACAATTAGGATGAGAATTCAAATCTTGCCTCAGAAATTTCCAGTCATGGGGCTTGGACCTCTGAGAAACATGTGTAGCAACCTCTTTGGGTTTTCCACATTTATGTCCTCGTGTCCAAGTCTCTCCACAAAACCAGCACAATCCCAACTGTTTGCGAGCTTTCAACTCTGCTTTGATCAGTTGGCTGACTGATTTTCTTTTGGAAACTTGAGGTTTAGAGGAATGCTCAGTAGCATTTTTCCTCTCATCAAAAGAATCACTTTGCCCCGTGTTCTTTTGGGTGGATTTCTGCATTTTCTTGCAGTATCCCTCTACTTCAAGCCCGCAGCGAAGAAGTGAGTATAAGAGTTATTTTTAGACCAACACTTGTGTTGGGGGAAACCTCTGTGGATATTCCCTTTGTCCTTTAGACAAATCTGTAACCACCTCTTTGTGTGGATAACTCTTCTTTTCGTGGTGTTTTCTTGTAAACTGCTTTAATTTAAGGTTTTCTTTTGGACACAACAAGCACCTCTGTGGGTCTACTTGAAAAATATCCCAAAATTATCCAACCCTGACGAAAAATGTTAAGGACCTCTTGGGTCTCCTTAAAATAGACGAAGGACCTCTTGGGTCTCCTTCGCAACTCGAAAAACCACTCTGCAGAAAGTCTGAAGCAATACCCTAACTTTGACAGAGCATAACTTTCCGCACACAGCTCGGAATAAACCCCAACTGGTCTCAAACGAAGCGGTTTTTTCTTCTCTTACTTCTCGACACCTTATTTGCCCGATTCGGACGACAGACGCCGAAGTTATGGCCGTTTCCGTGACGGACTCTTCACCTGCTCCGAAACCAAACTGTTATAAACCTCTCTCTGCTAGGAAAATAACCTCCCAGCGCCCTTCCTTGAAGTCCCTTTAACCCATCAAACCCCCACTCCTTGATGGGACCCTTGAGATGACAGGGATCACCTCAGGGCGAGACACCTGGGCTTGCTATGAGTCATCCTTTCAGCACACGTGCTATAATGATCTCATGGACCTTAAGCATATGACTAGAGCCATGTTAGTGCCCACGACTAACCCTTGAGCTCTAGTAGTGCATAGACATACTCGGCGTACACTTATAACAACAACATTAAGTAAATGCTATATAAACACCAAGCCTTGTAACTTCTGTTTTTGAAGTTGGGGCCACATTCTATTTTTTTCGGACAAATTGAGGCCACAAAAGGGCCACAACTAGATGAAATGGCCAAATTCAGGGCCACTTTGGGGAGTGAGATCGAAAAAAATACAGTGTTGTGTACATGATGTGTCGGGATAGATGTTATTGATCATTAGGTTGGGCTGATTAGTGGTGTTCTGATCTGGTGGACTTTGGTGGATTTATTAGGAGGTATCCGGATTTTCTTGGAGACCATACTCAAGTGAAGCATGGCATGTACCCAATGTTTTGAATTGTAAGCCTGTTATCTCCGATCTTGATACCTCGCCAGTTTGTGCTCGGGTCGTTAGCAACCATATTGTGCCGTATTCTTGTCTTTGATGTATGATTTATGTTTGTTTGTTTGTTGGATGTACGATTGGTGCCGGCGTGGTTCGGTCAAGATGCAGCCAATTTTGGCTGTGAACCCAGTGGGCTCAGTATGCAAACATAAAGTTGTGGCCTCTCCCTAACAATTCAATTACATTACATTATAGAAAAAAGAGGCCAACACCCCCCCATAATGGAATATTAATACCCTCCGGAGGGGTACAGAAAGCTCGAGATAAGTTCCAGAGGCATCTTTTCGGGGTGCTTATCAGGGTGTTGGACTCCATGGCCACCTTCTCCTTTAAAAACAACCAGAGTACGAAAAAAAAAACACAGAAAAAAAAATCTCCACCATTTTATTTTGCTTCTATACAGCACTGGAAATCTTGAATTGAAGAAAAATGTAAGTTGTTTTCGAGCCTCATGTCAAAAACTAGGAGCAACATTTGGAAAGTGAGCACCAAAAAGAAAGAAAAAGCGAAAAGGGGGGTTGGATTAAGAGACTATTTCCCACTGGGGCAAATTTTATTCGAGTCGGAAAACTGGAAACCACCTGTCAAAAGGGAAGACAACATCCAGTTTCTAAAGAACACCCAAAGAACAAGTGTGTGAACAAACAAACCTTGCGTTATATTCGAAAAGAATTTTTTGTTTCACCTGCCTGCTCTTTGCAGGAGGTGAAAAAAAAATCAATTACAAATTCTGATCGTTTTTGGTCCCTACAAAAAAATTCGTCTGGTTTGCACTTGAGAGCCTACAAGCAACCTTCTCTACCAATTCCAAACAAATTAAACAATTCCTCTCCCCGCATATTTGCGACCTCCCAAAAGGTTTTGCACACCCTCTCCACACAACCAATTCTTCTGGCGTTCATTCCTTATCTTTTCTGGCATCTAAGTTATGCCCTTCTCAAGATAAAATACATTCTAGTAGTTTCCCATGCAGAAGCAGACATTCCTCTGCCTGTCTTCAAACGACCTCATGGTGTTTTCCCCGGCATTGAAATCTGATTTCTTGATCCAGGGGCCAGCAGAGCACCCTTTCCTGTTGCAATTGCACAGGGTTCTCTTGAATCCCCTGTCGCAGCACATTTCCATGCCAGGTCCAGTGCAAGCCTTGATCTGAGCAATCCCTGCACAGGCATCGCCATAGGCGAAGCTGTCGCCCTCCGTGGTAGACTCCGCCTCACCACTGCACTGGCTGGATGCAATCAATTCTCCATCTGTGGTGCAGGAAGGCCAAACGTCAGACTAGCCTCGACAAGGTTGGAGGTGTAGTGAGTTTTTTGTTAATGAGAATCAATGTCAGGAGGCAAAGCAAGCAGAACTCACCAGCAGAGCAGGCCTCGGCAGTTGCTTGAGCAAAGGCTCTGGCAATTCCAATCTGGATGGCGGAGGCATAGGAAGTCTCAAAGTCCTCCACAGTGCCACCAGTGGTACAGGCATCGGCCTGGGCCTTGGCAGCAGCCTCGGCAATCACACTGGACAGAGCTCGGATGTCGGCAAAGCAGAATCCCTCAGCATTCCCAGACCCGGCTTCAGCAGAGGCCTGAGCCACCGCCTCGGCAAAGGCAATAGCCCAAGCTTGACCATCGGCGATGGACCATCCGCAAGCAAAACCCATTCCCTCACAGGTGACCTTGACAGAGGCATTGGCCCACACCTTGGCAATCGCTTTGGCAACAGCTGTGGCAGCTGCCTCTGCCTTTCCACTGTCGCAGGTGCCATCTTCGCTCCACCACTCATCAAAGGCCTCCATGAACTCACTGGAGGACTCCGTCACAGCCTGATGGAACGCAACAACCAAGGCTCAATTTCCATGGAGTGAATTGTGATTAGGAAACATCCAGAAAGCACGGAAATCATCGAGGAAAAAAGTCTGGACATCGAAAGTGAAGAGAAACTGTACCCTGCAGTCAGCGCTTGCAGTTCCGCTGCAGGAGCCAGCGGTGACAAGAATCTCGAGGGCTGCGAATGCTGAGCAGGTGGTGTCAACAGCTCCAGGGCAAGTGATGGTGGCCCTATCCCCCAGAACTTGACCCTCCTTCAGAGAAGTTGCCTCCTCCTCAAGGTTGGAATCAGTGCTCTCGGGAGTGATTTCTGGGACAGTTTCAGGGATCTCCGGTTCAGCTGGTGTTTCCTCAAGCTGGCTCTCGGCTGGCTGTGATTCGATGATCTGAGGCTCAGCTGGGGTTTCAGTTACTTCAACGGGGGCAGGGATGACTTCTGGTTTGATGGGGGCCTCTGGTTCTGTTTCCTCCTCTGTGGTGGATTCCTCATCGACTCCGTCATCTACAAACGAACACAAGATGTGTTGAGTACAGAATCGTCTGAATTTCCAGGGGAGGCCGCCGTCAGACCAATCGATCTCCACTCACCAGCAGTGTCCAGACAGAAGCACAAATCACCGGCCCTGTTGGCGAAGGATTTTTTAGCATCGCCAGCACCGGTTTTCTTGAACCAAGGGCCGTTGCAACCTCGGCAAGTGCACAGAGACCTCCTGAAATCCGAGTGGCAACACTTGTCCTTCACGATCCCAGTGCAGGCCTGGAGCTGCTGAATCCCTCCGCACACGTCACCGCTCTTGGCCACAGCGCCTTCGGTGGACGAGTCGGCCTCGCCAAAGCACTCGCTGGATGCAGCAACCTCGCCATCGACTGTCAACACAAACGGCGTATGAGAGATGATATGTGTTCGTGTGAACTGGCATGGAAAACACTGGATTTCCATTTTCGATGCATCTGGCAACTCGGCTCACCATCGCAAGCGCTGGCCGTGGCTCTGGCGAAAGCAGTGGCGATTCCCTTCTGAACTGCCTGGACGTAGGAGTTCTCGAAGTCTTCGGAGGCTCCACCGGTGGTGCAGGTGTCGGCCTGGGCGCGGGCCGCGGCTTCGGCAAACACACCGGCGACGGCTCGGACGTCAGCGAAGCAGAAACCGTTGGCGTCGGTGCTGGCCCCTGCCTCGGCAGCAGCTTGAGCGATCGCTTCGGCGAAAGCCAGTGCGAAGGCGTTTCCGTTGGAGATGGACCAGCCACAAGCGAAGCCCAACCCATCGCAGTCGACCTTCACTGCAGCGTTGGACCACACCTTCGCCACAGCGGTCGCGATGGACGTCACAGCAGTCTCGGCTTTGCCGGAATCGCAGACTCCCTCTTCGCCCCACCACTCCTCGAAGGCCTCCTTGAATACGCTGGTGGACTCAGAGACAGCCTGCAGACACGGGAATAATATCTCGGTTTGTCAAGAACTCAGTGATCGAATATCAGCAGCAGAATGCACTATTATTGAGAGTGATATCTTGGCTCACCCTGCAATCTGCGCTGGCCGTTCCGACGCACTTCCCGGCAGTGACCAATATTTCGAGCGTGCTGAAAGCCGAGCAGCTCGAATCCGCTGCCCCAGGACACTCGGTCGCAGCATTCGCGAAGAAGCCCTGGTGCAGCACCACCAGAAGGGCAACAGCCCAAAAGCTAGCCTTCATCTTAAATGAAATATTTCCCTTTCGTGCAGACACGCTGCTCCCAAAAAATTTAGATGACTGATAGAGAAAGGTCGGCGCGTCGAACAGCCAAGCGTCGAACAACCAGCCTTTCGTTTGTAATGCAGCAGCTCTGGAAAAATAGCAGTTGGTAAAGCAACGAATAAGCAGCAGTTAATTTGATGGGTTTGTTGCGGAAGAGGCGCGTTTTATATCGTATGGGACGGCCATCCTCTTCGCTGCTTTCTTTTCTTCATTGCCCGAAGTTCGGTGAAGTTCTGCCAGACGTCCAACACCATCGCAATCGTTGTTGCGCGGTGCAGCACCTGAGAACGACGGTGTGTGCAGCACAATTCAGTGTGACATCGCAGGGGATGATCATCTCTGGATCAACGCGACCGCGTCCTCGTGATTACAAATGTCTGGGTTTCACGGCACCCAGAATCTGGCGCAAAAATCACATCAAATCACGATTACACACGAAGAAGCCAGCCGGTGCAAAAATCGCACAAGACGAGAAAATGAGAACGGCACTTGGCAGAAATCCATCCCCTCCAACCTCATGAAATGCCAGTTTGCTCAACAGAACTGAGAAACGTTCGATGTTAGCTCTTTGGTGTTCATCCACTTGGGACAACTGGCGCTTGTGATGGCTTCTCTCTGAGAAATTCCATCTCATGCTATTTCCATTGCAGAGACTCCTCCCTCAAGTGAGAAGCTCATCAAAAAGCTCAAAATGCAATAAGAGGTCAGGAAGTAGAGACAGAAGATCGTTGCGGCTGAGGAAAATGGGCCTTCAGACAATAATGTGAGTTGTACTGGTGGAGAAGCACAAGTCACCGGCTGCCTGGTCTTTAGCGGGGCAATGGAAGTGCCACTTGAGAGGCACATATTCAGTTCGCACAATTTTTTGGCAGGTTCCTGCACTACCATAGTAAGACTATGCATGTAAAGTTTCAGATGCATGCAGACAACCTGTTGCTGCTTTGCAACTGTTGGACACCCAAATTACTGTTGTTGTTGTTGGCAGACACGAACTCACCGATGCAGAGCACGTTTCTCACGTAAACTAATCGTATTGTTTGGTGCCCTGGTGTCCTTCTGGCACAAACAATACCACCAGCTCCTTCACCACCAGCTCAGTCACATTTTCTTCACTTGGTAAGACCCTTCCACATTTTTGATCTCTTGTCCAGGTTTTCCATGTTGATGGACAGTTTGTCATATTGATGACCGATTTTGCTTTACTTTCTTCACGGCGACCCAGAGATAAGGAAAACAAACAAATACTAGTAGTTCACACTCAAGGTGGATTAGTCTGACCAGCAAACCAGTGCCTTTCTCGTTTCAAGCGACATCCTCATGCTATTGTTGCCCGTTCTTCGTCCCAAACAGATTGATGGACGGTCGGCCCCCTCCTGAGCCAACCTGTCACTGGCAGGCGGCCATCCCCCATCACCATGTGAAACGGCGGTGTTGCATAAGTGGGAGGCAGAAATTCTTTTCTGATTAGTCGACATGCAGCCACAAGGGAGGCAACAATACTGATTCCTTGGAATCAATTCGAATCTTGAAATCAAACTCTCTTGTAACAGGGGAGTGGCGATTCTCCTCCACAATGTACCGTAAATGGGGTAATGTTGGCGTTGGACTGATTTTTGCGAGCAGAAAAAATCGCAAAAATTAGTGTCGCAAGAATTGAAGCACCGCAATTAATAAGCGCGCGCAGACATCCCACCAACGCAAACAAAGACCAACGCAAACAAAGGCCAAAGCAAACAGAGTGAAGCTACCGGTACCTCCCCACAATAATCCATCACTTTGATTTCACACCCTTGGATCAGTGACAGCCATCCTGAACAACGGCTATGTACATGCTGTCCGAAGGCGTCGCGAACATGGCTCAGGAGCTAAGAAAGGTTGCGAAGGGCAGCGACTGGTTGGGGAGGGGTCGATTGGAGCCGCATGGGCTACGCAAAGGGTGTTGACTCGTATCGTTCAGGGGGAAATGAGCTAGGAAGAGACATGCACTTGGTTCGTGTGTTGCGCAGCTTTTCTTTTGCGGAGCTTTTTTTTTTTGCGCAGGCTAATGTTTGCGTTGCACTAATTTTTGCGACCTGATTGAATCGCAAAAATTAGAGTCGCAAAAATAAAACACGCGAAAGTTCATGCGCGCAAACATTACCCCATTTACGGTATTTCGATATATATATATATATATATATTTTTACAAATCAACTTTGTCGAAGATAAAACAAACCACTGCCTTCACCCCGCTGCTGTTCAATTTTGATAATGAAAGAAAAAACACCCAAAGATTGTTGCGAGTCTAAGGAAACTCCGCAACTATGAGGATATCATACCGTGGCTACGTTTGTTATTTTCCGGCATTGTGTGGGGTGATTGCCTCTTTTTCGCCTCAATGTAATTTTTGGTTGACTGCTTCGAACCCTCATTAGGAAAAAAAAGGAGCTGAGAATTCTTTTGTTAACATGGGAACCTTCCCCCCCAAAAAAGAGAAAAAAAGATTGAAGTGGAGACTGGAGAAAATAGAATTGAAGTGGAGCTTCGTGAAGATATAAAAAAGAAACTTTTCGGAAAGTTGATTTGATTATTTCAATTAAGATGGGATTGGGTTTCAAAGGACAAGGATTTGGGTTTTTTTTTCAGTGCGTAAGAACCCTCTGTTTTTTATTCCCTCCCAAACCTAGAAAAGAAAGTGTCAGGTGGATTGCCATCAGCCTCTGTTTGAATGAGGTCGGCGGTGATTGACTGGGTAGCTCCACTGGTTTGGGGGGGAATCGGAGGGGGAACGCAAAAGGTTGGGACCTGCTTCGAATACGTTTTCTACTCAACAAAACCCGATCCATAGTGTAATTTGGCAGGGCCAACACCCCAAAACAAGCAATTGAGATGACCCTGTTGATCTTCACCCTTTTTTTGTGTGATCCCAAATTTGAAACGAGAAAGCCGATGCTTTCTTTAAAGCAGAACATTTTCTGCAGATGACAAATGCCTGGAGGAACAGAAAAACTTCTTTGCAATCTTTTTATTGGCCCGTAAAATTCAACATGACGGTCTGCATGCATTGCCTTTGCTCCTTGCTGGTTTGGCTGAACATGAGTGGTCTAAATTGTCAGCCTGTCTTCCACCCCCAGCAGTGATTTTATGAACAAAGGGAGCCCTTGCAGCGATGTGAAAAAAATGAGTTCATGGCCTGGGCATGTTTGAATCACCACATATGCTCAACACTTGGAACTCAGGAAGTCGACAAGTAGATTCACATGCATCCATAGCGAAAGCATTATCGATGTGTTTTGTGTTGTGAAGTTATTTCAATAACATACCAATATACACCCCAAATCTAACCTTCCATCAAATTCTAATCAACTCCAGATATTATACAAACCACAAATACAAGTATAGAAAATATCACAGCACCCATCATCTTTCGAAAAACTCACGTAATGATGCAACAGGTCTGAAAGAAAACCACGTTTCTCTTTTTTACTACCATAAAATACAAGTGTCTAGTGCAGCTTGAAATAATTAAAAAACAAAACGCCCAAAACCTGATAAAACAATTACTCCTGAAACAACGCAGCTTCTTTCCCCCTTCCCATCAAAATCGATATGAATTCATGCAATGATCAATCAAGAACAAAGCGAAAAGCTGGCACTGCCCTCAAGAATTAAAAAAGAAATATCTGTAAAGGTATTTGAAACTTTTCTTTGGTGTTGGATCGCCACCCCTAACAATCGTTATTGAGAAATCAATCGTAGCAACAATCGGCGCTAATATCGACACAATGCCATGAGGCATGCCATCCCTGCCTTGGATTCCAAATCATGCAGCCCTTGTAGATCTAGGAACGCGTTTGTGTAGCGCTCTGCCAACACCAGGCAAGCTCCAGCAGCCGCTATGGACCCTTCCACAAAATCAAAATCAAAAATCATGAGTCAATCAAAAAGAGAAAGAAAAAAGAAAAAGAGGGGTTATGAATCAAAGCCACAGTATAGCCTAGCATGGTATAGCATGATTCGATGCGTACTTTCCTAACCAAATATTTTCACACGGGTTGACTCGATCTTTTTTTTTTTTTTTCTGAGGAACTCGGGTCTTGAACAAAAGCAAATCCAAAACTCGTAGCCCACAATATTTTTTCCACCTGCCCTGCTCCCCATTTTTTTTTTTTGCCCCACATCGACAGAAAAGGCGAAGGGGATTATAAAATATCATGGAAATTCAACGCAAACCTCCCTCACCTTGAGAGCACCTCGCCAAGTCCAGCAACTGAAAAGTTTCCATTTCTAAGCTAACTGCATCAGGATACTCCTCCACCACATGTTCAATCAAGCTTTCGTTCTTGTCATGGAACGCCACCCCAACCCTCCCCTGCAAATGCGAAACTGTGTCAAAAAAAAACCCATCTATCGTTTTCTGAAATTTTTGAGCGATGGATGTCCCCGGCAGAATTCTTGACATTAAAAAGCACTGCAAGACTGTGGCAAAGAGGAAGTTCATTGGAAAGCTCTTCCCTCCCCAAAACAGTAGTTATTCATGCACCGAGGAAATAAATTGCTGGGTTTTCCTCACATACGCAGAAACAGAAGGAGCGATGCCATCAGGGCAATAAAAGTATGGCTCAGAAATAAACCTCATAAAAGTGGGTGGTCAATTTCCAAGTTGGAGTTTTGATTCAAGGCAGTATGAACTCCATCAGTTTTAAAACAGCTTATCATTTGTTCAACGGCCCCAAGTGAAGTTTTCAAAACTTCCTTTTCGTATCAATCTTTACGATATGAATAATAATATAGAAAGCCTCCATCCCATGTTTGGATGGGATGGAAATGAGAAACGGACCTGAGAGCTATAGAAGGAGTCGGCGGATGCGTTGAGACATTCCACCACGGCATCCTCTCCGAACTGCCTTTGCCCTTCCTCAATCAACAATTTGGTCAGCCGTTCATCAGGGAGTGCTGGATGGCATAGCGTGTAAGGCGGACAGGATCCATTAGAATTGGAAAAGGCATCTGGATTTCGCCTTCGAAAAACAGCACAAATATGATTTAACACCACAAGAAGTTCCGGGGACCTGCAGTCAAAGTGGCGGCCCATTTGAATCTTCACCCTCGATGCAATATATTTCAAAAAAAATAAAAATACTGAACATATATCTATACACACCCAAAAAAACACCTTCATTGATTATTTCATTTGGAGAGTGAGGGGCACTGCATGCTACCAGACTACATGCTCTGGCCGTCAAATATCATACTGACATATATGGGCAATTCAATAAGACTGTGCAGTTTTCATAGCAGCAATCATATGCTCGTAAAAACAACAACAAACCCCCCCCACTGTTATCAAGGGAAAGAATTGCTGAAAAGACGTGGACGTACCGTATGCAAATGGAGCCCTTCGATGCCACCGCTAAGTTTCCCAGTCTGGCAGGTGGTTGAATTCCCCCACACGATCCTAACCGTAGGATTGCCATCGGCCCCTCCACCACAGCTCGAGTTTCCCGGACGACGAAATCCATGTTGGGCATCCCCATCATCGTAGCAACAATACTCACAGGGGTGCCACGAAACATCCCTTAAAAAGAAAAAAAACAACCGCAGATTAAATCCATCAAATATATATAGATATATATATATGTATATTATGACTCATTCGCCAGTCTCCACGAGACAGAAAAAGGCAACCTCCAGGTCCAAGGAAGAAACAGAATAAAGAAAAACTCCCCCCAAAAAAATATTTCGCCTAAAACTCAACCGTACTGATCGATGAAAAAGCAAGTCGATGTATATTCGATTGATTTCCATCGAACCCACCAGTGAAGGTGACGAATCGACGTTTGCTCTCGTAGCAGAAAACCTCCTCATCGTTGTCTAGAGGTTCCAAAAATTCTGCAAGGGCGGCAGCCCGTTTGTGGCATCCCACCGTCAAGACTCTATTGGCCACCTCCCCTTTCTACTTCCAAGTGAAAAGGCCGATTTAAAACAAAGTGTTGAACAAGTAAAGATCATTTTGAATCCATCCAGGCAGTTAAATGTTGGATGCATGACTGTTCATTTCATGCTAAATTGGGATTGTATCCAGGCACCCACCCCCCAAACACACACAATACCCAAAATCGATGTCCATCTCTCATTCTTCCAGACAACCCGTGCCCCCCCCAAAAAAAAGAAAAAGATTTTCAACATCTGGGGTGTGGATCTTTGTGAAGAAAAATAAAATGCAACATGCATTTGATGCCACCAATCCACTCTACCAACCCCCAGTTTCTCAACACCATTGGACGATTTTACGGACTCCAGATTTAACACACACACACACCCAGCCTGGCAATCGGTTTGCCAGCCGTGACGCCTTCCTGTGACGTCTCTTGCCACCGACACTATCCGCAGTTCGTTCGACGCGCAAAATTCGTTCGTCGAGACACGATAGGGTTTACCTTAGTCCCGACATGATAGGTTCTTCCTTCCGCGTCGGTTGGAAAGTTCGCATCCCCAAACAGCTGCGGGCCCGCTTGCGACTTGACGCAATTCAACGGAAAACTGATAATCCCAACGAGACGGAGTCAGTTTTTCTTTTGGTTAAGAGCTCCACAGCACAGAGACAACACAGCCAAGAGGACACACTAAAATGTTCATGCTCTGACGACCGAGGCCAAATCTCACCGTGAAACGCTTGCTCTGTGTTCGGGATTTCTTGCCGTTGGTCGTGCCTTCTGGAACACGTGCACTCCCGTGAAGCTCGGGTGCGAACAACGCACTCGCATGTCGAACAGCGGGATAAAAAAAAACCAGAAACGAAGATTCTGTATGATTTTTGTGTCTGCTGCTCGACGTCTCGTCTAGAACTCACTCTTTGTGAAGCAATGTACGCACGCGGCGGGCCGAGCACAGGGTACCAGCAAGCCAAGAATTTTCCGACAAGAAAAACTGGGAATCAGACTTGCCGCATGCTTCGATGCGTTCGATATTGGTAGTTTTTAAGCCTTGGGTTTGCCTCTCTGCATCGTCTGTTGCATCGCTCTGGATTGGTGTTCAGTAGAGATCGATTCCTGAACATGCGTAACACCCTTCTCGCGTTGGGTAATTGAAGTGTGAGAGAGGGTCCGATGTCGTATCCAATTCATATTAGGGATGTTCAGCAATTCAACGATAGCACTATTTCGACGTTATTACTGAGCGAAATAGCGTGTTTTGCTATCGTTTTCGCCCACGACTCGCCCCAACGACGCTATTTCGATTAGTAATAACGTCGAAATAGTGCTATCGTTGAATTGCTGAACATCCCTATTGTTGAGTTTGCCCAATCTCTTCTAAATCTCCTCCACAACGAACCACCAAACGCTGTGTCTGTGTGAAAAAATCAAGATCTTATGGGGTTCGGTTGTGTATCAATTATCTCTCTTCCCAATATTGGAAAAAGAAAGATTACATGCTGGAGGTGTCAAAGACACTTGTAAAAACTACCTTTTAACAACGGTGCCTTCCATCTAAATCTGACAGACAAGCCTTCTTTCCACACATTTCTCTAGGACTTGAATATTCTACACTACTCGGGACATCGCAGAGAATTGAACCCCACCAACTAACTCTAAGATATATCAGTCTAATAGAAACAAAAAAGCTGAAGCGATCAATATGGATTGAATCTCCTGGCCCTTCTGATTTCTGTTATCCGGTCTTGATCTTCCTTGAAGCGTTGTCGAAGAGCAAGAACCCCTGATAAAAAAACAACAGAAAAAAAGCAAACAAACAAGTCATGAGTCCCCACAATTCGTTTTTGCGATGCCAAATGAGAAGTTTCATCGTCCTCTAGTGGAAATGGGGGAAGCTGTAGATCTGTACCAATGGAAAACGCTGGAAGTAGCTGTTACTCATTTCTGGTGTGGGGACCAGCTTCATTTCGCCAACTCAATTCACTCTGTCCACCTCCTACCCCCCCCCTCCCCTCCCCCCAAAAAAAATGTCGAAATGGAAATATTATACACATGTGTCCCAGCGTGTATGAAGATAAGCACTGTATTTTACCTTCAAGCCGCCTGTCCTTCTGCTGGAATCTATAGAGGTCTTCAAAAAATTTCGGCTGCAAAGCAGAACAGAAAAAAAGTCACGAGACGCCCTACACAGATCACCACATCATTCCCCACACAGATATGGCATCCAATTTCTCAAAGTTTTACAAAACACCATGGTGGGGGTATTCATGGGCACTCAGTCGACTAATCATTGACTACTCGACTTTGCATCAGAAACAAAGTAGATCCCTTTTTGTTTGGAAGTTTTATACACAACTTTTGGGAGTGGAGCGGGTGATGCACCTCATTCAATAAGGGCTTTCATTGATTTGTCTTATAAACGCTGGTCGAACATCATCGAGGCCAAGATTTTTCAGAGAAACACATATTGCCACCAATGATTACATACCTGTGACCTCTGCTTTCTCCTCTCTGCAGCAGCCAGAGAAACACCGCCAAAATTGTTCCCAGGATCGACTTGCGTTTTCTTGTGGCCCTGCAGATAGGATTTCCAAAACAAAAATTGAATTCGGAATCGATTTGAAAAACTGTGTTGAACGTCTTGTGGGAATTCCACGGCTTAATGAAAAAAAATTAAATTGTAACATCGGCATCTACATCTCCAGCAAGGGGGATGGAACAAAACCATAAATAAGAAACAAATTCTGAAGACACCGCATGACAGAGATTCAAAGGGAATTTGTAAATCTCTGACCAGGCACTCCCCCCCCCCAAAAAAAAAAAAGATAAACAACCTAATAAAAAAATCATTAAAAAAAACATAGTGAATATTACAAACAACTTTGTATTACTGACAAGAAAATGAGAGATCTTGACACAGCGAACGTGCACCACCCCAAATTGGACGCACCTTAGCTTCAACGGTAACCCATCCTCCCTCCTCCACACCACGAATTCTCTCCAGCCTTTTCCGCTCCTCTTCCTCTTCGAATTCCCGCATCCAAGAGTCCACCTGCAAATTCCAAATAACCACCCGCAGTTGAGACAAAGAGAAGAGGAAAAAAAAGGCGAAAAGCCAGGTGGGGTGTGCCCAGGAATGGGCTGTTTCTCTAGTTCATTGAAGGTGCAAAAAAGAATTTTAATGCCTTAATCATATATCTTTCGATGGGGGGGAGGAGGATGCGATTGGATGCATTTCAACATTAGCAAATGACTGGCTGTTGGAGTATAATCTCGGCTAAGGCTACTTATGCCAAAACCACGCCTTTTCCCACATCGATTTCGCCCACAGCCAGCAATTCTCAGAAAATTCTGTTTCTAACAATCGCAGACCTCAGGCTTTCTGAAAAAAAAAAAAGCTTCACAAACGACTTTTGGTTTTGAATACCAACAAGCTTCCCGCTGAATTTTTCTCTCAATTTTCAAATCGGTGCATGTCTTTTATAATGTAGATGCAATCACCTGGGTTTGCAAAACTTCAGGTTTTGGCCGCATAGCCTGATATTCTGCTAGCCATCCTGAATTTGAAAAAAGATATTCAATCCACCATGCTCGACTGAAAAATCAAGACTTTAAATCCAACCAGGGCCAAAAAAAATGCCATCAAATGGCCATATCAACCATCAATTTTTCATCTTGCATCAGGGACTGTTCATTCAAATATATAGATGTGAAAAAAAAAGGAAAAAAAAGAGACATTAAATGAAAGAAAAAAAATGAGAAATTAAATGGAAGAAAAAAAATGAGAAATCAAATGAAAGAAAAAAATGAGAAATCAAATGAAAAAAATATAAAAAAAGGATGGTCAAAAAAGCAGTCTGTGAAAATATATCCAACCGTAAAAGCAAATGTCTACGGCAAACCTTTGAGTCCATTTCCTTCAACATCATCGTCACACGGGAAATTGACGCTTCCCCCTGCTGTTGCAGTCTTCAACAACTTAGCCAAGCCAGACTGTTTGGTGAACATGATGATCGCCGAACTCTGTTATTAGGACTTGTCCAAAAAAACAAACAAAAACTCCCTCAGTCACAGTCTCTTTTCCCTTGAAAAAAAACTCTCCATCAAAACTTGCTGGTCAGTCACTGGGCGACAGCGATGACATCCTTTTCTCTTTGTCCAGAAACCAACCCTGCTTGGCAAAACTGCCCAAGATATATCGCTTCTTCACCTTTATGGAGGGGTGGAATGCTATCTGCTCCACTGATCCAAAGCTACCGAAAGCTTCCGTCAGTCGTGTTATGTCTGAAAGTCTGGCCGGAATTGCCACGACAAAGGCGGCCCTCGGCCTCTCTTCAGATTCCTGCAGGTGGGGTTTGACGTACACATATCTCAACGCGCTTCCCTCTCCATCCGTTCGAACACCCAACGGCAAAAACTGCTGCGACGCCATTTTTCCGTTTCGCCACCAGTTTGACAAGAATCGCCAATTGCCCAGGCCCATTTCTGCTTTTTGAAGAATGAGTCACGTGACGAAGCGACGTCGGTTGATTGACGGACTGATCGCCCGCAGGCCAAACAGCTAAATTCTGTTCGCGTTTGTTATCTGATCCACCTCCATCTCACACGAATTCGCTTTCGATACAACGACCATGTTTGCTTCCGCCTTCACGGGATCACCTCTTCTGGCAGGCTCCGCTGCTTGTCAGCGACCCAAGGTGAGTTCGGCCAAGAGGGGTGCCTCCGTTGTTCGTTTCTACAAGGCGGAGAACGCCGGATCTACCGATGGATCTGAAACGAAAGTGACGAAGGACGTGTTGGATCAAGCGGAGCAAGACCGTTTGGAGCAAACTGACGCTTTTGGGGAGTTGGTCGCGATAAACCAGAAGAAGCAGAAAGTCAACAAACCCCAAAAGGTGATTGAACGCTGTAGCAAGGTTCAAGGGCTGGCGAAAACTCTCACGGAACGATGCCGCACCGGAAATGGCTTCCTGTAGACGAACCAAATTTGGACGCGTGCCGATAGGATCGAAGGAACAATCGTAAAAGTGTTGGGTTTTGTTGCTCGCGCAGGCAGAAGATTTGAGTTTCAAACAGCGCCCCGTTCTTGAAGACTGCTTCCCTGGCAGCGAAAAGTTGTATCAGGAAGTTCAGCATGGCGACGAGACTCTGAGGGTATGGGTTTGCAACTCGCTTATCTTTTATTTGTCACCCGTTTCCTCTTCTTTTTTCTTTTCCCTCTCAGCCGTCACTCGTCATATAAACATAGACGCTGGCGTCAGTACTTGTAAGCACAGTTCTTTTGGATTCTGTCAGGTGCCCTTTCGCCGAGTGAACCTCACTGGTGGCAGCGGCCACTTCGACTTGTTCGACACGAGCGGGCCTCAGGTGGGTGGGTTGGTTGGTGTCTCCGCCGTGAGCGTGTCGCGCGTTGATCAATGGCACAAATATTCAAAGAAGTCGTTCAAAAAAGCCTGCATTCCCAGATTTGATCTCTTTGTTCTTCATTTTTTCATTTAAATGTCAATCGTCTCTGATGTATCTGGCCCCAAGGTGAGATCTTTGTTTTTATGTGTGTCATCTATATTTCACAAAAATGCAGGGTGTGGATGCTCGGGAAGGTCTGCCTGGGATCCGCAGCGGGTGGGTTGCCAAGCGTTCAGATGATGAGGTCTGCACTCAGATGCACTATGCGAGGAAAGGTGTCATCACGGAGGAGATGGCCTTCGTCGCTGCTCGTGAAAAGATGGACCCAGAGTTTGTTCGATCCGAGGTGATGCTTCAGCCGTGTGGAGGCTTGTGCAAATTTCGATCATGATGGTGGTTTTCTGTTTCTGTTTCTGTTTTTTTTTTTCTTTTTAATTTGGGGGGGGGAGGGAATTATTGGGAGCAATTCTTCCAGAATCGTCTTGGGCAGCAGTGAATTTGATGGGGTTCACTGCCTAGTCTGAGATCTGTTGCGCTTGCGATCTGTTGTGCCAAGGTTGCTAGAGGAAGGGCAATCATCCCAGCCAACAAAAACCACGTGGAACTCGAACCAACGATCATCGGTAGGTCTCCCCCGCGGAAACCTCCCGAAAAATCGCAGCCATGTGATCTCAATCAGTTGTTTTTTCTCTGTGCGAAGCACATGGGACCTCGATTTATTTTTGACACAGTTTGCTGAAGTAAATCCGAACACTAGGGGTGCTTGGCAGTGCCGTCTGTCTAAAGCTGAGATGATACCCTCATGACCGGATCACGTTAATGCGTGCGTCGGGAAGTGTTTCGGTGTTTTGTGTTCCACTCACTCGGCAGGTTTCGCTTGTGATCTGAGTAACTTCCGATCCTTACTGAATGCCCAGGAAGGAAATTTTTGACGAAGATCAACGCCAACATCGGTAACTCTGCCGTGTCCAGCTCGATCGAGGAGGTCAGTGGAGCCAATCAGATTTCTCACCGTTAATTTTCCCCATCCAATCGATCCCACTTTTTTTTTTGTACAAAATCGATGCTGTGGAGAATGAATGTTGGCTTTCGTCTTTATCGGGAACTTGAAGGTCCTGTATGTGCATGTGTTTGCATGTAAGGTAGTAGACCCCACCTTTTTCAGTGCAAGATCAATCTTTTGGAGAATAAATGATGGGTTTTGTCTGTATCGGGGGATTATGGAGGTCCTGCATGTGTCTGGATTTGATTGGCTTGGGCTGTGCCTTTAACCAGCGTATTTGGTGATGAGTACGCGCCCCAGTGGTTGATGGCTCTTCTGCTTTGTTGTGGAATAATTCAGGAAGTTGAGAAGCTGCAGTGGGCTACCATCTGGGGGGCCGACACCATGATGGACCTGTCGACTGGACACAACATCCACGAGACGAGGGAGTGGATCATGAGGAACTCCCCTGTCCCAGTAAGATTCTGATTTTATCCACACAGTCTGACTCAATATCTGACAGCTGGTGTGATCCATTATCAACACTCAGACACCAAGATAGATCTAAACTTCCCTCAGAAATCAGCCTCCTTTGAAAGAAAGTAGCACTTGCAGACAGCAGTCGTTTTTTCAAAAAATGTGTGTGAGATGGGGAATCAGGAATTTGTGCCACACAGGTGGGGACGGTGCCGATTTACCAATGCTTGGAGAAGGCTGGCGGTGTCGTCGAGAACATCACCTGGGAGCTTTTCAGAGAAACTCTCATGGAGCAGGCCGAGCAAGGTGTCGATTACTGGACCATTCATGCCGGCGTGCTGCTGCGATACATTCATCTCACCGCCGACAGGATCACCGGCATCGTCAGTCGTGGGGGCTCCATCCATGCGAAGCTGTGCTTGATGGATCACACCGAGAATTTTGCTTATGAGCACTGGGATGAGATTTTGGACATCTGCAAGGCTTATGACATCTCTCTGTCGATCGGCGATGGCTTGAGGCCTGGGTGCATCGCGGATGCGAATGATGCGGCACAATTCGCTGAGCTGAAAACCCAGGGTGAACTCACCAAGAGGGCATGGGAGAAGGATGTCCAGGTAAGAAGATGGAAACCCCTCTGTTTTTGATAATCTAGCTCCGAGTTTTGACCCAAAACCGATGTTTGTGATGCTTTGCTTTGTCATGTGCATATGACCGGTGCAAATTTGGTCGGAAACCCTCAGGTTTTGAAAATCTAATTTAGAGAACCAATCTTTTTGGCTCCTTGCTTGTCAATGTGTATTTGACCGGAGCAAATATGGTCGAAAGAATGCTGCATGACTTTGGCATTCACATGCAGGTGATGAATGAGGGACCTGGTCATGTACCTCTCAATAAGATTCCTGAAAACATGGAAAAGCAGTTGGATTGGTGCAACGAAGCTCCCTTCTACACTCTTGGACCTTTGGCTACCGAT
Source organism: Bryopsis sp. KO-2023 (assembly GCA_030272585.1). Lineage (NCBI taxonomy): Eukaryota > Viridiplantae > Chlorophyta > Ulvophyceae > Bryopsidales > Bryopsidaceae > Bryopsis > Bryopsis sp. KO-2023. The sequence goes on along the minus strand of BSYQ01000004.1, from coordinate 1,910,765 downwards.
ATCGCTCCGGCTTATGATCATATCACGTCTGCCATCGGTGCAGCAACAATCGGAGGTCTCGGGACGGCGCTGTTGTGCTATGTGACTCCTAAGGAGCATTTGGGGTTGCCCGATCGTGATGATGTGAAAGAGGGAGTGATTGCTTACAAGATCGCAGCGCATGCTTCCGATTTGGCCAAGGGGCACCCCTTCGCTCAAGATTGGGACAACGAGCTGTCGAAGGCTCGATTCGAGTTCAGATGGTGCGTTGGAAATTGAGAAGGAAATATTGAATAAATGAAGGTGTCGATATCTGATCTGCGATTATGCAGGGCTTTCAAGTAGCTCCAATAAATGTGTGGTTCGATGGTAATAGATTTCGTTCAGTTTGGCTGCATTTTGTGACTTGCAGTTTGTTGGGGGGGGGGGGTTCAAACAATTGTTTTTGTTCTTTACACATGTCGACTGGTCGTTGAAAGTGCCGGGTGCACTGTTAACATATCGCTTGTTATAAATGTTGTGGGAATGTCTGCTGAAAGCACCTTTCTTGGTTATGTCAGGTACGACCAGTTCCATTTGTCTTTGGACCCTGTGAGAGCCCGTCTCTACCATGACTCTACACTTCCCCAAGAACCTGCGAAAACTGCTCATTTCTGTTCGATGTGCGGTCCCAAGTTCTGCTCGATGAGCATCAGTCACGAGCTCCGTGAGTATGCCCAAGATCATGAACTGGACGAGGCCAAAGCTATGGAGCAAGGGATGAAAGAGATGTCCGATGTGTTCAAGTCGCAGGGGGCCGAAGTGTACATGGAGGAAGCGTGATGAGATATCGGAGGAATTGGAAATTTCAGAAAGAAAAATCTCAAAAAAAAAAAAAAAAAACGAGGGGAAACTAACGAGAGAGGAAAAAAATGGATGAATTCGTTTTGAATACGTCAGGTGTCTGTTTTGTTGGCATAGCTCTGCTGTCCTGGTTTTTTTGTTCAGGTTTATGATGAGGCAGGGGAGTTCGGCAATGTTGAGAGAGAATTACTTAGGAAACGAAAAAGAATGTTTTGACTGGATGAATCGAGATGCTGTTTTTTTTACATCTCATCATGAGGAGGATACAAGAAACAGATGGAGAATTTTGTCAGTGTGTCTTCGGATTTTTTTTTCCCTCAATGAATGCTTTTTTGTAATTCAGAATTGATATGATGGATCTTGCAAAAACTCCGAGAATATTATGGAAGGGGTTGAGGAATGTTCTTTTTTCTGGAAAGGCAGTACCTCCCATCCAAACAATGTTTGTCACCGTATCAAAAACCACTGTGCATATATATATATATATAATGTGGGGTGCCTTCACCAATTTTTTGTGAAGGCACCCCAAATCCTCTCCACCTCGGAAATCTCTGTTTACGGCTTGCGATTCGAAAGAAAGAAAAGAAGGAAAACCTGTAGAATCCATAAGCGAGCTTGAATTTTCGGAGTGCGTGTGCTTCTGAAAGACCATACCACCACCCTTGTTGCAGTAACAGAATATTAATGCAAAACATACTCCCCCAACATTCGATTTTTCCCTTTCCTCCCAACCCCACCCCAGTCCTTCTCTCCCATGAAGCCAACTGAGATCCAGAAAAACCTACATGTATTGTACACCTTTGTTGCCAGAGTGCCTTGCTCAACTAGGAAGAGTTGAAGTTCTTGACAAGGAGCTTAGCAGTGGAATTTACTGGCAATTGCATCATGTTTTCTTTTGGACTGCTGATCATGTGCAAAGTTCGTGGCCTAAATTAACAATTCCTGCCTCGCAGCATCATTGCTGTGAAAAAAGCTGTGACATTCAAACAGATGGGGCACCAGAAAACAAAATAGTGTTTTGAGTTATAAAATAGACTAAGAATTGTTACATTTTCAAACAAACACAGTGCAATGTGAGAACACAATGGACCAAGTTGAGTTTCAGATCTGTCGAGCTGCCTGGCCACTGTTTCATTGTTTCTGTGGAATTGCGTTCCTCTGCCAATACTTTGTGTCGATCTGGGCGAGGTACACCACCTCTTTTATGCCATCGTATGGGCGGTGCAGCGGGGAACTGTGGGCGAAGTTCGCAGCAGGTTCAAGGATTCCATCAAGCGATTCTTTTCCATCATCAGTAATTTTCTTTTGCGTTGAAAACACCACTCAAGGCTTGAACCAAGTGCGTCGAGACTCCCTGCCGGCGGGCCTTGTCTGAAAAACGGTGAGGATGTTCTGTGGTGTTTTCCCCCCTTATTGCTATGCAGAACAAAAATCGCGAGTGGTAGTCACTCGAATCGATTGCGCCAGGGGTGACGACTCTTGCCAAAGTCCCTCACCCCTGCCCTCTCCAAACTCATAACAGTCGCATGCACATACTTCCCTCTGGGGCTTGCGTTTTAGACGTAGTGATACGAACTTTTCGAATACACCCCCCCTCTGAGATACAACGCTGGCGATATCAAACCTCTGACTGAAAAGTTGACGTTTACGTCCAGTGTTGGGTGTTCCGCGTGGAAGTTGAGTTGATGGGGTTGGTGCGGGAACGGACGAGAAAACGCCAGGGCAGTCTCGTTTGTTTGAGCCATTCTTATTTTCCTTTCGTCCGCCAGGTCGCATTGAACTCGGTTTCACCGTTGCACGAGCGAGCGACCGAGGGGCATCGGAAGCGTCAGGGATGGACGACCAGTTTTCGGCGGGAAACACGAACCAGTGGGGCGATTTCAAAGTTTCCGCGATACCGTCGGCGAGTTCCCTGACACTACCAAACCCCAACTCAAACACAACTCAACGGCGAACGTCTCTGGACCACGTCGCTTGCGGAGCGACGACCCTGACTGATTGTTTCCCGAGCCAGGACTATGTTCACGTTCGCGCTCAACCCGTGTTGGAGCAGCGCAGCACGCCGTCGTTTGTTATGAGTTCCCCAGGTGGTTTCCTGAATCCCCGCCAGGCGACGAACAGCCGAGCGAGCTCCTGGAGCTCGAGCGAACTCGTCCCTACGTTGCCCCCAGCGACCTGCGTCGAAACAATCGTTCGTCCGCTGGTTTCGAGCGCCCCAACAGTCGGTCACCAAAAAACACCTGGGTGGGTTCCACAGGTGCGAGTTGAAAACGCGAGTTGGCTCCTCGATCTAGTTTGTTGTGGTTATCGATGCCGATCGGTGCAAGCAATTCCCCGACTCCCCCCCCCCCCCCTCCCAGTTCAGTTCCATGCATTGAAACCCTCCTCTTTTAATTTCACTGGACTCATCAAAAATTTCCACGCAAGGCGGGGAAAAAATCTACTCTTGAAATGGGAAGAAAACCGCAGAAAGGAAACCTCAGAAACAATCTTTCTGAGCACCCACACATATCAACAGCTTTTGTCATATCCCCAACTGATATTCATAAAAACATTGCCAAACGTCCTTGTGAAAACCACCCTGCTTCAATCCCCACCATGGGAAATGATTTCTCAAGAGGTGAAATCTATTTTTGTGTTTAAAGGTAGCCGACAGATTTTCTGCCAGACCACCGACAGCCTCTCCTGCGGCCTGTTCTGTGGAGCAACCCAGGGCAATTCCAGTGGCTTGTGGTTCGGCATCTGGAATTTTCCTTGTTGAACAGGCATCCGTTCTTCTACAGGTAAACCTTGGTTATTAATAATGGGGGGAAGAACTGTCAGGCGGCGAATTTCTTTCCCATCATGTTTTGCAATAAACCAAACGACCCAATCATGAGGTGCACTTTTCTTAATAAAAGTAAAAAATATATCCCATCTCCTCTGAGAGATGGCAAAAAAAAAAAGTGGTGCACTCTCCATTGGAACCAATTTTTTTGGTTGTGCTACCAGGAGGATGGTTGCCTGACCAGAAAAATATCCCCAACAGAAATGGAAAGATTGGGTGGAAAGGGTGCTGCAAAAAAGTGGAAAACCACCCTCAGAGTGCTCGACTCAAAGGTAAGCATTTTAGTCCAGTTTTTTCTTTTGCTATTGGCAACAAAAAAGGAGATCCACTCTGCTATATTATCGGACACATCAATTTCATGAACCCCCCCCCCTCTTCACATCCTCTCTGGCTTGGTTTTTTTTTGCACATTTGAGAATTTGGGGGCTGTTCTATTGGCAGGGTAATGTGGGCAGGCCCGTCGGTGATTGGCTGAAGAAGAGGGGTATCGAGCTCAAGACTGTTCAAAGGTCCAGTCAAACGAAAGCGAAAAAAAAAAGGCAAACATCCAGGGTGGTGTTGAAGCCTGTCAACGCCTGCCAAACTCCCACGAAAGAGTTCAAGAAAAAGGAAAAACAGCAATCGATGGTAAAAATAGCAATGGATGCCCACTTGGAAAGATGTCATGTCGGATACAGGTAAGTAATGCAGCCATTGCAAGCTTTTTTTTTCTTACAAATCACTCGAAACTCTGGTAGTTCATTGTGTACAGCTATCATCCGGTTGTATTTGAACCCAGTTCAGTCAGAGTGGCCACCTATTTTTCTGTTGAAGTAAACTCGGCATGGTTTCCAGAGTGCCCTAATTTCCTTCCCCCCTCTCGTTGCATGCAGGCAAGGAGACCCTGACTGCGCAGAGCTTCCCGGGAAATTGAGGCCGGCTGAGAATTGCCCCGGCATCAGAGAAGTGGACTTGAAACAGATGTCTTACGAACAGCTCCTGATTTTGGCCCGGTCGGATGGATCGTCCGGAGGTTGTGTTTCAGGGACTCTGCTCAGATCGGCGCCTGGAGTGCTGGTAGGTGAACTCCACCCATATCATATTCTTAGAAGCCTTTTTTTTATGCTTGCTTCTGTTATTTTACAAATATCTTTTTCTTATTTTTCATCCCCCAATGATGTCAAAGGAATGGGGTAAGAAAAAATTACATTTAATAATACAAAGTACATTTCAAATATGCCGCATGCAATCCACTGTCGATGAGGTCCCAGATTAGCAAACAATTTTGAACCCCCCCCCCCCCCCCCTTCCTCCACCCTAAATGGCAGCTGTTGATTTTCATCCGAGAAATCCTATAAGTAAGCCAGTTCACGATGCATGATTTAGGTTGCATATGCATGCATCGAACACACGCACTAAATCCCACATTTGAGAATCCGATTCTTGCCAAAAAAAACATCTGAAAACTCTATGGATGTATTAGGCTGGAAGAGAGGCTTACATATCTGGGCAAGGACCCAAACGACGACACATAGCCAGGGAATGCGCCGAGGGCATGGCGCTGATTGGGGAATATTTGAATGGCCGATCGTCCGATACCCCTTGGGAGGCCTTCGGTGCAGACAAACCCCCTGTTGTGGGAGGCCAGGAAGTCGACCTCAGAGAACTCTATTCGAAGGTTCGAAATTCCGTTTGAAATGAATCTTGTATGAAATTCTGGGGCATCCAGAAAGATGACAAATCGGAACTCGATGAAATACCCATCAGTGTCAATGTTGAATGACTAGTATGACCCCAAGGGTGTTGAAATTGTGAAATTGTCAAAGAGTGATGCCCAAGGGTTCGATCAATAGAACCATGTCATCCTCTTTTAAGCCCGTCCACTCTAACCGCCGTCTCCAAAATTGTCGTGGTTCCAACACCTGTTTTTCTGGGGTTCTTTCCAAAAGGTTCGCATGGCAGGGGGTTTTGACCAAGTCACGATGTCGAGGCAGTGGGCTGATATTTCGGAAGAGATGGGGATGAGCGGTGGGTTGGCGGTGAGCATAGGCTATGGCCTTCGGTCGGTGTATCAAAGATTTCTGCTGAGATTTGAACGCCAGGAGGAGGCGCTTAATCAATTCAGTGGTGGACAAGCGCCATCTGCAGCAGAGACTGCTCCCACAGAGGTAAGGTAAAACCATGCTGGGTAAAATTAAGCCAAAAAAAAAATGGCACACACTGTCTTCTTCTTGCCTTTCCCTGTATTCTCCACAAAACCTCGCAAGTCACGTTTTATTACCAGCGAATCGGCGTCCCTTTTCCCTTTAATTGTGGTAATGGAGCCATCAGTACAGGGGTTCTTCTTAGAGGGATTAGGTTTCTTGAGATTTGACAACCAATGTTTTGTTATTCTTATTTGGTTTCGGATGGTGTAGGTCAACAGCAAGAATGAAAGCACAAACACTGCGACCAGCCAAAGCATTGCAAAGGAAGAAGATGCCCCCCCACCAGTAGATTACAACCCGTCCTCTGTGCCCCAGTCAGACATATGTCAAAATTAATTCATTGGCCTGCTGCCGACAAGCAAAAAACACCATGAGCCTTTTAAAAAATCGCTCGTGCTGGCCTGTGCTATTTCTTGGCTGAAAACAGCTATTAGGTAACTCAGCAAAGTTGCTGTAGAAATCTGGTTTCTTATTCGTGTGGGCTATTTTTGAACCACCCTATTTCTTGGGAAAAAAAGAGGGTGGTGGCTTTTTTTGGTTTTGTAATTATGATATCATTTTTTAGGTGCACAAATGATAATAAGGGCTGGGGAGAAAGCGGTGTTAGCGTTTTTATTGTCGATAAATTTTGTCAAGAAAAACCAATAGAAATCTGTATACTTGCTTTGCTTCATGGACTTGCATGTTGATCATTTTTTTTCGTTTTTTTGTTTTTACGGTTGTCATTTTTTGACAACCGTAAAAAAAAAGAAAAAGAGTAAAAAATGCCAGTGCATCTGGACACGACGCTGCTTTCGGCACATCATTTTCCTTTTTACTCAAATCCGTCCTGGTATGAGAGCCATCGCTTACACCCCCATTCAACCCCTCTTTCCATTATCTTTTTTCCCAAAAAAAATTCCAACCCTCGCTTCAAACCAAACTTAAATTCAACCCACCCCAGCCCAACATGGCGATTTCGAGAAGAGAAAAAACAAACAAACGCACATATATATCATCAGCCTACAAATCGCCCAGATTGTTTTTTTTCCTCTTTTTTTTCCCCTACCTTTCCTTCTCTCTCTCTCTCTCTCTCGATTTTTGCACAAGTTAAAATTCTTTTCCCAAATATCGGAGGGGGGGAAAACGTACACACAAAATGAAACGGACAAAAAAATACCTCCGCAAAAAACACCATCGTGCCACATTTTTTTTTTTTTTTGCCATTCAAAAACTCCATGGAATTTGTTTTCTCCAGCCCGAGCAAATTTTCAGAGTCGTTTTCGTCGTTTTCTTTTAGAACTGCTTTTCCAGGAACTATATACACATGTGCCTTCTTTTTGACAAAAAGTATTGCATATGTTTTTCGTTTTGTTTTGTTTTTTCCCCTTTTTTTCCCTGAAACATTCAAAAGCAATCCAATCAAATGTGGACGCAAAAAAACACACACAAATAGATGCACAATTTCTTTTTTTTTTTTTTTCCTTTCGACCAATTCTTGCCTGGATTATATCTGACAAGGAAGAAGGGGGAGAAGCTCAAATTTCCCCATCACATTTTTTTTTTCGCTTTTTTTTTGCCTCTCTTAAACAGTAAATATACACGATTTTTTTTTTTTCTCGTCTTTTCCAATACTTTTTTTCCTCCCCTTCTCCCCACATTTCTTTTTTAAGAGTTTTTGTTTGTTGGTTTTTTTTAGTTCAGGTCTTTTTTTGTTTAGTTCTTTGTGTGTTTCCATTACATATCTAGGACAACTACCAGAAAAAAAAATAGAAAAAGAAAACGATCGAAACAATTGGGTGTCTAAATTTTTTTTCCCCCCTCCGAAGACTCAAACAAACATTAAAAAGGAGACAGGATAAAACTAGAGAGCTGGAAAAAAAAAATCCACTTTCCCTTTTTCCCACTCCACCGTTTTTTCCCCTTTTTGAAACTACAACTTGGTGAAAAAAAAAAAGTTTCAAATTTCTTACATATTTCGAGTGTTGTTTCTTCTTCTTCTTCTTCTTTTTCTTTGTTTTTGGAAAATGTTTTTACCAATAGCATGTCCCAACCCTCCCTTTTTCCCCCATCAAAAAAAAAAATGCCTCAACCTCAAAATGAGGGAAACCAAAAACCCAGGGGGAGGGGGGTTACCATCCAAAAAAAAAAAAGGAAAGAAAGAAAATAAATAAACGAACCAAAAAAAGCAAAAGCCCGGTATCCTAAAATCAAACGAAAAAGCCAAGTTATCATAACAATAATAATAGTAATAGAAGCTGCTTGAAAGCATTGTGATTGAAAGGTATAAGGAAAGAAAAAAAAAAAAAAAAGGCTTCCATTCCTCTACATATATACATATATACATCGCTCTCTTTCATTAGTCAAATTTTATTTCATACATACAACAACACCCCTTCCTAAAAAAACCTCATAAAAAGTAACAAGAAAAACCACCCTCTTTACATATTACCCCCCTCATGGTAGCTTTCATGATATTTAATGGAATATTTTTCCAAAAGAAAAAAAAAAGCCCTCAAGTCTCCCCACCCCACCCCTCCACCTCTGTAAGAATATTGACTCTGCGAAACAACGCGGTCACATGTACAATTCACTGTGGAGGGAAAAAAAGAGGGAAAAAAAAAACCCACATACCTTTGGGGAGGAAAAAAAAAGAAAAAGATATCATAATTTTGCCAAGTCCACTCCTTTCTTTGAAATTTTTTTCCTACTTTGAAACAAGGTAGGTTTCTCCTTTCCCTCGAAACTCAGAAAACAGAAAAAAAAACCCACATCCAATTAAAAACAGGGAAAGAGAAGTTTCATTAAGATATTCGGAGTATATGTGTTATGTAGTGCTGACAGGCAAGAAATTTGTGGTTGGATAATTTCTCTATTATTATGGGAGGCCAGAAGAAAAAAAAAAAACAAAAAAAAACTGAGCCACCCAACCCCCTCCCCTCCTCCCCCCAGCAACAATTTTTTGCCAACTGCTTTGGTTTTCCCATAACCAAAATGAAAAACATTTTTTCCAATTTCCCTTCGTTCTCTCTCATACGATTTTTTTTTTTCAATTTTTCAATTTTTTTTTTTTTTTTTTTTGGTGTTTCTCAGTGGAAAAAAAAGAGAGGGAGAGAAAAAAAAGGGGCTTCAATGAGAATATCCGGAACGACTTGGAGCACGTTGCGATTCACACAAACCGAGCTGGCAAAAAATATTTGTACAGCTCGGTGATGCGACAACCCACCCAAAAAACCCACCTTTTCTTTCTGCCCCCAAAGTTCTTTTTTTTCCTTTTCGTCTGGTGGGGGAAGGGGGGAAATTACGTTGTCCCCCAATCATAAGTCTCCAACATCTACGCAGTCAATCCTGTGCGTAGGTTCAGATTCGCTCGTAACAGCAAAACCGCACGAACTCATGTATTCCCCCCACCCCCCTCTCCCCCTTCCTCTCTCCCTTTCCACCCCCCACCTCACCCCCAGCAAGCAAAAACAAAAAAAAACAAACAAACAGAATCCCACAAAACCTCCTCCACCATCCTGACTTCCCCCAGTCCACAGTCCCAACACAGCTGAAAAACGCCATGCTTTTCCCCACCCCCGGTTCATTGTACAGCACGCCCCATATTTTGCTTTTCTTTTTGACAAGTGAAAATATTAAACCACTCGCACACCCGCAGTCCTCAATACTTTCGAGGGAAAACCTCACACAACTCCATTTCCCTTTTCCAGGAAATTCAATTTCAGTAACTTTATGCACATCTTTTGTCTGCCCAAAATCCCTGCCCTAACTACACCCGAAAAGTATACATAGATTTCCCTCTCTTTTCACTTTTTCTCTTTTTTTTTTTTTTTTTTTCACCCTCCGACATCACCCGTTTTTTTTCCCATTTCACCTCACACATCACAGATTGCACGCCAATCAAATGCTTTCCATTAACATTGAAAATCTCCCTTTCGAATTTCACAGAGATTTCTCTCATAAAACCCCACTCCTATCAAAAATTGACAGTCTGCGAAAAAAACACTAAGAAAGAAAGATTCAAAAAAAAAGTGCAAAATCGCCACCGCAAAAGAAAACAATGAAAGATATCCAATACATGTCGAGCACTCTTTCTTCTTTTTTTTGTCCAAACCAAATATTTCCTTTCCCACCCCCCCACACCCCACCCGTTTACTCCCCTTCCTTCCCAGCACCCAGTTCTTTCTTCTTTTCCTCCCCCCCCGCCCCCCCCCTTCAACCAATATCCATTTCGAAAGCCCCGCCAACATCACGCACATTGGGATGCTGACTAAGAGCTTTTTGGACTCTCCCATGTTTTCCGGTGGCAACATCTGTCCTTGGTAAGGTAGATTTCTTCTCATGCCTTCGATTTTTCACCATTTCGTTTTCCCGCTTGCCAGACGACACAGGGACCCCTTTTTTATTCGGTTGGGCAGCACCTTGCCTTTTGATTTCCTCACTCCCAACCCCCATCAGAAACTGATTGCGTGGCAAGGTCCCCCCACGATTTTCCACCCTCATCCCTAACCTGTGCCCACCATCGACACCCTCTGCAGTCACACTTTTCCTCGGTGGGGCTGCCTTCTCCGGGCTGTTGCTCCCTCGGCTCCCTTGTGGGAGGTCCGACTTAGACAGATCCCACCCAGACCATGACAAAGAGCGTGAAGACGGTGAAGCATCCTGTTTCCTTGTCCCCGCTGAGTAACCCCTCCCATTAGTCAAGCTGTGAGACACCGCCGCCTTGGCAGCGGTGTGGTCCATCGAACAGCGATCGCCCATCAACGGGACGTGCTCCTCTATCGGGGGAACCCCACCGGACACTCCCACAACGTTATCCACACTCACTCCGTGCCTGCTGCTGGCAGACACCACCACAGGTACGTCTGACTCGCTGATCGAAACGCAGCTGTCGAGTAAGGACCCGAAAGAATCCCTGCTGCCCCCCCCCAACGTGGCTGAATTCATGCCCTGCATCCTGGCAGAAGCAATAGCAGCCGAAGAGAGATGGACTGGCCCACCCCCACAAGAAGATACCGTCCCCACTGCCCGGCCCCCCAGCGAAATGGTCGGGGTGTTTCGGACACCACCACCAAGCTCCACCGCCGCCTGGTGGCTGCATTCCACCGACATCCCGATGCTGTCCCTCCCAGATACCCAAGAACATACATGGTTCACGATTTCGGCCAAGGCCCCCTCATTGTGTGGATGGATTTGATTGGACCCGTCGGTCGTCAGGTACGAATACTCTACAACAAGTGATGCGGCTGCGCACAGCATATGCCAGCTCCGCTCCCCCACCTTCTCACGTCCTTTGAATTTCACTGGATGGGGATTGCCGTTCTTGGAGGGCCTTGGCTTCTCTGCCTCCATCAATACCAGCACCACATCTTGCGCATTGCTGTAAGCTGAAGGAGAGACAATGACCAAATTGTGTTTAAGAAAAAACGATGGTGGGAAGGCCTCTTTTGTCAGACCCACAGGACTCCACCCAACATCAACACACATAATAATAATTTATAATTTCCTTTCCTGCTGCCACCCATGCAGACAGATGCCTTAGCCCCCATAAAACAAGGAAGTACATAGAACCCATCCCGAGGGATAATTGCTTTGACATGACATTTTGTTTTTCCTGATTGGAGGGAATCGAGAGGCAAAAAACTGGTTCAGAGGGGTGTTTGGATGGGTTTTTTTTTAAGGGGGGGTCCCACCTGCTGCATGCCTCATTCGGCCCAGCAAGTGCTCCACATTCATTCCCATGGTCATGTCATGAAACATGACCAAAACGTCTGCCGGGCTGACGATCTCGTGCACTACGATACGCGCCGCCCTCAGCCCACGCTTCAACGCCTCCACCACGTTTCTTTCGTGCCCTCGCGCCCAGCCGTGCACCGAGAGCGCCACCACGGGCTCCACCTGTTCAGTTCTCGGGTCCGACTCGAGATTTCGCAGCCGCTCCTCCAAACTCGATCGATCGATGATCGTGATGGACGACGTCTCTGATTTGCACCTTCCCACATGCAGCTGCGTGATTTCGCCGTCATGGAAGCGTTTATTGCGTTCGGAGCGGCACAACGTGTCCGCGACGGAGTCCTTCAAACTCCCTGGGCTCATGCAAATCTGCGCACACCGTCACAGAAATTTTTTCGAACAAAAAAAAAAAGCTGTGAAAAGCGTCCTGAAGCTCCGCGAAAAAAAACAACAACAGGCAAACCACCACAATTGGTGACAACACAGTGGCATGGTTTTTCTTTCGAAATCGCAGGCGGTTACCGGAATGAAGGGGAAAATGATCTTCCTGTAGAGGAAAGATGCGGAAGCAGCGAATTTTCCCCTAGGTCCTGTCGCCGCTCCGTCTTTGGCGGGTCCAAGGGTCATGATACTTCAAGCACCGCAAAACCGCAACTCTTCCTACAACCCCACGACACCAACGGCAATTCCCACGTCAGGGCGCAGCGGAGTAAGAACTACGAAAGCACGAGCGGTTCGCACCCCGTCCCACACTAAGAGAAACTCGGGTTAGTTTCTAGAGTGACTAAGGAAACATTCGTTTCTCGCCAGCCGTCGACCTTACGGGAAAGCAAAGCTGTGCCACACTCGTATCGACTTTGTCAGGTCGGGCAGCGGGTTGGTCAGGTTAGGTTGCCCCCATGCAACGGAAAGCGGTGACTTCCCTGCGATAAGATATGGACGCGAACTTGGTGCTGAAACACCCGGCGGATTTAGGAAATTTGCGGAGGACCATCGCTGTTGGGACGGCATTTTGAGCGATATCGTCAAATGCATCTGAGAGTCCGACTTTTGTTTAAAATAAATCTGTCACGCCAAAGCGCCATGGGGCCCCTCAGCCGCACGCCAGGGAAAAACGCGCGATGCGAGCTCGAGGCTGCCAACTGTCCTCGTTGGACGCTGTATATATGGCAACGAATCACATCATCTGTGGGATTCGGCGCCATCGTTTCCGTACAGCGACGAGCGTTCTTGTGGTGGGGGCCGGTGCGGAATTCAAACAAGAATGTCTTGCTGCTCATGCCGCCGCAGAAAGACACCCCTCAAAACAAGCCATCATTATTACATACAGATTTCGGCACACTAAGACGAGATACGTGAGTTGGGTAGAATTAGTGTGTGGTCGGAATATCCCAATGGTCGGAATCGGCAGCTGGCAGTGGTTGCAGAGCGCTGCTTTCATCGCGGGGGGTACATGAAACATCATTTTGACGCGGGCGTTGATGGATCGCGGATGTGTGCTGTGCATGGATGTCTCTTATGTCTTTTTGTCCTTTGGGGGCAGCAACGAGGCGGAAAACTTGACATCAAAACAAAATATACATTCGAGGTTCTCCAGTTTTCACAACATCTCCAACGGTCCCAATCCCCAAACTCTGAATGCAATCAAAACGGCTCTCTCTCTCTCTCAATCTCTCTCTGGGAATATTAGGAATCTCTCTCTACCTCTCTCTAAAAATACATTGCATTCACTCATTCACTCCCCTGTACACGTTTCATTCACTCGCTCCCTAATGGACCCTCTCCCTCCCTCTCTCTCTCTCTCTCTCTCTCATAATTTAGCTCTTTCTTTACTTTTTTTTTTCCCATCTTCCTCCACCTGTGCCAATCCCCAAAACTGAAACACCGTTGACCTAAAATGCATCTCAGAAGATTGCAGTCCCTCCCTTCTGTTCTTTCCTAAAAAAAGAGAAAAGAGAAGGCTTCTTGAGGTTTTTCCCTACTGAGACTGCGGGAAAAATTTCCAAAAAGGTCTCAAGTCTGGATACCAAATCCCTCAGGGAAATCAGAAAATCCCCACAACAATACCAATACCAAAAAAAGGAGGGCAGAAAACAGCACATCAGACCCCAACTTAAAAATCAACTGGCATTACCCCCCCTCCACCCCTTCTTAATCTCTTTGTATTCATCCATTTCTTGCGTCAAATGTTTGTCTCTTGATTTTTCCATTTCAAGCAACTTTTGTCCCTCTCCCTATCCCATGTCAAATGCCATCTTCTCTTTTTCCCCCACCCCGCCGCTGAAATCAACATTTGACCACCCCACCAGACAGCATGCTTTCAAAATCGACCCCCGAATTCCCCCCGATGCTTTTCTCCACCCCGTTCATCGACACAAGCAACAAATCCTCGTCAGTTCCGAAAGCTTTCCTAGCCGCATCCAAGGCATGAGCACCCACCCAAACCCCCCTAGCTATCGACATTGCAGGATCCCTTATCAAGAACTCGTTTCGTTTGGGATGATGCCCACATATCAAGACATAGTGCCCTACATAACCCCCCACCATTCCACACAGCGAATCCAGCCACCATTGCCCCCTGTTGGTGGATTTCCAGAGGGTGTTTTTTTCAACAAGGGCGATGATGGTGTAGGATCCGTGCCGACAAATTTTTGTTAGCGTTTCTATGGGCAATGCACACTCATATATGGGGATGCTGTGGTCGGGTGCCTCTGAGAACAGCTGGTCAACTCTATGCTGATCCTCCTGTAGGTGGTCCACATAGAAAGACTCCGATGCGTATTTGGGGTTGGTTCCAACAGTTATGGTGAAGTAAGCGAGGTCCACACCGAAACGTCTCAGGAGATATGCTAGGTCTATCGTCCAAATACTGCATGTCCACAGGGCAGCGGATATATCTCAAATCGAACCCGAAAAAAATACCAAAACACCCAGTTGTGGGCAGCAGATATCTCAAATTGGACCCAAAAACAAAACATGAGGTGGTGGGAAGCGGATACATTAAATCGAAACAAAGAAACAAAACACCCGGTGGTGGCGATGTCTTTTCTTTCATTTGAACGAGAAACATTCTCTTCAATCCCTAAACTAAGAAAGAGTGGAAAAGCCAGCTGTGCCTTTAGTTTTTCTTCTATGGGCCCTAACAGGGTTCAATTTCCACTCCTCATAATGGCTCCAGAATTTCGAAATTTAGGCTACAATTTTTTATGATCACTTCTATCGCGCTGTTGAGGGGAAAATACATCCATCCAGGATCCAGAAAAAGAACAGCAAGTGGCCACAGACACGAAACTGATCCATTACAACCCAACAAAAATACAAAACAAACGCAAGAAAAGCAAAACACACCCTCGACCGCCATCTCAATTGCAAAAGTGTACATCCGCACCAACAAGCAAAAGAAAAAAAAAAGAAAAAAATCAGGAGGATTTGAACAAACAATTCCGTTTCCCACCTTTTGGTGGGGCATAGCTTCTTGAGATAATCTAGGTCGCAATCCTTCACCCCCTTTCCCTTCAGCACCATCATCAGGCAAGCCAAACCACAGTCCCTGAGTCAAGCAACACCACCAAACCAAACATCTCAGGCTCCATGCAGGAAGAAGCTTCTTCCTGCATGCTCTGCCTTAAGGGCAGAGCACTCAAATTTCCTTCGACAGCGCATTTGCTCCATTCAAATCTGAGTCTAGTCGAGATTTTTTCCGAGGCCAACAAAATACACGGGCGAGACCATTGAGGTATTGAGGGGGGGGGGGGGGGGAGGTGCACAACATACCACTTTTCTTTTTGGTTTACGTGAGGCACATTCACAATAGTTGCCCCTCTGATGGGGTCTGGTAGTCCTAGGCCCTCGAACATTTGTGCTTCTTCAAAGGCAGCACCACTTCTTTCGTTGATTTTCTTGGAGGGGTGGCGGTCGTGGTGGTGAATTCAGAACCAGTCCCCCAAAATCAGAAGCTCAATCTTGGCACACACTCTCTCTCTCTCTCTCTCTCTCTCTGTCTGTCTCTCTCTCTCTCTCTCTCTCTCTCTGTCTATTGCTCTCACTCTCTCCCTTGCTCTCTCTGTCTCACTCACTCTCTCCCTCTCTCTCTCTCTCTCTCAATATGTAGACTTGCCTGATCAAGAACAGACCTGCACAAAACTGCAACACAGCGCATCAACCAACATAAGAAGGTGTTTTCCCAAGTCTGACTGGAAACGAACAAACACACGATCTGTGTCATCAAAGTGAAATTCACGCCCAATTTTTCTATGTTACAGCTCGTGGATAGGGCGAGAAGAAACAAATACGACAGGTTTAACCCTGCATGTGTCTCCACAATGCATTTGTAGCATGCAACTCTGAAAATTGCAAAAATTTGATTCTCAAACTGAATTTTGAAATTGAAATTGCTAAGTTGCGATGGATCGACGAGGGGGAAGCTTCCCCTTTCCTCTCGGGGACAAGGGTCAACCCCAGACAGTCGCGCAGCATGATAACTGCCAAAAACTGACCGACAGTCCAAAAAAAAAACGGACAGCAGCTGTCGAAGCTGAACCACAAGAAGAGGAGTCTATCCATAGATCCCCTCCTTGTCCATGACGAATCAGACCAGCCCTTCCCCTCGTTGGGCTTGAAACTCTTCCAGACACAACAAGAACAAAACAAGGCTGGAATGACAGAAAAAGTATTGTGGGGTGCGCAAGGCGAGGAAACCCCTCTCGTTTCCAGGGCGGCGACTCACTTGGCAATTGTCGTTTTCTCTCGCTTGGATCAGAGCCGTTTACTCCGTTCACTCCAGCTCCAAGCACGGAAACCAACAAATTCCCAGTGCGGGGTATAATCGACAATTGCGACATCGTCACCCCACACGTGTCAATCGCAAAAGGTTTACAAAAAAACTGTGAAAATATTACTACACTCACTCCTTTTGCTGCCACCTTTCTCCTGCTTCCAACGAACTGTGGAGAATGTGGGCATGTGGGGGGGGGGGATCGACTTCCTTTTTGATTTTCGATGGAGAACAAGAAACGATGCAAGGCAAAGAAGTGCAAACAAGATGAACGCCCCTGACATCCCGACGTTTTTTGGTGTCAAAACGTTACGAACATGAGTTACTGTAATTCGCAAATCTTTTCGCGTTACCTTATTTTCGCGTGCGGACCAAAGCGCGAAAATAAGGCAGGCGAAAATAAAGACTAAAGCAATGTGAAAGATTTACGTATTACAGTATTGGTTTTTGCGTATTGGTTTTTGCGTTTTGTTTAATAACACTGGTGCTCCAAGAAAATCAGTCGCTTGGATAACTGGGGTGGAGCATCCACGTCCTTCCGCCAAACCGAAAACCGTTATCAAGAGCGACGTGTTACAATGGCGGCGCCTCTGCAACTGGTCGTCGACGACGTCGTCACCAACCTTGCTTCTTCGTGCGTCATTACCGCCCAAGCAGCGTCAAGAAACAGAGATATGCACGCGCTGCGAACTTGGGACGCCGACTGGAGGTGGAAGGCGGCTCCATGCAGGCTTGACCTTGCAGGCGCTTGACTCAACAGTTCAGTTGTGTCCATGAATTGGGCGGCGGTTGGAGCCACGTTTGTGAAAATGGAATTTCAACAATTTGCACCCATGTGGTGTGACAAGAAGCGAACCTAACACAAGCGCGGCGAAGGTTGGCATTTCTGGAAGAATTGGAGTCGGAGATATTACTGAAATGGCGGACCGATCCACAACTACTGCCGTGAACGGAATTCCGTGAGTATTGTAGCGCAAAGAGAGCGCGCTTGCCGAGTGTTTGTACCTCACCCCGCAACGTCGCCCTTTTTGCTGAGTTCCCTGATGGTGCCGAAACCTTCGTCAGGTCTGGGGTCGAGTCGCCCGCGGCCTCTACAGAGTGGATGTCTGAGAAAAGATCCGGCGGCGAAAACGGAGCTGCGACGCTGTCGAGCCTGTGCGAGACGCTCAACGAGAGGTCCAAGGAGTTTTATGAAGCCGTGCGTTCGGACGAGCGCACCAATTCGACGAAAGCCGAGGCCCTGTCCAGCGCGCATCCTGGCAAACTCCGATTCAAGTCCGCGAAGGTACTGGGAGAAGTGCTGGAAACTGGCCGAAGCTTGAAGCGGCGAGCGCGTAGGGCAAGTACGTCGCTGGTGTTTGACGTTTTCGACGTCTATTCTGCTGTTGTTCATCCTGCGGATGCGTGGATGGATGATTCTATCAGTTTGTCTGTGGAGGCACGGGGTGTAGGGCGTTCCAAAGGAAGGGCCGCGAGTCTCCTCAGCCTTGAGAGTAAACTTATGATTTCCACACCCCCTGCCCTGTAAATTTTGAACGAAGGATTGAACCTGTACGGATTTTTTTTCTCCTTTTGGACAGAAAATGGCAAGAAGCTTCAAGCAGCCATGAAGATATGGCAATCGAATGTCGATCAACTTCGAGAGAATATCAAGGTGCTGTTACCACCATGTGCCAAAACTTATTTTGATAATGATAATTATTGATAAGGATATTTATAATAATTGTTGTCATGTCTTCTAGGATCGCTGTGTTGCTAATGTTTTTCTGATACATATTATAATTTCTTCTCACCCCCCCAAAAAACAATTTTTCAAATTTTCCCAAGAAAGAAAACAATTCAACAGTTTGCATCATTTGATAAGAATCTAACGTTCCTTTCTATCATAATGATGCCAACTAATTGGACTTATTGAAAAGAAAACATATACATGCATATATCAATTTGATGAACATTTTTTTTTCTGTTGTGTCTTGTCATGTAGGATGCAATACAGGGAATGCAAGAGAGCATGGATCGATACGGAGATGTTCGCAGACCCATCAAGAGAAAGGCGGATGCTGTTGAGCAGATGGAGCCATCTCCGGAGAACGTGGCAGCCATCTGCTCATATGCCCACAAAATCTGTTACACTTCATTTGCTCCCCTGGGTAATCATCCCCCCCCCCCCAAAAAAAAAAAAGAAATCGCCTGAAAAAACCATGGAAAAAGAAGCATTCCCTGCATGCACATTTTAATCTGTGTGTGTGTGTGTGTGTTCACGAGAAGCTTTATCCAGGACCCTTGTTTTTTTTAATCACTCTGTTGCTTATTCTCTATGCATGCGTTCAGATTAAGAAAAAGCAAGGGCCGGTGTCAGGAAAAGCAGTTTGACATTTTATCAGATTATTTCGTATGTTGGGTTAGGAATTTTTGTGTATGGTTGATGATGTCATGGTATCGCAGATTACAAGGTGGGCGAACCTCTCCGACTCTTCAAGCCACCGGCACCACAAGAACAACAGATGGCAGTATCCCAGCTGTACCCGTTCGCAGGTGAAATGTCATTTTTGGTTCTTTTCCTCACCAATTGAACTGATACATATATACATAATACATAACATGATATTTTGTTGCATATATATATAAGAGAATGTTTTCTACTTTGGTGGTTCACTGAGCCTGTTTTTGTTGGCTCCATTTTTTGAGTGGTGCAAAACCACAGTGACTCATGCCATGCTTATGTTCTTCCTCCAGAGAAGCATCAGTCGAGCGTCCCCAGCTCGACCGTGAAATCAGGGCTCTCCCCGAAATTGGGGCCTGGCATCGACGTCCCGGTCGATTGGAAACTTGGGGACCCACTTCCTGGAGCATCCGATGCACCTGCTCCAGAACAGCCCTCTTCGGAGCAGCAGCAGCAGCTTGGGGAAGACAGCAAGACTGCCAGCAATTCCAAAACTCAAGGGGCAACTGCTGATCAGGAGCCCGTCGAAGAAGAAGCTGAAGTGGACTTTATTCTCAATCCAGATTTGGATGTGGTGGAGGATGATGAGTCCAGCGAAGAGTACAGCGAGGATGATTGGTGAAAACTGGGTTTTCGAATTTTATGTTGCATGCAAGCCTCAAGGGGTAGATGGGAATTTTGAATTCAATATACATATATATATATATTAAGGTGTAATGCTACCTACTATTATGATTTTATTTTTCTGTTTCAGGAAATCGACCGGGGGGAGGGGGGGGGGAGGGGATGGAAACAAATGGTTTGAAAAATATTTGAAAAAAGAGGAAAGTGAGTGGTGGGAGTGAGGGATATGCACCATTGCTGGGTGAATTCTTTTTTTTTTTGGTGGGTGGGGGGGGGTGGTTTTCATTTGCATGGGAAGATGGGTTTTCTGTGGAATTATTTCTCAAATGGTGAGTTTAGGGGTTGAGTCTTTCAAGAACTGGGACATGTTCTGTTTCGTTTCATTGCGCTGCGAAAACGAAAAAAATGGGAGAAAAGCCTGAGCGACTTGTTTCGAAGAAAGCGATAGAGGAAATGTTGGTTGGGCTTTGTTTTTTCGAGGGGCGGGTGGGCATTGGAATGGAGTTGCTGATAGTTGTGATATGCAAGTAATAACACAAACACATTGATTATACAAGTTGGGCTCACATGTATGCACCCATTGACTCTCCTCTGCACTGTGAAAAATTCCTATGCAATTTCCGTCGGCATCGGTCCTGGATTGCAAGCAAGAACACGTCAGAAATATGCACCTTTGAGATCTCATCCCAAAGAAGCTTCTTTTTCATTTGAAAAGTTGGAAAGCGGATTACATGTGTCAATCACTTAGCTTCAGGGCACGGTTTCTGTCTGCCAACAACAACAGTAATTTGGGTGTCCAACAGTTGCAAAGCAGCAACAAGTTGTCTGCATTCATCTGAAATTTTACATGCATAGTCTTACTATGGTTGTGCAGGAACCTGCCAAACAACTGTGCGAAATGCATATGTGCCTCTCAACTGGCACTTCCATTGCCCTGCTAAAGACCAGGCAGCCGGTGACTTGTGCTTCTCCACCAGTAGAACTCACATTATTGTTTGAAGGCCCATTTTCCTCAGACGCAACGATCTTCTGTCTCTACTTCCTGACCTCTTATTGCATTTTGAGCTTTTTGATGAGCTTCTCATGAGATGGAATTTCTCAGAGAGAAGCCATCACAAGCCCCAGCTATCCTAAGGGGATGAACACCAAAGAGCTAACATTGAACGTTTCTCAGTTCTGTTGAGCAAACTGGCATTTCATGAGGTTGGAGGGGATGGATTTCTGCCAAGTGCCGTTTTAATTTTCTCGTCTTGTGCGATTTTTGCACTGGCTGGGCTTTTTCGCGTGTAATCGTGATATGGTTTGATTTTTGCGCCAGATTCTGGGTGCCCTGGAAACAGACACTCGTAATCACGGGGACGCGGTCGCGTTGATCGAGATGATCATCCAGTGCGATGTCACACTGGATTGTGCTGCACGCCCCTTCCTTCTCAGGTGCTGCATCGCGCAACATCGATTGCGATGATGTTGGACGTCTGGCAGAACTTCACCGAACTTCGGGCAATGAAGAAAAGAAAGCAGCGAAGAGGATGGCGTTCCCATACGATATAAAACGCGCCTCTTCCGCAACAAACCCATCAAATTAACTGCTGCTTATTCGTTGCTTTACCAACTGCTATTTTTCCAGAGCTGCTGCATTACAAACGAAAGGCTGGTTGTTGGACGCTTGGCTGTTCGACGCGCCGACCTTTCTCTATCAGTCATCTAAATTTTTTGGGAGCAGCGTGTCTGCACGAAAGGGAAATATTTTATTTAAGATGAAGGCTAGCTTTTGGGCTGTTGCCCTTCTGGTGGTGCTGCACCAGGGCTTCTTCGCGAATGCTGCGACCGAGTGTCCTGGGGCAGCGGATTCGAGCTGCTCGGCTTTCAGCACGCTCGAAATATTGGTCACTGCCGGGAAGTGCGTCGGAACGGCCAGCGCAGATTGCAGGGTGAGCCAAGATATCACTCTCAAAATAGTGCATTCTGCTGCTGATATTCGATCACTGAGTTCTTGACAAACCGAGATATTATTCCCGTGTCTGCAGGCTGTCTCTGAGTCCACCAGCGTATTCAAGGAGGCCTTCGAGGAGTGGTGGGGCGAAGAGGGAGTCTGCGATTCCGGCAAAGCCGAGACTGCTGTGACGTCCATCGCGACCGCTGTGGCGAAGGTGTGGTCCAACGCTGCAGTGAAGGTCGACTGCGATGGGTTGGGCTTCGCTTGTGGTTGGTCCATCTCCAACGGAAACGCCTTCGCACTGGCTTTCGCCGAAGCGATCGCTCAAGCTGCTGCCGAGGCAGGGGCCAGTACCGACGCCAACGGTTTCTGCTTCGCTGACGTCCGAGCCGTCGCTGGTGTGTTTGCCGAAGCCGCGGCCCGCGCCCAGGCCGACACCTGCACCACCGGTGGAGCCTCCGAAGACTTCGAGAACTCCTACGTCCAGGCAGTTCAGAAGGGAATCGCCACTGCTTTCGCCAGAGCCACGGCCAGCGCTTGCGATGGTGAGCCGTGTTGCGAGATGCATCGAAAATGGAAATCCAGTGTTTTCATGCCAGTTCACACGAACACATATCATCTCTCATGTGCCGTTTGTGTTGACAGTCGATGGCGAGGTTGCTGCATCCAGCGAGTGCTTTGGCGAGGCCGACTCGTCCACCGAAGGCGCTGTGGCCAAGAGCGGTGACGTGTGCGGAGGGATTCAGCAGCTCCAAGCCTGCACTGGGATTGTGAAGGACAAGTGTTGCCACTCGGATTTCAGGAGGTCTCTGTGCACTTGCCGAGGCTGCAACGGCCCTTGGTTCAAGAAAACCGGTGCTGGCGATGCTAAAAAATCCTTCGCCAACAGGGCCGGTGATTTGTGCTTCTGCCTGGACACTGCTGGTGAGTGGAGATCGATTGGTCTGACGGCGGCCTCCCCTGGAAATTCAGACGATTCTGTACTCAACACATCTTGTTTTCGTGTGTAGATGACGGAGTCGATGAGGAATCCACCACAGAGGAGGAAACAGAACCAGAGGCCCCCATCGAACCAGAAATCATCCCTGCCCCCGTTGAAGTAACTGAAACCCCAGCTGAGCCTGAGATCATCGAATCACAGCCAGCCGAGAGCCAGATTGAGGAAACACCAGCTGAACCGGAGATCCCTGAAACTGTCCCAGAAATCACTCCCGAGAGCACTGATTCCAACCTTGAGGAGGAGGCAACTTCTCTGAAGGAGGGTCAAGTTCTGGGGGATAGGGCCACCATCACTTGCCCTGGAGCTGTTGACACCACCTGCTCAGCATTTGCAGCCCTCGAGATTCTTGTCACCGCTGGCTCCTGCAGCGGAACTGCAAGCGCTGACTGCAGGGTACAGTTTCTCTTCACTTTCGATGTCCAGACTTTTTTCCTCCATGATTTCCGTGCTTTCTGGATGTTTCCCAATCACAATTCACTCCATGGAAAAGAGGGATTTTGAGCCTTGGTTGTTGCGTTCCATCAGGCTGTGACGGAGTCCTCCAGTGAGTTCACGGAGGCCTTTGATGAGTGGTGGAGCGAAGATGGCACCTGCGACAGTGGAAAGGCAGAGGCAGCTGCCACAGCTGTTGCCAAAGCAATTGCCAAGGTGTGGGCCAATGCCTCCGTCAAGGTCACCTGTGAGGGAATGGGTTTCGCTTGCGGATGGTCCATCGCTGATGGTCAAGCTTGGGCTATTGCCTTTGCCGAGGCGGTGGCTCAGGCCTCTGCTGAAGCCGGGTCTGGGAATGCTGAGGGATTCTGCTTTGCCGACATCCGAGCTCTGTCCAGTGTGATTGCCGAGGCTGCTGCCAAGGCCCAGGCCGATGCCTGTACCACTGGTGGCACTGTGGAGGACTTTGAGACTTCCTATGCCTCCGCCATCCAGATTGGAATTGCCAGAGCCTTTGCTCAAGCAACTGCCGAGGCCTGCTCTGCTGGTGAGTTCTGCTTGCTTTGCCTCCTGACATTGATTCTCATTAACAAAAAAACTCACTACACCTCCAACCTTGTCGAGGCTAGTCTGACGTTTGGCCTTCCTGCACCACAGATGGAGAATTGATTGCATCCAGCCAGTGCAGTGGTGAGGCGGAGTCTACCACGGAGGGCGACAGCTTCGCCTATGGCGATGCCTGTGCAGGGATCGCTCAGATCAAGGCTTGCACTGGACCTGGCATGGAAATGTGCTGCGACAGGGGATTCAAGAGAACCCTGTGCAATTGCAACAGGAAAGGGTGCTCTGCTGGACCCTGGATCAAGAAATCAGATTTCAATGCCGGGGAAAACACCATGAGGTCGTTTGAAGACAGGCAGAGGAATGTCTGCTTCTGCATGGGGAACTACTAGAATGTATTTTATCTTCAGAAGGGCATCACTTAGATGCCAGAAAAGATAAGGAATGAACGCCAGAAGAATTGGTTGTGTGGAGAGGGTGTGCAAAACCTTTTGGGAGGTCGCAAATATGCGGGGAGAGGAATTGTTTAATTTGTTTGGAATTGGTAAAGAAGGTTGCTTGTAGGCTCTCAAGTGCAAACCAGACGAGTTTTTGTAGGGACCAAAAACGATCAGAATTTGTAATTGATTTTTTTTTCACCTCCTGCAAAGAGCAGGCAGGTGAAACGGAATTTTGTTGTCGAATACAATGCAAGGTTTGTTCGTTCACACACATTTTCTCATTGTTTTTTGGGTGTTCTTAAAAAACTGGATCTTGTCTTCCCTTTTTGACAGGTGGTTTCTACTTTTCAGCTCGACTAAAATTTGCCCCAGTGGGAAATACTCTTTTGATCCAACCCCCCCTTTGCTTTTTCTTTCTTTTTGGTGCTCACTTTCCAGATGTTGTGAAAGATAGGCTGCCCTCTAAAAAAAAGGAAAAAGTCAGAGAAACCAAAGTGTACACCATCGACTTGTTTTTTGCTCTCCTAGTTTTTCATATCAGGCTCAAAAAGAACTTACATTTTTTTTTCTTATTCAAGATCTTTTGGGCTGGCTACTCAATATCCAGTGCTGCATAGAAGAAAAATAAAATAGTGGAGATATTTTTTTCTGTGTCTTTTTTTGGTCAGTAAGAAATTGTAGTTGGTACTTGTTTTTGTCTGTCGCATTCTGTCCTGTAAAAGCAAACAAAAGAACATCATCATCTCACTCTGGCTCCGCTTTTATTTCTTTTCTTTCTTCTTTTTTTTTCGGATCGTATCATAGGGTAGCATTGCTTGAATGATTGAAAAACGAAAATCGATTGAGGTCTTGTTTTCCATTTGGGTAGTGCTGCCTGCTTTTTTGGTGATTTTTTTTTTTTTCTGTTGCATTATATTGAGTGCATAGAGTTTCGTTGCAGCAAAAAGCTTCCTGGAATTCAAGGAGAGAGGTTATATGTTAGGAACAAGAAGACAAAAGAAATTATTCACTCTCCACAAACCAAAATGTTCTTTTCACATATGTTTTGGGACGTCTCATCAATTGAATGGTGGACCGAAATGAAGCGACAGGGGTTCACCCTGAACTGGAGGAGCACTGCCATGTGTGCAGCATTATACTACGGCTCGTTCGACGTCGGACGAACGTCTTTTCCCACCACACACGACCAAAGCAAATATTCCCAAGGCACCTTCCTCGTTTAGTCGCTGTAACATCAAAAAAACCGCCATTTTTGGTACATAGCGTCGACCCCTCCCCATCCACAACCAGAAGCAAAGCCTGTCATCACAATCCACTGCAGTCTGGACGACTAAACAGAGAGGTACAGTGTTATCTGAAGCACTTTCTTGAGATGGCAAGGAACCTCGTCTTAGTAATGCTCCTCTTCGGAGCCATTGCCATAGCCGCTGTGAGTGCGGCCGACACAGGTGCGCAACGCTTCAAACCAGGGCTCCGTAGGAGAAACATTCGAATTTGTTTTTTTTCAAGGTATCTTGTCCCGCAATTATGAGAAGTATCCTTTCCTCTCTTTTCTCAGGTTCGGGGTTGTTTGGTGGCTTCCCCGCGTTGTGGCAAATCTTTTGCGGTTTTATGGGGGAAGAAGGCGTTAACGCGCGTTGTAAGAAGTACTGATTCTCTTTTTGACTCTCGTAGATGCTGAAGCTGTTGCGATTCGCCACCCCAACCTGAGTGAGTGAGAATCCATGGCGACAAATATAAATTGGCCATGGGAGGATGTTTTGTTGTGGAGAAGACAGGGATTTTCGCATGATCTGAGGGTGTTTGTGTACGTATTGCGTAGATCGTCGTTTGCTGGGGAGATACAGAGGAGGATACAAGAGGGGAGGCGGCGGCGGCGGCGGCGGTGGTGGAGGAGGATCCTACGGTGGTGGCGGCGGCGGTGGTGGAGGAGGATCCTACGGCGGTGGAGGTGGAGGGGGTGGCGGCGGCGGATTCTATGGCGGCGGTGGTGGAGGAGGGGGTGGCGGCGGATCCTATGGCGGAGGTGGAGGGGGTGGCGGCGGCGGATCCTACGGTGGTGGCTGCCACTACCCCTACTGCGGGTAGTACTAACCAGCACCAGTACAATATCGGCTGATTTGGAAGAAGGTTTCCTTCGATTTTGTTAGAATGATAAGTTTTTGATTGTTGAAATTTTCAACTTTTTTTTTCTTTCTTAAAAATAATAATTTGGAAGTCCAGGGTGATCAGCAGTCAGTGGTGGAAGTCAGTTTTTTTTTAAACCATTGTGATGTTTTTCACACGATGGGTGGGTTTTTTCTTTCCACTTTTTTTCAACTTTCTCTAAAGACTCTACTTTGGGGTATGATATCCTCATAGTTGTGGAGTTTCCCTAGACTCGCAACAATCTTTGGGTGTTTTTTCTTTCATTATCAAAATTGAACAGCAGCGGGGTGAAGGCAGTGGTTTGTTCTATCTTCGACAGACTTAATTTGTAAAAAAAAATCGTGTTTGTGCTGGTTTGATTTCAAATGCACAAGCAGATATTGTTCCACACGGTCTGATTATGGGAGATCGAGGTGGTTCGATTGATTAGATTAGTTGTGCCAGAAACTGGAATAGGACTTAAGGGGCTGTCGCTGTATGAACAATATCCGTTTCAAGGCTTGTAAGACACACGGTCTCTAGGCGGGTGCGAAGTCGGGGGCGTAAGCGCACCCCAGCGTGCCGGCCCCCGCGGATCTCTGTGACCATCGACCTGATCCGAACGCGATCAGCAGACATGGATGACTTCACAGAATAATATCGAAATACGTTGTGGTGGAGAATCGCCACTCCCCTGTTACAAGAAATTTTGATCTCGAGACTCCAGTGTGGTGGAACCAGCAAAAAGAGAAACTCGAGGAGGGGGCTGACCGTCCATCAATCTTTTGGGACGGAGAACGAGCACCAGTTGCATGAGGACGTCGTTTTCGACAAGAGAGGCTGTTCTGTTTTTTCCCTTTTTTTTCTGATGTGGGTGGGTGTGTTTTCCCTTGCTGATTTCGAAGGCCCTTTCTGAGGGAAAAAAAGACAGCAAGTACCATGCAAAAAAATGAATAAAAATGTAAGAGAAAAAATACACACACGGAGAGAGGGCAAAGGAAAAACAAATCAAACCAAGAGAAGAACCAAATTGGAGCGCACACTCACCTATCCATCTTTCTCTTTGTGTTCCGAAATTCTCGGGGCACTCATGAATGCAGACTGGTTCTCTAGCTTTCTCTAGCATTCCTTGCAAAATGGGGGTGTTTTGATGGTTGAAACTACTACTTCTGGGGGGTATGAATCTGTCTGGAGGGTCGCTGAAACGCAGTCAGTGAACTTGGAGCCCTTCGTCAGAATCGATGGAAAAACTTTTCTTCTCTGAGTCTGAGATTCCAACGGAGTGTTGAATCAATCAATCAATGATTACATGTCGCAACGGAGATCCCAACGGAGTGTTACGTTCCCAGAAGCAACCCTACTATGGTCAGTAGGTTGTCTTTGAGTGGTGTGGTAGATAAACTACAAGAATAAATTTTTTAGCTTCTTGGGCAGACAAAAATTGCCCTCTATCCATACAGTGTGCGGCAGTGATCAACTGATCCCCACCATCGCCTGTGGTATGGTCAACTTGAAAATATGCTGGTGGATTTGGTCCATCCCCACCAAACAATTAAACAAGGATTATGCATATATGTAAATTTGGAAAATTTTCCATGCAGGAAGCAGATAGATGAAAAACAAAAACACACAAGGCAGAGAATAACATAGTAGAAATCTAGAAAGCAAAAACAAAATCAGTTTCATTACATACAATTTCACCCACCTGCCAAAACTGTACAAATTATACGTATTATGTATACTGTGCACCTCCCAAACTCTGTCACAACATTTCCACCCCTCCAAAAAGAAGTTGACTAATTCTCAGTAATGATAAATTGACTGCTGTCAGCCACCCCAGGAACCACTAAGAAAGATCTGGTTCCGCTACTTGACCTCAGTTCTCGCTGAAAACTGTTGCTTTGACTTCGTTTTATCGAATTTTTGCTGTAGGAACAAACCAATTATTATTGCGGCATACTTAGAATTAAAGAAAGCTGTTATTTTATTTTATAGCAGCCTGCTATTGGCAGGGCTGCTGGACGGGTTGGGAAATCCGATGTTTCACAGAGTCTGTCAGCTCACCATTGGATGCAATGGAATGTCTTTGTGGAACTTGAGTGAACTTCCCCAAATCTGGAAAAGCTTCATTTATTCATGGTTGATTTTGTTCCAGGACGGTGCATTCAAACATGCACCCTCCAACATCAAGGTTCTGGAAAATTTCCATGGAAGCTCCCTCCCCTGCAAGCTGAGTGGAACAAACATATCTCTCTTCTGAGCTGAATTTTTCCCATTCGAAAAATTGATGACAGACATGGGAAGCCAACAAGGCATCTCTCCATGGATTGGGTGTTGAGACAGGAGGTCCAGAGACAATAGCTCAGGCCTCCTCATGTCACCCCCCCCTCTCTGCTAAATTCATGATCTACTATAAGTGGAGCAGCCATATCCACCACAGGACTGCACATTGTGCAAATCACAAGCTGGTGTTGGCAAGTTTTCTATTTTCTATGTCCACTCCACTAAAAATCAGGATTTGTCGACCTGGGGCAGTTTCGTTTTGGTTTTATGACGTTTCTCCCACATTACAAATTCAAAATCCCGAAATCAAAAGAAGTGGAACGAAAAAAAAAAAAACGGTTCGACGAAGTCCCACGCCTCTCAGAGTTGCAAGGACCTCCAAAAAGCAAAATTTCTTTTTCATAACAAAATCTGCCGAAATGTTTTTTGGCCAGCAACGTCCAAGAACATGGCCCACCTCACCAGCCCACGGCGATCTCCCTATCATATCCTGTTTTTCTTTTCTTTTTTCCTTGAAAAAATATTCAAGCCATACCAAAATCAAACGACCCTCGATTGCAAAACCATGTTTCTGTCGCCACAAAAGGATTTCCACTCTCTTTTTTCTTTTTCTCTATCCCTAACCCCCTTTCGATGAACCTCCAGCATCATTGCTGAGTAGAGTTTGGATTTTCAATTGTTTTGGCCCCAACTTTCAGTTTCCGTAGAAAACACAGTCCTCGAAAGCTTCCTGGGCTTCACTGAGAGTGTGTTTGGTTGTCTCATCCTGCCAAAAGTTGATCACTTCAGTGGTTTTGTTCAACAACAGGACCTTGTCCCTCTCAGAAATCCAAGGCTTGGTCTCCAGAGAAGCTTTCAGCTCCTCCCAGGCATCCGTTCTTGGCCAGAAAAAGTACTCTGTCAAAGGGCTCCTCATGCCGGACCCGAAGTGGTGATCCACCGCCACAGCCACGTTTCGGTCCAACCAGAGAAAATTGAGAGAGAAATCGGAAACTTCGCTGCCAGTCGACGCTGCGGCGGCGGTTTCGGCATCAGAGGCTTCGGAAGTGGCGGGGGCTTCTTCCGGGGTAGCGTCTGCCACGGACGAACCACCTTCGACGGCGTCCATGATGGATTCGAGCTCCGCCGCACTCTCGCCTGCTTCAGCGCGACATAACGAAGGGAACACGATGCGAGACTCTCTCCGTCCCGTCGACAACAACCGCTGAGCCACTACTCTGGGGCATTTGACGCTGGATTCCACGCGGGTGGCGCGGCCCAGCGCGAGTCGACTGCTCGTCGCGTGCAGAGAGTTCATGATCCTTTCTTGAACAAGCAGGGCTCGGTTTGGCGTCGGTGGAAGGAACCCGCAGAGCGCGAAGTTGCACGGTGGAATGCGCGAAGACAAAAAAGCTGCTGGAGGAAGGGACATCCCGTCAAAATTCGCCAAAAATAAGCGTCCCATGTCCGACTCTTCCATTCCGACGTGTCCATCCCACCCCCCTTCGGAGTTTTCAGCTCTGAAAGAAAAATCCATCCACCCTGGTTTTCGAAAATCTGGTCTTCGCTCAGAGAAATTCGCAGCCAATTTTCAACGATTCGCTTCAGTGGGAACGAGTTGAATCACGCTGTCGGCGGCAGAATCCAAAAGTACGCCTGTGTTTTTTTCCCCTCCTCTCACAAGCTCCCATACAACCAGACGGATTTGGATCCACGAGCAGCCTCTTTTCGCTTTCTGTGTTCTCTGTTTCGACCTGCCACAGCAGCCAACAGAAAACGTCATACATACACGCTGCCTTCCTGGGCAACAAAAATTCGAGTGCCCTTTTAGGGATTAACATCGCCACTTTGCCGAGGGAAGGAGAGCAAAACAATACCTTGGTGGTGTGGTGTTATCCATTGGCTGCACCAACCTGATGATAAATGCTGACGCGCAGAATTATCATCCACAGGGGTCCGCCACCACCTGGCCTCAGTTGAGTTGGATTTCTCCAAGAGGCTGTTAGGAGCACAATGAAAACCGAATCAGCTGATAAGCACTTGGGATTTCGACGTCTGCGGGAAACTAGCTGAGGCTTAATACCTGTCTGATGGTTGGTCGCACAATTCTTCTCTCGGGCAGATGCACGGTTTCCCTGGACATGTTTCTGTTTGGCGGCGGGATGTTCTCTGCATCCGCGTGGCGAAAGACGGGCGATCGCCTTGGATCCCGTCGCATTGGTGGTCCCCTGTTTCTTCGCCCCAAGTGCTCCATTGGCAGATGAGCTCTGCTCCTGGCCTCGCTCTCCGCTCTCAACG
Organism: Bryopsis sp. KO-2023; assembly: GCA_030272585.1. Taxonomy (NCBI): domain Eukaryota; kingdom Viridiplantae; phylum Chlorophyta; class Ulvophyceae; order Bryopsidales; family Bryopsidaceae; genus Bryopsis; species Bryopsis sp. KO-2023. The sequence goes on along the minus strand of BSYQ01000004.1, from coordinate 1,880,321 downwards.
TCGCTTGCATTTCTGCGGGAACATTGTCGCTTGGACGGGCATAACCGTCGTTCAACGCTCCGACGTCTGCGTTAGCCTCTTGTCGATGAAGGTTCGAAGGGGGGCTGCGCCGTCTCCAGCGACGATCGATCAGGAGCGCGGAGCCTGCAGCGCTACAGGCTCCGCGCTAGCGACTGTCGCACAAACAACCCGAATCCACATGGTTGCTCAAATTCTCGTCTTCCTTGACCCAAATTTTTATTCGAGTGACCCAGAGACAAGACAAAATGAGTTCTCTAGGAATATATACCTCTGGGTCAACGCTGAATAGCTGGCAATCATCCAGCTAGCTTGGAGAACCCCCAGGCGTGATGACCCCAACATGCAATCGTTCAGGATACCTTCACTGGATCTTGGAGAAGGAACGTTGGTGTTTGGTGTTGCGTTCTTGATCGATTAGCACAGGTGCTGCCTTTCGCCTTCATTCTCGTCCTTTCGCAGTTATTGAATCGTGAAAGCGTTCGCCACAAATCTGTGGAGCGCCGCCACAGATGGTCTTCAGAGATCTCAAGCAACCTCAGAAGGTTGATTGAGAGTGTTTGTGAGCTGCACTGGAATCCACCAGCCCCAACAACTTGCTTTTGCTTTTGCTTTTGCTGTTTCATGAACACGGAGTGAAACCCCGGACCAAGACAAAAGCCCAACGACGGTTGATCTTGGTGAATGACGGCTTGGTGCATTATTTATTGATTTTTCTTCGTTTGCTTTCGTGAGCTACTGAAGCAAAAAATGAGAAACCTCATCAGAACAAACACTGTCTTTACTTTTTCTCTCCTGAAAAATAAAAGCTCAGAGGTGATGCATGGCACCCTCAAAATTGTTTCGATACAAGGCAAGATTATGCGGGTTTGAAAAGAAAGTTCTTTGTTTCATTCGACTGTTTCTATTCGGGGATGTGAGAAGGGCAGGGTTTTTTTGTGTGTGTGTTATATCTATGGGTTTTCTTTGAGGGTGGTGAAGTGGGAGAAAGAGTGCTGAAAGTTAAGGTAAAGGCTACACAAAAAGGGGAAAAAAATTGTTCTGGTTTAATTAAATAGAGGAATAAAATTTTGAATGTCGCTTTCTTTTTAGCACCCACCTCCCCATCTCTAAAACTAATCATTCTGCCCGCACCCCCATTTCACCAGCTTTTTCCATGATTATGGTCTGTTGGCCTTTTTTTGTTGTTTTAAAATTTTGTAATTTTGAAACGGGCTTTCACTTGAAAAGACTTCTTGGAAAATAATTGTGGGATAACAGTTGTTTTCGAAAGCTGCTAATTTCTGCTCGAGGGATACAGATGTTTCGTGGCAGTTTCAAAGAACCTCTTTTGCCTGGGAACTAACATTCTAATTTGGGCGGGGTGTGAAGACTACTCCATGGGTTGAAAATCGTGTATTTGATCGGTCTATAATTTTTCATCAGCTTACAATCAGCAATGTTGCACCCATCAACAAATCATCCCCCATTAGCACACAAATACAAATCGTCCACCTCATCAAATTGGTCTGCCATATGGATCGATCATGACAAATCGCCCCCTCAAAAGCATTGCAGCCATTAGAATGCCTGTTCCAGAAAAGAGCGGGAGAGGAAATGTGGATGAATGGCTGGCCAAGTTTCCGGAACGAGGTCAGTCAGGCATGGATGCTTTTCTTGAAACCTCGGGCGTTCGACAGTTGTTCTTCCTCGTGTATTTTTCGTCCCTTCAAAAAAGAAGCAAATAACATTCGAGCATTGCATGAAGTTTGCCAGCAAGAACTTGAATTCGATTGCGAAAAAACATTGATCTTTCGGGGGTGTATGCATGCAATCACAAAAAGAAAAAAAGCACAAGGACAAACACCAGCGATCGTTGCAATTGGCATTGACGAGACAGAATTTGCTTTACCAGATACATATTGTTGAAAGGGAGTTCATTCACACATGCACGAAACAAAAGGGCCCCAGAAAAATATGCTATTCTTAGACACTCGCAACTGGAGCCATTCTGTCATTACGAAATCAGAAGGGAAACCCACCTTCAAAATGCAAGTCTTGTGGGTAGCTCATTCCTGATTTTCTTCCACGCTGTTGTCCGAGGTGATGCTCTTGGAATAGGCAGCCTCCAATCCCTGCACAAACGAAATCAATTGTTGAAATGTCACTTTCCACTGATTAAAAAAAAAAAAAGCACTAAAAATGCTGCCTAACATTGGTTAGTCTCTCTATTTTCAATCCTGAAACACAGCGGGAAAAAAAAGCGAACGAAAAACTGGCCCTCTGGAAATCATCCTTTGTTCGATATTTGGAACACATGAAATTCTGAGGGTCCCCACGGCCAAAGATTTTTTTTAATTTCATTGCAATTCTTTCTCAGTTGCTTGCCTCGCTGTAGTGTCGACCTCCATCCACGTACACCCTGTCCAACCCGTCCACAGCCTGGATGATGGGGAAGACGTGGTCCATCAAGTATCCATCCAGAGGGTTGCCTTTAAACTCATCCACGCTGATCGAATGGCCAGACTGCTCCACCCTTCGACGGTGATCCACCAACACGATCCTCTCCATGTTTCGCTCAAACACCATCAGATTCTTCATTCCCTTCTCGTTCATAGACCTCGTTTCCAATCCTTTGAACAGCTTGTGCCCCCCACCGCTCAACACCCCCATGATTCTCTTGGCAACGTTCCGGTTGAAAGACAGGGTGTAGATGTAAATGTCCGCAAAGGTCGAGAGTTTTTCGAGAAACTCACGGGCACCTGGTCGAACGACGCCAACACACCCTTTGACCCTGAAGGGTTCGATCCTCAAGTTTCGGACGTCGTATTTGTGAGGGGGGGGCACATCGCCGAAAGGCACTTTTGCATCCGAGCCCTCTTTCCATGTTTTCACCAAGGTCCCCTCCAATCCCAGGACCACCACCAGCCTGTCGACCTTGGAAGTGAAGAAAACACACATGCAGATTCTAAGAATAAAAAAAATGCCATCGAGAAACATTCCGGATATGTATCCAGCGTGGATGATCTGTCCCAGCCCGATAAAATCGATCGACAGAGAGCAAAACAGAGGTGGAATTTTTGAACATGATTTTCAAAAAAGGCACTGGTCAAGTCCTGCCCCAACATGCAATCTGATCATTGTTTTTATGGGTGTTCAACAAGTCAAAGCATAACTGAGGTCAATCGTCTCGGAAAAAAATTCGCAATCTTGGTATGACATGAGGGCTGAAGATCAAACGGATCAGACGGATCAAACGGATCAGACCGATCAGATGGATCAAACGGATCAGATGATTCCTCTGTTCGTTCGATGATGTATATCAAGTCAAAAATGTTGTCGAAAAAGGCTACCAACCTTTCTGTTCGGGTTTGTCTCGAAGCTCTTCTGCCTCCCGGCCGGGTTCAGCGACACTTCGAAATGTGGCTGCCATTCAACGAAGGTCTCGCATTGCTTGAACCAATTGATACTCATTTCCTGTGGACACATAACAACATCAAAAACGTATGAAAGTGTACGTATGTATATTTTATTTTATGTATAAAATGTAATGTTTTCTGAAGCCTATATTAGCAAAAAACTGAAACTTCCGACATGCAAAACTTTCTCGGAATGAGAAATGCATGCATGTTGAATAGAGATGATTTGGAGGGCGGAGGATCAAATTCTGCTGCCCATCCCCCTTTACAAAACAAAAAAAAAACACAAAAGAAACCAGGACAGATCAGCTTTTGCTGTTATTTTTTTCAGCGATGGTTTCCTACCTTTGCACAAACTCTGCTCTTGTTATGCCCATGGATTTTGCACGATTTCTCGATAAAATATTCCTCATCAGCAGTCAGCATTTCTGGATAATCGGTCTCTTCCCTGATGGCTGGAACCGAGTCGCTGGAATTGACCTCAGAAAGACAGTTATCCAAGGCAGCTTCCCCAGAATTTCCAGCAACCGGCGATTCGCTGCTGACGGATGCTGCACACTGATCCAAATCGATATTTGCACTGCTCTGGCTTGAAATTTTGGTTACCTGGAGGTTGAAAAAAACACACATCAATATACAGTTCGATAATTTTTCAGAGAAATATTTCATGGTTCCTACTGCATATGGGTGGTGAAAATCCGCAATTGGATGACTGACATGGAAATTGAAAAAGCAATCGATTTCTTGGGTCAAAATGTTATGAAAAGTCATGGTTTAACTTGCAAGCTGGGGAAAATCTCTGAACCCCCCCTCCCCCCCCTTTAAAACAGCCAGAACTGCATGCAAGCTGGGTAAGACCCTTCCAAGTTTTCAAACCAACAGTGGCCTGGTGTGTGCCTCTGTGACAATGGACGTATTGTTTTCAGCAATCTGGGGAAGACCGTTACCGTGTGATGCTTCGCGGCGTAAAAAACCACCAGTATGAATGCAAGTTTCAGGGCCACTTTCAAAAACTCGGCCGCCACTCGCATCATCGCTTCTTGCGACAAGACGCCCCAAGCACCTGTCGACAACAGAACCAACCCACATTGGCCTTCAACAGTATGAAATGCGCCAGGATCGCTCGCGATCCTTTGTGCGGAATGGCGTTTCCGGCGCCGCCACTCAGGGCACTCTCTTTGGCGAACACGTGCCCCCACAAGAAACAAGATGGGGGGGAAATTTGAAATAGGCGTCAGAAACTGGCATTGCTGAGCGACGACCCAGCCGATCGACAACGCAAGTTCACGGGCGTACATTCAAGGGCAAAGACAGCGAAAAACGATGGGGCAAGGGGGAAAGTCGAGTGCGATTACATTTCGCCGTATTGAGGGGACAGCACTTCGTAGAATTCCCAACTGCTCCGCTCAAAATACCAAAATTATCCACTCACCAATAGTGTCCATCGAAATATATTCTCCACCAACTTCCCACACGGCGCTCATAAAACCTTCAAACAGAAACACGAGCGCACTTAGAAAGACCCCTGCCGTTCCTCTTCAGATGATGGATGATTTGGACAAAAGGATGATTCGGACAAAGGGCATCAAAAAGACAAACGCCGCCACAAGGGGAGACCATAACGAACAAAGTATTCCCCACAAGAAAAACAAGAGGATCGGCGAGACCACACGGTCTGAAGTGGGCCCAGCGAATGTGCATACGACATCGCCATCCGATGTTTGATGGCCACCTCTTTACAGTTGAGACGTTTACCCACCTAGCGCCCACACAACTCTCCACGCACTGTTCGAAACCATTATCGTTCGTTGCTCTCGAATGCACAGCCTCCACACAATCGGAAACTCCACACAAAAAACGCGCGCACACAAAAAACGACAGAAATCAACTCCTGCTACCACTTTTATCCCCTCTAATTTGATCTAGCTTTGATCAGTCTTCCATGATTCTCGAAAACTAAATTAAATCGTAGCACTGACTGATTTTCTTTGTCTCAAGGGAAAAAACCCAGTGTCGTACAAAGTCACCCACCAAACGCCACGTTTTTTGTTTTGATGAGCCCTCGTTTCCTCACCGTCTGCTTCATCTTTTCGCAAACTCAGCTCGAAACGGTTCAAATCTTTTAAAAAAACTTTCTTCTCGTCACGCGATCAGAACGCGCGCAGGGAGTAGTCGTCACAAAGCAACGAGCGGTTTTGTGAGGTTTGGCGTGGGCGTTCGGGAGAGGAAAAGCGACGAACGGTGGTTTTTTTCCAGAGGATTCGTTGCTCTCGACCGCGGAGGCGGGACTTGGAGGGATGGAGCCGAGTCGGGGAACGCAAGACCTGTCGTTTTTAGACTTCGGAACGACGGACGACTTTCCACAGTTCACGGAGCTAAGTCAGGCGAGTGGCGCGACATGAGAAAGTCTTGGCACCAACCGAAAGAAATTCCCCGCCTGGGGTTGCGTCTATACATCGTCCCGGCCTGTGTCGACCTTTGTCGATTTTCTTCGCGTCGATCTTCAATCGTCGACCTTCTCTATTTCTGGAGCGTCATCGCTCGTCGGCTCGGAAATCGCTGCGCACCTTTTGTTTTGTCGAAAGCTAAAGTTTCCCCTTCGTATTGAAGTGATTCTTTTTTCTTGCATCACAGACTCTGTCGTGGGGTGAACCTGCCGCCCAAGTCGGTTCTTCACAAGCAGCGGTAAGTTTTGTTGTTTTTTTCCCTGGAATGAAATGGAAACTAGAATAGCGCGCTGACGTTTCTCGAGAAACTTGTGCAGGCATGAACCCCAGTTTGGATACTTCGTTAATCTACTCCTTGCGTTTTTTCTTTGGTGATTTTTTCGTTGCTTCCGGTTTTTTTTCAGGGAATCGCACCCCCTCGTCCGTACGACTCTGTGAACGACGTTGCGGCCGGTGTTGGCGAGGTAAGCACAGAGAAAACCCCCAGACAAACCTTTTTTCTCTGCCCCAAAATCTGTAGATGCTCTGATCCAAAACATCCAAGTTCAATCTCAGACCTTTTGAAGAATAGTGTATTTTTCTAGAGAACAACAGTATTTATTTCACTGCAGTTGGTGAAGCCTTTATGTGTCGCGTCCAGTTCTCTTTTTTTAGTTATTGAATTTTTTTTGTATTACTACTGTGGAACTCCTGTGTTTCCCTGGCCAGCCTTGTTTTGTTTTTGTGCACACTCTTTTGTTTACTTCTTTCATTTTTATTTTTTTTCATATTAAAAAAAAAAAATCATTTTGCAGCTGAGATTCGATGATCAATTCGAAGAAGAGCAATCGGAGGAACACGTTAAAGAAGTGCCAGAATGGGCATGCGCGTGAGTCTTCCTATTAACCACAAAATTTAACTGTCCAAATATTGAAAAAAAAAAAAATTGGAATTTGATTTGTGACAGTTTTTTGGGTGGCTTGTCTGAGGGAAAAACAACCCTTGTCTCTTTTTTTTTTTTTTTTTCCCTGGAATGCAGATGACTCGCTTTCATTTTCTTCTCTGTTTTTGATGTGGGTTTTTTATTCAGGAAATTATGAACATCCTTCTTGAACTCTTCATGCTAAAACAATTTTTTACTTTTTTTCTATTTGTGAAAGAGACTTATTTTTTGAACATATTGCCATTTCCAAAAAAACAGGTACTGTGGGATTCACAATGCCGGCTGCGTTGTGAAGTGCATGAATGCTGCCAAATGGTTTTGTAACTCGAGGATATCTGGGCTTGCGGGGTCTTGTGCAGTTGTTCATTTGGTGAGAAAATAATTTTCAATGTCGAAAATTAGCCCATTTTCCAGGAGGTCCTGTTTTTTGGAGGGGGGGGGGTCGGAATGATTTTTCAAAGGATCTATTAGTCAAAGAATGAAACCATCCAGTGACCGTCGTTGGTCAAAAGTTAATACTAAGCTCATGCAAACATCAGTAGTTCAGATTTCAATATGGCTGAAATGGTTGCTAAGCAGACGCAGCCCCTATTGGAACTGTGTGTTTATCTGGAACGCAGTGAAAATGGAAAAAACTATGCTTTGCTGGTTGCATTTTTTACAGCGTAAATTATCCCTTAAATTAGGAAGACATAATTTAAGGGATAATTAAGGGACTTTTTTTTCCTGATGCATTTCCAATCAGATCAATAACTTCTGGACCACCACCACCACCATCAAATACAAAAAAAGTTGTAACTTGTTTGGGGTTAGCAAGTTCAATGTCTTTACAACCTGCTCTGCAATCTGAATTTCCAGGTCAAATCGAAACACAAGGAGGTGCAGCTCCACAGCAAGAGCCCCCTGGGGGAAACCATTCTGGAATGCTACGCCACTGGCACCCGAAACGTGTTTGCGTTGGGTTTCGTCCCAGTCAAATCAGAAAACACGGTGGTCCTGCTTTCGAGAGAAGTTCAACCCAGTCACCCAGCCATCAAAGACCTCGACCTGGACCTCAATCTTTGGCAACCCATCATAGAGGAAAGGGCTTTCGTCCCCTGGTTGGTCAGGGAGCCAGCTGAGCAAGAGATTTTACGGGCCAGGCAAATCACGGTGCAGCAGATCAACAAGCTGGAGGAAATGTGGAAGGGGGATCCGCAAGCGACGATCGATGATTTGGATAAACCTGGAGTGGACGAGGAGCCGACAGCGGTGGCGTTGAAATATGAGGATGCGTATGAATATCAGAACGTGTTTGGACCTCTTATTAAGATGGAGGCGGAATATGATAAGGTATGTGTGTGTGTGTGTGCATTCGATTTCTCACTATTTGTTTCTGTTTTGTTGGAAAGGGGCGGCTTTTTTTGGGGGGGGGAGAGAGACTGAAAAAAAAAGGGGGGGGGGCATCTTGTATCAGGATTCGTGATCAAAAAATAGCGAGGTCTGGTCAACGAATGGGTTTTTTTAAAAGCTACTGCAAGTAACACAAAGAAATATATAAATAAAAATGTGTCTTTGTAGTTAGAATCCACAGAAGTTCAAGTTCTCAATGTCAAGAACTTTAGAAAATTGATACAAGAAATTTATTTACTTTTTTTTTTCCCCTTTAAACACTCCATAAAACATGTGTGTGTGCGTGTGCTTGTGTGGGTTTTCCCAGTCTGTCAAGGAATCGCAGAGCCGAGACAATATCAACGTCCGATGGGACGTGGGTTTGAACAAAAAATACATCGGTTACTTTTACTTCACAAAGGACGATAACGAACTCAGGTTGATGCCGGGCGATGAATTGAAACTCAGGCACCCCTGTCCGAATGGAGGACCAGCATGGGAAGGCTCAGGTCAAGTTGTCAGACTGGATGCTACGGAGGAAGTCGCTTTAGAAATGAAGGACGCGGTGAGATATCTGTTTTCCTTGCGAGTCTTGTCAGACAAGCATATCGTTTTCCATCGATGCGCAAAAATAGACTCGAGTAAAACGAGTTGAATGTGTTTTTCAAAACCTGCAAGGATAATCTCAAATAAAGAGGTTGATGAACTGTGAAAGAAAATCGACCAATCTATTAATATAATATATAATATGATAACAATATAATACATATGGCACATTGAGCATGGAAGTTTCTTTTTCCATAAGGATACCCAAACCTTATTAGAATGAAGTCGTTTGTTTTTTTTTCCTGAATATGTTATTTCTTGGTTACTCAGACCCAAAGCGTTCCGGAGGATGTCAAAGTCGGGTATGTGGTGGAGTATGTGTGGAAAAGCACATCGTTCGACAGAATGCAAGCAGCCATGAAAACCTTTGCAGTGGACGAAACCTCAGTCAGTGGATATCTTTATCACAAGCTTCTGGGCCATGATCTTACTGCACAAACACTCAAGGTCCCAATGCCTGCCAACAAATCGTTTTCGGTGAACGGGCTCCCAGAGTTGAACCACTCGCAGGTGTGTATGTGTTGAGAAAGGAAAAATTAATCTTGAAAATAAGGAAAAAATCAAACTTTTTAATATTTGAAATTTTCAGGGGGTGGGGGAAGGTTTGGTAAATTATCGTGCCTAGCCATGAACATTCAACATGCAACATCCTTTCTTCTCAAGCTCAAGTTTTCAGAACGACACATCAAAGCATCAGCATGGCCATAATCAAGCAAAAGAACCTGTTCGATTCCAGTGTCGTTCTGCTTTATGAATTATTTTTGAGAGTGCTGTGTTTTATTTGTGTGTTTCAGATTATGGCTGTGAAGAGCGTCCTTCCACAGCCCCTGAGTTTGATTCAAGGGCCCCCCGGAACAGGAAAGACCGTGACGACAGCAGCGATCGTTTATCATTTGTCGACCCTGTGTCACAGTCAAGTGTTGGTGGCTGCCCCCAGTAATGTTGCTGTCGATCAATTGGCAGAGAAAATCAGCGCCACCGGCCTCAAGGTAATGTGAATAAATCACCCCCTTTTTTTTAGTTTTTTCTTTCCTCCAGCGCACTTCCTGAATAACTCGATGGGTTTTTTTCCCCCGTAGGTTTTCCATCTGGGTTTTGCTTCTTTTTTGTATTCATTATTGTATTTAATATCGGGTGGATGCCAAAAAAATATCACATAATGAGAATGTGCTACCAAAAAAACAAAAAAAGCAACCTGATCAATATTTTTCAACTGAATTTTCCATTGTCGTGGAAATTTTAAACTTTTGATAAATTTGATCAACAAAATGGTAACACTTGGTGGCTGTGTCTAGGTTGTGAGAATCTGTGCGAAATCTCGAGAGGCCTTGGGCTCCCCTGTGGAGCACCTCACCCTGCACTACCAAGTCAAGAACTTGAGAATTCCTGGCCAACAAGAATTCCACAAACTTCAGCAATTGAAGTCCGAAAAGGGGGAACTCGATGCGGCCGATGAAAAAAAATTCAAACAGTTCAGGAGGCTGTATGAAAAAGAAATCTTGCAGAATGCTGATGTCGTTTGCTGCACTTGCGTGGGAGCAGGGGATCCCAGGGTTATGAATTTCAGATTCAAGCAGGTGCAGTTTTGGAGCATCACCAACACATCATTCAAGAAAAGACAAAGGAAAATAAAGCAAAATATGATCGGAAAATTGTTCTACAGATGAATTTTAAAACAATTTAGCTTTTATTCACATTGAAGGTTAGGATTTGTTTGAAAGTTAGTGAAACAGAAGGACAGTCTGTTCCACATATGAAAAAAATATATATATGTTTTCAAAATTACAGTATCAGGATTTGTTTTAAAGTTAAGTAAACAGAAGGATAGTCTGGACAGGTATAGTGGATGTTTTCGAAAACCTTGGACCTGAGGTTGTGTAGTTTTGTGGGGCAGGTGCTGATCGACGAAGCGACACAGGCAACAGAGCCTGAGTGCTTGATTCCTATGGTGATGGGTGCAAAGCAAGTGGTGTTGGTCGGAGACCATTGTCAGCTGGGACCTGTGGTTATGCACAAATCGGTGAGCCTTTCTTTTTGTTCAGTAGATTGATGCTCACAGCTTCCACTGATTGGGTTATAACGGCGCACCTTGAGTTGGTGTATTCATGTGATTTTTTTTGCATTAAGACTGGACAGGGCAAATTGAGCAAAAATTAAAGAATCTAGAATCTACATGTGGGACCGTGTCTGAAAGACTGTATGGTAAGGGGCCATAATCTGTCTGAGCGAAGATGTTGTGAAGGGGGTCTGACAAATTCTTGTTTCATGGGATGTTCAGGTGGCAAGGGCCGGGTTGTCTCAATCCTTGTTTGAAAGGTTGATGCTTCTGGGGATCAAGCCCATCAGATTGCAAGTGCAGTACCGAATGCACCCATGTCTGTCTGAATTCCCCTCAGACACGTTCTACGAAGGCTCGCTCCAAAACGGCGTTTCGGAAGCTTCCAGAATCTACCCTGGGGTCAACTTCCCTTGGCCGGTGCCTGAGAAACCCATGATGTTCTATGTCCAGTTGGGCTCCGAGGAAATCAGTGCAAGCGGGACCTCCTATTTGAACAGAACAGAGGCCGTCTGTGTGGAAAAGGTCATCACGACCTTCTTGTTGGGTGGAGTCAAGCCGGAGCAGGTGCCACAAAACAAAACAAAGAAAAGCCTCGTTCCTCCTGTTGTTTGAGATGTCGATAACGATATATTTTTGAATATGTTTGCTGCACTTTGATATAAAAAATTTAATGCTGATGAGATTTTGACCATTTCCATCAAGCTAAAAATACCTTCCTGCGTTCTGGCACAAATTAAAATTGAAAAAATTAATCCTAGAAGGGGTGTGGCATATTCTGCAAGACAGAACAATTTTTTCTCCAACAAAACTCAAAACCTACCAATACACTCTCTGGTTCTTGCAGAGGGATTTTTCTTGTTTTTCTTTTCTTTTTAATCATTTACCGATGCTGGAAGGATTTGTGAAAGCACGATCGAAATACAAAAAAGCAAAGAAACACACAAATTCCATTGTAAAACATTTTGCATTCATGGTGAAGAAGATGCACATATACATGGGGGTGTGAGGTCGGCATTGATTTTCTTGGCATGTTTTTGGGTTTTTGCAGATCGGAGTGATCACACCGTACGAAGGGCAGAGAGCTCATATCATGAGCGTCATGCTCAGGATGGGAACTCAAAATCAGCAGCTCTACAGGGAAATCGAGGTCGCCAGTGTGGATTCTTTCCAGGGTCGCGAAAAAGACTTCATCATTTTGTCGTGTGTGAGGTCCAACGAGCGACAGGTGTGTTTTTAGCTCAGCCAGTGGAAAAATTAGGAATGAGTAAAGAAGCCATTTTGTTTTCCTTGAATTTTTGAAAGAAGTATAAAAATTTGGCATTTTACTAGGAATTTCATGCCCTGGCGGGATCTGCAGACTTTCACGTTTTAGGGGGGTGTTGGTCATTTTGTCGACATCCCTTAGTGTGGTGACACAGAATTTTTTTTCAATTAAAAAAAAAAAAAAAAAGGAATCGGGTGTAATTGTTAGGGAAGAAGAGGTGCCCCTTCATTGCTTTCCAATATGGTTTGCTCAAGATGGATGTCCTGTCGAAAACACTCTGATCTAAACGGTGTTATTTTTTGTGTTTTTTTTTTATCAGGGGATTGGTTTCTTGAGCGATGCCAAGAGGCTGAACGTGGCAATGACCCGAGCTCGATATGGCTTAGTCATCCTCGGAAATCCCAAGGTGCTTTCCAGAGACCCCCTGTGGAACAAGCTCCTGGTGCATTTCAAAGAAAGGTCTTGCCTTGTGGAGGGACCTCTCAGAAACTTGAAGCAGAGTCTTGTGCAACTCAGCAAGCCAAGCAAGGTAAGGCAAAAAAAATTCGACCGTCTGATTTCCTTCTGTTCAATTTTCAATCGGGAGGAGCCACAGAACGAATTCCCAGCCCACAAACAAATGCTCAACTTCATTATAATGGTCAATGCACCCTTTCAATCGCTGAGCTTTTTTTTCCTACCCCTTTTAATCATTGCTTATCTCTCCCCCCCCCCCAAAAAAAAAGAAAAAAGATCAAGCACTCCTTCTAGGTAATGATATCAACCAATCCGGTTAAGGTGTGTGTGTGTGTTGTTTTCCGGCTTTTTCTCCCCAGATTTTCAATCGCAGCCGTTTTGGTTTGGGTGGGGCTTTCTCTTCCCGCTTCCGGCCAATGGAGAAAATCAATCATGAGGATTACCGCCGGGACATTCCTTTGGCAAACGGCTCCATTCACTCGTCCCAGCCTTCCAGAGAATCCAACCCGATGCCCAGCCACGGTGGCGTTTCTGGAAACGGGGCTGAATCCAGCACAGCTAATGGAAACATGGCAGGATATGCACTTCCCACGGTGGCGTCCCCTTATGCCATTCCTGATGTCGGTGGCCGGAAAGAATCCAACAAGAGGGTGAGTTTTCCAGGAAAACCCCTACAATTAGTCTTTATGACCAGGGCATCCCCTTTTTGTTTCCCATTTCTAACTTTTTCCTTTCATTCCAAAATGAACTGCATTAAGCCTCTTGCAGCAAAGCATGTCTGACATGGGGCAAGGAGACCATCGTTAGCTTCTTTTTGGAAGAATTCACTTTTTTTTTCTCAAATCGTGATCGTTGTCATTGTGGGTTCCTGCTCACTCATTTCTTTTTGGGTTTTTTTAATCAATTTCTCACATATATTTTGCCGCCTCTGTTTTGTTTTTTTTCCTCCCATCTCACAGGAGGGTGTCCAGCGAACGCCCACCCCCACCACACCAGTCGATCCCGGAAATGCCTACCCTGCCACTGGCCGAAACAACACTCAGACGAATTCTGCGGTGCCTACGAATCCTGCCAGCCAGGTTTTCCCAGGGAGCAGCAACATATACGACCTCAACACCCAGGCCACTTTCGATTTCCTGGACGATTTGCCATCCCAAGATCAAATTCTGTCCCAAGGCCTCAGCGATGCTTTTCTAGAAAGGGGAGGAAACGACAGTCTGTACCACACTCAACCTTTGGAGGATTCCAATACGCCTTTGGGTGGCCTCGGAAAGTGATGGGCGTGGGTTGGTTTTTTTTCAAGGGAAAGGGGGGAAATCATCACACATACTACGGGTTATATATAAGAGAAAGTCTTGATGCTTTCTTTTTATTTTCCTCCCGTGAGTGTGTGTGTTGAAAATGGAAACCCCATATGTGTATGCATTGAAAATGGACTAAGGAGGGAGATCGGTGATTCTCTTTTTCTTCTTTTTTTTTTTTTTGGTTGGAAAAAAAAATATTTGCTTTCTTTCTGGAGCCAAGAATTGTTGTTTTTGAAAAATTGTCCTCCCTTTTTTTGGGGGGGGGGAGGAATTCGTTAAATCAACGGAAAAAAGGGAGGATTTTTCTGAAGCAAAATTCTTATAAGAGAGAAAAGAAAGGGGGAAAAAAAGGGGGATGTTTGGATGGCCCGATTCTCTGCGTCGATTTTTGATGGTGGCAGAATGGTTTCATCAATGCATGGATATGTTCTTCGAAGGAAAAAGCATAAAAGGAACATTCTTTTTATTTCTTGAGAAAAGGGGTGGTGGAATTTACATCTGTACGTTCGGAGAAAGGGACTGTGAAGGAGCTGTGGTTGGGCGTTGTGTTATTTCTGCGATTCGCCGATCGAACATGGAACGTTTGGTTGGTTTTCGGGGGAAAATAAGGGCAGAATTTTTCCAGGGGAAAAAACAAAAGAAAAGTGATGTGTGGGAAATGCATCTGGTGACCATTCTTTGAGGAAAATTACATTTTGTTGGGAAAAATTCGCAGGGTTAGTGGGAAGTCCAGCCGATCTTGGGCTGTTGGGGAACACCGAGGGGAAGTAGTTGGTGCTGAAGGTTGGCTGGCTGGGTTCATTTCATTGAAACATGTTTTGGAGAGGGTTTTTCGTTTTCTGGGAGTAGCAAGGTTAAAAGAAGGGGAAAAAAAACACCGAGCTGAACAGGAATGCAAGAAAAAAATGCACATCAGAAAAGTGTGATTAAGAATGAAGGAAAAAACTGGAAAAGGGGGGGGGGGGTTGGGGAAAAAAGAGTGAGCATTTGAAGAATGTTATGGCTGGAAAAAAACTTATCTGCAAGACCTCCGGGGAAAAAGAAGGAAAAAAAAAATCATTTTTTTTTTTTTGGGGGGGGGGATGTGTTCTTGGTGGAGCATTTTTCCAAGCGATGGCTTTTTTTTCAAAAGGTTGGTAGTGGATCACAAAACTTAGCAGAAAAAAGAAAAGAGAGAAAAAAAATGGCGAAAAAAGGAAAGGAGGAGAAAGGGGCAAAAAAAAAAGAAGTTTTAAGTGGAGAGGCAACAACATTGACGACGACAAAAAGAAAGAAAGAAAGAAAAACACTGGCTGGGAAAAATGGTTGGAGGGTATGGCATTTGGAATATTAGGGTCCTCTTGGCGCTGTCTTGGAAAATTCAACACCCACGAAACTTGGCAATGGGAAGCTGCGAAAAAGGTATGAAAAAAGTTTTGAATGAAAAAATGAAAAGAAGTGAATGAGTATCATGGAGGCAAAATTGAGAAAACAACAGCATGACAGAAACGATGGCTCGAAAAAACAGGGCAAAACAAATGACAGCCTTGCATCAAAATCGTGTTTTTCTCTGTCCCTTCGTTTCTTTTCGCCATCTCACACTATTTTTCTTCGGTCCCTGAATATAAAAAGTGTGAGGAAAACTCGAAATGTGAAAAAACGTTAAAAAGTTTTCTCGGGGAGAGGGTTGTATATTTTGTGTGGGTGAGTCAGTTTATTGTTTTTGTTTTTTTCCCTTGTGTTTTAGAGGACCCGCACTAAACCCAAGACCAGGGATGGCGACTTTCAACCAGAGGTGTGTTGTTGGCCGTGAATTTCCTCCGCCCAGCCGAAAAATATTGTCACGAAGATCATTGGAACAGAGAGATTGAGGTGCCAGAAACTCAGGGTGGATCGCCCAACTTTTTCCTTGCGAAAAGGAAAAAAAAAGAAAAGGACCAGGGAAAATCGGGGACGAACCAAGAAAAAAGAAAAGAGAAAAGAAGCCTTTTAAAAAAAAGATCGTTAAAATGAACTCAACATTGAACCACATTGTTTTCAGCATTGTAATCACAGGGGACCTGCTAGCAACACGCGATACTTTCCATTTTCATATATATATATATTATTATATATATATTGTGATGGCTGGGTGAATGGGTGGGAAAAGATAAAAAGAACTGGGTGTTGCTTTCGCAACCGAACCATGTGTGTGTGCGTGTCTTTTTTATGTTGGGCATTTTTTCTTTTTCTTCTGGATAATGTTTTTCGAGTTTCGAGGCATTTGATGGACAGTTTCATTGGCCACTGAAGAAGAATATATGCAAATTTGGTGGGGAACCTGAAATTCATGGTGCATGTGTCAGTCTTTTTCCATGTAAGCATCTCGTGACATGTTGTCATTTTTTAGTGGATCCTTGCATCAACCCTGTGTATTATTTCCGCTGCCTCCCTCTCTTCTGTTCTATTTCAGGGTTCCTTTTTTCTCTTTTTTTTTATACTTTGCCAGTGGCATACATGAGCAATCCCAACATTCCTCTGGCCGCTGCCTTTTTTTCTCTGCATTTCACTGTTGTTGATTGTTCAACTGTCATCCTCATAATGGAGATTTACTAAACTGAATCCTCAATTCAGTTCTTCCTCAACAAATAGCAATGAACTGTGGACTGCAGGAAGGCCCTGTTCTGATTTTATTCCTCAAATCAAATTTGCCCCCCCCTCCCCCAAAGACATCCTCGTCTGATAGACATCGTTACATGATTAGTATCACCACAATGTTCCTCTTCTAAATATCGAGTAGCACTGCTAATTTCACAACACCCAGACTTGGGCGTGTTGCACACATAAATAAAAACACAGCTTGATAGATCACGCCAATTCAAGCAGCAGCCCTCACAATCGCACCAGTCTTCGGAGGATGGGGTATCGCCTCCCGTGCCGATTGCATTTCAAAAGGATTTGAAAAACACACACCCCTACGACTGTCCGCACACAGTTTAAAGAATAATGACTAAAATTTGTGCATAGCTCACAGCCGTCCAAATGGCAAGCACCTGTAAAAATAACAACAGAGTTTTGGTTCAGGAGAAAGTGCCATCCACATTTCTTATTCTGGTTTTCTTTCTTGGAAATCAAACTCAAGGTGTCAATTCTGTCTTTGGAAAAAGGGAAGAAAAAAAAAACGATGTTACATTAAAAAAAGTGGATTTTAAAGTGTTGCACAGGTATCAAGTGCATTTTAGTTCAGTTGAGAGCCTGCAGTTTTTCCCCAACAGGATTCGTCGGCAAGAAAAAAACAGAAGCAAAGAATGAGCCCATTTTGACAAAAAAAGGTCCTTTTGGCACATTGGCTGTTACTGGTAGGGATCGATAAAAGCTTTCCTCTCTGAATTGTACCAGCCCTGTGTTCCGGGAAAGTTCAAATTTTTCAAGAAATCCTACCCCAGCTTTCGGAATGCAGCGCCTGTTTCGAGCTCTTCAGCAAATCCACTGTGACATTCAACAGCAACACGTGATCAGAAAGGTATGACTAAGAAAAAGTGTCGAGGAAGAAAACACACAAATCGTGAAGTCAGGTTCAACCGAGGCCCCACCAATTTCTCGTTTTGCTGCTGCAGCACAAACAGCCAATCCAAGGACGAGCAAAAACAAGAAATTTGACATTGCCATTGGACCAAGTGACAAACGGATCGAAACCTATAGGCTTCTTTTGCCACAGCACCCTATTTCTTTCTGTTTTACAACTGGAGAAACGTCTTCGTGTTATGTTTTTCGTTGTAAGAAAACCAAGCTCTCGGTTCCTTTTCAGCTCGGATTCGACATGTGATGTGATCGCGAATTTCTGATCGAAGCTTCGATTGATTTGGCAGCAGGGGGGCTGCTGATAAAACGATGTACTCGTCCAATGAATTTCAAAGTCCACACCAGATGGGACGGGATGTGCCGTCTTCACAATTTTCATATTCGTTTTGGGTTGATTACATCGATGATTTACGTAATACGGTTTTCAAAAAATGCAATGGTCGACAATTTGTTTGTTTTTCTTTTGTTTTGTTCCGACTGATTGGTTGTTGAAGCTAGTTCACCGAACAGGGGAAAAAGAGTAAAGTCATGTCTTGGCGAGGGAAGTATTGTTTTTTTGTTTTTTGCAATAAGGGGAGGTCACTTGATTTTGGATATGGCTTGAATACTAAAAAAAGAAAATAAGAAATGGAAAACAGAGATAGGACTTGGGCCAAATTTTTGGTCCGACTCCGGTCCGGTCCGGTTACGGTCGGGTTACGGTCACCGTACTACGGCCGTAACTCCGTACCGTAACCGGAGTAATATGTTGTTTTTACGGTACGGAACAGGTACGGTATAACTACGGTAGGCCCTAAATCACCGTGAAGTAGCGTGGTTCAGTGCTAAAGCGTTAGGTTGCAGTCAGTAGGGTCGCGGGTTCGAATCCCCCTGGGTTCCTTTGGAATCGCGGGACCCTGCGGGGGTCACTTTCTACGGTTTACGGTTGTTACGGCCGTTACGGTCGTTACGGTCCGGTACGGAGCGGTACGGAGTGGTACGGTGCTACGGTTACGGCCGTAAAAGTACGATTTTCTGACGAAAATTGTACTCCGGTTACGGTCCGGTTACGGTGGTTACGGTCCGGTTACGGTGACCGTAACCGTAAAGTCCTATCTCTGATCGATCCCCAACATAACGTTAGATTTTGTTAAAGGTTATTGCAACTATAAGAGGCTCGGTATCTGGTCGCACCATGTTTTTTTTTTCCCACTTATTGGAGATTCTGAATTTGTAATGTGGGAGAATTCTGAAAAGGAAAAAAAGAGGCGATTTCCTTAACTTCAGTCCTCAGAGGTTTTGGTGAATTGGTTTGGAAAAATATTTTGCTGCAGCCATAAAGTTCTCTGTGGGTTGAGTCCAATGTAGGGCATAAAGGCTGCCTGGTTGTGTTGTTAATAGTTTTGAACAAATTTTACAAAGGTTTTTCATGTTCCCTTCCGTACTCTCTTTATACACCAAACCCAAACTGACTCAACCCAACCACTTCTAACACCTCCAACTCATTTCAACCATCCTAACAATCATTTCCCGCATTCAAAACTCCTTAACGCTCCACATTAACTGCCCATTTCAACAGTTGTGCATGTTCTGCTTTGCATTGGCTATGGTCCCCATGCAATTCCGACTCCAACTAAGTCCGATCCCGAACATTCCCACCTTCCCCAAAACACAATGCCCAATGTAACGTGGGAAAAAATCAACACCTTCCCCCCATCATTAGTTTTATCATATCAACTGTCGTTGGGCTTCTGTCTTGGTCAGGGATTTCGCTTCGTGTTCGAACACGAATTCATGTATTCATGAAAAAAACAAAGTAAAAGCATAAGCAAGTTGTTGGGGTTGGTGGATTCCAGTGCAGCTCACAAACACTCTCAATCAACCTTCTGAGGTTGCTTGAGATCTCTGAAGACCATGTGTGGCGGCGCTCCACAGATTGTGGCGAACGCTTTCACGATTCAATAACTACGAAAGGACGAGAATGAAGGCGAAAGGCAGCACCTGTGCTAATCGATCAAAGATGCAACACCAAAGATTCCCAGAGAACCCATTTTGTCTTGTCTCTGGGTCACTCAAATAAAAATTTGGGTCAAGGAAGACGAGAATTTGAGCAACCATGTGGATTCGGGTTGTTTGTGCGACAGTCGCTGCAGGCTCCGCGCTCCTGATCGATCGTCGTTGGAGACGGCGCAGCCCCCCTTCGGCTCTTCACCAACGGGAGGCTAACGCAGACGTCGGAGCGTTGAACGACGGTTATGCCCGTCCAAGCGACAACGTCCCCGCAGAAATGCAAGCGACGCTGAGAGCGGAGAGCGACGCCAGGAGCAGAGCTCCTCTGCCAATGGAGCACTTGGGGCGAAGAAACAGGGGGCCACCAATGCGACGGGATCCAAGGCGATCCCCAGCCTTTCGCCACGCGGATGCAGAGAACATCCCACCGCCAAACAGAAACATGTCCAGGGAAACCGCGCATCTGCCCGATTGAAGAATTGTGCGACCAACCATCAGACAGGTATTAAGCTTCAGCTAGTTTCCCGCAGACATCAGAATCCCTAGTGCTTATCAGCTGATTCGGTTTTCATTGTGCTCCTAACAGCCTCTTGGAGAAATCCAACTCAACTGTGGCCAGGTGGTGGCGGACCCCTGTGGATGATATTTCTGCGCGTCAGTATCTTTAGTCAGGTTGGTGCAGCCAATGGATAACACCACACCACCAAGGTATGTTTTTGCTCTCCTTTGCTGAATATTTAGTGCTGACCAAGTGGTGGTTTCAATCTCAAAAAAACACTCAAAAGTGTTGCCCAGGAAGGCAACGAAAAAGTGTGACGTTTCCTATTGGTTGCCATGGTAGATCGAAACAGAGAACACAAAAAACGAAAAGAGGGTGCTCGTGAATGCAAATCCATCTGGCCGCAGGGGGGGTTGTGAGAGGTGGCCAAAATGGAGGGAAATTTTATACTGAAAGAAAGGGATGCAAGGAAAGTGGAACCTTACCTCTCCACATGACTGCAACGCTGGCGAACTCATCGGCTGTCACGCGCGGGCATGTGACTGACACAGACAGACATAGCCAAAGATCGCAACGGTCACATCCAGCGCTCTAAAAATCAACCACCATTCTTGCTGGGCAGCTGTTTTCTCGAGGTGCACGCTTTGGGGAGTCCGGTGTGTTCAATTCGCGGGGCGCGACCGAGCGAGTAATCAGATGGCCACGTCCGCCGAAGCCGTGACCATCGAGGTCAAAGAAGAGGCTGCTGATGCCAAGATGTTGCCCGACAAGCAACCCAACGACGAGGAGAACCCGAAACCCGAGGGCGAGGAGGAGGAGGAGGAGGAAGTGACCGCCAGCCGTGGCTGCGGTAATCCTCTCACTCTGATTCCTCTCGTGCTGTTAGGAGTGGGAGCGGTGTTCATGTTCGTGCCAATCGCGGTAAGCATCGTCGTGTAGACGCATCTATGTCAGCCGTCCTGCCCATCTCGCTTGCGCTCGCTGAATTCGCCTTTTGTGAATATCTCACCGCCCCGCGTGCCGCTGTGGAAAGAGTGGACTCGCGGCAGTGCAGGATTTTGCCAAGGAGACGTCCCTGATAGTTGCTGTTTGCTGTTTTGTTTCTTTTCAATTCGTGCATGGTCGTTGTACTCGAAGTTCTCTTGTGCTGCAACGTTTTCTTTTCGTTTTCTCGCTAAGCCGACGCCTTCCAGCTTGCTGGTTTTGCGAGGTCCCTTTTTGCACCCCCTTGCTTTTTTCCTGTTTCTTTTTTTTGGGGGGGGGGAGGGAGGGCAACGCTGGTGGGGTTGAGGAAACAAGACATCCATGAGAAGCTTCAGTTAACTTCAGTTAACTAACTGCTACCTGGTTCTGTTTCTTTTTTCTTTTTGTTCCATAGTTGAGTGGTTACTTGTGGCACATCATTGGAGGTGCTGTTGGTTTGGTGGGCTCCCTGTTCGCATGTGGATGCATCATGCGTTACGGTGGGATGAAGTACCAGCTGGATAGATTCAAGAGGGAGAACACCCGCCTCTCCAACTCGAACACCAAATTGTCCAAAGATGTCGACACCCTTGAAGTAACCAACCAGCAGCTGGGTGTACAGGTGGGGTCAAAAGCTAGCCACACACACTTTTATCAAAATTTTGGATGAACATATGCATGGCCGTTCTTTCCAGGGAAAGGCAGTGTTGGAACTTGAAGCAGTGTTGAAACATACAACAGAACACCCAGAGTTACCACCTCTCTTTCCTGCATTTTTTTTTCTGTGATAATGCCCTCATAATGCACTCCTCACCAAGAAACCCATGTTGCAATTTCACTGCGATGCATGTGGGGAAAACTCGATCAATGATTTGTGTCCCCCCCCCCCCCTCTTGTTTATATTTGTAGGTAGATAAACTCTCTGGCACCGTTGATGAGCTCCAGGATGTCAGCGAAAGCCTGCAGAATGACCTGGGTCAGTTCGCTGAGGTGCGATCCAACCTGGAAGACTTTGCCGCAAAAACCGGAAAAGACATTTCCTCCGTGATCGGTGACGTCAATGGGGTCTACGACAAGATTTTTGCCCTCACGGTCCAGAACGAAAAAGCCTTGCTGCAGAGAATCGCAGCCGATCTGGAGTTCATGGACAGGGATGCTGCCATGAGCAAACAGGAATTCCAGAGGTTCATTCAACGTATCCCTAAGCATCTGCAAGAAAGGTTTGCTGCCATGGGGACTTCGTTCGAGGAGATTGCTGGGGATGATATGGTCATTGACCATCATGAGATTGGAGGATTGATCGATAAACTGATCAACGAAAATGCAGATAAAGCCACCGCTGCGTAAAAAATAGGGCAGGAGAGGACGTGTCGTTGCAACTTCTTTTGTCGTGTTTTTTGTTTTGTTTCATTCCAAGAAAAAGAAAAGCAGGAGAAAAAAAAGGAAAGTTAGTGTGTGTGCGTTTACTGTGTGTGTTTGTCTCTTTTTCCTCCTCCCATTCTCTGAATCGGGCTGGAGGTTTTTGTGAAAGAAAAAAAAATATGAAAGAAAAAAGAAACAAGTGGTGGCCCGAAAAAGAGAACAAGAAGAAAAAAATATGTGATGCTTTTAGTAGTAAAAGCAAAAGAAGAAGAAGATCGACACTTGCTGGAGTTTGAACAGAGAATCGTTATGGGATGTGTGCAATATGTATGGTTTTTGATCTATTTCCCTTTCTTTTTTTCATATTTGCATGAGATCATGTGTGGGCAAGTTGTGTTTCTTCTTCCCTTTTTGTTTCCCTTTTATTTTTTGGAGGCTCGTTTTTTTTGGGGGAATGTCATGCAAAGCAAAGAAAAAAAGACCAACTTGGGAGTTTCTTCGGTTGATCATTTTTGTGCGTGTGTGTTTACACCAAAAAGAAAAAAAAAGAGAATGTAGTGTCAGTGTTTGTTTTGCTTTGGGTGCAAGTTACAAGACAAGTGTTCTAATGGATTGGGCGTTTTGTTGCAATCTTATTTGTGTATCGGAGCTACATGTTTTTTTTTTTCTTTTTTGTTTTTGGTCGGTGTATGCATCTTCCCAGAAAAAGGCAAAAAACAAGAAACGAACCAGAAAAAAAAAGAAGCAATACAAAAGAAAAGAAAGAAAAAGGAAAAAAAAAACAACGAAAGAAGAAGCTGGGATCCTTACTGCAAAGTGGTCGGTTCGCTGGGTCGCTTTTGTTTGTCCAATGCTGAAAAAGGATTTTGTTTTTGTTTTTTTCTCTGTAAAGAACTGGGTGTTGGGGTAGATCACTTTGTGCAACTTTTTCCATTGAGTGTGCAAAAGGGGGAGGAAAAAGGAAAGGAAAAAAAAAAGAAGAGAGGTGGTGTGTGTTTTCTTTTTTCATTGTCATGGTGTTTTTGTATTTTTCTGGACTTCCATTTTGCAACAAGCTCTTGGTGTTTTCTTTTTATCACTTTCATTTTGGGTCGGTGCTTTGTTTTTTGTTTCTCAGTGCAGAGGTGTTTTGTTTTTGGAATGGGCAATGCACACTCATTTTTGCTTTGATCTTCAGAAGGAAATGGCATTTTTATTGGGGTTTTAATTGTTTTAAACGCAAAAAGAAGGGCAATGGATGAAAAAAAAAATGAAAGAAGCCATATTCGGTTGGGAGTGGGGGTTAAGTTTGTGCGGAGAATTCATGTGCAACAGAGGCCTTAGTTGAAGAAAACCCTAATCCATACACATTCACGCAATCTTTTTTTTGCACTGACTACACCCCTGAAACTAAAAAAAAAAAGAAAAGAGAGAAAGAAGCCAGCCCCTCATTGATGGCAGGAGACACAATCTCAACTCACCACCAACCCACCAGATCTTGATCTTGCCACATGTGAATCTCAGAAGGTGTAGCTCCTTCAAATTTGAGAAGTTGGTTACAGGGTGGTTGCTCCAGTCAAAATAACAACAAAGTTGAGGAGAATGGTCAAATGAAAAAAATATCAAAGAGTGCCCAGGATTAAAGATTATATGTCCAGTAACCGCCAGGGAAAAAATCCTACAAAATTGGTCATGAAACTAAGAGAATATCAGGGATGGCAGATCAATT
This sequence comes from Bryopsis sp. KO-2023, assembly GCA_030272585.1. Classification (NCBI taxonomy): domain Eukaryota; kingdom Viridiplantae; phylum Chlorophyta; class Ulvophyceae; order Bryopsidales; family Bryopsidaceae; genus Bryopsis; species Bryopsis sp. KO-2023. Next base: position 1,856,415 of record BSYQ01000004.1, on the reverse strand, counting down.
GTTGGGGAAAAAGAGAAATTACAGTAATCGAGGCACAGGGGATTCGAACCCCAGGAATGTCCCATCATGACACAGCCTCTTTTTTTTGTTTAGGAGAAAAACCATCAAGGTAAAAAAAAACTCCTCTAAAACCTGTTCCCTATTTTTTCCCTATTTTTTTTTCTTTTCTTTTGTGTTTCCTTTTTTTCTTTGTTTTTCACTTTTTTTTCTGATTCTGACCCTAATTGTCTGCATCGATTCTTTCAGCAGTGAATGAATTCCTGAACCCCAAAATTCTGGAAACTAAAATTTTCACGTTTTCGTCCTTCTGCCAATCTGCTGTTCATGCAGGGTTTTTTCCATGATCTGATTTGGAGTGAACCACAAATTTCCACAAAACTAAGAACGTTGATATTTTTTTTTATCCCCATTTTTTTCCAGATTTTTCTCCCCCATTAGCCAATTTTGGACTGAAGACTCCAAATCTCACAAAACATAAATTTGAATGGTTTGGATTTCTTCTAACCATTTTTTTTTTCAATCAACTTTATTCTTCAGTTTTTTCTCCCCCCATAATTCAATTTGCACTGAACCCCTCCCAAAAGAATTCACAGAACTAAAATTTTGAATTTATCGGATTTTTTCCAATCATCTTTATAAAAAAAATTTATCCCCACTTTTTCTCATATTTTCTTTACCCATAATTCAATTTGGACTGAAGACTCCAAATTTCACAAAACTAAAAATTTGAATTTATCGGATTTTTTCCGATGATCAGTTTTTTTTGTTTTCTTTTCCAGTTCATCCTAAATCCCCCAAACCCCAAACGTATCGAAACCGAGATTTTTCGGTCAATATTTTTCTCTCACATTTGCATCCCCTTCCCTTTTTTTCAACCCTTTGGACAAATTCGCCCAGTTTCTCATTAATCAATGAAAGTCTCCCCTGACTTTTCCCCAATCAATATTTTTTTTCCCAAAAAATTACCCCATTTGTTTTTCCCTCATCGGCACCACGTCGCCTTTTTGGAACCGGGCCATAAATTTCCCTTTCAAAAAAGAAAACAAAACTCTCACCCCCATTTCTTCACGAAAAAAACAAAACAAAACTAGATAGTGTACAAAATAAAATACAGAATATGGTACAAACACAATTTGAGCTGCCCCCCCCCCCCAGTTTTCGCAGTAGATTTCCTTTTTTGGGGGGGGTGGGGCCTCTCATTTCCGCAACCAGGGATGGTCCAATGCTTGATCTCCGGTCAACCTCTGCTCCGGATTCTTTGTCAGCAAACCTTGGAGGAATTCGCCCAGAAGAGGGTCGCTGGCTCCACTCGAGTCCGTCCAACTGGGCCTACCCAGCATGATGTGTCGGAGCAGTTCAGATGTGGATCTGAACTTGCCCTCCTGGGTGGCGTCCCAGAAGGGCATCCGCCCGAATCGCAGCCGGAACAACAGCATCCCAGTGCTCCACAGATCTGCCGGGTAGGTGAATTTTCTTCCAAACACCTTGGGAGCCCAGTGCGTTGGGGTTCCCAAGGGTTTGGAAGAAAATCCTAACCCTGCGATCAAGAAAAAAAAAGCAAACACCATCAGACAGGAGCGCTTTTGTTGTGGAGGTCAAGAAAACATGGGTAGGAATATCCAGTTCATAGCCACCTAGCATGGCGACCCAAGGTATTTCCAATCATTGGACAGACAATCCAAAAAGATGCACAAGATAGTTCTGCAGGGCACCAGAACAATTCCAGATGCAGGCCTGGCAGCCGGCATCCCAAGTAAGGGTACTTTTTAGAAATTTAAAAGTCACAAAAAGTCAGGAGAAACAGGACAGGGAAGTCACAAAAGAGGGGGTTTGAAATGAAAGAAAGCAACACTCACCAGCGACCCTGGCGGTGCCCAGGTCAGTCGCCACCAGCCAGCCAGGCTGCAGCAGCTCTGGGTTGGTCATCAAGGTCTCCCGGCTGGCTGGCGACGAGAGCATCAGGTTGGAGGCCTTGAGGTCTGAGTGCAGGATGCCTGCCGCATGACAGCCCTGCACCAGCCTCAAGACCTCCACCGCCACGGCCCTCAACTGCTGGTCGTTGAGGGGGCCGTTCTTCTGCAAGGAAAAAATGCAAACATATTCTTGATTGACCCAGCCACATCTGATCCAGACTTGTCTATTCAGTTGTTCCACAAATGGCAATGCGAAATGCAGGGAAATTATTGGCTCTGGATTATTGAAGGAGGGAGCAATTTGGTTCAGGATAGAGCACCTGGGCGAATTCCTCCAAGTCGCCACCTCCACACAAATCCATCACCAGCACGACGTCTTTGTTCCGGGCTTGTCGTTCTCCCCGCAGTCCTCGTAGAAGACCAGTTGTACAACTCTCGTGACCAAAATCGCCTGATTTCGGACACGCAAAATCATGGTTCCAGTCATTGCATCAAAAGAGGAGTTGAATCGATGTCTTTCGATTCGAAAATCTGGCAGCAATTTTTTAAAGTGTTTTCCAACACGTCTTCAAATTTTTATGATTTCTGGATTGTTTGGTGTGTGTTTGTTAGGGGCCTAGATTTTTCCCCTCTTTTGCTGTGGGGGTTCCAAATCTAGCCTCATCTTTCATTCACTTCCTAAATCAAATTTCACTCAAAAACATGCCCACGGGGTCGTGGTTCTCTTAAATAAATTGGCGCACTTCAAAAATACCAAAACAAATACCCAGAACGGCGGCATCAGACACGAAATACAGGCGAAAAATCGACGATTCAGACGATTTTTCGCATGACTTAAGTCACGATTCGTCGATTACTCACAATTTACGCAGGCAATCGAAACGAAACTTTGATGGTGGCTGTGCAATGTTTTTACCATACTACAGTTAAAATTTCGAGGCGTTTCAGAAAGTGGTTGCCTAAAAACTCGGGATAAGAAAATACTCTCTTATTGGCCACTTTTTGGTCACGAGAGTTGTACAACTGGTCAGAAGCCCTGCAGCGGAACGACAGACGTCGTGCCCTGGAGCTTCCGGAGCATGGCCGCCTCATTCTTCGCCTCCCGCGACTTCTTGTCCGCGCGGATTTCCTTCACGGCGACCATGCTCCCAGTCGCCGTGTCTCTTGCTCGGTACACAGTTCCGAAAGAACCTTTCCCAAGCACTTCCTCAGACACGAAGCGTGTACAGAACGGTGTGTCTGTCTTTTGGAAGCTCCGTTTTCAGTCCTTTGGCCTTCTTGATTGGAGGTCGAACGACCACCAGCGAGTTCCTCTTTACCCGAAGCGCCTCATAAAAAACTCGTGTCCTGGGTTGCGGTATCTTCCACACTTTCGGGGACTCGAACGTCTTAATCAATTCCACAACTTTGGATTTTGACATCCTTCAAAAACAAAATCGTTCAACTTCGCAAGTCGTAGAAAGCAGGATAGCGTGCGAGACGGCGGCGCTCTGAGGCTTACCTGTAGAGCAGAAACAACAGCAGTAGAAGGGGACCACGCAAGACGCTGGTGGGAATAGTCGAGCGCTTGCAAGGAAAAGGCGCGACTTCGTGTCACGGATATTAATAACAAAAATGGGGGCTATGACCAACAGCTTTCACAGAAGAGTAAGTTCCAAAACTACCATTCGCTAGGCGCTCTGTCCAGCACTCAGAAGGAGTCACTCTTTGCGATACGACTCGGTCCACAGCGTTCTACACCTGACCAGGATCACTTGGAACTTCAGTTTTGCTGTTGCTGAGTGCTCAGTGCAGGAGCAGTCTGGCTCTGTGGGTATTCTCCTTTGGTGGACTTTGCTCTCTTGTTTGCTTTCATTTTTTGTTTTCAATATGCGGTTGAATTACAAATTTCTGTGAACTCAATCATCATCAGAGCCAATGTACTTTATTCAGAAAACATGATCAATTCTCAATCCAAAGTTGTAGCAAAATTTATGTTAAATGGAATCATGGTTGAGAGATTCGCAATATCATTATGCTCCATTTTGTTCTGAAGTAAATCTTCGAGTTATTTCGCCATTTCTGCAAACTCTTCCTTCCACCCGCCGATCCACCAATTCATATTGTTCACTAGTGTGGTTAGGGTGGGGCCAGTGAGGCATGCACAATGTCACAGTGCTTTCACACTACCTTGCAACAAAAGATATCGACTGACTTACCAAAATATCGACTGTGGGATGCATGGTCCCAATGGATGCCTACACAACCAGCGCGATGAAGAGCAGTGCAAATCTTGAATGATTTTTTCTCGAGAACAAGCTAAAAATGGGCTTCTGATGGAAGTGGCAGGGATGAGAACGGGGCTGCTTGAATCAAATTTCATTCGATGCTTGGAAGCACTTTGTTACAGGAGATATTTACAAAAAAGAAAACGAAAAAGACCCCACCAGACACTCCTCAACAAATTCTCTCAACAAATTCCATGTGTTGAATCGACCAGACCCTCTGTACTCAATCAATGCCAGTCTTAAAAAACACGTCGCAAAGAATGCAATCCCTCTTTCCATAGTCAACCGTCATCCAATCTTTCTGCTAAGAAACTAAAAAACTGCTCCAGTTTGATGCCTTGAAAATTGCTCTGAAACTCTTCTAAAACACTTCCCCCCATTCATTTACCTGTGCGCACCCCACCACCTCTTCATTCTATCCACTTCTTTATTTTGCCGAGACTGGAGCAACAATCGTGAAGGCATAAAAAAAGCAGCTGTGGAATCGAAACCAGAGACTGACCATGGATCTGTTCAAATAGTGAGCAGCACTTGAAACTAAAAAAAGGTAAAATCCAAAATCACTTCCACTGCATCTTTCCATGATATCCATGGAATTCATCTTTTAATGCCAGAACCCATCACCCAGCATAATATGTGTGTGTAACTCCCAAAATTTAGACGTTTTGTCGTTCCGCCCCCCACCAGTTCTCCTTCTCCTTCTACTACAGCTCTCCCACCATGCAGTTTGCAACCCCAGTAAGATGTGAAGCATGCGTTTTGATTTCCTCCCCGCTGACGCCTTTCACCCCTTTCCCAGCAAACGCCACTATTTTTCTCAGGTGTAAATACAGCTCCTCTTGTGCATCTGTGCTCCTGTTGAACGTGTTGTGGATCGTTCCGATGTCCCCAGGAGAATCCCACGTCTTCTTCAGCTGAGATAACATCTTAGCATGCAGATCATCGGCACCAAACCATACAGAAGGCCTCTGCTCCTTGATCAGCTCGATTAGAAACTGTCGCAATCCATTTTCCAACACCTCGCGTCGATTGCCATCGTGCACCGGATGGGGAATAGGATCATCTTCCTTGGGGCTCTTAAATTGCTTGGGTTTCTCATATTGCTTGGATTCCTCATATTGCTTCGGCTCATATGGCGTGTATTCCCTGTATTCCTCGTATTCCTCGGAGTCCCCCCCATATTCCTCGTACTCCTCACAATCCTCGTATTCGTCCGAGGATGGTTGCAGATCAGAGATGTATTGCTCCAAATATTGAGCAGCGTGGGAAGCCAAGAGCTGGGATGCACATTCATATTGATTCTGAGTGAGACTCAGCCCATGCACATCGACCACACGTCTCAGCCACAACTCCAGCCCTCCATTCAGCAAAACATAGTTTGATTCCAGGTTGGGAATATCCTCGAGCTGAGTCATTTTCAACAGGATCGACCTCATTTTCTTTCTGGTGATTTTCATGATTCTGTTGTGCAAAGCTTCGGTGCCCACTTCGGCTTCGTCAAAGTATCCCTCCTCCTGGAGTCTTTTTGATACATGTGCCACCACAGCTGCTTTGAAATACTGGCTGTGCTCGTTGATGAACACTAGTATGTTTCGGGGTGCATTCTTGGCTGCATCATTAACTGAATCGGCACCTTTTTGCGTTGGTTTTTTTGATGGTCCAGCTGGGGCAATGGAGGGCCTGTATGTCATCGCTCGTTCTTGAATTGCACCAGTCACAGAATGTCGCGATCGAACCTGGGATCAACACTCTATTTTTAGAATCCAAGACAACTCTCCCCCCCCCAAAAAAGGAAACCAACACAACATGATCGGCTTGCCAATATATCTTCAAATATTAAATTTGAAGGGCTTATGTATTTCTGGGTTTTCCTCCAGAAAGATATGTATCCTTGATGGGTGGGTTCTTGACTTTCTTTTTTGATAGAGAAATGATATCATATTCCTGGAGCGCTCGATTTACAGCTCAACACTCATGGTCCTACCTGAACTCCCACTTGCTGACCGTTCATGATTTGATCCACACTCATCTCTGCATCATGAATGAACCATTCGTCACGGCTTCTCATCTCCACCAAAACATCAAATGCGGGTGCACACTGTCCTCCTTCATTCTGTGATGAAAAAAACCCCTGTCAAATCGGTAGCAATGCTTGATTCTTTCCTTCCAAAAGATGCTTTCAATTCAAAACAAGGTCTGAAGTTCCACAAAACCCTTACCCTCTTCTTCGAGGAGTCCGAGCCCTCAGCCCACTTGCTGGCTGTCACATCACCATCGGTGGTGATTTGACTGGTGCCAAGAAATGCCACCAGCTCAGGATCTTTGACAAGATTTTCCAACCTGAGTGCATGCGTCGTGGCGATGATTTGAACACCTTTCTTCCTGATCGAGCGACATGCATCCACCTCTTCTGATCGACCCACTTCATCAACAATCACCACTTCTGGCCTATGGTTCTGCATCGCCTCCATCTGCACAGTTGCACCACCCATTCAATCATCCCTTGTGCGGATATCCAACAGAATCATTTATGAGTTGAAGTGGACTCGATTGAATGGCTCACCATGACAGTGTGTTGCTTGTCGATGTTGGAAACCTGCATGCGTCTGGCCCCTCCAATGGAAGGGTGAGGGATGTTCCCATAGCCCCCGATTTGGTTCGATGAATCCACAATCACCACTCTTTTCTTCAACTCCTTGCTCATCACTCTGGCCACATCTCGAGCCGCCGTAGTCTTCCCAATTCCCGGAGCACCCAGAAACAGCACCGATTTTCCCTCTGTTCAACACCACGTGAAATCCAGGTCAAAACTGTGAGAAAATCACCCCAACCCTGTGCACCCTCCCCGAACCCCCCCCTCCCTTCTCAAACTCCAAGGATTCACCTTTGAGGATGTCAGTCAAGATTGTTGCAGAGCCTTTCACCGCTTTCCCAACTTTTAGAGTCAATCCTATCACAGTGCCCCTCCGGCTCCTGATGCAACTCACTCTGTGCAGAGTGCCGTCGATTCCAGCTTGGTTGTCCTCCCCAAACTGATCCACTCGTGACACCACAAGCTGCAAATCCTTGTCACTTACCTGGTCCAAATCAGCAGAAGCAGAGGTGCTGTGAAATCAGGGGGAATGAACATATTTGAAAATGTGTTGTGGCTGTGATATTCATGCGCACCCATTCTGGGTGATTCAGACCAGTCAGCTTCAGATCATGTTAAAAGATGTTCGTTCCTTGATTCGATAACCCTTTTATCTCGACCACCCCAAGTGCCAGTTTCTCTGACACCCTCTATGTCATACTCAGAATTCAGGTCGACAACAAAAGTGGTTTGAAAAATACAAGCAAACCAATTAGCCAAACTGCCCGTTCTCTTCTTACCACTGTTGATCTGATTTGGTCTTCATGCTTTCCAAAGTTGGCTTGAGGCTTTCGGCCGAGGTCCAGCACAATCTATTAGTCATGACACACACTTGTCAAGCAGTGAAAACGACCAATGAATTCAATGAGAAGAATATGCACTGTTTGTTGAAACCATGGGGGTAATTTTGTGATGTGCATTCCAGAAAAGAGAAGAAGAAGAAAAAGTCTCTCCAGGGTTATGAATTTGTCAGGTGCCATGGTGAATTTCATTCTTTTGACAAGAAGATATTTTACCTCCACAAGATTGCCTATCTCTGGATGATTCAGCAAGGGTGCACCAAGCTGCTGAGGGAGGGTCTGCAGGAAACGAGCATCTGATCATTTCCATGACTGACACGACACATTCATCCACTGTCCGCACACAGGGTATATTGAATCATCATTTTTGACCTCTCCTTCCACCGTCGCTGGTGGACTCACCTCGACAAGAGTTCTAACGTCCTTTTGATTCGCTTGATCTGCGAACGTTACGGCTTTGGAATGGAAGGAGGTTTTTGGTTTGGCACGCAAATTCAACTGCATCACGGCTGATTCAACTGAACCAGAATAACACCGTGTAAGCTACGTCGCCGCCCTCAGTGTAACGCAAACCGCCACAGAAATTTTACTTGCGTGCGTTAAACGTGTTCGCCAGGGGTCGAAACGGGACTATAGGTTGAGCACACAGCGCTGTTGTTTTATCGAGTCTGGAACGTTCACGGTTACTCTTTTAGTAGCGCATGCTGGGCGAACGCAATCAGTCACAGCAGGGGACGACACACGCAGCATGTAGGTGCATGCTCCCCGAGAACGTCGCTGTCGCATGAGGGAGGGCGCAGGAGTGGCGACATGGGGCGAATAGGAGCTGCTTGAGGGCTGGTTCAGACTGTTAACTTAGGGAGGAAGGGTACATGCATGCCAGGGCCTCTAGGTTTGAGTGCTTAAAAAGTTTGGAAATCTGTGTCAGTACCTCAGAACTTTGTGTTTGTTTCTGTGAGATCGCGTGTGTGGTTATTGTTCCTCATGAACCTTGTGAGGATAGTGGAGGTCTGACCGACGGTCGGTCGGCACTGAATTGAATTCGTGGAAGACATACACACAAGGAATTGGGTCCTCGACTTCGGACCTATCAAGGTGAAGAGTCCTTCACTTTTGTTGGAGGATACGTGGGGGTGAGGTTCACTGTGAGTTCGGAACGGGGCTCATAATGACTGAGCTCCAGGACACGCCGAAGTTCCTACCACTTACTTAACGGAGGCCTTTTGATTGTCAGAACGAAGTTTCCCTCCGAACGTTACACTACCCATCGTTCACAAGCCTGTGCTTACATGGAGTGGTGATCTGAATGTTATTTGAGAAAGACCAGTTTTGGTTGCGTTTTCTTTTCTCCTTTTTTTTCGGATGGTGACTTGTTGGGTGATTGGAATAAGTACAGACACAGCATGTTGTCTTGAATTTGGCTCCAGACGTTCAAGCAGTTTGTGTTTTTTACATACTCAAGCCTATCAGCCACTTGGAGGATGTTTGGGAGAGGCCCATCGTCCGAAATTTTGCCCCAACCCACCGCCGTCACTATTTGACTTGTCGACAAGGACGTCCCGAGTTGCTTGGACGAATCCGGCAGCCTGATTAGCGTTTTGGTGGACTCTCTTTCCAGCAACAACAATGCAATACCGTTACCATCATCTTTTTTTTCTGTCCAGCTTTTATGTGCGAAGACTTTCACTGAGGGTATCGCCTGAAATCCAAATCAGTCTGCTTGTTTTCGAAAAGGATTGCCACTAGATCATAAACCACCACAGTATTCGATATCATTTTTGAACGTCGGGATCAAGCCTCGAAAAATTCACATTGTCTGCTGTGCCAAAAATGATATTCAAATGCTTGGAAATGCACTCTTCATCTCCCAAAAGAGACCAATCCTCAGCCCAAACCAATACAATTCCCCATATTCCCTAATATGATACATTATTGCGCCAAACTGACGAAACTACCTCAGCACCGGCTTCATCATCTATCCATGCGCCCCCACATACACGATCGTCGATCGGAGTAGCACCAATGGATTCTGGTCCAGAAACGCAATGAGCCGCCGTCAAAACCCACTTTTTACCAACCAAGGTCCCACCACAGCCGTGCTCCCGAGTGCCTACCTTCAGGCGCAGGGTGACCGACCAAAATTTGATTAGTTTTAAAACTGTAAGGATAGTGGCAACGATACGGAGGGTGCAGATTGTTTGTTTTTTGCCTTTTATGAGATCACTGTTGTAAGAGTTTTCAGCAATCCTTTCTACTGTACAGAAAAAACCGAACATTCCAGCCTTGTAACGAAGGTTCCCTCCACAATCCAAAAGAGAAACACAGGAGGCGTGTTGTAGGAAACGTTTCTAGGTGCCTTGCTTTTTAGCAGAGCCTTTCCAAAGGGTGAGGGCGATGAGACATGTTGGTGCATGTGACATGCGCCAATATTTACATTTACACTACATGCAGCATGTATGCATCATATATATGCATGACATGCATCTGACATGCACCCAACAAAAGTTCATTGGTGTGTGTTTATGCTAGTGAACGTGCAGCAAGAAACGTACGATCTCAAGAACAAGGGATACCCTGCAGTGTTTTATTGGTAAAAGGCATTTTGCTCTGATTAATGAAAAAAAAAGTCAAGAACCTCCATCAGAGCCCCCAAAAAATAACCAAAATCTCTGGACCCAATCACCCGCCCACTTGGCGAAAAGTAATGTGAAATTTGTTGGAAAAACCAGAAACAGCACTGCAATTCCTCAAAGTACAAAAATGGATAAAAGAAATCCTACACACACTCATAACATCAACCTCTCAAGACTTCCTTGAGGCGTTCTGTCTCTCCGTCTCTGTATGTCCCTGCCCCACAAAACTTTTTCCCCAACACCCTTCCAAATACCAAGCACCCACAGAATTCGTCTTGGACCGTATCCCCATACTGAGATCAGCCCCGGCATTTTAAAAAAAACCCCATCAATGGCCTCGCTACTCCCATCATAGGCTTCCCAGAACACTGGGGTTTCCCCATTCCCATCTTGGGTATCTATTTTAGCTCCATTGTCCAAAAAGAATCGAATGAACTCTGGCCAGAGTTGCAATGAGGATGAAAAAGAGTGGATGGCGTTCGAGTTAATTTCGTTCTGACTAGGCACGGTCAGAAAACAATTCCCAAAGACACTACGGGTGATTCTGTACAGAATCAGTGGAAAAAACCTGAAAACACCTGCTTCAATTAGTTTTTCAACAATTTCCATCAGCTCCCTTTGAAAGCAGCCCCTTCAAATCACACCTGGTTGTTCTACCATGAACCAAGGTTTTTATTTTCATGCATGCACAAAAAAAATTGTTGAAAAGGCTACTACCTTCACTTTTTCGAAGCTGTGCTCTCCAGAGAAGTGATGGGTTCAGGAGGTGGATTGGGGAAAATCAAAAATGTGGATAGTGGGGATTCGTACCCCCGCCGAATCGTAATTCTAGTCGCGACGATCCACCCTACCGACCCGGTCAGAATTGTTTTTCCACGATATTTATGGAAATCAATTTGATATGAATCTTGCTTTAAAACTCCAAGATCTCTGAAACGTCACTTTCACGGTATGAACGTGTTGAACGCTGCCAAGCTTCGGGTGGTGACTGTGTTTTGATGCGTTTCGTACCCCTACCATCCACAGCGCATTCGTCTCACACTATGTATTGTTTGATTACCCACTGGGAAAATTCCGTCCTCTGTCGCGCACTTCACTGACCAACGGTGTTCAGTGAAGTGCCGGGCACCTCCCTCCCCTACTGCACCTGGATCTCCGCTCTCAAGGCTGCAGTGTTGGAGGGGTAAGTCGTAACTCCTTGTTTCTTGTGTTGTTTCCTTGTGTTGGAGTTCTACGGGTGAGTTGGTTTTGGGTACCTCCCTAGGGAGGCCTCTCTGAAGAGAAAATTTTCTGTTCAAGGGTTTCGCAGTGTTTCTTCCACCAGGGATAGCTCAAATGAGTGGTGTTGTGGGAAACACTAAGCTTTTGCAGATGACAATTTCACTTTGTCCAACTGGTGATTCAAATCGTCGTAATCAAAATGAGGTTGGATCCCTGCTTGTGTCAGTGAATCCTCTTTCCATAATCTCAAGGGGTGTTGCGCCACCCTCAGGGTAGCTTGGTGTCAATACTTCGGGCTGCGACCTGTGGTAATATATTATCATGCATCAGGCATATGCCTATATTGATCTCATATGTTTGAACTCACACTTTCAACTCAGAACAAGCTACAATAACGTTGGTGACCTTCTCTCGCTCGAACAAAATACAAGAAAATGTGCAACTCCCCCCCCCCTCCCACCCGTCTCGTAAACCTTGTTCGCTGATGTTGATCGAAATCTGGGATTGCCCAGGAAGCACCGCTGCGTCCACTATCGCAAAAATGATGAAATCAAACACCCCTCGCTCCCAAACTCAATACACAAAAAAAACATGAAACTGAACTTTTTTTCCCCTGTGTCGCTGTGCACGACCCTCCTTTTTTTCAATGTCTACGCCGCTGTCAATATCGCTTTCCACCGCCGCGAGGTCGCCCTCGGTCGCAGCCGCCAGAAAGCAAATGCGAAGGCTGGACCCTGTTCTGGCAAAAAAACCAGAAGAAAAAATGATCGTTTGGGCTGAACTCTGTCCAATGGTTACCTCACATCTGAGCACCTCCAGTCGGTTGTGACCTCCGTGTGTGCGGGTGAGCCCTCATATTTTCGTTTTGGGGAAGCGGTTGCAGCTACCCCAGACGATTTTTTTCTAACAGAAAGTCTCCAGTGTCCCATTGCCTGCACGACTTCTAAACTCCTGGAATTCAGAGTTTTGAACGGAGCTGCAGGAAAGTCAACTATGGGACATCGCCTTGCTGCGGCTGTTTCACATGCACACTGTGAAGTTCGATAGTTTTTCAACACAGATACAACTTTCGAGTGTCGAAAGCGCTATTCTTACCATGATTGTTCAGTGTAGGCACGAGCATCTGGAGTCACGCCCCTGTCTGCGGTATTCCACAAGTTGAGAAACAATCAAGATATGCTTGGAACCAGCCCACGGTTGTCAATCATTTGATGTCGAAATTTTTCCTGATGGACATTTACTTGCAACAAATTTGTTGACTTTAAGATCAGAATTCAGTTGTACAAACCCAGTCTGAATCTCTCTCTCTTCGATTCCATTTCATTGAAACTGTCATTGTAACCACCCCCCCTAATCAGTTACACCTGAACACTATTTATAGCGACCTACCATTGTTTCATCAATCCAGGTACGGAAAAAGCCAACACTGGAATACACACTAGGCTTGAATTTGCCCTCAGACGATCCTCCACAATCCTGAGGTCCAAACGACACAATGCCCACCAGCGTGTCGAATTGCTGGTTTCCACTTGCATCAAGCAGTACTAAAGGGCTTCCCGAATCACCTGAATCAGTTTTAGATATTAATTCTTATCCATCTTGGTCTAATTTCTTTGAGAAAAAGAACACAAAAGAGAGGACAATCAAAAACTCCAGGTCAGAGTTCAAACTAGTCACCAGGGTATGAAACACCCTTACCGTTACATACCGTTACATACCGCTTCCGTAAAGGAATGAGCGCACATCATGTCTTCCTTGAGTTGTGACCATGCACTCTGGCAGTTGGTAAAGGGAATAAACTCCAGGTTCCTGACCCGCAAAGTCGAGCTCAGTGGCCCAAAGGCAGAGGTTCTTCCCCACCCAAGTGCAGCCAGAAACTGGCCCACTTTCATGAGCTGACCAGCCGCCACCATACTCAGTGGTTTTCCAGTGGATTCATTTTCCAGCTCAACCAGGGCGATGTTGTATCCATCGTGGTTATTTCCCTTCCATCTATCATGCACAATCACGCGCACGGCCCGAATTGCCTGCACGTTCAACAGGTTAGGCTAGCTTAGCTTCTCCAAGCCACTTATTTTTGGTATGTTGGTGTGCAAAGTAGATTTCAATGTATGTGAAATCTTGACCTGTCATGAATATCAATTCTTGGAAGCAGTAAATCTTCACTCGCTGAAAAAAAGATTCTCTCTGGTGAAAAACACCAGCAGTCAGCAGGAAAATGAAACTGGGGCGTGCAGGACCTGATGTCTTATATTCATGGCTCAGTTCCTCAATTGATTGATCAACTAAGACACTCAGCATCATTCTTTGAACCATACAAAAACAGTGTTGTACCACCTCATTCACCCTCAATCCTTTTCAAGAGTGTCTCTTAAAACTAAACAATGATGTTTTTCATTATCTTGTCGACAATTACCTCAGCTTCATCATCGATCTCCAGGCCACCAATATACACAATTGGGATAACCAGTGACTTCGGTCCCGATACACAATGTGCCGCTGTTAAAACCCATTTCTTATCGATCAGCACTCCACCGCATATGTGCTGCCGATTTCCAGGTTCTCTCAAAGAACAGACATAAGGATATCTCCCCAAAGTGGCGCCTTCTCCTCCCTACGACAATAAAAAAACATCTGTCTATCTGACTGACTGGTTGGCAAAGCTTGGGAAAAAATGAAAAAGGCGCCTTTTGAGCAACAGCCGGCTGCTTTCCCTTGTTTTTCAGGTATTTCATCACCCCTTACAAAACAAAACAAAAACAAAAGAGCGGTAGCAAGACACCCCAGCAAAGCCCCCCTCGAGGGGTATCCAAAGATATCAACAACTTGAATCAACCATGCTCACCGACAAAGTGGTGGTTTCAGGAGTTGGGGCAACTCTGCTCCCTGAAGGAGTTGTGGCTTCAGGAGTTGTGGCTTCAGGAGTGGGGACAGCAACGCTCTCCGAAGAAGTGGTGGTTGCAGATGGAGCATTCCCCATTTTCTCATCTATCCATTGCCGAAAGCTGCTGACTCTGGTGTACACATCGGTTTTGGTCGAATCACAAGTGGCCGGGCCAAAAGATACAATGCCAACCAGCAGATCGAGGTCTGGATTCCCATCAATGATGCTGTCCCCCCCTTCGGTGTCACATATCAGCAAAGGACCTCCAGAATCGCCTGGAACAACTCAAAACAATTCACGAGTCCTAAAAGCAAAAGCTGCTCCAACAGAAATCCCAGAAAAACACATGTCTCATTTATTTCTGATTATTTTCCAACTCCAACTGCTTACCCTCACATGCTCCTTGTTTGGCAGCATGTGCACAAACCATGTTGTCTTTGAGATTAGACCGTCCTAGCTTGCAGTCTTTGTTGCTGACGTACTGCACTTGGTCTGCAAACTGAAGAACTTTGGAAACTGGTCCACGCTGGCTGGTCCTACCCCACCCTGCGGTAACTAAATACTGACCCGGTCCAATAGTGTACTTGCTTTGGGGCAGCATTGCGGGCTGTTTGGTGGAGGGCTCTTTGAGGCGCACAAGGGCAACATCAAATCCATCTCCAATGGTGGCGTAGCTCCCATGGATGATGACCTCCACAGCCCATATGACCTGCATATACATTCATGTCCTCAGTTGAGTATTGCTGCAGGCTCTACAGCCTCTTGCTGCTTTCTGTATGAATTCTAACCACCAGAACTTGTCAACGGTACAACTCCGTCAAGAAAAAAATTCAAACAGCCCTGTTCTCCCCATAATTCATTGTACACCCCCACAAGTATGGAGTACCTCTGCAGAATCATCATCTATTTCAAGGCCACCCACATACACAAGAAATGTGGTCTCCAGGGAGTCTTCTCCAACAAAACAGTGGGCTGCTGTCAACACCCACTCGGGGGCAATCAAGGTGCCTCCACAACGATGAAGTCTAGGGCCTGCATTTCTCAATGAGCAAGCGTAAGGAAACCGCCCTCTAGGAGCATCTTGACCCCCCTGCATATGCCAATGTGGAGTCGTCATCGTGGAGAACAAGGCAAACTGTTCCCCAAGCCAACACAAATAAGGCAGTTCGTTACTTTCTCTCTCTGTCTAAAGTTTCAACCAATCCTCAAATGCCCCACATGTAAGAACCCCCCCCATAAGCACTGCATGATTCAAATGAATCGCCTGATTTTGTTTGTACCCACAGCAATGAGCGGCACGTCTTGTAGCAGCTTCCGAAGTGAAGGAGCGATTGAAACTCCCCCGCCCTGATTCTCATACAGAACAACAAAAAGATGAATCTTTTTTAACAAAAGTCTTTAAAAACCAAATAGAGTACTGAGACGTTTTCCACACCTGTCGATCGCCCACAGACGAGTGCCCTGCAAATCAAAGCAGACTTGGCGTCATAAATCAAGTTCGATTTTTCTCAGGGTGGGTGAGAAAAACGCCAAATTCAACGGCATCCGGCCCACCTAAAGGATCACGGCACATAACTCTGTGCATCGACACGCATAAAAGCGCCCATATCAAGGACGTGAGCATAGCTATAGGAAGCTGGTTCCACGCCGCGTTCGATCTTGTGAGAAAAACGCTGTGATCGCGAAAATTGTGGTAATTCGAGCCGCCACTGGTGCCCCGTCCAGTTCGGCGTGTGCAAGTGTATGGTTCGCGTGTTTCTTCTGTCAGCACCTTAGCAGGGACCCAAATTCAAACAGGCCTAAGACGATGGCCATCGTCCAATCGTGGTTGTGTGAGCCTCTACGGCCCATCAAAACCCCAGCAGCAGGTCTCGAAAAGACTTCCCACCCGAACTGCACACCCTGTAACCAAATCCATATCCGAGGATATATCTTGTTTACTTCCCAAAAACCTTTCACTTGAGATACTAAAATCACATTACATATCGTCCTATTTAATAATTTGCCATAATCCTCCAGATGTGCTTCCCAAACGGTGCCCTGTGCACCTTCTTTTAGTCCTTTGATCAAAACAAAACTGTACCCCTAATACCCAAACTTAAGACCCGGGTTACATGTTCGTGTCCAGCCAGTCAGCAACAAACCATTGGCCACGACATAACACAGGAAAAAAGGATGGTGAACTACCACAGAGTACTTCTTAAATAGTACTCTACTAATCTCCTGTAACCAAGATCTTCCCACCCACCACCCTATCTTGGTGACAGGTGGGCAGTAAATCCATTTACTTCATAAATCTCATTTGAAGGAGCTTGTATGTCTTGCTCTTGTCTTTTTGTTTAGACCATGATGTGCCTGGTTTACATCAATCCGACGGCAGCATCCAGCAAAAAAAGCTTTTGCCTTTGCCACCCCCAAATCTCACCTTCTCGATCATGACTTTCTGACCAGCTCCCGAAATCAAAATCTTTTTATCTTTGGACCAACGACGACATCAGTGTTGTGCGCTTGTATCCTGTGTGGTGATTGGATCAAAACTGTACTGATAGTGGCAAGGATAAGAAGGGTGCATATTGTTTGTTCGTTGCCTTTTCTGAGATCACTGTTGGAAGAGTTTTCAGCAATCCTTGGTACTGTACAGAAAAAGAAAAAAAATCCAGTTTTATAATGCGAAGGTTGCCTCCACAATCCAAAAGAGAAACAAACCCTGACACAAGAGGCGTGTTGGAGGAAGCTTTTCTAGGCCTTGCTTTTTAGCAAAACCTTCCTGGAGGGGGAGAGAGATGAGACATGTTGGTGCATCACATATTTGCATGCCATGCATCTGACATGCACCCCTCAAAGTTCATTAGAGTTTATGCTGGTGAACGTGCACCAACAAACGCACGATCTCAAGGGAAAGGGAACAGAGAAAGAAAAAATAATATATGTATATATATATATATATATTCCCTGATTAATGGAAAAAAAAAATCAAGAACCGAGCCCCTGGAAAAAACACCAAAGTCTCTGGACCCAATCTCACCCGCCAAAGAGTGTAAAGTGAAATTTGTTGGAAAGACCAAAAACAACACTGCAACCTCACCCCCTCAAAGTACAAAAATGGGTAAAAGAAATCCTACACACACTCATAACATCAACCTCTCAAAACTTCTCTGAGGCGTTCTGTCTCTCCTTCTCTGCATGTCCCTTCCCCACAAAATTTTTTCCCAACACCCTTCCAAATACCAAGCACCCACAGAATTCATCTTGGACCGTATCCCCACTCCTGTCCTTGATACTGAGATCAGCCCCGACATTTTTGAAAACATCAATGGCCTCGCTACTCCCATCATAGGCTTCCCAGGACACTGGGGTTTCCCCATTCCGATCTTGGGCATCTATTTTAGCTCCATTGTCCAAAAAGAATTGAATGAACTCTGGCCAGAGTTGCAATGAGGATGAAAGAGAGTGGATGGCGTTCGATTTGATTTCGTTTGACTTGGCACAGTCAGAAAACAATTCCCAAAGACACTACGGGTGATTCTACGGGTGGCTTCAGGAGTTGGGCCAGCTGTGCTCTCCGGAGAAGTGATGGGTTGAGGGGGTGGATTGGGGAAAATGAAAATGTGGAGAGCGGGATTTGTACCCCCGCTCTACGGAATCGTAATTCTACTTGCGTCGATCCACTCTACGGACCCGGTCAGAATTGTTTCTCCACGATCTTTGCGGAAACCAATTCAATATGTAACTTGCTTTGAAAACCCCAAGATCTCTGAAACGCCACCTCCACGGTATGAACGTGTTGAACTCTGCCAACTCTTTGGGTTGTGACTGTGTTTTGATGCTTGGCATTTCGTAGCGCCTACCATCCACAGCGTATTCGTCTCACACTGTGTATTGTTTGACTACCCAGTGATGTCTTGTTCTTGGGTGTTTTTTTTCAGACAATAAAAATCATATTTTGTTGCAAACCAGAGTGTACCAGCACAGAAAATATCTCATTCCATTTTTTCACCATTTTTTCAGTGCCTACTTTGTCGGGTGGGTTCACTCCGACATCCACCCCTCAAAGTTTCTGCCCATCTCTAAAAGAAGTCTGTATGACTCTTGATAATACTCAGCAGACAAAATTCTTCTTGAAAATTAACATCAACAGATTTTCTTTGAACCCAAAGTATGTATTCACCGTCAGTGGTAACCTGTGTTCCGCTTGGAAAAGAATCTCTGTGCGAGATTTGTGGAAAGTTCAATAATCTACATGACGAGCCCATTGTAAGAACCCCATGCCAAATGACCCAATCTCAATGGCTTCACCCTTCCCAAAAAACGCTGCCCACGACAATGGGGTATCCCCAGAATCATCTTTGGCATCTATTTCAGCTCCATTGTCCAGAAGCACTTGAATGAACTCTGGGTTTCCTTTATAGGCAGTGCCAAGTGCAATGGTGTTCGATCAAAGCTATCATGAGCATTGACGTTAGCACCTGCAGACCGCAGCACAACACCTCAATCTCAGATTTAGCATCCTTGCACAAAATATTCCAAAGACTTCTGATGCTGTGTTAATGGCATCGACTTTGAAGAGGTGTGAAATGTTTTCCCCAAGGGCACCTGATTCCAGGAGAAACTCTGCCACATCCATTCTGTTTTCTTGCGTTGCAAGCATCAAAGGCGTGTATCTCTGGGGGAGTCTGTAGTCCACAGTTGCCCCTATAATATCACATGGAAAGAAAGTCAACAATATTTAACGAAAAAAATATGGATCATGATTTCTTCATGCCTGAAGGATTTGATGGTGTATTTCCAGGAAACAATGCATAGTAATCCGATGTTTGTTTGTTTGTTTTCAGGAAATTGAGAAGCAGCCACTAAAGCGTGGAACAATTCAAAAGAAATTTTGTAAGGCCATATTTTTTTACCACTCCCATCCAAGAAAAAAAAGAATGCATGGATTTTTCTTCTCATGGATATGAAAATTGTGCTGAAGAGAAAGAAACTGCTGAACAAGATTGAACACAGAAAATTAGAACAGAAGGCTTGCTGATCAGTTAAATCTTTCAAATGCACACTGATTCTGAAGTTCGACAAAAAGAAAGCTGGAAAAAAAGTAACACTGGGCAGTGATATTTTTGGTTTGCTGTCAAACTTTGTTGTTGTTCACTTCACAGTTTTTTTCTCGCAGAACAGAGCTGCAATGGGGGAGTAGACACATCCAGAGTTTTTGCAAGTGAGGATATCCACTATATCCATTTACCTGCTTCGACCAAGACCTTGAAAACATTCAAGTGACTATTTTTGGCAGCATAAGATAATGCAGTTCCGTCTAATCCTACATATCTATCAATGCTGGCCCCTGCAACAACATTCCATGAAGTTGGTGGGTATTTTTAGCAAATAGATAAAACTGGAAATCATCGATTGTGGGTGAAAGCCCAAAATAGAAAGTAAGATGGACCCTGAAATTCAGAATTCAATTTGCACCTGAATAAAAGCTGGGTCACGTCCAATATTGTCAACCATTATGTGGTTATGGATTCCAAAGTTGGATGCACATCCCACACAATGTCATGGAATTTCAGGGGGTTCAAATTAAAAAAAGGAAAAGAAACAGGTACAATAAGAAGCACCATGAAACAGACCCCACACTGGCAGCAGAGATTCAAAAATGCAGTCAATCACCTCCTTCAATTAATATTTCAACGCGTTCCGCATGACCATCACTAGCGGCAACTAATAATGGAGTTCGATGGATGCATACATCAGCCCAGGTTTTTTTCCGTGCATACGCACAAACCAATTCTTAAAAAATCTACCTTCACTTTTTGGGAGTCCCCAGCACGGGCAGCATGGTAGAGGTCTTGATTCAGTTTGTCACAATCCTCATGACATACACCTTGTTTGGGGACAAAAATGCAGAGTGTTGGAAAACTGGAAAGGAATCAAGATGAGAAGACAGACGGATGTGTGTAACAATGTTCTGTATTAGTCATAGGATTGCTTTAGTTTCGATCAAGAGGTTGATGTTGGTGGGAGGACGGCGCTTGTAACATCTGAAGAATCGTCAACCTAATTCATACACAGAACAACAAACAGGTGAACCTTCTCTCAAGTCAGAAACCAAGAGGAGTGAGTGAATTTGGTGTATCGATATTATTTTTATTTATTTTACCCTTTGTTTTGGTGTGTTTTTTTTTCCCTGAAGAAAACAGATCTGGTGACATTTGAAAATTTGGGACATGTTCCTGGAACTATAGAAATGAATGAGTCCAGAACTTGAGGAGATCACACTGAAGAACAGCATTATGATCTGTAATCTAGTACACTTTGCAAGAGCTAAAATATGAAAATATTTACAAGTGAAGGTGATGAATAGGTGCAAAATCAGAATTTCAACACCTGTCGATCGCCCACAGGCGAGTGTCCTGCAAATTAAAGCAGACTTGACGTCTTAGATCCAGTTCCAGCTTTTTGGGGTGTGCAAGAAAAACGCCAAATTGAACGGCATTCGACCCACCTAACGCATCACGGCACGCAACTCTTTGCGTCGACACGCACAAAAGTGCCAATATCAACGACGTAAGCATAGGAAGCCGGTTCCACCCCGCGTTCGATCCTAGGAGGAGAACGGTCTGAGATTGCGAAAATTGAGGAAGTTCCAGCCGCCACTGATCCAATACCCGTGCAGTCTTCGATGTGCACCTATCGTCCGCGTGCTTCTTCTTCCAACACCTCTGGTAGGCGCGCATGAATCCAAACAGTCCGAGAACGTTGGTTGGGATTCACTGACGGCGCTCAAAACCCCATCCGCAGATCTCGAAAGGACTTCCCACCCCAACTGCACATGTACATCTGATGGTGAAAGATGACCGTGTTGATTTCTTGAAAGCGTCCCCCAACCTCGCCCTAATCACTGTTTTCTTTTCCACTTGCGCTGCTTTGTTGCACTTTCAAAAAATGTTCCATTCAGAATGGCGGGTGCTGCTCGCTTTCGTGAACACATTCATCCTGTGCATTCTTTTCTGCGGCGACAGCGCTGCACATCAAGGTGTCTTTTAAGCGGAAAGCGTTTGTCGATCCATTTCTACGAAACCCTTCTCAACCCGTCCATTTTCGGCCAAATATATAAAAAAAACTACTGTTGCTTGCATAAGCGGGGAATACCGAGCGCCATGTTCTCCATGCAGACAACACGAATGGCGGCGGGAGCCTGGTTCAGCAGGTGCGATTTTTGATCCAAGTGGATCCTGGACGGGTGCGGGGCACGTTACCGCAGCGGAGCGTAACGATCTCCTTTTTTTGACGTACAGGTGGCGGACAAGAAGGAACTTTCCACTGCTCAACTCGCAGCGAGAAAGCTTCTACAAAGCGGGGGGGGCTCTTCGCTTATCACGGTACGACTGCGGTGGAGTGCTGATCAATAAGAAATGGGTTTTGACGGCTGCACATTGTGTCTCAGGGACCAGGTCACTGGGCATCCCAATAGTATAAATTAGTGGACTGGGGATCAATGATCAAGCTCAGGTAATTGCCGACAGGATATTGGGAAATGTAAATGTTCAGTTTTATGAGATACTGTACATTGATGAGAGGGAATTGAAAAGGATTGAGGGTGAATGGAGTGAACTGTGGTTAAATTTATTGTTTTGTATGCTGCAGAAAATGATGCTGAGTGTCTTGATTCATGAAATGAAATATTGAGTATGAGATTTCACTTTTTTTCTCCCAGTTTCCTAGTTTTGTTAGGTTTGCTGTTGACTTCTGATTTTTTTCTATTTTGGCAAGTGGAGATTCACTGCAGATATTTTGCATGCCAAGAATTGGTCTTCACGACATGTGAAAAACCTACTTTGAACACCAACATACCAAACTCAATACAATTTCCCACGGCGGACAATTCGTAAAAAACACTGACAATGGTTATGAGATCGCCCTGGTTGAGCTGGAAAATGAATCCACCGGAAAACCACTGAGGATGGTGGCGACTGGTCATTCCATTGGACCAGGCCAGTTTCTGGCTGCAATTGGGTGGGGAAGAGCCTCTGCCAGGGGGTCATTGAGTGTCACTTTGCAGGTTTCCAGGGATTTGGAGCTGGTTAGTGCTATCAACTGCCAGAGGCAGTGGGCACAGATCAAGAATCACCTCATGTGCGTTCATGCCCTGAACCAGGGAGTGTCATGGTAAGGGTCGGGTATTCTTTTGTTTTTCCCCCTTTTTTGCCCCGACTTTGCTAGGATTTCACAAACTACCAGGAAAAACAGTGCTGAATGCAGACCAAGACAAAGCTTTAAATTTCAAATTTTGACAACTGATTGTTTCTCAAATTTTGCGATACTGCAGACGGGGACGGCAACTCCAACTGGAGTGCCTCCGATTACCTCTCCTGTGGAGCCACCTCCAAGCAAGGTAACAATAGCTCGTAATTACACTTTTTAATTTCCACTGTGGAAGGATAGGATACAGGCACCTCACTTTATTGTTCAGAAACCAGTGGGCCCCAGACGGGGATTTGAGACTCGATATTAATACATTTAAAGAAAGAAAGTGCTTGTTCCAGAAGGTGAAAATTCACTGTTCACTGTGCAGTTGCGATTATTTTACCAGTGTGTGGCTGTTTCACAAGCCAAGAATTTGTATTCATCTTGCAATTGAATTCCCTAGCCAATTTCATATGTCCAATTTCACATAGTTGCTTTCCCAACTGCAACTGCTTCATTTGAAACTCCAAATGTTTAAAGAATTTTGAAGTCATGCAGGCAACGGAAATTCTTCTCAACATTTGGTTCGTTCGCTTTTAAGATTTTCCCATGTTTGATTTGGAATGCAACTGGTCTGCCATGATGGGGTTCAGTTCGATCATTTTTGTTTTCATTTTTTTTTCCAACGCAGGGTCCGGTCTCCGCAGATGCTTCCCTGATGGCTGCGAGCAAAGGTGACCTCGCCACTGTGCAAACACATATTGCAAACAGCGTGGACATCGAAACAAAGGGAGAAAAGGAAAGAACTGGAGTGGCTTGTCGTTCAGTTTCTTCCCCCTTGAAAAATTGAAAAATTTGGGTCTTTGTCTTTGGGTTTTTTTTTGGTTCCTCTTGGAGCTGTAGCTTTTTTTTTCTGGACATGATGGTATTGGTGATCCAGGCTATCAGTCCAGACAGAGCAAAGCAGAGCTTTTTTATAGTTAGTTCTGCAAAGGCTGCAGGGGGGAGGGGAGGGGCATGTTGTATGTGCAGTTTTGAATTACTTTCAGGTGGCTTTTGTGAATCGGTTTTGTAAAATGAAAAAAACGCGGTGCGAATAATTGTATACTTGTATGTATGCTCTGGATGTGTGGCATGAAAAATGAGGCTATGTGTTATTGGTAGTGGGTTTTTTGTAATATATGGTGTGCATATTTGTGTTTCTGTTTTTTTTTGTGTTTCTCCTTCTCACGTCCAAGGCACAGAAACTCCACAGAAACTCTGAGCGTGGTTAAAGCACGTGATCTCGCTCGACAGAAACTCAGTCAAACGCCTTTAAATAAGCGTGTTTGCGCTCATTTCTCATCTCTGGGTCCTGTATCTGCAAAGAGACCAAAACGACTTTGTGCGAGTGTCAACATCAAAAACCTCGTACAAATCAAATCAAATGAAAGCTTTGTACCACACCTGGTGGGCGCAAAGACGCGTGTCCGTGTCGCGCGTGCGTTTAAGGTGTTTCGACCGAGCGCCTAACTACCTCTCAAACCGAAGAGGCCTTCTTCCATGCGGAGTCCAACAGGGATTTTGTGTGGCTGAAAAGAAGCTTCTGGCCCTAAAAAAAGATGGTGTGTATTGAAAAATCATTGGGGCTGCCAACCACATATGTTGTGGATCACCTCAAGTGAGGGAAGCTCACTTGAACTTCGATGTACATACCTAGGAACCAAGGATCAGATTCCACCGGGCAACTTGGACTCTCATCTCATTTCGCTGCCATCTACCATCATCGATCTCAAAAGGCTCACTGAAGAATTGACCACCTTTCGAAGAACAAAAAACGGGGCCAGGAGTTTGGAAAATGCATCAACCACATTGGATGATGATGGCCAGGGCGAGGGTCCACCTGCCATTTTTCTTTCTTTGATTTCATGCTTTGCTGAGGAGCCTGCGTCCGAAAACGATGAAGGGTCGGCCAGAACACATGAGGTCTCTGAGAGCCGCGCTCTTTTTAACGACAGTCGTGTACCCATCCACGACTCCGCAGCAACTGTCGTATCCTCCACAGGGGAAGAGCGTCAGATCGCTGTTATCGAAGATGCTGAAAAACAGTCTGAGGTGGAGCTGGGGGCTTTTGAGGAGGAATACCCTGCTGTTCAGAACATCATCGAATTGGATGCAACGGAAAGACAGTCGTCAAGCTTGGCGATGGGAGAACCAGGGGAAACAAAAATGAAAAAAGCTGTGCTCGGGGCAGTGGTAGAGTTGGAGGGTCAAGAGCACGGTATTCAGCTCACTGACATTACCAACATTGGGTCTCGACTGCCTAATGACGAATCCATCGAGCAAGATGGAAAGCTCGCGGCAGGAAGGGCGGATCCCACGCGTTTCACGCTGAAGAGGAAAGTGGAGGGAGGCGGGATAACAAGACCAGATGGGGCCAGAATTAACGCAACGATACTTCACGTCGAGAAGGGGGGTCTTCCGCATCGTATCGCGACTATCCAGCACGACGGTAAAGACTATTGTGTCGACGTTGTTCTGCTGGAAACTTTGGATGGAAGCATCCCACTGTCGAAAATCATCGAGGAGCATGGACATTTGGCAGGCGACGAGCTCTTCGACTTGATTGATCGGGGAGATAAAGAGAATGTGAATGGGGAGGATATCCTCGAAGCAACAGCAGGAGATGGCAAAGTCCAGGAAATGGCCATTGAGGGCGAAGATGACTGTGTGGATTTTGATTCTCTCGAACGACTTTCTCCCGAGATGCCATTGGACATTCTCTTTGAGAAGCAGGGTCACTTGGCTGCTATGGAAGGACAAGGACAAGTCGCAAAAGTTATCTTGATTGGCCGGCCTGTTATTTGGAGCTTTTACGGTAAAATCAAGTACACTCTCGTGGAGATCCCAGAAAAAGGGGAAACAGATGTTACCATACTGAGGAAAGCAGTCGTCAAGCATCAGGGCCAAAGCTACTTGGTCGACAAGGATACCTTCGAGTATATGATTCGCGGCGAATCCCCATCCCAGATTATCAAAAAGCACGGAGAGGTTCCAAGGGACGCATCGCCACAAGCCCCCTCTGGGTCTTCGCCTGTCGAGGTTCGATACATCAAAGATGTGGCTGGCAATGGATTGAAGCATCTGATCACGCAGGAAAATGGCACTGATAAGAGCGGAAAATATGTTGCGATCGTGGAACATGGTGGCCAAAGGTATGGCTTCGATTTGGACAGCTTTGAAAACGCGATTGGGAGCTTGCCAATAGCACAACTGGTGGCAAAAAACTCCCGCGGTTCGGATGTTCAGGCGACCGAGGTCGTCTCAAAACAGACCATACAAACACACGATGGGCGTTCGGAGCATCCCCTCTCGGAGATTTTTTCTGAGCATGGCGACGTCTCTTCCAAGGGGCTGATTGTTCAAGATGAAGGGGGTGTCGATAGAAAAACGGTATTTACAACTGTTTCTCTGGCTGGGCCATCTGGGGAACGAGAGATGGGTGTTGTGAAGCACACTGGCAAAACATGCTACGTTCCGCTTCACATTATGGAGCAATATCGATACCCCAAACAATTGGCGACGAAGGCAATTGTGTCCAAGCACGGAATGTTCGTCCCCAATCCTGAGCAAGAAGTCAGATGGATGATAAAATGTGTCGTTGCCAATGGGGCAGAGGGAAAGGTGGCCTACATCATTGTAGAATCTGGAAAGGAGGCCCCTGGTGGTGATGGTTTGAAAGGTGGAATTCGGTGGCAGCAAGTTTCCACCGTTCCCTTCAATGGGAAACAATACGAAATAGAACTGGGAACTTTCCAAAGCTTGATCAGGCAGCAACCAGTGCTTTTCCTGATCGGGGAGTATGGAAAGCTTGTGCAAGAGATTTCCCCGCACCTCGATCCTACAAAACTTCTCTACCTTGTGAAGGAGTGCTTGGACGAGGATGGGGTGAATCGGGTAGAGAAGGTCGTGATCAGTACAGGAAAAGATGATCACGAATTGGGGCTTGAGAAACTTGATACCCTTGTTTCTCACATGCCCCTTGAGGAAACAGCATCGAAGCATGGTGCTGTGCGGGCCAAATCGCAAAGAGATTTGACTCTCAACACGACGAGGGAGGTCGACAAAGGCGAAAAAACTCTCACATCGCCGTCCGGCCGCGACATCAATGTGATCGTCAAGGAAAGGGTGTTTGAGGAGGCATCTCAGGAAACTGGGAAGATAAAAAGAAGGATGCGGGGAAGACAACTGGAATTTGAGAATGCTTCTGGAGTGAAGTATGAAGTGCGGCTTGACGTCCTGGAGGAGAGGTTGGCGACTATGGAAATTGATGCCATTTCGAGGCAATTCGGCATCGCTACCCTCCGAAAGAGCCAACACTCACAGGAAGAAGGAGGAGATGTTCAGGAGGGGGAAGACGTCGAGCCTGTGCTTGAGCCACGAACTGTGAAAGGAGTTTCCGGAAAGGAAATGACTTTTTTGGCAGAGAAGAGCACTGGGAGATTGGGTGGTGGTGAGGAAAAGCAAGTGGCGTCGGTGGGATTCGAAGGTGCTCTTCGCGAGGTGGATTTGAATGTTTTCAAGGGCCTGGCTCCCAAAAAGCGAGCTGTTCACGACATTGTGCTCCAGTTTGGTCGTGCGAAGACCTTTCTCAGTGGGATAGACGGACAACAGGAGGAAGGAAGCTTCGGTGTTGAACTACAGGGATGTCAAGGTGAGAATGTTTTTTTCTTGAAATGCTGAGTTGCATTTTTATGAAGGCTGCGTTATGCAACGCTGTTTTCCATTCAGAGATTTTGCACCCAACTCTTTCAAGAAATTCATTTCGCTCAAAGAGGAAAATTGACGAATCGTTGTATGCTCACTGCCTCAGATGAACAAGGGAAACGTCAGGAAACGGTCGCCACCGTTAAATTTGAGATCAACAAGCACGGGGTGGAATTGCAGACTTTGGAGATCAGTGATTCGATGCCACCAGAAGGTACCATTGAGAAATATGGAAAGCTTTGCGGCCGCACAGGACAACGCACCCGCGAAATTGCCCCTGCCAACCACCACTCTACCGCTGCAGGATCATCTTCAGTCAGCGCCGCCAAAGCTGCCACCGTAATTGTAAAATCCAAAAAGAAGGCAAAAAAGGTGAAAATGTCAAGGTGCAAGTTTGCGTCCTACTACTTTCGAGTTCTCACAACACAACCCTTAGCATGAAAAATGTTGAGTACAGGCCAACAAGGAAAACCAAAGAAACTGGAACACAAGAGGCAAGGAAGACGCTGCTCTTGATATCGTCGGACTGAACTTTTCGCATGGAGGCCACGAGCAGTATTTTGAGGCAATGTTTGAAAAATTCGGGAAGGTCAGAACTCGAGCAAATCACGTGATTCAGCAGCTTTGCGGTTCAGACACATACGAAAACGATTTCTGCCACACTGGAAGCAAAACACTGCTGGCCGATGGGACTATTTCTATCCGAGTCCTCGATGCTCGCCAGGGCAAGGACTTGAAAGTCCTCCGGGAGAGCAAAAACTGCAAGCTCCCTGGAGTCGAGATCGACATCCCACTTCTGACGGAAACGGATTTTCAAAGATTCGTCTGCAAACACTTCGTGGACTTTGGAGCAGCGCCGTTTTTCCGAGCTAAGGAGGAGATGCAAGTTGTCAGGAAATTTTCGGAGGCGGGAGGCGAAAACAAAAAGATCAGCTCAAAAATCGAGATCGCTGAAGGGCTGAAGAACTGCGACGAAATCCCCCAGGATGGAGTGATGGCTGCCAGGGACGACCTCGGGACGAAAATCCCCAAACTTCAAAAGGTCCCCCCACCACAGACGAAAAAGATGGCGACAAACACACACAAACCGGTTGCCAGGGACGACCTCGGGACGAAAATCCCCAAACTTCAAAAGGTGCCCCCACCACAGACGAAAAAAATGGCGACAAACACAGACAAACCGGTTGCCAGGGACGACCTCGGGACGAAAATCCCCAGACTTCAAAAGGTCCCCCCACCACAGACGAAAAAGATGGCGACAAACACAAACAAACCGGTTGCCAGGGACGACCTCGGGACGAAAATCCCCAGACTTCAAAAGGTCCCCCCACCACAGACGAAAAAGATGGCGACAAACACAAACAAACCGGTTGCCAGGGACGACCTCGAGACGAAAATCCCCAGACTTCAAAAGGTCCCCCCACCACAGACGAAAAAGATGGCGACAAACACAGACAAACCAGTTGCCAGGGATGATCTCGGGACGAAAATCCCCAAACTCCAAAAGGTCCCCCCACGACAGACGAAAAAGATGGCGACAAAGACTGAGAAACTCGTGATTTGTGGGGCTGTGGAGAAAGCCAGTCATACGCTGAGCCCACTCAGATTTGAGCGTCGAATTCCACCCCCTCCTCGATCCAAACCACGGGCTCGACTTGCCACTGGTGGCGAAGAAGGTAAGTCTCTTCTTTCTCGACCGGTCCCCATGCTTGGAGCCAATCGTGTGTAATGGATTAAACGCTGTGAAGTTTAGCCGGTTCCATTGTGTCTGCAGAGATGTGCAATTTACATAAATTGCAGTTGTTTTTGGAGCTGAATGACCAAGTGTGGGAGGACGAGGAGGGAGTGGAGCGACTGGAGCGACGAGTAGCGAAAAGAAACCTGTGCCTGGCGCTCAAGGAAGAACTGAGGGAAGAGGGTTTTCAGTGATATTGGGACTGTTGATGTTGTAAGTTGATGATTCTTTTTGTGTGACATAACGTTCCCTGTGGCATGGGCTCCCGTCGATCGCATGTATACGCTCGTTCGACGTGTATATATATTTCCCCAGGAATGGCACGAGGAATGAGGCGACGATAAGATCTCAGTTCCATTACAGTTTTTTCTACACAAAACAGTCCAAGAGATTGCTGATCTTGTTACATTGGCATTAACTCTCAGCAGAGGGGGCAATTCTCCCCACCACCTAGCTCCAAGAGAAGCACAAACAGCCCAACGTTTTCCCCACCAAACGCTGCCACTATCAAGGGGGTGACTCCAGTTTCTGTTTCCAGATCCACACCTGCCCCCCCAAAAAGCATTACATGTCACAACACTTGACACAAGTTTCAAAGAGCCTCCAAATTTGAAAACGCATGTAATCCAAGGAAGCGTTCCTAGGCAGCGTTGCAATAACTTCATTTAGGGAAAATATACTGACACCACCACCGCCTGCAAGGTGCTACTTCACAAACATAACTCTGTTGGTTGCGAATTCTCGTCTACTGACACTCTTTGGATACCTTACATTTGTTTCTCAAAGAAAAACGATCTACACTGACATTTGAAGTCTATTGCAGTGAAAATAAAAATAAAATAAAAATATATATACTGACACCACCACCGCCTGCAAGGCCCGAAATTCCTGTAGCAGCTTCCGAAGCGAAGGAGCGATTGAAACTCCACTACCCTGATTCTAATATAGAACAACAAATAGGTGAATCTTTTTTTTCAGGTCATTAAGGAGCAATTGATGGAGAACTGAGATTCACAAGTGTTTTGAAAAAAAAGTGTTTGTTTGTTTGTTTTCCGCACCTGTCGATCGCCGCCAGACGCGTGTCCTGCAAATGAAAGCAGACTTGACGTCTAATATCCAGTTCGAGTTTTTCGGGGTGTGCAAGAAAAACGCCAAATTCAATGGCATTCCACCCACCTGACGGAGCATGGCACACAACTCTGTGCACCGACACGCACAAGAGCGCCCATATCAAGGACGTAAGCATAGGAAGCTGGTTTTACGCCGCGCTCGATCTTGTGAGTAAAAAACGCTCTGATCGAGAAAATTGCGGGTGTTTGATCCGCCACTGATCTGAGGGCATGCAAGTGTACGGTTCGCGTGCTTTCTTCCAGCACCTCTGGTAGGCGCGCATGAATTCAAATAGGCGGAAAACGATGATTGGCGCTCACTGACGGCGCTTGCAGCCCTGGAAGCAGATCTCGAAAAGCCTTCCACCCGAACTGCCTGACCTGTAACCTTGTGTTGCAAACTCTTTGTGTGGTGACTGTTTTTGATGCTTGGGATTTCGTAAGGCTCCCCATCACAGCGTGTTCATCTCACGATATGTATAGTTTGATTGCCTAGTCCTGTCTTATTCTTGGGTGTTCTTTTTCAGACAATCGTATTGTGTTACGGACCAACCAGGTCCTTTTCTCAACATTTTTTCAGTGCCTACTCTGCCAGGTGGGTTCACTCCGATATCCACCCCTCAAAATCTTTGCTCATTTCTGCAAGGAGTCTGTGTGGCTCTTGATAATGCTCAGCACAGACCACTTCACAAAAGTGCAGGTTTCTCCCTGAAAATTATTTGAACTCCAAGCATGCATTCAATTCACTGCTCTCATTACAGGATTTTTCTTCGGTCTCATACACAACTGATGTTTCCCCTCAGTTGTATTGCACAGTCACATCACCACCCACTGGAAGTAACCTGGAAAAGCAATTCTGTACAAGCTTGTGGAATTTTCAACCACCTCGTCATACTTTGGGAAGCCCCCCAACTCAAAAATGGACCCAATCCCACCTACCCACTTTGCAGAGTGTTGGAAACCTGGAAATGAATCAAGACGGGAAGACAGACTGATGCAGCAATGTGCTGGATTAGTCATGGGATTGTTTTGCACTCTGTAAAAAAAGGGTTTTCAAACCATTTCACTTGCTTACACTCAACAACAGCAAGAAAAGAAGCTCAATCAGCCTAATGCAGACACAATATATGCCGATCGACAAGTGTGGCTGATCAGCGAATGAGAATGGCCGCTGTTTTAACTTTCCCTGGTGATATTTTTTCAGGGATTTCATGCATTCTTTTGAAAACTACCGCACACAAAACAAATGTGGTGGTTGAAAAAGACACCCCAGAAAAGCCCCTATCAAGGGGTGTCCAAAGATATCAATTGCACAACTTGAAACAACCGTGCTCACCGAAGAAGTGGTGGTTTCAGGAGTTGGGGCAGTTATGCTTCTCGAAGAAGTGGTGGGTGCAGAAGTGGGGGCAGTTATGCTTCTCGAAGAAGTTTTAAATTTAGGAGATGAATTGACGGTGCTCTCCGAAGACGTGGTGGTTTCAGATGGAGCATTCCCCATTTTCTCATCTATCCATTGCCGAAAGCTGCTGACTCTGGTGTATACATCGGCTTTTGTTGAATCGCAAGTGGACGGGCCAAAAGATACAATACCAACTAACAGATCAAAGTCTGGATTCCCATCAATGATCCTGTCCCCTTTAGTGTCACATATCAGCAAAGGACCTCCAGAATCACCTGGAACAATTCAAAACGAATCACAAATCGTAAAAGCAAAAGCTTTTCAAACAGAAATCCCCGAAAAAAAACACATGTCTCATTCATTCCTTGTTATTTTCCAACTCCAACTGCTTACCTTCACATGCTCCTTGTTTGGCAGAGTGTGCACAAAGCATATTGTCTTTGAGATTAGACCATCCTAGCTTGCAGGTTTTGTTGCTGACGTACTCCACTTGGTCTGCAAACTGAAGGACTTCGGGCAATGGGCCACGCTCGCTGGTCTTACCCCACCCTGCAGTGACTAATTTCTGACCCACTCCAACGGTGTCCTCACTTCTGGGTATCATCACTGGCTGTTTGGTGGAGGGCTCTTTGAGGCGCACGAGAGCAATATCAAATCCTTTTCCAGTGGTGGTGTAGCTCTCATGGATGATGACCTCTACTGACCATATGACCTACACATACATTCATGTCCCCAGATGAGTGTTGCTGCAGGCACTACGGCCTCTTGCTGCTTTCTGTATGAATTCTAACCACCAGAACTTGTCAATGGTGCAACTCCTTTAAGAAGAAAAAAAGAAACCCTCAACAGCCCTGTTCTCCCCATATTTTGTTGTACACCCACACAAGTATGGAGTACCTCTGCAGAATCATCATCAATTTCATGTGCACCCACAAACACCAGAAAAGTCGACCCCAGCGAGTCTTCTCCAACCAAACAGTGGGCTGCTGTCAAGACCCACTTGGGGGCAATCAAGGTCCCTCCACAACGATGAAGTCTAGGGCCTGCATTTCTCAATGAGCAAGCATAGGGAAACCGATCTACAGGAGCATCTTGACCCCCCTGCGGATGCCAATGTGCAGTCTTACATCGTTGCTTGTCGGTCGAGATTACCCAGGTCATTGTGGAGAACAAGGCGGAGGGTTCCCAAGGCAGTTATCTACTCTTTCTCTCTCTCTGTTTAAAGTCTCAACCAAAGCTCAAATGCTCCACATGTAAGAACCCCTCCCAGAAGCACTGCATGATTCAAATGAATCGTTCAATTTCACTTGTACCCACAGCAATAAGCGGCTTCATCTCCTGTAGCAGCTTCCGGAGTGAAGGAGCGATTGAAACTCCACCACCCTTATTCTAATACAGAACAATAAATAGGTGAATCTTCCCTCAAGTCAAAAAAAAAAGTGAAGAAGTGGGTGATGGAGCAAGGAGATTCACACCTGCATTTTTTTTTAATTTCAGTTCACCCTTTTTTTCCCCTTTTTCTGAACCGGTGATATTTTCAACAGTTGGCACTTGATTTTTCTTTTCTTTGGCACACCAAAATCTTGGAAATAGATATATTAGACAGCACATAGGAAGATTACTCTGAGGAATAACACTCTCCCATGGAAGAGTGCATTTTTCATCACCCAATTGGAACTTGCAAGTGGAGGTTAGGAAACATGAAAGAACAGAATTTCCACACCTGTCGATCGCCGCCGAGCGAGTCTCCTGGAAATCAAAGCAGACTTGACATCACAGATAGGAATGGGTGAGAACAGCGCCAAACTCAACAGCATCCGACCCACCTAACGGATCACGGCACGCAACTCTGTGCGCCGAAACGCACAAAAGCGCCCATATCAAGAACAGACGCATATGAAGCTGGTTCCACGCAGAGTCCGGTCGAAAACGCTCTGATCGCGAAAAATTGTGCGAGTTTGAGCCGCCACTAATGCCCCGTCCAGTTCGGGGTGCGAAAGTGTGTGGTTCGCGTGCTTTCTATCAGCACCGCTGGCAGGCACCTGGAATGAACCAAATCCAAACAGGCGGAGGACGATGGCCATCGTCCAACCGTGGTGGAGTGAGCCTTAACAGTCCCTGAAAACCCCAGCAGGAGACCTCGAAAGGACTTCCCACCCGAACTGCACACCCTGTAACACTCCATATCCGAGGAGCTTCCAGTGTGATTGCCTAATCTTTACCAAGGTTCGGCAATTGTCCCAGCGATAACAATACAGAGTACATAGAGTACTTCGAATTATGGGGCAGTGGTTCGGTATCCTTTTCCTCCTCAACGTAACCCTGCCCCACCCGATCCTATTCTGGTTGGTTTTGGGTACCTCCCTTTTTTCTGCTCAAGGGTTTCGTCGCAGTGTTTTTTCCAACAGGGATGGCTCAAATGAGTGGGTTGTGGGAAACCACAAGTTTTTCCGCCTGGACTGTAAGTTTTTCCAGGTGGAAAATTCACTTTGTCTAACTGGTGATCTGATTGTCTTCCATAAAATGAGGTTGGATCCCTGTTTGTGTCAGTGAATCCTCTTGCCAGAAGCCGAAAGGGTGTTGCGCCGCCCTTGGGTGTCATCATACTTCGGGCGGCGACCTGTGGTATTATCACGCTTATTGCCATTTACGCCTCACCTCTTGATCTCATATTTTTGAACTCACACTTTCAACTCAGAACAAGTTACAAGTGACCTTCTCTCGCTCGAACAAAATACGAGAAAATTTGCCACTTTTTTCTCCCCCGCCTCGTAAACCCGGTTCGCTGAGGTCGATCAAAATCTGGGATTGCCCAGAAAGCAGCGCTGCGTCCACCGCAGCAACAATTCCTAAATAAAATATCTCTCGCCAAGTCCCAAACTCTTTGCACAAACAAAACTAAACAAAAACTGAACCTTTGTAACCTGTGTCGCTTCGTGCACGACTGCATACACTGATAGAACTGGTGGTATGTCAACCTGCTGTCCGCTTTCTAGAGGA
This sequence comes from Bryopsis sp. KO-2023, assembly GCA_030272585.1. Taxonomy (NCBI): domain Eukaryota; kingdom Viridiplantae; phylum Chlorophyta; class Ulvophyceae; order Bryopsidales; family Bryopsidaceae; genus Bryopsis; species Bryopsis sp. KO-2023. Next base: position 1,821,898 of record BSYQ01000004.1, on the reverse strand, counting down.
TCGTCTACATTTTGGATTTTTTTTGGTTTTTCTTTTTGGTAGATTGTTTTTGCTCTCTTGGAGCTGAAAATTTTTCCTCTTTTGATTCGATGTCCACGCCACTTCCAATGTCGCTTTGCACCGCCGCGAGGTGGCCCTCGGTCGCAGCCGTCAGAATTGCATATGCGGAGGCTGGACCCTGCTCTGGCAAGAAAAACACAGAAAAAAATTGATCGTTTGGGCTGAACTTTGTCCGCTGGTTGCCTCACATCTGAGCACCTCGAGTCGGTTGTGATTTCCGTGTGTGCGGGTGGGCCCTCATATTTTCGTTTTGGGGAAGCAGTTGCAACGAACTGTTGTAGCAGTTGCAGTGTCCCGTGTCGTTGCCTGCATGACTTTTAAACGCTCCAGGAGTTCAGAGTTTTGAATGGAGCTGCTGCAAGTCAACTGTGGAACATCGCCTTGCTGCGACTGTTTCACATGCCATTTGTGCTGTGCATCGCACACTTTGAAGTTTGCCTCTCAACTCAGATACACAACTTTCGAGTGTCAAAAGCATTATTCTCACCATGATTGGCCGTGTCTGTCCTGTAGCAGCTGGAGTCACGCCCCTGTCTGCAGTATTCCACAAGTTGAGAAACAATCAAGAGATGCTTGGAACCAGCCCACGGTTGTCAATCATTTGATATTGAGATTTTTCCTGATCGAATTTTACTTGCAACAGATTTGGTGACCCAAAGATCCGAGTTCAGTAGTACAAACCCAGTCTGAATCTCTCTCTCTTCGATTCCATTTCATTGAAACTGTAATTGTAACCACCCCCCCCAATCAGTAACACCTGAACATTATTTCTAGCGACCTACCATTGTTTCATCAATCCAGGTACGGAAAAAGCTAACACTGGAGTACACATCAGGCATGCCCCCAGCCCCACAATCTAAAGGTCCAAACGACACAATGCCCACCAGCTTGTCCAATTCCGGGTTCCCGCCTTCATCAAGAAGTACTAAGGGACCCCCCGAATCACCTGCAGTTTTAGACATTAATCGTTATCTTTGGTTTAATTTCTTTGAAAAAAAACACACAAAAGATAGGACGATTGAAAATTCCAGGTCAGAGTTTAAACTAGTCACCAGGGTATGAAAGGTTTACTTGCACTATGAAAGACCCTTACCGTGACATTCTGTTTGGTTCAGGGAACGAGCGCACATCATGCCATTCTTGAGTTGTGACACTGTATTCTGGCAGTTTGTGAAACTAACAAACTCCAGGTTCGTCACCTGCAAAAGCCTATAGATAGAGGTTCTTCCCCACCCAAGTTCAGTCATTAATTCGCCTGGTCCCATGGAATGCCCAGCTGGCACCATACTCAGTGGTTTTCCAGTGGATTCCTTTTCGAGCTCAACCAGGGCGATATCATATCCATTGTTGACATCTCCGGTCCAATTCTCATTCAAAATCACGCGCGCAGCCTGAATTGCCTGCACGTTCAACAGGTTAGGCTAGGTTAGCATCTGGAAACCGCTGTGGGAAATTATTTTCGGTATGTTGGTGTGCAAGGTGGATTTCGATGTACGTATATGCGTACATGTATTTCATGATATATCATTAAGATGGATTCCTGGAAGGCAAAATAATTGCAGTAAATCCCCACTTGCCAAAGCATAAAATTCTCTCCAGTGAAAAACGCCAGCAGTCAGCAGCAACACGAAACTGACGTGTGCAGTGATGTCTCATATTCATGTTTCATTTCATCAATCAAGACACCCAGCACCATTTTTTGAACTATAAAAAACAATAGTGTACCACAGTTCCACTTCATTCACCCTCAAGCCTTTTCAAAAGTGTCTCATAAATCTAAACAATGGCATATTTTGATATCTTTTTAATATAATAAGTACCTCAGCTTCATCATTGATCCCCAGACCACCAATGTGCACAATTGGGATACCCAGTGACACGCGTCCTGAGAGACAAATTGCAGCTGTCAAAACCCACTTCTTATCGATCAACACTCCACTGCATCCGTGTTTTCCACTTCCAGGTTTTCTCAAAGAACAGACATAAGGATATCTCCCCGAAGTGGCAGCTTGGATATCTCCTCCTCCCTACGACAACAAAAAAAAATCTGTCTATCTGACTGACTGGTCGGCACAGCTTGGAAAAAAAATGAAAAAGGCTGCTGTTTCTTACTTTTTCCCTTGTTTTTCATCGACCCTTACAAAACAAAAGAAAAACAAAACAAAAATGGCAGCAAGGAGCCCCAGCGAAGCCCCCTTTGCTCCTTCTATTTTCTTGTAGGAAAGGTTTGTCCAAAGATTATACTTTATAGTTCATATAAATCAATCAACACAACTTGAAACACCCATGCTCACCGAAGAGCTGATGGTTTCAGGAGATGGGGCAGCTGTGCTCCCTGAAGGAGTTGTGGCTTCAGGAGTGGGGACAGCTACGCTCTTCGAAGAAGTGGTGGTTTCAGATGGAGCATTCCCCATTTTCTCATCTATCCATTGCCGGAAGCTGCTAACTCTGGTGTACACATCGGCTTTTGTCGAATCGCAAGAGGCTGGCCCAAAAGATACAATTCCAACCAACAGATCGAGGTCTGAATTCCCATCAATGATGCTGTCCCCCCCTTTGGTGTCACATATCAGCAAAGGACCTCCAGAATCGCCTGCATCAATTCAAATCATAAACTGTATCCCAACGGAAACAGAAATCCCAGAACAGACGTCTCATTTATTTCTGGGAGTTGGAAAATAACCAGAAATTATTACCCTCGCATGCTCCTTGTTTGGCAGAGTGTGCACAAATCATGTTTTCTTTGAGATTGGACCATCCTAGCACGCAATTTATGTTGCTGACATACTCCACTTGGTCAGCAAACTGAAGAACTTTGGACATTGGTCCACGCTCGCTGGTCTTACCCCACCCTGCAGTGACTAAATACTGACCCACTCCAATAATGTACTTGCTTTGGGGCAGCATTACTGGCTGTTTGGTGGAGGGCTCTTTAAGGCGCACGAGGGCAATATCGAATCCATCTCCAGTGGTGGTGTAGCTCTCATGAATGATAACCTCCACAGCCCATATTATCTACAAATACATTCATGTCCTCAGTTGCACAACAGCCTCTTGCTGCTTTCTGTGTGAATTATAACCACCAGAACTTGTCGATGGTATGTACCATATATGAACTCCTCCTTAAAGAAGGAAAAAACACAACAGCCCTGTCCTCCCCATATTTTGTTCACACAAGTACCTCTGCAGACTCATCATCGATTTCGAGGGCACCCACATACACCAGAAATGTGGTCCCTAGGGAGTCTTCTCCAGTGACACAGTGGGCTGCAGTCAACACCCACTCGGGGGCAATCAAGGTGCCTCCACAACGATGAAGTCTAGGGCCTGCCTTTCTCAATGAGCAAGCGTAAGGAAACCGTCCTCTAGGAGCATCTTGACCCCCCTGCAGATGCCAATGTGGAATCTTGTATCATTTTTTTCCATCAAGATTACCCAGGTCATCATGGAGATCAAGGCAAATTTGGATTGTTCTTGGGAAAAACTTCAAAGTCACAAATAAGGTAGTTCTCTATTTTCTCTCTCTCTGTTTAAAGTCTCAAACCAATCCTCAAATGCCCCACATGTAAGAACCCCCCCCATAAGCACTGCATGATTCAAATGAATCGTCTGATTTCGTTTGTACCCACAGCAATGAGCGGCCGCACGTCTTGTAGCAGCTTCCGAAGTGAAGGAGCGATTGAAACTTCACCACCCTGATTCTCATACAGAACAACAAACAGGTGAATCCTGTTTTTTTCAAGTCATTAACGAGCAATTGATGAACTGACATTCACAAGTGTTTTCCACACCTGTCGATCGCCGCCAAACGCGTGTCCTGCAAATCAAAGCAGATTTGATTTTTTTTTATTTTTTTTTCAGCATTCCAAAATATTACATCTCAATATTCGTCCATTGATCTCCTCGGTTCCCAACTATTACCCAACAATTGATCTGTGACCGATCAGGTACCGGGCCATCAAGTCCAAACACCTCAAAAAAACCTACAGAAATGTCCATGATAACCCTAAGTACTCCTACCCCCCCCCAACAAACAACCACCAACTTTGAAAATCCCAGAAAATGAAAACAAGCAGATTTGACGTCATTGATCCAGTTCGAGTTTTTTTTCCAGAGTGGGTGAGAAAACCTCAAATTCAACTGCATCCGGCCCACCTGACGGAACATGGCACGCAACTCTGTGCGCTGAAACGCACAAAAGCGACCATATCAAGAACAGACGCATCTGAAGCTGGTTCGATGTTGTGTTCGATCGAAAACGCTCTGATCGCGAAAAATTGTGTGAGTTCGAGCCACCACAATGCCCCGTCTAGTTCGGGGTGTGCTTCGCGTGCTTCTTCTGCCAGCACCTGCACCTGGAATTCAAACAGGCCGATTGGTACATGTACGCTCGTGTAGGGGATCTGCGCAAACTGCAAATTGGCTGTGCAGGCTTGTAACACACAAGTTGTATGTCTGATTCTGTAAGTCTTCTCCCTGGAACATCGTGGGTTGAAACACCTCGTGGCGGCCGATGAAAACCCCAACAGTAGATCTCGAAAGGACACCCCATTCGAACTGCACACGTGTGTGAACACTCTGTAACCAGGGACACTCCATATCCGAGGAGCTTCCGATCGACATGTCTTGTTCTCGTATTTTTTTTTTTCAGACATTGGTATCGTGTTTGCCGCTTCGCACCACAGTTTAGCCGAACTCAAAAGAATGGTGCTTTGTGGCCAGCACAGAGGATTCCTCATTTCATTTTAGGCAAGCTTGCTGGAAAACACTTTCTCACCTACCTTGTTCTATTTGGGGGGGATCATTCTTCCTGCACAGATTTTTTTTTCAAACTCTCCATTTCTGTTCAAGATTTGTGGAATGCGGGAAAGCCTACATCAGACTTGGGAAAGCCCCAAGTTTCTGGACCGAATCTCGCCCACAGGTTCATTAAAGAGTACGATGTAAGATTAAAAAAAGCAGCACCTAAGCCCCACACCTCAAAACCCAAATGAAACGAAATCCCACACACATAACAAGCATCAACGTTTTAAAATTTCTTTGACGCGCCGTTCATCACATGTCTCACAAAAAAAACTGGAATCAGGATCTTCGAACAAGCACCCACAGACTTTATCTTCGATCGTATCCCCACCCCTGTCCTTGATACTAAGATCAGCCCCAGCCTTTTTTAAAATTTCAATGGCTTCCCCATTTCCTGAATAAGCTGCCTTGAAGATGGGGGTTTCCCCAAACTCATTCATGGCATCTATTTCAGCTCCATTGTCCAAAAGCAATTGAATCAACTCTGGGCTTCCATAAACAGCCAAATGCAATGGCGTTTTCTCCACATTATCGCGAACAGTCACGTCGGCACCTGTAGACCAAAACACAATACCTCGTTCTCATTTCCATAAAAGTATCTGGAATCTAGAAGACTGTGGAATGCTATCAAATTGGCATGGACTTTCAACAGATGTGGAATGTTTTTCCCCCAAGGGCACCTGATTTCAGGAGAAACTCCACCATCTCCACCATGTTCAGATACAGTGCTTCCATCAAAGGAGTACCTCCGTCGATTGACCCCAAATCCAGAGTTGCCCCTGAAATATCGAACAGCAGTTCTGAAATTCAGCATCCATCCATAGTAGACATCCCTGTCGAATTCACCTGCTTCAACCGGAAGCTTGGTGGTGGACCCACTCAAAGTGTGCCAACAAATTTGTTGACAAATTGTTTAAAAATTGATTTAACACATGGATCTGGCATAATACATATATATAGAACTTTCTGATACGAAATCACATGCCAAATGCAAAGCGATGCCAAAATAAACTCTGCCTGGAAATCAAAATGAAAGAAAAACTTGGCAAATTGCAATTGTGTGTGTGTGTGTGCCTATTTCAAAAGCAATGTCGCCCTTCAATCCATTCGGTCCTTTGCGAACAATGCTTGCCACAGGGGTGAGAATACCGTTCCTGCACTCAGAACATGAAGCTTCTCTGTTTCAATTCACCTGCATTGAGCAAGATTTTGGCGACATCCAAGTGACCGTTTTGTGCAACAAGAAACAAAGGGGTAAAGCCTTCAATATCCTGAACATCGATGTCGGCCCCTGGAGCAGCAATCGTGCAGGAGTAGCATTAGTATTGGATTTCATACCGGACAAAACTTATTCACTACGATATGAAACCATGCAGAATGCCTGGCAATGCTGATGAAAGAGATTCTTTCCTGGTAATCTGTTGGTTGCACAGGTGCTCGGACCTTGATGCAGAAACTGGCAGCACATTTTGGAAAACAAAGGAATTAAGCTGCACTTCAAGGCATGCACTGTGAATATATATATATATATATATCGATTTTCGCCAGTTTAAACGAATGGAGCGTGCTGGGGATTTTCAGATGCTGAACTCAACACTCACACCACCACCATAGATTCTCAGAGATTGCATATTCTCTCCAAGAAGAATTCTATGGTCTTTTACTGCAACCCGAAATGCACCCACCAGCTTCAGAAATTGGCAGCAACCTTTGGACAATGGTTGATTGCAGGTGGGAGAATTTTCAAGTCGTACATTTTGGCATGTGGCAATTCCCAACGCACTTAACTTGTTTTTCATTGCCAAATATTGATATAAGCCACAAGGCGATCGTATTCTCTTTCAAATAGACGTTGCATGTCGATTCCGCATGCCAACACATAAAAAGTCTGTTTTTTTGGTGTTTTTTTCACTTTGAGAGCTTCTTAGAATCATGTCGCCAATCACCTGCTTTGATTAACAATTCAACAATTCTCTCGTGGCCTTCCTCAGCAGCAAAATGCAATGGAGTAGCCTCTCGCTCAGAATATGTGAATGATACATCGGCCCCCTTGGAAATCAGCTCCTGAAAATCAACAAGCACACCTGGTTGGCCCCTGTTCTTTCAAGATTTTTTTCCCCCTTTTTTTGTCTTCCTTCAACAGATGGTTAATCATGGGGAAAAAAAAAGGCTACCTTCACTTTGACGAAATCCCCAGCGCCGGCACCATCGAAGAGGTCTTGATTCAGTTCGTCACAGCCCGTGCGACATGGACCCTGGAGTGAAAGAAAAAATCATAAGCCAGATAATGTGAATGCAATGGTGCAAGATAGACAACCTCGCTAAATGGTAATTGTGAGCCAATCAGTGATCGCAGTTGGGAGAGAGAATAGAAACATTGTTTTCCTGGTTTTTTTTTCCCTCCTGTTTTTTTCCGGCCTTTCGGAGCCAAAGACATACAGAACAAAAGTGGCATCAGCTAATCCAATAAGACCTCATCTTTTTTTCTAGGAATGGGGTGTCCAAGATATCAAATGACACAAATTGTATACTCACCGAAGAAGAGGTGGCTCCATGAGTTGAAACAACAATGCTCACCGAAGAAGTGGTGCTTTCAGATGGAGAATTCCTCATTTTTTCATCTATCCATTCCCGGAAGCTGCTGACTCTGGTGTACACATCAGGTGCCGTTGATGCGCAAGTTGCTGGCCCAAAAGATACAATGCCAACCAGCAGATCGAAGTCTGGATTCCCGTCAATGATGCTGACCCCACCCTTGCTATCAGCAATCACCAAAGGCCCTCCAGAATCGCCTGGATCAATCAATCAAATATTCATCCAAGGAAGAGTGGTTCAAACAGAAATATCCCCCCAAAAAAAGAAAATCTCTAGAGCGGCTGCTCCAACCGATTACCTTGGCATGCTGATTGAAAGGCAGAAAATGCACAAAGCATACTGTCTTTGATGAAGGACACTGTCAGTTTGCAGTTTTTGTTGCTGATGTACTCCAGCTGGTCAGCAAACTGAAGAATTTTAGGAAATGGGCCACGCTCGCTGATCTTGCCAAATCCTGCGGTGGCTAGAAGCTGGCCTGCTCCTATGGCAGTCTCTCTTGTGGGCATCCTCAGTGGTGGTTTGGTGGAGCGCTTTTCGAGGCGCACAAGGGCGATATCGAATCCTTTTTCAATAGATGTGTAGCTCTCATGAATGATAACCTCCGCTGCCCAGATTTTCTACAAACACACACACACACATGTCCTCACACGAAAAAATAAACTAAGATTCCTTTTTCCCCACTATTCTTTGTGAATAAGCACAAATTTCGAGTACCTCTGCAGATTCATCATCGATTTCGAGGGCACCCACATACACAAGAAAGGTTGACCCCAGGGACTCTTCTCCAGTGACACAGTGGGCTGCAGTCAACACCCACTCGGGGGCAATCAAGGTACCTCCACAGCGATGAAGTCTAGGGCCTGCCTCTCTCAATGAGCAAGCGTAAGGAAACCGCCCTCTAGGAGCATCTTGACCCCCCTGCGGATGCCAATGTGGAATCCTTACACCATTGTTTGCAAACGACACTACCATTGTGAAGATCAGGGCAATTTTCTGAGTGTCAATCCCTCCCACACGTATTTGCTATCATGGCCGATGTGATACATGGACCCCTCCCCAAGGTATATGCACTGGAAAAAAATAAAAAAATGGAAGTGTCTGTGTGTCTGATTTTGTTTGTACCCACAGCAATGAGCGGGCGCACGTCTTGTAGAAGCTTCCGAAGCGAAGGATCGAGTGAAACCTCATCACCCTGATTCTACACAACAGAGTTGAACCTCAAGCCAGAAATTAAGCGAGGAGCTAGGCTTGACAGACTAACTATTAGTAAGATGATTGTGACATAAATGCATAGATTCAACAGAAAAATAAGAAAATTAAATGCTGGCGTGTGATGGACAATTGATGATAGTTGCATGTCAGATCAACTTGAATATGCTATGTGCAGAAGGATCTACATTTTTGGGGGGTGTATTGTCAGAGGGGGACTGGTACAGTGGCAAAAACAGGAGTTCGAAAAGTCTGACTGATGAAGTGCAAGATTCGCACCTGTCGATCGCCGCCAGGTGAGGATCCTGCAAATTTCAGCAAACTCGACATCACAGATCCAACAGGAATGACTTTCATCCCGCAATTTTAAGAACGCGCCAGATTCAACATCATTTCGACCCACCTAACACAGCGCGACTCTTGACTCTTTGCGCTGAAACGCACAAAAGCGCCCATATCAAGAACAGACGCATATGAAGCTGGTTCGACGGCGCGCTCGACCTCGTGAGGGAGAAGACTCAGGCCCCAAAAAGCTTGTCGAAGTTTGAGTTGCGAGTGAAACAGCCCGAGTTCGGAGTGTGCAAGTTTACTGTGTTTATTCCTCAACACCTCTGGCGTTTGAATTCGACTAGACCGGGAACAGAAACGGTTCTGAGAGCTCGAGCAAGGCTGTTTTCGCAAGATGCCCTTCTTTCTTGCTGACTTGTTTCGACTGCCCCGCACAGTAAACCATCTTGTGGCACGGATTGCTCAAAACGAACGGCTCTGGGAGGTTGAGGAAACCATCATGTTGGTGAACACTCGTTCGTCTCCTTTTTTGCTCGCTGGGACCGTCGGCTAGAATGGATGTTGCGGGGATCGATGTCGATCTGGAGCTGTTAGCCTTTTCAAGGATCAGCGCAGCGCTGTGGTGGGCCCGCCTTCAGCGAGTAAAACCCGTCTGCAGTGTAAATCAGTTGTTCGATCTCAGTCAAAAACTCGTCCGTCCGTACAGACCGATTCGCCGAAACACCAGGTACAACAAGTAGAAAACGGCAAACGGTGCTGATGTGTGGGGGCACTCTACTTGTCGTCCGTCACTGCGCACACTGGATACTGGGTCGATATCGGTCACTCTGAGACCATATTGCACTTCGTGGCCTTTTTGAAACGGTGTTTTCCCCTTCTTTGGTGTCATTTTTTGATATGAGCAAGCAGAAGAAGAACAAGAAGAAGAGTGGCGGTGTTTTGAACAAACCGTAAAGACAAGGTTACATTCCCCAGCTTTTCTACCAGCGCCCCACCACAAACTCGACAGAACGACTCCCTCAGCCACAATTCGACTTCGACGACGCTAGCCGCACATATCCGCGAGCCACCAGTCGTAACTCCCAGCCTCCCAGCGTCATGTGACACCATTCCGCCCCAAAGCTGCAACTGTACGACACCATTCCGCCCCAAAGCTGCAACTGTACGACAGGCCCTTAATGGCAATTTTGGGCCAAATGCCACTTTTCAACATGCCTGAGCATCAACCGTTCAAAATTTCTTTGACGCGCCGTTCATCACATGTCTCACAAAAAAAACTGGAATCAGGATCTTCGAACAAGCACCCACAGACTTTATCTTCGATCGTATCCCCACCCCTGTCCTTGATACTAAGATCAGCCCCGGCCTTTTTTAAAATTTCAATGGCTTTCCCATTCCCTAAATAGGCTGCCTCGAAGATTGGGGTTTCCCCCAACTCATCCATGGCATCTATTTCAGCTCCATTGTCCAAAAGCAATTGAATCAACTCTGAGCTTCCAAAGACAGCCAAATGCAATGGCGTTTTCTCTGCATTATCACGAACAGTCACGTCGGCACCTGTAGACCAAAACACAATACCTCGTTCTCATTTCCATCAAAGCATCCTTGCACACAAACAAACTGTGGAATGCTATCTAAATGGCATGCACTTTCAACAGGTGTGGAATGTTTTTTTTTCAAGGGCACCCGATTCCAGGAGAAACTCCGCCACCTCCACCATGTTCATATACAGTGCTTCCATCAAAGGAGTCGCTCCGTCGTCTGCATCCAAATCCAGAGTTGCCCCTGAAGCATCGAACAGCAACCCTTAAGTTCAGCAACTCGAGGCATCCATCCATAGTAGACGTCCCTGTCAAATTCACCCGCTTCGACCGAAAGCTTGGTGGTGGAGCCCACTCAAAGTGTGCCAACAAATTTGTTTTGATTAAACACATGGATCTGGCATAATATATATATATATAGAACTCTATGATACGTAACACACGCCACATGCGAAGCGATGCCAAAATAAAGTCTGCCTGGAAATCAAAATGAAAGGAAAACTTGGCAAAGTGCAATTGTGTGTGTGTGTGCCTGTTTCAAAAGCAATGTCGCCCTTCAATCCATTCGGTCCTTTGCGAACAATGCTTGCAACAGGGGTGAGAATACCCCTGGAGTTACTGCACTCAGAACATGAAGCTTCTCTTTTTCAATTCACCTGCATCGACCAAGATCTTGGCGACATCCAAGTGACCGTTTTGTGCAGCAAGAAACAATGGAGTAAGCCCTTCATCATCCTGAACATCGGTGTCGGCCCCTGCAGCAGCAATCGTTGCAGGGGTAGTATTAATTTGGACTTCATACTGGACAAAACTCATTCACTACGATATGAAACCATGCAGAATGCCTGGCAATGCTGATGAAAGAGATTCTTTCCAGGAAATATGTTGGTTGCACAGGGACTCACTGGACCGCATTGGTATGCAGAAACTGGCAGCATATTTTGGAAAGCAAAGACAAAACTACAGGAGTTAAGCTGCGTTTCAAGGGATGCACTGTGAATATATATCGATTTTTGCCAGCATAAACGAATGGAGCGTGCTGGGGATTTTCAGATGCTGACAAACACACAATTTAGAAAATTTCCTGTACGGCACCTGATTCTAGAAGAGTCTCCACCACATTTGATCTGCCATCCGTCGCCTCGATGATCAAAACAGTGGTGCCTGTGTTGTCTTTCAAATCCATATTTGCCCCTGAAATAATGAACAAAAGTCCTCAGCAAATCGTGTTTTGATCAGCAGGCTGGTGCCCCAGAGAGTTGGGTTCTTTCATTTTTGAAAAGGAAACAAAAATCAGAGGAGATTGTGCATGGGGGAAAAATGAATTGATATGGATGATTTTTTGTTTCCAAAGCCCCTGCCCCCCCCCCCCCCCCCAATAAAAAACAGAAAAAACCCCAGAAAAGCTCGATAACATGTAGTGAAGTTTGTAGTTATCTTTCAGTAAATCAGAGCTGAAAACAAGGGTGGATGAGAAAATGTAAAATGATTCAGATTGGAGAGGGTAGCTCTTTCTTGTTTTTCTCGTGAGAAAATTTATTATTGATTATTATTTCTTTATTTTGATCATTAATAATTTATTTTTGATCAATAAGCAAGCATAGAATACACACAGATTTAAAAATCTGATCTGGGAGTAATAACAAAAGCTATAGCGCGCAGCCAGCCCTTGCACTCACTCTACGGTTTTGGATTTCAAATTTGGATGGCACTTTTTTCAGCACTTTCAGGGACAAAAAAAAAGAAGAAAAATGGACAGTTTTTCAACGGCTGTAACTGGCTCCCCCCACCCACCCTCCTATCTGGAAGAGAAAAAAAGAAATACACATAAACGTATAAAACACTTGCCAAATTTCAATATGACATTCACAGTTGTCCCTGTCCACGATTTTTCGAATGGAAATGCTCCCTCTGGAGTTTTCTTGTGACTGCATGGAGATTCTCTAGCACAATTTACCTGCTCTGGCCAAAATTTTTATGACCTCCAGTCGACCTTCTTGTGCAGCAAAAAACAATGCACTCATGCCATCCTCATTTTCTGCATCAGGATCGGACCCTGGAGCAGAATTCATCAAAGAAAAGTGTTTAAGATTCGACCTTCAACTGGACATGCTGACTGAACAGCCTATGCTCCCGCCCACACCACGACCACAGATTCTCAGAGATTGCAGATTTTCTCCAAAAAAAACTCTATGGCTTTTGACTGCTATCCGGAATGCACCAACTTCAGAAACTGGCAGCAAACTTTGGACAAAGATTGATTGCAGGCGGGACAATTTTCAAGTCGTACGTTTTGGCATGTGGCAATTCACAACCCCCCCCCCACTGAACATGTTTTTCATTGCCAAATATTGATATAAGTAACAAGGCGATTGTATTCTCTTTCAGATAAACGTTGCATGTCAATTCCGCATGCCAATGTACAAAAATTCTTTCAGTGCCCTTTTATTTTGAAACCTTCAAATCATGCTGCCAATCACCTGCTTCGATTAAAAATTCAACCATTGTCTCGCGGCCCTCCTGAGCAGCAAACATCAATGGAGTCATCTCGGAATCCATGAATGACAAATCGGCACCCTTGGAAATCAGCTCCTGAAAATCAACAAGCACACCTGGTTGGCCCCTGCCATGTTCTTTCCAGTGTTATTTTTTGGTATTTTTTGTCTTGCTTCAGCAGACCAGCAATCATTGACAAAAAAAGGCTACCTTCACTTCGACCAAGTCCCCAGCACCGGCAGCATCGAAGAGGTCTTGATTCAGTTTGTCACAGTCCGTCCGACATACAACCTGTTTGAGGGAGAGAAAAAAATATTAAGCCAAATATTGTGAATGCAATGGTGCAAGATGGGCAACCTCGCTAAATGCAGACATATTGTGAGCCAATCAGTGATCGTAGTTGGGAGAGAAAATAGAGACGTCATTTTCCTTTCTTTTTCCCTCCTGTTCTTTTTTTTTTTTTTTTTTTCCCGAGCTTTTTGGAGCCAAAGACACACAGAACAAAAGTGGCAAAAGCTAATCCCAAAAGACCTCTTCTTTTTTAGGAATGGGGTGTCCAAAATATCAAATGACACAAATTGAGACGATTGTACTCACCGAAGGGGTGGTGGTTTTAAGGGGTGAAGAGGTGGTGGTTTTAGGGGGTGAAACGGGGATGCTTGCCGGAGAAGTGGTGGTGTCAGACGGAGCATTCCCCATTTTTTTATCTATCCATTCCCGGAAGCTGCTGACTCTGGTGTACACATCAGGTGCCGTTGATGCGCATGTGGCTGGCCCAAAAGATACAATGCCAACCAGCAGATCGAAGTCTGGATTCCCTTCAATGATGCTGACCCCCCCCTTGCTGTCAGGAATCACCAAAGGCCCTCCAGAATCGCCTGGATCAATCAACCGAATATATTCATCCAAGGAAGAGCAGTTCACACAGAAATATCCCAGGAAATAAAAATTCTCTAGAACGACTGCTCCAACCCATTACCCTGGCATGCTGATTGCAAGGCAGAATATGCACAAATCATACTGTCTTCAATGGGCACTGTCAGCTTGCAGTTTTTGTTGGTGACGTACTCCAGCTGGTCAGCAAATTGAAGAATTTTAGGAAACGGGGCACGCTCGCTGATCTTGCCAAACCCTGCGGTGGCTAGAAGCTGGCCCGGTCCTATGACAGTCTCACTTGTGGGTATCCTCAGAGGTGGTTTTGTGGAGGGCTTTTCGAGGCGCACAAGGGCGATATCAAATCCCTTCTCAACGGTTGTGTAGCTCTCATGAATGATGACCTGCGCTGCCCATATGACCTGCAAACTCACACATGTCCTCACACAAAAGAATAAACCAAGACTCCTTTTCCCCCGCATTTTTGTGAATAAGCACAAATTTCGAGTACCTCTGCAGACTCATCATCGATTTCGAGGGCACCCACATACACAAGAAATGTGGTCCCTAGGGAGTCTTCTCCGTCCAAGCAATGGGCTGCGGTCAAGACCCACCCAGGAGCAATCAGTGTGCCTCCACAACGATGATTTCGGGTACCTGCCGATCTCAATGAGCAAGCATAAGGAAACCGCCCTCTAGGAGCATCTTGACCCCCCTGCGGATGCCAATGTGGAGTCTCACATCATTGTGTTCAATCAAGATTACCATTGTGAAGATCAGGGCGAATTTCTAAGTCTCAACCCCACCCCACACATATTTGCTATCATGGGCGATGTGATACATGGACCCCTCCCCTAGGTATATGCACTGGAAAATAAAAATAAAAATGGAATTGTCTGTGTGTCTGATTTTGTTTGTACCCACAGCAATGAGCGGGCGCACGTCTTGTAGAAGCTTCCGAAGCGAAGGATCGAGTGAAACCTCATCACCCTGATTCTACACAACAGAGTTGAACCTCAAGCCAGAAATTAACTGAGGATCAAAGGCTTTATTTGACAGACTATGTTCCGCGTTGCATGATGGTTATCATTATTTTACTATTCTTCGATTTATTTTTCTTTTTTGGGGGAGGCAGGGGGGGGTTAAAAACGACTGTTAGTAAAATTGTTGTTAGATAAGCTTATCAATTCAACAGAAAAATAAGAAAATTGAAATGCTGGCGTGTGGTGGACAATGGATGATAGTTGCATATCAGACCAACTTGAATCAATCAATCAATGATACCAACTTGAATATGCAATGCGAGGAGTTCGAAAAGTGTGACTGATGGAGCGCAAGATTCACACCTGTCGATCTCCGCCAGGTGAGGATCCTGCAAATTTTAGCAAACTCGACGTCACAGATCCAACAGGAACGAGTTTCATCCGCAAATGAGGACGCACCAGATTCAACAACATCCGACCCACCTAACGCAACGCGACACACAACCCTTTGCGCTGAAACGCACAAAAGCGCCCATATCAAGAACAGACGCATATGAAGCTGGTTCGACGGCGCGCCGACCTCGTGAGGAAAAGACTCAGGCCCCAAAAAGCTTATCGAAGTTTGAGTTGCGAGTGATACTGCCCTAGTTCGGGTTGTGCAAGTTTACTGTGTTTGTTTCTCAACAACTCTGGCGTTTGAGTTCGACTAGACCGGGAACAGAAACGGTTCTGAGAGCTCGAGCAAGGCTGTTTTGCAAGATGCCCTTCTTTCTTGCTGACTTGTTTCGACTACCCCGCACAGTAAACCATCTTGTGGCACGGATTGCTCAAAACGAACGGCTCTGCGAGGTTGAGGAAACCATCACACTCGCCGAGAGAGCCGTTCATTTGCTGGGACCGCTGGCTGGAATGAATGCTGGGTGGATCGATATCGATCTCAAGCTGCACATGTTAGCCTGTTGCAGGGCATCAGCGCAGCGCTGGTGGTGGCCACCAGTCTGCAGCGAGTAAAGGTCGCTTTGCTGTGTAATT
The DNA here is from genome assembly GCA_030272585.1 of Bryopsis sp. KO-2023. Taxonomy (NCBI): domain Eukaryota; kingdom Viridiplantae; phylum Chlorophyta; class Ulvophyceae; order Bryopsidales; family Bryopsidaceae; genus Bryopsis; species Bryopsis sp. KO-2023. Next base: position 1,806,018 of record BSYQ01000004.1, on the reverse strand, counting down.
CTGTTATTCCATCTCAGTCAAAAACTCATCCGTCCACCAGACTAGACCACGTGAGCTCTGTATTTGACTACCGTAAAAGTCTGAAAATAAGCCCCCCCTCAAATAACGCCCCCCCCCCGTGTATACGCCCCGGTACGAAAATCAACACTTGTGGTCCGTGTATACGCCCCCGTCCGTGTATACGCCCCCTTGGCGCGATTTCATCTACTGGATCGACGAAGTCGGTCACGTGTTCCCAAGTCGCACGCCACACTTCGCTGCACTCCGCTCGTTCGCTGATCTGGTTGGACGTTACCGTTGGGCGGCTGCCTCGCTCGTTCTCTCGCTCGTTATTTCCGTGTTTTTAACGTTTTGTAATTGTTATCTATTTCGATCCTTGTATACGCCCCTGCCCGAATATAAGCCCCTGCCCATGTATACGCCCCCTTTCCAGGGCTTACTATTCTATACGCCCGGGGCTTATTTTCAGACTTTTACGGTAATTTATGTACCACCACGATCTCCAGAGCATCAACTCAGACCAACCATTTCTTCCGTCCAGACCGATTCGCCGCAACAGCAGGTGAAATGAAATGAAAAGGGCGACAGGTGTTGATGTATGGGGGCTGCCTCAACAGAGCAAAAAGACGAATCGCCATAATAACGAATCATCTCGTTCGGACACTGCCCGAAGGCTGGATGCCGCTCAGCGGCCATTTGGAGTTGAGTTGCATGACATGTATATGAACATCCACAGCTCCTGTAAGACCACCCTCTTGTCCTCCCTGGTGCAAAAAACAAGCTTTTGCATTGACGCAACATAATATTACAGAGATCCCCAATAAAGTCAGTAATAAAGACAAGTGGTGAGGCTTCCTATGGTTGTGTGAAGTTCCCTCACATTAATCCCATCCATAGAACATCCAATTCCCATGATGCCAGAATTTTTTTCAACATTTTCCTTACTAAGAGAGCCTGTGCATCTTTGCTTGATTTCCCTTTTAGCTAGGATTCCCCTTTCCATCACCTTATTCAGTTCTATGTCAGATCCCAACCAGGCAACAAGAAAAAAAAAAGAAGAAAATAATCGAAATCACAATAACAAAAAGGAATGATGCTGGCAAAACACATGCAAACCCGATTAAGGGATTTCGCTGGAAAAACTAGTGAAGGAATGCAAACAGATTCGCCAAACAGAGAAGGCACAATGTCGATAGCGCCACCGGGACGGTCCCTCCATCATGATTTCCGACCCTTATCGGACGTCCGTCGGGACCGAAGGTTTCTGGGACGCGATATATCCTGTTGCACTCCACGTATTCCAAACCGCCGCCGTCACACCCGTCGTCGAACAGAAACCGCACGTGCTCCGCGGACAGCGATGCCACGAAAGCGTGGAGCGAACCCAGGCGATCCGGACTCCCGCCCGCAAAATCGCCGGGAAACTGTGACTTCAGATCCTCCACCGCCCTATTATACTCCCCGTCAGTGTCGAACGCAACAATCAGTTCGCCTGTCCAATCCTCGTCCACCACTCCGCACCATGACGTTATGGCTTCGTCGTCTATCTCCTCAGCGACAATTTCGTCGCACTTTTTCGCCCAAGAGTACGCGAAGCAGGCAAACAAGAGGAGAACAGGGAGTCGCCCCATTCCGACTCCTTGGGATGATCTTTTAACACCACCCACCGAATCAAAACGAGAACACGCTCGAGGGCGAAGGGCCCAGCCCAACTGAGGTTGTCACATAACAAGAGTGGACGCCGCGTGCTCCATTCGTTTTGCCCAAGTCGTCGGCCGTACAGAATTTCATTCTTTTGGGGGCAACTCGTCACTCAAAACGCATTTAAACTAATGGCAGTGATCTGTCTAAAATTCGTCCGTCAGTCGGTCTGTGCCTCATCCACATAAAACGTCGATTTGGACACAACAGCAAGTTTCGCTTTCAGGGTGGGCAGCGAAAACTATGGGCGACCGTCCCGCGAAAAGGCTCCGCATGGGGGGCGGACTCACTGTGCAGGAGGTAAACTCACGCAACGTTATCGAGATCTTTCCCTGGCTTCTTGTCCTGTGGGCGATGGCTTGATGGTGGACCTGAAATTCATCGTCTTTAAGCGGTGCCTCGTGACTACCTTTGTTTTCAGATAGCTGGGGATAAGCTGACCGCCACAGCGAAGGAGAAATGGGGTTCGGAGAAAGTGGAATTCAGTCGGGAGGTCGTCAAGGAAATCTACACTCAAGAACTGAATGGAAATTCTGACGAGGCTCCCAGCTTGAGGAGAGTTATGGTTCTGGAGGTATCCCAGTATTTGGAGAAATACTTGTGGCCGAATTTCGATCCAGAAGAGGCAGTTTATGAAGAGGTCATGTCCGCGGTGCTCATGGTTAATGAGAAATTCAGGGAAGGCATGCCTCCCTGGAATTGCTTTGATTCGAAAAAGGTGGGGGGCCTTGACGATATCATTGACAGCTAGTCTTCGAAAGCTGGGAAGAAAATGACCAACAAGATTCCATGAAATTTTGAAAATAGATTTTCATTGGATTGAGCTGTTGCCTCAATTCTTGCACTTTGCGTAGAGCCTGGGCCCTATGTTTTTAAAGATAAACTTCCATATCAAATTTTCTCTAATTTACATTTAGAAGTAAATTTATTTGTTTTATTATTTTTGCCACATCGCCATCATTAAGAAGACAACCACTTCAATCTGAGTGCCGTCTGTCGATCAACATCATGGCTTTTTGAACGTAAATTTTTTTGTCTTTAACAACGAGAATCAAATGGCTGTATATATAGAGGCCGATCGGAATGGCCAAAACTGGCAAAAACAAAAACCTGCCCTGTGTCGAATGCGAAATTCTGAATGGGGTGGAATCGTTGCCTGTTGTGTTTCTAGGATCTGTTCCCATCTTTTTTTCAAAGCGTTCTCAAGTTGAAGGACCATGATGGAATGCGAATGCATGAAAAGACGGCGTATCTGATGTTCATGATCAACAGCTTTCAGGTACGGATTGCATAGTTTTTTTAAAGGAAAGGCCGACCTCCGACTCACTTTAAACCCACTTGATATGTAGACATTGAAAATTTTACACACATGGGACGAGTTCTGCACCAAATCCTTGCAGATTTTCCAAAAAGAAAAATTAAAGGCTAATATAAAGGTGACCAATATCTATTATTTGTACATTAGAAATGAATACTTGACAAATGCCAGCTGTGGATTATGAAGTGTTGGATCAAATAAATGGAGAATGACACTCATTTGTGATAATTTTTATTTTTTTTTCTTGCTAGAGTTCAACCTTATCGCTGTTTTGTTTCTTCTAAATTTTGAAATCGAATCGTTTCCACACAGAGCTTGGAGAATGAAATGGTGCGCAGCCAAGTGTTAAAACTCGTGTCCTTGCCATTGTGGCATTCCCTGTCGAGCGGGCGGCTGAAACTGGAGCTCCACGCCCACCCCGCCCTTTCAAAAAGATGGAGCCGGCTGGCCAAAAAGGAATCAAAACAAGCAAAGTCAAATCCTGCCCATGTCCCCATCACTCAAAAACCGGAAGCCACGCTCATACCCGCCCTCCTGTCGATGTTTTTGAACGCACTGGATTCATGCTTGAAACCCACTACGATGGACACGGATGACGGCAGGGATGGTGGCGAGGCCGAGGAGTTGAGTGGGGTGGATCTTGGGGTGGTCCGATTTTGCGAAAGGTTTGTGGAGTTTCTGGTGGATTTGTTGAGCCAATTGCCGACGAGGAGATTCGTGAGGACGGTGCTGGATGACCGCGCCATTTTGGTTCGGTGCAAAATGAGCGACCTGTATCGAAGGCCGGAGGGAAGCTTGTTCATTCAACTTGTGGATCACTTGGATTTCTATGTGAATTTCAATGTGGACGATCATACTGGTGAGTCATGCAATGGTGTTTTTTCGAAAGATTTTCTGCTTTTTTTATTTTTACCCTATGCAAGCATCCAATGCCCATATCATATATTGTACGTAAAAAAAAAATCCTTAAGCAGTGGATATGGGCTCCATAAGGCCTCGATGTAACATTCATTTTGCAATTCTGATTTGCTTGCAGGTGAGCCACAGACTGAAGAGCAAGTGGTGGCATCCCACTACGAAAAGCTTACCCAACTCCAGCGACTGGCGTTCCGACACTGGCATTCCAACGTCCCGGAATTGGCGTTTCTGCATTGTGCCGAGGTCCAGAAAAGGGCGACCCTGTGGAAACTGCTTTCGAAATTGCCTGGGGAGGGGCTGCACAAGCTGGTCACCAAGCAGTTGAAAATCGTGGACCCTGATGATGTCGCAGCCCAGAGAGTGGACTTTTTGAAAGAGGTGGTGGTGAACAAGTATGAGAAGCGAAGGTTGCAGAGGGAGGCTGTGAATGCGATGCCTCTGTACCCAATGGAGGCCGTTTTGTGGGATAAGAACCAGGTAAAAATTGAAAATTTGACCCATCTGATTTCAAAGAGGCATCTCAAAGCATCCCGATTTATACCCTTTTTGACAAAAAAAAGAAAAAGACACAGGATTGTCAGAAAAGGCCAAATTCTTCTTCGCGCTCAGTCCTGGACACGTAGTTATGTATGTAGTTTTGTTTTGTTTTTCTGCCTGACATACTTTCCACTCTAGATTTACTTATCATTTCTAATATGATGGAATGCCCCTCAGGTCCCAACAGATCACTACACTGGGGAGGGATGCCTTGCCTTGCCGAAACTCAACCTTCAGTTTTTGTCTTTCCACGACTACCTGTTGCGGAATTTCAATTTGTTTCGGCTGGAAGCTACTTATGAAATCCAAGAGGACATCGCGGATGTGCTCGGGCGAATGGGGGCCACACTTGACGAGGATGGAAATACAAAATTCAGGGGTTGGGCCAGGATGGCCACCCCCATCACTGCGTATAAAATCAGCCAGGTGATTATTCTGTTGCATATGGAAGTTTTGCAGACAAGCTGGGTTCCGCGTTCGTAGTACCATCCATCTGAAAAATTATGGTTTGTTTGTGAGGCCTTTCCTTAGTAGTAGCGGTAGTCATTTACGAATACGAAACATGCACAAGGCATTTGCAAGCTGTTTTTTTTTTGTTTTTTTGTTTCCTTTGGGGGGTGGTTGCAATGTGGGCCTCGTTTGTGCACTTAAATCTGCTTGATTCTTCACCCCAGGTTCAAAAGCCTCGAATTGGCGAGGATAAACCAGCATCCGTTCTTGCCGAGGTCACTTTCGACACCACCGGGCTTCGGGGTGAAATCAGGTCACAATGGGACGACTTGAAACAGCATGATGTCGTTTTCCTTCTCACGGTCAGACCCCCAGAAGAAGAGGCTGCGGCCTCCATGTATTCCGATGGCCAGGAGCCCGACCCCAGACAGAAGTACGGCCTTGCTTATGTTCGAGGCTGTGAAGTGATTGAAGTGAAAGATGCAGAGGGGAAGCTCATGAACGATTTCACTGGTGAGTAGGTAGGTGCACTTGTAGATTTGTGTGTGTGTGTGTGCATGTGTGGTTTGGGGGATGTTGAGGCAAACGTGCACTACTATCGATGATAGGAAAAGTGGTGGAATTTTTTGGCCATGGCATTCTGAAAGAGGGGGGGAGGGTGAGTATCTGTACCCATCAATCAGGGTTGCACTCTGCAGGGTCTTGGTGGTTGTGAAAATTGCATTACCATTTAGGTATACTACCAGGAAAGGTAGCTAAACCTGTGTGCTGAGGCCGTGGACTCTTAAAAGTATATCGATGGGTGAACGCAGGTCGGGTCAAGCCTGACGAATGGAAACCCCCAAAGGGGTTCGTTCGAACTCTCGTCGTGGCGATGGATGCTGCCCAGTACCAAATCGACATGAACATGATGGCGGAACGAAACTGCGAGGACGTGTATGGCAGCTTCAATCTGTTGATGAGGAGAAAGCCCAAAGAAAACAATTTCAAGGCCGTGCTGGAGAGCATCCGGGACCTCATGAACGAAGAGTGCACGGTGCCGGAATGGCTGCATGACATTTTCCTGGGATATGGTGATCCGGCGGCTGCGGACTACAAGAACATGGAGGTAAGAATTGCTTGATGCATCTGAAGGAATCTATGGTGTTCTGGAATCTATTGGTTAGATGTGCTCCTTAAGCAACATCCAGATGTGTGGCGTGTTTGAAAAGACGGTCCATGGAGTATTGAGGGAGGTGGATTAGGGATAACGCTGTTTTCCGAGCATGAAATTTTGGATGCTCAATATGCAGCACGATATACAAAAGAAACTCGTTGCAACGATCAGGTGAATTGACTCTGTCTTTGTTTTTGTGTTTCGTTTTGTTCCATCAGGGATGTTTGGACACCATTGATTTCAAAGATACGTTCCTGGATGCCCAACACGTCAAGGAGAGTTTCCCCGACAGGACGGTTCGATTCACGTCAGACGCCGGCTCCGACGTCGAAAACCCAAAGCCTCCTTTCAGAGTGACCTTCCCACCCTCCGAAGAAAAACAGACCCTCCAAGTGCAAGCATACACTCCGCCAGACCCGGGGCCGTACCCTCAAAACCAGCCAGCTATGAATTCCGTGAGATTCACCCCTGTCCAAGTGGAGGCGATCCGGTCCGGTGTTCAGCCAGGTCTGACGATGGTGGTCGGGCCGCCAGGAACAGGAAAAACCGACACAGCAGTCCAAATCATGCACATCTTGTATCATAATTGCCCTGGTCAGAGAACCTTGCTGATCACCCACTCCAATCAAGCGTTGAACGATTTGTTTCAGAAGATCATGGAGCGGGACGTGCCTGCGAGGTATTTGTTGAGATTGGGTATGGGGGAGCAAGACTTGGACACCGATTTGGATTTCAGTAGGGTGGGGAGGGTGAATGCTATGTTGGCGAGAAGGCTGGAATTGCTGGCGGAAGTGGAGAAAATGGCCAAGCAGGTCGGGGCCCCGGAGGACATGGCTTACACATGCGAAACCGCTGGGCATTTCTGGCTGTTGCACGTTTTGTCAAGGTGATGAGAATGTTGATTTCCCAACCTCGTTGTTTGTTTCGTTTTGCGGAGGCATGGAGTTGAAAAAGTGTGACTTTTCTATCACTCTTTTTGTTCTGTTGATACGGGAAAAAGTGTGACATTTTTCTCATTTCAAATTCTGGATGCTACTTTTTTGCAGATGGGAGAAATTCGTTGCACAGTGCGATCGATCCAGCTCGACAACCTGTGTCAAAGATTTTTTCCCTTTCAAGGAATACTTCTCAGATGCCCCCCAGCCCCTGTTCGAGGGGCAGTCGGTGGAAGACGACATGGAGAAGGCCAGGGGATGTTTCCGGCATCTCAAGACCATGTTTCAAGAACTGGAGGAGTGCCGGGCTTTCGAGCTGTTGAAGGGGCAAGCCGATCGTGTCAATTATTTGATGACCAAACAGGCAAAGATCGTGGCGATGACCTGTACGCATGCTGCTTTGAAACGACGAGAATTTCTGTCGGTTGGCTTGAAGTATGACAACCTGTTGATGGAAGAGAGTGCGCAAATTTTGGAGATCGAGTCGTTCATCCCCATGTTGCTCCAGGTAAGGCTTGAACTGGTGCCAGGGAATTTCTCAAAAAACATTATCTGAAGTTTGCATTGAACAAAGTTTAGCCAAGGAGGTCATTTTCACTTTGGAGGCGAATTCCGGCATTTTATTCTCAAGATCAACTCAAGAATATCCCTTAGAATGTTTTTTTTTTTTTTTTTCTACGTCCATGTCACCCTTGTATTGGTTTTTTATCTGTAGAAAGAGGAGGATGGCGTTTCTCGGCTGAAACGAGTCATATTGATTGGAGATCACCACCAGCTGCCGCCTGTCGTCAAGAATACAGCATTTCAAAAATACAGTCATTTGGACCAGTCGCTCTTCACTCGATTTGTCAGGCTGGGAACGCCATACATCGAGCTGGATGCGCAAGGAAGAGCAAGGCCCAGCTTGGCAAACCTTTACAACTGGAGATACAGAAATCTTGGGGATTTGCCATTGGTGTCAGACAGGGAGGAATACAAGGTGTGTTGAGTAATCCATCCGATCATTTGAGGGGGTGTGAATTTTGGACTGCGGGTTGATCTACTTCGAATCGCAATTAAGCATAAGCCTTGGAGGGGATTCATGTCGATGTTTTCCCTGTAGATATTCCTATATGCCTCTCTGGTGTGCTGAGTTCCCAAATTTCCTGAAAGTTATTTTCGCCGAAATTCGCTCGGATTCCACATGAATTAAAAGTTTGATTGAGAATTCCTGTTTTTGTTGCTCTGGAACGAAAAGATTGCCAATGCGGGCTTTGCCTATGACTACCAATTCATCGACGTCCCCGATTTCGAGGGGAAAGGCGAGTCTGAACCCACCCCCTTCTTCTACCAGAATCTCGGGGAGGCCGAGTACATCGTTCGGGTTTACCAATTCATGCGGTTGCTCGGGTACCCTGCAAGGAAAATTTCCATTTTGACGACCTACAATGGACAAAAGCACCTCTTGAGGGATGTAATTGAGAGGCGATGTGTTGGTCATCCAGCATTCGGACGACCTTACAAGGTGAGCAACATTTTCACTTCTTTGTGAATCGTTTCTTTTGGACTTGTTTGTGGGTTTCTGTGAAGTTGGTAGGTGGCTGAATGAATCCAATAAGATTCCTGGTCAGGAAATGGGTCGACCCAAGACTGTTGCATTCAAATTGCATTCAGGCAAAATGTTTCGTTTGCCAGAAACACCACCACCACGTACAATATCTCTCGATGGAGATAAATGTGGTTGATAGGAATTATTCTTGAAATGCTGCTGTCAGTGTTGATTGTAATGGAATGCTTGCCATCAAAAAATGCATGCAAAAATGCATCTCGACGCTGTGGATGGATGTGTGCATACAGGTGACCACAGTGGACAAATACCAAGGTCAACAGAACGATTACATTCTGCTGTCCCTGGTGAGGACCAAAGCCTTCGGGCATTTGAGGGATGTGCGTCGATTGATCGTCGCAACGTCCAGGTCCAGACTGGGCCTCTATGCGTTCGGCAGGCAATCGCTGTTTTCGAATTGCTACGAGCTCCAGCCGACGTTCAGGCAGTTCATGGAGAGGCCGACGCAATTGGAGCTGGTCAAAGGGGAGGGATTTGATACATGCAAAAGGAAAGCGGGGGAACCGGTGGACTCGAACAAGATGCCCGGGGTCGAAGCAATGGATGCATTGGTGCAACAAATGACATGGGAATGGAACGCTAGTCGGCAACAGAATTGAGCAGAGTTTGTTAGAAGATGTGGGTGTTGGGTAGAACAAAAGAAGGATAGTCGATTGGAAAGTTATATGATGCTTGAGGTGGTGTGTGTGGGGAGAGAATATGTGTTACCTAGTTGAAGAGATATGGATTGATTAATTGACTGACCCAACACTACAAAAAAAGAACTCAAGGTCTTTTGATGATAAAAAGGCATGATATGCAGATTTGATAAGAAAAGCAATTGTCTCCAAACAATGTTGGGCATGGGGTCAACAACTAAGGAAGTGTCGTGCCAGTTTTCAACGAAGGTGTTCAGTTCTGTTGGGGAGTTCTATACGTCCTATCGCACATATTGGTTCGAGCTGTTCCTGTGATGTACAATAAGTCCAGCTTTTCTGAGATGAGTTGATGATGACCTGTACTGATCATGATTTACAGCGTTGCATCTATTTTGAGACGCTGGATTTGCAAGATGTCAGCATTATCTCGCAAATGACCATTGTCTGTGTCTGTACATGTGGCTTTTCAGTGAACAGTTAGAAGGGGGTAATTCCACAAATGATCACATCCAGCGATATTGACACAAGAAAGTTCCGAACCAGATATCATTTTTCTTTACTTTTGTTCTTTCCAGTAGAAAAAGTGAACAGAAAAATAACAAAAATATCCAAAGTGTGCCAGTTGCATTGAAACCAAGCCTTGCTTCACCACTAAAGCTAGAAACTGGGGTGCTGGAATATCCTGTGATCCACCCAGCACTAGGTACTACCAGTGCCAACAAGGCCAACAGCTTTTTGCAGAATATGTTGGCCGGACATAATGGGGGGATGCTTGGGGGGTTGCCCATCACAGCAGCTTGGAATGACCTCCACCAGAGTGTCAAAAGTTGGTTCGTAGAAAAACGCCGCAGTATACCTCTCTTTCCCCTCCACGGTGATCACTCGATGAAGGACTGACTTGAATTTATCGTTGGTCCATCTACAAGCATGGCCAAAATAAGTAAGACTGAGAAGAAATTGATTGCATATCGCTTTCCATGTCGCCTTGAAGTTTTGGGACAGATTGTGGCCTCAATACCAAATCCAGAATCTCGAAACATGCATTCGTCATGAACTGAGCAACCATTCATCACAAAATTGCTTATTGCAGCCCAATGGAGGTGCATTGGTTTTGCTTTTCACTCATTGTAAAGTTCAAGTCCAACCTTTCCAACAGATCTCCAATAACAATCATGAATGCACCAGGGATGGGTGGGATGTCGGTCCACACCCCCTCAATTTCGACTTGAAGGCCAGGTACATCATTCGTTGCAAGGATAGTTGCGAGTCCACAATCCTTGTGGGGTCCTGTTCACAACCACATACAATCGACTTTTTTCTAAGCAACACTCCGTTTGCTTGGTCGTTGAAAAGTGAGAAAAGAGCTGCACACCCCTCAGAAAAGTCCAGAGGATTTTACACTTTAGAAAGTGTGACAATTTGAAAGGTGGCAAGACTTCAGTAACAAGGGATAAAGTTGGGTGAGGTTCTTTCAGCTCCAATACAAGTTGTCCACTGGGCAATTTAGTTCTATAGGGCCATGGATGAAAACACAATGAGGACAGTGAAACACACAAATTCTGTCACAAAGCTTCCCAGCACCCACAATCCACCTTGAAACAGCCCCAATCTCTTTGAAAAAGCAAATATATTCTTCACTGATTTGTTCTTTTTTTGGATCACCTGCAGCAAATATGCCTTTTGTGGGGTCAGAAACTACAGCAGGATATTTCAGCAGCTTCAAGAAATCCACAGGGCGGTCAAAAAACTTCACAAAGAAGTCTTTGGGGAGCCCCAATGAAATTTCCAAGTAACCCAGCAACCTAAAAAAAACGAATTCACAGCGATCCAACGAATGCAATCACCACAGGTCTGGGGGTATTGGGTCAGATTCTCTAGTCGAGGGTCACGGAAAATTGGCTAGATCCTGAGCATATTGTTAAAACAATTCGGCCAGCACCAATCGTAACCCAAGTGAGGTAAATTTTTTAAATGAAATTTTCTTTCTTCTGAGGGATCAGTTTTCCGTCCCCCAGGCATATTAATGAAAGCAGCAAGTAGGCACCTGGTTGCAAGTGCGGTCATTGCTGCCTGAAACTCTTCAGTGGCTTTTCTGAATCCGGGTAGGAGAGCTTCATCAAACCATTGATTTTGTCCGTGCAGTGGGAGCTTGGCTTCATCGCTGCCAGCTGGGCTCTGCCCCAGATCAAAATTAACAACGAAAAAAAATTCACATCAGTCCCCCCAGGAAAGGAAAACCAACGACTTGTATCCAGGCAAAAGCTACCTGCAAAGTTTCGCTGGATATTTAATCAAGCATTCACCTCTCTGGCAACCGTGAATCCCTCTTTCCTGTCAGCCATAGATTGCCCTTTACTCAAGGTTTCATTGCCCATCGGAATGTAACCCCTGCTGTTTTCATTGATCTGCAGTTTCATTTTTTCTTCCAACGGCAAATCATACATTTTCTCCACCATGGAAAAATAGCCATCCACGAACGATTTCGAGAGTCCATGGTTGGTGACTGGAAAACATCGAAACAGATGGTCAGGAAAGTTAGGAACGTGCATTAGGAGAAGGGGAGGGGGGGTGGTTGAGTGGCCTCTGATAGGTTATTTTCACACAGTATTTTCCACACTCACTGTAGAATGCTCCAATTTTCGAGCAGGCTTCATAGAAAAGCTTCCCCACTGTCTCATCATCCAAGGAAAGGTCGATCACTGGTACCTGGTTCCAAAAACCCACACACAAGGCATGAAGGTTTGGTTTCACATAGGAGATTTCATGTGGACTTTTCAACCCCTCGACAATTTATTTTTAGGAGGAGGTGTTGCTAAACTTCTGCATGACTTCAACCCAGACCCCTCCCTGATCAGAGATTTCCACCCCCCAGCAAAAACAGGGGAAAGGACAAGACTCTCCTTTGAAACCCCTTCGAAACTTTATTTGGACCCAGAGGACTCAAAGCCACTCCAGGGATTATCAATTCTCGATCCAATCACATGGACACCCCACTGGTGCTATTTTTCTCCTTAAATTTGTTTCGTGGACGCTGAGATCGATCGCGACAAGGTGTAAAACAGTTTTCCGTGGACTGGAAAACTGGATTTAAACCTTCAGTTCGCCCATCGAGCTCCAGGCCGTCTTAACTAAAAGCGTTTCGAGGTGCTCGCGAACCAACAGTCGATTGCTTCACGAACCAACCACGGATTGTGTTGCATCCATAGATAAGTATGTAAATATCCACGGTTCAACGCACGCGTGCGCCGTGCTGGCGTTAGGCTTTACGAATTTGGTACTGAGTAAGTCGTTTCGCGCGACCCCGAATCTAATTTTCGACGTTGGAGCGGGAATTGTCCAAGGGAAATGGGAAATGGATCGAAATAACATGCACTTTTTTCGGCCAAGAATCATGTAGGTGCCGCTGCCGGCGCTGTTGATGGTGAAGTGTGTGGGGGGGGGTGCAGGTGTTTGGGGTTCTGAATCTGAATCAGGACCTATTATACCCACAAAGTATGTTTCCTTTTCGAACATGTATTTTTTATTTAAGCTTTTGTTACTTCGCCCATACAACAAACAACATATCGAAGCTTACAGAAAGACCTAGATACAACCAAGACGACGACTATATCCCTGCTGCCAAGATCCGATCTGTACTATAAATAATCTCATTCAATTGGGTCTGACACAACACTTTTTTAATGGGACCAAGCATGATTTATGACTTGCACGCATTTGTTTCGTGGTGGTGATTTTGCACCATGTCACAATGGAGCATTTTCTCACAAATGACCATTCTCTATCGCATATGTGGCTTCCCAGTGGACAGTCAGAAGAGCAAAATATTTCAGAACTGATCATATTCAGTGATATTGACACAAAAGAGCTCCCAACGAGGTCTCAAGTTGTTTTCTTCAATTGGCAAAGTCACCAAAACGTCCAACCCGCCAACGTAAAATAAAAAATCGAAAATGTGCATCATAGGATGTCAGGTCCGGAGCCGGACCGGTTGTATTGAAACCAAGCAAAGCCTAGCTTCCCCCCTAAAACTTAAAAATAGCCATATCCTTTCCAAGGTGCTGGAATTTTCTATTATCAACCAAGGGACTAGCTACTACTGAGGCCAGCAAAAACATGGCCAGCGGCTTTTTGCAGAAGGTGTTGACCGGACAGAATGGGGGGATGCTTGGGGGGTTGCCCATCACAGCAGCTTGGAATGACCTCCACCAGAGTGTCAAAAGTTGGTTCGTAGAAAAACGCCATGCAGTACCTCTCTTTCCCCTCCATGTTGACTACTCGATGAAGGACCGACTTGAATTTACCGTTGGTCCATCTGCAACCATGGCCAAAATGTGTAAGACTGAGAAGAAATTGATTACGTATCGCATTCCATGTCGCCTCAGAAGTTTTGGGGCAGATGGCGACCCCATACCCCATTTCAAAACATGAATTAGTCATGAACTGAGCAACAATCACAAAGTTGCTTATTGCAGCTTGATGGAGGTGTAACGGTTTTCACTCCCAACCTTTCCAACAGATCTCCTGTAACAATTATGAATGCTCCAGGGATGGGTGGGACATCGGTCCACACCCCCTCAATTTCGGCTTGAAGGCCAGGTACTTCATTCGTTGCAAGTATACTTGCGACTCCAAAATCCCTGTGGGGTCCTGTTCGTAACCACATGCAACTGAATTGAGCATTGACTTGGCCATCTAAAATTGAGGAAAGCGCCACACGATCCTCAGTAAAATGCAGAAGTGCTTCAAATTTCAGAAAGTGTGTCACACTCTCACACTTATGGAAGTGTAAAGACGATCTAATTTGAAACTGTGAAAGTGGCAAGACAAAATGTCCAATTCTTTCTCTGACAAGTTCTAAATTTTCTTTCCCTTTTCTCTATTACTTTTTTCTATTGGCTTACTTGCAGCGAATATGCCATTCGAGGGGTCAGAAACTACAGGAGGATATTTCAGCAGCCTGAAAAAATCAACAGGGCGCTCGAAGCACTTCACAAAGAAATCTTTGGGAAGCCCCAATGAGATTTCCAAGTAACCCAGCAACCTAAAAAAACATTCAAAGCGATGAAACAAAACACAAAAATTGGATTTTCTGGTGTAGGGTGCATGGAAATTGCAAAAAATAAGCTAAATGCTAAATGGGAAGTTCGGTCATTGTATTGAAACCAATTCTACCTCCACGAATCACATTATGTAAGTTGAGGGCCCTTTTGTAATTTTTCTTGGTTTTTCTGTTTCCATCCCCAGGCATATTGTTCAAAGCAGCAATTAGGCACCTGGTTGCAAGTGCGGTCATTGCTGCCTGATATTCTTCAGTTGCTTTTCTGAATCCCGGTAGGAGAGCTTCATCAAACCATTGATTTTCTCCGTGGAATGGCAGCTTAGCTTCATCGCTGCCAGCTGGGATCTGTTCCAATTCAAAACCAGCAACAAAAGCAACTCAGATCAGTTCCCCCAGGAAAGGAAGACGACCATGTACATTAATCCACTGGACCTATTTATCTTTTAATTTAGATAGCTACATGAATGGACACACACACAGACACACACACACAGACAGACAGACAGACAGATGACACGACATCGGTCATGTTTTATTATCGTAGAGCGGTGGGCCCATCACTCATTTGCAAAGTGAATGAGCTACACGGGGCTGTCACCCTCAGTGTCCTACATTTAAAAAAGAAAAAAAAGAAAAAATGCATGAACAAATAAAACAAATTAAAATTAACTCTCTTCAAACCACCGACGGCTTGTATCCAGGCAAAGTCTTATTGGACATTTAATCAAGCATTCACCTCTCTGGCAACCGTAAATCCCTCTTTTGTGTCAGGCTTGGCATGTTGGTCTTTGCTCAATATTTCCTTGCCCATCGGAACGTAACCCCTGTTGCTTTCGTTTGCGTGCAGTTTCAATTTTTCTTCCAAGGGCAGATCAAACATTTTCTTCGCCTCGGAAAAGTAGCCATCCACAAACGATTCCGAGAGTCCATGATTGGTGACTGGAAAACATTGAAACAGACGGGCAAGGAAAATTAAGCATTTTGTATTGGGAATTCACATGATTTTGGGGGGAGGGGGATGAGGGACTCAATCTCACAGGATATTTTCATCTGAATTTCATTTTTTTTGCTGTTGTTGGAAATTCAGTCAATGAGCAGCATTCAAAATGGCAAAAAAACAGGATATATAGTGAAGGAATGGAATCGACCCTCACATTACTGAGTGTCACACTGTATTTTTCACACTCTCACTGTAGAATGCTCCAATTTTCGAGCAGGCCTCATAGAAAAGCTTCCCCACTGTCTCATCATCCAAGGAAAGGTCGATCACTGGTACCTGGTTCCAAAAACATCCACACACACAAATTATACAGGTATGGTTTTACATGGGAGATTTCATCCCTGGACCAATTTCAAGGAGGAAGGGCTGCTTACCTTCTGCAAGCCCTCAACCCACACCCCTCCCAGATCAGACATTCCCACCCCCTTGGCAAATCATGAGTGCTACAAAAGACCCCTCCCAGGAATAACCAGACTCTCCGCCCCTTTGGAACTTGACTTGCACCTAGAGGACTCACAGCCACTCCAGGGATTATCAACTCTCTGTCCAATCTCAATATGATTATCACATTGTCACCCCTATTCTCCTCCTTAAATTCGATTCGTGGACGCCAAGATCGATCGCGACTTCGACTAAAATAGCTTTCCCTCCGGGTGCGGCCTATCTGTATTTATACCTTCAGTTCGCCCATCAAGCTCCAGGTTGTCTTGACTCAAAGTGTTTAGAGGATTCGTTGCTCCAACCGCAGCTCCCGTTCATCGTTTCCCATGGTGATCCGCGATATTTCAACTTTTTTGCGGACCGCTGGGTGGAAGCTGGACTCCTTACTCATCGCACCATTCATTTCCAATGCAATGCGATCGATCGCCGCCATGAGGTTTTTTTTGCAGGTTTTGGCGAGCGATCTGGCGTGTGGTAGTAGAAAAAGGTTCAGCAAAACCAAGGAGGAGCACGTGGGTGTCTCAGTTTTTCGATGGAGGTTGCCAGTTTTTATGGTTTTTTCTGTTTTCCAGATCCCACCCCAAAAGCGAATCGTGCAAGAGAGAGCCCTTCTCACATTGTGAGCAATCATATTCATGCCTTGTGTGAAAGAGAATCAGGTGGCTGAAGCCAAAAAAACTTTCTAACTTGCATGACATTCCATTCATTTTGAGGTGCCAAAGGTTTGCAAGATGTGGCTTGCCAGTAAACACTTGGGAGAGGATAATTCCCATCCAACAGGACTAATCAATACAAGGGAGCTCCAAACGAGATGCCAGTTTTCATTAATCTTATTCTTTTCAGCACACGTAGAATGAATCACACAAAAAAAATTACATCAAGAGAAACTAAGAGATTATCTTTTCTCAATCGGCAAGTCACAAAAACATCGACTTTGCAGCAAACAAAAAAAGAATAACAATTTGAAAACAACAAATGCATTTCGAAGGGCGGCCGGGGGGTTGGTCCGGGGTAACTAGTATACACTACAACTCGCTTTGCATTGAAATCTAACACCAAAAAAAGCCTTGGTTCCTCCCTAAAACTTCACACAAAAGTTTGCATCCTTTGAGGTGCTGGGTCACCTAGGCACTTGAATTTCCATACCCAGCATGAACATGGCTGGTCATTTTTTGCAGAGTGTGTTGGCCAGACGTAATGGGGGGATGCTTGGGTGGCTGCCCGTTGCAGCAGCTTGGAATGACCTCCACCAGAGTGTCAAAAGTTGGTTCATAAAAGAATCCAACGGAGTACCTCTCTTTCCCCTCCGTGTTGATCACTCGATGAAGGACCGACTTGAATTTACCGTTGGTCCATCTGCAACCAGAATTTGTAACCAAATTTTGAAAAGGAACAATCAACAAGAAGTACATATGTAGTATTATATGTCCAGTGGTGATTCCATATCGCTCAGTATTGAGTGGTCGGGCATCATGGCTTAAAAAGTGTATCTTTTTTCGAAAAAGAATGCAAAATTGAAGAGTTGAAAACAATCACTGCAGTTTCAATCGTCAGCTGACGATTGATTATATATCACTTTCTTCTGGAAGATATCTTACCGGACGTTATCTCTCGACTATTTCCGAACCGGGTGTGTGTTCAAAAATTGAAGCTTTGTGATAGATTGCAGCCCCAGAATAATCCAGAATTTCAAAACGCACATTAGTCATGAACTGAGCAACCGTTCATCACAAAATTGCTCATTGCAGCCCAATGGAGGTGCGACAGTTTTGGTTTTCACTCATTGTAAAGTACAAGCTCAACCTTTCCAACAGATCTCCAGTAACGATCATGAATGCTCCAGAGATGGGTGGGACATCGTTCCACACGCCCTCAATTTCGACTTGAAGACCAGGTACTTCATCCGTCGCAATGATAGTTGCAACTCCATAATCCCTGTGGGGGCCTGTTCGCAACCACATGCAACAGCACTCCAAGACTTAAACACCAAGGGACTGGAGTTGGCTGAGGTTTTCGCCTCGAATAGAACTTGCCCACTGTGCAATCGAGTTTTTTAGGTCCAAGAATGAAAACACCATAAGAATAATGAAACACGCATTCTATCACAAACTCCGCAAGCACCCACATCCATCTTCAAGACGACTCCAAAAACTTCTGAACTGTTCAGTTGTATCTCTGAAAAGTTCAAAATGTTCATTACCTTGCTACGTGTATTTATTTTTTTTGGTTTACCTGCAGCGAATATACCATTCTTGGGGTCAGAAACTACAGGATGATATTTCAGCAGCTTTAAGAAATCCATAGGGCGGTCGAAGAACTTCACGAAGAAATCTTTTGGGAGCCCCAATGAAATTTCCAAGTAACCCAGCAACCTAACGGAAAACAAAATCGCAGGGATGAAACAAATTCAAATTCGGTATCTGTGTTGAAACCAATTCTGCTGACATGAGTCATATGTAAGGTGGGGCCCTTTTTCTTTTTTCGATTTCTTTCTTCCGAGGGGTCAGCTTTCCATCTCCATAAATAATAATAATAATAATAAAGCAGCAAGTAGGCACCTGGTTGCAAGTGCAGTCATTGCTGCCTGAAAATTTTCAGTGGCTTTTCTGAATCCCGGTAGGATTGCTTCATCGAACCATTGATTTTGTCCGTGCAGTGGCAGCTTAGCTTCATCGCTGCTAGCTGGGATCTGTTTCAATTCAAAACCAACAACCAACAATATACACATTATATTAAGATAGTTGTGCTTCCATTGTCGTTTCTGTTTTCTTTCGACACTTTTCGAGTCGCTGGACCAGTCAATACTCACACACAGCACACAGAAAAATAGATAAATCGATGGATGGACAACATGAATGTCATTCGAACACTGATACAAGGACTCATTATAGCATGATGGACGGGCTACCATGTCGGGATACAAGGAAACGAACAAATACATAAATATTTTCCAAAAATTTAGCGACTTCCTTCCAGGCAGTTTCCTGCGAAAATTTTCCTGGATATTTAATCAAGCATTCACCTCTCTGGTAAGCAAAAACCCCTCTTTTGTGTCAGCCTTGGCATGTTGGTCTTTGCTCAAGATTTCCTTGCCCATTGGAACGTAACCTCTGTTCTTCTCATTTGAGTGCAGTTTCATTTTTTCTTTCAACGGCAAATCGTACATTTTCTTCACCATGGAAAGATAGCCATCCACAAACGATTCCGAGAGTCCATGGTTGGTGACTGGAAAACATCGAAACAGACGGGCAATGAGTGAATATTGGGAAATCGCATGAATATGGATACATATGTCATATTTGTTTTTTGACGAGGGGGCATGGTTGACCCAATCTTACAGGGCATTTTCATGCATCTGTTATTTTTGTTGTTGCTCGAAAGTTGGCTATGTTTTTCTGTTCGTTTTTATGCTTCTTAGTTTTAATTCTATTTCTCATGGAATAGACCCTCATAGGACTGATTTCTCGTTGGTATCCAGATGAAAACAGCCAATGTCACACTGTATTTTCCACACTCTCACTGTAGAATGCTCCCGTTGTTGAGCAGGCATCATAAAAAAGCTTCCCCACTGTCTCATCATCCAAGGAAAGGTCGATCACTGGTACCTGGTTCCAAAAAATCCACACAAGGCATGCAGGTATGGTTTTACATGGGAGATTTCATGTAGATTTTTCAATCCCTGGACCAATTTCAAGGAGGAAGGGCTGCTTACCTTCTGCAAGCCCTCAACCCAGATCCCTCCCAGATCAGACATTCCTACCCCCTTGGCAAATCATGAATGCTACAAAAGACCCCTCCCAGGGAAAAAAGGGAAAGGACAAGACTCTCCTTTCCTTTGGAACTTGATTTGCACCCAGAGGACTCACAGCCATTCTCCTCCTTAAACTTAATTCGTGGACGCCGAGATCGATCGCGACTTTGATTAAAATAGCTTTCCCTCTGGGCGCGGCCTATCTGGATTTAAACCTTCAGTTCGCACATCGAGCTCCAGGCCGTCTTAACTCAAAGCGTTCCAAGGCGCTTCCGAACCAACAATCCATCTTTTTTTTTTCTTTTTCCAACGTTGCATCGCTTCCATGGCGATCCTTTTTACTGAGCGATGAGTGATATTGCAGTCCAATTCGTCCTCTTGGCGCAATGCCAATGGTGGACCAAAAAAATCCACCAACTGTTATTTGATTTTGGGGAGGCTTTTTCTCAACGTGTTCAGAGATGAAACTGAAACGTTCGTATCAAATGGAGAATCAAAAAACATGAAAATATCTGAACACCTTAGATTGAAAGTCTGGTGCAACCCCATGCAAAAAATTTCAGCTTCACAAGATTCGTTCAGATGGCATTGAGTGAGCTGTTTGGGATCAATTCTTTCACAATCGAAAAAGCATATACTCTTAAAACCATTCCCACGTGACTTTCGGGGGCTTTCTCTAATCTCATTGGTCAGGAGTTTTACTCCTGGATGCAACTAAGGAGAACTGTGCATTGTGGTGCCATATCTTCATTTTCCCGATATCACAATACATATTCATATTGTGAAAATAAAGAAGGGAATGTCAGTTAAATTTGTAGAGGAAAAGAGTGAGCAGGGAGGGATAAAAATATCAACTTGCTTGCTGTTCTTGTTCATGTCCAAAATTTTAACACCTTTACTTTTCACAACATGTTGAATGGATGAGCATTGTGTTCGAAATACATATAAATTAAAAAGAAATCTGTTGAAGGAATGGGATGCTAGTTGTTTCACAAGGAATGGAATGAACCCGAATTTTATACCATTTATGGTTCCTTTGCGAGTATCTGAGCTGTCGGGTTAGTCACGAGGAAGCCACTTGCTCGTCAGACCGCTTTTCGCTGGGTCGAATCACAGTTTCTGGACTTTTGGGGTAAAAAGAGTCTGCGAATCCCCATCCTAAGACCTTTTCTGTTACTTGTCGACTGAACAGAAGAAACCTATTCTCAAATCTAGACATCAGCACTCGGAAATAAGGTCTTTCATAACTGCTTGCCACCGGAAGTGCGAGATGAAGTGCAATGGCTGCTGGACCGATGTCGAACCGAAAATGCAAGCGATCGCGACGCTATGCGGTCACCTTTTTTGTGAGATATTTCGCCGCACCTGGATACTCCAGGCTTCGAAATTATCAAGACAAGAAACGCTGTTTGAAGTAGAGGTTGCCCATGACCGTCGTCTCCTTTGAACACTGCGCAGGTGTGAAATGCGCCCAAAACGTGATCGAGTCGGATTCAACCTGCCCCGTTTGCCAAAGCATGGTGACGAAAAGGTTGGGCGAGCTGGCTGGTGAAGATTGGTTTATTTGTTTTTCTGGTGTTGGCTTGAACGGGAAATGAATGGCATACGATCGCTTTGTGTGCTCATCGCAGTAACGTGAAGCTCGTGGCGGCCATGCAAGAGCCCGCAGCCTGCAAGGTGGGAGAAATTCGAATTCATCCCAGCCCCTTTCGAAAATATGCAATTCGAACTACCAGCACCGCCAGCGACCCCTCGGGGTCTCGATTTTATTTGAGCTGGGTGGGTGCGATATAGACGGGAATGCCAAGTTTATTGTGTGCGACTTCGTTTGCAGCTGAGTTTGTGCGCCCAGTCGCCCGAAACGGCTCTCAACAGCGCACTCGCCGCGGTGAATTTCTACTGCAAGCAACTGGAGCTCTTTTATGAGTACAGGGAATCGCAGTTCAAAAAGAAAATGCAGAGGGTCCAAGATCAGTGCCGACAAAAACTGGCGGAAGTGCACAATGGATATCAGCTGGTGAGGCCACAGCTGACACGTGCATGCATGCATGATCGATTGATTGTGGGTTTGTTGACTGCGCGCGTTCGTTGCGGATCTCTCAGGCCAAGCGAAAGTATCAAGAGGTGGCGCAGCAGAAGAGCAGCTTGGAACGAGACAATCACGAATTGCAGCAGAAATACGCCCAGAAGTCTATGTAAGTCGTTTGCACGCCCCCGCTCTCGCCAGTCATTCTCAATGGAGGAAGTGCCACTCTACTCGTCCCTCTCTTTGCATTCCATGGTGCTAATTCAAATTTCTTTCGGTTGCAGGCAGACCCGTAAGTTGCAAGAAATGTTCAAAAAAGTCCAGGCCCAGAACCAGCAGCTGCAAGAGACTGGAAGCATGCTGAGCGGCCACAGTGGAGGGCACCTATCCCCCAAAATGACGACCACCATTCAAAACAATCAACAGCAACATAGACAGGTAGGGAAATAGAATCGTCCAGCTGGCCACCAGCATCGAGTTTCGATAAGACCCTCACTTCAGTTCTTACTGAGAAGTGTGTTTTGGTGGTGGTGTTGTGCTTAGATTACGGTTCAGCGGACGCAGTTCGGTGGACGTATTCAAGGCATGGGCCAAGATGCGATTTTCGGCGGTGGGCAAAACGGGATGGGGAGCCCCAACATGCCAAGGCAATCGGGTAGAGTGCATCTGCATCCTCCAGGTCTGACGAGTTCGTGGAATAATCCCGTTCACTCTGAAGGAATTTTCGTTTTACAGGCACGATGAACCATCGAAGGCAATCGGCAGCAAGGCAGGGGTGAGAAAATTCGAATCGAATCGTGCTTGGAACGTTGTTATTGCATGAAAAATTTAGAGTCGAATTTGACTGTTCTCAAGAAAAAAGAAGCTGATTGTTGTATTTGTGGCCAGGCACTTCAGTGGTATGGTGCAACAAGGCCGCAGGAAGTCCCAGATGTTCGAACAGCAGAATCCGAATTCGCTCAGGCAGCTGTTGGGTGCATCGACTTCGATCAACAGCGGAGGAAGTGGACAGCAGCCTTTCATGCCAGGCAAAGTCTCATTTTTTTGTTTGAAAGGCCAGATGGACTTCCGCATATTCGCTATTTCAAGCATTCGTTCTTTGGTGCTGATGCTGGACTTTTTGCTGCCCTGCAGGATCTCCAAGTGGCTTGGCAAGCTTTTAGGGAATTCAGAAATATAGTTCCAGGACAGAAGGGGGAAAATAGTAATAATGCTTGCTCATCCGACTATATGATGACGAAGTTTTCTCCCAAGCTATTTCTTCTACGACTAGTTGGCATAATACATTTTGTTTCGCAATCGCCATGAATTCCCTTTGGCGGGTAGGTCAATCGATCTCAAAAGTTTTTTCAAGTTTTTTTTTCTTCGGATTTCTTGGAGTGTTTTGGGGTATTCTGAATCTACCAGAATATATTAAATTTGATTACTGTTTGGTATGCATCTAGAAGTAAGCGGTTGGGTTCAGTTCATTTTTCGCATTTCCAGGAAGGTGAACAATAGGGAAAAGAGCAGACACAGACATGGAAGGTGTTGATATTACTAATATTACTTACAATCAATGTTTCGTGCTCTTTACAAAAATCGATCAACCGATTTTGATTCACAGCTGGTCACTCGACCCTGCATGTCAACTTCCATGCCAAACGAAATTGTACAATTTCCCTTGCACAGGAAATTTTCACTTTCGCCTGTTATGTAAAACGCAGGTGGAAAGTGAGAATATTGTGGTTATATTTTTGGTTGGGGGTACGGCAGTGGTTTAGATAGTGGGCAGGTATGGGAGTGATGTGATTCGCTGGTACGGTTGCATCAGAGAGATATTGGGGGGCAAGGAAAGTGGACGGAAAGCGGTGGGGTTAGACTAACCCCATCCCATCGGTCCCCTTTGATACTAGGAGCCTTTTTCCCTGTTTCCTTAGATGTTGGAAGATTCTAAACTCCCACCTTCAGTGCTGGTTTCATAGTGCCAAATAGATTGTGCAAGTGGAACTACAGTCTAGTCGACTTGTAAAAATTACAGTTTCATGGGCTGAGTTTATCAATACAGTACAGCATATGAAGCCCCATGGAGTTGTGCAACTTGAAGAATCCCGATATTGCACAAGAAAGACAATTGCAGGTGGAAATCTAGAGAGTTTACAGGGCTGGATGAATGATGTGCACATTGAACTCTTTGAGAGTTGCCACGGGCAAATTTTGCAATAAAGTTTTTTCGTCTATCGATTGGCAATCCTCAACCTCAAGTCAATCTCTTTTACAACATTATTAAAGAAGCAAGAAACAAGATTTCCCAACATTTAAGTCCACCAACCTCAAAAGAATCACCCTGTCACAATATTATTATAAAGAAGCAACATTTTTGAACATTTGATTCCATTAAGACATTGGTCTTAATTGATCATTATGGCTCAAAAACAGGAGACTGTCGGATGAAGTCTCGAAAGAAAAGAACTCAGGAATCTTGTACAGGCACTCAGGGAAAAACTAAACATTCAAATGAGATGAATCACTGGGAGCAACTGGTAACGCCCTTTCTCTCATGAAAAGATCACAGCACAGGTGGACTGCAAGCCGCATACCAAACAATCGCGCCTGCACGGACATTCAATTCCATTACTCCACCATATATTTGTTATATTCTTTCTGCAACCGAAACCACATCAGAAGATTCCTGCCATCACAAAAGCCGGACCAACCTCATGTAAAAATTAGCGACCGCCGCCACCACCACCACCACCACCACCACCACCACCGCCTCCGCCTCCGCCTCCACCTCCACCGCCACCTCCCCCACCGCCGCCGCCGTAGTATCCACTACCGCCGCCGCCGCCGCCACCGCCACCGTATCCACCACTACCACCCCTGCCTCCATAGCCCCCGCAGTATGAGCACTCACAGCGGCAAGTCCGCGTGCTCCAGTAAGCGTAACTGCAGCAGTATTTGTGTTCGTTGTGGCATCCTGCAGAGAAACGAACATGCTATTTGAGAATGATAACGACCAACGATAAGGAAGACGATCGGAACCTCTGCATTTTTCTAATCCAGCTCACCTCTTGGGCGGCATCCATGGCCACGGTCCTTCTTCCCCTTCTTCCCATGTTTCTTTTTTGAGGTAAGATGGCGTCCAGAAAAACCGGAAGCTTCAGCGCCTGCACCACAATTCACGCAGATCCACTAAAAAAAATCCAAAGTGGAAACTCGAAATCAGATGAAAACCAAAACCTATTTCAAAGTGACCCGCACCTATTTCAGCAAAGGCGGCTGCGGCCAATAGGCCGACCAACAAAATCGCAACGAGACCGCGCATATCGAGTTTGTTGGCTTTGCTGTGCTCCACAAGTATTCGCTAGCTGGTTGATTTTTGAAAGTTGGGGTTTCCGCAAGCGATTTATACCCTTCAGCAAGCAACACGTGTCGAATCGCCCAGAAAATCAGCTCAGGATGGACGGAAAGTCCTTTCCTCCGGTGTGAAATACGTCTTTTAACGTGTGAAGTTTCTTGTAACGGTCCTTTCCACAGCACTTCGTATTGAAGGGACGGAAACGTTCACGCATGTCGGGCAAACAGCCTCCTCTCCAGAACATTGTGTAAAACAGCACTTGAATACATAAGGGCAACAGTACCTTTACTGCACACAGTAAAAGGCAGGTTCACCTCCAGCAAGAGAATTATATTCAGTTCACAGTCTACGCATAAGGCGATCGGCAAAGATATGTGTTCATCTCCTCGAAGATTTTCCCCAAAACTAAAAAGCAACACGAATTTATTCAGACAATTCAGAATGGGATGTCTTAAGACCATAAATCCCTTTCCACCTTTTCCACACAACACCACGTGACTTCCCAGCAAACCAAAATTCAATTTCTGCTCTGGAGTAGAATTTGGGAGATATCCTCCCAACAATAATTTTGTGTTCGATATATATCACGTATATTCATTGGCCGCCGGTCTGTCGCTTCGACAAGAATGCTTTTTGTGAATTGGAAAAACACGGGCGGGACCTCGAACGCCGGGGATAGGCACACTGTGTGAGCACGGCAATAGTTCGTGTGCCTGCACCAAACCCCTCTTGTCATCAGAAAAAAAAAATCCACTTCTCCCCACGAAGTTTTGAATTGGGCGGCTGCTGTTCGCCAGTTCAGTGGAGGAAGTCCTATCAAGTACTTTGAACACAACTCCAAACATCGTTTAGAGCGATGGGACCTGATCCGAAAATCGGACAGGCCAAATCGAAAACGGAGGGACAGTTCCTAGCACGCCGAAAGTGCGACAAAGAACACGGTGGCTGATGCAGAAGCGCTTTCCCCAATAACTTTTGCGAATTGGAAGAATACGGCTGGGGGTTGCTGCCCTTGTTCGCTGTTCGTAAAATCCCAGGAGACTTGACCATTGCGCTGGAGGATCAAGTCGTTGCTGCGTGCCCGCACTGCGGGTGTTTTCTAGGGGAAGGAGGAGACAAAATTTGAAATTTCTGGGGAAATGGTTCGAGGAAAAGAAGTGCCTGTGGCCTGGGAACGATACGAATCGCGGGGGCAGCAATCGAAACAACAAATTAGAATATGGGGCTTCAGACGGCGAAGTCGGCTTGCAGTGACAGTCGGTGGGTTGCAACGAAAATGATTAAAATTCCACAGCACCACGCGCGAAAGGTCAAAAAAAAATTATTCCGCAACCCGTAGAAAAATTTGTGTGAAATTTCTTGGGAAATTGCAAGAAATCATATTTTTTACCTTGTTTTTTTTTTTTGCCGCAATTTTCCTGATGGGCCTGTCGATAATTTTGAGATTGTGATTTGTATTGGGTGTAGGGTTGTTCCTTTTGTGCTTGGTGCCTGTACTTGGGCAGACAGGAGAGTTTGGAACTCCAGACTGTGACTGCGATGATATTCAGCCTGATGAAGTCACCTGTGACCTACAGGTCTTGCTACAGTTCAATCCTTGCAACAAAGCAAATTTTTTGAAAAAATATTGCCCAATTTTTTAAAAAGAAAGTATGGATTGAAACTAAATTCTGAGTTTCGGACTTACATTTTGAATTGATTTTATTAGACGTTCGGTCTCGAATTCAGGATCAAAAACTGAAAATGGTATGGTTTTTTCTCCCGCACTACTATTTGTCGATTTCCTCCATCTTGAAAAACCCACAAGCGCACTTCCAGATGGACACTCACAACTACAAGGTTTGTGGTGCAGAGATCATATGGAAAATGTGAAACAGATTGGATGAAAAAAATAACGGAGGAGAGACCGCATGGTTTTTGTCAAATATCATGCGGTCGGTGCCCTTGCCCTGGAGCTCCAATATATGCACCGTCAGTGCCTCCACAAGCTGATGGGACTTGTTTTTGTTCGGATTTCGCACCAAAAGGGTCAGAGTTGTCCTGCGCAGAGCAGGTACTAAGCAGAAAAAGAGCGATGTTCAATAAATTCACATTCATAGTCCTGAGCTGTGAAGAAGAAAAGTGGGGTTTGGTTCAGCCATCCAGCCTGTTCAATTTATGTCGTTCACAAGCTTTTTACATTGGTTTCTGAACATCATTGATGAGGGATATCCCTCCACCTCTTTTTCCTGGTTTTTCTGATAGCTTTTGGCTATCTATCCCGGTGCTGCAAAAATGCTTTTCAAGAAGCTATTTTCGCCAAAATCATATCATAAAATGATGATCCTTTGCTTTTTTTTTCCAAGTTTGAATTTTGATGAACAAGCAGAGCCTGTCATTTTTTTACAATTCAAATCGGCTTTGATTGGCTTTTTCCCCCCCTTTTTTTGCAGAAAAACCTTGGAAAATGTTTTGCTATCTGGATGCGAGACACCTCGGAATACGAAGAAGGATATTGTGCTCAGACATGTGGCATGTGTCCTTGCTCCAATCCGAAAATACGGCCTGGATCTCCACCAGTAAAGCAAACTGGGCCACCCGAACAACAGCAGCGACCATCTCTGGAATCGGCAATACTCACCAAGGAAGCTGATACAGGAGGTTCTGATCAAGGTTCGATAAGCTGTTTTTTTTGCCCTATCATGTTTCAACCTTGCCTTTCAAAAAAAAAAAATGTAAAAATGTAAAACGCAAATGCAATTGTGGAAGAATTAGCAGTGCTGATGTGATCCAACTATGTCACATGAAAGGCAATCAGTGGTTGGCTTACCATTTTCCAAAAAATCCAATCCAATTTTCTGAATTGTGTTTTCCTTTTATTTTGTTGCATCTGTGCAGAGGACCAGGAAAGTGTCGCTCCATCACAAGAGCCAGATAAAATAAGTAAGACACCTGATGTGGCAGCCGCCCCGGCACCATCAGAGGAGAAACCCGAACAAGGAGCTTCTACCATCATTGTTTCGTCCGTGGAAAAAGACCCCCCGGACGACGTCGATTCAAAGCGCCCACCAGTAGAAGATAGCACCGGCACCACGTCAGACATCGACACACCACCTGCTGAAGGGGACCCAGTGGAGGAGGGAGTTGAATCAGCAGTCCAAACGTCAAAAGAGGAAGAATCAACCGTAGGACCTACCGAAGTGACCGGGGGCAACACTGATGCTGAGATCAGAGAAGATGGAAGTCCGCTTTCGCCAGCTGAAACAGATTCCGGAGGAAGCTCAAGTGTGATCAAGTCTACAACCACGAGTTTGACTTCATCGGTACCAATTACTGTGACCTCTATCGTGGTGGATTCCCCTGCTGAGCAGGAGGAGACGCCGGATGAACGGCCAGAAACCAAAAGAGAGCCCAGAAGCGAAACACCTGAACAGAAATCCAACAATGGCAGTGCTTGTGAGTGCTCTGACTTCGTTCCCCCTGGGACGGGTTATTCATGCGAAGAGCAGGTGGGGCTTTCCTGCTGATTTCCTCAACCAATGCGAATATAACTGGCAATGCATTACAAAAAACTGAAAATGTACAATTTCCAGTAATTATCCTTCCAGAGACAATGGATCTGGAAGAAAATTAAAACGACAGGTTCACTGTGGGCAATACTGATATTCCTGTGTTTGTGTCTTCTGCAGAGGCAATTTGGGAAGTGTTCCGAGTCGTGGATGCGAAATGGATCCAAATTTCCAGAGGGCTTTTGTGCAATCACTTGTGGGAGGTGTCCATGTGACAATCCAAAGCTGCGAGCTGGCTCACCTCTGCCAGGATCAACTGCATTCACGTCATTCATCCAGGATACCCCACCAGGAGCTCCAGATGAGGTAATAAGGGCTTTCAATCTCTTCCAGAACCTCGGGGCAAATAATCACCACACCCCAGAAAATATCCCCACCCCCATCCACCACCATCCCCCGTTCATGTGTCATGTGTCATGGGTTTTTTTAGCTTTTTTGGAGAACACGACTTCCGCGTCGATTTTTTTTCCCCTCTTCTTTCCCCTCTTCTTTCCCCTTGTCCCCGATCCCATCCCCCACCACATCGTCAATGAGTAGAGCCCCCTTCCTTCCTTCTTGTCTCTATTAGTTTTTTATTTTGTTCATGAAAAAAAAAATAGATGAAACCGAAATTCTGTTGGATGGTACCTTCAGGATGGTGTTGTTGAGCCAGAAACCGTGCCAAAAGCCACCCCCATTTTGTCGCCTCCACCTGCGACTCCTGAAAGTGAACCCGAAACTGTGGTCCCTGAACCAGAGCCTGAAGAGAGTGCCAAATCTGTCTCTTCAACCGTAGAAATTTTCCTGCGCCCACCTGTTGGAACAGACGACAGCCCCTCCCCTGAGTCTGAAACCCCTGTCGCCGAAAGTATACCCCAAACCCCTCGCGATCCCCCTGAAACAGAAGGTGTTATTGACAGTACGAATGTCGATGCTACAAAAACCACACTCATCGAGCAACCCTCCCCATTCCCTGAAGAGACGAAATCTGGAAAAGTTGTGGAAGGCAATGAGGATGTGATCCCATCTTTGATTCCAATAAAAACATCTGTAATAACCCCTGTTCCTACCCCCGAAGAAGATGAGAAAACTGGAAATGACGAGAAAGGGGTCATTGATCCTACATATGTGGACCCAATTATGACACCTATTTCGGAGAAGGAGACTCCACCAGCCAGTCGCTCAAACACCGATCAGTCCTCAGGACTGACGCCCAG
The DNA here is from genome assembly GCA_030272585.1 of Bryopsis sp. KO-2023. Classification (NCBI taxonomy): domain Eukaryota; kingdom Viridiplantae; phylum Chlorophyta; class Ulvophyceae; order Bryopsidales; family Bryopsidaceae; genus Bryopsis; species Bryopsis sp. KO-2023. Next base: position 1,776,398 of record BSYQ01000004.1, on the reverse strand, counting down.
GACATTTGCCCCTGGAGAGGAGATTCAGGCCCCAAAAGATGAGGCTCAGGTTGCAGAAGGACCCATCTTTGTATCCACATTAATCTCCGATCTACCAGCCCCTGAGTTGAACGAGGGAACCCCCACAGCCAGGGATGATGAGGAGGAGGAGCCTGTACCCGAGGGGCCAATCACCATCACGGCTGGGGGCCAAGATGCACCTGCCCCCGAGGAGGAGGTCCAGACCCCGGCAGCCGAGGATCCTGGAGGACCCATATCAATCTCCACATTCATCACAGATCCACCAGCCCCTGAAGTGGAGGAGGGAACCCCTGCAGCAAGGGATGAGGATGAGGAGGAGCCCATACCCGAGGGGCCAATCACCATCACGGCTGGGGGCCCAGATGCACCTGCCCCCGAGGAGGAGGTCCAGATCCCGGCGGCTGAGGCTCCGGATGAACAAATTCTGGTTTCCACAACGATCTCTGATCCACCAGCCCCTGAGCTTGAGGAGGGAACCCCTGCAGCCAGGGATGAGGATGAGGAGGAGCCCATACCCGAGGGGCCAATCACCATCACAGCTGGGGGCCCAGATACACCTGCCCCCGAGGAGGAGGTCCAGATCCCGGCGGCTGAGGCTCCGAATGAACCAATTCTGGTTTCCACAACGATCTCTGATCCACCAGCCCCTGAAGTGGAGGAGGAAACCCCTGCAGCAAGGGATGAGGATGAGGATGAGGAGGAGCCCATACCCGAGGGGCCAATCACCATCACGGCTGGGGGCCCAGATGCACCTGCCCCCGAGGAGGAGGTCCAGATCCCGGCGGCTGAGGCTCCGGATGGACCAATTCTGGTTTCCACAACGATCTCTGATCCACCAGCCCCTGAGGTTGAGAAGGGAACCCCTGCAGCCAGGGACGATGAGGAGGAGGAGCCCATACCCGAGGGGCCAATCACCATCACGGCTGCGGTACCAGATGCACCTGCCCCCGAGGAGGAGATCCAGATCCCGGCCGCTGAGGCTCCGGATGGACCAATTCTGGTTTCCACATCGATCTCTGATCTACCAGCCCCTGAATTGGAGGAGGGAACCCCTGCAGCCAGGGATGAGGAGGAGGAGGAGCCCATACCCGAGGGGCCAATCACCATCACGGCTGGGGGCCCAGATGCACCCGCCCCCGAGGAGAAGGTTCTGATCCCGGCGGCTGAGGCTCCGGATGGACCAATTCTGGTTTCCACATCGATCTCTGATCTACCAGCCCCTGAAGTGGAGGAGGGAACCCCTGCAGCCAGGGATGAGGAGGAGGAGGAGCCCATACCCGAGGGGCCAATCACCATCACAGCTGGGGGCCCAGATACACCTGCCCCCGAGGAGGAGGTCCAGATCCCGGCGGCTGAGGCTCCGGATGGACCAATTCTGGTTTCCACAACGATCTCTGATCCACCAGCCCCTGAAGTGGAGGAGGGAACCCCTGCAGCAAGGGATGAGGATGAGGAGGAGTCCATACCCGAGGGGCCAATCACCATCACGGCTGGGGTCCCAGATGCACCTGCCCCCGAGGAGGAGGTCCAGATCCCGGCGGCTGAGGCTCCGGATGGACCAATTCTGGTTTCCAAAACGATCTCTGATCCACCAGCCCCTGAGGTTGAGAAGGGAACCCCTGCAGCCAGGGATGATGAGGAGGAGGAGCCAATACCCGAGGGGCCAATCACCATCACGGCTGCGGTACCAGATGCACCTGCCCCCGAGGAGGAGATCCAGATCCCGGCAGCTGAGGCTCCGGATGGAGCAATTCTGGTTTCCACAACGATCTCTGATCCACCAGCCCCTGAAGTGGAGGAGGGAACCCCTGCAGCAAGGGATGAGGATGAGGAGGAGTCCATACCCGAGGGGCCAATCACCATCACGGCTGGGGTCCCAGATGCACCTGCCCCCGAGGAGGAGGTCCAGATCCCGGCGGCTGAGGCTCCGGATGGACCAATTCTGGTTTCCACAACGATCTCTGATCCACCAGCCCCTGAGGTTGAGAAGGGAACCCCTGCAGCCAGGGATGATGAGGAGGAGGAGCCAATACCCGAGGGGCCAATCACCATCACGGCTGCGGTACCAGATGCACCTGCCCCCGAGGAGGAGATCCAGATCCCGGCAGCTGAGGCTCCGGATGGAGCAATTCTGGTTTCCACAACGATCTCTGATCCACCAGCCCCTGAAGTGGAGGAGGGAACCCCTGCAGCCAGGGATGAGGAGGAGGAGCCCATACCCGAGGGGCCAATCACCATCACGGCTGCGGTACCAGATGCACCTGCCCCCGAGGAGGAGATCCAGATCCCGGCGGCTGAGGCTCCGGATGGACCAATTCTGGTTTCCACATCGATCTCTGATCTACCAGCCCCTGAAGTCGAGGAGGGAACCCCTGCAGCCAGGGATGAGGAGGAGGAGGAGCCCATACCCGAGGGGCCAATCACCATCACGGCTGGGGTCCCAGATGCACCTGCCCCCGAGGAGGAGGTCCAGATCCCGGCAGCTGAGGCTCCGGATGGACCAATTCTGGTTTCCACAACGATCTCTGATCCACCAGCCCCTGAAGTGGAGGAGGGAACCCCTGCAGCCAGGGATGAGGAGGAGGAGCCCATATCCGAGGGGCCAATCACCATCACGGCTGGGGGCCCAGATGCACCCGCCCCCGAGGAGAAGGTTCAGATCCCGGCGGCTGAGGCTCCGAATGGACCAATTCTGGTTTCCACATCGATCTCTGATCTACCTGCCCCTGAAGTGGAGGAGGGAACCCCTGCAGCCAGGGATGATGATGAGGAGGAGCCCATACCCGAAGGGCCAATCACCATCACGGCTGGGGGCCCAGATGCACCCGCCCCCGAGGAGGAGGTCCAGATCCCGGCCGCTGAGGCTCCGGATGGACCAATTCTGGTTTCCACATCGATCTCTGATCTACCAGCCCCTGAATTGGAGGAGGGAACCCCTGCAGCCAGGGATGAGGAGGAGGAGGAGCCCATACCCGAGGGGCCAATCACCATCACGGCTGGGGGCCCAGATGCACCCGCCCCCGAGGAGAAGGTTCTGATCCCGGCGGCTGAGGCTCCGGATGGACCAATTCTGGTTTCCACATCGATCTCTGATCTACCAGCCCCTGAAGTGGAGGAGGGAACCCCTGCAGCCAGGGATGAGGAGGAGGAGGAGCCCATACCCGAGGGGCCAATCACCATCACGGCTGGGGTCCCAGATGCACCTGCCCCCGAGGAGGAGGTCCAGATCCCGGCGGCTGAGGCTCCGGATGGACCAATTCTGGTTTCCACAACGATCTCTGATCCACCAGCCCCTGAAGTGGAGGAGGGAACCCCTGCAGCAAGGGATGAGGATGAGGAGGAGTCCATACCCGAGGGGCCAATCACCATCACGGCTGGGGTCCCAGATGCACCTGCCCCCGAGGAGGAGGTCCAGATCCCGGCGGCTGAGGCTCCGGATGGACCAATTCTGGTTTCCACAACGATCTCTGATCCACCAGCCCCTGAGGTTGAGAAGGGAACCCCTGCAGCCAGGGATGATGAGGAGGAGGAGCCAATACCCGAGGGGCCAATCACCATCACGGCTGCGGTACCAGATGCACCTGCCCCCGAGGAGGAGATCCAGATCCCGGCAGCTGAGGCTCCGGATGGAGCAATTCTGGTTTCCACAACGATCTCTGATCCACCAGCCCCTGAAGTGGAGGAGGGAACCCCTGCAGCCAGGGATGAGGAGGAGGAGCCCATACCCGAGGGGCCAATCACCATCACGGCTGCGGTACCAGATGCACCTGCCCCCGAGGAGGAGATCCAGATCCCGGCGGCTGAGGCTCCGGATGGACCAATTCTGGTTTCCACATCGATCTCTGATCTACCAGCCCCTGAAGTCGAGGAGGGAACCCCTGCAGCCAGGGATGAGGATGAGGAGGAGCCCATACCCGAGGGGCCAATCACCATCACGGCTGGGGTCCCAGATGCACCTGCCCCCGAGGAGGAGGTCCAGATCCCGGCGGCTGAGGCTCCGGATGGACCAATTCTGGTTTCCACATCGATCTCTGATCTACCAGCCCCTGAAGTGGAGGAGGGAACCCCTGCAGCCAGGGATGAGGAGGAGGAGGAGCCCATACCCGAGGGGCCAATCGCCATCACGGCTGGGGGCCCAGATGCACCCGCCCCCGAGGAGGAGGTCCAGATCCCGGCGGCTGAGGCTCCGGATGGACCAATTCTGGTTTCCACATCGATCCCTGATCCACCAGCCCCTGAGGTTGAGGAGGGAACCCCTGCAGCCAGGGATGAGGATGGGGAGGAGCCCATTCCCGAGGGGCCAATCACTATCACGGCTGGGGGCCCAGATGCACCTGCCCCCGAGGAGGAGACGGAAACCCTTGGGGATAGAAGTGTGTTTGCACCAACTGCTCAGGTACATGAAGTCTTCTGTCTCTTTTTCGAATTGAGGAGACTGTGTATGATGTCTGACCGCTGTATCATTTGAGCATCACTGTCTAAAGTTGGCATACTTGCTCTTTAAGGGACTGGATCGAGGTATATCGACATTGAACATAGCCGTCTGCAAGTCACTTCGGGAGAGAATGAACATATGGGGATGGGATGAATGCTGGTAGAGTGAATTTCACTCGTTCGGGGATTGAAGGTCACAATAAGGGTCATCAATTCGGATCACCAATCGGCGCCACTGTCGTTCTGTCTGACCACCCACGATATTCTACCCCTTATCTTTATCACCCTATAAGTACACTGGACTCCTGAATCACTGCCTTGACCAGCTGGGGTGGGGAAACTGTAAACCTGAAATGTCACCGAGTGACGCATCTTCTGGAAGGGAGACGAGGGTGAGTGTGCTGTGATCCTATATTTTGAAAAATTAAATATTGAAATCCTCATTTTATTTGTTTCTAGGCTCCTGTGTCTGAGGTGGCCTCAACACAAGATTTGGAGACATCTGATGTTGCACCTTCTCCTGAGGTGGAGACCTCTGTGCCAATTAATGTAACGTCTGTGGAGAATTTGCTTCCGTCTTTGGAGCCGCCACCGGAGGTGTGTGTTTTCGCGGTGTATCCCCCTTCAGAACTACAGTGTTTTTTTCCATGAATATTTTTTCCATGCATATACCATAGCCTACCTTGCGCAAGTTTCCCCTCACACCAGTTCTGCGGTCGAGAAGACCGGTACATTGTAACTCGTCGCTCGGCCTCGAGTTTCGATGTCGATTACGTGAGTCGTGTCCAGGGACCACGACGAATTGCTGAAGTGCTGGATCGAGCCAGAAAACGTGCTGCGGGATATTGTGAATGATTTCCGAAATGCAACGATCACCATTAGTAACATCGAACTGAATTCTCTGATGTCCAAGATGCAGATAGCATGTTGAGCTCCCTGGATGAGGGGGTCTTTGAGGGGTCATTATGGGAAAAAAGAGACTTCAAATTATGGAATAAATAAAAATATATTGGAAATCTCGCAAAGGAAGCTTATAAATCATTTCCTACCCCTGCGAATTTTCCTATACATTTATATATGGGTGACCGGACTTGTCATTCTGAGACTCAATTGCATATTGTCCGTGAAAGGGTCCCCAGCTGGATGCCACTCCGGAATTGAAGGCCCCAGATGAGGAGAAGGAACCGGCGACAGATGAAGAGCCACCTATCCCAGAACCTGATCAATCATTCACGGAGGTACACACTTGGGGTAGCCATCCCCCAATAGCTCATTTTTCAAGATGTCACATCAGCTAAAACAATCTGGATTCGACTAATTCAGGGAAAAAAAGGCAACTCATTTCAGATTTAGTCTGTCTGGATGTTTGTGGTGTGTCTGTTTGCCCATGTGAGGTGGGCACATCCAAGAACTCTATAGAAAAAGGAAAACCCTCTATTTCCTCCATTTTTGTCATGCAAAAAGACTCTGATGCACCTTGACATAACATTTTGTTTGGAAATTGAAATTGAAGGAGGAGGAGGAGGGAGCTGGACCCAGCGATGAGGTGGGGGTGCTTGCAACCGAGCCTGATGCTGAGGGTAGCGATGTGGAAGGTTCAGAAGCACCTGCCCTTGAGCCCGACGTGGAGGTATGTGGGTTCTCCAGAAAATATGAGAAAAAATTTGATATTCTATCCCACCTAATTGGTCAAAACAGATACAAACAGTATATCCCGTTTCATTGAAGGCGATTCTCAAATTTGAAGTGGGAAACAGACCGTGGTCAATTATTCTGATGGATTTATGGGGACCCACCAGGTGCCTTTATTGAGCCCTTCCACTGAGGGAGAGCAAGCAGAGGTTGAAGATACAATACCCCAACCGGAGGAGGATGAACAAGATATTGCCTTGGTTGCTGAAAATAGGGACAGTAGTCCCGAACCAGAGGAAGAGAAAGGCGTGACATTGATAACAGAAGATAAGGAGTTCAGCCCAGACCAAGAGGGGGTAGAAGAGGAGGCCACTCTCATCGTAGAGGGTGACAGTCCCAAAGCGGAGGAAGAGAAGGAAGTGTTGGTGATTGATGAAGAGGGCAGCCCTGAGCAAGAGGAGGAGAAAGAGGTCACTTTGATTACGAGGGATGACGATGGGGGTCCCGAGGATGAGCCGGAAGTTTTGGACTCCCCTGATGTGTCTCTTATTGTGACTGACAATGAGATCAGTGCCGGCCCAGACGTTGAGGAGAGTCCCGAGGTTTCTCTGATAATAGCCGATGAGGAGGGTCCAGAACAGGAGGCTCTGGACTTGCCTGGAGTTGAACCTGAAGTGGATGATACTCCAGATGTCACTTTGATCATGACTGAGGGGGAGGGTCCAGAACAGGAAGCTCCGGAATCGCCTGGAATTGAACCTGAGGTGGATGAAACTCCAGATGTCACTCTGATAATAGCCGATGAGGAGGCCCCAGCACAGGAAGGTCTGGATTCTTTTGAGCCTGACGTTGAGGAAACTCCGGATGTCACTCTGATCATGACTGATGAGGAGGACGACAAAGACACCCCTGATGAGGAATTTGATTCGATCGAATCTCCAATTCCTGAGGAAGACTCCATTGAGGAAACCAGTCCAGAACCAGAGGTTGAGCTGAGTCCAGATGAGCCGGTGGCATTGTTGGATGAGGAACAAGGGCCAGTTTCTGAGCCTGACATTGAGACGGAGGGCGCTACTCTTGTGCCTGAGGAAGAAGAGTCGCTGGAAACACCACCTGGCGCTGAGCCTGACGCAGAGCCAGAAAAACAGCTTGATGCTGAGCCCGAAATTGAGCCTGGGACCGAGCCTGAGGACGAAAGCTCATTGCCACAAGACGTAGAATCAAGTACTTTGCTGGCACCAGAGCCAGAGGAGGATCTTGGAAAAGAGGTTCTGACGGCTGGACCACTTAGTGAAGTGACAGAGGAAGGAGCGACCGAGGAAGCATTGCAACCAGCCCAGGAGGCTCAAGAACAGGAGGTACCCCTGGCTGAACCTGACGAGCAAGAGCAAATATCTTCCGTGGTGGGAGGTCCCAGTCCCGAAGAAGAGGGTGTGCCCGATATCAGACCTGAATTTTCGGACTTTCAGTTGGCCATCAATGCTCCTGAACCTGAAACTGAACCCAGATCCTTGGCACCTTTGGAGCTACCTGAGCCAACCCCTCCACCACCTCCAAGCCTATCTCAAGCTTCACGTCAATCCCCACCTCCGTCCCCGCCCTCATCCAACGTATCCACTTTTGAGGAGCCCTTCTTTGTCAAGATCGAAGATGTCTCGGATTATGAGGACCCTCTTCCAGATTCTGACATTCAGCCGCCTTCGGAGCTGGAAAGAGTCGAGGAGCCAGAGCCAGTGATCCCGGACCTGTCAGGTCAGGACATAATTCCACCTCCGCCACCACCAAGCTCTCCTCCAGCAGGGGCATCGCCAGGATTGGATGGAATTGACGAGGCAGATTTGGTCCTCCCTGAATCAAGTGTGGCTGATGTCGGGCCCGATCCGGTGCTCGAGAGGGCGGAGGAGCCATCCATTCAAGTAACAGATTCGGGGGAGAGTGAAGTCGACGACAAAGCTCCAGCCCCTGTCAGACCAGGGGGCACTGAAGGCAAAAGACGAAAGCTCCAAAGCATCCCCAGCGAAAGATTCTTCAAGGTGCATGATCAATTCACACCCTGGGCTCCTTTCACGCTTGTGGACTCCAATTTTGAAGCCATTCATGGAAGGGGTCTCAGCCAAAACACTTTGGACTTCAACGTGGTTAGTGCGGTTCTTGGCTCCCCGGGTATCCAGGGACCTGGAGGGCCTCCACCAGCACCTCCACGGGGTGCACCTCCGGCCCCAGGGAATTTTCCGCCTTTACCAAGCAATGTGATGGCTCCAGATTCCCGTCTGCCATGCGATACCTTGGAACAGTTCTTGGACAGTGACATGGGGAAATCGCAGCTCAGCATAGTCAATACACTCATCAAAAAGTCAGGTACTGTAGGATCATTCCTCCCAGGCAGTTAACCGTACCAGTTTTGAGTGATTACTAATTTCTATGTATTTCTATGTTCTATTTTTTTTCATTTCTGTGTAAATCTACAGATGGGGTGTCTTTCATTTGTCCATTTTTTGTACGCATTGAATAAAAGTAAAAGTTTCTGTTCACCCCCCTCCCACAGGGCTACTGGAAGAGCTTCAGGACCCCGACCTCCGCTCCACGATGTTTTTTCCAATGGATTCGGCCTTCGTCAACATGCCAGAGCATCTAGCTCTGGAACGGATCATTAATGACGATTCAGTGGAGACCCTGAATTTCATCCGAAAGGCATTGCTGTCGAATGTCGTTCCTCAGGTGGTCACTACTGACGATTTCTATGATGGGATGAAGCTGGACACCATGTATACAGGAATTGCCGAGAACGCGACAAATGATATGGGGCCGAGTTCGGAGTCGTTGACGGTCAAAAAGGAGGGAGACACCTGGGTTTTGGTACGAAAACAAAAACAAACATTTTACTGGAAAAGATAATTTACATTTAAAAGAAGAAAAAAAATCAATAGAATCCAATCCATGGTGATTCTTCTTGCAGGTGGAAAAAATATATATTTTGAGGGGCTGAGTGTGTTGGAAGGGCTTTTTTCCCCCAGCTTTCTGAAATATGATGAACCTTCGTGGAGCAGTCATTGTTTTCTACGATTTCACGAACTAATCCATGCAGAGAGTAAAAAACAGAAAGAAAGTTTCTTGTGGGTTTTTACAGATGGGTGAAGATGAACGGTACAGCACAGTCGACATCCCGAATATCGGCCTGTGTGGCTCTGTTGTTCACTTGGTGAAGAAGCTGGTGTGGCCGACCGACACCAACAGTTTCTTGCCTACAGCGACAGGAGCTGAAACCTGCAGCTCCATTACCAAAGTATTAAATGACGGGGCTGAATCTGGGCAGAGCATTATCACACAACTACTGATGAAAGCTGGTAAGAAAAGGGGCCCAGTATTTTTCAAAGAGGCATTTTTTTACATGAAATTAATTTCGATCTTCGTTGAACAGTATGTATGGGCAGGTGTACAGCTTTGAAATTAAAAAATAAATAAAATAACTAAAAATCATATACTTTATTTTCTGAAACCACTTCCAATAGTAAAAAAATGAAGTCAGAAATCGTTCGCCAGAAGCATTTTATATATCCTGATTGAATTAATGCTGATATCTATATATCAATCTTTTTCTTCCTTTCTCGACGGGTGCTGGCTAAACTTTGTTTTTCCCTTTTTTGACAGGTCTGGCTGAGGAACTCAGGAATCCTCATTTGAAAGCCACGATTTTTGCTCCAATCGACAAAGCATGGAAAAATCTGCCAGGCAATTACACGATTGACCGCATGCTGAACGACAACTCACCGGAAGTAATAAACCAGCTACAGAAGCTCCTTCTTTTTCATGTGGTGGCTGGAAGGGTTCAAATGTCGGCTCTGCAAAACGGTCAGACATACGTGACATTCCTTGGCTCCTTTTACGACCTTGTGGCTGGAAACGGAGCATTGAAAGTCGAAAGAGATGACCACAGGGTTTTCGTGTCGGCAGGCGATGTGACAGCTGAAATCGTCTCTCCTGACATAAGTGAGTCGAGATGATGGGCTCTTTTTTTTTCTAAATCGAAATTTGAAAATTGCAAGAGCTGTAGAAAATCACACCTAATCCTGTTTCAAAAATTTCGGAAGGTAATATCCAATACAACAGCAAATTTAGCAAGTAGTTTTTAACCCCAACCGATTTTGAAGCACCAAAAACAGAAGAGAAGAGAGGAATTCTCACTAATTGCAGTATAGTTTGATCCGTTTTGCATTTATTGATATTTGATTATTAATAATATTTTCTCATATTCCATAACTCGTGTACTTTTAGAGTGAATTAGTGAGTGAGTGTGTGTGTTTCTTTTCCTGTTTCCAGGTGCTTGTGCATCTGTGGTGCATCGAATCGACTCAGTGTTGATTCCTGCATGGAGCGAAGGTGTTGTCAAAGCTCTGCTCCCCATGTCTGACCAGAAGGAAACACCATCTGGCGAAAGCCAACAGAAGAAAGACGATCAGAAGCCGAGCATAGAAGAAGACAAGGCGAAGGAGGGGGAGCCACAAGTCAACAAGTCCACAGGGAACCAAGGTGGTGCCTCAAGCGGAGACGATGGGGCTCCCAGTAGTTTGTTGGGCGAATATTTTGGGTGAGTGTGCTTTATTTTTTCTCTATCTCTCTCATTCTCCTGAATTGGCTGAATGATTGACCCTGATCTTTATGGCTTCCACTGGGGAGGTGTGCATATTGAGGCATTGTCTAGGTTTTCTTGCGCTTTTTTGGGGGGGTGGGGGACTTCTTTTGTTGATAATCTGGATTGACGTGTTCTGTGTGCTGTTGATGTTTTTTCAGGAATGATTTTCAATTACCGACAGGTTTTCAACCTTCTGGCAGTGGTCTCCTCGAAGGCTAGGGAAAAACTCTGCTCCATTCACTCTCTCTCTATCTCGCTCTCTCTCTCTCTCCTTTCGCCACTTTCGAAAAAAAGGTCCTCATACGAACAAGCCCGATTGACAGACTGCACCCCACAAGAGCATAGTGAAAAAGAGAGAGAGAGAGAGAGAGAGAAAAAGAAGAGGAAAAAAAACAGAAGAAACAACAAGCAAATTCTTCCACGAAATTCCATCGATTCTTTTTTTTGTTTTTTTTTGTGATAGCCCCCTTGTCGTGAACACCTTGGACAAAACAGACAGGAAGCATTTTTTTGGGGGGTTGTATGGAGGAGGCTTTTTTCCTTATGAAAGAGAGTGAGCTGGAAAAAGAAAAAAGCAATACACAAGAGGGACACTGAGAGGGAGAGAGAGAAAAAAAATTGACTCAAGTGGAACTCACCTAACTTTGGAATAATTTGTATTTGAAATTTTTCTGCAAGAGAGTTGAGAATTGCAAATATGGGGTGTCTGGAGCCATGTCAGAGAAAGGTTGGAAGGAAGTGTGTTATGATGAACATAAAAGCTGGGTTTTTTTTGATGCCCTTTAGTAAGAAAAAAGAGGGAGGGGGGGCAAGAAAAAACATTTGGAAAAGATTAAAACAATATGATATGGTGAAGTTGTAGTAGGGAAAAAAAGGAAAGAAAAACATGAAAATGAACTTTGGGAGAGTTTCGTCTGGTGTTTTTGTCACTTCTGTTTGAAAATTAGGGAGCAGTTTTGAGTTGAATTGCACTCGAATTCAGGGATGAGGGAAAAAACCAATCCTAAAAAGGGGCAGATGTTTTGGTGGAAGAAGTTTTCTCATTTTCAACTCTTTTGCTTTTGCTTTTTTGGTGGTGGGCAGTTTTCACCCCATAGGAGTTTAAAAAAAAAAGAAAAAAAGAAAGAAAGAAGGGGGAAAGTGACATTGAGGCGACGATCAAGAGAATTTCATACTTTGCATCAAGAGGATGCAATCGGGACCGGAAGGGGAGAGAGAGCGCTGTTCCTTTTTTTCTTGTTTTATTTTTTGGAAAGGAAATGGCATTTGTTTTTTCCACTCATTGTTTGTGTGTGGAAAAAAAACCCAAAAAACTGGGTGGGTCATGTGGTCAGACAAACAAGCAGACAATCATGTTTGGAAAGGCAGGCAAACTGGACTGCTGAAGAAAGGAAATCATCGATGGATATACTTGTAAAGTAAAACATTCTGTGGAGGGAAGGGGGTTGACCGGGTGGGCGAATTATTTTTCATTTCAACTCTGGACAGAGACCCTCGAAATGTTTTCCATTTATAGAAAACAAATATTCGAGTTTTTGGAAAGGGTCCTGAGTGTCTGTCTACATCAGCCAAAAGGAGCAGAAAAAAAAATTGAAGAAAAAATGCTGATAAAATGCGACTTTTTTTTCCCGTTTTCTTTTGAGTTTTTTTGTGGTTGGGGGTGGGGGGAGGGGAAAGACGGTAACATAAACGAGAAAAAGAAAGAAAAGGTTTGTACAGTGGTCAAGTGAATTATCGACTCTCGGAAAGAAAGGAGGGTGAAAAAAAAAAAGGTTGACGAAACAATGGGAAGGAGAACATACGTGTACGATGTGGTGGGTTTTTTTTCTTGGCTGGCTGACATTTGCACATAATTTTCAATCATAAAGATTTATATTTGTGGTTGCTTCTTCAAAAAAGTTGTGAAAACAAAACAAAAACAGAAATTGATTCTGTAATCAGTCATAAAGAAAATCTCCAATGTCTCACCCACACAACATCAACATCAATATATCACCACCACCAGAACTCCAGTGCCGCCTCCTTTGTGAACACTAGACCCTCCAGCTTGCTCCGCGAGTCCAGTTCAACGCAAACCAGGGAAGACGAGCCACGTTCCCCAGGGGGGTGTCCTGACGATGCGTCCAGTGGTGGGGATCAGTGCGAAACTGATGAGAGTCTATCTGGTGTCACAAAAATTGTTGGCAGTGATTCTCAGAGATCTGAACGCGTTCCTCTCGAAATGGCTTATCTGATGGACGGGGTTTCCCTTGAACTGCAACCCCAATGCGACCACAGCGATATGTCGCCGCCAATTCCGGGCGCTGAGAGACTATCGAGCGATGGAGAAATAGCAGTGCATCTTGATGTTGAAGAAAGACTTTCACTTGTTGTGACTCCTCAACGGCAACTCAATACTGGGGAGCAGGAAAGGGCGCTGAGCGAATTGAAAATGGGCGAAGGAGCAAAGACGGTCCCAGGAACGAGTCAAACTACTTCTGAAATGAGGATGGAAGAAGATCGGACCCAGGTTGTTCCCGTCAATCCCTAAAATGATCGCGCAAACCTGGGAGAGACTGAAGGGGATTTTGGGACTCTAAGAACTAGAGATGAAACGTTGCTGCAAGATTCGCAAGTGTCTGGAGGCAAAATCAAGCAAGGGGGAAAAGCGATGATCGAAACAATTGCAACAGGGACAGAAGCAAGAGAATCTGTCTCAAAAAATTCAAAGCCAAATGATGGCTTGGGGAACGCGGAACGAGAGAAAACCCCTGATATCCAGGGACCATGCACCACAGAGACCTCCCAATTGTCGCAAGAGTGTGTAGTCCTTGAAATGCACCAGGAGGGGGATTCTGTGAAGGTAACTGTTGCCATCGCTCCAAGCGGGGTTGAGGATGGTTGTTCAGAGGCGAAGCTGGATGACGGCCAAAGGGTGGAAACCGGATCGACTGACCACCTCGACGAAAGCGTCAAGGTGTCGCTTTCCACCGACGGCGACTCATGTTCTCTGTCGCTCACGGTGAACACCCAAGCAAATTCCTCAAAGGATCCTCTGGAAGGGTTGCCGCCTGTTCATGAGGAGAGCATTGGGAATGCTGATGGCGATGGTGTAAGCGTGGCGCAACTCAAAGAGGAAGCGGAAATTCTTGAGGCGGAGATTGACAAAGAGAGACAAACGCTCCAGCAGGAGAAACAGAAGCTGGAAGAGCACCTCGGCGTTCTCATGAAGGTCATGGAAGAGCATGAGGAGGCCGAGAGCCGTGCATCAACACCTGGGAACTTGCAGCAACTGGAGGTACCTTCCCCTTCTGAAAGTCCGTCTTTCACCACCTCCAGCAAACGTCTTTTTTTCGAATCTCATAAAATGCTCTTCCATCGTTGATCAGGCCGAACGCTTGTCGTTGATGAAAGAGATTGAACAGGAGAAAGAATGCCTGGCAGCAATTGTTTCAACTCTTGCCAGCAGCATGATGTCACCAAGATTAGAGTCAAGTGTGCAGGAGGGGGCCAGGAGTGACATTACCAACACGGGGTCTCCACTGCCTATGGACGAATCGATCGAGCAAGATGGAAAGCTCACGGTAGGAGGGGCGGATCGTTTCAGGCTGAGGAGAAAAGTCGAGGGAGGAGTGATAACAAGATCAGATGGGGCCAGAATTAACGCCACAATATTTCACATCGAGAAGGGGGGTCTTCTGCACCGTATCGCGACTGTCAAGCACAACGGTGAAGACTACTGTGTCGACGCCGGTCTGCTGGAATCTTTGGATGGAAGCATCCCACTGTCGAAAATCATCGGGGAGCACGGACACTTGGCAGGCAACGCGTTCTTCGACTTCATTGATCGAGGTGACGGAGATATAGAGGATGTGAACGGGGAGGATGTCGTTGGTGGTATCCTCGAAGCAATAGCAGGAGACGGCAAAGTCCAGGAAATGGCCATTGAGGGCGAAGACGACTGTTTGGACTTCGATTCTCTCAAACGTCTTTCTCCCGAGATGCCATTGGACATTCTCTTTGAGAAGCATGGTCACCTGGCTGCTATGGAAGGACAAGGACAAATCTCAAAAGTTACCTTGATTGGCCGGCCTGTTATTTGGAGCTTTTACGGGAAGGTCAAGTACACTCTGGTGGAGATCCCAGAAAACGGGGAAACAGATGTAACCCTACTGAGGAAAGCCGTCGTCAAGCATCAGGGCCATAGCTACTTGGTCGATAAGGATACGTTCGAGTATATGATTCGTGGCGAATCCCTATCCCAGATTATCAAGAAGGACGGAGAGGTTGCGAGGGACGCATCGCCACAAGCCCCCTCTGGGTCTCCACCTGTCGAGGTTCGACATATCGAAGATGTGGCTGGCAATAGATTGAAGTATCAAGAAAATGGCAATGATAAGAGCGGGAAATATGTTGCGGTCATAGAACATGGCGGCCAAAGGTATGGCTTCGATTCGGCCACGTACCGGTTTGAAAACGTGGTTGGGAGTATGCCAACAGCACAACTACTGGCGAAATACTCCCGCGGTCCGGTGGTTCCGCCGACAAGGATCGTATCAAAACAGACCATACAAACACAGGATGGGCGTTCGGAGCATCCCCTCTCTGAGATCTTTTCTGAGCATGGCGACCTCTATTCCAAGGGGCTGCTTGTTCAGGATGAAGGTGGTGTCGATAGCAAAACGGTATTTACCACTGTTTCTCTGGCTGGGTCATCTGGGGAACGAGAGATGGCTGTTGTGAAGCACGCTGACAAAACATGCTACGTTCCGCTTCACATTATGGAGCAATATCGAGACCCCAAACAATTGGCGACGGAGGCAATCGTGTCCAAGCACGGAATGTTCGTCCCCAATACTGAGCAAGAAGTTAGATGGATGATTTGTGGAGATGGCCGGGACATTTGTTACAATGTGACGAAGATTCCTGGAGATTTTGGAGAGTCGTCTTTCGATGTCGCTGTTGTCTTGCATGACAACGTGTATTGCTGTGTAGATGTGCCCACTTTCGAAAACTGTGGGCTGCAGATGGGGCTGTCTGAAGTGCTGGAGAAGCACGGAACTTCAAATCCTCACAGCATAGTTCCCAACGTGGATGGCACGGTCGATTCTCCAGGGTCGACGCCACTGGGAAAGCGTGTCGTTGCCAATGAGGCAGAGGGAAAGGTGGCCTGTATCATTTCAGAATCTGGAACGGAGGCCCCTGGTGGGGATGGTTTGAAAGGTCGAATTCGGCGGCGGCAACTTCCCTTCAATGGGAAACAACACGAAATAGAACTGGGAACTTTCGAAAGCTTGATCAGGCAGCAACTCTTCCTAATCGAGGAGCATGGAAAGCTTGTGCAAGAGATTTCCCCGCACCTCGATCCTACAAAACTTTTCTACCTTGTGGAGGAGTGCTTGGACGAGGATAGGATGAATCGAGTAAAGAAGGTGGTGATCAGTACAGGAAAAGGTGATCACGCATCGGAGCTTGAGAAACTTGAGACGCTTGTTTCTCACATGCCCCTTGAGGAAACAGCATCGAAGCATGGTGCTGTGCGGGCCAAATCGCAGAAGAGCCTTCCCTTAAGAGATTTGACACTCAACACGACGAGGGAGGTCAACAAAGGCGAAAAAACTCTCAGATCGCCGTCCGGCCGCGACATCGTTGTGATCGTCAAGGAAAGGGTGTTTTTTGAGGAGGCATCTCAGGAAACTGAAGAAATAAAAAGAAGGATACGACTGGAATTTGAGAATAATTCGGGAGTGGAGTATGAAGTGCGGCTTGACGTCCTGGAGGGGAGGTTGGCGACTATGGACATTGATGACATTGCGAGGAAATTCGCTACCCTCCGAAAGAGCCAACAATCACAGGAAGGAGGAGGAGATGTTCAGGAAGACGTCGAGCCAGTACTTGAGACACAAACTGTGAAAGGAGTTTCCGTAAAGGAAATCACCTTTTGGTCAGACAAGAGTGCTGGGGGATTGGGTGGTGGTGAGGAAAAGCAAGTGGCGTCGGTGGGATTCGAAGGTGCTCTTTTCGATTTGAATGTTTTAAAGCGCCTGGCTCCCAAGATATCTGTTCAGGCCTTTCTCAGTGCGATAGACGGACAGGAGGAGGAAGGAAGCTTCGGTGTTGATCTACAGGAATGTCAAGGTGAGAATAGGTTTTTCATGAAATGCTGAGTTGCATTTTTCTGAGGGCTGGGTTATGCAACGCTGTTTTCCATCCAGGGATTTGATTTCTTTTTGTTCGGGGTAATCGAAACGCCTTTAGGGGAGAGAGTTGTTTTCATGGCGGGGGAGACGATCCTTGATGAAAACCATCGTTTGGGTCCGAGCACCAAAAACAATAAAAACAAGAGTACAAGACGGAAGAAGGTTTTGATCGAGGTGGAAGATGTAATATACGAGATTGAGCTGGGAAGTTGGGAGTTTGCGAGCCAGACAATGCTCGCAGAAATAGTTGCGAAAGGTGGCACAGTGCGGCACCACTCAGAAGGGGATGATGATATCGAAGAGGTGGACGAGCTCGAGGAAGAAGAGGTGGCTTCGAAACGAACAGCTTATCGAGTTGAGGGTACGGGATCAAGGGAACAAAATGCGCTTTCTTTGTATATGCTGGGGAAAACGCACTCTAAAGTTTCACCCAATGCACTCGACAGATCTGTTGCTTTGGATTTTGTGACCTCTGTACCCTCTTTCAAGAAAATCTTTTCGTTCAAAGAGGAAGAGTGACGAATTCATTGTGTGCTCACTGCCTCCAGATGAACAAGGGAAACGTCAGGAAACCGTTGCCACCGTTCCCTTCAATGGAAAACAACACGAAATAGAACTGGGAACTTTCGAAAGCTTGATCAGGCAGCAACTCTTCCTAATCGAGGAGCATGGAAAGCTTGTGCAAGAGATTTCCCCGCACCTCGATCCTACAAAACTTTTCTACCTTGTGGAGGAGTGCTTGGACGAGGATAGGATGAATCGAGTAAAGAAGGTGGTGATCAGTACAGGAAAAGATGATCCCGAATTGGAGCTTGAGAAACTTGATACCCTCGTTTCTCACACGCCCGTTGAGGAAACAGCATCGAAGCATTGCGCTGTGCGGGCCAAATCGCAAAGAGATTTGACTCTCAACACGACGAGGGAGGTCGACAAAGGCGGAAAAACTCTCACATCGCCGTCCGGCCGCGACATCAATGTGATCGTCAAGGAAAGGGTGTTTGAGGAAGCATCTCAGGAAACTGGAGAAATAAAAAGAATGATGCGGGGAAGACGACTGGAATTTGAGAACGTTTCGGGAGTGGAATATGAAGTGGGGCTTGACGTCCTGGAGGAGAGGTTGGTGACTATGGAAATGGATGGCATTGCGAGGCAATTCGGCATCGCTACCCTCCGAAAGAGCCAACACTTACAGGAAGAAGAAGGAGATGTTCAGGAAGACGTCAAGCCAGTACTGGAGTCACAAACTGTGAAAGGAGTTTCCGGAAAGGAAATCGCTTTTTTGGCAGAAAAGAGCGCTGAGGGATTGGGTGGTGGTGAGGATAAGCAAGTGGTGTCGGTGGGATTCAAAGGTGCTCTTCGCGAGGTCGATTTGAATGTTTTCAACCGCTTGGAAGGGGATGATGATATCGAAGATACCATCGAGAAATATGGAAAGCTTTGCGGCCGCACAAGACAACGCACCCTCGAAGTCGCTCCTGCCAAGCACCACTTCACCGCTGCAGGATCTTCTTTACTCAGCGCCGCCAAATCTGCCACTGTAATTTTCAAATCCAAAAAGAAGGCAAAAAAGGTGAAAATGTCAAGGTGCAAGCTTGCCTTGTACTTTCGAGTTTTCACAATACAACCCTTAGCATTAAAAATGTTGCGTACAGGCCAAAAAGGAAAAGCCATCCGGGTTCCGAAAAAGTATTTCCAAGCGCCCTCCTTTCGTCGTCGGAGCCAAAAGAAATCCTGGGTTTTGTGGAAAAGCCGTGGACGATTCGTTTTGCTGGATGCATCTTTTCCAGAGTTGCTTCTGACGGCTTGACCTCGCTCATTTCCATCCCCTATCGATGAAATGACTGGCGGGCAATTGTGTGTCGACGGTGGTGTGTCAGGAGCGCACAGAAGAGGCGGGGAAGCCAGGGAGTTTGTCTCTTGAGATCGCTGTGTGCTACTGCCCTAATAGCAAAATGAATGCCCCATTGAGCACAGATTGCAAAACAAATGTACGATTCGCTCGACCAAAGCACTTGTTGCACCTTTGTCAATTCTCCCAGCTTTCTGCAGTCCAGGAGCTTTTTCTCAGCCACACAAAGCTGAACTCCGTAATAATGCAGGTTTTTCTGATTCCAGTGGCAGTTAGGCCCTCGGTCGAAACACGCGGAACGGACGTGCGACAGGGACACGCGTCTCCACCAGTTGTGGTACAAGAATTGGATAGGATTCATTGGACGTACGAGGTCCTTGGTATCGCTCAAATAGATTTTGGTCTCCTTGCAGCTTCCGGACCTGGAGATGCAGAACTAGCGCAAACAGGGGTATTTATAAGGGGTAGGTTTGACTGAGTAGTTTCTGTTGAGTTTCTGTTGAGCGAGCGATGTCACGTGATCGAACAGGCTTAGAGTTTCTGTCGAGCCGTGCCTTGGACGTGAGAAGGAGAAACACCCAAAAAAAATAAAGACACCAAGGTGCACGCACACATATTACAAACAAACCACCACCACTACCAATAATAAAGAGCCTCATTTTTCATGGCACACATCCAGAGCATACATGCATTCTTCATTTTTCAAAGCCGATCCACAACAGCCACCTAAGTGTAATTCAAAACTGCACATACAACATCCCCCCCCTTACTCCTGCAGCCTTTGAAGACCTAACAATCAAAAAGCTCTGCTTTGTTCTGTCTGGACTGGTAGCATGGATCATCAACACCACTACGTCCAGAAAAAAAAAGGCTACAGCTCCAAAAGGAACCAAAAAAAAACTCGAAGACAAAACCCCAAATTTTTCGTTGAGAGGGGGAAGAAACTGAACGACAAGCCACTCCAGTGGCGTCAATACATTTTGAAGTATGGATCTTCATTTCACTGGCATCCATCCAGAATGAGACACGCCGAATCGTCGATTCTATTTTTTTAACCCCCCAAAGAAACAGTTTTTTTGTCGGAACTGATCGTCGGGGCACACAACTGAAAGATCGTATTTTCTCAAGAGAAGGATCGCCGGCGTACTCAGCCGAGCGCGACCACGAGCTCATCTTTGCTAGTTCTACAGAAGTCTGTGTTGCAGACCGAGTTTTCTGCAGTCAAACATTTGCATGCATCATCTGCTGGGGAATCGCCATCCACGTTCAAAGCCGTCGGGTCAGATCCTCGACTCAGAAGAGCTTCGATGTTGGACTTTCGACCGCTCAAGGAGGCATAATGCAAAGGAATATTGCCATCTCTGTCTTTGGCATCGATCTCCGCACCCGCATCCAACAGGGCAAAAATAATTTCAGCGTTGTCTGGACCCTGAGCGGCGGAATGCATGGCGGATTTCAGCACACCGTTCTTGACGTTGACATTGGCACCTCTGCTGATCAACTCCATAACAACATTCTCGTTTCCCTCCTGGGCAGCGATCATGAGGGCGGTCGCGCCGCCTCTCCGGAAACCTTTGATGTCGGCGCCGCCATCGAGGAGGACGCCCACAGCTCCTGCGTGGTTGCGCTCGGCTGCGTAAAAGATAGCGGGCACCCCTTCATTACTTTTTGCATCCAAATCAGCCCCTTGAGCTGCCAAAACCTTAACCACCTCGCCGAAGCCTTGGTATGCCGCGAGAATCACGGCTGTGAAACCAAGGTTATCGGCGGCGGACATGTCCGCTCCACTCTCTAACAGCAACGACACCACTTCGGCGTGGCCCTTGAACGAAGCATTCAAAAGGGCAGTTCTTTCCCTTTCTCCCTTTGTTTCGATGTTCACGCCGTTTGAAATCTGTGTTTGTACAGTGGCGAGGTCACCTTCGCTCGCAGCCGTCAGGAAAGCATCTGCGGAGGTTGGACCCTGCGTTGGAAAACAAAAATGACCAAACTGAACCCCATCATGGCGGACCAGTTGCATTCCAACTCAACACACGAATGTTAAAAGCAACTCGATGCGAACGAACCACATGTTGAGAAGAATTTCCTTTGCCTAGAAAAACAATACTGGCTATTGTTACCGTGCTTGGAAGCGGCTCCACAGGAGAGGTAGTTGGAGGGACTTCAGCTGGAGTTGTCGTCCCCGTCTGCAGTATTGCAAAATTTGAGAAACAATCAGTTGTCAAAATTTGACATGTAAAGCTTTGTCTTGGTCTGCATTCAATTATTTCAACAGCACTCGAAAATTATTTTCAATGACCTACCATTTTTCCATCAATCCAGATACGGAAAAAGCTGATATTGGCGTACACACCAGGCTTGTATTTGCCTGCAGACGATTCTCCACAATCCTTTGGTCCAAACGACACAAGGCCCACCAGCGTATCAAATTGCGGGTTTCCACTTGCATCAAGAAGTACTAAAGGGCTTCCTGAATCACCTGAATCAGGTTTTAGACATTCTCAAACTTGCATCCTTTTTTACTTTACTTTATACCTCGCCAGAACCCAAAGAACTGGTTATGGGCATAGAGAAGGTGCAGTTTTGGTTTGTGAAAGAAAAAAAAACAAACAAACAAGCACTGATTTTCCTAGCAGTTTGTGAACTCCTAGAAAAGTCGGGAAAAAATAAGGGGGAAAAACAAAAGAATACCCGATCCTTACCATGACACACTCCTTGTTTCAGGGCATGAGCGCACATCATGTCATTCTTGAGCTGTGCCCACTGCCTCTGGCAGTTGATAGCACTAACCAGCTCCAAATCCGTGGCAGCCTGCAAAGTGGTGCTCAAAGATCCACTGGCAGAGTTTCTTCCCCACCCAATTGCAGCCAGAAACTGGCCTGGTCCCATGGAATGACCAGCTGCCACCATACTCAGTGGTTTTCCAGTGGATTCATTTTCCAGCTCAACCAGGGCAATGTCATAACCATCGTCCGTATTTCCGGTCCACCTCTCATGCGGAATCACGCGTACGGCACGAATTGTCTGCACGTTCAATAGGTTGGGCTGGGTTAGCATCTACAAACTCGCTGTGGAAAATCATATTGAGTTTGATATGTTGGTGTTCAAAGTAGGTTCTGACGTGCAATTCTTGGCATGCACGATAACTGCAGTGAATCTCCACTTGCCGAAACAGAAAAAACTCAGCAGTCAGCAGCAACCGAAAAAAACTGGGAAACTGGGAAAAAAAAAGTGAAATCTCATAGTCAATATTTCATTTCATGAATCAAGACACTCAGCATCATTTCTGCACCATACAAAAGCAATATATCAAACCACAGTTTCACTCTATTCAACCTCAATCCTTTTCAATTCCCTCTCATCAATGTCCAGTATCTCATAAAAATGAACATTGATATTTTTCGGTTATCGTGTCGATAATTACCTCAGCTTCATCATCGATCCCCAGTCCACCAATGTATACTATTGGGATGCCCAGTGACCTGGTCCCTGAGACACAATGTGCCGCCGTCAAAACCCATTTCTTATCGATCAGCACTCCACCGCATCCGTGTTCCCGGCTTCCAAGCCTTCTCAAAGAACACGCATAAGGATATCTCCCCGAACTGGCGCCTTCTCCTCCCTACGTCAACAAAAAAAAACATATGTCTGTCTGTCTGACTGATTGCCAAACCAGAACAAAATGAACACATTTCAAATTCCATCAAATTTGGAGAGTCGTACCGCGATAAACGAAGAGGCCCCCCCGCTTTGCAGAAGCTTTCTCGCTGCGAGGTGGTCTGCGAGTTGAGCTGTGAAAAGTTCCTTATTGTCCACTGCCTGTCTGTCAAAAAAAGGAGATCGTCACGCTTCGCTGCGGTGACGTGCCCCGCACCCGTCCAAGATTCACATGGATCAAACATCGCACCTGCTGAACCGGGCTCCCGCCGCCATTCGTGTTGTCTGCATGGAACATGACGGTCGGTATTCCTTTCTTATGCAAGCAACAGTATGTTTATTCTTTTCTTGTATTTGGCCGGAAATGGACGGGTTAAGAAGGGGTTCGGAAAAATGGATCGACAAACGCTTTTCGCTTAAAAGACACCTTGATGTGCAGCGCTGTCGCCGCAGAAAAGGATGCACAGGATGAATGTGTTCACGAAAGCGAGCAGCATCCGCCTTTTTGAGTGGAACATTTGTTTTGAAGGTGCAACAAAGCAGCGCAGGTGGAAAAGAAAACAGTGAACAGGGTGGGGTTGGGGGACGCTTTCAAGAAATCAACTCGGTCATCTTTCACCATCACATCGTTGTTACTCTGTAGTTTCCAGAAAGGATGAGAGTCGAATGAATGTTTCTTCCGAAAGCAATTTTCGCTTTTTTTGAACGGACTGTCTTGTTGAACCACAGCTGTGGTGTTGGGAATTCTAAGAAAGAGAACATAAAATTCTGGAAAAAATGGAAGGAGGGTTTATTCTTCCCATACCAATTCTGAATTCTAGAAACAGGTGCCGAAAAGGTATGAGCTGGATGTGCCGAACGATAATGCCGTCGAAAAACATTCAAATCCAGAAGAGGAAAAGAAGAGAAATCAACATCCTCAAAAAACCGGCCTGAGAAAGATATCACTTTAGAAAACTACGAATCTGAACGATAAGAAAACTCTTGAAAAGCCCAACGAAAAACCGAGGCATGCAAACGAGATGCGTCCATTGACGCAAGACGATTCCAAAACCGAATAACTTGTCCCCATAAAAGATACTCTAAAGGATAACACCCCATCTCCGCACATACAATCTCAAGTGGAGTACACATAAGAAGGTGCAAAATTAGACGTGCAAGCCTGCACAGCCAGCCAAGTTGTAGTTTGTACGAATCCCCTGCACAAGCGTACACGTACCAGAAGTCTACTCGATTATCCCCCAAAACATCCTGGTTGGATGGAACCTCGAAGAGGAAAACAAAGGTCCAACCATCGTCCTCGGCCTGGTTAGTTTGGGAGCGAGGGGTATTACCCAGTGAAATTTTCCCAGTGGGTAATCAAACAAATATAGTGGGTATTCGTGTGAGACGAATACGCTGTGGATGGTAGGCGCTACGAAATGCCAAGCATCAAAAACAGTCACCACTCAAAAGAGCTGGCAGCGTTCAACACGTTCACACTGGCGTTTCAGAGGTCTTGGGGTTTTCAAAGCAAGCTACATAGCGAATTGGTTTCCGCAGAGATCGTGGAGAAACAATTCTGACCGGGTCCGTAGAGTGGATCGTCGCGACTAGAATTAAGATTCGGCGGGGGGTACGAATCCCGCTCTCCACATTTTTATTTTCCCCAATCCACCCTCTGAACCCATCACTTCTTCGGGAACGACCACCTCAATTTTTTTTCCCTACAAGAGAATAGGGGGATCAATGCGGAATTTTTTTTTATTGTAGATATGGATCCCCGTTCTACCTGTCACTTCCGCTTTGTGTGGGTGGGCTGGTCTGCAAAAGGGTGGATGAAATCCCTACCTCTAAAAAAAAAATCTCACCAGGGAAATTTAAACAGCAGTTGTTCCCATTCTGCTCAGCCACACTTGTTGATTGGCATATATTGCTGTTGAGTGTACCCAAGTGAAATAGATTGAAAACTCTTACACAATTGAACTGTTTCGAACTGATTCAAGACCTAGACCATGCTGCCCATAATGGGGACTTCGAATCAGTGAAGGTAGTAGCCTTTTCAACAGTTTTTTTTGTGCATGAAAATAAAAAACTTGGTTCATGGTAGACCAACCAGGTGTGATGTTGATTTGAAGGGGCTGCTGTCAAAGGGAGCTGATGCATCATACAAGTCTTCAAGCTTCAATCAAACCCACCCTTTGGTGAGCTGCTTTGTCAGAGGAAGAAGTACAACACATCAAAAAACAATTAAAAAACACTTCCAATACAACAAGTTTTTTCTTCCCCACCACCACTCTTGTTCATGAATCGACCCTGGTCCCTTCTGACACCCTCAGATAGAAAAAAATCCACCATTTCAAGCATTTCATTTGAATCAATTCAATTGGTCAATTACTTATAGATATCCTTTGAAAGACAAGTGATCTTCCAAAGAATACAACAATTGTCGTCTCAGGAGTCTTCGATGTAAATCTCTCCCACTGTCACTGTCCCTGTCGAAAACAAGCGAGTCGTCGCCATCGAGGCCGTTGTAGATCTGGATGATCTCTGTATCATAGAAGTCCTCGTCGAGCCACGATGTCGAGGATGTTTGGGGGAAATGGTGTCTGTCCAATGGTTGGGTGGTCTCTGGTGGAAAAACCTCGAAACGAAGAGGACTTGACGTAGTTTTCTCCCCGTTAATTGAAGTTGTGATTGTGGCGACAGGCGTGACACTCTCGCAGGTTTCGTTTTCGTTTTTGTGCCTCTCACAGAATCCGTTTTCCACAGCTTCGATTTCTTGGCCTGCTTCAAGATTGATTGGCTCCTGGTTGCCAAGCATTGCGGCTCTGACTTCTGGTCCAATAGTGTCCAGAAGGCATGCCACCAATTTTTTTTCCCCCTTGATATCCTGAAGAACCAAAAACAAATCGTTGTGCTTCTTTTTTTAATAGTTGAAACTAAAGTGTGGTGTTCTACCGATTCACACGAATATGATGGCCTCTTCTTGCTGTGTTTGAGCAATTGTTGGTTCTTATTGGTTTTCAATTTCGTCTCAGACTCTAGTGCAGGTCACCTTTCTGAATCTCCTGGGAGCATCAAAGTGACCTTCATGACTGCCATGGGAAAAGGTCAAACGCCTCACATTCATTCCGAAATCGAGCAGCCTTGCAAGCCCCGATTCATACCAGAATTTCGGCCCCATGGTGAAAATGATTTTCGTGTTGGGCACAACAAAGTCGTATGTGATTTCTGGACCAATCTTTGTTGATCTGTGCACAACACACACACAAGAAGAAAGCTCGAGACTGGAGTTCTTTCGCGGAATCGGTTTCGGAGAGGTGTGATTCGATGTACCTGTAGAAAACTGAAAACACGTCTTCCCCCTCCTGAACATCTCCTCCTACTTCCCGTGAGTGTTCGCCCTTTCGGAGGGTAGCGATGCCGAATTGCCTCGAAATATCATCAATTTCCATAGTCGCCAGCCTTCTTTTTTCTTTCCCAGTTTCCTGCGATGCCTCCTCAAACACTTTTTTCTTGACAATCACATCGATGTCGCGGCCAGACAGCGATGCGAGAGTGTTTTCGCCTTTGTCGACCTCCCTCGTCGTGTTGAGTGTCGAATATCTGAGGTTCTCTTGCGATTTGGCCCGCACAGCACCATGCTTCGATGCTGTTTCCTCAAGGAGCATGTGAGAAACCAGGGTCTCAAGTTTCCCAAGCTCCAATTCGTGATCATCTTTTCCTGTACTGATCACCACCTTCTTTACTCGATTCACCCCATCCTCGTCCAAACACTCCTCCACAAGGCAGCGAAGTTTTGTAGGATCGAGGTGCGGGGAAATCTTTTGCACAAGCTTTCCATGCTCCTCGATTAGGAAGAGCACTGGTTGCTGCCTCAACAAGCTTTCGAAGGTTCCCAGTTCTATTTCGTATTGTTTCCCATTGAAGGGAACGGTGGCAGACAGACCCATCTGCAGCCCACAGTTTTCGAAAGGCACATTTACACAGCAATGCACGTTGTCATGCAAAACAACAGCGACATCGCAAGACGTCTCTCCAAAATCTCCAGGGATCTTCGTCATATTGTAACAAATGTCCCAGCCATCTCCACACATCATGCATCTGACTTCTTGCTCAGGATTGGGGACGAAAATTCCGTGCTTGGACACAATTGTCGTCAATTGTTTGGGATATTGCTCCATATTCTGAATCGGAACATAGCATGTTTTGTCAGCGTGCTTCACAACAGCCATCTCTCGTTCCCCAGAGGGCCCAGCCAGAGAAACAGTTGTAAATACCGTTTTGCTATAGACACCCCCTTCATCTGGAACAAGCAGCCCCTTGGAAGAGAGGTCGCCATGCTCAGAGAAGACCTCAGAGAGGGGATGCTCCGAACGCCCATCCTGTGTTTGTATGGTCTGTTTTGATACGATCCTTGTCGCCGGAACCACCGGACCGCGGGAGTATTTTGCCACCAGTTGTGCTATTGGCACGCTCCCCACCGCGTTTTCAAACCTGTCCAAATCCAAGCCATACCTTTGGCCACCATGTTCCACGATCGCAACGTATTTCCCGCTCTTATCGTTGCCATATTCTTCCATCACCAGATACTTCAATCTTTTGCCAGCCACATCTTTGATGTATCGAACCTCGACAGGCGAAGGCCCAGAGGGGGCTTGTGGCGATGCTTCCCTCGCAACCTCTCCGTGCTTTGTGATAATCTGGGATGGGGATTCGCCACGAATCATATACTCGAACGTATCCTTATCGACCAAGTAGCTTTGGCCCTGATGCTTGACGACTGCTTTCCTCAGGAAGGTAACATATGTTTCCCCGTTTTCTGGGATCTCCACCAGAGTGTACTTGACCTTCCCGTAAAAGCTCCAAATAACAGGCCGGCCAATCAAGGTAACTTTTGAGATTTGTCCTTGTCCTTCCATAGCAGCCAGGTGACCATGCCTCTCAAAGAGAATGTCCAATGACATCTCGGGAGAAAGTCGTTTAAGAGAATCAAAATCCACACAGTCATCTTCGCCCTCAATGGCCATTTCCTGGACTTTGCCATCTCCTGCTGTTGCTTCGAGGATATCCTCCCCATTCACATTCTCTCTATCTCCCCGATCAATGAAGTCGAAGAACGCGCCGCCTGCCAAGTGTCCATGCTCCTCGATGATTTCCGACAGTGGGATGCTTCCATCCAAAGATTCCAGCAGACCGGCGTCGACACAGTAGTCTTTACCATCGTGCTTGATAGTCGCGATACGATGCGGAAGACCCCCATTCTCGACTTGAAGTATTGTCGCTTTGATTCTGGCCCCATCTGATCTTGTTATCACTCCTCCCTCTACTTTCCTCCTCAGCGTGAAACGTGTCGGATCCGCCCCTCCTGCCGCGAACTTTCCATCTTGCTCGATCGACTCGTCAATGGGCAGCGGAGACCCAATGTTGGTAATGTCTCTGAGTTGAATATCGTGCTCTTCACCCTCCGACTCTACCCTCTCAATATCCTGAACTTCCCCACTTCCCCCCTCTACGCTTCTCACTTCTTCTACTTTTAGCACAGCTTCTATCGTTCTTGTTTCCCCTGGTTCTCCCATCGCCAAGCTTGACGACGGTGTTTCCTTTTCATACGATTCGACGATGTTCTTGACAGCGGGGTATTCCTCTTCAGAAGCCCCCAGCTCCAGCTCTTTTCCAGCATCTTCAAGAACAGCAATCTGACTCTCTTCCCCAGTGGAAGATATGACAGGTGCTGCGGAGTAGTGGATGAGCTGCACACTTGGCTCCGATACTTCCCAAACCTCTCCAGCGTCTTCGATGTTTGGAATGGCCGTCAGACTCATATGTGTCCTCAATTTTTCCTGGGAGAAAAGGGAAACATTTAGATTTTGGACGAAAGCCAAATGTTGTTGGAGTTTTGAAAGGAGCTCGCGGCACCAGCATGATACCTTTAAGCCGATCGGACCGTAGAAAGTGATGCAGCCACCGAGAACGCTATCATTGTTTGTGGTGGCGGCGACGGGGCATGGATACTTTGTTATCAAGATGGAAGCCTCCCCATCTCCTGAAATGCACACTACGAGTGCTCTTGATGGAATCCTTTTGTGCAAAGGGATTGTGTCTCCGCTGAAGAAGACAACCATTTTGGACAATGTTGCTTCATTCGCAGACACTATGTTTTGGGACACTGGGTAACCACCACCAGCCAAATCCAGGACATTTTGCATAAGTTTTACTGCCCCAAAAGCGCCTCTGGCCACTACTATTCCAGCCCCTTTTAACTGTGCAATGGACTTCGTGCCATCGACTCCGGACAAAATCGTTAGACCATTGATGATGCATCCCACGGATGCTGGAAGAACTCCAACCTGTCCAGGATGGCTGTCAGCGCTCATTCTTTTTGTCATCCACAGCTGCAAATAGAACAACTCTGGGGAGTTCACCTCAAACTCGATGAGGAAATCTCTCAGGGAACTCAGGTGGTTTTCCCGGGGATTGAAGTTCAAAGCGTGCAGTGTGATGCTGCGTTCATCAATCTTGCCAAACAGACCTTCGCTTTGCATGCTTGAAATATCAAGACGACTGCTGGAACCCTAAATACAATCGTCAAGACAAGGAGATTCAACAAACAATGAGCTGATAGGAACAGGGTCCGGCGCTCGTTCTAGAAGTGATTTCTTGCCTGATTCTGCAACCATTTTTCCCTGTTCGAACCAGCAGTGCCATAAGATGGGACCAACTCAGTGCCATATGATGGGACCAACTGTATGACGGTGGAGCCTTGGTTGGTCGAGCCCGCTTGGAAACAAACCGGCAGCTGATTGATCTCTCCAGACTCAAGGCACAACATTTTGGGCACCATGTTCATGTTCTCCATCCGCGAGGCATCCACAGGGCCATTCATCCATTTCTCGCCAGACTTTGTGTCTTCAAAGCATTCCTGAGTGTAAAAAAAATCAGACATGCTCAATCAACTGCACCTGCCAAAAAGAAAGATACAAACAACGATGTCCCTATTTACCTTGTCATATTGTCCCATGCGAGCGACTTCAATCATTGCCTTTTGCAGAGCCCTGCATAAAAAAGTCTTTCCACCC
This sequence comes from Bryopsis sp. KO-2023, assembly GCA_030272585.1. Taxonomy (NCBI): domain Eukaryota; kingdom Viridiplantae; phylum Chlorophyta; class Ulvophyceae; order Bryopsidales; family Bryopsidaceae; genus Bryopsis; species Bryopsis sp. KO-2023. The sequence goes on along the minus strand of BSYQ01000004.1, from coordinate 1,746,935 downwards.
ATGATTGGACCCACAAGCATGAGACTACCAATGGTGGTTTCGTACACCTGGAGCATCTTTGAAATGTCCAGCTCAGAAAAAGGTTCTCTTAGGGCGGCGACCATGACCAATCCCCTTGCTTGCGTCAGGATTTGTTGTTCTACCGCACACGGAGCCTCCCAATGGATTGGATTTGGTTTCGCCGAATCCTGGGTGGTTTCTGTCTCCTCCGGCCCAGAAGGTCCATTCAAAGCTCCCGCCAAACTCAAACGCGTGGCACCCAAGGGCGCCCTGTATCACCAATCCGTCAACGGCTCAGGCAAATTCCCAAAGTAGGTAGAGTCGTAACCGTATGCAATCCAAGCACGTCCATCATTCAGCACCTATCCATCGTACCTGGGCTGAGGGACCTTTTCGGACTTAGTTTCCGTGATCGAAGTAGCGCGGCCAGCATCTTTGGCACCTTCGATCGATTCACCCAGTTCTTCGCTGACTGGGTTCGATTGATTTGACCTCACAACAGCGTTCCTCACACTGTTTTCGCCTGTCGCACCCGCCAGGCTAGGTCCTTTCGGGAGGTCCTTTCGTTTTCGCCATTTTTTTATTCCTAGAACTCCCATGGTGGTTACACCGAGGAAGCAAATCGCTTTGCCGATCATTTTTTTTACCCAGGAATGAGTTTCTACACAACGAACGCTCTCTCTTATAGACTTATCGAGGTTTGACCGGGTGTGGTAATTGCTGTCACAGTAATTGCTGTCAGAACAGTATCAAGAGCACAGGTTACCAACTGTGCACCTTTGCTTGCTTTGATTTGATTTTGGAATTTTTATGAAAGACACTTGTGCAACTGTTCGTGTGCTTTCTACGAGATGGAACCCTTTAATTCCCCTTCAAATTTCCTCTGATCTTACACTTTGCATTCCAACCTCCCTTGCTTTTCACTGAAAATTAGATTCTGAATCATGAACCACCCAAAAGGGAGCACGCCACCAATTGCAACAATCAAGGCTTTAAATATCCCAAAGGATTGAAATCAATGAGTTTTTACAACCAGAAAGTTTTTACAATCAGATCCACACATTGTAAAACTTAACGACCAAAAACTTCTCCAGGAAGCACTTTTTCTGACTCTCTTTTGCCCCAAGAAAAATGATTGAGGAAAAAGAACCACCACCACCATTCCCCATCTGTCGACTTTCCTCACTTTCCGCAGTTGGGTTTACAACCCCTCCAACAATAAGATAGCACATTCCTGAAAATTCTGCAGAGTGCTTTTGGTTGATCAACCTCATGAGTCCTTGATGCTTATCTAAAGAATCTGCACTGAAAAAACAGTCCACAATACCTCTATATCAGTTGCATCGAAACATCCTTACACAAAGCATTTCAGAAGATTTTTGATGTCAGCCCTAGTTATTGGTGGTGGACATGGAATGGATTCTTCAGTGTTGCCTGATTCTTCAGACTATTCGATATTTTGGGATGCCAATTTTACAACCTGAAAATATGCAATTTCAATAGCTGAAATTGAGATACTAAATCGCTGACTCCAAATGCACAGCAGTGCCGAACTGAAGTCTGGGAAGAAGTCAGTTGTGACAAAAAAAAGTCCTTTTGTGTTCAATACTGACAAGACAAGGGAAAAGTATTAGGGACTTCAAATGCACCATATTGTTTGTCATAGCTCATATGAAAGATGTGGTGAAGGAAAAAAAAAATACATGCGAATAGAAAAATTGAATCTGTAAAATCTTCTAAATAAAAACCGATGCTCAAGTTTGCCGTTTAATTCACAATTTTTTTTTGGGAACGAAGGTGGAATAGGGGGCTTAACAATTCCAGAGTAAACATCCAGAGCTCCTCCGGTATGTACAAGTGCAAGGAAGTGCGGAGATTCGCTGTCTCAATTTACCTGCTTTGACCAATCATTACGTAGTTTTGGATGTCCAGCAATTTCAGGATTGGCAAAAGAAGACAACTTGGAAAATAAAAACTGTCAAATCTGTGGTTTTTGTATATATCTGATCAAGATACCAATGAGGATGGAAGAGAGTGGATGGTGTGCAAGTTGATTGCTTTCAACTTGGCACAGTCAAAAACAATTCCCAAAGACACTACATATGATTCTGTACAGAATCAGTGGCAGAGATTTAAGGTCACCTGCTCCAATTAGTTTTTCAACAATTTCCAGATGACCATCACGAGCGGCAGCATGCAATGAAGTTTTACTGAAGCTTGAACTCCGGAATGATGCATCAGCTCCCTTTGAAAGCAGCCCCTTCAAATCAACAGTACACATGGTTGGTCTACCATAAACCAAGGGTTTTTTTTTCATGCATGCACCAAAGAAACTGTTGAAAATGCTACTACCTTCATTTTTTCGAAGTCCCCAGCACCAGCAGCATTGTAGAGGTCTTGATTCAGTTCGAAACAATTCTCGTGACATACCCCCTGTTCGGGGGAAACGAAATTCACAGTGTTGGAAAACTGGAAAGGATTCAAGATGAGAAGACAGACGGATGTATGCAACAATGTTCTGGGTTAGTCATGGGATTGTTTTGTTACCTCTGAGAGGTTTAAAAATGGCACGAAGACTGTGTTAGACAGAGCTTTCAATCTATTTCACTTGGGTACACTCAACAGCAATATATGCTGATCAACAAGCATGGCTGAGCAGCAAATGAGATAGGCTGTTGTTAAAATTTCACTGCTTAGGGATTTCATCTACCGTTTTGGAACCCACCTCGCCAGGCAGAACAAAAAATCCATACCGATAATGGAAAAAAAAAATCCGCATTGATCCCCCTCCTCTCTGTAGGGAAAAAATTTGAGGTGGTCTTTCTTTACCAAAGAAGTAGTGGTTTCAGAAGGTGGAGCAGCTATGCTCCCTCATATTAGTGTGTTGTTTTTTCGACGCTGCCCTGGGGCCGTATTGATTGATGATGGGACGGGCAATTCCAACCTTGTCAGACCAATGGTACCACAGGCTATATAAGAGACCGGGCTATCACGAATAAAATGGCAAAATATTTCTTGAGACATCAAAAAAACTCTCTCTCTCTTTCTGGCTAAAGTCTCAACCTGTTCTCAAATGCCCCCACTGTTGTGTGATGCAAGTATCTCACCCAGAAAAAGCGCTGCATGATTGAAATGAATCGTCAGATTTCTCTTCTACCCACAACAATAAGGGGCCAAGCATGTTGTAGCAGCCTCCAGAGCGAAGGATCGAGTAAAACTCCATCACCCTGATTGTCGTACAGAACAACAAATAGGTGAATCTTCCTATTTGAGTCCAAAATAAAGTGAAGAAGTGAGTGATGTAGCAAGGAGATTCACACCCGTTTCTTAATTTCAGTTCACCCTTTTGTTCCCCTTTTTCCGAACCGGTTGGCACTTTAAACAGTTGGTTTTTCGAGAAAGGAAAGAAAAAAAAATCTCGAAATTCTGGACACCAAAAACTCAGAAATAGATACATTAAACAGAACTTAGGGAAATTACTGTAAGGAATGACACTCTTCCATGGGAGAGTGTATTTTTCATCACCCAAGTGGAGGTTGGGACACATGGAAGAGCAGAATTTCAACACCTGTCGATCGCACCCAAGCGAAGGTCCTGCAAATCAAAACAGACTCGATGTCATAAATCTAGCACCGAGTTTTTGATGAGCGCCAAATTCAACTGTATCCAACCCACCTAACAGATCACGGCACATAGCTCTTTGCACCGACACGCCCATATCGAGGACGTAAGCATAGGGAGCCGGTTCCACGCAGCGTTCGATCTTGTGAGGAGAACGGTCTGAAATTGCGAAAATTGTGGGAGGTCGAGCCGCCACTGATCCGAGGGTGTGTATGGTCCGCGTGCTTTTTCTCAGCACCTCTGGCAGGCGTGCATGAATTCAAGCAGACCAAGAACAATGGTTGGCCCTCAACGACGGCGCGTAAAGCCCTGGAAGCAGATCTCGAAAGGACTTCCCACCCAAAGTGCACACCCTGTAACCAATCAATTAATCAATTAATTAATGACAGCAAAAAAAGGCCATCACCCCCCATAATGCAAGAGTAATGCAAGTTAAGAACCACAAAAGGAACACCCAAAAGAAAGCTCCCAGGGACATTCGATCCCAGCATGGGTTGTACATGTGGGAAATTGGCTCTTGTTCACAGCATTTTGAGTTTTTTTCACACTGTTCACGATTTCTCATATTTTGTTGCGAACCAGAGTCAATCAATCAATATTACATGCGTATGTCACCCAAAATCGGGGTTGTTCCGTGAAGGAAGTCCGGAACAGAAAGATCCAAAATATGCCTCCAAAATATGCCTACTTCTACAACGCCCTTCCATTATTAAATAGGCAAAGATTAGCTTCCCACTCACTTCCTCCTATGTGTAAACTACCTTCTAATGACACCAATAATCAATTAATCGCCATCCCTTTTCGAAAGACTCTTTCCTATACCTCTTCCACACAAGTCTTTCCTTTTACAACCTTCTAGTATTAAGAAACCTATATTCTCGGCCACATGCGTAGAAGCCCAGGCCCAGGCGAACCAGAGTGTCCGGGCACAGAAAATATCTCATTCCATTTTTTCAACATTTTTTCATTGCCTGTTCTGTTAGGTTGGTCTGTTCACTCCGACATCCACCCCTCAGAGTCTCTGCTCATCTTTAAAAGGAGTCTGTCTGTGTTATAATACTCAGCCGACAAATTTTGTGAAATGCAAATTTCTCCTTGAAAATTAACAGCAACAGATTTCCTTTGAACCCAAAGTATGTATTCGCCGTCAAAGTTTGCAGGGAATGTATCCACACTCCACTATAGCTTTGCTTGGCTTTGCTAGCAAAAAAAAAAGCACTGTTTTGAATTGACCAGCAACACCTTTGTGAAAACCACATCGTGTTTCCTTTTCCTTTCTATTCTCGCAGAGTCGAATGTTAGTATGCAATCTGTGAATTGGCACTTCTTCTATACAGAAGCCATTTCTCTATCTTTTCACTCTTTTGGAAGAGGGATTGGATCCAATGCTGTTGAAAGATTGCCTCTTTTCCTCTTTTCTTTTTCTTGGAAGTGTTGCGACGTTCCCCAAATCAAGGTTGAAAAGTAATTCAGAAGAAAAAAAAACACTCCTCCTTCTCTGTTTGGGTCGGAAAGGGATGCCAACCTGCAGTTCATGTGTTTTCAAATTCGGAGGCTCTTTGAAACTTGTGTCTCTAAGTGGTGAGATATGTAATGCTTTTTTAGGGGCAGGATCTGAAAACAGAAACTGGAGCCACCCCCTTGATAGTGGCAGCAATCTCCTGGACTGCTTTGTGTAGAAAATACTGTAATGGAACTGAGATCTTTTATGTGCATCAGACAGAGATGGACGATATCGTCGCCTCATTCCTCGTGCCATTCCTGAAAAAATGTAATCAGATCGAGCGTATACATGCGATCGACGGGAGGCCATGCCACAGGGAACGTTATGTCACACAAAACAAAATCATCAACTTACAACATCAACATCAACAGTCCGAAAAACCCTCTTCCCTCAATTCTTCCTTCAGCGCCAGGCACAGGTTTCTTTTGGCGACTAATCGATTCAGCTCCACCCCCTCCTCGTCCTCCCACACCTGGTCATCCAACTCCAAAAATAATTGCAACTTTTGTAAGTTGCACATCTCTGCAGACACAATGGAAGCGGTTAAACTTTGACACGATGATCCATGAAGGTCGAAATAACCTGATGCATACAGACACACGATTTTTGCTTAAGCATGGGGACCGGTCGAGAAAGAAGAGACTTACCTTCTTCGCCACCAATGGTGGCAAGTCGCGCTTGTGGTCTGGATCGAGGAGGGGGTGGAATTCGACGCTCAAATCTTAGTGGGCTCAGCCTGTGACTGGCTTTCTCCACAGCCCCACAAATCACGATTTTCTCAGTCTTCGTCGCCGTCATCGTCTGTGGTGGGGGGACCTTTTGGACTTTGGGGATTTTCGTCCCAAGGTCGTCCCTGGCAACCATCACTCCATCAGTAACCTGGGGGATTTCTTTGCAGTTCCCTTCAGCATTCTCGATTTTTGATCTGATCTTTTTGTTTTCGCCTCCCGCCTCCAAACATTTCCTGACAACTTGCACATCCTCCCGAATTTGGAAAAATGGCGCTGCTCCAAAGTCCATGAATTGTTTGCAGACGAAGTTTTGGAAATCCTTTTCCGTCAAAAGTGGGATGTCGACTTCGACTCTAGGGAGCTTGCAGTTGTTGCTTTCCTGGAGGACTTGCAAGTCTTTGCCCTGGCGATCATCGAGGACTTGGATGGAAATAGTCCCACCGGCCAGAAGTGTTTCGGTTCCAGTGTGGCAGAAATTTTCCTTGCCTCTTGTGTTCCAGTATCTGTGGTTTTCCTTTTTGGCCTGTACGCAACATTTTTCATGCTGAGGGTTGTGTTGTGAGAACTCGAAAGTACAAGGCAAACCTGCACCTTGACATTTTCACCTTTTTTGCCTTCTTTTTAGATTTGACGATTACAAGGGCAACTTTGGCGGCGCTGACTAAAGATGATACTGCAGCGGTGAAGTGGTGCTTGGCAGGAGCGATTTCGAGGGTGCAAAGCTTCCCATATTTCTCGAAGATATCTCCTGGTGGCATCGAATCAATGGCGATTTTGAAAGTCGCCAGTTCCACCCCGCACTCGTCGATCTCAAATTCAACGGTGGCGACCGTTTCCTGACGTTTCCCTTGTTCATCTGGAGGCAGTGAGCATACAATGATTCGTCAATCTTCCTCTTTGAACGAAATGAATTTCTTGAAAGAGGGTACAGAGGTCACAAAATCCAAAGCAACAGATCTGTTGAGTGCATTGGGTGCAACTTTAGAGTGCATTTTTCCCAGCATATACATTTTCTTCCCTTGATCTCGTACCCTCAACTTCTCTCTCCTCAACTCGAAAAGATATTTGTTTTGAAGCCACCTCTTCGACATGGTCATCCCCTTCTGAGCGGTGCCGCACTGTGCCACCTTTCGCAACTATTTCTGCGAGCATTGTCTGGCTCGCAAACTCCCAACTTCCCAGCTCAATCTCGTATATTACATCTTCCACCTCGATCAAAACCTTCTTCCGTCTTGTACTCTTGTTTTTATTGTTTTTGGTGCTCGGACCCAAACGATGGTTTTCATCAAGGATCGTCTCCCCCGCCATGAAAACAACTCTCTCCCCTAAAGGCGTTTCGATTACCCCTGAACAAAAACAAATCAAATCCCTGGATGGAAAACAGCGTTGCATAACGCAGCCCTCAGAAAAATGCAACTCAGCATTTCATGAAACACCTATTCTCACCTTGACATTCCTGTAGATCAACACCGAAGCTTCCTTCCTCCTCTTGTCCGTCTATCGCACTGAGAAAGGCCTGAACAGATATCTTGGGAGCCAGGCGCTTTAAAACATTCAAATCGATAAGAGCACCTTCGAATCCCACCGACGCCACTTGCTTTTCCTCACCACCACCCAATCCCCCAGCACTCTTGTCTGACCAAAAGGTGATTTCCTTTACGGAAACTCCTTTCACAGTTTGTGACTCCAGTACTGGCTCGACGTCTTCCTGAACATCTCCTCCTTCTTCCTGTGATTGTTGGCTCTTTCGGAGGGTAGCGAATTGTCTCGAAATGTCATCAACGTCCATAGTCGCCAACCTCCCCTCCAGGACGTCAAGCAGCACTTCATACTCCACTCCCGAATTATTCTCAAATTCCAGTCGTATCCTTCTTTTTATTTCTTCAGTTTCCTGAGATGCCTCCTCAAAAAACACCATTTCCTTGACGATCACAACGATGTCGCGGCCGGACGGCGATCTGAGAGTTTTTTCGCCTTTGTCGACCTCCCTCGTCGTGTTGAGTGTCAAATCTCTTAAGGAAAGGCTCTTCTGCGATTTGGCCCGCACAGCACCATGCTTCGATGCTGTTTCCTCAAGGAGCATGTGAGAAACCAGGGTCTCAAGTTTCCCAAGCTCCAATTCGTAATCATCTTTTCCTGTACTGATCACCACCTTCTTTACTCGATTCATCCCATCCTCGTCCAAGCACTCCTCCACAAGGCAGCGAAGTTTTGTAGGATCGAGGTGCGGGGAAATCTTTTGCACAAGCTTTCCATGCTCCTCGATTCGGAAGAGCACTAATTGCTGCCTGATCGAGCTTTCGAAGGTTCCCAGTTCGTATTGTTTCCCATTGAAGGGAACGGTGGCGACTTGCCGCCGCCGAATTCTACCAATCTTCGTCGCATTGTAACAAATGTCCCAGCCATCTCCACACATCATGCATCTGACTTCTTGCTCAGGATTGGGGACGAACATTCCGTGCTTGGACACAATTGTCGTCAATTGTTTGGGATATTGGTCCATAATCTGAAGCGGAACGTAGCATGTTTTGTCAGCGTGCTTCACAACAGCCATCTCTCGTTCCCCAGAGGGACCAGCCAGAGAAACAGTTGTAATTACCGTTTTGCTATCGACACCCCCTTCATCTTGACCAAGCAGCCCCTTGGAAGATAGGTCGCCATGCTCAGAAAATATCTCAGAGAGGGGATGCTCCGAACGCCCATCGTGTGTTTGCTTGGTATTTTTTGAGACGATCTCGGTCCCCTGAACCACCGACCCGTGGGAGTATTTTGCCACCAGTTGTGCTATTGGCACACTCCCCACCGCGTTTTCAAACATGTCCAAATCGAAGCCATACCTTTGGCCACCATGTTCCGCGATCGCAACGTATTTCCCGCTCTTATCGTTCCCATTTTGTTCCATCACCAGATACTTCAATCTATTGCCAGCCACATCTTCGATATGTCGAACCTCGACAGGTGGAGACCCACAGGGGGCTTGTGGCGATGCGTCCCTCGGAACCTCTCTGTGCTTTTTGATAATCTGGGTTGGGGCTTCGCCACGAATCATATACTCGAAGGTATCCTTATCGACCAAGTAGCTTTGGCCCTGATGCTTGACGACGGCTTTCCTCAGTAGGGTTACACATGTTTCCCCGTTTTCTGGGATCTCCACCAGAGTGTACTTGACCTTCCCGTAAAAGCTCCAAACAACTGGCCGGCCAATCAAGGTAACTTTTGAGATTTGTCCTTGTCCTTCCAAAGCAGCCAAGTGACCATGCTTCGCAAAGAGAACGTCCAATGGCATCTCGGGAGAAAGACGTTTGAGAGAATCGAAGTCCAAACAGTCGTCTTCGCCCTCAATGGCCATTTCCTGGACTTTGCCGTCTCCTGCTATTGCTTCGAGGATACCACCAACGACATCCTCCCCGTTCACATCCTCTATATCTCCGTGACCTCGATCAATGAAGTCGAAGAACACGTTGCCTGCCAAGTGTCCGTGCTCCCCGATGATTTTCGACAGTGGGATGCTTCCATCCAAAGATTCCAGCAGACCGGCGTCGACACAGTAGTCTTCACCGTTGTGCTTGACAGTCGCGATACCGTGCAGAAGACCCCCCTTCTCGATGTGAAATATTGTGGCGTTAATTCTGGCCCCATCTGATCTTGTTATCACTCCTCCCTCGACTTTCCTCCTCGGCCTGAAACGATCCGCCCCTCCTACCGTGAGCTTTCCATCTTGCTCGATCGATTCGTCCATAGGCAGTGGAGACCCCGTGTTGGTGATGTCACTCCTGGCCCCCTCCTGCACACTTGACTCTAATCTTGGTGACATCATGCTGCTGGCAAGAGTTGAAACAATTGCTGCCAGGCATTCTTTCTCCTGTTCAATCTCTTTCATCAACGACAAGCGTTCGGCCTGATCAACGATGGAAGAGCATTTTATGAGATTCGAAAAAAGACGTTTGCTGGATGTGGTGAAAGACGGACTTTCAGAAGGGGAAGGTACCTCCAGTTGCTGCAAGTTCCCAGGTGTTGATGCACGGCTCTCGGCCTCCTCATGCTTCTCCATGACCTTCATGAGAACGCCGAGGTGCTTTTCTAGCTTCTGTTTCTCCTGCTGGAGCGTTTGTCTCTCTTTGTCAATCTCCGCCTCAAGAATTTCCGCTTCCTCTTTGAGTTGCGCCACGCTTACACCATCGCCATCAGCATTCCCCGTGCTCTCCTCATGAACAGGCGGCAACCCTTCCAGAGGATCCTTTGAGGAATTTGCTTGAGTGTTCACCGTGAGCGACAGAGAACATGAGTCGCCGTCGGTGGAAAGCGACACCTTGACGCTTTCGTCGAGATGGTCAGTCGATCCGGTTTCCACCCTTTGGCCGTCATCCAGCTTCGCCTCTGAACAACCATCCTCAACCCCGCTTGGAGCGATCGCAACAGTTACCTTCACAGAATCCCCCTCCTGGTGCATTTCAAGGAGTACACACTCTTGCGACAATTGGGAGGTCTCTGTGGTGCATGGTTTTTGGATATCTGGGGTTTTCTCTCGTTCCGCGTTCCCCAAGCCATCATTTGGCTTTGAATCTTTTGAGACAGATTCTCTTGCTTCTGTCCCCGTTGCAATTGTTTCAATCATCGCTTTTCCCCCTTGCTTGATTTTGCCTCCAGACACTTGCGAATCTTGCAGCAACGTTTCATCTCTAGTTCTTAGAGTCCCAAAATCCCCTTCAGTCTCTCCCAGGTTTGCGCGATCATTTTCGGGATTGACTGGAACAACCTGGGTCCGATCTTCTTCCATCCTCATTTCAGAAGTAGTTTGACTCGTTCCTGGGACCGTCTTTGCTCCTTCGCCCATTTTCAATTCGCTCAGCGCCCTTTCCTGCTCCCCAGTATTGAGTTGCCGTTGAGGAGTCACAACAAGTGAAAGTCTTTCTTCAACATCAAGATGCACTGCTATTTCTCCATCGCTCGATAGTCTCTCAGCGCCCGGAATTGGCGGCGACATATCGCTATGGTCGCATTGGGGTTGCAGTTCAAGGGAAACCCCGTCCATCAGATAAGCCATTTCGAGACGAACGCGTTCAGATCTCTGGGAATCACTGCCAACAGTTTTTGTGACACCAGATACGCTCTCATCACTTTCGCACTGATCCCCGCCACTGGACGCATCGTCAGGACACCCCCCTGGGGAACGTGGCTCGTCTTCCCTAGCTTGCATTGAACTGGATGCATCTTTTCCAGAGTTGCTTCTGACGGCTTGATCTCGCTCATTTCCATCCCCTATCGATGAAATAGCTGGCGGGCAATTGTGTGTCGACGGTGGTGTGTCAGGAGCGCACAGAAGAGGCGGGGAAGCCAGGGAGTTTGTCTCTTGAGATCGCTGTGTGCTACTGCCCTAATAGCAAAATGAACGTCCCATTGAGCACAGATTGCAAAACAAATGTACGATTCGCTCGACCAAAGCACTTGTTGCACCTTTGTCAATTCTCCCAGCTTTCTGCAGTCCAGGAGCTTTTTCTCAGCCACACAAAGCTGAACTCCGTAATAATGCAGGTTTTTCTGATTCCAGTGGCAGTTAGGCCCTCGGTCGAAACACGCGGAACGGACGTGCGCCAGGGACACGCGTCTCCACCAGTTGTGGTACAAGAATTGGATAGGATTCATTGGACGTACGAGGTCCTTGGTATCGCTCAAATAGATTTTGGTCTCCTTGCAGCTTCCGGACCCGGAGATGAAGAACGAGCGCAAACAGGGGTATTTATAAGGGGTAGGTTTGACTGAGTAGTTTCTGTCGAGCGATATCACGTGCCCTGAACAGGCTTAGAGTTTCTGGAACGATATCACGTTGCCTTTTGGAGTGAGAAGGAGAAACACCCAAAAAATTGTGACACCACTGTGCACACACATATATTACAAAAAACCCCACCACCACTACCAATAATAAAGAGCCTCATTTTTCATGGCACACATCCAGAGCATACATGCATTCTTCATTTTACAAAGCCGATCCACAACAGCCACCTGAGTGTAGTTCAAAACTGCACATACAACATCCCCCCCCTTACTCCTGCAGCCTTTGAAGACCTAACAATCAAAAAGCTCTGCTTTGTTCTGTCTGGACTGGTAACGTGGATCATCAACACCACTATGTCCAGAAAAAAAAAGCTACAGCTCCAACAGGAACCAAAAAAACCCAAAGACAAAAACCCAAATTTTTCGTTGAGAGGGGGAAGAAACCGAACGACAAGCCACTCCAGGTGTCAATACATTCTGATCTTCATTTCACTAACATTCATCCAGAGTGAGACACGCCAGATCGTCGATTTTATTCTCTCAACCCCCCCCCCAAAAAAGAATTTTTCGGAACCGATTGTCGGGGCACACAACATGTGAAATTGGCAAGGGAATTCAATTGCAAGATGAATACAAATAATAATTCTTGGCATGTGAAACAGCCACACACTGGTAAAATAATCGCCACTGTACAGTGAACTGTGAATTTTCACTTTCTGGAACCACCACTCTCCCACAAGCTTTCTTCCTTTGAATGTATTAACATCGAGTCTTAAATCCCCATCTGGGGCTCACTGGTTTCTGAACAATAAAGTGAGGTCCCTGTATCCTATCCTTCCACAGTGTGGAAATTAAAAAATGAAATTACTAGCTATTGTTACCGTACTTGGAGGCAGCTCCACAGGAGAGATAGTCCCTCCAGGTGGAGTTGCCGTACCCGTCTGCAGTAATTTGAGAAACAATCAGTTATCAAAAATTCGACATTTAAGGCTTTGTTTTGGTTTGGATCCAATTTCAACAGCACTCAAAAATTATTTCCAACGACCGGAAAAAGCTGATACTGGTGTACACACCAGGCTTGTATTTGCCCGCAAACTATTCTCCACAATCCTTCGGTCCAAACGACACAATGCCCACCAGCGTGTCGAATTGCGGGCTCCCACTTGCATCAAGCAGTACTAAAGGGCTTCCCGAATCACCTTTTGAATCAGGTTTTAGACATTCTCAAACTTGCATTCTTCTTTTCTTTGGGAAAAATACACACAAAAGATAGGATGATCGAAAATTACCACGTCAGAATCCAAAGAATTGGTTATGGGCATGAGAAAGGTGCAGTTTTGGGTTGTAAAAGAAACAAAAAACAAACAAGCACTGTTTTTTCCGGCAGTTTGTGAACTCCTAAAAAAGTTGGTGGGAAAAAAGGGGGAAAAACAAACAAAAATACCCGACCCTTACCATGACATACTCCTTGATTCAGGGCATGAGCGCACATCATGTCATGCATTCTGACAGTTGATAGCACTAACCAGCTCCAAATCCCTGGCAACCTGCAAAGTGGCACTCAATGACGGACTGGCAGAGGTTCTTCCCCACCCAATTGCAGCCAGCAACTGGGCTGGTCCCATGGAATGGCACCATACTCAGTGGTTTTCCAGTGGATTCATTTTCCAGCTCAACCAGGGAGATGTCATAACCATCGTCGGTATTTCAGGTCCACCCTCTCATGCGGAATCACGCGTACGGCACGAATTGTCTGCACGTTCAATTTCAATTCCCTCTCATCGAGGTCCAGTATCTCATAAAACTGAACATTGACATTTTTTGATATCCTGTCGGCAATTACCTGAGCTTCATCATTGATCCCCAGTCCACCAATGTATGTTATTGGGATGCCCAGTGACCTGGTCCCTGAGACACAACTTACAGCCGTTAAAAAACCCATTTCTTATCGATCAGCACTCCACCGCATCCGTGTTCCCGGCTTCCAAGCCTTCTCAAAGAACAAGCATAAGGATATCTCCCCGAACTGGCGCCTTCTCCTCCTTCCTACGACAACAAAAAGACACATATGTCTGTTTGTCTATCTGACTGGTTGGCAATGCTTGGGAAAAAATGAACACATTTCAAATTCCATCAAGTGCAATGGACAGTCGTACCGCGATAAACGAAGAGGCCCTTTCGCTTTGCAGAAGCTTTCTCGCTGCAAGGTGGTCTGCGTGTTGAGCTGTGGAAAGTTCCTTCTTGTCCACCGCCTTCATGTCAAAAAAAGGAGATCGTCACGCTCCGCTGCGGTAACGTGCCCCGCACCCGTCCAAAATTCACATGGATCAAAAATCGTACCTGCTGAACCAGGCTCCCGCCGCCATTCGTGTTGTCTGCATGGAGAACATGGCAGTCGGTATTCTCCGCTTATTGTATTTGGCCGAAAATGGACGGGTTAAGAAGGGGTTCGTAAAAATGGATCGACAAACGCTTTTCGCTTAAAAGATACCTTGATGCGCAGTGCTGTCGCCCCAGAAAAGCACAATGTGTTTACGAAAGCGAGCAGCATCCGCCTTTCTGAGTGGAATATTTTTTGAAGGTGCAACAAAGCAGCGCAAGAGGAAAAGAAAACAGTGAACAGGGTGAGATTGGGGGACGCAATAGAAGATGTCTCCTCGGATATGGACTACAGGGGTGTGCAGCTCAGGTGGGAAGTCCTTTCGATCTACTGCTGTGGTTTTCAGTAGCCACCAAGAAAATAGGCCCAACCATCCTTCTCGACACGTTTGAATTAAGACCCTTCCAGCTGCCTGCGGAGGGACGCACCCTACTGAACGTGCACGCGAACCACACACTTGCACACCCCGATCTGGACGGAGTATCAGATCATTGGCGGCTCCAACTCCGGGTGGAACCGGCTTCCTATGCTTACGTCCCTGATATGGGCGCTTTTGTGCGCGTCGACGCAAAGACTTGCGTGCCATGATCTGTTAGGTGGGTCGGATGGCGTTGAATTTGGCGTCTTTCTCACTCACCTCGAAAAACTCGTACTGGAGCTATGACGTCCAGTATACTTTCATTTGCAGGACAGCCGCGTGGCGGCGATCAAAAGGTGTGGAAATTTTGTTTCGAAACAAAATTCAGCTCAGAATTCTGAATGTATCCATGTCTAAGTTTGGTGTCTCGATGCTCTACTGGTTACTGTTTCGTCTTGAGAGGAAAGATTCTGCTGTTCTGTATGAGAATCAGGTTGACGTTTCTTCAGTTGCTCCTTCGCTCCGAAAGCTGTTACAAGATGCACGGCCGCTCATTGTTGTGGGTAGAAGATCTTCTGGAGGAGTCAAACGTTTCATTTGAGTCATACTGTTTTCTGGGAGGGGTCCCACTGTGTGGGGCATTTAATGACCCAGTTAGTTGACTCAGTTAGAGAGAGAGTGGAGAAGTACCTTATTTGTGATGTGTTCAGAAACCTTTGCCTTGTTTTTCACCATGGTAGTGTTTTCTGCAAACAATGGTGTAAGGACTCCACATTGGCATCTGCAGGGGGGGCAAGACGCTCCTGTAGGTCGGTTTCCTTATGCTTGCTCATTGAGAGAGGCAGGCCATAGCCTTCATCGTTGTGGAGGCACCTTAATTGCCCCCGAGTGGGTGTTGACAGCAGCCCACTGTGTCACTGGAGGAGACTCCCTAGGGCCCACATTCCTTGTGTATGTGGGTGCACTTGAAATAGTTGACCCATCTGCAGAGGTACTCCAACTTTGTGCATTTTCACATAGAAATATGGGCAGAACAGGGCTTTCTTTCCTTGAAAAGTGAGTTAACACCATTGACAAGCTCTGGTGTTTTTACTGAATACGGGAAGCAGCAGGACACCCGAGAACTTGAATGGATTTGTAGGTCATATGGGCTTTGGAGGCTATAATTCATGAGAGCTACACAGGAACCATTTGATATTGCCCTTGTGCGCCTCAAAGAGCCCTCCACCAAACAGCCAGTAATGATACCCCGAAGTGAGCACACCATTGGAGTGGGTCAGTATCTAGTCACCGCAGGGTGGGGTAAGACAAGCAAGCGTGGACCAATGCCCCCAGTTCTTCAATTTGCAGACCAAGTGGAGTACGTCAGCAACACAAATTGCGAGCTGGGGTGGTCTAATCTCAAAGACAACATGGTTTGTGCACACGCTGCCAAACAAGGGGCATGTGAGGGTAAGCAGTTGGAGCTGGAAAATACCCCACAACAATCATGGATCAGCCATTTTAGAGGCATGTGTTGTAGAATTTCTGCTTCAACAAATTTTGCTCGTGAGTTTGATAGATTGTTTTGAATTGATCCAGGCGATTCTGGAGGTCCTTTGCTGATATGTGACACCGAAAGGGGGGACAGCATCATTGATGGGAATCCAGACTTTGATCTGTTGGCTGGCATTGTATCTTTTGGGCCGACCTCTTGCGATTCAAAAAAAGCCGATGTGTACACCAGAGTCAGCAGTTTCCGGAAATGGATAGATGAAAAAATGGGGGTGTCTCCATCTTCAACCACCACTTCCTCGGTGAGCACTGCCATCAATCTTTGTGAATTGATACCTTGCCCCCCAAAAAGGGAAGCGATTGGAATTTGCTCTGTATCCCTTACAATGACATGAGGGAATGTTATGAGACAAATTTTCTCGTTTTTTTCCCTAGCTACAATAATGTATTGGCACACCTCATGTTTGCAAACCCCTGCATTTGTCGATTTTTACTTGCCATGTAATTTTTCCCTTCCGAACAGGGTATGTGTGGCAAGGATTGTGAGAAACTGAACAATGAACTCTTCAAGGCCACCACCTCGGGGGACTCTGACAAAGTGAAGGTAATTTCCATACCATATTCCTTACCATATTTCTTTCATGAGATACCTTCCTCAACAATCACTTCTGCGTTCAAGAATGGGAAGAATATGGTTTACCAACCAGCCAGATGTGCTTGTTGATTTTCAGGAGCTTATTTCAAAAGGGGCCGATGTGACAGCCACACATTTAAAAACGAATGTTTCTCCATTGCATTTTCCTGCTTTTTCAGGCTACTTGGAAGTTGCTGAAATTCTGATTGAAGCAGGTGATTGGCTGGGATTGGAGAGTCTTTGGGAAATAATTGAACCTCAATTCTTCTCTGCCCCCCTCTCCCTCCTTGGTATCTTGACTGGATGGGGTACCCCAAATTGATTCAACCGGTTGAATCAATTTGCTAATCAATTGTTTGATTGAAGCATCGTTGACCACAGATACCATGTTCTATTTTTTCGAGTGGGGTCTTTTTCCCGTTCACATTTTATTTTTATTTGCCCGTTATATAATGGTTTAAGAAGATCATTTTCGGATTTGTTTGTTTTTCGAAATATCAAAGGGTTTTTTATTCAACAAAACATTTATCGGGTGGCTTTTTATTTACGAAAGGCAATTCAGATTAGACAATTGATTCTATGGGAATAGATTGGATCATTATATATTCGTTGTAATAGGAGAGCGGCATCTCCTACACAATGTAAATGTTGTTTGTTTGTTTTTCCCGTTCACGTATTCTCTTTCTTTTCCATCTTTTATTTTATGATTTGATGAAAATCATTTACCTACCAATTTCAACGATTCCTGCACAGGAACCAACGTCAACGCTCAAAATGATTGGGGAGGAACTCCATTGTTTTGGGCTGCACAAAATGGTCACTTGGATGTTGCCAAGCTCTTAGTCAAAGCAGGTAAATTGTGCTGGGGAAGCTTCACACTTGAAACAGTATATTCTAATTTACACCTGATTGTTGCTTTTAGCTTTTTTTGCTCGTTCCTCTTCGAGGTTCAAAAAATTCAAAATTCCTTTTGAAGGGAAAAAATTGAACTGCCATCAGAAAAGACCACAGCTTTTCATTTCATAGAGCGTGAAATTCAATGCAATTTTAATCTGTTGTATCGAGCGAATCCACTGAATGCATCAGATCTGAGAAAAATAAATAAGAAATTGAATGCATTATGTGTCTTTAAGCATTATGATGCTTCTCTTGCCGAAGTGAATTGGAATGCAATGGTAATAAAAAATAGTTTGGGTTTCCATTGTTTCTTGTAATTTTTTTAAAGAATGCTCTGTATTTGGAATGAATTATTTTTGGCAGCCACCAACATATATCAGCTTTTCGAATAGCTTATTTACAGTTCCAAAACGTTTTGGTGCACTTGCAATGGATTTTTGAACAGTGTCACCGAGCTTTCGATCAAAACACGGGACATTCAACAGGTGCCATAACCATAATCATAATTACAACCCACAGCAAAAGAGAGCCATCACCCTCTATGATGCTGGAACAAAGACAAAAAGGAAAGAAAAGAAAGAGAAAAACAAAAAAAAACATAAACAAAACAAAAACCTTAGGATTGTAAACCTGCTGAACGTATTGAAGCCATTTTGCTGATAACTAAAGCTAATTTGCCCGATGGCACCCTACTAAAAAGATCTTTGGGATTAGCCCAGCGAAAAACATCTGAATGCAAAGAACGAAAGGAAGAATAAAAGGGACATTCAAAAAGAAAATGCCGTTCATCTTCCACCGCGGACCGACACAACCGACAAATCCTGTTTTCCCTTGGTACACCATTATATCGTCCCACTTCCACTTCCAAGAAATGAATACCACAACGAAAACGAGTAAAGAAAACCCGAAGAGAAGTTGGTTTTAAAGTTGTCAAATACCGTTCAAATCTGAGGGAAAACTTAATATGCCGATACCAAGATATAACTCGAGATGCAGATGAACCGAAAACATGTTCAGCATGCATAGCTTTATAACGACGCTGAAATTCCGAAATGTCCACCAAAGTCGTAGAAGAAAATATCTTCTCCGGCCAAAACCGTCTGAAAAAACCCAAAATACGCCCAAACCAAGAAGATCGAGATGCGTGATATTGATCAAAACCCCAACAAAACAATCTTCCATGCAATCGATCAACTGATAACCCAACCAACTTGTTCCAATATCGGCACAATTGCGACCAAAGTGCTAATTCTAATGGATAACACCCTAATTCCCCGTACAGAACCTCCTTTGGCGTATATCGAGGCAAACGGAGGATACTTCTCATAAACTGGAGATGAATTGCTTCCAACAAACGCCACTGAGAAACTGTTAGGAATGGACCCCAAATAGGAAACCCATATCCTATACTGCCCAAAACATACACCTTAAAAAGATTGTATGCTACTTTTGGATCCTCAATTTTCAGAGCAAAAAGACGCGACAAAACAAACCCCATTGCTTTCCGACACTGTGCTAAAACATAATCAATATGCGGCAAAAAAGGATGATGAGAACTTGATGATAACCGAATTCCTAAATATGTATGGTCCTCTGAAATTGGTATAGAATGCTCATGAAAATGAAAAGAAGAAGACATAAGCTGCTGAAAAAAAACCATCAGAATCGTTTTGGAAAAGTTTAAACCAATTCCCGAATATTGTTCCCATTCAATCAAAACCTGCAACACTTCCTTTACCCCAGACCAACAATGTCCTGGTATCCCCGTATCATCTGCAAACATCATACATGGAATGGTCTCCCCACCCAAGGAAGGAGCAGCAATCCTCGAGTTCAATAAATCTTGGAGTGGCTCCTGATACAGACTATATAAAGAAGGACTTGCTGGACAACCTTGTAAAACCCCGGCCCGAAGAGGTATCGGTACCGAAGTCCCTACAGGTGCCTTTCTGCGATGAATCCCTCCAGATGTGGTGGTGAATTTTAGGGGGGGTTGTGTGATAATTCAGGGGCAACTGTGGATTTGGCAACTGCTGATGGAATTACCCCTTTGATGGCGGCAGCGCTCTTTGCCGAAGTGCCGTTGGCAGAGTTTCTCCTGGAATCAGGTGCCCTTGTGACAAGTATACTTTTCCCACAAAACTTGAAAGTTGATGCAGATTTCACAACGTCAGCAGTCTTCTGGATTATTTTGTGTAAGGAATCTTTGATGGAGCTAAGAGGCAGGTGTGGCTTCCATCTACAGGTGCCAACGTCAATGCTCATGATGGTGCAGGGAAAACACCGTTACATTCTGCTGCCTATGCTGGAAACCCAGAGTTTGTTCAATTGCTTTTGGACAATGGAGCTGAAAGAGATGCCCAAGACAATTTTGGGCAGACCCCAATGTTTACAGCTGCAGAATTTGGGAGTTGGGAAGCCGTTGAAGCTTTGAAAAAGGCCGGTGCTGATATCAGTATAAAGGACAAGGCTGGTGACAGGATCAAAGATGTAGTCTGTGCATGCTTGGAGGTACCTACTGCCACCTTCATGGAGAGCTGTAGGAAAGGGACGTGTGGAGTAAAAGAGAAAAAGCGGATCGAAGAAAGTGTGAAAGGTTGATGTTGCAAATGCCATTCAGCAGCTGCTGGGATCTTCATACAATGAATGCATAATGACAGTTGTGGTGCTAATTTTTTGGGTTGCTGTTTGATATTTCAGGGGCAACTATTAACGCAAAAGACGAAAAAGGATTCACCCCTTTGATGATCGCCGTGCAAGCGAACGTAACGCTGCTGATAGCAGACCTCATCATTTCCACAGGTGCCTTTGGGGAAATATTCTGCAACTGCTGGGAAGCCAATGCCAACTTGACGGCATCGACAGTCTTCTGGAATGTTTTGTGCAAGGATGCTTCGATAGAACTGAGATAAGTGGTATTGTGATTCGATCTACAGGTGCCAACGTAAATGCTCGCGATAACAGTGAGCAGACTCCATTGCATTGGGCTGCCTACGCGGGAAACCCGGAGTTGATCCAATTGCTTTTGGAGAATGGAGCTGAAATAGATGCCCAAGACAGTTTTGGGGAAACCCCAGTGTTCACTGCAGCCTATTATGGGAGTGGGGAAGCCATTGAAGTTTTAAAAAAGGCTGGTGCTGATTTGAGTACCAAGGACAAGGATGGCGCTACAATCAAAGACGTGATTTGTGGATGCTTGGAGATCGTTTCTTCTAGTATCTTCCCTTGCAGAAATGGGACATGTGGAACGGGAGAGAAAAGAAGCCTCACGCAAATTTTGAAAGATTGATGTTTTTATTTTGGTGAGTTGTGTGGCAGTAGTGGTGCTTTTTTTTTTGTGGTGTGTAATAGATGTTGCTTCCAGAGACTAGGCGACTGTTTTTTTGTTTTTTTTTCCCCAGGAGGAAAATTCAAGTTTTGAAACGCAGGTGAAGAGTTGTTTTTTTAATATTCCACAAATCTGGTAGAGAAATCGCTTTACCGATTGGAAAATGAGCAATGATCACCATCAGTGGGTGCTGATGCTTGATGTTCGATGTTCGGTGCAACCAAGGGGGGGGAGCTCTGGTAGAACAAATTAGTGGGTCTTTCGACGGATCGCTTACATGCTGAATTAAATCAAATGGGGTACATACATACATATCATATCACACATCTCGTTCTCCTTTGTGTGCGCATTTGGGTGGGTTTTTTTTCAAGGTTTTGGCAAGAAAAAGGTGTTCCTTGTACAACTATGGTGAAGATTTCGGAATTTCAACGTCTATGGTTTCTTGGTATGTTAAGTGTGAGCGGTGTGATTGTCGAAATATTTTGTCGCTTCCATGTAATGTCGATTTGGGTTGACCATCCTTGACAACATCTATGATGCATCAGCTCCCTTTGAAAGCAGCCCCTTCAAATCAACAACACACCTGGTTGGTCTACCACAAACCAAGGGGTTTTTTTTCATGCATGCACAAAAGAAACTGTTATAAATGCTACAACCTTCACTTTTTCGAAGTCCCCAGCACCAGCAGCATTGTAGAGGTCTTGATTCAGTTCGAAACAATTCTCGTGACATACCCCCTGTTTGGGGGAAACGAAATTCACAGTGTTGAGAAACTGGAAAGGAATCAAGATGAGAAGACAGACGGATGTATGCAACAATGTTCTGGGTTAGTCATGGGATTGTTTTGTTACCAATAAGAGGTTTAAAAATGGCACGAAGGATGTGTTAGACAGAGTCTTCAATTTATTTCACTCGGGTACACTCAACAGCAATATATGCCGATCAACAAGCATGGCTGAGCAGCAAATGATATAGGCTGTTGTTAAAATTTCCCTGCTTAGGGATTTCATCCACCCGATTGGAGCCCACCTCACCAGGCAGAAAAGAGAATCCATACCGATAATGAAAAAAAAATCCGCATTGATCCCCCTATTCTCTTGAAGGGACAAAAATTGAGGTGGCCTTTCTTACCCAAGAAGCAGTGCTCTCAGAAGGTGGAGCAGCTATGCTCTCCGGATAACTGGTGGTTTCAGGAGTTGGTCCAGCTGTGCTCTCCGGAGAAGTGATGGGTTCAGGGGGTGAAATGGGGGCGCTCGCTGAGGGTGTGGTGGTTTCAGATGGAGAATTCCCAGATGGAGACATCAAAAAAGGCAGTTCTCTACTCTCCCTCTCTTTCTGGCTAAAGTCTCAACCTGTCCTTATTTGCCCCACAGTTGTGTGATGTAAGTATCCCTCCCAGAAGAAGTGCTGCATGATTGAAAAGAAACGTCTTATTTCTCTTCAACCCACAACAATAAGGGGCCGTGCATGTTGTAGCAGCCTCGAGCGAAGGATCGCGATGAAGCAAGGATTCACACCTGGTTTTTTTAATTTCAGTTCACCTTTTTTGTTCCCCTTTCTCCGAACCGGTTGGCACTTTAATAAACGGTTGGTTTTTCGAGAAAGGAAAGAAAAAAAAATTCCTTCTCAAACTTTTGCACATCGAGAACTCAGAAATAGATACATTAAACAGAACTTAGGGAAATATCTGTAAGGAATGACTCCATGGAAGAGTGTATTTTTCATCACCCAAGTGGAGGTCAGGACACATGGAAGAACAGAATTTCCACCCCGCCAAGCGAAGGTCCTGCAAATCGAAGCAGACTCGATGTCATAAATCCAGCACCGAGTTTTTGATGAGCGCCAAATTCAACTGCATCCGACCCACCTAACAGATCACGGCACAGAGCTCTGTGTACCGACACGCCCATATCGAGGACGTAAGCATAGGGAGCAGGTTCGGCAACGCGTTCGACCTTGTGAGGAGAACGGTCTAAAATTGCGAAAATTGTGGGAGGTCGAGCCGCCACTGATCTGAGGGTGTGCAATGTGCTTTTCGCGGGAACTTCCAGAAACTCACAGCAAGATCAGCATGCTTTTTCCCAGCACCTCTGGCAGGCGCGCATGAATTCAACCAGACCAAGAACATGTGATGAACGGCGCGTCAAAGAAACTTTGAAAGGTTGATGCTAGATATATGTGGGATTTTGTTGCATTTTTGTTTTGAGGGATGCGGAGCTTCGGTGCTGCTTTGTTTATCGTATATCATGCTCTTTGCTGTTCGTGTGGGGGGGATTGGGTTCAGAGGCTTGCGAAAACCCCAAGTCTGATGTAGGCTTTCCAGCATTCCACAAATCTTGAACAGAAATGGAGAGTTTGAAAAACGAAATTATGTGCAGGAAGAATGAACCCCCCCTAATAGAAACAGGTAGGTGAGAAAGTGATTGCCAGCAAGCTTGCCCCTAAGTGGATGAAATGAGGAATCCTCTGTGCTAGCCACAAATTACCCCTCTTTTGTGTTGAGCTTAACCGTGGTGGGAACCAGAAAACAGAATACCACTGTCAGAAAAAAAATGAAACACGAACAAGACACGTTGATCGGAAGGTTTTCGGATATGGAACGCATCGCGTCGCGTAGCGTCGCGGTCGCATTACTTAATATATGGCGCTTTGTCCCTTCTTATCGGATGGGGTGTCCTTTCGAGATTTCCACGATGTTCCACGGAAAAGAATAACAAAATCAAAAAGAATAGCCAAGACATCCCCGTTGATGGAACCTCAAAGAGGGAAACCATCGTCCTCGGCTGTTTGAATTCGGATTCCTCCAGGTGCAGGTTCTGACAGAAGAACCACGCGAAGCGCACCCCGAACGGGACGGGGCATTAGTGGCGGCTCGACCTCCCACAATTTTCGCGATCTGAGCGTTTTCCTCACAAGATCGAACGCTGCGTGGAACGTCTTCGATATGCTTACGTCCTTGATATGGGCGCTCTTGTGCGTGTCCACGCAAAGAGTTGCGTGCCGTGATCCGTTAGAGCATCCCCACCGCGGAACTCATCCTCATCTCAACTCGCCCACGTGCGAGCGAATCGCGACTATCGTTACGAATTCGTAGCGAAGTTACGTGATTTTCGAGCTGAGAAAGTGAGGCCGACCTCATTTCGGTAACTCGAAATTAGGCCGGCCTCATTTCCTCAGCTCGAAATCACGTAAATTCGTAACGATAGTCGCGATTCGCTCGCACGTGCGCGAGTTGAGATGAGGATGAGTTCCGCGGTGGGGATGCTCTTAGGTGGGTCGGATGCAGTTGAATTTGAGGTTTCCTCACCCACCCTGAAAACTCGAACTGGATCAA
Organism: Bryopsis sp. KO-2023; assembly: GCA_030272585.1. NCBI lineage: Eukaryota > Viridiplantae > Chlorophyta > Ulvophyceae > Bryopsidales > Bryopsidaceae > Bryopsis > Bryopsis sp. KO-2023. Next base: position 1,722,882 of record BSYQ01000004.1, on the reverse strand, counting down.
TGACGTTAAATCTGTTTTGATTTGCAGGACTCTCGGCTGGCGGCGATCGACAGGTGTGGAAAACATCTCAGTACTCCATTTGGTTCTTGAAGACTATTGTTAAAAAAGATTCATCTATTTGTTGTTCTGTATGAGAATCAGGTTGACGATTCTTCAGTTGCTCCTTCACTTCGGAAGCTGCTACAGGACGTGCGGCCGCTCATTGCTGTGGGTACAAGCAAAATGAGACGCTTAATAAGAATCATGCAGTGCTTAGGGGGGGGGGGGGATTCCATGTGGGGCATTTGAGGATAGATTGAAATTTTAGACACACACACACACAGAGAGAGAGAGAGAGAGAGAGAGAGAGCCTTATTTGTGGTGCCTTAGGAACGATGACCTGGGTAATCTTCATCAGAAAAAAATAATGTATGACTCCACATTGGCATGTGCAGGGGGGTGAAGATGCTCCTAGAGGGCGGTTTCCTTATGCTTGCTCATTGAGAAAGGCAGGCCCCAGACTTCATCGTTGTGGAGGCACCTTGATTGCCCCCGAGTGGGTGTTGACTGCAGCCCACTGTGTCACTGGAGAAGACTCCCTAGGGACCACATTTCTTGTGTATGTGGGTGCCCTCGAAATAGATGATGAGTCTGCAGAGGTATTCCATACTTGTGTGAACAAAATCTGGGGAGGACAGGGCTGTTGTGTTTTTTCCTTCTTTATATGATACATACCATTGACAAGTTCTGGTGGGGTTGGAATTCACACAGCAAGCAGAAAGAGGCTGTGGTGCAACTGAGGACATGAATACGTTTGTAGATAATATGGGCTGTGGAGGTTATTATTCATGAGAGCTACACCACCACTGGAGATGGATTTGATATTGCCCTTGTTCGACTCAAAGAGCCCTCCGCCAAACAGCCAGTGATGATACCCCAAAGTGAGCACACCATTGGAGTTGATACGAATGTGGACTCTGGAACGAGTACACATTCACCCAAGTCGATCCAGTCGGACTGGATCAGCCTGGTCCGGTAATCAGTGCCTGGTTCGGTACCAGAGCCGGTCCAGCAGTACAGTCCGACTGACCCAAGTGAGAGGTGGACACGGTGGCAGTTACCGTGTCCACACAATCCAACCAACGGTCCTGAGAAGGATTTGGTCTGGATCTGTCGGTCCAGTGGACGCTGGGTCCGACAGCTCTCAACCGTTCCTTTTGCCAGGTTGTCGGTCCGGCCCCATATTTATTGGATCCGGACCGAGGTAACAATGTTCTAGAGTAAGCTTGTAAGCAAAGACTCTTATCCGTGTTTCCGTGGTTCTAGACGTAACGTCTACCACTACTCGATACTTTCCCGTGTTTTTATCAACTGGTTTCGGAGCGAGTTCCCGGACTCGCGAACCGCATCACCAAGGAGATCTATATGTACCCTTCGACACCTTCGAACCTGACCGACGCATCCACTGGCTCGGAGTTCCAAGTGCCAGTGTCCGCAGCACCTACCGTTCCCGCTCCAGCTACCGTCGCGCATTGGAACGCGTTTCAGGTGGACTACCCAACAAGTTATCGTGGCACACCTCTGACTTTTGTTTCCGGACCCAGCTTGGCCGACATACCTGTACCGCGTGGACCGCGAGACGAAGATTTGGAGAGCGTGGGATCCTGTGACTCCGTGTTCACGGAGGAACAGAGGAACGACCCCGATTTCCAGGCCTTGTATCTGGAGGTACTCGAGGGTCAACGAGCCAGAGCTGCAGCCAGAGAGACCGCTAGGCGCCAGGCATGGACCTTATCCCGTACGAGGAAGCCCCAGCCTATCCCGACCATGTGGACGAGGGAGACGAGATGAGTTTGGGGACCGAAGACGACCCTCCACCACCGGCCCAAGGACCAATGTTCGTGCAGCAGAACTACCAGCACGTACAGCAGGTTCATGTCGAGAACAACCAAGCCGACGTACGTATGAACCAGCTGGAGGTGGACGCGGGTCAATGGGCGGACCGGACCGTGGCCAACCTACAGGCGGCCCTCGAAGAGGTCCGGGGCCAGCTGCAACAGCAACAGGAGCACGCAGCCGCTTTGCTGGACCAGCAAGCCGAAGATCTCGACTACCGTCTCGAGGCCCAGAGGAGAGAAGCCGAAGAACGGCAGGCGGCCCTTGTAGATCAACAGGTCGCGGGTCTCGCCGAGAGATTGGAGGCACAACGCCAAGAGTATGGACAGCTCACCGCGGAGCTGGAGCGCCGTCTCCAACTGAGCCAGGACCGTTTGGCCGCCAAGGCAGAGGACGATGTCAAGAACCTTGGGGCCAGGACCGAGTATCTCACACATCAGCTCAACGACAACAAGGTCGCAGTAGCTACACTCGACGTGGTTACCAAGGAGTTGGAGAAGGACAAGGACCGACTTTGGCGCGAGACAGAAGCCAAACCCAACGTGGAAGAGCTCGTCAAGTTATGGTCCAAGCAGGTGCCCACAGGACCGCAACACGTTCCCGTGTACGTTGGAACGCAGACGGTCCAGGCACCAACGGCTCCACCTTTGGTACCCGTGGTCACGACAGGGCTGACCGGTGGACCGGCCGCGCCACCAACAGTAGCCACTTCGTCAGGGCAAACTCAAGCACCGCTGGTATCACCTATGGACGTCAACGCCGCACCTTTACCTGTGCTCCTACCTCCCAGAGGAACCGCCGACCCAGGACCCAGGTTGAACCGCAGGCCAGGTCCCGTTATTCGAGACCAAACTACCGACCAAGGCAGACCATGGCCCGCAGCACAAGTGCCACCAGGAGCCATGCAGCAGACGAGTGGTCGGGGAGGGTTCAACTCCGGATCGGACCCATTCGCTGGGATGGGATCATACGCATCAGTGGGCCAACAAGACCCAACTGGACAGATGAACCGGCGACAAGGAACGCACCCAGCAGGCGGCGGTGGAGGCGGTGGAGGCGATGACGATGATGATGGACCAGACGGATCGAGGCGACCAGGAGGGCCAGGAGGACCCAATGGACCAGGAGGACCAGGAGGGCCAGGAGGACCGGGTGGACCAGGTGGACCAGGACCAGGTGGACCAGGCGGACCAGGAGGTCCGGGAGGACCACCAGGACCAGGCGCACCAAACCCACCGGATGGACGCAACCCCCTGCGCCACTTGAAGTTGCAGATGCCTAAACCCTACACAGGTGACCACGATGTGTCCGTCACCGAGTGGGTTATGCAAATGGGCAGGTGGTTGCGGGCCCAAGATGTCCCTGAGGTCCAGTGGATCCGAGTGCTGTCGGCCCACGTTGGAGGAGCGGCCTCGCGTTGGATGAACTTGCAGGAGCTTCGCATGGCTGAGGGGAGACGCCAACCCTTCGCTGATTGGCAAGAGTGGGCAACGGAGGCACGACGCCAATTTGAGCCTACGACTTCGACGGAACGGGCCCGGACCGAGCTACGTGGCCTCAAGCAGGGAGGGACCGTGCGTGACTACGTGCGCCGGTTCCAGCACATTTGTTTTCGCATCCCGGACATGACGGAGGCGGAGATGTTTTCGACGTTCGTCGCTGGGTTACGAGACCCTCTTCGCACTACTATCGCTGGATTCGTGCGAGGGGATGTGCAGGAAGCGATTGAAATGGCTGAACGACTCGACGGTGTCCGGACCCTACATCCACATTCCGGTGCCAGGGGCCAAGGAGGCAGACCAAGATGGAACCGACGAAGCCGAGTCAACAGCATTGGCGATGGACCGCGTGAGGACCGACTTGGAGCCATTGGAGACCGAGGCCGTGGCCGTGGCCGTGGCCGAGGAGGCGGAGGCCGAGGCAGAGGCCGTGGCACTGGAGGCCGACAAGGCGGAAGAGGGAATCCAGGAGGCGGCGGCAGGGGACAAATGTCGTGTTATCTTTGTGGAGGCAACCATGGAGTGCGATATTGTCCAAAACTGTCCGACGCCAAAAGATCAGTAAATTGAAGGTCCGAGGCGCAGGACCACCAGCCTTGGACCAGGAAACGGGTGGTGATGAGGCCAGCGATCCGGGAGATCAAGGGCAAAGGGAAAAAAGAGTACGCTGGAAAGACCAGCCGGAAGAACCGAAACACAGCTCCAGTCCGCAAGACAGTCCCCAAGATACAGCAGATGTGCGGACCGGGTCACCAGGGACGGGACCCTTGAGAGGAGCCACCGACGGTCAAGGGCAAGAACAGCCCGTGGGGCCATCGGACCACTCGGAGCGTGATGCATCACTTGAACCAGGGAAAGGTCAAGGAGCTACCGAGGTGGATGGGGAAGTGCTAGGGCAGGCACTTAGTCGGACCGGTTCTGCGACGGCCGACAATTTTTCTTTTTTAGCTAAGACCGGCGGGGCCGGCAAGAATAGTCGTTTTACGGGGTTTGAAATAAGGGTTTTTATTAAGGACGTGCCAGTAGTGGCTTATGTCGATTCGGGCAGTTGGGAAAATTACCTTTCGAAGGAAGTAGTGGAGAAAGTGGGTGTAAAGGTTTTCCCCGAACAACGGACTTTGGTTATGGCAGATGGTTCCAGGAAACAGGTTACAGGACGAGCGGACCGGTTACAGTTCCGGTCCGGATCAGTTAATTTTGTGTCCGATTTCCACTTGTTCCCTGGAATGGCATATGAAATGATATTGGGAATTCCATGGTTGGTTGCCGAAAACCCCGATTTGTGTTTTCGCACTCGGACCATTAAGGTTCGTCGGGGCCGGAGCCAACTATCATTACCATTAGCTATTTCAACTCAGCCAAAGCCAACTGAAGTCATGAGTATTGGGGGATTGGAACCGACATCCGCCACCAACGTTTGGCGAGGGATACGGTCCAACGATTGTGGAGCTTTGATGGTGGTAGTTACGGAAGTGGAGCCAGAAGACGGACATCAGAAGGACGATGTGGAGCGACTGATTCGGGAGGACACCTCTCGAAAGATTACGAACCTACTGGAGAGCTATCGGAGAGTATTTGCCTCGGATCTGCCCAAAGGACCACCACCGGTCCGAAACGGGCACGAGTTCGAGATCAAGGTTGAGGAGGGGACGAAGCCAATCTTTCGTCCCATGTATAAACTATCTCCGGCGGAGCTTCAGGAGGTCCGTAAACAGCTGGACTATATGTTGGACCGGGAGTTGATCCGGCCCTCCAAGAGTCCATGGGGCGCACCGGTCCTCTTCGCTAACAAGAAGGACGGTGGCCTTCGCTTTTGCATCGACTACCGCTGGCTCAACCAGAGGACCATCAAGAACCGCTATCCACTACCGCTACCCGAGGAGCTATTGGACCGACTACAGGGAGCTAAGGTGTTTAGCCGGTTGGACCTGCGATCCGGCTACTGGCAGATGCCGATCCGGCCTGAGGACCAGGAGAAGACAGCGTTCCGGACCCGGTACGGACACTACGAGTACAAGGTGGTGCCATTTGGGCTCACAAACGCCCCTCCGCAGTTTATGGCTATGATAAACGACCTGTTCCGGGATTTCCATGACCGATTCATGGTCGTGTTCCTCGATGACATCATAGTCTACAGCAAGAACGAGGAGGAGCATGCGGAGCACCTACGCTTGGTATTGGACAAGCTAGCGGAGCACAACCTGTACGCAAAGGCATCGAAGTGTTCTATCGCCGTGAAGGAGTTGGATTTTGTGGGCCATTGGATCTCGGCGAACGGAATCTCGCCGCATCGGTCCAAGGTCCAGGCGATCCGGGATTGGGAGCCGCTGACCTCAGTTCCTGAGGTCCGAAGTTTTCTGGGGATGGTTTCGTATTACCGACGCTTCATTCGACAGTTTTCGAAGGTAGCAGCGCCGATCCAGAAGCTTGTGAAGAAGGACCAGCCATGGGAATGGGGAGCCGAGCAGAAGGCAGCTTTTGAAGCCCTGAAGGAAAGTCTGACGACGGCTCCGGTCCTGCTGATACCGGATCCGGACAAGCCATATGTAGTTGTCACGGATGCTTCGGATTTTGCGCTGGGAGCCACATTGATGCAAGAGGCTGACGATGGACTTCAACCGGTGGCGTTCCTCAGTAGGTCCCTCAACTCGGCCGAACAGAAGTACTCGGCCTATGAAAGGGAGCTTTTGGGCATTTCCTATGCCTTGGCTCAATGGCGCCATTATCTCGAAGGAGCGCCAAAAGGGACCACTGTCTACACGGACCACCAGCCCGCTACACATTTCCTCCAGCAACGGGTCCTGTCTCGGACCCAAACCCGCTGGTTGAAGGCGGGGTATTTTCAGTCTATTATGCCGAAGATCGTCTACCTCCCGGGCCGATCCAATGTGGTGGCTGATGCATTGTCACGCAAGCCTCAGCTCAAGTTGAATGCACTTTTGGAGGCCAAAATTTCGCCCGGGGAGGCGCAGGAATGGACGCAAGCGACCACTGATGACCCTACTTTGAAGCGTATTCTGGACCAACTGGACCAAGGACGACATGTACCCGGGTATTCTCGGACCGAACCGGGAATGCTTTTATATCAAACCGAACCAGGAGTGGACCCAAAACTAGTGGTCCCTACCACAAAACGACAAGTGGTGTTGCACGATCACCACGATGTTCCGATGGCGGGACATCCAGGAGTGGCCAGGACGGCCGAGCTCGTGAGCCGAAGATATTGGTGGCGCGGTTGGAGACGAACCGTGACCGACTATGTCCGCTCGTGCCCCACATGCCAAGTGATGAAGACCGAGAACGCGAAGCCCAAAGGATTGCTGAATCCGCTTCCCGTTCCGACATATAAGTGGGAACAGCTGACAACGGACCTTGTGACCGATTTGCCGAAATCGAATGGGTATACCGCTGTAGCTGTCTTTGTGGACCGGCTCACAAAAATGTGCAAGTTCGTGCCATGTACCAAGGAGGTATCGGCAAAGGAGTATGCCGAGTTGTTTCTATCCCAGGTGTTCCCTACCTCAGGGATACCCGAAGTGATCGTTTCGGATCGCGATCCACGGTTCACGAGCCAGTTCTACAAGGAACTGTTCAGGCTCGTAGGAACGGATCTGCGGATGTCGACTGCTCACCATCCACAGTCGGATGGCCAGAGTGAAGTAACGATCCGGACCCTGGAGAACTTCCTTCGGCCCTATATTGAGGCCAGGCCGGAGAAGTGGAGCGACTACCTGAGCACGGCAGAATTTGCAGCGAATAACTCGATCAACGCCAGTACCAAGTACACGCCGTTCTATCTTATGTACGGCCAGCACCCGAAGGGATTGGAGTTGGACCGGCCCAAGAGCAATGTTGAGGCCGCAGAAGCCATGGTGGACCGAATGCGGGACGATTTGATGGACGCGAAGAAGAACTACCACGCCGCCCAGGAGCAAATGTGCCAAGTAGCCAACAAGAAAAGGAGGCACGTGGAGTTCCAAGTGGGCCAAGAAGTGTGCCTACGAAGTGCACATCTTCCGTTGGCCGTGACCAAGCATGTTCCAGCTAAGGTCCGAAGACGGTTCATCGGGCCATTCAAGGTGACCAAAGTGATATCACCGGTGGCCTACCGCATTGATCTACCAGAAACATGGCGACTACATCCAACCTTCCACGTCTCCAAACTCAAGGAGTATATACGTTCCGAGGAATTCAAGAGGGACGATCCTCCAGGACCGGCTCTGGTGGACGAACTAACTGGAGCCGAGGAATTCGAAGTGGAGACGGTTCTACGATCCAAGGGAGCTGGAAAAAGAAAGAGGTACCTGGTACTATGGAAGGGTTATCCGACCCATGAGGCCACATGGGAACCGGTTGCACATCTGGAACACTGTGCAGAATTGTTAGCTGAGTTCGAAAGGAAAAACTCAGCCAAACATGGCCATAACTGAGACCGGATCGCATTGGAGCCAGCGATGGGGGAGTTGGATCCAAATGGAGACGGACCGAGAATGATCCAACCCCGGCTGGTATGGGACAGCTTTAACGGGGAAACATCATCTCAGTCCTGAGGTAACTCCCAGCTGACTACACGATCCGAGGAAGGCGTGGCTGTACAGGAGTACTGGACCGTGGAGCCGGGAACGACGATAAAAATTAAGCGCGAAGACAAGGAACCATACATCGAGCGCACTTTGGTTTCTGTTCTCCGACTCGCTACTGCAAACCCCGACAAACAACTACTGTTCCTTCGTTCTCGTTCGAAATGGCTGCACCGACTCCTGTCTCCAGCGCCCTTGATGCGTTAAATGCAGCGTTCACTGAGGAAACAAAGAGGTTACAGGCCACGGTAGCGGCACAAAAAGAAAGGATTCAGCAGCTTGAGAATGAACTAGCCGCTACAAAGGAGGCACTGGCGAACGCTAGGAAGGAAGCAGAAGGGGACGCGCGAAAATGGGGACGGAACCGTGAGGCGGAAATGGTTACAGGGATAGAGAAGGCAATAGGAGTTCTGGACCGGGAAAAGCAAAAAGCAGTTGCGAGATTGGAACGCGGCTTACCTCAAGGCCGTTGGGGTGGATCCCGTTGGAAATCGACAGGCGAGAGGAACTTCACAGGGAGCGGTATCGGCGGAGCAAACGCAGGAGCGGACCCAGGAGCAGCGTGGAGAGCACTCTGGCGGATCGTCACAGCAAACGCAGGCGGTCCAAGGTCCCAGAACGCGACTTCGCAGTCGTGGCAAAAGCCAGAAATGAGTTACAACAGGTCTAACCTGTTGGGACCAGTGGAGTGATTGGTGTGTTTGTTTTCTTTTGGGTTATTTGGGTGTTCAGAATCAAACATTTGAGTGGATCCAGGCTGGGATCCAGAGGTTACCTTACTTTTCTTTCTAAGGTAACAGGGAACTATATCGATTTTGCAGACATTATTGGATCCAGGGGTTTCTTTTGTTTTGATTATTGGATCCAGGGGTTTTGTTTGGTTGTTGGATCTCAAGGTAACAGAGGTCAAGGGGACCAGTGTCGGATGGACCGATAAGAACCTTGTTTGTTTTTGAACACAGACATTTTTGGCATGTAAAAAGGTTCGGGGTGACTTGGGTTGTGTAAACTGATCTCCTCTCATATACGTGGTGCTCGGGACGCGCACTTGATGGGGGGGGGAGTGGTTGATACGAATGTGGACTCTGGAACGAGTACACATTCACCCAAGTCGATCCAGTCGGACTGGATCAGCCTGGTCCGGTAATCAGTGCCTGGTTCGGTACCAGAGCCGGTCCAGCAGTACAGTCCGACTGACCCAAGTGAGAGGTGGACACGGTGGCAGTTACCGTGTCCACACAATCCAACCAACGGTCCTGAGAAGGATTTGGTCTGGATCTGTCGGTCCAGTGGACGCTGGGTCCGACAGCTCTCAACCGTTCCTTTTGCCAGGTTGTCGGTCCGGCCCCATATTTATTGGATCCGGACCGAGGTAACAATGTTCTAGAGTAAGCTTGTAAGCAAAGACTCTTATCCGTGTTTCCGTGGTTCTAGACGTAACGTCTACCACTACTCGATACTTTCCCGTGTTTTTATCAGGAGTGGGTCAGTATTTAGTCACTGCAGGGTGGGGTAAGACCAGCGAGCGTGGCCCAATGCCCAAAGTTCTTCAGTTTGCCGACCAAGTGGAGTATGTCAGCAACATAAATTGCGAGCTAGGATGGTCCAATCTCAAAAACAACATGCTTTGCGCACACTCTTCCAAACAAGGAGCATGCGAGGGTAAGCAGTTGGAGCTGGAAAGTAACAAGAAATGAATGAGACGTCTGTTTTGGGATTTCTTTTTCTGCTGGGGTCCAATTTATGATTTGAATTCTTGCAGGCGATTCTGGAGGTCCTTTGCTGATATGTGACACCAAAGGGGGGGACAGCATCATTGATGGGAATCCAGACCTCGATCTGTTGGTTGGAATTGTATCTTTTGGGCCGACCTCTTGCGATTCGACGAAAGCCGATGTATACACCAGAGTCAGCAGTTTCCGGAAATGGATAGATGAAAAAATGGGGAATGCTCCATCTTCAACCGCCACTCCTTTGGAGAGCAAACCTGCCCCCACTCCTGAAACCACCACTCCTTTGGTGAGAATGGCCATCTTTTTTTTTTATGCCCCATTTGTACCAGAGAAGAAGAGGAGTGATGGGGAATTTGATGAATTATCAAAAAAAAAAGTTTTGGATTTCTTGCCATTTGCCACTTTTTTTTTGTGGGGTGTGCTTGAGAAGCATTCATGAAATTATTTGTCATTTGCCGTTCAGCCAGGCATGTATTGTGTTTGCATTTGTTGTCGAGTGTAGGCAAGGGAAATTGTTCAAAAACTCTGTATTACAGAATGCAAGCTTACAGGCGTCGTCCTCTCGCCAATATCAACCTCACATCGAAACCAAAACAATCCAACAACTAATCCAGCACATTGATATAAACCCCCCCCCCGAATACAGTACCCCGGGGTACAATAATTATAACTTTGGAAAAAAAATTCAAGGGGGTACACTATTTGGGGGTGTTCTATTTTTAGAGAGGGGGTTGGATCCTCCAGGGGGTATTTGGGAGGTAGGAAGGGAGCTAATGCTCCATCCATCACTAAAAAACTCTTAACATTGCATAAAAACCAGGTTTGGGGTGGTAGGCCCGGGGGGAGGGGTCACTTTTGGGGGGGTACACTATTCCGCGTTTGCTTCCAGGGGCGGCGGGGGGTACTATATTGGGGGGGGGGTACTCTATTTGGGGGGGGTACTGTATTCGGGGGGGGGGTTTATCTCTCTGTCCTCTCATCTTGATTTGTTTCCATGTTTCCAATATTGTGTATATTTTCCAAACAGGGTGTATGTCGCAAGGATTGTGATGAACTGAATGAGTACCTCTTCAGCGCCTCCCGTGCTGGGGACTCCCAAAAAGTGAAGGTAGCTTTTTCAACAGTTGCTTTTGTGTGCATGAAAAAAACTCTCTGTTCATCAGAACGATACGGCAGACCAACCTGGTGTGCATGTGATTTGTAGGAGCTACTTTCAATGGGGGCTGATGTGTCATCTACACATGAAGAGTTTAGGGATACTCCATTGCATGTTGCTGCTCAGAGGGGTCACGTGGAGATTGTTGAAACGCTAATTGAAGCAGGTGATTTTTAAATCTCTGCCAGTGCAAGTGTTGAGTATCAACACTACAAAGACGTCTTTGGGCATTGTCTTCTACCTGTGGTCCAGGTGAAAGAGTATGAGCCCACACATCATTTATTCTTCTCTGGCACCATCATTGGCATCTTGATCGGATAATCAAGTCGCTAATTAGTTTTTGCAGTTTCTGTTTCGCTGAAGCGCACTGTTGGTAATCAGCTCGCACAGATATGGCAGTTCCAATTTGCCAAGTGGTCTTTTTCTTACCAATTCCATATATTGTTTTCTTATGTACATAAGGGGGAGGGGGTCTGGAGCCAGTTCCATCTGTTGCAAATTGCCCCTATTCTTTTCTTTTTCTGATTCCCTGAAATTGCTGTGAGATTTGCCTCCAATTTTGGCATCCAAAACCACATTTTTGTCAAGAAGACTGGCCGTCACCCAGCTTTCAAATTTCAGTGTCCATGTTGCATTTCATTTTGGGTCACCAGTGGTTTTCAATTTTTCAACTTCACTAATTGCCGCGGCAGGGGCAAACGTTGACGCAAAAAATCTGGCTGGTCGGACTGCATTGCACAAATCTCCACGAAAAGGTTCCTGGGATGTTTCCAAGGTTTTGATCGAAGCAGGTAATTGAGATAGCAAGTCTTTGCACTTGGTTGCACTTGTACGTATCGCAGGAACTCTGGATGTATCCGCTCCAAGCAGCTTCGCTATCAAAAACAATTGTGAATTAAATGGCAACAAAGCTTTTGAGATCACACAGAAATTATCACTTCCAAGTGTGCCTTTTCAACCAGTGCTTTCCTTTCCTTTTGTCGAATTTCAGCTTCCCTATGGACTTGGAAGATTTGACTGATTAGCAAGGCGGTTTCCCCCACTGAGTTCTTTCATTTGCACGCAATTCCAGTTTTTTTGTAGTTTGTTTTATTCTTTGTATGCATGTCTTTCATGTCCATGAAGAGAAAAATGTTTTCAGGAACTCTTTGCCGCCTTTGTTTAGTTTTTTTAGTTTTTCTTCGACTCCAAAGATCTGTGATTGCACCTGTTTCCCTACGCACAAAATACCACAGACGCATCCTTTCAGGCCCTTTCACCTTTTTGCATGTAATTGTTTTGGGTGGGTGACAGTGCTAAGAGAGTGTCACTATCATGTTGGCTTTGATGATCCATCGTGAGCCCTTGCTGATGTATTTTTTTCCAAAATGCATTTTGCGATGCACCATATGGTTGTTGGTGGCCCTAAAGCAAGGGCATGTTGTTGGCACTCTGATTAATATTTTCTGAAATCCACTAACACATCTTTTGGATATGAGAAACAAGACATTGCATTCTGTGTCGTCTTTAAACAGTTTTGCTTCTCTTGCCACAAGGGCTTGGAAGTGCATGGGGTGATGATCAAAAAGAGATATGTTTTTCATGATCTTCCAATTGATTTTTTCCCAGCTCCGCAAATGTTAGCTGCACTTGTAATGAGTTTTTGAGTGTTTCCTCCAAGCTTTCGGTCAAAGCAGATGATAGGACCTTGATACAATGAATGCCTTCAGTGGCTGATGTTTAGGCTGTTTGATCTTTCAGAGGCAACTGTGGGATGTCAATTGTAGCATCTGAAGTCTTCTAAAATGTTTTGTGTTGGCGGCATGCTTTGAAATCAAAGATGGAGATGAGATACCTGTTGTCTATAGGTGCCAATGTGAATGCTCGCGATGATACAGACGAAACACCCTTACACGTGGCTGCCTTTGTTGGAAACCCAGAGTTGCTTCAATTCCTTTTGGACAATGGAGCTGAAATAGATGCCAAAGATGATGATGGGGATACCCCATTGTCGTCGGCAGCATTTTTTGGGATTGGTGAAGCCATTGAAGCTCTTAAAGGGGCTGGGGCTGATCTCAGTATCAAGGACAACGATGGGAATACGATCGAAGACGAAATTTGTCAGTGTTTCGAATTTATCAGAGCTAGCATTTGTGCGGAAGGGAGATGCGGAAAAGGAGAGATAGAGCGACTCAAAAAACTTTTGAACGGTTAAGGTGACAAGTGTGTACGTGTGTGTGCGATTTCTTTTCATTTTGGTGTTTTGAGGGGGGTGGGGTAGCAGTGCTGTTTTTGTCTTGTATTACATTGTACATATCAACACTTTTTGCTGACTGGGTGGGTGATATTGAGTCCGTAGATTTCCATGGGCTCTGACGGAGGGTTTTCAACATTTCACAAATCTCGGAGCAGAAATGCCTTTTACAAGTGGAACATAGATTACCGCCAGTGGGTGGTGATGTGGATGTTGGCACAAACAAACAAACAAACAACATTTACATTGTGTAGGAGATGCCGCTCTCCTATTGTTGGCACAACTGAGGGCAAGAATTGGTGGATTAGTAGTAGGCCTTAACCTGTCAGATAATGGATGAATTGCTTTGACAGGAGCTGTGAAGTCATGTTTCAAGTTCGAAGAAAGGGAGACACCATTCACAACACATAGACTGTGTTGTGCAATGTTCATCCAGAGCACACAGACTTGTCCAATTGTTTAGATGTTTTGTTTTTTTATTGAAGTGGCCCCCACCTGGCGGAATAGGCACAAAATGAAAAACGATTGCTGATCAGTAGATGGAATGAGATAGTTGTCTATGTTGGCCAAAGAAAAAGAGTTAGCTTGCGCCCTATGCAAAGAAAGGGAAAGCTGTTTCAACCACCACTGCAACTGGAAGATTTGAATTGTTTCAACCGCCTAGGACAAAAGAACAAACCGACTGCCCACTGTCCGAAGACACAAAAGACTCCGCCGCAAAACATACATAAAGTCGAATCCCACCCGACAACATTTCTCACCTACATTTCTCACCTATCCGATCTAAAAGAGGATCTGGAGACATTTTTTCGCATGTAACCACGTTTGTTTGTTTGTATGAGTAATCATCAACTGTTGAATCCCAGAGAATGGCAGCCACTGAAGAAGAGTTCACAGGCCCCACCTGTAACTCGGTCTCAAGTCGGAGTCACATGGTGTGGATGTGGCATACACTGTCCGCCATGCTGGATGGATGCCTCCAATTTCATTGCTGAATTTTAGGGGCTGGTGTTTGATATTTCAGGGGCAAATCTGGATTTTAAGTCAAGCGACGGAACGACCCCTTTGATGGAGGCACTGTATCTGAACATGTTGGAGGTGGCGGAGTTTCTCCTAAAATCGGGTGCGCTTGGGGGGAAAAACATTCCACACCTGTCGAAAGTCCACGCCAATTTGACAGCATTACACAGTCTTCTAGATTGTTTTGTGCAAGGATGCTTTGATGGGAATGAGAACGACGTTTTGTGGCTCGGTCTACAGGTGCCGACGTGACTGCTCGTGATGGTGCGGACAAAACACCATTGCATTTGGCTGTCTATGGAAGCCCCGATTGATTTTGGACAATGGAGCTGAAATAGATACCATAGATGATCTTGGGGAAACCCCTAGTTTCAAGGCAGCCTTTTTAGGGAATGAGAAAGCCATTGAATTTTTTTAAAATGCAGGGGGGGTCGTGGTAAACACCGAAAACTACCGAAAACGACCGAAAACCACCGAAAACTACGGAAAACTGGGTTTTGACGGTGGCTCATTGCGTTTCTGGACCAGAATCCATTGGTGCTACTCCGATCGTGTATGTGGGGGCGCGTGGATGATGATGAAGCCGGTGCTGAGGTAGTTTCGTCAGTTTGGAACAACAATGTATCATATTAGTATGAGGAATTGTATTGGTTTGGGTTGAGGATTGGTCTCTTTCGGCACTGTGCATTTCCAGGCTTATTCAGATCGTTCAATACTGATAATATCGAATATCTTGATCTACTGGCAGTTTTTTTCGGGGTGGAAACAGACTGATGTGGACTTCAGGTGATAACCTAAGTGAAAGTCTTTGTACATGAAGGCTGGACAGGGAACAAAGATGATGGCAACGATATTGCCTTGCTGTTGTTGGAAAGGGAGTCCACCAAAACACCAATCAGACTGCCGGATTCGTCCGAGCAACTGGGGACAAGTCAAATAGTGGCGGCAGTGGGTTGGGGCAGAATCTCGGACAAGGGGTCTCTTCCAAACATCCTCCAAGTGGCTGATAGGCTTCAGTATGTCAAAAAAACAAACTGCTTGAACGTCTAGAGCCAAATTAAAGACAACTGGATCTTTTTTTTCTTTAATGTGCACCATACCTATTGCAAAACTTTTGAAACATCCAGGTGTTTTTACACTGGGGCAGGGTGCATATCCTGTGTTGTGTTTGCTTTGCAATTTGAAGGACTTTGGTATGCTGTGCCAGGTGATTCTGGAGGTCCCTTGGCAATCCTTGATACAAGTGGAGTTCCAGGTTTTGACCTCCTTGTTGGCTTGGTTTCTTTTGAACCAGCTGATTGTGGAGGTTCACAGGAGGGAAGGTTCAAACCAGCAGTATACACCAGGTTCAGCTGCTTTAGCCAGTGGATCGATGATAAAATGGTGGGTTCCCTGGTAAACAAACCAGTCAATCAAATCATACAAGAGAAAGCCATGACTCAACATGATGCTGAAAATAGATGCGCATGTTGGAACCCAATCTAATTCAGCCTGAACGGATGTATACGTATTTAAAACTGTTGGATTTGGCTTGAAGGGTTCACAAACTTTTGCCCCTGAGTCATCCCCACCCATAGAGCCTGAGAGTCCAGTTGAAGATGTTGGTGAGGTAATTCTGCATCCCATACTTTCGGCGAAGTAAGAAATTTTTTGGTTTGTTTAAAAAACAATATGCCTGGAAATCGTTTTTCATATGAAGTATTAGGCTGGAATAAATATAAAATCTCTGCCGTGAAACTCGCCCCAGTTGACACGACTGCTGTCAGCTATGTCAGCTATTTCATTCACTAAAGGGAAGTGCTGATATGAATGAGATTTCTTGCACTACACCACATTCTGATTGAAAGCGGTGAATGTAACCTAACTTTCATTTTCACTGCAAGTAGACTTCAAATTTCATTGTATTCTCGTTTTTCTTCGAGAAACAAATGTAAGGGATACAAAAGGTGAAACAAAAGGTGGCAGTAGACGAGGATTCGCAACCAATAGAGTTATGTTTGGGAAGTAGCACCTTGCAGGCGGTGGTGGTGTCAGTATATTTTCCCTGGATGAAGTTATTGCAACACTGCCTACATTCTACATTCCGGAAGGAATGCTTCCTTGGATTTCTGCTGCAGGGGGATGCACAAAATAATTTAAAAGTGCAAAAGTGCATTGTAAAAAAAATAAAAATATCAATGTTTTGAATTGACCAGCAACACGTCTGTGAAAACCACATCGTGTTTTTTTTTCCTTTCTATTCTCGCAGAGTCGAATGCCAGTATGCAATCTGTGAATTGGCACTTCTTCTGTACAGAATACATGTCTCTATCTTTTTACTCTTTTGGAAGGGGGGTTGGACTCAATTCCAGCTGCTGAAAGATTGCCTCTTTTCCTCTTTTCTTTTTCTTGGAAGTGTTGCTGCGACGTTTCCCAAACCAAGGTTGAAATGTAATTCAGAAGAAAAAAAACACTCCTCCTTCTCTGTTTGGGTCAGAAAGATATGCCAAGCTGCAGTTCATGTGTTTTCAAGTTCGAAGGCTCTTTGAAACTTGTGTCTTCAAGGGGTGAGATATGTAATGCTTTTATAGGGGCAGGTGTGGATCTGAAAACAGAAACTGGAGTCACCCCCTTGATAGTGGCAGCAATCTCCTGGACTGCATTGTGTAGAAAAGACTGTAATTGGAACTGAGATGTGCATCAGATAGAGATGGACGATATCGTCGCCTCATTCCTCGTGCCATTCCTGAAAAAATGTAATCAGATCAAGCGTATACACGTGATCGACGGGAGCCCATGCCACAGGAACGTTATGTCACACAAATCAAAATCATCAACTTACAACATCAACAGGCCGAAAACCCCTCTTCCCTCAAGTCTTCCTTCAGAGCCAGGCACAGGTTTCTTTTCACCACTCGTCGCTCCAGTCGCTCCACCCCCTCCTCGAGGAGCTCCCACACCTCATCATCCAGCTCCAAAAAAAATTGTAACTTCTGTAAAGTGCACATCTCTGCAGATACAATAGAAGCGGTTAAACTTCACAGCGATGATCCACGAAGGTCGGACTAACCTGGTCTACTGATACACACGATTTTTGCTTGAGCATGGGGACCGCCGGTCCCGGACCGGTCGAGAAAGAAGAGACTTACCTTCTTCGTCACCAATTGCAAGTGGAGCTTGTGGTTTGGATCGAGGAGGGGGTGGAATTCGACGCTCAAATCTGAGAGGGCTCAGCCTATGGCTGGCCTTCTCCACAGCCCCACAAATCACGAGTTTTTCAGTCTTCGTCGCCATCATCGTTTGTGGTGGGGGGATCTTTTGGACTTTGGGGATTTTCGTCCCAAGATCGTCCCTGGCAACCATCACTCCATCCGTAACTTGGGGGATTTCGTCGCAGTTCTTGAGCCATTCAGCGTCCTCGATTTTCGAGCTGATCTTTTTGTTCTTGCCTCCCGCCTTCAAAAGTTTCCGAACAAGTTGCACATCCTCCCGAATTTGGAAAAATGGCGCTGCTCCAAAGTTCACGAAGTGTTTGCAGACGAATTTTTGGAAACTCTTATCCGTCAGAAGTGGGATGTCGACTTCGACTCTGGGGAGCTTGCAGTTGTTGCTTTTCTGGAGGACTTTCAAGTCTTTGCCCTGGCGATCATCGAGGACTTGGATGGAAATAGTCCCACCGGCCAGAAGTGTTTCGGTTCCAGTGTGGCAGAAATTTTCCTTGCCTCTTGTGTTCCAGTATCTGTGGTTTTCCTTTTTGGCCTGTATGCAACATTTTTCATGCTAAGGGTTGTGTTGTGAGAACTCGAAAGTACAAGGCAAACATGCACCTTGACATTTTCACCTTTTTTGCCTTCTTATTAGATTTGACGATTACGGTGGCAACTTTGGCGGCGCTGACTAAGGGTAATACTGCAGCGGTGAAGTGGTGCTTGGCAGGAGCGATTTCGAGGGTGCAAAGTTTCCCATATTTCTCGAAGATATCTCCTGGTGGCATCGAATCAATAGCGATTTTGAAAGTCTGCACCCCGCACTCGTCGATCTCAAATTCAACGGTGGCGACCGTTTCCCGACGTTTCCCTTGTTCATCTGGAGGCGGTGAGCACACAATGATTCGTCACTCTTCCTCTTTGAATGAAAAGATTTTCTTGAAGGAGGGTACAGAGGTCACAAAATCCGAAGGCACAGATCTGTTGAGTGCATTGGGTGCAACTTCAGAGTGCATTTTTCCCAGCAAAAACATCTGCACATTTTGTTCCCTTGATCTCGTACCCTCAACTTCTCTCTCCTCAACTCGATAAGCTATTCGTTTTGAAGCCACCTCTTCGATATCATCATCCCCTCCCAAGCGGTGCCGCACTGTGCCACCTTTCGCAAGTATTTCTGCGAGCATTGTCTGGATCGCAAACTCCCAACTTCCCAGCTCAAGCTCAAAAATTACATCTTCCACCTCGATTGAAACCTTCTTCCGTCTTCTGCTCTTGTTTTTGGCGCTCAGACCCATACGATGGTTTTTATCAAGGATCGTCTCCCCCGCCATGAAATCCCCTAAAGCCGTTTCGATTACCCCAAACGAAAAACAAATCAAATTCCTGATGGAAAACAGCGTTGCATAACGCAGCCCTCAGAAAAATGCAACTCAGCATTTCAAGAAAAACCATTCTCACCTTGACATCCCTGTAGTTCAACACCGAAGATTCCTTCCTCCTCCTGTCCGTCTATCGCACTGAGAAAGGCCTGAACAGATATCTTGGGAGCCAGGCGCTTTAAAACATTCAAATCGAAAAGAGCACCTTCGAATCCCACTGACGCCTCTTGCTTTTCCTCACCACCACCCGATCCCCCAGCGCTCTTCTCTGACCAAAAGGTGATTTCCTTTACGGAAACTCCTTTCACAGTTTGTGACTCAAGTACTGGCTCGACGTCTTCCAGAACATCTCCTCCTTCTTCCTGTGTTTCGCTCTTTCGGAGGGTAGCGAATTTCCTCGCAATGTCATCAATGTCCATAGTCGCCAACCTCTCGTCCAGGACGTCAAGCCGCACTTCATTCTCCACTCCCGAAACATTCTCAATTTCCAGTCGTATCCTTCTTTTTATTTCTTCAGTTTCCTGACATGCCTCCTCAAAAAACACCCTTTCCTTGACGATCACAACGATGTCGCGGCCGGACGGCGATATGAGAGTGGTTCCGCCTTTGTCGAACTCCCTCGTCGTGTTGAGTGTCAAATCTCTTAAGGGAAGGTTCTTCTGCGATTTAGCCCGCACAGCACCATGCTTCGATGCTGTTTCCTCAAGGGGCATGTGAGAAACAAGGCTTTTCTCAAGCTCCAATTCGTGATCATATCTTCCTGTACTGATCACCACCTTCTCCACCCCATTCACACCATCCTCGTCCAAGCACTCCAACACAAGGTAGCGAAGTTTTGTAGGATGCGGGGAAGTCTCTTGCACAAGCTTTCCATGCCCCTCGCTAAGGAAGAGCACTGGTTGCTGCCTGATCGAGCATTCGAAGGTTCCCAGTTCCATTTCGTGTTGTTTCCCATTGAAGGGAGCGGTGGCAACTTGCCGCCGCCGAATTCTACCTTTCCAACCATCGTCACCAGAGGCCTCAGTTCCAGATTTTGCAATGATATAGGCCACCTTTTCCTCTGCCTCATTGGCAACGACACGCTTTCCCAGTGGCGTCGACCCTGGAGAATCGGCCGTGCCATCCACGTTGGGAACTGGTATGCTGTGGGGATTTGAAGTTCCGTGCTTCTCTAAAACTTCAGACAGCCCCAGAGAAACATTTGTAAATACCGTGTTGCTATCGACACCCCCTTCATCCTGAACGAGCAGCCTCTTGGAAGAGAGGTCGCCATGCTCAGAAATAATCTCAGAGAGGGGATGCTCCGAACGCCCATCGTGTGTTTGTATGGTCTGTTTTGAGACGATCTCGGTCGCCGGAACCACCGGACCGCGGGAGTATTTCGCCAGTAGTTGTGCTGTTGGCATACTCCCAACCACGTTTTCAAACCGGTACCTGGCCGAATCGAAGCCATACCTTTGGCCGCCATGTTCTATGACCGCAACATATTTCCCGCTCTTATCATTGCCATTTTCCCGCGTGATCAGTTGCTTCGATCTATTGCCAGCCGTCATTTCCTGGACTTTGCCGTCTCCTGCTATTGCTTCGAGGATACCACCAACGACATCCTCCCCGTTCACATCCTCTACATCTCCGTGACTCCGATCGATGAAGTCGAAGAACGCGTTGCCTTCCAAGTGTCCGTGCTCCTCGATGATTTTCGACAGTGGGATGCTTCCATCCAAAGATTCCAGCAGACCGGCGTCGACACAGTAGTCTTTGCCGTCGTGCTTGACAGTCGCGATACAGTGCGGAACCCCCCCCTTCTCGACGTGAAGTATTGTCGCGTTAATTCTGGCCCCATCTGGTCTTGTTATCACACTTTCCTTGACTTTCTTTTTTTGGGGATCCGCCCTTCCTGCCGCGAGCTTTCCATCTTGCTCGATCGATTCGTCCATAGGCAGTGGAGACCCCGTGTTGGTGATGTCACTGAGCTGAATATCGTGCTCCAAACTCCTGGCCCCCTCATGCACACTTGACTCTAATCTTGGTGAAATCATGCTGCCGGCAAGAGTTGAAACAACTGCTGCCAGGCATTCTTTCTCCTGTTCAATCTCTTTCATCAACGACAAGCGTTCGGCCTGATCAACGATGGAAGAGCATTTCATGAGATTCGAAAAAAAAGACTTTTGCTGGAGAAGGTGAAAGACGGACTTTCAGAAGGGGAAGGTACCTCCAGTTGCTGCAAGTTCCCAGGTGTTGATGCACGGCTCTCGGCCTCCTCATGCTCTTCCAGCTTCTGTTTCTCCTGCTGGAGCGTTTGTCTCTCTTTGTCAATCTCCGCCTCGAGAATTTCCGCTTCCTCTTTGAGTTGCGCCACGCTTACACCATCGCCATCAGCATTCCCTGTGCTCTCCTCATGAACAGGCGGCAACCCTTCCAGAGGATCCTTTGAGGAATTTGCTTGAGTGTGAACAACAGAGAGCGACAGAGAACATGAGTCGCCGATATCGGTGGAAAGCGACACCTTGACGCTTTCGTCGAGATGGTCGGTCGATCCGGTTTCCACCCTTTGGCCGTCATCCAGCTTCGCCTCTGAACAACCATCCTTAAGCCCGCTTGGAGCGATCGCAACAGTTACCTTCACAGAATCCCCCTCCTGGTGCATTTCAAGGACTGCACACTCTTGCGACAATTGGGAGGTCTCCGTGGTGCATGGTCCCTGGATATCAGGGGTTTTCTCTCGTTCCGCGTTCCCCAAGCCATCATTTGGCTTTGAATCTTTTGAGACAGATTCTCTTGCTTCTGTCCCTGTTGCAATTGTTTCGATCATCGCTTTTCCCCCTTGCTTGATTTTGCCTCCAGACACTTGCGAATCTTGCAGCAACGTTTCATCTCTAGTTCTTAGAGTCCCAAAATCCCCTTCAATCTCTTCCAGGTTTGCGCGATCCTTTTCGGGATTGACTGGAACAACCTGGGTCCGATCTTCTTCCATCCTCATTTCAGAAGTAGTTTGACTCGTTCCTGGGACCGTCTTTGCTCCTTCGCCCATGTTCAATTCGCTCAGCGCCCTTTCCTGCTCCCCAGTATTGAGTTGCCGTTGAGGAGTCACAACAAGTGAAAATATTTCTGCAACATCAAGATGCACTGCTATTTCTCCATCGCTCGATAGTCTCTCAGCGCCCGGAATTGGCGGCGACATATCGCTATGGTCGCATTGGGGTTGCAGTTCAAGGGAAACCCCGTCCATCAGATAAGCCATTTCGAGAGGAACGCGTTCAGATCTCTGAGAATCACTGCCAACAATTTTTGTCACACCAGATAGACTCTCATCAGTTTCGCACTGATCCCCACCACTGGACGCATCGTCAGGACACCCCCCTGGGGAACGTGGCTCGTCTTCCCTGGTTTGCGTTGAACTGGATGCATCTTTTCCAGAGTTGCTTCTGACGGCTTGACCTCGCTCATTTCCATCCCCTATCGATGAAATAGCTGGCGGGCAATTGTGTGTCGACGGTGGTGTGTCAGGAGCGCACAGAAGAGGCGGGGAAGCCAGGGAGTTTGTCTCTTGAGATCGCTGTGTGCTACTGCCCTAATAGCAAAATGAATGCCCCATTGAGCACAGATTGCAAAACAAATGTACGATTCGTTCGACCAAAGCACTTGTTGCACCTTTGTCAATTCTCCCAGCTTTCTGCAGTCCAGGAGCTTTTTCTCAGCCACACAAAGCTGAACTCCGTAATAATGCAGGTTTTTCTGATTCCAGTGGCAGTTAGGCCCTCGGTCGAAACACGCGGAACGGACGTGCGACAGGGACACGCGTCTCCACCAGTTGTGGTACAAGAATTGGATAGGATTCATTGGACGTACGAGGTCCTTGGTATCGCTCAAATAGATTTTGGTCTCCTTGCAGCTTCCGGACCCGGAGATGAAGAACGAGCGCAAACAGGGGTATTTATAAGGGGTAGGTTTGACTGAGTAGTTTCTGTTGAGTTTCTGTTGAGCGAGCGATGTCACGTGATCGAACAGGCTTAGAGTTTCTGTCGAGCCGTGCCTTGGACGTGAGAAGGAGAAACACCAAAAAAAAATAGAGACACCAAGGTGCACGCACACATATTACAAACAAACCACCACCACTACCAATAATAAAGAGCCTCATTTTTCATGGCACACATCCAGAGCATACATGCATTCTTCATTTTACAAAGCCGATCCACAACAGCCACCTAAGTGTAATTCAAAACTGGTCATAAAACATGCCCCCTCCCTACCCCTGCAGTCTTTGATCTTCATGAAGAACTGACTATCAAAGAGCTCTGCTTTGTTCTGTCTGGACTGGTAGCATGGATCATCAACACCACTACGTCCAGAAAAAAAAAGGCTACAGCTCCAAAAGGAACCAAAAAAAAACCCAAAGACAAAACCCCAAATTTTTCGTTGAGAGGGGGAAGAAACTGAACGACAAGCCACTCCAGGTGTCAATACATTCTGATCTTCATTTCACTAACATTCATCCAGAGTGAGACACGCCAGATCGTCGATTTTATTCTCTCAACCCCCCCCCCCAAAAAAAAGAATTTTTCGGAACCGATTGTCGGGGCACACAACATGTGAAATTGGCAAGGGAATTCAATTGCAAGATGAATACAAATAATAATTCTTGGCATGTGAAACAGCCACACACTGGTAAAATAATCGCCACTGTACAGTGAACTGTGAATTTTCACTTTCTGGAACCACCACTCTCCCACAAGCTTTCTTCCTTTGAATGTATTAACATCGAGTCTTAAATCCCCATCTGGGGCTCACTGGTTCTGAACAATAAAGTGAGGTCCCTGTATCCTATCCTTCCACAGTGTGGAAATTAAAAAATGAAATTACTAGCTATTGTTACCGTACTTGGAGGCAGCTCCAGAGGAGAGATAGTCCCTCCAGGTGGAGTTGCCGTACCCGTCTGCAGTAATTTGAGAAACAATCAGTTATCAAAAATTCGACATTTAAGGCTTTGTTTTGGTTTGGATCCAATTTCAACAGCACTCAAAAATTATTTCCAACGACCGGAAAAAGCTGATACTGGCGTACACACCAGGTTTGTATTTGCCCGGAAACTATTCTCCACAATCCTTCGGTCCAAACGACACAATGCCCACCAGCGTGTCGAATTGCGGGCTCCCACTTGCATCAAGCAGTACTAAAGGGCTTCCCAAATCACCTTTTGAATCAGGTTTTAGACATTCTCAAACTTGCATTCTTCTTTTCTTTGGGAAAAATACACACAAAAGATAGGATGATCGAAAATTACCACGTCAGAATCCAAAGAATTGGTTATGGGCATGAGAAAGGTGCAGTTTTGGGTTGTAAAAGAAACAAAAAACAAACAAGCACTGTTTTTTCCGGCAGTTTGTGAACTCCTAAAAAAGTTGGTGGGAAAAGAGGGGGAAAAACAAACAAAAATACCCGACCCTTACCATGACATACTCCTTGATTCAGGGCATGAGCGCACATCATGTCATTCTTGAGTTGTGACCATGCATTCTGACAGTTGATAGCACTAACCAGCTCCAAATCCCTGGCAACCTGCAAAGTGGCACTCAATGACGGACTGGCAGAGGTTCTTCCCCACCCAATTGCAGCCAGCAACTGGGCTGGTCCCATGGAATGGCACCATACTCAGTGGTTTTCCAGTGGATTCATTTTCCAGCTCAACCAGGGAGATGTCATAACCATCGTCGGTATTTCAGGTCCACCCTCTCATGCGGAATCACGCGTACGGCACGAATTGTCTGCACGTTCAATTTCAATTCCCTCTCATCCATGTACAGTATCTCATAAAACTGAATATTGACATTTTTTGATATCCTGTCGGCAATTACCTGAGCTTCATCATTGATCCCCAGTCCACCAATGTATGTTATTGGGATGCCCAGTGACCTGGTCCCTGAGACACAACTTACAGCCGTTAAAAAACCCATTTCTTATCGATCAGCACTCCACCGCATCCGTGTTCCCGCCTTCCAAGCCTTCTCAAAGAACACGCATAAGGATATCTCCCCGAAGTGGCGCCTTTTCCTCCTTCCTACGACAACAAAAAAACACATATGTCTGTCTGTCTATCTGACTGGTTGGCAATGCTTGGGAAAAAATGAACACATTTCAAATTCCATCAAGTGCAATGGACAGTCGTACCGCGATAAACGAAGAGGCCCTTTCGCTTTGCAGAAGCTTTCTCGCTGCAAGGTGGTCTGCGTGTTGAGCTGTGGAAAGTTCCTTCTTGTCCACCGCCTGCATGTCAAAAAAAGGAGATCGTCACGCTCCGCTGCGGTAACGTGCCCCGCACCCGTCCAAGATTCACATGGATCAAAAATCGCACCTGCTGAACCAGGCTCCCGCCGCCATTCGTGTTGTCTGCATGGAGAACATGGCGCTCGGTATTCTCCGCTTATTGTATTTGGCCGAAAATGGACGGGTCAAGAAGGGGCTCGCAAAAATGGATCGACAAAAGCTTTTCGCTTAAAAGACACCTAGATGCGCAGCGCTGTCGCCGCAGAAAAGGATGCACAGGATGAATGTGTTTACGAAAGCGTTCAGCATCCGCCTTTCTGAGTGGAACATTTTTTGAAGGTGCAACAAAGCAGCGCAAGTGGAAAAGAAAACAGTGAACAGGGCGAGGTTGGGGGACGCTTTCAAGAAATCAACACGGTCATCTTTCACCATCACATCGTCAGTCCCCTGGTGTTGGAACCGATTTACTGGACCGCGTCTTCGCATGTAATTATGTTTGTTTGTTTGTTTGTTCGTTTGATGGGAATAAAATCATAATGACAATGTGAATACGATTGTGGGATGGGAAGCGGGTCACAGGGTGTGCAGTTGGGGTGGGAAGTTCTTTCGAGATCTGCGGATGGGGTTTTTAAGCGCCGTCAATGAATCCCAACCAACGTTCTCGGACGGTTTGAATTCATGTGCGCCTACCAGAGGTGTTGGAAGAAGAAGCACGTGGACCAGATAGCTGCACATCGAAGACTGCACGGGTATTGGACCATTGGCGGCTCCAACTCCCTCGATTTTCGCAATCTCAGACCGTTCTTCTCCTAGGATCAAACGCGCCGTCGAACCAGCTTCGTATGCCTGCGTTCTTGATATGGGCGCTTTTGTGCGTTTCAGCGCACAGAGCTATGTGCCTTGATCTGTTAGGTGGGTAGGATGCCGTTGAATTTGGCGTTTTTCTCACCCACCCCGAAAAACTCGAACTGGATCTATGACGTCAAATCTGCATTGATTTGCAGGACACTCGGCTGGCGGCGATCGACAGGTGTGGAAATTCTGCTTTTGCACCCATTGATCACCTCCACTTGTAAATATTTTCATATTTTAGCTCTTGCAAAGTGTACTAGATTACAGATCATAAGGCTGTTCTTTAGTGTGATCTCCTCAAGTTCTGGACTTATTCATTTCTATAGTTCCAGTAACATGTCCCAAATTTTTCAAATGTCACAAGATCTAGTTACTTCAGGGGAAAGAAAATACACCAAAAAAAAAGAAAGGGTAAAATAAATAAGAATAATATCGATACACCATCACTCACTCCTCTTTGTTTCTGACTTGAGGGAAGGTTCACCTGTTTGTTGTTCTGTATGGGAATCAGGTTGATCAGTTTTCAATCACTCCTTCACTTCGAAATCTGCTACAGGAGATGCAGCCCCTTATTGCTGTGGGTACAAGTGAAATTGAACGATTCATCTCAACCATACAGTATTTTTGGGAAAGGTCTGCAAAACGGTGGGGTATTTGAGAATAGGTTAAGACGAGAGAGAGAGAGTGAGAGAGAGAGAGTGAGTGAGTGAGTGTGTTTGTGAATTTTTTGAGAATACTTGTCCCCTTTTCTCACAATGGCTGATTGTGAAGAATATCAACACAACCGGGTAGTGTTGATTGGGAACAATGATATAAGACTGCACATCGGCATCCACAGGGGGGCCAAGATGCCCCTGTAGGGCGGTTTCCTTATCCTTGCTCATTGAGAGAGGCAGGTACCCGAACTCATCGTTGTGGAGGCACACTAATTGCCCCTCAGTGGGTCTTGACAGCAGCCCATTGTTTGATTGGGGAAGACTCCCTGGGGTCGACTTTTTTGGTGTTTGTGGGTGCACATGGAAGAGATGATGAATCGTCTGCAGAGGTACTCCATTTTTTTGTGTGTCCACAATGAAGTATGGGGAGAACAGGACAGTAGTTTCTTTTATTGGAGTTGATACTTTTGGTTAGAATCTCAAGGAAAGCAGCAATATTGCCTGCATGAACATTCGTCTGAGGTGTCGACAGTATTTGTAGGTCATCTGGTCAGTGGAGGTTATAATTCATGAGAGCTACACAGGAACCATCCAAGATGGATTTGATATTGCCCTTGTGCGCCTCAAAGAGCCATCCACCAAAAAGCCAGTAATGCTACCCCAAAGTGAGGACACCCTTGGAGCGGGTCAGCTTCTAGCCACTGCAGGGTTTGGCAGGACCAGCAAACGAGGTCGCTTGCCTAAAGTTCTTCAATTTGCAGACCAAGTGGAGTACGTCAGCAACGAAAATTGCAAGCTTGCATTGTCTGATCTCAAAGAGAATATGATTTGTGCTCACTCTGCCAAACAAGGAGCATGCGAGGGTGAGCAGTTGGAGTTGGAAAGTAGCCAAAAACAATAATGCACCAGCCATTTGAGAGACATGTGTTCTATAATTTCTGCTTCAATAAATTTTGGTCGTGAGTTTGACAGATTGTTTTGAATTGATCCAGGCGATTCTGGAGGTCCTTTGCTGATATGTGACAGCAAGGGGGGTGGAAGCATCACTGAAGGGAATCCAGACTTCGATCTGTTGGTTGGCATTGTATCTTTTGGCCCGACCGCTTGCGATTCAACGACACCTGATGTGTACACCAGAGTCAGCAGCTTCCGGCAATGGATAGATGAAAAAATGGGGAAGTCTCCATCTGAAACCACCACAACAACCTCTTCTTCTCCTCCATTCTCTTTCGACTTTTCATCCTTCGACTTTTCACCTCCCCAAGCCACCACTTCTTCGGTAAGCATGGCTGTTCCTATTTGTATGACACTTCTTTGCTACAAGAAATAGGCACGATGTGTGTGTGTGTGTGTGTGTGTGTGTGTGTGTGTGTGTGTGTGTTTTTCTAGAGCGACGGGTTAATTATCTGGATTTTTTTCTGCATGTCACTTTTTTTCTTGCAGCAAAAGGGTGAAAAATGACACCTGAAACATGACTTGAGGAGAAGTAAACCAAAAACTTTCTCATTTTCCGCTCAGCCACACTTGTTAATCGGAGTGCATGTTGTGTCTGCAATTGGCTCACTACTGATTTTTTTTTCTCCCTTTCTTTCTATCTATGTTTTTTTCCAATCTGACGAAAGGATAATGAAAAACTGAATCGAGACCTCTACGATGCTGCCAGTGTTGGGGACTCCGAAAAAGTGAAGGTAGCTTTTTCAACATTTGCTTTTGGGCATGCATATGAAAAAAAAAACCTTGGTTCATCAAAACAATATGATAGAACAACCAGGGGTGGTGTTGATCTGTAGGAGCTACTTTCAAAAGGCGCTGATTTGTCATCCACACATGAAAAGTCAAAATATACTCCATTGCATGCCGCCACTCGTTTCGGTCATGTGGAAATTGTTAAGATACTAATTGAAGCAGGTGAGTGGCTGCATTTTTGAATGCAAGTGTTTATTTTACAGCGTCTTTGGGCATTATCTTCTGACTGTGACCGAAGTGTAAAAAATAAGCCGCACATCATTCAGTCTCCATCACCCTCATCGGCATCTTGATCAGATTAGCAAGATACTCATAATTGTTAAAAAGTTTTTTTTTAAGAGGTTTTTTCTTAATGTTTTTTCGGTTCACAGAAACAGACCACTGATATGTTAGTTCCAATTTGCCCTTTTCCATGTTTTTCATCTTTTTTCTTTTTTTTGGGGGGGGGGGGGAGTTGTTCTGGAGCCAGTTCCATCTGTTTAAATTGCCCATGTTCGTTTCTTTTTTAATTCTTGAAATTTTCTGAAATCGCTGTGAGGTGGGCATTGCTGCTGCAGGGGCCAACATTGAAGCACAAGCTGCTGATGGATCATCCACATTACAGATTGCTGTTAGCAATGGTCGGTTGACTATTGCAAAGGTTTTGGTTGAAGCAGGTAGTTTCAGACAGCAAATCTGCATTGGTTACATTTGAACTTCTGGATGTGTCCGCTCCCCCAGCACAGCTTCCTTCGCCAAAAAATAATTATGAATTGAACGAAGAAGCTTTTGACACCAAATACCATGTGGTTTTTTTTTTCAAGTGCGTTCCTTTTTTTTTGTTCAAAATTCAGCATCGGGTTCCATCTGGAAGATTTCACTGATTGAATTTTGCTCTTTGCATGCAATTCTTATTTTCTTCAGGACAACTTCTATTTGATTTTTCTGTTTGCATGCAATTTTGTTTTTTCTCAGCGTAACTTCTACATACATGAATAGAAGAAAGCTCCCAAAAGAAATTTTCAGGGATTGTATGGCCCTACAGCAAATGGCATTCTAAGCATCCTTTGATAAATCTGAGATTGAGGTATTGTGCTGCGGTCTACAGGTGCCGACGTGAATACTGGCGATGAATTTAACTTAACACCTTTGCACATTGCTGCCTCTGTCGCAAACCCAGAGTTCATTCAGTTCCTTTTGGACAATGGAGCTGAAATAGATGCCCAAAACAAGCTTGGGGACACCGCATCTCCCTTCCCCACAAATGTTACTTATATTGAAAAAAAACATACACTGGCAAATTTCATCTTCGAGCGTATTCCCATCATTATCCTTGATACTGAGATCAGCCCCAGCCCCTTTAAGAACTTCAATGGCCTCCCCATTCCCTGAATAGGCTGCGTCAGAGATAGAGCGACTCAAAAAACTTTTGAACGGTTAAGGTGGCAAGTGTGTGTGTGATTTCTTTTCATTTTGGTGTTTTGAGAGGGGGGGGGGGGGGGGTAGCAGTGCCATTTTTGTCTCTCCTTACTATGTGCATAACACCTTTTGCTGACTGGGTGGGTGAGATTGAGTCCGTAGATTCCCATATACCCATATTCCCATAAATCTCCGTCATGGGCTCTGACGGAGATTTTTCAACATTTAACAAATCTCGGAGCAGGAATGCCTTTTACAAGTGGAGAATAGATTACCGCCAGTAGGGGGTGATGTTGATGTTGGCACAACGTAGGGAAAGCATTGGTGGATTAGTAGGCTTTTAACCTGTCAGATAATGGATGAATTGCTTTGACAGGAGCTGTGAAGTCATGTTTCAAGTTCGAAGAAAGGAAGACACCTGCACTTTCACAACACATAGACTGTGTTGCGCAATGTTCATCCAGAGCACACAGACGACTTGTCCAATTGTTTAGATATTTCGCGAAACATACATAAAGTCCAATCCCAGCCGACAACATTTCTCACCTACCTGAGCCTTCCGATCTAGATAGATGATCTGGAGGCATTTTTTTGCATGCAATCACGTTTGTTTGTTTGTTTGTTTGTATGAGTAATCATTCAACTGTTGAATCCCAGAGAATGACAGCCACTGAAAGAAGAGTTCACAGACCCCACCTGTAACTTGGGCTCAAGTCGGAGTCACATGGTGTGGATGCGGTATACACGTCTATGTTTGTGGAAATAGTCGGGCATTTTTACATGAACTTCAGGGAGGAAGTGAGGTGCCCTGGAGTACAAAACACCAACAAAACACTGCACCAATTCCTTCCCAGGATGACAGGTTGTGTTGGTTTATGATTGTTTTCTTTTTCCAAACTCTTTTTTTTTCTGTTGATAGCATTCAGAGGGGCGGGGGAGGCAAGATGTCACATTATTTCTGTTGGACATGCATGCTGAGGATGATTCATTTTCGGATGTTGACATCGTATCTTTGAATGGGGCTGAAAGCAGGAGGCTTGGATGGAAACAGATTTACCGCAGTCAGTGTGGCATCCAAAGATGCGCCCAGAAATGGCCACAACTCACAGTGGCGGCTGTGCATCTTCGCATATAATTATATTTGTTTGTTTGTTTGTTTGTTTGTTTGTTTGGTGGCGGTGCATGTCTGCCAGGACTTCTCCACAACATTTATGTTTCATTTATTCCCAAAGTGTCAACTTTTCTTGTATTATCCCAACACAAATGATTTTTCTTGTTCACTCGAAAAACTTTTGTGAATTTTTTTTCCCCTTGCTACCCACTTTTTTGTTCAAACTTTTGTCTGGACAAAATGAGCTGAGTGATTTAGGAATATGGAAAAAAAAATAGCAACTAAAGAACAATTTCTTTTTTTTAAGCTAGCAATTTCGATTACTAACTCATTCTGGGTTCACATCCCCCAATCTGGCAGTCACTCAGGAAGCAGGTGTTTGAAAAAAAAAATAAATAGTCCAAAATGAAGATCATACAGGTGATTCTCAGTGTGGTAAATTCTTGAACCACAAAAAAGGCCACATATTTTCTTTATAACATAATTTTGGGGCCACAAAGGGGCCACAACAAGATGAAATTGCCAAATCTAGGACCACTTCTGTACTGGCGAAATTGAATATGGTAGGATGTCAGACACAATCACTGATTGGCAGGCACCTCAAACATAACATGACCTTGAAAGCCTTTCCAGAAATGATCCGAGAAGATGATAGTCCAGAGTGTATTTCGAACTGTAAAGAAAGCCCTGAACCACGGAGCCATATATGAATGCGAGCAGGGCTTTTCTTTCGAATTTGGTTGTGTGAGGTGGCCATATTTTTGTGATGGCTCGTGAATCATAAGAATTTCTTTTTAAATGATTTCTTTGTGGTTCTGACGATCAGGTTGCTTGCGCAGCATCGTCGTGGGTGGATGACTCAGACGCTTTGGCGCACACCGTGAGTGCCTCTGGTGCAAACTGGGAAACATGTTGTCTGGGAAAACGAACGAAACAAGACATGCTGGGGTCATCATACCGAGGTTAATGACACTTAATGTGCAGTTCGGGTGGGAAGTCCCTTCGAGATCTGCGGCTGGGGTTTTGAGTGGCGACCAGCAAGCAGATCCGCCGCTCTCGACCTGCTCCAATTCAGGCCCTTTCAGATGCTGACAAAAGGAGCACACGAACCATCACTCGCACACCCCGCACTGGATGGGGTATTTTGGGGGACTCGAGCTACCACAATTTTTGCGATCAGAACGTTCTCGGCCGGACGCAACATCGAACCAGCTTCCTATGCTTACGTCCTTGATATGGACGCTTTTGTGCGATTCAGCGCACAGAGCTATGTGCCGTGTTCCGTTAGGTAGGTCGGATGCACTTGAATTTGGCGCTGTTCTCACCTATCCTCATGATTCTCGTAGTGGTTACAGGGTGTGCACTTCGGGTGGGAAGTCCAAACGACTTCTCGAAAGAGATCTGCTTCCAGGGATGCACGCGCCGTCATTGAGGGCCAACCATTGTTCATGGTCTGGTTGAATTCATGCGCGCCTGCCAGAAGTGCTGGGAAAAAGCACGCGGACCATACACTTGCACACCCTCATATCAGTGGCGGCTCGAATTACCACAATTTCGCGATCTGAGCGTTCTCCTCACAGGATCAAACGCTGCGTGGAACCGGCTTCCTATGCTTGCGTCCTTGATATGGGCGCTCTTGTGGGTGTCGACGCAAAGAGTTGCGTGCGGTGATCTGTCAGGTGGGTCGGATGGCGTTGAATTTGGCGTTTTTCTCACCCATCCTGAAAAACTCGTACTGGAGCCATGGCGTCCAGTCTACTTTCATATGCAGGACACTCGCCTGGCGGCGATCAACAGGCCTATTGATCGCGGATTTCCACACCTAGGTGTGGAAATTTTGTTCTTCCATGTGTCCCAACCTCCACTTGGGTGATGAAAAATACACTCTTCCATGGAGTCATTCCTTACATTCTTTCTAATGTATCTATTTCTGAGTTTTTGGTGTGCCAAAGTTCGATTTTGTTTTTCCTTTCTCGAAAAACCAAGTGCCAACTGTTTAAAGTGCCAACCGGTTAGGAAAAAGGGGAACAAAAGGGTGAACTAAAATTAAGAAACGGGTGTGAATCTCCTTTCTCCATCACTCACTTCTTCACTTTATTTTCGACTTGAGGGAAGATTCACCTATTTGTTGTTCTGTATGACAATCAGGGTGGTGGAGTTTCACTCACTCCTTCGCTCCGGAAGCTGCTACAACATGGACGCCCCCTTATTGTTGTGGGTTCAAGAGAAATATGACATCTCATTTGAATCATACTTGTTCTGGGAGGGATACTTACATCACTCAACTGTGGGGCAAATAAGGACAGGTTGAGACTTTACCCAGAAAGAGAGTGAGAGTAGAGAACTGTCTTTTTTGATGTCTCAAGAAATATTTTGCCATTTTCTTCGTGACAGCCCGGTCTCTTTATAGCCTGTGGTTCCATTGATCTGACAAGTTCGGAACTGCTCATCCCATCATCAATCAATACGACCCCAGGGCAGTGTTGAAACAAAGCACACTAATATGAGACTGAGAAAGAAGAGAAAGCCGTGATTCACCATGATGCTGAAAATAGATGTGCATGTTGGAACCCAATTCAATTCAGCCAGAATGAATGCAGAAGTTCTTAAAACTGTTGAATTTGGCTTGAAGGTTTCACAAACCTTTGCCCCTGAGTCGTCCCCACCCATCGAGCCTGAGAGTCCAAGATGTTGGTGAGTTATAATTCTGCATCCCATACTTTCGGCGATGTAAGAAATTTTTTGGTTTGTTTAAGAAATAATTTGCCTGCAAATTGTTTTTCATATAAAGTATTAGGCCAGAATAAATATGAATTCCCTGCCTTGAAACTCGCCCCAGCTCACACGACTGCTGTCAGCTATTTCATTCACTAAAGGGAAGTGATGATACGGATGAAATTTCTTGCACAACACCACATTCTGATTGAAACCAGTGAATGTAACCTAGCTTTCATTTTCACTGCAAGTAGACTTCAAATTTCATTGTATTCTCGTTTTTCTTTTAAAAATAAATGTATGGTTTACAAAAGGTGTCAGTTCAGACGAGGATTCCCAACCAATAGAGTTACGTTTGGAAAGTAGCACCTTGCAGGCGGTGGTGGTGTCAGTATATTTTCCCTGGCTGAAGTTATTGCAATACTGCCTACATTTTACATTGTAGGAATGCTTCCTTGGATTTTTGGTGCAGGGGATGCACAAAATAATTTAAAAGTGCAAAAGTGCATTGTATTTTGCTGCAGATGCAGGTTACTTGAATGTCGCCCAATCCCTGACCAAAGCAGGTAAATAAGACAATCAAGAATGTTGATTTGGTTGCTTCTTTTTGCAGGGAAGTCTGAATGTATCCACACTCCACTATTGCAGCTTTGCTTGGATTTGCTAGCAAAAAAGAATAGCAATGTTTTGAATTGACCAGCAACACCTCTGTGAAAACCACACCGTGTTTTCTTTTCCTTTCTATTCTCGCAGCGAATGCCAGTATGCAATCTGTGAATTGGCACTTCTTCTGTACAGAAGACATTTCTCTTTCTTTTCACTCTTTTGGAAGGGGGGTTGGACCCAATGCTGTTGAAAGATTGCCTCTTTTCCTCTTTTCTTAAAAGTGTTGCGACGTTTCAAAAGGAAGGCCAAGCTGCAGTTCAGTTGTTTTAAAATTCGGAGGCTCTTTGAAACTTGTCAAGTGTTGAGATATGTAATGCTTTTTTTAGCGGCAGGATCTGAAAACAGAAACTGGAGTCACCCCCTTGATAGTGGCCTCATTCCTCGTGCCGTTCCTGAAAAAATATAATCAGTCGAGCGTGTACATGCGATCGACGGGAGCCCGTGCCACAGGGAACGTTATGTCACACAAAAAAAATCAACTTACAACAACAGTCTCAATATCACAAAGCAAAATTATCTTCCGTCAGGTCTTCCTTGAGTGCCAGGCACAGATTCCTCTTGGCGACTAATCGCTCCAGTCGCTCCACCCCCTCCTCTTCCTCCCACACTTGCTCATCCAATTCTAAAAATAATTGCAACTTTTTCAAGTTGCACATCTCTGCAGACACAATGGAAGGGGTTAAACCACGATGATCCATGAAGTTCGAAATAACCTGGTGCATGTCTACCCATACACACGATTGGCTCCAAGCATGGGGACCGGTCGAGAAAGAAGTTTGACTTACCGTCTTCGCCACCAATGGCAAGTCGCGCTGGTGGTTTGGATCGAGGAGGGGGTGGAAATCGACGTTCGAATCTGAGTGGGCTCAGCCTATGACTTGCTTTCTCCACAGCCCCACAAATCACGAGTTTCTCAGTCTTTGTTTTCATGGTCGCCTGCGGTGGGGGGACCTTTCGAAGTTTGGGGATTTTCGTCCCGAGGTCGTCCCTGGCAACCCGTTTGTCTGTGTTTGTTTTCATGGTCGCCTGCGGTGGGGGGACCTTTCGAAGTTTGGGGATTTTCGTCCCGAGGTCGTCCCTGGCAACCCGTTTGTCTGTGTTTGTTTTCATGGTCGCCTGTGGTGGGGGGACCTTTCGAAGTTTGGGGATTTTCGTCCCGAGGTCGTCCCTGGCAACCCGTTTGTCTGTGTTTGTTTTCATGGTCGCCTGCGGTGGGGGGACCTTTCGAAGTTTGGGGATTTTCGTCCCGAGGTCGTCCCTGGCAACCCGTTTGTCTGTGTTTGTTTTCATGGTCGCCTGTGGTGGGGGGACCTTTCGAAGTTTGGGGATTTTCGTCCCGAGGTCGTCCCTGGCAACCCGTTTGTCTGTGTTTGTTTTCATGGTCGCCTGCGGTGGGGGGACCTTTCGGAGTTTAGGGATTTTCGTCCCAAGGTCGTCCCTAGCAACCATGACTCCTTCCTGGGGGATTTCGTCGCAGTCCTTCAGCCCTTCAGCGTTTTCGATTTTTGAGCTGATTTTTTCCTTTTCGCCTCCCGCCTCCAAAACTTTCCTGACAACTTGCATATCCTTCTGATGAGCTCGGAAAAATGGCGCTGCTCCGAAGTCCACGAAATGTTTGCAGACGAATCTTTGGAAATCCTTTTCCGTCAGAAGTTGGATGTCGATCTCGACTCCAGGGAGCTTGCAGTTTTCGTTTTCCCGGAGGACTTTCAAGTCCTTGCCCTGGCGAGCATCGAGAACTTGGATAGAAATAGTCCCATCGGCCAGAAGTGTTTTGCTCTCAGTGTGGCAGAAATCGTTTTCGTATATGTCTGAAACGCATTGCTGCTGAATCGTGTGATTTGCTCGAGTTCTGACCTTCCCGAATTTTTCAAGCATTGCCTCAAAATGCTGCTCGTGGCCTCCATGTGAAAAGTTCAGTCCGACAATATCAAGAGCAGCGTCTTCCTTGCCTCTTGTGTTCCAGTTTCTGTGGTTTTCCTTTTTGGCCTGTGCGCAACATTTTTCATGTTAAGGGTTGGGTTGTGAGAACTCGAAAGTACAAGCAAACGTGCACCTTGACATTTTCACCTTTTTTGCCTTCTTTTTGGATCTGACAACTACGGTGGCAGCTTTGGCGGCGCTGACTGAAGATGATCCTGCAGCGGTAGAGTGGTGCTTGGCAGGAGAGATTTCGAGGGTGCGTTGTCCTGTGCGGCCGCAAAGCTTCCCATAATTATCGATGATATCTTCTGGTGGCCTCGAATCAACGGCGAGTTTCAAAGTCTGCGGTTCCACCCAGCACTCGTCGATCTCAAATTCAACGTAGGCGACCGTTCCCTGACGTTTCCCTTGTTCATCTGGAGGTGAGCATACAATGATTCGTCAGTCTTCCTCTTTGAACGAAATGAATTTTATGAAAGACAAAATACAGGGGTCACAAAATCCGAAGCAACTGATTTGTTGAGTGCATTGGGTGCGACTCAGAGTGCATTTTTCCCAGCAAAAACATCTGGGCATTTTGTTCCCTTGGTCTCGTACCCTCAACTTCTCTCTCCTTAACTCGATAAGCTATTCGTTTTGAAGCCACCTCTTCGATATCATCATTCCCTCCTGAGAGGCGCACTATGTCACATTTCGCAACTATTTCTGCGAGCTTTGTCTGGATCGCAAACTCCCAACTTCCCAGCTCAATCTCATATGTTACATCTTCGACCTCGATTGTAACCTTCTTTCTGCTCTCGTTTTTCTTCTTTTCGGCGCCTGGACCCAAATGATCGTTTTCATTAAGGATCGTCTCCCCCACCATTAAATCAACTCTATCCCCTAAAGGCGTTTCAATTACCCCAAACAAACAAGGAAATCAAATCCCTGGATGGAGAAAATCTCTGGATGGAAAACAGCGTTGCATTACGCAGCCCTCAGAAAAATGCAACTCAGCATTTCAAGAAAGAACCCATTCTCACCTCGACATTCCTGATGTTCAACACTGAAGCTTCCTTCCTCCTCCTGTCCGTCTATCCCACTGAGAAAGGTCCTCGCATGACCAAACTGGAGCACAATATCGTGAACAGATCGCTTTTTGGGAGCCAGGCGTTCGAAAACATTCAAATCGACCTCGCCAAGAGCACCTTCGAATCCCCCAGACGCCACTTGCTTTTCCTCACCACCAACCAATCCCCCAACGCTCTTCTCTCTCAAAAAGGCGTTTTCGTTTCCGGGAACTCGTTTCACAGTTCGTGACTCAAGTATAGGCTCGACGTCTTCCTGAACATCTCCTCCTTCCTGTGTTTCTCTCTTTCGGAGGGTAGCGATGCCAAATTCCCTCGCAATGCCATCAATTTCCACAGTCGCCAACCTCTCCTCCAGGGCGTCAAGCCGCACTTCATACTCCACTCCCGAAACATTCTCAAATTCCAGTCGCATCCTTGTTTTTATTTTTCCAGTTTCCTGAGATGCCTCCTCAAACACCTTTTTCTTGACAATCACATCGATGTCGCGGCTGGACGGCGATGCGATAGTTTTTTCGCCTTTGTCGACCTCCCTCGTCGTGTTGAGTGTCCAATCTCTGAGGTTCTCTCGCGATTTGGCCCGCACAGCACCATGCTTCGATGCTGTTTCCTCAAGGGGCATATGAGAAACCAGGGTCTCAAGTTTCTCAAGCTCCAATTCGTGATCATTTTTTCCTGTACTGATCACCACCTTCTCTACCCGATTCACCCCATCCTCGTCCAAGCACTCTTCCACAAGGTAGAGAAGTTTTGTAGGATCGAGGTGCGGGGAAATCTTTTGCACAAGCTTTCCATGCTCCTCGATTAGGAAGAGCACTGGTTGCTGCCTGATCAAGCTTTCGGAGGTTCCCAGTTCTATTTTGTATTGTTTTCCATTGAAGGTAACGGTGGCAACTTGCCGCCGCCGAATTCTATCTTTCGAACCACCAGGGGCCTCCGTTCCAGATTGTGCAATGATGTAGGCCACCTTTTCCTCTGCCTCATTGGCAACGACACGCTTTCCCAGTGGCGTCGACCCTGAATAATCGGCCGTGCCATCCACGTTGGGAACTCTGCTGTGGGGATTTGAAGTTCCGTGCTTCTCCAAAACTTCAGACAGCCCCATCTGGAGCCCACAGTTTTCGACAGCAGGCACATCTACACAGCAAAACTCGTTGTCATTCGAGACAATAGCGACATCGCAAGACGTCGCTCCAAACTCTCCAGGGATCTTCGTCACATTGTAACAAATGTCCCGGCCATCTCCACACATCATCCATCTGAATTCTTGCCCAGGATTGGGGACGAACATTCGGTGCTTGGACACAATTGTCGTCAATTGTTTGGCATATCGCTCCATAATCTGAATCGGAACGTAGCATGTTTTGTCAGCGTGCTTCACAACAGTCATCTCTCGTTCCCCAGATGGTCCAACCAGAGAAACAGTTGTACATACCGTTTTGCTATCGACATCTCCTTCATCTTGACCAAGCAGCCCCTTGGAAGAGAGGTCGCCATGCTGAGAAACTTTATCAGACAGGGGATGCTCCGAACGCCCACCGTGTGTTTGTTTGGTATTTTTTGAGACGACCTCGGTCGCCTGAACCACCGGACCGCGGGAGTATTTCGCTACCAGTTGTGCTGTTGGCACACTCCCAACCACGTTTTCAAACCGGTACCTGGCCGAATCGAAGCCATACCTTTGGCCACCATGTTCTATGATCGCAACGTATTTCCCGCTCTTATCATTGCCATTTTCTTGGGTGGTCAGATAATTCGATCTATTGCCAGCCACATCTTCGACGTATCGACCCTCGACAGGCGAAGACCCAGAGGGGGCTTGTGGCGATGCGTCCCTCGGAACCTCTCCGTGCTTTTTGATAATCTGGGATAGGGATTCGCCACGAAGCATATACTCGAATGTATCCTTATCGACCAAGTAGCTTCGGTCCTGATACTTGACGACGGCTTTCCTCTGTATGATCCCATCCGTTTCTACACTGTCATTTTCGCCCCCAATGGCACTTTCCTGGACTTTGCCATCTCCTACTGTTGCTTCGAGGATATCCTCCCCATTCACATCCTCCCCAGTCGCATCCTCTTCATCTCCGTGACCCCGATCAATGAAGTCGAAGAACGCGTCGCCTGCCAACTCTCCATGCTCCTCGATGATTTTCGACAGTGGGATGCTTCCATCCAAAGTTTCCAGCAGACCAACGTCGACACAGTGGTCTTTACCGTCGTGCTTGATAGTCTCGATGCGATGCGGAAGACCCCCCTTCTCGACGTGAAGTATTGTCGCGTTAATTCTTGCCCCATCTGGTCTTGTTATCCCACTGAAACGTGTGGGATCCGCCCTTCCTGCCGCGAGCTTTCCATCTTGCTCGATCGATTCGTCGATAGGCACTGGAGACCCCATGTTGGTAATGTCACTGAGCTGAATATCTTGACCCTCCAACTCTACCCTCACAGTATCCTCAACTTCCCCATCTTCCTCCTCTACTCTTCTCACTTTGTGCGTTGCACAGATTGCGAATTCCCCAGCAATGTTACATTTTTTGGTTATCATGTTTTGAGCCACTGGCACTGGGTAACCACCACCAGCCATGCTGCATTCATCAATCTTGCCAATCAGACCTTCGCTTTGCATGCTCGAAATTTCAAGATGACTGCTGGAACCCTAAATACATCGTCAAGACAAGGAGATTCAACAAACAATGAGCTGATAGGAACAGGGTCAAGCGCTCCTTCTAGAAGTGATTTCTTGCCTGATTCTGCAACCATTCTTCCTTGTTCGAACCAGCAGTGCCATCTGATGGGACCAACTGTATGGTGGTGGAGCCTTGGTTGGTCGAGCCCGCTTGGAAACAAACCGGCAGCTGAATGATCTCTCCAGACTCAAGGCACGACATTTTGGGCACCATGTTTATGTTCTCAATCCGCGAGGCATCCACAGGGCCATCCATCCATTTCTTGTCAGACTTTGTGTCTTCGAAGCATTCCCTCACGTGCATTGCCGGAATCTCATCCCTCCATGCCTGAGTGTAAAAAAATCACACATGCTCAATCAACTGCACCTGCCAAAAAGAAAGATACAAACAACGATGTCCCTATTTACCTTGTCATACTGTTCCATGCGAGCGACTTCAGTGTTTGCCTTTTCCAGAGCCCTGCAGAAAAAAGTCTTTCCACCCATAATTGGACCCACGAGCATGAGACTACCAATGGTGGTTTCGTACACCTGCAGCATCTTTGAAAAAGGTTCCTTTAGGGCCCTGAGGGCGGCGACAATGACCAATCCCCTTGCTTGCGTCAGGATTTGTTCTTCCACCGCACACGGAGCCTCCCAATGGATTGGATTGGGTTTCGCCAAATCCTGGGTGGTTTCCGTCCCAAAAAGTTCATTCGGAGCTCCCTCCGAATTCAAACGCCTGGCAACCAAGGGCGCCCTGTAGCACCAATCCGTCAACTGCTTAGGCAAATTCCCAAGTACGTAGAGTTGT
Organism: Bryopsis sp. KO-2023; assembly: GCA_030272585.1. Lineage (NCBI taxonomy): Eukaryota > Viridiplantae > Chlorophyta > Ulvophyceae > Bryopsidales > Bryopsidaceae > Bryopsis > Bryopsis sp. KO-2023. Next base: position 1,682,345 of record BSYQ01000004.1, on the reverse strand, counting down.
AACCGTATGCAATCCAAGCACGTCCATCATTCAGCACCTATCCGTCGCACCTGGGCTGAGGAACCTTTCCGGACTTGGTTTCCTTGCTCGAAGTAGCCCGCGCAGCATCTTTGATCGATTCACCCAGTTCTTTGCTGACTGGGTTCGATTGATTTGACCTTCCAACAGCGTTCCTCACACTGTCTTCACCTGTCGCATCCGCTGGGCTGGGTTCTTTCGATAGGTCCTTTCGTTTTCGCCATTTTTTAATTCCTACTACTCCCACGGTCGTTACTCCGAGGAAGCAAATCGCTTTGCCGATCATTTTCCCCTTGACAAAAAAAGATTATTTGTGACCGAGGGATAAGATTTTAGAAAGCGAGCGAGCCTCTTATACACTAATCGAGGTTTGACCAAGGATGGTAATTGCTGTCATTGCTGTCAGAACAGTATCAAGAGCACAGTATCAAGAGTCTTAACGAAAAAAACTTGTGGAACTGTTCTCGTGCTTTTACGAGAGGGAACCCTTTAATTCCCCTTGAAATTTCCTCTGATCTTACACTTTGCATTCCAACCTCCTTTGTTTTTCACTGAAAATTTGATCCTAAACCATGCACCACCCAAAAGGGAGCACGCCACCAATTGCAACAATCAAGGCTTTAAAGCCCAATTTAAATTTTTAAATATTTAAATTTAAATATCCCAAAGGATTGAAATTAATAAGTTTCTTCACAAACACCAGAAAGTTTTTACAATCAGATCCACACATTGTAAAACCTAATGACCAAACACTCCTCCAGGAAGAACTTTTTCTGACTCTCTTTGGCCCCAGGAAAAATTACAGAGGAAAAAGAACCACCACCACCATTCCCCATCTGTCGACTTTCCTCTCTTTCCGCAGTTGGGTTTACAAACCCCTCCAACAATAAGATACCACATTCCTGGAAATTCTGGAAATTCTGCTTTTGGTTGAGTCCTTAATGCTTATCTAAAGAATATGTACTGGAACAACAGTCCACAATACCTCTATATCAGTTGCATCGAAACATCCTTACACAAAGCATTTCAGAAGATTTTTGATGTCAGCCCCAGTTATTGGTGGTGGACGTGGAATGGATTCTTCAGTGTTGCCTGATTTTTAAGACATCGAAGCATCGAAGTGGTACAAGTGGTGAGCAACTCTGATTTGACTGAGGGAAAAATCAAAAATTGGGGAATTCCCACTGCCAGTCGTGAATTTAGTGAGACTTCAGAAGATAAAAAAATAGTGTTTGGATTTCTTGTCGATTGATATGTTTTCGCTCTTCTTTTTGCTGGTGTTTTTCCGGTAAGATGCTGTGGTGGTTGCATTTTAGACCGTTTCAGAAGCAGTAATCAGGGTGGTGGCCAAAGCTGTCGCTACTGCGTTAGCCGTCGTCGAAAAAGATTCGGCTGTGGCCACAGCTGGAGTGGAAGCTACAACCAGAGTGAAGGAGCAAGCCACTGTGGACTCTACCAGCAGAGTCACGGGCAGAGGCCAAGTTTCCCGAAGTGTTCTATCAAGAAAGTCGTGTTTGTTTTTTTTGAAAATCCATGGGAAGCTTTCTTTTCTGCCTCACTCTATTTCCCCCTTTTTTTCATCTCTCGTTTTTTTTGGGGGGGAGGGGGGTGGGGGGGGCAACCGATCTGGTGCTGTGAGGTTTTCCTCTTGGGATTCTGGTGCACCATGCAATCCCATGGGATGTATTATTTTTATCTGCTACTGGATTGTTTTCTTTCAATGCAGTGCAAAAAAATATGTAGATATTTTTTTTTTTTTGTGGTGTGTGTTTTCAGTCAGATTTTTTTTTATTGATGGAAAGGGATGAATTTATTGAATGACCTGTGAACATCATTGAGAGCAGTTTTCCTGAAGTTCGTTTCAATTTTAGAAAATTAGAAAAAATTGAAACTTCTCAATTTAGTGATTTTGCTGTGCTGCGGAGTCGATGAATTCCGAGAACAGCGGGGGTGGTCGAATGAGAGTTTTACAGCATCGAGAAGATTTTTGTGGTTTAAAAAAAAACACACACAGAAATTGATTGGCTAGTACGGTTAGTACGATAGGTTAAAGAACGTAATGACTCAGGGTGGGACGAAAAGCCATCCCAGGAAGGGACAGGTGACGCCAGTTGAGGATCCAGTTGGACTGGATCTTAGAACGAGTGAGGGAGTAGTTCGCTTAAAAGAGGGCGGTTTTCATATTACAATCGAGGTTTTTCTCCCGCCCAATTTTTCCTTTTCGCGGGACTCAGTGGGAAAATTTCCCCCCCTTTTTTGTTCGGTTTATATTGGGTAGTCAGCCTGAGGGGCTTTCTCCCCTGTAGTTTGTGTTTTTTGTTTTTTCCAGTCCATTTTTTGGTGGGTGGAAAATGATCTGTCAAATTAATGCTTGTTAATGAGGGTTTGGAATGGTTAGGTTTGGGGACAAACAAACAAACAAACAGTTCGAAGTGTAAACCAATATGGCATTTAGTATTAATATGTTTAGCCTTTTGTGAAGAGAACTCCTCCAGCTTTTCTGGGTGGGATCCTCATGAAGTGGGTTAAACGTAGAAAATTCTACGGTAGAATCCTCGGACCGAAGTCCTTTCGAGGTGACGGCCATGCGCATGTGCCGCGGCTCGCTTGACGGATCAAGGAAGCCAAGAAGGCCAAGCGAGCCAATTCTACTAATCCGATCTGGCAATTTGCAGGCAAATTATTTCTTAAACAAACCAACACATTTCTTACATCGCCGAAAGTATGGGATGCAGAATTATAACTCACCAACATCTTCAACTTTCTCGACTGGACTCTCAGGCTCGATGGGTGGGGATGACTCAGGGGCAGAAGTTTGTGAAACCTTCAAGCCAAATCCAACAGTTTTAAGAACACCTGCATTCATTCTGGCTAAATTGAATTGGGTTCCAACATGCACATCTATTTTCGGCATCATGGTGAATCACGGCTTTCTCTTGTATGAATTGATTGACTGGTTTGTATACCAGGAAACGTACCATTTTTCCATCAATACACTGGCAAAAGTAGCTGACCCTGGTGTACACTGCTGGTTTGAACCTTCCCTCCTGTGAAACTCCACAATCAGCTGGTCCAAAAGAAACCAAGCCAACAAGGAGGCCACAACGTGGAACTCCCTTTACATATAGGATTGCCAAGTGACCTCCAGAATCACATATGCGCATAGCATACCAAAGTCCTGCCAATTGCAAAGCAATCACAACAGAGGATATACACCCTACCCCAGTGCAAAAAACCTGGATGTTTCAAAAGTTTTTGTAACAGGTATGGTGATCATTGAAAAAGAAACATCCTGAAAAGTTTCGAATCAAAACTTTGACAGTCATAGCAACTTGCCGTGGCATGTTCCCTGAGAGGTTGCATGGGCACACAGCATGTTGTCTTTAATTTGGATCCAGACGTTGAAGCAGTTTGTGTTTTTGACATACTTAAGCCTATCAGCCACTTGGTAGATGTTTGGGAGAGGCCCAGTATCCGAGATTCTGCCCCAACCCACTGACGCCACCATTTGACTTGTCCCGAGTTGCTTGGACGAATGCAGCAGCCTGATTGGCGTTTTGGTGGACTCTTTCTCCAACAACAACAATGCAATACCGTTGCCATCATCTTTGTTTCCTGTGCAGCCTTTATGTATTAAGACTTTCACTGAGGGTATCACCTGAAATCCAAATCAGTGTGTTGATTTTCGAAAAGGATTGCCACTAGAAACCACCAAAGTATTCGATATCACTTTTGAACGTCGGGAATAAGCCTGGAAAAATCCACAGTGTCTGTTGTGCAAAAAAATGATATTTAAATGCCTGGAAATGCACTCTGCATCTCCCAAAAGAGACTAATCCTTAGCTCAAACCAATAATATTCCCCATACTAATATGATACATTATTCATCATTGATCCCCAGTCCACCACTGTTTACTATTGAGATGCCCGGTGACCTGGTCCCTGAGACACAATGTGCCGCCATCAAAACCCATTTCTTATTGATCAGCACTCCACCGCAGTCGTACCGCGATAAACGAAGAGGCCCCCGTGCCTTGTAGAAGCTTTCTCGCTGCGAGGTGGTCTGCGAGTTGAGCTGTGGAAAGTTCCTTCTTGTCCGCCGCCTGCATGTCAAAAAAAGGAGATCGTTACGCTCCGCTGCGGTAACGTGCCCCGCACCCGTCCAGGATTGACATGGATCAAAAATCGCACCTGCTGAACCAGGCTCCCGCCGCCATTCGTGTTGTCTACATGGACAACATGGCGGTCGGTATTTAAAAACAAGCAACAGTATGTTTTTTTTTGTATTCGACTTAAGAAGGGGTTCATAGAAATGGATCGACAAACGCTTTTCGCTTAAAAGACACCTTGAGGCGCAGCGCTGTCGCCGCAGAAAAGAATACACAGGATGAAAGTGTTTACGAAAGCGAGCAGCATCTGCCTTTCTGAGTGGAACATTTTTTGAAGGTGCAACAAAGCAGCTCAAGTGGAAAAGAAAACAGCGAACAGGGAAAGGTTGGGGGACGCTTTCAAGAAATCAACTCGATCATCTTTCACCACATCGTTGTCACTCTGTAGCTCCCCAGAAAGGATGAGAGTCGAATGAATGTTTCTTCTGAAAGCAATTTTCGTTTTTTTGGAACAGACTGTCTTGTTGAACCACAGCTGTGGTGTTAGGAATTCTAAGAAAGAGGAACATAAAATTCTGAAAAAGATGAAAGGAGGGTCCTTGCGGAAGGATGTGCACTTGTATGCATACTTGAAATCTCCAGAGCGAGATGTCTGGAATTCCCTGCCTGTGAGTATAGGCATTTGTTAAAATAAAAACAGTCTCAGTGGCTGTCTGGGAGAAGGAGTCCTCCCAGTTTTGTATCAACAAAATATAAGATTGCTTGCAGGTTTCCAAAATCACAAACTATCTACAGTCCCCTGGTGTTGAGGGATCCCCCTCAACGATAAAAGCCGCATTCCTTTTATTGAAACGATTGACGAGATCCAAACTGTCATCCCAGGATTCTCTGGCAAAAAACACGACTCTTCCCCTCCCAGAAAAGGTCTTAACCCATAACAGCAAACATAAAAAACTGAACACGAAGAGTTTTAATTCATCTAACCGAACTCAGCGCGGAGCTGAGCTTCGTCATTTTCACAGAATTCGAAAAAGCAGTTGGTGCGTTTGGATGGGGTGGTGGTCTTGCAGCTGCACAGCATGTCCAACGGCGCTTTCCCATCGATGGTCAGGATTTGGGGATCGGCACCTCGACTCAGAAGAGCATCGTAGTTGCTTTTTCGGCCGTTCCACGTGGCGTAGTGGAGTGCGGTATGGCCGTCCTGATCTTGCCCATTCACATCCGCGCCGGCATCAATCAGAGCGAAAATCACATCGCTGTTTTTGGAACCCTGGGCGGCGGAGTGCAGAGGTGTTTTCTGGACGTTATTCTCGACATTGACGTCCGCCCCCCTGGAGATCAGCTCTTGCACCACATGGATGTTGCTTCTTTCGGCGGCGATCATGAGTGGGGTCGCTCCGGTTCTTTCAAAACGAACATCCACAGCAGCGCCGGCATCAAGCAGTGCTCTTACCGCACCCAAGTGATTTCTTTCGGCGGCGTAGAAAAGAGCCGCCGCCCCCTCGTCGCTCCTCGTTTCGACGTCCACCCCGCGTTCAAGCAACAACTGGAGCAGTTCGGTCCGACCAAAAAACGCCAAAACGATAGCTGGAGTGAAACCGAGGTGACCTTTGGGCTCAAGGTTAGCCCCCTTTTCCACAAGGTACCTGACAACGTCGGGGTGATTATTCACAGCTGCGATGATGAGGGCGGTGTCCTTTTTGGTCGACCTGGCCTCCATGTCAACGCCATTTTCTACCTCTTGCTTAACGATTTGGAGGTCCCCGTCCTTCGCGGCATTCAGAAAGGCGGCGGCTGACGGAGTCGCCCCCTGCTTTGCATATCACAAAACGAATATAAGAATGAACGAAACTAAACATGCCACAGCGAACAAAAAACCCAAAGCCAGCTAAGCGGTCAAGCGATAAAAGAGCGAAAAGCAAAATCATCTTTAAAATTATATATGGGGTGCCCAATTTACTGATGCAATTTTTTGCTCACTTCAGTGTCTTTCTTGGCTCTGGCTTCAGACTCTGCTTGTGGCAAACTCTCGGACTTCTAGCAGTATCCAAAAAAAATGATTCACCAACATATTCAGCAAAAAGGCCGAATTCCCACAAAAACACTGCATAAAAACCAGCACATGTGGAGAATGTCTCCATATGCTTTTGGAGGGTACACAAGCAAAAACTCGACAGGTTCAGCATTACCGTGTTTTCCTTGATCCATTCAGTGAAAGAACTGAGTCTGGTGAATACGGAGGGTCTGCTAGAAAATCCATTACGAAGCTCTTCGCATCCATCAGGGAGCATGGAAAGCACACCGACCATCACATCGAATCTAGGGTTCCCAGGTCCAAAGTTCGAGCTTCCGTTTGTGTCGGCAATGATCAGCGGATCCCCAGCATCGCCTGTGGTATTTTCACTCAAATGTCACTGCAAGTAAAATCAATCGTGCCATATCTGGGACTGCCTCCTCCTGCAAATTCACCACTGGTGTAAACACTTCTAAAACAGAGCCAAAAAAGGTCCCGAATTTCCTTTCTTCAAATAGAAAATCCAGCTCATCTTCTCTGTAGCTTGCTGCATGCATAAAAACTAACAACAGAAACCACTCAAGCAATGGACTTGACGAGCATGCGAGTCTCGGACCTTCACAGGATGCATCTGGGTTCTCTTGGGCACACATCATGTTGTTTTTGAGCTGTGGCCAGATGCTCTTGCAGTTTCCATTGCCCACATACACCCGACCATCTGCAACTTGCAAAACCCTGGATTTTGATTCCATGTTTGACGTCTCGCCCCAGCCCAGGGAAAGCATTATTTGCTTGGTTCCGATGGACTGACCAGAGCCTACCAGCGTTAGAGGTTCATTGGAGGATGGCTTCTCCAGCTCAACAAGGGCGATATCGTAGCCATTATCAGTTTTGCCGGTCCATTTCTCATGCACGATAACTCGCACCGATTGAATCACCTATGGAAAATTAACACAGGACACAAATATATTATTTTTATATTACTCATAGATACATAAAATGCCCATAGTAGCCGACAGAAGAAGGTCTTTTCGTTACTTCATTGTTTCAAAGTTCACGACCGATATTGCCAAAAATATGAAACTTCTTCTGTTGTCAATTAAACCTCCAGCAAAAAATAACCCCTCGTAGACACACTTTCCATTTCACACAATTTTCCACAAATTTAGAACTTTTTTTGTATGTAATGCATGGACACAGAGGCAACACATGAGATGAAAAAATACCTGAGCATCTTTTTTATCGTGGATTCCATCACCCTCGAAGTGCACAATCGGAGAAGGACCGACAGACCTCATCCCAGAGACACACTGGGCAGTCGTCAAAACCCACTTTGGCGCAATCAGTGTCCCCGTACAGACATGTGGCCCAGATTCATCAGCCCTCAAGGAGCATGCATAAGGAAATCTGCTCCCAGGGGACGATCTATCACCATCCTGCACATTTGTTTTTGAAAGCAAATGCCATGTCAATAAGGAAATGTTTCTTTGTTTTCTGGTCAGTGAGGACTTTTTCTTTGAGGACTTTTGTGTGTATGTGTCTCTCTTTCTGTGATGATCTGGACATGAGGAAATTTTAAGTGATTCTATGTATGACAAAAGGGGGGGGGGGGGAGGCTGGAGCTTGGCAATCCACCCTCAGAGCAGAATATGGGGACGACTCAATAAATCTAAAAAGTGCACCAAAGCCTTCCTTACCTTGCGATCAAAGGGACGAAAAAAATCAAAACAAAGCAAACAAAGAGATTGATAGAACCCACACAGAAACAAGCTCTGGTCAAAACACCCGGACTGCACAGCTTCCAGCAGTCCCGGGAAGATGGTGCTTTAATTCTTGGAAATATCACAGTTGTTCATGATCAATGAAAGTCTGACACTTGATCTTCCACAACATATGGTGGTGAAAACTGGATCGCACGTTCGGGTAGCCTACCGAGACTTGGAGGATTTCCCTTGCTCCAGCATCGCCATTGAGCGAGAATTCATCGTCGATAACCTAATAAACGACCACACATACATGAGTAAGAATCCCACGCAGACGCCCAGCTCAAGATTCAGTTGAATTTTCACACGCACCGCTGAATCCTGCACGCCGCTGGCGGCGTCTCGGTGCCCACCCAGCGCTGCATACACATTAAAGAAACTTACAGCACCTCACGCCGTAGCGAACGTTGCGAGGAAACCCAGATAGCGATTGAAAAAACTCACCATGAGAAACGTCGCTGGATGCCCACAACACCAACACCACAAAGGTAGAAAACGTCCCCATATCAAAGCGACGAGTTCCGATCTGGCGATGGAGTCCGTTTCGACAGCGCTTTGATTCATTGGAAGAAAGTATGTGTTTGGGTACGTTGGGTTGTGGGACGAATTCTATCGTACGCTGATAAGACAGCCCAGCTGGGACCGAGGAACCGACAAACAGTTCTGCTCATGTCTGTACGTTTTTCTGACTGGAGGCCAACGCAGACACAACAGAGTCGCTGCAGCAGGCAATCGACAACCTACCAATCGACTCGTGCAATCGCTACCCTTTCGAAACATAATGGACGGCGCCTTGAGCCTCAACTCTCTATTACTGGCAGATCAGATGTTCAAACCGCGATTGCTAGCCAACTAAAACATGATGGCCAAGATGCATGTAAGAAACTGTGATGTGTCCCCAAGAGCACAATGCCCCAGATTCTACGAGGGGCTGGAATCTGGAAGGGGGACTCTTCATCTTAAAGTCTACCTCAATGCATTAAGACAGTTCTTGAGTTGATAAAGAAAACCATCCCAGCATTTTTTCCAGTGCTGTTCACAATCCACACGCAAGGTTCTTGCACTTGAGGAAACAACGAACGATGGCGAGGGACATCGATCGTTTGAATCCGTTGCCCGATTCGAGTATTGAGGAAGCGAGCCGTGAGTATCTGGTGCGAGCGCGAATTCCACGACAGCAAACCAGCACACTCTTGGTCAAACTCACAGAGAAAGCCACCACTATTGACTTGTATTGTCCTCATGTTTTGCGTGGATACTTCCCTGTAAAGAATACAAACAAGAACTCATTATACTCGTTTCTTTTTTGGCACCACCACTAAACCGTAGGCACTATGTTCAAACATGCGAAATTCAAGTAAAAACATACGGGTGCGAAATTTTCAAAGGGAGATAATTGGGAAGGGTGCTGATTCCAGCTGTTTTGATTTTTCTAGATGAAGCATAACATCGATGGTTTCATTGGAGGCCTCCTTGAAAAAACACTCAAGAACAGACCGCCTGATGTGTTGCAATACATCGCCGACTGCTTAGAATTTGGCCCCGAAGAAGCTCAACAGGTGGGCTTCCTCTCCACTCACACACCACGCAATTCCAACTCTCTGTTTTATTCAGGTCCTAATGAGCAAGGTCATTGCACCAGCTGCTGGCGTCGTTCAAAGTCCTAATAAATAGTCTTCCACAAGCGTCAGTTTGGTGCCTACAGGATCCTACAACAGGGCTGCCCGTGCGGCGGCAGAAAGCTCTCGAAGAGGTTTTCAAGACAATCGACACGGTACCGAAGGAAAGAGCCACCAGGCATTCATATCTCCTCCCTCATCGGAAACAATCAACGTTTCCAAACACACGAGTGTTGCACCGATAGTAACTGCCCCCAATGTATCAACGTATCTACGCTCTCTGCTGCGAAAATACTTTCCAATTACTTCAGGGAACCAAGGACTACTTTTCAATTTGCAGTTTCATCTTTGTTTCCTTGTTTTGTTGTCGGGTTGGCATGGTAGTTCCACACTGGACTTGATTTTTTTGAAAAATGCGGTCTTGCAGGACTCCTCAGGATCCATAACGTTCAACGAAATATCATCGTATGCCACGGCTCTTTCATTGGAGGAGCTCAACGAGATATTCAACGACTTCAGCAGGGAAAATAGAATGCACATCACCATGGACCGGTTTCTGATGTTTTTCGGTAGAATTGCGCTGCCTATGAACAATCACCATTTCAAAGAGTTGGTGGATGAAATGATGGCTTAGGCGTTCTTTGAACGAACAAACGCATGGAGGAATCCATCTCTACACACCAACAATTTGTTAATATTTTTGCAAAGAGATGTCACCGCAAATGGACCCTGCTTTACCCTCATACACATTAATATTTTAAAGGAGTATGTATTTGTCATCGAAAAGATTCCTAAGCCCCAGAAGCCTCAATCGATCAATCGATCAATAATTACAACCCACAGCAAAAAAAAAGCCATCGCCCTCCATGACGGCAAAACAAGAATAGATACAAACGACCCCCCCCCCCTCTCAGAAACAGCCCAGAAGCCTGCGACCCACAATGAACTTTGCACACCACCAGAAAAAACTCCCCAAGTCCCGTCCTGAGATGCCAGGATGATTCAACATCTGACAAGGGAAATGAGTTTTGGTGAACCTGGCACCCTTCAAGATCGACCGCCAGAGAAGGACGGGGAGGATGCAGTGTTCCGCGGGGATTTCTGCAAGAGTTTTCCATTGTTTTTTGTCACGAGGGACTCGTTTCGCAACGCCAACTGTCGTTCGTACTTCGGCCCCAGGTGAACATAATCTCCGCCCCCCCCCCCTTCAAACCCCCTCGTCGCGTCACGAAATACGTATATACTGAAGTGGTGTCGGAAGGAGGCGGTGTGTTGGCATCGCCAGAATTCTCTACCCTGTGCTAAAACGTTAATTTGTTCTCTGGTTTTTCAGGTGTTCGGAGGAAGTCGACCGTGATGGCGTCCAGAGCTGAGCTTCACAGCATCCCTGGCGTGTGCACCAAACCCGACGCCTCCACTAGCGACTTCATTATGCAACAGGTGTGACGTCCTGACGCTGACGTCTCTTTCGAAACTCATAATAATAATGCTAGCAATCTAGGTATTTTAGCAAGCATTTGGAAATTGTGTTTTGTTTTGTTTTTTGCTGGCCTTAACAGATCAACAAGAGTCGATATTTTTCTTTGATTGTGCAAACACATACCAAAATCGAATGCATCCTCATGAATGTAGAGTGATTTTTTGTATTTACATCAAAATTCAGGCTCCGCTGAATTGTTTATAAGTGTTTTGATTTATTTTTGGTCAGCTTTTGATTGAAAAGAGACAGTGTGATTATTTTGTAGACCATGCTTCGAATCAAGGACCCCGTGAAATCTCTGGATTTCTACACCCGGATTCTCGGAATGACGTGAGTAGACTTCTATGCAGGGAAAATGAAAACACACAGAAATCGACAAATCCTTTACCAGAAAATAGTGAACCAACATCTAGGAGGTGTCATATGATCAATCCAATCGCAATGGGATGATTTGCAAAATCGAATAGTATTTTGTATCGAGTTGAACTGAAGACTTGCTGCTATTGATTGTTATTCGTTTTCCACACACTATAAGGGGAAGAGCATCCTGTGCCTCGTTGTCAGTAGCATTACAGCATCTTCATTCTGTATTTTATTTTTATTTGTTTGTTGAACTTACTGCTCAAAATTTTCTATTTCCCCGACATTCATGGGTGTTCATTCTTCGTTTCTGGGCCAGGCTGATGTCCAAGTTGGATTTTCCTGAAATGGAATTCTCTCTATTTTTCATGGGATACGAGGCGCCGGAAAGTATTCCAGACGATGAAAAAGAAAGGGTATGAACCACTCCTTTTTTAATTATTTTCCCCACTTCATTCAGAACATTTCTTGATTAGAAGAAACCTACAATTAATTCAGGTTTCCTGTCCCTGAAAAAAACTCAACTGGTCATAGGCTAGCAATGTCCGATTCAAAGGCATTTTATCAGTAAATATTCTCGTAGAAAGAAACCCCATCTTTTCACTGTTTAACCATTGTTGGTATTTAAGGCAATATTATATTCGGTGGCTAAATCACCTTGTTGTGGACGGCCTTTGTTGGGCAAGTTTGCCTAATGTAAATTCAACATTCATTCCTCATCAGGGCCTGCCGACTTGTTTGGTTCTGGAACGAAGGAAGAATGTATTCATAATTCTGGGCAAACAATGACTTTTTTTTTTTGAGAATGTGATTTGCAGGCCTCATGGACTTTCCGTCAAAGGGGTTGCATCGAGTTGACTTACAATTATGGCACGGACACCGATCCAGAATTCAAAGGCTATCATAATGGAAACTCGGACCCCAGAGGATTTGGCCATATTGGAATCTGTGTTCCTAACGTGGAAGCTGCATGCAAGCGATTCGAAGAGTATTTTTTCTTATAATTGTAGTTATATTATAATTTATTTAATCATTTTACTTAAATGCGCTTTCTCATATTTTGTACCTTTCAGAATCAAGTCATGTTAAAGTGAAACCCAACCTGGCTGAAAGTGTCGCTCCAGCATTAGATGCTCATATTTTTGGGATCCTCTTTTATTATTTGCAGATAATTTGTGACAACCTTTTTGCAGTATTTTTTAACTTCAAGATCCCTGGATATTCAAAATGTGTGTTTTTATTTTTATTTTTTATTTTTTTTGCCGCAGGTTGGGAGTTGAATTTGTGAAGAAACCCAACGATGGGAAATTGAAGAATTTGGCTTTTGTCAAAGATCCAGACGGTTACTGGATCGAAGTTTTGAGCTCGGATGTCTCAAATCTTTTCCCTTGAGGTGGCAAGGCTCTCATAAATTTTGTTTTCATGTTCCAATTTTGTGATCGATTGCACATTTCTTGGTCTGCCATGCTTGCTGTTTTCCGTTTTGCACCGATAAGGCAGCTTCAACTATAAAATACTGGTGTGTGCAACTGCTTTCAAGGAGATTAGTAGGTGGTTGAGAATGCTATACAAAAGGAAGCTTCAATGCCGCAGGGTTTTTCGGAAATTGGATTCTCCTTTTGACGCAGACGCCCTGTTTCTATTTTTGGAACGATGTTAAGCTGAAAGACCTAGAAAGAATCACCAAAAGCGTACAAGAAACGGGGGCAACTTTGCTCTTCGTTGTTGTACATAGTCGGGACACTATGTCTGAGTGCATACCCTGACCGAATAAAAAAAGCTACTGTTCTTGGTCAGGTCCAGATCAAGCAACAAACATAGTGATGATGTAATCTGAGCCGTAAAGCTGAATAGAACAAACTAACAGACGAACAAGATCACTGTGAATGGATTCTTTCCTATTTGATTGACGTCAACTAATCATCATCTATCCAACCAATAAAAACGAACTCTTGAGGTGGCAACATATGGTCGATGTGGATGCAGTGAATTGATTTTTAATGGCGCTATGAAAGATCGCGTTTCACGTGCAGCAAGTCAGATGGAAAAAAAGAAGGAAAAATTGCCCCAGCAGTCTGAACAGAGTGAGCACAGAACTGCAAACAAACAAATAAACAAACATCAATTACAGAACTGCACCGAATTGCAAAATAGGAGTGATTGGCGAAAGTATCGCAATCTTTTTTGTCCGCAATCGAGAATCGACTCACAGTAATAAAATTCAAATTCATTAGCTTTTCTCAAAAAGCCTTCAATCTTATTTGTCAATCTCGGCAATCATCTCAAGAAAGATGCAAGATCCGCTGCAAACAAGAAATCAAGATTTTCCAGATATAACAGAAAAATTTGAGTCTCGAGTAAAAAGTCTCAGTAGTTTATTCGCCACGTTTGCTCTCTCCGAGCCGGCTTGGGACAGGATTTACACCTGAATTAATACAGTCCCTGGTGACTGTAATCTTACTTGCAATTGCTAACTCATCAGATTCGATGATGATTCTTTCTCCAACAAGGAAAACAAGTAGAACAAAATCCCACTCCCTTCAACATCAAGGGTAGAACGCAGTATTCTACGGGGTTGTGTGCAAGAGTTTTGCTCACGAGGGGCACGTTTCGTGAAACCGGCAGCCACCAACAACCGGTCCCAGGTGAGCATACTCGGCCGCCCCCTGTTCAACCCCCCTCGTCGCGTTACGAATACAGAAGCGATCTCCGATCGCGCCGATGGTTTTCGTTGTGTTGGCGTTCTCTGGGAACAGTTTCGCTTGTCTCCCCTGTGTTGAAACGTTATTTTCGTTTTCTGCTTTATCAGGTGTTTGGAGGAAGTTGACAGTGATGGCGTCCAGAGCTGAGCTCCACAGCCTCCCTGGCGTGTGCACCAAACCTGACGCCTCCGCCAGCGACTTCGTTATGAACCATGTGAGACGTCCTGATGCCGGCACTCTTTCGCACCACTGTCAAACTTCTTCCTCGTTGGCTTTATGGCGATTTCTTGAATTTTGAAAATCAATCAATAGTGATGATATAAATCTAGAAAAATCTCGATCTGCACTAGGAATTCGCTTGTCTGTTTTGTTGTTGCTGTCGAATTTGTGTGATTGTTCAATCACATCCCAAAGGGAATGCACCTCATGAACATAGAATGAATCTGATTCTTGTCAGACATAAGAAGCCAAGGAAAATACTGTTGCCTGAAATTGAAAGCTGTTTCGTTGTGGACTTTTCCCCAAACTTATCAAATGCTGTTTCAGCTCAACCAATTTGCACAACTGGAAAATACCTTTCTTGTTTTATGTTACACTTTTTTGAATTATTTAAAAGTGTTTTGATTTATTTTTGATCAGCTTTTGTAAAAAGAGACAGTGTGATTATTTTGCAGACGATGCTTCGAATCAAGGACCCCGAGAAATCTCTGGACTTCTACACCCGGATTCTCGGAATGACGTGAGTATACTCCCATGCAAGGAAACTGAAAAACACAGAAATGAAAAATCGATTTACCAGAAAATAGTGAACCAACATCTAGGTGTCATGCGATCAATTTGATCTGTTGATTTCTGAAAAAAGAAATGGTATCGAGTCAGACAGGAGAAGTAACGTAGAGGGCTGCAATTATTCTTTGTTCTAAGAGTATTCTACAACAAGACAATATAGGCCTTGCTATCATTAGCTCATGTATTGTTTATGGACTTTCATAGGTTTTCATTTTTTTTTTCTTGGGCAGGCTGATGACCAAGTTGAATCTTCCTGTCTTCGAAACCTCTCTATTTCTGTTAGGATACGAGAAGCTGGAAAGCGTTCCGGATGATGAAAAAGAAAGAGTACGCCATGTTTAATTTTTGTTTTTCCCCCCATTTGATTCAGCATAATGTAAGCTGATATGTGTTCAAGAATTTACAAGAATATGTCCCTGAAACCTGAACTGCTCACAGTCTATTAATGCACAGTTTCAAGCAACTTTGTTTGTGGAAAGAATAACCCCACCTGCTCACAATTTGATCAACATCCTGTTTTGTCAATGCAGACAAGAAATGATCTACGTTACCCAACATCGGCCAACAATTTCTTTCCTTCTCGAACCAAGGAAAAATACAAGACAGGCAATGAATGAATAATTTTAATCATCACAAAGGAAAAACACACTCATAATTCTGAGCAAATAATGACCCTTTTGTTGTTTCTCAACGTGATTTGCAGGCCGCGTGGACTTTGGGACAAAGGGGATGCATCGAGCTGAGTTACAGTTATGGCACGGACACTGATCCAGAATTCAAAGGCTATCATGATGGAAACTCAGAGCCCAGGGGATTCGGCCATATTGGAATCTGTGTTCCTAATGTGGAAGCTGCATGCAAGCGATTCGAAGAGTATTATTTTTTTTTAATATCTTTTTCAAATTCATTCTAGTGAGGTCGAAAGCCCCATGTGGCCCGTCCTCCATGCAACTGAGTGATATGAGCCCACCGCTCCAAAAAAAAAAATTGACTTTTTTTTTCTCACTTAAGTGCATGAAACAAGTTCTGTTCAAAACTTCGTCTGGCTGAAATACATCTTAGCATTAGATGCCCATACTTTGTAGATTCTTTTGTATTTTTCACAGCTAATTTGCTATCGTGGATTTCCAGACTGAGCCACTCCTGAATATTCAGAATGTGATATTTGACCCTTTCTAATTTTTCTATTTTTTTGGGGGGGATGCCCGCAGGTTGGGAGTTGAATTTGTGAAGAAACCCAATGATGGGAAGTTGAAGAATGTGGCTTTCGTCAAAGATCCAGACGGTTACTGGATCGAAGTTTTGGGCACTGATGTCTCCAACCTTTTCCCTTGAGGAGGCAAGGTGTTCATCATTATTTGTTTCAATATTCCAATTTTGTAATTGATCGCATTTCTGGGTCTGCCATGCTTCCTCTTTTCCATCGTTTTAAGTTTTGTACCGAGAAAACAGCTTTCAACCACGAAATCCCCAGATGTGGAAGAACTACTTCCAAGGAAAAAGGTACAGAGAACAAACAGTGCAAGGTAGTGATAAATCAGCATTGAACTTTCCCATACTACATGACTGCCATTTCTTACATTGCACCACATTTCAAAGAACGTCTCATCCTTTTTTCGAGTTAAAAATTACAAAGGTACCAGTCCAACTTGTTCCTACAAAATCAGAGCCTAAAAAGTAAAAAACGGAAGAACCCCACACTCCCCCCTCCCCGCCCCAACCAAAAATAAATCACTGAATTGACACAATCCTTGACATTGACAATGGGAACTGGGTTTTTATCTGCATTTTGATAGATGCAAATAGCGGATTGAAAAATACATACTGAACAAAAAGCTCGACTGTGAAGAGGTCATTTGGGGGCATTTGCAAAAACCCGCGCTGGTATTCTGAAATGACTGATCATTTTTACACCCCAGCAATGCCATAAGCTGAAGTGTAGGCACCTTCAGTACACAGGGAATCAATCAATAAACCAATCGACATGATCAATTGTCTTCCCAATAATAACTCAACAAAATTCTGTATCATGAAGGGAAAAAAAAACTGGACGAGAACTGCAAAATATCACTCTTTCCTTAACAGTAGTCACTCTCCTCCTTCTTCTTCACCTCACACTTTTTTGAATTGCTTATTGAGAAGATCGGTTTTAAATCTATTTAAAACTGAGCATCAAATCATGGATGTCCCATTTTCTTCTAGTCAAAACAGCACATTGATAAAAAAAAAAATTCTTCTTCTTTGGCCTGTTTGTTTTTGTCTGTGCTCTTAAGAAAACAACAACTCGAAACAAGTTTACAATAAGCAGTCAATTGGTCGGCTTTTCCCCACATACCAAGAGGCATCAATTGCCAATATTTCTCCATCATGCATAGCATGCACAGCAATCCTGAAAAAACACCCAAGGCACAAGCCAAAATCACATCAGAAAACAAAAAAAGAAACAACAAACCTGTGAGTGAATCAATGATCAACTGCCATGACTTCATTGTTAAAAAAAAATTGAGAAAAAAAATATACCGAGTGCTGAATTTCCTGAAGATTGCAGGCACCACTTCAACAAAAAACAGTACAATGAGTTTTCTTAACATCTTCTTTGGATTGAATGTACCAAAACACAAAAACGATCTTAAAAAAAGTTTTGCTCAAGTTTTCAGGGTTTCTGTCGAAACGACCCCCAAAAAAAGAGCCCCAGTCACACGGAAGCTTACCGATCGGGAAGAACACGATCGCCAAAATTATACCAGCGATGCTGAAGTCGTTCTTCAAGACGTACATGTATCCCGGTGGAGCGGCGGGGGGTGGGGCGCCCTCTACATACGCAACCTTGTAGGGCGCTTGAACAGGGATCTGCTGCTGAAGGGGAACCCCCTGCACAGATGGTTGCCCTGGATATCCCGCACCAGGGGGGGGCGTTGGCTGTGGGTATCCCTGGGGGGGTGGGGCTTGGTAAGGTTGCTCATGCGTAGAGTCTTTAGGACCAGGAATTCCCGCAGTTCTCTCATACATTTTCGTTGATGGTTCAGTCTGGGCAGTTTCTTTTTCCTCCCAGAACAACGGGGCCTGAGAGCTTTTGAAGGTTTGCGTGTAAGCGTCGCACAGATAGGACGGCAGCTTCCAACTGGCGCTCAGTGTAATGGACTGTACAGCATCAGTCCGCGAGCGTTGTCATGAGCGTTATCATGGGCGTTACCATGAGCGTTATCATGGGCGTTACCATGAGCGTTACGGTGCGTTATATCTCGTCCCTCATGTAACTCGTTTTGGGAATTGCTCATTTCACCTCTTTGACAAACGAAAATTGATATATTTACAAAGAGAATGCCACACACACCCTCAAAGGACGTGCAGCACGAAACTGAACCAATGAAAACACCCCAGGAAATGGGGTGGATAACCAAAAGAAAAAAGAAAAAGGGAAAACCAAGCCATTGGCAAAATCTGAATTCATTTTGTTCTGAGGTCCGTCGAACCCCCCCCCCCCCCCCCAACCCGCATACCTAACAGAGCCCAAGACAGGCACCTTTCAAGAATCATTCTGCTTCCCCCTTTTTGATCTGATATTTCTCTTAGCTTTCCTGAGAAGCAAGTCGTGTTTCGTGGCAGCCCCCCTCTTGTATTTCATCATGTCGATTCTTGAGCTTCGATTCTCCAAGTCGCCAGTCTGACTGCTGCCTCCAGTCTGACTGCTTTTAATTTCCCTCGATTCAGCCTCCACCTCACTTCCATCACTGATATCCCCACCACCAGGCAGATTTTCTTTCGATGGTCCCAATTTCCGCTCGATAGGTAAAGTCACACCGAGCTGGAAAAGCTTCTGTTGCACGTAAGCCATTCGCTCCTCGACGGAATGATATTTTTCCCACTCGAAAAACGGCACCGGGAATACTTCCCACCCCCGGCCTTTCAGCACTCTTCTTTTCAGCAAGGTGCCTCCTAAAGGTTTCAAGCTGTTGCTCGTGAAGTGCGAGGGACCGTCCACTTCGATGGCAATTCTTGCCTCGACCATCGCAATATCGATGGAGTAACCATCGATAAACTCCACCTCACACTCCACACCCAGCCCTCGCAAAGCTTCAAGCACTTCAATGTGGAAAAGGGACACTTTCGGAGTCGGGACCACCACCTCTTCTTCCCATTTCTTTTCGGCATGGGTTCGAGTCCTGCCCACTTCGTACAACATGCGAAACAGCTCGTTGGCCGGCTGAGAATTGGAGGAATCCATCACGATGTGTGGGGCCTCCAGTCGTAGCAACAACTGCACCTGGTGGAGCATCGTCATCTCCACGTCCGTGAACACCCCCAGCGTCGAATCCATGGTTCGCCTGGTCACTTCCATCGTGATCTCTTTCAACAGCTCTTCGGGGAGATTCCCGATCGTCACGACAGCCCATGCGATATTGGCAATACCTTGAGTGCTGCATGTCCCCAGCACACCGATTGCCGCTTCTTGGAGGGCCTGGATGAACCTCTGGCTGACCTCGGACTCCACGTGACTCAGAGAGGCGTAAGAGTACAGGCACATCGAAATCGTTTGACCATTCATTTCTTCATTGCCCCCCTCTCCGAGCATAGCTAAACCCCTGCCAGCTAAGCAGTCCAACAAATCGACGTCCCGGTGTCTTTGCTTAGCCAGACACCACAAAACTGTAGCTAACGATTGAGGCTGCAAGTGCTGGGAATGCCGCATTGTGCTGGAGCAGAGCTTTTCAAGCAGGTTAATGTCTTTCACTCTGACCACCCCCAGAAACCACATCATGGCAGAAATGAAAGTGATATTGGAGTACCTGCGCTGCCGCAGAATTTCACCTGCCCGATTGCACAGCACCCGGACGAAATCGTCGTACCCCTTGTCAGCGATCAGCCCGAAATACAACTTTTCCATGTCTGAGTAAAGGTCACCCTCCAGTATGTGCTTCCCCATGATGTGTCCCTCCGCCAAATGATCAAAGTACTTTCCAAAACCCCATGCAAAATTGGCCACATCGATCACATTGGCTCTCCCCATCCGAGGCTTGCAACAGTTGGCCAATTCTTTGAACAACCCATCGTCGAATCTTCCTAACTTTGCCAGAGCCCACACCGTATTGCCTTGCCCTTGCAAAGTCAACCCTCCCACTCTTTTTCTCAGGGCATTCTCACACTTTCTCAACAATTCCTCGTCCGAATGGCGGAGCTGAGCGCAGGTCCAAATCACGTGAACGGTGCACCTCTCCCTGACCTCGTCGATTTTTCTCAAAAGAACTGGGGAAATTTTTTCGATGGTGTCAGAGCCCACCTCCAGCTTCCCGCACGCACACAACACACCGCCGAGTTCCTTGTCTCCGAAACTCTCGGGACTTCTTTCGAAAACCCAGACAAACCGCTCCAACAGCCTTTCCATAAAGTGCGGACCTCCGTGTTGGAACTCGGCGTGTGCCCAGGCCATACTCCCAATCGCTCTCGCTCGAAAAGAGTCCATGCGTTTCATAATCAATCCCACCAAAACCTGCAAACTCGGGTCGTCGCGAATTCGCTGGGAGTCGTGGCGTTGCAAAGTCCCCAGCTTTCCTATTCTGTGGAACGCCGTGGCTAGGTTGACGTTGTTCATGTACTTGGAACTCATCGACACGACTTCCAGCACGGCGTCAGCGCTGCGCGCCGAAACGAGGGACTTGTTGATCGCGACAGGAGATGGCGGCACCCACGGCGCCTCTGGAGGAGTGGCGGTGGAAGTCGCGAAAACATTCTCTGCATCGACGCTCAGGGGAGCGGCCTTTCCTCGCCGCGCGCTCGCCCTTGTGTCCCGTCGACGAAACGACGCGCCCGCGGAGCAAGTGGTTCTTGAACGCAGCGCAGAAAGCCGATGATCACCATTCCGAACGTTCCTGTTCAGACCGTCGATGCAAACCCCTTCGCTCATCCCAGAAACGAAGCCCAATTTTGGCACCACAACGAAGATTCCCAAAACGAATGTGAGACATGCAAATCGATCAGTCAGAGAATCCACTGGGTGGATTCGCCCAACATCAACCCAGAGGAACTGTGTACCACCACTGGCTTCCCAAACACAGTCAGGATGTTTTTAGGAGGTGGCTGCGAGAAGATATGAGTCCACACGAGTCTTTAGCCCCACAGGATAGATCAAGCCGATGAGACTTTCTGCCTTTTGACACATTCCTGGGGAAATCGTTAGCTGATCTGTCTCACTTCCCTGTTTCCTGAATTAATACATGAAAATTCCCAACTGTTCACTATCCAATAGGTCAACAGCCCGCTCCATCAATGCTCTCCTTCAGTTGTACCAACATCCCCATCCCCACATGGCAAAGGCGTTTCTGTTCCGAGATTTGTGTAGTGTTCAAAAACCTCCTTCGATGCCCAGGGAAATCCCCAATTAGTCTCTGCACCCAATCTCACCCACCCACTCAGCGAAAAATGTAATCTACAATGTAAGAAAAAACGATAACACCACCACCACCCCACCCCCCTCAAAACACCAAAATGGAAATAAATTTCACACATTTTTGTATCATCAACCTTTCAAAATTTGTTTCACGTCTCGAGCATTTATTTCAGCCCCATTGTCCAAAAGAAACTGAACTAACTCTGGCTTTCCACCATAGGCACACAAATGCAACGGTGTTGAGCCAAACTTAGTGCCAACATTCACATTAGCACCTGTAGATCGAATCACAATACCTGTATCTGAGTTCCATTACAGCGTTCTTACACAAAACATTCCAGAAGACTTCTGATACTATAAAATTGGCATTGAAATTCGAAGGGTGGCTCTGGATTTCCATATGGCACCTGATTCGAGAAGAAACCCTGCCACTTCAAATTTCCCTTCTTGCGCTGCAGTCATCAAAGGGGTGAATCCACTGCCTGTTTTCAAATCCACACTTGTCCCTGAAATATCAAAAAGAGAGAAAATCAACAGTGTTTAAAGACACATTACATTATAATTTCCCCATAATTTTTCCATGCCCTAAAGATTTGGAGGTGGTTTTCAGCAAAATAAAAGAAATTAACAATAATTTTTGTTAATTGACATTAAAAATCCTTATGCCCTTGCTTCAGGGCCACTGATTGCCATTCTGTTGAAAACAAAAAAAAAATGAGCAAGGGTTCACAATGAATCATCAAAAAAGTAGTTTACACAAGGCCAAACGGCCGAGTGCAGCCCGTTCACGAAAATGTGTTATAGGCTGACTCAGAAAATAAACCACCGTAGCAACACAAAGTCCATGTTTAGCTCTCTACCCCGAGGATAAACTAAAAAAGAAACTGGTTCGAGCATCCAGAAAAACCGTGAGTACCATTGCATGGGCAGGCCCAGGAAGAGATATAAAGATCACGGATCCGAATCGCGTAGCAAACCCAACAGATGGCGAAAAATAGATACCCGCATGAAAACCCGTGAAAAGGTCGAAAACTGCCAGAGGAATAAATCCCCGCATGAATATATATATATATACATACTTAAGTAGAAATGTAAGAAAAAAGTAAGGAAAAAATTCACGACAAACAAACAAACAAACATCAAAATTCACGACAAGATAACAATTGCTTTCACTTTATGCAAAAATGAAATTAAATACGATGAATTTTTTTTTCCCCAGTTGAGCTTATATATTTGTAACTCCAACTCCGAACGTCAGGGAACACCAAAACGACGTTGATGTTGGATGCTGGTTTAGTTGGCTGTTTGTTATCTGTTTTGAGGCTGGGATTTTGGTGGATACTCTGTCGACTGACGGAGTGTATATATAAGATTGTCAAGGAAAATCGCGACCACCTTGGGAGTGCATTGCACTGAGTGCAACGAAGTACAGTTGCTTGTCTCAAGGCGACGTCTCCAGCTTTTATCGCATTGCTTGTACGATTTTGCCTGGAGCTCTTCTCATCTTGTTATGTGCAGGGGCGCTTTTGGGCTACTGGGTGTTTCGCGATGCGGTTTTAAGTTATAGCGAGCGTTACGTCCAGGATGTGGGGCATTTTGAGAGGGCCCTTCCCTTTCGCGCTCCTGTGATAGTGTGCGGGTCACATTTGTTTGGTTGGTTTTCTTTGTTTTTTGTGCTGTTTTTACCGACTGTCCTCACCCGATCCTCAAATAAGCCGCAGAATCTGTCCTCAAAATCAGAATGAGGACAATGAGGACACTATCCTCATTTAAAGTGGTGCCCATCAAAGTTTCAACAAATCCCATCAAAGTTCAGCCCCTTATCCAGGCTAAACAAGAACTGGATGGCCACAATTCCAATAAAAAAACAGGTTCACCGGAAATCCCTGCAAATTTCCCAGAAACAAGCAAAGATGGCTGTTAAACACATCAAATAACGAGCCCCTTAATCAGGTTCCAGCGGGAAAAACAGGATCTCCAAAATAGTCTCCAGAGTTTTTTGGTCCCATCTCATATATGCCCGCGCTTCTACGCAGGTAATATTTTGGTTTTTTATTATACAAACACCGGGTTGACTCAACTGTATCAACTCTCACAACCGTAACCATGGTGAAAATTGAGTGAGTTGGGAACAGTGAGCTGTGAGATGGTTAGGGGCATTGAAGCTGACTACGTTGGGTTCAACCAAGTTGGTTATCATTATGGGAGTTGGATTGGATCAATTACCACTATAAAAATCCAATATTCTAGCTGTATAATTTCACAAGACACACACACACACACCTCTTGATACACTGCAGTTGAGCCCCTGTCACCCTGTGTATCGATGTTGGCCCCTGTATCAGTATTAATCATTGAAGTTGGTGGGTTTTCTTCAGCAAATCACCGAAAAGCACCGATGGTGGCGGAGAAGTCAAAATGAAATTCAATGTGGTTGGGGTGGAGTTGGGCACCTGCTGAGTCCTTTCTTTCCATATAGACAATATCTTTTGTTGTTATTTTGGTGCGCGTGTGCGTGTGTTGAAGTCGTTATCAGCTGTTGCAGCAAATGCTTGTTTCCCTTTGAGAGAGAACAATGAATTTTTTTCTGACACAATTCACCTTTTTCAAGCAAAAGCTTCACACCCTCCAAGAGACCCAACGCTGCAGCCAAAAACAATGGAGTCAGGCCTCCAGCATCTCGCGCATTAATGTTGGGCCCTGCAGCAGCAATTGTTGAAGTTGTTGAAATCATAGAACCACGCCCCCCCAAAAAAAGAGAAATGAAAAATAATTGAAATGAAATACGTGAAGTGAACATGGTTGGAGTGTGGGGGTCAAGGGCATCTGTCGTTTTTCTATCGAAGAAAAACAAGCATAGAATACACTGAAATTCAGACTTTGATTTGGAAAAGAATTCAAAGTTAGGCACAGCCAGGTTTTTTTTTCCCAAAAAACGATTACGTGGTTTTTGCCTCCAGAATTGAAAGCATATCTCACAGCACTTCCAGGGACTAATTTCTTAAGAATTCTAGAGGCAATGTGCGAGACCTAGAGCTGGCTTCAGAACACCCAGACTTGTTCTACAAACAGCTTCAATCAATGCATAAAATCACCTGCTTCCATCAGCACTTCAAAAGTTTCAACACGACCAATGAAAGCAGGATCATGCACTGGAATATGATTGAGAACTCCATGCATGGATGATACATTGACCCCTTTTAAAATCAGCTTCTGCAAATCGACAAGCACACCTGGTTGGCGATCCATATTTTTTTCATAAGGCAGGCTTTTCTGCCATGCTTCAAAATAGAATCAGATGTTGAAAAATCTACCTTGGCTTTCTCGGAGTCCCCAAAACCTGCGGCATGGTAAAGATCTTTATTCAGTTTGTCACAATCCTTGCGACAAATCCCCTGTTTGGGAGAAAAATGGCACACCAACAAAAAAAGGTCGATAAGCCAATTGCAGACACACAAGGTGCGCGAATCAGGAAGTGCAGCTGAGAAAGAAATGAGAATATTGTCATTTTCAGTAACTGAAAATAGTAGCCCCCCCCCCCTTTTGGAGCCTACGTAAGACACAAATTGGAAGCAGCAAGAAATCCGTAAGCACAAAGCAGTCTCTCCTGTGTTTGCAGATGTGCAGCCTTACACCATTGTTTTTTCAAATGTGCACTGGCATTATGAAGATCAGGGCAAAGTTTTTCTCAAGACACAACAAAAGAAAAGAGTTCTCTGGAGTCTCAACATGTCCCTAAAAGCTGTGTGATGGAAGGCCGAAAACACTGAATGAAAACGTCTGATTTTCCTCGTACCCATAGCAATGAGCGGCCGTGCAGGTTGTAGCAGCTTCCGGAGGAGCGAAGGAGCAATTGAAACCCCATCACCCTGATTGTCATATAGAACAACAAATAGGTGAATTTTCCCTCTCAAGTCAGAAACCGAGTCATTCTGAAGAATGCCTGTCCCTTTTTTAATCTGCTGCACTTCGCATCACCAAAATATTCAAGTGAAAGATGCTCGGGACACACGTGCAAAAGCAGAATTTCCACACCTGTCGATTGCCCCCAGGCGAGTGTTCTGCAAATCAAAGCAGACTTGACGTCTTAGATCCAGTTCGAGTATTTCGGGGTGTGCAAGAAAAACGCCAAATTCAACTGCATCCGACCCACCTAACGCATCACGGCACGCAACTCTGTGGATCGACACGCACAAGAGTGCATAGCAAGGACGTAAGCATAGGAAGCTGGTTCCACGCGGCCTTCGATCTTGTGAGGAGAGCGCTCTGATCGCAAATATTGAGGGAGGTCGAGCCGCC
The DNA here is from genome assembly GCA_030272585.1 of Bryopsis sp. KO-2023. Taxonomy (NCBI): domain Eukaryota; kingdom Viridiplantae; phylum Chlorophyta; class Ulvophyceae; order Bryopsidales; family Bryopsidaceae; genus Bryopsis; species Bryopsis sp. KO-2023. The sequence goes on along the minus strand of BSYQ01000004.1, from coordinate 1,656,807 downwards.
ACTAGTGCCCCGTGCAGTTCGGCGTGTACAAGTGTGTGGTTTGAGCGCGTGCCCCTTCTGTCGCACATGGAAGGTCCTGAATTGAAACAGAATGGTGGAGAGCGGTAGATCTGCCCACTGGTCGTCACTCAAAACCCTGGCAGCAGATCTCGAAAGGACTGCCCACCTGAACTGTACACCCTGTAACCAGTGACACTCCATATCCGAGGTGCTTTTGATCCCACCAAATTTTGTTGGTCTTGACCAAAAAAGATCTTTTGTGCCCAGACAATGGTATTGTGTGGCCTAGTTTGCACCAGAGGGACTCACGGTGTGCGCAAAAGCGTCTGAATGGCTTTTTCCGCTCATAATTATCTACTGTCTGGTCTGTTGTGCAGTCATCGCGTTGCAATGAATACGACTTGACCTCTGGACAGTGAAAGAAATTTCACATCTTCTGATGAAGACCACCATAATTTTTTGGAGCAGTGCAGTGGTGCTTTGGCCAGCATAGGGAATATCTCATTCCGTCAACTGACCATCATCATCATTGTAGTGCCTATTCTGCCAAGTGGCATCACTCCACTATGAACTACCCAATCAATCAATCAATGATCAATGATTACATGTTGCCTATGAACTACCCAAACTCTCTACTAGAGTAGTACTCTGTAGGGAGTCTGTGTGTCTCTTGATGGTGCCTATCCTGAAAACTCGAAGCAACAGATTTTGTTTCCTCGGCTTAACCGCTCCTGTTCAACATCCTAATCCACCAATGCTTCCCTCAGTTGCACCAACATCCGCATCATCAGCACCCACTGGAGGTAGTCCATAGACTATAGCTTCGTTTCATTTGGTGAAGGCATTCTCTTCTGATTTATGGAATAAGAACTCTAAAACCTCCGTCAGAGCCCATGGGAATCTACTGACTCAATCTCACCCACCCAGTCAGCAAAAGGTGTCATTATATACAATGTAAGAAGAGACAAAAATGGCACTGCTACCCCTCCCCCCTCTCAAAACACCAAAATGAAAAGAAATCACACACACACACTTGTCACCTTAATCGTTCAAAAGTTTTTTGAGTCGCTCTATCTCACCCTCACCGCATCCTTCCCTGCAAACGGTAAGACCATCCCAAAAGAACATACACTGGCAAATTTCATCTTCGATCGTTTTCCCATTATTGTCTCTGATACTGAGATCAGCCCCAGCCCCTTTAAGAACTTCAATGGCTTCCCCCTTCCCTAAATTCTGCGCCAAAAATAGGGGTTCTCCCATCATAATCTTTGGCATCTATTTCAGCTCCATTTTCCAAAAGGAATTGAATGAACTCTGGGTTTCCAACAGAGGCAGCAATGTGCAATGGTGTTGACTTTAATCCACCGCGAGCATTCACGTCGGCACCTGTAGACCGCACCACGATACCTCAATCTCAGATTGATCAAAGGATGCTTAGTATGCTTTTTTGCTGCAGGGCCATACAATCCCTGAGAATTGCTTTTGGGAGCTTTCTTCTATTCATGTATATATAAGTTGTGCTGAAATTGCATGCAAACAGAAAAATCCAATCAGTGAAATCTTCCAGATGAAACCTGATGCTGAATTTTGACCAAAAAAAAGGAACGCACTTGAAAAAAACAACACATGGTATCTGGTGTCAAAAGCTTCTTCGAACAATTCACAATTCTTTTTTGGCGAAGGAAGCTGGGCTGGGGGAGCGGACACATCCAGAAGTTCAAATGTAACCAATGGAGATTTGCTGTCTGAAATTACCTGCTTCAACCAAGAACTTGGCAATAGTCAACTGACCATTGCTAGCAGCAATATGTAATGTGGATGATCCAACAGCAGCTCGTGCGCCAATGTTGGCCCCTGCAGCAGCAATGCACACCTCACAGCGATTTCAGAAAACTTCAAGGATTAAAAAAGAAACGAACATGGGCAATTTACAACAGATGGAACTGGCTCCAGAACAACGCCTCCCCCCCCAAAAAAAAAGATGAAAATCATGGAAAACGGCCAAAAAAAAATAAAACTGGGCAAATTGGAACTAACATATCTGTGGTCTGTTTACGAAAACAGTGCTTCCGTGAAAAAGAAAAAAAAACTCTTAACAATTATTAGTATCGTGCTAATCCGATCGAGATGCCGATGAGGGCAAAAGAGACTGAATGATGTGAAGGGTTGTTTTGTCACATGGGCCATAGTCAGAAAATAATAATGCCCAAAGAACCTGTAAAATGAACTTGGACTGGCCAAGATTCAAAAATACAGCCACTCACCTGCTTCAATTAGTATCTTAACAATTTCCAAATGACCAAAACGAGTGGCAGCATGCAATGGAGTAGATTTTGATATTTCATGTGTGGATGACAAATCAGCGCCTTTTGAAAGTAGCTCCTACAGATCAACACCACCCCAGGTTGTTCTACCATATTGTTTTGATGAACAAAGGTTATTTTTTCTATATGAATACACGAGAGCAAATGTTGAAAAAGCTACCTTCACTTTTTCGGAGTCCCCAACACTGGCAGCATCGTAGAGGTCTCGATTCAGTTTTTCATAATCCTTTCGTCAGATTGGAAAAAGAAATGCACAGAAAAAAGGGAGAAAAAAAAATAAGTAGTAAGCCAATTGCAGACATAACATGCACTCCGATTAACAAGTGTGGGTGAGCAGAAAATGAGAAAGGCTTTGGTTAACTTTTCCTCGCGCCATTTTTCAGGTGTCATTTTTCACCCTTTTGTCACAAAAGAAGAAAAGTGACAGGCATCAAAGAATCCAGATAATTTAACCAAAAAAACCCATCGCTCTAGAAAAGAAAATCCGCGTCGTGCCTATTTCTTGCAGGAAATGAGTGTCAAACAAATCGGAACAGCCATGCTTACCGAAGAAGTGGTGGCTTGGGGAAGTGAAAAGTCGAAGGATGAAAAGTTGAAGGAGAATGGAGGAGAAGAAGAGGGTGTGGTGGTTTCAGATGGAGAATTCCACATTTTTTCATCGATCCATTGCCGAAAGCTACCGACTCTGGTGTACACATCAGGTGTCAACGAATCGCAAGTGGTTGGGCCGAAAGATACAATGCCGACCAGCAGATCGAAGTCTGGATTCCCTTCAGTGATGCTGCCACCCCCCTTGCTGTCACATATCAGCAAAGGACCTCCAGAATCGCCTGGATCAATTCAAAACAATCTATCAAACTCACAGCCAAAACTTATTGAAGCAGAAATTATAGGACACATGTCTCTGTAATGGCTGGTACATTATTGTTTTTGGCTATTTTCTAACTCCAACTGCTCACCCTCGCATGCTCCTTGTTTGGCAGAGTGTGCACAAATCATATTTTCTTTGAGATTAGACAATGCAAGCTTGCAATTTTCATTGCTGACGTACTCCAGTTGGTCCGCAAATTGAAGAACTTTAGGCAAGCGACCTCGTTTGCTGGTCCTGCCAAACCCTGCAGTGGCTAGAAGCTGACCTGCTCCAAGGGTGTCCTCACTTTGGGGTAGCATTACTGGCTTTTTGTTGGAGGGCTCTTTGAGGCGCACAAGGGCAATATCAAATCCATCTTGGATAGTTCCTGTGTAGCTCTCATGAATTATAACCTCCACCGACCAGATGACCTACAAATACTGTCAACATCTCAGATAAATGTTCATGCAGGCACTTTTGCTGCTTTCTGTGGGATTCTAACCAAAAGTATCAACTCCTTTCACAATAAAAGAATCTACAGTCCTGTTTTCCCCATATTTAATTGTGGACACACAAACAAATGGAGTACCTCTGCGGATGATTCATCATCTCTTCCATGTGCACCCACAAACACCAAAAAAGTCGACCCCAGGGAGTCTTCCCCAGTCAAACAATGGGCTGCTGTCAAGACCCACTCAGAGGCAATCAGTGTGCCTCCACAACGATGAGTTCGGGTACCTGCCTCTCTCATTGAGCAAGCGTAAGGAAACCGCCCTACAGGGGCATCTTGGCCCCCCTGCCGATGTGCAGTCTTACATCATTGTTCCCAATCAACACTGCTTGGTAGTGTTATTGTTCTTCACAATCAGCCATTGTGAGAAAAGGGGACGAGTATTCTCAAAAAACTCACAGACAAACACATACACTCTCTCTCTCTCTGTCGTCTTAACAACCTATTCTCAAATACCCCACAGTTGTGCGGACCTTTCCCAAAAACACTGTATGGTTGAAATGAATCGTTTAATTTCACTTGTACCCACAGCAATAAGCGGCTGCATCTCCTGTAGCAGCTTTCGAAGTGAAGGAGCGATTGAAACTCCACCACCCTGATTCTAATACAGAACAACAAAAGGTGAACCTTCCCTCAAGTCAGAAACCAAGAGGAGGAGTGAGTGATGGTGCATCGAGATTATTATTTTTTATTTTTCCCTTTTTTTTCCTGAAGTAACTAGATCTGGTGACATTTGAAACATTTGGGCCATGTTCCTCGAACTCTGGCGCATGCAAAGTTAGAAACGGATACGTCCAGAACTTGAGGAGATCACACTGAAGAACGGCATTATGATCTGTAATCCAGTACACTTTGCAAGATTTAAATTATATAAAAATGAAAAAAAAAAAATATACATTGTATATGAGAATGTATAAAGTGGAGGTGATGGGGTTGGGTGCAAAAGCAGAATTTCCACACCTGTCGATCGCCCCCTGGCGAGTGTCCTGCAAATCAAAGCAGATTTGACGTCTTAGATCCAGTTCGAGTATTTCGAGGCGTGCAAGAAAAACGTCAAATTCAACTGTATCCTACCCACCTAACAGATCACGGCACGCAACTCTGTGGATTGACACGCACAAGAGCGCCCATATCAAGGACGTATGCATAAGAAGCCGGTTCCACCCCGCGTTCGATCCTATGAGGAGAATGGTCTGAGATTGCGAAAATTGAGGGAGTTCGAGCCGCCACTGATCCAATACACGTGCAGTTTTGGATGTGCAGCTATCTGGTCCGCGTGCTTCTTCTTCCAACACCTCTGGTAGGCGCGCATGAATTCAAACAGTCCAAGGACGTTGGTTGGGATTCACTGACGGCGCTTAAAAACCCCATCCGCAGATCTCGAAAGGACTTCACACCCGAACTGCACACCCTGTAACCAGCGACGCTCCATATCCGAGGCGGTTCCGATCCCACAATTGTATTCCCATCAAACAAACAAACAAACAAACAAAAATAATTTCATGCGAAGATGCGGCCCAGTAAGTCTACCAAACACCAGGGGACTGTATTTCTTTTTTGGGCAAATGCCTATACTCACAGCCAGGGAACAGACATCTCGCTCTGGAGATTTCAAGTATGCATACAAGTGCACATCCTTCCGCAAGGACCCTCCTTCCATTTTTCCCAGAATTTTACGTTCCTCTTTCTTCAGAATTCCCAACACCACAGCTGTGGTTCAACAAGACAGCCTGTTCCAAAAAACGAAAATTGCTTTCAAAAGAAATATCTCCCCAAATCGACCCTCATCCTTTCTGGAAGCTACAAAGTGCCAACGATGTGATTGTGAAAGATTTCTTGAAAGCGTTCCCCAACCTCACCTTGTTCAGTTTTCTTTTCCACTTGCGCTGCTTTGTTGCACCTTCAAAAAATGTTCCACTCAGAAAGGCGGCTGCTGCTCGCTTTCGTAAACACATTCATCCTGTGCATCCTTTTCTGCGGCGACAGCGCTGCACATCAAGGTGTCTTTTAAGCGAAAAGCGTTTGTCGATCCATTTTTACGAACCCCTTCTTAACACGTCCATTTTCGGCCAAATACAAAGAGAAAACATAATGTTGCTTGCATAAGCAAGGAATACCGACCGCCATGTTCTCCACGCAGACAACACGAATGGCGGCGGGAGCCTGGTTCAGCAGGTGCGATTTTTGATCCATGTGAATCTTGGACGGGTGCGGGGCACGTTACCGCAGCGGAGCGTGACGATCTCCTTTTTTTGACATGCAGGCGGTGGACAAGAAGGAACTTTCCATAGCTCAACTCGCAGACCACCTCGCAGCGAGAAAACTTCTGCAAAGCGGGGGGGCCTCTTCGTTTATCGCGGTACGACTGTCCATTGGACTTGATGGAATTTGGAATGTGTTCATTTTGTTCTGGTTTGGTAATCAGTCAGACAGACATATGTGTTTTTTTGTTGATTTAGGGAGGAGAAGGCGCCACTTCGGGGAGATATCCTTATGCTTGTTCTTTGAGAAGGCTTGGAAGCCGGGAACACGGATATGGTGGAGTGATGATCAATAAGAAATGGGTTTTAACGGCGGCACATTGTATCTCAGGGACCAGGTTACTGGGCATTCCAATAGTATACATTGGTGGACTGGGGATCAATGATGAACCTGAGGTAATTGCCGACAGGATATCGGAAAATGTCAATGTTCAGTTTTATGAGATACTGGACATCGATGAGAGGAAAAGGATTGAGGGTGAATGGAGTGGAACTGTGGTTTGATTTATGGTTTTGTACAGTGCAGAAAATGATGCTGAGTGTCTTTATTCATGAAATGAAATATTGAATACTTTTTTTTCCCAGTTTCGGTTTGCTGCTGACTGCTGAGCTTTTCTGTTTTGGCAAGTGGAGATTCACTGCAGTTTTTTTGCATGCGAAGAATTGGTCAACATACCAAACTCAATACAATTTCCCACAGCGGTTTGCAGATGCTAACCTAGCCTAACCTATTGAACGTGCAGACAATTCGTGCCGTACGCGTGATTTCGCATGAGAGGTGGACCGGAAATACTGACAATGGTTATGACATCGCCCTGGTTGAGCTGGAAAATGAATCCACTGGAAAACTGAGTATGGTGGCAGCTGGTCATTCCATGGGACCAGGCGAATTATTGGCTGTACTTGGGTGGGGAAGAACCACTGCCTTTGGGCCATTGAGTGCCACTTTGCAGGTTGCCAGGGATTTGGAGCTGGTCAGTGCTACCAACTGCCAGAATGCATGGTCACAGCTCAAAAATGACATGATGTGCGCTCATGCCCTGAACCATGGATTATGTCATGGTAAGGGTCGGGTATTTTTTTGTTTTTCACCCATTTTTCCCCCCAGCTTTGCTAGGAGTTCACAAACTGCCAGAAAAAACAGTGCTTTTTTTTTTTTTCCTTTTACAACCCAAAACAGCACCTTCTTCATGCCCATAACCAATTCTTTGGATTCTGACGTGGTATTTTTCGATCATCCTATCTTTTGTGTGTATTTTTCCAAAAGTAAAAAAGGATGCAAATTTGAGAATGTCTAAAACCTGATTCAGGTGATTCGGGAAGCCCTTTCGTACTGCTTGATGCAAGTGGAAACCCGCAATTCGACACGCTGGGCCTTGTGTCGTTTGGACCAAAGGATTCTGGAGATTTGTCTGCGGGCAAATACAAGCCTGGTGTGTACGCCAGTATCAGCTTTTTCCGTATCTGGATTGATGGAAAAATGGTAGGTCATTGGAAATAATTTTCGAGTGCTGTTGAAATTGAATGCAGACCAAGACAAAGCTTTAAATGTCAAATTTTGACAACTGATTGTTTCTCAAATTTTGCAATACTCCAGACGGGGACGGCAACTCCAGCTGGAGTTCCTCTGACTACCTCTCCTATGGAGCCGCCTCCAAGCACGGTAACAATAGCTAGTAATTTCATTTTTTCCTATTTCCACACTGTGGAGGATAGGATACAGGGACCTCACTTTATTGTTCTGAAACCAGTGGCCCCAAGATGGGGATTTGAGACATGATGTTAATACATTTAAAGGAAGAAAACCTCTGGGAGAGTGGTGGTTCCAGAAAGTGAAAATTCACAGTTCACTGTACACTTGCGATTATTTTACCAGTGTGTGGCTGTTTCACATGCCAAGAATTTGTATTCATCTTGCAATTGAATTCCCTTGCCAATTTATTATGTCCAATTTGAAGGCAATTTCAACATAGTTGCTTTCCCAACTGCAACTGATTCATTTGAAACTCCGAATGTTTAGAGAATTTTGAAGTCATGCAGGCAACGGAAATTCTTCTCAACATGTGGTTCGTTCGCTTCAACATGTGGTTCGTTCGCATCGAGTTGCTTTCGAGATTCGTGTGTACCCATATTTGAGTTGGAATGCAACTGGTCCGCCATGATGGGGTTCAGTTCGATCATTTTTGTTTTCATGTTTTTGCCAACGCAGGGTCCGGCCTCCGCAGATGCTTTCCTGACGGCTGCGAGCGAAGGTGACCTCGCCACTGTGCAAACACAGATTGCAAACGGTGTGGACATCGAAACAAAGGGAGAAAGGGAAAGAACTGCCCTTTTGAATGCTGCGTTCAAAGGCCACGCCGAAGTGGTGTCGTTGCTGTTAGAGAGTGGAGCGGACACATGCGCCGCCGATAACCTTGGCTTCACAGCCGTGATCCTCGCGGCATACCAAGGCTTCGGCGAGGTGGTGAAGGTTTTGGCAGCTCAAGGGGCTAATTTGGAAGCGAAAAGTATTGAAGGGGTGCCCGCCATTTTTTACGCAGCCGAGCGCAACCACGCAGGAGCTGTGGGCGTCCTCCTCATTGGCGGCGCCGACATCGAAGGTTTCCGGAGTGGCGGCGCGACGGCCCTCATGATCGCTGCCGAGAAGGGAAACGAGAATGTTGTTATGGAGTTGATCAGCAGAGGTGCCAATGTCAACGTCAAGAACGGTGTGCTGAAATCCGCCATGCATTCCGCCGCTCAGGGTCCAGACAACGCTGAAATTATTTTTGCCCTGTTGGATGCGGGTGCGGAGATCGATGCCAAAGACAGAGATGGCAATATTCCTTTGCATTATGCCTCCTTGAGCGGTCGAAAATCCAACATCGAAGCTCTTTTGAGCCGAGGATCTGACCCGACGACTTTGAACATGGTTGGCGATTCGCCAGCGGATGATGCGTGCAAATGCCTGACTTTCTCAAACTCGGTCTGCAACACAGACTTCTGTAGGACCAGCAAAGATGAGGTCGTGGCCGCGCTCGGCTGAGTACGCCGGCGAACCTTGTTTTGAGAAAATACGATCTTTCAGTTGTGTGCGCTGACTATCAGTTCCGAGAAATATATTATTTTTTTTGGGTTAAAAAAATAAAATCGACGATTTGGCATGTCTCACTCTGGATGGATGTTAGTGAAATGAAGATCCATACTTCAAAATGTATTGACGCCACTGGAGTAGGTTGTCGTTCGGTTTCTTCCCTCTTTCAACGAAAAATTTGGGTTTTTGTCTTTGGGTTTTCTTTTTGGTTCCTTTTGGAGCTGTAGCTTTTTTTTTTTCTGGACGTAGTGGTGTTGATGATCCACGCTACCAGTCCAGACAGAACAAAGCAGAGCTTTTTGATAGTTTGTTCTTCAAAGGCTGGAGGGGGGAGGGGGGAGAGCATGTTTTATGTGCAGTTTTGAATTACACTCAGGTGGCTTTTGTGAATCAGCTTTGTAAAATGAAGAATGCATGTATGCTCTGGATGTGTGCCATGAAAAATGAGGCTCTTTATTATTGGTGGTGGTGGTGTTTTTTTTTTAATATGTATGTGTGCACCTTGGTGTCTCTATTTGTTGGGTGTTTCTCCTTCTCACTCCAAAAGGCACGTGATATCGTTCCAGAAACTCTAAGCCTGGTCAACCACGTGATATCGCTCGCTCGACAGAAACTCAACAGAAACTCAGTCAAACCTACCCCTTATAAATAACCCGGTTTGCGCTCGTTCTTCATCTCCGGGTCCAGTAATTGCAAGGAGACCAGAACCTGTTTGTGCGAGAAGGACCTCGTACATCCAATGAATCCAATGAAATTCTTGTACCATAACTGGTGGAGACGCGTGTCCCTGTCGCACGTGCGTGCAGGGTGTTTCGACCGAGGGCCTGGCTGCCACTGGAATCGAAGAGACCTTCTGTCTTACGGAGTTCAGCTTTGTGTGGCTGAAAAGAAGCTCCTGGCCCTCAAAAGCACAAAGCGCAGAGAAGGTTTGTGTTAAAAAATAAATGGAGCTGCCAATTCTATGTGTTGTGGATCACCTCAAGTGAACTTCGACGTACATACCTAGGAACCCAGGATGAGACGCCACCAAACCAAGCTTCCCAATGCCGCACTGGAAGCAGAACACTTCTGGCTGAAGCCAAGAAATCGGCTCCCTCAAATGAGGTTTGTAGAGCTCTTCAGTATGAATTAGAATTGTGCCTCAATTGAAGCATACTGTGATTCAGTGAAGTCGCATAAGCAATCCTTCATATTTTTTCCAGGTGGCCCAAACAAAGATCACCAAAAAATGTAACATTGCTGTTCGAATTCGCACTGTTGACAAAGGTGCAACAAGTGCTTTGGTCGAACGAATCGTACCTCAACATTTGTTTTGCAATCTGTGCTCAATGGGGCGTTCATTTTGCTATCAGGGCAGTAGCACAGAGCGATCTCAAGAGACAAACTCCCTGGCTTCCTCGCCTCTTCGGTGCGCTTCTGACACACCACCGTCGACAGACAATTGCCCGCCAGCTATTTCATCGATAGGGGATGGAAATGAGCGAGGTCAAGCTGTCAGAAGCAACTCTGGAAAAGATGCGTCCAGTTCAACGCAAACTAGGGAAGACCAGCCACGTTCCCCAGGGGGGTGTCCTGACGATGCGTCCAGTGGCGGGGATCAGTGCGAAAGTGATGAGAGTCTATCTGGTGTCACAAAAATTGTTGGCAGTGATTCCCAGAGATCTGAACGCGTTCGTCTCGAAATGGCTTATCTGATGGACGGGGTTTCACTTGTTGTGACTCCTCAACGGCAACTGAATACTGGGGAGCAGGAAAGGGCGCTGAGCGAATTAAAAATGGGCGAAGGAGCAAAGACGGTCCCAGGAACTACTTCTGAAATGAGGATGAAAGAAGATCGGACCCAGGTTGTTCCAGTCAATCCCGAAAATGATCGCGCAAACCTGGGAGAGACTGAAGGGGATTTTGGGACTCTAAGAACTAGAGATGAAACGTTGCTGCAAGATTCGCAAGTGTCTGGAGGCAAAATCAAGCAAGGGGGAAAAGCGATGATTGAAACAATTGCAACGGGGAGAGAAGCAAGAGAATCTGTCTCAAAAGATTCAAAGCCAAATGATGGCTTGGGGAACGCGGAACGAGAGAAAACCCCAGATATCCAAAAACCATGCACCACAGAGACCTCCCAAGAGTGTGTAGTTCTTGAAATGCACCAGGAGGGGGATTCTGTGAAGGTAACTGTTGCGATCGCTCCAAGCGGGCTTAAGGATGGTTGTTCAGAGGCGAAGCTGGATGACGGCCAAAGGGTGGAAACCGGATCGACTGACCATCTCGACGAAAGCGTCAAGGTGTCGCTTTCTACCAATGGCGACTCATGTTCTCTGTCGCTCTCTGTTGTTCACACTCAAGCAAATTCCTCAAAGGATCCTCTGGAAGGGTTGCCGCCTGTTCATGAGGAGAGCACAGGGAATGCTGATGGCGATGGTGTAAGCGTGGCGCAACTCAAAGAGGAAGCGGAAATTCTTGAGGCGGAGATTGACAAAGAGAGACAAACGCTCCAGCAGGAGAAACAGAAGCTAGAAGAGCACCTCGGCGTTCTCATGAAGGTCATGGAAGAGCATGAGGAGGCCGAGAGCCGTGCATCAACACCTGGAAACTTGCAGCAACTGGAGGTACCTTCCCCTTCTGAAAGTCCGTCTTTCACCACCTCCAGCAAAAGTCTTTTTTTCGAATCTCATAAAATGCTCTTCCATCGTTCCATCAGGCCGAACGCTTGTCGTTGATGAAAGAGATTGAACAAGAGAAAGAATGCCTGGCAGCAATTGTTTCAACTCTTGCCAGCAGCATGATGTCACCAAGATTAGAGTCAAGCGTGCATGAGGGGGCCAGGAGTTTGGAACACGATTTGATCACACTGGCTGATGGCCAGGGCGAGGGTCCACCTGCCGGTTTTGATTCAACGATTTCCTGCTTTGCTGAGCAGCTTGCGCCTCAAAACGATGAAGGGGCCAGAACATACGAGGTCGCTGAGAGCCGCGCTATTGTGAACGACAGCGGTGTACCCATCCACTACCCCGCAGCATCTTCCACAACAGGGGAAGAGCGTCGGATTGCTGTTCTTGGAGATGCTGGGACACAGTGTGTGGTGGAGCTGGGGGCTTCTGAAAAGGAATACCCCGCTGTCGTGAACATCGTCGAAATGTACGGGGAAGAAACACCGTCGTCAAGCTTGGCGATGGGAGAACCAGGGGAAACAAGAATGATAGAAGCTGTGCTCGTGAAAGAGACCGGATACGAAATGAGAAGAGTGGAGGGAGAAAGTGGGGAAGTTGAGGATATTGTGAGGGTGGAGTCGGAGGGTCAACAGCACGATACTCAGCTCAGTGACATTACCAACACGGGGTCTCCACTGCCTATGGACGAATCGATCGAGCAAGATGGAAAGCTCACGGTAGGAGGGGCGGATCGTTTCAGGCTGAGGAGGAAATTCGAGGGAGGAGTGATAACAAGATCAGATGGGGCCAAATTGAACGCGACAATACTCCACGTCGAAAAGGGGGGTCTTCTGCACCGTATCGCGACTGTCAAGCACGACGGTGAAGACTACTGTGTCGACGCCGGTCTGAAGGAAAATTTGGATGGAAGCACCCCACTGTCGAAAATCATCGGGGAGTACGGACACTTGGCAGGCAACGCGTTCTTCGACTTCATTGATCGGGGTATAGAGGATGTGAACGGGGAGGATGTCGTTGGTGGTATCCTCGAAGCAATAGCAGGAGACGGCAAAGTCCAGGAAATGGCCATTGAGGGCGAAGACGACTGTGTGGACTTCGATTATCTCAAACGTGTTTCTCCTGAGATGTCATTGGACGTTCTCTTTGCGAAGCATGGTCACTTGGCTCCTTTGGAAGGACAAGGACAGGTCGCAAAAGTTACCATGGTTGGCCTGCCAGTTTTTTGGAGCTTCTACGGTAACGTCCAGTATGCTCTCGCGGAAATCGCAGAAAACGGGGAAACAGATGTAACCCTACTGAGGAGAGCCGTCGTCAAGCATCAGGGCCAAAGCTACTTGGTCGATAAGGATACGTTCGAGTATATGATTCGTGCTTAGGCTTTACGAATTTAATAAGTTGTTTCGCGTTACATAACGATCCTATTTTTTTTGAAGGGGGGGGGGGGATGTTGTAAAACGGATATTTTTGTAAAATGAGTCAAAATGGATCAATTTCCTAAAAATATCCAAGGAACTGCTGACTATTTCCAAAAAGACAACAATATCGAAAATTTCAACAAGATAGTCCTTCAATCCATCAAAAAATAACAAACGTCCCTCTGAACCCTGCTGAAAAACTACTTGTCAGCTACCTTCCAAAAAAAAGAAAAATCAAAGGAAAATAAAAATTCTCCCCACACACGAAAGAAAAAAGGATGGGCCTGTAACCACTTGTCTTTCCAAGCTTCCAATAACTGTCTTGTCACCTATCAACACCAATCCAACAGACCTCCCTATTTTTTCTGGTACAAAGCCCTCGCTTTTTTTCTGGCAGCCAGACCTGCCCGAAGGTTCGAATTTTTCTTTCTTTTGGATCCATGTAAAGGTAGTGCTCCATCACCATGGCACTCTTCGCACATGGGGTAAACTGTTCCATATTCTTCTTTAATCGAATCAAAATCAGGCCATTCTCTCCCGTTTCTCAAGCCACAGACCGCGCAAATATTTTTCAAGCTTGTAATATCAAGCGAATCGTGCACTCTGTCGGGAATAAAAACTTGACCTTGACATGTATACAGCTCCCGTTCAACATAGGTCCAACATTCAAGAGATGTGCGCACATGCGCTTTCTCAAATAGTGCGTGCTCTGAATCAACCAGTGATCTGCCACAACAGTAGTCAACCTGACCTGCAACCTCTTTCACCATCGATGCATGTTCGCTTCGTGGCCCCCTCCAAGCCACTTTGGTGAATATGGCTCTCAATTTCAAGCAATCACAACATTGGACAACAGCCTTCACATGGTTTGCAGTTTCAGCCCCTTGGTCCTTCCCTTTCTTAGTGATATGATCATGGGCCTTCATGTTTTTTGACGGCTGGTGACAATCACCCAGCTCTCCTTTCAATTCTTTCATCACCTCATACGTTTCATAGTGAAGTGTGCCATCCTCCCCATCTCGCTGCTGTTGTGGTCTAGGAAGGGGCAAAAAATCTGGCACGCGTTTCAGTCTTGGCTTCTTAATTATTGGCTGTTCTCCATCACACCATGGGCAGGTGCATCCCACCTTCTTCTTGATAACCAACATATAATCGCTCTCGAACACATGCTCCTTCATGATGCTTTGCAAAAACTTATTTGCAAGTAATGCCTTGGATGAGACTTTTGTTGGATCATCAATCGACATCAATTCTCGGATCTCGTTCATCAATGATGATACCTCTTCAGATTTGGCAGGCGCCAAGCATTGCACAGGTGTCCCGGTCCATTCCAATTTGCTGAAAGATTCGTCAACAAACTTCAATGCTGGGGAAACAGCCTCCAAATATTGCTCTTCAAACCCATCAACTGAAGCGCACAAGTCTCTAATGCCAGCCATAGAGTGTGCACTGTGCATTTGTCTCTCAAAGACCTCGTTTTCCAGTCTATTCCTCGCCAATGCAACGTTTTGAAGGCCCATATTCAAGACTGACATACATCTTTCCACTCGATTTCTGAAGGAGTGTCCAGGGCAAGTCCGTGTTACCACCAAATAGTCGATATCATTCCTTATAAAGAAACCCAACCAGCAAATTTTCACTGTCGCGAATTTGATATTCCTGTCAGGGCCCCCATCACTTTGAACGACAACAATAGGTTTCCCCACCTCCTCATCCATCATCGCATTTTCCAGCTCCACAAGATGAGACCACGTGTTGGATGCTTGTGTAATGGTGTCTTTTGTGACAACAAACAAGTCACCTCGATAAAAAGATCCCGAATTAATATCCTCTGGTATATCTATGCGAAGCAGAGCGCTTGGAGTGAACGAGCATACGCAAAAATCATGATCCAGACATCCAAGCTCCAAATCAGCATGTGCTAAACTCTTTTTTGCAGTTTTTTTTGAGATGAGAACCGGTTCCTCCGGCTCACCTATAGATCCCTTTGCTTTATCATCAACAGACACCAACAATGTGTTTTGCCTGTTTTCTATGCAAAACTGATCAATGTACCGCCACAGCGCATTGACATAATGACTGTCGATGTGCCATTTCCGCAGCAAACCCCTTTGTATTCGCCATCTCACTTGAAATCTCCCCGTGTATTGCAGCCCTGCTCTGGAAGTCGGATCTTTGGGCTGAAACTGCAGCTGTACCCATCTTTCTGATGGCACCTTGACCCCAACAGTCGATAAATCTTCAGTGCAATGCTTGTCTTTCAGGAAAGAAATGGTTTCATTTATCAATCCTTTCGTTGACAATGCAAGGGGCTTGTATAGAGTCTGTCCATGCCTCCTTTCATGAACTTCTGCCCTTTGATCAATCACAGTCCCCAAAGCTTCAAAGAATTTTCCAATTTCTGGATCATCCTTTCGCCCATTCATTGCTCTGAAATCCTGAAGAAAACCAGCATTTTCACAACCTCCCAATATCAACTGAAGTCGAACATCTACTTCATGCTGGTTCCTCGACACCGGAGCTGAAGCATCGCCCAAATATTCTCTCAACAAATGCCTTGCCATAGCTTTAGGCATTTTTGCAATTGGACTGCAATATAACTCCATCAGTTTTTGGCGCATTCTTCTGGAAAAATAAGCCTCAGCCTCTCTCAAACACTCAGCAATACATTGCATGTTTTTTGTTCCATCCAAATCGCGCTTTTGATCGTGTACTTTCCACAAGCAATGTACACCATCGTGGTTTCCACCTGGCACGTAGCTCCACAGCTGAATTGAATAATCGAGCTCAAGACCAGAAAGAAACCGAAATTTTTGAGTCCTGTTCTCAAAAGTGGGGAAAAAATCAACAAGGTAGAGAACCTTGTACCTCTCTGATCTTGTTATTGCCTCGTTCAATTTCGCATAGCGAGCCGCAACTGTCGATTTCTGAGGAAGCTTTCCTATCCATTTCACTTTTGAATTTTCAACGATTTCAGTTTCTTCTCGCTCATGGGCTCTTGTCGTTCTCTCAATAGCCCCTTCCAAATATCTGAAGTAGTGTGATAATGCTCTTTTCGCCTGTAGAAGTTTAAAAAACAAATCACGAAGACCTTCTTGCTCTGTGGCCCAAATCATATATTCGAGTGCCCCCAATTCGATCAAACAATCTGTCAAAATTTTTGAACTTGTTGGTTTCTTTTTATGTCCCACAATTTTTCTGTCGAGCAAATTCTTTTCGGGATTTTTCGCTGAAAACTCCCCCAGAAATTCCTTTGGAATCTGTAGATCACGAGGGTTCTTTGCATTCACCCCATCGACAACTTCTTGTGTCAATTTGAAGAAAAAACTTGCAGCTTTCTCTAGGAAAGCTTTAGTCCTTTCCACCTGAGAAAAGGTACAACCAAACCCCCCTATCTCCATCCACTCGACAAGGAGATTAAAAACCTTGTCATACCCACAGATATCCTTCCTTTTTTTCACGAAATGAACGTGTTTTTTTGCATTCTTCATCAATACATCAAAAGCCGATTTAGGGGGGGGCTGAGAAGATTCACCCATGCTGGAAACCCCCATCTCCACCTCCTTGTTTATAACAAACCGAGCTTGTTTAACACCAACAGCATCCACATGTTCCCACGCGCAACATGTGATCAAGCGTGCCTCACATTTATGGAAATTGCCTGTCTTATCGGCTGTCCATAGTTCCAGTAGGTGGGTGGGTGGAAGTTCTCTCGGCCCCTTTTTTTTTAGAACTTCCAACCAAGTCTCTTCCTCAGAAAGGAGTATCGACAAAGGACGCTGAAGAGACTTATGCTCGCCGTCTTGAACGTGGAGGAGAACCACTTTCATATTTCGTTCGAAGTTGCAGGGCTGCAAGGAAAGTGGGTAGGTTTGACACAAAAATGTTGCGGTACAATGCTCGTACGTTCGGAATGATCGTTTTTGGAGAGACTCATTTCGTAGTAAGGCTTTCCATGTCAACCGAAGCGCGCGGGTCTGACAGAAATTTAGGATTATTCCCCCACAGACGCACCCCGAGGGTAATTGACCGAAAAGAAGGCATATTTAGCATCCTCACGAGATAAGAAGGCTCGGGGCGCTTTCAAAATTTCAAAAATCAATTACTTCGGCCTGCTTTACAAAATTTCCTGATTCCCCCCTCCATTTCCAAGAAAAAGGAGGGGGGGGGGTAACGCGAAACAACTTTTCAAGTTCGTAAACCCTTACACTTCGCCTGTCGAGGTTCGATACGTCGAAGATGTGGCTGGCGATAGACTGAAGCATCTGGTCATGCAAGAAAATGGCAATGATATGAGCGGGAAATATGTTGCGATCGTGGAACATGGTGGCCAAAGGTATGGCTTCGATTTGGACAGGTTTGAAAACGCGGTTGCGAAATACTCCCGCGGTACGGTGGTTCAGGCGACCGAGATCGTATCAAAACAGACCATACAAACACACGATGGGAGTTCGGGGCATCCCCTCGCTGAGATCTTTTCTGAGCATGGCGACCTCTCTTCCAAGGGGCGGCTTGTTCAGGATGAAGGGGGTGTCGATAGCAAAACGGTATTGACAACTGTTTCTCTGGCTGGGCCATCTGGGGAACGAGAGATGGCTGTTGTGAAGCACGCCGACAAAACATGCTACGTTCCGCTTCACATTATGGAGCAATATGAAGACCCCAAACAATTGGCGACGAAGGCAATTGTGTCCAAGCACAACGGAAAGTTCGTCCCCAATCCTGAGCAACAAGTTAGATGGACGATGTGTGGGGATGGCCGGGACATTTGTTACAATGTGACGAAGATCGCGATTCCTGGAGATTTCGGAGAGACGACTTTCGACGTCGCTATTGTCTTGCATGACAATGTGCATTGCTATGCAGATGTGCCTGCTTTCGAAAACTGTGGCCTGCGGATGGGGCTGTCTGACGTTTTAGAGAAGCATGGAACTTCAAATCCCCGCAGCATAGTTCCCAACGTGGATGGCACGGCCGATTCTCCAGGGTCGACGCCACTGGGAAAGCGTGTCGTTGCCAATGAGGCAGAAGGAAAGGTGGCCTGTATCATTAGAATTCGGCGGCGGCAAGTTGCCACCGTTCAACACGAAATAGAACTGGGAACCTTCGAAAGCTCGATCAGGCAACAACCAGTGCTCTTCCTAATCGAGGAGCATGGAAAGCTTGTGCAAGAGATTTCCCCGCACCTGGATCCTACAAAACTTCGCTACCTTGCGGAGGAGTGCTCGGACGAGGATGGGGTGAATCGGGTAGAGAAGGTGGTGATCAGTACAGGAAAAGATGATCACGAATTGGAGCTTGAGAAACTTGAGACGCTCGTTTCTCACATGCCCCTTGAGGAAACAGCATCGAAGCATGGTGCTGTGTGGGCCAAATCGCGGAAGAACCTTCCCTTAACGAGGGAGGTCGACAAAGGCGAAAAAACTCTCACATCGCCGTCCGGCCACGACATCGTTGTGATCGTCAGGGAAAGGGTGTTGTTTGAGGAGGCATCTCAGGAAACTGAAGAAATAAAAAGAAGGATGCGGGGAAAACGACTGGAAATTGAGAATGTTTCGGGAGTGGAGTATGAAGTGCGGCCTGACGTTCTGGAGGGGAGGTTGGCGATGATGGAAATTGATGGCATTGCGAGGCAATTCGGCATCGCTACCCTCCGAAAGAGCGAACACTCCCAGGAAGAAGGAGGAGATGTTCAGGAATGTCAAGGTGATAATGGTTTGTTTTCTTGAAATGTTGAGTTGCATTTTTCTGAGGGCTGCGCTATGCAACGCGTTTTCCGTCCAGAGATTTCTCTCCATGCAGGGATTTGATTTCTTTTTTGTTTGGGGTAATCGGAACGCCTTTAGGGGATTTCATGGCGGGGGAGATGATTTTTGATGAAAACCATCATTTGGGTCCAGGCGCCAAAAAGAGGAGAAACAAGAGCAGAAGAAGGAAGAAGTTTTTGATCGGGGTGGAAGATGTAATTCTTGAGATTGAGCTGGGAAGTTGGGAGTCTGCGATCCAGACAATGCTCGCAGAAATAGTTGCGAAAGCTGGCACAGTGCGACACCGCTTGGGAGGGGATGATGATATCGAAGAGGTGGACGAGGTCGAGGAAGAAGAGGTGGCTTCGAAACGAACAGCTTATCGAGTTGAGGGTACGAGATCAAAATGCGAACAAAATGCGCAGATGTTTTTGCTGGGAAAAATGCACTCTAAAGTTGCACCCAATGCACTCAACAGATCTGTTGCTTCGGATTTTGTCACCTCTGTACCCTCTTTCACGAAATTCATTTCGTTCAAAGAGGAAGAGCGACGAGTCATTGTGTGCCCACCGCCTCCAGATGAACAAGGGAAACGTCAGGAAACGGTCGCCACCGTTGAATTTGAGATCGACGAGTGCGGGGTGGAACTGCAGACTTGCAAAATCGCCATTGATTCGATGCCATCAGAAGATCCCATCGAGAAATATGGGAAGCTTTGCGGCCGCACAGGACAATGCACCCTCGAAATCACTCCTGCCAAGCACCACTTCACTGCTGCAGGATCATCTTCAGTCGGCGCCGCCAAAGTTGCCACCGTAATTGTCAAATCCAAAAAGAAGGCAAAAAAGGTGAAAATTTCAAGGTGCAGGTTTTTACAAGGCTTTCGAGTTCTCACAACACAAGCCTTAGCATGAAAAATGTTGCGTACAGGCCAAAAAGGATAAGCCACGCGGGAATGCTGCGAAGGTCTGGGACCTGATGGATACAGACCAAATCATTTTGGTTGGCCGGAGTAGCACCACAGCGATCGACGATCGGCGATTGACGATGCGCAGAGTAGTGGTTGGAGATCCAGGAAATGTCGTTGACGTCGGGCACACAACCTGTGCAGGGGAATCGAAAATTGCGAAAACACGAAAACTCGTGTCGTCCTCCACGAAAAAAAGTATCCCCAAGCGCCCTCCTTTCGTCGTTGGCGCCAAACGAAATCCTGGGTTTCCTGGAAAAGCACCCTGACAGCCAGGAAGTATTTGCGCGTTGGGAAAATTGAGAGGAATCTGTGGAGATTTATGACCTTTAAAATTTACAAATTTGCTTATTTCTTCAAAAATCAACTATGAAAATCATGAAAGGAAATAGGAAACATCTCACTTTTAGTGTTTCATTCGACCACACCAATTCATTCATATGGGAAAATTCATGGGTTTATCTCGAAAATAAGTATGAAAACGGAAGGAAATATCTTAGCTTCTCTTGAAACCAAAATGGGACAATCAATCAATCAATCAATCGCCTCCTTTATATGCCGCGCACCCAAACCACATTGTTTAAAAATCCGCTGGTTAGGAGCAGTAACCTTTTCAAGTGCCTTTTCAAGTGCGCCCACTCTGATAATCATATAGCGGTAGCTTGCTTCAGAGGTTTGCCATCCACCTGCATAAGAATCGACTAGCAATATATTTCACGTCTGAGAGAAGGGGCTGCCTGGCTGGTCACCTTTGAATACTGACCCTACCCCATACAATGCTGCCACTGGCAGTCTTTCACTTTGATTATAGATCCCTTGATGATGTTATTTCTGGGTGCAGAGGTTCTTTTCAATGAAGGGCCTCGTTGTGTCCAATTCATTAGAATCAGCACAGAGCGACGCTGCTGCCTGATTGTTTTCGAATGGCACACTACCATTCTTGCAGATTTTATGGTAATCAAGCTGGCAAAAAGACATGGGAAGGATTATATATTCGTTTTTTAGTAGCTCAAGATGTGAAGGGGGAAGGAGGGGAGTTCCACACATTGGTTGCAGAAAATTGTTTTCTCTTGCTCACAATCAGGATCCAGGGGACCAGACTGAAACAGTCAAGTAGAGAGAGATTGGCTGGAGGAACTTTGGACTCTGGAATGAAATGTAGCATCAAGAATTGATGTGGGACCAAAAAGGCAGGTTCTAACATCTTGCGCTCTCATGTTCAAATCTAATGCAGAGTGGAAAGAGGGGGATTCAGCATAAGGGGGTTTAGGGTGGCACCGTACCTTGAACCCACAGGTAACTGAGGTGTGATGTCAGGGAAGGCCTCGATAGTGCAGGTGGATTGAAATTGGCTGGCATTCCACACATCTATGAATAAATTAATAGTCGCCTTGATGTAGTTCTGACATCGCGGGACTCTATCCTTTCTTTTTGTAGCTGCTTCCATTTTGCTCGAGACGAAAGCCAGAATGCTGACACTTGAGACATACAGAAACCTACACTTCTTATTTGTTCCAGACAAAAATCAAACAAACAAATTGTTTTTAACAACCCAAGGTGAATCCCTCATCCAGGAAGATGGTTTCAACCGGACAGTGTATGAAAGAACTTTGCAAAGACTAGCCATCAAACATCTCAACCCAAATTAATTCGACACTGATATTTATCTTTGTGGAATTGCAGTAAAGATTCAGATCAAAAACGTGGGATTTTATTCCAGCACACACTTTCTAAGGCTTCACAGTTGAGGATTTTGCAAGAACACTTTGGCTGCAAATTTTTGGTGATGAAAGAAAGAAGAACAACAACAACAGGTGCAGAGACGAAAGGGACGTCTTTTTTTGTTTTTCTGTCTGGCTTGGTTTTGAGGGTTGTTCATTTTTTTGGGGGGGGGGCGAACAGAGAAGAAAATTTTCGAGATCTCATGACGTGAACTGTTTCTGGACCTTGAACACTCCAACTGCCAGTGTGCTCTCACAAACCCAAAGGCGTGCCTACGAAAATTCCACCCTCCATTTACCAAATGGCCGTCGGTTCAATCAGCACTCCATACGAAACATACAAATGCTGGATTCTTGCAGACCCTTTTCCTTTTTTCAACGAAAACTCAACCCTGAACCTTGCTTGTTTTTGCCTCCAAAATTCATCACTTTCCAAAAATACGTTACAGGATTATGTTCCACATTTGCCGGTTCACTAAACAAGAAGATACTGTTCCAATGTTCATCAAAAGAAAATCACTTCTGGAACAAAACTGTTTTCCTTATTAGCCCTTCCTTCCACCAAGCGACTGAGCGAAACGGGCCCACTGTTCTAAAAAAATAAAACTGAAAAACCCACGAAAGATGAGTAATTATTAAATTTATTATTATAATTGTTGCTCTCTCTCGAGGAGAAAGGTGGGGCTGGATCGAAAAAATTAACCCAAAACAATTAAAAGTCTAAAAAAGTCTAAGATAGGTTCGAAGGCGAAATATGGCTTCAACAAATACCACAATGACATAATTCACACGTCCTTCTAAGCAATAAGAGACTTCTGTTGCGACGTGAGGCCGTTAGCACCTGAACAGTTTCCTGAAGCACCTTTCCGTGTCAGCTTATACTTAGGATATATAGCTTCACCCAATCTTCATGCATGGGTCGAGCAGAATAAAAACAACACGCTTCTCAGTGCGTGCGTAACGTTGCGAAAAGCGGGAACTAAACATTGCCACCGAGTCAAAGACACGACGAATTCAAATGAGCCGCAGCGCGGTTTTGTTTTTAACCCCGTGTGGGTTTCAAGAACAGGATGAGGAATGCAGACAACAAAAACCCAATGCAAGTAAACCAGTCGCAACATCGTCCCAAGACTTGTACTGTATGCACACCTGGCGAATTGCCTCGAATTTTTCGCGTCAGTGATACGAATTGCCCGTCCTGAACAAGTGAAAATAAAGCACCAAGCTGCACCTGTGAAAACCTCGGCCTCGCTTGCCTTTCGTCTACAAATTTTGTTTTGCTTCAAAACAAGCGAGGGTAAGCGTCCCCTTCACATCCTTGCTCGTTCGCTGATCGCAGCCGCATTTTGTTTCCCCTTGATTGGTTGCAACCCCTGTTTGATTTTCCTTCAACAGTTTTCGAGGGAGCCTCGCCTATGGGCACCTCTGTATCTTACCCTTGAAGAGTTTGAGAGAGAGAGAGAGCTCAACCGACTCAACGCTGTCGAAAATCCCAACCAAACTCGTTCGTGTTTATGTGCCGACTTCTTGCACCTGACGCCCGACGCAAGAACTTCGTTTTTTAGTATGACTATCACCTAGCCGAGATGAACTGGTGAAGTTTCTGTATCTGGCGCCTGTGGCGGCGTGTGGACTCTAGTGTCCGGGAGGGGGCGTTACTGGCCTTTAGGGGTGACGAGCGGATGAGTCGTCGGGCTGTATTCGTGAGAGGAGTTTTCGTTGCACAGGCCGACGTTTCGAGTAGTTAGGCTGGGGTATATTAGTGGAGACTATTCTTGTTGTTGTCGAAGGGGTTTCTCTAAGGGTTGTGTAAAACGTTGCTTGTTGAACGACTGCAGTTTCACACACGTGTCGATTCTGTGAAGGTCTCTCTCGAACGACCTCCCCAACTGCTGTCTATCACTCTTTCTCCGCTCTGGACGTTTTGGACCAGGACGAAACTACAAATAGGAAAAGCGACATCAAGCCTTTGCTCGCTCAATTCCGCAAGGTGGGATACGCAACCAAAAAGGAGTGCAAGGTTTTTTATCTGGATTTTTTTTTTTTTTAACTTTGAGTCATAACTTCTAAAACAGGTTTGCACAGCGAAATGTCAACAAGTGGGCACAGTGGTAGACATCACAGGTCCCGAGTTTGAAGCTCAGAGATTCCTGAGTGCAAAAAGAAAAGCACTTCAATCCATTGAACTCGCAGTATGAATTAGGATTCTGCCTCGATTGAAACATCCTGTGATTCAGTGGAGTCCCAGTGAGCAATTATTCATCTTTTTTCCAGGTGCCAGTGGCCCAAAATAGGATCGTCACAAAATGTAACATTGCCAGGGAGTTTGCAGTCTGCGCTGTGCAAATGCCTGAATCTGCCAACCAGATTGGAAATGATCAACGTTGCGAAGGGGTGGGTGATGTCATGCTGCCTGGTTTTTCAGCAAATGGACAATCTCGCAGTCGCAAGAAGGAACATGTGCCTGGCACTCGAACAGAATTGAGGAAAGAGTGATAGTGAAGCTTGTGGGTGGCGCAATAGTGGTTGGCTGTGTTGGTTGGATTCGTGATAACTTGCTGGCTAACGCAAGTATACTTGTGGGGTTTGTTGGTTTAGACAACTCTCTAGCTAGCGCGGTTGTGAACGCTACTAGAGCACTTGGTTGGATAAGTGATTGCGTCAGGCAAACACTTAGACACACACACACACAAACACACACACAAGCGGGAACACACCAATCCCACGAATCCCGAGTTCTTACAAGTAAAATAAGAGAATGTCAAAACAACGAGTGGGCCTCTTAAGTACCCCTAAGTGTAGTACGCTGACGCATGCCCCAAACTCTGGGTCTAATCTGTCTTACTCGTGAACCCACATGCGTCAGCCACCCTAGACTCTATCCCAGACTACCTCGTACAGCGCTCAAGTACTAGAAAATACTAACATACGCCCCCCCCGCAAAAAGTGGGCGCCCACGCACACCGAAACACAAAGAAAAACAAAACACAAAAACACAAACACAAAACTAACCCACTCCCATACCCACACCCAACTGTCTTGGACCTGTCTCTTGCTCGGACGTCTCTGACAGCTGCTGCACGCACACACTTGGTCGACGATAACTCCTTTTCCCTCCTCCTTAACGCTGTTCCTGCGCTTGTGCTTGCTGTATAGCACGTTGCTCCTGCGCATGCGCCTGCTGCACTGCACGATACCGGACACAGGGATCAAATGCGGCAGCCACCCTCTTGGACTTAAGGAATGGCAGATCCCTTGTGATGCCGGACACCTTAAGCTGCCGCTTCACACACATATTGCAGTGTGGCAACTTCTCGTGCTCAGCTGGGAACGGAGGGATTTCTTCGAACGTCGAGCGTGTCAGCTTCAACATATGGGCAGGTAGAGAGAATGGGGAGACGGTGGCAATGGACTTGTTGTCCACTTCGGCGACTTTTTGCACCGCGGTAACGATGCGCCCCAGCATCGAGTATGCCAACCAGTGAGCATCACACACAAGGTGATACCCACAAGGAAGGACGGAATACCGCTTCTGCGTCAGCCGCTGAGCACTTGCTTGCATTGGGCTTCTCCCGCACCAAATGCACATGGGCAACTCGTGAAAGTGCCGGTTGCCGCGGTAATTTTGCAAGGCTCGGTCCCTGGGGTTAGTATATTGGACCTTCGGCCATTTCTCTGACGCAGTGATGGGGTTGCAAGCCTCCTCGATATCCTCCCGTGACAGGTTCACTTCGCTGGGTGCAGCATCCACTTTGTCCTGAGCAGCCGCCCTTAACCTTCTAAGCTTAACCTTTTCTCGGAAAGCCCGAAGTGCTGCTTCTGTTGGAGCTAACTCCAACGGTGGATGGACCGCACGCTGAACCTCTGTCACCTGGCTTGGCCCTTCATCATTCCTGATTTCCCCGTCCTCCAGTTCAGAACTAGGACCCTCAAGCCTAGGAGGTGGACTACCGAAGTCAAGTTCTTCGTTGAAATCCAAATCCAAAAGCTCCTCCTCTCTCATGTCGAAGAGGTCCTCCCCCGGTGCTATTGCGGTAGCCTCATCCCCGGGAGTCTGAACTGTTGGTGCTGGTTGTGAGGGTGCTGGAGTTTTTACTGCGGCAGCCTTTAACTTGAGTAACAAGTTGGCTCTTGCTGCATCTCCAGGCCTACGATCCCTCGGTGGCTCACCACCTTCATCGTCACCGTCCTCTCGCCTTCTCTTTCCGTGTGGATCTTCATCCCTACACGGCGAGCTTGGGCGTTTGTTTTTCCCTTTCCCCTTGCCCTTGCTTGAGCCTCCCGCATCATCGTCCTTGGACGGTTCCAGATCAAGTGTTGCGTTTGACAACAGAACTTGGACTTGGCGATCCAGTTCTTCCCGCACCCGTGGTGCTGGTACCGCCGGGTTCAAACGCAGCATCTTGTCCGTTGTTTCGCTCTGCACTTGTAATTTTTCAGAGCCGTCTCTGAGGGACTCTCCCAGCAAATCGATCTGCAGCTCTTGTTCTGCCAATTCCTTCTTAAGGTTGTTGGCTGCTGCATTCCACGCGGTTGCTACAGCTTGCTGCAGCGTTTCCTCTACCGCGGTAAATCGATCCACTATTCCCCCGAGAGCTTGCTTACGGAGGTCGTTCTCACGATGGTTAGCCATCATGTGAGATTGGAACCGCTGCTTCTTCAGCTTCATGGATTCCAATTTTTCTTCCAAGACCTTAGTCTTGTCCTCCGCTTCTTTCTTTTCCGCCTCCGCCTTTTCCTTGGCTTTCTCCGCTGCCTCCTTCGCAGCCTCAGCTGCTTTCGTCCGGTCACTCAACTCTGAGAGCTGCCGGGTTAAGGCCTCATTGTTCTGCAGCACCTCCTCTGCGGTCGTAACAAAGTGCTGCAGCTCCTCTTCTTTTTGAGCTACCTCCGCTTCCAACCTCGCAATAATTGCGGCGGGTGTGTCGGCAGCCATTATGTTCGTCGGAAAGAAAGAAATAAACAACGGTTTGTGCGTCTTTAGACGTTTTTCACTCAGGAGCTCGCTCCGTTCACACAAACACTAGGGCAAAATGGTTCGAGGGCTGCGCTTATAAGGCTGGGTGACTCGTACACTTTCCTCGTTGGGTTATTGGGGTGAGACACCAACGTTTCGCTCGGTTGGAGTCTCGTCAAGACCACCTCAACACGTCACTTGATAGGGGTTTTCTCGGAACAACCACACTATCTCGAATGTGACATCTTTTGCCCGGTTTCTAAAGTACTACTGAAGCTACACTTACTGCGCCAGCCAAATAACTTAGGCACCTAACGCATAAAAGTTAAAGAGTTGGTTTGGAAGTCGACAGAGTTTTTCTAAGGTATCCTTTTTCGCGCCCCCTTGCTGTAAGGAGTTCCACCTTAGCCATCAAACACTCTGCTTCCCTATTCTCTTCCTTTCTGCAACTCTTTTCTTTCTTTCTCTTTGAATGCGCGAAGTATATCTAGTGCGTTAACCAGATTAGCTTCAGGTTCCCAAGTAGCGTCAAGTAGATCGTATCCTTTCCACAGCACTAGGTATTCGCGATTGCGTTTACCTCTAGCCCTTAGGATATTTTCGACCTCATATTCTACTTCGCTACCAATCAACTCTCCTTCTGGAGGTTGTATCTGCCTGCTGTCATCACTCGAGGCGTGATAACGCTTGAACTTAGAAACATGAAACACTGGGTGAATGAGCCATGTTTCCGGAAGTTGAACTCTGTAAGCCACCTTTGATATTTTCTCCACAATTTCAAAGGGACCCACAAATCGACGGCGCAGTTTGGGACTCACTTTGTTCAAAGCAGCTAACGGAATAAAACGGCTTTTTATCAGGACTTTCTCCCCTTTCTCAAAAGCAATATCTTTCCTCTTCTTGTTTGCACTTACACACATTCTGTGTTGTGCCCTAGAGTAATATGCTTTTGCGGTATCTAAGTCCTGTGCCATCCGTGCTACCATAGTCTTAACTGCTTCCACTTGAAATTGCGTTGCCGTCCCACCAATGTTTGGTGTTTCTGGATGGTACCCATACATCAAATATGCAGGTGCGTACCCTGTACTCGCATTCACTGCATTGTTTGCTGCAAACTCTGCTGTAGGTAAATACTCAACCCACTTATGGGGATACCTTTCAGCATATGGCCTTAGAAAATTTTCCAGAGTACGTATGGTAACCTCACTCTGCCCATCCGTCTGCGGGTGGTAAGCTGTACTCATACGAATCTCTGTACCCAGAGCTTTAAAAAGCGTCTGCCAGAACTTGCTGGTAAAGCGAGGGTCTCTATCAGACACAATCACTTTAGGTAGGCCATGGTTGCGGTAAACATGTTCGATAAAAAGTTGGGCGTATCCTGCAGCGGTAATCTCTTTAGTACATGGGGCAAAATGCACAAACTTGGTAAGTCTATCGACAAAGACAGCTACAGCACTAAACCCATTGGATGCTGGTAGATCTGTCACCAAGTCAGTGGTAATCTGCTCCCACTTCCGCTCAGGTATTGGCAAGGGTTGAAGTAAGCCCATAGGCTTCTGTGTGTCAGCCTTTATTTGTTGGCACACAGGGCATTCGCGTACAAATGCCTTCAACTCATTCATCCACCCTTTCCACCAATATCGCCGCGCTAGGATTTCTCCTGTTCGCGCTGGTCCTGTATGGCCTGCTGAAGGTGTCTCATGGCACTCCTTCATGATCTTATTGCGCTGGCCTTTAGGAACCACCACTTTCTCGACTAATCCTCTTTTTGGGACCGTCCAGAGTATTCCCTCTCTGAGGAAATATCCCTCAACTTCCTCACCACTCTCAAGCTTCCGCAATATCTTCACCAAGGAGTTATCAGCTTGGAGGGCTTGTTTCCACTCGTCTTGGCTTGCTTGATGCACTTGCCAAGTGGAAATGTTCATCGCAGTTTCCACGGGCTTAGGAACACTGCGGGAGAGAGCATCTGCTAACACATTAGCCTTGCCTTTTATATAGGAGATCTTGGGGTTGATCGAAGTCAAGTACCCCGCCTCAAGCCATCTTGCTTGGGTTCTAGAAAGGTTCCTCTGCGACAGAATATGCGTCAGAGGTTGGTGGTCAGTGAACACTGTTACTCCACCCGCACAACCTTCTAGATAATGCCTCCACTGCACCATCGCATAACATATTGCACACAACTCTTTGTCGTATGGTGCATAGTTAAGCTCGGCAGGCTTGAATCTACGTGAGAGATAAGCTATTGGCTGTAGCCCCTCTCCGTGATCCTGTGTTAACACGGCACCGATGGCCTCATTCGACGCATCAGTGATCACTGTGTAAGGCAGTGACGCATCTGGAAAAATAAGGACGGGAGCTTGACTTAGACGCTTTTTCAGTTCATTGAATGCGCCACGCTCTACCTGTCCCCATCTCCAGGGATGGTCTTTTTTCACTAAGTCATGGAGTGGTCCAGCAACATGTGCAAACTGGGGAATGAATTTCCTGTAGTATGAAACCATTCCAAGGAAACTACGTACATCGCTAACACTCTGTAGTTCCTTCCACTCCTTCACTGCCTTCACTTTTTGTTCCTGTGGTTCTAACCCACTTCCGCTAATGCGGTAGCCAAGATAGTCTACTGTTGCAACAGCCAGCTCACTTTTACTTGCCTTGGCAAAGAGCTGATACTCTGCTAGTCGCGACAGGACTTTCTCTAAGTGTTCGGCATGCTGTTCCATATTTTCAGAGAAGATGAGTATGTCATCAATAAAGACAACAACAAAATCATCTAAAAACTCTGCGAGTAGGTCTTGCACTAGAGTTTGGAATTGCGCTGGGCAATTGGTTAGCCCAAAAGGCGCTACCAAAAACTCAAAGTGACCGTATCTCGTGCGGAACGCTGTTTTATCTGTATCAGATGGCCTTACTGGAAATTGCCAGTAGCCTGATCGCAGATCTAACTTTGAGAACACTTTGGCTTTAAACACTCTATCCATCAATTCTTCTGGCAGGGGTAAAGGATATCGGTTTTTCACCGTCACCTTATTAATCCACCTGTAATCCACACACATCCTTAAGCCTCCATCCTTTTTCGGTACAAATAGGATTGGCGCGCCCCAAGGGGACTCGGATGGTTTGATTTTCTTCTGTTCCAGAAGGTAATCCACTTGTGCTTTCACTTCATCCAGCTCTGCTGGTGAAAGCTTATATATTGGACGATGGATAGGTGTTGGATCCTTCAGGTCTATCTTAAACTCATGACCTTTTCTCTTCGGAGGGATCCCTGGGGGTAAATCACGAGGAAACACACCACGGTGTTTTTCTACCACCTTTTTAATTTCGGCAGGTGTGTCTGAACGAATAAGTTTGCCAATCTCATCCTCAGTGTTGAATGGCTGTGTTCGCTCTATTGCGTCAGGCAATTCATGTTGGCCTAAAGTTTTATCTTCAGACTCTTGCACTACAACCATGAATGCTGTCTCTGTTTTGAGATGACGCATCATCCTCTTAGCAGAACACTCAGTCACTGGCACTTTCTGCAGTATCGACTGTACTTTTCGTTCAGGTTCAATACTCTCTTGGGTTGGATGACGCAACGGGAGATGAAACACTTGGCTGTTTTTGCAAACTGAAATCTCATTTTGCTGAAAGTCTATGCGGGGGTTTTCTTTCTGCAACCAAGGCATGCCCAATATTAGGTCATAACCAAGGTCTGGGAACAGATCCGCTTTCATTTTGCATTTCAGCCCTCCTATCTTCACCCGGAGGTTGTTACAGCTGCCAGCCAGTTCTTTGATATCTCCGTTTGCCAACATCGCTCTCTTTGAGCTTGGTGTAATCGACAACCCGAGATCACGCGCTACCTTATCATTGATATAGTTTGCTGTACTTCCACAATCAATGAATGCATAAAGGTCCGTGGTCTTAATCCGTGCTTTTACTTCGTACCCTCTCACAGGCACTTCTTGAATTTTTAACAGAGGGCATGTGTCACCCTTGGTTGACGAAGTTGATCGAACTTCTGACACATTAACTCGCTCTGTGGTAGACCGTTGGGTTGTTTCTGACCCACTATCGTCTACGTCTGCAGGCAGGGACTCCTGTAGACTACTCTGCGACTCCAATGAGCCCACAGATTCACTAACAGAGGGAAGAGATGCAGAGGACGCATGAGGCGCATCCATCTCATCCGGTGTACTTTCCTTCTGTTCATTTTGCCAATCGCAGTTGTCATGTGCCGATTGGGTAGATGTGGAGAGTGTCTCTGTTCTCTCTTCACGCGGTGTACTAGTCCGCTCCTCAGGTTTTCCGCTGTGAGTACAAACCTTTTTCGAGGCACCTACTTTTGATCTTAGCTTCCTACGCCGCCTACGAACTCTATTTCGCTTACGACGTTTGCGTCGGCCAGGCTCAGACGAAGCAGTTTCCTGCCTGGCGGTCAGTTTAACATTTTCTTTACATCAGGGAGGTTTTTCACCTCCTCTAATCTAGGACATTGCCTCACGGGATGACCCTTCTTTCCACAAAGATAACAATTATATCCCCCTCCCCCCTGGGGGTTCTGTCTTCCCTGATTGGCTTGTCCTCTTCCACGGTTACCACCACCGCGTCCACGTCCACCACCACCACGTCCTCCTCCTCTGCCTTGTTGCTGTTGCTGCTGCTGTACTCCTGCGGCAGCTTGTGGTGGTGTTTGGGCTGGTGGTGTAGGGTTCTGCTGCTGCTGACCCTGATTCTGGCCTTTTTTCTTTCTTCCACCACGCCAGACTCCTTTCTTTTTCTGATTGGTCTGCCCTCCTTGGCCTTGTGTTCCAACTCCAAGGGCTTCCAATCGTTCGGCGGATATGATGGCAGCCTCGACATCTCGAGGTACCGTTGCTGCGACTAACTTCTGAACTTCACTTTTAAGTCCATCCACGAAGAGTAAATACTGGTGATCCTCTTCGAGGTCTGGAATCCTCAAGACTAACCTCTGAAACTCTTTCACAAACTGTTTCACGGTTCCAGTCTGTTTGAGTTTATGGAGGTCACGCCACGCTTCATCTCGATCACTAGAGAATTCGAAAGCTGTAGCTAAGCCATCCATGAAGTCCATCCAGTCACGGAAGGGTGGTCTTTCACCTCGGTGAATTTTCAACTCTTGCATCGTTAACCAATCCGAGGCAGCCCCATAAAGGTTAGTGGCCATCACAGATTGCCACTGTGCTTCATGCACTCCGCAGGTTCTCAAGTACCGCGTCATGAGCACTTGCCATTTACGGGCTTTTGGTTCGCCACTTCCGTTAAATGCACGAGGCATTTGCAACTTGACGGTGCTAGGCAACCACTGTCCTTGCCTAGGAGGTCCTGGCCCTACTGGTCCAGCGCCACCTCCACCTCCACCTCCACCAGGAGGTCCACCGGGAGGTCCACCGCCTCCACCATCTCCACCACCGCCACCACCCCCTCCGCCATCAGGCGCACCTGGAATGCGGGAAGGTGGGCGGTTTCGTCTGTCGCGGTAATCATCACCGCCATCATCATCTGGATCGTCATCACCAGGGTCTCCAAAGTTTCCACGCATACGCGGAACTCGACTGGGTCCACCAGTAGACTCATATGAACCAAGTGCAGCAAAGGGGTTATTTTCTACCCTTGCTCCCAAAGCACTTAACCCAAGTCCCAATCTCCCAGTACGTGTGGGGATCTGCATGGGTTCTTTTCCTTTCTCTTCTCTGACCTGTGCCTTAGCACGCTCAAGGTCAATTTGGTATAACACCTCTGCTGAGGAGAGAACTCTTGGGTCAGTTCGTGTGGGTCTACGTGATCCATCGGCAGAATCGGGTTCTGAGATGCGTACTCCAGGCTGAGCTCTTGTACTTGGAGGTATCAATTGAGGGAATGTGAAATCAGCGTCTGGTGCGCTATCCACTGCAGTGCATGGTGGTGCTTCTGCAGCAACGATTTCACCCTCCTCGACCTGTACGGCTGGTGGAGCTGGAATTGTTGAAGTTCCTGCCCCAACCATTCCTACCGCGAAGCTCTGGTCTAGTGGCGGCCATGATGCAGCCAACTGCTTTACTGATTTCTTCGGCAGTGGCATCCCAAAGGCTGAGTCCTCAGGCTCAGGAGAATCAACTTCCCCTTCACGTCCTGGTGATACTGCACGAGCATCACTTCCACTTTGGGCACTCTGGCTTCCGCCACTCATATCTTCCATGCCACGTTCCAGGCCAGATAATCTTAAGGCAACCACATCAGCTGCATCTTGCTGCTGATCCCAGGTTTTGGATGCCTTTTTCTCCAAGGCAATCAAATCTTTTTGAATTGCTACTCTTGAGCTCTGCAAACGCTTCACCTCAGCACCTTGTTTGTTCAAGGACTCCCGAAACAATTCTAGAGTCCGTTCAACTTTTTCGTTGGAATCCGCAACAGTGCCTAATAAGCCTTCAATTCTCCGCCCTTGTACAAGGGATAGCTCGGAGAGTTGTTTTAACTGAAGTGCTGATGCTTCAGTTGCTTCTTTTAGGTCAGCAAAACGAGAGTCCGCTAGGACATCTGCGGCATCCATTCTCCTCGTTATTGCATCCACAGAAGCTTTGATTTCGGCTCTTTCTTTTCTATGTTCGATATCTTGGCGCAATAGCCTTTGCTCATATCGACCATGTTGAGCCACCACTGTATCCAGCTTCTCCTGTTGCGACACCACCGCATGCTGCGTGGCCTCAACCTGTTGCGCATGCTGGTGCTGTGTTTCCAGCGCCTGCCCGATCACCTCTGATGCGCCAGCCAGTTGGTTCGACACAGAGGCTTCAGTATGGGCTAGCCTCTGCCCCAGTGTCTGGTCAACTTGCTGCAGGTGACCCCTTAACCCGTGGGTTAAATCGTCCACACGGTCATGGACCGCATCCACATCCTCTCTTAAGGCTTCCGCATCAGCTCCCATGTCTATGTCGACAGCTGCTTGCTGGACATTGTGGATGTTCTGGACGTTTATTTGTTGGTACACCACATTGGGTGCGTCAGGCAATTCCTCATCGAACTCAGGTTCAATCCCTGGCTCTTCAACTTGAGGCTCGCGCACTTCCAATGCGTGTTCACGGTCAGCCATGGTTTCTCAGCCACTATTTGGGAGTACTCAACAACCACGGTTGGAGTTTCTCTACCAAACAAACAAACAAACGAATGTGTTTGTTACACCACGTTCACAAGTTTCGATCTCAAGAACTTAAAGTTCTTGCCTTGCTCCGAAACCAATTGATAGTGAAGCTTGTGGGTGGCGCAATAGTGGTTGGCTGTGTTGGTTGGATTCGTGATAACTTGCTGGCTAACGCAAGTATACTTGTGGGGTTTGTTGGTTTAGACAACTCTCTAGCTAGCGCGGTTGTGAACGCTACTAGAGCACTTGGTTGGATAAGTGATTGCGTCAGGCAAACACTTAGACACACACACACACAAACACACACACAAGCGGGAACACACCAATCCCACGAATCCCGAGTTCTTACAAGTAAAATAAGAGAATGTCAAAACAACGAGTGGGCCTCTTAAGTACCCCTAAGTGTAGTACGCTGACGCATGCCCCAAACTCTGGGTCTAATCTGTCTTACTCGTGAACCCACATGCGTCAGCCACCCTAGACTCTATCCCAGACTACCTCGTACAGCGCTCAAGTACTAGAAAATACTAACAAAGAGAATCTTTTATGATATTTGGACTCACTATGGGAAATCGCGGTCTGTGCGGTGTGTTTTGCAGACCCCGCACAGAACCTTGACCACCCATGCACAGGGCAAACAACACCCCGCACGGCTCTGTGCCCCGGTTTGGCCCCGTTTTTTGCGGGGTCCCGAATTGACCCCGCACAGACTGGTGCCCCGCACACAGAACCTGACGTCTTTCCCGTTGTGGGACCCCGTACAGATGAAACATAGCCCCGTACAGTGTGCGGGGCAGCCTATTCTCTGTACGGGGGTGCCGTGCGGGGTGGATATGAAAGACGTCAGGTTCTGTGTGCGGGGTACCAGTCTGTGCGGGGTTAATTCGGGACCCCGCAAAAAACGGGGCCAAACCGGGGCACAGAGCCGTGCGGGGTGTTGTTTGCCCTGTGCATGGGTGGTCAAGGTTCTGTGCGGATCATGTACCACCCCGCACACGAGGTCCAGGACCCCGCACAACTGTGCGGGGTCTCTTTGCGGGGTGACTGTGCAGGCTCCTTTTGTGTGTGTGCGGGGTGACTGTGCGGGCTTCTTTTATGTGTGTGCGGGGTGATTGCCACAGCCTTGTGCGGGCTCCTTTTGTGTGTGTGCGGGGTGACTGTGCGGGCTTCTTTTATGTGTGTGCGGGGTGATTGTCACAGCATTGTGCGGGCTTCTTTTATGTGTGTGCGGGGTGATTGTTACAGCCTTGTGCGGGCTTCTTTTGTGTGTGTGCGGGGTGGCTGTACGGGCTTCTTTTGTGTGTGTGCGGGGTGATTGTCGCAGCCTTGTGCGGGCTTCTTTTATGTGTGTGCGGGGTGATTGTCACAGCCTTGTGCGGGCTCCTTTTGTGTGTGTGCGGGCTGGCTGTGCGGGCTTCTTTTATGTGTGTGCGGGGTGACTGTGCGGGTTGGCTGTGCGGGCTTCTTCTCTGTGTGTGCGGGGTAATTGTCACAGCCTTGTGCGGGTTCCTTTTGTGACTGTGCGGGGTGACTGTGCGGGCTTCTTTTGTGTATGTGCGGGGTGATCGTTACAGGCTTGTGCGGGCTCTTTCTAAGTGTGTGCGAGGTGACTGTACGGCGTTTTTCGTTCCTGTGCGGGGTTCCACTGTGTATATGCTGGGTGATTGTAGAAACACATATGTGCAGATTCATGGTGACAAAATGGTTGTTACAATAAAACAACAATGACAAAACCCCTTTTGAAATGTACACCCCATTTTATAATTGAACACTTGTCCATTCCCACTTATTCCAAAACAGAAATAGAAACAAAAAAAATAGCCCAAAGCCATGAACTCTGATCATGCCATTCCAACCCTGCGCTTGTATTTCAATAATACAGAGCTCGTTGAACATATAAATACCCATCTGACCATTTTTCTACTTTTAACCATTTTTCAATTGTTTTTTCAGCCAAGCAGAATAAAGCACATTAGGTGTAGTTGTTCAAATGTTCATAATAACTGCAACATATGTTGTCATATGCATATGAATCCAGGTTCACTGAGGTTGGAAAAGTCTTGACAAAGTCTGTCTCCTGAATCAAAACGAAATACTAAAAACGTTTTTTAAGAAAACAATGCGCACGTATGATACCAGAAACAAAACAAGCATGTTGCACCATAGTGGAAAAAAGGGGGGGCGGAAATCACCCTATCCAGCTTCCCTTTGCAATTGTTGTTACCTTTTTTTCATGGGGTGGGCAGGCTGCCCATTCTAACACACCTGCACCTTCCTTTTTCTGCTGGGGTTAGTCTTTTTGATCCTCTGACCGAGCGGGCTGGCATTCTCGAATAATATTCACTGTACCTCATCTTTTCGGACGAAAGAACACATCCCCCCATCCTCACGTAGACCCATGATGATACAAACGTTGGAACAAAATAGACTAGTCGAGTGGACTTACGTCTAGAGCACGGAATACACTTCAAAACAAGGAACTTTACAATAGTCCAAGTTACAATGAGGCTGTGGTCCGGGCCGAATAAGTATTCGGCCGGGCCGACAGCCTGTCCAACCCTTTCATCCAACTCAGTGTTCTAATGGCCCCTAAGCTGAATGTGAGGCTCCAGGCCGAACTGAGGGTTGCCACCTCAGAGGCGGCCTGGCCCTCTCCCTTAATGTGTGGCTATGATGATGGTGAGCTGGTTCGGTCCGACTACTGCCAGGCCGAACCACGTGTTGGGTGAGTCGGCCGAACCACGTGTCATACGACGGAACGTTCGTATCAACCACTCCCCCCCCACGCAAGTACGCGCCTCGCGTACCCAAGTAACCGATATCTGGGGGTTACACTCACACATACGCATAGACACACACAAAACGCTTTCAAGGCATCCAACAAGCCTTTAGCTGTTAAGGGAGTCAAATAATGTTTAACCTTCGCTGAAATTAAAAGAGTGTTCAAAAACTCTAAGCGAATTATCCACAAAAATCAACCAAAGGATAAGGCTGCCACCTGCAGGCCGAATCATGTACTGTAAACCAGCTAACTGTTTATACAAAGCAACCTATAAGGTCCAAAATCAGATTCCCTTATAAGTATCCAGAAAGCAAGTGATTGACCCAGCCTGGCCAATCCACTGTATAAAAACCATTATAGAAAAACCACTGGGGCAGAACTCAAAACAAAATAACCCAGTTCTGGATCTGAATGTCCCTTATCCAGAAAAGTAAAATCAACAGAAACTCAGCCCAATCCCAGTCTCCCACCATCACACTGTAAAACACCCAAACATCCCTTGCCCTTCTCTCTTTCGTTCCCGATACCAGTTCGCCTATTTCTGCGACCTGGTTCTCGGCCCATGCCTCTTGGACGTTGCTGGGCTGTGTGGAGGGAGCGGAAGGCGAGTCGCCGAGGAAGGTGCTGATGGTTGGTCTGGTGATGGTGGTGGGTGGCTCGGCTGGCGGTGCGATCTGGCTGCTCCTGGGAGTTCCAAGCCGAGAGCCTGGAAATACTGAGTATTCCAGGTGCCGATCTGCTCTTTGAGCTTGCCCGGCCAGCGACCCTTTAACGACTCCTTGGTACAGCTTGGACAATCTGGGAGTGGGGCGTCGAATGGAAGGATCGGCTTGACGCCTTGGGTTCCCTCGCCGATGAGATCCTGGATGCGCGGGAGGTAAGGTCCTCCCGACTCGTCGGCCGAGATGAGGGCTCCTGCCCTGGCTGCAATCCTGAGGCCGACGTTGTGCTTTTTGCACAGGAGGTGCCCTTTCTCGCAGAGCACGCGATCCAATCCCGGACGGGGAGCTTCCCTCGGATATGCGCAAGCTGCGCATGCGAATGTGGTCGGGGCGGCCACTGGAGGTGGTGGTGGTGGTAGAGACGACGTTTTCGGAGGCTCCTCCGAAATGGGGTCATCCTCACTCCCGGATAGCAGCACGGGACCAGGCTTCGGCCTCGGGGGAAGAGCGTCCTCCAAGTCAGCGTAGGGATCTTCCGTGTAATCCCAGAGCTGCTGCTCATCTTCCCCCTCGGCCTCAGCCTGGTCCACTTCCATGGCCTCATCCAGGATGAACCTCCCCACCCCTCGGCCTTTGAGCTTCCTCGACCTTTTTCGTCGCGGGACCACCACCTTCAGTGGGGTTGACGATGGTCCCTCTGGTGGCCTTTCCGCAGCGACTTCTTCTTGTACCGAGTCTTCCACCGTTTCGGTTTCCACGTGCTCTTTTTCTTTTTCCTCGGCCAGAGGTTGGTCCATTTCCATACGCTGCAGCCCACGATTGAGGGTGTCGATAGCCTCGGCCATGGCTGTTTTCGCCAGCCTTTCCCTTTCCTGCCCCCACACTGCTGCTTGCCTAAACGCGTCCAAGCGCTGTGTTTTCAGCTGGTTCTCCAACTGTGCGACTTTCTCCTCAGCGGCTTTTGCTCGCTTCTCCGCCTCGTTGGCCCTATTTTGCCATTCGGCAAGTTCGGCCTCGAGTTTGTTCTTCTGTTCGGAGGCCTGTCGCGCGTCCTGCAGGAATCGCTCCAAGTTGGCTGCTGTCAGATCCATGGCTTCCCCTTTTTTTTTTCCTTTTCTTGTCTTTCGGCCGTGTGGGCTCTCTCTCCTTTTTCTTTTCTTACTGAATCAACAAAGGCTTTCTGTAGCGCCTTCGTTACTTCTCTTTAAATTCGCCGATGAGGTACCGGTCAGACACAGTGCGCAACTGAAAGGTACACTCTGATGTGACGAGGGATGGGAATTCCCTCCGAACTTCCGAGGTACCGCCTCGTTTGAGGTACCGTCCCATTCCGGCCGAGGTTGACCTCATCAGTCCGTCATCATGACTTCCAACTCCCCCATCACCCTCGTCAGTTGCATCAGAAGCTTCCTCCAGTCATGCTCGGCCCGTTCGTGCAACGAACTCGGCCAGCAGATCTGAACAATGTGTCAGACTCTCCTTCGGCTCCCATGTTGCCTCATGGGGTTGGTATCCTTTCCAGCAAACCAAATAGCGTTTTGCTCTTCCTTTTCCCTTCTCCCTGACGATAGCCTCCACTTCATATTCCTCCTCTCCATCCAGCTCGTCGATAAGAGCCGGGCCGGGAGGTGCATCCCGCACGAACTCCTCGGACCGCTTGTATTCCTTGAGCTTGGAGATGTGGAATGTGGGGTGAAGCCTCCAGCCTGGTGGGAGGTCAAGCCTATAGGCCACTGGTGATATTACGGCCTCAACCTTGAACGGCCCGATGAACCTTCGCCTGACCTTGGCCGGAATGTGCTTGGTTACGGCCAGAGGGAGGTGGGCACTTCGGAGGCAAACCTCCTGTCCCACTGCGAATTCCACATGTCGCCTCTTTTTGTTGGCGCTCTCACACATGGTCTCCTGGGCCGAAGCGTAGTTTGCTTTGGCCTCCTCCAGGTCTCTGTTCATTCGGCTCACCATGGCCTCGGCCGCCTCCACGTTAGTACTCGGCCGGTCGGCCTCCAGGCCTCTTGGATGTTGCCCATACATCAGGTAGAAAGGGGTGTATTTGGTGCTGGCGTTGACCGAATTGTTTGCAGCAAATTCGGCCGTGCTGAGGTATTCGCTCCATGTCTCCGGCCTCGCTTCAATGTAGGGCCGAAGGAAGTTCTCCAGTGTTCGGATGGTTACTTCGCTCTGTCCATCAGATTGTGGATGGTGAGCGGTCGACATCCTTAGATCGGTGCCCACGAGCCGAAACAACTCCTTGTAGAACTGGCTCGTAAATCTTGGGTCTCGATCAGACACGATAACTTCCGGTATCCCTGAGGTGGGGAATACTTTGGAGAGAAAGAGCTCGGCATATCCTTTCGCCGAAACCTCCTTGGTGCACGGGACGAACTTGCACATCTTCGTGAGCCGATCCACAAAGACAGCCACGGCCGTGTACCCGTTAGACTTCGGTAAGTCAGTAACGAGGTCGGTCGTCAGCTGCTCCCACTTGTAGGCCGGAACTGGCAGAGGGTGTAGCAACCCTTTTTGCTTGGAATTCTCGGTCTTCATCATCTGGCAAGTGGGGCACGATTCGACATAGTGGTTCACGGCTCGGCGCCAGCCTCTCCACCAATGTCTTCGGCTCACAAGCTCGGCTGTCCGAGCTTTCTCTGGATGTCCCGCCATCGGCACATCGTGGTGGTCGTGCAATACCACCTGGCGTTTAGAAACCGGCACAACGAGTTTCGGCTCGGCTCCAACGTCCTTGGCTTGATACATGAGCAGTCCATCTGGGGTCAGGGTGTACCCCTGCACTGCTCGTCCCTCTTCAAGTTTGGTCACGATTGGTCGAAGAATAGGGTCCTCCTTTATGGCGGCTTGCCAGTCTTGTGCCTCCCCGGGCGAGATTTTGGCCCCCAAAATCGCATTGAGCCGGAGTTGTGGCTTGCGAGAAAGCGCATCGGCCACAAAATTGGCTCGGCCCGGAAGATATAAAATCTTCGGCTTGATAGACTGGAACGATCCAGACTTCAACCAACGCGTTTGAGTCCGTGAAAGGACGCGTTGCTGTAGAAAATGGGTAGCTGGGAGGTGATCCGTATACACCGTAGTTCCACCAGGAGCTCCTTCCAGGTAGTGACGCCATTGGGCGAGAGCATAGGAGATGCCCAATAGTTCCCTTTCGTAGGCCGAATGCTTCTGCTCGGCTGAGTTCAGGGAACGGCTCAAAAATGCAATGGGCTGATAACCTGCCTCCTTGCTGCCCTGCATTAAGGTAGCTCCTAATGCGAAGTCCGATGCATCCGTGGCAACAACATACGGCTTGGCCGGGTCCGGGATCAAGAGTACTGGGGCCGAAGTGAGTCGGTCCTTGAGCTCTTGAAACGCTGCTGTCTGGGCCGGACCCCATTCCCAGGCTTGGTCCTTCTTGACGAGCTTCTGGATGGGAGCAGCAATCCTTGAAAACTCCCTGATGAAGCGTCGGTAGTAGGACACCATGCCCAGAAAACTCCGCACTTCCGGCACAGACTGTAGGGGCTTCCAATCTTGAATGGCTTGGGTCTTGCTGCGATGAGGGGAGATGCCGTCGGCCGAAATCCAATGCCCCACGAAATCCAGTTCTTTGACGGCGATGGAACACTTTGACGCCTTCGCGTAGAGCTGATGCTCGGCCAGCTTGTCCAGCACGAGCCGAAGGTGCTCCGCGTGTTCCTCCTCCGTTTTACTGTAGACGATGATGTCGTCCAGGAAGACCACAAGAAACTTATCGTGGAAATCCCGGAAGAGGTCGTTCACCATCGCCATGAACTGCGGGGGTGCGTTTGTTAGGCCGAAGGGCACTACTTTGTATTCGTAGTGCCCATAGCGGGTCCGAAAAGCGGTCTTCTCCTGATCTTCGGCCCGGATGGGCATCTGCCAATACCCCGATCGCAGGTCCAGCCGAGTAAAGATTTTGGCTCCCTGGAGGCGGTCCAATAACTCTTCAGGGAGAGGGAGTGGGTAGCGGTTCTTGACCGTCCGCTGGTTGATCCACCGGTAGTCAATGCAAAAGCGAAGCCCTCCATCCTTCTTGTTGGCGAAAAGGATGGGGGCGCCCCACGGACTCTTTGAGGGCCGAATCAGCTCTCGGTCCAACATGTAGTCAAGCTGCTTCCGGACCTCCGCGAGTTCGGCTGGAGAGAGCTTGTACATAGGCCGAAAAATCGGCTTCGTTCCTTCCTCCAGTTCGATCTCGAATTCATGACCGTTCCTGACCGGTGGTGGTCCTTTAGGAAGGTCAGATGCGAATACTCGCTTGTAGTCCGTTAAGAGCTGCGTGATCGCTTTTGAGAGCTCGGGCCGAACCAACTTGCTGATATCATCTTTGGTATGTTCATCGTTTTGTTCGGCCTCGGCTTCGGTAACCACTACCATCACAACGTCTCCCTGTCCAGCACGCGCATCCTTTAAAAGCTTGGCCGCGGATGTCTGTTCCATGTCGCCCACGCTCATAGTCTCGGTGGGTCGAGGCTTGCCCGAGATAGCTAGAGGAAGAGAAATCCTTGTCTTCCCCCGCTGAACCGAGATTGTTCGTGTCCGAAAGCAGAGATCGGGGTTTTCGGCCACAAGCCACGGGATGCCCAAAATCATCTCGTATGCCATGTCGGGAAAGATATGGAAATCCGCGACAAAAGTGGCTCGGCCCGATCGAAATCGAACTTGTTCGGCTCGGCCCCGGGTTGAGCCCTTGGAACCATCCGCCATGACCAGGGTGCGGTGCTCTCCGGTTGCCTCCAATTCCAGTCGTGCTTGAGTTGCCGTTGAGATGTAGTTTTCCCAACTTCCGCTATCCACATACGCCTTCACCGGTCGGTCTCCAACTTGAATGGCTATCTCGAAGCCAGTAAACCGCCCTTTGGAACAGGTGTTTCCTGTCCTGGCGATGTAAGAAAAATTGTCGGCCACTGCAGAGTCGGCGCGACTGAGTGCCCCCGGCACTTGAGAAAAATTTGAACCATCCATCCCTCGGTTGCCTTGCGGGCCGAGCTGTACAGTGGATGGTGGTTCCCCTGATGATACCCCAGGCCGTGCGTGGCCAGTATCATCCGCTCCTTCACTGAGTCCTGTTCCATGGGACTCGGCTCGCGCTGCAGTATTGGAACTATGCGAGCTGGAGCTAGTGTCTATCCGTTTTTCATGCTCTTCCGCCTTGTCCGGCCAAGTAACTCTCTTGGTCATTTTTCTATCATCTATTCCTTCTGCTTGCTCCTCCCCAAAATCTTCCGGAACCTCGGCCCTGATACCACCCGCATTTGTGTCCAGGGTAGGTGGCCTCGCGCCCCGGACCTTCAGTTTATCGAACGCTTTGCGGCCGAGAGCTTGGGACAATTTCTGATCCCATGATCTCCTCCGCACAAGTAGCATGATATTCCACCCCGGCCTCCTCTTCCACTTGGTGTGGTAGATCGGCCTCCACCTCCTCGTCCTCCAAATCTTCCCCCACTGCGGCCTCGGCCTCGGCCTCGGCCTCGGCTTGAACCTCCCCGGCCGCGGTTTCCACCAATGTAGTTGAGACGATCATCTCCGGCTTTGTCGCCAATACTGTTAACTCTCGATCTTCGATTCCAACGCTGATGACCTCCTCCACCCCGGCCTCCACTCGAGTTATGAAGTCCACGGATACCATCGAGCCGTTCGGCCATTTCGATAGCGGCTTGCACGTCGTCACGAATGAAGCCAACAACTTGACTTCGGATCGGTTCACGCAAGCCTGCGGTGAATGCGCTATATGCCTCCGCTTCACTCATATCCGGGATTCTGAAGCAAACGCTGTTATAGCGCTTGATGTAGTCCTTCACTGAGGTCGTCTGCCTCAGGGTTCGTAACTCGACTCGGGCGTGTTCAGAGGTTGTCGTCGGTTGGAACAGTTTTCGAGCCTCCTCGGCCCACGAGCGCCAGTCGGCAAATGGCTGTCTTCGGCCCTCCATTACTTTGAGCTCGGTCAAATTCATCCATTCGGCTGCAGGGCCCTCCGTGTTGGCACAGATGACCTGAAGCCATAGCTCTTCTGGAATGGCCTGGGCACGAAACCATCGGCCCATGCGCATCAGCCAGTCCGTGACATTCGCGGTGCCGTTGAAAGCTCGTGGCATTGGTATCTTAACTTGTCTCAATCCATTGCCTCCGGCTGCTGGTGGCCCTCCGGGTAATTGTGGTCCAAATGGTCCTCCCGGTCCGCCAGGTCCTCCGGGACCTCCAGGTCCGTTCGGCCCGCCGCCAGGTCCATTTGGTCCTCCTCCCGGTCCATTCGGCCCACCAGGTCCATTCGGCCCACCAGATCCTCCTGGTCCATTCGGCCCGCCACCTCCATCACCATCGTCCCCGCCTCCTCCTCCTGGCCGCCGTCTTCTTGGAGCGTCTCGGAATCCGGA
Organism: Bryopsis sp. KO-2023; assembly: GCA_030272585.1. Classification (NCBI taxonomy): domain Eukaryota; kingdom Viridiplantae; phylum Chlorophyta; class Ulvophyceae; order Bryopsidales; family Bryopsidaceae; genus Bryopsis; species Bryopsis sp. KO-2023. Next base: position 1,613,356 of record BSYQ01000004.1, on the reverse strand, counting down.
GTTGGGGTCTTGCTGTCCAACTGAGGCATAGGAACCCAGGCCCGCAAACGGGTCCGTTCCCGAATTGAATCCGACAGCTCCAACTCCCTGTGGTTGACTGGGTCCAGGGGGTGGTTCGTGACGTGGTGCCATAGGAGGTCCTTGGCCGGATGGCGGTGTAGGATTGGTGGCTTGGTTCTGGCCGCTGGGTGGCCTTACGGCGGTCGCTGGGTCTCTTCGGCTCGGCCTCGGCCCGCCCGTTGGTGCAGAACCGGGCTCTCGAATGACAGGTCCTGGTGGTGGTCCGGCTCGCCGTTGGCTGGGTACTCCACTGGGTGGCACGAGAATCGGTACCGCGGGTGCGTTGCTGACGATAGGAGAAACAAGGGGCACGTCTTGAAAACTGGAAGACGGGGGTGGTCCGGGTGGCGCTTGTGTAGTTTGGGTCACAGTTTGGGTTCCGGCTCCGGCCATGTACACAGGAATGACTTGGGGCTGCGCTGGAACTTGCTTGGACCATAACTTCACGAGCTCGTCCACGGATGGGTAGTCTTCCCGTAGACACTTTGTTTCGACCCCGAGCGTCTCGACAGCGGCCCGCTGGTCTGCCACTTGCAACGTGAGCCTTTCGGTCCGGGCTCCAAGGTCTTGGAAATCTTGAGCTGCCTTGGCGGCCGCACGTTCTTGGGCCAGGTGCATCCGTTCCTCCATTTCGGCCACGAGATGTCCGTTCTCGGCTTTGAGGTGCTCGAGCCGTCGGATGAACTCCTCTTCCAGCCGAACGCGGTCCTCCCAGTGATGGTCCTCCAGTTCGGCTCTCTGGTTCTCGAGGGCCGTGTTCATGGCTTCGGCCTGCTCGTTGGCCACTTGCCATTGTCGAGCTTCGGCTTCTTCGCGGGTATGATGGAGTTCTCCTCGCACTTCGTTGAGTGCTTGGTACAGCTCGGCCTGAGTACGTCCCGCCCATTCTTCGGTGTTGGCCGCCAGCTGGGCTACAGTGATAGATGTTTCGTCCTGGTTCACCTCCACGTGGTGCACGTTCTGCACGTTGTGCTGGATGTTGTTTTGCACAAATACGCCTTGCACCGGAGGGGGATCTTCTTCGGTCCCCAGGCTCATACTGTCCCCAGCGCTCATCTCCTCCACTCCGTCGGGATAGGCGATGGCTTCGGCTGGCTCGTACGGTATGAGGTCCATGGTTGGACTCCGTGTGCGAGCCGTGGGTCCCGATTGCGAAGAGGTTCCTCGGCCGAGTTTGCCCGCCGGTTGCGTAGGTGCTCCTGGACTTCAGCGTAGAAACGCAGAAACTCCGGGTCGTTTCTTTCCTCCTCTGTGAAGCAGGAGTCACAGCTTCCGACACTTTCTGTGTCGTCGTTGTCGTTCGGCCCGGTAGGTGTTGGTACGGGGCTCGGCCTTCGAATAGGTGGTCCCTCAAGTCCGGGAGGTACGCCCTCGATAACGCTTGGGCCGCCGTAGCAAAAGGCCAATTGGTCGATATAAAACCTTCTCCAATGTGGTGCGACTAGCTCCTCTGGCACCGTGAGATAACGGGAAGTCGGGTGTTCGTGTGTGCCGGCGGAGGACTGGGGCGAGGTAGGGTGGCTGTTCGACATACGGGTGGTATGGGTCTTGGTTCCGGCTTCGGCTCCGAAACCAGTTGATACAAACGTTGGAACAAAATAGACTAGTCGAGTGGACTTACGTCTAGAGCACGGAATACACTTCAAAACAAGGAACTTTACAATAGTCCAAGTTACAATGAGGCTGTGGTCCGGGCCGAATAAGTATTCGGCCGGGCCGACAGCCTGTCCAACCCTTTCATCCAACTCAGTGTTCTAATGGCCCCTAAGCTGAATGTGAGGCTCCAGGCCGAACTGAGGGTTGCCACCTCAGAGGCGGCCTGGCCCTCTCCCTTAATGTGTGGCTATGATGATGGTGAGCTGGTTCGGTCCGACTACTGTCAGGCCGAACCACGTGTTGGGTGAGTGGGCCGAACCACGTGTCATACGACGGAACGTTCGTATCACATGAGCTGATTAGCCCAGCCATCGAATCCCTGACTGCCTGCAAACAAAACCAGCTGTCAAACCCCCTACCAACCCAAAGGCCTGCCCAATCAACAAGAACTAGGATTTGGTGTGTACTGTATCATGCAAATTATGTACATTTTTTGCGTCCAACGGTTGGAATAAATCAATCATTTAAAGACAACTAAAAGCCACCTCATCATTTTCCCCTTTTTTTTGCCTATTTCCACTACTGCAAAAAAAGGTTCCTGCTACATGAAATGTAATTTGCTGATGCACCCACAGCATAATTCCATGTAACACAGCAGGGCATTTTTTTATGTTTGTTAACACACTGTCCACGTATTTCAACACACTGGGGACTGTCCATGTCGGCCCCATGGCAGAGATGTTGCTCATTCAATCTCCCACACCTGACTTCCTCCTGAATATCGTGCCTCCACAGATTATACAGATTTGGTGTTTTGCACTGGAAAAATCTTTGTTGTCCTCCTTGCCAAGCCTGCGAGAACAATTGCCAGAAATTCATGATACACAAAGAATGGATATTCCTATGCCCTTCTTTAAGGGGAAGGGGGGGGGGTTGGGGAGGGAAATTAACTTTTTGGGGACGAGAATTTGGGCTTCTCCCAGCTATCCTAGGCTTTTTTGTTATTTTTTTCGAGAGGTTAGTAAATCTGGATATTCAAAACAGAGTCTTCGTACATTTCGGAGATCATCGTCGCATCGGCATCAGTTTAAGGGGGGGGGGGTGGAACCTCAAGGGGTGGACTTCTCTCTCCTCTCTTTGTTTTTGGGTGTCTGTAATGCAAAAAACAGAACAGACTGAACCTTCAAGTTCAACTGTTGCAACATAGACACATGGAGGCAAAGCTGACCAGGTCTATTTATATATATTTCTTATTTCGAGTGACTTACAGCCTGTGGACATCCCTGCAGCGTCCGTAGTGTGTTGACCTCGTTCGCCAGTCTCCGTGCACTCTCCGATGCCACCCCTTCCCCCTTGTATTTTCGTATTTCCCTCAGAAAAACGTCTTCCCCAGTTTCGTCGTCCACGGACAAGAACGTTTGCTGCTCGCTGATGCTATGAACAAGGGGGTTTGAAGGTGATCAATCTGGGGGAACCAGTTCCAAATTTCATAAGTCTCCACATTCTCCTTTAACAGCACCAGTGGGGCCTTTTCCACTGCCACAGGTTCTGAACTCTTTTACTCACCATAAAACTCGAGGAGTGATTCCCTTCCGACTGTGACCTCCCCTGGAAGCACCATAAAACCACATGTCACACGAAGTGCACTTTCAGACGAGGGCATCTCGAACTGTGTACCTTCCCGCCGACCGCTCGTACGCTCGTCAAGATGGTCGAAGGCGATTCTTCCAGAAGCGAACGCTTACCCGATTATAGCGAACACAAGAAGTTCCCTTCCCGCCGACGCCAACGTGTCGCTGCACGCCGGGCAGTACGCTCGTTAACACGGTCGAACGCGAGCGTTCTTCCAGAAGCCTTCGCTTACCCGATTACGGCGAACAGAAAAAGTTTGAAAACCTTAGTCACGTGTCGTATTGCGCATGTCTGACGACGTCGGATGATGTGACGACCGGATTTGACGTCTGCATGGAGTTGGGATTTTTCCATGGGTACTGTGGGTCGTTAAGTGGGAGGAGTGGGGTTTAAACTCAGGTCACTTGAGTCCGATTCTAAGTTTATCCGAGTGTTGGGCTTCAAGTGTAGCTTCGTGACCATTAATACAAAAGAACTCGCAATATACCGTTATGTTGAAGAACACAGACAAAATGTTACGGCCGTCGGATTATAACACAAAAAAGGACAAAAATGAAAATAAAGAAAGAACGAAACACCCAACATCAAACCCCTGTGTAAAAACAATAATATCTCGACTGGCCCTCCCTCAAACACATCAGCTTCGACAAGGCGTCCTCCAAGAGCACCGGATAACCCTCAAGCTTTCTCCCCCTCGTCTTGAACAAGTTCGTGAGCCTGACCGGACGACCCTGCCTGAATCGAGCATCCACGTAGACGAGCTGGTACAGGTCCACCATCGCAACGACCCGAGGGGGACACCGTCTGAACCCAGCATCCCGGACAGTGTACAAGGCACGGACGTGTCCCCCGTACATCGTCTTCCTGCCCTCGTCGTCCTCGTACTCGACGTAAAGACACGTCGAGTCGTCACCTGCAAAACACAACATTTTAAAACAATAGCTTATAACCGGTAATATACCACTCTTGGGGAGATTCCCTTCACCAAAATTTGAGTGTGCAACACAGTTTAAGGTTAATACCTCGCTCCGTGGAGGACCACCCAGTCGCAAAAAACTCCTCGCGTCCCTGGATCGTGTCTCGAGTGACCCGGAAAGTCCGGTGGATGGCGTATGGCAGCAGGTCGCCCACTGTCCACCCCGGAAGAGAGAAGCCCCACCTACGAACACATCAACGGTAGCTTAGTGCATCGTCCCGTTTGGAATCAATCAATTATAACTCAACAAGCTTTTGCGGAATCACGTACGTCCTAATCGCCTCCCGAATGGCGTCCACGAATGTCCGAATGGCCGATGCCGATACAGGTCGAGGGAGGAAGGAAAACGTGTACTCCAGGGTGGTGATGGTGTCCAACGGCTCCCTCGGCGGGGGAGTAATGATAGCGTCCACCACACTTTGCTCGTCTTGCGAAAGCATGTTTGCGTTTGCCCTCAACGCCCTTTAAAACCACAAATTGAATCGTTCAACACTTTGAAAACATAAAGAAAGGAATAGTACAAACATGTTTATCTGCTTTTCTTGGGTTCTCTTAGTTTGAGCCTACGAAAGTGTTGGAGACTTGGCTGTAGTTCTCACATGTCGGAGAGAACATCGTTTGCAATCATTTCTCCCGCACATCTCTTGACACGTCCCGCGGAAACACGCTTGATGTGTCCAACCGCTCGCTCGACCCACGACTCCCCCGAACGTGAAATCGCCCCACGTACGCTCTCTTGCCGATAACCCACACAAATGATTTTGTGCAGGTTAAAGGTACACATCCCCGCCCCAAAAAGGGTTTGGACGTTCCTGTAAACGTGAAAATTAAGACGTGAATATTGTTCACTGAATAATCGTCGCCTTTGTATTGTCGCAACCGAAAGAACAAGGAAAACCTCATGACAGTAAACGAAATCGCCAATGTTTTCACACGCACAACGTCGCTCACCGAGCATACTGGTACATCGTGTCCCGAATCACACGGCCTCTCTCGATGCAGTCATCCATGGTAGCTCCAGCCATGGCTCGGTGGGAGGTATAGTGGGTGGCGGCAGTGCAGAGCTGGTCCCACGCCACGAACTCGTCTCTATGCAGGTAGGAATGGAACACGAAAGCCCCATAACTCCTACACGTACAGCGTACATGAAAGTGAGACCTTTGGTATTCCTGTTTCGTTTCAGACACATTTTGCTTTCTTATTGAAGAATTAACTCACCGAACCAGCAACGCGTAATCGTACATCGTGTGCTGTTTCCTGTCAGCACAGATGTCGATCAACAGACCCCCAAAGTCTGTTGGGAGTCGGACGCCGGCAAGTGCCCTCCGGTACTAGGCGAGGTCTGCACGCCGCGAAGCTCCAAGGAGACGGCTCCGGATCTTGGCAATCACACATATGTTACTATCGATCAACACACTGTAAAACCCATTGGGATCGGATGGGGCGGTTTAGTCACACATGTGGATCGCGCAAGTCAAAGCGCCGCTTGGCTGAGGGATGTTAGTCGAGTTTGAGTTTGTGTATTTAGGAAGTGAGTGGGGAACAACTTTACTCTATAAAAACTGTGGTTTCAACAACACAATTAATAGACTTTTGCATTCATAATATATATCAAACACAAGCAAGAGAAACACACATACCTCGTATAAGAAGTCTTTGACGAGGCCAAAGAGCATCAAATGAGAGGCCCCCACGACCTTCAGTACTTCTGGTGCGAAGTACGGAAGGTCGTGGAGAACCGATCGTCCGCGGACATGCGCAGCGACGGGGTCCAAGGCAGACGTGTCCGCGAGCGCTGCAAAGTGCAGATACTCCTCACGTGTCCTGTGCGTGTCACGATCGATGGGCGTCCAGTTGGGGTCCTATAAAAACACCAAATAGGATCAAATTACCGAGAAATTCCTGACTTAAAAAAACACATGAGATCACTTTATGCAAAGAAGAGAGAATAACGAAGAAGTCGCAAAAACAATAATAAAAACAAGGACAACAAGGACACACCTGCCCCGGCCGGAGTGTCAGAAGCTCGCTCATGTCCTCCTCGGAACGCCTGGTTGGCGCAAGATACCCCATGTACCTACATAAATGACGAACACGTAAGTTTCCACGTAATTGTGTATCAGGTTCACCAAGGCAACTGGATCAACATCACGTAGCTTCACACCTGTGACTAGTGACCCCGGAGCGAGTGGTGACGACGTTCGTAGTCCCATGACAGTCGGGACAGGCGTTGCGTCCAGTGTGACCGCGTGCTAACTCGACTTTCGCAAGCCAAGGAGTATCACCGGTCACACTGAACAGCAACGCCCAGTGGTCCACACTGTCAGAACGCGTCAAGGGTCCAACGGATCCGGTGGCGGGGGGCGACCATCCCCTCAACCTCATCCCCGGCCCACCAGGTATGAGCTTCAGGAAGTCCAGCACAATCAACCGCAGGACTCCCTGTAAGCTCTCGGGCTCCTTTGGACCGGGGATGAGGGCAATGGGGTAGTGGTTCTCCACCTGCATCCGGACGGAGTCATGGAGGTCGTCTGAAAAAATTCGAACACACGTTAAAACTTTCAGTACACCAGTGTTTTTTTACATCAAATACCTGAATAGGAACGAGAAACAACCAATATATATATATATATATATCAGCTCACCACATCTGATAAAGAAGGCGCCGATCGAGTAATTGCGGCGCCTCCCTGTCCCCAGGCCGAAATAGTCACCACCGACCTCATAGAGGCCGGTGGTGATATCCTGAAGATCCACCCCGTCGGGAAGCAAATCTCCCAATATCTGCATGACAGGGGTGGACTTCACCGAGAAGGATCTCATCGCGGCGTGAATCCTCGCCTCGCAAAATGCATAGCTACCATGCATGATGCGAAGGACGGACTTCACGCCGAAGTAGAAGATCCTTCTCACCGGCGTGAGGACGGTCCCGGAGAGATGGAACAAAGGAAGGCCACACTCGCAAACGCTCTGGGGAGTGGCGGTGGTCCTGAAGAGTAACATCGATTAAGAACAACAAAGAATTCAATATGGCAACTCTTTCCATACTAGGGATCCGACACCGAAGACCGACTGTTCCGATCCCCGATTAGATCACGGAAAACCGTTGCAACGGCACACAATTCTACCCCCAAACTTATAAGAACCTATTGAGACTCGAACCTATAACCTTTAAGACTATAACCATGCGCTCTAATACTCTAGGCCACCGCACCACGATGATTTAGGGGCTTCTGTGGCTATGGTCTACTAGACCGTAATAAAACCGAAAACGGGTTGAAACGGGTTAAAACGGGTTCTCTTGTACGAATACAAAACCTAAACCCAAGGGCACCGAGTAGGGTTCGAACACCGTCCCACACGATGTCAAGTCATACTACACTGAGCACAAATCCAAGCGGACCACGACGGAATCTTTGCTGTTGCAATAATATACCTTAATTTTTTTGCAATTCTATAAAAATAAGATTAAAAGAGTGTTACAAAATAACTTAACATCGATGAAGTATCGTGGCTTAGGGTGCTCCATCGATAAGGTGAATAACCTTAGGCGGTGTGGTCGAGGGTTCGATTCCCTTAGAGCACAATTGGTGTGTGTGGGGGGGGTAAGTGTTTGTGAGTTAACCCCCAATCAGGCGTTATAACGCTAAAGGGGGTGATAGGAAGCGTTTAGATTTAAGGATATCGTGTTCGCTTGGTTTGCGTTGTTAGAACGTATGACTGTAGCTTTGCTGGTGGTGGGTTCGAGTCCCGCTATATTCTGAATTTTGTGGGTTTACTTTTTTTTCTTTTTTTTCTCTATTGTTTTCCTGCTACAGCCTGACCCGGCACAACAGCCATTCTACCCCGCACAGGGCTTCTTTGACCCCGCACAGAAGCCCCCTGGCCCACAAACACATCCGACAACCTCACCCGGCACAACGATAACACAACCACGCACAGAGGTACGTTCACACCGCACAGAGATTTTTCTTACCTGTTCTCCTTGTAGGCTCGGCAACCCTTCTGACACATCAGGTAGGTTTGTTTCTTCAGGTGGCGCACCTTCATCATCCCCTTGAACGATGCGAATGTCGTCGGTAAGGAGTTGGGCTTCGGAAGTACCGCGGCCATCAACCTCAGAAGGATCTCGAATGTCTCCCGTGTCATTCCCGAGTGGACTTTCAGATGCCAAAGGACTATCATCACCTGAAACAGAAGGTTAGAAGGGTTAGAAGAGCAATGAGATGGGATTAAGGTAAAACGACTTCTGTGCGGGGTTTCTGGTTGCCTGTGAAGGGGTCCCAGTTCCTCTGTGCGGGGTTGTCAAAAAACCCCGCACAGAAGTCACAATGCGCCGCACACGTACCTGGACAAGGGACATGCTGCATGTGGCGTACAGGGGCTGCCTGAGGGTGGCGTTTCCCTGTACGTCAAACTCCTCCTCCTCGTCTCCCTGATCCCCTTCCTCTCCCTCATCCTCCTCTCCCTCCTCCTCCTCCTCCTCCTCCTCTTCCTCTTCCTCTTCCTCTTCCTCTCCCTCCTCCTCCTCCTCCTCTTCCTCCTCCTCCTCTTCATCCACCTCCTCTTCATCCACCTCCTCTTCATCCACCTCCTCAACATGTTCATCAACAAATTCATCAGGAATGTCATCAGCAAAGCCGTCTTCGGAAAGAGCCGCATCCCCATCCTGTGCGTGCGCCACGGATGGTCCTGCGGGGTCCACCGTATTCTGTGCGTGCACTACGGATGGTCCTGCGGGGTCCACCGTGTTCTGTACGGGCACCACGGATACTCCTGCGGGGTCCATCGTATTCTGTGCGAGGTTCACCGGGGTCTGTGCCGGGTCTGTGCCGCCGTCAAGCGCTGTCGGGGCACCGCACGCGCGTCAGGTGTGGAAAGGATGCGAAAAAAACATATTTCCCAGGTTATGACTTACCTGCAGCCATCTCGAGCAGCTCCCTTTCAAGCCGATCCTCGTTCGGGCAAGTTCCACCGTCGCGCTTATGTCTCTTCCAGGAAGTGATGCTGCCGATTCGCTGTCCACATGCTGGGCAGCAGGGGTCTTCAGTTTGCAGGTGTCTCTTCAAGGCGGCGTAGCCCACGGGCTTGGGCATCTTTAACGCTAACGGCAAGGAAACAACAAGTGAGACGGAATGGGACAGAAACTAAAGCAGCCCACATTACGCAAGTCACACTAATTAGTTTATAAATAATGTAACCCACCCCTGGCGCTTCATGCGGGGCAATCGAGCTCGAGAACCCTGGTGAACTCGGTGTGTGCGGCCTACCTTTCTATCGTTTTGCAAAAATGATTGTTTTCTTTTTTGTGCTTACCCTTAACGAGATCGGAGCACTTGAGGAAGTGCTTAACAAAATGACTGGCGACAACGAGGGGAGGGAGCGCGAGATCCTCGAGGAGTACGGCGAACTGAGGCCTTTTACGGCGTCGGCTCTTATGGCGGTGAGGAAAAAATCTGGTTCCACGAAGACGACTGTTATTCGCAAAGGCGGCTCGGTTTGACAACTTGTGATCTGTGGGGTAAAACGTTTTACACTGTGCGGGGTACAGGGTTTTTGTGCGGGGTGTCCATATATTCGTGCGGGCTTTACGAATTGTTGTGCGGGGGTACAGGGAATTCCGTCTCGATTTGTGCGGGGCCACAGGGACCGTGTGCGGGGTTGTCTCTAAATTCTATGTTGTCTTTTTGTTCAGACTTTCGCTGGCAGAAAAATACACTTCTGGTCGACAAAGACGATAAACAAGCCCATATTCAACGTCATCGATGATGCCCTCGCCTCCACCGTCCAAAATATGGAGAGCTACCTGCATGTGGTGGAATCCATTGGCTATGCAGTGATAGAGCCCATCGATATGGTGAGTGTGTGCGGGGTGGATGTTGTCGTCTGCGGTGCTGTTGTGCTTCTGTGCGGTGTTGGCCCAACACTGTTGGGTGTTTTCTGATCTTTGTGTATCTGTGCGGGGTTTCAACATTGCGGTGCGGGGTGGTAACGCCTTTGTGCGGTGTACAGGCTGTGGTCGAGGCGGCGAAGGAGATGCTCGTCGCTATGGCGACTCCCATGCCTCCTCAGTTGCCCTCGGTGAAGAATACCATGGCAGAGAGCATCACGGGCACACTCGACGGGAGGCTCATCGAGAAGCGGGTGAAGGACGGGAAAACCAGGCGCCACTACCCAAACGAAAAAGAGTTTGGGTGGCTAAATAAGGTGAGTGAAGCCCTGTGCGGGGTCTAGATGGTTTGGTGCGGTGCACAATATTCTTTGCACCCCTTCCTTCATTGTTTTGCTGAAAAACGTCTGTGCGGGGCTCCACGCCCTTCGTGCGGGGTTCCAGTTCGTTAATTAACTTTTTTCCTGGTGTGTGTTTGTCTAACAGCTAATCAATCAGTACTGGCCACAGGAGATCGTTCCGACGCTCCGCAACCCGCTTAGGATGCTCGCCTCGAGACAAAACATGCCTGACGGGATAACGGTAAGTAAAACCAGCGATGTCCATTCTGTGCGGGGTGGGTTTGCGTGTGTGCGGGGTGTTGGTGTGTGTGTGTGTGCGGTGTTATGTGCGTTTGTGCGGGGTTTGTAGTACTGTGTGCGGGGCTAACGGTTGTTTGTGCGTGGTATGCAGGTTGGAGGAAATGTGGTCTCGGCAAGCACCCGCCCGCGCCTTCTCGAACTCATGAGGATGACGCTGTTCAGGATCCTCTTCCACGCCCAAAATCAATCGGGCGTGGTTGGGGGTCGCATGGGATTCTACATCGGGCACCGCACTCTTTCCCAAAGAGTGGTCGACCGGTAAGTACCCTTTTTCTGCTCTGTGCGGGGTGGGGTTTAGTGTGTGCGGGTCTGTGGGGTGGTGTCTGTGTGCGGGGTTTGTTTAAGTGTGTGCGGGGCTCACTAGGTTCTGTGCGGGGTTGTAGGATACAGGACAGCAGGCGCAATATTAAGGCGCACAAGAAGCGAATAGACGCCATCGAGACAGAAAATGCCACCCGCGAAGAGAAGATCACGGATACCGTCCACCTGCGCTCCGCCCTCGTCCCTAACGACGAGTGGTTCACAACAGAAGGAGCGTGGGTGGACGAGGTGAAGGCCATGAAGCGGAGGTTCGACGAGACGGGAACGCTGCTTCAAGACAGTGTGGTGAGTGAAACAACTTGTGTGCGTGTCCCAAACGCCTCTGTGCGGGGTTGTGTAACTTCTGTGCGTGGTTTTTAGTAATTCGTCTGTGCGGGCCTCGATTGTCTTTGTGCGTGTTTGGTTAAGTGTTGTTGTTTCGGTCTCTGTGCGGGGTGTAAGGTCTTCTGTGCGGGGTTTAAGATACCCCGTGCGCTAACTGATTTCTCGTGTGCGCGCAGGTCCGTCAACCACCACCCGAGGAGACCCCGGAGGAGATTGCCCGTGGGAAGCAGCCGATGGAGCGAACCGTGCCCCGTGTACTGCAGCCATACTATGGATACAGTCGGCAATTATCGGCCTGCTATAAATAGGTCTGAACGGGGTCGGATCGGGATCGGATTTTCACTAACGTCTATTACTAAGTGATACGAAAAAAGTCGGCTTTTTTCCGATTTTTTTTTTCCGATCATTATCGGCCCGATCATCGGAGATCGGCGCCATGATCGGACCGACTAATCGGGATCGGCGTCCGACCCGATTAAAGGTCGGCTCACCCGATCCCGACCCCGATCCGATCTGACTTCGCGGCCGTGATCGGCAGGATCGGCCGATCAAAAAGTCGGTACGATTTTATGATCGGAGCGTTAGTCGGAGTCGTCCGATCATGATCGGCATGAAAGGCGCGAAGTCGGTGAATTTGGGAATTTACCGATTTTATCGGATTTTCCGATCATCCACCGACCCCGATCCGATCATGATCGGAATGTCGGATGACGTACAAAGTCACCCCCGCAAGGTCCCCAGAACCCAAGGGAACCGAGTGGGACTCGAACACCATACCGCACGGTGTGGAGTCATCTACACTGAGCGCTAAGCCAAGTGGACCACGATGATTCTGTGGTTGTTGCAATAATATACCCTAATTTCACAGAATTACAAACAGATTAAGGTATATCATCGCAACAGCCACAAAATCATCGTGGTCCACTTGGCTTAGCGCTCAGTGTAGATGACTCCACATCGTGTGGTACGGTGTTCGAGTCCCACTCGGTTCCCTTGGGTTCTGGGGACCTTGTGGGGGTGACTTTGTACGTCATCCGACATTCCGATCATGATCGGATCGGGGTCGGTGGATGATCGGAAAATCCGATAAAATCGGTAAATTCCCGATCTGATCGGAAAACGCCGATCCCGATCCCGATCCGATCTGGTTTCAAAGGTAGAATTGGATGATCGGCCGTTACTTATCGGAAAAGTCGGACCGATCTATTACAGTCGGGCCGATTGTATCGGTACATCGGCGATGTCGGACCAATTTAGTCGGGCGTCGACAACATCGGCGCTTTCTGAGGCCGACTTTTATCGGTTATCGGAAAAGTCGGACGCCGACATATCGGTGTCGGATCCATAGTATGACTGCAGCCGCCTCCACTGGCTCCAGGTGAGGGATTGATTGGTTGTTGATATATTTTATTTTCCTGTTTTGTGCGGGGTCAAAGGACTTTTGTGCGGGGTTCAAACTTGTCTGTGTTTACAACCTGTTTGTTGATATTCTGGTGTGCGGGGTTCATCTGTGTGTGTGCGGGGCTAAAACAAGTGTGTGCGATTTAGGAGAGGCATCCGGAAGTCATGACACCGGTGCCTCTGGTCCCTCCGGTGCCTCCGGTGCCTCCGTTGCCTCAGGACCTTTCTCTGACAGCGCCCAGGCAGCGCTTTCCGGTCTTCCAGCACCAGTTGCCGAGGATGCGCCCACAGGATCCGGCGCTGAAGACGATCACGACAGCCCCGCACAAGATCCAATGGACCCCGCACAGGACGTCGATGACGATGTCGACCTCGAACCCGACTACGAGTCAAGTGCGGGGGAGGATGAACCGCCCAAAAAAAAGAGGGACAGGGCTCAGTTGTACGAAAGTGGGAAGAAGTCCATCAGGCAGAAGGCTCTGGAAAAGGCTGAGAAAATGCGGAGGTCCAAGAAGGCGAAGGAGGATTCCCCAAAAAAACGCAGGTCGTCGCGCAAGAAGTAAACGGCGGTGCGGGGTTTACGCGCCTGTGTGCGGGGTGCGTGTGCGTGTGTGCGAGGCTGTTGTTTTGTGGCCGAAGAGGAACGTTCGCCGTCCCCAAAACGTCGCTCGTTCCGAAAAATGTAGGTCTGTGCGAGGTGTATGGGTTCTTGTGCGTGGTTGATGAGGTTTCTGTGCGGTGGTGGTTGTTTTCCTGTTTTTTTTTGTGTGGAATTTTTGGTTCGACATGTCAAGATTAGCCGAAGTTGATCGATTTGGATGAACGTCAAGGTTTTTTTGAGCTTCGGGGACTAGGTTTTCTTGTTTGGTATTGTTATGAATGCGTATCGTGCGGAGTCGGAACGCCGCACACAGCCCTCTGCGGCCTTTTTTGATTCCGACTAACGTGCGTGCTCTTATAGTTTTTTCTGATGATATTGTGGGTTATTAAACCTTGCGGGTTTCGATGAACGGATGAGTTGCTTGGGATTCGGAGACTGTGGGCACAACTGTGTGCGTGTTTTTTTGAATGAATTTCCCCCAAAACCCCGAAAACTGCTCGAAAGAGCAAGTGAAAGAGTAAAAAGATCTTCCTTCTTTTTCTTCGCGGTGTTTGTGCGGGGCATGTGGCTGTGTGGGCGGGGGTTGTGGACTTCTGTGCGGGGTACATTGTGTGGATGGTGTTTGGGCTATTAAACCTTGTGGGTTTGGATGAACCGATGGGTTGCTTGGGATTCGGGGACTGTGGGCACTTGTGTGTGTGTTTTTGTTTAAGAAAATTGCCTCGTTTTATGGTCACACCGCACAGGGCTCTGTGCGGCGTTTATCTCCTGTGCGGTATTTATAACCCCGCACAGGAATCTGTGCGGGGTCGCGAATTCCAGTCGCTGACGACTTTTTCGCGACCCCAGTTTTAAGGGGATTGGAACGCCTGGGAGTCGAACCCAGGTACATCCAACCGTTCCTAATACGTTTCTGTTCTATTTCGGGTCTTAATTCGTCAGTTCGACGTTCTTCGATATTTGGCGGAGATTCGACCAACCCCGCACAGAGCGGGTTTTCCCATAGTGACTGTTTCTGTTTCTCTTCCGAGCTTCCTCAATGTAACTTGATGTTCTTTTCTTCAGAAACTACCTTTTTTTTTGAACGTTGTGCTCGGATAAATCCGAATGATGGTGGGGGGAAGTTTGCACCGCCACCTCGTCTTGACCACAGTCTATTGTATCTTTCTTCGTTTTGCTCTCAGAAATACCAAACATTCACATCGCCATCACTAGTCCATCTGTTTTACATTGGCAAAGCCACTTGTGTGCGATCTGGGAAATGTTCAAATGCTTTACCAGAGCCCCTCAGTCGGTGGATCAAATCTCATTCGTTTGGTAAAAAGTGTAATGCACCTTGCCAAAAAAGAGCGCTACTTCTCCACCTCCTCGAAACACAAAAACTATTGAAAGAAAATCCTCCACACGTGTGCAACATCAACCTTTCAGAATTTCTTTGAGCCGTTCTATCTCTCCTTCTCCGCATGTTCCTTCCCTACAGCCCAAAAATCCATCATCATTATCCGTTACATCCAAGCACCGACATATGACATCTTCGATCGTATCCCCACTCTCATCTTCGATACTCAAATCAGCACCAGCATTTTTTAAAACTTCAATGGCTTCGCCACTCCCATATTTTGCTGCCCAGTGCAATGGGGTTTCCCCAAACTTGCTTTGGGCATCTATTTCAGCTCCATTGTCCAAAAGCAATTGGATTAACTCTGAGCTTCCAGCATAGGCAGCATAGTGCAATGATGTTACGTGTATACTACTGCGAGCATTCACGTCGGCACCTGTAGACATCAGATATCTCAGTTCCATTAATATATCCTTACACAAATCATGCCAGGAGAGTGCTGATCTCGTTAAATTGGCATTAACTTTCAACAGATGGGGCAATTTTCCCCAATTTGAACAACCTGATTCCAGGAGAAACATCACCAGCTCAACATTTCCATTTTGTGCCGCATTGATCAAAGGGGTGGCTCCAATTTCTACTTTCAAATCCACAGCTGCCCCTAAAAAAAGCACTAATACGTCACAACACTTAACACAAGTTTCAAAGAGCCTCCGAATTTGCAAACGCATGAACTGCAGCGTGGCATTTATTTTCGACCCAAATAGAAAAGGAGTGTTTTTTTTCTTCTGAATTGCTTTTCAACCTTGGTTTGGGAAACGTCATAACACTTCCAAGAAAATGAAAAGGAAAGAGCCAATCTTTCAACAGTTGGAATTGGGTCCAACCACCCTTCCAAAAGGGTAAAAAAAATAGAGAAATGGTACAGAAAAAGTACCACTTCACAGATTGCAATACTGGCATTTGCCTCTTCAAGAAAAGAAAGGAAAAGAAAGGACATGTGGTTACACAGAGGTGTTGCCAGTCGATTCAAAACATTGCAATTTTTATTTTTCATCTAGCAAAGACAAGCAAAGCTGCAATAGTGGAGTGTGGATACATTCAGACTTCCCTGCAAAAAGAAGCAACCAAATCGATTGTGTTATCACCTGATTTGATCAGGGCTTTGGCAACATCCAAGTAACCACGTTGTGCAGCAAAATACAATGCAGTTGTGCCTCTATTATTTTGTGCATCAACGTCTGCCCCTGCAGCAGCAATCCAAGAAGGCACTCTAACAGCAGCGTTGTGATAACTTAATCCAGGGAAAAGATACTGACACCACCACCTGCAAGGAGCTACTGCCCAAACATAACTCTATTGGTTGTGAATTCTCGTCTACTGACACTCTTTGGATACTTTAGATTTGTTTCTCAAAGATAGACGAGATACACTGAAGTTTAAAGTCTACTTGCAGTGGAAATGAAAGCTGGGTCACAGTCACCGGTTTCAATCAGAATGTGGTGTTACAAAAAATATTTAAAAAATATATACACATTTCATATTAAGAAGTACATGTTTCATTCATGTCAGCACTTCTTTGTAAGAAATGAATAACGATTTGATTCAACCCCCATTCGACCAAGACAACAATGAGAATGAGGACCATAAGCGATCTGGTTTTCCTTATAAATCATAACGCGATGTAAAATCATGACTTAGTCACTTGAAGAGAGACTTTTTTAAAATAAAGCAACCGTTCACCTGCTTGAATTAGTATTTCAACAGTTTCCACATGACCCTCCTGAGCAGCAGCATGCAATGGAGTAAAACCTTCATGTGTAGATGACACATCTGCCCCCTTTGAAATAAGCTCCTGCACCACTACACCTGGTCAGGTTAACACATTCTTCTTAAGGAGCAAGTATTTTTTAGTTTGGCTTCAATACAAAAGCAATCGTTGGAAAAGGTACTTTGACTTTGTCGGCCTCCCCAGCGACGGCGGCAAAGTAGAGATCACTATTGAGTTTGTCACAATCCTCGTGGCATATGCCCTGTTCCAAAACACAAGAGAAAACTTTATCGGGTTCAGGGTCTGACATAGGTGACAGGAGCCGTGTCAACTGGGTGAGTTTCACGGCAGGGAATTTATATTTATTCCAGCCAAATACTTTACATGAAAAACAATTTGCAGGCAAATTGCTTTTTTGACCAAACCAAATAATTTTCTATATCGTCGAAAACATAGGATCCAGAATTACCTCGGCAGCATCTTCAACATTCTCGGCTGGACTCTCAGGCTCGATGGCTGGGGATGACTCAGGGGGAGAAGTTTGTGAACCCTTCAAGCCATAGTCGGACTGGGTTCCAACACGCATATTTCCAGAAGACGATTTCTTCTGAGAGCACCTCTTTAATAAGTATAATAAGTTTAAAGTTTTTTAATACGGGAAAAATACGGTTATGCAAATCAGAAACATCCTCAACTTTAAGCCTGAAATCATCACTGGGTCTGTTCAGGAAAAAATCGTTTTCTGAGGGTTTTTTTGGATGGCAACCTGGTGGGTGCGAAGAGGATCAAACCATTTGTCGTAGGTAATTTCTTGTTTATAATTACGTAATATAATTTGCCTAAGTAGAGCGTGTAATACGTTTGGCAAGAAAATACGCAGAGAAGCGTATCAAACGCAAGTTTCATATCCATTTTTGCTAACCCTTCTCTGGAAGTAGCTCCTGCAATCAACAGGACACCTGGTTGGTCTGCCATATTCTTGTGCTGAACCAAGTTTTTTTCCATGCATATGCACAAACCAAAGGTTGAAAAGTCTACCTTCACTTTTTCAGAGTCCCCAGCACTGGCGGCTTCATAGAGTTCATCGAGTGCATCCTGTTTTGGACAAAATAGAGCAGAGTGTTGGAAACCTGGAAATTAATCAAGACGGGAAGACAGACCGATATAGAAATGTGCTGGATTAGTCATGGGATTGTTTTGGTTTTTGATGTTGGCGGGAGGACTGCGCTTAAGCTTGTAAGCTTGCACTCTGTAGAAAAGGAGTTTTCAAACCGTTTCACTTGCTTACACTCAACAACAGCAAGAAACAAAGCTCAATCAGCCAAATGCAGACACAATATATGCCGATCGACAAGTGTGGCTGAGCAGCAAATGAGAATGGCTGCTGTTTTAAGTTTCCCAGGTGATATTTTTTCAAGGATTTCATCCAATCTTTTGAAAACTACCCCACACGAAACAAAAGTGGTGCTTGAAAAAGACACCCCAGCAAAGCCTCTATCAAGGGGTGTCCAAAGATATCAATTGCACAACTTGAAATAACTGTGCTCACCGAAGAAGTGGTGGCTTCAGGAGTTGGGGCAGTTATGCTTTTCGAAGGAGTGATGGCTTCAGGACTGGGGGCAACTAGGCTCCCTGAAGGAGTTTTGGATTCAGGAGTGGGGGCAACTGTGCTCTTCTCCGAAATGGTGGCTTCAGGAGGTGAAATGGGGACGCTCTCTGAGGGTGTGGCGGTTGGAGATGGAGCATTCCCTATTTTTTCATCAATCCATTTCCGGAAGCTGCTGACTCTTGTGTACACATCGGCTTTTGTCGAATCGCAAGTTGCTGGCCCAAAAGATACAATGCCAACCAACAGATCAAAGTCTGGATTCCCATCAATGATGCTGTCCCCCCCTTTGGTGTCACAAATCAGCAAAGGACCTCCAGAATCACCTGGAAAATTTCAAAACAATCCACAAAGCTCAAAATGTGTTCCAACAGAAACTATGGCGCACACATCTCCAGAATGGGGGGTGTATCACAATTTCAGGCAATTTTACAACTCCAACTGATTTATTACCCTTGCAAGTTCCTTGTTTGACAGAGTGTGCACAGAGCATATTGCGTTTGAGATAAGACCATCCTAGCTTGCAATTTTTGTTGCTGACGTACTCCACTTGGTCTGCAAATTGAAGAATTTCTGGCATTCGGCCACGCTCACTGGTCCTACCCCACCCTGCGGTAACCAAAAATTGACCCACTCCAATGGTGTACTTGCTTTGGGCCAGCATTACTGGCTTTTTGGTGGAGGGCTCTTTGAGGCGCACAAGGGCAATATCAAATCCATCTTTGATGGTTCCTCTGTAGCTCTCATGAATGATAACCTCCGCAGCCCATATGACCTACAAATACATTCATGTCCTCAGATTGATGTTCACACATGTATGAACCACACGCTGTAGTGCCTGTATAAAGGCACTACACCCACTTGCTGCTTTTAGGGTGCATACAATGCACACTGACTCATTCTAAACCAAGAGCCCTTTTTCCCCACATCTCTTTGTGAATGTGCACAAGTTTCGAGTACCTCTGCAGAGTCATCATCAATGTTGAGGGCACCCACATACACAAGAAATGTGGTCTCCAGGGAGTCTGCTCCGATCAAGCAATGAGCTGCTGTCAGCACCCACTCGGGGGCAATCAAGGTCCCTCCACAACGATGGAGTCTAGGGCCTGCCGATCTCAATGAGCAAGCATAAGGAAACCGACCTCTAGGAGCATCTTGCCCCCCCTGCAGATTCATTGTGGAGTCAGTACACCATTGTTTGCAGAAAACACTACCATGGTGAGAAACAGGGCAAAAGATATCTTACGACCTAGAAAAAAATACTGTTCTCTTCTCTTTCTCTGTGTTAAGTCTCAGCCTGTCAATAAATGCACCACACAGTTGTGCGATGTAAAAAAACCCTCCCAGAAGCAACTGTGTGATTCAAATGAAACGTCTCATTTCTCGTGTACCCACAACAACGAGCGGCCGTGCAGGTTGTAGCAGTTTCCGGAGCGAAGGAGCAATTGAAACCCCATCACCCTGATTGCCATACAGAACAACAAATAGGTGAATCTTCCCTCAAGTCAGAAACCAAGAGGAGTGAGTGATGGCATATCGATATTATTCTTATTTATTTCACCATTTGTTTTTGTTTTGGTATGTTTTTTTTCCCCTGAAGTGACTAGATCTGGTTACAGTTGAAAACATCTGAGGCCTGATCTTTTTTTTTCCAGAACTCTGGCACTCCAGAGTGGATACATTCTGAACTCAAGAAGATCACTCTCAAAGAACGGCATTCCATTTTCCGGTCTGGTGGCTCGCCGATCTATACCTGTGGAGGTGACACCTGTCGATCACGGCCAAGCGAGTGTCCTGCAAAGCAAAGGCGACTCAGCGTCAAAGATCCAGTACGAGTATCATCAGGAGAGGTGAGAAAAACGCCAAATTCATCTCGCGGCCGACCCACCCAACGGAACTTGGCACATAACTCTGTGCATCGACACACAGACGAGTGCCCATAGTGAGAAAGTAAGCATTGGGAGTTCGATCTTGTTCGGAGAACTCTCTGATCGCGAATTTGGGTGCTTCGTGTTGCGTGATAGACCCCCTGTCGAGCTGATCCAGCGCGACATCGCATTGGGTCAGCGCGACATCGCATTGGGTCAGCGCGACATCGCGTTGAGTCAGCTCGACGTCGCGTTGGGTCAGCGCGACATCGAGCTGACCCAACTCGATCGAGATAGGTCGACCGTTCGCGGAAGCCTGGCGCGGGAAAGAGTAGCCAGAAAAAAAAACAGTGACGCCCCAACTAGCTTCTGCAAGTCCTTCTCGATACAACTGCCGTTCGCCAAAGCCTGGCGATGGGAAGGGTGGCTCTAAAAAAAGAGCGCAGCGTCTCTTGACGGTCACACCAACGCACACACTCGTTCCACAGCGTCCAGCCAAAAGCACACTTGTACAGGCTCAACAAAGCTAGACGTCGCGCCTGTAACCAGAAAAAAAGAAAAAACACAACACAACACAACACAACACAACACAACACAACACAACACAACACAACACAACACAACACAACACAACACAACACAACACAACACAACACAACACAACAACCGAAACTTTCTTCTCCACACAAATGTAAACCCCGCCGGGTTAAATAGCACTCCATATCTCGCTCCCACTCGCATCACTCGCGTTAACTCAGCTCCCACAAGAGGCTCTTTGACGCCACCCGTAGTTTCTTCGGGTGAGGAGCGCAAGACCCATCGACTGCCCAGTTCAAACAGCATGCTAATGCCGTGCGATCGTTGGAAAACCAAAATTGGAAAACCAGGGAGGGTGCTTGCTCCTTTTGTTCGTTCGCTCATAACACTTTCCGGGGGAAGCTTTTTCTTATTTTGTCAGGATCAGGTCACCCCCTTTGAACTCGTACTGTGCACAGGCTCAACAAAGCTAGACGTCGCGCCTGTTGTTCTTGTTGTCCGGTACCTTGAAGTTGTGCTCTCGTCTGTCGCTATAAAAAAGCCATTGCTGACCTGCATTCTCGGTGCCTCACCCTAAATATTTGTCAATTCTCACGTGCAATACTCCGCACCCACGCTAAAACTCCGATCTTTTCTCTTTACTGCGAACTACACACGTACCCACTCAAATTGTTTTTTCTCAATCCACTGTTGAATTGTGGAACGAATTGGTTTCTATCGAGGATTCTACTGACTTGCGTCATATGGCGTTTATTCGCCAGTTCCACATGCGTTTTTGGATACTTGGGTTTCTTAAGCCCTGGCTTTGGTTGCTGGCTTTTTCCTGATCTGACATTGTCTTCTCCTTCCCTGCTTGACCTTTCTACCCTGGTTTAAAATGATCAATCCTTGTTTCATGCTCGTCTCGCTGAAACCTCGTCCCTCCATATATGGTACATAGCTATTTTAACTCGTTCTACACTCGTCCCCACCTCCCACCTTATCTACGTTTTTCTCACCCTGAGTCTAGGATGTTACTTACCAGTTTTGCTTATTTGACTTCGCGTGCAGATCATCAGTTCCCTCGCGACCACCCTTCCCCGTGCCTACCCCATGTGCCTTTTAGCTCCCGATTCTGAACTCCACCTCCTCTGTGACTGCCCTGAATATGCTGATCTTTGTGCCTGCTTCTTTGGTCCGTCTCCTGTTGCTCCTGCCCGTGTGATGGCTGGCCCCAAGCGAACCTTTTACAAGCTGCTGAATTTCCTTCGGCTGGTCTTCGAACATCGTTACTCTTACCTCCCACCCCGTCGTCCTATCCTCCAGTGCCTGGTCCTTGACTCACCAACGTAGACTGGCTTGGTCCTCGAGGGGGTTTGGATTCTCTACTCTCTCTCTTTCTCTCTTTGGTTGCCCTCCCCGTGCTCTTGCCCTCCGGTCCTCTCTATTGGTCTCGCCCGCCTCTGCTCCTCTCTCCTTGCGGTCCTGCCCCTCTTCGTTGGTCGGGTCAGTCGCCGTTGGTGTGATGGGTCTGGTGTCCTGATGGTTTTGGATGTTCCCTGGATTGTTTCTGACCGATTTTCTTTGGGGAGGCTTTTTCTGGCCGCAATGTTTCTATTTTTTTCCCCTTTTCTGAGTTCTTTTTTTGGTTTTCCTTGTTTTCTGGGTTCGTTCTTGGGTTTCTCTCTGGGTGTCCGTTTGGAATCCCTCCTTTTTGGTTCATTCCTGGGTTTTAAATTCTTCACTAGGAAAAAAGACCCACTTTCACACTCGCCTACACTCGCCTACACTCGTTCCAAACTCGCTGACCCAATGAACACCGCTCCACACTCGTGGACACCATGGACAATTTCCAGCATTTGATGTAACTTTCATCCACACTCGTGCACACTCGTGCACACTCGGCGCACACCACTGAAACCATCAACACTCAGCAACACCTGATGTAACTTTCATCCACACTCGTGCACACTCAGTGCACACTCGTGGACACCATCGACACTCAACAACACCTGATGTAACTTTCATCCACACTCGTGGACGCTCCGATGTTAATGTTGGGCTGCGTCGAGACGTCGATCCACCAAGTAACATCGGGGTTAAACTCCATCACATTATGCCTCGTCTGATTGTTGTTGATAGAAGGGAGGGACGCGAGCTTTCAGGTTGAACGGAGAGGACAGAGAACAAGCCGTCGTGACCTTGGTTGCGCTTAGACCACGAGAAAGAAGTGGCCTCCGAGACTAAGAGTTTGTCTCGAACCCAGCACACCGCAAAGTCACTTTCGTTTCCGCGGGTTTGCCTGCGGCCAACAACGTCGCGAAGAGATCTCGCTCCAGCTCTGTCAACTTAACTTCCCGCGACGCAGGAGAAATTGTGCAGGATTTTCCGCGCGTCAAAGTGGGAAGATCTGTGGTGTCGGCTACGAAATTCGGAAGGAGCCCATCCCTTGGTGAGTGTTTGTTGCTTTTTTCTGTTACAGAATTAAATATTTCGTTGGTTTTTTAGGCCTTCGCCTTGGCCGTCCAGGCAGAAACACCCCACAAAGGGAAAACCCCACTCCCAGGAGCACAGCAAGCTTCCTTTTTGTTCTTGTTTTGATCTTTAGGTATTTTGAACATTTAGTTTTCCCTAGCTTTTGTGTATTCGCTGCTATGGGCCCGGACGCCTGGCAGTTCTTTTGTAGTACATCTGGGTTGTTCTTTGTCGAATGATTTCCCTCTCAGTTCTTCCCAGCACTCATCATTTTTGGTGGGCGCTGCGAGCCTCTAAAAAAATGCACAAAGAAAAGATCGATGACATTTCTTTACACCCTCTGGAGTTTGCAAGATCGCAGCTTGAGACTTTAAATATGGGATGGGCTGTGGTGTCCAGTCTAGACGATGTTGCGCAGGCGGCTGAAACTGCCATGGCATTGGCTTAAGCCACTGAAAGCTTTCATCGAGGTGTTGGAAAGGTCGTTTACAACAAACGCGTCGACGGCTTAGCAACTTTTCTGTGTTTTCCACTGATGTGCGGGGCCTCTTTCGACTTCTTTTGTGTTGTGGTTATGATAAAGTGGTTATACCTTATAGGAGTTCGTTTGGCTGCTGGGTAGATAAATTATAGGTTGTTAGAGGGAGTTGTTTGGACAGTTAACTGTGGGGCTTGAGTATTTATTGGACTGGGACTCTATCGTTGCGAGACTCCTCTGTTTATTTTGTATATTTGTTGGGACTGCTTTGGGACCTGTGTGTAAATGAGTCGGTTGTGGTAAACACCGAAAACTACCGAAAACCACCGAAAACTACCGAAAACCACCGAAAACTACCGAAAACCACCGAAAACCACCGAAAACTACTCACGAAAACCACCGAAAACTACCGAAAACTACCGAAAACTATAAAAATCGACATGATAAAACGAAAACTTGAACAGTAAAAATAAATTTATAACGGGGAGTCCACCGAAAAAAACCATTACACACAAAAGAAACTAATACATTCATTTTGTTTATATGAGTGAATATGTTACAAATGGTATGGACTCTTGGTTTGGTTCCAGTGGCTCCTTGGTTGGTTGACTCGGGTTCGAATCCCGAGGGTCACACTTGCATACCCACTTGCCGATAAGTACTATCACTCGGAGACTCACTTGTTACCACTCTGAAAGCAAATGTCTTGTTTGAAATAGTCTTGAATATTTATCTTTCCCTTTTCCTTTTATAAAGGGTAATCGCTGCATAGTTACAGTTTTTATAGTTTTCGGTAGTTTTCGTGAGTAGTTTTCAGTAGTTTTCGGTAGTTTTCGGTAGTTTTCGGTGGTTTTCGTGAGTAGTTTTCGGTGGTTTTCGGTGGTTTTCGGTAGTTTTCGGTGGTTTTCGGTGGTTTTCGGTAGTTTTCGGTAGTTTTCGGTAGTTTTCGGTGGTTTTCGGTGGTTTTCGGTGTTTACCACGACCCTAAATGAGTTGACATAGCGAAGTCAGTCACCGCCTAATTCTTCCGCTCTTAACATAACATAATTACACGCGAAGAAGCCTACCAGCTCTTACTTCTTCCGCTTTCTTCCTAATTCTTCCGCTCTTACTTTCAAGATCACACTCACAAAGCCTTCGAAGTTCTCAAGATGGTCAGAGACGGCCGAGGTAACCCCCGGCGGGGTTTACATTTGTGTGGAGAAGGAAGTTTCGGTTGTGTTGTGTTTTTTTTTTCTTTTTTTTTCTGGTTACAGTTGGGATGTCTAGCTTTGTTGAGCCTGCACAAGTGTTCTTTTGGCTACAAGGTGTGGAACGAGTGTGTGCGTTGGTGTGACCGTCAAGAGACGCTGCTCTCTTTTTTTAGAGCCACCCTTTCCCGCGCCAGGCTTTCGCGAACGGCAGTTGTATGGAGAGGACGTGCAGAAGTTAGTGAGGACGCCACTGTTTTGTTTTTTTTGTGGCCGCTTTTTCCTGCGCCAGGCTTTGGCGAACAGCCGACCTATCTCGATCGAGTTGGGTCAGCTCGATGTCGCGCTGACCCAATGCGATGTCGCGTTGGATCAGCTCGACAGGGGGTCTATCGCGACACAACACTTCGAGCCGTCGAAAATACCCCATCCAGTTTGGGGCGATCAAGTGTATGCTTCGCGTGCGCCTCTTCTATCGCACCTGGAAGAACCTGAATTGAAACGGGTCGAGAGCGGTGAATCTACCTACTGGTCACAGCACAAAACCCTGGCACCAGAGCTCGAAAGGACATCCCACGTCAACTGCACCCCCTGTAACCAGCGAGGCGCTCCCGATCCTACGAAATCTTGTTGGGTTTTTCCCCTCCACAGACAATGATATTGTGTTGCCTGGTTTGCACCAGAGGCACTCATCTATTGCAAAAGCGTCTAAATAGCTTGTTTCGCTCATAATTTTCTGGTGTCCGGTCTAGACCAGATCTGTTGTGCAGTGATCGCGTTGCAATAAATACGATTTGAGCACTGGACAGCGGAAGAAACTTCACATGTCAAATAGGTTCTGA
Organism: Bryopsis sp. KO-2023; assembly: GCA_030272585.1. Lineage (NCBI taxonomy): Eukaryota > Viridiplantae > Chlorophyta > Ulvophyceae > Bryopsidales > Bryopsidaceae > Bryopsis > Bryopsis sp. KO-2023. Next base: position 1,587,829 of record BSYQ01000004.1, on the reverse strand, counting down.
TGAAGGCGACCAGAATTTTTCGGAGTGGGGCCCACAGAGAATATCTAATTAGACGAAATTGGATATTCTCCATCTACTGACCATCTTTCAAGTGTCTATTCTGCCACGTGAAATCATTCCACTATGAACTACCCAAACTCTCTGCTAATTTCGAGGAGGGAATCTGTGTGCCTCTTGATGTTGCCTATCATGAAAACTCAAAGCAACAGATTTTTTTCATGATTCAACCTCTCCCCTTCAACATCCTAATCCACCAATTGGAATTTCAATGCTTCCCTCAGCTGTACCAACATCACCACCCACTGGCGTTTGTCTACAGACTGTAGCTATGTTTGACTTGGTAAAAGCATTCTTTTCTAATTTATGGAATAAGAACTCAAAAACCTCCGTCGGATCCCAGTGGGAAAAAGGATTCAATCTCAATCACCCTCTCAGAAAAACGTTTTAATGTACAATGTCAGGAAAAACAAAAACAGCAGTACTACCCTTAAAACACCCAAATGGAAAGAAATCTCACACGCGCATATAACATCAATCATTCAGAATCTTTTTGAGACGTTTTGTCTCCCCATCAACGCATCTTCCTTTCCTGCATTCCTTTGATGCTGAACACTGACAAATAATATTGTTATACGTATTCCCATCCTTGTGTCCTTGATACTGAGATCAGCCCCGGCACGTTTTAAAACTTCAATGCTTTTGCCAGCCCCATAAAAGGCTGCAGTGAACATTGGGGTTGACCCAAACCTGTTTCGTGCATCTATTTCAGCTCCATTGTCCAAAAGGAATTGAACCAAGTCTGGGTTTCCATGAAAGGCAGCCACATGCAAGGGTGTTTGATCAAAATAAAAGCGAGCATTCACGTTGGCACCTATTAGACGACAGGTATCTCAGTTTTATCAAAGCATGCCTACAAAAAACAGTTTAGAGATTTCAGATGCTACAATTGACATCTCACAGTTACCCCTGAAATGTCAAAAAGCCTAAAATTGGCAACTTAAAGCATCCTTTGTACAAAGGTCCTATCACCTGCTTTGACCAAAAGCTTGGAGGAAACACTCAAAAACTCATTGCAAGTGCAGCAAATATGTACGGAGCTGAAAACCAAATATGCCATTTGAAAAGCTGAAATGAGAAGGTCACTAAATCGCACACTCCGATTGCATAACTCTGGGAAAGAATCAACTGGAAGAAAATGAGAAACAGATCCCTTTTTGATCATTACCCCATTGACCTCCAAGCCATTGTGGCAAGAGAAGCAAAACTGTTTGGGGATAACACAGAATGCAATGTCTTGTTTCTCAGACCCGAAAGACTTTTTTTCAGGAAATATTAATCTTAGTTCCAACAATATATCCTTGCTTTAGGGCCGTTGACAACTATTATGAATAAAAAAAAACAGACCTGAGCAAGGGCTCACAATGGAGCATCGAAAGCCAACATGATATTGCCGCTTTTTTCTACCACTGCCATCCACCCAAAAAAAATACATGCAAGAAATGAAAACGCCTGAAAGGGTGCGTCTATGGTATTTTGTGGGTGGAGAAACAGGTGCATTCACAGATCTCTGGAGGCGGAAAAAAAAACAAAAAAAAGGCAGCAAAGAGTTCCTAAAAACTGTGGGAGCATTTTTCTCTTCATGGATATGACAGGTGTGCTAAATTAAAAATAAATTAAAAAAGTGGAATTACGAGCAGATGGAAAAAATCAGTGGGGAAACCACCTTGCTAATCAGTCACATCTTCTGTGTTCTCTGGATGAACATTGCGCAACACAGTCTATGTGTTGTGAATGTGCAGGTGTCTCCCTTTCTTCGAACTTCAAACATGACTTCACAGCTCCTGCCAAAGCAATTCATCCGTTATCTTACAGGTTAAAAGCCTACTAATCCACCAATGCTTGCTGTCAGTTATGCCAACATCAACATTACCACCCACTGGTGGCAATCTATGTTCCACTTGTAAAAGGCATTGTTCTGCTCCGAGATTTATTGCAGGTTGAAAAACCCTCCATCAGATGGGAATCTACGGACTCAATCTCACCCACCCAGTCAGCAAAAGGTGTTATTATGCGCATTTTAAGAAGAGACAAAAATGGCACTGCTATGCTAATGCTAAATCCCCCCTCTCAAAACACCAAAATGAAAAGAAATCACACAGACACACACACACTTGTCACCTCAACCGTTCAAAAGTTTTTTGAGTTGTTCTATCTCTCCTTCACTACCGCATCTCCCTTCCCTACATAAGTTAATAGCATGCAGGATCCTGTTTCTCCCGAGAAACATACACTGGCAAATTTCATCTTCGATCGTATTCCCATTCTTGTCCTTGATACTGAGATCAGCCCCAGCCCTTATCAAAACTTCAATGGCTTCGTCATTCCCATTATAGGCAGCAATGATGATAGGGGTAGACCCAAATTTGTTTCGTGCATCTATTTCAGCTCCATTTTCCAAAAGGAATTGGACTAACTCTGGGCTCCCAGCATAGGCAGCAGAGTGCAGTGATGTGTCGTCTTTATTATCGCGAGCATTGGCGTTGGCACCTGGAGACGGCAGCACAATACCTCAATCTCAGGTCAATGGATGCTTAGCATGCCTTTTCGCTTCAGGGCCATACAATAACTTGTCACTTTTTTTAAGGTTTTTTCTAGTTACGTATATAAAAGTTGTGCTGAAAATAAATGAAAATAAAAAAAATTGCATGCGAACAGAAAAATCAAATCAGTGAAATCTTCCAGATGGAACTCGATGCCGAAGTTTGACAAAAAGAAAGGAACGCACTTGAAAAAAACAACACATGGTATTTCTATTCTGGTTTGGTGTCAAAAGCTCCGTCGTTCAATTCACAATTCTTTTTTTTGGCAAAAAAAGAGGAAGCTGTGCTGGGGAAGTGGACACATCCAGAGTTCAAATACAAACAATGGAGAATTGCTGTCTGAATTTACCTGCTTCAATCAAAACCTTGATAACATTCAACTGACCATATGTAACAGCAATATGTAACGTGGACAAACCATAAGCAGCTCGTGCAAAAATGTTGGCCCCTGCAGCAGCAATGAAATTCAGTTTTTAATTTGGAGCTGAAAATAAATGCTGGGTCACGGCCACCATCATTGTGTGGTTTTGGCTTCCAATGCACACCTCACAGCAATTTCAGAAAATTTCAAGGATTAAAAAAGAAACGAACATGGGAAATTTAAAACAGTGGAACTGGTTCCAGAACACCCCCCCCACCAAAAAAAATAAATGAAAATACATGGAAATAGAAACGGCAAAAAAAAAGACGACTGGGCAAATTGGAACTAACAAATCTGTGGTCTGCTTACAGAAACAGTGCTTCCGTGAAAGAAACACAAAAAAAAAAACCTTCCACGATTATTAGTATCTTGCTAATCCGATCGAGATGCCGATGAAAGTAATCGAGACTGAATGATGTACCGGTTATTTTTCACGTAGGCCATAGTCAAAAGATAATCATGCCCAAGGACGATGTAAAATCAACACTTCGACAGGCAAAGATTCAATAATGCAGCCACTCACCTGCTTCAATCAGTATTTTAACAATTTCCACATGACCAAAACGAGTGGCAGCATGCAATGGAGTGTACCTCGAGTCTTCATGCGTGGATGACAAATCAGCGCCTTTTGAGAGTAGCTCCTACAGATCAACACCACCCCTGGTTGTTCTACCATATTGTTTTGATGAACCATGGTTATTTTTTCCATGTGCATGCAAAAAAAGGAAATGTTGAGAAAGCTACCTTTACTTTTTTGGAGTCCCCAGTACCAGAAGCATCGTAGAGGTCTCGATTCAGTTTTTCATAATCCTTTTGTCAGATTGGAAAAAGGAATGCACAGAAAGGGAGAAAAAAAAATCAGTAGTACGCCAATTGCAGACACAACATGCACTCTGATTAACAAGTGTGGCTGAGCGGAAAATGAGAAAGGCTTTGATTAACTTTCCCTCGTGCCATTTTTCAGGTGTAATTTTTCACCCTTTTGCTGCAAAATAAAAAAAGTGATATGCAGCAAAAAAATCCATGTAATTGAATGAAAAAAAAACCGTTGCTCTTTTAAAAAAAAAACCCCGCATTATGCCTATTTCTTGTAGGAAAGGAGTGTCATACAAATCGGAACAGCCATGCTTACCGAAGAAGTGGTGGCTTGGGGAAGTGAAAAGTCGAAGGATGAAAAGTTAAAGGAGAATGGAGGAGAAGAAGAGGGTGTGGTGGTTTCAGATGGAGAATTCCCCATATTTTCATCGATCCATTGCCGGAAGCTGCTGACTCTGGTGTACACATCAGGTGTCGACGAATCGCAAGTGGTTGGGCCAAAAGATACTATGCCGACCAGCAGATCGAAGTCTGAATTCCCTTCAGTGATGCTGCCACCCCCCTTGCTGTCACATATCAGCAAAGGACCTCCAGAATCGCCTGGATCAATTCAAAACAATCTGTCAATCTCACAGCGAAAATTTATTGAAGCAGAAATTATAGAACACATGCCTCTCTAATGGCTGGTGCATTATTGTTTTTGGCTATTTTTCAACTCCAACTGCCTACCCTCGCATGCTCCTTGTTTGGCAGAGTGTGCACAGAGCATATTTTCTTTGAGATTAGACAATGCAAGCTTGCAATTTTCGTTGCTGACGTACTCCACTTGGTCTGCAAATTGAAGAACTTTAGGCAAGCGACCTCGTTTGCTGGTCCTGCCCCACCCTGCAGTGGCTAGAAGCTGACCCGCTCCAAGGGTGTCCTCACTTTGGGGTAGCATCACTGGTTTTTTGGTGGAGGGCTCTTTGAGGCGCACAAGGGCAATATCAAATCCATCTTCAGTGGTGGTGAAGCTCTCATGAATTATAACCTCCACCGACCAGATGACCTACAAATACTGTCGACACCTCAGATGCATGTTCGTGTAGGCAATATTGCTGCTTTTTGTAGGATTCTAACCAAAAGTATCAACTCCTTTCACAATAAAAGAAACTACAGTCCTGTTCTCCCCATGTTTAATTGTGGACACACAAAAAAATAGAGTACCTCTGCAGACGATTCATCATCTCTTCCATGTGCACCCACAAACACCAAAAAAGTCGACCCCAGGGAGTTTTCCCCAATCAAACAATGGGCTGCTGTCAAGATCCACTCAGGGGCAATTAGTGTGCCTCCACAACGATGAGTTCGGGTACCTGCCTCTCTCAATGAGCAAGCATAAGGAAACCGCCCTACAGGGGCATCTTGGCCCCCCTGTGGATGCCGATGTGCAGTCTTATATCATTGTTCCCAATCAACACTACCCGGTTGTGTTGATATTCTTCACAATCAGCCATTGTGAGAAAAGGGGACGAGTATTCTCAAAAAAATCACAAACACACACACTCACTCACTCACTCTCTCTCTCTCTCTGTGTGTGTCTTCTTAACCTATTCTCAAATACCCCACAGTTGTGCGGACCTTTCCCAAAAATACTGTATGGTTGAGATGAATCGTTCAATTTCACTTGTACCCACAGCAATAAGCGGCTGCATCTCCTGTAGCAGCTTCCGAAGTGAAGGAGTGATTGAAAACTGATCAACCTGATTCCCATACAGAACAACAAACAGGTGAACCTTCCCTCAAGTCAGAAACCAAGAGGAGTGAGTGATGGTGTATCGATATTATTCTTATTTATTTTACCCTTTCTTTTTGTTTTGGTGTATTTTTTTTCCCCTGAAGTAACTAGATCTTGTGACATTTGAAAAATTTGGGACATGTTACTGGAACTATAGAAATGAATAAGTCCAGAACTTGAGGAGATCACACTAAAGAACAGCCTTATGATCTGTAATCTAGTACACTTTGAAGGGCTAAAATATGAAAATATTTACAAGTGGAGGTGATCAATGGGTGCAAAAGCAGAATTTCCACACCTGTCGATCGCCGCCAGCCGAGTGTCCTGCAAATCAATGCAGATTTGACGTCATAGATCCAGTTCGAGTTTTTCGGGGTGGGTGAGAAAAACGCCAAATTCAACGGCATCCTACCCACCTAACAGATCACGGCACATAGCTCTGTGCGCTGAAACGCACAAAAGCGCCCATATCAAGAACGCAGGCATATGAAGCCGGTTCCACCCCGCGTTCGATCCTACGAGGAGAACGGTCTGAGATTGCGAAAATTGAGGGAGTTCGAGCCGCCACTGATCCAATAACCGTACAGTCTTGGATGTGCAGCTATCTGGTCCGCGTGCTTCTTCTTCCAACACCTCTGGTAGGCGCGCATAAAATCAAACAGTCCGAGAACGTTGGTTGAGATTCACTGACGGCGCTTAAAACCCCATCCGCAGATCTCGAAAGAACTTCCTACCCCAACTGCACACCCTGTGACCCGCTTCCCATCCCACAATCGTATTCACATTGTGATTATGATTTTATTCCCATCAAGCGAACAAACAAACAAACAAACATCAATTACATGCGAAGACGCGGTCCAGTAAATCTTCCAACACCAGGGGACTGACGATGTGATGGTGAAAGATGACCGAGTTGATTTCTTGAAAGCGTCCCCCAACCTCACCTTGTTCACTGTTTTCTTTTCCACTTGCGCTACTTTGTTGCACCTTTAAAAAATGTTCCACTCAGAAAGGCGGATGCTGCTCGCTTTCGTGAACACATTCATCCTGTGCATTTTTTTCTGCGGCGACAGCGCTGCCCATCAAGGTGTCTTTTGAGCGAAAAACGTTTTCCAATCCATTTTTACGAACCCCTTCTTAACCCGTCCATTTTCGGCCAAATACAATAAGCGGAGAATACCGACTGCCATGTTCTCCATGCAGACAACACGAATGGCGGCGGGAGTCTGGTTCAGCAGGTGCGATTTTTGATCCATGTGAATCCTGGACGGGTGCGAGGCACGTTACCGCATCGGAGCGTGACGATCTCCTTTTTTTGACATACAGGCGGTGGACAAAAAAGGAACTTTCCACTGCTCAACTCGCAGACCACCTCGCAGCGAGAAAGCTTCTACAAAGCTTCGTTTATCGCGGTACGACTGCGGTGGAGTGCTGATCGATAAGAAATGGGTTTTGACGGCGGCACATTGTGTATCAGGGACCAGGTCACGGGGCATTCCAATAGCATACATTGGTGGACTTGGGATCAATGATGAAGCTGAGGTAATTGCCGACAGGATATCAGAAAATGTAAATGTTCAGTTTTATGAGGTACTGTACATCGATGAGAGGGAATTGAAAAGGATTGAGGTTGAATAGAGTGAAACTGTGGTTTGATATATTGCTTTTGTATGGTACAGAAAATGATGCTGAGTGTCTTGATTGAAATGAAATATTGATTATGAGATTTTACTTTTTTCTCCCAGTTTCGGTTTGCTGCTGACTGCTGAGTTTTTTCTTGTTTTGGCAAGTGGAGATTCACTGAAGTTATTTTGCATGCCAAGAATTCTGTTTTTTTGGTTTCTACCTTTCTCGATGGCTCAACTACAAAAAAAAATTATTGCAGATTAGCTAGAGGCAATCGAGACCAAGACAAAGCTTTAAATGCCAGATTTTGACAACTAATTGTTTCTCAAATTTTGCGATACTGCAGACGGGGACGGCAACTCCAGTTGGAGTCCCTCTGATTGCCTCCCCTGTGGAGCCGCCTCCAAGCAAGGTAACAATAGCTCGTAATTACACTTTCTAATTTCCACTGTGGAAGGATAGGATACAGGCACCTCACTTTATTGTTCAGAAACCAGTGGGGCCCAGAGGGGGATTTGAGACTCGATATAAGTTTTTTAATGAAAGGAAGTGCTTGTTCCAGAAAGTGAAAATTCACAGTTCACTGTACAGTTGCTAGTTTTTTTACCAGTGTGTGGCTGTTCCACATGCCAAGAATTTGTAAATTGAATTCCCTAGCCAATTTCATATGTCCAATTTCACATAGTTGCTTTCCCAACTGCAACTGCTTCATTTGAAACTCCAAATTTTTATAGAATTTTGAAGTCATGCAGGCAATGAAAATTCTTCTCAACATTTGGTTCCTTCGCTTTTAAGATTTGCCCATATTTGAGTTGGAATGCAACTGGTCTGCCATGATGGGGTTCAGTTCGATCATTTTTGTTTTCATTTTTTTTCCAACGCAGGGTCCGGTCTCCGCAGATGCTTTCCTGACGGCTGCAAGCGAAGATGACCTCGCCACTGTGCAAACACAGATTGCAAACGGAGTGGACATCGAAACAAAGAGAGAAAGAGAAAGAAATGGAGTGGCTTGTCGTTCAGTTTTTTCCCCCTTTAAACGAAAAAATTGGGTCTTTGTCTTTGGGGTTTTTTTTGTTCCTCTTGGAGCTGTAGCTTTTTTTTTCTGGACATAGTGGTATTGATGATCCAGGCTATCAGTCCACACAAAACAAAGCAGAGCTTTTTGATAGTCAGTTCTTCAAAGGAGAGGGGAGGGGCATGTTGTATGTGCAGTTTTGAATTACTTTCAGGTGGCTTTTGTGAATCGGCTTTGTAAAATGAAGAAAATGCGGTGCGAATATTTGTGTACTTGTATATTTGTATGTATGCTCTGGATGTGTGGCATGAAAAATGAGGCTATGTGTTATTGGTAGTGGGTTTTTTGTAATATATGGTGTGCATCTTTATGTTTCTGTTTTTTTTGTGTTTCTCCTTCTCACGTTCAAGGCACATAAACTCCACAGAAACTCTGAGCGTGGTCAAGGCACGTGATCACGCTCGACAGAAACTCAGTCAAACCTTATTTAAAAAGTGTGTTGCGCTCATTCCCTTATCTCTGGGTCCTGTAATCGCAAAGAGACCAAAACGAATTTGTACGAGTGTGAACACCATAAACCTCGTACATCAAATCAAATGCAAACTTTGTACCACACCTGGTGGGCGCGAAGACGCGTGTCCGTGTCGCATGTGCGTCCACGGTGTTTCGACCGAGGGCCTAACTTCCACTCGAACCGAAGAGACCTTCCATGTGGAGTCCAACAAACGCTCTGTGTGGCTGAGAAGAAGCTTCTGGCCCTCAAAACAGATGGTGTGTTGAAAAAACACTGGAGCTGCCAATTACATGTGTTGTGAATCACCTCAAGTGAGGGAAGCTTACTTGAACTTTGACGTACATAGGGCCGCATCCAAACCAAGCTTCTCATCTCATTTCGCTGCCGTCTACCATTATCAATCTCAAAAGGCTCACTGACGAATTGACGACCTTTCGAAGAACAAAAATCGTGGAAAATCTCAGAAGTCGAGCAAATCAAGGGATCCAGCAACAATGCCGTTCAGTCACATACGAAAACGGGGCCAGGAGTTTGGAAAATTCATTGACCACATTGGCTGATGGCCAGGGGGAGGGTCCACCTGCCAGTTTTCTTTCTTTGATTTCCTGCTTTGCTGAGGAAGTTGCGTCTGAAAACGATGAAGGATCGGCCAGAACAGACGAGGTCGATGAAAGCCGCGATCTTGTGAAACAGTCTGAGGTGGAGCAGGGGGCTTTTGAAAAAGAATACCCCGCTGTTGAGAACAATGTCGAATCGGATGCACAGGAAAGACAGTCGTCAAGCTTGACGATGGGAGAACCAGGGGAAACAAAGATGATAAAAGCTGTGCTCGGGGAAGAGGTAGAGTTGGAGGGTCAAGAGCACGATATTCAGCTCAGTGACATTACCAACATTGGGTCTCGACTGCCTGTTGACGAATCGATCGAGCAAGATGGAAAGCTCGCGGCAGGAGGGGCGGATCCCACACGTTTCACGCTGAGGGAGAAAGTCGAGGGAGGCGGGATAACAAGACCAGATGGGGCCAGAATTAACGCGACAATACTTCACGTCGAGAAGGGGGGTCTTCCGCATCGTATCGCGACAATCAAGCACGATGGCAAAGACTACTGTGTCGACGTTGATCTGCTGGAAACTTTGGATGGAAGCATCCCACTGTCGAAAATCATCGAGGAGCATGGACATTTGGCAGGCGACGCGTTCTTCGACGTCATTGATCAGGGTCACGGAGATAAAGAGGATGTGAATGGGGAGGATGTGAATGGGGGGAATGTGAATGGGGAGGATGTGAATGGGGAGGATATCCTCGAAGCAACAGTAGGAGATGGCAAAGTCCAGGAAATGGCCATTGAGGGCGAAGATGACCGTGTGGATTTTCATTCTCTTAAACGACTTTCTCCCGAGATGCCATTGGACGTTCTCTTTGCGAAGCATGGTCACCTGGCTGCTATGGAAGGACAAGCACAAATAGCAAAAGTTACTTTGATTGGCCGACCTGTTATTTGGAGATTTTATGGTAAAATCAAGTACACTCTGGTGGAGATCCCAGAAAACGGGGAAACATATGTCACCTTACTGAGGAAAGCAGTCGTCAAGCATCAGGGCCATAGCTACTTGGTCGATAAGGATACCTTCGAGTATATGATTCGTGGCGAATCCCCATCCCCGATTATCAAAAAGCACGGAGAGGTTGCGAGGGAAGCATCGCCACAAGCCCCCTCTGGGTCTTCGCCTGTTGAGGTTCGATACATCAAAGATGTAGCTGGCAATAGATTGAAGTATCTGGTGATGGAACAAAATGGGAACGATAAGAGCGGGAAATACGTTGCGATCGTGGAACATGGTGGCCAAAAGTATGGCTTCGATTTGGACAGGTTTGAAAACGCGGTGGGGAGCGTGCCAATAGCACAAGTGGTGGCGAAATACTCCCACGGTCCGGTGGTTCAGGCGACCGAGATCGTCTCAAAAAATAACAAACAAACACACGATGGGCGTTCGGAGCATCCCCTGTCTGATAAAGTTTCTGAGCATGGCGACCTCTCTTCCAAGGGGCTGCTTGTTCAGGATGAAGGAGATGTCGATAGCAAAACGGTATGTACAACTGTTTCTCTGGCTGGGCCATCTGGGGAACGAGAGATGGCTGTTGTGAAGCACGCTGACAAAACATGCTATGTTCCGATTCAGATTATGGAGCAATATCGCAAACAATTGACGACGATTGTGTCCAAGCACCGAATGTTCGTCCCCAATCCTGAGCAAGAAGTCAGATGGATGATGTGTGGAGATGGCCGGAACATTTGTTACAATGTGACGAAGATTCCTGGAGATTTTGGAGAGACGTCTTGTGGTGGTGATGGTATGAAAGATAGAATTCGGCGGCGGCAAGTTGCCACCGTTACCTTCAATGGAAAACAATACGAACTGGGAACCTTCGAAAGCTTGTTGAGGCAGCAACCAGTGCTCTTCCTAATCGAGGAGTATGGAAAGCTTGTGCGAGAGATTTCCTCGCACCTCGATCCTTCAAAACTTCTCTACTGTTATCGCTCGGGAGGACTGACGTCCGTGAGCGACGTCTCCTATCTCGGGAAAGAGTGAGGCGGCGGCGGAACGGTCACACAAAATCGCACGGGTCACAGACTCGGGGTCACACCACAGATCACTGAAAAGCAAGGTTACATCAAGCGTCCCATCCTTTAACTCCCAGTTCGACTTTCCCGAGGGTGACTAACCACTCGTAACACTCCCACTACCCTGACTCACAGCCGCCAGTTCTACTCCTGACTCACTCACACACTCACACACAGGCCCAGTCCAAAGCACGTTCCCACTCAGACTCGAACACAAGACCTCAGTCTCGCAAGTCCTAATCTGGCTGATCGAACCACTGTCTTGACTCTGTGCTCTTGCGGTGATTTCCTCGCTGTAGTTCAGTAGTACCTCCTTGGGAGGATGCTGTCATTCACCGGGGATGCATCTGACGCTTCACAGACGTCAGATGCATGACGCCTTTGACGTCTGACGTCCCTGGACGTCAGCAGCTGGTATCATCTACCTTGTGGAGGAGTGCTTGGACGAGGATGAGGTGAACCGAGTAAAGAAGGTGGTGATCAGTACAGGAAAAGATGATCACGAATTGGAGCTTAAGAAACTTGAGACCCTGGTTTCTCACATGTTCCTTGAGGAAACAGCATCAAAGCATGGTGCTGTGCGGGCCAAATCGCAACATAACCTCAGATATTTGACACTCGACACGAGGAAGGAGGTCGACAAAGGCGAAAACACTCTCGCATCGCTGTCTGGCCGCGACATCGATGTGATTGTCAAGAAAAAGGTGTTTGAGGAGGCATCGCAGGAAACTGGGAAAGGAAAAAGAAGGATGGCGACTATGGAAATTGATGACATTGCGAGGCAATTCGGCATCGCTATCCTCCGAAAGAGCGAACACTCAAGGGAAGTAGGAGGATATGTTCAGGAGGGGGAAGACATGTTTTCAGTTTTCTACAGGTACATCGAAACACACCTCTCCGAAATCGATTCCGCAAAAGAACTCCAGTCTCGAGCTTTCTTCTTGTGTGTGTGTTGTGCACAGATCAACAAAGATTGGTCCAGAAATCACATACGACTTTGTTGTGCCCAACACGAAAATTATTTGCACCATGGGGCCGAAATTCTGGTATGAATCGGGGCTTGCGGGGCTGCTCGATTCCGGAATGAATGTGAGGCGTTTGACCTTTTCCCATGACAGTCATGAACGTCACTTTGATGCTCCCAGGAGATTCAGAAAAGTGACCTGCACTAGAGTCTGAGACGAAACTGAAAACCAATAAGAACCAACAATTGTTCAAACACAGCAAGAAGAGGCCATCATATTCGTGTGAATTGGTAGAACACCACACTTTAGTTTCAACTATTAAAAAAAGAAGCACAGCGATTTGTTTTTGGTTCTTCAGGATATCAAGGAAAAGAAAAAATTGGTGGCATGCCTTTTGGACACTATTGGACCTGAAGTGAGAGCCGAAATGCTCGACAACCAGGAGCCAATCAGTCTTGAAGCAGGCCAAGAAATCGAAGCTGTGGAAAACGGATTCTGTGAGGGGCACAAAAACGAAAACGAAACCTGCGAGAGTGTCACGCCTGCCGCCACAATCACAACTTCAATCAACGGAGAGAAAACTACATCAAGTCCTCTCCGTTTCGAGGTTTTTCCACCAGAAGTCACTCAACCACTGGACAGACACCTTTTCCCCCAAATTCCCTCGGCATCGTGTCTCGACGAGGACTTCTATGATACAGAGATCATCCAGATATACAACGGCCTCGATGACGACGACTCGCTGGTTTTCGACAGGGACAGTGACGGTGGGAGAGATTTACATCGAAGACTCCTAAGACGACAATTGTTGTCTTCTTTGGAAGATCGCTTGTCTTTCAAAGGATATCTTTGAGTGATTGAACGATTGAATTGATTCAAATGAAATGCTTGAAATGGTGGATTGTTTTCTATGTGAGGGTGTCAGAAGGGACCAGGGTCGATTCATGAACAAGAGTGGTGGTGGGGAAGAAAGGACTTGTTGTATTGGAAGTGTTTTTTTATTGTTTTTTGGTGTGTTTTACTTCTTCCTCTGACAAAGCAGCTCACCAAAGGGTGGGGGCAATGAACTAAAAATTTTTTGATTGATTATTTGTCTTTCTTGATGTTTTCTGATTTGCAAACCAAATTGGGTGCAATAATATCAATATCAATAATCATAATTACAACCCACAGCAAAAGAGAGCCATCACCCAAATTGGGTGCAGGTATCAGCACAACAGATTAAAAAAAGAGACATTTTAACGAAAGAGAAAAAAAAAGGAATAAAACCCTCGATAAAAAGAAAGCCACACATCAGTTTTTTTTGTAACTGCATGCATTTTTTCTCCTTTTTTTCTTTTCTTGCACACGTGTTTTAACACGATACTAAGTGACAACCAAGAAAAAGGGTGCGAGTTTCCAGTTAAGAGATTGATGCAAATATCTTCTTTTTGTTTGCATTTTTTTTTTTTTTTGGGGGGGGGGGGGTTCTATGAAAAAAAGTTTGGGTGTCGAAGTGCCGAGCGTAGCAGCGGTTACTTTGTAAGATTTTTTGGAAAGCAAAAAAAGAGGGAGATGACGCTTCCATCAAACAAGCACATCTGATCTCCTGCGGTAAATATACACGGGATTTAAAATCCTCTATACATATTTGTCAATTTACAAATGAAAAAGAACATTGTAATGGGGTACAAGGGTTGAGCAAATCCATGTTTTTCATCGAAGACAACAATTTTCCCTGCCGCTATCAGGTTTATCACGTGCACAGCCAAGATTCCACTAAAACAAAAAAAAGAAAAACTGATGTAGTGGAGGCCCAGGTATTTGCCCTGGCAATGCTCTCACAAACCCAGAGGCGTTCCTACGAAAATTCCACCCTCCATTTCCCAAATGATCACAAGTAGATCTGTTTTACATTCGCGAGGCCACTTGTGTGCGATCTGGGAAATGTTCAAATGCTTTACTAGAGCCCCTCAGTCGGTGGATCAAATCTCATTCGTTTGGTAAAAAGTGTAATGCACCTTCCCAAAAAGAGCATTGCTTCTCCACCTCCTCGAAACACAAAAACTATTGAAAGAAATCCTCCACAGGTGTGGAACATCAACCATTCAGAACTTTTTTGAGGCGTTCTATCTCTCCTTCTCCGCATGTTCCTTCCCTACAGTCACTATTCGTAAAATCCAAGCACGAACATATAAAATCTTCGATGGTATTCCCACTCTCATCCTCGACACTCAAATCAGCACCAGCATTTTTTAAAACTTCAATCGCTTCGCCACTCCCAGAATAAGATGCCCAGTGCAATGGGGTTTCCCCATCCTCATCCTGGGCATCTATTTCAGCTCCATTGTCCAAGAGCAATTGGACTAACTCTGAGCTTCCAGCATAGGCAGAAAAGTGCAAGGGTGTTCCGTCTTTATTATTGCGAGCATTCACGTCGGCACCTGTAGACATCAGATATCTCAGTTCCATTAATATATCCTTACACAAAACATTCCAGGAGAGTGCTGATCTCGTTAAATTGGCATTAACTTTCAACAGATGGGGCAATTTTCCCCAATTTGAACCACCTGATTCCAGGAGAAACATCACCAGCTCAACATTTCCATTTCGTGCTGCAATCATCAAAGGGGTGTCTCCTTTTTCTGTTTTCAGATCCACAGCTGCCCCTAAAAGAAAGCATTACATATCGCAACACTTGACACAAGTTTGAAAGAGCCTCCGAATTTGCAAACGCATGAACTGCAGCTTAGCATTCATTTTCGACCCAAATAGAAAAGGAGTGTTTTTTTCTTCTGAATTGCTTTTCAACCTTGGTTTGGGAAACGTCATAACACTTCCAAGAAAAAGAAAAGAGGAAAAGAGGCGCAGTTTCAACAACTGGAATTGGGTCCAACCACCCTTCCAAAAGGGTAAGAAAATAGAGAAATGGTACGGAAAAAGTACCACTTCACAGATCGCAATACTGGCATTTGACTTTGCAGGAAAAGAAAGGAAAAGAAAGCACAATGTGGTTACACAGACGTGTTGCCAGTCGATTCAAAACATTGCAATTTTTATGTGCCTTGATTATTTTGTGCATCGACGTCTGCCCCTGTAGCAGCAATCCAAGAAAGCACTCTAACAGCAGCGTTGTAATAACTTCATCCAGGGAAAAGATACTGACACCACCACCTGCAAGGAGCTACTGCCCAAACATAACTCTATTGGTTGCGAAGTCCTGTCTACTGACATTTTTTGGATACCTTACATTTGTTTCTCAAAGAAAAACGAGATACACTGAAGTTTGAAGTCTACTTGCAGTGGAAATGAAAGCTGGGTCACAGTCACCGGTTTCAATCAGAATGTGGTGTTACATAAAATATTTAAAAAATATGTACACATTTCATATTAAGAAGTACATGTTTCATTCATGTCACCACTTCTCTGTAAGAAATAAATAAC
The DNA here is from genome assembly GCA_030272585.1 of Bryopsis sp. KO-2023. NCBI lineage: Eukaryota > Viridiplantae > Chlorophyta > Ulvophyceae > Bryopsidales > Bryopsidaceae > Bryopsis > Bryopsis sp. KO-2023. The sequence goes on along the minus strand of BSYQ01000004.1, from coordinate 1,572,048 downwards.
GATTTGATTCAACCCCCCATTCCACCAAGACAACAATGAGAATGACAGAGGACGATATGCGATCTGGTTTTCCTTATTAATCATAAAGCGATGTAAAATCATGACTTAGTCACTTGAAGAGAGACTTTTCAAAATAAAGCAACCGTTCACCTGCTTGAATCAGTATTTCAACAGTTTCCACATGACCCTCCTCAGCAGCAACATGCAATGGAGTAGAACCAAAGTCTTTATGTGTGGATGACACATCTGCCCCCTTTGAAATAAGCTCCTACACCACTACACCTTGTTGAGTCAACATATTCTTTTTAAGGAGGAAGGAGTTTCTGGTGTGGCGTCATTACAAAAGCAATCCCTGGAAAAGGTACCTTCACTTTGTCGACATCTCCAGAAAAGGCGGCATCGTAGAGATCACTATTGAGTTTGTCACAATCCTCGTGGCATATGCCCTGTTCCAAAACACAAAAGAAAACTTTATCTGGTTCAGGGTCTGACAAAGGCGACAGGAGCCGTGTCAACTGGGGTGAGTTTCATGGCAGGAAATTTATATTTATTCCAGTCAAATACTCCACATGAAAAACAATTTGCATGCAAATTTCTTTTCAACCAAACCAAATGATTTTCTATATCGTCGAAAGCATAGGATCCAGAATTACCTCGGCAGCATCGTCGACATTCTCGGCTGGACTCTCAGGCTCGATGGGTGGAGATGCCTCAGGGGCAGAAGTTTGTAAACCCTTCAAGCCATAGTCGAACTGGGTTCCACACGCATATTTCCAGAAGACGATTTCTTCTGAGGGCACCTCTTTCCCCTCTATTTTTAGCATTATGGTGAGTCATGGCTTTCTTTTGTATGATTTGATTGACTGGTTTGTTTATCAGGGAACCTACCATTTTTTCATCAATCCACTGGCGAAAGTAGCTGACCCTGGTGTATACTGCTGGTTTGAACCTCCCCTCCTGTGAACCTCCACAATCAGCTGGTCCAAAAGAAACCAAGCCAACAAGGAGGTCAAAACCTGGAACTCCCTTTTCATCTAGGATTGCCAAGGGACCTCCAGAATCACCTGGCAGGAGGAACAGCACAGCAAAAAAAATCCTGGATGTTTGGAACCATTTGCAACAGGTATGGTGAACATACCTTTATGAAACCAAATTTGGTAAATTTAAATTTATTTAAACACTTTAAAATTGACCCTTGACGGTCACATAAACTTGCCATGGCATGTTCCCTGAGAGGGTGCATGGGCGCAGAGCATGTTGTCTTTGATTTGGCTCCAGACGTTGAGGCAGTTGGTATTTTTGACATACTTCAGGTCTTCAGCCACTTGCAAGGTGCTTGGCAGAGGCCCCTTGTCCGAGATCCTGCCCCAACCCACTGCCGCCACTATTTGACTTGTCCCGAGTTGCTCGAACGAATCCGGCAGCCTGATTGGCGTTTTGGTGGACTCTCTTTCCAGCAACAGCAAGGCAATATCGTTGCCATCGTCTTTGTTTCCTGTCCAGCCTTCATGTACAAAGACTTTCACTGAGGGGATCACCTGAAGTCCACATCAGTCTGTTTCCACCCCGAAAAAAATTGCCAGTAAATCATGAACCACCAATATATTATCAGTATTATCAGTATAGAACGATCATACAGATCGATCGTATTCAAATCGATCTGAGTAAGCCTGGAAATGCACAGTGAGTGTCTGATGTGCCAAAAGAGACCAATCCTCATCCCAAACCATACAATTCCCCATACTGATAAGATACATTAATGCACCACATTGCTCAACGAAACTACCTCAGCACCGGCTTCATCATCTATCCCATGCGCCCCCACATACACGATCGGAGTAGCACCAATGGATGCTGGTCCAGAAACGCAATGAGCCGCCGTTAAAACCCACTTTTTCCCAACCAAGGTCCCACCACAGCCATGCTCCCGAGTGCCAGTCACCCTCAACGAGCATGCGTACGTGAATCTACCTTCAGGCGCAGGGTGGCCTCCCTGATCCAACCCGATTTTCACATTTAGAAAACGCACATGATCGAAACGCGAAACTATATATATCATCACACACACTTGCGTACCCTGACGAATATGTCTCCGTCTTGAAGGAGCTTTCTCAAGGCGGCGCTGATCGGATTGGATCCTTTCAACGCGAGCTCGTTGGCATCTTTTTTGGCGCGAGTCGTCGCCAATAAACACCTCGGCCAAAACCAGACTTCGCAGGTGCGTGCACAACAGCTCGCATGCCTGGTCCAGCCGCTTCTACCGCCGTTTCGTGGAGATCCTGGGAAATGCCACGCTCTCAAAATGACAGATCGAGCGGTGAAACATAAAGTCGACCAGCCACTACGACAGAACCGATCCTACCTGAGTCTTCCGAGAAAACGGCTGTTGTTGCAACCAGTAAGGCAAACAACGTTCGAGATAGAACAGCATTCATTTCGATCGACGGCCGAACCGTTCTTCCTTCGCCTTGGGCAGGAGAGTGTGAATTCTTCCGCATAAAAACGATACAGGAACGTTGGCAGGTCATTTCATGCGATTTCACAGATCGACACACTTGCTGACGATTTTTGTCGCAGTGTCCATCAAATCAAATCATCATTGCACACGAAGAAGCCGCAACGAGAAGAAACGGCGACTTTGTGTGTTTTTGCGGCCAAGTCTTTTGGAGGGTGTTCTTCCGACAGTGGTTTTCTTTTCAGTTTTTCTTTTGTTGGTTCTTTCTCCAAGGGGGTTCCAACGATTCAAAATCTTCCAGTTTCAGTGGCTGTATTCCAGCACAGCTTACTCTTTCTTTGCATAGGGCACGAGCTAACTCTTTTTTTGAAGAGATCTCGGCCAGAGGCACGCAGATTTCAGCATACTTTTTGTGAAAGATGGGGAACACATCCATCTCGAGAAAGAGGATAATAATAATAATAACGATAATGATTACAGTGTTGCCTGAGAAAGAGGAATGCATCCTGAAGTTGTACAGGATCTCAGGAGATCTCCTGATCAGGATGCTTTTTTGTGTGTTTATTGTGCCAAAGCAGAAGCCATTCTGTGGCTTTTTTTGGGCATTGCTGCAGTTTTCATTTTTGCCAGGGCCGGCCTCCGAGCAGAGTTCACGAAAAAAAATAAAATCTTCGGACAAAGATTGCAGAAGAAGTACCACTCCACAGATTGCAATACTAGAATTCGACTCTGCGAGAAAAGAAAACACTATGTGGTTACACAGAGGTGTTCCCGGTCAATTCAAAACATAGCAAACTCTTTTTCTTGCAAGCAAAGCTGCAATAAAGGAAACATTCAGACAAACGGGAAAAAAAAGCAACCAAATCAACAATATCACTAGTAAAAAAAGGGTCGATTTACCAGTTTATTTACCAGTTTTTGCACGAAGTTCCAACAGTCGTTTCGTGTTTTTTTTGAGTTTACCAGTTTTTCAATTTACCAGATTACGACCACGATTACCAGTTTTTTTTACCACATTATTAGAATTTACCAGTTTTCTGGGGAGGTGAAAAAACTGGTAATCGTGGTCGTAAACTGGTAAATTCGAAAAGTGACGACTTTTGAAAATCTGGTAATTTCAAGAATCTGGTAATTTTAAAAACTGGTAATCGTGGTCGTAATCTGGTAAATTCGAAAAGTGACGACTTTTGAAAAACTGGTAATTGTGAGAACGATCTGGTAATTGGTAAGAGGCAAAACTATCGAAACGGGAAACAAGTTCATTGAGTAATAATTTTACAGAGCCAAACCACGCATCCAACCCCCCACTGCCCCCACATTCAACAACCCCCCGTTGCCCTGAAATCGTGTTTCCCATCATTTTCAGATCTAATATTCCTGTCCCTGGAACTCTTCTTCCTATCACTACTCCGATCTGAAACTAGAACTGGGGGAGACCACCCATCTCCTGCAACCACTTTGCTCATCCAAGAAACAAGTTCTTCTCGTATATATATATAATATATTCCCTTGATGGTATCGTTGGCACTGTGTCCCTGTTCAGAATGTGAGATCCGAGATCCAAACTGTCCCATTGATTGGATATTCACCATCTCTCCATAAAACAAAGTAAAAGAAAATAAAGAAAGAATGGAAAAATGTGACCAATCTGTGTATCCCGCAAAAGTTCCCTCCCTCCTTTGCTTCTTTCTGTTTGCCAGGGGCAGAGTTTCAAACAGAGAAAAAAAAAAAAGTGGGTGATAAGCAGGCACCTGCATTCCTGGTTTCTTTTTCAGGCACCTGCATTCCTCATGTCTGAACCCCAGAACTGCAATACCCCGAGCTCCTCCCACAAACCTGTTCTCGAAGAAGAACAGGTCTCTGCTCTTTTTTCCGATTGTTGGTGGAGGAAACGATCCTTTCCACAGAAGATAAGGATTGCCATCACCAGCAGCAGCATTGAAATGATAAAAATTAGCAAACATTACAATCATCAGACTGCACCTGAGAGGGAGGAGGGAATTTTGTTCTATGTTATATGTTATCTTGTTACACCTTCAAAAGCGATATTGTCGTGGTTTTGTGGATTTTCCTCAACATGTGAATTGAGAGGAAATTGAAAGAACACACGCACAGAGATGTGTTAGTATTTTTTATCACCCACTTTTTTTCATCAGCGGCAGCTTGTTTTGTTCGATCGATCATCCTCTTCCACCTGCCCAACTGTTTCCTTCTTTCTTTCGCAACGGCCAGCTCTGAATTGCCGAGTGATCGCTGCCATGTAGTGGTCCAACTGCAACTCCCCGATTCTGCGAAAAGCTATAAAAACAATAAAACCTAAGTCCACTCCGCTTGTTTGAAAGTCAATGGGCATCCTGTTCCCATTGAATAGATTCTTATGATGGTGTGCATGTTGTGCCAGGCTGGCAAGAGCCGAAGCACACCGTGGGGATCGTCGTTTGCAGAACCCTTCCAAAATTCTGCACGGTAGGATTAGGGTTGCCCATTTCTTCCCTGTTTGGACCCCAAGATTATAACCAGGAGTTGCATAATCACAATTCAAATACGACTCTCAGTTGAAAGTACCTTCTTTCTCTGTCAATTCATCAGAAGCACTGCCTCATCTTGTTGTCTGTATATCAAGAAAACTTCAAATCAGAAACAACCCAAACTGGAGAAATAACCTTAGTGATCTTGCTGGGGATTTCTGGTGTGCAGGGTATGGCCTGGTCGTGTGAGATTGATTCTCGTGAGAAAGTACAACTGTATGAACAAAAACAAAGGAATTTTATCGATTAAAAGAAAGACCATTGGTTTCACTTTGCGATGTGCAATTGAACTCCAATATGATTCTAACCGGTATATCCCAAGAAGAAAAAAAAAAAATGGCCAAATGGATTGTTTTCAGGGAGCTGCTGTTAAAACTTACCCACTGGCAATAGAAGCACATGACCTCGTAGTCTTATGTCCTCCCCTCTGACGAGACCTCTTACTGTCTCGTCGCTTTCGGCTTGTTCTTACTGGCGCTGTTCAGTAGATGTCTGCAGACCGCTCCAACCAACCGGGGAAGGTTCTCCTCGCGCCTTTCCTGGGAAACTGTGATGGTTTGCTTCGCTGCTTGTTTGCCCTCGTGGGTTTCGTGACCACGCAAGAGGTACAACCCCAGCCATCACTGTCACGAGACTTGAGCCACCACTGTCACGAGACTTGCTGTTATCCCGTCGCCTTTGACGTGATCATCGACCACAAAAAGAATCTCGATGTTTGAGAGATGTCTGCACACCGCCCCAACCAACCGCGATAGGCCTTGCGCCTTTCCTGGAAAAAAAAACTGGAAAAGTGTGATGGGACCTTGGTTTGCTTCGTAGCTTGTTTGCCCTCGTGGGTTTCGTGCCTCGCAAGAAGTACAACCAGATCGCCTTGGTCGATAACCTTGTCCAATAACCTCTGATCGCACTTATTGCAGCGCATTCTGGATTTTTTTTTCTCCATATTTTGGTAAAATCTTGTGAATCTTGTAAATTATTACCATGTTGCGGCGATTTTTGGTGAATATGGTAAATTTTTACCAGATTGTGGTAAATTTTACCAGTTTGAGGTGAAAGCCTCTATTTTACCACTTTTTCTCTCAGTTTCTTGAAATTAGCATGATTTTTTACCAGTTTTTGGTAAAAATAAGTGGTAAATCGGCCCTGTTTTTACTAGTGTATTGATTGTGTTATTACCTGCTTTGATCAGGGCTTTAAAGCCAAATCTGGCGACATCCAAGCAACCATCTTGTGCAGCATGATACAATGCAGTTTCGCCTCTTTTTTTTGTGCATCGACGTCTGCCCCTGCAGCAGCAATTCAACAATGTAGAATGTGGTAGGCAGCGTTGTAATAACTTCATCCAGGGAAAAAATACTGACACCACCACCTGCAAGGAGTTACTGCCCAAACATAACTCTGTTGGTTGCGAATTATCGTCTACTGACACTCTTTGGATACCTTACATTTGTTTCTTGAAGAAAAACGAGATCCACTGAAGTTTGAAGTCTATTTGCAGTGAAAATGAAAGCTAGGTCACAGTTACTGGTTTCAATCAGAATGTGGTGTTGAAAAAATATTTAAAAAGAATATATATATTTCATATTAAAGACACATATTTAATTCATGTCAGCACTTCTCTGTAAGAAATTAATAACGATTTGATTCAACCCCCATTCGACCAAGACAACAATGAGAATGACAGAGGACGATATGCGATCTGATTTTCCTTATTAATTAGACAGCAAGCTTGGAAAAATTGCGAGGTAGAAAGGTGCAAGAACAGGTGAGCGTGTGGCGGCTGCATTCTGATTTGCAGACAAACGAGTGGATGAAATCGATCAGTATCGCTTAGAAAAACGAAACAGATTTGATCGTTGTTGACATTGCCAGTGAATTTTGTTTTGTTCTTCTTTCAGTTAAAAGCTATTTTGAGGCGGCTGGCAGATGTAAATTGCTCGATGAATGGAGTACAAGCTTGGGTAGATCCAATGGTGCCGGAGAAAAATTCAATTGAATTCTACAGCACAGGTCATAGCTATGACCACTACAGTGAATTATGTGGTGGACGTTCCTAAATTCTGATTGCAGTATGCAGCATTGTCTACATACATTTTTTTTTCTGTATATTGCTCAGCGGATCCAGCAAGTTGTACATCATCCTATCCAGTCTTGAGGAGCTTTCCACTAGATACTTGCTGTGCTTACTGCTTGTTTGAGTCAGAGAGAAAACACTTTCGAACGAGAAACTAACCAATCATCCTTTAATGTGTGCACAGTTCCAATCAAGTATTGCAGTTGAGTGTCGATGACATCGACGGAACAGCAACGGAACCAAGAGTTTTTTACATCAATGCACCGGGACAAAACGTTTCACGACGCTCAGTTGAGCTTGCAAGCTCGTTCCGGTCGTCCATCCAGTTCCTGGGAACGTCGGTTTCAGCAGCCTCCTTCGTAGGCCCGTTGGAGAGACCTTTTGTTCTATGGATAAATTCTACAAGCTCAAGTTCCATCACCTCAGCGTCCGTGTGCCCAGCCGCCCATGTGGTCTAAAGCTGAAAAAAACGTCTTGCAGGGGGGGAGGTTGAGGAAAAAGATTTCGGGATACGTAGCTGGTCCTGAGTAAAGCCATTTCTACCGATTTGGAACGCCCACGGCCATATTAGTGTCCAGATTATATCTACAGGAAGTCCCGTTGTGTCATTCGTAGCATCTCCACCGACCACAAGGTCCAGCTGAGTAACTACCAAAAGTGTGGCAAACTCACAGTCTCAAAGGCCCAAAAGCTAAAGCCCCCATGACGTCCTGACTGGCTTTGAAGGGGTGGCGGACTATTAAATACATCGCGCGCTGAGCCTTGCCCCGCGACGTGCAGAACTGCTGAAACAACGGTGAGGTGGTTATCAGATGCTGGCAGCGATAAAAACCTTCCCACGGGCGCTCTGCCACACACAAAAGGCCCCTCGTCTGCGAGTGTTCAAGCAACCACGCATTACTCTTTCCGCAAGCGCTGAAAAGATGGCCGACAGAGTTCTCTGCTGGGGATCTGGCTCACCCCCCTGCTGGAAAGCGATGGTCGTCCTCGAAGAAAAGAACCTTCCCTATGAGTCGAAGATGCTGTCGTTTTCTGACGGTCGGTGTTGCGTTCCACTCGATCTGAAACGGTCGGAGTTATGCTGAATCAGCGGCCTCAAAACGATGAACTCGTTTTGACGGGAGCTCACCCAGCGGTCTTGTCTGCTCAGGTGGACACAAGTCGCCAGAAGTCGTCGCTATCAATCCCAGAGGGCAGTTCCCAGCCTTCAAGGACGGTGACGCGATCGTCAACGAGTCGAACGGTATTATGGAGTATCTTGACGCAGTGTACCCAGAGCCAGCGCTGATGCCAGCCGACAAGGTCGCCAAGGCAAAGGTATGCTGAATCTATAACGCAACTGTTGTCTATTGTCTTCCCAACGTTTTTTCGTTTTTCACCAAGTTTCTATTGCGACGTTTGTCACAGGCCTACCAGAGGTTCCACGAGTCGTCCGTTTTGCACGACAAGATGGCGGTTTGCTACGTGGCGACGGTATTTAATAGAAAGCCGTTAAAAATCGCCATGGACGGTTCCATGGCCATGGAGATGTTATTTAATACACCATTGCAGCCGCGGCGTCGCTTTCCGTAAAGATTGACTGCTCGATGACAGACACTGCTCTCGTGGTCGCTGTGTTTTTTTTATGAGCACTGATCTGAATTCGTTCCCCTGCAGACGCGCACGAAGGACGAAGAGGCGCTCGCAAAAGGCACTCGATTTTTTTGTCGTCGTTGGACGCAAGCCGAAAGATTAAAAAATAGCGGCTCGAATACAACTCACAGCAAAAGAGAACCATCACCCTACAGTTTTGGTTTCTTCCCCAACTCCGACCCCGTTACTCCCGTTCAGTTCTACACCCCCAACAAGACATCGAATTAAAAACGTGGTCAGACTCCTGGGCTGTGATCAGGCTCCAGAAGAAGCCTCAACAGTTTTGCCGTCTGAAAATCAACATGCAGTAGCTTAGCAGACGTTCATACAGTCATAATGGACAATGGTGGATGTTTGAATACTGACCGACTATTGTACTGTTTTTTTAGGAGGAAATCCCCAAATGGGAGGCCTATTTGGCAGAGAGTGAATACATCGGTGGATCTGAGATGAGCCTAGCGGGTGAGGTCCCTTCAATGATGTTTTTCTTCGGCAGGTTTACTGCAATCATCGAAATGCACAAAATGCATGGATATGTGTTGAAAAACCTAAACGAATCAATGTTATGTGAAGCACGGGTGTCTTTGGGTTTTCTGGATGTGTTGCTCTAATAGGACTGCATGTTTCGTTTCAGATGTGTGTCTTGGGACCACCCTGCTCTTCCTTCAACGGCAGGGGGCTACTTATGACGAATATCCAAACATGAAGGCTTACGTCAAGAAACTTGAGGTACGCTTGGTTTTTTTTGTAGAATGGCTCAGTCTCCATGTATCCAGTCAGTTGCTTGTGTCGACTTTCAGAATCAGCAGCAAAAGATTCCCTCTGAAATGCATTCGCTGCTCCTGAGTCCGACATACACAGTTTTTGCTCTCCTTTCCTCTTATTGGTAACAACAGATCGGGAGGGTCCAAAACTTTCAATCTTTCAGTTTCTGGCAGGCTTGCTGTGACAACCATGTGATTGGGATGAGGTGGCTTATTACTCTCTGGAAGGTGCTGTTCTCCTTCTTTGCAAAAAAGTGATTTTTGATTTGATGGTTTGCTATTTTTCCAGGAACGCCCATCTTTCAAAAAGTCTTGGCCTCCACACTGGAAGGAATCTGACGGACCTGGTTATATCACAGGGCACATCTAAGAGGAAAAACATTCCTAATTTTTTAAGTTTTGGAAGGGTCGAATGGATGAATCATCATAACATATGCTCGTGTAAGTTCTAAAAATAGAACAGTGCTTTCCCAACACAATGGCTGCTTGGTGCGCCGAAAGGTTGGAAAATGTCACTTCAATGAAAGCTACATTTTTTTTCTGCCGTAGCATCATTGCAAATGGTAGAAAAAAAGAAACAGGAGTACGTGTCCTTCTTGTTTGTTTTTCTTGTAAATTATGAATGGATACTGTCCAATAGACTGTTGGCCATCCTATGGTCGATGCACAACCGAAGGCAATTTCTTTCAAACCGATCAGATTAGGATCTCAAAATTTTTGGATCTTTTCGTAACTTTGATTTTCGGTTTTGGTTCTTTGGACAAACCATGCAGTGGGATTGCGGTTGTGGCTCTTCGGTTTGTGAATTAACGATTCGGACTGTTGAGTGTAAAATATGGGTGTTTTTAAGTCCTCTATTTTCTCCTTTCCTCTCACAATTTTGTAATTTCTTGATTTTTTATGTACTTATGATTTTTTTTCTGACATCATGGCCTCCTTTTCTTGTTGTTTTGCAATTATTGGTGTTGGTATTATCATTTCTTGGCATCAACAGCCAGCAGTTTCGAAGTAAAAAACACTGCCGGTTCAGATAACTTGCATGAAGTGGAAAAAAAATATCCTTTGTACATAATACATGAAATACTTTGATGTTCGTTTATTTGCTTGTTTGAACAACACATGATGCTAAAAAAAACTGGACCGGCAGTGTTTTTCAGTCTATCTTCTTACAATGTTGGCTGGGAAGCATTGTGTTTATTCTTGGCTCATTGTGGCCCCCAAGAAAATTCAAATGACCACTTTGGGCCACAAAACGTCCATATGACCTGAAGTTTGGGAGGCTTGGGGCTGCTCCATGCGAGACTCCACAAAACTAAATTTAGGGCCACTTTTGGGCCACTTTTACTCCAAGGTGTCGAATGCAAAATTGATTTATCCGTATTGGCTGTGAGTTTTGTGGAAATCATCGGGTGTTTTTCATGGATGTGGCCCCAGTTCTATCATATTTTGAAAACATATTGTGGCCCCGTTGTGGCCTGAAAATGTATTCTTCTGGCTTTTGGGATTCAATGGGTCGAACACACCGAGACACACAAACTGACCGGGGCACCAGAAAACAATGTTACAACTATATTCGACATTTATTCCCCAGTCCTCAAAGAACTTCACAGATTGTTCTTCCTATCATTCCATACCTGTTTCCCACTGTGAAGCCCGCAGAACCTGCCAAAACAGTCAACAACTCAAACTCACACGGATCATGCTCAACAGTGGATCATATCTTATCCCAAAATGAAATCCTTCTCTTCATTCAGAACCCATTAAACTTCAATCCACCTGTCCTTTTACATGGCCCAAAAAACTGCTGGGCAATTTTTTTTTCCACGATGGGCAAGAAGGACCACAATCGGCCACAAGAAAAAAATACACCAGGTCTTCCGCCCGTTTCAACGCTCGCTGGATCCAACACCTGACGTTAGGTATTAGGCGATTCGAATATCATTGTCTGTCATGATGACAAAGGGTGGCGGACGATTAAAAACATCGCGTGGCCTTCTGTCGCGACGTCCAGAACTGCTGAAACTCGTACGGATTCCCCGTAACGGTGAGGTGGTTATCAGATGCTGGCAGCGATAAAAACCTTCCCACGAGCACTCTGCCACACACAAAGGGCTCCACGTCTGCGAGTGTTCAAACAACCACGCCTTTCTCTTTCCGCAAGCTCTGAAAAGATGGCCGACAGAGTTCTCTACTGGGGATCTGGCTCACCCCCCTGCTGGAAAGCGATGGTCGTCCTCGAAGAAAAGAACCTTCCTTATGAGTCGAAGATGCTGTCGTTTTCTGACGGTCGGTGTTGCGTTCCACTCGATCTGAAACGGTCGGAGTTATGCTGAATCAGCGGCCACAGAACGACGAACTCGTTTTGTTGGGATCTCACCCGGCGGTCTTGTCTGCTCAGGTGGACACAAGTCGCCAGAAGTCGTCGCTATCAATCCCAGAGGGCAGTTCCCAGCCTTCAAGGACGGTGACGCGATCGTCAACGAGTCGAACGGTATTATGGAGTATCTTGACGCAGTGTACCCAGAGCCAGCGCTGATGCCAGCCGACAAGGTCGCCAAGGCAAAGGTATCCCGAATCTATGACGCAACTGTTGTCTATCTATGACGCAACTGTTGTCTGTTGCCTTCCCAATGTTTTTTCGCTTTTCACCAAGTTTCTGTTGTGACGACTTCTCGCAGGCCTACCAGAGGTTCCACGAGACCTCCGTGTTGCAGGACAAGATGCGGGTCTGCATCGTGGCCAAGGTATTGTACAAAGGAACCCACGGTTTCATGTTTCTGTGAGAATCGACGGTTCGGGCTGCTTTACTGGTGGTTTGACGTTCTTTATCTGTATGCTCTAAATCTGAATTCGTTCACCATGCAGATGCGGACAAAAGACGAAGATGCATTCGCAAAAGGCATTGTGGATCTCAAGGTGAAAAACCAACTCCCCCTTGAACGCACAAGAATTTTGGCACACTTACCCCCCCCTCTATACATTATATAGTTTTGCATCCAGAATGAAGTCTGTTCAACATCGATGGCAGTTAACCCTCCTGACGAAAACGCCAAGGATTTTATCCGGAGTTGGGGGTGTCGATTCAGTCCAGCACTTACCTGGAAAGCAGCAACAGTGAGACAAAAGACTTCCAGACATGCATGCTGACCCACTAATGTACTGTTTTTTCAGGAGGAAATCCCCAAATGGGAGGCATATTTGGCAGAGAGTGAATACCTTGCGGGATCTGAGATGAGCCTTGCAGGTGACCATGTACTCCTAGCTCCCTAAGAAAAACTTCATTTTTATTGCTGTTCTTCTTTTTTGTTTTTTTTTTTTTTTGGTACGCATGTTTACGGCACCATCACTGTAAAATATTCATGATTATGTGATCGAATATCACAACTGACTCAGCAATGTTATGTAAATTACTGGTGTCTTTGGGTTTTCTGGATGTGTTGCTCTAATAAGACTGCATGTTTTGTTTCAGATGTCTGTCTTGGGACCAGCCTGCTTTTCCTTCAACGGCAGGGGGCCACTTATGACGAATATCCTAAGATGAAGGCCTACGTCAAGAAACTTGGGGTGTGCTGTTTTTGTTTTTTTTGTGAAATGGCTTAGTCTTCATGTATCTATCCAGTCAGTTGCTTGTGTGTCGACTTCCAGAAGCTGCTGAAAAAAATTTCCTCTGAAATTCACGTGCTGCTCGTTACCCCCCCCCCCCCCCCTCTTTTGTGCAATTTTTGGGATATGGTGTTTTTGTTTTCCTGTAAAGGGTGATTTTTGACTTCTTGGTTTGCTTTGTATTTCCAGGAACGCCCATCTTTCCAAAAGTCGTGGCCTCCACACTGGAAGGATTCTGAAGGACCTGGTTTCTTCGCAGGACAGTTTTAAAGAGGGAAGGCTGTCTCTCAGATTTATGTGAATAAGTTAGTTTTGCATAGGTTGCTTGGATGAATCATCTTGACATACAGTAGTATGAGTTGCAATAGAATAGCGCTATGAAGGCACACTGGCCTCTCGGTGTGCTGGTTCGTAAGGATGGGAAATGTAACTTCAATCTTCCTACAGTCAAATTATGAGTATTTCTTGAATAGTTCTTTTCTGTTGATTTTACCCACAACACAGTGTTCGGATGAATTTATGAATTTTATGATGCAAGCTCCACCATGAATGTAAAACAAGGCATGAATTAATCCATCAATAATCGAGATAGTAGTCATGTATTTTGTAAGAACTCGAACACACAGAGGTCACATACCTGCAGATTTGTATACTTGGTTATATTTTGTGACTGCTTGAAGTTGGTTTTCCCCCTGCCCCCAAAGAATAATGGGGGATTATAGACATTATACACTCTTTCCATTAATATTCGCTTCACACACAGACACACTTTTCCACCTGCTTAATTTTCTGTATGTCTGTCTTATACATATTTGACGGCACACACAGACACACTTTTCCACCTGCTTAATTTTCTGTATGTCTGTCTTATTACATATTTGACGGCACGTTAGGTTGCATTTGTTAGGTTCCACAGGGGGAAAACCAACTTGTATTTGCTTTCAGTCCAACGAGTCGATTGTTGAATCCATCTAACTATGGCCAAGAAATTTGATGGAAGAAATCGACATCCATAGAGCAACAGCGAATAAAAATTCACCTCAGAACACTCATCACGAAACCCAAATTAACAGCTTACACAAGGCCCCCTTAGACAACACACAAGTCCCCCATACACACACAAAATTGTGTTGCATCTGGGATGGCCAAAGAATTACTGTGAGTTGCATCCCTCCTCCCCCCCCCCCTCTCCTCAAAAAAAAAACAGAAGGAAATTATTGCCCCATTAACTTTCCAAATAGGTAAAAAATAAGTCGAAGAGCAACAGAGGTTTCACTCGACCGAAAATAGGTGTGTTTTAGCATGACAAAAGGAGCAGGGTTTTCATCAACCTTTCTATCTTTCTGAGTTAAAAGGAAAACTTTCCAGAAGAAAGAGTCGAAAACAACAAGAACTACCTCCCTGGCAGCAAGCTTTCCCAATCACAACCCGAAAAAAAAAACCAATCCTCTCCCTCAAAACCCCAACAGAATAACGAAACGTTTTGTCACTTTCCCACCTTAGGTTACCAAAATGGATCTTGAGAATTCAATGTATATAAAATAGGACTTGTCGCAATTACATAATTTGTCAGCCGACCAGACTTGCACTCAAATGCCTTTTAATAATTCACCCCACTACTTTTCCTCAAATTTTCAGGGGGGATACAATCAACCCCCGCTTGCTAGTTGTTACTCGAATTGCAATTTGCGATAATATTACAAACAGTTTTACTAATAGCTCCATCTCCATCACACCATTTTTTTTCTTGGTGGGACTTTTTTGGTTGGGTGTGCCATCAAGCTACTGGAACAAGCAGCCAATAACGATCTCTCATGCACAGCAAAAATAGGAGCCCTGAAGAGGAAAAGAAAAAAAAAGCAAAAAAAAATTTCTTAGCACTTCTTTCTGGAACTGTATGCTGATGGTTCGCTTGTCTACGTGACCAGCAGGTTTTTTTACTTCAGATTCGCAATATGAAAGGAAAAGAATTTAAAAAATTGCAGCTATATGATGATAATTTGTTGAGCGATCTCTCTATCAATATAAGTAAACATAAAAATAAAAATATCGTTTATTTCTTTATAGCGATTGCTTTGAAACCTGAGGAGCAATAACAGCAATGATGTACAAGCCAAATAAGTATTCATCCATAAAAGTAAAGGGTTTTGAGTAATCATACAACTATTTATTTTTATCGACGTTTTTTTACATATTTTTCTTTAATATAGATCAACAGGTTTATAAATGCTCCAACAAAAAAAATCGCCCAATTGCCCAATATGTCTCTGGTTTTTTTTTTTTTTCTGAAACCATCCAGTCGCAAGGCAATGGATGCAAATCCTGCAATGAGCATCATTTGCACGTTTTTATTCTTGGATATATTATAACCATAAAGCAGGCGGAAAAAAAGAAGTGCACAAAATCTAAAAATGTTCGAAAGGATGTTAGCCTCTTGGTGATGCTCAAATAATATTCATGGAGTTTGCTGAACGTTTTTTTTTTGGTGCACCTTTCATGATGAAAAGTGGAGAACAAATAAATAAATAAATAAATAAACAACTAAATTTCGTGAAAGTCGCACGAAAAATTTGCAATACGCATGGATGTCTTGCATCCTCAATTCACATTCTTGTGAAATCTATTCCGTCCTGTTTTTTTTTTTAGTGGAAAATTCCGAAACACCCATGATGCATCACATGTATGCATATGTGTGTGCGTGTGTTTTGGATAAGTCCAGCCGTGTGCAGATCAACTGCTGCACCCGATTCATTTCAGCAACTAACTTGCATCGACACACGCAAGTCCAGTTGAAACGACTTCTCGCACGGGTACTCACCCCAAGGGAAGAAAAGGATCGCGAGAATGATCGCGCAGACGCTGCAGTCCTCCTTGAGGATGTAAGCGAAACCTGCAGGAGGCGCTGGCGGTTGGACCCCTGGCACGAACGGAATCCTCGTCGCAGCGACCACCATGGTGGATGCTGCAGGGACTCCTGTCGCTGGGGCAGGCGCCTGCATATATTGCGGGGGAACTCGATCGTATTCTTGGGGTGGATATTGTGGGACGCCTGGTGGAGGCGCGCCTCCATACGGCGGGCTGGTGGCATACGGTTTGTCACCCATTCTTCGAGAATATTTTTCGATCAGCAGTCGACTTCTTCTTGTGTTTCGCGCTCGGTTATTCCTGCACAACTGTTGAGAATCAAATAAGCGTTTTCAGTCGAGGGGACCCGCAGGTCAGCCGATGCGGTGATGTGGAAGTCGTGACGTCAGCTTCGGGAGAAGCTGCTGAGATACGATCGATTCAGAAAGCCCACAGTGTGTGGCGGGGATAATAAACTTGCTGGCGATTGGGGCTGAAGAGTACGGCTGCGATATGAAAAAGAGCCGCAACGGCGTTTGTTTCCTCGACTTTTAAGAGCGGCGACTTCTCTGGCAGGCGACCTTCTGACGTAAAACATCGCTGTTGGTAAGAATCCCGGTTTGTCGTTGAAGTGTGCCTTACTCAGAACCGCTTTCGAATCCAACTCATCAGAGGCCCCGAAGAGGTGGTGTTTGCCAAAATGAAACAAAACGCTCGATGTGAAGTCGATAACGTCCGTCGAAGCCGCGGTGGGTCCGCCGCCAATTGCACTGGCGAGCTCGTGTGGGTTTGGACATCCAAGGGCGTCGTTGCTCCAGACGGAACCGCCGCTGAATGCTCTGTGCGGGTGTCGATTCCTGGGCTGATCGCTGTGTTGCGTTTGGTGTAACGTAATCATTGAGCAGTGGATCGATTCGGTCCAAACGCTTCCCCCAACAGAGTCCGACATCCCACCCTCCCACCGGATTCGCACCACATGAAAATGGAGAACGGAAGGCCACGTACAAGGCCACGTTCCCTGTCAGAGGCCCACAGGAACAGGCGTTTTACTGACGATTTGGGTCGTCATTCCTGGCTTCTTTGACAGGAACGTGTCCTACTGTTCTTGACAGAGCAGCCTTTGGTGACGTACCCTCACATTTTCCGGATAACGAAAACGAGCTGGGCGTGCCCCGAGAAGAGAGAACATTAGACAAAGAGACGCCAACGAAAGCATGAGGCTGGCTGCTGCGTGTTTAACTGTTCTGTGGGCTTTCGCGCAAGCTCAAATCCCTACCAATATTTTGCTTGCACCAGGCCCATTACTAACCACGACTGGTCTCGACCTGGTGGAAGGGAACAACGGTGCTCCGACTTATGGCAGCCCCAAGCCTGCGATTTTCGCGTCAGCTGTGAATGACCTCGGTTTGAAGCTGCTGGCCCAAGCGAGAAAGTCTGACAAGAAAGGCAACTTGGTGTTTTCCCCTCTGAGTTTATCCGCGGCATTCTCATTGCTGCACTTCGGAGCCAAAGGGGAGGCCAAGAAAAACTTGGACTGGGTGTTCGGGTTTCAAGTGAGCAACCTCATTCCTTTTTTTGTGTTTGTGTGTGTGTTGGCCCTTGTGTTACTGACTCTCGGAAAAGGTTTTGCATGCTTTGGTTGGTTTCGTCATAGCTGTACTTTTTTCTGGTCGTGTAGTTGCGACGTAGTCCTGTTTTGCGCTCTGTGTTGGCCAAAGTACTAGCGAGTGCCTGCTCAAAGTATGGAGGGCATTCTAAGTGACAGTATCTTTAGTTATGTTACCCCTGCAAACCAAATTTAGAATCTTTCCAAGGGCTTCTGATAATCTTCACTCACCACAATTTTCCTGATGGTCCCACTTTTCTTGTGAATTTCGATTGATTTTTTTTCTTTACAATTTTACCCTGATATTAGATGTAGTTTTTTGTTGGACGTGTTATGGACTACCAGGTCCCCTGCTGCCCACAGGACAGTTTCTGATCTGCTGACAACACACCCTCTTCCTCTTTCACCATTTAGCAGAGAAAGAGTTTTCAATTTCCTATTCCACCCCCCCCCCCTCCGAAAAAAAATAGTAACAAATGGCAGTGACCCAAGTAAGAAAATTGACAATCCTTGCAAAGGAGCAATATTGCCAAAACAATCGAGGAAAATAAAGCATATTTCCATGATAGGCTTTTTTTGATTTTATTTCTTGAACCTGCTGCAGGATGGAATCGTTCCCGGTTTGATAAAAGCAAAAGCTGAGGAATACAAATACAACGGCGACCAAAGCGTGGCCTTGGCGAACCGGGCTTTCTTCCAAGAGGACATCCCCATAAAAAGCTCATACAAAAATGCTGTCGGGGAATCCAACATCGACAAGCTCAATTTCTCGAAGAACCCCGAAGGTTCCCGAGAAGCGATCAACCTGTACGTAGCGGCGACTACCAACGGCTTGATCAAAGAGGGGGTTCCTCCTGGCGCCATAGATTCCTCCACCGTGTTCGCATTAGTGAATGCCGTGTTTTTCCAGGGTGCCTGGGAAAGCCCCTTTGACAAAAAGAACACCGTGACTGGCAAGTTCAGGGGGACGAAAGGTCCCCAAGATGTTGAATACATGGGGGATGAGGGAAGCATCGATATTTTGTGGAGGAATGTACCGGAGCTCAATGCACAGGTGACTAATCCTTAGCCAAAAAAAAAGGAAAAGAGTGGAATCGCCAATACTACGAAGCAAAGCATAAATGGTTGGTGCAATTCAACTTGATGGAAAGATCCACAGTTTGCAGTGCACCCACAAGCTTTTCCCCTCAAAGGTCAACTTTAGGGCTATGAACACATCATTGGCACCTGAATGGGACTGATTTCGGATGGAGGCCTCCCGCTGGTCAACCACCAGCGTTCAGAAAGTAAGCGGATTGATTGGTTTTTGTGAAGGCAATGGAGCTTCCGTACGCTGGCGGTCAATTTTCTATGTTCATTGTCTTGCCGGATACGGAGAATGGCTGGATTGCTGCAGAAAAAAACCTGGCGAGAGTTTTGACCAAAGGGTTGTTGTTCAATGGTGCAACATCAAAACCTGTCAGTAAGCTCAAGTGAGTCTGACCCAACCTGGACATCTGTTGGGTTATAAAAATACACTCACGCACACTTTCTGAAAAGAACGACAATGTTCAAGATGACTGGACCAAACATGGATCGTTTTCTTCGTTTTATATCTTGTTCGAAATTTTCATGTTGGATATACGTATTTATTTTTTTTTCCATTTTCATTTGATAAGTGGGGGAGAAAAAGCAAGGAAAGAAAGAAAACCAGCAAAATGCATCCATGCCAAGGGTGACATACAATTTTCAAGCGTGCATGTGTGTGTGTGTGTGTTTTCAAGGATTCCTAAATTTGATCTGGACGGTCAGCTCCCAAATTTGAAACAGCATCTGCAAGACATGGGATTGCAGAGTTTGTTCAGTGGAGCAGATTTGTCGGGGATCTCTGGGAAACCCCTTTCCCTTTCAGAAATTGTGCACAAAGCGAAAGTGAAAATTGACGAAGAGGTATGTGTTTTGTCATCAGCAGTGCAATATCTAACACAAAACTCTCTACAAGAATTAAAAAAAAAAAAAAAGCTTCTCGGAAATTCTTCATGCTTTTGAGCATCCTTTTCTGAAAACTTGAAAATTCCGTAGTGGATGTTGAGTGTGTATTTGAATCTGTCCTTGACAGGTTTCGTGGAATATGGCGAACTAGTCTAGATAACGAACAAATGGTCAAAAAAAAAAGAAATGGAATGAAATGAAATGAAATGGAATGGAATGGAATGGAATGGAGTTTTCAAGAAAGACACAACAGTTCTTTTTATGCAGACTAAATTTGAAACACAGGTGGTCTTTTTCTTATTCGTATCGTGTTTTGGTGTCCAGGGCACCACAGCCGCCGCCGTCTCTTCAGCACTGTTCCAAAAATCGATCCTCACAGACGAATTCGTGGTGGACCGACCCTTTTTGTTTTTCATCGTTGAAAAAACGGAGGGCACCATTTGGTTTCAAGGCACTGTGACCCATTTCTAAAAACTTCTTTGTGCTGTGTGTTTTTTTTGGTAACCTCAGCTTAAGTTTCAGCTTTCTTTTCTTTTTTTTCCCCTGCCCAAGTGTTGTTGTTATTGCGTTTCGGAGGTCCCCCTTTGAGGTCTTGTTCTTTTTGGAGGATTTCGAGGGGCGGGGGGTTTGGAGGGTGGGGCAAAAAAGCGAATAGTGATGGTTCTTTTCGTGTGTGTTGCTTTTTGTCAAGCAACGAACCTAAAAAAGGTATTGTAGCTGTTGGCTATGTTCTACAAAATAAAGTGTGAGAGAGAATTCATGCTCACTTTTTTTTTCAACCTGCAAAGTCAGGGTGTTTTAACAAGCAAATGTCGATAAGTATGAGTTCTTGTTTTGGACGCCAGATCGAAGGGTGTGTTGGATTGATGGTATTTGTAATATTTCAAAATCCAGACCATTGAGGGGAGTGAGGGGAAATCTAAGTACCAAATTGGGGCTACATTAATCATTCGAAGTGTGGGGTCAGGATTGAGGGTGTGCTGAATGGGTGCCTTGCTTTGGATTTTGCAACATTGGTGGATTGAATAACCTGTCACCAACAGGGGAGAAAGGCTGAAAAGAAAGCAGAAACACTCTCCACTTTCTGCTGGCCGTTCTAGGCACTTTTGTTGCAATCCTGGGGTGGGAGGGGGGGGGGGTCAATCGTTTGTCAGCTAAAAATTCAGTTGCAGATAATAGGACAGAGGATGACTGATGGAGTGCAAGGCCGCTTGTCGGGAATGACACACCAATGATAGGCCACGTGCCAGTTCATTTTGGAGGCCTGATTCTAATTCCAGCTCAGGCTGAGGCTGCTGCTTGTTCGCACCGAAAAACGAAGAATCGGTCGGCGAAAAAGCTTTCTCCGCCCTTCGAGACGAGAATGGACTTTGCGGGAAAACTTGGATTTGAGAAACGGAGACACGGTGCCGCGGATGCAGGCACTGCAAGTGGATTTAGTGCCGTTTGTGTTCACATTTTTAAGAAGCGAACACTTTCTGGATTGGAATAGCCTATCGCTGAGGGAATGGGGAGCTCCCCCGTTGGGCAGCGTGGACCGGAAGCGGCAATGTACCGCAGAAAGCGATAACTAACGTCTGCACTTGCCCCTTCACATTAAAGAGCTGGCCGTGTTCTCTCGTGTCGAGTGACAGATGCGGCCGACAATAAGGGTGGGGACTGGAAGTGAGGAATGCCGCTCGGCGTGCCCTCCAACTGGCTATTTGTGTTCACTATCTCCCCGGCGGCGCCACACGCAGTGTCTAGTTTTGTGGTAACTGACAAGAAGGAGAGTGGTTCGGGCAGTGCAGTAGTTGGGGAACACGTTTGCAGGGGAGAAGTAGTGGTTCGTCACGACACTTCGAGACAAAACTACGTGGTGCATATGTTTTTTTCAGCCATTCGTCGAGGTTGTGGAAGGCTTCCAAAGATACGAAGAGCAACTGTATTGTCCGCGGTTTCTCGTCTGTTGTGAGCCAGTGCACAGGCTCACCACGTGGCCCA
The DNA here is from genome assembly GCA_030272585.1 of Bryopsis sp. KO-2023. NCBI lineage: Eukaryota > Viridiplantae > Chlorophyta > Ulvophyceae > Bryopsidales > Bryopsidaceae > Bryopsis > Bryopsis sp. KO-2023. The sequence goes on along the minus strand of BSYQ01000004.1, from coordinate 1,550,588 downwards.
TCTGTTCGGGAACAGCTTTTCTGGCATCTCTGTCCCCATGTCGCACTGTTCGCCTGGAAACAACAAATCCATCAAGAAATTCGCGGCCTCGCGGCCTCCTGGAAGCGCCACATTCCCAACTGAATTTCAAGTTCACGACACCGCCAGCATCTCAAAATGGTCGGACAGAAACCGCTGGTCGATTTTTCCCACGCGTTCCGAATACCGTCTGTGTTCCTGTCCTGGTCGCCTTGCGAGACCACGATTGTGGCTGCAGTTATTCTGGAGAATGACTGCCAGTTTTTGACAGTTTCCCCATTCGAGTAACGGCCGTATGACTACCCCACGGACAGCATTCCCCATTCCCTTGCATAAGTCATGCAAGCGACCAGCAAGTGTATTCCTCAACTTGCTAGCTGCTTCTAGTTCTTGCTTTTCAGACCACTAGGAGGTTGTGGAAGCAAAATTTAGCAGCGCAAAAATGCTCGTATTACGCTGCTTTGTATGCTCGGCGCTCGTCCTGACGGTGGCCGCGGCAACGAGAAATATTCGTTCAGGTTCGCGTCGGGAAGCGGTTATGTTTGCTATTTTTAAACCAAGGACCGCCGCCAATACACAGCGAGCTCGTTGTTTCTGTGTTTTCCTCCTCGTGTCTGGAAGCGTTTTCGTCTTTAAAGCTCCCTCCCGTCGTTGAAAAAAACAGTCACACAGTCGGAAAGAGCGCCGTTCTAGAGGAAACCCGTCGATTATACTTTGTTGTTGGCGTGTGTTCAGGTGGAGAATTGGCTGCCGAATTCAAACACCAGTCGGAGATACTTTCGAACGCAAATCCTGCTGCGTCTCTATCAGCCTCTCCGGTAGGTCGACAGAGACACCAGCTGCTAATCGTTGTGTGTAAGCTCCCGAGCTTCTCCCTGGAGCCACATTTTTCGATTTACTAAACGCATGTGTAGGCCACGCGATCCTGTCATCTGAATGGTCGCTCACAATTGCTTTCCCGTGTCATTCGTTGAACAACTGTTCCACACTAACTTATTCAGAAAACTGAGGGGGGCTCTGTTCTTTCTGTGATATTTGTAAATCCACAGACTACGGATGGCAAAATTGAAGAGGATGTGGGATGGCAAGCCCCAGGTAAGACAAAAACACACACGTATACACAGAGAAATCTCTGCTGCACAGATGCCAATCTACTGAAGAACTGAACATTTTTCGGCACCAGAAACTGAATACTTAACTGAGTACTGAACACTTTCTTGAAATCATGTTGCCTCAGGCTTATCCTGGGTTCGTGGTCTGTCACGAAAGCTACTTTCTACAACACCATGCGCAAAAATCAAGGTGAGTGCGAATGTCAGGCATGTTACCCTTTGATCACTGGAAGACCTGGACAGAAGAAATATGTGTTGATTTCCAATCTTCTGTCTGTACGTTCAGGGTGCGCAGTGTTCTGGATTCTGCCCCTCCGGCCGCTTCTCGTATATGGTCTCATTAAGGACCAGAATTTCACTGAGCCACAGGTGTGGTGGCCTTCTCATAAATGAAAAATGGGTTCTCACGGCAGCACATTGCGTGGAAAACGCTGGACAGAACCCCATCGTGGTGGCTGGCACTGATCTTCTCCAACATGATGGACAAGGGGAAGTGAGTTAATCGACTAACACACCCAGCAGATTCAGCATCCTGGTCTGCAATTTTCTGTGTAAATAGAAAATTCAGCTTTCTCAAGGGAAAACCAGATTTCATCAGTAATTCCATCTGTCAAGCTTTTCATTTATGACCTTTCAAAAATTGACAGCCTGTGCCTGACTCAGCATCACGCCCAAGAAGAACAAACAAGCAACTCTTTTGTTGGATTTTTTTTTTGCAGGAGCTGTTTGTGACCCAGACTATTGTCCATCCAGAATACTCCGGCAGCCCCTTTAACGGCAACGACATTGCCCTGCTGGAGCTGAAAAGACCCTCCAAAACCGTGAAGGTTTTCGCAAACCTTCCTGATGCTGACACCGTGTACCAATTCAGTCACAGGTTCCTCACTCTTGGGTGGGGAGGCCGGGGGGCTGATGTTCGAAACAAGCTCCAGTGTTCGCAGTTCTTGGACTATGTGGACACCCAGACCTGTGAGAAATCGTGGAAGAAGTCCAATGGCGATGTTTCAATCAGGGAGTCCATGCTGTGTGCCTTCAACCCCCTCTCTGACACTTGCTCGGGTGGGTTGCCGGAGCTACTGACCTGAACTGTTTTCCCAGCTGAAAACATTAGTCAGACAGCGACCCTCCTGATTTCTTTGTCGCCCACCCCTTGTCACTTACCTTGACTTTTTTTTTTGTTGTTGTTGTCATTTTCCCTCATGGCTCCAATAATCATCCCGAGGAAAAAGAAAACATTGCAACGTTGGTTATTTTTATCTTGATTGAGTATGATAGTCGTTTGTGCTTGACCTAATTTCTTTGGGAATGTGAAGGGGACTCCGGTGGACCACTGATTGATCCTCAGGCTCCTCACGGGGACATTGCCAAAGGAAATCCAGAATTTGACGTTGTTGCGGGAATAACCAGCTTTGGGTCTTCGTGTTCGGGAGTCCCCGCTCCAGGAGTGTATACTTTTGTTGCACCTTACCGCAGCTGGATAGAATCAATGATGTCTTCCACAGGGGTAAGACACCACCACTCGCCATTTCAAAACCACAACCCCCAGCTTACTAAGTTTTTCAGACAGTCTTTCAGCTGTTTTTCAGCGGTTTATTGCGAAAATTTGGAGCTGCCCCTGCTTCCCAACCTCCTGCTCTTCCAAAAATAGTTGAGAACACAGTTGTCAGATCACATGCGGTGAGATGCCTTTTGGTTGAGCTGTTTTGCATTTTTGGTGAAATCCACAGCAGTACAAGACTTCAGGCCCCACCCCTGTTAACATCAAACTTGATGTCTCTGCCCCTCCCTCCGATGAGGATCGATTCCTTACGGCCGCCACAAATGGAGATGTTGCGATCGTCAAGGAGGAAATTGTCAGAGGTGTGGACATCGAGGCAAGATCAAAATCCTCAGCCACCGCCCTCATCAATGCAGCAAACAATAACCATCCAGAGACCGTGTCAGTTCTGGCTGATGGAGGGGCCGACGTGAGTGCCAGGGATGAAAAGGGATTCACTGCCGTCATCGGTGCTGCTTACTTCGGTCAATCGGAGGCACTCAAAGTTTTGCTGGAAAGAGGGGACATCGACCTGGAAGAAAGGAGCAATGATGATGTGACTGCGCTGTTCGTGGCAGCCCAGCAAGGCCATTTGGAGAATGTGAAGCTGCTGTTGAACGCTGGGGCGTACATCGAGAGTCGGTCTGGCAGGAGCGGATCCACCCCATTGATAATCGCTTCGGAGAGAGCTCGGCTGGCTGTTGTGCGGGAATTGATTTCTCGAGGGGCGGATGTCAATGCAAAGACCACCGACACTCAAACCACTGTTTTGCATGCAGCCACCAAACGGTCCAGAAATACGGATGCTATTCACGCTTTGGTGGATGCAGGTGCGTTGGTCAATGTTCAAGATGTTAATGGGCTTACCCCTTTGCATTATGCTGCTTGGAATGGAAACAAAAGTAACAGCGAGGCGCTCTTGAATAGAGGGGCTGACAAGAAGATATTGGCCGGGGATGGACAATCACCGATGGATGCAGCATGTAAGTGTTTAGGGCTGCCAGATAATGCCCTGGGTTTTTGTGACACTGGTTTCTGCGAAAATAATAAAAAAGAGTTGCTTGCCATTTTTTATTGATGAATACGTTGCTTTTTTGCTTTTTTTCAAATCTTTATTAGCATAGCGTAGGTTTTGACTCTCGAAATGGGGGTTTAGTCCTTGAAGAAAAAAAGATTCAAGGGAAAAAAAAATTGTAGGAGAGTTATTGACAACATTTGAATTTGAGTATAGTACTTCAGCAAAAAGAAGGGGGGAAAAAAGGGGCAAAAAGAAAACTGCAAAAAAGTTCAACAAGCATAAATTTACGGAAAATTACGGTGAGTGTGTTTTCACCGCAAAAGAAAAGTTATTGTTTTGTAGTGTGTGTGTTTTTTTCTTCTTTCGAAATTGAAGTTTTTGGGTGGGGTGGGGGAGGGGTGCTGGGATGACTGGGGTGAGGTCATAGATTTTACAAATTTTCAAAAAAAAAACAAAAAAAAAACAAAGCATAAAGATAAAAAAAACCGGACAGGTTTCTTTTGAAACAATGCATAAAATTTGGTTTTTAATTTTGGCATATAAATGGTCATCCCAGGCACAAAAAGTGAGTATTTTATGGAGACATTCAGTTCCTAAGTTTTTGACTCAGTAATAGTAGTAGGGGGTGACCGGCCAATCTTGGGGGCTTAGGGAAAAAGAAAAAAAAGAGCGGCGGGTCGCCGCTTTTTTTTTTTTCTTCTGAATTCATATGAAACGTTCTCAATACATGAAGAAAAAAGCATACAGTAAGGAGTTTGCATTTTTTTTAATTTCAATCTGGCCTCGATCAACCACAAAAAAAAAGAGAAAAGAAAAATATCTTTTCATTCAAGGATTGGCTGGCATCTGTTTGAACACCATAAAAAATGGTTTCAAATTTCAGAGAATGTTGGATGGCGTATTAAAAAAAAAAAAAAAAAAGTTGCGTTTTTGAATCTGGGAAATTGATTGGTCGGGTCAGTAGGTGGGATTAGGTGAGGGGGCAATATATTTCTGTTTACCTTTTTTTTTGTCTTTCCTATATTTTTTTCCTTATTACCGCATAAAAAAAAAGAATTCTGGGTAAAAGTTTGGAGGCAGAAAATCGTGTTCGGCGGTTGGACCTCTGGCAAACCTGAATTCGTCTACTCAAGCGAAAAAAAAATTCAAATTTCGGGGGAAGGGGGGGGGGAGGGCTGGGGGGAGATAACATTCTCAAGTCCAATGCGTACAAATATATATATATGTATATATCTATATATATTGTTTCATAACATGCTCATTTACTTCTGAAAGCGCTTCAGAAAACGCTGGAGGGTAGAGAGCACATTTCGAACAAATGGCTAGTTGATAAACGTTTGATTTTCCCAGTAGGGAAAGAATTTGAGTATTTTCGATTGGCTCTTTTCCGATGGTGGTGTTTGAGCGATTTCTCGTTAGCAACATTTCGCGAGGTCAAGCATATTCGATTTAAAAAAAATCATTCTTAAGAATTTGGAGAATCATTGGAAAAAAAAATCAAAAAAAAGAGTACGAAAAAAAAACAAAAAACACCAATGTATTTTCCAAATCTTTCATTTTTTTTTGTTGGAAAAAAAAAGGGTGAGAGAATCGATATGTTTTCATTGGGGGTTGGTTGTTGGAACTGAAGGAGTCAACATGGTACTCTACTATTTATGGAAAATAAAGGGATAGCTGGGTTGGAGAGGTATTGAGCGCCCTCCCGTTGTGGCTGCTCTACAATTCTTTCTGTAACCATTGTTTGCCTTCGAATTTCAAAGGTCATTTTCTTCTCTTTATTTCAATTTTCCACGTCGTAATTGATCGGTGTTTAAAAAGCAGTAGAAGTCAGGCAAAAAGAAAACAAATAGATTGCCTTGAAAAAAAAAATTCATGACTGGACATGGTTGGAATCTTGTGTGTAGTGTATGTTTGTGGGCGTCCGATGGAAGGACAGCATGGTCGGTGTTTAATTAGCCTTCTAAGTTTTCTGCATTTCCATAATCAAAACAAGATTTCCGCTGTGAGTTCGCTCCTTTTTTAAAACACACATTCCTTATCCAAGAAAATGAACTGAAAACACAATTCGGGATAAAATCCAGGAAGGATGCACATGCAGGTGGTTGGAATTTTACCAAGATGTGCAAGCAGGATAATGAAACTCGCTATTTTTCTACACACAGCTTGATTTTTACATCCCCTCGAGGCCAGCAGCCGCTCGCTTTTCAGCCAAGAAAAAAATAATTTATATGAACATCCTGCCGCTTCCCTTTTTCTTGAGAAACTATTCACGTGGAAACGATTTTCAGTTTTTGCCCGAAAACAGCCAGAGGGGAGCCTGGACCAGTCACGAACTTTGGTGAAGGCAGCAGCCTTTCGTAGTCCCCTTTGCGAGGAGTCTCAGCCACAGGCCCCTGTCGCTTGTACAAGAAGAGCCAGACGACGCACAATCCGATTCCCACACTGACGGTTACGACGAGGGTTGCTATTTGAGCGGCAAACATAGGGAGGTCCGACCTGGAAATACATGCTGAAGCCAAGAAAAAAACTTCCTTTAGAAGAGCAGCCACAGATCCAGCGAAGAAAGCAAGCACCCTTGAATGTTAACAGGAACAACAACAGGAGAGACGTGGGCGCTCGAACTTACTGTTGAACGAGTAGGTGAACAAGGTCGGCTCTTCTTCGACCTTGTAGTAGTTCAGGGAAGGAACAGCGCTATTGACAAAAACCAGACACCAATCCTTGTCTTCCCCAAAATCGAGCACCTTGGAGCACTCTGGTCCAACACATATGCTGTTCTTCTCGATCGATTCGTACGTGAAGAATTCCAAATCGGCGTATCCTTCGTCTCTAGATGTCTGCTTCAACCCAAACACGATACTAAGCCTCCCGTCGTTCGAAACAAAACAAAGGAGCAGTGCGTTGCAGTTCGCTTGTGGCGCTGCATTACCTCATAGAGAGTGCGGTTCGCCACGAACGTGATTATGGGCTCTTCGCTCATATATTCATACTTCATGCAGTTCTTGATGGCTAAGGAACCCGGCGTTGAGCACGCAAAGTACACTTGACCAGCGGCAAGGTCCCGTGTGATTTTTTCTCGGGAGAAAATGCGTCCTGGCTCCTTCTCAGACAACAGCTCTCTGCAAAACCGCAACCACTCGCCAATCTCATGGGACCGAACCAAAGGGATCGCCGCAAACAACCTCTTCGGTCAACATATTCTCGCACTGGGAAGATGATTTGGACTGGGGGTATAAGCAAGGATTTTCTCACCTGGTCTGTCCTGAGACGGAGCCGATAGTCTCTTCGTAGAGTTCTCCAGAGACGCTGCAGCTCAGGAGTACCGCCGCCACAACAAGATTGCAAAGAGCCCACGATGCTGCGCGAGTCATGGTTCAGCACGTTGATAGAAAGGGAGACCAACACGGCGTTAGCGTCGAGGTCGAATCCACAACTCTTTGTGTTCTGTTCAAGTTCCAGAAAGGCACCGCGCTCAAGTAGCAATAATTCCCGTGGAGGACGGGTTTGAACAAGGGAAGCTGTTCCAAGTGTACAATGCAGATTGGGTCGACTGTGAAAGTGAGCGAAACACTGGGACGGCCGAAGCAGGATGTGCTGATCGGTCCCACACTGGACCCTGCTCCGCCCGACATGCATGTTTTTGCACTTCCCTTACAGAACCAGCAGCAACCGTCTCAGCGGTAAAGTCCACGTGAACCAGCCAGATCATGCAGGCGAGAATCAAAGGGGCCAAAGAGAGCTCCATTCTATGGGAGAGCTGGTCAGTCGAAGCGATCATGAATACCGCGAAGGAGCATGGCACAGTTGCAAAACCATGCAAATAACCTGACATGAAAGCAGCAAAACGTGCACGTAAAATCTACTGAAAGTGACGGAACAACCACCACAGTTCAAGTGTGGGCTACTTGCTGGGGAAACCGTGTCAAAAAGAGAGCTCAGTCTCTCAGCCCAGCCCACACCACCAACGCTCTGAGGGAAAAAATTCTTCAACGATTTTTGGAAGAAAAGTTTTTGGGGCTGAACCATTGAATAATAATCTGAGGGTGACGGCCAACCTTGTCAGGCTTTCGATGTGGATCTTTCGAGTGGCTGTCTGTCTTGCTGGGTCAATTTTTGTCCGCCGAAAAGCGTGTTTCTTCACCTTTCGCCCACGTTTCGTTGCCTGCTCCGCGTTTTGAATTTTCGCCTTTCGTTCCTTTCCGCCTTCGAACCGCACAATGGCTTCTACCACCATGATGACCAAGGCCTCCTGCTCTCGTCCCGTTGCAGGACTTGGAAGGTTCGCTGGCCTCCGTAAGGACGCTGGCTGCATGAGGTAAACTTCAACTCAGGAGAGGCCACCTTTTTTGCCTCTCTACGGCACTACGCTTTTTCGCTTATTTCGTCCGCGGTGGGTCTACGCGTCAGTGGACATCGCTATAGTCTTTCTGAACTGGAGGTTTGTTTGAGGTTTGGAACTGGGCGCCCATCGGTGGTGGTGGTGTTTGTTGGTCCGCTTTTCGCAGCGACGCCTATCCATTGGCATGACGTCGGTTTTTCACTTGTTTTCAGGAAACCCGAAGCTCAGTTTTCCTCAGTGATTCGTTCCGTGAAGCCCGCCCCTGGTGTCAGGCGCTCCGCCCTCCAGTCCACCAGCTTCATGGAAATCGCTCAAGTTGCCAGTGAGCAGAGCGAAATCTTCGGCGCAGCCGGCATCGTTTTCGCTTGCACCCTCGTGGTATGTGTTTCCTGCCGATATAGTGCACCTGATGGCCTCACTCATCTTCAGTGAAAGTCAAGTCTCCCCCTGCTTGTGGACCTACCTTTGTTGAAAGCAACCCTTTGTTGGCTGAGGGGCAAAACGGGCAAAAAGAAGCTTTGCTGGGTAGAGTGATATTGCTGTGGGCTTCACTCCACCCAATGATCAGGGTTTTGAAACAAGCTTGTTTATGAAGGAGATAGTATAGTTTTGCTTCTTGCATTATAGGGAGCTTCTGGCTTCCTTACAAATACTCAGAAATAAAATAGGGCTTGACCACTGACACCCATTGATTTTGACCTCAATTCTGGGGGAGGGGTGCGTTGCTTGTTCGAAATGGCTATTATGAAATGACCTTATGGAGGGGGGGGGGGGGGGGGATGGTACCACGTGCTCTTAGTTTAGGGGGAGGAAACTCTACAGTTCAGTCAAGGGCTGGGGTTCAATCCCCCCCCAACGAAAACCCCTCTCACAGTACATGACATTGCTCAGTGTCAATGGACTTCTTGTGAGGTTGCAGCAGCTGTGTTATGGGATTGGTTTTTGTGCAATTAACAAATCATTGTTGTTTTGGGTACAGGGTCTCGCCGCAGGGTTCGTTTTGCTTCGAGTGGAATCCCTCGTGGAGGAGGGCAAAATCGAGTTGTAAACTTGAATTCGAAAAAAGCCTATGAAAAGAAAATCTTGATGGATTGTTTCAAAGAATTCAGTTTTTTTTTGGGATCTGTTTATTCTGCTGCGCGGCCTTTGCTATTCTTTTGGAGGTTGTAGTTGGAGGAGGGAGAGAGGAATGTTTTGTTTAAATTGTTTTCCATGTCTCTGGGCTTTTGATTGGTGGTTCTGTGTGGGTCACCAAGCTCAGGTAACAGTATAATACCCTGTTTTTGTCACAAAAATGTGCTGGCATCAAGTGTATCATGAATTTGATAATTGAAAGATATAGGAAGGGCTGCAATTCGAAAGCTATCTAAATCCTTGCCAACCATTAATCATTATATATCAACTCAACCAAATCAGGGCTACAGGATTCAGCAATAGAGCTGAATAAAGAAAGACAGCTCCTGTTCAAGTTGCATGTCTCTTTGGGGTTGAATTCAGCTTTCTTAGGTTTCAGAAGAAACACAAGAACCCCAATTTGCAACTTCACATGATACAATCCAACCGATTTGATGGTTCCAGCACTGGATATTTTTGCTTTCAAGAGGGTCATATGCTGTCCGCTGGGAAATATTGCATGAGTGTTGAGCTCCTTGGTAGCTTTCTCTGATGGATGCCCAATTTCGAAGGACAAGAAAACAACAGTCAGACAGGCCTCTCCAATTACAACCCACCATCTGTTACACATTCTCATCACAACGTTTTTCCCCAAGTGGATCATAAGATGAATAAAAAAGACTAACTCCTATCCCCACAACAAATCCACCACCCATTCCAGGCTATGCTGCAATAACATCAATGGTCAATGACACCGCAACATTGCTCAGTAAAGACACAGAACATGACACTCCAATCCAACCGAAGAGTCGATTAGGCAACGGGCTGGGGTGCTGGGAAAGACTCCACGTATTTCGTCCTGGAGGGGGTTCCCTCCTGAGGGCGATTGTATGGAGTCCACACTGGCTCCCCAACGAACAGCCTCATCACCTGAAGAAGAGGGCAGAATCAACAGCGATGATCGTCACAACCAGAAAGACAACCCCACTTATCATTTTCATAGGCAAAAATTGAACAGCTGGTGGAACTCCAACCGACCATTATTTTTCCCCTGTCTCAACCGGAACACCACACTAGAATGGCAATTACAACACTTCCATATGACGGGGAATTTTTAATACATTCCACTAAATATGATCGCCATACCTTGGCATAATTTGTGGAATCCAGGGTGAATCTGTGGTAGATTCCTTCAGGCAGTACGATCATGTCGCCCTTCCCCAAAGGAATTCGAATCCATTTATCATCGAAGTCACGCACATCAAAGTAGCCTTGAAAATCAAAGTCACCACAAAAAAAATGATAACAACAATAATAATAATAATAGTAAGAGCAGAATAATGTGCGGCAAAGCCTTCATAAAAGAAAGGAATCGATGAGTGGATGCCCAGAGTCAAGGGCCACTGGATGAGGGTTGACTGGAAAAACCTGGGGATGATGGGGGGGAAATTTCTCATGACTTTGTTGGTGTGGTGTTGGCGATTCCGAGTCCAAATCAACAACCAACGAAGCAATGCATATAATTAATTCTTTATTAATTCATTTTTTTTTCTTACAGTGAGGCCAGCTTCTTGTCATTCGGAACAGAGGCAAGAAAAAAAAAATGCTACAAAAAATTCCATAAATACAGAAATCATGAGAACAAAAAAAAAAGCATCAATAATGAACTGGGTATCCCAAATGGTGGAGTTCTCTCACCGCTGCCTTCCAGAAAATATCTGATTTCCTCGTCATGATGGATATGCTCTTCATAAAACATTTTCAGCTTCTCTTCATACTGAGGGAGTTTATCGGGAGAAACCGTGATAACATCCTGCATGGATAATCAGCACAACTGGTGAACACCCCTGAATGTCTGCATGATAGCACCATGACTTGGATCGAAACAAATCATGACAAATTCCATTTTGTCCTCGCTGCAATCGTCATGGTGGGTCGAGATATTTGCGCTGGAAGGGAAACCCGGTGAGTGGGTGCACCTGATAGCTGTAGGCTCGCACGTCTCGAATCGCTTGCAACTTGTCGTCCGTTTCGTAGGCGTCAGCGTCCAGTTTCCACGAAAGAACGCCCAACTCCCTGAGCCTCGATATCGGGCAAGCCTGGTTGGGATCCTGCCTACGTAACAGGCGCACACGTGTCCTTCCTCACGAAAACAACGGGGGTATAAAACCGGGGGGGGGCGGGCGGTTGCGTCAAGCGAAAAGTATGCTTTTGTCATAGCTGAACCCCTTCTTCACTCACTTGTGAGGCAAACGCTGGTCAGTTTCGGAGTCGTCCATATACCACGCCTCCAAGGTGCTCTCTTCAGCGGGTTGCGGCTGCGAATATTCACTTCATCGCTCAGCTCCCGTCGTAAACATCAGCGGCCGAAAGAGGTGAAGCTTCTGCTAGGTGGAAAATGGGTGTGGAACACCAGTTTGTGGAATACCTGGGCGAGTGCGAGGACTTCTTCAGAAAACGACATGACGCCTTCGTTCGTTATCGGTGTCGGAATACTCTCCGGCCAGATGGGAGCTTTGCGAAATATTAGGGGTGAGGAGAGGCAGAAAACAACGATTCGAGGTGGGCGCGTGGTCGAGAAATATTCTTTTTTTGGGAAATCGTGGAGTTACAGGTCTCATCAAAGTATTGGAGGGGTGCGTAGAAGGCAATCATGTTGCAGTTGAGCTGGTAGGCTTTTATCTGGGGCCTCTTCCAGACCAAATGCCATCACCCCCTTCTGCCCAATTGAAGACAAAAGCACCCACACAAAACAAGAGCCATCAAAAACCCTGGGAACGTAGCTTACAACAGTCACATTGTGGACTGGGTGGGCATCCAATTCTCCACCTGGCAATCTCATTTTTACACTGAAGCAGTTTGTTCTTACAAAGTAAACACACCCTCCCAACGTCCTTTCACTGTAGAACCCTGGAAACTGAGTGCTCCATTTCCGATTCCTTATCTATTCATTAGTCAACTCCATCGCATCGATCAAAGCAGCCACTCTCCACACTTTGCTTCCTTCCATTTTCTTTTTTGGTGAAAATTACAGATTTTTTACTTGTACGCCTGGGCACCAAAAGACCAAAGTCCCCAGCATTACATTGAAAACTCCCTTGGAAAAAAAAATCACTGCAATTTATACTCAAAAACTACGCATTTCTCAGAGATTCCTTCGTTTATGCAATGATTCTGGTATGTTCATTGCACACAATTCCTTGGGTTTTTTGGAGCACAGCAAGTTTTTTTTTAAGCCAAGGCTGCTCTCTGAAACACTGCCATGCCATTGATACATCCCCTTGAATTATTGTCACTCACACAAAAAAAAAGAGCCACAGCATATTTGCTGGTTGACGAGCTGAAATAATTGTTGACTGAAGCAAACATGTCTTCCACACCCGAACTTCTGTTGTCGTGATAAAAAAACCCCACCGAGCTCATAGAAGAAAGTAAAAGATTAGTAAGATGCCTCATGGTGAAGGGACACAATTGGCCACCGAAATGCCACTCTCACACCCCAGCCACCTCATCGACAAATATGCATGCAGATGTAGCTCGCGACGCTTCAGTTGCTGTCGAAATCGACTGTCCTGGCATGAAATTCAGGAGCAAAGTTGAATAAGCTTGCAATTCATGATGGTCCATTTCATTGTTGTTGTGTGCGTTGTGTAAGTAGATGAGTAATGGGTGGTTATAAAAGGATGGAAGGGAAAAGTGAGGAAGAATTTTGAGAACACAGACAACTATCTTTCGACAGCATGCAAATATGAAATTGGCTGTGCGCAAAATGTCTCGAATTCTCTTCTGATTTGTTTCAAGACATCTGTTTTTGTTCTCCCAGCTTGATAATAGTCACATTCATTCATATATTGTGAAGGAAGGGTGTTGCTGATTCGTTTTGATGGGCCCAAACAATTGTTTTTTGCTGTTAGTATTCATGTAACATATTATTTTTTTGTGTTATGCTTGCTTCCTGGTTTCACCATGTTTACACCACCGCGCAAACTTAACTTATCTTTTAACTTTTGGGCACACCTTTTTGTCCACCATCCTATGATCGATACGACGTCGAAAATACAAGCACAATAAAAAATATAGTCGAACATTTAATTTCAGCAATAAGTCTGAAGCTTACGATTTGTCGATAGGTGGGGAACTGATGGAACACTGATGTTTTTGAAAAAACACTTGAGTAAGGGATAGGACCCTCCGTTGGGATGTTCACACCTCAAAGAAGTTGTCCGGGGCCTGACCGTTCGCAGAGTGCAAAAGAATGCATGGATTTCCCGACTATAGTATTGGGGGTATAGCTGCCAACAAGCTATAGGGTGGCAGCAGTTGCTGAACATATGACTGTCCCATCAGATGCTAAGAAATTCTAGAGCGACATGATATCTTGTATTGCTTGTAGCCCTACCAAAAATTCCACAGGTGAGAAGGCCAGGTCATAGTCAATGCTTTGTATCGCTTGATTTTATCGAATTTCTTTCGCATAGAAAAGCACCACATTATTCTTGAAATTTTGTGGAACATGCAAATTGAAAAACAATAAATTTTTGTCGATATAAACGAACTTATTTTTCTTAAGCTTTGTTTCATAACGAAAAACAATCATTTTTTTTATTGCGAGGTGATATTGTTTTGCAATAGAGGGTTTCTGATTCAACTTTGGTTCGAGTTGCGTGTTTCATTTATCCAATATTGAACTTTATGCACTTTTTTTTGTGACGTTTTTGTGTGTTCTGCAGAAGAAGCCCCTTCGACTCGGGGGATGATTAGAAACTCTTGAATGCTATTAAAGTTTGAAATATATGAAATAGATTGTTGTTTCCTGACAAAACCTCTGGATGAAAAACAGCGTTTCATAACGCAACTTGGGTCCTCAACAAAAGGCGACTCGGCATTTCAAGAAAAAAATATTCTCATCTTGACATTCCTGTAGTTGAAAAATAAAGCTTCCTTCCTCCACCTGTCCGTTTGTCCTACTGAGAAAGATCCTCGTAGGACCAAACTGGAGCACATTATCGTGAACAGATCGCTTGGGAGCCAGGCGCTTGAAAACATTTAAATTGACCTCTTTGTAAACTGCAAAGTAAGATGTTACAATTTTCGAAAATAAAAATCCTTGAATCAAACTCTTGCTATTTTTTTCCCTGGCATTTGAATCTCGGTTGCACTCAGCCTGGACATGATGATCGGAGTAAAGCTCCACCAAAATGAAGATGCGTCACATAGACTGGAAGAATAGCTCTCAAAAACCCCTTAAGTGGTCATATAGTATTAATTTCCTCAGCATTAGGGTTAACAACTGATCAACCTTGCTCCACTCTCCCAGCCCCCTCCTGCAACTGTCCCCATGATTGAATATGGAATACAAGTTGAATAAAATAATGCAACCATCATGCTGAAGATTTTCCAGGAAGCTCTGCTTAACGGTACGACTGAAAACGAACTGGGAATTCCGGAAGAGGTTCATGATAAAACAAACTGAAAACTGTCTTGATGACACACTAAAATTCCAACTGTCTAGCAGAGCAGCCCGCCTTTTTTGAGCTTCACAATTAAGGTTGAGTTCAATTTTCAGATTCTGGCAAGAACAGTCACACGAACCAATCGCCAGAATGCCATGGAATGGGGCAGTTGGTTGAAGTCGCTTTGTTGACTGGACTCCATGGTTTTGAAGTGGCAGGGTTGGACCCCCAAAGAACATATGGTTTTAAAGATCGTCTGATAAAAAAGAATTGAAACTCGCCTTCCATCATGCCAATATTCCTTGTCTGTTCTCATAAAGAATTAAACTGTTACTCACGCTACAAGCCATGCACCATCCTCGTCGGTGACGGCTGGCCATCCTACACCAAACATGACAGGGCATTCTCAAAGCCAGAGCCAATCAAACAAAGAGGCAGCTCCTAGTGTTGGTCGACGTTGAGGGAATGCGATGATGATCAACCCCGACCCCATGTCTGACATGATCCTCAAATCATTACGCCGCTCTGTTGAGGAAGATCTAGATTGGACGGAAACCGACATTTGAACCTGCAACGTCCCCCCCATTTACACGCACCATTGAAACCTTGATGTGTTTTTTTTCCATAGATCCAACATCCACACCCGCAACCACACACACATCCAAATCATTGACGAGTTTTTTGAATTTTTTTCTCTTGCTGTACCCCAGACCAGCACCGTTGATAGGTTGAGATATTTTGTAGCATGCTGATTCAAAAAATCTCAGCAGCTTCCAATAGAACTTCAGAAAGAGCACAAGTGGATCCCGGAATTTGCACCATGAAATTAGCGAGGCAACCTGACCACCCTGTTCAGCCAACCATGCAATCTGTGCAACCAACCGTCCAGCCGACCGTCCAAGCAACCATCCAGCCGACATTCCAGCCGACCGTCCACCCAACCGTCCAGCCGACCGTCCAGCCTAAAAAAAGAAAAAGTTTGGTTTCTTTTGCCAACCCTGAAAAATACATTTGTAGAGTACAGTTGAAAAGTGAATGAAACTGATTGTGATATTTCCCCTGATTTCCACCCCACATACCTCGAAAAAAAACAAAAAATTCAGCTTTCTTGAGAAAACAATTGATTGCTGGCCATACTGGGGTCAACCAAAACATACAAGACACACCTCTTCCATATTTTATAGGGTATCATTAAAATATGGGCAGTTTGATGTATGTGCGAGTGCATCTTGAATATTTTTGAATAACCAAACCAATCTCAGATGTCCCTGATTAACGGAGAGAATGAGGTCAAAAGCTATTGGTAACCACATCCAGAGAATACGATTGGGGTCAAGACCTTTCTGTTCATGAGCGAACTCAAGAGAATGATGTCGACAATTTCTTGCAATTAATTATCCACTGCAATATAATATGCCACACTGGGAAACAGCCGTCACATATGGAAAAACAAGCAAATGAGATTTGGACCAAGAGAAAGAAAACAGGAAGCAAACATCAGCACACAAACATGCCAACAAAATACTGGCGATTTGCTTTTTTTATGGCTGGTCACAAACCATGACGGGCTTTGCCCCGGGTGTTTTGGGATGGCGGAACAGATGAGATCACTTAGAAATGACGAAATGAAGACCCTGCTGTGGCTCCTTTGGGATTGGGTTTTTTATCCCTCAAAACAACTCTTGGATGTTAGGTTGGCAAGCAAGGGCAGAAGCGCTTTTAGTTCTCAGAACTCTTCAGCCAAATATGCACTCCCTGTATATCCTTCTTTTCCCATTTGTTTGATTTCCACATTTCTATTCATGTTTTCCCCACTAGCCCCTGGTTCATCCCCCCCCCCCCAATGATCCACATGACCAACAGACCCACAAATATAACCGTGGCTCCACAAGATGCAGTAAAAATGAAGGTTAAGCAACAGTGCATGAAGATGCCAAGATTAGGTGGATTGCTCGAAAAATAGGACTGAACAGGTTATGAATATGCACTCAAAAGTCCTTAACACTGATCGGAGGAAGCACATATGCATGAGAAAGAGGGGCTCCGAGCGCAAATAACGTGCATCAAATCGAAGTTGAATTCCCCACAAGGTACCAAACTTGAGGGTATATGATCTTCAACAAGCGTTGCAAGAATTTTGGAAGAAAACCACGCAAAACAAGCGGCGAAAACCATGCCGCCAAGCAAGCATCACTGAATTTGGAGTCGAGATTTGCGATATGAACGAGGGAAGAAATATTTCTAATAATACAACCTCACGATTTCCGTCGCAGGCGCCCTTTGGGCACTCGAAAGACATCGCGTTGAGACTACCAACAAGCGGTCCCGCTCACTTGCTACACTGGAGAACCACGTTTTGACAAGCACGTTGGGGTAGATTGAGTCGTTCGGAAACCATGGAAATCGCTCGACAACGCGAAACACCAAACAACTTGAACATCCAACGATTTTTTCCAGATGTCTGCTTTGATATCTTGATTTTTTTGTCACTGGCGGAACTCCCAAGGAGACCGCTCTATTCCAAGCACACATGCACTCAGAGCAGGTGGGCACCAAACACGAAACCGATAACAAACGCTGTTGGACGACTGAAATTTGAGGGGAGGAGTTCTTTACGACAAATTTGTGTACGACAAAATTACGGCCATTTCCCAAACATGCTGTGCATTGAATTCGCACAGAATTCGCTCAACTCCGAGGGACCTTTCGTTTTCCCAAAAAGAAAGAAAAATTATTCCTTTTTTTTTTGCTCCAGTTTTCTCAGCTGGGTTCGTGTCGAAAAAAAACCCAATTTTGTTTGAAAGAGGAGCACTCCTTTCTCTCTGTTCAACCGTAGTAAACTCACTCTCTAGCCATGTTGGGAAAATTAAAAAAAAAAAAGGTCAAAACAATGCCACGATCAGTTCATTGGTCATGAATTCATTCAGCAGGTCCAAAAGTCCTATAACAAAATCTTGCCAATTTTCTCTCCAGAAATGTCGTGAAGGAGGGCAAGTATCAAATGAGTGGAGAAAATACGCCACCCCCACTCAGTTTCTTTCCTTTTTTTTGTTATCTGTTTGAACCCCCGTTCCATGGATGGCCTGGCTCCATTGCACTACAAACTAGTCCCTATTCTCCCTAAGACGAAACCTACTGGCCCCATTAACAAAAAAAGAAAGAAAAACAGGCATGGAAGCCCCAACAAAATGGATGCAACCCTCCAAAAAGCCCGCAAAGTCACAGCATATTCGCAAAATCATGCCACACAGGCTCCATCCAAAACTACAACCATAAGTATTAATTTCTTGTCTTGTAGGAAATGCTTGTAAGAGTGGAAAAACTCAGTTCAGATTCTCTCGGATGCTCTTGTTGGGCTGGGGTTTTTTTGTGTGGGAAAAACACGGAGCGTCTCAGCCGCTCAGCCGGCCCAGGATGCATTCATTTTGTCGGCGATGGTGTCGCCAAGCGCTTTCTTATTGGGTTTCCCTGCTGGAGCTTTGGGATCATAGTCGTCCACCTTGACCAGCGTGAACTCGAAATTCAATTCCCCGGTGATCTTGGTGCCTTCCTCCTTTTGCTCCATTGTACCTAGTTACACCAACAATCGCATGAAAACCAACCCAACACAGTGTGCCCAAAAAGTCAGACAAGATGAAAAAGGCATTTGCAGCCTAACCATTTTGACACCTGGGTTGATGACTAGCAGAGGATTAGGAGTCGCAGACGAACACCATCAAAATGATTGTTTTTTTGCTGGAGCAGCAACCAGAGGAGACCAACCTGTGAGTGGCAGCCACACATCATGCACGCCTGGTCCCTTCTGAACGATTCCCCCGACGCACAGTCGAACCATTCCCATGAAATCGTCCTCAGTCAGCCGATCCCAATCCCAGACCTACACCCACCATTCATCTCACAATTCAACATCCCCATTTCAGACCATGCAGACTCCTCGTTTTTCTTTAGAAAATTTCCCAAGACCTCAATATCCATCAACTTATCACCCCCCGAGTTTCCTGCAGGAGATCTGTTCGATCCAAGAAACAGGGGCTCGGCCCGCCTGGTGATATGTCGAAGAAATTAATTGCCCTGTTCGGAAAATAAACGAAGGGAATCTGTGTGTATGGGTGTTTTAGTCATTCAGTGTTCACACCTGAACTTCGATTTCGTCATCGTCGCACTCCACCACCTCCCCGATCGGCAGAGCCTTCATGTTGAAAGTGGGGTGCAGGGTTCCTGTGATAACCTCAGACTTGTATTGCTTTCCCCGGTAGAATATTTTCAAGTAAGGATCGGAGCTCTTCTTGAACAGTGACACGTCCATCGGCGTCAAATTTCGACCTTTCTTGATGTTGAAATGCATCATCAATCTTTGCAAAGGAACGGGCTCGAGGGAGCGCACGCATTCCAGGTTATCAGGCTCGTGTGTCAGCTCAGTGATGGTCCTGGAAAGCAAAGGTTGCCTTCGAGGGACGAATTTGAACCAGGCCCCCTGTCTGACCAGAGCTCCAACCACCATGCTGGTCCCTCGGAGATCCTCCGTGATGTTGTATTTGAACAGCTCCTTGTCGCCGTTTTCCTCGTCGAATGCCCGGAGGGTTATCGACTTGACGTCGTCCAGAGTTTTGCCTTTGGTGTAAACACTCACACAGAGCACAACATAACACACTTCGTTTGCAATGTGGTCGATTTCCACCCCGATGATTTCTTTGTCCCCCTCTTTGATGCCCTCTTTGTCATCCTTGGACCGGAAGTACACAGATTCATCCTCTAATTTGGGGTGATCCCACCAGACGTACTCCAAGCCAGCCATTTTAGCATTGAACATCGCTGCGGAAGCGTCCAGATCGAAACCCTCGGCGTCCCATCCGAAACCCAGTCTCAAGGCATAGGTGTTGGTTGGAATCATGGCCTCGTCATCGTACAAAACAACCTGGGAGGTCTCTCCAGCTTCTGGGATGTCGGGCAGCTGAGGGGTGTAGTAGAGGTACACTGCAAAATGGAATTCCAAAATGAACCCTAAGTGATTCAGATTCATCCCCTTTCTGATTCGGATCAAAATGTTCCATTCATTGGATTACATAATGGGTGGTGTATCTCCGAGCCCGTTGTGCCGCCCACGACTCATGCAATCGATGGAGAGTTTTATATCTCTAACACCGCAATGGATGCAACTGGTAGCCAACCTTCCGAAACGCACGCTTCTACGTACCACCCTCATTGGAAATATCCTCCGGCCTGTCTCCGAAACTGAAAAACCTGCTGCTGCGACCTCTCAGTGTGCCTGCGGTGGTGGGCCAAAAACAGAATCATTAAACGCACCGATAGGAACTGCAAAAACAGTATTGAGCGAGTCGATAAAAAAACAGTGGCTGCGAAGCGCAGGACTCCCGTCCAGCAACAAGAAACGTCAAGATCAACGCCACGATCGCGACCAATCCAACGCACAGCACGGTGCATAAATATTCGATTTCTTTCTCGTCTTGCGAGCGAAAGATCAAGGAGGGGGCTTGGCGCAGATCTCGATAATAGTGGTGTGAAAACAGCCTTTTCGGGTGTAAAGAACCCGCTGCGACGAGCTTTCCCTGCAGCCGACGGCGATAAAACTCTCCACCGCAGACCCACCTTTTTTCGACTCCATTGCTTAGCTGGGGAGATTCGTCGATGCGGGGATTGCCAACGCGAACACGCCACAACAGACCGTTTGAAAATCAGCGCGGACGGGGGCTTTTTTTGTTGGGTCGTGCATCTCGTCTTCCCCAGCAGTGCATGTGAGTCATCTTTTGTTGGATGCCTCATGGCGCATGCAGGACAAAAAAGGAGAGCCTTCATCATACCCAACACTCGTTTCGCTTCCCGCCTGGTCAGAGAGATAGTTGCTGTTGCGCTCTGCTGAACCGGTATGGCTCGATATCAAAAACAGCTGCAGCGCAAGGCTGCGCCCCTGTTCGCGATCGGTCGCGGGGGGGATCTATTGTGTTGGATATGGTGTCTCAGTCTCGCGGTTCTCGGAGATCTTGCGACTCTGGCGTGCTGGGCTCCCTGATCTCTACTTGGAGAGTAGCAGATGTCGGGCCGCGTGTTGTCGTGCGTTGATCGCTGTGACGCGGCGATCTGGAATAAGATCTATGGACTCTCTTTCTGCGACGGGGGGGGGGTCCTCTGTGTTATGCGCAATTATCTCGTGTATAGTTTCTATAGCACGCACGAAGCGTCGGTGTTCTAGGGGTTGGTAGAGTCTGCCAGACTAGAGCCCCCCCCCCTCGACCAACTCGTCTCCATTGTCGTTCTTCGATGATCAATTTCTGTGTGTAACGCAGACGAAATGGCGACCAAACCTAATGGTACCTCCACCTCTACGGGTAAGCTTTGCTTGATCGGCAACTAAAATCGCTTTTGAAGATGTAGTAAAACTCACACTTTGCTGAAATCGATGGATCAATCCATCGATCCATCACTCTCGTCCATTACACACACAGGTCCCCATGTCAGTCGAAGAAAATACTCATGTCTGTTGTGGTGGTGCTTTTCCTCTCAGTTCACTTGCAGCCGACTGTTCCACAAGGTTCTGTCAGCTTAGATGCCCCGACCGCCTTGGAGGCTGGTGGAGAATTCCTCTTGGATGGGAAATTGGCTGATATCAAACTGGCTTTTGGGTGGAAGGCTCCAGGGGTCGATGTGGATGCTTCTCTTGCTATGTACAATTCAGCAGGGAAATGCATTGATGTGATCTGGTGGGATAAGAAAACCAGTCGTTTTTGTGCCATCAAGCACTTGGGTGATGATTTGACTGGCGAACAAGAAGGCAACAATGAGCTGATCCAGGTGAGTCCAGCAGCTCTCTTTGTCGTCAAGACTCTGACAAGGGTGGGCACCCTCGTTGGTTTTTCCTTACTAAGCTTTGCCAATGTCCTTTTTTTGATTGTGGCAGATCAACATTGATGAGATGCCACCCTCCGTGCATTACATGATTGCTATGGTCAGTGTGTATTCCAAGGGCAAATACATTAGTAATGTGGAGAACATCAGCATGAAGATTCTGGACACCCAGGGAACAGGTACAGCTGCCAGCAGTAGTGGTAGCTAAGTGACCATAACTGCACATAACTTATCGGCGGGCACATAACTGGCTTTTACCCCGACACGTACTAAATCCCATACTGAGAAGCTTCCAACCTCTGCTTGCTGTGGGGATGGGTGTTTTGTTCTAATTATAGAAGTCCGTGCTCAGAATGATGTGGATACGGTGTGTGTGTGTTCAGGAAAGAATGAAAAGGACGTCGAAATCGCAAGCTTCACACCTGACCTGGGTGGTGGAACTGAGGACTCGGCAGCCGCCATCATGGGCATTATGACACGAAAGGGTGCCTGGTGGAACTTCAAGGCCGTCGGAAAGTCGGGCAGGGGCAGGACCGTGAAGGAGATTGTTTCTTACACACCTCTGGAGACCTTGACTGAAATCAACTCGGTGTCCGCTAAGTCCAGCGGGGTGTACCTCTGGGCATCCGAGGCCAATGACGTTGCTGCCTCCGATTTTCCCATGTTTGGAAAGAAGTCCTCGGATTGCTTCGTGGAGATTTTGTGCAGGTCAGTTTTGAAACAATGATCCGCATTGTGAGATTTAACCTATCATTGGCGCTGTCATTGCTGTTGTCCCGGGATGATCGGAAGTTTTGGAGACTAATCTGGTAGAGATGTCCGATACCTCTGTCGATCTCGTGGCAGGAAAAGAAGGAGGAGCTTGCTTGGTGTGATGGTCTGTCCATGTGCAATGTGTTTCAGCTGATGTGGTGATTTCGCTTCTGCAGGGGATCCCGATCGGTGTCCGAAGTCGTTGAGAAGAGCCTCAATCCCAAATGGAACATGGATAAGGTGTTCCTTGGCGAGGCCACCGACTCCGACTTCACTGCTGTGGAGGTGAACGTCTGGGACCATGATACCCACACAGACGATGACTTCTTGGGTTCTGTTGTCTTGACCCTGGGGGGTCTGGTGCAGAAGGGAGCTGGTGTCCATGAGGTCAGTTTGCCTTTGGGACCATCCCGCGACAATGAGATCGTCGCCAAGCATGGTGTCTCGATCAAGGGTGCCATCACTTTGAAGTGCGAGGTCTTGACACAGTGATTTTGGGGACAGCAAGGCATGGGATAGTTGAGGAAAGTATTGCACAGTGTGTGCTGGTCTGACCTGCATTGCGAAATGCAAGACAGGCAGAGACATGGTTACAGCGTCTAATTCGATGCGATTTCAGAGTTAATGGAACTGTAGAAATGTAGGGGAATGGATGACTGTTTGTTTTTGAGCAAGATCTTAGGTAATTTTGGTTTTTTTTTCTTTTTCAAACTTTGAGCAATACTAACGAAAGAAGGGACAAGTGGATTGATACCCGCCATTGATTTAAGCCGACGGTGGTCGAGCAACGTTTGCTGTTACCTTGGATGTGAAAGATTGTTTCTTGGTGTCGCACCCACCCCTCGTCTGTGTGCATCTCAAAGTTTTGAAATCGTCAAGAATAAGAGGCTTGAATCATGTATCCCTGCCATTTCGGTAAAATTGTCCCCTGGGCGAAATTTCTACTAAACTGAGAAAAGCTCCCCACGGAACGCAACATGTCTCCACTTGCCACAGCTGTCATGAATTCGCCCGACCACAACCACGGTCGAATCTGCTGTGGACAAGTCCCTTTCACATCATTCAATTGTGCATCGCAGTAGACGTCGTAAAGACGTCGTGGAACGGCGGCGGCCCATCGCAAGCCGCATCGGCAGTTACAACCCGGAAAACCGTCGTTTCCGAGGCACTCCCTTGTACGTCAGAAACGAAGCTTTACCGCTGACTGTATCGTCTTCTCCGACCTCAGGAAGCTTTCGGTGCAACCTTGTCTTTCTGCTGTTGTCATAAAGAGGTCGAACCCAGGTGTGTCGTGGCTTGCAGCCGGGGTGTACTTTTGGAGGCGGCGCGAGGCCAAGCGTAGGTATTTTTGGCGTCGAGGAATCATCCTTGAGACAACCAGTCTGAGCACAGCCTTGTGTGGAATTCGTCGACCGCTGGCTCGGCGTCGGATGAGGTGAAGAGGAGGGCGAGCACGTCAAAATGTGTTTTGGATAGCATCGTGAATGACGTCTAATCTTATTGGATGGTGGAAATGATTTAATGTGTGACAAAAAAGAATGTAAAACTCAGGAAATGTGGGGACTGGGAACAGTGGTGGTTGGTTGGTTTGCTCAGCCCACAAAAGCTGATTCCTTTAACGTTTTCCCGTTGTTTCTCCTGCAGGATTCGGGATGGATATTCTCAATTCTGGGACCACTGAAGGACTTCCTCCAGGGTACTGATGCAAAATGAAACTAGATCTTTGCCCTGCTGTCCTTTCTGTTGCAATTTTAGGCTGATTAGTTCTGCTTTTCAGGATGTTGGAGACTCTAAAGAAGAGTGCGCGCGACCAGCAACTGAGGCAGATCAAGAGAATACAGCTGGTACTTCAATTCCGCCCAAGGCCTTTCCGTTGAAAAATAGTTTGTAGACCAGCTCATCTCGAACCATAAAAACATCAACACCCAACTGACAAGCATTTGGCAAGACGAAAGACGTGTAGCTTTGTACTTCTTGAGGTCTGCTGATATATTTTTTCCGGTGAATAGTATGCAAAATTTCATTACAAGTGGGAGCAAGGCCGGTTATTGACGAAGTTTTTGCTTTCCCAATGGATCAGCTGAAAAAACAGGCGAGTCTGGCGCATGAGCAACAATTTCTGTGGGCACAAAAGCAACATGCTGAGGCGAAGAGAATGGAAATGTTGGAGGCCGAAGCTGAGGAGAAGAAGCGAGTACAGACGCTTCGCCGGGAAGAAGCAGATGGGGCTAGGAAGAAAGTTATGAAGGCTGTTCATGACCTTGAAAATACTCGAAGGAGGATGCTCTTGAGGAAATTGCAGGAGGCAGATAGGCGAGCGGTGGGTAAGGGGAAATGGTTCCACCAAAAGCTGCCTATGCACGGATGTAAGAGTCTTTTTACATGTTGGGGTGTGAGGCTAATTTTATACGAAGTTGAAATGTTCTGCAGGATCGACTGGCCATGGAGAAAACTGTGTCACTGCATGGAACCAAGCAGCGTGCTGCCGATGTTGATGCTCGAAGAGAAGAGATCAAAGAAAAATGTCAAGAGGTCGAAGAGCGTCGCCGCCAGGAGTACATTAGAAAGCTGATAAAAATGGAAGCACATGCAAATAGAACAGAGGAGGTAGGGTCGACAGTGGTTGATATACTTCATCCTTTTCTCACTGCATGCATGAAAACCTCAAATGAAAACTCTCAGTCTTGAAACTGGACAAACACTTTTCGAAACATCACACCACGAAGTTGAGCTTACAGTCTATAATTTTCCTGCGATCGCCAGAGTCGAAAAATGGAGCAAGAGATGCAGGTCGAGCGTGAAGAAGTGAGAAAGCAGAAACGCGACGAAGTGTCCTATCGACGTGAACTCGAGCTGCAAGCGAAAACTATGTACTACATGAAAAAACGGCAACAAAAGGAAACAGTTCTGGAGCAACGGAAAGAGGCAAGCACCACACAGCTTTCAAAGATAACACAGTCCTTTTTCAGTTGCCATTCTTGAGGGAAAGCGAATCTATGAAAGCGTAAGTCCGCGCATGAAGTTTTTTTGTGTTTATAAAACTCTTGCAGGAACAAGAAATGATGCGTGAGGAGAAGTTGAGGGAATCCATGCGCCGCCAGAACATGAGTGCGTCCAAAGTCCTGTTCCAGACACAGAGAGATGACGTAGAGCGAAACCGCCGCATGCGAAAGCTGGAGGTGAGGGGGAACACAAAATCTTTGTGCATTTTTATCTTTATGGAAAATTTCCCTATCTTCCAGTTCACAGTTTTGGCACATGAGCATAAGACAAAACCTCATGGACCTTTGGCTGCGAATAATTCAGGAGAAAATGTCGAAGGCCGATCGCTTGCAAGAGCAGAGAGCCCAGGTGTTGAAGGCGCTACAGCAGGTTCGCCAGGAAATGAGCATGCAGGAGCAAGCTTTCAAGGAGAAACTAGAGAAAATCGAGAGAACGGGGGACTTCCAGAAGCTTGACGAACTGGATGTCGATGGAATGGCTACTCAAGGAGTCTCCGCGTTTCTTGTAAGGGCCTCTGGAAGAATTACCTAGATATGAATTGACACGGTGAAGCAATTTGGGGGCTTGATTATCAACGAGCAGTTCTCCTTACAAAAAATGTGTGATCCAGACGGCACTGTCGCCCACGTCTCGCCCAGCAAGTGCTCATTCTCCAGTTGAACGGTCGATTCCACGGAAAAAAACCCTTCCAAGACAGGTAAAACGTCTGAATCGTGGCGTCAGTACTTAAAGCAAGCTATGCACTATCAGTGCACACAGTAATCCTTTCCTGCTCAATTCTTATTCGGTTCAAAGTTCATGAACCGAAGTTAAAGAGGAACAATGCTCTTGGAACAAAAGTTGACAATCGCGTTACGATCCTTTTTCAGCCTGTTTGTTTATTCTCTAACCTGTACATCTTAAGTGTGAACACACACACAGACTGCACCTTTCTATTCCAGGATGGTGGCTCCCCAGGCAGCCTGTACTGTAATGTTTGTTTGCTTGCTTTCTACTCGCTGGAGCGCCGCCCAGACTTGTTTGTGTTTATTGGTTCAGTCGTCATCCTTAGACATCAGTAGATTCTTCAGTGCGTCTACGGATGAAAGGACGACGTTAACAACTGCTTCGGACGACTTTTTGGATCCAGAAGAAAATGACACCAGCTGGAAAGAGCAGCAACTGCGAGAGGCGTTGAACAAAGAAGTCAAAAAGGAAATCGAGAGGCAGCATTTGTTGGCACAGGCACGTGATCGTTTTTGACCTTACCCAGTTGAGACTGTACTTTGACGAACCAAAGACATGGACAAAAAACAATTCAGGCGAAAGGGATGCCAATTAAACAATGCAAGAACACCTTCATCGGAGAAAACTTGTTTTAGTCGATCTCATTCTTTCATTTAGGTGCAGCATTGCTCTGAAACTTTGATCCGTGTTTTTTTTGGGCAGGTGCAAGATCCTGTAGAATTTCAGCGCCTGCAAAAAATATTCACAATGGAGCGCAAAGAATCGATGGAAAGGATTGATTTGTTTCGATCTAAATGATAAAGATCACAAGTGTTTATAGACAGATGAGTGCAGAAACTTTTTCTTGGTCTGGAGGGAACACTCACAAAGGAATCCACCCTTGATGTTCTTGTTGATTTGGGGATTCTGGTCATGATTGGTGGGTCTGACAGGCACGGAGTGCAGTTTTGTGAAGGGGCGACAGTGTGGATTTGTTGACATGCGGACACAGACCATTACTCCATGTTGTAATGTTGGTTTCATGGGTAGAATGCCCGCTGCATCTCGGAAAAAAGCACCCCATATCAACCAAAAATATTACAAGACATTCCAGGCCAGAAAAAAAAAGCGCCTCATACCGTTTGCATTCACGAGTGCACCACCCTGTGGAGTGCAAAACACACAGTTTGTGTTCGTTTGCTTTTTGAGTGGAGCTCGACAGTCTGGCAAAAATAGTGAAAATTCCCGACACGATCGACAAAATTGGGTTGTGGTACAATTCTGTGTGGCATAAAACGAAAGAACCCCAGCTCCATAAATCCGTTTTTTTCGTTTTCCTCTTGACGAGTCTTTAAACCATGTCGTGGAATCTCCCATCGACCAGTTTACCCACGGCAAGCCGAGTTGTTACTCGCAACTGTTCTGGCCTCCAACGAGGCATCGGTGCTCGATGCTTCTCAGACGTCCGGGCGTCCAGTCCAGGGCTTCGTTGCTCTTTCGGAAAACGTCGCGGATATCGACAGGTATTCCTTTCTAGAAGGTTGGGAAAAGGTGTTTTGATCCGCGGATCAAGGTGACGGGACGTTGAAAGAAGAGGATCAAAAGGTCGAGGTTAGGGAAGTGAGTTGCTGTTGTGCGTGACAGGTGACGAGAATGGGTTTGTTCGGGCTTGGACTTCCTGAAGTTGTCGTTATCGCGGGGGTGGCGGCTTTGGTTTTCGGTGAGAGAGAAATACGTTTCGGCTTAGTTTGGATATGTGATGTGGGGTTCTAATTTTCCCCTCAGGACCCCATTAACATTGTTCGAAAGAAAACCATTTCCAGAATCATGCTCTCAAGTTTCTGAATTTCGTCCAAGTTCATTGACTCCCCCTCCCCTAAATTCCTGCTTAGATATTCTGTAGTTGGATACATATGTTATTTTTTATTTTATGTTTCTAAATAGTTGAAGCAAAATGGGTGGCTTGTGGAACACAGTCCAAAGAGAATCAGATCAGATATCCTCATTTTGTTTGATTTTGATTTTCCAGGGCCAAGCAAACTTCCTGAACTGGGGAAAGGCCTCGGAAAAACAATGAAGAGCTTCCAGGTTGCCGCCAAGGTAATCAATTTTTTTTTTCCCTTAATCAACCAGAGAACAACAGCAATTGATTCTGTAGCCATTATTTGTTAATGATATGACTTCTTTTGTCGAAAATCCTCGTAACCCTCCAGTTTGGCTGGAGATGAGGAGGGCCCTGCACGGACTTAAGATCACCTCCTGGCCTTTTCATAGGCTTTTTCCATGGGAGATGTTTGAGTCATTTCCGTGCAAAATGAAAGATTATTGTTTCATTGCTCTTGTGTGTTGACCGCTCCCTCGATGGAATTTTTCAAGGTCATCTCGTCCAAGCATGGAACCACATTCAACCACTGAAAACGTAGTAATGATAAACATTGTCCCTGCATAGCTTTTTTTGCTTGTATTTTCAATACTTTCAAAATAAACGTTACAGAGGCAGCTTGCCATCCAGTCTTTTTCAAAATCTGATGGGATCGGCATTGGGTGGATAGTGAGGTTCAAGGGGGGTTTGCATGCGCCAAGAAACCAAAACATTATGCATGTGCCAGTAGAGTGGTTTTTTTGTTTCATATAAAGGCAATATAGGCAGCAGAGTTTAGATTGAAGGGTTGGCAATCGAGGTGATGGATTGTGGAAATTTGTTTATTCAGGAATTTGAAACAGAATTGAAAACAGAGGTCGAGAATGATGATAGCAAGGCCCCCAAGGCAGAGGGCGATGACAAAAAGACCCCACCAAAGGCGGTGGAGAAAGAAAAAGAGACTGCCGAAAAGAAAGAATGTAAGGAAGGACTCCATGTCTGACAGACAATACATGCATCACATGCATGCTTGTGTTTGAATCAAGATACTTGATTCACCTTCTTTTTCACATATTTCTGGACTGGATCTGGTTCGGTTGGATGCTCAAGTCTACCAATTTTTGATTTTTGATTTTGAATTTCTTTTTTTTTTTTTTTTGGCCCATTGCAGGAATTCTTCACAAAAGTCTACTACGAATGGGTTGGTTTTCAAAGGAAATTGAGAGAGCGTGGTTTTTTCACTTCAGGATGGGGTTTTCTGCAGCTCTTTTTGCATCGGTCACGACATGTGTACAGGAACACGATTTTGAGAATTGAAAGCATGAGGATTCAATATCTGTTGTGCCGTCTGCACATCTCTTGAAATAATCCAGCCTCCGCTGAGAAGACTTTCTGAAATCAGCTGCTTCTGTTTTTTCAGCAACGATTATGTTTGGCCCATTGTGCTTCAGGCCATCATGGTTTTGAATCTAATTTTCTCTGTTGAAGAAAGGATTTTTATCATCAGACACAGATGACACTAGATGACACAGACACAGACACTATTCAGAAAATAAGCAAAATTCGATTTAGTCCCAATTCGCCGCGTACCAAGGAAAACTGCCCTTGCAATTTGACCCACAATGAAGCAATGATTTCCTGCCAATCTCCTGTTTCATACATACATACATCTTGTCCTTTTCTGGTGTTTCCAGAGTGGCTGCTTTTGTTTGCATTTTTCCCAGAGAAACCTGAGACCTCATCATATCCTCTCGACGGTGCCCGTGCTGTTTTCATCAATCAGTCTGCCACAAGTGCAACTGATGCAAGATTCTAAATACAAAGCAGCGATCATTCGCTCAATGGCCAGTGTCACGTCCTCCAATGAGGTTCCTTCACTTGTGCTAACATCAGATTTACAGATCAGATCAGACCATGTCACTACTTTCAACTGATTTCACTGGAACCCAACCATCTTGAGAGCGTCGATGTTTGATCGGAACATATTTAACGGGATGGAATTCACCAAAGGGAGCCAGTTGGTATTCCTTATTGGATAACAAAGCAACCTATTGAAACAAATCCTGCATATCTGCTTTTGTCCCCATGGCACATGCAACAAAACTGAACTACAGTAATCCATCAATTCTTGAAAAACTAGATTCCCCCCATGTCTCCACAAATGTTGATTTGCCTTCCACCAAAAATGGATGATATCCCTTTCTCAACTTCGGCTTTGATCGTTTTCGTTCGCTTGGTCAGAGCCGCCAGTTTCAGGGAATTCGACATCAAGTTCTTTTGCAATTCTTTCCGCCGTCGTTCTAATTGCATGGCTGATTTTCTCCATCTCGCCTCCTGCCCAGCTTTCTTTTCCAAGTCCCCCACCATCCTTTCCAACCATCTCGACGAAGTTTTCAACATCAGGAGCTGCCTGGGCTCCTTCGACGTCAGCCCATCCACAGCAACTTGAACGCTCTCCAGTAAACCCCCGATTTGTCGGGCATCTATTCCCTGTAAATCATGAGGTAGCATGATGAACCCCAGATTTTCCCCTTCCAGCCCAGCCTGCCGCATGGTTAGAAACGACTTCAGCTCCAGCAATTCATCCAGCAACTCGCTTCGAAATACAGCATCCCACACGATTCTCAAAACTGCATTGGATGCGTTCCTTTCCACTTCGCTGATGGCATCTTTCGGAGAGGTACTTTCCACCTCAGGTTTGCTCTGCTCCTCCGAAACATCCCAATCAATTCCAACACCCCCTGCACCCTCCTCCCCACCCCCTTCCGCCTCAATTGCAACATCTATTCCCCAATTGATAGCTTCTTTGCCCACCACCTCTTCAGCACTGGATGCCCCCTCTCCTTCTTCTTCAGGGGCCTCCACCATTTCGAAATCCCAATCGATCCCAGTGCCAGACCGTTCTACAGCACCTGTGGGGTCGACATCGAAGTCCCAGTCGATGCCAGATGCTGCTGCCTCCTCTGATTGATTTCCGTTGTTGTTTTCCTCATTTCCAGAGGAAGTTTTGACCGCTGGCGTTTCGGCGATCGATCTAGTCGGGGCTTCCACTTGGTTCATCCGCACTTTCGTCAAACTAGCCAAGCTGATGGTAGCTTCCTCCCCGTGCACGTGACTGCTGAACCTCGCGTAGTAGCTGATGGCCTCCTCTATTTTGGGAGATTTCGTCGCGTCCACGGCTCTCTGCAACACGGTGAACACAGAGTCCGAGTATTTAACGACTTCGGAACGCACGTCGACTCCCGCCATCCCCAGAGCTTCGCACTCGTGTCTGAACGCGGTCGCGCCGGACGTCGCTGACTTCAAGCAATCCCCATGTTTCCTGTCGCACTCCGAGATCTGCTTGTCCAACGTCTCTGCTTGACGCTTCAGATAGGGGATCTCGAAATCCACATTCTGGGCCAAGCTCTGGCCAGCCTCTCCCAGATAAACCAAAGACTTCTCTGCGGTTCTGACCAGTTTGTCCCACACCCCAGCGGAGCCAGCTAGCCTTCCGAATAGCCCATACTCGCTCGTTTCGGCCAGTCGGTCCCTGATCTGACGGGCGCGAAAATAGTCCATAGGGACGTCATCGCCACCTTCCAGCTGCGAGAGGAAACCAGGCGGGAGCTCCAGTGCGGCCTCGGCAACCTTTCGCTGGAAAGCTTGGAGTTTCTTTAGCCAGTCTGCGGGGAGTTTGTGTCTTTCTTGCAGCCAGGTCCCAACCCGCCCGTAGTTTACGTCCAAAGGAAATAAATCCGACATCCCGAGCTTTTCGCGTTTCTCCAAGGAGCTGGTCGTGGTTTTCGCAATCGAGCGCGCTTGGTCTTCACCTTGGGCGTCGTTCGTCTGCAAGTACAGTTATTGTACTGCACATTCCAGAAATTTTGATAAGATTGTCAGACTTGGCTCCTTGGGGACTGGGGGTAGAAAACAAACAAATCTTGAAGACATACAAAAAATGGTTTGTTTCATGAGAATAAGATGGCAAGATGGGAGTGTGCTTGTTGATTTTCAGGAGCTGCTTTCAAAGGGGGCGGATTTGTCATCCACGCATGGAGACTTAAATTCTTCTCCCCTGCATTTTGCTGCTCAGGAGGGCCGTGCGGAAATTGTTAAAATACTGATTCAAGAAGGTGGGTGGTTGCTCTTTTTGAAAAAGTCCCCCAAGACTAATATTTGCGTCTCAAAAAAATTATCAATTGTCTCTTACCATCCTCTATCACCCTAGATTGTCGGTATACGGACAATTTTATGCCTGGTTTGATCTTTATTATAAATAGGTTTTCTCTTTATTATTCCGGAGCAGTACTGGAGTCCACAACTAGTTGTGGCCTCCAAAATGAAGCACTGCAATTGCACTCTTCAAAAGTTGCAACTTGCAAATATAATATTTTGAGATCCATGTGTGGATCTTTCAATCCTGTTTGAATTTTTGGCCTGGTGTGGTCCAAAAAAAACACACACGCCAACTATTCAACATTTTTGGGAGGATCTTTGGAAACGAGTGATGATTACTGTTCAGTTTTTCCGGGCTATGGTGCGATGGCTTCACTGTCCCTTTCCAAACCCATAAATATTGGCAGAGGTGGTGATGGATTTGTTCTGAATTCAAAAAAACTGTGTATGGGAAATGTTCAAGGACGAAATTATATCATTCAGTAAAACCATTCGTTGGTATTGATATGTAAATATAGCTGCACGCACACACAAACACAAACGAACAAACATGACGACATGCGAAGATGCCGCCCTCCATCTATTCTTCGATCTATTTTTATATGGGAGCCTCCCATATAGATATGCCCTGAGGGCATCTGTTATCGATGTTACAGTTGCTCAGCCTTTGCAACAACACTCCTTGCCCTGGGCGATTTGGGAAGTAGACGCTGGCCATTGCGGTGTTTAGAACAGAAGGCTCAGGTGGCTCAGAATGTAGTCGGCTGGGATTCGAGTTGACATGTCTTGTGTTGGAGTCGTTTGGCGGGTTCTCTTCGGGCAGTGGGCCATTGATTCGTTCTTTATCCCAAGCAGTCGCAACAGTTCAAAATCTTCCAGTTCCAGTAGCGCTACTGTCGAATTCGAAAGAGCATGGGAATAGATTTCTCATTCTTTGCACAGGGCACAGCCTAACGCTTTGTTGAAGCGAACTTTTTTGTCGTTCCACTCCATTTCTTTTGATTGAGGGTAGACATGGGTTGAACATTGGATTAACTGATTGCAGAAATAATGATGAGATTCGTCACCTACTGGGGCTAGACAGTTTAGTTTCGAACGATAAACAAAGGAGGCAAGTGATTACCAGCAGCCAAGTCGACAGACTTGAACAATTTACCTTGAGAAGTGCACCACTCTGAAGTATTATCAGTAGAATTCACTCCAGGTCCATTCGAAATTATTTTTTCGCACTGAAAGAGTGTGTCTGCCTTACACGGACACAGTGAAGAAGTTGTATCTTGCATAGTGTCAGTTTCATTCATGCACTGCCGTTATACTCCCAAGTCTCTGCGACTGCCGATTCATTCGACTGCTCCAAACAGACAATTCCACCTGAAACAAAAGGATCTCATCTACTTTGCCCGTTTATATCATATGATGATGATCATCTTACCCAAACGATGACATGAACCCATGATTCTTACACCACAACTTTTTTTTTGCCAGAATGAAGCTTGCTTGTGAAAAACTGAGCTGGCTTTTTTTTTAAGCCATGAAAATTATTCTTCGAAAAAAAATCCAAAATCAGTGCACAAGAACCCCAGGACCTGAATCAATCAATAATTGAGTTCACTGTTGCCTGAGGAGGAATCTTAGGAATCTGTTTACATTTGAGAAGGCAGCTGGGGCTGTACATATGGGGCCTGAGGAGCTATTCTGGACCCACCCAAGGACCTTTCCAAATAAAGGTTTTCAAAAGCCCATGTTCCCGAAACAGTGGTGATGCAAAAACTGTCCCAAGCCAACAAAACTTCTTTTTTTCCAATCCTTGGTTGATCTGATTGAACCGGAAGAAGATAAACGAGGTTCGTCTCCTTGGACGAGGAGTTTGGCGCCAACAAGAATTCTCCCCAAGGTGCAGGGGACTTGCACGAAGTGCAAGTGAAATCGCATGAAAGGACCAGCTTCCGATGTCCCCGTCCGGATCGTTCTTAGCGAAACGAATTCGAGTTCTGCGCGGTTCAGATCGAAATGAACGCTGTTCTTTTTCATGCGGCGTTTGCCTTGGTGGTCG
Source organism: Bryopsis sp. KO-2023 (assembly GCA_030272585.1). Lineage (NCBI taxonomy): Eukaryota > Viridiplantae > Chlorophyta > Ulvophyceae > Bryopsidales > Bryopsidaceae > Bryopsis > Bryopsis sp. KO-2023. Next base: position 1,516,604 of record BSYQ01000004.1, on the reverse strand, counting down.
CAATAACGCTCGTTTTCTCAGAAGTGTCAGGTAGCATTAGTTTCGTTGTTTTGGCTGGTACTCGTGACTCTTCCGTTTGACTGTGCGCCCCGTCATTTTTACAGTGTGGAGTTTTGCAGCGTCTCCACGAAACGGAGGCTGGAGCCGGCAGGTGGGCCGATCTATTGCGATTGTCAATTCTGGTTTGTTTGGGGAAGGGCTGAGGTCTTGACGACTACTCGCCTCGTTCAGGAGACTAACTTGACGGAATCCGATCCGATCAGCGCCGCCGCCATCGCAAGGAACCTGCTTCAAGACCCAGGCCTATTCGTCACGGTACGCCAGTGTCCATATGTTCGCAATCATTTTGTTTCGATCGCGTGCGTTTTCTGAATGTGAGAATCGGGTTGGAGCAGGGAGGCCACCCTGCACCTGAAGGTAGATTCACGTACGCGTGCTCGCTAAGGGTGACTGGCACTCGGGCGCATGGCTGCGGTGGGGCCTTGGTGGCAAAAAAATGGGTTCTGACCGCGGCACATTGCGTTTCGGGACCAGGCTCTGTTGGTGCTACGCCAATTGTGTATGTGGGGGCGCATGGAATAAACGATGAAGCGGGTGCTGAGGTGATGATCGTTCATCAGGGCGGTACATTATAAGTGCATTTCCAGGCATGGAATGCCAAGCATTGTGAATATCAGTTTTTGCTGATGCCACAACACAGGTCTACCACAAAAATGTTGACACAAGGATTTCCCATATCGGCAATGAATATATTGACAATGTGGACATCAGGTGATACCCTCAGTGAAAGTCTTCGTCCACGAAGGCTGGACAGGAAATGGGGACGATGGCAACGATATTGCGTTACTCCTGCTGGAAAGGGAGTCCACAAAAACACCAGTCAGGCTGCCGGATGCGTCCCAGCAGCTGGGGGCAAGTCAAATTGTGGCGGCTCTGGGATGGGGCAGGATTTCGGACAAGGGACCTCTGCCAAGCACCCTCCAAGTGGCTGATGACCTTGAATACGTCGAAAACATAAACTGCTTGAATGTTTGGAGCCAAATTAAAGACAACATGCTATGTGCCAATGCAACCTCTCAGGGAAGATGCCAAGGCAAGTGTTGATGCGATTGTCAGAGAACAAATTTATTGCTTTCAAATTGAAGATATGCTCATCTACCGTTCACGACGTGTAGCTATACCCATCCTGTAGCTATCACAGTTGAGTTGCAATGGAATGTTTTATGCCAGGTGATTCTGGGGGTCCTCTAGTGATCCCTGATGAAGGTGGAGTTCCAGATTTTGACCTCCTGGTTGGGTTGGTGTCTTTTGGCCCTGATGACTGTGGAGGTTCACAGGAGGGCAAGTTCAAACCAGGGGTGTACACCAGGGTCAGCTCTTTTCGCCAATGGATTCATGAAAAAATGGTAGGTTTCTTTCTTGCATTTGAAAGGTTATTTCTGACACTTTGTGCTTGTGTGCTCTATACAAACCAATCGATCATCATTCATCTGTAGTGCTGAACAACAAAAAAATCATCACTCATCACGATGCTGAAACATGCCAATGTGTGGGGACTCAGATACAGCACTCGAATCAATTTGACGTTTTTGTATGTATGCATTTTTCACAGCTGTTTGTTTTGTTTAAAGGGTTCACAAACTTCTTCCCCTGAGACATCCCCACCCAGTGAGGCTGAGAGTCCATTCAAAAATGTCGAAGATGCTGCCGAGGTAATTCTCGATCGCATGATTTGGATAATCCCAGAATGTTTGTGGAATTCAGCTGTAGTAAATTCCATTTCAGTTGCAGTTTGGTGAAGTACTACAATTGAGTTAATATGAATGCCTCGCCCTAAACCTCGGCCCAGTTGGCACAAGTCCTATCAGTCCTATGACAAACTCTGACATGAAACATCTCTATTTTGAGATGTTTTTGAAACAGGGAGTATGCCGCGAGGATTGCGAGCAACTGAATAGTGATCTCTTCTCCGCTGTCTTGTTTGGGAACCTCGACAAAGTCAAGGTACTTTTTTTTTATGGTTGATTTTGTATTTTGCATTTTTTTACGAGTACACCACTTTTTTTTTATGGTTGATTTTGTATTTTGCATTTTTTTACGAGTACACCACGACAAGCCAAAGTGGAGGTGTGCTTGTTGATTTTCAGGAGCTGCTTTCAAAAGGGGCGGATCCTTCATCCACGCATGAAGAATTGAAGTTTACTGCATTGCATGTTGCTGCTCAGGAGGGTCATGTGGAAATTGTTAAAATACTGATTGAAAAAGGTGATTGGCTTCTTTCTTTTGCATGCAGATTGATTCCACATGATAAACGGATAAATTCTCCCTGCATTTCCATAAGGGCACCTGATTCAGATAAGGACCATTGAAGAAAAAAGAAATAAGGAATGCGACAAACTATTGGGTGGCAGATCTCAATATGAGAAACACGTGGAGTGCATTGGGATGGACTGAAATTCCTTCCACCTGCTACTTTTTGAACAATATGGGGTAGAAAGGATCTTATTGCAAAACAAAGCAGTCCCATGTGACATGCAATAATACTAGTGCATAATATATTTTTCGCGACTAGTACAGTTATGCGTAGAAAAGAGCCCCTCACAGCAGGTGGTGGTTCCGAGTATTTTTTTGCTTAGACAAAAGCATGGCGACAAGGCCTCTATTCTGTGTTATGTCACTTTGTAAGTTTATTCAATCTTAAGGGCAAATTTTAATGCTATCTTCAACGAATGTTGTTGCAGGGGCCAATGTTGATGCACAAAATAATAGAGGCGTAACTGCATTGTATTTTGCTGCACAAAACGGTCACTTGGAAATTGCCAGGGTCTTGGTCCAAGAAGGTGAAATTCAATACGAAGGTCCATCTTATGTGTGGGGGGGGGCGGGGGAAATTAAGGAAATTTAAGGAAATTTTCAATTTACCCCCACCCCCCTTTTGTAGCTTTGTTTGCAAAAAGAAAAGAAAATATGGATTGAACAGCGTCATCGCTTTTGAAATCAAGCTCCCACTGTTTTCTCTTGGAGAGTGAAAGTCAGTATTTTCTCGGTACATAACTGTGAATTGACGGTCATTGTTTATTTTTTGATGAACTCTTGGCTGTCTTTAATTCTCTTTCTTTCAATCTTTTCCTCTTTCAATCCTTTCCTCTTTTTTCTAAGTGAAAGCAGCGATGTTTTCAAGTGTTGAATTCAGTTCTTTTCCCGAAGTATTTCAACAGCGTTTTCTCTTGTTACTGTATTGATTTTCTGAAAACCACCACCAGATTCTTGAGCTCCAAAAAACAGGTTTTCTTGTCTTCTTGCCTTTGTTGTTGCCAAATTATACGATCCAAATGCAAAATATAGTGCAAACCAGATTTAAATTTTTCAGCTCCATTGTTTGTTGCTGCACTTGGAAAGTTCTTGCCAACAAGCTTTCATTCAGAGCTGGTGACAATCAACAGATACTCTATCTTTCCACAATGAATATCTGCAGCTGTAATCCTGATTTTGGGGGTTTGGCGTTTTGTATTTCAGGGGCAACTGTGGATTTGAAAACAGATTCCGGGTTCACCCCTTTGAGCGTTGCAGCACAAAAGGGGGAATTTGAGGTGGCAGGGTTTCTCCTTGAATCAGGTGCCCCCCTTTGGAAAATTTTCTTCTACTTTCAATGCCACTTTTTGCATCAGTCTTGTGAAATGTTTTGAGTAGAGGCTTTGTGATTTGGTCCGCAGGTGCCAATGTGAATGCTCGTGATGATTTTGGTGTAACACCCTTGCACAATGTTGCCTATGCTGGAAACCCAGAGTTGGTTCAATTGCTGTTGGACAATGGAGCTGAAATAGATGCTCAGGCTGAGGATGGGGGCACCCCAGTGTCTGCGGCAGCCAGTTATGGGAGTGGTGAAGCCATTGAAGTTTTGAAAAATGCTGGTGCTGATATGAGTATCAGAGACCAAGATGGGGATACGATCGAAGAAGAAATCTGTGGGTGTCTGGAGGAAACTAATACTGAGAAATTGGGTTGCAGGGAAGGAACATGCGGTGAAGGAGAGATAGAACGCCTCAAACAAATTCTGAAAGGTTGATGTCACAATCGTGTGTGTTGGATTTCCTTCAATCGTTTTGGTCGTTCAAGGGAATGGGGATGTTGTTGCTGTTGTGTAACCGATATTGGATATTGACTGAGATGGATGCGATGGGGACGGTGAAGCTATGCTTCAAGTTTGAAATAAATTTTTTGGTATGAATTTTGGGAAGAAATCTGCATGTTCAAACAAAAAGTGTGGTCTGTGTTGAGCACTACCAACAGCCACTTTTTGCCGAAATGAGCACAGTTCTTGAATGATTGATGAAGTGCCCTCCCTCCCCCCCCCCCTTTTTTCGATAAGAAAACAGGCGCTGCAAAACAGGCACCTCTTGTTTTTAGCTTTCCAGCAAGGTGAATTCGGATGGCACTCTGAATTTTTTCGTTACCACAAAAAATGGTGAATTTAACAGCGGCACCGCTTTGGAAACAAGACACCAACGTTTCTCCAGTGTTTTCCTTCCCGTTCGTTTCCTGAACAGCTTCAGCGTTGGATTGCCAAAGCGGTTTCTGCCCACTTCGAAGTCACAGATAAATTTTTATCTTTTCTTGAGTCCAAACCCATGAACAAAAAGTTATTTTTCACCTTTCCAGTAACTCCTGGCTGGCTTTCAGTTATAACTGAAAGTTTCGGGGACTGTTTCGGGGACGTCCCCGAAACAGTGGTAATGCAAAAAACTGTCCCAAGCCAGCAAAACTTATTTTTTCCGAATCCTTGATTGATCTGATTGAATCACAAGAAGAAAAACGAGGTTCGTCTTCTTGGACGAGTATTTTGGCGCCAACAAGAATTCTCCCCAAGGAGGGTGTTGTGTCGAGGTCGACGGGCAGTCTATCCCGACACAACAGGTGTGACTTGCACGAAGTGCAAGTGAAATCATATGAAAGGACCAGCTTCCGATGTCCTCGTCCGGATCGTTCTTGGCAGCACGAATTCGAAGTTTGCTAGGTTCAGATGAAAATGAACTCTCTTCTTTTTCATGCGGCGTTTGCCTTGCTGGTCGCAACAACGCTCGTTTTCTCAGAAGTGTCAGGTAGCATTAGTTTCGTTGGGTTTTTTTTCTGGTACTCGCGACTTTTCCGTTCGACTGTGCGCCCTGTCATTTTGGTAGTGTGGAGTTTTGCAGCGTCTCCACGAAACCTAGGCTGGAGCCGACAGGTAAGCCAATCTTCTGCGATTGTCAATTCTGGTTTTTTTGGGGAAGGGCTGAGGTCTTGACGACTACTCGCCTCGTTCAGGAGACTAACTTGACGGAATCCGATCCGATCAGCGCCGCCGCCATCGCAAGGAACCTGCTTCAAGAAGGGGCTCTGCTCGTCAGGGTACGCCAGGTCCATATGTTCTCATTACCGTGCCGATCAAGTGCGTTTAATGATTCTGAAAATTGGCTTGGGGCAGGGAGGCCACCCTGCACCTGAAGGTAGATTCACGTACGCGTGCTCGTTGAGGGAGACTGGCACTCGAGCGCATGGCTGCGGTGGGGCCTTGGTCGGAAAAAAGTGGGTTTTGACGGCGGCACATTGCGTTTCTGGACCAGAATCCCTTGGTGCTACACCAATTGTGTATGTGGGGGCGCATGGAATAGATGATGAAACCGCTGCTGAGGTATTCGTTCATCAAGGCGGCACATTATGGAAGAATGTATGGTCTGGCAGATGAAATACCACGCCAGCGTGATTATCAGTTTTGACCAGTGACTGGGTACCAACGGAAGAATGTCCAATCATGGAAAGTGACATTGAATATCTGGTCGGCATTATCAATTGGTAGCGCCAATTTGTGATGAAAAAGGACTGATGCGAACAGGTGATCCCCTCAGAGAAAGTCTTCGTCCATGAGGGCTGGACAGGAAATGGCGATGATGGCAACGACATTGCCTTGCTCTTGCTGGAAAGGGAGTCCACAAAAACGCCAGTCAGGCTGCCGGATGCATCCCAGCAGCTTGGAGGAGGTCAAATAGTGGCGGCTCTGGGTTGGGGCAGGATCTCGGACAAGGGGCCTCTGCCGAGCACCCTCCAAGTGGCTGATGACCTTGAATTTGTCAAGAATTCAAACTGCTTGAACGTCTGGAGCCAAATTAAAGACAACATGCTGTGTGCCCATGCAACATCTCAGGGAACATGCCAAGGCAAGTGTCGATGTGGGTTGTTAAAGGCCAAACTTAAGAGCAACAAGATGTTTCCACCATTCGTCTCGCAACCAACACCTATGTCCTAATCCTGTACTTCTAACAGCTGAATGTGCAGAGTTTCAGCACTTAGGTAGGGGTTAACATACCCTGACCCATATATTGCAATTAAATGGACTTATTTTGTGGCAGGTGACTCTGGGGGTCCCCTGGTGATCCCTGATGAACGCGGAACTCCAGATTTCGACCTTCTGGTTGGCTTGGTTTCTTTTGGACCTGATGATTGTGGAAGTTCACAGGAGGGCAAGTTCAAACCAGGGGTGTACACCAGGGTCAGCTCTTTTCGCCAATGGATTGATGAGAAAATGGTAGGATTCTTTGTTGGATTTGATTAGTGGTTCCTGACACTTCGTGCTTGTGTGCTCTAAACAAACGAATCAATCATTTATCTGTAGTCCTGAACAACAAAAAAATCATCACTCATCACGATGCTGAAACATGCAAATGTGTGTGTGTGTTACCAGCACTCGAATCAATTTGACGTTTTTATATGTATGCATTTTTCACAGCTGTTTATTTTTGTTTAAAGGGCTTTCAAACCTCTGCCCCTGGGACGTCCCCACCCAGTGAGACTGAGAGTCCATCCGAAAATGTTGATGATGCCACCGAGGTAATTCTCGATTGCATGCTTTGGATAAGCCAACACTTTTGGTTTGGATTGTTTGTGGAATTTGGATGTAAACTGCATTTGAGTTGCAGTTTAGTGAAACCATTAAATTTAAATTAATATGAATGGCCCGCCTCAAACCTCGGCCCAGCTGGCATAAGTCCTATCGGCTGTGACAAAGCCTGGTGTGACTTTTTCGTGTAATGTGATCTTTCTGTCCAAACAGGGAATATGCCGCGAGGATTGTGACCAACTGAATAGTGATCTTTACAATGCCGCCGGTTCTGGGGACTCCGAAAAAGTGAAGGTACTTTTTTTAATGCTTGCTTTTGTAGTGCAGCCAAACAAGAAGCTGCATTGTTTGATGCGAAGAAAATGGTAAGCCAAAGTGGAGGTGTGCTTGTTGATTTTCAGGAGCTGCTTTCAAAGGGTGCGGATCCGTCATCCACGCATGGAGGCTTCAATTCTACTCCATTGCATGTTGCTGCTGAGCAGGGTCATGTGGAAATTGTTGAAATGCTGATTGAAAAAGGTGATTGGCTTCTTTCTTTTGCATGCAGATTGATTCCACATGAGAAACAGATAAATTCTCCCTGCACTTCCCTAGGGGCACCTGATTCAAATAAGAATCATTGAAGAAAGAAGAAATAAGGAATGCGAAAAACTGTTGGATGGCAGATCTCAATATGAGAAACACGTGGAGTGCATTGGGATGGACTGAAATTCCTTCCACCTGCTACTTTTTGAATAATATGGGGTAGAAAGGATCTTTCTGCAAAACAAAGCAGTCCCATGTGCCATGCAATATTACTATTGCATAATATATTTTTCGCAACCAGTCCAGTTATGCTTGGAAAAGAGTCTCTAACAGCAGGTGGTGTTTCGAGTATTTTTTTGCTTAGACAAAAGCATGGCGACAAGGCCTCTATTCTGTGTTATGTCACTTTGTAAGTTTATTCAATCTTAAGGGCAAATTTTAATGCTATCTTCAACGAATGTTGTTGCAGGGGCCAATGTTGATGCACAAAATAATAGAGGCGTAACTGCATTGTATTTTGCTGCACAAAACGGTCACTTGGAAATTGCCAGGGTCTTGGTCCAAGCTGGTGAAATTCAATACGAAGGTCCATCTGGTGGGGTGTGTCTTTTTTAGGGAGTTTTCAATCTACCCCCACACCCTTTTTGTAGCTTTGTTTGCAAAAAGAAAAGAAAATACGGATGGAACAACGTCATCGCTTTTGTAACCAAGGTCCCAGTGTTTTCTCTTGCAGAGTGAAATTTCACTTTAAAGTCAGTATTTTTACATTTTTTTTTTGGCTCAGTACATACCTGTGAATAGACGGTCATTGTTTATTTCTTTGAGGAACTCTTGGCTGCCTTTAATTCTCTCTCTTTCAATCCTTTCCTCTTTTTGCTAAATGAAAGCAACTATCTTTTGTTGTGTTGAATTCAGTTCTTTTCCCGAAGTAATTCAACAGCGTTTTCTCTTGTTACTGTACTGATTTTCTCAAAACCACCAACAGATTCTTGAGCTCCAAAAAACAGGTTTTCTTTTCTTCTTGCCTTTGTTGTTGCCAAATTACATAATCCAAATGCAAAATATTCTGCAAACCAGATTTAAATTGTATGCTTACGTATCGGCCCCATTGTTTGTTGCTGTACTTGCAAAGTTCTTGCCAACAAGCTTTCATTCAGAGCTGGTGACATTCAACAGATACTCTATCTTTCCACGATGAATATCTGCAGCTGTGATCCTGATTTTTTGGGGGTTGGCGTTTTATATTTCAGGGGCAACTGTGGATTTGGAAACAGAAAGAGGGGCCACCCCGTTGATCATTGCAGCAGAAAATGGGGAACTTGAGGTGGCCGGGTTTCTCCTGGAATCAGGTGCACCCTTGTGAACCTATCTCCTATTATCAATGCCACTTTTTTGCAGCAGTCTTCTGGAATGTTTTGAGTAGAGGCTTTGTGATTTGGTCCACAGGTGCCAATGTGAATGCTCGTAACGATACTGGCGATACACCGTTGCACAAAGCTGGCTATTATGGAAATCCAGAGCTGGTCCGATTGCTTTTGGACAATGGAGCTGAAAAAGATTCCCAGGCTCAGGATGGGGAGACCCCATTGGTTTGGGCAGCAAAGTACGGGAGTGCCGAAGCCATTGAAGTTTTGAAAAACTCGGGTGCAGATCTGAGTATCATAGACCAAGCTGGGGGTACGATCGAAGATGAAATCTGTCGGTGTTTGGAGGAAACTGATCCTGAGAACTTGGGTTGCAGGGAAGGAACATGCGGTGAAGGAGAGATAGAACGCCTCAAAAAAATTCTGAAAGGTTGATGTCACAATCGTGTGTGTTGGATTTCTTTTCATTTTGTGTGCCTTACCCTTAATCGAATGAGTTTCCAGGGATTTCTTTTAGGGATGGTTTCTGAACATTCCGCATATCTCGTACAGAAATGCATTTGCCATTAGGATAGATAACCAGTTTTTACATGCGGAGGTGTGAAATATACGACTTTTTAAGATCACCAGAGCCAGGTGGTCATGTGGATGTTTTGTGCAACTGAGCGTTGGGTGCAGGCAAAGGAAGCCCTGGCCAGCTGAGGTTTCGTGAAAGAAAACAATTTCCGAGATAGCCACCGACAGACAGCCGAACATGTGTGAGGTGCCACCTCCAATAAGAGGGAACATCTGCAAGAAAGCAAAGTCAAGAGGTAGCCGTGGCTCCATGGCTACAAGGGCAATCCAACTCCCCCCCCCCCCTGCATCGTTTCTGATGTCAATATCAGAACAAGTGTGTGCTCTGGGAGGAAGGAAGAAAACAATTGTTTCAAGTTTAAAGGGCCACCACCCAATTCCCAACTCAACAATCCTTATGCAGTTTGTTGACCTGATTTTGCCGAGAATCATTTCCAGGTTTTCATTGATCCGACCAACACAGCGACTTCCAAGAACACACAGGCCAACAAAGTCTTTTTTAAAAAGCGCTTCATATTTCCACATTTTCCTCCCTCCCTCCTCTCTGGTCTATATCGACGTGCATTCGTATTTTACAAAACAAAACTGAAACGAATTAGCCCTATATCCCCTTTCTTCTTTAAAAACAAGTCCCTCTCCTAACTTTCATATCATAATAGAAGGTAAAAAAAGCAACTTGGGACCTCAAACAATTGTCGGTTGGCAATTCCATGCATTGTTTCTTTAGACTGCCTGCTCTTTTTCATTTCGTTCTGGCCATACTCACCTTCAATGACTGGCATTACAGAATTCGAAAAAAAAGAAGAAAAAAAATTAAAGTTAGCGACAAGGAGAAAGAAATCAAATGAAAAATATGGAGGAAAATATGGAAGATCTATTAACTGTCCACCCGGTTCAGGTTTTTCACCCTTCGGAAATTTTCTTCTCTGTGTTTTTGTCGGCTCAACGTTTTTGACTTTCAAAGTAACTGGCAGAGGGGGAAGGGAACTGTCTTTTTGAGAAAAGCTCTGAAACCCAGGACAGGAATGACACCACAGTAGAAAAAAAAAGTAGAATCAAACGAAGAGCCACTGAAGCCTTTATCTTTTCTTTTTCTATTCTGCAGTTTATAAAGGGACCTTTTCTCTCCTGTTTCCTATTCTGCAGTTTATAAAGGGATTGCTTCAGATTTCAATAGTCAATTTTTTTTTTTCCCTGATTTGAATTGGCCAAAGACCTCCCCAAATGCAAAAAGGGGAGGGGGAGGGGGAGGGGGAGGGGCCCGTTGATTTGGAAACAATGTTGTAAGACAGAAGGAGGCTTACTTTTCTTTGAAAGACTCCGTCGATACGCGCACCGCCAAGTGTTTCAATGGCAATTTGAGCATGTGCAGAGTTGTTGTAGGTAACGAAGCCAAATCCTTTTGATGCCATGGTACCTTTTTCTCGAATCACCTTTCACATTAAAAAAAAACAAACAGGAAGCCAATCATGCACTGCATCGAAGGTAAAGAAAAAATTAGACAAAAAGTATGGTGGTAAAAAAAATACATTTTCATATTCCGCCAAAGAAAAAGAAAAGGTGTAATTGTGCGTTTTATTTCTCACAGTTGCATCTTTGATTGGGCCGACTTGCAAAAACAAAGTTGACAGATTGACTTCGTCGACATCCGGCCCAAGGTTTCCAACGAAAATGGGAGCTGGAATTTCTTTGCGACGATGGCTTTCTTTTTCCAGAGCCCCATTGAAAGGGGCCGATGCAGGCTGCAGGGAAAAGAAAAAAGAACATTCACCAAATAAGCGGTAGATGTACTTTTGGATTACAAGAAAAAAATATTCGATTTTTTTGACCCCTTCCCGTTTAGAAAAACATAAAAAAATAGTTTTCCAGCACCCAATTCTCAAATAAAATTAAATAATTGAGTTGACCTTAAGTTCCAAGCTTTGACACACACCAAAAAAAGTTAAAAAAAATTATAGATGTTTCAAGTTTGCTCCCCCCCCCCCCAAAAAAAAAAAAAAAAAAAGATCACCTGGTTGACTGTGACTAAAGTCTGCTTTTTCTGCCGGCTGAAATAGCTTCTTGAAGGTGGTGGCATGGGGTCCCTCCCAGACTTAGCATGAGGAAAATTTTGAGTGGAAGCAAAATGTCTAGCCGGAAAATCCACAAAAGAGAGTGGAGCGCAAGGCCTCATTGGTGGAGGAGGAGGTCTCTGCATGAACATTTCATTTCCCTGAATTTTAGAGCAGTCAACGCTTCAGAAATTGAAGGGGGGAGAAAAAGTTTGCAGCTTCTGTTGTACATAGAGAGAGACAGAGGAGGCATTCATTGAAAAGTTGATTTTTTTTTTTTTGAAAAAATATATAAATTCTATTACAGGAAGAATCTTTTGAATCCGGAGCTGCGTTTCCTTTATCGATTTTCTTCCCGATCTTGGAAAAAATTAAATATATATTCAGGCAATGCTCGCTTCATTTTTTTTATTCTTGTTTTCCCACAAGAGGGCTATTCTGCACAGCTTTGTAATCACTTCAAAACTCCTTAAACTAACATTCATGTTTTCTTCTATGATTTTGTGTGCATACCGGAAGCATCGATTGCACAGGAACAAATTGCTGAAAATTTTTATTCCAAGGACCTGTGCCCAATCCACAAGAGACCTCTTTCAGAAACAAACAAAACATGCACAAACCAAAAAAAACATCGCAAGAAATCCTTGGACAAACATTTTCGAGCGTTCTGGTTTCAATAATAAAAAACTGATAAGAAAATCAACTGGGACCATTCCATTATTTTTCGATTAAATCAGTGAAGGGAAAATCCTGGTCTCATGAAGTGTATTGTATTTAAACTGACGTCTGAAACTGTTTAATTATGTACATGCTGTCAACTGAGCACCTCTCTAAACATATATATTTTTATCTATTTTGACAATTTCATTTCGTTTTACAGTGCACAATTTCGAGGAGTAGGGTTGCAACTAATATTCGTATTTCGTTTTTGTTGCGATTCTTGGTGGGGGTTGTTTCCGGCATTGTTGTAATGTGGCCATCAAAAAAATTCCAAGCTGTGTTCTGTTTTAAAAATTAATTTACCCCCTCACTTTATTTCCAAGAAAATAGGCACTTTTTAATTCTTCAATACAGGATTTTTCATCCCAAAAATAACCAACCTTTCCCTGGTGGTGCAGGGCCTCTTGGTAGAACTGTGAACATCGGGTTCATGGGCTCTTGACTGATTTTTTTCATTGGCTGGTCGGTGAAATTAGGAATCAAATTGTCTTGGACAGGTGCTGGGTTGTTCAGATGATTGATGGTTTCCACTGATGGGGGGAAGGGGGGATTGGCTTCCTGTTGCGAAACTGATTTCCTTTCCTTGACCTGTGGGGTTAGACCTTTAAGATCGGGATGCACTGCAAGCCACTCCTCCTTGAAAAAAAAAATCAAACAAGCAAGTAAGCATATTCTCTTTAAAGATTCAAGGAAAGATAACTTCTATTTCTTCCCCCCCCCCCCCCGCCCCCCAAAAAAAAGAAGAAAAGAAAAACCCAATCAACAAAAGTGAGAAAAGAGAAAGGGACATTTGGTTGCTTCATTAGTAATACTACATTTATTTTTTTCCCTGAAATGTGTAACAAGCAAAACAAGACATTTTTCTCAATCGAGAAGGACATCATCTGCCACATCAAAATAAATGCCACAACATTTCCTTTCTCAGTTTTTTTCTTGTATTAGTCACATTCTCAATATCCTTGCCCCTTACAACATTGCACAGCGAATTCTCGGTTCCTTCAATGCTGCTGCAAGTGGAGCCGGTGGCCTTGGAATCTGAGGAAGCTTTTCCACTCGAAAACTGTGGTGGGACTTTCTGTGTCTGAATTGTTGCAGGGGTACCAGCAGCATTTTCCACCACAATGCAAACTAATGGGATCTTGGTGTGAATGGAGGCCCTCAGTTTTCCACTCGTGTTTTCAGAGTGGATTCCAGAGCTTCCGTCCCATCCCACCTTTCGTCGACCATACACTTCCTAAAAGCCAAATTTGCATAAAATTTAAACAAAAAAGGCTGAAAAATTGAGGAGGAAGCGTCTGATATATCAATTTCGTGAGAACTGGGATTGAAATATGGTGAGGAAGTGTCTAAGAAAAAGTAAAAAAAACAGCTTGCAGCTCCAATATAATATTATATTCGACAATATTTGCATCAGGCTTAAATTTGAAGGAACCTTTCTCCAGAAGTGATTATTTTCAAAATTGTAATGGCTCAAAGTGCCATTGATTGCTATATCCTCATGGAGGTATTGCTCACTCTTTTCTGTCTGTCATAGGAAGCAGAGCTTGTCAGGAGGGGCTCGCCTCTCCCATCACTTCTCGGCATCAAATGGTGATTCCTTCGAAGCCTGATTGGGGTGGGGGGCCCTAGCAGCTGCTTGCGAACCACAGCAAACAATAACCAAACTTGATCAAGAATAAGGTTCAGGAGTGGTGTGGTGAAGCACCCTAGTCGCCGTTGGTTTTCACCCACACGAGTGCATTATGCAACCTCAAAAATCCTGATTTCTAGTGATTTTGGCGGTCCAGCCGATTGCAACCAAAACAAACGTGAAATCTCGTTGGTTCGAAGCAGAGGTGCCCCCCCTTCTCATTACAAGGTAACTGACGCCCAATGGCGCCTCCAGAAAAGCGCGCGCCCGATTCCTCTTCGATAAAGATCGACTCGCGTCGATCTGCCATGAGGATCGCTCAGTGCAGCGTTTTTTCTTTTTTCTTCCCCCTCTCGCCAGAATCCAACCACAAACAGCGAGTAGGAGCGCAATGAAAGGACGCCATACCACTTTCACTCTCGGGGGTGGTTTGTATCTCGATTTCTGCTTCGGGCGCATGAGCACCCTGGTTCTTGCGCAAGCGCTGCGACTCGGGCTTTGCATTGCCACGACTTTCACGGTCTGTGTGGATTCCCACTAGAAACAAAGCAAGCGAAAAAAAAACAATTCCCCACTGCCCCAACAGCACTTCCCACGGCGAACAAGGACACCCAATCCACGAGCTTCCCAGAAATTTGGAGATTTTCTGGGGCCAATTCTGAAAAGAGATGGGTCTGGATTGGTCCAGTCAACCCGAAATAAACCACGTTGCAGAAAAAATCGCCCACGAAAATCATACAGACATCTGTATTTTCGTCATATCGATATGACTCTCTTCTGCTGTGGGTTATATTTATTTATTTTTTTGGCGGCATCTTCACATGTAACTATGTTTGTTTGTATAATTATTGATTGAAAACTATTTGCCACAGTGTTGGAGGAATAGGGATCGATGGGAAATACTCCAAAAGAACTTTTTTTAGCCAGATTTTCTTGAGGCGGAATTTTTTTAAGGCTGTTGAACACGAGAAACCCCGCAAAAAAAACATTGAATTTAAAAAGAAAATAATTAATTAATTCCTGGCAAATTATTCACAGAACAGCCACAAAATAGGTCAAGGTCTTGCTTTAATTCTGGCTCCTTCTTGGAAGATGATGGGATGGTTAAGAAACCCGATCGAATCCAAACAAGGGAAGACCCCTCAAAAGGAAAAGAGGACTTCCTGAAACAGCGGGTATATATACCCAAAAGAAGCTTGTGCTTTGATCTAAAAAAGACAAGCATTTGATTCCACGTTGGGAGAAGGCCTTAAGGTTGAAGCTTCAGCCAAAAAAAAGAACAGGAGTGACATAGTATTCGACAGTTTGCCCTATGTGTATTGCTCAACAGTTCTGATTTTCTTGATTTTCCTGTTGTTTTTTTGTTTTTTGGGGGAGGAAAGGGGGATCATTATAATTGTCTCCGGCTTCACTGCTCCCATTCTTATTTGTTACCGAAAATCTACATTGTAAGAGTGCCACTTCACTGATACTGATGTTCTGTTTCATTCAATTGTCCTCAATTTTCACATTTTTCTGACACGGTTTTTTAGAGCTGAAAAGAATCCTTTTTGGCATTCAACCACATGGCTTCCGTCACGGATATTTATGGTTGTATTCATGCGATGGATCTGGTCTTTAAATGATACACCACCATTGTACAGTATTATAGATCCAGTCATATCCATTCAACAAAAAGATAAATGTACACTCATAGGTTGGCCAATATGGCATCGTGTTTTTTGCCTGACTGCACCACCTCAAGGCTTTTCCTCAGTTCCAAATGCAAACTCAGAACAGGTTCACTCCATGCCCGACCATGAGCCATCGCCAGGGCTTCACTGCTTTCAGGGCAGCTGCTTTTTTTGGGCAAGAAGGGGCACCCTCCAGGGAACAGTGAATGTGCTGGATAAGCTAATAATAGGCACAGCGTGGTGTTGGATTACTCATTTGATTTGACGCCCACTGCAGCGGGGCAGCTGCGATAACTTCTTGGCGGACCTACGCACGTGCCCACGCCACATGTGCTTCCGTTGGCGCAGCCTGGACAGATAAGAGTCGGCGGCTAGGACTTGGAAACCACCTGCGACTTGTGAGTTTATCTGAGTGGAAAATCTCGAGCAGATTGTGAAGACTTTTGGATACTGGCGTTTTAGCTTGTTGAGGATCGTAGCAAGGATGGAGTCGGAGGTAAAGTAGTTGGGCGCGAAGCGTGTGAAGCTCAGATCAAGTGTCCGGCGTCAATGCCACTTGGTGTTTCTGGTTTTTCCTGGCTTTTTCTATGTTTGTTGCTGTTGTTGAAAGCCGATCTGTTTCGTGTCGTGTTGTCACGTGCGTTCCTGTGCGTCGAGGGGCGCCAAAAGATGTTCACAATCATCTTGGTTGGTTATTGGTGTAAACCATCTGTTCACGTGCGTGTTGGTTTTATACAGAGACCCTCTTTTCTTCCGAAAAGAGTGGAGGAATACGACGAGGAGAGAGCCCGCAGGGCGAAGGAAAAAATTCGAGCGTTGTTCGATTTTTCTGGAGTTAATGACGGAGTCCTCGCGGCGACGAGGCGGAGGGTCGAAAGGTTGTCTCTGGTTGAGGAGCAACCCACTGTGCAAGTTTTCGACGAGGGGAGAGCCCGCAGGGCGAAAGAGAAAATTGGAGCGATGTTTGATTTTTCTGGAGTCGATGATGGAGTCCTCGCGGCGACGAGACGGAGGGTCGAAAGGTTGTCTCTGGTCGAAGAGCAACCCACTGTGAAGAGTCAAGGGGCTGATGAAAGTGAAAAAGAGGCGACAACTTTCCTCACGGCGGCGAAGCTGACAAACGTTTCGTTGGGATTGGCTGGGTCGAATAGCAATGGGAAAGGAAAGAAACGCAACGGCGCTAAAAAGCCTGCGTTATTGAAACTTTACAAAGAACCTTGTTCGGAAGGAGCGCTGTGCGAGTGCGGGTGCAGCCGGAATCGAGTAGAGAAGGAGGTTCTTTATCCAATAGACAAAAATGATAGGAAGACGAAAAGAAATAGGAACAGTTCCGGGGGGGACCAGAAACGATCGAAGACCTCTTATTTTCCAAACCTTCCACAGCCTAGGAGAAGGAGGAGTCTTAGATAGGGATAGTGGGGAATTCATTCCTTTAGACTATTTCATCTTGTCCATTTGTGTTCCATCAAGAGCTTCCTTCATTGAAAAGCCAATGTTTTTCTCTGCAATATTATTGTTATCAATCTTCAAAAATCTGGGTGGTGGCAATAAGTCACAATCCACATCCCATGTTTAAACATTTCAACACCAACAGATGAAACCAGATTGCTTCCGGAATTTCCAGTTTCTTAAAAATGGAAAGGTTACGAAAAATAATTGAATGTCATGGTTTTCTGAATTCAGATTTAGCCTTGAGAATGAAAAAAAGAGTTGCAGATGGAAACAATACAGATTGTGGATCACAGACCAACCTATATTATCGAATTACAGTGAATTCACGTGGCTGGTGCAAGTCTGGAGGGGTTTTTTTTTTCCTACCGATATTCCACTACAGAGTTGTCACAGCAACAGATGCTTTGAGAACTTGAAGCACCGGTCCCACTAAAAGGGTTTCCTTCCATTTTCACATTCATTATCGATCAAACATATTAGACCATATGTCAGCCACCGGTGCTCCCCCTCAGTTGCACCAAACATCTACATGACCACCTGCTGCTGCTGACCTTAAAAAGTTGTATATTTCACGCGTTTGCATGTAAAACTGATTGATCCATTCTCCACATGGAAAAGGCGTTCTATCTCTCCTTCCCCGCATGTTCCTTCCCCACAACCCAGTTTTCTTAGATCAGTGACCTTCAAGCACTGGCAGATTGCATCTTCTTCGGTCGTATTCCCAGCATCAGCACCAGCCTTTTTCAAAACTTCAATGACTTTGCCACTCCCAAAATAGGCTGCCCAGAGCCCAGGGGTATGCCCAGTCTTGGTTCGGGCATCTACTTCAGCTCCATTGTCCAAAAGCGATTGGACCAAGTCTGGGTTTCCAGCAAAAGGCAGCCCAATGCAACGCTGTATCCTCTGACCAATAACTGCGAGCATCCACATCGGCACCTGTGCACAAAGCCTCTATTGCAATTCCATCAAAGCATCCTTGAGCAAAACATTCCAGAAGACTTCTGCCGACTGCTGTAAAATTGGTATAAAATTTCAACAGGTGGGACGAATCTTCCCCAAAGAGGCACCTGATTCCAGGAGAAACTCAGCCACCTTCATTTTTTTGTTTTGCGCTGCAACCATCAAAGCGGTCTCTCCGGTGCCTCTTTCCAAATCCATAGTTGCCCCTGAAACATCAAACAGCAACCCTGAAGTTCATCTCTGGGCAAAGGAATGGCAAAAAAATCGTTTGATTTACCATCGCAGTTGGAAATTAGAAAGCAAAAATAAGGCAACGGAAATGAATGAAAGGGTGTGCCTGTTGTTTTTGTTTTTTTTTCTTTTTGGGTGGGCAGAAAAAAAAAATCACAAGGGAAAAAAGAAGGCAGGCAACAGTTCCTGAAAATCATTTTCAGGTAATGGGTATGAATTATGAGCTGAAGAAAAACAGACACGTAAAAAAAATACAATTTCTGTGGGGAGTTTTGCCCCGCTGCTCAATAATTTTTTTTCAATGCAAACGGACGCTGGAACTTAATCTAAAAGAATCACATTCTCAATTTTTTTGGTTTTTTTTTCGTGAACAAAGCTGGAATAGGTGAGTGGCTCCATCTAGAGTCCCTGCAACAAGCACAACTGCATGACTTACCTGCTTTGACCAAGACTTTTGGCGATTTCCAAATGATCGATTTGTGCAGTACTAAATAATGCACACTTGTGCCACTATCAAGCTGTGCATCAACATCGGCACCTGCAGCAACAATTATTGAAGGAAGAGTTCGAAGTCGATCTTAAACTTGACGAAAATCAACGCTGTGTCGACAAAAGGTGAATAATAAAAAAGAATAAATATAATTTCCGATTGTAGCATGGAAATGAATGAGAAAGTCCGTTTTAAAGAATTTCACTCATTTTGTTGTCTGGTCATTCCATCCACTCTCTTGAAAAGCCCGCTCCACACCTTTCTTTTCCGAACATAAAGCAAATTCCTATCACCCCAGTTTTCTTGCAGGAATTTTTTTTTCCGAAGATATAAGAACATACACACTTACATACACACACCATTGGCTACGCGATTCGGCTCAGTGCTTTTTATTTTTATTTCTGGGCCTGCCCATGCAATGGTAATCATGGTTTTCTGGATGCTTGAACCAGTTTCTTTTTAGTTTATCCTCGGGGTAGAGAGCTAAACATGGACCTTGTGTTGCTACGGTGGTTTCTTTTCTGAGTCAGCCTATAACACATTTTCGTGAACGGGCTGCACTCGGCCATTTGGCCTTGTGTAAACTACTTTCAAATCAATACACACACCACATATATATATATAGGTATACATGTCATGCTCACCGAAGAAGTGGTGAATTTGGATGGAGAAGTCCTCATTTTCTTATATATCCATTTCCAGAAACTGCCGACTCTAGTGTGCACATCCGCTTTCGTCGAATCACAATTGAGCGGTCCGAAAGATACGATGCTAATCAACACATCAAATTCTGGATTGCCGTCGATGATGCTGTCCCCACCCTTGCTGTCTGCAAGTAACAAAGGACCTCCAGAATCGCCTGGATAAATTCACAAACAATTCTCAGACCCATACAAGGAAACCATAAATTTCAAACAGAAATTCCACTTCTCCAGAACAGCATTGCGGTTTCTCGAACATAACGCAACCCCGATTGTTTACCCTGGCACGCTGCTTGTGAGCTGGAGAAAGAACAAAGCATATTTCTTTTTAGCTTAGGCCGTCTTCGCCTGCAGTTTTTGTTGCTGACTTACTCCACTTGGTCTGCAAATTGAAGGATTTCAGGGATTGAATTGCGCTTTCTGGTCTTGTCCCACCCTGCGGTGGCTAGCAAAAGACCCTCCCCAAGGGTTTGGTCACTTTCAGCTAGCAATACTGGTTGTTTGGTGGAGGGCACTTTGAGACGCACAAGGGCAATATCGAATCCATCTTGAACGTCTCCTCTAGATCTGTACCTGTCATGAATAATAACCCCCTCTGCCAGTATGACCTGCAAATGCATTCACATGATGCATCTTTTTTGTTTTTCTTTTTGAGTAGTATTTGAGCTCCTTGCTGCTTTTCTTGAACGTTGCCAGACCCTGCCATCACTGTAACTCCATTTGCATGAATCAAAACAAGACCTTTTTTTCCCAACGTTTCTTTGTGAACATGTCAGTACCTCTGCACATGATTCATCATCGATTCCATGGGCACCCATACACCAGAAATGTTGACCCCAGGGTTTTTTTCCCAATAAAGCAATGGGCTGCAGTCAAGACCGGGGCAATCAAGGTGCCTCCATGGAGGCACTGATGAATTCGAACGCCCATGGTTTTCAGGGAGCAAGCACAAGGAAACCGACTTTTAGGAGCGTCATGTCCCCCCTGTATATGCACATATCACATTTTTCTTTCAACACTACCCCCAGTCAGTATTTGGTATCCAGTTTCAGAGGGGTAACTGAAAGCCAGCCAGGAGTTACTGGAAAGGTGAAAAGGTGAAAAATAACTTTTTGTTCATGGGGTTGAACTCAAGAAAAGATAAAAATTTATCTGTGACTTCGAAGTCACGAAATTCTGTAGGTAGAAACCGCTTTGGCACTCAGTCATATCTTCGAAATTTGAATGCAATCCAACGCTGAAGCTGTTCAGGAAACAAACGGGAAGGGAAACACTGGAGAAACGTTGGGGCCTTGTGTGTCTTGTTTCCAAAGCGGTGCCGCTGTTAAATTCAACATTTTTTTTGGTAGCGAAAAAATTTAGAGTGCCATTCGAATTCACCTTGTTCTTAGCTTTCCAGCGCCTGTTTTCTTATCGAAAAAAGGGGGGGGGGAAGGACGGGCACTTCATCGATCATTCAAAAACTGTGCTCATTTTGGCAAAAAGTGGCTGTTGGTAGTGCTTAACACAGACCACACTTTTTGAACATGCAGATTTCTTCCCAAAATTCATACCAACAAATCTATTTGAATCTTGAAGCATAGCTTCACCGTCCCCATCGCATCCATCTCAGTCAATATCCAATATCGGTTACACAACAGCAACAACATCCCCATTCCCTTGAACGACCAAAACGATTGAAAGGAAATCCAACACACACGATTGTGACATCAACCTTTCAGAATTTTTTTGAGGCGTTCTATCTCTCCTTCACCGCATGTTCGTTTCCTGCAGAAATTGGATTTCTTAGGACCAGTAATCTTCAGGCACTGACAGATTTTATCCTCGATCGTATCCCCATCCTTGTCCTCGATACTGAGATCAGCGCCAGCATTTTTCAACAATTCAATGGCTTCGCCACTCCCATAAATGGCTGCGTGGTGCAAGGGCGTTTGACCATCATCATCACGAGCATTCACATTGGCACCTGTGGAGCAAATCACAAATCCTCTACTCAAAACATTCCAGAAGACTGATGCAAAGAGTGGCATTGATAATAGGAGATAGGTTCACAAGGGGGCACCTGATTCGAGGAGCAACGCCGTCATTTCAAGATCCCCTTTTTGCGCTGCAATGATCAAAGGGGTGAACCCGTTGTCTTTTTCCAAATCCACAGTTGCCCCTGGAACATCAAAATTCAGCGTGTCTTTGAAACAAAGAAATGCGTGGACAATTCAGTTTTTTTCTTGTGAAAAAACTGAATTTATTGAACACAAGAAAAGACTTCTGCTTTCACTTTGCAACATAACGGGGAAGAAATTTAAAGGGGGGATACTACAGGCACCCAAAGCTCCTCAACACATGGAAACTTATTCTCATGGATATGTCCTGAGGAAAAATAAATGAAAAAAAATAAATTTTTCTGGGGGGTGGTTGCCTTGCTACTTGGTTACATATTTCAAATGCAAACCAATCCTGAAGCTCACACTGCAAGAAAAAAAGGAAAGTAAAACCATGGAAAAACACTGCAACCTTGTGTTCTGTTGCGAAAGCAGTGTCCATATCCTATTCACAATTTGTTTTTGCACGAAAGCTGCAAGGGGGGTGCAGATGCATTAACGTTCCTGAAAAAAGGAAAAAACCAAAAAGAGCTCCTTTATTAAATCTCACCTGCTTCAACCAAGACCTTGGCGACATCCAAGCGACCCTCTTGTGCAGCAGAAACCAATGCAGTTACATCTTCATCGTTTTGTGCATCAACGTTGGCCCCTGCATCAGCAATCATTGAGTGTAAAACAGAAAAAAGGAGAACAAAAAGGAAAAAGACAAAGACACACAAAGGGAATTTTCAAATTACATATTTGTTTTTTTGGTCCAGTTTTAAAAACTCAACATTTCCACCACCCCATCACTTGCGAGTAGGTTTTTTCTGAGCAAAACTCTTTTCGTTGCAAATTCCGCTCTACCGCTGCTCAAATCACACCCCACCCAAAAAACTCGAAAAAAAAAAAAAAATCGGCAAATATTGTTTGGCTGGCAGTTTTGACCACCTGATTCCAGGAGAAACTCCACTATTTCAACCTCCCCTGTTTGCGCTGCAATGATCAAAGGGGTGAATCCGGTGAGTCCTTTCAAATCCACAGTTGCCCCTGAAAAAACACACACATTTTTGGAAACTAGTGCATAGCTTGTGCATTTGCGATCACACGAACTGCAGCTCGACATAAATTTTTGAACGATATCCAATAGAAAAGGGGAGAGATTTTGCGCTCTGAATTGTGGGAATCCAAGATTTTTGTTAAGAAATCATGCCATCGTTTGTATGCAACCAGGAATTTCCTCCAACTTGGAATTTCAGCAATGTTAAGTAGTTGGGGGGTGCTATTCACCATGAAATAGCCTAGGGAGCAACATAATGAATTTTCAGTTTTTGTGTGGTTTTGGAATCCAGAATAGGATGCACCGTATGTCGCAGTCCTTCCAGGGGGAGGAAAAATGAAATTGGGACATTTCGTTAAACAGCTGGAAATGACCCAAGTCCCCCCAAACGATAAAAGTATGTCGATGTCCGAAGAAAAGTACCACTCAGCAGATTGCAAGGAAAAAAAAGAAAGGAAAACACTGGAAAAACGCATTGTGGTTTAAAAAAGGTGTCGCCGGTCCAATCAAACTTTTGTGTTTTTGCTAGTGAAGCTGTCATAGGGGAGTGGCTAAATATAAAATTCCTGCCAAAAACAAAGTGCCTGGAGTTTCTACAGAATATTTTACCTGCTCTGACCAAGACCTTGGCAGAGTCCAACTGACCGAATCCTGCAGCGGAATATAATGCGGTTGAGCCTTCAGGAGTCTGTGCATCAATGTCAGCACCTGCATCAACAATCATTGAGTGTAAAACAGAAAAAAAGGAGAACAAAAAGGAAAAAGATAAAGACACACAAAGGGAATTTTCAAATTACATATTTGTTTTTTTGGTCCAGTTTTAAAAACTCAACAATTCCATCACCCCATCACTTGCGAGTAGGTTTTTTCTGAGCAAAACTCTTTTCGTTGCAAATTCCGCTCTACCGCTGCTCAAATCACCCCACCCAAAAAACTCAAAAAAGATTAAAATTCGGCAAATATTACTTGGTCACCATGCTGGCAATTTTGACCACCTGATTCCAGGAGAAACTCCACTATTTCAACCTTCCCTCCTTGCGCTGCAATCATCAAAGGGGTGCCTCCGGTGTCTCTTTCCAAATCCACAGTTGCCCCTGAAAAAACACACACATTTTTGGAAACTAGTGCATAGCTTGTGCATTTGCGATCACACCAACTGCAGCTTGACATCAATTTCGAACGATATCTAATAGAAAAGGGGAGTGATTTTGCGCTCTGAATTGTGGGAATCCAATATTTTTGTTAAGAAATCATGCCAGCATTTGTATACAATTTTCAGTTTTTGTGTGGTTTTGGAATCCAGAATAGGATGCACCGTAGTCGCAGTCCTTCCAGGGGGAGGAAAAATGAAATTGGGACATTTCGTTAAACAGCTGGAAATGACCCAAGTCCCCCCAAACGATGTCCGAAGAAAAGTACCACTCAGCAGATTGCAAGAAAAAAAAAAACACTGGAAAAACACTGGAAAACGCATTGTGTTTTGAAAAAGGTGTCGCCTGTCCAATCAAACTTTTGTGTTTTTGCTAGTGAAGCTGTCATAGGGGAGTGGCTAAATATAAAATTCCTGCCAAAAACAGAGTCCCTGGAGTTTCTACAGAATATTTTACCTGCTCTGACCAAGACCTTGGCAGCATCCAAGTTACCGTTTCGTGCAGCATAAAATAATGCGGTAAAGCCATGATCATTCTGGGCATCAATGTCAGCACCTGCATAACAATCATTGAAGGAAGTGTTCCTTCATCAACCTTAGAAACTGGACAGAACTTAGAAAAAAGTGACATTATAACGCAGAATGGAGGCAGTGTTGCCATGCTTTCGTCCAAGAAAAAAATACTCACTACCTGCTGTAAGGATCTATTCAAATAAATCAAAATGGGTTGCAAATAATAATATTGCATGGCACTTGGAACAGCTTTGGCATGCGAAAACATACATTACGCACCATGCTGTTCAAGAAATTGCAGGTGGAAGGATTTTCAGTCCGTGTTTATCATATCCATGTTTGCAAAGCAATAGTTTTTCACATTCCTGATTTCTTCTTTTTAATGTTCCTTGTCTGAATCGGGTGCCCTTGGGAAAATGCAGTGAGAATTTCTCTGTTTTACCATGTGTCATTACCATGCAAAAGAAAGAAGCCAATCACCTTTTTCAATCAACATTTCAACAATCCCCACATGACCCTCGAAAGCAGCAGGAAGCAATGGAGTAGCATTTGAGTCTCCATGCGTGGATGATGGATCCGCCCCCTTTGAAAGCAGCTCCTGAAAATCAACAAAAACACCTCCACTTTGGCTTGTCGTGTTGTGTTTGGCTTCAATACAAAAGCAATCACTCAAAAAAGTACCTTCACTTTTTCGGAATCCCCAGAACCGGCGGCGGAGTAGAGATCAGCATTCAGTTTGTCACAATCCTCGCGGCATATTCCCTGTTTCAAAAAAAAAATGATACATCACGAAAAATTCACGTCAGGGCTGTCATAGCTGATAGGACTTGTGCCAACTGGGGCGAGGTTTAGGGCGAGGCATTCATATGGATAAGTTTTCTGAAAAGCCCCAAAACTCAATTGTAGCTCAATTGTAGTACTTCACCAAACTGCAACTGAAATGGAATTTACTACATCTGAATTCCACAAACGATCCAAACCAAAAATGTGGACTTATCCAAACCATGCGATCAGAAATTACCTCAGCAGCATCATCAACATTCTCGGCTGGACTCTCAGCCTCATTGGGTGGGGATGTCTCAGGGGAAGAAGTTTGTGAACCCTACAAGAAAAACTTTCGAGCACCTATAAGAATGACTAGATACATACGATAACGCTGAGCTGGATTGCTTGCAATCCAGCATTACCTCAGCAGCATCATCGACAAAAAAATTGATACAGTACGGAAAATCCACACCAGGGTTTATCATAGCTGATTGGACGTGTGTCGGCTGAGAAGAGTGTTAGAACATTTATCTCTATTCAAATTGAGTACTGCACAAAACTGCAACTAAAATGGAATTTGCATCTGAATTCCACAAACAATCCAAACCAAAAGTGTTGGATTATCCAAACCATGCTATCGAAAATTACCTCGGCAGCATCATCAACATTTTCGGATGGACTCTTAGCCTCACTGGGTGGGGATGTCTCAGAGGCAGAGGTTTGAAAGCCCTTTAAACAAAAACAAACAGCTGTGAAAAATGCCTACATACATACAATAATCCTAAATTGAAGTGAGTGCCATATCGAGCACCCACACAAAAGCACGTTTCAACATCATGGTGGGTGACTTTTTTTTGTCGCTCAGGACTACAGATGAATGATGATTGATTGGTTTGTATAGAGCACACAAGCACAAAGTGTCAGAAATCAACCAATTGCATGCACCAAAGAATCCTACCATTTTTTCATCAATCCATTGGCGAAAGGAGCTGACCCTGGTGTACACTCCTGGCTTGAACCTGCCCTCCTCTGAACCTCCACAATCATCAGGTCCAAAAGAAACCAATCCAACCAGGAGGTCGAAATCTGGAACTCCACCTTCATCAGGGATCACTAGGGGACCCCCAGAATCACCTGCCACAAAATATTCCATTGCAACTGAGCTGTGATAGCCATAGGATAGATATAGGTACACGTCGTGAACGGTAGATGAGCATACCTTCAATTTGAAAGCAATAGATCTATGCTTTGATGATTGCATCAACACTTGCCTTGGCATGTTCCCTGAGAGGTTGCATGGGCACACAGCATGTTGTCTTTAATTTGGCTCCAAACATTCAAGCAGTTTATGTTTTCGACGTATTCAAGGTCATCAGCCACTTGGAGGGTGCTTGGCAGAGGTCCCTTGTCCGAAATCCTACCCCAACCCAGAGCCGCCACTATTTGACTTGTCCCCAGCTGCTGGGATGCATCCGGCAGCCTGACTGGCGTTTTTGTGGACTCTCTTTCCAGGAGGAGCAAAGCAATGTCGTTGCCATCGTCGCCATTTCCTGTCCAACCTTCATGGACGAAGACTTTCACCGAGGGTATCACCTGAAGTCCAGATCAGTCTTTTTCCATCACAAATCAAAGGTACGAATGGATTGTGAATCAGATCCCATGTTTGATGTTGATATGTCTAAGGTGGCATCAGCAAAAACTGATATTCACACTCGTTGGCATTCCATGTCTGGAAATGAACTTTTTGTGTAGCGCTCTGGTGTACCAACATCACCTCAGCACCGGCTTCATCGTTTATTCCATGCGCCCCCACATACACAATCGGTGTAGCGCCGATAGATTCTGGTCCATAAACGCAATGGGCCGCCGTCAGAACCCACTTTTTTGCCACCAAGGCCCCACCGCAGCCATGCGCTCGCGTGCCAGTCTCCCTCAACGAGCACGCGTACGTGAATCTACCTTCAGGTGCAGGGTGCCCTCCCTGCTCAAAGCCGATTTTCACATTCAGAAAACGCACTTGATCGGAACGGTACTGAGAACATGTGGAGGATTGCGTACCCTGACGAATAGCCCTGCGTCTTGAAGCAGGTTCCTTGCGATCGTGGCGGTGCTGATCGGATCGGATTCCGTCGAGTTAGTCTCCTGAACGAGGCGAGTAGTCGTCAAGACCTCAGCCTTTTCCCCAAAAAACCAGAATTCATTGAATTCACAATCGGAAAAGATCGGCCCACCTGCCATCTCCAGCCGCCTGTGCCGCCGTTTCGGGGAGATCCTGCAAAACTCCACAATCTCAAAATGACACGGCCCACAGTTGCTTTCAACGCAGAAGTACAACAGAGCTGGTGCTACCTGAGGCTTCCGAGGAAACGGCTGTTGTGTTGGTGATCGCGTGTATGATAACCAGCAAGGCAAACGCCGCTTGAAAAAGAACAGAAATCATTTCGATCTGAGCTATTCAGAGCTCGAATTCGTCTCGCTTTTAAGGCGACCAGGAGGGGGGACATCGGAAGCTGGTCACGATTTCATAGCTCCATACATTTCGTGCAAGCCCCCCCCCCCTGACGGAGGGTTTTTGTTAGCGGCAAAATACTAAAAATACTTTTTGGATCGACTCCACGGCAACGCGATTCTCTTCCTCCACAGGCAGCAGTCCCCTCGCCGTTCCATCACGCCGCCTCTACCATCCAAACAGGAAAAAAAAAGGTCTTCACTCCCGCTTTCTTTTTTCTGCCTTTTTTAGTCCCTCCCCCCACTCACCACGAGTAAACGAGTCAGGGAACACACACCCCAATATATTCGTTCTTCTATTCGAAAAGAAGACAGGGGGTAACAGATGAGAGCAAGGATAAATATCACAGGGTTTTAGAGGAGCAGGATGAGGACAGTGACAGCAGGTCATTTCATGGTATCTCACAACTTCACACACTTCGTGCAAGTCCTGGCACCTAGCACTGTGGCCTACCATCAAGCAGCTGATACGCGACTGGACATGGATCTGTGGTAGGTGATTTTCGCCCAGATGTTTGTTTTTGTTTGCAATGATTCTGTGTGTGCTGTGGGAAGACTGTTCCCAAGCCTCCATCTCAATGCTTTCAACAATCGCTGAGCATCCTTTTTTTTCTTCTGAGGATTTACACCCCTTGATTTTTGAGAACAAGGAAGGTATTTGAGAATGTATTGCAGCTCTACAATACCACCAGCTTCCGATCCGAAAATGAAGTTGCGTGCAGCTGTTGACTGGAAGAAATGGAAGAAATGAAAGGGAATGGGCAGCAACAGAACCGTTTTATGGTTCTATGTGTTTTCACCAAAAGACAATATTGGCTTTGGAGCCGGCCAGAATTCAGCTTATTTCATACAGTGGTGATTCACCCACCACTGAGAAATCCTTCCATTTCGGCAAGGAGGCTTAATGTTGTTCCCGAAATTTTTAAATCTTTGAAGCTTTAAAGCTTTGAACCCTAGGGTTTGTTCACTTTTAGCTAGCAACGCTGGTTGTTTGGTGGAGGGCACTTTGAGACGCACAAGGTCGATATCGAATCCATCTTGGACATCTCCTCTGTACCAGTCATGAACAATAACCCCCTCTGCCAGTATGACCTGCAAATGCATTCACATGATGAATCTTTTTTGTATTTTTTTTTAGTAGTATTTGAGCTCCTTGCTGCTTTCCTTGAACAGTGCCAGACCCTGCCATCACTGTAACTCCATTTGCATGAATCAAAACAAGACCTTTTTTTCCCAACGTTTCTTTGTGAACATGTGCAAATTTGTAGTACCTCTGCACATGATTCATCATCGATTCCATGGGCACCCACATACACCAGAAATGTTGACCCCGGGATTTTTTTCTCAATAAAGCAATGGGCTGCAGTCAAGACCCACTGGGGGGCAATCAAGGTGCCTCCACACTGATGAATTCGAACGCCCATTGTTTTCAGGGAGCAAGCATAAGGAAACCGACCTTTAGGAGCGTCATGCCCCCCCCCCCCCCCTTTTTATATGCACATATCACATGCCCCCCCCCCCCCCACCTTTGTATATGCACATATCACATTTTGCGAGCAACACCACCTTGAATGTGAATATCAGGGATGTTCTCTTTTTCTCAATGTATCGCAAAGAAATTTTCCTGTCTGCCTGGGGTCTCCACTTGCTCCTAAATGGCGCACATGCACGTGCGATGTAAGAATCCCTCTTCAAAAAGCATGTTACTATTCATACAATACGATTACAATGAAACCGCATGGATGTCTGACTTAGCCTGAACCCACAACAATGAGTGGCTGCGCATCCGGTAGCCGCTTTCGAAATGAAGGAACGATGGAAAGCCCCTCGACCCAATTCTTGCACGCCACGAAAAGACAAAGAGGCGATTCTCAAGCCAAGCATTCAGTGAAGGAGGTAAGGCTCTTTGAACTTGATCAGTTGTTTTGTGTTACATGACGATTTCTTTTGGAAGAGGGAAAGGGATCATCCAATGATTCTAGAAAGGATTTTTTTTGTTTTTGAATCAAATTGGTCAATTTGGTACATTGTCTTAAGATGACAATGAATGCAAGCAAATTTGGCAGGTTTTGTGATCGTCGCCCAGCCGTTGGGGCACTTAGCATCCTGATTTGGCATTAAACCAAGCGCCGCTTTCAAAATTTTCAGATTCGCTTTCTGAGACCTATTTTACAGAATTTACGATTTCATTTTCGAATTTCGAAAAAAGGGAGGCCTGGGCTTCTACGCATGTAATATTGATTGATTGATTGACATGTAGCGAAAACCAACATCGGCCAGCACTTGAAAGAGCGTCCCAGCGAGCAATTTCACAAGAAATTCCTGGACCTGGGTCAATGATTGAAAGCAAGGAGTCTTCACTGTTGCCATCATAGTAAGGGCATTTGATTGGAAATGATCAGTAAAATGGAAATCGGGCCATTCGATCATGTCAAAAGGCGAAACATCCCTACGCTGGAAGCAACTTCAGGGTCTTGGCGGAAAAGGAGGAGGAGCTTTTCGCTTTGAAATGCCGTGATGAACAATGGTAGCAGGAACACGACATTCATCAGCAACACTTTCTGGAGAGTCAGCCCCACGATGCGATATTCCTTTGCTCCGATGGCCTGCAGACAGGATCAATATCAGTCCACGTGGTGTTCGTTGTTGGGTTTGATACGGAGACGTAACATTCGTCTCCATGAACAAATGTGGCAGTGACGGCTCAAGGTCTGATTCACCCACGTGCGCACCTGCCCTCGGCAATCGTTTCCATTGATGACGTCAGGTAGTGAGCGCCACCGCTGTGGTCGAGAGGTGGCCCACCCACATTTGGATAGCCGCGATGAAGACTACATAGTTGGTGCACTGGACGCTGATGGGGGCGGCACGGACGCAAAAACTGAAAAAAAAAACGAAGCTGACAAAACGTGTGTGGCATGTCGTGGCGACCTGT
Organism: Bryopsis sp. KO-2023; assembly: GCA_030272585.1. NCBI lineage: Eukaryota > Viridiplantae > Chlorophyta > Ulvophyceae > Bryopsidales > Bryopsidaceae > Bryopsis > Bryopsis sp. KO-2023. Next base: position 1,486,348 of record BSYQ01000004.1, on the reverse strand, counting down.
GCGCAACCCTAAGGAATTCTAGTTTCGAACGCTGCCGTTCGACAATAGCGCGTCGCCTAGCGCGACCCTGACACACTTTCAGGTCGCTTCCAGAAACGATGTACGGCGGGTAGCTCATTTTCCCAACCAACCAAAACGCTTTCAGGTGTCTTCTGAAAAATACGACGGCGCTGTTGGCGCCGTTTCCAAGAGTGGAACAACGCACTCGTCAGTTCCGGGAGTATCCATGCCAACCAACAAGATAAAATCTCGGCGAGGGGTTCGCTCCAAAGCCAAAGCAAACCAAGCGGGAGTGGTGGGCAAAAGAGGCAGGTACCAGTTTATCTGCTGGGCCACAGAATAGAGAGGAGGACCAGAACCGACGATGCGGCTGGATCCACCTGCTTTGGGAAATACATAGTTCACGAAACGCACATCCCAACTAAAGGATAAGACTCAATCAAAATCTTACACACTCTCTTCACCACTTCCCAATATATAGTTCGCCATTTCGTTCTCCAGTAACTCACAGCAAACCACGAGTCCTCCCGTCCATCCATTATCCTAACCACTTCAACTAACTTCTTGGTTGAGTCATCTGGGACACCAACTGCCGTCAGTTGTTTTGGAGCTGTTAGTCAGCCTGCGCATTAGTAACTGATGCCGTTGATTGGACTCGTTCTACGGTGAGGGGGCTGCAATTAACCCCTCACGTAACTTCGTAACTATAGTCGCGATTCGCTCGCACGTGGGCGAGTTGAGATGAGGATGAGTTCCGCGGTGGGGATGCTCTCACTCAAGTCCGTTCGCACTATAAAGACCGAATTTGGATGCTTTGGTTCACTCAAGGAGCGTTACTGTGAAATGCGTTAATCCAAATGTATGAGGGTCGTACCGCAATCGGGTGTGTAAGTGTGAGTTTTCGTGAATGACTGACACAGCAGGGTTTACTATCTGCAAGAGCTGAGCAAGAAAACGATCCGAGGTAGCTGCCCACAGTGTCCAAAACACTCTGGGTTTGACTTCACGCGCTTCCAGGCGCCTGCGAGAGTTGTCGACAGATGAAGCGCGAGAAACACGCACTTCCGAACTTGGGCAACGTTAGTGGCTCCCGCAAGCGTTTCGTAATCAGAGCCTTCTCGTCGGGAGGTCGAACGAACCAGCTTCCTGTGCTTATGTTTTTGATATGGGCGCTCTGGTGCGTGTCGATACCAAGCGCCATGTGTGGTGTTCCGTCAGGTGGGTGTGTTGCTGTTGAATTTGGCGTTTTCCCCGCCCACCCTTGATGAAACTCCTTTTCATGTCGGAAGTTGACGATGTCGAACTTGCTTTGGTTTGCAGGATCCTCGCCTGGCGGCGACGGACAGGTGTGAATCTCCACACTCGATCAATAACGTCTTTCACTCAATTTCTGACTTGGGATTCACCTCTTTGTTTTTTGTGCTGTGCGAAAATTAGGGTGACGGTCTTTCCGCTGCTCATTCACTCCGAAAGCTGCTACGGGACGCGCAGCCACTCGTTGCCGTGGGTGCAAGCGAAATCATATATCCATTCAATTTCATTTTGATCGTACAGTATGAATGATACGATTCTCTAGGGAGCAGTTCTTACATCACACATTCGTGTTGGACATTTCGGAACAGGTGGAGACTCCAGCCACAGAGGGAAGAATTTTCTTTAAGATACATTGAGAATTTAAAATAGCTTCTGATCGCAAAATATGACAGAATATGACGTAAGGTACCCCGCATTTGCATCTGCAGGGGGCTCAAGACGCTCCGGAGGGTCGGTTTCCTTATGCTTGCTCCTTGAAAACGATAGGTGTTCGAAGTCATATTTGTGGAGGCACCTTGATTGCCCCCGGGTGGGTCTTGACTGCAGCACATTGTTTCACAGGGAAACGCTCCCTGGGGCCAACGTTTCTTGTGTATGTGGGGGCCCATGGAATTGATGATGAGTCATCTGCAGAGGTACTGCAAATTTGCATGTTTTCACGAAGAAACGCAGGAAAAAAAGGGTCTTGTTCTTTATTCAAATTTGGAAGCAGCAAGAGGTGCCATTAGGAAACATCTATTTGACTGCATTTCCAGGTCATACTGGCAGAGGAAGTTATAATTCATGACAGCTACAAAACCATTGAAGGGGGGTTCGATATTGCCCTCGTGCGTCTCAAAAAGCCCTCCACCAAACAACCAGCATTGCTAGCTGAAAGTGAACAAACCCTTGGACCGGGTCAGTTCCTAGCCACCGCAGGATGGGGCAGGACTACAGCGCTCAGTCCATTTCCTGAAGTTCTTCAATTTGCGGACCAAATGGAGTATGTTGCCAACAAAAATTGCAGGCGAGCATGGCCTAACCTCAAAGGCAACATGCTCTGTTCTTTCTCTCCATCACAAGGAGTATGCAAGGGTAACCAACCAGAATTGCCTTATGTTCAATGCATCAGCTGTTCTGAAGAAATGCTTGTTGAAAAACTTTTCCTTGTTTAGAAAAAAACAACGGGTTTGTGAATTGTTTGTGAATTGATCCAGGCGATTCTGGAGGTCCTTTGTTGCTTGCTGACAGTAAGGACGGGGACAGCATCATCGGCGGGAATCCAGAATTTGATGTGATGGTTGGCATCGTATCTTTTGGACCGCCCAGTTGTGATTCGACGCTCCCTGATGTGTTCACCAGAGTCAGCAGTTTCCGGAAATGGATCGATAAGAAAATGGAGAGTTCTCCAACAGCTACCACTTCTGCGGTGAGCATGACTGTCTCAGCTTGTGTTCTTTGACACGAAAGCAAAGCTGTAACTATGAGAATTTGCTGTATCTTTTGCAGAGTTGATGCTGCTTGCCATCTTTTTCTGTGTGTAGGGTGGGCTCCACAAACAGCAGTGCAGATTTTCGAAATGGCCTTCCCCATTTATCTCCAAGCTACAATCAGTGATCAACATAAATTCCAGTGCATTCTCGTCTTGTGTTTCTTCGACTTTTTGTTTCGTTCTTTTTTCAAACAGAGAAAAATATGTCGCGAGAATTGCGACAAACTGAATCGAGACCTGTTTGATGCCGCCCGTTCTGGGGATTCTGAAAAAGTCAAGGTACCTTTTTCAGCCATTGCTTTTGCATTGAATTCAGACAAAAATAGCCTGCTCTGGCAACCAAAAGTGGAGGTGTGCTTGTTGATTTTCAGGAGCTGCTTTCAAAGGGTGCGGATCCGTCGTCCACGCATGGAGACTTTAATTCTACTCCATTGGTTTCTGCTGCTTTCAATGGTCATGTGGGAATTGTTGAAATGCTGATTGAAAAAGGTGATTGGCTTCTTTCTTTTGCACGCAGATTGATTCCACATGATAAACAGATAAATTCTCCCTGCATTTCCCCAGGGGCACCTGATTCAGATAAAGAAAGAAGAAATAAGGAATACGAAAAACTATTGGATGGCAGATCTCAATATGAGGAACACGTGGAGTGCATTAGGATGGACTGAAATTCCTTCCACCTGCTATTTTTTGAACAATATGGGGTAGAAAGGATCTTTTTTCAAAACAAAGCAGTCCCATGTGCCATGCAATATTATTAGTGCATAATATATTTTTCGCCACAGTTATGCCCTTGACAGCAGGTGGTGGTTCGAGTATTTTTTTGCTTAGACAAAAGCATGGCGACAAGGCCTCCATTCTGTGTTATGTCACTTTGTAAGTTTATTCAATCTAAGGGCAAATTTTAATGTTGTCTTCAACGAATGTTGATGCAGGGGCCAACGTTGATACACAAAATAATCGAGGCGTATCTGCATTGTTTTTGGCCGCACAAGAGGGTCACTTGGATGTCGCCAAGGTCTTGGTCGAAGCAGGTAACTTGTTATGGAGAAACTCCTTTATTTTTGGGCAGCGTAGCCGCACCCCTATTGCGGCTTCGCTAGCAAAAGAACTTTATGCCGACAGAACTTTCAAACCATACTGCATTTTTCCAGTGTGTTTCTTTTCTTGCTATCTGCCGAGTGGTACTTTGTTCGAAAAGATACATAGTTCTATCTTTTAATTGTTTGGGGGCTTGGGGCCACTTCCAGCTGTTGAAAACAAAAAATGCCACCACCATCTTCTTCTCCTCCTGGAAAGGCTGCAACATACACATTCAATTCTGGATTCGAAAACCACAGAAGAGCTGAAATTTTTGGCTGCAGCCCAGGCTATTTTTTCAAACTGCTGAACATCAGTGAAATTCAAAGTTGGAGGATTCTGTATACTGGTACAAACGCTGGTATAATGTTTTCAGAAACTTCAGAGCGAAACATCCCTCCCTTTTTTTTGTTTTGTTCAAAAATGTATGTCGAGGTACAGTGGATGTGGTGACAAATGCACAAGCTTTGTGATTTGTTGTGGAGTTTGTTTTTTCAGGGGCAACTGTGGATTTGAAAACAGATACCGGGGCCACCCCTTTGATCATTGCAGCCCAAATTGAGGGGGGGGGGGGAGTGAAGAAAAAAACAAAAAAAAGTTCATCCAAATGAAGACGCTTGTTTGGAAACAGAATCTCCTTGCAAGTGATGATGTGTGAGGGAGATATATTTTTGAAACTACACCAAAAGAACAGTATTGCAAGTAGCCAAGTGCCTTATTTTTTTTATTTAATACACGTCTATATTTTTATATATATATATTTTTTTTTAGGGGGTGGGGGGGGAGAGGCAGGTAGTTTATTCAAACACAACTAATGGTTGTCGTTGCAGGGGCCAATCTTGATGCACAAAACGATAAAGACGGTGCAGCTGCATTGTTTATGGCTGCACAAGGGGGTCACTTGGATGTTGCCAGGGTCTTGGTCGAAGCAGGTGAAATGTAACAAGAAGGTCCATCTTCTGGTGTGTGTGTGTGTTTTTTTTCAGGGAATTTTCAATCTACCCCCACACCCCTTTTGTAGCTTTGTTTGCTGAAAGAAAAGAAAATATGGATTGAACAACGTCATCGCTTTTGGAACCAAGGTCCCAGTGTTTTCTCTTGCAGGTGAAAGTCAGTATTTTTACATTTTTTTTTTGGCTCAGTACATACCTGTGAACAGATGGTCATTTTTAGTTTTTGATCAACTCTTGGCTGCCTTTGATTCTCTTTCTTTCAATCCTTTCCTCTTTTTCCTAAGTGAAAGCAGCGTTGGCGTTCCAGGGGCAACTGTGGATTTGGAAAGAGACACCGGAGCCACCCCTTTGAGCGTTGCAGCACAAAAGGGGGAACTTGAGGTGGCAGGGTTTCTCCTGGAATCAGGTGCCCCCTTGTGAACGTATCTCCTACTGTCGATGCCATTTTTGGCAGCAGTCTTCTGGAATGTTTTGAGTAGAGGCTTTGTGATTTGGTCCACAGGTGCCAATGTGAATGCTCGGGATGATGATGGTGAAACGCCCTTGCACCCTGCTGTCTCTGTTGGAAACCCAGAGTTGATTCAATTACTTTTGGACAATGGAGCTGAAATAGATGCCCAAGATGAGGCTGGGGAAACTCCATTGACTTCGGCAGCCATTTATGGGAGTGACGAAGCCATTGCAGTTTTGAAAAAGGCTGGTGCTGATCTCAGTATCGAGGACAAGAAAGGGAATACGATCGAAGATTTAATCTGTTCGTGTTTGAAGATTACTAATCCGGAGCGATTGGGTTGCAGGGAAGGAACATGCGGTGAAGGAGAGATAGAGCGCCTCAAACAAATTCTGAAAGGTTGATATCACAATCGTGTGTGTTGGATTTCTTTTCATTTGGGCTGTTGCATTAAGTGTGTGGTGCTTTTTTGACTTTATGCCTTACCATTTTAATTGAATGAGTTTCCAGTGCATTTTTTTCAGGGATGATTTCTGAACATTCCGCAAATCTCGCACAGAAATGCATTTGCCATGTGGAGGATAGATCAATCAGTTTTTACATGCAGAGGTGTGAAATATACAACTTTCTAAGATCACCAGAGCCAGGTGGTCATGTATGGTGCAACTGAGGGGCTCAAAAAAGTTCGGCGAAAAAAATACTGTTTCAGAGTGCTGTTGCATTGTTTTTACTTTTCTTCGACTGGGGTATTCCCCCACCTCTAAATAAACACACACATCTCAACATCCAGACTCTTTTTCCACTTGCGAGAACACAATTGTTCCCCTAGCGTCTCACGAGATAGTGCTTTGCCTGGAGCTGGAAAAGAAAAAAGGCAAAAACAAATCAATCAGATGGTCAGACACCGTTTCTTTTTAGTTGCTTTGTAAGAAAATTTGAAGCAGTCTACGGAGAAGATTCTGGAAACTTGTCACCTGGCTTTCCTCCGAAAATGGAGAGCTGGAATTTTCTCCCAATATCGAGTCCCGCCTCAAAGTCCAAACCTTCGTTCAGTTTTGCGGAGCTGGCGGTTCTAACACTGCGTTCTTGGACTTGTGAAACCGGATCACCAGAAATAGCGAACTACACAGCATACTTGAACGATTCTGCGCGCCTGTTCGGGCTCCAGGTCCACGTTTTTCAAACAGAAATCTATTTTTGCGAGGGACTCAGTCCGTTTGGCAACCTCATTGCTTTCGAGAAAAGGAAAAGAAACAAGCGAGTAAGTTGCCGGCAAAGATGCCTTGGACACGTTTGGTGGGTGCTTACCATCGAGAGGCAAGATCTTGTCTTGTCGTCCCCAAACGTTGTGCGTGTTTCACAAAATGTGCAAAACCAAACGATACAGAGCTCGGATCAACCCAAACACACAAATTGGCGAATCCTCACAGGTGGCGGCTTGGATTGAATAGAATCAACGGCCGTGTCGGGGATAATCTTCCTTTGGCGTTTCGCTAGTATGAGCAAGATGATCCTGGCAATAACTTGAGCTGACAAAAATCCTTTCAAACCTTCCTCATTTTTTTTATTTTTTTCCGTCAGAATCAAAAGGGAGCAGCATGACATTCATTTAAATTTCGTGCTGCTCACTTTTAGATTTCGAAACACTTATCTCTCGCACACGCGTGTGCACACGCACAAATGGAAAAGTGGAATCCCCCTTTCTTGAAGATCGGTTGGGGTATGGCGCAGGTGTTTGTTCGCCAGCGTTGGGTGCAGGCAAAGCAAGCCCTAGCCAGCTGAGGCTTCGTGAAAGAAAACAATTTCCGTGATAGGCACCGACAGACAGACGAAAATGTGTGAGGTGCAGCCTCCAATAATAAGAGGGAACGTCTGCAAGAAAACAAAGGAAGGAGGTAGCCATGGAGGTGATACCTCTTGCCTTTGTTTTTGTGCAGATGTTCCCTTTCTCAACGGGTTCTCCACCATTGGTAGAAGGGCAATCCAACTCCCCCCACTACATCGTTTCTGATGTCAATATCAGAACAAGTGTGTGTTCTGTGCTCTGGGAGGAAGAAAGAAAACAGTTGTTTAAAATTTAAAATTTAATGGACCAGTGGTCGCCCACCACCCAGTTCCCAACTCAACAATTTTTATGCAGTTTGTTGTTGTCCTGATTTTGCCGAGAATCATTTCCAGGTTTTCATTGATCCGACCAACACAGCGACTTTCAGGCACACACAGGCCAACAAAAGCCTTTTTAATTAAAAAGCGTTTCAGATTTCCACATTTTCCTCCCTCCCTTCTCTCTGGTCTATATCGACGTGCATTTGTATTTTACAAAACCAACTGAAACGAATTAGCCCTATATCCCCTTCTTCTGTAAAAACAAGCCCTTGAGGGGCTTGACAACTTTCATATCATATTAGAAGGAAAAAAAATCAACTTGGGACCTCAAAAAATTGTCGGTTGGCAATTCCATGCATTCTTTCTTTTCCTTTTTTTCCCCCCATACTGCCTGCTCTTTTTCATTTCGTTCTGGCCATACTCACCTTCAACGACTGGCATTACAGAATTAGAAAAAAAAAATTAAAGTCAGCGACAAGGAGAAAGAAATCAAATGAAAAATATGGAAGATCTATTAACTGTCCGTCCAATTTAGGTTTTCCACCCTTCGGAAATTTTCTTATCTATGTTTTTGTTGGCTCCAACTTTTTTGACTTTCAAAGTAACTGGCAGAGGTGGAAGGGAACTGTCTTTCTAAAAAAAGCACTGAGAATGACACCACAGTAGAAAAAAAAAGGAGAATCAAACGAAAAGCAACTGAAGTTTTTTTTCGTCTTTTTTATTTTCTGCAGTTCATGAAGGGGCCTTTTCTCTCTTGTTTCCTATTCTGCAGTTTATAAAGGGATTGCTTCAGATTTCAATTGTCTTTTTTTTTCCCTGCTTTGAATCAGCCAAAGACATCCCCAAATGCAAAAGGGGAGGGGGAGGGGGAGGGGGAGGGGGCCCGTTGATTTGCATACAGAAGGAGGCTTACTTTTCTTTGAAAGACTCCGTCAATACGCGCATCGCCAAGTGTTTCAATGGCAATTTGAGCATGTGCAGAGTTGTTGTAGGTAACGAAGCCAAAACTGCATCGAAGGTAAAGGAAAAAATTAGACAAAAATACTTGGTGCAAATAGTTTTTTAATATTTCACCAAAGAAAAAGAAAAGGTGTAATTGTGCGTTTGTTTTCTTACAGTTGCATCTTTGATTGGCCCAATTTGCAAAAACAAAGTTGACAGATTGACTTCGTCGACATCGGGCCCAAGGTTTCCAACAAAAATTGAAGCTGGAATTTCTTTGCCACGGTGGCTTTCTTTTTCCAGAGCTCCATTGAAAGGGGCCGATGCAGGCTGCAGGGAAAAGAAAAAAGAACATTCAACAAATAAGCAGTAGATGTACTTTTGGATTGCAAGGAAAAATATTCGATTTTTTGGACCCCTTCCCGTTTAGAAAAAAAGAAAAAAATAGTTTTCCAGCTACCCAATTCTCAATTTAAAATTAAATAATTGAGTTGACCTTCAGTTCAAAGCTTTGACACACACCAAAAAAAGATAAAAAAAATTATAGATGTTTCAAGCTTGCCCCCCCCCCCCCAAAAAAAAAACACAAAAAGATGGATCACCTGGTTGACTGGGACTAAAGTTTGATTTTTCTGCCGGCTGAAATAGCTTCTTGAAGGTGGTGGCATGGGGTCCCTCCCAGACTTAGCATGAGGAAAATTTTGAGTGGAAGCAAAATGTCTAGCCGGAAAATCCACAAAAGAGAGTGGAGCGCAAGGCCTCATTGGTGGAGGAGGAGGTCTCTGCATAAGCATTTCATTTCCCTGAATTATAGAGCAGTCAACGCTTCAGAAATTGAAGGGGGGGGGGGAAGTTTGCAGCTTCTGTTGTACATAGAGAGAGACAGAGGAGGCATTCATTGAAAAATTGATTTTTTGTTTTCTTTTTTTTGAAAAATTATGTACATAATTAAAAAAAAATCTAAATTGATTACAGGAAAAAATTTGAATCCGGAGCTGTGTTTCCTTTTTCGATTTTTTTTCCCCACCTTGGAAAATTTTAAATACATATTCAGGCAATGCTCGCTTAATTTCTTTTATTCTTGTTTTCCCACAAGAGGGCTATTCTGCACAGCTTTATAAATCACTTCAAAACTCTTTGAAATTACATTCATGTTTGTGTGCATACCGGAAGCATCGAATGCACAGGAACAAATTGCTGAAAATTTTTATTCCAAGGACCTGTGCCCAATCCACAAGAGACGTCTTACAGAAACAAACAAAACATGCACAAACCAATAAAACATCGCAAGAAATCCTTGGACAAACATTTTCAAGCGTTCTGGTTTCAATTTTTTGAAAAAACTGATAAGAAAACCAATTGGACCATTCCATCATTGTTCGAGAGATGAGTGAAGGGAAAATGTTGGTCTCATAAAATATATTGTATTAAAACTGACTTCTGAAACTGTTGAATTATGTACATGCTGTCAACTGAGCACCTCTCTAAACATATATATTTTTTATCTATTTTGACAAGTTCATTTCATTTCATTTTACTGAGCACAATTTCGAGGAGTAGGGCTGCAACTAATATTCGTATTTTGTTTTTGTTGCAAATTTATTTTTTTTTTTTTTGGGGGGGGGGGTCGGCATTGTTGTCATGTGGTCATCAAAAAAATTCTAAGCTGTGTTCTGTTTTAAAAATTAATTTACCCCCTCAGTTTATTTCCAAGAAAATATGCGCTTTTCAATTCTTCAATACAGGATTTTTCACCCCCAAAATAACCAACCTTTTGCTGGTGGAGGGCCTCTTGGTAGAACTGTGAACATCGGGTTCATGGGCTCTTGACTGATTTTTTTCATTGGCTGGTCGGTGAAACTAGGAATCAAATTGTCTTGGACAGGTGCTGGGTTGTTCAGATGATTGATGGTTTCCACTGATGGGGGGAAGGGGGGATTGGCTTCCTGTTGCGAAACTGATTTCCTTTCCTTGACCTGTGGGGTTAGACCTTTAAGATCAGGATGCACTGCAAGCCACTCCTCCTTGGAAAGAAAAAAAATCAAGTCAAATCAAACAAGCAAGTAAGCATTTTCTCTTTGGAAATGCAAGATAAATTGTATTTCTTTCAACCCCCCCCACCCAAAATAAAAAATAAAATAACCCCCCCCCCCAACAGATCCCACAAAAAAAGTGAAAAAAGAGAAAGGGACATCCGGTTGCTTCATTAGTAATACTACATTCACTTTTTCTCTGCAATGTGTGACAATAAAAACACACATTTTCCTCAATCGAGGAGGACATCATCTGCCACATCAAAATAAATGCCACAACATTTCTTTTATCAGTTTTTTTCTTGTATTAGTCACATTCTCAATATCCTTGCCCCTTACAACATTGCACAGCGAATTCTCAGTTCCATCAATGCTGCTGCAAGTGGATCCGGTGGCCTTGGAATCTGAGGAAGTTTTTTTTCCACTCGGCTGTGGTGGGACTTTCTGTGTCTGAATTGTTGCAGGGGTACCAGCAGCAGCATTTTCATCGATTTCCATCAATTGATCCAGAAGACAAAAGGATTGTAGAGTGTGGCTGTGCGTTTTTTTGAATGGGGAAATACCCCATCAGCATGCAGTGTTCATTTTCAGAGGGGCAACTGAAAGCCAGCCAGGAGTTATTGAAAAGGTGAAAAGTAACTTTCTGTTCATGGATTTGCACTCAAGATAAAATTTTCTGTGACTTCGAAGTCACGAAATTATTATGTGGGGGGAAACCGCTTTGGCACTCGGTCAAATCTTCAAAATGCAATGCCATCCAACACTGAAACCGATCAGGAAACGAACGGGAAGGAAAACACTGGAGAAACGTTTGGGCCTTGTGTGTCTTGTTAAATTCACCATTTTTTGTGGTAGCGAAAAAATTTAGAGTGCCATCCGAATTCACCTCAGCTTTCCAGCGCCTGTTTTTTAATCCAAAAGGGGGGAGGAAGGGCACTCTATCAATCATTCAAAAACTGTGCTCATTTCGGCAAAAAGTGGCTGTTGGTAGTGCTCAACACAGACGACACTTTTTGAACATGCAGATTTCTTCCCAAAATATTCATACCAACAAATATATTTGAAACTTGAAGCACAGCTTCACCGTCCCCATTGCATCCATCTCAGTCAATATCCAATATCGGTTGCAAAAAAGCAACAGCATCTCCACTCCCTTAAACGACCAAAACGATTGAAAGGAAATCCAACACACACGATTGTGACATCAACCTTTCAGAATTTGTTCGAGGCGTTCTGTCTCTCCTTCACCGCATCTTCCTTCCCTGCAATTAAATTTCCCAAAATCAGTAATCTTTAGGCACCAACAGATTTTATCCTCGATCGTATCCCCGTTCTTGTCCTCGATACTAAGATCAGCGCCAGCCTTTTTCAAAACTTCAATGGCTTTGCCACTCCCATAATTGGCTGCCCAAGACAATGCGGTTTCCCCATTCTCAGCCTGGGCATCTATTTCAGCTCCATTGTCCAATAGCAATTGAACCAACTCTGGGTTTCCAATATAGGCAGCATAGTGCAAGGGCGTGTCACCGGCATCATCACGAGCATTCACATTGGCACCTGTGGACGAAATCACAAAGCCTCTACTCAAAACATTCCAGAAGACTGCTGCAAAAAAAGTGGCATTGATAATAGGAGATAGTTTCACAAGGGGGCACCTGATTCAAGGAGAAACCCTGCCACCTCAAGTTCCCCATATTGTGCTGCAATGATCAAAGGAGTGAATCCAATATCTCTTTCCAAATCCACAGTTGCCCCTGGAACATCAAACCGTGACACCAGAAATTCAGCATGCAGAATTGGAAACAAAGAAATACATGGAGAATGTTTTTTTTCTTGTGAAAAAACTGAATTTATTGAACACAAGAAAAGACTTCTGCTTTCACTTCGCAACAAAGGGATAGAAATTTAAAGGGGGGACACTACAGGCACTCAAAGCTCCTCAACACATGGAAACTTATTCTCATGGATATGTAGGAAACCAATACTGAAGCTCACACTGCAAGAAAAAAAGGAAAGAAAAACCATGGAAAAACACTGCAACCTTGTGTTCTGTTGCGAAAGCAGTGTCAAGATCCTATTCACAATTTGTTGTTGCACCAAACCTGCAAGGGGGTGAAAAAAAAAAAGGAAAAAACACAAAGAGCTCCTTTATTAAAGCTCACCTGCTCTGACCAAGACCCTGGCAACATCCAAGTGACCGAATCGTGCAGCCAAATACAATGCAGTTGAGCCGTCATTCTGTTGTGCATCAACGTTGGCCCCTGGATCAACAATCAGCGAGTGTTAAACAGAATAAAGGAGACAAAAATGGAAAAAGATAAAGACGAACAAGGGAATTCTCAACTTACAATTTTGTTTTTTTGGTCCAGCTTGAAAAACTCAACATTTCCATCACACCGTCAATTGCGAGTAGGTTTTTTCCGAGCAAAACTCTTTTTCGTTGCAAATTCCACTCTACCGCTGCTCAAATCACCCCACTCAAAAACTTCAAAAGATTAAAATCCGGCAAATATTATTTCGTCACCATGCTGGAAATTTCGACCACCTGATTCCAGGAGAAACTCCACTGTTTCAACTCTTTCATATATTGCTGCACCCATCAAGGGAGTGGTTTCATCGTCTGTTGTCAAATCCACAGTTGCCCCTGAAAAAAAACACACTTTTGGGAACAAGTAGTACATAGCTTGTGCATTTGCGAACACACCAACTGCAGCTTGACATCAATTTTTGAACGAAATCCAATAGAAAAGGGGAGTGATTTTGCGCTCTGAATTGAGGGAATCCAATGTTTTTCTTAAAAAATCATGCCAGCATTTGTATGCAACCAGGAATTTCTTCCAACTTGTAATTTCAGTGATGTTAAGTAGTTGGGGGTGCTATTCACCATGAAATAGCCTAGGGTGCAACATAATGAATTTTCAGTTTTTGTGTGGTTTTGGAATCCAGAATGGGATGCACCGCAGGCGCAGTCCTTCCAGGGGGAGGAAAAATGAAATTGGGACATTCCGTTAAACAGCTGGAAATGACCCAAGTCCCCCCCAAACGATAAAAGTATGTCGATGTCCGAAGAAAAGTACTACTCAGCAGATTGCAAGAAAACAAAAAAACTGGAAGAACACTGGAAAAACGCATTGTGTTTTGAGAAAGGTGTTGCCGGTCGAGTCATATTTTTTTTTGCTCAAAAAGTGAAGCAAGGGGTGTAGCTAAATATAAAATTCCTGCCAAAAACAGAGCGCCTGGAGTTTGTACAGAATATTTTACCTGCTCTGACCAAGACCTTGGCAGCATCCAAGTGACCGAATTGTGCAGCATAATATAATGCGGTTACGCCATGATCATTCTGGGCATCAATGTCAGCACCTGCAACAGTTATCATTGAACGAAGTGTTCTTTTGTCGACCATACAAACTGGACAGAACTTAGAAACAAAGTGACATTATAACGCAGAATGAAGGCAGTGTTGCCATGCTTTTGTCCAAGAAAAAAATTCACTGCCTGCTGTAAGGATCTACTTTAAATAATTCAGAATGAGTTGCAAAAAATATTGCATATGGGACTTGGGACTGCTTTGGCATGCGAAAACATATATTACACACCATGCTGTTCAAATAATTCGAGGGACCTCATTGCGTTCGAGAAAAGGAAAAGAAACAAGCGAGTAAGTTGCTGGCAAAGATGCATCGGTCACGTTTGGTGAGTGCTTACCATCGAGAGACGAGCTCTTGTCTCGTCGTCCCCAAACGTTGTGCGTGTTTCACGAAATGTTCAAAACCACAGAGCACACAAAACCAAACGATACAGAACTCGGATCAACCCAAACACACACGAGGTAGCCATGGAGGTGATACCTCTTGCCTTTGTTTTTGTGCAGATGTTCCCTTTCTCAACGGGTTCTCCACCATTGGTAGAAGGGCAATGCAACTCCCCCCCTGCATCGTTTCTGATGTCAATATCAGAACAAGTGTGTGTTCTGTGCTCTGGGAGGAAGAAAAAAAACAGTTGCTTCAGATTTAAAGGGCCACCACCCAATTCCCAATCCTTATGCAGTTTGTTGTTGACCTGATTTTACCGAAAATTATTTGCAGGTTTTCGATGATCCGACCAACACAGCGACTTTCAAGCACACACAGGCCAACAAATTCTTTTTTAAAAGCGTTTCAGATTTCCACATTTTCCTCCCTCCCTCCTCTCTGGTCTATATCGACGTGCATTTGTATTTTACAAAACCAACTGAAACGAATTAGCCCTATATCCCCTTTCTTCTTTAAAAACAAGCCCCTCCATTTTTCATTTTAATAGAAGGAGAAAACAAAAAAAATATAAACCTCAAAAAATGTCGGTTGGCAATTCCATGCATTCTTTCTTTTCCTTTTTTTTCCCCCAGACCGCCTGCTCTTTTTCATTTCGTTCTGGCCACACTCACCTTCAATGACTGGCATTACAGAATTCGAAAAAAAGAAAAAAAGAATTAAAGTCAGTAACAAGGAGAAAGAAATCAAATGAAAAATATGGAAAATCTATTAACTGTCCATCCAATTTAGGTTTTGCACCCTTCGGAAATTTTCTTCTCTGTGTTTTTGTTGGCTCCAACTTTTTAGACTTTCAAAGTAACTGGCAGAGGGGGAAGGGAACTGTCTTTTTGAAAAAAGCACTGAGACCCAGTACAGGAATGACACCACAGTAGAATAAAAAAGTAGAATAAACCGAAAAGCCACTGAAGCCTTTATCTTTTTTTTATTTCTATTCTGCAGTTTATAAAGGGACATTTTCTCTCCTGTTTCCTATTCTGCAGTTTATAAAGGGATTGCTTTAGATTTCAATTGTCAAATTTTTTTTTCCTGCTTTGAATTAGCCAAAGACCTCCCCAAACGCAAAAGGGGGGGGGGCCCATTGATTTGGGAACAATGTTGCAGACAGAAGGAGGCTTACTTTTCTTTCGAAGACTCCGTCGATACGCGCACCGCCAAGTGTTTCAATGGCAATTTGAGCATGTGCAGAGTTGTTGTAGGTAACGAAGCCAAATCCTTTTGATGCCATGGTACCTTTTTCTCGAATCACCTTTTACATTTCAAAAAAACCAAAAAAAAGGGGAAGCCAATCATGCACTGCATCGAAGGTAAAGGAAAAATTAGACAAACAGTATGGTGGTGCAAATAGTTTTTTAATATTATAAAAAATAAAAAGGCGTCATTGTGCGTTTTATTTCTTACAGTTGCATCTTTGATTGGGCCGATTTGCAAAAACAATGTTGACAAATTGACTTCGTCGACATCGGGCCCAAGGTTTCCAACAAAAATTGAAGCTGGAATTTCTTTGCCACGGTGGCTTTCTTTTTGAAGAGCTCCATTGAAAGGGACCGATGCAGGCTGCAGGGGAAAAAAAAAAGAACATTCACCAAATAAGCAGAAGATGTAGTTTTGGAGTGCAAGAAAAAAATTCCGATTTTTTTGACCCCTTCCCGTTTAGAAAAAAAGAAAAAAACAGTTTTCCAGCTACCCAATTCTCAAATTAAAATTAAATAATTGAGTTGACCTTAAGTTCAAAGCTTTAACACACACCAAAAAAGATAAACAATTATAGATGTTTCAAGCTTGCCCTCCCCCCCCCAAGAAAAAAGATTAACCACCTGGTTGACTGTGACTAATGTTTGCTTTTTCTGCCGGCTGAAATAGCTTCTTGAAGGTGTTGGCATGGGGTCCCTCCCAAACTTAGCATGAGGAAAATTTTGAGCGGAAGCAAAATGTCTAGCCGGAAAATCCACAAAAGAGAGTGGAGCGCAAGGCCTCATTGGTGGAGGAGGAGGTCTCTGCATGAACATTTCATTTCCCTGAATTATAGAGCAGTCAACGCTTCAGAAATTGAAGGGGGAAGAAAAAGTTTGCAGCTTCTGTTGTTGTACATAGAGAGAGACAGAGGAGGCATTCATGAAAAATTTGAATTTTTTTTCTTTTTTTTTTTGAAAAAATATATAAATTCTAAATTCATTACAGGAAGAATCTTTTGAATCTGGAGCTGTGTTTCCTTTTTCGATTTTCTTCCCGATCTTGGAAAAAAATAAATATATACTCAGGCAATTCTTGTTTTCCCACAAGAGGGCTATTCTGCACAACTTTATAAATCACTTCAAAATAACATTCATGTTTTCTTCTATGATTTTGTGTGCATACCGGAAGCATCGAATGCACAGGAACAAATTGCTGAAAATTTTTATTCCAGGGACCTGTGCCCAATCCACAAGAGACCTCTTACAGAAACATACAAAACATGCACAAACCAATAAAACATCGCAAGAAATCCTCGGACAAACATTTTCAAGCGTTCTGGTTTCAATTTAAAAAAAAAACTGATAAGAAAACCAATTGGACCATTCCATTATTTTTTGATTAAATGACTGAAGGGAAAATGCTGGTCTCATGAAGTGTATTGTATTAAAACTGACTTCTGAAACTGTTTAATTATGTACATGCTGTCAACTGAGCACCTCTCTAAACATGTATATTTTTTTATCTATTTTGACAATTTCATTTCATTTCGTTTTACTGTGCACAATTCATCCCAAAAGTAACCAACCTTTCCCTGGTGGAGGGCCTCTTGGTAGAACTGTGAACATCGGATTCATGGGCTCTTGACTGATTTTTTTCATCGGCTGGTCGGTGAAATTAGGAATCAAATTGTCTTGGACAGGTGCTGGGTTGTTCAGATGATTGATGGTTTCCACTGATGGGGGGAAGGGGGGATTGGCTTCCTGTTGCGAAACTGATTTCCTTTCCTTGACCTGTGGGGTTAGACCTTTAAGATCGGGATGCACTGCAAGCCACTCCTCCTTGAAAAAAAAAATCAAACAAGCAAGTAAGCATATTCTCTTTAAAGATTCAAGGAAAGATAACTTCTATTTCTTCCCCCCCCCCCCCCGCCCCCCAAAAAAAAGAAGAAAAGAAAAACCCAATCAACAAAAGTGAGAAAAGAGAAAGGGACATTTGGTTGCTTCATTAGTAATACTACATTTATTTTTTTCCCTGAAATGTGTAACAAGCAAAACAAGACATTTTTCTCAATCGAGAAGGACATCATCTGCCACATCAAAATAAATGCCACAACATTTCCTTTCTCAGTTTTTTTCTTGTATTAGTGACATTCTCAATATCCTTGCCCCTTACAACATTGCACAGCGAATTCTCGGTTCCATCGATGCTGCTGTAAGTGGAGCCGGTGGCCTTGGAATCTGAGGAAGTTTTTCCACTCGAAAACTGTGGTGGGACTTTCTGTGTCTGAATTGTTGCAGGGGTACCAGCAGCATTTTCCACCACAATGCAAACTAATGGGATCTTGGTGTGAATGGAGGCCCTCAGTTTTCCACTCGTGTTTTCAGAGTGGATTCCAGAGCTTCCGTCCCATCCCACCTTTCGTCGACCATACACTTCCTAAAAGCCAAATTTGCATAAAATTTAAACAAAAAATAAAGTTGGGTTGCAAAATTGAGGAGGAAGCGTCTGGATGACTGATTTCATGAGAACTGGGATAAAAAAACGCTGAGAAATTGTCTAAGAAAAACTAAAAAGCAGCTTGCAGCTACATCCAATATAATATTGTATTCGACAATGTTTGCATCTGGCTTAGGATTAATTGGAAGGAACTTTTGTCCAGAAGTTATTATTTTATTTGAAATTATAATGGCTATGAGTGCCATTAACTGTTATCTCCTCATGGAGGTATTGCTCACTCTTTTCTGTCTGTCATAGGAAGCAGAGCTTGTCAGGAGGGGCTCGCCTCTCCCATCACTTCTCGGCATCAAATGATGATTCCTTCGAAGCCTGATTGGGGTGGGTGGCCCTAGCAGCTGCTCGAAAACCACAGAAAAGACTAACCAAACTTGGATAAAAATAAGGTTCAGGCGTGGTGTAGTGAAGCACCCGAGTCGCCGTTGGATTTCACCCACGCGCACGTGCATATATGCAACCTCAAAAATCCCGATTTCTAGTGATTTTGGCGGTCCAGCCGCTCGTAACCAAGGCGAGCGTGAAATCTCGTTGGTTCGAAGCAGAGGTGCCCCTCCCTTCTCATTACAAGGTAACTGACGCCTAATGGCGCCTCCAGAAAAGCGCGCGCCCGATTCCTCTTCGATAAAATTCGACTCGCGTCGATCTGCCATGAGGATCCCTCAGTGGAGCGTTTTTTCTTTTTTTTCTCCCTCTCCCCAGTGTTCAACCACAAACAGCGAGAAGGAGAGAGCAACGAATGGTCGCCATGGACGCCATACCACTTTCACTCTCGGGGGTGGTTTGTATCTCGATTTCTGCTTCGGGCGCATGAGCACCCTGGTTCTTGCGTAAGCGCTGCGACTTGGGCTTTGCATTGCCACGACTTTCACGGTCTGTGTGGATTCCCCACTAGAAACAAAGCAAGCGAAAAAAACAATTCCCCACTGCCCCAACAGCACTTCCCACGGCGAACAAGGACACCCAATCCACGACCTCCCAGAAATTTGGAGATTTTATAGGGGTGATTTTGAAAAGAGATGGGTCTGGATTGTTCCAGTCAACCCGAAATTACCAAACCAAACCAAACCAAAAATAAACCATGTTGCAGAAAAAATCGCCACGAAAATCATCCAGATAATGACTCTCTTTGCTATGGGTTATAACTCCAGGCAAATTATTTACAGAACAGCCACAAAACATGGCAAGATCATGCTCTTATTCTGGACCCTTCTTGGAAGATTGTGGGATGGTTAAAAAACCCGATCGAATCCAACCCCTAAACAGGAAAAGAGGACTTCCTGGAACAGCGGATATGTACCCCAAAAAAGTTTGTGCTTTGATCTAAGACAAACATTCTTTCCCCAACATGGAATTTTTTTTTTCAGCCAAAAAAAAGAACAGGAGTGACAAAGTATTTGACAGTTTGCCCCATGTGTATTGCTCAACAGTTCTGATTTTCTTGATTTTTTTGTTGTTTTTCTGTTTTTTTTGGGGTGAAAGGGGGCTCCTTCTAATTTTCTTTTGGCTTCAAAGCTCCTATTGTTATATGTTACCGGAAATCCACATTGCAAGGGTGCCACTTCACTGATACTAATGTTCTGTTTCATTCAATTGTCCTCAATTTTCATATTTTTCTGACCCTGTTTTTTAGAGCTGATCAGCTCTCAAAATATTTTCATGAAAAGAATCCTTGGCATTAAACCACATAGCTTTCGTCACGGAAGCAACGGTTGTATTTATGGATCTGGTCTTTAAATGATCCGCCACCATCGTACCGTACTATAGATCCAGTCATATCCATGTAACAAAAAGATAAATGTACACTCATAGGTTGGCCAATATTGCATCGTGTTCTCTGCATGACTGCACCACCTCCGTCGGAAATTTGTTGCCGCCGCTTGCGCGCAAGCGCTGGCGCAAGCATGCTTGCAAATCGCTTGCATCGCGATTGCACTGCAATCGCCTGCTTGCACTACGCTTGCAAACGCTTGCGCGCAAGCGTTGGTTTATCGCCTGCTTGCACTACGCTTGCGCACTCTTGCGCGCAAGCGTTGGATTGCAGAACGGTTGCGCGCAAGCATCGATTTTGATTATGCTTGCGTAATGAATTGCCACTGTTGCTTTTGTGGCAGCTTGAAGCTGTGCTGCTTTCGACTCTAGATCGCAGATCTGCGTTTATGTCTCAAGCTCACACAGTCCTCGTTCGACGTCGCAACTGCCTCCGATTTAGAATGCTCTGACCCGCGTGGAGAGGCCAACGTTTGTAGCACCTCGAGGAGGATATTCGAGAACGCCGCAGGCACGGTGCCACGAAAAAGACGTTGGCGGAGCCACGAGCGGGGCGCTGGGAGAGCAAGAACGTGGGGTGGGGGGTGCGGGAGTGTCGAAAAGTGCCAGAAGGCCTGGATGTCGCTGCCCACTGCGACAAGGCCCTCCCCATCTTCGACGTGGCGACGAAAAAGTTTAAGGAGGTCACATGCGTGGGATTGCTCAACTAGGTTGTTGTGTATCTGGGCGAGAAACCGAGGAGGTGGAGGGTAAGGTGTTCAAGTTCTTCGACAAGGCGAGGATAGGTACATCCAAGCCATGGGCTACAAGGATAACTTCTGTAATGGCATTCTGGTGCTCATCCAGGTCAAATTCGATAGGTGTGCGGATAGACATGGAAATGGTGAAATCAACATCGAGGAATTCCTGATGTTTCAAGAGAAGCAAAATATGTTGTCATGACTTACACGTTGGTCTGTGAGCGCAAAGCTTATGATCCTGAGCATCTCCAGAACAAGAGTGTATTAGCAACAGGGCCAGGTGGGGTTTCAGGCTCCTCTGCTTAGATCTTGTAGTTTCAGGGCTCAACTCGACATCCTCTTCGTATATCTCACTATGACTGATGACTGATCTGTATCAACTTGGTATGCATGCTATGGGCAGGTGACATGAGAGGGCTCGTTTTTGTGAAGAATGAGACCGCCAATGTTTTCAAGGGTGAGCAGTGTGAGTTTCTGGGTCGCGAAAAGCACAGCAGTCGTCAATGGACATAGTTCAGTGCCTTAAAATCGGTCTGGTCGGTTGAAGGATGCCATTTGCAAAATACAAAGCTAACATTGTCACTATTGTTGACCCCAGGAGTACCTTGCCCCTTCAACTATGTAGCCTGAAACACATGGTCATCAACAGACTCAACTACGACCAGTGATTTTAATATGCTCTGAAGATGGTGATGCAGTTGGGAATATTCTCTTTTATTTGGCCTAGATGAGCACGGAGAGGAAACTGCAAATGGTGAGAATCTTGGTGGGATTATGAAGAGCAAGTAAAATCGAAAGTCACTATTCAAGCACATTTGAGAAGGAGAACGTGCGTTGAAGGTGAACAGGGTGAAAGCAAATCCCTGTCCCCCTTAGGATATCTTTTGTACAGTCGTGAATTTTGTTCTAGAGTAAACAAAGAATTCAGATTTCAAGCATCTCATCTGTATAGGGTACGTCGAAATGGTCTGGAATCTGATGAATCAAGGCTGCAATATTTGAAACACCAACTATTACTGCCACTCGGTTCTTTATGTAGCCGCTTTCAAGGGAGAACTGAAGGTGGTAAGTGTTTTGCTGCAAAAGGGTGCTGGATTAGAAATCAATGAAGTGCAACAGGTGGAACTGGACTCTGTTTCATTGTGTATTTTCGAAAAAGCTTCATGAGGTTGTACAGATGTTGTGCGGGAAGGTGAGGTCCTTAAAGCAGAGCTCTCCACAAAAAAAACATGGCAGAATCAAGCACTGTTAGGATCTCAAACAAATGGATGATGATAAAAGTATGAGTAAATATAATTTGGATTATCATTGGAATCAAGTTCTTCAGTTTGCTGTGGTTTCATCGACAAACGTTTGAAAAATGAAAAATAATGGGGGCTGCTGGTCGCTGTTCTCGGGTTCGAATCCCGCGAGCCCTTTTCATAGACCGACGCGTGGACTGCCACTGGGCAACGTCCATATGAAATGAGTCACTGGCCTTATCCCCTTCGCTTGCACGCCGCTTGCGCAGCGCTTGTCCAAAATCATAATCATAGTCACACAATATCGATGGCATTTCCGTCGCTTGCATGTCGCTTGCGCCGTGCTTGCAGTATGATTGCGCGCAATCGTACCGCAAGCGCACGCTTGCCCTTTAGGTTGCGCGCAAGCGACAGCCGCAAGCGTGTTGCAAGCGATGCGCAAGCGCAACAAATTTCCGACGTCAAGGTTTTTCTTTCGTTCCAAATGCAAACTCAGAACAGGTTCACTCCATGCC
This sequence comes from Bryopsis sp. KO-2023, assembly GCA_030272585.1. Classification (NCBI taxonomy): domain Eukaryota; kingdom Viridiplantae; phylum Chlorophyta; class Ulvophyceae; order Bryopsidales; family Bryopsidaceae; genus Bryopsis; species Bryopsis sp. KO-2023. The sequence goes on along the minus strand of BSYQ01000004.1, from coordinate 1,464,236 downwards.
CGACCATGAGCCATTGCCAGGGCTGCTTTTTTTGGGAAGAAGGGGCGCCCCCCCAAAGGGATAGTGAATGTGCTGGATGGGCTAATAATAGGCACAGCGTGACGTTGGATTACTCATTTGATTTGACGCCCACTGCAGTGGGGCAGCTGCGATAACTTCTCGGCGGACCTACGCACGTGCCCACGCCACCTGTGCTTCCGTAGGCGCAGCCCGAACAGATAAGAGTCGGCGGCTTGGACTTGGAACCACTTGCGACTTGTGAGTTTATCTGAGTGGAGAATCTCGAGCAGGTTGTGAAGACTTTTGGATACTGGCGTTTTAGCTTGTTGAAGATCGTAGCAAGGATGGAGTCGGAGGTAAACCACTTGGGCGCCTGTCGAGCGTGTGAAGCTCAGATCAAGTGTCCGGCGTCGACGCCAATTGGTGTTTCTGGTTTTTCCTGGCTTTTTCTATGTTTGTTGCTGTTGTTGGAAGTTGATCTGTTTCGTGTCGTGTCGTCACGTGCGTTCCTGTTCGACAGGGGCGTCGAAAGATGTTCACAATCATCTTGGTTGGTTATTGGTTTAAACCATCTGTTCACGTGCGCGTGTTGGTTTTATACAGAGACCCTCTTTTCTTCCGAAAAGAGTGGAGGAATACGACGAGGAAAGAGCCCGCAGGGCGAAGGAAAAAATTCGCGCGATGTTCGATTTTTCTGGAATCGATGATGGAGACCTCGCGGCGACAAGGCGGAGGGTCGAAAGGTTGTCTCTGGTTGAGGAGCAACCCACTGTGCAAGTTTTCGACGAGGAGAGAGCAAGCAAGGCGAAGGAAAAAATTCGAGCGATGTTCGATTTTTCTGGAGTCGATGATGGAGTCCTCGCAGCGACGAGGCGGAGGGTTGAGAGGTTGTCTCTGGTCGAAGAGCAACCCACTGTGAAGAGTCAAGGGGCTGATGAAAAAGAAGAAGAGGCGAAAACTTTCCTCACGGCGGCGAAGCTGGCAAACGTTTCGTTGGGATTGGCTGGGGCGAATAGCATGCGAATAGCATTGCGCAATGGGAAAGGAAAGAAACGCAACGGCGCAAGAAAGCCTGCGTTATTGCAACTGTACAAAGAACCTTGTTCGGAAGGAGCGCTGTGCGAGTGTGGGTGCAGCCGGAATAGAGTGGAGAAGGAGGTTCTGTATCCAATAGACAAAAATGTTAGGAAGACGAAAAGAAATAGGAATAGTTCCGGGGGGGACCAGAAACGATCGAAGACCTACTATTTTCCAAACCTTGCACCACCCAAGAGGAGGAGTCTTAGATAAGGGAGTGGGGAGTTTGGCAGTGGGGAATTCACAGAATTCAAAGTTTTAATATTTTAGACTATTTCATCTTATGTTCCACTTGTGTTCCATCAAGAGCTTCTTCCCTTGAAAAGCCAATGTTTTTCTTTGCAATATTATTGTTATCAATTTGAAAACATCTGGGTGGTGGCCTCAACCTTGAATCTTTTACAAGGCACAATCCACAACCCATGTTTAAACATTTCAACACAAACAGATGAAACCAGATTGCTTTCAGAATTGCCAGTTTCATAAAAATGGAAAGATTGCAAAAAACAATTGCATGTAGTTTTCTGAATTCAGATTTAAGCCTTGAGAATGGAAAAAGGAGTTGCAGATGGCGACAATACAGATTGTGGATCACGTACCAACCTGTATTAACGAATTACAGTGAATTCACGTGGCTGGTGGAAGTTTGGAGGTGGGTTTTTTTCCTACCAATATTCCACTATATAGTTGTCACAGTAACAGATGCTTTGAGAACTTGAAGCACCGGTCCCATTAAAAGGGTTTCCTTCCATTTTCTCATTCATTATCGATCAAACATATTAAACCATATGTCAGCCACTGGTGCTCCCCCTCAGTTGCACAAAACATCCACATGACCACCTCCTGCTGCTGGCATAAAAAAGTTGTATATTGCACACGTCCGACATGTAACATCAATCATTCAGAATTTCTTTGAGGTGTTCTATCTCTCCTTCCCCGCATGTTCCTTCCCTACAACCAAATTTTCTTGGATCAGTGACCTTCAAGCACTGGCAGATTGCATCTTCGATCGTATTTCCAGCATCAGCACCCGCCTTTTTCAAAACTTCAATGACTTCGCCACTCCCAAAATAGGCTGCCCAGAGCACAGGGGCTTGCCCAGTCTTGGTTCGGGCATCTACTTCAGCTCCATTGTCCAAAAGCAATTGGACCAAATCTGGGTCTCCAGCAAAGGCAGCCAAATGCAACGCTGTATACTCTGACCAACTGCGAGCATCCACGTCGGCACCTGTGCACCAAAGCCACTTTTGCAGTTCCATCAAAGCATCCTTGAGTAAAACATTCCAGAAGGTTGCTGATGACTGCTGTAAAATTGGTATCAAATTTCAACAGGTGGGACAAATCTTCCCCAAAGAGGCACCTGATTCCAGGAGAAACTCCGCCACCTCCATTTTGTTGTTTTGCGCTGCAACCATCAAAGCGGTGTCTCCGGTGCCTCTTTCCAAATCCACAGTCGCCCCTGAAACATCAAACAGCAACCCTGAAGTTCATCTCAGGGCAAGGGAATGACAAAAAGCTCGTTTGAATTACCATCGCAGTTGGGATTTGGAAAGCAAAAATAACGGACCGGAAATGCATGAAAAAGGTGAAAGGATTGAAAGGCTTTTTTTTTTTTTTCTGGGTGGGCAGAAAGAAACAATCACAAGGGAAAAAAGAAGGCAGGCAACAGTTCCTGAAAACTATTTTCAGGTAATGGGTATGAATTATGAGCTGAAGAAAAACAGACACGTGAAAAAATACAATTTCTATGGGGAGTTTTGCATTAATAAAATTTTTCCAAATGCAAATGGACGCTGGAACTTAATCTAAAAGAATAAAATTCTCATTTTTTTTGTATTTTTTTTCGTGAACACAGCTGGAACAGGTGAGTGGCTCCATCTGCTAGAGTCCCTGCAACAAGCACAACTGCAAGACTTACCTGCTTTGACCAGGACTTTGGCGATCTCCAAATGACCCATTTGTGCAGTACTAAATAATGCAGTTGTGCCACTATCAAGCTTTGCATCAACATCGGCACCTGCAGCAACAATTATTGAAGGAATTATTCAAACCCACCTTTACACTGGACAACACTCAATGCCGCAATGGGGGGGGGGGTGCATTTCAGTTCCTGCAATTAGTAAAAAGCGAAACCGCATTGGGCGTTCACATCAAAAAAATTCACCTGCTTCGATCAACACCTTGACAACATCCAAGTGACGATTTTGTGCGGCCACATACAATGCAGATGCGCCTTGATCAGACTGTGCATCGACATCGGCACCTGCAGCAGCAATATTTGAACGAAGAGTTTGTAGCTGATTTTAAAACTTGATTTTTGTTGAGTTGTCAACGCTGTGTCCACCAAAGGTGTGAATTCTGATTTATCTTTTGAACCCACTGCTGCCCCTGAAAAGATAACAGGTGGTCCCAAAATTTCAATGTAGTGTTGCTCGACAGACCGGGAAAAATCATCTAAGAAAAATAATGGATCATCGAGATCAAAAGTTAAAACCACCCTGGGGCCTTTTGCATAATGTTGAAAAGTTAGTGGATGTTTTTCAGAGGGGGAGGGCAGATCGATCTGTTGGTTTTCTCTAAAGGATTTGCAAGCGTACAAATTTGTAGGTGGGGCCACCACCTGATTCCAGAAGAAACTCCAACGCTTCAACTTCCCCTTGCTCTGCTGCAACCATGGCAGGGGTGACTCCCATGTCTGTTTTCAAATCCACAGTTGCCCCTAAAAGAAACGCAAACACTTATGTTTAGTATGGTAGAGCCTGTGTATTTGCAACCAACCTGTTGCTTGACAACCATTTTTAGACGAAATCCATGGAAAGGAAGAAGCCTTTCACCCCGAACTGAATGTGGGCGGGTGGCTTGGTTTCAAAAAGAGTGCCAATATATATATACATAATATTTTCTTTTTTCCGAAAAATACTGCAATGGGTGTGTAGGTCCAGTAGTTGTGCCTGCAAAAAGCACAACTGCATGGAGCATCTCAATTTACCTGCTTTCACCAAGAACTTGGCAACATCCAAATTACCCACTCGTGCAGCCAAATACAACGCAGTTGAGCCTTGATCAGATTGTGCATCGATATCGGCCCCTGCAGCAGGAATTACTTAAAAACGTTGAAGTCAACTTTCAAAACATATGTCTGTGGAAAAAAAACAACAATTTCCAGGTTGCAATGCGATGTTTGTGGTTTGGTTTTTTGAACAAATCTGCAATGAATGAGTGGGTCCATCTAGAGTGCCTGCAAAAGGTACAATTGTATGGAGCTTCTCCGTGGCAGTTTACCTGCTTTGATCAAGACCTTGACAACATCCAAGTGACCATTTTGTGCAGTGATATGCAATGCCTTCGTACCAGTGTTGCTCTGTGCATCAACATTGGCCCCTGCAGCAGCAATCATTGAAGTAAGTTTCCAAATTTGTCTTTAGACTGGATAAAACTTATCACTCCATCTACCAAACGCCCAAATCCTAACTCATCGTTTGAATCAACAGTTGTGCCTGGAACGATGAATGATAACCGCACTTTGTAAGCATTTCAGCATGCTGTTGCTTGATGACTGATTGGGACCACTTGAAAAATAATAATAAAAAATATTCACAATGGGTCAGATCGGCCACCCATTCGACCAGAGTACTCTCCATATTCATCTGAAAAAACCAACCACGATAAAATGACGAGTTGTTGATAAGCGTTTTTCAGAAAATGGTAAAGCCAGAGTGGGGGAGGGCATCTGCTGCTTTCATCTCAGCAAAACCAAGCAGACAGTACACTGAAAAGAGATTTTTACTTCATACATGAAAACGAAAGATGGATCATGGCCTCTATTCACACCCATTCTGTGGTCTTGGATTCCAAAAATGTGCCTAGCTTTCAGGGGGAAAACAGAAAGTAGTTGAAAACAATTTGCAGCAATTCACTATTTTTTTAGTTGTTTTTTCAATAAATCTGCAATGGATGGGTGGGTTCATCTAGAGTGCCTGCAAAAAGCACAACCACATGGAGCTTCTTCATCACAATTTACCTGCTTTCACCAAGACCTCGACAACATTCGAGTGACCATTTTGTGCAGCAATAATCAATGGAGTTATGCCTGTGTCAGTCTGTGCATTAACATCTGCCCCTGCAGCAGCAATCATCCAAGAAAGTTTTCAAATTTGCCTTTACACTGGGTAAAACTTATCGCTCTATCTACCAAACGCCCAAATCCTAACTTATGAAAAGTCCCAACCGCATGGAGCATCTCAATTCACCTGCTTTCACCAAGACCTCCACAACATCCAAGTGATCATTTTGTGCAGCAATAATCAATGGAGTTACGCCATTATCATTCTGTGCATCAACATCTGCACCTGCAGCAGCAATATTTGAAGGCAGAGTTTGAAGTCGATCTTAAACTTGACGAAAATCAACGCTGTGTCGACCAAAGGGGTGAATAATAAAAAAGAATAAATATAATTTATATTTTTTTACTTATCGTCTGCTGCCAGCAGGTTCATCGGACAGTTGGACGGCGGGGTATTTAAAAAGGGGGCCCTTCTTAAGAAAAACTGCAGAGTTTTGTTTACACAGTGAACTGCAAGGTTACAACTAATGCAGCCAATCACTTTCTTTAGTTAATCTTTTAACAACTCCCATATGATCCTCCTGTGCAGCATAATGCAACGCGGTAGAACCATCATGCATGAATGACATATCGGCCCCCTTTGCAAGCAGCCCCTGAAAATAGATATGCACACCTCCTCCACTAGTTAGCTTGCCATATTTTTCTCATGAAACAAGGCAATTTTTTGTTTGGCTTTAATACGAAAGCAATTGTTTGAAAAACTACCTTGACTCTGTCGATGTCTCCAGAACCGGCTGCAAAGAGGAGGTTGCGATTCAGCTCGTCACAATTCTTGCGACATAATTTTCTCTGTTTGGGAAGAATCAACACAGCAGGGGAAAAAAAAGCACATACGTGAATGCACTGGTGCACATACTCTAAATGCACTTTTAGTGCTGATCACTGATTGTAGCTTGGAAATGAACGAGAAAGTCCGTTGTAAAGAATTTCACTCATTTTGTTGTCTGGCAGTCCATCCACTCTCTTGAAAAGCCCGCTCCACACTTTTCCTTTCAAAACATAAAGCAAATTCCTATCACCCCAGTTTTCTTACAGGAAAACTTTCCCCGAAGATATAAGCAAATACACACATACACACACACTACATATATATATATATAGATATACATGTCATGCTCACCGAAGAAGTGGTGATTTTGGATGGAGAAGTCCTCATTTTCTTATATATCCATTTCCGGAAACTGCCGACTCTGGTGTGCACATCCGCTTTCGTCGAATCACAATTGAGCGGTCCAAAAGATACGATGCCAATCAACACATCAAATTCTGGATTGCCGTCGATGATGCTGTCCCCACCCTTGCTGTCAGCAAGTAACAAAAGACCTCCAGAATCGCCTGGATAAATTCAAAACGATTCTCAGACCCATACAAGGAAAAAATAAATAAATTCTACTTCTCCAGAACAGCATTGCGGTTTCTCGAACACAACGCAACCCCGATTGTTTACCCTGGCACGCTGCTTGCGAGCTGGAGAAAGAACAAAGCATATTGCTTTTTAGCTTAGGCCATCTTCGTCTGCAGTTTTTGTTGCTGACATACTCCACTTGGTCTGCAAATTGAAGGACTTCAGGGACTGAATTGCGCTTTCTGGTCTTTCCCCACCCTGCGGTGGCTAGCAAAAGACCCTCCCCAAGGGTGTGGTCACTTTCAGCTAGCAAAACAGGTGGTTTGGTGGAGGGCACTTTGAGACGCACAAGGGCAATATCAAATCCATCTTGGACATCTCCTCTGTACCTGTCATGAATAATAACCCCCTCTGCCAGTATGACCTGCAAATGCATTCACATGATGCATCTTATTTTTTGTTTTGGTTTGAGTAGTATTTGAGCTCCTTGCTGCTTTCCTTGTACATTGCCAGACCCTGCCATCACTGTAACTCTATTTGCACGAATAAAAACACGACACCTTTTTTCCTCAACGTTTCTTTGTGAATGTGTGCAAATTTTCAGTACCTCTGCAGATGATTCGTCATCAATTCCAAGGGCACCCACATACACCAGAAATGTTGACCCAAGGGTTTTTTTCCCGATAAAACAATGGGCTGCAGTCAAGACCCACTGGGGGGCAATCAAGGTGCCCCCACACCGATGAATTCGAACGCCCATTGTTTTTAGGGAGCAAGCATAAGGAAACCGACCTTTAGGAGCATCATGCCCCCCCTGTATATGCACATATCACATTTTGCGAGCAACACTACCTTGAATGTGAATATCAGGGATGTTCTCTTTTTCTCAATGTATCGCAAAGAAAATTTCCTGTCTGCCCGGGTGCTCCGCACATGCACGTGCGATGTAAGAATCCCTCTTCAAAGAGCATCTTACTATTCATACAACACGATTGCGATGACAATGCATGGATGTCTGACTTAGCCTGAACCCACAACAATGAGTGGCTGCGCATCCGGTAGCCGCTTTTGAAATGAAGGAACGGTGGAAAGCCCCTCGACCTAATTCTCACACAACACAAAAGAAAAAGAGGCAATTCTCAAGCCAAAAATTCAGAACGAACTTGATCAATTGTTTTGTGTTATAACATGTAATTACATGACGATTTCTTTTGGATGAGGGAAAGGGATTGTAAAAGGGATCTTTTTCTTTTCAATCAAATTGGTCAATTTAATACATTGTTTTAAGATGACAATGAATGCAAGCAAATTTGGCAGGGTTTGTGACCTTCGCCCAGCACTTGGGGCATGAAACCTGGCGCCGCTTTCAAAATTTTCAAATTCGTTTTCTGAGACCTATTTTACAGAATTTACGATTTCCTTTTCGAATTTCGAAAAAAAGGAGGGGAGGGGGCATAACGCCAACCAACTTATCAAGTTCGTAAAGCCCAACTGACCGAGTATCGAGACGCACACCTGTCTGTCGCCGCCACGCGAGGATCCTGCAAATCAAAGCAAACTCCGACATCATCAACTTCCGACATGAGAAAAAGTTTCGTCAAGGATGGGGGAAAAGAACGCCAAACTCGACAGGAATCCACCCACCCGACACAACACGGCACGTAACTCCCGACGTCGAAACGCACCAGAGCGCCCACATCAGGAACAAAAGCATTGGAAGCAGGTTCGTTTGACCTTCTGACGAGAAGGCTCCGGTTATGAAAGACTAATTTCAGCAACAGCCCCTCGGAACGTTTCCTTGCTCAAGTGAGGATGCGTGACGGATTTGTTCCAGTCCCGGTTTACTTGCTGTGTACCTTCCAGCATTCCGTTCTTGCCTTTCGGCGGGGATTGTCGCGGAAACAGACTTGAACAATCTTACAGCCAAAAACAAGCTTCCTGCATATCTCAACCTCCATCCTTTTCCTCACACCAGCCCTCAATTTCATTAGAACACCAAGTGTGGAACGGCGAATTCTGGGAGGTCGTGTGTAAGTTCATGCAGATGTATGGTGCCTGGCATGCATTTTACTATTGGTACCACTGGCAAAGCTGTATCATATGGTCTGGAGAATGGCGTGATTTCGGTTCTGGTATTCGCAGCACAGCAGGGTCGAAAACATGGTCGGGCAAGAACTTCTGCTGGAACTACGCTGACGCCACCACAGTCTTACTAAACGCCGAACTGGTCGGCCATGCTCGTTCTTGAATTGGACCACGGTCGATTACGTCCTTTGCTTACTAAGAGCCGACCATTCACGTTGGCACCTGTGCACCAAAACACATACGCTGGATAGTTTTTTTGTTGCAATAGAGCTTATGAGCATACAATATTGATTGACTGATCGAAGGATCTTGGCTTTTCAGAAAATTCGAAAAGAACGTGCGCAGATGCTCTCCTGACACCCATTAGAAAGAAAAACAAACAGAAAATAATAATGGATCGTCAAAAGCCCACTTGCCATCGTAAAATACAATGGCAAGAGCCACTCTTTTGGCAAATGTCATCCATATGATATATTAGTTGGACGGGTAAAGACAAACAAACAAACAAACAAACAAACAAACAAACAAACAAACAAACAAACATTAAAAAAAAAAAGGTAAAGACGAGCGTAGCCGTTTTTGATGAAGAAAAAAACATGGAAAGAAACTGTATTGAGTAAACGTTTGAGCCAAGTGAAATCAAATTTTCGATTTCCACCAATATCCAGAAGACAAAAGGATTGATAAAATGTGGCTGTGCTTTTCTATGAATGGGGAAATAACCCCCGTCAGTATTCGGTGTTCATTTTCAGAGGGGCAACTGACAGCCAGCCAGGAGTTATTGAAAAGGTGGGAAATAACTTTCTGTTCATGGATTTGCACTCGAGATAAACTTTTCTGTGACTTCGAAGTCACGAAATTCTGTGGGGGAAACCGCTTTGGCACTCGGTCAAATATCCAACACTGAAACCGTTTTGGAAACGAACGGGAATTCCCGTTCGAAGGGAAACACTGGAGAAACGTTGGGGCCTTGTGTGTCTTGTTTCCAAAGCGATGCCGCTGTTAAATTCACCATTTTTTGTGGTAACGAAAAAATTTAGATTGCCATCCGAATTCACCTTGCTTTTAGGTTTCTAGGGCCTGTTTTTTTTTTATCGAAAATGGGTGGGGGAGGGCACTCTATCAATCATTCAAAAACTGTGCTCATTTTGGCAAAAAGTGGCTGTCGGTAGTGCTCAACACAAACCACACTTTTTCAACATACAGATTTCTTCCCAAAATTTATACCAACAAATGTACTTGAAACTTGAAGCATAACTTGACCGTCCCCATTGCATCCATCTCAGTCAATATCTAACATCGCTTATAAAATAGCAACAGCATCCCCACTCCCTTGAACGACCAAAACGATTCAAAGGAAATCTCACACACCATTGTGACATCAGTCATTCAGAAGTGCTTTGAGGCGTTCTATCTCTCCTTCACCGCATGTTCCTTCCCTACAACCCAGATTTCTTGGATCAGTAACCTCCAAACACCGACAGATTATATCTTCGATCGTATTCCCAGCTTGGTCTATGATACTCAGATCAGCACCAGCGTTTTTCAAAAATTCAATGGCTTCGGCACTTCCAAAATGGGCTGCCCAGAACACAGGGGTTTCCCCATCCTCAGCCTGGGCATCTATTTCAGCTCCATTGTCCATAAGTAATTGGACCAACTCTGGGTTTCCAGCATAGCCAGCTTTGTGCAAGGGTGTTACACCATTATCATTACGAGCATTCACATTGGCACCTGTGGACCAAATCACAAAGCCTCGACTCGAAAACATTTCAGAAGACTGATGCAAAAAGTGGCATTGACAGTAGAAGAAATTTTTTCACAAGGGGGCACCTGATTCCAGGAGAAACCCTGCCACACCAACTTTCCCTTCGCGCGCTGCAATCATCAAAGGGGTGAACCCGCTATCTGCTTTCAAATCCACAGTTGCCCCTGAAACATAAAACGCCAACCCCCCAAAATCAGGACCACAGCTGCAGATATTCATTGTGGAAAGATAGGGTATCTGTTCAATGTCACCAGCTCTGAATGAAAGCTTGGTGGCAAGAACTTTGCAAGTGCAGCAACAAAAAATGAAGCCGATACGTAAGCATACAATTTAAATCTGGTTTGCAGAATATTTTGCATTTGGATTGCGTAATTTGGCAACAACAAAGGCTAGAAGAAAAGAAAACCTGTTTTTTGGAGCTCAAGATCTGTTGGCGGTTTTCAGAAAGTCAATACAGTAACAAGAGAAAATGCTGTTGAAATACTTCGGGAAAAGAACTGAATTCAACACAAGAAAACATCGCTGCCTTCAGAATTGAAGGCAGCCAAGAGCTCATCAAAAAATAAACAATGACCGTCTGTTCACAGGTATGTACTGAGCCAAAAAACAAAACGTAAAAATATTGACTTTCACTCTGCAAGAGAAAACACTGGGACCTTGGTTACAAAAGCGATGACGCTGTTACATCCATATTTTCTTTTCTTTTTGCAAAGTTAGAAACAAAAGGGGTGTGGGGGTAGATTGAAAATTCCCAAAAAAAAAACACACACACACCACCAGATGGACCTTCTTATTACATTTCACCTGCTTCGACCAAGACCCTCGCACTTTCCAATTGACCCGCTTGTGCAGCAAAAAACAATGCAGTTCCGTCTAAATCGTTTTGTGCATGAACATTGGCCCCTGCATCAACAATTATTGAATGTTAAACAGAATAAAAGAGAAGAAAAAGGAAAAAGATAAAGACAAACAAGGGAATTTTCAAATTACAAATTTGTTTTTTTGGTTCAGCTTAAAAAACTCAACATTTCCATCCCACCATCATTTTCCAGGATGTTTTTTCTAGGATATTTTTTCTGAGCGAAACTCTTTTCGTTGCAAATTCCACTCTACCGCAACTCAAACCACCCCACTCTAAAATCTTTGAAAGATCAAAGTTTGGCAAATATTATTTGGTCACCATGCTGGTAATTTTGACCACCTGATTCCAGGAGAAACTCCATTATTTCAACTTTTTCATATTCTGCTGCAACCATCAAAGGGGTGGTTCCAGTATCTCTTCTCATATCCACTGTTGCCCCTGAAAAAAAACACACATTTTTGGAAACAAGTAGTGCGTAGCTTGTGCATTTGCGAACACACCAACTGCAGCTTGACATCAATTTTTGAACGAAATCTGTTAAAACGGTTAAAATCTGTTAAAATGCGCCAGCATTTGTATGCAACCAGGAATTTCCTCCAACTTGGAATTTCAGTGATGTTAAGTAGTTGGGGGGGGGTTGCTATTCACCATGAAATAGCCTAGGGTGCAACATAATGAATTTTCAGTTGTTGTGTGGTTTTGGAATCCAGAATTGGATGCACTGTAGTCGCAGTCCTTCCAGGGGGAGGAAAAACGAAATTGGGACATTTCGTTAAACAGCTGGAAATGACCCAAGTCCCCGCCAAACGATAGAAGTATGTCGATGTCCGAAGAAAAGTACCACTCAGCAGATTGCAAGAAAAAAAAGACTGGAAAAACACTGGAAAACGTATTGTGTTTTGAAAAAGGTGTCACCTGTCCAATCAAACTTTTGTGTCTTTGCTATTGAAGCTGTCATAGTGGGGTGGCTAAATAAAAAATTCCTGCCAAAAACAGAGTGCCTGGAGTTTCTACAGAATATTTTACCTGCTCTGACCAAGACGTTGGCAGCATCCAACTGACCGAATTGTGCAGCATAATGTAATGCAGTTGAGCCTTCAGCAGTCTGGGCATCAATGTCAGCACCTGCAACAATTATTGTTGAACGAAGTGTTTTTTCATCCACTTGGAACTGGACAGAACTTAGAAAAAAGTGACATTATAACGCAGAATGGAGGCAGTGTTGCCATGCTTTCGCCCAAGAAAAAAATACTCACTACATGCTGTAAGGATCTACTTCAAATAAATAAAAATGGGTATGTTCCTTGTCTGAATCAGGTGCCCTTGGGAAACGCAGTAAGAATTTCTGTGTTTTACCATGTGTCATTACCATGCAAAAACAAGAAGCCAATCACCTTTTCCAATTAGCATTTCAACAATCCCCACACGACCCTCCTGAGCAGCAAAATGCAATGGAGTAAATTTCAACTCTCCATGCGTGGCTGATGGATCTGCACCCTTTGAAAGCAGCTCCTGAAAATCAACCAGCACACCTCCACTTTGGCCTGTGGTATTGTAATTGTCAAACAATGCAAAATACAAAATCAACCATAAAAACTAGAGTACCTTGACTTTGTCGAGGTCCCCAGAACCGGCGGCATTGTGAAGATCAATATTCAGTTTGTCACAATCCTCGCGACATATTCCCTGTTTCAAAACAATTTCACAAGAAATTCAGATCAGAGTTTGTCATAGCTGATAGGACTTGTGCCAACTGGGGCGAGGTTCAGGGCCAGGCATTCATATTAGCACAATTGTAGTACTTCACCAAACTGCAACCGAAATGGAATTTATTACATATGAATTCCACAAACAATCCAAACCAAAAATGTGGGCTTATCCAAATCATGCGATCGAGAATTACCTCGGCAGCATCATCAACATTTTCGGCTGGACTCTCAGTCTCATTGGGTGGGGATGTCTCAGGGGAAAAAGTTTGTGAACCCTTCAAACGAAAACAAATAGCTGTGAAAAATGCCAACATACAAAAACGTCAAATTGATTCGAGTCCCCAAACATTTACATGTTTGACCATCGTGATGAGTCATGATTTTTTTATTGTTCAGGACTACAGATAGATGATTGATTGGTTTGTTGAAGCACACAAGCACGAAGTGTCAGGAACAAGCAATCGCATGCAAGAAAGAATCCTACCATTTTCTCATCAATCCATTGGCGAAAAGAGCTGACCCTGGTGTACACCCCTGGTTTGAACTTGCCCTCCTGTGAACTTCCACAATCATCAGGGCCAAAAGAAACCAAGCCAACCAGAAGGTCAAAATCTGGAGTTCCGCGTTCATCAGGGATCACCAGGGGACCCCCTGAATCACCTGCCACAAAAAAAGTCCATTTAATTGAAAAATGTGGGTCAGAAATGACACCCCAGAAACATCAAAACTGGGTGTTTGAAACTTACCTGTAATAGGTATTGGATTTGGATATGGTACAGAGTGTGAGAGGTATGACTTACCATATTAAATCTGATGTTCAACGATCACTATCGACACTTGCCTTGGCATGTTCCCTGAGAGGTAGCATGGGCGCACATCATGTTGTCTTTAATTTGGCTCCAAACATTCAAGCAGTTTATGTTTTCGACGTATTCAAGATCATCAGCCACTTGGAGGGTGCTTGGCAGAGGTCCCTTGTCCGAAATCTTGCCCCAACCCAGTGCCGCCACAATTTGACTTGTCCCCAGCTGCTGGGACGCATCCGGCAGCCTGACTGGCGTTCGCGTGGATTCTCTTTCCAGCAGGAGCAAAGCAATATCGTTTCCATCGTCCCCGTTTCCTGTCCAGCCTTCGTGGACGAAGACTTTCACTGAGGGTATCACCTGAAGTCCAGATCGATCTGTTTTCATCACGAATAGAAGCTACCAATTGAGAAGTTCAATCAGATATTTAATGTCGATATGTTTAGGGCGGTGGACCTGTGCTGTGACATCAGCAAAAACTGAAATTCACACTCATTGGTGTTTCATGTCTGGAAATACACTTTGCACATGCCTAAACATACCGCCCTGATGAACGAACCTCACCTCAGCACCGGCTTCATCGTTGATTCCATGCGCCCCCACATACACAATCGGCGTGGCACCAACAGAGCCTGGTCCCGAAACGCAATGGGCCGCCGTTAAAACCCATTTTTTTGCCACCAAGGCCCCGCCGCAGCCATGTGCCCGAGTGCCAGTCACCCTCAACGAGCACGCGTACGTGAATCTACCTTCAGGTGCAGGCTGGCCTCCCTGCTCCGAGCCGATTTTCACATTCAGAAAACGCACGCGATTGAAACAAAATGATTGCGAACGTGTGGATGTTGGCGTACCTTGACAAATAGGCCTGCGTTTTGAAGCAGGTTCGTTGCGATCTTCGGATCGGATTCTGTCAAATTGGTCCCCTGAACGAGGCAAATAGTCGTTAAGAAAAGCCTCGGCTTTTTTGCAAAAACAATAGAATTCACAATCGCAATACATCGGCCCACCTGCCGGCTCCAGTCGCCGTTTCGTGGAGATGCTGCAAAACTCCACACTGTCAAAATGACAGGGCGCACAGTCAAACGGAAAAGTCGCGAAGACCAGCCAAAACAACAAAACTTATGCTACCTGAGACTTCTGAGAAAACGGGCGCTGTTGCGACCAGCAAGGCAAACGCCGTGTGAAAACGAACAGCGTTCATTTCGACCTGAACCAGGCGAACTTCGAATTCGTTTTTGCTGAAAACGATGCCAACAGGGACATCGAAAGCTGGTCCTTTCGTGTGATTTCGCTTGTACTTGGCGAGAAGCTGTATACCCTTACGAGGTTCCTCCTACCGAGGAAGACTAGGAGGATAGTTGACTGTATTTTAGTGATTCCGTTCCAGAGTGTGGAGATCGCTGGGAAGTATTGTAAAGGATTGAGGGAATGGGCAAGACAGTGGGAGTGAATGAGAGGGGATGAGAGGTTGGGAAAAGTACGGGGATGTGTATTGAAAGGGGCAGTACGGGGGAAGATGTACTGCGGATATCATAGGCAGTACAAGCTAAGGACGGATATATATTGGTTGTTGGAAACAGTTGAATATCCTTGTAAGACCCTTCTGGGCAAAGACCCTGTGTTTCTTCGTGTGTTCGACCCAGTCGTTTTATCATACCCAAACACTATCCAGAAGTCAATATTGTTACAAGTATAACTTGGACTCTCGTTGATGTTTCTATGTCTTATTTTGTAACTCATTTCCCCTGGAACGTTGTGGCAAGAAACAGAAGCCAAAATACTCGTCCAAGGAGATGAACCTCGTGTTCGTTCTGGTTGTGCAATCAGTCAATCAATCAATGATCAAGAACAAAAGCCAGCTGAATAGAAGTTTTGCTGACTTGGGACAGGGCATAACTTGGGTTTCAGAACTTGGGCTGTGGGAAACTTTTCATGTGGAAAAAGTCCTGGGGTGGCTCCTCAGGAAACACGTAATAATTGAATGTCAGTCCTAGGATTCTTCTGCAATGATTCTAAAATTTTCTTCGAAGAAAAGTCTTTTCACGCCTTTGCAGCCGGCTCAGTTTTTCATAACCAAGCCTGGTTCTGGCAAATTTCCTTGAGGAAAGAAAACTTGTGGTGTAAGAATCTGGGACTCATGTCATCGTTTGGGTAGGACGATATGAACGGCAAAGAGGTTGAGATCCACTTGAGTGGATTCAAAGCAGTCGAATATTAACACATATGTGCCCGAGTGCAAGGATCAGTGTTTCGAAATTTTTGCATGGATATTAGCACGTGAACTGGACGAGGTGACCTGAGACTTCCAGAGTGCAGAAATTTCCACCCTGTGAAAATGTCAGCTTTAATTGTACTAAGGAAAATCTGTGCGATGGACTCTTGAAGCTTGCTCATCATTGCTGTTGGAAATCATCTTTTTCTTTTTTTCTTGCTGTGCATCAGACCCCCCTCTTGATCACTTGCAATTCCAGCGGGCAATGATTTTTTCCAGAGGTGTTTGATCGGCTGTGTATCAAGCTCGCTTCCCAGGGAAGATGTAAGTGTTTCGGCTCAGATCTTGCTGATGGTTTCGTAGAGGAATAGACATTTCATCCAATGAGGTTTAGCAAGATCACTACGGAAAACAGGAGCAAAAATGGCATCCGTTTCTGTACTTGATCAAGCTGATGGTATAATATTAGGTATTCAGTTTCAGAGGGGTAACTGAAAGCCAGCCAGGAGTTACTGGAAAGGTGAAAAATAACTTTTCGTTCATGGGTTTGCACCCAAGAAAATATAAGAATTTATTTATGACTTCGAAGTCACGAAATTCTGTGGGTAGAAACCGCTTTGGAACTCAGTCATATCTTCGAAATTTGAATGGAATCCAACGCTGAAGCTGTTCAAGAAACGAAGGGGAAGGAAAAAAAAACACTGGAGAAACGTTGGGGCCTTGTGTGTCTTGTTTCCAAAGCGGTGCCGCTATTAATTCACCAATTTTTGTGGTAGCGAAAAAACTTAGAGTGCCTTCAATTGACGTATGACCATCCAAATTCTCCTTGTTTTCAGCTTTCCAGCGCCTGTTTTCTTATCGAAAAAGGGGGGGGGAGGGCACTCTATCAGTCATTCAAAAACTGTGTTCATTTCGGCAAGAAGTGGCTGTTGGTAGTACTCAACACAAACCACACTTTTTGAACATGCAGATTTCTTCCCAAAATTCTTACCAACAAATATATTTGAAACTTGAAGCATAGCTTCACTGTCCCCATCGCATCCATCTCAGTCAATATCCAACATCGGTTGCAAAATAGCAACAGCATCTTCACTCCCTTGAACACCAAAAGGATTGAAAGGAAATCTCACACACAATTGTGACATCAACCTTTCAGAATTGCTTTGAGGCGTTCTATCTCTCCTTCACCGCATGTTCCTTCCCTGCAGCCCAAGCCAACAGTGATCTTCAGGCACCAACAGATTTTATCCTCGATCGTATTCCCTTTCTTGTCCTCGATACTGAGATCAGCGCCAGCATTTTTCAAAACTTCAATGACTTCGCCACTCCCATAAATGGCTGCCCAGAGCATTGAGGTTCTATCAAAGTTGTCTTGGGCATCTATTTGAGCTCCATTTTCCAAGAGCAATTGAATCAACTCTGGGTTTCCAACATAGGAAGCAAGGTGCAAGGGCGTTCCACCAACATCATCACGAGCATTCAAATTGGCACCTGTCGACCAAATCACAAATCCTCTACTCAAAACATTCCAGAAGAGTGCTAAAAAAAAGTGGCATTGATAATAGGAGATAGTTCCACAAGGGAGCACCTGATTCCAAGAGAAACCCTGCCACCTCAACCTCCCCTTCTTGCGCTGCAACGATCAAAGGGGTGGCTCCGGTATCTGTTTTCAAATCCACGGTTGCCCCTGGAACATCAAACCGTGACACCAGAAATTCAGCGTGTAGAATTTGAAACAAAGAAATGCGCGGACAATTCAGTTCTTTTCTTGTTCAAAACGTGAACTTATTGAACACAAGAAAAGACTTCTGCTTTCACTTTGCAACATAACGGGGAAGAAATTTAAAGGGGGGACACTACAGGCACCCAAAGCTCCTCAACATATGGAAACTTATTCTCATGGATATGGCCTGGGAACAAAAAAAGTAAATTTTTCTGGGGGATATTTTCATGGCTACTTAGTTAAGTATTTCAAATTCAAACCACTACTGAAGCTCACACTGAAAGAAAAAAAGGAAAGAAAAACATGGAAAAACAGTGCAACATTGTATTCTGTTGCGAAAGCAGTGTCCATATCCTATTCACAATTTTTTGTTGCACTAAAGCTGCAAGGGGGTGCAGATGCATTTACATTCCTGAAAAAAGGGAAAAAAAAACAGAGCTCCTGTATTAAAGCTCACCTGCTTCGACCAAGACCTTGACGGCACCCAAGTCACCCTTTTGTGCAGCCCGAAACAATGCAGTTACATCTTCACTGTTTTGTGCATCAACGTTGGCCCCTGCATCAGCACTCGTCGAGTGTAAAACAGAATAAAGGAAAAGAAAAAGGAAAAAGATGAAGACACAGAAAGGGACTTTTCAAATTACACTTTTTTTTTTTGGACCAGTTTTAAGAACTCAACATTTCCACCACACCATAACTTGCGAGTAGGTTTTTTCCGAGCAAAACACTTTTCGTTGCAAATTCCACTCTACCGCTACTCAAGTCACCCCAATCAAAAAACTTTAAAAGATCAAAATTTGGCAAATATAATTTGGTCACCATGCTGATAATTTTTACCACCTGATTCCAGGAGAAAATCCACTATTTCAACTTTTTCATATTCTGCTGCAACGATCAAAGGGGTGGCTCCAGTATCTCTTCTCATATCCACTGTTGCCCCTGAAAAAAAACACACACTTTTGAAAAGTAGTACAGTCGGGTCACGCAATACCGCCGGTGTGTGTCAGCTCAAAGAAACCGGCGGTATATCGAGTACGGCGCTATTCAAAGCGGCGGTATTGGGTGACCCGACTGTAGTGCATAGCTTGTGCATTTGCAAACACACCAACTGCAGCTTGACATCAATTTTTGAACGATATCTAATAGAAAAGGGGAGTGATTTTTCGCTCTGAATTGTGGGAATCCAATATCTTTGTTAAGAAATCATGCCAGCATTTGTATGCACCGTAGTCACAATCCTTCCAGAGAGAGAAAAAAGAAATTGGGACATTTCATTAAACAGCTGGAAATGACCCAAGTCCCCCCCCTACGATAAATGTATGTCGATGTCTGAAGAAAAGTACCACTCAGCAGATTGCAAGAAAAATAAAACCGAGAAAACACTGAAAAACGCATTGTGTTTTGAAAAAGGTGTCGCCTTCCAATCAACCTTTTGTGTTTTTGCTATTGAAGCTGTCATAGGGGTGTGGCTAAATATAAAATTCCTGCCAAAAACAGAGTGCCTGGAGTTTCTACAGAATATTTTACTCGCTCTGACCAAGACCTTGGCAGCATCCAACTGACCGAATTGTGCAGCAAAATATAATGCGGTTGAGCCTTCAGCAGTCTGTGCATCAATGTCTGCCCCTGCATGAGCAATTATCGTTGAAGTGTTCTTTCATCGACCTCAACTGGACAAAACTTACTACAAGGTCACATATAACACAGGATAGAGGCAATGTTGCCATGCTTTCGTCCAAGAAAAAAAACTCACTACCTGCTGTAAGGATCTACTTAAAATAAATCAAAATGGGTTGCAAATAATAATATTGCATGGCACTTGGAACAACTTTGGCATGTGAAAACATACATTCCAAACCATGCTGTTTAAAAAATTGCAGGTGGAAGGATTTTCAGTCCGTGTTTTAAAATATCGATGTTTGCACATTCCTGATTTCTTCTTTTTAATGTTCCTTGTCTGAATCAGGTGCCCTTGGGAAAACGCAGTCAGAATTTCTGTGTTATGTTTTTTTACCATGTGTCATTACCATGCAAAAACAAGAAGCCAATCACCTTTTTCAATCAGCATTTCAACAATTTCCACATGACCCTCGAAAGCAGCAATATGCAATGGAGTAGAATCAAATTCTCCATGTGTAGATGACAAATCCGCCCCCTTTGAAAGCAGCTCCTGAAATCAACTACACCTCCACTTTGGCTAGTAGTTTCTTGTTTGGCTTCAATACAAAAGAAACCACTCAAAAAAGTACCTTGACTTTTTCGAAATCCCCAGAACCGGCAGCAGAGTAGAGATCAGCATTCAGTTCGTCACAATCCTCACGGCATATTCCCTGTTTCAAAACAGTTCCACAAGAATTTCACGTCAGAGTTTGTCATAGCTGATAGGACTTGTGCCAACTGGGGCGAGGTTTAGGGCCAGGCATTCATATTCATATGAATATAAATGCATTTAATCATAGTACTTCACAAAAATGCAACTGAAATGGAGTTTACTACATCTGAATTCCACAAACAATCCAAACCAAAAGTGTGGGCTTAACCAAACCATACGAGTTAGAATTACCTCGGCAGCATCATCAGTATTTTCGGATGGAGACTCAGCCTCAATGGGTGGGGATATCTCAGGGTCAGAAGTTTTTGAACCCTACAAGAAAAAAAAAATCGAACAGGTGTTAAAAAATGCCTACATACATACAATGAATCGGTTTGTGTACCATATCTGAGTCCCCTCACATATGCATGTTTTAATATGACGGCTATTGTTTGCTCAGCATTATAAACATCTAATTTGATTGGTTTGTTTAGAGCACAGAAGCACAAAGTGTCAGGAACAACATCTTGCATTTTCGCATGTAAATATGTTTGGTTGTCAGGAACAAGCAATCAAATGAAACCAAGAAAAGCCTACCATTTTTTCATCAATCCATTTGCGAAAAGAGCTGACCCTGGTGTACACTCCTGGCTTGAACCTGCTCTCCTCTGAACCTCCACAGTCATCAGGGCCAAAAGACACCAAGCCAACAAGAAGGTCGAATCCGGGAACTCCACCTTCATCAGTGATTACTAGGGGACCCCCTGAATCACCTGGCGAAAAAAAGTCCATTCAATTGCAGAATGTGGAACAGAGATTATACGCACCCTACCTAGGGACAAAATTTTGGCTATATCGAACTTAGGTAAATTAGGAAAAAACTATGGGTTGTGAACGCGGGAGGGTCTTAAATTTGATGCTCATTATCGACACTTACCTTGGCATGTTCCTTCAGAGGATGCATGGGCGCACAGCATGCTGTCTTTGATCTGGCTCCAAACATTCAAGCAGTTTGCATTTTTAATGTACTCAAGGTCATCAGCCACTTGGAGGGTGCTCGGCAGAGGCCCCTTGTCCGAGATCCTGCCCCAACCCAGAGCCGCCACTATTTGACCTGCCCCGAGCTGCTGGGACGCATCCGGCAGCCTGACTGGCGTTTTTGTGGACTCCCTTTCCAGCAGGAGCAAGGCAATGTCGTTGCCATCGTCCCCGTTTCCTGTCCAGCCCTCATGGACGAAGACTTTAACAGCGGGTATCACCTGCAGTCCAGATCGATCTGTTTTCATCACGAATAGAAGCTACCAATAGATTTTGAATCAAATATTCAAGTTACTATCCATGATGAAACACTCTTCTGCTTAACCCATTGAAACTCTACAGTTTGACAAACGAACAATACCTCAGCACTGGCTTCATCATCCATTCCGTGCGCCCCCACATATACAATCGGAGTGGCACCAACGGATTTTGGTCCCGAAACACAATGGGCTGCCGTCAAAACCCATTTTTTTGCCACCAAGGCCCCACCGCAGCCATGTGCTCGAGTGCCAGTCACCCTCAACGAGCACGCGTACGTGAATCTACCTTCAGGTGCAGGGCGGCCTCCCTGCTCCAAGCCGATTTTCACATTCAGAAAGCACACTTTGATCGGAACGGTACTGAAAAAGTGTGGACACTAGCGTACCCTGACGAGCAAAGCCGCGTCTTGAAGGAGGTTCCTTGCGATGGTGGCGGCGCTGATCGGATCGGATTCCGTCAAGTTGGTCTTCTGCTCACCGCAAGTTGTGGTCAAATACTCAGCCTTTTCTCAAAAGATCATAATTCACAATCCCAAAAGCCCGGCTCACCTGCCATTTCCAGCCGCCTGTGCCTCCGTTTCGGGGAAACCCTGAAAAATGCCACACTCTCAAAATTACATGGCGCCCAGTTGCTTTCAACGAAGAAGTGTAAAAGAGCCAGTGCTACCTGAGGCTTCCGAGAAAACGGCTGTTGTAACCAGCAAGGCAAACGCCGCTTGAAAAAGAACAGAATTCATTTCGATCTGAGCTGGTCAGAGCTCGAATTCGTCTCGCTTTTAAGACGACCAGGAGGGGGACATCGGAAGCTGGTCACGATTTCATAGCTTCATACATTTCGTGCAAGTCCCCCCACCTGACGGAGGGTTTTCGTTAGCATCAAAATAAAAATACTTTTTGGATCGACTCCACGGCAACGCGACCCTCTTCCTTCTTCCGAACAATGAGCACCAGCCCAAGACCCACAGGCAGCAATCCCCTTGCCGTTCCATCACGCCGCCTCCACCCTCCAAACAGGGAGAAAGGAAATCTTCACTCCCGCTTTTTTTTTCTACCTTTTTTTTTTGTCCCTCCCCCCACTCACCAGAAACACACCCCAATGTATTCGTTCTTATATTCGAAAAGAAGACAGGGGGTAACAGATGAGAGCAAGGATAAATATCACAGGGTTTTCGACAGCAGGTCATTTCATGGTATCTTACAACTTCACATACTTCGTGCAAGTCCTGGCACCTAGCACTGTGGCCTGTCATCGACTGGACATGGATCTGTGGCTGGTGGTTTTCGTCCAAATGTTTGTTTTTGTTTGCAATGATTCTGTGTGTGTTGTGTGAAAACTGTTCGCAAGCATCCTTTTTTTACTTCTGAGGATTTACACCCCTTGATTTTTGATAACAAGGAAGCTATTTGAGATTGTATTGCAGCTACAATACCACCAGCTTCCGATCCGGAAATGAAGTTGCGTCCAGCTGTTGACTGGAAGAAATGGGAGAAATGAAAGGGAATTCCCTTTCATTCGAATGGGCAGCAACAGAACCGCTTTATGGTTCTATGTGTTTTCACCAAAAGACAATATTGGATTTGAAGCCGGCCAGAATTCAGCAGTGGTGCTTCACCCACCACTGAGAAATCCTCCCATTTTGGCAAGGAGGCTTAATGTTGTTCCCGAAATTTTTAATCATGCAGCTTTCTTGCTGAAAATTCACAGCAACATCTTTTTCTAGAGCTTGAATGAAGCCCCGCCCAATCCACAGCACTGGAAAAAAACCCTATTGTTTTTCTCCATTAAAGCAGTCTCATCTATTCTGGTGGTGATCCATTTTCCACTTGGCACAGGCGTTTATCTACAAGATTTGCGGAATGTGAAAACAACAGTCCCCTGAGTCTTTGCACACAATCTTCACCATTCGATCGGTGAAAAGTGTTTTGAACCATGTAAAAAAAGAATCACTACTGCTCCACCCCCCTAAAAACATGTTTTGGTCTTACCAAAACGGGCACCTGTGGACCAAAACACAAATCCTCTACTCAAAACATTCGATAATACTGCTGCAAAAAGTGATATTGCAATTTTTTTCCTATAGTGTTGACAGTAGAAGATATTTTCAGAAGGGGGAACCTGATTCCAGGCCAGGCTCCAAGGAGAAACCCTGCCACCTCCATTCTGTTCGTTTGCACTGTGATGACCAAAGGTATGGCTTCGATGTCTGTTTATAAATCCATAGTTGCCCCTGAAGCATTAAACCGCAACCCCAGAAATTCAGCGTGTAGAATTGTTTCAACAAGGAAAGACATGGACAATTCAGTTCTTTTCTTGTTCAAAAACTCAATTTATTGAACACAATAAAAGACTGCTAGCTTTGCAACAGAAAGGGGAAGAAGAAATTGAAAAAGGGGACACCACAGGCACAAGCTCCTCAACACATGGAAACTTATTCTCAAGGATTTGTCCTCAGGAAAAATAAAATGTAAGAAAGATTTGCCTTGATACTCGGTTGAACATTTCATGGGCAAACCAATACTGAAGCTACAAAAAAAAAGAAAAAAAAAACATGGAAAAACACTGGGACCTTGTGTTTTGTTTTGACAGCAGTGTCCATATCCTATTCACAATTTGTTTTTGCACCAAAGCTGCAAGGGGGGTGCAGATGCATTTACGGTCCTGAAAAAAAAAAAACACCACCACCACATGGAGCTTCTTTGTTACGTTTCACCTGCTTGGACCAAGACCTTGGCGACATTCACGTGCCCGAATTGTGCAGCAAAATATAATGCAGTAACACCCTGGCATCATTTTGTGCGTCAACGTTGGCCCCTGCAGCAGCAATTGTTGAAGTGTAAAACAGAAAAAAGACGAAGAAAAAGAAAAAAGATCAAGACAAACAAGGGACTTTTCAAATTACAAATTTATGCTTTTGGTCCAGTTTTAAAAACTCAACATTTTCACCACACCATCACTTGCCGGTAGGTTTTTTCTGAGCAAAACTGTTTTCGCTGCAAATTCCACTCTACCGCAACTCAAACCACCCCACTCTAAAATCTTTGAAAGATCAAAGTTTGGCAAATATTATTTGGTCACCATGCTGGCAATTTTGACCACCTGATTCCAGGAGAAACTCCACTATTTCAACCTCCCCTCTTTTCGTTGCAATGAACAAAGGGGGGGCTCCGGTGTCTCTTTTCAAATCCACAGTTGCCCCTGAAAAAAAACACACATTCTTGGAAACAAGTGCATATCTTGTGCATTTGCAAACACACCAACTGCAGCTTGACATAAATTTTTGAACGATATCGAATAGAAAAGAGGAGTGATTTTGCGCTCTGAATTGTGGGAATCCAATATTTTGCCAGCATTTGTATGCAATTTTCAGTTTTTGTGTGGTTTTGGAATCCAGAATAGGATGCACCGTAGTCACAGTCCTTCCGGGGGGGGAAAAGGAAATTGGGACATTTCATTAAACAGCTGGAAATAACCTGAGTCCCCCCCAAACGATAAAAGTATGTTGATGTCCGAAGAAAAGTACCACTCAGCAGATTGCAAGAAAAAAAAAGAAAAGAAAGGAAAACACTGAAAAAACGCATTGTGTTTTGAAAAAGGCGTTGCGGGTCCAATCAAAGTTTTGTGTTTTCCTAGTGAAGCTGTCATAGGGGTGTGGCTACAAAAAAGTTCCTGCCAAAAAAGGGCGCATCGAGTTTCTACATCACATTGTACCTGCTCTGACCATGGCCTTGGCGACATCCAACAGAATTGTGCAGTAAGAAACAATGCAGTTGACTGTGCATCAACATCAGCTGATGCTGCAGCCCCTGCAATTATCGTTGAAGTGTTCTTTCATCGACCTTGCACTGGACAAAACTTACTACATAGGTAGTGTGATTTTTGGCGGACCGTGGAAGAAATGGGGTCTGATTTGAACCACAATTGGCTGCTATGTTGGTCCCACTCACCCTCTGCTCTCGTCACTTCCATCATTGATTTCTCGAAAGAGCATCATGGCAGGTCACGTTAAAACGCAGAATGCAGGCAGTGTTGCCATGCTTTCGTCTAAGAAAAAAATACTCACACCACCACCTGCTGTAAGGATCTACTTCAAGTAAATCAAAACGGGCTGCCAATAATAATATGGCATGGCACTTGGGGCTGCTTTGGCATTCATATCAAGAAAGTACCTTGACTTTGTCAAGGTCCCCAGAAGCGGCCGCCCAGTAGAGATTATTATTGTCTCCTCGCCACATATTCTCTGTTTCAAAAAACAATTGATACAGCATGAGAAATTCACGTTAGGGCCGTCATAGCTGATAGGACTTGTGCCAACTGGGGCGAGGTTTAATCAATTGTAGTACTTCACCAAACTGTAACTGAAATGGAATTTACGACATCTGAATTCCACAAACGATCCAAACCAAAAGTGTGGGCTTAACCAAATCATGCGATCGAGAATTACCTCGGCAGCAACGTCAGTATTTTCGGCTGGACTCTCAGCCTCATTGGGTGGGGATGTCTCAGGGGAAGAAGTTTGTGAACCCTTCAAGAAAAAATAAATTCGCTGTTTAAAAAAACCCACAAACATACAATCATGCTGAATTGGATTGGGTACCATGGTCGAGCACACTCCCCCCCCCTCAACACACACACATCTATGTACATACATGTATGTTCCAGAAAAATGGTGATTGATGGCTTCCTTTTACTGAGAAGTATACGATTTGATTGATCGGTTTATTTAGAGCATACAAACACAAAGTGTCAGAAACAACCTATCCAATGCAAGAAAGAAACCAACCATTTTTTCATCAATCCATTTGCGAAAAGAGCTGACCCTGGTGTACACTCCTGGCTTGAACCTGCCCTCCTCTGAACCTCCGCAATCATCAGGTCCAAAAGAAACCAAACC
Organism: Bryopsis sp. KO-2023; assembly: GCA_030272585.1. NCBI lineage: Eukaryota > Viridiplantae > Chlorophyta > Ulvophyceae > Bryopsidales > Bryopsidaceae > Bryopsis > Bryopsis sp. KO-2023. The sequence goes on along the minus strand of BSYQ01000004.1, from coordinate 1,438,028 downwards.
AACGAGAAGGTCGAAATCGGGAACTCCACCTTCATCAGTGATCACTAGGGGACCCCCTGAATCACCTGCCACAAAAAAAGTCCATTAAATTGAAACTTATGGGTCAGGGTACGTCACCCCTACCCCCGTGCAAAAAGAGTGGGTGTTTTAAAACTAGCTGTAAAGGATGTGAGGCAATGGGTATGTATACCTTTAAAAGAGAAACTTTAACACTTGCCTTGGTATGTTCCTTGAGATATTCCATGGGCACACAGCATTCTGTCTTTGATTTCGTCCCAGACGTTCAAGCAGTTTGAATTCTTGACATATTCAAGGTCATCAGCCACTTGGAGGGTGCTCGGCAGAGGACCCTTGTCCGAGATCCTGCCCCAACCCAGAGCCGCCACTATTTGACTTGTCCCCAGCTGCTGGGATGCATCTGGTAGCCTGACTGGTGTTTTTGTGGACTCTCTTTCCAGCAGGAGCAAAGCAATATCATTGCCATCGTCCCCATTTCCCGTCCAGCCTTCGTGGACGAATACTTTCACTGAGGGTATCACCTGGAACCCAGATCATCAGGGATGAAATTCCCAATTGATTGTGAACCAGACATTCAATCTTAGTATGGGACATTTTTCTGTTTAAGCCAGGGAAAGTTGACAGTGTGTTAAAGCTGTCTGGTATGCCAACACACAGCATTGGAATTTCATGCCTCGAAACGCACTTTGCACATGCCAAACCATACGTTCCTCCATCATGCACCGCCTTGATGAACAGACATTACCTCAGCACCGGCTTCATCATCTATCCCATGCGCCCCCACATACACGATCGGAGTAGCACCAATGAATTCTGGTCCAGAAACGCAATGAGCCGCCGTCAAAACCCACTTTTTCCCAACCAAGGTCCCACCACAGCCATGATCCCGAGGGCCAGTCATCCTCAACGAGCACGCGTATGGATATCTACCTTCAGGCGCGGGGTGACCTCCCTGCTCCAAGCCGATTGCCATATTTAGAAAACGCACATGATCGAAACGTGACTGCGAACATGTGGAAGATTGCGTACCCTGACGAATAGTTCCGCGTCTTGAAGGAGCTCTCTTAAGCTTGTTGCGGCGATGATCGGATCGAACCCCGTCAAGTTTGCCTCCTGATCGCCGCGAGTCGTCGTCAAGGAATGCGCGTCAGCCTTCTCTCAAGAAACCAGAATTCTCAATCGCGGAAGATTGGCTTACCTGTTGGCTCCAGCCACCTGTGCCGCCGTTTCGTGGAGATCCTGAACAGCAAAAAGAGCCACACTCTCCGTATGACAGGGTGTGCAGTAAAACAAAAAGGCCCCAATCATCCAAACAACAGACGATACTACCTGAATCTTCCGAGAAAACGGCCGATGATCCAAGCAGCAAGGCAAGCGCTGTTCGGAAAAGAACAGCATTCATTTTGGGAGTTCGAATTTGTCTTGCTAAAAAACGACGAGGAGAAGAGAAGGACAAGGATGTTGTCGCTCCACCTAGTGTTTTTCATTCTACAAAGTCGCTTCAATCAATCAATCAAGGATCACACGTTGTCTGGGTCCCTTCAAAGCAGCCACCTGAGTGGCAGTTCAAACGCACAGAACTATGGGAGACAGAAAAGGGCCTTGCTAATTAAAGTTATGATAATGATAATGATTACACTGTTGCCGCGGACTCGGGAAAGCCTACCAGACGCCCTCTAACCGCGTCCCCTGTCCGTCATCGCGCCCGGATCGCCCGGATCAATCGAAACACGAAAAACCACCCAGGCTCCCCAACGCCCCAGTGCGACATCGCGCCAGCTTCAGGATGGATGTGTTCCCCATCTTTCACAAAAAGTATGCTGAAATCTGCGTGCCACTTTCCAAGATCGCTGTTGCCATGCCCTTTCTACGACCACTGAAACTAGAATAAACAGCAAAACGTACAAACTCGAATCCCAGTCGCTTCTAGTTAATGCGGCTTCTTCCTGTGGGAACATGGTTTGATTTGATGAACACTGTGCGACAACATTCGTCATCAAGTGTGTTGAGCTGTGAAATCGTATGAAATGACCTGCAGACGCCCCAGTGCTGATCGATTTTATGCGGAACAATTTACACTCTCCTGCACAAGGCGGGGGAACAACGGTTTGGCCGTCGATCGAAATGAATGCTGTTCTATCCCGAACGTTGTTTGCCTTACTGGTTGCAACAACAGTCGTTTTCTCGGAAGACTCAGGTAGGATCGGTTCTGTTGTAGTGGCTGGTCGACTTTCTGTTTCACCGCTCGACCTGTCATTTTGAGGGTGTGGCTTTTCCCAGGATCTCCACAAAACGGCTGTAGAAGCGGCTGGAGCAGGCATGCGAGCGGTTGTTCATGCACCAGCGAAGTTTGGTTTTGGCCGAGGAGTTTATTGGCGACTACTCGCGTCAAAAAAGAGATCAGCGAGCTCGCTTTGACGGGAGTCAATCCGATCACCGCCACCTCGAGAAAGCTCCTTCGAGACGGAGACATATTCGTCAGGGTACGCAAGTGTGTGATTATATATATGATCGCGTTTCGATCATGTGCGTTTTCTAAATATGCCAATCGGCTTGGCGCAGGGAGGTCACCCTGCGCCTGAAGGCAGATTCACATATGCGTGCTCGTTGAGGGTGACTGGCACTCGGGAGCATGGCTGTGGTGGGACCTTGGTTGCAAAAAAGTGGGTTTTGACGGCGGCTCATTGCGTTTCTGGACCAGAATCCATTGGTGCTACTCCGATCGTGTATGTGGGGGCGCATGGAATAGATGATGAAACCGGTGCTGAGGTAGTTTCGTTATGCAGTTTGGAACAATAATGTATCATATCAGTATGGGGAATTGTATGGTTTGGGCTGAGGATTGGTCTCTTTTGGCACATCAGACACTCACTGTGCATTTCCAGGCTTATTCAGATCGTTCAATACTGATAAGATCGAATATCTTGGTGGTTTATGATCTACTGGCAATTGTTTTCGGGGTGGAAACAGACTGCTGTGGACTTCAGGTGATAACCTCAGTGAAAGTCTTTGTACATGAGGGCTGGACAGGAAATAAGGACGATGGAAACGATATTGCCTTGCTGTTGTTGGAAAGGGAGTCCACCAAAACGCCAATCAGGCTGCCGGATTCGTCCGAGCAACTCGGGACAAGTCAATTAGTGGCGGCAGTGGGTTGGGGCAGGATCTCGGACAAGGGGCCTCTCCCAAACATCCTCCAAGTGGCTGACAGGCTTAAGTATGTCAAAAACACAAACTGCTTGAACGTCTGGAGCCAAATTAAAGACAACATGCTGTGTGCCCATGCAACCTCGCAGGGAACATGCCACAGCAAGTTGATGTGATTGTTAAAGTTCAAATTTGAAACTTTTCTGGATCTTTTTCTTTAATGTTCAGCATACCTGTTGCAAATGATGTCAAACACCCAATAGGGGTAGGGTGTATACTCTGTTGTGATTCCTTTGCAATTGGAAGACCTTTGCTGTGCTGTTCCTCCTGCCAGGTGATTCTGGAGGTCCCTTGGCAATCTTAGATGAAAAGGGAGTTCCAGGTTTTGACCTCCTGGTTGGCTTGGTTTCTTTTGGACCAACTGATTGTGGAGGTTCAGAGAAGGGAAGGTTCAAACCAGCAGTGTACACCAGGGTCAGCTACTTTCGCCAGTGGATTGATGAGAAAATGGTAGGCTGCATTTGATTAGTGGTTCCTGACACTTCGTGCTTGTGTGCTCTTAAACCAATCAATATTTTTTCTGTAGTCCTGAACAGCAAAAAAATCAGCACTCATCACGATGCTGAAACATGCAAATGTGTGGGGACTCAGATACAGCACTCGAATCAATTTGACGTTTTTGTATGTGCATTTTTCACAGCTGTTTTTGTTTAAAGGGCTTTCAAACCTCTGTCCCTGAGACATCCCCACCCAGTGAGACTGAGAGTCCATCCGAAAATGTTGATGATGCTGCCGAGGTAATTCTCGATAGCATGGTTTGGATAAGCCCACACTTTGGGTTTGGATCGTTTGTGGAATTACGATGTAAATTGCATTTGAGTTGCAGTTTAGTGAAAGCATTAAATTTAAATGAGTATGAATGGCCCGCCCTAAACCTCGCCCCAGTTGGCACAAGTCCTATCAGCTATGACAAACTCTGACGTGAAATTCTTGTGGAACTGTTTTGAAACAGGGAATATGCCGCGAGGATTGTGACGAACTGAATGCTGATCTCTACTCTGCTGCCGGTTCTGGGGATTTCGAAAAAGTCAAGGTACTTTTTTGTAATGGTTGCTTTTGTATTGAAGCCAAACAAAAAGCTGCATTGTTTGATGCGAAGAAGATGGCAAGCCAAAGTGGAGGTGTGCTTGTTGATTTTGCAGGAGCTGCTTTCAAAGGGTGCGGATCCGTCATCCACGCATGGAGGCAAAAATTCTACTCCATTGCATGTTGCTGCTGAGGAGGGTCATGTGGAAATTGTTGAAATGCTGATTGAAAAAGGTGATGGGCTTCTTGTTTTTGCATGTGTCATGATAAAACAGGAAAATTCTCACTGCGTTTTCCCAAGGGTTCCTGATTCAGACAAGGAACATTGAAAAAAGAAGAAATCAGGAATGTGACAGACTATTGCTGTGCAAACATCGATATGAGAAACACGTGGAGTGCATTGGGATGGACTGAAATTCCTTCTACCTGCTACTTTTTGAACAATATGGGGTAGAAAAGATTTTTCTGCGAAACAAAGCAGTCACATGTGCCATGCAAAATTACTAGTGATATATTTTTTGCAACCAGTACAGTTATGCTTGGAAAAGAGCCCCTGACAGCAGGTGGTTTGAGTATTTTTTTGCTTAGACAAAAGCATGGCGACAGGGCCTTCATAAAGTGTTATGTCACTTTGTAAGTTTGTTCAATCTAAGGGCAAATTTTAATGATGTCTTCAACGAATGTCGTTGCAGAGGCCAATGTTGATGCACAAAACGATGAAGATGTAACTGCATTGTTTTTGTCTGCACAAGAAAGTCACTTGGAAATTGCCAGGGTCTTGGTCGAAGCAGGTAAATTGTTATGGAGAAACTCCTTCATTTTTAGGCAGCATAGCCGCACCCCTATTGCGGCTTCGCTAGCAAACGAGCAATATCCCGACAGAACTTTCGAACTGCATTTTTCCAGTGTGTTTCTTTTCTTGCTATCTGCCGAGTGGTACTTTGTTTGAAAAGATACGTAGTTCTATCTTTTAATCGTTTTGGGGCTTGAGGCCACTTCCAGCCGTTGAAAAAAAAAATGCCACCACCATCATCTTTTCTTACTGATTCAATTCTAGATTCGAAAACCACAGAAGAGCTGAAAATTCTAGCTGCCGCCCAAGCTATTTTTTCAAACTGCTGAACATCAGTTAAATTCAAAGTTGGAGGACTCTTCTTACTGGTACAAACACTGGTATAAAGTTTTCAGAAACAGCACTCCCTTTTCTTTTTTTGATTTTGTTCAAGAATGTATGTCAAGGTACAGTGGATGTGGCAACAAATGGAAAAGCTTTGTGATTTGTTATGGAGTTTGATGTTCCAGGGGCAACTGTGGATTTGGAAAGAGACACCGGAGCCACCCCTTTGATCGTTGCAGCACAAAATGGGGAAGCTGAAACTGTGGCGTTTCTTCTCGAATCAGGTGGTCTATATTGGGAAAACTCGCCGTACCCATAAAGACTCCTCGTATCAAAAGAAGTTCATCCAAATGAAGACGCTTGTCTGGAAACAAAATCTCCTTGCAAAGTGATGATGTGTGTGGCAGGTCTATTTTTGAAACTACACCAAAAACACAGTATGGCAAGTAGCCGCCAAGTGCCTTATTTTCCTAAATTCAATACACATCTACATTTTTTTATTTAGGGGTGGGGGGGAGAGGCAGGTAGTTTATTCAAACACAACTAACGGTTGTCATTGCAGGGGCCATTGTTGATGCACAAAAGAATGACGGTGCAACTGCATTGTTTTCGGCTGCACAGGAGGGTCGCTTGGATGTCGCCAAGGTCTTTGTTGAAGCAGGTGAAACGTAACAAGAAGGTCCATCTGGTGGTGTTTTTTTTTTTAGGGAATTTTCAATCTACCCTCATACTTTTGTAGCTTTGTTTGCAAAAAGAAAAGAAAATATGGATTGAACAGCATCATTGCTCTTGTAACCAAGGTCCCAGTGTTTTCTCTTGCACAGTGAAAGTCAGTATTTTTTACAATTTTTTTTGGCTCAGTACATACCTGTGAATAGACAGTCATTGCTTGTTTTTTTATGAACTCTTTGGCTGCCTTTATTTCTCTCTCTTTCAATCCTTTCCTTTTTTTGCTAAGTGAAAGCAGCAATGTTTTGTTGTGTTTAATTCAGCTCTTTTCCTGAAGTATTTCAACAGCATTTTCTCTTGTTACTGAATTGATTTTCTGAAACCACCACCAGATTCTTGAGCTCCAAAAAACAGGTTTTCTTTTCTTCTTGCCTTTGTTGTTGCCAAATTACACAATTCAACTGCAAAATATTATGCGAACCAGATAAAAATTGTATGCTTAAGTATCGGCTCCGTTGTTTGTTGCTGCAAAGTTTTTGCTAACAAGCATTTATTCAGAGCTAGTGACATTCAACATATACCCTATCTTTCCACAATGAATATCTGCAGCTGTGATCCTGATTTGGGGGGTTGGCGTTTTATGTTTCAGGGGCAACTGTGGATTTGGAAAGAGATACCGGGTTCACCCCTTTGATGATTGCAGCAGAAAAAGGGAAAGTTGGTGTGGCAGGGTTTCTCCTGGAATCAGGTGCCCCCTTGTGAAAAAATTTCTTCTACTGTCAATGCCACTTTTTGCATCAGTCTTCTGAAATGTTTTCGAGTCGAGGCTTTGTGATTTGGTCCACAGGTGCCAATGTGAATGCTCGTAATGATAATGGTGTAACACCCTTGCACAAAGCTGGCTATTCTGGAATCTCAGAGCTGATTCAGTTGCTTTTGGACAATGGAGCTGAAATAGATGCCCAGGCTGAGGATGGGGAAACCCCTGTGTTCTGGGCAGCCCATTTTGGAAGTGCCGAAGCCATTGAATTTTTGAAAAACGCTGGTGCTGATCTGAGTATCATAGACCAAGCTGGGAATACGATCGAAGATATAATCTGTCGGTGTTTGGAGGTTACTGATCCCGACCTTTTGGGCTGCAGGGGAGAAACATGCGGTGAAGGAGAGATAGAACGCCTCAAAGCAATTCTGAAAGGTTGATGTCACAATCGTGTGTGTTGGATTTCTTTTCATTTGGGCTTTTGCATTGAGTGTATGGTGCTTCTTTCGACTTTGTGCCTTACCCTTTTAATTAAATGAGTTTCCAATGATTTTTTTTAGGAATGGTTTCTGAACATTCCGCAAATCTCGTACAGAAATGCATCTGCCATGTGAAGGATAGATCAATCAGTTTTTACTTGCGGAGGTGCGGAGGTCTGAAATATACAACTTAAAAAGTTGTATATTTCACAAGATCACCAGAGCCAGGTGGTCATGTGGATGTTTGGTGCAACTGAGGGGGCTAAAAAAAAAGTTCGGCGAAAAAAACATTGTTTCAGAGTACTGTTGCATTCTTTTCTTTTCTTCGATTGGGGTATTCCCCCACCTCTATTTAAACACACACATCTCAACATCCAGACTCTTGTTGCACTTTCAAGAACAGAATTGTTTCCCTAGTGTAGGCAATCCAACTCCACCCACTGCATCGTTTCTAATGTCAATATCAGAACAAGTGTGTGGTGTGGTGTGGGGTGTGTGTGTGTGTGTGTGTGTGAAAAAAAAAAGTCGTCTAAAATTTGAAGGGCCACCACCCAATTCCCATCTCAACAATCCTTAGGCAGTTTGTTGTTGACCTGATGTTGCCGAGAATCTTTTCCAGGTTTTCATTGCTCCGACCAACACAGCGACTTTCAAGCACACACAAGCCAACAAAACTTTCTTTCAAAAGCGTTTCCACATTTTCCTCCCTCCTCTCTGGTCTATATCGACGTATATTTGTATTTTACAAAACCAACTGAAACGAATTAGCCCTATATCCCCTTTCTTCTTTAAAAAAATGCCCCTCCAACTTTCATATCATAATAGAAGGAAACAAAATCAACTTGGGACCTCAAAAAATTGTCGGTTGGCAATTCCATGCATTGCATTGTTTCTTTTCCTTTTTTTTTTCCCCAGACTGCCTGCTCTTTTTCATTTCGTTCTGGCCATACTCACCTTCAATGACTGCATTGCAGAATTCGAAAAAAAGAAGGAAAAAAATTAAAGTCAGCGACAAGGAGAAAGAAACCAAATGAAAAACATGGAAGATCTATAATAACTGTCCATCCGGTTTAGGTTTTCCACCCTTCGGAAATTTTCTTATCTATATTTTTGTTGGCTCCAACTTTTTTGACTTTCAAAGTAACTAAGAGGGGGAAGGGAACTGTCTTTTGGAACAAAGCACTGAGACCCAGTACAGAAATGACACCACAGTAGAAAAGGGGAGGGGGAAGGGGCCCGTTGATTTGGGAACAATGTTGCAGACAAAATGAGGCTTACTTTTCTTTCAAAGACTCCATCGATACGCGCACCGCCAAGTGTTTCAATGGCAATTTGAGCATGTGCAGAGTTGTTGTAGGTAACGAAGCCAAATCCTTTTGATGCCATGCTACCTTTTTCTCGAATCACCTTTCACATTAAAAAAAAACAAGAAGAAAAATAGGAAGCCAATCATGCACTGTATTGAAGGTAAAGGAAAAATTAGGCAAAAAGTATGGTTGTGAAAAAAGTACATTTTCATATTCCACCAAAAAAAAAGTATAATTAAGAAAAGATTTTTCAAGCAAAGGTGTAATTGTGCGTTTTATTTCTCACAGTTGCATCTTTGATTGGCCCGATTTGCAAAAGCAAAGTTGACAGATTGACTTCGTCGACATCAGGCCCAAGGTTTCCAACGAAAAGGGATGCTGGAGTTTCTTTGCCAGGGTGCCTTTCTTTTTTCAGAGCTCTATTGAAAGGAGCCGATGCAGGCTGCAGGGAAAAGAAAAAAGAACACTCACCAAATAAGCAGTAGATGTAGTTTTGGATTGCAAAAAAAAATCTTCGATTTCGATTTCGAAATTCGAAATCTTCGATTTTTTTGACCCCTTCCCGTTTAGAAAAAAAGAAAAAAAATAGTTTTCCAGCTACCCAATTCTCAAATTAATTATTTTTTTTTTAAATTAAATAATTGAGTTAACCTTGAGTTCAAAGCTTTGACACACACCAAAAAATGAGGGAAAATTACAGATGTTTCAAGCTTGCCCCCGCCCAAAAAAAAAGATGGATCACCTGGTTGACTGGGACTGTCTGCTTTTTCTGACGGGTGAAATAGCTTCTTGAAGGTGGTGGCATGGGGTCCCTCCCAAACTTAGCATGAGGAAAATTTTGAGTGGAAGCAAAATGTCTAGCGGGAAAATCCACAAAAGCGTGTGGAGCGCAAGGCCTCATTGGTGGAGGAGGAGGTCTCTGCATGAACATTTCATTTCCCTGAATTATAGAGCAGTCAACGCTTCAGAAATTGAACGGGGGAGAAAAAGGAGAAAAAGTTTGCAGCTTCTGTTGTACATAGAGAGAGACAGAGGAGGCATTCATTAAAAAGTTGAATTTTATTTTTTATTTTTTTTGACAAAATATATAAATTCTAAATTGATTGCAGGAAGAATCTTTTGAATCTGGAGCTGTGTTTCCTTTGTCAATTTTTTTCCCCATCCCGGAAAAACTTAAATATATATTCAGGCAATGCTCGCTTCCTTTTTTGTATTCTTGTTTTCCCACAAGAGGGCTATTTGCACAGCTTTAAAAATCACTTCAAAACTCTTTAAAATAACATTCATGTTTTCTTCTATGATTTTGTGTGCATACCGGAAGCATCGGCTGCACAGGAACAAATTGCTGAAAATTTTTATTCCAAGGACCTGTGCCCAATCCACAAGAGACCTCTTACAGAAACAAAAAAAACATGCATAAACCAATAAAACATCGCAAGAAATCCTTGGACAAACATTTTCAAGCGTTCTGGTTTCAATGAAAAAAAAAATTGATAGAAAACCAATTGGACCATTCCATTATTTTTCGATTAAATGAGTGAAGGGAAAATGCTGGTCTCATGAAGTGTATTGTATTAAAAGTGAATTCTGAAACTGTTTAATTATGTACATGCTGTCAACTGAGCACCTCTCTAAACATATATATTTTTATCTATTTTGATAATTTCATTTCATTTCGTTTTACTGTGCACAATTTCGAGGAGTAGGGTTGCAACTAATATTCGTATTTTGTTTCTGTTGCAATTTTTGGTGAGGGGGGGGGTCCGGCATTGTTGTAATGTAGTCATCCAAAAAATTCTAAGCTGTGATCTGTTTTAACACAAAAAAATTCTCAAGTTACCCAACCTCCATTATTTCTAAGAAAACAGGCACTTTTTAATTCTTTAATGCATGATTTTTCATCCCAAAGTAACCAACCTTTCCCTGGTGGTGGAGAGCCTCTTGGTAGAACTGCGAACATCGGGTCCATGGGCTCTTGAATAATTTTTTTCATTGGCTGATCCGTGAAATTAGGAATCAAATTGTCTTGAACAGGTGCTGGGTTGTTCAGATGATTGATGGTTTCCACTGATGGGGGGAACGGGGGATTGGCTTCCTGTTGCGAAACTGATTTCCTTTCGTTGACCTGTGGGGTTAGACCTTTAAGATCGGGATGCACTGCAAGCCACTCCTCGTTGGAAAGAAAAAAAATCAAATCAAACAAACAAGCAAGTAAGCATATTCTCTTTGGATATGCAAGGAAAGATAGATACCCCCCACCCCGCCCACCCCCCCCACCCCCCCCCACCCCCCCAAAAAAAAGAAAAACCCAACAAATCCCACAAAAAAGTGAAAAAAAAGAAAGGGACATCCGGTTGCTTCATTAGTAATACTACATTCACTTTTTCCCTGCAATATGAAACAAGAAAAACACACATTTTTCTCAATCGAGGAGAACATCATCTGCCAAATCAAAATAAAGGCCACAACACCTCCTTTCTCAGTGTTATTCTTGTATTAGTCACATTCTCAATATCCTTGCCCCTTACAACATTGCACAGCGAATTCTCAGTTCCATCAATGCTGCTGCAAGTGGAGCCGGTGGCCTTGGAATCTGAGGAAGTTTTTTTTCCACTCGGCTGTGGTGGGACGTTCTGTGTCTGAATTGTTGCAGGGGCACCAGCAGCATTTTCCACCACAATGCAAACCAATGGGCTCTTGGTGTGAATGGAGGCCCTCAGTTTTCCACTCGTGTTTTCGGAGTGGATTCCAGAGCTTCCGTCCCATCCAACCTTTCGTCGACCATACACTTCCTAAAAGCCAAATTTGCATAAAATTTAAACAAAAAATAAAATAGGGTTGCAAAATTGAGGAGGAAGCGTCTGGATGACTGATTTCATGAGAACTGGGATAAAAAAACGCTGAGGAATTGTCTAAGAAAAAGTGAAAAGCAGCTTGCAGCTACATCCAATATAATATTATATTCGACGATATTTGCATCTGGCTTAGGATTAATTGGAAGGAACTTTTCTCCAGAATTGATTATTTTATTCAACAATGTGCTGCAATCAAGACCCACTGGGGGGCGATCAAGGTGCCTCCACACTGATGAATTCGAAGGCCCATTGTTCTCAGGGAGCAAGCATAAGGAAACCGACCTTTAGGAGCGTCATGCCCCCCCTGTTTTTGCACATATCACTTTTTGCGAGCAACACTACCTTGAATGTGAATATCAGGGATGTTCTCTTTTTCTCAATGTACCGCAAAGAAAATTTCCTGTCTGCCTGGGTGCTCCTAAATGTCACACATACACGTGCGATGTTAGAATCCCTCTTCAAAAAGCGTCTTACTATTCATACAATACGATTGCAATGAAACTGCATGGATGTCTGACTTAGCCTGAACCCACAACAATGAGTGGCTGCGCATCCGGTAGCCGCTTTCGAAATGAAGGAACGGTGGAAAGCCTTTCGATCTAATTCTCGCACAACACGAAAAGACAAAGAGTCGATTCTCAAGCCAAGAATTCAGTGAAGGAGGTAAGGCTCTATGAACTTGATCGGTTTTTTTGTGCAGGGTTGCAAGAAACGTACTTTTTGTAAAATACGTTGCCTATATTATATGAGTATAATACGTTTGAGTATATTTCATACGAGAATAATACGTCCGAATAAGCCAAAAATCTTAACTCTTTGGCCCCATTGGTTGCTATTGTCGTTGTTAGTTTGTTTTTTCGTCACGTGATACAATTCGCGTATTTATTGCGTAAAATACGTTGGCTGAAAAATACGCGTATAAACGTATGAAACGCGAGTTTTATACGCGTAGTTGACAACCCTGGTTTTGTGTTACATGACGATTTCTTTTGGAAGAGGGCAAGGGATTGTAAAAGGGATTTCTTTTTCTGAATCAAATTGGTCAATTTAATACATTGTCTTAAGATGACAATGAATGCAAGCAAATTTGGCGGGTTCTGTGATCGTCGCCCAGCCGTTGCGGCACTTAGCATCCTCATTTGGCATGAAACCTGGCCCCGCTTTCAAAATTTTCAAATTCGCTTTCTGAGACCTATTTTACAGAATTTACGATTTCCTTTTCGAATTTCGAAACAAGGGAGGGGAGGGGGTATAACCCCAACCAACTTATCAAGTTCGTAAAGCCTAACTGACCGAGTATCGACGTTCACACCTGTCCGTCGCCGCCACGTGAGGATCCTGCAAATCAAAGCAAACTCCGATCAGAGATAGGACTTTCCGGTTACGGTACCGTAAACCGTACCGTAACCCCACTCCGGTCACTTACGGTTACGGTAGTTACGGTCCGGACCGGAGTGGTTTTCGTGCTCGGAACCGGACCACCGTACCACTCCGTACTGCTCCGGTACCGGACCGTACCGACCGTAACCACCGTACCAACCGTAAACCGTAAATAGTAACCCCCGCAGGGTCCCGAGAACCCAAAGGAACCCAGGGGGATTCGAACCCACGACCTTACAGACTACAGCCTAACGCTTTAGCACTGAACCACACTACTTCACGATGATTTAGGGGCTACCGTAGCTATACCGTACCTGTTCCGTACCGTAAAAACAACATATTACTCCGGTTACGGTACGGAGTTACGGCCGTAATACGGAACCGTAACTCGACCGTAACCGGACCGGACCGTAGCCGGACCAGAATTTTGGCCCAAGTCCTATCTCTGACTCCGATATCATCAACTCCGACATGAGAAAAAGTTTCGTCAAGGATGGGGGAAAAGAACGCCAAATTCGACAGGAATCCACCCACCCGACAGAACACGGCACATAACTCCTGGCGTCGAAACGCGCCAGAGCGCCCACATCAATAACAAAAGCATCTGAAGCAGGTTCGTTCGACCTTCTGACGAGAAGGCTCCGGTCACGAAAGGCTAATATCAGCAACAACCCCTCGGAACGTTTCCTTGCCCAACTCTAGGAAACCCTCCTGTGTCGGTGTGGAGTAAGGGTGTGTGACGGATTTGTCCCAGTCCCGGTTTACTTGCTGTGTGCCTTCCGGCATTCCGTTCTTGCCTTTCGGCAGGGATTGTCGCGGAAACAGACTTGAACAATCTTACAGCCAAAAACAGGTTTCCTCCATATCTCAACCTCCATCCTTTTCCTCACACTAGCCCTCGATTCCATTAGCACACCAAGTGTGGAGCGGCGGATTCTGGGAGGTCGTGTGTAAGTTCATGCAGATGCGTGGTGCCTGGTATGCATTTGCATATGGTCTGGAGAATGGCGTGATTTCGGTTCTGGTATTCGCAGCACAGCGGGTTCGAATTCGAAAACATGGTCGGGCAAGAACTTCTGCTGGAACTACGCTGACGCCACCACAGTCTTACTAAACGCCGAACTGGTCGGCCATGCTCGTTCTTGAATTCGACCACGGTCGATTACGTCCTTTGCTTACTAAGAGCCGACCATTCACGTTGGCACCTGTGCACCAAAACACATACGCTGGATAGTTTTTTTTGTTGCAATAGAGCTTATGAGCATACAATATTGATTGACTGATCGAAGGATCTTGACACCCATTAGAAAGAAAAACAAACAGAAAATAATAATGGATCGTCAAAAGCCCACTTGCCATCGTAAAATACAATGCCAAGAGCCACTTTTTTGGCAAATGTCATCCATCTAATAATATTAGATGGACGGGTAAAGACAAGCGTAGCCGTTTTTGATGAAGAAAAAAACATGGAAAGAAACTGTATTGAGTAAACGTTAAGTGAGCCAAGTGAAATCAAATTTTCGATTTCCACCAATATCCAGAAGACAAAAGGATTGATAAAATGTGGCTGTGCTTTTCTATGAATGGGGAAATACCCCCCGTCAGTATTCGGTGTTCATTTTCAGAGGGGCAACTGAAAGCCAGCCGGGAGTTACTGGAAAGGTGAAAAATAACTTTTTGTTCAGTCAAATCTTTGAAAAGCGAATGCAATCCAACGCTGAAGCTGTTCAGGAAACGAACGGGAAGGGAAACACTGGAGAAACGTTAGGGCCTTGTGTGTCTTGTTTCCAAAGCGATGCCGCTGTTAAACTCACCATTTTTTGTGGTAGCGAAAAAATTTAGAGTGCCATCCGAATTCACCTTGCTTTTAGGTTTCCAGCGCCTGTTTTTTTTTTATCGAAAAAGGGTGGGGGAGGGCACTCTATCAATCACTCAAAAACTGTGCTCATTTTGGCAAAAAGTGGCTGTCGGTAGTGCTCAACACAGACCACACTTTTTGAACATGCAGATTTCTTCCCAAAATTCATACCAACAAATATATTTCAAACTTGACGCATAGCTTCACCGTCTCTCATTGCATCCATCTAAGTCAATATCCAATATCGGTTACAAAACAGCAACAGCATCCCCACTCCCTTAAACGACCAAAACGATTGAAAGGAAATCTCACACACAATTGTGACATCAGTCATTCAGAAGTGCTTTGAGGCGTTCTATCTCTCCTTCACCGCATGTTCCTTCCCTGCAGCCCGAAAGAACAGGATTAATAGCCTCCAAACACCGACAGATTTCATCTTCGACCTTATCCCCAGCATTATCTATGGTACTGAGATCTGCACCCGAGCTTTTCAAAACTTCAATGACTTCGGCACTCCCAGACTTCGCTGCCCAAAACACAGGGGTGTCCCCAAAATAATCTTGGGCATCTATTTCAGCTCCATTGTCCAACAGTAATTGAACAAACTCTGGGATTCCAGCAAAGGAAGCATAGTGGAACGGTGTTTCACCAGCAACATTGCGAGCATTCACATTGGCACCTGTGGAGCCAATCACAAAGCCTGTACTCAAAACATTCCAAAAGACAAAAAAGTGAAACCCTGCCACCTCAACCTCCCCCACTTGCTGCTACAGCAATCAAAGGGGTGGAAAAAAAAAACAAAAAAACACCGTAAAACCGCAACCCCAGAAATTCAGCCTGTAGAATTTGAAACAAAGAAATACATGGGCAATTCAGTTCTTTTCCTGTAAAAAAGTTGAATTAATTGAACACAAGAAAAGACTGCTGCTTTCACTTTGCAACATAAAGGGGAATAAATTGAAAGGGGGGACACTCCAGGCACACAAAAGGTCCTCAACACATGAAAACTTATTCTCACAGATATGTCCTGAGGAAAAATAAATGCAAAAAAGTAAAATTTTATGGGGGGTAGTTGCCTTGCTACTTGGTTTCATATTTCAAAGGCAAACCAATACTGAACCTCACACTGCAAGAAAAAAGGGAAAGGAAAACCATGGAAAAACACTGCAACCTTGTGTTTTATCGCGAAAGCAGTGTCCATATCATATCCACAATTTTTTTTTTCCACCAAAGCTGCAAGGGGGTGAAAAAAACAAAAAAAAACAAAAAAAACAAAGAGCTCCTGTATAAAAGCTCACCTGCTCTGACCAAGGCCTTGGCAGCATCCAACTGACCGAATTGTGCAGCATAAGCTAATGCAGTTGAGCCATGATCATTCTGGGCATCAATGTCAGCACCTGCAACAATTATCATTGAACGAAGTGTTCTTTCATCGACTTGGAACTAGACAGAGCTTAGAAACAAAGTGACATTATAACACAGAATGGAGGCAGTGTTACCATGCTTTTGTCCAAGAACAAAATACTCACTACCTGCTGTAAGGATCTACTTCAAAAAAATCAAAATGGGTTGCAAATAATAATATTGCATGGCACTTGGAACAGCTTTGGCATGCGAAAACATACTTTACACACCATGCTGTTGAAAAAATTGCAGGTGGAAGGATTTTCAGTCCGTGTTTTATCATATCGATGTTTGCACAGCAATAGTCTGTCACATTCCTGATTTCTTCTTTTTAGTGTTCCTTGTCTGAATCAGGTGCCCTTGGGAAAAGGCAGTGAGAATTTCTGTGTTTTACCATGTGTCATTACCATGCAAAAACAGGAAGCCAATCACCTTTTCCAATCAGTATTTCAACAATCTCCACATGACCCTCCTGAGCAGCACCATGCAATGGAGTAAATTTCCACTCTCCATTTGTGGATGACGGATCCGCACCCTTTGAAAGCAGCTCCTGAAAATCAACAAGCACACCTCCACTTTGGCTAGTAGTTTCTTATTTGGCTTCAATACAAAAGCAACCATAAAAACTAGAGTACCTTGACTTTGTCGAGGTTCCCAGAACCGGCGGCATAATAGAGTGCAACATTCAGTTTGTCACAATCCTCGCGGCATATTCCCTGTTTCAAAACAATTTCACGAGAAATTCACGCCAGAGTTTGTCATAGCTGATAGGACTTGTGCCAACTAGGGCGGGGTTTAGGGCGAGGCATTCATATTCATTTAATCGTAGTACTTCACCAAACTGCAACTGAAATGGAATTTACTACATCTGAATTCCACGAACGATCCAAACCAGAAGTGTGGGATAATCCAAACTATGCGATCGAGAATTACCTCGGCAGCATCATCAGTATTTTCAGCTGGACTCTCAGCCTCATTGGATGGGGATATCTCAGGGGAAGAAGTTTGTGAACCCTTCAAACAAAAACAAATAGCTTTTGAGATGTGTAAAAGATCCAAACCAAAAGGGATGATGACTTTTTTTGTTCCTCAGGAGTACAAATGAATGATTTGATCGATTGGTTTGTTCAGAGCACACAAGCACGAAGTGTCAGAAACAACCTATCAAATGCAAAAAAGAAACCTACCATTTTTTCATCAATCCATTGGCGAAAAGAGCTGACCCTGGTGTACACTCCTGGTTTGAACCTGCTCTCCTCTGAGCCTCCACAATCATCAGGACCAAAAGAAACCAAGCCAACCAGGAGGTCGAAATCTGGAACTCCACCTTCATCAGGGATCACAAGGGGGCCCCCAGAATCACCTGCCACAAAAAAGTCCGTCGCAACTCAGCTGTGATAGCTATAGGATGGATATAGGTACACATCGTGAACGGTAGATGAGCATACCTTCAATTTGAAAGCAATAAATCTGTTCTCTGACGATCACATCAACACTTGCCTTGGCATGTTCCCTGAGAGGTAGCATGGGCGCACATCATGTTGTCTTTAATTTGGAACCAAACATTCAAGCAGTTTATGTTTTCGACGTATTCAAGGTCATCAGCCACTTGGAGGGTGCTTGGCAGAGGTCCCTTGTCCGAAATCCTGCCCCAACCGAGAGCCGCCACTATTTGACTTGTCCCCAGCTGCTGGGATGCATCCGGCAGCCTAACTGGCGTTTTTGTGGACTCCCTCTCCAGCAGGAGCAAAGCAATGTCATTGCCATCGTCCCCATTTCCCGTCCAGCCTTCATGGACAAATACTTTCACTGAGGGTATCACCTGCAGTCCAGATCGTTCCGTGTTCATCACGAATAGTAGCTATCAATTGAGAATTTCAATCAGGTATGTAATGTCGATATGTTTCAAGGCGGTAGACCTGTGCTGTGACATCAGCAAAAACTGAAATTCACACTCATTGGCGTTCCATGTCTCGAAATGCACTTTGCAAACGCCAAAACATACCGCCCTGATGAACGATTATTACCTCAGAACCGGCTTTATCGTTTATTCCATGCGCCCCCACATACACAATCGGCGTAGCCCCAACAGAGCCTGGTCCCGAGACGCAATGGGCCGCCGTCAAAACCCACTTTTTTGCCACCAAGGCCCCACCGCAGCCATGCGCTCGAGTGCCAGTCTCCCTCAACGAGCACGCGTACGTGAATCTACCTTCAGGTGCAGGGTGGCCTCCCTGCCCCAAGCCAATTTTCACATTCAGAAAGCGCATTGGATCGGAACGATACAGAGAACGTGCGGAGGTTGGCGTACTGTTGGCGTGAGTACAACCAAAACAGTACCTTGACGAATAGACCTGCGTCCTGAAGGAGGTTCCTTGCGATCGTGGCGATCGGATCGGATTCCGTCAAGTTAGTCTCCTGAACGAGGCGAGTAGTCGTCAAGACCTCAGCCCTTCCCCAAACAAACTAGAATTGACAGTCGCAATAGATCGGCCCACCTGCCGGCTCCAGCCTCCGTTTCGTGGAGATGCTGCAAAACTCGACACTATCAAAATGACAGGGCGCACAGTCAAACGGAAAAGTCGCGCAGACCAGCCAAAACAACGAAACTGATGCTACCTGACACTCCTGAGAAAACGAGCGTCGTTGCGACCAGCAAGGCAAGCAAGGCAAACGTCGCATGAAAACAAATAGCGTTCATTTTCATCTGAACCCAGCAAACTTTGAATTCGTGCTGCCAAGAACGATCCGGACGGGGACACCGGAAGCTGGTCCTTTCATATGATTTCACTTGCACTTCGTACAAGTCCCCTCTGTTGTGTCGGGATAGACCCCTGTCGACCTGATCCAACTCGACGCCGAGCTGACGCAACGCGATGTCGAGTTGGATCAGGTTGACGGGGGGTCTATCTCGACACAACAGAGGGAGAATTCTTGTTGGCGCCAAAATACTCGTCCAAGGAGACGAATCTCGTGTTCGTTCTCGTTGTGCAATCAGTCAATCAATCAGTGATGACGAACAAAAGCCAGGTAAATAGATGTTTTGCTGCCTTGGGACAGGGCATAACTTGGTTTCAGAACTTGGGCTGTGGAAAACTTTTTATGTGGAAAAAGTCCTGAGGTGGGTCGAGAGTGGCTCCTCAGGCAACATGTAATAATTGATTGATTGATGTAAGTCAATGATTCTAAAATTTTCTTCGAAGAAAAGTCTTTTCACGCCTTTGCAGCCGGCTCAGTTTTTCAGAACCAAGCCTGGTTCTGGCGAATTTCCTTGAGGAAAGAAAACTCGTGGGGTAAGAATCTGGGGCACATGTCATCGTTTGGGTAGGATGATATGAACGGCAAAGAGGTTGAGATCCACATGAGTGGATTCAAAGCAGTCAAACATTAACACATATGTGCCCGCATCAGTGTTTCGAAAATTTTGCATGGATATTAGCACGTGAACTGGACATGGTGACCTGAGACTTCCAGAGTGCAGAAATTTCCACCCTGTGAAAATGTCAGCTTTGATGGTACCGAGGAAAATCTGTGTGATGGACTCCTGAAGCTTGCTCATCATTGCTGTTGGAAATCATCTTTTTCTTTTTTTCTTGCTGTGCATCAGACTACCCTGTTGCTCACTTGCAATTCCAGAGGGCAACGGTTTTTTCCAGGGGTGTTTGATCAGCTGTGTATCAAGCTCGCTTCCCAGGAAGATGTAAGTTTTTCGGCTCAGATCTTGCTGATGGTTTTGTAGAGGAATAGACATTTCATTCAATGTGGTTGAGCAAGATCGATCTTACTACGATCTTACTTCGATCTTACTTCGATATCACTACGGAAAACAGAAGCAAAAATGGCATCCGTTGCTGTACTTGATCAAGCTGATGATATAATTGCAGTAAATTTGACCACCGCTGTAATACTGCTGGGATGCTGTACAACTGAACTCCTTACTTTGCCCTTTTCAAAAGAAAAGAATATTAACAACAATTGCATTGCTAATAATATATTTTGTACACATCCTGATCCAGAGATAACTGCTGTTGGGACCAAAAGAAGAAAACAAACGAGAGTGGCTTCAGCATAGGGGTGGTGCTGACTGCCACTGTTGTAGTGATAATTCTCCTTGTCGTGGTGTCTTTTTTCCATGTGGAGAAAAGGCAAAAAGCTGGATAACATGATCAACGTGACTAGAATGGAGGTGCCCAACCTCAATCAGGTGTTGACGCGGAGGCGGTGCAAGACGAGAAGCCAGAAAAACCTGATTTGGACCCCACCGATAGCAATCTTGACCAGGAGCAAACAACAGCAACAGAATCGTTTTATGTGTTTTCACCAAAAGACACTATTGGCTTTAAAGCCGACCAGCTGGAATTGATCCTGCAGAATTCATCCTATTTCATACAGTGGTGCTTTGCCAACCACTGAGAAATTCTCGTTTTGTGACATGCCTCTCTATGGGCGAGGAGGCTTTTTTTTGGTTATCGACCCATACCACACTTTTTATTCGTGCAGCTTTCTTGCTCAAAACTCACAGCAACATATTTCTGTAGAGCTTGAATGAAGCCTCGCCCACATCACTGGAAAGAAAGCCTATAGTTTCTCTCCGTCGAAGCAGGCTCATCTATTGGTTGTGATCCATTTTTCATTTGGCACAGGCATTTGTCTACAAGATTTGTTCAACGTAAAAAAAAAAACTCCCTTCAGAGCCCCTGAGTCTTTGCACACAATCTTCGCCATTCAATCCGTGAAAAGGGTTTTGCATCATGTCCAAAAAGAATCACTATTGCTCCACACCCCTCCAAACATGTTTTGGTCTACACTGAAACGAAAAGAAATCAAACACTGCTCCTTTGGAAAATCAACCTTTCAGAATTTGTTGGAGGCGTTCCGTCTCTCTTTCTTCGCATGTTTCTTCCCTACAACCCAAAAAGCCATCAGGGCTCCCCAAGCACCGACAGATTTCATCTTTGCTCGTATTCCCTTTCCTGTCCTTGATACTGAGATCAGAACCAGCCTTCTTCAAAACTTCACTGGCTTGGAAGTACAAAATACGCTACCCAAAACAAGGGAGTTTCCCCATCCTTGGCCTGGGCATTTTTTCAGCTCCATTGTCCAACGGCAGTTGAATAAAGTCTGGGTGTCCAGCATAGGCAGCATAGTGCCGTTTTGTCTACTATACTGCTAGTACGAGCATTCACATTGGCCCCTGTGGACCGAAGCCTTTGTCTCAGTTCCATCAAGGATCACACGTTGTCTGGGTCGCTTCAAAGTAGCCACCTCAGTGGCAGTTGAAAAGCATACTATGGGAGATGCCCAACAGAAAAGGGCCTTGCTAAGTCAAGTTATAAGTTGTGGGGATCGTCTACCCTGCAGAAGGTGAACGATTTGAATTAAAAATAGAAGGTGCTTCGCAAAACTTTGCCTTGCGCTTGCCCCACTACCCCTCATAAGGGGGTTTATCATACACGCGATCTGTTGGTTACCTTCTGAACGATAAACCTCTGATCCACATCAATATCCAGGGAATCGTTTTTCAACTATAGCGTTCGTCCCAGAAGAGCATTCATGTTTTGGAAAAACAGGCCTGTTCTTTCGAAAATTCACCTAGGTGGAGAATTAAGATTCCTTCGTCAGCATTCAGCCAAAACAAAATCATGAAAACCAAACAATTTCTAGAAAACGACTGTGTGATATACCCCCCCGCAAAAACGCGCTGACCCTGAACAGAGGAACCAAGTCGTAAACACATGCAAGCATGTATTGTTGTTATTTTTGCTTGGATAGAGGGGAAGAGAATCAGCCCAAGTCTCCATTACATGGTTGTACAACCATGCAAAAATGAAACTTTCATGCCTTGTTCCGTCGGATGGTTCCTTTTCAGGGATTGTGGAGAACGCCCGCTGTTTTCGGCATCCATCAATTCTCATGAAATGCAACCACCACCACCTCGTACGAGGGATAAATAACATAACATAACATAACATAATTACACGCGAAGAAGCCACCCAGCTTCCATGCTTCGTCTGATTTTGTTTTCTTAAAGATCGACATGGAGAATGCTTTCAATTTGGTGAATCGAACTTCTGTTTTTCATGAGGTTAATACCCATTTTCCAGATATGGCGGAATGGGTTTTTTCTTCATATTCTCAGCCTTGTCGTCTAGTGTGTGGGGACCGTACACTTTTTAGTCACATTGGAGTGCAGCAAGGGGATCCTTTGGCACCCTTTTTATTTTCTTTGGGTTTGGAAAAGGTGCTTCAAGAAGTTCGAGAAGTGTGTTCTGTTCCTTTGGATTTATGGTATTTAGATGACGGCACCATTGGGGGTCCAGTTGACCAAGTGTCCAGTTTTTTTCAGTTTCTTTGTGATTTAGGCCCCCATCATGGGATTCACATTAATCGTCACAAATGTGAACTTTTTTGGCCTTCAGCTCCTTCCGCGGATTCGCTTCCTAGGGAATTGTCACGTTCGTTTGGTTCTTGTTGGGGGGCGGATGTGTTGGGGGCCCCGTTTGGGTCTGATGAGTGGGTTACACCGTTTTTAGATCGTCGATATGAGCAAGTTAAGTCGTTGGTTGAGTGTATTTCTGAGGTTGCTGATTCTCAGCTTCAATTTCTTTTTTTGCGCTCCTGTTTAGGGGCATGTCGAGTAGTGCATCTTTTTCGCACTACTCCTCCTTGTTTGTATAGCAGTGTCCAACACTTCTTGGACCGCTTTGATGGTTTGTTACGGGATTCTATGGAACAGTTTTTTTGTTTATCTTTATCTTCGATGGCTTGGTTGCAAACCAGCCTGCCGGTTCGTAGTGGGGGACTTGGGATTTCGTCTGGAAGTTGGTTTCATGCAGTAGCCTATTTTTCTTCTCTACATTTTGTTCGTCATGATGTGTCGATTCTTTCGGGGGTTTCTCTTTCTTCAAACCATCCTTCGTGGAGCTTTGCCGCTGTGCAACTTGATGATATTTTGCCGCCAGCAGCACTCAGTTCCCCCGAGGAGTGGTTCGCGAAGGAGCAGGTTACCCAGAAAGCGTTGACGTTGCTGGTTGGGGAGCGGCGGTTTGATGCTCTTTTGCGTCAAGGGTTCCGGCGGGATGAGGCGCGTTTGCGAAGTCTCTCTCTTCCTTATTCTGGGGCTTACCTTTCTGCTTTGCCTAATCAGGCGTTGGGGACGGAGCTTTCTTCGGCGGCGTTCAATATTTTATTACGATGGCGGTTGGGTCTCCCCATGTATGAGGATGGCGCTGTTTGTCCCATGTGTCATTCGTCCATGGATGTTTTTGGTGATCATGCTATCATGTGCCAAGTGGGGGGCAGTGTTTTGGCTCGTCATAATAGTATCCGGAACTTTTTGTTCCATTTTTCTCGGTCGGCGGGTGTGCGTCCTCGCATGGAGTTGCACGTAGATTCTTCTTTTGAGCGTCCGGCCGACGTATTTTTTCCGTCTTGGCGGCATGGTAAGGCGTGTGTTATTGATGTCACTGTTTCGCATCCTTTACAGCAAGCCACTTTGGCTCGGGCTACTCGCGAAGCGGGGGCGGGCATTTTACGTTGTGTGGATCGCAAGGCTCAAGTGGCTGAGAAATGTCATCGTTTGGGGTTTGATTTTATCTGTTTTGCGGCCGAGTCTTTTGGCGGGTTTTCTTCGGACAGTGGTCATTTGATTCGTTCTTTATCCCGCGCAGTTGCGACTTGTCAAGATCTCCCGGTTTCAGTTGTTGTTGAAAGAGCGTGGCAGCAGCTCTCTCTTTCTTTACATCGGCCTCAGGGTAACGCTTTTTTGGAGCGATCTTCTTTGTCGTTTGATTCTTTTGCTTTTGATCGAGGGTAGACACAGTATTGGGTTTGAGGTTGATGGATTGTGGACATAAATACGGACTTGTGTAATTAGCTTCTATTACGTATTTTTTCCGTCTTGGCGGCATGGTAAGGCGTGTGTTATTGATGTCACTGTTTCGCATCCTTTACAGCAAGCCACTTTGGCTCGGGCTACTCGCGAAGCGGGGGCGGGCATTTTACGTTGTGTGGATCGCAAGGCTCAAGTGGCTGAGAAATGTCATCGTTTGGGGTTTGATTTTATCTGTTTTGCGGCCGAGTCTTTTGGCGGGTTTTCTTCGGACAGTGGTCATTTGATTCGTTCTTTATCCCGCGCAGTTGCGACTTGTCAAGATCTCCCGGTTTCAGTTGTTGTTGAAAGAGCGTGGCAGCAGCTCTCTCTTTCTTTACATCGGCCTCAGGGTAACGCTTTTTTGGAGCGATCTTCTTTGTCGTTTGATTCTTTTGCTTTTGATCGAGGGTAGACACAGTATTGGGTTTGAGGTTGATGGATTGTGGACATAAATACGGACTTGTGTAATTAGCTTCTATTACTTTTGAAAGAGCGTGGCCTCAGGGTAACGCTTTTTTGGAGCGATCTTCTTTGTCGTTTGATTCTTTTGCTTTTGATCGAGGGTAGACACAGTATTGGGTTTGAGGTTGATGGATTGTGGACATAAATACGGACTTGTGTAATTAGCTTCTATTACTTTTTGTTCCATTTTTCTCGGTCGGCGGGTGTGCGTCCTCGCATGGAGTTGCACGTAGATTCTTCTTTTGAGCGTCCGGCCGACGTATTTTTTCCGTCTTGGCGGCATGGTAAGGCGTGTGTTATTGATTGTCCTTTACAGCAAGCCACTTTGGCTCGGGCTACTCGCGAAGCGGGGGCGGGCATTTTACGTTGTGTGGATCGCAAGGCTCAAGTGGCTGAGAAATGTCATCGTTTGGGGTTTGATTTTATCTGTTTTGCGGCCGAGTCTTTTGGCGGGTTTTCTTCGGACAGTGGTCATTTGATTCGTTCTTTATCCCGCGCAGTTGCGACTTGTCAAGATCTCCCGGTTTCAGTTGTTGTTGAAAGAGCGTGGCAGCAGCTCTCTCTTTCTTTACATCGGCCTCAGGGTAACGCTTTTTTGGAGCGATCTTCTTTGTCGTTTGATTCTTTTGCTTTTGATCGAGGGTAGACACAGTATTGGGTTTGAGGTTGATGGATTGTGGACATAAATACGGACTTGTGTAATTAGCTTCTATTGCGGACTTGTGTAATTAGCTTCTATTGCGGAAAAATGTACACCAATGTGAACAGACGAATGTTTGGAACCAAAAAACAAACAAAAACAAAAAAAACAAAAAACACAGAGCATCAGGCACTAACTGCCGGTAGACCCAAAACTACCCAAACCACGATCCGTAAGGGACAAAGAATCTGCAATAATTACTTGAGGAGTAACAATTTTTTCCAAAAGTAATTGAACCACCCTATCACCCGCTTTAATGTAAAAATCTTCAGAGGAGAAGTTAAAAAGAACCGCAATCAAAGAACCCCTATAGTCACTGTCAATAACCCCAGCACCCAGAAATAACTTGAACCTGGCACAGAGACCCGAACGAATTTCCAACCGACCATAATAACCTTGAGGGATTTCAACCGCCACACCCATATCAACCAGACCGTTATTCCAAGCTGGAATAACATAATCCTGGGGCGAGTAAAGGTCATAGCCCGCCGAACCCAAGGAAGCCCGAGTCGGAACTCGAGCAGCATCATGTTTAAGAAGAACCCGCAGCATTGTTCTCCCGAATACACAAGACAGCCCTCCGTAAGAGGAAAAAATCCTTCAACATACGTGCAACCTTAATCTGATCAACCCTATTGAAGAGAAAGAAAAGATTGCGACAACGGAAAAACTCTGACCAGCGAATACGCAAAAAATTATATGCCGGACACACATAAAGAAAATGGAACTCATCCTCCACTACCCCAAAACCACATACCCTGCAGAATCGTAATTCCCGCACCACAAGAGGATGTTGTAACCGACCCGAATCTACCTGAAGACCATGAACCCCCGCCCGAAAGGCACAATAAATTTTTCGCAGAGAACTTGTCGAAAGGACAGAAAGGCAATCCAAGAATCGAATATTCCGTTTGATTTGACTAAAAAAATATCGAACATGGGACTTCTCCGACGAAAAAGTCAACCTCGAAAAATGATTCTTAAAATTAGAAGACCACAGCCTAATATCAATAATGCTCTTTCCAGAAAAAGAAATTAAGTGCTCTTTCACCAAAGACTCAACCCTGACCACCCAAGACGAACCACACCTATGTTCATCCAAAAGACTATTAAAAATAGCCTTAGATGGATGTTCCTCAGGAAGAGAAAAAAGTTTATTCCAGAATCTAAAAATTAGACGCCTAAAAAAAAACTCTAAAGGGTAAGTCCCCATATCCGCATATATCACCTCCGTGGGAGCACGCCGAGGCAAATTTAAACAAAACCGTAAAAAAGCCAAATGAGACCGCTCAAGCGAATCCCTCTGTCCTTTAGTCAAAAACAAATACCAAATAGCACTCCCAAAATTTATTGAACCAAAAACGAATTGTTTAAACAAATTATATTTAACCCGAGGATCTTCAATTTTATGTTTCGACAAATGACTATAAAGCAATCCAAGAGAAGAAGACATTTTACGACCAATATGTTGAAAGTGCGGTAAGAAAATGTTTGACCCAGTACCAAAAAAAACCCCTAAATAGCGAAAAGTTTTAGTAGCCGTTATAAAAGAATCACCAATCTGTACTCCATGAACATTAGGAAAGTTAATCACCACCACACCCCTTTTCGAAACGTTCTCAGCAATCCCCCAACTAGCAGAACAACCCGCTAAAGCGTCATTAAGACAATTCAAATCTTCCGTATACTGAATCGGAATCATAGTATCATCAGCAAACGCTAACGCCGGAATACATACATTACGAGGGATAAATGTAGCCCAAGCCCTTGAAAAAGAATCCAGTTCAATATAGTCAGCTCTAGAAAACCCTCCGCAGTTACATCTCAGATAAAGTGCACCCGGTAGAAATTCCTTGGAGTCATAATAGAGGAGGAGGAGGTGGCGGCGGCGGTGGTGGTGGTTGTGGTGGTGGTGGTGGTGGTGGTGGAGAAGGAGGTGGCGGCGGTGGCCACTGATTCCGTGTCGTTGTATGTTGAAATGGCAGCTGTCGGGAGTGGATCAATGTTTTCCTGATTGTCTAAACTATTTGTGAAAAGATACTGTTGTAGTGACGTTGTGTTGATGCGTGGTGTTAATGCAGGCGTAACAATGGTACCCTCAAACAAATTTTGCTTGATATTTGATCCCTTTGCCAAGCTTTTGTCCCACAGAACAGCAGTGGTCTGTCTGCTTGACTATTTCCTGAAGATGACCGTTGTGAACATACTACATTAGGAATCATATGTAATCACTTGAGTATCAGGCTTGCTGTACGGGCCTGGTTTTGGTGATGGTGGCAGCATTTTGTTCTTGGTTTATTCTTTTGACTTGGTCCTCTTTTGAGGTTGGCTGCATGAATAGAGCTCACCAACATGGCCAATTCTCTTGTGCAATGGGCCACCCGGTTGATTTGTTTTGGCCTTTTTAATTCTTCCAGCTGCATGGAAAGCATTGGTCCCAATTGGATTCACTTTTGGCTTCAAAAAAAAATAAAATTGGCGACCTCGGTCGAACAGCCGAGACACCCACATGCCCCTCCTTGGTTTTGCTGACCTTCCAAAGGAGCCATCTACAGCTCCACCAGGCTCATGGTTGGGCATGGAATGAACAAGTTCTAAGTTTGCATTTGGAGAAAAAAAAAACCCGCCAGAGGTGGTGTCATGCAAAAAAACGTGAGTGTACATTTAGCTTTTTGTTAAATGGATGACTTTTATTTTCTATAATACAGCCATAATATAGATCAAGGAGAACCAAAATCTTGTTTAGTGTCCTCCGAAATCATTGCACAAGAACCCCGGGACCTGAATCAATCAATAATTGAGTTCACTGTTGCTTGAGGAGGAATCTTAGGAACCTGTTTACACTTGAGAAGGCCGCTGGGACTTTACATCTGGGGCCTGAGGAGCCACTCTGGATCCACGCAAGGACTTTTCCACATCAAAGGTTCCCAAGAGCCCATGTCCCCGCAACAGTGGTCATGCAAAAATTGTCCCAAGGCAGCAAAACTTCTAGTTTTCCAATCCTTGATTGATTGACAAAAAGAAAAACGAGGTTCGTCTCCTTGGATGAGTATTTTGGCGCCAACAAGAATTCTCCCAAGGTGCAGGGGACTTGCACAAAGTGCAAGTGAAATCACACGAAAGGACCAGCTTCCGATGTCCCCGTCCGGATCGTTTTTAGCGAAATGAATTCGAGTTCTGCACGGTTCAAATCGAAATGAACGCTGTTCTTTTTCATGCGACGTTTGCCTTGCTGGTCGCAACAACGCCCGTTTTCTCAGAAGTGTCAGGTAGCTACCTACGCTATAGCATTAGTTTCGTTGTTTTTTTTCTGGTTCTCGCGACTTCTCCGTTTGACTGTGCGCCCTGTCATTGTGATAGTGTGGAGTTTTGCGGGATCTCCACGAAACGGCGGCTGGAGCCGGCAGGTGGGCCGATCTATTGCGATTGTGAAATCTGGTTTTTTGGGGGTAGGGATGAGGTCTTGACGACTACTCGCCTCGTTCAGGAGACCAACTCGACGGAATCCGATCCGATCAGCGCCGCCGCCATCGCAAGGAACCTGCTTCAAGACCCAGACCTTTTCGTCACGGTACGCCAGGTCCATATGTTCTCAGTATCGTTCCGATCGCGTGCGTTTTCTGAATGTGAAAATTGGCTTGGGGCAGGGAGGCCACCCTGCACCTGAAGGTAGATTCACGTACGCGTGCTCTTTGAGGGTGACTGGCACGCGAGCGCATGGCTGTGGTGGTGCCTTGGTCGGGAAAAAGTGGGTTTTGACGGCGGCCCATTGCGTTTCTGGACCAGGCTCTGTTGGTGCTACGCCGATTGTGTATGTGGGGGCACGTGGAATAAACGATGAAGCGGGTGCTGAGGTGATGTTGGCTCACCAGAGCGCTACACAAAAAGTGCATTTCCACACATGGAATGCCAAGGATTGTGAATATCAGTTGTTGCTGATGGCACAACACAGGTCTACCACCTAAAAAGTTTGACACAAGGATTTCTCATATCGACAGTATATATATGATTGACAATGTGGACTTCAGGTGATACCCTCAGTGAAAGTCTTCGTCCATGAAGGCTGGACAGGAAACGGGGACGATGGCAACGACATTGCTTTGCTCCTACTGGAAAGAGAGTCCACAAAAACACCAGTCAGGCTGGCAGATGCTTCCCAGCAGCTGGGGCCAAGTCAAATTGTGGCGGCTCTCGGTTGGGGCAAGATTTCGGACAAGGGGCCCCTGCCGAGCACCCTCCAAGTGGCTGATAACCTTGAATACGTCGGAAACGCAAACTGCTTGAATGTTTGGAGCCAAATTAAAGACAACATGATGTGTGCCCATGCAACCTCTCAGGGAACATGTCAAGGCAAGTGTTGATGCGATCGTCAGAGAACAAATTTATTGCTTTCAAATTAAAGATATGCTCATCACCGTTCATGACGTGTAGCTATATCCATCCTGTAGCTATCACAGCTGAGTTGCAATTGAATGTTTTGTGGCAGGTGATTCAGGGGGTCCCCTAGTGATCCCTGATGAAGGTGGAGTCCCAGATTTCGACCTTCTTGTTGGCTTGGTTTCTTTTGGCCCTGATGATTGTGGAAGTTCACAGGAGGGCAAGTTCAAGCCAGGAGTGTACACCAGGGTCAGCTCTTTTCGCCAATGGATCGATGAAAAAATGGTAGGCTTTTCTTGGTTGCATGCGATTGCTTGTTCCTGATAGTCCTGAACAACAAAAAAATCATCACTCATCACGATGCTGAAACATGCCAATGTGTGGGGACTCAGATACAGCACTCGAATCAATTTGACGTTTTTGTATGTATGCATTTTTCATTGCTGTTTGTTTTTGTTTAAAGGGGTTTCAAACCTCTGCCCCTGAGACATCCCCACCCAGTGAGGCTGAGAGTCCATCCGAAAATGTCGAAGATGCTGCCGAGGTAATTCTCGATCGCATGATTTGGATAATCCCACATTTTTGGTTTGGAATGTTTGTGGAATTCAGCTGTAGTAAATTTCATTTCAGTTGCAGTTTGGTGAAGTACTACAACTGAGTTAATATGAATGCCTCGCCCTAAACCTCGGCCCAGCTGGCATAAGTCCTATCAGCTATGACAAACTCTGACATGAAACATCTCTATTGTGAGATGTTTTTGAAACAGGGAGTATGCCGCGAGGATTGCGAGCAACTGAATAGTGATCTCTTCTCCGCTGTCTTTTCTGGGAACCTCGACAAAGTCAAGGTACTTTTTTTTTATGGTTGATTTTGTCTTTTGCATTTTTTTTACGATTACAATACGACAATCCAAAGTGGGTGTGTGCTTGTTGATTTTCAGGAGCTGCTTTCAAAGGGGGCGGATTCATCATCCACGCGTAAAAAGCTAAAGTTTACTGCATTGCATGTTCCTGCTCAGGAGGGTCATGTGGGGATTGTTGAAATGCTGATTGAAAAAGGTGATTGGCTTCTTTCTTTTGCATGCAGATTGATTCCACATGATAAACAAAAAAATCTCTCTGCATTTCCCTAGGGGTACCTGATTCAGATAAGGACCATTGAAGAAATAAGAGATGCGAAAAACTATTGGATGGCAGATCTCAATATGAGAAATACGTGGAGTGCATTGGGATGGACTGAAATTCCTTCCACCTGCTACTTTTTTAACAATATGGGGTAGAAAGGATCTTTTTGCGAAACAAAGCAGTCGCATGTGCCATGCAATATTACTAGTGCATAATATATATTTCGCAACCAGTACAGTTATGCTTGAAAAAAAAAACCCGGCAGCAGGTGGTGATTCGAGTATTTTTTTACTTTGACAAAAGCATGGCGACAAGCCCTCAGAGTGCTAGGCCTCGATTGTATGAAAGGAATTTCGTCGAAGGTGCCAATGATGCTCGGCCTTGGGGCCAGGCAATACGAACTCCTGCGACGTTCGATCGGTGGATGAGCTGCCATCGTTTTCGGTTTTGTCGTGCAGGTGGATTCGACGCTGCTGCCGTTGGAGGTGGGGGAGCTTGGAAGGTGGGTCTGACTAGGGGATGGAGTCGTTGGTTCAAAGGATGTGGAAATCGCTGGGGGACTGGTGGTGACACTGGTGGCGGCGGTCGTAGATTGAATTGCAGCATTGCATGATGCTCGCCTGTGCATTTTCAACACAAGAATCCAGTTCAAGAAACGATACACCTGTCCCTCCCAAGAAACCAAACTTGTTCTCCTCTGATAATCGAAATGTGCAGAGTCCTTCATGATCTGGTCCGCAGGTGCCAATGTGAATGCTCGTGATGATTTTGGTGTAACACCCTTGCACAATGCTGCCTATGCTGGAAACCCAGAGTTGGTTCAATTGCTGCTGGATAATGGAGCTGAAATAGATGCCCAGGCTGAGGATGGGGGCACCCCATTGTCTACGGCAGCCAGTTATGGGAGTGGTGAAGCCATAGAAGTTTTGAAAAATGCTGGTGCTGATATGAGTATCAGAGACCAAGATGGGGATACGATCGAAGATGAAATCTTTGGGTGTTTGGAGGAAACTGATCCTGAGAAATTGAGTTGCAGGGAAGGAACATGCGGTGAAGGAGAGATAGAACGCCTAAAAAAAATTCTGAATGGCTGATGTCACAATCGTGTGTGGTGGATTTCTTTTCATTTGGACTTTTGCATCAACTATGTGGTGCTTTTTTCGACTTTGTGTGCCTTTTAATTGAATGAGTTTCCAGTGAGTTTTTTAGGGATGGTGTCTGAACATTCCGCAAATCTCGTACAGAAATACATTTGCCTTGTGGAGGATAGATCAATCAGTTTCTACTTGCGGAGGGGTGAAATAAACAACTTTTTAAGATCACCAGAGCCAGGTGGTCATGTGGATGTCTGGTGCAACTGAGGGGCTAAAAAAGTGCGGCGAAGAAAATATTGTTTCAGAGTACTGTTGCATTCTTTTCTTTTCTTCGATTAAGGAATTTCCCCACCTCTATTAAACACACAGATCTCAACATCCAGACTCTTTTTGCACTTTCAAGAACTCAATTGTTTCCTTTGTGTCTCATGAGACAGTGCTTTGCCTGGAGCTGGAAAAAGAAGAAAGGCCAAAACAAATCAATCCGGTGGCCAGACACCGTTTCTTTTTAGTTGCTTTGTAAGAAAATTTCGTGCTGTCTGCGGAGAAGATTCTCGAAAATCATCACCTTGCTTTCCTCCGAAAATGGAGAGCTGGAATTTTCTTCCAATACCGAGTGCCGCCTCAAAGTCCGAACCTTCGTGCAGTCAGTCTATTTGCGGAAATTGCGGTTCTAACACTGCGATATTGGACTTGTGAAAACGGATCACCAGAAATAGCGAACTACACAGAATACTTGCACAGCTGTTTGGGCTGTTTGGGCGTTTTTCGAGGAGCTCAGTCCGTTTGGCAACCTCATTGCGTTCGAGAAAAGGAAAAGAAACAAGCGAGTAAGTTGCTAGCAAAGATGCCTCGGACACGTTTGGTGGGTGCTCAGCATCCAGAGGCAACTTCTTATCTTGTCATCCCCGAACGTTGTGCATGTTTCCCGAAATGCACTAGTGAAAATGCCCCGCATTTTACATATATGTGTTTTTGCTGTTTTGTAAATAGTATGTACTTCGAGTGTGAAATTATGTAAAAATCATGTCCTGCGAAGCACCATTATGTGCACATGTATTATTGTTGTAGAGCAGCTGTAAAAAACAGGTCGATTTGACTGTATCCCAGTCTGCCCAATGAAATCACGAAACACTTGCAATACTCTGCCACATTTGCCTCCCTGAATCACCATCCTCTCTGTTCAAAGAGCAACCAAGTATTTCCGCCAGGCTTTCTGCTTCCTAAGACCTGACGACGCGGTTTGGCGCGAACATATGTGCAGCACACAAAACCGCAAGATACAGAACTCGGATCAACCCAAACACACAAATCGGCGAAATCGTCTTACCTCACATGTGCACAGCCGGCGGCTTGGATTCAAAAGAATCAACGGTCGTGTCGGGGATAAGTTTCCTTTGGCGTTTCGCTTGTATGAGCAAGATGATCCTGGCAATAACTTGGCCCGAGCTGACAAAAATCATTTCAAACCTTTCTTATTTTTTTAATTTTTTTTCCATCGAAATCAAAAGTGAGCAGCATGACATTCATTTAAATTTCGTCCTGCTCACTCTTAGATTTCGACACACCTTTGTGCGTGTGTGCGCGACAAATGGAAAAGTGGAATCCCCCAATTTTTTGGACGATCGGTTGGGGGATGGCGCAGGTGTTTGTTCGACAGCGTTGTGCAGGCAAAGCAATCCCTAGCCAGCTTAGGCTTCGCGAAACAAATCATTTTCCGTGATGTTACTAATAATCATTTCCAGGTTTTCATTGATCCGACCAACACAGCGACTTTCTACCACACACAGGCCAACAAATTCTTTTGTTTAAAGCGTTTCAGATTTCCACATTTTCCTCCCTCCTCTCTCGTCTATATCGACGTGCACTTGTATTTTACAAAACCAACTGAAACGAAGTAGCCCTACATCCCCTTTCCTCTTTAAAAACAAGCCCCTCCAACTTTCATATCATAATAGAAGGAAAAAAAATCAACTTGGGACCTCCAAATCGAAGAAAAGAAAAGGAAATGTAATAGTACTCTACAAGGACTTTTTTTCGCCGAATTTTTTAAGCCAGAGTTGTTTTGAGACGGAACTAATTCTCGTCAATAAGAAAAGTTGGCGGAAATAATTTCAGGCGAAAAAAAGTTTATTAGAATATTTCCCATCGATCCTTCACTGTGGCACATTTCTGGGAAGTTGGTGGATTGGGCGTCCTTGTTCGCCGTGGGAAGTGCTGTTGGGGCAGTGGGGAATTGTTTTTTTTCGCTTGCTTTGTTTCTAGTGGGGAATCCACACAGACCGTGAAAGTCGTGGCAATGCAAAGCCCAAGTCGCAGCGCTTTCGCAAGAACCAGGGTGCTCATGCGCCCGAAGCAGAAATCGAGATACAAACCACCCCCGAGAGTGAAAGTGGTATGGCGTCCATGGCGACCTTTCGTTGCTCTCCCCTACTCGCTGTTTGTGGTTGAATACTGGGGAGAGGGGAAAAAAAAAGAAAAAAACGCTCCGCTGAGCGATCCTCATGGCAGATCGACGCGCGAGTCGATCTTTATCGAAGAGGAATCGGGCGCGCGCTTTTCTGGAGGCGCCATCAGGCGTCAGTTACCTTGTAATGAGAAGGGAGGGGCACCTCTGCTTCGAACCAACGAGATTTCACGTTTGTTCTGGTTGCAATCGGCTGGATCGCCAAAATCAGTAGAAATCAGGGATCTTTAAGGTTGCATATATGCACCTACGCGTGGGTTGAAACCAACAGCGACTGGGGTGCTTCACGACACCACGCCTCAACCTTATTTTTATTATACTTAGGATACTATTTTTTGTTGCAATAGAGCTTATAAGCATATAATTATGTAATTTTTGGTTTGGTTTATGAGCATATAGTATTGATTGACTGATTGAAGGATCTTGGATTTTCAGAAAATTCGAAAAGGAGAAACCAACGTGCGAAGTTATTCTACTGACACCCATAAGAAAGAAAAACAAGCAGAAAATAATAATGGATCGTCGAAAGCCCACTTGCCATTGTAAAATACAATGTCATGAGGCATCTTTTGGGCAAATGTCATCCATCTGATTATATTAGTTGGACGGGTGAAAACAAGCGTAGCCAAAGTGACATTATAACACAGAATGGAGGCAGTGTTACCATGCTTTCGTCAAAAAAAAAAATACTCAGTACCTGCTGTAAGGACCCACTTCAAATAAATCAAAATGGGTTGCAAATAATAATATTGCATGGCACTTGGAACAGCTTTGGAATGCACCATGCTGTTCAAAATATTGCAGATGGAAAGATTTTCAGTCCGTCTTTAATCATATCGATGTTTGCACAGCAACAGTCTGTCACATTCCTGATTTCTTCTTTTTAATGTTCTTTGTCTGAATCAGGTGCCCTTGGGAAAACGCAGTGAGAATTTCTGTGTTTTACCATGTGTCATTACCATGCAAAACAAGGAGCCAATCACCTTTTTCAATCAGCATTTCAACAATCCCCACATGACCCTCCTGAGCAGCAAAATGCAATGGAGTAAACTTCAGCTCTCCTTGCGTAGATGCCAAATCAGCCCCCTTTGAAAGCAGCTCCTGAAAATGAACAAGCACACCTCCACTTTGGCTAGCAGTTTCTTATTTGGCTTCAATACAAAAGCAACCACTCAAAAAAGTACCTTGACTTTGTCGAGGTCCCCAGAACCGGCGGCACCATAGAGTTCAGCATTCAGTTTGTCACAGTCCTCGCGGCATATTCCCTGTTTCAAAACAATTTCACAAGAGATTCACGTCAGAGTTTGTCATAGCTGAAAGAGCTTGTGCCAACTGGGGCGAGGTTTAGGGCGAGGAATTCATATTCATTTAATTGTAGTTCTTCATCAAACTGCAACTGAAATGGAATTTACTACATCTGAATTCCACAAACAATCCAAACCAAAAATGTGGGATTATCCAAATCCATGCGATCAAGAATTACCTCGGCACCATCATCAGTATTTTTGGCTGGACTCTCAGCCTCACTGGGGGGAAATGTCTCAGGGGTAGCGGTTTGAAAGACCTTTTAACAAAAACAAACAGCTGTTAAAATGTGGACACGATCCAAACCAGAAGTGATGATGACATTTTTTGTTGTTCAGGACTACAGATAAATGATTGATTGGTTTGTTTAAGCACACAAGCACGAAGTGTCAGGAACAAGCATCAAATGCAACAAAGAATCCCACCATTTTCTCATCAATCCATTGGCGAAAAGAGCTGACCCTGGTGTACACCCCTGGTTTGAACTTTCCCTCCTCTGAACCTCCGCAATCATCAGGTCCAAAAGAAACTAAACCAACAAGAAGGTCGAAATCGGGAACTCCACCTTCATCAGGGATCACTAGAGGACCCCCTGAATCACCTGGCATAACAAATTACATTTAATTGAAAAATGTGGGTCAGAAATGACACCCCAGAAACATCAAAACTGGGTGTTTGAAACTTACCTGTAATAGGTATTGGATTTGGATTTGGATATGGTTGTGAGAGGCATGGTGAACTCTCTACATTAGATTTGATATTGGCACACACTGACACTTGCCTTGGCATGTTCCCTGAGTGGTAGCATGGGCACACATCATGTTGTCTTTAATTTGGCTCCAAACATTCAAGCAGTTCATGTTTTCGACGTATTCAAGGTCATCAGCCACTTGGAGGGTGCTCGGCAGAGGCCCCTTGTCCGAGATCCTGCCCCAACCCAACGCCGTCACTATTTGACCTCCCCCCAGCTGCTGGGATGCATCTGGCAGCCTGACTGGCGTTTTTGTGGACTCTCTTTCCAGCAGGAGCAAGGCAATGTCGTTGCCATCATTACCATTTCCTGTCCAGCCCTCATGGACGAATACTTTCACTGAGGGTATCACCTACAGTCCAGACCGATCCGTGTTCATCACGAATAGAAGCTACCAATTAAGAATTTCAACCACAAATGTCGATATGTTTAATGCGGTAGACCTGTGCTGTGAAATCAGCAAAAACTGTTATTCACCCTCATTGGCGATACATGTCTAGAAATGCACTTTGCACATGCCACAACAAACCGCCTTGATGAGCGAACATCACCTCAGCGCCGGCTTCATCGTTGATTCCACGCGCCCCCACATACACAATCGGAGTGGCGCCAACAGAGCCTGGTCCCGAAACGCAGTGGGCCGCAGTCAAAACCCACTTTTTCCCGACCAAGGCCCCACCGCAGCCATGCGCTCGCGTGCCAGTCACCCTCAACGAGCACGCGTACGTGAATCTACCTTCAGGTGCAGGCTGGCCTCCCTGCTCCAACCCGGTTTTCACATTCAGGAAACCAACACGATCGAAACGATACAGAGAACACATGGATGCTGGCGTACCTTGACAAATAGGCCTGCGGTTTGAAGCAGGTTCCTTGCGATCGCGGCGGCGCTGATCAGATCGGATTCCGTCAAGTTGGTCTGCTGAATGAGGCGAATAGTCGTCAATAAAGGGCTCGGCGTTTTTGCAAAAGCGATAGAATTCACAATCGGAAAAGATCGACCCACCTGCTGGCTCCAGCCGCCGTTTCGTGGAGATCCTGCAAAATCCCACACTGTCAAAATGATAGGGCCAACAGTCGAACGGAAAAGTCGCGCAGACCAGCCAAAACAACGAAACTGATGCTACCTGCGACTTCTGAGAAAACAAGCGTTGCTGCGACCAGCAAGGCAAACGCCGCATGAAAACGAACAGCGTTCATTTCGACCTGAACCGTGCAGAACTCGAATTCGTTTTTGCTAAAAACGATCTGGACGGGGACATCGGAAGCTGGTCTTTTCATGTGATTTCACTTGCACTTCGTGCAAGTCTCCTGCACCCCAAGCTTGGGGAGAATTCTTGTTGGACTCGTTGTGTAATCACGAACAAAATCCAGAAAATTAGAAGGTTGCTGCCTTGGGACAGTTTTTGCATTACCACTGTTTCAGGAACTTGGGCTCTTGGGAACGTTTGATGTGAAAACTTATTTTAAAAGATCCTAGGGTCCTTGTGCAATGATTATGGGATTTTTTTCACGGCCAGCTCAGTTTTTCTGAACCAAGCTTGGTTCTGGTGAATTTCCTTGAGGATTGGTATAAGAATATTTTTAATATTATTATTAATCGTTGGTTCATGTCATCGTTTGGTTAGGATGATATGAACAGGCAAAGTGAATCAGATGGTTGTGTTTCAGGTGGAATTGTCTGTTTGGAGCAATAAAACGAATCGACAGTTGCAGAAACTTGGGAGTGTAACGGGAGTGCATGAATGAAGCGGACACCATGCATAAAACAACTTTTTCACTGTATCAGTAGGATTCGCAGACACCCTCCCGCAGCGGGACAAAATAATTGCAACGGAACCTAAAGTAAACTCTACTAATAACACCGCAAGTGTGTTGAACTTTTTTGGGATAAACTTTTCCTGTAATCTGTCGACTTGGCTATTATTTTCTTTAAACAGAACCCAAATTTTGCAAAACGCTCACATGTTGGAACTTGCAACAATGGACCTGGATCTGTGGCACGTGGTTTTCGCCCAGATGTTTGTTTTCGTTTGCAGTGATTCTGTGTGTGTTGCGTGAAGACTGTTGCGAAACCCCAGAACCTCCATCTGAATGCTTTCAACAATCGCTGAGTTCAGCGATTGTTGAAAGCTCGAGCTTTCTTTTCTTTCTGAGGATTGAGACTCCTTGATTGTTGGAGAACAAGGAATAGTTCGCCAAGTCGGTGTTTTGCACACAGCTGAATCTGAGCCCCAGTCGTCGATTCTCTATGCAAGCATAGCAACTGGACATGCATGAAAACTACAAAATACAATTATTTTTTTTTGCTACTTCAAAATTTGTAAAATTATTTTAGTGAGGAAAATGCCATCACAGCCCCACAGGTTTCACCCCACCTGACAAGAGGGGGGGTGGATAAACAAAATCTAGCTCTGGCAATGGTTTCCTTACACACGAAGGAGACTCCTCCAGTATTAATTAAAACAAAAAACAGTGTAGGTCGCCAGTGCTTTTCCTCAGTTGCACCAAACATCCACATCGGCACCCACTGCAGTGGCGCTCATTTCTTCGTAAAGAATTGACCTTTCTGTACAATACTTGTGGAATTCCACAAGTACATTCGAATGTTCAGATAAGGAAAGCCCAAGTTAGCCATCCAGCCTTTTCCAAAGACAATAGAAAAAACATTCGGAAAAGATCGGCGCACCTGGGAGGAGCAACATGGTGAACACAAGGAGGGACCTGGATTCAAGACCTATATTCAAGGAGCCTCCTTGAATATTCGAGGAATGAGGAATGAGGCTTTGTGGGGACTCTGCCATCTGGTTTCACTGAGGAAGACACCGCTCCTCAACATGCCGAAAAAGAAACATATTCTGTGGGATTTTTAGGTGTTAAGACACCATCATTGAAATGTCGATAAGGCGAACCTGAGGAACCTGAGGGGGTATTGACAACTGCTGAGGGTGAAACGATGAATCGGAACGCAATTCGTTTAGTGCTTTCCGTATTTATACTTGTGTTGGCACTTCGTTTTCGATAACGATTGAATGCTCAGCCATGCGAAGGAAATGGCGGTTGCATGGTATTAACAAGACATATTGTGCTTGAAAAAGCTCTTAAAATGGCCACGCCCACCACTTCAGCTTTCAAATCAAAATTAAATTCTCCACAGCATGAAAAAGACCCTGCATCAATTCATAATTCTCTCTTCCCCCCTTTTTTTTCTCCCATACACCTTCTCTCTCTTTTCTAGAGAGCTTTTCCAATCCTCCTCTTAAGAGAAGGATAATATAAAAAAACCACAGGAAACTTGGCATCTTCTGTACCCCCTCCCCCCCCCAACCTCACACCATAAACAAATGGATTTCCCCTCCAGAGCATCAATACATCCACAAGCCCTCATTTTCAACATCCAAGTTTCCCCCCCTTGCCAGTTTACGCCGTTTCTACCCAATCGACTTCGTTTTCTTGTTTTTTTTTCCACCCTTTTCTGTGAAACTGTGCTCACAAACAAGAGTGCCAAACAAACCTCTATGTCCTTTTCTTCCTTTTCTCTTTTGCACTTTCTGTCACTTCCTTTTTTTTCGTTTTTTTTCTGTCCCCCTTTTTTTTCTTTCTTTTTCCCTCCACAGGAGTCGATGCTCTCGCCAAAGGTCTATGTTCCTTTTTTCCGAAACTTTGTTTTTCCTCAAAAAAAAAAAAAAAAAATGGGAAGGAATAGGATAAACACCACCATTGAATGCCACTTTACCCCTCCTTCCCTCCCAAGAATTGATTTTTCCCCCCTGGTGTTCCTCCCAGAAAAACTGTTTTTTTTTTCTATCTTCCAGCCGGGCAAAAATGCTCAATTAAAGATTTCCCAATTTCACATTCCCTGCATTGTGGTTCAGCTCATTGTTCCTCTCTCAGTGGAAAAAGAGACAGAAACTCCAATTGCAAGCTCCAAATTTTTCTTGTAGCAAGAGCAAACAGTCAAAAAAGGTCAAAAGGAAAGAGAAAAGAAAACAAAACACCCCTCCATTTCTGTTATGACAGATGAAAAGCAACAGGAAAAAAAAAGAAAAACATGTATGCGTGAAAACAGGACTTACAAACTGAAACGAAACAAAAAAGGATTCCACATCAAACCGAACCAACCCATCAATCTCGATGCACACACATATACAGTCTTTTATCTTTTCCTCCCCTTTCACTCTTTTCTGTTTCCTTCTTTTCCCCC
The DNA here is from genome assembly GCA_030272585.1 of Bryopsis sp. KO-2023. Taxonomy (NCBI): domain Eukaryota; kingdom Viridiplantae; phylum Chlorophyta; class Ulvophyceae; order Bryopsidales; family Bryopsidaceae; genus Bryopsis; species Bryopsis sp. KO-2023. The sequence goes on along the minus strand of BSYQ01000004.1, from coordinate 1,397,594 downwards.
TCTCTTGGTGTCAATTCTCTCACTCTTTTTTTTATAATATGTTGTCACACAAATAACCAAGAAAAACAGTACAAATAAATCCCGAGCAAAAAAGAGTACAAAAAAATTCCAAAGGAAGCACGAGAAGAGCACACACAGAAAGACGAAAAAAACAGAAACGAACAAAGCAAAAAGAGGGGAACCATATTCTTAAAAAAAAAGAAGGAAAAAAAAACGAAGGCAAAGGGGGGAAAACCCGCACTGAAAATCCAATTGACCCCCGTTAAAAAAAAGAAAAGAAAAAAAGAGTGGGGGAAAATTTGGTGCATTGAAATTTCACGAAAATCCTGTTTTTTTTTGTTCCAATGTATCCTTTTTTTTGTTTCTTTCACTTCCTTGGTCTCTCTTCTTTGATCCTATTTTTTCTTTTTTTTTCTACTTCCTTTTTTACCCCCTCGAATAAAAATGTTTCTTGGTTCTCTGTGTGCCTGCATGGACCATTCAGCATGTTGCATTTGAACTCTATTATAACCCCCCCACGCACACAACCTCCATCAAAAGTCTTTTCCTTTTTTCTCCTGCTATGTATGCTTTCTTTTTTCTTTCTTTTTCACATCCCTCGGAAAATAACAAAGTTCCGAGGCGGAAAAGGAATGCCACTCTTTTGCTTCTTTGTATCTCTTTTCTCACTCTTTTTCTCGACTGGAACCACGAGCAACACCACACACACGCACACACACGAACGAATGGCCCGAAGTCAAAAACCCAGAAAAAAAAATGTCTTCCGTTTCTTTTCTTCCTTTGGTCAAAAACATGCATCTATGCTCAGGGAAGGGTAAAAAAATTGTTGCCCCCCACCCCCGAAAGCAATAACAATCGGAAAATAGGTCCCTTTTACAAATTCCACGAAAGCACAAACTCCACCAACAATCATTACAGCTTCGTTTCTCTCCCCCATCTTTTTCAGTCTTTTTTTTTAAATCTTGTGGTCTCTTCTTTCACACACTCTCCTTCTTTCCTTCCTACATCGAATAAGTTTTTTTTCTTTTGCTCCTTTTCCTACACAGTCTCTTTTTTTTCGTAATAACCCTGGGAAAACCACTCTCTCTTCTTTCTTGGCGGCGACGCAAATTTTGCCAGCCACAAAATGTATTTTCCTTCCTTTTTCCCCACCCACTCCCCCTTCTTTTTTTCCCCTTTTTCGTGGAACCCCCCGAATAAACCCCCATTTTCTCTCTGTCTCTCTCCTCCCCCCACCAAAGACCCAACAAGAATGCAATCTTTGGCCAAATCCCAGAAAGCAAAACCAAACCTCTCCCCCCTTTTTTTAAAAAGAACCCTTTTCCCACAGGACCTCTTTTTTTTCTTTTCTACCCGTCTACCCGCTAGCCCCACTATCAATCGTAAAAGGGCTAACCTCCTCAACACAATACAACCAGCAATTTCCAAAACAGACCCCCATTCCACAAATCTCGGTCTCTTTCCCCCTTTTTAAAACCCCAATTACAAATCGACACGATATATGAACTCCCTACACTTCTTCTGTCAATTTCCTGGGTATAAGCATTTAAAAAAAAAAAAAAAAAAAAGTGTTTGTAAAGATATAACACAGGACACCTCTCTGAGCATCCAAAAAATGTATTTTCCTTTTTTCTTTTTCCTCCCCTTTTTCTCTTTTTTTTTTCAATTTTTAAAAGCTTTTTTTTTCTCTGGATCCTTTCCAATTTGAAAGCACCCCCCCCCTTTCCTGACAATTCCTGCTCTGTTATGCAACCGATACACTATACACTTGGAAGACCCTTTTTCTTTTTTTCAATCAAAAAAACGAAAAAGAAAAGAAAAAAACCTTCACAATATATACGTTTATCGAAGCCCAGATTTCCTCCTTTTTTGTTCTCTCTTCATCCTCTGCTATCTTTTCTTTTTTTTATACGTATCCCCGTCTCTATTTTTACCCCCCTCCCCCCCCCCTTTTCTTCTTCCTTGTTTGAGAACCTGACCTTCCCCTCTTTGCCAGCCCCCCAAAAAAACCCTTTTCCTTTTTTCCCCCGAAAATCCCCGTCCCAAAAAACCTCCCAGACCCCAGACTTTGTACATCACACATGACACTCCTTTTCTCACACTTTCTTTTGTTTCTTTTTTCCTTTTTTTTTCTCTCTCTCTTTGAAGTTTCTACCCTTCTGTCTTTTTTTTTTTATAAAATTTTTTCTCTCTTTTTTTTCCATGGTGTACAACCCCCACAGCTTGTCGGTCTTGTAACGATACGTTTCTTTTCCTTTCATTTCCACAGGCCAAAGTGTAAGCCGTGGATGTAAATTTCTTTTTTCCTCTGTTCCTTTTTTTCTTTTCCAATTCCCTTTGGAATGCATCTTATCTTTTTTTCTTCCTTTTTTTTCCCCTTTTTCGATCGAATACATTAACGATACCGCCCGAGACCTGTGGAATGGTTTGTTCAAACGCTTTAGCGTCTGTTAGAGAATGAAACCTTGAGTCGACGGCCTTCGAAAGGACCGAAAAGCTGCATGGTGTCCATGTGTTGCATAGCCATCTGGGCATACATAGGGTGATTGTACGTCACGAAAGCAAACCCACGAGAAAGTCTAGTGTCACGGTCCCTTATCACCTGGCCAAAAGAAAGCAAAAAAATAAGAAAGTCAGACTCCAATCCTCACAAATCTCGGGACATTCTTGTTACCACACAAGGGGAGAAAAAAGGGGCAAGAAAGAATGAGTAGGGGTATTCACTCTCCAGCACCCCTGTTCATTTTGCACCTTTTCCAGAAGAGGACCGCATGTCAGACTTGAAACGTCAAGTGTCTTTCTTAGCTGTTGGTTACCTGAATGTTCATGATGGGTCCGAAAGATCCGAAAGACTGCATGAGGAGGTTTTCATCTACCCCGGAGGCCAAGTTGCCGATGTAGAGCGTCTGGAGAGCTCGGCCACCTTCGTGGTCGTACCCAGAGACTGAACTCTCGGAGGGAGTGACCGGCGCCATGCTGTTCACTCCGTTATTCGTCGCCTCCGATGATTTTGAAGCCGCGTCTTCATTCAGATCCGTTGAGCTGATCGGGCGAGGGAAGTCACGAGCGGCTGAACGAGCCGAAGCAATCTGTTTTTTTTTCCCATACCAAAAACAACGATTACTCTTCCATGTCTTACAAATCTTATTTCACAGAGAACAAAACTGAGGAGTAACGTTATACTCTGCCGCCCAGGTGGATTTATTCATGCCATTACCATCCCCAATGTATAATATTAAAGCCTAGGATTGAAGGGACGGGAATATGAATGAGTAAGGCCTATGGGCCGAGGGGTTTGCTTACTTGTGGGGCGGCTGGGCCAGGAGGGGCATATGACGGTGGGGGTTGGGGTGGCATTGCGTCATCCTGCATCTGCATGTGCTGACCCATGGGGTAATAGCCGTATGGGCTTGGGTATGGCATCCTGTAGTGGGGGTATGGTACATATCCCATGGGGTACATTCCTGGTTGTTGCTGCTGCTGTTGCTGGAAAGAATTCAGCAAAAAAAAAACAGTCCAACATATTGGCCAAGAAGAGAACTTAAATTAGAAAAGCCTAAATAAAAAAAAGCTGATCAACACATTTTCGTGAACGGGCTGCACTCCGCCTTTTGGCTTTGTGTGAAACAATTACGATTTTTCAAAAAATATGTACAGAAGTTTCACATCACCAACAAACATTCCATTACGTGGGATAATAGAGAGCATATTTAGAGGACCTACTTGTTGAGGGCTTTGCGCCGGGCCTCGAGGCATTGCAGTTGGAGCGCCTCCTGGAAACACACAAACACACGACATTTAATATTGCCATTGATTTTGTGCTGCAGCAATGAACAAACCGATATTTGTGGCTGCCGGGGGGCCTCACCGCCTGGTTGCGTACTTTCTCTGGTCACCTCACTCGGCTGTGACACTGGTGGTTGATTGTAGGGAGGCATGGGTGAATTGGGCATCCCCCCTTGTGGCATTCCGTATTGCATTTGAGGATACGGCACTTGAGGTCCATACGGATTCGGCCACCCCACCATTGGAGGAGGCATCATGGGCCAGGAACCCTGTGAAAAAAACGGGCAACTCAATCCCACACCTTGGCATGGAAATACAGTTTTGATCGCTGCATGCCAAACGGACTCGAAACAAGTGTCGTGGGGCTGTTTATGATGAAACTTGGTGGTGTGTTGCTACCTGCTGCTGCTGCTGGGGTGGCTGTGAAGGAGGTTGCTGGTGGGGAGGCTGTTGCTGCTGACCATCTGGATAAGGGGGTCTACCCCCTCCCATCCTGGAGTGCTTGATAGAGTTTATTTCGTGGAAGATTGTCTTGGCCCTGTTTTTGGTGGGCCTCCCACGTCCAGCAGTCATGGGGTCCATCAACTGCCTTCCACCGTTGGCTGCCCGACGACGATTTCCGAAACCCTGAACCACCCACAATCCATCAAATGTCACCACTGGAGATTCCAACAGTGTGTTGAAGAAAAACACACACGGGCCCCTCTCAGAGGAGAACCCCCTCACAACTCTGGCTTTGTTTCTTAATATCTTCTTACCATGTTCTGCTTTTCCGAGGAATCATCTGGCCTGGTGGTGATGAGAGGCTCACCACCCCATCCAGCCTGTGGCATCCGGTGATTGTTGCGGCCCCTGTGGGGCTGCGGCTGCGGATGGGGGTGAGGATGTGGGGGCTGCAAAATGCACGAGCAAAACTTCACACAAACCTCCAGAGAAAAACACTACTACCAACCGTCGTGGCTAATTTCCCCCAATGAACACGATTCATCTTGACCCACCCCAAAAACCTTTCAAATGATGTTTCCATCTGCATACATGTTGTAGGATTTGGGGACACAATAAACAGCGCAGAGGGTGAATGAATACGCACAAAGGCTCACCATGTTGCTGAGTTGCTGCCTTCCGGCTCCAGCCACATCCCTCTTGATGAGGAAAGGCTTGTCCAAATCGGTTGACAAGTTTGAGGCAATCTCCGGCTCAGCTTGAGCCACTTCGAATGCATCTACTTTTCCTTGAGTCGTTCCTGCCAAAATCAGTCCCGATGGGTGCCAGGCCAAGGCTGTTATTGAAGAGCCCTCCGCCTCATGTCCGACGCGTACACTGACGATTGAGCCAACCAGCCCGCCGACCATGCCGTTTGAATTGAAATTGCTGGAGTCGAACAGCGCCACCTGGCAATCGTCGCCACCAGTAGCCTACAAATAGAACACCAGCCGTTTTGAATGCTAAGCACCAGTGCTTCCTTTTCTCATCAATCAACTATTCGAACTAATCCAAATTAAAAACCACGCCCGCAATTCAGCCTTCATTCGAATTACATTCCACAAAAATGTACAATTCATAACTTGGAACACTCCTCACGCAAAATACCATTTCATCCCCCTTTCCCCCGAAAAGACACAAAAGAGGCTAAAAAAGGTAGAGATGGAATTGAAAAGTCCACGGCCGAATCGAAGTCGAGCGAAAAATCTAAAACAAGAGCAGCAAACCTACCAGAAGCTTCCCATTGGGTTGAAATTTCAAAGCTGTGATTGTTGCGTTTTGACCGTGCCCGTAGCACACGATACTGTTGTCTTTTCCTTCTTCGGAGGCAGCATCCTCCATGTCCCAAACAATGACATCGCTACCCCCTGCCGTCGCGAGAAAATGCCCCATCTCGTCCCAAGCCAGGCACTTCACTTGCTGCTAACCCCACCAGAAAAAAATAAAAAATAAAATCAATGCCATCATTGCAACTCATGTTTCAACCGATGCTCAAGGAACCGACTTCGAATTCGTTTCATGGTTGTTCCACTACCTCGGCTGCATCTGGAGAATTGAGAAATCCCTTGATATGAACTGATATTTTTCCTTCCGCTTCGGAGCCAAGGTCCCAAATGCGAACCTGAACCAACAAAACAAAATCGATCAACTACCCATCAATCTAGAAAATACAAGTCCAACCGCCACATCATCATTTTTTTTAGCAGGAAACCAGAGCTCAATCAGCCGCTGCATCCATTGCATCTTGCCCCGTGCCACAACCCACAGATTTTAAGAAAACCATTTCAAATTTAATTAATGCTCACACTTTTGCTACCGAGGTTCTGTCACATCATTCCAGAACAACTGAGCTTACCGATCCATTGGTGCACCCTGCCGCCAACATCTTTCCGCTGGGGGCACTAGCCAATACGGTCAGGCCACCACCATCGGCAGCATACTGGGCCCCAGGAGTCACAGACTTATCATCGACTGTGAAAACGCAAATAGCAATGCCTACATTGACGGCCAGCTCCCCGTTTGTCCTCCACTCAAGCCCAAGAATTGTGTCGGTGAGCGGTCCGATGGTATGGACATGAACTCCACCGGAGGCAAAAATGCAAATAGTGCTGTGCAACAGAAACGGAAATAAAAAGACCTCCTCAGGATCAAGCAAACCTGTCCAGCTCTGCTAACCCAATCTATTTTTACCCCAAAATGGAGCTCCCACCGAACCATCTCTTGACAATAACCCCAGAACCAGCGTTAAAAAGACCGGAAGCCGGGCTTATGGTCGTCGTTTTTTGTTTTTCGAAAGGCTGGCGTGTCGAGTTAGTCAGAAAGCCGCGAACGAAATTCACCGACAAAAACCCCTCTCGGTACGCACGTTCTAGCGACGGAAACCCGACCCACAACGACCCGGGAAAGTCTCCTCCGAAATAAGCACAAACTCGATGGGACGAGGAGACGAAAGTCATATCAACCTTGGGGGATTCCAACCGACTTCTCGAACAAACGAAAAAAACCGTCGACGCCAGCCATGGGCAGTGATTTTAACCGAGCGCAAGCACCCCAGCCTCGGTTTTCAACCCCATAATACAAATCAAAACGGAAGTTTTTGCCGAATGCCCCGAAACTTCCAACGACCCAAAAAAAACAGGGCAGGGAGGGGAAACACTCTAAAAAAAGATTTCGTTCACACATATGGACCGCAAGGCACAGCGTACCGTCCACCAGCAGCGGCAACGAGATCCCCTTCCTTGGCGCAGGCGATAGAAGAGATTGCTGGATTGATTCCACCGCTTTCATCGAGTCCGCTCTCCTCAGCCTTCAACAGAGGGAATTGAGTGGAGCACGCCTCCTCGCCTCTGGGCACTTCCCACCACCTCAGTCTTCCATCCGAAGCCCCAGTAATCAAATCAGCACCATTTGCCGAAAACTTATACGCGGTGAGCGTGGCCGGTGCGACGGAAAGTTCCTGAGACGTGCCAAAATTCGGTGCCCCGGCGTACAAATTCACACAGCTCTCAGTCGACACGGCCACGACTCCGTGGGGGGAGATCTGAATGTCTTTCACCGGGCCGTTGCAGTGGCATGACCACACGCTGCTGAGCGAAGGCTGAGAATCGGGGGTCAAAGCCGGGGGATCGGAGCTTGACATCTCGTGGGCTTTCGTCCTCAAGGCACAAGAAGGAAAGTAGTTCTCTGCCTCTCTGTCTGGTACTCGGGACTTCTGAAGTCGCGAGATGTCGCAGGCAGAAATATCAACCTCAGAATAAGAGAATTCGCTCGCGCCAGCTTCGCGGCCTCGCGATTGGCGCCCCTAGAGAATGAAGGATGCCACCTTTTCGACACCGACTAGCCTCAGGATATCTTCGGACGCGGTGGACGGAGGGCTTCAGGTTCGCGCTCCAGGACGAGGCCACTACCGGGCAAACCCCTGCGAGTTTTGTAAATCCTGTCGACTGCTGGTGCTACACCATGAAGACTTTGACAAAAAGACAGGGGTTTGTCGTGGGGATCGTCCTGCGTGGGGATGATTGTGCCTCGTCAAAACTTTGGATTCGTGCAGAGCAACCCAGGTCAGTCTGGTGTGTTCCAATTCTGTACGGCGCTCTGCGCCGTCCAATCCCCTTGGCAAAACCCCCGACTGCTATGAACCCAACCAACAGATGCGTGTTAGGGTCCTCGACCAGATAGATGGAGGGTTGATTCCCCTTGTTTTGCAAAGGGGCGCCCGCAAAACACCCCCCTCACGCAGGGAAGTCTCTATTCTTGCTGGTTTTGTGGTATGGAGCGAAATGTGCAGTGACACGCAACGCGCGTCATAGATGCCTGGTGGAGACGGCGAGGAAGGATGGGTAAGTTTAGGAGAAAGCACTGGCTTGATCTCTACTAGTTTAATTTCAAATAACCGAAATATCAAGCAGGATTGCCTCAAGGGTGGTTGAGCGCAATCATCGAATCCATCAACGTCGACGTCTGGCAGGGAAAGTTTCGTTTTTGCAGGTGTTCTGGTGGATGTCACGTGGATCGGCCGCCGGAGGGGAGGAGTGTGTCGTGGAGTTGGGATTGGCTCCATAGTTGATTTTCACGGTTGCAGGAAACTTGCTTCACTATCGCTGTAGGATCAGTTATCTGGTTTGAAGGGGGGTTAACTCAAGTCGGGAAGGAAGGAGACAGGCTGTTTTTATTCTAATATTGTGTTTTTTTTTGTTGTTGTAGTTGGGCATTGTTTGGTTGTGTTGTTATTTAGCTGGTCACCCAATCTTCACTTATCCAAGAAGTGTGTTTTGGCTGGGAACCGAAAATCGATGTGTGAATGTAATCAGGACAACTCTCCAAGTGTATCTTGAAAAAAAAAAAGGTTGTAGTCTGAAAACAAGAAAAAGGTCGAATTTTTTCTGCCCAGAAATTTCTAAGAGAGATATTATTATTATTTACAAGCAAACAACTTACCAATCGTCAAGAAGGAACCTTCCACTTTTTGGTCGCGAGAGTTGTATAACTGGTCGGTTCTAAAATTGTTAAACTTTTTGCAATCAAGTAAGAATATCACTTACCATGTATCTTAGTGGATTAATGGCAAAAAAAATCCAGTCAACGAGCAATCTACTTCGGCTGTGTTGTTCTATGAAGCCCATCGAACAAATTATCTGTACATGTACATTTTTGTGTGGCTCATGTCCAAGCCAATCAATCATGACATGTTGCCTGGTCAATAATAATCAATAATTACAATATGGCAAAAAGAGGCCATCATCCCCCATAATGCCTGAGCCACTCTTTGTATGTGTCTCCAATTGGAGTACTAACAAGTTCTTCAAGTCTGAAACTCAAAACCAAGGGTTGGAGCATTCGGTTGGGGGGAATGGGGGTGAAAGCAAAGGATTCGAGGCCGAGAAAAATGGTGGGATGGATGTGACGCCAGGAGGATGGAGCGCTTAAAAAACAAGAAAAAGACGGCCCATTCATCAAGAAGCAGCGCCCCTTGAAATCTTGGAGAGGGGGAGAATCATGTTTCTTGAGCTTGGTGTTCTGCTTTTTTTGTTGGGGGGGGCCTTCGGCGCGGAGCCGCTCCATGAGGTTCGTGCTGGGATAACCGCTGGACCTCGATCTGGAAAAGTTGATTCCTTTTCCGACCTTGAAAACATGATGTCCTGTGCTTGTGGACAGGATATCAGCAAGGTGCTGTTGGCTGGCAACAGTCCCAGGCCAAAAATTGCTCTGAGGAGGTTGCTTCAAGAAACGGGCGAGCAAGTTGGGCTGCATGGTGTTACAAACGTTCACGAATGTTTATGCCTAGATGGGCAATATTGCCCAACTGACATGTTTGCTGCCTTTCTTAATACTTTTTTTTTTTTTTTCTTTTTTGTGCAGAGTGCAACGCTTCAAGACAGCGATTTCGTGTCTGGAGAAGAGAAGCTGCTGAAAGCTGCTGCAGCGGTTGGGGACATCGAAATCGTGAGGCGGGAAGTCGAAAACAAGGCCGATGTGAACACCAGGTCGGCAACCCTTGCGACGCCGCTCATGATAGCCGCTTCGAGGGGCCACCCTGAGATCGTTCGGGTGTTGATGGAAAATGGCGTTCGGCTTGGCGAAGGACTGACAGCGGTGGCGCACCGCGCTCAACATGTTGGCGTTTGGATGTCGCTTTGGTGCTGTGAATTTTCTTCTGGATAGTGGATCGATCCACTCCGGAGCCGACGTCGAGGGTAGCTTGACGAGAACTGGTGCTGCAAGTCACACCAAGTTTGTGAAGCTGTTAAATCGCACGAAACGAGTCCTTGTCGTGCTCGTTATAAGCAGGGTAAAATGGGGTGGGCACCCCAAGGTTTGTTCGATGCAGATCGAAATGAAGTATGTTCTTTTCCATTGGGCGCTTGCCTTGCTGGTTGCGACAACGGCTGTTTTCTCAGAAGACTTAGGTAGTATCGGTTTTGTTGATTTGCCTGCTCGTCGCGATTTTCTGTTTCACAGCGCAGCGTGTTTGAAAGAAAAAAAAGCAATCTGAAAGATATGGCTGTTTCTCAAATCCAGGATCTTCTCCACGAAACGGCAGCACAGGCGGCTGGAGCTGGCAGGTGAGAGGACCTCTTGCGCTTATGAATTCTGATTTTTTTGGGGGGTAGAGGCTGGGCTTTTCTCAACAACGAATCTCGCGCATCGATCAGGAGACCGACGGGCTCGCGTTGACAGGCTCCGATCCGATCGGCGCCGCCGCGATCGCAAGGAACCTGCTTCAAGAAGTAGACCTCTTCGTCAGGGTACGCCAGCGTCCACACGTTCACAATAATGTTAACGAAAACGTTTTGATCGAATGCGTTTTATGAAAGTGAAAATCGGCTTGGAGCAGGGAGGCCACCCTGCACCTGAAGGTAGATTTCCATACGCGTGCTCGTTGAGGGTGACTGGCCCTCGGATCCATGGCTGCGGTGGGGCGTTGGTGGCAAAAAAGTGGGTTTTGACGGCGGCCCATTGCGTCTCGGGACCAGAATCCGTTGGTGCTACGCCGACTGTATATGTCGGGGCGTATGGAATTGATGATGGAGCTGGTTCTGAGGTATTGTTCGTTGATCAGGGCGTAACATGGAAGAATGTATCAGTTGGCATGTGCAGTTTTGGCAGATCAGGCAGCCATAGCAGCTTTTACACAAGAATATCTCACATGGGATATCTGGTGGTCGTAATCGATTGGGACATTTCATTCATGTTAAAATTCTGAACTTCAGGTGATCCCCTCAGTGAAAGTCTTCGTCCACGAAGGCTGGACAGGAAATGGGGACGATGGAAACGATATTGCGTTACTCTTGCTGGAAAGAGAGTCCACAAAAACGCCAGTCCGGCTGCCGGATGCATCCCAGCAGCTGGGGGGAGGTCAAATAGTGGCGGCTCTGGGTTGGGGCAGGATTTTGAGCAACGGGCCTCTGCCAAGCACCCTCCAAGTGGCTGATGACCTCGAGTACATCAAAAACATAAACTGCCTGAACGTCTGGAGCCAAATCAAAGACAACATGATGTGTGCCCATGCAACCTCTCAGGGAACATGCCACGGCAAGTTCATGTGACCATCAAAGATAATTATTCAAAGCTATAAATCTGGTTTTTAAGATCCACCATACTTCTGACAACCGTTACCTCTGTCCTAATTCAGTCCCGATCACAACTATTTCTAAATCCACTTTTTTGCCACTGGTGTAGGGGTTATATACTCTGACCCATATGTTTCAATTAAATGGACTTTTTTTGTGCCAGGTGATTCTGGGGGCCCTCTGCTGATCGCCGATGAAAGTGGAGTCGCAGATTTTGACCTCCTGGTTGGCTTGGTTTCTTTTGGACCTGATGATTGTGGAAGTTCACAGGAGGGCAAGTTCAAACCAGGAGTCTACACCAGGGTTAGCTCTTTTCGCCAGTGGATTGATGAAAAAATGGTAGGTTTCTTTAATGCATGCGATTCGTTGTTCCTGACACTTCGTGCGTGTGTGCCCTGAACAAACCAATCGATCGAATCATTTACAATCCTGAGTAACAAAAAAAGTCAGCATCACTCACCATAATGCTGAAACATTCATACGTGTGGGGACTCAGATATGGCACTCAATTCAATTTAGCATTATTATATGTAGGCATGTTTAACAGGTACTTGTTTTTTTGCTTGAAGGGTTCACAAACTTCTTCCGCTGAGACATCCCCTCCGAGTGAGGCTGAGAGTCCAGCCGAAAACGTTGATGATCCTGCCAAGGTACTTCTCGATCGCATGGTTTGGATAAGCCCACACTCATGGTTTGGATTGTGTGTGGAATTTGGATGTGCTAAATTCCATTTCAGTTGCAGTTTAGTGAAGTACCACATTTGAATGAATATGAATGCCTCGCCCCAACACTCTTCGGATTTTCCGTGCTGTATCAATTTTTTTCGGAACAGGAAATATGCCGCGAGGCCTGTGACCAGCTGAATGTTGGTCTCTATGCTGCTGCCGGTTCAGGGGACCTCGACAAAGTCAAGGTGCCTTTTCAATTATTGCTTTATTATTCAAGCCATGGAAAAACTGCCTTGTTTTATGATAAAAATACAAGTCAAAGTGGAGATGTGCTTGTTGATTTTCAGGAGCTGATTTTGAAGGGGGCTGATTTGTCATCCACACACAAAGAGCTGCAATATACTCCATTGCATGTTGCTGCTGAGAAGGGTCATGTGGAAAGTGTTAAAATTCTAATTGAAGAAGGTGATCGCCTTTTTTTTTTTGATGGTGACGACGCATGCAAAAACAGAGAGATTCTTACTGCGTTTCCCTAAGGACATTTGATTTAGACAAGGGCAATTACAAATGACAATATGAGAAACAAATGGAATGCGTCGAGACGACTGAAAATCCTTCCATCCACAGTCTCTCTAACAATATCCTTTTGCATGCCAAAGCAGTCCCAGTATTTATTCCCAATATTTATTCGCAACCAAAAAATGTGTGTGCTTGAAAATTAGCTCCCTACAGCAGGTGGTGGTCCGAGTATATTTTTCTTTGACAAAAGCTTGGACGCTGCCTTCATTCTGTGGTGTTATGTCACCCTGAATACTACGTAGTATGGTTTGTCCAGTTTAAAGTGTTTTTCTTTCAACACTTCCTTCAATTGCTGCAGGGGCCGACATTGATGCCGAGGACTATGACGGCGCGGGTGCATTGGATATTGCTGCAGATGAGGGTCAGTTGGATGTTGTCGAGGTCTTGGTCGAAGCAGGTAAATATACAAGGATGAAGAAGCTCCATGTGTTTTTTTCTTTTCTTTTCAGGGACTCTAAATTCAACCTCATCCCTGTTTCAGCTTCCTTGCAATTAAATATTTTAAATTGACTGGCGACCACATCGCATTTTTCCAGTGTTTCCTTTCCTATAGTTTCTTCCAGAGTTAAGCTCCAGTATTGGAATCTGCCAATTGGTACTCTTTTTGCACACAGATAAATATATATATATATATATATATATATATATATCAGTCGTACAAACACTGGCGTCATTTTTTTCCGAAAAATGTTGGATTCACACAATTCAAAGCAAAATAACACTCATTTTCTCTGTGCTTTCTTCAAAAATTGACGTCGAGCTGCAGTTGATTTGTTCGCAAATACAGAGGCTCTACAATACTAGTTGTACGCGTTGTGGTGTTTGTTTCTCTAGGGGCGGCTGTGGATATGAAGAATGATTTTGGAAGCACTGCTTTAATTGCTGCAGCCTATAGTGGGAAGGTCGAAGTGTTGGTGTTTCTCCTGGAATCAGGTGGTCTAAGTTTGGGAAAACTTGCCCCACCAGCAAATACTGCTCACATTAATTCAAATTCATAAAAATTGTTCATATTTCTTTGTGTGCATAGGTAAAATGAGACAACCATGATAATCATCACTAAAGTAACAATAGGTTTGCCAAATTCTGATCAACTTGAATTTTCTTTTTGATGAGCACGTCGTCTATGGCGGTGCAATAGGAGTGGCAGTACAGTAGAATTTGCAACAAAGAGTTTTGCTTCGAAAAGATCCCCTCCCCCCTGGTGGTGATGCTGTTTTCCGAATTAGACCCAAAACACAACATTTTGATTTGCCGAGTTTTAGTTTTCTTTTTTTTCCCCAAAAATGCTGTGAGATACCATTTAATCTTGGATCCAAATCTGCAGACACGGTAAATACACTGGCCGTGACCCAGCTTTCACTTGCAATTCTGAATCAAAATGTTCATTTCAGTGTTTTACATGCCTGTTTTTCCTCGAGAGAAAAACGATAATGCCCTTTTTAGACCTCCTCCACCCCTGCCACCTTGGTTTGGAGAAAACCCACCAGCTTGACCCTGCCCTCATTCCTCCTGCTTTTGTCTAGATGGTCCGTATCAATTGTCAAGCAGCAACACGTTTACCATTAATAGTTTCAGGGGCACCTGTGCATTTGGAAGAACACGAATTAGTCAACCCTAGACACAGGGATCAGTTTTGTTCCAGTTCAGATTTAAACTTTTAATGCTACCTTATAAACGATTGTTGCTGCAGGGGCCAACATTGATGTGCAGAATGACGAAGGCCTAACTGCATTGTATTATACTGCTCAAGAGGGTCAGTTGGACGCTGCCCAGGTCTTGGTCGAAGCAGGTATATACACTGGGATAGAGAAGCCCCATGCGCTTTACACTTGTTTTTTAATTGGATTTGCTTCCCCCTAGGAGGAAATCGTGAATCTAAAATCACCACCTTCTCAATTTCGTCTCTTTCCATGTATTTCCTTTATTAGAAAAAAAGGCTACACTTGTTTTTGCCCTTCCAACAAATAGTTACCGGTGATTAACATTCGTCAAAAGGGTGGCATTTGCCATTTTCATGTGGGATTTTTAAGACCCTAATCAAATTTCCTTCTCTACTTTAAACAATAAGTCATCAGTGGTCCTCTCAAGCAGCAGACGTGCCTGATTTGGCAAACACCACCCCATTTCAAATTATATGCTTATGCATCAGCTCCACTGCTTGTTGCTGCACTTGGAGTGGAATCGAAAATGTTGACCCTATCCTCTAAATCAAAGCAGGAAACATTCAATGGAGACCCTTACCTTGATGGTGAAGCTTTCTTCAATAGATATCTGCAGCTGTGATCCTAATTTTTTGGGGTTGTCATTGGATGTTTCCAATCAGGGGCAAATGTGGATTTGAAAGCAGACAGTGGGTTCACTCCTTTGATCATTGCAGCGATAGGAAACGAAACTGAGGTGGCAGAGTTTCTCGTGGAATCAGGTGCCCCCTTGTGGAACACTAGTCTTCTGGAATGTTATGCGTGAGAATCTTTTGATAGAATCAGGTGTTCTTTGTGTTCTTTGATTTTTTCACAAATCTCCCACCTGTTGAAATTTGATGACCGATGTATAGCAGCTGTCTGAAATGTTATGAGCAAGGAAGCTTTGATGGAACTGAGATAAAGGCTTTTTGCTTTGGTTCACAGGTGCTAATGTGAATGCTCGCGATGATGAAGGCGTGACACCCTTGCACTTTGCTGCCTATGCTGAAAATCCAGAGTTGATCCAATTGCTTTTGGACAATGGAGCTGAAATAGATGCCCAAGACAGCTATGATAGAACCCCAATGCTCTGGGCAGCCAATTTTGGGAGTGGAAAAGCCATTGAAGTTCTGAAAGAGGCCGGTGCTGATCTGAGTATCATTGACAGGGCTGCGAGTACGGCCGAAGATAAAATCTGTTTGTGCCTGTCGATGCGTATCTACACAGAATGTAGGGAAGGGACATGCGGTGAAGGAGAGAAAGGACGCCTTTTAGATATTCTAAAAGATTGATGTGACAAAAAATGAGTGTGTTTTCTTTTCATTTTGCACCACCAAAATGCAATAGTTCTGGGTTTTTTTACGTTTTGTGCGTCAGATTTTTTTTTGCCATACAATTGGATGGCTAACAGACTTGGGCCTTTCTCAAGGGATTTCAGGGATTATTTTTGGACACCCCAAAAGTATCGTACAGAAGGGACTAATCCTTTACCATAACTGAGAAAAAGCACTGACGACCCACCCACCCTGTTATATGTTTTAATTAATGAGACTATGCAGTAAAGTCATGCTTCAAGTTACAACTAAAGTCTGTTATCAGATTTCAGAAAGAAAGTCCATATTTAAAAACTGTGATCTGCGTTAAGTATCACCAAAAGGCAATCAATCAATCAATTAGAGCAAAAAGAGGCACACATACTCGTTCCCAAAATACAAAGCACTACAGATTATGGGTGGTTGATTTTAGAGTGATACGTGGGGAATACTCATTAGAAAGAGCTAATAAAAGAAACCATCTCAGAATAAATTACAAATTACATTCTGTTGTACTTTGTGCAATAGATGGCGGGCGACATGATCTTGTGCGCTGTCCCAAGGCAGAAAAACTTCTATTTAGCTGGCTAAATAGAAGATTGATTGACTGATTGGACAACTAGAACAAACACGAGCGTCGTCTCCTTGGAAGAGTATCTCGCCGCCAATGAAAATTCTTCGTCTTGCACGAAGTGTGAGTGAAATCACATGAAAGGGTCACCTAAGGACCTTCCAAGGGGGGGGGGGGGCGGGGCCTAAAACAATTTCCCCCCCCCCCAAGAAAGCCAGCAAGAACAAAAAAAAAATCCTATTCAACAGATTTTCTACTGCACGGTACAAAAATGAAAGTGGTCCCCCCAAAAAATATTTCGGCCCCCCCTCCCCCGAAATCCGATGTTTTTGTTCGGGTCGTTTTTAGCAAAACAAATTCGAAGTTTGCCTTGTTCTGATGGAAACGAACACTGTTTTTTTTCATGCGGCGTTTGCCTTGCTGGCGCAACAACGCCCGTTTTCTCACAAGTATCAGGTAGCATCAGTTTCGTTGTTTTGGCTGGTCTTCGCGACTTTTTCGTTTTGAGTGTGCGCCCTGTAATTTGTACAGTGTGGGGTTTTGTAGCATCTCCACGAAACGGCTGCTGGAGCCATGGAGCCAGCAGGTGGGCCGATCTTTTGCGATTGTGAAATCTATTTACTTGGAGAGTGGCTCCTCAGGCAATATGTTTGATTGATTGATTACTTGGAGAAAGCCTGGAGTCTTGACGACTACTCGCCTCGTTCAGGAGATCCGCTTGACAGAATCCGATCCGATCCCTGCCGTCTCGACCGCAAGGAATCTGCTTCAAGATGCAGGCCTGTTCGTCGGGGTGCGCCAGCCTCCACACGTTCTCTGCACCGATCGAGTGCGCTGTCTGATTCTGAAAATCGGGTTGGATCAGGGAGGCAACCCTGCACCTGAAGGTAGATTCAATCAATCAATCAATCAATTACAGCAAAAAGAGGCCATCACCCCCCATAATGCCAAAGTAATACAAGGTAAGAACAACAAAAGAAAAAACCCACCCAAAAGAAAGCTCCCTGGACGAAGAAAAGCCCACCGTTTCAAAGAAACAAAATGATTAAGGTAAAAGAGATTGCCGACGTTTATACATTGAAAACAAAATAGAAGCCAAAAGCCTACTAGATATCTTGGAAAAAAGATCTTTCGGAGACGTATATCGAAAGATCCAGGAGTAGTGCCGACGAATATCCGAATAACCACAACAATCATATATAAAATGTATCTCATCCTCAACTGCAAGGTGGCACACCGGGCAAATACGATCATTGCGATCAATGTTAGAGAAGCGACCTTGCTCAATCTCCAAGAAATGAACTCCACAACGAAATCGTAAGAAACAAACCCGTAAAGATAAAGGTGTCAAAAAAGATAAAAACCGTTCATAACGAATCGTAATCTGAAGGTAGATTCACGTACGCGTGCTCGCTGAGGGTGACTGGCACTCGACCGCACGGCTGCGGTGGGCCTTGGTCGGGAAAAAGTGGGTTCTGACGGCGGCACAGTGCGTTTCTGGACCAGAATCCCTTGGTGCTACGCCGATTGTGTATGTTTTTGTCAAGTTTCAAGCCGATCAAGGGACACTTGCTTTGATGATTGTTGATGCAGGAGCCAACGTTGACGGCCAGACAATGGTTCAACTGCATTGTTTTTTGCTGCAGGTTTTGGTCAGAGGGTGATGCAGAAACTTTTTTGGCAGGAAGTTTACATGTAGCCATGCCCCTGTTGCAGCTTCGCTAGCAAAAAAAAAAATCAACCAGCGACATCGTTTTCGAACTGCACTGCGTTCTTCCAGTGTTTTGCTTTGTTTTTTTTTTTTTCTCAGTACATATCCGCGAGAATTGTTATTTTTTTTAGTTGGGTGCCTTTATTTATCCCCCCAAGTGAAAGCGGCTGTCTTTTCTTGTGTTTGATCCAGTTTTAGAAGAAAAGAACTGCATTGTCCATGTATTTGATTGTTTTTGTTTAATGCCACACTTGTTTTTTTCCTCCCATTAAAACAGAGCATTATCAGGTGGATGCACAAGGGATTTTTACTGGGTATACTTTATTTTAGATGCACCTGTGGAGGGTTTTCTAGAGCTGACTTTTTTGGGCTGAATTTTTACTAAGGGATGGAGTGGATTACGATGAAGAGAACAACTTCAAGAGAGCCTTCCAAGATACGAGAAACAATGTGTGTTTTTGCTTGGACTAGAACGGCAAATTTGACGTTTGTTGCAACAAACGTCAAACTATTGTCAGGCAGGCAGGCTCTTTTTTTCATCTTGATTGTGGATTCAGGTCGCGGCCGTTTCTTTTTCCACTAGTTTTTCTATTTTAGAGCTACCTTTTGTAGAATTGGATTTGCAGTGATGCTCAAGCCAACAGTCTCGAAAAGCTATGTGGTCCTGTGTGCTTGTGTGTCCTCTCATCCTTCCTTACTCAGCGAGTTACAGATGTTATCAGGCAGCAGTCTCAAATCTGCAGAAAACGAGAAAGCCACCAGCCCCTTCTCCCCTCCATTTATCCCACCACATTGTCGTCCATCCACTACTGGTGATCTATTTTCCACTCCTACTTTGGCCATTAATGTACAGAATTTTGAGAATGTTCAGAAAACTCTCTTAAATCCCCTGAAAAAAATGTATCAGACCAACAGCAAAGAAAAAATAACGGCACTGCTGCACCCACCCCCTTGGGATACCGGAACGAAAGGGTATACCACGTATGCCTTATCATCAACCTTTCAATAATTTTTTCAGGCGTGCTTCTTCTCCTTCTCCGCATGCCCCTTCCCTACAACGCAATCTACCAGCAGTTGTGACCTTCAAGCACACACAGATTTTATCCTCGATCGTATTCCCTTTCTTGTCCTTGATATCGAGATCAGCGCCAGCCTTTTTCAAAACTTCAATGGCTTCGCCACTCCCGTATTTTGCTGCCCACGACAATGGAGTTCCCCCTTCAATGGCCTGGGCATCTATTTCAGCTCCATTTGTCCAAAAGCAATTGGACCAGCTCTGGGTGTCCAGAATATATTCTATCCTATATAGGCAGCTTCGTGCAACGCTGTTTCGTCTTTGTTATTGCGAACATTCACACTGGCACCTGTCACCCGAAGCACACAGCCTATATCCCAGTTCTATCGAAGCATCCTTACACAAAACATTTGAGAAGACGGCTGATGCTACAATTGACGGGGGCTTTCAACAGGTGGGAATTTTTTCCACATGGGGGCACATGCCACTTTCATTCTGTTCGGTTTTGCCCCGCTGCCATAAGCAAAGTGGTGGTTGTCTTCAAATTCGTAGTTGCCCCCGCTGAAAAGCTAACATTGGTTTCTTGCCAAATCACACACCAATCGCAAAACAGTGCCAAAAATAACTCTGGAAAGGGACAAGAAATAACAAAAGGAAGAAAGGGAAAAACAAGTGCAATCTTTCTTTCACGAAGGAAAAATAAAAAAAGGAAAAACAATTGAATTGAACATAACCAAAGACTGCTCGTTTCAGTTCAGTCTGCATCATTTAAATAAAATTTTCACAAATTGATACCAAAGGTGAAAGGATTGAAAGGGAATGCCTATGTTTTATTGTGGTAGGGAAAAATGGGCACGGACACAGAGAGAAAAATTGAAGGCAGCGCTGCTAAGAGTTCCTGAAAACATGGAAAACTAATTGCTGTTCACGAGTAAGTTCAAGTTTTTCCTAAGTTAGGAAAACCTAAAAATGAAAAAAAAAGATAATGTATGTGGGATCTTTTGCCTTGCTACTCGGTCAGATATTTCAGATGTAAACCAAGTACAAAACCAAGCTCACTCTGAAAAAAAAAAACGATAGGAATATACTGGAAAAACACTGGGATCTTGTGGCTTGGTTTCAAAGGCAATGAAGCTGGAATAGGGGTGCAATACAACTAGACCCCCTGCAATGGTTACTTCTCTATCACATTCTACCTGCTTTGATCAAGACGTCGGCAGCACCCAGTTGACCGTATTGTGCAGCAAAAAACAATGCAGTGTAGCCCTTGGCATTCTGTCCATCAATGTTGGCTCCTGCATCAGCAATCGTTGAAGGAAGTCATTGAATTCCAACTTTCAATTCCAAATTCTGTGCCTTAACGTGTTGCTGCTTATTGACCCACAGCCACCAAAAAAAAAAGCAGCAGGACTGAGGAAGGTTTCATAATGAATTGCCAGAGATTCATTAAGCCACCATTTTGACCAAAGTTCCTCTGCATACTCTTGAGAAATTGATCAGCGTTTTTCGAAATAAAGGTGGTCAGGATAGGGATTGGCGTCTGTTATCTTCTCTCAAGAAAAAACAAGCATAGACTGAAATGAAATGAGAAAAAAAAATTCAGAAATGGAAGCTGGATTACGCCCAGTCTTTTCACCAACTGTGGTTTGGATTCCAGACTTAAAAGCAAATCA
The DNA here is from genome assembly GCA_030272585.1 of Bryopsis sp. KO-2023. Lineage (NCBI taxonomy): Eukaryota > Viridiplantae > Chlorophyta > Ulvophyceae > Bryopsidales > Bryopsidaceae > Bryopsis > Bryopsis sp. KO-2023. Next base: position 1,377,043 of record BSYQ01000004.1, on the reverse strand, counting down.
AAAAATAAGAAATAAATTGAGGCAAATTTCAACACTTGGACCTGGCTCCAGAACACCCCCCCCCCAAAAAAAAAATGTAATGTAAGAACCAATAGGTAATATCATCCTGGTTTTGACTATACATGCAAGCCTTGTCATTTGAATGAATCTGAACTTCCCAGAGTAATATTTGTAAGTGGTGCAAATTTCAAGGGTACCTGATTCCAGGAGAAACACCACCATCTCAACTTCCCCTTTTTGCGCTGCAATGAACAAAGGGGTGCCTCCAGTATGCCTTGTCGAATCCACTGTCGCCCCTAAAAAGTCAAACACCACTGCTTTAAACGAGTATCATCACAGAGCATTTGCAAACACTTCAGCACCCTGTTGATTGGCAATCATTTGTATAAATATAGACAAAGAAAAATTTTGCCCTGAATAGTGGACATTCTTATTAAAAAAGAATGCCAGCCTATGTACCACCAAAAGTTTTCAAGTGATGTTAAGCGGTTGATAGGTGCTTTCCACCAAACATTTCCTGGGTTGCATCCTGGACTTTGACCCATTCAGAAGTTCTGTATTCCAGAATCGGTTGCACATTTCACAGCAATTTCAGGGGAAAGCAAAAGAAACTTGAGAAAGGAAAAGATCGAGATGTGTTTATGCACAGAGAAAATACCATTTATTGCTAGCTGTTGTTTGGTTTCAAAAGCGATGTTGCCGTTGAATTCACAATTTTTTTTCGAACAATAGGGTGTGGACCTCGACTTTTTCGGAATCCCCAGAGCCGGCAGCATCATAGAGATCACTATTCAGTTGGTCACAATCCTCGAGGCATATTCCCTGTTCCAGAAATGATATAGCAAGAAGAAACCAATGTTAATGCATGTGGTTAAATCATAAGCCCTGAGTGTCAACTAAACGGGCTCCATTCCAGAGCATTAATATTCACAATGTGATAATTCACTTCCACATCAACCCCAGCTTGCATGCAAAATCCAATGTAATCAAACCAAACAATTTCCCACAGCGATACTCAACTACGTCAGCAACATCCTCAGCATTGTTGACTGGACTCTCGGGCTCAACAGGTGGGGATGTCTCAGGGGTGGAAGTTTGTGAACCCTTCAAAACAAATTCAACAGTCTTTAAATCGATTGCTTCAGAGCAAACAAACAAACAAACAGTGTCAGGAACAAAGGGTGAAACCAAGAGAAGAACCCACCATTTTCTCATCAATCCACTGTCGAAAAGAGCTAACCCTGGTGTATACCCCTGGTTTGAACTTGCCCTCCTGCGAGCCTCCGCAATCTGTTGGTCCAAAAGAGACCAAGCCAACCAGGAGGTCAAAATCTGCGACTCCGCTTTCATCGGCGATTAGCAGAGGACCCCCAGAATCACCTGGCAGCAGAAAAAGCACAAAAAAGTCCATTCAATTGGAAAGAAAACACAAAGCTGGGACGTATATGAATATGCGCCCCCCACGCCAGTTCAAAAAAAGTGGAGATCTGGGTACAGGTCATGATAGGAAAAGGTTCGGGATGTAGGTTGTGACATGGTTTCCCAACAAAGAAACCAAACTCAACACGAGACACTTGCCTTGGCATGTTCCCTGAGAGGGTGCAAGGGCACACAGCATGTTGTCTTTAATTTGGCTCCAAACATTCAAACAGTTTGCGTTTCCGACATACTCGAGTTTATCAGCTATTTGGAGTGTGCTTGGCAGAGGCCCGTTGCTCGAAATCCTGCCCCAACCCACTGCCGTCACTATTTGACCTCCCCCCAGCTGCTGGGATGCATCCGGCAGTCTGACTGGCGTTTTTGTGGACTCCCTTTCCAGCAGGAGCAATGCAATATCATTTCCATCATCGCCATTCCCCGTCCAGCCTTCGTGGACGAAGACTTTCACTGAGGGTATCACCTGAAGTCCATATCGGCCTGCTTTCATCACGAATGAGGTTCAAAAGGGAAACTTAAGCATTGGACATTCTGCCAGCAAGCGCTTGGGAAAGGGAAAGTATGCCAACAACTGATATTCATTCTCCCATATGTACCTCAGCACTGGCAACATCATTTATCCCATGCGCCCCCACATACACAGTTGGTGTAGCACCAAGGGATTCTGGTCCAGAGACGCAATGGGCCGCAGTCAAAACCCACTTTTTTGCCACCAAGGCCCCACCGCAGCCATGGATCCGAGGGCCAGTCACTCTCAACGAGCACGCGTATGGAAATCTACCTTCAGGTGCAGGGCGACCGGTAGGCTCCAAGCCAACTTTCAGAATCAGAAAACGCACTCGATCAAAACGTTTTCGTTAACATTATTGTGAACGTGTGGACGCAGGCGTACCCTGACGAAGAGGTCTACTTCTTGAAGGAGCTTCCTTGCGATCGCGGCGGCGTTGATCGGATCGGAGCCTGTCAACGCGAGCCCGTCGGTCTCCTGATCGATGCGCGAGATTCGTCGTTGAGAAAAGCCCAGCCTCTACCCCCCCCCAAAAATAACAGAATTCATAAGCGCAAGAGGTCCTCTTACCTGCCAGGTCCAGCCGCCTGTGCTGCCGTTCCGTGGAGAAGATCCTGGATTTGAGAAACAGCCACAATCGCATAATAGAGAACGCGTTGAAACGAAAAGTCGCGATGATCAGCCAAAACAACAGAACCGATGTCGGCTGCCCCCATCGATACTACCTAAGTCTTCCGAAAAAGCGGCTCCTGCTACAACCAGCAAGGTAAACAACGTTTGGAAGACAACAGCATCCATTTTGATCGAACGAGACACGAACCCCGAAACCGAAAGTCCGAATACTTGGGGAGAGGGGGGTTGGGTGGGTGGATAAAACGATCGGGACGAAGGGGTCATTTCACAGCTTCATACACTTCGTGCAAGTCCTTGGTAGGTGGTCAACTTTTGCTGGCGGAAAATATACCCATACGCGTATGAGTATACCAGAAGACATTGGGCCACGCCTCTGGTGGATGTGCAAAATGTGCGATGATATTTGTAACGGTCATTTTTTAATGTAATCATTGATTAATTGATTGATTGTAACGGTCATTTTTTTCAAGGGCCTGGAATTCCAGCATTGCCTAGAGTGTTCTGTCCGGAAGCCGTCAGAACATGTTTTCACACTTTCTTTATTTTCAGAATACCCAACCTCTCCACAGTATGGCGTTGAGAGCAGTAATTCAATGCATGAATATAATCCCCATCATCTCATGAAATGTGTGTATGTGTGCCCACCCCCATAAAAATTCCAAACACTCCCGGGATGAGAAGCGCATGTGGAGGTCAAATTCAGCATCTACTTTGATTTCACCCCCCCAAGATTGAGCCATCTATTGTTTGCAAGAGAGCATCCTGATCACAAAACAGGACCAGGGCATCCCAATCTTAACATTCCAGTGGCCATCCATCGACCACCAGACCATCTCTAATCCAACTTCACCAACTTCTTGATTAAAAAGAACAAGAAACAATCCCTGCTCCTTCTCAAGAATCACAATTTTCAAATTGCATGTTGAAGACTTTCAGTCCCCCTCCCCCCCCCCCCCCCAAAAAAAAAACAGAAGAAGAAGAAAAAAGAACAAAGAGAATTAGAAATTAAATGAAGTAAGAAATACTTCAAACGAGATGAAGCCTTGTTGAAAAAAAAGAGATTGTGCTTATTCCAATGGGCGACTGAGCCTCATGCTCTCTCCCACTCGGGCATGCTCCTTTTCGTAGTTCACGCAGAACAAGAGGATGACTACTACCACGGCTTCGCACACCATAACGGAGGTGAAAGAAATCGAAGCCCCCAGGGTGCCCCATCCCAGATAAATGACTAAAACGGGGGCCATCCCAAACCCAAATATCAGGAAAGATGGGATGGTAACACATGCTCCCCAGAATTGCCGCCTCAAACCGCAGAGGATTCCCAAGCAGATCATCCCCACCCATGAAACTGTGAAAAACAAGAAAAACATGAGAACAGTAGGCTTTTGGAACTTGACGGTCTGCCCAGCAACCCGAGCAAATCAGCTGCTGGAACGACTGAAAGAGAGAATTTGACAAGTTTTTTGCAATGGGTTTGATCTGACCCATAAGTGGAGACACCAGGGATGCATTTCGAGGAAGTGGTGGTGTGATTTCAACTTACACAAAATGGAAATCGCAGTTGGCCATTTCATTTGGCGGAGTAGGTTCAACACTTCTGGATCGTTTGTCCACAAGAGGCTTAGGCGGCTCTCCGAGACCACCAACACAGCTGCAAATATGGTTGAAAGCATAAGGGCAACTAACGAATACGTCCGAACACGGACCTTGGTCAGCTCCAGATTTCCTGCTCCTATGGCACGACCTACGCAAGCCTGTTCACGAAAACTCCACATGCTTCAATGATTCTTTTCCCTTAGGATTTTTATTTTTATTTTCCCAGGAAGCTCCAGTCAACAGATGATACATGCACTGAAACAAGCTCCGCAATATTGGTACAAACAAGGCAATATATATACAAGGTAATATATACCTTGTTATATTAACAAGGTGCATCCAGAAAAGTCCATAGCTGACTTCAAAATCACATCGACTCTTGTATTTCTACGGCTACCAAACGCTTTCTTTCTTAGCTCCAGAAAAAAGGGAAACCCAAACGGTGGGTTTGTGAAGGCTTACCATAGCTGAGACATTGAAACCGACTCCAACCCCTTGTGCGGTGACCACCCAAAGCATCGACACAGCAATGGCAGTGGAGGCAGCCGCACGCTCAGCCAAAGTCCCTGAAGAAGAAACACAGAAAATCAATTTTCACCAAAACCACTTCCACAGTGCGAAAACAGGGCCGAAAATACCTCACCCCTACAAAAAGAAACCCTATTTTCTTTTTTTACTACTCATGTTGCTCTACCCACCTGTGACAAGGAAGAGATACTCCATAAAAAACTGCTTTGGGGCGAACATGAGAAGTGCCCCCCCTCCGACCCTGAGGTAATGTCCCCATCCTTGGAAGGCAGCTATAGAAAACCCATGCCAGATTTTGGTCTCTGGGTTCTTTCCAGATGCTCTATGGAGACATACTACCCCAATGACAGTAATTGGAAGCAAGCTCCCGCTGTAAGCCACTGTCGACACAGCTGCTCCATGCACCGCCCCCTCAGGTCTACAAGGAAAAGAACCTCATTCTCACCTGGTTGTTTCTGTACATTACGGGTTCCCTGGGAAGCCTTTCGGCGGTGTGCATGAAAAGATCGAGTTGCAAACTGACGTGTTGATGGTTGCTCTACCACTGGCGAGTCCGACAGCAATTGCCATGAGTTGGGCGCCGAAAATTGGCCAGTGGTACGAGTTCAGGGACATGTAGCGAAAACCAACATCGGCCAGCACTTGAAAGAGCGTCCCAGCGAGCGATTTCATAAGAAATTCCTGGACCTGGGTCAATGATTGAAAAAGCAAGGAGTCTTTACTGCTGCCATCATAGTAAGGTCATTTGATTGGAAAAGATCGGTAAAATGGAAATCGGGCCATTTGATCATGCCAAAAAGGCGAAATATCCCTACGCTGGAAGCAACTTCAGGGTCTTGGTGGAAAAGGAGGAGGAGCTTTTCGCTTTGAAATGCCGTGATGAATAATGGTACCAGGAACACGACATTCATCAGCAATACTTTCTGGAGAGTCAGCCCCACGATGCGATATTCCTTTGCTCCGATGGCCTGCAGACAGAATCAATATCAGTCTCCATGATCAAATGTGGCAGTGACGACAGCTCAAGATCTAATTCACCCACGTGCGCACCTGCCCCGCAATCGTTTCCATTGATGACGTCAGGTAGTGGACCATAAAAAACCCGAGGGCCCTGTTGAGCTGCACCCCGAGCGCCACCGCTGCCAGACCTGTGGTCGAGAGGTGGCCCACCCACATTTGGATAGCCGCGATGAAGATGGCATAGTTGGTGCACTGGATGCTGATGGGGGCGGCACTGACGCAAAAACTGAAAAAAAAACGAAGCCCATAAAACGTGTGTGACTGTTCGCATGTCGTGGCGACCTGTGCGCAAAGCCCTAAGGAATTCTAGTTTCGAACGCTGCTGTTCCACACTCGCGCGTCGCCTAGCGCGACCCTGACACACTTTCAGGTCGCTTCCAGAAACGATGTACAGCGGGTAGCTCATTTTACCAACGCACCGAAACGCTTCCTTCAGGTGTGTTCTGAAAAAAGACGGCGCTGTTGGCGCCGGTTCCAGGAGTGGAACAACGCACTCGTCAGTTCCGCGAGTATCCATGCCAACCAACAAGATAAAATCTCGGCGAGGGGTTCGTTCCAAAGCCAAAGCAAACCAAGCGGGAGTGGCGGGCTAAAGAGGCAGGTACCAGTTTATCTGCTGGGCCACAGAATAGAGAGGATATCCAGAACCGACGATGCGGTTGGAACCACCTGCTTTGGGTAGTTCACGGAGCACACATCCCAACTGCCGTCAGTTGGTTTGGAGTTGTTAGTCGGCCTGCGCATTAGTAACTGATGCTGTTGACTAGACTCGTTCTATGGTGAGGGGGCTGCAATTCACGCCTCACTCAGTCCGTTGGCACTATAAAGACCGAATTTGGTCGCTGTCATGGACGCTTTGGTTCACTCAAGGAGCGTTACTGTGAAATGCGTTAATCCGAGTGTATGAGGGTCGTACTGCAAGCCAGTACGTCAGTGTGGTTTGTGTGGACGGCTGACACAGTATTGGGTTCGTCATCTGCAAGAGCTGTGTAAAAAGGACTGACGTGATAAAGATCTGAACAATCCGTAGTGTGCTGTGAGTGAGCAGTTGAAGGCCAGGGAGCCAGTGTATATTTTTTTACAAGGACACGAACACCCACCCAGCCACCACCCCTTATCCAGAGCGTTCACAACCCACCCCTTTCCGTACGTTTTTCTTATCTCGTACCCTCTCTCGACCAACCCTGTGACAGATCCCACTCTCCACCTCAGCGCGATTTACATGTCTACCACAACTAGCTCACACAGTCAAATCTAGCTCACTCCCATTTTACAAGCTGAGCGAGGAAACGATCCGAGGTGGCTGCCCACAGTGTCTGAAACACTCTGGGTTTGATTTCACGCGCTTCCGGCTGCCGCGAGAGTTGTCGACAGAAGAAGCGCAAGAAACATACACTTCCGAACTTGGGCGATATTAGTGGTTGCCACAAGCGTTTCGTGATCAGAACCTTGTCGTTGGGAGGTCGAACGAACCTGCTTCCTGTGCTTATGTTTTTGATATGGGCGCTCTGGTGCGTGTCGACGCCAAGCGTTATGTGTGGTGTTCTGTCAGGTGGGTGTGTTGCTGTTGAATTTGGCGTTTTCCAAGCCCATCCTTGATGAAACTCCTTTTCATGTCGGAAGTTGACGATGTCGAATTTGCTTTGGTTTGCAGGATCCTCGCGCGGCGGCGACGGACAGGTGTGAATGTCGACATTCAATTAATAACGTCTTTCACTCAATTTCTGACTTGGGGTTCACCTCTTTGTTTTTTGTGCTGTGCGAAAACTAGGGTGACGGTCTTTCCGCTACTCCTTCACTCCGAAAGCTACTACGGGATGCGCAGCCACTCGTTGTTGTGGGTGCAAGCGAAATCAGTTATCCATGCAATGTCATTTCAATCGTACTGTATTACTCTGACGATGCTTTGGGGAGGGGTTCGTACATCACACATTCTTGTTGGGCATTTAGGAACAGGTGGAGACTTCAGGCACAGAGGGAAGAATTTTCTTTGAGATACTAAAATAGCCCTTGATCGCAAAATATGACAGAATATGATGTAAGGTATCCCGCTTTATGCATCTGCAGGGGGGTCAAGATGCTCCAGTGGGTCGGTTTCCTTATGCTTGCTCCTTGAAAACGATAGGTGTTCGAAGTCATATTTGTGGAGGCACCTTGATTGCCCCCGGGTGGGTCTTGACCGCAGCACATTGTTTCACAGGGAAACGCTCCCTGGGGCCAACGTTTCTTGTGTATGTGGGGGCCCATGGAATTGATGATGATGAATCTGCAGAGGTACTGCAAATTTGCATGTTTTCACGAAGAAACACGGGAAAAAAAAGGGGTCTTGTTCTTTATAAATTTGGCACTGTACAAGGAAGGCAGCAAGAGGCTCAGGTGCCCTTAAGAAACATCCTTTTGAATCCATTTACAGGTCATATTGGCAGATGAAGTCATAATTCATGACAGCTACAAAACCGTTGAAGGGGGGTTCGATATTGCCCTTGTGCGTCTCAAAAAGCCCTCCACCAAGCCACCAGTTTTGCTAGCTGAAAGTGAACAAACCCTTGGACCGGGTCAGTTCCTAGCCACCGCAGGATGGGGAAGGACTACGGCGCTCAGTCCATTGCCTGAAGTTCTTCAATTTGCAGACCAAATGGAGTATGTTTCCAACAAAAATTGCGAGCGAACATGGCCTGATCTCAGAGGCAACATGCTCTGTTCTTTCTCTCCATCACAAGGAGTATGCAAGGGTAACCAACCGGAGTTATGTTCAATGCATCAGCTGTTATATGGGGAAATGCTTGTTGAAAAACTTTTCCCTGTTTAGAAAAAAACAACGGGTTTGTGAACTGTTTGTGAATTGATCCAGGCGATTCTGGAGGTCCTTTGTTGCTTGCTGACAGTAAGGACGGAGACAGCATCATCGGCGGGAATCCAGAATTTGATGTGATGGTTGGCATCACATCTTTCGGACCGCCCAATTGTGATTCGACGCTCCCTGATGTGTTCACCAAAGTGAGCAGTTTCCGGAAATGGATCGACAAGAAAATGGAGAGTTCTCCATCAAAAACCACCACTTCTGCGGTGAGCATGACTGTCTCAGCTTGTGTTCTTTGACACGAAAGCAAAGCTGTAACTATGCGAATTGCTTTATCTGTTGCAAAGTTCATGCTGCTTGCCATCTTTTTCTGTGTGTGGGGTGGGCTCCACAAAGAACAGCAGTGCAGATTTTTGAAATGACCTTCCCCATTTATCTCCAAGCTACAATCAGTGATCAACATATATTCCAGTGCATTCTCGTCTTGTGTTTCTTTGACTTGTTGTTTCGGTTTTTTTTCGAACAGAGAAAAATTTGTCGCGAGAATTGCGACAAACTGAATCAAGACCTGCTTGATGCCGCCGATTCTGGGGATTCTGAAAAAGTCAAGGTACCTTCTTCAGCCATTGCTTTTGCATTGAATTCAGACAAAAATAGCCTACTCTGGCAACCAAAAGTGGGTGTGTGCTTGTTGATTTTCAGGAGCTCATTTCAAAGGGGGCAGATTTGTCATCCACATCTAAAAGCAAAGCAACTCCATTGCATAGAGCTGCACATAAAGGTCATGTGGAAATTGCTGAAATATTAATTCAAGAAGGTGTGGCTGCATTGTTTTTTTTTTTAATTGAAATCAGTTGCTCCAGGGTGTTAAAGCACCGCTTTGCTGAACCAGCTATGAGCACCAATTATGGATCCAAGTGTTGCAAATTGGCCCTATCCTTTTTTTTTCCCTAAAAGTGTTGTTGAAGTGTTCACCGATTATCGTCTCAGGGGCAAATTTGGAATCGAAAAACATAGTAGGATACACCCCCTTGATGGAAGCAGCATATTATGACAGTGTGGATGTGGTTGAGGTTCTTCTGGAATCAGGTACCCTTGGGAAAAACACACTGTGAAGGTTTCTCTGTCTTGCAAGTGCAATTGGCATCCAAAAATAATTTGAAGGGATGTTAAAAAATTATTGCCACATGCCAAAACAGAAAAATTGAAAGTTCTCCCACCCGAAGTCTTTTTGACAGGGGTGTGCTGCCAGTTTCTGCTGTAAAGTCCAGAGTGCCAGTGCATGCAAATTCTTCTGCGCAGAAGAATTTGCAACCAGTAGAGTTCTGCTTGGCAAATATTTCCTTGCAGGCACTTAGTGTGAGGGTGCAAGAGTCTTGAGTGGCAGCATTGCATGAATCGCAACACTGCTTTCATTCTGTGTAATATCAGTTCGTAGCAGTAAGTTTTGTTCTTTTTGAACGCAAATTTAAGCACTTTCTTCAACGATTGCTGCTGCAGGGGCCGATATTGAGGCACGAACTGCCCTGTCGAACATAACTGCATTGAGTTTGGCTGCATCGGGGGGTCACTTGGATATTTTCAAGGTGTTATTCGAAGCAGGTAAATTGTGATAGAAATAGGTCCACGTGGTTGCACTTGTACTACCTATTGTAAGAACTCAAAATGTATCACACCTTTATCGCAGCGTTATTCATTTATCCAATAAAAAAAAAAGTGAATTGTCGCAAATTCCCCTTCACTTGTTTCTGTTTCCCCCCCTGAAAGTGCTCCTAGATGTGCATTTAATTCTGGCATCTAAAACGACAGAATGGGTGAAAGCAGTGCCCATGACTGACCCAGGTTTCATTTTCATTTTTGAACCAAGATTTTCATTCCGGTGTGCTGGATGTTTGTTTTCCCTTTGAGAGAAAAACAGCAGATGCCCTCCCTGGCTCTATTTTCTATTTTCTATCTATCAACAGTATGCAGAGGACCAGGGTTGTCAAAAATGTATTTTGCTAAAACACAGTCGAGTCTTATACGTTGGTCGGGGTTATTTAATACGAGAAAAATACACCAAGGGTTCGATCCCCTCCGTCGTCGGTTTTCGTATTGGTTCTCCCAAAGAAAATGTGTCCCTTTTCTAAAGGATATAAGAATAGCTCTAAAATCATTGAGTTTCGACCAAGCAACACTTTTGAACGCGGGGGAAGACGCCAGGTGAAGAAAAGTAATGCTTCATCACCCAAAACAACCATGTAACGTGCGAAACGACTAAGAAATGAGCGTGACAAGGCACTTTCTGTGAGAAAGAAACACAAAAACTGGCACATCGCACTCGTCGTTTAATCGTTTTCCTTAGAAAAATATGGATCGAAGTCGTAAGAATTCCTACATTTGTGACAACTTGATCAAATTCGCGTATCTTATCCGTCTAATACATTTAAAAAAATACGCATAAAAACGCATGAAAATTGACTTTTATGCGCGAATCTGCCAACCCTGCAGAGGTCTCTTGATCTGAAGAGTGGCTGGAAATATGGATCTCTGGCGATCCATTGTGAACTATTCTTTTTGTTTCTTTAAGTGGTCCTTGTCAGTCATGAAGCAACAGCAATTGAAAGTGTTTACAATCTGCAGATAATATTCATCGTGTGAGGCACAACTATTGTTGATTCGAAACATAAATTAGGGTATGGCCCTTTGGTAGACGGGGGAGCATTGAGGGTCGTTCAGTTTTCATGACTTGCTTCGACAATCGCTGCTGCAGGGGCCGACATTGATGCACAAAGTAAAAGCGGCTTAACTGCATTGTTTTTCGCTGCATCGGGGGGTCACTTGGATGTTGTTGAGGTGTTGGTCGAAGCAGGTAAATTGTGATGGAAAATGTCCTCGTGGCCGCACTTGTCCTACCTATTGTGACAACTCAACATGTATCAGCACTAAAAAGTGTTTACAAACTGCAGATGATAATATTCATCGTTTCAGGCGCAACTGTCAATGAGAAACATAAATTAGGGTATGGCCCTTTGGTAGACGGAGGAACGTTGAGGATTGTTCAGTTTTCATGACTTCCTTAAATAAGGTCGCTCCAATGGAACTAAGAGAGAGGCTTTGTGCTTCGGTCTACAGGAGCCAACGTGAATGCTCGTAGTGATTCTGGTCGAACGCCCTTGCACAAAGCTGCCTCTTCTGGAAACCCAGAGTTGGTCCAATTGCTTTTGGACAATGGAGCTGAAATAGATGCCCAGAATGAGAATGGGCAAACCCCAGTGTTCTGGGCAGCACGGTCTGGGAGTGGCGAAACCATTGAAGTTTTGAAAAAGGCTGGCGCTGATCTCAGTATCATAGATAAATCTGGGGATACGATCGAAGATGAAATCTGTGTGTGCGGAGTGGTAGGTTGTAGGGAAGGGGCTTGCGGAACAGGAGAAAAAACACGCTTGGAAAAAATTTTGAAAGGTTGATGTTACAAGTGTGTTTCATTTCGGTTTTTACATGAGGGGTGTGGGGATTCCTTGTGAGGTTATGCCTTTTCAGTGAATGAGGGTTTATTACACAAGTCCTTATCTACAAAATATGATTGTCATGCAAAAAACATTGAATGAGGGTCCAGAGAGTTGAGCTTTTCCCAGGGAGGTTATTTGAAAACCCACAAATCTCATGCGGCCCCCCACACACACAACAGCACAACACCAACGGTTTAATTGCAGTCCAGAAACGCAATGGGCCGCCGTCAAAACCCACTTTTTGTCGAACAAAGTCCCACAGCAGCCATGCACCCTTGGGCCACCCAACGAGCAATTGTACATAAATCTACCGCCAGGCGCATGGTGGTCTTTCTGCTCCAAGCCGAAAGACACGTTTGGGTATACCCCTGTGGTCTGGGCAGCCATTTATGGGAGAGCCATTGAAGTTTTAAAAAAGGCTGGTGCTGATCTCAGTATCAAGGACAAGCCTAGGGTGACAATCGAAAATAGAATTTGTCAGTGCCTGAATTTCACAGGCAAAATGGTTTGTAGGGAAGGAGCTTGTGGAAAAGGAGAAAGAAAGCGTCTCAAAAAAATTTTGAAAGGTTGATGTTACAAGTGTGTATTAGATTTTTTTTCCATTTTGGTTTTTGCATGAGGGGTGTGGGGCTTCTTTTGACATTGTGCATCACATTTTTCATTGAATGAGGATCTGGAGAGTTGGGCTTTTCCCAGGGAGGTTTTTTGAACGAATTCCACAACTCTACTACGGAAATGGCTTTGTCAAGTGGGAAATAGATCACCAGCATGGGGATGTTTGGTACAACTGAGGGGAAGCACCAGTGGCTTATATATGGTTTGAATTGTTTGGCTGATGATGGATGAGACAACAGAGGGAAAGATTTTCATGGGAGCAGGAGTTCAAGAAATATTTGTTGTTGTCAATACTTCCAGGGGGAAATCTGCACGTTCAAATCAATGTCTGTGCGTCAATTCTCTGCTATGAAAAGCACTGAGGGGACAATCCGAATCGTCTTCACGTGACATAAGCCACTTGTGCTTATAGTTTGGGGCATTTGAGGCATTTCGATCAATTCTGTTTGCAAAACGCCTTCAAGGCACATTTATTCTTTTAAATGTATTGGGATTGGTTTGGTTCGGTTCGATATGGATCGATGGAACATGTGGTGGTTTTTATTGGGAATCAGTTCTCCCGGGAAGCTACTTGCAGTAACCTTGCTTTCCCCTCTGGCAATCGCCGCACTGTATACACAATATCATGAGGTTCAGCAAAGCCGCAGGTTTCCAACGATTTCTGTTGCGAACTTTGGTGGGATTGGAAAGGGTACCTGGATGCAGGGAAGATTTGTGTTCTTTTCGTGTGGTAAGTCTACAGCTACCTGCAATTGGTTCCAAAGCAAAAGTTTTCATTCCCAAGCAAGACCTTTGATACTTTGATAACCGCCTATGGTTTGCAGCTTGTCTTTTCAGCCATTAATAAGAGCAGCACTCTGAATGAAGCTTACTGTCTGGTGACCAGTTTCACTTTTCCGCATCGTCTGCGATCTCATCAGCTTGTTCTGACCAGGGCTTGCAGAATGATGTTGCATGGGGTGGTGTTAAGGAAGGCCATGCAACTCCAGTAAAAGTTGAGTTGATCGAAGTGTGCAACTGAAGTCAATGACTTCCTGGGTGCAACTTGTGCTCAAAGTCGTTCATGCTTGGGAAGTATATCCTCCATTTTGCTTTGAGATGCCAAAATCGAAAGAAATTCTCTTGTTGTGGCCAGAGCATGAACATCTAAACAAACGAAATGAAAAATCTACATGCCCTCTTCTAAAACTGGGAAAATTCGGGCACCAAAGAACCTGGTGGCATACATGAAGCCATTGTTCGCGACGGGATCGGCGATATGCTCAGCCTTGCACTGCAGGCCACATCCCCCTGCTGCGGGTGCTCAAGCAGCATTGCTGTGAAAAGCGTTACTCCTAACGTACGGGGATCGTATCGCGAGCAGGTGTGTCAGTGTGGTATTTGTGGATGACTGGCGCAGGAGGGTTTGCTATCTACGATTGTAGATAGTAACTGTCAGCGCCTACCTCGGATCGTTTCCTTGCTGAACTCTTGCAAGAGTTCAGCAAGGAAACGATCCGAGGTAGGCACTCACAGTTTCCAAAACACTCTTGGTTTTGAGACTAGGCCTGTTTGATTTCACGCGTTTCCAGACGCCTGCGAGAGCTATCGACAGATGAAGCGCAAGAAACGTACACTTTCGAACTTGGGGAACATAAGTGGCTCCCGCAGGCGTTTCGTAATCAGAGCCTTCTCGCGGGAAGGTCGAACGAACCTGCTTTCTATGCTTTTGTTCTTGACGTGGGCGGTCTGGTGCGTTTCGACGCCAAGAGTTATGTGTCGTGTTCTATCAGGTGGGTGTGTTGGTGTTGAATTTGACGTTCGTCTCCCGCATCCTTGACGAAACTCCTTTTCATGTCGGAAGTTGACGATGTGGAATTCGGTTTGATTTGCAGGATCCTCGCGTGGCGGCGACGGACAGGTGTGCATCTCGATATTCGATCAGTTACCTCCGTCACTCAATTTTTGACTTGAGATTCATCTCTCTGTTTTTCGTGTCGTGCGAGAATCAGGTTGACAGAGTGTCCACTGCTCCTTCACTTCGAAAGCGGCTACCAGATGCAAAGCCACTCGTTGTGGTGGGTCGAAGCGGAATCACATATCCATGGAACTTCATGTCAATCATACTGTATGAATTATGCGATGATGTTGGGGATTCTTACATCACACATTAGTGTTCTGCATTTTGGAACAAAGAGACCCCAGGCACAGAGGGAAGAAATTTCTTGGGATACATTGAGAAATTAGAACAACCCTTGATCGCAAAATATGACTCAAGGTACCCCGCATTTGCATCTGCAGGGGGGGCAAGATGCTCCGATGGATCGGTTTCCTTATGCTTGCTCCTTGAAAACAACGCTCCCTCGAACTCATATTTGTGGAGGCACCTTGATTGCCCCTGAGTGGGTCTTGACTGCTGCCCATTGTTTCATGGGGGAAGACTCCCTTGGTTCAACATTTCTTGTGTATG
This sequence comes from Bryopsis sp. KO-2023, assembly GCA_030272585.1. Classification (NCBI taxonomy): domain Eukaryota; kingdom Viridiplantae; phylum Chlorophyta; class Ulvophyceae; order Bryopsidales; family Bryopsidaceae; genus Bryopsis; species Bryopsis sp. KO-2023. The sequence goes on along the minus strand of BSYQ01000004.1, from coordinate 1,361,966 downwards.
TGGGGGCGCATGGAATCAATGATGAGTCAGCTGCATAGGTACAAAACACTTGCACCTATTCACAAAGAAACAGTGGGGGAAAAGGGCATCTTGTTGTCATTCATGCAAATGAAGTTTCAGTGGTGGCAATGATCTGGCACTGTACAAGGAAAGGAGCTGGAGGCTCAGGTGCCTAAAGAAACATCCTTTTGAACGCATTTGCAGGTCATATCGGCAGCGGAGGTTATCATTCATGAGAGCTGCAATGGGATCATTGAAGATGGATTTGATATCGCCCTTGTGCGTCTCGAAAAGCCCTCCACTAAACAACCAGCATTGCTAGCTGAAAGTGAGCAAATCCTTGGAGAGAGTCAGTTCCTAGCCACCGCAGGATGGGGAAGAACCAGCAAACGTGGCCCGTTGCCTGAAGTCCTTCAATTCGCAGACCAAGTGGAGTATGTTTCCAACGAAAATTGCGAGGGAACATGGCCTGATCTCAGAGACGACATGCTTTGTTCTTTTTCCCGCTCACAAGGAGTATGCGAGGGTAACCAACCAGAATTGCCTTATGTTCAATGCATCAGCTGTTCTGGGAAAATGCATTTTGAATGAGGTTTCCTTGCGTGGGTCTATGAAGTATTGTGAATTGATCCAGGCGATTCTGGAGGTCCTTTGTTGCTTGCTGACAGCATGGACGGGTACAGCATCATCGGCGGGAACCCAGAATTCGATCTGATGGTTGGCATCGCATCTTTCGGACCGCCCAATTGTGATTCGACGCTCCCTGATGTGTTCACCAGAGTCAGCAGTTTCCGGAAATGGATCGATAAGAAAATTGGAAATTCTTCATCAAAAACCACCACTTCTTTGGTAAGCATGGCATGCATGTTTTGCTTTGTGTTCGTGCAAATTTCTTTTTTTTACGCTTGCCACCTTTGTATTGTGGGGGTGGGGTTCAAGAGGTTGAAATGCCTAAGAAACAAAATGAGTGAACAATTCTAGCCACAATCAATGGTAAGCATAGGCGCAGCCAGAAGGTGGGGCCTGACACCCCCCCCCCCTCCCCCTCCAAAACTGGCTGGTGTATGCCCCCAAAAACAATTTCATAAACAATAAGTGTATGTTGTGTTTCTTTTAATGCCCCCCCCCCCCCCCCCAATTTCGCCAACCTGGCTACTCCTGCGGTGGTCAGCAGTGAAAGTGTGCGTAAGATCTTGTTTCTGCATTTACAGAGTTGACCCGTCTTGCACGAGTGCATTCACATCTTTGATGTTGTTTTTTATTGTTTCGTGTTTTTTTTTCAAACAGGAAAAAATATGTCGCAAGAATTGTGACAAACTGAATCGTGATCTCTTCAATGCCGCCGGTTCTGGGGATTCCGAAAAAGTCAAGGTAACTTTTCATGAAGCCAAACAACAAGAAACTGCATTTATTTATCAGAAGAATATGGCAAGCCAAAGTGGAGGTGTGCTTGTTGATTTTCAGAAGCTGATTTCAAAAGGGGCCGATTTGGCATCCACGCAAGGAGAGATGAAGTTCACTCCATTGCATTTTGCTGCACAGGAGGGGCATGCAGAAGTTGTTGAAATATTGATTCAACAAGGTGACGGGTTGTCTTATTTGTAATTCTCGTAATTTAATGGCAGCGTTTTAGGGGCACCTGTAAAGATCAGCCAGGATTCACTCCTTTGGTCGAAGCAGAGTTGAGTTTTGTCCAGTTTGAAGTCAACTTCAAACTCTTCCTTGAAGTATTGGTGGTACAGGTGCCAACGTCACACAGACTGCCGGAGGTTTAACTGCATTGTTTTTGGCTGCACGAGAGGGTCGCTTGGATGCTGCCAAGGTTTTGGTCGACGCAGGTAAATAGCTCCATGTAGTGGTCCTTTTTAAAAGAAAGTGAATTGACCACCGGCACCCCTTTTGGAGCCAAACAAAAAATAACGCATTGCAACCAGGTACTTATTTTCCACAGACTTATTTACTTATTTATTTTATTTTATTTTTTCTTTCTTTCTTTTTTCTTGTTTGTTTGTTTGTTTGGGGGGGGGGGCGGGGGGAAGAACTGGAGCCAGTTTTTAATACTGGGGCGTTTTTTTCAGCACCTGCCTCCATTTCTTCCTTCGTTCTTTCCCTCCTGAAAATTTTCAACTTTGAAGTGCTGTTAGATGTGGATTTAGTTCTGGCATCTAAAACCACAGAATCAGGCTGTAGCTGAGGCTATTTTTGTCGCGGCACGTACCCACCAACTGCTTAACATCACTTGGAAAAGTTTTCTTTCCTACAAAGACTGGCAGTTTTTCTTCATATCAAAAATGATATTCCCACATTCAATTCGGGGCGAAACCTTAAGTCTTGGCGTACTTTTTTAGGGGCAAGTGTGGATATGAACAGGGATGTTGGAGTCACCCCTTTGATGGTTGCAGCAGAGAAAGGGGAAGCCGAAGTGGTTGTGTTCCTCCTGAAATCAGGTGGTTTAAATTGGGGAAAACATGCCCCAACTACGTAGTAGTCTATGTATACAAAGACTTTTCGGGTTAATTCAATTTTTTCCAAATGAAGGGACTTGTCTTGAAAAGAATCTCCTTGCAAGTGTGCATGGAAACACTGTTTTTGAAATCAGATCAAATTTGATTTTGATTTTTTGAAAAGTTCCTTCTGTATCCAATAAAAAAGAAGGTACACATTTGGAAATGCTGTTAAAAGGAGTTTTGAATTCTGGAAAACCAACATCACGGATTTTTGTTGAAAACACCCAGCATTGATTTTCCATTCCGTGTTGAGAATTTTTATTCCATTGTTAATCCTTGAGAAAAAACCGACCTCTGTTTCTCCCCTCTGAAAAACATCCACCAACTTTTCAACAATATGCAAAGGACTTTTGACCCTAGGGTGAGTTCAACTGTAGATCTCAGTGATCCATTGTTTTTCTCAGATGATCCTTCTGGGTCTATCAAGTGACCACATTGCAGTGTTGGGACTACCATTCATCGTTTCAGGGGCAATTGTGGATTCAAAAGATAAATAAACCAGGATTCACCCCTTTGGTTGATGCAGCGTTGAGTTTCGTCCAGTTTGAAGTCAACTTCAAACTCTTACGAGTTTTGAAGCTTCTTTCAAAATTGCTGGTGCAGGTGCCAACGTTACACAAACTGCTGAAGGGGTAACTCCATTGTATATGGCTGCACAAAATGGTCATTTGGATGTCGTCAAGATCTTGGTCAAAGAAAGAAAGTTTTGATTGGCGAAGCTCTGTGCATTTTTTTCATTGCAGGAACAAAAATGTATCACACTCCTATTGTTGTTGTTTTTCCAGTTTAAGATCAATTCCAGTATTGCTGCTGCAGGGGCCGATGTTGATGCACAGACTGAGGATGGCAGAAGTGCATTGTTCTTGGCAGCACAAAAGGGTCATTTGGAAATCGCCAAGGTGTTGGTTAAAGCAGGTACATTGTGAAATGCTGGCACTCTAGATGGACCCGCTCACCCATTGCAGCCTTTTCCGCCAAAAAAAATAATTGTGGAGTCCATAATTCAATGGGATGCATCCCATATAGTGATTGAAATTGTTTTGAGAGTGATGCCACTCCTTTTCCCAGAGATGAGGTTTAGAATTGTCGTTTGATGTTGTTTCAGGGGCCACTGTGGATTTGAGAATAGACGAAGAAGCCACCCCTTTGATCGTCGCAGCGCAAAAAAATAGAATCGAGGTGGTAGAGTTTCTGCTGGAATCAGGTGCCCCCTTGTGGAAATTTTCTCCCATGTGTTGAAATTCGATGCCAATTTGAAAGCATCAGCAGGCTTCTGGAATCATCTGTTTGAGATACACCAGGTCGGGTCGATTTTATTGGTTGTTCCGGCTGATCTTTCAGCGATAATTTGGGGGGGGGGGGGAGATGCACATATAAAGCCCCTAAAACATACTCGTACTCATTTTACAACATTAATTGATGGATTTATGGAAAAATTGAACAGAGGGCCAAGGCCGTGGTAAGGGATAGACAACAGAAACAGGTGAAGAAATAAAAGAGTGGTGCAAAAGCACAACGGTCATCAGAAAATATCTGTGTGGGTGCACTGCCGTCAATTTACCCCATTATATACATATAAGCTTTTATACAGTTCATGGGAGTTGGGAGAAAAATCGGGGGGCGGGGGGGGGGGGGGGGGGGGGGGGGGGTAGCCGAAACTACTATTTGAATCGACCTGGCCTTAATGAAACTGAGATGGAGAGTTTGTGTGTTGGTCCACAGGTGCCGACGTGGATGCTCGCAGTTTTCGAAATGAAACATCGTTGCGCTGGGCTGCATATTCTGGAAACCCAGACTTGGTTCAATTGCTTTTGGACAATGGAGCTGAAATAGATGCCAAAGACACATTTGGGTATACCCCTGTGGTCTGGGCAGCCATTTATGGAAGAGGCGAAGTCATTGAAGTTTTGAAAAAAGCTGGGGCTGATCTCAGTATCAAGGACAAGCCTGGGGTGACAATCGTGGATGCAATCTGTAAATGTCTGAATTTCACGGGCGAAATGGTTTGTAGGGAAGGAGCTTGTGGAGAAGGAGAAAGAAAGCGTCTCAAAAAAATTTTGAAAGGTTGATGGTACAAGTGTGTGTTGGATTTCTTTCCATTTCGGTTTTTGCATGAGGGGTGTGGGGCTTCTTTTGACATTGTGTGTTACATTTTTGTGGAGTGAGGATCTGGAGAGTTGATCTTTTCCCAGAGAGTTTTTATGAATATTCCCCAAATCTCGTGCGCCCCCACATAGACTACCGGCGTAGCAACTAACAGATTGTGGTCCAGAAACACAATGAGCCGCCGTCCACTGCAGCCACTCACCCAGAGGCCAGTCCCTCTCAACGAGCAATCCAACGGAAATCTACCCTCAGGCCCATGGTGGCGTCTCTGCTCCAAGTCGATTTCACATGTTCAGAAACGCAACCAAACGTGATTGCGAACATACGCTGACGAAGAGGTCTACCTCCTGAAAGAGCTTCCTTGCGATCGCAGCAGCACTGATCGGATCGAAGCCCCTCAACGCGAGCCCGTCGGTCGCCTGATCGAACCACGAGAGTCGTCGTTAGGAAAAAGTTCAGCATTCTCCCTCAAAATCAGAATTCACAACCACAATAGGTCCGTTCACCTCCCAGCTCCAGCCGCCTGTTCTGCCGTTTCGTGGAGATCCTGGATTTGAGAAACAGCCACACTCTTACAGAGAAGGCAATAAACGGAAAACAACAGAACCAATGTCGGCTGCCAGCATCTATGCTACCTAAGGCTTCCTAGAAAAGCGGCTGCTGTTACAATCGTGACCGAAACAAAAACGCAACAATCAAAAATGCAAGAATGAAGAATCTGAACGACTTTTCCGGCCACGGCCCCTTGGTCCTGTTTCGTCGTGTGCCCGAGAGAGAGAATTGAGCAGTAGTGAGTGGAAGGGTGGAGCCGCAACATTGGTTATCCTCTTGTGCTGCGTGAACTACCTATAGGGGCACACTCGAAAGCGCAATCTGCTTTCAACATCGTTCCCGTAAACACCCAGGAAAAAGAAAAAACACCGTCGGTCGATCGAGAAGAACACGTTGAAGATAACACAGACAACACACACAGTGTTGCGCACTCTGGCCGTCGCTCACTTGATCAAGATATCATGATAGTCTTCAAAACACAGGAGGTTTTTTTTCTTTCCACAGCTGTTTAAACAAGCGGTAAGTAGGCCCCTACGAACTTAGGTTACTGTTTCCCGTAACTCCCCCGCTCTTACTCTCCGAAACGGGAGGAAGGAATTGTAAGATTTTTGTGACATAGGTCACAGGAACCCAATTTTGAAACTTTGAAACCAACGCCAGCTTTCCCGTCGTGTAAGGATGTTGAATAAGCTCTTCTTTTCGCCAGTCACCCTTTTGGTCCTGTCGCAGCACGGCTCTTGTGTACTAAGGAGCGTTACTGTAGAAAAGCGTTGCTCCCAATGTATGGGGATCGTACTGCAATGGGGTGTGTAAGTGTGAGTTTTCGTGAATGACTGACACAGGAGGGTTTAATATCCGCAAGAGTCGAGCAAGGAAACGATCCGAGGTAGCTGCCCACGGTTTCCAAAACACTCTGGGTTTGATTTCACGCGTTTCCAGACGCCTGCGAGAGTTGTCGACAGATGAAGCGCAAGAAACGTGCACTTCCGAACTTGGGGAACATTAGTGGCTCCCGCAGGCGTTTCGTAATCAGAGCCTTCTCGCGGGAAGGTCGAACGAACCTGCTTTCTGTGCTTTTGTTCCTGACATGGGCGGTCTGGTGCGTTTCGACGCCAACAGTTCTGTGTCGTGTTCTATCAGGTGGGTGTGTTGCTGTTGAATTTGGCGTTCTTGATGGAACTTTTTCTCATGTGGAATTCGCTTTGGTTTGTAGGATCCTCGCGTGGCGGCGACGGACAGGTGTGCATCTCGATATTCGATCAGTTACCTCCGTCACTCAATTTTTGACTTGAGATTCATCTCTCTGTTGTTCGTGTCGTGCGAGAATCAGGTTGACAGAGTGTCCACTGCTCCTTCACTTCGAAAGCGGCTACCAGATGCAAAGCCACTCGTTGCGGTGGGTCGAAGCGGAATCACATATCCATTTCAATCGTACTGTATTACTCTGACGAAGCTTTGGGGAGGGGTTCGTACATCAAATATGTGTATGTACATACGTGTTTGGCATTTAGGGGAGGGTGGAGACTCCAACCGAAGAGAGATTTTTTTAGGGGGTGCATGAGAAAAGGAAAATAGATCTGCTCTTCGAAGAGTTGGTGTTGAGCGCAAAATGTGATGCATCTGCAGGGTGGTCAAGATGCTCCAGTGGGCCGGTTTCCTTATGCTTGCTCCTTGAAAACGATAGGTGTTCATATTCATATTTGTGGAGGCACCTTGATTGCCCCCGGGTGGGTCTTGACTGCAGCACATTGTTTCACAGGGGAACACTCCCTGGGGCCAACATTTCTTGTGTATGTGGGGGCCCATGGAATTGATGATGATGATGATGATGATGATGATGAATCTGCAGAGGTACTGCACATTTGCAGTTTTCACGAAGAAATGCGGGAAAAAAAGGGGTTTTATTCTTTATTCAAATTTGGCCATGTACAAGGAAGGCAGCAAGAGGCTCAGGTGCCCTTAAGAAACATCCTTTTGAATGCATTTGCAGGTCATATTGCCAGAGGAGGTTATCATTCATTACAAATACAAAACCGTTGAAGATGGATACGATATCGCCCTTGTGCGTCTCAAAGTGCCCTCCACCAAACAACCAGTCTTGCTAGCTGAAAGTGAACAAACCCTTGGATCGGGTCAGTTCCTAGCCACTGCAGGATGGGGAAGGACTACAAAGCTGAGTCCAATCCCTGAAGTCCTTCAATTCGCAGATCAAATGGAGTATATTTCCAACAAAAATTGCGAGCGAACATGGCCTGATCTCACGGACAACATGCTCTGTTCTTTTTCCCGATCACAAGGAGTATGCGAGGGTAACCAACCAGAGTTATGTTCAATGCATCAGCTATTCTGGAGGGATGTTGTTTGAATGAATTTTTCTTGGATGGGTTTGTGAACTGTTTGTGAATTGATCCAGGCGATTCTGGAGGTCCTTTGTTAATTGCTGACAGCAAGGACAGGGACAGCATCATCGGCGGGAACCCCAAATTTGATGTGATGGTTGGGATCGTATCTTTTGGACCGCACCATTGTGATTCTGAGATGCCTGATGTGTTCACCAGAGTCAGCAGTTTCCGGAAATGGATCGATAAGAAAATGGGAAGTTCTTTGGTGAGCATGGCAAGCATTTAGTGACAGAGTTCCTGCAACAAAAATGGTAAACTGATGGGAATTTACTTTGTGTTCTCTCGAATTTGTTATTTTTTTTGTCTTTTTTTTTTGTGGGGAAGGATCCATTTCGGAACGGGCTGACATTCTAGAAAGAGACAGGAGGTAATTGCACCTTTTTTGTAAGACAGGTGAGAAAAAAAAGTAAGACTCCGATTTGCATCTGCAGGGGGTTCAAGACGCTCCGGTGGGCCGGTTTCCTTATGCTTGCTCCTTGAGAACAATGGGTGCTCGAACTCATATTTGTGGAGGCACCTTGATTGCCCCTGAGTGGGTATTGACCGCAGCACATTGTTTCACAGGGAAACGCTCCCTGGGGCCAACATTTCTTGTGTATGTGGGGGCTCATGGAATTGATGATGATGATGATGATGATGAATCTGTAGAGGTACTGCACATTTGCATTTTTTACGAAGAAATGCGGGGAAAAAAAGGGGTCTTATTCTTTATTCAAATTTGGCAATGTACAAGGAAGGCAGCAAAAGGCTCAGGTGCCCTTAAGAAACATCCTTTTGAATGCATTTGCAGGTCATATTGGCAGAGGAGGTTATCATTCATTACAGGTACAAAACCGTTCAAGATGGATACGATATCGCCCTTGTGCGTCTTGAAGTGCCCTCCACCAAACAACCAGTCTTGCTAGCTGAAAGTGAACAAACCATTAGAGTGGGTCAGTTCCTAGCCACTGCAGGATGGGGAAGGAGCAGCGAACGTGGCCCGTTGCCTGAAGTTCTTCAATTTGCAGACCAAGTGGAGTATGTTTCCAACAAAAATTGCACGCAAACATGGCCTGATCTCAGAGGCGACATGCTTTGTTCTTTTTCCCGCTCACAAGGAGTCTGCGAGGGTAACCAACCAGAATTGCCTTATGTTCAATGCATCAGCTGTTCTGGGGAAATGCTGTTTGAATGAATTTTTGTTGTGTGGGGGTGTGAAATGTTGTGAATCGATCCAGGCGATGGCGGAGGTCCTTTGTTGCTTGCTGACACCAAGGGGGAGGAGAGCATCATTGACGGGAACCCAGAATTTGATCTGATGGTTGGCATCGTATCTTTTGGAACGCCCAGTTGTAATACGACAAAACCTGATGTGTTCACTAGAGTCAGCAGTTTCCGGAAATGGATCGATAAGAAAATGGGAAATTCTCCATCAAACACCACTACGACTTCTTCGGTGAGCATGGCAAGCATTTAGTGACAGAGTTCCTGCAACAAAAATGGTACACTAATGGGAATTTGCTCGAATTTGTTTTTTTACGCTTGCCACCTTCGTTTAGTATGGGATGGGCTTCAAGAGGGTGGATGAAATGGCTGAAATAGAAAATGAGTGAACATTTTTTTTAGACGGCCTTTCTCATTCATCTCCAAGTAACAATCAGCATGGGCATAGCGAGGTGTATCTCGTTTTTGCATTCATAGAGGTCACCGTACCTGCACCAGTGCATTCACGTCTTTGTTTTTTTTCCTTGCCGTTTCGTTTTTTTTCCTAAACAGGAAAAAAGATGTCGCAAGAATTGTGACAGACTGAATCGTAACCTCTTCAATGCCGCCGGTTCTGGAGATTCCAAAAAAGTCAAGGTAACTTTTTCATGAAGCCAAACAACAAGAAACTGCATTTATTTATCAGAAGAATATGGCAAGCCAAAGTGGAGGTGTGCTTGTTGATTTTCAGAAGCTGATTTCGAAAGGGGGCGATTTGGCATCCACGCAAGGAGAGATGAAGTTCACTCCATTGCATTTTGCTGCACAGGAGGGGCATGCAGAAGTTGTTGAAATATTGATTCAACAAGGTGATGGGCTGCATTATTTGTAATTCTCGTAATTTAATGGCAGCGTTTCAGGGGCACCTGTAAAGATCAGCCAGGATTGACTCCTTTGGTCGAAGCAGAGTTTGTCCAGTTTAAAATCAACTTCAAACTCTTCCTTGAAGTATTGGTGGTGCAGGTGCAAACGTTACACAAACTGCTGGAGGCTTAACTGCATTGTATATGGCTGCTCGAAATGGTCATTTGGATGTCGTCAAGATTCTGGTCGAAGCAGGTAAGTTTTGATTGGAGAATCTCGGTGTGTTTTTTCATTGCAGGAACTCAGATGTATCACACCCCTATTTTGAAGCAGAGTTTTGTATTAAAAAAAATCGATTCAAGTATTGCTGGTGCATGCAGGGGTCAATGTTGATGCACAGACTGAGGATGGCAGAAGTGCATTGTTCTTGGCAGCACAAAAGGGTCATGTGCAAATCGCCAAGGTGTTGGTTAAAGCAGGTACATTGTGAAGCGTAGTCCTTTCGCAAAATCAATTGATTCTTTTATATTTTCTTTTCAGCATTGGTTTGTATTTGGGACACATTTGACTGAGTAACAAGGCAAAGTCCCCCACAGAAATTCGAATTTTTTTTCAGCAGATATTTCATACCCAGAGTTGAAATTGATCTTCAGAGACTCTTGGATGCCTTTTATTTTCCCCCAAAATTGTTTCTTTTTGCCCGCCCAGAAAAACACCCTTTCAAACCTCTCTTTTTTTTGGATGCATATCCGTACCTTCTTTTTGCTTTCCAACTTCTTTGATATCACTTGGTTGAAATCAAATTCAATTCCATGTCTTTCATTGTGCAAAAAGGCTGTGCTTGTTTTTGCCCTTCTAAAAAATTATTATCTGGTAGGTTATATTCAGTTTGCTGAAAAACCCATTACCATCAGGTCTAAAAATCAGTTTATGTTTATGTTTATGTTTCAGGGGCCACTGTAGATTTGAGAATAGACCAAGAAGCCACCCCTTTGATCGTTGCAGCAGAAAGAAACAGAATGGAGGTGGTAGAGTTTCTGCTGAAATCAGGTGCCCCCTTGTGGAAATTTCCTCCCATGTGTTGAAAGTTGATGCCAATTTTACAGCATCAGCAGGCTTCTGGAATGTTTCGTTTGGAATCGACCAAGGCGTAATGGAACTTATGAGATAGAGAGTTTGTGTGTTGGTCCACAGGCGCCGACGTGAATGCTCGCAGTTTTCGAAATGAAACAGCGTTGCGCTGGGCTGCATTTTCTGGAAACCCAGACTTGGTTCAATTGCTTTTGGACAATGGAGCTGAAATAGATGCCAAAGACACATTTGGGTTCACCCCTGTGGTCTGGGCGGCCATTTATGGGAGAGGCGAAGTCATTGAAGTTTTGAAAAAGGCTGGGGCTGATCTCAGTATGGAGGACAAGCCTGGGGTGACAATCGAAAATAGAATATGTAGTTGTCTGAATTTCACGGGCGAAATGGCTTGTAGGGAAGGAGCTTGTGGAGAAGGGGAAAGAAAGCGTCTCAAAAAAATTTTGAAAGGTTGATGACACAAGTCTGTGTTGGATTTCTTTCCATTTTGGTTTTTGGATGAGGGGTGTGGGGCTCTTTCGACATTGTGCATTACATTTTTCATTGAATGAGGGTCCAGAGAGTTGGGCTTTTCCCAGGGAGATTTTTTGAACGAATTCCACAACTCTAGTACGGAAATAGCTTTGTCAAGTGGGAAATGGATCACCAGCATGTGGATGTTTGGTACAACTGAGGGGAAGCACTGGTGGCTTATGGATGGTTTGAATTGTTTGGCTGATAATGGATGAGATATCGGAGGGAAAAATTATCATAGGGGTTCAAGTCGTCAACTCCCTGCGGAAAAAAACACTGAGTAAACAATCAAAATTGCCTTCACGTGCAGGTTAAGACTGTTAATAACTTATGTGACATAAGCCACTTGTGAATATTTTGGGGCACTTGAGCCATTCCGATCAATTCTGCTTGCAAAACGCCTTCTAGCACATGTGCACATTTGTTATTCGTATTGACGTTGGTTTGTATATCTTACATGTGGGACATGTGGTGGTTCAATATGGAAAGCTGGAACATGTGGTGGTTTTTCATTTTGGTTTTCGCACGAGGGGTGTGGGGCTTCTTTTGACTTTGTGCATTACATTTTCCATCGAATCAGGATCTGGAGAGTTGGTCTTTTCCCAGGGAGATTTTTTGAACGAATTCCACAACTCAAGTACAGAAATAGACAATCATTTACCAGCAAAATAGATCACTAGCATGTGGGTGGCCATGTGGACGTTTGGTACAACTGAAGGGAGGCACCGATGGCCTAAATATGGTTTGATATGTTTGATTGACAATGGATAAGACAATGGATAAGACAATGGATGGAAAATTTTTCATAGGAGCGGTGCTTAAAGTTCTAAAAATATACGTTGCTGTGAAGTTAAAAGAAGAAACCTCCACGTTCAAATCAAGAAGTGTGTGATCTGTGCGTCAATTCCCTGTGTTCAATTTTAATCCAGGCGTTAAATCGATTATAGGAGTGTGGAGCATATTGTATTTTCACTAACAGCTGCAATGCTGCAAGACTGTAAAATGTGTTCTTTTTCGACTGTGGGGAAAGGTCATGACCAGGGAATTCTCAAACGCGGGATTTCTCCCACATTTAAGCTAATCATGAAGGCACCCATATTTCCAAAACGGGAAATATGGGACACCAATCAAATCGAGGAGGCCAACATTCGGACTTGAAAAGTTAAAAAGGCGAAGAAATATCAAAGGAACAAACTATCATAATTACATGCGAAGATGCCGCCCGCCGTTTATTGCACAAAATATTTAAAAAATAGAGTTTGCAAACTCAAGTCAAGAGACTCTGACGACGAGCTAAAGATAAGCAGAAATATCGTGTGTCCCCTTTTGATGATTTTAGGTATGAAAATCGGCGCTTTCATTCGGGGTGGATTTTAAGAAAACCAAGCACTCGAAAAATGTAAAAATAAAAAATGCATGCCCTCTCCTAAAACTTACAGAATTGGGGCCAAGTGCACAACAGGTAACATTTATGTTTGTTGTTTGTGTTATCATCCACGTTTCTTCTGGACCGACTGACGATTGTCGTGCGTGTTCTGCCTAAATAATATGTCCTGTTTCGTTGTGAGCCCGAGAGAGGGAATTGAGCGGTAGTGACTGCAAGGGTGGAGCCGCAATATTGTTTACCTTATTGTGCTGCGTGAACTACCTAACTTAGGAAAAAAGTGCTCCTTTCCTTTGAAAGGAGTACCCTCGAGTGGTGGACAGCATGAGGCTCAGTCGCGCAGTGGAATAAGCACAATCTGCTTTTATGAAGGCTTCGTTCGCGTAAGGGGATAGATTGTTGGCATCCTGTTCGATGAAGTTTTTTGTGGGGAACCACGGCAATTCAGGATATTTGATTGATGCTTGGCCTTGTTTTGATGGGTTTGGCTGAGAGGTATCGTTGCTCTGGAAGTTCTTTGGGCGAGGCCACCGAACCGCTGTACCCAGGTGAGGCCTTCGAACCAATGGGCAATGTTCGAATTTTTTGTGCAATCTCTCCAAGGCGGAAAGGGCCCAGTTGAGCGCTGGGCTGGGAATATCGCTGATCCTGTTGCGAACAATAGCTTCGTGTATATAACCATGTTTTTTCTGGACCGTCATGGGGTGACTGCACGATGGATGGGGATATCCCACCGCTAGTCTGAACAGTCTTGTACACAGATGAGTGTTGGCAGTTTTCTTTCTTCTGCCCTCGGTGAAGGCAGACTAGGATATGTCGTTTGGCAAAGCTTTTAGCCCCCCGTTTCACCAAGTCTCAGTATGCAGATGGCTCATACCTCGGCGACCACCTCACTCTGGAACTGGACGCACATCATCAACCGGATCGTAATACTGAAGATTCCAAAGTCGCCGAAAACCCCCTCTTTATTGGATGTGACGTCTGGGCCGCTCCATTTCCCTCTCGACAGTTGCTACAGTCCGCCGCTCATTACGCGGCACTTCTACTCTCCAACTTTCGACATGGGTAGTGGAAGGCGAGCTCAAAGGGAGGTTGGGCGTAGCATCAATTCCGTAAGGTTCGACGTCGGTGGTTGATGGGCTGTCTCTTCCAACAGTGGTACAAAAATATCCTTTGATTCAAATAGAAAATTCTCGGAACGCGCGACAGAGAGCCCTGAAGCATGCACCAGACCACAGATATTTTCCATCGAGTTGCATGCATCATTGGATGCTATCCTACGTGGTTGATTTCGACGGATTTATCAATGATTGATGGAATCCTTGGTCTTGTAATGTCATGCCATTGTATTTTTGTTGGTGATTGTGTTTTGCTACACTTCAGATGGCTTCAGCCTAGGAGGCTGGTTTTGGCATTTGCGGTAGCCATCAGTTGTATGTTGATCTTCACCCACCAAAGCGCGAATTTGGGAATAAGTCCAAAAAATCAGCACATGGATGATTTCTGTCCACATGGCGTCGAGGAGAAGGACATCAGCCAATACTTATCAATCCATGATGTCCGGCAACCCCATGTCAGTCAGGATGCGATGAACGTGGTGCTGATATTTGACATGCATGCAAAAGACCATGCCATATCGTTAATGCGATCGATGATGGCGATTTCCACCAGGAGGGTTCAATTTCACCTGATCGTCTCAAGGGAAGCTTCTGAGGCTCTGTTGGCAGCTCCGCTCATTCCACCCAACGCAACCATGTCGTTCTACGAGATTTCTCAGTGCGAAATTTTGGTGAAAAGTATCAGCCCTTTTGTGGACAAAGATGCACATGTGGCGGTGTTGTGCAAGCTTTTCCTTGGAGAAATTTTGCCTCCTGGAGTCCAAAAAGCGTTGGTGCTGGACACAGACATGAGTGCTGTGCAGGATTTTTCCCCCTGCTACGATGTAGAGATGAATGATTCACAAATGATAGGGATGGTGCCAGACACAGGCGATGGGTGCATATTCCAGCCTGATTGGTGCTGGCCGATGGCGTTCGAAACGAACACCCCCCCTGGACTGACCTGCAAAGTTTTCAGCAGCTATTTCAAGCAATGGTGGCCCAAGTCCTTTTTTTGGAGATTACACAATCCCGTGTGTTCATGCCGCAACGAAAGGAGCTGCTGGAGCGAGCCTGTGTACTTCAATGGGGGGGTGGTTTTAATGGACCTCAGGAAAATGAGAGAAAGGCGATTCACTGAGGATTTGATCTCTTTCTCTGGGCAAACCTTTTCGTCGTTGGGAAAAAAACCTGCCAAATATGCGGAGCAGTGTTTGATGAATAACTTTTTCAGGCTTATGCCAGAGATTCTGAAGGTTTTGCCATGTGGGTGTAATTATCAGTATTCATCCCGGAGGAAAGCTATATGGTGTGCTGGAAAGCCGGTATATTTGGCACATGGGTGGAGCAGAGGTATCGAGAAGGAAAGCACCGATCCCTACAATAGATTGTGGTATTATTTCAAAGGCCGATGTGAGAGTTGCTGTGGAAAGCCAGAAGTCCCAACCGTATCTGTGATCGATTCTGAGCAAAATTTTTCTTCTGTTACTGGCCCTTTTCTCAGACACGATAAACATTGCCTGCACCAGACATTCAAGTGTGATGATATTCAGTAGTCTAGAAGATCTTGTGACAAAGGCAAGGGGTTTGCCAGTTTGGGCCAGAGTGCCCTGGAAAATTTCAGGCAGATTTTGACACTCTTTTTTCAGTGGCATGCAGTTGTCCACCACTGAATGTGTTCTGTAAGGTAGAGGAAGGATGCATTTATTGCAACGCATGTAAACTGATATTGTATCAGAAGAGTGTATTGTGTCAGAGATGACGTGATTGCTTGGATAATTTATTTCCACGATTTCTTGTCAAGGCCACTCTCTTTGCGTCTACTTTTCTTCCCACCATGCTGGGGTTTCAAATTCTGGACCAGCATGTAGCATATATGGTGCAGGTCACCAAAAATGTGATCCAATTAGAAAAAGAACGAAACAATTTTGAAGGATGCACATCAAGTGGAGCAATTGTGCCCCTGTCCAGCTGTCACAACGACCGACAAGAAAAAGGATCTTAATAGCGAGAGTTCAACCTGCCAATCTGAGTTTTGAAGCCGCCACATACACAATCTCCTCACATAACCTCATTTAAAACGCTCGTCATCATAAAAGTTTCACGTTGCTATAGTACAGTGATTCTATCTAGCAATTCCGCTCAAAAATTCGGTGGGTTTCTTTTTTTACGTTCACTCTGTTTCATCGATGAATAAATTTGACCACCACCGCGGTGATATCGTCCACGACGCCCTCTTCCTCAGTAAGCCATCTTTGATAAGCTTCATCGACAAGCTATGACCAAAACAACACAAGCGAACGGATCAAATCCCAGTAGATAGGGATAAAGGAATGCCCAAGTTACAGCTCTGACAAAAGCAATCTTGGAGTACCTGTCGACAACCATCTTCGACGCTGCTGTGCTGTGCAATAATATCAACAGCGCTTTGACTGTCGATAAACTCCCACACTCCGTCACTGGCTAAAATCAGAAATACATCCTCCGAAGTAACATCGTGAGCTCTGAGTTCCGGCTCAGATATCACTCCAACCCTAAACACACGTCTCCTTCAGCTCGCAGAATCGCAATACCACGGGGAATCGAACAACCCAGGAAAATTCTGAGCATCAAAAACAAATGGGTCGCTCACTGGTGTGCCAGAACGTCTCCAAGCGCGCGACTCATTGCAAGTCCAGGTATCCTGAAAAATAAAACCGTTCAGCATCACTCCACGCTCTGTGTGAACTGTCATATCTGGCGAAGGTTTTTTGTGAAACACTGTGTGAAACTAAAATATCAGAAACTTACCATGCATATTGTAGCCACACTCGATACGGCCCAATCGGCGATCCCGTCTCATCGACCAGTCTGCAAATTACAGCAGGCAACACCCAGACCTTAGCATGTTTAAGAATCAAATGATGATGCGGGAAAGAAGTCGGTACTGTCAGTGTTTTTCACCTCTCTACCCTGCCATTGCTGTTGAGGATCCTCTTTTTCTCTGCTGGAAGGGTGGGCTTGTGTTCTACTGTGAGGTCCACGGCTTCAATATTTCCACTTGGGCCAGTTTTGGCTAAGACACCCTTCGAATCGCCAACCCAAGCCATGTAGAGCCGCGATTCCTGCGCACTGAAGCAACGTCAACCAGGCGTCGATGCACATATATGTGTGCGGACAAGCTCTCTTGGGAAGTCATTGTCTTTGAAACCTCAATTTCAGTTCGATCAACCATGTTAAAGTCAACTGAACAGTGAACAGTGAACCCTCGAAAGCGGGTCGATCCTTTTTTGTGGTTTGATCTTCTACATGCTAATTTATCTCATTGTGTTGTTATGTGTATACAGCTGTTGTCGTCAGGGAAATAGCCAAAAAAGATGACAAAAAATGTACCTGGAGCAGTCCTACGACGGCAGTTGTTCCACTGAATTCACAATCGACGGTGCCGTTCACCATGCTCTTGTCGACCTCAGAAAAACCTTTTTCCAGCGCCTTTTCTACCTCCATTTCCTCATTCAATCGTGTGATAAGAATCAAAGGCAAGTGATGCTTCACATACGACGACACCAAGTGACCTACGAATGTTGCACCCGTGAGTAGCAATTCAGCGACCTTCTCCACAATCGACAGTGTGCAGCCCTCAAAAGTTTGAAAAAATGAATCTCGTCAGACTGCCTACCGTTCGGCCCGTGACCATCGAACGTCCCGAACAACGACTGTGTGGGTTTGATATACTTCTCAAAGGCGAAGCAATTGTCTTGGTTTGTCTTCTTGAACCCAGGCTCACGGCCAGCTCGTGACATGCATGCTACTTGAACTCCAAGGGAGCCCAGAGCCTGTTTCGATAAGAAACATTTAGCGTTAACAAAGTATGGGCAGCTTTTTTTGCCGAATTTGAAGGTAGAAAAAGCAATAGTGTTAATACATTGCGAGAAAGAGCAACCCTCAAGACTGCACTTTTTGATTTTACTTCGTGGTCCACAAACCTCTCCAGGTGCTGGTGGTGGAGCTTTAAAGGTCGATTCTGGTCCAAAGTCTAGTGGCCCGATCGCCCCAGGTGGATCTCCCCCTCCTTTCGCATCTGCCTGTCCATGATTTTCAATTCCCCTTCAACTGTTTTGTCCAAACATCGCATTACGTGCACACTAGATTTTTACAACGATTCACGCCGCCGTGTTTTCGTTCGTTCGAATACAGCGCCCCAAGTTGCTGGTAAGTTCTGTACCAGTACTGGTTTGCACTGGGATGATTCTGAATCGTGGGGGAAAAAAGGTCGTTTGGGGAGGGTCTACGCACATTATTGGTGACATAGGACAACCGCCGCACTCGCGTCTTTGTGTTCATCTTGGCGACATTTGAAGAAGAGTTCTGATTTCATAGCGAGACATCCATCAGTTTCCCCACCCCCAACACACAAACGATCGACTGACCCATACGCACAGACTCCCAACACAACTCGATCACCATCACATGGGCTGAAAGTCAACAGTTGGCTTACCGAGCCCGTATCATCATCGGTATGCTTGACGTAAGAGAGTCGTCTTGCTCGTGTTGTGCTTCGAGATGGTTTTCCGCCATGAACGCTGTGCTCTGTATCGTCTGGGAGCGCAGGAGAAAGACCGCGGAAAGGCTGATCAGCCAAAACCCTAGAAGAAACGATGTGTGCGTGATCGGGACACTTAATCCAAAGACCAACCCGGTGGTCCTCCAGACGCGTTTATTCTCACGGATGACTTAGTTGCTTCTTTTTCCGCGTCCTCCCCAACATTTTCTTCCTTATCTTGATATGGCAAGCTCGATACACAGCCCATATCACTTTTTGAAAAGAGTACAATACTCTGTTAATATCTGAAATACAAGGTTTCCAGCGCCATTGGCCTGCACAGAAATATCCCTTTGCGGAGAACAAGTCTGGCATCGACGCGACATCAAAAGAAGCGCTCTGTTGACAGTTACCAACATCTCAACGCCATCAAGCGTGGGGACGAACGTTGGCGCTGTGAGTGCCTTGAGAGTATCGAATTTCTTTCTTTCTTAAATGGTGTGGCGAGTTTTCAATATCCCACACGCAAAAAGCTTGGGAAAAGGAAAATGGTGTGGCAGCTTTCAAAGGCGGCTCGGTTGTTCCGCTTGGTCGAGCGTTACGAATGTCTGTGCGTTACGAGTGTTGGAGCAAAACCTTGATCATCGTGCTATGCGAAATGATGGAGATTCGGGTTTGGGGTGGAATTATTGTTATGATTTTTCGCATTTTCACATTCCAAACGCCTCTTTCCCGCCATCTCAGTCCGACAACCAAACATTGCTATACTGCATCATCGTGGAATTCCACCCCACCACCCCGAACAATACAAACGGTGAACATGTCGCACCCAATGCAAATCAGGCTCTAGTGCGTATCGATTACATCAACATACAACCAAAATCAACAAACACTGCAAGAGAACACTACCTTCCATTTAACATGCCTGAAACTGAACTCAATCAAAACACTGTCCCAGTGGTAGTGACAGTGGTAGTTCGCCTATACTTCGCCAAACATGAAGAAGTTTTTCACAGCAACCTGAGAAAGCTGGCTGCACTAAAGTAGTAGTTAATCATCCCAAGGCAAATTTCTCGGCTTTGACACTTGGTGTTGACTAAGAAAGTAGTGGACCCTATGTGCCTTTCCATACAACGTTTTTCCGAGTTCATCTCCAATTCCAACCAGAACATCATCGCAAAAAAAATCTCTATATGATCACTTTCTCTCTTTTCTTTTCTTTTTCTTTTCTGAGTTTCTTTTTTTGGGGGGATGGGGAGTTCCATTTTTCCAAAAAAACAAGAAAAACTTCCAAAAATAAATATCATCAGCTAGTACTTCTGTTCCAACGAACACCATTGATTCTAATCGACCCCATGGCCCCCAAAAAAGCGGGAAAGAAAAAGAGTTAAAAAAATAAAAAAGCATCGAGTGCATCATTCAAATTTATCCTCTAGAGAAACAGTGGCCACAGAGAATATTCGGGCTAATGACATTATAAAACAAAAAAAAAATCAAAACCTACTTACGAACAAAACGCCAAAAAAAAAAACTGTTAAAAACCATCCACAAGAAAGACGGTGGAGGGTCCGAACAGATTTTTCTTTTTTTTCTTCTTCTTTCTTTTTTTCCTGGTATTTTTTTTTTCTTTTCATTTTACGATTTTCTGGTTTGTGGCGGTGTTTTTTTTTTTTCAAATCTTTTTCGTCTTTTTTTTTTTCTTTCGGGTTTTCCACTAATGAAGTCCATCAGTTTTTGAATTTGATGGGTCGAAGAGATTTTGCACGTTTTTCTATCGATGCAAGGATCTTTTTGACCCTTTCCTTGAGAGGCTTTGGGACTTGGTCTCTATTCGCCCCGACTGCATGGCAATATTTGTTGCATTTGTGTTTATTCAGGAACTGTCCCATCGCACTACATCCGGCTGTCGTTTTCTCAGAGCCCTGCTGGAAGGAGCAGCTCAAGACCGGGTTCCGTAGCCAGAAAACACCATCGGCTTTAATCACCTGGGGAAAGTCACGGGGGCAGAAGAAACCGTGCGAATTACTTCAAAAATAAAAAAAATGTAGAAAGAATGCAGCAAATTGTTTGGTCGTGCGTGTGATTTGTCAATGTAAATATACGATGCTGTCAGTGCAAATGGGCTCATGCAGTTCTGTTTTTTTTTCACCAGCAGATTTTGAAAAAATTGGAAGATGGTGAGCCAGTTGCAAGCACTTTCGGCATTAACAGAAAAAGAAACCCCACCACAGGAAAAACATTTTTTTTCTTCCTTCGTTTCCCCATGTTTAAAATAAAATTCCAATTACCTGGCACTGCGTAACCATCACCACTCCCCCTGATTTGGTGTACGTCCAATGAGCGAAAGCCTCCAACAGATCTCTGGCTTTTTTGGGCATTTCTTCCGACTGCAGCCCATTCGAGGCCACCTTCTCGAAATCCCGCCCAAGAAAAGGCTCCAGAAAATACCTCACTTGCGAATCTCCCAACGTGTGGACAAAAGATTCCTGCAGAAACCATCAGAAACTAGACGCCTTCCTTCACTTGCTCATAAGTTTTCCAAACATAAGGTTGAACTGAAGGCAATCCCTGACCCCCCACCCCCCCTCCAGAAGATCCTCTTCGTTTTTGTTTTTTTTTGGAAACTCGCCACCCACTGCTAATGTGCGGTCATTAGCTTCGGTTGCTTTTCCAACCACTGCTAAACTATATATCACACATATTTTTCTCTTTTCAAACGATTTCTTCCAGGCCAACAGAAAGCACCACACAGCCCATCAACTGAGGAATTCATTCCCACCGTTACTCCAAAGTAAATTAACCAATTTTTCCAGCAAGTGCAAATGAACTCCACACAACTGGGTTTACCAGCCAGCGTCGCAGTCCAATCTCACCTTCACGAATCGTAGTCTTTCCCATCCTGCTGGTAATTTTCTGGGGAGCGATTTCAATTTCTGGTTGAAGAGGCCGGCCAGGCCCAACACGATGGCATTGCTTTCCATTCTTGCCAGCCTCTCCTTGGATTCCAAGTCACCCGTTTCTGAACTGCATTTTTTCAGCACCACTGGTGGTGGCCTCCCACACTGAACTGTAACGAGCCACAGCCTCCTCTCAGTCAGCAACCGATCGAAAACCTCATATTCAAATGCAGGACATGTCAGTATTCTCGGCTGGTGGGTAAGAACAAGGGAAAAAAACAAATGTCTGCATGGCTTACAAAGCATATAGTGCTGGTTAAATTTCTGCACTCATGTTTTGGCAAGGCGACCTTCGATCTGTGGGTAGTCTGACATGCATCTGAAAATCCAGGGCGAATCTACATTCCCGGAGTTAACAGGACATGTGGTATGTATGGACATCTTTTTTACAGAACAAAAAGGTTTCAACAAGAAGCCTCGCGCTTACAGTTCTTTTCTTTGCCAGGAGCTTCCCAGGATTCTTAATATATGTGTATATGGTTTCGGAGATTGATGTGAAGGCCAGTTTTGTGGGTCAATGAACTCACCCTTTGCCGAGGTGTATCCAGCATGGAACACCTGGTGTCTCAAACCCTTGTGGAATGGCAGCGGAGAGATCTGGAGCCGAATAATTCTTTGACCCTGTGGCAAGGGAACACCTTGGCTGAGGCCTCTGACAGACTGTGGAGGCCTGCACCATTCCTCCAGAGCGCTCACATCTTTCACAACCTCGCTGCCAGGCAAACCAGGATTTGCCGTACGACGTCCTGCGCTTGCTCCATGCATGACGTCACCCTCGGCTGTGACGTTCAATAACCCGGCGATCGGATTCGCATGTGATTGTGGGGCGTCTCGAGCGCACACGAAACGAGTTCGCTCCTCGGAGTTTGTAAGAACGAGCGAGACGCTTTTTGTTCGACTTGCGGTTTCTATTCCAAGTCGTGGACGGGCGCGCTTGGCGCGAGAAACCCGGTTTTCTTTTCTACTAGGACTTCTGGTGATGCTGCCGACCTCACGCTTCTCCGCATACCCTTGTATTGTGGCCTGTTCGCCGCCCCTCCAAAGAGTCTCGTCAAGTCGCCAGTACTTTCTAAGAACGGTCCCGAACGAATCCCTGTTCACTTCTTCCGACCTGGAAGTCGGCTTGTCCTCTAAGATCCGCTGCCTGATATCAGCGAGCCGGCCGTCCTTGGAGCGTTTCGAGGCCCACCTAACCTGGTTCTTCCACAGGATCCTCGCACACACTAATATCAGCCCCCCTACGACCACCAACACCTTCACCAGCATGGAAAAAACCTGCATGCGGGGTGGGAGCGGGTGGGCCGTGAACTACCAAAATAGTGACGCCATGACGCGCTGCGTGGGACGGAGAATATTGGAGGGAATGCAGGAAAAATCGCGCTGGTGCGTTCCTCGGCCTTGCTTTCCACGATACTAAATCTTTATTTGACCGCGTGGGGATACGGAAACGGCGGCCAAGTCGGACGCAATCCTCGACCCAGTCACTCGAACGCCTGAGTAAACGCCCACAACACACAAACCCATAGTCCAACGAAACAAAAAATCGCTCGTGAGATGACTCATACCACGTCATCAAACACAATGACAAAGAACGGTGAGCAGCGCAAAAACAATCCCCAACACCAACGCCCCCAGCGAAAAAAAGGACGGCTTTGACGTCTGTGGAGGCGGTCGAATTTGCCGACTTTACCCATCGTGAACCACACGATCTCTGAGGGCACGCTCCATTCTTGGGGGCGTTTTGTCACGTTTCGTGTAATCGTGTGCAAATGAGTCCTGCGGCCAGTATCGTTGAAAGTCAATGTGCGCAAGCTTTTTGCGGCCATTGTGTTGCTACGATGCGTGGGATCTGTCGACTGAATCCACGACGGTCGACAGGAGCGCCGGATTCTCCCTTCCGCCTGCGCGCGCACAAGACAAGCAACTGTTCACTTTCCCGGCCGTCGACGCCCCACGCGCTATTCCGCTCAAACCACGATGGTCACAGAAGGCTTCCAGTTTCACGAGGCACGGTGAACTCCGATTCCGAGGGAAAGGAAGCGGACTCGGCGCGGATGGCCACCCCTGCGGACGCTGGTGTGAACAATGTCGTTGAAACCAGAAAAAGGAACTCGGTAGGGGACCTGGAGTGCGTCGGGACGGCATTGGAGGTCGAGTGCATCTTGCCAGAAACCCCGTCTGACGGGGCGGTTAACGTGAGCGAAGCAAATGCGGAGCTCGACGAAACGGAAGCGAGCTTTACGTCGCAAGTCGCAGACACTTTGCTTCTCATATCGCCGTTTTTCTTTTGGGGAACGAGCATGGCTGTCATGAAGGTGATTCGCTGCCCCCCCCAAAAAATATATGCCTTTTTTTCAATTTTGTGATGTTCAGTAACATTGACAACTAACCATTGATAAAGTGAGTCATGCTCTCAATCCATGCAGCCCAAATCAGTAAAAGTCTGTGGAAGCTAAATCAATATTGTTCTGTTGGTTGAACCACCATCTGTTTTGGGCAGAAACGCCATAGATAAAATATCAGGCATCAAATACAGAACCTACTATACTCACTCTTCCAAAAAAAAACAAACATAATAGATGAACAAATGCAAATGGAGGTGAGAAACAAAGTTTCCTATTTTTCTGGAGGACAGCCTATGCATTATTCTGAAAACTGTTTGTTTTGAATGTCCATTCGAGAGGTGGTGGCTCCCCACACTAGCCCATTGTTTGTTGGAGCTGTCAGATTGCTTCCTGCCGGGGTGGTTCTGGTATTGTGGGCGGCAATGTCGGGGCGACCTCAGCCAAAATCCGTCATGGCTTGGACAGCTGTGGCGCTCTTTGGTTTAATTGATGGAGCCTGTTTTCAGGTAGTGCAAAAATCAAATTTTTGATGATCAGTGAAAAACAATTCAGGGGAATGGTGCAATTTTCTGTTTCCTTTGATTGGTTTCTTTCTAGCATATGTCAGAAGAAAAAAATGGCCGAATCCTTATTTTGAGAAAAAAAAAAGTCGGAGTTTATTATTGAAAACTGCTCTGGGTGGATGAAGCCCAAAATCCTTTCTTCAATTTTTAGCAAGAAGGTGGCAATCCCACCGTTTTGTATTGTACAGATTCGTTCGAAAGAGAGTCATGTGCCAAATGAGTTCTGTTTCTTACATTCTTACAAGTAAAAAGTACGACCCCTGTTCCAACCAAAGTCCCTTCCCTTCAAATACCACAACCTAGATTCCTAACTGTACAAACTGCCAGCAACTCCCCAACTGGATTTTTCCTTTCCACACTTCCGAGTTTTTTTCAATTTCTTTTTTGTCTCTTGACATCAGGGATGTCTTGCAGAAGGGCTCCAAAGAACATCTGCTGGATTGGGAAGTGTGATTATCGATTCTCAGCCCATCACGGTCGCTCTTCTTGCGAATTTTTTTTTCGACGAAGCCTTGTCCTCCACCATTGTGGCCGGCATGGGGCTCGGGATATTGGGATTAGGTGAGCTTTCTTCCCACCGCCAAAAGTTATTGGGCGGCGAAAGGTTTGCAGGAATCGTTGTTGCTGGTGCAAGCCTGGGCTATATATTGTTCGGAAAATTTGGAATTTTCATCGTATGTATAAATGTGTGTATTCATATTGTCGTTTTATTTATCAATCTATTGTCAGTTTTTTTCTAGTTTTTTTTTTGAGGAACGTGCGGAGGGGGGGGGGGGGTATAATTGCATGACAGAAAAAGTGGTATTTTCTCCGAGTTTCTGGGGGGCAAGAGAGATGTGTGTTTTTGCTGTCCATTAAAGAAAAAAATATATATATACTTACATTTGTGTGTGTGATATGTAGGATTGCTGGAAATTCCTCCTCAGCTCTTGGCTGGTGGCCCACAAGCTTTGACTGAATTTATTTCCACATCGGGGGGGGGTTTGCAAATGGGTTCGATCTGGGACAGCGGAGAGTGGTGGATGTTGTTGGCTGCCCAATCCATGGCGGTTGGAACTGTAATGGTCAGGTGGGGAATTTGTTTAGTCACTTAACGAACACAAAAATCTTTCTGAAATATGTTTTTTCCCTTCCCGTTTTAATGAAAAACTCTCCTGATAAAAGGGTTCGTTTCATTTTCTTTTTCTTTGTGGTTTTTTTTCTATTCCGCAAGAAATTAAGAATAACTATTTCTCGGCATGTGTTTGTTATCTTTTTTAAGGTTAATTTAAATTTTTGCTGAACTGTGGCAGGTGGGTGGCGAAATACTGCGATCCAGTGTCAGCAACCGGCTGGCACATGGTGTTGGGAAGCCTTCCCTTGATAGCTCTCTGCGTAACTCGCGAATCGGACATCCTCATCCCTCGATTGGCCGAATTCAATGGAATGGATGCACTCTCCCTCCTGTACATCACACTTTTGGGCAGCGCAGCCAGCTATGGCGTCTTCTTTTACAACGCATCCAAGGGAAATCTGACCTCGCTGTCCAGCCTAACATTTTTGACCCCCGTTTTTGCAACTATCACTGGCTATGTTGTTCTGGGGGAGAGCTTGACATCGTTACAGTTGGGAGGGGCTGCAATCACACTGCTGGGGGTGTTCTGTATAAACAAATGAGAGTCGGCCCTGTGTAATACTACTGACGAAATTCTCTGCGCATTGAAAGTTGGGGCTAAAAGAAGAGAACATGGAATGCCCCCGTCGTGTGCATTTCACCCGCCCTTGTGTTCTTATTGTTTACCAGCCAACCTTAACCTTATGGTTGTTGAGATTCAAACCAATGATTTGGAGGTGGATCATTTATCGTTCTTCTGCAAGGGGGAATTATTTATTCTTTTATTTATCCAGTTTTTTTTTTTGGCTTTGGGGAGGAAGGGTATCGCTGAGCTGGTATTCGTTTATCGTTTTTTTTTGTTGTTTGAAATTCAGTTTTATTTTCTGTCACTCAAGTCTTGTGGTGACAATTGTTGTAGGAAGTTTTCTTAAGGAAAAAAAAACATATAATCGAATCCCAACCCATCAAGATATTAAAACTTAAATTTTTGCGATGCCCGATATTTCAAAAATGATCACTCACGCGCACTTGCAATCATTGCATGCCTGGGGAAACACCCCACATTTTGATTTGTGTTTCGTGGGGTTGGTAGTTGGTAAATGATGTATTTGGTGGGGATCCCTCTCAGGCAAATGCATGGAAATTCATTCTTATTTCTTAATTTGGTTCTGTTTGGATTTCTGATGTGTCTGGAGTCCTTGCAGGGTTCTGTGCAAACCACCCCTCTTTCCACCAAGGCAGGTTTCAAGATTCCAAGAACTTAACCCTTCCCAAAAATATCAGATGAGAACAGAGGAGTTTACCGAAACAAACACACAAGCGAATGGCAAACGGGAAGGAGGGATGGGTGTGTAAAACAGTACACAAATACCTGCCACCCTGCATATGCACATGCATATGTCTGTGTATCTGTAATTCCCCCAAATACGAACGCCAGCCTGGCTGAGTAACGTGAGCTCCTTGTGAACACTTGTTTCCAATTTCAAGGTTTCAATACAAGAGTGCGAAGTGCCTTGGTGAATTCAGAAAACCTGGGAAGACGTGCAATTGATTTTAGCGCAAGCTTTCCATTTTTATACAATTAGCAATTCCAGAACCAATCTGGTTTCGTCCGTTCCTACCAAAATATCATAATCTTTATTAAACTACATTGTTTTATGTGTTGGGGGTGTTTACTAGAGGGGAATGCAAGGTTACTGGAGATAGCTGGCTAGGAGAACTGATCCTGAATGAAAACCACCCTTACCAACATTCCTTATCGAACTTCCCCTGTAAGCGATGCAAACAAACCCCAGTACATGTAGAACAAATCTTTGCTGGGGGCGTTTTGCAAGCAGGAGTGATTGTAAGCGTAACTGCCTTGCCGATTAAAGACAATTCGGATTGTTCCCTTAGTGTATTCACAGGAACAAATATTTCTTGAACTCCTGCTCCCATGAAAAACTTTCCCTCTGATATCTCATCCATTATCAGCCAAACAATTCAAACCATACATAAGCCACCAGTGCTTCCCCTCAGTTGTACCAAGCATCCACATGCTGGTGATCTATTTCCCACTTGACAAAGCCATTTCTGTACTAGAGTTGTGGAATTCGTTCAAAAAACCTCCCTGGGAAAAGCCCAACTCTCCAGATCCTCATTCAATGAAAAATATAATACACAATCTCAAAAAAGAAGCCCCACACCCCTCATGGAAAAACCGAAATGGAAAGAAATCCAACACACACTTGTACCATCAACCTTTCAAAAAAAATTTGAGACGCTTTCTTTCTCTTTTTCCACACGTTCCTTCCCTACAAGCCATTTCGCCCGTGAATTTCAGGCACTTACAGATTCTATTTTCGATTGTCACCCCAGGCTTGTCCTCGATACTGAGATCAGCCCCAGCTTTTTTCAAAACTTCAATGACTTCGCCTCTCCCATAAATGGCCGCCCAGACCACAGGGGTGAACCCAAATGTGTCTTTGGCATCTATTTCAGCTCCATTGTCCAAAAGCAATTGGACCAAGTCTGGGTTTCCAGAAAATGCAGCCCACCGCAATGCTGTTTCATTTCGAAAACTGCGAGCATCCACGTCGGCACCTGTGGACCAACACACAAACTCTCTATCTCAGTTCCATTAAGGTGGGGTTGATTCCAAACGAAACATTCCAGAAGCCTGCTGATGCTGTAAAAATTGGCATCGACTTTCAACATGTGGGAGGAATTTTCACAAGGGGGCACCTGATTTCAGCAGAAACTCTACCACCTCCATTCTGTTTCTTTCTGCTGCAACGATCAAAGGGGTGGCTTCTTGGTCTATTCTCAAATCCACAGTGGCCCCTGAAATATAAACATAAACTGATTTTTAGACCTGATGGTAATGGGTTTTTCAGCAAACTGAATATAACCTACCAGATAATTTTTGAATAATTTTTTAGAAGGGCAAAAACAAGCACAGCCTTTTTGCACAATGAAAGACATGGAATTGAATTTGATTTCAACCAAGTGATATCAAAGAAGTTGGAAAGCAAAAAGAAGGTACGGATATGCATCCAAAAAAAAGAGAGGTTTGAAAGGGTGTTTTTCTGGGCGGGCAAAAAGAAACAATTTTGGGGGAAAATAAAAGGCATCCAAGAGTGTCTGAAGATCAATTTCAACTCTGGGTATGAAATATCTGCTGAAAAAAAAATCGAATTTCTGTGGGGGACTTTGCCTTGTTACTCAGTCAAATGTGTTCCAAATGCAAACCAATGCTGAAAAGAAAATATAAAAGAATCAATTGATTCTGCGAAAGGACTACGCTTCACAATGTACCTGCTTTGATCAGAACCTTGGCGATTTGCAAATGACCCTTTTGTGCTGCCAAGAACAATGCACTTCTGCCATCCTCAGTCTGTGCATCAACATCGGCCCCTGCATGCAGCAGCAATACTTAAATCGATTTTAAACTGTACAAAACTCTGCTTCAAAATAGGGGTGTGATACATCTGAGTTCCTGCAATGAAAAAACACACCGAGATTCTCCAATCAAAACTTACCTGCTTCGACCAGAATCTTGACGACATCCAAATGACCATTTCGAGCAGCCATATACAATGCAGTTAAGCCTCCAGCAGTTTGTGTAACTTTGGCACCTGCACCACCAATACTTCAAGGAAGAGTTTGAAGTTGATTTTAAACTGGACAAACTCTGCTTCGACCAAAGGAGTGAATCCTGGCTGATCCTTACAGGTGCCCCTAAAACGCTGCCATTAAATTACGAGAATTCACCTTGTTGAATCAATATTTCAACAACTTCTGCATGCCCCTCCTGTGCAGCAAAATGCAATGGAGTGAACTTCATCTCTCCTTGCGTGGATGCCAAATCGGCCCCTTTCAAAATCAGCTTCTGAAAATCAACAAGCACACCTCCACTTTGGCTTGCCATATTCTTCTGATAAATAAATGCAGTTTCTTGTTGTTTGGCTTCATGAAAAAGTTACCTTGACTTTTTTGGAATCTCCAGAACCGGCGGCATTGAAGAGGTTACGATTCAGTCTGTCACAATTCTTGCGACATCTTTTTTCCTGTTTGGTAAAAAAAACGAAACGAAACGGCAAGAAAAAAAACAAAGACGTGAATGCACTGGTGCAGGTACGGTGACCTCTATGAATGCAAAAACAAGATACACCTGGCTATGCCCATGCTGATTGTAACTTGGAGATGAATGAGAAAGACAGTCTAAAAAAATTGTTCACTCATTTTCTATTTCAGCCACCCTCTTGAATCCCATCCCATACTAAACGAAGGTGGCAAGCGTAAAAAAACAAATTCGAGCAAATTCCCATTAGTGTACCATTTTTGTTGCAGGAACTCTGTCACTAAATGCTTGCCATGCTCACCGAAGAAGTCGTAGTGGTGTTGGATGGAGAATTTCCAATTTTCTTATCGATCCATTTCCGGAAACTGCTGACTCTAGTGAACACATCAGGTTTTGTCGTATTACAACTGGGCGTTCCAAAAGATACGATGCCAACCATCACATCAAATTCTGGATTCCCGTCAATGATGCTGGTCCCGTCCTTACTGTCAGCAAGCAACAAAGGACCTCCGCCATCGCCTGGATCGATTCACAAACAATTCACAGACCCGTCCAAGGAAACCTCATTCAAAAAGCATTTCCCCATATAACAGCTGATGCATTGAACATAACTCCGGTTGGTTACCCTTGCATACTCCTTGTGATGGAGAGAAAGAACAGAGCATGTTGCCTCTGAGATCAGGCCATGTTCCCTCGCAATTTTCGTTGGGAAGATACTCCACTTGGTCTGCAAATTGAAGGACTTCAGGCAACGGGCCACGTTCACTGATCCTTCCCCATCCTGCGGTGGCTAGAAACTGACCCGTTCCAAGGGTTTGTTCACTTTCAGCTAGCAAGACTGGTTGCTTGGTGGAGGGCACTTTGAGACGCACAAGGGCAATATCGTATCCATCTTCAACGGTTTTGTAGCTGTCATGAATTATAACTTCCTCTGCCAATATGACCTGGAAATGCAGTCAAATAGATGCTTCCTAATGGCACCTGAGCCTCTTGCTGCTTCCTTGAAAAGTGCCAAATTTGAATAAAGAACAAGACCCCTTTTTTCTCCCGCGTTTCTTTGTGAAAACATGCAAATTTGCAGTACCTCTGCAGATTCATCATCATCATCATCATCATCAATTTCATGGGCCCCCACAAACACAAGAAATGTTGGCCCCAGGGAGTGTTCCCCTGCGAAACAATGTGCTGCGGTCAAGACCCACCCGGGGGCAATCAAGGTGCCTCCACAAATATGAGTTCGAGCACCTATCGTTTTCAAGGAGCAAGCATAAGGAAACCGGCCCACCGGAGCATCTTGACCCCCCTGCTGATGCAAATGCGTAGTACCTTACACGTCATATTCTGTCATATTTTGCGATCAAGGGCTATTGTAAATTCTCAATATATCTCAAAGAAAATTCTTCCCTCTGTGCCTGGAGTCTCCACCTGTTCCTAAATGCCCAACACGAATGTGTGATGTACGAACTATTCTCCAAAGCATCGTCAGAGTAATACAGTACGATTGAAATGAGATTGCATGGATACTTGATTCCGCTTCGACCCACCGCTACGAGCAGCCGCTTTCGAAGTGAAGGAGCAGTGGACAGCCCGTCACTCTGATTCTCGCACGACACGAACAACAGAGAGATGAATCTCAAGTCAAAAACTGAGTGACGGAGGTAACTGATCGAATATCGAGATGCACACCTGTCCGTCGCCGCCACGCGAGGATCCTGCAAATCAAAGCGAATTCCACATGAGAAAAAGTTCCATCAAGAACGCCAAATTCAACAGCAACACACCCACCTGATAGAACACGACACAGAACTGTTGGCGTCGAAATGCACCAGACCGCCCATGTCAGGAACAAAAGCACAGAAAGCAGGTTCGTTCGACCTTCCCGCGAGAAGGCTCTGATTACGAAACGCCTGCGGGAGCCACTAATGTTCCCCAAGTTCGGAAGTGCACGTTTCTTGCGCTTCATCTGTCGACAACTCTCGCAGGCGTCTGGAAACGCGTGAAATCAAACCCAGAGTGTTTTGGAAACCGTGGGCAGCTACCTCGGATCGTTTCCTCGCTCGACTCTTGCGGATATTAAACCCTCCTGTGTCAGTCATTCACGAAAACTCACACTTACACACCCCATTGCAGTACGATCCCCATACATTGGGAGCAACGCTTTTCTACAGTAACGCTCCTTAGTACACAAGAGCCGTGCTGCGACAGGACCAAAAGGGTGACTGGCGAAAAGAAGCGCTTATTCAACATCATTACACGACGGGAAAGCTGGCGTTGGTTTCAAAGTTTCAAAATTGGGTTCCTGTGAGTCACAGTGTATATTTTTGTGGCCCATTGTGG
Organism: Bryopsis sp. KO-2023; assembly: GCA_030272585.1. Lineage (NCBI taxonomy): Eukaryota > Viridiplantae > Chlorophyta > Ulvophyceae > Bryopsidales > Bryopsidaceae > Bryopsis > Bryopsis sp. KO-2023. Next base: position 1,330,393 of record BSYQ01000004.1, on the reverse strand, counting down.
CCCTTTTGGCCCATTTTGGCCCCCCAAATAATCAGAATGGCAAATTTTGGGGCCACAAAAGGGCCAAAACGTTTTAATAGAAGATGAATTTGGGGCCACAAAAGGGCCACATTCCCCCGAAGTTTGTAAGGCCTGGGCCACATCCAAGAAATCAATCGAGTTTCCACAAAAATTAAAATCAACATTAAGTAAATGCTATATAAACACCAAGCCTTGTAATTTGTGTTTTTGAAGTTGGGGCCACATTCTATTTTTTTCCGGACAAATTGGGGCCACAAAAGGGCCACAACTAGATGAAACGGCCAAATTTAGGGCCACTTTGGGGCCAGTGAAATTGAAAAAAAATACACTGCCTGTGACCTATGTCACAAAAATCTTACAATTCCCCCCTCCCGTTTCGGAGAGTAAGAGCGGGGGAGTTACGGAAAACAGTAACCTAAGTTCGTAGGGGCCTACTTACCGCTTGTTTGAACAGCTGTGGAAAGAAAAAAACCCTCCTGTGTTCTGAAGACTATCAAGTGAGCGACGGCCACAGTGCGCAACACTGTGTGTGTTGTCTGTGTTATCTTCAACGTGTTCTTCTCGCGAGAATCGATCGACGGACGGTTCTTTTCTTTTTTTCAATACTGGTCGTGTTCCGCTTTGGGTGTTAAGTGCTGTTTCATTGTGTTCCCGAGAGAGGGAATTGAGCAGTAGTAAGTGCAAGGGTGAAGCTGCACTATTGGTTATCCTCTTATGCTTCGCGAACTACCTGAAGGGGCACACTCGAAAGCGCAATCTGCTTTTGCCATCATTCCCGTAAGGGGCCGTGACCGGAAAAGTCGTTCAGATTCTTCATTCTTGCATTTTTGATTGTTGCGTTTTTGTTTTGGTCACAATGAGAGGAGAACTTTTGACTTTGGGATCTTTAAGCTAATTGGAAGTTGTAATTTCCAAGCACGAACAAGTTTGAGCAGCAGGTGCATTCAGAAAGTCTTTGACTTCAGTTTGCACACTTCGATAAGGAAAAAGACAATTCCAATTTTGGTGTTGCGTGTCCTTCCTAAAATCCACCCCAAATGAAAGTATTCTGCAGGTCCTGGTCAGAACCAGCAAAAGAAAAGATCGTAAACAATCTGGGAAAACGAAACTAGTTTTGTGCAATGTTATCAATCAAACAATAAGCTTCTGATGCTGCAAATTAATGCCTGAAAGGGACAATCTGCAAACTATAGGGTATTTATCAAAGTATCAAAGGTATCCCACACGTACACGATGCATGCAGAAGGTTTGTTTTCTGATCGGAATGTCTCAAGTGCCCCAAAAGAAAGAACAACTGCCTTGCCACATGAAGACAATTCGGATCGTCCCCAAGATGTTTTTTAAAACCAGTTAGTGTGCCAGCATCATTACCGTTGCAAGAAGCCCACATGTGTGGGCTCTGCGAGGTTCAAAAATTGACTATTTCTTCAACTGAGAATGCTCCTCTGGACTGTTCATCGCTTCAGATTCCATAAATGCAACATAAACTCTAGAGAGTGGATACATATATTACTCATATCTCAATATCTTAATGTGGAGTGCGACCAGAATTTAGTACACCTGATATGGCAGTAGAGTGGCGCTTTGGACAGTGCACATAATTCATCACTCATCCATCTATAGGGGAACGAGCATATTTCCAGTGCCTATCAAAGGTGTAACATTCTAATATCCATCCACCCCAAAACATGTTCTCATTTCCACAATGAGTCTTAATGTTGCTCGACATAGACCACAAACTTTTTTATTTGACCGTGAGGTTTCTTCATGGAACTCCACAGCAAAAGATGTTTTCAGGACTTGAATACTCCCATCGAAGGAGGACCGTTGTCTTATCCATTCTCAGTTCAACATATCAAAACACAGAAAAGCCACCGTGTCTCGTTCCATCACAATGAATGTTGTTCACAGTTCTTTTTTGTGTACACAAAAAAGACTGTCAATCAGTCTCAAAACTCTCCTCAAATAGAGTGGTGCGAAAATTAATGGCTGAAAGAACAAACTGCAAATCATAGGGGAGTGATCAAAGTATCGAAGGTTTTGCTTTTGAACTCATTGCTGGGGAGTGCAAGGTGACTACAGATGGCTGGCTGGGAGAACTGATCCCCGATGAAAACTACCACATGTTCCAGCGTTCCATATCGAACCATCACATGTTCCGCATGCAAGCTATGCAAACAAACCCCAACGCATCTAAAAGAGCAAATGTGCCTTGCAAGCAAGCAGAATTGATCGGAACGCCTCAAATGCCCCCAAAAAAGAACAAGTGGCTTATGTCACATAAGTTGATTGGAGTAATCGTTTGAAATATTGGTTGCGACAGGGGCGAGTGGCCCCTCAGGCAATATGTAGTTAGTGTTGTTGTTGTTGTTGTTGTTGGGTGACCCCGAAGTTCTTTTCCCTCGCCAGTAGGAACAACTTCATCAAACGTTTTTCCAACGTTGGCAACTCCCCACTCTCCCCACTTTTCGCACCACCACTCCCCTCCTGCACTACGAGAACAGCCTGGCTATACGATATAAAATATTCTATCGTACGATACAAATTCCAGATTTCAGCTGAATTTGTATCGTACGATAACAAGAACCAGCGGTGGTTGTATGGTACGATATGAATCGCGGGAACAGGCGGTTGGTGGAATACAAATATCTTATCGTACGATACAAATTCCTTTGTTTTCGGCTGATTCTGTATCGTACGATAAAAACATCGCACGCAGAAGGTGTCCAAGCCGCAAAGCCGTTGCCTTCTTTACCTTCTTTCAGTGGGGGATACCGCGCCTCTTGTAATTGTCACTCACAGTGCGGTAAAGACCCCACTGCGGTATCCCCAACCTATTCGTATCGTCCACACCTCTGTCTTTTGGAACCGGGTGTTGAAAAGGTAGGAAAGCGCGAGGGAGTCGAACCCTCTGAGTATCGTGGACCAACTCCACCGCTTTTCGTGTCGCCACTCGTCTCATGGAGGAAACAAGATTGGTGTGGTGGTGGATGTGATGACAGAGTGAAATGATTGATGTTATATTTTTTATCGTTACATGTCTGCGCCGAAATTTTACCGCAGCATTTTCCTTGCTGCTGCTATCGAGCTGTTGAGACTGGTTTCGGCGAGCGAAAAAGTGAATTGCGAATGCCGGGCCCGCGGCAGCAGAGGGAAAATGGGAGTCCTTGTCCAAGTTCGCCCACCCTCGCTGTGCAATACCACCTCTCCAGGTATGGGGGCTCCGTTTTTCTTTCTGTAAGTTTGACATTGGGAAGTAAAAAAATGTCCCTTGAGCCGAAACGCGACCGCGTGAGTTATGGCTAGGGGACGCGAGGGTCCCGTCCGTACCCTGTCTTTCCCGGATTGAGCCGCTCCTGTACGATTTTCCCGGCACTGATTGGGGTTGCTTTGCTGGGTTTGTTTCATACGACACTGCGGAATCTCAGGTCCCAGGTCAGGGTTGGCGATGGTTGCTGTGCTTTAAAATGTGATAATTGTTTTGTCTCCAGGGCCCTTTGGTGTAGTCTTGGGGTTGTGACGGTTGACAAGTGTATTGATTTTTTAGGGATAGTTTTCTCTAAAATTCCCCCATTCCCCTTGTGTATTCGTTTATTCTTATGAGCATTGGTGTGCTTTGTGTGCCTTTAACACCCTTTTGATATGTGTGTGCATTCTGCAGAGTGACAAAAAGGTTTTGCTAACTTTAGAACAGATAACCATTTTCGGGGTTTGACATTCGATCTAAGAGTCAGTTGAACACCATCCATTTGCACCGAAAAACGGCATACATGCTGTTGCATTAGCTGTGATGCTTGCTCCAGTATCAAGATATGCTGGGATGGGGATGAAGAGAACCCCGCTGTTAATAGAGATAATGAAACACCCCCTGGTCTGCTATCAGATTTGAAAGATACCTCAGTGGGTCAACAACAAAAGCCTGGAGGCCGAGAGGAAATTCCACCCGGAGATCGAAAATGCGAGGCATAATAGGGTGGGCAGAATATGGATGTGGCTCATTCGGGTGCTACAGAGGGGTTGAAGAGAAAACAGGTAACCGGCGCTACAGAAAGTGTTGCATTTTGTGAAATTGGTGGTGGTCCTCCCAGGAAGGATGATGATGTTGCAGTGCTTGCAGCAGGTGCGCTTCAGCGTTTTTCTTGTATTGTTTTCATTCGTTTGGCACAAATGAAGTCGAGTCCTTTGTTGATCCAGTTGTTTCTGACAACTTTAAGTCTGATCTGCCACAAGGAATGTGGAGCACTCTTGTTTTTTTGTGTGTGTGTGTATGGGCGAAGGAGTTGGGATAAGAGGGAAGACAAGGGAATCACAGACTCCTGCAAAAAACGAGTGGGGAGAAAAAAGGGGTGTGCTTGATACAATGGAACAAAAACCAGGTGGGTTTTCATATGCTTTTTATGTACCCGTTCAACTGTATTTTCCTTTCTTTGTTTCCAGTAATTGGCATTCCAGAACATCAGGATCCTTGCCATGGTGGAGACACTGGTTTGCTGGGTGATGTGGCGAGGCTGCTGCAAGAGTTAATCAGACATTTGTCGGTGTCAGTTTGGAGGGGGGGGCTCAAACTGGAGATTTTCTGTTCCCCCTATGAGACTGAAAGTGGTGAAGTAGGTGGTGGTGCTGGAATCTTATCGATGTTTCTGTCGATATAAAGATTTTATTTCCAAATGACCTTGTTTCCTCTATTAGAGCTTCCTTTGTAGTTAGGTGGTGGTTTGGAGGGGAATGCAGCCTGGGGTCTAAGAAGTTCCTGGTGGTGTGGACAACCTGAATCTATTGGATGGTATTGACTATTTGCCAGACCCTGCCCTGTTTCCTTTTAAGGAAGTGGACTGGAGGAGAGCAAGAGCCATATGTGCCATGACAACTTCCAAAAATGGGAGTTATAATACTGGTTGCATGTAAAAAGCTAGCAATCAAAATTGAAGAGGAGGCACAAGCACTTCTCAGCTGGATTTAGGCAAATGCATGTGAACTAGGGGCCAGTGCATCTTTCATTGTGCGAGTTGCACAGAGTATTTGAAAGTGCAAACTGTATAGATGGTATGCCAGGTGGCAGTCCAACCAGGTTCGAGTCCTGGATATCATTGAATTATCATTGTTGCTCTTATCGTATCTCCATGTAAACAGTGTACGACACGATCCACTGCCATATCGAACAGTGATATCGCGATATCGACGCGCTTCCCTCGAAACATCGTACGCTAAGTTTGAACCACTCTACGATGTTTCCCTCACAACATCGTACGCTATAGTTCGACCACTATACGATGTTTCTCCCAAACATCGTACGCTGCGTTTGAGCTATCATACCATACACAAAACGTATCGTAAAAACGTGCGGTTGACCCAGTTTATACGGTACGTTTTGTATCGTACGATACAATTCACGTCGCGTGCGATACAGAGTGTACCGTATACGATACAAAAAACGTATCGTATAGCCTGGTTGTTCTCGTAGTGCTGCCACTTCCCTTTGTCTTAGGACAATATTACGGAGAGTCCTTTCGGACACTCCATATGTAGAGGCGATAGCACTTTTTTCCAGCACTCCCTTTTCTACCTCGTCGACGAGTTGTGATGTCTCTGCAACCGTCAGCCTTTTTCTTTTGTCGCTCTTTCGTTCGGAAGTCCCCTCGTTCATTTTTTTGGACGTGAAGGCGAGAGAAGGGGGAGGTGGCGGCTGATTTTACTTGTTCAGTGGGTTGTGATCAAGATCAACTGGGTTTTAATTGATTGATTTCTACTTTTAGGGTGCTTATCGTACGTTCCGTGATTAGTGCCAACCCCGGTTTAGTGCCGCCTTTTTCGGCTTGTCACGGGGCGGCACTAAATCGGTATACCGGTGTGGAGCGTCCAGCGCAGCGGGCGGCATGATGGCAGCTGCGGGGACAAACCCTCATGTCCCGTCCACGTCGTATCGTCAATGGTCCTCAGCGAGTGGTGTGTGTGTGTGTTGCAGGTAGGAGACCGTTCTCCCGATGTCCGGTCGTGTCCTGGTGCAAGCCCGAGTGCCTTCATGGTGAGCAGCGACGATTCCAGGGTGAGTAGACCCCCAGGAGGGCCTCCTTTGTTCATGTACCTCACTCCTTCCCCCTAACCCTTTACAAGAGGTTGTAAATGTATCCTCCTGGGAGAGCCCATTCCGTTGTGGTTGCCTTGTGGAGATGCTGCTGCTTGGTGTTGAAATTCTGTGTGATAGATTGCAGGAGAGCTGCTCAATCCTGTGATTGTAACTCGTGACTTGGTGGGAGGTTCCTCTCTCCAGCATCCCTGATATCGCTTTGTGTAACTGGTCTGATGTTGCTGATGTCGAGGTACAGGGTATGTACTCTGTCGCTTTTGTTATCCTAACTTCATCCTGTTGTTTCGTGATATATTTTGTCCTACTACCAATTTTTCTTGTCCTTGCGCACTGCATGTTCTTGAGGATTGGCCATTTATCACAGAGATAATCCCTGTGATATTTTGTTAAGAAGGTTAACACTTTTTGCAGATTGAAGTTAAGGCAATGTTGGGTATCCCACAAGAAGATTCGACGGTACACATTATTCGGAGCTATCATACCCTGAGTAGCCCACCAAGAAAAATTGCTTTAGGCCCATTCGACATCGAGGTGGAGGCTGGCGGAGATAATGCCATCATGGATAGGTGGTATGGACGGTAAGATCCTATTGCATTATCATTTAGTGTCTGCTATGCCCGGTAACTCAGCAAGCTGGATTCGAGAAACGCCCAGAGATAGTATCATGCTGATTTGTTGCTGGGTGTGTCATGGTCCCTTCTGAAATTTGTAATTTTGCTTAAAGTTTTTGTTATTTCCTCTTTCCATGTTATTTTTCTGTGTTTTATAAGATTCACTACAATCATTGTAGTATTTAGGCTATTGAATAGCCTTTGGAAATTTTCAAACCGGTCAGATTTAAACTAAACCTTTGGTCTGGGTATTGTACTCAGGTGTCTGCTGTGCTCACGGTCACTCTCACATCAAAGAGTGAGCACAATGAGATTATCAAAAAAATATAGTCCTTGGGCGTTGGTTTGAAGATAGTGGGGAAAGAAACGGCACCATCACATTGAGGTCTTTGAAGTGGGAAATGAAGCAGTGTAAAAGCAGAAGGGGATTTGAGCATTCTTGTTTTTTATTAGATGTACGGGCAATACGAAAACAAGTGCTAATTGTGAAGGATTACAAATAAGCTGAGTTTTCTGATGGTTCGGCTTGGTTAGGGGGATCAATAAATCTGAAAGAAGATTTTCCTTGAACGATCTTGTAGAAGTGTGTGATTGGACTTGAATATGTTTTGGGGATTGCAACACACATAAAGATGCTTGTATTGATTGTATTATTTGGATTCTTGTGTAAGATTCTCTCTCCAAATATCTGTGTTGCTGTTACAGCCACTGTAACATTTACATTGCAGTCCACCCAGCTTCCACCGCAACAAAAGTCACCCAACTGTTTTTCGGCTTAAGTCACCGAGCTCCCACCTCAACGAAAGTCACCCAACTGTTTTTCGGCTTAAGTCACCCAGCTCCCACCTCAACATGAGTCGCCCAACTTTCGAGCAACATGAGCTGCCTAGCTTTTTATCGACTTAAGTCACTTGACTCGAAAGTATAACTTTAAGTTGGGCAAAGTCGGTACCGACTTTTACCCAACTCAAAACCCGACTTAAGTCGGGGCGGAAAATTTGGGATGAAGAGGAGTGGCACGAACAGACAGATCTATCTTGTTGTAATCCAATCCATTCTCAGAAGTAGTCTGGTGCCGAAAGGCCAAGTGTCCAGCCGGAAGGCAAGAAGGAACCGACTGTCGGAAGACACACAGTTCAGAAGACGACTGGAAAGTCGCAAACACTACGTCACATTTTACAGTGCCCTGGACGGTGTAGAAGACCTGCGCGCCGCCAGCCTGGCTGCGACGCGGTCCGTTGGGAGACAGAATCCAATTTTTGGGGGGCAGAATTCATCGCGACCCCTCCATGATTGCCAACAAGGCAGGTCCGCTCAGAGTTCAGCAAGGATACGATCCGAGGTAACTTCTGACAGTTCCCAAAAAGAGTATCAATAAGGGTGTACTTCCAGGCGCCTGCGAGAAGTGTCGACAAAAGAAGGTGAGGAACATATAACTGCTGCACTATAAGTGGTGCCTTCTCCTGCAAGCGTTTTGTCGAAACGTCGAACACATCTGCTTCCTATGCTTCTGTTCTTGACATTGGCGTTCTGGTGCGTTTCGACGCAACGGGTTCTATGTCGTAGCCCGTTAGGTGGGTCGACTGCTGTTCAACGGCGTTTTTCTTGCCCACCTCCTGTCACTGTTGGATTCATAATATCAAGCTTGCTTTGATTTGCAGGATTATCCCCAGTCCGCGACCAACAGGTGCAAATTCTCGATGCTCCGATACCTACTCCCCATTCAGCTTCTGACTTAAGATTCTCACCTCTTTTCGTTGTTGTGCTAGGGTGACGGGTCTCTGAGAAATCTGCTACAAGACGCGCGGCCGCTCGTTGCTGTGGGTAGCTGTAAAAGTTGACATGCATGCAAATTTATTTGAATCAGATAGTGTTTTGGGACGGCGACTGCCGTCGTACCCACATGTGTCATTTTCGGAACGGGTTGAGATTCCAGAAGGAGAATTCCATTAGGCAATTGCAACTTCTTCGTAAGCCCTATGAGAAAAGAAGTAAGACTCTGGATGTGCATCTGCAGGGGGGGCAAGATGCTCCAGTGGGTCGCTTTCCTTATGCTTGCTCCTTGAGAACTGTGGGCACTCGAACTCATCGTTGTGGAGGCACCTTGATTGCCCCCGGATGGGTCTTGACTGCCGCTCATTGTTTGATTGGGGAAGACTCCCTAGGGCCAACATTTCTTGTGTTTGTGGGGGCCCATGAAATTGATGATGAGTCATCTGCAGAGGTACTGCAAATTTGGGCGTGTTCACAAAGAAATGTGGGGTAAAAAAGAGCGTCTTGTTTTCCTCTATGTAAATAAAGTTTCAGTGGTGGCAATGATCTGGTAATGTACAAGGAAGGCAGCATAAGGCTCAGGGACCCTTAGGAAACATCCATTTGATTGCGTTTGCAGGTCATATTGGCAGCGGAGGTTATCATTCATGAGAGCTACAATGGGAACATTGAAGATGGATTTGATATTGCCCTTGTGCGTCTCAAAGTGCCCTCCACCAAACAACCAGCACTGCTAGTTGAGAGTGAACAAACCCTTGGAGTGGGTCAGCTCCTAGCCACCGCAGGATGGGGAAGGACCAGCGAACGTGGCCCGGTGCCTAAAGTACTCCAATTCGCAGACCGAGTGGAGTATGTCGGCAATGTAAATTGCAAGCTAAGGTGGCCTGGTCTCAAAGACGATATGCTCTGCACATTCTCTCCATCACAAGCAACTTGCATGGGTAATCCGTTTGAGTTGAAAACTGTTCAACAACAACAGTGCATCAGCTGTTCTGTAGAAATGCTTGTTGAAAAACGCTTTCTTTGACAGGTCTATGAAGTGTTTGTGAATTGATCCAGGCGATTCTGGAGGTCCTTTGTTAATTGCTGACAGTAAGAACGGGACCAGCATCATTGACGGGAATCCAGAATTTGATGTGATGGTTGGCATCGTATCTTTTGGACCGCCCAGTTGTGCTTCGACACAAAGTGATGTGTACACCAGAGTCAGCAGTTTCCGACAATGGATAAATGAAAAAATGAGGAGTCCTCCATCGAACACTACCACTTCTTTCGTGAGCATGGCCGTCTCAGCTTTGCTGTTCGATATTTTTGGACACATAAGCGCAACAGCAACATGAGGGAAATTTTTGAAAACGGCCTCTATCATCTGTCTCCAAGCTGCAAGCAACAATAAAACAATAAAACATAAACAATAAAAGTGTGCATCCTTGTTTCCACATTGACAGGCTTGCACCATTGCATTCCCGCCAGTAGGCTTATTGTTACTTTTTTTTTCCCTTACTGTTTTGTTTTTTTACCAAACAGGAAAACATATGTGACAAGAATTGTGACAGACTGAATCGAGACCTGTTTGATGCAGCCGGTTCTGGGGATTCCGAAAAAGTCAAGGTAACTTTCTCGACCTTTTTTTTCTCTTCTTTTTCCTGTTCAACACTTTTCTTACATTGCTTTTGTATTGAAATGAAACAAGAAAAGGTTGCTTTGTCAAGTTAAAGTGGAGGTGTGGCTGTTGATTTTCAGGAGCTCCTTTCAAAGGGGGCCGATTTTAGGTCGACGCATGAAAAATTCGGTTCTACTCCGTTGAATTTTGCCGCACAGGGGGGTCATGTGGGAGCTGTTAAATTATTAATCCAAGAAGGTGATGGGTTTGTAACTCGTGCTTTCAGAATGTGTTTGGTCATTCTGCTCTGTGACCCAACTAGAAGAAATCCAACTTGCATATCATCCTCCATCCTTAGCATATTTAACTCTTTCTTATAGCATTATTTATTATTTATTTTTTTGTGGGTGGGTGGGTGTTCTGGAAGCCGTCATCAGGTGTTGCAAATTGCCCCTGAAAGTGTTATTGAAATGTTCACCAATTATCTTCTCAGGGGCAAACGTGGATTCGAAAGATAATCTGGGATTCACCCCTTTGTTGGATGCAGCATTTTATTCCAAAGTAGATGTGATTGTGGTTCTTCTGGAATCAGGTACCCTTGCGAAAAACACACTGTGAGGATTTCTGTGTTTTTGCAACTGTAATTGGCATCCAAAATTCATTTGAAGGGATGTTAAAAAATGAATTGCCACATGCCAAAACAGACGAATTGAAAGTTCTCCCACCTGAAGTCTTTTTAACAATTGGTGTGCCGCCAGTTTCTGTAATGAAGTCATGAGTGACAGTACAGGAGGAGTCAAAACCAATAGAGCCCTGCTTGGAAAGTATTTTCTTGCAAGCGGTGGTGTGGGGTACAAGTGTCTTGAGTGACAGCATTACGTGCATTGCAACACTGCGTACATTCTGTGTGATATCACTTCGTAGCAGTAAGTTTTGTTCTTTTTGAACTCAAATTTAAGCACTTTCTTCAACAATTGCTGCTGCAGGAGCTGATATTGAGGCACGGACTGACAAGACGAGCTCAACTGCATTGAATTTGGCTGCACAAGAGGGTCACTTGGACACAACCAAGGTCTTGGTCGAAGCAGGTAAATTGTGATGGGAAAAGGTCCCCGTGGGTGCACTTGTCCTACAACTAATGTATCACACCCTTATCGCAGCTTTTCTTTTAATTCAAGAAAAATTGGTGTATTGTCGGAAAGTCCCCTTCTCTTGTTTCTGTTTCCCCCCTTGAAAGTGCTGTTAGATGTGCATTTAATTCTATCATCTGAAACCACAGAATGGGTGAAAGCAGTGGCCATGACTGACCCAGGATTCATTTTCATTTTTGAACCAAGATTTTCATTCCAGTGTGCTGTATGGTTGTTTTCCCTTTGAGAGAAAAACAGCAGATGCCCTCCCTGACTCCATTTTCTGGAAAAATGCAAATTGTTTTTCCATTTTATCCAGAGGACTCTTGATCCAAAAGATGGCTGGAAATGTGTCGATCCAATGTGAACCATTCTTTTCGTTTCTTCAAGTCATCATTATTAGTCATCAAGCAACAGCACTTTAAAGCGTTTACAAACTGCAGATGATAATATTCATCGTTTGAGGCACAACATTCAAAACATAAAATATATATATTATAGGTATGGCCCTTTGGTAGACGGAGGAGCGTTGAGGGTTTTTCAGTTTTTGATGACTTCATTCAACGATTGCTGTTGCAGGAGCTGATGTTGATGCACAGACTGAGGATGGCAGAAGTGCATTGTATTGGGCTGCACAAGAGGGTCATTTGGAAATTGCCAAGGTCTTGTTCAAAGCAGGTAGATTATGAAGCTCCGTACGATTCTGCTTTTTGCAGGCACTCTAGCTAGATCGACCCGCTCGACCATTGCAGCTTTGTTTGCGGAAAAAAATAATTGTGAAATTCTTCCGTTTCTTTCAGAGTGAACTTCAGCTTGGTTGAAATCAAATTCAATTTCATGCGGTGCAATCCAAAAGCACCCGTTCTCTCATGCAGTAACTTCACTTTTTTTTTCCTTGCTCCATGTCTTTCTTTTTGAAAAGAGGCTATGCTTGTTTTTTCCTCTTCCAAACAAATAATTTTCAGGCTGATGATAACTATTTCCCTGAAAAACCCATTACCATCAGCTCTAAGAAACACTTTTGGTTTTGCTGCCGTAAACACGCAGTCCATAAAATCAATCTGATGGTGATCGAAAAAAGTTTTCCGAGTGATGCCGCCCCTTTTCCCAGAGATGAAGTTCAGAATTGCCGTTTGATGTTGTTTTCAGGGGCCACTGTGGATTTGAGAAGAAACACTGGATTCACCCCTTTGATGATCGCATCGCGAGAAAACAAAATGGAGGTGGTAGAGTTTCTCCTGGAATCAGGTGAAAATTTATTTGTTCATTTATTCATATTTATTTTATTATTTTTTTATTATTTTTTTTTTCTTGTGGAAATTCCTTCCCACGTGTTGAAAGTCGATGTTAATTTTTACAGCACCTGCTGTATTCTGGAATGTTCTGTGCAAAGATACTTTGATGGAGTCGACGATTGAAGGCTTTGTGCTTTGGTCCACAGGTGCCGACGTGAATGCTCGAAATCAAGAAGGCATGACACCTCTGCATTTCGCTGGCTATGCTGAAAACCCAGAGTTGGCCCAAATGCTTTTGAACAATGGGGCTGATAAAGATTTCCAAACCAAGTTTGGGGGATCCCCCTTGTTTTGGGCAGCCTTTTTTGGGAATGGTTAAGTCATGGAAGTTTTGAAAATGGCCGGTGCTGATGTGAATATCAAAGACAGGGCTGGGGAGATGATCGAAGATGAAATCTGTCAGTGCGTGAACATCACCGATCCAACTAGATTGTAATGTAGGGAAGGAGGGTGCGGGGAAGGAGAGATAGAACGTCTAAAAGAAATTTTGAAAGGTTGATGTTACAAGTGTGTGTTGAATTTTTTTCCAGGAATCAGGAATCGGTTTACACTTGAGTAGGCAGCTATGGCTATACACCAATTTTTTTTTTCATTTTTTAGTGTTTGCATGAGGGGTGTGGGGCACGAGTGTTGCTTCTTTTCGCCATTTTGTACTCTTCATTCAATGAGGATCTGGAGAGTTGGGCTTTTCCCAGAGGGAGGTTTTCTGAAATCACCAGCATGGGGATGTATGGTACAACCGAGGGGAAGCATCGGTGGCTTATATATGATTTGATATTTTTGGCTGATAATGGATTAGACAATAGAGGGAAAGATAATGATAGGGGTTAAAGTCGTTGAAACATCTATTGCTCGGTAGTTACAGGAAGAAACCTTCATGTTTAAATCAAAAAGTGTGTGATCTGTGCGTCAATTCCCTGCGAAAAAAAACACTGAGTAAACAATCCAAATTGTCTTCACGTGCAGGTTAAGACAATCAAAAATTAATCCTTCAATGTCAATACCAAACCCACTCGAATCTCTCACAGTAGCTGATAAAGTTTCCACCACTGAAATCTCCGGGGTCGAAATCTCCCCAAACACCGATTGGGCAATCTTATCTCCTTTTTTCGGGGTCACCCAAGAGGTGCTAAAAAATCGCGCTACGAAAATAAAGTAAAAGATGTTGGGATTGGAAGATCTTGATTTAGACACGAAAAGAAAGCTCGAAAATTCCCATGCTTCGAATGGCTGGGCCTCCAGGGTTAAGAACGAACGCAAAAAACAAGATTAGCTTCGTAGTTAGTTTAAGTTTTTATAGAACACTGCCCACGATGAGCGGAATCGTCAAAATCGTCGTCACACGTGATAATCGTCACTGGAGACGTCAAAAGTCATGACAAGCCGAAAAAACCGGCACTAAATCGGGGTTGGCACTAAATCGAGCGGCACTAAATCGGGGTACCACTGTATGCGAAACACCTCACTTTAAAACACGGCAAATGTAATCAATCGAGCCTCATTTCACAGAACACTAATACTATTTTGTGTTTGTGTTGGTTGCCATTATCCTGCCCAAGTTCTCCCTGGATCATCTATGCCAGCAACTCTAGCACCTTTTCCTTGCATTTTAACCGAGTTTCCCACAGCAGCTTTCCGGTACATTCCACAAACGTCCATCATTTATCCAAACCCGAAGGTAAAGTTTAGCTTTTCCAAGTCCGTTTTACAAAACACTCCAACAAAGAATTCAATTTTTCTCACGATTTGGATGATTTCTTGAAATCAGACTAAGCGCGGCTCTGATGCATGTCTTCCAACGACGATGAATTGTTGCTTCAGAAAATTTCCTAATGTAGATATGCTACCTATATCACAAGGATTCCTTTGAGATATCGAGTGAATGCTTGTTGTGACATGACCTGGCCGTCATTCAATCACTTCTCTTGCTGACAATAAGCTCACTAATTTCTTCAACTTAGTATCATATCTTTCTTTTCATTCAGATTATTTTCCTGTCAACAGAAAAAAAAATTACTCAAGCTTGAAAGAGGGGGCTGGACAAAGAAACAAACATAGTTACATGCGAAAAAAAGTTGACAAAAATGAGAAATGTTGGCGAGGAACTGTTGTCCAGTGTTTTGTTCCAACGCTCAAATTCCCTGTTTCCTGAAACTCAAGTTCTGAGCTCTTCCCCCAGTCCCTGGATTATGTGGCTGTCATTCTCCGAGATTCAACAGTTGATGATTTTTTCTACTCATAATTCTGTGTTGCCGTCGGGTTTGTTGTTGAGTCATAGAAGAGCGGCATCTCCTTCACAATGTAATTCGACATTTGTTTGCTGTTCAGCCATTGAGAACCGAGAGATGAATTCAACATATGTTTATGCATAAATGAACATATAGACTACACGTGTCAACATCTTGATCAGAAGTCACCTTTTTTCTCGATCAGAATTCGCCTTAAGCTTTGAAAAAGTAGTCCATCTCTCTACTGTAGCATGTACAGTGGTGATTTGCCAGCACACAGAGAATTTCTCATTCTGTCCGTTGCCCAGCAAAACTTTTTCCAGTGCCTATTCTGCTGGGGGTCACTCTGATATGAATCACTCGAAAACTATGAAAACTGTGCTGATTTATTATTATTATTAATTTAATTTTTTTTTGATGAGTCTGTTGTCTATTAAATGTGTTCAACTCAGTTGTACCAACAAACATCCACACTGACACCCACTGCAGTGGCGCTTTTTTCTCGGCAAAGGATTGGTCGTTTCTGTACAAGATTTGTGGCTCCCTTAACCCCCTCCCCCCCCGGAGAAAATTCCAAATCAACCACCTACTCATTTGGCGAAAAATTTAATGCACAATGTGAAAAGAAAAGCATAACTATTACCTAAACCCCTTGAAAATTAAAAAAAAAATCAAAACAATCTTTTGGAGCATCAACCTTTCAGAATTTGTTTGAGCCGTTCTGTCTCTCCTTCACCGCATGCTCCTTCCGGGCATCCAAATTTGCTAGGATCAGTAACCGTCAGACACCGACAGGTTGCATCTTCGATTGTACCCCCATCCTTGTTTGTAATACTCAGATCAGCACCCGACTTTTTCAAAACTTCAATGGCTTTGCCACTCCCATAAACGGCTGCCCAAAACAAGGGGGTTTCCCCATTCTTGTCTTGGGCATCTACTTCAGCTCCATTGTCCAACAGTAATTGGACCAGATCTGGGTTTCCAGCACGGGCAGCTTTGTGCAAGGATGATACGCCGCCAGTTCTAAGGAGATTCACACCGGCACCTGTACATTGAAGCACTTAAACCTCCAATCCTCGATCAAAGCATCCTAACACAAAACACTGCAGAAGATTTATGTATACAGCCAAGCCACCAACTTTCAACTGGTGGGGCAGGCACCTGATTCCAGGAGGAACTTTGCCATGTCGATTTTGTTTTCCTCCGCTGCAATAATCAAAGGGGTAGCTCCGGTGTCTCTTTCTAAATCCACAGTTGCCCCTAAAACATCGAATGAAAACCCCCAAAAATCAGCACCACAGCTCAAGATATCCATTGAACAGAGGTAGGGTTTCTTGAGATTGTCACAGATGGATTATGAAAAAAACCCACATGGCAAATGCCACCCTTTCCTCTGAAGGAAATACACGAGAAACCAAAAACACAACAGAGGCACTATATTGTATGCAAAAACTGTTGCTGTGTTTGATTTTTTCTCGTCTCTGATCGTATATGTTTCCCCACCAGAAAAATCAAATGAAATTAAAAGAAAAGAAAAGAAGAAAAATAAATTCTCAAATAAATAAATAAAAATTCCCTTGCCACCGAGTTAAATCTTCCACCTGCAGCCAATGCCGAAGTTTACTCAACAACAAAAGGAAAGACAAACTCCAAAAAAAATTCGAAAAAATTCTTTGGTTTTCAAAAACGATTGACGATATTCAATTCGCAATTTCATTTTGCGAGCAAACATGCAAGGATGAAGTGGATCCATCCACAGCGCATGCAACGAGTAATGATTCAAGCCATGTATGAAGCTTCCTAGTTTACCTGCTTTCACCAGAACCCTGGCAACATCCAAATGACCTGCAAAGGCAGCAAGATACAATGAAGTAGTGCCTTGACCACTCTGTGCATCAACGCTGGCCCCTACAGCAGCAATTGTTGAAGGAAGTGTTCAGATTTGATTTAATGGGAGAGGATTCAAGATAAATGCATAAACTGGCAGCATGGCTAATTTTAAAAAGATTGAAAGTGGAAGAACTTACAGTCTACCTGTTTTAATCCACAACACAAACCACTGGTTTCTCATGTCAAATATTGATACTCCCAATGCAATTAGACCCTATCACATTCCTTTCTGTTTTTGTTTTGTCGTAATCTGGAGTCCCTGGGAAAATATTGAGTTTCTCTGATTTGGGGTGTGGAATCAATCAGTTTGTGGCATGCAAACTTCAATCAACCCTTTCAACCAAATATCCTCTGCATATTTTGATATTTTGGGGGTTCTTCAGCAATTCAGCAAATTAAAATTACATTTTTTTTAATATATTTATCATATTTTCTGGGTGGGGAAGGGTAGAGAGCATCCTTCTTTTTTCTCTCTGAAAGAAAAACCAAAAAAATACAATGGAAGTGAAAGTACGAGCTGCGTCACGGCCAGTGTTTTCAACCATTTGATGGTTTTGAAACCCCCAAAACGAATGAATTTGTCTCAGAACTTGGCTGCAACAATTGACCAGCAATTTTATTCAGCCATCATCGAATTAAGATTTTAGAACAAGTTTCGACAAGAAATAAGAATAATAATACTAGTAGGCCGATCACCTTCTTTGATTAGCGTTTCAACAGTTTCAACATGACCCTCAGAAGCAGCTACATGCAATGGAGTAAACTTTAACTTTTCATGTGTGGATGCCACATCAGCCCCCTTTGAAATCAGCTCCTGAAAATAAACAAGCACCCCTGTTCGGCTTGCCATATTTTTTTTCATGGAATAAGGCAGTTTTTTTTGGCTTCCATACAAAAGCAATGTTTGCAAAAGTTACCTTGACTTTTTCGGAATCCCCAGAACCGGCGGCATTGAAGAGGTCACGATTCAGTTTGTCGCAATTTTTGCAACATATTTTTCTCTGTTTTCAAAAAAATAACAAGACAGCATGGCAACGAAACACAAGACGTGAATGCGCTGGGATTTATGGTTGATCATTGATTGTAGAATGGAGATAAATGAGAAAGCCCATTTCGAAAATCTCCACTCACATTCTTTGTGGAGCCCTCCCCACACACAGAAAAAAAAAAAGCAAGCAACATCAACTCTGCGAAACATATAGCAAATTCGCTCAGCTCTGCTTTTGTGTCAAGGAAAGCAAGCTGAAACAGTCATGCTCACCGGACAAGTGGATGAAGAACTTCTCATTTTCTTATCGATCCATTTCCGGAAACTGCTGACTCTGGTGAACACATCAGGGAGCGTCGAATCACAACGCCTCGGTCCAAAAGATACAATGCCAATCAACACATCAAATTCTGGATTCCCGCCGATGATGCTGTACCCGTCTTTACTGTCAGCAATTAACAAAGGACCTCCAGAATCGCCTGGATCAATTCACAAACACTTCACAGACCTGTCCAAGGAAACCTCATTCAAAAAGCATTTCCCCAGAATAGCTGATCCATTGAACATAAAAATTCTGGTTGGTTACCCGTGCATACTCCTTGTGATCGAGAAAAAGAACAAACCATGTCGCCTCTGAGATCAGGCCATCTTTGCCTGCAATTTTTGTTGGAAACATACTCCACTTGGTCTGCAAATTGAAGAACTTCAGGGATAGAATCGCGCTTGTTAGTCATCTTGCCCCATCCTGCGGTGGCTAGGAACTGACTCTCTTCAAGTGTTTGTTCACTTTTAGCTAGAAATGCTGGTTGTTTGGTGGAGGGCTTTTTGAGACGAACAAGGGCAATATCGAATCCCCCTTCAACAGTTTTGTATTTGTAATGAATTATAACCTCCTCTGCCAATATGACCTGCAAATGCATTCAAAAGGATGTTTCTTGAGGGTACCTGAGCCTTCTGCTGCTTTCCTTGTGCAGTGCCAAAAATGCATAAAAACAAGACGCCCTTTGTTACACCATATTTCTTTGTGGAAACGTGGAAATGTGCAGTACCTCTGCAGATGACTCATCATCGATTCCATGGGCCCCCACATACACCAAAAATGTTGGCCCCAGGGAGTCCAAACAATGTGCTGCAGTCAAGACCCACTCGGGGGCAATCAAGGTGCCTCCACACATATGCATACGAACACCTATCGTTTTCAAGGAGCAAGCATAAGGAAACCGGCCCACTGGAGCGTCGTGCCCCCCCTGCAGATGCACATCCAGAGTCTCATCATATTTTGCGATCAACACTAGATTTGCGAATATCAAAAATGTTTTTCTATTTCAATGTATCCCCACAAGAATTTCCCTAGCTTGCTGGAGTCTCCACTTGTTCCTAAATGCCCAACATGTATGTGTGATGTAAGAACCCCTCCCCAACTTCGTCGTATTATTCATACTGTACGATCGAAATGAAATTGCATGGATATCTGATTTCGCTTGCACCCACCGCAACGAGTGGCTGCGCTTTCCGTAGCAGCTTTCGGAGTGCAGGGGTAGCGGAAAGACCGTCGCCCTAATTTTCGCACGATACGAAGAACAGAGAGATGAATCTCAAGTCTAATATTGAGTGAAGGAGGTAACTGATCGAATATCGAGATGCACACCTGTCCGTCGCCGCCACGCGAGGATCCTGCAAATCAAACCGAATTCCACATGAGAAAAAGTTCCATCAAGAACGCCAAATTCAACAGCAACACACCCACCTGACGGAACACCACACATAACGCTTGGCGTCGGCACGCACCAGACCGCCCATGTCAAGAACAAAAGCACAGAAAGCAGGTTCGTTCGACCTTCCCGCGAGAAGGTTCTGATCACGAAACGCTTGTGGGAGCCACTAATGTTCCCCAAGTTCGAAAGTGTACGATTCTTGCGGTTCATCTGTCGATAACTCTCGCAGGCACCTGGAAGCGCGTGGAATCAAACCCAGAGTGTTTTGGAAACCGTGGGCAGCTACCTCGGATCGTTTCCTTGCTCGGCTCTTGCAGATATTAAACCCTGCTGTGTCACACACCCGTTCGCAGTACGATTCCATACATTCGGAGCAATTCGAGGTTTCAGGGGAGCGTATTTAGATTTTGCATTTTTGTTTGTTTAGATATTTTTGTTTTGGTCACAACGAGAGGACTTCTTTTGATTTTGGCATCTCGAAGCAGAGTGGAAGCTACGATTCTCAAGCACGAACAAGTCTAAGCAGAAGTTCCAGCCAGGAAATCTTTGACTTGAGCTTGCACACTTCAATCAACTAAACTTTTACTGGGCCCCGGTAAAAGTGGGCAACCCAGGGTTGCTGCGTGGCCTTCCTGAATTCCACCCCAAGTAACACCATTCTGCAAGCCCTGATCAGAATTAGCCGACGAGATCGCAAACGATGCGGAAAGGTGAAACTGGTTTTGTACAAGGTTACTGCTAAGCGTAGAGTAGAGTAGTTATTAAAGTATCGAAGGTTTTGCTTTCGAACTCATTGCTGGGGCAAGCAGAATTGATCGGAATGCCTCAAATGCCCCCCAAAAAAGAACAAGTGGCTTATGTCACATAAGTTGATTGTCTTAACCTGCACGTGAAGACAATTTGGATTGTCCCAAAATTGGGAATTGACGCACAGATCACACACTTTTTGATTTAAACATGAAGGTTTCTTCCTGTAACTACAGAGCAACAGATGTTTCAATGACTTAAACCCCTCTATTGTCTCATCCATTATCAGCCAAAAATATCAAACCAATATATAAGCCACCGGTGCTTCCCCTCAGTTGTACCAAACATCCCCATGCTGGTGATTTCAAAAAAACTCCCTCTGGGAAAAGCCCAATTCTCCATATCCCCATTCACTGAAAAGTACGAAATGACGAAAAGAAACAACACTCGTGCCCCACACCCCTCATGCAAACACTAAAAAATGAAAAAAAATTGGTGTACAGCCATAGCGGCCTACTCAAGTGTAAACTGATTCCTGAAAAAAATTTCAACACACACTTGTGACATCAACTTTTCAAAATTTGTTTTAGGCGTTCTATCTCTCCTTCCCCGCACCCTCCTTCCCTACATTGCAATCTAGTTGGATCGGTGATGTTCACGCACTGACAGATTTCATCTTCGATCATCTCCCCAGCCCTGTCTTTGATATTCAGATCAGCACCGGCCTTTTTCAAAACTTCCATGACTTCGCCATTCCCAAAAAAGGCTGCCCAAAACAAGGGGGATTCCCCAAACTTGGTTTGGAAATCTTTATCAGCCCCATTGTTCAAAAGCAGTTGGGCCAACTCTGGGTTTCCAGCGTAGCCGGCGAAATGCAGAGGTGTCATGCCTTCTTGATTTCGAGCATTCACGTCGGCACCTGTGGACCAAAGTAAAAAGCCTTCAAACGTCGACTCCATCAAAGTGTCTTTGCGCAGAACATTCCAGAATACAGCAGGTGCTGTAAAAATTAGCATCGACTTTCAACACGCGGGAGGGAATTTCCACAAGAAAAAAAAATAATAAAAAAATAAATAAAAAAATAAATATTCACCTGATTCCAGGAGAAACTCTACCACCTCCATTTTGTTTTCTCGCGATGCGATCATCAAAGGGGTGAATCCAGTGTTTCTTCTCAAATCCACAGTGGCCCCTGAAACAACATCAAACGGCAATTCTAAACTTCGTCTTTGGGAAAAGGAGTGGTATCACTCAGAAAACTTTTTTCGATCACCATCAGAGTGATTTTATGGACTGCGTGTTTACAACAGCATATGCAAAAGTGTTTCTTAGAGCTGATGGTAATGGATTTTTCAGCAAACTAAATATCATCGGCCTGAAAATTATTCGTTTGGAAGGGGAAAAACAAGCATAGCCTCTTTAAAAAAAAAAAGGACATGGGAAAAGTGAAGTAATTGCAAGAGAAAACTGGTGCTTTTAGATTGCACCGCTGAAATAGAATTTGATTTCAACCAAGCTGAAGTTCACTCTGAAAGAAAAAGAAGAATTTCACAATTATTTTTTCCGCAAACAAAGCTGCGATAGTCGAGCGGGTCGATCCAGCTAGAGTGCCTGCAAAAATCAGAACCGCATGGAGCTTCATAATTCACCTGCTTTGAACAAGACCTTGGCAATTTCCAAATGACCCTCTTGTGCAGCCAAATACAACGCAGTTGAGCCTTCCTCAGTCTGTGCATCAACATCAGCTCCTGCAGCAGCAATCGTTGAATGAAGTCATGAAAACTGAAAAACCCTCAATGCTCCTCCATCTACCAAAGGGCCATACCCTAATTTTTGTTTCGAATCGACAGTTGTGCCTCAATCGATGAATACTATTATCTGCAGTTTGTAAACACTTTGAAGTGCTGTTGCTTGATCACTAATAAGGATGACTTGAAGAAATGAAAAGAACAGTTCACAATGGATCGACACATTTCCAGCCACTCATCAGATAGAAGAAAAGAGTCCTCTGCATAAAATGGAAAAAAAAACGCATTTTTCCAGAAAATGGAGCCAGGGAGGGCATCTGCTGTTTTTCTCTCAAAAGGAAAACAAACATACAGCACACCGGAATGAAAATCTGGGTTCAAAAATGAAAATGAAACCTGGGTCAGTCATGGCCACTGCTTTCACCCATTCTGTGGTTTTAGATACCAGAAAGAAATGCACATCTAGGAGGACTTTCAGGGGGGGAAACAGAGACAAGAGAAGGGGAATTTGCGACAATTCACTATTTTGTTTTCTTGGATTAAAAAAAAAAGCTGAGATAAGGGTGTGATACACTAGCTGTAGTTCAAGTGCACCTTTTTCCTTCACAATTTACCTGCTTCGACCAAGACCTTTGCGACTTTCAAATGACCCTCTTGTGCAGCCAAAATCAATGCAGTTGAGCTCTTGTCAGTCCGTGCCTCAATATCAGCTCCTGCAGCAGCAATCGTTTGAAGAAAGTGCTTAAATTCGCATTCAAAGAGAACAAAACTTACTACTACGAGGTGATATTACACAGAATATAAGCAGTGTTGCAATGTACGTAATGCTATCACTCAAGACACTTGTACCCCATACCACCGCTTGCAAGAAAATACTTTCCAAGCAGGGCTCTATTGGGTGCAAATGCTTCTGTACTGTCACTCATGACTTCATTGCAGAAACTGGCAGCACACCAATTGTTAAAAAGACTTCAGGTGGGATAACTTTCAATTCGTCTGTTTTGGCATGTGGCAATCGATTTTTTAACATCCCTTCAAATGAATTTTGGATGCCAATTACAGTTGCAAAAACACAGAAATCCTCACAGTGTGTTTTTCGGAAGGGTACCTGATTCCAGAAGAACCTCAATCACATCCACTCTGGAATAAAATGCTGCGTCCAACAAAGGGGTGAATCCCAGATTATCTTTCGAATCCACGTTTGCCCCTGAGAAGATAATTGGTGAACATTTCAATAACACATTCAGGGGAAATTTGCAACACCTGACGACGGCTTTCAGAACACCCACCCCCGAAAAAAAGAAAAATAAACGATAAATATAATATAAATATAATGCTATAAGAAAGTAAAATATGCAAAGGATGGAGGATGATATGCAAGTTGGATTTCTTCTAGTTGGGTCACAGAGCAGAATGACTAAACACATTCTGAAAGCACGAGTTACAAATACTGCATCCCATCACCTTCTTGAATTAATATTTTAACAGCTTCCACATGACCCCCCTGTGCAGCAAAATTCAATGGAGTAGAATCGAATTTTTCATGCGTCGACCTAAAATCGGCCCCCTTTGAAAGGAGCTCCTGAAAATCAACAGCCACACCTCCACTTTAACTTGACAAAGCAACCTTTTCTTGTTTCACTTCAATACCAAAGCAATGTAAGAAAAGTGTTGAACAGGAAAAGGAAGAGAAAAAAAAGGTCGAGAAAGTTACCTTGACTTTTTCGGAATCCCCAGAACCGGCTGCATCAAACAGGTCTCGATTCAGTCTTTCACAATTCTTGTCACATACGTTTTCCTGTTTGGTAAAAAAACAAAACAGTAGGAAAAAAAAAGCAACAATAAGCCAACTGGCGGGAATGCAATGGTGCAAGCCTGTCAATAGGACACTAGGTATGCACACTTTTATTGTTCACGGCACAGCTTGCAGGTTGGAAACAGATGATAGAGGCCGTTTTCAAAAATTTCCCTCATGTTGCTGTTGCGCTTATGTGTCCAAAAATATCGAACAGCAAAGCTGAGACGACCATGCTCACCAAAGAAGTGGTAGTGTTCGATGGAGGACTCCTCATTTTTTCATTTATCCATTGCCGGAAACTGCTGACTCTGGTGTACACATCACTTAGTGTCGAAGCACAACTGGGCGGTCCAAAAGATACGATGCCAACCATCACATCAAATTCTGGATTCCCGTCAATGATGCTGGTCCCGTCCTTACTGTCAGCAATTAACAAAGGACCTCCAGAATCGCCTGGATCAATTCACAAACAGTTCACAAACCCGTCAAAGAAAGCGTTTTTCAACAAGCATTTCTACAGAACAGCTGATGCACTGTTGTTGTTGAACAGTTTTCAACTCAAACGGATTACCCATGCAAGTTGCTTGTGATGGAGAGAATGCGCAGAGCATATCGTCTTTTAGACCAGGCCACCTTAGCTTGCAATTTACATTGCCGACATACTCCACTTGGTCTGCGAATTGAAGGACTTCAGGCACTGGGCCACGTTCGCTGGTCCTTCCCCATCCTGCGGTGGCTAGGAGCTGACCCACTCCAAGGGTTTGTTCACTCTCAACTAGCAGTGCTGGTTGTTTGGTGGAGGGCACTTTGAGACGCACAAGGGCAATATCAAATCCATCTTCAATGTTCCCATTGTAGCTCTCATGAATGATAACCTCCGCTGCCAATATGACCTGCAAACGCAATCAAATGGATGTTTCTCAAGGGCAACTGAGCCTTCTGCTGCTTTCCTTGTGCAGTGTCAGACCCTGCCATCACTGAAACCTCATTTACATGAATGAAAACAAGACGCCCTTTTCTTACCCCACATTTTTTTGTGAACACGCCCAAATTTGCAGTACCTCTGCAGATGACTCATCATCAATTTCATGGGCCCCCACAAACACAAGAAATGTTGGCCCCAGGGAGTCTTCCCCAATCAAACAATGAGCGGCAGTCAAGACCCATCCGGGGGCAATCAAGGTGCCTCCACAACGATGAATTCGAGCGCCCACAGTTCTCAAGGAGCAAGCATAAGGAAAGCGACCCACTGGAGCATCTTGCCCCCCCTGCAGATGCAAATCGGAGTCTTACTTCTTTTCTCATAGGGCTTACGAACAAGTTGCAATTGCCTAATGTCTCCTTCTGGAATCTCAACCCGTTCCGAAAATGACACATGTGGGTACGACGGCAGTCGCCGTCCCAAAACACTATCTGATTCAAATGAGTTTGCATGCATGTCGAGTTTCACAGCTACCCACAGCTACGAGCGGCCGCGCGTCTTGTAGCAGATTTCTCAGAGACCCGTCACCCTAGCACAACAACGAAAAGAGGTGAATCTTAAGTCAGAAGCTGAATGGGGAGTAAGTATCGGAGCATCGAGAATTTGCACCTGTTGGTCGTGGACTGGGGATAATCCTGCAAATCAAAGCAAGCTTGATATTATGAATCCAACAGTGACAGGAGGTGGGCAAGAAAAACGCAGTTCAACAGCAGCCGACCCACCTAACGGGCTACGACAAAGAACCCGTTGCGTCGAAACGCACCAGAACGCCAATGTCAAGAACACAAGCATAGGAAGCAGATGTGTTCGACGTTTCGACGAAACGCTTGCGGGAGAAGGCACCGCTTATAGTGCAGCAGTTATATGTTCCTCAGCTTCTTTTGTCGACACTTCTCGCAGGCGCCTGGAAGTACACCCTTTTTGATACTCTTTTTGGAAACTGTCGGAAGTTACCTCGGATCGTATCCTTGCTGAACTCTGAGCGGACCTGCCGCGTTGGCAATCATGGAGGGGTCGCGATGAATTCTGCCCCCAAAAAATTGGATTCTGTCTCCTAACGGACCACGTCGCAGCCAGGCTGGCGGCGCGCAGGTCTGACACCGTCTTCCCACCCTACACTCTCTCGGCAGACGGATGTATGTCGGACATCTAAAACGCAACAGTTGAAGCGATCGCCCAAACTCGAGTCATGGACTTCGGATGTGGGGTGCACATTGATGCGCGCGTCACCAGTCAATCTTTTTTCCCCTTACCAAACAACCAACACATTCTTCTCCTCCATCAGATTAGGCCTTTTCCCCCCTGTCTAGATATTGTTTTTTGTCCAGGTCTGCTTTTCGTGTGCTATTCTGACCTTAATGCGTCCATTTTTGTATTTATGGATTGGCTGGATGTCAGTCTGGCGCAAGGATAGTTTATTTACGTTTAGTGAATGTGGTTAGGTGGCCGGCTGGTCCTTGTTTGGGTGGGAGCTCATTTTTGTGTCCTGCGCTCAGTAGTGCAATGAAAATAAGCGCAGCTCTGCTGCCTTGTCTTCCAACGACGATAAATTGTTGCTAGAGAAAATCTCCTGCTGTGTAAATTTAGATATGCTACCGATAATAAGAGGATTTCTTTAAGATATCGAGTGTTTGCTTGTTGTGAAATGAGCTAGCCGTCATTCAGTCACTTCTCTTGCTGACAATAAGCTTACTAATTTTTTCAACTTAGTATCATATCTTTCTTTTCATTCGAAAAGATTATTTCCCTGTCAACAGAGAAAAAAAGTTACTCAAGCTTGAAAGAGGGGGCTGGACAAAGAGAAAAAAAGTTCACAAAAATGAAAAACGTTGGCGAGAAACTGTTGTCCAGTGTTTTGTTCCTACCCTCAAATTCCCTGTTTCCTGAAACTCAAGTCCTGAGCTCTTCCCCCAGTCCCTGGATTATGTGGCTGTCATTCTCCGGGATTCAACAGTTGATGATTTTTTCTACTCATAATTCTGTGTTGCCGTCGGGTTTGTTGTCGAGTCACAGAAGAGAGGCATCTTCTTTACAATGTAATTTGATGTTTGTTTGTTTGCTGTTCAGCCATTGAGAACCGAGAGATGAATTCAACATAAAATGAACATATAGACTACACGTGTCAACATCTCGATCAGAATTCACCTTATTTCTCGATCAGAATTCGCCTTAAGGTTTGAAAAAGTAGTCCATCTCTCTCCCGTAACATGTACAGTGGTGATCCGCCAAGCACAGAGAATTTCTCATTCTGTCTGTTGCCCAGACAAACTTTTTCCAGTGCCTATTCTGCTGGGGGTCACTATGATATGAATCACTCGAAAACTGTGCTTATTTTATTATTTTTATTTTTATTTTAATGAGTCTGTTGTCTATTAAATGTGTTCAACTCAGTTGTACCAACAAACATCCACACTGACACCCACCGCCGAGGTGCTTTTTTCTCGGCAAAGGACTACTCATTTGGCGAGAAATCTAATGCACAATGTGAAAAAAAATGCATGACTATTACATAACCCCCTTGAAAGCACGGATTAAAAAAAAAAATCAAAACAGTCTTTTGGAGCGTCAATCTTTCAGAATTTGTTTGAGCCGTTCTGTCTCTCCTTCACCGCATGCTCCTTCCGGGCATCCAAATTTGCTAGGATCAGTAACCGTCAGACACCGACAGGTTGCATCTTCGATTGTACCCCCATCCTTGTTTGTAATACTCAGATCAGCACCCGACTTTTTCAAAACTTCAATGGCTTTGCCACTCCCATAAACGGCTGCCCAAAACAAGGGGGTTTCCCCATTCTTGTCTTGGGCATCTACTTCAGCTCCATTGTCCAACAGTAATTGGACCAGATCTGGGTTTCCAGCACGGGCAGCTTTGTGCAAGGATGATACGCCGCCAGTTCTAAGGAGATTCACACCGGCACCTGTACATTGAAGCACTTAAACCTCCAATCCTCGATCAAAGCATCCTAACACAAAACACTGCAGAAGATTTATGTATACAGCCAAGCCACCAACTTTCAACTGGTGGGGCAGGCACCTGATTCCAGGAGGAACTTCGCCATGTCGATTTTGTTTTCCTCCGCTGCAATAATCAAAGGGGTAGCTCCGGTGTCTCTTTCTAAATCCACAGTTGCCCCTAAAACATCAAATGAAACCCCCCAAAAATCAGCACCACAGCTCAAGATATCCATTGAACAGAGGTAGGGTTTCTTGAGATTGTCACAGATGGATTATGAAAAAAACCCACATGGCAAATGCCACCCTTTCCTCTAAAGGAAATACACGAGAAACCAAAAACACAGCAGAGGCACTATATTGTATGCAAAAACTGTTGCTGTGTTTGATTTTTTCTCGTCTCTGATCGTATATGTTTCCCCACCAGAAAAATCAAATGAAATTAAAAGAAAAGAAAAGAAGAAAAATAAATTCTCAAATAAATAAATAAAAATTCCCTTGCCACCGAGTTAAATCTTCCACCTCAGCCAATGCCGAAGTTTACTCAACAACAAAAGGAAAGACAAACTCCAAAAAAAATTCAAAAAAACTCTTTGGTTTTCAAAAACGATTAGCGATATTCAATTCACAATTTCATTTTGCAAGCAAACATGCAAGGATGAAGTGCATCCATCCACAGCACATGCAATGAGTAACGATTCAAGCCATGTATGAAGCTTCCTAGTTTACCTGCTTTCACCAGAACCCTGGCAACATCCAAATGACCTGCAAAGGCAGCAAGATACAATGAAGTAGTGCCTTCACCACTCTGTGCATCAACACTGGCCCCTACAGCAGCAATTGTTGAAGGAAGTGTTCAGATTTGATTTGATTCAAGGTGAATGCACAAACTGGCAGCATGGCTAATTTCTAAAAGATTGAAAGTGGAAGAACTTACAGTCTATCTGTTTTAATCCACAACACAATCCACTGGTTTCTCATGTCAAATATTGATACTCCTAATGCAATGAAACCCTATCACATTCCTTTCTGTTTTTCTATAGTCGAAATCTGGAGTCCACAGGAAAATATTGAGTCTCTCTTATTTGGGGTGTGGAATCAATCAGTTTGTGGCATGCAAACTTCAATCAACCCTTTCAACCAAATATCCTCTGCACATTTTTATATTTTGGGTGTTCTTCAGCAATTCAGCAAATTAAAATTATATTTTCTTGGTGGGGAAGGGTAGAGAGCATCTTTCGTTTTCCTCTCTGAAAGAAATAAGCATAAAATACAATGGAAGTGAATGTTTTCAACCATTATATGGTTTTGAAATCCAAAAACGGATGAATTTGTCGCAACACTTGGCTGCAACAATTGACCAGCAATTTCATTCAGCCATCATCTGATTAAGATTTTAGAACAAGTTTCGACAGGAAGTAATATTAAGAATACTTGTAGGCCGATCACCTTCTTTGATCAGCGTTTCAACGGTTTCCACATGACCCTCAGAAGCAGCTAAATGCAATGAAGTAAACATTAACTTTTCATGTGTGGATGCCACATCAGCTCCCTTTGAAATCAGCTCCTGAAAATAAACAAGCACCCCTGTTCGGCTTGGCATATTTTTTCCATGGAATAAGGCAGTTTTTTTTGGCTTCCATACAAAAGCAATGTTTGCAAAAGTTACCTTGACTTTTTCGGAGTCCCCAGAACCGGCAGCAGAGTAGAGTTCACTATTCAGTACTCCTTGTTTCTGTAGAAAATGACATAGCAAGAAGAAACCCATGTTATTGCACTCAGGGTATGTCATAGCTGATAACACTCGGGTCAACTGGGGTCAACTAGGACAAGGCATTTATTTTCATTCCAATTTGATACTCTACTTGCACTTGAAACGCAATCTTGTATGGAAATTCCACAAACAATCCAAACCAAGCAGTTTTCTATATTGTGGGCTGCTCAAACCAGACTTACCTCGGCACCATCATCGGCATTCTTAGCTGGAATCTCAGCCTCACTGGGTGGGGATGTCTCAGGGGCAGAAGTTTGTGAACCCTTCAAGAAAAGTCAGTCAGCTGTTAGAATGCCTGCATGCAATTATGCAAAATTGAATGGTGTGTCATATCTAGCCCCACACACATATTTCTATGTTTCAGCATCATACGAGTGATGGCTTTCTTTAAAGAAAAAATTTCCTGAGGGTTGTACATATACAATTTAATCAATTGATATGTTTGAAGCACACAAACACAGAGTGTGAAAAACAAAAGCCGAACACAAGATAAGAGCCCACCATTTTTTCATCAATCCATTGGCGAAAGTAGCTAACCCTGGTGTACACTCCTGGGTGGAACCTGCCCTCCTGTGAACCTCCACAATCACTTGGTCCAAAAGACACCAAGCCAACCAGGAGGTCAAAATCTGGGACTCCACCTTCATCAGGGATAACTAGGGGACCCCCAGAATCACCTGGCATAAAAGAAGTCAATTCAATTGGATATTATGGGTCACAACTAACAGATTCAAATTTGATCTTTGACGAACACACCGACTTGCCGTGGCATGTTCCCTGAGAGGTTGCATGAGCGCACAGCATGTTGTCTTTAATTTGGCTCCAGACGTTCAAGCAGTTTGTGTTTCCAACATATTCGAGGTCATCAGCCACTTGGAGGGTGCTAGGGCGAGGCCCATTTTTCGAGATCCTACCCCAACCCACTGCCATCACTATTTGACTTGTCCCGAGCTGCTGGGATGCATCTGCCATTCTGACTGGAGTTTTTGTGGACTCTCTTTCCAGCAAGAGCAAAGCAATATCGTTTCCATCGTCACTATTTCCTGTCCAGCCTTCATGGACGAAAACTTTCACTGAGGGGATCACCTGAAGTCCACATGAGTCTTTTTTCATCACAAAAAGAAGCTACCAATTGATTGTGAATCAGATATTTGATGACGATATCCATTCCACACATTCAATTCCAATTCGATTGGCACATTCCTACGTAAAGCCAGTAAAAAATGACAATGTGCTTTAGTTGTCTGGATTGCCAAAAACTGATATTCACACTGCTTGGCATTCCATGCCGGGGGTATACGTTTACTACACATGCCCCCTAATTCAAATCCGCATTGACATACATTTTTCCATAATATAATCAAGGATCAATATGATAAAGGAACATTAACCCAAACCAAAAATTACATAAAGGAACATTACCTCAGCACCGGCTACATCATTTATTCCATGCGCACCCACATAGGCGATCGGTGTAGCACCAACGGATTCCGGTCCAGAAACGCAATGCGCCGCGGTCAGAACCCATTTTTTCCCCACCAAGGCCCCACCACAGCCATGCTCGCGAGTTCCAGTCACCCTCAACGAGCATGCGTACGGAAACCTGCCTTTTGACGCAGGGTGACCTCCCTGCTCATGGCCAATTTACACAATCACAAAACATATCTGATCGAAACCCGATTGTGAACGTGTGGACGCTGGCGTACCCTGACGAATGGATCCGCGACTTGAAGCAGGTTCCTTGCGATTGCGGCGGCGGTCTGATCGCATCCCGTTAAGCTCGTCTCCTGATCGCAACGAACCCTCGTCAAGAAAGACCTCACCCTTTTCCAAGAAATCAGATATCACAGACGCCAAAACCCCGCCCACCTGCCGGCTGCAGCCACCCGTGCCGCCGTTTCGTGGAGATCCTGAAAAAACCACACTCTCAAAATGACAGGGCGCGCATTCAAGGAGAAAGTCAACCAGCCGATACAACAGAACCGATGCTACCTGAGTCATCCGAAAAAACGGCTGCTGTTGCAACCAGCAAGGCAAACGCCGCTTGGAAAAGAACAACATTCATTTCGATTCAACGACACGCGCGCGACGTATGAACTGAGTGTGCGCACTCTGCGTCGACTTAATCTGGGAGGTTAAAACAACAGCGACGGGGGCATCAGTAGCAGGTCATTTTCATGCGATTTAACAGGTGCACACTCTCCATACAAGTCCCCCGCACCTGACGAAGTGGAGGACTTTTGTTCAGGGAAAAATTGCCACTCGTTACAGCAGGCGCAGCGAGAAAAGTGGTTCTGGCTGCGCACGATGCATGGGTGCGCATGGAAACATCAAACCCAAAGAATGCCCTTGCTGCTGTGTTCTGCTACCAAGAAGGGTTGTGTTTGTTAGTAATGCATCAATAATAAATCGGTTGTTAGCAATTCCGATAAAGAAAGAGATCTCTTCTAAAAAAAACCCCAAAGCACATTCAATTCATCAATACAGCTATGTTGATCAGTACAGTGATTTCACTATTGTCTAAGGAGCTGAAAAAGGTTAAGATTTCGCAACTCTGACAAAGCTGGCAGTTCAACAAACAAAGAAACACCGAATAGACGTTCTCCTAAAAAAAGTCAAAGAAAACCTTGATTTTTGAAAGGGACTGCACGTCCCATCCCGAGAAGCAACACAGCGTCATTAAAACCAGCGCCCGTTGAATTTCTTGCGATTTGGTAAGCCGCACGAAGAAAATGTGGAGAGCGCCGATCCTTGTTGGGTTCTGCTGTGCACTCGCCTCGATCGCAGGTACTTTTCTTTTTGCACATGATTCCTTTGGAATTATCGCAAGCTATGCATCTGGCTGGCGGATAACGTGAATTCGTTCGAACGAATGTGCCTCAGATTCGGCGGCGCGTTCGTTGGATGGCGGCTTCTCGCAGGTCGGTGGATGAAGGGGGGGGGGGGGGGATAAGTTCAGCGATCATGATGAACGTTTGGTGCAAATGGCGTATTAGGATTGTTGCGCTGTGCGATCTATCCAGGTACACAGCTTCGCGCAGCTCGACTCGATCAAGGGAAATGCGCTGACCAGGCGGCTGTCGCAGAACAATGACAGGGTGAGCGTGTTGAGAGCGTTTCAGCCTGTTGGAAAAACCATTGGCATTCCTTAGAGGTCAAGATCAAAAAAAACTAAAAACTAAGACTAACAAAACTAACAAAAAAGAACTAAAAACTGGAAACTAACAACTGTTTTTTTTTTTTTTCTCTTCCCTCCAGAGATCGCGCAGATCACGACCGTGGGGACCTGCGGAAAGAAACCTCCTGAGGGCTGCTTTCGATGGCGACCTCAAAGCCGTGCAGGATGAGATCGGCAAGGGGTTGAATCCTGACGTACAATCGCCTCGTCATGGATTCACAGCCCTCATGAACGCCGCCTCCAAAGGGCACGTAGAAATCATTGGCTTTCTGCTGGACAACGGGGCGGATGTGAACGCAAAAAACGATGAAGGCGTTTCTGCCTTGTATCTGGCAACCCAGGAAAACCAATTAGATGCTGTCAAGAAGCTCCTCGATGGTGGGGCTGATATCGAGAAAGGTCAAAATTTCGGGACTGGAATCACCCCACTGATAATCGCAGCAGAGAGGGGGAACATAGATATTGTGCGTGAGCTGATGTCCAGAGGGGCCAATGTGAATGCAAAAGACAAGGAAGACACCACAGCCTTGCATTTTGCTTCCAGATTGCCCTCCGAAGGGGTAGATATCGTCAAGGCATTGCTGGATGCTGGTGCAGAAGTGAATTCTCAGGATTCGTTTGGTTATACCCCCCTGCATTTTGCGGCTTGGAACGGGCAAAAACTGAATGTGGAGGTCTTGATCAATCGAGGTGCCGATAAGACACTGGAGACCATTCTCCGTCAGACTGCCAAGGATCTTTCTTGTGGGTGTTTACGTACGGAGGAAAAGTCGTTCTGCCATTTCAAACTTTGTCAAGATATGGAGGAGGAGCTACTGGCATTGTTGGAATAGGTTTATGGGAAAAAACATTTTGGATGCATTGCAGTTTTAGTTTTTTTTTTGTCTGTGTGTTTGCTTGTGGGCTATATCTCCAATTTAGACCTTGACGATATGTCATGGATTGGTTTGGTGTATGAACAGCCTACAGCAACAACCAAGGAACTGCAAAAAAACAGAAGGTAAAATATCAGAAACGGGTGTAATACTTTTTTTTTTTTTTGGAGGGGGGGGGGGGAGTTGGGGAGGGCTTTTGTCTTTTTCCTTGTTGGATTGATTTTGACAGCCGCTGGGTATCTGCAAACCCATAAAACTTATTTTTTTTGTTTCCGAAGCCTCTTTGTAGGAGGTTTCTATTAGGCGAACATATGAGAGATGTCGTTTTTTTGGTGTAATTTGTTCAAGCTGTGGGGACGGAATCGTTTGTGATATTCACATTGGTGCAGATAATATACCAGTTGAAACACGGTTGCTGTTTGCTAATTTTCGGGTCCTTTGGCGTTTCCAGCGAATTGTTGCAATTATGTTTATTGCAGGGAACTAGAATTCCATCGCGCGCAGACGTTGCTGGATTTTGTGGCCGTCAGCACTGAAATCAAAAGTGGTTTGTGTGCTGTTAGTGTCCAGACACATGTAATTCGATGTTTGTGTGTTTGTCCAGACACATGTTTTCTTGTGGTGTCATGTTAGTTTGCTCGTAAACAACGGAGAAAAAACATGGGCATCAGTTTGTTCTGTCTGCTCTGGAAAAAATGGAGTGTTATTGCAACGGTGCCTCTGATAGAAGTCAAGAAAACAAAGGTTTACTGGGACCTAGAGAGACTTTTGTGCTGCATCTTCACTTTCCAACAACAGCAAAAAAAATGATCCCATGCGAAGAGCGCCCCGATCTCTGTTGCTAAATAACCCAATATCTCTCAATCAATCAAACAAACAAACAAAAAAACAAAAAAGGAACTTGTGAAAAAACCAATGCCATAGTAAAGACACAGATACAAAAAGAAATGCGCGGTAAACTGTCTTCCATATCACCCCCAAACCTTGGTAAACTGTCTTCCATATCACCTCCAAACCTTGCTGATTTAATCCAAAAGCATGTGAATGAACCGCAGACAGAAAAACAAGATGCACTCAAGCATCAACCTCTAGAAAGAAGGTTCCTCCTCAAAATCGCCTCCCTCTTCATAACTTGCAAAAGTGGCAGCCAGTCTCTGTTGACAAGCCATGTCAAGGGCGTTCTTCTCGTCGGTACCGCTGCCAACGATCCACATTCCTCCTGCACTCGCTGTGCCGAAAGCAAGTAGACAGGGCAAAAGTACTTGGATAAGATGTTATTAAACTCTTTCTCCATGTTCTCGAAAGCCTCCTCTTCGCTCACGCCGTTCATTGCTTCGCCATCGAGCACGCCCTCCACTTTGGAGAGCACAAACATCGTGGGCACGTTGTATTCACTCAGATGCTTTATGGCGTCCATCCCCAGCTCCGTCAATCTCGCGTCCGTACTCAACCAAACTATTGCATCGAAGTATCGAACTCCAAAATCTCGGAAATAATCTTCCGCCTTGAACTTGGTGGTGCACCCACCAGGCAAGTCGACTAAATACACATTACCCCATTGATATATTCCCGGCACTGTGGTGGTTTCGCCAGTACCTGTCTTGGCAACCTTTTTCCCCAGTATGGTATTGATGAACATGGACTTTCCAGCTCCGCTCCCTCCCGAGACGCCAATCATCGGAACCCCGTCGTCCGGCAAGTAAGCTGGGCGAGGGTATTTTACACGTTGTTCGACAATACACTTCTTGTACTTATCGACGGCCTTCTCCCCCTCTGCTTGGATCTGCTCTACCGTTTCTTGTCTGAGACGAGCCATCGCCTCTTCGTGTTGACGCTGCATCGTCTTCATACGCTCGTCGCTGCCATTGTTCCCAAATAGGGAGGCAATCCCCTTGGCAACAGCAGAATTTACTTTAGCTGCGCCCTCTGAGAGCGCCAAGGCATCAGAGTTAGAAAAATTACCTTTATGGTACCATAAAAGGCCCCCGCTGCGAGATATTCCATTTTTCCTGCTCTGGTGACCTCCAACCCCGTTGGGAAAAGATGCTGGAGGCGCGTTGGAGAGTGGTTATAAAGGCACCAAGATCTCAGTGTTAAACACGGGTGGTCACATCAATTTGTATTTTTTCTACAGCTGGGATGTGCACTTTGACTGATTGATTGTGCACTCCACACCCGATTGATTGCAACCAGCCGTCCTTGCCCATCTCCACCAGTTTGAGATGCGTGTCGAACACGGTGGGTTTTCCGTTTAAAAGAATCCTGCACTGTTCAAAAAATACATTGGCGCACTTGTAGGACGAACTTCAAAGGCGTACAACGACCAAGATGGGTCAGGACTTCGAGGTTAGATTCCTGTTGATGACGTTGCAGATGCATGTTTCCTTCGATAGGATTATATAACTCTTGAGTTCTCCGCTGCATAGAAAATGGTTTCAGCGGTGCACCGGCTGGAAACAGGACTGGTGCGGGATGCGCAAGAGCGGGAACTTGCCGCCATCCGAGCCGTGCGAGCTGCTGAAATAGAGGAAGGAAGAAGAGCCGCCGTAGAGCACGAAAAAGAGAACCAAAGGAGGCTGCGTGAAGAATACCCCCGTCCCGCCTTTCTCCAAGACGATGGCATCCCGACGATCGCAGTTGTCGGAGTAACCGGCGTCGGGAAGTCTTCCTTGGTTAACGCGCTGTTGGGAGAGTACGTGGCAAAAACAGGCTGTTTCGAAACCACAGAGCTGCCGCCAAAAATGTTTAATATGAATCTGAAGGGGAGAAACGTACGGGTGGCAGATATGCCCGGGGGTGGCACCGAGAAATACACCTCAAAGGCGTACTTTCGAGACTCGGGGATGCGTCACTTTTCGTCCGTCGTTGTCGTGGCGGCGGGAAAGCCACAGGAGCTGACACTGGAGAGCATTCGACATCTCGAAAAGAATGGGGTCCCGGTGACGTTGGTGGTAAACAAGATGGACTCGGTCGTCTGTGGTGTTCAAATGGAAGGCAAAACCGATGAGGATGCTTTTGCAGAGACCCAAACCTCATACAAGCAGGCTCTGAAGGCGGTGGGATCGAGCTGCCCAATTTTCCCTATTGCCGCCGTGCATGTTCTCGACAAAAAAAAGCGACAGTTGTCCAGCCTCCCGGACTGCTTTTTGCCACACCAAGATGATGATTCGATCAACCGACATTGGAACTCTTTCTGTGGCAGATTAGAACTTACCATATAGACACGAGTGCGAAGGTCGTCAGAGGAGCACCATGGCTCAGTCTCTTAATTAGATAGTACATTCATTTGTTGTTTTCAATCGAGCTGCACAATTCACTGGCACGAGTGCCGTTCGTTTCGTTTGGGAATTTGGAAGGCGCCATTTTTGGGTCATTTTTTTTGGCGTTTCGAGCATATCATAGCATATAAAGTGACTAAGTTTGACGTGGACGGCAAATGCACGAAAAAAAACTGTGGAACAAAGTCAAGAGCAGTAATAGTTGGTTTCTGTCAACGCAAGTTTAGAATGGCAAATGAAGAAAAAACTGCTTCTGTACTAGACTTAAGGCCTACAGTTAGGTATAATTGTCCCTGCTCATAAATGTATTCGCAAGGGTTTGCTGCAAATATTGCAAGAGCAAGACAGGGTACTCCTTTTCATAAAACTTTTGTGCCATTTAGTGAACCATTCAACATGTTTCATTCTTCATGAGAAATAAAATATTCTGCTGCATTTTTGATTTTTGAGGAGATTCTTCTTGGCTATTTTTACAACGATATCGTGGTGATGCATGCAAAAATTTTCTATGGCATTGTTTAAATATGCAACATCAAAAAGCTGACGTCTAGATTGTACGATCTCGAAAATATATGGAGGTCAATGGAAAAAAGAATACAATTGTATTCTTTTTTCCATTGAAATGCGCAGTAGAAATTGGGGCCCATTGTTGCTAGCATTTCGGAAGAATCGTTGATTTTTTGAACCAACAGTGGAAACAATACCTCGAACTCGGAAAACGCATACATCCATTTGTAAATCTGCGCTACCATCACGAGTCCATACACCAGACGAAAGAGGCACAGCGTTGAAGCGTGAACGGGGCGGACTAACCAATCGTAAAACAGCATCCACCAACCCATCATGCTTTGCCAATCTAAACATTTTCTCCATCATGGCCATGAGAAAAGAATTGGTGCAGGGAACTGATTCTTTTCGTCGAAGGATGAAAAAATTCTAGGAGCGATGGGTCGCTGGGAAGGGGCAGTTATTATATGGCAGAAATAGGTCGATGCGACTCGTAGTGTGAGGCGACAGGGAAAAATGTCTAGTTGCAGATGCGTTGAATCTGGATGACCTTTTTCGGCGCCTCCAGACGCCTTTGTTGCATAAAAACCAGTTCCAAAACCGAATCAACACAACTTGCGCTCGCCTAATCCCGCCTCGACTTCGTTTACCTGCACCTTTCCGCTTTGTGTATTGTCGCAATGGCTTCCGCAGCGATGTCCCAAACTCTCATCGGCGCCCAATCTGCCGCCAGGGTGAGCTCAACGCCAACGCTCTTGTGGTTTGCGGGCCTGTTTCTGATCATGCTCATGAATTCTTTGGTTCTTTTGTTTTCGCAGGCGACCAGGCAAGTGACGCGCGCCGCCGTCGAGTTTTACGGTCCCGATCGCGCGTTGTGGTTGGGCCCCTACTCCGAAGGCGCCGTACCCAGCTACCTGACCGGAGAATTCCCTGGCGACTACGGCTGGGACTCCGCGGGTCTGTCCGCAGATCCCGAAACGTTCGCCGCCAACCGCGAGCTGGAATTGATCCACGCTCGCTGGGCCATGCTGGGAGTCGTCGGCTGCTTGACCCCCGAGGCTCTCGAGAAGTATGGCGGCGTCGAGTTTGGAGAGGCCGTCTGGTTCAAGGCTGGATCCCAGATCTTCGCAGAGGGCGGGCTGGACTACTTGGGCAACCCTTCCCTCGTGCATGCACAGTCCATTTTGGCGATCTGCTGGACTCAGGTGGACACAGGGATCTCCTCGCATGGTTGGTTGGGGAGTGAAAAAGAATTCGTACATGCATCTCCAGAATCATACAGGGTGCAGAACTGGAATAATAAACTGTTTATGAATTGTTTTTCCCCAGGTTGTTTTGATGGGTTTGGCTGAGGGTTATCGTTGCTCTGGCGGCCCTTTGGGTGAAGCCACAGACCCGCTGTACCCGGGTGAGGCTTTCGACCCCATGGGCATGGCCGACGACCCAGAGACCTTCGCGGAGCTCAAGACCAAGGAGATCAAAAACGGCCGCTTGGCCATGTTCGCGATGTTTGGATTCTTCGTGCAATCTCTGCAAACTGGAAAGGGCCCCGTCGAGTGCTGGGCTGAGCACATCGCCGATCCAGTTGCGAACAACGGATTCGTGTACGCCACAAAGTTTTTCGGTGCCCAGATCTTCTGAGGCGTTTTCCCATTTTTTCATTTGACTTATTCTGATGCATTTTTGATTTTTTTAAAAGATTTTTGGCTATTTTTAGAATGATATCATGAGAAGAGAACTTTAAACAACTGAGATGTTTGAGAGTGTAAGATGTAATTCCTGCTTACTGGAAGACAAGTTGTCTTGTTTGTTTGTTTGCAGCCTAGTTGTAAAATGCAGTACTGTGCCATAAAGTATAATACCAACTGCTACATATATATATATATATATGTATATAAGGATCCTTGTTTTTGATGTGGTGCCATGATACAGCTCTGTTTTGATCAAGATATTTTAAAGAGGGGGGGGCGAGAATGAAGTGCCAACATCTGGTCAGTTACAATTGGTGGTTGCAGTTTCGCTGCAGAATTTGCAATAGCAAGAAAGCAGTATTACAAAGCAAGATCTTCCTAAAAATGGGGTATTGATAAAAAGAAAAATTAGGGTCGCTCCATTTGATGTTTTTCAATGATGGCCTGTCAGGCACACAACATAATGATTTATTCAAACATCTAATCCACTTTTATAAATTCATTTTCACAAGTGGTGGAAATTATTACATCCAATGACTCGGAGCACCTTATTATCTATCATAAAGGTAACAGGGATTCGAACCCCACAATCCAAACTACATTTGCCTTTTTTCTTTTTAGAGAAGAAAAGCCGAAGCAAAAGAAACTCACACCCGTCACTCCCATTTAAATCAAAACAAAAAAACACCCTTAATTTTACCCCCTTTTTTTTCCTTAACCCCATCCCAGTTTTTTTTTGTTTTTTTTGTTTTTTTTGTTTTTTCTTTACTTTACTTTTCTTTACTTTTTTTTCTCTAATTTTTTTTTTCTTTAATATTATATTTTTTTAATTAAAAAACATTTACGGTTCCGCAGGAAGCGCGGTTCCTTTTGCGGAGTTTTAGGGTGGGACGATTGAAAGGACTAATTGCTGAGGTGGTCTGTAGGGGTACCTTTTTGGAGTTTTGGATCTCAGTAGTTTGGGTTCTTAAGCTCACTCAGTTGGTCTTTCTTTACTCGGTTTTTCTGCTTTATCTTTACCCTCACGGGCACCTGAAGTGCACCGTTTCGAACCATTCCTGGCTCAGCCAGCGTGGGGCTTGTCCCTGTATTGTTAGTCCTTTTTTTGATGCCGACTGTCGAGGAAAAGATTGCTGCGTTACAAGCACAGCTGGATTTGTTGAGAGCGTCAGGAGAGCAGAGTTCCCCGCAATCTCGTTTGGACGGGATTTTGAAGAAATTTGCTGGGTCGGCGGAGATCGCTGAAAGTTTGGAGGAGCTGTGTCTTGCTCCAGGCAGTGACCCGCCACGGGCGGCGCTAAATCCAGTAGAGGTACCAGCAGCGGCCATTTTTGGCCATTATTTCGACGTGTTGGACACAGCAGCGGGTGCTCGCGTGGGTGCTGCTCTTGGTGTGCGTTCTGGGTTCTTTGCTGAGTTTAGTTCGTGGGCGCCTGTAGTGGCGTTTGCTTTTGATTGGTTTGTCCTGTTTGCTCAATTTGCGGCGCACTCGGATCAAGGGACTGCAGTAAAGAAGGCTTTGGAGCATACTATGGATCTGATCGATCTTCCAAAACTAAGGTAATATTAGGTCACAGCAGTAATCCGACATCATAACTGCGTCCTAGAACCGATTTTAGCAATGATCGGTTTTTTTTTTTTTTTTTTTCATTTTTGGCTGATCGGTGATCGTGATCGTGATCGGCCGATCAAATGTTGATCGTGCTCTTGATCGTCCGATCACATGTTGATCGTGATCGTGATCGGTTCGCCGATCACCGATCTGATCGGTTGTTCCGATCACGATCCCGATCACGATCAAGCGCCGCGACCTGTCGGCACTTCATCGGCTGACCTTGATCGGTGTGATCGTGATCGGCCGATCGTGATCGGACCTGCATCCGATCATGATCGGTACTGATCATTTGATCGACGAATTGATCGGTCTCGCGAAAATGCCGACAAGTCACCACCCGCAGGTGTTTCTGAGGTGGAAGGATTCGAACCGGGTACCTAACGGATTAGAAGCATACTCACTAACGCTTGGACCACTCGGAGCCACGGTTTGTAGGTCATCCGTGTCATTATATACGTGATCTGTCAGTCCGACAAACTGAGGTATATAATGACACGGATGACCTAGTGACCGTGGCTCCGAGTGGTCCAAGCGTTAATGCGTCTGTCTCTAGTCTGTTAGGTCCCAGGTTCGAATCCCTGCACCCCAGAAACACCTGTGGGTGGTGATTTCTCGGCATTTGTGATGGACCGATCAATTGACCGATCATGATCCGATCTAATCGGCATCTCCGATCACGATCACGATCACGATCAAGCGCCTCGCCCTGTCGGCGCTTGATCGGCCGATGTTGGACGGTGTGATCGTGATCGGCCGATCAAAGTTGGCCGATTAAATCGGTCAGCCGATCAGATTGGTGATCGGCCGATCTCCATCGATGATCGGCCAAACCGATTTGATCGGCGATCGATCTGATCGGAAAAACCCGATCACGATTTAATCGGTCGGACCGATCAATCCACGACCGATTAGATCGTGATCGGATCCACAGTATGCTTTGGAGCCTTTTGTATCTTCGTTTGCGCCAATTTTGGAGTTGGCAGCCAATACGTTGGAAGTACACCGTTTGCACGCAGCACACGTGAACACGCCTTTGTCGGAGGCTTTTCGGGCGGTGTCCACGTCGGTTAAATTAGCAGCGTCGTCAGGGCGTTTTGTCGGAGACACTGCGCAGGCTACGTTGAAGTCCCTGAGGGACCAACAGCAGAAGGCAGTTTTTAAAAGACAAGCAGAGGGCTCGTCGCGGAGCGGCGGGTTCAGAGGAGATTCCTCAGGAGGTTTTTCTGGCGGTCGTTTTGGTGGTCGTCAGTTTTCGCAGCGAGGCAGAGGTCGAGCGAACCCCAACCTTCTGCCTTTGGGTAATAGAGGTGGAGCTCATGGGCAGAACCAAGGCTTCTAAGGCAGCGCTGGAGATTGCTCAGGAATTGAGAAAGTTGCGCGTGCAGGAGGATAAGCTAGGAGATGATGGTGCAGGGGACACCCATTCGGAAAGTGCACTCTCGGAATTTTCAGTTCAACCGGATTCGGGGAGCTCTCAAGGCGTGGCGCGAGATAGGAGCCAATCCGACGGTACTATCGTGGCTCAATCAGGGAGTGGTTCCCAATTGGATTTCGTCCGAGCCGCCGAAGTTCCATCATGGCAACTCGCGTATTCCAGTAGCCTTGAAAGGCGCTTGGAACGAGTTGAAGGAGCGGTATTTACGGTGCGGGGCGATGAGGGAAGCGCGTTGCAAGGATTACGTGTCCCGCGCTTTCTTGGTCGAAAAGAAGGTAGACGACGTCGTGGTCGGCCACAGGTTGTGCGTCGATCTTCGGTTTGTGAACTCCTTTTGCCGCAAACTATCGGTAAAATACGAGACCCTCCGTTCTTTTCTCCCTCGTCTGCAACCGCAGGATTGGATCGTGGCCTGGGATTTGGAGGACGCTTACTTCAACATCAGGTTTCGGGAGTCGGAGGTCCGCTTCTTTTGTGCGACCATCGAGGGAGTGACTTACGAGTTCCCAGCTCTGATGTTCGGGTTCGTGAATGCCCCAGCAATTTTCACGAAGGTGATGAGGGCAGTGGTTTCCTTTCTCAGAGCGCCAAGGATGTCGAGGTGGAGATGTCCGACCTCCCCAGGATTGAGGAGGTATTGGATGAGCAACCCAGCGCCAACGATATCTCCCTATTTGGACGACTTTGCGGGAGCAATGAGCAGCGAGCGGGCAGCGAACGAGTTGGGGGAGTTGATTCGAGGCCTACTGATGGATTTACAGTTGCGCTGGAAGGAGAAAAAATGCCAATGGAAGGCGGTGCAGCAATTTCGGCATTTGGGCATGCTAATCGATACGGCGCAGGGCCTGGTGATTGCGCCGCCAGAGAAGATTGCGCGAATTCACAAGGAGGCAGGGTTGCTCAAGGAGATGACGAAGGTCCCCAAAAGGCGGTTGGCGAGATTTGCGGGGTGGTGTCAGAGTTTGAGTTTAGCCATTCCGCTGGCGCGATACCACCTTCGGAGCCTGTTTTGGGACATGTCCATGGGGGAGACCTGGGCGTCCTTGATCGAGTTATCGTCGGAAACGAAGGAGGATCTGGCAGTGTGGAACGTGATGAACGAACGTCACACTGCAACAACGTATTGGAAGGTACCAGCGACGATCAGTCTTTATACCGATGCGTCGATGAGTGGCTGGGGATCCCACCTGGTGGATCCGTTGGCCAAGGAAAGCGTTCCTGTCCTGGCGCGGGGTATTTGGTCAAGCAACGAGAAAAGCGAACACATAAATATGCTCGAATTGAGGGCAGTGGAGGCGGCGATTCGCGTGTTTCACAAGTCTTTGGAGAACCGAACAGTGCGCCTGTTGACCGACTCGCAAGTGGTGCTATCGATTCTGTTGAATATGACGACGAAGAGTCAAAGGCTCATGGGACCCTTGAGGTTATTGTATCGCGTGTTGGAGTCTCGGAAGATTGCGTTGCAACCGGAGTGGATTCCTTCCAAGGAAAATGTGTGGGCAGACAGGTTATCGAGAACGAAGTCGGAGGAGGATTACTTAATCAATCGGAAGTGGTTGGATCAGTTCAACCGATGGTGGGGACCGTTCGATCTCGACAGGTTTGCGTCGCAGTGGAGCAGAGTGGTGTTCCGTTACAATGCGGAATGGGGCGATCCGATGGCGGAGAG
This sequence comes from Bryopsis sp. KO-2023, assembly GCA_030272585.1. Lineage (NCBI taxonomy): Eukaryota > Viridiplantae > Chlorophyta > Ulvophyceae > Bryopsidales > Bryopsidaceae > Bryopsis > Bryopsis sp. KO-2023. The sequence continues at coordinate 1,286,805 of BSYQ01000004.1, read as the reverse complement.
CGAGGCGTTCAGTGCTCTGGATTGGTCCCAGGGACATGCATGGTGCCATCCACCGATTCGTCTCCTTTCACAGTTAGGGGACCTGTTGCGCTCGTTACCTCAAGTGACTGCGACGGTGTTGATGCCCATGTGGCCGTCAGCCCCTTGGTTTCGTCCGATGTTCGAGTGTTTTCAGGAGTATGCAGTGATTCCGGCGTGGGCCAATCCGTTGCTCCCACCATTGGGCAGGGAGTACGAACCATTTTCCCAGGGCCGTTGGAACATGGTAGTGGGCGTGATTCGCAAGACGAGGTTTGGCTCCAAGGTTGGTGGAGTGAATTGGACGGATGCGTCGATTGGACCAACGAGGCGCTACCTCAGTTTGGAGAATTGTCGGATGTCGAAAGGAAGGAACTGTTTGGCGAGTTAGCATTATCGAACAGTCCGGGAGGCCGGAGATCCATTTGGATGCGGTTTCGAAAATGGCTGGGATTCGCTCGGTCGAGAGGTTGGTGTAGTGTGCCGGCTCGCCCTGTTCGGATTTACGCCTATATACTTTTTCTACGGAATGAAGGGAGAGTGGCGCCGAGGTCGATGAGCAATTATCTCTCGGCCATCAGTACTGTCCATCGTTGGCTTGGTTCCGCGTTCTCCGCGCATGACTCCTTGACTGCTCGATTAAAACAAGCTTGGCTTATTACGGTGCCTTCAGAAGCCAAAGAGCCGCAGCCCAGAGACTTTCCCATGGACTGGTTATGGTCGTGGGCCAAGAAGGGTTTGGTTGGGAACGATGCAGAGAGCATCCGCCCCTATTTGATTTGTATTTTGGATGTCTTATTCTTTTCGCGCGCCGATTCAAGTTTTGATACTCGGGTCGGCGACTATCAGTGGGATGCCTCGTCAGTATCTTTTACAGAACGACGTTTTAAGGCGAAGGGCCACACCTCGGCCAATTTGAGGGTTCGAAAATTTGATTGCCGTGGATTTGTCGAAGTGGTCGCGGTGTTGGAGCGCTATGAGAAATTTCGGGTGCGCGATTGGGAAGGTCATGATAATGGTACGGACCATTTTTGGTTTTTACCTGGCGATCCGAGTGTTCCAACCGCGGGGAGTGTGGCGCGCTGGTTCAAAGGTGTGATGAAGGATCATGGTTCCGACCACACTCATCACGCAGTTCGTCGCACTGGGGTTTCCAGCGCGTTTAATTTGCTGGTGCCGTTACCGAAGCTCTGTGATTGGGGAGGTTGGTCGCCTTCTTCTCAGGCGATTTTTCAGTATATCAATCGGCAGCGCCAGCCTTCCCCCTGGGATTTTCGTGTTTTTGGATGGATGGTGCTTCCCGCGGAACAGCTTCGGCGTGAGTTGGGGGCGGTGTTTTCGCCAGTTTAATGAACGAACGTTCTATTTTTAGGTGCTTTGTTTTTTGGCACTATTTGTTTGAAGGGTTAAACGAGGGTTACATTTCTGTAAAGGTTTTCGATCTCTGGGTGTGGAAGAAAACGTAGCAGTTGAAGGAAATTTACGGTTCCGCAGGAAGCGCGGTTCCTTTTGCGGAGTTTTAGGGTGGGACGATTGAAAGGACTAATTGCTGAGGTGGTCTGTAGGGGTACCTTTTTGGAGTTTTGGATCTCAGTAGTTTGGGTTCTTAAGCTCACTCAGTTGGTCTTTCTTTACTCGGTTTTTCACCCATCCCGGAACTGTGTTCTTCCCCCCCTTTTTGGAGATTATTTTTTGGTGGGATTTGGGAGTCTTTACTCGGTTTTTCTGCTTGGGATGCACAATTTGGCAGAAATTGGCACTATTTGTTTGAAGGGTTAAACGAGGGTTACATTTCTGTAAAGGTTTTCGATCTCTGGGTGTGGAAGAAAACGTAGCAGTTGAAGGAACCATCCCAGTTTTTTTTTCTTTTTTTCGTTTTCGTTTTCGCTTTTTTTTTACTACTTGTTTTTTAATGTACAAATTTTTTCCCAGGTTTTTTCGGGTGTACTTGCCGAAGCGACCTCAAGTACGAGCCCATGGCATTCTCCACATAAGCTTCAACCTGTTGAGCAGCATTCGAACTCGATTGTGTTTCGATTTTCCCACCGATTCTTTTTCCTCAGGACGCTATTGTTATTCTTCAAGGAAACGGTTTTGGGCAAGAACGAACTTCGCGAAGAGGTGAGGTCTTATTCGCTTAGATTTTTTCCTTCGAGAAGATTTCACGTCGCGTCGAGTGTGAGGAGAAACGTCAACAGCGTTGCAGGGTTGACGATCGTGTTAGCGCTTGTTTACATGACCTTGAGGCCAGGGGTCGATACCGCAAGCGTGAATTCACCCAAAGTTTCAAGAAACAGGGGTAGGGGTAGGGGTAGGTTTCCACCATCCTCTTAAAATTACTGCTTGAATATCAATTTTCTAAGAATCCAGGCAGGAGGCCACTGGATCAATTGTAAATCTCTGCCAAAAAATCCTATATCAGACATGCAATCATGCCTTTTCTTTTGGTGTTGGTGCTGTGGTGTTGCTTACCTTCACTCAATGATTTCGCTCCTTCTTTGGATTTTTTGGGGTAGGAACAGGAATTTTTCGTTCCTTGTTTGTTTGACACCCCTGAAAGACAAAAGAAAAAGCCCAAATTTTCCTTTTAATATATATTTTCCTTTCAAGTGCAGTCAGGAATATTGTAAGAATGTGTGTTATGTAATTGAACTGAAATCAAATTCAAACTGGCATTTCCCTTGCAGAATAAAACATCACATCACACCCCCTTCTGTGGATACCTGGCTTTTGACGTATCCAGCCATATTGCTTGGGACAGGCAGTCGGTGTACTGGGCTCCTCTGGATAAATGAACCATTCACTCAATTAGTCAATCAGATGTTCCATTTCCAAGTCATGACACACGATTGCCAAAGCTTGAAAACAACACATTTGTTTTGGAGAAGGCCTTTAATAAGGGGGACCAAGGTGTCAATTTTGAACACCCCCAAAGTTTTGATTTTTAAAAACAGGAACACACGCACACACATAACAACACAAATTATTTTTCACCTCAGCTTTCTTTGCATTGGTTTGCAATTCTTCGCTTGCGGCATTCCACAGCAAGATTGAGCTTTGCTCCATCCTTTTCACCAATTCTTGATTTTTCTGTTGCACCGCCTTCAGCTCCATTTCTCCATTTGCCACCAATTGCTTCTCCAGCTCCCCATATTTTTTCTGAAATGTTTCTGCTCGTCTTTGGTGGGGGCTCCCACTGTGGTTAGTTGTAACCCCAAACCACGTCGCCTCCACCGATTTCGTCACACTGGCCAAGGCCAGAGTGCTATCGGGTAGGGGAGGGGTAGTTAGGACAGTCCAGCCACAGTCTGGAAGTAGCAGTCCAGCTGCGGAAATGACTAGGTTGGACGGTCCTAGGGGTCGAGACTAAGGGAAGGGATTGAGGGAGGTTAGGAAGATCAGCTAGGCTTGATAGGTTAGGTAGTCCCCATCAGTAGGTGGGATCCTAGGTGATCAGTGGGACTAGGGTGAGTCAGGCGGCAGCCTATTTAATGGCTGATCTTAGGTTATTGGATATTCTGGGTGAGGCTTTTGTTTTTATTCGAGTGTGGACCTTTATTGATTGTTGTAAGAAAGCTTGTGTGAAGAGTCCTGAGTAAGGTGCCTTGCAAAGGCCGTGTGATCAAATTCAAGAGGGGCTGTCCCCACTTCCGCCGTTCCCGTTCTGCAGAAACGCCATCACCACCGTTAAGTACGGCTGCAGGGGTGACCCCAGCGGTCAAGGTTACCCTATTTGTTGGTTTCGGAGCCAGGGTGCGCACACTTTTGAGCTGTGTTGCAGCAGGCGTGCTACACATTCTGGGAAAACGTGCAGGAAGGCAGTCTGGACGATCAGGAGTTAAAGGCGGCTGGCTTTCGCCTACGCCTATACCATTGGCAGGAACGGGAACAGGTTGCAGAGGAAGTAGCTTATAGACCACCCCTGACAATACACCCTGAGTTTATCGGACCCATACCTGCCATATTTGAGGACGAGTGGGTTGCTGTGTGGTGCCATCGTTTCCGCGCGAAGAGTTTTTGGTGGATATATCAGAGTGTACTCACAGGCCTGTTAACCAAGGAAGAGGGGGACTCACAAACTCGTGAGCTGTTCAGTAACGACTTATCTGGTCTTTTCAAGCTAGCCCGAGACAGAGCGCGTGATCACGAGGTCTCACGGCTGTTCTGGGGAGAGCACGAGGCAGCACGGCTGGGTACAGAGCGAGTGGAAGAACGAGTATCGGAGGAACTGCAAAAAGCCGAGCAGCAGTGGAAAACGAAGTTCCTCAAGGGTCTTGAAGACGAGTACCACCAAAGAACGGAGGGAGACGCCGAGGGATCACGCCCGGCAAGCAGAAATTCCCCAGATCTGAGTGGCGGCGCAGGAGAAGTTGGAGGAGTTGGAGAACCTGAGGAAAAACCGGACAGCGAGATCAGTGAAGAGAGCCTTGGTGGCAGCGCGGAGACAGTGCACGACGAGACTGAGCAAGGCAGCGCGAGAGAGTGGGTCAGGGTTGAGTCTGAGGACGAGGAAAGAGAGAGCCACGAAGACTCTCCCCGTGATTGGGAAGCCGAGGTTGTTGTAGAAGAAGTCGGAGTCGAACCTAGTGAAGAAGGAGCCTCTGAAGGAGATCTTGTTGGAGCCGCTGACCAAGAGGAAGCCGAGGTTGTTGTGGAAGAAGTCGGAGTCGAACCTGTTGAAGAAGGAGCCTCTGAAGGAGATCTTGTTGGAGCCATTGACCAAGAGGAAGCCGAGGTTGTTGTGGAAGAAGTCGGAGTCGAACCTGTTGAAGAAGGGGCCTCTGAAGGAGATCTTGTTGGAGCCACTGACCAAGAGGAAGCCGAGGTTGTTGTGGAAGAAGTCGGAGTCGAACCTGTTGAAGAAGGAGCCTCTGAAGGAGATCTTGTTGGAACCACTGACCAAGAGGAAGCCGAGGTTGTTGTGGAAGAAGTCGGAGTCGAACCTGTTGAAGAAGGAGCCTCTGACGGAGATCTTGTTGGAACCACTGACCAAGAGGAAGCCGAGGTTGTTGTGGAAGAAGTCGGAGTCGAACCTGTTGAAGAAGGAGCCTCTGAAGGAGATCTTGTTGGAGCCGCTGACCAAGAGGAAGCCGAGGTTGTTGTGGAAGAAGTCGGAGTCGAACCTGTTGAAGAAGGGGCCTCTGAAGGAGATCTTGTTGGAGCCACTGACCAAGAGGAAGCCGAGGTTGTTGTGGAAGAAGTCGGAGTCGAACCTGTTGAAGAAGGAGCCTCTGAAGGAGATCTTGTTGGAACCACTGACCAAGAGGAAGCCGAGGTTGTTGTGGAAGAAGTCGGAGTCGAACCTGTTGAAGAAGGAGCCTCTGACGGAGATCTTGTTGGAACCACTGACCAAGAGGAAGCCGAGGTTGTTGTGGAAGAAGTCGGAGTCGAACCTGTTGAAGAAGGAGCCTCTGAAGGAGATCTTGTTGGAGCCGCTGACCAAGAGGAAGCCGAGGTTGTTGTGGAAGAAGTCGGAGTCGAACCTGTTGAAGAAGGAGCCTCTGAAGGAGATCTTGTTGGAACCACTGACCAAGAGGAAGCCGAGGTTGTTGTGGAAGAAGTCGGAGTCGAACCTGTTGAAGAAGGAGCCTCTGAAGGAGATCTTGTTGGAGCCATTGACCAAGAGGAAGCCGAGGTTGTTGTGGAAGAAGTCGGAGTCGAACCTGTTGAAGAAGGGGCCTCTGAAGGAGATCTTGTTGGAGCCACTGACCAAGAGGAAGCCGAGGTTGTTGTGGAAGAAGTCGGAGTCGAACCTGTTGAAGAAGGAGCCTCTGAAGGAGATCTTGTTGGAACCACTGACCAAGAGGAAGCCGAGGTTGTTGTGGAAGAAGTCGGAGTCGAACCTGTTGAAGAAGGAGCCTCTGACGGAGATCTTGTTGGAACCACTGACCAAGAGGAAGCCGAGGTTGTTGTGGAAGAAGTCGGAGTCGAACCTGTTGAAGAAGGAGCCTCTGAAGGAGATCTTGTTGGAACCACTGACCAAGAGGAAGCCGAGGTTGTTGTAGAAGAAGTCGGAGTCGAACCTGTTGAAGAAGGAGCCTCTGAAGGAGATCTTGTTGGAACCACTGACCAAGAGGAAGCCGAGGTTGTTGTGGAAGAAGTCGGAGTCGAACCTGTTGAAGAAGGAGCCTCTGAAGGAGATCTTGTTGGAACCACTGACCACGAGGAGGCTGAGGTTGTTGAAGAGGAAATCAGTGTTGAGCCAGACGAGGAAGGAGGAAGTGCGGCCGTTCCAGGGAGTAGCGGAGAGACCAACGGAGTGGGATCAGGCGGAGGAACTGAGTACCACAGCGCCGCTAGTTGGGCGGAAGGAAGAGCCTATCGTATCGAGCCAGGGTTTCCAGAGGACCCTTCTGAGCCATCGAGTACCACTTCAGACGAGGAAGAGTCCCACGAAGGAGAAGGCGAAAGAGAGTCGACCTCCAGTTCTGGGGAAGGATCGTTACCCCCAGATCAGCCCCCGCTGAACCCATTTTTTGCCTTTGACGACGAAGGAGAAGGCGAGAGTGGATCATCCTCCAGTGCTGAGGAAGAACCGTTACCGGACCAGCCCCCGCTGAACCCATTTGCCTTTGAGGTTGGACTTCCCTATCTCCAACCACCAGTCCCACCTGTTCCTCCACCCGTTCCACCTGTACCACCTGGTCCACCACCAGTCCCTCCACCACTCCCTCCACCACCTCCTCCACCACACCCACCAGGCGGAGTCGGTGCTATGGCCCACCCCAGAGGACCTCCAAACAGGCTGATCAACAGTCAGTTAACAGCCTTCACTGGGGCAGAGAAGGAAGATGTGGCCACCTGGATACGGTCATATGAGATTCTCGCCACAGGCTCAGGGTGGAGTGTACCACCAGCGGTGCCGGACCATGAGGATCAGAGAATTGAGAGACTCGTCCTGTATACGACGGGGAAAGCGCGATCATGGGTGGACAATTGGACGGCCAGACACCCTACACATGTGGGAGGGCTGCCGAACCCAGAAAGGACATGGCAGGAGTTACAAATGGGCATGTTGGCAAGGTTTGGAGTGGCGCCAGCGACGTTGGTGGCCCGTATCTTGGAACGAAAACAAAAGAATGACGAAACTGTGGGGGAATACGCTTCGGCACTCTCCCAGATGCAGCAACAACTCAATGCGAGTCGAGCCCCAGGCAGTCCAGCCGTGGCTGACGAACTTCTACTGCAATTGTTTAAGAATGGAGTGCGGGAGGATCTTGCCCCCATCCTGCTGGGTTTTACAGGAGATACCCTGGATGAAGCCGTGGCAAGAGCCAGACAGATCGAAGAAAGACAAGTGCGGCCGGGGCCAAAGCGGAAGACAACGATCAACACACTGGAGGAACTGCAGGACCAAGCAGTGATGGAGCCAGTCCTGGCGGAAGTAAATATTGTGGATCAGCGGGTGAACGAACAAATCGAGAATTTGAGGAAGGAGGTGCGCGAACACCAAACCACTACGGACTCGCGGCTCAGAGGAGTGGAGCAGCATGTGAGAACCTCCGGGCAGCAGTTTGGCGAACTCAAAAGTATGATCTCCACTCTATCCGGAATGGTGGCGGATGTGAGACAGCCTAATGTGCCAGAGCCAGGAGGAGGGAACTATGGAAACACTGGGGGTACCGGAGCAAACCAAGTGCCAATCAATGGAGGCAGAGGGCAAGGGGCCTACAGAGGCAATGGCTGGGGAAATGGAGGAGGCAGAGGACGGGGGACCCGGAACAATGGCAATGGAGGAAGAGGCTGGGGAGGAGGGCGTTATGATGTGAACAAAGTCAGATGTTGGCACTGCTCGCGCCTTGGCCATTATGCCAGCCAGTGTCCCGAACATTTAAACTTCTTCCAGGCGGAAATGGGGGACCACCTGGTGATGGACTTTGAGCAAACGGACCCTGGGGCAACCACCACGGAAGGACCCGAGGAGGTTCTGGCGCCAATCTGGTACTCTGAAATGGATATTGACCACGGAGGCTTGGACGGGGACCAGGGAGGCAGTGGAGGAACCCCCATGGACACGAGCCCAATACCTTCGGAACCTCGAGCAGATGCTGGGGAGGAAGTTGTGATGGAGGAACCAAAGGAGGAACCAGAACCCCCACAGCAGGAGGAGAAGACAAAGTCTGTGCCTGAACCAGAAGGTGTGCCGAAGCCACAAGATGAGCCACAAGGATCGAGACCAGTTATGTTACCACCGATGTTCCCACCACCCATGCGGCCACCGTCCCCACGGAATACCATGACCAAGAAAAAGAAAATGGGGAAAAAGACGGTGGGGGAGCCAAAAGAGAAGAGAATGTTTACAGCGGCAGAAGCCAAAAAGTTTGTGGAGGGTTTGATGACGGAGGTTCCAGTGGCGAGTCTGTGCCAGCACCACCCGGAGTTGATCGATGCATGGTTGAAGGCACTGAGGGTGCCCATGGCTAAAGTACCTGCCATCACTACTGTGGAGGGAGTGGGCAAGCCAAGCCCGTATGCAGTCACTACCGCCACAGCCAAGATCATGGAAACCAAGGTACCAGGGGCCATCATCGATACGGGAGCAAGTGCTTGTGTGATATCGGCCCAACTCCTAGCACGGACAGGGTTGACCCACCTGATGGAGGCACCGAAGGGGAGGTACAGGGATTGCAATGGCGAGACTAGGCAAGCTCTGGGGTACATCCCTGCCCTGCCCATCGCCCTTGGACAATGCAAACAGATCGTACCGTGCCATGTAGTGGAGAACGAACATCTATCCCTGATCATTGGGACCCCGTGGTTGGTGGATACCGGTACAGAGATCCACTTTGGTTTCAAGCGGCTCACTCCGTGTGTGGCAGGACGGCGAGTAGGTCACGTACCCATCGAGTTCCTTCACACAACGACGCCTGAGAGTGCTGCAGTCGTCGCAGTTTACCAAACCCTCCGATCGATCGAAGAAACGAGCGCCGCCCCAGAACCGCCGGCAGCCCCCACTGGAAAGCAGCCACAGCAGGATTCAATGACGAGCCAAACGCCACCGGGGGAACGCCGACCAGATGGGTTCATCCAGCCCTACCTCTACGTTCCTCAACCCCCTCCTCTGTGGATCACCAAGCGCCAGAAGGCGGTGCTGCAGGAGTGCTGCACCATTCGGCGGGAAAAGGGGATGAGTGAGGCGGCGGCCACACATCTGTATCTCCAGGAGGCGGAAATACTGGACACCAGGGGGAGGCACCACGGGGGGACAAAGAGGGAGTTCAAAAAGATCCACGACGAAAGGTTGAGATGCGAGGGAGAACCGAGAAAAAGGGATGCTATCACAAGGGAGTATTTCCGAAGGTGCGACGCTGTGACGAGCGCACAGAGGGAGGAGTCGGAGGAGATGTTGGGGCACTTCCGCAGGGAGGCCCAGAGGTGGAGGCCAGTGGAGGGTGGCGAGACTGGAGGGGGGACCTCCACAGCAGCCGCAGCTGGCGGGGAGGGGAGGAGTGAGCCACCAAGGGTGGTGAGCTACGACTCCTCGGATTTTTAAGTGGGCCGGCCACCGACGTCCTCCTTCGGCGACACCTGAAGGGGTGGCGGAAGTGGTTCGGTCCCACAAAGGGGAATAAAGGGAAAAGGGGAAGAGGGCGGCGTGGCAAGCGTGCGGGTAAACGAGAACAGTGGCGTCGAGCAGGCAGGAGGATCAAGGAGCAGGAAGCGAGAATGCAACGCCAAACGGAAGAAGTGGAAAGGGCCAGGAGTCTGTGGCCGGACTCATGGGCCATGCAATGCTTAAACCATAGCAGAACAGTGGAGGCAGAAATCCTTATGAGGGAGGGAATGGGAGAAGAAAAAGAAAAAAAGGGAAAAGAAAATTCAAGGGAAAGGAAAGCCAAAGAAACAGAAAAAGAAGAGGAAAGAAAAGAAAAAGGAGAAAGAAAAGAAAGGTTTGGGTTGAGGGAAATGGGACAGGCAGCAGTTCAGCTGCAGGAAAATCAGATTTGGGCAGGGGTGGTTCCCCTTGGGTCTTCTGATGTAGAAAATAAAACGTTTGCCACAGAAAAGGAAAGGGAAGAGAAAAAGGTGTCACTTAGAGAAAAACTGGAAGAACTGAAAATTAGTCCCCATCTTACCCCCCACCAAAGAAAAGAGCTGCTGGAGCTTCTGCAGCAGTACCCCGATGCCTGTGCTTGGTCCTCGGATCAAGTCGGGCAAACCAACATATTATACCACGAGATCCCCACCGGAGATCATCCCCCCATCAGGCAGAATCCCTACCGGTTCAGTTTTGCGGAGAACCAGGTAGTCAAATCGGAGGTGGCGAGGATGCTCCTGGATGGAGTGGTGCGGAAGTCAAAGTCCCCGTGGGCCTCACCGATCGTCTTGGTTCCAAAGCCAGATGGGTCGGTGCGGTTCTGTGTTGATTACCGCAAGCTCAACAAGGTGACCACCCGAGATAGCTTTCCTCTCCCGAGGATAGAGGATGCGATCAACCAGTTCTCGGAGGCCAAGTTCTTCACCGCTTTGGATTTGAGATCAGGGTATTGGCAGGTCAGGATGAGCACTGCCTCCGCGGAGAAAACGGCCTTCATCACACAGGAGGGGCTGTATGAGTTCGTGGTGATGCCCTTCGGGCTCAGTAACGCCCCAGCGACATTCCAAAGGATGATGAACGAGGTACTGGGACCTATGCTGTGGAAGGGGGTGATCGTGTATTTGGATGATATCATCATCTATGCGGAGACTTGGGAAAAGCATCAGGAGATCTTGGCAGAGGTGCTGCAGCGGCTGAAGGAGGCCAACCTGAGGATCAGCCCGAGGAAATCGGACTTCGGGTTTGAGGAGCTACTCTACTTGGGCCACATCGTGGGAAAAGGGGAAATCAAGATGAATCCGAAGAAGGTAGCCACAGTGGAGCTGCAGGAGCCACCGGTGGATGTGTCTACTCTGAGGTCCTTCCTTGGCCTTACTTCTTACTACAGGAGATTTGTGCGCGACTATGCAAGGATCGCTGCACCTCTGACGGAGTTGTTGAAGAAGGATGTGCCATTTGAATGGAGGGAACGACAACAACAAGCATTTGAGAGGCTGAAGAAAAGCATAACCGATCAACCAGTCCTGGCTCCACCACAGCCACACCTACCATACACTCTGCAGACAGACTGGAGCAGCCAGGCTGTGGGGGCAGTACTCTGCCAGAAGGATGAGCAAGGGAGAGAGCATGTGGTAGCCTATGCCAGCAAAAGACTCAACCCAGCGGAGAAGAACTATTCGGTAGTGGAGGGGGAGTGCCTGGCAGTGGTATGGGCTTGCACCCTATTCAGGCCATACATCTATGGCACAGAATTTGTGCTGCAGACAGACCAGCGGGCATTACAGTGGTTGATGACAGGCACTAAACTGACGGGAAAACTGATGAGGTGGGCACTCCGCCTACAGGAGTTTGATTTCAGGATTGAGTTCCGCGCTGGAAAAAGCAATGCGAATGCGGATGCACTGACCAGGCTTCCAGTTCCACTGGATCATCCGATAGTCAGTGGATCCACAGCACTTCGTCCATAAGGATCTTCCGGGGATCTCAAGATCATGGCTGGAAAAAGAGGAACCATTGTTGGTCCAATGGGGGTACTTCTAGACTGAAGGCAAGGCCACACGAACCCCGAAAAAGTAGCGTGGAACACCGTGACCGTTCGGACTTCGTGATTTGCCACAGTTGCTGCCGTGATCAAAGGAGGAGGTCAAAGGAGAATGGATCCATGGGCGGATGCGGAACTGATGGAATTCTTGAAAACAACGGCATTACCCGCTGAGAAACAAGCAAAAGCGAGGGTGCGAAAAAGGGGTCAGAGATATCGATGGGTGGGAGGAGATCTACACCCACTCAAGTGCTTGAGTAAACAAGGAGAATGGCTAGAGGTGCCAAAAGAGGAGCAAAGGCCAACTGTGGTCCGAAAAGTCCACAGAGAAAATGCGCACATCGGCGGCAGAGGATTGTGCCAGAAAGTGCAGCAGAGATACTGGTGGCCATATATAAGGAAAGAGGTAGAACAAGTGTGGCAGACGTGCCACAGCTGCAGAAGAAGTCAGAAAGCGCCTAAGGAACGACACCCATTAAGGCAGCATATACCGTTAAGAGCCTGGGAGAGACTGGGTATGGACTTGATCACCCTGCCCACCACCGGAACGGGAGAAAAATATGTGATAGTCATGGTAGACTACTTCACCAAGTGGACGATCGCCGGGGCATTAACGAGTAAGAGGAGTTCTGCGGTGGCGGCGTGGCTGAAGGCCTCGGTGTTCCATCCATATGGACCGCCCGCCTCCATCATCACAGACAACGGGAGTGAATTCGAAGGAGAGGTGGCAGAACTTCTACAGCAGTGGGGAGTCCAGCTGAGGAAAGGACGCCCATACCACCCGGAGACCAATGGGCTGGTCGAAAGAATGAACCGGGAGATACAACAACTATTGCGGAGGGAGTGTGGCGGCGGGATCACGCCCCAATGGCCGGAGAAACTGCAGGAGGTGATTTATGCTATCAACACCAGGGAACACACCTCCACCGGACTCAGCCCCGCCAAGGCATTGTTTTTCCGGGAGTTTTCCACCAAAACCAAACGAAATGAACGCTTAGCAGAATTGCGAGGGGAGTTACGCCGGGCAGATGCAGTGGAGCTGCAGCGCCAGGTCACCCTGAGGTTTATGAATGAGGAGAGGAAAGCTCAGGAGGGGAGTCTTGCCAGAGCCTTCCAGAAAGCAAGGGTCAAACAGCAGCTGGGGCACCTCTGGGAGACGATCAGGCGGGGTAAAGCTCCAGCAGAACTGAAAGTAGGGGACATGGTGATGTTGTGCTCAACTCGGTTCCCCTACCACCCCAAGGAGATGGAATTCAATCAGGGGCCATGGATGGTCCAGGAATTACGTGGGGATTTGGTAAAGGTGGGTCAGACCCCAAGGGATGCATGGACTGTGGACAGGGTACAGTGTCGCCTCATTGAGAGGACGGACGTGGAGGAGTCTCGTGGCGGAAGTGCAGAAAAACCCGACAGCGGCGGCGAATTGTTAGACGAATTTGCACTTTTCGAGAGCCCAGCGACCATGTTCCGATTCGTATGTTTCCTGGCCATCATATGCGGCGTGTTGAGTAGTGGCGGAGGCGGAGTAGGGCCAATCGGTGGCGCACGTGAGGGTGGCGGCGATCAGCCAGAGCGAGGGGGCAGTGGATCATCGCAAAGGGGTGGCGGAAATCAACCAGGGCAAGGAAATGACGACACACCCATGGCTGAATCCGGCAGCCTCGATACAGCAGATTTGGAGGCGGAATATGGATTGCAGGAGGAGGAGACAGTGGAGGAGTTGGTCAGCGAGCCCATGGTGGAGATCGCCTTTCCAGCAGCCGGGCCATCACAACCTCCACCAGTAGAACTCCCGGCCACCTTCCGAAATCTGCCGGTGGAGCTGCAAATTGATGCAGTGGCCGCGTACTTTGCGGCGATCCTTGCGAGCCATATGACCCAGCCGGAAACCCAGAATGTTGCCACCCAAACCGACGAAGAAGAGCAGCGGGATCAGGGGTCGCAGGCTACCTGCGACATGGTGCCGTGGAATCAATGGGAGCAACAACGGAGGCGGATGAAGAAGATGGCGGACCTCTTGGATCGCCAGAAGGATCGGATCGCGGAACTGCCGGGGAAGGAAAAAGGATCGCTACACCCCCGAAGCAGCCACCCACGAAAGAAAACGGTGAAAAGCCTCAAGGCTGGGGACATTGGGGAAGGAGGAAAGCCACCTCCTCAGTTGGGTCCAGAAGACTTGGAGGAAGCTACAGCAACATTAACAGGAGAACAGCCACTCCATCAGCCTGGACAAGGAGGTCTGGAGGGATCAACAGCAGCAACAGCAGCCACAGCAGCAACAGCAGCCACAGCAGCAACAGCAGCCACAGGAGGGGGGCAGCATGAGGAAACCACAGTGGGGGGAAGGCTCAGGATTGGTTGGGAGTGAAGCAGGGACTGGGGAGAAAGTGGGGGAGGAGCAGCCAACAACACCAGAGGATGAACCCCCAGCTCCAGCTGATGTGATCCCAGGAAGCCCACCACATCCACAGCCACTGTCGGCTCAGGAATGGGCGGAGGTGCAGAGGGAGGAAAGAGATCGATCGTTGGCGGGACACCAGCCGCTGCCTGGGATGCATTACCGGAGAGGATGGGAGGAGAGGGTGTCACAGCCTCGTGTGGAGGAACCTGATCCAGTTCCGTTTGCCCACCAAGCGGAGCAAGCAGGACCCCAGGATCCACCAGCTGAACTCCCAACGACGGAGGAAGTGCCTCCAGCCTCCCAACTCGTCTTGCTGCCACCAGGGCCAATCAGACCACCAGCTCCACCCATGGCGGGACCTCGGCCACCACGCCCCTTCCAGATGTTCCAGAATGTCCAAGCCCCATTCGCGTTCGGAGCAGGAACTCCCACAGGAACTACCCCGGGATTAAGCCAAAGCGGGACTCCAGCATCGAAGGGAGGAGCGCCAAGGAAGGGCCCAACCACTAGACTCGCCTCAGGAAAAGGGAAGCTCAAGAAGGTCGTCTTGGATTTTTCAGGAACGGATACGGAGACTGGCGAGGACGAAGGGCCCCCAGACGGAACAGCACCGGGTGATGGAAAGGGACAGCACGGCCAGAGCAGCGGCGGCGGCACCCCAGGGATGGGTACGCGTTGCAGCCGTTGTTCAAAACCGCCCGGCTCCAACGCGTACATCCCAACCGCCTGTAAGTTTGCTAACACACCCGGGCACCACCGACACTGCTCGCGAGACCGCTTTGGAAAATCCTGGAAAGCGTGTGCCAAGGATGTGTTGGCCATCCTCGTGGCCTTGCGGCGCCCCGACCTCTTCTGCCGCGGACGCGAACTCACGCTGGGGGACATCCCGGCGGCGGACCTTTCATGGATCCCGGAGTATCGCCCTGGCATCACCGCCGACGAGGTCTTCCAAAATCGCTGCTGGCGATGCGAAGCGGAAGCCAGAAACTTCCCAACGACGGCATACTGGCGCACGCTGACGGCGGAGATGTGGGGGCGATACCCCGAGCTCCGTCGGCCGTTCCCTGACGAGATCCCCCTGGAGAGAGGCAGCGCAGCCAAGCGGCCCCGAGAAGACGAAGGTCCAGACGATCCAGCAGCAGGAGGAGAGCCGCCGGAGCACTGTCGCGGAGGTCAGGGAGGACCGCCACCACCACCACCACCGCCGCCGACGACAGCCTAAAAAGGGGGGAAGGTGAAAAGAAAAAAAAAAAAAAAAAAGAAAAAGGAAGGAAAATGGGGGAGGGGTGACTGTTTGTTTTTATTTTCATTGTTTTTATTTGTTTTTGTTTTATTGGTTTTCATGAGAATGGCTATGGAGACAGCCTTCTCAAAGAAAAGTAGTAGCTGAACTGGGTTGGATCAGTAAGAATGGAAAAGAAAAGGAAGTGAGAAAGAGAGAGTAAGAGTTCAGAGTTCAGGGCCCTCTTTTTGATGACTTTTTGTTTTTGCTTTTATTGTTTTTGTTTTTGTTTTATTGGTTTTCATGAGAATGGCTATGGAGACAGCCTTCTCAAAGAAAAGTAGTAGCTGAACTGGATTGGACCAGTAAGAATGGAAAAGAAAAGGAAGTGAGGAAGAGAGAGTAAGAGTTCAGAGTTCAGGGTTCTTTCTTAAATCTTTTTGATACATGATTTCAAGTTGCTATGAGGGTTAGAGATCAGACTGTCTGCTGCTGAAGTGGGCAGGCAGTAAAACACTGTGGCAGGAGTGGGTGTCTGATGGGTTAGGTATCTTTTTGGGGGAAGGCATGAAAAAGGGGGGGGGGGGGGGGGAAATAAACAAACAGAAACCTCTGGTTATTGGACCGGGAAAAAAAAAAAAAAAAAAAAAGAGAACAAGCCTGCTGGTTGAGAAGGCAGGTTGCTCAGTATTTCTAGGGATGAAGTGAACAAGCTGACAGAACAGCTGTGGATTGTGTTGTGCTTGTGTTATCAAGGTTAACAGACATTTTTCCTGTTGTGTAGAAAGTGATAATCAGAAGAAAAAAAAAAAAAAAAAAAAAAAACTTTTATTTTGGATCCCAACATACTGACACTTAGCACTTGTTCTGTAGTACTGGGGACACTGCATCTGTGGACTTAGTGGTTGAATAGGCAGTTAGGTCTTTCTATTCACCACTTCTCCAACAGTTCTGACCCCAGTTATCTTGAAAATGGAAGTCTAGACACAGAAACAGTTCAGAAAAGAGGGGAGGGGATGTTAAAACTTTTGGGGACAAAAGTTCAGGGAGGAGGGGAGTGGTTACAGCTGTAACCCCAAACCACGTCGCCTCCACCGATTTCGTCACACTGGCCAAGGCCAGAGTGCTATCGGGTAGGGGAGGGGTAGTTAGGACAGTCCAGCCACAGTCTGGAAGTAGCAGTCCAGCTGCGGAAATGACTAGGTTGGACGGTCCTAGGGGTCGAGACTAAGGGAAGGGATTGAGGGAGGTTAGGAAGATCAGCTAGGCTTGATAGGTTAGGTAGTCCCCATCAGTAGGTGGGATCCTAGGTGATCAGTGGGACTAGGGTGAGTCAGGCGGCAGCCTATTTAATGGCTGATCTTAGGTTATTGGATATTCTGGGTGAGGCTTTTGTTTTTATTCGAGTGTGGACCTTTATTGATTGTTGTAAGAAAGCTTGTGTGAAGAGTCCTGAGTAAGGTGCCTTGCAAAGGCCGTGTGATCAAATTCAAGAGGGGCTGTCCCCACTTCCGCCGTTCCCGTTCTGCAGAAACGCCATCACCACCGTTAAGTACGGCTGCAGGGGTGACCCCAGCGGTCAAGGTTACCCTATTTGTGGTTACAGTTAGTGCAGTCTTGAAGAATTGTTGCCTTTGGTTCGTTCGTGGTTCCCTTTTTTTTAGCAGATGCTAGCTTGCCTTTTGTTTCCGGGGCGCCAGCTGCTGCCTAGGACACCAACACAACTTGTTCTCAGATCTCGTTCCTTTCAATCACGCCATCCTTTCCAAGACGATTCAACAGTTCTGGTTTCGTGACCCAAAACGTCACAGTGAGGTCAATGCTACACCCACCCCCACATACCTTCACCGTACGAATTCTTGCCACATGCTGTTCAATGGATCGTTGGGTTCTCACGTTTGTTGTAGCACACGAAAATTGGTTTACAACCCAGGCGAATGCACTCTTGCACGAGAGCACACCACAGTATTTTCCTTGCTACATTTAACGTGCAGCATTTTCTGTCAGTCAGCCCCAGCGGTCAGCTGCGGTTAAGAATTTGCAGTGTGGGCCGCTGTCCAAACGTACTCATAGTACCTATAGTTGTTTGGATACTCGAACAAAGAGTCTTCCACGCCTTCAAACTTCGGACGATATTGTCAGTCGAAAGTTTACCTGTTGTGACACGGGTGCCGCATCCATGTTTTCTGGCCCTTTTGTTGTGATCTACTGAACAATTAATCTGTCATTGTGCTCATTATAAGGAATTGAAGCTATGGAAGGAACGGTTAAAAAAATCATTGTTGTTGTGTCGAGTGAGACGGCACCCCCTGTTGAGTTGTTTGCCGAGTTCAAACAACCGAGACAGGTTGGGATACAGAATAGTTTGTAGGGTCCTGGGATACAGAATAGTTTGTAGGGTCACCATTTGCTTGCAGAATTCAAGTCATTGGCAACTGCACTCGATGAAAACAAAACTCTTGATTTGAAATTTTACATCAAGAATCAAAATGCAAACAAATCTGTAAAATTGTTAAAAAGAAAAAAAGCTCAAAATGATGGTTCTTGATCATTGCTAGCCTGCCAAAATTCAGAATAAAAATAGAATCACTATCCAAAATCATATAAAAATCATCAAAAGCTCCCCAGTGTTGCACCAGGGACAATCATAACCTACAACTAATAGGTTCATAATCAAATATTCTCTATTCTAGCAGTTTCCTGACTGTTTGTTGGAATCAATTGTCTTCTCTCTCTATTCGAGACAGAAGCATATTTTCCCGTTCCTGTCTTCGAACGACCTCTTCTTGTTGGCCTCATCATTGAAATCCGACTTTCTGGTCCAAGGGCCAGCCTCGCACCCATTCTTTTCACAGTTGCAGATGCCCCTGTTGAAGCCACGATCGCAGCACTCGGAACCCTTGGCAGAGCAAGCCTGCACCTGAGCCACTCCTCCACAAGCATTTCCGTGCAGATCAGCGCCGCCCTCCGTCTCAGAGGTCGCATCTCCGGTGCACTTGCTCGCTGCAGCCACGGTGCCGCCTGTGTTGCAAGCGGAAGCAGTAGCCGACGCGAAGGCAGACGCAATTCCGGTCTGGATGGTTTCAGCAAAGCTCTTTTGGAAGCTCTCTCGGGTTCCGCCGTCCGTGCAGGCGTCCGCCTGTGCTTCTGCCGCGGCGTCCGCGATAACTGTGCTCACCGCCCGCACATCCGAGAAGCAGAAGGAGTTGGCTTGTCCATGAGGATCGGAAGCTTCCGCTGCAGCTTGTGCGAGCGCCTCAGCGAATGCGATGGCCCAGGTGTTTCCTCCAGACGCGGACCAGCCACATGCAAAGCCTCTGCCTTCACAGGTCACCTTGACAGCTGCCTCAGCCCAGACTTTGGCGATTGCGGTGGCCACAGCAGTGGCAGCAGCCTCTGCCTTTCCCTTGTCGCAGCTGGACCCCTCCCCAGACCACCAGTCCTCGTAGGCTTGCACGAACTGATTCTTCGACTCGTTCACAGCCTCGCAGCTCGCCGACGCCTCTCCTGAGCAGCTCCCAGCAGTGACAAGAATCTCCAACGTGGCAAATGCATTGCAACTGGTGTCGGCTGCTCCCGGACAGCGGGTGCTTGCAGGGGCTGGCGCGGTGTCACCTGAATCCTCTGTGAAAAGGACACATCCCCTTTAGGAGCTGAGAACAAACAGCAACAATCGACAAAATTAAACTTGCTTTTTTGGCCCTACCTGCTCCCGTGGCAGTTCCGCCTTCCGTGGTAGTTCCCTCGAGGACAACATCATCTTTGGCGGAATCATCCCCAGACCCTTCACCGGCCTTGCCCGAATCATCCCCAGATTCTTCACCAGCTTTGTCGGAATCGTCTTTGCCCGAATCGTCGCCAGACCCTTCACCAGCGTTCCCAGAATCGTCTTCGCCAGAATCACCACCAGACCCTTCACCAACCTTGGTTGAATCATCCCCAGATCCTTCACCAGCTTCGCTGGAATCGTCTTTGCCCGAATCGTCGCCAGATCCTTCACCAGCTTTGTCGGAATCGTCTTTGCCAGAGTCATCTCCAGAGCCCTCCTGGGTGCCCCCAGTGCTTTGACCAGCGACTTCCTCCGTGTCTTTTCCATCGCCACCCTTTCCATCGTCAGAACCTCCCTCGTCTGTAAGCATTCAAATCAATAGTCATACCCATGCAACCACGTTGAGCAAGCAGGGAGGTTTGATCGATAGGACCGTACGTACCCTTGGCGTCGAGACAGAAACACTTCTCCTTCTTCTTATTCTCGTAAACCTTTTTCAGGTCGTTGGGCTTGCTCTTTTTGATCCAAGGACCGTTGCAGTTTTCGCAGCGGCAAAGAGACCTCTTGAAACCTTGAGCGCAGCACATGTCCGCCCCAGGGCCTGAGCAGGCAATCAGTTGGGTGGCACCTCCGCAAGCGTCTCCAGCTTTAATGATACCCTCTTCTGTGGTGGCGGTTGCGTCGCCTTTGCACTCACTCTTGGCGATCACTTCGTTACCCTCTGCAGCACCGACAGGCGTTGTTAAAATCATATCATGTCTTTGAGACAAGCATTCAGCATTTGCAAACCATGCCAGAACTCACTGTTGCATGCCCTGGCCGTTGCGGATGCGAACGCGTTGGCGATGGCGGTCTTGACAGCCTGGACGTACGAGCTCTGGAAGTCCTCTTTCTTGCCGCTGTCGGTCACGCAAGCGTCGGATTGGGCTGTGGCGGCCGCCTCGGCGAGTACAGTCGAGACGGCTCGGACGTCGGCATAACAAAACGCTGTGGCCAGATCGCCGTCCGCCGCCTCGGCCGCGGCTTGAGCAAGCGCTTCAGCGAATCCCAATGCGAAGGTGTTACCGCCGGAAATCGACCAGCCGCAGGCGAAACCTCTTCCGTCACACTCGACCTTGGACGCAGCGTTAGCCCAGACTTCGGCGATCGCGGTTGCAACAGCGGTGGCGGCGGCCTCGGCCTTTCCTCCGTCGCAAGCATCGCCACCCTCGCCCCACCATTCGTCATACGCCTCCTTGAACTTGCTTTGAGAAGTGCTCACCGCCTTCAATAAACAATAAAAACAATTCAAATCTTTCGCTCCAACCCGAATTCAAAACGTTACGATTCCATCGCGTTTCGAAACGCCCAGATCACCTCGCAATCCGCGCCGGCTTCACCCTTGCAGTTCCCAGCCGTCACTAAGATCTCAAGCGTCGCGAAAGCTTCGCAGCTGGGGTCCGCAGCGCCGGGACAGTCCACAGCAAAAGCGCTACCTAAGAATGTTGTGGAACGCCATGTCACCCCACGGCCAATCACTTAAACTAACCCTCCGCATTTTATGACCCCTAGGGAGCTAGACCTCACCAAGAAGCAGCGCCGCCAAGGCGATACAGAGTGTTGCTTTCATTGCGAAAGATACCCGCGCTTGTTGATTTCCACAAAAGAAAATAGAGAGAAGAAAACTGTTCCGGTTCGAATTTCCCCTTGCCTGCTGTCGTTTTGTAGTCAAAAAGAACGTTGGACAGCACTGAAGTCAAAATGTTGAGGCCTCCTCTCACTCTTTTCATCCCACACTCACAAAGGACACAGACAGACAAACGCAGATGGCTGTTTTTTCACGACACCGTGAGTGGTATGTACTCCACGCCACCCACCAACGCCAGCCCATCCCTGAACTTTTTTTCTCTCTTTCTCTCTTCGATGACTTTGCGACTTTGTGCGTCGGGTGAAGGTAGCATCCACCAAAGTGCCCGAAGTCAGTTTTCTTCTTTTTTTTGGGGGGGGGGGGGGGTTGGTGGGAGGTATGCCATTGAGAGTTTTTTAATTTGTGCTTTCATGCATGGGATTTCAAAGACTCTGCTCGTAGAACAGCGTGAAATTCAGGTAGGAACCTTAGATGGTTTCGGATCGTTGGAGAAACGAGCGATGAGGATGAAACAGAGGTAAACACGATTGAGTGAAATACAGGTGTGTTCACACAGCAGCAGCCAATGCAAGATTTACAAAGACCATCAGTCCTCCCACTTTGTTTCCTTATATCCTCTCACGACCCCGTTATAACTTGATGTCATAACTTCCACAACTCCCCTAAATGACTCAACTTATAACGCCTCTCAAGTCCCGCTCGTTCTCGGACACGCACAAAATGTGTGCCTTCGCGTTCAGTACTCTCACTGATTCGCATCCACAACGAGCGACACTGCGTAGCCTTTAGGTTAATGGATGTGGTATTGAGCGAACAAAAGAGATCAAAGACGAATATTTTCATAATCATAATCATAATTACAACCCACAGCAAAAGAGAGCCATCACCCTCTATGATGCTGGAACAAAGACAAAAAGGAAAGAAAAGAAAGAGAAAAAACAAAAAAAAAACAAAAACAAAACAAAAACCTTAGGATTGTAAACCTGCTGAACGTATTGAAGCCATTGTGCTGATAATTAAAGCTAATTTGCCCGATGGCACCCTACTAAAAAGATCCTTGGGATTAGCCCATCGAAAAACATCTGAATGCAAAGAACGAAAGGAAGAATAAAAAGGACATTTTCATAGCCTTTCCAGGAGAAATGATAATGATAATGATTACACTGTTGCCTGAGAAGCCGCAGCTATCGCAACCAAATACCAAACACAATTCCAAACAACCATTCGTAGACTAAGGATCTAATAATGTTCCAGGAGAAAAAAAGGGCTGCTGCGTTGCACAAGAGCAATCAGACGTACAACGCACGTGTCAGCAACTCTATGTCGGGCAGGTGAGAAAAGACACAGGCACATGTCGAGGAGTTGGATTTCTGGTTTCGGATCGTTGAAGAACCGAGCGTTGAGGATGGAACAGAGGTGAATACGATCGAAATATTTTGGTGTTCTGGTTCGGCTGGCTGTCGTCGAATCGAAAACCCGTATGTCCGGATCGGCGTTTCAATCGATCGACAACGATGGGTACCCATCCTTCCTCAGCAGAAAAAAAAGGGTTAAATCCAAAGCATTTGGGAAAAAATATCCCCCTCCCTCCCCCCCTTAATGGTAACCAGAATTCATTTCTTCAACGGGGAGCAACGATATGTTCTTGTCTTAACTTCGCTGATATTTTATAATCACTTTTTTTGAAGGAATATGCGAGCTATCATTACTACGGAGGTGGAATATGTGTTATCCATGGAGGATATGAAGCACCTTCAGGACCAACTCCTGGGAGGTATTTCTTATCTCATGTCTTGGGGTTGGGGGGTAATTCCACGATCTATACAACAGTGAAAAAAATACATATTTTAAGAAGCGATATAAACTCTGGATGTTAAAACGCACAAAGGACCACCAGAATTACGGAAAAAAGAATGCACATTGGACTTTCTGTATTTGCCGAGGATGATTTTTCGTTAAATCCTGATTTCAAGTTAGGGGTTCACCTTTTGAAGCAGTGCTCTTTTTTTGCTAATTCTCAGTATTTTCCCCTTTTTTGTCAAAAAATGCAGGAGCTGGCCTGAAGGTCGAGATTCGTAATGGAGTCATTGCACAAGCTGCATTCAAAGAAGAGGTATAGCTCCTCCAACCTTGAGCCAAATATGGTGGAAAACGATTTCATAAGCGTGCTCCATTTGCTCTGTGATTTTTTCTTTTTCTTGTATTTTTTTTTTATAAAGGCACACTTTTCTTGGCAGATTTTTTTCTCATGTTCCATTTTTTTTTCCCAAATTTCTTCTGGGCTTTTTTTTTTGTAGAATGTAGTCCTCAAGAATGTACAAGCAAATCGATTATTGGGTTTGTCAAGAAAATTTCATTCTAATTTTTAGCTTCTCTTATCGATTCTTCTTTTACAAATAAATAAAAAAAGAATAAAAGCCAACTAGGTTCATCTGAATAGAAAACCCAGAAACAACCCGACACTGTGCAAATGTTTCCCCCAAAAGAAAACAACGAAAAAGACCTCCGCAAAGTGATTCTCGAAGGAATTTCTTTTTTATACTGCTATGTTTTTACTGCTTTTCTTTTCCCTGATTTGTTTTTCGCAGAAACCCAATAAGGGGTTTGGACCATCGAAGAGTGTGGGTGTTGGAACAGGTTCCCAGTCCATAGGAGTGCAAACCGTCTTAGAGGGACCCAGCGGAAGCAAGCGGAATCGATCGAAAAGTTTGGTGCTGGGAAGAATGGAAAAAAGATCCAGGCGATGTGGCGAAATGGAAGCTTCCATGATGGAAGGGTGTGGAGAGGAAAGGAGGCATTTAAGTGGTGCAAAAGGTCCCATTGATTTGACAATGGCATCAACATCAGAAAAGAATGTGGAGGTGCAAAACTGTGCAGATGTCAATGTGGAAAAACAGGGTAAAGATAATTAGAAGCACAACCGGTTTGCTTTTTTTTCATTTTTTCATTTTTTTTCCCGGGAAGTAATGAAGAAATATTTGTTCTCAATTGGCTGTTTTAGTGGTTTTTTTTGGGGGAGGGCTATGAATTGCTTTGCTGTAATAAAAGTGTTTTGTGGTGCAGAGGGAAAAGACAAACGTCAACTGGAATCCGAAACCAAGAGGTGTCTATGCTCTGCGTTTGAACAAAAAAAAAATATATATATATATATATCTCCCGTCAAAATTTTCATTTGATGATTTTTTTATTATTATTTTGATGAACATATCAAAATCTGTCCATAGAGGCCTCAACATTGTGGAGTCCGTGGAATGCGAGTCCTTCTGCCAGCGAAAAAAACAACAAAAAAAAAACATGCATCCCCTCCTGTACGTTTACATGGGAGTCCAAATCAAATCAGCAAGTAGTTGTGAATTTGGTTGATTGCCCCGTTTCTGGAACCCTCTCATGTAAACCTTGGAAGCATTCCGTGTTTGATTTTTGCAGGGCGCCCGCCCCATCAGCGGATTTGGAAAGGAGCAAAGCCGATGGAGGCACCGCTGCTGGAGAAAACATTCCCCAAGAGCAGGTTCTGGAGAATTGTGGCGACGGCAAACAAAATGCTGGAAATCAACAAAGGAAAGATGAAAGGGAAATGCCCGAATCGGCCCAAAACAAAGTATCAAAGGGGGGTGATGGGTGTCCAAGTGACGATGGCAATCCCAACGAAGAAGTCTCTGAGAGGGAATCGGTGGATCAAGAAAATCAAGAAGAGGGACAAGTCAGGCCAAGCAGCGAAGGCCGAGCGTCTGTCGCTGAGGATCAGGAGGTAAGCAACTGGTTTGTTTTTTCAATAGAATACTTGTGGTGGTTCTAGGGAGGAGGGCGGATATGTTTTGGCCATACGTCATTCTATGTGGAATTCCTGGGCGTTTTCGTTTTTTAATTTTTGGGATTGTGCTGGTTTTTTTGATCCAGGAGGATGCTTGCCAGAGAGTCAATATTTCGACTCAAAGGAGCGACTGCTTTAGCCAGAACCACACTACGCAAGGTGAGGTGAATACAGTTTCAAAAGAATGTCCCTGGATCCAACATGTTTGTGGATGGATTTCCTGCACTCTTACAAATTCAGGCTTTTTGAAACTTGGGTGTGTGATTTTTTATTTTTTTTAAAAAGGAATGGGGGCAACTGGGACAATGCCAAATGGAGTCATTTGCAGACGTCCGGTGATTCTCGCAAACACAGAACCCACGAGGATTGTCTTGCCCAAGTCCAAGGATGCAGCGGGCGTCCAATGGCTGTGCTGCCCTCAGGTCTGGTCAACTCACAATTTTTTATTCTATTTTTTTTTGTTTTTGTATTATATATTATTATATTTTTTGGGGGGAGAGGATTATACATCCTTTGTTTGTCTGTGCATGAGAATCACTATACCCACCGCCCTCCCCCCCTTGGTTTGTTGAAACGTTCAAAAAGCCATCGGAAGGTCCCCACAACCGAAAAGAATTCTTTTTGGGTAAGAGGAGTGATCCAAAAGAGGGATGTTGTTTTGATTAGGTTGCAGGCCAGGGGTATGTGTTGGATGGCCGTCAATGCCCTAGCCTGAGCATCGTACGAACGGACTGGTTTCAACCTGCCAAAGAGGGGGAAATGAGATCCCAACCCAGAGATATAGGGACGGACTTCCTGTCGATCTGGCAAAGAGAGCTGCACAGATCGTAAGGCTTCAACTGGAAAAAACCAGCTATTCCAACAAAGTGTTTCTTTGTCTTGCTGTTGCATCCTTGAGAAAGAAATAAGAGGCAGAGGAGAGGAGGTGGGGGTTGTGCAGGGTAGTTCAACAAGTGTTGTTCGATTCTCTCTGCTTTTTGCGTTTCATCTTACCGGATCAGGACTTCACCTGACAATCCTGAAAGGTTGCCTAAAAAACCTTTTTTTTTTGGGGGTTGCTAAATATATGGAAGTGTGCAAGCTCTCTGAGAGGAGAGGAAACCCTAATGGTGGCCGGTGGTGTTGGATTTCTGAGTGTTTGGGTGGTTTCTGTTTGGTCAGGTGGGATGGAGCGGTGGTGGTCCTCGTGCCCAACTCTAGGGACGATTGCGACAAGATTAAACCATTCGTGATGCGAATGGATCAGGATAAATGGATCTCTATTTCGGATAGTCTGAGGGTTGGAGACGTCGAGGGCAGAATGGCAATCCTGCCCTTGAGTTTGCTGTATCAAATGGAGCGACGGCCCACCAAGAAAAATTCTAGAATCGACTCGGCAATTCAGTGGATCAACATGAATTTGCCAATGGATGTGTCGGCCGGTCAGATCATGTGCGGGTTGTTTTTCAAGAAACCCGCAAGGAGGTAGTCAACATGGATAATAATAACCCTTAACTTTTTGGGCTTTTTTTTCATTTATTTATGAAACGTCCTGTTGCTTTTATTTTTTTTTATGAAACGTATTGTTGCTTCTTTTTTTTTTTGCTTCCCTTGAAATCGCGTTCGTTTAAAAAAGGAATAAGATAAAACACTGTGTAGAATCTGTGTTGGATATTGCATGCCCACCATTGCCCGCCTGATGAAGATAACTTGAAGAATAGCCCTACAGATTTCTCCTTCTGGATAAATTACATTTTATGTTTACTGCACTGATTTTTTGCTGAGCTGTTGACCAAGAGTGCTGGTTTCGATTTGAGGGTTGGGAAATCAGAAATTTCAACGTTTCGGCACTCGGAAGTAACATCTCTCATTGGTTATAAACATCTGCCGAAAGGTTTTTTCCTCTCTTAGCAAGGAATGTGTGGATTAAAAAACGAAGCAAAGGGAAAACGATGGGACCTGTGTTTGTGGGTGCACGAAACAGAAGCTTTCGAAAAATGAGCAGTACTGTTGATATTGGTATTGGGAGGGCATTCATCAACAAAGGTGGACTGTGGGGTTTGGGGATGGATTGGTTTGTTTTGTAATGGTTTCTTTCCTTTGCGAAACGGCGTCTGTTTGTGTCCCTGACTTCTTTCTTCTTCAGCTATGACTCGTGGAATCAGCAATTCATTCAACTCCAGAAAAAATCACAGCCTCTTTCTTTTCAAAGTGGGCAAGAATATCAAAACCATTATCAACATGCACATGCAAGTGGGAGCACCATCAAATATCATCGTGGCTCCATTTCTAAAATCAGAAGCTCTGCTACAGTCCCTCATCTGTAAGAAATGCATCAATCAATCAATAAGAATTACAGCAAAGTCTCCTCGAATGGAGCCAACATGCCAGGTCAGGGTCAAAGAGAGTGACATTCCCAGCATTTCCAGACCGCATTTTCATTTGCAAATTTCTGAACATGTTTTCGGTTCATCGGCATCTCGAGTTATATCTTGGTATCGGCATATTAAGTTTTCCCTCAGATTTGAACGGTATTTGACAACTTTAAAACCAACTTCTCTTCGGGTTTTCTTTACTCGTTTTCGTTGTGGTATTCATTTCTTGGAAGTGGAAGTGGGACGATATAATGGTGTACCAAGGGAAAACAGGATTTGTCGGTTGTGTCGATCCGCGGTGGAAGATGAACGGCATTTTCTTTTTGAATGTCCTTTTTATTCTTCCTTTCGTTCTTTGCATTCAGATGTTTTTCGATGGGCTAATCCCAAGGATCTTTTTAGTAGGGTGCCATCGGGCAAATTAGCTTTAGTTATCAGCAAAATGGCTTCAATACGTTCAGCAGGTTTACAATCCTAAGGTTTTTGTTTTTTTTTTTTTTTTCTTTTTCTTTTCTTTTCTTTCCTTTTTGTCTTTGTTCCAGCATCATAGAGGGTGATGGCTCTCTTTTGCTGAGGGTTGTAATTATGATTATGATTTATGATTTATGATTCATTTGCAAACCCCGTCAAAAAAACGGTGTACCCCCATTACTCCGACCCCTGTTACTCCGACCCCTGTTACTCCGACTCAAAAAAAGGGGGGGGTTGGGTTTAGGGTTTAGGGTTTAGGGTTAGCGCGACCGGCGCGCGCCAAGCGAGTGGGCTAAACAAGCGCGGGGTAGACCGGCGCGAACCGGCGCGCGTCGAGCGACCGCGAGGTAGACCGGCGCGCGCCGACTGTCAGACATGGGAGCTGTCTCGATGTCAGACATGGACGGAGTCGGAGTAACAGGGTCGGAGTAACAGGCATAAACCAAAAAAACAAAGGACGAACACATTCAGAGGTAGGAAGACGCTCCTATGCCCGACTCCACTCAAGTCAACCCTCAAAATTAGCTAATAGAGCGTCCGCGCTCCCAAAATAGCTTGACGTCATTTTTTCGTAGTCACTCAGCTCCAGGCTGTCATGGACACGTCAAGTTGAAAGCAACGATCCGTGCCCACCCTCGCCGTGGACGTTGGAGACCGGCGCACCCCTCCCAGTGACATTCCACGTTTGCCAGTCGATCGCTGCCGATGCTGTGCAAGTAGCCGAGGGCTCGTGCTCCATTAGGCGAAAAAGAGACAGCGCGCAAGGGAAGCGAAACGAACAAAAGAAGCGTCTCCGTTCGTTCCTTCCAGGACGAGAGCAAGGTCCAGAAAAAAAAAGGTCGAAAACCCGTGCAGCTTCGGTATGTCGCACTTGGAAATGGTAGTGAACAAGGCCAACAAAAACGCGTTCGCGGGGGCGAATTTGGGAGTCCCGTGTTCGCCCATGGAGGCCGTGACGTCGCTGGACCCTAAAGATTACGTGTGGAACAACCCTCTTCTCAATTGGCAACCTCCAATCGCCGGCCTCGTCCCTGGACGTCCGTTGGGAACGGTGCCACCTTTGGCAGGATTGGTGGGCCCGCCACCGGTGTCGCCACAGGCTTTTTTCCCGGGTGAGATCTCTTGTTCCGGGAGCTCTTTTTGTAAGGAAAATGTTTTCGCATAGTCTCGCATTCTGGTGTGCGTCGCTTCACGTGGACTCGTTGTCCGCTGGACGTCTCTGGAACCACGCAACGTCGTTTCCGAAAATAGCGCAGTTTCTGGAAATTCGTGACGTTTTTTTTATTATGGACACTGCGCGCGTCCCTCCCCAACGCGTTTTGATCCTATTTCGGACGTCCAACAGCCGTGGTTCGTTTTCGCGGAACAAACCATCGGCATCAATTGTTGCGAAACGCAGCGCTCGATCGAACCTCGCCTTTCTCGCACTGTGTCGCTTTTGCCCACCCACGGACAACCCCTTTTTCTTTTCTCGATTCCCCTTGGGTTTGTTTTCGGAGCGCCCCCTCGCTGAAGCGACAGCGGTATCGGATTTCGGTGATTTGACACTTGATGGGAATTTCCTCGTCTGGGTTGTACATCCATGACTGTGTCTTTGTGTTGCTGTTCCCATCAGGATTGGGCACCTTCCCCTGGTGTGGAATGCAGGGGGTGTGCTTGCCTCCAGCAATCGTTCCTGCCGTCCCAGCCATGCCACCCATTTCGCAAGTCCCTGTTCAAAATGCCAGCCAGGTGGGCACAACTCCCAACGATAATTTTTTACTCAGTGGTGCAGCTTCTCGCTGGATACTCCAACATTGAACGTTATGGGAATTTATATTATTTTATTTAATTAAAATAATAATTAAAAAAAGATTGGGGATTTTCCATTCGCCAATGGGGAATTTTTTTTCGATGGGCAAAACATCCAGAAATCACTGCACAAGTTGAAGGTTTTTCCCACCTCGGTTTATTGGGGCTTGCCCTCCATTGACTTTGAAGCAAAAAGAAATAAAAATCCGGCATTGCGAGTAAATGTTGGAGTGAAAGATAAAAGGCGGAAGAAAGGAGTGGGACTACTCCATACATTTAGTGTCAGAGGATTTTCCAACGGGAAATTGGCTGATGAATTGTTATAAACCACTGAATGTAAAGAGTACATACACTATTATTATTGAATCACTGTTGTCAAGATGTGCTGAATTGGTGTGCCCTGGGAATGCCGATGCAAATACAGCCAATGCCGGCACCTCAGCAGCAGCTTCTGAATTCGATGGTCCCTGTGGAGAGACCAGCTCATTTAGCATCGAAGGCTGATCCTCAGCCGCCTTTGCCAGCAACCAACGCGTGCAACGGCGGAGTTTCCACCACCGATCTGTTGGAGTGTTGCATGGAAGATGATGAGTTGAGGCGGCTGTTGGAAGACCCCCTGGATGTGGCATTTGAAGGACTGGTAAGTCATAAATCGGCCCCGAAACGACCAAACAAATGGACCTGGCAGCAAATCCAATCACACAGTCTATAAAAAGAGAAAAAAACAGCCCTCTCGCAGTAATCAGTCAATTATTTTGAAACTTTCCGACCCTTAATCAACCGTTTTGGATCGTTGCTCCAGAAATTGCCCATCCCATGAAGGGGATTGGCGGGTTCTAAGTCTTATTTTTGTTTGAGTGGTGGTATGTGTGTTTTTCTTTCCTGATCTCCAGGCATCAGACAGTTCGAATGCGAGTTGCTTTACGGCTGATACCTCCTCTCCAAAGCCATCAAACGTGGGGCTGGACACCCCTGACGACGATTTTTTCTCCTTGGCGGGGCTGGATTTCTCATGCTTTGATCCTGAAGACAGCTACCCCAATGTCATTCCAGTGGACTCAGGGATGGGGGCCAGACACAGTCGGCCCGTGCCCAAAGGGCCAGGCCACTGGGGGGTCAAGAAGAAGAGAAGTGTCAGACAGAGAAAAACCGATGTGAAATCTTTGGGGAGTGGAGGTGGGGATGCTGGGGACGTCGCACTCATCGACCTTGGAGATGTGCTTTGGGATGTGAACACACGGTGAGTGCCCCTGCCAAACGGGAAATTCTTCCCGAGTCTGACTGGTTCTTTTAAGGGGGACCCTGGTCTACACAGATTCTATGAATGTTGAATTCTTGGATTTGGGATGAGAACAACTTTATATTTTTTTGATTGAACAGTTTACAGGACGCTTTCAGCCTGAATAGTTGATTGATTAGTTGAAATTAATAAATCATGGGCAACAACGCTGAGAATAGAATCACTAAGTTTTGTGATGAGGCAAAGTTTGTCTCCTTTGGTGAAAGAGCCTTTTTTGAAATGTTTTGTTTTGGGTGGCTTTGGTGCTAGAGCTCTACCTTCTGGAACAGGAAGGTACACATCGGGGGCTAAATGCGGCACTTCAAAATCAAAGGGTTGCGGTTTGAATG
Source organism: Bryopsis sp. KO-2023 (assembly GCA_030272585.1). Lineage (NCBI taxonomy): Eukaryota > Viridiplantae > Chlorophyta > Ulvophyceae > Bryopsidales > Bryopsidaceae > Bryopsis > Bryopsis sp. KO-2023. The sequence goes on along the minus strand of BSYQ01000004.1, from coordinate 1,256,133 downwards.
CAACTGCGCTCGAGAAGAGGAAACGCACCCGAACGAAAGCCTGAGGAAAAGAAAGGGGGGTGTCGAAAACGTGTCGGGGTGTGTTTTTATGTTTTCTGTAGTCTTTGTTTCGTTTTTTCAATCGAATGGAACAAGAAATAGGATTTTCCAGTGGAAGGGGGAAACAAAAAAAAAGACGAGGGAGGAAAGGAAAAAACTGAAGGAAAACATGGGAAGGAGTAAAGAGAGAGGAAAGGAAGGAAAAAAAAACCAAGAAATTTTCGAAAAAAACAAAACAAAAAAACTTTGGTCGGCATATGAGAAGAAAAAAATATATCATTCAAAAAAGAGAAATGGGGAGGGGGGGGGGGACAACACCAAAGAAAAAATCACACACACAAAAAAGAGGACAGTAAAAATAGTTGGTCTATACGGAAGATGAGGTCAGGATTGTTTTGGGAGATTTTTCTTTCTGATTCTTATTCTTGATGGGCTTACGTTTCGAGGGAGTAGGTCCCGTTCAAAATTTTTGCTTTTTTTTTTGTTTTCAGGGGCAATTTTGCTTGCCCTGCCGGTCCCCCCTCCTCTCCACACACATCCTTTCCCCTCAAAAAGGGTTGTTTTGTTTTTTTCTGTGTTTTACTGTGGATTTGGATTTTGGTGGAGGGGGGATGGTTAGTTACAGGGGGCAGCTCTTGGATGAAATGTTTTGGGTTAGAGAGTATCTTTAGAGCAGTGGGGGGTTGGTTTATAATGATGATGAGCCATTTAGGTGACGCACGATTGCCAATTTTTGCCTATTCTTATCGCCAGCTGGTTTTTGATTGTATTTTGGAATGGTGGCATTGGGTGTATTTGCTCGTTTTTGAGATGGGCATTGTTGGGACCTGATTCTGTGAGGTCGTTTTTGTGTGTGCATGTGTGTGGAAAAAATGTATAGGAGTGGGGGATTGTGTGTGAGAAAAAGTGTGAGGAAAGTGTGAGGGAAGGGGAAATGGAATGGGAGGAAACGAAGCTAGGGAAAAAAAAATTAAAAAAAAGAAAAGGATTGAAGGAAAACGTTGGGGGCCATATGATGCTTTTTTGTGTAGAGAATTGGGCCCCCAAAAGGTTTTCTTTTCACAGTTGTGTAAACGTGCGTGCGATGTTTTCTCGTGGGAAAGAAAATTTGGACGAGATGGTGTCGTTTGTGTATAGATCGATTGTTGTCGTTCTTTTTTTTTTTAATGGTGTTTTTCGAAGCTTTAAAAAAAAAGAAAAAACTTTTATTAAAAAGAGTGTAGATATACATATTAAAAAAGAAAAAATCCGAAAAGGAAGAAAAAAAATATACATTGATTTGTGAAAAAAAGAAGAAAAAAAATGGAGGAGAAGAGAAAAAGAAAGAAAAAAAGAAAAAAAAAGCCCTGAGGGATAGACAGAAAGGTAGAATTAGGATCTAGGATTTGAAATTTAAAAAAAGGGTTTCACATACGTATACATATGTACTTTTTTTTGGCTTGTTTTGGGCTTCATTTTGGATCGTTTGGTAGACATTTCAATATTTACATTTGGATTTTGAACTTGGGTTGGAAATGGCCAATGGTCCCGTTTTCAGAATGAAAATTTGAAATGCTGCGTCGCATCGCTTGTTCTATTTTTAGAATTCAGTGGTCAACCGCCTTAGAATATAGAGAGAATGGGGAGGATTTTTTTTTTTGACTGACATTTTTTTGTGGTAGTTTTTTTTTCTCTCCTCAAAGGTATGAGTAGCTTTTCTATCTCGTTTTTTTTAATATTTTCTGTTGGGTTTTTTTGGGTGGTTTTTTTTTGAGGTGAGAGAGATCTCTATTCATTTCTCTCATCATCATTTCATCAAGGGGATTATGGATTCTGACCGATTCAGCAAAAAAAAAAAAGGAAAAAAAAATGTGTTTGAATTAGGTGAAAAGGAAAGAAGTGGAAAAAAAAGACCCCATGTTTTTCACAATCGAAGACATATGATTAGTTGTGTTGAGGATGATATCTTGAAAAAAAAAAAGTGAAAAACGTTTAAAAGAAAAAAATGTCAGGTTGGAATTTTGTGAATTCAAAAGTATACATCAGAGTTTTGTGAATTAATCTACATATATACATATAAAAAAAGAAAGCAAGGGGAATTGGGGCAAAGGTGAAAAGAAATAACAGCATTTTGAGGAGTTGAAAAAAAAACTAGGTTTGGTATTTTTTAGTAAAACTTTATTGCTGGGGGGTTAACTGGGTTTCGAAATCGACCACCTGGCCGTCTACGAAACGATAGTGACTTGATTGATGACGAACTTTTTTCTTTTCTTTTTTTTTTACGTTGTGTAATCTTTCTTTGTTTTTAATCGAACATCGCTTAAGGTTTTCTTTTTTGGGGGTTTTGGGGGGGGTTCAAAAAAACTGAAAAATTAATTAATTATTAGTTCATGCGTGCTTCGAATTGAGTGATTTTCATTAGGATAGGGGTAGAAGTTTGTTTCCTATCCCTTTCTCCTTGGGAGTTTTTTTTTTCGTTTTTTCTTTGGGGGGTTGTTTGAATGGGTAAAAGGTCACTCGTAATGATCTTGTTTTTTTCCCCTTGCTTTCCATTTGTTTTTTTCTGCATCTTTTTTTGTATTGGTCCCAATTGTGAGGTGTCTGGGGCAATACGATGCTGAAAAGCGGGATTTCTATGGGTGTCTCCATTGTTCATAACAACATGTACATAGAGAAGGGGGTGATTTGTTGGTGGTCCATTCACCTCCATCCACCTGGTCAGGTTTAACTAAAGTTCCCTTTTTTTTTTCAATCCAAGAAAAGGGGAGACAAGAAGATGGGGAGGCCGGGGGGGAAGGTTGCATGTTGGTTTTGTTTGTTTGTGTGTTTGTTTGGTTTTTTGTGTTTTTTTTTTTCTTTTTTTTTGGGGGGGGTGGAAGGCTGGGATTCTTATTTACACAAAGCTCATTGGTGGTTCTAGTTTCAGACAATACGGAGGAGCAAGTGTTGTTTTGTTTTTTTTTGCTTTCTTCGAGGGGAGAAAAGCGGGATTTTAGGAATTGACGGGGAGTTACAACACGGGGAGAGGGGGACCGATTGCACATTAGCTTTGACCAGATCTCATGCAAGAGGGGTTGTGGGTTGTGAAAGTGTGTTTTAGAGATTTGGGGATGGGTTTTCTGGTGGAAAGGACAAGGGACATCAACACACAAAGTGGAAGGGTCGTGGCAGGATTCGGTTATTGAAATGTTGTTGTCTTTTCTTGTTCGCGTTGCAAAAGTGATGATGGTGTTTTTTCAATGGGCTTTTCCAAGCGAGCAAATGCTGGCTTGAGTTTCTTGATGAAATGCTGGAGGTGTCAGCTGGAGATATCAGCCAGCCCCACTGGCTGATATCTTACCAGTCCCTGGTAAGATTCACAGACAAAAGCATCATGCAAGACAGGGAACATGGCGGAAAACCACCACAATATCAGCACCGCGAGCTACCTAGCCTGGTGAGATTCATCATTTCAGCGATAATTTCGCCACAATATAATTCGATCGGCACACACATGCGACAGAGAGGGCGCCCAGCCCTACCACATCATCCAAAACACTCCAAAGCCCTTATCTTCGAAGCCTGGCACGGGAAAAGCAGAATGCTGACACTCTTCTCAGCCCAGGTGCTGACCAGACCATCCTGGCGCTGGACCACAAGGAGTGTTGTTTGTAAATGTGTGTCTGCCAAATCCAGCCCCTTTTGCATAGTGGGCTTTTGTACATCCACGAAGCTGGAGTTGGAGGCCATCCTTGAATGAGTCTGCTCTGAGATCAGCACCCTTTCGCAATCCAATCGGCGTGTATGAGATTATACCACCACCATGTTTCTTAATCGATAGAACCCAGAAAACTTTTTGTGTGGATACGAACGGTCTGGCTGTGAATTTACAGTTTACAAACTGCATTTTGTTGAACCATCCAGTTTGAGTTTTCAAAAAGATTGTTTAGTTTGGGGAAAAACGTAGGAATGGATCAACCACTGGCTACAGAATACCGAGAAGCCTTTCTTGCTTGTGTACCGTTTTTCCAATTAGCTGGTTGAAAGAGCCCCAATTTCTAGAGAAGAACTTAATTATACAAGTTGTTTCGAGGATTATTTTTTGGTTTGCTGCAACTAACAGATGTAAGGACATGTACACCCATATTAAACATGCTGAGAAATGTTTAAGGTGAAACTGTGGCGCTTTCTATTGTTCTTTTGAGGAGAAGGCTAGTGTTCATGGTCAAATCACAAGCCAAAAACCAAATACCAAAATACAAGCTTGTAATTAATTGCTTAAGCACATCAGACATGTTGCTATTGATGATGATCAGTGATTCCTTTTCATATTACCATCAATGATTGAGTGAGTGAGTACCGTCAAAATCATAACAGAGTTGGTAACAACGGTGAGAGGAGCTCAATGTCTGCCACTTATAACAATATCTTCCACGCGCGTGCCCTCTTATGATCAGGGACCCATCAAAGGCGACTTGAACAAAAAAACCCCAGCTCATCTGTGTATCATCCATATTGTAAGGAAAAATCTTGAAAAAACCTGCAATGTGCTGAAGCACAATAAAAACAGAGGACCAGCTTCCCCAGCTGGCCGAGATGATCGCATGAGCAGGGTTTAACCGTAGTTTGTGTGCTTGGGAATGGCCCTCTTGTTGAGCCCGTATTTCTTGGAGTGGGAGTCTCCGTACTTTGCGTGCTTGGGAGAGGTCCTCTTGTCGAGCCCGTACTTCCTGTAGTGGGAGTATCCGGAGTTTCTGTACTTGGGAAAGGCCCTATTGCTGAGCCCGTATTTCTTGTAGTGGGGGTATCCGGAGTTTCTGTACTTGGGAAAGGCCCTATTGTTGAGCCCGTACGTCCTGTAGTCGGGGTCCTTGACACAAATCTTGTATCCGCAACCTGAAGACAGCACAGGCAGAGGCTTATGTTGAGACTTAACGTGTGCTGGATGAAGCCGATATTATTGTTGCACCATCTCTGGTCCCTTACCATAAACGCGCTTGCACGTCGTCACCCCTCTGGAGCTGTGTTTGGCACACTTCTTGAAAACTGGATGGCACGAGGAATTTGTTAACTTTCGACATAATGCAAGCCCAAACGGAGAGAAAATCAATTTAAAAGATAGATACACGCTCACCTCTTCCGCTTTGAAGATACTTGTTGTAATACAGACACTGCTTGGCGCAAACTGCTCAGAAGACAACAAAAAAGTCACGTTGAGATGCTGAACGCGAATAAAAAGAACTGAAATTCTCTCAACGTGAACGAGACGCACCCTTCTTGTATCCACAGATTCTTCGACTCGACGATTTACAGTAGTAGCCACTCCTGCACCCCTTGTCGCAGAACCTCACATACGTACTTCCTGTAGCCGCACAAAGCTCAAGACTTGAAAACCTGAACTTCTTACAAGGACGGACCGGTTTCCTTTGACGACGGTTCGACGGTCACCGAACGGCGTTCGGTGACTTGAACAATGTTCGCAACGACAATCTCATACCTGAGGATGGGGTCACCTCGCGTACAGAGGTTTTCGGTGCATTGTCTTCTCCCGACCTTCCAGCCTGCGAGGGTTTGCTTTTCAGACCAACACACGAAAATTTGCTTCACCAGCATCAATACAAACATATCTTTTGACCCTACCTTTGCCAGAGACATGAACACCGAAAGAAGAAGAGCAACGCACAACAGGGACTTCATTTGCGCCATCGTTCGTGCAAGAATCTGAAGCAAAAAGCAGGCATCGTCAGGGGCAGCGTCGAGAATTCCTTTGCAGGTCAGAGATATCGACGTAGGAGATTGAAGACGCACTGAAAGCAGACTGCTAGAAGAACAAAGCAGGGCTAATTCTGGGCGAACAATTCTCACCGTCAAGTGCAAGGAAAACAATATCACAATCCTGGTTGTTGGAGTCTAAAAAGGAGTATATTTATGTGCCGCAGCGCCCCAACCAGTTAAGTTGGTTGGACACCGCTGTTGACCGAACGGTTCCAATAACTTACCGTTACAGTTCTCCTGCTGTACCGTATTGTACTGGATGCTTCCTCCAGTATCTTCGAGTTGAAGCCGACCCATCTTCTGCAAAATAAATCTTGTTGGTGGCCGCTTTTACCAAAAAAATTATAGTTTCGTCGGGCTCATATCTCAGAAAGATTGGAAGATCGCAAATTCATAATTCCCCAACGTCCAGTCCGCCTGGAGTTCTCGTCTAGACGGCACCTGGCGGCTGGAAAGAGATATATTTCATGTGTGGAATGCCAGCCTAATTGCTCTTACTGCATGTAATCATGTTTGCTTGCTTCTCTTACTACCCATTTGGACATTTTTACTTTAGATGTTGTGACTTCAACAAGTTCTGGGAGCGTGGTCAATCTCGTTCAGCTAATAAATTGGTTAGATTTTCAAAGATTTTTGGGAACTCGTATACATTTTTATCATGGCATAGAAGCTTCATGCGGCCATTCTTGAAGCGTCGAATGTTTGCTTTGTGGCTTGTCGTTTTGGATGGGATGTGGTTTAGAATTGTGATTGGCCATTTCTCTGCTAGAGCATTTGCCCAATGACACAAGCCTGAGCGCTTTTTTGTCGGTATTTCTTACACTCGATAAAATTTCGATTGATTACAATCAATACCCAGCGACATTTTTAGCAGGACAAAAAGGCCATCACAGTGGTAACTAATAACAGAAGCACTTGGGTGTATTCGAGGTGGCCTCAAATATCAGTAGCTTGTGCGCTGGATCGAAGGAAGGCCCGTTTCGCAGGCCATTTGGAGCGCACCTGCACGGAACAAATGTGCACAAACGTTTTGTCAGACAAATTGAGATGAATCAACACTCAAATATTGCGAGTGCGTGCCACCAGTATACCTGGCAGACTGGAAACAACAGGCGTAGTCCTTGGAAGTAAAACAAGCTTGGAGCTGAGAACCACTTGTGGAACTCGAAGATTCTGATGTCCCAGTGGCGGCACCCACAGTGACTGGTGCTGCATCATTGACCAGCCCTGCCGACACATTGATTGCATCTGTGCTACCCGAGACGTCGATTCCACATTCGGATGTGCTGCCCATTTCACCTGCAGTTGAACAACTTTTAACAAGTGAACGGTTGGTACAACGCCAAGAAACACAGAAAAATAAATGAACCATGCACTTGGTGAATTTGCAGACTAGTGTTTTCACATGTTCAAGAGTGTGGTCTGCAAATGGGGCACCTGTGCAGATCTCAGCTGTTGCCATGGCCACTGCTTCAGCTATGGCAGTTGTTGCTGAGTCGACAAATTCGGATCGAAAAGACTCTGCCTGGCCACTTCCAGCTACACATGCTCTGGCCCCGGCTTGGGCAGCCGCATGTGCAAATCCCACAGCGATAGCTTTTAAATCTCCCAAGCAAACCGCACTCAGTTCATCAGATGTGGCGACAGCAACAGCTTTCGCGAACGATTCGGCATATGCTGTCGCAAAAGAGTCTCCTCGAGCGATACTGTAACCGCACCCAAATCCCTGACCATCACAAGAGACCTGCGACAGCAAGAAACGTCACACAGCGAAACAAACCACTTTAAAAAGCTTCAATGACGGCGGGTGGTCGGGGAATACGAACCTTCGCAAGGGCTTCAATATAAACCGTAGCCACGGCAGTTGCTACGGCTTTGGCGGCGGCTTGCACCTGTTTTGGCTTGCACAAGTCCTTTGTGGCAAACCCGTCCACAGCTTGTTGGATTTCGGCTTCAGCGGAGGCGTGAGACTGAGAAGAGAAACGAATAACGGAGTTAGTTTGGATTATTGTAGAACACGTATGGTGGAAATTTGGGCACAGTACTCACCATACAGCTCGCCCCAGCCCAGCCCTTGCAGGATCCAGACTTGACCACAAGGTTAACAGAGCTGAAAAGAGTGCAGGAAGTCGACGACGTTTGGTGTAGTCCTCGACTTGCTGAGAACAGATCCACTGTCTCTTAAGTTTTCAGAAGCAAAGTCAAACAGGCTTAAACAGCAAGGAGAATTGCGAACTCCACCTGCAGAAGCGAATTGCGCCGTCAGAAGAACGACACCATGGAGAGCGGTGATCATCAGAGAATTCATCCCGTTGACGTCGAAAGTTGAAGCAAAATAATTGGACGGAGAGCAAGCAAAGCTCGTAAAGTTCACAAACAACGAGAAAGCTATGAAAGCTGTGACACCTTGGTGCCTTGACGGGGTATTTCTAGGTGCACTCGGGTGGCAACTGTGCAGTGGTTTGGCGTTAATTACAACCCCAAGTCTTCCAAGAACCGTTCTCGTAACCAACAGACCAGATGGGAGTTCGGTGGTTGAAAAACAATTCATCAGCTCCCCAACAACAACAAAGATGACATGCCCCACAATTGTGCAATTGCAATAGCGTGTATCCTAAGTCTGATCATTGACACAGCGGCCACAAAGCTCCTACATTCAGCATTTCGTGACGCTCTTCTGTGCAGTTTCTGGATTACTGGAACAACTTTCAATCTCTCAGTCTCCCACTAAGGAAAAACATCCGGTTCTCTGCACCGATTCCATTAGGCATTGTCCCTGTTGTTGCCCCAACTTCTTTGAAAAAGAAAAGCTTCAAAAGCCTGAATTCGTAAGAGTGGAGACAATCCATCCAGCGACATTCTTTCAATACTTCTTTCACCTCACCTTCCGCAGTGCGGTTCTGGCTGAAGCAGTCGCTCCTTCGAGTCGAAATATTGACTCTCTGGCAAGCATCCTCCTCGATAAAAAAAAACCCAGCACAATCCCAAAAATTGAAAAACAAAAATGCCCAGGAGTTCCACATAAAATTGCATATGGCCAAAATACATCCCCGCTTCCCTAGAACCACCACAAGGTTCTGTTGAAAACGAACCAGTTGCTTGCCTCATGGTCCTCAGCGATTGGGAATGATTGTTGCGTGGGCTTGCTGTTCTTTTTGGTTTGCCCAACAATTGATTTCCTTCATTTTTGAGCATTAAATTCCACAGGAAAAAGTTGATTGAAACGCCGATCCAGACATACGGGTTCTCGATTCGACGACAGAAAGCCAAACCAGAAAACCAAAATATAGAGGATCGTATGCACCTCTGCTCCATCCTCATCGCGCGTTTGTTCAACGATCCGAAACCATCTGGGGTTCCTATTTGTATTCCACGCAGTTCTACGAGCAGAGTCTTTGAAATCCCATGCATGAAAGCACAAATTAAAAAACTCTCAATGGCATACCTCCCACCAACCCCCCCCCCCCCCCCCAAAAAAAAAAAAACAAAGAAGAAAACTGACTTCGGGCACTTTGGTGAATGCTACCTATCAGGGGTCCCGAAATCGGATGCCGGGTTTCGCGAATTCGCCGCTCGTACGCTTTCGCCGTACGGCGCGTTCGCAAAAAACCTCCCAGTCCTGGAAAACGCCAGCGACGCGACACCGGTCGCGTCACCGGTTCCACGCGTTTTTTTCCTTGCACTGGAATTCTTTCACACCCACCACGACGCAACTGCCCCCCCTCCCGAAGAAAAACATCGTAAAAAGGGTCGCGCTCGCGCCCAACACGACTACGCAACACAACTGGCGGCGCTCGTAGCTGAGGTAATCGACGCCGTTCCAGCACCTTCATCAGCCACGAAGCAGCCCTCGCGCGCTCCATTTCCGAGCGGATTATTTTTCGAGCCATGGATGACATTTTACAGATTGCATTTTGGGATTGGGATAACGGTGAAAGAAGCGAGGTCGCAAAGTATTGTGGTGTGTTCTACACAGCCCACAACCCCATTAATTCTTTTGCTGAAAAATTCCACCAGTGATTACAGCAATGGTTATATGACCACAAGACTTACACCCAACCAAAAAAAGGAAAGCTTTTGTTTGTAGCTTTCTTCCAGTCCCAGTAACTCCTTTGGACTGATCTGTTGCTGTCTATAATTTTCAAGAATTCAGGAAAACAGAACTGTCAAAATTCTACTGCCCAACTACCATCCATCCCAAAATCCAGATATCTTTATTTGCAACTAACAACTCATGAAAGACCCCAGTTCAGCCCAGCCTAACCCAAGCATTATCTACACTTCATCCACCACCACCAGTGTATTATTTTTCAAATTTTCTGGCCCAAAAGTGGCCCTATTTATGTCTGTTTGATGTTGTACTGGCCATTTTGTGCCTTAATTTGTATCTACACTTCATCCACCACCAATGTATTATTTTTCAATTTTGCTGGCCCAAAAGTGGCCCTAATTATGTCTGTTGCATGTTGTGGTGGCCTTTTTGTGCCCCAGTTTGGTAGGACTTCGGGTGGAGTGGCCCTTTTGTGGCCCAAAAAGTTTCGAGTCAAATTTGTTTGTGAATAAAACTACTTTCTATGGATCAAAACAACAGGGGGGCTATCTGACGGAGAAGGCGAGGCTGATCAGTGTGATAAAGCTGATCAGTGTGATGATGGTTGTGACATTGATGTTGAGCTCCCATCTGAAGGTGCAAGCACACCCAGTGCACCAGGTGTTGAATTGGAAGATGATTGGGAACCTTTAATGCTCACAGATCGGGATCAGATTGGACACCCAAGTTATCCGGGTGAAATTCAAATGTTGGTACGGGGAACTCAGCCCATCACAGAAATCTGAAGCTGCTGAGACACAGGGGAACAGTTTTAGTTGAGTCTTCCCAAAACTGTCCCCCCCCCCCCCAATGCAATCAGGCAATCCAGTTGTCTCCAAACTCGACGACCGTCGGATTGAGCTACAACTCCAAGCTGCAACTTCTTGCTGGGGGCAGTACAACCTCACAAATCGTGGTGAGCGATCAAAAGAAGCAAGCTTTATCAAGGCACCATGAGAACCTACGAGAACCAACACATGGGCAAATCGACAGACTCAATGGCTACACAAGCATGGTCCCCACCAGGCCATGAATACCCATCACTCTGTTGGATTACAGCACTTCTCAAACCAAGCGGAAAACAGATACATTTGCTAAAAGCAAAACATTTAATCATTTAATCTTTGAAAGTGAATGTGAAGGAACAAGTCCACAGGTCCTTTTGAAATGCTATTTTGCATTTGTAGCTTTGCTTTATAGAAACCTATTTCAGGACCCCCTTGCAAAGTTTTTTTCAACAGCATGTGCCTGAGAAAAACAAGAAAAAATCCTACTGACTATGACTGTTGGAGTCCACTTGCTTTCAGTTATTCAGGGCCTTGGGTTAAAAAAAAAAAGAGGCTGAATCATAAAAAAAGATGCGGATGAAACTGTTTGCCAATCCAAGTGGCTCACTCAGTTCCCCCTCGACGCCTCCAATCAATGTCGCACGAACTCACAAGGAATTTTCAGGAACAGAGGGCCTTCGCTGCGCGGCGCCTGGCCCAACGAACAGTCGTCTGAGCCTCGTCGTCGCGAAGGTAGCTCGGGTTTTTCATACCTTCGCAAACCGGAGCAAGCAAAATCAGTCTCGAAGGGACAGAGGTTCCGTCCCCTTTGGAAACGAACAAGGTTGGAAGGGAGAGCGTTTCAGTCTTCAACCCGTGCCCGTCGGACTGTGCGGCGCGGGAATGTCGGGCGGTGGCGCCATGCAGACGTACGATGACGTCAAATCATTCTCGGGCGCGCCCTGTGACGGAGCTAGAAAGAACATGGCAGATGTACTGCCACCAGATGTAATGATTATTCCGATGATAACTCGGAAGAATGGAATTGCCAACTCACACTGATAAACAGTCGTATTTTACGCTGCTCTATGTGAGACCTGGTGGTTCGTACGTCGGGTTCAATTCCTGACGAGGTCGATGACGTAGGAAAAGTTGTATACTGTAATACGCAAATCTTTTCGCGCTACCTTATTTTCGCGCGCGGACCAAAGCACGAAAATAAGGTAGGCGAAAAAAAAGCAAGCGCGAAAATAAAGTAGGCGCGAAAATAAAGCAGGCGAAAAAAAGCAGGCGCGAAATTAGAGTAGGAAAATTGTGGTGGCAAGCGAGTGTGGTGAGCTGTTCGTTTGGTGGTCTTCAGGCGTGATTGTAGACAGAGATAGGACTTGGGCCGATTTTTTGGTCCGGCTCCGGTCCGGTCCGGTTACGGTCGGGTTACGGTCACCGTACTACGGCCGTAACTCCGTACCGTAACCGGACTTGTTTACTCCGGTTACGGTCCGGCTGATTTACGGTTGGTTACGGTCCTGGTTACGGTGGTTTTTTATGGTTTACGGTTTTACGGGTTACGGTGTTACGGTCAGAATTTACGGTGGTCCGGTGGGTCAATTACGGTGTTACGGTCAGTCTTTTACGGTTGTTTTTACGGTCCGTAGTGCACCGTAGTTGCCAAAGTACGGTACGGGATGTACGGAGTCATTACGGGTCACTACGGTTGCTACGGTCACACCTGATACAGGGAGAAACATCCACAGAGTGGTTGTAAAACCATTTATATTTGTTCCCACCCAGCCCAACATCCCACAGAGTCCCAACAGGTCATGAACCCACAGAGTCACAACCATTAACTCAAATGATCCCACCCATCAACCCACAGAATCCCAACTGTTTATCAACCCACAGTATCCCAACAGCCCATCAACCCACATAATCCCAACAGCCCATAAACCCACAGAGTCCCAACAGCCCAAAAACCCACAGAGTCCCAACAGGTCATGAACCCACAGAGTCACAACCATTAACTCAAATGATCCCACCCATCAACCCACAGAATCCCAACTGTTTATCAACCCACAGTATCCCAACAGCCCATCAACCCACATAATCCCAACAGCCCATAAACCCACAGAGTCCCAACAGCCCAAAAACCCACAGAGTCCCAACAGGTCATGAACCCACAGAGTCACAACCATTAACTCACATGATCCCACCCATCAACCCACAGAATCCCAACAGCCCATCAACCCACAGTATCCCAACAGCCCATCAACCCACATAATCCCAACAGCCCATCAACCCACAGAGTCACAACCATTAACTCACATGATCCCACCCATCAACCCACAGAATCCCAACTGTTTATAAACCCACAGTATCCCAACAGCCCATCAACCCACATAATCCCAACAGCCCATCAACCCACAGAGTCCCAACAGCCCAAAAACCCACAGAGTCCCAACAGCCCATCAACCCACAGAGTCACAACCATTAACATCCCATCGGATGATTCATTTTGATTCTATTTTTTTTTTGGTTTTCCCCCCCCCTTCCCCCCCCTTCCCCCCCCGTCCCCCCCCTCCCCCCTTTCCCCATTGAATCACCCCCCCCCTCCAATCAACCCCGCTCTTCACACTAGCCCGATAAAAGTGAAAGCTCGGTGACGTGATCATCGGATAACCGTGACCTTCTAGAACGCACTATGTGTCCCAGTTTTGAGAACGCACGCTCACTAGCAGCTGAGCTGCTTGGGACAGCAAGATACCGACGAGCCAACTCACTGACTATCGGAAGTCGACTTTTATTTTCCCGCCACCACACCAGGGGTTCACTACACTTGCCCATATTCTGTCTCTCACCCAGAAATCTGTCTATTTCATGCAAAGCCAAGGTCCTGTCACCCCCACCACCACCGTCATCGCTGTCATCGCTGCACAAGACTGTGCTTATGTTCCCTTTTCTTTTTTTGGTTTGTGTGGCTTGGACGGTGATCTCCCCCTTCTCGATCAGATCACGTGCATGATCCGAAAGCAGTATCCTTAGGTGTCTCAGCATGGAGGACTTGTGGAAGAGGAGTCTCTCAGGGCCAAACCGGAGCATCCCCTGGGGAGCAGGAAAATCAGCTTGGTTGTCGGGCAGCAGTTGCAAAAACAGGTACGCTTCTTCGAGGGATCGCCACCGCACTGACACATCCATAAGAGCGCACAACATCCAGGCCAGCCCGAGCTGCGGGTCGCTCCATTCCTTCTCCAGCTTGTCCACCATGGCATACACAATTGGCGACAGCGCCTGGATGTTCGGTGGGGGGGATCTCCCCTCCTTCACGGCCTCCACATTTGTTCTGATCCAGTCTTTCCAAAAACTGTGGATCCTCGCGAACGTCAGGACCACCCTCCCGCTTGTCACTGTTTTCGATGCCTCCAATCTAAAACAAGACATCACATTGAATGAATACTTGATAAATAACGGGCTGCAGTTCAGTTTGTTACTTTCAAGTAGTTTTAAAAGTAGAGGAGCGCCGTACATGGGCTGCTACCCCTTTCAACACATCTATTGCCTCTAGTAGTAAGGCCGTGTGTTTATTGACCCTCCCAATAACGCCTATATGCCCTAAGCCCAGCTGCACCACATTGTGGAGCATGTGCAAGGAGCACCTGAGCCAGTCAAATTCTAATTCTTCTTGAAGGGCCTTCCTAATATTCGATCCACAATCTGAAATTATGGTCGGCCTCATTTCTCCTAACTGAGCTGACCCCCCAAAGTACCCCTGAAGCAGTTTTGGAATTTCCACCGAAAGAACCTCTGCGGTTATGCTTGTATACTCTAACCTATGCGATCCTAATGTCCTAGTCTGCAAAACCCACTCTGTATCTACCCAGCTGCATGTGAATGTTATATATTCACATGAAGTCCTACTCTTCCACAGGTCGGTCGTAAAAGCGGTTACCTTCCATGGGACGGACCTCGTCAACCTTTCCATCTCGCTCTTGTAGACAGAACTGATCTCGCGCTTTATGGTTTTGGGATCCACTTTTGGGCATTTGGGTTCAAGCACCCTGGCGAACTCGAGGAAGGCTGGAGTGCATGGAGTCCCAAAAGGAAGGGAGTCCCTCGCCACCCACTTTGCCGCTTCCCTGACGAACCTCTTGTATCCGGCACTGCCGGCTTGGTAGCGCACATTCTGTACATCACACATGCACATCAGCACCACATGCAGTCCCCCAAAAATCAGGCTGGAAATTCCAGCATCCAGCAACACAACAACACATGCAGTCCCCCAAAATTCAGGCTGGAAATTCCAGCATCCAGCAACACAACAACACATGCAGTCCCCCAAAAATCAGGCTGGAAATTCCAGCATCCAGCAACACAACAACACATGCAGTCCCCCAAAAATCAGGCTGGAAATTCCAGCATCCAGCAACACAACAACACATGCATTAACATCACAAGCAATCACAAACCTACCCGGTGTAGAGACTTGGATATCAGCGTCTCGGATGGGTCCTCGCTTGACTTCCCCCCCTTTCCTGGCTTCAAATGGCCTGCTGCTGCCATTTTCGACGTCCATTCTGCTAGTGGGAAGTCCTTCCCATCCTTCGCAGCATCATCGATCCACCCCTTGGCAGTGGTGAGGACATCATGGTCTTTCACACCATGCCTCCCAGAGCAGTGGGACTTGAGGCCACTGTAGGACCCCTTGGCTGCAGACATCCACACCAAAATAAAAAACTACTCCAGAAATATTAACCCAGAAAAAGAAAAAAAAAAAAATTACAAAATACTTACACCAAGAGCACATGTGTCCGCACAGCAAACACTTCAGCTTGACCAGCCTGTCCTCTTTTTTCTTCCCCTTTTCTCCTTTTACATAGGCCTCCCACGAGCCGTCGTCGAGCTGCACCACCAGGGTCGCCAGCGGTGCGTAGTCGACAGGACGCAACCCCGCATCCTTTCTGACCTCGCCCATCAACTGAACATCCGACGTCGCCGACATACTGAACACACTCCGGAAAAAAACGAAAACACACCGCGAGACAGTAGAAAACCAAAGGAGAAACTAGCGATGGGAGAGTGGCTAGGTTATAAGGGAGGTTGCGTACGACGGGACAGCTTCCCACCGTAACTCCTCTTTACGGTGGAACGGACTCCGGTTTGCGGTTTACGGTGTTACGGTCACGTGATTACGGCGCTACGGTGGATGATTTACGGTGCTACGGTTGTTGATTTACGGTGAGTTTACGGCATGCTCCGGTGTACGGTGATAACCGAACCGTAAATTCGTCATTTCATGCTCCGGACCGCCGTAATGACGCCGTAGTACTACGGATAACATTTACGGTGGTCCGGTTCCGAGCACGAAAACCACTCCGGTCCGGACCGGAGTGACCGTAACCGTAAGTGACCGGAGTGAGGTTACGGTACGGTTTACGGTACCGTAACCGTAAAGTCCTACCACTGTTTAGGAGAGCTTTACGGAGAAGCTCGGACCAAACTATTAGCGAGATATCCAAGGATAGAGAACAGTAGCGAGTGAGACGGACTTAAAGGGGTGTCTTCGGCAGGAACGGTTTAGTCCAAAAGGTATTTCGCTAACGGGAATACGAGGAAAAGAAAATATCGAGCAAAAAGACTCAGAAGGAAAGGATGGCTAGAACCATGTCCGAACAAGAGCTGAACGAGTGCATGGCAGCCGAAGTGCTGCGCCTTCGGACGGAGCTAGAAAGACAAACGGAGGAGGTTACTAGGCGGCTCAAACGGGCCTTTACAAACGAAACCACCGCTGGGAGGACGGCGAGAGATTTACTCAGGCGCCAGAAAATCGCTCTACTGAGTAATTTAGAGAGTTTGGGAAGGATAGAGGACTTTCAAAGTCGACTGCGGAAAACTCAAGGGGAAGAGGAAATTCCGGAGAAGCGACTGCAGGAGGTGGTTCGCGAGAGGTCTAGGACTTCTGGGTGGCGACGACAGGATTCGAACCAAAAACGGCGACTGGAAGTCGTGGGTGACATGCATGAGCAGGAGATTAAGCGAGCGAGAGGAGAGGAGAGCGAGAGCGATGGGTTCGAAGTCACCGATAGCGAGAGCGAGGGAGAGAAGGGAGGTTGAGACATCGGCAGGAGAGCTCTGGAGGATGTAGAACTCTGGTTGAGTGAGGGAGAATATTGGGAGACCCAACACATAGATATGGAGTCATCTTGAGAGGACATAGAGGAGTGTTTTAAACCCCAAGCCTCGAGGCATCGAATTCCTTCGACGGAGAAAAAGAAAACCAACGGAGCGGGAGGTTTTGCTTTTTGTTAAAAAAAAAAAAAAAGGAGAAAAGAGAATGGTTGAGTGGCGTCAAAGGGTGGAGGAAGCGATCGAGAGGATCGAGGCAGGGGCGGTGCAGTCCAGAGAGGGGGCTAGAGCACTGGAGGATTTATTTAGGGGAGAAGAGTCGTTGGCGGAGGAATATACTCGGAACCAGCTGAAATGGCAGGAGGAGCGACAAAAGCTCATCCAGGAAAACTCCGTCCTTCGACAGGCTGCAAGTGAGGGAGATGCGGGCTCTTCGAGTTCTGCTGCTCAGGTGATACTCTTGCAGCATGAACGGGATCAGCTGCTCTTGCGAGTGGTTGAACTGGAGGAGTCGCTTCAGGCGGCTCGAGCCAGTATCGCGACGGAGGACTTGGAAACGGTGAGGTTGCGACAGGAAGTCGTGGATCTCAAGGGGCAGCTGAGGCAGACGGATGCAGGAAAACAGAAGATGGAGGAACAGAGAACCGCGAAGGGATTCAGTGTCGACGACAGCGATGACGATCACAACAGCAGCGGGGATGGAGAAGAGCATGGAGGGAATAGAGGAAATGGGGATGACATCGACAATGGTGGAGACAGAGAAGGAGGGGAATCTGGCAGAGTGGGAATCAGTGGAGGTGCTGCTGGAGAGGAACAAGAAAGGAATGAAGGAGTGGAGGACCAGGACAGGATTGATTCCACAGGAGGACGAGAGGGAGGTAGTCAAGGTGGCAGCGGAATCGGAGAGAGGGTGGATCACAATGATGGAGATGGAGGAACGGATGCAAGGATCGAACAAGCACGGATCCAAGAGGAGGAGGACAATCCCGGCGGGGACTGGGTTGATGGGAACTGTTATAAACCTCTCTCTCCTCTCTCTTTAGGAAAATAACCTCCCAGCGCCCTTCCTTGAAGTCCCTTTAACCCATCAAACCCCCACTCCTTGATGGGACCCTTGAGATGACAGGGATCACCTCAGGGCGAGACACCTGGGCTGATTTACAATGGTATCTCAGTTGACCCACATAAAACGGCTAAAGTAAAGAATTGGCCTCGTCCTAGTGGGGTGGATGACTTAAGGTCGTTCCTCGGACTCGCCAATTACTTTCGCAAGTTTGTACAAGGGTATTCAGCCTTGGCTTCTCCAATGACTGATCTTCTCAAAAAGAAGAAGACATGGGAATGGACTCATGAGTGTGAGACAGCTTTTGAAGGGGTGAAAACGGCACTCACGGAAGCACCATGTTTGGTTTTGCCGGACTTCTCTAAACCTTTCGAAGTAATCACTGATGCTTCTACAAAGGCAATTGGAGCAGTTCTCCTGCAAGAAGGACACCCAATAGCTTATGAAAGCAAAAAGCTGCAAGGTCCACAACTCAATTGGTCGACGAGTGATCAGGAAATGTATGCTACTGTGTATGCACTTCAATTATGGAGATGCTACTTGCAAGGCAGAAAATTCCGAGTGATTACCGACCATAGTCCAAACACATTCTTTCATTCCCGATCGACCTTGAATCGACGGCAGGTCCGCTGGCTAGAATTGCTCCATGATTTCCAATTTGAATGGGAGTATAGACCAGGGCGAGTAAATGTGGCTGATCCCTTGTCACGTATACCGTCTTCTCCTTCTTCAATTGGAGTATTATGCGAGACCGTGAGATCGAGTGGCTTGGTTTCTAGACCGCGGGATCCTGAGGTCCCATCTCTGCCTCGGGGTTATCATACCCAGTTGGAGTCAAGGCTGGTTGAAGGGTACACCAAAGATCCTTGGTATCAAACTCTGGAAGCTGCCCAGATGTTACAGAACCAAGATGGAATTTGGTGGAATGGAAATGTGATATCAGTACCAAATGATGGATCATTGAGACAAGAAATAATCCAAGATTGCCATAGCACTGTCTATTCGGGTCACTTTGGAGTGGCTAAGACAAGTCGGCAAATCAAGAAACATTTCTGGTGGCCTCAAATGGAGGACCAAATTAAATCCTATGTGCGAGGATGTGACTCATGTCAAAGGCATAAAGGGAGGCGAACAAAGCCACAAGGCCCTCTGAAACCCTTGCCTATCCCGAATGCACAATGGGAAAATGTTTCGATGGATTTTGTCACTAATCTCCCACCATCCAGAGGAGAAGGTCATGATGCAATCCTCGTATTCGTGGATATGTTGACCAAAATGGTTCATTTGGCGGCAACAAGTACAGAGTGCTCAGCCGTGGAAGCAGCAAAACTCTTTGTGAACCATGTATTCAAAGCACATGGTATGCCAAAGAAGTTGGTCACAGATAGAGACCCGAGATTTGTATCGCACTTCTTCAGGGAGTTGTGCTATACATGGGAAATCTCACAGGCCTTGTCTTCGGCTTATCACCCACAAACAGATGGGCAAACCGAAGCTATGAACAAAGTCATGGAGGATACACTCCGCCACTTTGTCGGGCCATCCCAAAAGAATTGGGCGGATTTGTTACCGGTTGTAGAGTTTGCAATAAATAACTCTAAATCCGAAGCAACTGGTGAAACACCCTTCTTTCTGAATTATGGAAGAGATCCATGGACAGCATTGACTGCTCAGATCCCTAGAAAAGGGTCGAAGCAAGTGGCTGTACCAGAAGTTCAGAAAATGACGAATGAAATTCGGGAAGGGATTGTTGAGGCAAGGAAACGCCTTCAAGCCGCACAGCAACGCTTTAAAGCGCAAGCTGATCGCCATCGTGTACCAGTGCAAGTCAAAGTAGGAGACCTTGTATTATTAGATGCAAGAAATCCTCGACTCAAGCACCCAGGTTCACGTAAATTAACGCCAAAATGGGTAGGACCTTTCCCAATTGAGCGTGAAATAAATGAGGTTGCATTCAAGCTGAAGCTTCCTGCAACTTTGCCCATACATCCGGTGTTCCATGCTTCACTGTTAAAGCCATATTGGGCTAAAGGAACTGTACAACCACCACCACCTGTTGAAATCGAGGGAGATCTGGAGTGGGAGGTTGAGCGCATTCTTGATCGCAGAGAGCGACGCAGAGGGAAGAAATGCCATACAGAATACCTTGTGAAGTGGCTTGGTTATGGCCATGAACATAACTCTTGGGAACCCGAAGAAAATGTCTTGCATGCAAAGGAATTGGTTGATGCATTTCACCAATCGCAAGAACAGTCGACTGTAGTACCTCGCACGATCCGTAGAAGATCAAAAGCGAAGGTTTGAGACATCATATCACAGTAGGCCACTGGATGATGATGATCTTCTTTCTCCGAAAGTGCAAATGTCAAAAGACAGCTATCTTTTGCTTGATGCCAATCAGCATTTGATTCCCTAGTAAAGCCGAGGGCGGCTTCACATTAGGGAGGGGGCACTGTTATAAGTGTACGCCGAGTATGTCTATGCACTACTAGAGCTCAAGGGTTAGTCGTGGGCACTAACATGGCTCTAGTCATATGCTTAAGGTCCATGAGATCATTATAGCACGTGTGCTGAAAGGATGACTCATAGCAAGCCCAGGTGTCTCGCCCTGAGGTGATCCCTGTCATCTCAAGGGTCCCATCAAGGAGTGGGGGTTTGATGGGTTAAAGGGACTTCAAGGAAGGGCGCTGGGAGGTTATTTTCCTAGGAGAGAGAGGTTTATAACAGTTTGGTTTCGGAGCAGGTTAAGAGTCCGTCACGGAAACGACGATAACTTCAGCGTCTAAGGTCCGAATTGGACAAATAAGGTGTCTAAAAGTAAGCTAAGAACAATCCGCTTCGTTTGAGTCCAGTTGGGGTTTATTCCGAGCTGTGTGCGGAAAGTTATGCTCTGTCAAAGTTAGGGTATTGCTTCAG
The DNA here is from genome assembly GCA_030272585.1 of Bryopsis sp. KO-2023. Lineage (NCBI taxonomy): Eukaryota > Viridiplantae > Chlorophyta > Ulvophyceae > Bryopsidales > Bryopsidaceae > Bryopsis > Bryopsis sp. KO-2023. The sequence goes on along the minus strand of BSYQ01000004.1, from coordinate 1,235,408 downwards.
ACTTTCTGCAGAGTGGTTTTTCGAGTTGCGAAGGAGACCCAAGAGGTCCTTCGTCTATTTTGAGGAGACCCAAGAGGTCCTTAATATTTTTCGTCAGAATTGGACGATATTTTGAGATTTTTGGAGATTTTTCAAGCAGACCCTAGAGGTGCTTGTTGTGTCCAAGGAAAAATTAAATTAAAGCAGTTTACAAGAAAACACCACGAAAAGAAGAGTTATCCACACAAAGAGGTGGTTACAGATTTGTCTAAAGGACAAAGGGAATATCCACAGAGGTTTCCCCCAACACAGGTGTTGGTCTGAAAATAACTCTCATACTCACTTCTTCGCCGCGGGCTTGAAGTAGAGGGATACTGCAAGAAAATGCAGAAATCCACCCAAAAGAACACGGGGCAAAGTGATTCTTTTGATGAGAGGAAAAATGCTACTGAGCATTCCTCTAAACCTCAAGTTTCCAAGAGAAAATCAGTCAGCCAACTGACCAAAGCAGAGTTGAAAGCTCGCAAACAGTTGGGATTGTGCTGGTTTTGTGGAGAGACTTGGACACGAGGACATAAATGTGGAAAACCCAAAGAGGTTGTTACACATGTTTCTCAGAGGTCCAAGCCCCATGACTGGAAATTTCTGAGGCAAGATTTGAATTCTCATCCTAATTGTGACCCAATGGAAGTGGATAGTGCACATTTAGCGCCTATCGTGACTCGTGGTCAAAAGAGAAAGGAGAAACAGGAAGAAGCACAAACTTCTGTCCCTCCAGAGGATGTGAATGAAAGATCTAATATCCAATCAGACAAAACAATACTCAAGGCAGAGTTTCAGCGTCTCGAGTCACTCACGGGACAAGCGTTTAGCTTGGACGGGTGTGCTAACTCAGACCAAACCAATGCCTTGTGTGCAAAGTTTTGTATTGGTGAGGGGTTTTTTGAGACTACTCTTTCGGGTGAGCATGTATGGCTGAATCCTCCATTCAAGGAGCTTCACAAATACATTGATCACTATGTGAGAGAAAAGAATAAGTCTCCACACAATACTTCTTGTTGCATTCTGGTTCCACAGTGGAATAAAGAGCCGCATCCGGCCTTGGCCTCTATGAGACTAATTGCACAATACAAGAAGGGCATGGTTTTGTTCACCGCTATGAAAGGAAAGCGCCGGAAAAGACTTCCAGGTCTTCCTTGGCCAGTGAATGTATACTATGACCCACCTGTCCCCTTGGTACCAAAGGATACTCAAGATTTACTTACCCAAGACAGGATGTCAATGCACTTTGAGGGAACTCTTAGTGGCATTCCTGCCCATTGTCTTTTGGACTCAGGAGCTAAGGGATTAGCATTCCTTTCCAAGAGATTTTGTGAACAAAATGGGATTTCCTTCAAGGTAACCACAAGTTCGCAAGCCGAATTGGCCAATGGGAGTTATATTGATATCTTAGGTGAAACAAAGATCTCTCTGAAAATTCAAGGCTTCCGCGAGAAGTTGAATTGTTTGGTGATTGATTTGATGGAGAAATTTGATATCATTTTGGGTGATACGTGGTTGCGAAATCGCAAGGCAGTCTTGGACTTCTTTGAGAAGAAGTGTGCCGTGACGAATTCCGCAAATCAACGGATTGCTCCAATTGCCTTTGTAGAAGCATCAGTGATTACTTCGAAAGGTTTAGAGAAGTCCGGCAAAACCAAACACGGTGCTTCCGTGAGTGCCGTTTTCACCCCTTCAAAAGCTGTCTCACACTCGTGAGTCCATTCCCATGTCTTCTTCTTTTTGAGAAGATCAGTCATTGGAGAAGCCAAGGCTGAATACCCCTGTACGAACTTGCGAAAGTAATTGGCGAGTCCGAGGAACGACCTTAAGTCATCCACCCCACTAGGACGAGGCCAATTTTTCACTTTGCTGCTTTTTCTGCAGATCGCGAAATGCAGTGAAACCCATCGGCGGGGCATGTCCTCGGCACCAAGCCTGTCACCGGATTGGTTGTCGAGACCGTGCTTGGTTGGCGGGGAGCTTGGAGCTGGACATGGATGAAAGGGGCATGGGGACCTTTCGCAGGATATACGCTCCCGAAGCATCGATCGCACCGCCGGCAAACTTCTCCGATCAGACATGTTCTCTATGTCGATTGATCGGAGGAGCAAATCATTTCCGCTCCATCTACCCGGCGACCTCTCGACCCCGTCTGGAAATCAACCGCGCCACGCATCGAGCTCGGAGTCATGTGCAGACCTGGGCCCGACCGGACCGGCAGCGAAAAACCGGTCCGGTCCGGTCCAACCTGTCCATGGACCGGCTGACCTGTCCGGTCCTGTCCGGTCCAGCGAAAAAACGCCGGTCCTTGCAAGACCGGACAGGTTGTGACCTGTCCGGTCCTGTCCACTCCGGTCCAGTCAACCTCGGAAATCTGCAGAAATCTGGACCGGTTTTCTGACAGATTTTCCGTTTTTAGACAGGTCACACCCACATTTCGCCTTTATTAGACCGGCGATGTGACCTGTCTAAAACCGGAACGTTTAATTTTCCAAAATTAAACGGGTACTTAATAGTAACGGCCCCCTTTTGAGCGTCCCTGTGGTGGGGTCCACTAGTGATAGTGTCTTTGACTCGGGCTTAGCCAACCCGGGTTCGAATCCTCCTTGAGTCGACCGACTCCCTCTAGTCGGTGGCTGGTGGGCTTGGCTCACATCATTCATGCATTAAAAATGCAAATAATAAATAATACTTCGTTCTTTAATTAATTGAATCAGTTCTCAGTCGATTAACACGTTAAAAGTGCTTAATTGTGCGACCTGTTCTAGACCGGCTCCAGGTCGGTCTGGACAGGCGGCCCACCTGTCCAGACCGACTTGGAGTCGGTCTAAAACAGGTCACATTGGGCGTCACACCGGTCTAAAACAGGGTCACACCGGTCTAAAACAGGTCACACGAGTATGACCGTACTAGACAGGCGACAACCTGTCTGGAAAGGTCAAATCCGGTCTAGAAAGGTCAAATCCGGTCTAGAAAAGGTAGCCTTTACTAGACCGGATTTGACCTTTCCAGACCGGATTTGACCTGTCTAAGAAAGGTCAAATCCGGTCCAGAAAGTGGTTGCCGGTCCGGTCCGGTCCGGTCCAACGGGTCGGCGCCCAGGTCTGGTCATGTGCGAGCGGATCAGCTCCCAGGAGCGTGGGTCGACAATGAGCAGCGGAGCCATCCAGTGGAGACCCTACTGGATGAGAGTTTGATCGAAATCCATGGGGCTACCACTCCTCCACTCTCCCGAAAGAGGACCGCTCGAAAAGGAGCAACATCAGCAGCTGCAGCATCCAGCAAACGACAAAGGGGACCCAGTGGCAGCTAGAGAGAGGGTAAATTTCTGGGAGAGTAGAAATTAAATAAATAAATAAAAAATAATAATTAAAAAAAAAAAAATTAGATAACAGTGAAGAGGAGGATTCCCTTTATGAAAGGGTGTTATTACTGGGCTATCAAAGAGGTGTGGATTTTTGCCAAAATTTTATAAGGCTTTCTTTTTCATATCATTTTCTCGAATTGAGAAAATAAGAGGGGGATTCTAAAAAAAAAAAAATAAGGGAGAGACAAATCCTGTGGATTTTCTGGTAGACAATAAGGGAGGACTTAGAAGTGTTGAATACACCTAATAGGGGGTTTGATGTGGGTGTTGAATACACTTAATGGGGTTTTGATGTGGGTGCAAGAGGTGAAATAAACAGTATGGATGAAAGGAAGAAAAACTGCATGGGATGCAGTGGGTTTTTGATTAGGTTTTGGGTACGCATAGAGTGATTTCTATGCGGGTGTAAGGGGGAGCGTCACAGCTGTGACGGAGCTAGAAAGAACATGGCAGATGTACTGCCACCAGATGTAATGATTATTCCGATGATAACTCGGAAGAATGGAATTGCCAACTCACACTGATAAACAGTCGTATTTTACGCTGCTCTATGTGAGACCTGGTGGTTCGTACGTCGGGTTCAATTCCTGACGAGGTCGATGACGTAGGAAAAGTTGTATATTGATACGCTGGAAGATATCGAATAGCTGGCACGCCAACCCATGGCTAGCGCAGAGTACTAGGAGTCTTACTGCCGGCACTGTCATTTTATGACATCCGAGGTATGACTTCTACGAAACGTGCGGCTGGGAACACAAGGAGCCAGCGAAAACACTATGGATTCCAGCGAAACGGATACAACTCACTACGAAAAACGATCTCTTAGGCGATACGCACGACTGGCAGTCGGGTCGCTAGTCGACCCCTGTCGTGACGCCGAACTCGCGGCCAGCACACATGCGCTAGCGCTAGAACCGGCCGCGAGTATAAATATCCCACAGAATTCTGATTAAGAACAGACAGAACTCGGTGAATACCTCGTTTACTTCTTACTTCGGACATCTATCTATAGGAGGACTCTCTTATCGTGACGGACTTAAGGAAAGCTTCGCGACTTACCTTAAACGGGAATCCCGACCGGACGAGGTACTTCTGGCTAAAGATAGCATTATCCAAGGTTTTCTGAAGTACACTTTTTGAAATGGGATACACCATCCCTTCTCTTTCTGTAAAAATATTCTCTTGCTATTATTCTTGTGTCTCTGAGTGTCCTTATTCAAAATAAGACTGTTTCTGATCAAACTTTAATTCTAGAGGAAAAATAGGAGTGGAGTCAGAATAGTAAGAGAAGGTGCTGCCCTTCTCTTAGGAGGTTTTTCCCACTCAGAGGAGCTGACCTCTCCTCTGAGTGTCTCCTTTCGTTTTTGGTGTTTGCGTTTTGTGTTTCTCTCTTCTCCAGCTCAGTTTCCAGAGTCCCCTTAGGCCATGGTCTCTTAGCGACCATCCTCCAGGGGACTCCACTTTCTGTCACACTCTCGGGAGCAAGGCCCTCTTAGCGGGTGTCTCCGTCGACTTTGACTCGTGTTGCGTTCAGATGCCTGGCCTTAGGCTTTTCGTTGTTATGAGGAATCGAGACTGTGACTCTCGGATGGTGATGATTGTTAGCGCGACTGGTCTTAGCCGACTTCTTTGGTGACGATAGTTTCAGTGCGTCGCAGTTTAAATACCAAGTTTTTGGATAAGACACTCAATGTCGGCGTAGTCCGACTCCGTTGCCGTAGACAGACTCTGCGGTAGTTCAGTACGACTCTATCTTCAGTCGCGGCGCGAATGAAGAATTAGTAGTTGTGCCGAATGCGTTTTCGGAGCGTCACACGCCCGATCTCCTGCCGGTTTCGCGGGTTTCGCGGTCGTTTCGCGTCCGAGGTGTCACCCCCGATTTCGCGGGCTGAGAGAGGAGCTACCTCCACCCGACGCACAAAGGCACAAAGACTTTGAAGAGAGAAAAAAAAGTTCAGGGATGGTGGGGGGTGGGATGGAGTACACGTCACTCATGATGTCCTTTGTGAGTGTGGGATGAAAAGAGTGAGAGGAGGCCTCAACATTTTGACTTCAGTGCTGTCCAACGTTCTTTTTGACTACAAAACGACAGCAGGCAAGGGGAAATTCGAACCGGAACAGTTTTCTTCTCTCTATTTTCTTTTGTGGAAATCAACAAGCGCGGGTATCTTTCGCAATGAGAGCAACACTCTGTATCGCCTTGGCGGCGCTGCTTCTTGGTGAGGTTTAGCTGCCTGGGGGGTCATGAAATTTGGAGGGTTGGTTTAAGTGATTGGCCGTGGGATGACATGGCGTTCCACAACTTTCTTAGGTAGCGCTTTTGCTGTGGACTGTCCCGGCGCTGCGGACCCCAGCTGCGAAGCTTTCGCGACGCTTGAGATCTTAGTGACGGCTGGGAACTGCAAGGGTGAAGCCGGCGCGGATTGCGAGGTGATCTGGGCGTTTCGAAACGCGACGGAATCGTAACGTTTTGAATTCGGGTTGGGCCGAAAGATTTGAATTGTTTTGATTGTTTAATGAAGGCGGTGAGCACTTCTCAAAGCAAGTTCAAGGAGGCGTATGACGAATGGTGGGGCGAGGGTGGCGATGCTTGCGACGGAGGAAAGGCCGAGGCCGCCGCCACCGCTGTTGCAACCGCGATCGCCGAAGTCTGGGCTAACGCTGCGTCCAAGGTCGAGTGTGACGGAAGAGGTTTCGCCTGCGGCTGGTCGATTTCCGGCGGTAACACCTTTGCATTGGGATTCGCTGAAGCCCTTGCTCAAGCCGCGGCCGAAGCGGCGGACGGCGATCTGGCCACAGCGTTTTGTTATGCCGACGTCCGAGCCGTCTCGACCGTACTCGCCGAGGCGGCCGCCACAGCTCAATCCGACGCTTGCGTGACCGACACCGGCAAGAAAGAGGACTTCCAGAGCTCGTACGTCCAGGCTGTCAAGACCGCCATCGCCAACGCGTTTGCATCCGCAACGGCCAGGGCATGCAACAGTGAGTTCTGACATACTTTGCAAAAAATGCTGAATGCTTTGCTCAAAGATATGATTTTTGAAGTTTTTCAACGCCTGTCGGTGCAGAGGGGAACGAAGTGATCGCCAAGAGTGAGTGCAAAGGCGACGCAACCGCCACCACAGAAGAGGGTATCATTAAAGCTGGAGACGCTTGCGGAGGTGCCAGCCAGCTGATTGCCTGCTCAGGTCCTGGGGCGGACATGTGCTGCGCTCAAGGTTTCAAGAGGTCTCTTTGCCGCTGCGAAAACTGCAACGGTCCTTGGATCAAAAAGAGCAAGCCCAACGACCTGAAAAAGGTTTACGAGAATAAGAAGAAGGAGAAGTGTTTCTGTCTCGACGCCAAGGGTACGTACGGGCCTATCAACCAAACTTACAACCCTGCTTGCTCAACGTGGTTGCATGGGTGTGACTATCGATTTGAATGCTTGCAGACGAGGGAGGTTCTGACGATGGAAAGGATGACGATGGAAAAGACACGGAGGAAGTCGCTGGTCAAAGCACTGGGGGCACCCAGGAGGGCTCTGGAGATGACTCTGGCAAAGACGATTCCGACAAAGCTGGTGAAGGATCTGGCGACGATTCGGGCAAAGATGATTCCAGCGAAGCTGGTGAAGGATCTGGGGATGATTCAACCAAGGTTGGTGAAGGGTCTGGTGGTGACTCTGGGGATGACTCTGGCGAAGACGATTCTGGAAACGCTGGTGAAGGGTCTGGCGACGATTCGGGCAAAGACGATTCCGACAAAGCTGGTGAAGAATCTGGGGATGATTCGGGCAAAGCTGGTGAAGGTTCTGGGGATGATTCCGCCAAAGATGATGTTGTCCTCGAGGGAACTACCACGGAAGGCGGAACTGCCACGGGAGCAGGTAGGGCCAAAAAAGCAAGTTTAATTTTGTCGATTGTTGCTGTTTGTTCTCAGCTCCTAAAGGGGATGTGTCCTTTTCACAGAGGATTCAGGTGACACCGCGCCAGCCCCTGCAAGCACCCGCTGTCCGGGAGCAGCCGACACCAGTTGCAATGCATTTGCCACCTTGGAGATTCTTGTTACTGCTGGGAGCTGCTTAGGAGAGGCGTCGGCGAGCTGCGAGGCTGTGAACGAGTCGAAGAATCAGTTCGTGCAAGCCTACGAGGACTGGTGGTCTGGGGAGGGGTCCAGCTGCGACAAGGGAAAGGCGGAGGCAGCAGCCACTGCTGTGGCCACCGCAATCGCCAAAGTCTGGGCTGAGGCCGCTGTCAAAGTGACCTGTGAAGGCAGAGGCTTTGCATGTGGCTGGTCTGCGTCTGGAGGAAACACCTGGGCCATCGCATTCGCTGAGGCGCTCGCACAAGCTGCAGCGGAAGCTTCCGATCCACATGGACAAGCCAACTCCTTCTGCTTCTCGGATGTGCGGGCGGTGAGCACAGTTATCGCGGACGCCGCGGCAGAAGCACAGGCGGACGCCTGCACGGACGGCGGAACTCAGGAGAGCTTCCAGAAGAGCTTTGCTGAAACCATCCAGACTGGAATTGCCTCTGCCTTCGCGTCGGCTACTGCTTCCGCTTGCAACACAGGCGGCACCGTGGCTGCAGCGAGCAAGTGCACCGGAGATGCGACCTCTGAGACGGAGGGCGGCGCTGATCTGCATGGAAATGCTTGTGGAGGAGTGGCTCAAGTGCAGGCTTGCTCTGCCAAGGGTTCCGAGTGCTGCGATCGTGGTTTCAACAGGGGCATCTGCATGTGTGAAAAGAATGGGTGCGAGGGCAGCCCTTGGATCAGAAAGTCAGATTTCAATGATCAGACCAACGAGAAGAGGTCGTTCGAAGACAAGAACGGGAACATCTGTTTCTGTCTCGAATAGAGAGAAGACAATTGATTCCAACAGTCAGGAAACTGCTAGAACAGAGAATATTTGATTATGAAGCAGAGTTGTAGGTTATGATTGTCCCTGGTGCAACACTGGGGAGCTTTTGATGATTTTTATATGATTTTGGATAGTGATTTTATTTTTATTCTGAATTTTGGCAGGCTAGCAATGATCAAGAACCATCATTTTGAGCTTTTTTTCTTTTAACAATTTTATAGTTTGCATTATGATTCTTGATGTAAAATTTCAAATCAAGAGTTTTGTTTCCAAACAAACATCAAATTACATCACTTTCTGTTTTCATCCAGCGTAGTTGTCAGTGACTGCAAATTTGCAAGCAAATGCTGACACAACACAAGCCTAGGGGGTGGCATCTCGACACAACGCAAGTTATCATTGAACCCTTCCTTTCACAGCTTGAATTCCTCACAATGAACATAATTGCGATAGATAATTAGTTGCTCGATATTCCACAACAACAAAAGGGTTGGAAAACTGGAACGGCACCCATGTTACACAACAGGTAACTTTTGACTGAATATCGTTTGTTGAAGTTCGAAGACGCGGAAGACTCTTTAAGTGGATACGTTTGGACAGTGCAGTGTGAGCCGTGCATTGTGCAAGATTCATAACCGCAGTTGACCTTGGTGTGCTCTCCTGCAAAAGTAACGGCCTGAGTTGTTGACCGAGTTTCATGTGCCGGAGCAAACTTGAGAACGCAACAATCAACTTAGAATCATATCGCCAGGATTCAGAATGTGGGTGGGTGGGGGTTATAACATAAACCTCACGGTGGCGTTTTGGGTTTGAGGCCAAAACTGTCGAATCGTTATGAAAAGAATGGGATGATTAAAACGCACAAGTTGTTTTGGTATTCTAGGTGGTGGCTGGCTTTTGGAAAAAGAAAGGCAAGTTAGCAAAACGGTGACTGTTCTCACACATTCTTTGTCAGGAATCTTGCTGCACCTCCGTCTGTATTTGCCTCTGCTCGCTTCGAGCCCACAGTAGAACGAAAGTCGCTCTTGCTGAGGTGAGAAATTTTTTTTTTTGTTAAAACTCGTGTTTGTTCTTTTCTTTCTGAACCCAGAAGTCGCGTTCATTGGATGCTGGCTTTGCATTTTGAAGAAAAAAAACCGGACTGACTGATTGAGTGAACGGTTCATTAATCCAGAGGATCACGGTTGCCAATGCAGCTCTCAATCCTCAGCTCGATGCACTAAAATCCAGGTATCCACAGAAGGGAGTACGATGTTTCCAGAAACGAAAGATCTTTTGCAAGGGAAATGCCAGTTCGAATTTGGTTTGAGTTCAAGTACGTAACACATATATCAACCTTGTCTTCCAACTGCTTTTTCCTTTTCTCCAGCGTCTATCTGCTAGGAAAACCAACCCAAAGTTCTAGTTCTTGAAACCATTTTCCCAAGAAAAACATCGAAACTCTTTGCACTCCAGTAAAAGACCGATTCATTTCCCCTTTTTCTTGAGGGGGGCAAAAAGAAATCTCCCCTCCCCTTCCCCCGTAAACAAACAATTCCTTAGCTGCCTCGGAAAAGAATTGTGTCTCATTTTCAGCCCCGACAATGGCAGTCGCAATAGCTAACGAAACCATATTCTGCCTGAATTTCTTCTAATATTCCTGACTGCAGTTGATATTCAAAGGAAAAGTTGGGCTCGTTTCTTGTCTTTCAGGTGTTGCACAAAAAAGGAACGAAGAATTCCCATCTATGCTAGCCATGAGGATCATGCCTTCCATGAGGAAATATTCAGTTGCCACACTGAAATGGCTCTGAAGAGGTTGAAGCGAGGGTGCGAACGGCAGTACAAAGTGACCCCAAGGTTTGTGATATTTAACTGTACCCAGAACTTTCCATTGAAAAAGCAACAAAGTGTTCATCCAGTCAAGGTATGCAACACCAAAATACCAACCAAAAGAAAAGGCATGATTGCATGTCTGATATAGAGATTTATAAATCTCTGTAAATTTACAATGTATCCAGTGGCCTCTGACTGGCCAGTCAGAATCCATGGATTCTGGAAGTTTCCCCTTCAATTTAAATTGAAATAAATATATCAATATAAATCTATATTCAAGCAGTGATTTAAGAGGATGATGCAGACCCCTGTTTCTCGAAACTTGGGGTGGGTTTAAGCTTGTGGGATCAAACTCTGGCCTTAACGTCATGTGAACAATCGCCCAGACGATCGGCACCGCTGCAACGTTAACGTTTCTCCTCTCACCCAACACGGCGTGAACTCCTCTCCAAGGGAAAAAAACTAAGCAAAGAAGCAAAATAAATTCAGCGACCTGAACTCTTATCGACGCTCGTTCTTGCCCAAAACCGTTTCTTTGAAGAAAAACAATAGCGTTTTGGGGAAAAAGCATCGGTGGGAAAATCAAGAAACCCAATCTTGTTCGAATGCTCCTCGACAGGTTGAAGCTGTTGCGGGGGAATCCATCCGAGGCTCGCGATCTCAGGTTGGAACCAACAATGGTAAGATGAAAACCTTGGACAACCGACCAAAAAAGTTACAAAGCAGGCAAAAAACGTCATTAGAACCTCACAGGAAGCGTCTCAAAGGACCAAAGCCACCCAAAGCCCCCTTCTCGTCTGCCAGCAACAACTCATTTACCCTGAAAGTATCACACAGATCAAAGGGCCCGATGGGGTCGTACCTGCGGTCGCTTCGGCAGGCATAAATTTGGATGTTGAAAAACTTGAAAGAAAATGTACAAAAGAAAAAATCAGAGGGAAACATTTAAACCAAAGAAAAAAACACGAAAAAAAAAAACTGGGATGGGGTTTATAGTTTGAGATTTTTTGTTCAGGAGTGAATATTGTTTTCATTAGTTGTGTCGGATAGGAAAATTAAGGGGGGGGGGGGTTGTTTCAGTTTGATTCAAAAGGGAGTAAGGGGTGTGAGTTTCTTTTGCTTCGGCTTTTCTTCTCTAAAAAGAACAAAGGCAAATGTAGTTTGGATTGTGGGGTTCGAATCCCCGTTGCCTTTATGATAGATAAGGTGCTCCGAGTCATTGAATGGAATAATTTCCACCACTTGTGAAAATGAATTTATAAAAGTGGATTAGATGACTGAGTAAATCGTTATGTTGTGTGCCTGACAAGCCATCATCGAAACAATCAAATGGAGCGACCCTTTTTTTTCCTTTTTCTGCCAATCCTGACAGATGTGGATCAATACCCCATTTTCAGGAAGATCTTGCTTTGTAATACTGCAAAAGCAAGAAAGCATTGCAAGTTCTGCAGCAAAACGGCAAAATAGAACCAAATGTAGCTGACCAGATGTTGGCACTGGATCCCCCCCCTCTCCAAAATATGGATCAAAACAGAGCTGTATCATGGCACCACATCAAAAACAAGGATCCTAATATATATATACAGCAGTTGGTATTATACTTCATGGCACAGTACTGCATTTTACAACTAGGCTGCATATACAGCAGTTGGTATTATACTTCATGGCACAGTACTGCATTTTACAACTAGGCTGCATATACAGCAGTTGGTATTATACTTCATGGCACAGTATTGCATTTTACAACTAGGCTGCAAACAAACAAGACAACTTGTCTTCCAGTAAGCAGGAATTACATCTTGCACTCTCAAACATCTCAGTGGTTTAAAGTTCTCTTCTCATGATATCATTCTAAAAATAGCCAAGAATCTTCTCAAAAAATCAAAAATGCATCAGAATAAGTTCAATGAAAAATGAGAAAATTGTGCTTTAGAAGATCTGGGCACCGAAAAACTTTGTGGCGTACACGAATCCGTTGTTCGCAACTGGATCGGCGATGTGCTCAGCCCAGCACTCGACGGGGCCCTTCCCAGTTTGCAGAGATTGCACGAAAAACCCGAACATCGCGAACATGGCCAAGCGGCCGTTTTTAATCTCCTTGGTCTTGAGCTCCGCGAAGGTCTCTGGGTCGTCGGCCATGCCCATGGGGTCGAAAGCCTCACCCGGGTACAGCGGGTCTGTGGCTTCGCCCAAAGGGCCGCCAGAACAACGATAACCCTCCGCCAAACCCATCAAAACAACCTGGGGAAAAACAATTCAGTCCAGTTCTGAAACCTGGATACTTTCACATACTTCGGGGATGCATGCAAGAATTCCCTCACACTCCCCAACCAACCATGCGAGGAGGTCCCTGCGCCCACCTGAGTCCAGCAGATCGCCAAAATGGATTGCGCATGCACGAGGGAAGGGTTGCCCAAGTAGTCCAGCCCGCCCTCTGCGAAGATCTGGGATCCTGCCTTGAACCAGACGGCCTCTCCAAACTCGACGCCGCCATACTTCTCGAGAGCTTCAGGGGTCAAGCAGCCAACGACTCCCAGCATGGCCCAGCGAGCGTGGATCAATTCCAGCTCGCGGTTGGCGGCGAACGTTTCGGGATCTGCGGACAGACCCGCGGAGTCCCAGCCGTAGTCGCCAGGGAATTCTCCGGTCAGGTAGCTGGGTACGGCGCCTTCGGAGTAGGGGCCCAACCACAACGCGCGATCGGGACCGTAAAACTCGACGGCGGCGCGCGTCACTTGCCTGGTTGCCTGCGCAGTCGAAAAACCCACGGAATTCACGACTATGATCAGAAACTGGCAAACCACAAGAGCGTTGGCGTTGAGCTCACCCTGGCGGCAGATTGGGCGCCGATGAGAGTTTGGGACATCGCTGCGGACGCCATTGCGACAATACACAAAGCGGAAAGGTGCAGGTAAACGAAGTCGAGGCGGGATTAAGCGAGCGCAAGTTGTGTTGGTTTGGATTTGGAACTGGTTTTTATGCAACAAAGGCGTCTGGAGGCGCCGAAAAAGGTCATCCAGATTCAACGCATCTGCAACTAGACATTTTCCCCTGTCGCCTCACACTACGAGTCGCATCGACCTATTTCTGCCATATAATAACTGCTGTGACGGAGCTAGAAAGAACATGGCAGATGTACTGCCAACAGAATGTAACATTAATCCCGATTATAATTCGGAAGAATGGAATTGCCAACTCGCACTGATAAACAGTTGTATTACAGCTGCTCTATGTGAGACCTGGCGGTTCGAACGTTGGGTTCAACTCCCAACGAGGTCGATGACGTAGGAATGGTTGTATATCGATGCGCTGGACAATATCGAATAGTTGGCATGCCAACCCATAGCTAGCGCAGAGTACTAGGAGTCATACTGACGGCACTGTCATATTAAGACATCCGAGGTATGACTTCTACGAAAAGCGCCGCTGGGAAAACAAGGAGCCAACGAAAACACGGTGGAAAACAGCGCATAGGATACTACCCACTACGAAACCCGATCCATAAGGCGATCTAGACAGCTTTTAGTCGGGTCGCTAAAGCGACCCTAGCTGTGACGCCGAACTCGCCGCCAACACATGTGCGCTAGCGCTAGAACTGGCGGCGAGTATAAAAATAGCGCCGAGGTCTGTTAGAATAACTCTGACCTCGGCTCTTACCTCGTGAACTTCATACCTCGGATATCTATCTAAAGAAGAGACTTCGCACTTGTGACGGACTTAAGGAAGCTTCGCGACTTACCTTAAACGGGAATCCGGATCTAACGAGGTACTTCTGGCCAAGGATATGATTACCCAAGGATTACGCAGTTCACTTTCAAAGTGGGATACACCATCCCTTCTCTTTTTCTGTAAACATTTCCTTGCAAAATTATGTGTGAGTGTATGTGTGTGAATAAGGAAATCACGGATGATTTCCTCCATCCTTCTAAATTCTAGAAAGAATAGTGTTTCTGAAGTGTTTATAGTTAAGAGGAGTCAGTAGGGTGGCTGAGAGTAAAATAGGCTATTTCTGATTAGTCTTTAATCCTAGAAGTCAGAAGTAAAAGCTAGTGGGGGAAGGTGCTGTTCTTCCCTTAGGAGTTTTTGCACTCAGAGGAGCTGCCCTCTCCTCTGAGTGTCTCCTTATCTTTTGTTGTGTTTCTCCCTTCTCCAGCTCAGTTTCCAGAGTCCCCTTAGGCCATGGTCTCTTAGCGACCACCCTCCAGGGGACTCCACTTTCTGTCTCAGTCTCGGGAGCAAGGCCCTCTTAGCGGGTGTCTCCGTCGACTTTGACTCGTATTGCGTTCAGGTGCCTGGTCTTAGGCCTTTCGTGAGTGGCAGGGTTCGAACTTATGACTGTTGGATTGCGATGTTTTGATTGTGCGACTGGTCTTAGCCGACTTCTTGGGTGACGATAGTTTCAGTGCGTTGCAGTTTAGATACCGAGTTTTTGATATGACATTCACAGTTGGCGTAGTCCGACTCAGTTGCTGTAGACAGACTCTGCAGTAGTTCGGTGCGACACTACCTTTAGTCGCGGCGCGAATGAAAAGTTAGTAGTTGCGCCGAATGCGCTTTTTTGGTTTCGGAGCGGTAAACGAACTTCGGATTTGTTAGGATAATGGGCCCACTAACATCACAACGAGAGTTTTGTGCAACACTGTTCATTGTTCACCCTGGTGACCACCTCTCGTAAACGAGAAAGCGCTCCAGAAAGTAACACAAGTGTAACACACTGTAGGAACAATGGTAGGAGCAACGTCTGCCGACAAGTATCGTGCTCCCAAGCTCGAGAAATTCGACGGAAAGAAACCTCCGGCAGCGGAGTGGTTTAAGACTGTGGAAGCAACAGCCACAGCACAGAACTGGCCCGAAGGCTCTAAAGTGAGCAGGGCTAAAGCAAACTTCACGGATGGGGCGGCTCGTTGGGCGGCTGCTCTCGCCGATGATATGAGTTGGGAAAACTTCCGAAAGAAGTTTATGAAAAGGTGGCTGGGGGCCACTGATGAATTGATGAGCGAGTTGAACAAGCGTCGTCAGAAACCTCACGAAACGGTTGAAGATTACGCCGACGCCCTCAGGGGCCTGGCCGACGATATCACAGATATCCAAGCTGCGACACGCGATGCAAACACTTCTACCATCACCCTGAACGGCGAGTTTCTTCGCCATATCTTTCAGGCTGGTATCTCCCCTAAGATAAGGGATGCCATAGCCCCCTTTCAGCACCAAGACTTCGATGCAGTGGTAACTGCAGCAAAGTCAGTAGAAGGGTTGGGGATGTCTAGAAAAAGAGGGGCTCCAGACAGTTCTGATTCTGATACTGATACAGGAAAGGATACAGATAAGACTACCACCAGCAAGGAGGACAAACTTTTGAGCAAAGTCATGAATAAAGTTCAGAAAGTACTGGAAAGTCACATGACTCAAATTTATGCAGCCCTGCCAGCCCCAGAGGAAAGACTGCAGGAATGGCAGCATAAAGTCAAGGAAAAGGGCTCAGGAGGCAGAGGTGGAAGGAGTCAGAGCATAGGAAGAAATAGGACTATGGGATACTACAGTCCTATACTGAAAAAGGATCTGAACTTAGGGGAATGCTGGCACTGTGGGGTACCAGGTCACAGATGGGGAAACTGTTCTCAGAAGAAGTCAGGGATAACCTATAGTCTACAGAGCAGAGCAGGCAATACTCCCCTTATCTTACAGAGGATTACTGACAGAGGCAACTCCAGGCCACAGGAACCTCAGATGAACATGGTGGAAGGAAAAACCTTGGGGGTTGAGAATAAGTACAGGTCAGGGAAGAAGCATGCCCTGGTGGATGCTCAGGCATTCTTAGACAAGACTGAACTACCAGTTCCCCTCAAAACCTTCATGTACTATGCCCCTGAAATTAGGGAAGTCTTCATGAGGGAGGCAGAGTTGATGAGCTCTGTAGGGGCAGGGGTAACACAGCCCCTTCACTTTGACCCTGAAACCTCTAGTCAGGAGGGTGGAGAAAAGGAGGTTGGGATGCTGGAGGTGGACACCTTGCAGGGGGAGAAGACCCCCAGGAATATCCCAGCTAGGTGTGATATCAAAATCCAAGGGGAGGCCTTTGAGGCAGTGGTGGACACAGGGGCTAGCCACAGTTGTATGTCTAAGGCCACTGTGGAAAAGCTTGGCCTGGTGGACGAGGTCCAACCTTCGGAATGGATGTTTAGGACAGCTAGTGGGGAAATGGCCACCGCACTGGGAAACCTTCCAAATGTGTACACCAATATAGGAGGGACTGGCACCCATGGATCTTTTATCATAATCGACACTAACACCTATAGTGTCCTGCTGGGGGTGGACTTCCTGAAGTCCATCAGGGCCATGATTATGATGGGGCCCCAGCAGATCTTCTACCACAAGGGTAATGGGAGGATGGGGGCTATCCCACTAAGGACTGTGGAAGATCAAGGCCCAGGAGCAGGAGGGGCAGTTCAGACTGCAGTGGGAAAGAAAAGGAAGGGTGGGAAAATGACCCAGGAGAAGAAGGTCAGGTTCAACCCCATCACTGAGACCATTTCAGAGGAAGCTCCACACAGTCCTTTACCACCAGGATTTAGGAAGAATACCAGTCAGGCCAAAGGAGTTTTGAAAACCAGAGGGGGAGAAGGTTCCTTCAAGGATTTTCAGTAGGGTCAGAGGTCAGGCCAGGTGACCTCAGGGGTGTGGCCACAGGGTTACACAGATTTACCACCAGAGGGGTGACATCCCATGAATCTATTCTGGTGGCACAAGAGGAGAAGGTCTCTACCTTTGCAGACCTAAATATAGGGGATAGCCTTTCCAGGGATGAAAAGAGGGCTGTAGAGAAACTATGCAAATCTAGGAGGGATGCCTGGTCTCTAAGTGAATATGAGATAGGCACCCTCAAAAACCATAGTTATAGGATAGAGACTGGCACAGCAAAACCTGTGGCCAGGAGGCAGTATAGAGTTAGTGAGTTCCAAAAAGGGGAAATAGAGAGGCAGTTGGAAGGGCTGATCAAAGCAGGGGTGGTCAGACCTAGTCCGGGGTCACCTTGGTCCTCCCCCACACTCCTAGTCCCTAAGAAGGCTCCAGGGAAGTGGAGGTGGTGTGTGGATTTTAGGGACCTGAATGATTTGGTGGAGGCAGATCAGTATCCTCTGCCTCTGATCGATGAACTATTAGATGGGTTAGGAGGCAGAAAGTATTACTCTAGTTTAGACCTGAAGTCGGGTTACTGGCAGTTGCCCCT
The DNA here is from genome assembly GCA_030272585.1 of Bryopsis sp. KO-2023. Lineage (NCBI taxonomy): Eukaryota > Viridiplantae > Chlorophyta > Ulvophyceae > Bryopsidales > Bryopsidaceae > Bryopsis > Bryopsis sp. KO-2023. The sequence goes on along the minus strand of BSYQ01000004.1, from coordinate 1,218,134 downwards.
GGCAGAGGAGCATGCAGGAAATACTGCCTTTAGGACTTCATCAGGATTATATGAATGGGTTAGGTGCCCTCAGGGGCTTAAGACTATGCCAGAGGCCTTCCAGAGAGTAATGGATTCTCTGTTTGGCCACCTGGAGGGGGTCCAGGTCTACCTGGATGACATAGTCATCTTTAGTTACACCTTCCAGGAGCATATGGAAACCCTGGAAAAGGTGTTAGATATTTTGGAGAGGGAGGGGGCTAAATTATCCATAGAGAAGTGTTTCCTATTCCAGAGGGAGGTGGAATACCTGGGGCATCACATCTCTAAAGCTGGGTTCAGTCCCCAGGAGGATAAACTCGAGTCTATAGAGAAGCTGAAGACTCCCACCACAGTCACCCAGATCAGGGCTTTTCTGGGGTTAACAGGCTATTACAGGAGGCATGCCCCAAATTATGCTAGGGTGGCAGGCCCTCTTACCCAGCTCACTAAACAGGATATGCCTTTCCTGTGGACCTGGGAGTGTGAGATGTCTTGGAGGTTGTTGAAGAAAATGCTGACTACAGCCCCAGTGGTAACCACTCTTAGGAGGGAGGGGGAGGTATTCTTGTGTACTGATTGGAGTCAGTATGCAATTGCTGGAGTGTTGGGTCAGATTCAGGAGGGGCAGGAAAAGGTCATAGCATATTACTCAAAGAGGAATAGTGAGACAGAGGCTAAATATGCTCCCTCCCAAGGGGAGGCCATGGCAGTAATCAAAACTATGAGGAGGTTTAGGTATTACTTGACAGGGAGGGAGTTTACTGTTTTCACAGACTGTAGTGCTTTGACCTGGCTAATGAGGGCTAAAACCCTGACCTCCATGATGGCCAGATGGGTGATGGAGTTGCAGAGCTACAAGATAAAGGTAGTATACAAGCCTGGGAGTCACAATGTCAATGCTGATGCATTGTCCAGGCTTGTGATGAATAGAGAGAGAAAGGCTAAGACACAGGATCTGCCAACTGTGTCAGAACAATTGCCTTTAGGGAGGAAGCTCAGTTAGTGAAGTCTAGGATGAAGAGAGTGACTAGTCCAAGGGAGGACTAAACAAAGGCTATACTGAGAGAATTATATGGGACAAAAGGATAAGGGAGGCACAAGACCAAAGCTGGGAAATGCAGGGTTATCCAAGAAAACCCAGGGAGGGTGAGCAGCATACTATGGATCCGATCACGATCTAATCGGTCGTGGATTGATCGGTCCGACCGATTAAATCGTGATCGGGTTTTTCCGATCAGATCGATCGCCGATCAAATCGGTTTGGCCGATCATCGATGGAGATCGGCCGATCACCAATCTGATCGGCTGACCGATTTAATCGGCCAACTTTGATCGGCCGATCACGATCAAACCGATCAACGTCGGCCGATCAAGTGCCGACAGGTCGCGGCGCTTGATCGGGATCGAGATCGGGATCGGAGATGCCGATTAGATCGGATCATGATCGGTCAATTGATCGGTCCATCACAAATGCCGAGAAATCACCACCCACAGGTGTTTCTGGGGTGCAGGGATTCGAACCTGGGACCTAACAGACTAGAGACAGACGCATTAACGCTTGGACCACTCGGAGCCACGGTCACTAGGTCATCCGTGTCATTATATACCTCAGTTTGTCGGACTGACAGATCACCTATATAATGACACGGATCACCTACAAACCGTGGCTCCGAGTGGTCCAAGCGTTAGTGAGTATGCTTCTAATCCGTTAGGTACCCGGTTCGAATCCTTCCACCTCAGAAACACCTGCGGGTGGTGACTTGTCGGCATTTTCGCGAGACCGATCAATTCATCGATCAAATGATCAATACCGATCATGATCGGATGCAGGTCCGATCACGATCGGCCGATGACGATCACACCGATCAAGGTCAGCCGATGAAGTGCCGACAGGTCGCGGCGCTTGATCGTGATCGGGATCGTGATCGGAACAACCGATCAGATCGGTGATCGGCGAACCGATCACGATCACGATCAACATGTGATCGGACGATCAAGAGCACGATCAACATTTGATCGGCCGATCACGATCACGATCACCGATCAGCCAAAAATGAAAAAAAAAAAAAAAAAAACCGATCATTGCTAAAATCGGTTCTAGGACGCAGTTATGATGTCGGATTACTGCTGTGACCTAATATTACCTTAGTTTTGGAAGATCGATCAGATCCATAGTATGGTGAGCAGTCTCTGGGAGGGATCAGGCAGTGGTTAGAGTTCTTAAGCAGGGATCAAGCTGTGAGGAAGTAGACAACCATCAGAGACCACCGAAGCTGAGTTCAACTAAGAAAATAAAGACTTAGTCTTCGCCAGGGAGTTAAAGTTTCCAGAAATGATGAACGCCGTCCAAGCCGCAGCTTTCGCACACATTGTCGCTGTAGTGTTAGAGCTTCTAGTGGATATGGAAGATTTTGAGGAAGAACTTCGGACACGACTAATCCAGGGGGAATACAGGATGAATACGAGGGCAGGCCGGGAGGCCAGGATGAATGTCGCAAAACTAGCACAATACACAGAGGCTCTTGCGAACATACGGGTCCTGTTAGAAGATTACAGGGCGGGTGTTCCTGCTGGCCCGGGCCCTCTGAGAGCTGCTAGACAACAGATAACAGCGAGTTTGGCGGAACCTATAGGAACTGCAGTAGGAGGGGGCCCATCTTTCGACCCTGCCAACATGCCAACCTTTTTCCCGGTGGCGCACGTCGAGGCCAGGTTCGAGGAGAATAGTGACGGGGAAATGCAGGAGGTGCCTCCAGACGAGACGATAGCGGTTTACTCCTCAGGGGAGGAAGAAAACGAAAGGGATGTGGGGGCCCCTGGTCCCAGTGGTTAGATAGTGTTTATGGGTTTCTAGAGAGTGGGGAGGTTAAGTGAATGATGCCCTGAGAGGCAAGAGGGAAAGTTTATGTTGATGTTGGGGTTGGAGGGTTGGTTTTGTAAGCAGGATTCTGCAGTTCAATGTGAAAGAGTTTCTTCAGATAAAACTAAGGCTCCTGGAACCAATAAGTTCCACCCCTTAGCCAAACATTAATCTGAGTTTCTTAAAATCACTACTGAAAAGCAGGAAACCACTCTGCTCAAAACTAAGCAATCCCAAAGATTAAAGAAGTGAAGGTCTGAGGATTAAGAATAATCCCAGACAAAACGTTTAGATTCTGTAGAGATAAGGTATCCTAAAAAGAGGGAAACTCTCAGAATAGAGGACTACAGACTTGGATAAGACTGTACACACTTTGATTTTCAAAATCAATCCCTGTGAGGACCTCATCCCCTTATGTATTAAAACGGAGTGGTGTTTGATCCAGCCTAGAAGTTTAAGGTCACTTAAGGTCACTAGGGTGATAAGTGCTCTTTCCCAGAACAGGACTGATAGTCCAGCCCCTGGGATTAAACCACTGTGATGTTGAAAAGAATTAAAGGATGGCCTCCAAAGCTTTCAGCTCACAGCCAGCTCACCAGCCAGCTGTGACAGCTGTGACCACCTGGAGGACTTGTATTTAAGTGGAAACCCTTAATATCAGAGGAAAGGGCAAACTTTGTTCTATCTACCCAGGATAGGCAACTTAAAAACAAGTGGAAGCAGAGGCCAGGAGGCTCTGAAGTAGAAAAAGACAGTAGTCTTAAGAAAGGAAGTGATCAGATGAGGAAATATGACATCTGGAGAGACCCTTGCACCCTAAGTCTTTTGCAAAAAGACTTTGACCAGTTTGCTAGATACTCAAGCCAGGAGAAAGCTGCAGCCAGGAAAAAGGAGTCTAGATACCTCTGGGAGGCTGATTCAAAACAGATGTTTTTGAGAGACCCAGGAGGAGATAAAAAGAGGGAAGTTCCAGCTGAGATTAGGAGACAGGAGTTGATAATGGAGGCACACATAGCAGTGGGGCATGTGTCAGTGAAAGGAACCCTGGAGAAGCTAAGGGAGCACTATTTTTGGTATGAAATGGAAAAGCAGACTAAGAAAACTTTAGAAAAATGTGAGACCTGCCAAGAGATCAGGCCAAAGTTTTTAATACAGCCTAGGCTGTTACAGACCCCAGCTGGACTTCCTTTTTATCAGTGGGGTATGGACACATTTTCGGTTAGGATGCCGGACACTAAGAGTCTAGTGCATATACTAGTAGTAGTTGATTATTTTACAAAATGGGCAGAAGCTGGAATCATGGATGCTAAGAGTCCAGTTTTTATTTCTCAGTTTCTGTACCAGAACATTATCTGTAGGTTTGGGGTCCCCAGGTTTTTCTTATGTGATAATGGGACAGAGTTCAAAGGAATGGTTTTAGATTTATGCAAGCAGGAAGGGATAGAGTTAAAGATATCCAGTCCTTATCATCCCAGGACTAACGGATTAGCAGAAAGATTAAATAAAACACTGAAACAGGGTATATTAGGAAGATTAAAAGAAAAGCAGGTGGGAGAAACACCCACTACAGGAGCCCTTTTATTTTCAGTTCAGGAATTACAGGGGGCTTTACTGGATAGTCTGAGGGACTATAATAGTCGAATAAAAGAGGCTACTGGTTATAGCCCGTTTGAATTAGTTTATATTAGGAGGCAGGTTAATAAAAGGGACTGGGCAGCCTATCAGTTAGGACAACAACTAGAGGAGTCTCAGAGAGACTTAGGAGAAGGATCCCAACCTCAGGGAAGAGGCTCTGGATCCCAGACTTTAGCTGAGAAAAGGGAAGAGGCAGTTTTGTTAGATCCTGTGGTCCAGGAACTGCCAGTTTTGATCTCAGATAGGGAGTTAAAAGAGTTGAGTGAATTAAGGAAAAAGATGGAGAAAAGAGTTAAAGAAACTATAGGTACAGCTCAGCACCGTCAGCAGAGGAATTATAACGATAAACTTCAGACAGAAAAGAGTATGGAAGCTTTAGAAATAGGAGATTCAGTTCTAGTGAGAATAAAGACTTCTAAGAAGTTAGTGGTGAAAGCTCAGGCTGGTTTTCGAATAGAAGAGATAGATAAAACGGGGGTTAGAGTTAAGGTATCTAAAGGTACTAGGCAGAGCCGGTGGGTGGCACTCGAGGACATCGCTACTCCCGAGTAAAGTCAGGTTTCTAGGACAGTACTTTAGCGAAGTTTCACGTCGAACCTTGGACATATCTATTAGCGATATATCCAAGGATAGGAATAGGTAACGAATGAAATCGACATTTAGGGAGGACTCTCGAGAAGTCACCGCAAGACTCTCAGATTACTCTGCGAACGAGGAAACGAAGTGTGGGATATATATCAAACGATAGGACTTTCAGAAAAAGCTATGACGGATTCGATGAACGAACAGCGGCTGGGCGAGTGTTTGGCGGCCGAAGTGTTGCAGCTTCGGTTGGATTTAGAAACTAGGAAAAGAGAAGTAACAAGAAGGCTAAAACGGGCCTTTAGTAACGAGACTGAGTCGGGAAGAACCGCTCGGGACCTGCTCAGGCGACAGAAGATCGACCTGATGAGCAGCCTGGAAAGTCTGGATCGGATAGACATCTTTCGAAAACGGCTGCGAATTACGAAAGGGGAAGAGGAGATTCCGGAGGAGCGACTGCAGGAGGTGATTCACGAACGGTCAGGGACTCTGGGGTGGCGGCTCCAGATAAATCAGCGCAAACGACGGTTAGAGGTAGCGGAGGAAACGAAAAATCGAGAAAGAAAAAGTTCGAAAATAGAAGTCGAGGAAAGAGAAAGCAAGGGGTTTGAAGTTACAGACAGTGAGAGTGAGGGTGAAGGAGGTGCTTAAGTGTTCAGAGTTGCAGAGGGTGGCTGGCTAGGTGGTCAGGATGCAGAAAAGGAGACTTAGGAATGAAAGGTGGAGGTTCGATTCCCACTGAGAGCTTGATATATTTTTGGAGAAGTGGAAGGGCTTTTGCAGACAGTCCTACATGCGTTATGTACGCATAAAAGGGTGTCTTATGCGGGTGTAAGGGGGATCGTCACAGTTGTGACGGAGCTAGAAAGAACATGGCAGATGTACTGCCAACAGAATGTAACATTAATCCCGATTATAATTCGGAAGAATGGAATTGCCAACTCGCACTGATAAACAGTTGTATTACAGCTGCTCTATGTGAGACCTGGCGGTTCGAACGTTGGGTTCAACTCCCAACGAGGTCGATGACGTAGGAATGGTTGTATATCGATGCGCTGGACAATATCGAATAGTTGGCATGCCAACCCATAGCTAGCGCAGAGTACTAGGAGTCATACTGACGGCACTGTCATATTAAGACATCCGAGGTATGACTTCTACGAAAAGCGCCGCTGGGAAAACAAGGAGCCAACGAAAACACGGTGGAAAACAGCGCATAGGATACTACCCACTACGAAACCCGATCCATAAGGCGATCTAGACAGCTTTTAGTCGGGTCGCTAAAGCGACCCTAGCTGTGACGCCGAACTCGCCGCCAACACATGTGCGCTAGCGCTAGAACTGGCGGCGAGTATAAAAATAGCGCCGAGGTCTGTTAGAATAACTCTGACCTCGGCTCTTACCTCGTGAACTTCATACCTCGGATATCTATCTAAAGAAGAGACTTCGCACTTGTGACGGACTTAAGGAAGCTTCGCGACTTACCTTAAACGGGAATCCGGATCTAACGAGGTACTTCTGGCCAAGGATATGATTACCCAAGGATTACGCAGTTCACTTTCAAAGTGGGATACACCATCCCTTCTCTTTTTCTGTAAACATTTCCTTGCAAAATTATGTGTGAGTGTATGTGTGTGAATAAGGAAATCACGGATGATTTCCTCCATCCTTCTAAATTCTAGAAAGAATAGTGTTTCTGAAGTGTTTATAGTTAAGAGGAGTCAGTAGGGTGGCTGAGAGTAAAATAGGCTATTTCTGATTAGTCTTTAATCCTAGAAGTCAGAAGTAAAAGCTAGTGGGGGAAGGTGCTGTTCTTCCCTTAGGAGTTTTTGCACTCAGAGGAGCTGCCCTCTCCTCTGAGTGTCTCCTTATCTTTTGTTGTGTTTCTCCCTTCTCCAGCTCAGTTTCCAGAGTCCCCTTAGGCCATGGTCTCTTAGCGACCACCCTCCAGGGGACTCCACTTTCTGTCTCAGTCTCGGGAGCAAGGCCCTCTTAGCGGGTGTCTCCGTCGACTTTGACTCGTATTGCGTTCAGGTGCCTGGTCTTAGGCCTTTCGTGAGTGGCAGGGTTCGAACTTATGACTGTTGGATTGCGATGTTTTGATTGTGCGACTGGTCTTAGCCGACTTCTTGGGTGACGATAGTTTCAGTGCGTTGCAGTTTAGATACCGAGTTTTTGATATGACATTCACAGTTGGCGTAGTCCGACTCAGTTGCTGTAGACAGACTCTGCAGTAGTTCGGTGCGACACTACCTTTAGTCGCGGCGCGAATGAAAAGTTAGTAGTTGCGCCGAATGCGCTTTTTGGATCGTCACAACTGCCCCTTCCCAGCGACCGATCGCTCCCAGAATTTTTTTCATCCTTCGACGAAAAGAATCGGTTCCCTGCACCGATTCTTTTCTCATGGCCATGGAGAAAATGTTCAGATTGGCGAAGCATGATGGGTTGGTGGATGCTGTTTACGATTGGTTAGTCCGCCCCGTTCACGCTTCAACGCTGTGCCTCTTCCGTCTGGTGTATGGACTTGTGATGGTTGCGCAGATTTACAAATGGATGTATGTGTTCCCCGAGTTCGAGGTATTATTTTCACTGTTGGTTCAAAAAATCGATTGAGTGATTCTTTCGAAATGCTAGCAACAATGGGCCCCAATTTCTACTGCGCATTGTATTCTTATTTCCATTGACCTTTGTATATTTTCGAAATTGTAACAATCTAGACGTCAGCTTTTGGATGTTGCAGATTCGAACAATGCCATAGAAGATTTTTGCATGCATCAATAAAATGGTTTCTTTGCAACCCAGAATGGTTATGGTTATATCTCGCTGAGTTCTTATTTTGGCTTGTCGGCAAACAGGGAACGATTTATGCACTACCTTATCCAGGGGTTGGTTGGGTCAAGCCCTTGAATCCTGATACGGCCAGAGTTGTTCTAGGCATGTGCTTGGTGTTCAGCTTGTGCATGTCAGTCGGTTTCCTCACTCGATTCTCGGCCCTGGTCAATTACTTGACCTTCGCTTACCTCTTCCATATTTGCCAATCCCTGCACAACAACCACTACATTTTGATGTGCCATGTGAATTTCGTGGGGATCTTTTTGACCTGGGGAGAGTGGGCCTCGCTGGATTGCTTGCTGTTTCGAAAAAAGAAACGCAAGGGGGATATGACGGTCATTCCCAGGTGGAATTTGCTGCTGATGCAGCTTCTGTTTTGCATACCCTATTTTTTCGGGTCGGTAGCGAAAATGAACCGTGACTGGGTGTTCAAAGCTCAGCCCATAACGCTCTGGTTCAGTTTGAGATCGGGCCTTTTCTATGAGTTTTCGATTCTGCCCTGGGTCATTTGTTGGACTGGGCTGATCTTCGACTTCGTGGTGGGTTGTAGAAAATGCATGCCATTTTTCCATGAAATCTGGATCCATTTTGAAAATTAATAAATTTGAATCCCTGCCCGGTGAACAGGTAGCTGGAAAAACTAAATGGAAAATTCATTTTATGACACAAATGTTTTTTCCCTCTCTGCGTTCCTAAACGTGGTGGATGCATTGGACCTCTTAAAACTCCAGCAGTGATTTTTTTTCCACCCTCCATTGAACCCTTTAGTGGAGGTGAAAATCCATGTTGTCATGATGTGGTATCGAGAAAACTAATCATAGGTGTACATATCACTCTTTTTTTTTCTGATTGCAGATTTCGTTCTTGCTGTTCTGGAAAAAGACTCGGTTCAAGGTGGCGTTTCCTGCTGCTCTTTTTTTCAACTTTTCCAACAAAATGATGTGGGTCATTCAATTGAGCAGCGAAAAAATTACCTCCAGTTTCTTCTGAGAAATTAATCCCACAGTTCAAACTCCCACCTCATCGACGATTCTGGTTTTCTGTTTTTTCCTTTCTTTTTTCATAGTTCAGGGCAATACTCTTATTCAATCAAATGAAATCGTGCTGCTCAGATTCTCCCAAGCACCTGCAGGTTTTTCTTTCATTTTAGCATAATTTTGAGTTTGGGATATGGTCCTTTATTGTTTTTTGGTGCAGGTTCAACATAGGTGTATTTCCTTACGCAATGGTTTGCTCCTTGATTCTATTTTTGGATTCACACGTGCCTGCGCTCGCTTGGAGTTGGTTTTCCGCATCCCCTCCTCCACTCAACCCTGAGAATTTCACTCCCCAGGATAACTTCCCCAATATTCTCAATGATAAAGCTGCTAAGGTCTGCGCAAAGATGCAATTGTACTGAAACCAGACTGTTTTTTTTTGCAGAAGGCCCGTTTGAACTAAATTTGGAACAGGATGGTTTTTGCTGCAGGAACAGAGGAGATCAAAAGGCTTGTACAAGAAATTCGTGTTAATTTTTGTGGGGGGTTTCGTTTTGTTCCATGCTCTTTTTCCTTTGAGGCATTTTGTGCTGTATTCATCGAATCCATCCTGGACCGAAGAAGGCCATTTGGGTGTGCGCATCACAACATCGCTCGAACAGCTTTCAGTGTTTTTTTTCAAACCTCTTTTTGTTTCTTTGTGTGATATTATATCATGTGATCTGGACAGAAAGAATCATGGATTTGCTCCCAGCTGATTTTATTTCTGTGAGGCTGTCAAAAAAATTTCGGGTTGATCAAAACTTTTACCTTTTTGAACACAGTGGCTTCTTCAACTTCTTACGCTAAAATTCCCTGCACTAAATTAAACTTTGACTAAAATTCATGTTTTTTTTTGTTCATCTTGTTTGAGTTGGTTCTTTTTCAACCAGGTGCCTGGCACATGAAACTTCGATCAAAGAATGGGTGGTTGTACATGCTGGCTGAAGAATTGGATGGAAGGGTAACCCAATTGGCTCCGGAATTCGACCCGTTGGTGGCGCCCAGGCAAATTCGGGATGTGGAGACCAGACCACATGCCACCCTGATGTATGCGAAAAGATTGAATCAAGTTTTCGAAGAGGCTGGGAGACCTCTGAAATCACTCATGTAGGGATTTGGCAAAAAAAACAAAAAAACAGAAATTTAGCATGGGCGTTTGGATGCACCAAAAAAATGATAAAATGAATAAATGAATGAAACTAAAATTTGATATGAGGCCCCTCGCTTTCAGCCCCCTATTGATCCAAAAATAACCCACACACATCAAAGTACACACGTGTTAGTTTTGACAAAGTGGTTGGGGCGCCTAGGCATGCATTTGGCTGGTTTTGTTCTGTTTTAATTTTAAGGTTTTTTGGTTTTATTTTTTTTAGGGTCCGGAGTTGTTTCTCTCTGAATGATAACCCTTCGAAGCAGCTGTTCATCCCAACAGCCAATATCCTTGACTATGTCGGTGCGTCTTGAAGAGGAATTTTGAATTTCTGGGTGGCTGTTGCTGCAAGTGAAACAAAATAATGAAATAAATGAAATTTTGTAATAAAATATTTTTCCACATATTCTCTCTTTCGTCCTAGTTTTATTTTGCATTGCTTTATTTCCTGTGTAAGGGAAATAGGCGTTATGCATCACAGGTATTTCCACCACTTCACTTCACAATTGTTCTTTCAATCCACCAATTAATGGTGCGGAACCCCGACCATGAACTGAAATATAAACAGATTGTTGGGGTCTTCGTGGATTTGGCTTTGTATTTTTCTCTCCTAATTCTGATGTCTTGTTTTCGTTTGCTTGTTTGTTTTTTTCTGAAAATCAAACAGATACATACGAGGTGTTTGGAACGACGGGAGTGGGCAAATTTTTGTTTGCATTTGAGGATGCCCCCTATTGTGGAAATGAACCTGATGTGCTGGACGAGGATCAAACATATATTGCAATTCGCAATTCGTACTCGTAAGCAATTCTTACTAAGCAAACAGCCTTCATTTTTGAAACAAAAGCGGGCTGTTCCCCTCTCGGTCATTCTATTGCATTGCCGAGAAAGATGAAACCAGAAACAACCATCACCTTATTTGGAATTTCAAAGGTTAAATATTTACATCTGTATATTTCTTCCCCCACCCCTGGAATGTGGCAATTCTTTCCTCTGCGATTATCGTCTTTGTCCAGAAAATTAATCTTTTCTGGTTTTGCACCAAAAGCAACGTAAACATCTGGCCATTGATGATCGACTTGTTATTCCAATGCTGGCCTTGTTATTTTTTTGTTTGTGTATTCAATTTATTGTTTCCTCAATCTTTTTTTTTTTTTTTTTTTAATTCCAAAATTCAGGGAGCTCTACATCGGTGCACATTTCCAGAAGACTCGTGTTATGAACAGGCATCACATAACTGTGGATAGGGTCATCCACGAAACCACTGACCAAAAATCTGGCAAAAAATATGTTGAATATGGCCTCACTTGGAACCTTATATAACCCTCGCTGTCGCTTATTCGGAAAAAAAAAAAAGGGGGGGGGTTGGGGAAAGGGACACTGAAAAACATTTATATTACGTTTTTTTGTTTTTATCTTGTGTATATATTAAGGAAAACCCTCCGGTGTTCTTAAGAGCAAGGTGGGAAAAAGAAAGAAAAAATGTGCGTCATGACATTATGCATCATAGAAATAAGAAGGGTAACACTATGGGAAATTCCCCTGTGTGCGGGGTCATTTTGACACCCCGCACATGAACTACACTGCCCCGCACAAAGCCACAACCACCCCGCACGGCTCTGTGCGAAGTTTTGAGCCGATTACTGCGGGGTACAGTGAACCTCGCACAGAGGTTGACGTCTTTGTCGCCACCCTACCCCGCACAGGGGAATATAAACCCCGCACAGTGTGCGGGGTTCCAGCGTGTATGTGCGAGGTGCCTGTGCGGGGCTGAGTCGCAGATCCTGTGCGGGGTAGGGTGGCGACAAAGACGTCAACCTCTGTGCGAGGTTCACTGTACCCCGCAGTAATCGGCTCAAAACTTCGCACAGAGCCGTGCGGGGTGGTTGTGGCTTTGTGCGGGGTCCCTCGCACCTCGCAGTAACCGGGTCATAACATCGCACAGCGCTGTGCGGGTTTGGTTTGGCTTTGTGCGAGGTCTCTCAGACCTCGCAGTAATCGGGTCATAACATCGCACAGAGCCGTGCGGGGTTGGTGTGGTGGATGTGTGCGGGTTTGGTTTGGCTTTGTGCGGGGTCCCTCGCACCTCGCAGTAACCGGGTCATAACATCGCACAGCGCTGTGCGGGGTTGGTGAGGCTTTGTGCGGGGTCTCCCATACCTCGCAGTAATCGGGTCATAACATCGCACAGAGCCGTGCGGGGTTGGTGAGGCTGTGTGCGGGGTTGTTAGTTGATGAGCAGTGCGGCGTTATTTCCGGTTTGTGCGGGGCAGATCGGTGCATGTGCGGTGGTTTTTAAACACCCCGCACATAACCAATGCTATCTCAATCATGTGAAATGTGTGTTTTCATGTTACAAAATCCCCAGCATCTGTACATCTCCCAAACTTTTGTTGTCAAAAACACACGACCATAACCTGTACCAAAACCATCGTGTAAACCCAAACCCAAACCCATGGACATCTGTGAGATCCACACAGCCTGCACTTGTTTTGTTGGCTGCCTGGCTGCTGCTGAAATAGCGACAATTAGATAGTTTGCTGACCCTGCTGCCGAACTGGATTGCGCACTTCTTCCTGGAGGCCGCACTCTCCAAGACTTCAAGACTCCTCAAATATTCCCTCACCACCATTTTGTCGCCTTTGCCTGTAAAGGTTGAAGCACACAGTACTGCTCTTTACAGCGTCAGGTTCTGACCTACAACGGAAGATGTGCAAATAGGACCGCAACCTCCTCGTCTCGGAAAGGAAATCTGGCCTCTCGGCAGTGATCAGACACAACACGATCATCTCGCCCCAAATTTGTCTTCCATAACCGACGGAGCTCCATCTGAACTTCGCTTCTCAACCTGTGCAAGGCACCCTCCCGACACCTGACATCGGGCATTGCAACTGTTCGTTAAACCCTCATGTTTTGGGCGGCATCGCGCAAGACTTACATGTTTCCACAGGTTTCTCTGTTCGTCTCATTGTTTCTCTAGCATGGAATTGGATCCCAGACGAATCTTTGCGTTGGAATGCTGTCAGTGAGGATGGAGCAACAGACCTTGACTTATGGCGAGCATATCCACAGCACTGATCGGCGGCACCATGCCCTGTCAAAACCACAGGAGCCGACGATGTGAACTCCGCACCATGTATCGAACAGCCTCCACAACAAGTTCATCTGAGCTGTCCAGTGGGTCAGAAATCATGTTGAGTGTATCTCTTGCTGCCAACCACAGAGGGGCACCAACATTCGGGTCCAAAATCGACGAGCACGGGTGCAGTAGGGCCAGAAGGTCTGATCTGTTGATCAGGCCAAAAACTATTAGACGGCTGTTAACCCCACGATGATCCTTCATGAATTGGAAAAAGAATAGATGTGTCACCTGAGACCATCCACCTCATCAAGGGAAGAATCAACCTCAACAAGCCGCCACAGCCTATCAGGGGCCCATTGCCTGAGTTCCCTGACTGATTCGATGCTCCCCACTCAATCTGGCGATGTCTCTTTGGTAAATGAAACGTTCACAAGATCAATAGGAGCATCCGATGGCAGGCACAAATGCAGCAGAGCAGGCAACAGTGTGGTGTTGAGCCCTCCACTGAACAGCACCACAACATGGCCAGATCTGAGTAGCGACGAGGGGTCGTCTGAAGTTTCGTGTCCCATTCGCCACTCCATACAGTCACACCTCATCTACAGTTCGAAACACTGCACCCCTCTCAAGATTTTCCCCTAAACACAATCAACAAATTGAATGGGGTGGGAACTTTCTGAAGGAAATGGATTTGGTGGCGACTGTTGAGCTCATGAGTAGTACTAGCAGGAGTGCTACAGACCTTCACAAAATGCAAAAAAATCCAGTGCAGTCCTACCCACTACTGCCGGCCGGTCGGCCTTGCGTTGGTGAGGGCAGCGTTCCTGGTGGTGTTGCGATAATGGCAGCAGCGTCTTCAGGAGGTTCGATTTCATCTGTGATTGCAACGAGCACCACCCAGTCCGGCCCCGAGCCCTCTTCCTCTTAAGGTTTGAGATCGTCTTCTTCTTTTGAAGGGGATTCTGTCAATGGTGGCGATCGCCTGGATGTTGCCTTCGTTGTTGAGGGTTAAATTTTCCCCTTCCTTGGCTTCCTGGTTCCGGGAGTAACTTGCAGCAAAGCGCGTTTAGATAAGCTGCACAGGTCAGAATTTGAAGCGCAAAGAGCCCTCTGGGATTCTCCAGCCCCTGAAAACATAACCAAGAAAAGCTGGGGGTTTTCTCTGTGGAGTCATGGGAAGCCATCCATTTTTGAAGTCGATCCTTTGATTCGTTGTCCATCCATCAATCCAGCGAACTGATTTTACCTTTGCAAGAATCTATTTGGACAGCAAATCAACATGATTGGAGAAAGCAAGAATTCGATGGACCAGCATCCTGTTGTGGGTTTTTTTTTCACTTTTTCAAGAAAGTGTACAATGCACAGGTGCGAACCTCGAACACAGACTTGTTTTATTTTCCTTTCCCTTTTTCTTTTTCTTTTTTTTTTTTTGGGGGGGGGGGGGGGGGAGGGGTGTGACAAGGTAGGAGCTAGGATTTCCAACCTTCAACAAGCAGGGGCAGGATCAACAAGATTGCAAGCAGGTGGCACTGAAATGCGTTATAGGCTGGCTCAGAAATTCAACTAACATTCATAAGGTGGCAATATCTTGAAGCCTCCTTTTTGTCCAATTTTTGCTAAAGTAAAAAACACAACAAAAAAATACTGGGGCGTAGTCCTTCAAAAAAGTAAAGTGCCGATGTGAAATACACGCAGGACACAGCAGTTGAAAAAAAACAAACCTTCGGCTCTCCTTGAACTGGTGGGAAAACCCAGGGGAGCTGCGTTGCGCGATGCGTCGCTCGTGTAAGAATCTCGCGGCGCTGCTCGAAGCAGAGCCCGAGGCCGTGCTTGGGGATGCGTCGAAAGCGTGGCTCACTGGAGGATTGCCGAGTACGCAGGCGTCGTCCATGACCTCTTTTCACCAACCGACCTCCAAAGATCTCGTTCTGACGCTTGGACCACGCATGGCAGCAATCCTCCGTCGACCGCATGGCTCTCAGCCTATGGGAGGTCCGCGAGTACCTCGCGAGGGACTCGATCGAGTGCTCCCTCCCCTGGCCATTTTCGTTCGACTCCAGCACGCAATTGAGATCTGCGAACTGGCATTCCAAACGAGTGTGACAGATCACACCATCCACCGCATTTCGCGATTCGGTGACGTCAACCCTACGCCGCACAGGATACTAACCCCGCACAGAGTCCTGTACGGGGTTACTGTCCTGTGCGGGGTTGACTGTGCGGGGTAGAGTTTCGCCATTTCGTCCGTCGCTGACGACTTCGCCAGCGACTCCGTTTTTCCGCCCCAGATCGTGACGGGAATGCCTGGGAGTCGAACCCAGGTGTTTCCTACCATTCCCTCTCTCTGTCGCGTCGATTTTCGCGACTTCAGTTTTCGGCGGAAATCGAACGTGATTTTTCTACCCCGCACAGAGCGGTTCTTCCCATAGTGTAAAGAGGAAAGTAATAATTCTTGTTGGGGTTGAGGAATTGGTTACTGGCTGTTGATGAACAGGAGAAGGAAAAAAAATGGGACACTGAAAATAATGGTGTTTTAGTGATATTTTCAGATATCGAGGAACAAACAGGAAAAATGCATTATTTGAAAATTTATCCTGACCTTCACTGTTTCATTGGAGCGTTGTTGTACCAACGCTACATGATGGTGAAACTGGGCAGGGACCGTATACTTAGTAGGATGAGGATTAAGAAATTCTTGTTGAATTGGCTTTGCTTTTTAAATTGTATAAATTTTTGTCTGTCAACATTTCCTGTGCGAGATTTCTTGTGGACCAAAATGCTGAGTATTCTTGCACAGCCACTATCTCACTTCTCCCTTTTTTTCTTTTTCTTTGATTCATGATTCAAAAGGAATGGCAATGGAGGCTTCCTCCCCTCCAGAACCCTCTGTTTGGATGAATGCCAACAAACTCCTGGTGGTCGTTTCGTAAGCGTTTCGAAACGTAGATTCGCTCCTCCATTTGCCAGATTCACAATCAAAGGCAAGATTTCCTTGATGTTCCCCGAACGTCACACGAATTTTACTCTTCCCACCGCCACACCACACCACTCCCGTGGACTCTTTCCGCTTTCTGTCCGTTTTGCACGCGCGTTATCCCGTCGCAACCGTCGCACAAAATGGCTCTCCCCTTCGCTCAACGATCCTCCGTTTTGGGCGAACGCTCGTCGGCGCCATGTTTGAGACGCATGAGCCGCACGACTCGACGTGCAGGAATCGTCAGGGCAGCCGTGGCGGATACTCCCAAAACGAACTCGCCTGCCCCCCGGCGGAAGGTGAGTTTCTGTCGAGTTGGCCCTACGCTTGGATCAGAGGCTATTGTTTCTGCCCACTAGAATCTGTCGAAAGTTTGGTTGCAGTTGTTTTGGGAGGCTTCATCTATTTTCTGACGAACTGTTTTCTTCGCAGGCCGCTGTGCCAGAAGGAACTCCAGATGTGCCGCCTATGGTAAGGTTTGCTGGCGTTGGGCTGTATACTCCAAGAGTGCCCTCATCTCTGCATTGATTTTCCCTTTCCCCCAACCAACCAAACAATAACTGAACACCAAAAGAATCAGCGAAAAGGCTGTAGAAGATTCTTCTATTTTCTCACTCGTGCACGTTTTCTTAACGCTTGTATTTCGCTTTTTGGAAATAGGACATGCCTTCTCGCCCCCGACGAAACCGTAGGAGTCGCACCGTTCGCGACGCTATTCGCGAAGTGAACCTGTCCCCCGCCAACATCATTTTGCCGATGTTCGTTCACGACGAAAAGGAAAACATCCCCATCGAGTCCATGCCTGGGACTTTCCGTTTGGGCTGGCAACACGGAATGCTGGAAACTGTCAAGGAAGCCAGAGACTTGGGGGTCAACCAAGTGGTCATTTTCCCAAAGGTCAGACATAGCACCCTTGGGTTTCTGGCCGATTTCATGGAGTATCTCCCTGGCATTAACATGTGCAAATTAGGAATAAATTGTTGAAGAAAGATTTTGGCCTTCCCAACAGTCCATTCAAGTTGCGGAATTCTCTTGCATTGAATTGAATTTTCTTTGAAAATTAATTAAAATTAATGTGCAGAGGGCAAACTCTTCCATTGAAATGTTTCGCTTTCGAAATTGGGTCTGATTATTTGAAGGAAATTCCAGGAGTCAAGAATCACCATTGAATCGTTTTTTTATATTCTTTGTTTATTCCATTTTGTTGATAAGTTCTAGGATGCATCCACAAAAAATTGTCAAAATCGTTGGTTTTTCAAGTTTTATAGATCGCCATTTTTGTCATTCTACGTTGCATATTTCAATTTGCTTTAGTTTTTAAGTATCTAATTTTAAGAAAAAAGAGGAAGACATTAAAAATTAATGTTTCTGTTATAGACCCCCGACCATTTGAAAACATGCACCGGTGAAGAAGCATTCAACCCCAACGGATTGGCTCAAAGGTCAATCAGCTTGTTGAAGGACAAATTTCCTGACCTTGAGGTGAGTGTTACCAACAATCCATCGTTGTGTTTTCTTCCATGCAAGAATTGACATGACAAGGGCTATTTGTATTGTCACAATTCCTTTACCTCCAGAAAACTGGAAAATGGATATGGTTTGAAAGGGAAAAAAAACCCACAGATTTTATTGAATTCATTTTGGGGTTCATGTGGATGTGGACACAATGCACCACTTTTGCTGTTTCTGGGAAAAATTGTAGAACCTTTTAGAAGCGATTAACATGTTTTGATATAAGCTGTCACATCGACTGGAGAAAGTCAGACAGCAGTGAGATCTAGACTGAATTGTCACAACCCTTGAGAAAATGGTGTAATGCAATGACGAATTTTGCCCTCAAGGGTTTGCCATCTGATGTGGTTATATTTGAAATTGCTGTGACGGGCTGTTCGAAGGCAACTCAGTTTTTTCACAAGATCAATTATCCGTTCTTGCATTATCTGATTGGCTGTTTTCAGTCAACGGAAATACCACAAACCGCTTGTGCGGGCTTTGGGTTGGGATTACCCAGATGATAGGCAGACTGAACCGTTCACCTTTTTTTGCGATGCTAAGGTTTACACCGATATTGCTCTGGATCCTTACAACTGTGACGGCCATGACGGAATCGTTCGGGATGATGGGGTCATTCTGAACGACGAAACCGTGGAGTACCTTTGCAGACAAGCAGTTTCACAGGCTGAGGCTGGTGCTGATGTCGTTTCTCCGAGCGACATGATGGATGGCCGCATTGCCGCCATCAGAAATGCATTGGACATGGCTGGGTTCACCGAGGTCTCCATCATGGCTTACACTGCGAAATATGCCAGCTCCTTCTATGGGCCCTTCAGAGATGCACTTGCGAGTGCACCCAGTGAGGGAAAATCTGGAAGGTATGTGGCTCTATGGGATGAGATGCATGTGCATCATCCACACGCACAGTCACATGCACACTGCACATGCACATCAACATGCAACATGCAAATGCAACATTCGGATCTGTTCACATGTGCTCCATGTCACATCATGCATGTGGGTATGCAATGTTTGAGCGTGAAGCTAGCTGGTTTGATTTTCTGAAAATGGTGTGCACTACCTGTCGATGATAGGATCATTCCAAGCAACAAAGCCACCTACCAGATGGACCCCGGCAATTACCGTGAAGCACTCAGGGAGGCTGCTCTTGATGAAATGGAAGGTGCCGACATTATGATGGTGAAACCTGGAATGCCATACTTGGATGTGATTCGGGCGCTCAAAGACACCAGCATGGTCCCCATCAGTGCTTATCATGTGTCTGGAGAATATGCCATGTTGAAGGCAGCTGCTGAACGAGGTTGGCTTGATGAGAAGGACACTGTGCTGGAATCTCTGATGTGCTTCAGACGGGCGGGGGCGGACCTTATTTTGACATACTACGGAATCGAGGCTGCCAAATGGATGGCTGAGCAGTGAGGGATGGATGGTGGTTTGGCTAATTTTGTGGGGG
Organism: Bryopsis sp. KO-2023; assembly: GCA_030272585.1. Classification (NCBI taxonomy): domain Eukaryota; kingdom Viridiplantae; phylum Chlorophyta; class Ulvophyceae; order Bryopsidales; family Bryopsidaceae; genus Bryopsis; species Bryopsis sp. KO-2023. Next base: position 1,199,011 of record BSYQ01000004.1, on the reverse strand, counting down.
CATTTTATCTTTCTTCTTTTCGGGAGATTTTTTGGTGTTTTGAGTGGATACAACGATTTCTAGGAGGGCAGATTTTGCGGATTTCCTTCTGAAGGTGGGAGGAGGAATTTTGATATTTCGGTAGCCTGACTTTGGTGTTCTTTGGCACATTGTTTTTTCAGATGTATGATTTAAACAAAAATTCATGAGAACTGAATCCACTGCTGAGAGAGAGAGGACCTATTCGGATTTAATTGGATTTATTGCATTTTCATTCCTGACTTTACAAACAGAAAGCTTTTTTCAACTCCATCAAGGGTTCCAAGAAGATGATTTCTTAGTTTCAACATCTGTGCTGTACATACATACATACATACATCTTCTCCATGGAAACTTGAGACTCTCCAATCATTATTCTTCAAGCGATTGTTCTGTCCAAGTGACCTCAGGTCATAAGAAGCTCACCATGCAAACCCAGATTGTATCACTCATAATTTTCCCAGTTCTCTCTAGCAATTTTGTCCTGACGAAGCTTCCATCTATGTGATAAACCCTCAATACAAGTGTGCGGTGGATTCCAACAAGAAACAGCGAGGAAAATGCACAATGAATCTCGCTATGCACTTTTCTTCTGGACATCTTTAAGAAATTTCAGTCTGCTCTGTCACAGAAATTTTCGCTCCTCGGTTCAGCACAACAATTTTGACCTCCCGTCGAATCTTGATTGAATGTATCAACTCCATCGAAGCTCCAGAATCCCTTCCAAGGAGATGCTTCTTTTTCAACATGAACAAATCGCAAGCTTCCCTCGACTCCATCAAAGCTCCATAATGGAAGACGAATTCGTTTCAACATGTGGCCTGCATACACGCATCTTCTCCAGCCAACCTTGAACCTCTCCAATTACCCCTCCATAGACAAAATCATATTGTTTTGTCGAAGTAGACCCAGTCGCTGCCATTTTCACATGAAGGTGGTGGTATGCTCACCACCCAAACCCAGCCTGTATCGCTCATCCTTTTCTGAGTTTGCTCCAGCAAATATGCCCAGACGAAAGTCCCACCATATTTACAAAATTTCAGAACGGCTGATCAGTGAGGGGGACTGTCAGCACGACCACATTACTTTTTGCTTCTGGGATGAAAATCAGCAGTCGCCAAAGCACAGTAGTTTTGATCTCCAGTTGTCTCAACTTCATATCCAGTTGATCAAATAAGGTCGCACGCTTGCTTCATCCAGAACCGCCCCCTCCCAAATATTTGCTTTATAAACGTGGAACTCCAGCCAAATCTTTTCCTTTCTTATCACATTCTCGGCCGTTTTGGAGCACAGTAAAGCCAGCGTTGATCGCTCCAGCGCAGGGTGTCCAGTCATAGACTTTCCCTGAAAAATACAGTTACAAAAAATAAAATCACACATACCTCGATTCCTCCCTTTCCACACATGTCAGAATTGCAATATATAAAAACGTCAGCAGGTACAATCAAAACACTGCCTAAAACAAAAACAACAATATATATATAAAACCTTAACTCAAACACCAAAAACACCTCCCCAAAAAAAACAGGAAAAGCAGAATATACAGTCACTACTTTCGGCTTTTCTTAATAATCCTCACCTTGGCGAACGCATCTTCCACGCTGGTTCAATACGAAGAGCATCGAACTCTCTTGATCGAACAAATAAACAACCCTGTACAATTTAAACAAGTATGTGATGTCTGGGTGGGGCTTGTTAACCGATTCTCAAATTGCGCTTTTTTTTTTGCCTCCGCAAAGCCCCACCACATCATACAGGCTTGAACGGTGGTATGGCCAGAAGAGAGGGGGACGGGGGGGTTGACCGCCTTCAACCGGTCCCAGACCGTAATAGCGGTTCCCTTCAAGAAGAGTTACCAGGTTTCCCTGGTCTTCCCCCCCTCCCTCTCTCCACCAGCCACACCACACATTCAAGTTCTTCAATAATTAAAAAAAAAAAAAAAATCACTGCTCCCAGTGGGAACAGGAACCACCTGCAGAACCACACACACAGTTTTTTTGTTTTTGTTTTTCCTTTTGATCTCATTCTCCGATTGAACGGTTGATTCCACGGAAAAAAAAAAAAAACCTTCCAAGACAGGTAAAACGTCTGAATCGTGGAGTCAGCATTAAGAACCACAGCAGCAGCGAACTCATCCTTACCTTGGTTGTGGTTTTGATTCGCTGGTTGCCTCCTGACTCTGCGGAATGGCCTGGTGTTGTTGTAGCCAGCATCCGCACAAGCCTGGGCCTGCTCCCTCATGCGTTCCAGAAACGTGTTGCCGTTTCCTCCCCGAAAGCTGCAAGGCAAACCCCAACGGTTGCTTATTTTCGAAAAACGATATGGAGAGAACCAATGCTTCAGGTGTGGGGGGCAACCCCCCTGCAGAACTTAACAAGCTTGTTTTTTTTTGAGGGGGAGGGTCAGAGCAAAACACACTCATTAGAGATTCCATGGGAGGTAGTGCTCCCCACATAACGGATTTCGAAACAGGTCGAGAAAAAAAAGAAGGTTGATTCTTACTGTGGATAGCACCCCTCTGGAGAGTACTCCTGGGGGTTGTCCTCCGCAGAAAAGCCCTCGGGGTAGTACTCTTGTGGAGAGTATGGCTTTTCCACACAGACCAGGCTCGAGTCATTCTACAGACATCAACCAAGCAAATGCATTTGAAAAAAAAACACAGAAAAATTCAACACTTTTCAAAAGCACTTCGGGCTGTTTGCAACAGGTCATCAAAGACTGTTTGTTATTTTCCTTTCTACACAATCGATGTTTGACTGATCTCATCATGACCCCGCCATCGATATGAATAATTAACTCCCACTGATTGGCACATGTACTCTATATATGTATATGGAACATACATGATTTCAGAAGGCCTCCTCCCACTGCTGTTTTCAATTCAATGTCGAGTTCCAAGCTTGTCAAAAACATGGATGTTTTAACACTTCTGGAATTTTAGCGTTTTTTAATCGAAGGTTGGGGGGCCCTTTTTGCAACTGATGGTGATGAGTGCTGCCTCCTCCCCCCCCCCCCCCAAAAAAAAAAAAGAAAAAAAAAACAGAAAGAAAGAGAAACCATAGCACCTAGTTTAATCTTCACTGCACCAGAATTCATAGTTCAACTTGATCGAAGTCCCCTTTCTTTTCTTACCTTGATATCGTTCTTCTCAAAACTGCTGGCTCCGAACCTGAATGCATCAGCAGGCACTCTATTTTCAGAACACACACACCACACCACCACGTTAATCTCTCACACAAATTAGAAAAAGAAAAAGGAAAAAAAAACAAAAACCAAAATGACGTTATATTCACCTGTTCTCAGTTTTGGTCTTGTTGGTTTCACAAGAGAGACCCATCCCCACGAAGGCAGGGGACACTTGGATTGTTGAGACATCCTCGAATTTTGTTGACGACCCCAAACAGCCGCCAGCGCCACCGTCAGCCAGGTTGAACGTTGTCTATCAACAGTGATAAAAATAAAATCGTCAAACAGAACTTCTCCCAAGAAGAAGTGCCTGATTTTTTTTCTTTCTATTTTTGGCACAAACGTTCGCAACATAATGCAAAACAGAAAAAACAGTAATCTGTTGGTTATCCACCACTTTTAATACTTTCTTAAAACTCAGGGCTTAATCTTCATTGCATCAGATTTTCATAGTTCCAATCGTTTGTGTCAAATCGAAATCCCCTTTTTTTTTTTGCTTACCTTGATGCTACTCTTCTCTGAAGTGTCGGCTCCAAAGAAAGACGCTTCCATTCCCAGGAAAGCAGGGGGCGGTTGGATAGCTGAGACATCTTGCCAGATATTGGACGACCACAAAAAGACGCCAACTTTCCCCTCGGCCTCCTCGGCCTCCTCGACCTCCTCGACCTCCTCGACCTCCTCGACCTTCTCGACCTGCTCGACCTTCTCGACCTTGGCCTCCTCCTCCGCCTCAACCTCCACCTCAGCGCCAGCAGCAACATCCATGTTGAGATTTATCTGTCAACAGTGAGAGAAACATGATTTTCAACAAATTCTGGCCTACCAGCACCAATTCTGCCACCATTCTGTTTCCGACTCCACAAAGCAAAATCAGAGTTTCACCCCCGCTGCTCCAGAATTCATTGGGTTTTTTTTTAATTCGATTCAAAACCCCCTTTTTTTTCTTTTCTTACCTTTTTGTCTTCCTCCTCAACAGTAAGTTCAGGCAATCTGATTCTGCAACAAACATCACCCCCAAGGTTAATTTTCACCGAAAAAAAAAAAAAGAGGAAAAACCAACATGCTTCACTGTTTTCCCTTAGGTTCTGATGTCATAATATTTCTCATTCAAACCTTCTTCAGATTGTATTCAAGGAAAATACAACCAGAAAAAAAAAACTACGTGTGCAGTCCGATTTTTTTTGGGAAAAGCACCACAAGGCAGAAGAACGGTGGAAAAGATCTCGCTGTTTTGTTTTGTTTTGTTTTGTTTTCTTTTGAATTCTTTCTCTGGACATTCTTTGAAAAAAAAAAAATCAAAAGCAGTGTAATCAGACCAATAGTAAAATCAGTATTGACAAAAAACTCAAAAACTATAAAACTGCAAAAATACAAACACACACAAAAAAAACAGAAACAAAATAGAAACAACAAATACAAACACCTACCCTGTAGGTTCGGGCACCATTTCCTCGCCTTCCTCGGCATCGTAGAATACCTCCTCCTCCTCTTGCTCCTCCATTGTGTTGGTGCCGACCGATCTTCTCGGAGGCTTTCGTTTAAATGCCTTTTTCGAACACAAAAAACATCTTCAGCAAACATGATTTATGCAAAGGAACAAAACCACCAGTTTTTTGTTTTTTTTTCAAGTATTTTTTTTTTCCCTTCGTTTCTTACCTTGGTATAAACCAAGTCCAACAGCTCCACTCCAAGGTTCACTGCCAAGCAGTACCCAAGAGTCGATCTACCACACAAACAGGAAATGATTAAAACAGCGTCACTTGTAATCAATTAATTCAAACAATTCCTTAACAAACTGGCAACAAAACACCAACTTGGTAAGTGGCACTTACATATCCATCATCTTGTTTTTTTTCAATTCCGCAAGCAAAGTGCAAAGAAACTCCGAGTGCAGGGAAAGTTGTAGACGAGCCGCTCGAAGACACCACAGCAATGCGAGAGGAACAGTTAACCGTAGTCAACAACTGTTGTACCGCCAGTGGTATTGGTAGAAGTCGGGGGGAAGTCAAAGAGAAATACAGTTGTGCCCTTCTCTGGGGTTTCACGCACGTTGTGAGTGCGTTTTCTCTTATCGTACGTTATTGCCCGGCGTTTCGTTTTGCGTGCGTTTCCTTTACAGCGCAAACCTCAATTTCGATTGATTGTGTTGCAAATCTTCGACTTGATCCAAGATATTCATTTCAACTTTCTTTTTTCTGCTCCTTTGAGAACTTTCAACTCCAATGTTTCAAACCCCACCACTACCAGAGATAATCCCCTGACTCACACTTCTAAAACCCACTCTGTGATGCTGGGTCATTGTTGAAAGAAAAAAGATTTTTTACAAGAATGTTTTTGACACATACAAAACGTCAAATTTCGTATCCTTCAGTTTCTCAACAGCTCTACATCACCTTCTTCATTACTTCTAATCGTTGAGTGTTGAAATCACCCCCAGAGATGATTAATTAATTAATTAATCAGTTACGACTTCTGATTCCTCTAGCAAAATTGGCTTAGCAGGTTCCGGTCGCTCGGCCTGAAGGCCGGCCATCCGTCCCCGATTAGCCCAGCCCATTCGAGGGTGAAATAGATCACTTGCAAATCATCCAGTCTTCCATGGGGAAGTGTTGTTTCTGTCCCCTCGAACTTGTGTTGATTCGGGTTCAACAGAAGTCAAAATGCCACCCATCTCAAATATATTCCAGAAACATCATGTGATTTACATTGCTTGAAACAATTGAGAAGAAATACAAACTGCTGAGGGCCCTGCATGTTACATGTTGGGGTTTTCCAGGCAAACCTGATTCTGGTATGTCATGGCAACACCCAATTCTCAGATTAAAAATGAAACCCTCCCCTCAAAATCATGACACTCTGCTGCTCAAAATTAAGACTAGTTAACTAATATTACAAAATTGTGCTAGATCTACATGTGAAGGAAAAAGAACATCCAGAAACATTGAGTGAATATCAAGACAATCAGGTAAAGGAGAAACAAAATCTCACCATTGCAAAACCAGAACGGGGCAGGGCTTTTCATTAATATCAAATATATATTGTTTCAAGCCAAATCCAAACCCTGAGAGTTCCTCTGCCAGCATCTGATAACAACACAACAGAAAAATGAAAAAAAAAACAATTCAGCAGGGAAAACATTCGTCAAAACGAGAAAATTTTGTGCCAGCTTTCTCTTTTTGTAAATATGTTCCCAAAAAAAAGACTCTTCAAACAAACCTCAACAACAAAAAAAAATGTCTTCTGAAACTCTCGATTGTTTTGTAAAGCAGACTCTTCTGTATGAACATGTGCCCCCCATTTCCTCATTCTCTGGCCCTGTGTTTCCCTGTATCTTATTTATTTTATTTTCTAGATTCCCTGTGGCTGCAAATAAGCACCGTTGAAAGCGAAAAAACACCCATCTCTGTTTTTTTTTAATGAACAAGACCTATTTCGTCGTTGCTTTTTTCTATTCCATTGTTTCGCTCTTACCTTCAGGGCACTGTCCCTGAATCTAGGCAGAACGATTTTGCCCTTAGGGGTTTGCACTACCAAATTCCCTGCCTCCACAGTCAGTCCACTGGTCAAATCCGCCACGGAGATAAATCCACGCACAGATTTCAGGGCTTTATGGACCAAAGTAAGGACGTTTTTTGTGTAGCCAGGTCTGCCATCCAGCTCCACAGGCACCCCGATATACTCCGTCTTGAATTGGAGGTTTTGGAAATCTGACATCAGGTCATCTTTCATGATCCACACCAAGAAGGCCCCCCTGTCCTTCATGAAGCAGTCTTTTCGATTGAGACTGAGTTTGGCCAGCATGTTTTTGGCTAGATTGGAGATGTCCCCCGTTGATTTGTACCAATCCGCATGTAACACCAGTTTCAAATCGTCCAGGGGAGGTAATTGGTAGAAGTCCAATTCTCGCTCCAGGTCTGAAATGGAGCGGCCATTGGGTGCTGAGGCCAGGACAGTGTGGTCACCAGAATGCCTGATCAAAGTCAATGCAAAAAATTCAACAAAGAAAGAATCCACTGGCAATCATCACCAAAAGCATAGCATGCAAGGAAAATCACTGTTTAGTTTTGCCATTAGCCAACATGGCCTTGTGATCTAAGTTGCATTGAATTTGAATTGCCGTTACCGGTAAATCTTGAGGATGGATTCGAAGAGCTCTGGGTCCCTGTCAACCGCGATCGGTTTTGCTCCGTTCACCGCACCAGTGGTTTCTCGACACATGACGGCCAGCAGAGATTCGGGGTAACGCTCCAACACAGACACCGGCACGCTGACTTCCTTCCCCCTCAGATCCAAACGGACGGAATCACTCTCGCACGTGCTCAACTCCAGTAAGTCCACCTCCATCACGATAAATGGTTTCTTTTTTCCGTAACCAGGTAAAACGCTCAATGCTTGGGCTGTATCGCGCTGTTTTGTGGAGTGTGTTCCGGAAAGGTGGCATATCTTTTTCAGCTTGGTTTTCACATGGTTTTATTAACGAACGCTGTTTCCCCAGTTTTAAGTAAAGGGTCCAAGTATGTCACGTGAAGAGTGACCGGAAGTAGTCGCAGGGAAGTGGACGCCAGGAGCCAGTTCCGTCCAGAGCAATTCAACGACGATGGGCTAATTTTGCAGCTAAATCGGCCATATGACGCATGTCTGACATGGAAACGGGATCTTGACGTAAGAATAACTTCCTGGCCGACTATAAATCCCCAGAAAGCCTATTCTTTTCTGCCATCTCCAGCTTAGTTTGGCCGCCAGAGCGGTCCGTAGCGTCGGGAAGGATGAACTTCACAATTACCATCTTTCGACGGAGTGTTCTTCGGAGCGTGAAGTCAAAACGTGTATACTCTGACCCTCGCTGCGCTTAGTTTAGACCAAGCCGTGCGAGGAAAATTCTACCGTTTACGGGATCCCTGACACGACCAGGCCGAGCGGACCTCCTTGTGTTCTTTCTTCGTTGTTGTTGTTGTTGTGGGGAGGGGCCTGGCCAGATGATGATAAACTCACGGGCTTCTGATCTTCGTGATTGACACTCGTATTGAGATCATGCACTACCAACTGATGGCAGCCTCACCCCTTTGTTTATCTTCCTTTGTTTCGTTCTTTACCTCGTAACGAAGCCGCCAAAAAAAAGCCCCGTGAAGTTTTTCGCAGCCTCCACGGTGCTGACAACCTTTTCCCTCGCTTGGTGGACGAACGAAGCCCCACCCAACAACCCTTATTATCTCATTTTCTTTCATATTTTTTCATTTTTCTCGATTCCCAAGTTATGTGGGCTGGGAAAAATGCATTTGCTTTCCCCTTCTAAAACTGAAGTAACCAGGATGGAGAGTCACAGCTGCCTGGGGAGTGTGACCTGTGAAGGGCTATCTCACACTTTCACTGGAGCATCACATAATAATCACGTAATCAAGCACACAGACATTCAAAGAATTCTTGTGACACACAGGCAGTCCAGGAACAGAGAGATACATCAAATTCAAATTCGAACTAAATGAGGGACCTTGGAGGTGTTCATACATGTGAACCAACACAACTGGAATTCAGCCAGTTTTTGGTAAATACATATGATAGGCAGATTGCAATCATATGAACAAAATGTTGGGTTACTGTCCTGAAATGCTGGATTGCCAATACGCACAGGAAACCAGACACACTATTTTTTGTCCAAAGCTACTTTTGGGTCAGTGTTTCACAAAGTGCTTTTGTTGAGAGCTTTCCAGTGGAAGTGGATTTTCCTGACCAAAACTGTGGTTAAATTCTATTGTACAATTACAGTACAAAAACTAACAGTCAGACAGGAGGTACACAAGTAATTGACTGCCACCCAACCCCCTTGGATTAAAACAATTGATGGACAAATTTTCTCCGTCCCCCATTCTAGATGTGTGTGTTTTTCCTCTCTGTTCCATCTACACTGCCCGAACTAGCCCCACTAGAAAATCGTCTTTAGCAAAACCCTGTTTAGTCATTGAAGGAGCGGTGACACGCGAAAAATATAAAGAAAGAAAAACAGGGGGAGTAAAATCTGTACTCAACCCCCTCGCTCCAGAGAAAGAAAAAAAAAACAAAAACAGACGCAAAACTTCTACCCCAAAAAAGAAAGAAAAAACAAAAAAAACACTTGAGACCCCAATTTTCTTTATTAACAGTACATCCCCTGCGCATCTTCTGTATGTGTTTTTGCAATTTCTTTTTCGAGTTTTTTTTCGTGTGCCTTTCGGCACATCGGGAATAAAAACAAAAATTAAAAAAAAAGAAAGAAAGAAATTTGTCCTTTTTTTTTTCCTTCTTTTTCTTGTGTATGTTTTGCCGACTTGAGAAGTTTTCCAGGAGAAAAAAAAAAGGACGAAAAAAAAAACACCTGCTGTACTGCCCTGCAATTTTCTAACACATTTTTTTTTTCCCAGTTCTTTTTCCCCCTTGAGAAAAAAAAAGCCCCTCCTCCACTACTCTATTTTTTTTTTTTTGCAAAATCCTACCATCCCCAGCAGCATAAAAATTTTCGAACGAGTGAAATGTGTACATGATGTCTTTTCCTTTGCATATATGTATGTCTCTTTTTTTTTTTTTTCAAGTCTGATCATTTTTCTTTCATTTTTTTTTCTTGCGGCTCACTTGTTTGTTTGGTTTTTTTTTGCTTCACAAATGCTTTGTTTTTTTGCTTTTTTTTTTTTTTTTGGCATGCGCCTTTCTTTTTCCTTTCTGCTTGCATGCTCTTTTTTTTTTTTCAATTTTTTTTTTTTTTTTTCAATTTTTAAAGGGGGGAAAGGAGAGGAGGAGAGAGGTCCAGACTTGGGCTCAACCGAACCCAAACACCGTCAGGGAGCCGAAGGTATCCCCCAGTGGCTCGAATGCCGAGGTGTACCAGCTGGGGGACCCCAGCAGCATGTCTGGGTCCAGCCCATCACCATTCGACTCCAGCGATGGGTACCTTGATCTCCTATAAAAAAAAATATACCACCAAAGAAACATGCATCAGTAATCCAGAAATCGAAGGCGGAACGAAATCAATCCAGATTGGTAATTTACTATTTAAAAAATTCAGTTTCAAATCGTTATGCTGTCACTGCATAAACAAAATATTGTTGATTTCAAACAGCAATTGTCGTTGCTGGTTTCACAAAAGCAATCACGATCATGGATGAACCCATGTCTCACTCTTTTCTGGACCATTGATTGAAAACATTCAATTTCCAGAAGCCTATCCGAACTTCACTTAGTCATATAGTATTCACTGAGAAGTGCCAAATCCCCCAGAAAAAAAATGCATGCATGTCAGACAGATCCCATATGATACCATGAAATCATCACGGGAACAGGGCAGACATCCATTTACAATCCTAATAAGGCAACCAAAAAGGTCACAATCGATCATCGAAAACAATTCAACCAGACGATGGATAATCCACAGAAAATCATACCTGACAGGGATGGGGGATCGCTGCCTCCTGACGCTGGCGGGGAATCCAAACACTCCATTCTCGAACAAATGGCCCCATTCCTCCCACCAGCTCAGGGCCCCCTTTCCCAACCCACGCTTCCCGTCCTCCCCCTTTGCCCTCTTGGAGGGTGACCCGGCCCCAGGTCCCTTCCAGCCCAACACCACCATGCAATTTTGCAATTGCCCCTCCAGGGGCTCGACCATCCCGCTGCCGCTCCTCCCCAGGTCGACCCCTATTCCCATCATAACCCTGCTCAAGGACACCGGAGGGAACACGGTAGGACCATTTTTTATTATGTCCTTGAGCTTGCGTGTTTTTTGTCCGGGGGCCTGTTGTTGCCTCCCGGACTGCCACTGGGCTTTAACCCCAGAATTCCCATAGCAGAATTCCCTGGGGGCACACGCTGGTCCCCTCTTTCGCTTCCCCTGACGTCTCCTGCCGTTGGATTCGCCTTCCTGGGACCCAGTCGATGTTTTCGACTGCCTGGCCCTCTCCCTGCGCCTAGGCACAGCATCGACCGTCCGCTCCTGAGAATTCCTTCCCTTCCTGTTGTGCCGTACAGACGGACAACAATCCACCTCCGCCTTTTCTCGCTTAAGCGTCGGCCGTAGCTGGCAGGAGTGCTGCTGGAACCGGTCCAATAAGACAATTCGGTTGCAGAGCGAGCAGTTAATCAGAGGGGGGTCGATGGCGGGGGAAGCCGGTTTCCAGTCCGCCTTCAGAAACCAATCGATTTGCCCGGAGGATGAACTCGGAGCTGGTTTCGAGTCCAGCCCGGCGGACGGCCATTTTTCCTCCTTGTTGTCTGCGAAAGCGTCGTTCCCAAAATCCATTGCCAAAAAAACACCCACAGATATCGGCAAAGCCCTTTCGCTGCGCCCTGTCTTTTTTTTGCTTTTCCTTCCTATCGCTGGAGGCGAGCCCCACAAATGCTGACAGCTTCTGACAGTTTGACAGTGCAATCCGTCTTTATCCTTCCTTTTCCTTTTCGATCGCGAAAACAGGAAATCGTCCTTGTTCAGAACCTTCCGCCCGACTCTCTGTCGTCGTCTCGCTTGGGCTTCTGTCTTTTTTCCCGATACCCCAATCGAAAATAAAGGAAACGGGGGGCGGTACAAGCGCCTGCGATTCAACCTTTCCGAAATTCGTTCTACGAAAAAAGTGATTCCCTCGGATTTTGCACATGCAGTGGGGTCATCCGCCCAGCGAATTTTCCGTTCGTCAGCTCGCCGTGGTGTGTTTTTTTTGGGGAAAGCTTGCTTTTTCACCAGTACTGTGGGGGTCCGTGGAGGAATTTGTACAGATTCATCGAGAAAAGGTCTGCGAAAAGAGGTAGTTACGTCCTTCAGAAAGCGCAACAACAAGGCCATGCAGGTGGATGACGTGGATTGGTGGTTGGGCTGAAGCGAGTTTGGTTTGGTTTAGTTTCCCATGACGAAATTATGACATGCACGTCTGACGGGATGCCGCCACCAGAATAAAACCATCTAACACGTTGCTGTTGCGGCTCAAGGATTTTCTCTGTGGGGTTTTCCATCAGGAGCTGTCAAAGTACGTTCGAGAGGTACCGTTCTGGCAGGCGTCGACAGTTTTTCCCTTCAGAAAACCCTTCGAATAGAACAAAAATTATTGTTTGTAAGCTGTCCTCGTACGGTGGAGCGGGAAACTGACGTCGTGCGTTGATGCAGGTTGAAGGTTGGAGAGACAGCATGGCGACGAGGTAACAAATTTCTAGACCCATCAAATTCCGCATTGCCATCAAATTTGAGCACCTTCTTTTGCCAGATCTGGGCTCGTGAAAACGAAAATTCATCAGCCATGCAGAAATGCTCTATTTGAACCTGGATGTGAAGGAATTCCAGTGGTAGGACTCTGGAACTCAACAGGGACTTTGAAGTTTCTTGAGTTAAGGGATTGTCGGTCGAAATTCTGACATTTGGTACCTCTTTAATGTTCACGATTGTAGCGCATCCCAGCCAATGATGGGGGAAGGTCCCTCCACAGAAGTCACTCCAGATGTCCAAGTCCGGATGGAGCCAACCCTGTCTTTCTACAAGAGAGGAAACCGCCAGATATTGCTCCTGATGGTGGTCGCTTTGCCGATCGCTCTGGCGGTTTGGCTCGGCATGTTCTTCCTGCTCCCCGAAATCCACAACATGGACACCCCAGCGGATCGCCATGAATTCACTTTCAGGTGTCTTGCGGTGGCGACTCTCATGACCTTGGCACTCAACATTGAGTGCGTTGCTCATGGCAGAATTTTTACTGCCTTTGCTGTTGATCCGATTGCCCAACAGGTGAGTGAAGAAACAATGGTCGAGGGAAAACAAAACAAAAGTGTGATTTGTGTGACCAGATGGAGATCTTGGATATGATGCCAAGCAGCCCAACATTTTTGAATTCAATGTCAAAAGCTGCATTGGATAAACCTTCAACCTCTAACCCCTCCACGTAGATGTCGATTCTTGTTGGGCTATTTTCTCGAGCGTTTCTTTGCACTCTCCTGGGTTCAATTCATGTCATGGTGGAAAGAAGCTGAGCGTACATGTCTGTCGGCAGGGAAATGAGCCCTACTCCATGAAGGTCAACATGCGCGTTCTGAGTCAGACCGTGGAGCAACTGATCCTGTTCGGAGTTGCGTTGCTTGGACTAGCCTCCTACTCTGCCGATGGAAAACAAATGCGAGCGGTAGTCGCCACCACGGTGGTTTTTGTCATTTCTCGATGGGTGTATTGGGGGGGCTATCACTACGCTCCAAGACTGCGAACGCCCGGGAACATCAGCTTGGTTCAAAGTTTGATTGTGCTGATCTATGTTGCTGGGCGTTTTGGCAATGAAATGGCGGGGGTGCCTGGGGTGATGCTCTGTTTGCTTCCTTTTGTCGGAGCCGAAGTGCTGCTTGTTCTGGAGCGAGGAATGGTCAATTAAGTGCTAGATTATGTTTTGTTTTGTTTTGTTTTTGGGGGCTATTCCAGGAGCGACACTGGACTTTCAGTTGGACTGTGGTTGAGAGGAAGATATGGGTGCTTTCGACAGGGAGGATTTTGTGTTTTTTTTGCTCCGATGTGCAGGAGGGGAATGTGGGGCTTGGTGCCTTCAATCTTTTTGATAATGGATGAAGCGTTTTTGATGTGAAATTTTTTGGCGATTCATTTTTTTTTTTGGGGGGGGGGGAGGTTGAAAGCAGGAACAACGATTGTTGATGACCCGAACGTAAGAACAATTGTTAACAATTTTTTTTTGGTCTGTGGGAAGTGCTGGAAAAGTGCTCCAGGTAAATTGCTATGAGAAATAAAATTTGAAATGTGCGTCGATGTCACAACGAGAGGCCATGGAGTATATATGGATCAAAGAGCTTTTTGCAGTGCAATATGTGTTGAGATGGGGGTTATTTTACATCTCTTTTTCATCCTCTGGGCACATCATCAGTGTAAGAAGATCCCAATAACCAGTACCAAAAAATAACAGTGCTATATATATTTGGGAGGGATACCCAATTGGTGGAAGGGGGGTTGGAGCCCCATTCAGTTCTTGTGTCTGCTCATTCATCAAGATTGATCCATGATATGTTCGTTATGTGTGTTCAATGAATTGTTACATTCCTGTTTTGTCGCCGCCAGCCAGCACCCTCCACTGGTACGCGTACCAGCAAGAGCGATCGAAGCCCCCCCTGTTTGAAAGAAACTCAATCCATGAAAAGACGTCAATGTGGGAAGAACAACCTCCCGATAGGTTATTTCAACCTTTGAGAAGCTGCGGAAACAGTGCTCTTGTTGATAAAACCTTGTGAAATCGATGCTGGAACAGACACAATACCTTTCCGGAACACACTCCACAAAACAGCGCGATACAGCCCAAGGACGTGAGCGTTTTACCTGTTTACGGTAAAAAGAAACCATTTATCGTGATGGAGGTGGACTTACTGGAGTTGAGCACGTGCGAGAGTGATTCCGTCCGTTTGGATCTGAGGGGGAAGGAAGTCAGCGTGCCGGTGTCTGTGTTGGAGCGTTACCCCGAATCTCTGCTGGCCGTCATGTGTCGAGAAACCACTGGTGCGGTGAATGGAGCGAAACCGATCGCGGTTGACAGGGACCCAGAGCTCTTCGAATCCATCCTCAAGATTTACCGGTAACGGCAATTCAAATTCAATGCAACTTAGATCACAAGGCCATGTTGGCTAATGGCAAAACTAAACAGTGATTTTCCTTGCATGCTATGCTTTTGGTGATGATTGCCAGTGGATTCTTTCTTTGTTGAATTTGTTTTGCATTGACTTTGATCAGGCATTCTGGTGACCACACTGTCCTGGCCTCAGCACCCAATGGCCGTTCCATTTCAGACCTAGAGCGAGAATTGGACTTCTACCAATTACCTCCCCTGGACGATTTGAAACTGGTGTTGCATTCAGATTGGTACAAAGCAACGGGGGACATCTCCAATCTAGCCAAAAACATGCTGGCCAAACTCAGCCCCAACCGAAAAAACTGCTTCATGAAGGACAGGGGGGCCTTCTTGGTGTGGATCATGAAAGATGACCTATTTTCGGATTTCCAAAACCTCAAATTCAGTACGGGGTACATTGGGGTGCCTACGGAGCTTGATGGAAAACCTACCTACATGAAAAACGTCTTTTCGTTGGTCCATAAGGCCCTGATGAACTTGGGTGCATTTAGTTCTGTGTCTGAGCTTGAATATGGACTGAGTGTGGAGGCAGGGAATTTGGTAGTGAAAACCTCCAAGGGCAAAATCCTCCTGCCTAGATTCAGGGACAGTGCCCTGAAGGTAAGATTGAAACATTATTTAAGTAATACAACATTCAAGTGCTCTTTCTTGATGAAACTCCACTTTAGATTTGATGGCATATTTTTGGATGGGTTTGAGATAATCTGCTTTGGAAATATAAGGAGGTGGTTTTTTTATGCTAAGTTTTTCTTTTTTTTTGTTGTTTTGTTATCAGATGCTGGCAGAGGAACTCTCAGGGTTTGGATTTGGCTTGAAACAATTCATATTTGACATTAACAACAAGCCCTGCCCTGTTCTGATTGTGGAATGGTGAGATTTTGTTTCTCCATTACCCAATTTGTCTTGATATTTACTCATTGATTCTGGATGTTCTTATTCATTCACATGTAGATCTAGCACAATTTTGGAATATTAGTCAACCAGTCTTAATTTTGAGCAGCATTGTGTCATGAATTTGAGGGGAGGGTTTCATTCTGAATTTGAGAATTGGGTGTTGCCATGACATACCAGAATCAGTTTTACATCTAGGCAAACCCAAGATGTAACATGCAGAGAGTTTGTATTTCTTTTCAATTGCTTTCTTCATTCTTTTTTCTAGCAGTGTACATTACATTCTGTTTCTGGAATACATTTGATGGGTGGCATTTTGACTTCTGTATGGAAAATAGGATGATTTAGAAGCAATGCCAGTGATTTTGTTTACCCTTGAATGGGCTGGGCTAGTTTGTATTATTTCTATGTACATTATATATTTTATTTGTTGCTGATTGGTGAAATCACCGGAAAAGTGAACGAAGACAAGGGATCATTTTAATGTGAATTAAGGTATATGTATCAGAGGGCTGTTGAGAAACTGGAGGATGTGAAAACGACGTTTTGTCTGTGTCAAAATCATGCTTGTAACAAATCTTCTTTCTTTCAACAATGACCTAGCATCACAGAGTGGGTTTTGAACAATGGGAAATTGGAAGTCAGGGGATTATCTCTGGTGGAGTAGCTTTTTGAATGAATAGTAGAGTTAAGGGAGTTTTCAAAGAACAGAGAAAAAAGTTAATGAATTTGAAGCATACATGAAATAAATATGCGATGGTTTCCTTCATCAAGGAAAAATTGAGATATTGACTGCTTTTCCTGCTCTCGGTGGTGTCTGTCAGTTCAGATCCTATGGAAAAGTGTCAGTTATTGTTGTGTTCATTTAGCACATTTATCCTATCTCCATGCCAATGATACAACGTTCCAGTTTTGCAGCAACTGAACAAAGTTAGTTCTTTTCTGTTGCTGGTGCAATCCCATCGTCCTGGCACAGGGCAAGCTCTCTGGTCCTGATCAGTAGATTCCAAACACTGATCAATTGCAATTGCAATTTCAATTTCAGATTGAGGAATAGGATTAAAGGGAAGGTAACGATAGGTGATGGCTCTCTTTTGCTGTGGGTTGGAATTATCGATCGGTCGATTCACGATTGGTGCAGTCAATCGATATCGTTATGATTCTTGAGTGTTCACTGCCCGCTAAATTTTCACCGCCAGACGGTGGCGTTAGTGTCTTTAATACGTTTCTGAAGTTTCAACAACATTTGAAACAGCGATGCTTTCGCACATTTCAGTGGAAAAAAATGTACAATATGGTTGTCTCAACACTTCATTCACCAAGCCCAATACTAAAACTCGTAGTATTGCGTTGTGTTCCTGTTTTTCCTTTTCCACCATATCGCCCCTCCCACGACCATGCCGGTGACAACTGTACAAGCCAGCACCGCACCAACTATCACACCGACATCATTGTCCTTTTCTTTAGCTTTGGCCGGTTTAGCATGTTCCTTCAATTGATTCCAGTACGCCTTGATTCCATGTGAGGGTGGGGGTGGAGCCTGAGACATCGCCATTGGAGGTGGCGGATTGAAGTTTGTCTCTGATATAGATTTCACCTCAACATCTGGGAGTCCGAACGGCCCGTCGTTGCTGAAAGCGCTCCTTGTAAAAACAGACTTCGGGTCCGCTTTCACAGCATCCACGGTTTGTCTGACTTGCTGCAAAGTCGAATTCTGGAACTCGATGACAGTTTCGACAAGCAAGGAGCCCTTTGAAATTTTCTCGATTCTGATTCTCGACTTTGGTGCCCCAGTGAAACTCGAGAGGGAGTCGATCGTGTCGGATTGGAGTCTTTCTTTAAGGTCAGGGTCGCTCACTAAATTATCGTAGCTCGCAGCGAACCTGAGGAGCAGGGAAGCCTACACAGCAGAAAACTTGGTGGCGGCTGTTTGTATATCTGCTTTATCTTTTTTTTGGATTGGGGTGCGTTTGCTCTGTGGGTCTCGATACACATTCTAAAGTGTAAATGTAGATTGGGTGGCTCACCTCGACAAGAATCAAGTGGGGTATGGGTTCTGATGGCGGCGGCAATGGGTAAGAAGCAGACTGACTCTTGTCATTTGGAGAGACGTCCGGTGAGGTCTCGAGGGGGGCCTCGAGAGGCCCTTGGCCTTCTTCTCCCTCCTCCATATCATCACTTGTGGGTGGAGTGTTTTCACCCGCCTTTAAAGGCGCCAAATTTGGACGATGGTTTGGGCCTCTCTCTGGTGGACTCGCCACGCTGGGAGGGATTGCAAAGACGGAAAACTTTTCCTCGAGGTCTGCAGACTCTGTTTTGGAAACAAGGAGTCAGGCGGGCAGCAGTGCATGAGTCGAAACAACTGCACAGGGGAGCCTTGCGACATGCTCACCTTCGAAGCGAAATCCAGGCGCCGCCATCACCTGCAAAAAAAGGTGTTTTTATTTCTTTTGAAAGCCTTTTATTTTTTATTGTTGTCCCCTTGAGTTTTCACTTCACATGTGAATAAACAAAAGCGATTTCCCTATCGCATCGAAGTCTTGCAACATATAGAGTTCCGTCAATTTGCCCACCATCGCAACTAGTGCCAGGAATGCACCCACACGAAACCAGGCCATTGATGCTGACGACTACCCAGCACAATTATGAAACGGGAGCGTTGTGTGTCGGGTTGATACAAAATTTGCTGAACAGTGGCACAGATTCAAGTATCCGACTGACGGTTAATTGCCTTGGTGTGGCGCGTTCTGTGGGATTGCGTTTATAAGTCTGCACTTTGGTAAACATCAGGCTCCTATTCACCCTCTCGCGTTTTGAATGAACAGAAGCTGACTGTGAATCCGATGGAGAACCCACAGTGACGTATTTTGACCGAGATGCTCACATGTGAAAAAAAAAGACTCTGTGGGTGTGAGGGACAACATGCTCCCTTCCTAACCCCCCATTCGCTGTTGACCATCCACCCTGTTCTACTACCAATCCTATCGATTTCCGATTTGATTTGTACATATGATGCTCTACTTTCCCTTGTGTGTTGAGAGTCAGAACCCACAAGACATTGGCCATGCCCAGGATTGTCTTGCTTTACTTTTTGGGTGATTGCTTTCCCAAGAAGATGGTAGCACCTGGCCTGGGTTTGGGTTACTACAATCGCCTTGTATAAAATTGTGGATTGATGACATGCATATCAGGGAGTGAATTATCGTTAACCAATAACACTTACACTCTTTCATTGCAAGAAAATTCGTGAGGCTCCCTCAATACCCCTCAAAACCACATTCATTTCTATGTCACCTGCAAAACTGCCCTCAACTCTATAATGAAATTCACTAGCCAAAAAAAAAAAAACGCGACCGACACTCGCCATAACCATCATAAGCTAACCCAGCATCCATACGCAAATGCACCCGACCCCAATATAAAACTTGGTCAAAACGAAAAACAAACCGCCGCTTCCTACCTCAACTCACCAACAGCTCTCGATGGTTTCCCTCTGAACACCAAATGAATGGGCGTCCCATTGAACCCAATGTTCTCCCTCAACTGCTTTTTCAAGTACCGTTTGTAATCATCCGAAAACATGTTCGTATCATTAACAAACAGCACGAACGTCGGCGGCCTCGCAGATGGCTGAGTCGCATAGTATATTCTAGCTTTTCGGCCGTTCTTCCCTGCTGGGGGTGGCCTCCAGTTCACAGCATCCCTGATAACCATGTTGAAAGTGGCGGTGGTTATCCTCCGTTGGTGGGCACGGTCGGCCGCCAGAATCGCCCGAGTGATTGCTTTGACCGGATTCTCATCCCGGACCGAAGTCACCACCACTTGAGCCCATCCAACTTCACGTAACTCCGCTCTAACGTTTTCTCGGACTTCCTCCCGGTCCCCGTTTTCGACGAGGTCGAATTTGTTAGCTACCACTACGACTGCACAGCCCTCTTCGGCAGCCAGTAAGGAAAGTCGGAAATCTTGTTGTGTTACTCCCTCCTCGCAGTCGACCATCAAAACTACGACGTTGGCTTGTCTCATCGCACGCATGGCATGCTCCACCATCATGGGTTCAACCTGATATCAAAAAAATACATTTAGCTTCAAGAAGGGAATACGAAATCTGTAGTTTCAAATGGAGAACGCGCCTGTGCGCTGTCAGATGAGGCCCCACACATAAATTTCTTTCTGCACATGCTTTCTGACATCAAAACGTTTCACGATGGAACTGTCGATCTGCATGAAGGTATGCAATCATGAAAAATAGAAAACACCGCTTCTTCCGGACATAGTCGCAGGTGTGCATTTTCACCCTGTTCATGTCGGTAGTTATTCTGAAAGGACCTCCGTCTGACATCGAGTGCTAACTGACTGGCTCATCGCCATAACAAATATTGCCCTTTCAGTCACATATTCACCTTATCCTTTGACCCATACACGGCCATCCTTCTCCGGACACCCGCTGTATCGACCACCTTCACTTTCTGACCCCCAGGGAGTGAAAACTCAGCATCCACAGCATCACGCGTCGTCCCCGCCACCCTGCTAACGATCGACCTATCCTCCCCCACCAGCAAATTCAACAAAGAACTCTTCCCTGTGTTTGGCCTTCCAAGAATCGCCACAGTAGTGATGGCTTCTTTATCGTTTTCCTCTGTCACTGGTTTTGGGGGCGGCAAGTTGGGAACTAGAGCATCCAGCAGATCTCCAGTTCCCAGTCCACTGATCGCCGAAACTGGAAAAGGCTCAATTCCTAACTCCCAGAATCCCGATGCCATTTCATCGGCTGAACGGTAATTCTCGCATTTATTCACCGCCAACACCAGCGGTTTGTCGGAATGCTGGGTTCTCAGCCAATCCATGATTTCCTGGTCGCTGCCCGTGAGCCCTACTTGTCCATCCACCACCATTACTACTCCATCGGCCTCCTCCACAGCCATCGCCACTTGAATTTCCACCCCAATGGGTATTTCTTCATCCTGCTCAACATCCCCCTCTGGGAACACTCCATCCACATGCCTGGCGTCTGGCAATCCTCCAGTGTCGATCAGAGTGAACTCTTTGTTTCCCCAGAAGGCTCGCACAAAAAGTCGGTCCCTCGTTACCCCGGGCTTATCATAGACAATGGCAGTGGAGGTCTTGGAGAACCGATTAAACAAAGCAGATTTCCCAACATTTGGCCTCCCTACAATCGCCACTTTTGGAAGGCATTCGTCGGGTATGGCGGTGGGGTCAGTGTATCCTCCGGAACCAAACGCTTCGAAAGTTTCCGCCGTGACTGGTCTTGTTTTCTCGGACGCCGTTGCGACCTCAGCTTCGAAAACGTGCCCCTGTGGCGCTGCCTCCTCGACATCCAATTCCGACAGCCTTCGACTGAGTGATTCGGCGAGACGGTCGCTTTCGGAGGGCGCAGCGGTGTTTATGCGTCTCAGGCGCTTGGTTTTAGGAAAAGAGCAGCGAAAGTTGCTCGTGGTGACCAGGCCAGTAGACTTCATCCTTGCAAGCACACCCCCAGTTCCAGAAAATCGCAGCCAGGTCAAAGGACTGTACCGTACATCTCGTCTGACATCCAGCAACCTTCGTTTTCAAATGAACACTTAGATTTCCCAATTTTGTTATGATTGCAACTTTGTCTGACCGAGCGTCCATGTCTGTCCCACACGAACACGAGATGCCGGTCACAAGTGAACATATTTCCAGACTGCAGACCGGTCGCAAGGACCGCCCCCCGGTCCAATTTGTGGCGCTTGCCCAATCCGACTCTCTATCCCCCCACCTTCCTGGGCACAAACACACAAACAGAGAGAACAAGTGACAAAATATGATTTGGGTTTTCTACTGTTACAAAATGTTGGTTTCTTGGTGTCATGATCTGAAAAACGATGCACAATCTGCCAAAAAACGCAGCCTTAAGCACTCAACGTCGGTTGGGTTGTGCGTGCGCCTCGAACGATCCCCCTTTATCGTGACGAGCCTTCCGTGGTAACGATCCCTCCAAGCCCTCCTCTACACCTCCACCGGAGTTGGCACGCAGAATGCTGGCTGGGAAGTGTTGTGTCGTCACAGGCGCAAGCCGTGGAATAGGCAAAACGATCGCGACGTCGTTCTCGAAGGAGAAAGCCTCCCTGATTCTCGTTTCCAGGTCCAAAGAGAAACTGGAGCAGGTCGCCAAAGAGTGCAAGGGACATGGAGCAGAGAAAGTGGAGACTTTTTCTGTAGATCTTGCGGACACCGCTGCCGTCGACAGCTTTACTGACACTGTCTTGAAGTCGCACGGTGGTGTCGATGTTCTCGTCAACAACGCAGGAGGCTTCGGGTCGGGGGGAAACACTCCGAAGGACGGGGATCCTGACGACTGGGACGAGGTAAAGCGTCAAAAAGGGTTGACAGTCACACATAGCGCCATTCATCGATCAATGCTTGATTGGGAACACTCAGCTCCCCCCCTCCCTGAAATGTGGGGAAAGGTTTCCTTTGAGGGGTGGAGGTCCAGAATGCTGAGTGCTAGAAATCTGATAACCAATCATTTGATTTTGAGGGCAACCCTAGGGAAGAAAATTGCCAGGATGGAGTTCTCTGTTTTTTGAAAAAAGGGGGGAGGGGGGGGGGGAGGAAAAGCATTAACATACCTGTCTATCAAGAATGTACACTAATAACCCAGAATGGACAAATGTTATGATTGAAAGTGCTGGTTTTTGGGCAGATGATGAAAGTGAATTTGCTGGCCCCGATGCGTCTTACCCGTAGATTCTCTCCCTCCATGGTTGAGAAAAGCGACGGGGCTATTATCAACATCTGCAGTGTGGCTGGTGTGGAGCCCATGACCAACATGTGTGCCTATGCTGCCAGCAAATGGGGGATGAGGGGCTGGTCCCTGTCGTGCTACGAAAATTTGCGACGAGACAACATCAAAGTATGCTGCATCAATCCAGCAATGGTCAGGACGGAGATGACGTGAGTGGTGTTTCATAGAAAAAGTTCTGAGGAATTGTACATCCAAGCTAACTGATCGTTTGACTTTTTTGAATTTCCACACTATTGGCTGAATTACTTCTACTCAGAAAATTGGCAGAGCTTTACAGCTTACATTCAACATATGGTTGAGTCAAGAGGGCGTCTTTTTTTTCTTTTTTTTTTGGGGGGGGGGCAGTTATTTTCTTCTTTCTAGGTAGTGCAGTGGA
This sequence comes from Bryopsis sp. KO-2023, assembly GCA_030272585.1. Classification (NCBI taxonomy): domain Eukaryota; kingdom Viridiplantae; phylum Chlorophyta; class Ulvophyceae; order Bryopsidales; family Bryopsidaceae; genus Bryopsis; species Bryopsis sp. KO-2023. The sequence goes on along the minus strand of BSYQ01000004.1, from coordinate 1,176,138 downwards.
TATGGGGAATTGGGGCTGGTAAAGGTTGCGACGGCATCATGACTGTATGTTTGTTTGCAGTGCCAAGGTGGGTGCCATCCCTGAGAATATGATGGACCCTGAGGACGTTGCTGAAGCAGCCTTATTTGTGGTGAGAACCTCCAGCAAATGTTGCCCACAAGATATCACCCTGAGACTGACGAAGTCTGCCTTTGGATGAGCTGGAATTGTTCCTGTCGAGGGAGGTCTGTGGGCGAACCCTCGTAGAAACTCGTTTGGGTTGGAAATGGAAGATACTTGTATTTGACGGGTACCCAAACTCAGCTGGATAATGCACTTGACTGCTGGAAAAACAACGGAGCAGCAGTCCTTGATAGTCACTGGATTGAGTAGGCTGTGACGAAATGTGCATCAGGCGGTTTGGAGATATTGTGCTCTAGGTCTTTAGATTGTAGTCATTTTGTTGTGGTTGGAACTAGAATTAGTTTCCGTTAAAGATGGAGAACTCGTTGCTTTTGGTCCCCCTCCATTTATCACTTTCTAAACCAGGACAGGGCAAACACGAAATCGTTCGATGCATTCAATCAGTTGAATTCTGTGCTCCTTTTTTAAACCACTAATGGGCCACTGCTTGATTTGATTGAGCGGAATTTGGGGTTGCGTGCTCAAGATGAGGTCGCGCAGAAAATACTTCACATGCTCCTTTTTATACCAATTTCGCTAATTTCAAAGGTGGTTGCAAACAAAAAAACAATGCTACATTGTGCAGGTGATTGCAAAATCACAAATATTTTAAAATTCGCTCATAAAGCCCATCTCCGACAATACTGTTCACCAACCTCCTCCCCCCTTCCCCCACCTTTCCCAATCTTGTGTGCAAAATAATATGGACACTTGTAATCAGCATTCTCCACCTCACACAAGGAACAAAAGGCAGACCTGCGCACAGCGTCGCAAGGCCAAATCGCTGTTCCAATTCAACATTGGAAGACTGAATTGCCACATGACCACATCGCCCCTCGTAACGTCGCCCTCACCATTGAGGTCGACACCGATTTGGTTTTCATGTCGGTCAGCAAGGATATTGTGGCGACGGCGGCTGAGTTTCTGTTGCCTTCGAAACCAGCACGGTCGTGGTTCGTTGAACGAATAGCGAACGCGGCTAAAGAATGCCGCGCCGTCCTAACATTGCTGAGAGGTTTGGCCGGGAGCTATCCGCCACGAAGTGTGAAAGAAAGACACGAGAAGAGTCGAATTGAGATGTCTATCTCTTCGGCTCCTCTCGGCATTGCCGTCACGCAACCCCCTCCTTCAAAAACTTCATCGTTCAACCACTCACCTGTCTGAAGAAAACTCGTGGGTGCCCTTCTGACCTCGACAAGTTCAAAATAAACGAAATAATGTTAGAGTCCCGCGCGACTTGACTCCTCAGGTGGTGGTTTGCGGAACAACCCAGGGACAAACCGATAACAGGAAGTCGCGCGTTTATAGCGAGGTCCACAGTCCTCCTTGTACAACGGAGCGTGGATTGACCTTCCGTAATGTTCAGACAAAAATTAGGTTCTGCAAGAAACAAAAAAATGGTATATATTCGTTCCGAAAGGAGAGATATCGTTGCGATGGCCGAGTTGGTCCAAGGCGCTGGAGTAAGGTTCCAGTCCGAAAGGGCGTGGGTTCAAATCCCACTCGCAACACTTTTCAACTTATGGTATTGTGATTACACAATGTAAAAATGTTTTTCCCTTCTGTACCCCTCCTTGTTTAGCAGCATTGGAACCGAGAATTCGCTCTGCAATGTTATAAGGGGCAAGGATATTGAGAATGTGACTAATACAAGAAAGAAAACTGAGAAAGGAAATGTTGTGGCATTTATTTTGATGTGGCAGATGATGTCCCCCTCGATTGAGAAAAAATTGTGTTTTTCTTGTTACACATTGCAGGGAAAAAGTGAATGTAGTATTACTAATGAAGCAACCGGATGTCCCTTTCTCTTTTTTCACTTTTTTGTGGGATTTGTTGGGGTTTTTTGTTTTTTTTTTGAGGGGTTGAAAGAAATAAAAGTTATCTTGAATTTTCAAAGAGAATATGCTCACTTGCTTTTTTGCTTTTTTTGTCTTTCCAAGGAGGAGTGGCTTGCAGTGCATCCCGATCTTAAAGGTCTAACCCCACAGGTGGAAAAAAGGAATCAGTTTCGCAACAGGGAGCCAACCCCCCCTTTCCACCATCTTAACAACCCAGCACCTGTCCAAGACAATTTGATTCCTAATTTCACCGACCAGCCAATGAAAAAAATCATTCAAGAGCCCATGAACCCGTTGTTCGCAGTTCTACCGAGAGGCCCTCCACCAGGGAAAGGTTGGTTATTTGGGGGATGAAAAATCCTGTATTGAAGAATTAAAAAGTGCCTGTTTTCTTGGAAATGAAGGGGGATAAAGAATTTTTGTGTTAAAATTGATCACAGCTCAGAATTTTTCTTTTTTGATGTTGGAAAAAGAAACACCAAAAATTGCGAAAACAAAAAAGGAGTATCAGTTTCAACCTTACTCCTCAAAAATGTGCAAAATAAACAAAATTGAAAAGAAATGGTCCATACAAGGCATCAAGAGGCTTAGTTTACAGCATGTACAATATCAAACAATTTCAGAAGTCAGTCAGTCAAGACAATATATTATATGAGATCAACGTTTTTCCTTAAATTATTTGTTGAAAAATGATGGAATGGTCCGATTTTTTTTTTTTAGTTTCCTCATTGACACTAGAACACTTGACGTGTGTCCAAGGATTCTTTGAAATATTTTTTTTGTTTGTGGATGTTTTTGTTGTTTTTCTCTGAAAGAGGACTCTTGTGGAATGGGCACAGGTCCTTGGAATAAAAATTTTCAGGAATTTATTCCTGTACATTCGATGCTTCCGGTACTCACACAAAATCATCGAAGAAAAGATTATTTTTTTTGCTTAAGAATTTTGAAGGAATTTGTGAAGCTGTGCAAGAATGAGACTCCTGTTGTGGGAACACAAAAATATCAAAAATGAAGCGAGCAATGCCTGAATTATTCAAATAATTCCGACATGGGGAAATAAAATTGAAAGAGCAGCTGCGGATTCAGAAGATTAAAGGGTTTTTTAATCAACAAAACATTTATCGGGTGGCTTTTTATTTACGAAAGGCAATTCAGATTAGACAATTGATTCTATGGGAATAGATTGGATCATTATATATTCGTTGTAATAGGAGAGCGGCATCTCCTACACAATGTAAATGTTGTTTGTTTTGTTTTGATTCAGAAGATTCTTTCTGAGAATTTTAATTGGACGAAAATTTGAATGGAATTTTTTTTCAAGGTTTTCTCAAATGCCTCTTGTGCGTTTCTCTATTTAAAACAGAACCTTAGAACTCCCCCCCCAAGAAAAATTCTGAAGCGTCGACTGCTCTATAATTCAGGGAAATGAAATGTTCATGCAGAGACCTCCTCCTCCAACAATGAGGCCTTGCGCTCCTCACGCTTTTGTGGATTTTCCCGCTGGACATTTTGCTTCCACTCAAAATTTTCCTCATGCTAAGTTTGGCAGGGACCCCATGCCACCACCTTCAAGAAGCTATTTCAGCCGTCAGAAAAAGCAGACAGTCCCAGTCCACCAGGTGATCCATCTTTGTTTCATTCTATTTTTGCAAGCTTAAAATTTATTTATTTTTGTTGGTTTGTGTCAAAGCTTTGACCTTGAGGTTAAACTAAATTATTATTATTTTTTTTGAGAATTGGGTAGCTGGAAAACAATTTTATTTATTTTTTAAAGCGGGGAGGGGGTGGGGTCAAAAAATGAAAGGTATTTTCTTGCACTCCAAAACTACATCGATTGATTTTTTGTTCAATGTTTTTTTCTTTTCCTTACAGCCTGCATCGGCCCTTTTCAATAGAGCTCTGCAAAAAGAAAGGCACCCTGGCAAAGAAACTCCAGCATCCATTTTCGTTGGAGACCTTGGGTCCGATGTCGACGAAGTCGATCTATCAACTTTGTTTTTGCAAATTGGGCCAATCAGAGATGCAACTGTGAGAAATAAAAGGCACAATGACACCTTTTGATTTTTTGGCGAAATTTTAAAAAATATTTTTTTCCCACGAAGACTTTTTGTTTATTCTTCCCTTGGGTTTTGTTGCAGTGCATGATTGGCTTCCTGTTTTTTTGTGGGTTTTTTTTTAATGTGAAAGGTGATTCGAGAAAAAGGTACCATGGCATCAAAAGGATTTGGCTTCATTACCTACAACAACTCTGCACGAAGGTTGGGACTTTTGAGGCGGCACTCGATATTGGAAGAAAATTCCAGCTCTCCATTTTCGGAGGAAAGCCAGGTGACAACTTTCGAGAATCTTCTCCGTAGACTGCACGAAATTTTCATACAAAGCAACTGAAAAGAAACGGTGTCTGGCCACCCGATTAATTTGTTTTGACCTTTTTTCTTTTTCCAGCTCCAGGCAAAGCACTGTCTCAGGAGACACTAGGGAAACAATTGTGTTCTTGAAAGTGGAAAAAGAGTCAGGATGTTGAGACTGACCGTTCTGAGGTGGGGAAATACCCCAATCAAAGAAAAGAAAAGAATGCAACAGTACTCTGAAACAATATTTTTTTCGAACTTTTTTTAGCCCCTCAGTTGCACCAAACATTGACACGACCACCTGGCTCTGCTGATCTTAAAAAGTTTTATATACTCCACACCTAAAAAAACTGATTGATCTATCCTCCACATGGCAAAGGCAATTCTGTACGAGATTTGCGGAATGTTCGGACACCATCCCTAAAAAAAATCACTGGAAACTCATTCAATGAAAAGGGTAAGGCACACAAAGTCGAAAGAAGCACCGCACACTTAATACAATTGCCCAAATGAAAAGAAATCCAACACACACGATTGTGACATTAACCTTTCAGAATTTGTTTGAGGCGTTCTATCTCTCCTTCACCGCATGTTCCTTCCCTGCAGCCTAATATGCTTGGATCAGTGATCTTCAAACACCAACAGATTCCATCTTCGATCGTATTGCCATATTTGTCCGTGATATTGAGATCTGCACCAGCATTTTTCAAAACTTCAATGGCTTCGCCACTCCCATAAATGGCTGCCCGAGACAATGGGGTTTCCCCATTCTCAGCCTGGGCATCTATTTCAGCTCCATTGTCCAATAGTAATTGAACCAACTCTGGGTTTCCAGCAGAGGAAGCAAAGTGCAAGGGCGTTTGACCATCAACATCACGAGCATTCACACTGGAACCTGTGGAACAAATCACAAAGCCTCTACTCAAAACATTCCAGAAGACTGATGCAAAAAGTGGCATTGACAACAGGAGTTTTCACAGAAGGGCACCTGATTCAAGGAGAAACTCTGCCACTTCCAATCTATCATTTTCCGCTGCAACACTCAAAGGGGTGGCTCCGATGTCTGTTTCCAAATCCACAGTTGCCCCTGAAACATAAAACGCCAACCCCCCATAATCAGGATCGTAGCTGCAGATATTCATTGTGGAAAGATAGGGGTATCTATTGAATGTCACCAGCTCTGAATGAACCTTGTTGGCAAGAACTTTGCAAGTGGAGCAACAAACAATTGAGCCGATACGTAAGCATACAATTTCAATCTGGTTTGCAGAATATTTTGCATTTGAATTGTGTAATTTGGCAACAACAAAGGCAACAAGAAAAGAAAACCTGTATTTTGGAGCTCAAAATCTGTTGGTGGTTTTTAGAAAATCAATACAGTAACAAGAGCAAGAGAAAACACTGGGACCTTGGTTACAAAAGCGATGACGCTGTTCAAACAATATTTCCTTTTCTTTGTGCAAACAAAGATACAAAAGGGGTGTGGGGGTAGATTGAAAATTCCCTAATAAAACACACACACACACACACCCCAGAAGATGAGGAGTCTTCATGGGAACGACAAGTTTTCCCAATAGACCACCTGATTCGAGGAGAAACGTTACAATTTCAGCTTCTTCATTTTGTGCCGCAATGAACAAAGGGGTGGCTCCCGTGTCTATTTCCAAATCCACAGTTGCACCTGAAAAAAGAAACTCCACAACAAATCACAAAGCTTGTGCATTTGTCACCACATCCACTGTACCTCAACATACATTCTTGAAAAAAATCGAAAAAAAAAAAGGGAGTGATGTTTCGCTCTGAAGTTTCTGAAAACATTATACCAGCATTTGTACCAGTAAGAAGAATCCTCCAACTTTAAATTTCACTGATGTTCAGCAGTTTGAAAAAATAGCCTGGCCTGCAGCCAGAATTTTCAGCTCTTTTGTGGTTTTCGAATCCAGAATTGAATGTGTATGTTGCAGCCCTTCCAGGAGGAAAAGAAGATGGTGGTGGCATCTTTTTTTTCAACAGCTGAAAGTGGCCCCAAGACCCCAAACAATTAAAATACAGAACTATGTATCTTTTCAAACAAAGTACCACTCGGCAAATAGCAAGAAAAGAAACACACTGCAAAAATGCAGTTTGGGGTGCGGCTACGTTCTACAATTCCTGCCAAAAAATAATGGAGTTTCTCCATAAGAATTTACCTGCTTCGACCAAGACCCTGGCAATTTCCAAGTGACCCTCTTGTGCAGCAAAAAACAATGCAGTTACATCTTCACTGTTTTGAGCATCCACAGTGGCCCCTACATCAACATTCGTTGAAAACAGCATTAAAATTTGCCCTTACAAACTGAATGAACTTACAAAGTGACACAACACAGAACGGAGGCCTTGTCGCTATGCTTTTGTCTAAGAAAAAAGATACTCGAACCACCACCTGCTGTCAGGGGCTCTTTTCCAAGCATAACTGTGCTGGTTGCAAAAAATATATTATGCAATAGTAATATTGCATGGCACATGGGACTGCTTTGTTTTGCAGAAAGATTCTTTCAGCCCCATATTGTTCAAAAAGTAGCAGGTGGAAGGAATTTCAGTCCATCCCAATGCACTCGTGTTTCTCGTATTGAGATATGCCATCCAATAGTTTTTCGCATTCCTTATTTCTTCTTGCTTCAATGGTCCTTATCTGAATCAGGTGCCCTTAGGGAAATGCAGGGAGAATTTTTCTGTTTCTCATGAATCAATCTGCATGCAAAAGAAAGAAGCCAATCACCTTTTTCAATCAGCATTTCAACAATTTCCACATGATCCTTGAAAGCAGCAACATGCAATGGAGTCAAATTTAAGTCTCCATGCGTGGATGACGGATCCGCCCCCTCTGAAAGCAGCTCCTGAAAATCAACAAGCACACCTCCACTTTGGCTTGCCATCTTCTTCGCATCAAACAATGCAGTTTCTTGTTTGGCTTCAATACAAAAGCAACCAAAAAAAAAGTACCTTCACTTTTTCGGAGTCCCCAGAAACGGCGGCAGAGTAGAGATCAGCATTCAGTTTGTCGCAATCCTCGCGGCATATTCCCTGTTTGGACAGAAAAATCACATTAAACGAAAAATTTTCAGAATCATTAAACGCACTTGATCGGAACGGTACTGAGAACATATGGACCTGGCGTACCTTGACGAATAGGCCTGGGTCTTGAAGCAGGTTCCTTGCGATGGCGGCGGCGCTGATCGGATCGGATTCCGTCAAGTAAGTCTCCTGAACGAGGCGAGTAGTCGTCAAGACCTCAGCCCTTCCCCAAAAAAACAGAATTGACAATCGCAATAGATCGGCCCACCTGCCGGCTCCAGCCTCTGTTTCGTGGAGATGCTGCAAAACTCCACCCTGTCAAAATGACAGGGCGCACAGTCGAACGGAAAAGTCACGAGTACCAGCCAAAACAACGAAACTAATGCTACCTGACACTCCTGAGAAAACGGGCGTTGTTGCGACCAGCAAGGCAAACGCCGCATGAAAAAGAACAGCGTTCATTTCGATCTGAACCGTGCAGCATTTCGATCTGAACCGTGCAGAACTCGAATTCGTTTCGCTAAGAACGATCCGGATGGGGACATCGGAAGCTGGTCCTTTCACGTAATTTCACTTGCACTTTGTGCAAGTCCTGCACCTTGAGGAAAATTCTTGTTGGCGCCAAACTACTCGTCCAAGGAGACGAACCTCGTTTTTCTTCTTGTGGTTCAATCAGATCAATCAATGATTGGAAAAAAAGAAGTTTTGCTGCCTTGGGACAGTTTTTGCATCACCACTGTTTCGGGAACATGGGCTCTTGAAAACCTTTATATGGAAAGGTCCTTTTGGGGGTGGGTCCAGAGTGGCTCCTCAGGCCCCAGATGTACAGCCCCAGCGGTCTTCTCAAGTGTAAACAGATTCCTAAGATTCCTCCTCAGGCAACAGTGAACTCAATTATTGATTAATCCAGGTCCTGGGGTTCTTGTGCAATGATTTTGGATTTTTTTTCGAACAATATTTTTCATGGCTTTAAGAAAAAAGCCAGCTCAGTTTTTCACAAACAAGCTTCATTCTGGCAAAAAAAAACTTGTGGTGTAAGAATCATGGGTTCATGTCATCGTTTGGGTAGGATGATTGTCATCATATGATATAAACGGGCAAGTAGATGAGATCCTCTTGTTTCGGGCGGAATTGTCTGTTTGGAGCAGTCGGATGAACCTGCAGTCGCAGAGACTTGGGAGTATATATACTCCTGTTATATAACGGCAGTGCATGAATGAAACTGACACCATGCATGAAACAACTTCTTCACTGTGTCAGTAGGATTCGGAGGAGTGTAAGGCAGACACACTCTTTCAGTGTGACGAAATAATTACGAATAGACCTAAAGTGAATTCTACTGATAACACTTCAGAGTGGTGCACTTCTCAAGGTAAATTGTTCAAGTTTGTCGACTTGGCTTGTTTTTTCAACCAGAATTCAAATTTTGCAAAATCTCGCACCTTGAATTCGCAACAAATAAATTTATCACAAGTGAAGCACTTTGACGTGCCCTCAAATACTTTCAGCTGCAAATCACGAAACGAAGAGTGCTCTTCAGGTAGCAGAGGGGGGGGGAACACGGCGCAAGAAAATTTTTCCTGCTGGCAATCACTAGTGATGCTAGTACTAGCAACATTGCCTCCTTTGTTTATCATTCGAAACTAAACTGTATAGCCCCAGTAGGTGACGAATCTCATCATTATTTCCACAATGATGATTGTGGATTATGATTGTGATTACACTTTTGCCAGGAAAGCCTACCAGAAGCCTTTGATGTCTGGACACACCGGTTGCTCTTTTCTTTCGGACACACCAGTGTATCTGAAAGAAAGAGCTCGAAATCTTTCCTGGCCAGACAAATCAGCAAAAGAACAAAGAGACTGAAGGCGAAGATTCCACCAATCTGGCTGTCAAGATCGGTATCGTTTCCTACAAAAGGGTTGGGCGTTTCAGATGATATTCGAACAGCACTCGCTTCTCTACTGCTCGACCAAACATTTTCCATCTTGTGGGTTCCTTGAGACGATGGCTTCTGCAGCGATGTCCCAAACTCTCATCGGCGCCCAATCTGCCGCCAGGGTGAGCTCGATTCCAACGCTCTAGTGGTTTGCAGGCCTGTTTCTGATCATGGTCATGAATTCTTTGGTTTTTTCGACTGCGCAGGCGACCAGGCAAGTGACGCGCGCCGCCGTCGAGTTTTACGGTCCCGATCGTGCGCTGTGGTTGGGCCCCTACTCCGAAGGCGCCGTCCCCAGCTACCTGACCGGAGAATTCCCTGGCGACTACGGCTGGGACTCCGCGGGTCTGTCCGCCGATCCCGAAACCTTCGCCGCCAACCGCGAGCTGGAATTGATCCACGCTCGCTGGGCCATGCTGGGAGTCGTCGGCTGCTTGACCCCCGAGGCTCTCGAGAAGTATGGCGGCGTCGAGTTTGGAGAGGCCGTCTGGTTCAAGGCAGGATCCCAGATCTTCGCAGAGGGCGGTCTGGACTACTTGGGCAACCCTTCCCTCGTGCATGCACAGTCCATTTTGGCGATCTGCTGGACTCAGGTGGGCGCAGGGACCTCCTCGCATGGTTTGTTGGGTAGTGAAATGGAATTCGTGTATGCACCTCCAAAGTATGTAAAGGTATCCAGGGTTCAGCCTCTGAGAGGTGAAATGAATTGTTTTTCCCCAGGTTGTTTTGATGGGTTTGGCTGAGGGTTATCGTTGCTCCGGCGGCCCTTTGGGCGAAGCCACGGATCCGCTGTACCCGGGTGAGGCTTTCGACCCCATGGGCATGGCCGACGACCCTGAGACCTTCGCGGAGCTCAAGACCAAGGAGATCAAAAACGGCCGCTTGGCCATGTTCGCGATGTTTGGATTTTTCGTGCAATCTCTGCAAACTGGAAAGGGCCCCGTCGAGTGCTGGGCTGAGCACATCGCCGATCCAGTTGCGAACAACGGATTCGTGTACGCCACAAAGTTTTTCGGTGCCCAGATCTTCTGAGGCGTTTTCGTTCAACTTATTCTGATGTATTTTTGATTTTTTAAAAAGATTTTTGGCTATTTTTAGAATGATATCATGAGAAGAGAATTTTAAACCACTGAGATGAGATGTTTGAGAGTGCAAGATGTAATTCCTGCTTACTGAAAGACAAGTTGTCTTGTTTGTTTGCAGCCTAGTTGTAAAATGCAGTACTGTGCCATGAATTATAATACCAACTGCTACATATATATATATATATATATATATATATATATATGTATATAAGGATCCTTGTTTTTGATGTGGTGCCATGATACAGATCTGTTTTGATCAAGATATTTTGAAGGGGGGGGGGAGAATGCAGTGCCAACATCTGGTCAGCTACAATTGGTTCTGTCAGTTTTGCTGCAGAATTTGCAATGCTTTCTTGCTATAGCAGTATTACAAAGCAAGATCTTCCTGAAAATGGGGTATTGATCCATATCTGTCAGGATTGGCAGAAAACGGAAAAAAGGGTCGCTCCATTTGATGTTTTTCATTGATGGCCTGTCAGGCACACAACATAATGATTTATTCAGTCATCTGATCAACTTTTACGATTTTCTGGCAAAAAGGCAACGGAGATTCGAACCCCACAATCCAAACTACATTTGCCTTTTTTCTTTTTAGAGAAGAAAAGCCGAAGCAAAAGAAACTCACACCCCTTACTCCCATTTAAATCAAAACAAAAAGACACCCTTTATGCCCTTATTTCTCCTAAAAAACCCATCCCAGTTTTTTTTTCTTTACTTTTTTTTTCTACTTTTTTTTTCTAATTTTCCTACCCCGCCAACCCACGACCAGTGAAAACAATACACAGTCCTAAAAAAGAAGCTCATACTAAAAACCTCACCTCATTTTTTTCTCTTTTTTTTTTCTAATTTTTCTACCCCGACAGTGTCGTGGGTGTCGGGCCGACACCCACGACTAATGAAAATATGACAGAGTCCTCAAACAAAAGCTCACACTAAAAACCCATCTCAATTTTTTTCGCTTCTTTTTTTCTAGTTGTTTTTTAATGAAAATCTTTTTTCCCAGGTTTTTTGAGGTGTACCTGCCGAAGCGACCTCAAGTACGAGCCCATGGCATTCTCCACATAAGCTTCAACCTGTTGAGCAGCATTCGAACTCGATTGTGTTTCGATTTTCCCACCGATACTTGTTCCCCAGGACGCTATTGTTATTCTTCAAGGGAAAGGTTTTGGGCAAGAACGAACTTCGCAAAGAGGTGAGGTCTTATTCGCTTAGATTTTTTCCCTTCGAGAAGAGTTCACGTCAACAGCGTTGCAGGGTGGCCGATCGTGTGGGCGCTTGTTCACATGACCTCAAGGCTAGGGGTCGATACCGCAAGCGTGAATTCACCCAAAGTTTCAAGAAACAGGGGTAGGTTTTCACCATCCTCTTGAAATTACTGCTTAAATATCAATTTTCTAAGAATCCAGGCAGGAGGCCACTGGATCAATTGTAAATCTCTGCAAAAAAATCCTATATCAGACATGCAATCATGCCTTTTCTTTTGGTGTTGGTGTTGTGGTGTTGCTTACCTTGACTGAATGAATTCGCTCCTTCTTTGGAATTTTTTGGGTAGGAACAGGAATTTTTCGTTCCTTGTTTGCTTGACACCCCTGAAAGACAAAAGAAAGCAGCCCAAATTTTCCTTTTAATATCAAGTGCATTCAGGAATATTGTAAGAATGTGTTATGTAGTTGAACTGAAATCAAATTCAAATTGGCATTTCCATTGCAGAATAAAACATCACATCACACCCCCTTCTATAGATACCCGAATTTTGACGTATCCAGCCATATCGCTTGGGACAAGCGGTCGGCGTAGTGTGCTCCTCTGAAAAAATTTACCATTCACTCAATTAGTCAATCAGGTGTTCCATTTGCAAATCATGGAACATGATTGCCAAAGCTTGAAAACAACAGATTTGCTTTCGAGGAGGCCTTGAAGGGGACCAATTGGTCACCTAAATTGACACCTTGCAAGGTGTCAATTTTGAACACCCCAACAGTTTTGTTTTTTCAAAACAGGAACACACGCACACACAAATTATTTTTCACCTCAGCTTTCTTTGCATTGGTTTACAATTCTTCGCTAGCGGCATTCCACAGCAAGATTGAGCTTTGCTCCATCCTTTTCACCAATTCTTGATTCTTGATTCAGCTCCATTTCTTTTGCCACCAATTGCTTCTCCAACTCCCCACATTTTTTCTGAAATGTTTCTGCTCGCCTTTGGTGGGGGCTCCCACTGTGGTTAGTGCAGTCTTGAAGAACAATTGCCCTTGGCTCGTTCGTGGTTCCATTTTTTTTAGGAGATGCTAGATTGCCTTTTTTTTTAAGGGCGCCAGCTGCTGCCTAGGACACCAACACAACTTGTTCTCAGATCTCGTGGCTTTCAATCACTTTCAGTTTCCATGACGATTCGACAGTTTTGGCCGCCATAACCAAAAAACGTCATGGTGAGGTTAATGTTACATGTAACATTAACACCCCCACCCACATACCTTCACCATACGAATTCTAGCCACATGTTTATCAATCGATCGTTGCGTTCTCAAGTTTGCTGCAGCACATGAAAACTGGTTTACAACCCAGGCGAATGCACTCTTGCACGACGCAGCATTTTACATGCTGCATTTCACGTGCAGCATTTTCCGTCAGTCAGCCCCAGCGGTCAGCTGCGGTTAAAAATTTGCGGTGCAGGCCGCTGTCCAAACGTACCCATAGTGTTGGATACTCGAACAAAGTCTTCCGCGCCTTCAAACTTTGGACGATATCGTCAGTCAAAATTTACTTGTTGTAACACGGGTGCCACCTCCATGTTTTCTGGCCCTTTTGTTGTGATCTATTGAATGTCGTCATTTTGTTCATTATGAGGAGTTGAAGCTATGGAAGGAACGCTTCAAAGGATCATTGTTGTTGCGTCGACCCCCTGTTGAGTTGTTCGTGAGTTCAACCGAGACAGGTCGGGACACAAAATACAGCATACATTCGTCCAGGCGGGGTTTCCCAAGATTTACCTGCAGGTTTATGCAAAGATATTTACCAATTTGCTCAGCAATTGTCCTCTCGTATTGATGAAATGGAAGAAATGTTGACAAACGATCGTATATGGAAGCAAAGAAAACAACTATTGTTTTTTGATGTTCTGGAGATACATCTTATCCTGAGCCTTTTGAGAAAGTTGCTCCAAAACATCCTAGTAAAAAAATGACTACTCACTCCCAACCAAAATTCTATCGCCAAGTAGATGGATGGTGTGAACCGATCAAGAATGTACCACCAGGTAGGGATTGATTCTAAGAAAAAAAACAAATATATGAAATGTGTTCGGATGAGTTTTCTTAGAATCCCAGTGCATTTCATGACCTCGAATTCTCTTCTTCCATCAGTGAATGTGAGTCACATCAAACCTTTTTCTTGTCTGCCTGAGACTCTTGTACACCATTTAGGTTTGTATTGCCGCCTTGTTTGTTTGAAAAATTGAGTCACGAAAATTGAGCGTGCTCTTCCCAATGAAGAAGATTTGCGAGACCTCTGTCTGTATAATCATGTTTAGTTTAGTGGAAAATGGTCACTTGGAAAGTACAACATTAAATGAACAAAAACATCACATGTTTCCTCAGGGGTCACTATATTGATCGCAAACTAATTAGTTTATATGATGGAACAATGTTCAGTAAGATTAAAATGACTTCAACAAGCTTGTCAACTGTCAAGCACCCAAAGAAGCAAAAAACCAAAGAGCATCTGTTCCTGATTCCTGCCTCTGTTTGTTGGTTCCACCATTCTGAGTGTACAAGTTGTACACTCAGAATTAGAATCAAGTTTGCGAAATTCTTTATTGATTGATCCATATCGCGTAAATATGACGAGTCTTTTCAAAACCCCGTCCTCAGTACGTCCCTCGACGTCTGTTCGGAAGATCTCTCGTTTCAGCCCCAGTCCAAGAAAGAAACCCTGTCCTTTTAGGGGGTGCTTCAGGAATAATCGTGATCCAAATTTAGGAGCTTTTTGGTTTGCTTCTCCTTGCTTTTTAAGAGGCGGTGTGTTTCATCCGTGAGGCTTGTGACAATGAAAGCAGCGTTTTGTCTAATGGCGGCGGCGCTGGTTGGTACGAAGCGGCTGGAATGAAAATGAAACATTTCACTCGTGGAAGCAGTCACAAAGCTCCTCACAAATGTTTGCAGGCAGCGCCTTCTCCGTGGAGTGTCCTGGCGCCGCAGACCCAAGTTGCGCCGCTTTCTCAAAGCTCAACATTCTTGTGACTGCTGGAAATTGCAATGGTGAAGCCAGCGCCGATTGCAAGGTGATCGAATGTTAAAGTTAAGGTTATTTTCGAACTTCAATACGCTGGCGGCATCTGAGAGTCTTGGTTTTGTTGCAGGCGGTAAGCCAATCACAAAACAGTTTCAAAGAGTCATTTGTTGAATGGTGGGGTGAGGAAGGCGATGCTTGCGATGGTGGGAAGGCCGACACGGCCGCGATCGCGGTCGCGGTCGCGATGGCCTCAGTACTGTCTAACGCAGCATCTCAGGTGGAATGCGATGGAAGGGGTTTTGCATGTGGGTGGTCGTTCGCTGAGGGAAACACGTTCGGGTTGGGCTTCGCTGAAGCACTTGCACAAGCGGCAGCTGAAGCGGCGGACGGTGATCTGGCCACAGCATTCTGTTACGCCGACATCCGAGCTGTATCGGTTGCGATTGTTGAGGCTGCCGCAACTGCCCAGTCTGACGTCTGCGTGAACGACAGCGGAAAGAAACAAGACTTCGAGAAATTGTTTGCTCTGGCTGTGAAGCTTCCTCTCGCTAATGCATTCGCTTCCGCAACTGCCAGGGCGTGCAACAGTGAGTGTCTTTTCTGTTCTTTCTGACCAGGACCTTTCAGTACCTTTTTATTCTAAATTCGATTTTGTTTAGCAGAATAGGAATGAGAGGTCGTTGGATTTGGTTGGGGTGTTTTTAGAGGGAAGCGAAGTTATCGCACAGAGTGAGTGCAAGGGTGAGGCCAAATCCAAAGGCAGCGAAGATTTCAGAAAAATTGGAGATGTATGCGCGGGCGCCAGCCAGCTTGTTGCTTGTACAGGGCCTGGCGCCGCCATGTGCTGTGCCAAGGATTTCAAGAAGACCTGGTGTACATGCGAGAATTGCAACGGCCCTTGGATCAAGAAGAGCAGGGACAATGACCTCAAAAGAATCTTCGAGAACTCCAACAAGCAAAAATGTTTCTGCCTCTGACTAGCTTTTTTGTTTTGTTTTTTTTTCTGTGGATTAATCCACAGAATAATAATATTTTAGCAATGTTCAATGTTCAATGTTGTATTTGATTACGTTTTGCACCGGTTTATTTAGTTTTTATGTTGTAAGGGCTCAACCTTGTATTTGAATATCTTCACGTTTTGTTTTTCTAAAAACTTTTTGTAAAAACTTTTTGATTTCGTTTTTATGCTGTATGGCCTTATATATATATATAAGGGCTCGATTTTTGCCCACAGATTGTACCATTGTTCGACAAACTTGTAATTAAACTTGTAATATATCTCCAGTTTACTTTTTTCAATCTTCTTGTTAATCCCAAACGTGCTATGACTCTCATCTTCAATCTACATTGTTGGGGAGATTGGGCTCCTTCCCTGACCATGATTCATTACAGTCAACACAAAGCATTCGCTAACGACCCATGCAGCCAAAAAAAAACGAAACTTTTCCAGCTACTTTGTTGATAAGTTTTCACTGAACATGTTCACACAGTACACACAGTTCTCACCACCAGTAGTCTAACTTAGTTCCCAATATTTTTCAATGGGAAGACCAATTTCAGACTCAACTTTTCAAGCATGCAACACAAGATACACAAGATATAGCAGACAGTCTACAAGAATCTCAGGCTGACAAAAGAAAACTGTTTTACAGACTCGCAGCAGGGACATACGAGGACATTTTACATTTAGACGAATATTGTGATGTAAAAGATTACCCGTACATTTTTCGCTTTGCTGCAGAAGGCAGTTCAGAACTGCCTTCTTTACAACACTGGTCGGTCCTACACTAAAAACATATTTGAGGTCATGGGGTTTCACCAGAGGAAAACCTGAACGCATTTCATGAATTTATTTGCTTTCAGTCCCAATCCAAAGGTCGATGCATTCTAGGATCTTCGGTTCACACCATCAATCTACTTGGTGACAGAATTTTGGTTGGAGTGATTTTTCAAGTTTTGTGTAGGATGTTTGAGCCTTCACCAAGTTGCGGCTTGGTGAAGGCTCAAGATAGGATGCATCTCCAGAGTGCAAGATCTGTTGTCTTCTCTTCTTTTACAATCAAATATACAATCATAACAATGTCCAAGAGTTTATCTTCTCAAGAATCAAAAATGCATCAGAATAAGTTGAATGAAAAAATGAGAAAACGCCTCAGAAGATCTGGGCACCGAAAAACTTTGTGGCGTACACGAATCCGTTGTTCGCAACTGGATCGGCGATGTGCTCAGCCCAGCACTCGACGGGGCCCTTCCCAGTTTGCAGAGATTGCACGAAAAATCCAAACATCGCGAACATGGCCAAGCGGCCGTTTTTGATCTCCTTGGTCTTGAGCTCCGCGAAGGTCTCAGGGTCGTCGGCCATGCCCATGGGGTCGAAAGCCTCACCCGGGTACAGCGGATCCGTGGCTTCGCCCAAAGGGCCGCCGGAGCAACGATAACCCTCAGCCAAACCCATCAAAACAACCTGGGGAAAAACAATTCATTCCAGCTCTGAATCCTGGATACCTATACATACTTTGGAGATACATGCACGAATTCCCTTTCACTCCCCAACCAACCATGCGAGGAGGCCCGAGTGCCCACCTGAGTCCAGCAGATCGCCAAAATGGACTGTGCATGCACGAGGGAAGGGTTGCCCAAGTAGTCCAGACCGCCCTCTGCGAAGATCTGGGATCCTGCCTTGAACCAGACGGCCTCTCCAAACTCGACGCCGCCATACTTCTCGAGAGCCTCGGGGGTCAAGCAGCCGACGACTCCCAGCATGGCCCAGCGAGCGTGGATCAACTCCAGCTCGCGGTTGGCGGCGAAGGTTTCGGGATCGGCGGACAGACCCGCGGAGTCCCAGCCGTAGTCGCCAGGGAATTCTCCGGTCAGGTAGCTGGGGACGGCGCCTTCGGAGTAGGGGCCCAACCACAGCGCGCGATCGGGACCGTAAAACTCGACGGCGGCGCGCGTCACTTGCCTGGTCGCCTGTGCAGTCGAAAGAATCAAAGAAGTAATGACCATGATCAGAAACAGGCCTACAAACCACGAGAGCGTTGGAATCGAGCTCACCCTGGCGGCAGATTGGGCGCCGATGAGAGTTTGGGACATCGCTGCAGAAGCCATCGTCTCAAGGAACCCACAAGATGGAAAGGCGCGAAAATGTTTGGTCGAGCAGTAGAGAAGCAAGTGCTGTTCGGATGTAATCTGGGGCGCCCAACCCTTTTGTAGGAAACGATACCGATCTTGACGGTCCAGGTCGTACAGACTCGAACAATGCCCAAATCAAAGATTTCAGAGGAAAGTTGATGCGCTGTCATTGACCGAAGATGGCTCCACTCCTCGTCTCCCTCGGGTCTGGCTGCTGATCGATCGACCTGAACACAGAAGGGAGGGGGGCTGATGTTATCGAACATTGGTATGAACATCGATGGGGGCTGGAGGCCCCCCTTGCTTATAAAAGAGAGATGCCCAAACAGAGTGTGTGTGTACTTTACCTGCCGATTTCATATTCCAATCCAGATGATTTTCCAATCTGTTTGTTATGAAACACTCTGCAGATCGGCGCCCCTTACTTTTGTCCAACTGCACCTATAAGATGAGCCAGGTATTACAGTGCTGAGTATAGCCCCACGACTGCAATATTGAAGTTTGGCAGTGAATATCTGCCCTGGCAGTGTTGTTCATGTAAAACCTGAAGCATCGATAGGTGTTCTAGTCTCATGCTGCACTACCTGGGTTGGATCCTCTCGGTCTAATCGTTACTGTCTTATTTCATGTTCTGTTACAGGGTTGATAAAGCTGAATGATGCAGCTGCAGGATTAACAATGAATGCTGAATGATGGCCATCCATTTCGGCATGATACATGCTCATGGAACAGCAAAACAAACAAACAAACATCAATTACATTGTGTAGGAGAGAAACATGGAACAGCAACTCAGCGGCATCCTTCCAGTTGTTAATTTGATAACCTGAAGATATGATATACAGGTGCTCAAAATCTCCGTGTCAAAAGAACGCACGAAAGGTAGTATTTTCCTTATTTTGTTGCTGCCCATGGCCGGTTAAACTCTCGATTGACGTGGTCCCGCATCTCAGAGTAGCTGGAGAATCCAGTAACTGGCTGGACAAACTTCTTCCAATCCTCATCCATACCCAACAGTGTGTGTTTTGGCAGCAGAGTCTTCCGACCTGATCGGCCCTTGTTCACCTTGGATGGCCCTTTGCTCAAAGCTGGATTAAGACCCCGCAACTCAGTTCTGAACTTGTCCTCATGCTCCTTCATGAACTGGAAAGACGCCTGCATTTTTTTCAAAAAAATTGGAAAAAAATTGGGTTCCATACTCAGAGAAGCATGGGTTGCAACGATAACACTGATTGAATGATGCAATGAAGGACAAGGCACAAACTACTAATATGTTGATTAGCCATTACCAATTGATTCGCCGGGTGGATGGGATAACGCGAGGTTAACAGCCTCCATACAACAAAAACTGATGGCAGTCAGAAGGAAGCAAAAACCTGTTTAGTGACGACGTCCAGAAGATCTTTGTCTTGAACATCAAAGCCCATGAATTCGGTAATCAACTCCACCACAGCAGGCAGGTCCTCTTTCAAATCCTCATAATGCAGCCAGAGTGTGTTGGGGTCATTCCGATAAGGCCACCAAGAAGCAATGGCATCATGAGGTGGTGAGAAAACATCATCCAAGTGGTCCATGGCAAACACCTGTGCAAAGATATCTATGGGCGCGTCCTCTGGGATGACCCAGCCAATATAAAATTCATACAGCGACACCAACGAATCCTTGGGGTCCCTGCAATGACCACCCCAAAAAACCCTGTTATAGAAACAACTGATGCACAGGAGAAAAACACAGTTTGGGGGTAATACTTCTGGCCAGAATTGAGTGACTTCCCCAAGCACAGTTTTCGGATAATGGTTGTGGCTAGAATTTGAGCAGCTTCCCCTCATGACAGACACCTGCCTGACTACGACGATGTACTTTTGGTCTTTGGGGCGGTCCTCCCAGATCCAATGAGACTTGAAACACCTGGGCGAGTATGGTTGATCTCCATGAATATCGTAGCCATCATCCACAGCCACTTCCAGCAGTGGGATGACTGCATTTATATCATTAAAATCCATGCTGCCCCTTGTCCTCACACCATGCATGATCTACAAAAGCCCAAATATCATAATTGAGCATGTTGCACCCTTCCCAATAACACCAACCCCACCACCCATCCTTGTTTTCCCCCACATCTCTGCAGGAAGATCACTTAGATCTTGGTGACAGTGTCTGCCCCAGCCCTGTGTCAGTCATGCGTGCAAAAGCTTACTGAATGTCGACTCATTAATGAACAATATTGTCAGTCAGATGCTGACCTGTTGCATCCATGTCGAACCACACTTCATTGGGCACAGCAGAATCACATCAGTTGGCTTCGGTTGGAATTTTTTCAAGTTATCCAGTCTGGGGTCGGAAGGAAGTACAGCTCCTTTGAAAAAACATTCCACGAGGTGCTTGTATTGCGTCTCGTATTCTGAGTCACCACCACCATTCTCGAAACACTGCACCAAAACGCAAAGTTGGGTTATGGTGGTGTCTTGTGCACTCCTGCCGAAAGCAAACCATAGAACACCCAGCGCCCACCACAGCCGTTACAGTGACTACAATGGTTACCTCGGCCATTGGAAGCGATGCGTCGCGCTATTTCGGCTGGGGAGCTGTGGAGTCGATATGTGCCAACTCGAGTGTTAGAGGAGGAAGAGTACGGCGTGAGACATGAACTGTGGTGTGAGCGCACGAAGACACAGTGGTGGAGCCGAGGTTGTGTAGCATGTACTTTTGGACACAGCAGTTCTCGCCGAAAATTTGGAAAATTGATGAGTAGCTGGGAGCGCTGTTTCGCCAGTTCTGGGCTGGATGGGGCAAAGAAACTATTCGATCAACCCAACGCGATGACTTACAACCCAATCATAATACGTTCATTCACCCAGTTCCACTTCTTAAGAATCCACATCCCACCATTCCGGTTACTGTCATTCTGTCCTAACTGTCCCAAGTCAACCCCTTTTCCATTCCACATCAGCCACACAATTGACCCTGGAACAGCGCCGGCGGCACTCAAATCCTTGTTATCCAAATATGGATACGACACTGGTGATTCGTTTTTCGATTGTTATAGTGGTTACTCATGGCTGTCAGACTGCAGTTAATAAACCAAGGCTGTGCAATCAAAATTACAATTCATCAAGGTGTCAGCAACAAGGTCCCAGTTCCAGTGATCCACTATGCTGTTGCTCAACAAACACAGCCAAACTAAACACTTCTAATCCAACCCAAACAACTCCAAACCAGAACACTGCATCAAGAAACTCCAGGTACAATGGCACACAAGCAGACAATAAGAACTTCCTCTTTCTACTGTAAAGTACTCCAATTCTCTCGAAGGGATGGGTGGATGTGGGAACGAAAGAAACAAGAATTGTTTCGCATGAACTCCACTGAGTTTAAATACTCATGCAGCCTGGTCACAGCTATGAGTCAAGTGAAACTTCCATCAGCAGCTTGCTCTCCA
Organism: Bryopsis sp. KO-2023; assembly: GCA_030272585.1. NCBI lineage: Eukaryota > Viridiplantae > Chlorophyta > Ulvophyceae > Bryopsidales > Bryopsidaceae > Bryopsis > Bryopsis sp. KO-2023. The sequence continues at coordinate 1,154,910 of BSYQ01000004.1, read as the reverse complement.
CCGAGAACCCCTATAACCTGCTTTAAAGCATTAATCCTTTAAACCTTGCAGTTGATTTGACAGCTAAATTGCAGTCAAAGCAAAAATGAAAACCCACATAAGCAAATTTGACGGTGAGCACTTGCGCAATATTGCAATATTGTTCACATTAATGTGAACAAATGCCAGATTGGGGAGGAACATTCACAGAAGGGGGTTTCGATGGAGGGTGCAACCCTTTTTAAACCAAACCAAAAAATACATGCGCATCCCATTCCACAGAACAGAAGAAAAATATTTTTTCCTTTAAAACCATTCGTTCTCAACAACAATTAGTTGAAAAACTGCAACATATATATATACATTATGTATGTATATATATCTCCATATATTTTGAAAGTTGAAATTGAATTTCTTGTACACGAAAAACCGCAACCAATTTTATACAGCCAAGGAAAGAAAGAAAGAATGAAATAATTTCCTTTATCAACCAACAAGCTTCCGCCAAGAAATTGCTTCCCTCTTCATAGCTTGCAAAAGAGGAATCCAGTCTTTGTTGATCGGTCGATTCAATGCTGTCTTTCTGGACCCCGCCGCCTGCAGAGAGCCGCATTCCTCCTGAACTTCGACTGCCGAAATGCAGTAGGAAGGCAAATTATACTTGGAGTACTTCCCTCTCCATTCCACCATCACCTCCTCTGTCGTGAGGTTCCTCTGCACTATTTGTTGTTCCCCAATAACAGCATCTGCTTTGCTTAATACCATTAGGATGGGGATGTTGCTTTGTGGAAGACGCTGTATGACGGTATTGATATTGCACGTTTCACCAGTCAAGCATATCAGTGTGTCGAAGTAATCAATTCCACATCGTAAACAGTCCTCCGCATTGGTGGTGCATCCACCAGGCAGATCAACGAGGCGCACATCCTCCCATTGATAAATTCCCGGATCCATTGAGCTTCCACCAACGTCCGATCCAGCCACCCTTTCCCCCAATATCGTGTTTAAGAACGTGGACTTTCCAGTCCCGCTTTTCCCCATGATGCCGATCGTCGGAACCCCGTCGTCCGGCAAGTAAGGCGGGCGAGGGTATTTCTCTCGTCGTTCGATAAGATACTTCCTGTAACCTGCAACATTGTCCTCCTTTATTTCTTGTCTGACACGAGCCATCGCTTTCGCAGTTTCCTCCAACCTCCCACAGAACGAGTTCCAGTATCGGTTGATCGAATTGCTGTCTTGCTCCGGCAAGGAGCAATCGTCAAGGTTGGACGAATGCCCCCTTTTTGCGTCGAACACATCCACGGCCGAAATAGGGAAAATCGGGCACTGCGACTCGACCTCTTTCAAAGCTTCTTTGTACGAGGTTATGGTTTCGGCAAAAGCGTCCTCCTCGCTTTTACCCTCCGTTACGAAAACGCCATTGACGACATCGTCCATCTTGTTTACCACCAAGGTCACCGGCACATCATTCTTTTCGAGGTGTCGAACGGTATTCAGGGTCAACTCGACAGGCTTCCCTGCTGCCACGACCACGACGGAGGCAAAGTGGCGCATCCCCGACTCTCGGAAGTACGCCTCCGACTTGTATTTATCAGTATCACCCCCCGCCATGTCTGCCACCTGGACGCTCGCTCCTTTCAGTTTTGCCTGGAACATTTTCGGCGGCAGCTCAGTTGTTTCGAAACACCCCGTTTCCGCCACGTACTGTCCCAACAGTGCATTGATCAAAGATGACTTCCCGACGCCGCTCGCTCCAACAACTGCGAACGTCTCGACTCCATCGTATCGAAGAAAGGGGGGGCAAGGGTATTCTTCCCGCAACCTTCTTCGTCTCTCCCTTTCGCGCTCCCTGGCTTTTTCCTTCTCCGCTTCTACTTGCGCGGCTAGCGCGGCTTGGGCGGCGGCAAGCTCATGGGCATACTGCTGCTGCTGTGCTTGTGCCTGAGCTTCCGCCTCCCTTGCTTTTCGCCTCGCATGTGCTGTTGGGTCCAGTGGGCGTATAACTGTTTTCTGCGAAGGGAAAACTGAAGCGTTACACTGTGCGGTTGGAGGACAAAACCCGAGCCCGGAAATAGACGGCTACCTAACCTCCAATTTTTTCAAGGACCTTCTCAAGCCCATCTTGGTCGCAGTCCAACCAATTCTTTACTTTCCAATTCTTGCTTTCAGCTTTTTTTCCTCTCTCGCTGGGTACCGAAACCGTTTCTATACACCATCGCTCATTCCAGATCCAGATGGGTCAGCCATGCCTGTACATACAACATGTCGATCAATCAATCAACATTTTCATGGTGCCTGAGGACGCACATCAAAAAGCGAGACAAAAAAAAAACGACGCTTTTCTTGACGAACGCGTCACAAGAAGTTTTTTTTTTTTTTGGCGGCGCAAATATCGAAATTTCTTCAGAAAGGCTTGGCGCTTCTACAAGGAAGGAGGAGGAGGTCAATCCATCAATCAATGTGAGATTCCAGTTTTTGTAGGGGCATGGATTAGGGGATGGACTGGTTTTACATTCGAAGTACATCCGTAATATGTGATCGAGTTCGTTTAGTGTTGGTTTCTTACTGAAATAAAAACACTAGCAACCAATCATCCCCGTCAAGTCCAATGCCTTCCCACTCCAGAACACTGGAAATTAAAGTACTGATTCTGACTCTCTGCAAGGTTGCAGAGCGTCTCGCTTCACCAAGCAAGATATGTCTTGGGTGTGTTATAACCACTGGTAATTACCACTACAGTATGATGATAATCAAAATCAAAATCCCCTTTGCTTCCCAAAACTGGAAACAACTGGAAACCCGTACGAGCATCTACCACTTTTTTTATTTATTTTACAGCTGTCCAGAAGCCAACGGAAGGATGGTACTCTTTTGTGTTGCTCGTGACGTCACATCTTGCATGTTTCGTGCCAGCCGTCGAAACTCAAAAGCAGGAAGGAACTCCACCAAGTTGGATTTGAAAGCTACAGCATCGCACAGATATGCTGCTCGTGATTCTTCTTTCGATACTGTTTTTCCGAAATAATTTACATTTGCAGCAAAGTGAAGACCAGTGTATTCTCTTTCAATTTCACTGGCCCCAAAGTGGCCATTTGGCCATTTTAAACCTTTGTGGCCTTTTTGTGGCCTCAATTCGTCTGGAAAAATAGAATGATGTGGCCCTAGGGTTATAGAGTTTGGGTGGGTGTGGAAAATTTGCCATTCTAATTTTTTTGGGGGCCACAATGGGCCACACTGAGGACCCACATAAGCAGATTTGGTGGTCAGCACTTGCATAATGTGAACCAGTGCCAGATGGGTGAGGAACATTCACAGAAGGGGTTTTTGATGGAGGGTGCAACCCTTTTGCTGGTTGGAACTGTTGGTTAAAAAAGTGCAGCGTCTGATCTCTTCGTGGGGTTGTCCAAGCTGGTGCAGCTTGATCATGTACAATTTTGTCACTTCTTTATTCTCCAAAAGTTCATTGCACACAGGTCCTTCCATTCCACAGCACAGAAGAAAAATATTTTTTCCTTTAAAAACATTCGTTCTCAACAACAATTAGTTGAAAAACTGCATTGTATATATACATTATGTATGTATATATACCTCCATATATTTTGAAAGTTGAAATTGAAATTCTTGTACACGAAAAACCGCAACTAATTTTATACAGCCAAAGAAAGAAAGAATGAAAGAAAGCATTTCCCTTATCAGCCAACAAGCTTCCGCCAAGAAATTGCTTCCCTCTTCATAGCTTGCAAAAGAGGAATCCAGTCTTTGTTGATCGGTCGATTCAACGCTGTCTTTCTGGACCCCGCCGCCTGCAGAGAGCCGCATTCCTCCTGCACTTCGACTGCCGAAATGCAGTAGGTAGGCAAATTATACTTAGAGTACTTCCCTCTCCATTCCATCATCACCTCCTCTGTCGTGAGGTTCCTCTGCACTATTTGGGGTTTAACCATGGAATCTGCTTTGGTTAACACCATTAGGATGGGGATGTCGGTTTGTGGGAGATGCTTCATGCTGGTATCGATATTGTGCACTCCAGACCTCAAGTATAACACTGAGTCATAGTAATGAATTCCCCATCGGGAATAGTCCTCCGCCTTGGAGTTGGCGATGCACTCACCAGGCAACAGAACAAGGCGTACATCCTCCCATTCATAGATTTCCGGTCTCACTGTGGTTTCGCCGTCCCTCCATGTGGAAACTTCTTTCCCCAGTATGGTGTTGACGAACGTAGACTTTCCATCCCCGAATTCCCCCATGATGGCGATCGTCGGAACGCCGTCGTCCGGCAAGTAAGGCGGGCGAGGGAATCTCTTTCCTTGTTCCTTCTTGTGATCCGCTGCAACGGCCTCCTTCATTTCTTGTCTGACACGAGCCATCGCTTTCGCAGTTTCCTCCAACCTCTCACAGAACGAGTTCCAGTATCGGTTGATCGAATTGCTGTCTTGCTCCGGCAAGGAGCAATCGTCAAGGTTGGACGAATGCCCCCTTTTCGCGTTGAACACATCCACGGCCGAAATAGGGAAAATCGGGCACTTCGACTCGACCTCTTTCAAAGCTTCTTTGTACGAGGTTATGGTTTCGGCAAAAGCGTCCTCCTCGCTTTTACCTTCCGTTACGAAAACGCCATTGACGACATCGTCCATCTTGTTTACCACCAAGGTCACCGGCACATCATTCTTTTCGAGGTGTCGAACGGTATTCAGGGTCAACTCGACAGGCTTCCCTGCTGCCACGACCACGACGGAGGCAAAGTGGCGCATCCCCGACTCTCGGAAGTACGCCTCCGACTTGTATTTATCAGTATCACCCCCCGCCATGTCTGCCACCTGGACGCTCGCTCCTTTCAGTTTTGCCTGGAACATTTTCGGCGGCAGCTCAGTTGTTTCGAAACACCCCGTTTCCGCCACGTACTGTCCCAACAGTGCATTGATCAAAGATGACTTCCCGACGCCGCTCGCTCCAACAACTGCGAACGTCTCGGCTCCATCGTATCGAAGAAAGGGGGGACAAGGGTATTCTTCCCGCAACTTTCTTCGTCTCTCTTTCTCGTTTTCCCTGGCTTTTTCTTTCTCCGCCTTCACCTCGGCGGCTAGCGCGGCTTGGGCGGCGGCGAGTTCACGGGCATACCGCTCCTGCTGTTCTCGTGCCTCACATAGTTGTCTCCTTCCGTGTGCGAATGGGTCCAGTGGGCGGAGAACCGCTTTCTACACAGAGGAAAACTGAAGCGTTACAACGTGTGTGGAGAAACGCACCCAAGCGCGGACATCGACAGGTGTCTAACCTCGAACTCTTCCCAGAGGCCCATCTTGGTAGCTGTTCTGCCAATTCTCTGCTTAAGTTTTAAGTTTTTTTCCTTCTCTCGCTGGTACCATAGGCGTTTTTGTGCAGCACTGCTCACCCGAGATTCTCGCAAATCGATCCACGTACACCCAAATCCATAGGGTCAATTAGTCATCTCACGTTGGCTGAGGACTCCTCAGTGAGGAGCCAAGGGCAATCCATCAATCAAAGAAAGCTTCGGCTCACCAGCGAATCATAACTGCCACGCCAGCCTCTTCAAGAAATAAAATCAAGTTCAGACCATCAAGTGCTCAACAAAATACAACTGCTCAACGTAAAAAATAGCTTCAGCTTCAAAACTTGCACCCTGTTGCTCCTTTTTGTTTTTCGTTCTTCTTTCTCTTTTTGGCGGAGGTCGTGAAGGTCGTCATGGGGTTCTTGGGAGAGGTAACTTCTCAGATTATGGACTGCAACGCTGTTTCCGATAATGGTTAGGGAAGGCGCAGCTAACGCGAGTGTTCTTGGTGTTGGAAGATGGTGTTCTCTTTGTTCGGGGGAAAAGAAGAACTCGGTAGGCGTAGGGAGCAGATGCGGCGACAACACGAAGAAGCGATGGCTCGTGTGAGGCAACAAAAGGGTGAGCTTCTCCAACAAGTGAGGGAGAACGCCGAGGCGGAGTACAGGAAGTATCTTATCGACCTACGAGAGATATACCCTCGCCCGCCTTACTTGCCGAAAGACAGTGTTCCGACGATCGGCATCATGGGGGAATGCGGGACTGGAAAATCCACGTTCATCAACACGATACTTGGGGAAAGGGTTGCTGCATCGGCTGTTGGCGAATGCACAGCGGATCCGGGAGTATATCAATGGGGCGATGTGCGCCTCGTCGACCTGCCTGGTGGATGCACCAACAAATTCAAGGCGCAAGACTATTTCCAAAAATTTGGAATTCGATACTTCGACGCAGTAGTGTGCATGAGTACGGACAGGGCGAAACAGCTCGCGGTGGATGCGGTGAAGCACCTCACACGTAATGACGTCCCCACCATATTCGTGCTGTCCAAAGTGGAAGGTGTGATCAGGGGGGAATTGGGGTTCAAAAAAGACCGCACCGAAGAGGATGTTTTCGAGGAAATGCAAACGAAGTACAACGGGACGTTTTCTCAGTACAATTGCCCTGTCTACTTCGTTTCAGCAATAGAAGTGCTGAAAGAATACGGGTCTCTGGAGGCGGCGGGGTCCAGAGAGACACCCTTAACTCGACTGGTCAACAAAGACTGGCTCCCACTTTTGGATGCAATGAAAAGGGAAGCGATCGCGAGAAAGGAGTTTCTTTCTTGACATTGCTGAGTGGGAAACTCTTTCTTTCTTTCCATTCTTGTCGTGCAAAATTAGGGCCAGTGCTTATGTCTGCTTAGACGTAAAGAATTCCTCATGCAAATTTCAATTTCAACTTTCAATGCAGTTTTTCATTATTTGTTGTTGGGAACGGAAGATTTTGAAAGAAAAAATATTTTCCTTCTGTGGTTGAGAGGGGAGAACTGTGTGAAGTGATGGCTACCTTCTGGTGTAGCCGCCAATAACACCAATAATTGTGTCAGCACAAAAGCAATGTCACCTCTGTGGTATACTTCTACAAGAATAAAGCGAACATCGAGCTGCATGAATCAAAACAATCGGCCGATCATCCCTATAATTCCCCACGACTTCCATACTACAAAACAAACAAATGACATGAGAAAACGTTTGCCCCCCCCCAAAAAAACAAAGTACTGATACTCTACAAACGATCATGACCACTTCTTTCTCGAAGCAAGATACACCAGTGTTTATACTACAGTAACGAAATGTAAAGCCTCTTTGCTGCTTCCCCCACCACTGCCCATGATCGACAGACTACTACTCGAAAGCACGTCCATCACAGCCCCGTGGTGTCCAGAAACGAAAACCCAACGAAACAGAAGGATGGACGGTCCTTTCCCATGTTGCTCGGGACGTCACATCTTGCATGTCTTGCGGCAGCCGTCGAGGCTCAAAAGCAGGAACGAACTCCGACAAGTTGGATTTAAAAGCTACAGCGCTGCACAAATATGCTGCTCGTGATTCTTCTTTCGATATGGTCGATCCCTGCTGCAGCCGGGAGAACCAACTTCCATTGGCAGCAAGGTGAATACGCACATCAACAGACTGGATGCTGTGCTGACAGTTTTTATATTCCCTGGGATTCTGACGAGTTGTTGGGGTCAATCTTTCAGGTTCCAGCACAAAATTTTTGCGGAACGGACGCTCCCTCAAGGTGATACCAGATCGCCCGCCAATCGACCATTGTCATGATCATTTTCTGCTTTGACGGACAATCCACACAGTCCCCATTCAAATCCACCACCTCTCATTACAAATATGTTGGATGCAGCTACAGCAATTGGTTGCTTTTTCCATCCACTGGCTGACAGCTGACTTTTTTTATTTTTTATGGATGTCTTGAAATCCACAGAAATTTCAAGCCCTAAATGTTATTGGTGACTCCCATGGCTCCACTGGACGACTGCTCAAAAACAAAGAACATACAGAACCCTCCGTTCAGGTAAGCATCTTTCATTAAAAAATCCCAAAATGTGCAGCAAAGCTATGGTGACTTTCGTCTAAGAGAAAAAGGGGGGGGGGGTGAAAGTTCTTGATTGGATGGTGTGTGTCAGGCATTCAAACTGTCAACTAGGTGTGCTGCCACACAGCCATCTTACATTGTTCCCAAGAAAACCCTCTGTTTCTGCTTTTTACTTATAATCAAAGACCACCACAAAGTCGACTAGGGCTGATAGTTGGGATATTGTTGCTCTTTCTCAGGGGGATGCACTGCTGAAAGCATCCTATAATGGTAACATTACAATAGTCAAGCAGGAAATTAGAAAGGGAATCGACCCAAACATCGTTTCGGCAGGTGGAGGTTCCACTCCGCTCATCCTCGCAGCCGCCAATGGCCACAGCCAGATAGTGAAGTTTCTTTTGAAGCATGGGGCTGACATAGAGGCAAAAGACGATCTAGGATACACAGCATTGCTGGAAGCTGCCCTGTGGGGTGAAACAGAGGTCGTGAAAGCTTTAGTGAAGAACGGGGCGGAGGTGGACGTGTCGAGTGGGGTTGGAAGCAAACCTCTGTTCGTGGCTGCGAAAGGAGGGCACTTGGAAATTGTTGAAGTATTTCTTCATGCAGGTGTGTGGGGGGGGTGGGGGGTTGTTTGAATCTGTTTGGTTGCAATGCTGTTCACAGGGCCCTAACTACAGCTGGGGGTTCTGAGACTAACTCATTAGGAAGAAATCATGAGCAACCAACTGTTGCAGGTGCTGGGATCGAAGAGCGAATGATGGGAACAGAATCCACTCCTTTGCTTTTGGCGGCTGAAATGGGGAAACTGGATGTAGTCGAAGTGCTGTTAAACAGTGGGGCTGATGTTACTGCCAAAGATCAAAGGCATGCCACAGCATTGCATTATCTTTCCAGAATCCGAGGGGAAAATTCCCACATCATCTCGGCAATGTTGGAGAATGGGGCTGACATCGACGGGCAAAGTCAGTCAGGGTGGACTCCGTTGCATTTCGCTGCTTGGAACGGTCAAAACTCGACGATACATGCTTTGGTGGAAATGGGGGCTGACAAGATGGCGGTGGATGAGGCGGGCAGAACAGCGAAAGATGCTTTTTGTTTATGTTTAGATCCAGGAGATTCTGTCGGCCCTTTTTGTGATGTGACCACGTGTAAGACAGGGGAGGAACAGCGAAATCAAATTGTTGCAATCCTTACTTGAGGGAGTTTTGTATTCGTTTCGTTTTCCGGAGGGAGGGGGCATGTCAGTCGTATTTTGGATGGCATGGAGAGGTTCAGTTATTTGGTTTACGATCGTGGTTCACAGATTATTTTGAAAAAGTTGGAAAGGGGTGGGTGGGGAAATAGGTTCTTTGACTGATGGGTTGAGTTGAAAGTTCTTTTTTCATTCTTATAAAGCACCGAAAAGAGTTGAGGGGAAAAAAAAACACAACAGACTCAACCTTTGTGGGGTGCGTGCCTTTAGATTATTATTCTACGAGTGAAGACCTACTGTACAGCATGTATGCAACCTTTGATTTAGGGGTTTTTTGGGGGCTTTTTTTATTCATAGGGGTATTATAGTAGGTGCAATGACTATCCTCTTAATATGTCATGGTTCAGGTTGAGGTTGGCTGATTTTATGTATGATTGAAACTTAAAAATGTAATCGAGATCTTTGGCTCTGTGTGTGAGTTTATGACTGACTTTTATGTCTACTAACAGATATATTTTTTTTTCATTTCTTTTGTGAATACAACTTCTCAACTTTCCATGCATGTTTGAACAACAGAAATATCTCTTGACATTGAAAAGCCGAAGATCCCCAGTGTGGTGGATTCCAACGAAAGGAAATTCTCATCCAGTCTGTGAATAATTCGAAAAGGTTGCAGCATCGACCCCTGAGCTGATAGAAATCTTACAAGAAGAAAAAAAAAAGCAACAAAAAAAAAGCGAAAGCAAGCAAATCAATATCGATCCAGGTTCCGTCCAATCGACTCCCTCCCATTTGAGGATGTGTTGTCTCACATTGGCCCGATTGATTGTTGATCGATGGATCCAGTCGTTGACAGATAACGTCATAGCTATTTAACGGGACACAGCCTGGGCTGTTCGACAAACAAAAACTGACAGGCGAACATAACAAGTCCAGCTTTAGAAACTGATCCGATCGAGCAAGGAAGAAAGTGGGAAAAGATGGCACACATCGTGGGGACCGTGGGGGCTGCGGGAGCCGTCGCGGGGTTCGTGAAGGAGGTAAGCTTCCCACGTTGTAACGCTCCACCCGTTTTGGAGGCCGCAGCTAACGTGTACGTGTTTTTGCTGTTGGGAAGGTGTTTTCTTTGTTCGGGAAGCAAAAGGATTTCGACAGGCGTATGGCGCAGATGCAGCGACAACACCAAGAAGCGATGGCTAACCTCAGGCAAGAAACGCTGGAGCAGATCCAGCAGGCAAAAGAGACGGCCGTTAAGGAGTATCAGAAGCATCTTATCGAGCGACGAGAGAAATACCCTCGCCCGCCTTACTTGCCAGACGACGGGGTTCCGACGATCGGCATCATGGGGGAAAGCGGCACTGGAAAATCCACGTTTTTAAATACGATACTGGGGGAAAGGGTGGCCGCATCGGGCGTTGGCGAATGCACAGCGGATCCGGGAATTTATCAATGGGGCGATGTGCGTCTCGTTGATCTGCCTGGTGGATGCACCACCAATTTCAAGGCGGAGCACTATTTCCAGCGATTTGGAATTCGATATTTCGACACGGTAGTGTGCTTGAGTACGGACGCCAGGGCGAAGGAGCTAGGGATGGATGCGGTCAAGCACCTCACACGTAATGACGTCCCCACGATTTTCGTGCTGTCCAAAGTGGACAGCGTGCTCAGGGGCGAAGCGATCTCCAAAGGGCGCAGCCAGGAGGAGGTGTTCGAGGAGATGCAAACGAAATTCAACGCGACGTTCTCCAAGTACAATTGCCCTGTCTACTTCGTTTCGGCGATCGAAGTACAGGAGGAGTGCGGCTCTGTGCAGGCGGCGGGGTCCAGAAGAATGCCCCTAACTCGACTGGCCAACAGGGACTGGCTCCCTCTATTGCAAGTGATGAGGAGGGAAGCGATTTTGAGGAGGAACCTTATTTCTGGGCAGTTCTGATTGAGAAATGAGTATTTTTTTCTTCTTTTTTGGGTTTTGGTCGTGTACAATCAGGGGCAGTTTGAGTATGGGAATTCAATTTCAACTTTCAATGCATTTGTTCAATTATTTGTTGTTGGGAACGAGAGATTTTTGAAAGAAAAAATATTTTCCTTCTGTCTTGATGTGTGCAGTGAGTACAACATGACATCAATACAAGACGTGTTTTTTCTTGGTGGCTTTTTTTTGAAAAAGAAGAGGGCCAAAACGTTTTTTTGAGTTAATTTTGGGCCTCAGGAGGGCCACAACCACCCTCAGTTGGTAAAACCAGGTTCACATCCAAGATATTTTTTTTCTGATTCCACAGAACTCACGACCAACACTAGGTGTGACTGTATGTAGAGTGCAGTGCAGAATGTACCAGTGCACAATGTGGCATGTGAGAAATGGACATCTACATCTCTCACACACAAGTCTTTGTTGGGTCAGTGTTTCCTTTCCAGAAACCCCAATTGGAATGCCTTCAATATGAAATTTCGGCCAGTGATGGAGGTTCTTCATTGTCATTGTTTTTTTATCAGTTTTTTTTTTCGAATCTCGTAAGAACGATAGAATTGGAATATCTTTGATGAGGTCACTATCGTTTCTGTGATTTGTGCAAGCATGTCAAAATTTTGAAGGAATCTCGGAAAGAAAGTAGGGATTACCCCCCAAAAAAAGGTGAAAGTATGTACACTTGAAATCGGTTTTTCTCTTCATTTTCTACTCCCCTTGCAAAACTCATCGCCCAGCCGAGGCTCTGTTGACCATTTTCTGTGCGACACCACCACAGGAAAAAGTGCAATATCAGTTTCGGCAATCAATTTTTGGAAAGACTGAAGTCTGATTTTTTTTATTTTTTTTTTTGAAAGGGAAACGACTTCTTGCCAGTGTCAATTCACCAATGTCTGCAGATTCATGTTGCAATTGCATCTTTCAAGGTTTTTTTTGCTCACACGAGTTCTTACCTGACTCCAATCCAGTTTCCCTGGGAGGGCTTTCTCCATAAAATGTTCGATGGCCTCAGTTCCCCTTCGAGCGATTTCACAAAGAAACAAAACAAAGCAAAGACAAACAATACAACATAGTGCCAGCCACTGTTTCCCTCCTTTCATGGACAAAAATTCAGCTAACAAAAAACACTCCTCCCTCCCCACCCCAACCCCCCCTTACTAATCTAGATTCAAAACCCACTCTCCCCTCCCTCTCCCAAGAAAAAAGAAAAGAAAACCAGTTCTGTCAGGGAGCTTCCGTTTGGTCTAAATACTCCCGGTAAATTTGGGACGATTTGAATATGTGCAACATCAGGTCCACCCAATGTCTCAAAAGCGCCACCCCTTGAGAAACCCGACTGGCTTGGTCTGCTGGCACTTGGTTGATCACGAAATCGGCCGCTGCACAATTCTCCACGACCTTTCCATCATCTACTGTCGTATCGATGTTTTGCATCCTCTTGAGAAGCTGGGGGGTCATCTGCTGCCTCATTTGAATCCAAATATGGGTAATATACTGGGTGTTTGAGGGGAACGGCTTCCCCTCTAGAGCGTCCAATTTCAGCTTTTCGCAACAGTCGTCCCCCAGCAGCATCATGACTGACGCCACTACCAGGGCCGCAGCCGTCGGAGGTCTCCTATATGTTCTCAGCTCCATGAACGATTTGCTGACGAATTTGGCGGAGAGTTGGTCAAGAATGGTGCTGCGTAAGCTTTGCAAGTGGTTCAATTCCTCCATGTGTCGTTTCTGGATGTCTTCGAAATTCCCCAGTCGCTGTGCGAATATGGTGGCTTTCACCATCCCTCGAAAGGTGGCTTTCCCAGAGGGGGCAATCAGTTTTTTCGCAAAACTCAATTGCCTGTCGGACAATCGGCTCATGGCCTCGTCCAATTCATGTATTTCCTCACTCGTGCTTTCCCCTAAATCCTCCATTTTTTGGGCCACTTGGCGTGAGATTTTTTGTAAAGCATCCATTCCGGGGTCACCGCCACCCTCCATGTCAAAGTCAGTCTCAAATTCAGCCCCTGACACCAGGCTGCCATCGATGAAGTTTGCTTGAACCTCCTTGTCGGCCGTTTCCACAGCTCGTCCAAGAGGTTTGCTCATCAGTGGGCTGTACCGAAAGACCTCCTCCAGAGCCTGATCGGGTTTCACCCGTCCAATCACATGCCCCGACACATCGATCAGTTCGCCACTTGTCGAAAGCCTTCCTACTGTGCCTCCCTTGTTCAAGCAAATGAGTTTATCGCTCAAAAGTTCTCCAATGAAATTTCCCTTCTCATCGAATGCTTCCTGTCCTGAACGGATTCCAATTTCCTCCCCTTTCAAGTTACGCACAAACTGGCCGTCGACGGTCCCCACGAGGGCACCCCCAGGGGCGGCAACCACACATTTCCCTTGAATCTCACCAACATATTGCTCGTCGCTGGAAACTAACTTGGCGGAGGTATTCAGACACCCCACCAGGTCCCCTTCCGGATTCACCACCACCGTTTCGGTCGACAGTCTTCCCACGACCGCCCCACTTGCGCTGACTGCGATTCCATCGCAATCCACAGTTCCAATGACCTCCCCTTTCTCATTGACAACGCTCTTGTCGGAGGGACGTAGGACCCCAACCACTTTCCCTTGCTTTGCGATCGCCCGATTCTTAATGATGTGACCCAATGCAACTGGCTCCCCTGCTTCAGCAACGGGTACTCCAGACTCATCAATTCGTCCCACCACATTCCCTTTGACATCTACAACAGTGGAGGTCGGCAGCAGCTGGAACGTCTCTACATGTTCTGTGCTTTCCATCGAACCTCCCTCGTGGTTGGAAGATTCACAGTTTTCTGGAAACATAGATGGCATATTCCCCTCCAGCAACAGGGGGACCCCATCTGGCAGCACGAACCCAGCAAACTCTCCGTCATCATTCACCTCGGGGGTAATTTCCACAAAGATACCCACGCTTTCTTGCTTTTCGTCAATGATCGCGCAGTCTCTCTGAACTCGTCCAGCAACGCTCCCCTCAAACGTCTTCGCAACCCCATCTGCCCCACACAAGCCCTGAACTTGGCCGAAATAATCAACAAACAATCCAGCAGCCCCAGGTAGCCATTCCCCCCCACCCTGTTCACCATTAACCAAATTTCCTGCCCAGTTTTTCCGTGGAGTTTCGTTTTCTGGACAGTTTTCCACCCCATTATTGTTATCCTTGACACAGACGTCCAACTCCACCAAATGTCCACTGTCATCTGTGTAGCCTACCGGAGCCCCATTTTTCCCTCGGACGACCTCTGACATTCTGACTTTGATATTGTTCTGCCCCACAATGGTCGCTGTGCCAGGATCGAACCACCCGATCACTTCCCCAGCCAGTGAAACAGCAGCCCCCTCGTTTGTCAGTAAACCGATCGTTTCCCCATCCATGTCGTGCACTACACCTGAGTACTCCGCAATATTCAGATTGACCGTTGTCCTGGGGGAGGGGCTGTCGCCCTCCCCCATGTCTGGTGACCTCTCAGCCACCTTCAGCTCTTTTCCATCATTAGTAATGATCACTCCACAGTCTGACTCATCACCGATACCCCCCAGAACGTTCCCATTGAAATCCACAGCTATTCGGTCGTCCTTGAGATGGCCGAGAATATGTGCATCCAAATCCTGAACAACAGGCGATAATGACAGCTGGGCGCCCTTCAATCGATCGTGGAGCAAACCGAACGCATGACCTTCTTCATCCAAATGTCCAATCAGTTCTCCACTGGGATTCAAAATGCACCGATCTGGCGTACACAGTCCCAGATCCTCCTGGTTTGCCCCAGTCAATACTCCTTGGAACTTGATGTTGGACATATCAGCTTGGAGGCTTGAGGGCGACCTGAGTGCGAATCCTGAATCTATCCACCCCACGTCATGTCCTTTTGAGTCTAAGACATGGCCGTTTTCACCTCCTGATCCGAATTGGACTCCGGAGCAATCAATTGCTCGCCCTTCATTGCCAATGTACCCAATAGGCAGGCCGACACCCGACCTCACAACATCGCACTCTACGAAACTAGATGCACCACCACCTCCAGAGCGCGTGGAGCAAAACTTTCCAGCTGATGTCGTGGTTCCGATCGGGGCACCTTTGCTGTCTACCACCACATTCCCTGTCGTTACGAATCCAAGGATTTCCCCCCCGTCGTTTTTGATCATCCCCTTGAATCTCAACCCTTGCAGCTCACCCTTCTTTGATGAAGGCGTCCGTGGTACTGTGACGATTTCACTGGCATGGACAGCATCCGCAGGGTTTACCCAACCCACCACATTACCGTTGCTTTCCAACACTCGGCCATCCAGTGCCTCTCTCCCAATCACACGTCCTTGCATGTCTAAGGCTTGGCCACTCTCTTCGATGTACCCCACTGGCATCCCTTTTCCATTTCTGACCACTTTTGCAATCCTGACTGAGTGACCCTCGTGATATTTCCCGTCCAGGCTCGCATAGCACCCAGAATTGTCTGTCCGTCCAATGACACAACCCTCTCTTGACACAACCATGTTGGACACAGTCACGAACCCCACAGCCTCTTGGGGTGAGTGAACAACTCCTTTCAGCCGGGTTTCCTTGATCCGAGACTTGATGTCGATGTGTGGGTTGGCGATTGATATGTCTTGAAAGGATGCTCTATTTGGGAGGGGGACATAGCCACCGCCAGCTCCTTCCATCATCCCAGGAAAGTGCCACTCGATATCCATCCCCTTTGCTGCAGGTCTGCCATAGCTGACGGGCTGTCTGACTGTGTTTGTGGTGCTTGATCGATGCACATCACCAACGCGCCTTGGCGATTTCTCTCCTTTTGCCCCCCTTGGCTCATTTGTCCTTGAGGGTTTGCCTCCAGCGAAGGCGTAAGTTCCGTAGTCAGTCTTCAGAGATATTGGCAGAGAGCTGGCTGGGAGAACAATAACCGCACTGGCTAGCTTCTTACGCCCTTGCATTGGAATCGCTACGTATCCTTCATGCCCCACCATTTTCCTTGCAGTGATGGCTCTCCGGGCTGCACGCTCCTGAGTTGGAATGGAGGTCACCAGTCTGCCACAATCTCTTCCAAACCGCCTCGGATTCAGGATGAATGAGTTTGGGGTGGTCAGGTCCGGTTCCACGATGAAAACAATTCCATCCACATCTTCAAACAGATCTTGGAGAAGCTTGTTGAGACCATCGATTACCCCATCCTTGGAGTCAGCCAGTTGTATCTCCTTTGGCACATCAGGCTTTTTGTACGCCGGTTTCAGCATGTTCTCCAGAATCCTGCGTTTGTATTGCTCACACTTCTCTTCCCTCCATTTTTCCAGGGAAGGATCTGGACCACAACCCTTGGATTCCACATCAGGAGCAATGGTCCTATTTTCCTCAAGCTTGCCAACTGAAATCTCTTCTGAAATTGCTCCATCTCCATCCGCCGCATCCACACCTGACGCATGATAAAACCCACCATCCAAAGACATCGCTCTGGTAAAAGAAGTCCCCACGGAGCCTAAGGAATCCATCGTGTCCAACCGGCTTTTCACGCTCAGCAACTCCTTTTTGACGGCTTTGTTGGCGGTCGATAGCTCACAGTTCTCGACCTTGAGGTTTTCTAGGTCTTCCTGTAACCTCTTCATTTTCGCCTCCATGTTGAGAGTTTCCGTTCTCCAAGATACAGCCTCCGACTTGGAAGCGAACAACGCCTTCTTTTGCTCTTCTGCTTTTTTTTGAGACAACACTTTACTCGTGCATGTCGCGGCTCGGCTCAACAACTTGGATATCCTTGCTTTCGACTGGTTCTCTTGATTCGTTGTTGCGACCTCACTCAACTCCGCTTTCAGACCCTCGATAACATCCACGTACTGATCGACCAGCTCCTGCCTCTCCAAAGACCAGTTTCTTGACGCTTTTTCCAGGTCTGCATTCTTCCCTCTTATATTTTCCTCAAGCGTGTCTTTCAGCAATCCTTGACACAACACAAGCAAGGGCTTCAAGTCATGAATGCTCCTGGGCTGCACGTCGACGACCCAATCGAACAGCTCCCGTAAAGTCAACCCCTCGAGCGGTTCGCTCGAATATTGTTGCCACAGACACCTCGGGGTGTGTTGTTTCCGCTCTGGCATGTTTCGAGTCTCTGTGAGGAATGTATTCGAGGGAACACCATTTTCCCCTTCGACCGATGACGTCCCAAGCTCCTTTTCCACTGTAGCTCCCCTCCATGGCGTTCTTCCTGGAGGTCCGTTTCCATATCTCGCGTAATACAGCCTCGTGAAAGTTCGCACGTCTTTCGACCACACTCCTGTATCGATGTTATCTTCGTCCCACCCTATCACCACGTCATAGTGTCGATATGTTGGACTCAGAAGGCACCCAAGCGAGACGGTTGCGGACCAGCTTTGGTGGGGCTTGAGTGAAATTGACGACTCGGGTGTTTCCCAGCGCTTTCGTCCGGGTTTCTCTTTGCTAGACCGCCCTCCAGGTTCAACCACGGGTGGAAGTCTGACGTCTGACGACTGTGTTTTGTCCTCGACAGGAAATAGAAACCGTCGGCGCATGGAGATGAAGGCCCCCTATGTCTAATTTTCAAATTGTTGAGCCAACGATGTTTTGGCCGGGAAGCCAGCCGCCTCGCTGCGATCGTCGACGAAGACGTCAGCTGAAGGGGAGCTTGTGGTGCACACCGTTGACCTTTTGACTGAACGCCAGCCCTTGGCAGTCGGGGTGTCGAGATAAATATTCAAGTCTCCTCACAGATGTGTGTGTCAAGGCGCTTTCCATGATCGCCGCCACAGTGTTTCGCGAGGGAAATGCGTTTCAATTCGTATCAAGGAGAAGTCCTTCAATTGGAGGCTGCGCCCGCCTTCGAGATTTAGAAAAGCACAGTAGAAAACGGTCAAACGTGTTTCGCGGTTATTTGCGCCGCCGCATTCGGCACACACCAAAATCTTTCCCTTCCTTGTTATAAGTTTCGGATATGCGACAGCTGTGGGGGGGATTTCCTACACTGAGGTTACTCGAGGGGGGGGGGGGCGTTTTTACTGGCGTTGATTTTTTTCGGAGAACGTATGTACTTGCTGGTTGAAACAAACAAGCAATGTTTACGAACTCGCCTATCTCTGGCGTGGTAGATATCCCGAATTCTGTTCTTTCCTCGTCCCCCCAAAAAAGGGCAAACCGAAACTTTGCAGCTTGTTTTTTGGGCGCACCCTCCGTTCGTGGCGAAGGAGGTGGATTGCTCCCACTTTTTAACACAAAAAACGTTCGCTCGTAGAAGATTGACCTAACTGAACTGACGTTCATGTCTCGACTCGTGCCTTCGAAGGAAATCGAATCAACCGAGAGAGACAATTGCTGAACAAACCAAAATTTGAATTTTGACGAACAAAAAAACAAGAACATCGCATGGGGACACACACAAAATGCTACAACAGATGCATGAGCTTCTTTATAAAGTTAACATGTGACGCACATGCGAACAGCAACTACGACGCCTCTGGACCCCTGAGAAATTCTTAAGCATCAGGGGGTGCGTCCAGTTTGCTCTTTTCTACCCTTGACGAAGCCGTCATCGTGTCGGAACTGCCAATGCTGCTCAACCAGGTTGCCACTGTGACTTTTAAACCATGCCATACCATGCAAGCATGCGGCCGCAAATTCACGAATCCTTAATTCGATGCATCGGACCCAGTTCCGTGTCGGAGCATTGTCGTTCTCAGAATTCCCTGTGTTTAGTGCGATCTAATACTTGGCTGGGGTGTGGTGCAGGTAAAAACGCCCACAGACAATGTGCTTGCTGGTGGAGCGCACCTCAGTGGCTGCCGTCACCCACTGAAAAGGAGGCCAATTTCAAGGTTCATCAACAAAGGTCCCCAACTCCACAAGCGACCCTTCCACAAAATCACAGGCTATGTTCCAACCGTTGCAGCTTCGGATGTGGCACAAACCACCGAGCCAGGTGTGGAAAACAACAAGGATCCAGAGGAGGCATTCAATTGGTTCAAAACGTGGTGGCCGGTGAATCTGGTCAGAAATTTGGAAAACGATCGGCCTAATCGGATTCAACTCATGGGGCGATGGTATGTGGCGTGGAAGGGCCCATCTGGAAATTGGAATTTGATGGATGATGCTTGTCCTCATCGCCTGGCACCCCTGTCTGAAGGCAGGGTGGAGGACGATGGGACCTTGCTGTGTGCCTACCATGCATGGAGATTTGACGAGGCCGGAAAATGTGTCAAGATTCCCCAGGCAGACAGCGAAGCTGCTGAATGCACAGCATGTGACAGTCGGAGGTCGAGAGTGACGAAATACCCTGCCAAGGTGGGGACATCAGTTTCTGGATTTTGATGTAGGGGCAGTGTCTGGTGGTCCACCGATAGTTCGCCTGCAATCCAAGTGCCTCCATTGAATTTTGAAATGATTTGCCACAAGGCCAAGAGGCTGAGTGCAGCTCGTTCACAGAAATGCGTTGTAGGATGCTGTGTGTGTGTTTCTTGATTTTGATCCTGGTGCGGATGTCCTGTGCTATACTGCTTGTTGCCAGTGTGCTGGGAGTTCTGAATCAGAACTCCCAGAATCAGAATCAGAATCAGAATCAGAATCAGAACTTCTGATGCGGTTTGCAGGTGGTGGGTGGAGTGCTGTGGCTCTGGCCAGATGCTTCCGAATCAAGCCTGGAAGAGTCCGAGGCCTATCCCATCCCCATGCGTGAGGACTTGGCTCAGCGTGCAGACAAATATGCAGATTTGGGCGTTCCACTTGGCTACACAAGGATTCTACCATACAGCTGCGATGTTCTCTTGGAGAACCTAGCGGACCCTGCCCACCTCCCGGTGGCCCACCACGCAGCTTTCCCCTTCTTCAATCGGTACAATGCTAAGTCCTTGGACATGAAGCCGGTGGATGCGAAAGTAGGACCGCACATCAAAGAAGAACACAATTTGGGATCTTGGGACTGTTTGATAAATGGGTTGCCGTCCAGGGTGACTGTAGCGGCGCCTAACTATACCGAACAGGTGCAGGAGTTGAAGGAGCTTTCCACTTTCTCAGCAACGTACAGTGTTCCCTTGGAGGCTGGAAAATGCAGGGTCATTTTTTTCCAAATTTCGCCCAGGTCTGACAAACCGCCGCCGTTGGCGTTGAAACTCTTTCCCTGGATTCCCCACCTCGTCACTAGCACAGTTTTCGATTCGGACACTGTGTTTTTGAATGCACAAGACAGAAACTTGAGGGTGGAAGCTGCAAAAAGAGGGACCGATGCAACCGGGGGCAATAAGGGGGGTTGGAGAAAGTTCTTCTTGCCAACATCGTCAGATTTGGCGATCCGGGCCATCAGAGAGTGGATGGACAGCAAGGGAAACGGGGGTCCCTCTTTTCCATCAGGGCAAGCCATGGAAATGAGCGATCTCTCCAGGCAGGAATTGCAGGATCGATACGAGTCTCACACCAAAGAATGCAAGGAATGCCAGCGAGGTTTAAAATTGGCTGAAACAGTCGTGGCTGCTGCACAGCTGGCCATGATTCTTTCTTTCGGGGGGTTGTGTGCTTTGTTTGGGTCGATTGGAGTGAAGGGCATTGTTTCGAAGTTGTCCACAGCACTGGGGGGTGCTGGAATTTTGGCAGTCATGGTGGCAGCCTTTTTCGCTAGAAAAGCTGCCCTTGAACTCCGTCAAAAATTCTTGTTTCTGGATTGGGTTCACGCCGACCATGATTGAGGGGCCAATGACTTTGGAGG
This sequence comes from Bryopsis sp. KO-2023, assembly GCA_030272585.1. Taxonomy (NCBI): domain Eukaryota; kingdom Viridiplantae; phylum Chlorophyta; class Ulvophyceae; order Bryopsidales; family Bryopsidaceae; genus Bryopsis; species Bryopsis sp. KO-2023. Next base: position 1,134,184 of record BSYQ01000004.1, on the reverse strand, counting down.
AGTTCGATATAATATTTTCCTATTTTTTTTAAATCGAGAGTGAACAATCTCTGTATTTGTACGAACGATTTATTCTTGTGTAATTGTTGCTGAAGGACTCTTTCGGTTTCGAAAGGGGGTATTGCAATCTGCTATTGAAAAGATGGTGAATGGATTTTGTGGAAGCCTGGAAGTGGTCAAACACAGGTGGCATGGAATGCGATTCACTCCTCCACCTAAAGGGAATGCTGCCTGTACATATATTTCTCATTCCAGAATTTGGCAATACACTGCATGAAGAAAGGTGTTGTCTGGTTTATCGAAAAACAAATGAGAACAAATAAATACCCCCTGGGCTCAACAGTGGTGCATGGATAATTCCTTTCCACGAAGGGGATGAAAATAATGGGTCTGCCATGCATCAACAGATTCCTAAGATTCCAGGCAACCTATTTTCCTCACTGGATTTGGAGTTATCTTAATGCCCCCCAAGTGACTAAAATTGATTGCAGTAATCAATGGCGATCTCAAGACAAGCCTCGGTTCAAAGGAAAACTAGTTTCTCTCTGCCAATATCCCTGCTGATGAAAAATTCGACCATCGCTTAGGGGAAACTGATGAGGGAATTGCAGAACACTGACAAAGCTTGCCTCAAATTAAACGAGGCCTTGTTTAATTCGAAACCTGCAGCTTCATCGAGAGACACACCATAGATCCTCAACAGCACAACAGAATATGCAATGGGCTAGAAACATTCCCAATGAATTTTTTTTTTTCAATAACACAGACAGCATTCCCAGCTAACAAAACAATTGGAAAAAAAAAACACCGCTTAATAGTCATATAATCGACAACCCCCGAGTGCTTAACAAGACACAAGAAAATGCAGACGCCCGTCCCACTTTTCTCTTTCCGAGAAGCAGCCCCTCTCCCCCACCCAACGATGGGGGGTTCGAGGCAATTAACAAACATGCCTAAGAGAAAGGGGGGGGGAGTTTTTACTTTTCCCTGTACTCCTTACCACCCACTGTTCAAAAACATGCCAAAAAGAAGAAAACCCCACACATTCACCTTCATTTTTTTCCCCCTTTTTCTCTCGATCTAGTGCCACATTTAGTTGACCCTCCCAGGTTTCTCGGAATGACAAGGATTTTTTTTTCGATTCTTGCTCTCTTTTTTTCTCAAAAACAGAAACACACTCACACACACAGTCGCCCACAGCTCATTCTATTTCCCAGAACCATTTCTTTGCCTCAAGAAAAAAAAAAGACACACACACACACGAACATAACAATACCCCTAAAAGCTGTTCTCTTTCATCCTCTCTTGGAAAGAAAAAGGGAAGCCCAATGATGAAATGAAGCATTGTACGGATGGTCAAAATCGACTTTGTTTACATCAGCAACTCACTTGTCGGTGCTGTGCCCGAAGAAGAGAGAAACTACATGCAGATCTTCCCTCACCCCACAAAAAAAGAAGATATTTGCGTCGTTGAAGGAAAAAAAAAAGCCACACACACAGACAAACAGAGACAGACATGGCAAAATCCTTTCTTTTACGACCATATTGCTGGAATATCCACATCAGAAAAAAACAATACAGAAAAGAATGGAAATTTTGCAAAGTGTTTTTCTTCTTCTGTTCCTCTTTCTTTCTTTTTTTTCCCCCCTCTTAACAGCATAGATCTTATGAGAGTGGGTGGGGACGCACAGAAAACGCAACAAGATATAAAGAAAGAAAACTTTCCTTCATTCCAGCACTTTAGCTTCATCTCTTTCCAAATTACCACGTAAAAATGTTGTCAGTCCATATTTCATTTTTCTCTCTCTCTCTGTGTTTTCGTCTTTCTTGTAAAATACCCTTTTCGCTCACCCCCCGACCCCCCCCCTTTTTTTTTGGCTCCTCCAATTTCAAAGCACCCCCAAAATCCAAAAATAAAAAAAAAAAAAAAGCAAGAAAAAAAAAGAAATACTATCAGCCGCAGAGCTTTTCTCTTTTCTCTTATCTTTTCCCCCCATCCTCCCAACCCATCCCAATCCAGGAGCACAGGAAATGCCAAAAATAGAACAAAAATAGATGTGAAACCATTTCCACCCCATTTTTTTTTTGCTTTTTTTTGCTTTTCTGCTGTTGTTTCCCCGCTTCCTTCCCCCCCTCCCCGTAATTCCCTCTTTTCCTAACCCAACCCCCCCAAACCCCCCTCCCAAAAAAACCCTTTTTTTTTCTTTTCTCTTTCTCTCAGTAATGAACTGCGATAAGGAAAACACGCTCTGATGTGCATGAGGGATCAGCGTCAAGGCTCATCTTTAACATCCTCCACTTTCGTGTCGTCGCCAGCATCCTTGCCTTGATCTTGCTCCTAATTTTTTTCCCACACAGAAACCCGCCCAAAAACGTAAGGCGTCCGGAAACCAAAAGCGAGCAGAACAAAACAAATGGCAAAGAAAAAAAGAAAAAGGATCCACCCCATGATCACCATATTCTTTCAACAAGCAAGGATAACAGTTATCTCCTAGGAAAACTGTTGAGGTACCATCATACCAAACTGTTGTTGGAAAAAATTATGGATGCTTTCTTTCGCAAACACAAACTTTAGAGTTTCGCTGTCCACGACATTTTCACCCCAATCCAAAGTTCCAAAAAGAAGAACATTATTCAGCGAGGGAAAAAGTTATCCTTTGCAAAATAAGCAGCCTTCAAGCAGGTCGATAGATCTGGGTTTAAAGAAAAATCTGGGTTTCTCATTATTGGATTAAAATATACTTTTTGTTTCAAAAGAAAAGAAAAGTGACACTGCGATAGTGCTCATTACCTGCATGTCGGACGTCCACAAAGTCAAGTTGTCCCTCAAGAGCTGCATGATGAGGGTGCTGTCTTTGTAGGAGTCATCCCCAAGCTTGTCAAGCTCAGCAATGGCATCATCGAAGGCCTGAATTTTTTTTTTTTCCAAACCACAAAAATCAATTTTGCAAACTCCCATCGGTACAACAGTACCCATCGACAAAAAAACTTCCCATCGAACTCTACTCGATCGCTGTCCTCTGACAGAAACGACAAAGGACAAAGGTAGGAGAGAAACACGTGAAGCGGGAGTGGAATGTTGATGGTTTAGGGCAGCGGGCATTTTTGTGTCAATTGTTTCGGGTTTTGGGGGGGAGGAATACCTGCTTGGCAAGGCAGCACGCCTTGTCTGGAGAGTTTTCGATCTCGTAGTAGAACACGGAGAAGTTCAACGCGAGGCCCAGTCGGATTGGGTGCGTTGGGGCAAGGTCAGCCAAAGCAATGTCCTACAATGACAAACGAAAAAAAAAACTTCCTGGATAATGCACTCGGGACAGAAAACCATATGGTGAGTGGAACTAATCTAAACTGGCATATATGACTTCATATAACCACGATTTTTGGAAAAGATCCCCCACAGCTTAGGATACAAGTCCCAACAGCCAAGTTAATATACGACTTTGGTGATGCAAGTCGGAAAATAAACAGGGTTGGCCAAAGTTTCCCCAGCTTGGATGGAGGTGAAAAGTTGCTAGCAATGGAGGGGCAAGAATTTTTGGAGTTGAGCAATTTCTGGGTTGGTACCTGGGCCGCCTTGTAGGCGAGGTATGTTTGTTCGGCCTCATCCTTTCTCTGCTGCCCGGTTCGGAACTCAGCCAGGTATCTATGATAATCACCCTTCATCTTCAGATAGAAAACTTTGGCCTCCCCCCCTGGGGCGGTGGGGATGAGGTGCTCATCCAAGAGATCCAGAATGCTCTTGCAAATTCCGCCGAGTTCGTCTTCGACCTGCGTTTCCCAGCGAATTGTCAAAGGATGAGACGACAAGAAGACCGCAGCGGGAGCGGAGAAACCACAGCACGGGGTGGAAGGAAGCCAAGCTAAAAATCGGGGAAACTGGATGGTTGCGTCCAGGGGGGTGGGGAGGAGGTAGGAGAAACGGTGTTTTGCCCGGAAGAAAACCGTCGGGACTGTTTCGAGCGATGAATCCCGGAGCTAGAAGCTTCCCCCCACCCCCTACATCGATCGAAAAGAACCTACGGGGTCGAATGGATTCCTTTTCACGAGGGGAGAAAACCGTACGGACTGACCCCTTCGTCACTCTTACCGCAACCAGAAAACGCAGCAACCAATACAACCCGCGTTCAGATCAGACGCGCTGGGGACAACATGCGATGAGGAAAAGGGGGGAAAACGCGAGGAAAGTGTCAAAGTTTCGGTTTCCGGGCAGCTCCCCCACCAGGAAAAAAAAAAGACTATAGCTGAAGAAAATTGAACACCCCAAGCGCCTCGAATCGCCAAACTCTGCTGATTCATTCGAACATTCGCTCGTTCGCTGCTCGTGGGGCTTACCGACAGGCGGTACTTCTTTATCCTGGCCACGTTTTCCTCGTTCCCTTTGTTTTCTTCTTTCTGCTCGATACTGAAGACGATTCTCCACGACGCCCGTCTAGCTCCAATGACATTCTTGTAGGCCACGGAAAGCAAGTTCCTTTCCTCGACGGACAGCTCCTGGTCGTGGACCATTTTCGCGATCTTTTTCACTTCTTCCACCATCTCGTCGTACCTCTCCGCCTGTTCGGCGAGTTTGGCCATATACACGCATTCTTCCCTGTCCACCTCGGCCATTCTTTCCCCTGCTCCCGAAAAAACAAGTTGGGCGACGTCCCTGCACAGCGATGCTTGGGACTTGGCGAAGCTCCGCTTTCTCTGCGTTTCCCGAGGACGGCTGACGGATCTGATGCCCCTATTAGAATTGGGGAATAGATAGGGCCCATTTTTGGACAGAATACGAAAATCAGCTACGAGGTTACGTCATTTTTTTCCTCTCCTAGTTTCCCCGTCCCACAGACAAACGCCGCGGTGAAAACGATTCGGGGTTTTTTTGTTTTGTTTGAAAATGAATAAAAACGTACGTTTGGGTAAAGGTGGGTGGAAAACGGGTGGAGGACCTGGAAAATTGGGTGGGGATTGGGAAAAAAAAATGGAAGCTGGTGTTGGGTTTCTGCAAGGACATGAAATTGACAATTGACTGGACAGAGATGATGGTGGTTGCAAAATAACCATTAAAAAAAATAAGGTGTTTTTTGCCATACAGAGAAAGACATTACAGCATAATCCGAATGGTTTTAAAAATAGCCAAAGAGACTGGGGTCAAATTGGATTCAAAGTCGGGCGGACGATCTCATGTGATCGTTTTTTGCCCAAATTTTTTTTGCCCCCTCCACCCCCAAAAGATTCGCCCAATCCCGAAACTCCCATTGAAAATATCAAACCACTCCTCAAAGCCATCCCATCGCTGTGCGCTTTTCCAAAAAAAAAAAAAAACGCAAAAAGTTTAGATCCGGTTGATAATCGTTCAAACATACTCCTCCTTGTTTTGTTTTTTTTGTTTTTTTCAGGTTTTTCTTCTTTTTTTTTTTTCTCTTTTTTTTTTTCCTGAAGACTTTTTCCATACATTCATTTTCCTTTTTCTTTTTACTTTTCCTTTCTTTTTTTCGTCATTTTTCTTTTCTTTCCTTTCACTTTTTCCTTTTTTTTCCTTTTTTCGTGGTTTTTGCTGTCTTGTTTTTTTCCTTTCTGTGTTACGAAACATCCTTCCGATCGCACCTTTACACAATTCAGCCCCCCTAAAAAATTGGAATAAGTTTGCCATCAATAATAACAATCTTCCTCCCTTTCTTTTTTTTTTTCCTCGTAATTTTCTGTTTTGTTTTTTTTCAACTTTTTTTCTCTCCTCTTTTAAAAGAGTGAAAGCTGCTCACATGCTTTTTCCCAATCCCACCCATGCAAACTGCCGACCCCAAATTCCAAATCCTCTTGCCAAAATACAGTCCCGCCTCCCCCTCCCCAACTTCCGTTTTTTTTGGTTTTCATTCAGTTTTTCCCTTTTCTTTTTTTTTTTTCTTTGGTTTTCTTCCCACTGCCTCTCACCAATATTCCTTCACCCCCCCAAAAATGTTAGATCACCTCTCAGTCAGACATTCCCCTTGGCACACCTCACAGTAGCTTTCCTGGCTTTTTGCCAAAAGCTTTTAGCAAAAAAAAACGGGTCCAAGTTCAAACCAATCGGGGAAAGGTTCTCTTTTCCAAACAAATGTTGAATCCACCCCCCCCCCCCCGCCAAGTCTTTTTTTTTTCACATAATGACTTTTTTTTCTGTTTTTCCCCCATATTTTCCATGCACACCACCGATTAAAAAAAAGAATCAAGAAAAAAAAGAAAGAAAAAAATAATGTGCATCATATATTAAAAAAAAAACATTTAATAAAAAAAAGCCAGGAACACAGATCCCGGGTTTTCCAAGGAGGGAAAAAAAGTACCGGGAAAAAAAAATAACCACCAAAGAAAAAGGAAGCAATTTTCCACTCTTTTTTTTGGGTTTTTTTTTTCCGTAGAATCCATCGAGAATTCGCTGCAGCTTTTCCAAAAAAAAAAGAACAACAAATTCTGTCAAACTTTTCGAAAGGTATTATGCCCGCTTCCTTAAACCAAACATAAAGAAAAGTCATTGAGTTGACCCCAAAGCCCGTTATTTATCAAACCCCATCAAATAAAAGACAAACGAAAAAAGAAATTAAAAAAATCCTTACTAAAACTACAGACACAACTTTCTTTCCCCCCCCCCTCTTTCGCCAATCATCATTGAAAAAACGTTTCAGCCCCACATTTTTCCCGAAAATCCTAAAAAAGAGAGAGGAATATAATTTTTTGGTCCGTTTGCCCAACTAAAAATCAACCCACCATATAGAAGAGGACCACGACAGAACTAAAGGTTTCATTTTCAAAAAAGAAAGAAAAAAAATCACTCTTTTCTTCTTGTTTGTTTTTTTTACCACTCAAGGTTGCTCTGGGAAAAAAGAATATGACCCTTACAAATGGGACCGTCAATGCAGCCATAGAAAGCATCATTTTTAATATTTAAAAGAAACCAACATTGACCTAACTTGAATGGGAATAAAGTTGAGAGGAAGAAACATCATCATTTGCTATATCCCTGAAACCCGATCTATTTTTAGATATTTTTCTTTCTTTCTTTTTTCCCTCCTTTCATACTTTTTTCCTTTCTTTTTTTTCCTTTTTTAAATGCTACTGTCTAGAAAACCTTTTTTTTTTCAATTTACCTAAATACTTCTATTCATTTTTTTTTTTTGAGAAATCAAAAGATCATTTCAGGTGGTGCTAGCTATTTTCCTTTTTTTTTCCTTTCTGCCAAGTATGAAAATTCCTTTTTGTTCTTTTTTTTAAATGAGGGGGAGGGGAGGATTTTTTTTTTTACCCCGCTTAAATTTCCCAATATCTTTCTGAAGCTATGATCTAAACCCCCTCCCTCCCTCTCCCCCCCCCAAAAAAAAAGTTGAAATAGAAATGTGTTTAAAAAAAAAAAACGTCAGTCAGACGCTCTTTAAAGAGCGCCAACTCACCTCAAAGAACACGAGTAAATTGAAACACCATACAGCACGCGCTAAGAGATTGGCGCTGGGAAGTCTAAAGTTACCCCTCGACGCCAATCGCAGTCGCGCGAGGTAGAAGATTCGAGCGCGACGCTCGACGAACCACAGAGCCAACGTCGGCAACACCCAACCGAGCCAGAGATTCCAGAAATTCAACACGACCCAGCAGCAATCCTTCGCGGGTGTCGTGGCTCGAATCAACGCATCCTCCGTGCCTTGCGCCGAGAGGAGGACTAACGTCGAGCCCAGCGCATCCACTCTGCTTTCGAAATTTCTGAATAGCTGTCTGTAGGCGTCCCCACCGAAGCTCCCCTCGCACAACCGCCCAGGGAATGAACTCGACAGCAACGATGCCACCGTCTGCACAGCTATGTGCCGGCCGAACGGAAGTTGCATCCCTAACGCTCCCCCCACCAACGACGGCCACGTGCCCATCATCAGCGTGTCAGCCAGCGGTGAAACGTCACCCTGCAGTCTCACTGCCGACCCTGCGAGTCCGTATAGATAGGCAAAGGCGATGCGGGTGGGTACCAAAATACGCGACCGTCGTCGGAGATACCACTCCCTCGACGAAGCCATCGAAATCTCTAACGCCGTCATGAGAGCGACACCCATCCCCACAGGCACGCCCGCCCCCGTTCCCAACACATACAGTCCCAAAAACCCCAGAACCCCGAAACCTGCGGTGAGTTCGTCGCACACGATCAAGGTTTCTCTTTCCCGGCGTTTCCAGAAATCCCTCTCTAAATCTAGCCGAGGCCCGTTTGCGCTGCCATTAGGCTCCGCTGTTCCCGACGTCGACAGCGGAAGTGTGCGCGTGGGTTCCCTCCCCTCTTGTAATCTAGGGTGTGCCATCCGATCCCTCCTGTGCTACACCACACCCTGGTCGTATCTCTGGAGCAGCGCTGTGAGGAGGCAACGAACGCCCCGTGAAAAGTTAAACTTTGGGGTAAAATTCCAACACGAGCGCAACCCGTGGTGTGCAACAAAGACGTCGTCGAATTTGACATCATGCCGGATGACAGATCCATAGAAAATCGACACTAATATCCAAGGCAACTACGGCGGACCCAACCGGAAGCGCGATCAACCTGGCTGTCTGTTCGCCACATGGAACAGAATGGCGGCGTGGCGCTGGAGAACACATCTCATCGCAACAAGACGACCAAACTGCACACAAGGGGGGGGGGGTCGCAGATGCTCTCAGAAATTTTCTTGCTCACTCATTCCCTGGTATGCTGCTCCGTTTCGCTTGTGGCTTGCTGTAGCAAGTTGGGGGCTGATCATCCATAAATTGATGTACTGTGGGGTCCGAGGGACGGACTGCAATCCAGCTGGTTGGCAGCTGGCTGTACGACAATCAAAAATTCTGGAACCATTATAATGGGCGATGCTGTATCTGCTTTGTAAATTCTCTCCGCTAGTGGACATGGTCTGATGGAACTGTAGTCCCGCTATTTCCCCGCTATTTCACGTACGACAGTGCAAATAGCGTAACGTGAATTGAAATTTCTCGGGGGTGGTCCAATTCACGAACGCTATTTTCACAGCAGCATGACGGACCAGTTCTACATGACACATCGCAGCGTTCCGCGCGCAGCTGTCGCGAGTCGCGTTCGTCTTCTTTCCGGCGTCGGTTTGTCGAAACGACGACAGCGGCGAGCCCCCAGCTCTTTCTTGGGGCTGGTGACCGCGGTCGCGCGACTTTTTGAGTATGACTAAGTCGATCTTGCTCGCTGAGGTGGCGTTAGCGCAGCTGCGCATGATACAAACGTTGGAACAAAATAGACTAGTCGAGTGGACTTACGTCTAGAGCACGGAAACACTTTCAAACAAGGAACTTTACAATAGTCCAAGTTACAATGAGGCTGTGGTCCGGGCCGAATAAGTATTCGGCCGGGCCGCCAGCCTGTCCAACCCTTTCATCCAACTCAGCGTTCTAATGGCCCCTTGGCCGTGTCCTAATGGACCCTAAGCTGAATGTGAGGCTCCAGGCCGAACTGAGGGTTGCCACCTCAGAGGCGGCCTGGCCCTCTCCCTTATTGTGTGGCTATGATGACGGTGAGCTGGTTCGGTCCGACTACTGTCAGGCCGAACCACGTGTTGGGTGAGTGGGCCGAACCGCGTGTCATACGACGGACGTTCGTATCAACCACTCCCCCCCCACGCAAGTACGCGCCTCGCGTACCCAAGTAACCGAAATTTGGGGGTTACACTCACACATACGCATAGACACACACAAAACGCTTTCAAGGCATCCCACAAGCCTTTAGCTTTTAAGGGAGTCAAATAATGTTTAACCTTCGCTGAATTAAAAGAGTGTTCAAAAACTCTAAGCGAATTATCAACAAAAATCAACCAAATGATAAGGCTGCCACCTGCAGGCCGAATCATGTACTGTAACCAGCTAACTGTTTGCATAAAGTAATCCATAAGGTCCAAATTCAGATTCCCTTATAAGTATCCAGAAAGCAGGTGATTGACCCAGCCTGGCCAATCCACTGTATAAAAACCATTGTATATAAAAAAAAAAACCCATTGGGTCAGAACTCAAAACAAAATAACCCAGTTCTGGATCTGAATGTCCCTTATCCAGAAAAGTAAAATCAACAGAAACTCAGCCCAATCCCAGTCCCCCACCATCACACTGTAAAACACCCAAACATCCCTTGCCCTTCTCTCTTTCGTTCCCGATACCAGTTCGCCTATTTCTGCGACCTGGTTTTCGGCCCATGCCTCTTGGACGTTGCTGGGCTGTGTGGAGGGAGCGGAAGGCGAGTCGCCGAGGAAGGTGCTGATGGTTGGTCTGGTGATGGTGGTGGGTGGCTCGGCTGGCGATGCGATCTTGCTGCTCCTGGGAGTTCCAAGCCGAGAGCCTGGAAATACTGGTCGTTCCAGGTTCCGACCTGTTCTTTAAGCTTGCCAGGCCAACGACCCTTCAGCGCTGCCTTGGTACAGCTTGGACAATCCGGGAGTGGGGCGTCGAAGGGGAGGATCGGCTTGACGCCTTGGGTTCCCTCGCCGATGAGGTCCTGTATGCGCGGGAGGTAAGGTCCTCCTGCTTCGTCGGCCGAGATGAGGGCTCCCGCCCTGGCCGCGATCCTCAACCCCACATTGTGCTTCTTTGAAACGGATTTGTTTCCTGAGGCTGAATACTTCCGGCCGCCACTTAACCCGTTCTTCACACACGTTGGGAGACGACCAGAAGTTCTGTAAGAAAGGTCTGAGACACGAGAGTATACAACTGAATCTTATTTCAACAAGCTTGTTCTTTACAACGATCCCCAGCCTTTTATACTCTCAGCCCAGAGCTTCTAGAGAACTCCCAGCCCATCTCCTAACCTTACAAATACTAGCTATCATCTAGCTCTCCTCAAAACGTCTCTATCATTTCTCAGCTCAGCCCTTCTAGCCAGAGCTCCGACTAACCCTTTATAACCCTTGATAACCTCTAGACTAAGGACCCAGACTGAAGCTCCTTCCAGTCTGACTCCCGACTCTCTACCCAAACTCTCAGCCATCTGAGATCTGACACTGAATATACTGAACCTGGTTCGAACTCTTTTCACTACGTTTCAGCCTCTCGTTGAGCATCACGTAACTACCCCATTCCAGTCAGTCCGCGACTACCTGGAACTCTCAGACTGTAACCTCTGTTTTCCGCCTAGATCTTCGCCTACTAAGTCAGCCGTTTCACTCCTCCCCCCTTAGAGAGAGATCGCTGACCCAGCGATGTTCTGTACACTAAGTTCGTATTGCACGACTCACCAGAACTGCCAAGTTAACTAACTCGCTTATTCTGAGAATACCTCTGATATAGCTGTAAGCAATATTCTCCGACGTTTTCCGTAACAACTTCCCGATTGCGACTTGAGCTGAATGTTGGTTTCTGCTTATGGTTACTTCTGCCGCTGTGACATCCCATCCCAGCCCGTTCACACATAAACCCAACCCTGTTCAATAGACTTCACAGCCCACACTGGAAATCACACAGTCTCAGCTCTAGTCAAACTGTAATTCTCACAAGTGTTTTTACCACTCAGTATGTTAATTGTTTTCCAGAAATTCCCTCTACCCTCACTTGATCCATTCACTGTTCTTTTCCTTTTTCTTCCAAAAACAAAATAAAATTCAAACACCCAATTACCAACAGAAAATCATATTTCACTCTTGATCCTATATTATTTTTTTTTTTTTTCATATATATTCAACTCAGGCTTTTCTGAGTTTCACATTTCTGGATCCTCCTGAACTTCCAGGAGGTTTCCTTTTCTTTCCTTCTGGTCCACTGTCTCCGCCTGGCTCATTGACGACCCAATCCCCATCGTAGTCCGTTGGTTCTGCATCGTCTTCGGCTGCCTCGAATTTTCTCAGGGGGCCCACGGTCCGCTTGGCCTTTAAATACACTCCCCGAGTATAATCCGCCCCCAACTTGAAACCCAAGGCGCAGAGTTTGCAGGTTTCCGAGTGTAGCACCATTGGTGGCCCTGTTTCAGCTGGTACCCACATTCTCCGCCAGTCTCGTTTTTCCTCATCTACTTCCAGACTGATACTCAGCCACACCCGATCCCGACACCCGATATTCGAGCACACCCAGTGCCGTTGGCAGTCTTCTCCGGTCGGCTGACAGTTGCTGCTCGGGGTGCGACAAAACACGCAAGTGTGTTTTTCCCCCTCTTCGTGCTTCACTTCTCCGCTTGGTTTTCCCGACATGGACTCCACCATACTCTTCAACAAGTCTACCTGGCCCTTGAGCTGTTGGTTCCGCATTTGTTCTTCCCGCAGCTTGTCTTCGACCCCGTCGAGCTTGTGGCGCATTTCCTCATCTGCCCCCTCCATCAGCAGCTTTTCCACCTCTCTTTTCGCCGCGTCCGCTGAAGTTTCCGCCATCGCCAATTTTACGCTGAGGTCCTCATTTTCCGCCAAATATTTCGCCCGGTCGTCGAGCAACCGAGTGCGTTCAGCCTCCCAGCTATCTCTTTCCGCCTGAAATCCCCCTTCTTCTTCCAGCTCGCCGATCTTTTGCTTGAGTTGTTCTTTTTCCTCCTCCAGCTTTGCCATTTTTTCCAGGGCCTCCTGCTCATCTCTTTCTTGGATTCTTTCCAGTCTGGTTCCTTCCTTCAGGTACTCCTCCAGCATTTTGTTGATCCTTTCCGACACTCCCTCGATCGCTCCAGCATTCTTTTTAATCTCCTCCAACAGTGCTTTGACTCCTCCACCAAACTCAACCATGTTGTCTGCTTTCTTTTTCTTTTTCGAACTCCAAACTGTCTCTCGCACACACTCGCACTCGCACACACTCAACCCGAACTCAGGAAAACAGGAGCTAGTCCATGGAAGATTTTTGACGTAAATACTCCTGCAGCACTTGCTGCGCATTACCCAAGTGATGTGACGGGAGCCACTGGTCCTCTTCCGATCCGTATCCTTCCCAGGAAACCAAGTACTCTGTCACATTCTTCTTTTTCCGCCGTTTGGTTCGATGTGTCTTGATCTTTTCGACGATATATTCCTCGACTCCTTCCAACACCACTGGATCTGGAGGTGGAGAAATAGCCCTGGCTGGAAACTCTTCTGATCCATCTTCAAATGCTTTTAGCTTGGAAACATGAAAAACATCATGTATTTTCCAGTGATTAGGAAGTTCCAACCTGTAAGTTACTGATGTCACAATATCAATAATTCTAAAAGGTCCACAAAACTTAGATACCAACTTCCGGCCCATCATTGGCGGTAAAGGTAAATCAGCTGTCGATAAAAAGACATACTGATTTAATGCAAAACTTGCATCCCTCCGCCCTCGGTTTGCGACAGCCCTCTGTCGCTGTTGGCTTTTCAAAATCGCTTTCCGAGCCAGCTGTAAACTTTTAGCCCAAACTGTCCACCATTCATCTGAAACTGGACCTGAGTCTAACAAATCCTGAGGGGATCTGGGATGTTGCCCATAAACCAAATAAAAAGGTGTAAAACCTGTTGATGAGTGAACGGATGAGTTATAAGCAAACTCAGCCGCCACTAATTTAGTGTCCCAATCACCCCCTATGGTCGAAATATAAATTCGCAACATGTCTCCGACTACTCGATTTGCCCTTTCAGTCATTCCATCAGTTTCAGGGTGATATCCAGAGGACATAGCTAAACGAGTCCCCGCTAATTCCCACAGTTTTCGCCAAAACTGGCCTGTAAAACGAGTATCTCGATCGGAAATAATAGCCTCTGGCAACCCATGATGTCTGAAAATTGTATCAAAGAAAATTTCAGCTACCCCACTAGCTGTAACTGCAGTAGTGGTGGCTACCAAGTGGATCATTCGACTAAAACGGTCGACCATAACCACTAAATAATCATGACCCTTTTGTGTCATAGGTAAAGGTCCCACAAAATCTAAACAAACTTCTTTCCAGCGTTCGTCTGGAACTGGAATTGGCTGATATAACCCCAATGGTTTTTGAGTGCTAGACTTGTTTTTCTGACAACCAACACAAGTCCTAACATATCGTTCGACATCCTCAGTGCATCTAGGCCAATAATATCTTTTTCGAACATTTGCGACAGTCTTGTGTCTCCCAAAATGTCCAGCCTGATCGTGACATTCAGCCAACACTGTTTGTCTAATTTCTTTGTCCTTTGGAATATACCAAAACCATTTGTCTTTCAGACTATACCACAATTTTGTGCCATCCCACCTATAACGCGGATCTTTTTCACCAGCTTCCCAATTAGCTATAACTTCTCTGCAATGTTCATCCCCTTGATACGCAAGTCTAACCTGATCCTGAAATACTACGCCTGCTTGGACTTTTGCCACAGCGTTTAATTCCATTTCCGACCTTCGACTTAATGCATCTGCAACTGTATTTTCTTTTCCAGGTTTGTATTTAATCTCAAAATCAAATTCCTGTAAAGTTTCCATCCACCTAGCCTGTCTACTGGATAATTTAGGCTGCGTCTGAATATATTTCAGCGGAGCGTGGTCCGTGTGAACCACAAATTTCCTCGCCCCCAAATAATGTCGCCAAGTTTTCAAACAATAGACTATCGCATACAGTTCTTTTTCGTGTGTCGGATAATTCCTTTCAGCTGAATTTAATTTCCGACTTTCAAACGCTGCTGGTTGTTGCCCCTGACCTTGATCTTGCGTCAAAACTCCTCCAATAGCAAAATCCGATGCGTCTGTAGTTACTTCAAAACTCAACTCCGGATCTGGAATTATTAACACAGGTGCCTCTTGCATGCTCTTCTTTAGCGTCTGGAACGCTTTCTCCTGACTTTCAGTCCACTGCCATTTAACTTCCTTCCTTGTTAGTTCATGTAACGGCGTTGCAATCCCAGAGTATCCCTTAATAAATTTCCGATAATAATTCGCTAAACCCAAAAACGACCTAATATCCCGAACTGTCTGAGGTTGTGCCCACTCCTTAATGGCTAAAACTTTCTTAGGTACCACGGAGAGTCCCTCTCTTCCGACTATGTGTCCCAAAAATTCGACTTCTGTCATCCCCAAATCACATTTGTCCGGTGAAACGTAAAGTTTGTGTTTTTCGAGTAGCTGAAACACTTGTCTAAGATGTTCCTTGTGCTCTTCCCAGTTCCGACTGTAAACTAAGATATCATCGAGATAAACTATAACAAACTTATCCAGATGTGGTCGAAAAACATCGTTCATCACATTCATAAAAGTTGCTGGTGCATTTGTCAAACCCATTGGCATTACTGTGTATTCGTAAGATCCATATCTAGTTTGAAAAGCAGTTTTCGCCCAATCCTTTTTCGCCATCCTGACTTGATAGTATCCCGAACACAAATCTATTTTCGAGAAGTATTTTGCGCCATGAAGCTGATCTATCAGTTCATCTATCCTCGGAATCGGATAAGCGTTTTTCACCGTCACCTTATTCAATGCCCGATAATCTACACACATGCGTAGTTTCCCGTTCTTCTTCGGTACAAAAATTACCGGTGCTCCCCAAGGTGATCTACTCGGTCGAATAAACCCTTTTTCCGACATGGCTGCAATCTGAGTTTTCAGTTCTGCCATTTCCTTGATGCCTAGTCGATAAGGTGCTTTACTTTGTGGAACCGTGCCTGGTTCCAACTGGATCGTGTGTTCGATACCTCTGGAAGGGGGTATCTCACTGGGTAATTCTTCCACAAAAGTGTTAGGAAATTCCTGTCTGATTTCTGCTGCAAGTTCAGCTTGTCTGGAAACATTTTGTTCAGAGTCAGTTCTGTTCAAACATGTTTCAAACACCATCAGCACACACTGTTCCTCTTCCTCCTCTCCGGGGTTTGCCGGAGGAATCAAATGTTCTTTCAGCCCGTCTGAAACCACTACCTCATTCGTTCGAAAATCAACCCGGGGATTATGCTTAGCCAGCCAAGTTTTTCCCAATATAGCATCATACTTAGCAAGAGACATTTCATGAAAAATCTCCCTACTAGCAAAATCTCCAAATCTGAGAGTAGCCCTGATCTTCCCTTTAGATTCTAAGGTACTTCCCCCAGCCAGGCTAACTTTTTCTTCTTGTGCTTCTAATTCCAGCTTATTTTTCTCGCAAAATTTCCGAGCCAAAAAGCAATCAGTTGCTCCACAGTCTATTAATATCTCAGCTGCAAAACCTGAGATTTCCCCTTTCACAGTAATCAGTTGTCTAGTTCGGTTATCAGTTTCAGCCACTGCTAGAAATCCGAACTTAGTCATGTCTAAATCTGTCCCATCAAATGAATGGACTTCTAGGTTATCTTGGTTATCAGGTCTAGTCGGTTCCTTGGACGTTTCTTCCAACGAAAAATCCCTCGAATTCCTAAAATTCCTCGAACTCGCAGGCTTCCCCTTAACTTCACATCCTGCGAGTTTACCTAACATACTCATTTTCGCGAGGGGCAGTCTCGAGCGTAATGCCCTCGACGCCCACACTTGTAACACTTCACCTCTCCGTCTGCTTTTTCTTTCTTCCAGACTGGCTTATTTCTTTCTCTCTCTTTATCACCTCGCTGTTTCTGCTGTCTCTGTTGTCGCCTTCTTCCGACGTAGTCCAATTCCATGTGATCTGATCTGCGATTTCCGCCGCCGCTGTTGCCGCCGCCGCCTCGATCTCGATTCAAGATCGAACTCCCGGATTGAGCTCCTCCCCACCTTTCCGCCACTCGAATAGCTTCATCCAAGGTCTTGGGGTTTTGGAGGTCGGTCTCGATGCCAACCCTCCCTCGCAAACCATCGACGAACCTGTGTATTTTCTCGCCCTCTGATGCGTCGGAAATATACAGCATCAGCTGTCTAAAACGATGCGTGTATTCCCGCACAGACATTCCGCCTTGGCGTAAATTCGCCCATTCTGTCCGTGTGCGGCGCAAAAAATGTGGTTCCCCGAACTGGTTTTTCAGCTCCTCACAGAAGTCCTCATACGTCGGCAAAGGTCGGCCTCCATCAGTCTCCGACTCCTCCACTCTTGTCCTCCACCATGTCGCGGCTGGCCCTCTCAGTAGAGATCCTGCCAGGCGGAGTTTCGAGACTCCATCTTCGACGTGGGTGGCGTCAAAATGCACTCGGAGGCTGAACAACCAATCCTGGATAGGAGGGTCATTCTGCCTGCCTCCCCACAGATCAGGTCGGGCTGGCTTACTTCTCAGGTCATTACCTCGACCACCACTTCCAGCCGCCGTTCCAGCCTGTGCTGCAGTTGCCGCCCCGATTGCTGTTCCCACTTTGTCGGTTAGTTGCTCCAAAATGGAGCTTCCCACAGCCTCATTCACCGCCGTGCTCAGCATTCCCGGTACTTCTTCGACCACGCCTTGCACTCGGTTCAACCTTCCCATTACCTCCTCATACGCCGCCCTCAACTCAGCCACCTGTTGCTCCATCTCAGCCTCAAAAATCCTCGGTTAGGGTATTCCGCGGATAGGTAAATTCGGATACCCTAACTTTCTTCGACTGCCTTTTCCGATCAAGGAGCTCCACTGACTCTCCTTCCTGATTTACGAGGGTGTCTGGAACCCTCTTCCTCTCTGGATCTCCGGTGCACGTCCTCACGATCTGCCGCTCCTCTTGGGTCAGCTGCAGAAACTTGTCGCCAAACAAACCCAGAGGTCTGATAGTTGGGATTTCCAGACCCTCTGAGTTCACAACCGGCTCTTGCTCGTGCCCCCGTACGTTATGTACTCCTGGCTGCGCGAGCGTCCACTTTACTTGGTAGGTGTCGTTTAGTTCGTGGATCCTCTCCTCTTTCATTGGTGAAAAAGCGATGTCAGGGCCAAGGAGTTCCGTTCCTCCTCGTCGTAGCGGTAAAACCTTGATGTAGTGGGAAAGTCGAGAGGTGACTCGGTAGTTGGGGTTGGCTGATTCTCCTTGTCAGCCTGTTCTTCCAGCTCTTTCAGGAAGCAGAGTAGGTCGAGTTCTTCGTAGTTTAGCTGGACCTCGTTCCTCCTAGCTTCCCTCCGCACTACTGGTAAGTCCAGTTCCTCGCCGGGATACTGCCACTCTACTCTGTAATAAAGATCGAGAAGGTGAGCCAGCCAAGGGTCCATAGACAACGAACTCACTGATGTTGGGGTTCCTCCTGAGTTGGGGTTTCAGGGGTAAGCGGAAGATCAACTGTCGCCTCCGTCTCAGTTCTCGATTCGCTTGATCCTGTGCTTTCAGTATCACTATTATCTTCGCCTATGTGCAGAACTTCCAACGGGTTCTCTTCCAGCCAGAGGTCTACAAGCAGTAACCTAGGATCTCCTTCTTCGCCAAACCAGTATTCTTCTTCTCTGATTATAGGCATAGAAACTCGCTCCGAAACCAGTGAAACGGATTTGTTTCCTGAGGCTGAATACTTCCGGCCGCCACTTAACCCGTTCTTCACACACGTTGGGAGACGACCAGAAGTTCTGTAAGAAAGGTCTGAGACACGAGAGTATACAACTGAATCTTATTTCAACAAGCTTGTTCTTTACAACGATCCCCAGCCTTTTATACTCTCAGCCCAGAGCTTCTAGAGAACTCCCAGCCCATCTCCTAACCTTACAAATACTAGCTATCATCTAGCTCTCCTCAAAACGTCTCTATCATTTCTCAGCTCAGCCCTTCTAGCCAGAGCTCCGACTAACCCTTTATAACCCTTGATAACCTCTAGACTAAGGACCCAGACTGAAGCTCCTTCCAGTCTGACTCCCGACTCTCTACCCAAACTCTCAGCCATCTGAGATCTGACACTGAATATACTGAACCTGGTTCGAACTCTTTTCACTACGTTTCAGCCTCTCGTTGAGCATCACGTAACTACCCCATTCCAGTCAGTCCGCGACTACCTGGAACTCTCAGACTGTAACCTCTGTTTTCCGCCTAGATCTTCGCCTACTAAGTCAGCCGTTTCATTCTTGCACAAAAGATGCCCTTTTTCGCAGAGCACGCGATCCAATCCTGGACGGGGAGCTTCCCTCGGATATGCGCAAGCTGCGCATGTGAAGGTGGTCGGAACGGTCGCTGGAGGTGGTGGTGGAGGTAGGGACGACGCTTTCGGAGGCTCCTCCGAGATGGGGTCATCCTCACTCCCTGAGAGCAGGACGGGACCAGGCTTCGGCCTCGGGGGAAGGGCGTCCTCCAAATCTGCGTAGGGATCTTCCGTGTAATCCCAGAGCTGCTGCTCGTCTTCCCCCTCGGCCTCAGCCTGGTCCACCTCCATGGCCTCGTCCAGGATGAACCTCCCCACCCCTCGGCCTTTGAGCTTCCTCGACCTTTTTCGTCGCGGGACCACCACCTTCAGTGGGGTTGACGATGGTCCCTCTGGTGGCCTTTCCGCAGCGACTTCTTCTTGTACCGAGTCTTCCACCGTTTCGGTTTCCACGTGCTCTTTTTCCTTTTCTTTTTCCTCGGCCAGAGGTTGGTCCATTTCCATACGCTGCAGTCCACGGTTCAGGGTGTCGATAGCCTCGGTCATGGCTGTTTTCGCCAGCCTTTCCCTTTCCTGCCCCCATACTGCTGCTTGTCGAAACGCATCCAAGCGCTGCGTTTTCAGCTGTTCCTCCAACTGAGCCACTTTCTCCTCAGCGGCTTTTGCCCGCTTCTCCGCCTCGTTGGCCCTATTTTGCCATTCGGCAAGTTCGGCCTCGAGCTTGTTCTTCTGCTCAGTGGACTGTCGCGCGTCCTGCAGAAAACGCTCCAAGTTGGCCGCTGTCAGATCCATGGCTCCTCTTTCCTTTCTTTTCTGTGTTCGGCCGTGTGGGCTCTCTCTCCTTTTTTTTTCTCTGACTCAATCAAACAAAGGCTTTCTGTAGCGCCTTCGTTACTTCTCCTTAAATTCGCCGATGAGGTACCGGTCAGACACAGTGCGCAACTGAAAGGTACACTCTGATGTGACGAGGGATGGGAATTCCCTCCGAACTTCCGAGGTACCGCCTCGTTTGAGGTACCGTCCCATTCCGGCCGAGGTTGACCTCATCAGTTCGTCATCATGACTTCCAACTCCCCCATCACCCTCGTCAGTTGCATCAGAAGCTTCCTCCAGTCATGCTCGGCCCGTTCGTGCAACGAACTCGGCCAGCAGATCTGAACAATGTGTCAGACTCTCCTTCGGCTCCCATGTTGCCTCATGGGGTTGGTATCCTTTCCAGCAAACCAAATAACGTTTTCCTCTTCCCTTTCCTTTCTCCCTGACAATAGCCTCCACTTCGTATTCCTCTTCTCCATCCAGCTCATCGATAAGAGCCGGGCCGGGAGGTGCATCCCGCACGAACTCCTCGGACCGCTTGTATTCCTTGAGCTTGGAGACGTGGAATGTAGGGTGAAGCCTCCAGCCTGGTGGGAGGTCGAGCCTATAGGCCACTGGTGATATTACGGCCTCAACCTTGAACGGCCCGATGAACCGTCGCCTGACCTTGGCCGGAATGTGCTTGGTTACGGCCAGAGGGAGGTGGGCACTTCGGAGGCAAACCTCCTGTCCCACTGCGAATTCCACATGTCGCCTCTTTTTGTTGGCGCTCTCACACATGGTCTCCTGGGCCGAAGCGTAGTTTGCTTTGGCCTCCTCCAGGTCTCGGTTCATTCGGCTCACCATGGCCTCGGCCGCCTCCACGTTGGTACTCGGCCGGTCGGCCTCCAGGCCTCTTGGGGTGTTGCCCATACATCAGGTAGAAAGGGGTGTATTTGGTGCTGGCGTTGACCGAATTGTTTGCAGCAAATTCGGCCGTGCTGAGGTAGTCGCTCCATGTCTCCGGCCTTGCTTCAATGTAGGGCCGAAGGAAGTTCTCCAGTGTTCGGATTGTTACCTCGCTCTGTCCATCAGATTGCGGATGGTGAGCGGTCGACATCCTTAGATCGGTACCCACGAGCCGAAACAACTCCTTGTAGAACTGGCTCGTAAATCTTGGGTCTCGATCGGAGACTATGACTTCTGGTATCCCTGAGGTTGGGAATACCTTGGAGAGAAAGAGTTCGGCGTATCCCTTCGCCGACACCTCCTTGGTGCACGGAACGAACTTGCACATCTTCGTGAGCCGATCCACAAAGACAGCCACGGCCGTGTACCCGTTAGACTTCGGTAAGTCAGTAACGAGGTCGGTCGTCAGCTGCTCCCACTTGTAGGCCGGAACTGGCAGAGGGTGTAGCAACCCTTTCTGCTTGGAATTCTCGGTCTTCATCATTTGGCAAGTGGGGCACGATTCGACATAGTGGTTCACGGCTCGGCGCCAGCCTCTCCACCAATGTCTTCGGCTCACAAGCTCGGCTGTCCGAGCTTTCCCTGGATGTCCCGCCATCGGCACATCGTGGTGGTCGTGCAATACCACCTGGCGTTTAGAAACCGGCACAACGAGTTTCGGCTCGGCTCCAACGTCCTTGGCTTGATACATGAGCAGTCCATCTGGGGTCAGGGTGTACCCCTGCACTGCTCGTCCCTCTTCAAGTTGGGTCACGATTGGTCGAAGAATAGGGTCCTCCTTTATGGCGGCTTGCCAGTCTTGTGCCTCCCCGGGCGAGATTTTGGCCCCCAAAATCGCATTGAGCCGGAGTTGTGGCTTGCGAGAAAGTGCATCGGCCACAAAATTGGCTCGGCCCGGAAGATATAAAATCTTCGGCTTGATAGACTGGAACGATCCAGACTTCAACCAACGCGTTTGAGTCCGTGAAAGGACGCGTTGCTGTAGAAAATGGGTAGCTGGGAGGTGATCCGTATACACCGTAGTCCCACCAGGAGCTCCTTCCAGGTAGTGACGCCATTGGGCGAGAGCATAGGAGATGCCCAATAGTTCCCTTTCGTAGGCCGAATACTTCTGCTCGGCTGAGTTCAGGGAACGGCTCAAAAATGCAATGGGCTGATAACCTTCCTCCTTGCTGCCCTGCATTAAGGTAGCTCCTAATGCGAAGTCCGATGCATCCGTGGCAACAACATACGGCTTGGCCGGGTCCGGGATCAAGAGTACTGGGGCCGAAGTAAGTCGGTCCTTGAGCTCTTGAAACGCTGCGGTCTGGGCCGGACCCCATTCCCAGGCTTGGTCCTTCTTGACGAGCTTCTGGATGGGAGCAGCAATCCGTGAAAACTCCCTGATGAAGCGTCGGTAGTAGGACACCATGCCCAGAAAGCTCCGCACTTCCGGCACAGACTGTAGGGGCTTCCAATCTTGAATGGCTTGGGTCTTGCTGCGATGAGGGGAGATGCCGTCGGCCGAAATCCAATGCCCCACGAAATCCAGTTCTTTGACGGCGATGGAACACTTTGACGCCTTCGCGTAGAGCTGATGCTCGGCCAGCTTGTCCAGCACGAGCCGAAGGTGCTCCGCGTGTTCCTCCTCCGTTTTACTGTAGACGATGATGTCGTCCAGGAAGACCACCAGAAACTTATCGTGGAAATCCCGGAAGAGGTCGTTCACCATCGCCATGAACTGCGGGGGTGCGTTCGTTAGGCCGAAGGGCACTACTTTGTATTCGTAGTGCCCATAACGGGTCCGAAAAGCGGTCTTCTCCTGATCTTCGGCCCGGATGGGCATCTGCCAATACCCCGAGCGCAAGTCCAGCCGAGTGAAGATTTTGGCTCCCTGGAGGCGGTCCAATAATTCTTCAGGGAGAGGGAGTGGGTAGCGGTTCTTGACCGTCCGCTGGTTGATCCACCGGTAGTCAATGCAAAAGCGAAGCCCTCCATCCTTCTTGTTGGCGAAAAGGATGGGGGCACCCCACGGGCTCTTTGAGGGCCGAATCAGCTCTCGGTCCAGCATGTAGTCGAGCTGCTTCCGGACCTCCGCGAGTTCGGCTGGAGAGAGTTTGTACATAGGCCGAAAGATCGGCTTCGTTCCTTCCTCCAGTTCGATCTCGAATTCATGACCGTTCCTGACCGGTGGTGGTCCCTTAGGAAGGTCAGAAGCGAATACTCGCTTGTAGTCCGTTAAGAGCTGCGTGATCGCTTTTGATAGCTCGGGCCGAACTAACTTGCTGATATCATCCTTGGTATGTTCATCGTTTTGTTCGGCCTCGGCTTCGGTAACCACTACCATCACAACGTCTCCCTGTCCTGCACGCGCATCCTTTAAAAGCTTGGCCGCGGATGTCTGTTCCATGTCGCCCACGCTCATAGTCTCGGTGGGACGAGGCTTGCCCGAGATAGCTAGAGGGAGAGAAATCCTTGTCTTCCCTCGCTGAACCGAGATTGTCCGTGTCCGAAAGCAGAGATCGGGGTTTTCGGCCACAAGCCACGGGATGCCCAAAATCATCTCGTATGCCATGTCGGGAAAGATATGAAAATCCGCGACAAAAGTGGCTCGGCCCGATCGAAATCGAACATGTTCGGCTCGGCCCCGGGTTGAGCCCTTGGAACCATCCGCCATGACCAGGGTGCGGTGCTCTCCGGTTGCCTCTAATTCCAGTCGTGCTTGAGTTGCCGTTGAGATGTAGTTTTCCCAACTTCCGCTATCCACATACGCCTTCACCGGTCGGTCTCCCACTTGAATGGCTATCTCGAAGCCAGTAAACCGCCCTTTGGAACAGGTGTTTCCTGTCCTGGCGATGTAAGAAAAATTGTCGGCCACTGCAGAGTCGGCGCGACTGAGTGCCCCCGGCACTTGAGAAAAATTTGAACCGTCCATCCCTCGGTTGCCTTGCGGGCCGAGCTGTACAGTGGATGGTGGTTCCCCTGATGATACCCCAGGCCGTGCGTGGCCAGTATCATCCGCTCCTTCACTGAGTCCTGTTCCATGGGACTCGGCTCGCGCTGCAGTATTGGAACTATGCGAGCTGGAGCTAGTGTCTATCCGTTTTTCATGCTCTTCCGCCTTGTCCGGCCAAGTAACTCTCTTGGTCATTTTTCTATCATCTATTCCTTCTGCTTGCTCCTCCCCAAAATCTTCCGGAACCTCGGCCCTGATACCACCCGCATTTGTGTCCAGGGTAGGTGGCCTCGCGCCCCGGACCTTCAGTTTATCAAACGCTTTGCGGCCGAGAGCTTGGGACAATTCCTGATCCCATGATCTCCTCCGCACAAGTAGCATGATATTCCACCCCGGCCTCCTCTTCCACTTGGTGTGGTAGATCGGCCTCCACCTCCTCGTCCTCCAAATCTTCCCCCACTGCGGCCACGGCCTCGGCCTCGGCCTCGGCTTGAACCTCCCCGGCCGCGGTTTCCACCAATGTAGTTGAGACGATCATCTCCGGCTTTGTCGCCAATACTGTTAACTCTCGATCTTCGATTCCAACGCTGATGACCTCCTCCACCCCGGCCTCCACTCGAGTTATGAAGTCCACGGATACCATCGAGCCGTTCGGCCATTTCGATAGCGGCTTGCACGTCGTCACGAATGAAGCCAACAACTTGACTTCGGATCGGTTCACGCAAGCCTGCGGTGAATGCGCTATATGCCTCCGCTTCACTCATATCCGGGATCCTGAAACAAACGCTGTTGTAGCGCTTGATGTAGTCCTTTACTGAGGTCGTCTGCCTCAGGGTTCGTAACTCGACTCGGGCGTGTTCAGAGGTTGTCGTCGGTTGGAACAGTTTTCGAGCCTCCTCGGCCCACGAGCGCCAGTCGGCAAATGGCTGTCTTCGGCCCTCCATTACTTTGAGCTCGGTCAAATTCATCCATTCGGCTGCAGGGCCCTCCGTGTTAGCACAGATGACCTGAAGCCATAGCTCTTCTGGAATGGCCTGGGCGCGAAACCATCGGCTCATGCGCATCAGCCAGTCCGTGACATTCGCGGTGCCGTTGAAAGCTCGTGGCATTGGTATCTTGACTTGTCTCAATCCGTTGCCTCCGGCTGCTGGTGGCCCTCCGGGTAATTGTGGTCCAAATGGTCCTCCCGGTCCGCCAGGTCCTCCGGGACCTCCAGGTCCGTTCGGCCCGCCGCCAGGTCCATTTGGTCCTCCTCCCGGTCCATTCGGCCCACCAGGTCCATTCGGCCCACCGGATCCTCCTGGTCCATTCGGCCCACCACCTCCATCACCATCGTCCCCGCCTCCTCCTCCTGGCCGCCGTCTTCTGGGAGCGTCTCGGAATCCGGAGTTGGGGTCCTGCTGTCCAACTGAGGCATAGGAACCCAGGCCCGCAAACGGGTCCGTTCCCGAATTGAATCCGACAGCTCCAACTCCCTGTGGCTGACTGGGTCCAGGGGGTGGTTCTTGACGTGGTACTATGGGAGGTCCTTGGCCGGATGGCGGTGTAGGATTGGTGGCTTGGTTCTGGCCGCTGGGTGGCCTTGCGGCGGCCGCTGGGTCTCTTCGGCTCGGCCTCGGCCCGCCCGTTGGTGCAGAACCGGGCTCTCGAATGACAGGTCCTGGTGGTGGTCCGGCTCGCCGTTGGTTGGGCACTCCACTGGGTGGCGCAAGAATAGGTACCGCGGGTGCATTGCTGATGATGGGAGAAACAAGGGGCGCGTCTTGAAAACTGGAAGACGGGGGTGGTCCGGGTGGCGCTTGTGTCGTTTGGGTCACAGTTTGGGTTCCGGCTCCGGCCATGTACACAGGAATGACTTGGGGCTGCGCTGGAACTTGCTTGGACCATAACTTCACGAGCTCGTCCACGGATGGGTAGTCTTCCCGTAGACACTTTGTTTCGACCCCGAGCGTCTCGACAGCGGCCCGCTGGTCGGCCACTTGCAACGTGAGCCTTTCGGTCCGGGCTCCAAGGTCTTGGAAATCTTGAGCTGCCTTGGCGGCCGCACGTTCTTGGGCCAGGTGCATTCGTTCTTCCATTTCGGCCACAAGGTGCCCGTTCTCGGCTTTGAGGTGCTCGAGCCGTCGGATGAACTCCTCTTCCAGCCGAACGCGGTCCTCCCAGTGATGGTCCTCCAATTCGGCTCTCTGGTTCTCGAGGGCCGTGTTCATGGCTTCGGCCTGCTCGTTGGCCACTTGCCATTGTCGAGCTTCGGCTTCTTCGCGGGTATGATGGAGTTCTCCTCGCACTTCGTTGAGTGCTTGGTACAGCTCGGCTTGAGTACGTCCCGCCCATTCTTCGGTGTTGGCCGCCAGCTGGGCTACGGTGATAGAAGTCTCGTCCTGGTTCACCTCCACATGGTGCACGTTCTGGACGTTGTGCTGGATATTGTTTTGCACAAACACGCCTTGCACCGGAGGGGGGTCTTCTTCGGTCCCCAGGCTCATGCTGTCCCCTGCGCTCATCTCCTCCACTCCGTCGGGATAGGCGATGGCTTCGGCCTCTGGTTCGGCATAGTAGGGGACGAGGTCCATGGTTGGACTCCGTGAGCAAGTCGTGGGTCCCGATTGCGAAGAGGTTCTTCGGCCGAGTTTGCCCGCCGGTTGCGTAGGTGCTCCTGAACTTCAGCGTAGAAACGCAGAAACTCCGGGTCGTTTCTTTCCTCCTCTGTGAAGCAGGAGTCACAGCTTCCGACACTTTCTGTGTCGTCGTTGTCGTTCGGCCCGGTAGGTGGTGGTACGGGACTCGGCCTTCGAATAGGTGGTCCCTCAAGTCCGGGAGGTACGCCCTCGATAACGCTTGGGCCGCCGTAGCAAAAGGCCAGTTGGTCGATATAGAATCTTCTCCAATGTGGTGCGACCAGCTCCTCTGGCACCGTGAGATAACGGGAAGTCGGGTGTTCGTGTGTGCCGGCGGAGGACTGGGGCGAGGTAGGGTGGCTGTTCGACATACGGGTGGTATGGGTCTTGGTTCCGGCTTCGGCTCCGAAACCAGTTGATACAAACGTTGGAACAAAATAGACTAGTCGAGTGGACTTACGTCTAGAGCACGGAAACACTTTCAAACAAGGAACTTTACAATAGTCCAAGTTACAATGAGGCTGTGGTCCGGGCCGAATAAGTATTCGGCCGGGCCGCCAGCCTGTCCAACCCTTTCATCCAACTCAGCGTTCTAATGGCCCCTTGGCCGTGTCCTAATGGACCCTAAGCTGAATGTGAGGCTCCAGGCCGAACTGAGGGTTGCCACCTCAGAGGCGGCCTGGCCCTCTCCCTTATTGTGTGGCTATGATGACGGTGAGCTGGTTCGGTCCGACTACTGTCAGGCCGAACCACGTGTTGGGTGAGTGGGCCGAACCGCGTGTCATACGACGGACGTTCGTATCAGCGCATGCCTGACCATGTTCTTCGAACAACTGTACGGAAATAGCGGGACTTGAAATCCCGCTAATTCTTCAGACCATGTCCAGTGTACTATTTTGTACCGCTCGTTGTTCATTGAGCGTTTTTTCATTTTCACAGCACGGTGTGTTGACGCTGGGCGCACAGTCCGAAGCACAGCGCACTACTACTAAGATTGGTGATACATATCTGTTAGAACACACAAGACAGCAATGGCGCGGGCGCTGTCGCGCAGAGGTTTGTTTTTTTCTCTTCTGAGACTGGCGATCATTGGGGTCGTCACTGTTGAGGTGAGCACCTGTTCTTGCCATAATTTCTCTGCGCGTGTAATCATGCTATGTTCTCGGGCAAGCCCTTGTCACTTTGCCACCCTCCCCCCCGAAGAAAAAAAAAAAACCTGGGTGATAATATGTACTGCCAATTTCGGCGTTTTTCGAGAATCCACTCCTCCTTCCTTGACCCAGTTGTTTCGAGTCGATGGGGGTTTTGGGTATTTTTCTTAGAGTTCATCTGGTGAAAGATGCAGTTGGTTGGTTGAGACATGAATTGTAACTGAAGTTTTACTGGGGAGTTTTGGAAAAATGAACTTCAGATGACGATTGAATTTGGGAACATTGTGTACATTGTGTACTTGTATGAATAAGAAAATGATTCAGCCGTAATGAATGTATGAACCCGCCAGGAGTTGGTGCTGTGTTCGACTCAATTGATATTGTTGGTGTTGTCTTCGATGCATTCCAGCTCCAGGCCTTCACGACAATCAAGCTGCCAGGGATCGACGACTTTCGACATGGGTTGGACTACAGCACTGGGCAGCGAAAGAAATCCATCTTCACGTTCACGTACAAAAACGCCGAAGCTGGTGCAGCGAACTATTTGCATTTTGCCCCTCTTGACGAGTTGACGTACCAGATCCCCGATCAGGTCGACGCGATGAACTGGGCTTCCGTATGCACCTCGCTCAGCAGCACAAAATCCACCAGCCACTCCAGCTTCCGATCATTTCAAGAGTCGGAGAGCAAGAGCGTTAATTCGGGATTCGATCAGAAAACCGACATTGGCGTCTCCGTTCCCGTTGGCCCGGCAGAGGTGTCGATGTCGACTCAAACGCGCAACAACCTGGGATACGGAAAGTCGAGCGCGAGTTCTGACTTCGCGTCTGCCATGCTGTCTGGCCAGAGGACGGCGGCGAGCATCACGACCTTGAACTCCCGCTGGGCTGTGCAATGGAAGAGCTTCGACAAGAATTTGCACCCGGTAGCCCCAAAGAATCACTTGACATTCGATTTCCAGGGGGCGGTGAACTTCCTGAAAAGTGTGTGCACGAAAGGGGCGGTAGATATGGCGTGGCGTATGGAAGGAAACACAGGTTCGGGGACCTCGGCATGCGAGCATGCCGCTGGAAGACTGGTGGAGGATTTTGGCACCCACTATAACGGACGGGCGGAGTACGGTGGGAAGGCTTCTCAGAGCTACTTTTACAACGAAGACCAAATGTCCAACTCTCAAGTGAACAACATGGAAGAAAACTCCAAGCTGAGCATGGGTTTTTTGTTCTTTTCTCGTGATGAGGAAACCACAAAGGGAAGACAGGAGGTGACATCGATGAAAACGAAGAAAGTGGTCAGCGAAAGCAAGGTGAAGAAACGGAAAGGTTATAAAACTAACTCAGCTGTACGATTTCGTATGTAGAGCTCTCGACCTCCAGCAAAATGTACAACTCCACATACCTCCTGGAGGTTGCAGGTTAAAGGTTGGTTAGCTTTTTTGCTTAACCTCCACTAAAGTCTGTTAACCTCCATTGCAATTTCTCAATGTGAAAAACGATTTTTAAACAAATGTTCATTTCCGTACTCAGATTCACGTCTTCCTTTTGCGATTCCCTGAAGTTATCATCCAAAGAAATTGTATCCTGAACGTTTTCAGGACTCAAAGATGCTCATTTTGCTGTCACAACAATGCCACCAACTAAGAGACATCTTTTGCTCCTAAATTCTGGACAGATTTTTAGTCCCGTAGAACTTTGCCATCATTAGTTTCATAGCATTTATCAAATTCAATGATGGGGTTGCTGCAGTTCAAAAATTGCTGGTGGAGATTTAGGGAGGTCAGTGGAGGTTGGAGGTTAGTTAATGTTTTTGAATGGAGGTCGGAGGTCAGTTCACTTTTTTGAGTGGGGGTCGACAGCTCTATTCGTATGCTTGCTGCAGCCATTGAATTATGTATTTGTGTTGTTTTGCTCTGTTCTGCAGTTGAGAATCGTCGGAGGGAATGCGGGGGCATCAACCGCCGGCGCGTGGTGCAACACCGTGTCCAAGGCGCCGACGATCATTGGAAACTCCAGAGTTATCCCCATCGCCGAGTTGATCGAGGAGGGTAGTCTCGCTAGGACCGCCGCACTGTTCGCAGGAATGGACAAATGGATCTGCAACGGACGGGGGAGCTACGTCAATATCTCTCCGTCAACAGGCGAGGGTAGGTGCAAGTGTCAATCCGATGCATCCTTCTATCTGGACGCGTTTTGCGCCCCGCAGAGTCCCAAGTGCTACAGTGGGTCGAAAGTGGTGGTTTGTCAGTTCGAGAAGATCTTGGCGACGTACACGTTGTCTTACTCCCTCCTGTGGAACGACCGCGGAAGTGGGGGCCGTAACGACGGATCCTTGTACAAGCCAAACGTCGCTGCAAACAAAGCTCTTGTAGGAACTGTAGCTGTCAAGGGATACAGCTCACCTACGAAGCCTGTCATCACGATCGACACCAGCACTTCTTTCGCCGTGGCCCGTCCAGCGTCGAGATTCTACAAGTTGTGGGGAGATCACGGAACCGGGTCAGACAGGGATGGGTCGGTTTACAGAGCAGTTTGCCCTGGCGGCTACACCAGCATTTCCGATTTTGGGCAAAAGGGCTACAACTGGCCAGGTGAATACACGGAGCCAATCAGGCCGTGTATTGCGAATCGATGTCTGAAGAAATGCTTTGTTCAGTGGGTGTGGGACGATAAAGGAACTGGTGGAAATACAGATACTTCATGGTGGAGGCTTGCTGGGACCAATGCTGAGTATGGTTCTGATGTGGGAAGGAGTGGTGGATTTTTCCGTGGAGTGACGAACTATAACCACCCCAGCAGTGGCTTGCAGTTGTGTCTCAAGCCTGAGTGTGTTGTTGTGCTGTGAATTTTCTACATTCAATTTCAAACCCAAGGTTAAAATTAAAATTAAATTGTGGAATTCATTCGAAAGGGACGGTTTTGATGAGGTGGTGGATTTCAGGTTTTTTTGGGGGATAGCATCACCAAGTCCCTTTCTGACACGGATGTCTTGTGAGGATAAGACTGCTTTTGATTCTACACCAATATATGATTTGATGTATTGTTTTTTTCTTTTAAGAAATTAAAATTTGGCTTGCTTTTCATCTCCTCATGCTCCTAGCTTCAGAAACCAAATCTTTTTTGCAATCGAAACGAGTCTGTTCGATTTCACTAAATTTTTCAAATTTTTTTGGCTCCACTACAGTGCTCTGTTACGTTACCCTGCGAAACGCTTTGAGAATTTCGCTGCGAAGTTTGGTACGAAGAAGGGACTGCCCGGTTGTAGTGGAGAAACGTCTGCCAGATACATGACATAATGGTTTCTAGGAAACCCCCTCTTTAAAGAAATTTGAAGCGACCTACCAGGTTCATTCAAACACCTGTTGATACTTGAGGGCACACAAATCAAACAAACTTTTTCCAGTCTTCCCTTCCGGTTTTTTTCTTTGTTGATCAACATCAAGATGCTATTCAACTTCGTGTTGGTCCTCCTGCTGCTCGGCGTTCACAGCTCGATCGCTCAAGATTGTGCAACGAGCGAGCTGTCCTTGTGGGTGAAAGAAGCGTCGATACCTTCCCTTGGCGAAGAAATTCTATCCGATTGGAATAGCCCTGACCCTTGCACATGGAAGGGGGTCACCTGCAATGGAGGGTGTTTCGATAAACTCGACTTGACCAACTTCGGCTTGTCGCTGTTCGAGGACCCCACCTGCGACGCATTCAGCTTGGTGTGCGACATATTCTCCGATCCTAGCGACCCCACGTGGGCGCCCTGCTTCGGGAAAGGCTCGCAGCAGTGCTACGACGCCGTGTGAAGGCATTCCTCGTGAATGGATATGCGATCGCGAACAGTAATTTTGACGAGCTCCTCCTCGGAGGCAACACCCTTATGGGGACTTGGCCCAGCATTCCCGACTTCAATTCGATCGTGGCGGTGGATTTGTCGAACCATGTGTTGGAGCGTGACAATCACCTGTTGACGGTTTACGAAGACAAGAAAGGCGAGCCGGTGGTCAACCCATACGAACATCTACGTTCTTACAAGTGCGATGGGTGTAATTTGGTTGGCACGATCCCGGAAGACCTGGATTTCGAATTGAAGGGCGTGTGGGCTGAGCGCTACCCCGCTTTGGAAAAGTTGTCCCTTTCGGGAAGCAAAATGGTTGGGGAGCTGCCCGCAGGGTGCGTCCAAAAAACGGAATATATCGACGCCAACGTTGAATGATAGTAACGGCAAGCAAGACTGATGGATTCTGCTGGAGAATATCTGAGCAAATCTCAGGATACAAATCTGAAGATATTCTGAGTGATTGCTTTAGCTGCCTAAATCATAAATTCCAATCCAGTCTTTTCTTAAATACTTCGAGCAGTCTTTCGACTTGAGTTTAAGTTTAAACTTGCTTTCCACACCTATGTGAAATGGGCACTCTTTTAAACTCTTTAATATTCTTGCTTTCTTTTTTCTCTGTAGGTTTCTGTCCTATTTCCTTTTTATGAACAGCCAGCCATCAACTGGCTAACCTTCTTGTCATCACAGCTGAATACCGTTTGCTTTTCACAGGTGGGGAAGCTGGTCCAGCTTGCGAGTGTTAGACCTCAGCAACAATGATCTGAGGGGCACCATTCCAGAAAGCTGGGGGAAGCTGACTAATATCGAACTGGTTGACTTGAGTGGAAACGACAACCTGTCCTCTGAAATACCTAAGGAATGGGCAAAGCGTTTGACATGTGCCAAAGACAACCCCCTCAGATGCGAGAAAAAAAACTCATAGGCCTTTGGACAGCGGTAGTTCTGAACTAGGGAACAGAAAGGAGGAATCAGCTGTGTGCTTAGACTAGAATGCATTTCAGCTCACACAAATCCAAGAATCAGGTCTACTGGTTAGAGGGTTTTATTGTTTGTTTTCTTCACCGTTGTTTTTGAGCACAAAATAGAGCACTTTTTGAGATGAATAGTTCAGTTTTGAGAGGCAAGGATTTGTTAAACTATGGGTTAAAAGTTTTTTTTCAGGGGTTGTCGCTGGAGCAAGGTTTTTTTGTTATCTTGGAATCCACCAATGTTCAATTTATGGTGGAGGTGACTTAGCTGGGTTTCTTTTTGTATTTTTTTCAGTAATTTCTATCTCTGACCTGGGAAGAATTGTTGTACAAGATCACCATCTAGATTCTGTGTCTAATCTTGTTCTATTTCAATAATTACAACTAATTTTGTTGGTAAGTATGGCATCGTAAAAATAGAACTTGCAACCACTGTCACAAAATAGTGTTTATTGCATTGAGAAACTCACTGTTTCTTAACACACGATATATCGGTGTGTTTCGTGTAGGGCGACCCTGTTCTCAATTCAGTTTCTTAGCGCCCTTCCGACGGTTAAGAACAGACCAGGAGAATTAAAAAATCAAACTAAGCTCATTCGTTACCCGTTACTATGTGTGGTAGACTTTCACGAATCCGAAATGATCTGCACCCCAAATCTAAAACGGATGAGGATGTATTAGTCATGCGACCTGGGCACTAAGTTCCACGGGTGCGAAATTGTTGCCCTTACGGTCAAAGGTTTACGGGTGGGTCTCCTTATACGGCTGTATTTCGCGAGGCATCTCAGACAGAAGCCACAGACAGGATGCTGAAAGCCCTTCCAGGTGTGATCCAAGAGAACTTCTTGAAGAGAAAGAAAAAACGAGTCGTCCACCGCCAGAAACTTAGTCGTCAGCAGTCGTTCTAAGGAGCTTGAAACCACTAAAAATCCTATTTCCTATGTCTCAGGGATCCTTGCTGCAGGAATCATAACGTTTGCAGCTATCAGGCGGAGGAGGCAGCGCGCGCGGAGGGTGAGCGCGCGAAAACGCTGGGTCTTTTTTAGATGAAGTGATGCATGGATACATTGTTGAAACAAGACATCCATGCAATCACAAACAAAAATTATCTTTCTCAGAAAGAAAGAAGAGTGTGTCGATGCCCACAGTTCAACCTGCTGGTTTGTAGACTCCAGTAGACGCCTCTCATTCGCAAAGTTGTAACGTTTGTAACGCTTTTGAATCAGGATCAAACTCAGGAAGGCGGGTCCGACGCTCCCACAGCTTTGGTACGTCTCATGCAATGAAATATGTGATTGATCACCGTAAGGAATAAAAAGGAATAAAAAAGCATTATTATTTTACTCTCAAAAAACGGGACAGTAGGTAATGCAATATTGAAACTTCCAAAAAGTGAAATCGGATTGAAGTACAACACGACACCACTGCAACAAGACACGATATCTGCTGCAACTGTAGTGAACTGGAAAACGTGCGCAAACCCAACCAACAAGGAAAGATTTTGTTCTTTTCTTCCCGTCCCAGTAACCCCTAACGACCGACACGTTTCCTCGTGATGATAGACAGAAAAATTATTTTCAAGAGTTCAGGAAAACAAAACTTTTCTTGGCAAATTTAACAAAATGCTGCGCCCAACTACCACCCATCTAGCAATTTCTTTATCAATCCCAAAACCTGGACGTCGTTTTCTCATGAACCACCCCTACACCCACCAACCGCTTCCCTCAACAACTTCAGCAACTTCGAGAGCCTACGTGATCTAACCTTAAAAAAAAAACCCAAAAAACCCTGTTGAAAATTGTTGTTGGCACAAATGTCTTCCATTAGTAGACGGAGAGAGAGGACAGCCTCAGGTATGGT
This sequence comes from Bryopsis sp. KO-2023, assembly GCA_030272585.1. Taxonomy (NCBI): domain Eukaryota; kingdom Viridiplantae; phylum Chlorophyta; class Ulvophyceae; order Bryopsidales; family Bryopsidaceae; genus Bryopsis; species Bryopsis sp. KO-2023. Next base: position 1,100,255 of record BSYQ01000004.1, on the reverse strand, counting down.
AAAGCGTCGCCACAGACAGCACACGCTTCCAAAAAGGTGTATATTGATCCACATCAGAGAATGCTGAGAATAATGAGGGGCATGAATATGCCCTCGAAACGTCGTGAAAACCTCGAATAAACAATAGCAACACTCAAACAAACTCCGCAACCGTTTCAACGTTTCTCGCTGGTACACAACTCCTCGCTATCAACTCTCTCGATCGGGGGCAACTGCGAGCAACCAAACTGACTCGCGTCACTACACATCAAAAACAAAACCAAGGTCTCGCCAACTACCGCTTTCTAGCACTCACATTTCCCCTTGCTGCCCAACCCGCTGGTGGCTGAGGGGCATCAGGTTGCGACAGCAAAACTCGCCCGTGTTATTCTGGAGACCGGAATAGTTCGCCACACTCCAAAACCTTTTTGGCTCGCTCTCGTTTGCCAAGAAAAGAGCTTAGAACAAAGGCTCCTGAAAAAGAAAAAGAGCCGGTCGCCGTGCGTTGGCTTTTGCATCGAAAATCATAAAAACATGTTTTTTCAATTGGAGGGGTTAGTTAGTCAGTCAGACAACTCGACCCCACTATATTTTAGGCAGGTGTAGTGGAAGAACTTTGGGACGTCACAAAGCATTCTCGAAATTTTGTCGAGGATCCTCTGCGATCGTTATTCAGGCGTAGACTCCAGACAAACGGGATTTCGTTCTCGTTCTTCTTTTTTTTTTCTTTGGAAAATTCTCAAACAACATCCAGGCTCACAGCTCTCTTCTGCTTTGAAACCGAAAACGCACAGAAAGGACGCAAAACTAGCTTCGTTCTGACTAATGATTTATTTTGATCCACGTCAGACTATTGATCAGGAATCATTGTGTTCTGAAGTTAAGCTCCCGCTACGCAAGGATTGATTTGTTTTCCTTTCCTTAAATTCACATTTCCCCAAAACGATTGTTTGTATGTTTATCTTGTGTTGCGGATCTTTCAGCCCCACAACACGACTCGGAAAAAGCAACAAAATTTCCTACAATCCAAAATTCAGTGGTGCAAGACATCATTTGCAACACAACACCACTCCACTCTGCAATACGACGTCATTACTTGCGGTCTTCTAAGCAAGTGAAATTGGAAAGCAAAACTCAATGTGCATGTTTTATGCACTACTACATTGTGGATTATTTTCACGTGTTGCCGATGGCTAGGTTTTGTTTTCAAAACGGGATTACTTCTCTTTAATCCTACTGATCATTCGAATTTACTTTTACGCATAGGTGAAACACAACACCTATGAGCTAGGACCAGGCTGTGGGACGTCAGGCTTGGCCAACCTGGGTAACACATGTTACCAGAGTTCGGTCTTCCAGCTCCTTGCGGGGGTTCCCGAGCTCATTTCCCTTTTTCACGGCGAGAGGGTAAGTCGTTAACGACTAGTTTTTGAATACTACCATAATTAGTTACAAAATCAAAAATTAACGTACTCAAATGATCCCCAGGCATCGTCCCGAGTCGCGTGGGCTCTTGGCACTGCGCTGAAGCGTATGTGGTCTGGGGCCCACAAGGCTGTTTTGAGCCTCGGGGGTCTTCGCGAGGAGTTGGGCCGCGTGGAGAGCAGATGGGCGTTGGGCACACAGGAGGACGCCTCCGAGTTCCTTGCATCGATTTTGTCGATGTTGCGGGTATGAATCGTTCCTACGATATATTGAACGACGATGGATGATTATTCTACTAGCGACTAAGCGTGCAAACTTACGTGTAGGAGGGATTCTCTGGTGGGTCTCGTGCCTTGAGCCCCATCGATGAGATTTTTCAGATCGAGACGCATACGCAGCTGTCGTGTCCGACGTGTGGCAACGAGAGGCACATTTTCGAGGACTCTACTCAGCTGGAGGTGGATCTTCCAAGAAAGGGAACCGCCACAATTGAGGTGCAAGCAAAAAACAAACGATGCGAAAAGGTTTTATTCTCCTAATTGTATTCGGAATTCGATCAATTAAAGCCAACCAAACTTTATTTGTTGTGCAAAGGAGTGTGTCGCCAAAAGCGCCGGTGGAACGATCGAGACGGGCGTTGAATGGTTTTGTGGTGCTTGCATGACAAATGTCCAAGCCAACCGACGAACTACGATCACAAAGTTCCCGGAAGTTCTTGTGATCATCGTCAAGCGCTTTCAATTCACCATGAAAGGAGGGATTAAAAAGAAAAAGAATCCCATCCAACTTCATGGAAAGCCGATCAACTTTGGTTGTGAGGTGTGTTTTCTTTTTGGTGTTTGCAATATGACGAAAAAAAAGGAAAAAAGAGAAATAAAAAAAATAATGAAAAGGACTAAGCCGTCTTTCAAATTTTGCAGATGGGGGTGCAAGAGGCATATTTTCATCTTGCTGGAGTAATAGACCATCATGGCGGTCTTGGAGGTGGCCATTACACCGCTCGGGTCCTTAACCCCCAAACCACGAAGTGGTAATCAATACACGTCCGCATTTATTGGTGTTTTTATTCATGCACGCGTGGCAATAATCGACCTACTGACCTGTTTATATATATTTTCTGATGGTTACCCTCTTTAATGCTTTAGGTTCTATTACAATGACTCGCGGGTGGAAGGAATTGACGAGCCATGTCGAGCAGAATCGACTCCGTATGCACTTTTGTTGCGGAGGTCGAGAACCTTTTAGTGCAAAAAGGTATGAATAAAAAAAGAAAAGCTTATAAAAGCTAACCAACAAAACACAATCGACAACAATTTTCTTTCGAAACTGAAGATATGAACTGGCATAGATGTCCTTGTACCACTTCTCAAATGTTTGTTCAAAAACCTGATTGGCTAAAGTGTATCGTATATGGAGAGTGCATTTCTTTATTACTCTTTCATTAGCTTCCTTGTTTGCTGATGATACAAGGTCCCCCCACCCCCCCTTAGTTCCGTCGTCACTTCAATCATCATTGCAATCTGGATACCCCGCTCCCACTCCTGCTGGTCGATTGCCGTCCGTTGTGACAATAGCTGCGAAGACACAAGACTCATTGGATGCAACTATCGGTCTGGTGCGGTCGGAAATATGATGATTTATCCCCGAAACTGAAATTCTTCACCGATCAGGAACCTCTCTTTTTGTCGCTGGTCTCGATTTCGGGGTGTTCGTCTCTTGTCTCTTGCTCTTTCCCTTCCGCAAAACTAGACAGACTGGGGGCTCGTTTTCAAGGGGTCAAGAAGCGCTGATGGCAGGCGACTGTGCCCGAAGATTTGATACCATTGTTCGACGCTGCCCTGGTTTGGAGAGATTCTTTCGATGCTGAGCATGGGACAGATTTGTTGATTGAAATTCTGAAGCGAGGTCATCTGGCGATGTTGGGGGTTGTCCCTTGCTTTCTGGAAATCCATGTTGGGACGATGGCTCTGCCGGTGTGGAATCAAGGAGTGCCCTTAAATTGGGTTGGGAGACAGTTCGACAAGCGACTGCCAAGGGGCTCTCACTCATTGCCAGAAAGGATTTTTCGTACCGGGATGAAATCATCACCTCTGGACCCTATCAAGTTTGAAAGACCTCCGCTCCAGTGAAACAGCATCCATTGCTGTGAACAGAATGTTGTTCAACGGGTTCAAATCTTGGGAGTGTCGGTTGGCCATCCTTTGGCTTGTCTGCCAGACATAGTGGATTCAGGTCTAACAGAGGCGAAAATGTGGATGCTGCATGTCTCGAACAACTTCTGTGAACTACAATTGTTCAGTTGTCCAGGTGAGATATGGCCAGGAGTCCATGCTTGACAGCATATTTTCTTGCATTTTTTATAATTTGTGTTTTCAAGAGGGTTCTCTTGAAGGTAGAAGGGAAATCGCTGCTGAATTCGATGTAGATTTCATACCATTTTCAGGCAGATATGAATGAATGAATGTTGGGTTTACATTTAGCAACAGGCAGATGTATCAACAGATAAGGAATAGAGATGCAAGAAAGCAGCAACTGAAGGGGAAAACAAATCATAAACCAAAGCAACTGCAACCAATCACGGCTGTGCCCGTGTGGTTTTTGCTTTTTGTTTTGTCTCTTTGTCGATTCAATTTTTTTTTGGATCATTTGGTATCCAGACTCGACGACCCATGCACCGGAAGAGCGTCCTCCAGCACAGATAAGACGGCACATGGACCAAAACCTGGATGAAATCCTGGAGAACCGAAATTGCATAGCCAGCATCTTGGGGAATTTGATGACGCGTGAAGCATTGGCACACCGGTCTATCCTGAACAGTTAATCCTGGAGAGCATCGACTCTTTTTTTTCCCTTGTTCGAATGTATCATGTTGAGGTAAAAAAAACAAAACACTATTTATTTGAACGGAATACATATTTTTTAACAGACCCGGTCATCCATCTATCCATGTATTTATGTTCTTCTCCACAGGTCGACATCAACATGGAATCGTTCAAAAATCTTGGACCGGCCAAGGGCCCAGTTCCTTTGGGCATCACTGCATCCTGCATGTCTGACTCAGGGGCTCTCTTCGTGGGTGATGGGAACGGCGACATTTGAATTCTGAAAGTACCTCCAGAAAAGCCAAAAGGCAAAAGCCACACAGAGAATACGAGAAGCTAGTGTACTTATGAATGTGGAAAGAGCCATCATTTCCTTGGTTTTTCAAGCGCGAACAGAAGAATTTGGTGTGCATGCTCGCTGGAACAAAAAAGTGCAACATCCACAGAATCAAGAACCTTCGGCAGCACCAGTGAGTCATTTCTCGAGGGGAAACATCCGTGAAACCTTCCCCCTCCTCTTTGTCAAATAATATGTCAAGGAAAACCCTCATGCTGACTATCCACTTTGCGCAACTGAGTGACATGAGCCCACTTGTTCCAGGTTGAAATGATCAAAGATTCACATGAGGTTTTTGTGGGTGTTTCATGCTTGACCGCTGAATTTCTGCATTTTGATTCTCCAGGATGTCATCTGAGATTCTCCAGAGTGCCCATTCCGGCAAGATCAACGACTTGCCTTTCCCTTATCAATACAGCAAGGTCTGTGCCACAGCAGGAATGAGTGATATCAGAGTCTGACATGCAACTTCTTGCCGTGAAGTGCTGAAATCCTCAAGTGCCCAATCTGGAATGCCACTGGGTGGTGTTCTCTCACGACGGGAACAGGATTTTGAGGAGATCGAGTGATGACATGTAGGTAGGGGGTGATCAAAAGGATCTATGGAGTGGTGACATGCACTTGCAGATGAGAAAATGATGTTATCAACAATTTCAAAAAAAATAAAAATCAAAAAAATAAAACTATTTTCTGAACCAGTGAAAATAATATGGCAACTCGTGGATTAACACGAACTTTCTCTCTCTCTTAGGAATCATTAAGAATCCTGTTAATGTTAAAATCTTAGTGGAATGATTCTAACCAAAGAGAAAATGATGATTCTTGGTACACTGTTTTTGGAACAGGTAAGATTCATGCATTCGGCCCCCAGAACAGGAAGCACCTTCTCCAATCCATAACCCCCATTTTGAAAGCCGTCACATCAATAGCTAGTGCGGCCTATGGGGAAAGGATCATATGGGGAAGAGGGATTGGTCAGGGTCTGGAGAGTGTCGACAATCAACACATGGTGGCATCCATGACAGACCATCGGGGAACTGCGACAAAAATGAAAGAGAGCACCGATGATGAATGTGTCAGCTGCAGCTCGGATGATAGTTGCATCATTTGGGACCTCAACACGTTGAAGAGGAGAAATCGTGGATCATCCGAACCAGAGTCAAGTGGTGACGGCTGGGACTGACCGAAAGGTAGCTGTCAATCAACAGGAAGAACAAACAAGAGGACACACCCAATACCTTAAAAAAACACTTAAGATGATGTTGTGCCAATTGTCGCGCTGATTGGTTTTTTTTGCTCCCAAAATGATTTGGGTTGGCCCCCTTTTTTGCTTGTAGGGAGGAGCCGCCCAAAGTGTACTCCAGGCTATGCGGGTTTGATGTGTGGCTTCCGCTCTCGGAATAGCACCCTCTCTGGAGGTGTATGGAATGCAAAGTTTGCATTGAAAAATGCCATCTGATTCCCACATGCGCCATATTTGTATCAATGCAGAGACAAAGTATTTTAAGGGGGGTTTGGTAGGTCAACAGGAAAGTCACAGTGAAGGAAAAAAAAATCAGAGTTCTTGATCCAAAAAGATATTTTGGGGTTCTCTTTTGAGAGCATGCCTCAGTACTTCTGTTGCTCCATGAGCTGGTGAAGGATCCAGTGATGACTGACCTCAGCGACATGATTCAAAAAAGACAAGTGCAAGCCACCAGTGACTAATCAAATATTGTGTAGAAGAATCAGGACATTTGTGGCGTGGTGAAGTGTGAGTTGGGAAAAGCATTATGGGGGCCTATTTTAGGGGCTTTTGGGGTGAATTAGGGGGTGAATTAAACTTTCTGGAATAGGGTTTTGGTTGAAGAAACCTCACAAATGCGTATACACAAAGTGATATAAAGTATATGTATATGTAAAGCGATCTGTTTGTTTATGGGAAAAGTAGCATGTTATTAAACATAATCCCTCACCAATAGCAAAATCGGAATGAAGGTGTTGCAATTGAATCAACAATTGACCTCTTGTAAAGAATGGATGTTGTTTCACCAGGCTTTTTGAATTAGGACGCCCTGATTCCATTATAAGATTCTAACTGAAAAGTTTTCCACCTACTGATGTCATCATTATAAACAAATGTGTTCCTCTTTCTTGGGGTGGCCTTGTTTGGAAGATCTAATCCTATTGCATTTTAAAGACAGTAAAGTTATATATATATATTATATATAGGCGGTGAAAAACTAGGACCTAGAAACAAGAATATGTTGCTATGCTGCCAGAGGTAATGAAAAAATGAAAAAAGAAGAGGGAAGAAATTGACCGGAAAAGGTATGGATCATTTTCTCTTGGCGAATAAGAGAAAATTCGCCAAGATCATTTTTTTTTTTTATTGATCATTTCTACCCCCAAAAAATTGTGGGTTTTTTTGGACCTCCCCACAAAGATATTCGTTCAGAATATCACCAAAAACCAGATCCGATACAGCAAGACTGATAATCAATTGATTACATATAATTCCTAATGTAGTAATGTTCACAATGCCATCTTTAGGAAAAGTCAAGCAGACAGACCCACTGCTGCTCTGTGGGACGAAAGCTTGGCAAAGGGATCAAATATCAAGTACCAAAATTTGTTTGAGATCTTGCCTAAAAGGAAAAAGGATAAAACCCTACTGGATACATCCAAACACGAACTCAATCACACGAAACGAACACCCCTCTCGTTCTTCTAAAGAAGATTCCTGAACAAGACGTTCAGAACCAACAAGGGCAACCTGCAATATCAGAACCAGCAAGGGCAATCTGCAATATCGCCAAGCATAGACACCACGTCACTACGACAGCAAATTTCCACAACCGATTTCGTCAATCAGGAGACTATTTATAACTGCCAAACATTGATTTATTGCCAACAGCTACCATTTCAACGTACATAGACAAGGAATCAGCGGCCACCGCCACCACCTCCTCCTCCGCCGCCGCCGCCGCCACCTCCTCCTCCACCACCTCCTCCTCCACCACCACCTCCTCCTCCCCCGCCACCTCCACCACCGCCGCCGCCTCCACCGCCGCCGCCTCCACCGCCGCCATAGCAGCCTCGATGGCACTTGCAGCGGCAAGACCATCGGTCCCAATATGCGTAAGTGCAGCACTGGTAATTCTTCCAACCACAATCTGCAAAAGATCAACACAGAGCTCCCGTCAATCACAGCTCCCACAAAAGATATCATCGCAAGACAAAAGCGCGGCGCCAATAGCATCTACGATTTGTCTTTACACTTACCTCTCCAGCGACAACCAGCCAGCTGGCGTCCAGAAGACAAAGAAGGATCGACGTCTGCATCTCACAACCAGACAGCACGCGAATTAGGTTGCGAAGGAGCAAGACCCAGATTCATTCCTGCAACCAGAAGCAAGCGTCGGCAACATGCAACCAACCTGCTTCAGCCATAGCAGCAGCGGCCACGAGGCCGACCAGCAAGATCGCAGCAAATGTACGCATGTTTAGATAAGATCGCAAGTGTTCTGAACGAGTGTTCTGAAGGAGTGCGCTTTTTTTTGGTGGAAACGATCGTCCTTCCGCATTTTATCCTCCGCAGGGGCAACACGTGTGCTTCTCGATGCCCAAGAAGTCATATCATTACCGGCTGGGGACCATATAAAGTCGTGTCAGAAAGGTGCAAGAAAGCGTAGACGTCAATATCTTTGCCACCACATTGCAGCGTGTGACGGTGCAAGATGTAATCCAGTCAAAGTACAGAGATTCTACAATTACATTTCCAGAACATTTCTGGGATAATACACCTCAAGATCAATCATATACCGCAATTCCAGTAATTGCCCGGTTGAAACCTTGATGGTGGAACTCTACTCTGAGTATTCGAGTTTGACTCTCGAACAAGGTTGACACACTGGCCCCCGTGGCTTGTACGCTCTCTTGGAGGTGTTGTCGACAACTGGCCGGTCACCTATGGACAGCGCAGAGTACCTGGCCGACTAGACTCTCCAGCGAACTAAACTTCGCTCAGTCTAGTCTGCCAGCTAAAACGCAGTCAAGGCAAACTCTTACGCCAGCGAAACACGACACGTGCACCACAAGAGGAAGTACACTCTGCCCCCAGTGAATTAACCCTCCAGACTATTCTAGCGAATAACTGAGTCCCTGTCGCGTTGCGAGAGGGATACTCGACGCTGGCAGTCGTCCTCCTGCCAACCCATACGTTCTATCGTAGACCTGGCACTGGAGTATTTAAGGGGAGCTTTTTCTGTGAAGAGGGACAAGTTCGAGGACGAGTTTCTAGTTCCTTGGACATCAGTTTTTCCTCTCCGGATCTCCGACTGTTACAGTTAGCCGTTCGAAAGTGGAACTCACGTTTCCGAGACACTTATCTCAGGGAGTTGAAGTATTAAGGACGAATTCTCTTTGATACACGGGATATAGCTCTTTGTGGATAGGTAATCTCAGGCCAGGGAAGTGAAACTCCAGTAGGAGACGGTATAGTTTGTCGTGTGGGAGACCCCTCCCAGAGAATGTCTTTTACAAAGGCTCTTTGTAAACTCTTTTCTTTCTCTTTGCTTTTGTGTGTGTCTGTGTTGGTTTGTTTGTATGTGTGTGTGTGCTCTGAGTTCTCAACTTGACAGAGTTCTCTGACTCTGTCCGACTTCATTACGCTTTCCTCTGCGAATGCTTTTCTGTCGATGCGTGCAAGCGCTGATCATCCAATGACTGTTTTTACACCACCACGCTTCCAACTGTGTACTGCGCATCAGCTCTTGTATGTCGGCCGAATGTATTTTCGAAGCGTCACACAGCGTAAGATTCGTGAGGGTGACTTTTTTTGTGAAACACACCAAATGGCGACTGATCAATGGAGGTTCTAGAACAGATCTGTTTAATCAGGGCCGAAGGGATCCAAACAAACATCAAATTACATCAATTGCATGCCAGCTCCGAACATATTTGATGAGGCTTCTCAGGCAACAGTGTAATCATTATCATTATCATGTGATGAGGTTGTTCATTAGCATATTTTTGAGTCCACTGGCACACAAAACCCCACACAAGCACCCTCAACCAGAATTATTTTTTGTTGTTTGGTTGCAAGACCTGGCATCTCCTACTTTTTAAATAATGCATGTTTGCATGTTTGTTTTACCAGGTCCCATCATTTTTCAGCCATCACTGATTCGACAGCTTTTTGGCAAGCCCGTTTCGATTATGATTTTTTAAGATTTCTTGTGATTGTTGATGCGGATTCTTCCTTGGATTTTTTTGTTTTCATCGTCCAATGCTCCGCTCCAACACAATGTTGGGTACAAATATAGCGTTCCCTTGAATGCTCGGTTGCGAGTAAAGACGTCACTGGACGTCATATCCCTTTCGTTCCTCGAGTAAGCCTTATTGCTTGGGGGACGACATCAAGATCGTACAGGGAATTGACCAGCCGAGCATCAAACTGGGGGCTGTTTCGTGTCAACTGGAATTGAGATTCGTGGTGTTGTGAGCACGGTACATGCTTTTTGAAATTCTTACCAGGAGTTTTCAAAAAAAAACTTGATTGAAAAAGCTTTACTTAAAAAGTCTCATATCTGGAAATCTCTTTATTCAGGTTGTGTTTATTCAATTTCGATAGCATACCCATCCCTGGGTATGTTGGTCCACCACATAACACTGCTCACAGTTCACATGCATTGAGGCATTCACCTTTTAAATTTGAACCACCCCAATCCTAATGAGGAAAATACGTCTGTCCATAGTTGCCACCCCAAAGACTATATCTCGGTGGTGCACAACGATCCAGATTTTGTTCACAGCAAAAGAAACAATGTCTTGGGGATTTCAACACAATGCATTGCGGCTTCCTGCATTGCAACCACCCCCTCCTATGGGTCCTCCACCACCGCCCCCTCGACCACCCCTGGGGCCTCCCCCTAGCCACACAGCTTCTTTCATATTTCCTCTCCACACCTATGTGAAATGGGCACTCTTTTAAATTCTTTAATATTCTTACTTTTTATTCTCTTTTCTTTGTAGGTTTCTGTCCTATTTCTTTTTTATGAACAGCCAGCCAGCCATCAACTGGCTGTGTTAAATCCGATTTCTTCTTGTCATCACAGCTGAACACCGTTTGCTTTTCACAGGTGGGGAAGCTGGTCCAGCTTGCGAGTGTTAGACCTCAGCAAAAACGATCTGAGGGGCACCATTCCAGCAAGCTGGGGGAAGCTGACTAATATCGAACTGGTCGACTTGAGTGGAAACGACAATCTGTCCTCTGAAATACCTAAGGAATGGGCAAAGCGTTTGACATGTGCTAAAGACAACCCCCTCAGATGCGAGAAGAAAAACTCACAGGTCTTTGGAAAGCGGTAGTTCTGAACTAGGGAACAGAAAGGAGGAATCAGCTGTGTGGTTAGACTAGAATGCAGTTCAACTCACACAAATCCAAGAATCAGGTCTACTGGTTAGAGGGTTTTATTGTTTGTTTTCTTCACCGTTGTTTTTGAGCACAAAATAGAGCACTTTTTGAGATGAATAGTTCAGTTTTGAGAGGCAAGGATTTGTTAAACTATGGGTTAAAAGTTTTTTTTCAGGGGTTGTCGCTGGAGCAAGGTTTTTTGGTTATCTTGGAATCCACCAATGTTCAATTTATGGTGGTGGTGACTTAGCTGGTTTTCTTTTTGTATTTTTTTCAGTAATTTCTATCTCTGACCTGGGAAGAATTGTTGCACAAGATCACCATCTAGATTCTGTGTCTAATCTTGTTCTATTTCAATAATTACAACTAATTGTGTTGGTAAGTATGGCATCGTAAAAATAGAACTTGCAACCACTATCACAAAATAGTGTTTATTGCATTGAGAAAGACTGGTGATTATCCACTGTTTCTTAACACAAGATACATCGGTGTGTTTCGGGCAGGGCGACGCTTGTTTTCAATTCAGTTTCTTAGCGCCCTTTCGACGGTTAAGAACAGACCAGGAGATTAAAAAAATCTAAAACGGATGAGGATGTATTAGTCATGCGACTTGGGCAATAAATTCCACGGGTGTGAAATTATCGCCCCTGCCAGTCAAAGTTTCCAAAAGAGCATCTCAGAGTTCTATCGTGGAAGGAGTTCGCAGAAGGATGTTGAAAGCACTGCCAGGTGCGAAGGCGATTCTTTTTTGAGAACGATAGCTGACGACTATATTCAATCAGTATCTGGCAGCTCAACGTACACGACTTACGGTTAGGCTTGCGTTGGGGCCGCGCACTTCGAAACGCCAGTATAATGAATGATAATAATAATTCATGATCTACCGATAAGGCCATAAGATCTTCGGTTGTGTGGCTGCTAGTGTTCTATGAGAGCACTAGAACAACTGAAAAAAGAGGGAGAGAGGGAGGGACCAGAAAGAAAAAAGTGCCCACCCAGAAAAACCTACCCTATTTAACTTGCAGGCTGAGATTGAAAGATGTAGATGAGAGATCTACTGTATATCATTTTTCGAATCCGTAAACAGGAATCGATGTAAAGAATTGGTGGTTAGCACCAAATACTCTTTGTTTTTACAATGTAATTTATGTTTGTTTGTTTGTTTTTACGCACAACTCTCTCTTAATGAGGTTTTATTACAGCTTTCTTTCGATTCTAAAATCATATCATAATCATAATCATAATCATAATTACAACCCACAGCAAAAGAGAGCCATCACCCTCTATGATGCTGGAACAAAGACAAAAAGGAAAGAAAAGAAAGAGAAAAAAAAAAAAATCATAAAATCATATCAGAAAGCGATATGAGGCCAAAATCATACCAAGCTGTCCACCCACGGTTACGCACAACTGCACTCTGACGCACACCTTCTACAAATCCCCCTAGAAACCTTTTTCTGAAAACAGTACCCTCAATGAATTAGAGAGCTTGTCTTGTTTTATCAGGGTTAATTGTCGCGGGAGTCGTGGGATTTGTAGTACGACGGAGGTGGCGGCGGCGCGCGCAGCAGGTGAGAGCTGTTCATTGAAAACTAATTTCCCACGGCGTGGGAGGAGGAATCTCCCACGTCTCTGGAATGCTGTGGAGGGGATCCGATGGTTGGATCGGTTGACAGTCGTTCCAAGTGCATGGTAGTTATCGACAACAGTGATTTTCCGTCCGATTTCGTTAACCCTTAGACTACGTGATGTTCCTCTCTGTTTGTTTCTTTTTGCATGGGGCGTGGAGGGTTTTACTGGGATTGTAGGGTAGATTGTTTTATTTTGTGTGGGCTGGGGACTGGGTTCTCGCTAAGCGGCGACGGGGTACGTTTGGTCAGCCACCAGGCACGTGTTTTGTTTTGTTCGGTCAGTTACCGGGTGGGGTCTTGTCTTGGCTCACGAGAGCTTTGGCGGTTCAAGCGGTATGGACATTGTTGGCTGTGTGTTGTTTCGCCGAAAAGAAGGGTCGATACTGAGACTGGAGGAAGACCTTATGTGTATATAATGTACACGATACTAATAATAATGAATATGATGTGGGAATTGCTGCAATTGAAATTGGTTTTGGGACTTACTGTACTGGGACTAGTACAATAGTGTATGGATACATTCTTTGAAAAAAAAGAAATCATCCATGCAACCTAATGTGCTTTAGAATCACGAACATTCTCAGAAAGAAAGAAGGGTGCGTTGGTGTCCACAATTCAACTTGCAACTTACTAGTTTGCAAAATCAAGTAGATGCATCTCATCCGCAATTTTTAACGTCCTTGGTTTCATTAATTTTTCTTTTGTGAATCAGGATCTGAATCAGGAAGGCGGGTCCGACATCCCCACAGCTCCGGTACGTCTCAATGAAATGCAATAAAATATTGATTGAATATCATGATATTGTTTTTTCAAGTTCCTTTGCGTTCCTTATGATCATAAGGAACGCAAACAAACTTGAAAAAACAATTTCCTGAGTTAATCTCAAAAAACGGGACGGTAAGTAATGCAATATTGAAACTTCCAAAAAGTGAAATCGGATTGGAGTACAACACGACACCACTGCAACAAGCCACGATATCTGCTGCAACTGTAGCGAACTGGAAAACGTGCGCAAACCCAACCAAGAAGGAAAGATTTTGTTCTTTTCTTCCAATCCCAGTAACCCCTATCGACCGACACGTTTCCTCGTCATGATAGACAGAATTTTCATTCCTTCAAGAATTCAGGAAAACAAAACTTTTCTTGGAAAATTTAACAAAATGCTGCGCCCAACTACCACCCATCTAACAATTTCTTTATCAATCCCAAACCTGGGTACAATGAGGAGCATGAATATGCCCTCGAAACGTCGTGGAAACCTCCAATAAAAAAACAGCAGCAACACTTCAACGAACTCTGCAACCGTTTCAACGTTCCTCGCTGGTACACAACTCCTCGTTGTCAACTTTTTCGGAAAAATCATAAATTTCACACACATTCGACTCACAACGTGGCTTTTCGATCGGGGGCAACTGCGAGCAACCAAACTGACTCACGTCATCACACAGAAAAAACAAAACCAAGGTCTCGCCAACTACCGCTTTCTAGCTCTCACATTTCCCCTTCCCGCCCAACCCGCTGGTGGCTGAGGGGCATCAGGTTGCGACAGCAAAACTCGCCCGTGTTGTTCTGGAGACCGGAATAATTTGCCACACTCCAAAACCTTTTTGGCTCACTCCTGTTCGCCAACAAAAGAGCTCAGAACAAAGGCTCCTGAAAAAAAAAAGAGCTGGCCGCCGTGCGTTGGTTTTTGCATCGAAAAATCATAAAAACATGTTTTTTTAATTAAAGGGGTTAGTTAGTCAGTCAGACAACTCGACCCCACCATATTTTGGGCAGGTGTAGTGGAAAAACTTTGGACCGTCATAAAACATTCTCGAGATTTCGTCGAGGATCCTCTGCGATCATTATTCCGGCGTAGACTCCAGACAAACGGGATTTCGCGTTCTCGTTTTTTTTGTTTTTGGAAAATGCTCAAACAACATCCAGGGTCAGAGCTCTCTTCTGCTTTGAAACCAAAAACGCACAGAAAGAACGCAAAACTAGCTTCGTTCTGACTAATGATTTATTTTGATCCACGTCAGACTATTGATCATGAATCATTGTGAAGTTAAGCTTCCGCTACGCAAGGATTGATTTGTTTTCCCTTCCTTAAATTCACATTTCCCCTAAAGGATTGTTTGTATGTTTATCTTGTGTTGCGGATCTTTCAGCCCCACAACACGACTCAGAAAAAGCAACAAAATTTCCTACAATCCAAAATTCAGTGATGCACTGCAAGTGAAATAGGAAAGCAAACCATGTAATCTTTAATGTACTACTACATTGTGGAATATTTTCACCTGTTGCCGATGGGCTATCGGCGATGGCTAGGTTTTGTTTTCAAAACGGGATTACTTCTCTTTGATCCTACTGATCATCCAAATTTACTTTTACACATAGGTGAAACAAAATACCTATGAGCTAGGACCAGGGTGTGGGACGTCAGGCTTGGCCAACCTGGGTAACACATGTTACCAGAGTTCGGTCTTCCAGCTCCTTGCGGGGGTTCCCGAGCTCATCTCCCTTTTTCACGGCGAGAGGGTAAGTCATCAACGTCTAGTTTTTAAATACTATCATAATAGTTACGAAATAAAAAATTAACGCAATCAAGTGATCCCCAGGCATCGTCTCGAGTCGCGTGGGCTCTTGGCACTGCGCTGAAGCGTATGTGGTCTGGGGCCCACAAGGCTGTTCTGAGCCTCGAGGGTCTTCGCGAGGAGTTGGGTCGCGTGGAGAGCAGATGGGCGTTAGGCACGCAGGAGGACGCCTCGGAGTTCCTTGCATCGATTTTGTCGATGTTGCGGGTATGAATCGTTCCTACGATATGAATTGAACGACGATGGATGATTATTCTACCAACGACTAAGCGTGCAAACTTACGTGTAGGAGGGATTCTCTGGTGGGTCTCGTGCGTTGGGCCCCATCGATGAGATTTTCCAGATGGAGACGCATACGTTGCTGTCGTGTTCGACATGTGGCAACGAGAGGCACATTTTTGAGGACTCTACTCAGCTGGAGGTGGATCTTCCAAGAAAGGGAACCGCGACAATTGAGGTGCCAGCATATAAACAAACAATACGAAAAGATTTTATTCTCCTGAACTCCCCCGCCCCCCGAATACAATCCCCCGGGGGACTATAGATTTGCAGTTGAGAAGTAATACGATACCGATTGAGCTGGCATCTGCCTCCTTCTAGCACCTGATCAAAACGAACACCAAGAAATTATAAAAAGCACAGTCTTGGGGTTGGAATGTATATTCTTGCGGATATGAGCCAACCCTGGCATCCAGCCTGATGGAATGCGCTTGAAATGCAGAATTAAAGAAATAACATCAGGATTGTTGTTTTGTGGCAAATAGAGGAAATTAAACACACAAAATCACCACACTCTCCACAGGAAAACTATGGTTCTCAGTTTGATATTTGCTTCACAATCCCAGCCTGATGCTTCTACATTTGAACATTAACCTTCCCTTTCCAGGTCTCTTGTTTGGTTTGCTTTTCACAGTCAAATCCCTTTATGTAGGCCCAGGGCAGGGAAAGATAAAGCCAATAAATCGACAAACAAGAAATACCTGAGTTTCTGGTAGGAAGGTGGTTTCGCGAGCTCCAACTCAGCGTTCTGTTTGAAAATTCTGTGTGCTCAGTTCTTTTTTCTGCCGATTAACTCCCTGGTTATTGGGTTCATATTGCCTGAAAAAACGCAACCACACCCAAACACTCTAGCCCCGATTGTACTGCATATACTTCGATTCTTGTCACAAGACAAAGACAAAAGTCTACCATGGCTATGGTGGCCATGCTTTTTTGCAGCAAAAAAAAAAAAAAAAAAAATAATTAAAAAATAAAAATAGAAATAGAATACAAACATAAAATGGGATAGCCGCGCTGCCACCGTAACATTCAAGCATATGGGCAGATCATACATACATGCACCCCAAGGTCAATTATATCTACCTGTAGATGCATCAAGTTTATCTGCAGATCTTTCCCTCGTGCCCGAATCGAAACACCCGCCTTCCTGGTTTGTATAAATCCGATGCAACACCCAGAGACACAGGATATTTTTCAGCCCACTGCACAATATTTGTGAGCAGCAACAAGCAGAATTGAGTACATGCAAACATATTTCTTTTTCTTAATGGTCACCTCAAAGTGCGGTAAGGTCTTTTGCAAAGACCTGTCCATTGTAGGCCTTTTCTTCCTCAAACTGAGGGTGGAGGAAGTGATGTCGATCCCATCATCGATGGGTTTCCTCGCGTTTTTTAGGAAGAGCCAGGGACAATCTCACAACGAACGCACCGACCCAGCCAAACTCCCCACTGCTGTCGACGTATCTAAAAGAGTAGACGGCGTCCATGGAATTTACTCCCTCGTTCTCGGCCTCTGGCGAGTCGACCGTCCATATTTCTTCTCCCAGCCCCACCAAAGCGTAACTGTATTCGGGGTGGGGTGGGGTTAGTTGCATTCGGAAATCGATCAATCAAAGGCAACCGAACCTTTTATGTTGTGCAAAGGAGTGTGTCACCAAAAGCGCTGGTGGAACGATCGAGACGGGGGTTGAATGGTTCTGCGATGCTTGCATGACGAATGTCCAAGCCAACCGACGAACTGTGATCACCAAGTTCCCGGAAGTTCTCGTGATAATTCTGAAGCGCTTTCAATTCACTGTGAAAGGAGGGGTGAAGAAGAAAAAGAATCCCATCCAACTTCATAGAAACCAGATGAACTTTGGTTGCCAGGTATGTTTTCTTTTTTGGTGTTTGCAATATAAGGTATAAAAAAAAGAGAAATAAATAAAATTATGAAAAGGACTAAAATGTCTTTCAAATTTTGCAGATAGGGGTGCAAGAGGCACATTATCATCTTGCTGGACTTATAGACCATCATGGCGGTCTTGGAGGTGGCCATTACACAGCTCGCGTCCTTAATCCCCAAAGCCAGAAATGGTAATCAAAACACGTCAGCATTTATTGATGTTCTTATTCATGCACACGTGACAATAATCGACCTGCTGACCCGATTTTTTTTCTAATGGTTACCCTCTTCAATGCTTTAGGTTTAATTATGATGATTCGCGTGTAGAAGAAATAGCCCCGCCTTCTCGAGCAGAATCGACCCCGTACGCAGTTTTGCTGCGGAGGTCGAGAATCTGAATCTCTTGGCCCACCCCTATCCCCAATAGGTAAGAATAAAAAAAGGAAAAGCCTGTTGAAGCTTATAAAAGCTAACCAACGAAAGACAATCGACAGTAGTTTTTTTTTTTTAAGTTTTCTTTTGAAACTGAATATATGAACCGATTTAGATCTCCTTGCACCACTTCATAAGCGTTTGGTCAAAAAACTGGTTGGCTGAAGTGTGTAGACTATGGAGAGTGATTTTGTTTATTACTCTTTCATTAGTTTCCTTGTTTGCTGATGTTACAGGCCCCCCCCTTTTCCTTCCATTGTCACATCGGGTACTCCGCCGCCACTCCTCCACCTGCTTGATCGATTGTATTGCTGCCAAGAGACAAGACTCAGCGAATGCAATTATCGGTCTGGTGCGGACGGAAATATGATGATTTATCCTCGAAACTGAAATTCTTCACCGATCAGGAACCTCTCTTTCTGTCGCTTGTCTCGATTTCGGGGTGTTCGTCTCTTGTCACTTGCTCTTTCCCTTCCGCAAAACTAGACAGACTTGGGGCTCGTTTTCAAGGGGGTTTGAAAGCGTCATGTCGCCCAATTTCCTGCTGGGGTCTCCATGTCAGTGGGATATTGAGGACAGGATGGTCATTGTCTCAGGATAACAAAGGGCTCTTGATGGGGGAAGCTTCTGGAGTGCAGGCAATATGAAGGATTCTTGAAAAGAAGCGCTGATGGCAGGCAACTGTGCCTGCAGATTTGATATCATTGTTCAACGCTGCCCTGGTTTGGAGAGATTCTTTCGATGCTGAGCATGGGACAGATTTGTTGATTAAAATTCTGAAGCGAGGTGATCTGGCGATGCTGGGGGTTGTCCCTTACTTTCTGGAAATCCATGTTGGGACGATGGCTTTCTACGCTGCCAGTGTGGAATCAAGGAGTCAACAAGTGCCCTGAAATTGGGTTGGGAGACAGTTCGAAAGGCGACTGCCAAGGGGCTCTTCCTCATTGCCAGAAAAACTTCTTCGTACCGGGATGAAATCATCACCTCTGGGCCCTATCAAGTTTGAAAGACCTCCGCTCCAGTGAAACAGCATCCATTGCTGTGAACAGAATGTTGTTCAATGGGTTCGAATCTTGGGAGTGCCGCCTGGCCATCTGTTGGCCTGTCTGGATTCAGGTCTAACACAAGCGAAAATGTGAATGCTGCATGCCTCCAACAGCTTCTGAAAACTACAATCGTCCAGTTGTCCAGGTGAGATATGGCCAAGAGCCCGTGCTACAAAGCATATTTTCTTGCATTTTCTATAATTTGTGTTTTCAAGAGGGTTTTCCTGGAAGTAGAAGGGAAATCGCTGCTGAATTCGATGTGGATTTCATACCATTATCAGGCAGATATGAATGAATGAATGAATGTTGGGTTTACATTTAGCAACAGGTAGACATATCAACAGATAAGGAATAGAGATGCAAGAAAGCAGCAACTGAAGGGAAAAAAAATCATAAACCAAAGCAACCGCAACCAATCAGGGCTGTGCCCGTGTGGTTTTTGCTTTTTGTTTTGTCTCTTTGTTGATTCAATTTGTTTTTGGATCATTTGGCACCCAGATTCAACGACCAATGCACTGGAAGAGCATCCTCTAGCACAGATAAGACGGCACATGGACCAAAACCTGGATGAAATCCTGGAGAACCGAAATTGCATAGCCAGCATCTTGGGGAATTTGATGACGCGTGATCAAGCATTGGCACACCGGTATCTCCTGAACAGTTAATCCTGGATGGCATTGACTCTTTTCTTCCCCTTGTTCGAACGTATTATGTTGAGGTATAAAAAAACAAGACATTGTTTATTTAAACGGAATACATATTTTTTAACAGACCTGGTCATCCATCCATCAATCTATTTATGTTGTTCTTCTCCACAGGTCGACATCAACATGGAATCGTTCAAAAATCTCGGACCGGCCAAGGTCCCGGTTCCTTTGGGCATCACTGCATCCTGCATGTCTGACTCAGGGGCTCTCTTCGTGGGTGATGGGAATGGCAGCATTCGACTTCTGAAAGTACCTCCAGAAAGGCCAAAAGGCAAAAGCCATGCAGAAAATACGAGAAGCTAGTTCCGTGAAAGTGGAAGGAGCCATCATTTCCTTGGTTTTTTAAGCGCGAACAGAAGAATATGGTGTGCATGCTCGCTGGAACAAAAAAGTGCAACACCCACAGAATCAAGAACCTTCGGCAGCACCAGTGAGTCATTTCTCGAGGGGAAACATCGTGAAACCTTCCCTACTCACTGTCAAATATTACGTAAAGGAAAACCCTCATGCTGACTATCCACTTTGCGCAACTGAGTGACATGAGCCCACTTGTTCCAGGTTGAAATAATCAAGGATTCATATGAGGTTTTTGTGGGTGTTTCACGTTCGACCGCTGAATTTCTGTATTTGACTTGCCAGGATGTCATCTGAGGTTCTCCAGAGCGCGTCATTCCGACAAGATCAACGACTTGGCTTTCCCTTATCAATACAGCAAGGTCTGTGCCACAGCAGGAATCAGTGACATCACAGTCTGACATGCAACTTCTTGCCGTGAAGTGCTGAAACCCTCAAGTGCCCAATCTGGAATGCCACTGGGTGGTGTTGTCTCAGGACGGGAACAGGATTTTGAGGGGATCGAGTGATGGCATGTAGGTAGGGAATGATCAAAAGGATCTATGGAGTGGTGACATGCATTTGAAGATAACAAAATTATGTTATCAACAATTTCTCATGGATGCAGAGATGGCTGGTGTTTCACTGGACCCGTGAAAATAACATGGCAACTCGTGGATTAACACGAACTTTCTCTCTCTCTTATAAATCATTAAGAATCATGTTATTGTTAAAGTAGTAGTGGAATGATTTTAACCAAAGAGAAAATGATGATTCTTGGTACACTGTTGTTGGAACAGGTAAGATTCATGCATTCGGCCCCCAGAACAGGAAGCACCTCTTCTCCAATCCATAACCCCCATTTTGAAAGCCGTCACATCAATAGCTAGGGCGGCCTATGGGGAAAAAATTATATCGAAGAGGGATTGGTCAGGGTCTGGAGAGTGTCGCAAAAAAATCAAGACATGGTGGCATCCATGTCAGACCATCGGGGGCCGATGAACTGCATAAAAATGAAAGAGAGCACCGAAGATGAATGTGTCAGCTGCAGCTCGGATGGCAGTTGCATCATTTGGGACCTCAACACGTTCAAGAAGAGAAATCGTGGACCATCCAAACCAGAGTCAAGTGGTGACGGCTGGGAATGATCGAAAGGTAGATGTCAATCAACAGGCAGAACAAACAAGATGACACACCCAATACCTTGAAAAAACACTTAGGACGATGCTGTGCCAAAGTCGATGTTATTGTCGCGCTGATTTGGGTTGTTTTTTGCTCCGAAAATGATTTGGGTTGTATCCCTTTTTTGCTTGTAGGGAGGAGCTGCCCAAAGTGCACTCCAGGCTATGCGAGTTTGATGTGTGGCTTCCATTCTCGGAATAGCACCATCTCTGGAAGTCTATGGAATGCAAAGGTTGCATTGAAATGCCATCTGATTCCCTCACGCGCCATATTTCTATCAATGTGGAGACAAAGAAATTTAAGGGGGTTTTGGTTTTGGTTTTGGTCAATAGGAAAGTCACAGTGAAGGAAAAAAAAAAGAGCACAGTTCTTGATCCAAAAAGATTTTTTGGGGTTTTCTTTCGAGAACATGTCTCAGTACCTCTGTTGCCCCATGAGCTGGTTAAGAATCCAGTGATGGTGGTGGATGGGGACACTGACGTTATGGCTGACCTCAGCGACATGATTCAAAAAACAAGTGCAAGCCACCATGGGCTAATCAAATATTGTGTAGAATCAGGACATTTGTGGCGTGGTGAAGTGTGAGTTGGGAAAAGCATTATGGGGGCCTTTTTAAGGGGTTTAGGGGGTGAATTAGGGGGTGAATTAAACTTTCTGTAATAGTGTTTTGATCTTGATGATCGTGCTTTCTTCTCTCTGGGGTTTTGGTCGAAGAAACCTCAAAAATGTGGACCAAGTGTATGTGCAAGAGATGCACTTCATTTCTTTTCGGAATGTGATTGAGCTGTTTGTTTATGGGGAAAGTTTTTGCAAAGCATGTTTAATCCCTCACCAATACCAATAGCGAAATGAAGGTGTTGCAGTCGAATCAACAATTGACCTCTTGTTATGTTTTCTTCAGCAGGCTTTTGAATTAGGACGCCTTGATTTCATCATAATTCTCCAACTAAAAAGTTATCCACCTATTGATGTTATAACTATGTTTTCTTTTTTCTTGGGGTTGCTTTGTCCGTAAGATCTAATCTTATTGCCTAAAAAGACAGTAAAGTTTTTTGGAGGGGAAAAACTAGCACCTAGAAGCAGGAATTTTTTCCTATGCTGCCACAGGTAATGAGAAAAAGAAGAGGGAAGAAATTGACTTGGAAAGGAATTGATTATTTCCCTTGGTGAATATTGATCAATAATACCCCCCAAAGAATTGTGGGTTTTGTTTGGACCTCGTAACAAAGATTTTTGTTCAGGAATCACAGTTCTATTTTAGGAGTGCACTGATGAGCATTTGCTGGCCCTTCCATTAGGTGGACAGTGGATCCCACTTAAGTGACGCTTCACTTTGGCAGAAAGTTGTGGGGCAGGTGATTTGTCAAGTGTAGTGAATCCGCCTGCAGACCGCTATTGTGGGCTGCTGGCTGTGAACTGCAAGCCTAGAGCGGCTTGGAGGGAAAGAATAGACGACTTGGAAGCGAGACAAAGGGAGTTCAATCCCAAAGTAAGGTTACAAGAACGTTCAAACCCCAAGAACTTATAGAATACCCTAGCAGCCTTGATCCTAACTGATCATAGGCTGTAACATCAGTCTGCATCACTGCTGCAAGGCATCAGACCTTGCAGTCCTTTCAATCAGAGCCCAGCTCAGCCCCACGGCCATTCCTGTGGTGCTGAGCGACCTTCTAGAACATTCTAGCTGCCAGCTCAGTAGTCCACGTACGACTTCACTGCCAGCACACCCTGACTGACTGTATGCTGCCTCAGGGCAGCCAGCCTCCTACTTAAAGTACTGCAGGACTGTCAGCAAGCCTGCTGACGTACTGCAGGGCTGTCAGAAACCCTGATTCGCTACATCAAGGCCTTTTTTTGCACATTTTTTTTTTCTGAAATTGCTGTTGTGGATTGTCATGTTCCACCACCAGTCATGGGCTGCACAGGACAGACCCCTGTCCTGTGCGCCGCACAGGACAGGGTTCTGTGCAGGTTCTGTGCACCCTGTGCTGTCCTGTCCTGTTTTCGAAAATCCAGGACAGATGTGCACAGGGTCAGATCTGTGCTGCACAGGCGCACAGACTGCACAGCACAGCACAGAATCTGCACAGAACTGCACAGACTCTGCACAGAATCCGCACAGACTCTGCACAGAACTGCACAGACCCTGCACAGACTTTGCACAGACCTGCACAGACCTGCACAGACCCTGCACAGACCCTGCACAGACCCTGCACAGACCCGGTCTGTGCTGTGCTGTGCAGGTCTGTGCACCTGTGCAGCACAGGTTAAACCCTGTGCACAGAACAGACAGTCTGTTCTGTCCTGTCCTGTGCACAGGGGTCTCAGCCCATGTCTGTCCACCACACAGGTTTCCAGCTCCAATATGCATATGCATGCAGTCAAGCTACCAAGTGTGGGGAGGGGATGCTGGTTGATTGTTATCATCGATTGATCAAATCTCATTCCAGATTATCCTTTTCACTTGACCGAAACAATGTCTCGCCTCCTAACTTCTCTCTGGGGTCACCTAACCTCCAGGATCACGTGAAGATTTCTCCTCTACAAAGAGGTTGCAACCTGTCATTTCAACATACATGAACACGGAAGACTCAGCCGTCATTTACTTAGGACATAGAAAGAGCTTTCATCGTTTCATCGGATGGGAAGAGAAACCTTTCAACAAACAAAAATGAGACGAGTTCCCAGCAAAAAAACAGTCGAATGCCGACTGCTGCTTCATTCTGGTGCGGTCAGTTGGAGGATTTCGAATTCTTCCCCAGCTAGAAATGACTTTTTTTGTTGTCGCTCCAGATCTGTTGTTCGTTTTTCCTCACCAGCTCGGCTCCTTTCGCAACGCAAGAGAGTCTAAGGGGGTCGTTTTCAGGGGGGTTCGAAACTCAATCCAACTGGTGTTAATTGTCCCCTTTTGAGGGCGTGTGATGTGTTTTCCTCTCAACAGGAAAAGAGCAACATTTTCGACGATCCACATTGGCACGACCTCCACCCCCCAAAAAGAGAAATCAAAAACTCAAAGAGGGAATCAGAGCTGGAGGGCAGCTTTAAGTGTCTTTGATGGTCAAATACAAGAAATGGCTGCACCGAATAAAAAAGCCTTCCTTCCTTGGCGAGGAAAAGGAGGTCTTCAGCCCCTCCAACAGTTCCCATGTAAATTCGGGGATCGAGGAAATCGCCAGCTGTTGCTCCACCACTTCCCATGTCACTGCCATGGGGGAGGATTCAGCCGGCATGCATGAAGATGTGGGGAAGGTTTTGAGGTATCTGAAAACAGGGGACTGGTCCGAAATCAATGCTACGCTGAAAGGGGTCATAGATTTTTCCCACGAAAACAAGGGGCTCTTGATCCAGGAAGGTGGAATGCAAGTAATGTTGAGGATTCTGGAAGAGAAGCGTCCATGCCAGGTGTTTGTGCTCGAGGCTTTGATTTCATTGTTTGGCTCCGGCCTGTATTGGAGAGGTGCTTTCGATGCCGGGAATGGGCCACATCTGTTGGTCAAAATGCTGAAGCAAGGTGATTTGGCGGGGCTGAGGGTTGTCCCCCACTTGCTGGATACCCGGGAGGGGATGGTGGCTTTCCACGCTGCCGGTGGGATCGAGGCATTGACCGGAGCCCTTGTATTGGATGGGGAGGTAACTCGAACGGAATCTGCCAAGGGACTCTCACAAATGGCCAGAATGAGTCATTCGTACCAGGATGAAATCGTCACCTCTGGGGCCCTGACGAGTTTGACAAAACTCTGCACCAGCAAGAAAGCGTCCGGAGTGGCATGCATGATCTTGATGGCTGATTTGACCGCCAACAGCAATCTTGCCTGGAGTGAAGTGGCAAGAAGTCAGTCATGGGATCCGATCATGTCTATGTTGAGCTCGAGGTCACCTGAAATGAGGGAGGCTGTGGCTAGAATCCTGTTCAATGTGTCCGAATCTTGGGAGTGTCAAAGGTTCATCCCTTGGAAGAAAGCCGTCAAAAGGCTGCTGGCCTGTCTTGATTCAGGTCAAACGGAAGCTGAATTGTGGATGCTGCGTTCCTTGAGCAACTTCTGGACACCAGCGTTTTACACAGGTGGGATACCTCCAGGACTTTGTTGCTTGAAAGCAATTTTTTTTCATAATTGGTGCTTGGAAGGGGGTTCTGCTGCAAGTAGGAAAGAAATCGCAGGTGAATCCCATGTGGATGTCATGCAATTTTCAGGCAGACATGTGCCTGTAGATTTGTCATAATCCTCACACCCAATATCATCCCTTTGCATAGTAGAGGGCTTTTAGCCTGGATGTTTAGAAAAACGAAATTGGAGAGTTCTGGTTCAAAAGTCATCGGGTGCTTTGACAAGTTTTGTTGCAGCTTTACAGAAGACAGAATAGTTAAATTTCAACCTGACTGCAAAGTAGCAGCAAATAAAGAGAAAAATAATAATGAACCAAGCAACTGGAACCAATCATATTGTACCACTGCATTTTTATTTTTCATCATCCAATCAGTATTTTAATCCTTTGGCATCCAGACCCGACTGGCGTTGCACTGGGGTGGTATTATCCAGGCCCGGGCAAGGTAAACCATGACCCATCGATCATGGGTAAAATCCTAGCCCGGGGAACCCCAGCTTGCCGTAGGGAAGCCCTCCGATGGTTGACTACAGCTACAGCAGAAAACGATGCCTACATGAAGAGAAGCTCCACCACAGTTGCAATGGTCAAGAGCCTGGTGGAAAGCCTTCACAGGGAGGACCTGGAGTTCAGGTGCCAGACAGCCAGACTTCTGTCCACTATGATGTGCTCAAAAAATATTCGGCGCCAAGTAGTGAGCAGTGGAGGGGTACCCCCCCTGGTCCAGCTTCTGAAATCAGGGGGCCAAGGGAGGGAAGCCGCGGTAGATGCTCTCGTCCAGCTTTCTGAGGAGAAGTCTGTTGCTGGTGTTGTTATCTCCCAAGGGGCCACGGATGCTTTGGCCGTTTTCCTATCAAAGGCACCCTCGAGCAGGCAACTGCCAATCATGGAAACCTTGTCAAATCTTGCACGCTCTTCAAATTTTCATTTCACTTCGAGAGCTCTCCTGCAGACGTTGATTGAGCTGCTGAGAGTACGTAGTGGTGAAGTGGTTTTTGGGGCTGCCAAGTGTCTGGCCAGCATTCTGAACAAGAGACGACACTTACATCAGGATGCCTTGAATGGTAGGCTTTTGTTCAGATTGGAGAACATGCTGATGGAATCCTGGCCACAAAAGAGGGCAGCGGTGACATTGTTGGCCCAGGTCTCATACACCAACACATGCAAGGTGCAGTTTTCTTTTGGAATTGCTGGGTTACTGCTCGTCCAGTTTTGCGATGTGTCAGGAGTGTCTTTTGGATTCCAGCTTGAGTTACCAATTAAAAATTTGATTGCATTTTGGTAAAGTCTAAATCTTTTCGATTTTCCTATTTTCCCCATCAATTTTCCCATCGAATGTTCCATTTCATGCTGATTTGAGTGCATGCCCCAGGCCACCTTCAGACCAATGGACTCTGTTCTTCGTATGCTTCCGTACGAATCGCTGGAGGGAAAAAATTGCATAGCTGGCATCATGGGGGATTTGGTGACGAATCAAGCAAGGGCCCAGCTTGTTCTGAATTTCCAGACCCATAGGTATCTTCTGAAGTTGCTGGATTCGGCATCACATGGGCCAGCAGTTCGAGCTTTGACAAGCATTGCAGTCCACTCCTCAAGCCTGCGGGGGCTCTTGGCCAGTGATTCGAATTTGCGTAAAATCATTCCCAAATTGGCGGGATTGGATCTGAGAAACATCGCAGATGCTGCTCGATACATAGGTGTAATCGTTCGTGAGGTTGGTCAGCCTAACTCGTTCTCACAGACAATGCTGCTGACACCCTTGAGCAGGCCTGCATGCAACGCTGCTGGTCAAAGCCATGAGTAGCTCCTGCGTAGAATCATGCATGTACCAGCTTGCTAGGAATGGATCAGTTTCCTGCCTGGTCCTTGAGGTCATCAGTAGTTTCACTTACTTGGGTTGTCTGTCTTTCCCAGAACGTTGCTCACCAAAATCGAGTTGCACAATGTGGAGGGATTCCTCCTCTCGTTCAGCAGTTGTCTTGGCCCCATTCAAGATGCAAGGCCATGTCAGCCCTTGCGCTTGCCGCATTGGTGGAAAAAAACGCATCGACTCAACAGGCAGTTGTCAGGGAGGGTGCTATTCCGCATCTTGTATTGCAGCTTGATGATGAGGTAACAAAATCAGGCGACATCCAAATCTACAGGTGGTCCACTCTAGACGGTCTAGGGGCAGGAAGCGGCTGTCATACCCCTCCCCCCCCCCCTTCCTGATGCATCGATCATATGATCCAACCATTTCAAACACAAAAAAATAATTCCAAGTGTGGATGGACAGTCCTTTTTTTTTTTTGGTGTGTGGGGGGGGGAGAGAAGGGGAGCAGACTAGGAGATGACGAGGCTTGTTAAAGGCATGTGCTTCTTCTTTTTCTGATTTTTTACATTTGGTGGCATCTTTGAAATGGGATTGGGTGTGTGTGGTAAGGACGATGAATGCAGGCAAGAGGCGGCTCATGCACTTGCAAACCTCACATTCCGAAATCCACAAAACCAATTCTTGTTAGCCAAACTCAAGCCAGGTAAACCGCTGCTCAAGCTGTTGGAGGGGAAATCCAGCACAGCTACGAAATGTCATGCTGGAAGGGTGTTCTCCAACCTGGTGGAAAGCACCCAGCAAGAGGTGGTCGCCTTGAGAAAACTTTGCATAAGGCCGCTGGTTGCCATGCTGTCGTCCGAAATGAGGGAATGTCAGGAAAATGCTGCAAAGTATCTAGCGAATCTGGCAATTTGCGGGGTGGAAGAGTGGATGATTTTCAAGGCAGGGGGCATTCCACCTCTCGTCAATCTAGCGAGATTCAGACAGCCAAACGCACAGAAGCATGCCGTCCGCGCTCTCGCCAACCTTTCATGTCAGGCTGACCATGTTCCTGACATAGTCAGCGAAGGTGGCATTCCTATCCTTGTGAATCTCCTCAGCTCTATTGGAAACAGCACAGAGCAAGCAGTGGGGGCCTTGGCAAACATCGCATGTAATGCTCAAAGTAGCCGTGCAATCATTGAAGCAGGGGGGATCCGGCCCTTGCTGGATCTGTTGAGCAGGGGAGGGGATGCTTGCCAAATTGAATCCATTCGAATGATAAACAATATGGCAACTTATTCTCCAGCCGGGAAAAAAGCGCTCATTGATTCTGGGGCATTGAACGATCTGGCCGTCTTGCTGAAAGAAGGCAGCAAAGCAGGTGTCAAAAAGAAGCTGATTCGTGCTCTCATCAGCTTGATGTCTGACAATGAGGAAGCCCAGTTGTCTCTTATGAATGAGGGCATGGTGGAGTCGGTGGTAGCTGCTCTGAAACAAGCTGGCATTGGGGACCCCCAGGTGGAAATGGAAGCAAGACGAGCTTTGCTCACACTATGTTGTGGGGTGGACGGTGAGGTGAGGTGCTAAACTCACACCAAGGCTACTATTGACCCTCATTCCATTATGTCCAAGAAGTGACTTCATCAAAGTCTGTTGTTATTGTTGCTCTGATGGGAGTTTCCACTCTCAATTGATTTGAGTTGGCTCCCTCTTTTTGGTTGTAGGGAGCTGCCAAGGGAGCACTCCAGGCTGGGCGAGTTCGATGCGTGGTTTCCGTGCTCGACATAGCACCCTCTCCGGTGAGCAACGGAATGCAACAGCAATGTGTGGCTTGAAATGCCATCCGGTGCCCATAATTACAATATTCCCATCAATGCAGAGACACAGAAATTTGGGTTATTTTTTTTTGCAGGTCAAGGAGGGTCGAAAAATTGAGGAAAAGGAAGCAGAGGCCTTGATTCACAACCCTCGGCATCTGTGTTGCCCCATTTCACTCGAGTTGATGGAAGACCCTGTGATGGCGGTCGATGGTTACACCTACGAGAGGTCGGCCATCACCAAATGGTTCAGAACAAACAAGTGCACCTCGCCTATGACTAATCAAGCATTGGCCAGTTCGCATATTTGCCCAAATCGCTTGGTGGCTAGCATGATACAGGAATTCAGGAAAGAGCAAGAGAACCTGAATGCGAATGAGCAATGAATAAAAAAATGGGCACAGGAGAAAACGAGACAAAAAGATAACTGCAGAAACGAAACAAAAAACAAAAAAAAACAGGACAGAACAAGAATAGAGTGGTTTCTCGTTTTGAAATATCTGATTTCGAAAATCAGTGAAATGGAAAGTACTAATCATGTTGTCATTTTTTTTTCTTCCGCTCTGGGAGCATTAATTTTTTCTAGGGTCATCATTGGGGGTATGCTACGATTTCTTACATGCAATGTATTGAAAGTAGCAGTGCTTTTTTTTTCTTCCCTTTTCGGCTCCTGGTATCCAGGTTTTGTACTTTGTTGTTAGCATCCCGTGCTGGAGAAGAAGACAGACTCGCCTTTGATTTTGTGATTTTGGGGGGTTTGATTGATAGAATCCTCGCAAATGTATTATGCTGGCCGGGGAAAAAATGTTTTTGGGGCTGACTATTCCAGGTGTTGGTGGTTAGTTGGTCTTGGCCAAGTGGTCAGGACGCACTTAATTTCTTTCTGGAAAATTATCAACTTGGTTGATGGGAACAGTTTTTGGAAGACATGGAATTTAATGAAAGACTGTGATGTATATGCTAAGGGGGTGAATAGTAAGGTGTGAGATCAAAAACACACACTTTTGGGCTCTTGCAAAAAAAACCCAAAAAATCATGTCACTTCATTGAAATGATCCAAAGATCCAATGGATCTTGCAGGACACAAAGCTACCCTCCCTTTGCGGGATTCTGGCGTGGGATTTTGGCGTGTTTAATATGCTTAAACACCTACCTATGATAAAGATTACCCGCCAACTTTGCCATCAGGGCATTGTTCCGCAAAGAAACCTACGTAATACCTCAGATTCACTGACTGACACGCTGAAAGAACCAGGTATGCAGATAATCATGTCAAGACGTTGTCCACACGGTTTGGACTCTGCAAAGCTCAGAATGAGAAACCAGCCACCACCACCAAAAGAGCATATTGGAATAAAATATTGGGTGCCGACAATCTTCTCTATGGAACTCTCAGAGGATGTCCTCATGAACCGAACAATCTGATTTGTTGGGAATGTTACCTCTGCATTTGGATCAGGTAAGGGGAAACGATGCAAATTGGCTTGTGTTTTTTCTCCTCAGACTTGCGCAGTGGTAGTATGCCACCATCGTATCCTCCGTCAATCCACACCACACCTTAAACGACGAGATGGTTTTTATCGAAAATTGGCCAAGATTCAGTGACTCGAATGAGAAGAGAGTTTTTTGATGGATGAAGGAACAGTATTGGTATAAAAACCACACTCATTACATTTTTTCGGTTTAGTTGTTTGTTTCCGTGAGGTCCCGATGGCATCTCAACATCGCAAACAGAATTGCAATTCTGACCATGGTCATGTTCATGCAAGCTCAAAGGGAACCAAGTCGAGAGAAAAAAACCAAAGAACGAAGTGATGGTGCCATCACCAAAACCAGATCGATACAGCAAGACTGATAATCAATTGACTACATATAATTCCTAATGTGGTAATATTCACAACGCCATCTTTAGGACAGTCAAGCAGACAGACAGACCCACTGCTGTTCTGTGGGACGAAACCTTGGCAAAGGGATTAAATATGAAGCAAAATTTGTTTGAGATCTTGCCTACAAGGAAAAAAGGATAAAAACCTACTGGATACATCCAAACACGAACTCAATCACACAATACAAACACCCCTCTCGTTCTTAAGAATTACAGTGCTCATGATGGTCACAAGGCACGGCAAAAGATCCGAGATCATCTTTGCAATGATTGATGCTGGTGCTGAGATCAATGCAAAAGACCCTTCTGGAAGCGTTGCTCTGCACTATGCGACCTATTTTGGTCGAAAATCGAATGTTGAGGCCTTATTGAGCCGAGAAGCTGACACAACAATTGTGAATGAACAAGGATACACACCCAGAGATGAAGTGTGTCATTGTCTCCAGTCGAAAGACAGTGCCTTTTGTGATATTGAACAGTGTGAAAATAGGTCCGATGAGATCCGTGCCCTCTTTGACTAGAAATGCTTCTTGGCTTGGGTGGGTAGCCGAATCATTTTATAATTCGATAGGCTGTGTGCGGTCAGGTGTTTGTTCCAAATTTGTTTCTTATTCAGTGATCCAGGGTGTTTTTCGTTTTGTTTTTTGTTTTTTTTTAATCTTGAAGGGGGGGTAGACAAGGGTTTGAGGCTCAGCTGCTCACGGATTCTTGTCTGCAAGGGATGCTGTTACACAGACGCAAAAATTGACTGAAATTTTCAACGTTCAGAAATCTGTGGTGTCCTGACAAAGATTTACATCGTACGTCACCGAGATGAGCTTATCTTTGTTGGTAGAGGAAACCTGGCACTAACAACTGAGAAAAAAGAGAATTCTAGATACGAATCCTTGTTTGGCAGGAACGATATAGGGTTTGCGTTGAGAAGAAAAAGATAATCTGTTTTCAAACGTATACAAGCGCAGTCCAATTGTTGTGCGACCCAATCACAACACCAACTTTGTGCTGAACCCAAACAACAACACAGGCTTTTTTGAAACCAAAATAACCAGATCGTTGGGTTTGGATCGATCCAATCGCAACAAGCCACTTATGTACTAATTTTCATTTCCACCACGTGGGTGCACCCTCCGCATTTGCTTTTTTTGTAATCTTTGGTACTTGACCGGACACTTGTTTCGAATCCGTGTTTCTTCAAATTCAAAACGTTCAGTTTATCATCACTTGTGTTTGTGTGTAGATTTGTGTTTGGCCAGCTAGAATTTGCTGTTTGATAAAACAGCAACAACTCACTGCAGTGAGTTTTTTCTGTTACAGCTGTATCTTGTTGTCGATTTTGTGTTTCCACGAAAATAATTTTTCATTTGTTCCCCGTGATGGGCAACAAATTTCAAGGTTTGCGCCGAGGTTTCTTGGGGCTCCCAAATGAGGTGACCTGAGCTTGAAAAAACTAAACAAGTTCAGGATTTTGGTTTTGCTGGTGCGAGGCCGCTCCGCTGCAACGCAGGGTCGATCGATCGATCGGCGGCGCGATCTACAATTGCTTCGTGCACGGGGCATGGATGCGGGGACTGACAGAGAGCAACAAAAGCTTGGCTTCTGAGCTCAACTTCTTCTGAAAGCAGTTTATTGTGGCGAGCAGCAGGAAGAAATCTGCTTCCACTGCAAGCCTGCGTTCATTCCCGATACCGACAGGAGCTATATATATATAGCTCGCGTTTGTGAAGTTCAACTGGAAGGAACACAGCCACCACTCGATCTTTGCAGGAAGCCTGCCTTCGCGCACCAGGCGAGCCTTTGTTTGTTTCGCTTCTCTGCTGAAAAACACTCTTTTTCATTGCGCTTTAGGAAATATTTTCGTGTGCGGCCATGCTGAAGTCGTTCTTCCCTGGACGTCATGCGAAAGAGAATGGCGGCGCGGCTGCTGGGTGTGGGTTCGACTCCCGCACGCTCTTTCTGCCAGCAACAAGAAGTTCAAGTGAAATTACAGAAACTCTGTAACCGCAGCGCAATGTCAGGATAAACCCAGCTGACGTCTTTTTTGGTGTCACCCACTGAGTCGTCAGGTTCTGGTACGTTTGTTCCGGTTTTTTGGCGAAGATGATCTCTGTGGATGACTGCGCGCGATTGGTGCTCGTGAGCTTGCTGCTTTCGATCGCGGATTGGATGTGGCCACTCGTGTGGCAAAAGGTAAACCCAGGGCGGTGGTCGTCAGTGCATGCCTTTCCAGACGTCAGGCAAAGACGTCGAACAGATGTTGCATTTGGATAGAACGTAAATTGAATGTGCTGATGCCTGCAGATGAGGAGTATAGCATCGAGGATGGACGGACTTCAGGTGAGGTTGCTGATTCACAAACCGTTTTCGATAAATATCAAACAAGATGATGGGCTGCCAGAAATTTTCCTTTATCGTTTTTTTTTTGCTGGTGACATTTCCCTGGGTTTCACATGAAGTCACTTTTCACGAGTGTTTTTTGTGTATAAATGTTTCCAGGTCAGGGAAAAACTTGTGCGAGCCCGGGAAGAAAAGCTGGAAAGAGACTTGGCAGACCTCCAGCGACGAGAGAGGAGACTGCAACAGAAGGTGGCCATCATCTTTGCCTTGAGAAAAGCTCTCCTGTTTTTCAAAACTCTTGAGGGACTGTTGATCTGTTTCGATACATGATGGGGCAGCAGCGCCCGTTCCCCCCCCCCAATCCCAAATTGTTTGTGTATTTTTTTCAGGAAAAGTCGGACTCAGACACCACTGCAAAAGAGGAAGAGAGAGAATTCAAGACTGAGGATTATTATTCTGAGGTGAGTGCGTTTGTGAGCTTCCTTGAAGAAGATTCATGTTTGAATGTAATAACCCATCGTTGAAATACCTGTGAAAATCAGACTGAGGAGGCTGATGGCTCACCTGGATCCGAGGAGCAAGACAAGAAAAAAGGAGAAGACAGTGGAAATGAAGCAAATGAGGAGCAGACAGTATGATTTTCCCCCACCCCCCTCTTGAAAATCCCTCCCCCAATCAAGCAGCTCGAAACCAAATCCTGTTTTGAATTCTCTGTGGGAAACTTGAGAATTGCATGATGCTTGAGAAAAACAAGATTCCAAGAAGGCAGTGTGTGTAGGTTTTGGACTCTGATGTCATTCTCAGGTCTATCCTCCATATGGTCAACTCGCTGATCTGGCTGCGAGACGATGTCTGCAGGATCAAGCATCTTCCAACAAACGGGGCAGAAGTTGTGGTAAGTTCTCTGATCCTCTTAAAAAACATGGAAAAAAACACTCCTGGTAGTTTTCAAAGAATACATTCTCGGGCACACCGCCCATCACGCTCGAGAAGTTGGAAAGAGGTAATAAAAAGGCATGTAAACTATAAAAACAAGTATACAAATCCAAATGTTGAAAATGTGGTATGTATGCAGAGACAAAACAATGAAGCGAGGATCATGGTAAGAAACAATGCCGAGCTGGAAACTTTTATCGTGGAGAGCTGCAACGAAATGGCATTGGCGATGGAAAACGCAAGGCAGGACCTCAGAAAGGTGACTATAAGATGAACCCCTGGCTGATGGTCATATGTTTCCTTGAATTCTATGTTTCCCCCCGAAAAAGAGACCAATTTTTTTGATTTCCGGTAGGATTATCAGTGAGCTGGTTTATTTTCTTTGTTTCCAGTGAATCTTACAAAATGGCTCAGCAAGGAAGGGAGGAGAGCCGAAATGAAAAAGTTTTAAGGTTTAGGGTTAAAAAAAAAAAAAGGGATATGAAGGGGAGCAAAAAAAACAGGAGTTCACACTCCACCAAAAGAAAAAAAATATGCAAAAAAAAAAAAAAAATGATAACAATGTAAAAGGGGTAACAAACGAGGAATGGTTTGTTCAGTGAATTAGAATGTTCAGTGATATTGTGTGTTCATCATTTGTTAAAAAAGGGAGAAAAACCCAGGGGAAAATGGGGATATTAATATTAGAATCAATATGAAAAAAAAGGGTGGACAAACAGAGATAGTTTGTTATGTGGGGAAAAAAAACAGGGGAAAAAAAAAGAAAGAAAAAAAATATAGACCAAGTGTTATGGTCTTGATAAAAGAAATGTTAGAATTCTAAGGTTTTTCCCGAAAGGGGTTTTTTCCAAAAAAACAGGCACAGCCTGGATGGGGCCAAAAGAAAGGGGGTTCGATTCCCCCTGTGCCTTACTATCCCCAACCAAAAAAGTTTCAGGTAAGTTGACTTTTATTAACTTTCGATTGAGGTGACGGGTGAAACTTCTGAAATTGATTTCTTTAGAATGTCTTTTTTTTTTCAAATCGACGATTCTTTCGTACTACACTAATGAATACAGATCTGAGAACCTATATGTGATGGAATGATCTGGGAATGTGGGAACAGGGATTTATTTTCCTGGATTTTGATTGGGACATGTTTTGTTGCTGTACAAGAATTGTGCATTCGGGGTGTTGGGTGGGTGGTTCTTTTGAGGGGATGCAGATTCTACATTGCATAATTAATTGTCTTGTTGTGGTTGTGGCTATCAAGCATTGATGCGATTAATGCAAATAAATATAAATGAATAAATATAAATGATTTATACTAACCCTGGATTTCACGGGGCGAAGCTTGGATCAATGACGTATGAAATGAAACCAAAGTCTCAGAGTTTTCCATGCTGTTTCTGTCCTCATGTCAGTCATGGGAATCCAACATTTACATTTTCCTGTTTTTTCCCCTTTCTTGGTTCAACTCGTAGACATCACAATATCACAATATCTGTGCCTAGGCTCAATCCAACCTCTTTATTGGGCAACTGCCTAACCCACAATAATCAAGTTGACTGATTTCTGGGAACAAAGCATCCACATCCAGATCCTACCCCCTTCCTTTTATTTTATTCATATTTAATAAAATATGAATGGTCGGATGCAAAAAGACACTTGACCGCAAAAAGAAGGGAGGATGATCAGGTGCAATAATCACTCAGGGTGATGTGGAGGATGTGTTGGATGAGCTTGATGTGTCGATGTGACTTCTACAGCCTGGAAAATGGATCACTTTTAGCAAAGGTGTGAAGCTCACCCCAGGGCATGCAAATGAATGAATTTTTGGAGCTTTACAGGCGGCAACAATATATAACAACAACTAGAACTCGTTGATCTCAGGCTCGGTCCATGCGTATATTTGGGGGAGTCTTTCTGGCAAGCCTTTTTTACGCCACCTCTATCCTTCAAAGCCGTCTGCTCCGGCCATTGCCCAATTTGGTTCTTGCAAATTTCAGGTTGTTTCTGGTCACCGCAGGCCTCCGTCAAATCATCCAGGAAAAGATGGAGATTCATTTTTTTTTGTTTTTCTGCTCATACCTCCCCAGAGTTTTTGGAATTTTTACAGTTTTGTGTGCTTTGTTTCTTTGAATCAGGATCAAGGTAGGGTGGCAAATTTTACAATTTTAAGGTTTCAACGAGCATTCTTGGCTCTGTGGTTTTTTGTGGGTTTTGGACTGGTGTTAGGTATTGGTTACGATAGAAGCTGGTGAGACTGACTGGCTTCTGAGCATAGGCGCAACCAGGGGGGCTTTCAACCGCCAAGCTTAAGAGCTATACGTTCTTTTTTGTACTGATAAGAAACGGACAACGACATCCCAACAATGGCGGTTGAAAATTATGCACGTTGGACAGGAAAAGTTGCAACTGGCTTGCTGCGCACAGCATAAAAACCGGCTCTTCGCCGAGGATCGCAAAGCAACGACTGGTGTGTTCTCTTTGTGCTCTGTGCGTGCGTTTTTTCTACTCTCAACCGACTTCTTTGTCTCGACTCTTTCCTCACAATGATGATGAAAGCTGCAATCGTGTTGGCCTTCCTTGCACTCGTGGCGCCGCCACAAGCTTTGGCAGGTTCACAGCACATCTGGGCGCAGGCTCTCGTTTTCCTGCTCTAGCTTGGATGCGCCACCTTAGATGTGTATGCTTTTATTCAGGTCGACGCCTCTATCAGACCTCGACCACTTCTTGCCAAGTGTTCGGTTCGGTGAGCCTCGTGGTGAAGTCGGGGTCGTGCAAGGGCTGGGCCGGGGCAAGTTGTAATGTAAGAGCTCTTCTCCTCGCTGTCAACATCGTCTCTTGTGAGCTTTTCATGCTGTTCCCAACTTGTTCAGAAAACGTCTCGTGTGTGGTGGATCGGCAGTCTCTCGCTTTCGCAGAATCAACACTGGAGAGCGAAGTCAAGGAGATATTGACAAATGATCTGTGCAGTCCCGTGTCGGCGCAAGCTGCAGCAACGGCCGCCGCAACTGCCGTGGCGTCTGTTTATTTCGAGGCGCTGGCAAAGGTCGGTGCAGCCTGGCTGAAGTTGACTGTCAGTTTTTGTGTGTATCCCTTTTCGTGCATTGACCCCCTGCTTTGCTCGTGCATAGGGATGGGACATTACGCCTTACGCCAGAATTTACGCGTAATTTTACGCGTAATTACGCGAAATTACGCGGGGGGTAGCGTAACCTTACGAGGTTACGTTTCCTGCGTAAACTTTACGCGTAATTACGCGAACTGCAAACCCCCAAGCGTAAAAAAATTGTCCCATTTTTCGCATTATTTCATTTTTATTCCGTTTAAAGTGAATCGTGTCGAAACTTTTGATCACTTTTTCTTTTTCTGTGTTCCCAAAACACACTCTTTGAGATTGATACAATGTTTTCGGATTCTAATCACATTTCATATAAAGATATTCATGTTAAGATTATTTAAAAATGCAATTTAGGAGGATTGACATTTCAGAATCCTTCCCAGGAGCGCCCATTTCACCTTATAACGTGTAAAAATGTGTATGTAAGCTCTCCTTTTCAAAAAATATTCAAGAAGCACTTAGGGGAAGGGCTCATTACGCAACTTTTCATGGCTATTACGCGAAATTTGCACCTCATCATGCCTTGTTACGTTAACTATTACGCCATTACGCGTATTACGTTACGTATTACGCAATTACTTACGCCAAATTCTCTTGGCGTAATTTTCCCATCCCTACTCGTGCAGGTCTCCTGTGATGGTCAGGGCTTTGGATGCGGTTTCAGCGTAGCCCGTGGAGATTCCTTTGCAACCGCTTATGCAGAAGCATTTGCTCGAGCCGTAGCAGTCGCAGCCAGCGGCGAATCCGGCGCAGTGTGTATGGGAGATCTGACCGCGATAGCGGTGGGATTCGCGAAAGCCGCCGCGGAAGGCAGCACCAGGGCGTGCGTCGAAGGCAGCGGAACAGCAGAGGCTTTTCGCTCCGAGTTTGTGCTCTCGGCAACAACAGCCATAGCTGACGCCTTGGCAATTGCCACTTCAGAAGTCTGCACAGGTTCGGCCGTTTGTTGTTCATCTCGTTTCTTGTGCGGCCATGGACAGCAAGCAACGTGCGAATGTGTTGAGAGCAGGCGAGTTGGGTACCAGCTCTGAATGCGGAGTCGATGTGGAGGGAAGCTCCACCGCCACCAACATCAACCTTAATGAGGTGGGCGACCCAGCGCCAACGACGACCGGCGATGGCACTGCTGATTCTGGCTCCTCCTCGACCACGGCCGGTTCCCAGCTCCCAGTCTGTACCACTGTGGCAGAGTACTCTTGCTGCTGGGATGCTCCAGGGTGAGAAGGCTCGCATTGCTGATATTGTGTTGTTCACTGGTAACCGTGTTTGTATTGTTGATGAGCTGCATTTGTGTTTCGTGTTTTGTGCGCAGATGCGCCAAGAACGGGCTACGAAGCGGGGCTTCTTTCGACCCCAACCACAATCTGCTGATTTTCCCCTTGGGATCGTCGGTGCCCCAGTGCTTCTGCTACTAGTACCAGCACGTTCGTTTATCGAGCAACAACAAAAAAAAAGGAACACCAACCAGAGGATCACGTATAATTTCGGGCGTACACGAGCATCGTTCACCTCTTGTGTGGAGAAGTGAACATTGGGGCAGAATCCACTTGAAAAGCAGTGGAAAGCCCTCTTTCTGTTATATTTTGAGCCACGTCTGCGGGTGGCATGAAAGCACTTGCATTTGGACCTGACCGGGGCGAGAGCTGTCTTCCTTTCGTGCGTGGGAGGTGGTGGCGTGTGTGGAATCGTGTGTGGTATTTTCGTTAGGGACTTCGGCCGCCGCCGGTCCAGAAAGACTTAACAGGCCTGTAAGGCCTAGGCCAATGTAATCGATGCTAACTTGGGAATCTGAATTTTGCAGTTTTCATTCTGACTTCCGGATTGGATTATATCCCTTTGAAAAAAAGCCATGATCACTTCCAAAAACAATTCACCGTTCACAGCCCGAAGTGTTGGGACGTCCAAGGTGCAAAAGTGACAACATCGAAGAGTGTTTTGAATAGGTGCTTTATAAAGCACATGTTAAATTCAACCATACTCTGTTGAAGAACTGATATTGGAGGCGTATCATTGACAATTTGATTAAATGGTTCAATACCTCTAGAGCAACCCGCCTCCTCCCCCCATATTCTTTCACTGTTGTCTTATTGATCTCTTACGGACAAGGGAAATGCATCGTGGCCACCAACCCTCGACAGCTGTCTGAAAAACCTTCCCCCTCAAAACAAATAAAAAAAAATGCTAGAAAAACGGAAAAGGAAAATCAAGATGGGTGATGAATGAACCCACCAAAAACAAAGAAGGGTTGTTCTTTGAACAGTTCAAAAAAACAAAAAACAATTTCATGCCTGTCCAACTTCCAAACCAAAAATAGGTCTGCCAACGAGAAAGAAGTAACAAAACTTCAAAAACGATTTGCCCCCCCCAGAAATTATTTTGGCCCCCCCTTTCGTGAAATCTTGGTTGCGCGTACGCTTCTGAGGCAACATTGTTGATATGAACCTCTGACTCATCAGTCCGTCCAGAAGATACAGCTGGACGGGGACGGTTCGAGATGTGAGATCTCGTACCGTCCCAGAGGCCATATAACGCGGACCAGCGTTCCCCACCGCAGTTCTTTCTTTTTTGCAAGTTAACTCTCGTCTTCGGTCTGTGACCTCAAACGTTCATATCAACTGGTTTCGGAGCCTGACTTTCCCTACCCGTATGAACGCGGCATCCCAAACGGACCAGAAGCCGGAAGAGTTTGGATCAGCTTTGGCAGGGCCGTATTGGAAGACGGCAGTCTACAGACAGTACGCTTTCTGGACCTCTAACAAAGATTTCGACGACGCAGAAAGCACAGCCTCAAACGACCCACAGGACGAACCGGCCAAGGACGACGAACCGGCCGAGAACGACGAATGAACCACGGGGAGTTGCAACCGTACCAGGTCGCTCAGGCCGAGGATGGGTCTTCGGACGCCATGTCTCTCGCCACGGCCGAGGACGCGTTGCCCCACGGCAATATGTACGTCCAGCAGAACGTCCAGCACTTCAACAATATCCACCACAACGTCCAGGTCGACGTGGAGCACCGGGTGGACGAGCGGCTCAACCAGATCCAGGTCGATGCAGGAGCCTGGGCCGAGAATACGCACGAAGGCCTGAAAGAAGCGCTCGACCAGATCAGATACGAGAACGCGGTCCTACAAGAAGAGGCCGAGCAGCGGCATCAAGCTCAGCTCGCGCAGCAACGGGCCGAGTTCAACCAGCGCTTGGAAGATCAGCGCCGCGATCTGGGCCGGCTCACCACCGAGGCCGAACATCGACTCCATCTGTCCCAGCAACGTGCTGTGACCAAAGCCGAAGTCGAGGTACAACGTGCGGCGGCCAAAGCCGAGCAAGATCTACGGGTCCTGGACGCAGTTACCGAGCGATTGGACCGAGAGTTGCTTTCTACCCGCACTGCGGTGGCCGAAGTGGACGAGAAGGTGAAGATGGACGACAAGAACCACGGCCAGAAGTTCGAAGAGCTGGTCGAGTTGTGGTCCAAGCAGGCTGTACCCGTACCGCCTCAAGCGAATGTTCCAGCCATGATGGCAGGGTCACAGACTCAGACTGTGAGCCCTCAAACAGGGACTACGGGGCAGCTGGACCAAGCCGTCCAAATACCACCATTCACGTCCCAAGGACCACCCGTCGCACCAGTACCACTTATCGCACCACAACCCGCACCACGACCCGTCATACCAGTTCCCGGACCATCGAGACCACCCATCGTACCAGCACCAGGACCACCACGACCACGCGCTCCACCTGTACCGAGGCCAGCCCCAAGACCATTGAACCTCGGAGGAACGCCGTCACAGCCAGTTCCAGTTCCAGTGCCAGTTCCCGTGCCAGTTCCCCAACCGTCACTGCAGCCGGTCCCGTTGAACTCCGCGGCCCAGGATCCATTCGCAGCAATGGGTTCGTATGCGTCCGTAGGCCAACAGGACCCGTCAGCCAGGCGACGAGGGAACCGCGGACAAGGAGCCGGCGCTCCAGGAGGAGGAGGC
The DNA here is from genome assembly GCA_030272585.1 of Bryopsis sp. KO-2023. NCBI lineage: Eukaryota > Viridiplantae > Chlorophyta > Ulvophyceae > Bryopsidales > Bryopsidaceae > Bryopsis > Bryopsis sp. KO-2023. The sequence continues at coordinate 1,059,265 of BSYQ01000004.1, read as the reverse complement.
GGGGGCGGCGATGATCCGAACGATGACTATGGAGGCTTCGGACCACCACACGGTTCAGGAGGTGGCAGTGGACCACCAGGTGGGCCAGGGGGTGGCGGCGGTCCACCAGGGGGACCGGGCGGTGGAGGAATTCCACCTCATCTTCCTGTTCCACATGGAGGACCAGGTGATCCGGACGGCGACGATGGTGATGATGATGGTGATGGTGGACCAAATCGACGCCGTGACCGCGGTGTTGGTCAGGTGTTACGTCAGCTGAAGCTTCAGATGCCGAAGCCGTTCTCAGGCGACCAGGACGTCGGACCAACCGAGTGGCTACTTCTGATGGCGCGTTGGCTTCGCGCACACGACATCGAGGAACACCACTGGCTACGCGTACTCAGTGCGCACACCAGCGGAGCCGCGAGTCGATGGATGAACCTTCAGGAGTTACGACTCGCTGAGGGACGACGTGCGCCATTTCAGAACTGGAACGCGTGGGCCGCTGAGCTCAGGCGTCAGTTCGAACCAACCACGGTCCAGGAGCGCGCTCGCACGGAGTTACGTACCGTACGTCAGTCTGGTACGGTACACGATTATGTGCGGCGTTTCCAGGGCATATGCTTCAGGATACCCGAGATGACGGAGGCCGAGCAATTCTCTGCTTTCGTCAACGGTCTCCGTGAACCAATCCGGACCCAGGTGGCTGGACACGTACGACATTCCGTGGCCGACGCTGTGGAAATGGCCGAACGCCTTGACGGCGTCCGAGCACTTCACCCCCAAGGGCACAATCCTGGTCATGGACGCAGATGGGGCCGACGACCAGGCGCCAATCATCCTCGTGGACACGGTGGCCAAAACCGAGATCGTGTGAATGCTCTCGGTGCAGGACGCGGATTCCAACGAGGACGGGTGTAACCACAAATTGCGTCGCCTTGACCGCTGGGGTCACCCCTGCAGCTGGACTTAACGGTTGTGGAGGCGTTTTTGCAGAACTGGAACGGCAGAAGTGGGGACAGCCCCTCTTTAACTTGATCACACGGCCTTGCAAGGCACTTTTCACTCAGGTCTCTTCTCAAAAGCTTTCTTACAACAGTCCAAAGGTCCAAACTCGAACAAAACACAAGAAGATCCACACCAAGAAGAAGTACAATACCCTAAGATCAGCCGTTTAAATAGGCTGCAGCCTGACTCACCTTGGTCCCACTGATCACCTAGGATCCCACCTACTGATTAAGACAACCTAACCCATCAAGCCTAACTGATCTTTCTAACCACCCTAAGTCCACTCCCTCAGTACCAATCCCTAGGACTGTCCAACCTAGTCAACTCTGTAGCTGAACTGCTACCTCTAAACTGTGGCGGAACTGCCATGGCAGAACTGTCCCGGGGTGACTGCTAGCCCTACGTAATCCGTCTGGGACTGCCTCAAGCAGCATTCCCTCCCCTGATATCACTCTAGCCCTGGAGGTGACAAAATTGGTCGAGGCGACGTGGTTTGGGGTTACAGCTGTAACCACTCCCCTCCTCCCTTGACTTTTGTCCCCAAAAGTTAAACTCAACCTCCCCCACTGAACTTCTTCTGTCCCTGGTCTTTAGTTGTTAGCTAGTTGTTCCTAGAACTTTTCCAAAAAGTATCAACAAGAAAATCTTTCTCTTAACTGCCTGACTGGCTACTATGTCTGTAGACGTAGTGCTCAGAAACACAAAACAAGTGCCCATTGTTACTGCAGATCCATTTTATTTTTAATTTCCACAGCAAAACTGTTCAAGGACATCAAAATGTAAACTAACAATGTTGTTCCTCAAACAGGTCCCCCCTTTTTTTTCTTTTTAATCACAGCCATCAGCTGTTCTTTAAACCCAGCAGGACTGTTCAAAGAGCACTCGAATGTAAACCAGTGGTGCTGCACTTCAATCAGTTCCCCCCCCTTTTTTTTTCCTCATAGCTAACAGCTGTTCTTTCACCCCTATAGGTCAAAGTGACCAGTTTGTCCTTGTTTGTCCCTTGTTTACCCCCCTTTTCTTCCCCAGGTCTCTATTGAGCTCAAAAAGTATCAAACGGAAAGTTCTTTTCTTTATCGACTGACTGAATACTATTCCTGCAGAAATAGTACCCAAGAACAAAATAGAACCAAAAACAAAATAAAAACCCACCCACTGCTGCTGCAGAAATACAGCAATACCAAACAAAACAACAATACAAAACAAAACAAAACCAGAAAATACCATATTGTATTTCGCGATCCATCCGTACCACTAGTCAATCGGTCTCCGAATGGTATGGTCGTCCTTTCCTTAGTTGAACGCCCGGCTTCTGTAGAAGTTCTGCCACTTCATTTCTTTCCCCTTTTTCCGCTGTTCTGTTTTCTCCCAAGCTCTCAACGGTATATGCTGCCGTAGTGGATGAAGTCCCTTAGGCGCTTTCTCTCTCTCATGCTGCCGTAGCGGATATAGTTCCTTAGGCGCTTTTTTAACTCTCTCTGCAGTTATGGCACGTCTGCCACACTTGCTCTTCCTCTTTTTATATATAACTCTTGCTGCTGTGCAGCTGCTGCACTCTTCTGGCTTAATCCTCTCCCGCCGATGTGCGCATTCTGTCTGTGGATATCTCGAACCACAGACTATCGTGTTCCTCATTTGGCACCTGTCGCCATTCTCTTTCTCTGCTCAAGTACTTGAGTGGGTGAGCATCTCCTGCTACCCTTCAATATCGTCGACTCCTTCTGTGCACTTTTGCCTCAGCTTGACTCCCAGCAGGCAAATCCTTTCTTTCCAAATATTTCATTTGATCCTTATCCATCCATGGATCCACTTTTTCCCCCTTGATCTCTTGCAACAACAATAGTAGGCAAGAAATATGCAAAAACCTCACAAAATTCAAGTGTCCCCTACCACTGTTGAGTACTTCCATTGGGACAACAATGGTTGCACCTTGTCAGCTCTGATCTGGGGTTCCATAGTAAATCATGGACGAAGCGCTGTGGAACCACTGACTATTGGATGGTCCAGCGGAACTGGAAGCCTTGTCAGTGCATCCGCATTTGCGTTACTCTTCCCAGCGCGGAACTCAATCGTGAAATCAAACTCTTGTAGGCGGAGTGCCCACCTCATCAGTTTCCCCGTCAGTTTGGTACCCGTCATCAACCATTGTAAGGCTCTTTGATCAGTCTGCAGCACAAATTCCGTTCCGTAGATGTATGGCCGAAATAAGGTGCAAGCCCACACCACTGCTAGGCACTCCCCTTCCACTGCAGAATAATTCCTCTCAGCAGGATTGAGTCTTTTGCTGGCATAAGCCACCACATGCTCTCTCCCTTGCTCATCCTTTTGACAGAGTACTGCCCCCACAGCCTGGCTGCTCCAGTCTGTTTGCAGAATGTATGGTAGGTGTGGCTGTGGTGGAGCCAGGACTGGTTGATCGGTAATGCTTTTCTTCAGCCTCTCAAATGCTTGTTGGTGGCGTTCCCTCCATTCAAATGGCACATCCTTCTTCAACAACTCCGTCAGAGGTGCAGCGATCCTTGCATAGTCGCGCACAAATCTCCTGTAGTAAGAAGTAAGGCCCAGGAAGGACCGCAAAGTAGACACATCCACCGGTGGCTCTTGCATCTCCACTGTGGCTACCTTCTTCGGGTTCATTTTGATTTCCCCTTTCCCCACGATGTGGCCCAAGTACAGCAGCTCCTCGAACCCAAAGTCCGATTTCCTCGGGCTGATCCTCAGGTTGGCCTCCTTCAACCGCTGCAGCACTTCTGCCAGGATCTCCTGATGCTTTTCCCAGGTCTCCGCATAGATGATAATGTCATCCAGGTACACGATCACCCCCTTCCACAGCATGGGTCCCAGTACCTCGTTCATCATCCTTTGGAAGGTCGCTGGGGCGTTACTGAGCCCGAAGGGCATCACTACGAACTCATACAGCCCCTCCTGGGTAATGAAAGCCGTTTTCTCCGCGGAGGCGGTGCTCATCCTGACCTGCCAATACCCTGACCTCAAATCCAGAGCGGTAAAGAATTTGGCCTCCGAAAATTGGTTGATCGCGTCCTCAATCCTCGGGAGGGGAAAGCTATCTCGGGTGGTCACCTTGTTAAGCTTGCGGTAATCAACGCAGAACCGCACCGACCCATCTGGCTTTGGGACTAGAACGATCGGTGAGGCCCACGGGGACTTTGACTTCCGCACCACTCCGTCCAGGAGCATCCTCGCCACCTCCGATTTTACCACCCGGTTCTCCGCGTAACTGAACCTGTAGGGGTTCTGCCTGATGGGGGGATGATCTCCGGTGGGAATCTCGTGGTATAAGAGGTTGGTTTGCCCGACTTGATCCGAGGACCAAGCACAGGCATCGGGGTACTGCTGCAGAAGATCCAGCAGTTCCTTTCTTTGGTGGGGGGTTAGATGGGGACTAATTTTCAGTTCTTCCAATTTTTCTCTAAGTGACACCTTTTCCTCCTTTCTTTCCTTTTCTGTGGCAAACGTTTTATTTTCTACATCAGAAGTCCCAAGGGGAACCACCCCTGCCCAAATCTGGTTTTCCTGCAGCTGAACTGCTGTCTGTCCCATTTCTTTCAACCCAAACTTTTCTTTTCTTCTTCCTTTTTCTTTCTTTTCTCTTCCCAATTCTTTTTCAGCTGCTTCCCCTTCCCTTGAATTTTCCCTTCTTTTCTTTTCTTCTTCTCCTTTTATCTCTTGTCTCACCAGAATTTCTGCTTCCACTGTTTTACTATGGTTCAAACACTGCATGGCCCATGAGTCTGGCCACAGACTTCTGGCCCTTTCTACCTCTTGTGTTTGGCGTTGCATTCTCCATTCTTGCTCCTTGATCCGCCTCCCTGATCGACGCCATTGCTCTTTCCGTCCCCCACGTTTGCCACGTCTCCTCCTTTTCCTTTTCCTTTTATTTCGTTTTTCTGGACCGACCCACTCCCGCCACCCCTTCAGGTGTCGCCGAAGGAGGACGTCGGTGGCCGGCCCACTCAAAAATCCGAAGTGGTATAGCTTATCACCTCACTCCCTCCTTTCCCTCCGGTTGCGGCCGTTGCTGCTGGCACTCCTGCTGCAGGCACTCCTTTCGGTCTCCATGCTTGTGCACTCTCCCGGAAGTAATCCAAAAGCTTTTTGAGCTCCTCCTTTTCTTGTTGTTTCAGTGCCTCCCGCCTCCGCATGTATTCCTCTGTTACACCATTCCTTCTCCCCTGTTTTCCTTCCCTTTGCAGTGTTTCCTCCAAACTCCCTTCGTTCTCTTTTTGTATTTTCAAATGGTGCCCTCTTCTTGCATCCAGTAACTCCATCTCTTGCTGGTGGAGGTGTGAGGCTGCTGCCTCACTCATCCCGTTCTCCCGACGCATGGTGTAGCACTCTTGCAGCACCCTTGCTTGGTAGTATGTAAGCCGGAGGGTCGGTGGATGTCGACTGGCGGCGTTGGGCTGGTTCAGACCATCATGAGTCGTCCTTGAGTTCGGCTGCAAAAGTTCCCCGGTAGAAGAGGGTGGTTGGGCTGGTGCAGGACTGGGTTCTTCGATGTGGCGGAGGGTCTGGTAGATAGAAACGACTGCAGCAGTTGCAGGCGTTACAGAGTGGATGAACTCGATCGGCACGCCACCCATGCGCTGTCCCGCCACGTATGGAGTGAGCCTTTTGAGCCCGTAGTCAATCTCGGTGCCGGTTTTAGCCAACCATGGAGTCCCAATGATTAGGGACAAATGCTTGTTCTCCACTACATGGCACGATACCATTTGTTTGCATTGTCCAAGGGCAATAGGTAGAGCGGGGATGTACCCTACTGCCTGCCGAGTCTGTCCATTGCAGTCCCGGTAACGCCCTCTTGGTGCCTCCATTAGATGTGTTAATCCCGTTTGTGTTAGGAGTTTTTTGGATATCACACAGGCACTCGCTCCGGTGTCAATGATCGCTCCTGGCACTTTGGTTTCCATCACTTTGGCTGTGGCTGTAGTAACTGCATATGAGCTTGTCTTGTCCACTTCTGCCATGGTGGTAACTGCTGGGACTTTCGCCATAGGCACCCGTAATGCCTTCAACCATGCGTCGATCAACTCCGGGTGGTGCTGACAAAGGTTTGCTACCGATACTTCTGCAGTCAGTCCTTCCACAAGCTTCTTGGCTTCCGCTGTAGTAAACATGCGCTTCTCCTGTGGCTTCACTGTTGATTTCTTGACCATCTTCTTCTTCTTTGCCATGGTATTTCTGGGTGATGGTACTTGCATCGGTCTATGCATCAATGGCGGCATCACAACTGGCTTGGATCCTTGTGGCACATCTTCTGGCTTCGGCAATCGCTTTGGAATCTCTTCTGGCTCTTTCTTTGATTCAAGGTTTGGCTGCTCTTTCAGTTCCTCCATTACAACATCTTCTGCAGTAGTTGCTTGCGGTTCTGAGGGTATTGGGCTCGTATCCACAGGAGTCCCTCCATTGCTTCCTTGGGCACTGTCCATTGCTCCATTGTCGACATCCATAGCAGAGTACAAGATTGATGCCATGACTTCCTCTGGTTCCTTCATGGCTGCTGTCACTGGGTCGGTCTGCTCGAAATCCATAATCAACTGATCTTCCAGTTCTGCTTGGAAACTCTGCATTCGGTTGGGACAATTTCTTCTGTAATGTCCAAGGTCTAAGCAATGCCAACACGTGACTTCGCTCATGTCTATCCTTCCACTCCTTCTCCTCCATTCATTTCCTCTGTTCCTTCCCCGGCCTCTTTCTCCATTGGTAAGTATTCCATTCGCTCCAGCGTCTTCAGTAATGCCATGGCTCACCCCTGCCAGCTCGGGTTCTTCCGATTGTCGCATATCTGCTACCCTTTCTGTCAAGGCGGAGATCATCCTCCTGAGTTCGCTATACTGCCGCCCAGATATTCTCACTTGCTGCTCCACTCCTCGAAGTCTTGAATCCGTCACAATTTTGTGATCACGCATTTCCTTCCTTAGGCTGTCAATTTGCCCATTTACTCTCCGATCCATAACGCCCACTTCTGCCAAAACAGGCTCCAATGCTGCATGCTTCTGCAGTTCTCCCATCAGTTCGGTTGCTGGGACCGTCACTTCCTTCTGGGTGGAACTGGGGTCCACTTGTCTCTTCTCAACTTGTCCGGCTCTGGCACTGACTCCTTCCAAAGTATCCTCCGTGGGTGCATGAAGTATGGGTGTCAACTCCCCCTGAGCTCCATCCTTGTTCGATCGAAGTAAGGACCCATCTGCCACGGCTGGATTGCCTGGTACTCTGTTCGCTTCCACTTGCTGTTGCCCTTGGGATGGCACAGATGTATACTCGTCCACTGTTTCATCACCCTTCCGGCTTTGCTCCAAGGTATGGGCTACTGGTGTTGCTGGGGCAACTCCAAACCAGGCCAGCATGTCCGTTTGCAACTTCTGCCACGTCCTCAATGGGTTTGGCACTCCTTCCACAAGGGCTGGATGTCTGGATATCCAATTGTCAACCCATGACCGAGCCTCCCTGGTTGTATAGCGGACCAGTCTCTCTATCCTCTCGTCTTCGTGTGGCTGCACTGCTGGGGGTACGTTCCAGCCAGAGCCTTCAGCGAGGATCCCATAGGAACGTAACCAGGTGGCCACATCTTCTGCCTCTGCACCCGTAAATGCGGGTAAATGACTGTTAGTCAACCGATTAGGAAGTCCTTCTGCTGGATGTATCATGGCGCCGCCACTGCCTGGAGTCGGTGGACAAACTGGTGGTGGAACAGGAGGTCTTGGTGGAACGGGTGGAACAACTGGACCAGGTGGCACAATTGGAGGAATCTGGGGGAGACTGGCAGCAAAGGCAAATGGGTTCAGTGGTGGATGTACTGGGGGCACAGGCTCTTCCTCGAAACTAGAGGATGTCTCCCTCTTGTCTCTTTCCCCTTCAGGTTTGTCTTCGTCGGAACTGGAACTCGAGGGCTCGTTGGTAGCGCCTCCATTTCCTCCGTTCCCTGCAGCAACACTGCTCTCTTCTTCCTCTTCTTGTTTGACTTCTTCCTTAACCACAACTTCTGGCTCAACAAAGGCTTCCTCCTCTTCTTTGGTCACTCGTCTTGCTTCGTCTTCTTCTTTTACTTCTTCCGCAAGCACTTCTTCCTCCTCTTGGACAACCTCGGCTTCTCCTTGGTCAGTAACGCCAACGAGGTTTCCTTCTTGTACCTCCCTTCCAGTGGGGTCAACACTTGCTTGCTCTTCTTCTTCTTTAACGACAGCAACCACTTCGTCGTCTACCTCTGCCCTCGTAACCTCGTCTCCAGCAGCTCTGTCTTCTTGTCTTGCTTCACGTTCTTCAGGAACACTCTCGACCATCACAACCTCTTTCTCGTCAACCTCGTTCACTTCCTCGTTGTCCCAGCCGCCAAGAAAGTCTTCCTTCAACACCCCTTCGTCGTCAACAAGACCAGCCTCAGAAAAAGCACCAACACTTCCTTGTGCCTCAGAAACCTCAACGTTCACTCCTTCTGCACCACCAAGGCCTTCTTCCTCGTTTGGTTCTTCTTCCTCGTTCACTTTTTCCGTCAAGATCTTCTTTTTCCTTCAGCGCCGCCACAGATCTGAGTGGCAAGTCTCCCTTCTGGTCGTGATCCTTCTCTTTTACCCTCTGTTCTCCTCCAAACCTCGGATAAGTACTGCCCTTGCTTCTTTTTCCACCTTATGCAGTTCGTCACTCTTTCTTGTATTTGTTCTCGACCTTGCTGCAGCCCAAACAAGACAAAAGCGACCCAACAGCAGTTCTGACCTAACCTTAGGTTAAGATCCCACAAGATCCCGAAACCCACAAAGCTTTTTCGCCTTCTCTTCACCCTTGTGAGCGACCCAAGCTCGACCTTGTACCCTTTTGAAACGTATCCACCCCTGTGGGTCCTTCTCTTCACTCTTGCAAGAGCTTACTCCGCTTCTTTTCTCACTCTCAGGTCTTGCTCGTCCAGACTGCCCACTTATAACGACTGCCAGAGCCGTAGTGCACGTCTGCTGCAGCACAGCTAAAAAGTGTGCGCGCCTGGGCTCCGAAACCAACAAATTGCGTCGCCTTGACCGCTGGGGTCACCCCTGCAGCTGGACTTAACGGTTGTGGAGGCGTTTTTGCAGAACTGGAACGGCAGAAGTGGGGACAGCCCCTCTTTAACTTGATCACACGGCCTTGCAAGGCACTTTTCACTCAGGTCTCTTCTCAAAAGCTTTCTTACAACAGTCCAAAGGTCCAAACTCGAACAAAACACAAGAAGATCCACACCAAGAAGAAGTACAATACCCTAAGATCAGCCGTTTAAATAGGCTGCAGCCTGACTCACCTTGGTCCCACTGATCACCTAGGATCCCACCTACTGATTAAGACAACCTAACCCATCAAGCCTAACTGATCTTTCTAACCACCCTAAGTCCACTCCCTCAGTACCAATCCCTAGGACTGTCCAACCTAGTCAACTCTGTAGCTGAACTGCTACCTCTAAACTGTGGCGGAACTGCCATGGCAGAACTGTCCCGGGGTGACTGCTAGCCCTACGTAATCCGTCTGGGACTGCCTCAAGCAGCATTCCCTCCCCTGATATCACTCTAGCCCTGGAGGTGACAAAATTGGTCGAGGCGACGTGGTTTGGGGTTACAGACGGGGACGTGGAGGCGGACGATTTGGTGGCGGACGAGGTGGCGGTGGACGATTTGGAGGACGAAACAATGGGCAGCAACAAGGGCGAAATCGTACCATACAGTGTTTTTTGTGCAATCAACGCGGACATGGGATCAGGGAGTGTCCCAAATATGATGCCGCGAAGAAGGCGATAAACTGACCGTCCGGGACGCTGCATCGTCAGTCCCGGACGGACGATACGACGATGCAAGCGGGACGGCAGGAGGGGACCAGGGAATAAGGCAAAGATATGGGAGCAAACAAACAAATATGGACCATGAGGAACGACAAGACGATGACAATGATGAGTTAGACTTCGAGCAGCCAGAATGTCCCACAGGGACGCGGCAGAGGCGAGCATGGACGCCGTCCGACTCCGAAGTACCGCCAATGGCGACAGAAGTTGCTACAGGCGAAGCGGACGCGAGTGCACACCTGCAGACGTCTTCAAGTGGCGAGCAGGACGTATCCGATAGCGAAAATGGAATGGAACCCCATGACGATACGTCAACTGGGGACGAGGGACGATCCGTACAGGACGACAATTTTGACTTTATGGGTCGAGCAGCCTGCGACGGACCCCAAGGGCGATTTACTGGGTTTGAGATCAAAATCAAAATAGGAGGGAGTCCACTAATCGCGTATGTGGACTCCGGCAGTTGGGAAAATTATGTAAGTGGACGAGTTCAAGCGGAACTGGACCTCAAGATGGACGGAGCCAACACCAAACGACTCGTGATGGCGGACGGGACGGAGCGACGTACGCTGGGACGCATTACGGGGGCGAAGTTCCGGAGTGGCGAAACGCAGTTCCGCTCGGACTTCGATGTCTTCCCGAACATGGCGTACGACGTCATTCTTGGCCTTCCCTGGCTAGTAGCAGAGAACCCCACACTGGACTTCCGACATCGTACCATCAGCGTCAAGCGCGGACAAGCCACCCTCACACTTCCGCTGAAATTTTCAGTGCGGCCCAAGCCGGCACAGGTGTTGAGTGTGGGAACCGCCATACCCACTTCGTCATCACTCATTCTACGAGATATGCAGCGAGGCGAATGTGAAGCCGTAATGGTGGTAGTCAACGATGTCGACGATGAAGATGATGCTAACCAGCCCGGACCAGAGCCCAAAGCAACCAGTACCAAGAAAGACGTTCATGACAGCGATGATGTGGCCAAAGTTTTACGCCCGGACCAGCCGGACGGGATCCAGCGACTCCTCAACATGTACCGACGAGTCTTCGCGTCCGACTTGCCAAAAGGCACGCCGCCGATAAGAAACGGGCACGAATTCGAGATTGAACTCGAACCAGGGACGAAGCCGATATTTCGACCGATGTACAAACTCTCGCCAGCGGAACTGGCGGAAGTGAAGAAGCAGACCGAGTACATGCTCGACCGAGAAATTATCCGGCCGTCGAAGAGCCCCTGGGGAGCCCCCATCTTATTTGCGGCCAAGAAGGACGGGGGGTTGCGGTTCTGCATCGATTACCGATGGCTGAACCAAAAGACCGTGAAGAACCGCTACCCCCTGCCCTTGCCGGACGAGTTGCTCGACAGGTTCCAAGGCGCACGGGTGTTTAGTCGACTCGACCTCCGTTCGGGTTACTGGCAGATGCCAATCCGAACGGAGGACCAACCAAAAACTGCGTTTCGAACGCGGTACGGGCATTACGAATATAAGGTAGTCCCGTTCGGGTTGACAAACGCTCCGCCCCAGTTTATGTCGATGATAAATGACATATTCCGGGACTTCCATGACCAGTTCCTCGTCGTGTTCCTGGACGACCTAGTCGTTTATTCGAAAACGATGGAAGAACACGAGGAGCATCTGAGACTCGTCCTGGAGAAGCTGCGGGAGCATGGACTGTTTGCGAAAGCGTCCAAGTGCGCGTTCGCTGTGTCCGAGTTGGACTTCGTAGGGCACTGGGTCACTGCAAATGGCATTTCGCCGCATCGCAGTAAGACCTCCGCGGTCCGCGACTGGCAGCCGTTACAGAACGTGGCAGAAGTCAGGAGCTTCCTCGGCCTGGTATCCTACTACAGGCGTTTTATTCGGGAATACGCACGCATCGCGGCCCCGATTCAGATGTTGGTCAAGAAGGACGTCGCATGGCAATGGGGTCCTCCTCAGCAGCAGGCGTTCGAGGAACTGAAGATGAAGCTCACCTCGGCCCCAGTTCTGAGGATCCCGGACCCAGCCAAGGCGTACACGGTCGTCACGGACGCGTCGGACATCGCATTGGGTGCGACATTGATGCAGGAGGGGGACGACGGCCTCCAGCCCGTTGCTTTTCTCAGTCGCGGCCTCAACCCGGCCGAGAAGAAGTACTCGGCTTACGAGCGCGAACTACTCGGGATCTCGTACGCCCTGGCTCAGTGGCGTCACTATCTCGAGGGCGCTCCAGGAGGGGTCACCGTCCTCACGGACCATCAGCCGGCTACCCACTTTCTCCAGCAGAAGGTGTTGTCTCGTACCCAGACACGGTGGCTCAAGTATTTCCAGTCCATCATGCCAGTCATCAAGTACATCCCAGGACGAAGTAATGTGGTCGCGGACGCGCTTTCCAGGCGCACCCACATCTCGGCAATTTCGGAGGCCAAAATCTCGCCCGGGGAGGCTCAAGCTTGGCAGGATGCACTGGCGGAAGACCCTATTCTGAGCTCTATTCGTACCAAACTGCAGGCTGGTGGATCCGTTTCTGATTATTCCCTTAGTCAGGACGGGTTGCTTCTCTACACCAGTCCGAACCCAGGAGCACTACCAAAGGTGGTGGTGCCACGAACGAAACGCCAGGTGATTCTACACGATCACCACGACATACCAATGGCCGGTCACCCTGGGGTGGCTCGTACGGCCGACTTGGTGAGCCGAAAGTACTGGTGGCGCGGATGGAGAAGGGCCGTGGACCATTACGTTCGAACATGCAGCACGTGCCAAGTGATGAAGACGGACAACGCCAAGGCGAAGGGGTTGCTGAACCCATTGCCCGTCCCCACCTACAAGTGGGAACAGGTCACCACGGACCTCATGACGGACCTTCCAGAGTCCCAGGGGTTCACGGCCGTGGCTGTATTCGTCGATAGGCTCACGAAGTTCTGCAAGTTCGTCCCGTGTTCCAAGGAAGTGACGGCCCAAGGATACGCGGACATGTTCTTCAAACATGTGTTCCCCACGTTCGGAATACCGAGCGTGATCATCTCGGACCGAGACCCGAGGTTCACCAGCCAGTTCTGGAAGGAGCTGTTCCGGTTGCTTGGGTCCTCGTTGAAGATGTCAACAGCGTTCCATCCTCAGACTGACGGACAGTCCGAGGTTACAATCCGGACCTTGGAGAACTTTCTACGTCCCTACGTGGAAGCAAGGCCGGACGGGTGGGCGAAACTACTGAACACGGCCGAGTTCGCAGCTAACAACGCTACGAACGCTTCGACTGGCTACTCGCCGTTCTACCTCATGTACGGCCAGCACCCTCGTGCCCTCGAAGTGTACCGTCCGAAGTCGATTGTGGAAGCGGCGGACGCAATGGTGGCGCGAATGGATGAGGAGATGAACGAAGCGAAGAAGAACTACAAACTGGCCCAGGACCTGTAACCACAAATTGCGTCGCCTTGACCGCTGGGGTCACCCCTGCAGCCGTACTTAAGGGTTGTGGTGGCGTTTCTGCAGAACTGGAACGGCAGAAGTGGGGACAGCCCCTCTTGAACTTGATCACACGGCCTTTGCAAGGCACTTTACTCAGGTCTCTTCTCAAAAGCTTTCTTACAACAATCAAAAAGGTCCACACTCGAACAAAACACAAGAACCTAACCCAGAAGATCCGCACCAAGAAGTACAATACCCTAAGATCAGCCGTTTAAATAGGCTGCAGCCTGACTCACCCCGGTCCCACCGATCACCTAGGATCCCACCTACTGATTGAGACTCCCTAAGCTAGCAAACCCATCTGATCTTTCGAGGTACCCCAAGTCTATTCTTACAGCACCACCTCCTAGGACTGTCCAACCTAGTCAACCTTGCAGCTGAACTGCTACCTCTAGGCTGCGGTGGAACTGCTATGGCAGGACTGCCCTAACTATCCCCCCTCTACTCGACAGCACTCTGGCCCTGGCCAGTGTGACGAAATCGGTGGAGGCGACGTGGTTTGGGGTTACAGCTGTAACCACTCCCCTCCTCCCTTGACTTTTGTCCCCAAAAGTTTAACTTAACCTCCCCCACTGAACTTCTTCTGTGCCTGGTCTATAGTTGTTAGCTAGTTGTTCCCAGAACTTTTCCAAAAAGTATCAACAAGAAAATGTTTCGCTTAACTGCCTGACTGGCTACTATGTCTGTAGACGTAGTGCTCAGAAACACAAAACAAGTGCCCATTGTTACTGCAGATCCATTTTATTTTTAATTTCCACAGCAAAACTGTTCAAGGACATCAAAATGTAAACTAACAATGTTGTTCCTCAAACAGGTCCCCCCTTTTTTTTTTTTTAATCACAGCCATCAGCTGTTCTTTAAACCCAGCAGGACTGTTCAAAGAGCACTCGAATGTAAACCAGTGGTGCTGCACTTCAATCAGTTCCCCCCCCTTTTTTTTTTTCCTCATAGCTAACAGCTGTTCTTTCACCCCTATAGGTCAAAGTGACCAGTTTGTCCCTGTTTGTCCCTTGTTTACCCCCCTTTTCTTCCCCAGTTCTCTATTGAGCTCAAAAAGTACCAAAAGAAAAATCCTTTACTTTATCGACTGACTGAATACTATTCCTGCAGAAATAGTACCCAAGAACAAAATAGAACCAAAAACAAAATAAAAACCCACCCACTGCTGCTGCAGAAATACAGCAATACCAAACAAAACAACAATACAAAACAAAACAAAACCAGAAAATACCATATTGTATTTCGCGATCCATCCGTACCACTAGTCAATCGGTCTCCGAATGGTATGGTCGTCCTTTCCTTAGTTGAACGCCCGGCTTCTGTAGAAGTTCTGCCACTTCATTTCTTTCTCCTCTCTCCGCTGTAAGCAAGGTGATGAGGTCCACTCCCAATCTCTCCCAAGCTCTCAACGGTATATGCTGCCGTAATGGATGAAGTCCCTTAGGCGCTTTCTCTCTCCCATGCTGCCGTAATGGATATAGTTCCTTAGGCGCTTTCTGACTCTCTCTGCAGTTATGGCACGTCTGCCACACTTGCTCTTCCTCTTTTGATATATAACTCTTGCTGCAGTGCAGCTGCTGCACTCCTCTGGCTCAATCCTCTCCCGCCGATGTGCGCATTCTGTCTGTGGATATCTCGAACCACAGACTATCGTTGTTCCTCATTTGGCACCTGTCGCCATTCTCTTTCTCTGCTCAAGTACTTGAGTGGGTGAGCATCTCCTGCTACCCTTCAATATCGTCGACTTCTTCTGTGCACTTTTGCCTCAGCTTGTCTCCCAGCAGGCAAATCCTTTCTTTCCAAATATTTCATCTGATCCTTATCCATCCATTGATCCACTTTTTCCCCCTTGATCTTTTGCAACAACAATGGTAGGCAAGAAATATGCAAAAACCTCACAAAATTCAAGTGTCCCCTACCACTGTTGAGTACTTCCATTGGGACAACAATGGTTGCACCTTGTCAGCTCTGATCTGGGGTTCCATAGTAAATCATGGACGAAGCGCTGTGGAACCACTGACTATTGGATGGTCCAGCGGAACTGGAAGCCTTGTCAGTGCATCCGCATTTGCGTTACTCTTCCCAGCGCGGAACTCAATCGTGAAATCAAACTCTTGTAGGCGGAGTGCCCACCTCATCAGTTTCCCCGTCAGTTTGGTACCCGTCATCAACCATTGTAAGGCTCTTTGATCAGTCTGCAGCACAAATTCCGTTCCGTAGATGTATGGCCGAAATAAGGTGCAAGCCCACACCACTGCTAGGCACTCCCCTTCCACTGCAGAATAATTCCTCTCAGCAGGATTGAGTCTTTTGCTGGCATAAGCCACCACATGCTCTCTCCCTTGCTCATCCTTTTGACAGAGTACTGCCCCCACAGCCTGGCTGCTCCAGTCTGTTTGCAGAATGTATGGTAGGTGTGGCTGTGGTGGAGCCAGGACTGGTTGATCGGTAATGCTTTTCTTCAGCCTCTCAAATGCTTGTTGGTGGCGTTCCCTCCATTCAAATGGCACATTCTTCTTCAGCAACTCTGTCAGGGGTGCAGCGATCTTCGCGTAGTCGCGCACAAATCTCCTGTAGTAAGAAGTTAGGCCAAGGAAGGACCGCAGAGTAGACACATCCACCGGTGGCTCCTGCATCTCCACTGTTGCTATTTTCCCCGGATTCATTTTTATCTCTCCTTTCCCCACGATGTGGCCCAAGTACAGCAGCTCCTCAAACCCGAAGTCCGATTTCCTTGGGCTGATCCTCAGGTTGGCCTCCTTCAACCGCTGCAGCACCTCTGCCAGGATCTCCTGATGCTTTTCCCAGGTCTCCGCATAGATGATAATGTCATCCAGGTACACGATCACCCCCTTCCACAGCATGGGTCCCAGTACCTCGTTCATCATCCTTTGGAAGGTCGCTGGGGCGTTACTGAGCCCGAAGGGCATCACCACAAATTCATACAGCCCCTCCTGGGTGATGAAGGCCGTTTTCTCCGCGGAGGCGGTGCTCATCCTGACCTGCCAATACCCTGACCTCAAATCCAGAGCGGTAAAGAATTTGGCCTCCGAAAATTGGTTGATCGCGTCCTCAATCCTCGGGAGGGGGAAGCTATCCCGGGTGGTCACCTTGTTGAGCTTGCGGTAATCGACGCAGAACCGCACCGATCCATCTGGCTTTGGGACTAGGACGATCGGTGAGGCCCATGGGGACTTCGACTTCCGCACCACTCCGTCCAGGAGCATCCTCGCCACCTCCGATTTCACCACCTGGTTCTCCGCAAAGCTGAACCGGTAGGGATTCTGCCTGATGGGGGGATGATCTCCGGTGGGGATCTCGTGGTATAGGATGTTGGTTTGCCCGACTTGATCCGAGGACCAAGCACAGGCATCCGGGTATTGCTGCAGAAGATCCAGCAGCTCTTTTTTTTGGTGGGGGGTAAGATGGGGACTAATTTTCAGTTCTTCCAGTTTTTCTCTAAGTGACACCTTTTCCTCTTTTCTTTCCTTTTCTGTGGCAAACGTTTTATTTTCTACATCAGAAGTCCCAAGGGGAACCACCCCTGCCCAAATTTGGTTTTCCTGCAGCTGAACTGCTGCCTGTCCCATTTCCTTCAACCCAAACTTTTCTTTTCCTTCTCCTCTTTCTTTCTTTTCTCCTCCTTTTTCTGTTTCTTTGGCTTTCCCTTCCCCTGAATTTTCCATTCCTTTTTTTTCTTTTTCTTCCCCCATTTCCTCCCTCATCAGAATTTCGGCCTCCACTGTTTTGCTATGGTTCAAACACTGCATGGCCCATGAGTCTGGCCACAGACTTCTGGCCCTTTCTACCTCTTGTGTTTGGCGTTGCATTCTCTCTTCCTGCTCCTTGATCCTCCTCCCTGATCGACGCCATTGCTCTTTCCGTCCCCCACGTTTGCCACGTCTCCTCCTTTTCCTTTTCCTTTTATTTCGTTTTTCTGGACCGACCCACTCCCGCCACCCCTTCAGGTGTCGCCGAAGGAGGACGTCGGTGGCCGGCCCACTCAAAAATCCGAAGTGGTATAGCTTATCACCTCACTCCCTCCTTTCCCTCCGGTTGCGGCCGTTGCTGCTGGCACTCCTGCTGCAGGCACTCCTTTCGGTCTCCATGCTTGTGCACTCTCCCGGAAGTAATCCAAAAGCTTTTTGAGCTCCTCCTTTTCTTGTTGTTTCAGTGCCTCCCGCCTCCGCATGTATTCCTCTGTTACACCATTCCTTCTCCCCTGTTTTCCTTCCCTTTGCAGTGTTTCCTCCCAACTCCCTTCGTTCTCTTTTTGTATTTTCAAATGGTGCCCTCTTCTTGCATCCAGTAACTCCATCTCTTGCTGGTGGAGGTGTGAGGCTGCTGCCTCACTCATCCCGTTCTCCCGACGCATGGTGTAGCACTCTTGCAGCACCCTTGCTTGGTAGTATGTAAGCCGGAGGGTCGGTGGATGTCGACTGGCGGCGTTGGGCTGGTTCAGACCATCATGAGTCGTCCTTGAGTTTGGCTGCAAAAGTTCCCCGGTAGAAGAGGGTGGTTGGGCTGGTGCAGGACTGGATTCTTCGATGTGGCGGAGGGTCTGATAGACAGAGACGACTGCAGCAGTTGCAGGCGTTACAGATTGGATGAACTCGATCGGCACGCCACCCATGCGCTGTCCCGCCATGTACGGAGTGAGCTTTTTGAGCCCGTAGTCGATTTCCGCCCCCGTTTTCGCTAGCCACGAAGTTCCAATGATCAAGGAGAAGTGGTTGTTCTCCACCACATGGCACGGTACCATTTGCTTGCATTGTCTAAGGGCAATAGGTAGAGCGGGGATGTACCCTACTGCCTGCCGAGTCTCTCCATTGCAGTCCCGGTAACGCCCTCTTGGTTCCTCCATAAGGTGTGCTAACCCCGTTTGTGTTAGGAGTTTTTTGGATATCACACAGGCACTCGCTCCGGTGTCAATGATTGCTCCTGGCACTTTAGTTTCCATCACTTTGGCTGTGGCTGTAGTGACTGCATATGAGCTTGTCTTGTCCACTTCTGCCATGGTGGTAACCGCTGGGACTTCCGCCATGGGCACCCTTAATGCCTTCAGCCAAGCATCAATCAGCTCCGGATGATGTTGACAGAGTTTGGCCACGGATACTTCCGCCGTCAATCCCTCCACAAACTTCTTGGCCTCCGCCTTAGTAAACATGCGCTTCTCCTTTGGCTCCACTGTTGATTTCTTGACCATCTTCTTTTTCTTTGCCATGGTATTTCTCGGCGATGGTACTTGCATCGGTCTATGCATCAATGGCAACATCACAACTGATTTGGATCCTTGTGGCACATCTTCTGGTTTTGGCACACCTTCTGGTTTCGGCACATCTTCCGGTTCAAGCATTTGCTTTGGAATCTCTTTTGGCTCTTTCTTGGTTTCAGGGTCTGGCTCCTCTTTCGGTTCCTCCATTTCAACATCCTCTGTAGCATTTGGTTGAGGATCTGCGGGTATGGGACTGGTATCCATAGGAGTCCCTCCATTGCTTCCTTGGGCACTGTCCATTGCTCCATTGTCGACATCCATAGCAGAGTACAAGATTAATGCCATGACTTCCTCTGGTTCCTCCATGGCTGCTGTCACTGGGTCGGTCTGCTCGAAATCCATGATCAACTGATCTTCCAGTTCTGCTTGGAAACTCTGCATTCGGTTGGGACAATTTCTTCTGTAATGTCCAAGGTCTAAGCAATGCCAACACGTGACTTCGCTCATGTTTATCCGTCCACTCCTTCTCCTCCATTCACTTCCTCTGTGGTTTCCCCGGCCTCTTTCCCCATTGGTAGGTATTCGATCCACTCCAGCGTCTCCAGTAATGCCATGGCTCACCCTTGCCAGCTCGGGTTCTTCCGATTGTCGCATATCTGCTACCCTTTCTGTCAAGGCAGAGATCATCCTCCTGAGTTCGCTATACTGCCGCCCAGATATTCTCACTTGCTGCTCCACTCCTCGAAGTCTTGAATCCGTCACAATTTTGTGATCACGCATTTCCTTCCTTAGGCGGTCAATTTGCCCATTTACTCTCCGATCCATAACGCCCACTTCTGCCAAAACAGGCTCCAATGCTGCATGCTCCTGCAGTTCTCCCATCAGTTCGGTGGCTGGGACCGTCACTTCCTTCTGGGTGGAACTGGGGTCCACTTGTCTCTTCTCAACTTGTCTGGCTCTGGCACTGACTCCCTCCAAAGTATCCTCCATGGGTGCATGAAGTATGGGTGTCAACTCCCCCTGAGCTCCGTCCTTGTTCAATCGAAGTAAGGACCCATCTGCCACGGCTGGATTGCCTGGTACTCTGTTCGCTTCCACTTGTTGCTGCCCTTGGGATGGCAAGGATGTATACTCGTCCACTGTTTCATCACCCTTCCGGCTTTGCTCCAAGGTATGGGCTACTAGTGTTGCTGGGGCATCTCCAAACCAGGCCAGCATGTCCGTTTGCAACTTCTGCCACGTCCTCAATGGGTTTGGCACTCCTTCCTCAAGGGCTGGATGTCTGGATATCCAATTGTCAACCCATGACCGAGCCTCCCCGGCTGTATAGCGGACCAGTCTCTCTATCCTCTCGTCTTCGTGTGGCTGCACTGCTGGGGGTACATTCCAGCCAGAGCCTTCAGCGAGGATCCCATAGGAACGTAACCAGGTGGCCACATCTTCTGCCTCTGCACCCGTAAATGCGGGTAAATGACTGTTAGTCAACCGATTAGGAAGTCCTTCTGCTGGATGTATCATGGCGCCGCCACTGCCTGGAGTCGGTGGACAAACTGGTGGTGGAACAGGAGGTCTTGGTGGAACGGGTGGAACAACTGGACCAGGTGGCACATTTGGAGGAATCTGGGGGAGACTGGCAGCAAAGGCAAATGGGTTCAGTGGTGGATGTACTGGGGGCACAGGCTCTTCCTCGAAACTAGAGGATGTCTCCCTCTTGTCTCTTTCCCCTTCAGGTTTGTCTTCGTCGGAACTGGAACTCGAGGGCTCTGATGGGTCAACAGGAAAACCTGGCTCAATACGCACAACACTCCCTTCAGGCCGGCTGACTGCATCAGGATAATCAGTTCCTCCGGAGCCTGCCCTGTCGGTAGCGCCTCCATTTCCTCCGTTCCTTGCAGCAACACTGCTCTCTTCTTCCTCTTCTTGTCTGACTTCTTCCTTAACCACAACTTCTGGCTCAACAAAGGCTCCCCCCTCTTCTTTGATCACTTGTCCTGCTTCGTCTTCTTCTTTTACGTTTTCCTCAAGCACTTCTTCTTCCTCTTGGACAACCTCGGCTTCTCCTTGGTCAGTAACGCCAACGAGGTTTCCTTCTTGTACTTCCCCTCCAGTAGGGTCAACACTTGCTTGCTCTTCTTCTTCTTTAACGACAGCAACCATTTCGTCGTCTACCTCTGCCCTCGTAACCTCGTCTCCAGCAGCTCTGTCTTCTTGTCTTGCTTCACGTTCTTCAGGAACACTCTCGACCATCACAACCTCTTTCTCGTCAACCTCGTTCACTTCCTCGTTATCCCAGCCGCCAAGAAAGTCTTCCTTCAATACCCCTTCGTCGTCAACAAGACCAGCCTCAGAAAAAGCACCAACACTTCCTTGTGCCTCAGAAACCTCAACGTCCACTCCTTCTGCACCACCAAGGCTTCCTTCCTCGTTTGGTTCTTCTTCCTCGTTCACTTTTTCCGTCAAGACCTTCTTTTTCCTTCAGCGCCGCCACAGATCTGAGTGGCAAGTCTCCCTTCTGGTCGTGATCCTTCTCTTTTACCCTCTGTTCTCCTCCAAACCTCGGATAAGTACTGCCCTTGCTTCTTTTTCCACCTTATGCAGTTCGTCACTCTTTCTTGTATTTGTTCTCGACCTTGTTGCAGCCCAAACAAGACAAAAGCGACCCAACAGCAGTTCTGACCTAACCTTAGGTTAAGATCCCACAAGATCCCGAAACCCACAAAGCTTTTTCGCCTTCTCTTTACCCTTGTGAGCGACTCAAGCTCGCCCTTGTACCCTTTTGAAACGTATCCACCCCTGTGGGTCCTTCTCTTCACTTTTGCAAGAGCTTACTCCGCTTCTTTTCTCACTCTCAGGTCTTGCTCGTCCAGACTGCCCACTTATAACGACTGCCAGAGCCGTAGTGCACGTCTGCTGCAGCACAGCTAAAAAGTGTGCGCGTCCCGGCTCCGAAACCAACAAATTGCGTCGCCTTGACCGCTGGGGTCACCCCTGCAGCCGTACTTAAGGGTTGTGGTGGCGTTTCTGCAGAACTGGAACGGCAGAAGTGGGGACAGCCCCTCTTGAACTTGATCACACGGCCTTTGCAAGGCACTTTACTCAGGTCTCTTCTCAAAAGCTTTCTTACAACAATCAAAAAGGTCCACACTCGAACAAAACACAAGAACCTAACCCAGAAGATCCGCACCAAGAAGTACAATACCCTAAGATCAGCCGTTTAAATAGGCTGCAGCCTGACTCACCCCGGTCCCACCGATCACCTAGGATCCCACCTACTGATTGAGACTCCCTAAGCTAGCAAACCCATCTGATCTTTCGAGGTACCCCAAGTCTATTCTTACAGCACCACCTCCTAGGACTGTCCAACCTAGTCAACCTTGCAGCTGAACTGCTACCTCTAGGCTGCGGTGGAACTGCTATGGCAGGACTGCCCTAACTATCCCCCCTCTACTCGACAGCACTCTGGCCCTGGCCAGTGTGACGAAATCGGTGGAGGCGACGTGGTTTGGGGTTACAAGGACCGCATGGCAGAGAACGCGAACAGGAAGCGCAGACATGTCGAGTTCCAAGTCGGCCAGGAAGTCTGTCTTCGTTCATCACACATCCCACTGGCGATTACAAAGCACCTGCCCTCGAAGATTCGGAGAAAGTATGTGGGGCCATTCAAGATCGAGAAGGTGATCTCTCCGGTGGCTTATCGTTTGACGCTACCGAGTACATGGCGCCTGCATCCCACGTTCCACATCTCAAAGCTGAAGGAGTTCCGTCGTTCGTCCGAGTTCGTGCGTGACGTCGAACCAGGACCAGTACTCACGGACGAGTTGACGGGACAGCTTGAGTACGAGGTGGAGAGCATACTTCGATCAAAGGGAACGGGCAAGCGAAAGAGGTACCTCGTACTGTGGAAGGGGTACCCACTACATGAGGCGACGTGGGAGCCAGAGGAGAACTTCACGAGTGCGGCTGACCTACTGGCCGACTTCATCGTCAAGGAGGCTCGTACGCGACGCACGCGTGGTCGTAACCGTACCTGAAGCAGCGATACCCGTACGAGGAGGGTGGAGACGGATTGAGTGCAAAGTCAGCTCGTCCCAGTGAATGGCCGGTATGGGACGGAACGAGTTCACTGCCACGAGTCTGACGAGGTGTCTCCAGCTCGTACGAACTGTCATGGACGGACGACACGTCAAGACGTACCGTGAGGTGACGTATGCGAAAGTAAGGGAATAAGAGAAGGGTAACCGGGGAGGTGATACCAGCTGCTGACGTCCAGGGACGTCAGACGTCAAAAGCGTCATGCATCTGCCGTCTGTGAAGCGTCAGATGCATCCCCGGTGAATGACAGCATCCTCCCAAGGAGGTACTACTGAACTACAGCGAGGAAACCACCGCAAGAGCACAGAGTCAAGACAATGGTTCGAGCAATCAGATTGGGACTTGCGAGACTGAGGTCCTGGGTTCGAGTCTGAGTGGGAACGTGCTTTGGTTTGGGCCTGTGTGTGAGTGTGTGAGTGAGTCAGGAGTAGAACTGGCGGCTGTGAGTCAGGGTAGTGGGAGTGTTACGGGTGGTTAGTCACCCTCGGGAAAGTCGAACTGGGAGTTGAAATGATGGGACGCTTGATGTAACCTTGCTTTTCAGTGATCTGTTTGTGTGACCCCGAGTCTGTGACCCGTGCGATTTTGTGTGACCGTTCCGCCGCCGCCTCACTCTTTCCCGAGATAGGAGACGTCGCTCGCGGACGTCAGTCCTCCCGAGCGATAACATTTTTGGTTTCGGAGCCCGAAGGAACCGACTGGACTGGAGCTCTCCGCTGGTTTGACCAGCAGGTTTGTTCGAGGCGCTTAACGCCAGTCGTAAGGTCGTGGGAAAACGGAAAAAAAGGCAAACGCAGTGAACGGGAAAAAAGGAAAACGTGTGGTAGCAACGTTGGAAAAGAATCACACCCATAAAAAGAGAGAAAAGAGGGTGCCAACGTTCAGTCGTGTGACAGGACGTTTGGGAAAAAGGTTACCCTGTAACCTGCGTCGCTGTCAGCGAACTGTAGTACTCAGGTTCGAAGGGTTAGAGTCGGACGTGAAGGGGTATAGTAGTATTACGTATAGTAACTCTCACGGCAAGGGCACGTGGGTTATCCGTTCACAGTTCGGCAAGGACAGGTCGTGGCGCGAAAGTCAACGGTCTACAGTTGACAGTAACCGTTGCCTGGAAAGTCAACTGAAAGTCAAGCGACCAGAATGGCTCTGGTTCCGGTCGTTACGGAAAGCGACATGGTCGCGATAAGCGACGAAGTTATGGAAGGGTCAGAAGTGCAACCAATGGTGCACCAGCAAATTCAGAATATACAGATCAATGGTTCTGATCACACTGAAATGCAAAGACAGATTGAGGTCTGGGGTGGAACAGTAACCAACCACCTCCAGCAATCATTGACCTCCATGCAGAATCAGGTTCAACAAGTCCAGGTTGAACTGTATACACACAGAGAGCAAACAGAGCTACAACAGTCAACTCTAAAGGAAGAGTTGCAGTCAGCCTTAGTGCACAGTCTGGAAGAACAGAGTCGAAAACTACAGCAGACTCAGGAGCTACATGCAAAGGACTTTTATCAAAGCCTCACTGCAAATACAAACACTCAACTGAAGGATCTTGGTGAACAGTTGAGAAGCACAGGAAAAGAACATGCTGTAGGCATGGCTCAGTGGAAAAATAAGAACCAAACAGAACTGGAACTATTCCAGAAGAAGCAGTTAGCTCTACAGGAGCAACTGATGTTGGTTCAAAAGAAGCAGCAGGAAGATATTAATGCTCAATTATATGAAGTGTCTCAGCACATGCAAAGAATGCAAAAACAGCTGATGGAAGAGAGGGAGAGTATGACAAACACAATGACTAGCATACTGCAAGGAGAATTGGACTCCTATCCTGCAGTCATTCAGAAAATGGTAGCTACAGCAGTGGATGAAACCACCACAGCTATTGAAGACAAGTATAACAATGCTGAAGGACAGAAAGCAGATCTAGAAGAGACTAGATGGGCTTTAACTGATCCAGACTATCAGAAAGCAGTTGATGGCTGGATGAAGGATGGAATTCTGAGAGCACCTATTCCTCCACAAGTGATGCAAGTGCATATGATGCAAGCAACACAAACAGTACAGAATACAGAGGAAGGAGAAACTGAGGGACAAACTCAGGATATCCCAACATCTGGTCAGCCACCAGTACAGCAAGTTATACCTGCCACAAGTACTGGAGCAGTACCTCCAGGACCCTCTTCTTTAGGTCTAATAGACCTCACTTCAGGACAACAACTGTCCATGGGTTTACCACCCCCTATACTGCAACCACCAGCAGTAACTATAGCACCTCCAGCTACCTTTACTTTAGGTACTACCCCAGCACCATCAGGAATGGGAATTCGACCACCAAATCCCTTTGAACAGTTAACAAGTCAAAGAGCACCCAGTGGTGGTGCACCTGGAGGAAATCCAGGGGATCCAAATGGATCAAATGGACCAAATGGCCCAGACAGACCAGGGATGCCCAGAGCATCTGGTTCTGGACATCCAGGGCCCGGGAATGGTGGTGATGGTGGTGGAGGTGATGGAGGAGGTCCCCCAGGAGGAGGACCACCTGATAGAGATCCTAGTGGTACATCAGGAGGTTCAGGACAAGGTCCTGATAGACCTTACAGTAAACAGATTAAGCTCACTCCCCCAGAGAAATTCACAGGAGATGAAAGGATGTCTGCAACAGAATGGATACTAGGAATGAAGAGATGGTTGCAGAATCAACACATCTTAGAGAGAGACTGGTTATCCTGTTTTCAGTCACATCTCCAGGGAGATGCACTTAGCTGGTTAAACCTGATGGATATACAGATCATGAATCAGGAAAAAGCAGAGTATGCTAGCTGGCAAGAGTTCACTCAAGAACTAAGGAATGTTTTTGAGCCAGTCTCCCTAATAGAGACTGCCAGAAAACAGTTAAGAACTTTAAGGCAGACTGGAACTGCCTTAGGCTACATCAGACTCTTCAGAAAGCTGATGTTTAGACTCCCTAACCTACCTCAGGAAGAAAGGTATGCTGCCTTTGTGGATGGGCTAGCAGATAGGAATATGCAAGCACAGGTTATGACCCTGTGTGATGGGGATCTGGATAAGGCCATCCTCACAGTCCAAAGACTCTCTGCAACTATAGGCAGTAGAGGTGGCACTACTAGTAGCTTTAGAGGCAGAGGTAGAGGGAGGGGAAGATTTGGACAGAGAAATACACAGATGTCAGCAGTGATAGCTGCTGCAACATCACAACTGCCCCCTGCAGCAAATTCAGTTAAGGCTGTGCAGCAGAGAGGTCAGATGGGATCTAGGCCCTCAAGGGGAGGATCCTTCAAGTGTTTTCTATGTGGAAGCACAGAGCATGGGGTGAGACAGTGTCCCAAACTGTCCCAAGCTCAGAAAGCCCTGAAGAAGGGAAACTAAAAGAGGAGGCTAGTGTTGGGTCAGCTAAGCCTCCAGATGATATTGAAATGAAAGAACCCACTACAAAAACACCAGCCTCACTAAATGATGGTGTTCAAGAGACACCTGTGGTTGCAGCCCCTATTGCAACAGAACAGGAAGCATACACACTGGATGGGGTCACTCCAGGAGTGTTAATTCAAAAGAAAAAGCAGTCTCAAAAGAGAGTGGATAAACAAACAGAGGCCACTGTGAGTTTACCCACTAGAGTGGAAGGAAATGTTGAGGGAAAGGAACCAGTTCAGACTGCAGTAGCTCAGGCTACAGCAGCATATAGAGGATATGAACTGGCAGGATTTATTGGTGCAAAGAAAGCTACAGCATACATTGATACAGGATCCACTGCTAACTATATTAGCATGGATGCAGTCAAGGAACTGGGACTACAATACAAACCACAAGAAACTCCTGTTAAGTTTCTAGATGGTACAGAAAGGAAATCAGTGGGTAGATGTTATGGCATCCCATTTGTCTGTGGAAAGATCCAGCTCTCATTTGATGCTGATGTCTTCCCAGACAGTAATCACCCAATCCTGCTGGGATTGCCCTGGCTCATACACTACAATCCCAAAGTGGATTTTAAGTCAGGAATAATCACAGTCAACAAGGGCAAAAAGAGTGTAAAATTACCACTCTCAGTGATGCCTGAATATCAGCTCAAACCCACTGGAGCTACAGAACTTTCCTTTTGTTCTAGTGGCAGAATCAAAAGACAGATAGAAAAAGGGGAAATCAAACACATCATCATGGTGGTGATTAGGCCAGAGGATGAATCAAAGACTGGAGTAGAAACAATCCCAGAACAAAGGGAAGGGGATGATCTACAGAAAATCCTGCAGGAGGATATGGATCCCAGGATTAAAGAAGTACTGACTCAGTACAGAAAAGTATTTGCAAAAGATTTGCCTAAAGGTGTACCTCCTACCAGGCTGGGTCATGAATTCAGGATTGATTTGGAGGAGGGTACAGAACCCATGTATAGACCCCTATACAAACTGTCTCCTCTTGAGTTAGATGAGGTTAAAAGACAGTTAGATTACCTGTTGGAGATGGATTTCATAGAACCATCACAGTCACCATTTGGGGCACCCATCCTGTTTGTCCCTAAGAAAGATGGAGGGCTCAGGATGTGCCTGGATTACAGATGGCTCAATAAGAAAACCATCAAAAATAGGTATCCTCTGCCCTTACCAGAGGAGATGATTGACAGGGTACATGGGGCTAAATATTTCACAAAGATTGACTTGAGATCAGGCTACTGGCAGATGCCTCTAAGGGAAGAGGACAGGCCTAAGACTGCCTTCAGAAGTAGATTTGGACATTACCAGTTCAAGGTCCTTTCTTTTGGACTTACTAATGCTCCAGCACAATATATGAACATGGTTAATGACATCTTCAAGGATATGCTGGATATCTTTGTGCTGATCTTCATTGATGATCTCTTAATCTATTCTAAGAGCATCTCTGAGCATGTAGAGCATTTAGCAGCAGTCTTAGCCAGGCTACAGAAGTATAGTCTGTTTGCCAAGGCCACCAAAAGTGAAATCTGTGTAAGGGAAACAGATTTCTGTGGATTTTGGTTGAGTGAAAAAGGGATCTCAGCAATGGATGTGAAAGTTAAGGCAATCAGGGATTGGAAGCCCTTAAAAACAGTTACTGATGTCAGGAGTTTTCTGGGGATGGTATCCTTCTATAGAAGATTCATCCCAGACTTTGCAAAGATAGCAGGCCCTCTGCATGACTTAACTAAGAAGGATGTCATGTGGGAGTGGGGATCTGCTCAGGAACAGGCTTTTCAAACACTCAAAACTGCATTGATGGGGAAACCAGTGCTGATCCATCCTAATCCAGTGAAAGATTACACTGTGATTAGTGATGCATCTGGGGAAGCAACTGGAGGAGTCCTTTGTCAGGATCATGGCTCTGGATTACAACCCATAGCCTTCTGCAGTAGGAGATTATCAAAATCAGAACAGAATTACTCAGTGTATGAAAGGGAACTCCTGGGAATAGCCTACTGCTTGATGCAGTGGAGGCACTATTTAGAGGGCTGCCCAGGAGAAGTCACAGTCTTTACAGACCACCAGCCTTTAACAAATTTCATGGATCAAAAGATGATGTCCAGGCCTCAAGCCAGGTGGCTGAGAGCAGGACATTTCCTCAGCATCAAACCAAAGATTCAGTACATCCAGGGGAAAATGAATCTAGTGGCTGATGCACTATCAAGAAGTCTACCAGCAGAGAATCAAGTGAATGTAGTGAGCTCCTTACAACCTAGTATGGAGGAGATTACACTCTGGGAACAAGCAACACTAGCAGATGTTGAGATCAAGGACATCTACACTCAAATACTGGATGGGGGGAGAATTCCAGGCTATGGAATTAATGAATCAGGATTATTGATTTATCAAACTCAGGATGGACTCATGAAGTTATGGGTACCTCAGGAACTGAGGATGAAAGTCCTTACAGAAGGACATGATAATCAGATTTCAGGACATCTGGGAATAGAGAGAACTCTGGAGCTGATGTCCAGGAAATACTACTGGAATGATATGAAAAAGGATGTCCAGGAATATGTCAGGACATGTGAGGTTTGCCAGCAAATGAAGCCTGAGTTGAGAGCTCAGAAAGGCTTGCTGCAACCTATTCCAGTAGCTGATAAGAAATGGGATCAGATCACTACTGATTTAGTGACTGATTTACCCCCTGTTGATGGATTTGATTCAATTGCAGTGTTTGTTGATAGATTGACTAAGATGGTGAAATTCATACCCTGTAGTAAAACAATAGATGCACCAGGGTATGCAAGGATATTCTTTGATCACATCTTCAGGAATCATGGGATTCCCAGTGTGATAATCAGTGATAGAGACACTAGATTCACAAGTAAATTTTGGCAGGAATTAATGAAGTGTGTGGGCACTAAAGTTAGAATGTCTACAGCCTTCCATCCTCAAAGTGATGGACAAAGTGAGGTCAGCATCAGGACCTTAGAAAACTTTCTAAGACCCTATGTAGAAGATCATCCAGAGACCTGGATGCAAGGATTAGGGATGGCTGAGTTTGCAGCTAATAATGCTGTGCATACTGCAACTGGATACAGCCCCTTCTACTTGATGTATGGAGTGCATCCACAACTGCCAGGGGATTTACTTGCTGGAAAAGCTCAAGCTGAAGCAGAGTCAGTACAAGAGATGATATCTCATATGCAGGAAGTCATCAATGATGCCAAGGATAGATATAAAACAGCCCAAGAGAAGATGAGGCAGCAAGCAAATAAAAGGAGAAGGGATGTACAGTTTCAAGTGGGAGAAAAGGTGTTGCTCTCCACAAAGACATTGAATTTATCAGTCTTGAAACATATTCCAGTGAAAATCAGAAGAAGGTATATAGGGCCTTTTGTTATTGCTGCTGCAGTGGGATCTGTGGCATATAGATTGGTGTTACCAGATGGATGGAAATTACATCCTGTATTTCATGTATCAAAGTTGAGAAAACTTCAGGAAAGCTCTAAGTTTCCTAGGGAGGTAATGGCGCCTCCAGCAGAATTAGATTCTGAAGGAGAAGAGGAATTTGAAGTTGAGGCTGTAGTAAGACATAAGTTTTCAGGAAGAAAAAGGAGATTTTTAGTAGTCTGGAAGGGGTATCCACTTAGTGAAGCAACCTGGGAACCCCAAGACAATTTATTGAATGCATCAGAGATCCTGGCTGATTATAAGAGGAGAGCTGGGATCAGGTAGAAGTTAGATGCACTTTTGATTCTGTGGCTGAAGGATCAGGAATCCCAGAGACTAGGGGATGGGTTGCATAAGGGCAGTGAAGTGTTTTCTGAACTTCTGTGGGTTAAGGATTTTATGGGGATCTAATTATCCTTTCAGAAGTGCAGGGAGCTTGGGATTTGCATCACCCTAGTTCAGAGTTACTTTTACAGAATCAGAAGGATGCATTTGATGGATACTTGGTGAGGGCACCAACTGCCCCCAGGGGGGAGGCAATTGATACCAGCTGCTGACGTCCAGGGACGTCAGATGTCAAAAGCGTCATGCATCTGCCGTCTGTGAAGCGTCAGATGCATCCCCGGTGAATGACAGCATCCTCCCAAGGAGGTACTACTGAACTACAGCGAGGAAACCACCGCAAGAGCACAGAGTCAAGACAATGGTTCGAGCAATCAGATTGGGACTTGCGAGACTGAGGTCCTGGGTTCGAGTCTGAGTGGGAACGTGCTTTGGTTTGGGCCTGTGTGTGAGTGTGTGAGTGAGTCAGGAGTAGAACTGGCGGCTGTGAGTCAGGGTAGTGGGAGTGTTACGGGTGGTTAGTCACCCTCGGGAAAGTCGAACTGGGAGTTGAAATGATGGGACGCTTGATGTAACCTTGCTTTTCAGTGATCTGTTTGTGTGACCCCGAGTCTGTGACCCGTGCGATTTTGTGTGACCGTTCCGCCGCCGCCTCACTCTTTCCCGAGATAGGAGACGTCGCTCGCGGACGTCAGTCCTCCCGAGCGATAACAGGAGGTTACCTACCAGCACTTTGTTATCAACCAGCACCAGATCGGAGAGAAAAAAGGACAGCAGGAAACCGAAAAAGGAGGCGTGTTCGGACAAGAATCACAGCAGCAATGGCGACCTTCCTGGAAATGGCTCAGAATATGCAGACGGAAAAGGAGGAGTTGGAACGCAAGTTGGCGGAGGAAACTGCGAGGGCGGAATCAGCGGAGAAAAAGATCACGGAATTGGAAGCCGAGTTGGCGAAGGTTAAAGCGGACAAGACGGTCGACGAGCTGAAAACCGAGCTGGAAAAGATTAAAGGAGAAAAAGATGTGGCCGAGACGGAATTGGAAACGGTCAAGCGTCAGCTCGAGGGCGCCAAGAAGGAGGCGGAACTGGCGAGTATGCTGCAACGCGGTGCGCTCGACAGGGAAAACCGAGAGAAGAAATTGAGACAGTCCGACGCGAAGGAAGCCCAGGACAGGCTCAAACTCGTGGTACAAGCCGCAGCCGAGGTGGATAACCAGCGTGTGGCCAGCATTCGCCACACCCTCGAGGAGGCTTGGACCAGCATCGACGCGACCCTCACCACAGGCGCCGATGCCCTCTCGGTCGGACGACCTGCGCAGGAAGCTTCCGAGGTTGCACCGACGGTTCCACCGTCCCAGCCATTGCAACCTAGTGGCGACGGGACGAACGAGGGATCTCTTCTATCACCAACGGAACTCTCTGGCTTCCTGGCTACTCCGCGCATCCTTCCACCACCCGAGACCACCACCAAGCCACGTCCAGTGACGCCAGTACCTCGTCCCGACACATGCGCCAGCAGTGAGGACGAGGGACCACCAGCGGTGTTGGGACAGCCACTTCCAGTGACGTCTCCAGTTCCAAACCATCCCAGGACAAAGCGCAATCGCATTGTGGACCCCCGCAGACTACGCCATGGGAAGTTCGTCATGCCAGTCCCAGTGGCTACCGAGACGGTCATCCAGGACGAAAGTGGGGGAACGTCCATCGACACGACTTCCGCGCCACAACCGGCGAATACTCCAAAGGCGACTCCAAGCACCCCAACGGCGACCACGACGACCCGGACTCCAACCCAGGTTACTGGAGGACCAGCGGATGGGGGAGGCATCCCCATATGTCCTGCGTGCTCGGCCACGGGGAGGCCGGTGAGGGAGCTTTACGACCGAGTAATCGGTTGTGGGAAGCACCTCACGTGCCTTTCCCATAACGCCGGCCTCCGCCTGGCCGCGCGCGCCGTACGGTTTCACCGCCAGGACGGGTTTTTCCCGGAACCGGAGGATGTCCTCCAGGACTCGCGTACCCCGATGCTTGGGGACGACGTCCTCTTGGTGCCTGGCTTGGATGAGCCGTTTCCCGCAAGCGAGTGTCCGGCTTGCTACAAACGCGAGCTCGGTACGGAGTGGACCGGCCGCTTAAAGGACATCATAAATGCATATGGGAAATTGTATTACGAACGCACTGGTCTCGAACCCCCTCACGTTCCTAAAGGGGGGTCGCGAAAAAGGCGCGCACAGGGGGCACCGGAGTGAATTGATGGGTTTTCTTGTTATGGTTTGGTTTCGTTCGGTATTCGGTTCGGGGTTTTTCGTTTCGTGGGTTCTTTTGTGAAAGCGTCGGGGACGCTGTGGAACGGTTTTCTTTATTGACTTCTTTTTGTGAGTGAATTCGGGTTGAACAGTATCGAACAGAATTTCGGTTTATTCTCTTGTGCAGAAACACTGGGACTGGTTGGGACAAACATTCGAACAGGTTATTGGGTTATTTTTGTGTAAGGATTATGGAGATGAACTGTCGGCTTCGCGGGACGCGAAGTCGTTGGGGGGGGAACTAGTTGATATGAACCTCTGACTCATCAGTCCGTCCAGAAGATACAGCTGGACGGGGACGGTTCGAGATGTGAGATCTCGTACCGTCCCAGAGGCCATATAACGCGGACCAGCGTTCCCCACCGCAGTTCTTTCTTTTTTGCAAGTTAACTCTCGTCTTCGGTCTGTGACCTCAAACGTTCATATCAATTGTGGTCATCAATCCAGGATTGCGGTTTTAGGGATAAAAAAAGGGATGCGTTGGAGAATGGAACGAACGATGTGAAACCTGTTTTGCAGAAGGTTCACTGTCTGATAACTGGCTGGCAGGAATTTCACACTGGAAAGGAGTATCTTACAGTTGGCCACTTGCTGGCAGTTTGTACAGTTGGGGATCCAAGCTTTGGTATTTGAAGGGACTTTGGTTGGAACAGGGACGGTACTTTTTGCAATGTAAGAATGTGAATTCAACAAAAACTGAATTCTTTTCCTATTTGGTGCGGCAAAAACAAGCTTTCACCGCATTCCTACTCAAAAAGGGCCACTCCTACGGCAAGGTTGCAATGCAAATTGCTGCCGTCAAAATTGCCTTGCTCTCCAAAGACGGTCGATCCGATCATTGGCACCTTGTCTTTGAGTGGCGCCAAGCTCTCTTCGAATCGATCCCCCACAGCGAAACTCAGTCCCCCGCAATAGATAAACAGACCGGCGGCAGGCTCAGTGATTTCCCCTTTTTGCTTCGCCGCATCGTATGCGCGCTCCAAGCCCAGGGATGCCGCCAGTACCGAGTCTTTCCCACCGTCCCTGTTCATCACCGTCAGCGTCTGGCCGACTTCGGCCTGGGCAAAGCAATCGATGGACCCCTCTGGAGCATTAACCCCGGCGGCATGCAGGGATGCGTAGGAGCCGTTTTCCTTTTGGATGGCCAGTGGGAAAGTAGAACACTCCACA
The DNA here is from genome assembly GCA_030272585.1 of Bryopsis sp. KO-2023. Taxonomy (NCBI): domain Eukaryota; kingdom Viridiplantae; phylum Chlorophyta; class Ulvophyceae; order Bryopsidales; family Bryopsidaceae; genus Bryopsis; species Bryopsis sp. KO-2023. The sequence continues at coordinate 1,026,005 of BSYQ01000004.1, read as the reverse complement.
CCTATGCTTCCACCCTCTTTGTATTGAGTCTCGATTTGCCCTCCCATCCATTCGTTCAACACTTCAGCAGCGGGTCGATCGTCAAGTGTCAGAATTCGACGTCCCTCAGCACCCGTGATTTTTGCCGACCGGTCTGACGGAGTGTAAGGAGAAACCAAGCTCGCGCCGAACGATACTCTTCCCGTCACGCCCACCAGCGATACGCCGCTGGGGAAAACCCCTGCACTCGACGTCACGAGGTTCCAGTTTCCTTCGATTGTGTTGTCCGCAGCTGACCCCCCAAACAAGGGTGTGCTGCCAAGAACGCTCTCGACGCCTTTCATTACCTCATCTTCTATCCCAGGCGTCGCAGTGAATAGCACGTGCTTGACGTCCGCAGCCGAACCCATTTGCTCCACGAGCGCCTGGGCGGCCTTCCGTCCAGCTTGATACGGGGAGACCGAATCCGTCAATGGCTGCGCTGCCGACACCAGAGCCCCCTCCTCCGTATTCAAGAGAAGCACACCCACGCCGTTGGGAACGATAGTTGCACCGTCGAGAACGGATGCGCACGACGTGTGTCCATGCAAGGGAACGCCCCCCAACTGCTCCGCGAGGCACTCGGAAAACTTCCCCATGTCTCGGTCGACGGTGGCGTTCACGAAAGCGATGGTGGGGGCGCTACCCTCTGGTAGTTTCGCTCGCGCAGCGGTGACTGCCTCCTTGACAGCGACTTCTGTGTCGGGGGCAGAAGAAACTCCAAGTCCAGCAGACAACCCCATCGCAGCAGGTAGTCGCTTTGGATGGAGCGAAAGCGACCGTCGAGACGCTCTTGTGAACCCTCCGTTTACAACTTTGGGGTTGGAAAAATATAGCATCGCGGTTGCGCACGGTGAACACGAACTTTGGGTTTGTGGCGGGCAACTGGACAGCTGAGAGTCAAGCTCCCTTTTCTCATGAAAATGATTTCGTGGACACAATGCTACCCAAGCAAGAACACGTGATGCATGCTGACGTGGAAACTTGACACTCAGAGTCAGGCACAGAATTTCCACGCGAATGCAGAACCCACTTTTGAGTTTGCAATTGATTCATTGGAAACAATCTTCCTGCCAACCTCGGGCCTCGCTTGCTGAAAAAGCAGACTTGGTTGAAAAATGAGTAGAAAAGAAAGAATGAAAAGGAGTCGAGTCGACAGAATCAGGAAAAGAGCTGGAGGCCCTGGCAACCGAAAAAGGTTGAGACCATCGTCAGTTTTGGTTGAAATTGTCTTTTTCGCGCATTGTTATTGGTTGGGATTGATTAAAGCTACACTCTCTGGATCGTCTAAGTTTTGTTCTCGGTGCTATGAGACGGTTATACGTTTTTGGAATCAATTCTTTTCTTTGCCAGATTCCAATTTAGCTAAACAAGGTTGGCCTCTCCAACTCTGTTGTTTCTATCGACCTCAGTTTCTGTCATCCCCCATTTGACGGCGAGTCTCGCCAGTAAATCTTGGACGTGGGGTCGCGAGAGTGTCTTTGACTGAGCCAACACGTCGTCGTTGAGACCATCAGGAGTGTGCCGAAAATGTTTCGCTCGCTCCTCATATCTGGAGTCACACTGCTGACCGTGTCGGGCGTGAAGAGGCTGGCACGGTTTCTCGGAGACCGACACACGATCAGGGAACAAGCCAGAGAACGGCTGACACGATACGTCGCGTGGCAGCCACCGCGTGAGTCGCTCAACTCCGCTGACAAAAAAAAACCCTGCTCATCCCAACACCTGTTCTCAATGTTGCTGACTTGTGCTTTCACTTTCCCACAGGTGAGAGGCCAGCAACAGGTCCAAACATGCAAGGAAATTGGAACCTTCGAGCCCCCATAACACTGCCCTTCCAGGGCCAAACATTGCCAACAACGAGGTCATCTGGCGATGTTGAGGGTTGTCCCTTACTTTCTGGAAATCCACGATGGCTTTCCACGCTGCCGGTGTGGAATCAAGGAGTGCCCTGAAATTGGGTTGGGAGACAGTTCGACAAGCGACTGCCAAGGGGCTCTCACTCATTGCCAGAGGATTCTTCGTACCGGGATGAAATCATCACCTCTGGACCCTATCAAGTTTGAAAGACCTCCTCTCCAGTGAAACAGCATCCATTGCTGTGAACAGAATGTTGTTCAATGGGTTCGAATCTTGGGAGTGTCGGCTGGCCATTTGTTGGGGAAAAGGAGCCAGAAGGCTGTTGGCCTGTCTGGATTCAGGCCAAACAGGAGCGAAAATGTGGATGCTGCATGTCTTGAACAAGGGGGGCGGGGGGGGGGATGAATGATAAATGATTTTAGGATCTGGTCATTTGTGGCATGGTGAAGTCACAGGAAAATGCATTGTGGGAGAAACCTATTTAAGGGGCTGAGGAGTTGGATTCAGTAACTTTTTGTAAAAGTGTTTTAAAAAGAAAAACTCATTGGCAAGATCGCATATGTGCCCGAATTGCTTGGTAGCGAATGATTTGGGAATTCAGGTGGAAGCAAGGAGACGCCATATTTTGAATGAGAATATCGAAAAGAAAAATTGCCAATCGAGGGAACGAGGAAAAAAAAGCTCAGAAATGAGGGGAAAAAAGGATTGCTCAGAAAATTTGAAGGAACAAGTGTTATTTGCTTTCAAAAGAAGTGATTTCGAAAATTAGTAATTGTGCTGCCAGTTTTTTTCCTTGGCTTCAATGGTTTGTTTATCTTCGTTTTCGTTTTGTTTTCCATTTTCTGCTCCCAGGATGCAGATTTTGTACTTGTATGGTTAGCAGCCCCCTTCCTATGAAAAACTAGCACCTAGAAGCAGGAATATTTTGCAATGCTGCCAGAGGTAATGAAAAAAAGAAGAGGGAAGAATTGACTGGAAAAGGTATGGATCATTTCTCTTGGTGAATATTGATCAACAATACCCCCCAAAAAATTTGTGGGTTTTTTTTGGAACTCCGAAGAAAATATTTGTTCAGAAATCACTTTTTTTTTTAGGGATGCACTGATAAGCATTTACTGGCCTTCCATTAGGTGGATGGGGGATCTCGCTTCACTTTGGCGGAAAGTTGCAGTGCAGGTGATTCTTTGATCCCTTTTTGTCCACATTTGTCCTTCCTGAAATTGCTGTTGTGGATTGTCATGACATACTGGGGTCGAAGGGTGGGTGGTTTGATTCGTCATAATGCACTGGTTTGGTTGATCTGGATCAGATCTGCTGGATCTTCGAAGATTGCTCGAGTCCAAGGTGAACATCAAAACAAGACTCTGTCCGTGTTTCTCCTTGACTCATTTCCTTGCCCACCACCAATGGCATCAACACCTTCCCGTTACTTATGCGAAATACGAAGGTCCATCAAAAATCGAACAACAAAAAAAGCACCCCCCTCCTGCCAGATGCCTCTTAGCATACCCACAGCGTCGCTGCTGCTTCTTTCGATAAACCTCGCCTTCTGTCAAGATGGTAAGGCGTTCAGTGACGCTGATCACCAGAGTCTGTGCGTCTGATCACTCCGATCTCAACCAAACAGCGCATAGATCTAAAAAGAAGGCGAGATCTGTGTTCTTTAACCAGTCGTCTGTTTTATTTTCCAAGGTCGAGGCTGGGCTTCACTTTCGCTTTCCCCGAGAACCAAAACCATCGAACTGTTGAGCCGGTTCCGAGGATGTCCGAAAGTGGATCAAAGCGCCCGAGAGTGCCCTATTCCAAGTTCGAAAAAATGTGTCTCTGATGAACAGTGCGGAAAAAACAGAGTGTGTTGCCCCGCAGTTCCTCCTGCGGTGGCTGATGGCTGTGGTTATTGTACGAAGAAAGTTGGTAGGTATCCCGACATCGTCTGACGAGCACTAGCAGAAATGCCGTGAAACTTTATCAGCAGATTTTAGCAAAGAATCGAATTTACCGACACCTAGACCTGTAAATAGCAGGAGAGGAGCGCTTCTCCGAAAGAGAAAAAATCAGTCCAATGGATTTTCCATTGCTTGTGTTGCAGGCTGCGGGGATTTATTGCCGCTAGGTCGAATCCCTCTACGTCGAATTTATGTGGTCATCGTTGTGACTGATAAATCGGGAGCGCGCGTTTCATCTTCACACTTTCAGTAGGACAGCTTTCAGGGAAGTGGCTCGAGCAGCGAATGAAGTATCGGGAAAGTGCACTTGTCCCTGTTCCCCCATTTCCAGCGTCGTCGAGCTCAAGGGAGCTGTGGCCTTCGGGTGGCGCACTGGATTCGATTTCCACGACGACTCGATGGACAGGCCACTCACCGCATCGACCGGTAGACGCGCAGACGTCGCCGAGAGGAGCTACTCTACTGAAACAGGTAAATCTTTTCGCAGAAGTCGATGCAGGTCTCTCGACAGACTTTTTCGCTAAATTTTTCGCCACTCTTGTTTTGAAATCAAATGCTGCTGATGGGGGGAGGGCATGGTTCATACAACACAAGTCCTCAAACCACCAGTGTGGGTGACAGAAACCCTTCCTGTTAGTCAGGCATGCTCTATGCAGATTGACCTTGACCTTGAGTCATTTAGACCAGAAATCATCACCATCTTCGACCCAAACCAAATCAACTCAATCCAAGTGCACCTTCATCCTTCTGATGGGGAAAGAATGTGGGGTGGTGAAAAATTAATATGAGGATCTAATATTCTGTTCTGTTGTGCATGTGTAGTTGACAAAAGAGGTGGTGGATGCTGCGTAGGGCGGTCAATACAACAGCCTCTTCAGCGCTGGCATCGCAAATGACAAACGAGGCTTTGCATCAAGCGGCCACCAATCAAACCTCAGAGGTTCTGGATGTTCTGTCGACGGTGGTGACCGACAAGAAAGCAAGCCCCACGAAAACTTGGGCTTTCCAGGAAACCCTGCTGCAAACAAGAGAACACAAAGGTATGCAGACCCCCCCCCCAAAAAAAAAAAAAAAAAGAAAGATAGCCATCAAGATATTAAAAGAAAACAGCACTCGTTTGCTGATAATTTGTACGTTTTCTATGATAGACTGGGACAATCTCTGTGGTGCACCTTCCCTATATCCTTTCTCTTCCGACCCTGTTTTTTTGCCCAAGGTTTTTTTAAAACTATAGTAGATATCGTAGTACAGTTTGGCACTGCCGAGGAGGATTGACCAATGCTGATCAGACAGAGGACATGGATGTTTTTAGAAATAGCGACCGAGCCTCAGTTCATATCGATGGGAAGGAACAGCCAGGAACAGCAGCAAAAACAGGGAAGCCTTGGAACCACAACAGACTTTTTCGAGAAGTAAACATGGATTTGTTGAATACCCGGTTTCTTTGATTTCCATTTCTGTGGAACCATGAACAAGAAGTTTGGATGAATAGTCGAAAAACAGGTGAGTGTTACATCTTTTCCTGTTTCTGAATATAGGTCTCGCAGCCTCCCCTCATAGGTACGGATCACACTTTTTTTTTAGGGCAGTGTTTGTGAATTGAGCACAAAGAATATCTTAAAACCAGTCTTGCACCGTTTAGAATCCCTCGCTCGGAAGTAGACGTAGACACAAGCAGATTTCAGACAGTCCAAAAACAGTTGTTGAAGAACCAAAGCCAAGCAAGCAAGCCACTTGCAGGCACGCACACAGAATTTTTTGCGGTGCTACAAAAGCAGGTCCCCAGGGCAACAGCTTGCAAGCTGTTCAATTGAACACCGATGCGATTGCACTTGTGGATCGCTGGGAAGAACGCGTAAGATTGATCAAGGTTGTTTAGTTGGAAAGGAGCGACCCAGGAGATTTGAAACTTAGGTCCTGGTGGTCAACAGTTGCTTTTTGTTCACACTCTCGCTTGTTTTGGAACACTCTTCCTTGCAACGTTCAATTTTCGATTCCCATGTTTCCAATTTTCTTTAAAAGCTTTCTTGTGGGGAATTTCTTTTCTCAAACGTGCTTCTACCAGTATGTATGAATTGGATGTAGTTTTCAAGCACGTTCTTCAGACTCGCACCATTTTCAATATGAACATGTTTCAGCATCATGGAGGGTTATGGCTCTAATTTGCGATAGGTTGTAATTATTTGTTAATTGATTGTATCTCAGTTTATGCAGAAGACAGTTAAGAGTGATGCTGAAACTGGAGATCAAATTTTCGGAACAGAAAAACTGGCCATAATGACAGAAAAGCTCGAACAGCTTGAATACAAGAGAAAAGCGACATGCTTCTTTCTTCTTTTCTTTATATACTTTCTTTGGATCCCGACAAAGTCACTCATCAATTTTAAAAATCAACCCAAAACAAACAGTGAAAAAAAAGGGCAAAAATGGATCTCATCACAGTTCTTCCGGACAAAAAAAATGCCAAACGAAATCAGGGAAAGCTTGCACCTACACTGCCATCTGAAAATTCAGCTTTTCTGCTTTTTTTTCCATTCTATTTTCTTTCCCAGATTTGATAAACAGCGAAATGATTATTGCCTCAACCACCCCAACTAATCCAATTAGCAACAGCCAGGCTACCCTCTGACAGAAAAATTTCGAGCAAATTCTCATAATTTTCCAGACCCTCGAGCAAGACTTCATCTCAGAGCACACACTAGTTTTCTGGAAAATAGAAACTCCTGCTACCTCAACAAAGACGATCAATATGACATAAAAATGACTGATCGACAACAAAAACATCTGTTTCGGCCCCCCCCTTTTTTTTTCCCACTGGAACTCACGAACCACTGCGTTAATTATCGTAGACCCTCAATGCCAAGCCCAGCATTTTTTTCTTTTCATCCATTGCAATTTTTTATCATCCATGACCCACTGGATATCCCCCCCCCCCGCCCCAATTAAAAAAAAATCAGATGGATTGATGCATCTTGAGAGAATCTACAGCAGAAAACTCACCACAGCAAAAAGAAGTACACCGATCACCCTCATCGGAAAAACAAGGGCAACACCGTTTTCCTTTTTTCATCGATCGATACTGAGGCATTGTGAGGCTCCGAAGACATCGATGCATTTTTTTCAGCCTCGATTTAGACAGCTTCTTTGAGAGCTCGTCTGGCTAGCCTCCGTAATACCTTGACGTCATCTTTTGCCCCTTAGATGCAAATAAAATCCATTGGATCATCCAAGGTCTTGCATCTGCAAAAAAAAATAAACAAATAAACAAAGAGCAATAATGAATGAATGAATGGAAACATATATTTCCATGGTGTCCGGGGTGTCTGGGGCTTTCCACCTTGATATTATTTTCTCAGGGGAAAAAAACTAATCGAAGACAACTGCACGTTGATTGACAGATGTATGGCATATTTTTTTATTTATCTGTTTTTATTTTTCTCTCCAAATAAATGATGATATCGCATAGATGCTATGCCACAACTGACCTTGAACGAAAAAACCAGAATCATAGCATAACAATCAGGAAAAATGAAAAAAAGTTCAATCAGGTGTCTTGGTACCCGAAAAAAATAAAAGGAAAAACAGAGGGTGTAGCACACAAGACACCTCTTTTTAACCAACCAACCAACCAACCAACCAGAGAAAAAGAAACGAGAAAAAGAGGAAAAAAACAGAAATAAAATAAATTGTGGGGAATAAAGTTCTTCCCAGTCCCCCCCCCCCAAAAAAAAAAAAAAGAAACAAAAAAGACAATGTACTTCTACAGGAAATTATTCCTTACCTAAAATGTGAGACTGAAGGAATGTCTGGAATCTCGCACTTCTGCCCCATTCGGCGTCGCACCAAGTTCAGCAGCTTCTCGGCCGGAAGCTCCTCTAGACGGTTCTCAAAACACTTTTTGGAGGATTTTTGATCTTGGAAAAAAGGGACGTTTTCACCTGAGCATCGCCTGCGCCTCGTTCTTTTGCTGCCATTGTGACTTCCTCCACCGCGTCGAACCCTGAGGTAAGGGCGTTTTAGAGGGTCGTTGAAAGTCGGCGAACTCCGCAGAATTTTTTTTGGCTGGCGTTCTCGCTCCGACAGGCGTTATTTTAGACGGAACACTGCGGCTCGTTCGCGTACGACAGTGCTCGATATTCATCGTGGCAGCGAATCCCACTGCCGTCACAAAAGGAAGTGTGAAATGCGAGAATTAGAGGGGCACGTGGGCACGTACGTAAATTCGACGGAGCGGGATTCGACCTAGCGGGAATATACCGGCTGCGGGTGCACCCACAGGAGAATCCCTGTTTGTGGTAGTGATGGTAACACCTATTTGAATCAATGCTGGATGGAGTGCGGAGGAGCTCAGTGGGCATGTCCGGGGAAGTGCCCTTGCACAGGTCAGGCCCCATTATGGAAATGATGTGAAACATTTCTCACATTAATCAACTTCAATCCTTTTGCCACCATACCAAAGTTTATTTCCGGAAATTTTAGAATTTGAATGTGTAAATTCTCATTGTTTAAAATTTCTTGCTGCAAGTCTTTCGCATTTGGCCTTTTCAAAAAATGCAGATCTCAAAGAGGGGGTTTGCCCCCCTCCATCCCAAAATCGAACCGAGCTCAAATGCCCAGATGAAATTCAGTGTCGGAGGGATTCGGACTGTGATTTGAATGAGAAATGTTGCCCCGAGCACCATGCGCATCCAAAAAAAAGCTGTGGGCATTTCTGTCGGCCCCCGTATATCGACCCCCAAAAAGTTTGCATCAGGACGAAGCCATGGTGGTTGGGCACAGTGCAGGGTGCAGTGAGTTTGGGAAGATTCTTCCTTGCAGCACGAGTGCAGGAGGAGAGACGGACGTGAGGAAATTGATCATGTACCTGGTACTGTGATTCCTTTTTTTTTCTTTTCAAATCAAAAAGAATTTGTTTCTTGGAATTGGTGAGAAATGTGAAGTTTGGAAATGGGTTCAAAAACGAAAAATGAACATAAATTAAAACAAGTGTATGTTTACATATATCAAAAATAAGAAATGTATAGATTTACGATGTAAAATAGTTCAATGTACAATTCATTGAACATTGCACCTATTCAAAATATCATCCTCCTGAAACACCCCCCCCCCCCCAAAAAAAAAAAAAAAAAAAAAAGAAAATTTGTCAAAAGAGAGCCAAAAAAACTAAATTCAAAATAGTGTTGCGCCATGAGATTGACTCCTGGTGTTGCTTTTTTATCAGTTTTGCATACTTCGTAAACGCATGCATCGAGCTGCTGGAAATGGGGGCCATAGCTTTCGATTTTTTTGTTCTGAACAGCGGCTACCTCAACACCATCTTGGGGGATAATTCTCTTCTGGAAGCCATTGAAATTATGTGGATGCTCAACAAATTGTATAATAAGGGGCGGCCACACCCAGACATGACCGGTTGCATGAATGCATTGGGTTGGTTAACATGTGTAATATACTCAGCAAGGCTCATTTTAGTCAGTGTGTCCATCGGCACGTTTGCGATTGGTGCAATATGGTATGGGATTGTTGCAGGACCAGTTTTTCTGGTTGCAATTGTTGCTACGGTGATTTTTTTTTGGATCAGTCGGTCGGGAAATACCCGGGGTGTCCGAGATGTTTTCAGTCATCAGGGCTTTTTCTGCATTTGTGCACCCGGTTTTCCCCTGGCCCTCTTTGTGGCGGTGTCGTTTCTGATTTTGGAGGTGGCAGGGATTGCTGGGTGGAATCATATTCTCAGGCAGCCGAGGGAAGATTTTGTTGATGGGGCCCAGTTGGTGGGGAAATGCAACAGAGTCCTGCTAGATTCAAAAAGATGCAATCTTACATTCGTGAAACTTGCAGATTATTGGGAAGGGTTCAAGTATGTATATACGTGTGGTTCTTTGGAGCATTGGATTCGAGATGCTAGAGATGCTTTTGTCATGGCAATTGGAATTCTGTGAGTGGGAGGGGGGGGGGGGGAATCGCTTTAGAAAAACGAACGAAAAGAATTGGAGGAGTGTTCTATAACTTGGGATTGTATTTTAGTAATGAAGTGCACAGGGCGTGGTGTTGGGAGGGGAGGAATTTTGTTGTTCTGATCACCTGCTCTAGGTGAGCTTTTTTTGCCCTAAAGGTATCCTGGGCAGTTTTTTGCCACTGTGATTTTGATTTTTTTTTCCGGGTTGTCAACCTTTTTTTTTGGTTGTGGTGACATCAGTTTCGAATTGAACTCTGGGGGGAAGTCGTAGCGGTACACTTTCTTTGACCCATGAATTTGCATATTGCTTTATTTACATTCTGCAGCATTTGTTGTAACATGAAGGTTTGCATTTTCTTTATATGAAATAAACCCCTGTGTTATTTCACAACAGACGACCTTATTTATTTTTTTTAAGTAAGGCTGGCTTTGGATTCTATTCTTGCCTTCAACAAAAGAAGAAAATAAATAAATAAAAATAGTTTGTGGCAGGGGATATTTTGGATAACGGGGGAGAGTAATTTAGTTTGTTTCTAACAAAAATGGATTTAATTGTCACTAATTAAGACAAATTATACTTTCATCGAACTCCCTCCTTGCAGGAGTCGTCTTCGATTCACTGAGTCGGGACCTCTCGACACTCAACTCTTGCTCCAAGGTTTGCTTATCCACCCTTTGCAACATCCACCTGTGATTATTTGTTTGTGGAAATACTGAAATATATATGCAGGACTGGCTAAACAGTTAAGGACTGTTGATATCTAAGAACCTGGCAGGAGATGCAACAAGTCCTAGGATCCGTGCAGTCAGCTCTTAAGGGAAAAGGCTTTTTTCTATCGTTCAGCTCTTAAGGGAAAAGGCTTTTCTCTATTGTTGGGTGTTGCTCTTGGACTACTTTTTGTGGAAAGGGCTAATTCGATTGGGCAGTTGCTGTGCAGTTTGTACAGCTGGGAGTCTGGGTTGTGGTATTTGAAGGGACTTTGGTTGGAACAGGGGTCATACTCTTTACTGTAAAAATGTGAATTCAACATTTTGCTTTTTACTAGTGGTCTTGCCAGTCGTAACTTGCCACTCAACTTCTTCGAGTAGAAGAAGAAAACAAAATCGCTTTATGCTATTTTATCCTTGTGCAGATCATGGAGTGAAAAAACCCATCAACTACCGAAATCAACGTCAGCTCATCTTCACACACCCAACAAAATCCAAAATCATGATTCTTACTTTTACACCAGCTTTAAAAAACTAAGCAATCCCCACAGACACCACGCTCAGGGTTCCCAGAATCTACATAACTGCAATAGATAGATCACTCACTCTATCCCTCCCACTCTTCTTACTCACACACAAAAAAAGGAAAATAACTCAGAAAACAAAAGCCCCCTCGCCCCCTCCCCGGTTCCACAAGACATTCAATGTATAGCAGTACAGTGGATGGACATATACATATATATGTATCATAAAAAGAAAAAAAACACCCACACCCACACCCACACCAAGTATCTCCACTACATTGGACCTTTGTTGATGGATTTGAAAAACTGCATTTGCTCTTCTGGGCTCATGACATTTCCCATGGTAGGGGGGGTTGGTTGGGAGGCTCCCGGAGGACCACATCCACAACCGCTTTCTTTGCAACCCGGCTTGGCTGTGGCGTTCATGCTGAATCGTTCTTGCAACTTTTTCACATGATCGGCGATGAACTTGCGTTGCTCCTCAGGGCCCATGTTTTGCGCTTTTGACATGATGTCTTTTTGCTGAGGTTCAGAATGTCAGAAATAACAAAAAAAAAGCAAAACACCAAAATTTAGGACCTCGAATGACGATAGATATGAATAAAGATATCCACATCCGAATCATCATCGCTTTTTTATGTCAGTCATGAGATCATAGCAGGAACTACCAGTAAAGTGACCAGGGTTGCGATTTTCCGGTTTCAGGAGGAGAGGCGAACTTTACAGAAGGAATAGAAACCGGAAATATAGAGGATATTTACCTCATTAGTCATCGCTTTCATCATGCTTTGCTGCTGATTCATGTACTGAAGTTGCTGCTCTGGCGTCATGTGTTTCAGTTCTTGCTGCATTGTCTCGTACTGAACCAAAGCCGTCGAAAAAAAATGAATGCATGCCCAAAATCAACAAAATTAATTGGTTTTCAGATTTTTTGAGAAAACAGGATGAAGAATTTTTTGATACGTCGAAAACAGTTCATGAAAATATGAATGAAGCGCATGAAGATCTCGGCATTAAGATCGAGATTTTGCTGAAATTGGGGCCCCACTTGTTTCATGGACCATTCCTTCATTTCCAGTTTTCTGAGCAGCTGGTCGACGGGAAGTTCAGCTTCATCCAGTGCTAACTCTTCTCTTCCAAGAAAACGGCACAAAAAAAAAAACAAAAAAAAACAAAGTATTGAAAGCACTATTTTTTACATTGTCGACAAGAAAAAACCGAACGCACTCAATCAAATGAAGAAAATTTACAGCTTCTCTCAAGAACAAATGTTATTATTCGAACTAAAAATAAAACTTAAAGTCTCGTAAGAAAAAATTTGACCAATTGGGCTGTCGGTTATTATTATTATCAGTTATTTATTAATTTATTATTATTATTAATCAGGCTTTCTTTATATCAACTGAAAAAAAACTTCACGAAGATTTTATTGGACATACCTTACCTTTCAACAAACATCATGAGAGCTTCCATAATGGAAGAATCTGTCCCGTACATTTGCCGGATTTTCCCCAAAAACCCGATTCCAAAATTTCCGTTAATACCTTGCGATTCGAAGATCTTTTTCTGCATCTCTGTGATTAGCCATCCCACATTCTACATTTCAACAAGGAAAAACAAATTTCAAATCTGGGCAGCCATGACAAAAATTTCGAACCGATCCTTTCCACCCTTCAAGTGCTTTTTTTTGCAAAACAATAAGCATATGGCATATGGCATAATCATATGGCATTCCAGAATAATGAGAAGGTCATTTACTCAGCCATTTCTTCGATGCATGAAATCAATACACAGGATTTTAACAAGCACGAACCTGCCTCCTCTGTGCAGCAGACCTGAGTTGCTCTTTGACCCCCTCATCGTCAAACATCTTGTGCCCAGCATCAAAAAACTTCATAATTTGCTCCTGAAAAATGATTAAATCGCAAGCCAAGGAACACCACTTATGATCAGCCCGCAGTCAGTCACTCAAAAAATATATATGGAAAAATATTAAGAAAAAAAAAACAGGGCAGCTTTAGAAATGAGAAAAGAAAATTTGGGCATATATATAAATGCACTCCTAGGAACAATATAAATTTAATTTATATCTCTTTTTTTTTTGGAAAAAGGCCTTCACCTAGTCAGAGTGATGTAATGAGTACATGGCTTGAGTTTCCAGCGGGAAAAACTCAAGGGTCAGACGGTTGAGTATCCTTTGCTTATGAGGATATGTCGGAATATGAGCACGCATCCCCCCCAAAAAGAATCCTTACTATCGTCAAATTGCCGCTGTGCTGGAGTTGGCCCTGCTCCGTGGTCGAAGTCGCGAAGAGCGAGTTGATGCTGTCCGTTATCCATTGCATTTTGACCCGACAAACCCGGTGCAGAGATTGCGTGTAAAGTCGAAGTTATGCTCTGGATACGATTTTTCCTGCGTACTAAACCTTTTCCTGATCAAGCACTTCGCGTGTCGGAATTTGTCGTCCAACCAAAATTAATTCTCGGACGGAATGGCGATCAAGAGCGATGATGGGGCCCACGTGTTCGGATCGATCGAACAATAACCATCAGAATTGTTGGATTGCACTGTTCCACACCTAATCATTCACCAGAGGTAAAGAGCGGAGTGCGCCAACTGCGGGCCAGCCTCCGCACAACACACCGCCACCTTTGGAACAACATCGGCCAGCGAATTCGCTGTTGCGAGAGCCCTGGAAGGTGTCAAACAGCTGCACATTCACCCAGCCACAAAAGAAGCCTCGGTTCCCTCAGCACGCGTTAGTCCCTGAACTGAGAAACGAACACAAAAATGGCGTACCGCGACGAGTTTGAGCGCAACGCCACCATCACGTTGCTTGAAGACGAGGAGAAAGAGCCCATCAAGGTCGTCCCGCTCACAGGCGTCGACGGTTTCCTGATCTACAACCTGTTCTCTCCCAAAGAGTGCCAGCACTACATAAAGGAAACTGAGCGAGCAGGGTATCTCTCTCTGGAAGGCCTGTACCAACCGCACTATAGAAACAACACAAGGTCGATCGTAATCGACGAGGCGCTGGCCAGAGTGATCTGGGAGAGAGTGGGGGCTGTGTTTCAGACCAGAACGACGGAGGCAGAAACGGTCCCGATGGAGCCGTATGGCGTAAACTCGTGTTTTCGATTCTGTAGATATGAGAGAGGCGGTCACTTTTCGTGTCACTATGACAGTCAGTACGAGATTGATCAGAACAACAAGAGTTTGCTGACGCTTATGGTGTATTTGAATGACGACTTTGATGGGGGCACGACAGATTTTGTTGAGGGGTCTAGGGGGAAAATGAAGTTGAAGTGCTCGATAAAACCCGTCACAGGAATGGCGCTATGTTTTGAGCATTTCCAAGTGCACGAGGGGAAACCTCTGGAGGGGGACGTCAAGTACATTTGTCGGAGTGACATCATGTTCAGCCGTAGCGGTGTCTGATTTTTCTTCCCCAAAACCCTTATGAAAATTCTCTAAAATTTTCGATACTGCAGGCTTGGCATCGCGTTCGCAGACATATATATATATATATATTACTAGGATGCCTGGGGGCCAGAGTGAATATGAATAGGAGGGGGGGAACAGTGAAAACGTTAGGAGGAGCTGTGGATGTCAGCAAGAACTGGGGTGTAACCGAGTGGGAAGGCAATCCCAGCATCCCTGCAAACCTCCACATTTAATGAGTTAATCAATAGCCAGACTAAATGACCCAACTGTTTCTTGAATGATAATGCCAGTCCAGTAACGATTCAAAGTCAAAGCGCAATCCAGATCCCTTGAAAACTCTAACAGGAGACGGTGCCCACACTCGTAAAATGCAGTAACTGTTCTCTCTGATTCTCTTTTCTTACTGTTGTTCCTCCGGAGATGTGTAAGACATAAGTGGTCTTGAGATGCACATTTCTGTTACATCAAGTAACAGAAACCCGTCCCACCCGTTCCAAACCCCCCGCCGCCTTGTACTGCAAATGATCCACAGAGCATTAAATACAGTCCCCTTGTACACTTGAAAAAAACGGCCAACCTTTATCTCTCTGCACTCCCACATGACGCCACCTCCTAGTACCACCCTTATTAAGGAAAAAAAGGCACTTGGCCACTGCTGCAAGCTCCAGAAGCATAGGTCAACCCCTCTTCCCCCCCCCCCTCCTAATTCTTTAATGAATAGGAAAGAATAGAACACCCGGATGTGTTGAATCAACCGAAAATCACGTATCCAACCCATGTAAGACCCTAGATGGATGGCTGTCTAATCGAGGCAAATTGCACCGTTCCTGACACGATTCCATTCGATTTTTGCAGTTAAGCCCCTCGATCCAGACAAGCTGTGAGAAGCACCAGGCGAGTCCCCCCCAAAAAAGTGCATACAAACATTGGGCTCGCCACCAGATGCGTATAAATATGTATGGATCAACTAAGCAAAGCAAATCCCACAGCTGCGGTGCGACATGTCGCTGTCTTTCTACATGTCGAAGGCCCCTGGGAAATGACTGTCACACAATTTCGCAATGTGGTCGCTGATCTGCTCCAAATTTGCATCAGGAAGCTGGTCCATTGCTACAGACAGCATCCTGGAGCCCCCCTCCCTCACCACCACCCAACCCCCATGCTCCCCTTTCGCCATGACCTCGTAATCACGGCACCCCTCGTCGATCGATTCACAAACCCCCACGGCGTTCTGGACCCCCCTCAGCATTCGAACAGTTTTCTTGGACAGGTGTCTGACTTTTTTCGATGGGGAGGCACACCCAAATTCTGAGCACTGGTCCAGATAAACGTAACGGTATCCGGAGATGTGAAAAGCTTCCATGCTGATCAATTGCTGTACTGCGCTTTGGTTGATGTGGTCTGACCTGGTGCCCACCACCTCCAGCAATCCCCCCACTTCTTTCCTGGGGTCTTCCACCAGATTGGTGTCCAGCAGCACAATAGCAGTCAAGTGCCCTTTCTGAAGGGGCTGGAGCCACACCGGGGTGTCCACTTCATCGATGCTCAGTCTGACCAGTTGCGCCCCTATGCTAACGATCTTAGAGCCAGCCAGTTTATTGCTGTTGGAGCAAAAGCTGTAGATAGCCCTGGTGTCCTCCCTAGAAAAAGTGCTCCAAACCAAATACAGCTCATGGCAGAACATGGCCCCCACCACTGAGGGCATCTCCATCAAGGAATTTGCCAGATATTGGACTGACAGCAGAGCATCTCTTGGTAAAGGCAAGTAAGGCGTTGCCCCGAACCGACTCACACCCAGCGGACTCTCCCGATCCTTTTTCTCTTGGGATTTCGGGGCAGTGAGAATTTTCCCCCAGGTGTCGATCACGGCTTGCAAGGATATCCTAGCCCGGGCGGCAGAGGGGTCCTCTTGCAGTACTTTGTTCACCGAACCGTGCAGAAGTCGTATCCATGAGTAAATGTCTTGCAAAAGCACGTTCAGGGAGCCACCCCGTATTTTCTCTGGCCCCGACTCGCCATCCGAAACCGCCCCCACCCGAATCCCAGGCTCGAATCGACGAATACACCACCAGCAATTCTCCGTTTCCAATGTTTGGGTGTCGGAATCCCCGTCGAACGTCGCGATAAACGTCGACAGCGCTTGCGCCAGCCCAACCGTGATCAGCTTGTCGTCGTGTGGAGTGGTCGCTGGAAAATACGCGAGCAATTTGTCGTCCTCGTGACCTTCCTTGTTTCCTTTGCGCTCATCGTAAATGAACAGCTGCAGGGGGGCCTGACTCTTTCTGGCAGAAGTCGGTGTAAGAAACGGTTTCATTTGCTTTTGAAACCCCAATGATGGAATGCAGCGAAAAAGCTCTTTTCCACATGTGCCAGCCCCACAAAACCCGCACTTGTCGTACGGCGTTCTTTGTGTTGTCATCATAATTTCCCCACCCCCTTTCCGCTCGCCAGTTTTTTTCCTGCCTGAAGGACCCCCCCTGCAAGACAAAACCGTTTTGCTCGAGTTTCACAATTCCTCCGTCCCTCTCCATAACCATAACCTTCACCCAACCCCAAATTCAGTTCTGTTGCCTCCACATTTCGTTTCTCCTGGAGCCAGCCGATCTCACTCTTTTTCCTGTCAGTTGTTAGCCCAGTCGGACAATGACGTAAAACCAAGCAGCCCCGTTCGATCTCCCGACCTTCCTGTTTTATAGAATTGAGACAGGGCGGCGAGTGAACTATCCCATGGTGGTTGGGGGGGTTGGCAAATTCCACAGATTGGTTGCAGTCAGGTCCAGATCCCCAAGACATTCAAAGGCAAGATTGTTTGATTCTTGCTGCTTGAGGAAGCCTCGTTACATGTTCAAATTCCTGATAATGAGCTTGCACATCGAGTTCAGAAATTGGGTTCTCCTTGCGATTGGTTGCAGAGTTATTTCCATTTCTCAATGGGATCAGTGGATGCCATGCAAAATCCAAAAAACACTTTGCATGTGAACCGAGTTAAAAAAAAAAGGACAGATGCTTCACTCCATTGCAATGACTAATCTCTTCCATCTGAGAACCAGATTCGAACCCTGTCCCCACCCTGTTCGAAATTTGTGGACTGCATGTTTTCAATATCAGAAAGTACGATATTTTTTCTTTCAGACCCATCATTTCGGATTGGCGTCGAAAGATTCGAGGGATGGCTGGAGTTCATGGATCGAGAAGAATCCTCTTCCAACACAGAGACAGACATCGGGTGAATGGGGAAGTCAAAGTGCCGATTCTATTAAAAGCCTTCATACTGAACCCCACCGGAGCCCAGTGAATATTGCCTCAAACCTGTCGAGCGAAACTCGCTTCTTTTTTCCCGCAACGGACACAGCCGCCATCCTGACAAAATATGGAGAACAGCTCGGGTACATGTCACAGGCTGATTTGGTTTTGACACAAATCTCAGCTCAAAAATCTTTCTGGGTTCTGTTCTTCATTGAATTAAATTTGAGGTGTTTCTTTTTCAAGAAAAGAGAGGAACATTTCAAAATTCAAGTTCTTGGATAGGTGAATTGAGGTGCCTGATTCGTTTTTTTTTTGGTCCAGGATATCGTGGGTAGCAGAAGAGCAGCGGTGGATGAATGAGTCTTGCCGGTGTCAAATAATTCTCCCTCGAATTCTTGAGAAGCCGGCTGACAGCATATCATGGCAAGAGTATGCCTCCAACCTAGAAGAACATGGTCAGTTTCTTGTTGTAAAAAATCGTGGTGCAGTGGCCCTGTTTTGGGAAGATAGATTTCACCGAATTTTGCTTGTGTTTGATTCAATACATATCTTTGGATGCTTGCAGGGCTGGGATTGCAGTTGCTGGTGTTTGTATCAGCTGAGTCTGTGGCATTGGGGCTAATCGATGAAGGCACCTTATCCAGACACAAAGTTCTTAAAGGTTACACAGTAAGGTCAGTCCACTTACTCACCAGCTGTTGCACCGTCGATGTTTGTATTGAGCTGAAGTTGATGTGGAGCGCATTCCATTCGTTTTTTTCAGCAATATATTGAGAGAGTGATGTGGTGGGCAGGAAATCGCAGGGGCGAGCACAACTAACTCACGAACGTCGGAAGGATGGTGGCGGCCACGGAAGCGTTGGAGGTGCAATCCGCGCCAAAGAAACGAGACGCCTTTTTGAGTCAGTTGCAAGTAGGCTGTTGGAGTGGGGACCTGACATCGATCTCTGCAACAAACTCTTTTGGCATGGAGGCGTCAGAGTGTGGAACGAAGTCTACAGTAAGGATCAGGCGAAGCGCGGTATGGTGGCGCGCAGAGATGCCCGGTGGGAGAAGGTGGGCTTCCGCATAAGGCGGCCGAAGTACGATGACCTTTGTCGGGTGTCGAAAGGGCTCACTAGAGGAATGGTGGTGATGTGCAGCGATGTCAAAGACGTCACGGAGGGGCTTCAGGAATAGCTTGGACTCATCTGTTTTATTCTTTGCTTATTCTTTATTATTTTTTTTCCAATCCTTTCGTGTAAAGTTTCGTGGCCAGCAGGCAACTTATCTCTTCAAGTGAAACGTCCGGTGACTGTTTCCCATGAGGACACAACGGAAATGCACAAGCTTCAATTCCGCCGCCCAATTGGTGGCGTGACTTCTGCACAGCGGCGTCAGGGGCTAATTCAGCGAGCAACCCGAGACCTGACGTGAAATTGGGTGCATCTGATAAGAAAGCTTGAAATAGTTCTCGAACATAACGGCGAGAAACAGGGCCTCTGCAACATCACGCATCTTGTCGCGGCGAAAAATCGTGGCGAACGATGGCGGCCAAAGACTCGCTGGACCGGTTTCTGCAGCAAGATGAGAATCGACGCTCATTGAGTCGGCCCTGCAGCAATGCGGTGAACCTCCCAGCCTTCGGTAAATGTCCACAACAAGACTCCAATTTGCCCCACAATGTTATACGAGGTTCTGCACATGCCTCGATTCGTGCGGGTACAGCCACAATCAACCCCAAATCAGTCCCCATATCCTGATAGATGTAGGGGGCTTTGTTAGGATACCATACGACCGGGAACGGGAACGGGAACGCATTCACAACCTTACCAGCTTACGGAGAGACGTCCAATCCAGCGCGGGGGCGAGACGATGGTCGACAGGGTGGATGGTCTGGTGGTATGGAGCCGACGGTTGGACGACAAGTAAGCTGAGGGGGATGCAAAAATTGAAATCTGAATTGGGTGCGACGATTCTGTGTTGCACTTTTCTCATCCAATCCTGCTGCTTCCCGCAGATGGGAGTGAGCTACGTTCCGCCGCCACACCACGCCGTGTATCCTGTTCTTTCGGGCGTGCCTAACTATTACGGCGAGGGAATGCAACCGCAACCTATGCAGTGGGTGGTCCCCGTCCAAAACACAATCTTACCTGGGAGAGAACGCGGAAACGGGTGGGGCTCTGGTCATAACTCGAGACGAAACACCCCTGTTGTTGGAGAATTGGGACACCATCATTCGCAGAAGCAAGCCCACGCCAGCAAGGGGGAAATTCAACGTGTTGACGTCTCCCCACTCCCAATGAAGACGGCTGGCAATAGGTCGGTCTATGCTTCCAGTGTGAACAACACTGAAGCGGAGATGTTTGGAAGGAAGGTCGACATAAAACCATACTCACGGACACACAGATGCGAGAAATCTACGTTGATGTCGAAGAGGACGCAGCCAAAAGTGAATGTATGCTTTCAACCATCAAGAGGCACGTTCGCTGGAAAACTGATCATTCAGCCACCAGGTGGACCTTCGTCTTTGTCACTGGGATAGATCTCAGAATTCCAGCCAGGGCAAACTGGACTGGTCGACTTCCTCTTTTTTTTTCAGATTCCTTTGCACAAATATCTAAAAGACAGAAAGCTTTTTGTTGGCTTGAGCCAACGAGTTCCGTAGTGGTGTGGGATGGAGGTTTATGAGGGGTGGGTGAGTGCTCGTCTGCATCGATGCCATTTTTAGCTTGTGTAAAATTTCAGTTCAGCGCAAGGTCCTACTCTCTGAACCATGGGATTCGCTTCACCCCTTGTGAAACTTATTGATTAAACCCATCTCGTTCTTTGGACATGTCCAGAGGCTGTATAGCCTTTGTGACAGGGCAGGTGCCCATTTTCCTGTGCGACCTAGACAGGTGGCTGCTAGGCGCACGTTCATAAGAATCGGGCGCCAACCGTCGTTGACTGGTCAAAGCCAACGCGCGCTGTACTTGTTCCAAGCCTCCAGATAGCTTTTTCCGCGCAAACACAGCAGAATACGATACTGTAGCTCACTAAGGAAGCCCCTCACAGTGCACAGACAGAATTTCGCTTGCGAGTGCACATGTGCCTCTCGAACCTATCACAATTATCTATTCCGCTTCGATGCGTTTGGTCGTTTACCGAGGCAGATGGCCAACGCAACTTCTTGGTTCAAGCTACAGCGCAACACCGTTGTTTGGTTCTGGTCCTGTTGCCTTTCAATTGTTTTCTTGGCTGTTATGATACCTGTCTTGTTTGAGCCTTGTGCCAAAGCTTTGTGTTAGTCGGGATAGTCCCTGCTTCGAGCAGCGGAAGTTTGTTAAGTTTTTTACGCTATGTCAAAATCCGAGCGGTGCTCGGAAGCTTCGGACCCTCTTGTGTTCTCTAGTGGTAGATATTTGCCTGTGAAGGGCTTCCCTACTCTTTTGGATACGTCGCAGCAGGTGAGGTACGTAAAAACGAAATACAACACCAACAAGCTCATGGTTCTCTTGTGGTGCTGGTTGTTTTCATTGTCTGTTTGGCTCAGCACTAACATATAGCTTCTTACTCTACGAAAGGCGATTCTTGCTGACCGCTTTCCTGCTGATGCGACTACAAAAGTGGTTCCACTGCCGAAGGGCGTGCTTTCCGATAGCTTGAAATTGCCACCATTGAGCGCAGTCGATACGGGGTCCAATGAGTCAAGAACAGTTGTGTTGGAGCCCGGTTCAGCCAGGGTGAGCAAGAATAAGAGTATCATTTGCTGTGAAAGTTCAATTCACCAGGAAGTCCTGCCATGTTTGGGTTTCATTTTCCACTCCAATGTGTGCAGGTGCCACGATTCGCTGGTGAGCGAGCCACAGCAGTTATGTCTGCCCCAAATTTGGAGAATCACCCCAACTCCAAGCAGCAAGTCGTGGTGGTGGTTTTTGATGAGAGCACCTCCAACCCTATTCCTTGGCATGAGCCTGCGAGCAGAACTGGGGCACCAAAGCACCTGCACGCCTGTCCATCACGTTCAGATGAACACAATCGCGGCCAAAATCGTGGGAGGAGCAAGGTCGCTGACCCAAACATGCATCTGTCCGATATCTTGGAGCACTTGGACTGCTCGAGGATCAAAATTCCACAATTGGAGGCCAGCAAGGAGAAGTCTGAATCGGGGGAAGAGATCTTAACGCAAAAATCGCTGGGTGGCGGCAGCAGGATAGACCCTCGCTGGGGTCGACAAACGATCAATCGGATGAGCATCCGACGCACAGAGATCTCTCCAAGCTTCCAGCAATGGAGCTACAAGAGTCCCCAGTCAACGCTGAACACATTGCCCCCAATCACCACTGACAAAAGTGAGAAAGGCGGCCTCTTGCGACGGAGACCGCTTGGAAAGCCACCGATCAGGTCTTGCAGTGTGGAACCCCCCACCAAAAAGAACATTCAATCCTCCATCATCCTTCGCCAGCAGTCATCCAGTGTTGATGCGGACATGCTTCATGCAAGCCGGACTTCCAGCATGGAAATTGGGTGTGGAGATGTGTATATCAAGAGCGAAAAGCTCCTAGGGAGGGACGAGCCTCAGCTCCCTCTCGACATAGATCGGATGGCTCCTGCACTCAAGGATAAGCTCTCCGCCCCCACTTTGCAGGATGTGAACTATATCCTTCAGCGGTGGACGGAGAGATGGGCAAAGGAAAGGAAAGAGGTGAGGCTCTACCAGTTTCTGTTGATCATGTGAACTGCTCCTGTAAGCCTTCGTTTTGCAGAGTATTGCCATGATCAATGTCTCACCACTGTTTGCATGTCGCTCTGCTTCAGTCATATTCTCTTTTCACATTTTGTGTTTATTTTATTTCATTGTTTCCACAACATTAACTTTCTTTCTTTTAAAAGAAAGGTAAAAGAGGATGGACAGCTGTTGTGCATTAGAACCTCTATCGTTGGTTGTGTGCCATGAAACAGAAACCACCAGAGCGATTGAAAGGCGGCTGAGAGTAGAAAAAGAGTGGGGAGGGATGATAGGGGGTAGCTGTGAACAGGGGAACCTCGTCAAATGGAAATATACTTGCCTAGCAGTTGGGATTCTTGCAGCCGGGGATAGAAGTTGTGTGAAGTTGTGCTGGAAAAAAAGCTGGGGAAAATCTTGGGAGCAAAAGGGATAGCAAAAAAGGCCCACTCTCAACCTTTTTGTAAAAAGAATGTAATGTTCTGTAATAGACTGGCAATCCTTGTTTTCTTGCATCTTTCCATTTTTCTCAGCATTAAGGCAAAAATGAAAATGAAATTGAACAAAGACATGGGACCATACAACCATATTACACTGTGCTGCTTGAGAATGTTCAAATTTGTCTATTTCTTCGGGCTCCAGCTTTTTTTTTTTTGAACTCAAAAGCTTTGCCCCAGATTTCCCTCGGTTCGAGCTGCCATTCTTCTAACCAGCACCTCCAAGTCTTGCAGCCTCTTGTCCCTTTCGATTATTTCTGTCTCCTTGTTTCGAATTTCGGATTTCAGTCGAGCAATATCCTGTGATCAACACAACACCGCAAGCATGCTTATTTTTCACAGTAATGATTAACGAAAAACTTCCTTGCAGTTCTTTTCACAGAAATAAACTCATCCCCTCTTTTTCCAGGGGTGAAAGAAAAACAACAGCCACCAAACAGAGGTCAATGAAATGACCATAGCATTCCGGTGAGATTTTGCACCAGAACGCTATGCTTTCTTTCAGAAAAAAAAAATTAATGCTTGGGAAGGCACAGAAATTATACTCCCCCCCACAAGGGGACTGTATTTTACCTGTAAGTGTTGATTCTGTCCATCAGCAAGCGCGGCTTTGAGCTGGGACATTGTTTTCTCCCTAATCACCAACATATCTTCCAAGCCCTGTATCCTCTGCTCCATAGCGCCTTGCTTCACCCCTTCCTCCCCGACTTGCTGTTGCACCACCCCAACATAATATCATTGGAAAAAAATCATGATTATAGGAAGAAAAAAAGAAGAGAAGATCAGCAAAAAAATGCACTTCTCCCACACCCTCGCTTGTCAAGCAATGCTCATTTCGACAATGAAAAAAGAAAAACTGAGGATGGGTTTAATTAACCCCAATCCCCATATTCTGCCACTTTTTCTTTTCATTTTCTCGTTTGGAAACAGAATCTTAGAAAACATCATGATGCGGTCAATCGAGTGCTGGAGTCTTGAGTCTGACCTGATGCAGCGTTGCCCAGGCAGACTGCCGCTGCTTCATGACAGAATTAAGTTCATCAACTCTGTTGTCCGAACGAGCCTGAGAAAGAATCCAATGCAAGATATTTTTGGCTGAAAGAATGCCAGGGGGTTTCTCCTCAAAAGTAAAAGTCTCAATTAATCTCATCAGAAAATGAAATAATAATAATAATTAGTGAATTAACTTTTATTCATTTTTTTCAGTGAGGTTGTATATTCTGGCCGTACTGCTCCTATTCACCTTTGCCAATTTTAGTTTTTGAACCTCCAATTTGAGATCTTGCATCTCCTGCAGTTCTTGCTTCCTTCGCATGTCTGACACAGTCCTCACTTGATTCAATTCAGTTTCACTCTCCACTCTCACCTAAAACAAATCCAAGAAAATTTTCATTTTTCATTACTAAACCCCGTACTCACAACAACTTCCCACATTTTTTTTCAGACGATCCTGCATTTTTTCCCAGAAGCTCTTGGCCATACGTTGTGTCTAAGAAAATAACAAGCCAAAAAAATATTAAAAAAAATGCGAGGTTTGCATCCACCTTTTTCATTGCTGCTTCTGCAGTTCTGACTATGCCTTCTGTTTCATCTTTTGCTCTTTCAGCATCTTTCCAGTGTTGCTTTACCTCCTCCAAGGATTTCTCCGCCTCCCTCAGCTTCCTTTCAAGGCCAGAAACTCTTCCCTCTGCTTCCACCGATTGCCGCTCAGCTTCAAGGGCTCTAGACTATCATCAATAAAACAAAAAACAGAAAAAATCGCAGAAAATAAACGTTAACATCATCTGAAAGTTGCACTGTATATCTGCAGGATTTCGTATCGCAGGCCTTGCTTCCCTTCTCCTTTTGGGTTCATTGAAATTTTCTTTCTTTTCTAAAGATCCATAAATTATGAGAAACATGGTGCACCGACAAAAAGAGCAACAATTAATGTCCAGGTATTTGTTTCCAGTTTCAGTTCTGCATGTCTCTTTCCTTTCCGATTTGGATGAAATAAATAAATAGATAATCTATTTATTAGAAGTGCATAATTAGAAATGAGTTTGCGCAATATTGCCTACTTCTGCTGATTTGCATCGCCCCTCTGTGTGTCTGAATTTCTGTTCCAAATCGTTCGCACGACTCTCAGCATCCTTTGCCCTTCGCTCAAACTCGGACAGCCAATTCTCAGCCTCCGTAGCCCTCCACTCATTGTTCGCCGCTCGATTTTCAGCCTGCTTAGTTTTCCTGTCAAAACATATGCTCTTTTCAAAAGACATTGCTGAAAGAAAAAGAGAGAGAGAGCATCTACATCACACACGTTTTTGGACTTTCAAGAATAAAACACAAAAAACAGTAAACTGAGAACAGGCCTGTGCCAAACCTGAGTCGGCAGCAGTCAGACCCAGCACTGTCAGAAGCAACATTATTTATTATTATTATTATTTAATGGGTCTACCTGGAAGCTTCTGATAGTGCTTCTTCGGCTTCCGCAACCCTCCTTTCCGAATTGGCCAGATCTCGATCTGATTTTTCGCCCCTCTTGCTGCAGTCTTCCAATTTCCGAAGCAAATCTTCACACCGCCGCTCAGCTGTGGTGGCTCTCCTGATGCATTAAAAAAAAAAACACTAAAAATCAAATTTGAATTTCAAGCTCTTTCTCTTTCATGATTTCTGAGACACCAAAAAAGTCGAAGCCCAAAGGTTTCAGTCATTTTGAAGGACATATTTTTATCTTGCACAATGAACCTGTGGATTCGGTCGTAGAAATTGGCAGCATCATTCACAAAAAATTGCCCAGCATTAAATTATTATCATTATTATTTTTTCATTTTTTTTTTTAAATCTCATCCAGGACCTCTCACAAGGGGTTATTTTTATCACCTGGAAAAATCCTCCGTATGTCTTTCAACTTCCTCCCTTCTTTCTTCGGCGATTCTTGCTCGACTGAAACAGAAATCACATACAGTCAAAACCACACAAAATCAAAGAACTTGATACCTCTCAGAAGAAAAAGGACAGGACATATATTGATATATTGTATCTATTGATTTAGAAAACCCCTCCCCCCCCACTCATAGCAACACGAGATTTACTGCACACATTCATACAGAATATCTGTTTTTAATAATCTATGCACTTTTTCTTCTCCCCTCAAAACACATGACTAAACAACAAGGCAACAAAACACAGCTGCTACATGGATGCACAAATCAGAACAGTAAAGTGATGGTACAGATAATAAAATAATAAATAAACATAAAGATTGAATCGATACGGCAGGCATGTGTGGTGGATACCTGAGTGCGTTTTCGATTTGATGTGATGTATTAGATATTCGGTTCGACGACGCATCCCAATTCCTTTCACAACAAAATTGATATTTTTCACATTCTCTGATGTGGTTACTAAAACATATTTACAGCGCATGATACAACACTATATGTATATATATTTATAATTCCCGAAAACATTCATACATACACACACCAAATTAATATACCATTCCTTGTTTTCTTTCAAAAAGCTTCAATTTTTTGCTTTTTTTAAACATTTTTTTTATAAATCTGTATGTACGAAACCCTCACTCTTTGTCAACCAAAATTAGATCCTATAAGATATCCACCTGAAAAAGACACAAAGATGTCCAGCATCACAGAATCACTTGTCTTTGCTCAATGCAAAAACAGAAAAAGAAACAAAAATAAGATAATGTCTAAGTATATTATATATACATGGGTATATTAAAAAAAACCTGGTTAACCCCTACCGTTTAGTATCCATCAATTCTCCTTCAGTTCTTCGCAGTCGAGCATCCAATTCTTCATTTTCCGCAATTGACTCCCTCAGGTGCTGTTCCGCTTCCAAGACTCTATCCCCTAGCTGTTGATTTCGGACTTCGGAATGCTCCGCCCGCCTATAATCGATTTCATCCAAATTTATTTTATTCAAGAAATAAAAAACAAAATAAAAGAATAATGACAACAAAAATCACAATAACATCATGATATAATCAAATAAAAAAGTTGAAATAAATGAACAGTTTGGGAAAAAATGGGGGAGAGCTCTGGAAAAAGCTCTTTTTATATCTTTAGACATTTTTTATATTTTTTATATCTCTTGAAATTTTCACATCCCGAAAAAAAAAGTGAAAAGAACACACACGTGTTCTCCAAAAATGACCCCTTGAAGAAGAAATGGTCATGATGATTCTGGTTGGTGTTGGGACCAATATATGTCAGCCAGTCTGACTTTAATAATGCAGGTAATCTGAACGAGTCCCCCCCTTCCCCCCTTTTCTTTACTTTTCGGCATGAATGATTCTATTCTCCATGTCGGTGAGTTTTTGGCCAGCCGCCTCCACTTCCAATGCACTGCTCTGTAGAGACCTGTCTGCAACACAGCCGAAACTGTCGAAACAGAAAGAACATCCACAGGCAAATTCAAACAGCAAGCCTCAATACGCAAACAATGAGTAATAATGAGTAATTGGCTAGTAATTGGTAACTCCAATAAACTTTTTGTATCTATTTCTGTTATTAAAAAAATATGACAAATGAGAACTCTATATTGATAGATTCAATGCAACAAACCACTTCGTAGATACTTGTTTTAAAAACGCTCTGGCCAAAAAAGACGAAACTGATGCAGTATGCTGTCTCAATCCATTGAGGGAAAAAAAAGAAAAAAAGAAAAAGAATAAAAGGGAAAAATAATAACAAAATAATAATAATAATAAGAGGAAAAACGATAACCTCAATAGGGGTTAGGCAGATGGCGTTGATCTTCAGAAACATTACCTTTCCGCGTCAATTGGGCGACCAAGTCTTTGATTTTTGCATTGGCTTCTTTGAGGTCCCGATCCAGACCTTCTTTCAAACTATCTTGCGTATCCTTTAATTTGTCTTCGGATGCCAAGAGTTCACCTTTCAATCGCTTGATTTCTGATTTCAAGGATTCCATGGTAGATTTGGACGAATTTGATTTGGCTTCGAATTCTTCCAAGCGACTCTGAAGAAGTCCGGAAAAGTAAAAAAATATGGCAAAAAGGAATGAAAAAGCTGTGTCAGCTCATCGTTGAGAAATCATTTTGCCTATGAATAGAAGAACAAAAGTGGAAAAAAGGAGGGAAAAATGTCTCTTTCTAGTCTTTTTTCTGGTGCTGTTCATGTGCGAAATGGCAAAGAACAGGACAAACCACTTTCCAGACCAAACAAGCTTTATGATCGACATATCTCTTTAAAAAGTATTTTTTCTACTGTAGAAAAAAAATACTGTACAAAGTAAAAAAAAACAAAAAAAATTAAAGTCACAAGTAATCCCCCACACAAAATCAGATTTTCTGGAGGAAAACGTACAGCTCACCTTGTAAGCTCGACACCCATCTTTGTATTTCCGGGCCAATGTTTCTCGCTTCAGAGCTTTTGCGTGAAGTTTTTCCACCTCTTTTTGTATTTCCTTCATCATTTCTTGGGGCCCATGCTGCCGTCAAAACAGATTAATCCATTAGACAAAATAGGTTGAAAAAAAACGGCAAAATGCTCTTGTGTATTTTTTAACCTGAGAATGCAGCATAATTTTCTCTATTAGTTATTGAGCTCACCAGTTTACCACCATCGACAGTGGACGACCACGATTTTCGAGAATCCAAAACACTGCTGACCCCCGATCCGGAATGGATGTCCCCTCCTGTCCAGAGAACCAGTCTGTCTCGCAGTTGAATCAATTGTCGTTGAATGTCCTATTGAACATGCAAACACTTTCAGTCAAGACTCATCAACCTAGCTTAACGAATTAGGAAAAGGAAAAGTCCCCCCCCCCAAAAAAAACGCACACAAAAAAACACAGCAACAACACACACAAAACAAATAACTCAAGAGGAAGAATGACAAGAATGCAAGGCTGCCGAATTATATATAAAAAAATTAAAAAAATACAGGTTGAGTCAGATTGGTGGTGCAAATTGGTATCCTGTTTCTGGAGCGGTCAGCCCCGATATCACCCATTCGCACTGCCTTGATGCAATAAATTTGAGGGAAAAAATTCCAAAAAAATATAATATCTTTTAATAAAAAAATATATGGAGCCACAAAAAAACCATTGCTGGCTCAGAGAGATGCACAAACAAATCCAAAATTATACCTGTGAACCGGTCGAGACTCCCCGAAGCTCAATTTCTCTGGACCTCACAGATTCGATTAGCTCCACATTCTCATGTCGCAGTCTTTCGATTTCGGATTCAAGGTGGGCCGATTTCCTGTTACCCATTTGCACCTCATCTGTAAAGCATTCAGATTTTTCCCTTTTGCCGTTTTTTCCTTTCTTTTGCTTGGAATGAAAACATAAGGAAAAATAATTCCCCAGTCTTGTTTGTTCGCAAATTTTTCCTTGTTTTCCTTGCTGATCTACTGTAAAGGCTGTTCGGACAAAACTGAAAACCTCCATTAATTATCATTCAGCAGTAGACCAACACAAACATTTTTCACTACTTTCATGGCCAAGATTTGTTCAATTGGGGAGGGGTTATAGTGGAGGTATCAAATTTTCTAGTGTGGGCTGAACACGCACTTGAGGTGGAGTGTTTCAGGGCATCCATTTCCTCCCTATGGTCCATTCGCAATTTCTCAGCATCAGCAATCAGCTTTTGGCGTTCGCCTTGGCATTTCGCCAGATCGGCCTCGTGAATTTTGGCCAACTCTTCCATGCATTTGATTCGGTTTTTCCCTTCACCAACCGCCTTGTCAAGACGCTTGATCTGAAGGTTCACCAGGGGGGTTATGTTTGTTCAGTTTTCCAGTGTATGTTCAAGGAGAGTTGCATTTTGGAGCAGTCGAAAGAAAAGGAAGGGCAAGGGGCATTGCTGGTGGATCATGGTTCATCTTAGTTGGTAGCGGAAAAAAAAAAGAAAGAAAACCAATGAAGATATATCGGGATTTTTCAGCCTCCCAAATGGCAAGGTGGTGGTTATAAAGACATCGATGCTCAATTTGTGATGGGCCCTTTCTTTCACCAAGCTTTCGATTTCATTAAGTGAAACAATTCCTGCTTTTTTCTTCCTGAGGGTGTACAATCTTGAAGGTTTTCCTGTACATGAAAATGTTGAATTGTGTTTCGACACCGAGGCCACCTTGATGACTGTGTGCATATGTGTGTGAGTATGCATTCGCTTATTCACCTTGGAATAAGCTTCACGGAGTTCGGCCGCTGCCTTTTTGTTCAATTGATCTAGCTCTTGATTTCGGAGGACCGACTTTTCCAGTCCCTGTTCTCTGGTCAACAACGCATCCTCCAGTTCCTTCACAGCTCCTTCTTTGGCCAACAAAGCCGACTCCAAATTTTCACGAGCGCCCTTCGAAGCATTCTACCAATGCAGACCCAAAACCAACTCCGTCAGAGTTCCAACGGATTTCAACGGTTATTTTGGGAAAACAATCAAATGCCTGGGTGAAGCTTCTCATATCAGCTTGGCTGCCATGCTAACAGAGTTTTTTTTTTTTTTAAATATTATACAAATATCCTGGGGTTGAATTTGATGGGGAAAAAAATGTATTCCATTATTTTTTTTCATACAATTTCCCACCAGGAGCTGGAGTTGCTGGTGCCTCAGTTCGATCAACTCCATTTCCTTGTCGTTTAGCTTCATTCTTAGCTCCGTATCCTGCATGTTTATTTTCCAACTGGAAAATTCTCAACAAGACACCCAAGCTCCAACCGAACTTTTCGAGTGCAGCCGACGAAAATGCTGACGTCTTTCGGGGAAGACTATTTTTCACGTTTGGGGGGAACATCGATCGACTCGTTTCCGCAGCTCGTAAGAAAACTTTGAGGGAAAAACTCCAGGCCCTATTTTTGGGATCACAAGACGCAGGGTGGCCCGAAAAGGAAAGAAGCAACCTTTTTTCCTCCATGACAAGTGAACGATGTACTTTTTATGGGATGGCCTAGCGTTCGTCTTACCGTGGAGGTCACCTGTTTCTCGCGATCCGAGCCCAAGTTGCTCGGGGGCGTCGTCGTCGTCACCAGCTGCAAAGCCATCCCAAATACCCAAGTCGACAACAAACCAGGAAACTCCGATCAATAACCACGCCTTCTTAAAACCAGCCCGAGAGTAGGCCAGGTCCTGAATAGCATTTCCGAGGTTCTCCCCCCAAAAAAGTCGTCAGCCCCCTCGACGGGCGACCCTCGCAAAAGGCAGACAGAAAGTCGAGAGTGCGAGTGGTACGTTCTTCTTTCAATCTCAAGACGGCGTGGCGAAAAGGCGTGCGAAACCGGACTGTCGAAGGGTATTCTGGCGCTCGGTTTTTCCCTGTTGAACAGGAAAAGGGCTGAACGATTGAGGGAGAATGCAGATTAACGCGCGAGCAGAGTGGAGGAAGCTGGTAAGAAGGTGGCATTCTCTGCCTGAAGGATTCGATCACGTGATGGAACATGCGCTGGCCTGGAGTATTTTTTGGTGGAGGGCGTCTTGGTGGTGTGGAAACTATCTAGCCTGTACTAGAGTCCACGCTCAACCCCCTTACAACCCCTATCTATAGAAAGCGATATTGGCGGTCGCGATGGGCGCAATTCTTGTTCCTTTCCTGCTCCTGTGTTTGTTCGGGACATCCACGAGCTTGCGCCTTAGCTACACCGACTGCGGGACGGCAGCGATGCACGAGCTGTACCGTGTGAAGGAGGTCAGTCAGGAACCCGACCAGCCTTCCGTCCCTGGCGACGTGACGCTGGCGGTGGCGGGGGAGGTGTTCCGGTCCGTCGATTGCGCCACGTTCAGCGCCAAAGTGACGTACGGTTTTAAGATATTCGGAAAGAGCGTCGCCGTCACTGTGGGCAATCTGAAGGGAATGAACATTTGCGATTATTTGATATCTGGGGAGTGTCCGCTGGTGGGGTCGGCTGGACTTCAGTTCACGAAGCCTTTGCCATGGTTCACCCCTCGTAAGGTGTACGACGTTCACATCACGGCAGAGACGTGCGACGGCCAGCCTTTCGCCTGTGTTGATTTGAGGATGGATCTGAGTGGCAATGGAAACGGGGTAGAGGAGAACGACCTCCCAATCTCTTGAAAGGATCGAGCAAAAAATAGGCCATGCAAGTAAGAAGGTCCTTTCCTGCTTGATTGCATTCAACACAGCTGGCTGGGTCCAGTTGTGAATCCAGTGATGCACTGGTGGGTTGGTGGTGGAGGGAGGAGGGAGTTTGCATGAATAAAAGGATTCCCATCATCTAGATTGGATGAGGAGTGCTGCTGTGTTTCGTTTTTGTATTTTATATGTATTAGGTTGAGGTTGAAAGCCCACCCCTGAGTTCAGGTCATTGTTTTGATTGCGAAAACGTGCAGAGCGTCGTGGCAATTCACAAACGCGATGTAGAATTTTTCAGATTTTTCTCTTGAAAGGGGGGTTGGCATGGTATGCAATGTGTAGCATGTCCTGGGAACAGCTGTGTTTTTTGCTGCTAATTTTTGTGCAAATTTTTCTTGAGACTTTGAAGATCCTTTTTCAAGTTACGTTGCCTCCCATGCAAATCCAAATATTAAACACGAATACAACAAGTTTCACAGTGTTTATCCAGCCAGGCCCTCACAGAGACACCCCATCGAACCCAAAACAGACTGATCATTAATAATGCTGCTCAAAGTCTAAAAGGGCCACACAAAACTCCCCACATAAACTCTATTGTACACGACTCCATTACGACCTCGAACCCATAAAAACCCCTACCTAAAACCCTACTTTTTGTTCTGATGATGGGACCTTTCTGTCAAGATACATCCTTGCTGGTTGACCCCTACTCCCTACCAAAATTTTGATTTCCTTTCGTCCTTCCTCAGTTACCGCGTCGCTTCAAGTCTTCGAACCTCTGATTCAGGTCCTCCAACTCATTGCTGGGTGGTGGCATATCCATACTCCCCGGCAACCCTTGAATCCCGGGCAAATCATCGACATCCCCCCTTGGAGGGGCTCTTGTTGGTACGTCAGGCAGACCCCCATCACCAGGTCCAGCCGGGGGTGCCGTCGGTGGACCTCCTTTCTCTGGTGCCCCCGGAGCAGCATTGTACTGTTGTTCCAGCTCTTCAGGAGATTTGACTGTGAAGCCTTTCGGGGGGTACTGCTCCTGCATGCTTGGCGGCGGTCCTTTAGAAAAGGAGGATCCAGATTTGGTGCTGTCGACGTCCATGGGTTCGCTCCCATCAGGCAAGCGTTGAGAGGCGAACATCTGTGCAGCATCTGCAGCTTTTCTGGCATCCTCGGCAGCTTTCATTGCTGCAGTGGCTGCATGTTGGGCATCGGTGTATTCACCCTGTCAGACACAACGAAACACACAACTCCGTGGGAACCAGGTCCAAAAACTGAAGTTGCTACGCTTATTTTATCTAAAAATATAATGCCCGACTGCTGGGAAATCAGTAACAACAAATGCCCCCAGGTCCAAAAACTGAAGTGGCGACGCTTATTCTATCTAAAAATAGAATGTCTGACTGCTGGTAAATCAGCAACAAATGGCACCAGGAAGTGCTTCCAGGGCAAGGCTTGCTTTCACTGGTCCAACCCAATCTATTAAAATGACACACAGCTGGGCGAATCTCATCCTTTTGCTCACCTTAGAAGGTCCATAGTGCGGCACAGCAAAGTCTGGGTTACTTGGTGGCAGGACAGTGGAACCAGTTGGGTGAGAATCCCCATATGGAAGTGTTGGCTCCCCCCCGTCAGAGGGATAGGCGACTGGTGCAGCGTTCTCAAAAGCTTTGCTCCACCCTGGAGGTGGTGCTTGGGGGGGAACTGCTGAAACTGGGGCAAATGGTATCGAAGGAGGGGAAGCTGCTGCAGCTGGGGCGAATCGTATCGAAGGAGGTGGCCCATCGGGATGAGCTGAGGGTTGAGGCGCAGGAGTGGAGGGAATTGTCGGTTCTGGCTCCTTCACACCCCCTCCTGTAAAGCACATGGACCAATTCGAGTTTCATTTGCTTGCACTTTGAAATGCTCTTTCCCAAAAAAACATCAAGGGTTTCTCAAGGATTGGCAACCGTGCTTTCCAGTCGAAATGAAACTCAGTCAATAATCGAACAGCCCTTTGCATCCTGTAAAGGTACATCAACACTATGACTATTGAGCTCACCAATTCCTCCACTGAGTGCCATGAGCTTCTCGGCTCTGGGGTCTGACATGTAGATCGTCTGGGAATACCCCTCAATATCAAAATCCACTTGCTGCTCTTCGGCGATTTGAGACAACAGGGTTAGCTTGTCTTCGGGCTCAGGGGCATCCACAGCCAGACATCTTCTCAAATTCATGTTCACCTGAAAGGGGGGACTTCAGGTCAACACCACTACCACCTGGAGCAAGTGTCGGAGCAATGGATTGTTTATTGACCTTTCATGATTCCTGGCTCTGGGTTTGACTAGGCCGTGTTCAGGCAAGATAAAAACATGACAAATATTGGAAGCACAGAATGCAGGAAATCTGAATTAACAGTTTTTCAACACCATTCAGCAGCAAAAAGGCGAAAATTCTGTTTCAATGACTAAACGGCACTAAATCCTTACAAGAGTTCTGTGGGTAGCTCAGTTCTTCGTTTTCTTTTGTATGTAATTTCAATTGAGTTTATTTATGAATAAGGAAAGGAACTTAGTGACTTGTCTACATGCACAAATTTTAAGAATTGCAGACAGCCAAAATTCATCCGAATTTTAATTTGAGTGCCTTTTTCGAATGTTCCTTTTGCAGAATCAGCCCAAACAATGATTTCCTTTTCCTTGAGAAATTTTTTTCACCCACTTGCCACGTGGGAGGTTCCACCCCCTCCTGCCCCTTCTGGCCCTCCACCCCGAGCTCCCTTCCAAACTTTATGGCGACGATTTTTCTGACCTCGAAAAGCTCGGGCAAGTCCGACACTCTCGGGGCCGCATACATCAAACTCGTCAGCGCCTCGATCATATCCTTGGGTGCCGTTTTCGCCTTCTCTAACAGCTGAGCGCGAACAGCAAGCAGTTCCAAGTACAGCTCCAGAATCTCGTAGCCCGTCAACAGGAGCTTTTCGCGATGGACGGCCTCGACGCGAATCCAAGCGTATTCGTCTTTCCCATCGCGTAGCAGGCCTCCGATTTCCTTCCGCATTTGCGCCAACTGCGGATAGTTTCGACAAGGCTCGTCAAGAGTCGATTCAAGAAAGCGGTGCAGCAGCACCAGCCGTGATAGTCACCATCCAATAAGAATAACCAGAAGCGTGGCGAGAGGATGCAAAACGAAGAAAACAACCCATTCGTTCGTCACCTGAATGTTCCTCTTGCTTCGGAGAAGCTTTATTCGGCTGACGCAAAGCTTGCATTGCGTTTTGCTGCGAAGGGAGTTCCATCCACCCAAATCAGTCGAGAAAAGAGGAAAAGCAAAATTCCCGAACAGAAACAGCAACTTCAGCTCACCACTTCGAGGACTTGAAGCTCGGTCCGAACATATCGAAGTTGCTTTCTTTCTTTCTCGAGTTTTTTTTCTGTTTTCCTTTTTTTTCCCTTGTGTGTTGCGCTCTTCTGTGGAACCAAACGAAAGCTGCCAAAGTTATCTATTCCAACGTAATCTTTGGACGCTACTGAGAAGCTGATCGGAGCTTCCAAAAATAGACGAAAATTCGAGGTGGAAAAATTCACACCAACCCAAATTTGACAGGATGCCCCAATCGAACCACCCCAAATCAACGCTGGTTATTCTGCTTTTGAAATTCATAAGGGGTTGCCCAGGTCGCCCAAGAATTGACCGAAAAAAATACTCCCAATATGATATATACATAAATCTGTTCAACAATACACCCTGTCCTTCCTGAATGGATAAACAAAAAAAAAGAAACGGACATATGAAAAGACAAAAAAAGATTGAACCATCTGAAAGGGCAGCATGAAATGAAAGGGGCCATTTCTAAATGAACTCAGTTCAGCCTACGATGCAAAGCGAAACCCCTCTCCCTAAAGCAAAAAGTTCACAATAATATATAGCTATAATGAGCAAAAGAGCAATGCTGTGGATAAAACCCTCAACGGACTTCTGATTCCATGTTGTCCAAAACAATCTCTTCCCTTTTCAAGCAACTCCCCCCCTCCCCTTCTTCCCCCTCCAAATTCTAACAGCCCCATTTCGCCAACCACCCTGACCTCACATTTGCTTTTCCAATGTTAATCGCCCCGAATCGCTTTCGATAATATCACTAATGCACATATTGCCCAGCTCGTTTCCCAAGTAAGGTTTTTTCAGCAACACAATCAAAACTTGCGGGTGAACCCCGTCCCCCCTTACCCCTCAACTCGTAACTATGATCATAATTCACTGTAGCTGTCGAATGTTCCCCCCAGCATTGGTCATTTCCCTCGGGCTGGAGTTTGCCTGCGTCGTTCTATATCCATCTTGAGCACCATTGGCCACCGCCCCCCTGGCCAACAGGTTCATCAGACTTGATATATCTTTCTTCAACACTTTGTTCCTGGTATTCTCCCCAGGCCATCTTTCCAACGCACCCACACCCCCTCCACCTCGAATCTCATGTCGACTAGACCTCATGGCACCATCCTCCCGATCAGAAACTGTCGCCATCGTGTGAATCAAAGAGTTTGGCGGAATGAACCCATTGCTATCCCCTCTGTTTCCCCTTGATTTCGGAACATGCCAAACCGGGTTGTGGTGCTGACGTTCTCCACCGACCTGCCCTCTGTGATTTCCCTCCATGCGTCCCAATCCCCTCCCCAATGACTGACCCACCAGCATCGACGATTCGAAATCCTTTCTATGGGCAACGCTCGGGGTATCGCCATTCACTCTGCCCCTGCTGTGATTGCCCAGGTCAGACACATGTCTATGCGATATGGAGGAAGGCTTTGAACTCTCGTCAGGAGCAAGGCCCCGGCCGTTGCTCACGGCATACGCAACCATTGGTGTGAACATGGATGGAGTGGAGGCATTCGTGGAAGTTTGTCTGCCTGGAGGTAAACCAGATTTCGATGAATTGGTGATGGAAAGGGCAGGATCGATGCGACTCATTCCATTCATGCCTTTGCCATCCAATCCATCGTGTCCCCCCAGGGGTAAGATTCCGAAATACTGATCGCCATATGGCGAGGTCAGCGACCTGACCTGACCTGGTTGCTCCGCCGCTTGGTGCGACATCGACATCGCGGAGGGCTGATTCAATTGAACCACCGAGGCATTGCTGAGGACGGTCAATGGCATTGGGAAGTGCGTGAATGGGGGTGGGGCCGAGGAAGAGCTGGGATGAGGTTGGAAAGTGTAGTTGGGGGGTGGGCAGGAAGCTTCCGTTCCGGAATGACCAGCCAGCCGAACCGAGTCTCGAAATCCGATGTCCCGCCGATTGCTATCTTGTGGTGTTGGGTTGCTTCGATCCATGTGATCTGTGGGAACACCAAAGCGATAGGGTCAAAAAAAACACAGCACCCTTTCCCGACCGATTCCACATGTTTCTTTCCTACGCTTGACGATTCACTGGACATCTTGTGCAGATTGCAACATCAATTGCAATACGACAGACTCCTACCAGTGGTTTCTTTCGCTCTATCTGATCCTCCCCTGGATCCATTCCTTCTAGTGCCATTCGCTCTGACGATGCGACGTGGATGTTCAAATCCAGCCCATTTGTACGCACTGGATCTAGCCCTAGTGTTACTGCCAATACACACAACCCCTCAGCTCCCAACCGGATCCTCCCATTTCAATCAGACGTTTTCCGAGGATTTGTCACCGAGAAACAGAAAGGAAAAACAGCCTAAGGCTTGTTGTCAATATGCACCTTCCGATCTTTCTCGCAAGCCCTAGTTCCACCAGCAGACCAGCGATTTCAGAAATCTGAATCTCGAGTGCTTTTGCAGCACCATGTCGGCATCTCCCAGACAACTCACACAGCTTCTCTGCAGCTTCTGTCGTGTGCACCACCTGATGGGACAACGAACGAACGGTCGCTCTTTTTTTCTTTTCTTTTTTTCGTTTAAAGCGCAGGCCACATCACTCACACTTTTTTAGACTCGATTAACCAGAAAAAGCAAGAGGAAAGAACTTTGATCTGACCCTTACCTGCTTCGACTGCAAGAGGGTGACATATTTTCTGCTCAAGCTCCAAATGGACATTCCGTTTTCACAGTTTCCATTGGAAGCAACTGACCATTCTGAATCGGAGAAGCAATCCTCTGCAAAGGCACCACAATATGCACTTCAATCGGCATGAAAAA
The DNA here is from genome assembly GCA_030272585.1 of Bryopsis sp. KO-2023. Taxonomy (NCBI): domain Eukaryota; kingdom Viridiplantae; phylum Chlorophyta; class Ulvophyceae; order Bryopsidales; family Bryopsidaceae; genus Bryopsis; species Bryopsis sp. KO-2023. The sequence continues at coordinate 987,925 of BSYQ01000004.1, read as the reverse complement.
AAATAGCAGACTTGACAGGGCACCACCCCGAGAAAATTCATCCAGTAAATCCAGAAAAAAAACGAAAATCTAGCAGCTCGATCATTTGCACATGTGTCCACCATTAATTTTTCGTTATTTTTCTGCCTAAAAAAAGAGCCGTCTCAAAATGTGTTAACGATGTTGGGTTGCACAGAGTGCAGCAGAAGAGAATATGCCAACTCACCGTTCAACATGGTGTAGTCTGGGATTCCTCTCATGTGATCCGTGCCTTTCCATCTGAAAGTTCCTTTTTCTCCACCTTGCTCCACAATCTAAAGAAAATCCAACCAGCATTTCGTTCAATTTCAATAGGAGCAACCCTCAGCGACCAGCTTTTGCGATCCACCTTAGTTTTTTATCACATGTTCTGTGGATGTTCAAGAATTAAGCCTGGCACCCTCTCCCCCAAAAAAGAACTTGAAAAAAAGGGGGGGGGAGAAGGGCAGTTCTAAATAGCATGCTTCGTTGAAAATGAAGTGCAAATTAGAAAAACGCATCTCCTGTCGCCTCTCCGATCCACGTTATTTTTAGTCAATGACTTTGACAGGACCTTACGTCACCCAACAAAAACGGGAAATTCTCAACAGGAGCGTCCGCCAGTATTTCGACACCCACTCTGTGCGAAACTGGCACTCACCCCGAGCGACTCCAGAACGGTGACGATATTGTACAGCCTTCGAGGAGCGACGCCTAGCTCGAAGGCAAGATCGCTCAACTGGATTTGGTCTCTTGACTGGTCACGGGCGGGTGCGACGTTTTCGACGAATCGACGCAAGAAGCTCGACAGCTTCGGTTCGTCATGGCCTGTGAATGAGCGACACAAAACTGTGAAACCGGGTTGTGACAGTTTGAGTGGACCGGGGGACTTCGTGGAGCGGGTTTAGAGAACAACTGGGAAATACGCCGACCATCCCTGGCGAGATGTTCGACATTCAGGACGAGCGGTGGGAGCCCGAGACGACGCACACAACGAAAGATGCGAACGGCGTTGTTTTCTGTTTCTGAAACAAGAGCAAGTGCTTTTCGATTGTCGTCCCTCTCCTCGGGCGGGTAGCTACCGATCTACGTTTGCCTCACCGCAAGAGAACGATCTGTCCTTGGTCTTGACGGTCGCTTGTTCTCGAGCGTCGCCGAACCCGAGCAGCTCGATGCCCCTCAAGGCGTCAAACTCGTCCTGAGTGATAATCCCGCACTGGAGAAGCACTGGCTTGTAGTCGGACCTGCGACGTCTCGCCGCTCGTGGCCCCCTAATCACTCGAGAGCCCGGTGACAAGGTATATCCGCACCCGAGCGCGTGGCCGACATTCCTCGGGTGATCGTACGTATGGTTTGTCGAAATCGGACCGACGTCCGAACGTCCCACTCGACGCATCAAATGCACGGCGCCGTCGCCACTCTCGACACACTTATCTCTTTCCAAAGTTTGCGTCCCTCGTCGACCTGCACCCACCCACAACAAAAACCTAAGCATGTCAAAAATGTTTCTTGATGTTTGTTTTAGAATCTTCCTACCAGAATGCCGACGCGAGGCGTTGTTGCGGGGCATTGACCCCACGCGAATCCAACAACGAGCGTTCGACCTAGTTCCACGCGTCAAGTTTAGAGTCAAGGAGAAAAAGTCGCCCCGATTCTGTCCCAACCCACGTACTGGCGCCGAAAAACACCACACGCTTTGGGCAACGCACCACACGCGAGAAAAGCTCCGCAATGCTCCCCCCCTTCCCCCCTTTTCGACAAATTCCGCCGAAGAACAAGGAAACTCACGCACCCCGCTCTCACCGCCTCCCACTACGAACTGATCAACGCCAAGAAAATGAGCTGTAAAAAACACGCCGACGAGATTTCCAAGCATAAGGGGGGACCACCGAACCCTACGAACGTCGAGCATGTAAAATCGCTGCCCAAGACGACAAAACACAAAACAAGATTCCGTCGCACGTGCACCAACGGCTCAGCGTCCGAGTTCGACACTCACAGCAGTCGCACCCGACACCCCGCCAAGGTAGAACTCGAAGTTTATCACGACCGGCCACCGAAATCTCTTTCCCTCGTTCACTTTCGCGCCGCGACAAGCAAGCTATCCCAACGACCACGAAAAAGGAGCGCTGGCATCATATATACCAGCGCAACACTTGACCACGCAGTTGAATTCCCCTCTTCTCGACGTCCGCAAACCATCACGCAGAGAGATTCCCCGACTGGTTTCGATAACAGAAACGACCTCGCCAAACTAGCACGCTGGACATCCTCCTCGACGCCTCTCACCAGTCCTACCACTGCGAATCGCCCTGAGGTCACCCAGCTTGGTATGTCTGGTCGTCGTTGAATTGTCCCCTTTCTGTTTCGAACGGAAACTTTGGCCTTCGGAAGCGAGTGGCGTCGAACGTGGAGGAGGAGGGAAAAAAAAACGATCAGCACCACGATCACAAGGTGGCTGTTTGAAAACCTCGCTCCGCTTTTTTTGGTGTCAATTGTCCAGGAAGAATGCGGTCGAGAGCACATGTCAGCCAGGAACGAGCGCCTACCTGTACGACACGCGCGTCAATGTGGTAACTTCGATGACGACTAATTAGTTTCAGCACCGACTTGAAACGTTTTTCGAATCCAACCCGACTCTCCCCTCTGTCTGAAAAAAGAACGCCTCCTGCGTCTGCCACTGGAATAAGCGTGGGCGTGTACCAATCTCAACACGGGCTTCGGACTAAGTAGCGAAAGAGGAGCGTTGCACCGCCCGTAAAGTGTCCTCTTCTTGGCGCGAGTGTGGGGGGGGGGTGGCGTGACTAAAATGTAGTTCCTGCAGTCAAGGAAAAGAATCACTTCTGACTGTTGCGCGTTTATTTGAGCTCCACAAGATGGGGGATCGCCCTTTTTCTTTCAGACTTCATTGGCCCCCAATCGATATGGAACATGAATATAGGGTGTAGAATTCCACCTGCAGCTTCAAGAGTTACGGGTACTGGTGGTCCAGATGTCAAGCAGGGTCAGCCCAAATCTGAGTTGTAGGTATGCTTCGCTGTAAGAAGTCACCTACTTTTCTCTAAGAAAAGTTGGGTAAGGCCCTTTAAAACCACAAAAAATGGAGACAGAAATCAACTCGTTAAAAAAAATATCATACAAGTGAAAACTAAAAAAAAATCACCCCACTGGTGCAACGGGGGCAGCTTTTTCTCTCCTCACCACTTCTCTGCTGAAATCAAAACCCTTCAGCAACGAAAAAAGGAAGAAAGCTTGCACTACCGAAGCTGCTGTCATGCCCCACCAGAACCCCCTCACCCCCCACCCATGATAAAAAGCCAGCAGAAACGCCAGTGGAATACCAACAGCCCAATAAGACACCAAAGACGCTTTCATCCCCAGGGAGCCTCGTTTGCAAGCATGCAGAATTCCGAACATCACGTGGGCCGGCCCTGAAAAAACTTCGGAGAGCGCTACGATGGGAATAACTGCAGTGGTTAGTTTGATCAGACTGCTGTCTGACGTCCACAATCTAGCCACCACCTCCCGGAAAGCAACCTGCCCCAGCAGCACAGCCGAGAGCAACCCAATCGACAACACCATGGCCATCTTAGCCACCAGCTTGGCCCGCTTTGGTCGGTTTTCCCCCAGTCTGTTTGAAATTAGGGCGGTGGTTGCTGAGGACAAGCCTAATGGTAGCATGTAAGTGATGTTCACCACAGAATTCGAAATACCCATTGCTCCGATTGCCAAGTGGGGGTTCTCCAGCCACCCGGCAGCAAACAGCATTGTTTCGTAGCCCCACCACTCCAGACAGGTCACCGCAACCAGAGGTAATGCAATCCTCAAATAAGGCCCAATTTCACTGAACGCCTCCATTGACCAGCCTGTGAAGGTTTGTTCTGCTTTTCCCTTAAACTTGGCCTCCCGGACAGCTACCAGCGTGACTAACACCGAAATCAAGACGGTGAACGACCCACATAGGGCAATCGGTCCACCGTGCAACCCCAACCCCAGCTGATGTATAAAAAAATTGCAGAAAAAAGGGGCGGTGCTCAGTGCAGCAACGCTAGCCACCAACATCGGGTATACCACCCCTTGTGACGTCAAATACTTAGATAAGACTGCGAAAATTGCCTCCAGAAATAGGACAGGGGTCATGAAACGTATGAATTTGGCGGCCATCGAAGCGAGGGTGGGGACTTGGCCGATGGAGATCAAAAATCGTTCGGCCTGAGTCCACATCAGAGAAATCGCCAAGCAAACGCACCCTGCCACCACCAGAGCTCTCTGGCATACTACTCCGACCATTCTGTAGTTCTTTGCACCAAATGCCTGGGGAAGTCCGAGAAAAAAATCTCTCATAAGACGGTGAGAAGAAAAATTTAAACAAAGGGGCAGGGCATGCACAAGCAGACTACCTTGCACAGTTCATGTCTAAAAGTTTTTTGAAAAGTGGGAAAAGGGTTCGCACATCGAGTTTTCTTTTGCACCTGCTAAACTCGTTTTTTTCCAGCTCTTCTGTGGAAACAGTCAGCAATTTGCTTGCACTATTGCTATCTAGCTTTTTTATTATTCCAGATCACCCTCCCCTGTCAGACATACATACATTCACTCTTCTAAAAATGGGACTAACCTGTCCGCACAGCGGCTCCATTGCACCAGTAACGCCAACGACCACGGCCAGCCCACTGAGATAGTACAGAGAAATGCCCAAGGAGGCGGCAGACAACTGTGTCGGGCCCAGTTGCCCGACTGACGACGTCATCACCAGCGTCAGGCCCAGCATGGACACCAACTGCAAAACCAAAGGGAACGCCAGACGCAGCGTTTGGCCGACTTCCTGTACGCAAACCTGCCAGTTCATGACGTCGTCGTCATCACTCAAGAATTGGAGTTTTTGCGTTTTGCTCTTGGTGGATCCTTCCATCCCACCAATGATGCTGTTCGTTATATCCGGCAGGGACGAGTTTGAGCCCAGCTGCGACGCTGTCCCCAGCAGCAGCTTCTCATCTGAAAATCCATCTCGCCCAAGACCCTCAGCGCCAGCCCTCAATATCCATCGACTATTGCCTACCTGCACGTAATGAACACACATGCTTTCGTGAATACACCATTGAAAACGCATCCATGATACTGATCGGGAAAGAAAGACAAGATAAGAAAAGGAAAAGCGCGGAGGGGCGAGACAAGACGGTTGATGGAGTGCGAATTCTCACGTTACCACGACGTCGGCTTGGTCTCGACAGGGAGCCGCTGAAATATCCTGACGTTGGCCTGTGGCGCCCAGCTAGGTTCATCGAATATGCCAGCGAAAATATAACACACCCTCGCCCTCCAGCGAGCACCCACTACAATGGGCATGACTAAAAAGTTCATCATTACGAAAGAGTCCTCAAGATTTTTAGTTTCTGGAGAAGCTTTTGAACGGACGTTTGTTTTGGGTGGGGATTCACTGTTCAGTAGCAATGTCGAGCAGCCCAGCGGAGGATTTGTGGGCGCAGTGCGATAGCGAGACTTGTAAGAAATGGAGGAAGCTGCCGCCAGGAAACGCAGTCGACGATAATGCACCATGGTAGGTTGAGTTGCCCACGTGAGGCCTTCAGATGGAATATATGTGTGTCTTTATGAGCAAGTGGTGCACTCCGATGAATCGGAAGATGCTAGCTCTCATCAAAAGGATTCTTGATTGGGGAAAAGAAAAAAAAAAAAAGCCTTTGCAGAAGGAGGGTGAGGATGCTTCATGTACAGAAAACTTGAGAACTCAATTTTTTGGGGGAAATAAGATGTCAGTGAAATAAAAAGGAATTGGAAGAGGTCAGTTGAACAAAAACATGGCTCTCAGGATCACTGATTTTTTTCGGTCTGTTTTTTTCAACATGGGCTTTACGAGGGTAGTTTTGCTTGTACAGGTTTTGCTGGATGAACCCAGATTCTGCAAAGAATGCTTGTGCAATTTCAGAGGAGGTGAGCAGCATTTCCAACAAGTAAAAGAAACAAAAAGGGGGGGGGGGGGGGAAGCATTGGCCCCGGCTCAGCTGGACTCGGAAGGCTTTGAAGAGTAGGCTTGGTCATTCTTGCGTTTTGATGAAAGGGTTTTTGGCATGATTTTAGAGCTATGATATGGATGGATGGGCAGACGAGCTAGACACTGCAGCCAGCTCGAAAGCAGCAAAAAAGTAAGTTGAAGAGTCTCACCCAGATTTTCAGATTTGCTTTTAATTTTCCATGCTTTTTCAATGCTGCGATATTGTCCCGCTAAATTTTAGAAACCATGAATCCAAAGAAAAGATGTGAGATCCAAATTTGGCGCAAGAAGGAACATTTGTCTGACCACGGGGCTAAATTCTCTTGGTTGATTACTCCTGATTGTTTTTTTTTCAGGGGGAAAAAATCGGGAGGTAAGAAAAAGGGGGATGCCCAGAAAAAGCGAAAAAGGGACGATGCTGGTGAGCCGTCGAGACCTAAATCGAGACGAGCATCGGTGAACGAGTTGATCCAACAGGGCCGCGGGAAAGGTAAGAGAGAAATGGGTTAAATACAAGCGGTCGACCTGTTGATAAGGGGCTTTATTGTATTGAAAAATTTCCCCAATGACTCAATAACCCAATAACACATTCTGTAACTTGCAGCTGCTTGGGTTATTTCTCCTGTAGAAATGATATGGCTATTTTTCAGTGGTGTGTGGTGATGGTGTTATATAAGATTGCATTATGTAGTTTGCTTTTGAAATGAAATGTTTCGGCAATGGCTGCTTTGTTTCTTTTTTCAGTAGACACCAATCGACAGAGCATCACCAGGAGCAAGGTGGTGGGGGAACTTAAAAAGAGAGGGCAGAAATTTGTGAAAATGCTGGTAAGCCATTCCGATGCAAGATTTGCCTTCCGACAGCAATACCAGCTTCGAAATAGAGCATTAATGGCTGCTCTAGTTCGTGTGGCGATGTGAAACTTCTTGGGGTGTTTTTCGTTTTTTTTTGTTTTGCTGAATTTTCTGATAGAACAGGGAACGGATGTCCAGCAAAGATGCAGACGTGAATTCAATGAATCCTCAACATTGGAAGAATTTGTGCGTCCATGCTCCTGAAGCAGCCCATCTAGCTTGTGAAGCTGCCAATTGGGCGTCAGCGGCGAAGTATTTCAAAGCAAGTGTTGGCCTGAGAGTACCAACTATAATTTCATTTAAATGATTTTGACTATTTTTCCTTTTTGGTTACCGCAACACTTCCATAATTTCCCTTCGTTTGGTATCGCCGATTTGAAAAACATAAACAAATATTCTCTGTTTTAGAATAAATTTTTTGTGAAAAAATCTGATATTTTTTTATAACTTTTTTTTTCATAAGCGACTGAATTACGTAAATCTCCGAAAAGAAGCGTCCGTAAGTTGTTTTTTCCCAAAGTATTTTCGACGCGATTGTTTTTAATATTTTCAAATTTATTTTTTTTTACTGTTTCCAATAATCAGAAGAACGGTCACGATGGGAAACAGCTTTTCGACCTCTCCCAGTCGCTAAACCAAATTGCCACCAGATTTGCAACTGCAATTTCCAGTCGACACATCGCTGAACTCCTGTTGGAGGCAGGGGAAACCCCTCCACAAGAGAAGACCGGCGTGGATGGAGGTGAAATCCATGCAAATCCTTGCACCACCTGAACGTCGTCTCTATTTTGTGCATCCTTTCTAAAAGGGCATTTCCCTGCTCAAGCGAAACCGTTTTCCCTGGTTTTTTCATGGAGTCATCCTGCATGGCAAAAGTGGGTCATGTAGTGGTTTGGAATCTGGTGTAAAATCAAAGATGAAATGTATTGATTGTAAGATTAGTTCGTTTTCTTTTTTCTGGAATATCGCTTTCTCAACTGTTTTTCCACAAGAATTGGGTTGGTTGCAAAGATGTGGATGGATCTTTGCAATTCTTGTGAACAGTTGTTGTTGTCCAGGTGCTTCTGGTCGGAAGGTGGCCTCTTGAGCTGGACAGTGTTTTTTTGTTTAGAAAATCGACTCGGTTGAATTTCGCTATGCTCTTTGTAGAATCGAAGGACTGTTGAGTTTGGGAAAGCTGATTACAGAGCTGTAGTGTGTCTTTGTGTGTGCTTTCTGGAACCCATCCCGAATCGACGCTTTGCACGACAGGGCGAGGTCAATCCGCAAACCCTAGAAGGGTGGCGGCGCTGATCGTTCATCAGTGAAACCAAACTCTCGCTTTCACGTATCTCCTCGTGAAAACCAACTCGACACATTCTATGCCATCGCCAGTTTTCGGTTTCCTGCATGTTGACTCCTATGAGCTTGCGTGGTTTCTGAGGAAATAAAGGTGCTTGCAGTTACCGTTTCAAGTTCTTTCGCCAATCACCAACCTACTGGGAAAATCTACGCAGCGGTTGCTGTAATTTTCAAAGAATTCGCTTTCGCACTACGGTTCCTCACCCGTCCAACTCATTCAGAGGGCAATATCGCAGAAGCCAGTGGCGTATTTGCACCCTGAACCTGCACAATCCATACAATTGCATCTCATTTGCTTTGTAGCCTTGTGACAACGTTGTGAGGGATGGCCGTCAAAAACTCCAACGAGCTGGATGGTGACCATCTTCTCGCTGTCGAAGGCGAGGTATTGCTAGCAAGAGACCACAGGAGATCGGACTCATTCGAAATCGACTTTCCTGAGGATGGTAAGCCAGCACAACGCAACAATGAACGCACGGAAAAAGTCGTCACAGGCAAGGACGAGTTTTTGGGGTTGCGCGCGCAGTTTTAGAAAACGAGCCCGGCCCGCCAGATGCCCCGAATCACGACGAAAGCGACAAAAAGGAGACATACGCCACCCATTTCGATGGGGGTGGAATCCCACTGGAGTCGTCAGCGGCCACAGGGGAGAGCGACGCCCCAGAGGACGACGACTTCGATTATGCTTTCGATGGAGGCGCACGTACAAATCAGCCAGTGTTCATTGCGCCGCTCGTTCCCAGGCATCTGGTCACGAACGTGAAGGACACTATTCTAGAGTCTGTTGCAGAGTCGGGTGAAGACGGCGGGAGCTTTCAAGAGTCCAACGTGAGTTCTAGCTTCTCGCTTTGGGAAACGCCTGCGAAAACGATTTGTGAATGGCCCGCCATTTTCAAAGAAAGGCCGACAACGCAACGTGAACACGCCCTCATTCCGTGCATCGCACTCTTAGGAGATTCGAGTGGGATCCAACGCTCCAAAGCGCATGCGTAGGACTTTCAATCCGACAATCTCGACGAAGAGGAACGCCAGTTCTGCGAGAAAAAGTTGCCCGGATGCAGCGAGGAAGGACAAGGTGTTTTGGGCCCCAGCTTAACATCATCGCTTCGGGACTCCCCTGACGAACAAGCGCAATGGAGCCTGAAATGCGAGGTGGATGCTGAAGAATCACAGGAAATTACGGTGGGCGAGTTCTATGTCTGTTGTGGAGTTGCTTAATGAAACAATATGCAGTGTTTCGGCCTAACATAAAATGAAACTTTCTAAAGGCTCTGGACAACCCCGTATTCAGTCAACATACCGGGAGAGCACCTCCGACTCCCGACCGACTGATGAAGTCTCTCGGATCAGCAGAGTTCAAAGACGTAGTCCATTCTGACTCTGAAGGCGTTCAGCAACCTGCCCTACACTGCCACACATCATCTCCTTGTGGCAAACTGGACGTTTCTCCGAATACAGAGGTTTCAAACGACCCAGAGGTTTCAACTGGATCCCCTCTTTCTAAGCCTGTCGAAGGTTCAGGAAGAATGGGGTCTGGGGTGCTGGATTTAACCGCCCAGCCACCGATTGTACCAATGGCTCCAACACCCGACGAATTCAGTTCTGCGACGCAAGCTCCTGAGAACAGCGATCCGCCGCACAGTCCCACTGATGACCTTTCTCCTGGCCCATTCAGTCTTCCGCAATACAGTCCACTTGGCACAGACGGCTCCAGCAGTTTTGATGTGTTCAATTCCCCGCAGTCCACACAGCGGGGGCTCCAAGGCAAACCTGCTGAACAGTTTTCGAAGTTGTGTTTGATGGCTACAGCGAAACTGGGCTACATTCCAGATTTCGATTTCTACAGTACTGGGGGAACAGATCTCTGGGCGACGCTACAGTTAGCTGATCACTTGGACACTCTCAGTCGTATCGATGAAATTCCGACCAACGAACGAGACAAGAACAGTACCATGCCTGTCGACAAGAATGCAGAGAGTTACCCTCCAGATTTAACGATAGAAACGAAGAATCCTGAGTCGGGTGATTCAGAGCACTGCGCTGACATGCCCCCTGATTGCGTTTCTGTTCGTTTGAACAAGACGTTCGAGAATAGCTCGCCGACCAGCGTGAAGAGCGCGCCAGGGGTGCCAGTTTCAAAAAGCAGAGGCTTGAATCGAAGAATCGTGCGGACGATGAGTGAGATGGGGATAGAGGTGGAATTCAGCGAACAAGAATGCAGCAGATATGAGGAGCACACCTCATCTTCGGCGGCAGGTTCCACCGTTGATTGCCTCTCATCCAGACTCGGAGCCACTGAGAGTGAGGACATGAAACGAATCGCTCGGTGCTCTTTCGAGCGTCCGCCAGAGTTGAAACCTGCGGACCTCAGTGGAAACTTCAGCCAAATCGAAACCCCACAAAGAACCAAGAGCACAACCAGCCAGACTGGGTTGTCAAAGGATGCTGAGGAAGAGCGCCGGCGATACGTGCAATTGCGGGAGCTGTCTCGAGTGTGTTGATCAGAGGGGGAACAACGGTTCTGGTGCATTGTCCTTTTTGCCAACCCTGTCATCAGAGTTTGAAAGTTAAATGTGTGTTGCAGCTAGGGAAGCTAGGTGACTACAAGCCCGAGGGCTATAAGAGATTCGAAGCGTACTTTGGAGCGTGCAACGTTTCTCAATACCAAGCAGAAGTAGCCAAGCAAGTCAGTGATCCCAGCTGGCTCCTCTACGTTCTATCGTTCGGCCACCTGGCCCCGCCGATTGCGGCGAATAGGAGAAGCGAACGTACCAGACTCCTATCCATAGCGAAAATGCCTCTGGATCATGGGAACAAAACTCACGTGAATCTACTGCGTGCAATATACTGCGCTTACACAGGTATCGTTCAAAGGATTCCAACCAACTAGGAGACATTGGTGAAACCTGCGATTCAAGTAGTAGTGAAGTTGCATTTTTAAAGTTTTGAGTGTTGGGACGAGGATCACGAGTCACACACATGGAAACTATGGTTTGACCTGTCTGAGGCAAGGTTGTGTGCATAATCTCAGGCGCCGATGTAGCTGTCCCGACAAAAGGAGCGCACTGGACTGAGCTCGGTTTCCAAGGCTCAGACCCAAGCACCGACCTGCGAGGAGGAGGGATGTTGAGCTTGTGGCTGATGTACAATCTTCACCACCACAACGCCAAGAACGCCGTCAGAATTTTCAAGCTCTCGACCGACCTGAGCCACGAGTTCCCGTTCGCTGTAGTTTGTGTGAACGCCACAGTTTGGACGATCAAGGCGCTAAAACACGCCTCTCTCAACAGCCATGCAAATAGGATGGATAGCGTCATCCAGGCCACAAAAGACTTTTACGTTGGCGCGATGTACGAGTTCTTCAGGTGTTGGAAAAGGGCTGGAGGTGCCATGAGTCGCTCTGGATTCATCATGAAGGAAGTCAAGCGACGAGCGAGGAGCTCGGTCTCTGAAATGATCAAGTTGGCTGAAGTAGACGATGTGAGGGATTTGGCTGTGTGGGAAGATGACAAAGATTGCTTGCGAAGTGTGTTGGCATGGCCGTCATGTTGTTCAAGGCGAGACCAGTTGGAGTTCGACGCCTTTCCGAAGGCGAATCCCTGAGCGTGTAATTTGATTCTCTGTGGTGACAGTTTTATGCCTTTCATGGCAAATATTCCCTGGACACACGAATGGTCAAATGATTGGAGTTTTTCTCTATATTGCTTTTTGTCAAGGGGGAAAGCTCGCTTTGAAAAAAAAAATATGGAGGATCAAATCCAGTGATGTGTTGCTTTTTGTTCCTGACTTGTAGCCAGAAGCACGAAAAGAATAAAAACTCACAACAGCTTTTGCATTTGTATGTTCCACCGCCTTAACCTGAACTTTTTCACAGCATTTGAGCAGTTTAAAATTAAAGATTCAGCCTCACACATCCAGTCATAGGTCTGTCCTGCGGCCTTAGCCGCTTTTCAGCTATTCCCTAGCAAATTAAAAAAGAAAAGAAAAATCAAAATCAAAATCAAAGAGTGCTGAAATGAAAACACCAGCAGCAGCACCACCAAGTTCATTTGTTGATACACGCAAGATAACTACTCCCCCTCCAAAACCATTCATTGTCGAATATACTTCACACTCATAAACTCATCTAATTCCAACAACCTCCCTCTTTTACCAATCGCTAAAAGTGATCTAATTCTCTCAGAACTAGTTGACCCAAGTTTGGACCTTAAGTTTGGTCAGGATCTATATTTAGTTCTCTGTCAATATCAAAAGGGGGGGGGGATTCTAATCCGCAAACCCCCTCCAAAAATAAAAATAACAAAGAAACCCACCCTTTTTATCGAATAATACACCCCATACTCTTCTCGGCCTAATATCTCTCAAAATACCACTGCTTACCAGCACTCCAAAGTAAGAAAAAAAAAGCAGAAAAAAAGCAGAAAAAAAGCCATCAAAACTCCATCATACAGGTGCTTGCAAAACACCATCATCATAAATAAACTCTTCTCAAATATATATACACACATACAAGTTTCTGGTTAAATTTCCTCCTGTTCTCTGCCACACAATGTTCGTCCGCTGAACTTATTCATTCTACATCTCCAAGGTTGCATTCATGCTTGATGCACCACCAGACATCGTTCCAGAAGTTTCCACCGTGGACCCCTCCCAGCCCTTCAATTTAGATTCCCGACTCTCTGGGCTCTTGCGGCTGGTTGGGACCAGCACCACAGGGTAATGAGACCTCGCACAGAAGTTTGCCACGAACGGAGGGTGTGCAAGCTCCTCCATCAAACTCTAAAAACACACACACAAGGACACTCAACAGCTCAGCATCGCTTTCCCCCTCCCCTCAAAAATTCCAGTCTTGGAGAACAAACTTCACCAGATTTTCTCAAGGTCTGGAAGAAACAAAATGGTGGAGTGAGAGTGACTAAAGCTGCACGCTTGATCAGGGTCCCACGTGGAATTCTGACAGATGTCGGCTGGTTATTACAATGTGGCAGCTGTTCGGACACTCACCATGTCTGCTTGTGAAAACATCGCTATGAACTTCGGGCGTTCAGCATGCGTTTCCTCCTTCAGACGATCAACACAGACAGCCCCCGACACCTCATCCTCGATGTTCAATGTATGCATAAACACACCTGTCGAAAAGAAAGCATCCACTATCACCTCCCCAACATAAAAAGTGGAAAACCGTTTGTTTGAGGAATTTGAGAAATTTGGTTTTTACCTCCTGCAGAGAGGTTGGCTAAGCGAACCCAGTCCTGTAACTTTTCAGCCTCGTTGCTGTCTTTCGCAATGATGAATGCAGAATTGCTGAACTCCATTTCGGGGTCGAGAGCTTTTGGAGGCACCACCAGAATGGGTATCCGAGCATGCTCGTAGCAGTGGTGTCCAACAGATCCACACTCACTGAATGCACCCCTGCAAAGCCAGAAATTTTCATCAAGACAAGTAGTTGGCTTTGTATGGTTAAAGGGCTGCTCTGGAGTGACCAACGAGGGAAAAGGAGTTCACCAGAAATTAAAAGTCAATTCTTCTTTTCTTAGAAGCACGCGCGGTTCAGCTTTTACGCGATGCGCAACACACAAAGTTAAAAAAAATCTCTAGTTTTCTTTTTTTTCTTTTTTTTTTTTTTGGGGGGGGGGGTTTTGAGAAAAAGCAATGGTTTTTGAGGAAAATTATGTTAGGTGCAACTCGGTTACTGGACCTGCAGGGGGTGACCACAACAAGCATGTCAGCATTGATATCTTCAGCCAGTTTGCACAGCGTTTCCCCAATATCGGAAGCTGATTCTGGACCCCTCATCAATGGCAAATGGAACTGCAACCGAGCACATCAGAATCAATGTTAATACAGAAAAATGTATTCTTACTCTGATTCTGATTTCACTGTGAATGAAAAGAAAGGACACAAAAACTCATAAGGAAGTGCAACCAAGCATACCAGAATTGATCTCAGTAAATAAAAACTTTCTCCTTTGGATTTCACTGTGAATGAGAATTATAGAAAAAAGTCGTAAGAAGAGGCCGGCGCTACTTCTCTGTGTGCTTGAACAGAAGTGATCGACAACTGTTGAATTGCAGGTACCTGCATTCTTATGTTTGTTTTCATGAATGCACCGAATCTGTCTTGCATCATCCGGGCCCCAACCGCACCCAAGTGCTCATAATGCTCCTACATATATACCACAGAAAAAAATCATCATTCCGGAAACCACCCCAGCCTCTGAACGGTGACTTCCCTTTCGAAAAGGTGACTTCCCTTTCGAAAACCGACCACCAGAGCTACTTCCAACAGCTGATTCATGTGGAAGCTGACTGGGCAGCTGAACTTTTTTTTTTTTTTTTCAAGAAAAAAAAAAACGTGAATCCAGCGGACCTTGGCTTCATCGTCGCCCTGAACGAGATTCAGATTGGATGGCTGCGAGTACATGTCGTCCACCCCGATCATCTCGTCGCGGTCATCGTTCAGAACATGTACAAAATGCACTGTGTCGCCTACGACAAACACAGAAAAACACATAAAACCCGCCACCAAACATCCGATCGAAAGAGGGGACCAGACAATGGACCCTAGAATTTTCGTGCCCTTGTCGGAAAGCATCGTCAGCAGCACCTCGACCGTCCCCGATCTCATGTAAACAAACTTTTCACGCGATGGGTAGACCTGGCGGGCCCGATGCGGAAAAACGTCCGGATCTATTCCTTACGACAATGGGGCTATAGACAATGTGCACGCTGCGCGTAGGTACCTTCTCCGACGACATGGTCGAACAAAAACCGAGCCCCCGTGACAGACAGGTCAGAGTCGTCGCAGGAAAACAAGAAAGTCCGCGACGGTGGGGGTGGCTCCCCCCAGTTCTCGATCATTGCGATGGGTTTTCCTTCTTGATCTGATACATCCTCGCGAGAAAGAGCTCGCAATCGTTTCTCAACGAAGTTTGCCTTGCGCGCGATCACGCTGCGCTCGCTACCCAGCGCCCGCCCGATCCTGCATGGATCGAATCGGGCTGGCCGTGGCGTCAAGCAGGGAAGAGCGGTGTTGCCGAGCTTCAACAAGTTGGACATCGGTGTTCTGGTAATTGTTTAGGGAAAGAAACTGATGGTGGGAAGCAGAGCGCCCTCCTTTGCACAAGTACCACGGTTGCCAGTACCATTGGTACAATCGACCACACGTCACTGATACAGGGATTTGATGTGAGTTGTCTGCGCCCGAAATCGAGACTGGGGGCGGGTTCTTCGCATGGTGTTCATAATTTTCCCGCATTAGGGGGGGCGATGGCCTTTCTTTGCCTTCTTGTATTTGTTGGTTATTGGCCGGGACTGTGTGGTTCGTGTAAGAAAATATCTGCCCAAGCTTTTTACCCGGAAGAAACCTCGTGTGTGGTTCATTTGATTGCTGAAAGAAGAGCATTATACAGGCCTCCGCATCCTATTTTTCTGTTTTCCACCTGATTTCTGAGATGAGTGGATTATGGGGTTATTATGGTGGTGACAAATGGTGTCAGGGAGGGCACAAAACATTCGAGACGGTGTATCCAAAGCTTTAAACCGGTCAAAAACATCTCATAGTTACAACTGCATCCAACCCAGCATTTCCAACCCCCCAAACGGTCCTACTCCATCTCCGTCTTTTTGAATTCAAACTGGTCTCTTATGAAACGAAACGCAAACTTGAGAAATGCTCCCTTTATGACAAAAATACGATTGGTACTGCATTCAACCCCCCGGAAAATCAATAAACCAATCAGGGTTGTTAGTAGAACAAAGACGATTGCTGTTTTTTGACTTTCAACCCCACTTCCTCCCGGAATACTTATGAGGGTTGTTAACCCAAAAAAAAGGCGATTTCTGTCTCTGACAGTTCCCAACCAATTCCAAAAAAAACAAAAAAAAAAGAAATGCTTCTTGCTTCTTTTTTTTTCTTTTCTTCTTCCCCCTTTTTCTTTTCCAAAGTGCTTTCTCTCAAAACAACCCTACAAACGACCTTTTTTAAAAAAAAAGACCATCAGCTGTCAATCAATCGCTGAAAGCCTGTAAGATTCACAAACAAACGTGCTTTTTTTTTTAAAACCTTGTCTTTCTTTTTTCTTTTACACAAACACACTCTGTATTTTTTTTTTCTCTCTCTGTGACTTGATTAATGAATATAAACCTTATATATGTGCCCGCTGCCTCCCCACCCCTGATAACACCAAAGAGGGGGGAAAACAAAAAAACAAAAAACAGAAAAATGAAAATCAATGGTTCCACACCTTCCGTGGCTAAAATCTTCCCCCACCCCCACCCCCCTTTTTTTCTAAACCTTATGCATAGCGGTGGATTCCCCCGAAAAGTCCCAAATTCTGACCGTGCAATCCCACGATCCGCTGACCACCTTCTCCTCATCCAACTTGACGGATAAAACGCACTCATCATGGCCTTCTAGAGTTCTCACACACTTCCCCGACCCGAAATCCCAAACCTTAATGTCGGTGTCCCACGCACCACTCACAATCTTCCCCCCGCTCAGCTGAATACAAGCCACAGCATCCGCATGCCCCTTCAGTTCCCTAATGCATCGACCGGTGCCGATATCCCAAATCCTAATCAATGTGTCTTTCGACCCGCTCACTATGAAATCCCCCCATATTCTCACACACGTCAAATACTGATTGGCTCCTTTCAGCGTCCGGACGCATTCCCCAGACTCCAAATCCCACACCTTTATGGTGGCATCTCCAGACCCGCTCACTGCACGTCCGGCATCCATATCCAAGCAGTTTACGTGATGCTGGTGGCCTTCCAAGGTGTTCATGCAAGTTTTTGAGTCCAAATCCCAAACCTTGAGCGTTGTATCGACGGAGCCAGTCACCAGCCGGTTTCCTTGAAACTTCAGACACATCACTTCCCTGGAATGACACCTGAGCGTAGTCACCATCAGCCCGTTGCACACCTCCCAGATTTTGACCGTTCCATCAAAAGATCCACTGACGATTTTAGCCTCGTCCACTTGAATGCATGTCACGATATCCTGGTGACTGTTCAACACTTGAACCAGTTTTCTGCTGGCCATGTCCCAAACTCTGATCGCCCCATCCGAACCCCCCGAGAAAATCAAGCTCCCGCAGAATGTCAGACACATGACTTCGCAGCCAGCATTGATGGATGTTGAATGGACTGTTCCAGACCTCCATCTTCTCTCCAGCAGGTAAGACTCTTTCCAGTTGCTCAGCCTGGTCTGATGGCGGGTCACCCCGAAATCCCTTTCGTAAACTTTGCGCCAGAGCGTGTGATCGTGTGCAGCGACTGTGCTCCATTGACCACACACGCAGGCAGCCCGCCCGATGTCCTTCCCAGAAAGACGTGAGAAAATTATCGCAATGATTTCGCTGGGTAACTCCATTTGGATCAATCGGCACTCCATTTCTCTTCCCCCCACGAACCTTTTCCCGTCAACAGTTTTTTTCCCCCTTTCGCTCGACTTACGTGAGTTTTTTTTTCCTTTTTTTGGGGGGGTTTATTTCCTCGACCACCGCGAAATCTACTCAAAAAGAACAAAGAATGAACAAGGCCTTGCTGAAATCCCGATGTCTCGACAGAGCACCCCTCCTTTTTCACGCTTTGATGAGCGTGTTAGCTGTGGTGGGGTGAAGAAACCATTCAAATGGATGATCCGTCGTTTTCGGGCGTCGGTTTTGTTTAGAATCGCGGCAGCGGGAACGGGTTTTGGAGGTGGATGGATGAAAGGGGTGAGGCCGAGGGGGGGTTAAGTGACGACACATCGTCGACACATCGATTTATTTGAAATAGACGACGTACTACGGCGTGGAGGAGCCCGCTCGGTAAGCTCTCGACCTCTGGTGGTCCTCTCAGTGATGCCTCGGCATATTCCCATCCATTAGCCTATGTTGCATCGCATCGATGGCAGAATACTTGAGCTTTTGGGGGGAAAAGTGAAACGATTTCGCCCTTTTCCCAGGAACAGGAGAAGTTGATTGAAAGATGTGGGCTCCTGTGTGGAGAGGGGCGCTGACAATTCAAAATGTCAAAAAAAGCTTCGTTGGGGATGAAAGTCAATTTTCAGGGAATATATAATCCAACGGAAGAAAAACCTGATTTGATATGATACAAAGAGAATCCTATTAAGAGACAAAAAACAGGGTACAGTTACTGGAGAGGCCCCAAAATATGCTGTGGGAAAATTTAAAGCAACGATTCTCCCACTCACACACCCCAGAAAGAAAAAACCATTCAATTAATCAAAACTCCAAGCAAAAAGAAAACTCAAAAAAATAAACAAAAAAATAAACATCGGATCGAGGAACCCCTCACAAAATCCAAAAAACCAGAGCAAGTCGCAGCGAAACAAAAATGCTGACAGACTTCTTTCCACCATTTTGTTTTTTCTTTTTCCGGCAATGTTGGTTACAATTCAGTTTTACAGTTTCCCCTTCCCATGGAGCCTCATTAAGGCATGAATTTACCCAGTTCTTATTACTTTGTTGAGTTAAAAAAAATCCAACAAAAAAAAGTTCATCAAAAGGTTTTCTTTCTTTTGTGTTTTCTCTTCAGTCCCAATTCTTTTTCTTTACCCCCCCCCCTCAAATGCTGGAGATTCGACACCCTACCCTATGCTCTCTTTTCTCAAGCGAAAAAAACCCCCAAAAAATCCTCCACCGAAAAGAACGAGCAATGTCAAATCGACTGGCAGCATATTTTCACTTCTCTTTGTGTGTTCTTGGTTTCGGCAACCTTTTCCCTTACCCACCCAACCCTCCCCCCCCCCCAAAAAAAAAACCTTCCCACGAATTTTATAAAAAAAAACAGAAAAACGAAAGCAACGACACAACAAAAGCACCCTGTTTTTTTTTTTCCCAGCCTCTCCGCAACCACCCTGTCAGGCTTTCATAAACCCTGATGAAAACAAAAAACAAAAAAAAAACAACCCTGACAAAAAAATGAGGGTGTGTAGAAGAAGCTGCCCAACGCCGTGAACCCCATCTCAAACGACGGAGGGAGTTTTTTTTTATCGGGAAAAAGTGCATGTTTGTTTCAATTACCCTCGAGCCACCTCACAAAATTGCAGAAGAATTTTTGTTTTCTCTTCAGACAAAAAAGTACAGAAAAGAAAAATACAACGCCCATCCCACCCCATTTTATCTCCCCATTGAAGAAAAACCAACCGCAACCAAAAACTATCCCAGCAGCTTCAACTACCATCATAAGGTAAAACACACTTATTTGTTTTTCCCCCCTTGTTTCGATTTTTCTACCCCCCCAATCGCCAAACCGAGCAAAACACACGAAATTCTTTTTTCACTTTATGAGTAAGGGACACAATTCTCTCTCACTTTTTTTTTCCTCACGCTGACTGTTGTTTTTTTTTGCTTGTTTTTGGTCCCTTTGTTTCACTTCTTTTTTTTCATCACAAAAATCTCCCATACTCAAGCACCTTTTTTTTCTCTTTTCTTTCAAACTTCTTTTTTATACCCCCACTCTGAATTTCTTTTGTTTTCTTTTTTTTTCCTCTTCCATTTTTTCCGACAAACCGTATCACACCTCGCGACCAACATATATTCGTCTCTGTCTTTTTTTTTTTTTCTTTTTTTCTTTTGAAAATATTATTCCATCCAACCTCACCCCGAGACAACTTGACACCGAACGATAGGAACTCTGGGATTTCCCTTATGAAAATCTCAAAAACAGTAATTTTCGCAGTTTCAACAAACTACAAATCGCCTTGGGCGTATCCAAAGAAACGTAAAGAAAAGAAAAAAAAAAAGAAATTCAAAAAAAAAGGCGAAAAAAAAAACAAAAAAAAAACACAAATAAAAAAAACAATGTGAAGATCAAATATCACTCCGGATAATTTTTTTTTCTCTCTCTTTTTGTTTTTTAAAATCTTGCTGTTGAAATGAGCTCTTTTTCATATCTTGCTTTTGCCCTTTTTTTTTTTCAAATTAAATTTAAAGATACACTCCAAAAGAGATATGATCCCAATTATCATGCTCAAAATTTCTTCCAACACATAAACAAACATCAAAAAGGTTTTGTTTTTTCCCTCTTCGGTTTTTTTTCCTTCTGAGTTTTGGCTTTCCCAATCTTGTTTATCGACACGCACTCAACAAGAAAAAAATTCTCATCTTCTTCTTTCACACTTGATTTTTCTGCTTTTTCTTTTCTTTTCTCAGCAATTTTATAAAAAGTCGTCTTGATATTCTTTTCCACGCCACAACTTCATTTTTTTTTTTGGTTTTTTTTTTCCAGAAAAAAAAGAGTTTGGCAGATTTTTTCTTCAGCTTCCTTTCTTTCTTTTCCTTCCCACAGAATTTTTTCTTTCACTCTCCTTCTCTTACCCCTTTTTTTTTTTTTTTTTAAATCCCAGTTCCCTTTCAAGTTTCTTTTATCGCAGGTATCCTCAGAGGCATCAAGGTCAAAGTCGAAGAAAGCACGACAAAAACACCGACAAATAAAAAAAAAAACGACTCGCAGGGAAAAAAACCCACTGCGGTGTTTAAAAAAAAAACAAATAAAAAAAAACAGAAACAGGAAAACAAAACACAAACACGCAAAACCCACATGGCCACAGATTGGGCCATCCAGCAAAGGAGCCTCATCCAACATCAAATTCTTTCTCTTTCTTTATCCCGATTTTTTTTTTCTTTTTTTCTTCTCCCCCAAATTAAAAAAAACAAAAGAAACAAAAGAAACAAAAAAAATGTAGAAATTGAATGGCAACCTAACAACTGCACACTCCTTTTTTTTCTCTTCTTTGTTTTCTTTTCTTTTTTCTTTTTTTTTGTTGTCTTTATCCCACTACCCAGTTTCAGAAACGAAAAGAAAAATAAAAAAAAAGAGTTTTTCTGTTCGGTTTTTTCAAAAGTTCACCAATATATATTTTTTTAGGATGGTACATTGCAGCATATGGTGAGACGGGGGGCTTGCAAAAAAACCTCCCTCTTGTTAAAATTTCCAAAAAAAGGGGCGGAAAAAAATGAAATTCAGCTTCACCCCCCTCCCCCCACACACATGCATTCGAGTTTCCTCTCCGTTTTATGTCGAACTTGGCCAATTTTTTTCCTTCTTTTTTTTTTTCATCTCTTCTTAAACAGCTATCCCCCCAGTTCCGGATCGTGGGGGGTGGCAATGTGCCTCAGCCTGACTAGGATTTTGTTCGTGTGAACAACCATACCCAAGGCTTCCAGCTCTCCCACACATGAAATTAAGGCCACTAAAATATATTTATCGGCGGAAACTCTACAAATTCTTTTTCCCCCTTTTGTGCTTTTTCTTTTGTTTTCACCCTCTTTTTTTTAAACCTTTTTTTTTACCCTCCCTTTTTCTTAAAAACCCTTCCTATCAACAACATGTTACCTTTCGGACCGATTTAACCCCCCCACCCGTTTTCCCAAAAAGTCCAAAAGTCCAAAATACAGATCTATTTCGAGTCCATCAATTTTCCCTATCAAAGTCAATATGGTTCCACATGAGTCTCTCTCTCTCTTTCCTCCCTCGATTTTAGCACAAAAATCTGACTGTTCGTTGGAAAAAGTCGATAATTTGACAAATTAGTCAACTGTGCCAAGAAAATCCCCATCGCTGCCAGGAGCTCCGTGACCTTTTGTTTAAAGAAAACCCACACACAAACAAACACACACCACTTTTCTATCGACTGGACGAAAAAAACAATAACAGCCAGGCCCTCTCAGCCATTTTCCTCTTTGTTTTTAACCACGATTCAGACATCACTCTGCTCCAACAGCAACCAAAAAAAACCCACTTGCAATGTTTTTACCTTTTGTGAGTTAAAAAGAACACATCAGATTTTTCTTTCGTCAGCTAAAAAAGAAACAGGCTTACCCCAGTTTCTTTCCAGCTTCCCCCCACCCCCACCCCCCCCAAAAAAACACGTGAGGCTGCGAAACATAAAAGAGTTGTCAAGACATCGCAAGAACAACTCGTCGAAAGAAAAAAACGAATCCTTTTTTTTTTCGACAAACTATCTCTGGGTTGTGCAATTTCTCTCTTTCTTTCTTTTCCCCTTTTCCCACACTTTTTTTTCTCTCTTTTTCCTCACTCTTTTTTTCTCTATTTTCTCCCTTAACACAACAAATGTATCCAAGAAGGGGATTCTGGCATAATGTAAAACCTCCCTCTTCCGACATTTCCAGAGATGAAATGAAGTGCCCATTAATTCAGAAACCACACAAAAGAACGAAGATCAATATAAAAAAAAACGAACGAACGAACACCACAAGCTACGCAACCAGACAAAGAAGCACCCATTTTTCCCCAAGTTTTTTTTTTCTCTCTTTTTTCCCTCCTGTTTGTTTTTTTCTTCTTTTTCTTTTTCAAACGCAGTTCACCACTCCACATCTTTTTTTTCCCCAAAAATCCAGCACCGTTCAAAACCTTCCTCTATTCCTACCCGCGCAAATCGACAACTCTCTACCACTTTTTTTTCCTTAAGTCTTTTTCTTTTTTTAACCCCTCTTTTTTTTGCTACGAAAGAGCATTATGACAAAACAGAAAATACAAAAAAAGGAAATATCTTGCTTGAGTTCCTTTTTTTTTCTTTTCCTTTCCTCCCATGTCTATTCTACATTGTCTACAACGGCACCTCACTACCTCCGATGGAATCCTCTCTCTGCAACTGCCCATCCTGCCCACCAGAAAGAACGGAGGATGTGCTCATGTCAGACCCAGAGGATGCACTGGGATCTCGGCTGTGCTCCTTGCTGGACCTCTTCCTCCTGGAGCTATGCTGTGGCATGGGGGGTGGAACATTGCTCCATGGAACTGGAGGCATGTGGGGTGGCATACCATTTGGCATCATGTAGGGGTACATCCCTGGCTGCATGGGCATGGGGGGAACCCCAGGAGCGCTCTCGGGAACTCCAGGAGGGTACATTCCAGCAGGCGGCATCGGATACATTGGGGGATTACCGTACTGCATAGGAGGGTACGGCACCGGAACCATGCCGGGCGTGGGGACTGGCCGCGCGGGAAGCTCGGGGTGATGAAACTTGCACGTCGAGCCGAAACCGCACCATCCGTTTTTCACGAAAAAGCGGCAAGTGCATTCTCCCTCACGTAATGGATAGCCGAGGGTGTTGAGCGATGGACGGTGAGCAGACTTCGGGTGGTCGTAACGGCACTTGTCGCCGTAGCCGCACGTTCCTGTCCTGAGGAAGTATCGGCAGATCTCCTTTCCGCTCGACCCACTGGACGTCCTCTGCGGCGTGCTGCTTCGGCGCTGCTGTTCGGGTTTGTGCGTGCCGAATGTGAGTGGCTCCTCGGTACTACCCTTGCGCGAGGATAAGGGACCGTACGAGCCTGCTCGGGGCTGGTGCTTGACTGGATGCTCCCGAGTGGGGGGCGCTGGCACAGGCATTGGATACTGTGCAGGAGGTGGATATTGCGCTGCCGGCGGATACATCATCTGCGTGGGATAGTGGCCTCCTCCGTAGAATGGGGATGGCCTTGGCGCTCCGTGAGCTGGAGAAGACGAGCTCTCCAGGCTCAGGTCGCGCATCTCCCCGCTCAAGTGGCTCACCACGGGCGCGTGGAACCCGGTTCCATACGGGGTGGGCGCGTGTCCTGCATAGGGCGACTTGAAGCTTTTGAGGGGACTCCTTGCGCCGGGGTGTGAGGTGCTGCTGTTGACGTTATTCTTGGCATACCCATAAGGTGCCATGCTTCCAAATGACAACTTTTCCGAGGAGTACTCGACCATGCTGGGGTCCGTTGCCTGTTGCTGTCCGAGCTGCGTCTCGATGCTGGGCATCATGTTCATCCAGCTCTAGACATCCAAAAACCCCACCTTTCAATACCTTGAGATGACCACGGCAGGCGCAGGAGATGCGCAAAACGGTTGGGGAAGTCCAAAGCATCCCCCTTCGAACAACGCGCGAAACAGGAAACGGACAGCAGCATTCTAACGAGGTTAGCCCTAACTCTGCAGCTACTACGCGCGTCTGAAATCTCCCCTCAACGCCCTCGGCAGAAACCCAACGCCCAGCGAAAAACCTACGCCTCGCCGCTTCGCCACCGGCGCGTTAGTAGAAACAGCACTACAACCAAGGGGAGCCTCAAGTCTGCAGCAGCAGTCTGCAGGAAACAGCACTCACCCCGTATTCTCTCGGACAAAATCTACTCTTTCCAAAGCCTGCGCGCAGCCAATTCAGAAAGCGATGCGGGGTTAAACTTCAGGGCAACGGGTGCTTGTCCAGGCTCGGATCCTCGCTCTCGCCGCCTATCACGAAATACTGGCCAGTTTTCCTTGAGACTCAAATGCTGGTCGATAGGGAATATGTAAGCGCAATAAAGCAAGGATGCGTCAACCAGAAGGTGTGTCATGATGAGTCATACCTGCTGGCGTGGGTATTGTTGGATTCTGTCTGCTTCCCAGTCGTTCAAATCCGCCCTGCCCGCAAATAGCCGCCCGCAACTGGATTCTGTAGGTGGACAAATCCGACCGTTCTTCTCCCCATCCCTTTTAGACAATACGGCGTTCCGAGCTTTCATGTACAATTCGAGCCCGCTTCGACGCCCGCCGTCGTGGCGTGGCTGCCTGACGTGGTGAGGTACTGTGGTGGGTCATCGTGAATTGTAGCTTGGGCTGTGGACACCTGGAATGGAAAACCGTCCTGCAAATCGACCAAAGCGCATCGCATGCGAGTTTCAAATAGATTCCTCCTTTGTTGCATTGTTTCGAGGAGGAGCACCCTCTCGCTTTGGGCTGGTGCATCTGTATTTATTACAGCATCATGTTGTCTACAAAGTCAGTTTCAAATGAGGAGTGTTTCTTCTCATTGTTTAGCTCTGTGTTGCAACTGCTGGATTTATGGTTGGCATTCGTCCATTGACAAAAAGATATGTTGTGAAATCTGGGTACTTTTCTCTGTAAGAATTTGATTTGAACATGTGGGGGAGAAATTTTGAGGAAAAAAAGTTCCTTTTGGTATGGAGCTCATTTTACGAGCAGCACTCAATGAACGTTTGAAAAAACAATACACCTTAGCATCTAATCTTGGTGTTTGTCCTTTTTGTTTCCATCTGATTCAATTCTTGCTAGCTTTACGATTGCATCATTGCTTTGTGTTTTCGCCAGCCGGAAATATCTGGATGGTTTTGTGGAGACCTATGGGCAGATGGCATCGATGCTTCTATATATAGTTTTATATATCTGCAACGATGCATGAGCCACCGACACACACTCAATGGCATGCCCCAACACACATTTATTACACAGACGCTCTCCTTTTTTTTCCTCAGCAACAAAGCATTTCTAATCGAGTAAAAGCAATCATCCACGAAGCTCCTCTTGACAGCTCAAAAGGGCACTACATGAGCTTACACCAAGGGCATGAAATCTCACACTCGAAGCCCCACACACCTCTGCTGAGGAGCAGCCGAATCTAGTCATTGTGTCATGCAGGGATTTAATACCCCAATGAACAAGAAAAACTATTCCTACCTGAAAACCTTGGTATCAATTTTTCCACAGGGCATGATCGACGCTATGAACCTGACACAGGAAACTCACGGAAAAGGAAAAAAAATGTTCCGCCCCCTCCCCCTCTCTATTCAGAAATCAAAAACCTCCAAGACAAATAAAAACGATTTCTCAGAGGACCCCCCACCCACCCAAAATCGTGCAACGAAACGGACAAAAACCGACAAATCAAGAAGAAGAAGAAAAAGAAATCACAACGCGCAACACGTCGGTCGCAGCTTGTGAAACACCCTCCCTTGACAATTTCTACATAAAAAATCTTGCTCTACTCCTGCCCTCATCCGTTCTCGAAACAGAAAAAGAATGAAAAAAACGAAAATGGATGCTCAGCCATTTATTTCCATCAACTCAATCTGCTGCCGGGGGATCCATATTTTTGAACGAATGCTGGAGCCCACGCCAACAGCTCCCAGCTCACCGAAGTGAAAAGGACGAAACAAGCTGCGTGGCGAACCACCATCATGCCGCATTGTGGGACCGGCAGCTTCTGATTCCTCCAATTCGGATGGCTGGCGATCGAATTCAGAAACATCGTCCTGGACCGCTTCTCAAAAAACCAGACCAGATAGGACACCAGCGTGTACGACACCACCACATGCATGAAGATGACCAAATGCAAGCAAGGTGCGGCGGATTCCCAAGGGGAGGAACTGAATTTCCCATTCATGGAGTTGAGCAAGCCGTTGGCTCTGTCTCTAATGTAGCTGGCCATACCCAGCAGATGGGAGTAGCCAGGGGAAGCTTCTGCGTGGTTGCAGAACCCTCGACTGCCACCCAACACTATGATGCAGCTGCTGATTGCTTGCTCGAAGATGTGGAGGCAGAATTTCAGACGGACGCTCAGAGAAGACATCAAGAATTGTGGGACGTAGCAAGCGAAGAGAACCTGAGGGAGGGCGGCTGCCCAGTTTTCGTTGAGATTCCACACGATGGGCTTTTCACCCACCACAACCCCAACTGCAACGTACAACCTTCGAGCAAAACACTCGAGTGTGAAAAGGAATTGGCACATTCATAAAACTGCCAAAAGCGAGTTGTTATAGCATTGAGCTGCTAGTGTTTTCCCTCCTTTCTCAGAAATGTTTGGGGGTGCAGGTGGGTCTGCCTGGCAAAGAAAGTTTGTGTTTTTTCCGAGCAAAAATTCTGAGTCCATTATTTGGAAATCTTGACGAGTTGACAATCTGCGCGCGATTTGATTGCGCGCGCATCGAGGGCGTAACTCCCTTTTTCAGACAAAGTGCACACAGAGCCGTCACTGTAAAACCTCGAGCGCCGTTTCGCTTGGGTAGAACAGGGGTCGAAAACAGGCCGAGTGGGCGAATGCGCTCGCAAGTCTTCAGCAACCGGGTAACTTACCTCAAAAAAACTGCGAGCGGAGTTCTCCATCGCGGACAGGCATGCCCATTCCCCCAGCCAAAAGCCGTAAATAAGAACGCCACGGAGAGCCAGGCACTCGCAAACCATATAACGCTCGGAGCGAGCTCCACTTTCCCCCCAATTAGCCAGCCGTACGAAAGCAGCGCGATAACGGCGCCAAAGAACTTGAAGAACCACTTGTCTCGGCACCAGACGCTCCCGTTCTTGACATACCTATCATACTCCCGCTCCAAGTCGCGGTTCTTGAAAGTCAAAAGAAACGGATGCATTTGTCGCTGAGCTCCCCCTTCGTGCGCAGAATAGGGGGGGGGGGGGGCGCTATATTCTGCGCAAATTCCCTTTCACATGACCCATATCTATCTTAGAGATAGACTGTGCGGCTCGTGTGATGTTCTGTCAAGTCCAAGATTTCACGGCATGCTCTTCGAGAGGGGGTGCAACAAAAAAAAAGGACACGCGCTGATAGGGCTCGGAATTCAAAACAGGCAGGGGATGGAGGGGCGAGCCAGATTTTTCGTTGCATGGCCTAGCGAAACCTGACGAAACCGATTCGATCTCCCCTTCCACAGATTTACGAATTGATTTGGAATTTTCGTTTGCGATTCCTGTTCCTTTTCCTCTCCTTTCCTTTCCTTGCCACCACTTCTCCAGCCCTTTTACCACGGTCGTGGATTGTTTCTCTTTCACAGATAGATCGCAAACTGAAACCTTGTGGCCTGCCTTCCCCTTGAACGGAGAGTTTCATTTCCTCCAAGCGACGACTCCACCACCATCACCACCGCTCAGTCGCCAGTTCTCAGTGATAATCTGCCTTACATCAATCGGCACAAGCGCTTGCTCGCTCAGTTGGACGTCGCAGGCAGCATCACTCTCTGTTGCAGACTTCATCTCCCAAAATTGGGAAGGCAATACCCGATTCGTACCAAACGGCTGCGGCGAGTAACCAAATCGCATCCAATTCATACCCACAGAATGGCCAGTCGGACGGTTGGCTGTCCTTGGCTGAAATACACCCAAAATTATTATCCAACTCATCCCATTAGACGAAAGGGGGTGCGGGCGTTTTTGTAGCCGCCAGAAAAACGGCAGTTCGACTTTCGTGTGTTTCTTTTCGAAGCATGGCGTGGAATCTTTTCCACCATCAGCCGGTCCCTCGTTTCTCTCGTCATTTTTTTTGCAGAATTCTCTTTAGAACAGGTGTGATTTTTTGCTGATTTTTTTCCAGTTTTCGATCAGAAAGGGATTTTATTGCAGTGTGAAGATAATTGGATGGAGGAATTTTCCCAGGGGGCAATTTGCTTTGGGAAACCGCAATAGTAATAATTAAACAAGGGACAGTGTTTTTTTGAGCTTGGCAAATGATATTTCAGTATGTTCAGGGTGTTCTGCGGCATCAAGGAGAATGCTCACTGCTCACTGAGTTTTTTGACAGCTTAAATTGTTTTAAAAACCTTGAAAATTCAAACACCCACCTTTAGTTTCTCAACTGCAAAGAAACCAGAAAGCCCTACAACCAATTGACCCTTCCTAGTGCCATTCTATCATCTACCCCCCCCCCCCCCCAAAGAAAAAGAAAAAAGAGTTCTTACAATCAACTCTAAGGCTTGGCCCCGCCCTTTCCGACAAGAAGGCTCGTCTCACCAGTACAAATAAGCCATCTTGCTCACAAACGCAAATAACAATCTTCCAACTAAACCTCGCTAGGTGTTTTTTTCTTGATCAGAAATCACAATCGCGTGACTGTGCCCTGACAAATGATTGAGTCATCAGCTTTGTCCACAACGAAAAAGAGAAAGGGTCGATCCACAATGAACAGGGTGGGTGTTGATGTTGCGATGCTAAAATCTGCTCCGAACAAGGGATCAGAGCCCTGAGCCAAAAAAACACACACATCAGAAAACAAAACCAATGCACATTTCCCCAACCCCCCTCCGAATTTCGATTGCATACCCATTCATAACATAAGTTCTCTAAGACAAGTTGTCAACCTCTACCTGATTTGCAATACCATCTCCGTTTTCTTTTCCGTATCTACACAACACATATGAACCCCTTCCAAAAAACAAAAAAGAGTCGACAAAACTATGGACGTCCAGCGATGGTCCTACCTGGTCATTGAATTCAACCACAGCCCTGTGCATCGCTTCACTCACAATCAGTTCGTTCTTAGGATCGGTCAGACCACTTAAATCGGCATTTTCCAAGAAAACATTAGTCAGACCCATCGATGCCAGCACTTTTTTGACGCTCATGTTGAGCGTGGCTTCGAATTTTGGAATTTGTGCAATCAGGGCAGCTTGACGTTCGAACCTCCCTCTGAAAAGTCCACTGCCCACCCTGTGCAAATTCTTTTCCGCTTTCCTCCACCCACCCTCCGTTTTCGGAAGCAAAATGAACATAGAAAATCGGCCATCAGAATAGGGCAGCTCCACCATCTGGAAAATATGAATATGAATATCATGATGGCCGGTTTTTGAAAAATTGTACTATCTATTCGGGGGGCAATTGCTACACAATACTTATTTGACGCTAAAAATAAATTTTAAAATTAAAATTCTTACGTAAAATCCCCAGGGCGTGGAGATTTTTTCTGTTGAAAAATAAAATGAAATAGCCCACATCTTTCTCCAGAAGTTTTTCTGAAATCTAAAAATAATCAACTGCTTATTATTTAACAACCAACGTCTATTTAACAATCTCTCGCCATCACGATTTTCGATTGTCAAAAATGATCTTGACAACATAAACTCATTTTTATTTGTCCACTGTGGTCGACCCACTTGACTGTCCAGCCTCGGAATGTCTTTGATGGCTAAATCGTTATTCGATTTGATCTCCATGAAAGCAGTTCTCGTTTTTCCACCCACGCCCCTGAATTCCCCTTTAAAAATTGATTTGATTGGAAACGATCGATCCCAAGTTCCCTTGAAACACACGGCATTTGCCAGAATCATTTTCGTATCGTCCTTTACACAGTCTCTGTTCAGCATTTCCCGAATTTCGCCCCGGGTAGTGATGGCAAACCACTCGTTGATCAGCTTGAAAACAAAAAACATCAAGTTTAGAAAAAATAAAAAGGAAATTTAAGAAAATTATTCGTTCCGCACAATGGGGAGGCTGCGTGCTGGTTTTTGTCAAGAAACTAAATATATCTATAACGCAATTTTAATAGAATGAATAATTTCCCGTTGAGTAGGCCGCTATTCTGAGCAAATCAGTACCCCGACCCTCCCTCTCAAAGGAAAACCAAAAAGAATCCTCCCCCCCCCCCCTCCTTCAAAAAAAAAAAAATGTCGAAGAAAAAGCATCACCACACTGAATTTAATTTCTTTCAGTTTTTACCTTCCTTGCCCCCACACGATTTACGTTGAACGGGACCTCAACAAAATTATTTTGAATGTATGCGTTTGGAACTTTGATTCCGCTGTTAACGAATGCCCGAGTTGCCAGGCAAGCCTGCTCCTTCGACCCCTCCCCAAAATCCTTGCATTTTCCAGTCAATTGCCCTGGGATAATTCCACCCTGTAAACAATCCAGCAAACCAGAGAAAAATAACTTGAATATTGTTCTACAAACAGGGTATCCCGAATTTTCATCGGCTGCTCAAGGAATGCAACCCATGTACGTCTGCTGGACTCCAAACATGTTAAGGAATGCGGGATGTCAGACATCGTTCACCCTGAATCCGAACGCCGCCTCCAATTCTTTCCCCGTTTCTCCGCGAGCTCCAAAATAAACCAGCGCGAATGCGGCAGGAATGCCCAACGGAGAAAACACTATGTTCGCATCGGCGTTCCTCGCGCGAAGCTGATTGAGAAATCTGAAACCGAAGGGGTTCACCGCCTTGGCCAGATCATGATCGGGATTTTGTCCGCTCGCCATGAAGGCCTGCCCATTCGATCCAAACTTTCCACCACAGATCGAAGCGCCAGCCTTTGCTTGGCCACGTTGGGTGTGTTCGGGTGAAGTGACCTCGTGCATACACGTTCGATCAGGGGGTCACTCATACTGCGGACAAATCAAGATTGATTGCAAGGACTGGCGGCTTCGTGATTCAGAGTGGGGAAGGTCCCTAGAATGGGTATCTCTGCATCACCAGCACCTCGAGGGGGGGGGTCTGGAGGTACACAGTGTACTATGCTCGAATAGCACCTTACACTGATGTCAAGACAAAACACAGCAGTCGACTGTAACTGGGAAGGACACTTCTGCAGCCCCTCTTCTCCTTACAATGTACATTTTGCTTACAAATAATGCTGATCCTTACACGGACGATTGCCTTGATGATTCGATGCTTTCATTCTTTCATTCCTTGGCCACTTTCTCAAGCAGCTTGATGGGCTGCAGAATGTTTTGTTGATTGATGTCCACTACACAACCATTCATCAGCATCTCATCCAATATGAAATGTACCTACATACATAGCAAACCTTCCCCTCAATTCACACCTGGAGATTAGGGCAATATTTCGTCCATGGTTGAGTGTAAACCATAACGAAAAACTGCTGCAAAAGAAAATATCAGAGGAAGCAGTATCCACTCTCAAACGAATGCCTTGTTTTCCTCCTGCAGAAAATGCATGTTGGATAAAGAAGTTTTGAAAAGGAAGTCTAGCTAAGGAAGATCACATGGCTGCATGGCTGCCTTTTTTCAATGTGATACAGAGGCATCATGTACTGCATCTCGTGCATCATGTACATGGACTGCAGCACTTCTCACCGTTTCCAGGTTGTACATGATGTCGAGCTCACACACATGCGCAAAGTGCTTGTCTAAAATTTCCACCACTGCATGAATGAACTCCAGCACCGCCAGTTCATTCTGAAAAAATAATTTACAAAAAAAAAAAAAAACAGAAATGGTTAGCCACAATTCCAAAAAAAAACCCTGCTGATCATACATCATTGATTGAAAGAGAAAGTCATTATCCTTCCTGTCAATTTCCAACAAAGGATTCACCACAGATGTTTTTTTCAACATCGAATATACATCCCCAC
This sequence comes from Bryopsis sp. KO-2023, assembly GCA_030272585.1. NCBI lineage: Eukaryota > Viridiplantae > Chlorophyta > Ulvophyceae > Bryopsidales > Bryopsidaceae > Bryopsis > Bryopsis sp. KO-2023. The sequence goes on along the minus strand of BSYQ01000004.1, from coordinate 955,862 downwards.
TGGGTGGGGGTCATCATGAACATTGAACTTTTACAATGAGTTTCAGCAAATTCCTCTCGTATTTCAACAGTCAAATATCGGATCGTTCGGGTCTCCTTATTTTTGGAAAATTTTCCCCCTCACCTCTTCTGAATCCACTCCAACCAGCACGAACAAAGAAGCATATCTCCTGTAAACGACCGTGTAATTCATGTGCTCTACAAAGGAACACTGCATTGTTGCAAAACACAAGAAGGGGGTTGGCCCAGCATCAGGGAATTCAACAATCAATAGTTTTATGTGCCTAAAACTATGCCTTCCTCACGAACCATCATTTCTGGATTAAAAAAAAAAAATGGAAAAAAAAATAAACGCAGTTTGCTGTGTTTGCATATTTACTTGCTTCAACAGGCCAGGTCAGGTGTAAAAAAAATATCCAGCTTCAATTGCAGACGGCACCGTCGTTGTTGATCGAAATAGGGAAGCCTTATTGACGCTCACCTGTTTATCTGTTCGCGCCAAGCATTTCCGAACGATCTCTCCTTCGAGAACTCGTCGCTCATCCACACTGAGGTGTTCGTCGAAGTATTTGGCGAGCCGAGTCTGGCCTTGTTTGTTCACCATCAATAAAAACTTTATCGTCATTTTAGATCAGCACAGCTGCTCGCCCCGCGCGGATAGTCGAGAGATCGTCGGGAAACAACGGCACCAGCAGCAAGCAACCACGTGCGCGCGAAAAACCACCCAACTAAAGTCGTCAGCACTGGAACCACGCAGGCGTCGCGAAAAATGAAACACCCCAAAACTCCACGCCGAAGATACCAGCATGAGTCATACTTTACTGATCGTAGTCGGCGTACTGCAGCGCACTCTTTTTTTTTTTTTGGAAAACCACCGCCGAAAAACGCGACGAACATTCGTTTTTATCCTTTCCAACTCGAGCGGGTTCGCGCTCTCTGTTTCTCGTGCGTGTCGGCAACCCTTTTCAAAATGTCGCTGGGGGCGCTACGGAGAATCACGCTCTCTTGGGCAGCAACCGGCCAGTGCCCTCTCCTTCTGCGGTCGATGTCTACAGGTGTGCGGGTGCTCCCATCCAGTGATTACGCACCCGGTGATTTCTGGCGCTTGTGTTGTGTCGTTTAAGGTACGTGCAACATTCTGCAAAGGTACGGGCATGACCAAGGACGTCGCTCCGGTCAATATACTGAAAACCGGCGAGGATCCCCCCTTGAAGCCCGATGAGGAATATCCTGCATGGCTGTGGAAGCTGGTAACGCCGCCTGCCTCCTTTGGTGATTTATCCGTGAAAATGGAAGAAGGAGGCCAAGGAGCGCTGGACCTGGAAGAAGTGAGTGTTTTTTTCCAAAAATGTGCATGTTGAAAATTTGAAGTTGCTTGCCTATTTATGTTGAGGATTTAATTCGTATCATGTTGGCTGTTACTTGTAATCTTTTTCCTGCATTGCAGACCTTTAGAATTTAAATATATAGAGATTGTATTTGATGGAAAATATACCTTTTTTTCCAAGTCTCTAGATATTGAGGGGAATGAGCTGAATTTGCATTGAACCTGTTGGCCGGAGTTTTAATAATATCTACCAGCAGATTCGATGATTGTATCAGCAAAAAATTCTCAAGAAACATATATTATCCACACATACACCCCACTATTTTTGCCAGAAAAGTTACATTTCGATATGGTTCTTTAAAAAACTACCACATTTAGTTTCAATTTCAATTTTTTGGGGGGAAACTGCTCATGAGTAGTCTATGGAGATGAACCTCTTTGTTCCTTCTTCCTTGAAAATAAAAGAACATAAGTATATTAAGTAAAAAAAATATAAATTTTTGAATATGTAATATTGAAATATTTTTCTCATGTGAACAACACGAAAGAAAATTCTAAATATGGTTTTGTTTTGTGATTTTCTTATTGCCCAGGGTTCACGATTTCTAGGGCTGGAGAGACGGAAGAGCATCGCAGGCTCCAACAAAATGAAGGGCAAGAAATAAACTTCTTTCCTGTTCATTCCCCGCTCCAGAACACACATTTGCACATGCTAAAATGTGTTAGGTCAGGATTCTCACTTTGTTTTTTCCTCCAAAATCTTGTTCTTTTTATTTGGTTAAATATTACTGGACTTTTACAGAAACAACAGGGTTAATGCTACTCCTCGAGATGCAAATAGTGAAATGAAGGTGGTTTGTGTTGGTGGGGATACAGATGCTATTTTTGAGGTGTGCTGGGCTAGTTTTTCAGACGAAAACCACATAGTAAATTAATTATGTTCCGGGAGAGATTGCATGGATGATTTGTTGACTTTGTTTTTTTTTCCCTCTTTTTTTCGAAAAAGAATGATGTTATGGCCTTTCTAATCAGAAATCGTCTAACGACCCCAGAGTGCATCAGTTGGATTTTTCAGTTTTGCTTCCAAAAGTGTTTCACCACTTTACCTGAAAATCGTGTATTTGTACACGATACTCAAAATGCTGTGTATTCAATTAATTTATTTATTTTTGGGGGGGAGGGGGTGGAAATCATTGCTGGTCATTGGGGAGTGAGGAAAACCCAATGAACTAAGCTGCAAACAATATAAACATAGTTCCACCCAGGGGCGTGCAGTTAAATAACATAAAATTTAACTAGACAGCAGCAACGAAACAAAGCTTCCCACGGGGAAAAAAGAGAGAAACAAAGGGCAAATTAATGACCGAATGGTTTCATTTTCGTTAGAGAATGACAGACACGTGAACCCACAGCAACACGAAACCAAGGTCCATTTTTAGACCCCTGTCTGTATCGAGTGTACATGTTTTGGCGCGGCACTGCATCAGGCGCACTTTTCGTTGGTGCTCTCGCATTCGCTCTCGCTGCTCCACAGTTTATCGCAAAAATGCCGCCTATTATCAACGACGTCGCTACGGACCTCGAAGACACTCCAGCGTTCGTCAAAGCGTCCGTCGGCGAGCTCCCAGATTCGTTCAAAGAACAAATCAAAAAGGCGTACGCGGATCTCAAACCTCTGGTACTCGAGAGCCAAGACAAGCCGACGGTGTTCAAAACTGCTGCCAAGCTCGCGGAAGAGACTGCTCGCTGGCAGGTTACCCACCAAGACGAGGAGGCGGGGATCATCGAGGGGGTGGCGACGACTGGATTGTTACGTTTCAAAGACGACTTTGTCGTGAGAATCAAGGACGCGGAGGGTTCTGGCGTCGTGGTGGATATGAGGTCGAAAAGCCGTGTGGGGAAAGGGGATCTCGGAGCGAACGCGGCGAGGATAAGGGAATATTTCGCTGCTTTGACCAAGGCCGTCTCGAGTGAATAGAGAGACAAGCGGGGAAGGTTCCCTAGGTTACGACAGCAAAACTTTTTTTTGTACCAATTTGGTACAACACTAGATTCATCTTATTTTATAGGTTTCGTTGAGAATTAAGATTTGGATCAAGAACATGGGAGGGAGTTTGGTCCAAAAATCATGAAAGGTTGCTGGTTTCCATCATTGCTAAAGACTGTTCCAGCCAAGAGGATTACAATCATATTTTAGGCTATTTCTTAGGGGGGCAGGGGGGTTGAGCTGTTCTAACCACATATTCTAGATTCTGCATGCTGACCAGAAAGTGACGTGTTTTTTTCCAGTTGCTTATTTTTGTGGAAGAATATTGGTGAGGTCAAAACGAGATCATCAATTGTTGCTGGTTGGCTGAATCCCGACACGTGAGGGGGCTTGAGCCAGGATGAGCTGGGCTTCGGTCTTGAAAAAAGAATTGAAAGGGTGCTGTGGGTCTGTCATGGGGTCGACCATCTCTGGATCAAAATCCATCCAAGATCTGAGGAAATCCAAATTCAAACAGGAAACTCAGTATTAGCTTGTGGAGACCACCACCACCACTGAGATATAAGAATAGCGTCTGACAAAATCAGGAGCTGCAATGAATTGCCTCACCCATCGGAGTCGACTTCTGGCTCCAAGCCTGCACGGAAATGAAATAATGTTGGGGGTGAATTTGATTCTATTTTTGTCCACAGAAAGTTTCCCACAAGAAGGAAGACAAAAAATCAGAAAACATGGCTGAGGGAGGGACACCCTCAGCTTTCGAATCGACCCTGCAGGAACGATGCAAACACCTCACCTATGGCTGACAGAAATTCCTGGTGCTCATCGAAGCTGGTGTTGTTTCCATGCCGATAAGACTTCCCTATGTAAAAAAGAACAGATGGAAGTGTCAAGTGATCAATTGGCTGTTCAGGGATTCGATTCTTGTGTCATAAGATCTTTTTTTTAATGATTCAATTATTACACTGTTGCCTGAGAGGGCACCCTTCTCTTACCAGTTTTTTCAAACTCCGCAAGTCCACCAGTTTCTCGACAAAATTTTACCAGAGCATCCCAAGATCTTCTGTTCCCCTGAATCATTTCACAGGACTTGCTGTTGAAAATTGACTGGTCTCTGCAAAGGGAAAAGCCTCGTTACGTTCATATTTCTCGTCATGAAAAACTGCATCCTTGCAACAGTTTTTCATGACAGTCTCTTTTTCTGTTGGTTCATTCTGTGGAAAGAGCTAATTCAGTTTCGTAGTTGCTGTGCAGTTTGCACAGTTAGGACTCTGGGTTGTGGTATCTGAAGGGACTTTGGTTGAAATAGGGGTGGTACTTTTTCTCTTAATGTAAAAATGTGAATTCAACAATTCTCAAATTCCGTGGTGGCTGTTTCTTTCCTCTAACTTGATATCCAGAGCTCACCACAGCATAAGGATTCGGAGGTGGTTTCTTCGGTTGCAAACTACCATCTGCTTGGCGAAAAAGGCGAGGACCCAGCTCCTGACATCTGAAATCGACATGTGAAGCAACAAGGGGAAACCCAAGAAAGTGGAGCTGTTTTAGTAATGGGGTGTTGGTGTAACGCCAGCGATCATGCACCCACTGACACAGAGGCACAGAGAAAGCGCGTTGTACCTCCGTTTGTAGTCTTTGTCGAGCTTGCTGACGGCTTTGTTGAACGCGTCCGATCGTCTTCCAGTTGTGGCTGCCTAAAGATACTGTTTCCAATCAGCTCAATATCTCGATTCTGCTGTCAACGTGTTGAGTCTGCTCCTCTGCTTCACCTCTCCAGTCGATGGTGGTGGGGTCTGTTGAACTGTGGGGGCGGTCCTGGAATGATAATCGCTCAACTTGGGCATCGTTGGCCTGTTCAGACTCTTGTTTCACACTTGGGACGGCGATATGCCCACAGAAGAGTTGCAACGGCACAACCCGTGCGGATTCTCCACCGTTCAAAACTGAAAGACGCTGATCTATCAATCAAATTGATCAACGACCTGTGAATTCTGGGGGGGGGCTGATTCTGGTGCTGGGTTGTTACACTTAGCATTAGCAGAAAACTTTTCAACACTCTGATGAAGGCACGTGGGTGCAGACAGCTCGATCCAAAGAAATTGATTGCAATTAATTCAGGACATCCCTCCATTTTTTTTGTGGAAATCGATACGAACAGGGGCCACCCATTCCACCTTTTTTCTTTTTCGGGCACCCACCACCACGAACACAAAAGCATCTTCTAAAAACCAAAAAAAAAGAAAGAAAACACAGAGAAAATCCTACAGTATGCGTTTTAACATAACATCCACCTCTCAAAATTGTGAAAATCAAAGGAACCCCATTTTTTCGAGCGAAATTCTTTTACAGATCGTCGGGTTTCCATGGGGTGACTGGAGCGGTGTTGAAGGCTGCCCCTTCTCTGAAAATAACCACCCTGAAATCGTCCACGCCACCAGGAGGTCTGGTAACAATGGCAGCCCTCATTTTTCCTTTTACCAAAAGCTTGTTGTCCGGGGCGACAGAGTAGGCCAGCAGCTTTGGATGTAAGGAAAGGACCCCAGGGATGTCTGAAAACATTAAGACGAAAAAAAACCCGGATACAGTGAGATGTGAATCATTAGACTTTCGAGATTTAAAAAAAATCTGGCACAAGATTCTACTGGCAAAATCGCTCCGCTTCTAAAAATAATAATGATCGCACACTTGATGGTCCTCAGTCAGACCACGAGAAACAGCTCCCAACTGGCTAAGCTCAGTGTTGATTTTCTTGACACAAAGTCCAGAATAACACAAAATATGAATAGGGTTTTGACCCACGATGCAATACAATCTGAGAAAATAACATGCAACGTATTTGAATGTCGTGATATTTTTTTGGTGTCCCTGTTTTTGCCGGGTTTGTCTCTGTCATCTAGTTCTAAAAGTAGTTGTACTCCCAATTTCTTTTTCCTGAAAAAAATAACTTATATTTCGCGGAAAAAAATAATAATACTTAACATTATTAATAATAATAAATAATAAAACTTATATTTTTCCCCCAAAAAAGTGTGTCCTTCACCTGTGACGCCTTTGGCTGCCATGAAGGCAACCACCCCCTGCAAATTGACGACATTCGAGCTCAAAATTTCGTAGCAGAGAGAAACCATGTTGCATACTTGAAATTCGCTCAGTCCTTCACTCATCAAATATTCGACCTGAAAAAAAAAAAAACACCACAAAAAGCCATCAATAAGATCCCTCGCAGACCAGCCGCAGAAATAAGCTCCTAACAAAAAAAAAGTCTTGGGGTAGAGAGATAATATGGACATTGTGATGATACGGTGGTTCCTTTCTGAGTCACCCTTTAACACAATTCTGTGAATTAATTTATTACTTTATTAATTTCATTTTCGGCCTTGTGTGTAAAAATGATTTCAATTTCAAGGTATCACAGTCAAGTGCAATGCAACGTCCCAACCAGTCACTCCTTCTTCTTCATATTTTCGTTAACAAGCCAATATAACCCTGGATTTTTTTTCACTGATTCTTCCATTCTCAATGTCTTGGAGCCACCACACGATGATAAGAACTCATAGAAACAATGAAAAATGAATTTTCTTTCAGTGAATGTTTTATGTTTTGCTGGGAGCCTGTTTCGTCCAATGGTCAATCGGTGTGTTGCCTATTCACCCTATTTCAAGCCGAAATTAATACATATCGAAGCATCGCGGACTCACCACTTCTTGACAATTGTTTGAAGTAGTTACAAGCTGCCGTTTCATAACCCTCTCAACCACACCATCGATCCAAGCGCTCTGCCAACCTGCATAAATCAAAAAAAGTGAGAAACAAAACAAAATCTCTTTCCTTCTTGGAGGAACGGCAATTTCGGGCCTATTTTCAACATTTGTTTTTTCTGTTTTCATAGATCAAAACACCAGCCGTTTCAACAAGAAATGATCTCTAAAATTTTGTCAATGGAGTAGCTCTTGAGTGGTGGGTGCAGGGGGTACCACAAAAAATAACGCAACATCCCTACATATGATGGCTGACAGATCCAAAAAAAATCCAGGTGCAATTGTTTTTAATTTCTTTTTGAGCTGAGGCTTCCCTGAAGTATCCATTCAATGGTTTAAAAAAACAAGAAGGCGTAGACCCACCTATGGATGCCAGATACTTTTGAATGGCTGCTGGGGAACTGGGGTCTGCTTCAGCAGCCACCAGAGGGTCTTCTTGATCGGCCAAGGCCGAAGCAGCTCGACAATGCCACTGTCGACGGGGGACTCTGCCACACAAAAAAACACCTCGTAATTTACCCCCTCACCATCTTCAAAAAAATTAAATAACCTCACCATCTATTTAAAAAAAAAACTCACTGTCCATTGAAAAAAAATAAATGAATGCATTGGGTCTCCATCGCAAAACTTTCCCCAACTGAAACACACTGTAGCTGCCACGATTTCCCTCCATTATGAAGGTCAAATAAAGGACTGCCCATCTCTTATTTAAATATTCAAGTGAGTTACGGTGGCAGTGCTCCGCACTCATTGCATGTTTCGTTTTCTTGGTGATCACTTTTTTGTTTCCTCATTATGTTTCCCTCCACTCAATTTACAAGAAGACGAAAACGGACAGCTGAAAGAACCCCTTTGAGAAGTCCAGTCCATCAATTTGAACCTAATCTTGTCAATATGTCGATTTTGAGGAGAAAAATACAGCCAGGATGTGTCCCAGATTGTCAGTTTGAAAGCAAAAAATGGTATTTCAACCACATCACTCGCTTGCGATAAAAAAGAACGCGAAAAAGCGGCCCCCATCTCCCCCCAACCTGGTTTTGGCCTCACTTCGCCTCCCCTGTCTGGACACACTCAGTTGGCGCTGCGAAGTCGCCCCCCGTAAGAAGCGGTTACAGCCACAATGGCTGATATTGAAGATTTTCGTCCCACCGACCATTGGCGTCACTGAGCACGGTATCGATGACGGCCGCAAAGAAATGAACGAAAAAGAAAGAATTGGGCTGAGTTTGTCTGCTCGCCTGTGTCTTTCCTGTTTCAGATTCTGCGACTGGAAATAGATTCAATCAAATTGAGAAATCGCTGAGTTGCGTCGTACCACGTTGTTCTGGGGAAGCTGCTGCAGAGTTGGGTGTTTTTTTTTTCAGAGAAGAAGTGGTGTTCCATGATCATCAATTCATTTCATTCTGATTTTTTGGTTTCTGATTCAGATTGTCTGTTCAACGTGATTCAATTGTGAAAAGCTTGTGGGTTTTTTTTCTTAGACGCTTATCTTTGGCTTGTAGTCAGATTCTCTTGACTTGATCTTGCAAACTACATTTTGTTGTATTTTGTGGAATAAATGGCGGGCAGCATCTTCGCACATAATTATGTTTGTTTGTTTTCTTGTAGCAAAATATCAATGGACACAGCTTGTCACCATTTGAAATTTTCAAAGATTCTGAAAACTCAGGCATTCACACAGTGGCTTGGCAACACAGACAGCATCCGATAGCATGACTTTTCGATTAAAAGCCACAGACACACAAAATTGTTTCTAATTGGTTTGGCACCTTGCAGACTAAATGCTCCACAGACGAAGTCTTCAGAGCTTCTCTGCAGAACATGTACCAAAAAATCACCAGAGGAAAATGCCAAGCAGCTGCTCAGCCCTAAAGGAAAATAACGATGTAGTGCTTAACTGCCGTCGGCGCCAAACCAAGTACGAATGATCAGCCCAACCCTGGAATCTGGTTCCCTGCGCAATCGCGCTCACGACACCCATGATCCATGACCTAACTGACTAAATAAACACACTGGGGGGGGGCTCTAAACGGTTTTCTTGAGGATGATTTCGCAGCATCCGATTCTAGGACCCGAGTTTCCACTGGCCAGCGATCCTGCTTCTGCGTCGCCGACCCCGAGACCCAGATCATCGGGACCACCATGGATAACGATTGTCCTGCCTACGACGCCGACATCCGCGTCTCCCACCAACGATACAAGCCTGTCTTTCTGCTTCAAGAAAACAACACCCTTCTTCCCCTTGGACACCAAATTCCCAAGGTCGCCGACGTGTCGAACCTTTGCCTCGGGGGGGCCATGCGTCAGACCGAAAGGGTTGAAGTGTCCCCCAGCGCTTCCGCAACCTTCGGTCGTGTTGCGGATGCCGAACTCGTGGACGTGCCAGCCGTGCTCACCAGCTGGAAAAACTTTCTTCAAGACGCCTGCCACACAGTTTGCTCGTTAAAAGTGCCGCGAAAACCTTGGGCAGCTAGCAAGCATCAGTGACGTAGGCAACAAACCCATCCTCTCACCGAAGATTGTCGTAGGTCCCCCTTTGACGTTCTGCTTAAGTGTGAGGGTGCCCTTCACGCACTTCTCTTGGCCGCAGTTTTCGACCATCTTACAAGTGGCCAACGCGTATTCCGGTTTTTCGGAAGTGTGCCCGTCCGCATATACAAGGGACAAGAGGGCGCACGAGACAGCGAATGCGGCAAAAGCTTTCATACTCATCGTTGGAACGTGTTTGGGTGCGTGCGTTCTTTTTTCTTCCTGGGCGTGCAAGAAAATTGCTGTGTTGGAGTCAGGGAAGTGACAATTTGTATCCCGCATGAGGAAAAGTCACACTACCTGGCGCCTGGTCATGAGTGATATCCACTGAACGGTCAGGATTCGATCAGAGCACAGCCTGGGATTTCTCACGGGTTGGAGGTTCGCTGTAAAAAAAAACTCGTGGCACAGGACCAAGTGCTACACGCACAATATATATCAATCAAACGTTAATAACCCCGGGATGTGCGCTAGCCTCCCCCAGATCATCCCTCACACTGTGGCGCCGCGAAAACGAACACCCACGAAAAAACTTGATTTTGCAGTACTTTCCAGGTTGCGACACGGCTCTGAGTCAACAAGCCAATGCATTGTCATTTCATGTTCATTTGTACGAGAGCTCTCGGAAAACCTCGAGGTTTGTCCATTCAAGGCTCGACTGTGTGATCGAGTGTTTGTTCCAATACCAACACGCCCAACTTCTTCCTCTGAGAGGTTTCGTTCTTGAATCTTGTTTCTTCCAAGTTCGTTGTGCGGGTCGCATAGGCAGGAGCCTGATGACACTATGCGTGCGGGCTGGAATCTTGGTGTCTATTTTGTGCGCGCTCGCGCCGTTGGCATTGTCGGAGATATATAAGGTGGCCACTTGTAAGATGGCTCAGAACTGCGGACAGGACACCTGTGTGACGGGCCAGATCAACTTCAAACAGAAGGAAAGCGGAGGCCCCACGCTTATGTCTGGTGGGTGGCACCAGCCAGCGTGGTGGCGCAGGGCGGAAGAGTTTTCAAGCCTTTGGGCTCGTTTCGCTCCTTTCCGATGTGTTTGGGTTGGATGTCATTTCATAGAAGAATGATTTCAGGGTCTTGACGTCCACATCAACCACACTCAGGTTTGCTGAGAGGCGTTCTGCCAATTGGTCAACATGGCTGGCACGTGCACGAGTTCGGTATTCGTAACACTACCGAAGGCTGCGGTAGCACTGGAGGACATTTCAACCCTTTGAACATGACACACGGAGCTCCAGACGCGGAGGTTCGGCACGTCGGGGATCTTGGAAACTTTGAGTCGAAAGGGGCGAGCGGATGGGCCTTCCTAAAACAAAGCGACGATCTTATATCATTGGTTGGCGAGGAGGACGAAAGCGTTGTGGGAAGAACTCTCGTCATTCATGGCGGCGTGGACGATCTTGGCGGCGGCACTGGTGAGCTGATGGAGTCATCCCTGGCAAACGGAAATGCAGGGCCGAGGATAGGATGTTGCGAGATCAAGCTGAAGCTGTAACCTATCGATTGCATACGATCTTTTGTTTCTATTTTCTCTCCACCTGAAGTTCAACGACCTCCTCCCCACGATTGTGTTTCCCTGTCACCTATTTCTGAGAAAGCTGTGGCAATTGCAGCTCCTCCCGTCTTTGGGGTTTTTAGGACCCACATTTCGTGGGTCATCTGGAGTTGACAGACTGTGAACATCTTCCCATTTGTTATATCTTCTCTCCATGGGTGGTCCGTAATAGATTTTGATTCTGTTGATTATGTTTCTTTTCGATTGTAATTCACTTGTTGAGTGAATGGCATAAACTAAAAACGAATACATGGGTAGCATTAATGTAATGGCACCGTCAGGAAGGGTGCTGGAGACATGTACATCAAATAAAAATACAGTTTTTATTCTATGAAAAGACATTATGTTCTGCCTTTGAGAGCTTACTGGAATCAACATGAGAAGCAAGGGGAAGTTTCTCACAGTCCAAGTGTTTAATTACATAAGAGGAAAAAAAACCCAACAGCAATCACAATACATTCACTACATTGGGAAAGTTTGAACACTAGAGCTGCCATTGATACAACAGCGAGATGATGATTCACCATCCACAAATAAAACAGAAAAAAAAAACAAGAAAAAACCAGGAAAGGCCTCTTCACAAAGCGCATGGAGAATCCTTCTTTGTTCAAGTCTGGTGGAATTGATATCGACTCGGTCGATTAGAATATCCATGTCTGTTTCTAGAAATATGCCCCAAACCAGGAAAATCGCTGTGATACGAAAGGAATTGCATTCGAGAATCTGCCAGCTCGTTGAGAAGAGAGAATCTCGATCCTACTGCAGCATCCCTGTTATTATCGAACAGCATTCTCCATTCTGGCCTTTCGATGCTGAAAAGATCGAACACCAGCACATCGCCAACAAACATGAGGCTGTCATCCCCGCTCCTGCCAACAACCCCAACTCATCAGTCAATATTCCTTTTTATATTCCAGGCACTTCGTTCATGACCAATCACTTACTATTGAATAAAAATCCTGTGAACCCCAAATCGACAAAAAATTACAAAAATGTGAAGATTCTTGTGGCATGCTCTTCCTTTACTGTTATTCTTAAACAACAAAAAACTTTTCAGCATCGTTAGTGTGAAACTTGTCTGACTCAGAATGCTAGAGCTCGGAGCTCCCACTGAAAACAGCAACATTTGATCTGGTATCATTCACAATCCACAATTTGGTACGATTAATGCAAACACTGACTTGATGATGAAAGCCGAGTGTCCAGGTGTGTGTCCAGTGGCTCCCCTGGATTGAACACCAGGCAGGACCTCATCCCCAAGGTCAAACAGCACCAGTCCTTCAGCCACACTCTCGAGTGTATCCTTCCCAACCCTCAAAAGCACTTCGGTCAAATCAGGGGTAAACTCTGGGGGAAAATCATCCAGTGTGACATCCCGCCAATACTCCTGCTCTTGGCGGCTGATGTGGTACTTGGCGTTTGCGAACGTGAACGATCCATCAGGCTTCACAATACCTCCTAAATGATCAACGTGTCCGTGGGAGAGAATGATATCATCGACATCGTTTGGGTCCAGCCCCGCCGCTTGCATGCTCTCGAGGAGCTTCCCCGTTGCATCCCCAAAGTTGACGCCACTTCCACAGTCGAATAAGATCTGCTTATCGCCCGTGTCTACGTGGAGCACGTTGTAATAGAACTGGATGGCGTCTGTTGGTAAGAAGTTGGCTCTGAATGCCTCCTCCACCGCTTGAAACGGAGTGCCCGGGAAAAGAGTGGACGAGTCCCAGGCGGTGCTTCCGTCGCTCAGGATGGTCGCATTGAAGTCTCCGATTCGGAATTTGTAGAAGGTACAGTTGGCGGCACAGAATGGAGAGGACGCAAGGATGCCCACGACGACGAATCCCAACCACAAAGAAGGCATCGTTCTCCGCAACTGGTAAGGCTCTCGGAAACCGTTCGTTGAGATTTTTTGGCGTCTGGGCTTAGTATCGCCTTCCACACATCGTTGCAGGTTCCCATGACAAGCATGACAAGTCTTTACTGATGGATCACGGCAGGTTGATGTTTAACCTGCAGGTCAATCAGCTGGCTGATTGGTCGGTTTGTTGAAGCCAATACCGACACCAACGTTGCAACACGCTTGGAGGTGCGAAAAAGGAATCACCGAACTTACACAAGGGGACAGGAAAAGGCTCGCGCACACCTTGGAGGCACCAGGATATTGGAGTTTTGTAAATCACCATACTTGTCAGGACAGTAAGTTTTACGTTTCAATCTGAGGCAGATCGGTAGTACAAGGAGCCGTAGGGTTGTCTTCAGGTTCAATTTTCAACACATGTGCATGTTTTTCATTCCTTGACCTAATGAGAACCTTACACTTAATAATGACCAAGGCTGATATCCAGCAACTAACAGTGCAGAGAAATTTCACACATCAATTTTTCTGTTTCCCATGTTGAACACGTAACGAGCTCCTGGCACTGCAATTTTTCGCTTCACATCATTTTCTAATACAAACGATTTTCTTCCAAAACTTCTGAACCCAAAGACTTGCATAACTAAAACCCCTGAACATCTTATCCCAAAACCCCACCACCAAATCAAGCTGCGGCCCCTCAACTCTGGACCTCAGCGACACTGCTATGAATTAAGTTCTATGCAAGAAGAAACCCAAACAAAATCCCAGACGAAAGCAGTTATGTGTATATAACTGGTTAGTGAATTTGCACTACGGTTGGCAGCCAGGTTCATACTCGACACAATGCTTTTCTGGCGTTTTGCATGTGACTTCCATTTGAGCACACATTTCGTTGATGCATTTCATTTTGAAATTCGTACAAATGGGGCTGGCACGCTTCACACAGTCATAGCCTTGCTTGGAGCAAACCGTGTTGGTGCATGAAAACCCCCATTTCAAGCATTGCGTTTCTTGTCTCAAGCAAGTGGTCCCCAGTAGAGGATCGTAGTGGATTTCCACGCATGTGCTGATTTCCTCGGTGCATTGCCTCGTCCAATCGACACAAGAGGACTCTTGGCATCGTTGTACGTACTGCGCAGGCCAAACAAGATTTACCCCAGGATGGTGGTTGAATGCATCAGTGTTTGAGTCGGTGGTGGCAGAACCACTAGAAATAGTTCTATTTTTCTTGGAAATGTTGAATGGGCGGTAAATGCCTTGACATGGGGCCACCAAAGAAGGTATTTGAATCAACCACCAAGTAGGAAAGCAGCCGATGATCGTTTTCCTCCAATCCAAAAAATATCACCATCGAATTCCATCAAGCCTTTTCATACCTTTTCTTGATTCTTTCATTCAAATATTACAATAAAGTAAACACCCAACGGCACTTTCATATTCCCAATTCTCAATCGTTTCATTTTTCTTTCTCAAGTGTTGCAATTTACCTGGGTGCACACTGTGTCGATTTTTTCGCACTGCATCTGGGCCCTGATGCACTGCTTCTCTCTGCATTTGAACTCCAACTGAATGCAACGCTCCTCGGTCTTTAGGCATGTGCAATTGGAATTGGACTGAACAGCAATGGGGCCTTCCCCGCTCCCTGTGTTCATGAACATTCCTTCGCCATACTCTGCATAATGATCCGAAAGAGGCATTGGCCATCCATTTCCACCGCCCACCAAAGGCACCGAAGTTGCAGCCACCTGAATTCCATTCCACATCGATTTAAAAGAAGAAATTGGAACTGAACCACCCCCAGCCTGGATGCCATCTACATGAACCAAGAATAGAATGGCCCATTCATTTTCCGAAAAGTTTTGGGTCAGAGTGGTTGAGCGTGCGACTGTTGCCCTGAATCAGGACCAGCGAGGGAGCGCTTTCGAATCAGCTTTGGTGACGTTCCCCTTGTGGAATATCGGGAAATGGGAAAACCTCCGGCGAGGGGCGGAACCACCTCGGACCTCTGTGCATGTTGGCTAACCTGGACGGATTGCCTATTCTTCAAAGATCGCCCGTGGCTCGGCACCAGTTCGGGGTCTTCGAACAACACCATTCCCCGGCCTCGGATATCTGCGCAGATCAATCACCCTCTGTTTTCGAACGGACGAGAAATTTTCAAGGTGAAGAGTTTCGACGGCCTCCAGGATGGATCTGTGTCGCATGTGTTTCAGGATAATCAAGATGTCTGCGGAACAAAGGGCCCACCTGCGCTTCGACTTGAACCCGATGCGAGTCCGGCGAGCGCCAGCACCAGCCAAGCAACCGTCTGCGATAATACAAGGGCACGCTAACTGTCAGTCCTGTCTGGCGCATGGTTTTTGCGAAGAAGAAATCGATCGACACGCTGCCTCATGCAAAACTCGAAGCGCGGCTCGAGCACCTACCGTGTATGTCTCCATCGCCTCAATCCCTGGAAACAGACAAAAAGAGGAGTCGATGCATTGGCTTGCGAGGGGGCCGAAATGCACTCAACAAGGCGAACAGCGATCGAGAAACGCTTTCTAGCTAAGCGCATTCGTAAACATTTGGCGCGATCGGAGCTGTTTGGCCACGAAACGCCGGAGCGAAACGCTGATTGACGACTTTCTTCGACCTATCGACGTCCCACCTTGTTCAGCAAGAAAACGAAATCCACGCGATGCCTGGATACTCCCAAAAGACTTCTGGTGCTGTGTGGCTCGGAGGAGGGCAAATTGAGACGGTGGAAGTCGAAATTAATTGCGCGCGCGGGTTGAAGAAGATGGTGCTGGTTTCTGGCAGTCTGACTTCTGGGAGGCATGTCGGGCATGTGATCAGAGTGCCTCCACCTCCATCTTGGGGAAACGAACAAAATCGTGCGGCGTTCCGTGGAGACGCACGTTGAGCATTACGCTGATTTGAATTGGTTGATCGGAGCAGCTTAATGTGAGGGTGCCTGAGGTTTCCTTGCCTGTTATGTCAGACATGCGACTGCGTCCCAAGCGGCAAAGAAACCAGGCTTGTGAAAGGGTCGTTCATGGTTCCCAGAAAAAGTAGATTGTTTTCAGATTGCATTGCGATTTCAACAATTAACCCGGCTGCTAATACTATAAAAAGACCTAGCGAACTAAAAATTACTCCCTCAATTTGATGCTCGCCCTCCAAACACAAGTTGATTCAATTTCGGCCATCTCGGCTCCAGCTTCTTGTTGCAAAAGACTCACCCCAGACAGCCCATTCCCTACAATTCAAGAAAACAGGGTCAGCACACCATCCTTCCCAGGGTCCCACAATCCTCAGAATCAAAGCTGGAACAAAGCAGCAGTTTATCTTTACCACAGGACAACGTTTGATTAAACAATGCTGGTCTGGAGCACTCACCGAGTGCTCCGATTAGGTTAACTTCGGCCTCAATCCCTGCAGAATCGTATTCTGGCTTTGTGGCGCCAAGCGCTGATAGACTATCTAATCCTGAAGCCGGTGGGAAAATGACACGCATCACCCCTTTCGATCCAGCGGAGATGGACAAAGGCCACCTAGGAAAACCCCCCATCAGTTCAAACGATTTGTAGAGTAGAAATCTTCGTATTGTCCGTTGAATGGTTTGAGAAAGAAAAAACGTCTCGGTTTTTGTTGCATTACACCCAAAACCCTTCAGATCAGAATGCATCTTTGGAAAGCTCCTTACATGACATGAACAAAGCATTTTTTTTAATAAAAAAATCTAAACTCACCTCAACCGCTGCTGCTTAGCGCTCCATTGAGGTTGAGGTCTTGCCGACGCAGGAGTGCCGAGTCTAGAAGGGATTTCGATATCCACGAATCCTAAAAACCAAAAAAAAAAAAACCGCCATCGTTTCAAAGAGAAGCCTTTCTTGGGACTGTTTCCTTTACGTGGAAGTGCTGGGAATATCTGTCTTGATCATGACTTTCTGAATTCGAAAAACAAATGGAATTTCCTTACCCCTCCTCTTCACAAGACTGGATCGCTGTGTTGATGCTCTATACTTTTCCGGAAGTTCAATAACTTCTACTACCATCAGGCTTCAGAGCATCAGTCTCGTTGAAAATTCAACAAATCATCCACTAACCCACCTGAACATGTCCCCTTCAGTTCTGAGCTCGCTGCATATTCTACCAGCATCACTACGACACCCTCTTTTCCCTTGAACTTGCCAGCCACCGATTGCACCCCACTCGTCAACCGAAACATCACAGGGGTTTCGAAGGATCCCGGCCACAGTTTATACTTCAACAACGCCCCGTCAGACGAAACATCAGCCTCGAAAACCCCCTTTCCACCACCACCGTGGACCCCACGTGACAGCAAAGCACTCCGCAGTGAGCTCTCTAAGCCAACATCGCACCCCTCCGGCTGTTTCAGCTGAAATTTGACTTTACGGTTGGGCGGTGGGGAGGATTTGGGACAGGATGCTACTTCGCCGATGATCCTGGATCTCGCCAGGTTCGAACCAGCGAATTCTGCTGTCCAGTTTTCTATCAAAAGGAGAGGCAAGGGGGGATGAGCAGGGGCTGCAGGTGTGGGTTGCTGAGTCAAGAAGGAACCCAAGTCTGCTGAGGGCTGAGCTGCTTCCTGCACCGAATCGTCCAAAAAAAAGGCTGTTGCATTTCCGAAGTTCTTTCTTCTTGAAGCCGTAGAAAAAATGACAATTGAGAGTGACCTCGTACTTTTTTATCAACCCAATGGGTGTGTGCTTTCAGAGGTGGCTGCTGTGATGCTGCTACCGGTCAAAAACAACTTGATGCTCATTTGGTGAATACCTGAAATGCCATGGGAAATAGCTCAGGAGGAGCAGAAGATTCTGGTATCAGCCTGCTCCAACACAAATTTGAACATAAGTTAGCTCGAGGCGGAAAAAAAAGACTTTCCATAGAGACTTGCAGACATACTTTTTCATTCCGAAGCCAGGTTTTTCTCAGCAGGAAATGAAGACGGCAATTACCCAGGGACATCGATGAATGGATCCTGGACTTGGTTGCGGCCTGCATGCATTCAAGAATAAAAAATGGCTTTAGGAAATCGAAAGAAAGAAAAAAAAATGGATCGCAAACGACAAAACGAATGGACACACTGAGAAATAGGCCTCCAGAAAAGTGGGAAAACAATTTCAAAATGGCAAATTCGCTGTTGAGATTTTTTTTACTGTCTTAGAGTTCTTTCACACGTTGCATCGTGCCATCCTCCAGCTCCAGGATTAAAAAAAACCAGACATCCATACCACAATTATTTCCAGCTTCCAGATCAACACATTCTCGCCCAATCGGCATTCTTACTGGCATCGATTTGCCGCTGCTTCCCGAGATCCTCCAGATATTTTCCAAAATCCAAATCGTCGTCGACTGGAGCAGTTGGAGCGGCTGAACGTGTGGCCACAGGAATTCTTGGCGACCTTGGGGGAAAACTGACAGGCTCTTCCTTCTCGTTTGCTTTCCCAGGCATGGAAAAAGTCATTTGCTGCTTGAGGGCTGAAACTGGTGCAAGTTTCCTTCTCACTGGAGCAGACTCCCCTGCCTTCTTTCCCGCCGACTTCGCTTTTTTCAATGCCTGGAGAACCCCCAAAAAACAACAACAACGAGAGTCAGCCTCGGTCGGGTTTCTCAGCAACTTTCCTCGGACGCTTTTCTAATGCAAGGAGTATCCCTTTGTTTGCAAATCTTTCTTGGCAAAACGATTCTCAACTTTTTTGGAAGGATTCACATCCAAGAAAGGTCCAAAGAATGCATGTCTGTCAGGGAATGAAGGAGCCCGGTTTCTCACCTTGGGGTCCATCCCAAGAGCATAGTAATTGGCCAGCCCCTCCACTTGAGCTTTCCCGAAACTCGATCCTTGATAGGCCAACACTGCCCCCATCATCACGTATGTCTACCAAACATGCAAAGAATAGGTGAATTTTTTTTTTACATTGTGGACATGCCTCTACCGGCATTTCAATCCTCAAGATAACAAGGTGAAACCACCCAGAGAATTCCAACCCTTCCCACAGAAATACGCTCGAAAAAAGGTTCACAGTCACCAACACGGTTTTACTGCTTCCACAAAAAATAGGAAAAAAAACATCCTGGTGGTGGGTTCTCAACCTTGAAAAATGAAAAACCAAAAACGGCAACTCACCTCTGCATAATGTTTTCTGACGGTTTCTGCATGTATGTCCATCGTTTGGCAAGCCGTGACTAAGCCTTTGGTTGCAGATTCCACTACTCGAATGCTGACGAATAAATTACCATCCGCAGGCGAAACAGCCATCACCCAGACCTTGTTAACCAGTCTATAAACCACCACATACCTGTACAGGCAAAAAAACAATGTGAAACAAACATTCTCCCTCCTTTTGACATTTTTTTGTTGCGAAAAACAAAACAAAATACTGTGGAGCCCTTGAAATATTCCATGTAGTCAACTCAATTGTTGGTCCAGCAACTGACCTTCCTTGTGCGACTACCAATTTGTCAAACCCAAACGTGGGTGGAATGTCCCCAGTCCTGTAAATTAACAGCAATGCAACGAAACTCAATTTCTTTTTCTTCAAAAAATTCCTCAGGATGTGGCATCGACATTTTGAAAAAAAATTGCCACAGCACCGTATCCTTGCACGAAGAAATAAAAATTAAAAAAGAGCAAAAAACTGAAGACGAAAAAGAGCAACAGTAACTGAAGATTTCTTCAGCTGAAATACAACAACGAAGTAAAAATAAACATATCTATTATCCATTCAACATCAAGGTGCTAATGAACATACACTGCATCTCCCCTGCCTTTTGCGGCAGCAAATTTGCCCATGACAGTAACAGCTTCTTCGCATGCCTTTCCAGCCACATTGCCAGGAATTCCTCGCCTGTGCAAACATTAAAAAAATATAGTCTGAAAACAAAAAGTATTTTGCAGATTATAATGAAAAGTGTTGCACTTTTAGTTATTTTTTTCCCAGTGATGGAGTCCCAGTCTGCAGTTCCCTCTTAAAAACAAAAACTCTTGGTTATTTATTTATTTATTTTTTTTTTTTGGGGGGGGGGTGCTGCAGGAGCAGTGTCATGCATTGAGTTGCATTCAGAATTCCAGTTCAAGCCCCCATACATACCCCACCCCCCCTTCCTGGTGTCCATAATTGATCTATGTCTGAAATAAAATATTACATAATGTGCCAGTTGACATATGCATGAGCCATTTGGTGATTAATTTTACCAGCTTTGTAACCAAATAAGGTAATAATAATAATAATAGTTTTTCACTCGAAACGCCCACCCCCTGCTCCACAGACTTCCACTGGCAAAGAACTGAATCCAGAAACCCCTCTGTTTATCGAAAGGTTGGCACGAACGCAACGCACGAATTTCCAAACTTCAACGTTTCAGAAACCACGCTCCGGAAGACCAAGGGCAAATTGAACTCCCGAAACGCCGATCTCGCACCACGCCTCAGAATTGTAGAAGTCAGGGGTAAAGGGAGCCCGTTCTGAAAGATGTGTATTGGTTGAACCACTTACGTGTGGACAATTAGGTTCCCTCCGCCTCGCTGGCGAATGACCAGCGCCAAACACTGAGGGGCAACCATTCAGAAGTACACGCAGAAAAAAAAAAGAATAGCCTCTCGCACAGAAAGTTGTTATCACGAACGACGAATGCGTCGCAACCCTCCCGAACCTTTGCTCGTCTTTGTTTTTGGATCTGTCAAAACACAGGAAAACTGCGGATCCGAAAAACTGACGCTGGAAGCCCCTTGGTGAATAAGAAGGCCTGGGTTGGGTTGGGAGGGCGTAGTCGAACGCCACACAAAATTCTGTATTTATTGCCAGCAACGCGCGAACAAACCTGGAAAACAGAGTCACGCACCGTAACGTGTGTAGAACGGGCATGACTAATCTGTCAGGTGGAGTTTTTTTTCTGTGTAAATAAGAAATGCGGTTGACGCCCAGTTCGTCCAGGTCTGGAGTGTTTTCTTGGCTCTGAGAAAAATGCTGCTGACACAGTGCAGGCCTCAGGTCGCTTTCTCGAGCGCCTCTCCCTTGAATCGAAATGGACGAGTGAAAGAAAACCTGTGCGTTTGTTCGCACAGTCCTGGCTCCAGCGATCGCAGGTGGGATGTCGCAAGCAACAGGGCATGAACGGGATCGAATACCTCATCATAAATTACCCTGGAGTAGTTTCGAGACCCAACTGATACGTAAAAGTCAATTTTTATTTTTTAAAGAAAGTTGCAGGTGGCCTTGGTTTTGCTAGGACTGCTTCAATATTTTTTTCAAAATTTTTCATAATCCAAGAGACAGACTCCCATTTGTGCAAGCGTTGAATGAGATGATCGCCTAGCTCCAGACAAATTTCCGTCCTTTTTTTAAAAGAATTATTTGTTCGATCCGTTTTTTAACTTGCATGACTGGATTGAATAAAAAAACGATTTCTCAGTGAGCATTTTCTTTTGCTTTTTTTTTATTTCGATGCTTTGACATCATCATCTAATATCATCTCTTCTATGTGATTAAAATTGCTCACAAGGAGAAAGGGGAAGGTTTTATTTTGTGGGTTGAGGAATGAAACCTGTTTGCAAAACTCTGTGTTTTTTTAATTCAATCTCAGAGAAAGCAAAGTCGAAGTGACAAGGAGGTCAGGATTAATCGTCGGTGGCTTGATAGCATCTCAAATTCTCAATACAGGAGAATCTTCTGCGGTCGAGGAATTGGACACAACTTTTACACACAAGGTGAGATCAATTGGCATGCACTGTTGTTTTTTTTGCGAAGGTGGTTTGTTTCAGCTGGAGAATAGCTGCTTGACCGATTTTGGGGTTTTTTTAATTCCATCTAATAAAATGGTGTATATATTTTTTGATTCCTCAAGGCTCTTTCCTACTTTTGCAACGACCATGGCGGGTTATTTGAACGAGGAATTTTATTCAGATTTTAATTTCCAAGGTGCTAGGCACTTTCACAAGGGATTTTTTACAAGGTTTACTTTATTTTTAGATGCACCTGTCGAGGGTTTTCTAGAGCTGACTTTATTGGGCTTAAATCACCTCGTTGTGATGGCCTTCGTTGGGCAAGTTTGCCTGATGTAAATCAAACATTCATTCATTCGTATTTTTTAATTATTTTTTTTTTGGGGGGGGAAGGGAATGCAACCTGTTAACTGATAGTTGTGTTGAAACTTTCTTGTTTTGTTTTTTTTTGTTTCGATCAGGTGTTTTTGGATATTGGGATCTGCGACACAGCGTTTCGATCTGATAGGACCTTGGGGGGCTCTGCAATCTGCGAAGAGCCGTTGCCTCTTGGAAGAATGGTCATAGGTATGAGCACAGCATCTCACATCTTGAAAGAAAAAAAAAAACACAGACCAAATCTATGTGATTTTTTTGTTCTTTCCCAAGTCCATGGATGTCGTGTCAGAGGATAGGTTGTGTGCATCACGTATAAATATTTAAAAGTATCGACGAAGAGATATTTAATGTGATATATGATGAATGAATGTTTAATTACATTAGGAAAAACAAAGGCCACAAGACACAACAAGCAGTAAATTCAACAAAAACTGAGCAGGTAACCTATCAACATGTATTGTTCAACACTGTGTCCAGAAAGAAAAGAAAACAAAAATCAAGGATAGATATTGAGGGCTGATATCGCTTTCGAAAATCAACCCCCATAGATCATATATCTCCCAGTGTTTTCAGCATCGGTTTAATTCAATTTTTCTCAGTATTGGAATAATCAGCTTCCTACATGTTATCATTTCACAAAAGCCAAATCCAGGCGAAAAATACAGCTGGAAGGTACAAACATGGGTGGCTGTGTGTTGGTGGTTCAGTTCAGGCCTGTATGGGAACGTCGTCCCCACCACAGTGTCGAATTTCTTGACCTCCATCAAGGCTGGGTCTTACATCGGCACGACCTTTCACAAAGTGATCCCGGGGCAATACATCATGGCCGGTCAACAGGGGAGCAAGCGAATGGGGCAAGTCCAGCCACCCCCAGATCTCGCCCCAAACTCTGATGTTGCTTCAGCCAAGGTATCGAACTTCCCCTTATCACCACACGTTCAATCGGAACTCTATTGTTTTCTTTGCCTTTTTTTTTGGGGGGGGTGGGGGGACAGCAGTGGAATTCCTAACTATGATAACAATCCTTCCCAATTTTTTCGTTTCTTTTTTTCTTTTCCTTTTGCGGTCTTTTTGCAAAGACCCCCAACTATCAAGTTTTTTAAAATATTTAGAAACCATGGGCGAGTCTGGGAGAAAATTTGGCATAATCCCCCAGTGCATTGCGTCCGTGTGTTTTTCCCTGCTGGCCTGAATCTTGATGTGGCGTCCCTAGGCATTCAAGTTGGATCACAGCCGGCCAGGGACTGTCTCGTTAAGCATTGGGGACAACGATGATACACCCCTGTACAGAGAAAGAGCAAACTACCGAAACACAGAATTCCTGGTGACGACCGGTCCGGGACCTGCTCCCCAGCTTGATGGAGAAGATATCGTGTTCGGAAGGATTCAAGAAGGTTTCGATACATTGTTTTCTGTGGCAGAAATCCCCACCTACACCCCGAGCGAAAAACTGAAAGCTTTCAATACGTTTGCCAGTTCGTTCGGGGACGAAAGGGCTGCTAGAGCCAGGGCCAGCTGGGGACGACCTTTGAAGGCGGTGGTCATTCTGGACTCGGGGGTGTTGTAGTTTTTCTTCGAATGGTTCTTTGCTTGATTATGGTTCGGTTGGGAGTTGCCCGAGGTTTGGTGTGCAGTTGAAAGTTTGGAGTTCGTAGAATGGATGAGATTGAGTGAATGCAATGCTTGTATGGAATTTTTTAAGATATTGGCTAATTGTGGCACGTCTTCCTTTGAACTGATCCATTTATCGAGGTGGGGTGTTTGACGGACCACCTGAGAAAATCTGTTGGATAATGTGTTTGTGGCATTTTAAAAAATATGTGGGATTTTCACCCGAATTTATCAGAAACTTGTTCATCATTGTTGCCAAACTTGCTTCTGGCTGCTTTGCTGGGCAAATCCTTTTCTTTCGATATGCTCAGCTCGGGGGCCAGAGAATTTCTCGAAAAACATTTGATGAATTGTGTATCCCATGCCAAGCTAGTTCAGAAACAGTGTCTGGTGTGTTTGCAACAATTACTAACCAAAGGATGTAAACGAGGTGAGAGGATAACACGAATCCCAATGCATTTGGAAAAGAGATCATTACATCCGACACCCCATTTTCTCCATCTCTTGTGTGGAAAAACTCCACTACTAGCCGCCTTCTTCGATTTCCAGCGATTGGCACACGGGTAAAAAGTACGTGTCATTCCACCAATATCGATTTTTCACCCCCTTCCAGATTTCCTTCTTCGAGGCATCTATGGGCAAAGGAACGAACGTGGTTTCGAATCCAAGCGCCCGCATTTCCAACTCCACAATTTGGCAATACACCGCATGAAAGAAGGGGTTGTCCGGTGCCAGTCCATTGAAGAACGAATAAATACCCCCTGGACCCAACAGCGACGGCAGCTCTTGGTGAAATTTCCTCAAATCTGGGTAATACTCCCCATAGGTGTCGAAGAATATCCCATCAAACGGACCCAGATCAGAAATCACGTCTTGCCATCGGCCATGCACGATTCTTACCCCAGGTTTTTCGCCCCACCCCAATGCCACCATTTTCTTGTACACATCTGGATGTGCTTCGATGATGGTGTGAGATTTCGGGTTCCTTCTCTGAATGGCTGCATCGACCAGGCCTAGCCCAAATCCAACATTCAAGACATGAGCATCAGGCGATGTTATTGCTTGGGCATGGGCTTCCATCAGCGGGGCCTCCCAATCCATCATGACAGCTTCCCCACTCTCGTCGATGATTTTGTCCCCACCGGAAGAGAACTGAAGGTTCTGCTGTAGGTACTCTTCATTGGACATGGACTCAGCCGCCAGATCGGCTGGTCTACCCAATCGCCTCTCCACTGTGCCTAAAATCAGCTCCGCGCGAACACCTTCCCACACAGGAAACTGCCTTCAGAAGACGTGCGTGCCACTGGGGTGGGTTCCCCTTCCTCTCAAGCTTTGAGAAACTATTTGAGATGGATTTCGACAATTTTCTTTTTTGAAAACCTTGGATTCAGATTCACCTGCATCCAAAATTTGGTTGGCAACATCTGCATGTTCGTTTTGCAATGCATGTTCTCCAGCACACATCCCATTTTTGTCCAGTGCATTCCATGGGGCACCTGCCATGAGCAGCTCGCTGACGATTTCCCCCTGGCCCCCTTTGGCAGCTACCTTGCATGTCACTCACTCTTTTTATTCAACTCCTTTAGAAACCATTCCAACAGATGCATCCACACTGTCTCCGCCCCTTCCTCAACAGTGGTTTCCTTTTGCTGAACACTCATGGAGACGACTGCTTTTGATCAGAGGGTCGATCGCATTCAAAGGCATTTAAATTCGAAATCTGTGCAGGAAGGAAAACAGTTTTTCGCGCTCCGCAGCTTTCGTCTCATCATTTGTTTGTTTTTGTTTCAGAATAGCGTGTTACCATCAAGGGGCTCACGCCTCCATCGTCTTGAAAAGCAGCATCGGCGCCTTCCTTCAGCAATTTCTGCACAAGTGATAAGTTTCCACTTTCGCAAGCCAAAAAAAGGTCTTCAGCGCTCATCGCTGTTTTCGTTCAACTTGCACCACTCACACCAAGTTGTTGAATTTAGGGTGAGGTCAGTTTTCTTGTTGGCCAATCGGAACTAAAACAGATTAGTCATTCTCGTACAAGAACGAGCCCATTTTTTGAGCATTTTGGGGTGGAATGCATCATTCTGGCTAGGGGGATTTTGAGAAATGACTGGCTGTAGAAAACAAGAGGGAACAAAAATGCTGGATTCAAATTGCTTTCCAGGACACATTTCATTTGTCTGTCCATCATTGGAAAAGACTTTCATATGTCGGTGATTACAGCGCAAACACTTCTATAGTCCCATTCGAAATCGTTCAAAATTTGTCATGTTGGTACATTTGAAAATCAGATTCAAAGCCCACATGGGCTTCTCCCAACTCCCGACAAGTATTTCCCCGATCTATGAAGATGCACTCTAAAAATCTTGCTCTATATTTTTCCTAGTGTGTATCCTGGCACATGTTAAAATTGCTTAACATATATATATATATATATAAGCTGTGCCTGGATCAAATTTTCTACCCCTAAAAAAAGGAAAGCAAAGAAAAGGACTCACAAAATTCTAACGGTGTTATTGATCGTTTCGGTTCAGCTATTCCATCCCCTCCAACTTTGGTGTCCTTTCTTCATTTCCAAAATGATTTTCGGACACCTGTTTCCACAATATGCATGTCCTCTGCTGTGCTCCAGATTTGCATGCATCCCCACATGTGGTGGAGGGACCATCGCATTTCCCAACCACAGCCATCATTTGCGGTTTCTCTTCTACGGGCACAGCATGCTCTTTATTGAGAAACAGTAAACGATTGATTCCTTGGGTTTGCAGCTCGTTCAAAGCCACAATGAATTGCCCGGGACCGTAAAAGTTTTCGGACATCAGGTGTAAAAACCATTGCTCATGCACAGGCGGCACTTGGTCCACACAAACAATCGGAACCTGTGTTTCGCCACACACAAAAGTTAAAAATTAAAATAAGAAAAAAATTGACAGAGAACCCCTCGAATGTTTTAGTCAAAAACATTTTTTTTGTAAACTACATTTCTTAGAAGTTTTTTAAAAACAAAGAAATGATTACTTTTCAAAAAAATATTTATTTAGTTTTGACTTTAGATGAAGTTGCAGCAGGTCAACATTATTGTTGGAATATTGGAGATTAATCTGCGAGTGTTGATCCCCTTTGGTACAAAAATAGAGATTTCACTGCCCCTCATCGATTGATATCCTTTCAGAAAATTTCCACCCTCTGCTTTGAAAAATGGGTGGGAGGAATATACAATGCTTCTGCCTTTGTCTATTTTATTTGTCAGACTGGGATCGTATGAATTGCCCCCCCTCCTGACCAAAGACAGCACATTCCCTGGAAAAACAAGAATAATTGCCCATACCCTCGCTACGCAGCTCTCTTCCTGCTCCACGAGCAACACCTTTCCACTGATCTTGAACCTCCCATATAAAAGCTTATCCTCAGACACCAGCAGGGAAACCATGGTCCCCCATTTCCCCTCACGCACATGCACCCAGTGTTTTTCCTCCACATCCACAAACTTCTTCTCGACAGCCAAGCAAAACTGAGCCCGAGTGACAGGAAATATGAAAGAAGCTGTGTGACTAGGGGGAGGCCCCAGGGGTGGTCGAGGGGGGGGTGGTGGAGGACCCATTGGAGGGGGTGGTTGCAAGGCAGGAAGCCACAATGCATTGTGCTGAAATCCCCAAGACATTGTTTTTGCTTGCTGTGAACAAAATCTGGATCTTCGTGCACTACCAAAATATAGTCTTTGGAGTGGCACCTATGGACAGACGTATTTCACTCATTAGGATTGGGGTGGTTCAAATTTTAAAAGTGAATGCCTAAAGAAAGAGATTTCCAGATATGAGACTTTGAAAAAAAAAGCTTTTTCAATCAAGGTTTTTTTTGGGAAACCCCTAAGCCAGGGTTTTTACCAGGTAAGAATTTCAAAAGCATGTACCGTGCGCACAACACCACGGATCTCAATTCCAGTTGGCACGAAACAGCCTCCAGTTTGGTGGTCGGCTATCCAATTCCCTGTGCGACCTCGACCCTAACTGCCTTTTGTGTCTCTAATGTCGTCCCCCAAGCAATGAACCTTACTTGAGGAACGAATGGGATATGACGTCTAGCGACGTCTTTACTCGCAACCGAACATTCAAGGGAGCGCTGTATTTGTACCCAACATTGTGTTGGAACGGAGCATTGGATGATGAAAACAAGAACAAGAAGGAAGAAGCCGCATCAACACTCACAAGGAATTTGAAAAAATGATCAAAAATCTGTCGAATTAGTGAAGGCTGAAAAATGATGGGATATGGTAAAACAAACATGTAAACATGCATTGCCTTATAAGGAGGAGATGCCAGCCAGGTCTTGCAACTGAACAACAAAAAGGAAATCTAGTTGTGGGTGCTTGTGGGGGGTTGAACTGGCTAGGGGCCCCTTCGGTCCTCATTATCACATCAGTTCTGATAAAACAGAACCTCCATTGATCAGTTGCCGTTTGGTGTTTGGTTGCAACGTGGTGCCAACGACATTGACGTCGACGCTTTCTTACACCTTTCTGACACGACTTTATATGGTCCCCAGCCGGTAATGATATGACTTCCTGGGCATCAAGAAACACACGTGTTGCGCCTGGGGGGGATAAAATGCGGAAGGGCGATCGTTCCCACCAAAAAAAAGCGCACTCCTTCAGAACACTCGTTCAGAACACTTGTGATCTTATCTAAACATGCGTACCTTTGCTGCGATCTTGTTGGTCGGCCTCGTAGCCGCTGCTGCTATGGCTGAAGCAGGTTGGTTGCATTTTGCCGACGCTTGATTCTGGTTGCAGGAATGTTAAGCTGCCTCTTGCTCCTTAACCTAATTCGCGTGGTGTCTGGTTGTGCGATACAGACGTCGAGACTACTTTGTCTTCTGGACGCCAGCTGGCTGGTTGTCGGCCGAGAAGTAAGTGTAAAGACAAACTGTAGATGCTATTGTCGCCGCGCTTTTGTGTTGCAATTGCAATGATCTCTTTTGTGGGAGCTATGTTTGACAGGTTTTTGTGTCGATTTTTTGCAGATTGTGGTTGGAAGAACTATCAGTGCTGCCATTACGCATATTGGGACAAGTGGTCTTGCAGGTGCAAGTGCCATCGAGGCTGCTATGGTGGCGGAGGAGGAGGCGGTGGTGGCGGCGGCGGTGGTGGTGGTGGTGGTGGAGGAGGCGGCGGCGGCGGTGGAGGTGGTGGCGGAGGAGGCGGCGGCGGAGGTGGTGGTGGCGGAGGCGGTGGAGGAGGTGGCGGTGGCCGCTGATTCCTTGTCTATGTACGGTTAAATGGTATCTGTTGGTAGTAAATCATTGTTCTGTCGACAATAAATAAATATTTTTTCCTGATTGTCGAAATCGGTTGTGGAAATTCACTGTCGTAGTGACGTGGTGTTTATGCGTGGCGATATTGTAGGTTGCCCTTGCTGGTTCTGAACGCCTTGTTCATGAATCTTCTTCAGAAGAACGAGAGGGGTGTTCGTTTCGTGTGATTGAGTTTGTGGTTGGATGTATCCAATAGGGTTTTATCCTTTTTTCCTTGTAGGCAAGATCTCAAACAAATTTTGCTTGATATTTGATCCCTTTGCCAAGCTTCCGTCCCACAGAACAGCAGTGGGTCTGTCTGCTTGACTATTTCCTAAAGATGGTGTTGTGAACATTACTACATTAGGAATCATTTGTAATCAATTGAATATTATTAATTAATCTTTCGGGTATGGTTTGGTTTTGGTTGTGATACCATCACTCTGTTTGGTTTTTTTCTCTCTTCACTTGGTTCCCTTTTGAGCTTGCATGGATAGTGCTGACCTAACATATAGCCTCTCCTGTTTGCGATGTTGAGATGCTGTCTGGGCCTTATGGAAGAGAACTAAACTGAAACAATGTAACAATGTAACCAATACTGTTCATTCATCCATTAAAAAGATGTCCTTTCACATCAAACATGACTCTTCCTTCGACTCCATCGATTCTTTGCCAGGTTTTTTAGATAAAGGACCATCTCGTCGTCAAGGGTCTGTTAAATTGACGAAGAGACGATGGTGGGTGACTACGCCTGCGCGAGTCTGAGAAAAAAACACAAACCATCAAAAACACTTGATTTGCATAGTTCTCATTACCTTGATCCAAATGCAGCATTCCCAACAAATCAGATTGTTCCTGAAGGTGATAAGGACATCCTATGAGAGTTCCAAAGACAAGATTGTCGGCACCCAGTATTTCCGATATGCTGTTTTGGTGGTGGTGGCTGGTTTCTCATTCTGGGCTTTGCAGAGCATTCGACCAGTCTGCATTCAAACGAATCATATGGACAACGTCTTGACATGATTATCTCGCATTCCTGGTTCTTTCTTTCAACGTCTCAGTCAGTCAGTGAATCCGAGGTTTGTATTACTTTGGCGTTACTCACCATGTGTCTATGTGCAACAGTGCCGTGATAGCAAAGTTGGCAGGTAGCCATTATCATCGGTGGAAGCATATTAAACACGCCCAAATCCCGCAAAGGGTTTGGAGGGTTGCTTTTTGTCCTGCAAAATTGATTGGATCTCTGGGTTATTTCAATGAAGAGACATGATTTCTTCTGGTTTTCTTGCAGAAAAACCAGGTTGTGGATTGATTGATCCCACACCTTACCATTCACCCTCCCAGCAGATACATCACAATCTCTCATTAAATTCCATGTCTTCCAAAAACTGTTCCCATCAACCAACCAGTTGTTGAACTTGATCATTTTCCAGAAAGAAATAAAGTGCGTCCTGACCACTTGGTCTATAGACCAACTAACCACCAACACCTGGAATACTCACCCCCCAAAACATATATTTTTTCCAGCCAGCATATTACCTTTGCTAGGATTCTATCGACCAAAACCCCAGTGAGGAGAAAGCACAAAAAAATCAAAATTGGATCAAAGGCAAGTTTGTCTTCTTCTCAGGGGGGCTACTAACAATAAAGTACAAGAAACAAAAAAGGGAAGAAAAAAAGGAACGAAAATAAAAGAAAAAGCACTGCTACTTTCAATACATTGCATGTAAGAAATCGTAGCACACCCCCAATGACGACCCTAAAAAAAACTAATGCTCCCAAAGCGAAAGAGAAAAAAAAAATGACAACATGATTACTAATTTCCATTGCACTGATTTTCGAAATCAAATCTTTCAGAAGCAAAAAACACTTGTTCATTCAAAACTTCTGAGGTTTTGTTTATGTTTCGTTCCCTCGTGTGCCGACTTTTCTAAATTAATATTAACATTCATAACCTGACGCCTCCTTGCTTCGACCTGAATTCCTGTATCATGCTAGCTACCAAGCGATTTGGGCAAATTTGCGAGCTGGCCAATCTTTGATTAGTCATAGGCGAGGTGCACTTGTTTTTTCTGAACCATTTCGTGATGGCCGACCTCTCGTAGGTGTAACCATCGACCGCCATCACAGGGTCCTTCATCAACTCGAGTGAGATGGGGCAACAGAGATGCCGAGGGTTGCGGATCAAGGCCTCTGCTCCCTTTTTCTCAATTTTTTGACCCTCGTTGACCTGCTAAAAAACCCCCAAATTTCTGTATCTCTGCATTGATGGGAATATTGTAATTGTGGGCACCGGATGGCATTTCAAGCCACACATTGCTGTTGCATTTTGTTGCTCACCGGAAAGGGTGCCGTGTCGAGAACAGAAGTCACACATCGAGCTCGCCCAGCCTGGAGTGCTCCCCGGGCAGATCCCTACAACAGAAAAAAAGGGGGCCAACTCAAATCATCTGCCCATAAAAACCTCCCATCAGAGCAACAATAACACCAGACTTTGATGAAGTCACTTCTTGGACAAAATGGACTGAGGGTCAAAATTACCCTTGGTGTGAGTTTAGCACCTCACCTCACCGTCCACCCCACAACATAGTGTGAGCAAAGCTCGTCTCGCTTCCATTTCCACCTGGGGGTCCCCAATGCCAGCTTGTTTCACAGCAGCCACCACCGACTCCACCATCCCCTCATTCAGAAGAGACAACTGGGCTTCCTCATTGTCAGACATCAAGCTGATGAGAGCACGAATCAGCTTCTTTTTGACATCTGCTTTGCTGCCTTCTTTCAGCAAGACGGTCAGATAGTTCAATGCCCCAGAATCAATGAGCGCTTTTTTCCCGGCTGGAGAATAAGTTGCCATATTGTTTATCATCCGAATGGATTCAATTTGACAAGCATCCCCTCCACTGCTCAACAGATTCAGCAAGGGCCGGATCCCCCCTGCTTCAATGATTGCGTGGCTACTTTGAGCATTACATGCGATGTTTGCCAAGGCCCCCACCACTTGCTCTCTGCTGTTCCCAATAGAGCTGAGGAGATTCACAAGGATAGGAATGCCACCTTCGCTGACTATGTCAGGAGCATGATCAGCCTGGCGTGAAAGGTTGGCGAGAGCGCGGACAGCATGCTTCTGTGCGTTTGGCAGTCTAGATCTCGCTAGATTGACCAGAGGTGGAATGCCCCCTGCCTTGAAAATCATTCTCTGTTCCACCCTGCAAATTGCCAGATTCGCTACATACTTTGCAGCATTTTCCTGACATTCCCTCATTTCGGATGACAGCATGGCAACCAGCGGCCTTATGCAAAGTTTTCGTAAGGCGACCACCCCTGGCTGGGTGCTTTCAGCAAGGTTGGAGAACACCCTACCAGCATGACATTTCGTAGCTGTGCTGGATTTCCCCTCCAACAGCTTGAGCAGCGGTTTACCTGGCTTGAGTTTGGCCAACAAGACTTGGTGTTGTGGATTTCGGAATGTGAGGTTTGCAAGTGCATGAGCCGCCTCTTTCCTGCATTCATCGTCCTTACCACACACACCCAATCCCATTTCAGCAAGATGCCACCAAATGTTAAAAATCAGAAAAAGATGAAGCATATGCCTTAAACAAGCCTCACCATCTCCTAGTCTGCACCCCTCATCCCCCCCCCAAAAAATAATAAATAAGAAAAATGGACCAGTCATCCACACTTTTTTTTTTGCTTATGAAATCGTTGGATCATATGATCCATATTTTTTGGGGGTGTATGACAGCCTCTCCGAGTATTTACAGTCAATCTCGTTCAGCGATTTGGATGTGGCATGCTTTTGTTACCTCATCATGAAGCTGCAATACAAGATGCGGAATAGCACCCTCCCTGACAACTGCCTGTTGATTCGATGCGTTTTTTTCCACCAATTCAGCAAGCGCAAGGGCTGCCATAGCCTTGCATTTTGCATGGGGCCAAGACAAGTGCTGAACGAGAGGAGGAATCCCTCCACATCGTGCAACTCGATTTTGGTGAGCCCCGTTCTGGGAAAGACAGACAACCCAAGTAAGTGAAACTACCGATGACCTCAGGGACCAGGCAGGAAACTGATCCATTCCTAGCTAGCTGGTATATGCATGATTTTACGCAGGAGCAACCCATGGCTTTGACCAGCATCGTTGTATGCAGACCTGCTCATGGGTGTCTGCAGCACTGTCTGTGAGAACGAGTTAGGCTGACCAACCTCACAAACGACTACGCCTATGTATCGAGCAGCATCTGCGATGTCGCTCAGCTCCAATCCTTCCAATTTGGGAATGATTTCACGCAAATTCGAATCACTGGCCAAGATCTCCCGCAGGCTTGAGGAGTGGACTGCAATGCTTGTCAAAGCTCGAACTGCTGGCCCATGTGATGCCGAATCCAGCAACTTCAGAAGATACCTATGGGTCTGGAGATTCAGCACAAGCTGGGCCTTTGCTTGATTTGTTACCAAATCCCCCACGATGTCGGCTATGCAATTTTTTCCCTCCAGCGATGCATAGGGAAGCATACGAACTACAGAGTCCATCCGTTTGAAGCTGACCTGGGGCATGCACTCAAATCAGCAAGAAATGGAACATTTGATGGGAAAATTGATGGAGAAAATGAGAAAATCGAAACGATTTGAACTTTACCAAAATGCAATCTAATTTTCAATGGGCAACTCAAGCTGGAATCCAAGAGACCCTCCTAACACATCGTAAAACTGGACGTGCAAAAAAAAAGCGGCCAAAGCATCCATGGCCCCTTGGGAGACAAAAATACCAGGAACAGACTTCTCCTCAGAAAGCTGGACGAGAGCACTTACCCTCCCTTGGTCCCCTAATTTCAGAAGCTGGACTAGGGGGAATACCCCTCCACTGCTCGCTACTTGGCGCCGAATTTTGTTCGAGCACATCATAGTGTACAAAAATCTGGCTGCTTGGCACCTGAACTCCAGGTCCTCTCTGTGAAGGATTTCCACCAGGCTCTTGACCATCGCAGCTGTGGTGGAGATGCTCTTCATGTAGCCATTGTTTCCTGCTGTAGCTGTGGTCAACCATCGGAGGGCTTCCCTACGGCAAGCTGAGGTTCCCTGGACTAGGATTTTATCCATTGATGGGTCATTCAGTATGTAGCGTGGGTCCAGACCATAGTACCTTCCCAGTGCACGGCCCGTCGGCTCTGGGTGCCAAAGGATGAAAATACTGATTCAATAATGAAAAATAAAAAATGCAGTGGTACAATAGTTCCAGCTACTTTGCTTCATCATTCTTTTTCTTTATTTGCTGTTATTTTGCATCCAGGTTGAAATTGAAATATTCTGTGTTCTATAAAGCTGCAATATAACTTGCCAAAGCACCCGATGACCTTTCTACCTGCCTATCCCATCTACTATACAAAGGAATGATATTGGGTGTGAGGCTTATAACTAATCTACAGGTAGATGTCTGCCTGAAAATTGCATGACATCCACATGGAATTCACCTGCAATTTCTTTTCTACTTGCAGCACAACCCCCTTCCAAGCACCAATTATGAAAAAAAATGGCTTTCAAGCAACAAAGTCCTGAAGGTATCCCACCTGTGTAAAACGTTGGTATCCAGAAGTTGTTCAAGGCACGCAGCATCCACAATTCAGCTTCAGTTTGGCCCGAGTCAAGACAGGCCAGCAACCTTTTGACTGCTTTCTTCCAAGGGATGAATCTCCAACACTCCAAAGATTCGGACACATTGAACAGCATTCTGGCCACAGCCTCCCTCATCTCAGGTGTCCTCGAGCTCAACATAGACACGATCGGATCCCATGACTGACTTCTTGCCATTTCATTCCGGGCAAGATGGCTGCTGGCGGTCAAATCAGCGATCAAACTCATGCATGCCACTCTGGACGCTTTCTTGCTGGTGCAGAGTTTTGTCAAACTTGCCAGGGCCCCAGAGGTGACGATTTCATCCTGGTACGATGGACTCATTCTGGCCATTTGTGAGAGTCCCTTGGCAGCCTCCATTCTAGTTACCTCCCCATCCAATACAAGGGCTCCGGTCAATGCCTCGATCCCACCGGCAGCGTGGAAAGTCACCATCCCCTCCCGGGTTTCCAGCAAGTGGGGGACAACCCTCAGCCCCGCCAGATCACCTTGCTTCAGCATTTTGACCAACAGATGTGGCCCATTCCCGGCATCGAAAGCACCTCTCCAATCCAGGCCAGAGTCGAACAATGAAATCAAAGCCTCCAGCACCAACACCTGGCATGGACGCTTCTCTTCCAGAACCCTCAACATTACTTGCATTCCACCTTCCTGGATCAAGAGCCCCTTGTTTTCGTGGGAAAAATCTATGACCCCTCTCAGCGCAGCATTGATTTCGGACCGGACCCCTGTTTTCAGATACCTCAAAACCTTCCCCACATCTTCATACATGCCGGCTGAATCCGCATCCATGGCAGTGACATGGGAAGTGGTGGAGCAACAGCTGGCGATTTCCTCGATCCCCGAATTTACATGGGAACTGTTGGAGGGGCTGAAGACCTCCTTTTCCTCGCCAAGGAAGGAAGGCTTCTTGACTCGGTGCAGCCATTTCTTGTATTTGACCATCAAAGACACTTAAAGCTGCCCTCCAGCTCTGTTCCCCTCTTTGGGTTTTTGATTTCTCTTTTTGGGGGGTGGAGGTTGTGCAAATGTGGAACGTCGAAAAATGTTGCCTTTTTCCTGTTGAGAGGAAAACACATCACACACCCTCACAAGGGGAAAGTTAACACCAGTTGGATTGAGTTTCGAACCCCCCTGAAAACGACCCCGTTAGACTTTCTAGCGTTGCGAAAGGAACCGGGCTGGTGAGGAAAAACAAACAACAGATCTGGAGCGACAACAAAAAAAGTCATTTCTAGCTGGGGAAGAATTCGAAATCCTCTAACTTCCCGCACCAGTATGAAGCAGCAGTCGGCGCCCGTCTGTTTTTGGTGGGAACTTGTCTCATTTTTGTTTGTTGAAAGGTTTCTCTTCCCATCCGATGAAACGATGAAAGCTCTTTCTGTGTCCTAAGTAAATGACGGCTGAGTCTTCCGTGTTCATGTATGATGAAATGACAGGTTGCAACCTCTTTGTAGAGGAGAAATCTTCTTCGATGGAGCTTTGTCATATCCCCAGATGGTTTTGGACACGTGATCCTGGAGGTTAGGTGACCCCGAAGTTAGGAGGCGAGACATTGTTTCGGTCAGGTGAAAAGGATAATCTGGAATGAGATTTGATCAATCGATGATAACAATCAACCAGCATCCCCTCCCCACACTTGGTAGCTTGACTGCATGCATACGCATATTGGAGCTGGAAACCTGTGTGGTGGAACATGACAATCCACAACAGCAATTTCAGAAAAAACAAATGTGCAAAAAAAGGCCTCGACAACTCACCTGCCCCACAACTTTCTGTCAAAGTGAAGCGTCATTAAGTGGGATCCACTGTCCACCTAATGGAAGGGCCAGCAAATGCTCATCAGTGCACTCCTAAAATAGAACTGTGATTTCTGAACAAAAATCTTTGTTACGAGGTCCAAACAAAACCCACAATTCTTTGGGGGGTATTATTGATCAATATTCACCAAGGGAAATAATCAATTCCTTTCCAAGTCAATTTCTTCCCTCTTCTTTTTCTCATTACCTGTGGCAGCATAGGAAAACATTCCTGCTTCTAGGTGCTAGTTTTTCCCCTCCAAAAAACTTTACTGTCTTTTTAGGCAATAAGATTAGATCTTCCAGACAAAGCAACCCCAAGAAAAAAGAAAACATAGTTATAACATCACTAGGTGGATAACTTTTTAGTTGGAGAATTATGATGAAATCAAGGCGTCCTAATTC
Organism: Bryopsis sp. KO-2023; assembly: GCA_030272585.1. Classification (NCBI taxonomy): domain Eukaryota; kingdom Viridiplantae; phylum Chlorophyta; class Ulvophyceae; order Bryopsidales; family Bryopsidaceae; genus Bryopsis; species Bryopsis sp. KO-2023. The sequence continues at coordinate 919,013 of BSYQ01000004.1, read as the reverse complement.
AAAAGCCTGCTGAAGAAAACATAACAAGAGGTCAATTGTTGATTCGACTGCAACACCTAACACCTTCATTTCGATTTTGGTATTGGTGAGGGATTAAACATGCTTTGCAAAAACTTTCCCCATAGACAAACAACTCGATCACATTCCGAAAAGAAATGAAGTGCATCTCTTGCACTTACACTTGGTCCACATTTGTGAGGATTCTTCGACCAAAACCCCAGGGAGAAGAAAGCAAGAAATCATCAAGATCAAAACACTATTACAGAAAGTTGAATTCACCCCTAATTCACCCCCTAAACCCCTTAAAAAGACCCCCATAATGCTTTTCCCAACTCACACTTCACCACGCCACAAATGTCCTGATTCTACACAATATTTGATTAGTCACTGGTGGCTTGCACTTGTCTTTTTTGAATCATGTCGATGAGGTCAGCCATAACGTCCCCATCCACCACCACTGGCCAGTGGTGAAGGATCCATGGATCCTTCACCAGCTCATGGAGCAACAGAGGTACTGAGGCATGCTCTCAAAAGAAAACCCCAAAAGATCTTTTTGGATCAAGAACTCTGCTTTTTTTTTCTTCACTGTGACTTTCCCATTGACCTTCCAAAAAACCCTCAAATTTCTTTGTCTCTTCATTTACACGAATATGGCACGTGTGGGAATCAGATGGCAGTCTGATAGCCCCCAGTCTGTCTAGTTTTGCGGAAGGGAAAGAGCAAGTGACAAGAGACGAACACCCCGAAATCGAGACCAGCGACAGAAATAGAGGTTCCCGATCGGTGAAGAATTTCAGTTTCGAGGATAAATCATCATATTTCCGTCCGCACCAGACCGATAATTGCATCCGCTGAGTCTTGTTTCTTGGCAGCAATAAGAAAAGCAATCACAGCAATCCATCAAGCCAGTGGAGGAGTGGCGGCGGAGTACCCGATGTGACAATGGAAGGAAAAGGGGGGGGGGGGCTGTAACATCAGCAAACAAGGAAACTAATGAAAGAGTAATAAACAAAATCACTCTCCATAGTCTACACACTTCAGCCAACCAGTTTTTTGACCAAACGCTTAAAAAGTGGTGCAAGGACATCTACATCGGTTCATATATTCAGTTTCAAAAGAAAACTTTAAAAAAAAAAAAACTTCTGTCGATTTTCTTTCGTTGGTTAGCTTTTATAAGCTTCAACAGGCTTTTCCTTTTTTTATTCTTACCTATTGGGGATAGGGGTGGGCCAGGAGATTCAGATTCTCGACCTCCGCAGCAAAACTGCGTACGGGGTCGATTCTGCTCGAGAAGGCGGGGCTATTTCTTCTACATGCGAATCATCATAATTAAACCTAAAGCATTGAAGAGGGTAACCATTAGAAAAAAAAATCGGGTCAGTAGGTCGATTATTGTCACGTGTGCATGAATAAAAACATCAATAAATGCTGACATGTTTTGATTACCATTTCTGGCTTTGGGGATTAAGGACGCGAGCTGTGTAATGGCCACCTCCAAGACCGCCATGATGGTCTATAAGTCCAGCAAGATGATAATGTGCCTCTTGCACCCCCATCTACAAAATTTGAAAGATATTTTAGTCCTTTTCATAATTTTATTTATTTCTCTTTTTTTATACCTTATATTGCAAACATCAAAAAAGAAAACACACCTAGCAACCAAAGTTCATCTGGTTTCTATGAAGTTGGATGGGGTTCTTTTTCTTTTGAACCCCTCCTTTCACAGTAAATTGAAAGCGCTTCAGAATTATCACGAGAACTTCCGGGAACTTGGCGATCATGGTTCGTCGGTTGGCTTGGACATTCGTCATGCAAGCATCGCAGAACCATTCAACCCCCGTCTCGATCGTTCCAATAGCGCTTTTGGCGACACACTCCTTTGCACAACATAAAAGGTTTGGTTGCCTTTGATTGATCGAATTCCGAATGCAACTAGGAGAATAAAACCTTTTCGCATCATTTGTTTATATGCTACCACCTCAATTGTATTTGTTTTTTTGTTTGAAGTTTCCACGACGTTTTCATAGCATATTCACGCCCCTCATTAAACCCAGCCTTCTCTGATTTAGATCAATATACGCCTTTTTTGGAAGTGTGTTCAGTATATTATACTGTATTATTATATATATGTGATACCTGAGACTGTCTTCTCTCTTCGTCTAATGGAAGACGTGGGTGCGAACAACAACGTTCATACAGGCTTTTTTTTTGTTTTTTTTTAAGGTTGAATCATGTAGGCTTTCAAAGCTGTTGGAAGTTGTTGAGGGAAGCGGTTGGCGGTTGTATGGGTGGTTCGCCAGGGAACGATATCCAGGTGTTGGGATTAATAAAGAAATTGTTGTATGGGTGGTAGTTGGGTGGCAGCATTTTGTTAAATTTGCCAAGGAAAGTTTTGTTTTCCTGACTTCTTGAAAATCGTTTTCATTTTCTTGAAAATAATTTTTCTGTCTATCATGGTAAGGAAACGTGTCGGTTCTTGGTTGGGTGTTATATAGTCGTCAGTGTAACATTTGGGTTTGCGCACGTTTTCTAGTTCGCTACAGTTGCAGGCATCGTGTCTTTTTGGAGTGTTGCACTCCAATCCGATTTCACTTTTTGGAAGTGTCAATATTGCATTACTTACTGTCCCGTTGTTTGAGAGTAAAATAATAAACACTTTTTTGTTCCTTTTCATTCCTTACGGTGATCAATCACATATTTCATTGCATGAGACGTACCAAAACTGTGGGAGCGTCGGACCTGCCTTCCTGAGTTCGATCCTGATTCACAAGAGCCAATGGCGTTATAACTTTGGAATGAGATGCGTCTGCTCGATTCTAAGAACCAGCAAGTTGAACTATGGGCATCGATCCATAGAGTAGATCTACTTTATTTCTGAGAAAGATAAGTTTTTGTATGTGATTCTACAGCACATCAGATTGGATGTCTTGTTTCAACAATGTATCCATGCATCACTTCATCTAACAAACACCAATTGGACACTTCATCTTCAAAAAAACCCAGCGTTTTCGCCCGCTCACCTTCCGCGCGCGCCGCCTGACAGCTGCAAAGGTGATGATTCCTGCAGCCAGGATCCCTGAGACATAGGAAATAGGATTTTTAGTGGTTCCAGTTCCCTTAGAACGATTGCTGACGACTAAGTTTCTGGCGGTGGAAGACTCGTTTTTTCTTTCTCTTCTCTTGGATCACACCTGGAAGGGCTTTCAGCATCCTGTCTTTGGGTTGTGTCTGAGATGCCTCGCGAAATACAGACGAAAAAGGAGACCAAACCGTAAACCTTTGACCGTAAGGGCAACAATTTCACACCCATGGAATTTAGTGCTCAGGTCGCATGGCTAATGCATCCTAATCCGTTTTAGATTTGGGGTGCAGATCATTTCGAATTCGTGAGGGGACCAGAGAAGTTTACCACACACAGTAACGGGTAACGAATGGGCAATCTTTCATTCGATTGGTTTTTTGTGCTGGGAAACTGAACTGAAAACAGCGTCGCCCTATCCGAAACACACCGATGTTCCGTGTGTTCAAAAGCAGTTGGTAATCACCAGTCTTTCTCAATGCAATAAATACTGTCTTGTAACGGTGCTTGCAAGTATCCTTGTAACAGTGCTTGCAAGTGGTCGATGGTTCTTCGATGCCTCTACTCAGTGTGAAAAAAGTCTCTAAGTAAAAGTCACTTTCATGGTGGCAAGAATGTTGGTTCAAATCTCCCTTCAGAGGGGGATCCCTCTCAGTGCACCGAGAACAAAACTTAGACGATCCAGAGAGTGTAGCTTTAATCAATCACCAATAAAAATGCGCAAAAAAGACAATTTCAACCAAAACTGACGATGGTCTCAACCTCTTTCGGTTGCCAGGGGCTCCAGCTCTTTTCCTGATTCTGTAAACTTGACACCTTTTAAAATTCTTTCTTTTCTGCTCATTTTTCAGCTAAGTCTGATGTTTCAGCACGGCGAGGCCCGAGGTTGGCAAGAAGATTGTTTCCAATGAATCAATTGCAAACTCAAAAGTGAGTTTTGCATTCTCCCGTGAAAGCATGTGGAAATTCTGTGCCTGACTCTGAGTGTCAAGTTTCCACGTCAGCATGCATCACGTGTTCTTGTTTGGGAAGCACTGTGTCCACAAAATCATTTTCATGTGAAAAGGGAGCTTGATTCTCAGCTATCCAGTTGCCCGCCACAAACCCCAAGTTTGTGTTCACCGTGTGCAACCGCGATGCTATCTGTTTCCAGCCCCAACCTTGTAAACGGAGGGTTCACAAGAGCGTCTCGACGGTCTCTTTCGCTCCATCCAAAGCGACTACCTGCTGCGATGGGGTTGTCTGCTGGACTTGGAGTTTCTTCTGCCCCCGACACAGAAGTCGCTGTCAAGGAGGCAGTCACCGCAGCACGAGCGAAACTACCAGAGGGTAGCGCCCCCACCATCGCTTTCGTGAACGCCACCGTCGACCGAGACATGGGAAAGTTTTCCAAGTGCCTCGCGGAGCAGTTGGGAGGCGTTCCCTTGCATGGACACGCGTCGTGCGCATCCATTCTCGACGGTGCAACTATCGTTCCCAACGGCGTGGGTGTGCTTCTCTTGAACACGGAGGAGGGGGCTCTGGTGTCGGCAGCGCAGCCTTTGACGGATTCGGTCTCTCCGTATCAAGCTGGATAGAAGGCCGCCCAGGCGCTCGTGGAGCAAGTGGGTTCGGCTGCGGACGTCAAGCACGTGCTGTTCACTGCGACGCCTGGGATAGAAGATGAGGTAATGAAAGGCGTCGAGAGCGTTCCTGGCAGCACACCCTTGTTTGGGGGGTCAGCTGCGGACAACACAATCGAAGGAAACTGGAACCTCGTCGAGTGCAGGGGTTTTCCCCAGCGGCGTATCTCTGGTGGGCGTGACGGGAAAAGTATCGTTCGGCGCGAGTTTGGTTTCTCCTTACACTCCGTCCGACCGGTCGGCAAAAATCACGGGTGCTGAGGGACGTCGAATTCTGACACTTGACGATCGACCCGCTGCTAAAGTTTTGAACGAATGGATGGGAGGGCAAATCGAAACTCAATACAAAGAGGGTGGAAGCATAGGTTTGGAGTGTTCTACTTTCCCACTGGCCATCCAAAAGGAAAACGGCTCCTACGCATCCCTGCATGCCGCCGGGGTTAATGCTCCTGAGGGGTCCATCGATTGCTTTGCCCAGGCCGAAGTCGGCCAGACGCTGACAGTGATGAACAAGGACGGTGGGAAAGACTCGGTGCTGGCGGCATCCCTGGGCTTGGAGCGCGCATACGATGCCGCAAAGCAAAAGGGGGGGATGACTGAGCCTGCCGCCGGTCTGTTTATCTATTGCGGGGGATTGAGTTTCGCTGTGGGGGATCGATTCGAAGAGAGCTTGGCGCCCCTCAAAGACAAGGCGCCAATGATTGGATCGACCGTCTTCGGAGAGCAAGGCAATTTTGACGGCTGCAATTTGCATTGCAACCTTGCCGTAGGAGTAGCCCTTTTTGAGTAGGAATGCGGTGAAAGCTTGTTTTTGCCGCACCCAATAGGCAAAGAATTCCATTTTTGTTGAAGTCACATTCTTTCACTGCAAAAAGTACCGTCCCTGTTCCAACCAAAGTCCCTTCAAGTACCAAAGCTTAGATCCCCAACTTACAAACTGCCAGCAACTAGCAACTGTAAGTTCCAGTGTGAAATTCCAGCCATCCAGTTATCAGACAGTGAACCTTTTGCAAAACAGGTTTCACATCGCTCGTTCTATTCTCCAACACATCCTCTTTTTATCCCTAAAACCGCAATCCTAGATTGATGACCACAATGTTGCCTCAGAAGCCGGTTAGACTCACCAGCTTCTGTCGCAACCAGTACCCAACACCAGTCAAAATACCACAAAAAACCACAGAGCCAATAATGCTCGTTGAAACCTCAAATTGTAAAATTTGCCACCCTACCTTGATCCTGATTCAAAAAAACGAAGCACACAAAAATGTAAAAATTCCAAGAACTCTGGGGAGCGTATTACGAGAAAAAAACATTGCCCCACGAAAACACAAAAAATTGAATCTCCATCATTTCCTGGATTATTATTTGACGGAGGCCAGCGGTAACCAACAACAGCCTGAAATTTACAAGAACCAAATTGGCCGGAGCAGACGGCTTTGAAAGATAAAGGTGGTGTAAAAAAGGCTTGCCAGAAAGACTCCCCCAAATATACACATGGATCGATCCTGAGATCAACGAGCTCTAAACTCGCTACGTAGCTTCTACACCGCTGTGTTGCAGGTCATCCAAAACATATAGAAAAATGATACCTTTAGTTTCTAAATTATCTCTACTCCTTATGGATTCATTTTGAAGAATGGGTCGCCGGTTCCTACAGCCAACCAAGTGGAAACCTGCAGTGTAGCCAAAAAAAATATTTTCGAACTATTGTGTTCTTTAACATTGTTGTTAATCAGCACAGTGCCATTTAATGGAGCTACAAATTCCATCCTTTGATTTTTTTGGGATGGCAGCAGACTGATCGCCTCCAAAGCTCCAAAAAACCATTCATTTGCATGCCCAGGGGTGAGCTTCACACCTTTGCCAAAAGTGATCCATTTTCCAACCTGTAGAAGTCACATCGACACATCAAACTCATCCAACACATCACATCACCCTGAGTGATTATTGCACCTGATGACCCTCCCTTCTTTGTGCGGTCAAGTGTCTTTTTGCTTTCGGCCATTCATATTTTATTGGGGGACTAAGGAAGGGGGTAGCATCTGGATGTGGATGCTTTGTTCCCGGAAATCATTGATTGATTGTTCCCAGAAATCAGTCAACTTGATCATTATGGGTTGGGCAGTTGCCCAATGAAGAGGTTGGATCAAGCCTAGGCACAGAGATTGTGATTTCTACGAGTTGAACCAAGAAAGGGGAAAAAACAGACAAATGTAAATGTTGGATTCCCATGACTGACATGAGAACATAAACAGCAGGGATAACTCTGAGACTTTGGTTTCATTTCATACGTCATTGATCCAAGCTTCGTCCTATGAAATCCAAAGTTAATATAAATAAATAAATAAATAAATAAATCCCTGTTCCCACATCCCCAGATCATTCCTTCCATCACACGATTTATTTATAGGTTCTCATATCTGTATTCATTGGTGTCGTACGAAATCGATTTGACAAAACAAAGACATTCTGAAGAAATCAATTTTAGAAGTTTCTCCTGTGACCTCATTTGAAAGTTAATAAAAGTCAACTTACCTGTCACTTTTGGTTTGGGTTTGGTTAAGGCACAGAGGGAATCGAACCCCCTTTCTTTTGGCCCTATCCAGGCCGTGCCTGTTTTTTTTGGAAAAAACCCCTTTCGGGAAAAACCATAAAATTCTAACATTTCTTTTTTCAAGACCATAACACCTGGTCTATTTTTTTTTCTTCATTTTTTCATTTTTTTTTCATTTCACTTTTTTTTGCCAGGATTTTTTCCCCATTAAACAAACTGTCCCTGTTTGTAACCCCTTTTTTTTCATATTGATTTTAATATTAATATCCCCATTTTCCCCTGGGTTTTTTTCCCTTTTTTAACACATGATGAACACACAATAACACTGAACATAATAATTCACTGAACAAACCATTCCCCGTTTGTTACCCCTTTTACGTTGTTATCTTTTTTTTTTTCGTTTTTCTTTTTGTGGAGTGTGAACTCCTGTTTTTTTTTGCTCCCCTTCATATCCCCCTTTTTTTGTTAACCCCAAAACCTTCAAACTTTTTCATTTCGGCTCTCCTCCCTTCCTTCCTAAGCCATTTTGTAGGATTCACTGGAAACAAAGAAAATAAACAAACTCACTGAAAATCCTACCGGAAATCAACAAAATTGCTTTCTTTTTTGGGGGGAAACATAGAATCAAGGAAACATATGATCATCATCCAGGGGTTCATCTTATAGTCACCTTTCTGAGGTCCTGCCTTGCGTTTTCTATCGCCAATGCCATTTTATTGCAGCTCTCCACGATATACGTTTCCAGCTCAGCATTGCTTTTTATCATGATCCTCGCTTCATTGTTTTCTCTCTGCATACATACCACATTTTCAACATTTGGATTATGTATACTCGTTTTTACAGTTGCCTTTTTATTACCTCTTTCCAACTTCTCGAGCGTGATGGGCAAGGCACGAGAATATATTCACCAAAAAAAACCCAGTAGTTTCTTGTTGCCATGTTTTTTAAGAGGATCAGAGAACCTACCACAACTTCTGCCCCGTTTGTCGGAAGATGCTTGATCCTGCAGACATCATCTCGCAGCCAGATCAGCGAGTTTACCATATTGAGGATAGACCTGAGAATGGCATCAGAGTCCAAAACCTACACAAAACACACACAGCCTTCTTGGAATCTTGTTTTTCCACGAGCATCATGCAATTCTCAAGTTTCCCACAGAGAATTCAAAACAGGATTTGGTTTCGAGCTGCTTCCAATGAAGGGAAGGAATTTTCAAGAGGGGGGTGGAGGAAAATCATACTGTAAAATGCTCCTCATTTCCTTCCTCTTCTTGCGTTCCATTTCCACTGACTTCTCCTTTTGTTTTGTCTCGATCCTCAGATTCAGATGAGCCATCAGCCTCCTCGGTCTGATTTTCACAGGCTTGCACGAGTTTTTCCCTGACCTGTAAATATTGATACACAAAAAATACTCGTGAAAAGTGACTCAATGTGAAACCCAGAAAAATGTCACCAGAAAGAAAAAAAAAAGTCACCTGAAGTCCGTTCATCCTCGATGCTAAGTTCCTCATCTGCAAGCGTCACCACATTCAATTTACGTTGTGTCCAAATGTTACGTCTATTTGACGTCTTTGCTTGACGTCTGGAAATGCATGCTCTGACGACCCCCACCCTGGGTTTACCTTTTTCCAAACGAGTTGCCACATCCAATCCACGATCGAAAGCAGCAAACTCAAGAACATCAATCGCGCGCAGTCATCCACAGAGATCATCTTCGCCAAAAAAACCCGGAACAAACGTACCAGAACCTGACGACTCAATGGGTGGCACCAAGAAAGACGTCAGCTGGGTTAATACTGACATTGCGCTACGGTTACAGAGTTTCTGTAAGTTCACCCGAACTTCTTGTTTCTGGAATAAAGAGCGTGCGGGAGTCGAACCCACACCCAGCAGCCGCGCCGCCATTTCTCTTTCGCATGACGTCGAGGGCAAAACGACTTCAGCACGTCCGCACATGAAAATATTTCTTGGAGCGCAATGCAAAAAGAGTGTTTTTCTTCAGCAGAGAAGCGAAACAAACAAAGGCTCGCCTGGTGTGGGAAGGCAGGCTTCCTGCAGAAGCTTAGCTTTTGTTGCTCTCTGTTAGTCCCCGCCGCATCCATGCTCCGTGCATGAAGCACGATCAAGCAATTGGCAGATCTGCGCCGCCGATCGATCGATCGATCAACGCAGCGGAGTGGCCTCGCACCAGCAAAACCAGAATCATCTGGGCTTGTTTATTCTCTTGAAGCTCAGGTCACCTCATTTGGGAGCCTCAAGAAACCTCCCGTAAACCTTGAAATTTGTTGCCCATCACGGGGAACAAATGAAAAACGATTTTCATGGAAACACAGAATCGACAACAACTTACAGTGAGTTCTTTCTGTTTTATCAAACAGAAAATTCCAGCTGGACAAGCACAAATCTACACACAAACACAAGTGATGATAAACTAAACGTTTCGAATTTGAAGAACCACGGATTCAAAACAATTGTCCAGTAAAGTACCAAAGAATACAAAAAAAGTAAATGCGGAGGGTGGGTGGAAATGAAAATTAGTACATAAGTGACTTGTTGCGATTGGATCGATCCAAATGTGGAAAAGGAGGGTTAGATTGGATGTAATGAACTGTGGTGATAGGAGTGAGGGTGTGAAGAAGAAGTACGGAAAAGGGACTGTATTGCTAGTGGCAGGACAATCAGTACGCATGGTTATGGAAATATATATTGGTGCTGTGGGTTATGTTGATGGAAATATATATTGGTGCTGTGGGTTATGTTGATCAGCTCTGTAAGTCCTCTTAAGGCAAAAGCCTTGTTGAAAAGTGTGTCCTACCCTGGCCTCGGCCAAATATCGCTGTATCTTTGTTTGATTTCTATACCAAACCCAATAATCTGGTTATTTAGGTTTCAAAAAAGCCTGTGTTGTTGTTTGGCTTCAGCACAAAGTTGGTGTTGTGATCGGGTAGATCCGCGCGATCGGGTCCCTGTGCCGGGCACGGAATCCGTACCCAATGAAACGATAAATTATCCTTCACACTGTAATTTGATGTTTGTTCGTCATGGAACATCGGACCGTGCAACTTCGATGTTTGCTTGTCATAGTAAGTCTTTTGCATTATATTTGTTTGTTTGCTATAATGTCATGTTATTGAATCGAATTGTGTCCACACGAAGTGTCCCGACCAAGGCAGTCGCTCTATTCGAAAATCCACTGTGCGTCTCAGGCCCCCTTCGCAAAATATGGAACAAATATACATACAAATACAGTAACACGCCAAGATGCCGCCTGTAAAACTCAAAGATGGAACACTCTTTTGGGATTGTTTGTTGAAACTGCTCCACTGTCGTTCACAGTGGCAAACGACTTTTTCAAGGAGAGGAAAAAGGTTCTGATTATAATATCGAGCCTGGACCATCGTTTTTCATCTCAACAAAGGCCTCCTCTCAACAGAACGTTTTCAAAAATATAAAATCATCAGGAAGAGAGGAGAATAACTACAAGTAGTTGGAATCCCACCCATCATGGAAAGCTGGGCAGCCCCCCAAACAACCTCTGAGAGGAAGGAAGAAGACTTTCAGTAGTACCCTAATGGAAAATTTTGAATATGAAAATAACAATAATAATAACAATTTTGAATATGAATTGGTGCCGATGTAACTCCGGATGCTCCGCACAAATTCTCAACTGACCAATACTTACAATAGCATAGAAACGTTGCATCTTTTTTTCCCCTCGTCTTGATTACCCCCCTCCCCCCCCCCTTTTTTCTCAACAAGTATCTGCTCTCAGTTTAAAAACCCAAATGACCCCAAAGGTGGGGAGTCAGTCACAAATTTCACATTTTTTTAAAATGAACTTTTCTTCCCCTTCTGATTTTGAAACAACAAGCAGAAACAACCAACTACCCGCCACTTTCGCTTTTTTCCTTGAGATGCTTTTGGGATTTTTTTTTTCTGCTGGCAAGTAAAAAAAAAGAATCTACTTTCTAATGAAAAGAAATGAAAAGAACCATAATGAAAAACGCACACAATGGACGATAGAGCTGTGAAAAAAATATTTCTGAAAGACTGTTCGAAAAAAAACAAGACAGAAACGAGTGTAAATTATCGTCCATTTGAAAACAAGCTAAAAAACAGGGAAAAAAACAAAAAACAAAAAAAACCTGCTGGAAGTAGACTCTCATACATTTCTCAATTTGCATATCATTCCTTCGATTAAGAAAAAAAACAGGAAAAAAAAACACTCATCCATCACCCCCCATTTTTTTTTGCCCTGGAAAAAAAAAACATAGACAGAACATCCCCATCAATAATTTCAACCCCCCCCCCCAGCCCTACAACACTGACACGGGCTTTTTTTTTCTTATTATTTTTTGAAGTGAAGAAAATCATGTCGTGCATCGTCAAGAAGTCCAAAAAGGATATAGAATTTGAAAAGGTGGCAAAAAAAAAGAAAGAAAGAAACACATTGCAGAAAAATTCAACAAACGAATTCTCCACTTACACACACAGATTTGATGGACATGAATCCCCACATGCATTTTCCTCCCTCATTTTTCTTTCTTTCTTTCTTTTTTGCCCGACAGTGTGTAAAAACCCTCATTTGTACAAAACAATGTCCAAAACGCTGTTGGCTTTGTGCGTTTTTGTCCATTTTTTTTTAAAGAATCCACATGTTCTTTTTTTTTCATCTTTTTTTTTCCCCCATTTCTTTTTTTCCTTTTGATGTCACTTCCGCTGAATTCTTTTTTTCTTTTTCTTTTTTTTTCGTATTTCTTCTCAAACCTGTTTCCCTCAACTGCAAAAAATTACCTTTCAAGGAAGCAGACGAAAAATGGTAAAGAACAGCCACCCTCCCAAAAAAACCCCACCAAACAAATAGATTAGAAAGAAAAAAAAAACCAACAACAAACTTCGAAATTTGGGCTGAATCATACCAGCCCAGACATAGAGCAATATCCATACACACATAATCCCAACATTGTACCCCCTTCCCTTCCCTCCCTTTTCTTTTTTTTTTTCTTTTTTCCCCCTTCAATTTCCACACCCTTGTGAAAGAAACACACATATCGAACCCCACTCTCCGCAAAACCAACCATCCCAATTTTTCCATTTAAAAAAAAAATTCTTTTCCCTTGAAAACATCAGAATAACAAAGCCACCCTAGCATGAAATCCATCCTCAACACGCTCCCCACATATTTTTTGTTTGTTTGTTTGTTTTGTATAAACCCTTCCAATTCATTTTTTTTGATTTCTTTTTTTTCTTCTCCTCCACCCCCCCCTTTTCCCTTTCTTTTCCTTTACTCGGCCAATCCTCCTGTTTGCAACTTGTTCTTTTTCCAGACCAAGATTTCTCTTCCCATTTCAATAAAACGCAACACCCAGTTGCAAATCTTCTTCAAACTTTCGATCAGTGGAACGAAATTCAACCTACTCAATGCTGCCCTGGATTTCCAAATTTGAAACCGTTCGAAATCCCTTGCTGCCCACCTCAGACTTCCAACCAATTTTTCTTCCCTGAATCTCGAGGTCTTTCCAAACCCCCCCCCCGAAAAAAAAAGGAATTTTCAGAAAAGAAAAAATCAATCGGAATCCACAATTGCCCCCCCCTCCCCCCAGTTTCGCTCCACTCTCGTTACCCGATTTTTCACCCCCCCAATAGGTCAATATACATTGCCCTTCGAAACAGGGTTCATATCTCCTCGGAACAAATTTTTAATAAACAATCAAATCACTGCACCCTACATAATCTTTTTTTTTCGTAAATATTCTCCCATTTGTTTTTTTTTTCTTCACTCTTTTTCACACACACACACATGTATTTTTTGTTTGCTTTCTCAACAATGTACGTGTTAATAATAACGTTGGGTCATCATTAGTTGCCCCTCCCATTCAATCACTTCCCCCCCCCCCTCAAACCAATCATTAAAACAACCAAATTTCCGAGTAAAAACGAATTCATCAGGGGGTGTGCGAATGACAGGGAGGGCTTTTTTTTTTTTTTAAAGGTCAAATCCAGACAATACATATTTATATAGTGGGCGACTGTTTTTCAAATTGGATGATCGACGAGAGTCAGTTAAGCTTTTCCCACACAGCCCAGTTGTGACCGCTCAAGACGAGTTCCCAGGAGGAATCGACGTGGACATGTCCCGGCCCAATTTTCATCAAAAGTCTCCCATCAATCTACAAGCCAAAAAAAAAAAAAAATCAAAAAAAGAATCACCTTACAAAAAAAAAAATTGATTGGCGGGTTGCTGCAAATAATGTATCAGACCCCCCCCGCCCACACACACACACAATAAAAAAATTTGACTAAACTCCGTGGCATTGGCGATTAAATTTGTTTTTGAGATGGTGTATTTCACATAAATCCAATTTCGACCCGACTTCTCCCCCCCCCCCCCCAAAAAAAAAAAACTTGAGGAAAAGAGAACAAGTTTTAATCACGAAAAAAGGAAGGGGACGAATTTGAGGTACTCTGATAAAACTGAGATGCAGTTACCAAACACCTCACTGTTCCCCTTTTATCACAAATACATTTCCTGTTTATTTATTATCCACTTATTTCCTATTATTAATATCGTTTTTTCTTCCTTTTTTCCCTCCTTATTTCCTATTATTATTATCCAATTTTCTTCTTATTTTTCCTACTTATTTCCTATTATTATCAAGCCTATCTGACGATAAAAAAATCAAAAGTGAGCACACTATGGTTACCTCGGCAGCATATGCATCTGTCCCTGCCTCCACGATTTTTACGTGGCTTCGAGAATGAATGCCAATTCTCTTACGAATCTCGATCAAATTCATGACAACATCCCGGACATGTTGCCAGAGCACCAAATGATCATAGAACACCTGGGACAAAAAAAAAACCAAAAAACACTGTGGAAACAAAGATATAAACAGAAGTGAAAATCAGCTATAAGTTAAATTTGAATAAATTGCAGAGTTGGTTAGGCGAAGAGTTGAGCAACTCAGTGAAATATTAACCTGAAACGCAGGTCCAAAAATAAACAAATCCAAACAAATTTTAGTCGTTTTGAGGGGTGCCCTTTTTCTCTTCATCAAATATGGATATTTTGTTCCATTCATTATCTTTTTATTTTATTTTATTTATTTTCTTGAGGTGAACGGTTCATGAACTCGGTTACTCAACAGGGGGGAAAACGTCTGCTTACGGTGGGTGTTCCTGGGTGAGTTAGAATATAGACGTAACCTTGCTCCACCCCGTGGTCAGGAAACCTCCAATGACCTTGAGTGGATCCGGTATCGTGATTCTCCAGAAACGTGACAGCGCGAGACGGCCACCAGCCCATCAAACCTGGAGGTTTTCCCTGATCATCCCTGAGACGCCAATATTCTGACCTCTGTGAAGGGAACACACCATACAAAAAAAGTGAGTCTAGATTCTCAACATACATCTGTCTTGTTCATCTCAGCACGGAAATTTGAAGAAATTTGGAAGAAATTTGAAGAAATTGGAAGAAATTTGGAAGAAATTTGAAGACGGAGAGTACGAGAAGTTTTTAATGGCCAGGCTGAAGGAGGGGTGCATTATTGCCGGGACATTTTCTTGAAAATTGCTTTCGCAACAGCATCCAACAAGAGGATTTCACTTTGCTCGGAAATGGATTGTCACAAAGTTTCCCTGAACACTAACGAAAAACAACAAAAATGCTTCATTTCATTTTGCCCAACTCGATTTGTTACCTCAAAAACTGCATGCAGAATCCCCTTTGTAGTGATATCGAAGGCGGTCTGAAAATACGGAAAAAAAATGAATCAAGTGATCTCCATGCAACAAGCTTTTCGACAATACATCAGCTGACTTTCAAAAAAAAACTAAATAAAAATAATAATTATAAAAATATTAATAAATAATTATCTTTTTCTGTAACCCTAAAATTAAATTCCGGAAAGCAATCTGTTAACCTATTAACCAGAAACAACCATGATAAATTCCTGTTTTGTCGTTGCTTGTGTAAAGCTAGACCATTCCCTTCACTATCAACACCAAATTAGCAAATCCTGCATCCTCTTTGATATTTGTATTTCCCAGTCTTTTCCCAGGGGAGCAACAGGCACTTTTCGAACTTGGCAATGAGGATGAAATCCACAAAACGACCATGCGATCATCAACTGTGGAAAATATTCGGCAGAAATTGACGAGTGGGCTTTCTCACCGACAGACCACCAGTAGCATTTATCCAATCGCATATTCGTTGGCGATGCGAATCCTGCTTGAAACTGAGGGAACCGTCGCCATCGTAGTTGAGGGAGTCCCAGAATTCCCCGACAGCAAAGTGAGGATCCGAGGCTTCGATGTACTCTTGAATGTATTTGCCCTCGAATCCGCGGACAAAGTCGAACCTCCACCCATCGAATCCCATGCTCCGCAGCCACTTCAACCAATGGGCCAGATCATGGCGAACAAATTCTTGGGAATGGTCGATGTTGGGTGCAGCAAGAAACATCTCACCTACGTCCGATTAGCAAAACTGATGTTTCACGAAACCAGAAATTTCAACAATGCATTCAAGAATGATTGCTGTGTCGTAGATTGCAAAGTGCAAAATTGTGTCTAGAAAGAGGAGAAGAAATCACGTTTGCTTTTCTGGTAGTTAATATTGGGGCTCCAGTTTTAAACTATGGTATATATATATATATCAAGTGACATTCAGTGTATGTTGAACAGAAGGAAAACACACCCTTGCCAGAATTGCCGAGTCCGCGAAAGTTAGGGTCGTTGCCAAGGATAGCTCTCGCATCCCAGTCCAGCCTTCCACCAAACTTCAAATCAAGCAAAGAAAAAAAATCAAAATCAAAATAACGAAACCACACTCTTCCCATGCACAACTCTTTCTGCATCAATTTATCAATTTCTCAATTTTGCATTTTTTTTTCCCTCCTCCTCCAAACGATTGACATTCCGAAGGCAATGCTCAGTAACCCAGCCCTTTTTACGTTTTTTTTTCCCGAACCACTCTTCCAGTTTTTCCTTTTGTGTGTTTCAAAAGCAACGGACCTGATTCCAAATTCCCTCGTGGTTTTGATAAGTGGCACATCTGTGGTTCAGCACAACATCCCCCACAACCTTCATCCCCACGTTCTGAAACATTGACAAGCAGCTCTGCAGTTCCTCCACGGACCCATAATGAGAATTGAGGTTGTACAGATCCCTGGGCAGATAACCCTGTGGAGAAACGGACTCTGTCGGTGGGGGCAGCCACACCATGGTGAAGCCGATCTGAGATATCCAGGCGGCTTGCTCCATCATGGTTTGATACCACCCACACTGATGCGATTCCCAATTGAACCCCTGACAGTGAAGGGAAAAGAAACAGGGGAAAAAAACTCACACTCTGAAGCTTTTTTTTCAATTTTTTTCACAGCCAATTTTATTTTCAGATCTTGTGTGAGACGTTCCACGAGTTTGGCGTTCCAGTTGGAAATTTTATGGATAAGTTTTTTTTTTCTTTCCAGAGTCGTCTTCCTCCACCAAAATCAGAACTCAACCCCCGCCCCCCCCTCCCAATTGACATAAACATATTGATGTTTATCCACACCTGGAGCAGGATCTCGTATCCAGTTCCACAGGCTTGCTGTTCTCCCTCATGGATTTGTTTTCTTATCTGCGGTTGGAGTCTCTTCAGGAATGAGGGGATTTTCGGCAGCTGAACAGCCATGGACATCCCAAAATGCATCTCATTGATTCGTTTTTCGTGATCGGCCAGGGTGTTGTCGATTGCCACCAGCTCCGACACAAGGGCTCCCATTTTGCCCTGAACCAAATGGAGGAGAGTTGATCACATTTTTTTCCAATTATGAAAAACACAGATTATCACCCTCCATCGTCCTTCTGGATGTCAGACTGAGCCCATCCTTTGCCATTCAGACAATAGGAAATTTCTTTTCTTTTTTCATGATTTTTGAATTGGAACATGGGTTGAAAAATCTGGAGAAAAACAAAAACATAGGAGGGGAGGGATGAAAGCATGTATATTATGTGGAAAGGATTTTTCCAGTTCACCTCAGCTTGGGAGGCTCTGGATGCAGCCTCTGAGGCATCCTTGGCGAGTTCGGCGACGTCCTGGGCGTCCGTATTGACACTTCTGCGAGATAAATCGGGTCGTCCGTTGGCACCCCGCTGTTTTAAGCTGACTCTTTCGAAGTATCCCGCATCCACAGCGGGGGAACCCACGCATTCTTCGTTGTGAGTGGCGCAGTGCGACCTTCATAAGCATTTTTTTTTTTGGTAAGAATCAGTCAAGAATGATCTGTTGGACATAACTTTCCGAAGCTGCCCAACAGCAGGCTCGATGGTTTGCTTGAGAGGGTCTTGGCAACAGATTCTTTTCAAAAATGGAGTGTGGATGAACGTGTTGTTGCAGAGAAACGCATTATAAAAAAATTCATGACGATATCCTGCGTCGCGACAGGCCGATTGAAAAACCAGGCCACACTGAAAGCCTCAGGATCTCAGAGACCCGCAATACGCGCGCGCAGAGTCCAGAAAACTGTTGGTTGGAACGCGCGTTGTTACGACGCAGGAAAGGGAATGGGAAAAAAATGGGGAATTTGTACTGACCTTGCTCGCTTGGGGGCTTGCACTCTACAGTGCAGCGAGGCGGCACCCAGTCCCCCCGCTTGCTTCAAAGAGCCGTTGCCCAAAGCAGACATGACTATTCAGAACTCGTTCGTTGGATTTCCGCCAGCGGCGGTAGTTTCAGACGAAAAGTAGCGTTGGTGGGACTGCAAAAGGATCTGCCTGCAGGGCGCTTTGCGTTTTCACTGTCGCCAGGCAGGGAAAGGAAAGGCGTGATAAAAAGCGGAGAACAGTGGTATGCTGAACGGAAGGACGTTTTTGTCGGTTGGACGCTGTCCAGTCAGGCACTGAATTTCCAGGCACTTTTTTTTTGGATGTACCCAAAATGATGCGATCTTGTGAGTCGGGCTGAAAAAAATGTCACTGTCACCCACGTAGAGTCCGTCCAAAGCCGTCTGCTCGGGCCATTGTCCAATTTGGTTCTTGCAAATTTCAGGTTGCCTCCGGAGGCGATAGACAGCGGAGCCGCTATATGGTGGTGGTTGCTGGTCACCGCTGGCCTCTGTCAACATAACATCCCTGCAGAATGGCTCGATCGCTTTTTATCGCAGTTTGCGCTGGCCTCATCGCGTGCTGCTTGGCGCAAAGCGCGTCTGATTACGGTGGGTGGTGCGCAAGGATGCCGCCAGCACCGAGTCTCTCCCACCGTCCTTATTCATTACCGTCAGCGTCTGGCCGGCTTCGGCCTGGGCAAAGCAATCGATGGATCCATCGATCGGTCCGGACCCCTCTGGAGCATTGACCCTGGCGGCATGCAGGGATGCGTTCTCCCTTGCGGATGGCCAGCGGGAAAGTAGAACACTGCAAACCTATGCTTCCACCCTCTTTGCACCCTTTGTGTGGGAGCGAGCGTGCGAGAGAAAAGATGGATCGGAATGCAAAAGTGAGCAGCATGACATTCGATGCTGGGTGTGGAACATCATCGACTGTGGGGCATTCCATCAATCATAATAACCTTCGTCCCTCGATCTTCTCTGCTTCGTGCCGTGTAAACTTTGAATAAGAAAAAGAAATTCCCAGACTCAAGGTAGGCCAAAAAGCTAGAATGCTTTTCTCGCTGGTGGTTCTGTGGTTTGCAGCGCTGACCATCGCACCCCCGGTGAGCGTTGGTTGCCTGCTTGCAAGAGCTTCCAAGGCTGCGATCCATCGAGGCTGGTCATCTGAGGTAATACGAAGTCTGATTTGGGGGATAACACTGGATTCAAGTCGATTCGTGTGAATGGTCTCGGGAGGGGCTCTCGGTAAGAATTGACTTTCCAAGGATCTGTCTGCAGGATGCTAGCAAGAATGGCGGCGAAACACACATTGCAAGGGCACTATTGCAAGACGCGAAAGAACTTTTTGGGGTGAGCGCTGGCTCTTCAATCCGTTGTCTTCAATCTTTCCTTTTCTCAGCGGATATGGTGCGCGTGCGCAGGGGGGGCGTGACGCCCCGAAAGATAGGTTTCCGTATGCATGCTCGCTGAGAATAGACGGCACCCGAGTGCATGGCTGCGGCGGAGCGTTGATCGGTACCAAATGGGTGCTGACTGCGGCGCATTGTGTAACCGGTGTGGAATCTGTTGGCCCCACACCCATCGTGTACGTGGGTGCCTATGAAACCCAAGATCCTGCCGGCGCTGAGGTAAACTCCCTTTGCACCCTTTCCTCTGGGTACCAGTCTCGAAATTGGAGCCGACGCGTCGTAGAACTAGCACTTTGATTTTGTGGAATGCAGGTGATCAAGTCCGTGGATGTGTTCATTCACGAGGGCTGGACCGGCGATGTCGACGATGGCAATGCTATTGCTGGAAAAAGAAGCAACGAAGACATACCTCAGACTGCCCCACTCAACTCATGAGCCTGGAATCAGTCAAATTCTGATGGGGGTAGGCTGGGGGAGGACTTCAAGACACGGATCTTTGCCAGCAGTCCTACAGCTTGCCGATAAACTGGAGTATGTCAGGAACAGCAATTGCCAGAATGTGTGGCATCAACTCAAGGAGAGCATGCTGTGCGCCCATGCAAATTCCCAAGCACCATGTCAAGGTCTTGCTGATTGCAGTCAATTTTTTGGGAGCCCTGATTCATATTTCCTTGACTGAGATTCAATTTTCATCTCTGCAGGGGATTCTGGAGGTCCTTTGGTGCTCGCTGATACGGTGGGGGGAATTGAAAAAGGTGAATCGGAATTTGACCTGCTGGTTGGTCTGGTGTCTTTTGGACCAGATGATTGCGGAGAGAGTGAAAAGGGAAAAGTAAAGCCAGGGGTTTTCACGAGGGTCAGTTATTTCCGTGGATGGATTGATGAAAAGATGGTGAGACAGCTTTCCAATCTCAATCCATCAACATTGGACCAATCACCAATGTTGAGGTTTGCTGATCTGCTTCCTTGTTTTGAAGGGCAAGGGCAGCACAGAAAGTGAAGTATCTGAGAAAAAAGCACCAGATTCTTCGGAATCACCCAGTGAGGGAGAGCCGGAAAAGGTGAATGCCCTTGAATCTTCGTTCTCTTTCTTCTTTTTTTCTGAAATGGGGTTAGGCAATGAGCAGATGTACCCCAAGTATTTTGACTTGCATTAGTAGTACATGTGTATTGGAGGCTTCTTCTTACATTTCGATTTTGTTAGCCTTTACTTGTGAATCTCTGGAAAAAGAGCCCCTCAAGACGATACTGAGATGCTGTAGGAGCAGGAGGACCCAAAGCAGTCATCTACACCTCCACCAACTCCCCCTCCTTCTTCTTCTCCACCACCGTCCCCAGCTGATGATGATGAGGCTGATGAGGATGCTGATGATGGTGCTGGTGATAATAATGATGCTGAGGATGAGGATGATGATTCTCCACCACCCTCCCCAGCTGATGATGATGATGATGTTGATGATGGTGCTGGTGATAATAATGATGCTGAGGATGAGGATGATGATTCTCCACCACCGTCCCCAGCTGATGAGGATGTTGATGTTGATGATGGTGATGGTGCTGGTGCTGATGCTGGTGATAATGATGATGCTGATGCTGATGCTGAGGATGATGATGATGATGCTGATGCTGATTCTCCACCACCGTCCCCAGCTGATGATGATGAGGATGTTGATGATGGTGCTGATGCTGATGCTGGTGATAATGATGATGCTGATGCTGAGGATGATGATGATGATTCTCCACCACCGTCCCCAGCTGATGATGATGAGGATGTTGATGATGGTGCTGATGCTGATGCTGGTAATAATGATGATGCTGATGCTGAGGATGATGATGATTCTCCACCACCGTCCCCAGCTGATGATGATGAGGATGTTGATGATGGTGCTGGTGCTGATGCTGATGCTGGTGATAATGATGATGATGATGATGATTATCCACCACCGTCCCCAGCTGATGATGATGAGGATGATGGTGATAAAGCATCAGGAGGAAATCCTCTCATATTTCTGAAAGCTGCTGTCGATGGGGACATTGGAGCTGTGAAACAGGAGGTGGAGAATGGGGTTGATCTTGAAGTAGCAGGAATCGATGGGGGAACCGCTCTTCTGTATGCTGCCCATGGTGGTCATCCAGATATAATTCTTTTCTTGATCGGAAAAGGTGCGGATCTTCAGGCTACTAATGATGATGGTAACAATGCACTCGAGTGGAGCGGATATAATGGGCATATTGAGGTCTTGCAAGTCTTAATTGATCAAGGAATGGACATTGATGAGAGAGGTAGTACTGGAGCGACTGCTCTGTACTCAGCAGCAGAAGGTGGCCAATTAAAAACTGTGAAGTTCTTGCTGGACAATGGAGCTGAAATTGATGCTCCTTTATCGAGAACTGGAGCTACACCCCTCGTCATCGCCGGAGAGACAGGGCATCTGGATGTGGTGGAAGAGCTCCTCTCCAGAGGGGCAGATGTAAATGCAAAGAGTAATAAAGGAATTACAGTGCTCATGATGGTCACAAGGCACAGCGAAAGATCCGAGATCATCTTTGCAATGATTGATGCTGGTGCTGAGATCAATGCAAAAGACCCTTCTGGAAGCGTTGCTCTGCACTATGCCACCTATTTTGGTCGAAAATCGAATGTTGAGGCCTTTTTGAGCCGAAAAGCTGACACAACAATTGTAAATGAACAAGGATACACACCCAGAGATGAAGTGTGTCATTGTCTCCAGTCGAAAGACAGTGCCTTTTGTGATATTGAACAGTGTGAAAATAGGTCCAATGAGATCCGTGCCCTCTTTGACTAGAAATGCTTCTTGGCTTGGGTGGGTAGCCGAATCATTTTATAATTCGATAGGCTGTGTGGTCAGGTGTTTGTTCCAACTTTGTTTCTTACTCAGTGATCCAGGGTGTTTTTCGTTTTGTTTTTTTGTGTTTTTTCTTTTAATCTTGAAGGGGTGGGGGCAGACAAGGGTTTGAGGTTCAGCTGCTCAGGGATTCTTGTCTGCAAGGGATGCTGTGACACAGACGCAAAAATTGACTGGGATTTTCAACGTGCAGAAATCTGTGGTGACCTGACAAAGATTTACATCATATTTCACACGAGATGAGCTTATCTTTGTTGGTAGAGGAAACCTGGCACTAACAACTGAGAAAAAAGAGAATTCTAGATACGAA
The DNA here is from genome assembly GCA_030272585.1 of Bryopsis sp. KO-2023. Classification (NCBI taxonomy): domain Eukaryota; kingdom Viridiplantae; phylum Chlorophyta; class Ulvophyceae; order Bryopsidales; family Bryopsidaceae; genus Bryopsis; species Bryopsis sp. KO-2023. The sequence goes on along the minus strand of BSYQ01000004.1, from coordinate 896,581 downwards.
TCCTTGTTTGGCAGGAACGATATAGGGTTTGCGTTGAGAAGAAAAAGATAATCTGTTTTCAAACGTATACAAGCGCAGTCCAATCACGACCCGATCACAACACCAACTTTGTGCTAAACCCAAACAACAACACAGACTTTTTTGAAACCAAAATAACCAGATTGTTGGGTTTGGATCGATCCAATCGCAACAAGCCACTTATGTACTAATTTTCATTTCCACCCACCCTCCGCATTTGCTTTTTTTGTAATCTTTGGTACTTGACCGGACAATTGTTTCGAATCCGTGTTTCTCCAAATTCAAAACGTTCAGTTTATCATCACTTGTGTTTGTGTGTAGATTTGTGTTTGGCCAGCTAGAATTTGCTGTTTGATAAAACAGCAACAACTCACTGCAGTGAGTTTTTTCTGTTACAGCTGTATCTTAAGATAACAACAATTGTTGTCGATTTTGTGTTTCCATGATAATTATTTTTTCCCATATGATGAGCAACAAATTCCAAGGTTTGCGCCAAGGTTTCTTGGGGCTCCCAAATGAGGTGACCTGAGCTTGAAAAAACTAAACAAGCCCAGGATTTTGGTTTTGCTGGTGCGAGGCCCCTCCGCTGCACAACGCAGCGTCGATCGATCGGCGGCGCGATCTGCCAATTGCTTCACGCATGGGGCATGGATGCGGGGACTGACAAAGAGCAACAAAAGCTAAGCTTCTGAGCTCAACTTCTTCTGAAAGCAGTTCATTGTGGCGAGCAGGAGGAAGAAATCTGCTTCCACTGCAAGCCTGCGTTTATTCCCGATACCGACAGGAGCTGGCTCGCGTTTGTGAAGTTCCACTGGAAGGAACGCAGCCACCACTCGATCTTTGCAGGAAGCCTGCCTTCGCACACCAGGCGAGCCTTTGTTTGTTTCGTTTCTCTGCTGAAAAACACTCCTTTTGCATTGCGCTTTAAGGAATATTTTAGTGGCGGCCATGCTGAAGTCGTTCTTCCCTGGACGTCATGCGAAAGAGAATGGCGGCGCGGTGTGGGTTCGACTCCTGCACGTTCTTTATTCCAGAAACAAGAAGTTCAAGTGAAATTACAGAAACTCTGTAACCGCAGCGCAATGTCAGTATAAACCCAGCTGACGTCTTTGTTGGTGTCACCCACTGAGTCGTCAGGTTCTGGTACGTTTGTTCCGGTTTTTTGGCGAAGATGATCTCTGTGGATGACTGCGCGCGATTGGTGTTTGTGAGCTTGCTGCTTTCGATCGCGGATTGGATGTGGCCTCTCGTATGGCAAAAGGTAAACCAGGGTGGTGGTCGTCAGAGCATGCATTTCCAGACGTCAGGCAAAGACGTCGAATAGATGTTGCATTTGGATAGAACGTAAATTGAATGTGCTGATGCCTGCAGATGAGGAACATAGCATCAAGGATGCGACTTCAGGTGACTTTTTCTTTCTTTCTGGTGATATTTCCCTGGGTTTCACATGGAGTCACTTTTCACGAGTATTTTTTGTGTATCAATGTTACCAGGTCAGGGAAAAACCCGTGCAAGCCCGGGAAGAAAAGCTGGAAAGACACTTGGCAGACCTCCAGCGACGAGAGAGGAAACTGCAACAGAAGGTGGCCATCATCTTTGCCTTGAGAAAAGCCCTCTTGTTTTTGAAAACTCTTGAGGGATTGTTGATCTGTTTTGACACATGATGGGGCAGCAGCGCCCGTTTCCCCCCCAAATCCCAAATTGTTTGTTTTTCAATGTGTGTTTTCAGGTAAACTCGAACTCAGAGTCAGACACCACTGCAAAAGAGGAAGAGAGAGAATTCAAGACTGAGGATTATTATTCTGAGGTGAGTGCGTTTGTGAGCTTCGTTGATGAAAGATTCGTGTTTGAATGTAATAGCCCATCGTTGAAATACCTGTGAAAATCAGACGACTGAGGAGGCTGATGGCTCATCTGGATTTGAGGAGCAAGACAAAAAAGAAGCCAGTGGAAATGAAACGCAAGAAGAAGCAGAAAATGAGGAGCATTTTACGGTATGATTTTCCCCCACCCCCCTCTTGAAAATTCCCCCTCTTTATTGGAAGCAGCCCGAAACCAAATCCTGTTTTGAATTCTTTGTGGGAAACTTGAGACTTGCATGATGCTTTTGAAAGATTCCAAGAAGGCTGTGTGTGTTTTGTGTAGGTTTTGGACTCTGATGCCATTCTCAGGTCTATCCTCAATATGGTCAACTCGCTGATCTGGCTGCGAGATGATGTCTGCAGGATCAAGCATCTTCCGACAAACGGGGCAGAAGTTGTGGTAGGTTCTTTGATCCTCTTAAAATATGGCAAAAGAAACTCCTGGTAGTATACAGTGAATACATTCTCGGGCCTTTACGACCATCACGCTCGAGAAGTTGGAAAGAGGTAATAAAAAAGCATGTAAACTATAAAAACGAGTATACAAATCCAAATGTTGAAAATGTGGTATGTATGCAGAGACAAAACAATGAAGCGAGGATCATGATAAAAAGCAATGCTGAGCTGGAAACGTTTATTGTGGAGAGCTGCAACGCAATGGCATTGGCGATTGAAAACGCAAGGCAGGACCTTAGAAAGGTGACTATAAGATGAACCCCTGGCTGAGGATCATGTTTTTCCTTGAATTTTATGTTTCCCCCCAAGAAAGAGACAATTTTTTTTTATTTCCGGTAGGATTATCAGTGAGTTTGTTTATTTTCTTTGTTTCCAGTGAATTCTTAAAAATGGCTCAGCAAGGAAGGGAGGAGAGCCGAAATGAAAAAGTTTTTAGGTTTAGGGTGTTAAAAAAAAAGGGGATATGAAGGGGAGCAAAAAAAACAGGAGTTCACACTCCACCAAAAGAAAAAAAATATATGAAAAAAGAAAAAGAAAAAAAAATGATAAAAATGTAAAAGGGGTAACAAACGGGGAATGGTTTGTTCAGTGAATTAGTATGTTCAGTGATATTGTGTGTTCATCATTTGTTAAAAAAGGGAGAAAAACCCAGGGGAAAATGGGGATATTAATATTAGAATCAATATGAAAAAAAAGGGTTGACAAACAGGGATAGTTTGTTAAGTGGGGAAAAAATCCAGGGAAAAAAAAGAAAAAAAGAAAAAAAATCTAGACCAAGTGTTATGGTCTTGATAAAAGAAATATTAGAATTTCAAGGTTTTTCCCGAAAGGGGTTTTTTCCAAAAAAAACAGGCACAGCCTGGATGGGGCCAAAAGAAAGGGGGTTCGATCCCCCCTGTGCCTTACTATCCCCAACCAAAAAAGTTTCAGGTAAGTTGACTTTTATTAACTTTCGATTGAGGTGACAGGTGAAACTTCTGAAATTGATTTCTTTAGAATGTTTTTTTTTGTCAAATCGACGATTCTTTTGTACTACAACAATGGATATAGATCTGAGAATTTATATGTGATGGAATGATCTGGGGATGTGGGAATAGGGATTTATTTTCTTGGATTTTGATTGGGACATGTTTTGTTGCTGTACAAGAATTGTGCATTCGGGGTGTTGGGTGGGTGGGTGGTTCTTTGAGGTGATGCAGATTCTACATTGCATAATAAATTGCCTTGTTGTGGTTGTGGCTATCAAGCATTGATGCGATTAATGCAAATAAATATAAATAAATAAATATAAATGATTTATATTAACTCTGGATTTCACGGGGCGAAGCTTGGATCAATGACGTATGAAATGAAACCAAAGTTTCTGTCCTCAATGAGGACTCCTCATGTCAGTCATGGGAATCCAACATTTACATTTTCCTGGTTTTTCCCCTTTCTTGGTTCAACTCGTAGAAATCACAATATCTGTGCCTAGGCTCAATCCAACCTCTTTATTGGGCAACTGCCTAACCCACAATAATCAAGTTGACTGATTTCTGGGAACAAAGCATCCACATCCAGATCCTACCCTCTTCCTTTATTCATATTTAAAAAAATATGAATGGTCGGATGCAAAAAGACACTTGACCGCAAAAAGAAGGGAGGATGATCAGGTGCAATAATCACTCAGGGTGATGTGATGTGTTGGATGAGCTTGATGTGTCGATGTGACTTCTACAGCCTGGAAAATGAATCACTTTTAGCAAAGGTGTGGAGCTCACCCCAGGGCATGCAAATGGATGGTTTTTTGGAGCTTTGGAGGCGATCAGTCAGCTGCCATCCCACAAAAAATCAAAGAATTTATAGCTCCAATAAATGGCACTGTACTGATCAACAACAATGTTAAAGAACACAATAGTTCGAGAATATTTTTTGTGCCTACACTGCAGGTTTCCACTTGGTTGGCTGTAGGAACCGGCAACCCATTCTTCAAAATGAATCCATAATTTAGAAACTAAATATATGTTCATATATATGTTTTGGATGACCTGCAACACAACGGTGTAGCAGCTACGCAGCGAGTTTAGAACTCGTTGATCTCAGGCTCGGTCCATGCGTATATTTGGGGGAGTCTTTCTGCCCCAAGACTTTTTTACGCCACTTCTATCCTTCAAAGCCGTCTGCTCCGGCCATTACCCAATTTGGTTCTTGCAAATTTCAGGTTGTTTCTGGTCACCGCAGGCCTCCGTCAAAATCATCCAGGAAATGATGGAGATTCAATTTTTTGTGTTTTTGTGGGGCAATGTTTTCTGCTCGTAATACCTTCCCCAGAGTTCTTGGAATTTTTTACATTTTTGTGTGCTTTGTTTCTTTGAATCAGGATCAAGGTAGGGTGGCAAATTTTACAATTTTAAGGTTTCAACGAGTATTCTTGGCTCTGTGGTTTTTTGTGGGTTTTGGACTGGTGTTAGGTATTGGTTACGATAGAAGCTAATTACACAAGTCAGTATTTATGTCCACAATCCATCAACCTCAAACCCAATACTGTGTCTACCCTCGATCAAAAGCAAAAGAATCAAACGACAAAGAAGATCGCTCCAAAAAAGCGTTACCCTGAGGCCGATGTAAAGAAAGAGAGAGCTGCTGCCACGCTCTTTCAACAACAACTGAAACCGGGAGGTCTTGACAAGTCGCAACTGCGCGAGATAAAGAACGAATCAAATGACCACTATCCGAAGAAAACCCGCCAAAAGACTCGGCCGCAAAACAGATAAAATCAAACCCCAAACGATGACATTTCTCAGCCACTTGAGCCTTGCGATCCACACAACGTAAAATGCCCGCCCCCGCTTCGCGAGTAGCCCGAGCCAAAGTGGCTTGCTGTAAAGGATGCGATACAGTGACATCAATAACACACGCCTTACCATGCCGCCAAGACGGAAAAAATACGTCGGCCGGACGCTCAAAAGAAGAATCTACGTGCAACTCCATGCGAGGACGCACACCCGCCGACCGAGAAAAATGGAACAAAAAGTTCCGGATACTATTATGACGAGCCAAAACACTGCCCCCCACTTGGCACATGATAGCATGATCAGAGATAGGACTTGGGCCAAATTTTTGGTCCGGCTACGGTCCGGTCCGGTTACGGTCGGTTTACGGTTCCGTATTACGGCCGTAACTCCGTACCGTAACCGGAGTAATATGTTGTTTTTACGGTACGGAACAGGTACGGTATAGCTACGGCAGCCCCTAAATCATCGTGAAGTAGTGTGGTTCAGTGCTAAAGCGTTAGACTGTAGTCTGTAAGGTCGTGGGTTCGAATCCCCTTGGGTTCCTTTGGGTTCTCGGGACCCTGCGGGGGTTACTATTTACGGTTTACGGTTGGTACGGTGGTTACGGTTGGTACGGTCCGGTACCGGAGCAGTACGGAGTGGTACGGTGGTCCGGTTCCGAGCACGAAAACCACTCCGGTCCGGACCGTAACTACCGTAACCGTAAGTGACCGGAGTGGGGTTACGGTACGGTTTACGGTACCGTAACCGGAAAGTCCTATCTCTGAGCATGATCACCAAAAACATCCATGGACGAATGACACATGGGACAAACAGCGCCATCCTCATACATGGGGAGACCTAACCGCCATCGTAATAAAATATTGAACGCCGCCGAAGAAAGCTCCGTCCCCAACGCCTGATTAGGCAAAGCAGAAAGGTAAGCCCCAGAATAAGGAAGAGAGAACCACTCCTCGGGGGAACTGAGTGCTGCTGGCGGCAAAATATCATCAAGTTGCACAGCGGCAAAGCTCCACGAAGGATGGTTTGAAGAAAAAGAAACCCCCGAAAGAATCGACAAATCAAGCGATAGAAGCTGGTGAGTCTGACTGGCTTCTGAGCATAGGCGCAACCAGGGGGGCTTTCAACCGCCAAGCTTAAGAGCTACAGTCGGGTCACCCAATACCGCCGCTTTGAATAGCGCCGTACTCGATATAACGCCGGTTTGAAACTGGGAAAATCTTGGCACACCTTAAATGTGATCCTAGATGTGGCTGAGAGACTGTAGAACTAGGACAGAAGTGTGAAACCATAGGAAAACAACTTTAAAAACACCAAAAATCTTCCATTAGACCAGTTGTACAACTGTTGTGACCAAATCGTCTGATTTCGGACACGCAAAATCATTGTTCCAGTCATTGCATCAAAAGAGGACTTGAATCGATGTCTTTCGATTTGAACTTTCGGCAGCAATTGTTTCAAGTGTTTTCCAACACTTCTTCAAATTTTTGTGATTTTTGAGTTATTTGGGGTGTGTTTGTTAGGGGCCTGGATTTGTCCAATCTTTTGCTGTTGGTTGGACAAATCTAGCCTCATCTTTCATCCACTTCCTCAATTACATTGCACTCAAAAACATAACCACGGGGTCGTGGTTCTCTCAAATAAATTAGCGCACTTCAAAAATACCCAGCACGGCGGTAACAGACACGAATTACGGGCGAAAAATCGACGATTCAGACGATTTTTCGCCTGAATTAAGTCACGATTCGTCGATTACTCACAATTTACGCAGGCAATCGAAACGAAACTTTGATGGTGGCTGTGCAATGTTTTTAACATACAGTTAAAATTTCGAGGCGTTTCAGAAAGTGGTTGCCTAAAAATTTGGGATAAAAAAATACTCTCTTATTGGCCACTTTTTGGTCAGGAGAGTTGTACTGTAAGATATCCCGAGAACCTCCTTACAGTACAACTGGTCATTACACCACAGAAATGTAAGCTCACTTTCTTGAAAAGAACACAACAAAGAACCCTACATCTTCCAACGTCATTTGCTTTTTCTTTTGGAAACTCTTCTTCAGAATCGCTTGCTGTAAGTTCAAACGTTTTCGCTTTGGAGGCATGGCTACGGCTGGGAATTTGCTTGCCAGCGCCAAATGATTTCGATGTGACTGCGGCTGCGAATTTGCTTGCCAGCGATTTCATTCGATTAGACTTTTGTGTCATTTTCGACCTATAATGTGAATACCGCCGTACTCGATATACCGCCGGTTTTTTTGAGCTGACACACACCGGCGGTATTGCGTGACCCGACTGTATACGGTTTTTTTTGTACTGATAAGAAACGTACAACGACATCTCAACAATGGCGGTTGAAAGTTATGCACGTCGGATAGGAAAAGTTGCAACTGGCTTGCTGCGCACAGCATTAAAACCGGCTCTTCGACAAGGATCGCAAAGCAACGACTGGTGTGTTCTCTCTGTGCTCTGTGCGTGCGTTTTTTCTACTCTCAATCGACTTCTTTGTCTCGACTCTTTCCTCACAATGATGATGAAAGCTGCAATCGTGTTGGCCTTCCTTGCACTCGTGGCGCCGCCACAAGCTTTGGCAGGTTTACAGCACATGTGGGCGCAGGCTCTCGTTTTCCTGCTCTGGCTTGGATGCACCACCTTAGATGTGTATGCTTTTATTCAGGTCGACGCCTCTATCAGACCTCGACCACTTCTTGCCAAGTGTTCGGTTCGGTGAGCCTCGTGGTGAAGTCGGGGTCGTGCAAGGGCTGGGCCGGGGCGAGTTGCAATGTAAGAGCTCTTCTCCTCGCTGTCGGCATCGTCTCTTGTGAGCTTTTCATGCTGTTCCCAACTTGTTCAGAAAACCTAAGTATCAGAAAACGTCTCGTGTGTGGTGGATCGGCAGTCTCTCGCTTTCGCGGAATCAACACTGGAGAGCGAAGTCAAGGAGATCTTGACAAATGATCTGTGCAGTCCCGTGTCGGCGCAAGCTGCAGCAACGGCCGCCGCAACTGCCGTGGCGTCTGTTTATTTCGAGGCGCTGGCAAAGGTCGGTGCAGCCTGGCTGAAGTTGACTGTCAGTTTTTTGTGTATCCCTTTTCGTGCATTGACCCCCTGCTTTGCTCGTACAGGTCTCCTGTGATGGTCAGGGCTTTGGATGCGGTTTCAGCGTAGCCCGTGGAGATTCCTTTGCAACCGCTTATGCAGAAGCATTTGCTCGAGCCGTAGCAGTCGCAGCCAGCGGCGAATCCGGCGCAGTGTGTATGGGAGACCTGACCGCGATAGCGGTGGGATTCGCGAAAGCCGCTGCGGAAGGCAGCACCAGGGCGTGCGTCGAAGGCAGCGGAACAGCAGAGGCTTTTCGCTCCGAGTTTGTGCTCTCGGCAACAACAGCCATAGCTGACGCCTTGGCAATTGCCACTTCAGAAGTCTGCACAGGTTCGGACGTTTGTTGTTCATCTCGTTTCTTGTGTGGCCATGGACAGCAAGCAACGTGCGAATGTGTTGAGAGCAGGCGAATTGGGTACCAGCTCCGAATGCGGAGTCGATGTGGAGGGAAGCTCCACCGCCACCAACATCAACCTTAATGAGGTGGGCGACCCAGCGCCAACGACGACCGGCGATGGCACTGCTGATTCTGGCTCCTCCTCGACCACGGCCGGTTCCCAGCTCCCAGTCTGTACCACTATGGCAGAGTACTCTTGCTGCTGGGATGCTCCAGGGTGAGAAGGCTCGCATTGTTGATATTGTGTTGTTCACTGGTAACCGTGTTTGTATTGTTGATGAGCTGCATTTGTGTTTCGTGTTGTGCGCAGATGCGCCAAGAACGGGCTAAGAAGCGGGGCTTCTTTCGACCCCAACCACAATCTGCTGATTTTCCCCTTGGGATCATCGGTGCCCCAGTGCTTCTGCTACTAGTACCAGCACGTTCGTTTATCGAGCAACAACAAAAAAAAAAAGGAACACCAACCAGAGGATCACGTATAATTTCGGGCGTACACGAGCATCGTTCACCTCTTCTGTGGAGAAGTGAACATTGGGGCAGAATCCACTTGAAAAGCAGTGGAAAGCCCTCTTTCTGTTATATTTTGAGCCACGTTTGTGGGTGGCATGAAAGCACTTGCATTTGGACCTGACCGGGGCGAGAGCTGTCTTCCTTTCGTGCGTGGGAGGTGGTGGCGTGTGTGGAATCGTGTGTGGTATTTTCGTTAGGGACTTCGGCCGCCGCCGGTCCAGAAAGACTTAACAGGCCTGTAAGGCCTAGGCCAATGTAATCGATGCTAACTTGGGAATCTGAATTTTGCAGTTTTCATTCTGACTTCCGGATTGCATTATATCCCTTCGAAAAAAAGCCATAATCACTTCCAAAAACAATTCACCGTTCACAGCCCGAAGTGTTGGGACGTCCAGGGTGCAAAAGTGACAACATCGAAGAGTCTGTAAACTTACAGACAGGTGCTTTATAAAGCACATGTTAAATTTAACCCTACTCCGTTGAAGGACTGATATTGGAGGTGTATCATTAACAATTTGATTAAATGGTTCACAACCTCTAGAGCAACCCGCCTCCTCCCCCCACATCCTTTCACTGTTGTCTTATTGATCTCTTACGGACAAGGGAAATGCATCGTGGCTACCAACCCTCGACAGCTGTCTGAAAAACCTTCCCCCCCCAAAAAATAAAAATAAAAATGCTAGAAAAACGGAAAAGGAAAATCAAGATGGGTGATGAATGAACCCACCAAAAATAAAGAAGGGTTGTTCTTTGAACAGTTCAAAAAAACAAAAAACAATTTCATGCCGGTCCAACTTCCAAACCAAAAATAGGTCTGCCAACGAGAAAAAAGTAACAAAACTTCAAAAACGATTTGCCCCCCCAGAAATTATTTTGGCCCCCCCTTTCGTGAAATCCTGGTTGCGCGTATGCTTCTGAGGCAACATTGTGGTCATCAATCCAGGATTGCGGTTTTAGGGATAAAAAAGGGATTTGTTGGAGAATGGAACAAACGATGTGAAACCTGTTTTACACAAGGTTCACTGTCTGATAACTGGCTGGCAGGAATTTCACACTGGAAAGGAGTATCTTACAGTTGGCCAGTTGCTGGCAGTTTGTACAGTTGGGGATCTAAGCTTTGGTATTTGAAGGGACTTTGGTTGGAACAGGGACGGTACTTTTTGCAACGTAAGAATGTGAATTCAACAAGAACTGAGTCTGGCCGTGCTATCGTACCCTGGTACGAAGCACGGCGCCTCGTACCCTCCCTGATGACGTCAGATGGTACGGATGATGAAGGTCCCTTCGATGCAATGACGCTTCAGGTATTTCTGGCAGACAGGTGAAGCGACGTGGAGGATTTATAAAGGGGACGAGGCGGGGTAAGGTTACCGTTTCGTAAGGCGTGTTTCGTTCCAGGGCGAAAATTCTCGGACTCCGACGCAGCGGGGCGATGCGACGTTTGGGCGCGAGGGATCGACGATCGTCGGGGGTTCGGTCGGGGCTGCAGCGCTTCCAAGCGATCGGCCTGGAAGCACGAGCGACGTTACAGAGCGGTGGATCGGCAATCACAGGACTCCCTGAGAAGTGGACGCGGGAGCCGAGGGGGTTTTTGATTGTGGCGGGAGCGGTTCCAAACACACGAGGTGATATCAGGGGCCGGAGTCGGCAGAGAAGCCTAGGCTTTTCGCTGTCGACATTCCGTTTAGGCGGGAAGCTCAAAATTACCAAACGCATAGGCATGCGGTTCCAAGCGCATGAGGTGATATCAGGGGCCGGAGTCGGCAGAGGAGCCTAGGCTTTTCGCTGTCGACATTCCGTTTAGGCGGGAAGCTCGAGATTAATAAATGCCGAGGCATGCGCTGCCAGCGCAGGAGGATCGCGACCCTAGGGGCGTGGCCGCGCTTACAGGGCAGTTCGCGCGTTTTGCTTCTGTTGGGAAGCACGAGTTCGATCAGGAGGAGGAGGGTGAGTAAAAAGCTGCTAAAGCGTCACTTATTTACGCGGAACATGAGTTTTGGCTGTGACGACCTGCTGCGACCGGCCGTCGTCGCTCTTGATCGACACGCAGTGGGGGAAGGGCAGAGCCTCACCTCCTTTAGTCAGTCTTAAGGTCCCTGGAAATCGATTCCAGGGGCGTTCACATTGGACACAAAAGGCTGCGGAGCCTCACCTCCTTCAGTGAGACTTAAGGTTCCTGGAAACCGATTCCAGGGGTCGTTCACTTTCGACACAAAAGGCTACAGAGTCTCATTTTCTTCAGTCAGTCTTGAGGTTCCTAGGAATCGATTCCAAGGGGTCGTTCACATTCGACACAAAAGGCTACAGAGCCTCACCCCCTTCAGTGAGACTTAAGGTTCCTGGAAACCGATTCCAGGGGTCGTTCACATTCGAAACAAAAGGCTACAGAGCCTCATTTTCTTTACTCAGTCTTGAGGTTCCTAGGAATCGATTCCAAGGGGTCGTTCACATTCGACACAAAAGGCTACAGAGCCTCACCTCCTTCGGGGAGTCTTAAGGTTCCTGGAAACCGATTCCAGGGGTCGTTCACATTCGACACAAAAGGCTACAGAGCCTCACCTCCTTCAGTGAGACTTAAGGTTCCTGGAAACCGATTCCAGGGGTCGTTCACTTTCGACACAAAAGGCTACAGAGCCTCATTTTCTTCGGTCAGTCTTGAGGTTCCTAGGAATCGATTCCAAGGGGTCGTTCACATTCGACACAAAAGGCTACAGAGCCTCACCCCCTTCGGTGAGACTTAAGGTTCCTGGAAACCGATTCCAGGGGTCGTTCACATTCGAAACAAAAGGCTACAGAGCCTCATTTTCTTTACTCAGTCTTGAGGTTCCTAGGAATCGATTCCAAGGGGTCGTTCACATTCGACACAAAAGGCTACAGAGCCTCACCTCCTTCGGGGAGTCTTAAGGTTCCTGGAAACCGATTCCAGGGGTCGTTCACATTCGACACAAAAGGCTACAGAGCCTCACCTTCTTCAGTGAGACTTAAGGTTCCTGGAAACCGATTCCAGGGGTCGTTCACTTTCGACACAAAAGGCTACAGAGCCTCATTTTCTTCAGTCAGTCTTGAGGTTCCTAGGAATCGATTCCAAGGGGTCGTTCAAATTCGACACAAAAGGCTACAGAGCCTCATTTTTCTTACTCAGTCTTGAGGTTCCTAGGAATCGATTCCAAGGGGTCGTTCACATTCGACACAAAAGGCTACAGGGCCTCACCTCCTTCGGGGAGTCTTAAGGTTCCTGGAAACCGATTCCAGGGGTCGTTCACATTCGACACAAAAGGCTACAGAGCCTCACCTCCTTCAGTGAGACTTAAGGTTCCTGGAAACCGATTCCAGGGGTCGTTCACTTTCGACACAAAAGGCTACAGAGCCTCATTTTCTTCAGTCAGTCTTGAGGTTCCTAGGAATCGATTCCAAGGGGTCGTTCACATTCGACACAAAAGGCTACAGAGCCTCACCCCTTTCAGTGAGACTTAAGGTTCCTGGAAACCGATTCCAGGGGTCGTTCACATTCGAAACAAAAGGCTACAGAGCCTCATTTTCTTCAGTCAGTCTTGAGGTTCCTAGGAATCGATTCCAAGGGGTCGTTCACATTCGACACAAAAGGCTACAGAGCCTCACCCCTTTCAGTGAGACTTAAGGTTCCTGGAAACCGATTCCAGGGGTCGTTCACATTCGAAACAAAAGGCTACAGAGCCTCATTTTCTTTACTCAGTCTTGAGGTTCCTAGGAATCGATTCCAAGGGGTCGTTCACATTCGACACAAAAGGCTACAGAGCCTCACCTCCTTCAGTGAGACTTAAGGTTCCTGGAAACCGATTCCAGGGGTCGTTCACATTCGAAACAAAAGGCTACAGAGCCTCATTTTCTTTAGTCAGTATTGAGGTTCCTAGGAATCGATTCCAAGGGGTCGTTCACATTCGACACAAAAGGCTACAGAGCCTCACCTCCTTCGGTGAGTCTTAAGGTTCCTGGAAACCGATTCCAGGGGTCGTTCGCATTCGACACAAAGGGCTACAGAGCCTCATTTCCTTCAGTCCGTCTTGAGGTTCCTAGGAATCGATTCCAAGGGGTCGTTCACATTCAACACAAAAGGCTACAGAGCCTCACCTCCTTCAGTGAGTCCTGAGGTTCCTGGAAACCGATTCCAGGGGTCGTTCACATCCGACACAAAAGGCTACAGAGCCTCACCTCCTTCTGTGAGTCTTAAGGTTCCTAGGAATCGATTCCGGGGGTCGTCCACATTCGAAACAAAAGGCTACAGAGCCTCACCTCTTTCTGTCGGTCTTAAGGTTCCTAGGAATCAATTCCAAGGGTCGTTCACATTGGACACAAAAGGCTGCGGAGCCTCACCTCCTAGTCAGCCCCAGTGTTCCTACGAAGGGTTTCCAAGGGTCGTTCGCGATCACGACATAAGGAAAATAGCACAGGTCAAGAAGATGGGTGTATGGTGCTGAGCGATCCCTAGGGTGCTCACTGAGCACTGCTCAGCATCGCCTAGAAGGCATCGTGGATCGATTCGCTCGCTGCCATACTAGGAAAGAAACGTGAGCGTCGCCTCCGAGGGGAGCGATCGACCAGGGAAGCAGCGAACCACGGGTTTTTATTCCCAGGGCAAGGCGCACGCAGGAAGGAGTCCTGGGGAGTGCTTTTTGTGAGTATTCCATCTCCCGTCGTTTTTGTTCTTGTCGCAGCTTTTGAGTGTCTCATTGTGTACCAGTGTGTGCTGACTCCTTCTTTGCTGTGTGTGATTGTTTTGACGTTACGATTCACGCTCCCACCAGTGGGGGTGGGCAGCTTGCCAGGCCCGAGAGCCGAATCATCCGCAAGCTATATGGGGAACAAGTTCCCTTTGGCTACGCAAGGGCTCGTCCCCGGGATCCAGCGCTCGTATGGCCCAGGTCATCGACGGGAGCCGCCTTTTGGAGGCTCCTCTAGCGATCACCGTGCACCTTGCGGGGTTCTCAGGGTTTGGCGAGGCCGTGGTGTCGTTGGGGGCAGGACCCTCCAAGGAGGCCCTGTTCTTCTCGGCTGGGCTTTGTGCCATGGACTACCCAGGTAGTGCAGGGGGTAGACCTAGAGTGCACACATTGAATGGCCGGACCATTTGGTTGGGTAAGGGGTGGGGAATTCCGGCTTGCTGGAATTCCTCTAACCTTAAGGATTCATGTGAGCACGTTGTATGCCCCCAAGCCCAGACCGGCGGTCACCAAATTCCTGGAACCTTTGAGAGGGAAACTAGAGGTCTGAGAAGGCCATAGGTTCGATCGGGGGGTCTTAGTGACGTCCCGTGAGGAACCACCGTCCGGACAGGCGCTAGTACTTAGTGGCACCAGCATGCCACTGACGAGGGTGCGCTGTCACGAGGGGTGAATCGATGGGACTAGCTCCCGTCGAGGATCTTACGAGGTGTATACAGGGGGTACGGACTGGAGTCACGTCAGCCGCGGCGAGCCACGACGCTTACTAAACGGTTTATTCCCCCAGAACTGAATTCTTTTCCTGAAAACAAGCTTTCACCGCATTCCTACTCAAAAAGGGCCACTCCTACGGCAAGGTTGCAATGCAAATTGCTGCCGTCAAAATTGTCTTGCTCTCCAAAGACGGTCGATCCGATCATTGGCACCTTGTCTTTGAGTGGCGCCAAGCTCTCTTCGAATCGATCCCCCACAGCGAAACTCAGTCCCCCGCAATAGATAAACAGACCGGCGGCAGGCTCAGTGATTTCCCCTTTTTGCTTCGCCGCATCGTATGCGCGCTCCAAGCCCAGGGATGCCGCCAGTACCGAGTCTTTCCCACCGTCCTTGTTCATCACCGTCAGCGTCTGGCCGACTTCGGCCTGGGCAAAGCAATCGATGGACCCCTCTGGAGCATTAACCCCGGCGGCATGCAGGGATGCGTAGGAGCCGTTTTCCTTTTGGATGGCCAGTGGGAAAGTAGAACACTCCAAACCTATGCTTCCACCCTCTTTGTATTGAGTTTCGATTTGCCCTCCCATCCATTCGTTCAAAACTTCAGCAGCGGGTCAATCGTCAAGTGTCAGGATTCGACGTCCCTCGGCACCCGTGATTTTTGCCGACCGGTCTGACGGAGTGTAAGGAGAAACCAAGCTCGCGCCGAACGATACTTTTCCCGTCACGCCCACCAGCGATACGCCGTTGGGGAAAACCCCTGCGCTGGACGTCACGAGGTTCCAGTTGCCTTCGATTGTGTTGTCCGCAGCTGGCCCCCCAAACAAGGGTGTGCTGCCAAGAACGCTCTCGACGCCTTTCATTACCTCATCTTCTATCCCAGGCGTCGCAGTGAACAGCACGTGCTTGACGTCCGCAGCAGAACCCACTTGCTCCACGAGCGCCTGGGCGGCCATCCATCCAGCTTGATACGGAGAGACCGAATCCGTCAATGGCTGCGCTGCCGACACCAGAGCCCCCTCCTCCGTATTTAAGAGAAGCACTCCCACGCCGTTGGGAACGATAGTTGTACCGTCGAGAATGGATGCGCACGACGTGTGTCCATGCAAGGGAACGCCCCCCAACTGCTCCGCGAGGCACTCGGAAAACTTTCCCATGTCTCGGTCGACGGTGGCGTTCACGAAAGCGATGGTGGGGGCGCTACCCTCTGGTAGTTTCGCTCGCGCAGCGGTGACTGCCTCCTTGACAGCGACTTCTGTGTCGGGGGCAGAAGAAACTCCAAGTCCAGCAGACAACCCCATCGCAGCAGGTAGTCGCTTTGGATGGAGCGAAAGCGACCGTCGAGACGCTCTTGTGAACCCTCCGTTTACAAGATTGGGGTTGGAAAAAGACAGCATCGTGGTTGCGCACGGTGAACACAAATTTGGGGTTTGTGGCGGGCAACTGGACTGCTGAGAATCAAGCCCCCTTTTTACATGAAAATGATTTTGTGGACACAATGCTACCCAAGCAAGAACACGTGATGCATGCTGACGTGGAAACTTGACACTCAGAGTCAGGCACAGAATTTCCACGCGAATGCAGAACCCACTTTTGAGTTTGCAATCGATTCATTGGAAACAAGCTTCCTGCCAACCTCGGGCCTCGCTTGCTGAAAAAGCAGACTTGGTTGAAAATGAGTAGAAAAGAAAGAATGAAAAGGAGTCGAGTCTACAGAATCAGGAAAAGAGCTGGAGGCCCTGGCAAGCGAAAAAGGTCGTCAGTTTTGGTTAAAATTGTCTTTTTCGCGCATTGTTATTGGTTGGGATTGATTAAAGCTACACTCTCTGGATCGTCTAAGTTTTGTTCTCGGTGCTATGAGACGGTTATACGTTTTTGGAATCAATTCTTTTCTTTGCCAGGTTCCAATTTAGCTAAATTGGCGGCGCTCTCCAACTCTGTTGTTTCTGTCGACCTCAGTTTCTGTCATCCCCCATTTGACGGCGAGTCTCTCCAGTAAATCTTGGACGTGGGGTCGCGAGAGTGTCTTTGACTGAGCCAACACGTCGTCGTTGAGACCATCAGGAGTGTGCCGAAAATGTTTCGCTCGCTCCTCATAACTGGAGTCACACTGCTGGCCGTGTCGGGCGTGAAGAGGCTGGCACGGTTTCTCGAAGACCGACACACGATCAGGGAACAAGCCAGAGAACGGCTGACACGATACGTCGCGTGGCAGCCACCGCGTGAGCCGCTCAACTCCGCTGGGAAAAAAAAACCCTGCTCATATTAACACCTGTTCTCAATGTTCTTTCCCACAGGTGAGAGGCCGGCAACAGGTGAAAATATAAGAGCCTCCATAACACTGCCCTTCCAGGGCCAAACATTGCCAACAATTCAAGAATGATGAAGCACGGGGGGTGAGAGTTTGTATTGATGTTGTGTGTTAACAAGATTCCTGAGACAACTGCTGTCTCGATTCCGGGGTGTTCGTCTCTTGTCACTTGCTCTTCCCCTTCGGCAAAACTAGACAACCAACGGGGGGCTCGTTTTCAAGGGGTTTGAAAGCGTCATGTCGCCTGCTGGGGTAAATCGTCCCTAACCTTTTGAACGCTTGTGGTGTGTGCTTCTGTCAAAAGGAAAAAGAGCGACATTCTTTCCATCAAGTCCTGTTTGCACTGGCGTCAGATTCAAGAAATGGTTCCACCAAATCAAAAAGCGAGAAGTCGTGGTCTCAGGGCAACAGAGGGCTCTTGATGGGGGAAGCTTCTGGAGTGCAGGCAATTCTTAAATTTTGGCAGGCGACTGTGCCTGAAGATTTGATATCATTGTTCGACGCTGCCCTGGTTTGGAGAGATTCTTTCGATGCTGAGCATGGGACAGATTTGTTGATTGAAATTCTGAAGCGAGGTCATCTGGCGCCTCTGGGCCCTATCAACTTTGAAAGACCTCCGCTCCAGTGAAACAGCATCCATTGCTGTGAACAGAATGTTGTTCGATGCGTTCGAATCTTGGGAGCGTCGGCTGGCCATTTGTTGGGGGAAAGGAGCCAGAAGGCTGTGGATTCAGGCCAAACAGGAGAGAAAATGTGGATGCTGCATGTCTTGAACAACTTCTGTGAACTACAAGTGTCTTACATTGGTGTGATATAATTGTCCAGGAGTCCGTGCTTGAAAGCATATTTTGTTGCATTTCTTACAATTTGTTTTTTCAAGACGGTTCTCCTCCAAATAATACGACACGGCTGAAACCTTCATGTTGGCTATCCACTTTGCGCAACTGACATGGTCCCACTCGTTCCAGGTTGAAATAATCAAAGATTCACATGAAGATTTTGTTGGTGTTTCATGCTCGACCGCTGAATTTCTGCATTTTGATTCTCCAGGGTGTCATCTGAGATTCTCCAGAGCGCCCATTCCGACAAGATCGACGACTTGCCCTTCCCTTATCAATACAGCAAGGTCTGTGCCACAGCAGGAATGAGTGACATCAGAGTCTGACATGCAACTTCTTGCCGTGAAGTGCTGAAATCCTCAACTGCCCAATCTGGAATGCCACTGGGTGGAACGGGATTTTGAGGGGATCGAATGTAGGTAGGGGGCGATCAAAAAGATCTATGGAGTGCATTTGAAGATAAGAGAATTATTCTATCAACAATTTCTCAGATTGATCAGGGTCTGGAGAGTCTCTCCAAAACAATCAACACATGGTGGCATCCATGACAGACCATCGGGGAACTGCACAAAAATGACAGAGAGCACCGACGATGAATGTGTCAGCTGTAGCTCGGATGTCAGTTGCATCATTTGGGACCTGAACACGTTCAAGAGGAGAAAGCGTGGACCATCCAAACCAAAGTCAAGTGGTGACGGCTGGGACTGACCGAAAGGTGGCTGTCAATCAACAGGCAGAACAAGCAAGATGACACACCCAATACCTTGAAAAAACACTGAAGATGATGCTGTGCCAAAGTCGGTGTTAATGTAATGTCGCGCAGATTGGGTTTTTTTTGCTCCCAAAATGATTTGGGTTGGCTCCCTTTTTTGCTTTGGATGGGGACACAGACTTTATGGCTGACCTCAACGACGCGATTCAAAAAAGACAAGTGCAAGCCACCAGTGACTAATCAAATATTGTGTAGAATCACGAAATTTGTGGTGTGGTGAAGTGTGAGTTGGGAAAAGCATTGTTTAAGGGGGGAATTAGGGGGGGTGAATTAAACTGTCTGTAATATTGTTTTGATCTTGATGGTTTCGTGCTTTCTTCTCCCTGGGGTTTTGGTCGAAGAGAACCTCACAAACGTGGACCAAGTGTCATGTGCAAGAGATGCACTTCATTTCTTTTCGGAATGTGGTCGAGCTGTTTGTTTATGGGGAAAGGTTTTGCAAAGCATGTTTGATCCCTCACCAATACCAAAATCGAAATGAAGGTGTTGCAGTCGAATCAACAATCGACCTCTTGTTACGGTTTCTTCAGCAGGCTTTTGAATTAGGACGCCCTGATTCCATCATAATTCTCCAACGAAAAAGTTATACACCTAAAATTGATGTCATAATAACTATGTTTTCTTTTTTCTTGGCGGTTGCTTTGTCTGGAAGATCTAATCTTATTGCCTTTAAAGACAACAAAGCTTATTGACGGTGGAAAACTAGCACCTAGAAGCAGGAATGTTTTCCTTTTGATAAATAGATGTATAGATGTCCACTTGTGTACCACTTCTCAGTTGCTTGTTCAAAAACCTGGTTGGCTGGAGTGTATCATAGATAGAGAGTGCATTTACTCATTTCCTTAAATCCGTCCCGTCATGAGGATTTGATAGGTAAATTTGACATTCTATTTTTTGGTTTCGATTTTGGGTGCCACTTTCGAATCCCCCTTCGATTGTATCTCGGTCAAAAGAAAAATTAATCGAAGGGGTGTGGTGTTCTGACCCGAATGCCTGAGGACCCGCTCTGCTCCTATCGCAACCTAATACCAAACAATTACCTCTTCAAAAATAAAAGAACACTAAAAAAATAAGTGGATCCATAAGCCCTTCTTCAAGAAACAACCAAAAATAGCTCATGGATGTATTAAGAAAAGAACCAGTTGAACCCATGATCGTCGATGCTCTAAATGTGATCACACATAGTCCCATACCCGAACAACCAAGTGATCAAATGGAGGCGTAAAGGTAAAGAATGCCAATATCTTGATCAGTTCACTACGAGATTTCAACACGTGAAAAATTTACTGCAAATTTCTCGTCTGTCACAGCATCCCCAGCAGACCAAATCCCCTGAGCAACTGGAGCTCAGATCACGGACTTAAAACCCTCGCCTGCATACCCCCCCCCCAAAAAAAAAACAAAAAACAAAACAGAAAACTCTTTGATCATTGAGTTGCATATTGGCACAAACATGACCCCACACAGCCCATCAACTGATTCACTGCCCCACTGCCCACCTACGCCAAGAAAGAATTTCTAGTCCAAAAGGCCGCGGATTTCATCAGCCCCATTCTCACACTGTTCAGTATCACAAAAGGCTTTATCTTTCCTCAGAAAACAATGACAGACGTCATCTCTTGGCGTGTCTCCTTCTTCATCTGCAATTGTCTTGTCAGCTCCTCGGCTCAAGAGGGCCTCAATGTTGCTCTTGTGACCAAAATTGGCTGCATAACCCAGAGCAACATTTCCAAAAGGGTCTTGTGCATCGATCTCAGCACCAGCATCGATCAGTACAGAGATAATCTCGGCTCTTTCGCTGTTTCTTGCGACCCACATGAGCACTGTAAATCCATCATGACTCTTTGAATTTACATCTGCTCCATTGGATATGAGCTCTTCCACCACACTCATGTGCCCTTTCTCTCCAGCAATGACGAGGGGGGTAGCTCCAGTTTTTGAAAACTCAGCATCAACGTCAGCCCCTTTCTCCAACAGAAACTTGACAGCATCCAACTGATCGTTTTCCGCTGCTGTGTATAGAGCAGTTGCTCCAATATCACCTCTCTCTTCAATGTCCATTCCTTGATCTAGTAAAATTTCTAAGATCTCGATACGCCCATTGAATCCTGCCGCCTGAAGTGCTGTATAACCAACCTCATCCGTAGCCTGGAGGTCTGCACCTTTCTCAATCAAAAACAAAAATATATCTGAATGCCCATTCTCGGCGGCATACAGAAGAGCTGTATTTCCACCAAGTCCTCTTGCTTCAAGATTGATCCCATTCTCCACCTCCTGTTTCACAAGTTCCATGTCCCCATCCTTAGCAGCTTTCAGAAATTTGAGAGGATTTCCTCCTGATGCTTTATCACCAACAGCTGGGGGATTTTCAGATGGGGGCTTTTCCTGCTCCTACATCAGCTCAGCACAGAATCCTGAGTGGCTCTTCTTCCATAGATTCACAAGTGAAGGCTAAACAAATCGAAATGTTGAGCTCTTTGGATGGGCTCGAATTGACATGATGAAGACACTGATGCGCATTTTGTGTATCCAGAACCTCGGAAGATCTTCTGAGAGGTTATGTTATAGATCACGGAGAAGCCTTCAATACACATGCACTACTAATGTGAAGCCGAGTAACATTCACCTTTTCCGGCTCTCCCTCACTGGGTGATTCAGAAGGTTCTGGTGCTGCTTTCTCGGATACCTCCTCCGGCTCACCCTCACTAGGTGATTCAGATGGTTCTGGTGCTGCTTTCCCGGAAACTTCACTTCCAGTGCTGCCCTTGCCCTTCAAAATTAAAAAAGAGACAACATAAGGTCAGAACATCTGAAAGCCTCAAGAATTCATCATTAGTTGATTGAGATCCTCACCATCTTTTCATCGATCCATCCACGGAAAAAACTGATCCTCGTGAACACCCCTGGCTTTATTTTTCCCTTTTCACTCTCTCCGCAATCATCTGGTCCAAAAGATACCAGACCCACCAGAATGTCAAATCCTGGGTTGCCATTTTCAAATCTTCCCTCCGTATCAGGGATCACCAAAGGACCTCCAGAATCACCTGCAGAGATGGAAAGTGAATCTCAGTCGAGGAATCTAAATTAGGGCTCCAAAAAATTGACTGGAATCAGCCAAACCTTGGCATGGTGCCTGGGAATTTGCATGGGCACACAGCATGCTCTCCTTGACTTGGCTCCATACATTTTGACAATTGCTGTTCCTGACATACTCCAGTTTATCGGCAAGCTGAAGGACTCCTGGCAAAGATCCGTGTTTTGAAATTCTCCCCCATCCGACCCCCATCACGATTTGACTGATTCCAGGCTCGTGAGTTGAGTGGGGCAGTCTGAGATACGTCTTTGTTGCTTCCGTTTCCAGCAACAGTAAGGCGATATCGTTGCCGTCGTCCACATTCCCGGTCCAGCCCTCGTGGATGAACACATCCACCGACTTGATCACCTGCACTCCACAAGATTACCTCGTTGGCCGCAATTTTCGACGCGAGCAGGATAGGACAAGAGCACAGGGATTTCACCTCGGCGCCTGCAGGATCTTGGGTTTCATAGGCACCCACGTACACGATTGGTGTGGGGCCAACAGATTCCGAACCGGTCACACAATGCGCCGCAGTCAGCACCCATTTGGTGCCGATCAACGCTCCGCCGCAGCCATGCACCCGGGTGCCGTCTATTCTCAGCGAGCATGCATACGGAAATCTGTCTTTCGGGGCGTCATAGCCCCCCTGCGCACGCACACAATCGTCGGCTGAGGGAAACGGTGAATTTCACACGACAACGGATTGAGGAGCCAGTGCTCACCACAAAAAACTCTTCCGCCTCTTGCAACAGTGCCCTTGCAATGTGTGATTCGCCGCCGCCGTCGCCCGCATCCTGTAGGCAGATCCTTGGAAGATAAATTCCAGTCGAGAGCCTTTCTCGAGGTCAGGCCATTCACACGGATCGCCGGTGCTCCCCAAAATCAGACTTCGCGTTACCTCAGGCAGCCCCCCCCGATGGATCGCAGCCTTGGAAGCTCCTGCAAGCAGGCAACCAACGCTCACCGGGGGTGCGATGGTCAGCGCCGCAAACCACAGAGCCAGCAGCTTGACAAGCATTCTTGCTTTTTCGTCAAGTCTGAGATTTTCCTGTTCAATACTTCAAAGTTTACACGGCACGAAGCAGAAAAGATCGAGGGACGAGCGTTGTTCTGCATAATCATATGATTGATGGAAAGCTACACGGCCGATGATGTTCCACACACACAAACACAACTTTCCACACAAGGTTGATGTTCCTACCTGGGGGTGCTTTCACAGGTTGATGTTTGTTTGTTTGTTTGTTTGTTTGCTTTCACAGGTCAAACTGCATTATTTTTTTTCAACAGATGACATCGTACACTCTAGATGGAAATACATTTCACACTTTGCAATGATTGAGTGGCTACATGTTTGCATGAAAGATAACACTTTCCAAAAGCACTCACCAATTTTTTGATATGTATCATCTCAGGTTCCATGGATTCCAATGAAGATCAGTCAGGGGTTTTCACTGGCTGGAAAACCCCCATAAACTTCCCCAAAAATTGAAATGTAGAAGTTTCAATCTCGAAATCTCTACAGAAAAAACAGAAACAATGAAAAAAAAATAAAACAGGAAGAAAAAATTAAGCAAAAATATCCTTCGTTGTCTTTTCATAAATGCATTCCAAAATCATCTTCTTCGATTTTTGGAGCGATCCTCTTTGTCGTTTGATTGTTTTTCTTTTGATCGAGGATAGACAAGGTATTGGGTTTCGGGTTGATTGATTGTGGAAGTAAAAACGGACGAGTGTAAAAAGCATCTATTGCACAAAATACAACAAAATGTAGTTTGCAAGATCACCACCAGGTTTCCCCTGCCTGATAACAAGCTTTATAAGCTCAATTCGTGTGAAATATTATGTGTGAAGTGGATGTAAATCTGAACACCTCGCTTGGTAGATTTTCATCAGTTTACCTGGACACAACATTCACGACGAGAATTCTACACGATGAAATTGCAGTCTATTTTTTATTTTTTATGTTTTTCTTTGTCACAGCATTCCTTGTAGTCAAAATCCCCTGAGCAACTGGAGCTCAGATTACGAACTCAAAACCCTCGTATCCCCCCCCCCCCAAAAAAAACAAGGAAAACAAACACCCTCATGACTGAGAAAGAAAACAAAGTTGGAACAAATACCTATCCGCACACAGCCTATCCGAACGATCAAATGATTCAGCTGCCCACCCATGTCAAGAAAGCATTTCTAGTCAAAGAGGCCACGGATCTCATCAGCCCCATTTTCACACTGTTCAGAATCACAAAAAGAGCTATCTTTATCCAAAAAACAAAGACACACTTCATCTCTTGGCGTGTTTCCTTTCTTATTTACAATTGTTGTGTCAGCGTCCCGGCTCAAGAGGGCCTCAACATTCGATTTTCGACCAAAATAGGTTGCATAGTGTAGAGCAGTATTTCCATTAAGGTCTGTTCCATCGATCTCAGCACCAGCATCAATCAGTGCAAAGATGACCTCGGCTCTTTCACCGTTCC
The DNA here is from genome assembly GCA_030272585.1 of Bryopsis sp. KO-2023. NCBI lineage: Eukaryota > Viridiplantae > Chlorophyta > Ulvophyceae > Bryopsidales > Bryopsidaceae > Bryopsis > Bryopsis sp. KO-2023. The sequence goes on along the minus strand of BSYQ01000004.1, from coordinate 872,582 downwards.
TTGTGACCGTTATAAGCACTGTACTTCCGTCATCAGTTTTTGAATTCACATCTGCCCCTCTGGAGATGAGCTCTTCCACCACAGCCAGATGCCCTTCCTCTCCAGCAATGACGAGGGGCGTTGCTCCAGTTCTCGATAAACGACCATCGACATCAGCTCCATTGTCCAGAAAGAACTGTAGAGTGTTCAACTGACCACCTTCCGCAGCTGAATACACAAGCGTTGCTCCAGTCTCGCTGCTCTCATCAATGTTCAATCCTTGATCAATCAAAACTTGTAAGACCTCGATATGCCCGAAAAATCCTCCCCACTCCAGCGCATTGTGACCACCATCATCTGTAGCCTCAATATCCGCACCTTTCTCGATCAAGAAAAGAAGTATGTCTGGATGACCATTCTGGGCAGCATACAGAAGAGCGGTTGCTCCAGAAGATCCTTTTGCTTCAAGATCAACCCCATTCTCTACCTCCTGTTTCACAACTTCAATGTCCCCATCTATAGCGGCTTTCAGAAATATGAGAGAATTTCGTCCTGATGGTTTATCACCATCAGCTGGGGAAGGTGGTGGAGGTGTAGATGGCTCCTCCTGCTCCTACAGCATCTCAGCACAGTCCTGAGTGGCTCTTTTTCCACAGATTTACAAGTGAAGGCTGACAAAATCGAAATGTGGACCTCTTTGGAAGGGCCTGTATTGACATGATGGACACTGATGCGCATTTTGTGTATCCAGAACCTCGGAAGATCTTCTGAGAGGTTATCTTATAGATCATGGAGGAGCCTTCAATACACATGTACTACCAATTTGAAGCCGAGTAACATTCACCTTTTCCGGCTCTCCCTCACTGGTTGATTCAGATGGTTCTGGTGCTGCTTTCTCGGATACCTCCTCCGGCTCACCCTCACTAGGTGATTCAGATGGTTCTGGTGCTGCTTTCCCGGAAACTTCACTTCCAGTGCTGCCCTTGCCCTTCACAAGAAACAGTACATAACATAAGGTCAAAACATCTGAAAGCCTCAAGAATTAATCATTAGTTGATTGAGATCCTCACCATCTTTTCATCGATCCATCCGCGGAAAAAACTGATCCTCGTGAACACCCCTGGCTTTATTTTCCCTTTTTGACTTTCTCCACAATCATCTGGTCCAAAAGACACCAGACCAACCAGCAAATCAAATCCTGGGTTGCCATTTTCAAATCTTCCCTCCGTATCAGGGATCACCAAGGGACCTCCAGAATCCCCTGTACCAAAAATGGATCAAGAAAATTAAATAAAAAAAAAAATTGGCTTAATTCGGGCAATCGAAGTCAGCTGAATGAACCTTGGCATGGTGTTTGCGAATTCGCATGGGCACACAGCATGCTCTCCTTGACTTGATCCCAGACATTTTGGCAGTTGCTATTTCTAACGTATTCCAGTTTATCGGCAAGCTGCAGGACTGCTGGCAAAGATCCGTGTTTTGAAGTCCTCCCCCATCCGACCCCCATCACAATTTGACTGATTCCAGGCTCGTGGGTTGAGTGGGGCAGTCTGAGATACGTCTTTGTTGCTTCCGTTTCCAGCAATAGCAAGGCGATATCATTGCCATCTTTTGCGTTGCCGGTCCAACCCTCGTGGATGAACACATTCACCGACTTGATCACCTGCACTCCACAAATTGAAAATTACCTCGTTGGCCGCACTTTTTGCGACGAGTACCGACAGGACGAGAGCACAGGGAGTTCACCTCAGCGCTTGCAGGATCTTCGATTCCATAGGCACCCACGTACACAATGGGTGTAGCACCAACAGATTCCGAACCGGTCACGCAATGCGCCGCAGTCAGCACCCATTTGGTGCCGATCAACGCTCCACCGCAGCCATGCACTCGGGTGCCATCCACTCTCAGCGAGCATGCATACGGAAACCTGTCTTTCGGGGCGTCACGCCCCCCCTGCGCACGCACACAATCGTCGGCTGAAGAACAGACGAATTTCACACGACAACGGATTGAGGGGTTAGTGCTTACCACAAAAAACTCTTCCGCCTCTTGCAACAGTGCCCTTGCAATGTGTGATTCGCCGCCGCCGTCGCCCGATTCCTGTAAATAAATCCTTGGAAATTCAATTCCAGCCAAGAGCCCCGAGGCCATTCACACGAATCGACATGAATTGGGTGTTCTCCCTACAGACTCTTTGTCACCTCAGCCAGCCGTCCTCGATTGATCGCAGCACCCAACAACCTCCTCACGATCGTCGATTGGAAAGTGCGAACGGGAATCCTTGTCCCAACGCTTGGATGAGCGATCCTACCGCCATTCACTTGAGGTGCGATGCTCAGCCCCGCAAAACACAAAACCAGCAGCGAGAAAAGCATTTTTGCTCTTTGGCCTACCTTTGAGCTTAGGATTTTCTTATTCAATACTACTTCAAAGCCCACACGGCCCGACGCGAGGGACGAACGTTATCATGATTGATGGGATGTTGTACAGTTCAAAAACAAATAAGTAACACGACTTTGCCATAACCTCCAGAAGTGGATCCACAGCTGCTCCACCAGTGTCCTTCCAGAATCGATGGAAGTGTGAACTATGTGACTCTGCATCCATCGTCTCGGACGTTTCCGGCATCTGGAAAGGGTTGTATGTTCAGTTCTTCTTTCCTATATATTTTCATATATGTTTTAAAGTCAAGTGCCCCTGAGCCTCTGCGCCTCTGCTCTTCTGTGGAATTGGGAGCTCCCAATTCACCTCGAGGTGAACAAAGCTGGAACAAAAATATATGATAACATGTGAGCAAAAAAATATGAAGTATAAGATATTTGTTTTAAGATTTGAGATTTTTGTTCCATTTGGGGGGTTTTTGAGGGTTGGGGGCCCAACCAAGACCTGAAAACCAAGGTAAGACACTAGGCATCACGCTTGAGACTATATAGTCCATAGTGCAGGACTATGGTTGAGATGGGATGAACTAGTGGTGTGGTTGAGTGGTTCATTGAAGAAAGACAGATCATCCCAAAAAACAAATGAACTCAAATAGAAAGAAGATACCGACGATGTCTCTTGCAATTCAAAAAGAAAACGAGCTACCCGAAATTTGTCTGCCCCTGTGAAAAGAAAAGTAAGCAACTCCAGCTCAATATCTGTAACCACCCAGCCCAACATCCCGTATAGTTTTTTAATTTTGGGGGGTGGAAATTTTCAACTTTCAATTGCATTGTAAGTGCACATGGATCATAATGCGCTTGGAAAGCTGCCGATATTTTACCTATTGTTTTTGAGAAAGCTGAAGACCCCACTGTTAACAAGGTTCCGTTTCCAGAATTCTCTTTTATCTCAGTTCTTACCACCAGGTTTTCCCTACCAACAAAGAGCTCATCTCGTGTAAAAAAATATTTGTGGAGTGGATGCAAATCTGAACACCTTGCTTGGTGAATCTTTATCAATCCACCACGAGATTTTTACACGTTGAAAATTGCAGTCAATTTATGTGTCTTTGTCACAGCATCCCTTGCAGACAAAAATCCCTGAGCAACTGAAGCTCAGATTACGAACTCAAAGCCCTCGTATGCCCCCCCCAGGGCAAAAAAAAAAAAGAAAAAAGAAAAAACCAACACAAAAAACAAACAAACACCCTCATGACTGAAAAACAAAACAAAGTTGGAACAAACACCTATCCGCAATTCGAACGATCAAATGATTCAGCTGCCCACCCAGGTCAAGAAAGCATTTCTAGTCAAAGAGGCCACGGATCTCATCAGCCCCATTTTCACATTGTTCAGAATCACAAAAAGAGCTATCTTTATCCAGAAAACAAAGACACACTTCATCTCTTGGCGTGTTTCCTTTCTTATTTACAATTGTTGTGTCAGCTTCTCGGCTCAAGAGGGCCTCAACATTCGATTTTCGACCAAAATAGGTTGCATAGTGTAGAGCAGTATTTCCATTGGGGTCTGTTGCATCGATCTCAGCACCAGCATCAATCAGTGCAAAGATAACCTCGGCTCTTTCACTGTTCCTCGGGATCGTGATGAGCACTGTACTTCCGTCATCATTCCTTGCATTTACATCTGCCCCTCTGGAGATGAGCTCTTCAACCACAGCCAGATGCCCTTCCTCTCCAGCGATGGCAAGGGGCGTTCCTCCAGTTCTTGAAAAAGGGGCATCAATTTCAGCTCCATTGTCCAGAAAGAACTGTACAGTGTTCAACTGACCACCTTCTGCCGCTGAGTAAAGAGGAGTTGCCCCACTGCTGCTCTCATCAATGTCCATTCCTTCATCAATCAAAACTTGCAAGACCTCGGTGTGCCCATGAAATCCTCCCCAATCGAGCGCATTGTGACCACCATCAGTAGTAGCCTCAATATCCGCACCATTCTCGATTAAAAAAAGAATTATGTCTGGATGACCATTCTGCGCAGCATACAGAAGAGCTGTTGCTCCAGAAGATCCTTTTGCTTCAAGATCAACCCCATTCTCTACCTCCTGTTTCACAACTTCAATGTCCCCATCTACAGCAGCTTTCAGAAATTTGATAGAATTTCCTCCTGATGCATCATTATCATCAGCTGGGGGCGGAGGAGTTGGTGGGGTTGTAGATGGCTCCTCCGGCTCCTCCTGCTCCTACAGCATCTCAGCACAGTCCTGAGTGGCTCTTTTTCCATAGATTTACAAGTAAAGGCTGACAAAATCGAAATGTGGACCTCTTTGGAAGGGCCTGTATTGACATGATGAACATGGATGTGCATTTTGTGTATCCAGAACCTCGGAAGATCTTCTGAGAGGTTATCTTATAGATCATGGAGAAGCCTTCAATACACATGCACTACTTATGTGAAGCCAAGTAACATTCACCTTTTCCGGCTCTACTTCACTTTCTGTGCTGCCCTTGCTCTTTAAAAGAAAAAGAATGAAACATAAGGTCAGCAGATCAGCAAACCTCAAGATCGACCAACTGGTCTTTTGTTGGCCACAATGAGATTGAAAAGCAAAACCTCACCATCTTTTCATCAATCCATCCACGGAAAAAACTGACCCTCGTGAACACCCCTGGCTTTATTCTCCCTTTTTGACTCTCTCCACAATCATCTGGTCCAAAAGCCATCAGTCCAACCAGCAAATCAAATCCTGGGTCACCGTTTTCAAATCCACCCTCCGTATCAGGGATCACCAAGGGACCTCCAGAATCACCTGCAGAGATGGGAAGTGAATCTCAGTCGAGGAATCTAAATTAGGGCTCCAAAAATTGACTGGAATCAGCCAAACCTTGGCATGGTGCCTGGGAATTCGCATGGGCACACAGCATGCTCTCCTTGACTTGGCTCCATACATTTTGACAATTGCTGTTCCTGACATACTCCAGTTTATCGGCAAGCTGAAGGACTGCTGGAAGAGTTCCTGAATTAGAAGTCCTCCCCCATCCGACCCCCATCACGATTTGACTGATTCCAAGCTCGTGGGTTGAGTGGGGCAGTCTGACAAATCTCTTCGTTGCTTCCGTTTCCAGCAACAGCAAGGCGATATCATTGCCATCGTCCACATTGCCGGTCCAGCCCTCGTGGATGAACACATTCACCGACTTGATCACCTGCACTCCACAAATTGAAAATTACCTCGTTGGCCGCACTTTTTGCGACGAGTACCGACAGGACGAGAGCACAGGGAGTTCACCTCAGCGCTTGCAGGATCTTCGATTCCATAGGCACCCACGTACACAATGGGTGTAGCACCGACAGATTCTGCGCCCGACACACAATGTGCCGTAGTCAGCACCCATCTGGTCCCGATCAACGCTCCACCGCAGCCATGCACTCGGGAGCCATCCATTCTCAGCGAGCATGCATACGGAAACCTGCCTTCAGGAGCGTCTTGTCTCCCCTGCGCACGTGCATCATATCCGCTGAGAAAAGGAACGATTCATTTCACACGACAACCCATTGAAGAGTTAGCGCTCACCACAGAGGACTCTTCCGCGTAAAAATCCTGCAACAGTGCCCTTGCAATGTATGATTCGCCGCCGCCGTCGCCCGCATCCTGTAGGCAGATCCTTGGAAGATAAATTCCAGTCGAGAGCCTTTCTCGAGGTCAGGCCATTCACACGAATCGACATGAATTGGGTGTTCTCCCTACAGACTCTTTGTCACCTGAGCCAGCCGTCCTCGATTGATCGCAGCACCCAACAACCTCCTCACGATCGTCGATTGGAAAGTGCGAACGCTTGGATGAGCGATCCTACCGCCATTCACTTGAGGTGCGATGCTCAGCCCCGCAAAACACAAAACCAGCAGCGAGAAAAGCATTTTTGCTCTTTGGCCTGCCTTTGAGTTTAGGATTTTCTTATTCAATACTTCAAAGCCCACACGGCCCGACGCGAGGGACGAACGTTATCATGATTGATGGGATGTTGTACAGTTCAAAAACAAATAAGTAACACGACTTTGCCATAACCTCCAGAAGTGGATCCACAGCTGCTCCGCCAGTGTCCTTCCAGAATCGATGGAAGTGTGAACTATGTGACTCTGCATCCATCGTCTTGGACGTTTCCGGCATCTGGAAAGGGTTGTATGTTCAGCCCCCCCGCCCTTTTTCCCCCGAAAAAATGAGCACACATATTTTTCTAACTGAAGTGTCCGTGCGCCTCTGCTCTTCTGTGGAATTGGGAGGTGTAGAAAAACTGGAACAAAAATATATGATAACATGTGAGCAAAAAAATATGAAGTATAAGATATTTGTTTTAAGATTTGAGATTTTTGTTCCATCTGGGGTTTTTCAGGGTTGGGGGCCCAACCATGACCTAAAAACCAGGGTAAGTCACTAGGCATCACGCTTGAGACTATATAGTCCATAGTGCAGGACTATGGTTGAGATGGGATGAACTATAGTGGTGTGGTTGAGTGGTTCATTGAAGAAAGACAGCGATGTTAACTGTATCGAGTTGATGGTTGGATAATAGCATTCAAAAGGAGTAGCGTTCTTGAATCGTTGCCCCTTATTTCTGAGAGTGGGAGACTTCCGTGATTGACAAGGAACTCGTGTCCAGTCATCAAGAATTCTCTTCTTTTTTTTTACACAGCCAGGTTTTCCCGCTTCACCGGTTGGAACAAAAAAAACCGCCCCTACAAACAAGGATGAACACATATCGTGTGAAACCCGATGTATGGTTTTGCGCCAATGAAACATAATTTCTTGGCATATCTACAGAACAAAACCTGAGCAACTGTTGCTCAGACCTCAAGACCCCACCTACCCCCCCCCCAAAAAAAAACAAAATAAAAACAAAAAAAAAACAAATCTTTTAATCAACGAGTAAATCGCCTTCTCAAAAAGGAAGAAAACCATAACGAACCACTTAAGTAATTCACGCCGCTGCCCACCCAGATCCGGTCCAAGGAAGTGTTTCTAGTCAAAAAGGGCATGGATCTCATCGATCGCATTTTCACACTGATTAATATCACATAAGGTTTTATCTTCCAACAGGAGACAATGACACACTTCGTCTCTGGGTGTGGATCCTTGTTCATTTACAGCTGTTGTGTCAGCTTCTCGGCTCAATAGGGCCTCCACGTTTGCTTTTCGTCCAAAATAGGTTGCATAAAGCAGAGCAGTATTTCCAGCAGGATCTTGTGCATTGATCTCAGCACCAGCATCAATCAGTGCAAACATAATCTCGGCTTTTTCGCTGCTCCTTGCGACCATCATGAGCACTGTTTTTCCTTTGTTAGTTTTTGCGTTTACATCTGCCCCTCTGGAGATGAGCTCTTCCACCACAGCCAGTTTCCCTTCCTCTCCAGCGAAGACGAGGGGCGTTGCTCCAGTTTCTGAATGCTGTGCATCGATCTCAGCTCCATTGTCCAGAAAGAACTGTACAGTATTCACATGACCACCTTCCGCTGCTGAATGCAGAGGAGTTGCCCCACCACTGCTCTCATCAATGTCCATTCCTTGATCAATCAGAACTTGCAAGACCTCGGTGTGCCCATAATATCCTCCCCAATCGAGCGCATTGTGACCACTGTCAGTAGTAGCCTCAATATCCGCACCTTTCTCGATCAAGAAAAGGATTATGTCTGGATGACCATTCTGGGCGGCATACAGAAGAGCTGTGTTTCCACCAAGTCCTCTTGCTTCAAGATTGACCCCTTTCTCCGCCTCCTGTTTCACAACTTCAATGTCACCATCCTTAGCAGCTTTCAGAAATATGAGAGGATTTCCTCCTGATGCTTTATTGTTATCAGCTGGGGGCGGCGGCGGAGAAGGAGGAGGAGGAGCAGGTGGGGAAGGTGGAGAAGGCTCCTCATCCTGTGCCAGCTCACATAGAGCCATGAATTCCTCCATCACATTCATCCACAAGTGGAGGGTTGAAAAAAAGAAAGAAAAAAGTATCTAGTGGATCATGAGCATCCAGAACCAAATCAATGAAAAAAAATGAGTGACATCTACTATGCAAGAATATGCGTGGCAGAGATTTTATTTTCAAATAGTTATGATATAACTGGAAAGAGTGCTGTTCTGTTCGAAAGCTCTTTTTTTGGTCCATAAGTGGTTGCTCACAAGATCTTCTGGGAGGTTGTGACAATGGCTTCATCGATAGGTTATATCATTGTCCCACAAAATGAGAAGTAGACATCCACACATATATCACCTTTTCCGCCTCCCCCTCACTAGGTGATTCAGAAGGTTCTGGTGCTGCTCTCTCGAATCCTTCACTTTCTGTGCTGCCCTTGCCCTTCAAAATTAAAACAGAGACAACATAAGGTCAGAACATCAGAAAACCTAAATTCATCATTCGTTGATTGAGATCCTCACCATCTTTTCATCAATCCATCCTCGGAAAAAACTGATCCTCGTGAACACCCCTGGCTTTATTTTTCCCTTTTCGCTCTCTCCGCAATCATCTGGTCCAAAAGATACCAGACCCACCAGAATGTCAAATCCTGAGTCACCGTTTTCAAATCCTCCCTCCGTGTCAGGGAGCACCAAAGGACCTCCAGAATCACCTGAAGAGATGGGAAGTGAATCTCAGTTAAGGAAATTCAAATTAGGCCTCCAATAAAATTGACTGAAATCAGCCAGACCTTGGCATGGTGCTTGGGAATTCGCATGAGCACACAGCATGCTCTCCTTGACTTGGCTCCATACATTTTGACAATTGCTGTTCCTAACATATTCCAGTTTATCGGCAAGCTGCAGGACTGCCGGCAAAGATCCGTGTTTTGAAGTCCTCCCCCATCCGACCCCCATCAGAATTTGACTGATTCCAGGCTCGTGGGTCGAGTGGGGTAGTCTGAGATATGTCTTTGTTGCTTCCGTTTCCAGCAACAGCAAGGCGATATCATTGCCGTCGTCCACATTCCCGGTCCAGCCCTCGTGAATGAACACATCCACCGACTTGATCACCTGCACTCCACAAATTCAAAAATGCCTCGTTGGCCGCACTTTTTGTCACAAGTACCGACAGGACGAGAGCACAGGGAGCTCACCTCAGCGCTTGCAGGATCTTCGATTCCATAGGCACCCACGTACACAATGGGTGTGGCGCCAACAGATTCCGAACCGGTCACACAATGCGCCGCAGTGAGGACCCATTTGGTGCCGATCAGCGCTCCACCGCAACCATGCACTCGGGTGCCATCCATTCTCAGCGAGCAAGCATACGGAAACCTGTCTTTAGGGGCGTCATGTCCCCCCTGGGCACACAGTATTCCGCTGAGAAAAGAAACTCTACTTTTCACGTGATAGTGGAAACAGCTATCGCTCACCACAAAGAACTCTTCTGCGTCTTGCAACAGTGTCCTTGCGATATGTGATACGCCGCCGCCATTGCCCGCATTCTGTAGGTAGATCTATGGAAAGTCAATTATCGAGAACTTCTCAGCGAATCAACCGCGAGGCCATTCACATGAATCGACATGAATCCGGTGTTGAAACCTACAGACGCTGCGTTACCTCAGGCAGCCGTTTCTGATCGATCGCAGCACCCAAAGGTCCTGCAAGCAGGCAACCAACAACCTGCTAATGTATCGGTTCTAATACAGTTTCCAAAGTGCGAACGAAATTCCTTGTCGAAGAGCTAAATTAAGCGATCCTACCGCCGTTCACTTTGGGTGCAATGATCAACGCCGCCAACGAAAAAACCAGCAGGCGAACAGGCATCCTCACTTTTCGCCCTCCCTCCAAGTATCAGTTTTTCCTATTTACACGGCACAAATCGGAGGGAGGTCCAGTCGAGAGGAGTGTTATCAATGATTAATGGAATGACACAGTCAGTGGTGTTGCTGTGCAACTTCAAATTTCGTATGGGCTTTTCCATACTTGTTGGAGAATATTTTATGGTAATTCGGAGACAGGGGAATGCAGGGATGTTCGCTGTTCGATGTGACAGCCTTTGTACTTTTCACCACTGTAAAATTACCGCAAACGACACGATAAACCTTTTGAAAACTGTGTCACAAAAGAACCTCAGAAAAACCGACCCAAAATATAACAAAGGAAGAGAATGAAGACTCCACCATCCTGGCCAGGATCCCAACCCCCCATGAAGAAAAAGGGACATACAGATTAAAAAAACAAACAATGGAACTCCAAGCGATATAGGTGTACACCCCCACCGGCCTTCTCAAGTGTAAACAGATTCCCAAGATTCTTAAGATTTCTAAGATATGGGCGTCGTTTCAAATATTTTGGGGCTTTTTAAAAAGCCCCAAAATTCTCCAAAACCGAGGCCTCTGCCCAGAACAAAACCTTTCAACTATTGCCCCTCTGAAGAGAAACAGGTCTAGTTACACTGGTGGTGACATAAACAAGTCGTCTCTCAAGCAATATGTGGTGGTGGCTGCTCCTGCTTTCTTATTTGTGCGTCGGAAAAATGTCACGTGTTGAATCAACCATGTTGATTCAACACTTGTTGATTTGACTAAAATCAACCGTGTTGATTCAACTCGACGACGATTTCCGATGCTGTCGTGTTGATTCAACCGTTTTATTCAAAGGACGGTTGATTTTCGTGGCTTTCAACACACGTACGGTAGGTATTGCACGCCTCCACAAGAGCGCCAGCATGCAAATCTCCACATGTTGAACTTTTTTCTCTCGAAGCTCGTGAACGATAACACCCATCCACAAGGGCGTCCTCCGCAACTTGGTGTCTGGTGGAATCAGCTGGAGCACTCTGTGTACAAGCACCCTTGGGTTCGTCTGACCCCGCTGTGTCGGGTCATTTCAGTTTTTGCGTTGTCTGTTTTTTTTTCGGGGTTTACACGACGTGCGCCTGTTGAAATGTTCGTTGCTGGGTTTCGGAATGGTTCTTTCGTGGTGATTTAGATCTGGCGGACCTCTTGTCTGGAATTATCCACCAGTTGTGGTTCCTCGTGGGGTCCGGCGTTTGGTCGAAAAGGGAAAAAGGAAACGGCTCGGTTTGGACACACTCGAGGAGCTTTCGACAACCAGAGCAGATCTCAGGTGTACGGCCTTCTTCGGTCTTGTCGCTGGCCACCGACGTCGGGACATGAACTTCGCAGAAAATTGTCGTTCACTTGACTTCTAGAAAGAAACCAAACAAACTGCCCCAGGTGGTGGGCATACCGGCATTTCAGTGCCTGTAGAGAAGAAAAATTGTCAAAGTTGAACTGAATAAAGTTGGTAAAGCAGATATTATTTGTGTTTCAGGAATGGTTTAACTACATAAACATATGTTTTGTGATATCTGAATGTTGGTTGGGTGCAATGTCGGCTCCAGGGTCTCATTGGACTGCTCTCTGCTAGAGTATGTCCCATTTTTGGAGCTTCCTAGGCAGCGTCGTATGCTAGCAGCATGGTGCCCGTTTGGTTGGCTCTCGATGAAGTCAAAGACCCTGTGAGTCCTTGCAGTTCTTGAAAGTTTTCTCGTTGACAGGAAACCACTCGTGCTGAAAACAGGTTTTAGGGGCGCCTGTCCCTCCTCAACATTAAAAGGGCCCCAAAGAGAAAAATACAAAATTCAAAACAGTGTCACCCCCAAGGCCAAGACTGTCAAACTATAGCCCTTCACACATGTGCCATGGGCTCCTGACCATGGTCCATAACTTTTTGTGCCACTCTCTGTGTTCAAAGCAAAACTTGGAGGCAACCATTCGGTCTGCTTTTTTTCTGGACACCACAAGGATAATTGTCTCCGCTAAGAACTCCTCCCTGAGTCCTCCCCGAGTGTTGCTATCAGCAGGGTTAGCGCTAGGATGATGGAGTTTTTTCCCCATGCTTTCCTGCATGAAAATGCAACACTTTTGGGTGGAAGCCCAGGAGCGAGGTCGGCTGATGGTTGGGGCAGGATTGTCCCCAGATGCAATCCCTTGTGGTGAACTTAGACGGACGAAGCCTGTGGTTTTAATAGTTGGTGAGTGGAAATGGATACAAGAAAAGAATCTCCACACAAATGAGGCTTGATATCAGGATCTGTTTCAACAAATATTTTTCAGCATGAAAAAAGCGTTCGAAGGGGAGCTCTCTTTCCGCTCCAAACCAGGCGGGGGTGTTTAGTCTTGTCATTTCCATTGGTGCTTCTGTGGCTGAGGATGTGTGGCTGAGGATGCATGAAAGATTGTCAACTCATCGACTCCGTTATTGTGGGGAATGTGGGCTATGGTCTTAGAACAACCGTTCGACAAGCGTGTGAAGCTTCCGTGACAATCGAGGGTATTTGCCGGAAGCCAACAAAGAGTTTCAGACCATTGTCATCAGCAATGTCCCAAAAAATACCCAATATTGAACAGGTTCTAATGAGAAGATTGATTAGAATGAATTCATGGTACACATTGTGTGGTGGGTTCGAATCCCACAATTCATGATGTGCATTTAAAAATTAGATATGCTTTCATGCATCCCAGTTGATTCCTCAGTTGAATCAACACGATCGTCAACACGTACCAGTTGAATCAACCCAGTTGATTCCTCAGTTGAATCAACACGATCGTCAACACGTACCAGTTGAATCAACCCAGTTGCATCCTCAGTTGAATCAACACGATCGTCAACACGTCTTGTTGAATCAACATGAGTTGAATCAACACGCGTGTTGACGATCGTGTTGTTTCAACACGGTTGATTCAACTCGTAATCAACACGTGACATTTTTCCGACGTGCAGTTGCGCAACAATTTTTACACTTTCCCTCCATCATCGCTAAATTAAATCCAACAAAGACAAACACATCACGTTCCAGTGAAATTTGATGTATGGGGTTGTTGCAAGTTAGCACCACCTTGCTTGCTACCAAACCAAACCAAAAATTGTATGCGCAGAAGCCCGAGCCTCTATTGCCTCTATTTCTTTTTGAATGACAATCAGTGTTTGTAGATACGGACCGGTGTAATAACGCCTCTATTGCAAGTAGATACAAAAAAATTGTCCAAGAAGAAATAACCTTGCTTGCTACGCCTTCCTCAGTTCAGCACGAGATCTCAAAAATTGTACAAAATAGCTTTGATTTATAATCTTTGTGGAAGTACACCCTATCTATGCCCCCGCCAAATAAAAAACAAAATAAAAAAACAAAAGTCGAAACATTTAATCATTGAGTAAGCTACAGAGTGGGGAAAAAAACCCGCTGACAAACCGCACACAGTCCATAACAAAATTAGTTTTCTTTTTAATCATTTAAATGATTCGGCTGCCCACCCAGACCTGGGCATGGAAAGGATTTCCAATCAAAGAGGGCACGGATCTCATCCACCCCTTTCTCACACTACTCAACATCACAAAAGGGCCTGTTGTGACGGAGCTAGAAAGAACATGGCAGATGTACTGCCACCAGATGTAATGATTATTCCGATGATAATTCGGAAGAATGGAATTGCCAACTCACACTGATAAACAGTCGTATTTTACGCTGCTCTATGTGAGACCTGGTGGTTCGTACGTCGGGTTCAATTCCTGACGAGGTCGATGACGTAGGAAAAGTTGTATATTGATACGTTGGAAGATATCGAATAGCTGGCACGCCAACCCATGGCTAGCGCAGAGTACTAGGAGTCTTACTGCCGGCACTGTTGTTTTATGACATCCGAGGTATGACTTCTACGAAACGTGCGGCTGGGAACACAAGGAGCCAGCGAAAACACTATGGATTCCAGCGAAACGGATACAACTCCCTACGAAAAACGATCTCTTAGGCGATATGCACGACTGGCAGTCGGGTCGCTAGTCGACCCCTGTCGTGACGCCGAACTCGCGGCCAGCACACATGCGCTAGCTGATACAAACGTTGGAACAAATAGACTAGTCGAGTGGACTTACGTCTAGAGCACGGAAAGACTTTCTCAAACAAGGATCTTTACAATAGTCCAAGTTACAATAAGGCTGTGGTCCGGGCCGAATAAGTATTCGGCCGGGCCGACAGCCTGTCCAACCCTTTCATCCAACTCAGCGTCCTAATGGCCCCTTGGCCGTGTCCTAATGGACCCTAAGCTGAATGTGAGGCTCCAGGCCGAACTGAGGGTTGCCACCTCAGAGGCGGCCTGGCCCTCTCCCTTAATGTGTGGCTATGATGATGGTGAGCTGGTTCGGTCCGACTACTGTCAGGCCGAACCACGTGTTGGGTGAGTGGGCCGAACCGCGTGTCATACGACGGACGTTCGTATCAACCACTCCCCCCCCACGCAAGTACGCGCCTCGCGTACCCAAGTAACCGAAATTTGGGGGTTACACTCACACATACGCATAGACACACACAAAACGCTTTCAAGGCATCCAACAAGCCTGTAGCTTTTAAGGGAGTCAAATAATGTTTAACCTTCGCTGAAATTAAAAGAGTGTTCAAAAACTCTAAGCGAATTATCAACAAAAATCAACCAAATGATAAGGCTGCCACCTGCAGGCCGAATCATGTACTGTAAACCAGCTAACTGTTTGCACAAAGCAACCCATAAGGTCCAAATTCAGATTCCCTTATAAGTATCCAGAAAGCAGGTGATTGACCCAGCCTGGCCAATCCACTTGTATAAAAACCATTGGGTCAGAACTCAAAACAAAATAACCCAGTTCTGGACCTGAATGTCCCTTATCCAGAAAATAACCCAATAACCCTCCCAGGGTTGGTCTAAGCATTGTTTACCCCTACTGTCCTCCCTCAGGAATCAAAACAGTAAAAATCATAAAAATCAGTCTGGCCCTTGTATAACCCTCAGAAAAACATACTGCAGAAAATCAACATAGGAAAAAACTCAGCCCAATCCAAGGGCTCCCACCATGTCACTGTAAAACACACCCAAACATCCCTTGCCCTTCTCTCTTTCGTTCCCGACCCCAGTTCGCCTATTTCTGCGACCTGGTTCTCGGCCCATGCCTCTTGGACGTTGCTGGGCTACGTGGAGGGAGCGGAAGGCGAGTCGCCGAGGAAGGTGCTGATGGTTGGTCTGGTGATGGTGGTGGGTGGCTCGGCTGGCGGTGCGATCTGGCTGCTCCTGGGAGTTCCAAGCCGAGAGCCTGGAAATACTGAGTATTCCAGGTGCCGATCTGCTCTTTGAGCTTGCCCGGCCAGCGACCTTTTAACGACTCCTTGGTACAGCTTGGACAATCCGGAAGTGGGGCGTCGAATGGGAGGATCGGCCTGACGCCTTGGTCTCCCTCACCGATGAGATCCTGTATGCGGGGGAGGTAAGGTCCTCCCGACTCGTCGGCCGAGATGAGAGCTCCTGCTCGTGCCGCGATCCTCAACCCCACATTGTGTTTTTTGCACAAAAGATGCCCTTTGTTGCAGAGCACCCGATCCAAACCAGGGCGGGGAGCTTCCCGCGGATATGCGCAAGCAGCGCAGGCGAACGTGGACGGAGCAGGTGCTGGAGGTGGTGGTGGAGGTAGGGACGACGTTTTCGGAGGCTCCTCCGAAATGAGGTCATCCTCACTCCCGGATAGCAGCACGGGACCAGGCTTCGGCCTCGGGGGAAGAGCGTCCTCCAAGTCAGCGTAGGGATCTTCCGTGTAATCCCAGAGCTGCTGCTCATCTTCCCCCTCGGCCTCAGCCTGGTCCACTTCCATGGCCTCATCCAGGATGAACCTCCCCACCCCTCGGCCTTTGAGCTTCCTCGACCTCTTTCGTCGCGGGACCACCACCTTCAGTGGGGTTGACGATGGTCCCTCTGGTGGCCTCTCCGCAGCGACTTCTTCTTGTACCGAGTCCTCCACTGTTTCGGTTTCCACGTGCTCTTTTTCTTTTTCTTTTTCCCCGGCCAGAGGTTGGTCCATTTCCATACGCTGCAGTCCACGATTGAGAGTGTCGATAGCTTCGGCCATGGCTGTTTTCGCCAGCCTTTCCCTTTCCTGCCCCCACACTGCTGCTTGCCGAAACGCATCCAAGCGCTGCGTTTTCAGCTGTTCCTCCAACTGAGCCACTTTCTCCTCAGCGGCTTTTGCCCGCTTCTCCGCCTCGTTGGCCCTATTTTGCCATTCGGCAAGTTCGGCCTCGAGCTTGTTCTTCTGCTCAGTGGACTGTCGCGCGTCCTGCAGAAATCGCTCCAAGTTGGCCGCTGTCAGATCCATGGCTCCTCTTTCCTTTCTTTTCTGTGTTCGGCCGTGTGGGCTCTCTCTCCTTTTTTTTTTCTCTGACTCAATCAAACAAAGGCTTTCTGTAGCGCCTTCGTTACTTCTCCTTAAATTCGCCGATGAGGTACCGGTCAGACACAGTGCGCAACTGAAAGGTACACTCTGATGTGACGAGGGATGGGAATTCCCTCCGAACTTCCGAGGTACCGCCTCGTTTGAGGTACCGTCCCATTCCGGCCGAGGTTGACCTCATCAGTTCGTCATCATGACTTCCAACTCCCCCATCACCCTCGTCAGTTGCATCAGAAGCTTCCTTCAGTCATGCTCGGCCCGTTCGTGCAACGAACTCGGCCAGCAGATCTGAACAATGTGTCAGACTCTCCTTCGGCTCCCATGTTGCCTCATGGGGTTGGTATCCTTTCCAGCAAACCAAATAACGTTTTCCTCTTCCCTTTCCTTTCTCCCTGACAATAGCCTCCACTTCGTATTCCTCTTCTCCATCCAGCTCATCGATAAGAGCCGGGCCGGGAGGTGCATCCCGCACGAACTCCTCGGACCGCTTGTATTCCTTGAGCTTGGAGACGTGGAATGTAGGGTGAAGCCTCCAGCCTGGTGGGAGGTCGAGCCTATAGGCCACTGGTGATATTACGGCCTCAACCTTGAACGGCCCGATGAACCTTCGCCTGACCTTGGCCGGAATGTGCTTGGTTACGGCCAGAGGGAGGTGGGCACTTCGGAGGCAAACCTCCTGTCCCACTGCGAATTCCACATGTCGCCTCTTTTTGTTGGCGCTCACACACATGGTCTCCTGGGCCGAAGCGTAGTTTGCTTTGGCCTCCTCCAGGTCTCGGTTCATTCGGCTCACCATGGCCTCGGCCGCCTCCACGTTAGTACTCGGCCGGTCGGCCTCCAGGCCTCTTGGGTGTTGCCCATACATCAGGTAGAAAGGGGTGTATTTGGTGCTGGCGTTGACCGAATTGTTTGCAGCAAATTCGGCCGTGCTGAGGTATTCGCTCCATGTCTCCGGCCTCGCTTCAATGTAGGGCCGAAGGAAGTTCTCCAGTGTTCGGATTGTTACTTCGCTCTGTCCATCAGATTGCGGATGGTGAGCGGTCGACATCCTTAGATCGGTGCCCACGAGCCGAAACAACTCCTTGTAGAACTGGCTCGTAAATCTTGGGTCTCGGTCAGACACGATAACTTCCGGTATCCCTGAGGTGGGGAATACTTTGGAGAGAAAGAGCTCGGCATATCCTTTCGCCGAAACCTCCTTGGTGCACGGGACGAACTTGCACATCTTCGTGAGCCGATCCACAAAGACAGCCACGGCCGTGTACCCGTTAGACTTCGGTAAGTCAGTAACGAGGTCGGTCGTCAGCTGCTCCCACTTGTAGGCCGGAACTGGCAGAGGGTGTAGCAACCCTTTCTGCTTAGAATTCTCGGTCTTCATCATTTGGCAAGTGGGGCACGATTCGACATAGTGGTTCACGGCTCGGCGCCAGCCTCTCCACCAATGTCTTCGGCTCACAAGCTCGGCTGTCCGAGCTTTCCCTGGATGTCCCGCCATCGGCACATCGTGGTGGTCGTGCAATACCACCTGGCGTTTAGAAACCGGCACAACGAGTTTCGGCTCGGCTCCAACGTCCTTGGCTTGATACATGAGCAGTCCATCTGGGGTCAGGGTGTACCCCTGCACTGCTCGTCCCTCTTCAAGTTGGGTCACGATTGGTCGAAGAATAGGGTCCTCCTTTATGGCGGCTTGCCAGTCTTGTGCCTCCCCGGGCGAGATTTTGGCCCCCAAAATCGCATTGAGCCGGAGTTGTGGCTTGCGAGAAAGCGCATCGGCCACAAAATTGGCTCGGCCCGGAAGATATAAAATCTTCGGCTTGATAGACTGGAACGATCCAGACTTCAACCAACGCGTTTGAGTCCGTGAAAGGACGCGTTGCTGTAGAAAATGGGTAGCTGGGAGGTGATCCGTATACACCGTAGTTCCACCAGGAGCTCCTTCCAGGTAGTGACGCCATTGGGCGAGAGCATAGGAGATGCCCAATAGTTCCCTTTCGTAGGCCGAATACTTCTGCTCAGCTGAGTTCAGGGAACGGCTCAAAAATGCAATGGGCTGATAACCTTCCTCCTTGCTGCCCTGCATTAAGGTAGCTCCTAATGCGAAGTCCGATGCATCCGTGGCAACAACATACGGCTTGGCCGGGTCCGGGATCAAGAGTACTGGGGCCGAAGTGAGTCGGTCCTTGAGCTCTTGAAACGCTGCTGTCTGGGCCGGACCCCATTCCCAGGCTTGGTCCTTCTTGACGAGCTTCTGGATGGGAGCAGCAATCCTTGAAAACTCCCTGATGAAGCGTCGGTAGTAGGACACCATGCCCAGAAAACTCCGCACTTCCGGCACAGACTGTAGGGGCTTCCAATCTTGAATGGCTTGGGTCTTGCTGCGATGAGGGGAGATGCCGTCGGCCGAAATCCAATGCCCCACGAAATCCAGTTCTTTGACGGCGATGGAACACTTTGACGCCTTCGCGTAGAGCTGATGCTCGGCCAGTTTGTCCAGCACGAGCCGAAGGTGCTCCGCGTGGTCCTCCTCCGTTTTACTGTAGACGATGATGTCGTCCAGGAAGACCACAAGAAACTTATCGTGGAAATCCCGGAAGAGGTCGTTCACCATCGCCATGAACTGCGGGGGTGCGTTCGTTAGGCCGAAGGGCACTACTTTGTATTCGTAGTGCCCATAACGGGTCCGAAAAGCGGTCTTCTCCTGATCTTCGGCCCGGATGGGCATCTGCCAATACCCCGAGCGCAAGTCCAGCCGAGTGAAGATTTTGGCTCCCTGGAGGCGGTCCAATAATTCCTCAGGGAGAGGGAGTGGGTAGCGGTTCTTGACCGTCCGCTGGTTGATCCTCCGGTAGTCAATGCAAAAGCGAAGCCCTCCATCCTTCTTGTTGGCGAAAAGAATGGGGGCGCCCCACGGGCTCTTTGAGGGCCGAATCAGCTCCCGGTCCAACATGTAGTCGAGCTGCTTCCGGACCTCCGCGAGTTCGGCTGGAGAGAGCTTGTACATAGGCCGAAAAATCGGCTTCGTTCCTTCCTCCAGCTCGATCTCGAATTCATGACCGTTCCTGACCGGTGGTGGTCCTTTAGGAAGGTCAGATGCGAATACTCGCTTGTAGTCCGTTAAGAGCTGGGTGATCGCTTTTGAGAGCTCGGGCCGAACCAACTTGCTGATATCATCTTTGGTATGTTCATCGTTTTGTTCGGCCTCGGCTTCGGTAACCACTACCATCACAACGTCTCCTTGTCCAGCACGCGCATCCTTTAAAAGCTTGGCCGCGGATGTCTGTTCCATGTCGCCCACGCTCATAGTCTCGGTGGGTCGAGGCTTGCCCGAGATAGCTAGAGGAAGAGAAATCCTTGTCTTCCCCCGCTGAACCGAGATTGTCCGTGTCCGAAAGCAGAGATCGGGGTTTTCGGCTACAAGCCACGGGATGCCCAAAATCATCTCGTATGCCATGTCGGGAAAGATGTGGAAATCCGCGACAAAAGTGGCTCGGCCCGATCGAAATCGAACATGTTCGGCTCGGCCCCGGGTTGAGCCCTTGGAACCATCCGCCATGACCAGGGTGCGGTGCTCTCCGGTTGCCTCCAATTCCAGTCGTGCTTGAGTTGCCGTTGAGATGTAGTTTTCCCAACTTCCGCTATCCACATACGCCTTCACCGGTCGGTCTCCAACTTGAATGGCTATCTCGAAGCCAGTAAACCGCCCTTTGGAACAGGTGTTTCCCGTTCTGGCGATGTAAGAAAAATTGTCGGCCACTGCAGAGTCGGCGCGACTGAGTGCCCCCGGCACTTGAGAAAAATTTGAACCATCCATCCCTCGGTTGCCTTGCGGGCCGAGCTGTACAGTGGATGGTGGTTCCCCTGATGATACCCCAGGCCGTGCGTGGCCAGTATCATCCGCTCCTTCACTGAGTCCTGTTCCATGGGACTCGGCTCGCGCTGCAGTATTGGAACTATGCGAGCTGGAGCTAGTGTCTATCCGTTTTTCATGCTCTTCCGCCTTGTCCGGCCAAGTAACTCTCTTGGTCATTTTTCTATCATCTATTCCTTCTGCTTGCTCCTCCCCGAAATCTTCCGGAACCTCGGCCCTGATACCACCCGCATTTGTGTCCAGGGTAGGTGGCCTCGCGCCCCGGACCTTCAGTTTATCGAACGCTTTGCGGCCGAGAGCTTGGGACAATTCCTGATCCCATGATCTCCTCCGCACAAGTAGCATGATATTCCACCCCGGCCTCCTCTTCCACTTGGTGTGGTAGATCGGCCTCCACCTCCTCGTCCTCCAAATCTTCCCCCACTGCGGCCACGGCCTCGGCCTCGGCCTCGGCTTGAACCTCCCCGGCCGCGGCTTCCACCAATGTAGTTGAGACGATCATCTCCGGCTTTGTCGCCAATACTGTTAACTCTCGATCTTCGATTCCAACGCTGATGACCTCCTCCACCCCGGCCTCCACTCGAGTTATGAAGTCCACGGATACCATCGAGCCGTTCGGCCATTTCGATAGCGGCTTGCACGTCGTCACGAATGAAGCCAACAACTTGACTTCGGATCGGTTCACGCAAGCCTGCGGTGAATGCGCTATATGCCTCCGCTTCACTCATATCCGGGATCCTGAAGCAAACGCTGTTATAGCGCTTGATGTAGTCCTTCACTGAGGTCGTCTGCCTCAGGGTTCGTAACTCGACTCGGGCGTGTTCAGAGGTTGTCGTCGGTTGGAACAGTTTTCGAGCCTCCTCGGCCCACGAGCGCCAGTCGGCAAATGGCTGTCTTCGGCCCTCCATTACTTTGAGCTCGGTCAAATTCATCCATTCGGCTGCAGGGCCCTCCGTGTTGGCACAGATGACCTGAAGCCATAGCTCCTCTGGAATGGCCTGGGCACGAAACCATCGGCCCATGCGCATCAGCCAGTCCGTGACATTCGCGGTGCCGTTGAAAGCTCGTGGCATTGGTATCTTGACTTGTCTCAATCCATTGCCTCCGGCTGCTGGTGGCCCTCCGGGTAATTGTGGTCCAAATGGTCCTCCCGGTCCGCCAGGTCCTCCGGGACCTCCAGGTCCGTTCGGCCCGCCGCCAGGTCCATTTGGTCCTCCTCCCGGTCCATTCGGCCCACCAGGTCCATTCGGCCCGCCAGATCCTCCTGGTCCATTCGGCCCGCCACCTCCATCACCATCGTCCCCGCCTCCTCCTCCTGGCCGCCGTCTTCTTGGAGCGTCTCGGAATCCGGAGTTGGGGTCTTGCTGTCCAACTGAGGCATAGGAACCCAGGCCCGCAAACGGGTCCGTTCCCGAATTGAATCCGACAGCTCCAACTCCCTGTGGTTGACTGGGTCCAGGGGGTGGTTCTTGACGTGGTGCCATAGGAGGTCCTTGGCCGGATGGCGGTGTAGGATTGGTGGCTTGGTTCTGGCCGCTGGGTGGCCTTGCGGCGGCCGCTGGGTCTCTTCGGCTCGGCCTCGGCCCGCCCGTCGGTACAGAACCGGGCTCTCGAATGACAGGTCCTGGTGGTGGTCCGGCTCGCCGTTGGCTGGGTAATCCACTGGGTGGCACGAGAATCGGTACCGCGGGCGCGTTGCTGACGATAGGAGAAACAAGGGGCACGTCTTGAAAACTGGAAGACGGGGGTGGTCCGGATGGCGCTTGTGTAGTTTGGGTCACAGTTTGGGTTCCGGCTCCGGCCATGTACACAGGAATGACTTGGGGCTGCGCTGGAACTTGCTTGGACCATAACTTCACGAGCTCGTCCACGGATGGGTAGTCTTCCCGTAGACACTTTGTTTCGACCCCGAGCGTCTCGACAGCGGCCCGCTGGTCTGCCACTTGCAACGTGAGCCTTTCGGTCCGGGCTCCAAGGTCTTGGAAATCTTGAGCTGCCTTGGCGGCCGCACGTTCTTGGGCCAGGTGCATTCGTTCTTCCATTTCGGCCACAAGGTGCCCGTTCTCGGCTTTGAGGTGCTCGAGCCGTCGGATGAACTCCTCTTCCAACCGAACGCGGTCCTCCCAGTGATGGTCCTCCAGTTCGGCTCTCTGGTTCTCGAGGGCCGTGTTCATGGCTTCGGCCTGCTCGTTGGCCACTTGCCATTGTCGAGCTTCGGCTTCTTCGCGGGTATGATGGAGTTCTCCTCGCACTTCGTTGAGTGCTTGGTACAGCTCGGCCTGAGTACGTCCCGCCCATTCTTCGGTGTTGGCCGCCAGCTGGGCCACAGTGATAGATGTTTCGTCCTGGTTCACCTCCACGTGGTGCACGTTCTGCACGTTGTGCTGGATGTTGTTTTGCACAAATACGCCTTGCACCGGAGGGGGATCTTCTTCGGTCCCCAGGCTCATACTGTCCCCAGCGCTCATCTCCTCCACTCCGTCGGGATAGGCGATGGCTTCGGCTGGCTCGTACGGTATGAGGTCCATGGTTGGACTCCGTGTGCAAGCCGTGGGTCCCGATTGCGAAGAGGTTCCTCGGCCGAGTTTGCCCGCCGGTTGCGTAGGTGCTCCTGGACTTCAGCGTAGAAACGCAGAAACTCCGGGTCGTTCCTTTCCTCTTCGGTGAAGCAGGAGTCACAGCTTCCGACACTTTCTGTGTCGTCGTTGTCGTTCGGCCCGGTAGGTGGTGGTACGGGACTCGGCCTTCGAATAGGTGGTCCCTCAAGTCCGGGAGGTACGCCCTCGATAACGCTTGGGCCGCCGTAGCAAAAGGCCAGTTGGTCGATATAAAATCTTCTCCAATGTGGTGCGACCAGCTCCTCTGGCACCGTGAGATAACGGGAAGTCGGGTGTTCGTGTGTGCCGGCGGAGGACTGGGGCGAGGTAGGGTGGCTGTTCGACATACGGGTGGTATGGGTCTTGGTTCCGGCTTCGGCTCCGAAACCAGTTGATACAAACGTTGGAACAAATAGACTAGTCGAGTGGACTTACGTCTAGAGCACGGAAAGACTTTCTCAAACAAGGATCTTTACAATAGTCCAAGTTACAATAAGGCTGTGGTCCGGGCCGAATAAGTATTCGGCCGGGCCGACAGCCTGTCCAACCCTTTCATCCAACTCAGCGTCCTAATGGCCCCTTGGCCGTGTCCTAATGGACCCTAAGCTGAATGTGAGGCTCCAGGCCGAACTGAGGGTTGCCACCTCAGAGGCGGCCTGGCCCTCTCCCTTAATGTGTGGCTATGATGATGGTGAGCTGGTTCGGTCCGACTACTGTCAGGCCGAACCACGTGTTGGGTGAGTGGGCCGAACCGCGTGTCATACGACGGACGTTCGTATCACTAGCGCTAGAACCGGCCGCGAGTATAAATATCCCACAGAATTCTGATTAAGAACAGACAGAACTCGGTGAATACCTCGTTTACTTCTTACTTCGGACATCTATCTATAGGAGGACTCTCTTATCGTGACGGACTTAAGGAAAGCTTCGCGACTTACCTTAAACGGGAATCCCGATCGGACGAGGTACTTCTGGCCAAAGATAGCATCATCCAAGGTTTTCTGAAGTACACTTTTGAAATGGGATACACCATCCCTTCTCTTTCTGTAAAAATATTCTCTTGCTATTATTCTTGTGTCTCTGAGTGTCTTTATTCAAAATAAGATTGTTTCTGATCAAACTTTGATTCTAGAGGAAATAGGAGAGGAGTCAGAATAGTAAGAGAAGGTGCTGCCCTTTTCTTAGGAGGTTTTTCTCCACTCAGAGGAGCCGACCTCTCCTCTGAGTGTCTCCTTTCATTTTTGGTGTTTGCGTTTTGTGTTTTCTCTCTTTCTCCAGCTCAGTTTCCAGAGTCCTCTTAGGCCATGGTCTCTTAGCGACCATCCTCCAGGGGACTCCACTTTCTGTCTCACTCTCGGGAGCAAGGCCCTCTTAGCGGGTGTCTCCGTCGACTTTGACTCGTGTTGCGTTCAGATGTCTGGTCTTAGGCTTTTCGTTGTTATGGGGAATCGAGACTGTGACTCTCGGATGGTGATGATTGTTAGCGCGACTGGTCTTAGCCGACTTCTTAGGTGACGATAGTTTCAGTGCGTCGCAGTTTAGATACCAAGTTTTTGGATAAGACATTCAACGTCGGCGTAGTCCGACTCAGTTGCCGTAGACAGACTCTGCGGTAATTCAGTGCGACTCTATCTTCAGTCGCTGCGCGAATGAAGAATTAGTAGTTGTGCCGAATGCGTTTTCTGGTTTCGGAGCGTGACGAGCTTCGGACCTGTTAGGAATATGGGCCCACTAACGAAAACAACACAAGTTCTGTGCAACACGGTTTATTCTGGGGATCACCTCTCGAAAACGAGAAAGCGCTCCAGAAAATTAACACAAGTGTAACACCCTGTAGGAACTATGGTTGGAATCAACTCTGCCGACAAATACCGTGCCCCCAAGCTCGAAAAGTTTGACGGGAAGAAACCCCCAGCCGCCGAATGGTTTAAAACCGTGGAGGCTACGGCCACGGCGCAAAACTGGCCATCTCGCTCAAAAGTCAGTCGGGCTAAAGCCAATTTCACGCACGGAGCGGCTCGATGGGCGACGGCTCTCCCAGAAGATATGAGCTGGGAGAACTTCAGGAAAAAGTTCATGAAGAGGTGGCTGGGAGCCACGGACGATTTGATGAGTGAGCTAACTCGGCGTCGTCAACGGCCGACGGAAACGGTGGAGGATTTCGCAGACGCCCTTCGAGGCTTAGCCGAAGATATTACAGACATACAGACTGCGACACGCACCGACGGCGCTACTCCGATTACGCTGAACGACGAGTTTCTTCGTCATATCTTTCAGGTTGGAATACCTTCGAAAATTAGGGATGCTATAGCCCCTCTCCAACACCAGAACTTCGATGAGGTGGTGAATGCTGCAAAGGCAGTAGAAGGGTTAGGTATGAATAAGAAAAGAGGAGCCCCAGACAGCACAGATTCTGATTCTGATACAGAAAAGAATACTGGACAGACTTCAGACTCAAAAGAAGACAAACTTTTGAGTAAAGTGATGAACAAAGTCCAGAAAGTATTAGATGGGCAGATCAGCAAAATCTATGCAGCTCTTCCAGCTCCAGAAGAGAGACTGCAGGAATGGAGGAAGAAAGTGAATGGGGGAGCTTCAGGGAACAGAGGTGGAGGGAGACAGACTTTTGGGGGCAGCAGGCCCAGGGGCTACTATAGTCCTTTATTGAATAGGGATTTGATGCTGGGGGATTGCTGGAATTGTGGAGTACCAGGACACAGATGGGGAAGGTGCCCTCAGAAAAAGGCGGGAGTGTCCTACAGCCTCCAGTACAGGGCAGGCAACACTCCTTTAGTTGTTCAGGAAAAAGACTTAAGGAACTTTAGAACTCAGGGCCCTCAAATGAACATGGTAGAAGGAAAGACTTCAGGAGGGGAAAACAAGTATAGGATGGGGAACAAACATGCTCTGACAGATGCTCAGGCCTTCCTGGACAAGACTGAGTTGCCAGTACCTCTAAAAACATTTATGTTTTACTCCCCTGAACTCAGGGAGGCTATTATGAGGGAGGCAGAGTTAATGACATCAGTGGATGCTGGGGTGACCCAACCCCTCCACTTTGAACCGGAAATCAGTGGCCAGGGGACTGAGAACAAAGAGGTGAGCATGTTGGAGGTTGACACCCTGCAAAGAGAGGATGCCTCCAGGAACACCCCTGCCAAGTGTGCCATTAGGATCAAAGGGGAGACATTAGAAGCAGTGGTGGACACTGGGGCTAGCCACAGTTGCATCTCAAAGGCGACTGTAGAAAAGCTTGACCTGGTGGGGCAGGTCTTACCCTCTGAATGGGTTTTTAGGACTGCCTCTGGGGAAATAGCCACCTCCCTTGGGTACCTCCCCAAGCTCTTTGTAAACATAGGAGGGACAGGCTCCTATAACTCTTTTATGGTTACAGACACAGACACCTGCTGTGTGCTGCTGGGGATAGACTTCTTAAAATCTATCAGGGCTATGATAATGCTGGGACCACAGCAAATATTTTATCATAGGGGAAATGGGAAGATGGGGGCTATCCCTCTCAAGACAGAGGAGAAACAAATCCTGGAGACAGAGGAAACAGTCCAGGCAGCAGTAGGGAAAAAGAGAAAAGGAGGGAAGCTGACCCAGGAGAAAAAGGTCAGGTTTGACACCACCCCTGAAACCATCCCAAAGGAAGCTCCACATAGCCCTTTGCCATCAGGATTTGGACAGAGGAGTGCCCCAGCCACAGGAGTATTGAAAAACAAGGGAGAAGAAGGACCTTCAAAGGATTTTCACTAAGGTCAGAGGTCAGGCCTGGTGACCTCAGGGGTGTGGCCACAGGGCTACACAAGTTTACTACTAGGGGAATGCCTCCTCAGGAATCAGTGTTGGTGGCACAGGAGGAAAAGATATCTACTTTTGCTGACTTGAACATAGGAAAAAGTCTTTCCAGAGATGAAAGAAGGGCAGTGGAGAAGTTATGCAAGAGTAGGAGGGAGGCCTGGTCTCTAAGTGAATACGAGATAGGCTCCTTTAAAAATCATAGCTATGAAATAGAAACTGGCACAGCCAGGCCTGTAGCCAGGAGACAGTATAGAGTCAGTGAATTCCAGAAAGGGGAAATAGAAAGACAGTTAGAAGGGTTGCTGAAAGTAGGGGTAGTTAGACCCAGCCCAGGGTCACCCTGGTCTTCACCCACCCTCCTGGTTCCTAAGAAGGCTCCAGGGAAGTGGAGGTGGTGTGTAGACTTTAGGGATCTAAACAATTTAGTGGAGGCAGATCAGTACCCTCTGCCATTGATTGATGAGCTACTGGATGGGCTGGGAGGAAGAAAATATTATTCTAGTTTAGATTTGAAATCAGGGTACTGGCAGTTACCCCTAGCAGAGGAGGATAGGAAAAAAACAGCCTTCAGAACTTCCTCTGGGTTGTATGAATGGGTTAGGTGTCCTCAGGGACTAAAAACAATGCCAGAGGCTTTCCAGAGAGTTATGGATTCTCTATTTGGTCATTTAGAAGGGGTCCAGGTTTATTTAGATGATATAGTGATTTTTAGTTACACCTTCCAGGAACACCTGGAAACTCTGAAAAAGGTGTTAGAAATTCTGGAGAAAGAGGGAGCCAAGCTATCCATAGAAAAGTGTTTTCTATTTCAGGAGGAAATAGAATACTTAGGACACCACATTACTAAAGCTGGCTTCAGCCCCCAGGAGGATAAGATGGCCTCTATAGCCAGACTAAAGACACCTACTACTGTCACCCAAGTTAGGTCTTTCCTAGGACTTACTGGATACTACAGAAGACATGCTCCAGACTATGCTAGGAGGGCAGGAGCTCTGACAGAACTCACTAAGGAAGGAGTACCCTTCCTCTGGACTTGGAGATGTGAATATTCATGGAGGCTGCTGAAAAAGATGCTTACAACAGCTCCAGTAGTGACTACTCTAAGGAGGGAAGGGGAGGTGTTCTTATGCACTGACTGGAGTCAGTATGCTATAGCAGGAGTATTAGGTCAGATTCAGGAGGGGCAGGAAAAGGTAATCGCCTACTTCTCTAAAAAGAATAGTGAAACAGAAGCTAGATATGCTCCTAGTCAAGGGGAGGCTATGGCAGTGATTAAGACTATTAGAAAATTTAGTTACTATTTGACAGGAAGGAAGTTTACTTTATTTACTGACTGTGGGGCTTTGATCTGGCTTATGGGTTCTAAACACTTATCCAACATGATGGCCAGATGGGTTTTAGAATTACAAGGGTTTGATTTCAAGGTAGTCCATAAGCCTGGGAAGCACCATGTCAATGCAGATGCATTGTCCAGGCTTGTGATGAATAGAGAAAAGAAAAAGGAGGCTCAGGGTCGGCCTACAGTGTCTGATCGTTTACTCTTAGGAAAAACAGTGAAAATAGGGGAGTCTGGGAAGAAGTGAAAGTTTATTCTAGAGGAGGACTAGTAGGAGGCCATATTTCGTGAATTTTCTGGGATAGAGTTTATTAGGAGGCACAGGACTGGAATAGGAAAGATAGAAGTTAATCCAAGAGAACTCCAGGAGAGGAGGGAGTGCCTGGGATAAAACAAGTCGTGTTTAGACTTCTTAAAGCGAACGCAGTCTAGGAAAAAGTATACTGGAATAAGTTTGTCAAAAAAAAAAAAAAAAAACACAGAGTTCAGTAAAACAGGAGTTCGAAAGTTAAGGGTTTAGAAAAACACTCGGAGAACAAGGAAGATATGGACGCAACACAGGCCGCCGCTTTCGCCCACATTGTCGCTGTTCTGATAGCGTTGATCGTAGAGATGGAGGAGTTTGAAGAGGAACTTCGACAGCGTCTGCTCCAGGGGGAGTTTAGAATGAACCATACTGCTGAAAGAGAGACTAGAGTAAACGTCTCGAAGCTCGCTCAGTATACGGGCACGCTCATGACTTTGCGTGGCTTGCTGGAAGGATTCCGGGCGGGAGTTCTAACTGTGCCAGGCCCCCTTCGACCTACTCAACCGCAGATTACAGCGGCGCTGGCCCAGCCAATAGGAAATGCGCGAGAACAGGGCGGAGGAGGAGGAGTACCCCGCGACCTCCTCAACCTGCCGCGTTTCTACCCGGTGGCGCGAGTGGAGGCGAGGTTCGAGGAGAACGGGGATGGCGAGATGCAGGAGGTGCCTCCAGAGGGGCCGATAATGGTTTACTCCTCCGGGGAAGAGGAGAACGAGGGGGATGCGGGGGCACCAGGCCCCAGTAGTTAAGGTCGTGGGTTAGGAAGTTTGGGTGGTTAGCTTGGGAGTTTGGGTTAAGAAGTTGATGTCAGGGTTGGGGTTGAGAAGTGGGTCTGTAAGCAGGATTCTGCCTTTTCTTTAAAACAGTGATATAAGTCTCTTCAGAAATAGTTAAGACCCCTGGAACAGCTGAGTTCCACCCCTTAACTAACACCACTCTGAGTTTCTTTTCAATCCCTACTGAAAAGCAGGAAACCACTCTGCTCACAGCCAGTTAATCCCAAAGGTTTTAAAGTAAAGGTCTGCAGACTAGGGGTGGTCTCAGACAAAAGCTCAGATTCTCTAGAGATAAGGTATCCTGAAAAGGGAAACTCTAGGATTGAGGACTACAGTTTGGGTAAAACTGTACACACCTTGATTTATTATAAATCAATCCCTGTGAGGACCTCAGAACATATGTATTTAAAACGGTGTGGTGTTTGATCCAGCCTAGAAGTTGAGGTCACTTAAGAGGATAAGTGCTCTCTCCCAGAAACAGGACTAATAGTTCAGAACCCTGGGATTAAACAACTGATGTCTAAAGTGACTAAGATGATGACCTTCAAAGCTTACAGCTTACAGCCAGCTCACAAGCCAGCTGTTCCAGCTGTTTCAACCTGAAGGATTTTGTATTTAAGTAGAAACCCTTAATATCTAGAGGAAAGGGCAAACACTGCTTTATCTACCCAGGATAAGCAACTTAAAAGCAAAAAGATAGAAGCCAGGAGGCTCTAGAAGAAGAAGTTAGTAGTCTGGTAGTAAAGCTACAGATGAGGAAGTTTGATGTGTGGAAGGACTCCTGCACTCTTAGTCTTTTACAGAAAGACTTTGAGAAGTTTGCTGGATATTCCAGCCAGGAGAAAGCAGCTGCCAGGAAGAAAGAGATGAGATATCTCTGGGATCCAGAGACAGAGCAGCTATTCTTAAGAGACCCAGGAGGAGATAAAAAGAGAGAGGTGCCAGTGGAGGCTAGGAGACAGGAGCTAATTATGGAGGCACACATAGCAGTAGGACATGTGTCTGTGAAGGGAACTCTGGAGAAGCTCAGGGAGCACTACTTTTGGTATGGGATGGAAAAACAGACAAAAGAAACATTGGGGAAGTGTGAGACCTGCCAGGAGATCAGGCCAAAGTTTCTGATACAGCCTAGACTGCTCCAGACCCCAGCTGGCCTTCCGTTTTATCAGTGGGGGATGGATACATTTTCCATTAGGATGCCTGACACACAGGCTTTAGTGCATATCTTAGTAGTGGTGGACTATTTTACAAAATGGGCTGAGGCTGGAATAGTGGATGCAAAGAGTCCAATTTTTATAGCTCAGTTTCTATTCCAGAACATCATCTGTAGGTTTGGGGTTCCTAGATTCTTTCTATGTGATAATGGGACAGAGTTTAAGGGTTTAGTGTTAGATTTATGCAAGCAAGAGGGGATAGAGATTAAGAACACTAGTCCGAACCATCCCAGAACGAATGGGCTGGCGGAGAGATTAAATCAGACCCTGAAACAGGGAATAGTGGGTAGGCTAAAAGAAAAGCAGGCAGAAGAGACACCCACCACAGGTGCACTCTTATTTTCAGTAAAGGATTTACAGGGGGCTTTATTAGACAGTCTTAGAGACTATAATAGCAGGGTAAAAGAAACAACAGGGTACAGCCCTTTTGAATTAGTATATATTAGGAGGCAGGTGAATAAAAGAGACTGGGCAGCTTATCAGTTAGGACAACAACTAGAGGAGTCTCAGAGAGATTTAGGGGGAGGATCCCAACCTCAAGGAGGAGGCTCTGGATCCCAGACTTTAGCTGAGAAAAGGGAAGAGGCAGTTTTATTAGATCCTGTGGTCCAGGAACTGCCAGTTCTGATCTCAGATAGGGAGTTAAAAGAGCTGAGTGAATTAAGAAAAAGGATGGAAGAAAGAGCTAAGGAATCAATAGGAACAGCTCAGTATAGGCAGCAGAGGAACTATGGTGAAAAACTTAAAGAAAAAGAAAGAATAGAAGCTCTTAAAATAGGGGATTCGGTTTTAGTCAGAATTAAGACTTCTAAGAAGCTAGTGGTTAAAGCTCAGGCAGGATTTCGAATAGAGGAAATAGATAGAACAGGAGTTAGAGTTAAGGTCTCTAGGGGTACTCGACAGAGCCGGTGGGTGGCTCTAGAAGATGCCGCTGTACCCGGAGGAGAGCCTAGTACTTAGGAGAGTACTTTAGGAGAGTTTTACGGGGAAGCTTGGACCAAACTACTAGCGAGATATCCAAGAATAGAGAACAGTAGCGAGTGAGACGGGTTTTAAGGAGTGTCTTCGGGAGGTCAGGGATAAAAGTTCTAAAAGATATTTCGTTAACGACGAAGACTTCGAAGGAAAGAATGGCAGGAACAATGTCCGAACGGCAGCTGAACGAGTGCATGGCGGCTGAAGTGCTCCGCCTTCGGACGGAGTTAGAAAAACAAAAGGGGGAGGTCACTAGGCGGCTCAAGCGGGCTTTTACGAACGAAACCGCAGCTGGGAGGACTGCGAGGGATTTACTCAGGCGACAGAAAATCGTCCTGTTAAGTAACTTAGAAAGTTTGGGAAGGATAGAAGAGTTTCAAAGTCGGCTGCGGAAAACTCAAGGGGAAGAGGAAATTCCGGAGGAGCGACTGCAGGAGGTGGTTCGCGAGAGGTCTAGGACTTCTGGGTGGCGACGACAAGATTCCAATCAAAAACGACGACTGGAAGTCGTGGGTGACCTGCACGAGCAGGAGGTTAAGCGAGCGAGAGGAGAGGAGAGCGAGAGTGATGGGTTTGAAGTCACCGATAGTGAGAGCGAGGGAGAGAAGGGAGGTTGAGACATCGGCAAGAGAGCTCTGGAGGATGTAGAACTCTGATTAAGTGAGGGAGAATATTGGGAGACCCCAACACATAGATATGGAGTCAGCTTGAGAGGACATAGAGGAGTGTTTTAAACCCCAAGCCTCGAGGCATCGAATTCTTTCGACGGAGAAAAAGAAAACCAACGGAGCGGGAGGTTTTGCTTTTTATTTAAAAAAAAAATAAAAAATAAACATTAGATAACAGTGAAGAGGGGGATTCCCTTTGTGAAAGGGTGTTATTACTGGGTTATCAAAGAGATGTGGATTTTCTGGTAGACAAAAGGGGAGAGATAAATCCTGTGGATTTTCTGGTAGACAAAAGGGGAGAGATAAATCCTGTGGATTTTCTGGTAGACAAAAGGGGAGAGATAAATCCTGTGGATTTTCTGGTAGACAAAAGGGGAGAGATAAATCCTGTGGATTTTCTGGTAGACAATAAGGGAGAGATAAATTCTGTGGATTTTTTGGTAGAATAAGGGAGGACTTAGAAGTGTTGAATACACTTAATAGGGGGTTTGATGTGGGTGTTGAATACACTCAATGGAGTTTTGATGTGGGTGCAAGAAGTGAAATGGACAGTATGGTTGAAAGGAAGAAAGACTGCATGAGATGCAGTGGGTTTTTGATTAGGTTTTGGGTACGCATAGAGTGATTTCTATGCGGGTGTAAGGGGGAGCGTCACAGCTGTGACGGAGCTAGAAAGAACATGGCAGATGTACTGCCACCAGATGTAATGATTATTCCGATGATAATTCGGAAGAATGGAATTGCCAACTCACACTGATAAACAGTCGTATTTTACGCTGCTCTATGTGAGACCTGGTGGTTCGTACGTCGGGTTCAATTCCTGACGAGGTCGATGACGTAGGAAAAGTTGTATATTGATACGTTGGAAGATATCGAATAGCTGGCACGCCAACCCATGGCTAGCGCAGAGTACTAGGAGTCTTACTGCCGGCACTGTTGTTTTATGACATCCGAGGTATGACTTCTACGAAACGTGCGGCTGGGAACACAAGGAGCCAGCGAAAACACTATGGATTCCAGCGAAACGGATACAACTCCCTACGAAAAACGATCTCTTAGGCGATATGCACGACTGGCAGTCGGGTCGCTAGTCGACCCCTGTCGTGACGCCGAACTCGCGGCCAGCACACATGCGCTAGCGCTAGAACCGGCCGCGAGTATAAATATCCCACAGAATTCTGATTAAGAACAGACAGAACTCGGTGAATACCTCGTTTACTTCTTACTTCGGACATCTATCTATAGGAGGACTCTCTTATCGTGACGGACTTAAGGAAAGCTTCGCGACTTACCTTAAACGGGAATCCCGATCGGACGAGGTACTTCTGGCCAAAGATAGCATCATCCAAGGTTTTCTGAAGTACACTTTTGAAATGGGATACACCATCCCTTCTCTTTCTGTAAAAATATTCTCTTGCTATTATTCTTGTGTCTCTGAGTGTCTTTATTCAAAATAAGATTGTTTCTGATCAAACTTTGATTCTAGAGGAAATAGGAGAGGAGTCAGAATAGTAAGAGAAGGTGCTGCCCTTTTCTTAGGAGGTTTTTCTCCACTCAGAGGAGCCGACCTCTCCTCTGAGTGTCTCCTTTCATTTTTGGTGTTTGCGTTTTGTGTTTTCTCTCTTTCTCCAGCTCAGTTTCCAGAGTCCTCTTAGGCCATGGTCTCTTAGCGACCATCCTCCAGGGGACTCCACTTTCTGTCTCACTCTCGGGAGCAAGGCCCTCTTAGCGGGTGTCTCCGTCGACTTTGACTCGTGTTGCGTTCAGATGTCTGGTCTTAGGCTTTTCGTTGTTATGGGGAATCGAGACTGTGACTCTCGGATGGTGATGATTGTTAGCGCGACTGGTCTTAGCCGACTTCTTAGGTGACGATAGTTTCAGTGCGTCGCAGTTTAGATACCAAGTTTTTGGATAAGACATTCAACGTCGGCGTAGTCCGACTCAGTTGCCGTAGACAGACTCTGCGGTAATTCAGTGCGACTCTATCTTCAGTCGCTGCGCGAATGAAGAATTAGTAGTTGTGCCGAATGCGTTTTCGGAGCGTCACACCTGTCGCTCGAGAGGAGACAATGACACACTTGATCTCTTGGGGGCTCTCCATCTTCACTCGTGGGTGGGATCAATCAATCCACAACCTGGTTTTCCTGCAAGAAAACAACCAAAATAAATCATGTCTTCATTGAAACGACCCAAAAATCCAATGAATTTTTTAGGACAAAAAGCAACCCTCCAAAGCCTTTGCGGGATTTGGGCGTGTTTAAAATACCTACCTCACTGATGCTTTTGCCATCACGGCGCCGTTGCGCATAGAAACACGGTGAGTAATACCTAAGTAATACAAACCAGATTCACTGACTGACACATTGAAAGAAAGAACCAGGAATGCGAAGATAATCATGGTTGTCCATATGGTTCGTTTGAACGCAGACAGGTCCGATGCTCTGCAAAGCCCAGAATGAGAAACCAGCCACCACCACCAAAACAGCATGTCGGAAATACTGGGTGCCAACAATCTACACTCCGGAACTCTTTTAAAATGTCCTCAGGTCCTGAATGAACAATCTGATTTGAAAAACAATCCGTAAAGAAAAATTTTTTCACGGATTGTTGAGCCGATGATTCGCGCCAACATGGTTGGATGAGCTGTATTGGTTAATTGAATAACCACACATTACATTGTTTCAGTTTGTTTTATTTTAGAAGGCCAAGATGGCATCTTATCGAAAACAGAATTGGCCATGTTGGTGAGCTCCATTCGTGCAAGCTGAAAGGGAATCAAGTTGAAAGAAAAAAACGAAAGAATGAAGTGATGGTGCCATCACCAAAACCAGATCCGATACAGCAAGACTGATAATCAATTGATTACATATAATTCCTAATGTAGTAATGTTCACAACGCCATCTTTAGAAAACAGTCAAGCAGACAGACCCACTGCTGTACAGCACATGTGCTGTGGGACGAATGCTTGGCAAAGGGATCAAATATGAAGCAAAATTTGTTTGAGATCTTGCCTACAAGGAAAAAAGAATAAAACCCTACTGGATACATCCAACCACGAACTCAATCACACAACACGAACACCCCTCTTGTTCTTCTGAAGAAGATTCCTGAACAAGACGTTCAGAACCAGAAAGGGTTTGCCATTCTTATACCTGCATGCATAAACACCACGTTACTACGACAGAAGTAATTGATTTCGACAATCAAGAAGATGTTTATTTACTGCCGATAGAACATTGATTTACTACCAAATTTCAACATACATAGACAAGGAATCAGCGGCCTCCGCCACCTCCGCCACCTCCTCCACCGCCGCCACCACCGCCGCCGCCGCCACCACCACCACCACCTCCGCCACCACCACCACCGCCTCCGCCTCCGCCACCTCCACCACCGCCGCCTCCTCTGCTACCATAGCAGCCTCGATGGCACTTGCAGCGGCAAGACCATGAGTCCCAATATGCGTAAGAACAGCACTCGTAATTCTTCCAACCACAATCTGCAAAAGATCAACACAGAGCTCCCGTCAAACACAGCTCCCACAAAAGATATCATCGCAACACAAAAGCGCGACGCCAAAAGCATCTACGATTTGTCTTTTCACTTACCCCTCCAGCGACAACCAGCCAGCTGGCGTCCAGAAGACAAAGAAGGCTCGACGTCTGCATCGCATCGCGAATTAGGTTAAGGGGCAAGAACCAGATTCATTCCTGCAACCAAAAGCAAGTGTCGGCAAAATGCAACCAACCTGCTTCAGCCATAGCAGCAGCGGCCACAAGGCCGACCAACAAGATCGCAGCAAAGGTACGCATGTTTAGATAAGATCGCAAGTGTTCTCAACGAGTGTTCTGAAGGAGTGCGCTATTTTTTGGTGGAAACGATCGTCCTTCTGCATTTTATCCTCCGCAAACGCAACGCGTGTGCTTCTCATTGCTCAAGAAGTCATATCATTAGCGGCTGGGGACCATATAAAGTCGTCTCGGCAAGGTGCAAGAAAGCGTCGACGTCAATATCTTTGCCACCACGTTGCAGTGTAAGATAAGCGAGGGTGACTTTCTTGTGAAACACACCAAATGGCAATGGAAGTTCTGATTAATGGAGGTTCTGTTTTATCAAAAACCGATGTTCAATAAAGGGATCCCTGGCCAGTCCATCTGTGGAGGCGGCCGCACACCAGCTCCAAACAGATTTGATGAGATCGTTCATGAACCCATTTTTTAGTCCATTGACACACAAAACCCCACACAAGCACCCAAAAACTAGAATCCCTGTTTGTTGTCTAGTTGCAAGATCTGGCATCTCCTCCATATAACATACGTTGTGAACCAAACGCTTTTACACGAAGAGTTGTCCAAAGTTCCACAAAGTCCCGTTAGATGCTTCCCCCAGTTTCTGTCAAGCATGCAAGACAAGACGCCACACGATTTCGACCAAATTGATCCATTACTCAACAGAGAGCACGTTTTCGATCGAGGCCGCTGCAAGGCACTGGGCGAAAAGCGATCGCGATCCCAGTCTGACGTGCGGACCCGGCCAACTTCGTCGATTTCGATCTGATGCATGTCTACTTGGCCAATCGTCCTCCTGCGTCCCTGCCGGACTGATCACGAGAAAGAGAGAAAAAGGAAACCCAAGGGAGTGAGTGAACCCCGTGCCAGAAGAAAAAAGAAAGACGCACCAGGCGGTTTCCAGTTTGCACCGTGGCGACTTGTCGAAAAGAGTTTTCCCGAGTTGAATTTTCAACCGTCGAAGCACGGGTGGCCAGGGAGAGTTGCGGACCTCTGAAGAGAACAAGGAAAAACAGGACATTGAAAAAGCCCAGGCGAAATGGGACGGATCTACGTGGAGTTCGTGAACGGGCGAGCGTACAGGTGCAAGTGTTGCGGTTGCCACTTGGCGACTGTGGACGAGCTGCTGTCTAAGGTACTATCAATATCGAGCGTAGGGTTTTTTCCCTGCATTGGGGTGGCCTGAGAGAGGGACATTCGCGTTCGCTCGAAAAGGACGTCTTTCTGACTGTCCCTGGGCTACGTCTCGAAGGAAAAAGGAAGGGGGGGTTGACTCTTACACGCAAGACCTTTCTCCTCCAGAATGACGTCCGTGGGGTTTCGAGGAAATGGTCACCGTGGGGGTCTTTCAAGAGCCATCGTTGGTCGAGCCCTCTGGCAGCCGTCCGTGGCTTTTTTGGCGGGATCTCTCGAAGTCTATTTCCCTCGTTTTATGTGTCTTGTGTCTTTCCAGCACTGTGGTGCGTCACGCCCTCGTGAAACGACGGGTTTCGGGGCGTCTGTAACAAACCCTGCTTACCCCCATCTTTAAGCGCCCCCAGCCATTCCTTCCACAGTATAGAGTCGTTACGAAAACGGTCCGCGAATGTCGTCGGTTTTCCCGTCCAGGAACGGATTTTGGGGGAGGAGGGCGTAAGTCGTCGAGCAGCTGTCTGTTCTGTATGGCCGGTTTCTTGAGTGCGTTCCATTCTTTCCCCTTGCAGCAATTCCATTCCAAAAACGGGCGAGCGTATCTTTTCAACGTCGTCGTCAACGTGAGTGCTGGGCCAAGGGAGAAAAGACTGATGACCACCGGCGCCCACATGGTCCGCGACATTTTCTGCGTCGGCTGCATGTTCCCCGTGGGATGGAAATACGTAAGTTTTCTGGAGTCTCGACCAAACCTCGTCGCTTTCCCTCCTAACCACCCTTAAACTTGCTCGAAAACGAAACGAAAAAAACGAAATGGAATAATATTGAGCAGCGAGTTTAGTCCAGGTTTTTTTTTACCTCACTCTCGAGTTCCAAGGCCACACTTTTTCACGAACGCCCGTAAACGCGCTATTTCTTCATGGGGATGATACACAGATATATGTCCAGCAATATATAATGTAATTATTTTTTCGCGCAGGAGGAAGCATATGAGCGCGCTCAAAAATATAAAGAAGGGAAGTTTATTCTGGAACGTTCGAAACTGGACGTCGACAGCAACGCCTCGCGTTTCTTCGAAGTCCTGCAAGACAGCGACTGTGAAAACGTTTGCCCATGACATTCATCCTCGCGTCTCGAAACCGAGTTCCTGCAGGAGGGTTTAAAAAAAAAGAAAAAAAGAAAGAAAAACTATGTATATATTCACAAATATATGAGGGAAGGGAGGGGAGATGCTGTATGAAAAGGGGGGGAGAAAAAGGGAAAGAACCTTGGGGAAAAAAAAGAGAAAGAAGAAGAAGCAACTGATAAGGAGAAACCTGCACACATGACTGGAAAAAAAAAAAGTAGGAAAAAAAAAATCAAATGACAACTGGGAACCTCATTATTTTTTTCTTTTTTTTTGGTCTGGTTTTTGGATCAATAGAAAAAAAAAAGAAGAAAAAGCTAAGAAAAATTCAGAGGTGATGTTGTTTTGAGGTGGGGGAAATCGATTGAATAGTTTAGGGTATTTGGCCATATTTTTCCTGAACCACCCTCTATCAAATCCCTCGGGGGAAAAAAAGAAAGAGTGCAAAAAAAACTCATCTTTTTTTTTGGTTTTTGAGGGGGGAGGGAAGAGAGGTTGGGAAAAAGGAAAGGTTGGAAGAACAGAACAAGCTATGGGGACAAGCCAAAAAAAAATTAAAGTATACATCTTGAAAAGGAAGAGAAGTATTGCCCCTCAATTTGTCTGCCCAATGAAATAATAGTTATGATATGAGAGTTTATGCTGAATAGTCAGTGGAGTGTATTTTTGCTTTTTTTGTTTTTGGGGGGTGGGTTCCCTGTTTTTGGCTCGCTGCCATCGCAAAGAGAAACAGCGGGTTTGTGGACTACTGATGTATGTACCTTTTTCAAGGAAAAAAATGGGGAAAAAAAAGGTGGGTTTTCAGGGTGGGCGGGAAACAAACAAAATATTTTTGTTTGCCTTAACAAGAGGTAGGGCAAAAAAATGTGTATTTGGATATCCAGCTCTTTTTTTTTTTTTTTTTTGGGGGGGGGGGGGGGTTCTAGGTAGAATTCGCTGACAGCCCAACCATGTTTGGGGAGAATAATAATATGCGCTGCCTGGAAGGACTCTGGCAATGACTAATTGTTATGTTTTAGTCATGAGGTATGTGGAGAAACTGTGAAAGGAAAAAAAAAGAAAGAAAAAGAAGCTAAATGAGGGGCCAGAGTCTTCGTCAAGTGGGGTATGTTTTGTTTTAAAAAAAAGTTAATGCTAATCGTATTAGCTGAGCCATTTTTCGTGGTGGTGGAGTGCAGTGGTTTTTGGTGCTTTTTTTTCTGAATCAGTATGGCTCTTTTTTTCTTTTTTTTTTTGAATAGATCTGAAAATCCACCCTCTTTGGCGAACGCCTATATGTGGCAACAGCTTTTTCTTTTTTTTTCGGTGCTGTTTTTTTTTCTCATTGATTGAGAAAAGGGGAAAACTTTTTTTTTTTTTTTTTTGGAGGGGAGGGGGAAAATCGACCAAGAGAAAAGTCTTCAAGAAAAAAAAAAGCTTTGTCAAAAAGGCGATAGTTGCAGTTCAGAGAGAATGCCGATATGCAGAAATCGGAAAAATTCTCTTTCTGTTGAGCACGAAACACAAGAAATGGTCAAAATCCCCCTCTTAAAAAAAAATAAAAAAAAATGGACAAACAAGGAAGTGTTGCGAACAAGAGGGACGTTTTGGGGGAGAGGTGTGGGTGGGATTATTTCTTTCTGGGGGTTTTTCGGGATTAGATAATTTTGTACAATAGTACATTTCTGCAGTTTTCTATACTGCAATTTTGAGTAATGTTTTGTTTTGTTTTTTATTGTATTATCTTTTTTGCATATGGTGTATGTGAAGTGTTGGTGTATGTGTTGTTTCTAGTGGATTGTTTGAAAGGTGTTGTGCAACAGGGGGGGTGAAAAAAAGAAAAAAAAGGAAAAAGAAAGAAAAAAAAATGAAAGATTGTATGTGGGTTTTTTTAGACTGTAATCAGGGAAAGTTGAAGGGGGGAAAAAAACGAATGAAACGGTTTTATGGGGGGGTCGGGAAAAGGGAGGGGTGCAAGTTGAAGCTGTAAAAAAAGAGAGAAAAGAAAAAAGAAACTGAAACAAGAAAGAGCACCGGATCTGGAAAGGGGATGGGTGGAGTACAGTATGGTATTTTCTTTTGAAAATTTATTTAGAAAAGGTTTTAAGGAAAAAGAAGAGAAGAGGTCGTGGGTGTGTCAGGGTTTAAATGGCTGGAGAAAAAGAGGAGGTAAAAAAAAAGAAGAAATGGATGTTGGGGTGAGAAAAAAGAGGAAGACGGTGGAAAGAGCAGTTTGAAAAAGAAATAAAAAAAGAAATCCTAGCTAGTGCTGTCTTGACTAACTGTTGTTTTTCCTATTATAGCGACATGATTTCTTCAGCTTGACAGGGAAAGGAAAAGAAGAACTTCAGCTTACCCTCCCTAGAAAAGACAACCTGATATTTCTTCCAATTTTTGATTATCCAGGTCAGACCGGTCGGTTTTATCGGAAGTACGACTCACACTTTTTTTTCTCTTCTTTTCAATGGTCAAAAAGAGTAATTTTGGACCCAAGAAAGAACAAAGAAATTAAAACCATGTGGGTCTTCGATTGTTTTCTGTTTCTCTAATATTTAAAATTTTCATTTTTTTTTCTCTCTGCGATGGTGTCAACTGCCAACTTGCGTTTTAAGAAGAAGAGCCCTGAGGCTGAATAGAAAAAAAAAACAATAAGAAAAAAAAAGAAAAAAAAAAATTGCAGGAAAAAAAGTTATGAATTCTACGTCCCCCCCCCTTTTTGTTTTTCTTCTTCCGCAAACGAGAAGAAAAACAAAAAACGGAAGAGAGGGTTGAAAGTAGAGATGCGTTTTTGTTTTGTTCTTTGGGGCATGTGTGTGCGTGTGTGTTGTACAATGATTTCCCCTTGTGAAAAAAAAAAAAGAACTAAAGAAAAGTGGGTTTGCAAAAAAAGTTACAAAAAAAGACAAAAAATTGGGGGAAGATGAAAGGGAGATAAATATGGATTTGTATTTGGAGTGAGTTGCGTACCAGTGGTGATGGAGGATTAAAAAAAAGTATAAAAAGTATAAAAAAAAATTCAGACTTGAGGAGTTTGATATTCAGAGGGAGGTTTTTTGTGTTGTCTACAATGTATAGTTTTTACGTGTGCATGTGTGGGTTTTTTCGTTTTCGTTTTCGCTTTTTTGGTGGTGGTGATATATATACAGCAGAAGGTCGGGTAGGGTTTTTTCTTTTTTTTTTTTGATTTTTGTTGTCGAGACCACTTTATATTAAAAAAGAAAAATGAGTGCCATGAAAGCACGATGTCTGGTGAAGGACCTGCTTTTTTGTTAACGTTTAGTTTGTGGATGAACCTGATCGAGACTTGTTTGTTTTTTTTTTGTGGGAAGACGGGGTGGCGGTGGAGGCAGTGATGATGGGGCCTCACCAAATGTAATGATATTTTGTTGGCTTTTTTTCTTTTTTTTCTTCTCTCTTTGGAAAGTTTCACAGGTGCTTGTTTTCGCTGTACAAGGCAAAATAAATTATTTTCTGTAATTTTCATTCTGTTCTGGACTGCGCATCTCTTGAAGCAGTTATTAACTGCTTAATTAATTAATTAACTGAGTGAATGTAATTATTGCTGTTGCTGCAGTTGCATGTAAGGGCCCAGAGAGAGATTTATATAAAAAAAATCTTATGGTGCCTGTGACCAGGGGTCCGACTATAAGAATTTGCTCAAGATTGTGTTCCCACTAAGGTTAAAGCTGTTTGGTAATTTCATTGTCAGTCACTCAGGTTCAACAGGCTTGAGTGCAACTACCAGGTAATCGGATTGTGAATAAGAAAACCAGTAGCGAGATGTAGAAAGAACACAATTTCACCTCTGCTCAGTGAAATATTTATCTTTCAAAATATAATATGAAAAGAGTTTACAGAGACATGAAGTGATCATGTTTGGATGATGAAACTCGTTATATATTGGCCACAAAACATGTAATCATTGATTGATTGATATATTGGCCACTATTGTATTGGGGAAAACGAGAAGGTTACAAAAGACAAACGGACAACCGAGTGTTCACCAGAGTTGTGCGCCGTTGCAACGGGGCACAACTCTGGCTCCAGGTGACGCTCCCAATCGCCAATCGGCTCGTCGACGCTCGTGCGTTTGATATTTTCCAGTCGCATCTCATTATTGGAAAATGTATCAGAGTCGTGCCGACGTCGTTTTTGCGACAACGACAACGGCCGTTAACCGTTAACGCCGTTAACGGCCGTTGTCGTTGTCGCAAAAACGACTTCGGCACAACTCTGGTGTTCACCCTATATCCTAAAATTGGTAGACAGATCTGTACTACGAACCCAGATCTGTACTATAAAGCCTCACTTCGATTGGGTCATAATAACACCACAAAACCAACCTGTGGGAAATCTCTGAAGAATCCAAAATCTATCAAAAGCACTATTAAGAGAGAAACCCAAAAATCTGCCTCGCCGATCACATGCAGCAATCAATCAATCAATCAATTACAACAAAAAGAGGCCACATGCAGAGAAAAGTTCGGCAAAGCAGCAAAAGACGTCGCCCCATCACACGAGCCCGCCTTTCAGACCTTGTCAAAGATAGAACCTCAACAACCAGCTGTCCCCACGACACCAATGTATGTTACGTACGAGAAACTTCTGACCGCTGAGCAAGAGAATCGAGGGTTTCCACGATTGTGGTCGCCTCGCCTGCAGAGTACAAAAGTCAACAGCAATCTGCAGCTTTCAGCACAATTTTTGGGGTGGTCTTTGTTAAGCAATCAGCACGTGCATCCACCGAACCCAGGCATCCACCATGGCGCCGTTGAAGATGACGGCAACCTTGGTCCTGTTCACTAGTAAAAACAGGGCCGATTTACCACTTATTTTTACCAAAAACTGGTAAAAAATCACGCTAATTTCAAGAAACTGAGAGAAAAAGTGGTAAAATAGAGGCTTTCACCTCAAACTGGTAAAATT
This sequence comes from Bryopsis sp. KO-2023, assembly GCA_030272585.1. NCBI lineage: Eukaryota > Viridiplantae > Chlorophyta > Ulvophyceae > Bryopsidales > Bryopsidaceae > Bryopsis > Bryopsis sp. KO-2023. The sequence goes on along the minus strand of BSYQ01000004.1, from coordinate 829,529 downwards.
TACCACAATCTGGTAAAAATTTACCATATTCACCAAAAATCGCCGCAACATGGTAATAATTTACAAGATTCACAAGATTTTACCAAAATATGGAGAAAAAAAAATCCAGAATGCGCTGCAATAAGTGCGATCAGAGGTTATCATACACGCGACAAGGTTATCGACCAAGGCGATCTGGTTGTACTTCTTGCGAGGCACGAAACCCACGAGGGCAAACAAGCTACGAAGCAAACCAAGGTCCCATCACAGTTTTCCAGTTTTTTTTTCCAGGAAAGGCGCAAGGCCTATCGCGGTTGGTTGGGGCGGTGTGCAGACATCTCTCAAACATCGAGATTCTTTTTGTGGTCGATGATCACGTCAAAGGCGACGGGATAACAGCAAGTCTCGTGACAGTGGTGGCTCAAGTCTCGTGACAGTGATGGCTGGGGTTGTACCTCTTGCGTGGTCACGAAACCCACGAGGGCAAACAAGCAGCGAAGCAAACCATCACAGTTTCCCAGGAAAGGCGCGAGGAGAACCTTCCCCGGTTGGTTGGAGCGGTCTGCAGACATCTACTGAACAGCGCCAGTAAGAACAAGCCGAAAGCGACGAGACAGTAAGAGGTCTCGTCAGAGGGGAGGACATAAGACTACGAGGTCATGTGCTTCTATTGCCAGTGGGTAAGTTTTAACAGCAGCTCCCTGAAAACAATCCATTTGGCCATTTTTTTTTTTTCTTCTTGGGATATACCGGTTAGAATCATATTGGAGTTCAATTGCACATCGCAAAGTGAAACCAATGGTCTTTCTTTTAATCGATAAAATTCCTTTGTTTTTGTTCATACAGTTGTACTTTCTCACGAGAATCAATCTCACACGACCAGGCCATACCCTGCACACCAGAAATCCCCAGCAAGATCACTAAGGTTATTTCTCCAGTTTGGGTTGTTTCTGATTTGAAGTTTTCTTGATATACAGACAACAAGATGAGGCAGTGCTTCTGATGAATTGACAGAGAAAGAAGGTACTTTCAACTGAGAGTCGTATTTGAATTGTGATTATGCAACTCCTGGTTATAATCTTGGGGTCCAAACAGGGAAGAAATGGGCAACCCTAATCCTACCGTGCAGAATTTTGGAAGGGTTCTGCAAACGACGATCCCCACGGTGTGCTTCGGCTCTTGCCAGCCTGGCACAACATGCACACCATCATAAGAATCTATTCAATGGGAACAGGATGCCCATTGACTTTCAAACAAGCGGAGTGGACTTAGGTTTTATTGTTTTTATAGCTTTTCGCAGAATCGGGGAGTTGCAGTTGGACCTCTACATGGCAGCGATCACTCGGCAATTCAGAGCTGGCCGTTGCGAAAGAAAGAAGGAAACAGTTGGGCAGGTGGAAGAGGATGATCGATCAAACAAAACAAGCTGCCGCTGATGAAAAAAAGTGGGTGATAAAAAATACTAACACATCTCTGTGCGTGTGTTCTTTCAATTTCCTCTCAATTCACATGTTGAGGAAAATCCACAAAACCACGACAATATCGCTTTTGAAGGTGTAACAAGATAACATATAACATAGAACAAAATTCCCTCCTCCCTCTCAGGTGCAGTCTGATGATTGTAATGTTTGCTAATTTTTATCATTTCAATGCTGCTGCTGGTGATGGCAATCCTTATCTTCTGTGGAAAGGATCGTTTCCTCCACCAACAATCGGAAAAAAGAGCAGAGACCTGTTCTTCTTCGAGAACAGGTTTGTGGGAGGAGCTCGGGGTATTGCAGTTCTGGGGTTCAGACATGAGGAATGCAGGTGCCTGAAAAAGAAACCAGGAATGCAGGTGCCTGCTTATCACCCACTTTTTTTTTTTTCTCTGTTTGAAACTCTGCCCCTGGCAAACAGAAAGAAGCAAAGGAGGGAGGGAACTTTTGCGGGATACACAGATTGGTCACATTTTTCCATTCTTTCTTTATTTTCTTTTACTTTGTTTTATGGAGAGATGGTGAATATCCAATCAATGGGACAGTTTGGATCTCGGATCTCACATTCTGAACAGGGACACAGTGCCAACGATACCATCAAGGGAATATATTATATATATATACGAGAAGAACTTGTTTCTTGGATGAGCAAAGTGGTTGCAGGAGATGGGTGGTCTCCCCCAGTTCTAGTTTCAGATCGGAGTAGTGATAGGAAGAAGAGTTCCAGGGACAGGAATATTAGATCTGAAAATGATGGGAAACACGATTTCAGGGCAACGGGGGGTTGTTGAATGTGGGGGCAGTGGGGGGTTGGATGCGTGGTTTGGCTCTGTAAAATTATTACTCAATGAACTTGTTTCCCGTTTCGATAGTTTTGCCTGTTACCAATTACCAGATCGTTCTCACAATTACCAGTTTTTCAAAAGTCGTCACTTTTCGAATTTACCAGATTACGACCACGATTACCAGTTTTTAAAATTACCAGATTCTTGAAATTACCAGATTTTCAAAAGTCGTCACTTTTCGAATTTACCAGTTTACGACCACGATTACCAGTTTTTTCACCTCCCCAGAAAACTGGTAAATTCTAATAATGTGGTAAAAAAAACTGGTAATCGTGATCGTAATCTGGTAAATTGAAAAACTGGTAAACTCAAAAAAAACACGAAACGACTGTTGGAACTTCGTGCAAAAACTGGTAAATAAACTGGTAAATCGACCCTTTTTTTACTAGTGGTTAGGACTGGTTGCAATAACCACCATCGATGTTGCTGCGCGTGGCACTGGTAAGACGATTCTCGGGAATTTCTGTGCAACAGAGGCACAGGAAGAGGGCTGTAGAGCTTGGGGAATATTTTATTATGTCTATGATGCTGGCAGGATCAGGATGGCCAAGCAACGTTAACCTAGATTGTGTTCTGTTCGTAGACGTGGAGGTTGCCCATGGTCACGAAGATGCGAAGCTGTTGCTCGCGGATCTTGACATTTTTGGTAACAAGAGATCTGTTGAAAGGAGTTTTTTTTGGAGAATCTTGACAATTTATCATGTTCGTAACTTTCGTGTGTGTTGTTGCTGTAGGAACTCGAAATCTGCTCGGTAGAAGAAGGAACGGCAGGCGCAAGGGCAAGGGCAGACGATCGTCCGGCGGCGGTGGCGGCGGCGGAGGCGGCGGAGGAGGCGGCGGAGGAGGCGGCGGAGGAGGCGGCGGCGGAGGTGGCGGAGGAGGCGGCGGCGGAGGAGGCGGAGGCGGAGGCGGAGGCGGAGGCGGAGGTGGTGGCGGCGGAGGAGGCGGAGGTGGTGGCGGCGGAGGAGGCGGAGGTGGTGGCGGCGGCGGCGGCGGCGGCGGCGGCGGCGGCGGAGGCGGCGGAGGCGGAGGCGGCGGCGGCGGCGGAGGCGGCGGAGGAGGTGGGGGTGGCGGCGGACGTGTTTCTACCGGCGGCGGACGTGTTTCTACCGGAGGCGGAGGCGGTGGCGGAGGCGGAGGCGGGGGAGGGGGAGGAGGAGAAGGAGGGGGCGGAGGAGGCAAGAAAAAGAGTGGAGGCAAGAAAGATGGCAACAAGAAAAGTGGAGGTAGCAAGAAAAAGGGCAACAAGGAGGACAAAAAGAATTGAGCATGCAAGCCTCTAAGCTGGTGACCAAATGCCACACATTCACCTTGCCGAGCACAGACCACGACCCCTATCATTTGACGTCCATGTCGGTTCAGATGCGCCATTAAGCATCTGTCTGACCATTATTTTCTTTATTTTTTCGTTCCAGTTTTACTTTTGCGTTTTTGGTTTTGTGCAGTTGATATTTTATGGCTGCTTGTGATTTGTTTGTGATACTTACAGCAACACTTAATGACTTTAGGGGGGAGGGGACTGTCTTGCGAACCTAAAGTCATTCATTCAGTTTATGCCTTTTTTCTTTCGAATACCGTAGACTGGAGGGTTTGAAGCCAAAATATTATTTTGGGGAGAAATATCTCTTTGGGCTGAGGAGCATTGGGTTTTGTCCTCTGGCACATTCAGATCTGAGTCTGGGTTTAGATCACCAGTGGATCTACAAATTTTAATTGCTGTTTTTGCACCAAGGGCGTCTAAGCGAACAACGAACTGTCAGGCCTGACCTAGGTTTCTACTGCATTAGGAGCAAGAAAATACCTGTCACCAAAATGCACAGTACTGTGACTCACTAGTGGCTTTGAACCCAACGATCCATTGAGAATTTGATGTTGGAAGAAGATGCAATGATTACACTGTTGCTTGAGAAGCGGAGAATATGCATTATCCTTGAAGCCAGGGCTTTCCTTTCAGACTAAACTTTGACTATTAAAGAGCTTTCATTGAGATCAGGACAAGAAACTGTGACTTGTGCCCACAAATACTAGTTCCAGTAGAACTCAGCAAACATGAAGCAAGGTCTCATTACTAATCAGTGACGCATGTGCTGGTTTCGGCTTTCCCCATTATCCTTGCATTAACAATGCTGGGACAGTTTTTGCAACCTCGACTCTGGTGGGTATTGGAGGAGACTGGACGGAAAGTACAATGTTGCACTTGTTGCAATATATTATTCATTATAAAAAGAATGATATTGTGACATGATGTTCTCGTCATTGGCTCACTGTGACCATGAGTTCTTGATGCCCAATTCTTTTTCTATAATGTACTTGAATCAAATTGTTTGTTTAAAGGAGTGAGAATTATATCGATCAGCCAGCGATCAGATAGTGCAAACACTCATACGCATGGGTTGGACACTGCGAAAAAAAAAAAGGCGTAAAGGCGGCAATCTCAATCGACAGATGGAGTGAAACTTAACAGGCTTTTTTTTTCCAAACCCATTTCTCCGAACTCCAAAGTCAATTCTTCCTCGCTTTGGCCATGCACGCCCCAACCAACACGAAATTCATTCGTCAAGAAAAAAGCCTCCTTGTCACAGAGAACATGGACATTGCGTCGGTTTTTTTTCTTTTCTGCAGGCTTTGCACCCGGATTTAAAAAAACCCCACCAGAATTTTCCTTCCCGCCGCTCTTTTTTGCTCCACTTGAAAACTAACGTTCCGCCCTCAGTGCCAGATGCAGAAAGATGTCCAGTGTGTTTGACCAGCCAGCCAGCTCATTTCAGTCGCCTCTTTCTATTTTCTTCTCCTCTCCTGGTCAAAAATCGTTTTTTAACAGCCGTGTGCTTCCACCCTATTCAAACCACCTCAAACAACTCCTGACTTCACCATCCCCAGTTCACTCACCCACAATTGTTGCAACATTTAATTTTCCAGCCCCTCCACATTTTCGTTCAGTCCTGGGATTTTTTTCAAATCTTGAAAGAAATGACCTAGTTTTCTTCATGTTGCGATCGTTTTTTTCCAATCCAACCATATTTTCAATGAGCCTGACCACTGTTGGTTTTATAGCTCAAGGGACGTTATGACGCCAGCAGCTGCAAGATTTGAAAAACTATGGGGAGTTTGAGTTGGGTTTGCGCGACGACAGGACAGTGCTCGAACAAATGGCAGGAAGCAAAATGTTCCCTCCTTCGATCCCAATGAGAATAAAATGGAAAAAATGCAAGCAGAAAAACACACAAACCGGGTGGGGATGCATATTGCAGTGCAGCATTTAGGTGTTTTTTCCCCTGGAACTCCACAGACCTTCATTCCTGGGCTCCATCTAGAAAATAAATCTGGGCCAGGTTGTGTAAATAGTATTTACACAAGAATCTGAGTGATAATGTCGCGAGTGGCAGGGATTTAAAAAAAAAACCCGAAGAAAAGAGGGTTAAAAACTACACACACAAAAAACCTGGGGATTTGTATTTTACATCAAACGAAAACTCACTTGATATGATGAATTCAGTTATGGAAAGAAAGAAACGTTGATAGCTCCTTGAAACCTCAAACTATAGTTATTGTTAATAGCTATTGTCTACTCCTTTCTCCATCCTGTCTGATAATCGTAGAAACTCCAGAGGGAGTTCCCTCCTCCTTTATCGCGTAACTTATTTTGTATTGGGAAAGCGTCGCTCTTTACAAAAAAAAGAACGATCGAAAGCTGCATACGAACTCAGAGCGTACAAGATGGCCCCCAAACAAGAAAACAAATTGAAAAAAAACAGTAACAAGGATCGTGAAATATAACAAGGAGAGTTAAAAAAATAATAAAAAATTGTTCCGTAGCTTTCGTGCAAAAGAAAACAGAGGTTCTTGGGAAAAAAATAACCAAGATGACGCAATTAGGGGGAAAAACGAACACCACAATCCAACGCAGTTACAATTTCAGAATGACAGGAAATTTTTTCCCTTTTTAAAGAGGTGATGAATCAAGTAAAAACAAAACAGAGAATAAAAAAGGAACAAAGCTCCTGGCCAATTAATGAAATGAATAAAGAACTAATCAATTGAGCTGAAAAACTCGATGCAATATTGTATGTGAAGATCACGACTTGACAAACCTCGAAAAAGTGCAGCTTTTTCTTGACCTCGAAGAAGACATTGGTGCCCCAATAGAAGACTTCCACCAAAACATCCTTAAGAATAACATTCTTGAAACTGGAAGAATAATTTCTTTGAAAAGGTTTTCTGCCTTAGATCTTTGATGATTGGAAAGTGTTTTAGTTTTCGAATCGTTGTAGTGGATGCAGTTGGGGATGGAGAAAAGTAAAATTAATCAACAACAAAAAGGAAGAAAAATGTGGCTCCGACTGGGGGAATGGGGTGTACACTTGGTAGTCATAGTTTTATTAAACTAAAAAGAAAAACTTTGAGTTTCTTTCCTTCGGGTTTTCTTCTCAAAAAAGTCTCGAAGCAGTCAATAATGGCATGCAATAATTGATGTTGTTGTTGTTGCGTGTATGGGCGCAGAGAAAGATAAATTCGTCTTATGGTGCATGAGGCCAGGCAACAATATGACATCTCAAATTCTTGCTCAAAAAACTGTTTCTGTTTTCACTGAGGTTGACAGCCGCCCACCCCACGTGAAAAAAGGAATGACTGCACGTGCGCTTTTTTTCAAAACTAAAATTTTGCTCAAAACAAGAGCCATATTTTTTCATTTGCTTGCATTCGGAGTGGGTGTTCTTTCGTGATGACTGCTAAGGCTCTGTTTTAATGAACGAAAATCCCTGAAAATGCCATATTGAATTTTTGGCCTGCAGCAATCCACTCTGCTTGTCAGTACAAGGCAAATTTGGTCGATGGGGAGACAGCCAATACTTGCAAGCGTTTCAGACTTGTGAACAACGCAATGGTAATGCGATTTATCCTGGGATGTATCGCCACCCTATGCGCAACAGGCCAAACGGTTTAAGTAACGGGGTCCGTCACCAGACGTCTCTGACGACGAGACAGCTCAGTGGAGAAGTTGCACCCTCACGGTTGGCCAGATGGAAACCTCAAATACAACTTGGAAGAGGTTGAATTTTGGAGGTGTGAAATTGAAGAATTATGGATTGGTACAACTATGCTTCCAACAACGATATCTCAGAGAACAAAAAAAGATCCAGAGCATTCTGTCTCCACAACAACAATAATCACTGAAGAAGTCCAACACGATGGAGGTCTTCAAGACTGCCTTGGACACAATTACACTGAAAACAACTTGCGGTCAAAGTGTTCCCAGCCATAAAAGGAGACTGTCTTTCATCTGTGTTCTTGGGATAGCTGCCAGAAACTGACGATTTTCTTGAATTGGAGCTTGGGAAAGTATTGAAAATGCGTCATCCGTCTCAGGGATCGTGATCGCAGGCGTCGTCGCATTTGCAGTCCGGCACAAGCAGGTTACACGCAGATTCGAACTGAGGATAAACGATTTGCAATCTTTTGCCTTACCACTTCGCTCAATGAGCAGCCCTCCCGTTATTCAAGAAAAACAAACATTCGATGGAAATCAAACCGCCTTGCTACAGAAATGGTTGTGATTTGGGCACCAGCTGACTTGAGGATTCGGATGCCACAGAATCCATAGAGAGGATATTTCCTTTGATATTTTTTGTGCACGTGCGCGGGGGGGGCTCTGCCTCCTTTAGTGGGGGGCTTTCCCTAGGAAAAAGTCCAGGCACAATCGAATAGCATTGCTTCTGTTGAAATTTTTAGGGTGGGAATTGAAGTATGATCATCCCCAATTGGGGATAATTTGCTTTCTTGGAGAGAAAAAAACTGATGCGTCAGACGTACTAAAAACGAAACATTGACTGGAGCTTTGGGGAGTAGCCGGGAAGTTGGAGGAGGTTGAACCAAAAACAAGGAGATTCGGCTTTTTGCTCGATATATTTTGTCGTTTTCCACCAGGACGGTGCCAACACAACATGGGCAACTTGCGTTGAACGCAATTTTGAGATAGTTCCGCGCAGGAAGCGAAACAACTCCGTGCACTTCATTCAATCGCCTCTCTCGAGTAAACAAGGACGATAACAACTATTGGTGAAACTGTGCTGGTATTCTTGAAGGAATTGGGCTCTGCAAAGGAAAAGCGTCGACGATTCACGGCACCTTTGCTTCAACAATGGTGGTCAACATTTGAAGAAAAAGAAACACAAATAACATAACATAATTACACGCGAAGAAACACAAATCCCTCCGTTCGATTTCTCTGTTTTATGCGACGTCTTAGTCATGTCCCAACTCAATTGATCTTCTGTGGAATGGGTTAATTTATGACACAAGAGGCGCCAGCAGTGTTCCAGCTCAGGTGAATTCGAAATAGAAAAGCTTCTGTACGAGTGTGTGTGGCAGAGAGAAAAAATATTTAGGCTTGTCTGCATTTTAATTTGACAGTTTCAAATTCTCCAGGTTGGTAGAGCTCAAATAAAATCAAAAAATGATTACACATTATCCGAGCACTCGCAAAAAAGATTCATATTGCATACATCTCCAGGAAAGAATCGTCAAGCGCCCACTGCTGTGCTGTGGCCTGTAGCTTGGCGAAAGGGCGAAACTAGACCAAAAATTGAGATCTTGCCTAGAAAAAAAAGGTTAAGATATCCCGCCGAAATAAAACCCAGTAAGACGACTGAAATCAAGTCTGCAGAGAACAACGCCAGCAACCAACTGGTGGAAGACACTCCACTGCATCAAAAATAATAACTTTATGTCAAGCAACATAAAATGTGGATTAAAGATCGACAACTGCAACAGATGTCATTTCAACATACGTGGTTCAAACAAACAAACAAACATCAATTACATACGTGGTTCGGAGGAGTTCTCTAAGAAAATCTTCTTCCACCACCACCTCCTCCTCCGCCACCGGTGTTCCCGCCGCCACCACCTCCTCCTCCGCCACCACTGTTCCCGCCGCCGCCCCCACCACCACCGCCGCCATTACCACCGCCACCACCTCCGCCGCCGCCACCGTTACCACCGCCACCACCTCCGCCGCCGCCACCGTTACCACCGCCACCACCTCCGCCGCCCCCGCCGTTTCCGCCCCCACCACCTCCGCCGCCCCCGCCGTTACCGCCACCACCACCGCCCCCGCCGCCGCCGCCGGGGCATTCTCTGCACTCACAACGGCAAGACTGGGAGTTCCAAAAAGCGCCGTTGCAGCACTGAGAGTTCTTCCAACCACAGTCTGCAAACAATCAACCCCAACCTCCCCGTTAATACAGCTCCGGCAGGAGATCATCACAAACCAAAAAGGTGGATAGCGTATTTGCGATTTGTAGTTTCACTTACTTCTCCAGCGGCAACTCAACAGCTGGCGTCCAGGAAACAAAGAAGCTTCAACGTCTGCACGAGAAAACCGCGCACGCACGCGAATAAGACGATGAAGCGAAATTCATTGCTGGAATCAGGAGCAAATGGCGGCACCATTCAACCAACCTGATTCAGCACAAGCTGCGGTGGCCATGAAGCCAACCAGCAAGATCGCGACAAAGGCATGCATGGTTAACTCGAATGTGAAGTGTTCGGCGAAGTTAGGCGCGATTCTGCAAAGCCGACATCTTTGCGGCGCTATATACTTCAATCGTTCTACCAACCGTCCACGAGGTCATGTCGTTGGCGGCTATGTACAGGGGAAACGTTATCCTAACAAGAAGAGATTGGACAGAAGATAGCGCAACCGGTGTTATGTTTCCCACGGAGTGTGAGGAAAGCGTCGTATGGAAAACGCCAATTAATTGCTTGGAAGCAGCAAGCAACAAAAAATGCAAAGAGCCAGGCTTCCCAATCAATCAATTAATATTACATGCGTAGAAGCCCAGGCTTCCCGCTTGACTCATTGGGCCTTCATGAAAACATAACATAACATAACATAATTACTTCATGAAAACAGTAGGACACCCTTTCAGGTTAACCAGAGGCAAACTGGCCTTGATAACCGTGGTGCAGTGGAGGACACAATGTAATTGATGTTTGCTTGTTTGTTTGCAGTGGAGGATCTTGAATGGATGCATCCAATGAATCTCTCTCTCCAAAAAAAGAATCCACTATTTGTTCTGAGGGATGCATCCAATGAATCTCTCTCTCCAAAAAAAGAATCCACTATTTGTTCTGAGGTTTTCGCTCATATTTACTGGGATGCTGTTTGTTTCGTACCAACAGCATCTATCGAACCCCCACAAAGAGAAACCTATTAGCACACTTCAGTTTTCAAGTTGCTTTTTATTAGACCTAAAACACATTATATCTCAGCTCCAAAAATAATACACATTGGTGCCAAATTGTCACAAACAATTTTCACATGTTACATAGTTAGATACCCTCATCTCCTTTCGAATGCCCATTCTCCATAAGAACCACACCACCACACATTAAGAAAATCGTCATCATGCAAAGCAATATACTTTTCTTCCTTTCCTGTTTGGGCCCCCTCTCTATTTTCAGGGGAGATTTAAAAAAAAAAAACACCACTGATTAAATTCCATGTTTCTTCAAATTTGAAATTCGAAAATTGCCACACCAAAATTGAAACACTAAAACCATTCCACTGCATAACCACCGATTTCCAATTTCTGTTTCCCCCCCCCTCCTTTTCTTTTAATATTTCCTTGGCTGTTTTTTTAATATACCGATTCCCCACTCCCCATTGAAACAGTGTGCATTTTTCAAATGCCAAAGAACATTACCATTACGTCCAAAAAATCTCAGATCCAAAAGGCATACCCCCCCCCAAAAACACACACACACTCACGTGCGCACACACACAGATTTTTCCCTCCAAAAAAAATTATCGTCTCTTTTTCCATGATTTTTTGCTGTAGTTTGGTCTGGTAGACTGTTTCCTGGCAGCAAGTAAATTCTCTGGCATCTTTTCGTGAATGACTTTGTACCCTGATAATATGAACCCGCCGGCATTCTTGCCGTCCATCATGGGGTGCGTTCTCTCAGGCAAAACCTTTGCAACAGCAAACACACACAAGTCAAAATGCAATAATTTGAACATCACCCCCCCCCAAAAAAAACAAAAACAAAACAAACAACAAAAAAAAAAGACATAAACAAACAGGTTGGTTATGTGGGAAGAAATCTTGCACGAGGAAAAGAAAATAACAATGTGACAAAGGAAAAGGGAGAGTTCATTTCAGCCAGATCATATCTTCCACTTTTTGAAAACACATGTACATGAAAAACATACATTCCTTCATGCAGGCAAACACTTTCTTTTTTCCTTTTTTTTTGCTCATGAAAAGCAATAAGAATTGCCGACTACCGCTCATTTCCACTGAAACATCCCTGTGGATCGAAAACAACTTCTGGTTTGTGCGAAAACCTTCTAAATCCATTCTTTTTTTTCTCTGTAATTTTTCCTCTCGACAAAAAAAAATCACCTGATATTCTCTCCACCAAGTTTCTTGCAATTCCAGCAAACCAGCGACCTTTCTTTCGGAAAGGCTGCTGTGGCATTCGGTCATCGGACCCATGTGTGGAGAGTAAATCACAAAGGGAGCCCCTGGGGCCAACATCGGCAATGCATAATCGATGAGACTGGTGGGATGAAAACGAGGTGCTATTAATAGGCACGAATCAAAACCACCCTCCAGCAAAGGCTTCAACGCCTGTGGATCTGCGGGGGGGATGACATAATCCTATCAAGGGAAAAAAAGAAGACAAAAAATGATCAAAAGAACACACCATACAATATTTCTCAACATCAAATATCTTTTCTAGGCAAATGCATGTCGAGGGTAAAAGAAAAAGTACCCCAAGTGTTAAAAAGAAAATAAAAAATAGAAATCGTTACGGCGAAACCTTATGCTAACATTGAACATTTCAATAGATGAATCTATGCACCGACATCTCCATGATATTGAAAATTCGTTTTTACATAAAAGATGGTATGAATTTCCAAAGAACTCCAGGTCACACCCCTAGGCATCTAGCCTGGTTAATACGAATAGCATTTGACAGCACAGTCGGAGAAATCCATACTTTGTTTTCTTCCCGATGCTTCATCGCAGGCCTTTCATTGTTGGGTTCCCCTTCACCGACTTGACCGGTGCTGCAGTGAAAAAGCAAAACAAAAAAACAGTTTAAAGGAAAATCGATTTAAAGGAACAAGATCAAACGCAAACGAGCTAAAAATAGACGAGTATCTTGCTGCTGTGGTTTTGGGGGAAAAAAGGTGAAAAGGGAAAAAAAACCAGCAGCAAACAATGATGTGCAAAATGGCAAATCCCATGGAGGTATTTATTTTCTCTCCTTGCAACTGAATCTGTGAGCACATGAAAAAATTATTAAGAGAATACAATGCAATTCAGAATTTTTTGAAGTCACCTTTCCTCCACACAGGCACCTTCTTCCGATTTTTGCTTGGCAAGAATATCATCGACGTTTACACTTCCCTAGCAATTAAAAAAAAATAAAAAATTACACTTCCCTCACAGACAAAAAAACAGAACTGTAGAGGAGCCCATCGATTTCGCATTCCACAGCATTCGCCGTGGTAAATTTTGCCAGAAAGAAAAAGTCAAACGAACAAACCCAACCAGATTTTCCATCTGGCAGGGTGCAAACATCCTCCATATATGAAAAACAGAAAGCGTTCAGCACCCTACCACCAATTCCTTGAGCTCCAAAAGCGGGATTCGAACGACGTTGTGCTTTCTATTCAATTGAAATTTTTTGAACACATCGAGGTCGGGGGATTGACACCCCATGTATGCATAAACCACCAATCCCAGCAAACCCATCCTTTCTGCTACAGCCCCTGTCACCAGCCCCATACAACTCTCCACCACCAGAACCTACAAAACAAAAGAAAAAGATTGAGAAAGAGCCATGGAGATCCAGGAATACATCGAGAAGCAAACGAAACTTATCCAGGGCAATTGAAGAATGGGGAAATTGAGCTTCGTGGGTTTTGTAAATCTATGGTGGGGCTGTACAGAATTTGCTCTGATGCTTGGCCAATTCGTGTTGTTTGGGTGGGGGCCTGTGCATCTGAGTGATAGCGTCCGGGCAACTCAAATTTTGTGGAATTGAATCTTGCTAAAGCTGCTGGTTCTGCTTGCCCTTTTGATTTTTTTTCTTTGCAACGATTGCTGCATTATCCTCTGTTCATGGCTTTTTGGATATTTCGACGGCGACTCTGATAACTGAACAGTTTTTTTCACAACACGAAAAAGAACCCTGAATATTACTCACCCTTTTGTTGGCCGACACATTTGCAAGATTGAGCATAATGGCAAGAGCGTCAGCCCTCAAATGACAAATGTCTTCTGGGTTGATGCTGAATTGAGCCTGCCAAAGCCAAAACAATTAAACAATTAATAATACAGAAAAAAAACTCAGGTCCTTCATGGAAGGAAAAAAAAAATTGTCCTTTGAAACGAATGCACAGGAGATATATCATCTGAAAAGTACATGGACAAAAAATTTGAAAACTTATCGCAATTTTTTTCTTAATTAGTATTGATTAATTTTGATTCTAATTCCAAGTTACCCAGGCTGAATTCAAGAAAAAACTACAAAACTCAATCAAAGAAAAGGAAATCACCTCGCAGACGGTGGCAGCCGTGGGTTTAAGGGCCATACAGAAGGGAGAGTATTTCTTTGCCTTTTTCGCTTTGTATTTTTCTTGCGAAAACTCGGTTTTGGTGCTGAAGGTCGAGCTGTTAGCTACGAGAGCATCCACAATCTGCTCCCCACCCTGCAATCACCAATAAAACAAGAAAAAAACAAACTAAGAATAAACAATTGATCCATGGAGTTTTGTTAAAAAAACAGGAAAAGCTGTGTTAATTGCCAGTATTGCCTCATATTTGTTTTCCTGCGAAAATGTAACGTTTCCTTGATTTTGGTTGGATGTCAGACTGGGTTTGTTGTTTCTTCCCACTGACCTTGCCCTGTTCTTGCATAGCCTTGATGTCAGCATAAGACAATTTTTGACTGGTGTTGTCATCTATGATCCTGGAATTGTTTCGGCCCTCACTTATGTTACTGGCAATATCACCTTGCACCGAACTAGAAAAAACAACATCAAGCTAAATACCAAAATAATAAAAATAAATAAACAAATAAATAAAATAAAATAAAATAAAAGTTGCAACACAGGCACGGTAAAACAACTCACTGGGAAGATAAGTGTGATGAATCTTACAAACGTTGCCCCATTTTTTTTCTTCTTAAACCTTTCTTTTTTTAAGCAGAAAGCCAGTGTGATTTCTTAGCCACAATCCTCGGTGTAGGCATCCCCCCAACATTTACACCAAAATTGGAAAAAAGGATCTGTAAGCACTAATTAAAAACCCTGCCATTAAGCATGGATGCATGTCTGACCCGATGGGAAAAACGAAACAACACCAAAAAGCTCTCACCAAAAAAATATGAGTGAACGAAAAAAAGAATGAAATGGAAATAAGAAGCACACACCTTCCTAGCCTCAGAAACTGCCGGCCATCGATTTGAAAAGAACTCCCGAAAGGATGTCCTAACAGTGACCCCAGTTCTATCAGCTTGTTGTTGAGTCTTACTTGCCTGAAAGGCGACAAGATTGGAAAGCAAGCAGAATTTAGAGAATCAGCATTTCATCCAACTGCATTTAAACAAAAAGAGGAACAACTGGCAGACATCTGAAAAGATGTGAAATACATCACGAGCATTCATTATGAGGCCCCCAGCCAGCACTGATTGAAAAATTTTCAACCAATAAAGCTTATTATCCTTTTCAATCACTTGAGAAGAGACCTCAACAAAGGACTAAAAGAAAAGTAAAATTTCCCATTTAGGGCCTCACTCTTTTCGACTCTCACACTTTTCAGTGATTCTGTGTCCAAACTTCTTAACCTCTAGTGTTTTCGTTCAACAACATTTAGCCGCCCCGCTCACCTTCCCTTGGCTACGGTTGCGAAAGAATATCGATCCCCGTTGGAAAATATGCACACTTTTGCCCCATCCTGGATTATGTCCCCAGCCCTCGTCGATTCGCTTCCGATTTCCACCGCTTGCGCACCGCCACAAGTTCCTTCTATGTGTTGTTCAGCATTCGCGGGGGCTTCGGCGTTTGCTTCTGGAGCAGCGCCTCCAAGACGACCATCGATAGACGTCTTCACGCCGTCGCCACCGTTCTGTTGCTTCTCTGAGACGGGAACAAAAGGAACGGTGTCCGCCATAAGGCCGGTATTGACGCGGAAAAAAGCGAAAAGCTTTCCCGGGTAACTAAGGGAGCGTTGCTGGTTAGAGGGCTTTCCCCACTTTGGCGACTGCCAGGAAGAAAAACGAGGGGTTTGAAAGCAAATCGTAGGAGAGCTATATGACAGACGCGCGATGTCCCCCGTCTGACGTCTGTTCTCTTTCGAAAACTGACTGATGGTGAGAGGTTGGGAAGGTTGGAAAGGGCGCTGTTTGCAACCAAGAAACGGGGTCACGCCCACACCACGGGGGCGCTGTTTGCAACCAAGAAACGGGGTCACGCCCACACCACGGGGTCCTAGTACTAACCAAAACCAAACGCGCGCCAAAACCACATGGGCCATTCACATGAGCATCAATATAATATTGCATGTCTGCTCATCTCTTGCCGTTCCGTTCTGTTATAGAACTGTAGCATAAACGCCCTTCTTGGTGTTCACGAAGGTGGTATTTTTATCACCCTAAAATTTGTCAATTTTGAACGAGCGATACTTTACAAATGCAGGGACAAAACAAAACTCAAAACACCCCCAACCAACAAAACATGAAACAAATCAACCAGCTAGCTGCCAAGGAAGAATAACAAAGACAACGACAGTCCCACACAACGACGGCAGTGCCAAAAAAAAGAAAAAGAGTAAGAAGAGAAGAATCAATCGTAGCCCCAAAAAGATAGGGAAGAATAGCTCTTGCAATCATTTGTTGTTTCAGGAACGGATATCCACAGGCGATCAGCCCTCCACATTCTCCACATTCTCGGAGTTTGCCACCTTCTCAGGGTTGACCTGCCGATACAAAACACTTCAGCATTGGCAGATTTTTTTGCTGGGGAGTTGCCCTCCATGACGGCTGGCTGCCGAAATATCATTCTCGCAGTGAAAAACTGGTTTCGAAACTAGCTTTTTGGGTCAATGACTTGAATTCTTACCTTGTTGACCCACCAATCCACGAATTCGTCGAATTCGATCACTCCACTCTTGTCGGTGTCCACAATCTCCATGGCCGCCTTCACCTCATCGTCAGTGAGGGTCTGACCGAGGGCAGCACTGCATCCATGACAAAAAAAAACAAATGTATCAACCAAACCCTCCCTCTGAGTTCAAGACATGGTGACCATTATGCACCAGCACATATATATGTGTAGTGATCAATTTTTTTGCCACTGCCGTAGCAGGCTTTACAATTTCCATCATATACAGTGATAAGGGATGGATTGGCTATTCAAAAAAAACAAATTTCATAAGAATTTGGTTAGATATGCACAGAAGTACTGTCAAGCTCACCACAGATTGCCGAGCTCTCTGGTTTCCAAGACTCCATCATCATTCAAATCGTACTGGCAAAATTGGAGTGCGATCTGTGTGGCTTCGTCGTCAGAAAGATTGAACGCCTTGGGGTCGAAGCCAAAGTCTTCCTTAGCTCTAACCAGCACAAGGTAGGCCGACAAGTTACCCAGGGTGGATGCGCTGTCCTTGCCAGAGATAGTGGTGGTCTCCTGGAACATCAGCATGTCGCTGGTTTTATCTTAACATCACGAAATCACAGTCAATTGACCATAACAGGTGGAGCAAAGACGATCCATTTCAGCTGTTAAATTTGACATCTCGACACTTATTTTTAATCGAGGTTTAGGGTTTTAACAGTATTGTAGAGCTCCTCTGGTTCAGGGTGCCTGGTCAGACTCAAATGAAGGGTACATCATTTGGGATGCCAAATGATATGAGATTGTGTGTCTGATATTTATATTTTTCACTGATATTGTCAGTTTGCGATGGGGATTCTCAGATCTGCCAATAGACGAGTATTTGTGTATTTGTGCGAATGGGGCTACCCTGGCTGACTGACTTTTACAACGAAACCATACAACGACAGTAATACCGCCCACAGACGAGTTAGGCGCAGAACGGCTGCGCCCAAACTTACCTTCAATACGTCAGCAATCGTGTTGAGAGCCTGGACGACCTTGAGAGCGTCAACCGCAGCCCTCGCTTTGCTGACGACTCCGAGATCCCCAGGACGCTTTTGCGCGATTTTTTCCATGGCTGCCATGAAAGCTTCCGTGTTGGTTCGAAACTGAACGATGGAGTACAACAGCGCCCCGAGCGTCGTCAGGTCGATCAAAACGTTGGAAACGAAGTACCACGCGATGAAGTAGCATATCGCTTCCACCCCGAGTCGAAATGGGAGGTCCGGCATCGAGCCGAAGGCCTTCGCCGCGGTGAAACCTCCAGCAGCGGCTCCGGCGTCGATCAGCACTTGGAGAACGCCCACGCCCAGTGGGTTCAGACTGCCCTTCAAGAACATCCGTCGCAAATCGTCGGGACTGTCGACGCCCGTTTCTTGCCAAGTGTCCAAGATCTTGGTCGCAGCAGCCTTGTCCAGACCGACTCGTTTCAGCGACTCCACGTACGCATCTTCGGCGCTCACAGCGGGCTCCTCCTCCTTTTCTTTCTCCTCGACCGCAGGCTTTTCTGGTTTCTTTTCCGCGGCCTTTTTCTCTACGTCGGCCTCAGCCTTAGCTTCACCTCCTGCCGCTGGTTTCGCATCCTTTTCCACATCCGTCTTTGACGCGACGGTTTCCTTTTCTTTGTCGTCCTCGCTCGCCTTGATAACCCACCGCTTTCCAAAATCTCTCGTCAGACTTTGACGCTTGACGACGGATGTCGAGATCTTGAACTGTGATCTTCCGGACCTAGAGATCGGTCGCACGCAGACATCGGTCTTAAAAACGCGTGCGAAGCTGGGGGTCGTGGCTATCATATTTCGTGTTTGTGTGTGGAAGAATCCCGACGGAGCGATCCTGCGCCAACATACCTGCTCGGGTGCGTTGCTGGCAAAATCGCATCATCCGACGAACCAAGATCGTTCGATCGCGAGATGGAGTCATTCATTCGCACGTGGGCCATAATCATTTTTTTCTTGCCTTTTTTGCCTATTTTTTGGGGGTTTGATGGGTAATCATTGATTGATCGATCGATTTTGTACGTCCTCTCTTTTCTGCGAGTGTCGAACCAGCCAGCCAATCGCCTCAATTCATGCGACCTTTATCTTTGAAAGGTGCAAGATAAAGTGTCGACCTTTTTAGTCAGGATTGTGACTGTGGCGGATTACTCAGCCGCTTGGCAAGAACGCAACGGGGGAAGTCGATACCCAGTTTTCCTCGAACGCCAGAGCTGTGTATGCCATGCAAGGACTTCCGCTGAAGGGGAGCCTCCACTCTTGTCCGACACGGGGGCGAACACCATCTCGCTTCGGCAGTGCGAATCCCCGACGGAAACCCACGTCGAGGAAAGGTGGTGTTTCGCGGAAACGATTACAGGTGGAATCTTCTGCTGGACCTCGCGCCCCGTACAGAGCCGTGGAGGGCGCAGTTCGGCAACTGAATCAATGGCTGAGTTTGAGGGAGCGTCTGCGGCATCGGACGGACGTCACCGATGAGCCTGGCGATAGTGACAGAAACGTAAAACGACGCATTACCATGAGAGTGCAAAAGCGGGCGTCGGTGAAATTGCGGGTACGTGTCGTTTTACAATCGTGCGAACGCTGGTGAGAGAGAGGGAAACCATCCGAGAGAGAGAGGAGCGAAGAAAATCGTTCAGCGAGAGAAAGAGAGACAGAGAGAGAGAGAGAGAGCGTTGACCCGGACAAAATCTCTTCAGATTTCCTCCCAGATAAAAAGCCAGAGTCTTGAATGAAAGGTTTATCCTGATTATCGGTCGCAGGAGGCGGTTGAAGCTGAGAAATCTCTGCGGACGTATTTGGTGTTGCCTCCAGAACAGTATTCGGTGTTGGATCCGAAGTGGATTGAGAGGTGCCCAGAGAAAGGTGATTTTCGGGCAAATTTTCTGAATAAAAATTGTTGAATTCATGTTTCTGGGGGGATCTCCACTGGTTGCATGGAGATGGATGAAGTTTGGTTCAATGCATGTAGCGGATGTCTGATCAAACGCATTCAATCGAACTTTGATTTTGGGTGGTGGTGTCAGGTCCTGCAGCATTCATCATTACAGTTCCCCTGGAAGATTTGCTGGGGGTGGATATGACGCCGAAAGTGTCTGTGAGAGTACATGTGAATGAAGCTCAAGAAAAGGTCAGTAGGCATAACTGTTTCATGTTTTTCGGCGTCATGATCCTTGGAATTTTTTTGTTTGATTGGATGGTTGATAAAATTCTGTATCATGATGATGAAGATATTCCACGTTGATCCCATTTTTATATGTTTTATTCTCTCATGGCTCAGCTCATTGTTTTACGGATGGAGAATGTGCATTTTCGTGCAGGCCTTCACTCAAAATTGCAAACACGTGGTGTTCATTTAAGTTAAAATGCACTGGTTATGATCAGGCATGTAGACTTGAGCTGCTTAAATGCATCATCAAACATTCATCTAGACATCCATGCATGCATGATATTGTCAAGTTACTATAGAATCTGAGAAGTGATCCCCCCCCTCTTGTTCCAGGTTACTTTTCTTGTGGATAGCTTCTCGTTGGGAAAGCCGCACATGGACAAGTTTTTCAAGATTCGCATTCGCAGCACTCTATACGCCAGCAGCCATCGTGACAGACTGGGTCCTTTCAAGAGATTCAACGGCCGGTTCAGCTTCGATGCTACGAACGAAACGGAGGAACTGGAGTCTGTCATAGATGACGTCCAAGATTTGGAAAATTTGAGGAAAGCTGGTGTTCCGATTGAGGTGAATGCATCCAGTGAACCGGGAGCAAACCACTCCTTTCCCGGCAGGCCTGCACTCCCTTGTGGCGAGAATGGGGATTTCGAGGATGATATTGAAATGGACTACCAATTGCATGCGAAACGAGGGGCGGATGCTCCCGATACAAGCAAGGTGCAATCTTCGACGAGCGAAAGCTCATCGTCAAGGGACCGGATAACCACGCTCTTGCCAGAATTGGATGGGGATTCCGTCAGGTTGCATTGCTTTGTGCAGTTGCATTTGGTCACCATAATACCACCGGCTTTGCTGTTCATCCCCAACCTGGTGCTGGGGTCTGTGGGGAGAATCATTCTGAGGGCTGTGTTGAATGCGTTGATCCCTAACTTTCTGGATCTGGTAACAAATGATTACAAGCGCTGGGTTACTGGGGACCGAAAACCTTCTGAACGCGTTGGTTCCCTTGTGTCAGACTCACTCAAGTGAGATGGAGTCCAGCATCGGCGTGGCTTTGCTTCGATTTGCTTCTTTATGTATGGCTTGATTTGCTCATTTGAGGGGGTTTGGGTTTGGTTTTGGTTTTCCTTATATATATATGTATTCTTCTCTCCTCTTATGCAACATTTTCATTTTCAGTGCATGGGGGATGACTTGATTGTGGTTTCGACATTCGAAACATGTGAAGGAACGTCTAGAAGTCTGATATTGTACCATCTGATATTGTAAAGCAATGTATGTGGTGTGAACCATTATTCCTATCTTTTTCCTTGGCAGCAGAGAGAGACTTCAGCGATCCCTTTGCATTTTTAGTATTTTTCTTATGGATTGGTTCTGTTTTTATTATCTCTTCTGAAAGGGCCTATTCCGGATCAACACCTGAAAAAGACAAAACACCCACCAAACAAAATCATAGAACACAACTTCTTTGGTACATCGATTTTCAATGATAGTGCTGTTCTCACACAATTCTGTAGATGTTTGGAGTTTGAGTGGCTTGACAAAACACTCAGAGCCCTGTTCTGAAAGAGAACTTTTTCCAAGAAATTCTCTCCCAATGATTTCTTGGAGACAACTTTTCAAGCCAAATCATCCTTCATTGCCAAATACCTTTTTTGTGGGCATCTCTATACAGGGGCCAATTTTCCATAGAAGAAGGTGGTGCACCCAGAAGAGGTTTTCTTCTAATGTTCTGTGTGAAACAGAACATTACATTATCTACCTTGGTCTAAACTGATCACTGTTCCATCACGCATTGATTCTCCCAGTTTATAGAACACTAATACAGATGCCGATAGATGGCAAGCTGTGCTGGCCTTCACTAAGGACCGCATTCACCGCTGGTTGCTTTTCCCCGAGTCTTTTTTGGTGAAACCCATACCCATCAGCTTGGTGTGTGACAATATCAGCCCCCAAAACAGAATTCTGATCAAAACTTTACACAGGAACTAAGGATTTGCCCATTTTCTCATAATCCAAACACCACAGATACAAAACCCCAACAATAACAAATGCCCCCCTCCCTTTCTAAACCCCTCTTTCACTGAGCTTGATTTTCATGTTTCCAATCCCACCCCTACCCTCCACAACCAATCATTTTCACTGGGAGCCATTCAAAGAAAAACACCCCACCACCAAGACACAGCACCCAATCATCAGTACGCCAGTTTGCTTTTCTTGTTCAGTAAAAATTCATCCAATTTTCTGAAAAACTCTTGCATTACTGTGATATCTGTGTGCCGGTTGTCCTTGTGAATGACCAGCGTATGGACGTTCCATGATTTCACCAACGGGCTCAATTCCTCGTTATGAAACGCGAAATAAAAGCCTTGGATCCGAGTAAACGTCTCGATCATGTCTGCCTTCGCAGCCCCCTTGAAAGGGAAATCCTTGAATTGCCATTTGACCCCTTGCGAAACCACAGCCACCACCCTGTTCCAATCCTTGCTGTCTTTCGCCGGGGTTTTCTCCATCAACTGATATTGCACAGGGCGCTTCCGATTGAACGACCTCCTAACAATTTCCACATCCTTTTTCTTGGGGTTGATTTTCCTGCACTCTTCTGCTGGAACATATCTAGCCTCCTCCAGCAAATACCTTGCATTGAACATGTTGATTTTGGCAGAAAGCCCCGCTGGGATCAGAATTATGGGGATACCACCCTCGGAGCGAGATGGCCGATGGGAAGACCCTGCCCTGTGGTGGTCCCCTCTGTGGGAAGAGTGCCGCCCCGAATCATACCTCCTGCTATGGTGCCCTCGAACATCGTGGTTTCCATTAGCACCCCCATCCCCCCGTCTGACATCTGCCCCCCTCATTCCGTACAACGAAACCCCCATGTCCGCAAACTGAGGCCCCGCAAGATTTTGCACTTGATTTTGGGGGAGCTCCCTCTCGAATCGACCCGAGGGTCTGACGGGGATTTTTCCAGTTTTCCCGGAGTGATTTTGGGACGAATCCCGCCTGCCCGAGTGCATTCCAGACTTCATTTTCAGTCTGAAGTCTGCAAGGTGCCTTTTAGCGTAGTCTGCAGCGAAAGAGAAGTCCTTCCCTGGGCAAATCAGCTGGCAGTTTCTGTCCCAGAGTTGCCTTTCCTGTGCCAACACCCCTTGTATGGCTGGTTTCCCTCCACTGGAATCTTTAGCCCCGTCCCCAGCGGTGGATTGCTGCCCTTTGGAGCCATCCCCAGCTTCAGAATCCAGCCTGGGTCGTTTTGAGTCAACGTTATTGTCCCCCTCGGCCCCCTCCAAGCTGCGTTTCGTTGCTGGTACCACGGCCACTGGCAGACTATCCGGAGGTGCGATCTTTTCGTGGGTTTCGATGAGCCCGAACAAATAATCCGACAGGGGTTTCTTGTCCAAATAAGCCACTTTTTCCACCTTCTGGGCCAGGGCGATTTCGCAGTACCCCAAATAGTTGAGGTCCTTGTTTTTGATGAAGAAATACACCGACTGCAGGTCGTAAAAACTCCCGTGAGCCGATTTGAACGCCGTCGGCATCTTCCCGTCGAAACTGTAGTCCTCGCCGAAGTCGATTCGATTCCCGGACTTCATTACGACGTCCAATTTCCCCGCCACGCAAAACTCCCTCAAGAGCGTCAGAGGGTCCATTTTCGCCCCCTCTCAACCAAAGGATGGCAGAAACTCGTGAGTTTTACCTCGGACCTTTTCCGGTTTTAACCTCTGCTTTGGCGAGAGTGAGAAGCTTCCTCCTCCCAGCGAGCGCTCAGAGTTGATTCCAACTCTACTTTTCGTCTTTCCGACAGTATCGCCAACCAGCTGCACCAGACGTCAAATGCCGAGAAACCACACTCCGACGCTCCAGAAATATGCTGAAACACGCTCCCGCCTCTTTGGCCAGGTTCAATCTAGGTGCGAGCGCGAGGTTTAAATACTCAAAAGAGGATTGGGTGGGGTGGACTCTGACTGTTTAAGCACCTCCTCTGCCCTACTTTCGGCGGTTGACAGATACATCCCCTGAGGGAGCTTCGGGTGAATCATGCCGCAACCTCCAAAGAAGATTACGTAATATGGTTAGCACACCCCCTTGCGTTGATCTTTTTACCACCACACGTTCCATTTCCTTGACGCTTTTTCCGTTTCGTTTTTATTTTCGCGCCACGGAAACGATATCTCGATGACGGAGGGGGGTGGACGCTCGGCGATATGTCTCGCACTGCTGTGCCTATTGTTGGGATCCTCGAGGGCGAGCAGTCGGGTGATTTTGGATGGGAAGCTGGACGACGACTTGGGGCCGAAATCCAAAGAGGCTTACGTAACGTTGCTGTATGGAGAGAGTTTCGTTCTCGGCGTGCGGGTGCTGGGTCAGTCCATCAGAGACACCCAAACCACCCGCGACCTCGTTTTGATCGTCACGGGCAAAATCTCGACTGCCAGCTTGAGGACCTTGCAAATGGACGGATGGAGGGTGAAACTGGTGGACGAAATCGCGAACCCTGGAAAAGGACCGCAAAAAACCGGCTTCCCTGACAAGTTTTCCTCGGTTTACACCAAGCTCTCGATTTTCAACTTGGTGGAATACACCAAGGCAGTGTATTTGGACGCTGACACGATAATGACACACAACTCGGATGCTCTGTTCAAGTGCCCTGGCTTCTGTGCTGCCATGAGACATTCGGAAAGGCTCAATTCTGGAGTAATGGTGGTTTCCCCATCCCATGAATTGTACGAAGACATGGTGTCCAAAATCACGACTCTGCCCAGCTACACCGGAGGGGACCAAGGCTTTCTCAACGAGTACTTTCACGATTTCATGAACGGGCCGGTTTTCGATCCAAGCAAGGAATACAAAGGGGACGAAGCAAAATTGAAAACGATGAGGTTGCCCACCAAGTACAACGCCGACATCGGCTTGTACGTGATAAACTCCAATCGGTGGATGATTCCGGAAGAAGACATAAGGGTGGTGCATTTCACGCTGGGCCCCATCAAACCGTGGCATTGGTGGGCTTCCTGGATCATCAAAGATATTATGATGTGGAAAATTTACAGGAAAAGGCTGCCCAGGGATTCCCTCGGCTACTCTTGTGGAACCACCCCTTCTCAGCACTATGCGAAAATCTTTATGATGATCCTCCCGGTGCTGTTTCTAGCCCTGGTCGCCCGTCGATGTCTGGGGAAGAATGGGATGTCCGGATTCGGCAGCTACAATTCACCTCACATCGGGGGCCCCTGTGTGAACGGCAAGCAAATCATCCCGAGACGGTTCACAGGCCTGTCGATTTTCGTTGGCTACCTCACCTTGCTGCTGCCAGTGGGTTTAGCAATCAGATTAGTTCCTCACCAAATCGACTCTTTCTGGGGGTGGTTTCTGGCGTACGAGTGGGTTTTGCTGGGGCATTATTTCCTGTTCGGATGCTACCTGGGGCTGTGCTATAGGTGGGGAAATCGGACAGCCATCAATGCGCCACCTTCGCAGCGAGGGGCATTCGGGCCCAAACCATGGAAAGTGACGTTGAAATCTGCATCTATGTCTACCTTGTGGATTTTGATTTCCCCTTGGTTGGCTGACATGCTGTTCGTTCAGAATTTCATTACGAAAGTGATTGCCACGTGCGTTGCAGCGGTGATTGCTAATGTGATTTTGACCCATGTTTATGCGAGTTTACCGATGAGGTGGTTTGCATGTGGACGAAGTGAAGGCCACGTGAAATCTATGGATGGAGTGTGAAAGGGTAGCTTCTTCTTTTTTTTTTTTTTCGAGGTCGTCTTTTTTTTTTTTTTAAGAAGACACCCCGGAAATTATCGATTTAGTGCAGGCAGGAAAAAAAAAAGAAACGTAGCAGCAGCATTTGGTGGTGGTTTTTTTGGGGGGAAAAAAAGAAGAAAAACTGGGATTCTTATGAGTGAACCTTCTTTTTCTGAAAGAGGTTTCAAGTGAAGAACAATGATACAAGGAAATTCGGCCTAAATTATGGCTGTAGAGAAGATTAACTGTGATGGAGTGGGTTTGATTAAGAGGGTCTTCCTTTTTTTTTAAATAGTTTATCACTGTGCTCAAGTCCGCTGAAGTTCTTAGCTTTTGATGGGGTATCCATTCTATATATATACGTATATATTAGGTATGTAGTGGGGGAAGTACATAGGGCTTGAAATCAAGGTTTTTCTAGCATGCTGTTTTTTTGTGGGGGAAGGTAAAACAAACATTTGGAACGTTTGCTGTCTTTTTGTGGGTTGGTATTTATATTTTTGACTAGAAGAGAGGAAGGCCAGGTTTCACTTCATGGGACTGGGACTGGTTCATGGCGGATGCACTAATTTATTTATGTAACACCTCGAGTGGGGGTTGAGCGAATTTGCCATCTATTGTTTTCATTGTTCCCTTTTTGTCCCCTTTCTTGTTTCCTTTTTTTCCCTTTCTTTTCCCTTTATATCCTTCGGGAAATTCACTGGAGAAGATGCGAGTACTTTTTGCTACCAGGGAAACAACACAAGACGGTGCTGCCCCAAGATGCTTGATTCTTCTTTCCTTTACATGATTGGTTCACAAAACTTCTGTGAAAAGGAAAAAAAAAAGGATAGGAAAAAAAAGGACGGGAGGTGTACTCCAGAGACCCAATCTTAGCAGCACAAATGAAGAATAACCAGGGTGCCAGTGGGGAAAAACAAAATTAGTTTTTGTTTTTTGTATGAGTTTGGTGGAAATATGATGTAAATTGACTTGAATTCCACCCCCCACCAAAAACAAATGACCACGAACACATCCCCAGCATCAAATTTCATTTTGATTTTCTTGGTAAGTAACCATGGTTGCTAAAAACATCTGTCTTGCCCCACATCCACATGGAAAATTTCAAAATCTTCTGTCGTTGCATCAAACCCCAATGATAAATTTGACAAAAAAAAACGGATGTAGCTGCTGATCGAATCAAAAATCCCTGAAACTCATCAAGGGGTCGATATTTTTTCGACCGCGGCCTCGGCCTCTACCTCTTCCCCGGCCCCTCCCTCTCCGCCCACCTCGGCCTCCTCTTTGGATGAAAGTGTGACTATGCTTGATCTCACACAAACCACGGATGAAATCATCGCAAACGAAACACCCCACGTATTCATTAGAACCGTCAGCCAACGGGGAAGACCCTTTTTTCCAATCCAGCTCCAACAGGGATGATTCACAGTCCTACAAAAAAAAATTTGAATAAAGGAACAGTTTGTTTTTGCGTTGATTATTCTATCTGAATTTTTCCAGATGATAACTGACAAATGAGCGTTTGGCATTTACAGTGGCTAAATGAGGGATGGCTCATTCTTGATCTTCAACCCAAGTGGACTTCCTCCACTCCAGAAATCGTATTGATGATTCGCAACGCTTGGTAAAGGTAGTGGATGCCTTTTCAAAATAACATTAAAGATTTCCAGGTTTCTGTTACTGAATTCACCTGGCAGGATTCCTGTGAGTGTTTTGCTGAGTACAGATTGGGCGGCAAATACACCATGAATTTGCACCGATTGCAGTCCAGCCTCCATTTCGGAGCACTAACGGGGTCCAACACGATGGAGCCATCCTCACAATCGGGGCAAGAACAGAACCCTTGGCTGCAAACGCTGTGCTGGCAAGTGGGATGCAAACAAACCGTACATGGCATCCCCCCTCTTCCAAATCCCTCACTGACCTGCATTATCCATCTAATGATTACTAACCATGCGTACAGGAATCATCAAATTAGTAATCTTTTTGCTGTGTAGTTTTTTTCCAACCCTAGCTAACTTTTTTTTTTCTTCCTGTTTTTTTGCTCGAGGACGTTTCTAACTTAAATCGGAGCAACGACAGTTTAAAAAAAAGTGTAAAACAGTTTCAAAATCCCCTCTTGTCAGACCCTAGTCGACTGCAAACTAATTAACCGACAGGAGCCCCTTTCTAAGTGTGGAATTTCGTTTATCCTTGCTTCTGGAAGCGTACCTTTTTTACACCTTCGAAAGGGGGATGCGTGAAACACATGGGGCAAAGGGGATAAGTTTTGCCATCTTTCCCCCCCAGAGAAAACAGGACCAGCTCGAAGCCATCCAGGGGGCAAGCCAGGTTTTTGTATTGCTTGATTGTGCCGCCTTGAGGCAAAGGATATACATCCTCGCAAGTAGGGCAGAAGAGTCTGGATGGCCTCGCTGAGATGTATTTCATATAGCGTGCGCATTTTCCACATTTTCCAAAAGGCTTGCCTAGATTTGCCGAAGAAGAAAACAATAACGGAGGATAAGTCAGGTTTACTTGGTGTGTGTCCGTATACTTCCCGTACAGAACAAGAAAAATGCCCGCACCACAAAAAAACAATGAATAAAATAAAATAAAATAAATAAATAAATAAAATAAAATCATGCAAAAAAGCTAACTCCCCCTCCATAAAAAAAAAGTAGAAACAAAAAGAATCATGCCAAAAAAAGTACTCGATCGATATTTTCCCAAACCTGAAAAGCCATGGCTCCACTGGAAGCCTAAAATCCTACAACGAATTTAAAATAAAATAAAAAAAATATGGAATAAGACAATAAAGTGTTACCTGAGGCTGAAAGTGACGAGAAACTCGATTCGAACAAGGTATCCATCCTTCCAATTTTTGCCACAAAGAAATGGAATTTTTGTGTGAACTCCATGAGCGAGTGCTCCACCACAGCGTCTTTCTCAGCCTGGCCTTTCGCAACCAAATTGATCTGCCTCTCCACATGGGCCCTGACTTGAGGCCTGCACAGCTCCGGGTCGATCAACTGATATCCCCTTATCAAGGTTATACCCAACTCTGTCGGAACCACCCTTCTTCCGGATTCAATCTGATTTAGTTGAACAGCACCCTCTTAATGACACCTCATATATTCTTTCTTCTTTTTTTAAATCATTTCATTTTAAAACTGTATAAAAAATATATTACAGAAACAAAGGTCGAAACAGCACCACCATTTTCCCTTGGCGTTTCCCATACCTTGACATAGTTCCTTTCGCAAATGTTATTGATGTGGGTTGGAATGGAGGCGTCCGTCCCAATTCCGTGTTTTTCCATCAAGCCGATCAGCTCAGATTCAGAGAGGTACGACGGTGGGGAGGTTTTCCCTTGGCTGACTTCGACGCTTTTCAAAGGGATGCTTTCCCCCTCCTACATCAAATAACACAAACGTGAACGGTGTGGTTTTCCTCTTGGAATGGCAAAATTTCACACCCTTATTGTATCATGCATTTCTTTTTTGCTGTCATTGAAATGTGGCAAAATTCATTCCGCAAAGAGCCAGACTCAAAAAAACAGGAGCAAAGTTTGGAAAAAAAAATTCAGAGGGCGAAAACCCCATCGGCAACCCGATTAAATCAGATTAAAAAATATGCTGGATATGGAGTCGCAAAAATCCTGACCAGAAAAGTTGGCAATGGATCGTTGCTGGAGGCCCTCCAGGGCATAACCGCGGTGAAACCTTGATGCACCATTCTGGCACCGGAGGCTTTGAAAGTTTCTCCACCACACGTGGCTATCACATCGGTCCGTTTGAACATGCAATCCGAGGAAATCGAACCCAGGAAATGCCTAGCAACGTAATCGTACACCCGCCAGGCATCCCCACCCCCAAGTTCATTTTCGGTGGCGCATCGAACTGGAGTGATGGGGGGATGATCTCCAGCATCCACTCCACCCTAAACCACAGAAGATAGGCCCCCATGTCAGTCTGTCAAGGTGACTAATCTTGTTCTAATATGCTCCATACAAGGCCCAGTCCACGCCATCCAAGAAATTTTCCAAAAATTGAGGAGTTTTTTGAAGCTAGACAAACGTGTGGAGGCAGCTCCTTGTTTGAAAATCTCCATTTATGTTTACATCATCCCATTACATAGTTTCTGGATTTCGAATTGAAAGATGAGTGTGTGTGTGTGGAGCATCTAAGTTTGCACCTACCTTGGGTCTGCTGAAACCTTGTGAAAGGATGCTGGAGGCATACTGGCCCCAAATTGGGTGTCTGGTTTGGGCAGACAGAGTGCCATTGAAATCAAAGTTTGGGGGGTATGCGCTGGACTCCGTTCGTGGATAACTCAAGTACCCCTGAGTGTAAAGCCGCTCTGCAATCTGGGAAACCATAAAAGCGAAGTAAAACCTTGGAACTTTCCAAGAAACACGCTGGCCTGTGGATGTTATTCTCAGCTGAAGATCGATCGAAGGGTAGTCTAAAAAAAATAAAAAAAAAAGAAAAGGAACACATAGTCATGTACAGGACTGATGCCAGATTGTTTTTCCCAGTTTTTAAGGGGGAAAAAAAAACTGGAGGAATAAAATTTTCAACCTGACACATAAAAAGCACAGAAGGTGCTCTTCTGTTTCATATTCTTTTTCCGAACTGACAATGGAAATTCGTGCAAATGTCCTCAACTTTGCAGAAACATAATGAGCAACACGAATTCGACAGGGGCGAAACAATTCCCCCCCCCAAAAAAAAATAAATAAATAAATAATAATCCCAAAAAAAGCAACAAGAGATTGGACACCAGGATCAGCTTTTTGTACTTTCAAAATAGCCTCGATTCCGTTAGCCGCTTGGAAAACACCTGCATGGCGTGGTGAGGTCCGATGTTCAAGGCGGAAGAAGCCACTTTCAGTAATTCCACCGTGTTCAATCCCGAAGGCCTGTGTTTTCTTTCATCTTTTTCTGAAACCGACACTATTCTTGCTTGCCTTCCCTCTTCAACCTTTTTTTTTTGGAGAACACCACAACCACAAGCTTAATGTAATTGAAAGAAAAAGAAAAGAAAAGAAAACATATAAGAATATATCTTTTCTTTTATAAAAATAAAAATATGTTATTTTATTTTATACATATACTATATACTGTCTGCTCCTGAATTTGTGGCATCCTTGTCCAAAAAAGCAATATTTGTCGAAGAAGCAACATTTGGCACCCAGATATGAAAATTATTTTTTAATAAAAAAACAAAACAAAAAGAAACAGAATCTCTTTTTTTTTTTGGAAGAATCAAGATGTGTTTGTTGGTCATCTTTTTTTAGTTTTCTTGAATTTCCATTTTCGATAGTTTTTTCCATTAATATTTTTTTTCCATTTGTGGATAAGGATTGCCACTCAACCCATTCAGCCACATGTGAAAAAAAAAACACAAACTCATCACAACAGCATTTCCCATTTGGGGATTTATTTTATTTTATTCATTTATTTATTTATTTTTAATGCCTACCATTTTCAGAAACACTCCGGCCACCCCTTGGTCAAACACTCTCCCCCTGGCCCATTGCATATCAACCAGTTGGCTCCCTTTCGACAATGCCATTTTTATCGTCCAAAACGACTCCGCTTCGAAGCCCACGATCTTTTGATGGCGCTCCACGCAGAAATTGAGAGTGGGGGTTTGACAAGGGCCGTAAGAAATCAACGCAGCGTCCAAATTTCCGTATTTCCCTTGAAAAAATCGAGTTTGAAATCTTGTGAAAGCCACCCCGACCTGACCCGATCGAATAAGAACCCTGAGCGTTTCACTCTTCATTATGAATTTGCTTTTCTTTTATACTTTCTTTTTCTTTTGCTGAAACTTGATTTCACGGTCATGTTCTCCATGAAAACTTACAGTCCGACACAGAATCCATATTGAGGTTTGGGACATAAAAAAATTGGATTTTTGGACATTGCCATTTACTCTCTGGAATTAGCCCTGGTTACTTTTGCCCATGAATCCACAAAAGTCTAATGCAGCTGTTTCGAGTATGATAGTGTTGCACCTTCAAGTCAAGCTCCTGCCGGGCATCCACAGCCAACGACTCGTTTTCGTTTGGAACACCCAAGTTTCTCTGCAAAAAAAAGGACAATCCTCCTTAATTTTTCATCCACAGTTTTTTTTTTTACCTCAGCATGAAATTGATCTTGGAAAGTACGAGACATCTATCGAATTCTCCCATCGCTTCAATAAACAAACATCCACTGAACCTTGCGGAGAAGGTTCACGTCTGGGTGGATTGGGGGCATATATTTTTTTCTCCAAAATATGAAATCAATGGAAGTATTGATTGAGAGCTAAGACACAACATCAAGCACCCTTCTCCCAGATATTTTCCGGTATATACAATTTGATTTAATTTTTTTAATTTTTTTATTTCGGGGGTGGGTGGGGCAAGACTCACCATTGCTGATTTGATTTCCGGTGCACTGATAGCAGAAAACTTTGCCCGAAAAACCTGCTGGCGGTTCAGCTTTAGCATTGTAGGCAAAGTGTTGTCCATGACCTAACAATGGCCGAAAAACATAACAGCCTCACTGCACAGCATAGCAAATTCAATTGTTCACAGTGGAGCAAAATCCCCGCTATTCTTGCCCTCAATGTGCTGGTTTTGAGAATCCACACCTCAAAGCAAATGTTCTCTCCCTCCCTGTCGCAATCCAGCCACAGCACCAAATAGTGAAACCCTTTTGCCTCGCTTCTCAAATGTTGGCAAACCCTCGCCTGCCACGAAACACAAAATTAAAAAAAAAAAGCAATCGATGGAAAAAAACTCCTCTCCGTTTCTTCTCGGGTTGATAGTTGGCTCAAAACATACAGCATAAATATCTCCAAAGCCTATTTTCCTTCATCGATTCCGAAATTGTCCCCAAGAAAATTTCAAACATGCTGGGGAAAACCCCATCGAAAAAAATACATCAGCCGAGGGAACACACACATCGAAAACACCAATTGTCATTTTACTGATCTACCCTAAAATTCTTTCCTGAAACGAACACAGCAACAGAACCCATTTTCTTTACAATTATCAGGTAGCATTTCCACCAAATTAGTCATAAACAAATTGAGAAGCTTCTGCACCTTGGGATTGGCTTCGCTTTTCAAAGTTGGAGCACTGAACAGGGTTGCAGGGTCAGTTTTATCCCAACTCTGATATTGAGGCGGAAAATCGATCGACAGCACGTGTCCTATCACGGAAGTCATTCTAAAATAAGCTTTTTGCCCTTGAAAGTTTCCATTGAATTCGTGAACGTCCAGGCCATGTCTCTGGCTACTCATCTGCACAAAACATCACAAAAAATGGTGATTTTTTTTCTTTCCCCTTAATGTTCATGCCGGAATCGACCACCTGTGAGTCAGTCACAGTGTGCCGGTTAAAAACTTGAATAAGAAATTTCAATTCCCAGTCTTGCAGGCAACTCAGAAGGATTGCAGCAAAAAAATTCCTGGGAGAGATTGCCGTTATGCTGGATTTCCCATGGAGCAACACAAAGATGCACAGAACGAATTTCTCAGGGGAAATAATATAGAGCTGTTTAACCATGATTATATCATATGCCTAAAACAGCCACATGCTGCTGAACCTTCCCATGGCTTGTTTCTTTCCAACCTTTTTTCATGCCCACCTCTTCCATTCCTCGATTTGACATTGGAAATCAAACTCAGCCCAAGATGCACTTCCCAGTTCTCTAATGTTGCAGCAGAATTCCTCAAAAGCGAAAACGAATCACCTCCACGAAAGCATACCTGGCCGTTGGATAAGAAGTGTGCGATCGATTGTGCCAGACTCGGCTTCTCGGCAACCATCAGTACCCTGCAGTCGCCAGACATCTTGCCAATGATCCAGCAAACAGGCTTTCAGTACGTATCTTCCACCCCTCGATGCAACCAAAAATGGCGAACAGGTTTTCTTCGAAAAATCCGGCTTGAGGGAAAGAATGCAGGCTGCCAAAATCAGATTCGCATTAAGCGCGCGCGATGGAATGGCATGATGATGGGACGGGACGGCGGCACATCAGTAGGACTCGTAGCAGACAGACATGGCTGATGCGCTGTCGGATGGGCTTGATGAAGGTTGGACTTGGGGCATTCAAGAAAAATAATGAAGATTAATGAGGATTAATGAAGAGTGGGAAAGTGGGGAAGGAGGCTTGGACTTTGGGGCTTTATTACTTGGGGGCTGGGGGGAATGAGAACAGAAAGAGTTTTTTTGAACTGGATTAAGGATTATCATCAGAGATTAAATTCACTTCAGTAAACAACTGTCCAGAAAAAAATTTAAGATCATCCCATTGTGATAAAGATGCAAAACTTTATTTTTGACAAAGACAGAACCTGTCACACTTGGAAAATCAGGAGAACTCTTTTCTATCTTTTCAAGCTTTTCTTAGTTGAAGAACTTGGAACGATTAATGAAAATGGAAGCTTGCCAGTGAATAAACAAATATTACAGTGTTTCGCACACTATCTTATTTTTTTTAAAACAGCAAAACTTGTTCTTGCAACATACAGATTCCAAGCACCCATTGTTCCGAATCATACACTCAGATGACCACAATTACAAAAAGAAAAGGCCTGAATCGATCACAACCCCACAGCCCGGACAGAGGACCCCTTCCCCCGTGCTGCCCACTCAGACAAAAACCACCAAGTGCAGCATCAAGAAGTATAGGAGCAGCA
Source organism: Bryopsis sp. KO-2023 (assembly GCA_030272585.1). Lineage (NCBI taxonomy): Eukaryota > Viridiplantae > Chlorophyta > Ulvophyceae > Bryopsidales > Bryopsidaceae > Bryopsis > Bryopsis sp. KO-2023. Next base: position 795,462 of record BSYQ01000004.1, on the reverse strand, counting down.
CGAGGCGGAGGAGGGGCTGTCTCATCAGAACGATGAAACCCCGATCCAGCAGATCGGACCCCCGGATGCATGGCCCCAGGAAACGGGTGAAGGCCACCCCGCGGATCAACCCAGCGATGGGCTGGAACCCGCTCGCATCCCCGCCAGTGAGGACGGCGGCCTCCACATCGAAGAGGTCCTCGTCCTTCTTGTTGGTGGCCCCGTCCAGGCTCACCTGCAGCACACACACACACACACAACACAAACAGGATTCAGCTGTCAGTGAACAAACACAGGCAAAGAAGGGTCCGTTCTATTTTCCTGTTGCGACTGACTAGCAGAAATGTCACTTTTCCTTTGTATCGACAAGTCATAAGACACCATACAAGCAACAGTAAGAAATCCCTCCACATGAGAATCTCATTTGCGGGGATATCAATTCACCAAATAGGACCAGCAAAACAGCAGTCCTTTTAAGAGTTGTACAGTGACATTGGATGAGAATCAACACAGTGCAATTCAAGAACAGGAACAAGTGATGAATTCTGAGGTGGAAATCCCTTACCGTGAGCGAGTCGCTCCGTCCAGGGGAGGCCCTCTGCTCCAGCATTCGCTGGGCATCGGACCTCCTCGCTCGCTCGCCCTCCAGCTCCCTGCGGAGGCCGTCCAACTCCATGCGGAGGGACGACTCGACCAGGTTTGCATCTGAAACTTGTTTCATTAAAGAATCAAGTTTCATCTGCAAACCAGGGTCGACTGGAGGTACAGCCACAGCCTGTTTGCACGAACATCGAGATGGTGAGTAAGGTTGAACAGCACAAGAAGCCTCCCATAGGAGAGTGACTTTTCTTCCTGTCAGACAGGAGGTTTTAAGCGTGAGGTGGAGGGAGGGGGGAAGAGGGGAAGCTCACCACATGGCGGACTTCACACTCTTCGGGGATTGTGACGAGTGTGGAAAAGGGGGCGAAGGGCTGACATGGGGAACAAGCATTAATGACACCAGGCATCAAAAAGGGGAAAGAAGGGGGGACATACAGGTTTGCGAGTTTGATCTCGAATGCCAGTCAATGCCAAAGAGGGAAAATGAATAAGACTCGGTGGTGAAAGGTGTCGATTTGAGTACACAACGAGATGATTCGACATTTGCTGAACAGAGAAGTAGCAGAGTGCAGCATTTGAACAATACCTGGACGGGGGTGGAGGTGGAGGTTGGGCTGGCCATCTGGGTGGGGGGCGTCACGAACTGGGAGGCACCGAATGATGAGGGTGGCCCAGCAACAGCCAGAGCTGTTTCCAGCTGGAACACCTTCTGGCGCAAGGCCTCCACTTCCTTTGTTCTGTAAGGAGAGAAAAAATGGCACAACCACTGTTAACCTCACGCGCAGCCTCTCTCTGCATATTTGACGTTGCAAAATGACAACCAACCGATACACCTCATCCAGTCAAACCATGCACAAACGCCCAATAAGCAAGCCAAACATGTTGGATATATAGCGGCAGAACAAGCAACTGCTGGGCTGGAAGAAATGCTGTGTGTAGAAATGAGTGGATGGTTATGGCAGGAAGAGGAGGAGTTCAACAATACCTGCTGCCCAGGTGCTCCCTTGAAGCTTCCACCTCCCCAGCGGCCTGGTCCAATTGCTGCTGCATGTACTGGACCCTGTAGTCCATGTCCTGCAGCCTCTGGGCTTCTTGGGTCTTCTCTGTTACAGCTTGCCCCTGCAGGTGATCAAACAGATTTCAATTATCTTGTTACTTCACAGAACGGTTTCAACTTCTTCTCAAGAAAAGACTTTGGGCGGCCATTACCTTTTCGACTTCCATGGTCGATATCAACACTTCGTACTCTGCAAGCTTTTGTTGCATCGATTCGGCCTCTCTCTGTACAGCGTCCAGATCAGCCACGGCCTGCAAACGAAAGCCCCACAACCCCTCAAGGTTGTTTGTTTTCTAGCTCCATCAACACCAGAAAATGGCAACAAATCAAGAAAATACCCAATCTCGACGTGAAAAACAACCAAAACAATCGTTTGCGTCACTTCAGAGCTCACAATTGTTCAAAAAATTTCATCAAAATGCAGTACACCGACTGACTAAAACCCCTGGTAGACAAGATGGCATTCAACAAGGGCCCACCTTTTGTTCTCCTCCCGAAAGCTGCTGGCACATGGTCTGGGCATCGGCGAGTTGGCCCTTCAAAGAGGCGATCTCAGCTTCGGCCGACCCCAAACCTCTCTTCGCTGATTCACCTTCAGCGATTTCTTGCCGCAAGGCTTGGAGTTCGGCATTGGCCACTTCCAGCCTTGCTCTAGTCCCTTGCAATTCAACATCCACCACATTTCGAGACCTTGCAGTTTCCCTGGCGTCTGCAAGCTCCGATTGCATGGACGCAACCTCATTGTTCTTGATTTCAAGCTCCCCTGTGGTAAGAAAAGAAGAAAAACAAAGTTCATTGGTTGGAGGCCCAATGCTATATATGCTTGATCAAACATAAAAGAAACAAAACTGACATTGTCTTTTCAGCCATTCTGCATAGATTGCAGAGAAAACAGTTTTGCGTGCCAATCTCCAAATCAGATGGAAATCACAGAACAGATAGGTCAGCAGCGAAACAACATCGAATCCAATGGAGAGTGAAACCACATTTATATTCTGTCGACTTCTGTTCAAATGTTGATTTCAGCACTATTTTCTTGTAGTTAACCCTCATTTCCCCACCTTTGAGGTTTTCCCCGTTTTGGTATGCGCTCCTGAGATCCTCCTCCATCTTGGCGGCCCTCTGATTCACTTCTTGCAATTGGCTGTCAGCCATTTCAGCAATTTCCAAAGCCTCAGCCATTTCTCGATCCGCGCAAACCTTATTCGTCTCCATTTCAGCTTGCATGTTTCTGATTTGCTCCAGGGCTTCGTTCAATTGGTTCTGAACGCCACCAGCTTGTTCCAGCCCTTCAGACAAGCTCTGGATTTGACCTTGGAGCCCTGCAACCTCGTTACTCCTGGCTTCCAATGCAGAATCTCGCTCCAAGATACCCCTCTCCAAATCAGCTATCGACAATATTTGATTTTCGAACCCAGCAATCTGCTGGTCTTTCTCCCCCATTTCCTGTTCCCGGGCTTTCAAGATTTCTTGAACCTTGTACAGTTCTTCCAGATGAGATTGTGCTCGGGCAGCCGCCTCTTGGATTTCAGGCAACTCCAGCAGTCGAACACTCATGTCTGACATTTCCTTCGATGCATTCGCGATCTCATTGTCCCTCTCAGCCAGGATTTGGTGCAACTGGCGAATATCGTCCCCAGCTTTTTCCAATTGAGCATCAGCTTGTTGCAATCGATCGGCCCCAGCCGCCAGAAACTCAATCCGGCCCTCCAAATCTGCAATTTGCTCAGCACTTTTCTTCAGTGCAACATCCTTGTCGCCAATCTGCTGTTCGAGAGCTTGCAGCGTTTGGTACGAGTTGCCCAGCTGCTCCTCCAAAACCCTGGCTTTTTCTTGGGCCTCGGCGTGATTTCCAGCAAGGTTTTGAAACTCGGTTTGAAGGTGAGCAGCCTCGGCAACCTTTTGTCTGAGCTGCTCTTTGTTTGCATTTGCCATTTTTTCCAGTCTTTGCAGATTAGTCATGCTCTCTTCCAGTTGAGAGCGGAGGAAATCGGCTTGGCCATCGGCTTCCGATGCTTGGCTTTCCGCGGCCTCGAGCTGGGTTTGAAGTTCTGCCCTGCAAAGAAAGAAACAAACAAAACATCTCGTTCAAGTCAATAGGTTATTTTGGTCCAATATATATATATTTTTTTCTTTTATTTTTTCTTTTGGTTTTAATTTTCTTATAATATATAAGCACTATATTCTATCTGGAAAGGGCCATGAGCACTGCCCGACACAAGACAGTTCTGAGCCCACTTCAGTTGGGACGTATTTTGCCAGCAACACTGGAAGTTGCTGCCAGTTCAATTGCAAACCAGTCCAAGTTGGTTTGAGAGCAATACCTTCGGGCCTCAGTGCTCTCCACGAGCCCCTGGAAATTCCTGAGGTCAGACTCCAGCGATTCAATCTTTTGCTCCAGCTCCGTGTTATTGACAGCGGACGATTCAGACTGGGCAAGCTTTGCCCTGAGTTCATCCAATTCACAAGTTGCTGCTGACAGCTCGTTCTCGGTGCCCTTTGATCAAAAAAGGAAGTCAAAAAACTATGTAACAGTAAAAAAAATCAAAAACCAAGAAGTCCATCTGAAGAATCAATACAACGAGCTGATATAGCAAGTTTTTTTCTTCCAATACAGTTTTTTTTTCGAGTCTCACTCACCGCAAGTTCTTCCAGCTTCTTAGCACGCTCCTCGTTCATTCTCTTGAGTTTTTCAAACTGATGTTTTGCATGGCGCATTTTGCCCTGGAAAATCCCCAAAAAAAACAAACCAAAATAAAAATAAAGTAAACAATTAACAGATATTCAACCGAGAATGGAGTGGAGTCACGAGCACAGAGTTCTCCAGATATACTTGTTAACAAAGTAACTCAGTGGGAAGAAAACACTCTTTCTACCAAGTTAGAAAAAAAATTAAAAAAAATAAAACTGTATATATAAAAACATATATTTTCTAAGAAATTAAATTAAAGAGAATTGACCCCCTTCAAACTAGATCACTTGGGGAGAGAATAGGTTTACCTCCCAGGCTTCCTTTTCTCCACTGAGAGTTGCTGCCTGAGCTTCGACTTCTTGTAATTGAGTTTCCAGATCCACTTTCTCCTGGAAGATGGCTTCGACCTCTTCTCTGAGGGATGTCATTTCAGTTTCCTGAGCTTCCAAGGAGATCTTGCAAGCGGCGTCGTTTTCAGCAAGCTGGCTTTCCTTCGCTGTCAAATCTTGCTTGAGAGCACCAACTTCATTCTCCAGCTCCCTTACAGAATCGGACAGACTTGCTTCCTGTTTTTCGAATTCAACACAGCCCCCTCAAATTCTCATCCAACTTGATTTCGGGAAGGAAAAGCTGTTTCTTTCTCAACGCCACTTCAGACCTAAATAACGCAATATCTATCGTCCCCCTTTTTAAAAGTGTGAAAAGTGTGAGCAATACAAGCAGTACAATGTGAGAATCAGCAACACATCATTTTTTTTCCAGCTGATAATTGATGCAGAATCACATGTTGAGACAGACTCAGAACCCCACCTTGCCCCGGCTTTCTTCAAGGGTTTCAAGCAGCTCAGAGTTTGCAGTTTGCAGTTGCTGTAATTCAGATTCGATGGCTGTCCTTTGCGCCGCAGCATTTTTCTCGGCGTCTTCCAGTCTGGACAAAAAGGTTAACTGCTCCTTCTCCATCTCCTCCACCTGGTATATCCAAGTTGTGAAAAATCAAAGAATTCCTAAAAAGAATAATATCCAGATATACATCCACAGGTAAGTACGTTGGACCACTGCAAGGATCTCTTTCCCTTGTTTCAAAAAAGCACACACCATAGCAGCTGGACTTGCAACTCACCTTGCTGGTAAGCGTTGCAACCTGAGCTGCTTTATCCTCCTTGACTGCCTTCAGTTTATGGAATTGGTTCTTAGCATACACCATGCTTTGCTGGAAATCACAAGAAAAACGGTGTCAAAAAACTAGGCTCGACACAGCAGAACAACCCTCCCCCCTGAAACCGAGGTCCAACCACCAGCGAACGGTAGTCATGCACAACAACTCACGTTCACTTTTTCTTCTTTGGCCTTCAAGGCAGCATTCTCATTCTCCAGATCAGCATTCACCTTCTTGGCTGCTGACAACTCCTCCTGTGAATCAAACACCACACAGTTACCATCCACCATCTCTTATCAATACGAACGGAAAACAAAGCTTTCCTAAACCCCACTATATCTCCACAAAACAACACATCTGTACACCATCATGTCACACAAACATGAATCTCATGGCTTCCGAATTCATCAACAGGTGCAATCAAACTTGTCAGACTACCACCATGCCATCCTTCTCACCTCAATATTCGAGAATTTATCAACACAGGAGCGGAGCTCCTCGACTTCAGCACTCAAGGCATTGCTCTCAGATTCCCGTTGTGCCAACAGTTCCTCCAGGACCGCCTTGGCAGCTTCCACCTCAGTGATTTGATTGCGAGCATCCGAGCAATCTTTCTGAATGGTTTTCATCGAAGCGTTGAGGTCACTCCTTTCGTCCCCCCATGAAGAGCGTTCTGTCTCCAGCGCTTGAACAGCATGTTGCAGAGTGCCAATTTTGGCCAGCAGCTCAGCTCGCTCGGCTATCCATTCCGCAGACTCCAGTACTACTTTTGGGGATTGTGGAGTCGGCTCCAGGTTGATCACATCGATCCCTCTGGATCCCTTTATTATGAAGACAGCAACAAGAAGCCATCCAACACCCCGTCAGATATATTCTCTATAAAATTTTTATTCATTCTTTTGGAGGGGGGAAAGTTGGTGAGCTTCTGCCTTGACTTCTTCTGGATAATCCCCCCACAATTGCTTGCAAATTTCCATACTGAAGTTTTTCTTGTGTTTTTTTTTCAAGCAAATAGTGAAAGCGATAGACATAGGACCCTCTCACGAAGAGCACATGAGTTGTTTAAATTCACATAGTCGAGTTGGGCGTGGCCAGACTACTCACAATAACGACATCGTCCGCGAGCAGAACTTCGTCTTCCGAGTGGGGAGAAGGGTGCTCCTCTTGAGCTTCGTCACCAAACAAACGATTGTACTGCACGACACATAAACCAGGAAATCTTACGACTTGCGTTTTCTCAGCAGAAGTCTCCGAGGTGGAGCCAGAGATAATTCAGCCATCCATAAAAAACAACTGCTCCTCGGCAAGATACTATAGTTCCGCACGAACCGCTGCCTTAGATGAGTTTCGGACGAGCACAGAATTTTCTCTGGCAGCGTACAGGTATCCGAAAGAAAGGGCTCTATCGGGGCACTCTAGACATCAAATCAGCAAGGGAAAAAAAACCTGGCTCCAGGTTCACATTGCGGGGGGAAAGCAACAGCTGACAACGTAAGCAACAGAACGACAGGATACGAGGCTCGCGTGGCTCAGCATTCCCTCCTCTACACGGCGACTTACAAATTCCAGCCCGAGTTTCTCCAAGGCAGCCTCAGCTCCAGGTTTAAACTTTGCGGTTTTCACGATTCGCAAGCAGGAGCTGTTCTTCAGAGCATCCTCGATCACTGGATCCATCCTGAAATACAGATAAGCTTTGAGAACAGCGCTAGGGCGCCTTTCAGGTTATTCGGAGACCTCGTGTTCAGCTTGTTTGTTTTAACCGTTTTTGTTGCCGTACAAGTGTACAGATACTGTACTGGACCGCATGTCAGACAAATTTGCCTTGGGCCAAGTTCTTCCACAGAGAGCGGCTGTGGTGGTTTCCATGCGCCAGAAAAGGCGCGCAACGCGACAAAACTTAACGACGCTCGAGCCCGACGCTGTCTAAACCATTCATTTTGAGGCTTTCAGCTTGAAGCAGAAAACCTCCCCAGACACTCTAGGCCTGAAACTCTTTCACTGACCGCTGGACAGTGAAAAAAAAGCGCAGTCGTAAACACAGCCAAAAAGTGGGTGGGGGTTCAATGCTAAAGTCGCCCTTCGACGTAGAACTTAGAAAAGGCATGTTTTCGGGTGCGCAGTAGAATTTCAGGGACTCGCAGCGCTGGCGAAAGGTGCCTGTGGCCAGACTCGACCACACCCTTTTCATTGCACCCCTTTCCATCGACACCACCGTAACAGCATTGCGTCGCGTTTTTGCCTCTGAATAAGCTGCACAACTCAGGGATTCTTCGAAGCAGACCTGTACTGTTGTGTGCCGGCAGGCTTCCCTGTGTCGGCCGCGAGAACAGTTTTCGTCTGTCCGCTGACAACGTCCATGGCTTTTGCTTGGCAAGACTGAGTAGAAAGAGAAAAGAACAGTTTGATTTGCGGCGGTGCTCAACAAGGCTGAATGAAGGTCTTCAGTCCACAGGAACTCGTCGAACCAGGCCCGGGTCAGAATAGTTTTTAGCCGAACCGACCCAATCTGTCAACACAGCATAACCGTAGCACGGGCAACATTTCACAACATTTTCCGGTACCTTTTTCTTGTGGCGGGCGAAGTAGAAGGATGCCAAAATTGCCTCAATTCGAGCAAGATTTTTGCTCCCCAAAGGTGGTCGATCTGATCAATGGAGCCCGTGCCTTTCTGTCTTTTGTTGATTTTGTCTATGAACAAACTCTTTTTGTGCACTCCCAGTATTCTATCGACACCATGATATACCCCCCCCCCCGCCACCACCACCACTAATCACCTGTGGGTCAGGTAAGGAGATGGTGTTACACCATTGGTGTATGTTCATGTGCGCTGCAGATTCTGACAGAACTTTTCTTGCCTGGGTTATTGGGGGGAGGGATGGAAGATTTCTATGTCAAGATTCTATTGGATCTTTGGATCTTGGCCAATAAAGCGGCACGATTCCCTTTCATGTATATTTTCTTGGGAAAAACCAGTTTTTGTATGGTGCGTTGATCGATGAACTCCCACACCATACCATTCACCCTCTAAACATATACATCACAATCTCTTGTTAAATTTCATGTCTTTTTCCAAAACTTTTTTCATCAATCAACAGCTCGACCAAAAATAATGAAAGAAATGAACTGTGTCTCATCCATTTGGTCTACAGACCAACCCCTTCCCCCCCCCCAAAAAAAAAAAAATAAATCCACCTGCTAGCATATATATACACATTTGCATGGTTTCTATAAACCAAAACCCCACCGAGGGGAAAGCACAAAATCAAAATTGGATCAAAGGCAAGTCTGTCTTCTTCTCCAGGGGGGGTTACTAACAATAAAGTACAAGAAACAAAAAAGGAAAGAAAAAAAGGAACGAAAAGAAAAGAAAAAGCACTGCTACTTTCAATACATTGCATGTAAGAAATCGTAGCACACCCCCAATGATGACCCTGAAAAAAATTAATGCTCCCAAAGTGAAAGAGAAAAAAAATGACAACATGAATACTAATTTCCATTGCACTGATTTCGAAATCAAATCTTTCAGAAGCAAAAAACACTTGTTCATTCAAAACTTCTGAGGTTTTGTTTTTGTTTCGTTCCCTCGTGTCCCGACTTTTCTATTGATATTCACATTCACAACCTGACGCCTCCTTGCTTCGACCTGAATTCCTGTACCATGCTAGCCACCAAGCGATTTGGGCAAATGTGCGAACTGGCCAATGTTTGATTAGTCACAGGCGAGGTGCACTTGTTTGTTCTGAACCATTTGGTGATGGCCGCCCTCTCGTAGGTGTAACCATCGATCGCCATCACAGGGTCCTTCATCAACTCGAGCGAGATGGGGCAACAGAGATGCCGAGGGTTGTGGCCTCTGCTTCCTTTTTCTCAATGTTTCGACCCTCCTTGACCTGCAAAAAATAACCCAAATTTCTGTATCTCTGCATTGATGGGAATATCGTAGTTGTGGGCACCGGATGGCATTTCAAGCCACACATTGCTGTTGCATTACGTTGCTCACCGGAGAGGGCGCTATGTCGAGAACGGAAGTCATACATCGAACTCGCCCAGCCTGGAGTGCTCCCCGGGCAGATCCCTACAACCAAAAAGAGGGGGCCAACTCGAATCATCTTCCCAGAAAAACCTCTTATCAGAGCAACAATAACACCAGACTTTGATGAAGTCACTTCTTGGAAAAAATGGACTGAGGGTCAATAGTACCCTTGGTGTGAGTTTAGCACCTCACCTCACCGTCCACCCCACAACGTAGTGTGAGCAAAGCTCGTCTCGCATCCATTTCCACCTGAGGGTCTTCAATGCTAGCTTGTTTCAGAGCAGCCACCACTGACTCCACCATGCCCTCATTCAGAAGAGACAACTGGGCTTCCTCATTGTCGGACATCAAGCTGACGAAAGCACGAATCAGATCCTTTTTGACCCCTGTTGTTCTTCCTTCTTTCAGCAAGACGGCCAGACAGGTCAATGCCCCAGAATCAATGAGCGCTTTTTTTCCGGCTGGAGAACAAGTTGCCATGTTGTTTATCAGCCGAATGGATTCAAATTGGCAAGCATCCCCTCCCCTGCTCAACAGCTTCAGCAAGGGCTGGATCCCCCCTGCTTCAATGATTGCGCAGCTTCTTTGAGCATTACATGCGATGTTCGCCAAGGCCCCCACCACTTGCTCCCTGTTCTCTGTGGAGCTGAGGAGATTCACAAGAATAGGAATGTCACCTTCGCTGACTATGTCAGGAATATGATCAGCCTGGCATGAAAGGTTGGCAAGGGCGCGGACGGCGTGCTTCTGTGCGTTTGGCCGTCTGGATCTCACTAGATTGACAAGAGGTGGAATGCCCCCTGCCATGAAAATCATCCTCTGTTCCACCCCGCAAATTGCCAGATTCCCTAGACACTTTGCAGCATTTTCCTGACATTCGCTCACTTCAGATGACAGCATGGCAACCAGCGGCCTTATGCAAACTTTTCTCAAGGCGGGCACCTCTTGCCGGATGCTTTCCACCGGGTTGGAGAACACCCTTCCAGCATGACAGTTCGTAGCTGTGCTGGATTTCCCCTCCAACAGCTTGAGCAGCGGTTTGCCTAACAAGAATTGGTTTTGTAGATTTCGGAATGTGAGGTTTGCAAGTGCATGAGCCGCCTCTTGCCTGCATTCATCATCCTTACCACACACACCCAATCCCATTTCAGCAAGATGCCACCAAATGTAAAAAATCAGAAGGAAAAAAAAAAAGCACATGCCTTTAACAAGCCTTATCAACTCCTAGTCTGCTCCCCTCATTCCCCCCCCCCCAAAAAAAAAAATATAATAGAAAGGACTATCCATCCACACTATACAAATTGTTTTTTTTGTGTTTGAAATGGTTGGATCATATGATCGATGTATTTGAGGGAGGGGGGGGGTATGACAGCCTCACCGTACCCCCCCCCGCTAGTCTTTAGAGTTGACCACTTTTAGCGATTTGAATGGGGCATGGCTTCTTACCTCATCAACAAGCTGCAATACAAGATGCGGAATAGCACCCTCCCTGACAACTGCCCGTTGAGTCGATGCGTTATTTTCCACCAATGCGGCAAGCGCAAGGGCTGCCATAGCCTTGCATCTTGAATGGGGCCAAGACAACTGCCGAACAAGAGGAGGAATGCCTCCACATTGTACAACTCGATTTTGGTAAGCCATGTTCTGGGAAAGACAGACAACCCAAGTAAGTGAAACTACCGATGACCTCAGGGACCAGGCAGGAAACTGATCCATTTCTTGTTAGCTGGCACATGCATGATTTTACGCAGGAGCAACTCATGACTTTGACCAGCAGCGTTGCATGCAGGCCTGCTCATGGGTGTCAGCAGCATTGCCTGTGAAAACGAGTTAGGCTGACCCACCTCACGAACGACTACACCTATGTATCGAGCAGCATCTGCGATGTCGCTCAGCTCCAATCCCGCCAATTTGGGAATGATCTTACGCAAATTCGATTTACTAGCCAAGAGCCCCCGCAGGTCTGAGGAGTGGACTGCAATGGTTGTCAAAGCTCGAACTGCTGGCCCAGGTGATGCTGAACCCAGCAACTTCAGAAGATACCTATGGGTCTGGAAATTCAGCACAAGCTGGGCCTTTGCCTGATTTGTCACCAAATCCCCCACAATGCCGGCTATGCAATTTTTGCTCTCCAGCGATACGAAGGGAAGCATACGAACTACAGAGTCCATCCGTTTGAAGCTGGCCTGGGGCATGCACTCAAATCAGCAGGAAATGGAACATTCGATGGAAAAATTCGATGGAGAAAGTAGAAAAACCTAAACGATGTAGACTTTACCATAACGTAATCAAGTTTTGAATTAGCAGTTGAAAGTCTTGTCGAGCTGGCATTCACAAGACACTCCTAACGTCGGACTTCGCATATTTTTGCCAACCAATATGCAATATGTCTTCCTAGGGTAATTTTCCTTAAACAAAAAAACTGGACGAGCAGTAACCCAGCGATTCTGAAAGAAAACCACACCTTGCATCTGTCGGTGTATGAGACCTGAGCCAACAATGTCACCGCTGCCCTCTTTTGTGGCCAGGATTTCATCAGCATGTTCTCCAAGATGGACAAAAGTCCATGACTCAAGGCATCCTCGTGCAAGTGTGGTCTTCCGTTCAGAATGCTGGCCAGACACTTTGCAGCCCCCAAAACCACTTCACCACTACCTACTATCAGCAGCTCGATCAACGTCTGCAGGAGAGTTCTCGAAGTGAACTGAACATTTGAAGAGCATGCAAGATTTGACAAGGTTTCCATGATTGGCAGCTGCCTGCTCGAGGGTGCCTTTGATAGGAAAACGGCCAAAGCATCCGTGGCCCCTTGGGAGATAACAACACCAGCAGCAGACTTCTCCTCAGAAAGCTTGACGAGAGCACCTACTGCGGCTTCCCTCCCTTGGCCCCCTGATTTTAGAAGCTGGACCAGGGGGGGTACCCCTCCACTGCTCACTACTTGGCTCCGAATTTTGTTCAAGCACATCATAGTGGACAGAAGTCTGGCTGTCTGGCACCTGAACTCCAGGTCTTCCCTGTGAAGGATGTCCACCAGGCTCTTGACCATCACAACTGTGGTGGAGCTTCTCTTCATGTAGGCATTGCTTTTTGCTGTAGCTGCGGTCAACCATCGAAGGGCTTCCCTACGGCAAGCTGGGGTTCCCTGGGCTAGGATTTTACCCATGATTGATGGGTCATGCTTTACCTTGCCCGGGTCTGGAGAATACCCCCCCAGTGCAACGCCAGTCGGGTCTGGGTGCCAAAGGAGTAAAATACTGATTGGATGATGAAAAATAAAAATGCAGGGGTACAATATGATTGGTTCCCTTGGTTCATCATTATTTTTCTTTATTTGCTGCTACTTTGCATTCAGGTTGAATTTTAAATATTCTGTATTCTGTAAAGCTGCAATATAACTTGTCAAAGCACCCGATGACCTTTGAACCAGAACTCTCCATTTCCGTTTTTCCAAACATCCAGGCTAAAAGCCCCGCCTAGCCCGTCTACTATGCAAAGGGATGATATTGGGTGTTAGGATTACATGTCTGCCTGAAAACTGCATGACATCCACATGGGATTCACCAGCGATTTCTCTTCTAATTGCAGTAGAACCCTTTTCCAAGCACCAATTATGAAAATTCAAGAAATTTGCTTTCAAGCAACAAAGTCCTGGAGGTATCCCACCTGTGTAAAACGTTGGTGTCCAGAAGTTGTTCAAGGCACGCAGCATCCACAATTCAGCTTCAGTTTGACCTGAATCAAGACAGGCCAGCAACCTTTTGACTGCTTTCTTCCAAGGGATGGACCTCTGACACTCCCAAGATTCGGACACATTGAACAGCATTCTGGCCACTGCCTCCCTGATTTCAGGTGACCTCGAGCTCAACATAGACACGATTGGATCCAATGATTGATTTTTTGCCATTTCACTCCGGGCAAGATCGCTGTTGGCGGTCACATCAGCGATCAAACCCATGCATGCCACTCCGGATGCTTTCTTGCTGGTGCAGAGTTTTGTCAAACTTGTCAGGGCCCCAGAGGTGACGATTTCATCCTGGTACGATGGACTCATTCTGGCCATGAGCGAGAGTCCCTTGGCAGCCTCCGTTTGCGCTATCTCCCCACCCAATTCAAGGGCTCCGACCAATGCCTCAATCCCACCGACAGCGTGGAAAGCCACCATCCCCTCCCGGGTTTCCAGCAAGTGGGGGACAACTTGCTTCAGCATTTTGACCAACAGATCTGGCCCATTCCCGGCATCGAAAGCACCTCTCCAATCCAGGCCAGAGCCGAACAATGAAATCAAAGCCTCCTGCACAAACACCTGGCATGGACGCTTCTCTTCCAGAATCCTCAACATTACTTGGATTCCACCTTCCTGGATCAAGAGCCCCTTGTTTTCGTGGGAAAAATCTATGACCCCTTTCAGCGCAGCGTTGATTTCGGACGAGTCCCCTGTTTTCAAATACCTCAAAACCTTCCCCACATCTTCATGCATGCCGGCTGAATCCTGCCCCACGGAAGCGGTGGAGCAGCAGCTGCTGATTTCCTCGATCCCCGAATTCACATGGGAACTGTTGGAGGGGCTCAAGGCCTCCTTTCCCTCGTCAACTAAGAAAGGCTTTTTTATTCGGTGCAGCCATTTCTTGTATTTGACCATCAAAGACACTTAACGCTGCCCTCCAGCTTTGATTCCCTCCTTGGCGTTCGGAATTTTGATTCCTTTTTGGGGCCGTCTGTTTTCGTTGGGAACTCGTTTCACTTTTGCTTGCTGAGGCGTTTCTCTTCCGCATCCGAGGAAACAGCGAAAGCTTTTTCCATGTCTTGAGTGAAATGTTACGACGGACGGCTGAGTACGTATAGTCTTCTGTGTCCATGCATGTTGAAATGACAGGCTGTATGCAGAGGAGCAAAACTATTCGATCAAACTTTGTCATATCTCCAGATGGTCGTGGAGGTGTAGTGCTCCCAGAGAGAAGATTGGAGTCTGGAGCATGTGACAGTTAAGTGAAAGGGATAATGTGGAATGGATCGCTTCCACAGCTTGGTAGGAGGTTGAGTGGATGTGATTGAGGAGGACGATGTACTGATGGGACAGTGAAGGGAATAGAAGGGAAAGGTGGAGAAGATCAGGGACGAGTGGATACAAGGTATCGAATCAGGTTAGTCATGAAGGGGAACTTGTCTATTTTGCTGTGATACTGTGAGAAACATTTGTTGAAACAAACAAAAAAACACAGAATCTTGACGATGCTTACCTCACAAACGACCACCCCCTCTGTTTTTGGAACCATCCTTCCTTGTGCCTTCTCAAATCCAACCAGTGCAGCTGTGTATCACCAAACAATACAGAGCCCGTGCGGAGAAATACACAAGGGCACCGTTGAAAAAGGGGTGGAGCATCTTCCAAGAGCTGCACCCCCTAAATTACAATTCCTAAACCACTGGAGTAGCGTACATGTGACTGCATGCCGACACACAGGCATATATATTCTTCACAGCCGTATTTGTACCACCGCCTTCACCGCTTTTTTCCACAGCACCACCTTCCCCTCCTTCATTCTAATTGCCACCAACAAAATCTACACCGAGAAAAACTGCATCATCAAAAAGTTTGCTGTCTGAACACCATCACCACTTCTCTGTGTCTCCATTGGACCCCCATCGACTCGGCCTGTCTTCCTTTTTGCCTCGCCGCCCCTGTCCTCGGCCGTATGACTTTCCGAACAAGAGGAAGTCTCTCTCCCCCTTGGACTGCCACGAATCATAAGTGTCCGCCATCAAATGCATCTGTTTCTTATCCCCTGAGCCCAGGCTGCTAGCCACCCCATGATTCTCCAGCAGAGAGGTCAATGTCTTGAAACCTCGACATTTTGCAACATCCAAAGCTGTGCATCGCATGGCATCCCTTTGCTCCAGGGTGCCAGGGATTTCCAGCAATCGTTCCACAACCTGTTCGTGGAGTGCATGTTTTCTTTTCAAGAATTTTTACATGTTCAATGTCTATTTGTGTAGAATTCACATTGAGGGCTGGATGCATTGCAGACGGTCCATCAGCAAAAAGGAATGATCGGCAAAAAGCAGCAATGATAAAAAAAAAAAAGAAACAAGCTTTAATGCTGAATGGCTGAATAACAATGAACAGCAAATGCACATCTCCCTTTTTTATGGCGGATATGCACCTGTGTGCACATTGTTTCATTGGTTGAAAAAAAGCAAAGCGAAGAAAAAAATTTATAAAGTGCATACAAAATTGAAAACTTTTTTCCAACCATAACACTGAAGTGTCAACTGAGATAGTGAAATCCAAACCTAGGTTGTCTTTTTACCGGCTCGAGGTTTTTGAAACAAGCGAGATGAATTGGAAATCCTCCAGAAACCTCATCCCTCATGTGGGCGGTCCTTTTATCATCTGCGAGAATTGCCAAGGCCCCTTCCGTCTCTCCATCTCGAATCAACCCACACAATGCGCTCCCCTTTTCCCTAAAAAAGTCAGTTCCAACCAGGATTTTCCTGCCATTGATTACTCCTTTATTGGTGTTTCTGTGTTTGGGATGAGAAAGAAAAAGAGAGAGAGAAAAAATCTAGTGGCAATCCAAAACACCACCTTCTTTAAAAAATTAAGAAAAACAGCATGCACGCATTTCATGGGAAGCAAAAAAAAAAAGACAGGGAGAGGGGAAAAAATCAAGAAGGGTTTAGAGAAGAAGAAAATTTTAGAGGTTCACCTCTTTTGGTAAATCTGCTTGATATCCTCTGGAAGCCCGGTTTTCGACATCAGCAATTCTGCGATTTCATCCTGGCTGTATTCCCAGAATTTCCCCCCTTCCATCTGACACATATTCCATATTCTTTTCACCTCTGTCCGTGTTTCGCCAGGCAGCATTGACTGCAACCTGCCAATCCCAATCGAAGCTAATGTTTTGGTGAATATGCAAAGATGCCTGCTCTCCCCTGTTCCCTATCCAAAATAAAAGAAAATTGAGAAAAGACTAATGGCAATCCAAAATTCTACATTTTCAGGGGTTTCTTTAATTTGAAGAAACGTGCAGTATTTCATGGAAGACAGGGGGAAAAAAACAAAAAAACTTCAAGGGGTGGGGCAGGATAATGTTTATTTTATAATGTTTATTTTTCAAATTTTTTCGATGTGTGTGTGTGTGGGGGGGGGGGGTTCAGATTCTGCTGTATTCCATGTTAATTCTTTTTAGTCCCAAAAAAGAAACGCGGGGGTGGTCCCTTGATCTTTGTTGTGGGAATTTGTTTCTGACGAGCTGAATGTTTGGTGTTGGCCGGAAAAGAGTAATAAATAGAGAAAAAAAGTGACCTGGGTGGACTCGATTTAAATGCATTTGCCTGGGTGGCTGGCTGGGTTGTTCACCTCTGATGAAGAACCCAGCTTTAATTTTTCTGCATCCCTGTGCCAAAGAGCTCTATCTCTATTTGTCAGACTTGGAGGCATCCTCAGCAAGGCTCTGTTCATACATCAATTTCAGGTCCGAATTGAATTGAGCAGCCAATCAGCCAATCAAAAGTGGGGGAAAATTCTAGAACAGATATCGTCTTTTGGCTTGACTAATGACTTGAATGAGCAACACACAGTTGCACCTACTTGATATCACCTTGTGGAAATTCTTCTGAGGGCTGCTCACTTTTTGCTTTGAACCATTCTAACAGTGCCCTTCTTCCATCGCGCCCGCTGGAATATTCAAAATATATCTAAGAAATAACCAAAAATATTTTTTTGCGTGTTTTAGAAATCGTATCAAAGAAGCAATAAGTCAAGAAAGTCCAGAAATAAAAAAATTCACTCTGCATTTTATGGGAAGAAAAAACCTAATGAAATTTTTGACAAATAAATTGATTTGCATTCCAAACCTGACCACCAACCAAAATTGAAAACAGGCATTTTCAGTTGAAAAATCTATCATTATATCTGCAAACCTACTAATATTTTTTGTTTCATTTGCTTTTTTGCTTATTTTAGAGTAAGTGATGATGAATTTTATGGCAATCATATTTCCAAAGAAAAAGTCGTCAGATATGAAAACTGCTTGCACTGGTCGCCGAAACAGTTTTTTTTATCCAAGCGTAGTTTTCGATTCGTCGACCAACACACGTGTAAAACATGATGGAGATGTTCTTGCTCTACCACACCACTGGACCTTCATCCGACTCTTCCACGTCAAACGGACAGCCCTCCAAGTTAAACGGACCATCTTTGTTGAACTCGGGCTTGATCTATGTCCACCACAAAAACACAAACGCGATATAAAAAACCCAGCCGCCACCCACGCTGTCCACAGAGAGATCACTTTGAAACGCTCGGCAACAGAGAAGATTCAGACGTCAAACACGTCGTTGAGATCTCGGACGCACCTCGACCACGGCAGGGTTCGAGGCTGACAGCTCTTCGAGCGTCGCGGGCGGTGCGGCACCTGACGCGTTCCCACGGCGATGCGGAGGTACATACATCGTTCTGGAGAGGATAGGGATCGAGGTTTACGATCCCTTCCACCCTCCGTTAAATGTAAGCAAAGACGTCATCGCTAGAATGCAACACACGGAAAGGGCCCTCTGAACAATGCTGTCGACATCACAAATCACAATCAAATACACATCACATATCTTCCTGCCTGCGGCTGGAAGCTGAGCCGAATACACCGAACACCCACCCCGTCTTGAGAAGATTTTGTTTGGTGTGGTTTTTTTCTCCGTGCTGGCAGTTGCGGAACGTTCAGGCTGCTTTGGGGGTCCATCACGCACAGATAGTTTCATCGACGACATAAAGCCTGGGGAGCCACCCTTGCTTTTTGGATTCTCTCTGTGGCTGCGATTCGCGGTGACGGCGGTCGCTTCATGGTGGGTTCCGATTTGCGCTAAGGTTTTCGCTCAAAACGCCCACAGCTGTCAAGTTCTTCTCGATCGTGCTGAACTCGACACTTGCGCAGAATCGACACGTTAAAATGCTGGGCGCCGTCGCTGGCGACGTGATAGGATCGGTTTATGAAGGTAGGAGCGATGTGGCGTCGAAAGCACATGCCCAGTCAGTGTCGAAGGTTTTGAAAGCGGTCACTGTGATCCCCTTGGTGCTCGTACTTCACCTGTTTTTGGGATTTTGATGCTTTGCGCCGCGCGTCAAGACGACTGACTGCGATTGCTTTCACACCGGTCCAGTGCGGGGTATCAAGCGATCGGATTTTGCACCCCTCGTGCATCCACAGTCTCGGTGCACAGACGACTCCATCTTGACGCTGGCGGTGGCGGAGGCGGTGCTGAAACAGGAAGACTATGGAAGTGCGATTCAGAAATATGGAAGGAGATATCCCCACGCTGGCTATGGTGGAAGTTTCAAAAGGTGGGGAGGGCGTGCGCCGCCAACTGTACCCGCTTTGATTTAGGATTCGTTACTGTCAGACCTGTGTCAGAACGTCAATTGAGGGATCGAATTGCAGTTGATCGTTTCAAATTCTTCTCTGTGGTGAATCGATTCCAGGTGGCTTGCAGCAGAAAATCCTCAACCATATGGGAGTTGTGGAAATGGCTCCGCCATGCGCGTGAGTCCTATTGGCTGGGCATTCGACGACTTGGATGCTGTGATGGAACATGCAAAGCTTTCAGCAGAGGTACAACCGCACACAATCAAAAAGCATTCAAGAAAAAGAGCCATCACGATGTTATCGTGGACAGCCAAAGAAACTGAGAATGAAAGATCATCACCGATCCATCAATAACTCCATATTTCATTTGGTTGGAGGAATCCCTCCATTTCCGTTTCTCCAAACCAGAGATATGAATGTATGAATTGCTTTGGTAACAGGGAGCGGATTGAAAATTGATATTTTATCTCTTGTTTTTGGCTCCAAAAAGCATTGGGAAATAGGTTCCTGCTGTATAGTTAATACTCAACGAAAGCTCCTGTTAAGCATTCACACCTTATTTGCCTCCCGTTTCATGTACTATTTGTTTTTGGCTGCTCCGCAGGTCACTCACAATCACCCCGAAGGAATCAAGGGAGCCCAAGCAACCGCCCTGGCCATCTTTTTAGCAAGAACTGGCAAATCCAAAACTGAAATCGCTAATCAAATCACTGAGAGCTTCCAGTATGACCTGACTCGAACACTGGACACCATACGTCCCACTTATGAATTCAATGTTCTGTGCCAGGGCTCAGTGCCTGAGTCGATTATTTCTTTTCTCGAATCTGACAGCGTGGAGGGGGCCATAAGGAATGCTGTTTCACTGGGAGGGGATGCTGACACAATGGCAGCAATTGCTGGTGGAATTGCTCAAGCTTTTTATAGGGGGGATTCTGAAAAGAGCATGTCCCCTCAGCTGGTATCCGGAGTTAGAGAAAAGATGCCAGAGGAATTGCTAGTAGTCATGGACCAATTTATGGAGCATTTTGATATCGGGATGGGGAAGTCTACAGGCGAAAATGAAAATGGAAAGTAGTGTGTTGGATTAGGTCGCATGTGTAGCTCTCTTGCTTCTGTCAACTCAATTTAGGAAGCCACAGTTTCTTTTTCTTAAGACAGATCACTATCCTTGTAAGTCTAACTGCCCTTTGACTCCTGGCACAGCCTATACTGATGGTGACACTTCAAACTAGAGTACTTTCAGGCATTTTTCAAAACGAACAAAACCTTTCTGGGGTACATAGTTGATTGACACAAGCGCTCAAGCAAATCAAATACACGAGAAGAAAGCAATGTATGAAATGTTCCCAAACTCTTTCCAATTAGTCTCGCCATCCCTCGTGTTGGCACTCTCCACACATTCTCTCCCCACCATATCAAAAACCTACCAAAAAGCAGCGCTACATTCATCCAGAGAAGTTTTTTTCCAAGAAAAAATGCTCAATCCACAGAGCCCAACCCAAACTAAATGTTTTGCATGAAATCTGTCATCGTGCCCACCCTGCTCCCTTTCATTTGGCTTTGCTGGCAGCAATCGCCGCCCTCCTAGCTTTGGAAAATTGACCCACTTCTTGCCCAGATGGTGAAAAGAACACAGCATCCACCACATCCGTTTCCCCTCTCGATTTCAGCAGTATCGTCCAACCCTCTTGATATTTGTCAATTTCCATGAACATTTCTTTTCGAGGGAAATCGTCTGGGATCCCAGACAAAGGCCCTTGCGGGTAAACCGTCTTGGAGTTTTCTGGCTTCGCACGGTCTTTTCGAATTGCGGGGGTCGGGATTTCAGCCCTGGTGGATGGCGGTGATGGTTCGGACCTGCATGCGAACGAAATGATACAAACAACAAATTCCAGATTGAAGGAAAAGAAACTCCAAATTGAAGAAATTGATGTTTCGTCTGTCTTTCTCTCCTTTTTTCCATATTTTTGACGAGGGTTGACTCTCAGATTGCAGCGAAGTTTTTCTTTTCTTTTTTTTTTGGGGGGGGGGGTCGGAAAGATTGGAAAGGAGGGAAATGCTTTTTACACTGATGTAAAAATGAACAGGTAAAAGTTTTGGATGAATGCAGTCATGGCAATCGGCCTCTCACAAAATAAAAATACCTAAAATACGATATATAGATCGATGTATCTACAGTTAGAAAATCTTAAATAGAATTGGACCCCCACCCCCAACCATAACTCACCTTTCTTCGATTTTTTCAGGGGCTTGCCCAGGTTCTTCTCGTTGAACAGCACTTGGTGCTGCTGCGCCTTCTTGCTGAACCGCTAAATCCAGCATGTCCATTCTGCCCTCCCCTTTTGATATTTCTTGGATGGATTTTTGCAGGTCCCGATAGCAATTGGGCTCCACCAGGCAAATAGCTGAAAAGCTGCCATCCTTGAAATCTATTGATTCGATTCTCACCCCCAATTGATGGAGTTTTGCCTCCAGCTCAGAATCGCACGATATGGGGACTTGCAGTTTCCATCGCATTCTCGCTCTTTCGATGTTGAGACATTTTTGCAGCTTCGGGAGGGCCTGGAGAAGGAAAAAAAAAAAAAGCAATCCTCCGATTTCAGATGAAGTGATATTTTGGAAGAGAAAAAACAAAAAGGGGAAAGAGAAGAGCACATCGTTGACAAAACAGGAATAAATTCTTGTTGTGCAAAAGGCACTCTGGGAATACGCTTTAAAAAACAGCGCATAAAAAGTATATACTTACTCTGTCCCACAATAACTGTCCACTTATGTTTGGGGTTACAGTTCACGATTCAGACATCCAATTGATGTGAAATTTTGTGGGCAGCATCTCTGATACACGCAGATAAAGCCCACAAAATTTCAGATCCATTGATTGAGAGGTTGCGACGCAGTGACTCCGAAACCAGAAACGAAGCAAAAACCGTTTTTTCAGGACTTTTGAGGACTCACATCACCGATCGCTTGCTGCTTAGCGGTTTTCTTTGGGTCCACATTGAAATGGGCATCTCTGAGGGCCCTCTCTATCATGGTGATGGTGTAAGGTCGATTTGTGGCTGGATCCACGCATTTATCAGCAATGACGGCGGCCACATCCTTGAACAGATTATCATACTCGACCCGACGCTCCTTCTCCGAAATCTACAACACCAATGATAGCAGGGGTTTCAGGGGAAACCCCTGATTCACATAATGTTAGATTTGATTGTCGAGTCTGACTGGGCGGAATGCTGTTCGCAAGGAAGCTTAAATGAAAGAAAAAAAAAGAAAAGGAACCCCCATAAATGCTACCATGTGTGAACGAAAAATGGCAATACAAGATCCAAGTTATTATTTCTAAGGGAAATAATAACCAACAATCGACCAAAAACACAGAAATAAATACTGAAATGGGTCCAACAGGAATCAGCTACAGAAAAAAAATTTAAACATAGCAAAAAATGGAGGCATTTTGCATGAACCATACTTAAAGAAATGATTATTTTTTAGAACCATATTGCATCAACGCTGGAATACTTGTGCAAATTTTGTATATTGAATAATTTCGACATTGGCCACCTGGAGCTCCCCTTTCGATAAGATCTCCAGGCAAATTTCTCTTTCATCCATGGTGCCAAAAACTTGCTCGATATCTTTTTCTTTGGCCAAAACTCCCTTTCCAACATTTCGAAAAACTGCAGTTGTCTGGAGGACTTCATCCAAATCGTCCTCCCTATCATTCCAAACTTTAAAAGTCAGAAAAAAAACAGGAAAAAAAATTAAAAAAATGCTTCTGGACTGTCTAAAAAAAGCCATTAACTAAAATAAGATAATTTGGAATGGAGTATGCATTCAATCGACATTTATTTGAAAGAAAAACAGAAATAAACCCACAGTGGTGATTTCATCTCGCAAAACAACCAACGAAACACGTCCTCATCCCCCAGAAACAAATAAAGATAAAAAATATATATATTTTTAAAAAATCAATTTCTTAATCATCTAAGATATCGACATCTCCACACCCAGCTGTTTTCTTGACAATAAAATAAAATCTGAAAATGGGATGGCAATCTTGGTGATTGCTCTCCAGAAAGCCAAAATTGTGTAACGTTTTAAAAAAAATCGCAGAAAATTTATGAAGCGCAAGACGAACTACACTCACACTCCAGAACGCCAGTTGACGACTTTGTTTTTGTAGCATGCGATCTCGAACCACTTGCCATGTTTCTTGTAGCGAACCACTGCTATGTTCGTGAGCCTCTTTTGCCCTGTGACGAACAAAAAAAACATCCTTCACGACCGGGTTCCATTACGGAGCTCCAAAACGTACCAGCGCCAGAGCGTGAAAGCGGAAAGAAAAAGCGGAAGGCGACCATACCGATGGGCTGTTTCAACCCAGAAGGCATACTTTCGGGGTTGGTTTGTCCCGTTTCTCGATATTTCCTCTTTTCGTGGGCTCGTCACAATACAGCACTTCGTTGATAGAGAACAACAGCTTCGAACAAGACATGAGCCAAGACTTCCTTTGGTTTCATTTTTACGGAAGCGGATTGCATTGATGGCAAATTGGCGTGCAATTGAAACTTTGGACCTTTGGATTTGCTTGCCGAATGTGGCGATGTTGGAGAGCGTCGTTGCCACACTGTTCTGCCGCCATGGGGGCAGAACATGCGCAGTACACCCACAGTACGTTAGTTTTGCCTTACTGTATCATAGAGTGATTCTGGCAGCGCCGCTCTGACAGTCACCCAGCCTACGTCGCCCCCACTTCAACATGAAGCTCAACGTTACGGCAGGACACAAATGCTTCTTAAGTGGTAACGACGACTGCAGGAGCAACAGAAATCCAACACGATCGCAACAAGTTTTGACTGAGCCACAGCGATCGCTGAACCTTGCTTCTCGACAAAAAAAAGAGACAAGATGAAGGCTGCCTGTTTCGCCATCCTGCTCGTGTTGGGCGCCTCTATCCACGTCTCCGGTAAGGCAACGTCGTCCACCTTGCGAAGTTCTGTACACTGCACTTCAGGATTGCACTTACCTTGTGTAAATATTTCCTTGCAGAGGCTACCAGTAGAAAGGGTAGCTGCGGAAACCGCTGGCAAAAGTGCTGCACTGGTGGTCGACCTGCTTGCAACAAGAACAGTCTGTCGTGCCAGAGTGGAAAGTAAGAATCCTTTGGGAGCGTCAGGTGTTTTGCTAGTCTTCTTCTATCGGATCAGTATTTGAAAGCGAAACTGTGTGTTCAGGTGTCGCGATGCTCCCGCTCCCACCCCCACCCCCACCCCCGTCCCCACTCCTACTCCAGCTCCTACTCCTACTCCTGTCCCCGCTCCTACCCCTGTCCCCGCTCCTACCCCTGTCCCTGCTCCTACCCCTGTCCCTGTCATCCCTGTCCCTACCCCTACTCCCACTCCCAACCCCGGTGGTAACCCCGTTGTCGTTCCTGGTGGCCCTGGCTTTGTCATCCCCGGTCTGCCAACTGGAGTCCCAACCAACCTTCAGCCAGGTTTGTACAGCCGCTACAAAGAGCAACATTCCTGGACTGTCTTTTGATGCGGAATGAAACTAAAGTGACGTTCTCCTCTTCATAGGTAACAGTGGAATCCTCTCTGTCGCCAGTATCAATGGCGCTGGAATCTCTCAGATTGGGAGCGGGACAAGTGTGACCCAGGGCAGTGGACAAACCATCAGTTCCAAGGACAATGGTGGATTCGCTGGTGCCATCGGAAACCAGGGCACTCAGGTGCAAGGAGTAGGACCATCTGCTGGACAGGTGTCTGTCAACGGACTGACGGATCTGATCACCCCAGGTGGCCGCAGTACCACCGTTGGTAGCGGATCCGCCTCTTTCCTCACTGGCAACGGACCCAGCTCTGGCAGTGCTAACACTGACTTGAACGCTTTCTCTCTTCCAACTTCCACTGGAGGAAAGGTGAACACCCAGTCTTTGAGCGCTGGCCTTGGTGGTGCCGCTTCGGCGACTTCTTACAACTTGGTGTCTGTGGACCCATAAACGAGCATGCATGTCTTAATTGGCAGTTTTCGACGAATAAAATTCGCAGGTTCCGACGAGAAAATGTTGGACTTTCTTACAGAATAAGGCTTTTTTTTTACACATTTTACTTTACAAGAATAAAAAGAGAATTTTTTTTTGAGTTTTATTACTAACTGACGAAATCTATTTGGTATACTGGTTGAATAAAAAAAAGTCGGTTTGAGAAAACGAAATGGGATTTTGAACTTATATGGGTATCACTCTCTAGAATCAGTGTACCCTTGGAGAGGTTTTGTAATGGTTCTCTTCAGCATCAACTTGCATGTATCTGGGCTGTGTATAACTGAAGTGATATTGAGAAAGTGTCTGATTCTCAAGAGTAAAAACAAAAGTGGAATAAGAAAAGATTTCCACTTCACCACCTCACAAATTTGATACTTTGCAAAAAATATAATTCAAAGTTGTAATTTCAGGAATAATAATAGTACAGCACTTGATAATTAAAACAAGTGGAGTCGAAATAAACAACACCTTTATCTGCAAAGTCGAGAATTACATTTTCTTTGCCGCTTATTTAATCTATTATGTACTAATCATGATTATACAATACATTTGTTCTGACGCTTACAGTTCAACTATGTTGCAAGCAAGTAAAAAAACAGGTTGAAACTGGACATGATTACAAGGACCAACCGCATATTAGCCTCAACCCCAAAACAATACCAAAAACTCCCATGACTAACCCACATCTGTCTATCTCGAACACTTGCTTGTCCGAATTCGTTTCCAGGTTTTCAACAGACAATCAGTAGAAAAAACACATTCTTGAAAGTGTGTTTTGTCTTTCGTGTGTTGAAATTGTTGAAGAGGTGTATGCATCTGAAAGATGAAATAGGGAAGTGTTGTTACTGGAAGAACGAGCCTTCCGCAAAAAAAGTCTTACAACAAAAAGACAACCCCGAACTCCCGTTCACAGACTTTCCTTCCCGACTCACTCAACTCTCACACTTCCTCCACTGACTCATACCTCGTACTTCTAACGTAAATCCCCTACTGCCATGGGCCTCTCACCCGCACTGACCAGTCGATTCAACAGATTTGACATCGCTCTCAGAGTCAAATCGTGTGGTAGTACTTTCATTAGAAATGAGTGTCCGTTGTGTGAATTTGTTGATGTGACGCTCTTATGTCTGTCTTTCAGTACTTGTGTTCTACCCGGTCCAACACGCTTCACTGCCTCAAACCTCCGAAAAAGTTCTACTCGTGGTAGAATAAACTAATATCCTCACTTCCACACCAGTGTAGCCTTCTCCTACACTGTGTTTCATCAGAAAAAAAACATCCCTCACCGGATGTAAAAGAAACCTTCTCTCCTCCGTTTACTATGTCTTGTGGTCCTACCTATTCTCTCATCACCACCATTCTACTCAGAAGAAGTGCCTGATCTGTGATTTGTGCACTTCTAGGAAAGGTTTCCTACCCCTCCTGAGTTTGCCATTGATTTCCTCAATCCTGACTCGACTGGGGGAAATCAGTTCCACTATTTTATATGGTCCCTTCCAACTTGCACTAAATTTCTGATCCTTTTTTTCAGCCCTTGCTGAATCATATAAAAGGACCTCCTCTCCCAGAAAATGATTCCAGTCAGACAATTTTTTCTGTGCATTCACCTTTTCTCTGCTTTCCTTCAATCTCTGTTGAATTCTATCCCACTCCTTGCTTGATAGTGTCCACACTTTGCATGGTGGCCATCCAGTGGTTCTATTCACCATGTTGCAGACCATCCAGTTGGCCTTCTGCAGCCAATCATCCCAATACCCTCCATGATCCAACAACAGTACTCTGATTTTAGAAATCAGAGCTCTGTTCCTCCTTTCCACCACTCCATTCGCTCTGTGGTGATAAGGGGGTGTCCTCCAAACCTGAATGTGGTTGTCTTTGTACCATGCTCTCATGTCCTTCGAATGGAAGTAGGCAGCTCCATCACATAATAGGTTGTCTGGAGATCCATGAGTCGCTATCCACTCACCTAAACACTCTCTGACCTGTTTCCCCTTCACCTCCTTTGTCTTCCAAACCATCGAATCACGAGAGAGGTGGTCCACCACCACTACTATATGATTGTGGCCAGACCTACCAGAGGGTAGTGGACCGATGATGTCCATGCCCACTGTTTGACCAGGGTGGGTTAGATGCCCAGCTCCCCTAAGAAGTTCTTTTTCCTTCTTAGGGGCTACCCTCTGGCAGGTCTGGCAGTACCTCTGAATTTCCTCCAGATCTCCTCTATTAGCCTTCCATCCATGTTGTGCACACAGCCATAGCAATTTTTGTGGGCTCCAGTGTCCCTCCTTGTGCAACCGTTCCAGCTGATCTCTGCTCAGCTCTTTCCCTTCCGCTATCTTGCCCAACTCCTCTCCCCTTGAGCCTCCTGTATATGCATGTCCCAACTCTGTGTTTCCTGACATGCCAGACCTTCCTGAATCACTCTCTTTAGAGTCCACTGCCTCAGCCTGCTCCAGCACCTGTTCTGTTGATCTGTTAGATCCTCCTGATTCCATGCTTGTGTTTTTACTGATTTGCATCTCTTGTGGTTCAAGTGCACACACCTGCCCTTGTGTTTGTGTTGGCCTACTGTACCATCTAGACAGGAGATCAGCCCAAGGGTTAGATGTCCCTGGCAGGAATTGAACCCTCAACCTTCCAGGGGAGGGGTAGTTCTCTGCCAACCAAGCCAAGAGACGCACCACTCTGATGTCCTCCACGACTTCTTTCGGTGCTAACTTCGTAATCCTTTGCACTGCTGAGTTCGAATCAGTGTGCAGGGTTAGCTGACCCCCAGCCACCACCTGTGAAACCGATTTCAATGCCCATATGAGAGCTTGAAGCTCCCCCAAATAGGAGCTGACTTTTTCTCCTCCCTTATCCGCACACTTTCGACTGTTGAGGCTGACGATACACCCCTCTGAGGGGGTACCTCTGAACAGAACATACCCCCACCCAGAGGATGACCAGTCTGTAAACAGATTATACTCTCCAGAATCTGAATTACCCAACTTGACATTATTAGTCAGTATGGATTTCCATGC
The DNA here is from genome assembly GCA_030272585.1 of Bryopsis sp. KO-2023. NCBI lineage: Eukaryota > Viridiplantae > Chlorophyta > Ulvophyceae > Bryopsidales > Bryopsidaceae > Bryopsis > Bryopsis sp. KO-2023. Next base: position 767,514 of record BSYQ01000004.1, on the reverse strand, counting down.
TTCTGCCACCAACTGTTGCATGAGTTTCGGATTCGATCCCTTGGGAAGCTCCAGCAGAGGTTGAATGATGTTATGGAAATTCGGGCAAACTCCCCTGCAGACATTAAGCATGCCGACGAATTGACGGACGTCCCTGACGTCGCGCATTTCTGGCAACTGACGCACTTGGTCGTCGACGTAGCGTCGAAGGCCGTAGCTCCCCTTCGTGACCGTGTACCCCAAGTAGGTAACCTCCTTTTGTCTGACGACCGCCTTTGCCCTGTTTATCCGTAATCCCATTTCGTCGAGCCTGGTCAGAACACGTCGCAGGTTCCTGTCATGGCCTTCGACGCCTTCTCCGCCGATTATGAGGTCGTCGACGAAGTTACGACCGGGGTATCCGTGGATAGAGCTCCGAATGCGGGAGTGGAACAGCCCTGGCGAACAATTCCATCCCTGTGGAAGGCGGAGGTAAGTGTAGTCCCCCTCTCCGGTTTCAAACGCGAAGAGGGGCTGGAGCGAATCGCAAACGTCCACCTGGAAGAAGCCCTGCTCCAGATCCAGGACGGTGAAGTAGTCCCACTCAGGTGGGATCGACTTCAGCACATCCCGGACATGGAGCAGGGACGTCTTCCAGGCGTCGGAGTACGAGTTCAGCAAACGAAAATCCACCGTCTTACGGACCTTTCCATTCGGCTTCCTTAGGAAAAGTACGGGGGAGAACAGAGCCCGCTCGCCGACGCCCAGGGGACGGATGACGCCTTGCCCCTGCAACGAGGTAAGCAGTTTTCGAATCTCCTTAGGCGCGACGTCGGTGGCGTAGTACCGTATCCCCGTGTTGTGCAGCGGAATCCTGTGGAAGGGAACGCGCCATTTCACCTCCCTGTGGCAAACCCGAAGAGGAGCAGCAGTCGCCTTTGCGTCTCTGCTAAGGTCGTCACGAATCACGTTCGGAAATTCGCGTCGCCAGTATTCCACTGAGCCTGTATCCTCCGTCTCTGACTGCGTTTCCGACGTGCAGGCAGGTTGTTCCTGAGTGGTTTGCACCGTAGCAGTATGTCCGTTCCAGAGTCTTTCCCCTGTCCCTACTGCTGTGGTGTTGTCGAGAAGGTCGTCAGCCACCTCCTCCCAAATCGTCGTCAGGTGAGATAAAGAGGATGTAGTGTGTTCGCTAAAACTTCTGCCTGGTGGTTTCCCTCTGAGGGCTTCCCAGTACTTCCAGAGATCAAGGTGCTCCTGTTCCACTGTCCCCCCTACCCCCCCCCTGGGTGAGCAGAGTAATGTTTCCTCTTGAAGGTGAGAGACTGAACTCTGGTTTTTCCCCAGTATGTCACTGTTAGTGGGACTCTCAGTAGTTACAGTCGGTCCCTCATTGTGTGTTTGTTCCACTGCCCCGACTACCCCCCCCCTGGGTGAGCAGCCCCCTTTTTCCTTTTGTGAACTCTGAACTGTACTCTGGCTCTGTCCCAATGTTTCCCTGTCTGTAGGACTCTCAGTAGCTACAGCTTTGCTTTCTTGCAGCAGAGTGCTGTGTGCAGTCAGGCGGTTAGGTGTGAGGACACTCTGGGTGCCTTGGTTTTCCCCACATGTCTGTCCCTCTCTCCCCCTTGGTAAGTCCCTCCATTGATCCTGCTGGGGGGTGGAGAATGTACCCTGGCTTGTCCCCAGTGTAGCACTGTTTGCAGGACTCTCAGAAGCTACATTCTCCTCCTGTGTGTGGAATTTCGACTGCTGTACCCTTCCCTGAGTATCTGACTTGGGTAAGTGATGTACAGCCTCTGAACTGCTGGTTTGTAAGCCAAAAATCTTTCCTCCCTTCTCCCTAGCTGAACTGATGAACTGTCCAGTAGCATTATAGTTATTGGGCTGACATTCAAAGTCTGTGTTTGATGTCTGTGTTCTCCCCTCATTCTCAGAGTCTTTCCCCTCAATCCTGTCCCTGAGTGGATAGTGCGTAGCAGAACTCACATCCAGTTCTGTGAGAGAGGCTGTGCTCTGGCTCTTCCTCAGTGTTGCACTGTTTGTTGGATTCTCAGTAGCTACAGCCTCACTGTTCTGTGTTGTTAAACTCCGTAACACACACCCATCCCCTGAACTGAGATGCTGTTCTCCAGAGTCTGAACTGATGGTCGGTATATCCCTGTTTTGGGCAGAATTCGATAGTACTCTACTGTCCCCCTCTGGGCTCAACTGCTGTTCAACAGATGCAAGCTGGCCTGTTTGTGAATCCCAGTCCTGATTCGACTGCATTGTGCCCCAACTGCCCTTTGAACCACTGGTTCTGTCAAACACTTCCAGTGACCCACAGTCATTCTTTGGTGGTGGAAAAGAAACCTTTTTACATCCTCCATCTCCCTGTTTTTCTATTCCAGAACACCCCCCCTCCTCAGATTCCACTTCCTGTGGTGGAAAAGAAACTGTTTGACATCCTCCATCTCCCTTCTTTTCAATCCCAAAACACCCCTCCTCCTCAGGTTCCACTTCCTCCTTCTCTCTGAGATCCAAACCATGGGGCAGTAAACCATCCTCCTCCTGTTCGACACATTCCTCCTCTGCTCCTCCTTCCTCTATCACCACCGGCGTTCCCTCAGCCACCCTGAAGCTAACCAAACACAGTTTTGCAGTAAGCATCCTCGCCTCCAACTGGGCGTTATACAGCGTGAGTCGAACTCTTCCGTCGGAGTTCGTCGTCACAGAGTGAAGGAGGTTGTGGGGTTGTCCTATGGCCATTAACGAAAACAGGCCAGGCCCAGTAATTCGAAAAGGAAGAACAACCGTTTTAATCGCGTAGGGTCCCAGAACCAACGACGAACCCAGGGGTAACCGAAACTCCCCATCCTTCCCTACTAAACGAATCCTGCGTCCTTTTTTCGTGAGGGGGTCTTGCAGCACTCGAACCACACCCCGCTCTAACTCCCCCGACTTCTCCCCTACCTTCATGACTGCGTGGCAAGGGATGGACGTTCCGTTCTTGCCCCAGAGGCAGTTGCGAGCGCAGTCGACGGTGAGGGAAAGGTGTGCGAGGAGGGGGACGCCCAGGATAATCTGGGATGTGTTTTCCGAAACCAGAAACACTTCTTTTCCCTCCCACGGTCCTATTTTGACGTCGAGCGTCACCGTCCCTCGCACGTTCTCCTTGCTTCCGTTGAACCCGGTCAGCGTTAACACTCCTTTCGGAGGAGCGACTCCCCATCCGTGTCTTTGACAAACCTTCCACGGCATGATGGAGCATCCACTTCCACTGTCGACCAACGCTTCGAAGAGTTGATTACTTCCTCTCTGTTCTCCTTCCAACCTGAGTTTCACACGAAGCTGCTTGCGCACTGTATCTCCAGCGGGTGTCCCTGCTGCGACCGAATGGCACGCCGACGACGACTGCTCGTTTTGTATTGCCTCCAGCAGCTCGCCGAAAGCATCGTCGTTCACGCTCGCCACCTGCGCTCTCCTCTTCGTCCGGCACTGCGCTTCCCAGTGCCCTTTCCGTCCGCAAAACTGGCAGAGAGGGGTCTCGCCTGTCCGAATAGGTGGCCGGTCCGCCACCAGAACTTTCGTTCCCGCATTAGGTTCTGCTTTAGCCTCCACTTTCCCTTCTGTCTTTCCCTCCTCATCCTTCTTCACTTCCGCGAGCACTGCTTCCCTGTACTCCGTCCTCCTCTTCATTCGATCCAACAGCTCCCGAAGTCCGCTGAAGGTCAGTTTTTCGAACTCTGTTTCCACCACGACGCGGCTCAACACTCTTCCCGGTAACCGGGCTACGAGTAACCTGACCGCTTTTTTCTCCTCTTCCACCTCCGCCGCTTGTCCAGTGTTTAAAAACATCAAGAAATAACGCTGCAAAAATTCCAACTCCGTCTCCCCCTCCGTTTGTTGCAGCCGCCGAAGTCTGTCCAACGTGGCTGATCCCTCCGTCGAAACCGAAGCCGCAGGCGCCGCGCTCCCGAGCTCCAAAACTTCCCTTCTCATCGCCGTCTCTGTTCTACGCCGCCGTAACCATGCAGAACCCTTGTCGAGGAACTTCAGGAGGTACCCCAGCAGAAGCGAGGAGGCAATCCCAGCTCCGACCAGATTGGCGTTGGATCCCCGCAAGACACCCCAGAGCTTGTGCATCCTGTCTGCAAGCTGCACAAGCTCCAGGGTGTCCCACGCAGCAGCGGGGTTCGGTGAAGGGGAGGGTAGGGCACGATGTGAGTGTCGATGTCTGATCGACCACATCAGCCTCTGCCAGAGCTCGTGTGGAGACGTTCTGGGCGTGTGAGGCGTAGAGAATGGAGGAGGTGATGGGGGATACGTTGCTGGCGCCCTTCCGGCTGGTGTTGCCGGCGCCGCATTTTGATCTGATATCGTCGGTGGTCGCTGTAACAGCAGCGACATACCGGCTAGTAGAGCCAAGCCCCCAAAGGCCAGGATCCACCCTGTTCGCTCCGAAACCATGTTGTTACTGGAAGAACGAGCCTTCCGCAAAAAAAGTCTTACAACAAAAAGACAACCCCGAACTCCCGTTCACAGACTTTCCTTCCCGACTCACTCAACTCTCACACTTCCTCCACTGACTCATACCTCGTACTTCTAACGTAAATCCCCTACTGCCATGGGCCTCTCACCCGCACTGACCAGTCGATTCAACAGATTTGACATCGCTCTCAGAGTCAAATCGTGTGGTAGTACTTTCATTAGAAATGAGTGTCCGTTGTGTGAATTTGTTGATGTGACGCTCTTATGTCTGTCTTTCAGTACTTGTGTTCTACCCGGTCCAACAGAAGGAAACATACCATATTTCACTTGGTCTTGGTTGGGCTAAGGTGGTGATTGTTTCTTTTATATTTTTCGTTTGCAAAAATACATCCCCCACTCAGGCGAACAGCACTGTTTTCCGTCGTTCAGGTATTTCTAGAACTCTGGGAATTTGACAACCCATGATTCTCTGGCTGTATATGTCTGCATTAACGTGTTATGCACTGTGGACATTAACAAAATATCAATTGACGGGTTGTTGGAATCCAGCATAGTTACCCCCCAATGCCAGAGAAGTACAATCGTGAACTCCATGTGAAGAACCACCTTCAAAGCTTCCTGTCCAAACAGCAGACAAGGACTGGCGAATCTTGATATAACAGTCATCTTTGATTCTGGGGTTCCACGCACACGAGAATGTGGAGTTGTGTGTTCGTGATTTGAGTTTTCATGCTCCTGTCCACAGACGAGATTCTCACAAAACAAACCTCATAAAAGTGTCGGTCTGTGACGCCAATGTGCGCGCGAAGATAGCGGAATTACGTAGTAGCATGAGGTGCATGTGGAGGAGACTGCTGCACAGCGACTTGGGGTTACACCCTCCGCCAGAGTGAGAGGGTGACTAGCCGTGATAACCTGGGCACTCTTTCGAATATCCATCTTTTTCCCAACATATTTGCGTCGCGCTGTTTCCGAAACATGAGGGTCGGACGACTACTGCTCACACTAGCACTGCTGCACTCTGCCTCCCAGGTGTGTTGAGGAACGCTTCGCCACCAGCCCCATCTGGTTTCACCAACTGGCTCTGAAACAGGTCGTTTTTTTGTTTTCAGGTGTGTACAGGTGCCAAGAAACCCATAGACCCTGCTACCTTGGACCCGAGCACTTTCGACAGTGCCATTAAGGGATATGCATCCTTAGTAGACTCCAAGCCGTACCGCGACTTTGTCCGGTTGACGAGGGACTGGGAGTGCATCTACCACTATGGTTTCCTCGCTGCACCCGCCTGTGACTTTTTCAGCGGCAAGATTTCGAACCGCGGCGCTTGCTGTGACGCATTGAAGGGTCTTCTGGACGCAGCGAAAGGGAACTGTTTTTGTCAGGACAGGGTACGCGACACAGTAACACCGACATGTTTTCTCTCTTTCCATGTTTTCATGTTTCTAAACTCAATGGGGCCACTGCTTCCAGTGCTCGCTCTTTCGGACTCTGCCGCGGGACACGAAACCTGCGTAGTGTTTTACAAACCACGAGAAAATACTACGTTCTGAGGTCTGCGCCAGCTCTGGCCAGAGGAGCGTCTGACTGAAGAAGATAATACCCTGGTAATATCTGACTTACTCTCCTTGGTTTGTTATGCAGATTTCCCTGGACCCAAGTCTCATGGGACCGCTGCTGGGGGCCATTGAGCAGACAGGCTGTGCAGTAAACTTTCCACTCCCAAAGGTGGAGCCAGAAAAGCTTCCCTTTGCCATTCATGAAACACCACCATGCATCGGCACCCCCAGAACCACTGGGACCCTGGAGAATCTTGATTTTCTCGGACTCGCTTCGCTCCCCGAGTCGACAGACGACCTTCCCAGTTTCAAAGACCTGTTCACCCCCCCTCCAAATGGGCCCTATCCCACCAGTCTGACTGTGGTGAATGTCACAAGGCCAGAAGAATCAATAATCGTGAACGATTTCTCCTCCCCCACAAAATTCGAGGCACTCATGGCTTTCCCAGCCAACAGGGCAAAAGAGATCGTGGATCCAGTCAAGGGAATCGCCATCAAGCCAGTCATAGGGAAAACCAGAGGGCCGAAGAAACTGCCCATCGTTGCGTTCGCACCAGGGTTGGGGAGTCCTCCAGAGGTGTTTGTACTCATGATGTCACACCTGGCATCTTTTGGGATGATTGTGATCGCCCCCAAGTCGACCTCTCAAATTGGAGTGTCGTTCGATTCATCAGTGCCCGAGGCTTGGACTGATGATATCGCTTACACCCTGTTGCATTTGAAGGAGGAAGGAAGCAATAAAAAATCCTTCCTGTACCGGCGTGTCGACAGTCGCAGGGCTGGCATTACAGGTATATTATACCTTCAGGTTATTTTTGTTTGATGTTACCTATTTTCCGCAAAAAATCGAGCGGAAAAAAACGTTCCTGAATTAAATAAGTGTCCTCTCGACTCGACTGGATTACTCATTCAAGATTTTGCACATGCACAGTCATACTGATTCAGCAACCGATTTCAGATTTTTTTTCCGCGGGTCTGACTGAAACTGCTACGAAACTTTGCCAATTTTCAGGTCACTCGTTTGGGGCCTCCCTTTCCATGCCGGCTGTGGCAGTTGCGAATCGCCTCGGGATCAGAGTTCGAGCAGTGGCCCCCATGGAGCCAGTATGCATTCCTTTTGCCGATATTTGTGACCTCACCGAAGCAGCCAATCTCAATAAGATCAAGGGAGTCAAGTACTCCATCATTGCCGGCACTGGCGATTCAACCAGCTTAGTTTCACACGGAGAGTACTTCAAATCTCTGCTGAAAAAATCGGCGATCCTTACAGTCATCGATGCTAATCACTGTATTGCGGAGGTGGATCCAAGGTTCTGGCCTCTTGTACTGGATTGTGGGAGGGGGGAGGTATCCCCCCCGGATCAGGTCAAGCTTGTTCAAGACATTGTGGGCAAATTCTTTAAAAAATCCTTGTTCGTTATCTAGGGGGTATCATTAGTCGTGATTGCGTGAGAGATTTTTATTATATATTTCGGTAGTGTGGTGGGACCTTGTGATATGTATCCCAGCATTTTAAATTTACATTCGCACCGTCAAAACCTCCAAGGTTCTTGGACTTGACAGGGCTGTTTTCTTGCTTTGGGTTTTTTTTAGTTTTGCTTGAGAAGCAGGTGATCGCAATTAAGACATGTAAAAAAATTTGTTTTCAGAAAAGGGGGATTGTCTATGACAGAAAACCGTTGTAAGGAATTTTTCAACTGCACGTGTCATCAGAAAGATTTTTTCATGAACTTCTACTGCCAAATATTTTTTTATTATTTTTTTATGGTGCATGCATGAATGCATCTCATTAACATCTATTTGATTCTGCAGCGGGTAAAAAGTTCGCTTGAAAAAATATATTACCAAAAATATTTGCAGACCCCACAAGTGTGCAATTGTGACCTCGATTTGGGTAACTGGGGAAACTTTGTTGAATGCTGTTTTTTGCGGTTAGATCATTATGATACTGTTGTGTCAGACCCAATTGTATGAGATTATTTATAGTACAGATCGGATCTTGGTAGCAAGGATATGATCCTCTTTTCGGTTGTATCTAGGAACAATGATAATGATTACAATTATTATTATTATCTAGGAACAATATACAAACAAACAAACAAACATCAATTACATATACAATATACATATGCTGTTTGTTGTATGGCCGAACTAATCTCTGGCAGCATCTGGTCATATTGTGCCTTTCATTTTCGGAGCCATTTCTATCAATCAATCAATTCATATTACATCCAAAGAAGCGAACACAACCATTTCAGCAGCCAAAACGGACATCCGATCTGGTCGACTTTTGGGCGAATTCAGCGTCTCGTCCGCCGTTCCATGGCGATGGTCACTTTGCAGCAGGCGCTGGTTATTGGCGCTGTTGCGATACTTTTCGGGATGGAGCTCGTCCCTTCATTTATGGAGAAAAGAAACGACACGAACAGCCAAGACGTGAGTGAACCCCCTCTTCGATAATAAGCGTCAGCGCTCCACGAAAGGCTGTTCGTTTCTTAGGAACAGTCTGTGCCTTTTTTAAACGTCGTTTTAGAAGTTGCTCCAGAAAACGAACCTCCTTGGTTGTGCATATATATGCTTGAAGAACGAATGAAATATCAGGGTGCCCCCTTTCTGAACTCAAGATTAGAACTTGACAAAAAAAACACGGTGGTTATCTTCTAAAATTAAAAATTAAAATTAAAAATTCCAAAGATTAGGAGGGAGAAAAAAGTAAATTGAGAAAAGAAAAAGATTAGGAGGGGGCGCGTTCAGTTTCAATTGGCGTTTCCTGTTTGTTTTTTTCATGCTCCTGAGCTCTAGTCGGTCAAAAATCCAAAATGAAATCATATCCAAGAGAAAATTATATACAAAATGAAATTATTTTTGGGGGTTCACGAGAATCCAGCTGAGACTTCTATGTGTGTAAATTTTTGCATTGCTTTTTTTTGTGAAAGGCTGAAGGTCTACAAAATTTAGACAAAACGAGTCTTGGAGGGAAAGTCCATATCTCCTTTTGCAGCAATTGAGCCTACAAGTAAGGCAAAATTCACATTCATTTTTTCATTCTTTCTTTTTTTACAATGAGGGGGAAGGTTTTCTTTCATCAGCAACCTCATTCTCGACCCTTCTTGCCCTGGTGCTGGATCAAAAAATAAAATAAAAATGCTTGTAAATAAAATTTTTCAAAGAAAACCATTTTTTTTCCCTTCAGGGATACGATGACTCCTTTCTGTTGAGCTTATAATAAATATGATTGCATATTTGTGGTTTTGATAGTCTGCATGGATCCTTTTTTTGGTGGGCGAACTTTTCACTTCCTTCTGGATTTTTGTTCAGAGAAACATCCACTTTCTCAGGCATTTTCTCCTGCTTCATCTGGCTTGGCTAGTCAAATCTTGTTGTTTAGGCAAGGGAAAGCAACCCTGATTTCAAGTTTGAAAAAAAAAATGTGTGTTTTTCTGTAGGGGAGCTTTTGTCCAAATTGCACAGTTGCTGCGACAAGAGTTCCCGGGTGTCCAGATAATTCCATCAAATTTTCCAGTGCCTCCAGGGAAGGTACTGTCTTTTGTGGGAATAAGGATACTGTTTCAGAAATATTACCATCGAATGTTGTTTATAACGGTTGCAGCGGGTTTTTGGTGTTTATTACAAGCCAGGGAGGTGGAAAATATCCACCGATGAAAATCGCATAATTTGCTTATGGATCAAATGCCAGAAAATGCGCCGCTCTGGTCGTTATACCATTCTGGAAAAAAATTGACCATCAAAGCTTCAGTAAACAAAGCTCCACCTTCTTGAACCACACCTGATATTTGTTCATTTTATTCCTCCCCTCCCCCCCCCCGCTTAAATTCACAGTTCATTTCATTTCTGTTTTGTAAATTTCATGAATTTTCGTTGTGTTTTTTTCTTGGATTTTTTTTGCTGTGTAGATGGCAATTGCTAGACTTGCCAATTTGGCTCAGTTTGGAGGAATGGGTTTGATTTTAGCGGGGGAAAGGATACTGCCGATGTTGGGGTTGAACGAAACGCCCCAAATCTTGCAAAACGCCATGAGTAATAAAATGGGCTCTTGCATGCTGCTGTATTTCATTGGAGGGACGATTTCCCAAAACTTGATGAAAACGGGAGCATTTGAAGTGTATTATGATGGTCATCAGGTGAGCCACCTGTTTTTGTTTTTTTTAATGTTTCTTTCTTCCATTTTTTAATATTTCATATTTCTTTTTAGACACATGCATAGCTGAACAGAAAATATTAGTCGAAGACAAGTGAACTTTTCATTTCAAATGGGAGTTTGCTGCGATTGAATTAAGAATTAAGTGGGGACGAAAGAATAGGCTTCGGCGAAAAAAAAAGAAAAAGAAAAGAAACTTTAAGAAATTGGTTATTCACTGGAACTTTGGTGGGGGATGAGCAAAAATTGATGTTCAGTACAACCTTACTACCTTGTGTGGAAATTTTTCAATATCAAATAATAGGTCAGAAACAGAAACCTCTTTTTTCGAAAGTATATTCCTTGTGTTTTGTTCTCCTTCTGCTTCTGTTTTTTTCTTTTCCTGGTTCAAGTTTTTTTGTGCCCTTTTATTTCTATTCGTGTAGATATTTTCCAAGATGGAAACAAATCGAATGCCAACCAGGGAAGAAATCCTCAAAAGCATGGACCGATACCTCGCTCAAGCGCACAAGCAAATTCCAGAACCTTCAGAAAGTTAATATCATGCTCTATAAAAAAAAAGGGGAAGTCATATGGAAAGACATTACCCAACCAGAAAAGGGTTGGAACTTGTGTGTGTGTGTGGGGAGGGGGGGGGGGGGGTGCTTTAATAGGTGAAAAGATGGTGTTGCAATTCGCTGGGTAGTGAGATGCGTGATATGATAAGCATTTTTTCAAAGATTTTGACAAGACGGGAAATGGTTTGATGAAACACGTACCTGAAACCCAGGGAGGCTACCGTTTTTCTGTTTTTTTGGGGGATTTTGGAACTCCCTTTCGTTGTGGCGTTTTTTTAGAGATAGAGCTGGTTTCTGTATTATTTTGTCTCATCTGGGGGAGAAAAAGTGGATGTTCATGGGTTGAAGAAATATCGTGGATATTTTTTTTCTTGTTTAAATGACGTGGATTATTTGGTCTTGCACCCTTGACTGGTGAAAAGGGACACCCCTTTTGGCTGGTGTTGTAGATGGCACAATGCAACAGAGACAACACAGTGTGAACTTAGTGTTACAGAGAAGCCCCTACTAATTCCTGAGTCCTGAATATATACCAACACTTGAATATATACCAACACTGGAGGTACAATCTGTACTGCAACTACCTCACTTCAGTCTCGGGTTCAAAACACTGGAAGAAAATGATATTGATAACGAACATCCTCTCCCTTGCAGTGTAGTGAAGCACTGTAGTTTTGCACACTCGTGGCTGGGGTGCTTCAAGTTCAATTGATCTTGGCTTTCTTGAGTGAAGGTCAAGCCAATAAATGGGAAATACACCAGTACGTAGGTTGATAAGTTTACTCGTGCAAGGGACCTAGAACTTCGAGATTTTCGAAAAGACGAAAGACACCGAACACGAACAAAGTCAATGAGAAGACGTTTTCTCAAAAGGAGAACCAGATTTGTGTCTTGAAGAGTGCCCCTCTTTTTTCATAGGCCTTTCAAAACGCATCCGACGATCCCACACAAATCCATACCACAAATATTATAGGTATATACTACAGCTCTGACAGCTTTGCACGCACGACATTGATTACAATTGATGCCGTAAAAAACAACAGTTTTGCAAAAAAGCTAAAACAAAAAACCTCCAGGTAAGAAATTGTTCGTCTAGTGGCTTGCAAAAAGTACAAACTCTCCTGATGCATGAAACCCATGATAAAAAGTTGCTGTCAGTCGCACGAACCCGGGGTAGGGAGGGGTTAAGGTGCACTCCTCAAGGGGCAGCTGGCGGGGATATCCAAAACAGTAGAAATCATGATTTTGCGTTTTGCATGTTGATTGACTTCGTGTAATCACCTGCAGCCACCAAAAATGAAACAAGACAGCGGTAAGAAGGAGCAACCACGGTGACGGGAATTCTGGATGGGCTCTTTGCTCAGAAGTGCTGGCGCTGAAAAACGAAAGAGCATTTGGCAGCGATACCACCCACACGGGTGTATGTATTGGTAGATTTCCCTATCTACACGAGTGCTGCGAGCTACCCTTAATAAACACCAGTTCTACATACTCACGTTGTAAGACGTAGGTCTTCTCAGTCATCATCATACAGCAAAGGAGTCCTGCGAACACCAGACCAACCCGTCATCCTGGCTTTCACGTCGTCAGCAAGGAAAGTCTCCAAAGTAAGCCAAGAGAGTGAAAAACAGGCCCCTTTCACCCCAACATCCTCGTCCCCGAAAGCCCATCACATACGCACTAAAAGCCTGGTGAGCGACACAGGTATTGTCCATTTGGTAGCCATCGATAGTTGGGGAACCGCACCTATCGGAAAGCATAAGATAGCGACCAAGACGCCCGCAACAGACGGCGAGCTGTCGACGACATATATGTATCCCTCTGGCGCTGTTGGTGGGGGCATGCCTTCAACGTACGCAACTTTGGCTGGCGCCGTTGTGACCATTGTTACACCTCGCTGCAAGCTTGGCCCAAGTTCAGATCTGTGCGTACTTAGGAACAAGAGCACTTTCTTTCCGAGAAACGCCGTTCGCCCGTGTGTGTGTTCGACGGAGTTCTCTTGTTATGAACGACAAAACCAGACTACTAAAGAGTCAGCCAGTGACAGGGGGATGTGTGAATGAAGCTGCGTGGCAACTGATCTTTTCATTCCGTGAAGCTTCAGCTACGTTGCAAAGAAGTTGGAGCGTGCGCTACACCTTTTCCGACAATTTGCCCGAATGAAACACCAACCAAAGCCAATCTGATTCTTGCATTCAGCTCCACTTCTTTTTTCAATTCCTACCAGCACTGAATGTCATTCAGGTGGCCTCTTTTCGACATATTGTAATTCTTGGTGGTTGTTCAGATTCAACAACCACAGTCTGCGGATGTGGTCATGTTAAATAGGTCGGCATAGATCCGAGGTATGACTACCTTGGGACGTAGTACTTACTATATCCAAGAGGTAAAGTGAGTAAAGCCCAAAGGAATTTAGAGATTGAGGTGGCAGGAATGGGAACTGTCTTCCAGATGTGGGCTCTTATCTGTCCAGGCACGAAGCAGAAAGCAAAAAGGATTAGTAATGGGTTCTGCCGAGGAACGATGGGAAATTTCTTGCGGTATATTGAAACTTGTGAATGAGTTGCTATCCGCCAACCAACACTGGCATTTACAACGTCTGGTTTCTTGAATCCGCCAGGTAACCGATGTCGCTTCTGAGTCTCTGTGTTGCATGTTTTGGCATGTCAGAAGAGATGTGTTGGATTTCCCTCCCTAGATCTTCTCGATGGAAGTGGGGCTGAACGAAAACCTCGAGATCGAGATTTGTTTTTGGTTTGTTTGTAAAGCAATGAGTCCTTTTCTATGATTTACATCGCAATGGAATTTGTTTTTTTAAAGGAAGATCAACTTTGGGTTGCGTTTTTCGTCAACGCAGGTTCCTTTTATTTTCCAGGCTTCATTTGCACTGAGTTGAAGTTTGATCGCGTGCTGTATGCTGGGCGACCTCTCTGGCAACAATGCATTCATTGAATGAATCATCCCATCGATCAAAAGATGGCTCTGGGTAAAGGGACATTAACAACAACAGTTTATTTGGGGGAGGCACTTCTCAAAGGGATTTGGTTTTTTTACTGATCCTTGTAATAGGAGAAAGTCTCTCCTACACAATGTAATTGATGTTTGTTTGTTTGTTTGTCTCAAAGGGACGAGATCTCTGTGGCTGCTGCAAACTACATTTTGTTGTACTTTTGTGCATTAGATGCCGGGCGGCATCTTCGCATGTAATTATGTTTGTTTGTTTGTTTGTTTGTTTGTAGCTGGGCCATTCGTCCTAGCTTTCCTGCAACTTAAACAGGTACATTTGGAAATAACACGAAAAATCAAGACAATGTTGGAAGTTCCGGCTGGACCACATTTCCGAAAATAAAACAAATCAAATCATCCCACTTTTGCTGTGGAGGAGAAACGCGGATCTCCTAAAACCTTCTCTGAAGTGTGCAAACACACTGAAGTGGAGAAGCTACTGTGGAAGTCGGAAAGGACACACCCAGCTACACGTACGTTGTACCATAGCTGATCATTGATAGAACTCCTCTCGACTGGACTTTTCCACCTCCCTCTCCTCCGTCTCGTGTAAATAGGGAAATCTCATGCTCGGAGGTCAGAAAGCAAAAATGCTTTTTCCTCAGCTGGTTCTTTGGTTGGTGGCGTTGATTCCTCATGTAAAAGGCGGTAGGGTAGCGTATCGCAGCACTTCGACAAGGATTTCTGTCGGCGCTTTCGAAACTGTACTAGGACCGATACATTAACAGGCTGTTGGTTGCCTGCTTGCAGGACCTTTGGGTGCTGCGATCGATCGGGGACGGTTGGCTGAGGTAACACAGCGTGTGTAGGGATAACACTGGATTCATGTCGATTCGTGTGAATGGCCTCGCGGTGGATTCGATGAGAGGTTCTCGATAATTGACTTTCCATAGATCTACCTACAGAATGCAGACAATGGCGGCGGCGTATCACATATTGCAAGGACACTGTTGCAGGACGTCGACGCGGGGGAGTTTTTTGTGGTGAGCGCTCGAGCGCTAGCTCTGCAATTCGTTGTCATGTGAATTTCATCGCTTCTTTTCTCAGTGGAGTATTGTCTGCGCAGGGGGGACAAGACGCTCCTGAAGACAGGTTTCCGTATGCATGCTCGCTGAGAATGGATGGCACCCGAGTGCACGGTTGCGGTGGAGTGCTGATCGGCACCAAATGGGTGCTGACCGCGGCGCATTGTGTGACCGGTTCGGAATCTGTTGGTGCTACACCCATTGTGTACGTGGGTGCCTATGGAATAGAAGATCCTGCAAGCGCTGAGGTAAACTCCCTGTGCCCCCTTTCCTGTGGGTGCTCGTCGCAAAAAGTGCGGCCAACGAGGTAATCTTGTTGAATACAGGTGATCAAGTCGGTGAATTTGTTCCTCCATGAGGGCTGGACCGGCAATGTGGACGACGGCAATGATATTGCCTTGCTGTTGCTGGAAACGGAAGCAACGAAGACATATCTCAGACTACCCCACTCAACCCACGAGCCTGGAATCAGTCAATTCGTGATGGGGGTCGGATGGGGGAGAATTTCTAATCTAGGACCCCTTCCAGCAGTCCTGCAGCTCGCCGACAAGCTGGAGTATGTCAGGAACAGCAATTGCCAAAATGTGTGGAGTCAAGTCAAGGAGAGCATGCTGTGTGCTCATGCGAATTCCCAAGCACCATGCCAAGGTTTGGCTGACGTCGAGTGTCGGATTCCAGCCAATTTTTGTGGAGTCCCAATTCAACTTTCCTTCACTAGATTCACTTTCCATTTTTGTCACAGGGGATTCTGGAGGTCCTTTGGTGATCCCTGATGCGGAGGGAGGTCTTGAAAATGGCAACCCAGGATTTGATTTGCTGGTGGGGCTGGTGTCTTTTGGACCAAATGATTGTGGAGAGAGTGAAAAGGGAAAAATAAAGCCAGGAGTGTTCACGAGGGTCAGTTTTTTCCGTGGATGGATTGATGAAAAGATGGTGAGGTCTTGCTTTTCAATCTCAAATTGGCCAACATTGGACCAGTTCGTCGATCTTGAGGCTTTCAGGACTGCTACCCTTTATTGTTTGTTTTTCTTCTTTTGAAGGGTAAGGGTAGCACAGCAACTGAAGTATCCGGAAAATCAGCAGAAGAATCTCCTGATCCACCCAGCAAGGAAAAGCCGCCAAAGGTAACAACCTGACTGACACTTGGTGTGTTTATTTGTCATTTTCTGCCTGTGGGAATGAGGCCAGTGAGCAGAAATAGCCTGGACGTGTGGGTTCGTGTTAAAATTACATGTGCATTGGATGATTTGTCATGATTGGGATGATACCCTCCACGCCCTTGGATTTTAATATTTTTGAACTCCACTTTTAAATCTGTGGAACAAAAGCACTTGAGATTTCTTGTTGAGCTGATGCAGAAACAAAAGGAGCCAAAAGAGACATCTAAACCTCCTCCTCCTTCGCCGTCCCCAGCTGATGATGATAAAGCATCAGGAGGAAATCCTCTCAGATTTTTGAAAGCCGCTGTCGATGGGGACATTGAAGTTGTGAAACAGGAGGTGGAGAATGGAGTCGATCTCGAAGCAAAAGGAACTTCTGGAACAACAGCTCTTCTATATGCTGCCCAGAATGGTCATCCAGACATAATCCTTTTCTTGATCGAGAAAGGTGCAGATATTGAGGCTACTACTGATGGTGGTCACAATGCCCTCGATTGGGGAGGATTTCATGGGCACACCGAGGTTTTGCAAGTTTTGATTGACCAAGGAATGAACGTTGATGAGACCAGTGGTGGGGCAACTCCTCTGTACTCAGCAGCGGAAGGTGGTCAGTTGAACACTGTACAGTTCTTTCTGGACAATGGAGCTGAAATTGATGCCCCTTTGTTGAGAACCGGAGCAACACCCCTCGTCATAGCTGGGGAGAAAGGGTTTCTTCCTGTGGTGGAAGAGCTCATCGCCAGAGGGGCAGATGTAAATGTGAAGAATGATAGAGGAATTGTACCGCTCATGTTTGCCACAAGGAAAAGCGATAATGCTGAGGTCATCAATGCACTGATTGATGGCGGTGCTGATGTCGATGCAAAAGACTCCGAGGGAGAAGTTCCTCTCCACTATGCAGCTTTTTATGGTCGAAAAGCTAACATTGAGGCCCTCTTGAGCAAAGGAGCTGACAAAACAATTGCGAGCGAAGATGGAGAGATCCCAAGAGATCAAGTCTGTCATTGTCTCCTCTCGAGCGACAGACCTTTTTGTGATGTTGAGCAGTGCGAGAAAGGGGTGGATGAGATCCATGCCCTCTTTGACTAGAAATCTTTTCCATGCCCAGGTCTGGGTGGGCAGCCGAATCATTTTTTATGGGGGCTGTGTACGGTTTCTTCCAACTCTGTAGCTTACTCAATGACTAAATGTTTTTACTTTTGTTCTTTTATTTTGTTTCTTGGGGGCATGAATAGGGTGTACTTCCACAAATATTATAAATCAAAGCTATTTTGTACAATTTTCGAGATCTCGTGCTGAACTGAGGAAGTGCTGAACTGAGGAAGGCGTAGCAAGCAAGGTGGTTTTAACTTGCGGCAACCCCATACATCAAATTTTACTGGAACGTGATGTTTTTGTCTTTCTTGGATTTAATTGAGCGATGATGATGGAGGGAAAGTGTAAAAATTGTAGCGCAACTGCACAAATAAGAAAGCAGGAGCAGCCACCACCACATATTGCTCGAGGGGCGACTCGCTCATGTCATAACCAGTGTAACCAGACCTGTTTCTCTTTAGAGGGGCAATATTTGGAAGGTTTTGTTCTAGGCAGAGGCCTCGGTTGTGGAAACAACACCCATATCTTAGGAATCTTAGGAATTTGTTTACACTTGAAAACAGATGGGTGTACACCTATATCGCTTGGAGTTCCATTGTATTTTTTTATCTGTTTGTCCCTTTTTCTTCATGGGGGGTTGGGATCCTGGATGGTGGAGTCTTCATTTTCTTCCTTTGCAAAGGAAGAACAATTGTAAAATTTTGGGTCGGTTTTTCTGGGGTTCTTTTGTGACATAGTTTTCAAAAGGTTTATCTTATTGTCGGTTGTAATAATTTTACAGTGGTGGAAAGTACAAAGGCTGTCACATCGAACAGCAAACATCCCTGCATTCCCCTGTCTCCGAGTAACAAGACAGTGTTCTCCAACAAGTATGGAAAAGCCCATACGAAAACTGAAGTTGCACAGCAACATCACTGACTGTGCCATTCCGTCAATCATTGATAATACTCCTCTCGACTGGAGGCAGAAATCTCATTGCACTTCCATGCCATTGTTGTTTGTGTCCATGCATACCTCGATTGGCTGCCTGAGTGCAAAAATGGCTTTGACTCCACACCGCTGGTCCACGACATCTGTGTCAGACACTTGTATGAGTATGGCAAAAGATCAGCATTTTTTTTTTCGGCATTTTTCTGCATCTGTCCTCTTAAATAGGGTCAAAAAAACATATATGGGAACACAACACTGCAGAAAAAGGTTCATGGCAGGAACAAGAGAAGAAAAAAGTAAAGATTGTAAGAAAAGTTGATTTTTTTCCCTTTCAGTTTTTAAACAGTTTTTGACAGCTTTCCATACCTACACCACTTGATCAAATGCAGACTCTACCCAGAATCAGCCCTCGTGTCGACAGATATTGAACTTGTTGTTCAATGGTCAGTTTGTTTCCATTTCTGGGAAAATTTGGCACTCCATCCTCAAAAATTCTTGAACCGCGACATCGCTGCACCTAAGTCATCATTATCTTCATCATCAAAGGCGGCGGCTGCAGCCCCACAGATCTGGACGCGACGTCTTGTCGCGACGTCTCTGAGAGCGCGCGCACTTTTGTCGACTGCGCAAACAACACATTTTTTTCGTTTCCAATTAGAAACGAAAAAAAAAAAAAGCGAAATATCGAAGTCCTGCATAGCAAGCGATAGGGGTGGCATGAATGATGACGCCCAATATTGACGACGCCACGAGGGGGGCCGACCGAGTATCGGATGTCATGCCGCTCCCTTTCATCAAACACGCCAAAGAAAAGGAATGGTTGATCGCCGAAGCGACTGGCCAGAACTTAGGAACCGAGATGCCCGTCAGCGGTCTGGATTTGACACAGAGTTGTTGGCCGTCATATCCTTTGGTTTACGATGCGTCGGGCTACCCATTTATGCCCAGCCATCCACACTCGCAATCAGAATTGGACTTTCGGGTTTCGACTTGTGTGGATCGGCTGGTGATTGGTGAAAGGAAGTCGCCCCCCACCCGAAAACGTTTTGGTGAATCTCTGCCCACCGGAAAGGTTTTCGAGTCGATTCCCGTAGTCCAATTCAGAAAGAAAAAATCATGGTGGCCTTCAACAAGATGATGGTGGCTTTGGTGTGCTTTTTGGCGTCGCCCCTTGCTGGTCTCGTTGAAGCTGGAGACGGCTGGCGCACTGGACGAGCGACGTTCTACGGAATCTGGTGGAGCATCCACACGTGAGCCGCCTCGCTCATAAACAGCATCGGTTTCTTGTCTTGCTACACCCTGTGGCCCCGTATCTCTCGATTTTGAGTCGTGTCCACGCCCCCAGAGCGCTAATCGCCAGTTATCGTTTCCTGATTCATGTAGAGGGAGCTGCGGTTACGGCAACATCGATTATTGGCAGGTAGAGCACGTGCAAGCTATGTTTTCTAGCATGTTTCGTGTGTCGCGCGGCATGATTTCGGTTTTGGAGATTTTTCCTGTGGTCTGAAGGTTGTGTTTGGATGCGATTCCAGGGAACAGGCTGGGACGTGGCCGCCATCCCCGATTCCCATTACGAGTACAACTGGAGTTGTGGGTAGGTATCGCTTTTCTGTTGTAGATGGTGATTTGTTCAATGCTCGACCCGAGAATCGAGAAGTGCGCGGGCGATCGCAATTTCTTTCGTGTCGTGGGTTGAGAAAAACTTGTATGCGATGTGAATGCAGTAAGTGCTATGAGGTTAAGTGCGAGCCCATGAACTTCAAGGACAACTATGGGAATCACTTGGAGAGGTCGAGCGCCTGTTATGATCCATGGAAGGTCGTGACTGTCACGATTGTGGACAGCTGCCCATGCAACTACTCTGGAAACTCGTACTCCAACAAGAGGTGGTAAGTTCCTGGATGGCCCTTGGATTCATTTTCCATGTTCTGTTGGAGAGTATATCAACTGATCATGTTCTCTTGCAGAGTATATCAACTGATCAAGTGCTGTGAGAATATTTGCTGATGTGGGAACAAATTGGGGGCCTTTTTTTATCTATGTCTGTCTGGGGTGTAGACCTGGGTTGACCAGATTGTTCATTTGTTGTGTTCTGCAGGTGCTGTGGTGATATGGACCATTTTGATCTTTCATACCACACTTTCGACAAGCTGGCTCCTCGTCACTATGGTGTGATTGGACTGAAGTACCGTCCTGTGGCCTGCCCCTCCAGCTATTTGGAAAACAGGCATCACTTGGGCAGAAAGCTCAAGGAGGGTGAAATGGTGGTGCTGGACGAGCGTTTTGAGCGACCAGAAGGAGTCCAAGGGGCACTGCCATCTGTTTAAGACTTCTATACATATCACACCAGGAATGTGATTTTCAGGTCACTGCTCCTCTTGCAAAATGTGTCATGTTTATGGGAAAAAAAAAGTGAAAAAGCTCTCTTTTGTTTTGATTGAATTTAGGTTCTCGCAGGTCTCGCGAGAAATGGAGATGAGCTAATAAATAAACCAAACGGATTTCTCCTCGGAAGTTTATTTGTACATTGTCAAATGGGATGAGGGCAAAAAATCATTCGAAGCATCAAATTCCTTTTTTTGTTTTAAGAACCCCTTTTTCTAGATTTTGGTAGGCTTTTTGGTGTTCAAGAAACGATGTTTTTGACGGCATCAACCCAATGGGAATAAATCCAGGCCTCACCTTTTTTTTATAGTATCTGTTTGCAATGCTTGAATGGGTGTTTTTGTGTGGAAGTTCGAGATTGCCCATGGCGATAATTTTTTTCTCTCGAGAGTCTGGTCGCAGGTGAAATTGTGATTGGAGTGTGATGATTATAATATATCCACTTTGGGGAGATCTTCAACTTTCATTTTGGGTTTTATTTTGGGTTATGGTTGATCGAGTCAGAGACCAGGTCTTGACGCCTGAGATGCAACCACCACATTATGAACAACGCAATGTTTTTGCTTTTATGATGAAATTTCCATGCTAATGAAATATTATTGGGAAACGGGTTAAGATTCGAGGTTCTCTTTTTTTGTGTCTTTAAATTGCAGTGCATGTTTTGGAGGTTTGGAAATATTGATGCTTCTTGGTTTTGGTTTTTATCTTTACATTTGACTCGGTGTTGAGTCAATATCCAGGGGGAAATAGATGGAAAAATTCACACTCTTTGAGTGACTTTTTTGTGAGGGGTCAGTGATGCAGAATAAAAGGGATGTGTTAGCCCTTCTTTTGAAGCATGTAATGAAATATCCTGGCGTTTTGATTTTGATTTGGACATGGTATCTTGGACGACATAAAAATGTTCCAAATCTTGTTAAGACACTCTTGTAGATGAAAGGTTAATCAGAGGTTCCTAAAGTTTTTTTTGTTAGATTGAGATCAGTCTACATTACTTCGTTGAATTATTGAGAAAGAAATTTGAATCCTAGATGCACCTGTATCAATGATGTGGAAACTATATTTTCTTGAGAAAAAAAAATTGGGAAACACGTGTTGAGCGTGAATGGGGAGATGGGAAGGACAACTGTTGGGTGGGTTTTTCTGGAACCCTATGTGTTTTTTGTGGGGTGATATATCTATATTATATCTATATTTTTTTGGAAATGCAATTTGCAGTTTTACTCTGGATATGTTCAAAACAGGCAGCCAATGCTCGTGTCAAGATATGAGGTAAAAACAAAACATATTCTAGTTTGCATAATCTTGGATAGAAGAAAAGTGCAATCAGTCTCTTCAAACCCTTGTTGCTTGTAGCTCCACAACTGTTGTCCCCCACCAGAGCATCCAACTTAGACAACTTAGGCTCATGTTGGATGCAGGAATCCAGGATTCCCTTTTCCATCCTTGAACCTGATCGGCTGCCAGGTGGGCAAGTTCTATTCATCGCTCCAGGAATGCTTTCACAGCTTTCGCCACTCACCACCCTGGGCTGCTTGCCTCTGTAGTCCTCAGAGAAGCATACTCCACCATGCTGGATTGCTTGCAATTATCCCAAATGTGGATTAGATATCTCCATCCCTTCCAAAAAAGGAGGTTCAAAGCAACCGAGATTATCCACAGTTTTTTCCATTATCCAATGCATTGTCATTCGATTTACTGATTATCGACTAAAGGGATGCCATTCCAGCCAGGTAAGGCATCCTTTCAACAAACATAACAAACATAACAAACAAACAAACAAACAAACAAACATCAATTACATTGTGTAGGAGAGATATTCTCCTATTACAAGGATCAGTAAAAAACAAATGTAAACATGTGTATTTTAATGTTGAAATTCCATTGGCTTTTGTGTGTACCCACAAAGACACTAAGACCATCAAGAATGCAAAGATGCATAGGTCGATTCAGCTAAATTCAACGAACGTGAAAGATTGAAAAGAAAAACGAATAAACAACAATGGCGACCAAACATTGCTGGATTTGGTACATTTTCCAAAAATTGGTTCGATTTTCTACACTTACACTCCATATTCATCCAACAATAGATTTCCATCCCCTCCCACAGCCTTTCGCTGACGTCCAGAAATATCCAAAATTTTCAAAAGCAAAAGCAAAAGCCAGCAATTCAAAAAACCTCAACATCAGAGTCTTGCATTGCCACGACAGGCCGAGCCCCCAATGCAACAGCTTTCACAGATTGGACCAGGTTCTTCTTGAACAACGAGGCGGGGATTTACTACAGAGACCTGGTCGTTTATGACGACGATGCCACGAAAATCATTTCGACAACATTCGATGGGTTCACGGTGGATATCGAGGACGGGAATATGGCCATCGATGTGGTGGATGCACTCAGGGATTCCTCGGAGGCGGCGGCTGAGATTTTCAGCCCGATTGCCTATTCGCCCGTGTTTCTGTTACGATAGGTTCAGGGTGATTGCATGGGAAACCGTGAGAAATGTCCTGATAGGTGGAGTTGTGGTGTTCGTCATTTTGACCATTGTGCAGAGCTGGGCTGTACCGTAACGACCCCCAAAACACGGTGCGAACCGTACCGTACCGTAAGGGGTCGTTACGGTACGGTATCGGATATTTTCACGTTACGGTACAACATCGGTACCGGGTCGGTACAATACGTTGTCGCCAATGACCGGCACCCGTTAAAGGGTCGTTGTTGCAACGTGTCACTGGCGTTGTTGTACCGCCCTAGACGGTTCGAGTAACGATGTTCGTTACAACAACGTAACGACGTTGCAATAACGTCATGTGGATGACGTACAAAATGACCCCCGCAGGGTCCCCAAAACCCAAGGGAACCGAGTAGGATTCGAACACCGTACCTGTAACGACTCTGCCCCTGCAGATCGCTTTTTCCACTCAAGTCCATTGAAGACTGCGACCCTGCCGGTCTGCCAGTCTGAACTGCCGTTCTATTGAACGACCATGGGAGAGACACTTGAACCTAGCAAGGTTCAAGGGCGAGATCAGGTTCCAAACTAAGGTTAGGTTAAGTTACAAGAATGTCCAAGCCCCAACAACTTATACCGTTTCTTCCAACCCTGATCCAAACTGATCCTAAGCCATAACATCAGTCTGCATCAGTGTTGCAGACCATCAAACTACCAAGTTCCTTTCAGTCCCCTTTCATGACATGCAGCCTCAGACACCTTGCACGGTACTGCGGTCCTGAGTCTGCCACCTAAGACCTTCTAGAACCTTGTGCCTGCCAGCTCTGCAGCCCACGTTCTGCAACGCTGCCAGCACCTGTCTGCCATCAGCAACCCTGTCAGCCCGACTACTCTGCCACTTCGTCAGTCTGCCAATCTGCTGACTACCAGTCCTTTAGTCTGCAGGTCTGAAGGACCTGAACCATTCCTGCTTCTGCAGAATCATAGCAGTCAACCTGCAACCTAATCTGTCAGCCCAATCACTGCCAGTTCTGCAAGCCTGCAGGTCTGCCTGAATCGCCTTTGATTCTGCCGAATCACTACATTCCTCCCCATCTAGTTGGCAGTAGTCCCTTACTGCCCTAAGAGACTTATAACAACCTTGTCCCTTGGATTTCAAATACCCAAAGGAACTTCTGCCTCAAAGTTCAGTTTGAAAAGTTGCTATCCCATCTTGCCAACTGCCAAACACCTTTTGGAAGGACTAACCAACTTCTTTTCGAAAAATTTGCAAAATAAAGTATATGCTTCTTTCTCAACATTCTGATGCATACCTCTGAATTGCCTAGAAAACTGCTCAGAAAAATCCCAATAACACAAATAAGAAAACCGAACGAACTTCTCTTTCGGAATTGTAATGTGCTACTGAACAAAATTCAATTCCTTTCTGCAGCCTGTGAACTCAATAGATTTTATTAGAGAATTCAACAGAAAAATAGCAAAAATCTGCTGCAGCTTTTAGAGTCTCAGCAATTCACCTTTCTGCTCAAATATCATTTTCCAATGATGAAAGAAAGACACCAAATATTTTGCAAGTACCAAAATTTCTGAAACTTCATGTTGTCCCATAATTTCAAAAGCAACATTTGCATATTGAAAACCTGCAAACTGCCACTACCACAATCTGCAAATTCTCTGCAACTACTGCCACAGTCTGCAACCCAGCAAACTGGTACTGCCACAATCCAGAACTCTACAAACTGTTGCTGCCAAAATTTGCAACTCAGCAAAATACCACTTTCACAATATGCAAACTGTCTTGGAGTAAAGAAGAAGGTTGAATGACTGAAGTTCTGTCTCCCAAAAGAAGTTTCCAACCTTTTGAAAACCAAGAGATCACCAGTCACTTCAGCAGCTCCTCAGAGTGGAAGCTCCTTGCTGCATAGTGAGCTGCCACATGTCTCCACCAAGTTAGCCTTCCGCATAGCAATGAAAAGCGAGCGATAGGATCTTGCAACAACAAGTCTCCAGATGTTCTTCAATGAAGAAGTGAGCTTGCTCCTCAATTTTTCCCTGAAGCATGCTCCCTTCTGTTCCTGCTTCCTCTCTCCTGAGTCAAGAATGTGCAGAGTACCTACAGATTGATTGCATTAATTGTTCCCGAGTTCTTCTATGCCTTCTCCGGTTTTCCCATATATGAATCTATACAAACCAGAGTATATGAAAACCCAGAAATTCCACTTGGCCTATCCTGACTTAATGAAATCAACCCTTTCTTTCAACCAACAAGACTTCACTCAGTGACATTTCCTTTTTCTTTTGAACTCTGCTGCTCAAATAAATATCCTACAACTGAGTGCTGAAAGAATCCATACCAATGTACTCTCTGAAATTCAGTAACCTCAAGTAAGCATCAATCTAACTGATTCAATCAATGGTCATGCAAACTTCTGTAAATTCCAAACCAAATGAATCCACATCAAAATATGTGTCGTGAACCAGAATATTTCAGTCCACCAAAAACATCCTTGCTAAGACTACAAATGTTCCATTATGCATCGTCCCAAAGTAGTGAACTATGCATAGTTCCTTAATCCACTCTGCAAGAATAGTGGAACTGAAAACACATATTTACTGACCACCGAGATATTGCAAACACTATCCATGAATTCCCGTCAGCTCTGGAAGAGTATCACTAACAACCTCTTCCTTTCCTTAGAAACCTTGATGAAAACATGTGTCTCTTTGCAACACCTACTGAAATAAATGCAATTTTGGAAAAACAAAAACGAAACGCATCGGTTCAACCGAGGCCCCCTCCCCATCTGAAATGGAGCTTGTCCTCAAGCAAAACCATGCAACCATGCAAAACCATATCACTGTCCCAGCTACAGAAAGTTGAGCTGTTCGGAGCAGCCAAATAACCCCAAACAACTGAACAAACTACTTCAGAAAAACAAGCCTGAAAAACTGAAGGCCTGAATTTGCTCTGCCAAAGTCAGAAAAATCTGCTGCCCCAGATTGTAACCAAATGTTCAGTTCTCAACCTTTCTGATATATTTTGTCCTCACACAAATATACACCAACTACGCCACCAAAGATCAAAGCTATTTCTGATTCATTGACTAGAAAAGAAATAGAAAAGAAAGAAAACATAGAAAATTTTGCAGCCCTGCAAAGTGTTCCTGCAGCTAACAGGTTCTGCACCTGCAATTTACCAACTGCCCATAACAAATTTCCAGATCTCCTGCAAAAAATTTCACTGTCCCTTTTGTTTCTTTGTATGTAAAGCTGAACCTGACCATTGAATGTCATAACCTTCAGCGCCTGATCTTTGACACCATGCTATCCATGCATCAAGTTCAAACACTAGCCCATTGTGTTTACTAGTACATCGTCATGAAATAAAAGAGCTGCCAACTCATGATACTTCATGTCTAACCACTGCAAACAAACTCGAGAAGGAATCCACCTGAAAATCTGAATCCTGAAAATTCGAGAAAACCTTTCTTTTCTTCTCTAACTCTGCGGATTTCCACTGACTCAAACACCAAATCAGAGATAGATCTTCAGAAACTCTTTGTATTTCTTAGAATCTGAAAATCTTTTTACTTGTCCTTCTGAGCTTTATATTTCTCACTATTTCTCCATGTAGTCGAAGAAATCAGAAATATACACTTCACTCCTGATTTTCTTTCTTGATCTCCTGAAAATCTGCAGCTCAAACCAGATCTAATGTATCGAATCAAAACAAAGCATTTTCCAGATTTCAGTCACTGCCAATTAAGTCCAAAAGTGACTGCAACAATACCAACTTCTGTCACTGAAAATTGCTATCTCTGATGCAGTTTGACACAACCATATCTGTCACAGGGAACCCTGAATTTCCCTCAGAAAATTTTCAGCTCAACAACCAGTCTATGGACCTGTAAAATAGAAATCAGAGTCCTCCTTTCAAGCAACAACTGCAACTCCATCTGCAGTCTGAAATAGAGCCCAAATCTCTCATTTTCAAGCCTTTCAAATGTTGTAATTCTGCCACTGATTTGCCAAACTAATTTCCATAAAAAAAAAAAAACTGAAATGAAAGCTCTTCTGTAGGTTTCTGTATCTGCCCTTTTAATCAGCCATCTTCAAGTGGCAGCAAATACTAACACCACGAAGACAAATCTCATAATGCATCAAATATTTTTCTGAACCAATATTCTGATCTTCTTTCCTCGAGGGCTGAGGTCTTGCATACTCTGCAACTCCTAGAAAAGATCATTGTATTTTCCTTCGACTCAACTACATTCCTTCCTAACCTTCTCATTTTTCTTAGATGCAGCTCACATGGTACTGCATCCACTGAAAATTTCTCCAGCCAACTTCAGAATCCCAGCTAGCTTCTAGTTTATAGACGAGATGTAGCTATTCTGATTCTACATCCCTACCTATCGATATACAATTCTTCTCCACGTCATGAAATCACCGACAATAAAAATTCAGTTCCTTCTCAAAACATCAATCGCACGCCGTACACAATCTGCCTGGCATGTATTCTCATTTCAGCCGCACGCCGCACACGGCCTGCCTGGCATGTACACTTCACTTCCATAGAACGAAGTTTGGACTATGTCCTTGAAAGTAGACTTCATTAGGTCTACCCAGCCCATAACTTCTCGCTCACCAAATCAAGTCTGATGTGCCTGCAGAACACCATCAGAATCGACATACACTGAAAAATCATGCAGGTCAGGTGCGACCCCACATGGCCCTACACCCCCTGCCTCCGAGACCTGAGAGGTGGTGGCTCCACTCGGCCGACCAGCCTCCTCATTCCCTGAAACCTCCTTCAAAATTCCAGCAGATGCTGCTGCCCCAGCGGCAACACCCACTAATTCATCCACTGACCTACTCGCGAGAGACTCTGCCCCCATCAGAGTACCCGCCAATTCATCCACTGACCTACTTGCGAGAGACTCTGCCTCCATCAGAGTGCTCGCCAATTCATCCACTGACCTACTTGCGAGAGACTCTGCAACAGAGTACCCGCCAATTCATCCACTGACCTACTTGCGAGAGACTCTGCCCCTAGCAAAGTACCCGCCAATTAACTGAACAGCCTACAGGTCCCCGCTCACCCGTCGCACGGTAAACCACCTGCAGCACTGCTCACCTTCTCCTCAAGGTCTCTAGAATTCCCTGCACCAGTGTCCTTGCCCGGACCACCACCTGCAGAAATTCCATCCTCCAGACTTACTTCTCCGTGTTGCGGCTGCACCGGCACTCCAACTACGGAATGGACTCCGCGCCCATGGGCTACCCTCCCCTGAGGTAACACCCTGTGTGAGTGGCTACGCCGGCCTTCTCACACTCCACTTCTGTCCACCTTCGCCTCTTTTGTCACTCCAGTAAGTCCTCCCCGGACTTCCTCTCCCGTCAAAACTTGGGGCAACCCCTGCTGCCCTACATGAGTGTAACTCCACACATGCACTACCCCTTCAGATGTAGCTACACATGGCTTCCATCTGCAAGAAATACTTTGCAAGTCTTGCTCTCCTTTTCTCACTTCACAACCCATAAGCACCACCTGGTGCTATCACCTTAAACTCTTTCCTTTTCTCTTTTTAACTTGTACTCTTCTCCTAAAAGCTCCTGACTATAATGTGGCTGCAAAAAGAATATAAAATCTGCCACATTTACTTCCTTTCTTTTCTTCCTGTTTTTACTTTAACAAATCAGCAAAATACTGAGTGCACCTCTTTCCTTTATCACAACAAACCACTAAGTATAGTATGGCAGTCCAAACACAAAAATCTGCCACAGTTTCTTTGTGTAAAGAATGCCTGAAAACTTCAGGTGACTCCAGCATATCACTAATATACTTTCTGCTTCCAACAGGATAGAAACTCTACCAAATTAACTGTCAGAAATATACTCCCTTTGAAAAATCAGCAACCACTCTTCATCCAAATGAAAAAGGAAGAACAGAACTATACCAAACAAGCAAAGAAACTTCTCTTCTGTTAAGCCATCTGCCCTATAGTCTGCTGCACTTCTTCTATGCCTCAAGAGTACCACTGCTAATTCAATAACTGTCCTGCAATTTTCTGGAAACCTGAATAAACTTTCAGAATGAGATATAACCTGAAAACTTATTTTCCAACACCTCAAAGACACGTAACCAAGAGTGTAACCAGAAATTTCTTTTCTCTAAGACCAAGCTTCTTCAACCAACTCTGCTACCACCAAAGTCTTGTTGAAATAAAACCTAGTACCGAGAAAATGCTGCCATCAACCAAAGAAAATACCCTCTTAATCAATGGGTAGGATGTGGCTGCTTTATCACCTCATCCTCCCCATCTGATTTCTTTTCTCTTTGAAAGACAATCAGTATTTTCAAACAGCTTAATTTCCAGAATTTCCCTAGACTACCTTTGAAAATTCAGTCTCTAACAATACTACCACAATTGAGTATTGTTCCCTTCCAGAAAATTCTCTAATCACTAGCAACTGTTTTCTGCTCAATAAGGGGCATCCTTTAACAAAATAACCTGCCCTCATATCAATGTATCTGACTGAAAATTTTCTGCTAGCGGAAAATAACAAATGTCCTATCTCAGAACACCCATAATAAAAGAAAAGATCAGCTACTGCTGTACCAAACATTTCTTCAATTCACCACTATCACTCAGCCTACTAAAGAAGAGTTCCATGGACCTATTGGTCCCTTCAAAAATCTGCATCTTTTTCTGACCTGCCAAGCAAGGCTGCCACAGAAAAATACCTTGCCAACACATCTAATATTTGCTCTGCCAACAACAGAAAATGATCTGCCACTGATCTATAAAAAGACTGATATTCTGTCATTTGTCCCACCAAACAACAGGAAATAATCTGCCACTAGTCTATTATAGAACGAAAACTTCGTGTCATTGACATTCTTCTGAGAATAACCTGCCACTGGTCTATTCAGAAATCAGAGCAATATACCATAGGGTTCATCAAGAAAAAGACAAGACAACCCTTCCACAGAAACACAAACACTATACCTCAACTGACCAATAGAGTAGAACTGAAAAGTGCCTTAGCTTTCTGCAAGCAACTCTAAAATAAGTTCTGACCTTCAGTTCTCCTCATTTCAAGTTCAGAAACGACTCTGAAAAATTCCCTCAAGCTATTGTGCATTCACTGAAACACCTGAAAATGTTCCCACAATCAACACAAATGTAGCAAGTGTTCCTGATGTTCAAACATCCAAAATATGTATGCACAATCACATCAAAGCTGATGTGACACATGTTCTGACCTGCCACTAAAGCCAAGAATTTTTCCACTGCAACCTTCAACACTCTGAAATGATAAGTCACCACTACTGCCCAAATCCACTGAGCCAAGGATAAATCTCCACAAACAAATGCACAATTCCAAGCAAACAAACAAGGGGGAACTTCTGATCAGAAAAATCCTAACTTCTGACCAATAAAGCTGTCAAATATCACCACCAGACTTTTGAAAGAATATATCAAAACTTCCTGAAAAATCTGCCTGGTCTCAAAGACTCTTTCCAGAATTTTCACCACTGACTTGTAATCAATCAAAGCCTTTCAGAACATCTCCCTCACTTCAGCCTGAAAATTTGACTGCAACTCTGAAATCCTTTATAAAGTGATCAAACATCTTTTCCAGAATGTGTACTGCAATCAGAAGATCATAGATCACCTGATCCTGAAATCAATCTGAAGCTCACTACTTCTAAAGTCACTTCAATCAACCAACGAAATGATCAGATCACTCAAATGTAACCCTGCAAGCACGTAACACTCTTGCATCTCGCGTCTGCGCTCAACTTACGCTCAGCCTGCGCTCAACCTGCGCTCAACCTGAGTCAGTTAAGCGATGCCTGCATCACTCGCACTCACTGCGTACACTGCAACTCTTCCTGGTCGCACCAACTTAATTTGTGCTACACAATTCTCACTCTCGCACACATCCTGCCACGTTCTGTGCAAGTCCATCAGATCCTGCACCTTGTGCCGACCTTGCACACAGCTGCGCGTTCCTGCGTCAACTGCGCGATCCCTGCATCAGCTGTTCCTTCAATCGACACGCAGTCCCAACATCGTCTGCGAACTTCCATCAAGAGCTGCACAGTTCCATAAACACTGCGCAGTCCCTGCATCCTGCATAGGCTGCCCAGCCTGCATCTGCGCGAAATGTCCCATCGACATTGCAATCCGCTGCACGCAGCGTAACTCTGTCGTCTGCAGTGCAATTTCGCATGTGCAGCGCTTTCCTGTGGCTGCTGCGCGTCACATCATCCACTTACGCAGTGCCAACATTCGCTGCGCACTTCCAGCAAAACCTGCGCACGTTCTGTCTGCGACGCAATCCTGCACGCGGTACATTTCCATATTCGCTGCGCAACCTTGTATCAACAGCGTAATTCCACATCTGCGGTACAACTCTGCATCTGCGGCGCAATCCTGGATCTGCTGCGCATTCCTGGATCTGCTGCGCAGTTCTACACCTGCGACGCAATCCTCCAAATGCTGCGCCACCCAACGTCTCCTGCGACGCTGCATAGTCGTGCTGCGCTTGACAATGCTGCGCGCCTGTGTGTAAGCTGCGCTTCTACATACTCCAATGTATTGCCCTGCGCTCTACACATCACTTCTGCGAAATCTGTCTGCCGCAGTGTTCTTACACACACTGCGCCCATTATACTCCTGACGCTGATTCAGCGACTTTCCTTCACACAGCACACTCGAACACTCCAATAGATAACTGCAAATCTGCAAAGCACTGGCGTTTGTCTGCCTTGCAAACCTCTGCTTTGCACTGTGCTGTGTGCCTGCTAGTGTCCTGCGCCTCTGCGCCTTCTCACTGCGCGCCTGCCGCGCATACTGCTGCCTCTGCAGCCTGCCAGACTCGTTTGTGATCTTGTCACAAGCCTGCTCCGAAACCACTGTAACGACTCTGCCCCTGCAGATCGCTTTTTCCACTCAAGTCCATTGAAGACTGCGACCCTGCCGGTCTGCCAGTCTGAACTGCCGTTCTATTGAACGACCATGGGAGAGACACTTGAACCTAGCAAGGTTCAAGGGCGAGATCAGGTTCCAAACTAAGGTTAGGTTAAGTTACAAGAATGTCCAAGCCCCAACAACTTATACCGTTTCTTCCAACCCTGATCCAAACTGATCCTAAGCCATAACATCAGTCTGCATCAGTGTTGCAGACCATCAAACTACCAAGTTCCTTTCAGTCCCCTTTCATGACATGCAGCCTCAGACACCTTGCACGGTACTGCGGTCCTGAGTCTGCCACCTAAGACCTTCTAGAACCTTGTGCCTGCCAGCTCTGCAGCCCACGTTCTGCAACGCTGCCAGCACCTGTCTGCCATCAGCAACCCTGTCAGCCCGACTACTCTGCCACTTCGTCAGTCTGCCAATCTGCTGACTACCAGTCCTTTAGTCTGCAGGTCTGAAGGACCTGAACCATTCCTGCTTCTGCAGAATCATAGCAGTCAACCTGCAGCCTAATCTGTCAGCCCAATCACTGCCAGTTCTGCAAGCCTGCAGGTCTGCCTGAATCGCCTTTGATTCTGCCGAATCACTACAGTACCGCACGGTGTCGAGTCATCTACACTAAGCGCTAAGCCAAATGGACCATGATGATTCTGTGGTTGTTGCAATAATATACCCTAATTTCACAGAATTACAAACAGATTAAGGTATATCATCGCAACAGCCACAAAATCATCGTGGTCCACTTGGCTTAGCGCTCAGTGTAGATGACTCGACATCGTGCGGTACGATGTTCGAATCCCACTCGGTTCCCTTGGGTTCTGGGGACCCTGTGGGGGTTACTTTGTACGTCATCCACATGACGTTACTGCAACGCCATTACGTTGTTGTACCGACCTGGCCGTTGTTGTAACGTGTTATCGTTACACGTAACGCAACCGATCGTTGTTGTAACGTCTTGCCTCGGTGCGGACGTTATAGCAGCCGGCGTAGACGTTACTGATAACGTATTGCGTTACAACAACGCTTTGGCGTTACAGTAACGTCGGATCGTTGTTGTACCGGACTTGGACGTTGTTGTACCGACTGGGTCGTTGTTGTAACGTGTGCAACGTGTTGTAACGTCCGGTCGGTGCGTGCACCGACCGGACACGTTACTGTACCGACCCTGTGCGTTACGGTACGGTGCGTTACAAACGGGTTACTGCCCAGCTCTGCCATTGTGCTGGCGGATCTTTTGGCCTCGATGATTGTGACTTTGATGATTGCCCTCACCGACATCATGCTGTTTGGTAAGTCGTTCATTGTACGGATCCCACCTTTGTCTTTTCTTTTCTTAGCCATCTTCTTTTCTTCCATTTGGAGTTTTCTGGAGTTTGTTTTTCCGACGAAAACTGCATCGAGACTGAGAGGTTTCCCTATCCACTGCGCAAATGAGTGATTTCATGTGAAAGGCATAGTGTCAAACGCCATGCAGGGATGCTGGGCCTAACCCCTGATTGCTTCGATCTAATAACCATAGCATGTGTGTGTTCTTTTTCCTTCAGGCTTTCTTTACTACGTCGATTTGACCTTCAACACTCGGACAGCCATCAACATGGTTTTGGCCATCGGAATCGCCGTCGACTACTCCGCGCACATTTGCCATTCCTTCCACCACATCTGATACGGACACCCGGGTACATCTAATTGAGGAGTACTCTAGATTTTTATTTTTTATTTTTAGTACTTTTTGGGGAATCTTTCTTGACAATTTCTGCACGTAGAACCAAACCCAAATCCAAAACTTCCCACAAATCGAAAATACTTTTGCTTTTTTTTTTAATCCAAATTAATTTTTAATCGTCCATCAGAAATTCAATAACATTCAATGCTAGAACTGTTTCTGTCACACCAGAGCTACCTGTCAGCACCCCAAAAGATGCACCAGCCTGTCCAGTACCTTGCCCACCTAACAAAGTGGGTGGCTCTGACGATGCTGCAGGTCTAACAGCAAAAGCAAAGTTTCCTTCTCCACCACCAGCAGCAGCAATGCTCTTTCCGAATGTGGGGTCGAGCACAGAATCAGGGCTGCCGACAGAGGGGAACCGAATCCACTCGATTTGTTATCCGAGCTTTTTGGTTTCATTCCACTCTGGACAATGCCCTGCTCCTCGCCTCTATTCTCGTCTTCTCTGAGTTCGCATTTCGTTTCGGTGAAATTTTCTTCAGACATTTGCTCCGTTACTCTTCTTGTTTAATCACTTTGTGTTCTTCGTCGTGCTCCCCATCGTAGGTGTTCCCTCCGTTATCCTCTGTTCCGTACTCTTGTTTTATCGCTTTGTCTTTTTTGTCGTGCTCCGGGAGCACTCCCCATTGGAGAGCATGTCGGGGTCCTCGTTCCCCCCCCCCCCGAAACCGAACACCACCGCTCCGCAGAGCCACAGCTCCACGCTTGGGGTCCTTTGCGTCCTGATGCGCGCCCTGCTTTCCACCTGACATCAAGAACTTCTCTGGTCACAACTCAATCTTAACCCACTGGAAAATCAAAAATAAAAACAAACAAACGCCATGATGCACCAACCGTTGTCGCTGCTTTCTCGGGATATTCCAGCCTCAATAGCTTCACATGTTCGGTG
Source organism: Bryopsis sp. KO-2023 (assembly GCA_030272585.1). NCBI lineage: Eukaryota > Viridiplantae > Chlorophyta > Ulvophyceae > Bryopsidales > Bryopsidaceae > Bryopsis > Bryopsis sp. KO-2023. The sequence continues at coordinate 733,152 of BSYQ01000004.1, read as the reverse complement.
TACTGCATGCACGCCTCCGCGAAGCAACCACCGACATCAACGACGGCGATGTGTTCCTTGAACTTGCCGTTCACCGCGACCAATTTGTTTAGCATGCTCTCCATTTTCCTTGATATAAAGATGCTTTACTAAAGTTCAGGAAGAGGGAGACTAAGTCTTTCTTCGAGTCCAAGTTGTTTTACAAGAAGGTCTGGTCCGAATAAGTATTCAGTCCAGCCTGACAGCCTGTAACCTGAGGCTGTGTACAATCCCCGTTGTATGGTCCAGAGAGTCTGAGTCATCAGGGAATCAGTCGCATCGATACGATTCTACGGAATCGCACCGAGTGCTCCTGGGCCTGACTGGGGGGACGTGTTCGGCCTGAGCTGAACCAGGTTCATATCATTCCTGGTTTTGGGTCACCACCACCTTCCTTCTTGCCACCGCTATTTTTTTTGCCGCCGCCTCCTCCTCCCCTGCCACCTCCGCCGCTCTTTCTCTTTCCTCCGCCTCCACCTCCGCCACACACGGAGGCCATAACCTCACAAAATTCACAAAGACGGATCTTCCTCCCAAGAAGTTCCTTTTATTCCCTCATGACCCAAGTCCAAGTACGGTAAGGACAACTTCTCTAACCTTCGACAACCTATCATCATATTAACTATGAACGCTCCCAACAGTACGATGAGGCATTTGGCCACTTCATGAACGAACACCACAAGCCGTGCATTGACACATCATGTTCCCCGAAGAGCTTAAACAGAAAACATTGCCTTTGATGGTTCTATAAAACGAGAAATTCCTTCAAACCAGAGAAATGAAACAAAGAAGAAGAAAAGCACAACTTCAGCCGGAAAAAAGTGCGGCACCCTCTTTCCCAACAGATCGCGCGCCCGCAACAGGTCTTCGCTTTGCCAAACGACAGCTTGGATTTTTCCCTATCACAGTCAGCACTACAGCCAGGCACTACAGCCAGTGCACCCCTCCCACCCCTTAAACAAACGTGGGTGAAAAATAGAAAAAAAAGCCACATCATGTCTGGTGCCAGTCAGCATCATTCATCCATGATATGAAAACCAATGTACAAAATTCAACAGTGAAAATCATGACAAAATTTCCATGAAGCAACCCAAATGCTAATAAATGATATTTCCATGTTACCCCTCTCCCTCCCGCAGCAAAACCAGAAAAAGAGCAAAACAAATGAGGCAGAATCAGGAACTATTTCACTGAAACCAGGGGGCTCTGGCCGTGGCGCACATCGCCAGCGGCATCATCTTCCACCGATTCATCGATCGAAGTCAATGTGGGGTTTGCTATTTCGTTCCGAATATTCTGTGGCCCACCTCTTTCCACTTCCAAGCCATCCGGCCTAGGCGTGCACGGCCTGGCACCTGCCCCTTCCCCGCTTCTTTCCACCCAACCTCTTCTCAACTCGTTGAAGTCCCGCTCCTTGTCAGTTGTGGTTTCCTGGTCGAATATGAAGATGCCTTGAAAAAACGTCAGAGCATTGACCAGATGAGATACCACTTGGAGGGAGTTCAAGTTGTCATGCTTGTACGGTTTCCCTATGATCGGAGCCATCAAGGCCATCATCATCACACTCATCGACAGATTCATTTGGACCTGGACACCCAACTTGGCTGCAAAAGTCATTATGCTTGCAATGGCGAGTTTGATCGAAAACGCCAAAGCTTCCCAGAAGTAGTTGTCTTTCTTGTATGGGCGGATCAGGCCTCCAGCAGCATCAGGGAGCCGAAACACCCGACAATAATGGTCATCCCAAGAGGAAAGCACTCCATGCTGGTGTCAGACAGCCAGTACGTCCCGGCCCCATCGATCTCCGTTCAGTTGAACACAGACAAAACTACTATAGCGAAGAATGGGTAAACATGAAAGCATACCGCTGCTGCTAGGAACATCAACAGCCCCCAGAAGTGGACTTCTGTGTTTTTCAACCTTTTGTTTTTGAAACGATACCAAGGGCCGAAAACGGTCAGCAAGACCAGGAGGAACATCGCAGGAAGGGAGAATGCCACATACACAGACTTAATAGATTTTTCCATCTCCATGGTGGATTCCTTCCAAAAAGTTGATAAATCATCCAGCTTGGAAAGGCCAAGTTCTTTCAGGGAGGTGATGGGGTGGACTGCAACACAGCCCATCATCACAGACAGGGAGACTAGGCATGCCAGGAAAACGAGCCCGATTTCTTTGTCCTGTGACTTGCATTCCCTGCACTAATTCTGAACAGTGTGCCCTACCCAGGCTGACAGCTGTTACAAAGGACACCTGATTGCGTACCAGAATGCGAATCAGGAAATCAGGAAAACAAAACCCAGCACTTATAACATGGACATGAATAAGAATTGACCTTTGCAAAGGTCCTCAAGATCGATTTCTCTGTGGGCACTCTTGCTTCAGGAAATTTTCTGAATTTTTTTTCAGGTTCTAAAACCAACTTAAAAAACGCGTGATCTTAATCGATTCACTCGTGGACATTTACAAGGAAAAGCGATGCTTATTCATGCAGAGCTTTCAGACCTTGATATCCATCTCTGCAAACTGGGAATGCTGCAGGGGTTCCATTCACAGCATGGTCGAGCAACAGACCCGCCCTCCCTTCAAAAACACACCCTCTGGATGACACGCATTCGAAATTCTTTGCGGATGGAGCAGGAGCGGTCACAGTTGTTTCCACAGCAGGGGAAACACTGGCTTCTGACTGTTGTGCTGGTGACTCGGCAGCTGGTTCCACACCAGGACCGATGTTGGTATCACCACCAGCTGTCACCGGAATGGAGGGGTCCACCTCCACAGGGGGAGCTACAAGAACCTCATCCTTCTTGCCAAACCTCCCTTCTCTTGGAAGTATCGACTTCCTTGGATGATTCCAAGTCGCTTCCAGCTGTAGAACTCCTCTGCTTGCTGAGGGTCGACTCCACCTCCTCCACTTTCCCAGCACTCGATGGGCCCTGCCAGTGCAAACTCTCCGCAAGATTATGAATTGCCACGATCACACATGTCTGACTTTAACTTTATTGTAAATCTCATTTCAGAATCAGATAATTCTGGGGAATGTGTGAGGGAACACGTTTCTTTTCGAGGTCTGGTAAAAACACTAAAACGCTGCACTGTAAGAATTTGCTTGCCTGTGTTTCCAAAAGTTCCTTGATTTTCTTGACATCAGTCAACAGGGCTTGGATAGATGGATCATCTTTGACAGGAGAAACCTCAACAGTATAGCAATCACAATGGCAATAGCAGTGGCGGCTCCAGCCGAGTCTCCACTCTCTGCCTTCGATTTCGCTTCAGACAAAGCCTGTGGAGCAACAATTTTTGAAGCCGATTAACTCACAACAAAATCCATTGCAATGCTTCTGTTTCTCAAAGGAAAAAAAAAAAAATCTTCTTCTGCGAAAAAAAGGAACTCATCTCGCCAAAGTATGCAACCTCACTTTTTCGGAACTTTTTTCGGTCAATATCTGGCAACAGTGTCTGTCTTTCACCTTGACATTCAGAAACATATTGAAATATTAAAAATAAAATAAATTAAACACTTACAATTTCTGTTGAGGAAGGAAACTCATTGAAACCACCCACAACTTCTTGCTGCTTACCTTGCTGTGTCGAACCTGAGCTTAGTTTTTTCAACCCTTGGCTCAGGAGTCTCGGCAGCTCCGCTCATGTCAATGGTAACATATTGGGGTTCTTTGTTCACCCTCTGGAGGTTGGAGCCATCGGTGTAAGAGACCGATGCACTCGCCACGGTCTGCTTTCCGGAACCCGCAGGGATTTTGAGCTTCACCAAGATGTCACGCTTCTCCTCAGCAAGTAAGTTGGGGAACCTCACACTTGAAGAAGGATTAAAAAAAAGAAACACACACACACACACACACACACACACACACACACACACACACTCAGATTCTCAGTCGCACCAAACAAAAAAAAACAATGGAACACCTGCGGTCATGAAACCTGCTCCATTTCCTATTCGATTCATTTTTACTGGACCTGAATACGAGCATTTTGGTATTTGAAATATCCTGCAAGCCGAAGCAGCTGAGAAGCTGCCCTCAGAAAAGGTGTGTTTCTCAACGATGTATTGAACTCATAATAAAGATATGATACGAGTGGTTCACGGATTCTAGAAAATTACCTAACACCTCCATCTGCTTCCGACACAGTTCCTCCCGTCTGGAGGCTTTCGATAAAAGCACCCCCCTCTCCCTTCAGCGTCACATGTGATATCCTGAGCAGCCGTCGACAACAGCCCTCCCAAAGCATCACCAAATGCCTTTGGGATATCTTCCTTATTGGTGATAATATAAGTCTCGCCGCCAACTGCATCCGAGATACCCTGTTCGAAAAACAAACACAAGGAAAAACAATTCACCAATTGTAATCAGTGGGAACCGACACTCCGTTCTTTGTTGTTACTTTTTCCTCTAAGAGCATACCTTTAAAACAAGCCGACGTCCAAATCCGATTCAAAACCAAATGTGGAGACGGTGATTTGATCGCCTCCACTGCGAGCAGCATTCACTTGAGACAGACACTAGTAAAAAAAGGGTCGATTTACCAGTTTATTTACCAGTTTTTGCACGAAGTTCCAACAGTCGTTTCGTGTTTTTTTTGAGTTTACCAGTTTTTCAATTTACCAGATTACGACCACGATTACCAGTTTTTTTTACCACATTATTAGAATTTACCAGTTTTCTGGGGAGGTGAAAAAACTGGTAATCGTGGTCGTAAACTGGTAAATTCGAAAAGTGACGACTTTTGAAAATCTGGTAATTTCAAGAATCTGGTAATTTTAAAAACTGGTAATCGTGGTCGTAATCTGGTAAATTCGAAAAGTGACGACTTTTGAAAAACTGGTAATTGTGAGAACAATCTAGTAAATTGGAAAAGTGATGCACTTTGAAAATCTGGTAGTTTCAAGAAAACTGGTAATTGTGAAAATTTGGTAATTGGTAACAGGCAAAACTATCGAAACGGGAAACAAGTTCATTGAGTAATAATTTTACAGAGCCAAACCACGCATCCAACCCCCCACTGCCCCCACATTCAACAACCCCCCGTTGCCCTGAAATCGTGTTTCCCATCATTTTCAGATCTAATATTCCTGTCCCTGGAACTCTTCTTCCTATCACTACTCCGATCTGAAACTAGAACTGGGGGAGACCACCCATCTCCTGCAACCACTTTGCTCATCCAAGAAACAAGTTCTTCTCGTATATATATATAATATATTCCCTTGATGGTATCGTTGGCACTGTGTCCCTGTTCAGAATGTGAGATCCGAGATCCAAACTGTCCCATTGATTGGATATTCACCATCTCTCCATAAAACAAAGTAAAAGAAAATAAAGAAAGAATGGAAAAATGTGACCAATCTGTGTATCCCGCAAAAGTTCCCTCCCTCCTTTGCTTCTTTCTGTTTGCCAGGGGCAGAGTTTCAAACAGAGAAAAAAAAAAGTGGGTGATAAGCAGGCACCTGCATTCCTGGTTTCTTTTTCAGGCACCTGCATTCCTCATGTCTGAACCCCAGAACTGCAATACCCAGAGCTCCTCCCACAAACCTGTTCTCGAAGAAGAACAGGTCTCTGCTCTTTTTTCCGATTGTTGGTGGAGGAAACGATCCTTTCCACAGAAGATAAGGATTGCCATCACCAGCAGCAGCATTGAAATGATAAAAATTAGCAAACATTACAATCATCAGACTGCACCTGAGAGGGAGGAGGGAATTTTGTTCTATGTTATATGTTATCTTGTTACACCTTCAAAAGCGATATTGTCGTGGTTTTGTGGATTTTCCTCAACATGTGAATTGAGAGGAAATTGAAAGAACACACGCACAGAGATGTGTTACTATTTTTTATCACCCACTTTTTTTCATCAGCGGCAGCTTGTTTTGTTTGATCGATCATCCTCTTCCACCTGCCCAACTGTTTCCTTCTTTCTTTCGCAACGGCCAGCTCTGAATTGCCGAGTGATCGCTGCCATGTAGTGATCCAACTGCAACTCCCCGATTCTGCGAAAAGCTATAAAAACAATAAAACCTAAGTCCACTCCGCTTGTTTGAAAGTCAATGGGCATCCTGTTCCCATTGAATAGATTCTTATGATGGTGTGCATGTTGTGCCAGGCTGGCAAGAGCCGAAGCACACCGTGGGGATCGTCGTTTGCAGAACCCTTCCAAAATTCTGCACGGTAGGATTAGGGTTGCCCATTTCTTCCCTGTTTGGACCCCAAGATTATAACCAGGAGTTGCATAATCACAATTCAAATACGACTCTCAGTTGAAAGTACCTTCTTTCTCTGTCAATTCATCAGAAGCACTGCCTCATCTTGTTGTCTGTATATCAAGAAAACTACAAATCAGAAACAACCCAAACTGGAGAAATAACCTTAGTGATCTTGCTGGGGATTTCTGGTGTGCAGGGTATGGCCTGGTCGTGTGAGATTGATTCTCGTGAGAAAGTACAACTGTATGAACAAAAACAAAGGAATTTTATCGATTAAAAGAAAGACCATTGGTTTCACTTTGCGATGTGCAATTGAACTCCAATATGATTCTAACCGGTATATCCCAAGAAGAAAAAAAAAAAATGGCCAAATGGATTGTTTTCAGGGAGCTGCTGTTAAAACTTACCCACTGGCAATAGAAGCACATGACCTCGTAGTCTTATGTCCTCCCCTCTGACGAGACCTCTTACTGTCTCGTCGCTTTTGGCTTGTTCTTACTGGCGCTGTTCAGTAGATGTCTGCAGACCGCTCCAACCAACCGGGGAAGGTTCTCCTCGCGCCTTTCCTGGGAAACTGTGATGGTTTGCTTCGCTGCTTGTTTGCCCTCGTGGGTTTCGTGACCACGCAAGAGGTACAACCCCAGCCATCACTGTCACGAGACTTGAGCCACCACTGTCACGAGACTTGCTGTTATCCCGTCGCCTTTGACGTGATCATCGACCACAAAAAGAATCTCGATGTTTGAGAGATGTCTGCACACCGCCCCAACCAACCGCGATAGGCCTTGCGCCTTTCCTGGAAAAAAAAACTGGAAAACTGTGATGGGACCTTGGTTTGCTTCGTAGCTTGTTTGCCCTCGTGGGTTTCGTGCCTCGCAAGAAGTACAACCAGATCGCCTTGGTCGATAACCTTGTCGCGTGTATGATAACCTCTGATCGCACTTATTGCAGCGCATTCTGGATTTTTTTTTCTCCATATTTTGGTAAAATCTTGTGAATCTTGTAAATTATTACCATGTTGCGGCGATTTTTCGTGAATATGGTAAATTTTTACCAGATTGTGGTAAATTTTACCAGTTTGAGGTGAAAGCCTCTATTTTACCACTTTTTCTCTCAGTTTCTTGAAATTAGCGTGATTTTTTACCAGTTTTTGGTAAAAAAAAGTGGTAAATCGGCCCTGTTTTTACTAGTGAGAATCTCTTGAGTCGACGCAGGACCAACAAAAACATTCAAAAGAAAGCTGCAATCCTCCTGAACAGAACCTCCCCAGAACAGAGACAGAATCACCACTCCACTCACTTTTCGATCGAAAAATGCTTTTATACTCAAACAAAATTGACAAAACGAGGGAAACGCCGAAAAAAGGCGCACCAACATTTGGGAGCCCATCGGTGAAAAGATATACCGATTTGATCTTGCCCCCTGGGGCTGCCTTCTGTTGCTCCACTCCCCTCACCAAACCGCCAGCCAGGTTGGTCCGACCTCCAGCTTGAACAGTTGCAATCAAGTTGTTCAGGAAAGAGGAGCTCGACGAAGAAACAGGCAACACTCCACTCAGCTCCTGAACATGTAATCAACAAAAACATAGCTGGAAGGTCAGTTTTTTTCCTTCGAGAAATCCACTTTAACTCCCGGCAACTACTTTAAAAACACTCAAGATTAAACTCCAGCTGAAATGGACTAACAAAACAAAACACCTGGCAACTGGTGAAAAGACACTCAAGCCGTCAAGATTTAAATTAAAACTGGAAAGAAATAACAGAAAAAACGCACCCCATCACTGTAGGTGACGATCCCCAAGCTTTGCTCGCCACCGGCTTCGGACAGCTTTCCCACCAAAAACTGGGTGGTCTTCTTCAAAAGCTCGATTTTGTCCCCTTGCATGGAACCAGACCGATCCAGCACCGTCGTCAAAGACAGCGGAGCTTGCCCCACAGAAGAAGCAGCCTGCCTTCACCATGGTTTGAATGCATCCAAACAAAACCAAGACAATATGAAAACACTGAATCCATCTCTTTTGGAGAAACCGGGTGCTATGTATACAAATTGATCTACAAGTTTTTGCCTGTTGGTTGTGAACCATTCAAACACACGTCATCAATACGCACAGCCGCAACATCAATCTCTGCAACCAGCCATGCATCCTTTTCATTGCATCAGTAGAAAGGTTTTCCAAACCGTTTTTGAACCATTTTTCTCAACCAAGAAGTGGGCAGAAAATCACGATTGGATCGATCTCGGAAATTAACGACATCGATGACCTGCTCCTCCGCAGAGTAGGTTGCGAAATCCGTGGTGAAGAAGCACGTCAAACCTCCTTGCGCCGCCACATGGTGAACTGCCAGCAGCCACACCAGGGCCAGGCTCATCCTAGCGCGATTCATGGTTGGAAACAGCGCTTACCCCACCGACTTCAAACTCGATATTCACCTGGATCAGGAAAGGAACCAAAAATACCTAACCGTTGTGATGGTGATAGGATAGGGTTATATCATAGGCTATTCTGACAAACTCTGAATCAATGTAAGCGTTCCAACGGACTGGGGGGATAGGTGTTGGGGTGTTGGTGTTGGAACAATGCAGGAGTCACGCAAACGAGCCGGGCGGAATGGGTTTCTCGAAAACCCGCCAAGAAGAAGGGAAACAAGAAGGGCAAAGAGAATTGATGCCACCGTCCATGATAGTGATCACACAGTCACCTTAAGTTTAAGGTTGTCGAGCATAGACTGAGACCCCTATCGTATAATATCCATGTCAGTTTAGATGCGGCATTGAGAATCTCTGACTATTGTTTTCTTTTCTTTTTCGTTCCTATTTTTTTGGATTTTATTTTTGGTGGTTTGCAGTTGATATCGTATGGCTGCTTGTGATTATTTGTGACATTTACAGCAACACTGGATGACTCCAGGTTTGCAAGAGAGGGAATAATGATGCTTCTATATATATATATTGGTTTGGTTTTTATCTTTACATTTGACTTGGTGTTGAGTCAATATCCAGGGGGAAATACATGGAAAAATACATACTCTTTGAGTGACTGTTTTGTGAGGGGTCAGTGATGCAAAATAAAAGGGATGTGTGGCCCTTCTTTTGAAGCATGTAATGAAATATCCTGGCGTTTTGATTTGGACATGGTATCTTGCATGACGTAAAAATATTGCAAATGTTGTTATGACACTCTCGTGGATGAAAGGTTAATCAGAGTTCCCTAAATTTATATTTGTTAGATATTGAGTCATAGGTTACATTACTATGAATTATTGAGAAAAAGAAATTTGTGTCCTAGATGCACCTGTGTCAATTCCCTCCTTCAGGGAATAATTATATGTGATAAAATACAATAAATTGGTGGAGAGTTTCGAAATAAGGGGAAAAGAAAGAAAGGAGCACTTTCTGACACAGCAACCACCATCAGCACAATTTCTGTGAAAATACATTTGGTATTTGCACCTTTTCTGTGGTCAGATGTGGAAACTATATTTTCATGAGAAAAAAATTGGGAAACACGTGTTGAGCGTGAATGGGGAGATGGGAAGGACAACTGTTGGGTGGGTTTTTCTGGAACCCTATGTGTTTTTTGTGGGGTGATATATCTATATTATATCTATATTTTTTTGGAAATGCAATTTGCAGTTTTACTCTGGATATGTTCAAAACAGGCAGCCAATGCTCGTGTCAAGATGAGGTAAAAACAAAACATGTTCTAGTCTGCATCTAATCTTGGACAGAAGAAAAGTGCAATCAATGCCTCAGGTCTCCTCGACCCCTTGTTGCTTGTAGCTCCACAACTGCTGTCCCCCACCAGAGCATCCCACTTAAGACAACTCAGGCTCATGTTGGATGCATGAATCCAGGATTCCCTTTTCCATCCTTGAACCTGACTGGCTGGCTGATGGGCGAGTTCTGCTCATCGAGTTCACTCCAGGCATGCTTCCACAGCTTTCGCCACTCACCACCCTGGGCTGCTTGCCTCTGTAGTCCTTAGAGAAGCATACTCCACCACGCTGGATTGCTTGCAATTATCCCAAATGTGGATTAGATATCTCCATCCCTTCCAAAAAATGAGGTTCCAAGCAACCGAGATTATCCACAGTTTCCACTGCATTGTCATTTGATTTCTACAAATTACTGATTATCGACTAAAAGGATGCCACTCCGGGTAGGGCGTCCGATGGCAACAAAATATTGCTGGATTTGGTACATTTTCCAAAAGTTGGTTTTGATTTTCTACAACTTACACCCCATATTCATACAACAACAGGTTTTCATCCCCTCCCACAGCCTTTCGCTGCCGTCCAGAAATATCCAAAATTTTCACAAAAGCGAAAGCCAGCAATTCAAAAAACCTCAACATCAGAGTCTTGCATTGCCACCCCTGCTGTCTGTTCCTCATCCCCAGAAGAACTGTCATCATCTGAACTGCTGGAGCTGCTGGAGCTCGAACTACTGCTTGAAGACCCATCTTTCTCCCCTTCGTTCGTGGCCGGCATTGCCACAGGCCCAACATCCATATCATCATCAGCAAAAAAGTCCCTAATCATATCGTTCTCTGGATCTGCTGCCATCATCACTTCTTTCACAGCCTCCGTAGCATTCACGCTGGTCACTTCCCCAGCAGTGGGGTCCCCATCTTGCTGCCCCCCCTTGGAAGAAGAATCGTTGGATGATGAGGATGAGCTGGAGGAAGAGGAGGAAGACGACCCGGACGACACTGCACCTTCGTTCAGCTCCACACTGGGAGCAGCTTGTGGAGGGTTCGGCTTCTGGGGAGCGTCTGGTTTTGGTTTCAGTTTCGGTTCCAGTTTCGGTTCCGGTTTCGGTTCCGGTTTCTCAGGGGGCGAGGCTTGATCGACGACATTCTCCTTCGGTGGTGTCATAGCAATTTGAGGAGTAATGGCTTGGGGGGAAGGCTCAACCTCCAGTGCCAAGGCCATCTCTGCTGCAAGTCCACCATCATCGTCATCATCCATGTCGGATGCCGGCTGAGTCTGCTTCTGCCCCTCGTCTCGATCGACCTCCATCGGCTCCTCTGGAGTGTCCACTTTGACATCATCCTCATCATTGTCGCCGTCCATTGCATCTTGCAAAGCAGCCTCCAGATCAGCACCCAAATCATTGTCTCCCGCGTCATCCGACTTCTCTCGACCGGAAATTACCGCTTTGGGTCGACCAGAGGTCGCTACGTCCCCACCAGGTGTCACAGGGACAGCGTCCTCCACAGCAACATCCTCCATGGCATCATCCCCCCCAGTCGCATCCTCATTGGCATCCACCTGGTTCTCCCCTCGAGCATTCGGCTTCTGTCGAGTTCGTGTGTCAGCAATGGAATACGATTGATCTGGGCTCCTCTCGTCTGCAGCCCTCAAGTCGCTTGCGGAGGGATGATTCACGATGGCGACTTCATTGCCATCGTCGCTCTGCCAATCATCAAGAGGATTCTCTACCTTGCTCTCCATTGCATCGTCTTCCCTGCTGGTGGGCGTGTTGACTTTGTTCAATTCACGGGAATTCGTTTGCCCTTGAAACACCTCATCGTTTGCACCAGCCCCCTCTCGATTAGTCACATCAGACCGTCCATGATTGGCATCTCCCTCTGCATGCAACCACCAGATATTCTCAGACAGGACGCCGAAAGAGCAAACCAATAACAGCTAGGTAAAACACACACCACCACTGATGTTTACTCAACATAAACACACCATCATCTGACGGCTCTTCGAACGCATTTGTGAGTTCCCTTTGCAGTTGATCCTCCATCTCAGCCACCTCCACTCCGTCCATTTGCTGCTGCCCAGACTCTGGGCTCCCGGCCCCATCGCCACGGGCAGCAATTTCACCACTCTTGTTCACCTCATCCGCATCCCAAGTTTGATCCCTCATTGGAGTTCTTGCTGGACTCCTCGCAGTCCTGCTCTCCAAACAAAAGATATGAAAGCCATTCACCAACCAGGAAATCTCTTAGAAAAGGCGCAACGTAAAAACAATTAAATATCATGATAAATCAATTATTCGTGGATGTGAATTTTTAAAATGTAAACACGTACAGTGCACTACGAAAATCACCTGAGGTTGTTGGTGAGCCCTGACAGCATCTCGAGTTTCCATTCACTGCCATCGAAAATCAGAACACAGTCGAGGCCATCTTTGCTGACCTCCATATTTCCTTGAAAAACTGTGCCTTCCCCAGAAGAACCAGCACCATCTTGATAGTGCAGTCGGATCTGTTAATGAAGAATCACCCCCAACAATAAGATCGGGCCAACCCAACATGGTTCACCACACAACAAGGAGCCAGTGGACAGCTGACATAACCTCAACAAAATCGACACATCAAATCAAAATCCAACACTTTCAGAGGAGCCCCCATGAAGAATTTGACACAAGGTTGCTCCACCCTTTCCCCTTGAGAGGTAAACACTGCCAACCTTGTTATCTTCGTAAACCATTTTTGCAGGGGTGTCTGTATCCACAGAAGCTGGCATGAAGTCGTATCGCAGGGAACAGAACGAGCTGCCCCCTCCTTTCCACGAATCCCCCAATTGAACATCGAATTCCTTTCCTGGGGTGAATAAAGGCTGGTGGCCACTGCCTGAGATGCCCCCACCCCAAATCTCAATTCTGAGTCCACACTGAGGCCAACAATGAAAGACTTTTGGTGGAGGTTGGGGAGGGGAAAATTTCAAAGGAAAGAGATAACGATATAATTGTAATGACAGGTCCACTCGGACGAAAAAGCTCCCAGAACCGAACAGGTGAAGTTTTTCGGAACGCCGGCCGGGTTCGTCCCTGAAAAGGAGTTGCAGTTTTGAAAGTCAGCGTTTTGTGTTTCGTCGCTCGTTTAGTCGAACATGGAGATCCTACCGTTCAACGCCATTTTCCCAAGCCACAAGGCGTCGAAAACGAACACTGTCTGGAAGTGGCTGGCAGGTGATTACTGGTGGATGATGAAATTGAGATTGGTCTGTTTGTCAGTGGCTTTGGTTTCCTGTTCCTTCCAAATTCCAAGATGGGTTCTCATGTGGGGTTCAATCGATGTCTGTTGTGTTGTTCCCATCTTATCTCGTCTCGCACAGACGTCTCTTGTCTGTCGACAACTCTTCGCTTTGATTTTGCAGTTACGGACGTCCACTCGACGTCGTTTCACTCTCAACGGTTGGAACACCTCTCGAGTACAAGCTTTGTTCTAGCGACTCGCTGTAAATGTGTTCGTTACATGAATAAACTCTCGCTCTCTTATGGGTTTGCGAGTTTCTGGCGTGCGACCGTTCGTCGTCCCCGCCAAAACTCTTTCGCTGAAACGTCAGCCGAAACGGCGCAGCTTACAGTTATAACTGCTGCGCCGTTACGTTTATGCTAACACATGACTGTCCATAACCGTTCACTGTTTCTGTTCGAATTCCCCCCATTTCCCTTAATAAATGTCCCTACTTCCACTACTCTCCTTTCCATTAATTGCCCTTTTCACAACATGTGCCCATCCCCGCCTCAATTTTCACTGTGCACAAAACTCCGAATGAAAAAGCAATTATAATGGACATACCCTGATTAATACTTCTGAAATGTAACACTCCCTCTAAAAGTATTCCTTCATAAAATCAGTATGCATCACTATTCTGGTGCCATTAGGCATATTCACCCCCCACAAACTCTGTGATACCTCTTGAGCTACCACACCAGGCCCCTCCCATAATGGCTGAAATTTTCCACGCAAACAGGGATTGGTCACGATATCATACACCCACACCTGATCTCCCAGTTTCCACACACTGGGTGTCTTCTTTCTTTTTCGATTAGCATATTCCCTGCGTCGAGACATCTCGGCTCGAGCTGACTCCCATTCCCTCCGAGTTTTAAACCACACCTCGTGAGGTGTGAACCCAGTTACTGAGCAAGGCATAGAGTTGCAGGCTGATTGAGCGCGAGCAGTGACTTTGTGCCATCTCCAATGTCCCTCCTCAATTAGTAATCTCCTCATGCGCTCAAGCAGTTTCCGATTTGCCCTCTCAACCGCACCGTTACACCAATGGTGGTATGCAGGTGCATAGACCAGTGTAACATTCACTGACCGAGTCCAATCCCGAAAGGACCTGCTTGTAAAGGATGAGGCATTATCACACAAAATGCCCTCAAACCTCCCATGATCTGTGATCCACTTTTGTAGTCCTTTAATAGCGTGGGTTGAAGTGGCAGCCGTCACTGCGGTAGCTTGTATTAGGCGGCTCAGGCTGTCAATTATTACGAAAACATATCGACAGCCACCTGAGTTTGGCAATGCTCCAATAAAATCCACTGAAACGAATTCTCCAGGGTGAGAAGCATCTAGGACGGACTTCAGAGGTGACCTTGAATTGAGTGGAGCAAAGGACTGACATGCCCTGCATCTGGTTAATCGATACTCAACCTCCTTTTTTGATACCAGCTGCTGACGTCCAGGGACGTCAGACGTCAAAGGCGTCATGCATCTGACGTCTGTGAAGCGTCAGATGCATCCCCGGTAGATGACAGCATTCCCCTGAGGAGATACTACTGAACTACAGCGAGGAAACCACCGCAAGAGCACCTGGTCAAGACAGTGGTTCGATTAACTAAAGTGAGACTCGCGAGGCGGAGGTCTCGGGTTTGAATCTGAGTGGGAACGTGCTTTAGTCTGGGCTTGTGTGTGAGTGTGTGAGTGAGTCAGGAGTAGAACTGGCGGCTGTGAGTCAGGGTAGTGGGAGTGTTACGGGTGGTTAGTCACCCTCGGGAAAGTCGAACGGGAGTTAAAAGAATGGGACGCTTGATGTAACCTTGCTTGTCAGTAATTCTGTGAGTGCAACTGTGGACCCCGTGTGCGACTCGATTCGATTTTTGTGTGACCCTGTGGAACTCAGCCGCCACCCTCTCTCACTCTTTACACGGGAGTGCGTCGGCGTACGGAGCGCCTCGCGTAACATTTTTAGTCACATGTAGACCATAAGCCTGTGCTCTCAGCAGAGTTCCCCTTACTGAAGGGTGCCCTTCATGGATTGTATCCCACTCATCTTCTGATAATGACATTTTCAATTGCACTCCATTCACCCTCACTGGTCTCGATAATAGATCAGCTCCAATATTCTCTGATCCTGCGACGAACTCTGTGGAAAAATTACTCTCATTCGCCATCAACCACCCCCATAATCGCATCTCTCTCGCATCCGTCGCACCCAGCCCACCCGCTTTCAGCTTCTCGCAAAGGGCCAGGTTATCCGTGCGGATGGTCATCGCCACCTCCCCTCTATACTTCTTCGTCCGTTTGCAGGCCCATACCACCGCGCGAAGCTCGCCGAGGAACGATGACGACTTCTCTGGCAGAACGCAGCTGCCGACGTCTACGAGCACCTCACGTCGTCCGTCCACTCCCGACACCTGAGCGAATAAAAGATACCCTGCGAACCCAGTCGACCAGTCGGTCTCTAACACGAACGAATTCACCTGCGCACCAGGCACCGCCAGCCGCAGCTGGTCGCGTAACGCCTCCCTGAAAATTAGTTTCGCATCACTTTCTGCTCGCAGCCATTCCTCTTGGGTGTAACGTCTTTTTTTATCTTGTGCGACATGGGCACGTAATGGTGCCACCCTGCGTTCCATGTCAGGAATTGCTCTTCTACAGTACGATAAAATACCGATCACACGCTGGAGATCCTTTGAGGATCGGATATCACCCATATCACTCTGTCGGTCATCCAAGTATTTTTTTAGCGACCAGCCGCCCGGCGTAATCTGGTATCCCAGGAAGGATACTTCCTGACTCATCCACTCGATTTTTTCCTCGTTTGCTTTCATGCCAAATTCAGCTAATCGTTTGAAAAGCAGGACCAGTTTGTCACGTAGCTCTTTGAGTGACCTGGCGCCCACCAGTAGGTCATCCGCGAACTGTACCGCTAAACCTGCTACCACCTCAGCAGCCCTCTCAGAAAACAAGGTTGATGCCCACAAAAATCCTTGGGGCAGTCTTTTCCACACGAAGGTACGATCTCCAAAGCTGAAACCGAAATAGCGCTGGATCTCATCGGATAGGGGGATACTAAAAAAAGCATCCTTTAGATCCACCTTGGCAAAGTACTGCCATTCGGGATCAATCTCCCATAGTTTGGTCCATGAGTCAGCGTGGGAGGTGACAGGAGTACCACCAGTTCTGAAATATCCATTCAGTTTTCTGTAATCGTTCGTGAGTCTTACTTTTCCGTTGGGCTTCAGTACCGGTAGTAAAGGTGAGAGGTATATTGACTCAGATTTCGACGCTGATCTTAAGTATCCTTTCTTCTCGTATTCTTCCAGTATGGCTTGTACAGCACTCCTCCCTGACGCGCTGGCCAGTGCGTATTGTGTTCGTACTCCAAGTTCAGGTGGTTCTGGAAAAGGTACTTCATTTCTCCTGATGGCCATTTCTGCCATCTTCTCCGTTATCTCATGTGCTTCATGATCAAAAACAATAGGAAATCTCTCGCATATCTCCTTCCTCAGAGTTTCTTCAGTTATCTCCAGTTTGCATGCATTGACTTTTTTTGCATGCGTTGTCCCCCCCGTGATCCTTAACTCTTCCACACCAAAAATGTTAATCACGGGTGTGGTGGGCGTTAACGTCAGTACTTCATCTGACGCGTTGTACACATCTAGGCGCATTTGGCCTCCAGGGGTCGAAGACACACCAGAAATCACACAGGCCCTGTGTATTGCACTAACCAGTGTTACAGTGCCCAACACAGTCATCGAAAAGGGCAAGTATAGTTTCGTCCATGTGTGCGGAGGGATGAAGCGTGCCTTTCCGCTCAAAACTTGTACGCAATCATCCTTCTGCGTAAAACCATGTCCCTTCTCCGGCTCCCACTGAACTGCCAACTCGACAAAACCCCCCTTCCTGTCGAAAGGGGGGCCACTCAGTTTTTTGACTTCTGAGTGACCATCACCTTTACTCGGCGTCCAGTTGCGTCGCATTTCAGTTCGCCACGCTCACAATCAACCGAAAGCTTGCACGCACGCAGCCCAGGCAGCCCAAGCAATGTGCTAGTCACGTTCTTCACCACGAAAAACTCCAAGGGAGTTGGGTCTGCCGGGCCCACCACAGCTTCCAACACAGTACGCCCCAAGATCGGACTCTGTTCTCCACTGACTCCAATGATGTGTTCCCCTATAACCGACTCATAAGGAATTCCGTGCCTTACGCATTCAGCCGATGATAGGATGTTTACTTCTGCCCCAGTGTCTATTAAACAAGACTTAACGGCTCTTCCACCAAGCACAATAGGAGTGTACATCAGGCTGGTTTCATGTTCCATCTTTGAGTCAGAGGGGTCACCGGTTCGATCTGCATTCCCAGCAAAATGTACCTTTGGGAAAAAAGACTTAGGCACTCCTTGTGCCTTTTTCGGGCAACGTTGGATTCCATGGTCTTTGCTACCACACCATAAGCATCGCCTTGGCTCAGTGCAGTCGGCTGTTCTGTGGTTTTTGCTACCACAGTTTCCACATGTCGAACGATATGGTCGCTCAGTCCGACCTCCTCCATTATTTTCCATCATTTCCTTGAACATCTTACTCTGAGCCTGTAATTCATTCTTCAAACTCCGTATCTCCTCAGCAGTCTTGTCACTACTATCACGTCCCATCTTCGGCACCCTTAGTGTCTTAGCCATCAAACCCCACAGCTTAATAATAACCTTTGAAATTACTAACATCAGAGGCAGCTTCAAACTCCACCCAGCACAATCTGCTGCCACTTTTTTTAGGTTAGAGAGGTACAAATAAAGATATGCCACAACATTCAATGCCATCATCAAAAAAAACCATCCCAATGCCTTGGACAGAATACCCAGATTTTCCCTCAATTCAGGCATCATCAATTCATATCCTTCTTGAATATATCGTAAAGGATCTCCGAAAAACGCACCCAGGTGCTTCAACGCCAACGTAATAACCGACTGCGCAACTTCCATAATTAGGCGCGAACAGCACGTGACTGAAACGCACCCTTTCACTACTACTACCTTCTGACGTTTTTCGCCAAAAAGCCAAGCCCACGCACTTGAACTTTGTAGCGGCTCCTCCTCTTCAATTCCCGCCAAAACGCTGTCCCCTTTTTTTCCACGTTCCTTCGCTTTCGCTTCGGCAGCATCGCTCACGAAGTGCGAACTGCCAGTTTTCACTCCTGACTCCCGCGCTTCTGCTACCTCAGACGTCCAGGCCACGCGCTCTTCACCCCGCCATTCCCTCAGACGATTGATTTCCTCGCGCAACCCTTGTAACTCCCTCACGTCGTCGACATATCCTTGCGTAAACACATTCTGTGCGTCTACCGACATCAGGACTGTCAGCAACAGGCCTACCACTCTCCCTATCTTTCCGGCTCCGAAACCATGTTGTGTTGTTCCCATCTTATCTCGTCTCGCACAGACGTCTCTTGTCTGTCGACAACTCTTCGCTTTGATTTTGCAGTTACGGACGTCCACTCGACGTCGTTTCACTCTCAACGGTTGGAACACCTCTCGAGTACAAGCTTTGTTCTAGCGACTCGCTGTAAATGTGTTCGTTACATGAATAAACTCTCGCTCTCTTATGGGTTTGCGAGTTTCTGGCGTGCGACCGTTCGTCGTCCCCGCCAAAACTCTTTCGCTGAAACGTCAGCCGAAACGGCGCAGCTTACAGTTATAACTGCTGCGCCGTTACGTTTATGCTAACACATGACTGTCCATAACCGTTCACTGTTTCTGTTCGAATTCCCCCCATTTCCCTTAATAAATGTCCCTACTTCCACTACTCTCCTTTCCATTAATTGCCCTTTTCACAACAGATGTCCCAGTTTACACAAGTGTGCATTCGTTTCTTAGCAGAGCCAGGGTCAGGTTCAGAATTCCAGGTTTGGCAGGTGTTTGTTTGCAGAGTTTCCTGGAATCTATTTTGTGGGATGTGTTGTATTGGAGGTTTGGGAGTTTGCTGTTTGGGCTTTCATATCTTGTTTTTCTTTTCTTTTTTTGTCGGGAGTGGATGAGGTGCTTGTTGTTGCGTGCAGTGGTGTTTGGTCAGTTTTTTGAGAAGAGGTGGCTGAGGTAGAGAGTGTCTGATTTCGAATCAAGCAAAGTCTTGTGAAAGTTCCAGGAATGTCACCATGACAGCCTTTGTTAAAAGGATAAAAAGACGCATCGCAGGGATCGGACAGTTTGAACAGTGTTACAAGATGGAGCGCTTCCTTTGCAGACATGGTGAGTTACACAAAACTGTTGCTCCACAGATCCTCATCGCTCGGCACTTTGACTTTCACAATGTCCCGGGGGGGCACTGGAGTGATACAAGTTCGCACAAATTCGCCAGCTACCAAAAAACACAAAACCCAACCAACTATCAGCCATCGAATGGGCAACAAAACAATGCACGCTTTAATAAGCAATCCAGATTTGAGAACTTTGAGAAATTAAATACCGAAGGACAAACGTTTTTATCCATCAGCTCCAAGGATCCACAGATCAAAATTAGCACCGTGGGGAGTTCCACCATGGTGCAATTGTTGTTCTTTACCTTATGCTTCATTGATTTTGTTTTGTTGTGTTTTGACTTCGATGCATTTCACAAACCTTTAGGATCTCTTCTTTGACCCACTTCAGCAACCCCTTTGATTTCCATCACACAGAGCTCACATGTGCCTTCGTAGCAAAAATCTCTTCGCAACAGCAATGCACCCACATGTGAACCCAACGGATTAAAAAAAAAATAACAATAATAAGTTAACCAGTTCCTCAGATTTTAAATAGATCTTCGCCATCAATGTGCAGAAATTGTGTCTGGACCACAAGTAGAAAAGCAAACTCCAAGTTTGACAATCGATTCGGTTTGGATCATCGAGCACCACTCGAAATTTGAGGCGATTTCTGAATGCCAATTTCAATGTCAAGTCTTACGGATCGTCTTTGACGGCTTTGCACTTCTGCGCGACGCGCAGCACGTTTTCTCCTTCCCTCGCTTCAGCGACCTGGACAAACCAAACACAAACGCGTGAGGAAAAAAAGCTGAGGGCACCAACGACGCAGAAAATCCAAGGCGCACTCACCCACCACTTCGCCACTCGCGGTGTCAAACGTCACGGTCACGGGCTGAGCGCTGTCTTCTTGTTTCCAATAGTACGTTCCTCGAACAGCACCTTTCGCGTTTCTGAACACGCAAAAGAATAAAACGAAAAAACAACAAAAACACCAAGTTCTCGAACGCACTCATCGCCACTGCCCGCACCTGTCTGTGTCTGTGGATAGGTTAGCGCCATCCTCGATGGCTCGCTTTCGGGCAAAGCTGCGACGAGAGGAAGATAGGCGAGAAGAAGGGAGAAAGGTGTATCCACCAGCGCCATAACCAACGAAACAAGCAGCCATTGACGACTCCTATTGGCTCCCCACCTTAACATACTTCCCGTTCTCCTTGACATGTGTCTTTCCTTGAGAACGATTAATGTTCATCTGTCAGAAATTTCAAACGTTAACTGTCTGTGGGCCCGTCGCTCGTCCCCTATGTCGCACGTGACAAAACTTTTTGCTTTTTTTTTGTCACGCGCGTTCTTGACGACTCTCTGGACAAACGAAACAATCGAAACGAAGCTGTGTGTTTTGTGTGGCACCTGTTTGCGCCAACGTCGACGACTCGCGAATGGACGCCGCCACAACCGGTTCAGACCGGAAAGGATCATTGTATCCAGCACGAGACGGGGTTTATCTTCAAAGCAAGACTTGAAATCCACCCAAAGCGGCTACTTCGTTTTTGGGTTCGAGTTTGAACAGAGCGTCCACGCGAGAAAAGACTCCTGTGGATGTCTATCCAATTCGTCCCTAGAGCGAACTCGGCGGAGGTCGTCGAGAAAGCGCAAGGAAAGAATGCTAAAAAGTTGTGTCACGTGCAATGTTATTCATGTGGTTTGTGGGGGAAGAGCAGGTGTCGCCCCAGGTAATCGCTACGGCCATCCTGCCTGGAGTGAAATGGCAAGAAGTCAGTCATGGGATCCGATCGTGTCTATGTTGAGCTCAAGGTCACCTGAAATGAGTGAGGCTGTGGCCAGAATGCGGTTCAATGTGTCCGAATCTTGGGAGTGTCAGAGTTCCATCCCTTGGAAAAAAGCAGTCAAAAGGCTGCTGGCCTGTCTTGATTCAGGTCTAACGGAAACTGAATTGTGATGCTGCGTGCCTTGAACAGCTTCTGGACACCAGCGTTTTACACAGGTGGGATACCTCCAGGACTTGGTTGCTTGAAAGCAAATTTCTTGAATTTTCATAATTGGTGCTTGGAAGAGGGTTCTACTGCAAGTAGAAGAGAAATCGCTGGTGAATCCCATGTGGATGTAATGCAGTTTTCAGGCGGACATGTACCTGTAAATTAGTCATAATCCTCACACCCAATATCATCCCTTTGCACAGTAGACAGTCTAGGCGGGGCTTTTAGCCTGGATATTTGGAAGAACACAAATGGAGAGTTCTGGTTCAGAGGTCATCGGGTGCTTTGACAACTTATATTGCAGCTTTATCGAATACAGCATATTTAAATTTCAACCTGAATGCAAACGAGCAGCAAATAAAGAAAAAAATAATAATGAACCAAGCAACTGGAACCAATCATATTGTACCCCTGCATTTTTATTTTTCATCATCCAATCAGTATTTTAATCCTTTGGCACCCAGACCCGACTGGCGTTGCACTGGGGAAGTATTCTGCAGACCCGGGCCAGCTTCTGAAATCAGGGGGCCAAGGGAGGGAAGCCGCAGTAGGTGCTCTCGTCAAGCTTTCTGAGGAGAAGTCTGCTGCTGGTGTTGTTATCTCCCAAGGGGCCACGGACGCTTTGGCAGTTTTCCTATTAGAGGCACCCTCGAGCAGGCAGCTGCCAATCATGGAAACCTTGCCAGATCTTGCACGCTCTTCAAATTTTCATTTCACTTGGAGAGCTATCATCCAGACGTTGATCGACCTGCTGAAAGTACGTAGTGGTGAAGTGGTTTTGGGGGCTGCGAAGTGTCTGGCCAGTATTCTGAACGAAAGACCACACTTGCACCAGAATGCTGTAAATGGTGGACTTTTGTTCGGATTGGAGAACATGCTGATGGAATCCTGGCCACAAAAGAGGGCAGCGGTGACATTGTTGGCCAAGGTCTCAGATACCGACACATGCAAGGTGCAGTTTTCTTTTAGAATCGCTGGGTTACTGCTCGTCCAGTTTTTCGTTTAAGAAAAAATACCCCAGGAAGGCATATTGCATATTGGTTGGCATATATATGTGAAGTCCGAAGAATTCAACGAAATGTGATGCGTTAGGAGTGTCTTGTAAATGCCAGCTCGACAAAACTTTCAACTGCTATTCAAAACTTGATTACATTCTGGTGAAGTCTACATTGTTTAGGTTTTCCTACTTTCTCCATCAAAATTTTCCATCAAATCTTCCATTTGCTGCTGATTTGAGTGCATGCCCCAGGCCAGCTTCAAAAGGATGGACTCTGTAGTTCGTATGCTTCCCTCTGTATCGCTGGAGGGCAAAAATTGCATAGCCGGCATCGCGGGGGATTTGGTGACGAATCAAGCAAACGCCTAGCTTGTGCTAAATTCCCAGACCCATGAGTACCTGCTGAATTTGCTGAATCCAGCGTCACCTGGGCCAGCAGTTCGAGCTTTGACAAGCATTGCAGTCCACTCCTCAAATCTGCAGGGGCTCTTGGCCAGTGATTCGAATTTGCAGAAAATCATTCCCAAATTGGCGGGATTGGAGCTGAGCGACATCAGATGCTGCTCGATACATAGGTGTAGTCGTTTGTGAGGTTGGTCAGCCTAACTCGTTTTCACAGACAATGCTGCTGACACCCATGAGCAGGCCTGCATGCAACGCTTCAAAGAAGAAGCGTCAAAGCCATGAGTTGTTCCTGCGTAAAATCATGCACGTGCCAGCTAGCTGGGAATGGATCAGTTTCCTGCCTGGTCCCTGAGGTCATCGGTAGTTTCACTTACTTGGGTTGTCTGTCTTTCCCAGAACGTGGCTCACCAAAATCGAGTTGCACAATGTGGAGGGATCCCTCCTCTTGTTCAGCAGTTGTCTGGGCCCCATGCAAGGTGCAAGGCTATGGCAGCCCTTGCGCTTTCCGCATTGGTGGAAAAAAACGCATCGACTCAACGGGCAGTTGTCAGGGAGGCTGCCTGTTTTGAACATATCCAGAGTAAAACTGCAAATTGCATTTCCAAAAAAATATAGATATAATCACTCCACAAAAAACACATAGGGTTGGGAAAAACCCACCCAACAGTTGTCCTTCCCCTCTCCCCATCCACACTCATGACATATTTCCCAATTTTTTTCTCAAGAAAATATAGTTTCGACATCTGACCACAGAAAAGGTGCAAATATCAAATGTATTTTCACAGAAATTGTGCTGATGGTGGTTGCTGTGTCAGAAAGTGCTCCTTTATTTCTTTTCCACTAATTTCGGAACTCCCCACCAATTTATTGTATTTTATCACATATAATCATTCCCTGAAGGAAGGAATTGATACAGGTGCATCCAGGACACAAATTTCTTTTTCTCAATAATTCAACAATGTACTGTAAACTATCTACTCAATCTAACAAAAATAAGTTTAGGGAACTCTAATTAACCTTTCATCTGCAAGAGTGTCTTGCAACATTGCAACGATTACGTCATGCAAGACACCATGTCCAAATCAAAACGCCAGGATATTTCATTACATGCTTCAAAAGAAGGGCTAACACATCCCTTTTATTCTGCATCACTGACCCCTCACAAAGAGTATGTATCTTTCCATCTATTTCCCCCTGGATCTTCCAATCTCAAACTTCCACACAGACCGGCCATTGTTTGCACGTATGTTTTGCAGAATTAATTCCTGTTTAGTTTCCCCCTCTTACATCATGGCTTGGATAATCTCCGAAAAAAAACTCCGATTACCACCCATCGTAATTTTTTCAGCTAGCTATTTGCATCCTTGGGTCCGTCTCCCCTTCTCCCTCCTTTTCATTTTCGTTTTTTTTCTCGTCGGCGTTTTTTTTCTTGACGGCGTTTTTTTTCTCGACGGCGTTTTTTTTCTCGTCGGCGCTTTTTTCGCTTTTTTTCTGGGCCAGGACCCCGTTCAGGAACCTGTTCCAGTCCTCGGCGCTTTTTTCGCTTTTTTTCTGGGCCAGGACCCCGTTCAGAAACCTGTTCCAGTCCTCGGCGATTTTTTCGCTTTTTTTCTGGGCCAGGACCCCGTTCGGAAACCTGTTCCAGTCCTCGGCGCTTTTTTCGCTTTTTTTCTGGGCCAGGACCCCGTTCAGAAACCTGTTCCAGACCTCGGTGTTCCTTATCTTCCTTCTCGAGACGTCCAGAACATTGGAGGAATTCTCGGAGGTCTCGGAGGTCCTGGTCCTTTTACGTCGGAAATTGAAGCGAAAATCGGCCATGGCCACAGAAAAGAGCCTAATTCTGATTGCGAGTGTGGATGGCTGGGCATAAATGGGTAGCCCGAGCCACCATAAACCAAAGGACATGACGGCCAACAAGTGTGTGTCAAATCCAGACGAGTCGATTCCCGAAGTCCACAGATAGGGAGCTGCGGTTACGGCAACATCGATTATTGGCAGGTAGAGCACGTGCAAGCTATGTTTTTGAGCAACTTTCGTGCGTCGCTCGGCATGGTTTCGGTTTTGGAGATTTTTCCTGTGGTCAAGGTTGTGTTTGAATGCGATTCCAGGGAACAGGCTGGGACGTGGCCGCCATCCCCGATTCCCATTACGAGTACAACTGGAGTTGTGGGTAGGCATCGCTTTTCTGTTGTGGATGGTGATTTGTTCAATGCTCGACCCGAGAATCCAGAACTGCATGGGCGATCGCAGAGTTCGTTCTTGTCGTGGGTTGAGAAAAAAAACTTGTGTGGGATGTGAATGCAGTAAGTGCTATGAGGTTAAGTGCGAGCCCATGAACTTCAAGGACAACTATGGGAATCACTTGGAGAGGTCGAGCGCCTGTTATGATCTGTTATGAAGGTCGTGACTGTCACGATTGCGGACAGCTGCCCATGCAACTACTCTGGAAACTCGTACTCCAACAAGAGGTGGTTAGTTCCTGTTTGGCCCTCGGATTCATTCCATGTTCTGTTGCAGCGTATACCAGCTCATCAGGTGCTGTGAGAATTTATGCTAAATTGGGAGCCCTTTTTTTAATCTATGCCTGTCTGGGGGGTAGACCTGGGTGGACATGGATGAAATAGAGGTGATGGAATTCCTTGAATTCAGCGAGGGTGCCACTAAACAGGAATTAATTCTGCACAACATACACGCAAACAATGGCCGGTTGCTGGGGAGTGAAAGAGATAACAAAAGAAGCATGGGATGTCTCCTGTTTTTCAACCATGCTTCAATTTTGTTGAGTGAAAGATTTGTGGGTTTGATTGTCAGGACATTTCTCTAATTACAATGTGCATTAGTTGTTCTATATTTTGAAGGGGGGGGGTCCATTGGGCTGTTCCTAGTTTCCTGCTTGTTGTTCAGGAAGACGATCAGAGAGTGTCGACTGGAGGACAGAATCCTACTGATTCAAATGCCCTTGGGGAGGAGGCCAACCCTGACTCTTCAAATCTAGTGGACATCTCCAAAGAAGCGAGCACTGCCCAGCCCAAAGGGAATACCCTCTCAGCTTGCGATGTCCGAACGAACGTCCCCTTTCTGTTGAAACACACTCTCCGAGAATATCAACACATCGGTCTAGACTGGCTGGTGACCTTGTACAGAAAACGAATCAATGGCATTTTGGCTGACGGAATGGGACTGGGGACGACGACGCAGAAAATCCAAGGCGCACTCACCCACCACTTCGCCACTCGCGGTGTCAAACGTCACGGTCACAGGCTGAGCGCTGTCTTCTTGTTTCCAATAGTACGTTCCTCGAACAGCACCTTTCGCGTTTCTGAACACGCAAAAGAATAAAACGAAAAAACAACAAAAACACCAAGTTCTCGAACGCACTCATCGCCACTGCCCGCACCTGTCTGTGTCTGTGGATAGGTTAGCGCCATCCTCGATGGCTCGCTTTCGGGCAAAGCTGCGACGAGAGGAAGATAGGCGAGAAGAAGGGAGAAAGGTGTATCCACCAGCGCCATAACCAACGAAACAAGCAGCCATTGACGACTCCTATTGGCTCCCCACCTTAACATACTTCCCGTTCTCCTTGACATGTGTCTTTCCTTGAGAACGATTAATGTTCATCTGTCAGAAATTTCAAACGTTAACTGTCTGTGGGCCCGTCGCTCGTCCCCTATG
This sequence comes from Bryopsis sp. KO-2023, assembly GCA_030272585.1. NCBI lineage: Eukaryota > Viridiplantae > Chlorophyta > Ulvophyceae > Bryopsidales > Bryopsidaceae > Bryopsis > Bryopsis sp. KO-2023. Next base: position 706,645 of record BSYQ01000004.1, on the reverse strand, counting down.
TCGCACGTGACAAAACTTTTTGCTTTTTTTTTGTCACGCGCGTTCTTGACGACTCTCTGGACAAACGAAACAATCGAAACGAAGCTGTGTGTTTTGTGTGGCACCTGTTTGCGCCAACGTCGACGACTCGCGAATGGACGCCGCCACAACCGGTTCAGACCGGAAAGGATCATTGTATCCAGCACGAGACGGGGTTTATCTTCAAAGCAAGACTTGAAATCCACCCAAAGCGGCTACTTCGTTTTTGGGTTCGAGTTTGAACAGAGCGTCCACGCGAGAAAAGACTCCTGTGGATGTCTATCCAATTCGTCCCTAGAGCGAACTCGGCGGAGGTCGTCGAGAAAGCGCAAGGAAAGAATGCTAAAAAGTTGTGTCACGTGCAATGTTATTCATGTGGTTTGTGGGGGAAGAGCAGGTGTCGGAATGAGCGACGTATCTTCCTGGTTGACACGGGTACCCCTGTTGAGAATTTGTTAACGATTGGATGGGAAGACGACGCACGTCGCAGCGTCTCGTATGTCTGGGACTGTAGGATGTTTTCTCTGGCTTCCACAATCTTTTGCTCTTGCGCTCCTGATCATGATGTAATCCTGAGCCAAGACCCAGCCCTCCAACGGCACAAAAATTCACACACATTCGGTTGCGTTGTTGCAGTCTCCGATACTTCACTCACAGTGTCCAGTTTCGTTGTTAAAGTCGCGTTTTCTTGGTTTAAACGTGAAAAAAAAGGGAGAGGGGAGGTTCTAGTATTCCGCGAGATTTCTCGCCAACTGGGCGCCTTGGAAAATGGAAATAGAAAACCCGAATAAGGCCGCCGACGGTCCGAAGAAGTCGGTGTTGGTCAGGTTCAGCGAAAGCGTGGATTCAGGTCAGTGTGCGAAGGCAGTTCGGAGTTCGGAGTTATGCGGATGTTCGCGCTCGACGTCAAAGTCCACAATATTGCGGCTTCTTTCGCCCGTGATGCCTGCGATAACGTTTTATTTTGCGCCAAACAGGGATAGCCAACTATTTCGAACGCCACGGGAGGTTTGTCGCTCGTCGCCCGTACACTGTGATTATCTCCTCGTTCGTGTTCAGTCTTCTATGCGCTGCGGCTTTCTTCTTGCTTCTCGAACAAGAGCTGGATGGCGAGGACCTGTACACGCCGAGCAACGCCCAATCTTTCGACGACCGCAAGTTTGTAACAGAAGTTTACGGTGAACCGTCTCTCCAGGTACTGCGTTTGGATCCGCAATTTCGGAAGAGTTTGGATTTGGCGCGCACTTGCGTTTCGGATTTTCCTCACACTTGGCAGTACGCTTCCGAAAAGCGTCCCCCATTACGTCACGTATAAAATGTGGTTGACAGAAAATGGATTACACTTCTTACAGTCACACTTAAAAAATGGCAGAACATGTGTTGGAGGAATTGTGTAATAGATGGAGGCTATTACGGTTTTTCTTTTCTTGAAATAAATAGTTGATTGATTATTTTGTATGTCACTGTGAACTTGAAATGTCCATCGGGGTGGGGTGAAGTTTTTTTAATGTTATTTGGTGGCTTGTTTGATACTGAAACGAATGTCTTTTCAGACGAGAGTGCTGTTGACCAAAGATGTCGACCTAACCAAAGAGAAAGATTGCGACCTTCGAAACCTATTCCTGAATGAAGCGGAGGCCAAAAAAAATCTGCTGGATATGATGGGCCTGTATGAAGACATGACCGAACAATCCATAGAATACGATGGGAAGCAATGGCAATTGAAAGATGTATGCACCAGGCCAGACAAAGAAAGGGACGATTGCGCGGTGAGGTTCTGCCCAGGAATAATATTAACGTCTTTCTATTTGAGACTGTTTTTTATTTTTCCAAGTTCTTAAATTCTGTGTTGATGCAACCCTGGTGCAATCATTTATTATGGTGTCCCATGTCAGCTCAACTTACCTGCATCCAAAGCAAATTCTTCAGAAAAGACTGGAATATTGAACAACACCAGCGTTGGTTTGTGTGCGAATGCCTTTTTCATATGAGTCAAATTCAATGGATTGAAATTTTCCATGTGGATGTTTACAGATTCAAAGCATTTTGGATGCATGGGGCTATGATAAGCAGAAACTGTTGGATGATGAAGATGTACTTGGAACAATCGACTCAGGTATTGTATCTTCCACACACTTCGTTTACATATCCCATTAGAGCCAGTCCGGAATTGTAATGTTGAGAACACACCTTCAAATGCATGCACCAGAAGCCAGGATTATATAAATCAGCTTTCTTGCTTTTTGATGTGGATCGATGAAGGTTCATCTCTATGTAGGAGTGTGGAGCCACCGCTCAGAGTTTTCGCCACTATGATATGACTGTACATAACAAGAGTGAGAAAACGAGTGATTATTGTTTTCTTCGCGATGTGTGAGGTGATTGGAAATGAGGTGGCTGTTTGTGTGTGTGTGTGCTATTTAGGGGATCTTAGAAACAGCTTTGGCGTCCCTATCGACAAGGGCTTTGTATTGGGGACGAACAGAGATGGTGGTGCGTGTGATGGAAACGTCGAGGTGTTCCAATTGGCGCTGGAGTTGGAAAATGACAGAGTAAGGAGTTCAACTGAACATTAGCCATCCGTAGGGTTCATCCAAACAGGAATGATGGCACATTGTCAGAAGGAGTTGTGAATTGAAATCCAAGTTGTGAAGTGGAGTTGAATTACAGTTGGTGCTTCTCTCCTTCAAATTTTCCGCAGTTTCATTTTATTTATTTGTTTATTTATGTTTATCTGTGCCATTGAATAAAAACAAAAATTGGAAAACCAGCAAGATGCACAGATGATGGTATTTTTCCAGAAGACGTTTCTGTTTTTTGTTTTGTTTTACACTCTCGGCTGTTTCTTTCAGGTGGAACGTAATGGTCAAACCATCGATCCAGAGAGCTCGAAATGGAACAAAGAACTGGTGAAAACGGTGACCAAGGTATGGGAAAGCCAAAACGACCTGGTGGGGTTCATATCGAGCGTCGAATCCGTGGATGAAGAGTCCAACAAGGCCATCAACCGAGATGTCGCAAAACTCACGATAGGATACGTCCTGATCATTTTCTACAGCCATGTGGTGTTGTTCAAGAACAGCCCAGTTTTCAACAAGAGCCATCTCGCCAAGGCGGCCTTCGTTTCCGTAGGAATGGCCATCATTTCGGCTTTCGGGCTTGCTCAAGTTGTCCAAGTGAAGTTCAATTTTGTGGTGCAAACTCTGCCGTTCTTGTTGTTGGGGCTGGGTATGGATGATGCTTTCGTCATAATGGGGGCCTATCATTCCGTGAACATCGACCTCCCACTGGAAGATCGCATTGGCCAGACATTGTCTCGAGCGGTGAGTTCTCCGACAGCCCCAATGCTTTTCAATTTTGCCTCCTTTTGTTTGCATTCTGAATCTGAAGGGTGGGTTTTGTTGGAACCGGGGACCCTTGGCTGGACCTGTGTGGATAGATATTTGAACGTAGTCTGTGGTGTCCTTGCAGGGCTCATCGATTCTCGTAACCTCGGTTACCGACATGATGGCTTTCGTGATTGGAACGTACACAGAGCTGCCTGCCCTCCGAGATTTTGCGATCTATGCTTTTTTTGGAATTTTCTTCGATTTCCTGTACCAAGTCACGTTTTTCATGGGCTTTGTGGTCCTGGATGCGAGAAGGGAAATCCGGGCAAGAAATGGAGCCCCCTGTCGGGGTTGTGCACTTCCTTGGACAGGGCCCTCTGAGTACGATGTGCAGCCTGTTCCTAGTGTTGTGCCAGATGCTGAGACTGGGGATAAGGTCACAGTCCAAACCGGAGCCGCTGGCAATAATTGGAGGAGGAAAATTTTCGGAAAGGGGGATTATGACCCCAAGTCACCGTCCTTAGCCACCAGGTGGGTAAACGTTTTTTCCATCCTCAGCTTCTCGTATGTCTTTGGTTGTTTTTCCACTGGTAACATGCATCCTTGTGTGGCCGTCTCTTCAGGATGATGGGCCAATGGCTGCCCAAGTTCACATTGAACCCCATCGGGACAGCCGTTGTTCTGGCAGTCGAAATTGGGGTCCTTGCAGTAGCCATTTACGGGTGCACCCAGGTCATCATGGATTTCCAATTCAGGGACTGGTTCACTCCGGATGATTCGTTTTTGAAGGATGGGTTCCGAGTCGAGGACAAGTATTTCTCAGGCGACCAGCAGCCGTTTTTCATTTACACGAAGGAGGCCACCGATGGCCGAGATTTTTTTTTCCACCAGGACGACTATGTGGCGTTGGTGGAGGGTATTCGCGAAACTGAATTTGTGGCGGAAATTCCCCGAGTTACCAGTTGGTGAGTGAGTAGCATTGGTTTGCGAAATCATTATAATTTGATGTGGGCAATTTTTTAGTTGATTTTCTGGTTTGGTTGTTCGTTGGGGGGGGTGCCGCCTTGATGATCCCGATACTATGCTTTACATCTAACTTGTTTCTGAATTTGAATTTTTTTGAGAAGATAAGTTCCTTGCAATCGTCTTGTGCTCTTTTTTTTCCCTCCAAAAAATTTGAATCTTTTGCAATCACCCAGGTACGACGCCTTTTCATCCTGGCTGACATCAGACGACTCACCGTTCAAAGACAGCGTGGATGAGTCGACGGGCCGAGCCCCCAATGCAACAGCTTTCACAGATTGGACCAGGTTCTTCTTGAACAACGAGGCAGGGATTTACTACAGAGACCTGGTCGTTTATGACGACGACGCCACAAAAATCATTTCGACAAGATTTGATGGGTTCACAGTGGATATCGAGGACGGGAACATGGCCATCGATGTGGTTGATGCACTCAGGGATTCCTCGGAGGCGGCGGCTGAGATTTTCAGCCCGATTGCCTATTCGCCCGTGTTTCTGTTTTACGATGGGTTCAGGGTGATTGCATGGGAAACCGTGAGGAATGTCCTGATGGCTGGAGTTGTGGTGTTCGTCATTTTGACCATTGTGCTGGCTGATCTCGTGGCATCGATGATTGTGACCTTGATGATTGCCCTCACCGACATCATGCTGTTTGGTAAGTCGTACATTGCCCGGATCCCACCTTGTCTTTTCTTTTCTTGTCTTAACCATCTTCTTTTCTTCCATTTGGAGTTTTCTGGAGTTTTTTTTTTCAACAAAACTGCATCAAGACTGAGAGGTATTCCTATCCACTGTGCAAATGAGTGATTTCATGCAAAAGGCATAGTGTCGAAAGCCATGCCGGGATGCTGGCCTGAGCTGATTGCTCCGATCTGGTAACCATAGCATGTGTGTGTTCTTTTTCTCCAGGCTTCCTTTACTACGTCGATTTGACCTTCAACACTGTGACAGCCATCAACATGGTTTTGGCCATCGGAATCGCCGTCGACTACTCCGCCCATATTTGCCATTCCTTCCTTGTGCTAGAAGGAACCAAGAAAGAAAGGGCCGAGGGAGCCCTGTATCGAATTGGGGGGGAAGTGCTGGCTGGGGCTTTCACAACCTGGCTGGCGATCATCGTGATGAGTACTGCAGAGCATTACATTTTCCAAGCGTTCTTCAAGATGTTTTTCGCGATTATTGCAGCAGGGGCCTGGCATGGATTAGTCATATTGCCAGTGGTGCTGAGATGGATAGGACCAGCATCACATGGGCCCCATACTCAGGAATGAGATTTGTCCAAACACAGATTTACACACATACGCGTGCGTAAGTTTGTGTGTGTATAGTATTTTTGTTACTTTTTTTTAATTTGGTTATGAAGAACTTTACTTGGGTAGAGGAGTACTGGTTTTGTCGTGGGGGGGTATAACTGTGGAATTACTGGGTTGGGTTTTAGCATGAAATGAAATTCCTTTCTCTTTTTATAAATGTTTTGGGACTTTTGGATGGAGGAGGAGGAGGAGGGGTAATATTATGCAAGGGAGTTATGCCATGCTGGTTCGGTAAGCTGTGCATTAATGCACAAGCGATTGTATGTCTTCCTTCTGCTTCACTGTTTTATTTTTTTTATATTTTGTTTTCTAATCTGATCATTGGTCGTCTTGTATCGAATGTTGGAAAGAAACATCCCCTTATCTAGCCTTATCCTACGAAAAAAAAATTTGAAAATTGAGGAGGTAACTGCAATGGGTTATTGTCGTGTTGTCTGTTCTGGAATGGAGGGACAGAATCAAGGTGCAACAACTTTGTTCAAAATTGTTTATTATATTTTTCTTGGGGGGGGTGTTAAGGTTGGGCAAAGGCTGCAAAAAGATAGGGAAAAGAAGTAGCTCAAGGCTGTGGGGAGAGACTAGCAGTGTATCTGTTTGCAAATATGCTCATATGCTCTTGCAAACCATCAGGGCTTTTGTATATCTCTTCTTCAAAGAAAGAGAGCATTCTATGTAATTATGTTCTTGCTGCCAGTGCTGATGATTCCCTTGAGCTTTTATTTTCCTGAGTATCAATGTTGGGGTACCCCACTTTTTTAAACTATTGTAAACGGATGAGGGCTGAGGGTAGGTTGAGTATGCTGTAATAAGAGACGAGTCGGGATGAGGGTGGAGGGAAGGTTGACTGTATGTTTGCGAGAGTCGGGAAAAGGGGTTTGTGGTTTTTGTTTGGTTAGACTTTTTAGCACGCTGTAAGAAAATGTTGAAAAGTTTACACTATAAAAAACGGTTTTGAGAGGAGAAAAAACCTACACTATCTGTTCACTGATTTTTACCCCCTCCACCCAATCTTGGCATTATAGGAAAGAGAGGGAGGAAACTGTATAGGCATTTCAAAATGGCCCTAATTGAAATCAACCTGGCTTTTCTCTGAAAATGGTGGCATTGCTTTGCAGGTTCACCCTTGCATCCAATTCATATTCAGCAAAACAAATGCAACTCCGACAAACGCATTCACAAAAAGCATGAATTCATTTCAAAGTTTTTTTCTTACAATCACATGTCCACAACTTTTTAGACTCTTTACAAAACTACCCACCAAGCTCCACAAATACATACATAAACACCCATATGACAAAACACACACACACACAATGAATTTCCCACCTAACCCTTCACTAAGCTCTTACCCTAGAGCAACCCAGTGGACTGTAACTGTTTTTTTTTTTTGGTTTTTCTCCCCTTTTTTTTTTCCCGACTCCAAAAGTTTCAGTAAAAAAACACCTAACGAATAGAGCGAATAGAGCTCTTGTAGGCAAACGACCTCGCTTTAGGCCTCTCGGGAGTGTAGGTGACCTTGATCCTTTTCGCGTCGCAAGTCTCCTCCCTGTTGTTCCGTTTCTTGGCGCGGATCTCTTTCAAAATAAACTTTTCTTCTTCGACGTGAATCTTCTTGGGGGTTACCGTGGAAAAAAGCTTGAGCTTCGGTATTTTTTCCCACTTCTTTCTCGAGTTGGTGTGCTCTTTTTTTCCGTCTTTCGTCCGTCCTCTGCTTGATCCTCCATCCACTGTCGATCGTCCGAGCCCGTCGTCGAAGTCGAACATCGCCTTGATTCTGGCACGGGCTGCTTCGTATCTTTCGTCGTCTGTCCCTCTTTTTGGCTGTCTTTCTTCTGACGGCAAAAGAGAAACCAATCTTGGCGCTGGAGATGTCCTCGGCGCCTCCTCCACCAAAGACAACCTCGAAAGGCTCTCTCTCGCTCTTCTGATCGCCAATACATCTTCCCTGTCGCTGAAGGAAAACATGGACCTGATCCGAGCGCGTGCTGCGTCGGACCTCCGTTCACGCTCAGAAATAGTATCCTGCGAAAACAAAACAAGCCTTTTCGTTTGGATCGTCGACAGAAAAACCATCGAAGAGCCAATCTTAGCAAACCCGGACCATAGCAGACACGTTTGCGACAAAACCCAAGCCGGTATGTACCTGTGGTTCCATATTTCGGCGCCGAAAAACCTCTTGCTTCTGAATCGATAGTTGAACTGTTTGCCACACCGCTCCTCTGGTCGTGCCGGAAAACAGTGCTTTGCGTAGGTGGGGCCCTTCTCCCTCGGCCGACTTTATTCTGGCATTGTGAAATGAGAAAATAGGATTCCGATCAATTGACCTCCATGTCGGCCTGGGAGTTCGTTCAATGGTCATGGATGGTAGCTCTGAAATTAGAATTGAGAGGAGCTGAAGTTGTGGCAAAAAGGATGGCAGGTCGATATTCTGAGAAACTTCGCGTGGAACGTGCCCAGCCCGCATCAATATTATTGTTGTGAATCCACACAGGATCCAACACTTGAGAAAAATCTTCCAAAGCCATGTTTGGGAGAACTCGGGTCATTTCAAAGGTGAAAGGTTTTGGCACCACTTCAATTCTCAGCATAATTTCATGAAAATGATAAAAATGCTGATAAGCCTAATTAGGTTCACTCTTGCATCTTATTTGTATCCCTATCGACTGTCAGTCTCTCTCTTTTGGAGTTGTCCTTTTTTTGCTGTAGTTTTTTCTCACAGACTGCCTGTTGAACTTCAAACTGCACTCAAAATTACCATGGGCATATCATATGCTGCCCTTTTCTTTCAAGACACTAATATGTTAGGGCGAATCCTGACATTTGGTGGATTAAAATCTCAATGAGTTTTTTTTTTATTCAGGTGCTTTTGAATGAGACCTGGTGAACTACAAGTTTTTCATAGATGTGGGTATGCATCTCAATAATCAGTTTGTGGTGTGGCCAACTTTGCTACTCATGCATGAAGAGTACCCAATGCCAAAAATATTTCTATGGTGTTTTATTTGCGCTTTTTAACTATACACCACAGTAATTTCCGTAGCAAAAATCCAACGTGGATCCGAATAATAATTAATAATGGTAACGATATAACAAATGTGTCCATAGATCACACAACATCAACAGCAAAAATAGAGATGCACGGCTGTGGTAGATCTTCACAATCGATTCATATTTTTGACACCCTTTCCTCCACTGTTTTCCCCCTCAATTGCTCGAGGGCCCCTCCCCAAACAGAAACAAATCTTCAACTGACTTCACTTCCAGCGGAAGTGACCGAATCAGTCAATTTCCCAACTCAATCAAGCAGGGTCCTCTTCTGCCACAGCTGTCAATGATGCCTTCACTGCATAAGAGAAATGTGCGCACATGCTCAACACATGCCAGCTGGAATGATCTACCCCAGATCCACCATCTGTTTCTCCTTCCCCAGGGGCCTTGGTATATGTCACAGGGACTTCAGCTGGCCCAGAAAATTCTTCCGCCGGCTCAATTGGATGTTCCAGTGCCAACAGGGCAGATTGCATTTCCTCGCATGTGTAAACGTTGTGGCGATCGTAGTCAGGATATTCAGGCGTTGCTAAATGCCAGAACAGGACTCCATGCAAGGCCCGGGTTTTATTAACCATAGCATCGGAGCAATGCTGCAAGACCTACCACAAAAGAATAAGGAAAAGTGAACACACTGAACCCCCCCCTCCCCCGGAAAAAAACAAGAAAAACTACCCCCAATGAGGACTCAGCACATTTTTCCCGAAACGAAACCTCAGCCATGAAAAGATGAACGCCCGGGCTAGGAATTTCCCCCCCACCCCCCCAAATCAATACAGAAAATTAAGGATTACTGACCATTTTGAACATTTTTGGCTTCTCCTCCCGCGTTCCAAACTCCGAAACGACAAGAGGCATTTTCAGAATTTCCCTGGATGCCTGGTCATGACTCTCGATCCAGTTTTCAATGAATTTGTCATTTTCCTCCTGTTCGTTCGAGATTCCCCAGTTTTGAGGCCACATGTGTATCGAGGCGAAGTCGTACCCGGGAAGGTTGAATTGATCGCAGAAATCAGTGCCTTCACCGCTCGTGTCGTAAGGATTATGCTCCAGAAATTCTGACAGTGGACACTTATTGAGCAAGAAAGCTTATTTATAATAATGCATATGTGAAAACCTTCCCTCCCAACAAAAATATTAACAAAAGCATTGAAAAAAAAAAAGAAAAATACTCCAAAAATTTGACATAAAGTTACTTTGGCCAGAAACAGTCTTAGCAATTCAGATGGGTGGTAAAAATTAGTTCCAGGCGAAAGTTGTTTTTTTCTTGAGCATATGTACAATCATGTCTGCCCCATCATCTACAAAAAAAAAGAAAACAGAGAAAAGGGGGAAGAAAAAATATCTACCTGGAGTGGATGGACCAAAAAACCCCTCCGAGTCAAATGTGAGGAGATGGTTAGAGTCGATGCTCTTTATGAAAGCCCCCACTCTGCCGAGAAAAGCCTGGCACAAAGAAAAGCAATACGGAGCAATTTAAAATTGGATCCAAAACGAAGAGGGCAAAACTCAGCAGGAGAAATGCTATACACTATTCAAAACTCACTATACTTTTTCCACATTCACCTTGAGTTTTTGGCAGCTCAAATCTCCCTTACAACGAGGCTCATTGATCGCTGACCAAGCGAGTATGGCAGGGTCATCCCTGCCAGCCGAGAAAGCATTAAATTTGAGAATATCCACTAAAGTATGCAGAAAGATACCCCAACCATGCAGCAATGACCAGCTCATATCATCGTTTGCTTGCTCAGGCTTCAGAATTTCATTCCAGGAGGAAAAAGAGTATCGGCTTGCAACCCAGGTTGATTGGAAATGAGATTTTCACCAGGAAAGCTACCCACTTGTACATTGTCCCCGTGAATGAGTTTACTCGATTGATAACAGAATCCACATATTTCATGTATGCTGCTTCGGCAGCCTCGCATTCAAAGAATTCTTCAGCAGAACTGGATCCCTCTTTTGTCCACCTAGAAAAATAGAACCTCCACCATCGTGCCAGGAAAATACGGTTGAAAGGAAAAGCATATCAATCAAAGAGAAACGAAGTGTTATCCAGGTATCAAAGCATCCCAATGATGTTGCAAGTTGAGCTGCTTATCTCGGAAGGCAGTTGGAGTGGATTTCCAAGGTCCCCTTACTTCAAGTACTGTGATAAGCCACCGAAGTCGGGCCAGTAGTTTGTCAAGACAAGGATCAGCTTCAAACCCCTCTGGGCTGCTGCATGGATTACATAATCCAAGCCAATCCAAGCCTCCTCATGGAAGCATCCTATACCAACAATGGGCTGGTATTAGCGATTTGAAGGAAAAACCTCCACCCCCAAAAAGGACAGCTAATCGTGAGTTGGTTGTTGAATTGAATACCAGGGGAGTGCTGCAAAGCGCACGATTCGTCCCCATCAAAAAATGCCCAAGTTCTCATGACGGTCATTCCCGCCGCCTTGGCTGTGTCGAAAATCTGATCGATCAGAGGACGCTTGCATTCTTCTTTTGCATACATCTGCAACCAGAAGAAACGCCCTTTTCATTAATGAGAACAACTTTTCCCGCGTCAAAAGCAACCCTCGACCTTCCCACCAGCAAATGGTATGAATTCGCTCCCACGAAGAGAACTTCTGTGTCTTCGGGACCGACAACGAACCCGCCATCTTTAACGCGCACGAATTCAGAGGGGATTTCGCCCATCGTGGCCGCCGCCATAAAACGCTTGACACGAATCAAGGTGTCGATAGAATATTGACTCAGGAAAGCACCATCTCACACGGAAGGAACCAAGATTGCTGCACCTAGGTGCAGGCCACCACGATGTGAAAGCTAGGTTTGGAGGTTTCGTGCATTCCGGAAATGTGGAAGGAGTGCGCAACACCCATAATCATTGGCTGGTTTTTTGGTTGCGTTCCCTCATTGGCCGACCATGTAAACATTATTCAGGATGCCTCCTCTCAGATGTTCAGAAGTTGCACCTTGAGGTTTTGAGATGTCTAACTTCTCGGTCAGGTGCATCTACAGAAGAACTCAGACCGTTCACAAAATGTCATTACAAACTTGGGATGGTTTTCAGGAGGGCATTTGATCCAAACCAGCCATCTGTGCGGCATGCTGATTGTCGAGAACCCTTGGTGACTTCAAAAACTTGATGACAGAATCTGTCCTGCACAAAATATACTGCCAAACCCCTCAAACTGCTCAAATCAGTCTTCAGACCTTCCTCGTCCCCCTCTGTACCCACCCCTCGACATGGAACGACCTCTGGAATCACCACCACCCCTCCAACCATCTCTTCCACCTCTGCCTTTGAATCCCCCCCTACCCCTTCCACCACCTCTGAACCCTCCACGTTCACCATCTCTTCCTCCTCTGTCATTGAATCCCCCCCTGCCCCTTCCACCACCTCTGAACCCTCCCTTTTCACCATCTCTTCCGCCCCTCCCTCTGAATCCCCCCCTGGCTCCATCTCTGCCACCTCTACCCCTGCCTCCGTCTCTCCCCCCTCTCCCTCTGAACCCCCCTCTTCCCCCATCTCTTCCTCCCCTACCTCCATCTCGCCCCCCTCTACCTCGGAAAACCCCTCTTCCTCCATCTCTTCCTCCTCTACCTCCATCTCTCCCCCCTCTTCCTCTGAAACCACCCCTGGAAGCACCTCTTCCACCATCTCTCCCACCCCTGCCTCGAAAACCCCCTCTTCCCCCTCGACCGACCTTCCAGTCTGTGAACTCACCGCCATCCTTTGGGTCACCACTTCCCTCATCCTCACCATTGTGGCCTTGGTGTTTGCGAAAGGGTCTCTGTCGATCCCCACCTCTTCCACCTCTAACATTGGAATATTCACCCTTCCTTGGAACTTTGATATCGGGTCCATCCAAAGAGTCTGACAGAGAAGCTTCGTCCTCATCGCTTGAATCCATACCTGCAAAATCGTCAGGTACTTGTCCTCTGCACCCAATATTTCAAATTTCCCCCTCAACAAGGCTGCCAATCCTTCACACCCACAAACAGTGAATGAAACTGCCTGAAACGAAAACATTGTCAAGGAAAAGAGCGCCACGACAGACCTTTTCTGCTCCGTTTCTTTGTTTGTGGTGGTTTGTGGTCATCATTTCCTCTGGTTTGGAGGGCTGCCTCCAAACGCTTCATGTAATCCTCCGGCGTTTCACCCTCCTATTGAGACAAAAGATAAGAAATCTTTTCTAGTTTTTTTCTTCGGTCAATAAATTTCTGCGATAGGATTTCCTGTCGCACCCACACATTTATGACCCTTTTTTCCTGTGAATGGAACAGTAAGGCTTTCATTCCTTGAGGTCAAAAGGCTGCAACATCCCTTTCTTTTGAGCAATGCACTCACCCCAGCAGCAGCATCTTTTCCCAGGATTATTGGTTTTAAGGGGTCGCTTTCATTTGCCTTCGTCAATGAATTGAGGTGTTTCTGGGACATCCAGCAGACAATAAAACTTCAGCTCCAGTCCAACATCGTTGCAAAATACGGAAAAGAAACGAAAACAGTAATAAAACCAAAGCACCACAGTTCAATTGTGCTGTGTATCGCACCTTCGATTCCACATGGAACTGAAAACTGTCGGCATTGATCATGTAATTCTTGCAGAGGCCACAGAATAATCTTCCAGGGGTTTCACTGTCTGAATCTTTCCAATCACTGCTTCCAAAGACAGAAAGAATATATGATGGGACTGGTTGAATTCAAGCAGAATAACAAGGTGGGGCTTCCAGCAGTGCTATCTTCAGGTCCCACAGTCATCTGCCCACACTAGGCCCACTGCATTTCCCCAAGCAACTGGGAAGACATAGCTTGAATTTTGGAGAAGAAGTCGCTTATCTTACTCCAACAGGCTCGTGAGCTCGTCTTCAGAGTCGTCGTCCTGAGCGTCAGAGTCGTCATCCGGACCCTCTTCCGAGCCTGAGGCATCCTCGTCCAGATCTTCCAAGTAGCCGGCACCAAGTTCGCCATTTTGTTCTTCTGCCAAATTGGCGGCGCCTTCGTCGCCGCTGTCTATCCACGAAAAGCACACACAGTCTCAAAGAGATTCCTCAAGGGCCGCCAATTCCACTCGAGCAACAAGGTGCGATGGGCTTCGACCGTATTATCTCACCACTGATTTCGCTCAGCTCACTTCCTTCACTTTCTGATGTGCTGTCGGACCCTGCAGAAGGTCGAGATCAACGCGCGTTAGCTACTGCATAAAATCGACGACGGCTTGCTTGCTTGGACAACGAAGCGAGCAGCACCAGAGAGGGCCTTCTTGGGTTTCCAAAATTGTCGCTTCAACATCGGAGCAAAAATTCGGCGCAAAAATTCGGCGCCAGTGCAACAACTCCTAGGAAGAAATCGACGGGCTTCCCTCCAGATTGATTGAATGGCAAAACAAGTGCACCCACATGGAGTTGATGATGACCAGCCGATCGCAAAACTTGTTTTGGAAAAGGTTTACAGATGCAAGCGTGAGTGTCACGTGGAGCATGTTAGATCAGGGTTCCACTCCGTTTCTTGCTGGCTGATCGTGTTTTTGTTTCTTGGATGGGCGACTCTCTTTTCGAAAGCGTCCAGGAAGGAAGCTGGGAAAGGATCTTTTTGCGGATTTGGTTGGACGGCATGCGCACGCAACGACGTGTCCGCGTTGGTTTTTTTCGGAGGAGGATATGAGGTGCGCAGCTCACGTGCGTTTGCGTAGGTTCTGGACCACGAACACATGGAGGGCGGCGATGTCACGATGGCGAAAACGCAGGTTGATGGTTTCCCCAGTTGCACCATGGGCCTTGCATCACAGCCCATTCTTCCTGACGTCGTCGAGAGATCCGCACGTGGCGGGATGTGTCAGATTCGGGCTGAGGTGTCGTGCTGAGGTATCAGCTCGTTGCCGTTGCTGGACGTCAAGAACGCCCAACGTGGGCACAGGTGTCTCCACAGTGAACTCCCCTTGCTGGTTTCTCTCCCACTGTAGGGAACCCGTGTTTCTACGCTTTGACACCGCTTGATCGACTCCCTATGGCCTGCAGTTCGATTGTTGTGGGCGGGTCGAAACCTGTGGCGGCGACGGACACGGCATCCGTGCCCACCCCCGTCGTCGTCAGTAGCTCGCTCGAGCGAAAGGGTCTGTCCCGGTTCTACAAATCCAAGTCTCAGTCGTTCGTCTGCCTGAGCGAGTCTCTGAACACCGAATTCGGGGACTCTGCGCGGGGTTTGGCGAAACGCGTCAAAATCTGGCACCAAGGGGATTCGGAATGCGTGACGTCTAGTTGCGTGTCCGTGGAGGCAAATGCGGCGACCCGCTCTCGACAAGTCGAATGGATTGAGCGGTGCGCTGCGCACGCCTGCGTGGAGCTAATGGACTTGAGAGTCACGGATAAGAAAAGGTGGACTCTCCCGATTCAAGACGAATCCCCGGGTTTTCTGATAGGTTTCAATCCCGCGACCAGAAGGCCGCATGCTCTACGGGTGCGCAGAAGGAACACGACCACGGAAACTGCGGAGGCTGAATCTGTCAAAGTGACTGGGACGTGACGTGCGCGCCTTGTTGGATTGACCTGGACTTCTTTTTCTGGGTCGCTCCTGCCCGAAGGACAGTTTTTCCTTTCAAACGCGGGAAACGACGAAAGCTAGAGAGCATGGTTGATGTCAGGCGACATGCAGACAGGACGACTGAGCCAAAAAAATTAGACATAAAAAATGGAGCGAGGGATTTTTTTTGAATCGGGGGGACCAGGAAGAAGCATCTTCTCCTGAGGTGGAAGGAGGGGTGCCTGAAAAAGTTATATATTGAAAAGGAAGTATCCTTGTGTGTGTGTGTGTGTGTGTTTTTTCGCCTTCACTGATACTGCATGGTGCTCCTGAAATGAGGAGTTTCTTTTTTTTTTTTTGAATAGAAATGGTTTGGTTTAGATCATAAACAAGGCGACCATAGAGAAACGAGGGGAAAAAATTTGCACGATGTTAAAAAAAAAAAACAAAAAAAAAGAAGAAGAAGAAGAAGAAAATAGGATACCTGGACGTTTTTAGTTATATGTGCATCCAATAACCAACCACCTTGATATTGCCCCTTGACCGGAAAAAAAAAAGCAAAAAAAAGCAAAAAAAGTTAGGATGGGATTTATCATATGTTTAGCATGGGATGGTTTGTTTGCCGAACAAAAAAAAAGGGAGAAAAAAATGTACGTGAATATTCCACTGTTGGCGAAAAAAAAATATAATATAATGCCTGGGGCAGTGGCTTCTTGCCGGTTGGCTTTTTTTTTTAGTTAATCCTTTTTTTTTTCCTTTCTTCTTTTCTTTTAATTAGAGAATTTTCAGGGGGAAGGTAAAAACTGGATTGTCAGTGTGTGAGGACCATGGTTTCCTTCCATCCTATTTTTTTTGAAGTGGAAGGGTAAAAAATCAAAATTGGTTTTGACAGGAGTAGGATGTGTTGTATCTTTTGTTTGGGGGGGTCTTTTTCCTATGATGAAAAAGATGTGCGACAGTCATGGGGTTTTGGGGGTAGATTTGTATCAGCGGCATTTTCTCTCTTTTTTCTTTCTTTCGTTTTTTTTTTTCCTGCATCCCCCTTATGTTTTGGCCAACATTTATTTGTCAGAAAACCCCGACATGCTGGCATTGGCTAGTTATTATTTTTTGAGAGGCCAACGCAAAAAAAAAGAAAAGAAAAAAAAATGGTCACAGAAACAGAAAAAGTCAGCAGTGTTTTTCGGGGAGCAAGGGGGGATATGGCAAAACAGAGATTGTCGACAAATTCTTTAACTAGTTATTTCTTTACTTTTTTTTTCGATGTCGTGATGGTACAAAAGCCTTTTGGAAAAGAAGGTTCAAATATGCACAAAGGGGAAAAAAAAACAAAAAAAAGAGCCACAAACAAAAGAAAAAAAACTAAGAAAAAAACATCTGCAATATGTGTACGGATTGTTGTGAAGCTATGCCAGAACAAGACAAAAAAAACAAACAGCAGAAAAGAAAGAGTGGTCTTTTTTTCCATTGGGTGTGGGTCAGTATGTTTTGGCAGGAAAAGAAGGGGGGGGGGAAGGTTTTGAGTCGCTTTCCAGTTTTGAGCTGGCTTTGTTTGTTTTGGGGTAATGTCAGCATGGAGTGTGTGTGGGAAGGGGAAATAGTGCACAATTTTAAATGTTAAAACTGGAGTTCTTTACATAAAAAAACGTTGAATATGGGTTGGGATGATTGCGAAAAAAGAATGCCTTTTGTTTTATTTAAGGGGAAGGCGGAAAGGGGGGGAGGGGGGGGGGGGGGAGATTTATTGGCTAAATATAGATCATCAATGCGTTTTGCTGGCAGTCACATGTTCCGATCAAATAGGATTGTTTTGCTTGGAATGAATCAGGACCTTGTGTTTTCCTTGGGGGGGGTTATGGAAGGATTGTTTCATTTCTGGTGTAATTTCAAGGAAGGGTGTATCACTGAGGGTGTTTTTTACTTTTGGGGGGGGGGGGGGAAAGTTGCACAAAGGCCGTTCTTGCCATCTTTGTAACGCATCCTCATCAAAACAGATACTCGCTTTCCGTTCCACAAGTGTTCAAATGCTTTACTTTCAGTCTGTCCGCGCCCCCCCCCCCCCAAAAAAAAAAAAGAAAAAAACCCTGAAGAATGAAGACTTGAGACCCTTGTAAATTTGTGGCAGATGAGCCAGAATTGCTAACCCAGTTGCAATTCTGTTTTGGGATGAGGGTGTGGGATTGACTTTTACACTGATTCCAAAAAGAGGGACAGAACAAATCAATCAAAGATATCACGACCAAGATATCACCACTCCTCCGACTCCGCCAACTCAAAACGCGTGATTTGCTCGACACTTTCCACTTGCTTCGATTGAAGAATGACGTACGACGACGGTCACAGCTTGGACTCAGAGCTCATCGACATCGATGGTCAGCCCTCCGGCCAACTGTCGGAACTGGAATCCATTCATGTACAAAATCTCTCCGCAATGGTCGAATTACTGTTGCATGTGTTGGATTCCCACAATGAAGCTTCAAGAACACCACCAGTTATTACACATCATGAGATCATGGAAGGATTTACTCTGAGTTTGGGCTGCATATCGAGTCACCAACACATGAAACAGGAAAACCTTGGGCAGAATTATTGGTCCGGGTCAATACTAAAGACCACATGTATGTGAATGGCAAACTAAGTTTTTGATTAGTTTGAGCACAAGGTTGAACTGTTCTCCAAGCGTTTGATGTGAATTCTGGTCGCATTCGATTTCGTCATGACAGGTCCAAGCGATACTTCGAGCCACATTGGAAAAATTGGCACTTGTTGGAGCAATAAAAGTTGACCCTCAGGCAAGATATTGCTTCACATGAGTCATCCTTTTTCTGGCTGATGGGCCACATGAAACACAGTGGGGTCAGATGTATTGTACTGGCCATTGTATTCATTTCTGTTTAAAATTGAATCCTGGTATTGCTGATGCAATGATTGATGGGCAGGATGTGGGTTCAAATAATTTCAAAAATCAACTGACAAGATGTTTTACCCAGACCTGCTGCCTGGGTTGATGGTGCCACATGTGCGAAGTTTAATCTGGGGTGTTTTTGTTGTTTTTTTTGCTTCTTCAGGTTCAAGCCCAGGAGCTTACTTTGTCTGTAGGGGAGGAAATCACTCGCATGATTTACGAGCAAAAAGATCTTGAGAAGCAATTCAACGACCTGATTTCTGTTCAGCATGGTTTGAGGAACATGCCCAACAAATCCAAACTCCGAGAAAATCAGGTCCAAGAAGCATTCTGACTGACTGACTGATGTTGTCTGACTGGCCTCGTTTTCCAGCATATTGTTGTATGTAGATCCCTCAGTTACAAAACAAAAAAGCATTGATTTTTCAGCTCAGCCAACATTTCCGCTTTTCTGTTTGCAAGGCAGAACTTCAAAGAGTTTCTCATCAACTGAGGCAAAGCACCAAACAGCTTTGCCGAAATTTAAAGGATAACCCAAACGTGGCGGAGAACATGGGGAAGGTGTCTGCCATCCGGCAGTCGCTCACTTCTCTGTTGCTGCAATGCCTGGGGGAGGTCGAATCTGATGGAGAAGTCAAAGCGATGGTGGAAACCGTGATGGCCCAAGAAAAAACAGAGGCAAGTTGAAAAAACTCAGCACTGTTGCATCTCCTTGTTGCATCACGTTCATGATTTTCTGTTATTTTTTTTATCAATTTAATTCTACTCATATATTTTCCAGAGAATTCAGTGATGGCAGGAAAAAAAAACGTCAAATCGAATTGTTGGCTTGTATTGTCCTTGTTCGAGTGCGGGACGTCCTTCCAAATGCTGAGCCAGTGAACTTTTCTCATTTGTTGAAATTTCGCTTTTTTGGGACTAGGTGGAGATGAAAGAAACCATAGACCGAGAAAGACGGATGACCGCAGCTGTCAGGCAGCTCAAAAATGACTTGAAAGATGAAAAATCCGACCATGAAGAAAAGGTGGATCTGTTAAAAGACATGCCTGCTCCTACGTCTCACAAGGACCCGTTATCACCTTCCACTTTGCCTAGAATTCAAAATGCCCCCCATGCTGACATTTTCACTCAGTCTTGGTCAAGAGCAGTGTTTCTTGCCCCTTTGCAGATGAGGGAGAAGAGAAAAGCACTTGCGATTCTGAAGGAGCAGTTGAAAGAAGTAAAGGCCAGAACAACGATCGAATCAAGGTAATGCATCGACGCTGAGCTGCCTTCCTGCTAAACCAGAAACATGCCCACAGCAGGATGGATCATGTTTGGTTTTCCCTTCAAATATGGCACATCAAATAGCGCTCTGAAGTTTGAAGCAAGTTTCCAGTTGCTCAATCGAATTCCACAGCCTAGATAAAAAAGAGTGTTTGTTTCTCTGGCAGGTTCCGAGTGAAGGATGTGACTGCCAAGAACGAATGCTTGCATCGATTGGAAGGCTGCGATGTGGCTGATCTTGAAAGAGACCTGGACCTCACGCGACATCAGATTCAAATTGAAAAGAGTGTGCATGAGGCCAGTGCAGAGTACTTGAAGAACCTTCAAGCCAATCTCCAACAGGAATCGATCAACTGGACCCAAAAATCTGACAAGGACATTCAAGAGAAAGAAAAAGAGATTCAGGTGCCACCTGATTCGTGAACCCCACAGGCTTCCCTTGGCCATTCATCAATTGGCAAAGATTCGATGGGTTCCACAGGAGGTAGTTTCCTGGTGATTTGGCTAAGCCTTTTCACATGAATTCCCCATCAGGTTCTCAGGGCCAACCACCAGAGGGACTTGACGAAGCTGCGCGACGTCGAGGAGAAATACAAGGCAGAGGTTGCCCTCAAGAATGATCGTGCATTGAATGAGAAGCAGCTGGAGCACGCAGCGGAGGCTTTCCGGCTCGTTGCAGAAACGAAGAGAAGAGCAGCCGTCAAAATTCAGGCGTTATTCAGGGGCTGGCAGGTAATAATGGCAATAATAATCTCTGCGCGTGGAGATCTGGGTGAATTCATATCGAAATCTTGAAGAAAGTTAATGAATCCCAGGATGGCATCCCAGTAGAATGATGATTTGGTTGGTACAATATGGTTAGTCTTCAGATGGCTGAGGAATTTCCTTGAAAAACTGACCATACATTTTTCTGCATTTTTCCAGATTCGGAAGGAGTTGAAAGGAGGAAAGAAAGGAGCCAAGAAGGGGGGAAAAGGGAAAAAGGGCAAAAAGAAGTGAGTGCTCCACGAGTCTACAGTTATCTGGACTGTAATGTAATGTAATGCTCTTTCCCATAATCCCATCACCATTTCATTGGCTCATCAATGCCCCACTCCCAACAAAGATCAACCATTCATTCCAGCAAAACACAGCATGAAGTGACATTTCGAATCTCTTAAATCATATTCATTAACCAGACACCAACTGGTTCGAAAGAATGTGTAAACAAATCGGTTGCTCTTCCCCTCACTTTTGCCTCTCCCCACAATCGAACAAAGACGCCCAAAGAATCAAAGAAATCTTCTCCAAAAGAAATAGAAAGCAAGTAATTTTGCATCCATTTAGTAGGTGTATCCCTTCTCGTACATGCCCTTGGCGGCCTCAGCAGACTCACCATCAGCGGTGTACTTGCCCAACTGAGCCAAGCTGTTGGCAGAAGCCCTCTTCAACAGAGCCTAAATCAATCACAGTCAAACCAGTCAGACATCAAGACATCATAACACAAAAAGGGCAAAACGTCCCCATCTTCAATCCAACACACATCACAATCCAAAAGATATTCTAAATGAACAAAACAACTGACACATCCCAAACCAGAAAAGAGATTCCCAACCAACAAAACTACTGAAAGAAGACCCTCCCAATAACTCAAGCACCACTAACAGTCACTGTCAGAGAGAAGAATTTCTAATGAATGAAATTTGAAAAAACGAATCAGATTTCATGGGGCAATCGGTAGATTCAGCGACACAAAAGGAAGGCGGCATTGGATTTACCTCCTGGGCAGCCTTCATGTTGCCCTCCTCTCCCTGCCAGGTCTTCAGAACGGAGTTCTGGAGAGCACGGGCATAGGAGAAAGACACGTGCCATGGGTTGGGGCTCTGGTTCATGGCATTGAGGTTCAAGGTGGCCTCCAACTCAGACTGTCCACCAGACAAGAACATGATTCCAGGGACGGCAGGTGGCACCCTCCTCTTCAACATGTTCAGGGTGTACTCAGCAACCTGCTCGGGGGTGCTCCTCTTCTCGCACTCAGCACCAGGGGTGACCATGGAAGGCTTCAACAAGATGCCCTCGAACATGACCTTGTTGTCAGCCATGTACTTGAAGGTCTGGGCCCAGATGTCCTGGGCGACCTGGAGGGTGGCGTCGATGTCGTGGTCTCCGTCGAGGAGCACCTCAGGCTCAACGATTGGCACCAAACCGGCGCTCTGAGCGATAGCGGCATAGCGGGCAAGGCCATAGGCGCAGTCGGTCAAGGCGATGTTGGAAGGCCCAGCAGGGACGGAGACAACCGACCTCCACTTGCAGAAACGGGCACCGGCCTTGTAGTACTCAGCGCACCTCTGGGCGAGGCCGTCGAGACCCTGGCACCAGGACTCGTCGTTGGAACCGACCAAAGGCACGAGACCCTTGTCGACCTTGATACCGGCGACGATGTTCTGCTCGTTCAGGCAGTCGACGAAAGACTTGCCCTCCTTGGTTCCCTGATACAGGGTCTCCTCGAAGAGGATGGCACCAGAAATGTACTCGCCGAGACCAGGAGTGGTCACGAGCAACTCACGGTAAGTGCGCCTGTTCTCCTCGGTGTTCTCAACTCCGATGGAGTCCAACCTGGTTCCGCAAGTTCCGTTAGACTCGTCCATGGCCAAGATTCCGTGTCCCTTGGTGGCGATTTTGTTCTGCAAGCACCCCGGACAAGAATAAGGTTCCTTCGTCTACGCAGCCGACTTTCGACACCCTCCTCCATGGCAACCCAAACAACAGTGATCTCGAAACGTCAAAAGACACGGAAAGCGTCCGCAATGTTTCCTCCACCAAAAAGCCCCCGAGCACCGCAGCTGCGGGCCCCACGTAAAAGAAAAGCATAACGACGACGACGAAACCAAGGCACTGGGCGTTCACTCCCAAAACGGGGACCCAGCGCCGCCAAGAAACGCTTTTTTCGCCGCCGCTGGCGAATACACAGGAACACAGAAGCGTCGGCGTACCGCGGTTTCGACGAGCTCGGCATCATAAGCTCCGCATCGGACGGCGGGAACCGCGCGGCTGGTGACAACGCGGGAAGTCCTGGGAGCCACCATGGTGGCTCCAGTAAAAGTGGAAGCCTTAGCGGTCATAGCCATTGTTTTCGCAAACAGACGACGCGATGAATGCCGTGGGGAAGAGAGTGTTGGGAAACAAAGACGGAATGCAGATTGAGGGAGCCTTGTTTGGGCGTAAGTAGTCGAGACGAACCACAGCGGGATCCGCGCCACGTCGGCGACCTGTCGTCAAGGAATTGACGGAGCAGCCAGCGTGGCGAGGGGCTTTTGCATGCCTTTTGTTCTTTTTGCGTAATATACGATGATTCCCTTTTCCTGACGAAAGGTTGCTTCTGATCAACAGAATCCAGCTTCTCCCGACCAGTGTTTCTGGCATCGGGAATTCCCGTGTCTTGGCTGGTTCTATTCGGGAGCTGCCCAGTGAAAGGGTAGAGAGAACCCGCTCCACGAATCCTTGCTGGAGATTTTCAAAATGCATCTAATGCTCCGGGATCCCCAGCCACCTCGTGAATGATGACAGAAAAAGTCCAGATAGATGTCTGATTCCCTGCCAAATGCGCGCGCGCATCCATTCACTTGCACACCCCGATTTTGGTTTTCGGTATCTGCCCCCACGAAAATGCTGAGGGCGTTTCGCAACGCTAACGAAAGCGTGCTGGAAGCCTGTTGGGGGGCGATCAAGTCGTCGCCGCCGTGCTCGTTGGCCGAGTTTTCTCTGCGAGGATTGGCAGCGAGCACCAAACAGGCGGTGACCCAGACTCGCAGCGACGGAACCGCTCCTCGGTTTTACAAAAAAGTGGACGTCGGCCCGGTTCAAGGCAAGGTTTGAGACCCCAAATGTTTGAAAGATATTGCGATGGCATGTGAGGCTTCTGCGAACTGTGTTTTCTTTCGAGCTGACGACTTTTGGCTCTTTATGCGTCGGATAGGATTATGGATACACGGTGATGCTCGATGGCCGTCCCTTGAAGAGTGCGGCTGGGAGGCCACTAGTTTTGCCAAACCGGTATTTAGCTTTGGCGGTGGCTGCTGAATGGGAGTGGCAGGTAGTGAGACCTCCACCCATCGCCCCCACTAAACAATGTAGTTTGGTCTTGCTAGAGCAGAAAAAAATCCTGAGGGGAAAACTTTTTAAAAAATTGTCCATTGCCCATGAGCAATGCACCCGGAGAGTGTTTTTGTTGTTTCTTTTTCAACTCCATCAAATCAACCTGTTTTTTTGTAATGATAAATAGGATAGTAGAAGAATTCAGCCGGCAACAATGCCCATGATGACTCTCACAGCCACCGCCATCGACCAGGTACAGAGCTCCCCGGGGGAAACCCCTTTCACACTTTTGAAATTCTTTTTGAAAATGTAAGATTGACGAGGAATGGAGATGAGATGGGGCATGCAGGATTGGCTTGGATGAGATCTGAAATGGCCAGTAGTTGGTTAATGCTATCATCTGAATGTGAATCTCCCCGATTGGTTGCAGCCGAAGCCAAGGGCAAAAGTCATCAAGGAGCTGTTGGGTTACATCGACACAGATGTTGTCGTATGCCGAGACGATCCTGGGACTGAATTGGCTATACGGCAAGAGCAGGTAAGTCACAGTTCATTTCATTGGGAATCTGTGTGCAGATTCCATACAGAGTCAATAGTTGATGTCTTTGTGTTACTGATAGGCTTACAAACCGCTGGTGGCTTGGGCCAACAGCTTTTTCGGGATTCAACTATTGCCTTCCACCAGCATTTTTGGATCGAATCAGGCAGAATCCACCACAAGTCAGATTCACGAATATTTGACAGGTAAGGTTTGATAGTACACAGAAACTGCCACTACCTTTTCTATGAATCGGTGAATTCGTTTGTTTCTGTGAAGAATAATCGGTAATGTACATGGCCCAATTTAGAAACGGCCATGGTCCAGCAAGAATATCCATGTGCATCATCGCCAATCTTGAAGCAAACATTTTGTTCTAGGTTTGGACAATTGGAAACTGGGCCTTGCTGATGCCATGGTGTGCGGTTGTCGATCCTTGGTCATTGGCTTGGCCCTGCTCAACAACAAAATCACCGTGAAAGAAGCCATGTCCATATCTCGGCTAGAAGAGGAGTTGCAAATTGAGCATTGGGGGCTGGTGGAAGGGGCTCACGATTTAGACATTGCAGATATGAAAATGAAACTGGCGGCTGCTACCATGTTCATGCGGGGACTCAGGATGTAGCAAATCAGGATGTGTGCGAATCTGTGATGAATGGCTGGGATTAGTGATAAGGACTGCTGGTGATATTTAGAGACTTCCTGTAGCAGCTGGATGTGTTGATTGTTAGTGTTGTACCTTGAAAACATAATTTCAGCTGCAATGCTGATGAAAGATGCAAGCGCCTTCCTATCATTGGTTTCACACTG
Source organism: Bryopsis sp. KO-2023 (assembly GCA_030272585.1). Classification (NCBI taxonomy): domain Eukaryota; kingdom Viridiplantae; phylum Chlorophyta; class Ulvophyceae; order Bryopsidales; family Bryopsidaceae; genus Bryopsis; species Bryopsis sp. KO-2023. The sequence goes on along the minus strand of BSYQ01000004.1, from coordinate 681,811 downwards.
ACGAACTGAAACAATTGTGGCAAGATAGATGGACTCTTTAAAACCTTCCCGAAGGATATTCTCTGCTAATCGTTAATAAACCAAAAGCTTGGTGGTGGAAGTCTCCGACATTCTGCCCCCCCCTTCTCCCTTGAGATAAACCCTTGCCCGTATTGGCACATTCAGGTAGTTAGTCTTTTCCAACCATCCCTGCATCCAAGTACTTCTGCATGTGCCCGCCTCACTATGCATGCATGCATTCCAACATGCATCCAGCTGTTGATAACTCTGCAAATGGACTGCATAACACTTTCTCCTGGTCCGATATGACCATGCGGGGGCTTAGTCATCATCATCCAATATATTTCGCCGACGCTGAAAAGTCACTTTGGTTGTGGAAGAGGTTTTTTCGTTGATCTGCTCAAGGAGCTGAATCAGCTGGCTCTCTGAAATCTGCAATCACAACATGGAATGCAAGATACAGCGAAAACAAGGAAACTTTCAGGGGTGAAAGCGAAGCTTATGGAGTTATATTCTCTGTCTTGTTCCACAACCGTGTTCATAAGCAACACAAAAAAATCGGGCGTAAACCAGCGCTTTTGTTTGGTGAGTGACTAAAACAATCTTCTCAAAACTCGCGATAATCCTGGCATTTGATTTGTTGCAAATTGAAAGAAAGTTCGAGCTCCTAATGTAATGCCCTCTGTGTCCAGGGTTAAGCGCACCTTGTCTGTCAGCCGACCACTTCTGGCTTGCATCAAGATCATGTTTTCCACTTGGCGCGCTTTCTCAGGTTTTACTAGAGCAATCCGAGACACTGCACAGGGACACGAAAAAAAACTTCTTCCAACAACAGCAAAAAATGCGGCATCTTGTTGAATCAATCAATAAATTAAACAAGAAAAAAAGCAGTCGGCTCCATGAGAATGGACATATTGATGATAACTTAACATCACATCGTGCAAAATTTTTCAAATAAAAAACTTTCCATTTTTCATTCAAAAAAAAGTAAAAGATAAAAAAATATATATAAATAAAATATCTGAAGAATGGCGTCCAAAAAGAAAATGTGGGAATACCCACATCGCTCTTTTGCCTGTGCTTGCATGACTTGTCGAAGCATGTTCTGTCTTTGCTCCTCTGCATCCCTGCACATTTCCACAACTTCTTACTGAATATATTTCTTGACTGTTGGATCCCTGTTTCTTTTCTTTTTCATCTCAAAAATAAGCTGACAACAACTCATCCCTTGCTGGCTGCCGATTGCCTTAGAACTTGCAGCATGCCACTGGGCTCCCCACCAATTTTTCATTTTCCATTTATCAGTACGTTCACAGGTGTCGACGAATTGTACTAATTATCTCATTTTTTTCTCACTACGTGAACTAGATTAAAATATCAAAACAGAAAATTTCATCACCATCCCTGTGCCCAGTTTTGCATTGTCAAAAGCTTATCTGAATGGAACAAAACTCAGATATAGCTACCACTATATCTGCTTATGTTTGGCTGACCAAGGATGAGTGTAATCACGATTGTGCAGCTACCAATATTTCTTAAACATACTTCACTACATTAGAATTATTTTTTTCATTGGTTTCTGGGTATTTGGCTTCTTGCACGCACTCAATTTCACCTCTTTGCAGCCTCTTGCTCCTCTTGTTGTTCTGGTGTCAAATTTCTACCCCCCGGGGGACCACCCTAAAACATCCAGACAAACAACCAAAGGCCGCTGAAACGATCGCAACAAAAATCTCCAAATTCAAACAAGCAAAGTGTCAGAAACAACTTCTTGCAGTGTTCACCTAAACACTACAGTTGCCAGAAAGATGGCAACTAGGGACCATGAGCTGACAGTTTCAGATCCATACAGAGAGGCCAATCAGAAAAAATGTACAGTCACAGAGTATCCAGAGGTAGAGCTGTTCCTTTACCTGACCTCCCTGTTGGGCCAGGAGCTGCTGCATCCGACGCTGTCGGATAGCTTCTAGTTCTGGGTCGTCAGCCTACGAAAGCAATCAAACCTTCAGTTCCTCGGAAACTGCATACAGAATCACCCCACGTATTTCTCTTCGTTGTAAAAGAGACTCACCATGGTAGCTAGCAAGTGCTCGACGCGATTCCAGACGCCAGAAACAAGGGATTGGGTGGTCGATCGAATTTCTCGTCCTCTTTGTCCTCCAGCAGCGTTCGTACGATTTTTGGAACCGTCATTTTAACTGTCCTTCAAGTCGAATCAAGTGCAACTTGTGTGGTAATGCGACACTGGCATCACAGAGGCCAATCTCACTTGGGGCTGAACTCCAACCAAACCCTCAAGTCGCCAGAGGGATCCCCCCCAAAGAAACTCCCCCAGATCTGCTTCCAGGGGCGCCCCTGAACCGGCACCTGCAATTGACTAGTCAACAATCCCTAAGCCTATCCCAAACAACACACAATGACGGGCTCGTCGCCCCCACCCAGGCACCATGGTCCGAGGCGGCTGCAGTGGGGTTTGTCCAAACCAGGATATGGATCCCCCAGTAAGCATACAGAAAGTGACAATACAACAAAAGCGATCTCGAAAAACGCACCCAAACGAATGCTTTGAACAAGAAGGGGTCTCGTCGTTCTGCCACTGACCTCCGATTTTGCAGCTCCAGATAGATCCTCGTCTCGCGAAGAATCGGTGCAGCCGTCGAACGGTTTGGCTGCGACTGGAACGCATTCTCCGACGACATCCGATGTCCCAAATGTTGAAGACGTCCGCAGGCAAATTCTGCGAGAGGTCCTGGAAGCGATTGCGGCCCAATCAACCCACGAGCTGGACAAAGGGATTGGCTATCGTCTTGATGTTCAAGTACGGGGAGGAGGAGCAACACAACCAGTTCGCTCCTTTATACTTCCTTCCTACGCCCTTCTCTCTGTCGACACCTTCTGAGCAAGATGTCTTGATCGATGATGCAGGCCGTAGCTGCTTGTGCGGAGGAGCTTTCGAACAAAGCCCGCGAAGACGCGCTTTGCAATGTGGAGGAGAGAATCGCCAAAAAGGTCAAAGTCGCCAGGGATCGCGCCACGAAAGAAGCGGATGAAAGAGGGGCACGGAGCCTAGCGTCTCAAAAACAGAAGGTGGATTCGGCTCACAAGAACTTGCTCGAGTTTCATGCAGCACCTGGCTGCATGGAGCGTATTCGAAAGCCTCGTCTCCAGTAGTTGGTTTGGTGTATATGATTGGAAAACAAAGAAAGAAATGTGTGTTGTGGTAGTTTGAAGAGGAGATCAAGAGGTTGAAGCTGGAAAAGGAAAAACAGAACAAGAAATGCACTGAAATTGAAAAAGAAAAGCGCCAAGCTTTTTGTGACGCCGCGCAACATAGTAGAAACCTCAAAAGTTTAGCACAAGATTTGGAGAAATCCAGACAGGAGGAAGACAGTGCAAAGAAAGCTTTGGAGAAGCAGAACAGGCTCGCTCGCCGAGCAGAGGGGCGGATGAACCAGAGTGAACAAAACTGCCAGGCCGAGCTCCGCGCAGCTAACGAAACAATCGTTGGGCTGGAGGTGCGGATAAACGAAATGGAGAGGCACTTCAAAGAAGCGCGAGAATATCGAGAAAAGGTGTGCAGTCTCGCGCCAAGGAATTGTGGAAGGATTGTTCAGTCGAAGGACACCACAAAACAAACCGCATCCCCTTGGTATCGCTTTCAGGAGTTCGAACGAGACCTGGCAGCCTCCCTAGTCGAGGCAAATATCCAAAGGGAATCAGACGTTGCTGAAGCAGTGGAACAGGAGAGGAAAAGATCATTTAACACAACAGAAACAGTGCGGCGCCAACGTAGTCAGCTGATGGATCTCATGAAAACGTTGAAAGAGGACGCCACAGAACTGTGGCAACTTCAGACTCCGATACCCGAAGGAGAACTCCATTTGGAAGGCTCTAAATTGCTCATTGAGGAGGCTAGGGATCTGAGCTCCCAAGTAGAGAGTATCATTAATAACTCCAACGAGTACAAAACAAGACTTCGATGGATCGAGGAGAAGGTGGCCGGGTTTGGGAAACAAAGTATTGAAGATTTGTTCTCTGAGCTGGAAAATACGAGGTAGCCGCGGCCGTTTTGCAAATTTGAGTCAATATTTGAGGGCACCCAGAACTCCCACAGTTCTAAGTTTCGTTCACTTGTTCAGGGTGCAAGTGGCAAAACTGGATTCGGAGAAAAGCACTCTCGATGGACAGTTGGAGACTGAAAAGAAGCGATGTGGGGAAATTTCAGTGGATGCTGAAAAACTGATTGCTCAAAATGAAACCCTTTCCAAACGGGTTAAAGATCTCGAGAGCTCCACCTCAATTGAGGGTGGAGGGTTTGCAAACCTCGCAGATCAAAACGCCTCTACTCTCGAACTGTTAGAGGCAAAGCAGGAGGTAGAGATAATTGTTCTGTGTCAAGTGATTCGAGGTAAAAAAGAACTTAGCTGTGTCTCTTACAAGATAAACTTCTCTTGTCCAGGAAACGCTTCAGAGCAGACGGAGAACCATGGAGCTGGAGGAGTGTCTTGAGGCTGCGGAAAATGAGGTTTCTGTGTTGAAGGAATCCATCGCAGACAAAAGAAAAGAAATTGATGGCCTTGAGACTTCTTTCCAAGAGGCTGCCAACGCACTAAAGCTCAAAGAGGATAGCATTCCGGGGACAATAGCGCATCACGTACAAAGTTGCGAGGTCTCATTCTCCAAGGCGGTGCAAACTTTGTGCGACAGATACTTCCCAAACAAAATCCCAGCTAACGACGACCTGGCAAAGGCTGCAGAGACTTTCAAATGGCGGGACGAAACAGATGCTCCACTTGTCACCCACAAACGCGCACCGCTGAAGACAGGCCGACGCACAACTGGGTCTCAAAAGCAGCTCGCTCGCGTGAAGAAGGCATCTTGCACTGATAACTCATGCCCAAACACAAGGTCACACAAAGAACTCATGGATGCTGTCGACGACTTCAATACACGACGTCGCGAGGGGTGTTCCCGTCCTCAGAAGTCGACGTCCGAGCGTAATAAATCCTCTGCAGAGTTCGAGGAGCTGCTCAAATTGGAATTTTGGATTTTACGCACTCTTGTGGACACTAGTCTCCTGAAAAGAGAGCACGATGAAGTGGCTCGGGAACTGAAGAACGCCGTTTCGAAGGTGAGCCCATACCACCTCAACACTTTTAATTCAGGCGCGACAAAGAGTACTGAATGCTGTCACGGTCAGCAGGTATCGGCTGCCCAGGAAGAAACTGTTCAACAAGAAGGAGAGAGGGGTCTTGCATTTCGTCTGGTGAGGGCGCTCACATCCGAGAAGCGTGACTTGAGCAAACGGCTGAAACGGACAGAGCAACACCTAAAATCCTTATCCACCAGTAGACACTCAACAGTTCAACATGGCAACCAGTCTCGAACTGGGGGAGCCATTGACTCCCCTCCTGAGATGGTTGCCCAGGATTGTATCCTTCAAGACATGCGCGAGGTGGTCGCTGTAATGGAGGTCTTGCACGGGCAATCACCCTCGACGACAGACATGCCCAAGTAGATGCGATGCGTTCGGATCCCTGTAAACGATACAACAGGACCATTGAAGCCAGTGTCCTGGCATAGTATCCCTGGAAACTGACCCCGTCAAAGGAATCTTCTGAAAGAGAGAACTCCACACAAGGACGTACCCATAATTTCCTGGCGCTCACCACACAGTAGTGCGCGCGTTTCTTTCGGTAAACTGAGCCCAACTGAGCCAGAGGTTCTGTACTTGTTGGGACACATAAATCTCTCAGAAAAAAAAATCTACGAGCCCTTGGGAACCATGCTGGAATTAGATCTGGAGCGAAGAATCTGGAGTGAATCTGGCCTTTTGGGCCGCTCAGATAAACGTCCATCAATCTGAGTGGCTCGAAAAGGCCTCCCTAGTTCGTGAATTTGCATGTCTGTTGCTTCCCTGTCAATCACTTATATATTCTCTGCTATCAGCTCTAAGTTGTGCAAAATTCTATACACTAGCTTTTCAACTTTATGGAGTTGGAGCTGGAGGGCTGAGAGCACCATTTGTGTGTTTGATGGGTCGAGACACCAATTATGGGTTTCTGTGTTTCTGTTATACAGTTGTGTCATGGATAGGATGCTTGATATTTTGGTATTAGGGACAAAAATATCGTTATCTATTGTTGTGATGTACCCGGTGGGCGGTTGCGTTTAACTGTGAGAAATGGGATCGATTGAGCGGGCGGACTGATTGTGGGGCTCAACGGTCAGGATTGGGTGCGAGTGAACCGGTTAGGTGGTCGATCGGGGTCTTAAGGAAATATTGACTGGCTGTAACAATCTCATCCTTGGGTCGTCACTTGTCGTCGAGTCGATCACTTCCTTTTCCCATCGTGCCATATTGACAATTAGCCCTCCAACATCTGTGAATGAGGTCGTCGGGGTGGGGGGTTGGGACGTCAACAACCCCAATCCCTAATCCTGCCCATTTCCAATGAATGATTTCCCATCAAACTGACGCAAGATCGAATTTGCCGGTTTTGCAATGTACAGCGATCCTTCCCCTCCCAGCACTTTTTCTGACGGTGCCACGCGAAGTCTATGTTCGCGTCGTGATAGCGCGTTGGCGCAACTTTAAATATTTCCCCGTATCTTGGCGACGCGTGCGAACCAGACTCTGCGATAGATTTCGCCAAACTCCTCGGAAGGCAAGGTGAAACAAGATCCTCGGCCGCTGCAGCTCCCGCGATTCCTGTGCGGTAGCTTCTTGTCGATCTCAGTTCCCCAGCTGGGTGGAGAGATCATATCTTGGAGCAAGTCTCCTGGGAAATTCTGCGCGAGTGTGGGTGGGTGGATCCCCGACTTTCAGTAGAGACAGAAAGGCCGGTGTGCGAGGTTCCGTCTTTGGGAGGGTGGCGTGGTGAATTCGTAGCTGTTTTTGATCGCTGTAGAGCGCAGGGAGTCGAACCTGGTGGCGAAGTAGTTGCCTTTCCATCCCGGCTTTGGCCATCTGGGTGCGTTTACTTTGGTTGGGAGCACCAGCAGTGCTGACGTTTGCCCCCTCGTTACCTAAGGTTCGGTGGACGAGGTTTCGTAGACAGTTGCGCGACTTCTTGGAGTAGTTGCCCGTTTGCGTGCCTCGTTCTATTTAGGGTGTCGGAGGGACAGGTTCTGATTTTAGTAACTTGAGAAGTCGTCTGCCGGGTTGGGTTGGGCTGGCAGTTTTCGCTTCCCTTCGCGGTAGGTATCGTTGGAAATCCTGTTTCGAGCTGGAGCTGGGAGACGGTGGCCTTTGATAATCCGTCTGCAAGAAAACTTAAATGCCCATACGTTGCGAATCCGTTTGTGTCGGCCCCTTCTCGCTCCTCAGCGTCATTGCTTGAAACACGGAGCCCGTCGACTTCCTCTGTCACCCTCGCATCGGTCGTGAAAGCCGGACCGTTAGTGGCGAGCTAGCTCCAGTCCGCTTTCGCCGCTTCGGCGTTACCCGCCGTGCGCGCCTCACACATTCACGTCCACTCTACCTCGACCAACTCTTGTTGTCCCTAAGCATTGTCACCCTGGTTTCCTCTGGTGTCAGCTCAGCAGTATCTGGCATCGGACCAGGCCTGCAAGAGAAATCACGTGTGAATGTCGACGTGTGAGGGGAGTTCCTGTCCAGTGACATCCTTGGTTTGCCCTCGGTTCGCTCAGGTAGACTTGTCGGGGGTCAACCGTGGTGATGGCGTCGTCGGACGAGGAAATGGAGACGGTTGGGCGCTTGCCTACGGCCTCAGAGGTCCGGAAACCCGAAGAGGATGGCGTCGTGAAGGCCGCTCGGTCGATACGCTCGCAGAGGAATCTGGCTCGCGCTACGGGCTTCAAAGACCCTGACAGAAACACGACCCACTGGGATCAGTTGCTGCGCGAAATGAAGTGGATGGCTGAGGATTTCATACGGTGAGTCACGCTCACGTGAAGCCCGACGTTTTACGGTGGAAGCGTGGATGGAAAGATGCACTCAACTTGGAGACGGGTGTTCTACGTTACAGAGAGAGGAAATGGCGACTGAACCAAGCCAAAATTTTTGCGAGGCGGGCTTCACGAGCCCTCCAGGATCACCGAGTGAAGGACAGGCACCACTGCAGAGACGACACCCAGAGAAGGATGAGAAAATGTGCTGCCATAGCTAGAGAGGTCAGTTGGATGTTCAGGAAGGTCCTATTTGTTTGTTTTTTTTCCAATTTCTGCTCGTTAAACCGTCCATCATTATTATGTATATTATTGTTGTTGAGCGTTGAAAGGTGCTGTCTTTCAGGTTCAAAGGTTTTGGAGGATGGCCGAGAGGGTGGTGAATTTCAAAGTGCAGCAATCAATCGAGCGGAGGAAGAAAGAAATGCTGGACAAACACCTTGATTTTCTTGTGGGTCAGACTGAAAGGTATTCTTCGATGTTGGCGGAAAATTTGCTTGGGCAAGAAGGTGGGATGGTGGAGAGCAACGGAATTGCAGATGGGGGGGACGCAGCGGGGCCTTCCAATCAGCAGATGGTAGAGAAAGGAAATGCAAATGAGTTGGAGCAAGATGATGGGCCTGGAATAACGAAACGAACTGTGGCTTCGGAAGAAAGGCTGCTGGACACCAGGTGGGGGACATAGGCATGATTTTTCTGAAAGGGAAAAGAAATCAATGACCAACTTTTGGAAATTGTGAAAAGTTGTGAGGGCTGTGGTGAGTGAAATTCCTTGGAGGGAAGCAAGGATACGGAGTTTCGTTTTGGACTGGTAATGTCGAAAAAAAAAAATCGCTCATCCGGCAAGAAAAAGAACTCCACATGAATTATGCGATCCTTTCACAATGAAGAGCCAGCAGTGCCAGTTTTGGAAAAAAATATGGGAAATATAGTTTCTCTTGAAAAATATGGGAAAATACGGACACAGTAATAAGGGTTGTTCGTTCGTCCCTGATTTGACCAGGCCATCTAAACGGCACCGGAGCGAAGAAGAAAGTGGTGGTCCAGCGGAAGGAGAGGAGGGGGACCCTGAAGTAATTAATTCAGACATTTTAGATGCGGGCGATGCCGTCTCGGAATCTGGGAGTGAGGAATATGAAGGAGAAGAGCAGGTGCTCTCATCTTACCAAAACACATCAGTTTTTTGTGAGCCAAAAAAAAAAAAAAAAAGAGTTTGTAGGCCAATCAAAAAAAAAAAAAAAGAAAATATATATATAATGGCCATCCTCCCCTCCGCTTTCTTCTGAAAAAATACGTTGATTGGTTTTAATTTCGAAGTTGTGCCTGTTTGTTTCAGGATGATGAAGGGACGTTAGAAGAGGAAGAGAAACTTGCAGCAGCTGAGGCTTCACCGAGCAGAAGGGAAAATGAGCTGTCCTGTCTAGAAAATGAGGCCGATTTGCCCCTGGAAGAAATTCTCAAGTCGTATGGAATGGTGATCACAGAGAAGTGCGAGGTCCAGCGAATGCCGAACGCTGGTGAAAACAAGGAGATGGATATGGAGGTGGGGCAGTCGCATCGACCACGAGTGAATGGACTCGGCTCCGGAGAAGCTGGAAGGAATCTGAGATCCAGAAGGGCAGCGAGGCGCCGAGACTCACCGCCCAATGGAAGGGATGAAACGGATTTTTTTTTTTTCGACGGTGGAGGAAATGCTGGGAAGAAGTTTGTTACAGAAGATGGTGGAGGGGGAAAGAATGCAACAGCGGATGCTGTGGTGGGGGCAACTCCAAAGGCGAATGGAAATTCGGACCCAGGTCATGCTTCTGCTGATGTTGAACAAAAGGTGAGTTGGTTTTTCGAGGCATCCAGATAGCACCTTATCTTCTGGGAATGAACAAGAAAGACGAATCGTTTCGGCATTTGCCACCCTTTCTCTACCTAGCTAGGTATCATATCATATCATATCATATCCCCAATGATATAAAAACCCCTGTAATAATGAAAATCGGTTGTGTTTCTCCACAGGATGACGCTTCGGTCGAGGAGGACATCCAACACAGGGGAGAAGGTTCAGGGTTGCATGAGCAGGAATTGCCAAATGAGACTGTTGTGGAAAGTAGTGGGACAGAGGCCTCAGCAGAACTGCCTCGGTCGAAAATGGATCTGGATGGAGGGGCTGGAAAAGCGGAAGAGTTGGAAGCTTCTGCCCCCAGCAAGGGAAAGGCTGTAGACACTCTGGTATGCCATAAGATCTGGGGAGGAATTAATTCTGCACAACATACGTGCAAACAATGGACGGTTACTGGGGGAGTGAAAGAGATAACGAAAGAAGCATGAGATGTCTCCTGTTTTTCATGGCAATTTAAAGAAAACCATGCTTCGGTTTTGTCGAGTGAAAGATTTGTGGGTTTGAGTGTCAGGAGATTACTCTAACGACAACATGCATCAGAAGTTCTATATTTTGAAAGAGGGGGGGGGTGTTCGCGTTGGGCTGTTCCTAGTTTCGTGCATGCATAATTTTGTTTGTTGTTCAGGAAGACGATCAGAGAGTGTCGACTGGAGGACAGAATCCTACTGATTCAAATGCCCTTGGGGAGGAGGCTGACCCTGACTCTTCAAATCTAGTGGACATCTCCAAAGTAGCAAGCACTGCCCAGCCCAAAGGGAACACCCTCTCAGCTTGCGACGTCCGAACGAACGTCCCCTTTCTGTTGAAGCACACTCTCCGAGAATATCAACACATCGGTCTAGACTGGCTGGTGACGTTGTACAGAAAACGGATCAATGGCATTTTGGCTGACGAAATGGGGCTGGGGAAGACGATTCAAACCATCAGTTTACTGGCGTGGCTGGCGTGTGAGGAAGGGGTGTGGGGACCTCATTTGATCGTGGTGCCGACGTCCGTGATGCTGAATTGGGAAATGGAGTTCAAGAAGTGGTGCCCTGCGTTCAAGCTTTTGACGTATTATGGGTCCGCCAAGGAGAGGAAAACGAAGCGCCAGGGCTGGTCAAAACCGAATGCGTTTCATGTTTGCATCACGAGCTATACGCTCATTCTTCAGGTTAGTGGTGGTCGCCTGTAGTTAGTAAGGCCAGTCAGTCTCAAATTTTCTGTCAGCGGATGTACCAGCGTGTTATTTCAATTCTAGGGGATATGAAAGTGGTAGGTGTCAGTATGTTGTTTTGCATTCGATCCTTTTGCCGAGAATCTTAACAGGTTTTTGCTCGCTTATTTCGGCTGCAGGATGCCAAAATGTTTCGACGGAAAAAATGGAAGTACCTAATTTTAGACGAGGCGCACATGATCAAGAATTGGAAATCCCAGCGATGGCAAACGTTGCTAAAATTCAATTCGAAACGGCGGCTGCTTTTGACTGGAACGCCGCTTCAAAACGAGCTCATGGAATTGTGGAGTTTGATGCACTTTTTGATGCCACACGTCTTTTCTTCCCATGCGCAATTCAAAGACTGGTTTTGCAACCCACTGACAGGAATGGTGCAGGGCCAGGCCGAAGTCAATCAGGTACATATAACCTGGGCGTTTTTCTTGCACTCGAAGTTTAGAATTCCTTATTTTCTTCGTCTTTTGAAGTTGAAATGGAAGTGTGAACAAAGGGGGTGGAAATCCCTCCATGATTATCCACGTGGATGCAGACGTAACCTCCAGGAATCAGGCGAAATGTTTTTCGAATGGCAATTTCTGTGTTGAGAGAAAAAGTGAGGTCAGGGATATGGCATAACTTTTCATTCTTGAGGTTTCTTCTTAATTCAATTGCAGAACATCGTGGAGAGGCTGCACGGTGTCCTTCGGCCTTTTCTGCTCCGTCGACTCAAATCGGAAGTCGAAAGGCAGCTTCCACAGAAACACGAGCATGTCGTTCACTGCCGCTTGTCCAAAAGGCAGCGGAAGCTGTACGAAGAATACATGGCCTCCAGCGAAACGAGGTCCACTCTGACTTCAGGCAACTTCTTGGGGATGATCAATGTACTGATGCAGTTGCGGAAAGTGTGCAATCATCCAGATTTGTTCGCTGGCCGCCCCATCATTTCACCGTGGGATATCGAACCAATTCAGTACAAGTATCCTTCAGTTGCGATGGGGTTGATTGAGCCACAGGGGCCTTGGCAGCAGACGAATCTGGGGGCAATGGGCTTTTATCCAGCCTGGAATGAAAGGATGTCGAATTGGGAAGCTAGGGAAATAGGAGCCACCAGAGAGGACGTCTTGACTTTGTCGAAACAGGATGAGAGGGTAACCAACGACCTTCAGGTTGAAAGCAGGGAAAGGATTATCAAGTTCAGGTAAGTTTGAATTCGATGCATGACCCCATTTTTGGCACGAAAAACAAGATTTTCCATTCCAGTATTTCAAGTTTGATAGAGAGGGGGGGGTTGGATTGACCGGACATAGCTCCAAACATGTAGAATTCGATGCTTTAGAGGACCCCTCCCACTCCCCCGAAAGGGAAGGTTTCTTATCAAGGGTTCCGTTCGTGAGTATGTTTGTCTGGTCCTTAATTGCGATGTTCTATGTCAGGCAGGAGGGGGTTACAGAGCCAGCCTTGGATGTCTTGTCGCAATTCATGCACAAAACCATCCAAACTCGGAGGGAGTGGAGAATGCTTCGAGCTCAGCATGCCGACAAACTGAACCATATTCGGTGTTCTCAGGAGCCGATTTATGGCTGTGATTTGAGGAAAGCCGTTGGCTGTGTGCATCCAGTGTCAGACGGAACCTGCCTGCCGAGGAATTGGTCAAACCATCCTCCATCACTCAGAGAAATGATCAAATCATACACCCGAAGGTCCAGCGAATGCGACACCATGATGAAAGTTTTCTTGTGCTGCATTCCAAAGGTAGCAGCTCTTCTTGAGGTCTATCTCCTTTTGTTTCCTTTTTTTTTGCTCCCCCTTGACACCTTTTGTTCTCAACAGAAGCCTCGGGCAAGTTTTATAACAAACCCCAGAAAAAAAATCATATTTATTCCAGCAAAATGATGTGAAGAGCATCTTACACGGAAGCCAGTGGAGCATGATTGATTTTTTTTTCCTTTGTAATAACTTTTGTCAGGCAAGGGCTGCTACGCCGGTTCACTGGTGCTCCAAACCAACCAAAGACATGATTCGATTAGCATCCCGAAACCGGCTCCATCTGGAACAGGAGTGTCGTCGAAGGGCTGCATTACTTTGGACCCCGTTCGTCAGGTCTCAATTGTTTTTCCCTGACAAGCGACTGGTGCAGTTCGATTGTGGCAAGCTTCAGGTAACCCCACACACATGGTGTCGAAACTTCAGATGTTGCTGTGGTGATTGTTGAAGACTGGACACCGGAATGGCCTGCCAACTCTGCTTCTCGCTATTTCCTGCAGGAACTGGCACTGCTCCTTCACACGTTGCGATCAGGGGGCCATCGAGTGTTGATATTCACTCAAATGTCCAAAATGCTGGACATCCTGGAGCTGTTTTTGAATCTGCACGGTTTCACGTACATGAGGTTGGACGGCTCCACGAAACCGGAGCAGCGCCAAATCCTCATGCAGAAATTCAACAACGATTCTCGGACGTTCGCCTTCATTCTCAGCACCCGCTCGGGTGGCGTGGGTGTGAATCTAACAGGGGCAGATACAGTCATATTCTATGACAGCGACTGGAATCCTGCGATGGACTTGCAGGTGCTGCCACATTTTGCTGTCTCATTTTTATCATTTCTCCACTGAATATTTCAGGTCAATCCAGCCAACATTGAGAATGCAGCTGGATAAATATGAAGGTCTCTGCAATTTTTTCGATTCTTTATGTAACAAAAACTTTTTGGTTTGTTGATATCTGCAGGCTCAGGACAGGTGTCACAGAATCGGCCAAACTCGGGAGGTGCATATTTATCGTCTGGTTACCGAGCACACGATCGAAGAGAATATCCTCAGGAAATCCAACGAAAAAAGGCACTTGGATTTCCTGGCGATTCAAAGTGGAGGATTCAATCTGGATTTCCTGCAGAAACTGAACCCCAGGGACTTGCTGGGCGGCACCAGCGACGATGAAATCAAGGTATTTTTTTGACAAAGAAATCTCTAATTTCGCTGAACAAGTCGAAGTTTCAACGGGGGAATTTTTTACTCCAGCTAAAGAAATCACCATGCAAGGATTGCAGGGAATGCAGGATTTCCTTCCAAACGTATTTTCCGCTGATGACTAATCAATATCCATTGATGTTTACTTTGCCTAGGCGGCAATGCGCAGTGCTGAGGACGAGGCTGATGCGACCGCTGCTGCCGAAGCTGAGAAAGAGGCTGCAGCAGAATTGGCTGAATTCACTGCGGACCCACCCCCTGTCTTGCAAGCAGATCGAAATGACCCAGAAATTGACTTGGAGAATGAGGCTGAGCCCGAAGAGTCGCCGAAACAAGCACCAGAGGCTGACACCCCCAGAAACACAGATCCTCCCCCTGCTGCTCCAGAGGTCGGAGCGACTGGGGATGATAATTCTGGTGAAAAGGGGGATGGTAGGAGGGGTGGGGAGCGGCAAGTGGAGGAAACTGGTCAGAAAGAACAGGAGGGAAATGGATCGGATGCTGGGGAAGATGAAGAGGGTTTTGGTGGATTGAACAAAGGGATGGTGGGGAGCGAAGAAATGGTTAAGCTGCTGGAGTCTTTCACGCCCATCGAAAAATTTGCCATCCAATCGATTGAGCAGGTGGGTGGAACGTAGACAGACACCCTGGAAAGCTCACCAACGAATCAATGGAAAACCCTGTTTTATGGAATACAATATAGCTTGTTTCATGCAGACAGACAAGAATTTGGGTGTCTAAATGCTTGCATGGTAGTGATTTTTCTTTGATTTGACCAGATGGCTGGGAAGGTGGATATCGAAGCTGCTGCTCATCAATTGGTTGCGGACGTTAATGAGGAAGAGTGGGAATTGGATGCAATTGAGGAGCAAAAAGAACAAGAGGACCAAGAAATCGACATGGAAGATGAACTCTGGGTGGATGCGTGGGACAAGACAGCCGCCACGGCAGAGTATAAAACGGAGGTGGAAGCTGCACAGAAGGAGGCTGAAGAAGAGAGGAAAAGAATGGTGGGTTGCGGTTCTCCCTGCAAAGCAGGACTGTGGTGGGTTGCGGTGATTTTTAAATTGACCTTGATGAATTTCTTGATGTGAAATGCCGTTTTGGGGTTTTACAAGTGTTGGAGAAACCCCCACCATCCACTATTTTTAGCAAGGTTTTAGTTGGCTTTTTATGTGTGAATGTGCATTATTCTTGCAGGAGGAGTACATGTTATATGCTGCCTCCCTTCCTCCGGAGCCTGAGCCAGACACCGTCCCGATGCGTCATTCCAAGAGATCGAAGGCAAAAGATTCCAGCACAACAAACCGACCTCCGAAGCGACTGAGAGCCCCTCTTTCATCGACCTCCAGCATGACTGCTTCTGACGATGAAATGTCCGACACCCAAGCCGCTTTCACACGAAAACGGTCGAGGGTCAATCATGCAGCTAATCCTCCTCCGCCCAGAACGCTGTATGATAATCTCTGGCAGAGGATCAACCCTCCGATGTTGTCGGGGCCTCAGCCCTGGAAAGTGGAGGATGATTTAGTGCTGGGGTTCATGGTGAAGCACGCGATTGAAGGGATGGCGTTGGAGGGGGAGAAGTCTGTGGGGGGTTTGTTGATTCCTGAGGGGGTGTGGATGGCAGCAGCTGAGGCTCTGGAGCGAGGGGTGTCTGAACCTGGAGCTGAGTTTGATGAAATGGAGACTGGGTCTGTCCCAGCTCGGCGTTCTCCAAGGGAATGCAAGGTATCCTAATGCAAAATGAGTAATGCCACAATTGGTAGCGTGATTCGATCAGGGCAGAAACCGCTCCACTTCACTTCAGAGTGGAAGAATTTCTGTGATCTTCCTTGTTAAGTACGGAAATGATGTGCTTATTTGGTTTCGTAAACAGAAAAATAAAATATTTATCTTTAGGTAAATCCTTTGGCATCCACAGCAAACCACCAATTGCTTGATTCTTGATGTGGGTGCGTTACTTTTCTAGACTTGGGATATTTCATATTGTGTGAGGGGACAAGACATTTGACTCCATGGAGGTGGTGGTTATACCATGCAGTTGAGGTACAGTCAGCTGCTGATGTCTTTCGCCAATTCGAGCATCCGTGAGGCTATCCAGATGCCCCAAAATCAGTGCATATTTGCTCTCCGAGATTTCCAGGGCATCCTCTCCAGGAAAGTTGCCGAGGCAATCTCAAATGCAAGCGATGAGGAGGTTATGTCGCTTTGGAGGGGAATGAAGCCGGATGGCTCCAGTCGAACGCTTCCGGAGTGTTTCCAAACCCTTCAAAAGACGCTCAATGGGTTCGCATGGCCTGGCTCAGATCACGGCCTTCGTTTCAACCTGGACTCTGGGACAAGGGTGGTGCCACTCGCAGCAGATGTGGTGCTATCGACAATCATGCAGGTTCATGGGGAAAGAGGAACGAAGCTGAACAAGAGGCTCCTGTCGGTATTGTCAGACATGGACAAGGTAGCAACCTCGGGGGTTCTGCAGCAAGCCCTCAGATTGGCACTCAAGGGGTCAAAGCCGAGGAGAGAGGTTTCCGGCAGGTCGGGCTCAAATTTGTCAGAGGAGCGATTGAAGGGGCTACCAAATCAATCTGGGATGAAACCAGAGAGAATGGGAAGACGAGATTCGGATTTCTGGCCGCCGCCGCCTCTCCCTGCTTACAGGGGTCCACCTGCCAACATGGGTATTAGC
The DNA here is from genome assembly GCA_030272585.1 of Bryopsis sp. KO-2023. Classification (NCBI taxonomy): domain Eukaryota; kingdom Viridiplantae; phylum Chlorophyta; class Ulvophyceae; order Bryopsidales; family Bryopsidaceae; genus Bryopsis; species Bryopsis sp. KO-2023. The sequence continues at coordinate 665,159 of BSYQ01000004.1, read as the reverse complement.
TATCGACCCCAAGCTCCTCGGTTCCCCGGACAAGTCAACACCTCTGCACAGGGCCCTTCTCTACCTTTCTCGAGTCCATTGCCGCCCCAATACTTCACTGGAGGTGTTCGTGGACTGCCGACAAGCTTTCCCCAACCAACACTGCCCACTGGCCCAGCCTATCTTCCTCATGGGCAGCAAGGTTACAGTTTGCCTCCCGGAGTGATATTTCCCTACGGAGGAAGAGGGGGCTCTGATGTGCAGCATGTTCCACTACCAAGGCCAGGAGTTCCAAAGAATGCCCAGCCACCCGACCAAACCAACAGAACAGCTCAGATCTTGGGGGCCGACTCAATGGAAACCTTGTTAAAGACATTGCATCCAAGAGATGCAGCCTTGCCGGTCTCCGCTCCTGGCTCATCTTTGCAATGGACGCATTTGGTGCCACCTCATTTGCAAGTTGTTGGTAGTGGAGGGACTTCTCAGCCTGGCCCTGGCTACTTGCCTGTTTCCACCCCCCAGTCGATGACACCGACATTCCCAGGAGCACCACCGCCGTCTCCAATGTATGGCTTTTTTCCAGGAGGAGTTGGAGGTCAGCCTGGTGGGAGTAGGCGCGTTGGTGCAGCTCCGATCGGCACCCCCCAGTCGTCAGAAGACTTCCTTCGATCTCTAGCGAGTGCCCAAGCCTTGGCGAGAGGAGAAAAGCAACGCCCACCTACTCAAACGGGTGCTGTCTTTGGAGGCAACGCCCAGAGAGGGGCCATCAGTGGTATTGGCCATCAACCAACATCCTCTGGTGACGTGTTTGTAGGACTTCAAAGGTCCATACCCTTGTCGCAAGCGGAGTCATTGAGTCAAAGCAGGTTACCCCCCGGAAAGTACTGGACATGTGGGGTGAACCCACTGGGAGGGGGAGGCGGTGCCACCACACATCAGGTTATTCCAGAAGCTCTGGGGGAAAAATTGCAGGAGATGGGACTGAAGAATGTATCCTACCGGGACCTGACATCGAGTCAACTTCAAGAACAGAAAATTGGGGGTGAACACATATCTTTGCCTGACTGGAGGGCTCGGCATTTTGCTGGTCGTGAGAAAGCTGGCCCTGGTGGTGCGGTTGGAGGGGCAGGTGCTGGAGTTCCGATCAATCCGAAGCAAAACCCAGCTCAATCAGCTCTGGCTCCACTTGCAATGATGGGGGTTTCACCCTCAAGTGGGCCTTTACCTCTGGGGCTACCTGATGGGGCAGGTGCTGGGATTCACGGTGTTCAACCTTTTGCTGGGGTTGGGGGTGGCCAGAGAGCCCAACAGCCAATGTTGCTGATTTCCAGTCCAATGCCCACGGCATCTGGGCAGATGGTGCAGCATTTCTTGGTCCCCATATCGCTTTCACAATTGGCGACATACCAGACTGGTGGGATGAATATGCAGAACTTGGCTTTCTTGCCAACAATCGATCGACAGCTTGCTTTGAGAGACCCAGCTGTGGGTGGGGTTGGTATTAGTGGAAGCATGAATTCGAATGTTAGTGCTATTTCGTCCAGTGGGGTTCAGTCTGACCTGAAATCTGGGGGCCAACTTGAGCCCTCCACGTCGCATGGCCTTTAGAGTAAAAATCCGGGGGAAGGGGAGTATCTTTTTGTTGGAAAGGGTAGTAGGATTGGCGTATGCAGTTTTGAGTGTAAAAAGGTTTTGATGTTTTCTTTGGCAGGAAGGGGGGCTCATTTAGCAGCTAGGTAGGTTTCATCTGCACTCATATGGAGGGAAAGCATTTTTATTCGAAAAGGAATGGATGTAGAATTTGTAATATTGGAAAACCACTCTACAGACCATGTTGCGTGTGTGTGTGTGTCTTGATCAACCCCATCTGGCATTGGTGGGGTGAAAAAAGAAACCTGCCGCTCCAATCCTTTTTCTTCAACTGCTGCAGAGAAGTTTTGTGGTGGTCCACGACTATGTTGCAGTCAAGATAGGCAAAACTGATACTTTCAAAACATATTTGGGACAAGGGGTTCAGAAAATCTACTGCATCTTTTTGCTGACCCCCACAGTTGCCTCTGCGTTTCCTGCGTCCTTGGTTGAATTGGGAACCTGATTTTTTTTTTCCGATTTTCTACCGCTGCGCCACTGGCATGAATCAGGACCAAGACCTGCTGATATTGGGAATCTGTTTACACTGGAATAGGTCGCTGTGGCTGCACACCTGGCCCCTGTGTCAATTCTCAATCGATGAGCTGTTCAGTATGCCAATGTTATAAGAAAATTTATGTTCTATGAAAAAGGGGAAGGATCGACACAGATAAAGAGATGAACAGGACGACCTCTTATGAATGGCAGGATGGGCGGGATGCATGGAGTCAAGATGTCTTGAACCACACTGATTGGTAGTTGGGTTCACTTGCAGCTTCAATTCCCTAAAGCTTTTTGTTATGAGGACTGGGTCAAGAGACTCGTTTCCATGTTTTTCACAATATTTTTCAAGAAACCCATTAAAAAAACATAAAAGAAATTATACAGAAGAGAAAACAAAAAAGAAATTATACAGAAATACAGCCAAGGTTTCAGTTTTCTGACATCGGTTTTGTGGAGTACACCAGACTCGATGAAAATTTAGTTAAGAAGAATGAAAGTGGCCACTCCTAGGAAATCGATACTCTGTGGAAAGTATTTGAATTGGGGAAAGGGAAGGAAGAAAAAGAAGATACAGAACGAAGGAAAAGTGGAGTGTGGACTGGACTTTTTCTTCCCTTTTTCTGAGGGAAAGGGAGATCATAATGAAAGCTTTGGTTTCGTTACGTTGAGAACTTTTAGTTTGTTGAAAATTGGAATTTGGGTGGAGGGGGGGGGGTTGGAAGAATCATGTGCAATTTCCTATCTAGATAGGGAAGCTAAACCCACAAAGGGTTCAAACGGCTCATTGGTTGTATTTTTATTTCTCAGTTGTCAAAGGTGGATTGATAAAACGTATAATCGTTTCTTCATGATATCGATTTTAATTTTTTTCAATTTTCTTTGCCTTTTCGTTTTATCTTTCCGTCAAGATGTCATCTGACCATCTGTCAAAAAAAAAACAAACTGGAATCTCAGATATCAACAATTAAGGGAGCATTGAAAGAAGGGAAAAAAAAGCACAAAAAAACAGCCCGATATGTTCAAAAGTATTTTTTTTCTACCCCTATGAATCCAGAAATGATGAACAACTGACTATAACCCTTCTTCCCTCCACTGTTCTTATTTTAATTCCAGATTTGTTACGACTTAAAAAAAGAACAATCCTTCATCATCACTGGTTTTTTCCATCTCAGTTTCCGATATTTTTTCTTGCAAGGATAGACATCGACCCCTGTCAAATTTATCTTGCCATATTCAGCCGAAACCAAATTTTCCAGCTCCAAAATAGCAAATAACAAATTATGTGAAACGTAAATGGTTCTTATCAACTGTACCTCTCGCATGGTCAGCAATTGGCTTGCATTGTATTGTGCAATGACACTTTTCAGAGTTTCCTGAACAAAAAAAAAATCCAAAAAAAAAGATAAGGTGCTTTCATGTACCTCCCGAATAGCTGGTCCCCCTCTTCTGTCTGACCCCCCAAAAAAAGCATATCATATCAGCAGAACACCACCAGCACATAAAACTTTCTAGAAAAACCTTTTCATCTTTTCCAGGCGTTTTTTTGCATGGGGCATATGCCCATCACTGTTCAAAAATACGTAAATTTTAAAAAATAATCACATAAGATGGTTTTCTGATAGAATCTGGCTCCGGACCTGGATGATTGAAGGAAGAACTCGCTCGGCATAGTCGGTCCCCAATTGCCTGTACAGCTCAGGCAATATTGCTTGATTGGGTCGGGTCAAAACTCTCAAACTGATGTTGACCTTCACAAAAAAAAGGAGCAAAGCAAAACAAATCTCGATAACCAGCAACCCTCTCGATGAAAAAAAGAATTAAGAAAAAGATCTATCTCGATACAGTTTTCGTTGATTAAGGTTTTGGAATGGAGATTTGCGACTCTTTATGGGGGTGTTTTTTCTTCTTTTTTTTTTCTTTTGGTGGAGGTGAATTTTTCCCTCACCATTTGCAGATCCTTGCCTCCAGATGTGCTGTTGATCAAGCCAGGCTTTGCGCGAACATCGTAGATGATGGGGCGCTCGAACCAAGGAATCAACAAGTGGGTTCCTTTGGGGTACATCTGCAATCAACAATCATTTTCCTGGCCATCACCATTACAAGAAACCTAAAAAAATCTGTACATGTGGAGTGGATGGATCGGTGCTGAGCGATATATCAGTGGTAGAAAATTAGATTTCTTGAGTTGCGGATGCTAACTCGTTGATCGTATGAATCGATGAAAAAAAGCCCTACAGATAATTGAGTGGGGTGCGCATGCTAGCAGTATTCTTTGAAAAACCAAAAAAAAAAAAACCAGTATTCTTTATTCTTCCTTTCGTTCTTTGCATTCAGATGTTTTTCGATGGGCTAATCCCAAGGATCTTTTTAGTAGGGTGCCATCGGGCAAATTAGCTTTAGTTATCAGCAAAATGGCTTCAATACGTTCAGCAGGTTTACAATCCTAAGGTTTTTTTTTTTGTTTTTGTTTTTTTTTTTTTGTTTTTCTCTTTCTTTTCTTTCCTTTTTGTCTTTGTTCCAGCATCATAGAGGGTGATGGCTCTCTTTTGCTGTGGGTTGTAATTATGATTATGATTGAAAAACCACGGGGACCCTGTACCCCCCCCCCCCCCCAAAAAAAAAAAAAAAAAAAAAAGCAACTGGAGAGAAAACAAAAGGCCCCAAGAGCTTGATCACGTTTACCCCCAACCGAAACAACTTTTTTCGCATTTCCTGAGATCACCCTCGAGACAGATCTTGTTCCATGTTTCGAAGAACATCTGTTACCATCCAGCTCAAGTACTTCCAGTATAGTCGGCAATCATCGATGCATTAAGAAAACAAACCCCTGATCGTCGATGCTCTAAATGTGATCACACCTAGTCCCATACCCGAACATGATCAGATGGAGGCGTAAAGAAAGAATTCCAATATCTTGATCAGTTCACCACGAGATTTCAACACGTGAAAATTTTACTGCAGATTTCTCGTCTGTCACAGCATCCCCTGCAGGCAAAACCCCCTGACCAACTGATCACGGACTCAAAACCCTCGCCTGAAAACTCAACATCAACGTCAAATCTCCAAAACCGAAATCATGCCGCGCGACCCACGAAAGTTGCTCGAAAACATAGCTTGCACGTGCTCTACCTGCCAATAATCGATGTTGCCGTAACCGCAGCTCCCTCTGCATGAATATGAAAACGAGCACTGGCCAGTAGCGGCGTGGACACGACTCAAAATCGAGAGATACGGGGCCACAGGGCGTAGGAAGACAAGAAAGCGATGCTGTCTATGAGCAAGGCGGCTCACGTGTGAATGCTCCACCAGATTCCGTAGAACGTGGCTCGTCCAGTGCGCCAGCCGTCTCCAGCGTCAACGAGACCAGCAAGTGGCGATGCCAAAAAGCACACCATGATTCTTTTTTTCTGAATTGGACTTCGCGAATCGACTCCAAAACCTTTCTGATGGGCAGAGATTCACCAAAACGTTTCAAAGGTGCCCGTCAGCGATCTGGATTTGACACACAGTTGTTGGCCGTCATGTTCTTTGGTTTACGATGGTCGGGCTACCCATTTATGGCCAGCCATCCAAACTCGCAATCAGAATTGTGATTGGTGGGAGCAAGCGGCGATGGGGGGCTTCCGGGGATTCCGAAGATTCCGGTCGGGACGGAAGCGCACGAGGACACTGGGAAAGGCAGACCACGCCAAGCGAATGAAACAAAACGGCGAGGTCCTCGAGTCCTTCGACGCTACACCCCCACCCCCACCCCCGCCTCCGCCTCCGCCTCCGCCTCCGCCTCCGCCTCCGCTTCCGCTTCCGCTTCCGCCTCCGCCTCCGCCTCCGCCTCCGCCTCCACCTCCACCTCCACCACCTCCGCCTCCCACCACGAGGGACTTGCTGGGCGGCACCAGCGATGATGAAATCAAGGTGCTTTTTTCGACGAACAAGATCTCTAAAGTTTCAACATTCTTTTCGCTGGAGTAGAATATTCCCCTGTTGAAACCACAGAGATTTTTTTTTGCTGGAGAAAGGTATCTCTGAAGAGAAGAATTTTTTACTCGAGCAAAAAGAATCACCATGTGAGGATTGCAGGGAATACAGGATTTCCCTCCATGCAGATTTTCCACTGATGACTAATTACCATCCATTGACGTTTTCTTTTGCTAGGCGGCAATGCGCAGTGCTGAGGACTCGCCGAAACAAGCACCAGAGGCTGACACCCCCAGAAATACTGATCCTCCCCCTGCTGCCCCGGAGGTTGAAGCGACTGGGGATGATAATTCTGGTGAAAAGGGGGATGGTAGGAGGGGTGGGGAGCGGCAAGTGGAGGAAACTGGTCAGAAAGAACAAGAGGGAAATGGATCGGATGCTGGGGAAGATGAGTAGGGTTTTCGTGGACTGAACAAAGGGATGGCGGGGAGCGAAGAAATGGTCAAGCTGCTGGAGAATTTTTCAATGGGCATGAAAGACTCAAGTTAATTTTTTTTTTTAATTTGCCATCCGATCGATTGAGCAGGTGGGTGAAATCTAGACAACCTGGAAAGTGCACCAACAAATCATTATTAGGTTTCCAGCAGGTCGGAAGGGTAGTAGGATTGTCTTATGCAGTTTTGAGTGTAAAAAGGTTTTGATGTTTTCTTTGGCAGGAAGGGGGGCTCATTTAGAAGCTAGGTAGGTTTCATCTGCACTCATATGGAGGGAAAGCACTTTTATTCAAAAGGAATGGATGTAGAATTTGTAATATTGGAAAACCACTCTACAGACCTTGTTGCGTGTGTGTGTATGTGTTGATCAACCCCAACTGGCATTGGGGTCCAAAAAGAAAAAAAAAAAAAGACATCTGCCACTCCAATCCTTTTTCTTCAACTGCTGCAGAGAAGTTGTGGTGGTCCATGATTATGTTGCAGTCAAGAGAGGCAAGACTGACACTTTCAAGACATGTCTATTTGGGACGAGGGGTTCAGAAAATCTACTGCATCTCTTTGCTGAAAGTCACCCCCACAGTTGTCTCTGCGTTTCCTGCGTCCTTGGTTGAATTGGGAACCTGATTTTTTTTTTCCGATTTTCTACCGCTGTGCCGCTGGCACGAATCTGGACCGAGACGTGCTGATGTTGGGAATCTGTTTACACTGGAGAAGGTCGCTGTGGCCATATACCTGGGGCCTGTGTCAAGTCTGAATCGATGAGCTGTTCAATTTGCCAATGTTCTACGAAATGGGGAAGGATAGACACATATAAAGAGATGAATAGGACCACCTCTTATGAATGGCAGGATGGGGTGCATAGAGTCAACATGTCTACGCTGATTGGTAGTTGGGTTCACTTGTAGCTTCAATTCTCTAAAGCTTTTTGTTATGAGGACTGGGTCAAGAGACTCGTTTCCATGTTCACAATATTTTCAAGAAACCCATTAAAAAAACATCCCAAAAGAGAAAACAAAAAAGAAATTATACAGAAATACAGCCAGCCACTGAACACCTGTATCCTACACTGCGCCTCCGTCCCACCACTTGTACAAAACAGAAAAAGAGAAAACGACAAGGCAAAGAAAATTGAAAAAACAATCAATATTATGAAGAAACGAATATAAGTTTTATCAATCCACCTTTGACAACTGAGAAATAAAAATACAACCAATGAACCGTTTGAACCCTTTGTGGGTTTAGCCTCCCTATCTAGATAAGAAATTGCACATGATTCTTCCAACCCCCCCCCCTCCACCCAAATTCCAATTTTCAACAAACTAAAAGTTCTCAACGTAAGTTCTCAATGCACATGCTAGCTTTCATTATGAATCTCCCTTTCCCTCAGAAAAAGGGAAAAAGAAAAAGTCCAGCCAACACTCCACTTTTTGTTTTCTTTTTCTTCATTTCCTTTTCCCCAATTCAAATACTTTCCACAGAGTATCGATTTCCTAGGAGTGGCCACTTTCATTCTTCTTAACTAAATTTTCATCGAGTCTGGTGTACTCCACAAAACCGATGTCAGAAAACTGAAACCTTATCTTATCATTGTCCAGCTCAAACAGTCGGCCAGGAAGAGATCTAGGATTGACAAAGCCATCATCAGCCACTCGACAGATTCCCCCATGGCAGGCAACTATCTTAGCATCCAGCTCTGCATCAGCGTATGGAAAAGCAGTGTCCAATGAATACTGAAATCCTGCTTTCGCTGATGCTGCCCATGTATGTTCCCCTGATCGAACACAGCACACACCTACTTAAAACCAACCGGGTATTCACTTCCCTTCAGAAAAATAACCTGAACAGCATCCCTGAAAACACACCTGCTGGAACGTTTCGGTCTCCGGTGATTTTTGTTGCAATAATTCTTGCATGGGAGCCTGAAAAATTGTAGTCCACTCTGATGATCTCCAGTCCATGGGCATAATAGATTCCTTTCCACAGCCCAGCCAGCGATGTGTTTCGAGTCGGCTCCGGAGGTACAACCCTCACCATATGTCGACACTCCGGCAAGATTGTGGACATTCGGTTCGCCCCCCCGACTCCCTTTTTCGATTTCTTTCGCCCTTTAGCTAGAATGGATGACTGCATAGACAGCAAAGCCACAAGAGTCAGTCAGTCGACCTTCCCAGTTCCCAAACAAAAGCTTTCAATTTGAAACTAAGAGGAAACCTGTTTCAGTAGGAGCCAACACAGAAGTATGATGCGTTATACTTCAGACGCCGACTGCTCCAACCCAGATTGGAATGTTCTACAGATAAAGCTGCCCCAGCCGATTGCCGCACTTCACGAGGGACAGAGGACGCAAGATACCAAGTCGAAACAAATTCCGAAGAAGAGAGAAAAATTTCAACTGTGGCACTGCCAACTCTATGTTTGACCTCACGTTCATGAATTTTTCCATCTCTGATGCAAAGCTCCTGGGGGGACTCCCTTCGCTGCTGGTGTCAGACAGTCCGCACACAGCCACCGAGGCAGCCGCCACCGCTGCTCCGGAGCACACCGATGCCCCCACAAAGCAGTCTGTGTAATCCCGAATGATGAGATGTGTGTCGTCCAACACCTCCCCTACAATCACAGCTGGGCCCCCGTTCTACACACCGGCAAAATCTCTAACAGCGGTGGCCACCCCTCCCTTTTCGCAAAAATCAAACGGGTCCCCCCTTTGAGGAATATTGCTCCGTAAGCATACGTGATTCCACATCTTCTTACCCTTGTTTTATTACATCGGAGAGGGGCAGGGGAGGCACCACTATCAACAGATGCTATTATACTCAACATAACCCAACACCAGATGTTTGCAGAATATTGAACAGAAGGGTTCGGTGTGGAATGTATGCAGCAAAGGCTCACCCGTTGCAATTGTGCCTGGTCCAAATTTGAGGATGCGATCTGGGGCGGTGTCCAGCGTATGATGGCCAGAGGGAATTTTGCTCCACATTAATCCATCCTCCACCCAGTGTATTCTGTAGAGAGCCCCCCTTGGCCGTTGATCATTTCCTCTCGACTGCCAAAGGCCGACCATGGGCTCCAAATTGCTCAACATCACACTCAGCATCCTATCATCCAAACAGTGATTCCGGCATTGTCAGAAAAGCATCAAGGCTGAAATTCACTGGGGGGATTTCTGAATGGTTGGGAGATCTTTCTCTGCAGCTAGATACATATAGTTGCTATTTTTCTGGATTGATATTTATCAATTATTGGAGGGGGGCTGTTGGCTGACCTGTAATTTTGAGGGTGGAAAACTCCTGCAATAGGGAGGGGCTGCCTTTTCTTCCCTTTGTAGCGCAACCATTTCTTGAGGTTCGTATGCGGGCCCCAACGCTTTAAGGAGTAGGGTAGCCAAACCTTGAATTCGTCCATGGCCACCGTCGCGAACGAATTGCAGACACAGGCGCATCGACCCATGTCCTTCACGCCCAGCAATAGAAAGACGGACGCGAGGACGTCATGGGGAAGGTTGGAAACGTTCAACGAGGAATCCTGTTGTGCGGGCGCACCTGACCACCGAAGGGAGTTCAACTTTCAATTTTATTTTTTTTTTTGTGCCACCAACCCTTGCAACAACCAAGCGAGAGAGAAAGCAGCGTTTTGGGCGTTTTGCCTACCAGTCTCCTCTGTTGACATGCTTGAAATTGCGCTTTGTATTGGCAAACTTTCGGAATGGTTCCGTCTGAAAAGAAAAGAACCTTGCAGGGCGCGCAGATTTGGCCTTTACCGCATTGTGATTGCGATTCCATTCCACTTCCAACCCATTGCTCAGCATTGAGCAAAAAAAAATCAGAATGGCAAATTTTGGGCCACAAAAGGGCCAAAACGTTTTATTACAAAATGATTCTGGGGCCACAAAAGGGCCACATTTACCCAAAGTTTGTAAGGCCTGGGCCACATCCAAGAAATCAATCGAGTTTCCACAAAAACATTAAGTAAATGTTATATAAACACCAAGCCTTGTAATTTCTGTTTTTGAAGTTGGGGCCACATTCTATTTTTTTTCGGACAAATTGGGGCCAAAAAAGGGCCATACTGTAATACGCAAATCTTTCAGATTGCTTTAGGATCGCTAGTCTTTATTTTCGCCTGCCTTATTTTCGCGCTTTGGTCCACGCGCGAAAACAAGGTAGCGCGAAAATAAAGCAGGCGCGAAAATAAAGCAATGTGAAAGATTTGCGTGGCGTCAAAAAGAACACTCTCAAAGTCAGAGTGTGGAATGTGTTTCCACACATTCTGTGGCTGTGTTTTGAATTCGCCAATCACGCGCGTCGAGTCCACACGCGCGTGATTGGTATAATCTGTAGCTACATACTTGCGTATCTGAACAGCCCTTTATTTTCGCGCCTGCTTTATTTTCGCCTGCCTTATTTCCGTGCTTTGGTTCGCGCGCGAAAATAAGGTAGCGCAAAAAGATTTGCGTATTACAATATCTAGATGGAATGGCCTACTTCAGGGTCACTTTGGGGCCAGTGAAATCGAAAAAAAAATACACTGCTCAGCAACCGGTTTTCTTTCTTTCTCGATGTCCCATAATTGATGGGAGAGGTGAAGTCATTATTTTAATTTGTTAAGAATGGGGTTTTAATGTTTGGAGAGATTACACAAATGCTTCATGACAAGAATTTCATCTCTCAGAAAGAAGGATTGACACAAAGCATTCATATTCTTGTTTCTGATTGGTTTCTTTTTATCATGCATCGATTTTTATCGCTTCAGAAAATTGTGTTCATTTCACATGATCCAAAAGAAAAAAGAAAAAAATGCTCCTGTCTCTCAAGCATTCACGAATAAAGGCCCAGTCGATTCATTGTGCAGCTACCAAGAAACAAGAAAAGAAAAAAAATAATCAAAAAATTGATATTTTCCGCATTGAAATTGCAACTTGTGGGAAAACAAAAAAAACAAAGCATAGGCTAGACCAAAAATGCCATCAAACCTTTGTCTTTTTTTTTCTTTTTTCAACCTTTTTGTTCCTTTAGTCGAAAAAGAAAATGTTCCATCAGTTAACATTTAGGGAAGTCAATGTCCCTATCATGCAGAAAAAATCTAGGCACTGTTGGTGGGTGATGGCTCAAGCAAAGGGATTTTGTGTTCATCTGATGGAATGATATCCTCCAATTCTCTGCCCTTGGCATCTTTGGGGAGCCAAAATGTTACGGCGGCTCCAATAAGTGCAACGACTGGGCAAAAATATCCAAACTTGTGTTGAATAGACAAAAACCGACAAAGGAAGAATAGAAAAAGATGGCAGGATGCATTAGGACTCTGATGACAAACCAGCCATCGATGGGGATATCCCCATCATCCATAGAAGAAGAGCACATCAAAATTCATCTGAATCTCCATCATCGTTGACTAATACATGCTGGGAGTCCCCACAAATATACCAAAGAAGCCATACTGTGAATTTGTGACGGACCCCCCTCATTGTGAGGTCATGTTGTCATAGATACCAAATCACCTGTCAGAATTGCAGCAACACCATGTCGGCTCCATTCATCGGCCAAAATCTGAGCAAGAAATCGTGAAACCACCCGGCCAATAGCACTAATGCCAGATGCGGTTCCTATTCCGATGCCACGAATTTCTGTGGGGTAAAACTCTGATGTATAAACCATCGTCAAGACGAACGATGAAGCCCAGCCAGCTTGAGAGATAAAGAGCGGAGCTGTGTATTTATGGATGGACATCGGGACTGTCATAGGAACCAACCCAATGGCATTCACCACAAAAGAACCCAAGATTGACCTGTACACACACCATCAAGTTTTTTCTCACCTTATCCAGAATTCCACCTCATCAATTTTTGGTCCATCGATTAAAAGCAAAAAAACGAAAATGACTTTTCAACCGCTGTAAGTGGCAAGCTACTACATAGAAATAAAACATGGCATTTCTTTTTTTTTCTTTTTTTTGGGGGGGGTGGGGGGAAGGAGAAACTATTCAGCACACAAAAAATGGATTTTACACATGTTCCGATTTTAATATCCTTAAGGTTACCATTTTCGGCCCACTGATTCAATCACAAGCAGAGACAACCCAATGCCCAACATCTCCGCTGAACTGATCATAACAATTCGGGTGTAGCTGTGGTCAGACATATCCACACGGCCTTTGTGACAGCTGGACTCATTGATAGAATAAACACCATTTGTGAGGACCACCAATGCTCCGTACACCACACTGTGGGCCAATCAGATTGCCCAAATCAGCAAAGTCACCGTCCGAAGCCTGGGGAAAAACAACCTGGAGCAGAAAAAAGAAGTCTGAAACAAGAATAAAAAATCATACCTCTGCCTGTCCTTTTCTCAAAATTGGAAACAGAAAAAAAATAAAAATCAAAGATTCCTGATGCGTGCATTCCCACAAAACACTATCACGTTCTTTCACTGAAGGAAGTTTTTTTTCTTCTTAATCATACTTCAAAACAGGCCAGGAGTTTTGAATGGAAAGTGAGTGGTCTTACGCAGAGACCCCCTTCCAAGCTGAATGCATATTTCCTTTTTCTCTTGGTTTCAGTGTGACTGGTGTCAGCGACCAGTTGCTGGAAGCAATCATACCCCTTCCGTTCCATTTCAACAGTCTTTCCAAAACCGATTCAGCTCCATATTGCCTACAACAGCTGATGGGGGGTCTCCGGAATAACAAACGACTGCATCAGGGCCAGCACTGCTCCATGGAAAAAAACAATACAAATTCTGTCAGCATGTCAGAACATATATATTCTCCTGACTCACTGAACGTACTCTTGCAAAACCAGCAATAGATGTGCCATGATGGGGGCTGCACACAACTGTGGTAAGCCCCCCCCCCCCCCCCCCCCCCGAGCAAAACTTGCAGGACATCGGTGTGCCCATGAAATCCTCCCCAATCGAGGGCACTGTGACCACCATCAGTAGTAGCCTCAATATCCGCACCTTTCTCGATCAAGAAAAGGATTATGTCTGGATGACCATTCTGGGCGGCATACATAACAGCTGTTGTTCCGGAAGTTCCTGTTGCTTCAAGATCAACCCCATTCTCCACCTCCTGTTTCACAACTTCAATGTCCCCATCCTTAGCAGCTTTCAGAAATATGAGAGGCTTTCCTCCTGATGCTTTATCATCATCAGCTGGGGGCGGCGGCGGAGAAGGAGGTTTAGGAGGTTAACTGGTGGAATAGGATGACAAATAAACACACCAAGAGTCAGTCAGGCTGTTACCAGGAGATTCTTCTGCTGATTTTTCGGATACTTCAGTTGTTGTGCTACTCTTACCCTTCAAAAGGAGGAAAACAAACAATAAAGGGTAGCAGTCCTGAAATCCTCAAGATCGACCAACTGGTTCAATGTTGGCCACAATGAGATTGAAAAGCAAGACCTCACCATCTTTTCATCGACCCATCCACGGAAAAAAACTGACCCTCGTGAACACGCCTGGCTTCATTTTTCCCTTTTCACTCTCTCCACAAGAAAGCTGGACGAGAGCACCTACCGCAGTTTCCCTCCCTTGGTCCTCTGATTTCAGAAGCTGGACCAGGGGGAATACCCCTCCACTGCTCGCTACTTGGCGCCGAGTTTTGTTCGAGCACATAATAGTGAACAGGAATCTGGCTGCTCGGCACCTGAACTCCAAGTCCTCCCTGTGAAGGATTTCCACCTTTGAACCAGAACTCTCCATTTTCATTTTTCCAAACATCCAGGCTAAAAGCCCCGCCTAGCCCATCTACTAAGCAAAGGGATGATATTGGGTGTGAGGATTATGACTAATTTACAGGCACATGCCTGCCTGAAAATTGCATGACATCAACATGGGATTCACCTGCAATTTCTTTTCTACTTGCAGCACAACCCCCTTCCAAGCACCAATTATGAAAAAAAATTTGCTTTCAAGCAACAAAGTCCTGAAGGTATCCCACCAGTGTAAAACGTTGGTATCCAGAAGTTGTTCAAGGCACGCAGCCTCCTCCTCCGCCGCCAAGCAAGTCACGGCTCGGGTGTGTCACGGCAAAATCTGCATTCGATGAGAAAACCCAGGCGGGCGCGCCAATCAACCTCCAACTGCGTGTTCAAGCGATGACCAGAAATTGAGCGCGCGGCGAGCGAGCCGACCAGAAGTCTGAGACGCACCGTCAGGAGCAGCATTGGCTGCGACCACGACCAGGCCGATAAGCAGAACAACGGTTGCGGCCTTCATCATTGCTGACAAATTCTCTCAAGAAAGCTGTATTGGATGGAAGCAATCGTCGGATCGATTTTTTTGTGGAGCGTGGCTGAGGGCCCGTGCATTTGTGGGAAAGCAAGCCCCACGTGGACACGACGCTTCGTTCCTCCGAGTCGCATCCCAACACCAAGCGCCCAACTGGTTCTTGCCATATGTCCGCATTATGTGTGATGTGATCATTGATTGATTGATTCATTGATTGATTCATGTGTGCTGGCTTCATCCCAGGAATGGGAGGTGTGACATTTGTGGAAATTTCCAGATCTGGATGCCCATGTTTCGACCCAACTCCCAACACCCCACACAGCCAGTTGCAAAAACATGACCTCAACTTGTCGATCCCGGTCGAAGCCAATTCATTTTTCGGTGCACACACAAAGATGCCACGTGATCACGCCGCCATCGCGAGGTTCTTCTGAATCGAAACTGAAACACTCGTGGAATCGGGGAACTGCACCCCAGGGTTGAGAGACGATATCTGAACACCTGGGGCGGGAGGGAGGGGGTTGAAGCGAAGAGCGCCGCAAATGAAACGAACCAGCCGGGGTGCCAGCCAGGTGTGAGTGTGTTTGAAGAAGAAACGACCAGTTGATGATGTTTTCAACAGTGAACCTTACGTCAGTACGCACAAAATTTTGTTGAACTCTTCGACTTCGTTTGAAAGAAGGACTGCAGAAGCCGAGGCAGGTTGAGGGCTGCTTCTGCAGGGATGGTGCTCTTTGTTGTGTGAAAATGAAAAAAATGTGGAGAGTAAGATTCGTACCCCCGCCGAATCGTAATCCTAGTCGCGACGATCCACTCTACGGACCCGGTCAGAATTGTTCTCCACGATCCATGTGAAAACCAATTCCATATGTAACTTGCTTCAAAAACCCCAAGACCTCTCAAACGCCACTTCCGCGGCGTTTCTTCTTCTTTTGCTGCATTCTGCCTGGTACCTTGAGTTCCTACTTTGCTTTTGTATTACTTTTGATGGATGCTGGTTTTCTTGGCTTTCCTTCCTTCCCGTTTGCTCACACTTTAGGTTCGGCTGATAACAACACATCACACCGCCCGACACTCACCCCTGACCGGCCAGCGGTGCGAGTCAGTCTGGCATGAAGCGCTGACGTCAACAACCGCCAGTCAACCAGGTGCCACACAGATAGGATTTGTGAACACGGGCAGCCATGTCCGGCGGACCTGTGAAGCAGCAAGCCACCTTCCAGGGTCCCAAATTCGAGTTGGGCAAACGAAAGAGCACACTTGTATTTTTCTGGTTTGGTGAAACCAGGCTTGGGGCAGGCTTTGGATGGATGGCCAGGGCATGACAATGGAGGGGTGGAGGGGGGGGGGGACAAAAAAGGAAGCAGTCTCGAAAAGAAGGGGTGGGTGGCACCTTGGTGGTGTGCTGATTTCGCGAATCCGATTGGTTTGGGCCAGTGCGCACGATGTTTGATGATTGTCGATTCGTTGGGACTTTGGTTTGGCGGAATTCGAATTGGTTTGGTTGGGGTAGTCAGTTGTGGGATGCATGGGTGGTTTGAATGGGATGTGATCCCTCACACGGGAAAACAGGCCGATTCTGTGGAACTGGCTGGCTGGCTGGCCGGCCGGAGTTATGGGAGGCCTTGGTTGATTGTCTCCTGTTTCAACCACCCCTGGAAGCGATCCGACGAACGTGTCTTCCAAAAAAGCACCATAAAAACAGGAACAAAACACCAAAAACACGCAACCCTTACAGTGCAGCGCTCACTACCACCCTAAAACAAATGAAAGGGGCTTCGTTGGTTGGGCCGCCCTTCTGGCCGGCCCAACAGGGAAACAGGGAATAAACTCCAGACGCTCGCACACTATTGTGTGAGGAGCCGCATCGACATCAATTGGGCTGATCATCACCAACCAATCAGCAACAGTCTTCTCCGCCGCCACCGCCACCACCTCCGTGTTTTCCACCTCCACCTCCGCCGCCGCCGCCGCCTCCGCCCCCACCCCCACCTCCGAACTTTCCTCCTCCACCTCCACCGCCACTTCCACCGCCGCCGCCACCGCCGCCTCTTGCCAGCAGCATGCGGCTCACTGCACAGCGAAAACAAAATCAGTCACCTAAAGAACAGGCCCATCTGGTGTGGAAGGCGTGGTGGACGTCACTTTTCAGGCACCCACTTTTCCTGTCGCCACTTTTTCGTCGTCCACCACCACCGCCGCCTCCACCACCACCTCCGCCTCCGCCGCCACCACCTCCGTATTTCCCTCCTCCACCCCCACCCCCACCTCCTCCGCCGCCGCCGCCGCCGCCCCCGCCCCCGCCACCTCCGTATTTGCCTCCATCTTCACCTGCAACGAGGAGACGACGCTCGTCTGGAACACACGCACAAGGCACGCTTCGTTCAGGCACCAAAAAAAGAAACGCCGAAGGCAAGGACGAAGCCACGGCCACGGCGAGTGCGAAGTGCCACGCCTGGCTCACCTGCGAAGGAAGCTTGCGCAGCAGCGACCACGAGGCCGAGCAGGAGCAGAGCAGCCACGGTTTTGACCATGATTGACGAATGCAGCAGCAGTTGTTGTTGTTGCTTTCGAAGAGGGAAGACGATCGCAAACGTTTCTGAACAGGACGCTTCCAGGGCGCAATATGTAGGGAGATGGTCGACACGACTCCGTGGGATCCCCAAAGCCCTCTCGCGAGCCAAGCAAGCGCGCGCCAGGTGTGCCAGCCCGATTTTTGGATGACGATGATGATGAGGCTAAAGTAGTTTGTAGTTTGTTTGTTCGAATTTTGCTCTGGTTCGGTTGTGTGTGCGTCTGGAAGCTCTGCTTGGTCGAATGAGACAACAATTTGCCTCTTCAGCCCTTGCACCCACGAGAAACAGCTGCTGGCTTGACGCCCAACTCAACTCGATTCCCCCGTTCTCATTTGCACTCCCAAAACACACGGTGCCATGTAGCAATGATCAATCATTGAGGAGTGATTGCAGCAGGTTCATCGTGCGTGGGTTGCTTTTTTGGTCAGTCTGTCACTCAGTCTGTCACTCAGCCCCGTGATCCCCACTCTGGCTGACTCCCTTGCAGCATGACGTCCCGTCTGACCCGTGCAACCAAGCCAGCTTCCAAAGTGTGGTGTGTGGAAATGGTGGTGGTCACAGAGCATCAGTCCACCTGAGTCGAGTGAAAGAAAGAAGCTTCTTTCATTTTTTTCCAGTGGGCAAAACCAAGCGGAAGGCTTGGGATGCAAATGGCCAGAACATGGAGCAGTGGACAAAAAAGGAATTTCGAAAAGAAGAAAAAAACGATAAGCATGCACGGTGGGTGGCACCTTGAATCCGCGGTGAAGAGAATGAGTTCAAGTGCGAAACAAAATAAGGGCTCTTTGGGGATTGTCATTTTGCTGAGGGTTTTCTCCCAAACTTTTTCCCTCTCCTCTTCTGGTTTGTTTTTCTTTTTTTTCAGAGGCAATTTCTTGGAAACATGGGGTTTTCTTTTTTGGGATTTGCTCGGAATTTGACGAATTTCGTCGATCCTGTCTTCAACATACGCCAAGGTGATTCCTCTGGAAGGAGAACCAACCGGCCCCGTTGAGACGATCAAGGAAACCACAAACCTCCGCCTGATGAGACTCGCGCCCTGGTATCTCTCCCTTTCGACGATCTTTTTCCAGTGGGTAGCTCCTATACGAAGCACAACTGCCTCCTCCATATCGTGGCGACCGCTACCTCCCCCCCCCGGCCGCCGCCGCCACAGACGTCTCAAAATCGTCATTCGACGTTGCTGAGTCGTCTTTTGCGAAACATCGAGAACTCAAGTCTGAAACGATCGTGATGTTCGTTCCCTGGAAAGATGCAACACTTGAGAAGCGGCCAGAGATCGAAGCTGGCGGTTTCACGCGAGTGGACGCAAGGACGGTGAAATTTGTGCTCAGGGCGAAACTTGTGATGCCGCATGTCGCGCTTGAATCAGCGGTGGCGGGTGTTTTCAGCGAAAACATTTTCCTCATTGTTCCTTGGGAAACCAGAGAAATCGTTTTCAAGAGTAGGGAAGACATGGACGTTGACGAATTCGAGGACACGCTGCAAATTTTCACTCCCGTTGGCCCCGTAGCTTCTGGGTGGCTTCTTTCGTGAGAGTGTCGATTTGTGCTTCTTTGTTCAAATTTCAATGACGCTCTTATTATGGCAGGCAACGAAAGCTTAAAGCGTACCTCTTTAGTGGTAGGGAAATGGACGAGGTCGAACTTGCTCTCATTCGCAAAGGAGTTTTCCCTTTGCTTGGTGTGGGTTCATTTTGTTTGAGATTGTTGTTTTTGATGTTGATCCTGCCGTGCTCATGAGGGGGGATGCTTCGTTGAACCTTTGTTGTACAGAGAGGGAGAGAGGCACATTGTAGTAGGGGAACATTGAAAATGAGGAATGTATGAAAGCTTACAGTCACATGGGGAATTCCCCTTTTCGAAAAGGGGTGGAAATCATGAGCTTGGAACGGGTATTTTTGTTTCTTCAACCTGTAGAAGTTGCAGTTGATCAATTATGCTTGAAAAGCAAGTCAGCACGGGGTTTGGAACTGATGTTTCACATGGTTTTTGCTCTCTATCCGTCGCACAATCTTTCTTTTCTGGTTCTTCCACAATCTTTGTGTTTACATTTCGTCCTTGGCCTGAAGGATTGGGATGAAAACCCAACTGGCTGACCCTGATCTATATATAGAGAGATTTCTATCGTAGTGTTTGTGTTGGAGCTCAGTCGGACTGACAACCCCCAGCAGGTATTGCACGAAATCTAGCTCACAAGTCTTCTGCGATTGATCAACTTTCACTGGCTAAGCTTTGGGTCCAATTGTCCAGGGTTTTCAATGTGTTACATCGAACCTGAAGCCCCATGTAGGCCATCCACCATAGAAATGTGTAAAATAGGCCCATACAACCACCAACCAAAATTGCTGTACCTGTCTTCGAATGTCAATTGGTTTTATCCAACTACATCTTTTAGTTTTATCATAGTCTCAGTGCCATTTTATCAATCGATCAAACCTCACACCCTTCGAAAAAAGGACTCTTGGAATGAAGAAGCCTCTGATAAACAGTAATATCAAAACTACATATTTTTTGAAGTTCACAATAAAAGCAAAAAAAAAACTTGAGTATGCCTTGTGGAGTATCAATATCCACTTTATATACAGTGGAGGTCATCAACAAAAGCACAATCCTAAAACAGTATAAAAAAGTCGTTCGCCCAGCACAGTCACATGACCCCAGTTGTGGGCCTAGCAGGTAAAGCGCTGGGTATGTTCGTTCGGGGAGTTTTCTTCCATCTTTAACTGGCAAGACACAGAGAACCCCCACCGCCCCCTGCAATTCAGCATACTATCTAAAGTGATCTCCAATGTGGAGAAGATCAACGCTCTGAAATCCTGCTTTGTTCAGTTCCGGATTTTTTTTTCTTCTGAAAATAAAGCGATCCGAACCCTAAAAACAGCCCGACACGAAATCAACCACCCGCCCCGAAACAAAAACAAAAAATCTTCTCACCACTTTTCCTTTCTTGCAAAATTCAATCATCCCATCGAAAGAAAATGACATCAAAATGAGGGAAAGACCCCCCCCCAAAAAAAAAAAAGCACAGACATACAAAGACCCAAAATTCAACTGTGCTCGACGAAATTTTCTTCGACGAACAAAACCTCACAAAACTCTGGCTGCAGACAAGACAAAACCTTGTGCAGCGATGAACTCGGGCAATGTCGGCAAAACTATCATTGCTGGGATTTCGTGCTTGTGTGGAATTCGAAGTGATGGTGACTGTCGAAAAGGCAACCTACCGCACCACATTTTTTCTCCAAAAAACAGAAAAAAACCCAGAAAACCCCAGAAAAACCAGAAATGAAAAACCAGACAACCAGGAAAAACAGAAAGAAAACATATAATGAGCTAGTTTCTTTTTCGAAGAAGTCTTCTAATTTTTTTTTTCAGCTTCAGGGTTCAATCGGCAATATTACACACTTTTTTTCTCCATGTTTTTAATATTCAGCAGATGATTATGTGTTTTTTCAATTTTTTTTTTGCCACCCATCATAAAAAGCATCTCTTTTTTTTACCCCCTTTTCCTTCTGGACCATATCTTGCTTCTCTCTTCTATCGGCCCATTCCCCCCTTTTTTTAAAAAACACGTAGAATTATGAAAATAAAAAAAAGAAACAGCAAATCCAAAAACTTAATCCATACACCTCCCTTTTTTTGTCTGCAACACAGTCCCCCAGTCAGACCAATTTAACATCATAATTTTTTTTGTAGCATACCCTCTTTATGGTTGGTGCCCTCTTGGGGACGTGGAAAAAAAATGGTAAAAATTGATATAATTGCTAACTCAAAATGATGCAAAAATCATTAACAATGTCGGCACCTTTAGTCATGCTGAGTATCTGACACAAGGTAGAATAGATTTTCCCCCCATGTTTTCCCTCGTCACTTCCTCTCTCTAATTCATGGACCTTTCGCATGCATCAATAATCCCTGAACAAAAACACTCGCATCGACTCTTTTTTTTTTCTTTTGAATTGCAATCAAAATCATACCTTTCTTTTTCCTCCACCCTCCCCTCTCTTTTATAAGCGTTCCTTTTTTTTCATGCTTGCTTTTGAAAAACATATTTTCACCGGGGCAACTTCTCTCCTTGTTACAATCATAATCAAAATACCAATGGTAAGACGTTTTCTCTCTTTTTCATTTTTTTTTGGTAAACCTCCTATTCCTCCAGACACCATTTTTCTTTTGTTTTTCCTCTCTCAAATTTTCCCCAGCCACGCCTAAATTCATAGAAAAATACTACAAACCTTCCTGTCGAAGTTCGGACGACCTCCATAGAAATGGCTTTTCCAAAAATTAAAAAAAAAGAGGGTCCTCCAAAAGAATTTCACATCAGAAAGACAATTGCTGTTTTTTTTCCTTTTCTCTTTCTTTTTCACCCCCAAAGAAAACAGCACATCGGAAAATTTCTCTTTTTTTTTGTTTTGCTCATCTTTTTTTTTTTCCTCCCCATACAAATCTGGACACAAACCCACACCTTTCCCCAAAAGGTCCCAAATCTTTGACCCAGCGCATGTCACTGGATTCAAAAGTTATTCTGCCCCTACCAACCCCCTGTTCCCCCCAGTGCTCTCACACACCCCTCGTTGATTCCTCCATCCCAAAAATGCCTCTCCTTCAATATTGCACAACCAACCCTGGCCCCGTCAGCGACCATTTTCACATACCCACCGTTGAATCCCCCCTTCTGCAAGATCACGAAAAAAAAAAAAAAACCCTCAAATCTTTCCCCCCACCCCTCGCTGGAGCAATTCTACCACCTTCGCCGCAAATTGCGATCCCCTCCTCCATTTTTTTTTTTCAGTAGTTGTGTTCACCAGGTTTTTCCACTTATCGTGGAGGTCAGAACGCAACCGACCCTTCTCCTTGAATATTGGGTAGTCCCAATAAATTTTGTTCCACCTCCCGGTGCCGTACCTGAAACAATGTACAGTTATGTTTTCAACTCACCATAAAATTTATTCTTACAATGTATTAATTTTTTTATAACACGCCGCTCACCGCTCGATCCCACGCAAGAGCGTCGACGTCTCCTCGTCGCTCCACGGCCGCCGCTTCCGCCGCACACCCTCTGGTACTTGTTTCGGTGACTCTTCGGCTTCCACCTCCGTTTTATACTCTGCTGTAGCGGCTGTCTTGTCCCACGCATCCACCCAGAGTTCATCTTCCATGTCGATTTCTTGGTCGTCTTGTCGCCAAAAATCCGAATCTCGTCTTCCCATTCTCTCTGGTTTCATCCCAGAGTGATTTGGTACCCCCTGCAATCGCTCCTCTGACAAATTTGAGCCCGACCTGCCGGAAACCTCTCTCCTTGGCTTTGCGCCCTTGAGTGCCAATCTGAGGGCTTGCTGCAGAACCCCCGAGGTTGCCACCTTGTCCATGTCTGACAACACCGACAGGAGCCTCTTGTTCAGCTTCGTTCCTCTTTCCCCATGAACCTGCATGACTGTCGATAGCACCACATCTGCTGCGAGTGGCACCACCCTTGTCCCAGAGTCCAGGTTGAAACGAAGGCCATGATCTGAGCCAGGCCATGCGAACCCATTGAGCGTCTTTTGAAGGGTTTGGAAACACTCCGGAAGCGTTCGACTGGAGCCATCCGGCTTCATTCCCCTCCAAAGCGACATAACCTCCTCATCGCTTGCATTTGAGATGGCCTCGGCAACTTTCCTGGAGAGGATGCCCTGGAAATCTCGGAGAGCAAATATGCACTGATTTTGGGGCATCTGGATAGCCTCACGGATGCTCGAATTGGCGAAAGACATCAGTAGCTGACTGTACCTCAACTGCATGGTACAACCACGACCTCCATGGAGTCAAATGCCTTGTCCCCTCACACAATATGCAATATCCCAAGTCTAGAAAAGTAACGCACCCACATCAAGAATAAAAATCAAGCGACTGCATCAACAAACTGAGGTTTTCTGTGGACTCCAAAAGATTTAACTACAGACAATGACGCCTGTTTACAAACCAAATAAGCATATCAATTCAGTAATTAATCAGGAAGATAACTGAAATTCTTCCGCTGCGAGCGGTTTCTGCCCTGATCGAATCACACTACCAATTGCGGCAATCCTCATTTTGCATTTGGATACCTTGCATTCCCTTGGAGAACGCCGAGCTGGGACAGACCCCGTCTCCAAATCATCAAAGTCAGCTCCAGGTTCAGACACCCCTCGCTCCAGAGCCTCAGCTGCTGCCATCCACACCCCCTCAGGAATCAACAAACCCCCCGCTGACTTCTCCCCCTCCAACGCCATCCCTTCAATCGCGTGTTTCACCATGAACCCCAGCACTAAATCATCCTCCACTTTCCAGGGCTGAGGCCCCGACAACATCGGAGGGTTGATCCTCTGCCAGAGATGATCGTACAGCGTTCGGGGTGGAGGAGGATTAGCTGCATGATTAACCCTCGACCGTTTTCGTGTGAAAGCGGCTTGGGTGTCGGACATTTCATCGTCAGAAGCAGTCATGCTGGAGGTCGATGAAAGAGGGGCTCTCAGTCGCTTCGGAGGTCGGTTGGTTGTGCTGGAATCTTTTGCCTTCGATCTCTTGGAATGACGCATTGGAACGGTGTCTGGCTCAGGCTCCGGAGGAAGGGAGGCGGCATATAACATGTACTCCTCCTGCGAGAATAATGCACATTCACACATAAAGCCTACTAAAACCCTGCTAAAAGTTGTGGATGGTGGGGGTTTCTCCAACACTTCAATAACCCCAAACGGCATTTCACATCAAGATATTCATCAAGGTCAATTTAAAAATCACTGTGATCCAACACAATCCTGCTTTGCAGGGAGAACAGCAACCCACCATTCTTTTCCTCTCTTCTTCAGCCTCCTTCTGTGCGGCTTCCACCTCCGTTTTATACTCTGCTGTAGCGGCTGTCTTGTCTTCATCTTCCCCAGCATTCTCCAAGTCATTTTCTGGGTCATTTCGATCTGCTTGCAAGACAGGGGGGGGGTCCGCAGTGAATTCAGCCTCTTTCTCAGCTTCGGCAGCAGCGGTCGCATCAGCCTCGTCCTCAGCACTGCGCATTGCCGCCTAGCAAAAGTGAACATCGATGGATATTGATTAGTCATCAGTGGAAAATCTGCTTGGAGGGAAATCCTGTATTCCCTGCAATCCTCACATGGTGATTCTTTTCGCTGGAATAAAAAATTCCCCCGTTGAAACTTCAGAGATTTTGTTTGTCGAAAAAAACACCTTGATTTCGTCGTCGCTGGTGCCGCCCAGCAAGTCCCTCGTGGTGGGAGGTGGTGGAGGTGGTGGTGGAGGCGGAGGTGGCGGTGGTGGAGGTGGAGGTAGTGGTGGAGGCGGTGGTGGGATGGAGTCCAGCCTCATCCGCTTCGCGTGCTCCGGCTTCCCTAGCGTCCTTGTTCGCTTCTGTTGCTTTGGCTTGAAGCCCGACGAGCGGTCGCGTCGCGGTCGCATTCGCTCAGATATAGAGTTCTGATTCTGTTTGTTTTTTGGACGAGTTTCTTGATTTTTTTCCGCAATAGAAGCCGAGCGGCTTCTTCGTGTGTAATCATGATTTGATTTGATAAACCAAAGGACATGACGGCCAACAACTGTGTGTCAAATCCAGACGAGTTGATTCCCGAAGTCCAATTCAGAAAAAAAGAATCATGGTGGCCTTCAACAAGATGATGGTGGCTTTGGTGTGCTTTTTGGCGTCGCCGCTTGCTGGTCTCGTTGAACCTGGAGACGGCTGGCGCACTGGACGAGCCACGTTCTACGGAATCTGGTGGAACATTCACACGTGAGCCGCCTTTCGTGGGTCGCGCGGCATGATTTCGGTTTTGGAGATTTCTCCTGTAGTCAAGGTTGTGTTTGGATGCGATTCCAAGGAACAGGCTGGGACGAGGCCGCCATCCCCGATTCCCATTTGGCTCTTCGATGTTCAAGAAACGATGTTGCATCAACCCAATGGGAATAAATCCAGGCCTCACCTTTTTTTTAAATATCTGTTTGCAATGCTTAAATGGGTGTTTTTGTGTGGAAGTTGGAGATTGGAAGATCCAGGGGGAAATACGTTGAAAAATACGTACTCTTTGAGTCACTGTTTTGTGAGGGGTCAGTGATGCAGAATAAAAGGGATGTGTTTGCAAAAAAAAGTATCCTGGCGTTTTGATTTGGACATGGTATCTTGCATGACGAAAAAATGTTACAAATCTTGTTAAGACACTCTTGTGTTTGCAGATGAAAGGTTAATCAGAGTTCCCTAAAGTTATTATTGTTGGTTTTCATTACTTTGTTGAGAAAAAGAAATTTGTATCCTAGATGCACCTGTATCAATTCCCTCCTCCAGGGAATGATTTGTTGTGATAAATGGGGTCAATCTTGAAGCAACAGGACTCAAAGGGACAACACCTCTTCCGTATGCCGCCGAGAATGGGCATTCAGATATATTTCTGTTTTTGATTGAGAAAGGTGCAGACCTCCAGGCTACTGATGATGTCGGTTATACGGCACTTCAGGCGGCAGGATTCAATGGGCATACCGAGATCTTGCAAATGTTACTTGATCAAGGAATGGACATTGAAAAGAGAGGTGATATTGGAGCAAGTGCTCTGTACATGGCAGCAACAAGCGGTCGGTTGGATGCTGTCAAGTTTCTGTTGGAGAAAGGGGCTGCCGTTGATGCTGAGTTTTCAGGCGAGGGTTTTGAGTCCTTGATCTGAGCTCCAGTTGCTTTGCAGTAAATTTGTCACGTGTTGAAATCTCGTAGTGATCACATTTAGAGCATCGACGATCAGGGGTTTGTTTTCTCAATACATCGATGATTGCCGGACTATACTGGAAGTACTTGAGCTGGATGGTAACAGATGTTTTTCGAAACATGGAACAAGATCTGTCTCAAGGGTGATCTCGGGAAATGCGAAGGGAAAAAAGTTGTTTCGGTTGGGGGTAAACGTGATCAAGGTCTTACAGGGTCCCTGTGGTTTTTCAAAGAATACTGCTAGCATGCGCACCCCACTCAATTATCTGTAGGGCTTTTTTTCATCGATTCATACGATCAACAAGTTAGCATCCGCAACTCAAGAAATCTAATTTTCTACCACTGATATATTGCTCAGCACCGATCCATCCACTCCACATGTACAGATTTTTTTAGGTTTCTTGTAATGGTGATGACAAGGAAAATGATTGTTGATTGCAGATGTACCCCGAAGGAACCCACTTGTTGATTCCTTGGTTCGAGCGCCCCATCATCTACGATGTTCGCGCAAAGCCTGGCTTGATCAACAGCACATCTGGAAGCAAGGATCTGCAAATGGTGAGTGAAAAATCCACCTCCACCCTCTCACCCCTCCCCCAAAAACCAAAAGAAAAAAAAACAAAGAAAAAACACCCCCATAAAGAGTCGCAAGCGTTTTGCAAAAAAACGCTTGGAAAAGATGAAAAGGTTTTTCTGGAAAGTTTTATGTGCTGGTGGTGTTCTGGTGATATGATATGTTTTTTGGGGGGGTCAGACAGAAGAGGGGGACCAGTTATTCGGGAGGTACATGAAAGCACCTAATCTTTTTTTTGGATTTTTTTTTTGTTCAGGAAACTCTGAAAAGTGTCAGTGCACAATACAATGGAAGCCAATTGCTGACCATGCGAGAGGTACAGTTGATAAGAACCATTTACGTTCACATAATTTGTTATTGCTATTTTGGAAAATTTGGTTTCGGATGAATATGGCAAGATAAATTTGACAGGGGTCGATGTCTATCCTTGCAAGGAAAAATATCGGAAACTGAGATGGAAAAAACCAGTGATGATGAAGGATTGTTCTTTTTTTTTTTTAAGTCGTAACAAATCTGGAATTAAAGTAAGAACAGTGGAGGGAAGGGCTATAGTCAGTGGTGCATCATTTCTGGATGCATAGGGGTAGAAAAAAAAATACTTTTGATTTTTTTTTTAAATAGTAAAATGAATATATCGGGCTGTTTTTTTGTTTTTTTTTCCCTTCTTTCAATGCTCCCTTAATTGTTGATATCTGAGACTCCATTTTTATTTTTTATTTGACAGATGGTCAGTAAGGATATTCGATGCATCTTGACGGAAAGAGCAAAGTTTGTCAGTACATTGAAAAAATAAAATAGAAAAAATAAAATGTATATATAGATATATTTATTTATTATATTTTTCTTTGTTGTGAAGAAAGAGGGAGCATTATACACGATTTTTTATTTATATTGATTCCTGGCCAGGAAAATGTACCAAATCCAGAAATATTTTGTTGCCATCGGACGCCCTACCCGGAGTGGCATCCTTTTAGTCGATAATCAGTAATTCCTAGAAATCAAATGACAATGCAGTGGAAACTGTGGATGATCTCGGTTGCTTGGAACGCCACTCTTTGGAAGGGATGGAGATATCAAATCCACATTTGGGATAATTGCAAGCAATCCAGCGTGGTGGAGTATGCTTCTCTAAGGACTACAGAGGCAAGCAGCCCAGGGTGGCGAGTGGCGAAAGCTGTGGAGGCATGTCTGGAGCGAACTCGATGAGTAGAACTCGCCCATCAGCCAGCCAGTCAGGTTCAAGGATGGAAAAGGGAATCCTGGATTCCTGCATCCAACATGAGCCTGAGTTGTCTAAGTGGGATGCTCTGGTGGGGGACAGCAGTTGTGGAGCTACAAGCAACAAGGGGTCGAGGAGACCTGAGGCATTGATTGCCCTTTTCTTCTGTCCAACATTGTTCAGACCAGAACATGTTTTTTGTTTTTACCTCATCTTGACACAAGCATTGGCTGCATTGAATTATGTAATTTCCAAAAAACTATGGATATAATCACCCCACAAAAAACACATAGGGTTCGGAAAAACCCACTCGACAGCTCTTGCTTCTCTGAAAATCCACTGATTTTAGTAATAATCAAATTCTGCCTATTGCTTCTCTGGAAATCCACTGATTTTAGTAATAATCAAATTCTGCCTATTGCTTCTCTGGAAATCCTTGCTTATCTCCCTTGCCCTCACAATCCCATTGATAACCTGTTCACCCGATTCAGATCCATGCTAACACATCCCCCGCCACTGATCTAATAATCTCTAGCAAACCGGGGCAACTTCTGCATCCCAAGACGATTCTTTTTCAGCCCTTAATGCTCCTAGATATCTTTGTACCCAAGAGACTGTCAAAACACGTTGTCTTTCTTTTTCAGCCCTTAATGCTCCTAGATATCTTTGTACCCAAGAGACTGTCAAAACACGTTGTCTTTCCCGGCTACTGAATCATCTTGCAACACCTCTTTCCTCCTACAGAACTCCCCTAAGATCATTTCAAAGGCTTGTGATTAATAGACATGATCTGACCCGACAAGATCCTCAACTGGAATTTGATGCACAGAACTGTTCAAATGTCATCAACTTATCGATATTTTTCTGCATCGCACGGATGCCTTCCCTTCCCTTTTCTGCACATCCCATGATGCCAGCAGTTTGCGGTTGAAATCTCCAAGCTGGTCTCCAGAAATAGACCTGCCCCAGCTTAGAGCCCAAAAGTGTGTGGAGGATGACCTCAGAGTTAGTCCCGCGAAGCTCAGCCTCTGAGTCACTCCCCCAAGCCCCTAACCTTAAGGTTTGTCCTAACTGAAATGTGTGTCGGTCCCCATCCTACACACTTGAAAGGGGATAAAACCATACCGATTTGAGAAACTGCTGATCCCCTTGTGATGTCCCTGGCCCCACACCTCCCCCTCCACAGCCTATGGAGTCAAGCTAGGCATATGCCTGTAGACACTGGGACAGGGCATCAGTTGTCCTTCCCCTTTCCCCCTTCATGCTCATGACGTGTTTCCCAATTTTTTTTTTTCAAGAAAATAGTTTCCACATCTGACCACAGAAAAGGTGCAAATACCAAATATATTTCACAGAAATTGTGCTGATGGTGGTTGTGTCAGAAAGTGCTTGTTTATTTCTTTCCCCTAATTTCGATACTCCCGACCAATTTATTATATTTAATCACACATAATCATTCCCTGGAGGAGGGAATTGATACAGGTGCATCTAGAACAGAAATTTATTTCTCTCAACAATTCAAAGTAATGTAAATTATGACTCATAGTTAATGTAACAAAAATAACTTCGGGTTAATTCAGATTAACCTTCCATCTGAAAGAGTGTTAAGACACATTTTTGGGTCATGCAAGATATTATGTCCAAATCAAAACGCCAGGATATTTCATTACATGCTTCAAAAGAAGGGCTAACACATCCCTTTTATTCTGCATCACTGACCCCTCACAAAACAGTCACTCAAAGAGTAAGTATTTTTCCATGTATTTCCCCCTGGATATTGAACACCAAGTCAAATGTAAAGATAAAAACCAAAACCAAGAAGCATCAATATTTTCAAACCTCCAAGACACGCACTGCAATTTAAAGACACAAAAAAAAGAGAACCTCGAAGAACCCATTTCCCGATAATATTTCATTGGCATGGAAATGCCATCATAAAAGCAAAAACATTGTGTTGTTCATAATGTGTTGGTTGCATCTCAGGCGTCAAGACCTGGTCTCCGACTCGATCAACCATTACCCAAAATAAAACCCAAAATGAAAGTTGAAGATCTCCCCGAAGTGGATATGTTATAATCATCACACTCCAATCACAATTTCACCTGCGACCAGACTCTAGAGAGCAAAAATTATCGCCATGGGCAATCTCGAACTTCCACACAAAAACACCCATTCAAGCATTGCAAACATATATTTAAAAAAAAGGTGAGGCCTGGATTTATTCCCATTGGGTTGATGCCGTCAAAAACATCGTTTCTTGAACACCAAAGAGCATACCAAAATCTAGAAAAGGGGTCTTTTCTTAAACAAAGAAGGAATTTGATGCTTCAAATGATCTTTTGCCCTCATCCCATTTGACAATGTACAGATAAACTTACGGGGGGGAAATCCTATTTATTAGCTCATCTCCATTTCCCGCGAGACCTGCGAGAATCTAAGTTCAATCAAAACAAAAGAGAGAATTTTTGCTTTTTTCTTCATTAAAAAAAAAATGATACATTTTGCAAGAGGAGCAGTGATCTGAAAATCATATTCCTGGTGTGATATGTATAGAAGTCTTAAACAGATGCCCTTGCACTCCT
This sequence comes from Bryopsis sp. KO-2023, assembly GCA_030272585.1. Classification (NCBI taxonomy): domain Eukaryota; kingdom Viridiplantae; phylum Chlorophyta; class Ulvophyceae; order Bryopsidales; family Bryopsidaceae; genus Bryopsis; species Bryopsis sp. KO-2023. Next base: position 634,749 of record BSYQ01000004.1, on the reverse strand, counting down.
TCTGGTCACTCGAATCGCTCGTCCAGCACCACCATTTCACCCTCCTTGAGCTTTCTGCCCAAGTGATGCCTGTTTCCCAAATAGCTTGTCGAAAGTGTGGTACGAAAGATCAAAGTGGTCCATATCACCACAACACCTGCAGGACACAACGAATGGGCAATCTAGTCAACCCAGGTCTACACCCCCAACAGGCATAGATAAAAAAGGGGCCCCCAATTTGTTCCCAGATCAGCAAATACTCTTAACAGCACCTGATGAGCTGGTATACGCTGCAACAGAACATGGAATGAATCCAAGGGCCATCCAGGAACTTACCACCTCTTGTTGGAGTACGAGTTTCCAGAGTAGTTGCATGGGCTCGCACTTAACCTCGTAGCACTTACTGCATTCGCATCGTATACAAGTTTTTCTCAACCCACAACACGAAAGAAATTGCGATCGTCCACGCAGTTCTCGATTCTCGGGTCGAGCATTGAACGAAGCGCCATCCACAACAGAAAAGCGATACCTACCCACAACTCCAGTTGTACTCGTAATGGGAATCGGGGATGGCGGCCACGTCCCAGCCTGTTCCTTGGAATCGCATCCAAACACAACCTTGACCACAGGGAGAAATCTCCAAAACCGAAATCATGCCGCGCGACCCACGAAAGTTGGCTCACGTGTGAATGCTCCACCGGATTCCGTAGAACGTCGCTCGTCCAGTGAGCCAGCCGTCTCCAGGTTCAACGAGACCAGCAAGGGGCGACGCCAAAAAGCACACCAAAGCCACCATCATCTTGTTGAAGGCCACCATGATTCTTTCTTTCTGAATTGGACTTCGGGAATCGACTCGTCTGGATTTGACACAGAGTTGTTGGCCGTCATGTCATTTGGTTTACGATGCGTCGGGCTACCCATTTATGCCCAGCCATTCGCACTCACAATCAGAATCGGCTCTTTTGGCGCCATGGGATATTTTCGGGGCTTCAAACCCAACCAAAAACGGACCAGGACCGACTCGGAGGGCTCCTCGGAGGGCTCAACGAATGTGCCGGACGTCCAACGGAGAAAAAGGAGGAACACCCAAGAGTGGAACGCGGTCCTCGAGTCCCTCAACCTGGCGCCTCCATCACCACCATCACCACCATCACCACCACCACCACCTCCTCCTCCGCCTCCACCACCACCTCCTCCACCACAAGAAAGGGCCGAGGAAGAAAGGGTCGACGAGGAAAAAATTAACGGCAGCAGCGAAAAAAACCCACCTCCTCCACCACAAGAAAGGGCCGAGGAAAAAAGGGTCGACGAGGAAAAAATTAGCGGCAGCAGCGAAAAAAAACTTGAGGGATTATCAGAAAAAAAAAGCGAAAAGATAGAGAAGGGGAAAAAAAGCAAGAGAATAGAGGGAGAACAGGGAATGGAAAAAGACGGAAAAAAAAAGCGATTTTATAAAGGGTTAGAGATTTTAAGTTTTTTTTGGGACTGGCGGGGGGTGTTTTTGGCGAACAGACCTTTTAAGAATTTGAATTTTTCGACCTGAACAATGTCCGATGATCGAATCTCTCGACGGAGATCCTGCAAGCGCTGAGGTGAAATCCCTGTGCTCCCTTTCCTGTGGGTACCAGTCTCGAAATTGCGGCCAACGAGGCAATTTTGAATTTGTGGAATACAGGTGATCAAGTTCGTGGATGTGTTCATCCATGAGGGCTGGGCCGGCAATGTGGACGATGGCAATGATATTGCCTTGCTGTTGCTGGAAACGAAAGCAACAAGGACGTATCTCGGATTGCCCCACTCAACCCACGAGCCTGGAATCAGTCAAATCGTGATGGGGGTTGGATGGGGGAGGACTTCAAAACACGCATCTTTGCCAGGAGTCCTGCAGCTTGCCGACAAACTGGAATACAGATAAACTGGAATACGTTAGAAACAGCAACTGCCAAAATGTGTGGAGCCAAGTCAAGGAGAGCATGCTGTGTGCCCATGCAAATTCCCAAGCACCATGCCAAGATCTGGCTGATTCCAGTCAATTTTATTGGAGGCCTAATTTGAATTTCCTTGACTGATATTCACTTCCCATCTCTTCAGGCCTTCACCTAGGTGATTCTGGAGGTCCTTTGATGATCCCTGACATGGAGGGTGGATTTGGAAACAGTGACTCAGGATTTGACATTCTGGTGGGTCTGGTGTCTTTTGGACCAGATGATTGTGGAGAGAGTGAAAGAGGGAAAATTAAGCCAGGGGTGTTCACTAGGATCAGTTTTTTTCCATGGATGGATTGATGAAAAGATGGTGAGGATCTCAATCAACCAATGATGAATCTTTAAACTTTCAGATGTTATGACCTTATGTTTCATTTTTTTACTTGTGAAGGGCAAGGGGAGCACAGAAAGTGAAGTATCCGAGAAAGAAGCACCAGAACCTTCTGAATCACCCAGTGAGGGAGAGCTGGAAAAGGTGAATATTCTGGGATTCACATTAGTAGTACATGTGTATTGAAGGCTTCTCCATGATCTGTAAGATAACCTCTCAGAAGATCTTGTGAGGTTCTGGATACACAAGATGCACATCAGTGTCTATCATGTCAATTTGAGCCCATCCAAAGAGCTCAACATTTCGATTTGCTTAGCCTCCACTTGTGAATCTATGGAAGAAGAGCCACTCAGGATTCTGTGTTGAGCTGATGTAGGAGCAGGAAAAGCCCCCAGATGAAACACCCCCAGCTGAGAATCCCCCAGCTGATGGTGATAAAGCATCAGGAGGAAATTTTCTCAAATTTTTGAACGCTGCTACTAGCATCCTTAGTAAGGATGGGGACATGGAACTTGTGAAACAGAAGGTGGAGAGAGGGGTTGAGGGGAAACACAGCTTTTCTGTATGCTGCCGAGAATGGGCATTCAGATATATTTCTGTTTTTGATTGAGAAAGGTGGAGACCTCCAGGCTACTGATGATGTTGGTTGGTTATACAGCACTTCAGGTGGCAGGATTCAATGGGCGTATCGAGATCTTGCAAATTTTACTTGATCAAGGAATGGACATTGAAGAGAGAGGTGATATTGGAGCAACTGCTCAACAAGCAACAAGCGGTCAGTTGGATGCTGTCAAGTTTCTGTTGGAAAAAGGGGCTGACGTTAATGCTGAGTTTTCAGGCTAGGGTTTTGAGTCCGTGATCTGAGCTCCAGTTGCTCAGGGGGTTTTGTCTGCTGGGGATGCTGTGACAGACGCGAAATTTGCAGTGAATTTTTCACGTGTTGAAATCTTGTAGTGAACTGATCAAGATGTTGGAATTCTTTCTTTATGCCTCCATCTGATCGCTTGGTTGTTCGGGTATGGGACTATGTGTGATCACATTTAGAGCATCAACAATCAGGGGTTTGTTTTCTTAATACATCCATGATTGCCGGACGATGCTGGAAGTACTTGAGCTGGATGGTAACAGATGTTCTTCGAAACATGGAACAAGATCTGTCTCGAGGGTGATCTCGGGAAATGCGAAAAAAGTTGTTTCACGTTATATATATATAACGTGATCAAGCTCTTGGGGCCTTTTGTTTTCCCTCCAGTTGCTTTTTTTTCTTTTTTTTTTTTTTTTTTTGGGGGGGGGGGGTTGTACAGGATCCCCGTTGTTTTTCAAAGATTACTGCTAGCATGTGCACCCCACTCAATTATCTGTAGGGCTTTTTTCATCGATTCATAGGATCAACAAGTTAGCATCCGCAACTCAAGAAATCTAATTTTCTACCACTATATATATATATAGTGGTATATCGCTCAGCACCGATCCATCCACTCCACATGTACAGATTTTTTTTGGTTTCTTGTAATGGTGATGACCAGGAAAATGATTGTTTATTGCGGGTGTACCCCGAAGGAACCCACTTGTTGATTCCTTGGTTCAAGCGCCCCATCATCTACGATGTTCGCGCAAAGCCTGGCTTGATCAACAGCACATCTGGAGGCAAGGATCTGCAAATGGTGAGGGAAAAATCCACCTCCACCAAAAGAAAAAAAAAAAAAAACACCCCCATAAAGAGTTGCAAATCTCAATTCCAAAACCTTAATCGACGGAAACTGTATCGAGATAGATCTTTTTTTAAATTCTTTTTTTCATCGAGAGGTTTTCTGGTTATCGAGATTTGTTTTGCTTTGCTCCTTTTCTTTGTGAAGGTCAACATCAGTTTGAGAGTTTTGACCCGACCCAATCAAGCAAAATTGCCGGAGCTGTACAGACAATTGGGGACCGACTATGCCGAGCGAGTTCTTCCTTCAATCATCCAGGTCCGGAGCCTGATTGTTGGGAATCTATTTACACTGGAGTAGGTCGCTGTGGCTGCACACGACCCCTGTGTCAAGTCTCAATCGATGAGCTGTTCAATATGCCAATGTATTGTATGACATGGGGAAGGATCGACACTGATAAAGAGATGAATTATGAATGGCAGGATGGGATGCCTGAGTCAAGATGTCTTGAACCACGCTGATTGGTAGTTGGGTTCACTTGCAGCTTCAATTCTCTAAAGCTTTTTGTTATGAGGACTGGGTCAAGAGACTCGTTTCCATGCACACAATATTTTTCAAGAAACCCATTAACAAAAACATCCCAAAAGAGAAAACAAAAAAGAAATTATACAGAAATACAGCCAACCACTGAACACCTGTATCCTACACTGCGCCTCCGTCCCACCACTTGTACAAAATAGAAAAAGAGAAAACGAAAGGGCAAAGAAAATTGAAAAAAAAATCGATATCATGAAGGAACAATTATACGTTTTATCAATCCACGTTTGACAACTGAGAAATAAAAATACAACCAATGAGACGTTTGAGCCCTTTGTGGGTTGAGCCTCCCTATCTAGATAAGAAATTGCACATGGTTTTTCCAACCCCCCACCTCCACCCAAATTCCAATTTTCAACAAACTAAAAGTTCTCAACGTAACGAAACCAAAGCTTTCATTATGATCTCCCTTCCCCTCAGAAAAAGGGAAGAAAAAGTCCAGTCCACACTCCACTTTTCCTTCGTTCTGTGTTTTCTTTTTCTTCATTTCCTTTTCCCCAATTCAAATACTTATATCCCTTTCGTTCCTCGAGTAAGCCCCATTTCTTGTTGCTTGGGGGACGACATCGAGATCGTACAGGGAATTGGCCAGCCGACCACCAAAGTGGCCGCCATTTCGTGCCAGCCAGAATTGAAATTCGTGGTGTTGTGCGCACGGTACATGCTTTTTGAAATTCTTATCAGGAGTTTCCAAAAAAATCCTTGATTGAAAAAGGTTTATTGTGAAAGTCTCATATCTGGAAATAGAAAAGAAAATTCAAAAGATAAAGAACCCAAGCCCTAAAAAATGCTGCTGTTCCAACATAGTAAGAATTAATTTCCCCCAACTGCCAAAGCTAAAAAAGAACCCAGTACATCCCGTCCCCGCAGTGGATTTGTTAAGAAATCCCAATTCCAGTGTTCCGACTCCTTAAGACTTTCTGAAAGTGAAATGCGATGTGGCCTAAAAGCCGGGCACTCCATAAGTAAACGCCATCTAGATCCAATCACTCCTCCTCACAATGTATCGCATTATCATTTATCCCTACACTCGCGTAACGGCACTTTTACCCAAATTGTACCCACAGCATACCCAAGTACCCAAACAATACCCATCAAATACCCAGACTGTACCTAGCATTGGGTACGTTTTGGGTAATTACCCACCTCACTACCCAAACTGTACCCAAAACATACCCAATCCATGCCCAATAGTGGGTAGAATTGGGTAAGTACCGCACACATACCACAGGCCTATGGTAAGCGAGATATGCTTGGTACGTCGTGGTTACGCTTTGGGTAGTACCCAATGTTTACCCAAAAAATTATAGGGATGGGTACGTGTTGGGTAAAGATTGGGTACTTTTTGGCAAAACTACTTGTAGGGTACCCAAACTTTACCCAGATATACCCGGAGCATACCCACATGTGGTACGTATTGGGTACGTTTTGGGTAGTACCCAATATTGACCTAAACTATGCAGAAGCATGGGTACGTTTTGGGTATTGATTGGGTACTTTTTGGCATTTCTACCACATGTACCCATACATTACCCAGATTCGACTAAAACGTGCCCAAAACGTGTCCAAATGTGGCACGTAATGGGTACAATGTGGGCAATACCCAGCCCTACTCCTTTAGAGTAAGCCACATGACGGACTCATTACGCATGAGGGACTCATTAAACTTGCCGGAGATCTCTGTCTGCGTTGTTGAACAACGACAACGTTTCTGTTCGCGCAGCTTGCTCGCCCCGCTTCATAGTCGCGCTTGCGATGCGACCTGCAAGCTCGCCGTCCCCGCTTCAGAGTCGCGCTTGTGATGCGACCTGGAAGCATTGGACGGTGCCTTGGGCCTCTGATGAAAACGCTGGTATCACCCTGAGGGTCTATTGCTGCCCACCCTCGCGAATCTTACGTTGCAACGTGGCGGCAAAGACATTGACGTCGACGCTTTCTTACACCCCCCTTTCTAACACGACTTTATATGGTCCCGCCGGTAATGATATGACTTCTTTGGCATCGAAAAGCACACGTGTTGCGCCTGGGGGGGATAAAATGCGGAAGGGCGACCGTTTCCACCAAAAAAAGCGAACTCCTTCAAAACAATCGTTCAGAACATTTGCAATCTTATCTAAACATGCGTACCTTTGCTGCGATCTTGTTGGTCGGCCTCGTAGCCGCTGCTGCTATGGCTGAAGCAGGTTGGTTGCATGTTGCCGACGCTTGATTCTGGTTGCAGGAATGAATCTGGTTCTTGCTCCTTAGCCTAATTCGCGTGGTATCTGGTTGTGCGATGCAGACGTCGAGCCTTCTTTGTCTTCTGGACGGCAGCTGGCTGGTTGTCGGCCGAGAAGTAAGTGTAAAGGCAAATTGTAGATGCTATTGGCGCCGCGCTTTTGTGTTGCAATGATCTCTTTTGTGGGAGCTTTGTTTGACACGAGCTCTGTGTGGATTTTTTGCAGATTGTGGTTGGAAGAAGTATCAGTGCTGCCATTACGCATATTGGGACAAGTGGTCTTGCAGGTGCAAGTGCCATCGAGGCTGCTATGGTGGTGGTGGTGGCGGTGGTGGTGGCGGTGGTGGTGGCGGCGGCGGAGGAGGAGGCGGAGGAGGTGGTGGTGGCGGAGGCGGTGGAGGAGGTGGCGGTGGCCGCTGATTCCTTGTCTATGTATGTTGAAATGTTACCTGTTGGTAGTAAATCATTGTTCTGTCGACAGTAAATAAATATTTTTTCCTGATTGTCGAAATCGGTTGTGGAAATTAACTGTCGTAGTGACGTGGTGTTTGTGCTTGGCGATATTGTAGGTTACCCTTGCTGGTTCTGAACGCCTTGTTCATGAATCTTCTTCAGAAGAACGAGAGGGGTGTTCGTTTCGTGTGATTGAGTTTGTGGTTGGATGTTTCCAATAGGGTTTTATCCTTTTTTCCTCGGTAGGCAAGATCTCAAACAAATTTTGCTAGATATTTGATCCCTTTGCCAAGCTTTCGTCCCACAGAACAGCAGTACCACTAGTGGGTCTGTCTGCTTGACTATCTCCTAAAAATGGTGTTGTGAACATTACTACATTAGGAATCATTTGTAATCAATTGAATTTTGTTAATTAATCTTTCGGGTATGGTTTTGGTTGTGGTACCATCACTCTGTTTGGGGTTTTTCTCTCTTCACTTGGTTCCCTTTTGAGCTTGCATGAATAGTGTTGACCTAACATGGCCTCTTCTGTTTGCAATGTTGAGATGCCCTCTGGGCCTTATGAAAAACAACTAAACTGAAACAATGTAATGAGTGTGCTCTCTATTAAGCGATACTGTTCATCCATAAAAAAGATGTCCTTTCACATCAAACACGACTCTTTTCATTCGACTCCATCGATTCTTTGCCAGTTTTTTTTTTAGATGAAAAACCATCTCGTCGTCAAGGGTCTGTTAAATTGACGAAGAGACAATCGTACCTGACTACAACTGCGCGAGTCTAATGTGAAAAAAACATAAACCATCAAAAACACTTCATTTGCATCGTCCCCATTACCTCGATCCAAATGCAGAGGTAGCATTCCCAACAAACAAACAAACAAACATCAATTACATTGTGTAGGAGAGATATTCTCCTATTACAAGGATCAGTAAAAATCAAATGTGAACATTCCCAACAAATCAGATTCTTCGTGAAGGTGATGAAGACATCCTATGAGAGTTCCCAAGACTCGATTGTCGGCACCCAGTATTTCCCAGTATTTAGTGGTGGCTGGTTTCTCATTCCGGGCTTTGCAGAGCATTGGACCAGTCTGCGTTCAAACGAACCATATGGACAACGTCTTGACATGATTATTTCGCATTGCTGGTTCGTTCTTTCAACTTGTCAGTCACTGCATCTGAGGTTGGTTTTACTTATATATATAAGGTATTACTTATTAGCTCTCTACATGCAACAATGCTTGATGGCAAAGTTGGAGGGTAGCCATTATCATAGGTGGAAGCATATTAAACACGCCCAAATCCCACGAAGGGTTCGGAGGGTTGCTTTTTGTCTTGCAAAATTGATTGGATCTTTGGGTCTTTTCAATGAAAAGACATGAATTCTTTTGGTTTTCTTGCAGAAAAACCAGGTTGTGGATTGATTGATCCCACACCTTACCATTCACCCTCCCAGCATATACATCACAATCTCTCATTAAATTCCATATCTTCCAAAAACTGTTCCCATCAACCAACCAGTTGTTGAACTTGATCATTTTCCGGAAAGAAATAAAGTGCATCCTGTCCGCTTGGTCTTTTGACCAACCACCCACCAACACCTGGAATACTCACCCCCCCAGAACATATATTTTTTCCAGCCAGCATATTACCTTTGCAAGGATTATATCGACCAAAACCCCAGTGAGGAAAAAGCACAAAAAAATCAAAATTGGATCAAAGGCAAGTTTGTCTTCTTCTCAGGGGGGTTACTAACAATAAAGTACAAGAAGCAAAAAAGGAAAGAAAATAAAAGAAAAAGCACTGTTACTTTCAATACATTGCATGTAAGAAATCGTAGCACACCCCCAATGACTACCCTAAAAAAAATTAATTCTCCCAAAGCGAAAGAGAAAAAAAAAATATGACCTGCCTTGTTGCCTTCTTTCAGCAAGACGGCCAGACAAGTCAATGCCCCAGAATCAACGAGCGCTTTTTTCCCGGCTGGAGAAAAAGTTGCCATATTGTTTATCATCCGAATCGATTCAATTTGGCAAGCATCCCCTTCCCTGCTCAACAAATTCAGCAAGGGCCAGATTCCCCCTGCTTCAACGGCTACTTTGAGCATTACATGCGATGTTCGCCAAGGCCCCCACCACTTGCGCTCTGCTGTTCCCAATAGAGCTGAGGAGATTCACAAGGATAGGAATGCCACCTTCGCTGACTATGTCAGGAACATGATCAGCCTAGCGTGAAAGGTTGGCGAGAGCACGAACGGCATGCTTCTGTGCGTTTGGCTGTCTGGATCTGGCTAGATTGACCAGAGGTGGAATGCCCCCTGCCTTGAAAATCATCCTCTGTTCCACCCCACAAATTGCCATTTCGGAATGTGAGGTTTGCAAGTGCATGAGCCGCCTCTTTCCTGCATTCATTGTCCTTACCACACACACCCAATCCCATTTCAGCAAGACACCACGACATTAAAAATCAGAAAAAAAAGACGCACATGCCTTCAACAAGGCTGGTCATCTTCTAATCTGCTCCCCCCCCCCCCCCCCCCCCCAAAAAAAAAAAAAAGACCGTCCATCCACACTTGACATTATTTTAGTGCGTTTGAAATGGTTGATTCATATGATCGATGCATCGGGAAGGGGGGGAGGGGGGGTATGACAGCCTCTCCCTGCCGCTAGACTGTCCAGAGTGGACCACCTGTAGATTTGATGAGGCCTGATTTTGTTATTTTGTTACCTCATCATCAAGCTGCAATACAAGATGCGGAATAGCACCCTCCCTGACAACTGCCTGTTGAGTCGATGCGTTTTTTTCCACCAATTCGGCAAGCGCAAGGGCTGCCATAGCCTTGCATTTTGCATGGGGCCAAGACAAGTGCTGAACGAGAGGAGGAATCCCTCCACATTGTGCAACTCAATTTTGGTGAGCGACGTTCTGGGAAAGACAGACAACCCAAATAAGTGAAACTAACGATGACCTCAGGGACCAGGCAGGAAACTGATCCATTCCTAGCTAGCTGGTATATGCATGATTCTAAGCAGGAGCAACCCATGGCTTTGACCAGCAGCGTTGTATGCAGACCTGCTCATGGGTGTCTGCAGCACTGTCTGTGAGAACGAGTTAGGCTGACCAACCTCACGAACGACTACGCCTATGTATCGAGCAGCATCTGCGATGTCGCTCAGCTCCAATACTGCCAATTTGGGAATGATTTTACGCAAATTCGAATCACTAGCCAAGATCCCCCGCAGGCTTGAGGAGTGGACTGCAATGCTTGTCAAAGCTCGAACTGCTGGCCCATGTGATGCCGAATCCAGCAACTTCAGGAGATACTCATGGGTCTGGGAATTCAGCACAAGCTGGGCCTTTGCTTGATTCGTCACCAAATCCCCCACGATGTCGGCTATGCAATTTTTACCCTCCAGCGATACATAGGGAAGCATACGAACTACAGAGTCCATCCGTTTGAAGCTGACCTGGGGCATGCACTCAAATCTTTGATGGGAAAATTGATGGAGAAAATAGGAAAATCGAAACGATTTAGGCTTTACCAAAATGCAATCAAATTTTCAATTGGTAACCCAAGCTGGAATCTAAAAGACACTCCTAACACATCGCAAAACTGGATGAGCAAAAAAAAAGCGGCCAAAGCAACCGTGGCCCCTTGGGAGATAACAACACCAGCAACAGACTTCTCCTCAGAAAGCTGGACGAGAGCACCTACCGCAGTTTCCCTCCCTTGGTCCTCTGATTTCAGAAGCTGGACCGGGGGAATACCCCTCCACTGCTCGCTACTTGGCGCCGAGTTTTGTTCGAGCACATAATAGTGAACAGGAATCTGGCTGCTCGGCACCTGAACTCCAAGTCCTCCCTGTGAAGGATTTCCACCAGGCTCTTGACCATCGCAACTGTGGTAGAGCTTCTCTTCATGTTGGCATTGTTTTCTGCTGCAGCTGCGGTCAACCATTGGAGGGCTTCCCTACGGCAACCTGGGGTTCCCCGGGCTAGGATTTTACCCATGATTGATGGGTCATAGTGTACCTTGCCCAGGTCTGGAGAATGCCACCCCAGTGCAACGCCAGTCGAGTCTGGGTGCCAAAGGATTAAAAGACTTATTGGATGATGAAAAAAAAAAAGGCAGTGGTACAATATGATTGGTTCCCTTGGTTCAATCTTATTTTTGTTCATTATTTGCTGCTACTTTGCATCCAGGTTGAAATTTAAATATTCTGTATTCTGTAAAGCTGCAACAAAACTTGTCAAAGAACCCGATGACCTTTGAACCAGAACTCTCCATTTTCATTTTTCCAAACATCCAGGCTAAAAGCCCCGCCTAGCCCATCTACTAAGCAAAGGGATGATATTGGGTGTGAGGATTATGACTAATTTACAGGCACATGCCTGCCTGAAAATTGCATGACATCAACATGGGATTCACCTGCAATTTCTTTTCTACTTGCAGCACAACCCCCTTCCAAGCACCAATTATGAAAAAAAAATGCTTTCAAGCAACAAAGTCCTGAAGGTATCCCACCAGTGTAAAACGTTGGTATCCAGAAGTTGTTCAAGGCACGCAGCCTCCTCCTCCGCCGCCAAGCAAGTCACGGCTCGGGTGTGTCACGGCAAAATCTGCATTCGATGAGAAAACCCAGGCGGGCGCGCCAATCAAGCTCCAACTGCGTGTTCAAGCGATGACCAGAAATTGAGCGCGCGGCGAGCGAGCCGACCAGAAGTCTGAGACGCACCGTCAGGAGCAGCATTGGCTGCGACCACGACCAGGCCGATAAGCAGAACAACGGTTGCGGCCTTCATCATTGCTGACAAATTCTCTCAAGAAAGCTGTATTGGATGGAAGCAATCGTCGGATCGATTTTTTTGTGGAGCGTGGCTGAGGGCCCGTGCATTTGTGGGAAAGCAAGCCCCACGTGGACACGACGCTTCGTTCCTCCGAGTCGCATCCCAACACCAAGCGCCCTGTGACGGAGCTAGAAAGAACATGGCAGATGTACTGCCACCAGATGTAATGATTATTCCGATGATAATTCGGAAGAATGGAATTGCCAACTCACACTGATAAACAGTCGTATTTTACGCTGCTCTATGTGAGACCTGGTGGTTCGTATGTCGGGTTCAATTCCTGACAAGGTCGATGACGTAGGAAAGTTGTATATTGATACGCTGGAAGATATCGAATAGCTGGCACGCCAACCCATGGCTAGCGCAGAGTACTAGGAGTCTTACTGCCGGCACTGTCGTTTTATGACATCCGAGGTATGACTTCTACGAAACGTGCGGCTGGGAACACAAGGAGCCAGCGAAAACACTATGGATTCCAGCGAAACGGATACAACTCACTACGAAAAACGATCTCTTAGGCGATACGCACGACTGGCAGTCGGGTCGCTAGTCGACCCCTGTCGTGACGCCGAACTCGCGGCCAGCACACATGCGCTAGCGCTAGAACCGGCCGCGAGTATAAATATCCCACAGAATTCTGATTAAGAACAGACAGAACTCGGTGAATACCTCGTTTACTTCTTACTTCGGACATCTATCTATAGGAGGACTCTCTTATCGTGACGGACTTAAGGAAAGCTTCGCGACTTACCTTAAACGGGAATCCCGACCGGACGAGGTACTTCTGGCCAAAGATAGCATCATCCAAGGTTTTCTGAAGTACGCTTTTGAAATGGGATACACCATCCCTTCTTTTTCTGTAAAAATATTCTCTTGCTATTATTCTTGTGTCTCTGAGTGTCCTTATTCAAAATAAGATTGTTTCTGATCAGACTTTGATTCTAGAGGGAAATAGGAGTGAAGTCAGAATAGTAAGGGAAGGTGCTGCCCTTCTCTTAGGAGGTTTTTCTCCACTCAGAGGAGCCGACCTCTCCTCTGAGTGTCTCCTTTCGCTTTTGGTGTTTGCGTTTTGTGTTTCTCTCTTCTCCAGCTCAGTTTCTAGAGTCCCCTTAGGCCATGGTTTCTTAGCGACCATCCTCCAGGGGACTCCACTTTCTGTCTCACTCTCGGGAGCAAGGCCCTCTTAGCGGGTGTCTCCGTCGACTTTGACTCGTGTTGCGTTTAGGTGCCTGGTCTTAGGTTTTTTCGTCGTTATGGGGAGTCGAGACTGTGACTCTCGAATGGTGATGATTGTTAGCGCGACTGGTCTTAGCCGACTTCTTGGGTGACGGTAGTTTCAGTGCGTCGCAGTTTGGATACCAAGTTTTTGGATAGGACATTCAATGTCGGCGTAGTCCGACTCTGTTGCCGTAGACAGACTCTGCGGTAGTTCAGTACGACTCTATCTTCAGTCGCGGCTCGAATGAAGAATTAGTAGTTGTGCCGAATGCGTTTTCTGGTTTCGGAGCGTTGCGAGCTTCGGACATGTTAGGAATATGGGCCCACTAACATTACAACACAAGTTCTGTGCAACACTGTTTACTCTGGTGATCACCTCTCGTAAAAGAGAAAGCGCTCCAGAAATTAACACAAGTGTAACACACTGTAGGAACAATGGTTGGAGCAACCTCTGCCGATAAGTATCGTGCCCCTAAGCTCGAAAAGTTTGACGGAAAGAAACCTCCAGCAGCGGAATGGTTCAAGACCGTGGAAGCAACAGCTACGGCTCAGAACTGGCCTGCTCGTTCTAAAGTGAGCAGAGCGAAAGCGAACCTCACTCACGGTGCAGCCCTCTGGGCGGCTGCTCTCCCAGAAGATATGACCTGGGAGAACTTTAAAAAGAAGTTTATGAAAAGGTGGCTGGGGGCCACCGATGATTTGATGAGCGAGCTAACAAGGCGTCGCCAACGGTCTACGGAGACGGTCGAAGATTTCGCGGACGCCCTTCGTGGCTTAGCTGAGGATATCACTGATATTCAGACCGCGACACGCACTGACGGCGCCACTCCGATTGCCCTGAACGACGAATTTCTCCGTCACATTTTTCAGGCTGGAATACCCTCGAAGATAAGGGATGCTATAGCCCCACTCCAGCATCAGAACTTTGAGGAAGTGGTGACGGCTGCAAAGGCAGTTGAGGGAATAGGGCTGAGTAAGAAAAGGAAAGCTCCAGACAGTACTGATTCAGATTCAGACACAGAGAAGAACACTGGACAGACTACAGACTCAAGGGAAGAAAAGCTTCTGAATAAAGTGATGAACAAGGTTCAGAAAGTTATGGAGGGACATATGCACAAGATCTATACAGCCCTCCCAGCTCCAGAGGAAAGGCTGCTGGAATGGCGACAGAAAGTCAATGGGGGAGCTTCAGGAAAGAAGGGCGGAAGGAATCAAACTTATGAAGGCCAAAGACCCAGGGGTTATTATAGTCCTTTACTGAACAAGGATCTGAACCTAGGAGAATGTTGGCACTGTGGGGTACCAGGTCATAGATGGGGAAGATGTCTTAAGAGAAAAACAGGAGTAACCTACAGCCTTCAATACAGAGCAGGCAATACCCCTTTGGTGGTACAGGCCAACCCAGACCAAGGGAACTCCAAGTCTCAGGGTCCCCAAATGAATATGGTAGAGGGGAAGACCTCTGGAGGGGAGAACAAATATAGGATGGGGAATAAGCATGCCTTGATAGATGCTCAGGCATTCCTGGACAGGACAGAGTTACCTGTCCCTCTTAAAACATTTATGTTCTATTCCCCTGAACTCAGGGAAGCCATCCGAAGAGAGGCAGACCTGATGACTTCAGTGGATGCTGGGGTGACCCAACCCCTCCACTTCGACCCAGAAACCTCTGGCCAGGAGGATGAGGACAAGGAGGTGGGCATGCTGGAGGTGGACACACTGCAGAGAGAAGCGGCCTCCAGGAACACTCCGGCCAAGTGCACCATCAAGATCAAGGGGGAGGCATTTGAGGCAGTGGTGGATACAGGGGCTAGCCACAGTTGCATCTCCAGGTCCACAGTGGAGAAGCTTGACCTGGTGGGCCAGGTCCAACCCTCCGAATGGGTTTTCAGGACAGCCAGTGGGGAGATAGCCACCTCTCTGGGGTACCTCCCAAAGATATTCGTGAACATAGGAGGGACAGGCTCTTACAACTCTTTCATGGTGACAGACACAGACACCTGCTGTGTTCTGTTGGGGATAGACTTCCTTAAGTCTATCAGGGCTATGATAATGCTCGGGCCTCAACAAATCTTCTATCACAAGGGAAACGGGAAGATGGGGGCCATCCCCCTTAGAACAGAGGAGAGGCCAAGCTCAGGGACAGAGGAGTCAGTCCAGACGGCGGCAGGGAAAAAGAGGAAAGGAGGGAACTTGACCCCGGAGAAAAAGGTCAGGTTCAACCCCACCACCGAGACCATTCCAAGAGAAGCACCACACAGTCCTCTACCATCAGGATTCGGACAAAGGAGTACTCCGGCAACAGGAGTACAGAAAGATGGAGGGAGAGAGGGGCCCTCCCAGGATTTTCATTAGGGTCAGAGGTCAGGCCTGGTGATCTCAGGGGTGTGGCCACAGGGCTGCACAGGTTTACCACTAGAGGGGTGACACCTCCAGAATCCATCCTGGTGTCACAAGAGGAGAAAGGGAAAACCTTTGCTGACTTAAATATAGGGGATAGTTTGACAAGAGATGAAAGGAGGGCAGTGGAAAAGCTTTGCAAGTCTAGGAGGGAGGCCTGGTCTCTAAGTGAATACGAGATAGGCTCCTTTAGAAATCATAGTTACAAGATTGAAACTGGTACAGCTAGGCCTGTGGCAAAGAGGCAATATAGGGTTAGTGAATTTCAGAAGGGAGAGATAGAGAGGCAGCTAGAAGGGTTACTAAAAGTAGGGGTAGTTAGACCCAGCCCAGGGTCACCTTGGTCTTCACCCACTCTCCTAGTCCCTAAGAAGGCACCAGGAAAGTGGAGGTGGTGTGTAGACTTTAGAGATTTGAATGATTTGGTGGAGGCAGATCAGTACCCTCTGCCATTGATAGATGAATTGCTAGATGGGCTGGGAGGTAGGAAGTTTTATTCTAGTTTGGACCTTAGGTCAGGGTATTGGCAGTTGCCTTTAGCTGAGGAGGATAAGGGGAAAACAGCTTTTAGGACCTCCTCAGGGTTGTATGAATGGGTTAGGTGTCCTCAGGGACTCAAGACTATGCCAGAGGCCTTCCAGAGAGTCATGGACTCTTTGTTTGGCCACCTGGAAGGGGTCCAGGTCTACCTGGATGACATAGTCATTTTTAGTCACACCTTCCAAGAGCACCTGGAAACTCTGAAGAAGGTGTTAGATATTCTGGAGAGAGAGGGGGCTAAGCTGTCCATAGAAAAGTGCTTTCTATTCCAGGAGGAGATAGAATACTTAGGGCACCACATCACTAAGGCTGGATTTAGCCCTCAGGAGGACAAAATGGCCTCCATAGCAAAGCTGAAGACTCCCACTACAGTCACCCAAGTCAGGTCTTTCTTGGGGCTTACTGGATACTACAGGAGGCATGCCCCAGACTATGCAAGGAGAGCAGGTGCCCTCACAGAGCTTACTAAGGAAGGAGTCCCTTTTCTCTGGACCTGGAGATGTGAATACTCCTGGAGGCTGCTGAAGAAGATGCTGACTACAGCCCCAGTGGTGACTACTCTCAGGAGGGAAGGGGAGGTGTTCTTATGCACTGATTGGAGTCAGTATGCTATAGCTGGAATACTGGGTCAGATTCAGGAAGGACAGGAGAAGGTAATAGCTTATTTTTCCAAAAAGAATAGTCAGACAGAAGCTAGGTATGCTCCTAGTCAGGGGGAGGCTATGGCTGTGATTAAGACTATTAGGAAATTTAGTTATTATCTGACAGGGAGGGAGTTTACTGTCTTTACTGACTGTGGGGCCTTGTTCTGGCTAATGGGTTCTAGACACCTGAGCAATATGATGGCCAGGTGGGTGATAGAGTTACAGGGGTATAAAATTAAGGTGGTCCATAGACCTGGGAAGTATCATGTCAATGCAGATGCATTGTCTAGACTAGTAATGAATAGAGAAAAGAAAAAGGAGGCACCAGGTCTGCCTACAGTGTCAGATCATCTGCCTTTGGGGAGGAAGCTGAGTTAGTAGGGTCTAGGAATAAGAGAAAGACTAGTCTAGGGGAGGACTAGTGGATGGCAAGGTTTAGTTAAATTTCTGGGACAGAGTCGATCAGGAGGCACAAGACGGGGATTAGAAAAGATAGAGGTTAAATCCAAGCAACCTCCTGTAGAGGAGAGAACCTCTGGGAGGAAACAAGTCCTGCTTAGGATTCTTAAGGGAGAAGCAGGCAGGGAAGGAGTAGAACGGGATAAGTTTTCTCAGAGACAGAACCGAGCTTAGTGAAAGAGAATCCGGAAGTTCGAAGTTCGAAGAGGAAACACACACGCAAAATGGATGCAACCCAAGCCGCTGCCCTTGCGCACATCATCGCTTTTTTGCTGGAGCTACTGGTTGATATGGAGGAATACGAGGAGGAACTGCGGCAACGACTGCTCTTGGGAGAGTTCCGAATGAACACCAGGGCGGGCCGAGAAGCCCGAATGAACGTCGCTAAACTCGCTCAGTACACGGAGACATTGATAACTGTGCGAGGACTACTAGACGAGTTTCGAGCGGGAGCTCCAGTTGGTCCGGGTCCTCTTAGGCCCACTAGGCAGCAGATAACGGCGATGTTGGCCCAGCCTATCGGGAACGCCGGAGGACAGGGAGGTGGAGGGGGTCCATATAATAACCCCGCTGGCCTGCCGCGCTTTTACCCGGTGGCGCGTGTGGAGGCAAGGTTCGAGGAGAACGGTGACGGCAACATGGAGGAGGTGCCTCCGGAGGAGCCGATAGTGGTGTACTCCTCGGGGGAGGAGGAGAATACTAGAGATGTGGGGGCACCAGGCCCCAGTAGTTAAGAGATGTTCCTAGTGGCAGTTTGAGTGTGTGGAAGATAGCCTGGTATGCAGGAGGGAAAGTTGAAGTCATGTCGGGGTTGAGAAGTGGTTCTGTAAGCAGGATTCTGCATTTTTCTTAAAGTGATATAAGTTATCTCAGGAATAGTTAAGACTCCTGGAACAAATGAGTTCCACCTCTTAACAGAACACCAGTCTGAGTTTCTTTCAATCTACACTGAAAAACAGAAAACCACTCTGCTCACAGCCGGTCAATCTCTAAGGTAATAAAAGGAAGGTCTGAGGATTAGAAGTAGTCCCAGACAAACGTTCAGATTCTGTAGAGATCAGGTATCCTGAAAGAGGGAAACTCTCAGAATGGAGGACTACAGTCTCGGGTAAGACTGTACACACTTTGATTTATTATAAATCAATCCCTGTGAGGACCTCATACACTAAGTCGAAAATGGTGTGGTGTTTGATCCAACCTAGAAGTTAAGGTCACTTAAGAGGAAAAGTGCCCTTTCCCATAAACAGGACTGATAGTTCAAACTCTGGGATTAAACAACTGCATGTTAACTGGACTAAGAGATGACCTCTAAAGATTACAGCTTTCAGCCAGCTCACAGGCCAACTGTTACAGCTGTTTCAACCTGGAGGATTTTGTGTTTAAGTGGAAACCCTTATTAACTAGAGGAGAGGGCAAACTTTGCTTTATCTACCCAGGATAAGCAACTTAAAGCAAAAGGATATCGGGGCCAGGAGGCTCTAAGTACAGACGTAAAGCAGTTGTTAGTCTTTTAGCGCTATACGAGGTAGTTTGGGATAGAGCCGAGGGTGGCTGACGCATGCGGGTTCGCGAGTAAGACAGATTAGACCCAGAGTTTGGGGCATGCGTCAGCGTACTACACTTAGGGGTACTTAAGAGGCCCACTCGTTGTTTTGACACTCATAGTTACTTTGTAAGAACTCGGGATTCGTGGGATTGGTGTGTTCCCGCTTGTGTGTGTGTTTGTGTGTGTGTGTGTTAAGTGTTTGCCTGACGCAATCACTTCCCAACCCAAGTGCTCTAGTAGCGATCACAACCGCGCTAGCTAGAGAGTTGTCTAAACCAACAAACCCCACAAGTATACTTGCGTTAGCCAGCAAGTTATCACGAATCCAATCAACACAGCCGACCACTATTGCGTCACCCACAAGCTTCACTATCAATTGGTTTCGGAGCTCGGCAAGAACTTTAAGTTCTTGAGATCGAAACTTGTGAACGTGGCGCAACAAACGTTTTTGTTTGTTTGTTTGGTAGAGAGAAACTCCAACCGTGGTTGTTGAGTACTCCCAAATAGTGGCTGAGAAATCATGGCTGACCGTGAACACGCATTGGCAGTGCGCGAGCCTCAAGTTGAAGAGCCAGGGATTGAACCTGAGTTCGATGAGGAATTGCCTGACGCACCCAATGTTGTGTATCAACAAATAAACGTCCAGAACATCCACAATGTCCAGCAAGCAGCTGTCGACATAGACATGGGAGCTGATGCGGAAGCCTTAAGAGAGGATGTGGATGCGGTCCATGACCGTGTGGACGATTTAGCCCACGGGCTAAGGGGTCACCTGCAGCAAGTTGACCAGACACTGGGGCAGAGGCTAGCCCATGCTGAGGCCTCTGTGTCGAACCAACTGGCTGGCGCATCAGAGGTGATCGGGCAGGCGCTGGAAACACAGCACCAGCATGCGCAACAGGTTGAGGCCACACAGCATGCGGTGGTGTCGCAACAGCAGAAGCTGGATTCAGTAGCGGCTCAGCATAGTCGATACGAGCAGAGGCTATTACGCCAAGATATCGACCATAGAAAAGAAAGAGCCGAGATCAAAGCTTCTGTGGATGCAATAACGAGGAGAATGGATGCCGCAGACATTCTAGCGGACTCTCGTTTTGCTGACCTAAAAGAAGCAACTGAAGCATCAGCACTTCAGTTAAAACAACTCTCCGAGTTATCCCTTGTTCAAGGGCGGAGAATTGAAGGCTTATTAGGAACTGTTGCGGATTCCAACGAAAAAGTCGAACGGACTCTAGAATTGTTTCGGGAGTCCTTGTATAAGCAAGGTGCTGAGGTGAAGCGTTTGCAGAGCTCCAGAGTAGCAATTCAAAAAGATTTGATTGCCTTGGAGAAAAAGGCATCCAAAACCTGGGATCAGCAGCAAGATGCAGCTGATGTGGTTGCCTTAAGATTATCTGGCCTGGAACGAAGCATGGAGGATGTGAGTGGCGGAAGTCAGAGTGCCCAAAGTGGAAGTGATGCTCGTGCAGTATCACCAGAGCGAGAAGAATCAACTTCTCCTGAGCCTGAGGACTCAGCCTTTGGGATGCCACTGCCGAAGAAATCAGTAAAGCAGTTGGCTGCATCATGGCCGCCACTAGACCAGAGCTTCGCGGTAGGAATGGTTGGGGCAGGAACCTCAACAATACCGGCTCCTCCAGCAGTACAGGTCGAGGAGGGTGAAATTGTTGCTGCAGAAGCACCACCATGCACTGCAGTGGACAGCGCACCAGACGTTGATTTCACATTCCCTCAGTTGATACCTCCAAGTACAAGAGCTCAGCCTGGAGTACGCATCTCAGAACCCGACTCTGCCGATGGATCACGTAGACCCACACGAACTAACCCAAGAGTTCTCTCCTCAGCAGAAGTGTTATATCAAATTGACCTTGAGCGTGCTAAGGCACAGGTCAGAGAAGAGAAAGGAAAAGAACCCATGCAGATCCCCACACGTACTGGAAGATTGGGACTTGGGTTAAGTGCTTTGGGAGCAAGGGTAGAAAATAATCCCTTTGCTGCACTTGGTTCATATGAGTCTACTGGTGGACCCAGTCGAGTTCCTCGCATGCGAGGTAACTTTGGAGACCCTGGTGATGACGACCCAGATGATGATGGCGGTGATGATTACCGCGACAGACGAAACCGCCCACCTTCCCGCATTCCAGGTGCGCCTGATGGCGGTGGAGGTGGTGGCGGCGGTGGAGATGGTGGAGGCGGTGGACCTCCCGGTGGACCTCCTGGTGGAGGTGGAGGTGGAGGTGGCGCTAGACCAGCAGGGCCAGGACCTCCTAGGCAAGGACAGTGGTTGCCTAGCACCGTCAAGTTGCAAATGCCTCGCGCATTTAACGGAAGTGGAGAACCAAAAGCCCGTAAATGGCAAGTGCTCATGACGCGGTACTTGAGAACCTGCGGAGTGCATGAAGCACAGTGGCAATCGATTATGGCCACTAACCTTTATGGGGCTGCCTCGGATTGGTTAACGATGCAAGAGTTGAAAATTCACCGAGGTGAAAGACCACCCTTCCGTGACTGGATGGACTTCATGGATGGCTTAGCTACAGCTTTCGAATTCTCTAGTGATCGAGATGAAGCGTGGCGTGACCTCCATAAACTCAAGCAGACTGGCACCGTGAAACAGTTCGTTAAAGAGTTTCAGCGGTTAGTCTTGAGGATTCCAGACCTCGAAGAGGATCACCAGTATTTGCTCTTCGTGGATGGACTTAAGAGTGAAGTTCAGAAGTTAGTCGCTGCAACGGTACCTCGAGATGTCGAGGCCGCCATCATATCCGCCGAACGATTGGAAGCCCTTGGAGTTGGAACACAAGGCCAAGGAGGGCAGACCAATCAGAAAAAGAAAGGAGTCTGGCGTGGTGGAAGAAAGAAGAAAGGCCAGAATCAGGGTCAGCAGCAGCAGAACCCTACACCACCAGCCCAAGCACCACCACAAGCTGCCGCAGGAGTGCAACAGCAGCAGCAACAGCAACAAGGACGAGGAGGAGGACGTGGTGGTGGTGGACGTGGACGCGGTGGTGGTAACCGTGGAAGAGGACAAGCCAATCAGGGAAGACAGAACCCCCAAGGGGGAGGGGGATATCATTGTTATCTTTGTGGAAAGAAGGGTCACCCTGTGAGGCAATGTCCTAGATTGGAGGAGGTGAAAAACCTCCCCGATGTAAAAAAAATGTTAAACTGACCGCCAGGCAGGAAACTGCTTCGTCTGAGCCTGGCCGACGCAAACGTCGTAAGCGAAACAGAGTTCGTAGGCGGCGTAGGAAGCATAGATCAAAAGTAGGTGCCTCGAAAAAGGTTTGTACTCACAGCGGAAAACCTGAGGAGCGGACTAGTACACCGCGTGAAGAGAGAACAGAGACACTCTCCACATCTACCCAATCGGCACATGACAACTGCGATTGGAAAAATGAACAGAAGGAAAGCACACCGGATGAGATGGACGCGCCTCATGCGTCATCTGCATCTCTTCCCTCTGTTAGTGAATCTGTGGGCTCATTGGAGTCGCAGAGTAGTCTACAGGAGTCCCTGCCTGCAGACGTAGACGATAGTGGGTCAGAAACAACCCAGCGGTCTACCACAGAGCGAGTTAATGTGTCAGAAGTTCGATCAACTTCGTCAACCAAGGGTGACACATGCCCTCTGTTAAAAATTCAAGAAGTGCCTGTGAGAGGGTACGAAGTAAAAGCACGGATCAAGACCACGGACCTTTATGCATTCATTGATTGTGGAAGTACAGCAAACTATATCAATGATAAGGTAGCGCGTGATCTCGGGTTGTCGATTACACCAAGCTCAAAGAGAGCAATGTTGGCAAACGGAGATATTAAAGAACTGGCTGGCAGCTGTAACAACCTCCGAGTAAAGATAGGAGGGCTGAAGTGCAAAATGAAAGCGGATCTGTTCCCAGACCTTGGTTATGACCTAATATTGGGCATGCCTTGGTTGCAGAAAGAAAACCCCCGCATAGACTTTCAGCAGAATGAGATTTCAGTTTGCAAAAACAGCCAAGTGTTTCATCTCCCGTTGCGTCATCCAACCCAAGAGAGTATTGAACCTGAACGAAAAGTACAGTCGATACTGCAAGAAGTGCCAGTGACTGAGTGTTCAGCTAAGAGAATGATGCGTCATCTCAAAACAGAGACAGCATTCATGGTTGTAGTGCAAGAGTCTGAAGAGAAAGCTTTAGGCCAACATGAATTGCCTGACGCAATAGAGCGAACACAGCCATTCAACACTGAGGATGAGATTGGCAAACTTATTCGTTCAGACACCCCTGCCGAAATTAAAAAGGTGGTAGAAACACACCGTGGTGTGTTCCCTCGTGATTTACCCCCAGGGATCCCTCCGAAGAGAAAAGGTCATGAGTTTAAGATAGACCTGGAGGATCCAACACCTATCCATCGTCCAATATACAAGCTTTCACCAGCAGAGCTGGATGAAGTGAAAGCACAAGTGGACTACCTTCTGGAACAGAAGAAAATCAAACCATCCGAGTCCCCTTGGGGCGCGCCAATCCTATTTGTACCGAAAAAGGATGGAGGCTTAAGGATGTGTGTGGATTACAGGTGGATCAATAAGGTGACGGTGAAAAACCGGTATCCTTTACCCCTGCCAGAAGAATTGATGGATAGAGTGTTCAAAGCCAAAGTGTTCTCAAAGTTAGATCTGCGATCAGGCTATTGGCAATTTCCAGTAAGGCCATCTGATACAGATAAAACAGCGTTCCGCACGAGATACGGTCACTTTGAGTTTTTGGTAGCGCCTTTTGGGCTAACCAATTGCCCAGCGCAATTCCAAACTCTAGTGCAAGACCTACTCGCAGAGTTTTTAGATGATTTTGTTGTTGTCTTTATCGATGACATACTCATCTTCTCTGAAAACATGGAACAGCATGCCGAACACTTAGAGAAAGTCCTGTCGCGACTAGCAGAATATCAGCTTTTTGCTAAGGCAAGTAAAAGTGAGCTGGCTGTCGCAACAGTAGACTATCTTGGCTACCGCATTAGCGGAAGTGGGTTAAAACCACAGGAACAAAAAGTGAAGGCAGTGAAGGAGTGGAAGGAACTACAGAGTGTTAGTGATGTACGTAGTTTCCTTGGAATGGTTTCATACTACAGGAAATTCATTCCCCAGTTTGCACATGTTGCTGGACCACTCCATGACTTAGTGAAAAAAGACCATCCCTGGAGATGGGGACAGGTTGAGCGTGGCGCATTCAATGAACTGAAAAAGCGTCTAAGTCAAGCTCCCGTCCTTATTTTTCCAGATGCGTCACTGCCTTACACTGTGATCACTGATGCGTCGAATGAGGCCATCGGTGCCGTGTTAACACAGGATCACGGAGAGGGGCTACAGCCAATAGCTTACCTCTCACGTAGATTCAAGCCTGCCGAGCTTAACTATGCACCATACGATAAAGAGTTGTGTGCAATATGTTATGCGATGGTGCAGTGGAGACATTATCTAGAAGGTTGTGCGGGTGGAGTAACAGTGTTCACTGACCACCAACCTCTGACGCATATTCTGTCGCAGAGGAACCTTTCTAGAACCCAAGCAAGATGGCTTGAGGCGGGGTACCTGACTTCGATCAACCCCAAGATCTCCTATATCAAAGGCAAGGCTAACGTGTTAGCAGATGCTCTCTCCCGCAGTGTTCCTAAGCCCGTGGAAACTGCGATGAACATTTCCACTTGGCAAGTGCATCAAGCAAGCCAAGACGAGTGGAAACAAGCCCTCCAAGCTGATAACTCCTTGGTGAAGATATTGCGGAAGCTTGAGAGTGGCGAGGAAGTTGAGGGATATTTCCTCAGAGAGGGAATACTCTGGACGGTCCCAAAGAGAGGATTAGTCGAGAAAGTGGTGGTTCCTAAAGGCCAGCGCAATAAGATCATGAAGGAGTGCCATGAGACACCTTCAGCAGGCCATACAGGACCAGCGCGAACAGGAGAAATCCTCGCGCGGCGATATTGGTGGAAGGGGTGGATGAATGAGTTGAAGGCATTTGTGCGCGAATGCCCTGTGTGCCAACAAATAAAGGCTGACACACAGAAGCCTATGGGCTTACTTCAACCCCTGCCAATACCTGAGCGGAAGTGGGAGCAGATTACCACTGACTTGGTGACAGATCTACCAGCATCCAATGGGTTTAGTGCTGTAGCTGTCTTTGTCGATAGACTTACCAAGTTTGTGCATTTCGCCCCATGTACTAAAGAGATTACCGCTGCAGGATACGCCCAACTTTTTATCGAACATGTTTACCGCAACCATGGCCTACCTAAAGTGATTGTGTCTGATAGAGACCCTCGCTTTACCAGCAAGTTCTGGCAGACGCTTTTTAAAGCTCTGGGTACAGAGATTCGTATGAGTACAGCTTACCACCCTCAGACGGATGGGCAGAGTGAGGTTACCATACGTACTCTGGAAAATTTTCTAAGGCCATATGCTGAGAGGTATCCCCATAAGTGGGTTGAGTATTTACCTACAGCAGAGTTTGCAGCAAACAATGCAGTGAATGCGAGTACAGGGTTCGCACCTGCATACTTGATGTATGGGTACCATCCAGAAACACCAAACATTGGTGGGACGGCAACGCAATTTCAAGTGGAAGCAGTTAAGACTATGGTAGCACGGATGGCACAGGACTTAGATACCGCAAAAGCATATTACTCTAGAGCACAACACAGAATGTGTGTGAGTGCAAACAAGAAGAGGAAAGATATTGCTTTTGAAAAAGGGGATAAAGTCCTGATAAAAAGCCGTTTTATTCCGTTGGCTGCTTTGAACAAAGTGAGTCCCAAACTGCGCCGTCGATTTGTGGGTCCCTTTGAAATTGTGGAGAAAATATCAAAGGTGGCTTACAGAGTTCAACTTCCGGAAACATGGCTCATTCACCCAGTGTTTCATGTTTCTAAGTTCAAGCGTTATCACGCCTCGAGTGATAACAGCAGGCAGATACAACCTCCAGAAGGAGAGTTGATTGGTAGCGAAGTAGAGTATGAGGTCGAAAATATCCTAAGGGCTAGAGGTAAACGCAATCGCGAATACCTAGTGCTGTGGAAAGGATACGATCTACTTGACGCTACTTGGGAACCTGAAGCTAATCTGGTTAACGCACCAGATATACTTCGCGCATTTAAAGAGAAAGAAAGAAAAGAGTTGCAGAAAGGAAGAGAATAGGGAAACAGAGTGTTTGATGGCTAAGGTGGAACTCCTTATTGCAAGGGGGCGCGAAAAAGGATACCTTAGAAAAACTCTGTCGACTTCCAAACCAACTCTTTAACTTTAATGCGTTAGGTGCCTAAGTTATTTGGCTGGCGCAGTAAGTGTAGCTTCAGTAGTACTTTAGAAACCGGGCAAACGATGTCACATTCGAGATAGTGTGGTTGTTCCGAGAAAACCCCTATCAAGTGACGTGTTGAGGTGGTCTTGACGAGACTCCAACCGAGCGAAACGTTGGTGTCTCACCCCAATAACCCAACGAGGAAAGTGTACGAGTCACCCAGCCTTATAAGCGCAGCCCTCGAACCATTTTGCCCTAGTGTTTGTGTAAACGGAGCGAGCTCCTGAGTGAAAAGAGTCTAAAGACGCACAAACCGTTGTTATTTCTTTCTTTCCGACAAACATAATGGCTGCCGACACACCCGCCGCAATTATTGCGAGGTTGGAAGCGGAGGTAGCTCAAAAAGAAGAGGAGCTGCAGCACTTTGTTACGACCGCAGAGGAGGTGCTGCAGAACAATGAGGCCTTAACCCGGCAGCTCTCAGAGTTGAGTGACCGGACGAAAGCAGCTGAGGCTGCGAAGGTGGCAGCGGAGAAAGCCAAGGAAAAGGCAGAGGCGGAAAAGAAAGAAGCGGAGGACAAGACTAAGGTCTTGGAAGAAAAATTGGAAGCCATGAAGCTGAAGAAGCAGCGGTTCCAATCTCACATGATGGCTAACCATCGTGAGAATGACCTCCGCAAGCAAGCTCTCGGGGGAATGGTGGATCGATTTACCGCGGTAGAGGAAACGCTGCAGCGAGCTGTAGCAACCGCGTGGAGTGCAGCAGCCAACAACCTTGAGAAGGAATTGGCAGAACAAGAGCTGCAGATCGATTTGCTGGGAGAGTCCCTCAGAGACGGCTCTGAAAAACTTCAAGTGCAGAGCGAAACAACGGACAAGATGCTGCGTTTGAACCCGCCGGTACCAGCACCACGGGTACGCGAAGAACTGGATCGCCAAGTCCAAGTTCTGTTGTCAAACGCAACACTTGATCTGGAACCGTCCAAGGACGATGATGCGGGAGGCTCAAGCAAGGGCAAGGGGAAAGGGAAAAACAAACGCCCAAGCTCGCCGTGTAGGGATGAAGATCCACACGGAAAGAGAAGGCGAGAGGACGGTGACGATGAAGGTGGTGAGCCACCGAGGGATCGTATGCCTGGAGATGCAGCAAGAGCCAACTTGTTACTCAAGTTAAAGGCTGCCGCATTAAAGACTCCAGCACCCTCACAACCAGCGCCAACAGTTCAGACTCCCGGAGATGAGGCTACCGCAATAGCACCGGGGGAGGACTTATTCGACATGAGAGAGGAGGAGCTTTTGGACTTGGATTTTAACGAAGAAATTGACTTCGGCAGTCCACCTCCTAGGCTCGAAGGTCCTAGTTCTGAACTGGAGGACGGGGAAATAAGGAATGATGAAGGGCCAAGCCAGGTGACAGAGGTTCAGCGTGCGGTCCATCCACCGTTGGAGTTAGCTCCAACAGAAGCAGCACTTCGGGCTTTCCGAGAAAAGGTTAAGCTCAGAAGACTAAGGGCGGCTGCTCAGGACAAAGTGGATGCTGCACCCAGCGAAGTGAACCTGTCACGGGAGGATATCGAGGAGGCTTGCAACCCCATCACTGCGTCGGAGAAATGGCCGAAGGTCCAATATACTAACCCCAGGGACCGAGCCTTGCAAAATTACCGCGGCAACCGGCACTTTCACGAGTTGCCCATGTGCATTTGGTGCGGGAGAAGCCCAATGCAAGCAAGTGCTCAGCGGCTGACGCAGAAGAAGTATTCCGTCCTTCCTTGTGGGTATCACCTCGTGTGTGATGCTCATTGGTTGGCATACTCGATGCTGGGGCGCATCGTCACGGCGGTCCAAAAAGTCGCGGAAGTGGACAACAAGTCCATCGCCACCGTCTCCCCATTCTCTCTACCTGCCCATATGTTGAAGCTGACACGCTCGACGTTCGAAGAAATCCCTCCGTTCCCGGCTGAGCACGAGAAGTTGCCACACTGCAACATGTGTGTGAAGCGGCAGCTCAAGGTGTCCGGCATCACAAGGGATCTGCCATTCCTTAAGTCCAAGAGGGTGGCTGCCGCATTTGATCCCTGTGTCCGGTATCGTGCAGTGCAGCAAGCGCATGCGCAGGAGCAGCGTGCTATTCCGCAAGCGCAAGCGCCGGAACAGCGTTAAGGAGGAGGGAAAAAGCGTTATCGTCGACCAAGTGTGTGCGTGCAGCAGCTGTCAGAGACGTCAGAGCAAGAGACAGGTCCAAGACAGTTGGGTGTGGGTATGGGAGTGGGTGAGTTTTGTGTTTGTGTTTTTGTGTTTTTGTTTTTCTTTGTGTTTTGGTGTGCGTGGGCGCCCACTTTTTGCGGGGGGGGCGTATGTTAGTCTTTTAGCGCTATACGAGGTAGTTTGGGATAGAGCCGAGGGTGGCTGACGCATGCGGGTTCGCGAGTAAGACAGATTAGACCCAGAGTTTGGGGCATGCGTCAGCGTACTACACTTAGGGGTACTTAAGAGGCCCACTCGTTGTTTTGACACTCATAGTTACTTTGTAAGAACTCGGGATTCGTGGGATTGGTGTGTTCCCGCTTGTGTGTGTGTTTGTGTGTGTGTGTGTTAAGTGTTTGCCTGACGCAATCACTTCCCAACCCAAGTGCTCTAGTAGCGATCACAACCGCGCTAGCTAGAGAGTTGTCTAAACCAACAAACCCCACAAGTATACTTGCGTTAGCCAGCAAGTTATCACGAATCCAATCAACACAGCCGACCACTATTGCGTCACCCACAAGCTTCACTATCAGCAGTTAAGTCGAGAAGGAAGTGTACAGATGCGGAAGTATGACATCTGGAGGGTGATAAAAACACGGGAAAGTATCGAGTAGTGGTAGACGTTACGTCTAGAACCACGGAAACACGGATAAGAGTCTTTGCTTACAAGCTTACTCTAGAACATTGTTACCTCGGTCCGGATCCAATAAATATGGGGCCGGACCGACAACCTGGCAAAAGGAACGGTTGAGAGCTGTCGGACCCAGCGTCCACTGGACCGACAGATCCAGACCAAATCCTTCTCAGGACCGTTGGTTGGATTGTGTGGACACGGTAACTGCCACCGTGTCCACCTCTCACTTGGGTCAGTCGGACTGTACTGCTGGACCGGCTCTGGTACCGAACCAGGCACTGATTACCGGACCAGGCTGATCCAGTCCGACTGGATCGACTTAGGTGAATGTGTACTCGTTCCAGAGTCCACATTCGTATCAACCACTCCCCCCCCCATCAAGTGCGCGTCCCGAGCACCACGTATATGAGAGGAGATCAGTTTACACAACCCAAGTCACCCCGAACCTTTTTACATGCCAAAAATGTTTGTGTTCAAAAACAAACAAGGTTCTTATCGGTCCATCCGACACTGGTCCCCTTGACCACTGTTACCTTGAGATCCAACAACCAAACAAAACCCCTGGATCCAATAATCAAAACAAAAGAACCCCTGGATCCAATAATGTCTGCAAAATCGATATAGTTCCCTGTTACCTTAGAAAGAAAAGTAAGGTAACCTCTGGATCCCAGCCTGGATCCACTCAAATGTTTGATTCTGAACACCCAAATAACCCAAATTGATACTTCAATAAAACAGGAAAATCATAACCAGATCAAAACAGAACTCCCTCATGGTTCCACAGAAAATGGATGGTATGCAAAATAAAACAAACACACCAATCACTCCACTGGTCCCAACAGGTTAGACCTGTTGTAACTCATTTCTGGCCACGACTGCGAAGTCGCGTTCTGGGACCTTGGATCGCCTGCGTTTGCTGCGAAGATCCTCCAGAGTGCTCTCCACGCTGCTCCTGGGTCCGTTCCTGCGTTTGCTCCGTCGATACCGCTCCCTGTGAAGCTCCTCTCGCTTGTCGATTCCCAACGGGATCCACCCCAACGGCCTTGAGGTAAGCCGCGTTCCAGTCTCGCAACTGCTTTTTGCTTTTCCCGGTCCAGAACTCCTATTGCCTTCTCTATTCCTGTAACCATTTCCGCCTCACGGTTCCGTCCCCATTTTCGCGCGTCCCCTTCTGCTTCCTTCCTAGCGTTCGCCAGTGCCTCCTTTGTAGCGGCTAGTTCATTCTCAAGCTGCTGAATCCTTTCTTTTTGTGCCGCTACCGTGGCCTGTAACCTCTTTGTCTCCTCAGTGAACGCTGCATTTAACGCATCAAGGGCGCTAGAGACAGGAGTTGGTGCAGCCATTTCGAACGAGAACGAAGGAACAGTAGATGTTTGTCGGGGTTTGCAGTAGCGAGTCGGAGAACAGAAACCAAAGTGCGCTTGACGTATGGTTCCTTGTCTTCGCGCTTAGTTTTTATCGTCGTTCCCGGCTCCACGGTCCAGTACTCCTGTACAGCCACGCCTTCCTCGGATCGTGTAGTCAGCTGGGAGTTACCTCAGGACTGAGATGATGTTTCCCCGTTAAAGCTGTCCCATACCAGCCGGGGTCGGATCATTCTCGGTCCGTCTCCATTTGGATCCAACTCCCCCATCGCTGGCTCCAATGCGATCCGGTCTCAGTTATGACCATGTTTGGCTGAGTTTTTCCTTTCGAACTCAGCTAACAATTCTGCACAGTGTTCCAGATGTGCAACCGGTTCCCATGTGGCCTCATGGGTCGGATAACCCTTCCATAGTACCAGGTACCTCTTTCTTTTTCCAGCTCCCTTGGATCGTAGAACCGTCTCCACTTCGAATTCCTCGGCTCCAGTTAGTTCGTCCACCAGAGCCGGTCCTGGAGGATCGTCCCTCTTAAATTCCTCGGAACGTATATACTCCTTGAGTTTGGAGACGTGAAAGGTTGGATGTAGTCGCCATGTCTCTGGTAGATCAATGCGGTAGGCCACCGGTGATATCACTTTGGTCACCTTGAATGGCCCGATGAACCGTCTTCGGACCTTAGCTGGTACATGCTTGGTCACGGCCAAAGGAAGATGTGCACTTCGTAGGCACACTTCTTGGCCCACTTGGAACTCCACGTGCCTCCTCTTCTTGTTGGCTACTTGGCACATTTGCTCCTGGGCGGCGTGGTAGTTCTTCTTCGCGTCCATCAAATCGTCCCGCATTCGGTCCACCATGGCTTCTGCGGCCTCAACATTACTCTTGGGCCGGTCCAACTCCAATCCCTTCGGGTGCTGGCCGTACATAAGGTAAAACGGCGTGTACTTGGTACTGGCGTTGATCGAGTTATTCGCTGCAAATTCTGCCGTGCTCAGGTAGTCGCTCCACTTCTCCGGCCTGGCCTCAATATAGGGCCGAAGGAAGTTCTCCAGGGTCCGGATCGTTACTTCACTCTGGCCATCCGACTGTGGATGGTGAGCAGTTGACATCTGCAGATCCGTTCCTACGAGCCTGAACAGTTCCTTGTAGAACTGGCTCGTGAACCGTGGATCGCGATCCGAAACGATCACTTCAGGTATCCCTGAGGTAGGGAACACCTGGGATAGAAACAACTCGGCATACTCCTTTGCCGATACCTCCTTGGTACATGGCACGAACTTGCACATTTTTGTGAGCCGGTCCACAAAGACAGCTACAGCGGTATACCCATTCGATTTCGGCAAATCGGTCACAAGGTCCGTTGTCAGCTGTTCCCACTTATATGTCGGAACGGGAAGCGGATTCAGCAATCCTTTGGGCTTCGCGTTCTCGGTCTTCATCACTTGGCATGTGGGGCACGAGCGGACATAGTCGGTCACGGTTCGTCTCCAACCGCGCCACCAATATCTTCGGCTCACGAGCTCGGCCGTTCTGGCCACTCCTGGATGTCCCGCCATCGGAACATCGTGGTGATCGTGCAACACCACTTGTCGTTTTGTGGTAGGGACCACTAGCTTTGGGTCCACTCCTGGTTCGGTTTGATATAAAAGCATTCCCGGTTCGGTCCGAGAATACCCGGGTACATGTCGTCCTTGGTCCAGTTGGTCCAGAATACGCTTCAAAGTAGGGTCATCAGTGGTCGCTTGCGTCCATTCCTGCGCCTCCCCGGGCGAAATTTTGGCCTCCAAAATTGCATTCAACTTGAGCTGAGGCTTGCGTGACAATGCATCAGCCACCACATTGGATCGGCCCGGGAGGTAGACGATCTTCGGCATAATAGACTGAAAATACCCCGCCTTCAACCAGCGGGTTTGGGTCCGAGACAGGACCCGTTGCTGGAGGAAGTGTGTAGCGGGCTGGTGGTCCGTGTAGACAGTGGTCCCTTTCGGCGCGCCTTCGAGATAATGGCGCCATTGAGCCAAGGCATAGGAAATGCCCAAAAGCTCCCTTTCATAGGCCGAGTACTTCTGTTCGGCCGAGTTGAGGGACCTACTGAGGAACGCCACCGGTTGAAGTCCATCGTCAGCCTCCTGCATCAATGTGGCTCCCAGCGCAAAATCCGAAGCATCCGTGACAACTACATATGGCTTGTCCGGATCCGGTATCAGCAGGACCGGAGCCGTCGTCAGACTTTCCTTCAGGGCTTCAAAAGCTGCCTGCTGCTCGGCTCCCCATTCCCATGGCTGGTCCTTCTTCACAAGCTTCTGGATCGGCGCCGCTACCTTCGAAAACTGTCGAATGAAGCGTCGGTAATACGAAACCATCCCCAGAAAACTTCGGACCTCAGGAACAGAGGTCAGCGGCTCCCAATCCCGGATCGCCTGGACCTTGGACCGATGCGGCGAGATTCCATTCGCCGAGATCCAATGGCCCACAAAATCCAACTCCTTCACGGCGATAGAACACTTCGATGCCTTCGCGTACAGGTTGTGCTCCGCTAGCTTGTCCAATACCAAGCGTAGGTGCTCCGCATGCTCCTCCTCGTTCTTGCTGTAGACTATGATGTCATCGAGGAACACGACCATGAACCGGTCATGGAAATCCCGGAACAGGTCGTTTATCATAGCCATAAACTGCGGAGGGGCGTTTGTGAGCCCAAATGGCACCACCTTGTACTCGTAGTGTCCGTACCGGGTCCGGAACGCTGTCTTCTCCTGGTCCTCAGGCCGGATCGGCATCTGCCAGTAGCCGGATCGCAGGTCCAACCGGCTAAACACCTTAGCTCCCTGTAGTCGGTCCAATAGCTCCTCGGGTAGCGGTAGTGGATAGCGGTTCTTGATGGTCCTCTGGTTGAGCCAGCGGTAGTCGATGCAAAAGCGAAGGCCACCGTCCTTCTTGTTAGCGAAGAGGACCGGTGCGCCCCATGGACTCTTGGAGGGCCGGATCAACTCCCGGTCCAACATATAGTCCAGCTGTTTACGGACCTCCTGAAGCTCCGCCGGAGATAGTTTATACATGGGACGAAAGATTGGCTTCGTCCCCTCCTCAACCTTGATCTCGAACTCGTGCCCGTTTCGGACCGGTGGTGGTCCCTTGGGCAGATCCGAGGCAAATACTCTCCGATAGCTCTCCAGTAGGTTCGTAATCTTTCGAGAGGTGTCCTCCCGAATCAGTCGCTCCACATCGTCCTTCTGATGTCCGTCTTCTGGCTCCACTTCCGTAACTACCACCATCAAAGCTCCACAATCGTTGGACCGTATCCCTCGCCAAACGTTGGTGGCGGATGTCGGTTCCAATCCCCCAATACTCATGACTTCAGTTGGCTTTGGCTGAGTTGAAATAGCTAATGGTAATGATAGTTGGCTCCGGCCCCGACGAACCTTAATGGTCCGAGTGCGAAAACACAAATCGGGGTTTTCGGCAACCAACCATGGAATTCCCAATATCATTTCATATGCCATTCCAGGGAACAAGTGGAAATCAGACACAAAATTAACTGATCCGGACCGGAACTGTAACCGGTCCGCTCGTCCTGTAACCTGTTTCCTGGAACCGTCTGCCATAACCAAAGTCCGTTGTTCGGGGAAAACCTTTACACCCACTTTCTCCACTACTTCCTTCGAAAGGTAATTTTCCCAACTGCCCGAATCGACATAAGCCACTACTGGCACGTCATTAATAAAAACCCTTATTTCAAACCCCGTAAAACGACTATTCTTGCCGGCCCCGCCGGTCTTAGCTAAAAAAGAAAAATTGTCGGCCGTCGCAGAACCGGTCCGACTAAGTGCCTGCCCTAGCACTTCCCCATCCACCTCGGTAGCTCCTTGACCTTTCCCTGGTTCAAGTGATGCATCACGCTCCGAGTGGTCCGATGGCCCCACGGGCTGTTCTTGCCCTTGACCGTCGGTGGCTCCTCTCAAGGGTCCCGTCCCTGGTGACCCGGTCCGCACATCTGCTGTATCTTGGGGACTGTCTTGCGGACTGGAGCTGTGTTTCGGTTCTTCCGGCTGGTCTTTCCAGCGTACTCTTTTTTCCCTTTGCCCTTGATCTCCCGGATCGCTGGCCTCATCACCACCCGTTTCCTGGTCCAAGGCTGGTGGTCCTGCGCCTCGGACCTTCAATTTACTGATCTTTTGGCGTCGGACAGTTTTGGACAATATCGCACTCCATGGTTGCCTCCACAAAGATAACACGACATTTGTCCCCTGCCGCCGCCTCCTGGATTCCCTCTTCCGCCTTGTCGGCCTCCAGTGCCACGGCCTCTGCCTCGGCCTCCGCCTCCTCGGCCACGGCCACGGCCACGGCCTCGGTCTCCAATGGCTCCAAGTCGGTCCTCACGCGGTCCATCGCCAATGCTGTTGACTCGGCTTCGTCGGTTCCATCTTGGTCTGCCTCCTTGGCCCCTGGCACCGGAATGTGGATGTAGGGTCCGGACACCGTCGAGTCGTTCAGCCATTTCAATCGCTTCCTGCACATCCCCTCGCACGAATCCAGCGATAGTGGTGCGAAGAGGGTCTCGTAACCCAGCGACGAACGTCGAAAACATTTCCGCCTCCGTCATGTCCGGGATGCGAAAACAAATGTGCTGGAACCGGCGCACGTAGTCACGCACGGTCCCTCCCTGCTTGAGGCCACGTAACTCGGTCCGGGCCCGTTCCGTCGAAGTCGTAGGCTCAAATTGGCGTCGTGCCTCCGTTGCCCACTCTTGCCAATCAGCGAAGGGTTGGCGTCTCCCTTCAGCCATGCGAAGCTCCTGCAAGTTCATCCAACGCGAGGCCGCTCCTCCAACGTGGGCCGACAGCACTCGGATCCACTGGACCTCAGGGACATCTTGGGCCCGCAACCACCTGCCCATCTGCATAACCCACTCGGTGACGGACACATCGTGGTCACCGGTGTAGGGTTTGGGCATCTGCAACTTCAAGTGGCGCAGAGGGTTGCGTCCATCCGGTGGGTTTGGTGCGCCTGGTCCTGGTGGTCCTCCCGGACCTCCTGGTCCGCCTGGTCCACCTGGTCCTGGTCCACCTGGTCCACCCGGTCCTCCTGGCCCTCCTGGTCCTCCTGGTCCATTGGGTCCTCCTGGTCCTCCTGGCCCTCCTGGTCGCCTCGATCCGTCTGGTCCATCATCATCGTCATCGCCTCCACCGCCTCCGCCGCCTCCCGCTGGGTGCGTCCCTTGTCGCCGGTTCATCTGTCCAGTTGGGTCTCGTTGGCCCACTGATGCGTATGATCCCATCCCAGCGAATGGGTCCGATCCGGAGTTGAACCCTCCCCGACCACTCGTCTGCTGCATGGCTCCTGGTGGCACTTGTGCTGCGGGCCATGGTCTGCCTTGGTCGGTAGTTTGGTCTCGAATAACGGGACCTGGTCTGCGGTTCAACCTGGGTCCTGGGTCGGCGGTTCCTCTGGGAGGTAGGAGCACAGGTAAAGGTGCGGCGTTGACGTCCATAGGTGATACCAGCGGTGCTTGAGATTGCCCTGACGAAGTGGCTACTGTTGGTGGCACGGCCGGTCCACCAGTCAGCCCTGTCGTGACCACGGGTACCAAAGGTGGAGCCGTTGGTGCCTGGACCGTCTGCGTTCCAACGTACACGGGAACGTGTTGCGGTCCGGTGGGCATCTGCTTGGACCATAACTTGACGAGCTCTTCCACGTTGGGTTTGGCTTCTGTCTCGCGCCAAAGTCGGTCCTTGTCCTTCTCCAACTCCTTGGTAACCACGTCGAGTGTAGCTACTGCGACCTTGTTGTCGTTGAGCTGATGTGTGAGATACTCGGTCCTGGCCCCAAGGTTCTTGACATCGTCTTCTGCCTTGGCGGCCAAACGGTCCTGGCTCAGTTGGAGACGGCGCTCCAGCTCCGCGGTGAGCTGTCCATACTCTTGGCGTTGTGCCTCCATTCTCTCGGCGAGACCCGCGACCTGTTGATCTACAAGGGCCGCCTGCCGTTCTTCGGCTTCTCTCCTCTGGGCCTCGAGACGGTAGTCGAGATCTTCGGCTTGCTGTTCCAACAAAGCGGCTGCGTGCTCCTGTTGCTGCTGTAGCTGGCCCCGGACCTCTTCGAGGGCCGCCTGTAGGTTGGCCACGGTCCGGTCCGCCCATTGACCCGCGTCCACCTCCAGTTGGTTCATGCGTACGTCGGCTTGGTTGTTCTCGACGTGAACCTGCTGTACGTGCTGGTAGTTCTGCTGCACGAACATTGGTCCTTGGGCCGGTGGTGGAGGGTCGTCTTCGGTCCCCAAACTCATCTCGTCTCCCTCGTCCACATGGTCGGGATAGGCTGGGGCTTCCTCGTACGGGATAAGGTCCATGCCTGGCGCCTAGCGGTCTCTCTGGCTGCGGCTCTGGCTCGTTGACCCTCGAGTACCTCCAGATACAAGGCCTGGAAATCGGGGTCGTTCCTCTGTTCCTCCGTGAACACGGAGTCACAGGATCCCACGCTCTCCAAATCTTCGTCTCGCGGTCCACGCGGTACAGGTATGTCGGCCAAGCTGGGTCCGGAAACAAAAGTCAGAGGTGTGCCACGATAACTTGTTGGGTAGTCCACCTGAAACGCGTTCCAATGCGCGACGGTAGCTGGAGCGGGAACGGTAGGTGCTGCGGACACTGGCACTTGGAACTCCGAGCCAGTGGATGCGTCGGTCAGGTTCGAAGGTGTCGAAGGGTACATATAGATCTCCTTGGTGATGCGGTTCGCGAGTCCGGGAACTCGCTCCGAAACCAGTTGATAAAAACACGGGAAAGTATCGAGTAGTGGTAGACGTTACGTCTAGAACCACGGAAACACGGATAAGAGTCTTTGCTTACAAGCTTACTCTAGAACATTGTTACCTCGGTCCGGATCCAATAAATATGGGGCCGGACCGACAACCTGGCAAAAGGAACGGTTGAGAGCTGTCGGACCCAGCGTCCACTGGACCGACAGATCCAGACCAAATCCTTCTCAGGACCGTTGGTTGGATTGTGTGGACACGGTAACTGCCACCATGTCCACCTCTCACTTGGGTCAGTCGGACTGTACTGCTGGACCGGCTCTGGTACCGAACCAGGCACTGATTACCGGACCAGGCTGATCCAGTCCGACTGGATCGACTTAGGTGAATGTGTACTCGTTCCAGAGTCCACATTCGTATCAGAGGGACCCTTGCACCCTAAGTCTTTTGCAGAAAGACTTTGTGAAGTTTGCTGGATATTCCAGCCAAGAAAAGGCAGCAGCTAGGAAAAAGGAGGCTAGATACCTATGGGATTCGGAAACAGAACGAATGTTTCTGCAGGACGCGGGAGGAAATAAAAG
This sequence comes from Bryopsis sp. KO-2023, assembly GCA_030272585.1. Lineage (NCBI taxonomy): Eukaryota > Viridiplantae > Chlorophyta > Ulvophyceae > Bryopsidales > Bryopsidaceae > Bryopsis > Bryopsis sp. KO-2023. Next base: position 597,042 of record BSYQ01000004.1, on the reverse strand, counting down.
GAGGGAAGTGCCAGTGGAGGCTAGGAGACAGGAGCTGATTACAGAGGCACACATAGCAGTGGGACATGTGTCGGTGAAAGGAACTTTGGAGAAGCTCAGGGAGCACTACTTTTGGTATGGGATGGAAAAACAAACAAAAGAAACTTTGGGGAAGTGTGAAACCTGTCAGGAGATCAGGCCAAAGTTCCTGATACAGCCTAGATTGTTACAGACCCCAGCTGGGCTTCCGTTCTATCAGTGGGGAATGGATACATTTTCTATTAGGATGCCTGACACACAGGCTTTAGTGCACATTTTAGTGGTGGTGGACTATTTTACAAAATGGGCTGAGGCTGGAATAGTGGATGCAAAGAGTCCAATTTTCATAGCTCAGTTTCTCTTCCAGAACATCATCTGTAGGTTTGGGGTTCCTAGATTCTTCCTATGTGACAATGGGACAGAGTTTAAGGGTTTAGTTTTAGATCTATGCGAGCAGGAGGGAATAGAGATCAAGAACACTAGTCCAAACCATCCCAGAACGAATGGGCTGGCAGAGAGATTAAATCAGACCCTGAAACAGGGAATAGTGGGTAGGCTAAAAGAAAAGCAGGCAGAAGAGACACCCACCACAGGTGCACTCTGATAGAAACACGGGAAAGTATCGAGTAGTGGTAGACGTTACGTCTAGAACCACGGAAACACGGATAAGAGTCTTTGCTTACAAGCTTACTCTAGAACATTGTTACCTCGGTCCGGATCCAATAAATATGGGGCCGGACCGACAACCTGGCAAAAGGAACGGTTGAGAGCTGTCGGACCCAGCGTCCACTGGACCGACAGATCCAGACCAAATCCTTCTCAGGACCGTTGGTTGGATTGTGTGGACACGGTAACTGCCACCGTGTCCACCTCTCACTTGGGTCAGTCGGACTGTACTGCTGGACCGGCTCTGGTACCGAACCAGGCACTGATTACCGGACCAGGCTGATCCAGTCCGACTGGATCGACTTAGGTGAATGTGTACTCGTTCCAGAGTCCACATTCGTATCAACCACTCCCCCCCCCATCAAGTGCGCGTCCCGAGCACCACGTATATGAGAGGAGATCAGTTTACACAACCCAAGTCACCCCGAACCTTTTTACATGCCAAAAATGTTTGTGTTCAAAAACAAACAAGGTTCTTATCGGTCCATCCGACACTGGTCCCCTTGACCACTGTTACCTTGAGATCCAACAACCAAACAAAACCCCTGGATCCAATAATCAAAACAAAAGAACCCCTGGATCCAATAATGTCTGCAAAATCGATATAGTTCCCTGTTACCTTAGAAAGAAAAGTAAGGTAACCTCTGGATCCCAGCCTGGATCCACTCAAATGTTTGATTCTGAACACCCAAATAACCCAAATTGATACTTCAATAAAACAGGAAAATCATAACCAGATCAAAACAGAACTCCCTCATGGTTCCACAGAAAATGGATGGTATGCAAAATAAAACAAACACACCAATCACTCCACTGGTCCCAACAGGTTAGACCTGTTGTAACTCATTTCTGGCCACGACTGCGAAGTCGCGTTCTGGGACCTTGGATCGCCTGCGTTTGCTGCGAAGATCCTCCAGAGTGCTCTCCACGCTGCTCCTGGGTCCGTTCCTGCGTTTGCTCCGTCGATACCGCTCCCTGTGAAGCTCCTCTCGCTTGTCGATTCCCAACGGGATCCACCCCAACGGCCTTGAGGTAAGCCGCGTTCCAGTCTCGCAACTGCTTTTTGCTTTTCCCGGTCCAGAACTCCTATTGCCTTCTCTATTCCTGTAACCATTTCCGCCTCACGGTTCCGTCCCCATTTTCGCGCGTCCCCTTCTGCTTCCTTCCTAGCGTTCGCCAGTGCCTCCTTTGTAGCGGCTAGTTCATTCTCAAGCTGCTGAATCCTTTCTTTTTGTGCCGCTACCGTGGCCTGTAACCTCTTTGTCTCCTCAGTGAACGCTGCATTTAACGCATCAAGGGCGCTAGAGACAGGAGTTGGTGCAGCCATTTCGAACGAGAACGAAGGAACAGTAGATGTTTGTCGGGGTTTGCAGTAGCGAGTCGGAGAACAGAAACCAAAGTGCGCTTGACGTATGGTTCCTTGTCTTCGCGCTTAGTTTTTATCGTCGTTCCCGGCTCCACGGTCCAGTACTCCTGTACAGCCACGCCTTCCTCGGATCGTGTAGTCAGCTGGGAGTTACCTCAGGACTGAGATGATGTTTCCCCGTTAAAGCTGTCCCATACCAGCCGGGGTCGGATCATTCTCGGTCCGTCTCCATTTGGATCCAACTCCCCCATCGCTGGCTCCAATGCGATCCGGTCTCAGTTATGACCATGTTTGGCTGAGTTTTTCCTTTCGAACTCAGCTAACAATTCTGCACAGTGTTCCAGATGTGCAACCGGTTCCCATGTGGCCTCATGGGTCGGATAACCCTTCCATAGTACCAGGTACCTCTTTCTTTTTCCAGCTCCCTTGGATCGTAGAACCGTCTCCACTTCGAATTCCTCGGCTCCAGTTAGTTCGTCCACCAGAGCCGGTCCTGGAGGATCGTCCCTCTTAAATTCCTCGGAACGTATATACTCCTTGAGTTTGGAGACGTGAAAGGTTGGATGTAGTCGCCATGTCTCTGGTAGATCAATGCGGTAGGCCACCGGTGATATCACTTTGGTCACCTTGAATGGCCCGATGAACCGTCTTCGGACCTTAGCTGGTACATGCTTGGTCACGGCCAAAGGAAGATGTGCACTTCGTAGGCACACTTCTTGGCCCACTTGGAACTCCACGTGCCTCCTCTTCTTGTTGGCTACTTGGCACATTTGCTCCTGGGCGGCGTGGTAGTTCTTCTTCGCGTCCATCAAATCGTCCCGCATTCGGTCCACCATGGCTTCTGCGGCCTCAACATTACTCTTGGGCCGGTCCAACTCCAATCCCTTCGGGTGCTGGCCGTACATAAGGTAAAACGGCGTGTACTTGGTACTGGCGTTGATCGAGTTATTCGCTGCAAATTCTGCCGTGCTCAGGTAGTCGCTCCACTTCTCCGGCCTGGCCTCAATATAGGGCCGAAGGAAGTTCTCCAGGGTCCGGATCGTTACTTCACTCTGGCCATCCGACTGTGGATGGTGAGCAGTTGACATCTGCAGATCCGTTCCTACGAGCCTGAACAGTTCCTTGTAGAACTGGCTCGTGAACCGTGGATCGCGATCCGAAACGATCACTTCAGGTATCCCTGAGGTAGGGAACACCTGGGATAGAAACAACTCGGCATACTCCTTTGCCGATACCTCCTTGGTACATGGCACGAACTTGCACATTTTTGTGAGCCGGTCCACAAAGACAGCTACAGCGGTATACCCATTCGATTTCGGCAAATCGGTCACAAGGTCCGTTGTCAGCTGTTCCCACTTATATGTCGGAACGGGAAGCGGATTCAGCAATCCTTTGGGCTTCGCGTTCTCGGTCTTCATCACTTGGCATGTGGGGCACGAGCGGACATAGTCGGTCACGGTTCGTCTCCAACCGCGCCACCAATATCTTCGGCTCACGAGCTCGGCCGTTCTGGCCACTCCTGGATGTCCCGCCATCGGAACATCGTGGTGATCGTGCAACACCACTTGTCGTTTTGTGGTAGGGACCACTAGCTTTGGGTCCACTCCTGGTTCGGTTTGATATAAAAGCATTCCCGGTTCGGTCCGAGAATACCCGGGTACATGTCGTCCTTGGTCCAGTTGGTCCAGAATACGCTTCAAAGTAGGGTCATCAGTGGTCGCTTGCGTCCATTCCTGCGCCTCCCCGGGCGAAATTTTGGCCTCCAAAATTGCATTCAACTTGAGCTGAGGCTTGCGTGACAATGCATCAGCCACCACATTGGATCGGCCCGGGAGGTAGACGATCTTCGGCATAATAGACTGAAAATACCCCGCCTTCAACCAGCGGGTTTGGGTCCGAGACAGGACCCGTTGCTGGAGGAAGTGTGTAGCGGGCTGGTGGTCCGTGTAGACAGTGGTCCCTTTCGGCGCGCCTTCGAGATAATGGCGCCATTGAGCCAAGGCATAGGAAATGCCCAAAAGCTCCCTTTCATAGGCCGAGTACTTCTGTTCGGCCGAGTTGAGGGACCTACTGAGGAACGCCACCGGTTGAAGTCCATCGTCAGCCTCCTGCATCAATGTGGCTCCCAGCGCAAAATCCGAAGCATCCGTGACAACTACATATGGCTTGTCCGGATCCGGTATCAGCAGGACCGGAGCCGTCGTCAGACTTTCCTTCAGGGCTTCAAAAGCTGCCTGCTGCTCGGCTCCCCATTCCCATGGCTGGTCCTTCTTCACAAGCTTCTGGATCGGCGCCGCTACCTTCGAAAACTGTCGAATGAAGCGTCGGTAATACGAAACCATCCCCAGAAAACTTCGGACCTCAGGAACAGAGGTCAGCGGCTCCCAATCCCGGATCGCCTGGACCTTGGACCGATGCGGCGAGATTCCATTCGCCGAGATCCAATGGCCCACAAAATCCAACTCCTTCACGGCGATAGAACACTTCGATGCCTTCGCGTACAGGTTGTGCTCCGCTAGCTTGTCCAATACCAAGCGTAGGTGCTCCGCATGCTCCTCCTCGTTCTTGCTGTAGACTATGATGTCATCGAGGAACACGACCATGAACCGGTCATGGAAATCCCGGAACAGGTCGTTTATCATAGCCATAAACTGCGGAGGGGCGTTTGTGAGCCCAAATGGCACCACCTTGTACTCGTAGTGTCCGTACCGGGTCCGGAACGCTGTCTTCTCCTGGTCCTCAGGCCGGATCGGCATCTGCCAGTAGCCGGATCGCAGGTCCAACCGGCTAAACACCTTAGCTCCCTGTAGTCGGTCCAATAGCTCCTCGGGTAGCGGTAGTGGATAGCGGTTCTTGATGGTCCTCTGGTTGAGCCAGCGGTAGTCGATGCAAAAGCGAAGGCCACCGTCCTTCTTGTTAGCGAAGAGGACCGGTGCGCCCCATGGACTCTTGGAGGGCCGGATCAACTCCCGGTCCAACATATAGTCCAGCTGTTTACGGACCTCCTGAAGCTCCGCCGGAGATAGTTTATACATGGGACGAAAGATTGGCTTCGTCCCCTCCTCAACCTTGATCTCGAACTCGTGCCCGTTTCGGACCGGTGGTGGTCCCTTGGGCAGATCCGAGGCAAATACTCTCCGATAGCTCTCCAGTAGGTTCGTAATCTTTCGAGAGGTGTCCTCCCGAATCAGTCGCTCCACATCGTCCTTCTGATGTCCGTCTTCTGGCTCCACTTCCGTAACTACCACCATCAAAGCTCCACAATCGTTGGACCGTATCCCTCGCCAAACGTTGGTGGCGGATGTCGGTTCCAATCCCCCAATACTCATGACTTCAGTTGGCTTTGGCTGAGTTGAAATAGCTAATGGTAATGATAGTTGGCTCCGGCCCCGACGAACCTTAATGGTCCGAGTGCGAAAACACAAATCGGGGTTTTCGGCAACCAACCATGGAATTCCCAATATCATTTCATATGCCATTCCAGGGAACAAGTGGAAATCAGACACAAAATTAACTGATCCGGACCGGAACTGTAACCGGTCCGCTCGTCCTGTAACCTGTTTCCTGGAACCGTCTGCCATAACCAAAGTCCGTTGTTCGGGGAAAACCTTTACACCCACTTTCTCCACTACTTCCTTCGAAAGGTAATTTTCCCAACTGCCCGAATCGACATAAGCCACTACTGGCACGTCATTAATAAAAACCCTTATTTCAAACCCCGTAAAACGACTATTCTTGCCGGCCCCGCCGGTCTTAGCTAAAAAAGAAAAATTGTCGGCCGTCGCAGAACCGGTCCGACTAAGTGCCTGCCCTAGCACTTCCCCATCCACCTCGGTAGCTCCTTGACCTTTCCCTGGTTCAAGTGATGCATCACGCTCCGAGTGGTCCGATGGCCCCACGGGCTGTTCTTGCCCTTGACCGTCGGTGGCTCCTCTCAAGGGTCCCGTCCCTGGTGACCCGGTCCGCACATCTGCTGTATCTTGGGGACTGTCTTGCGGACTGGAGCTGTGTTTCGGTTCTTCCGGCTGGTCTTTCCAGCGTACTCTTTTTTCCCTTTGCCCTTGATCTCCCGGATCGCTGGCCTCATCACCACCCGTTTCCTGGTCCAAGGCTGGTGGTCCTGCGCCTCGGACCTTCAATTTACTGATCTTTTGGCGTCGGACAGTTTTGGACAATATCGCACTCCATGGTTGCCTCCACAAAGATAACACGACATTTGTCCCCTGCCGCCGCCTCCTGGATTCCCTCTTCCGCCTTGTCGGCCTCCAGTGCCACGGCCTCTGCCTCGGCCTCCGCCTCCTCGGCCACGGCCACGGCCACGGCCTCGGTCTCCAATGGCTCCAAGTCGGTCCTCACGCGGTCCATCGCCAATGCTGTTGACTCGGCTTCGTCGGTTCCATCTTGGTCTGCCTCCTTGGCCCCTGGCACCGGAATGTGGATGTAGGGTCCGGACACCGTCGAGTCGTTCAGCCATTTCAATCGCTTCCTGCACATCCCCTCGCACGAATCCAGCGATAGTGGTGCGAAGAGGGTCTCGTAACCCAGCGACGAACGTCGAAAACATTTCCGCCTCCGTCATGTCCGGGATGCGAAAACAAATGTGCTGGAACCGGCGCACGTAGTCACGCACGGTCCCTCCCTGCTTTAGGCCACGTAACTCGGTCCGGGCCCGTTCCGTCGAAGTCGTAGGCTCAAATTGGCGTCGTGCCTCCGTTGCCCACTCTTGCCAATCAGCGAAGGGTTGGCGTCTCCCTTCAGCCATGCGAAGCTCCTGCAAGTTCATCCAACGCGAGGCCGCTCCTCCAACGTGGGCCGACAGCACTCGGATCCACTGGACCTCAGGGACATCTTGGGCCCGCAACCACCTGCCCATCTGCATAACCCACTCGGTGACGGACACATCGTGGTCACCGGTGTAGGGTTTGGGCATCTGCAACTTCAAGTGGCGCAGAGGGTTGCGTCCATCCGGTGGGTTTGGTGCGCCTGGTCCTGGTGGTCCTCCCGGACCTCCTGGTCCGCCTGGTCCACCTGGTCCTGGTCCACCTGGTCCACCCGGTCCTCCTGGCCCTCCTGGTCCTCCTGGTCCATTGGGTCCTCCTGGTCCTCCTGGCCCTCCTGGTCGCCTCGATCCGTCTGGTCCATCATCATCGTCATCGCCTCCACCGCCTCCGCCGCCTCCCGCTGGGTGCGTCCCTTGTCGCCGGTTCATCTGTCCAGTTGGGTCTCGTTGGCCCACTGATGCGTATGATCCCATCCCAGCGAATGGGTCCGATCCGGAGTTGAACCCTCCCCGACCACTCGTCTGCTGCATGGCTCCTGGTGGCACTTGTGCTGCGGGCCATGGTCTGCCTTGGTCGGTAGTTTGGTCTCGAATAACGGGACCTGGTCTGCGGTTCAACCTGGGTCCTGGGTCGGCGGTTCCTCTGGGAGGTAGGAGCACAGGTAAAGGTGCGGCGTTGACGTCCATAGGTGATACCAGCGGTGCTTGAGATTGCCCTGACGAAGTGGCTACTGTTGGTGGCACGGCCGGTCCACCAGTCAGCCCTGTCGTGACCACGGGTACCAAAGGTGGAGCCGTTGGTGCCTGGACCGTCTGCGTTCCAACGTACACGGGAACGTGTTGCGGTCCGGTGGGCATCTGCTTGGACCATAACTTGACGAGCTCTTCCACGTTGGGTTTGGCTTCTGTCTCGCGCCAAAGTCGGTCCTTGTCCTTCTCCAACTCCTTGGTAACCACGTCGAGTGTAGCTACTGCGACCTTGTTGTCGTTGAGCTGATGTGTGAGATACTCGGTCCTGGCCCCAAGGTTCTTGACATCGTCTTCTGCCTTGGCGGCCAAACGGTCCTGGCTCAGTTGGAGACGGCGCTCCAGCTCCGCGGTGAGCTGTCCATACTCTTGGCGTTGTGCCTCCATTCTCTCGGCGAGACCCGCGACCTGTTGATCTACAAGGGCCGCCTGCCGTTCTTCGGCTTCTCTCCTCTGGGCCTCGAGACGGTAGTCGAGATCTTCGGCTTGCTGTTCCAACAAAGCGGCTGCGTGCTCCTGTTGCTGCTGTAGCTGGCCCCGGACCTCTTCGAGGGCCGCCTGTAGGTTGGCCACGGTCCGGTCCGCCCATTGACCCGCGTCCACCTCCAGTTGGTTCATGCGTACGTCGGCTTGGTTGTTCTCGACGTGAACCTGCTGTACGTGCTGGTAGTTCTGCTGCACGAACATTGGTCCTTGGGCCGGTGGTGGAGGGTCGTCTTCGGTCCCCAAACTCATCTCGTCTCCCTCGTCCACATGGTCGGGATAGGCTGGGGCTTCCTCGTACGGGATAAGGTCCATGCCTGGCGCCTAGCGGTCTCTCTGGCTGCGGCTCTGGCTCGTTGACCCTCGAGTACCTCCAGATACAAGGCCTGGAAATCGGGGTCGTTCCTCTGTTCCTCCGTGAACACGGAGTCACAGGATCCCACGCTCTCCAAATCTTCGTCTCGCGGTCCACGCGGTACAGGTATGTCGGCCAAGCTGGGTCCGGAAACAAAAGTCAGAGGTGTGCCACGATAACTTGTTGGGTAGTCCACCTGAAACGCGTTCCAATGCGCGACGGTAGCTGGAGCGGGAACGGTAGGTGCTGCGGACACTGGCACTTGGAACTCCGAGCCAGTGGATGCGTCGGTCAGGTTCGAAGGTGTCGAAGGGTACATATAGATCTCCTTGGTGATGCGGTTCGCGAGTCCGGGAACTCGCTCCGAAACCAGTTGATAAAAACACGGGAAAGTATCGAGTAGTGGTAGACGTTACGTCTAGAACCACGGAAACACGGATAAGAGTCTTTGCTTACAAGCTTACTCTAGAACATTGTTACCTCGGTCCGGATCCAATAAATATGGGGCCGGACCGACAACCTGGCAAAAGGAACGGTTGAGAGCTGTCGGACCCAGCGTCCACTGGACCGACAGATCCAGACCAAATCCTTCTCAGGACCGTTGGTTGGATTGTGTGGACACGGTAACTGCCACCGTGTCCACCTCTCACTTGGGTCAGTCGGACTGTACTGCTGGACCGGCTCTGGTACCGAACCAGGCACTGATTACCGGACCAGGCTGATCCAGTCCGACTGGATCGACTTAGGTGAATGTGTACTCGTTCCAGAGTCCACATTCGTATCACACTCTTATTTTCAGTAAAGGATTTACAGGGGGCTTTATTAGACAGTCTTAGAGACTATAATAGCAGGGTAAAAGAAACGACAGGGTACAGCCCTTTTGAATTAGTATATATTAGGAGGCAGGTGAACAAAAGAGACTGGGCAGCTTATCAGTTAGGACAACGACTAGAGGAGTCTCAGAGAGATTTAGGAGAAGGATCCCAACCTCAGGGAGGAGGCTCTGGATCCCAGACTTTAGTTGAGAAAAGGGAAGAGGCAGTTTTATTAGATCCTGTGGTCCAGGAACTGCCAGTTTTGATCTCCGATAGGGAGTTAAAAGAGCTGAGTGAATTAAGAAAAAGGATGGAAGAAAGAGCTAAGGAATCAATAGGAACAGCTCAGTATAGGCAGCAGAGGAACTATGGTGAAAAACTTAAAGAAAAAGAAAGGATAGAAGCTCTTAAGATAGGGGATTCGGTTTTAGTTAGAATTAAGACTTCTAAGAAGCTAGTGATTAAAGCTCAGGCAGGATTTCGAATAGAGGAAATAGATAGAACAGGAGTTAGAGTTAAGGTCTCTAGGGGTACTCGACAGAGCCGGTGGGTAGCTCTAGAGGGTGTCGCTGTACCCGGAGGAGAGCCTAGTACTTAGGAGAGTACTTTAGGAGAAGTTTACGGAGAACCTTGGACCGAACTACCAGCGATATGCCCAAGGATAGGGAGTAGCAGCAAGTGAGACAGGCTTAAAGGAGTGTCTTCGGGAGGTCATGGTTTAAGTTCTAAAGGATATTTCGTTAACGACAAAGACTTCGAAGGAAAGAATGGCAGGAACTATGTCCACCCAGCAGCTGAACGAGTGTATGGCAGCCGAAGTGCTGCACCTTCGGACGGAGTTAGAAAAACAAAAGGGGGAGGTCACTAGGCGGCTCAAGCGGGCCTTTACGAACGAAACTGCAGTTGGGAGGACTGCGAGAGACTTACTCAGGCGACAGAAAATCGTCCTGTTAAGTAACTTAGAGAGTTTGAGAAGGATAGAGGAGTTTCAAAGTCGACTGCGGAAAACTCAAGGGAAAGAGGAAATTCCGGAGGAGCGACTGCAGGAGGTGGTTCGCGAGAGGTCTAGGACTTCTAGGTGGCGACGACAAGATTCCAATCAAAAACGACGACTAGAAGTCGTGGGTGACCTGCACGAGCAGGAGGTTAAGCGAGCGAGAGGGGAGGAGAGCGAGAGCGATGGGTTCGAAGTCACCGATAGTGAGAGCGAGGGAGAGAGGGGAGGTTGAGACATCGGCAAGAGAGCTCTGGAGGATGTAGAACTCTGATTGAGTGAGGGAGAATATTGGGAGACCCAACGCATAGATATGGAGTCAGCCTGAGAGGACATAGAGAAGTGTTTTAAACCCCGAGCCTCGAGGCATCGAATTCTTTCGACGGAGAAAAAGAAAACCAACGGAGCGGGAGGTTTTGCTTTTTGTTTTAAAAAAAAAAAAAAAGAGAGAAAAGAGAATGGTTGAGTGGCGTCAAAGGGTGGAGGAAGCGATCGAGAGGATCGAGGCAGGGGCGGTGCAGTCAAGAGAGGGGGCAAAAGCGCTGGAGGATTTATTTAGGGGAGAAGAGTCGTTGGCGGAGGAATATACTCGAAACCAGTTGAAATGGCAGGAGGAGCGACAAAAGCTCATCCAGGAAAACTCCGCCCTTCGACAGGCTGCAAGTGAGGGAGATGCGGGCTCTTCGAGTTCTGCTGCTCAGGTGATACTCCTGCAGCATGAACGAGATCAGCTGCTCTTACGAGTGGTTGAACTGGAGGAGTCGCTCCAGGCGGCTCAAGCCAGCATTGCGACGGAGGACTTGGAAACCGTGAGGTTGCGACAGGAAGTCGTGGATCTGAAAGAGCAGCTGAAGCAGACGGATGCAGGAAAACAGAAGTTGGAGGATCGGAGAACCGCGGAGGGATTCAGTATCGATGAAAGCGATGACGATCACAACAGCGACGGGGATGGAGAAGAGCATGGAGGAAATAGAGGAGATGGGGATGACATCGATCATGGTGGAGACAGAGAAGGAGGAGGATCTGGCAGAGTGGGAATCAGTGGAGGTGTTGCTGGAGAGGAAAGGAACGAAGCAGTGGAGGACCAGGACAGGATTGATCCCACGGGAGGACGAGTGGGAGGTAGTCAAGGTGGCAGCGGAATCAGAGAGAGGGTGGATCACAATGAGGGAGATGGAGGAACAGGTGCAAGGATCGAACAAGCACGGATCAAAGAGGAGGAGGACAATCCCGGCGGGGACTGGGTTGATGGGAACTGCTTTTTCTGCAGATCGCGAAATGCAGTGAAACCCATCGGCGGGGCATGTTCTCGGCACCAAGCCTGTCACCGGATTGGTTGTCGAGACCGTGCCTGGCTGGCGGGGAGCTTGGAGCTGGACATGGATGAAAGGGGCATGGGGATTTTTCGCAGGATATACGCTCCCGAAGCATCGATCGCACCACCGGCCAACTTCTCCGATCAGACATGTTCTCTATGTCGATTGATCGGAGGAGCAAATCATTTCCGCTCCATCTACCCGGCGACCTCTCGACCAGACCTGGGCGCCGACCCGTTGGACCGGACCGGACCGGCAACCACTTTCTGGACCGGATTTGACCTTTCTTAGACAGGTCAACTCCGGTCTGGAAAGGTCAACTCCGGTCCAAGAAAGGTCAAATCCGGTCTAGTAAAGGCCACCTTTTCTAGACCGGATTTGACCTTTCTAGACCGGATTTGACCTTTCCAGACAGGTTGTCGCCTGTCTAGTACGGTCATACTCGTGTGACCTGTTTTAGACCGGTGTGACCCTGTTTTAGACCGATGTGACGCCCAATGTGACCTGTTTTAGACCGACTCCAAGTCGGTCTGGACAGGTGGGCCGCCTGTCCAGACCGACCTGGCACCTGTCTAGAACAGGTCACACAATTAAGCACTTTTTAATGTGTTAACCGACTGAGAACTGATTCAATTGATTAAAGAACGAAGTATTATTTATTATTTGCATTTTTAATGCATGAATGACGTGAGCCAAGCCCACCAGCCACCGACTAGAGGGAGTCGGTCGACTCAAGGAGGATTCGAACCCGGGTTGGCTAAGCCCGAGTCGAAGACACTATCACTAGTGGACCCCACCACAGGGACGCTCAAAAGGGGGCCGTTACTTTTAAGTACCCGTTTAATTCTCCAAAATTAAACGGGTACTTAAAAGTAACGGCCCCCTTTTGAGCGTCCCTGTGGTGGGGTCCACTAGTGATAGTGTCTTCGACTCGGGCTTAGCCAACCCGGGTTCGAATCCTCCTTGAGTCGACCGACTCCCTCTAGTCGGTGGCTGGTGGGCTTGGCTCACGTCATTCATGCATTAAAAATGCAAATAATAAATAATACTTCGTTCTTTAATCAATTGAATCAGTTCTCAGTCGATTGATACACAATTAGCACGTTAAAAGTGCTTAATTGTGCGACATGTTCTAGACAGGCTCCAGGTCGGTCTGGACAGGCAGCCCACCTGTCCAGACCGACCTGGAGCCGGTCTAAAACAGGAGAACAACCCTGTCAAGACAGGGTCGTTCCGGTTTTAGACAGGTCACATCGCCGGTCTAATAAAGGCGAAATGTGGGTGTGACCTGTCTAAAAACGGAAAATCTGTCAGAAAACCGGTCCAGATTTCTGCAGATTTCCGAGGTTGACTGGACCGGAGTGGACAGGACCGGACAGGTCACAACCTGTCCGGTCTTGCAAGGACCGGCGTTTTTTCGCTGGACCGGACAGGACCGGACAGGTCAGCCGGTCCATGGACAGGTTGGACCGGACCGGACCGGTTTTTCGCTGCCGGTCCGGTCGGGCCCAGGTCTGCTCTCGACCCCGTTTGGAAATCAATCGTGCCATGCATCGAGCTCGGAGTAATGTGCGAGCGGATCAGCTCCCGGGAGCGTGGGTTGATAATGAGCAGCGGAGCCATCCGGTGGAGACCCTACTGGATGAGAGATTGATCGAAATCCATGGGGCTACCAATCCTCCACTCTCCCGAAAGAGGACCGCTCGAAAAGGAGCAACATCAGCAGCTGCAGCATCCAGCAAACGACAAAGGGGACCCAGTGGCAGCTAGAGAGAGGGTAAATCTCTGGGAGAGTAGAAATTAAAAAAAAAAAAAAAATAATATAAAAAAAAATATATATATATATTAGAAGAGGGGGATTCCCTTTATGAAAGGGTGTTCTATTGGGTTATCAAAGGGGTGTGGATTTTTGCCCAAAATCTATAAGGTTTTCTTTTTCATATTGTTTTCTCGAATTGAGAAAATAAGAAGGGAGAAACAAATCCTGTGGATTTTCTGGTAGACAAGAAGGGAGAAACAAATCCTGTGGATTTTCTGGTAGACAATAAGGGAGGACTTAGAAGTGTTGAGTACACTTAATAGGGGAGTTTGGTGTGGATGCAAGAGGTGAATGAACAGTATGGATGAAGGGAAGAAAAAGAACTGCATGTGATGCAGTGGGTTTTGGTGCAAGAGGTGAAATGAACAGTATGGATGAAGGTAAGAAAAAGAACTGCATGTGATGCAGTGGGTTTGGTGCAAGAGGTGAAATGAACAGTATGGTTGAAAGAAAGAAAGACTGCATGGGATGCAGTGGGTTTTTGATTAGGTTCTGGGTACGCATAGGGTGATTTCTATGCGGGTGTAAGGGGGAGCGTCACAGCTGTGACGGAGCTAGAAAGAACATGGCAGATGTACTGCCACCAGATGTAATGATTATTCCGATGATAATTCGGAAGAATGGAATTGCCAACTCACACTGATAAACAGTCGTATTTTACGCTGCTCTATGTGAGACCTGGTGGTTCGTATGTCGGGTTCAATTCTTGACAAGGTCGATGACGTAGGAAAGTTGTATATTGATACGCTGGAAGATATCGAATAGCTGGCACGCCAACCCATGGCTAGCGCAGAGTACTAGGAGTCTTACTGCCGGCACTGTCGTTTTATGACATCCGAGGTATGACTTCTACGAAACGTGCGGCTGGGAACACAAGGAGCCAGCGAAAACACTATGGATTCCAGTGAAACGGATACAACTCACTACGAAAAACGATCTCTTAGGCGATACGCACGACTGGCAGTCGGGTCGCTAGTCGACCCCTGTCGTGACGCCGAACTCGCGGCCAGCACACATGCGCTAGCGCTAGAACCGGCCGCGAGTATAAATATCCCACAGAATTCTGATTAAGAACAGACAGAACTCGGTGAATACCTCGTTTACTTCTTACTTCGGACATCTATCTATAGGAGGACTCTCTTATCGTGACGGACTTAAGGAAAGCTTCGCGACTTACCTTAAACGGGAATCCCGACCGGACGAGGTACTTCTGGCCAAAGATAGCATCATCCAAGGTTTTCTGAAGTACGCTTTTGAAATGGGATACACCATCCCTTCTTTTTCTGTAAAAATATTCTCTTGCTATTATTCTTGTGTCTCTGAGTGTCCTTATTCAAAATAAGATTGTTTCTGATCAGACTTTGATTCTAGAGGGAAATAGGAGTGAAGTCAGAATAGTAAGGGAAGGTGCTGCCCTTCTCTTAGGAGGTTTTTCTCCACTCAGAGGAGCCGACCTCTCCTCTGAGTGTCTCCTTTTGCTTTTGGTGTTTGCGTTTTGTGTTTCTCTCTTCTCCAGCTCAGTTTCTAGAGTCCCCTTAGGCCATGGTTTCTTAGCGACCATCCTCCAGGGGACTCCACTTTCTGTCTCACTCTCGGGAGCAAGGCCCTCTTAGCGGGTGTCTCCGTCGACTTTGACTCGTGTTGCGTTTAGGTGCCTGGTCTTAGGTTTTTTCGTCGTTATGGGGAGTCGAGACTGTGACTCTCGAATGGTGATGATTGTTAGCGCGACTGGTCTTAGCCGACTTCTTGGGTGACGGTAGTTTCAGTGCGTCGCAGTTTGGATACCAAGTTTTTGGATAGGACATTCAATGTCGGCGTAGTCCGACTCTGTTGCCGTAGACAGACTCTGCGGTAGTTCAGTACGACTCTATCTTCAGTCGCGGCTCGAATGAAGAATTAGTAGTTGTGCCGAATGCGTTTTCGGAGCGTCACACGCCCAACTGGTTCTTGCCATATGTCCGCATTATGTGTGATGTGATCATTGATTGATTGATTCATTGATTGATTCATGTGTGCTGGCTTCATCCCAGGAATGGGAGGTGTGACATTTGTGGAAATTTCCAGATCTGGATGCCCATGTTTCGACCCAACTCCCAACTCCCAACACCCCACACAGCCAGTTGCAAAAACATGACCTCAACTTGTCGATCCCGGTCGAAGCCAATTCATTTTTCGGTGCACACACAAAGATGCCACGTGATCACGCCGCCATCGCGAGGTTCTTCTGAATCGAAACTGAAACACTCGTGGAATCGGGGAACTGCACCCCAGGGTTGAGAGACGATATCTGAACACCTGGGGCGGGAGGGAGGGGGTTGAAGCGAAGAGCGCCGCAAATGAAACGAACCAGCCGGGGTGCCAGCCAGGTGTGAGTGTGTTTGAAGAAGAAACGACCAGTTGATGATGTTTTCAACAGTGAACCTTACGTCAGTACGCACAAAATTTTGTTGAACTCTTCGACTTCGTTTGAAAGAAGGACTGCAGAAGCCGAGGCAGGTTGAGGGCTGCTTCTGCAGGGATGGTGCTATATATATATATGAAGCAGCAGTCGGCGCCCGTCTGTTTTTGGTGGGAACTTGTCTCATTTTTGTTTGTTCAGGGGTTTCTCTTCCGTATCCGATGAAACGACCAAAGCCTCTTCCGTGTTCTTAGTAAAATGACGGCGGCTGAGTCTTTCGTGTTTATGTATGTTGAAATGACAGGTTGCAACCTGTGTGTAGAGGAGCAAAATTCATTCGATGGAGCTTTTTCTTTTCCACAGATGGTTTTGGACACGTGATCCTAGAGGTGTGGCGTTCCCAGAGAGAAGAGATCACTGGTGGCGTGTCGAACTTCCAGAGGTGTTGCACTGTTGCAAACCAATAATAGCAATAAACTAATAAATAATTTGATGTAATGGTTTTTCTAATTTGATGTTTGTTTGTTTGTTGCGAATGTCTCTCCTACACAATGTAATTGATGTTTGTTTGTTTGTTTGTTGCGAACCAATCGCTTTTACACGAAGAGATGTTCAAATACATCATAATATTGCGTTATATGCTTCCCAACTTTCTGTCAAGCATGCAAAACGCCACACGATTTCGACCAAATGGATCCATCACTCAACAAGCTCCCTTCAAGAAAAGAAATTTGTTTGCACATTCAGAGTTTCAAATCTATATTCATCGGTGTAGTTCGAAACCAGCATCGATTTCATAAAAATGTGGTCTAAAATATATTTTTAACTTCCAGAAAACCTCCCCAACTTTTTTGAAACCTCACCAAAGGAACACTTACTAAGGCAGTACCTGACACTTTTTTGGTTGGGTTTGGTTAAGGCACAGGGGGAATCGAACCCCCTTTCTTTTGGCCCCATCCAGGTTGTGCCTGTTTTTTTTGGAAAAACCCCTTTCGGGAAAAACCATAAAATTCTAACATTTCTTTTATCAAGACCATAACCCCTGGTCCATTTTTTTTTTTTTTTTTTTCATTTCCCTTTTTTTTGCCTGGATTTTTTCCCCATTAAACAAACTGTCCCTGTTTGTCAACCCTTTTTTTTCATATTGATTCTAATATTGATATCCCCATTTTCCCCTGGGTTTTTTTCCCTTTTTTAACACATGATGAACACACAATAACACTGAACATAATAATGCACTGAACAAACCATTCCCCGTTTGTTACCCCTTTTTACGTTATCTTTTTTTTTTTTTTTCATTTTTCATATATTTTTTTTCTTTTGGTGGAGTGTGAACTCCTGTTTTTTTTTTGTTCCCCTTCATATCCCCCTTTTTTTGAAACCCTAAACCTTAAAAACTTTTTCATTTCGGCTCTCCTCCCTTTCTTGCTGAGCCATTTTGTAGGATTCACTAGAAACAAAGAAAATAAACAAACTCACTGATAATCCTACCGGAAATCAACAAAATTGCTTTCTTTTTTTGGAAGAAACATAGATTTCAAGGAAACATATGATCATCAGCCAGGGGTTCATCTGATAGTCACCTTTCTGAGGTCATGCCTTGTGTTTTCCATCGCCAATGCCATTTTGTTGCAGCTCTCCACGATAAACGTTTCCAGCTCAGTATTGTTTCTTATCATGATCTCGGCTTCACAATTTTGTCTCTGCATATATACCACATTTTCAACATTCGGATTATGTATACTTGTTTTTATAGTTTACATGCCTTTTTATCACCTCTTTCCAACTTTGAGTTTTTCGTTGCCATGTTTTTTTAAAGGATCAGATAACCTACCACAACTTCTGCCCCGTTTGTTGGAAGATGCTTGATCCTGCAGACATCGTCCCGCAGCCAGATCAGCGAGTTGACCATATTGAGGATAGACCTGAAAATGACTTCAGAGTCCAACACCTACATAAAACACACACAACCTTCTTGGAATCTTGTTTTTCCACGAGCATCATGCAATTCTCAAGTTTCCCACAGAGAATTCAAAACAGGATTTGGTTTCGAGTTGCTTCCAATGAAGGGAAGGGATTGCCAAGAGGGGGATGGGGAAAATCATACTGAAAAATGCTCCTCATTTCCTTCCTCTTCTTGCGTTTCATTTCCACTGACTTCTCCTTTTGTTTTGTCGTGCTCCTCGGATCCAGATGAGCCATCAGCTTCCTCAGTCTGATTTTCACAATATATATATATAATATATTTCAACGATGGGTTATTACATTCAAACACGAATCTTCTTCAATGGAGCTCACAAACGCTTTCACCTCAGAATAATACTGCTCAGTCTTGAATCCTTCTTCTCTCTCTTCCTCTTTTGCAGTGGTGTCTGAGTCTGACTCCGAGTCCGAGTTCACCTGAAAAAACACACACATTGAAAAACAAACAATTTGGGATTTGGGGGGAAACGGGCGCTGCTGCCCCATAATGTGTCAAAACATATCAACAGGCCCACAAGAGTTTTCAAAAACAGGAGAGCTTTTCTCAAGGCAAAGATGATGGCCACCTTTTGTTGCAGTTTCTTCTCTCTTTGCTGAAGGTCTGCCAAGTCTCTTCCCAGCTTCTCTTCCCGGTCTTGCAAAAGTTTTTCCCAAACCTGGAAACATTGATACACAAAAAATACTCGTGAAAAGTGACTCAATGTGAAACCCAGGGAAATGTCACCAGAAAGAAAGAAAAAGATAAAGGAAATTTCTGGCAGGCTGCCCATCATCATCTTGTTTGATATTTATCCAAAACAGTGTGTGAATTGGCAAGTTGCCGACCGCAACCTCTATAGAAATTGTTGTCAAACTGAGAGGGCAGGGTGCACCATTCAAGGGTAATCTATTCATATACATTATTTCTGCAACCCTCTTTTTCGAAAATCTCACATTTGACGATTCCAACTACTGAACTTCGATCAATCATCGAACAGTCAGTGACTTTCTTTTTTAAAATTTAATCAAGCTAATTTGGTTATTGAATCAGTAGATCAAACCAAGTTGATGATTCACCTGAATTCGATCCATCTTTGATGCTAAGTTCCTCATCTGCAGGGATCAGCACATTCAGTTTACGTTGTGTCCAAATGTAACGTCTATTTGACGTCTTTGCTTGACGTCTGGAAATGCATGCTCTGACAGGTACAAGGTTTGGTGTACCTTTCGCCATAAGAGTTGCCACGTCCAATCCGCGATCGAAAGCAGAAAGCTCACGAACACCAATCGCGCGCAGTCATCCACAGAGATCATCTTCGCCAAAAAAACCGGAACAAACGTACCAGAACCTGACGACTCAATGGGTAGCACCAAGAAAGACGTCACCTTGGTTTATACTGACATTGCGCTGCGGTTACAGAGTTTCTGTAAGTTCACCCAAACTTCTTGTTTCTGGAATAAAGAGCGTGCGGGAGTCGAACCCACACCCAGCAGCCGCGCCGCCTTTTCTCTTTCGCATGACGTCGAGGGCAAAACGACTTCAGCACGCAATGCAAAAAGAGTGTTTTTCAGCAGAGAAGCGAAACAAACAAAGGCTCGTCTGGTGTGCGAAGGCAGGCTTCCTGCAGAAGCTTAGCTTTTGTTGCGCTCTGTCAGTCCCCGCCGCATCCATGCTCCATGCATGAAGCACGATCAAGCAATTGGCAGATCTGCGCCGCCGATCGATCGATCAACGCAGCGGAGTGGCCTCCCACCAGCGAAACCGAAATCCTGTGGCCTTCTTTATTTTCTTCAAGCTCAGGTCACCTCATTTGGGAGCCTCAAGAGATACTGCTGGGCAGCCACGCATGCAGCTCCATGGATTATGACAAGCTGGTTCGTGTCAAAATTTATGGTTGTGTGTCCATGTGCTTTCCCCAGGCCACAGGGGGAAGGGCATTTGGTGACTCTGTTTGTATTGAATGTGGGGGACCTTGCCAATGACTCGTCGTTGATATCCCCTAAAGCCTATGCCGAGAAGCGAGAGGTGGATGCAGGGGAGCTGGGACTGGCAGGATGATCGAACATCGTGCCACTGTCAATCGGAAGAAAATAATTTGGCTGGAAAAGAAGATTGAGGGGTTGGGGGATGCAGGAGGGGTTAGGATAGCTTATCAAAAACTTCCATGGCAGGGTGGAGCGGTGATTGGAAGAAAATAGACGTAGAGAGAGAGAGGATGATCTTTGATTTTCAATCTAAGAAAATGTTGTGTGCTGTTTTAGCATGCAATGGAGGGGACTGCTTGTAAATGGTCCATCTCATCATAATCGAATCGACAAGACAAACTGCCAATTGGCTTAGCAGCAAGTGCTCATCATAATCAATGCGAACAAAAAAATATATCTACATGCGCAGTTGAAAATATATGCTCCGCTCAAGTCAGCCTGAGCAGAGGACCGAAAAATGTCGATGCTGGCTTGTTTTATTCTTGTGAGAGTGTGGTTTTGTCCAAGGGATGACCTCCACATGATAATGTTGAGCACCTTCTAATCCACAACTGGCTGGTAACATTGAACCTGATGTGATGCTGGTGGTTAAATGCATTTTTTTTCTACTTTGGATATGCTTCTCATCAAACACCAGACAAAACTCCTGTTTTTAACCCCTGACAACGGCCGCCTCTGTGGATGAATTTTGTCATACCGCATGCTGAATCCATAAAACACAGGATTGAGTGGGTCCTTTCATCAGAATCAGGATTCGATCCTGGTGGTGGGAGGTCCGACTGCTACTGTAGCATATTGGGGCCAAAGGTGCGAGACTGACCTGCTGCGACCATCAAGTAGTGAAGCGAGTTGGGCCGTTGAACTTGATAAAACCTTGCCACGCCTAGGCCCGGGGAGACCAGGCATGCTAGGAAAACGAGCCCGATTTCCTGTGACTTGCGTTCCCTGCACAAATTCTGAACAGTGCCCATACCCAGGCTGACAGCCTGATTGCATACCAAAATGCGAGATCAGGAAAAAAAAACCCGGCACTTGGACATGGACACAAATAAGAATTGACCTTTGCAAAGGTCCTCAAGATCGATTTCTCTGTGAGCACTCTTGCTTCATGAGATTTCCTCAAAAATTTTAAGGTTTTAAAACCAACCAAAAAAACGTGTGATCTTGATCGATTCACTCGCGGACATTTACAAGGAAAAGGGATGCTTTTTCTTGCAGAGCTTTCCGACCTTGGTATCCATCTAGAGTCAGCACACAATACCAGATCTGCGAACTGCTGTTTCGAAACGAGTAAAAGTGAGATCACACTTTCGGTTTTTCCAGGGGGCGACACTTATTCCGCGTTTTCCAATTTCGCGATTCGGTGACGTCAACATTCGGTGATGTACAGTAGTCCCCGTTATAAGACCTGGCCTGTTCTCTGACAAAAATCGGGTCTTACAAAGGGGTAGGTCTTATCGAAAAATCAAGATAAATTGGGTTCTATTATCCTAGAAAAAATTACATTCGTTGCCCTCGACACCATCCTGATTTTATTTCTTAGAGTCAGCAATAGAAGTTTCTTTTTTGCCAGGCGCTTTTCATCCTTCGCTATCACTGTGAGACAGCTGCAAGTGGGATGTCTATGGTTGTCCAGTTGCTGTGCTAATGTAATCGAGGAAGAAGTTGTAAGAGGTCGACAGACATGGTTTGGTTGTTCGTTGCAATTCGTTGGGTTTGTCTGGAAGGCGTAGAGCACGTAGACTAGGACTTGAACAAGTCCACCGTAAATTCTCACTTTACACCTGAAAATGGGGTGATCGAAGGCGTGATTAGTAAATCTACGACAACTAGGAAATTTCCCGAGTCTTTAAAGTATATCTTTCAAATGTTTGGCCACCTCCCTCACATAAAGAGTACTGTTTGCCATGTAAAATCGACAAACTTGACGCTTGAAGACCACATCACGACTCCGTCGTTTTAATATTGGCGATTTTTCCTTTCTTTCCTTGTTTGAGGGGAAGTGAGAACGTGAAACTGGTGCCGACGGCCGACACGTCGACATTTGGGCGTGAATGTCGTACGAGTTCTGGCGAGATGTTGCTATGACTTACACGTCCAAAATTTTGGGTCTTATAGAGGGGGAGGTCTTATAAATCGGGTCTTATAACGGGGGACTATTGTATTCCCGTTTGATGGTCTTCCTCCTCGCACAAATGTTTTTGCAGTTCATATTATAGTACTTCAAAAACCTTGTGTGGGATCAGTTGTACAACTCTCGTGACCAAAATCGCCTGATTTCGGACACGCAAAATCATTGTTCCAATCATTGCATCAAAAGAGGACTTGAATCGATGTCTTTCGATTTGAAAATTTGGCAGCAATTTTTTCAAGTGTTTTCCAACACGTCTCCAAATGTTTATGATTTTTGGATTGTTTGGTGTGTGTTTGTTAGGGGCCTAGATTTTTCCCCTCTTTTGCTGTGGGGGGTCCAAATCTAGCCTCATCTTTCATTCACTTCCTGAATCAAATTTCACTCAAAAACATGCCCACGGGGTTGTGGTTCTCTTAAATAAATTGGCGCACTTCAAAAATACCAAAAACAATACCCAGCACGGCGGCAACAGACACGAATTACAGGCGAAAAATCGACGATTCAGACAATTTACGCAGGCAATCGAAACGAAACTTTGTATGTTTTTACCATACTACAGTTAAAATTTCGAGGCGTGTCAGAAAGTGGTTGCCTAAAAATTTGGGATAAAAAAATACTCTCTTATTGGCCACTTTTTGGTCACGAGAGTTGTACAACTGGTCATGGGGGAATGGGTTTGGAACTTTTCATTGTATTCGGTTGATCCTTTTCAGTTTTTGAGCATCCACCCTACACAGGCTACCCATCTAGTAATTTTGAGCCCAAAGATTGGCGACAGAGAATCCGCAGGAGAATCTCCCTCTGTGGACAAGCGTAAGTCGAGAGAGGAAGAATCTCACAAACGTTTTGAGTTGGCCGTGGATCAGGGGTTTGAGTCCATGTGCAATTCTCAAATGCGAACACCAGAACGCAAGATGTTCTGGTGTGGCAAGATTTACGCAACAAATCATGATTTGTGTCTTCTGAGATTGTTCCATCAGGTTTGCTTTTGGAATGGACAAGTTTTTCCTTCTCATATGCGAAAGAATCGACCTATTGGTCTTTCAAGACTGGTCGGTCAATACTAGCGGAGTTGACTGTCAAACTTCATCCACCGTGCAACAATTGCCAGAAAGAATTTAAAAACAGCAGTGGACCCCAACACTTTTCATAAAAAATGGACTGCTGCTGCCAGGAGGCAAACTTGGGTCAACCGACCTCTAATATCAACCAAAAAGCAACAGCCCCAAATCTCGCCTTTCGCTACAAGACACAAGCAAAAATCTCAGAAACTGTGCAACCAGCACGATCACTGTTCTCTTCTCATTTGGTAGTTCTGTTGAACCCATATCGACAGATTGAGATCGGCTCCAAAATACACCAGGACAGTAGTATGGGTATACCTGTTATTGTAGCACAGGAAACACACCCCTACCGAGTAAAATAAACCTCAAAATTTTCCCAAATCGCATTCATCGTTTCAACCAGAATTCGCATTAACCACTCTCCCACAGCACTGGCGGCTGACCTAACCAAGGGAACCGGTTCAGGCACTCGCAGAATTTGCTTGCCCAGATTCCTGCTCTGTACAACAACGTTTTTTTCTTCCCCTTCAAGGCGAAAGTTTGAACATGGAAACAAAGGAAGGCGAGACAGATGAAAGGCCGTGTTTTGCTGATTTGAGTGTGCGACCCCCTGAAAGGGTTCGACACTGTGGGTGGCTGAAAAAAATGTACACGAAAAGGGCGCAAGTGATGTGGAAGCGCAGATGGGTGCGAGAATCTTTTTTTTTTTTTTTCGCCATCTTTTTCTCTTTGGCTCGCCATTCCACATAGCTGTCGCTATCCTCACAACAACCCCTTGTTCATTCCAGTTCTACTTGGTGGACGATCGATTGTGCTATACGGTGGTTCGGGACGATGAATCAGTCCCTCAGAATATCAAGTACATCTCTATGGACAGAGTTCCAGTTCGGCCCCGTCCCCAGAAGTACACCCCCAATCTCGGCGTGTGCTTCGTGGAGAGCCGCCAAGTCAAGAATGCCGAAAATGTATTCAGCATCGTTACTGGGGCGCATACTTACTTTTTGTCCGCGGAGACTCATGAAGAGGTCAGGTTCTTCTCAGTTTATGCCCTTCCAAACACGCTCTACGCGTTTTGGGGACGACCCTACTATAAAGCTTTAAACACCTGAAGGAAAACAGTGGAGCTTTTGCTCGTTTCAGAAAACTAGCGCCGTCGTTTTTTCCCGAAGTCTGCAGAATGACCGAGGCTCGTGTTGTTCTTGCAGGCTTCGGAGTGGGTGCAGATATTGAAGGCCACTTGGTTGCACTGCTTTCAGCACACGAAGAGATCTGGCCAAATGGATGAAGAAGGCCAGGCGCAAGTATATATATATTTTTTTCTTTAATTGAAACAAAAAACAGCCATGATTCGTTTTTGAATTTGAAATATGTAGAACAGCCATGATTCCAAGTTCTGTGGCAACACTTTCAATCCTCCCATAGGTAAGATGCCAGACTCTGGAGGCAGAGAACTTGCGACTGTCGATGCAGGCAGATAATCTTCGAAAGAAATTGGCAGAAAACGACCACGAATACTATGGGTATGTTGAAAACCTCAAGGAATGGCTGCTGCTGCTCCAAAGTGTGCTCCTACTCAAGCCAAAACAACCCCCTCCAAGGTTTTATTTTCCTTCAGGAAGTATTTGGACGGTATTCAACAAACAGAAAAACTGGAGCGACTTCTGAGAGACAACAGAACGTACGAAATCGTGGTGACGACTGGGCAAATGAAGGTGGGGTGAAAAATTCTTGCGTTGTGCTTTGTGTGCACTTGGTTGAGCAGCCAAGAGGAATGCAAGGCACCTCTAACTGAAGTTTTTCTTTGCTTCAGGGCGCGGGTACAGAAGCCCGCGCTTACATCGAGTTGCTTGGCATGGATGAGGATCAGTCCTCAGGTGTTCACCAACTGCGCAATATCGATAGTTCAAGTAAGCCTTTTCAGCGTGGACAAACTGACAAGTTCGTGGTAAGCGATCCTCTGTTGTTGCTGGGTTGCTATACCTCTTGGAGACGGAAAAACCCGGATGTTTTTTTTTTCATACGCAGGTCCGCTGCGAAAACTTAGGAATGCTTGCTGCGGTAAAAATGTGGCACGACAATAGTGGGAGAAGTCCGGAATGGTTCCTAGAGGAAGTCGCCGTGTCACGAAAGGTAAACCCAGCATCTTCAGATATTTTCAAGCCCGTATTGTGCTACGATCAAATGCGACAGCCTCTGAGTAATATCCTCTGTTCTTACCTTAAGGGGATTCAAGATATCGCTCACTTTCCTTGCAATCGATGGCTGGCGACGGACTTGGACGATGGGAGGATTTGTCGACTGCTCATGGCTGGAGATCATGTACAGACAATCCAGTATAAGGTTGATATTCTCACCAGTGATTTGCTTGGGGCTGGGACCGACGCCACAGTGTACATTCTTCTTCATGGATCTCGCAGGGATGGGAGGAGGCTTGTCCTGACAAGCGGCCACGATGACTTTGAAAGGTGATTCTTTTTCTTGGATTGCTTAAGCTTCTTTTCAGTTCTTGACGGTCAAGTGTTTCGTTTTGGTTGAGTGGATTCGAGCTTTGATATTTTTACGGTGGGATTTTCTATTTGTAGTCCAGGAAGTTCTTTTTTTTTGGGGGGGGGGGTCGTCTGTAGTTCTCACATTTGTATTACTCTGACACTACGGGGGGTGACGGCCTCTTATGCTATAATGTAATTGAATTGAATTGCTATGATACTTTCACTGAACCTGCCTCAAGCCCAAGATTATCTTATTTTGTATCATGCAGAGGTCAGGTGAGCTCTTTCACCGTGGATGATGTCGATGTTGGGAGCGTTGAGGAGGTCACTATTGGGCACGATGGCACCGGGTCAGGCCCAAGCTGGCATGTTGAGCATTTGGTGGTCACAAAAATCGATGATTGTGAAGATTATTTGTTTCCCTGCCGTCAGTGGTTCGACGAAAAACACGGGGATGGGAGAATCGAAAGAAGAGTCCCTGTAAGAAGGTGAGAAAGTCCTTCTTTGACGGTAAAGCCCAAATATCGCTCCTGTGTGAAATAAAACTTCTTTCAGAGACAAAAAAAGGGTAAAAAAAAGTGTGCATCAACTTGACTTACTGCCTTTGTTGCAGTGATCTCGGTCAGCTGGTACAATATCATATCGTCCTATATACATCTGACTTGCGGGGAGCAGGAACTGACAGCGAAATCTTCATCGTTATTCATGGCGAGGACGGAGATACAGGGAAAATAGCGATTCCCTCAAGTCCAGGATCTTTCCAGAGGGGGCGCAACGACGATTTCAGGTGAGTGGAAATATCGTCGATACCACTATGGCCGCACATCATTATGCCCGAGATGTGCAACGTAAAGAAATTGCGCCGCCACTTCAGATTCGAGGCCGAAGATGTTGGATTTATGTCCCGTATCACAGTCGCCGTGAGCACCGCTGGAACGAACAATGACTGGCACTGCCACTTCATCAAAGCAAAAAACGAGGAAACCCAAGAGATCGTGTTTTTCTGTTGTAACGACTGGATTGGGGGCGAGAGGGGTGGAGGCATAAGCACAAGGACGCTTTGTGCAACAAAACAAGATCCAAGGGACAAGATTGCGACATACGAGGTTGGTCACCACCAGAGGATGAAAGCTTGGAAAGACAATAGTTCATGCGAGGCAACTGTATTTTTCTCCCTCAGATAGTCGTTGCTACGAGTGACATTCGAGGAGCGGGCACAGATGCCAACGTGTTCGTCCATTTCCTTGGCGAATTGGGTGAAAGCGGAGAGATGAAGCTGCCTGCCCATCCGGAATCCTTCGAGAGGGGCTCCATCGATAAGTTCTTGTTCAAACTCCCGTACATTGGTCCATTGAAAAAGCTCCGTATTTGGCATGATAACACCGGTCAAGGACCAAGCTGGCATCTGAGCAGAATTCAAGTCGCCTGCCATAAGCACAAGCAGGTGAATAATTTCAGAGCTGAGAAGAGAATTTCAACACATCAGACTCAGTCAGAGCCCAGCTAGTAGTTGATGTTTTGA
Organism: Bryopsis sp. KO-2023; assembly: GCA_030272585.1. Taxonomy (NCBI): domain Eukaryota; kingdom Viridiplantae; phylum Chlorophyta; class Ulvophyceae; order Bryopsidales; family Bryopsidaceae; genus Bryopsis; species Bryopsis sp. KO-2023. Next base: position 570,128 of record BSYQ01000004.1, on the reverse strand, counting down.
CCTCGTGCGCTAGATTGCTATTAAAAGGAACAATGCAACAGGTGACAGAGTTTCTGTGCAACAACTGGCTCGCACGAGAATATGGTGACGGTCAGATTCGAAGGCTGCTGGAGGCAGATGCCACCCTACAGTCGTCGCAGGCCATCTATCGAATCGCTGTGCATACGTCTGATATCCGCGGTGCAGGTACCGATGCTCGAGTTTCGATCCACCTATGTGGAGACCTGGGAAGCAGAGGTCCCTTTTTTCTTGACAGCGCACCAGAGAATTTCGAACGTGGAAGGGTAAGGTTGCCAAAGAACATTTTTTTGGGGTATATGATTGTTTTCAGACGCAACACAAGTATTAGACCACATATCATTGGGGCTTGTGAAGAGAAAACTAAAAGATTGAAGCTTTTACTCACAGGAAGACACTTTCTCAATCACCTGCGAGGATGTGGGAAAGCTGAAAGAAGTGACGGTAGAGCACGATGGCTCTAGGCAAGGCCCCGATTGGCACCTTGACATCTTATTTATATATGCGCAAGCGCTTTCGTCGCTGGCGGAGCATCTATTACATCCGACCCATTAATCACGATTACCCAGGTGCCCCAGTCTGAGTTTCCACGGCCAGTTTGATGGCAGCTTGGCGACTGACGCCGAACGAAAGCCATCAAGCGCGCTAATAGAAAGTCGGGGAGTGGGAGGTAAGGGTGAGCTATTTTTTTATGGACGGTTTGACCGTGTTGACCCAGTGGAGTCGAACACAAAACGCAGGTGTGACATCTTTGGGATGGCGCCGAAAAGTTTGTTCGGTGGCGGGATAAAATTGAGGGGGTCTCGGACGCACTGGAAACGGTCCAGAATGACGGGGTTCGACTCCCCACTGCGTTTTGATAAAAACTGGAATGAGTGACAGGAGGAGGTGGGAAACGTGGGTTCGACTCCCACACCTCCTCACCACGATTCTCTCGACATGTGGGCCAGAAAATAGCGAGGGACAAGTTTTACACACATGCCAGGACGAAGCCTGTGGCAATTAGCGATCGAGGGAGGAAAGATCTAATGGAAAAGAGATTTTTTGGAAGGAAAAAGGAGAGTGAGAGAACGGGGGAGGGGGGGAGGGGGGGGGGGGGAGGGGGGGGCGGGATCTGGGAGAGAGAAATCGGACCTCTGGCGATTTGGTTCAGAAAGAGCACGTTTGGTCGCGAAAAACTCAAATATTCTTTAAACTTTGTTTTCTTTTTTTCTAACGATCAAGGGAGATTGTGGGAAAAAAGAGTGCCTACATGGTAGAGCATGTTTGGAGGGCTGACGAGCCTGTTTGGGGAGCTGAAGAGGGAATTTTGACGGAACAAGATCTTTTTACAAGGAAAAAGAAGGTGAGGTTGCGGGGGAGTGGGTTGAGGGCGCCTGGGACTGGAGAAGACAAAAAAAATGTCCCAAAACACATAGAGTCTGCAGGACAGGGTTTTGAAGACTCTATGCGTTGTGGAAAAACTCTTAAACCCTGTGAGGAAAACTACAAGCGGTGACCTTTGGAAGAAGCTTTAAATAATGCCCTTAATACTTTCCTCTCTGTATTTTTTATTTGAACCCAAGAGATACGAAGAAAACAAACATTTTCATCAGGCTTCAATCTGTTGTAAAACAAAAGTTAGATGTAGGTATTTTCTTTGAAAGATAAATAACTATCTTTCGAGGGAAAAGAACAAGGTAAGAGAGCATTGGGGGGGAAGGAGGGAGTAAGGGAGTGGACCTGAAAGCTCCAGGCTGGAACTGAGAGAGAAAATTACACTTTACTTGGGGTAACATATCACATTCAAATGCACAGTTCTCCAGAGCTTGGGTAGAAAAGTATAGTCCAAGATTTAGTGATTTGATTGTCGCCCCGGATCTGGAAATAGGGTGTATGCAGCTCGAATGGGCAGGTGATCAGATGCCAATAGGTCAAGAAGAAAAAAAACTCACAAAAAACTGGAAGTTACTTTGGAAAGTTTTGAGGGTGGTGTCTCGGATGCATTATACGTGGATATTAGTGTGCACACGTACATTGTCAACTCAACAATCGAAATATTTCTTGAAAAAAATAAATAAAATGGGTTGTGGTGTAACCCTTTTTCCTCTTAAAATTGAAAAAAAGAACGAACTGTTACAAAGAAGGGAAGAAAAACACAAACGTGGTAGAAGTGCACAAGTTTTTCATCCAATGGGGATCTTTTTTGTTAAACAATTATCTTCAAATAAAGATTAGCTCTTATACCGTGCGTTCACAAACGCCACTCAAAAATTTCAAGATTGAAAGAATTCAGCTAACTCCACGAGTTATTTTACTTGCAAGCGAAGCTGCAACAGTCCTCCTAGTGATAGAAATACAGCGAACCAAAGGAGTCGAAACGATCACCCAATACTTCATATGTCGCTCCTGGATAGGTTCAAAAGCAGGGCTGAAGAAAAGGCTGTTGGCACAAGATAAGGTCACGGACGATAGAATCGATTGCAACATCACGGTGGTGACGAGTGATCTTAAAGGGGCTGGAACAGATGCAAACATCGCTCTCAACCTAATAGGAACACTTGGAGAGACGGGCTACCAAAAACTTTCGAGCGCAAAGGAAGCGTTCGAACGTGGCAAGGTACGTTCACTATGAAACCCATCAACAAGCAACCGATTGCTCATGAAATGAATGGGGTCGATTGCTGAAATGCAGGTGGACAAATTTCGACTGAGAAAGCTCACAGCAGTTGGAGACTTAGTTGCGCTAGCTATTGCCTCTGACGGCGCAGGGGAGCTTCCAGAATGGCACGTTGCTGAAATTATCGTGACATTGAAGGACAAGGAGCCCTACCACTTCCCAGTCCACAAGTGGTTGGACAAAAGTCATGGCCTGAAAACAACAGTGAAAGTTAGATCAGAAGCAGAAGTCAATCAGTACGATGTTACTGTGATAACCTCCAACATCAAGTAAGGACCCAGACAAAGTATTTTTGAAGCACAAGAAAAAGACTTTCTGACTTTTGAGAAGAGATTGTGTATTCTGCTACAGATGAAGTTGGGTATTGAGTTCAGGGAACTAGTAATAATTCTGATTTGTGTTATCTGCAGGCGTTCGGGAACAGATGCGAACGTTTTCTTGCAGTTGATTGGCAGTGATCGACAAAGTCAGGAAACGAAACTAAGCGCAGGTAAAGAGGCCTTCGAAAGGGGCACGAAAGATAAGTTTCAGATGAAGCTGCCGAACGTTGGGGAAATAAAAGAATTGAAACTACGACACGATGGCAAGACAGCGAACGATGCTTGGCGGCCCGAAATGGTTGTGATCAAAGACGCCAAGACAGGTACAAGCGAAACATTGTCAGCGCTCGTGACAATGTGCCCGAGTGATGGGTTTAAACCCAAAATTTGTTTTGGACTTGCGTCCGCCAATCCTCAAAATAATGCTATCCCTGAGTTACACAAGCGAGGCCCCAAGTGGCGCCTTGCCGACTGTTCATTTCTCTCCTGTGTGTACATGTCTCCAGCTTGAGTTTGTCTGAGCAGAAATTAACTGGACACATGTGTACCTAGGTATGGAGTATTTTTTCCAGTGCGATGAATGGCTCGACTCCGACCGAGGCTTGTCCAGAACATTAGCAGTGTCAACATCACCACCTCAAAAGAGGGAATACAAGGTAAGACAATAATAAGAGAATACAATGGCTCCACGTTCTTGAGGAAAGAAGAGCTTTGATTCAACATTGTTGTAAGAAACAACATTGGTTCGTGTTCTCGAAACTCAGATAGTGACAATTACCAGCAACATGCGAGGCGCCGGAACAGATGCCAACGTGTTTATGAACATGAAAGGAGACCTGGGCTCCACTGGACAGATAAATCTCGACAGTTCACGGAACGATTTCGAGAAAGGTCAAACAGACGAGTTCACAGTCTCAACAAGATATGTCGGTGAACCGAAGTCACTCGATATTTGGCATGATGGGAAGGGGCTATGTTCGGGATGGCATCTTTCCATTGTGCATGTCACGGATACCATCTCTGGCAAGGTGACAATGCGGCCGACCTTACTCGTTGCTTAAAGTTTCCCAGTTGCGGTTGCAGAAACCTGTAATTTCATTAAAAGGTACTCCCATTCGTGATCTTCAAGATGAGTTAGAGTTTTGAAAGGGGCGTTTTGATGCGCTGCAGGTGTACTACTTTGAGTGTGACCAATGGCTCGACAAATCAGAGGGGGACGGCTCCACAAGCAGGACTCTTGAAGCGTCGACGGAAGATCCAAGGAGTTTGATCACTAAATACAAGCTTGTTGTGTATACTGGAAAAATGAAAGGGGCAGGGACAGATGCGAACGTGTTTGTGCAACTGTTTGGAGATCAAAGGCAGTCTGCAAAGATTTTACTGAAGGCCAGGGGAAAGAGCGATTTCGAAAGGGGACAGAGGGACGAATTTGAAATCGAGTGTAAGGACCTGCGTGAGCTGACAAAATTGCGGATCGGGCATGACAACAAGGTGATGTTCACAAGCAAGAGACATATTAACCTTTCTTTTTGCCAATGGATGTATATTCCAAAATACAAGCACAACTGACAAATCTCTTTGTTGGGCTCTTTAGGGTCTGGCCTCGTCGTGGAATCTTTCCCACGTGGATGTTATTTGTGGGAATACAGCGCAACAAGTGATATTTCCCGCAGGATGTTGGTTGTCGAAAGAGAAGGGATTGGAAGTCGATCTTTACCCTGTTGGGGCACCTGGGGCTAGATCAGCCAACAGGTATAGGATATGTATCATCACATCGGATGTCCGTGGGGCGGGAACAGATGCATCCGTGTTTTTGAAGCTCCTTGGGCAGTCGGGGGAGTCAGAAGACCTTAGAATGGACGACAGCAGCGGGAATCCTTTCGAGCGGGGACAGACAGACTCGTTCGATGTGGACTCCAACAACCTCGGTGATTTGAAGAGCTTGCAGATATGGCAAGATGGAGGGGGCCTCGGATCGGACTGGAAACTCAGCATGGTTTCTGTTACGGATCTTGGAGCAAATCGAACGTGGTACTTCTGGTGCGATGACTGGATCAAAGGGAAAGGGAAGGAACGGGCCCTACAAGCAATGGAAACAGACCCGAGAGACAATATGATTCAATACAAAGTGAGCATCCTTCATCTTCGATGGCTTCCATCGAAACGATCTTCATGCTGAGAAAAAGCCAAAGCAACACTTGTGTATTATCAGGGGTCCAAAGGTTTCCAAGTCACAAACAAAGTTTCTTACGCATCACAAATCCTGTCGAGTTCATGTGTTCACACCCACACACAAGAGTATTACATACATAAAAGCTACAAATATGTTCTTCACAACCACTTCCAGCAGTTGTTTACCTTCACCCTGATTGTTTTCGTCCAAATGTTCTATACAGCCCCTTTCCGATCGCCACATTGTGTGCTTAAGGTCATCACACACACCAGCAACATAAAGGGTGCCGCAACGGACTCTAATGTGTTTGTTGATCTCATTGGGAAATCGAGAAGCAGTGGTCCAATTCCTCTGAAGAGCAAGAAAAAAGACACATTTGAGCGAGGAGAGGTTGATGAATTTGTCCTGGAATTCCCGTTCACAATGGGACCTTTGACGGAGCTGAGAATATGGCACGATGACCGAGGGCTGGGGTCGGGGTGGCACCTTGATCATGTTGTCGTCAAGGAAATGAAAGCAAAGGAGGTTCGTTCCAGGGCAGATATATGCCCTTCAAAGTCTGCCAATCCTCCATTCTTCCATTCTCATTCAATTTTTGTAAACCACAACATTCAAAGTCTTCCAGTTTATCTTTGCAGGTTTATTATTTCTTCTGTCAGCAATGGCTGGATTCCTCGAAAGACGACCAAAAAATTGAGAGAATTCTCAAGGCCAGTCGCCACCTCCCAGTCGCTGACTACAGCGTAACTGTGCTCACAAGCAATGTTAGAGGGGCAGGAACTGATTCTAATGTTTTCATGGAGATTTTTGGAAACGAAGGAAAGACGAAACGATTTGTTTTGGACCGCCCTGGGGCCAACGATTTCGAGCGAGGGAGCGTTGACACTTTTACCCTGCATGGAAGGAACGTTGGTATCATGAGTGGAGTGCTTGTCGGTCACGACAATAGAGGACTAGGCGCCGCATGGCATTTGGACAAGATTGAAGTAAGTGCAATAAGGTTTTTCCTTCTCTTTGTTGGGTGATATATTGTGTGTTTCCGTGAGCTAGATTGACAGGGGTGTGTGCGGTAGGTGTTGAACATGTCCACCAGTGAGAGGGCTGTCTTCCTCTGTGGAAAGTGGTTTTCGACCACCAAAGATGATAAAAAAATAGAAAGAGAATTGCTTCCTTCAGCCAGTACTGGTGCTCAAGATTCTTCTGGAAACGTCCCGTGGCATTTGGTAGTCTTTACAGGGGACATCCGGGGTGCTGGAACGGATGCGGATGTCTCGGTTGAGCTAATTGGACAGAACGGGAAAATCGGTCCGACGATGCTGGAAGCAAAAGACGAAGCTTTCGAGCGAGCGTCTAGGGACTCGTTCAGAATTTTCGGACCAGCGATCGGGCCCTTAACCGAGTTGGTAATAGGTCACAATGGGAAAGGGAGAGGGCCGGCGTGGAATTTGGATTCTGTAGAGATCACCGATGAATCCTGTGGGAAGGTCTATGTCTTCCAGTGCCAGAGGTGGCTGGATAAAGCGCATGGGATGGGGGTGACGTTGAGCCCCACCGAAAGAGCGAGCGGGAACTGCACCTATGAAGTTCAGGTCACGACTGGGAGGACGATTCAGAAAGGGTTGGAAGGTAGAATGAACGTGAAAGTGATTGGGGATAGAGCGGACAGTGGGGAGCACACCCTCAATGCAGGGGAGTCTCTATCTCTGGAGCCAGGAGTCCCTGAGGTCTACCAGCTCCATGGATTGGCTGAAGTAGGAAAAATGACGACACTAACGGTTTCACACACATTCAAAAGGCCTTGGAGAGGCATGATCAAGGTAACAAGTAAGAAAAGTGGAAAGGAGGCATATTTCGTTCAAGATTCTCCCTTGGATAGGGATTCTGGCGTTTCACGCCTGCCAGCGCATGAAGGACCTGGGTGCGATTACATCGTTGAAGTGAAGACCAGCGACATCAGAAATGCAGGAACCGATGCTACGATCTCGCTAGCCATCGCTGGCAGTATGTGCCGAACGGGGCCTCACGAGCTCCAACGCCAATCCACAAAGAATTTCGAAAGAAACCAAGAGGACCAGTTTTGTTTAGATCTTCTTCCCGACGTTGGTCAGTTTTCGCACATCGAAATCGGACATGATGGGAAGGGACTGGGTGCAGGGTGGCACCTAGCTTGGGTTAAAATAACGAATACAGCAACGGGTGCATCTGCAACTTTTACGGCGAACCGATGGCTGGACAAATCGGAAGGGGATGGAGCTACTACGCAGATATTGCGAGCGGAAGCCGCCCCTGATGGCCAACACACTTTCTCAATGTCCACTTTGAAGTCGCAGACAGCGCCGCCACGTGTGTTTGGGATGGATTATGGCTACAAAATCACTTTTTGGACGAGCAATGTATGGCTTGGGGGAACAGCGGGTCAAGTGTGTTTCGAAATGGTTGGAGACGCGGGTTCTTCTGGTGTGCTCATTCCCACCCAGGAAGACGGCAATTCCAAAACGGGCTTTGACAGAGGAATGGCTGTTGTTTTCATGTATCCGCATCTGCCTTATCTTGGTCAGTTGAAAGAGATGAGAGTGGGCGTGGATAGCAAAGGGATTTTCTCTGGTTGGCATCTAAGGATTGTGGAAGTAGAGCATGTTTCTTCAGGCGCAAGATGGCGGTTTCAGTGCCACTCATGGATAGATAAGAGGTGCGGATGGCAAAGGGTTTTGTATGCGGACAATGCTGTGACGATTCCCCCTGGGACGGTTTAAATGTATGGGTGGGCTTTGACTTCAGAGATTTAGAAACCTCACAGCAACGAAACAAGCCTCTGGATCGGAGGTGGCTCACCATCCTGTACGACTGAAGATCAGCAACTAACGCAAAAACGCAAAGCTCATCACAGCAAATTTGTCTGCTCTGCAACAGACTGTACTCACCACAATCCAATAGTTGGTGTTTCAGGTTGTTCGGTTCGGACTCTCTTGCAAATGCTCGTTTGTGATTATGATGATATCAACATGCTGCTCGGGGAGCCCCTCTCCTGTCCCAAAAAACCATGCAGATACACACTCCGTACTTTAAAACATTATATTTGGAGGGAGAAGAAAACACTCTCCCACAGGTATTTTCTGTATGCCAATACTTTATTTGATCCTCAGCAACACTTGAAATATAAAAAACCGCTCCAAAACTCACCCCCCCCCAAACAAAGAAAAATAAAAAGATATTGAGCAACAAGAACTCCAACCATTTTCATCAATAGTCCCTGCAGCTGATGAGAACTGAGAAATTAAAGGAGGTTTTGAGGCAGTATGAATTGATGCATTCACACTGGTAGAAAAGGTAAAGCCACAAAACTGCCTATGAGACTGCTCCTGAAGAATATGTAAGGGGGAATTGAAGGGACAATAAACTTACAAATCAGCGTTCTTCCGTCCCAATAAAATATTACTTGGCAAGGCACCTATTACATCCTGAATATCAGGTCGAGAGGTACCCAGTTAAGATAGCAAAGAGTGAGGCAAAGCCTTTCAGTTCTTTTTTTCGACTTTGTGGCTAATTTTTTTGGGGGAAACTGTTTGGACGTGTTTCGCAACGGTACTGCGACACCTCAAAAAAACAAACAAAACGAAACAATACATTGCAGTGTGAAAAAACAAAACCTCTCTGTTGCAGTTCAAGTTGAGAAGCTGAACTGAGACGCGATTTCGTAGAGTTACTGAGTTTATGCCAGCAACTCTCGTGCAACCTCCACCAACCAAGCCAATCGTTGACAACGATACAACCAAATTTCATTGATTTTCTGCTCCAACCGCTTCCCGCGCTTGGACATAATTATTGACCCCACAAGGACCCCGCCACCTTTTTTGCAACAGAGGATCGAAGAGATGAGCAGCCACGTGAGGGAGCTCCTTGGGATCCCCCCTGGCAAAGGCGCCGGTGAGAAGCTTTTGACGGTTAATTGTACAGTCGGTCGGATCACAAAAGTTGGGAACAGGTCCCAAACATGCTCCAACGTTCGCGTCGTTCTTGCTTGTTGTTCCAGGAACACCCAACCGACACAACCCAGCGCGGCAGGAAACGAGCATAGAAGGCTACACGCGCTTCTACTCGGCGTTGTGGGACCGCAGGACGTCACGCGAGTCTTCCCTGGACCCAGGAATCGTTATCTCTCAGAAGAGAAATGACTTGAGCAAACCTAGCGAGTTGCGACCAATGCCAACCAACACGTTAACGCAGCAAACCAAAGTGGTGAAGAAACAGCTTGAGGAGCTGCGAGAGTCGAATTTCCTGTCCAAGTGCAGGAATCTGCTGGGTGTGTCTGATTTCAGCGCACATGCTCCACACAATACAGAGCCACAGTCTGAGAACTCCGAAGCGGGATCTGCGTCCTCCATGATCATGAATCAGACTGCACAGGAGACCGAAACCGACGGAGAAGCTCGTTTTGATTCTACTCTCACAAAGAGTGACTCACTCGGACACAGGGACAAAATTGAGTCGAGTGATGAATCCGAAGACTCTGTTGAGTCTCTCTTAGCTGGCTCCGAGGTGGGTTGTAGCTCTGGTGCCGCATTACTTCTCTTGTCCTGTTTTTCGCCGAATTACAGGATGCGTTCTTATCGCAGGCAAAACGTCTTTCCGATTCCTTGAAGCCCCACATCAAGGATGAATCCAAGCCTGAGCAAGTGGAGCGGATGGACGCTGAGATTCCAGCTCCTGATAGGTCGCTCGCCCCAGCTGACCCCGAGGTATGTCGGTTTGGAGAAAGAACGCTCTAGCTGTGCTCAACCCTCGATATAGCACAAAGTTCCTTATTTTTGTTGTGTTTTTACACCAGCCCGTTCGGCACATAGACCGCTACGCGGAATATGATGAATGGGGGAGCAACGATTCGATGGCCGAGGATACAGACATGCAGTGGCTCGAAAATGTGGATGGGGATCCCAAATTCGCCCGCAGGATCGATGCGTTGGTACGTCGGCTCTTAAACCTCCCCATCATGGAGTCGGTGTGGATTTCTCTGCATTTCAAACAACAGTGAACAAGCAGGGTTGGAGCTCAATAACAGTGAACGGAAAGAAAGTGTGGCCGGGCGCCAAATTGATTGTCGTCTTTGACGTCTCTGAATAAACGATTCCTGTTTTGATTGGTAGCAATACTATTTGAGGATGGATGGGGAGGATAGCTCAACGACAGACGTGGATGGGCACTCGGGGATCAGCAGTGGAGGAGAGCTCCATGAATCCCAGACGAGTGTGGAGATGGACCTCCGAGAACAGTTTGCTGGTGAGAATTGCCAAGGAAGTGCTGGCAACCACAACAGGAGGTCGTCAACTGTGTCGGTGCCATCAGCATTCTTTGCATCGAACACCCAGAAGGAGGGGGGAGGAGATCATGATGAACCACAGGAAAACTCTCTTGGATCGATTCAGTCCAATAAAAAAATGCTGGGATTGAGTATCAATGAGGAGCTTGTGAAAGATGAGGGCGGGTCCTTCGATTCCACATCGATGGATACTGCCGGCAAAAAATCGCACAGCGGGACAAAATCGTCAGAGAGAGTTTCTCTTACCGATTCGGACCAGCAGGCTGAGGTCTGTGCTGATGGCTACAAGGCCTCCCTACGAGAGGAGAATGTTAAAAAGAACAGCAAAAACACGATCCAGACGAGCGTTACAACCTCGTCCGAGTTAAGGGATTCAAGGAACCAAAAAAACAGAAAGAAGACAAAGGTCCAGACTTCTTTGAGGCTTTCTCAGACAAGTGCTGGCATACCTCGAACAACAAACACACGCACGATTGAGATTCAGACCGAAAGGGGGTCTTTGATACCGAGAAAGACAAACATCGCAGACAAACAGGAAAACGTCAGACTTGACACGCCAAGAAAAACTTCCAGCGCGGGCATCCCTCTGAAAAGCCCGAAAGAAGAAAAGCTTGACACCAAAAATCAACAGTCAGGGACGGGGTGGCTATCTGAGCTGGTCCCAAAAGAACTTCTCGAAAGATTCGGTCTGGAGAAAATCACCAAAGGAACCGCAAGGACGCCTGACCAGTTCCATGTGCATCTACACTTCAACGAGAAAAAACCCGCTCCATACCAGTCCGGAATCGAAAACATGGCTGAGCAAAGGGACACTGAAGTAGCACAAGGCGGCAAGCGAGCGATGCAGGCGTCGATTCAACACTTCCAGGACTCTTTAAAAGCAGAGCAAATGCGATCTCGCATTTCGACGGAGTCTTACCGTGAATTTGAACCAGATCACCCACCTGTTCAGGAGCCAGGCGGAGGTGGGGAGGGAAATCAAAATGGAGATGCATCGTGGGATGCACTCCGCTCATTGTGCAAAACAATGGGCGAGACAGTTCAGGAGGCATGTCAGAAAATATCTGAATCTGAGCCCACCACAGATCAAGACAAAAGCAATGGCGATCTGTATATGCACGAGCAAGAGGCTTGCGAGGAGGAGGAGTCAATATGAGCGGAGACACCAAGACGATCAGATATGAGCCACGATTATTGTCTACGGAGAGATGCGGAGTATAACCAACACCAGAGCAATAGGTCCAGGGGGACCCAAGCTCCTAGAGTTCAAGCAAGTTACCAACGAGACGGATATTACAACGACGTAGATCACTATGGAGGATATCCAAGGGAAGCACACCACATCAGGGAAAGGGAGCAACGGAATTGCAATTATCACAGCAGGGAAAGAGAGGAAAGTAACACACATCACCAGAAGAGATACAGTGGTCGATCAAAGTGGAACATGTCGCCAAGAGATTCCAGGCCGAGATACTTTCAGGAAAAGGTCCAATTCGTTGATGGAGAGCAGCATGGGTGCAACAATGGGTTTTCTGTTGGGGCCATGAGGCACCACACCTCCGAGCAACGAACCGTGCATGAACACGCACCCAGAGGGTATTCCCAAGTGCATCCTCCACAATATCAGCCCAGATATCACCACTTCCCACCTGCCAATCACCGTGACTTCTACGAGGAATCCTTCGCAAGCGATCTCAATAGCTTGCCGAGCATCTTTTCGCCGGCTGTAATCGACCGATCGGTCGACGAGGCCGAGGAGCGATGGAGGATCCACCAGGAAACTCTGATGAGCAAACTCAGAAAGGCGAACAGCGTCTCTTCGGGGGGTCTATCCCGCCGTGGAAGGCCAACTCGACCTGAATCGAATCGCAGAGGATCGAAGGAGAACCCACAAGGCAAAGGAAGAATGCACGAGGAGCGCCGGCAATCGAGAAGCACAATATCCAGCAGCAGCACCATCCAACAGGTTGCGAGGGACATGGAAATGCTTTCTTGCCGCCTTCAAAGGGGATCTAGGGAGTGAACAACGCGGAGAACTCTGGGGATGAGATGTGTTCCAAGTCGGGTGGCTTTATGAAATGTTTTGGTGACTACAGCGTGAATTAAAGTCGGGTAGCTTTGTGAAATGTTTCGGTGACTACTGGGGGAATATACACACAGAATGAAAAAGAAAGGACTGCTTGAGTGTGATTGTTTGAGGGAACTTTTTTATATTTTTTTACTTTTCAGTTCAAATAACCTCCCTGGGAAAAGCTCAACTCTTTGGACCCTCATTCAATAAAAAATAAAACGCAACCCCAAAATGAAAAGAAGTCCAACACTAGTAAAACATCAACCTTTCAAAATTTCTCTGAGGCGTGTTTCTTCTCCTTCTCCGCATGTCCCTTCCCTACAACCCAACAGGCCAGCAGGAGCAACCTCCAAGCACACACAGATTTCATCTTCGGCTGTCTCCCCAGCCTTGTCCTTGATACTTAAATCAGCACCAGCCTTTTTCAAAACCTCAATGGCTTCCCCACTCCCGAATATTGCTGCCCAAGACAATGGGGTTTGCCCATCCTCAGCCTGGGCATCTATTTCAGCTCCATTGTCCAAAAGCAATTGGACCAGCTCTGGGTTTCCAGCATAGGCAGCATAGTGCAAGGGTGTGTTGCCTTTCTGCCTTCGAGCATTCACGTTGGCTCCTGTAGATCGAAGCACAAAGCCTCTATCTTAGTTCCATTGAAGCGTCCTTAAGGAAAAAATACTCCAGTCTGGATGATACGCATTGACTTTCAACAAGTGAGGCGTTTTTCCACAAAGGGGCACCTGACTCCATGAGAAACTCTGCCACCTCCATTCTGTTGTTTTGCGCTGCAACCCCAGTCTCTCTTTCTAAATCGACAGTTGCCCCTGAAATATCAAATGGCAGCCCTAAGATGTCCGCACCACAGCTCCAGGCATCGATTTAATAAGGTAGGGTCTCAGTCACATATCCTCTGCTTTTTTTTCTTTCGAACATTCAATTGGGGAACTTTTTCCAATTAGCATCATTGAATTCATGTACTAAGTAATTGTTGGCCGGAATTAATTTTCGCCAATTGGAAAGGTGGCAAAAGTTCGTTCCAGGTGAAAAAAAGTTTGGAAAAAAACAACAACAAAAAGAGCAACAAAGGAAACTGAAGTTGCTGCAGATGGGCAATATATATATTTAGGGCATGCAAAAACGTGCACCTTTGTTCTTTTTTTTTTGGGGGGGGGGAACAGATAGGATCACAGGGGAAAATTTAAGGGAGCCAAAAAAAGGAGCTGCTATTCACATGGGAATTCACAGTGTTTTACACTGTCCATGGGTATGTGCTGAAGAAAATAAAATAAAAAGAAAAAAAAGGAAAGAGATATATACTGGACCCCCCCCCCCCCCCTTGTGTTTTGGTGTTTTACGCAATGCTGCTATCTACTCCACAACGACCAAAGCTGCAAGGAGAAAGCAAATCCATGCAATGAATGCCTGCAAAAAGTGAGAAGTTGAACTCAATGGAGTTGCTCCATGGCAGTTTACCTGCTTTGACCAACACCTTGGCGATTTCCAAATGGCCATTTTGTGCAGCCCAGAACAATACAGTTGAGCCTTTACCATTTTGTGCATCAACATCGGCCCCTGCATCAGCGATCGTCGAATGAAGTCATAAAAAAACCGAACAACCCTCAACGCTCCTCCGTCTACCAAAGAGCCATACCCTAATTTATGTTTCGCATCGACAGTTGTGCCTGAAACGATGAATATTATCATCTGCAGTTTGTAAACACTTTGCAGTGCTGATACATGTCGAGTTGTTACAATAGGTGCAGCCACGAGGACATTTTCCATCACAATTTACCTGCTTCGACCAACACCTTGGCAACATCCAAGTAACTCTCTTGTGCAGCGAAAATCAATGGAGTTGAGCTCGTCTCGACGGTCTGTGCCTCAATATCGGCCCCTGCAGAGCAATCGTCGAAGAAAGTGCTTAAATTTGCGTTCAAGAAGAACAAAACTTGCTACTACGAGGTGATATTACACAGAATATAAGCAGTGTTGCAACGCATGCAATGCTGTCACTCACACCAAATGAATGCTAGGTTATACTTTCCAAGCAGAACTCTGTTGGTTTTGACTTTTACTCTACTGGCCATCAGGGCTTCATCGCAGAAACTGGCAGCACACTCTCCACACCCTCTGTCAAAAAGACTTCAGGTGGGAGAACTTTCAATTCGACTGATTTGGCATTTGACAATTAGTTTTCACATCCCTTCAAATGAACTTTGCATGCCAATTGCACTTGCGAAACAGAAAAATCTCCACAGAATGTTTTCTCAAGGACACCTGATTCCAGAAGGATCTCAACCACATCCACATTGCCATAAAGTGCTGCTTTCACCAAAGGTGTGTGCCCTTTGTTATCTCTTGAATCCACAGTTGCCCCTGAGACGATAATTGGTGAACACTTCAACAACACTTTTGGGGAAAAAAAAAGATACAGGGGCAATTTGCAACACTTGGATGCATAACAACCCCCTCCCCCCCCCCGAAAAAAAAAAAAAAAAAAGAAAGAAAGAAAGAAAGAAAGAAAGAAAGAAAGAAAGAAAGAAAGAAAGTCAAAATGAAAATCAAAATTAGTATTCATAGCCGGTTTAGCAAAGCGGTGCTTTAACAATACATACCCTGGAGCAGCTGATTCAATACAAACAATGCAACCGCACCTTCTTGAATTAATGTTTCAACGATTTCCACATGACCCTCCTGTGCAGCTTCATGCAATGGAGTTAAAAAATTGTGAAATGTGGATGACAAATCGGCCCCCTTTGAAATGAGCTCCTAGGAATCAACAAGCACACACCCACTTTGGGTTGCCAGAGCAAGTTGTTTTTGTTTGAATTCGACGCAAAAGCAGTGGCTGAAATAGGTACCTTGACTTTTTCGGAATCCCCAGAACCCGCGGTGTTGAAGAGATCACGGTCCAGTTTGTTGCGGTACATTGCCTGTTTGGAAAAAGAACAAAACAACGAGGCAAAGAAACACAAGACGTGAATGCAATGGAATTTATGATTGATCACTAATTGTAGCTTGGAGATAAATGGGAAAGACCATTTCGAAAAACCTTCACTCACGTTCCACCCCACCCCCCACACACAGAGAGAAAAAAATGGCAAGCATATGCTTGAGTTGATGCATCATCAACTTTGCAAAACATATAGCAAATTCGCATAGTTGCAGCTTTGCTTTCGTGTCTAAAACATCATAGAAAAACAAAAAAGCTGAGACAGTCATGCTCACCGGACAAGTGGTTAAAGAACTCTCCATTTTCTTATCGATCCATTTCCGGAAACTGCTGACTCTGGTGAACACATCATGTTGCTCCGAATCACAATTGGGCGGTCCGAAAGATACGATGCCAATCAACACATCAAATTCTGGATTCCCGCCGATGATGTTGCCCCTGCCCTTGCTGTCAGCAATTAACAAAGGACCTCCAGAATCGCCTGGATCAATTCACAACAGTTCACAAAACCCGTCCAAGAAAAAGCCTTTCAATAAGCATTTCTACAGAACAGCCGATGCATTGAACATAACCCAACTCTGCTTGGTTACCCTCGCATACTCCTTGGGATTGGGAAGAAGAACAGAGCATGTCGCCTCTGAGGTCAGGCCACGTTCGCCTGCAATTTTTGTTAGAAACATACTCCACTTGGTCAGCAAATTGAAGAACTTTAGGGATTGAATCGTCCTTGTTAGTCATCTTGCCCCATCCTGCGGTGGCTAGGAACTGACTCTCTTCAAGCGTTTGTTCACTTTTAGCTAACAATGCTGGTTGCTTGGTGGAGGGCACTTTGAGACGCACAAGGGCGATATCAAATCCACCTTCAGTGGTTTTGTATTTGGAATGAATTATAACCTCCTCTGCCAATATGACCTGCAAATGCAATCCAAAAAAAAAAAAAAATTGTTTCCTAAGGGCACCTGAGCCTTCTGCTGCTTTCCTTGTAAAGTACCAAATTTGCATAAAAACAAAACGCCCTTTGTGTGCCCTGGTTTTAAACTATGAATATCAGTGGTACTGTAACGAGGAAAACATTGCATCATGCAGGAGTTCCATGTGAAAGGGTCAAAATTCAACAACAACAAATGCCTGGATTCAAGTAGGTGGGGTGGGGGCATGATGATTCAAGCCCCGGTACTTGTTTCCCCACATTTCTTTGTGATCACGTGCAAATATTGCAGTACCTCTGCAGATGACTCATCATCGACTCCATGCGCCCCCACATACACAAGAAATGTCGGCCCCAGAGAGTCTAAACAATGCGCTGCAGTCAATACCCACTCGGGGGCAATCAAGGTGCCTCCACAACGATGACTTCAAGCGCCCATTGTTCTCAAGGAGCAAGCATAAGGAAACCGGCCCAGTGGAGCATCGTGCCCCCCCTGCAGATGTGTAGTATCTTATGTCATATTGTGCAATCGACACTACCTTTGTGAAGATCAGGTGTTTTTTTTTCATTTCAATGTGTCCCCCAATAAAATTTCCCTCGCTCGCTAGAGTCTCCGTTTGTTTTTTTTTTTTTTTTTTTTTTTTTTTTTCCTAAACACGCCCAACACGTATGAAAAAAAAACAAAAAAAACCCAACCCTCCCCATGTCGCACATAGGAACCGTCCCTGGCGACTTTTAACGGCTTTCTCCCCGACATCATCGTATGATTTAGTCCCAATTCGCCGCGTACCATTTCGCCGCATCCCGCTACGCCGTCGTCAGACAAGCGCATTTCAACACGTGAAAAAACTTTTCGAACTTTTCAAGTCACTTTCGCGACGACTGCGGTGCTTGGGAAAGAACGTCTGCTGCCCTGACGCGCGCACGAACGGATGAGTGTGCACCAATGACGGGGTTTACTCCCACTACTCCCACTACTCCCACTACTCCCACTACTCTGCCGGTCGCGCTAACCCTAACCCCTAAACAACCCCCCCTTTTTACGCTTTTTGTCAGAGTTGCAGATGTCGGACTAATGCGAGTCCGAGTAACGGGAGTCGGAGTAGTGGGAGTACACCGATAGACGGCGGGAAGGGATGGTGGCCTTCGAAAGGAGGTTCGAGTCCTCCTCCCACCGACACCACAGCGAATGTCACATTGTCAGTAGAGAGAGGTCGGTCCTGTTCGAGCCATTTTTGTTTTCTTTCGTTAGTTTCTGTTGCCCCCTTTTAGATTTTCTGTCGCTTCTTCTTGAACCTCCTTGCAACGGCCATCATGCAACCCAGCGTGTCGATGCACGCTGGTCAGTACGCTCGTTAGCACGCTTGAACGCGCGCGTTTTTCCAGAAGTCGTCGCTAAACCGATTGTGGCGAACAGAAAAAGTTCGAAAAGTGCAGTCACGTGTTGAAATGCGCATGTCTGACGGCGGCGTAGCGGGATGCGGCGAAATGGTACGCGGCGAATTGGGAATACACCCATCGTATTGTTCGTACACTACGATCGAAATGAAATTGCATGGATATCTGATTTCGCTTGCACCCACAGCAACGAGTGGCTGCGCATCCCGTAGCAGCTTTCGGAGTGAAGGAGTAGCGGGAAGACCGTCACCCTAATTTTCGCACAACACAAAACGCAAAGAGGTGAATCCCAAGTCAGAAATCGAGTGAAAGACGATGGTTATTGATCGAATATCAAGATTCACACCTGGCCGTCGCCGCCAGTTGAGGATCCTGCAAACCAAAGCAAACTCCACGTCATCAACTTCCAACACAAAAAGGAGTCTCATCAAGGATGGGCAGGGAAAACGCCAAATTCAACAACACACCCACCTGACGGAACACCACACATAACGCTTCGCGTCGACACGCGCCAGAGCGCCCATATCAAGAACATAACCACAGGAAGCAGGTTCATTCGACCTTCCGACGAGAAGGTTCTGATCACGAAAAGCTTGTGGGAGCTCGAGGCGCCACTAATATAAGCCAAGTTCAGAAGTGCATGTTTCTCTCGCTTCATCTGTCGACAACTCTCGCAGGCGCCTGGAAGCGCGTGAAATCAAACTCAAAGTTTTTCCGACAATGTGGGCAGCTACCTCGGATCGTTTTCTCGCCCAGCTCTTGCAGATACCCTGATACCAGATACCAGAGGGTAGTAAACCCTCCTGTGTCAGCCATCCATACAAGCAACACCGACAGACTGGCTTGCGGCACGCTCTTCGCAGTGTTCTACCCCGTGCACGCCGATGACAAAGCCTGCGGAAGCTGGTGACAGATGTTGAATCACCTGAGAAAAATGGAGTGCTGGGCCCCGCTTCCAACGCCAATTCGCCGCGTAGGGGGTAGTCCGGCTGGTGCTTCTTGTTGCCCATCAACCGTGAAGAACTTTCGAACTTCGAGCGTCGCGCCGCTGCAATGTCGGGGACAAATGGTGTTGACCTCAGAGGGTTGGAGTTCAAAATAATCGTAAGTTTCAAAACCGAGGGCCGTTTGCGTAGCGTCCTGTTTCCTTTCACCTGTTTACTTTTCCCGTTTCGTGTGTGCAGGCTGGGTTCGCTCTCGAAAAGCGGGCGAATAATACAAATTCCTTGTGGGAAACCTGGGAAGAAGTAAGCAAAAAAGTAGGATATTCCCAATTTGATCTTTTGTCAAAAGCGTACTATCTTGCTGTCGACGGTGCGAGTATGGAACTGGATGGGGTTTTGAAAGATTTAACCAGACCTCCAAAAACCAACCAACCCAAAAAACAAAAACAGAAACGCTTCTGTGAGATTGGGCGGCCTGAAACGACCGGAGGAAGACAACTCAGAGGTGAAATCTGTTGCATATAGAACATAGGCAGCCTTTCCGCAAAAGAACAAACACACCGGACGGTGGTGCAAATTCCCCGCCAGGAACTAATCTCGAATTCTTAGAAAGGGGCTGGGCGTGCAAAGAGGTCAGCGGAGTGCGGAATAATTCATAGATTGGAGGCAATCCCCACAAAAGTGATGGCCAGGGTGCCTACAGGGAAGGGCAGGGAAAAAGAAGCCTCGATCGAAGCCAGGGATCTTTCCAACTGGGCTAAGAGGTCTTTTTCTTTCCCGATTCAGGTTTTGGTCAGTTGCGGAGCTTCGAGAGCAGCACCTCGTTCCAATTCTGAAACGCCGATGCAAATTGCAGCAAGGCTTGGACATGTGGCTGTGATTGAGGTGAGTCGATGATCATGATTTTCTTTGTTTTCCTCTATTCCTCCTGACGTAGTCAACGTTCTCTAGACTTCCTCGAGTATTGCTGGGTTGGGTTGATGGCTTCAGATGAGGGGGGGGGGGGGGGGGGGGGAAATTCGGGTGGATTAGCAAAAGAGATACCAAAAGAGAGTTGGGCAGATTATGGTTACCACTTTCCGAGGGGGTGTGTTGCTTTTCCCCATGGAGATTCATTAACAAGGGATACCTTGCATGGAACCAACAGACTGACAACCCCCCGACTCAACTGGAGGAGAGTGCAAAAAGATCATTAGCAAAAAGAAAAAGAAGAAATGAAAGCTGGGATGCTGTGGAAGGCGAGAAAATCGTGACTGATGAGGTTTTGACCTCTAGGCCGGATATTCTTTCCGAAGTAGAATTCACGAAGGATATCGAAATCAAGGTGGGCACCCAAAAGATGCTGCTGCCGGTGGCTGCCGTGCAAGATGTGCTGAAATCCAAAATGAGGGAAATGGTAGAAGAGGCAAGGGCAAAACATGGCTAGTTTTGAACATGGCTAGTTGATTCGATTACGAAGCAGTCCAATTTTTCTGCAAAAGAAAACAGTGTTAATCTTTTTTAATATAACATAGCTGAAGATTCCATATTATGCAAATGGAGAAACAGAAATGCAGAAACAAAAGACTCTCTTAATATTTTCTAAGGGTCAATGTCATATTTCAGAAAGAATATGGACCAGTGAGGTTATTTCTTACTTTGTTCTTGAGCTCTCGACCTCATTCTGCGGCAATTTTTTCAATTTGAATTTTATGTCAGCGGTGTACAGAAACTGCTTTCCCATGTCATGTGGCCACCACAGATTGTAAGGTTCTTTCACAACCACCTGAAAGTTTTTGAAGACACAAGAAGAACTTTAGGCTGCCCATACCCCCAATCAAAAATAAAAATTCAAAGCAATGCAATGCAAAACAGTCTGTAAATTATCAGTACAAGTTCTTAAAAATTGCGCGAAAATTTCCCAACAGTTCTGTGTACGTTTCTGTTATTGTTGAACAAGTCTCCTGTTGACTTGAAATTCAAAGAAAGGCTCATTAAGGCAACGAGAGAAAAGCATGAAACGAACCTCATCCATTTTGACGATCAGGGAATCCTGACCCTTCAATTCTACAGTGGGCACTGATGGTAGTGGACACAACATCATCGAATCCCTTCGCCATAAAATGAACGAAACCTATCCGGCGCTCACCCCGTTAACTGGGCAGCATCCAGGGGGCGAGCCACTGCCCGGGGTTTCCCTGTATGATGTCTCTGTGGAAACACGGGTCAGCAAAGGCAAAGGGGGTGTTCGGCAGTCGGATCGATCAGGGTTTCTTTTCACTCACAAGGGCTACAGTGGACCCGGCTTCTTGGATTTGTCACACTATGCCGTAATGGGGATGGAACGAAATGGTGTGAAGCCGAAGTTGACGGTGAATTGGATAGGCAAAGATGTGGCATTCTGGGAGGGTGTTCTGAAAAGCACGACGAAAGGCTTGGTTCCAAATCTGTTCAAATCAGAAAACTTGAAATGAAATCCTTGCTGGAGGTGCTGACTCGGTATGAGTTGTCCTCCGAGGGTCATCAAAGGTACAAGAAAGCGGAAGTCACTGGGGGCGGGGTGCCTTTATCTGAGTTAGACTGTTCAACGATGGAATCCAGAGGTTTGCCTGGGGTGTATTTGTGTGGCGAGATTGTGGATGTGTTAAGGAGGATAGGTGGGTTCAACTTTTATTGGGCATGGTTGTCAGGGCGACTCGCAGGATCGAGTTGCCGGAAATCACTGCTCTGAAATGCTCGTTATTGCAGGAATTGTTTTTGTATGATGGAAGGGGGGTTGGAAAGGTTTGTAGAATTCAAGGAATCGGGTTTCCTTGAACCCCTTTTCTTGCTACTGCACGGGTCTAATTGAAAAGGTGTCCTCTCACCATTTTACTGCTACCACATTCAGTCTTTTCTTTTCATTCACTATTCACTCTTTTGCAATGTGGAGCTTGTCAGGCAGTCCCTTGGAAACGAAGTGGAAGGTTGGTTGAATTTCTTATTGAACTCAAGCAGGCTGGAAAGCTAAAAAGTACATTCATTTTTTGAATGTAATTTTGATTTGGGGAATCGTTCTATTTTCGCGTGAACGGAGTGCCGATATTTGCCCAGGGAGCCAACATCATTCCGATGGATATCATTCATTCAAAACCCACTGAGAATGAAATACGACAAATGACAGCAGATGCTAGAGAAGCCAACATGAATATGCTGAGAGTGTGGTGAGTTCCGCAGGGTTTTTTTTGTGCTTCTTTTCTATTCTTCTATTTATTCTTTTATGCATTTTTCCAGGTTCAAGAAAACAGTTAAGTAATTTTACAGACAATTTTATGGACGCATACTGTGGTAGGCCCACATCACTCATTTGCATAGTGGACGGGCTGCATGGGGCGATTGCCTCGATGTAACAAGTTTGGGACATACTGTGGTAATATTGCCGATGTGGGTTCCATAACTGGTTAATTTCCATTCTCCAGTCATGAGCCTTTCCTATTCTTTGCAGGGGTGGTGGAAACTATTTTTCACATGCTTTTTATGATGCCTGTGATGAATTGGGGGTGTTGGTTTGGCAAAAAGCCATGTTTGCATGTGGAATGTATCCTAGACATGAACCGTTCCTGAAGGAGGTAAGCATCGATAAAGTATGGCCCATGTCAGACTGGATTCTTTTAGATTTGTTGTGTTTCAACACATTTTGTAAATACACATAAAAAAAAAATCTGCAGAGGCTTGGAAAAAAAAAGAAAAAAAGAAGTTTTTTAAAGAATATTGGATAGCACAGCAAACCTTTGTTTGTTCCAGTGGCTGAATTTGTCTTCTTGATCGTCCAATGTAAATTCTCCTCGTTATTGCCTATTTCAATTATTACTTTATTTCATTTTATTTCTCTACATTTTATTTTAATTTGTTTTTTCAAGTCTCCATTTGATTGAGACATTGTATGTTGATTTTGTTTTGCTTGGTTTTCAAAGATAGAACAGGAGGTTTCGTTTCAAGCGTTTAGACTGGGCTCACATCCGTCCATCGTAATTTGGGGAAGCAACAATGAAAACGAAAATTCAATGGACTGGTTCAAAGTCACCTGGGACAATCGAATTCGATATGCTGTAGATTTGTACAAGATTTTTGTCGACACCGTTGGTGCAGCCTTGAACAAAGTAAGGGGCCACCGAAAAAAAAAAGGATTGGAAAAAGAAAAGAAACCATTGCCATCGTAGAGAATGCTTGAAAGAAAGGACACTTTTTGAAAATCACGAAACCGTTTTTTGTGCAAGTAAGCTATCATAAAAAAACTCACAAAAAAAGTGCTGTTAAAAGTGTACAGCAACAGTATGTTTTGTAGGATATTATTCAGATTCAAATACTGGACCCTGGGTTGTTTCTCACAGTACCTTTTTTTGTATTACATACATAATTGTCCAATAAGAGTAGGTAATAATGGGTGAGTCTTTTTTTCTGCTCTTTTTCTTGACTATCAGGTGGATCCACACGTACTTTATATCGACACCAGTCCTTCCAATGGTGTGATATCAGAGGATCCCTACGTCAAAAGATACGGCAACACAAACTGCATAGAGTATGGGGACGTTCATTTCTATGACTACGTGAATGATGGGCTGAGCTATTCGACTTTTCCAAAAGCCAAATTTGTGTCAGAGTTTGGGTTCCAAAGCTTTCCCTCTTTTGAGGCATACCGAGCAGTCAGCAGCCCCGAGGACTGGAGCTACGATTCGGAGCTTTCGGAATTCAGGTCTGACATACGTATTGGGTGCATATGTTCCAGTCTGCGAATGTGATATATGACCTGGATGGTCTCTTGGACCTAGTTTGCTGCCATCGCCTCAGTCATTTCTTCATTTTCTTTTTCTTCTATTATTAAGATCCCTGGATTTTTTTCTTTGCTTTTTACAGTTGAGTCTTTGTTCTTTTGTGACAGGCAAAGACATCCAAATGGAAACAAAGAATTGCTGTCACAGTTGGAAAGACATTTTACTCTACCGTTGGCAAGAGATCCCGATGAAAATCCAAAACGCCAGGAATTGCTTTTCAAGCACTGGATTTACTTGACTCAGGTTGGAGGGACAAATTTACGACACGCTCATTCCGCTCTAAAATGGTTTTGCTGTGTTCGTAAAATGTGCAGAACAAATATGGTTCCCAATCAGAAAAAAATGCTGTTTTCGGTGCCCCCCCAGCAAATACAAAGGAAGCTTTCCTAAAAATAGCATTATCGTTATGTTTGCTGCTGAAACAGAAACGGGGAAAACAGAAGCTGAGAATAGTTTTGATATTGTTTTAAACGTCCAGTTGCATCAAGCACTTTGCTACGACACAGCAGTCCGATATTGGAGGAGCCTGAAGTCCGACCCCAAAGCACTTACAAGGGGAGCTTTGTACTGGCAAGTGAGGATCGATTGCTAAATTGTTCTGTGTTCTTTTTGAATTAGTTTTAGTCTTCATGTGGAAAAAATAGTCGCTGGGCAGTTCTTTGTGGGTCGTCTTACATGTTCCATCTGTTCCCCCCCCCCCCAGTTGAATGACATTTGGCAAGGTCCTTCCTGGAGTGGGATCAATTACGGGGGCCAGTGGAAATTGCTGCATTACGTGGCTCGTCAGTTTTTTGCACCCTTCGCAATCTCCACCAGACTCCACAAAGCCAATCAGACGCTGGAAATTCACGTGACCAGCGACGTGAATAGCGAACTCCAAGTTAGCATGGAGGGTAAGGTAAGCCGATTCATTCCCATCGCACGCACGATCAACTCTTGTGGTACAGAATTTGCTCGGAATTTGACGAATTTCGTCGATCCTGTCTTCAACATACGCCAAGGTGATTCCTCTGGAAGGAGAACCAACCGGCCCCGTTGAGACGATCAAGGAAACCACAAACCTCCGCCTGATGAGACTCGCGCCCTGGTATCTCTCCAGGGGGAAAGAGGAACGAAGCTGAACAAGAGGCTCCTGTCGGTGTTGTCAGACATGGACAAGGTGGCAACCTCGGGGGTTCTGCAGCAAGCCCTCAGATTGGCACTCAAGGGCGCAAAGCCAAGGAGAGAGGTTTCCGGCAGGTCGGGCTCAAATTTGTCAGAGGAGCGATTGCAGGGGGTACCAAATCACTCGGGGATGAAACCAGAGAGAATGGGAAGACGAGATTCGGATTTTTGGCGACAAGACGACCGTGGAGCGACGAGGAGACGTCGACGCTCTTGCGTGGGATCGAGCGGTGAGCGGCGTGTTATATATATATTAATACATTGTAAGAATAAATTTTATGGTGAGTTGAAAACATAACTGTACATTGTTTCAGGTCCTTCACCGGGAGGTGGAACAAAATTTATTGGGACTACCCCTTATTCAAGGTGAAGGGTCGGTTGCGTTCTGACCTCCACGATAAGTGGAAAAACCTGGTGAACACAACTACTGAAAAAAAAAAATGGAGGAGGGGATCGCAATTTGCGGCGAAGGTGGTAGAATTGCTCCAGCGAGGGGTGGGGGGAAAGATTTGAGGGGTTTTTTTTTTTTTCGTGATCTTGCAGAAGGGGGGATTCAACGGTGGGTATGTGAAAATGGTCGCTGACGGGGCCAGGGTTGGTTGTGCAATATTGAAGGAGAGGCATTTTTGGGATGGAGGAATCAACGAGGGGTGTGTGAGAGCACTGGGGGGAACAGGGGGTTGGTAGGGGGGTTAGCTTTCAGCAAATTTGAGGGAAATGTTTTGCGGGCCTGGGGATTCGCTGGATAAAGCCAACAAACAAATAATAACATGCCCAGAATAACTTTTGAATCCAGTGACATGCGCTGGGTCAAAGATTTGGGACCTTTCGGGGAAAGGTGTGGGTTTGTGTCCAGATTTGTATGGGGAGGAAAAAAAAAAAGATGAGCAAAACAAAAAAAAAGAGAAATTTTCCGATGTGCTGTTTTCTTTGGGGGTGAAAAAGAAAGAGAAAAGGAAAAAAAACAGCAATTGTCTTTCTGATGTGAAATTCTTTTGGAGGACCCTCTTTTTTTTTAATTTTTGGAAAAGCCATTTCTATGGAGGTCGTCCGAACTTCGACAGGAAGGTTTGTAGTATTTTTCTATGAATTTAGGCGTGGCTGGGGAAAATTTGAGAGAGGAAAAACAAAAGAAAAATGGTGTCTGGAGGAATAGGAGGTTTACCAAAAAAAAATGAAAAAGAGAGAAAACGTCTTACCATTGGTATTTTGATTATGATTGTAACAAGGAGAGAAGTTGCCCCGGTGAAAATATGTTTTTCAAAAGCAAGCATGAAAAAAAAGGAACGCTTATAAAAGAGAGGGGAGGGTGGAGGAAAAAGAAAGGTATGATTTTGATTGCAATTCAAAAGAAAAAAAAAAGAGTCGATGCGAGTGTTTTTGTTCAGGGATTATTGATGCATGCGAAAGGTCCATGAATTAGAGAGAGGAAGTGACGAGGGAAAACATGGGGGGAAAATCTATTCTACCTTGTGTCAGATACTCAGCATGACTAAAGGTGCCGACATTGTTAATGATTTTTGCATCATTTTGAGTTAGCAATTATATCAATTTTTACCATTTTTTTTCCACGTCCCCAAGAGGGCACCAACCATAAAGAGGGTATGCTACAAAAAAAATTATGATGTTAAATTGGTCTGACTGGGGGACTGTGTTGCAGACAAAAAAAGGGAGGTGTATGGATTAAGTTTTTGGATTTGCTGTTTCTTTTTTTTATTTTCATAATTCTACGTGTTTTTTAAAAAAAGGGGGGAATGGGCCGATAGAAGAGAGAAGCAAGATATGGTCCAGAAGGAAAAGGGGGTAAAAAAAAGAGATGCTTTTTATGATGGGTGGCAAAAAAAAAATTGAAAAAACACATAATCATCTGCTGAATATTAAAAACATGGAGAAAAAAAGTGTGTAATATTGCCGATTGAACCCTGAAGCTGAAAAAAAAAATTAGAAGACTTCTTCGAAAAAGAAACTGGCTCATTATATGTTTTCTTTCTGTTTTTCCTGGTTGTCTGGTTTTTCATTTCTGGTTTTTCTGGGGTTTTCTGGGTTTTTTTCTGTTTTTTGGAGAAAAAATGTGGTGCGGTAGGTTGCCTTTTCGACAGTCACCATCACTTCGAATTCCACACAAGCACGAAATCCCAGCAATGATAGTTTTGCCGACATTGCCCGAGTTCATCGCTGCACAAGGTTTTGTCTTGTCTGCAGCCAGAGTTTTGTGAGGTTTTGTTCGTCGAAGAAAATTTCGTCGAGCACAGTTGAATTTTGGGTCTTTGTATGTCTGTGCTTTTTTTTTTTGGGGGGGGGGTCTTTCCCTCATTTTGATGTCATTTTCTTTCGATGGGATGATTGAATTTTGCAAGAAAGGAAAAGTGGTGAGAAGATTTTTTGTTTTTGTTTCGGGGCGGGTGGTTGATTTCGTGTCGGGCTGTTTTTAGGGTTCGGATCGCTTTATTTTCAGAAGAAAAAAAAATCCGGAACTGAACAAAGCAGGATTTCAGAGCGTTGATCTTCTCCACATTGGAGATCACTTTAGATAGTATGCTGAATTGCAGGGGGCGGTGGGGGTTCTCTGTGTCTTGCCAGTTAAAGATGGAAGAAAACTCCCCGAACGAACATACCCAGCGCTTTACCTGCTAGGCCCACAACTGGGGTCATGTGACTGTGCTGGGCGAACGACTTTTTTATACTGTTTTAGGATTGTGCTTTTGTTGATGACCTCCACTGTATATAAAGTGGATATTGATACTCCACAAGGCATACTCAAGTTTTTTTTTTGCTTTTATTGTGAACTTCAAAAAATATGTAGTTTTGATATTACTTTTTATCAGAGGCTTCTTCATTCCAAGAGTCCTTTTTTCGAAGGGTGTGAGGTTTGATCGATTGATAAAATGGCACTGAGACTATGATAAAACTAAAAGATGTAGTTGGATAAAACCAATTGACATTCGAAGACAGGTACAGCAATTTTGGTTGGTGGTTGTATGGGCCTATTTTACACATTTCTATGGTGGATGGCCTACATGGGGCTTCAGGTTCGATGTAACACATTGAAAACCCTGGACAATTGGACCCAAAGCTTAGCCAGTGAAAGTTGATCAATCGCAGAAGACTTGTGAGCTAGATTTCGTGCAATACCTGCTGGGGGTTGTCAGTCCGACTGAGCTCCAACACAAACACTACGATAGAAATCTCTCTATATATAGATCAGGGTCAGCCAGTTGGGTTTTCATCCCAATCCTTCAGGCCAAGGACGAAATGTAAACACAAAGATTGTGGAAGAACCAGAAAAGAAAGATTGTGCGACGGATAGAGAGCAAAAACCATGTGAAACATCAGTTCCAAACCCCGTGCTGACTTGCTTTTCAAGCATAATTGATCAACTGCAACTTCCACAGGTTGAAGAAACAAAAATACCCGTTCCAAGCTCATGATTTCCACCCCTTTTCGAAAAGGGGAATTCCCCATGTGACTGTAAGCTTTCATACATTCCTCATTTTCAATGTTCCCCTACTACAATGTGCCTCTCTCCCTCTCTGTACAACAAAGGTTCAACGAAGCATCCCCCCTCATGAGCACGGCAGGATCAACATCAAAAACAACAATCTCAAACAAAATGAACCCACACCAAGCAAAGGGAAAACTCCTTTGCGAATGAGAGCAAGTTCGACCTCGTCCATTTCCCTACCACTAAAGAGGTACGCTTTAAGCTTTCGTTGCCTGCCATAATAAGAGCGTCATTGAAATTTGAACAAAGAAGCACAAATCGACACTCTCACGAAAGAAGCCACCCAGAAGCTACGGGGCCAACGGGAGTGAAAATTTGCAGCGTGTCCTCGAATTCGTCAACGTCCATGTCTTCCCTACTCTTGAAAACGATTTCTCTGGTTTCCCAAGGAACAATGAGGAAAATGTTTTCGCTGAAAACACCCGCCACCGCTGATTCAAGCGCGACATGCGGCATCACAAGTTTCGCCCTGAGCACAAATTTCACCGTCCTTGCGTCCACTCGCGTGAAACCGCCAGCTTCGATCTCTGGCCGCTTCTCAAGTGTTGCATCTTTCCAGGGAACGAACATCACGATCGTTTCAGACTGATAGCACCACATCTGCTGCGAGTGGCACCACCCTTGTCCCAGAGTCCAGGTTGAAACGAAGGCCATGATCTGAGCCAGGCCATGCGAACCCATTGAGCGTCTTTTGAAGGGTTTGGAAACACTCCGGAAGCGTTCGACTGGAGCCATCCGGCTTCATTCCCCTCCAAAGCGACATAACCTCCTCATCGCTTGCATTTGAGATGGCCTCGGCAACTTTCCTGGAGAGGATGCCCTGGAAATCTCGGAGAGCAAATATGCACTGATTTTGGGGCATCTGGATAGCCTCACGGATGCTCGAATTGGCGAAAGACATCAGTAGCTGACTGTACCTCAACTGCATGGTACAACCACGACCTCCATGGAGTCAAATGCCTTGTCCCCTCACACAATATGCAATATCCCAAGTCTAGAAAAGTAACGCACCCACATCAAGAATAAAAATCAAGCGACTGCATCAACAAACTGAGGTTTTCTGTGGACTCCAAAAGATTTAACTACAGACAATGACGCCTGTTTACAAACCAAATAAGCATATCAATTCAGTAATTAATCAGGAAGATAACTGAAATTCTTCCGCTGCGAGCGGTTTCTGCCCTGATCGAATCACACTACCAATTGCGGCAATCCTCATTTTGCATTTGGATACCTTGCATTCCCTTGGAGAACGCCGAGCTGGGACAGACCCCGTCTCCAAATCATCAAAGTCAGCTCCAGGTTCAGACACCCCTCGCTCCAGAGCCTCAGCTGCTGCCATCCACACCCCCTCAGGAATCAACAAACCCCCCGCTGACTTCCCCCCCTCCAACGCCATCCCTTCAATCGCGTGTTTCACCATGAACCCCAGCACTAAATCATCCTCCACTTTCCAGGGCTGAGGCCCCGACAACATCGGAGGGTTGATCCTCTGCCAGAGATTATCGTACAGCGTTCGGGGTGGAGGAGGATTAGCTGCATGATTAACCCTCGACCGTTTTCGTGTGAAAGCGGCTTGGGTGTCGGACATTTCATCGTCAGAAGCAGTCATGCTGGAGGTCGATGAAAGAGGGGCTCTCAGTCGCTTCGGAGGTCGGTTGGTTGTGCTGGAATCTTTTGCCTTCGATCTCTTGGAATGACGCATTGGAACGGTGTCTGGCTCAGGCTCCGGAGGAAGGGAGGCGGCATATAACATGTACTCCTCCTGCGAGAATAATGCACATTCACACATAAAGCCTACTAAAACCCTGCTAAAAGTTGTGGATGGTGGGGGTTTCTCCAACACTTCAATAACCCCAAACGGCATTTCACATCAAGATATTCATCAAGGTCAATTTAAAAATCACTGTGATCCAACACAATCCTGCTTTGCAGGGAGCAGAGATAGGACTTGGGCCAAATTTTTGGTCCGACTCCGGTCCGGTCCGGTTACGGTCGGGTTACGGTCACCGTACTACGGCCGTAACTCCGTACCGTAACCGGAGTAATATGTTGTTTTTACGGTACGGAACAGGTACGGTATAACTACGGTAGGCCCTAAATCACCGTGAAGTAGCGTGGTTCAGTGGTAAAGCGTTAGGCTGCAGTCAGTAGGGTCGCGGGTTCGAATCCCCCTGGGTTCCTTTGGAATCGCGGGACCCTGCGGGGGTCACTTTCTACGGTTTACGGTTGTTACGGCCGTTACGGTCGTTACGGTCCGGTACGGAGCGGTACGGAGTGGTACGGTGCTACGGTTACGGCCGTAAAAGTACGATTTTCTGACGAAAATTGTACTCCGGTTACGGTCCGGTTACGGTGGTTACGGTCCGGTTACGGTGACCGTAACCGTAAAGTCCTATCTCTGGCAGGGAGAACAGCAACCCACCATTCTTTTCCTCTCTTCTTCAGCCTCCTTCTGTGCGGCTTCCACCTCCGTTTTATACTCTGCTGTAGCGGCTGTCTTGTCTTCATCTTCCCCAGCATTCTCCAAGTCATTTTCTGGGTCATTTCGATCTGCTTGCAAGACAGGGGGGGGGTCCGCAGTGAATTCAGCCTCTTTCTCAGCTTCGGCAGCAGCGGTCGCATCAGCCTCGTCCTCAGCACTGCGCATTGCCGCCTAGCAAAAGTGAACATCGATGGATATTGATTAGTCATCAGTGGAAAATCTGCTTGGAGGGAAATCCTGTATTCCCTGCAATCCTCACATGGTGATTCTTTTCGCTGGAATAAAAAATTCCCCCGTTGAAACTTCAGAGATTTTGTTTGTCGAAAAAAACACCTTGATTTCGTCGTCGCTGGTGCCGCCCAGCAAGTCCCTCGTGGTGGGAGGTGGTGGAGGTGGTGGTGGAGGCGGAGGTGGCGGTGGTGGAGGTGGAGGTAGTGGTGGAGGCGGTGGTGGGATGGAGTCCAGCCTCATCCGCTTCGCGTGCTCCGGCTTCCCTAGCGTCCTTGTTCGCTTCTGTTGCTTTGGCTTGAAGCCCGACGAGCGGTCGCGTCGCGGTCGCATTCGCTCAGATATAGAGTTCTGATTCTGTTTGTTTTTTGGACGAGTTTCTTGATTTTTTTCCGCAATAGAAGCCGAGCGGACGCCCTCGATGGGCTTCTTCGTGTGTAATCATGATTTGATTTGATAAACCAAAGGACATGACGGCCAACAACTGTGTGTCAAATCCAGACGAGTCGATTCCCGAAGTCCAATTCAGAAAAAAAGAATCATGGTGGCCTTCAACAAGATGATGGTGGCTTTGGTGTGCTTTTTGGCGTCGCCGCTTGCTGGTCTCGTTGAACCTGGAGACGGCTGGCGCACTGGACGAGCCACGTTCTACGGAATCTGGTGGAACATTCACACGTGAGCCGCCTTTCGTGGGTCGCGCGGCATGATTTCGGTTTTGGAGATTTCTCCTGTAGTCAAGGTTGTGTTTGGATGCGATTCCAAGGAACAGGCTGGGACGAGGCCGCCATCCCCGATTCCCATTTGGCTCTTCGATGTTCAAGAAACGATGTTGCATCAACCCAATGGGAATAAATCCAGGCCTCACCTTTTTTTTAAATATCTGTTTGCAATGCTTAAATGGGTGTTTTTGTGTGGAAGTTGGAGATTGGAAGATCCAGGGGGAAATACGTTGAAAAATACGTACTCTTTGAGTCACTGTTTTGTGAGGGGTCAGTGATGCAGAATAAAAGGGATGTGTTTGCAAAAAAAAGTATCCTGGCGTTTTGATTTGGACATGGTATCTTGCATGACGAAAAAATGTTACAAATCTTGTTAAGACACTCTTGTGTTTGCAGATGAAAGGTTAATCAGAGTTCCCTAAAGTTATTATTGTTGGTTTTCATTACTTTGTTGAGAAAAAGAAATTTGTATCCTAGATGCACCTGTATCAATTCCCTCCTCCAGGGAATGATTTGTTGTGATAAATGGGGTCAATCTTGAAGCAACAGGACTCAAAGGGACAACACCTCTTCCGTATGCCGCCGAGAATGGGCATTCAGATATATTTCTGTTTTTGATTGAGAAAGGTGCAGACCTCCAGGCTACTGATGATGTCGGTTATACGGCACTTCAGGCGGCAGGATTCAATGGGCATACCGAGATCTTGCAAATGTTACTTGATCAAGGAATGGACATTGAAAAGAGAGGTGATATTGGAGCAAGTGCTCTGTACATGGCAGCAACAAGCGGTCAGTTGGATGCTGTCAAGTTTCTGTTGGAGAAAGGGGCTGCCGTTGATGCTGAGTTTTCAGGCGAGGGTTTTGAGTCCTTGATCTGAGCTCCAGTTGCTTTGCAGTAAATTTGTCACGTGTTGAAATCTCGTAGTGATCACATTTAGAGCATCGACGATCAGGGGTTTGTTTTCTCAATACATCGATGATTGCCGGACTATACTGGAAGTACTTGAGCTGGATGGTAACAGATGTTTTTCGAAACATGGAACAAGATCTGTCTCAAGGGTGATCTCGGGAAATGCGAAGGGAAAAAAGTTGTTTCGGTTGGGGGTAAACGTGATCAAGGTCTTACAGGGTCCCTGTGGTTTTTCAAAGAATACTGCTAGCATGCGCACCCCACTCAATTATCTGTAGGGCTTTTTTTCATCGATTCATACGATCAACAAGTTAGCATCCGCAACTCAAGAAATCTAATTTTCTACCACTGATATATTGCTCAGCACCGATCCATCCACTCCACATGTACAGATTTTTTTAGGTTTCTTGTAATGGTGATGACAAGGAAAATGATTGTTGATTGCAGATGTACCCCGAAGGAACCCACTTGTTGATTCCTTGGTTCGAGCGCCCCATCATCTACGATGTTCGCGCAAAGCCTGGCTTGATCAACAGCACATCTGGAAGCAAGGATCTGCAAATGGTGAGTGAAAAATCCACCTCCACCCTCTCACCCCTCCCCCAAAAACCAAAAGAAAAAAAAACAAAGAAAAAACACCCCCATAAAGAGTCGCAAGCGTTTTGCAAAAAAACGCTTGGAAAAGATGAAAAGGTTTTTCTGGAAAGTTTTATGTGCTGGTGGTGTTCTGGTGATATGATATGTTTTTTGGGGGGGTCAGACAGAAGAGGGGGACCAGTTATTCGGGAGGTACATGAAAGCACCTAATCTTTTTTTTGGATTTTTTTTTTGTTCAGGAAACTCTGAAAAGTGTCAGTGCACAATACAATGAAAGCCAATTGCTGACCATGCGAGAGGTACAGTTGATAAGAACCATTTACGTTCACATAATTTGTTATTGCTATTTTGGAAAATTTGGTTTCGGATGAATATGGCAAGATAAATTTGACAGGGGTCGATGTCTATCCTTGCAAGAAAAAATATCGGAAACTGAGATGGAAAAAACCAGTGATGATGAAGGATTGTTCTTTTTTTTTTTTAAGTCGTAACAAATCTGGAATTAAAGTAAGAACAGTGGAGGGAAGGGCTATAGTCAGTGGTGCATCATTTCTGGATGCATAGGGGTAGAAAAAAAAATACTTTTGATTTTTTTTTTAAATAGTAAAATGAATATATCGGGCTGTTTTTTTGTTTTTTTTTCCCTTCTTTCAATGCTCCCTTAATTGTTGATATCTGAGACTCCATTTTTATTTTTTATTTGACAGATGGTCAGTAAGGATATTCGATGCATCTTGACGGAAAGAGCAAAGTTTGTGAAGAAAGAGGGAGCATTATACACGATTTTTTATTTATATTGATTCCTGGCCAGGAAAATGTACCAAATCCAGAAATATTTTGTTGCCATCGGACGCCCTACCCGGAGTGGCATCCTTTTAGTCGATAATCAGTAATTCCTAGAAATCAAATGACAATGCAGTGGAAACTGTGGATGATCTCGGTTGCTTGGAACGCCACTCTTTGGAAGGGATGGAGATATCAAATCCACATTTGGGATAATTGCAAGCAATCCAGCGTGGTGGAGTATGCTTCTCTAAGGACTACAGAGGCAAGCAGCCCAGGGTGGCGAGTGGCGAAAGCTGTGGAGGCATGTCTGGAGCGAACTCGATGAGTAGAACTCGCCCATCAGCCAGCCAGTCAGGTTCAAGGATGGAAAAGGGAATCCTGGATTCCTGCATCCAACATGAGCCTGAGTTGTCTAAGTGGGATGCTCTGGTGGGGGACAGCAGTTGTGGAGCTACAAGCAACAAGGGGTCGAGGAGACCTGAGGCATTGATTGCCCTTTTCTTCTGTCCAACATTGTTCAGACCAGAACATGTTTTTTGTTTTTACCTCATCTTGACACAAGCATTGACTGCCTGTTTTGAACATATCCAGAGTAAAACTGCAAATCGAATTGCCAAAAAATATAGATATAATAAAAAAACGCATAGGGTTGGGAAAAAACCACCCAACAGTTCTCCTTCCCCTCTCCCATTCACGCTCATGATGTGTTTCCCAATTTTTTTCTCAAGAAAATATAGTTTCCACATCTGACCACAGGAAAGGTGCAAATACCAAACATATTTCACAGAAATTGTGCTGATTGTGGTTGCTGTGTCAGGAAGTGTTTCTTCTCCCCTAATTTCGAAACTCCCCACCAATTTACTTTAATTCAACAAAGTACTGTATGCTATCGACTCAATCTAACAAAAATAACTGTAGGGAACTCTGGTTAACCTTTCATCTGCAAGAGTGTCTTAACAACATTGCAACATTTTCATTTTTACGTCATACAAAAACAAGTCCAAATCAAAACGCCAGGATATTTCATTACATGCTTCAAAAGAAGGGCTACACATCCCTTTTATTCTGCATCACTGACCCCTCACAAAACATTCTCTCAAAGAGTATGTATTCTTCCATGTATTTCCCCCTGGATATCGACTCCAAAAGTCAAATGTAAGGAAAGATAAAAACCAAAACCAAAAAGCATCAACATTTCCAAACCTCCAAAAAACGCACTACAATTTAAAGACACAAAAAAACAGAGAACCTCAAATAACCCATTTCCCGATAATATTTCATTGGCATGGAAATGCCATCATAAAAGCAAAAACATTGTGTTGTTCATAATGTGTTGGTTGCATCTCAGGCGTCAAGACCTGGTCTCTGACTCGATCAACCATTTCCCAAAATAAAACCCAAAATGAAAGTTGAAGATCTCCCCAAAGTGGATATGTTATAATCATCACGCTCTAATCACAATTTCACCTGCGACCAGACTCTAGAGAGCAAAAATTATCGCCATGGGCAATCTCGAACTTCCACACAAAAACACCCATTCAAGCATTGCAAACAGATATTTAAAAAAAAAAACGGTGAGGCCTGGATTTATTCCCATTGGGTTGATGCCGTCAAAAACATCGTTTCTTGAACACCAAAGAGCCTACCAAAATCTAGAAAAGGGGTCTTAAACAAAGAAGGAATTTGATGCTTCGAATGATCTTTTGCCCTCATCCCATTTGACAATGTACAGATAAACTTACGGGGGGGAAATCCTATTTATTAGCTCATCTCCATTTCTCGCGAGACCTGCGAGAATCTAAATTCAATCAAAACAAAAGAGAGCTTTTTCACTTTTTTTTTTTCCTTAAAAAAAAATGATACATTTTGCAAGAGGAGCAGTGACCTGAAAATCATATTCCCGGTGTTATATATGTAGAAGTCTTAAACAGATGGCAGTGCTCCTTGCACTCCTTCTGGTCGCTCGAATCGCTCGTCCAGCACCACCATTTCACCCTCCTTGAGATTTCTGCCCAGGTGATGCCTGTTTCCCAAATAGCTGGAGGGGCAGGCCACAGGACGGTACTTCAGTCCAATCACACCGTAGTGACGAGGAGCCAGCTTGTCGAAAGTGTGGTATGAAAGATCAAAGTGGTCCATATCACCACAGCACCTGCAAAACACACCGAATGGGCACTCTGGTCAACCCAGGTCTACACCCCAGACTGGCATAGATAAAAGAAAGGCCCCAAATTTGTTCCCAGATCAGCAAATATTCTCACAGCACCTGATCAGTTGGTATACTCCGCAACAGAACTTGGAATGAATCCAAGGGCCATCCAGGAACTTACCACCTCTTGTTGGAGTACGAGTTTCCAGATTAATAATTGGGTGTGATGGAAAGTAGTTTCCAGAGTAGTTGCATGGGCAGCTGTCCACAATCGTGACAGTCACGACCTTCCATGAATCATGACAAGCATTTGACCTCTCCAAGTGATTCCCATATGGGAATATCGGCCGAATGGTGTTTGCAACAGACAGCAGTGTGTTGAAAAGGACGATTAGGTTGTTCCCGTTTGACGGTCTTCCTCCACACACAAATGTTTTTGCAGTTCATATTATAGTACTTCAAAAACCTCGTGTGGGGGAATTGATTTGGAACTTTTCATTGTATTCGGTTGATCCTTTTCAGTTTTTGAGCATCCACCCTACACAAGCTACACATCTAGTAATTTTGAGCCCAAAGATTGGCGACAGAGAATCCGCAGGAGAATCTCCCTCTGTGGACAAGCATAAGTCGAGAGATCTCTCGACTTATGATCTCTCCTCTAGAGGAAGAATCTCACAAACGTTTTGAGTTGGCCGTGGATCAGGGGTTTGAGTCCATGTGCAATTCTCAAATGCGAACACCAGAACGCAAGATGTTCTGGTGTGGCAAGATTTACGCAACAAATCATTTGTGTCTTCTGAGATTGTTTCGTCAGGTTTGCTTTTGGAATGGACAAGTTTTTCCTTCTCATATGCGAAAGAATCGACCTTTTGGTCTTTCAAGTTTGGTCAATACCAGTGGAGTTGACAGTCAAACTTCATCCACCGTGCAACAATCGCCAGAAAGAATTTAAAAACAGCAGCGGGCCCCAACACTTTTCATAAAATGGATTGCTGTTGCCAGCAGGCAAACTTGGGTCAACCGACCTCTAATATCGACCAAAAAGCAACAGCCCCAAATCCTGTCTTTCTTTACAAGACACAAGCAAAAATCTCAGAAACTGTGCAACCATCACGATCACAATTGTTTTCTTTTCATTTCGCTAGTTCTGTTGAACCCACATCGACAGATTGAGATCGGCTCCAAAATACACCAGGACAGTAGTATGGGTATACCTGTTATTGTAGCACAGGAAACATACCCCTACCGAGTAAAATAAACCCCAAAATTTTCCCAAATCGCATTCATCGTTTCAACCAGAATTCGCATTAACCACTCTCCCACAGCACTGGCGGCTGACCTAACCAAGGGAACCGGTTCAGGCACTCGCAGAATTTGCTTGCCCAGATTCCTGCTCTGTACAACAACGTTTTTTTCTTCCCCTTCAAGGCGAAAGTTTGAACATGGAAACAAAGGAAGGCGAGACAGATGAAAGGCCGTGTTTTGCTGATTTGAGTGTGCGACCCCCTGAAAGGGTTCGACACTGTGGGTGGCTGAAAAAAATGTACACGAAAAGGGCGCAAGTGATGTGGAAGCGCAGATGGGTGCGAGAATCTTTTTTTTTTTTTCGCCATCTTTTTCTCTTTGGCTCGCCATTCCACACAGCTGTCGCTATCCTCACAACAACCCCTTGTTCATTCCAGTTCTACTTGGTGGACGATCGATTGTGCTATACGGTGGTTCGGGACGATGAATCAGTCCCTCAGAATATCAAGTACATCTCTATGGACAGAGTTCCAGTTCGGCCCCGTCCCCAGAAGTACACCCCCAATCTCGGCGTGTGCTTCGTGGAGAGCCGCCAAGTCAAGAATGCCGAAAATGTATTCAGCATCGTTACTGGGGCGCATACTTACTTTTTGTCCGCGGAGACTCATGAAGAGGTCAGGTTCTTCTCAGTTTATGCCCTTCCAAACACGCTCTACGCGTTTTGGGGACGACCCTACTATAAAGCTTTAAACACCTGAAGGAAAACAGTGGAGCTTTTGCTCGTTTCAGAAAACTAGCGCCGTCGTTTTTTCCCGAAGTCTGCAGAATGACCGAGGCTCGTGTTGTTCTTGCAGGCTTCGGAGTGGGTGCAGATATTGAAGGCCACTTGGTTGCACTGCTTTCAGCACACGAAGAGATCTGGCCAAATGGATGAAGAAGGCCAGGCGCAAGTATATATATATTTTTTTCTTTAATTGAAACAAAAAACAGCCATGATTCGTTTTTGAATTTGAAATATGTAGAACAGCCATGATTCCAAGTTCTGTGGCAACACTTTCAATCCTCCCATAGGTAAGATGCCAGACTCTGGAGGCAGAGAACTTGCGACTGTCGATGCAGGCAGATAATCTTCGAAAGAAATTGGCAGAAAACGACCACGAATACTATGGGTATGTTGAAAACCTCAAGGAATGGCTGCTGCTGATCCAAAGTGTGCTCCTACTCAAGCCAAAACAACCCCCTCCAAGGTTTTATTTTCCTTCAGGAAGTATTTGGACGGTATTCAACAAACAGAAAAACTGGAGCGACTTCTGAGAGACAACAGAACGTACGAAATCGTGGTGACGACTGGGCAAATGAAGGTGGGGTGAAAAATTCTTGCGTTGTGCTTTGTGTGCACTTGGTTGAGCAGCCAAGAGGAATGCAAGGCACCTCTAACTGAAGTTTTTCTTTGCTTCAGGGCGCGGGTACAGAAGCCCGCGCTTACATCGAGTTGCTTGGCATGGATGAGGATCAGTCCTCAGGTGTTCACCAACTGCGCAATATCGATAGTTCAAGTAAGCCTTTTCAGCGTGGACAAACTGACAAGTTCGTGGTAAGCGATCCTCTGTTGTTGCTGGGTTGCTATACCTCTTGGAGACGGAAAAACCCGGATGTTTTTTTTTTCATACGCAGGTCCGCTGCGAAAACTTAGGAATGCTTGCTGCGGTAAAAATTTGGCACGACAATAGTGGGAGAAGTCCGGAATGGTTCCTAGAGGAAGTCGCCGTGTCACGAAAGGTAAACCCAGCGTCCTCAGATATTTTCAAGCCCGTATTGTGCTACGATCAAATGCGACAGCTTCTGAGTATTGAATATCCTCTGTCCTTGCCTTAAGGGGATTCAAGATATCGCTCACTTTCCTTGCAATCGATGGCTGGCGACGGACTTGGACGATGGGAGGATTTGTCGACTGCTCATGGCTGGAGATCATGTACAGACAATCCAGTATAAGGTTGATATTCTCACCAGTGATTTGCTTGGGGCTGGGACCGACGCCACAGTGTATATTATTCTTCATGGATCTCGCAGGGATGGGAGGAGGCTTGTCCTGACAAGCGGCCACGATGACTTTGAAAGGTGATTCTTTTTCTTGGATTGCTTAAGCTTCTTTTCAGTTCTTGACGGTCAAGTGTTTCGTTTTGGTTGAGTGGATTCGAGCTTTGATATTTTTACGGTGGGATTTTCTATTTGTAGTCCAGGAAGTTCTTTTTTTTTGGGGGGGGGGGGTCGTCTGTAGTTCTCACATTTGTATTACTCTGACACTACGGGGGGTGACGGCCTCTTATGCTATAATGTAATTGAATTGAATTGCTATGATACTTTCACTGAACCTGCCTCAAGCCCAAGATTATCTTATTTTGTATCATGCAGAGGTCAGGTGAGCTCTTTCACCGTGGATGATGTCGATGTTGGGAGCGTTGAGGAGGTCACTATTGGGCACGATGGCACCGGGTCAGGCCCAAGCTGGCATGTTGAGCATTTGGTGGTCACAAAAATCGATGATTGTGAAGATTATTTGTTTCCCTGCCGTCAGTGGTTCGACGAAAAACACGGGGATGGGAGAATCGAAAGAAGAGTCCCTGTAAGAAGGTGAGAAAGTCCTTCTTTGACGGTAAAGCCCAAATATCGCTCCTGTGTGAAATAAAACTTCTTTCAGAGACAAAAAAAGGGTAAAAAAAAGTGTGCATCAACTTGACTTACTGCCTTTGTTGCAGTGATCTCGGTCAGCTGGTACACTATCATATCGTCCTATATACATCTGACTTGCGGGGAGCAGGAACTGACAGCGAAATCTTCATCGTTATTCATGGCGAGGACGGAGATACAGGGAAAATAGCGATTCCCTCAAGTCCAGGATCTTTCCAGAGGGGGCGCAACGACGATTTCAGGTGAGTGGAAATATCGTCGATACCACTATGGCCGCACATCATTATGCCCGAGATGTGCAACGTAAAGAAAGTGCGCCGCCACTTCAGATTCGAGGCCGAAGATGTTGGATTTATGTCCCGTATCACAGTCGCCGTGAGCACCGCTGGAACGAACAATGACTGGCACTGCCACTTCATCAAAGCAAAAAACGAGGAAACCCAAGAGATCGTGTTTTTCTGTTGTAACGACTGGATTGGGGGCGAGAGGGGTGGAGGCATAAGCACAAGGACGCTTTGTGCAACAAAACAAGATCCAAGGGACAAGATTGCGACATACGAGGTTGGTCACCACCAGAGGATGAAAGCTTGGAAAGAAAAAAGTTCATGCAAGGCAACTGTATTTTTCTCCCTCAGATAGTCGTTGCTACGAGTGACATTCGAGGAGCGGGCACAGATGCCAACGTGTTCGTCCATTTCCTTGGCGAATTGGGTGAAAGCGGAGAGATGAAGCTGCCTGCCCATCCGAAATCCTTCGAGAGGGGCTCCATCGATAAGTTCTTGTTCAAACTCCCGTACATTGGTCCATTGAAAAAGCTCCGTATTTGGCATGATAACACCGGTCAAGGACCAAGCTGGCATCTGAGCAGGATTCAAGTCGCCTGCCATAAGCACAAGCAGGTGAATAATTTCAGAGCTGAGAAGAGAATTTCAACACATCAGACTCAGTCAGAGCCCAGCTAGTAGTTGATGTTTTGACCTCGTGCGCTAGATTGCTATTAAAAGGAACAATGCAACAGGTGACAGAGTTTCTGTGCAACAACTGGCTCGCACGAGAATATGGTGACGGTCAGATTCGAAGGCTGCTGGAGGCAGATGCCACCCTACAGTCGTCGCAGGCCATCTATCGAATCGCTGTGCATACGTCTGATATCCGCGGTGCAGGTACCGATGCTCGAGTTTCGATCCACCTATGTGGAGACCTGGGAAGCAGAGGTCCCTTTTTTCTTGACAGCGCACCAGAGAATTTCGAACGTGGAAGGGTAAGGTTGCCAAAGAACATTTTTTCTTGCGCAATTATGATTGTTTTCAGACGCAACACAAGTATTAGACCACATATCATTGGGGCTGGTGAAGAGAAAACTAAAAGATTGAAGCTTTCACTCACAGGAAGACACTTTCTCAATCACCTGCGAGGATGTGGGAAAGCTGAAAGAAGTGACGGTAGAGCACGATGGCTCTGGGCAAGGCCCCGATTGGCACCTTGACATGATAGAAATACAGCGAACCAAAGGAGTCGAAACGATCACCCAATACTTCATATGTCGCTCCTGGATAGGTTCAAAAGCAGGGCTGAAGAAAAGGCTGTTGGCACAAGATAAGGTCACGGACGATAGAATCGATTGCAACATCACGGTGGTGACGAGTGATCTTAAAGGGGCTGGAACAGATGCAAACATCGCTATCAACCTAATAGGAACACTTGGAGAGACGGGCTACCAAAAACTTTCGAGCGCAAAGGAAGCGTTCGAACGTGGCAAGGTACGTTCACTATGAAACCCACCAATAAGCAACCAATTGCTCATGAAATGAATGGGGTCGATTGCTGAAATGCAGGTGGACAAATTTCGACTGAGAAAGCTCACAGCAGTTGGAGACTTAGTTGCGTTAGCTATTGCCTCTGACGGCGCAGGGGAGCTTCCAGAATGGCACGTTGCTGAAATTATCGTGACATTGAAGGACAAGGAGCCCTACCACTTCCCAGTCCACAAGTGGCTGGACAAAAGTCATGGCCTGAAAACAACAGTGAAAGTTAGATCAGAAGCAGAAGTCAATCAGTACGATGTTACTGTGATAACCTCCAACATCAAGTAAGGACCCAGACAAAGTATTTTTGAAGCACAAGAAAAAGACTTTCTGACTTTTGAGAAGAGATTGTGTATTCTGCTACAGATGAAGTTGGGTATTGAGTTCAGGGAACTAGTAATAATTCTGATTTGTGTTATCTGCAGGCGTTCGGGAACAGATGCAAATGTTTTCTTGCAGCTGGCTGGCAGTGATCGACAAAGTCAGGAAACGAAACTAAGTGCAGGTAAAGAGGCCTTCGAAAGGGGCACGAAAGATAAGTTTCAGATGAAGCTGCCGAACGTTGGGGAATTAAAAGAATTGAAACTACGACACGATGGCAAGACAGCGAACGATGCTTGGCGGCCCGAAATGGTTGTGATCAAAGACGCCAAGACAGGTACAAGCGAAACATTGTCAGCGCTCGTGACAATGTGCCCGAGTGATGGGTTTAAACCCAAAATTTGTTTTGGACTTGCGTCCGCCAATTCTCAAAATAATGCTATCCCTGAGTTACACAAGCGAGGCCCCAAGTGGCGCCTTGCCGACTGTTCATTTCTCTCCTGTGTGTACATGTCTCCAGCTTGAGTTTGTCTGAGCAGAAATTAACTGGACACATGTGTACCTAGGTATGGAGTATTTTTTCCAGTGCGATGAATGGCTCGACTCCGACCGAGGCTTGTCCAGAACATTAGCGGCGTCAACATCACCACCTCAAAAGAGGGAATACAAGGTAAGACAATAATAAGAGAATACAATGGCTTCACGTTCTTGAGGAAAGAAGAGCTTTGATTCAACATTGTTGTAAGAAACAACATTGGTTCGTGTTCTCGAAACTCAGATAGTGACAATTACCAGCAACATGCGAGGCGCCGGAACAGATGCCAACGTGTTTATGAACATGAAAGGAGACCTGGGCTCCACTGGACAGATAAATCTCGACAGTTCACGGAACGATTTCGAGAAAGGTCAAACAGACGAGTTCACAGTCTCAACAAGATATGTCGGTGAACCGAAGTCACTCGATATTTGGCATGATGGGAAGGGGCTATGTTCGGGATGGCATCTTTCCATTGTGCATGTCACGGATACCATCTCTGGCAAGGTGACAATGCGGTCGACCTTACTCGTTGCTAAAAGTTTCCCAGTTGCGGTTGCAGAAACCTGTAATTTCATTAAAAGGTACTCCCATTCGTGATCTTCAAGATGAGTTGAGTTTTGAAAGGGGCGTTTTGATGCGCTGCAGGTGTACTACTTTGAGTGTGACCAATGGCTCGACAAATCAGAGGGGGACGGCTCCACAAGCAGGACTCTTGAAGCGTCGACGGAAGATCCAAGGAGTTTGATCACTAAATACAAGCTTGTTGTGTATACTGGAAAAATGAAAGGGGCAGGGACAGATGCGAACGTGTTTGTGCAACTGTTTGGAGATCAAAGGCAGTCTGCAAAGATTTCACTGAAGGCCAGGGGAAAGAGCGATTTCGAAAGGGGACAGAGGGACGAATTTGAAATCGAGTGTAAGGACCTGCGGGAGCTGACAAAATTGCGGATCGGGCATGACAACAAGGTGATGTTCACAAGCAAGAGACATATTAACCTTTCTTTTCGCCAATGGATATATATTGCAAAATACGAGCACAACTGACAAATATCTTTGTTGGGCTCTTTAGGGTCTAGCCTCGTCGTGGAATCTTTCCCACGTGGATGTTATTTGTGGGAATACAGCCCAACAAGTGATATTTCCCGCAGGATGTTGGCTGTCGAAAGAGAAGGGATTGGAAGTCGATCTTTACCCTGTTGGGGCACCTGGGGCTAGATCAGCCAACAGGTATAGGATATGTATCATCACATCGGATGTCCGTGGGGCGGGAACAGATGCATCCGTGTTTT
This sequence comes from Bryopsis sp. KO-2023, assembly GCA_030272585.1. Lineage (NCBI taxonomy): Eukaryota > Viridiplantae > Chlorophyta > Ulvophyceae > Bryopsidales > Bryopsidaceae > Bryopsis > Bryopsis sp. KO-2023. The sequence continues at coordinate 526,137 of BSYQ01000004.1, read as the reverse complement.
TGAAGCTCCTTGGGCAGTCGGGGGAGTCAGAAGACCTTAGGATGGACGATAGCAGCGGGAATCCTTTCGAGCGGGGACAGACAGACTCGTTCGATGTGGACTCCAACAACCTTGGTGAATTGAAGAGCTTGCAGATATGGCAGGATGGAGGGGGCCTCGGATCGGACTGGAAACTCAGCATGGTTTCTGTTACGGATCTTGGAGCAAATCGAACGTGGTACTTCTGGTGCGATGACTGGATCAAAGGGAAAGGGAAGGAACGGGCCCTACAAGCAATGGAAACAGACCCGAGAGACAATATGATTCAATACAAAGTGAGCATCCTTCATCTTCGATGGCTTCCATCGAAACGATCTTCATGCCGAGAAAAAGCCAAAGCAACACTTGTGTATTATCAGGGGTCCAAAGGTTTCCAAGTCACAAACAAAGTTTCTTACGCGTCACAAATCCCGTCGAGTTCATGTGTTCACCCACGCACCCACACACAAGAGTATTACATGCATAAAAGCTACACATATGTTCCTCACAACCACTTCCAGCAGTTGTTTACCTTCACCCTGATTGTTTTCGTCCAAATGTTCAAAACAGCCCCTTTCCGATCGCCACATTGTGTGCTGAAGGTCATCACACACACCAGCAACATAAAGGGTGCCGCAACGGACTCTAATGTGTTCGTTGATCTAATTGGGAAATCGAGAAGCAGTGGTCCAATTGCTTTGAAGAGCAAGAAAAAAGACACGTTCGAGCGCGGAGAGGTTGATGAATTTGTCTTGGAATTCCCGTTCACAATGGGGCCTTTGACGGAGCTGAAAATATGGCACGATGATAGAGGGCTGGGTTCAGGATGGCACCTTGATCATGTTGTCGTCAAGGAAATGAAAGCAAAAGAGGTTCGTTCCACGGAAGATATATGCCCTTCAAAGTCTGCCAATCCTCCATTCTTCCATTCTCATTCAATTTTTGTAAACCACAACATTCAAAGTCTTTCAGTTTATCTTTGCAGGTTTATTATTTCTTCTGTCAACAATGGCTGGATTCCTCGAAAGACGACCGAAAAATTGAGAGAATTCTCAAGGCCAGTCGCCACCTCCCAGTCGCTGACTACAGCGTAACTGTGCACACAAGCAATGTTAGAGGGGCAGGAACTGATTGTAATGTTTTCATGGAGATTTGTGGAAAAGAAGGAAAGACGAAACGATTTGTTTTGGACCGCCCTGGGGCCAACGATTTCGAGCGAGGGAGCGTTGACACTTTTACCCTGCATGGAAGGAACGTTGGTATCATGAGTGGAGTGCTTGTCGGTCACGACAATAGAGGACTAGGCGCCGCATGGCATTTGGACAAGATTGAAGTAAGTACAATAAGGTTTTTTCCTTCTCTTTGTTGGGTGATATATTGTGTGTTTCCGTGAGCTAGATTGACAGGGGGATGTGTGGTAGGTGTTGAACATGTCCACCAGTGAGAGGGCTGTATTCCTCTCTGGAAAGTGGTTTTCGACCATCAAAGATGATAAAAAAATAGAAAGAGAATTGCTTCCTTCAGCCAGTACTGGTGCTCAAGATTCTTCTGGAAACGTCCCGTGGCATTTGGTAGTCTTTACAGGGGACATCCGGGGTGCTGGAACGGATGCGGATGTCTCGGTTGAGCTAATTGGACAGAACGGGAAAATCGGTCCGACGATGCTGGAAGCAAAAGACGAAGCTTTCGAGCGAGCGTCTAGGGACTCGTTCAGAATTTTCGGACCAGCGATCGGGCCCTTAACCGAGTTGGTAATAGGTCACAATGGGAAAGGGAGAGGGCCGGCATGGCATTTGGATTCTGTAGAGATCACCGATGAATCCTGTGGGAAGGTCTATGTCTTCCAGTGCCAGAGGTGGCTGGATAAAGCACATGGGATGGGGGTAACGTTGAGCCCCACCGAAAGAGCGAGCGGGAACTGCACCTATGAAGTTCAGGTCACGACTGCGAGGACGATTCAGAAAGGCTTGGAAGGTAGAATGAACGTGAAAGTGATTGGGGATAAAGCGGACAGTGGAGAGCACACCCTCAATGCAGGGGAGTCTCTATCTCTGGAGCCAGGAGTTTCTGAGGTCTACCAGCTCCATGGATTGGCTGAAGTAGGAAAAATGACGACACTAACGGTTTCACACACATTCAAAAGGCCTTGGAGCGGCATGATCAAGGTAACAAGCAAGAAAAGTGGAAAGGAGGCATATTTCGTTCAAGATTTTCCGTTGGATAGGGATTCTGGCGTTTCACGCCTGCCAGCGCATGAAGGACCTGGGTGCAACTACATAGTTGAAGTGAAAACCAGCGACATCAGAAATGCAGGAACCGATGCTACGATCTCGCTAGCCATCGCTGGCAGTATGTGCCGAACGGGGCCTCACGAGCTCCAACGCCAATCCACAAAGAATTTCGAAAGAAACCAAGAGGACCAGTTTTGTTTAGATCTTCTTCCCGACGTCGGTCAGTTTTCGCACATCGAAATCGGACATGATGGGAAGGGACTGGGTGCAGGGTGGCACCTAGCTTGGGTTAAAATAACGAATACAGCAACGGGTGCATCTGCAACGTTTACGGCGAACCGATGGCTGGACAAATCGGAAGGGGATGGAGCTACTACGCAGATATTGCGAGCGGAAGCCGCCCCTGATGGCCAACACACTTTCTCAATGTCCACTCTGAAGTCCCAGACGGCGCCACCACGTGTGTTTGGGATGGATTATGGCTACAAAATCACTTTTTGGACGAGCAATGTATGGCTTGGGGGAACAGCGGGTCAAGTGTGTTTCGAAATGGTTGGAGACGCGGGTTCTTCTGGTGTGCTCATCCCCACCCAGGAAGACGGCAATTCCAAGACGGGCTTTGACAGAGGAATGGCTGTTGTTTTCATGTATCCCCATCTGCCTTATCTTGGTCAGTTGAAAGAGATGAGAGTGGGCGTGGACAGCAAAGGGATTTTCTCTGGTTGGCATCTGAGGATTGTGGAAGTAGAGCATGTTTCTTCAGGCGCAAGATGGCGGTTTCAGTGCCACTCATGGATAGATAAGAGGTGCGGATGGCAAAGGGTTTTGTATGCGGACAATGCTGTGACGATTCCCCCTGGGACGGTTTAAATGTAAGGGGGGGCTTTGACTTCAGATATTTAGAAACCTCACAGCAATGAAACAAGCCTCTGGATTGGAGGTGGTACCACCGATGGTGAACCGGTTCGCCATCCTGAATTTTATGCCAGCAACTCTCGTGCAACCTCCACCACCCAAGCCAATCGTTGACAACGATAAAGGACTGCTTGAGTGTGATTGTTTAAAGGAACTTTTTTATATTTTTTTAACTTTTCATTCTGTGTGTCAACTTGTTTTGCTGCCACATCGAATTGACCCACGGTCTACATGAGATTTATGGAAAAGATCAACTCTTTGGACCCTCATTCAATAGAAAATAAAACGCAACCCCCCAAAAAACGCCCAAACCCCTCATGCAATCAATTAATCAATTACATTATAGAAAAAAGAGGCCATCGCTCCCAATAATGCCAAAATACCTCTCATGTAACCACCAAAATGAAAAGAAGTCCAACACTAGTAAAACATCAACCTTTCAAAATTTCTCTGAGCCTTGTTTCTTCTCCTTCTCCACATGTCCCTTCCCTACAACGTAATTTGCCAGCAGCAACAACCTCCAAGCACAAACAGATTTCATCTTCGGCCGTCTCCCCACCATTGTCCTTGATACTTAAATCAGCACCAGCCTTTTTCAAAACTTCAATGGCTTCCCCACTCCCGTATTTTGCTGCCCAAGACAATGGGGTTTCCCCATCCTCAGCTTGGGCATCTATTTCAGCTCCATTGTCCAATAGTAATTGAATCAAGTTTGGGTTTCCAGCATAGGCAGCATAGTGCAAGGGTGTGCTGCCTTCCTGCCCTCGAGTATCCACATTGGCTCCTGTAGATCGAAGCACAAAGCCTCTATCTTAGTTACATTGGAGCGTCCTTATTTAAGGAAAAAATACTCCAGGAGACAGCATTCTGTATGATACGCATTGACTTTCAACGAGTGAGGCCTTTTTCCACTAAGAGGCACCTGATTCGAGGAGAAACTCCGCCATCTCCATTCTGTTTTTTTGCGCTGCACGGAACAAAGGGGTGAACCCACCGTCTCTTTCTAGATCGACAGTTGCCCCTGAAATATCAAATGGCAGCCCTAAGATGTCCGCACCACAGCTCCAGGCATCGATTCAATAAGGTAAGGTCTCAGTCACATATCCTCTGCTTTTTTTCTTTCGAACATTCAATTGGGAACTTTTTCCAATTAGCATCATTGAATTCATGTACTAAGTAATTGTTGGCCGGAATTAATTTTCGCCAATTGGAAACGTGGAAAAAATTCATTCCAGGTGAAAAAAGGTTTGGCAAAAAAACAAAAACAAGAAGAGCAACAAAGGAAACTGAAGTTGCTGCAGATGGGGAATATATATATTTAGGGCATGCAATAAAGTGCACCTTTGTTCTTTTTTTTTGAAGGGGGGGGTGGGGAAACAGATAGGATCACAGGGGAAAATTAAAGGGAGCCAAAAAAAGGAGCTGCTATTCACATGGGAATTCACAGTGTTTTACACTGTCCATGGGTATGTGCTGAAGAAAATAAACTAAAATATATGGGGGGCATTGCCGCACTTGCTACTTAGTCAAACCTTTTAAGATGCAAACGGATGTTGAAGCCGGCCCAACAAGAGGAAAGAGATATATACTGGACCCCCCCCCTTGTGTTTTGGTGTTTTAAGCAATGCTGCTATCTACTCCACAACGACCAAAGCTGCAAGGAGAAGGCAAATCCATGGAATGAATGCTTGTAAAAAGTGAGAAGTTGAACTCAACAGAGTTGCTCCATGGCAGTTTACCTGCTTTGACCAACACCTTGGCGATTTCCAAATGATCGTTATGTGCAGCCCAGTACAATGGAGTTGAGCCTTTACCATTTTGTGCATCAACGTCAGCCCCTGCATCAGCAATCGTTGAATGAAGTCATCAAAAAACCAAACAACCCTCAACGCTCCTCCGTCTACCAAACAGCCATACCCTAATTTATGTTTCGCATCGACAGTTGTGCCTGAAACGATGATTATCATCATCTGTAGTTTGTAAACACTTTTAAGTGCTGATACATGTTGAGTTGTTAAAATAGGTGCAGCCACGAGGAGGACATTTTCCATCACAATTTACCTGCTTCGACCAACACCTTGGCAACATCAAGGTAACTCTCTTGTACGGCCAAAATCAATGGAGTTGAGCTCGTCTCGACAGTCTGTGCCTCAATATCGGCCCCTGCAGCAGCAATCGTCGAAGAAAGTGCTTAAATTTGTGTTCAAGAACAACAAAACCTACTACTACGAGGTGATATTACACAGAATATAAGCAGTGTTGCAACGCATGCAATGCTGTCACTCACACCAAATGCGTGCAAGGTTATACTTTCCAAGCAGAATTCTGTTGGTTTTGACTTTTACTCTACTGGCCATCAGGGCTTCATCGTAGAAACTGACAGCACACTCTCCACACCCTCTGTCAAAAAGACTTCAGGCGGAAGAAATTTCAATTCGACTGATTTGGCATTTGGCAATTAGTTTTCACATTCCTTCAAATGAACTTTGCATGCCAAATGCACTTGCGAAACAGAAAAATCTCCACAGAATGTTTTCTCAAGGGTACCTGATTCCAGAAGGATTTCAACCACATCCGCATTGCCATAAAGTGCTGCGTTCATCAAAGGTGTGTACCCTCGGTTATCTCTTGAATCCACAGTTGCCCCTGAGACGATAATTGGTGAACACTTCAACAATACTTTTAGGAAAAAAAAAGATACACGGGCAATTTGCAACACTTGGATGCATAACAACCCCCTCCCCCCCCCCCCCCCAAAAAAAAAAAAAAAAGAAAGAAAGAAAGAAAGAAAGAAAGAAAGAAAGAAAGAATCATGTAACCAGAAACATTGACCACCTGCAAAATTAAAATCAAAATTAGTGTTCATAGCCGGTTTAGCAAAGCGGTGCTTTAACAATACGTACCCTAGAGCAGCTGATTCAATACAAACAATGCAACCGCACCTTCTTGAATTAATGTTTCAACGATTTCCACATGACCCTCCTCTGCAGCTTCATGCAATGGAGTTAAAAAATTGTGAAATGTGGATGACGAATCGGCCCCCTTTGAAATGAGCTCCTAGGAATCGACAAGCACACACCCACTTCGGGTTGCCAGAGCAAAGTTTTTTTGTTTGAAAAAACTTTGATGCAAAAGTAGTGGCTGAAAAAGGTACCTTGACTTTTTCGGAATCCCCAGAACCCGCGGTGTTGAAGAGATCACGGTCCAGTTTGTTGCAATTGTTGCGGTGCATTGCCTGTTTGGAAAAAGAACAAAACAAAAAGGCAAAGAAACACAAGACGTGAATGCAATGGAATTTATGATTGATCACTAATTGTAGCTTGGTGCTAAATGGGAAAGACCATTTCGAAAAATCTTCACTCACGTTTTCACCCCACCCCACACATACACAGAGAAAAAAATGGCAAGCATATGCTTGAGTTGATGCATCATCAACTTTGCAAAACATATAGCAAATTTGCATAGTTGCAGCTTTGCTTTCGTGTCTAAAACATCAAAGGAAAAAAAAAGACCTGAGACAGTCATGCTCACCGGACAAGTGGTTGAAGAACTCTCCATTTTCTTATCGATCCATTTCCGGAAACTGCTGACTCTGGTGAACACATCAGGTTGCTTCGAATCACAATTGAGCGGTCCGAAAGATACGATGCCAATCAACACATCAAATTCTGGATTCCCCCTGATGATGTTGCCCCCACCCTTGCTGTCAGCAATCAACAAAGGACCTCCAGAATCGCCTGGATCAATTCACAAACAGTTCAAAAGCCCGTCCAAGAAAGAACCTTTCAATAAGCATTTCTAGAGAGCAGCCGATGCATTGAACATAACCCCCAACTCTGGTTGGTTACCTGCGCATACTCCTTGGAATTGGGAAAAAGAACAGAGCATGTCGCCTCTGAGGTCAGGCCATGTTCGCCTGCAATTTTTGTTAGAAACATACTCCACTTGGTCAGCAAATTGAAGAACTTTAGGGATTGAATCGGGCTTGTTAGTCATCTTGCCCCATCCTGCGGTGGCTAGGAACTGAGTCTCTTCAAGCGTTTGTTCGCTTTTAGCTAGCAATGCTGGTTGCTTGGTGGAAGGCACTTTGAGACGCACAAGGGCGATATCAAATCCACCTTTAACCGTTTTGTATTTGTAATGAATAAAAACCTCCTCTGCCAATATGACCTGCAAATGCAATCAAATACATGTTTCCTAAGGGCACCTGAGCCTTCTGCTGCTTTCCTTGTAAAGTGCCAAATTTGCATAAAAAACAAGACGCCCTTTGTGTGCCCTGGTTTTAAACTTTTAATATCAGTGGTACTGTAACGAGCAAAACATTGCATCATGCAGGAGTTCCATGTGAAAGGGTCAAAATATAACAACAACAAATGCCTGGATTCGAATAGGTGGGGTGGGGGCATGATGATTCAAGCCCCGGGACTTCTTACCCCAAACGTTTTTTTGTGAATACGTGCAAATATTGCAGTACCTCTGCAGATGACTCATCATCAATTCCATACGCCCCCACATACACAAGAAATGTCGACCCCAGAGAGTCTAAACAATGCGCTGCAGTCAATACCCACTCGGGGGCAATCAAGGTGCCTCCACAACGATGCCTTCGAGCGCCCATTGTTCTCAAGGAGCAAGCATAAGGAAACCGGCCCAGTGGAGCATCGTGCCCCCCCTGCAGATGCGTAGTACCTTATGTCATATTTGTGAAGATCAGGTATTTTTTTTTTTATTTCAATGTGTCCCCCAATACAATTTCCCTCGCTCGCTAGAGTCTCCGCTTGTTCCTAAACACGCCCAACATGTATGCGTGACGTAAGAACCCCTCCCCGACATCATCGTATTGTTCATACACTACGATCGAAATGAAATTGCATGGATATCTGATTTCGCTTGCACCCACAGCAACGAGTGGCCGCGCATCCCGTAGCAGCTTTCGGAGTGAAGGAGTAGCGGAAAGACCGTCACCCTAATATTTTCGCACAACACAAAAAACAAAGAGGTGAATCCCAAGTCAGAAATTGAGTGAAAGACGTTATCGATCGAATATCGAGATTCACACCTGACCGTCGCCGCCAGTTGAGGATCCTGCAAACCAAAGCAAACTCCACGTCATCAACTTGTCAACACAAAAAAGGAGTCTCATCAAGGATGGGCAGGGAAAACGCCAAATTCAACAACACACCCACCCGACGGAGCACCACACATAACGCTTCGCGTCGACACGTGCCAGAGCGCCAATATCAAGAACATAACCACAGGAAGCAGGTTCAGTCGACCTTCCGACGAGAAGGTTCTGATCACGAAAAGCTTGTGGGAGCTCGAGGCGCCACTAATATAAGCCAAGTTTGGAAGTGCATGTTTCTCGCGCTTCATCTGTCGACAACTCTCGCAGGCGCCTGGAAGCGCGTGAAATCGAACTCAAAGTTTTTCCGACAATGTGGGCAGCTACCTCGGATCGTTTTCTCGCTCAGCTCTTGCAGACAGTAAACCCTCCTGTGTCAGCCATCCATACAAGTCACACCGACAGACTGGCTCTTCGCAGTAACGCTCCTTGAGTAAACCAAAGCGTTCATGGCAGCCACCAAAGGGCAACCGGCGAAAAAGAAAGACTGCCCACTTGGCATCCTTACATGATAAGAAATATGGCATCGCTTTCAAACCGCCCCCAAGTTGAGTTGGTGCTCTGTGAGTGTTAATATATGAGTTTGGTGTGTGTTTGATCTGTGCGCAAGTGTGGTTTGCGGTGGCGTGCGTTCAATGATGCTTGGAGATGTGCTCGGAGCCAAAGTTTCCTCACAGAATGTGTCCAACAGCTCGCCATCCATTTGCTGCAAGGATTGTGTGATTTCTCCCAATGCGAGCATCGGAGTAAGTGCCAAATTGACGAACAGAACAGAAACAAGATCATTTTGAAACATGATGAATCTTCCGTCGAAAAGGGGATGTGTTTTTTTGGCATTTTCCGGAAGAAGTTTCTGTGTTTTCTTTGTAGGTGCCGCCGGCGTGTTTGATTCTGTCCTCCTGAACAAGTCGATTTGCCATGTTCATTTGAGTGATCTGCCGGCTGGAACGCACACTGGTGGTTGGTCCGCATGAGCAGCCTTTGCAAACTGTGCATGCAAGTAGCAACCTCTTATGAATTTTCCGCAAAAAGGGAGTTTTGCTTCGTTTGAATCGACTTGAGAACTATCAAGAAATAGCATGGAATTTTCTCAAAGCTCCAGCATACTGTGTCGATCCGTTTTGGGGGCGTTTCACTGCGGAGGAATGCCCACAGCCATGTACAGAAAAAATATGCTGATGGCAGTTTTATGCGTGAAGTTTGGCGGCGCAATCCTGTCGCTAGAGTTCAATAACTCTAATTGACACAAATTTAGCATCCCTGCATTGCTTGAAAACCTTGGTTGGCAGAAGTCTCAATTTTTGTTTTGGTTTAGTTCCAGTTTTGACTCTCTGTAGTCTGTGTGACTTGAAAGGAGGCATTGCTGGCCGAGAAGCCAGAAAGAAATTGGCAAATTACCTTAACAATTTTCCAACGATGTTGATAAATCAGTTTTTCTGCAAACGCAGCCACATCGATGTGGTTTTTTTTCGTCCTGTTTCCGCCGCCAGGAACTGGCATTGCAAAGGAAAAGGGTTGGGTTGGTTTGTGCGCTGTGGATGTAGTATTTAGACCTGCGTTGCAGTCTATAGCTTCCACCTAACATGTATATATACACTATAGTGTTGAAGCACCGTTTTTTACATTTGTCAAAAATTTGTTAAGGAGACAAGGTCAACCTCCTCTCTCTCAATCTCCTCTTAATATCCATCTGGTCACCTTACTGATCCAACTTAATATAACTTGAATATATATTAAATTTAAGGGATCCTTTCATGCTCTGAGTGATATTGACTCTCTCTCTCTCACCAGAATCTATCACTAACCAATCCGAATCGACCAGACGATTATAATGGGTTTTACTTTAGTGTTACTTCGGCCATACAACAAACAACATATCGAAGCTTACAGAAAGACCTAGATACAACCAAGAAGAAGACTATATATATATATATATATCCTTGCTGCCAAGATCCGATTTGTACGATTTGCGTGAAAACATACGCGGATGGATTCTTCAGGAGCTCACTGGAAACTTTATTTGTGTTTAACCCCTATCGACCCCCACCTGTTTCTGTCTATCCCTTTCAAGACTTCAGGAAAACGAACCTTCCTTGACAAATGTGATAAAATTTCTTCCGCCCAACTTTCATCCATCCTACATTATTTTTATCAACCCCCCAAACCAGATATTGTTCCCTGGCGAAAAATGAATGCTTTGATGCTCTTGATGTGAAAGTTGATATGCTGTATATTTTCTGCATAATGCTGAGGGGGTGAGCTACTTTTGTAAGGTTGGTGGTTCATGATCACATTGCAATGTATTATAGAAGCCAGAAAAAATCCACAAAAAATTCTAGTTGGGTAAAAAGTTGTCAATTTTTTCTCACATTTGGGCACCAAAAGCTCCCCATCAAAAGTTCACATTTGGGTGAATCGAAATTCACACACAGGTACATCTCCACCCCTCAGAGAACGAAAATGAAATGTGTGTCGATGTTTAATCAGGGTCCATCTTGCTGCACACGCCAATCAATCAATAATTACGACCCACAGCAAAAGACAGCTGTAACCCTGCCTGAGTTCAGCATATTTGGTATTTGCAGCAATATTGAATTGTTTTTATTTTGGCGCAGAAGCCAAAAGGATCACAGAAGGCAAGCCCTTGGCGTTCCGTATCACCAGCAGCAGTTTTTGTCTGAAAAATATCCAAAAGCAGAGTTTCGTACAGTTTGCTGGGGAGCCGGATGGGGGCGTCTATGGGGCCGTTTTGGAGAAAGTTTAGACAGAAGGCTTTCGCAGTGAAAACTATCGATGGGACGTTGGAAAAGGCGCAAGAAAGTGGGGAGATGCGCAAGACGCTGGGTGCTGTCGATTTGACGATGTTGGGGGTGGGTGCCATTGTTGGAGCTGGCGTGTTCGTTTTGACTGGTGAAGCGGCTGGAAAGTTCGCCGGGTGAGGTCCGCGATTGTGGGACAAGCGTCCGGCGACGTACGGACTGAAAATGTTAAGGGCACATTAAAATCTGTTGAACGTATAAATAAATGAATAAAGTAAAAATAAATAAATACATACAAATAAATAATAAAAAATATATAGATATATATGATAATATGATAAATACGGAAACATATTTCAAGACTGAGGAGATTTTCTTAAATTAGATTTCCTTTATAAAAACACTTATTTTTTCTGTCAGAATGGACCCTCAGTATTATTATTGTATTTTTTATTTTCGGTTGTAGCCAATGTGAAGAAAATTATTCAATTTAAAAAAATATATTTGATTCCTTTTTCTCAGTCAGACATCGTCCCGTTTCCTTTCATGCTTTCGTTTTTTCTCAGTTATTTCTCCCCTGTATTTATTTTTTTTTACCCTGTTTTTTTTTTTTTTTTTTCTTCCAGGCCTTCAGTGATTTTGTCTTATCTCATTTCCTCGATGGCCGCGATCCTTTCTGCAATGAGCTATGTTGAATTTGCTGTGGATATGCCAGTGGCTGGTGGAGCTTTCAATTTCATCAACCTGGTGTTCGGCGAATTCATCGCATGGTGAGGCCAAAGATCAAAATAAAAATGAGCAATGGTGGGGTCGAATTGAAAAAAATAAAAAATTAAAAAAATTAATGTGTGCAGCTGCTGAAATTTTCAATTTGGGATTTTTGAATTTTCTGTATTTTGGAATTTTGAATTTTTTTAAGTCCCAAAGCCATCAAGAAAATAAAAAGCATTCAAGGAAAACCATTTTCCTGTCTGAGCCTTCGTAAACCTCTAATAAAATGTCTGAGAAATATGCTGCTTTGGGAAAGACGGGGGAAGCGACGCTCATGCATGAATTTCCTCAGCAAATCATTTTTCATTTTCCACGTGATTTTTTTTTCACTTTCTTTTTTTTTTTCTATTTTCCGTTTCTTGCAGGCAAGTGGGTTTCACCCTGATTCTGGAGTACACCCTCGGAGCATCTGCAGTTTCCAAAGGATTCAGCGGATATCTGGCAAGCCTTTTCGGCCTCGAAACCGATGCCCTCACAATCGACTACACAATTTTTGAGCTGGACATCCTGGCCGTATCATTAGTCATCTTCTTGAGCATTCTGCTCATGTTCGGCAGCAAAGAATCCTCCACTTTCAACATGATCGTGACTGGCATCAATTTGACATCTATCCTACTGGTGCTGTTGGCGGCTTTCCCTAATTCGAAGGCGAAGAATTTTTCGCCGTTTTTCCCCAATGGCTCCAGAGGGTTGTTCGAGGCGGCGGGGTTGGTGTTTTTTGCATACATTGGGTTTGATACTCTGGCCACCGCTTCGGAGGAGGTGAAAAACCCAGGAAAGGATTTGCCGATTGGGATCGTGGGGTCCCTTTGTATTTGCTCGGTTCTGTATGGCTTAATGGCCGCTGCAATTTCTGGATTGCAAAGGTGAGTGTGTGTGTGGGGGGGGGGTTAACTTTACTCCTCAAGTTGAGTATCTGTCCAACATGTTATAAATTAAAAAAAAAAAACTGGATTTTCCGTTGCGATTATATATTGTCCTGAAATATATAAATAAAGTAATATTAAAGGAAAAGCAGGGTTTGTGGTGTTGATGGTTTTAGAGCCTTCATGTGGTTGCACAAACAAAAGGTGATTTGAGGTAGCAGGATCTATTGAAAATTTCACAGTTAATGATTTTCCTTCTTTGATATGTGTGTGTTTTTACACAGGTACGATAAAATCGACGTCAATGCTCCATTTTCGGAAGCTTTTGCGGACATTGACTTGAGATGGTTGGGGGACATCGTTTCGGTCGGGGCTTTGACCGGAATTGTCACCTCGGTGTTGGTGAATTTGATGGGACAAGCTAGGGTGTACCTCATCCTTGGCAGAGAACGATTGCTGCCCCCATGGATCGTAAGTGAACTGACACGTCACATTCAAAAAATGTGTGTTTCTTTTTTGGTTATGGATGCTTTCTGTAGAAAAAAAAAATGAAATACAGAGGGGGAACCCCCCCAAAAAAATCCTGTTTTCTTTCTTTTTTTTTTTCATATCGTTTTTTTTTTTGGAAAAATTCACTTGGTTATGAAATCAAACCATTTTATTCAGCAGATTATAATCCTGATTTTTTCTTTTCCCTTTCTCTTGGGCAAGCTGCCTTTTCTTTTTTTTTGTTGCCAATCATCTTGTATTTAAATTTCCGCTTCTTCAGCCCCCCCCTTCTTTTTTCCCCCTTTTATTTATTTATTTATTTATTTATTTATTTATTTTATTATTATTTTTTTTTTTTTTCCTCTCTCTGGATACAACAGGCGGAAGTCAACGAGAAGAGATCAACCCCCATTCGGGCAACCATCGTGACTGGATGTTTCGCAGGGACAATAGCCCTTCTTTTCGACATAGATTTCCTATCTAGACTAGTCTCTGTCGGCACCCTGTTTGTGTTGGGCATGGTTTCGCTGGGAGTTCTGGTTAGGAGGTACTACAAGAGAGGGGAGGGCACCTCCGGGAAGCCCATGTCCTTTCGATTAGCAATCTTAGTCATTTCAGCAATGGCGGAAGGGCTGGCTTTCTCAATGGAATGGCATATTGGGATTATTGTCGCATTTCTTGGTGAGTGGATATGTGGTGGTGGTTCCCCCCCCCGACTTTTGTTTAACAGCACAGAATCTGTGGGCTTTATGTACTAAGAAAACACACTAAAAAATATAACAAAATTTTAGAAATAATTGCTTTTTAGATATGAAAATTTTTTGCTATGTTTTCTCTGATTTTCTTGTGTGTGTTTGATTTTTTTGCAGTGCTTTGGCTGGGTGCGACGATTTCCTTATGCTTTCTTCCCACAGTTTTCACCCCCACCATTTTCAGCGTCCCTCTGAAACCTTTTTTGCCTTCTCTGGCGATTCTCGCCACAGTTCACCTCATTTTCAGTCTGGGGTGGGAGGCCCACATGCTGTTTGTGCTGTGGCAAGCGATCGGGGTGGTGGTGTATTTGACATACGGTTTGCATCACAGCCAAAGCGACCTCACAGAATATCATCAAGGATTAGCGACAGAAGAGGGGGCCAAAGAAGCGGAAGCCAGCGATAGTTCGAGATTAGTTTCACAAAACGCTGTTTCGTCGGATGCTGTTGTGGTAGAGGAGGGGGAATAGAGTGTTAAGATGGAGAAAAAAAAGGGGGGGGGGGGTGCCCTGGATTGTTTTTCCCTGTTTTGTTTTTTGATGTAATGATTCAAGTATGGGTGGCAGCAGCCAAGAGGGTGGTTTGGAAAACACGATATCCTGGAACTCTTTTTTTTTCCCCTTTTGTTTTTTTTTGGCCCGAGGGAGAAAAAGGAGGAGGGAAATGTAAGTGTAAATGTATGCTTGGTGGTTCGTTGTTCGATTTTTCTTATAAATTAGTTGACTGTTTGAAGTCCTTGACAATCAGGGTCGGTGTAAAATTGAGTTACTATAGTTTTGTTAACATTGAGAGTTTTGGGCTCCATTTTTCGGGGTGTTTTTTTATTTTTTATTTTACTTTTTTCTGGTGTTCTTTTTTTGGGTGGAGTAGTATCCAGCCTCGAGTGCTTTCTGGACCCCTGGATGGATTTTTTATTTTTTATTTTCCCCAAAAAAAGCTTCCAGCATCAACATCAAGAAATATCGTTTTGAGAAGGCCACAACTTGTGGCCCACAAGAGGTAAAGGTTTATTAATTGAATAAATTTCATTATTAATTAATTAATTTCATTACGTATTTTCTGGAGAACCTCCACGGCTCGCGTCGATTTGTCGCTGACGTGCGGAACAAGGCAGGTTCTCGACCAAAACAGAAAAAAAAAACAGCACAACGAAACCAAAAACGACAAAAACGCAGCACCTTCTCGTTTTGAATTTTTTCGTTGTGCTTCCTCTGTCCCCCTGTGCATAGTAGTTTCTTTTTGGGGGGGAAAGGATCCGCAACATGGCCAGATCTATCGGTCCGGTTCGCTTCCTCCGACGGAGCGTCAACTATGCCGTGAAGGGCGTCCGACGTGGAGTTGGTGGCGCCGTGCGTTTAGCATGGCCGAGGAAAAGATGCTTGACCGTCGAAGCGCGAGGTCGAGAGGCATCCAGAGAAGTAGTCCCTCTCAACTCACGTTGGTACGAACGGAGGTTGAAGAAAAACACCCCCATCCCCCCCCCCTCCAAAAAAAGCGTCAGTCGAATTGTTGGCATCTTGCGGAAACTTTTCGTACCATTGAGAAGCAGCTGCCTACTTTTTTGAGTTAGAGTGGATGCTTTTTTTTGTTTGTTTTTTTTGAAAAGATTGAAACAAACTTCGAGCGTCGTTGTTTCGAGGGTGGTGTTTTGAAGCGAAAACAGATTCTTCTTTTTTGCCACTGAAAAAAAGCACCGACCGCCCTCTTGGTTGGCTGTGGTCAATTCTGAAAATGTTGGGCGGAAGTATGACTGGGGGCGGTGGGAAAAAAAAACGCTCAAACTTTTTTTTCTGTTCGACGCCCCAGGTTTGCAGTCGTGGACCGCTCAGACTTTCCGGAAGAATCTCACCTGCAAGAAGGCCCTGGGCCTAGGAGGAGCCAAGTAGGAATCTCTTCTCATATCAGATGCACTTCTTTTGCCAGTTGGACTTGTAAAACTTTTCCCATTGACCCTGGATGGAAGGAAACCTGGCTTTTTGTTCTTTCTGTCGAAAAAACCCTTTACTCTCCGCAAAAGGAAGTTCAGAAAACTGGTTTTTTCGCTGACCCACGATGGATCATGTGTCGAAAAGCAGCTATTTGGTTAGACATTGGGTCCAAAATATGGTTTTGAATCGCCGAACAAACAAGGTTCAATCTGGAAGAATGCCCTCTTTTGCTTACCAGCCATAGAACGACGTGCAGGTGAAATTTAGCAGCAGTTGAAATTTTTTGTCTTCTTGTATGCGTGGCTTTTGTGCAGGCCCTCATCACAGTCGGATCCAGAACATGGGGAAACTGGTGGGATGGCCGAGGCTTGCTCAAAGTGAAGATTTATGATTTCGCAATTTATGCGGACAAGCACCAAGTGAGTCGGCCGCTTTTTGTTTTCCCAGCTCCAAATTTCTTTTCAGAAAGCGAAAAAAAGAAACATTACCCACCCAGATTTCGACGCTTTTTGGACGGCACCATGCATCAATGCACGCCCGCTAAGAAAACACTTGAAATGTTGTGTGCATAAAAATAGATCTGAGTTGATTTGAAAGAGGGGGGGGGGGAGGGAGGGGAAAGTAAAATATGTTTAAGAGAGGGTTGGGAGAATTTTGGTTGCACATTTATACAGCATTTCACAGCAGTGCCGAGTTATGAAAGAGGTTGAAATTATAAAGAAAATGTGCAGTTGCATGGACAGGTTTTTTTTGGATGTCCCACCTTTGTCATGAGTTGACACAATAATTAAAAATGCATCCATCCACATCTATATTTCTATGCAATTTAGCCAACTCTGAGATCCCCTAATCATTTTCCAAAATCCCACATGTTATTTTTTTAGTTTTCCTTTCTTGGTGGAGGTGGGGAGTGCATTGATTCATCCTGCCATTCTATAATGTTTGCTTATTTTGGGTGTTTTTTTTTTTCTGCCAGGCTAAGAAATCCACATTGAGTGACGTCGTTAAGAAGAGGGGAATCGCATCATTAGATCCCGCTTTTTATCGCGATCTGAGGTCTACGTCAGAAATCGACATGTCGCTGATGGTGAAAGCCAGTCGAAATTTGCCAATCCGGATCATGGCAGGGGAATACAAGAGAATCCTAAAGAAGCGAATAGAAATGGTACGCTGGGGGGGGGGGCAATTAAAGGGTCGCTGAAGAAGCTGTTGTGTTCACTCACTGAGCATCCCTACTATGATCAATGTGTTGTGTAATGTGCCTAATTTTGAGTGGAGCATCAGCCATGCCCCTTCCGTAGCAAAAACAAATCCGATAAAAGCATGATAGATCCGGCAATTTTCGATCAATAGTCAAGTTGCAGGCTGGGTCGAGTTGGCAAGTGGAAAGACTGGTTCAATCGATTGTTTATATAATCCAAAATGCAGGTGGGTGGAAGCACCGCCGACCCGGCGCTCCAATCTCTGCTCACCATGTTCGAGGAGGAGAAGCTCCCCCATCAAATCAAAACTCGAGGCAATGTCAAAGCCGGTACAGTGCTGACGTTCCGCCGGTACCGTGACGGAGTGCTGACTGCACAGGCTGGAGGGACGGAGCTGGGCTCTGTCAAATCCAACGACCTCTGTGCAGCCCTTTTCGACCTGTACTTAGGGAAGAATCCAGTCAGCAGACCTGCCAGGACGATGGCCGGGGAGAGAGTTGCGGAGTTTATGTTGACGGGGGATGGCCGCCGCTCGAGGAAATACGTGTCTGACATGAGGTCACCGGGTGGGCTGGTCGAAGGGGGTGCAGTTGAGAAAGCCCCTCAATTGTGTTATTAAAGAAATCCGTGTCAGGAAATCACATGTGTTTCTTCTAAATTGAAAAACCTTTTTTTTTGTTCTTTTTACCTCTCAACCCACCTGATATTATTTTGTTTCGGGGGGGGGGGGGGGTCACATAAAAAAACATAAGAAAAGAGTAGGGGGAGGAGGGGGTTGTGCGATTTCTCGTTTGTGTATACAAGAGAGAGGATAAAAATTGTGTGCGAGTAAGAAAATCAATCCGAGTGTAGTGTGCGATTTTTTGTTTTTTTTGCAAAACCTTTGAGGGTGGAAATACGACCTCTTGGAGGATTGGGTTGGTGGATTTTTTGATTTTCCCCATCCGGGGCATGTGTGTTTGTGTGTGTGTATAAAAAAAAAGCCAGACAGGGGGGGGTAAGTCAATGAACGGTAGGTGGATTTAGGTGAAGTGGTAGTAGGTTTTGTTGTTTTAAGGAGTGAAATTTTCTTGAGAGTGAAAATTGGACATGGAGCGTTTGGAATGAGGAAAAGGAAATATTAAGAGTTGACCGATTTTGGTACATAGAATGGTGGATCTGTGAAAATATCCGCTCGTGTGTGTGTGTGGTGGTTTTTTCTTAATTTTGAAAAGTTGGGGGGGGGGGGGGGGGAGGGAAATGCTTGGATGAATTTCCGGAAAAAAAAAAGATATCCTGGGGAAATGCAAAAAGGAATCCTCAAGTGAAAGTTGGAAAAAAAAAGAGAGAGAGTAAGATTCTGTTTCCGATGGAATTCAGTGTAAAAAGAAAAAAACTCTGTGCATCATTTTTTTTCTTTGATTGTGGATAGGTTTGGTTGAGAAAGACATCATCGACGAAAATGGCAGGATGTCTCGTTTTTTTTTCTTCTGTTTTTGATTATTTATTTTGTTTTGGATGGTGGTCGGGGGTGGGGCGAAGGGTTCTACCAGATGGATGTACGAG
Organism: Bryopsis sp. KO-2023; assembly: GCA_030272585.1. Classification (NCBI taxonomy): domain Eukaryota; kingdom Viridiplantae; phylum Chlorophyta; class Ulvophyceae; order Bryopsidales; family Bryopsidaceae; genus Bryopsis; species Bryopsis sp. KO-2023. The sequence continues at coordinate 507,539 of BSYQ01000004.1, read as the reverse complement.
AAGAAACTCTGTATTGATATTTCTGTGCTTTCGGTGTGTTGCATTTTCGAAACAATAATTACTGATGCTCACCATCCCTGCAAGGGGTGACAGGTTTTTCCCCAAGAGTCGGGATGCCATTTTGCATTGTCTTTCGGCTGCTTTTCTTAGGAAGAGTTTTCAGCCAACTCTGATTTGGAGTGAGTAAAAAGTCAACATCTCTGATGGGATGATCCCCTCCCATCAGTCCCTAAGTGCACAGTTCTCCTGTGTGGCATTTTGCCTGTCCTTACTTTTCTATAAGAAAGAAAAGGGGGGTTTTCAGACTTCATCAAAACCCACATGAAATCACACTCCATTTTGGAGATCAAATTCAGGATCTTCCTCCACTTAACCCCTTTCTACTAATATCGACAGCGAAACATGACTCCACCGCTTTCGCACACTAAATCGCAAAAACAACTCTCCAGATTGTAAATCACCCGATTCAATCACTTGCGGTTCTTACTTTCACACAAGAACCAACCCTTTCGAAAATTGCATTAGAATTTGACCGGTGTAGTACAACCCAACGCACGGATATCCCACAGACAGAAAGCCACATCAGAAAAAAAAGTGAAAAAGTGAGATGAGGGACAGTAGCCAAACCTCAAAGTACGAGGTATGCTGTCATCGATATAGTAAACGTGAGGTCAGGTCGGATCAGAAGCGAGAAGTGCCAAAATTTTCCAGAAATCGAAACAAGCTGACCATTGAACAACATGTTCAATGTCTGTTGCCCCGAGGACTGCTCCTGGGTAGGTTTGCACATGATCAAGTGGTGCGGGTATGGAAAACTGTTCAAAAACTGAAAAACAGGTGTGGTTCAAGCTTTGATGCATCCCTATCACAATGGATTTTGATGTGAATATGAATGTTTGGTAGGAGTGAAACATTAGGCATGAAACAGCAACCAGCACCCCGTCGCTGGTCACCCAGCCAGCAAAACACCTTCAAGTACTACATATCCTCAGTTCTTACAGATGCACACAATCTTCCAACTTCCAATCACTTGCAGATTTCAACTACAGGTCAATCCACAATTTCAACCCCCTTCAGATGTCATTCTATCAATTACTGGATCAGTAAAGAGACTGGAACCGAGACTGGTTTTCAACATGTTATTTACAGATGGGATCAGCCGGTGAAAGAACCAGCTCCACAAAAAATTACACCAACACCTGCCCCTGCATCTATTTTATAATTCAAATCGATGGCACAGAATATTCCATCACCGCTTCCAACAAGAACTAATCTAATCTAAAGCAAAACAAAACAGACAAAACCAAGAAGCTGAGTAAGAACCAATATTTTCAATCATATTATCCTTAATTTTCAAACACCGATGTGGTTCCCTTACTATTGTAGAATCTATCCTTAATACGCTGGACATAATCCACCAGATTGGGGAACTCTCGGACGAGCTCTGGCATGGCTGTAGGGTTGCCATCATTCAGAAAATTGTCCAGTGTGGAGAAAACGATTGCATCTGCTTCTGATGGCTCTGCTCCAAGCATATAGTCTTGGTCCCCGAGAAACCCAGACAGTGCCTCCACACTCGACGACAGCAAGGATTTCATTTCTTCAACTTGATGTCTACCCAGACCCTGCATGCAGAACAAGGATTGAGCTCTCCACATTTCCTGGATATTCCAAGATGCACTGAAACCGAAGTGGAAAAAAAAAGGCCTTTTAAGTTCTCAACATTCACTAATCGCTTTCTGAGGATATTGATATTGGATGTTGACTTGATGATGGCTGAAATGAACAAGTTTTCAGCAGGCCTATGGAACTCATTGGACCTGGTTATCAGTCACAGATATGAACAGTTGAGTTCAACAGGCAGGTGAGTTCCTCCTCGTGACTAATTTTCCCCTACCTGGGTGAAGAGTGTGTTCCTAATGCCCTTCCGAGCAGCTCTGAAAGCGATTGGCTTCAGCAGTTGAGGGATCAGCCCCAATCCGCCCAGAAATTTTGTGGTTCCATCATAACCCTGCACAATCACCACACGAAATCATCTCAACAAACGTGGAGGATTTTTTTTCCCAGTCCTTCCACAGTAACACCCGTTATTTCTGCTTACAGGAAGCTTCTCAAATGCAAACAAAACATGCAGAACCAGAGAAATGGGTCTTTAATTCCATCTAGGCCAAATAATTACCATCCACTAGGTACAGGCATCCCCCCAAAAAAGCTAACACAAACCCAAGGAAAACTCTCCGATTTTCGATTCATTGCTTGCTCATCTCAAGAAACGGAATACCATGGAAAATCCCCATTGATCGAGTCGTACAGGGCAAAGCACAGTGGAAATTTGCTCACCTTTTGGTCGACGAATCGGAAGTGAATTAGGCCATAGTACAAGTGATCTTCGCAAATCCTCTGGCAAGCGATCGCGGTGGCCTTGTCCCTTGGAGTTTTGGGTTCCAACGCTTTCGTCAGGTCGCCGTACGTGTTCTTGAGATACTCGATAATAAACGTCGAGTCGCCAAGAACATTGTCGCCATGGCGAATGTATGGGATCTGTACATAAGAGGAAGAAGTTCCCGTTAGTCGGAACCAGGACAGGGCGCCAGAAAACCAAGCTGGTAGAGAGTGTGGCTGGTATTCTGTTTCTGTCTGTGCGAATGTCTGGTACCTTTCCTTTCGGGCCGGCTCCCCCGAAGTTCGTCTCAAGGGAGTAAGTAATGCCAGCCATTTTGCAGAAGAGGTCGACTTTCCCTACGAAAGGGGATGCTGAACTTGCGACGCCCCCAATCGGAGGTAACCCCACGACGACTAAGGGGTGCTCGGGATTCCCCGACTTGGGATTCTGGCACTGGCGCTTGCACTGGACCATTGTTTCGTTCGAACGCGCGCTTCTCGGAGACGCTGGAAAAACGCTACAGAAAGTACTGAGAAACTGGATAACGACGACGAACTTGTGGAATTCTCGAGAACAGAATTCTCAGGTCGATAAACACGGCTTTGTGTTTGCTTTGTGGTTATGTGGAGCCTTCGAGGGGGTTTTATGGGCTGGGCGTTTGGCAGCTATCGCTAAGGTTTCACACGAAGTCGAAAGTTTTCGTAAACCTTGAGCTGTTGGCCTGAGGGTTACATAATCCATACACTGCTGACACACCTGACAGAAATTCGTCCCATCCTTCGCTGTTGTGCGTTCCACAAAGAAGGGGGCGGCTGCACCGACGCCAATCCATTCAGCGTTTCTTATGAGTCTTTACGATCTCGAGTTACACCGATACAACGGACATCCCCCCTCGGCGGTGTTCACGGTCCCCGGCCAATCGCTATGCGTGAACTGTTTTGTGGATACCTTAAACGATGGAGAGAGTTTCAATACTAGAAAAACGCACACCGTCAGGTGACCTACGGTGCAATATCGCTGGTATGAAAACTAGTCCCGCGTGCTGACGCGGACGGATGGCCAATGCAAGGCGTAGAGTCTGACGCTTTTCCTTGTTTTGCCTTTCCAGGCAACTGCTCGGCATTCTACAAAGCAGCGGACAAGCGTTTGTACACGATCTGGTCAGCAGTCAGGCTTCTCTGTTGGCCCGAGGCATTATTGACGCGTTGGCAACCAGTACGGTGCCCAGCCTTTCCTCCAGTCTGATCGGCATTTGCCAACTACTCTGCCAAGCGACCAACTACGCAACAGAAATCTTTTTCGAAAGGTTTGGTCGGGATATGCGGAAATATGGACGCTCTGGATAGAGATTTGGATGGATTATAACTGCCGGCACCGCCATGGCAACGTGTAGGCGTTATCGACTGTTTTAACGCAGGTTGACCCACGAACTGTCGGAAGTGAAGTATCGCACGGTTGCTTTCAGGTTGATTATCTTGCTGGCGGCGGCGTTGGATCCTCAGAATGTCGAAAACGTCGATCTACAAGGCCTGCTCTTCTTGTTGGCTTGGTTTTTGAAGGAGCGATGCCCGTCTCTGGAGGGAGTGCACGATGTCGGTCCATTGATATGTATCGTTCAACATCTGATTTTGGTTTTGGAAAGCGATCTCGAAGAAAATATCATTCACCCAGCAATCAGGTGGACCTAAACAAATGGCTGGAAATCGTAACGCAACAGTGCATGCCGCAACCGTTTTGGGGCAGGATGTTTCTCAATGATACAGTCAAATTTTTCTCCCTCGCTTTCAGCCAGCGAATAGATTTTTCCATAGGCCACATCAGACTTGGTTGGCGAATTTTCTACAAGAGAGCCCTGCAAAAATTGCAAGTCGATTCTCCGGGATCAGATGTTGACTATAGGTTACAACATCAAAAAAATGCTTTAAACCAATTTAATCCAAAATCATTATAATTGGACAGCTGCATTCTTCTCAACATGGTGACTTGACTTCTTTTTGTTTGCTGGATTTTATATTCTATTGAAATTTGAAAACCAAACTAAACGTACAGGCGATTGACGAACGCTTTTCTGTTCGATTCCTGCTGGGTTGCTGGTGAAGATTTTCCCTTTTCAAATAATTATTTGCTCGACAGATGGACTGAAAGGGTGGTGGTTTTAGGATTCTGTCTCGTGCTTGCCTGCACCCCATTTTATTCAACCAGGCGAAACCTGTGGGGTTGGCTTTGCTAAAAAACATATCTCAACTGACGATCGACCGAAAATCTCAAACGCAGCAAGAACTATGCTTGGAGCTCCTGCAAAATTGCATTCGATCAGGTCAAATAATTAAGAAAAAATACTTGTGTCTGTTTCATTTATTTATTGATTGCCAGAAAATTATTTGAAATATAATTATATGAGAATCATATGGCTCAAAATCAATCAATTCAATCGTGAATTTTTTCAAATCAAGCAGCTTTCATCAATGGACAATTAATCCTCTGTTTCTCTTTCCCCTAGAAAAGCAGGGAGCCCAGTGTTTTTTTCAAGGCGTTTTTTCTCCACTGTCTGTTTTTTCCCTTTTCAGGATTTCTGCCATCAATCTTATCGGAATCGTTGCAAAGTGATCCTTACGGGCTAAACAAGACTTTGCAACACCTTTGCCAGGGATTGAAAACTCTCCTGTTGCACAATTCGGAGCAAATTCAGGTCGATGATGTATATTTCCATAAATAAGCACCTACTCTAGCATTGTTCCAGTGCAGGGGACAATTGATTTCATGTATTTTTCTGGCTGAAAATTTTCTTCCCATCGATTTCACGGAATTAAAATCTGAAGAAAACTGAAAATAAAAATCGCAATGACTGTTATTCCGATATTTTTTCAAGGGGATAAAAAAAGAGACAAATCCTGTTTCTCTAAATAAAGCGGTCAATGGGTGTGCAGATTGAAGCTTGTCAAATAGTGTCCAGTCTGACATGCATGTCGGCTGATGCTGCTTTGAGGGGGATGATGTCAGGGGAGCTCTGTGAACATCTGTTTGAAGCTTTGAGATGCGTCGAGGCCTGGAAAAGCATTCAAAACAAAGAAACGATGGAATCACATTGTCTGGAGGCGCTCAAGCAACTTTCCTGCGCAGGTGAAAAGAAAAAAAAAAAAAAAAACGGAAAAAAAACAGCACTGTGTGATATGTTCTGGAAAAAATCTTGCACATTTTTTTTTGTTGTGATCGCTACTGCATTTTTTTGCTGTTTTGTTATAGATTGCTTAAGAATTTCCACTGTGTTTTTGGACTTATTAGAATCTCTGTTCAAAAATCATCGACTCTAAAGTGTTCGATTTGGATTGATTTTTCTGTTTTGAAATTAAACAAAAAATTTTTTTATCAACTGGATCCCTTTTCAATCAAACACATTTCGTTTTGTGTAAACATTTTTTCCCCCACCCTGCCTGTTCATAGAATTTAAAGTCAGTTTTTCTCAGTTTCGTCCTGATGTTTTTGAAGGGGATTCCTTTGATGAGCATTTTGTGTATGGGAGGTCCGTGATTATTGAAGTTGCTAGAGATAAAATTTCAAGTGGAAACCAACTTCCAGCAACATCTGCTTTGGAGCTCCTCCACAGAGCGTTTCTCGACACCGAAAAAAATCCCACCATCAATCTTTTGGATGCCAGAGATCTGATTGAAGCGGTACATAACCTGTCATAATTATTTTTTTCCCAGATACTAAGAAATCTATTTCAGCAAAAAACAGTCCTTTTGGATTTTTGGATAACTTTGTCTTGAATAGTGAAAATGGAATTTGACTAGTCAACTGGTGCTTGTTTTTGTGGGTTTTCCTCCAGTTGAGCGAAGTTTTTCCAGAGTATGAGGATCGGCCTGAGAAGATCGATTTCCCAGAGGCCCGCCAGAAAATGTATTGTTTAGCTTGCGATGTGTTGGGATGGATTTGCAACAATTTGACGGAGCATTGGGATGCTCTTCACGATGAATTGAGGAAAGCTTTTTGCAGGTAGGGAGTGAATTCCTTGAGGTCCAATTCCCGAGAACTCGCTGTTCGAACGATTTTCTGGGGCTTTTTTCTATGTACAAGACAAGGATGCACATATGTGTTGATGTCATTTGTGGATGTTTTTTTTTGTGGAGGTCGATGAGTGGGTGGTCTATGATGAAAAATGATGCTTTGGAAGTTTGCTTTCTATCTGGATGTCGATTTTTGAGTTCCTACTGTCACAATCTGATGAAGGAGTCGAAGGATGAATGCGATGAATTCCACAGGTGAGTTTTTTCCTGTGTCGACCTCAAAAAGAAATCAAAAAGAAAAGAGTAAAGGACACGAAAGATATATTTATCAGGATCTATATTAAGCTATGTATTTATATTTAACTGTGAATTAGAAGAAAAAAAATCGTTCTGCGTCAGAATTTAATGTACATTTTTTGAACCATGTATTCAGTGTCTAGTTTATCTGGAAATATCCTGAGGATCGTATTGACAGCCAATAAAAATAAATGCACAGGAAATTATCAGTGCGATTATGTAATATTTTTTAACACAAAACTTTTTGAGAATGGTAATGGTGACATCTAGCAATTGAATTGATTTTTATTTATTTTTGGTTATCAGAAACATCATGCACTTGTTGTTCTTGATGGACCTTCATGCCATCCCAGCTCTTCTGAGGTAAATTGCATTTTTTTTTTCCCTATCAGAAACTAAAAATCTCTTTTTACACTTTTCTTTCGTTTTTGAATATACCTTGCTTGAAAAGCATCGTATTTGTAAACATCACTGACGCTTTTCTTTTTGGTCATTGGATTTTCAAATAGTTGAAAACGATTGTTCTGTTTTTCCTTTGTTCGTGTTTTTTTTTTTCACGACACAGTGTGGCTGCTGAAAATTCTACATCCAGTCAGGCGCTCTGCTTAGCATTTGAATCTTTATCATCCTTGTTCAAAAAACCATTGCAGCTAAAAAATGAAAATATCAAATCAGCGGTTTCAGCCTTTTGTGAAACACTCATGTCCCTCAAATGGATTCAATTCTCGTTCAAAATCTTGAGCAAAAATTCAGAAGCCGAAAGTCTAAGGAAGGCTGTGTGGGGGCTGTTGGTGAAAATAATGCACTTGATCGATGAGGCTGCATTGTTTCAAGGAAACCTTCCTAAACTTTTGGACGGTCAGGAGGAAAGTGGGATCATTGACAGCGTAAATATGATGTGCAGTATAGAGTGCGTTATTCAAGCAATAGGCGAAGGCAAGTTGGTGGATCCATGCGATACTAAAAACGATGAAAAATTCTCGTCTAGCTGCATTTTTCCCTCTGTCATTTCCCCCTCAGTTTGGTAAAAAATATCGTTTCAGGGGTATCTCAATGCTTTCAACCTCCAGCTGGTTTTTTTCTCGTCAGTTTTACCTCTATCTGACAATTTACTGAAATAAATTACTAAATAAATTGAATTAATTTATTTGATTTGATTACTTATTCAATGTTCGTTTGCAAATATAGCTTTCAAAGTTTTCAAAAAATACTCCTGCTGGCTGGTTTGGTTTTTTTAAATCAAGATTCGTCGCAGGTGTCAATGGAAGGTCTGAATTAACATGGCAAATTGCAATCCATGTAATGTATGCATGCTGTTTGCATGAAGACTATTTCTTTGAGCCAGAATTCCTGATGGAAGCTCTTTGCAGGTCAATTACGCAAAGACAGCACCAGCTGGAAAGGTAAGCAATGGGCCCCATGTTTTCAAATAGAAACCGGGTCGATCGTTCATGCTTGTGTCAGTTGCAACTACGTATCTTTTTTTGACCTTTGTTTTTTTTTTCTTCCAAATCCAGGAATGATGTGGTTTTCAAGTTTCTGCGAGTGTATGCAGAAACTGAAACTATCCTCATGCAGTTTGGCTGCCAAGAAAATCAACGAGTCTCGGAGCTCTTGATTGGCATTCTTTCAAAACGTCCCATCGTATCAATTTCAGCAACCGACCCAGCGGCCCAGTGGATTCTGAAAAATTCAAACGAGTGAGAAAACAACACTTGCAACTATATATATATATAGTTGCCTATTGACATCAAAAAAAGAAGCTTCCTTGGATAGATCACACCAAAAATTTATCCATAGATAAAATGAGACACTGCATTTAAAAAATATGTATATATGGGCTGCCTTGTGGTTGTGTTTTTGGGGAAAGAAAGCTGCATTATATATAATAATAATAATAATATGTATATATATCATGTATGTACAGACATATTGCATTTTGTTTCTTTCCCAGGTTGAGTCGCAGGATGGTGAATTTCTGGATATCAAAAGCAGACGGGCTAGAGGGCTGCGAGGAAATGTGGTATCTGGGGAGCATTGCTTTCGCCTTTCAAAGTGCCCTTGACAGCGTCGGGATGCTGATCGAAACCTTGCAAGAAATGCAGGGTCAACTCTGTGAGAAGCCAGCATTAAAACTCCTACAGGTTTTGAAAATTATGGGGTCGGAATCGCAGGAGGTCAGTGGAATAATCTCCAAAATGCCAAGCTGAACAAACATCCCACTGATTCTGTATTTATCAAGGCATGGACATCTTAAAGTGTGCATGTCGGAGCGTTTGCTGTGCTTATTTCAGGATCCCTTAATTTTTTAATAGAATAATATCGAATGATGGGTCCTCAAAAAAAATGGATAGCTTTTCGATTTTCCAAAAGACACATTTTCCCAAAGTGATGCGATTCCATTGATGTCTCATGAAGCCATTTTCTGTTTCAGATTGCTTCACGTTTGTTGATGGGTGGCCTCTGGTCATGCATTCGTAGAATTTTCATGGATATGGACGCATCCCCACACTCACATGAACATCTGTTTGATGCATGCATTACATGCATGGTCCAATGCATCGCGACAGCAGCCGAAGGGTGCCAGCTCGATGAATACAGAGATATCATGCAGACTTCGTTGAAGAAGTTTGGATCCTTCCAGTGGTACTTGAATTTAAGGAGCCTACAGTGGGTTGTTTTTGTGTGGGGGGAGGGGTTCCAGGCTTTTTTGTAAGGTGATTTCACCAGGAGAAATATATTGATGACGCTGGTTTTTGTGATGGATGTTTTGGCAGCGAAAATGCGCCGCCAGCCGCTCTATCCATCATCAACTTGGTGAACGTCGTTGTGTACAAGACAGCAATCGTCTCTTCCCTGGTAAGCACCGCTTGTGGGCCTTCCTACAATGCAAGAGCACGTGACGCAGGAAGCTCCTCTCCTTCGTTCTGATAGGAGGGCGGCGTGCGGTGCGAAAAGGAGGTGCAAAGGCTTTTTGACGCTCTTGGGAGGCACACCGACTTCACCTGTCTCATACGATCACTCCTTCATGACACCGTCCAGTGGGCATCCGCAACCCAACACAACTCCCTGGTAACCCCTGGCTCCTCTGGACACCTGTTGATTGATCTTCCCAGCTAGAATTCTTTGCGTTTTATTGACATACCCCGATTGTGCATCGTTGTGCAACTGCAGATCGTGGCCAGTCTTCAGTTCGTGCTTCTGGCTACCATTAATGAAGGGATTTCGGACAGTTACGCGAATTCATCAGTGTTTGTTGGGTGTGCACTTCGCCTGCGTGGCCTCGGTCGTTGCCTGGCGATTCGATGTTTGGAAGCTGCAATACTTCACGTGACAGACTGGACCTTGCAAGAAAACGTGCAACTGATTAAAGGAGCCATTGCTGTGGTTGGAAATTGCTTGTGGGATGAAATGCCACCTGTGAGGTGATATTAGAAAATCAATCAAGATAATTTGGCAGGAACTTACACCCACCAGAAACACATTAAATTTTTTGTCAGTGGAAGGAAGAGATCCAATTTATCTCGACAGGTGGGAAAGACTGATCAAGCGATGCAGAGCCTGTGGTCCAAACTTGCAGAATGAATTTAACTTCCTGTGCAGGCAAGCATCAATTCATGCTTTCGCAACAATCTTGGAGGTGGAATGCACTATTTCCAATCAGGAATCCATTAACTGGGCCCCATCGCTTTGGTATCCAATGATTTTTGAAGAAATATTCACCTGCCTGGCGGCCAATCGAACAGATTTTCCCAAGAATCAGACCGCTTCGCCTGAACCTTTGCTGCCCTCTTCCCAAGGGTGTGGTGAGACTCCTGAGTTGCCACTGGGTGGCCATCCAGTACTGGAAAGCAATTGGGATGTGGAGTGTTTTGCAAGATGTGTGAGGGCTGCGTTAGGAATCGATTCGTGTCAGGATTGGCTTGTAAACTTGATTCGGACTGCTGTGGATGAGCGGAGACTGTTTCAAACTCTGTTGTGCAGTGGCAGTCAGACTAGGAGTCCAGATGTGATGGAGCTTGTGATTGCATTACTGAAGGTGCTGGATCTAAAGCCTCCTTACAGGGATGTGTTTCGGTTTTTCTTTTTATTTGGGGGGGGGGGGGTATCAAAATGTGCTGGAGTTCTGCACTGAAGGGACGTTTTTTTTTTGTTTTTTTTTTATTTCTATCTTTTTTTGCATGTCTGATTTTTACGACTTGTGCCGTACATATTGCAGTCTGGGCATGTGGATTTTGCCCTAGCCAGAATTGACGATGCTTTGAAAGGTGCGGTGGACTGGGAAACCTTTCAATCCGAAGGTGATTTGACATGCGGTCAACAGGAGGTAGGAACAGTAATAAAGCAATAAATTAAAGTAATAAAGTAATAAATTTATCTCGTAATAAACCGTCCATATCTCGTGTATTAACGAGATATGGACGGTTTTGTGAACACAATCGTCAGAATATACTGAGCATTTTAATTTCAGGGAGCCTTTGTGAAAAGAATGCATCAATCTGAAAGCAAACATTTCCACTATTCACTCAGGCATGCACGTTATGAGTGTGGAAGGTCTTTTTCGCAAATCAAGGTTTATCGAACAAAGATACATGTGGGTTTTAACGGCGTTTCATTTGTGGGGATCCCAGGTAGACTCCATGCCATTTGATTCCAGCCAAGAACCCCCAGCTCAAGAGTGGGGTTTCGTATGTGATGTATTTGTGGTTGATCCAGCGGCAACGAGTCCCACCAAAGTAAATAGAACAGCTTTGACAGTGCAAGATGCGCTCAATGAGGTGGAGAACAGGAGGCGGGCGAAGGCAACGCGAATGCACACAAATTAATGAAAATTTGGTTGAGAGGCAACTTGTAGTGTGCACTTGTTCAGTTTGTGTTGCAATCCAGATTAAAATATTATCTGTATCAACTTAACCACAGGGGAAAAGACTCTACAATTCAAAAGTTCCACCAAAATGGAACAAATTCATCCTAATTCAGCAAGAACAAGTTTGCCCCAACCAATGAAATAAAATAAATCAAACGTCACGACTCCTGTCATGGAGCAAGCGAAGCTCCAAACAACTCTCAAGCAGTAAGCAGCAACAAAATAGCATAAAAAAATCAACTGGCTGGCCAAATCTGTGAAATTATGGATTGTGGCATATCCTCTGCAGGTAAGAGTTGTTTAAAATCATAAATCAAAACTACAGACAAACTTCTTAATTACCTAATGACTAATAAGCAAAGAGACAGAATACACAGACATCTCCCTCGATCCCTCATGATGCCAAAAATCCACAAGGAAGAGGACCACGTGGCGCTGTACATTAAAAAAAAAAAACATAGGAAAACCAACCAGAAAAGCTCCAAAAGAAATTCTACTTCTCTTAATCGAGATAGAATGCTGATGGATTGATGTGGCATTTTTTTAATTTCTGTGGTAGCTCTCCAGGACTGATAATCAATTTCTGGCTTTTATTTCCTCTTTGGAATCCAACGTGATTATTGTTCGCGTTGCCCAAAGTGTATCTTTCAGGGGTTTTCCTGTAAGCATCAGAACAAAAAATTGGCCCACTCAGGCAATCAATTGCATTGCTTATTTATCAGACAGAGAAAATCTCTTTGCACTCTTTGGAGTGTCTATGGGTGGGTGAAACAATCAAGGAGGAAATGAAGCAGTCCAGGAGCTGTCCTTCCCAACATATTTTTATCTTGACAATTCCTTGTACAAGAGACCACATGTGGCCCAATTCGAAGTTTAATATTCCATCCACTGCGGTGGGGTACCCCTCTTTCTCAAGGTCGATTCTCAGGCTCAGGTTGCATCAGTGGATTCCAGAATTGAACAAAAAACAAACACCTGTCTTGTTGGTTGGGCAAAAATAAACCCAGTCATTTGCTGCTAAGCATACACACACCAGGTCCAACCCCCCCGGGGGCCCCCCCTAAAAAGTCTATCTATTAATTTGAGAAATTCACTTGTGAGACAAAATGATGTCCACAATTTTTTTAAACTTCAGCTTCTTTTTACAAAGAAGCTATATGACTGATCCCCACATCATCCGATCCTCTTCCAAAACAAGAACTAAAATCAGTGCCCAAGAAATGTTGGGTGCCGTGGGGGTTGCCAATGTGCCAAGACCCTGTGTGGGTGACCCCCACGGGACCGGAGCATTTGGTATTGGTCAGCTGGTCTTGGTCCTCCTCTTGGCTCTGGATGGATCCTGGTCTTCTGCCTCCATATGCCCTATCTTTTGAAGGAGCTGGCCAGGAAGGGTGTGTGTGGGGCTTCTCTTCAAATTCGAATTTCGAATTCGCTGCGAATCTGTCACAAGAAGAAGAATAACAAGCACTGGTTAGCAACCTCCCAAACAAAATAAACAACAGGGTTGAAAAAACAAGTGAAAGACTCGACTAAGAGAAATAAAGAGAATATTTTACCTGCTTAGACTCGGAAGTAAGACCTCAGCCAAGCGAACCAACCCATTTTGGGAGCCTCCTCCGATCTCGCCCTCTTAGATTTCCCTTGGGTTTCGATCTCTTCTTCTTCGGCGTACACGGCCTCGAACTTTCTCTTATACTTCACATAGCGCTCTTCCTTCGTCAGAACTTTTCGTGCGCTCCTCACTCCGCTCCCACCAGCCGATTCTTTGACAATTTTCGATCCCGCCGTGTCCAGGTCGTCTCCTCCCCCAACTGCTTCTTTGCTTCCGGCTGTCGTCCCTCTTTTTTCACAAGCCAAAACGTGGTTTTTCCACATTTCGGGGCTCCACTCAAGTATGACTCCAGGAACTGGTTTCGACTCTTCGGGTTTTTCCACTGGCGCACGCGCATGTTGGATGTCGCGCAACACTCTTCCTTCGATTCCACTCATTCCCTCTCACTGCCTTGTTGCTTTTCTCTGTTTGCTCGCTCTTTCGCTGAACGCACACGACGTCTATCCCGATAATAACAAAAACACGGAAGGGCGTTATCGTTGGCCGCCAGCAATTTGAGTCTCAGAGCTCGGGATGCTGACACAGATGTGTCATTATTTTGTCATGCATTACGTGATTGTGTTGCCCTCCCGTAATTGGGTTTGCCCCCTTTTTTCTCGGTCTGACATACAGAGTCGGAGGTAGCGGAGTCGGAGTAATGGGGGTACACCAGAATTACGGGAGGGCGATTGTGTCCTTTTTGCTTCTGTCAGTTTTTGCAACCAGTGAGAAACAACTGTGCCACAAATTTGCATCGGATTTTTGAGTAGGGTAGTCCCCATTGTTCGCTTTGCAGGCCGTTTCATCAAAGGGTGGTATAAAGAAACATAACCTGTCAAGGAGAATTGTGCTATTGCTATTGTGCAACAGCCATTGTTTCCACTCACTTCATTATATCGTCAACACCACAACTAGATGTCTGGTTCTTGTTGAACCACTTTGGTTCAAATTTGACTTGGGATGGATGAACACAAATTGAACCAGTTGAAAACAAAAATTAAGTCATGGGCAGTCTTATTCAAGGAAGAAACACAGCAACCCTTGAAGGACACTGTCACATTTCTATTACACAATCCAACCTTCCCCCATCGAAAGCATGAATTGGACCTATTTCAAGCAAGTATCAAACATGAAGATTCGATTTGAGACGTTTCATTTTTTTTTCCTTCTACTCTCAACACTACTTTCCAAATCCCCTCATTGCCCCCAACCAACCAACCGACCATTGCCACAAATTCCATCTCTTCCCCCGCACACAACCAACAAGCTTACACATTTCTTTACGCACGTCCTTTTCTTTCATCTGATATTGTCTTTGCTATTTTGTAATTCTGCTAGCTCCCCGTTCGCTTTCCTTGAATCCCTTTGGAGGTCCATCAACGCCATCAGTAGGTTGTTCACAACTTCGCTCGTCATTTCCATAGTCCCCTTGTTTCCGCTTTCCTCGTCGGGTTTATCCATGCTGTTCTCTGCCATTACCTCCCGTAGACGGTCTTCCACGCTTATCAGGTCGGAGGCTATCTGTTGAGCCCTCGTATACAAACTTTCTCGATGCTCCGATTCGTAGTCAAAACTATCCCTGGGGATCAGCAGTGAGTCCACCTGCAGATCCATCTGGCACAGCGCATGATGCATTTCCTTCAGCAAAAACAAACTCAACGTTAGCCCCATGATGCCTTACAGTTCCACGTCTCAAAACAGTTCTTTCTCTCGCTTTTTTACTACTGTAAGTTGCTGCCTCCATTTTGCACATCTTCCCAATCAATCTACTATGGTGCGGGGTTTTTGGTGGCAAAACTCATGGGTGGTCCCTTATTCCAAAGAAAAAAGAGCACTCAAATGGTCAGGAATCTAAAGCAAGGTGTTTTGATTTGACGCGAATAAAACCAGTGGCTTCTGGGCGCTCACAGTTTGATGCGTCCTGATTGCCTCCAGTTCTCCCAGCACTGCTTGCTGTTCTGTGTCCACCACTTTGTATTCCTCTGCCACCTCATCCAGGGTTGATGTGTTTACAACAATCTGACGGTCCCAGTTTGCGATATCACCTGAACAAAACAGACACTCAGAAAGGTTTCATAATATGCATCCAGAGCTCATCAAATTGCAACAGGTCAGCGTCTTCCTGCTGAGAACCTCACATTCCAAGCTTATGCCAGACAATGGTCATTGACCATCAAAACCCCGTAAGTAACATAGCAGGAAACCTTATCAGGAAGAAAAGATGCTTTTTCTGAGTCGGGATGCAGTCAGCCCATGAAGCACCTGCCAGGCTCTTGAAAGTATCATGTGCCTCTTTGGCATCCTTGACCCATTTTTTCTTGATATAACCAAGAGTTCTTCCACTGATATCTGAAGGGAAATTGGTTCCGGGAATTCCTATCGGGACGTTTGCTCCACTGGCTGGAGCTGAAGAGGTGGTCACCACTTGCCCCGACGAGCTTGTACCTATTTCAACAAAGAGGAAACACCAGTTGGACTCCAGTCGTATTTCTTAAAGGTAAAAATTAGCAAATGTTGGATGAAAGGCTCATGACCACACAGTCCCGAGACTATAAAGGTTGCATTCCAAGAGAAACCTGCAGCAAGTTTGGCAAAAGATAGCTTGAAGCACCTCGGTCGAAACAACAGTGCACTCTTCAAAGAGCTCAAAATCTATCTTTCCCTGGGGGCTTCTTAAGCCTTTTTTCTCTTTTCTCAAGTGACTAAGACAGGACTGATCGAACCTGCAGCTGGGGCACTTGATGTTGCCAGCTGGGTCCCACTTGATGCCCCGAAGGAAACTCCTAAGCCTGCTCCACTTGCAGCACCAGTCGAAGCACCAAATATCCCTAAAAGATAAATATACTTAAATAATATACAAATGTTGAATATTTCATATTAAAATATATACAAACACTTGACTGTCAATTGTCCACCAGCAGCAGAATCAACAAAATTCTACAAATCGGCATGCAAATATGAGGTGCCCCACCTGGGGTGCTGGTTGCAGCAAATGCCGACGTCGTTAGAGCTTGAGGACCCGAAGAAGCGGCCAATGAAGAAGTTGCGACTCCAAACAGCCCAGCTCCAGTGCTGGTAGCACCAGCTGCAGGTGCCGAAGAGCTTGCAGCACCAAACAGTCCACCTCCCCCAGTTGCAGGGGTAGACCCAGTACCGAACAGCCCAGCACCGCCAGTGGCTGCTGTGGACGCTGCAGCACCAAACAGCCCACCACCACTAGTGGCTGCTGTGGAAGCTGCTGCACCGAACAGAGCTCCAGTACTTGCAGCACCCAAAGACGCAGCTGGGGCTGATCCTGTACCTAAGAGAGAAGTTGCAGGGGCAGTCGTAGAGGCACCGAACAGGGGAGCTGCTGGGGAGGATGCACCAAACAGCGAGGGGGCTGTTGATGTGGGTGGAGGAGTGGAAACCCCGAATGCAACAGCTGCTGTGGAAGCTGCAGGAGCTGATGTTCCGAAACCCAAGCTGGATGTGGCTGATGCTGCTGGAACCGAAGCAGAGAACAGAGTGCTTGCTGTGGGGGCTGTTGCGGCTGCAGGGCTCGATGCTCCAAAGAGGGAGGCGCCTGCAAAAGGAGCTGCAGTGCTTGCCCCCCAACCGAACCCTGGTGATACACACACCCGCCCCAGTGAGGAGGAAATCCTTCCACAACACTACGCTCCTCAACAGTGCAACGCACTACGTTTGGTGCCTTATTGAAAGCTCATCATGCTTGTTTAGGCAAACTAAGACGTGCAGTTGGAAGATGTACAACTCGATTAATATCCAGCAAAAAGCAGACTGTGTCACCTCCTGAGCTTCCCGCAGGGGCAGCAGGTGAGGCTGCGGTGACTGGGGCTGGAACCGAACCAAAGGGTATAGTTGGCCCCAGGCCAAATCCACTGCTTCCATCACCGGCCCCTGGAGGAGCAGATGGGGCTCCAGGGGCTGTGGAGGCAGCTGGTGGTGGGATCCCAAACGTGGTACCTGGTGCACCCATAGAACCAAAACCTCCTGGAGCAGCACCTGACGTTGAGGGGGCTGTAGCTGTGGCGGGTGCAGAGGAGGTGACCGCAAAACCAAACGATGCTTGAGAAGTTGCAGCACCAAACGAAGGTACACCCCCTGAACCAAAAATCTCAGAAAATCAACACATCCACATGCATCCGTAGAAACAATTAACTAGTATTTTTTTTGAAATGTACTGCACCATGTCTGACAGCTTGCTATAACCCAGCTAATCATAAGATGAGTACTGTGCACCCACCAAGGTACTTGATGGTAATGAGAATACAAATAAGCAAGGATTGGGATTAGTGTCATCTTGCAAATCACTACACCAAGCACCCAGTCCCCATATAATTTGTCATGGGTCCTCCTTGCCGATGTAGAGAACGAAAAACCAATGCCTGAAATCTAGGAAGCACCTTATTCCAGGAGAAATGTGCATTCTTGGCATCAAGATTCGGAATGTTTTGTGGACAAATGCCCAGAGTTCCTTTTAAGGAGTAGCATGGCCGACATACCTAGCGATATCGAAGAGGGTCCTGAGTTTGCATTGTTTGCCCCAGTAGTCACAGCTGCTGCCGTCAAAAGTCCCGAGGTTCCAGTGCTAGATTGACCAAATGGCCCTGCAGCAGCAAACAATGAGCCCCCAGCTGGTGGCCCTGACGAGGAGCCAGAACCAAAAAGACCAGGACCTTGCCCCGCTGGGCTGCCGCCGAATATAGTCGAACCAGAAGACCCTGTCCCACCCAAGGGGCTCGAAAAAGATTGACCAAAAGTTCCACCAACAGGTGATGCGGCTCCCCCTCCAAACAAAGTTGCACCAGAGGAGGCTGGAGGTGGGGTGGAAGCACCGAATCCACTGGAAGGATTAGCAGCCCCGAACCCTGTGCCAAAGGTGCCGCTGTTTCCCCCACCAAACCCAAATCCCGAACCGCCAGCTGCTCCACTCCCTTGTCCAAAGCCGGTCGTTGCGGTGGTGCTTTGTCCAAAGCCTGTTGAGGGGGTAGAAAATCCACCAGTACTTGCACCGAAAGCCCCCCCACCAAACTGAGGAGAGCTCATACTCATCCCTGGACCGGAACTTGACCCTCCAAATAAACCTCCTCCAGTCGACCCTCCAAAAGGTGAAGACCCTTGGCTGTTGGTCCCACCAAACCCACCCATTGGTGCACCACCAGGTGATTGACCAAAGCCACCACCTGTGCAACCCAGAAGTGTACCTTTCTCAATATGGTTCCAAAATGCCCTGATAAAGCCAAGGCTGAAAAAACCACCCATTCAACTAACGAGTGCAAGCAAGAAATGCTGCAAGGAGTGTAATCCACACCTGACTGAGACGAACCGAACGCATTAGCATTTCCAAATATGCTAGGACCGCTGCTGGAAGAGCCGAAATTCGCCGAGGACGACCCTGATGCAGAAAATCAACTCAGAGCCGAAAATATTCTTGGGATTTGGCGAAGAAACGGGCGGATCAAGAGCGGTCTCCCGACATCCGGTTGCACCAGCTCCTGGATTCGCACCTCCGAACATCCTGAGCGCTCTGCTTGGTTATCTATCGTCCTTTCGGTTTCAAGAGCCGAACCAAGTTATCGCTGGGTGCTCTACCCAGGCCGACAGAAACTGCTCTCATTGGAGCGGTTACGGTATGAGTCACGTGGTCCCCCATGTCTGTCGGATTTGTCAAAATAAAAATGTCCCCCTGAGACGGCGGTTGCTGGCAGAGAGTGAGAGGGAGGTAGAAGCTTTGCTGAACGACTCGTCGACCCTCGTGTCGGTTACGCCCGTGTTTCTTTTTCTCATCATCTAGGCTCCTGAAATGGAGGGTGCATCTCCGAGAACACCTGCTAGTCAAGTGCCGAGCACCGCACGTCGGAGCCCGTTCAAATACCACTACACATCCAGCGTCACCATGTACGAAAGCATTCCCGATGGCGAGGTCGCCATTGAAGACTTCGAACACCTCGCCATCGACCGTCTCAAAGGTGCCCTATCCCGACGCCTTTTCATTATAAAACGGTTTTCTGCTACCGTGTATCTTTCTCTGTTGAGCGGCCGGGGGGGGTAGGGGCTGGCTTACCCCACGCACTCGGAACAATAGCAGAATCCGTTGTAGAGTGGGGTAATCGTTTCACGGGAATCGATTTGCCCGAAACAGAGACGTCACGGTGTTTTCAGACCGTTTGCTTTGTTCGACTCGATTTGGTGACGGGGCCTTCGGTTCTGTTCAGTTCTTCGAGCGATTGACGACGGAAGGTCAGCGCGAAAGCAAGAGGATCAAATCCAGGTGCAAACGCATGCATGGATGCATGTCTGAAAGTCGTCGATTCATATGACGACTGATCCCCTCGATCGACTTCTTTTTTAATGCAATTTTGCACAGACAGCGAATATGTTTGACATGATTTGTTTTGCTTCTTTTCTATTTCAGGAACGGGTGCAGGAGGTCTTCAATGAAAGCATGAAGGTATGCCATGGTTGGATGGCTGGAGCAACTCTTAATTTATTATGAGCCCATATAATTGACTTAAAATCTAAAAGAAATGTGCATTTAGGATTTTTAATGATCCCTACTTTATTAACAGGATGAGGCCATATATTGTCGGATAATCCAGAGATTGAAATCGCCCCTTTTGTACTGTCATTGTGTGAGGTTTCTTTCTTTTCTGGTTTCAGGGTGGCTCTCCGAAAGAGGCTTTATTGAAGGATAGCATATCGCATTATGCATTGCGACTGGCCTTCTGTCAGACAGAGGATTTAAGGAGATGGTTTTTGTCACAAGAGTGCGATCTGTTCATTTGGAGGTTCAACGCGATGCCTTCTAACGAAAGGGTGAGGCCTCGTGGCTTTTTTTTTTTTTTTTAATTGCTTCTCAGCCCAGTATTCCTGGAAATTTATTGCCAGCCCTTGTTTGTTTTTACATGCACCTGTTCCTTGGGGAGGATTATCTTTCGATCATGAATATCAGTTTTATGGGTTGGCAGGAAATCAGCCGCCACAGATTCAACTGTGGGTCTGTAGGATATTGTTTTGATGGCAAGTTGACCAAATGCGATTTGTTTAGGTGTTATTTTTGGGGAGGCACTTTGAGTATGAGGAGATATCCACAGCCGAGTTTCGAGAGGTCAAGGACCGATTGGCTGCAGTCTTCAGATCCCTGTTTGATCAAAAAACTGCAACTGCCGTCATGAACGAGGAATACAAAATGTTCTACAAGGTTGGTCCGCAAAATTTATTTTGCTGGACAGTAAAAAAAAAATTGTTTTGTTTTGTTTTTCCCCCCAATGTTCTTGTTTTTCGAGTGTTGGTATTGAAAAAAGCGATTGGCATAATGACTTCTATATTGACTTTTGCATTGTGTTTCCATTTACAGGTGCCTTTTGAAAGAGTGCCAGAGCTGGTGGCTGGAAGAAAGGTTTTCCTAAAGAAGGTGAGGACCCTTCCTTGAATTCATTTTTTTGTAAGTCAACTGTCTTATTTGCCAAACATAATTTGAGGACAAATTCACTGACTCTCGTAGTGTTGGTTTTTCTCGTAGGGGTTTGCTTATGTACCTCGAGATCAAGTGGTGTCACTGGTCGTTGGGCATTTCAGAACAAGGCTATCCAAGGTGGCAACCTCGACAGCACAGACATTTCTTGCAAAATCATCTGCGAAATCATTGGGCTCTTTCAGGGGGAGCCCTGCAAGGGTCTAGATTCAATGTACTTCCCGGACACCATCCCCCAATAAAGCCAAACCGTCCAGAAACACTGTTGCTTCCTACCAACAAAACGGATAATAGCAGTTGATGGTTCAACGCTCAGTGTGTAAGTCCTTTTTTTTGTTGTTTTTCAGGCATTGACAATGCTGGCCCATCATTGGTCGTCTCAAGTAGCCCCTATGGAAATGGAAAGACTTGTGCCGATTGTCGAAGCTCTTAAAAATAAGTACATCGGTCCAGACTACGATGGAGATGGGAGCGAGAACAAAGCAAGCGTGTCGTTGAAACAGATCCCTGTTTTGGCAAGAAAGCATTTCCCTCTTTGCATGCAACACCTTTTCGACAGGCTGACTGTGGACCACCATCTCAGGCACAATGGCAGACAGCAGCTTTCACTGTTTCTCAAGGCAAGTGATCTGGTTTTTTGTTTTGTTTTGTTTCTTTTTGGAGGGGGGGGGGAATTCCATGTTGTGCAAATCATGGATTGCCCTCTCCACTTCAATGATTTTCAGCACCACAGCATTCACTACCACGACGATTTTTTTTCGGCTCGTCTGATTCCTCATACGATGTTGAAAGTTCATTTCACTGGACTGCAGGGAATAGGGCTGCCCCTCGGAGAGTCCCTGCAGTTTTGGAAAGTATCCATGGCACCCAAAGTGCCAGGCGACAAGTTTGAGAAAGAATACGCGTACAACATTCGACACAATTACGGAAAAGAGGGCAAGCGGAAGGATTACACCCCATATCCATGCATGAGGATAATTTCCATGACCCCGGGGGTGGGGGAACACCATGGATGTCCGTACAAGACCTTCACCGAACCTCAACTCCGGGCTGCTTTGGGAAAACTGAAAATTGGAGCACGGTATTGCATGGATGTGAATTGACTTGTTTCTCGTGGCAACTTTTTTCTCATTTACAAAGTGGCACAAAATTTTACCCAGGGTTGGGAATTCAAGCATCAAATCAGAAGCCACCACCCGAGTTTCGATGTACTGTTGAACCAGCAAAGGGTTAATTCTTTTGAGAACTCTCTATTTTTTTATATTTTTTTTTCAAGGCCACCTCGACCACTTACATATTTCTGCGTCCCGAGTTTTGTGGGTTTTTCGTGATGGAATCTGACTTTGAAATATTCATGTGGAGAAAAAGGAAAAACTCAACTCATCTGTCTTTGTGTGGCCACACAGCGAAATGGATGAAGCGGTGTCGAAAGCCAGAGGGAGCCATTTTCAGTTGGCCTGTGCAGCAGCTTTCGAAGGTGCCTCAGGATGCCCCTGTGACACGGGAATCAACCACCCCAATCAATACTTCGAGGAAAGTCGGAAGGCTGAAGTCCGGATTTCTCAAATGGAAATCGATAATCCTTCAACACCAGTCGTGTCCAGACAACATCCAGCCCTCCAGCCTCGAACATAGACTCGCAATATTGAGACTTCACTTTGGGTTTGCATCGAAAAGTACATTTGGGGGGGGGGGTACTAGGAGGGGGGGGTCAGGATCCACCTAGAGCAGGAGGGAAAAGATATGTGTACAGGTTTGGGAATGAAGTAGGTAGGACGAGAAAGTTAGTTGCAGTGTTGTAGCAAAGTAAAGCGAGATCTCCCCCTCTTGGATTGACTGTGTGACTGGATCATATGAGAAGAGGCAAGCAAGTTTGACATCCGTTTCATATTGACAAGTAACGACAAGAAGCTTCTTTTTCTGTGCAACCAAGGTTTGAACATCTCTCTCCCAACACTATGTTAGCATGTCTGACTTCTCCACATGTGATAGACATCCTTGTCCTTCACACAGTTCCAATTTTGATACAGTTTCAAACGTCAAGTCCCCACCAGGAATTGGAGTTGGGAGAGGATGGAAAGGGTGTGGCATATATCACTACAGTATATGTTTCTCAACGAACGCAATCGTTTGGGATTGTGGTTGCTGGGGTTGGTGGAAATTCACAATGCTCAGTCAATGGTTCAGGATCCTTGAAGAGACTCCCAAAGAGATAACATGTTGTACCGTACACTCATAGCCACCTTTCTTTTTTGGGGGGGAAACGAGACATCATATCACACGAACCTCCAACTTCTTTCCACGAAATCCTGGAGGAGGTGTTCACAACAGAATCCATTTTCCAAAGTGTAGCGACATTTCCTTTCGCAAAATTCCCTTAATCTCTTCTACAGACATTCCCCCCTTTTCCAGTCCTCCGCTGGGTTGTGTTCTCCGTAGCGCAGTCCCCACGCTGGTTGGAGTGTAAATGAGAGTGAGGGGCTTTGGTATCGTTAATAATCGGAGTTTGAAACATATTTTTCGATTCAATTCGATTAGTCACTCTGGAAACCCTGGTAGGACTCAAGGTAGTGACAGAACTGGAGGGTGGGAGCTCAGAGTACAGCAACAAGAACTGTGCATCCATCGTTTTCATGGGACATGCTCAGAGAGCATGGAATACTTTTGTGTGTGTGTATGCATCCATCGTTTTCATGGGACATGCTCAGAGAGCATGGAATACTTTTGTGTGTGTGTATGCGTCCATTATCGTTTTTGTCTACAGCATAACATCAACAGAAATCTATGCATCGTCTCCAAATGTCAGACTCGGCCAATGATTGTCGACTGCATCTTTCCAAAACAATGTAAAAATAGGCCACTCACAGGATGGACAACCAGAGTATAGAGCACCTTCTACAATCTTGGGCAGTAGTGCGGTTGACAACTACCACACTTATATTTTGCTCCAATATGCAAATGCTGCTGAAAGTGAATGACTGATAGAAGCAATGTCTACTCTTATCCTCAAAGCAACAAAGCCATTTCCTGGGGAGGACTGGGATCTCATATTTACTGAATTTTGTCCAAATCATGAATCATCAGCACTCTTCTCTCTGCATCTTGTTGCAAAAGGGGCACAAATCTTCCTCCACTAAATACCATTCCCCCAGATGAACTGCAAATATCCACCACCGTCTTGTTTTTTCGTTTCAGCTCCTACTCACAAACCCCTCTCAGTTTTTTTCATTCTCTGTTTCCTTGTCTTCATCCTTTCCCTTTTCTTCGCCAATATCAAATCCAAAGCCCAAACCCTATTGCTTCATTTGTACCCTCCCCCCTCCTTTCTCTTTCTAAATCCACCACAACCATTTTTTTTTCCACCTTGTCTTCCCATCGATTCCTCCAGAAGATGCAATGAATTTCACTCCCATGATGATCTTCATTGGGTCGATAACCTCACAAACAAACCTCATATTTCCAGCCAGCTGATGTGATTTGGTGCATGCACTGGACGGACATGTTTTGTCATATCAGTACCCAAGCTCCAATTCCAATGCTGTTCCAGCAGTTCCTTTTGAGAAACCGCATGTCCTCCCTTTCAGAATTTTTCAAGCATTGTCCGGATGCTGTTCTCCTGCCAATCCAATGCTGAGTGTACTCCCTTTCATAATTTTTCAAGCATTGTCCGGATGCAGTTCTCCATCCATCCCACTGCCATCCTAAGGAAAGACTGTTCCGTTGCTTTATGGACTCTTATGTTTCAATCCCAAAAGGGAAGAGCAAACAAAACAGTTTCCCTCTCTTGTGCCGCCATCCTCAAATACCATATGACCTGACTCAAGGTCAAAATTGACAGCAACATCACTCTTGTCTGCCATGCAGCCATCCATGATCTCTCTAACACTTGGGGCCAATTTCTAAACAAACAAAACACGCACAACACCAAAAATTTAACACCAGAAAAAATTAGGTGTAAAACAGGCGAAACAGCTATGGGAGGGATCCCCCTTTCAAACTTTTTCCCCCAGTCTTGTATTTGAAACACTGAGTGTGTGTTGAACAGAAACCATCGAGCAACTGGAGGGTAACTTCCGAAACTCGTTGTCTGAAAACTATAAAACAGAGACATTTGTCGAATTCGATAATAGACAAGAACAGACTCACCGCATGCTTTGGAGAAAACCAACAGCCAAAAATATAAAAACATATTTTTTATTGTCCTCCAAAAAACCAGTTCCCTCCTTTTCCATTACTAATATCTTTAGGAGAGGGTACAACAAACACATGTCTGTCTTAGAACAAATGTGCATGTATGAATTTCCTCTTTTCCAAAATACAATATTTTGATATACACTAGATCCATATGAATTCTCAACTTTCTGAATAAAATTGCGTTCAAACGGAAAAATGATTTCGAGTTTTCCTTACCTCTCCATCTTTTTTTGGGTCGCCTCCTTTCCCCACCGCTGATTTAGGTGCCTGGGCTGAGAAAACCACATAGAAAATTGAATTAAACCCTTAATTAAGGATGTACATGAAATTTTGGAGGAATGGATTTTACCCAGCAACTGCTAGTGTGGTTGAAAATCACAGAAGAATTGAATTGCAGGTCATATTTACTGAATTTTGTCCAAATCATGAATCATCAGTACGGGACATGAAAGTTTGATTGACAAGGGAAAATTGTAGTACAATTATTTCACTCACAATGCTTTCACTGGCTCTTCGTGAAGGAACATGCAATCTGGTCCGAATTTGCAAAATCCTTTCTCGAACTCCCTGCAACGAACATTCTTCTTTTTGCGCCTCCTGGATGGCACGATTGATGGGGGCCTCTGAACAACAGCCACTCCTTTGGATAAATCTTCCATGTAGTCCCCCCAGCTGGTCCCTTTTGGAATTTCGTCCGTCATTTCCTCCTTTTTGATTTCCTTCTTTTGGGGGGGGACCTTCAAAAAGAAAAGTTAAAAGAAAACTTAATCTCGAATATCGAATCTCTTACATCAACCTTAAATCAATTGTCATTTGTCAGCAAGCCACAATGCCGCAACATATTGCTTTTGCAGCACCTGTCGCCATCGACCTTTTCGGGCTCAGGAAAAAAGATCACAATCGAATGCCCTCATGAAAAAAAAAAACACCAACAGAACGGCCAATGAATCTGGTGATTTTTCCCCAAGGATTGAGGTGTATGATCAAAACAGAGATGATATTTCCAGTACCTTCATAGTGTTGTTGCAGACTCCCACAGCAACTTTTAGCATTGGTTTACCAGAGGCTTTTTTGGATCTCAATGCACCAGGGGGGTTCCAACTGATTGTCTTGCTTCCAAGACAATGATCAAGTGATGAGATCTGGAACAACACAAAGCCAATTTTTGGCAATAATTCTCTTGAATCCATCCGGTGCTTTTATTTCAGGTTCTTGCAGTCCTCCACTAGCATTGTATTTTCCACATTCGTATTTTACCACAAATTGATGGTAAAGAGATTTTGAAGCCAAAAGGGCTTCAATCTTTTGTCTTTTTTTTCCCCTCACCTGTGATTGCCTGACTGCTTCCATTGGCTTCACTGGTTTTACTCTCTTCTTCAGCTCCACAGCCACTCCGTGGTCAACGGGGATTTTCTCTGGTTTCAGCACCTGCAGGAAAAAACACATTCGATAAACCACAATTTAAGGGACTACGACTTCGCAAGCTGTCATCGTTCTTGGCAAGTAAACTCATATCCAAATCAACCCCTGACCTGAGTAGCAGCCTCCTCTTTTAGACCAGTGCTTTTCGCATTAACAAAAAGAAAACAGAACACCAAGATAGCATATCCCTATCCACGATCAAACAGAATTTTCTTTCTCTTGCGGCTGATGATTCATATCTTCACCTTAACTGTCGCATCCTTGGCCTCCAGCACCGGAGTCGATTCTTCATTGGAAGGTTGGGTGGCTCCTTCAATCGACTCTTGCTCCTCCTCCACCACCACAACCAGCATGATGACCTGGCTGGTCTGGAAAAACACAGGAACATCCAACCAAGATATATTGAAGGCAAAATATACGAAAAGACAAAATCAAACTATATACCTGGAGCCAGAGATCCCATTTCTTTTTTTTCTTTTTTTTTTTTTCGCACACGGTGGATGGGCTGCTCGAAGCTTTCACCCTCAGTGGCTCAACAATTGATACAGACATGCAAAAATCAAGGATAGCAATAAATATGAAACTGCGAATGAATTCATTTGCAGCCCAGCAAATTAACCACCACAGTAAGTATCAGTATATACGTATAATTATATATACAAATGGATATATAAGTATAAATATACATCCATTTGTTGGTGGTTGATTTGATCAATTCACAGAAGGAATTATTTCCTATCTTTTTTTCTTCCGGCTTCATCCCTTCTTTACCCCATTTTCATATGAGTTTCTTACATCTTCAATGAATTTTTCCCAGAAATATTATAAAGAAACATAAAAGCAGAATCGCAGTTCCAAAATCGTCTGGTTATTCGGTGCCAAAGTCGAGAAGGAATCAAAGGAATCAAAGGAATCAAATCTGCCCCCTTTCCTTCCCCCCCCCCCCCCCCCCCAGAAAACAAGAAACATGTTGAAATTTTGTTGCGACACAATTTATAGGCATTGAAAGACATGTAAATTGCCATTTTAAGAGTGTGACTCAATCGAGCATCCTTCAGTACCCACCATTTTCTCCCTCTCTTGCACCTCCTCCTCCCTTTTGTCTAGCTCCTCCTCTCTTCTCTTCAGCTCCCTTTCGCGCTCCTCTAGGGCTACCTCCCACTGCTTGAGGTCCCGCTGAGGCTGGGGCTGGGCCTGGGGCTGGGGCTGGGCCTGGGCCTGGGTGGGCTCCAAACTCCAGAGACCCAACCCGTAACCTATTCAAGCAATCCAATGTCCAGTTGGAATCTTTGTTGCAAGAGAAGGAATTCAATGGTTATTGGAATGCATAATTTTTTGAAATTTTATTCGAAATGTGATGGAAAAGACACCCATTTCGAAGGAGGTGTTCCGACAATATGAACACTACTCCATATATGAATATGGTGAAACACTATTGATTCTTAATTCAATGGTTCATAAACTCCAACTGCAGCTCCAGCAGATTTCAGAAAGCAAACCACAGCAAGTTGACTCTGCATGTATCAAAAGATATTGCCGATCCAGCATTTCGTTCACTTGTTTGGTTGGATTTCGATAGAGACAATTTTTTTCCCTCCATGCCCGAATCCCACAGGCGAGCGTTACATGGACCTTAACCCGAGCGAATCGACCATGCCCGTCGCCTTCACCATCGATTCCTTCCGGCGGATCGCATGTGGGTTTGCCAGAATCCGTGAACACACAGAAACGGATTTCGCGGATTGAATTCGCGGAGGCAAACGATACATGCGGTGAATCGCAGGGAACAAAGTTGTTCGGTTGAGTTGCAAAGAGTCGTCCGTGCGTGTAACTGGGAGTGGTTTTCGATGAATGTGGTCGCAACGGATTCATGAGACAAGTCGGCTTTCAAAAATGGGACAAAAACTAAGAAGTGAACGAGATAGCAAACTTTCGATTCGATTCTTGACAATACTTACGTTCCCGATAAAAGGCATCAACATGCCTCACGAGGTCGCGGGTGCGCCCAAACATCCGATCAAAAAACATCGTATGGACCGAGCTCCGACACCAGAAACGAACCAAGAAAAAAAAAGAGGGTAACACGAGAATCGAAACGCCGCCCTTTTCAACAATCCAACGAGAGTTGATTACCAAAAAAAATATCGATTTCACACAAAGTTCTTGGGCAAGCTTTTCTCTCTCTCTCTACTGGGAACACAACAAACGATCGACTCAATGTGCTTCGTTTGGTTCTGGTTTGGTTTGGTTTTGTTTTGTTTTTTCCCAATTATCTACTGGTTTAGGGGTGATTGGGTTTGAATCGCTCAAGTGCAGGAAGAGCTCCCTCCAGACTGTTGAGAGAGAGAAGCAGGTATAGGATTCTTGTGTGGAGTCTGTGGGGGATAAAAGTGTCAGTGAAACGGTGTGGTCTGAAAGAATATGATCCTTCAAGTGGTGTTGGGTTAATCCAGAGCCAACAAGGGCAAGTGTTACACTTGCAGGATCACTCTGCTCCACTAGGTGTCAAGGGGGTTTCAATCTCGCTCCCCATTCCTTTCTGTGCATCTGACACTCTTGCAAATTTCAATGAATGCCACACGCTAGCCATTCTTTTGAAATGCTTGAATGAATTATTTTTTTAAAATAAAATTCTGCACAGCCCTGCAACCGCTTCTGCAAGTGAAATAATTTGATGTTTGTTTGTTTGTTTTGTTCGTTTGGTTTGTCTTGTTTGTCTTGTTTGTCTTGTTTGTTTTGTTTGTTTTGTTTGTTTTGTTTGTTTTGTTTGTTTTGTTTGTTTTGTTTGTTTTTTGTTGTTTTTTGTTTACAAGTGCCGTTTACTGGTGACTCAGCCGACCAATCACGTTCCACACGTTAGATGATTCATCGGTATCTGTAAATCCCTCCAGGGCTGCGGACGGTCATTTCGACTGTGTGGTATCATGAGTTAACCTGATCTGGTCAGTTGATATCACAAAATCCTCATATCAAAAATTCATGACGTGAAAACATAAATGTTGCAACGGACTGGACTGAAACTGCCCAGCAGCAAATTCCCCAAAACCAGGGATGAATTTCCAGAAAAAACAATGTGTTGGCAAAGCCCACCCCTCGCCCGACCTGATAAGGTATCGCCATCGGTACTCTCCATTCTAGACTAAAGGGATGGAAAAAATAGACCAAGGAAAAAACTCTCTCTAACACACACTCCCCACCAACCATAAAAAAGCAAATCCTCTCAAAAGTTCATTACGATATAGCCCATTGTTTGGACCCTATGGGTTTCATCTCGCCCCACTCGTTTTGGGCTTCTTATACACGTTTTGGTTTGAATATCTTTTTTTCATAACCCATTCCATCTAGGCGGTTTTAGCTGGAGCTGGGACGGTGGACCCATTCCCTGAGGGAGCTGATGCAGCCACCACCGCTTGAGAAGAGGATGTGATTTTGACCAACAAATCACCAGCATCCAAAATATCGCCCTTGTCGATAGCCACATGACTGACAACTCCCTCGCTTGGGGCGCACACCGCAGTTTCCATTTTCATGGCACTCATGACCACCAATTCCTGTCCGGCCTTCACCTTGGTACCAGGTGCAACTGAAACTTCGACAACATCCCCAGCCATCGGGGCACCCACAGAACCGATGTCCCCGGGGATGGCCTTTTCACGGATGGCACGCTTCTCCGTAGCGTATTTGCGATCCACCACCTCGACTGCTCTGGGAACTCCGTTCGCCTCGAAGAAAACCTCACGTTTGCCACCAGGCTGCAACTCACCTGTAGTTTTCGGAGCGAAAAACCACATCAGGATTGACACACTTCAGCACATTCGAACTTTGCACGAACACCGAGGAAATTCAGGTAGTGAAAATTCAGGTTGGCCGTTTCAGCGTACCGGTGGCTTTGTATTTGATCGTTGCAACCACTCCTTTGGCCAACTCCAACTCCAATTCTTCGTCCTCCTTGAGGGGAGCCAGGAAAGCTCTGGTGGGCAAAAGGGCAACTCCTGCTCCGAAATTCTGGCGCCACTTCATGTAGTCTTCGTAGACTTTAGGGTACAGTGCTGCCGACATGACGTTCTTGGCATCAATGTTGTTGGCATCCCACTTGTTTTCCAATTGGAGCTGGAGCTTGTACAGATCCATAGGGGGCAGACTCTTGCCGGGTCGATCGACAACGGTTTTCTTGTCCTTGACCACCTTCACTCAGAAAAAGCGCACACCACAGAAATGAAAATATTTAAAAATATAAAAAACAACAGAAAAATATCTATAAGAAAAAACGTTACGAGCCCCCTCTGCAAGACAACAGTGAACAAGCAAAAATTCCCAAGGGAAAAAAAAAACGGCATCGATTATGGCTGAGAAACTTGGGGTGAGGGGATACCAACTGATGAAGTGCAAGAATACGTACCCTTGATCTGAGGGGTTCAGGGAATCCATTGGGTGGCTGTCCCAAGTAGCCTTGCAAGAGTTCCACCACACTGTTTGGGAATGACAGCTGGTCAGCTTGCTCCAACAAACTGTGCTCATCCAAGTTGTTTTGCACCATAAATTGCGCAAGGTCACCGACCACCTTACTGCTTGGAGTCACCTGCAAACCAAAAAATCAAATCTCCATTATTAGCGGCAACCCCCCTTTTCCCCGAAAAAAAGGAACACCAAAAAAAAGCAAGATATGCGAATATGATGTGGAGTTTTCAGAACCCGCATCGAACCACTGAAAGGGCCTCCTATGTTCTATATTGCAAAAAACAATTAAAAAAAAATAGCAGTGGAAAGATTTAACAGGCGGG
The DNA here is from genome assembly GCA_030272585.1 of Bryopsis sp. KO-2023. NCBI lineage: Eukaryota > Viridiplantae > Chlorophyta > Ulvophyceae > Bryopsidales > Bryopsidaceae > Bryopsis > Bryopsis sp. KO-2023. Next base: position 476,523 of record BSYQ01000004.1, on the reverse strand, counting down.
ATGAAACCGAAAAAAATCAAACCTTGACGATGTCTCCGAGGGCTCTGTTTGCAGCGGCATAAGCGGTTTTGATTTTGTCCCATTCATCTCCAAGTCCAAGCGATGTGGCTTGGAATTTCAAGTTGGTGTATTGCCCTCCTGGCATTTCATGCGAATAAACATCGGACGAGGTTGATTTCAAACCGCACTCGAATGGAGCATACAAGCCACGGGTGTGTTCCCTGCCAAAAACAAAACGTCACCACTCAGGAAAAAAAAAACACCATCACATGGTATTTCAAAAACCTTCATATTATCAACTAGAAACGACAAAATTTGCGTTTAATCTTTGAAACATAAACCGATAAAAATATTACAAAATTTAGATAATTTTAGTTAGCAAATATTTGGGTTAGGGTGCCGATTCACAGGTGGCTGAACTGCAATATGGAAATAATAAGGAAAAGCTTGGGGCTTGTTACCAGAATTGATTCAGGCCACCAATGTGCTCAAGGTTGACCCCAGTGTCTAATTCTGTCCCCTCCAAAGCAGCGACAATGGCCCCCATGGAAGGTTGGGATGTAAATCCAGACATGGAATCGATACATGAGTCCACAATGTCTGCTCCAGCAGCAGCACAAGCCAACTGGGTAGCAACACCTTCAAAGCAAATCGCAAGCAACTCAGAAACAACGCGGTAATGCCACCCTTCAAGATCTAGGTTCCCCACTTTCATTCAACTCTCCCGACAACAAGCAGTTGCCTTGAACCCAGATTTTCAAAACAAAACTACAGGTTGGGAAAAGAAGATGGGCAAGGGTTGCTCACCAGTTCCAGCAGAGTCGTGGGTGTGGATATGGAGAGGCAAATCGGGGAATTCTTTTCGCAATGCTGACACCAGCATCGTTGCGGCACGAGGTCGGAGGAGGCCAGCCATATCTTTGACGGCAAGGCAATGAATTCCTTGCTCCACCAAAGCTTCGGCCAATTCCAAGTAGTACTCTAACGTGTACTACAATACAAATCACAAGATCCACCACTCAATTCCTGAGCAAATACTGTTCAGAAAGGTCGCAGTTTTAAAAGAAGATTTCCTAAGTTCCACTGGAAAGACAGAATGCATATCTGGTTTTAGACATGTACAAATTCCCACCAAAACCTTCCCAAAGCAATACTTGCACACTGGCACATCCACAATTTCCACCCCAGCCCCTTTTCCGCACAAATTCATTCACAGAAGCACTCACTGTGCCTGGATCCTTGGAGGAGACATCCCCGGTGTAGCAGATCGTTCCCTCCGCCACACCACCGGCAGCTCTGACCTCGTCGATTCCGAATTTCAAGTTTTCCAAGTAATTCAGAGAGTCGAAAATCCTGAAAATGTCCATTCCGCTTTTTCTCGCTTCTCTGATGAATTCTTTGACCACGTTGTCGGGGTAGGAGGTGTAACCCACAGCACTTGCTCCACGGAGCAACATCTGAAACCAAATATCATTACCAGCTTCTTTAAAATCCCCCCTTTTACCCCTTGGGAATCACATCTACTCTGTAACATGCCCAATTCAACGTCCACTGTTTAATACTTTAAGGGAGTGAAAATACCACAAAAAGGGTGTCGAAAGCATGCAGAAATCACCTGGAAAGGAATGTTGGGGACCTGTTCCCTCAACAGCTCCAATCGCTTCCAAGGGCACTCGTGCAAAAACCGCATGGCCACGTCGAATGTGGCTCCACCCCACATCTCCAAAGACGCACATTCCTTCAAAATCTGGGCTGAGGCTGGCGCCGCCTTCAGCAAATCATGAGTTCGCATCCGAGTCGCCAAAAGACTCTGGTGAGCATCACGCCTGGGAGGTGGGAGGGGGAAAATGAAAAAATTTAGCTTTCCAATTGGAGATGTGGCGGTTTGTCAATGATGGGGATGAGAATTCGATCGCACTGTTCAGCCGCCATCATTGGAGTTTGTTGAGAATTGATGGAGGGGTTCTTGTGGACCTAACCAAATCTTACCATGTGGTGTCGGTGAGCAGAACCCCCTTGTGTTCTCTGACGGCCTTAGCCCATGCATCTGGGCCCTCTTTCTCCAAAATGTCCCTCCATCCAGTCAAAGGAGTGTCCAATAAATCTTCCGGAATGCTTGCAGGCGACGGAACATAATCGGCTGGCGGAGGTCCCACTGCTCCAGGGTGATCTGGACCGTTGACCACCATGTCGGCTAAATAAGTCAGAACTCGCGTTCTTCGGCTCTTTCCAATTTTCTTTTCGCCGCCTGGGGGGACCAAATCATCCCAGTTTCTCTCCATGAAGGCTGTGGTGCCCGCTCCTCCCAAAAACTCTGGGTGGACGCATACTCGTGACAAAAATGGAATGTTCGTTTTGATGCCTCGAACCTGTTGTTTCACAAAATGAGAACCGGAGATCAATGCATTAATTCAGCAGGAGCAACATTTAATGTTTCATAAATGTTGGAATATGAACACAAACTGGAACGCTTTGTCACTCTGCCATGGACATGTTAACGTTGATGGTGCAATCGGGGGCCTTATTTTTTTGGAGGAAAATATCGATCGGATGTATACCTGGAATTCGTTGAGGGCTCTTTGCATTTTCTGCACTGCTTTGGGAAAAGTGGGCGCCCAACAGATGACTTTGCATATCAAAGAATCGTAGTATCGGGAGATCACATTCCCTGTGATAACGGCCCCATCTAGTCTGACGCCAGGTCCACCAGGAACCCTAAAAGCCTCAAGCCTACCGCTGTCAGGCTGCAAACGGCAAAACACACGAAAAATCTCTCACTAAAATTCCCAACAGAATGAATGGATGGATGGTCAAAGTGCTACGAGTTTGAACACAGGCAATTCACAATGCTGGCTTTTACTGATGCCAGCAATTTCAAAATATTGATGCCAAAATGGTGGCAGTACGATATGCCAGTTGAGGGGTAAACCCTGCCATGGAATCTTGGAGCAAATGCATTTTTTTTCTAAGTTGTTGTAACAAACCAGGAGCACAGCACCTACCTTGAAATTTTCGAGTGGATCTTCTGATGTCACTCTGCATTGAATGGCGAAGCCATTGGGTTCGGGTAATCGGTCCTGTGGTGGCAACCCACATTCCTCGAGACTGGCTCCGCCAGCAATGTATATTTGTTTTTGGACCAAATCGACTCCAGTGATTTCTTCTGTCACTGTGTGTTCAACCTGCCCAACCAAGGAAAATAAATGCCAACTCGTAACGTTGATTTCCCCCCAGAAAACCACCCCCGAAAAAAAACTTCATTTCCCCCCGGAAAAAAAAAGGCTAAAAAAATAAAATAAATAAACAAACAAACAAAAAAGAGAAATAAGCTAAATAGGGCTGTTCCGTTGGAAAAGAAATAAAGAAAAAATAATAATCCCAGCAAATTTCTGAAAAAAAATCCTGAAAAAAAGAGGCCATTCATATTAACATTCCAAAATTTAATGGATGCAAGGAACAAAAATTTCTGCCTCTTTTTTTTTTTTTTTTTTGCTCGTGAAAAGGAGGCATTGATATTGCAAATACCTGAATTCTAGGGTTCACTTCCAGAAAGTAGTAATCCCCATTTTTATCGACCATGAACTCCACGGTTCCAGCATTTTTGTAGCCCACGTACTTGCACAGCTTGACAGAATCTTCGAACAGCGCCGCTCGGGTTTTCTCAGGGAGGCCGCTTGATGGGGCAATTTCGACGACCTACAGACATGCCAAAAGCGTCAATTTATTGATGATGGCATAGCCATGTGCTAAGAAAAGTTACTTCTTTTCTTTTTTCGAAAAATGAACAGGCATAATATCCGAGGTTTTTTTCTTTTTTCACCTTCTGATGTCGACGCTGGACAGAACAATCTCTTTCGTACAAGTGCATGACATTTCCATGAGTGTCGGCCAGAATCTGGACTTCGATGTGCCTGGGCTCCTCCACCAATTTCTCGGCAAACATTCGACCATCACCGAATGCAGATTTCGCCTCACTGCTTGCCCTCGTAAAAGCATCGTCCAATTCCCGAGCTGAAAAAACAAACAAACAGAAATCACTATTCAGCGAAAAATCTGTCTATTATTTAAAAAAACCCATGCATTGTCCTCCCCGTTTTCATTTCGCATAAAAATGCCGACTCATTTTCCAGACAACAATCTGCCAAAATGCATGTAGATGTGCTTGCTGCAGACAGGGGGGTTGGAGTGCTAATCTACCCCCCACCCCCCCCTTTTTTTTTCAAAATCTGCTCCTTTTCGTGGATACTAACCAGATCTGACGATGCGCATTCCTCGGCCGCCTCCACCCATGGCTGCTTTGAGCATGATAGGGTATCCAGCCGTTTCAGCAAATTCTGCAGCTGCAGCTGCTGATTCGATGGGGTTATCCGTGCCAGGCACAACTGGAACATTGCACTCCCCTGCAGCTCGTCTGGCGGCAGTTTTATCCCCCATAGACTGCAAAAAGGAAACGAAAAAGTCACAAAAAAAAGAGCAAAAACTATCTGCATAGCATCCCAACCGAGAATTATGCCAGTCATAACTTTTCCGAAATCGATTTTTGGTTTTGGAGAAAAGAGAGTGAACGAGAATTGGACAGAGGCACATACCAAAATGGTTTCTGGATCAGGTCCAATAAACGTGATGCCCTCTTCTGCACATCGTCGTGCGAACGTTGTGTTTTCGCTCAAAAATCCGTAGCCAGGGTGAATGGCATCCACATCGACTTCTTTGGCCAGTTTCAAAATGGCTTCAATGTCGAGATAGCAATCAACAGGTTTCATGTCCTCCGTGCCGACACAGTAAGACTCATCAGCTTTGAACCTGTGCTGCTGAAGGCGATCAGCCGGGCTGTAGATGGCCACCTGAAAAAAATTATATGTCGATGAATTAGAGCAATGGAAGAAAAAAAAAAACACTTTTCCCCACAAACTTTTCAGAGTCTGAAATCCAGGTCTGATCTCTACAGCTGAAGTCAAAATGTCTAAAACCTGTTCGAAACAGGATTAGCTTTGAGGGCCATGCACTCCATCCAACAAAAGAAAAAAATTGCGGTTGAATTCCACAAGGGGAAGAAAAAAAATAACCCTGCCAGTCATGATTGAAAAGCAAAGTGCTCCATCAAAGAGAATTTCGTTCAATTCAGGATTTCAAGGATCAACTCCAGATAATCTGCTACGAGAGTGGTAATTTCAGAGGAAAAAGTTTTGCGCGTAATTTTACACCCTTGGACGCCAGCTAAGCGGCCCACAAGAACATAGACCCTTATGTTCGACCCTTTTCTGTTTCAACGCACCGACTTTATCCCGAGCTCGTCTGCGGCACGGAAAACGCGAATGGCGATTTCCCCTCTATTCGCGCACAGGATTTTCTTGAAGGGGACGTCGCACAGCTCCACACCCGGAACATATTCCTTGAGAAAAACAACAGAAAAAAGATAAACATAAGCAACGAAACCAAGCCGTCAAGAAAGCAGGATGACTTAGGTTGCTTCTCCACTTCTCCACGGTTTTTGATGAGAAACATAAAACAGTGGTTGTGGCTTTGATTCGAACAGGCAACTGTCTGTTCGAGGAAAAATCCAATGGAGTCTGATTGATTACTCACTTTTTCTGCGCCGTTGCCTTCCTTCTCGCTGCGGACTTTTACGACACTCCTCCTTGCTGGAAGAGTGCGACGGGACCTGGCGGAAAAGTCCCTGCAAACCCCGCTGGAAAAACGACGGGCCCCCAACTGGAAAACTCCGCGCTCGCCACGGCTGGAGCTTCTCGACGACGATAAGGAGGCCGCAACGCGCGGCGCACGAATAACCTTAGCCCCGGGCATGGGGCTGTACGCTGACCGCATCCCGTCTTCGAATCGTCCCCTGGTTCAAAAAATCGTGTTTAAAAAGCGGAAAAGACGGCCTTGGGAGGAAGGACAGGGGGCAAATTCGGGAATGGTCGAGTTGGTTGCATAAAGCTGGCGGATGATGGTGTCATTTGTTACTGTGCAGTCCTTTCTTCGTATCGCTCTTCCGATCGCCGCAAAGATCGCACTCGTTTTGGCCAAACAACACACACGCACACACACCTGTTTCCGAAGACGAACGACGGGGCCTTGTTCGTCTGCGCGCAACCGAGTGCGCTGGCCCTCCACACGGACGCCATTTCGGAACAGAATGAGATGCGTAAGAAGAAAGCCGCGTTTCCTTGTCGCACCCTCGCTGCCGAACGCTTTCTCTGGCGAGGAGCAAGTTTAGGAAAACTACGGTACTGTATTCGTCGTCGACTAGGGATAGTATGGGTCGACTGGGGTGCTTTCTCAGGTCCACTCGAGTCAAGTTCGGTCAAGTTCTGGCTCGTCCCAGAATGCGTTCTACGGGAATAAAACGCCAAAGCGGTAGCCGTTACAGACCGTTGTGACGCAATTGGCAAGGTTGCATCGACATTGGTGTGATTTCTGGACCCGCAATCGACGAATCCCCCCACCAGCCATTTGGAAACGTTCCTCCGCACTGGCGACTGAGCGAATCAAAAGAGAAAAATGCAATTTATGAAATTTGACGAGAAAGTACGCCAGATCTTTTGATCTGGCATCCACGGAACGAAAGAGCACCCTCAACACATAGCTCCAGCCCTCGCCTCGACAACAACGCGTATTCCATCTGTCTTTCGTATTCACACGCCTCTTCTCGCGAGTCCAGCACCATGGCAACCATGATGGCTTCATCTGGCGTCGTCGCACGCCCCGCAGCTTTCGTCGGCACCCAGTTGCCCAAGGTACCTGCCGGAAACAACGCGCTGCCCTGGCTTTATTATCGCAACAAACAACAGAACGTATCGTTGCAGAATTCGTCGCTTTTGGGGAGTGATCCTAGATCTCGAGTGGACAGGCGAAGAGGTTACGACTCGTTTCGGTTTCGGCTTATTCCGTTTCCCCTTTTCTCGTTTTCTCGTCGGGGTTCTGTTTTTATTGACGCGTTGTTCGGTCTTTTCTGACGGGAGCAATTCACCTGATGAACGCAGGCTGGCGTTGCCGCGCGCCCTTCCCTCGCAGTTGTCAGGGCTGCCGATCGTCCTATCTGGCTCCCAGGTGCTGAGGTTCCCGAATGGTTGGACGGGACCATCCCCGGTGACTTTGGATACGACCCCCTCAAGCTCGGAAAGGACCCAGAGACCCTCAAATGGTATCAACAAGTTTCCAGGATTTCTAGCAGTTCAAAACACTCAAGCACCACATGAAACAGCTGTGAATGCAAGTGTTGTACCCCAGATCAGGGTCCTTCAATTTGATTCAAGCTTTGGGTGAATGGATCCCCCCCCGGGGTTATATTCACCTAGCTGGGAAGCCAGTGCCCTTGAGCCAGTGGAGGTGAAGTGGTTTTGTTTTACTGATAGGTATGTCCAGGCGGAGTTGGTCCACGGCCGATTCGCTATGATGGGACTTGTGGGTATGTTGGTTCCGGAGCTCCTCACCAACACGGGAATTGGCCTCCCCGGAAAGGGAACTGAGTGGTTCAACGCTGGTGCTGCCCCCATGTTTGCACCCACTGGTGTGCTGTTCGCCATGCAATTCCTTCTCATGGGATGGGCTGAGATCAGAAGGTAGTTCCAGGGCAAATAAACCTCTCGAAAACATATTTGTGTTCATATTTGTGGACATGATTCCAATAACAATCCTTCCTCTGCAACCACAGCTCTGCCGAAGTCGCAAGTAGCTTCTTAAGTAGTGCTGAATACATGGGTTCGCTGATTATAGGTACCAGGATTTCAAGAACCCCGGCTCTGTCAATGTTGACCCCATCTTCGGAGGGAAATTGCCCGACGGTAACATCCCAGGATACCCAGGTGGTATCTTCGATCCCTTTGGTTTCGCCAAGGGTGATGTCGACAGCTTGAAGCTCAAGGAGGTCAAGAATGGCCGACTTGCTATGTTCGCCACCCTGGGATTCTATGCCCAAGCTGTGGTGACTGGCAAGGGCCCAATCGCCTGCTGGACCGACCATTTGGCTGATCCTTGGGCTAACAACGTCTGGAGCATTGAGCTCTCCAAGGTCATCAACTAGAGGCATTCGTTTTGAATCATGGCATTTTGAGTTGGGCTGATAAGGGAGGTTGGGGGGGGTATATTCCAGTATACCCTGCAGTGGAGCCAGCCAGTCTTTGTATTTTGGGCAAGGGAGAGAAGAAAAAGGACGACGATCTGTGCCCACCTGTATCAGCTGGCAATTTTGACATCGACTCTTTTTGAGGTAGAGAAAAGGGTTTGATGATGGTCATATTGGGGTTTGTGTACCTTATGATGGACCCGAGAAGAGAATTGGACTTGTAAAGAAAGAGTTTGAATTCAACAGTTTGAAAGGGAAAAGGAATGTGTGGGGGGAAATGGTTTCCCCCCATGGTCTGGATGTAGGAGGCCTCTGTTCCATGGTTCAAAAGGCAAAATTCAAGGACATTAAAACAGGTTTGAAAAGGGGAGAAGAAAATGCAGTGGAGCTGTCCATGTCCATGGTCAGTGATTTTCCAACACCATTTTAGATGGTGAAATTGTGGAAGTTCTCACAACAGTTTTCCTGTCCAGGGAGAGGTGATCTGCTTTCTCAGAGAAAAAGCTATATCAAGCTTTGAACAAGTTTTGCTGTGATGAGAGAGGGGTGTACTTTCGTGGAAAGCTTGAATGGCAATGGCAATATCTCAGAACAAAAATGAAGAGAAAAAAACTATCGAGTTGCTTCGGACACCATTGAATCAGCCATAGAAGATATTTTAAGAAACCTCCATTTATTGACAAACTCGCATATTGCATATTGCAACCGCAATATAACTACAACTCATGGTAACAACACCCTGAACACGCCCTTGTCTGGGGGCGTGAGGGCTGGATGTGTGGTGAAAGGAAGAGATATTACTATCTTGGGATAATAGTTAGGTCCTCACAGGAAACTCCCTGCACCCTATGAATGTGCAAGAATGGCTGGAATAAAGCTGGTGAACACCATATGCATTACGTTTCAATTGTGGCCAATGAGAGTAGATTTCTGAGAATGGACAGACGCATTGTCTGAATATTGCTGTGATTACATTCATATTGAAAAGATACACACTGTATCAAACCCAGTCATTTCAAAGCTAGGCAGGCCAATCAAGAGTTTATCTTTCCTTTAAAATCAACAGACAAGGAACACTCCCCACCCCCTCCCCTTGGAAAAAAAAAATGAAGGTGGGCAACCCCCCCAAAACTTGTCATATCTCTCAGCTGTTCCTCTCTCTCTCTTTCATATCCTGAAAGAAAAAACGAAAAGACATATTGATAATCTCCACCATTTTGCAAGCAATTCTGAATACGTTTGTTAAAACCTCAATCATTGAGTGTTTCTTACGATCTTTTGTTTTTTCTTCTCCTCTCCAGCCCCCACTGACTGGCATTTTCTTTTTTTTTCTGAAGTCTCTGTAGGTTTTTGCCCCAAAGCATCTCACATACGTTGCTTTTTATCCAAAAAATAGACTCCATCTTTCCCTGTCTTCTTTTTTTCCTCCCTAACACCACCTAAATATCTTGACTTGCGTTTCTTTTCCTTTTTTTCTTTTTCGTCAATTTTTCCTGTTTCCTTCCCCCCCCTTTTTCATTTCAGACCCCAAAATTGTAATTTACTTCTACTCCCCCACAACAGCACCATTGAAACAAGCCATACAAAGCCAAAAAAAAACTCCATCGTTTTCCTTTTCTTTTTCGAATCTTGAGACCCCTGTTTTTTCTCCAAACTTTTCAGTTTTTCATCCCAGGAATTGATTGATTGGCGTTTTTTTCTTTTTTTTTTACTCGCTGGAAGGAACACGTGCAGGCTTAATATTCCAGATTTCGTCAGCATATTCACGGATTGTTCGATCCGAAGAGAATTTGCCCGACCCAGCTGTCGACATGATGCTCATTTTGGTCCATGCATCTGTATCCTTGTACGTTTTTTCGATGCGTTCCTGGAAAATTCCCCCAAAAAAGAACAGCTCAATGCAGATAAATCAGAAGCAAACTCCGAGCATCGCTAGAGATATTGAGAAATGAATTCACACACCGTACTGTGCTGAAAAAAGGTCTCACAATTCTGAATATGTTTGCTGCAAGTCAGGAAAAAAAAATGTTGCCATAAACAGATTTCTAGTTTTCTTCAAGATGGTTGGCGCTTCAGTACTTCTCTGTACAACAATTTCAGGTCTGGAAAAAATATTGACTGGATACAAAAAACCTGCATTCAGCAAGCTGATGCATAGAAAAGGCCAGACAATTTATCTAACAACAGAAAAATCGCAGTGAAAAAGTTACAGCTGAGATGGTTCCTGCAAACAACACTGGAATACCTGGGCTTCGAGGTACGAGGGGAAATCATTGGCCAGCAAGTAGAAATCGCTGGATCCTGTGACTGAATCCAGAACGGGCTGGAAGTAGTCCGCCCATCCGAAAGTGCCGTTGCGAATCAATTCCATAACGTGTAAGAAACGGGAGTCGGGCTGCAAGTTAAAAACAAACAAAAACATTAAACAAAGAAGTGGGGCTAAAAAATGAGGTCGGGGGTTCGGTGTTTTTCTAACGAGCACTGATATCATCTATCAGCATGCCCCATTTCTCATGGATATTTTTCCAAATAAACAATAAACATTCCCTGTGATTATTGGTGTCCTAATTTGCTTCTACGTATGCATCCAGGATGGTTATGCTCCTACAAGCCCCGTCTTTTTTCATTTGTTGGCTCATTCAAATTTCACCTTGAAATTGACACGCTCTTTCCTCAATGCAGGCACTTTGTCGGCCAAAGCCCCGAAAATGAACATATTCTCCTCGCCGATTTCCTCTGCAATCTCGACATTGGCTCCATCCAAAGTTCCGACAATCAACGACCCATTCATCGCAAATTTCATGTTGGAGGTCCCGGACGCTTCAGTACCAGCAGTACTGATGTGCTGAGACAACTCGCTACCTACAGGCATTCATGCATTCAAACCAAAATCTTGATAAAAAAAATTCAGCGACCACCCCACATCAATTTGCTAATGTGGATACAATCTTTCAACAGGGAATTGCAACAGATCAAATAATTTCCGGCCAATTTTGGCAGTGTTAATCCATCCTGACCTGGAATCAAGTACTCCGCACTGGACACGTTGTAGTCAGGCATGAAAACGACCTTGAGAAGATCTCCAACATCTGGGTCGTTGTTGACCTTGTCTCCGACGGCACAGACAAGTTTGATGATCCTTTTCGCCATTTCGTAGCCAGGGGCAGCTTTGCCTCCAATCACGCACACCCTTGGAACCACCTGCTCCCTCTCAGCAGGGGTCATTTTCTTCATTTGATCGTACCGCCAGATGATTCCGAAAACGTTCAGGAGCTGCCTTTTGTACTCGTGAATACGTTTGACCTGTTGGGTGGAGGAGCCAGAAACAGCAAATGTTCAGGGCACGCTGCTTTTCCAGCCGGAAGAAAACAATGCAAGTGTCGCCATTGAGTCTGCCCAAGTGCTCAAGGATCGAATCCCTTTCCTTTAAAGCGGTGGGGAGGAGAAGGGACATTTTGGGAAAAAATCGACGATTAAATGTCTCAATTATTCCGATGTGAGGATCCATCGGAGGTTTTTTGTGCAGGGTAAAGCAGTTTCACAAAAATTAAAACCTGTGAGTAACCATTCCTCTTTTAATTTCAACTCCATTCGACAGCTTTGCTTTGATTCACACCTGCATGTCGAGCATCGCGTTTCTCGGAACCTTAACACCAGTGGTCTCTTCGATGAAATCCATCGCAACCGCTTTGGCCTCCACTTTCATTTGCTTCCATTTCTTGATGAATTCAGGGTCATCGACATGATCCCTCAAGCCCTGCAATGCATGACGGAAGTCGAAAATATTTTTTTAGGGGATCTTTTGTTTTTGGGCTCTAATGAGGGTGGCACCAGTTGCGGGCAAATACTTCCGACCATCAATTGTATATTTTTTTCGTTAGGGGGTGAGGAACAGCGGTCTGACTCGCTTTTGAAAGTCGCAAAACTCCAACAACGGAAAAAATATCGAACGATGAAGTTCAAGGGATTTTCAAGGTCGGCCGGTCCATTTTGCCATCCAAAACATTGGCGCAGGCTTGAAATCCAGAGGTGTAAAAATTGGCATGACTAATTTCATGAGTATATTTCTACACCTGCCAATCCCCCAAAGCACACACAAAAAAAAACAAGACGGCAAAATAAAAGGAGGGCTTCTGTATTTTCTGGGCTGACCTCAAGAAGGGGCAGCTCCTTGATCCATGCGTCCGTTCCGATGGTATCCGTGATGAGTCGCCTCAAGGGGGGGTTGCAGAAAGCAAGCCACCTTCTCTGCGTCACACCGTTTGTCTTGTTCTGGAATTTGTGTGGCCAGACATCGTAAAACTCCTTGAAGATGGTTTCCTTGATCAAACCCGAATGAATGGCAGCCACCCCATTCACAGTGTGACTAGCAACCACCGCCAGATATGCCATCCTCACAACCCTGCTCCAGAAAAATCCAGCAAAAAAAAAAATCAATTCAAAACTCACATGCATGCAAGCTTCCTATCGATAATGGCTTAGCAAACAGGAAAGGGACCAGCAGCAACAGATTGTGGAAGCTGTTCAATACATTTTGACAAAGTTATAGAGAACTGGTGGATAGACTGCAGGACATACTTGCCACCGTCCCCTGTATCTTCAATGATTGACATTTTGTTGATGGTGGTGAAATCATCCCCAAATCGGCCTCGCATTTCTTGAAGGAATCGCCAGTTGATGTCGTAAATGATTTGCATGTGTCTCGGCAGCAGTTTTTCGATCAAATTGACTGGCCATTTTTCCAGAGCCTCCGGCAACACTGTGTGATTGGTGAAGGAAAACACCTACGATTCCAAAACACCAAGCATTCAACTTTTTTGTTTCTTCGGATATATTCCCACTCTCAACCAGGAAATATCCAGAACGAGAAGCAAAGTTTTCTGGGGGGTGATTAAAACCAGAAGTAAATGAGAAAAAAAAAGCTACCTTTGTACAAATCTCCCAAGCCTTGGTCCAGCCCAGTTTGTTTTCATCCATGAGGACACGCATCAATTCAGGCACTGCGATGGCTGGATGGGTGTCATTCAACTGGAAAGCAACCTTGTTGGGAAATTGTTCGAAGTCTGCATGTCGCTCCTTGAACCGTCTAACCACATCCTACAATTCAAAAAAAACAAAAACACAGGAGAAGTGAATGAAACCTGCTTCAACGAGGCCAGATTTTCATTTTTCCACAAGCACCCGTAGGAATCCAATTGGTCCGTTGCATAAAAAAAGTAAAGAAAAAGGATTGGTGGCGTTAGCTTTTGGCATCAGGATGCGTTTTTTCAATTGGTGAACTCATTTTTGGCCATCAAATGGTGGAAGGCACACACATACTTGAATAGTAGCACTGCACATGAAATGTTGTTGTTTCAGCCTCAGTTCTTTTCCTTCGTAGGTTCGGTCGTCCGGGTAAAGGACACTGCTGATGGTCTCTGCCCGCTGCTTGGCCAGAATAGCTTGCACGTAGTCCCCAGTGTTGAACGCCTCCAAATCGAACAGTCGAGCGGGTTTGGCAGCCCACAGCCTCAAATTGATGGTGTTGTTGGTTCCAAATCCAGGAATTGGAGTGTCATAAGCAATGGCAGTGATCTGTCGTAAAAAAATACATGCACAACACATCAATTTTGAGGCATTTTTTTCCTCTCATTCCAAGACTGACTCAAAAAAATAATGTGTCATGTGAGGTCAATCCACTGCTGCCCCCCTCCACATAGGTTCCAAATATCTGGCGAATTTTGATTTCTCAAGTTTGATGCAAGGTTTTAGAGGCTGTGGCTGACACAGAAACATGCACTGAATTCAAAGGAGCCATAGAAGTTTCCGAAATGCCCACCTGTTCACCAGGATTCCACTTGAAAATTTGCCGCCCATCTTCATCATTGACCGACACATGTCCGTAGAAGTACACAGGATAATGAACGTTGTGTCGCTCAATTTCCCAGGGGTTTCCGAAATTCAGCCAGTAATCTGGCTGCTCGTGTTGGAATCCATCTATCATGGTCTGCAGCGCAATTTGACCACGAAAACATTCAACCCTTCGGAAAGATGCTGCCGAAATGCCCTTTCAAATCCAGTTCATCGTGCGTAACTCAGCAGGCAATGTTTTGACCAGCAGTTCACTCGGTGGGTCGAGTTAGAGGGGAAAGACAGCTATGGATACCAGAGTGATATTTTCACATTTTCTTCTGATAAAAAAAGGAAAAGATGGCTTTCCTCCTCGATACTCCATTTTTTTACTTTTCCCGTCAAAGGGGTTTTTGGTAGTCGCACCTGTCGGAACATTCCATACTCGTATCTGATTCCATAACCCCAGGCAGGCAAGTCTAATGTGGCCATTGAATCCAAAAAGCAAGCCGCCAATCGCCCCAGACCACCATTTCCCAGAGCAGCATCCCTTTCCTTGGAAGTGAGCGTTTCCAGATCGTAGCCCAACTCTCTGAGCGCTTCTGTGTACGTGTCTTTCACATCCAAATTGAACAGACTGTTCAGGAGCGACCTCCCCATCAAAAACTCCATGGAAATGTAGTAGACTCTCTTCGGGTCAAGCTCCCTATACAATTTGAAATCTTGTTCACTTTCCCTTGATTCACTTGGAAATGAAATGGTAGGCCCCCCGCATGCATTCCAATTAAAACGTTGAGAACACTTACAAACCTTTTCTGAAAAGTAGGCAAATCAAGCAGACGTATGACTGGGAATCTAGGCTCCAATTTTTTTGGAGGGTGGGTAGAATTTAAAAATGCTTTTTCCTCCCAAGAAAAAGATAAATTCACAACAGAAGGTAGAAACTTGTTCACACAAAGCCTTGGAGATCTTCCAGTTCCTTCTTTTCGAGTTTTGACCCCCCCACCCTCCCATAAAAAACAAAGAAAAGAAAATGTAAGGTTGTCCACCCACTTGAAGTAGTTTTGAGTGTCGTTCCACGCCTCGATGAGCCTGTCACGCAAACTGTAGGCGGTGGCTTGATAGGCTTCGAAGTCGTCAAAATTGAAACGACTTCGGGCCAAGGTGTATTCCGCGTGGTTCACGATGCTCTGTTGGATGCTCAAAACGTCGTTCCTGATGTAAGTATCTGGACACCACAAGAAACAGAGTCAAGCGCGGACGCCCACCCAGATCTACGACTCAACGCGACACGATCTCCTGCATGTCGGACGAGATCTGCGGCATAAATGCCGAACGAAACGATCTACCAACTCTATCGTGGACGCACCCATCAGTGTGTACAGCGTGTCCGTTCCTTTCGCGCCGAAGACGGGTCGACTCGCCTTTCCTTTCGAACGACTCTGGAACAGCGTTTCCAAGCATTTTTTCACGTTCGCCAAATCGCTTTCTTGCGTCAGTTTGGCCTGGGTGGTTTCGTCGACGACGTAAAATTTGTCTTGAACGGTGTCGTCCTTGCTGCCGACCTCCGCTCGCATCACGTCAAGACCCAGCTCGCGGAACAGCGACGTGATGGAGCTCAGCATCCCACGCTTGTCGGCACATTGCACGGAAATCACCGTGTAAGCCTCGTCCGAGGTGTTGTCCACGTCGATGGCGATCGCCGAGTCCCCCGTTTGGATCGGCGCGTCGTCCAGACTGGTGCAGACGATAGGCTTGCACCTCCTTCCTCGGTGCAAGCGGGGGGTGAAGCCCGCCGCACGCGTTCTCGCGGGACGAACCCTTGATGCGACCATGGACGACGACGCCACGACACCTGGCCTGACTGGCTGACCCGCTCGGGGCGTGAGAGCTACCGAGCGCATCGCGAACGAATTCACCTACACTCGGGACGGTCGCGTTTCAGGCTTCTCGGGAAAACGAAGGAAACGGGAGAGGGTGCTAGGCGTGACACGAATCCAGGAAGACCAAGTTTTGTTCCTACGCGATGCCAATTCAATTCCACCATCCGACGTAGATCACGCAATACACCAACACGTAATAACACACACACTGCTCTGTGCCAGCGAAAGTCGTCGCAACCAGTCCGCCTGCTAATCCCTCGAAACCGTCAAAAGCGATCTTACCCTTGGTTTTCTGGTACAACCCTAGAGAAGAGAATAGGCCAGTAGAGTCCGCACCATTTCTTTTGTCACTACAGGAGGGATATCGTTCCCAGATTGACGCCAAACGGCCCCCCCGGCCCTGGAAGCTGTTGAAACAAGGTGTTTTTTTCTGACGCCGCGCTTGTTTTCGCGGTGTTTCGAGAGCTTGACTGTCAAAACAACCTGACGACTTCCGTTGATGTCGTTATCCAACGACAACACGATGGGTTTTCCTTTCGCACTCCAATTTTAAATTGTTTTTGGCTACAGTTTTTTGTGGAAAAGGGTGGGAGCCGCATCGATGTCCGAGAACGCCAACGATCGACGCTCGTTCGATGTTGCCTGGCGCCGAAGGTCGAAGGAAGATGACGTCCTCGCCAGCACCGCCGACGACCGACGTCGAGTCCACTCGATGACGCATCTATCGAACAGCAGGACTCGTACTGTCGAAAGAACGGCTTCCGTGTTTGCCACCGGAACGAATCCTGTGAGAGCTGATGCGCACGCACGCGGTTCCGTCGGTTCACCAATGCAGCGGCGCCGTCGACCACGCGTGAGTCCTCAGCCAGAGTCGCAGTCTTTTGCAATCGTCTTGTGGTTGTGCAAAAGAAGTAACAGTCAGTCGTCAGACTATGCATCCTCTGACGACTTTCAATGCGTCCCCCGTCGAAACGACCGCGGACGTTCGAAATGACCCCCGAATTGAATGAAGTCGTTCTTTCAACAGGATGATATCCACAACTGGGGGAGCGTGCCTGGAGATGTGCCGTCAGAATCCAGAATCGACGACTTACTGGAGTTGTTATCCGAAAGGGAGGGACCTGGTCCAGCGTCTCGACAAGAAACGACTTCATCCGTCGATCGTGCATTCATGCATACCACCCCTGTTAATCCCAATGAAGATATTCCTTGCAGCATTGATGGTTCAGTGGAAGAAATCGAACATGGAACTCCAGGTACAGGTGGCAAAACACTATGGATAGCTCATTTATACAGACATCTATTCCGATCTAATGTTTGCCAGGCCCTCCAATAAGTATCTTAAAAATC
Organism: Bryopsis sp. KO-2023; assembly: GCA_030272585.1. NCBI lineage: Eukaryota > Viridiplantae > Chlorophyta > Ulvophyceae > Bryopsidales > Bryopsidaceae > Bryopsis > Bryopsis sp. KO-2023. The sequence continues at coordinate 459,393 of BSYQ01000004.1, read as the reverse complement.
GCTTGAAATAAGTTAAAAATTACTTCAAACAAGTATCTTAAGACTTGCTCCGGTTCTGCTTTTTTGGGCAATGGATGAGGTGGCCGGCGTTATTTGGGTTAACGGATGAGGTGGCTGCCGACACAGGGATTGTTTGTGTGGAGAGTGGCGAGGAGGACTACCCCATGGACACATCTTTTGCCATTGACAGAAGCGAGGGTTTGAGAAAGAGCATCGGGGAGGCTTTCGGTTGGCTTACATCAGCAGCCAATCGAATGCACAATTCAAACGCTCGAAAAATCCACAATGTGAGGACCATACACCCACCAGTGACATGATTGACCTCACCTCAATATGGTGTTGGACTGGCGCAATCATCCTTTCCACTCATCCTTTCCACTCATCCTAGCTGAAACAGCATGATTTTTCTGCCCAAGAGAATTTTGCATGATTGCCCTGTTAGGAATGGTGCCAGGGAATTTTAGATGAGCCAGCAAAGCTGTGCATATTAGCTGTGATTGTTGGGCTGAGTGGGTTCTGTGTGTGTGCCATCTTTTCAGAAGAGGGAACAATCTGCTGTGGACTCGCTGGAGGACTTGTTTCTTTGGCATGATGTTTGGAAAAGTGGTCGAGCTTTCTTTGGGGGGTTGTACCTGATCCTGTGCATAAAAGTGTATTTACATACAGGTGATCATGAAATCATGAAGCCTTTTTTTCTGAGTTGGTACTTCACCTTGGTCGCCTCTATGTCAGCAAGAAAAGCGATGCCCAGAACAGCACTTCCCCCAATTTCTGTTTGGGTTCATTCCGTTCTGAGAATTTGGCAGTTGGTTTTCAGGTATCCATATTGTTCAGCCGTCGACGGTGGTAGCATCGATGGCCTTGTGCGTGTTGGCGTACACTTCCTTGATCAAACGCTTCTCATTGAGTGGCCGTATTCCCTCAAACATGCAGAACGAAGCTATGCTCCTGGATAAGCTCGCCAGGGGAATCGTCAGCATGGGGCATGAGGCCGCCAGCACTCTTCCCCCATTCATCGCATTGATAGCTCGCAGTGTGTCCGGTGTACAAGGCCCACAATCGTTTTACCTTGGCATTGCATTGTGGGCATTCATGCTGATCGGAGAGCTCAGGATTTTGAGTCAATTGGGGATGTTGCTGCTCATGTACACCAGCTTGTTTGTTCTGCCGCTGGTGTATGTTGAGAGCAAGTGGCTTCTAGATGGGTTGGCTGTGGCAGCTTGGAAAACGATGCTGAACAGTTTGAGAGTGGAGAAAAGGAAGGAACTGGGCTTGGTGGTGGGTCTGGGGATTGCTATTTCGTGGATGTTAGATTTAGGTCTTGTGGTGAGGATCACTGCTGGGATTGTTGGGGCGGCATCAGTGCTGTTGTGGAGGATGAACACACAGATAGAAACAGAAAAGTAAGGAGATTAGTAATCCACGAGCAGGTGAATACATTTGTATGAAGATAGTGAAGAAGAAAAACGGGTTGTGCAAGAATGTGACTTTTTTTGAGTGTAATATTCAAACCATGCGTGTCAAGTGATTAGCTGAGGGATCTTTGGATTTTGTTCCAAGAGTTCGTCCCAAGCATCCGAATTCTGCCCAAAAAAACATGAATTTGCTGCAGGAACTAGAAAGAGCACATCTGGTAGCACTTGCTTGGAGGTTTCCCCCGCAGGGTGAATGGCACCATTGGCTATAAGCACAAAGGAGTCATCATGGGGTATGGCAGTTGTGCCTTTCTGCGTTGTCTGGATTATTCTCAGCATACTTTGGCTGCTTATCTTTCATAATCCCTTGATGGTTTGCAATAAAGCCACTTCGTAGACTTGCTGAGACGAACTCCACTGAACATGCTTGAACCGGCATTGAGCAACAAGAATCACAATTCCTGTGCCCCTCAGCCAACGTGGCTAAATCTATGAACAGATATGGTCTCACCTCCAATCCATTCAGACATGGTTCGAAGTACGGCTGATGCGGATAATATTGCCACACTGCTGACCCCTGTTGAACAAAACAGATGGGACCCTTGTTTCACCAACAATGTTTCCTGATCAAACAAGGCACGAGGGGATCGAACCCTCAAGATTGTCCCTATTTGACAATGCCTTTTTTCTTTTTTCTAGGTTGAGAGAAAGAAAACCCAAAGGGATGCTGTCACCATCCCCTGGAAAAAAAAACTCTCTTGATGCCAGCCTGGATGCTCCGATTTCTCGGGACCCGACCCCATGCTATGCCCCCCCACTTCTATCCCAGCTTCTCTAATCCTTCTGCAGGTGCTATGCTTCCCGGCCACCCGCCCTCGAACACTGTTGGCGCTTTTTTGACACCACCACCCCTTGCCACCAGGGTCAGCATCCCATCCTGAGTGGCTCCAGCAGCAAATCCAATTTGTGGCTGCCCCACACCTGAGGTCTCCCTCCAGAGCTGGGACTCCCTCGGCTGCAAACTTGGTCCTTGCCACTGGGGTTCCTGCTGGCCAATTTTGCCACCACTCCTGTCCTGCCAGCAGGCCCCACCAGACCTCCCATTTTGGTGCGCTTGCTTCTTGGAACGCCGTGCTTGAAAGCTAGGGTCCTTCAATCTCTGTTGGTGCTGTGGCTGGGATGCCTCAGACGTTGCTGTCTTGAACCCACTCCACTTCATTCCACCACTTGCCTCGCCGAGCACCTAGGGGTGGTTTCACTTGTGTCCAGTCGCCATGTATGCTTTTATCCGGGTGGCTCAGAGAAGTCTTCTATGCTGCAGGCCTATGCACTGTTCTTTTAAGTTGGGGCTGGATGGTCATCCTAGGTCTATCCTGGATGGGTCTGGAAAAACGTGAGAAAAAAAGCAAGAATTTCAGATATGAAAATTCAGCATGCATATCACCAGCTTGCAAAAAGCAATAAGAAGAACCCCACAGGATTCACTACGTCCCCTTGTATTCCCATTCAGACATTGATTCTTTTTTTCCACCAACTTTTATAAAAGCTACAACCTCATAACAGCCATTTGTCGAAGTAAGAATGGGGTGTGCGACAGTTGTTACCTGCTGGTGAATGTCACAGTCTCGATCCCAGGCCAGTGCTACTCCTTGTCTAGCCTATGCTAAGCTAGATGACCTTGTGGTCAATCCCCGGGCTCCTTCCCTGTATGTAGCATTCCTCCACTTATCTCCACGAAATCCCCAGTGTCATTTTCAACATCAACAGCAAGTTTACCGAGAAGGCACTCGTTTTCAAGGTACCATTAGACTGAATAATACAAAGCCACGCTTTGCCATTGTCTGTCGTTTACAAGGGGCACAATAAACTTCCAAGACAGCCGACTTGGCGTTAAGCATAAGTCGGAACCAAGAAGCAAGGAAAGAGACTGGGGATGCAAGCATATAACCGTCGCATGCCAGAAAAAGAGGACGCAGCAGTACAAACCTTCAGCGCGAGGGTTGGAGCTCGCTGGGGGCGCTATCTCCACCAGGGAGCTGGGTGCTGCTATCGTTGGCGACATTGCTGCGCACTCTATCGACGGGGGAAACTAGAGTAATAAGAATCAGCAATATTTCCTTGCACCCCCACCTTTTTATATTCGTATGGGATCCGTCACCTTTTTATATTCGTATGGGATCCGTCACGGCGCTCAGTGTCAGACATACGTCGATTTCTTGGACCATCGTGTAAAGACGATGATGAAGACGTGATGAGTCAGAGTAAGGGAAAAAATAAAAATAAAACAGAAGACTCTGAGGCCAGAACTCTGCAGAGTCATCAGAAAGACAATTGTTTCGCATTCAATTGGATGTTGCAACTTTTTACACCTGACATATGCATCACAAACACCCACATGAATGTCCATTGTTTAAAACCCATCAATACCAGCCAGACAAGATTTAGGAAATTGTGGGAGATGGGGATGTAGCGGTATGTTGGACAGGTGGATTTAAGTGAAAGGATGCATATATTTTGTGTAACATGGCATATATTTTGTGTAACATGTATAAAATTATTTCCAAATTTTCTGTAGAATCATTTATTCAAGGCAAGAAATACCCTCTAGGAGACCACCCTTCTCCTCTGGCTGGCATGAACAAACAATTCCAATCAAAATAACAAGGTTTACATAAAAGAGGCAAGAGGCAAGGGTCAATAGACCTTATTCCTTTTCCAACGACCATGCCTCTTTCAATTGTTCTTCATGCAAGGCAGGTCCATGCTATCCAATAACCCACCCATCAATACCATTCTCATGGCATAGAAAACCGTTTTCCCTTCAAAAGGGTAGAAATTCCCTATTATTCTTCCATCACTGACTCAAAAATCAGTTTTTGGAAGTACCTTCTCAAATTGAACCTTTATAAGCATAGCAAAGACGAGAAAAATGAAAGCCTGAAAAGGTCCAGCCAACTACCAAATCATCAACCAGAGCTCCAGTTCACCATAATTTTACATTGATCCTGAACAAAATGCATTGATTTATGCATTGATTCAAGATGCTGACACTTCCCACAAAAGGCAAGGGACTTCTCAGCGCTTTCATATTTTCTCTCTTGAAACCTCAAAATACCATTTAAAGAAAAAAGGGCTGGATTGATATCCCTGAAACTTTCCTCATTCCCTTAGAGGAATGGATAAACAAGCATCAAGGTCAAATCCATTTTTATTGGGTTCTCTCCTGTTCTTCGTGAAACATACAAAAAAAGACATCTAAATCCAGGGGAAGCTTTCTCTTTCAAGAGGAAAAATCTTGCAGGGAGGACGGTGACCCCATAACTTATCCGATCATCATAACTTATCCAATCAGTGATGTGGTCAGATCAATGACGAAATCATCTTCGGCTTCACTACGCCACCCATCCTGTCCTGTGAGCTCTGTTGTTCCCTCGGATTCCGGTTCATCATATCACTCTTACCAGTTGTGAATGGCGCCCTGGGGTTCTGGTTCACCATCTCACCACCCGCATTCCTCAATGAGGGGGTCTCCACACCCAGAGATTCCACAGAATAGCTTAATTTCACAAGATGTTGAGGATTGATTTCCTTTTCAGTGAAACCGGATGGCAGAGTCCCCACAAAGCCTTGGCTTTCATCGGTTGTGTGTGCTGGCATTGCTCCTTGAACCCCTTCTGGTCTTTCGTAACGCTCATCAAGAACCACCATCTGAGGTCCCTCCTTGTTTTCACCATGTTGCTCCTCCTTGAGCTTTCTACCCAGATGGTGCCTGTTTTCCAAATAGCTGGAGGGGCAGGCCACCGGACGGTACTTCAGTCCAATCACCCCGTAGTGACGGGGAGCCAGCTTGTCGAAAGTGTGGTACGAGAGATCAAAGTGGTCCATATCACCACAGCACCTGCAGAAAACAAGAAATTCAATTGATCAACTATTTCTGATCAATATGTTTGCAGCTATAGGAGAGGTGGAATTAAAATAATATCACAGAGAGTACCAGGAATCAAATCAAGTCCCCCAGTGTGAAAAAGGAAAGGAGCCTCACCATCTTTTGTTGGAGTACGAGTTCCCAGAGTAGTTGCATGGGCAGCTGTCCACAATAGTGACAGTCACGACCTTCCATGAATCATGACAAGCATTGGACCTCTCCAAGTGATTCCCATAATTGTCCTTGAAGTTCATGGGCTCGCACTTAACCTCATAGCACTTACTGCACCACACCACGCACGTGCCAAGTTGTGGATGATAACGCCAGGAAAAAAAAATTAACTGCAACTCCAGATGGGGAATAAAACAACGCCGTACCCACAACTCCAGTTGTACTCGTAATGGGAATCGGGGATGGCGGCCACGTCCCAGCCTGTTCCCTGGAATCACATCCAAATACGGCCTTGATCACAGGAAAAATCTCCAAAACTGAAATCGTGCCGAGCGACCCACGACAGTTGCTCGAAAAAATACACTGCACGTGCAATACCTGCCAATAATCGATGTTGCCGTAACCGCAGCTCCCTCTGCATGAATCAAGAATAAATAATTATCATACAAGGAGCGAATTCTATCGTTCCGCCACATCTGGCGGCGCAGACATGAGCACGGAAAGCAATGAGCTGGATATGGAGCATCCTAGCAATAACCGAGACGTACGTGTGGATACTCCACCAGATTCCGTAAAACGTTGCTCGTCCAGTTCGCCAGCCGTCTCCAGCTTCGACGACACCAGCAAGCGGCGATGCCAAAAAGCACACCAAAGCAACGAGAAACCTGTTGAAAGCCACCATGATTTCCTCCTCCTGAACTGGACCTCGGGAATCGACTCGCAAAATTGCTTGATGGGCAGAGATACACCAAACTCTATGGCTTCCTTCACCACACACAACCAGCCACCCCACACAAGTCGAAACCCGGAAAATCCAATTCTGATGCTACAGAACGAATCACCTGGGCATAAATAGAAAGTGGGCCATATCAAACGAGGCTGAACGACTAGACCGTTACATACTGTGTGTCAAATCCTGGGAATTGATGGGGCCGTCAGTGTGCCTCGCTCCATAACGACATGTGATCTGAGCGTTTTGCGTTTTGCACCTTTTGCAAATCTCAGTGCCACTCACACCAGAACGGAGGTTGGAGGAATCGTTTTTGTTTGGTTTGGCCCGGGTATGAACGGACAGCAAAAGTGTTTATTGCCTCCCCCTTGCTGACAGCCTTCATCCATTTTTGATTTGTCTCCTTGCAGTTGGATCTGTTTGAGAAACATGACTGCTGGGGGAAGCTCCAAAAAATTTTAGTCAATTTGATCATTTCACAGCCGGTGAGGCTCACACTGCATTACATACATTTGTATTTTTTCTTTCACCTTGGAATGTCCAGGAAATGTGGAGAGCTCAATCCTTGTTCTGCATGCAGGGTCTGGGTAGACATCAAGTTGAAGAAATAAAATCCTTGCTGTCGTCGAGTGTGGAGGCACTGTCTGGGTTTCTCGGGGACCAAGACTATATGCTTGGAGCAGATCCATCAGAAGCAGATGCAATCGTTTTCTCCACACTGGACAATTTTCTGAATGATGGCAACCCCACAGCCATGCCAGAGCTCGTCCGAGAGTTCCCCAATCTAGTGGATTATGTCCAGCGTATTAAGGATAGATTCTACAATAGTAAGGGAACCACATCGGTGTTTGAAAATTAAGGATAATATGATTGAAAATATTGGCCACCACCCCACACGCGCGCAAGGCCACCCTATAAAAGCAGCGAACTCACCCTAACCCTCCACCAGGGAAGGCGCATCGCACTCGCTCGATTGAAACCTTACGACCGGGCCAAACCAATCACTCTCCACCGCAACGCTCCCTTGTTTCTAGATACTCAAGATTAGCGTAGAGATGGACGTAGTGATGTCGGATAAAGCCAACGTGATGTTCGTCGAGGGTGGTGCCAAGACTCACGAGAGAAACAGCGAGGAGGAGGAGCCGCTTTTGAAGGAGAATCCAGACAGATTCTGCATGTTCCCCATCAGATATCAGGAGGTTTGGGAGATGTACAAAAAAGCGGAAGCCAGTTTCTGGACAGGTGTGTGGGAGGCTTGGAACTCGACAGCATCGCCACTAGGCGCTGCCCCCCGATATGTGATGCGTGTCAAGCCATGGAAATAGTCTTGACCGTTAGGTTCACTACTCGGAATCGCTGCGTGGGTGTTTGACACGCAAGTGACACTGGAGACCGTTCATCGTGTGTGTGTGCGCTTGGTTCTTACTCAGCTGCTTGGCTTTTTTTTGTCTTGCTTTGTTTTGTTTTGCTTTAGATTAGATTAGGTCTTGTTGGAAGCTGTGATGGAATGTTCTGTACCAACGATTTGATATAAAAAAAAGATGCAGGGGCAGGTGTTGGTGTAATTGTTTGTGGAGCTGGTTCTCTCCGGCTGATCCCATTTGTAATAACATATTGAAAACCAGTATTGGTTCCAGTCTCTTTACTGAAACTCAGTCAATCCAGTACTTGATAGAATCTGGAGGGGGTTGAAATTGTGGATTGATCTGTAGTTGAAATCTACCAGTTTGATTGGAAGTTGGAATATTGTGTGCATCTGCAAGAACTGAGGATATGTAGCACTTGACGATGTTTTGCTGGCTGGATGACTGGCGGCGGGGTGCTGGTGCTGGACCGGTCGCTGTTTCATGTGGGAGTGAATCCTAATCTTTTTGCTGCCTAATTTTTCACTCCTACAAAACATTTATATTCACATCAAAATCCAAGGGATGCATCAAAGCTTGAAAGACACATCATATACTCAAAACCACACCTGTTTTTCAGTTTTTGAACAGTTTTTGACAGTTTTCCATACCTGTACCACTTGGGCCATGTGCAGCCCTACCCAGGAGCAGGCCTCGTGGCAACAGACATTGAACAACATGTTCAATGTCCATTTCTAGAACAATTTGGCACTTCTCTCTTCTGATCTGACCTGACCTCATGTTTACTATCTCGATGACAGCATACCTCGTACTTTGAGGTTTGGCTAATGTCCCTCATCTCACTTTTTCACTTTTTTTCTGATGTGGGGGCATAGCTGACTGGAGCTCACTCTTTCTCTGCTTATCAGTCTGTCTGTGGAATATTCATGCGTTGGGTTGTACTACAGCGGCCAAATTCTAATATAATTTTTTGAAGCGTTGGTTTTGTAAGAAAGAACTGAAGAGTTGTTTTTGCGATTTGGTGTGCAACGGAGGTGGAGTCATGTTTCGCTTTCGATATTAGTAAAAAGAGGAGTTTAAAGTCGCCTGTACTCGGGTGTGGGATCTAAAGGATTAGAATTAAGGCGCAAGCGCCACGTAAAAATAGAGTATTGCGATTTGAGGACGGATGATCCTCGGTATCCTTTAGTAAAAGGCGAAAGGGTATCACGACTGCAGAATCATCCGCACCGCGATGAATTTTGGTGGTTTTCACGATCCATCTGTTGAGTAAATACTTTTGCCAAGCTGCATCCTTTTGTAAAACATTGAGACTTCGGTTCGTACAAGTCGTTGATTGGACTGAGACTCACAGCGCCAGAAACTGTGCCAGAAATAGGGAAAGAAACCGGGAAAGGAACCGAACGGTGGAATAGCGCGCGTCTGGTATGGATTATCGTTGGCCTTTTCGTGTATTTCCTTTTGCCTCTTGGACACCCTCATGAAGCCTTTCTTTCACCCAATCTCTCCTCGGACTCCAACTATCGATGTTTGAGACTATGTGTGAGTCTTTTCTCGTCTCCACCCAGACCTGTGACCGTTACGGTCAGTTTAATATTACACAGGAACGCAAGGAAATCAAGGAAACACTTCAACCCACTGGAAATTAAGGCTGTGAGAAGCAGTCTGTCATTGAGGAGCCTGCAGATCCCTTGTAGAAGTGTGTTTATGGAGACCATATGCTCTTTTTTTTTTCTCTCTTTTCTGAACAGATTATTGATCGGGTTTTTTTCTTTTCTTTTTTTTTTGCAATTTTCCCTCTATCGGTTGCCAAGGCTCTACAACAATTTCAATCAAATGCCTATCCATCACCACACAAAAAGAAAAGAAGAAAAAAAAACACCCTCCCCCCCCCCAAACGCAAATCAAAGAACAGAAACACAGTGGGATGAACATGATGCATACAGATGTGCACATTCAAACATATTTGCATTTTTATAAGACTTGGGGTTCTCTCTTTTTTTTCCCATCCCAAGCAAGAATTCCACACTCAGGGTTCGTTGCTGTTCTGATTTCCCATATGCATTGTATAGATCAGTTAAGAATTGAGTTGAACCCCAAAGTGCCCCTCCCCTTAAAGAGAGAGAGCAGAGGAAAAACAAAAACACAAGGACTTGTGTAACATACCACAAATCCAGAGAGCAAAACCAAAATCAATTTGAACACATATATACACTCGCTGAGGAAAAAATGAAATGGTCATCTGTCATCTTATAAATTATACATACAAACTATACAAATTGTAAGATCTTGCCAAAACTCGAGTCTTCAAAAATCAACTCAGAAAATTTCGGAATTGTCAAATTGGTGACTGGCCGCCACTGATCAAGCACTGGTGAAATACAAAACTGATTTTGCTGGTGTGTGCCTGAAATCGCATGAGGCTTCCAGCCTTGGTGGATTCGCACGTTTTGATTGACAGAACGGCTGGTCTTGCCACCCGACTTACCATAATTTCCCCAACTCCATTTTCCTTGCTGGAACAAACTGACTTTCACAAGCACAACATCTAATGTCTGAAAACTGAAACCAGCATTGATCAATACCATTCCATCAGTTTTTGTCTTGTTCACTCGATTTTGGCATGAATTCCAGTTCACCGCAAAGTCGAAACGATCACAGAAGTCAAAGAACCTCCAAACATATAATTAAAAAGAAAAAAATCCAAACAGCTTGAGATTGGAATTCATTAATGATGGACATAAAAGAATCATATTGACCCCAACCCCCTCCCCCCCAAAAAAAAGCACCACCAAAAAGGGCCAACCTTTTATCTTCGATACAGAACAATAATAATAATAATGCTGCTCATAGAAATTTTCTTCCACAATCTGAAAAAAACAACTGTTTTTTTTTTTTAACTAGCGTAGAGGAGCGATTCTGATGGGCAAGATGCTGGACAATCGGAGCACTTGCATTTTGCCCCCCCATCCCAGCAATTCAAGACGCTCATCTTCAATGGTGTGATGTTTCGGGGCGCTCGTGTTGGGAAATTTATCTGAAACGCTAATTTGCCTCCCTTATCCACCGAATTTCCGATGGCAGCAAGAAATTGGTCTCCGTTTTTTGCATTGCTGAACTTCCTCATGGCTTTCCTTCCCCGGAACTTGACGTCCTATCAATGATCAAAAGGAAGAACATCATCAGCCACCTTTCAGAATTTTGGAAAGAAAACAAATCAAGGCTGGCTTCTGATAGTGCTGATGTAGCCCAGTTCGATGCACAGCAAATCAATAATTCAAACAAGGGGGGGGGGGTCCTCTGAAAAAAAAAAGAGCAGCGAAAAATGGGCAGGAAAATCTTAAGAAAACCAAGACATAAAAATTGTTATTTTCTGCCTTTTTAAACCCAATTCCGACATCACAAAGAATGAACACTGAGGCTAAGCAGTGGAAAAATGCACATTCGTCTGTACAGGTTCAGGTTTTGGTTTTGGTTTTGGTTTTTTTCGGCTGAGGCTGAGGCTGACCTTGCAGGAACGGTAGAGTGCACTCTTGACGTCATTGTCCACATGGACATTCATCTGTGGGTTTTTGTTCAAAACAAAACAATACAATTGATCTTTTCATTGGTAGGCCTTTTCTGAGTGTTCTTCCCATTTCCCTTTTTCCTTCTCATGTCACACTGTCCCCCCCCCAAAAAAAAAAAACACAAAAAAAAACATACTATAGATTTGAAAGGAAAAACTAAAAAGCTTTGATTTTTTCGAGCTTTTTCAAGACGACTCTTATTCTGTACCTCTGATATCCCAGTCTGCCATAGATTCCGCAAGGGATTTTCATCGCCTCTCTTCAGCTCTTTGACCGCTTTGACATCGGTGAAAGTGGACTGGTCAGGGGAGCACACCATCATGCACCAAAAATCAACGAAACTCTTCCAGCAGGCGGGGCAGCCCAATAGATACTCTTTCCATTCATTAGCCTAAAAATAAACAAACCATTTTCTCAGAGCCCAGGAAGATCTGGCTGTAACATCAGAAATAAGTTGATGAACGAAAAAAATAAATAAATAATGTTCCATTCAAATGCCAAGCAGCAACACACGTACGGAGCTCAAGACGTCATCCAGTTCGATTTTGGTACAGCAAGCCTTTCTGGAGCGTTTCGCTTTATGCCACAAACTCGGGCAATGCTTCTTCATCAGGCTCGCCGCCGAGTCCTCAATTGGTTGAAATTCGATGTTCGCTGGGCAAGGCACGAAGCCGTGCTCGTTTTTCCCACAGACATTGTAAGAAGCACAAGTACCCTTCCTGTGAATCTTGGTAGCCCATGCTGGCAAAGGCTTCCTCCGCCTCGTCCCCCTCGATTCGGTGCTGATTGTAAAAAGAAAAACGCAGCAGAAAACAACAAATTTTAGCCAACTCTTTGGTACAGAGCCACGGCTCCTTTCATTGCGAAAAAGAAAGCTGATTTCGCTTGCAGTGATTTCAGTTTCGCGGCGCAGCCAGTCGATCGCACAACAGCAGGTAACGCAAGGATCTGTCATTCAAGCAACGAGATAAAACAAACAAAAAACAACCAAAGCAATAGAGGGATTCGGAGCAGCACCTGTCCAGCAGAATGAACACCAAGAGGGCGGCAACCTGTCAGGGCAAAAAAAAGAACAGCCGTCACTTGGCTTCGTTTCCTGCAGCACTTTTAAGCATGCTACCCGTTTGAAAAAGGATTGCTTACAATCACAACGTAGCGCCCCATGGTAGACAGAGCAATCTATGATCGCCCACAAACTCACTTTTCGAACTGGTGCTGCAGCGCTATCGACCACACCAAGAAATAATGATACGAGCGCACAACCCACAGAAGCGATTGATCACGTCGCTCCCATGTCAAACCAGGAAGAAAAAAAGCCCTCGACAATGATAATAAAATTTTCACGCAACAAAAACACCCGCCTGAGGCCTGATCAATGATTGGACCTGCGCAAATCTTTGGTTGATTTGTCGTTTTGGGGAATTTTTCGAAGTTATGAGACGGTGCATGGAAAATGTATACTTGTGTGTGATTGTGGATTGTTGGTGGTGTTGATAAGCATCAACAGCATTTTTTTGTCAAGCTAAGTCAGACACCACTACAGAGCAATGGAAAGGAGTCATCACACACAATTTTATGTTTGTCCTCAACTCATCAAACTACCAGGCCTTCTTTGTAGAAAAGTATGTTTCAATCGATCATTCAAGCTGATGTTTCCGAAAGCGCTCAGAGAAGTTGAGACAAGCACCAAAACAACCGTATTATCAAACAATTGACGCAAAGAGGGATCGGTTGTCAACCGATAGCTCTCTGGCCGCTGTACAAGAACGGCTGCATCCGTCTTTTCCATACTGTTCGTGCTTGTTTACTTTTTTCAGTGTCACTAAGCATATCGGCTTCACGTCACTCGGTTGATAGGTGAGGTCTTCGACAAAGGAAAACAGAGACTGAGCTGCGTTGTTGCCAGAACAAAAGATATGAGTGTCGTGCATTCCACAAGCCTCTGGCCTCTGGCCTCTGGTCTTCATTAACTCACTTCGTTTATCCAGGTTGTTGCGAGTCACTATGACGAGGTCGTGTGTGTTGTTTTCGAGCTTCTTACTCCTGGTATGAGCACTCTCTGCAACGACTTATTGAGGTCTTGTTTTCTCGCAGAAGGGCAGTGCGATGTCCTTTTGCCCTTCTGCTCAACTGAGAAACTTGTGTGCGCAGGTTGTGTGTGCATCCGCTGACAGAGGAACGGGTAAGTTGCTCCATCAAGAACCCCAGTGCTTATTTTGCCCTTTCGCAGAAGTGCTTGGTTTTTCAACGCCTTTTCCTTTGTGTTGCGTAGACTGGTGGGCGTCGGATTCTGGGTTTTCTGATGTTTTTGATTCTTGGTCCACCCCCAGCCATATCGCCTCTGTTGTGTCCAAATCATCATCCAAATCGTCGAGCAACTCTCAAGCGAGCGCTTCTACCCTGGCCGTCTCGAGGGGCGGCGGGAGTGCCAAATCTACTTCTTCAGCTGAGGCAAACGGAAATGCAAAAGCCAAAGCAGACTCGGAAGCCATAGCAGAAAACGGCAAAGACGCATACGCAAAAGCCGACGCCCAGGCAGCTGCCAGCAAAGGTGGAAGTAACGCAGCTGATGCGAGGGTGAAAGTGAAATCCACTGGTGGGAGCGCTGAAGGCACAGCGTTTGCGTTTGCTGAGGTGACCTTCTCTCTGTGTTAATTCTTCTCTAAAGACCTCGTCAGCAATGTTTGGATCAATGTTGGGTAATATTCTCTGGCTGTGATATCTCAGACCCTCACCGAAGTCGAAAACGCCGTAGCGAAAGCGGTCAACAGCGCCGTCACTGAGGTATCAGATCCGCGCAATAAGGAACCCCTTACAGCCATTGCCAACTCCACTGCTATCGCTATCGGGAGGATAATGGTCGAAGCCTATGCAACTGCTGGCGTGAGCCTCAAAGTGGAAGGTTCAGGATCCGCTGAAGGAACGGCAGACGCTTTTGCAGAAGATATCGACCAAGCGGTCGCGAGTGCCATTGCCTCATCTTTCGCCCGTGTAGAAGACTTTTTCGGCTCTGAGGCCACCGCAGAGGCGTACGCTGATGGACTAGTTGTCGCGTTTGCCAAGGCCAGGGCCGTTTCGCGAGTGAAAGCAAAGACTTTTCAAGGCGAGGCCGTCGCCATTCAAGAGTCCACCGCGATGATCATAGCGCAGCCCATTGCTGTGGCTTTGTCGAAGGGCATCGCTTTTGTCGTTGGAAGTAGGTGGACCCTCCAGACACTGACATTTTCCCACAGTCGCCAATATGGCAAAACCATCTCTCTGTGATTTTCCTCAAAATTTGACATTCCAAAGCCTGCAAGCCGAGCCGGCAATAAAAAAAATGACTCTCGCCGTATTGTTTCCAGCTGAAGCCTTTGCGGACTCAAAGTCGTTCTCCGATACGAGAGTGAAGGACGAAGACGTCAATCTGCTCGCTGAAGGAGAGACGGACGTTTCTGGTAGAGGGTCCTTCGCTGACGCCGTGGGGGAAGCCTCTGTAGACTTGGATGAGGTCTTGCCTTGTGAGAGCCATGCACACACGTGTTGCAAGAGGTTGAAACACTCCAGCCATCTCAAAACCTGCTTTTGCAGTCGCTCAAGGCGGTGAGTACAATGGCAAAACAATCCTCTGTTGGGGTCCATCCTGCCCACCGTTCTGTAGATGGGAATGAGTGGAATGTCTAATGTCTAATCTCTTCAATTTTGTTTGACAAGGTAGCAATACTCAAGGCTCATTGTTCCCCTGTGGCTGTCTGGGTTTTGATTTGATGCTTTTTTGTGTGTGCTGATCTTGTCGCAGAGGGTCCAAAACTTGTCGATTCAGCTTGGTGAAAAATTCTTCGGGGCTCAAGACTTGGAAGGATGCGAAGGACGATGGGCTGTGCTATTGTGCAAATCTCCTACCCGTCTAAATCGTGGTCCGCCTCCAAGGCTACTGTTATGCAGAAAATGCACTCATAGTTTCCGTGATGAAGGGGCATGTAATAGAAGTTTCAAATCTATTTCTTGTCTGCAGAGAGTCGTATGGTGGCCAGGATCCCATTATTAACAGTGTCAGACTTGATCCTTCAAATCAAGTCCCCCCCCCCCCAATCGGCCTAAAAACACCTAAATACAGGCTCGACCCATTCAAAGGAGAACACAATAGAGACAGGGAAGCGACATGAGATGATGTGATTAAAAGGAGTTAGGATATCCATATGTGACCAGCAAGACCCTGACGTGAAGTATTCCCAAGCATCCCAAAGCGCACACTTCCTTTTCACAAACAAGATCCCAGCTAGTTCTGAAACAAAAAAAAGAAAACAGCTAAAAGCACCCCTCGAATCACATCAAATCGTTTGCCATCTTACTTGGACTGAAGTACAAAGGTGATTGCCAATCAGCAAAGAGCTCCATACATTGAATATATCACTGTCTTCTCAGGGACGTTGCCATTCAACCACCCGGTTTTTTGCACAAAATTAGCAAAATTGTCCAAAATCGAAATCCTACCCACGTACATTGCACAGCACAATGAGTTTCCTAAACCCCACAAACCCCCTTGGTTGAAAAACGCTGCTGCCAGTCGACCCCCCGATGGCCGATCTTGATGTGTTCACCTCACAGGTCAATTTACATTTCAAAAAGACAGACATCAGCTATTTTCTTTTTTTTTTTCCGTTCCATTTGTGATTGGCATGCGACGGCAATACCCGAGTTCGACGGGATCCACACAAAATTAAAACAAAAAACTACCATAACTGAGGACAATAGGGAAAAGATGAAAGAACAGCACCTTGCCAAGCTCTTCTTGGCTGGCTGTCAATCCTATTGATTTCATCCTGAAAAAAAAAAAAAAAGAGAAAAAGCAAGGAGAGAAAGAAAGGAAGAAAGAAAAAGACAACCCAGAAAACACGCACGCAACTCCCTTTCCATACATGGCTATTCCTGTTTTTGATTTTTTTTTTTTTAAACCTTCCCCTTGGGTTTCCTCCTCTAACTGTCTCTCGGTCTTTTCTTTTCTAACCCTGCTTTTTTCCATTTTTTTTTTCTTTTTTTTTGAACTTTTTCTGGAGAAAAAAACCCTCTGGCGAGCACACACACATGCGAACGGCAACAGCATTTTGTGGGAACGACCCCTGATTGTTGACATTACCTCATCCGTTGAATCTACTACCTGAAATTCCGGTTCCATCGCAAAAAAATCCACCACTGCCACCCTCTTTTTTTTTATATATATATCATAAAAAGCCTCAAGCGTTGTGATGACTTCCCAAAAACCTCTGCAAAAAAAGCCTTCTCTCTTCTTTTCCCCTTTTCTTGCCGCTCTGATTTTTTTTTCCCTCCCTCTCTAAATCGAAAAGCAAGCAGTAGCACAGGGGTGAAAAAAAAAAATACACACACAACAAGATAAAAGCAAAAAAAAGAAAAGAGAGGCAAGTCTCTTGTATACTTTTCACACTGAGACCCGAACTCATCTGTTTTTCCTTGCCGCATTTTTTTCCCCCTTTTTCCCAAAAAAAACACCACCTTTTCATTCTTAGGATGCATTTCATACATCCCATTCTTAACCCCACGTCCAGTTCAATCCCAGAAAGAGAACAAATCCACTGACAAAGGGTGGAAAGGAGGAAAAAAATAAAAAAAAACACAAGAGAACAAGGTCTGGCACTTCTCAATTTGTTTTTGATCTCTCGTCTGTCTTGTACAATCTCTTCAGATTTTTGTCCATCTTTTTTTTTTCTTTTCCTTACGATATTTTTCGGTTCTTGTTTTTTTCTGCCATGACTCATACCCCTTATTTTTTTCAGTATTTTCTTTTCTTTTTTCCTCATTGCTCTCGTTCTTCTAAAATAATCAAAGGGAAAAAAAAAAAGAAGAAAAACATCCCCTATCCCAACCCCACCCCCCAAAAAAAGAAAAAAAAAAGCGACACACAGTACGAAAAGAACATAATCCCTCATTCGTATTGCTCAGTGACCAAAGCGGAAAAAAAAAACACCAAACAAACAAACAAACAAACACTGGAAGCAATTTTTCAATTTCTATTGATACGTATTGTTTCTTCTTTTTCCCCTTTCTTTTTTTTTAATGATTGCTCCCGTACATATTTGCTCTCGACAGATTGATAAAAAAAACAGTTGCTGTTGTTTACGACAACTCATCTACAGTTCCATCACAGAACCAACCCCCCAAAAACAGATTTTCTTTTTTTTTTTTTTCTTTTTTCTTTTTTTTCGTTGTTGTTTTCCCCATATATTTGCCTCGTTCGTTTTTTTGCACTTCCTCGAAAGAAAAAAAAAAAAAAACCTTAATCTCACTCTCTTTCTTTAAAATGGAAACGCAGCATTCCCCCCGGTCTTGCCTTACCACGCCGGGCAGAATGCACCTTTCACGCAGCCCGTTCAGGACTCGTATTCGTCCAGTACTCTCTCGAGATTCTCGGTCCCGATATAACACTTCAGCTGAGGGATCTCGATGAACAAAGACCCCAACAGCGGATGCTGCACGGTGAACGCGTCGCACGACGGAAGGATGTTCTCTTCCGCGACATAAGTCGTCTGCCCTCCGGGTCGATCCCTCATGTCGACGAGACAGTGGTAGAAAGGCTGAGTATGGCCTCGCGGCAAACGCCTGACGCCCATCATATCGATCCACGAATCGTCCATCCTGCACTTATGGTCGGGTTTGAAAATGACCCCCCTGTAGCCATATTTTTTGTGATAAAAACACTGCCCGACGAATTTCCCTCTGCTTCCCTCGAGCTGTGTTCTCACGTCGGAAGAGCAGTCCGGGGCTGACGTGTGAAGGTCCCTCTTGATCTTATCTGCTCGACCGAAATTCTCGACAATCACGGCGTCGACGAGCGATTTTTGAAGCTGATACTCAGACATCTTGAACTGGTTGAAGGCCTCCTCGAAGGGAGCCCCCTCTGCGGAAAGCGGCAATCGGCCCATACCCCCCGCGTCGATATCACTCTTCTTTCTTGAACAAAAGATAAACGAAGAACGACCAACTCGCTGTTGCCTTGACTTGGGTCTACTCGCGTCTAGAAAGCAATGCCGTAACGGACGGAAGCCTTCAGCGGGAACCACTCCCTGCCAAACCATTACAATACGCGAGCAGCAATTCAATCGCCGCTAGTTAATGCGTGTAATGAAATCGTCGCATCACGTAAACGCGCCCGTTACGTCATCCCATCAAGATAGACGTGCTGGCCCGCCCGCCTACGCTCTTCCAGTTTCGAAACGGCCCGTTCCTGAACTTCCTGGGTGAAAAATGGCTCTGCAAATCGCCGCCCAGTTTGTTTCCCTCGTCCAGGTAAGTTTTCAGCGCAGCAAAACTGTTGCTTGTGTTGTTTTTGCTGAAGGGCAGCTTCCTGATGCGAGTTTCTGGCATTGGGGCAGAGTTGGCGAGAGGCCCACAGATCGGGGGGAAAAGCTTTGAGTCACCTGGCGTCGTTCATTGGATCCATTCAGAAGCCTCCTCATAAACAAACCCCAAATATTCTGAAGGAATTGCTTGAAGAGGTAGGAGGGTTACCTTCTTCTGTTCACAGTTTTGGCAACTGCCCAATTATTTTTTTAAAAGAGGAGACTGATAGGTGATCATGCAATCTTCAGGTTCCAACTGAAGCTCTTGAAAAATACATTCAGAATGGCAGCAAACGAGGTGCCAGTGAAACTGGCTGGAACACTGCAGAAGCTGTGGGTGCATCTTTCAAAGAGCTTCATCATACCACAGACATATGCAGCAGAATTTCAAAAACGCTGGAGGAGCTTGTGGATGAAATGTCTGCTAGCTACAAGAGCAGTCTGCAAAAGGATGCTCCCATGGGAAATCTGGAGGATATCATGTACTCAATGGTGGTTCTTTTCGAAGCTATCCAGAAGGAAATGGATGTGATGGTGAGATCTTCCACCGATGCCTCTTTTTTGAAAAACGTTTAATTTTTAATTTCTATCGAAATTAGAATCCTGACAGTGTCTTTATTGCTGTGGTGTTTCAGCGTCGAGTGACTGAAGCTGTGCAACTTGACACCAAGCCGAGCAATCTTCGGACATACTGCCTGGTCTGGGATTTGGAACCATATCTTGACCTGAATCTCGTTGAGCACCTGTCAGGTCTCATCAAAACTGGTTCAATCCAGTAGGGCAAACTGTTCTGAGGAACACCACTGCACATCCAAGAGACCGACGATCCCCATGGGTTGGCCAGGTATTGCTTGCTTTACACAATGAGTTCCCTAAGGAGCGAAAGGATGGGGGCCGTGAAGCGAACTTCGCTTCCATCAAAGCGGGCAAGGATGTCTTTGACCTGATCTCCCAAGCATCGGCCCAGGGGTGTGTTGAAGAGCTGGGATTTCCTGTATCGAATCCACTGCAAGGGTAAATGCAGGTGCACAGGCTGGGATTTCGTGGGGAGCTCCCATAAAACCTGCCTCAAGGTGTTGCAGCTGATGGAAGTCACAATGAGGGAATGCCGGGTTTTAGGAGCAGGGCTTTCGATGGAGAGATGTTGGGGTTGTAAAAATCAGCTCACCGGGGATCCAGGAGATTGTTGTGGCAGGAAATTAGATTGAGCAGTGCTTTCGAGCAGACTTGTGCTAGATCAAGGGCCTCCATGTGATCAATTTGTGGGCTGGTTGCCAGCTCAAGTGCACCCTGAAGCTTTTCTGGGACCTCCATTTCTATCAGATCGAATATCGCCCCCTCTGCCAGGTCAAAACAACAGCTTTTGATGATAGGAAGAGGGCTTTTGAATTCAGCCACAGCTGGCACCAGTGATAACAGGCACTCTATGATGGACTACTAAAGGAACTGATTCATGATGAAAATAACGACGACTTTATGTGGATGCATGCATGCAAGAACATCTGGATGCTTTACCATCGGCAGCAAAATTGACCAATGCTCCACAAACCCCAGCAACAATCGTGGGATCTGAATGATCCAGAAGAAGCACCAGAGTTTGAACCACTGGTGTTCCTTGCATCACCCCTCGACTGCTGTGATTCTGGGATAAATTGGCACATAATCTAGAGGCCTCGAGAACACATTCCTCGTTTGGCCCAGCCAACATAGCAATAACTTTGCTCCAGCACACATCCTCCGCAACACTCTGCTGGCGAAAACACATCCATGTCATCATGAGTGGTCGAACTGCCACTGTGTTCAATCTGTTTATGTATTGTTGGGGGGGGGGGTGGCCAGTATGAAGCCCCTCCAAGTTCAATTCTCTACCTGGAGATCCAGGTAATCCCTGTAGAAGGTCAGATTGGCTAGGGCCGCCGTGGCGAATAGGACAATCTCTTCCTGAGGGTCTACGTCACCATCGCTCAAGACTGATATCAACACATCGGTTGCTCTGGCTGTCGAGGCTACCTGTCTACCGATACTTTCCAGCAGTGATAGATTCGCGACGGCTCGAACCAGTTTGGAGAGACAATCTTGGTTCGTATCAACACAGAGCTCCATCAGAACGGGAATGGCATCATAGCAGCGTGCAATACTCTCTCGAAACGCTTCGGAGTCCATCGCGAGATTGCCGATAACGAATGCAACCCTCACAACTATGTGGTGCGAGTTCATGTGTGCTTTCAAGACAGACACCTGACACAGAACCACAATGGCTCTCGGATCTCCGTGCCGTTCTGAACCATGCGCGCAGCGGTGCGAGAACTCACCAGCAGTTCAGCAAACCCATCCTCAATTTCCATAGACACTTTGCACTCTGGGTCCAGGGATAACTTGCTGAAGATCCGAGAAACGTTGTATACCAAGTCTTCATTTTCCATCCCCCTCTTGAATGCGTTTGCGAGCACGTGCATTGCGCCGGCTTCTCTAAAAGCACGCGCGTGCGCACGATCGATGGCCATGTTTCGCAACGTGGAGGTCGTCGAGAGAAGCAGCATCCATGTTCGCTCGTCAAAACGTTCCTGAATGATGGAAAGCGCAACCACCTGTGTGTCAAAGTTCCGTCGCAGAGCTGAATCTTCTTCTCTTTTCGAAATCTAGCTGAGGAGTTTGTGTCGGTGCTCGAAGATGTGCTCTTACCTCGTTAGTGCCGATCTCAGATCCAACGAGCCTGCAACACAATTCAACGGCGCCTTTCTGGAAGAGCACCTGGCGGTTCTTGGGATCATTCGAAATATTTTTTATGGTGCCGGCTAGATGTACGCGAGCTTGAGGGGAAAGTGAGCTTATGCCCAGAACTCTCAAGGCACTGGTGGCGAAGTCACCATTCACAAAATGTCTATCGTTTTTCTTGTCTTTCGAGAGATTGAACAAGGTGGCTGTCGCCAGGTGAAGAATGGCAGAATGGGAGGAATCGCTCCCTAGCTGCAAAGCTGCTGTAGAGGCCTGTGAACGAAGAGTTTGTCTCCAGAATGATGTTTTCTCACGCCCATTCCAATCCAGCTGCAGAGAAAACTATGGGCCTACCTGTATTATGACAGGAGCTTCTGACTCTCCAATCAGCACAGCTCGAAGTAAACGAATGTCAGATATGGAGGGCTTGTTCATGTCAACACCCAGCAAAGTTTTCGCGTGAGGGCGCTTCGGCGTCACAGGTCTGACGTGTGGCCTGGAAGTGCTTGGGACATTGCCATCGATTGGCGAACGTGCAGGCTCAGGTGTTCCCCGAAGCCTTCCACAGAGCTCGTTTTTCTCCTGCTGGCCCACTTCAGAAGGGAGTCAAATTATTGCTCCATGCTATTAGGCCTCTTTTCCAAACTATCCTATCGATTAACCCATCATACCTGACGAGAAGCTGGTCGTCAGAGCAGCGCCTCCCTCACCGAACTCGAAACCGTCGTCACCAAATCTCCCTCGTTCCATTCCACTGGCAGTTTTTGGTCGATCATCGTAGCTGTGGGGGGTGAGCAAACGCCTTTCCTGCGCCGATCCCAAAAAGCGATTGCTCCTTGAAGATCTGGGGAGCGGGACATGCGATAGTGAACGACATGCACGCGCGCGTGCTAGTGAGGAACTGGTTCTGCTGACTTTCCATCCGCGTCACCTTGGTGGTTGCCCCAATCGCGAAGGCGGCCTGGCTTTGCTAGAAAGGTCGCGAGCCGAATCTTCTGGTGTATATGGACGAGATGGTTCCCTCAAGGATGCCCTGGGGAACAGGATGCAGTGCGAGCATGCAAATGGCGTCAGTTTCTGTCATTCTTGATGTACCCCCGAGGGCTGACGGCGTTCATCAACAAGGGAAACGTTCGCGAGGGCGAGCTCAGAGTGCCCCTTCGCGACCTTCCGCAAAGTTTGCTGGGTGGATACTGGGAAGAAGTGTTTAGTTACATGCGTGTATTCAGAATTGACGAAACTTTTTGAATTGTGAAGGTCTCGGTCGTCCTTACTTTGCCGCCTTAACAAGCTCTGCCGGGCTATTCGATGGAAGCCGCAACAGTGGGTCAACGGTGCTTCGCCGACGAGATCCCCGCGGTGTCATTCTTAGGTTTAGCAAACGTGATGAGGTTTTAAGAGCTGTTGCACCCAGTGGCCAGCAAAGAAATGGGGAGGTTCACACAAGTGGCGCCGTTGTAAGGAGTTGACCGAGCCGTGTTCCTGGGTTCGAAAGAAAGAAAAGCACGAACGAGTGGACGGCAGTAACAAGCCAACTCCGACTCGACGGAAAAGAAAGCAAACCGTGCGCTACCCCTAGAGTGATGTTGCTCTCTGTGTGTTTACAAATGCGCTGGAACATAGGATGCTATCTTTTCAGCATTCACGTATTCAATATTCCTTGTCCCAAACAGCCCAAGACGAGCGAATCGATTTTAAACCATTGCAGCCAGGCTGTGGAGAAGCCAAATCCGCAGACCAAATCTAATCGAATGTGATCGAATGAAGCACCACATGGACCAAATCCAGTTTCTTGCATGGGGAGGGGAGAGATCTTCGTCTCAGATCTGTCGTATCTGTCGTATCGATTTCGACCGAACTTTTGTTGCAATGCTGTTACTGGTTTGAAATCCGATCACGCCTGCCTGCGACGACAATCCCTTCCTTCTCCAAAACAGCACATCCGACTTACGCCTTTGTCCCCGTCGCATTATGGCAACCGCAATGAAGTCGGCTCTCGTCAAGACCCCCGTGGTAAGGACGCGCTGGGGTATCTCTAGTTGCCGCAATGGTCTGCGCTGGAAGTGGTGCTGATCTCTACGAGGATCTTGACGTGTGTTCGCTCGCAGTCTGTGGCTCAGCGACCCGCGCGCGCCTCGCGCACCGCCTGCATCGTGCGTGCCGAGAAGTCTGCCAACCGAAGGGATGCGGTTCTCGCTGCCGGTAAGGATTTCAAAGTCAGACCAGGAGTGAAACTAGATAAGCTTTGCTTTATCGCACGGCCTCATCCTTGATGGATACGGTTAAGGAGGAAAAAAGCGGAGAAAAGTAGCGCTCCGACGATTTTTTCTTGAAAGAATTGGTCTCCGGTTGATGCAGTGGTCGGTGTTACTTCTCTCTGGGCCGTTGAGGAGGCCCAGGCGGTCGCCGTCCCCTACCAAGAGTCCATCAAGCGCAAGCAAATGACCTCAACTGCCCAGTCCGCCAGTGGATACGCGATGGAGGGCACCAAGAAGGGTGGTATCAGTGCTAGGAGGAGGCAGAAGCTTCTCGCAAAGGCCAGAAAACAGGCTGAGCTTGAAGCTTCCTCTTAAGCTGGTGAACAAATGCATTCAGAGGCCTGACTGCATGTTGTACTGAGAGGATTCTGGCAGCTTTGGGTTGCCGAATTGGTTTTTTCACAATCCGCTGTGGGTGGATGCCTTGCAGGCTGTTGGGTATCTCTTTTTATTTTTGGGGAGAAAAAAAAGACCGTATCTTTGAGAAGACAGACATATGCTACGATTTTTGATCACAGATTGTTGGGAGATAATTTTGATTTTGGATTCAAATTGAAAGTTTTCGCAACCAGAGATGGTGAAGAGAAAGAAGTAGAGACTAAAAACGAGGAAAGGGGTTGAGAAAAAAAAAGTCTGTATGATATATCATCTGTAGCAGAGCCTCGGATTCCATGGAATGGAAAAAGTTTCTGCCGGAAAACGAAAGCCAAGCGGAACCTGAAAAGTAGGAAGCAAATAATCGGCTCTTGGAAGGAGATGCCAGACCATTTCGACCCGATTCTTTTGGATTTCTGTGGCAAAATCTGGGAAGTTGTCTCTGGATGAAATGAGGGACAATTTGGAATTGTGTGGACTCTGAAAATAGGCTCCTTTTCGTGGCAAGAAAGCAGCAGTAACAGAGAGAGTGTCGCTCAGACGAAGCAAATGATTGAGGGGACCATGAGTGCAGGAGATCCACATACAACTGAAAAATCACTTCAATTGAGGAAAGGTTTTTCTGATGCCTCTGGAAATGCGAAATAGAAAATGTGGGGTGGGGGAAATATTGGGGTAATATTATCTGCACACCACAGTCCAGAAATCTAATGACACTCCTAACCATGGTGATCAGAATACCAAACATAGACATAGGAGGAAAAGGAAAAGAAACGGAATTTTGGAGCAGTCTTATTCCATCTTATGTACCGGGCAACCAAATCGAAGCAAACCTGTCTGGCAAGTTGAAGCGAACGACGTTCTGGATTGCGCTGCGTCCTGTCGCATCCAATTTCCAGCAATCTTCCCCTCGCCAGGTCAGCCATGCTCGCGTTGGGTGGCGCGTCCAAAGCGCCCCGAAACCTCGCGGTTTTCGCAAAGTTGAACAGCTGCTGAACAGACAGACAGACTTGAAAGTCGTTTCATATTTTAAGCGCGTCGTCGAAAAGGCGACTTTATTTTTCAGACCAGGAGTCCTCACACTCTCCAGGAAACCGCAACCGCGTCGTGATTGTGTTGTATTCTTGAATCCCGCGCGATGACCTGGGGGAAGCGCGATAAAGAGTCCGAGGTGGAGACCCGGATGGCCGACGATGATATCGTCGGTGTGCTGCGATTCCCCGCGAAAGCGAAATTTTTCTTCGACGGGAAACGAAGGTCGCTGGAAGGCTTCTCGTTGGAAAACCCGCACGCCGGGCGACTGCTGGAATCGTCCCGCAGCGCTGCGAAGCGGTGCCAAGCCGCGTTCAAGCTAACGGCGACGAGTTGCCAGCAGAATCTGCTGACGCTGCCACAAGTCGCGGTGGAAACCGCGACTCGGACGCTCGAAGAGACCGCGACACATTGTCAACGGAACATTCAAACGATTGGGGAGGTGTTGCAGGAAAACAGACAGAAATACCAACGCCAGCTGCAGGAAACTGCTAGCAACTGCCAGCAGAATGTCGCGCAGCTGGGCGACATCCTGCATCAGAGTTTCCCATGGGAGCAGTTGCAACAAGCTGCCCGAAATGGATCCGAGAGCTCGTTGAGGGAGAATCTGTTCCCCCAGGACGTTTTTGCGATCAAACAAAAGATGAGAGTCGAAACTGCCCGGCAGGAGGCAGCAGAAATCGAAGACCTGCTCGCTCAGGAATGGGCTAAACCACGTGCAAAGGTCAGGACTGTGTGTGTGAGGGGTGGGAGGGAAATCTTTTGAGTGGCTCTGAACCAGCAACAAAACAACTACAAACTTGTGGGAAGGCTGATACCCCTTTTTTGCCAGGAGAATATTTCTAGATGGAAATTTCCAGGAACTTTCCAGAAACTTTTGAGTAACATTTTGATTCCAGAAATTCATACAGAATCTGCAGAATACTCCATTGGAGGTCAAAAAAATTCTGATGGCGATTGTGTTTTTAAAAACACAGGGCAGGGCTAGGCAACGAAGAGCCAGCAGTCTCCGTGATCCTGGTAGAATGCTGGCGATCGTAACGACAGCTTGCCTTCCATGGATGACTGGCACTTCTGTGAATCCCCTGCTTAGGGCTGCGTACCTTGCCAATGACAAATCCCGTAAGGTAAGCTCACATACCAACTGAATGTCAGCGTGGAAATGCCTGCACTCAGCTGTGCCAGTCCAATACCCTTCCCCAATTTCGCTTTTGTTTCAAGTAGGATTCCAACGTGTTTTTTTTCGTGTTTTGATTGCATAGGTCACTTTGGTGGTGCCTTGGCTTTCTCAAGTCGATCAAGCTAAGGTTTTTCCGAATGGAATTTCTTTCGAGACGCCGGAGCAGCAGGAGGATTATGTCAGAAAGTGGGTCGAGAAGAGAACGGTAAGAAAAATCATTCGGAGCTTTGGCACAGCCCCACCAAAACATCCCCTCGAAAACGAAACATCAAGAGTAGCTGGCAAAATCCATCAAAATCCGTCAAACTGTAAGAAGGAATTGTAAAAAAAAACAGTCGAAAAGCGAGGATTAAGTATACTGATCCGTGCGTTTTTTGAATGGGAGTTTTCTGGTGGGTGTTTTAGGGACTGAAGAGCACGTTCAAACTGACATTCTACCCTGGTCGATTCGCACCTGAGAAATGCAGTATTCTTCCGGTGGGCGACCTCACTCAATGCATTCCCGATCATGAAGCTGATGTTGCTGTTTTGGAAGAACCAGAGCATCTCAATTGGTACCACCATGGCCGCCGATGGACTGACAAATTCAACCATGTGGTGGGCATCATGCACACCAACTACCTAGACTACGCCCGTCGAGAAGAGAACGGCGAAGTGAAGGAGGGGATCTTACACAGGGTCAATCAATGGGTGACTAGGGTACATTGCCACCACGTGGTGAAGCTTTCGGATGCTGTTCAGCCCTTACCAAGACAAAGAACGGAATTCGTGCATGGCGTTTCCCCGAGTTTTTTGGAGGTCGGGAAGAGAAGGGCCAGGGATGCTGGGGCTGAGGAAATCGATAACACGTTCTCAAAGGGGGTTTACTTTTTGGGGAAGGTTTTGTGGGCGAAGGGTTACACGGAGCTGGTGGATTTATTGTCCAAGCATGCGACGGCCCATCATGAGAATTTCAAGGTCGATATCTATGGAAGCGGGCAAGACTCTGCTGAGGTTGGTGCTGCAAACGTTGTGCTGAGAATTTCCGAGAAAAGAATCTAAAAGTAAATATCTGCATTTTTCAGAATCGGTATACGCTTCAGCGTTGCTGGACAGCTTTTGGAAACATTACCACTGTTCAGAAAATACTAAAACGACAAAGGTTGTCCAGAAAAGACTGAAATGGAAAAAAACATCGCCCAAAAAAGACTGAAACAAAAAAAAAGATCGCTCAAAAAAGTCTGAAATCAAAAAAAAATGATTGTCCAAAAAAAGTCTGAAACCGGAAAAAAATGAAGCCTTGAAAATGTGGGTGGGTGATCTAGGTCCAGCAGGAGGCAGTGCGTCGTAATTTGGATATGACATTCTTCGGTGCTCGAGATCATGCCGATTCTTCCATCGATGACTACAAAATCTTCGTCAATCCCTGCACCAGCGATGTGGTTGCCACCACGACAGCGGAAGCCTTAGCGATGGGCAAATTCGTCATATGTGCAGACCACCCTTGCAATCGTTTCTTCTCCACGTTCCAAAACTGCTTGATTTATAAAAACCCTGAAGAATTTTCCCAGTGCGTGAGTGCTGCCCTGGCAAGCGAACCCAAGCCACTTTCTGAGGAGGAGCAGACCCGATTGACGTGGGAAGCCGCCACGGAGCGGTTTCTAGATGTGACGGAACTGACGCCGCATGACAGACCTAGAGGATTGCAAGCTGTGGTTGATAACATGTGCTGGGCGGTGCATAATTCCTTGACTGGAGTTGAGCCGTTGAGGGTAGTTGCTGGAGCTGGTGCAAACACCAGAGATACCCCACAGAGAGTGGTGGATTATGTTCCGACCGATGACGATTGCGGAGGGATCCTGGATAGAAAGAAGAAAGCGTAATTGATTTGGGGTGGTGGATGTGGGAGGAATTATGGAAGGAAACGTGCTGGGTATTTTTTTACCCAGCACATGTTTCCTCATTTCTTTAGTGTTTTTTTTGTTTTATATTTGTTGATTTGTGAGGAGTGCCGTATTTATGTGTCAATCCATAAAGGCTGTTCCAATGAGAAGATGCCATCAATGTTCGATACTGCAATTGAGTGAAGAAAAAAAGGAGTGGGAAAAATATGGAGACTGGAAGGTTTTTTTGCTTCTCTTTTATTTTTATTTTTCAACTATTGGGATAGATGGGATTGATGAAAGGAAGGGTGAAGAGCGGGTAAAAAAAGGGGGTATTATTTCTCAGGAGAGTTTATCGCCGCTGTGTGTGTTTTTCGAAACAAAACCAGGGAATGAGAATAACTGATCCAAAGATTTGGATTTGGAGAGTGTGGGTATTGCGGGGAAAAAAAAAGGAAAAGATGAAAAGAAAAAAAAAAAGAATCAATGGGGAGATGAAAACGAAACCGTTTCTCGAGGAAATTGGTGTGTAAGGGGTTTTCATGTTACTATTATGACATCGTTTCGTTAATGCGATGAGGTCTGTGTGGGCAATGGATGGTTTATTTTTTTATTTCTTTTTCTTTTCCCTGATGTCTAATCAGTCCAATGGCTTTGTAGGAGGGGAAAAGAAAAGGGAGAGGGGGGGGAGGGTCGTTTTATTGGAGGGGAAAAAAAACAAGCAGATCTTGGAAAAAAAAAGAATTAAAAATTCAACCCCTAAGGAAACCAGTCATGAGTTTTGGATGATCTGTGGAACAAAAAAAATGAATGTGTGTGTGTGTCTGAAAGCGTATTATCCTTTTCAAGCGGGGTGTGTTTGTTTCTATTTGTTATCTTTTTTCGAATTTCTTTTTTTTTTTCACTCTGGGGGCAGAGGGTGGGTTTGTTTTATATATCCCCTTTTTTTTGGGTGGTTTTTAAAATTGTATGGTCCTTTGTGGTTGAAATGGCAAAAAAAAAAGGAGGTGACAGCTTTTGAAAAAAGAAAAAAAAATCGCACAAGTTAAAAGAGGAGGTAGCAAAATGAGATGTTTGTTTTTCTAAATGGAAAATACCATGGCTGCTGTTTTTGTTTGATATTTCCACTAACCATCATTTGTGTGTTTTTTCTTGTTTTGTTTTGTTTTTTCTGTTTTTGAATTCTATGTACGCGCGTGTCCGGCACTAGATGAGGTGCTTACTCTTGCAAGGGCCTTTCTTTTTACATTAATTATTCATGTGTTTTTCTGGTGGGTGGGTGTATGGAATCCGAATGGAGGGAAGGATTTAACTAAAAAAAGAAGGGAAAACTAGCGAAAAAAATATTTGGTTTGTATGTTTTATTGATTGGAAGGTTGGGGGCAGGGGAGAAGCTACCTAGAAGTTTCTTTGAGAATGGTTCAGGAAGGAAAATCCACGAAGTATCTTTTTCGTGGAAAGGGAAGAAGAAAACAGAAAAATTGTACATATGACCCGAGTAAATATGGTTATGATTAAAAATTATGATAAAAATTGAAGAAATCCTTTCATTGTGCATGTGGCATGTCAAGAATAGTGGTCAATGTTGATTGGAACTCTTCCTTCAGAAAGCTTTTTCTTGACCCAAAAAGATGGGAGGGAAAAATCTGGACAAATTCCGTTTTTGCTGTTGGCTGGAGCCCTTTCAGTCAAAAACTGTCCTGTTGTGCTTTCTGTGAATGGGGGTGTCGTGCAAACTGTGGTTTTTTTTTCGCCACGGTTTTGTTGTGGAGGGGAAAAAAAGTGAACGAGGATTAATACACCGAAAATCCTGGAAATGCTCCGCAAGCGGATTCTGGAGGATTTAACGCGCTCCGCGCGATCGCTTGTCGAAAGAAACAGCGTCGCTGGACCGATTTCGTTATTTGCCTCAGACCCCCCCTCCGCTCGGAATATCAGCACCGCTGTGAACACCAAAAGCTCCGCCAAGGTGGGGGTGCGAAACTGGGAAAAGCGTCGCGCACAAACAGACACACCCCGTTCGGATCTATTTTGGGGGTTCGAAAGTGCTCTCTCGCTAAAACAGTCGTTCGTTCTGGACGCAGTTCTTCTCCACAGGCGTTCCGTTTCGAATGGCATCCACGGAAAATCAAGTGGGTCGTCCAACCTCCAAGATCTTTCGTTCTTTCGTTCTGTTTCTTTTGACAACCGAAAGGCAAAGACTTGACGTTTTTTTCTGGTGGGTGGGTTGGTTTGTTCACCTCTAATGATTCGTGTGTTTCTTTTTTGGTCCCTAGCCAACAAACACCAACGCGCCTGCGAACGCGAATGGGGAGCGCTTGATAGTGTTCGTCTTGGGGGGACCTGGTTCGGGCAAAGGAACTCAAGTAAGGAAAAAGCGTCGACTCCGTCGAACGCACAATCAAGAATCCCAATGAAACAAAACGACTCGCAACAGGAATCAAACCATACCAGCATTAGTCATTTTGGAAAATTGGTTGGGCAACAAGGGCCTTTCAGCAGAGAGCACTCTGCAAAATAAAAACTGTCTAAAGATGTGGTTAATGCATCCTCTATGAAGAAATAAAGATTTGAACTCAAAACAAAAGGCAAAACTCGAAACCGTTGAGGTGGCATGCCTGTCTGACTTCGAAGAAATGAAACAAGAAGAAAAAAAAGGAACTTCATTGGAGCGGCTGTCTGAAAATAGTTGTGAAAGGATGTTTTGCTTTTTTGCCACAGTGCTCCCGATTGGTTGAAGAATTTGATGTGGTCCATCTGAGCGCTGGGGAGCTGTTGAGAGCACACATGGCTTCAGGCAGTCCGGAGGGGGTTATGATTGCCGACATAATCAAGGAAGGGAAAATTGTGCCTTCAGAGGTGCGATTTTTTTTACTTTTTTTTTCCCTTTCTTTTGCCGACTTCGACAGTCGAGGATATTGAATTTCTGTTGTTGAGGATTTGCGTATTTTTCAACCCTCTCTGGACAGGTGACGATTCGACTCTTGCAAAAGGCAATGGACGACAGCGGCTGCTCCCAATTCTTGATCGACGGATTTCCAAGGAACAGCGAAAATCAACAGAATTTTGTGACGATCGTAAGTTTCTGGCGTCCATGGAGGTCTCCTCCTTTGGATTTTTAAATCAAAAGTCTGATCAAGGGAAAAGAACCCTGCCAGTGAAATGACATCTCCTTTCCAGTTCGGTGGATTTAGTACAGGAACTGGAGCAAATTACGATTTTTGAGTCAGTCCTGGTGTTTGTGGATGAAATGATGTGGAATGTGTTTTTTTCATTTCAGACTGGGATGGACTGCCATTTCGTTCTGTTCTTTGATTGCCCCGAGTCTGTCATGCAAGCCAGGCTGTTGTCCAGGAAGGAGGGGAGAACCGACGATAACATCGAAACTATCAAGAAAAGGTTCAAGGTCAGTCGCCAGATATTCTGGCAAGATCAGCGTGCAGTAAAAATTCGTGAAATGTATCTCGGAATGGAATAGAGAGTGGATGACTGAAGGGGAAAAAGAAGAGAGGATGGCCGATAGATTGTTTGAAATACTTTCGAATACAAGCCACTCTGTGTCCGATTTATTTTCTGGTTTTTTTTTTTGTTGAGAATGAATAAGCAAAGTTACCATCACAATTTGGCTGCATGGATTTCGATTTCGCCTGAGGGCAATAACGCATTATCTTATTCATTTCCTATTGGCTCATGTTCCATGACTGTTGTTTTTCAGGGAGTTCTAGATGTCCTAGATTTGAATTGAGATGGAATGTGTTTTTTCTGGAGTTCAAATCACTTTTTTTTCTCTGTTTTTTCTCAGACGTTTGTAGAGTCGACCATGCCTGTGGTCCAGCACTACGAAAAAATCGACAAGGTTCGTCGAGTCGATGGAAATATGCCCCCGAACCAGGTCTCCGATTTGGTTATGAAATTCTTCCAGGGTTTCAAGAAGAGGGAAAAAGAGCTGGCTGCTGTGTAATGGAAACGAAATATATATCTATATAGACAATAATGAAAAAAAACAAATCTTTGGTGGGGACTGCATGAACGCAGGAATTCGGTTTGAAAAAGAAAAAACGAAAAAGAAAAGAAAGAGGGGAGATTGTGTGTAGATGTGTTTTCTGTAGGCTGTGCTGTTGAGTTGTTCGGGTGGTGTAAATGAGCTACGCTGCTGATCGTAGTAGCGATTGTGAATTCCACAAAAGACAATTGAATCAATCCAATGCTACATGCTTTTCAGCCATCCGTTTTGAGAGAAACTCATGATTTCAGTGTGGCAATTAGCAATGATGGTCCTTGCACTGGTCGAGCAGCACAGCTGTTTGCTGGGGCCAAGGAGAAAAGTCTTTCTTGTGGTGTATTATCTCTTGTGTGAGATGCAATCCTTTCTGAAAAATCGAACATGATACCAGTTTCTCGATGTTCATGAATGCACACAACATCCACAGTCTTTTTCCTAACGAGTCAATTCGTCTTGTCCCTGCATTCGTTCAGTATAGTTTCAGGATTTGGGAAAGAGTCTGGGATATGGAGGCAGAGTATTGCCAAAACCTTTCACCTTTGAATAAATGACCCAAGTTCTCCTAACAAAGGCTTCGGAAGATTTTCTCAAGTGTTAATTTTGATACAGGCTGCGAATGTTCCTCACGAAATTTCTCAGAATATCGTCCTGCCATCCTTTTTGCCAAAACTTCCTTTCAATTCTATTTTTAGGGCTACCATCCGTGACCATCGAACGAACTCCCAGGCCGACATGCAGGTCAATTGATCGGAATCCCATTTTCTAATTTCACAATGCCAGAATAAAGTCGGCGGAGGGAGAACGGCCCCACCTACGCAAAGCACTTTTCTTCGGCACGACCAGAGGAGCGGTGTGGCAAACAGTTCGACTATCGGTTCAGGTTTTTCGGCGCCGAAATATGGAACCACAGGTACATACCAGCTTCGGGTTTTGTCGCAAACGTGTCTGTTATGGTCCGGGATGCTTAGATTGGCTCTTCGATGGTTTTTCTGTCGACGATCGAAACGAACAGGCTTGTTTTGTTTTTACAGGATACTATTTCGTGGAGTGAGCGTGAACGGAGGTCCGACGCAGCACGCGCTCGGATCAGGTCCATGTTTTCCTTCAGCGACAAGGAAGATGTATTGGCCATCAGAAGGGCGAGAGAGAGCCTTTCGAGGTTGTCTTTGGTAGAGGAAGCGCAGAAGACATCGCAAGCACCACGAGTGGTTTCTCTTTTGCCGCCAGAAGAAAGACAGCCAAAAAGAGGGACAGACGACGAAAGATACGAAGCAGCCCGTGCCAGAATCAGGGCGATGTTCGACTTCGACGACGGGCTCGGACGATCGACAGTGGATGGAGGATCAAGCAGAGGACGGACGAAAGACGGAAAAAAAGAGCACAGGGCGATGTTCGACTTCGACGACGGGCTCGGACGATCGACAGTGGATGGAGGATCAAGCAGAGGACGGACGAAAGACGGAAAAAAAGAGCACACCAACTCGAGAAAGAAGTGGGAAAAAATACCGAAGCTCAAGCTTTTTTCCACGGTAACCCCCAAGAAGATTCACGTCGAAGAAGAAAAGTTTATTTTGAAAGAGATCCGCGCCAAGAAACGGAACAACAGGGAGGAGACTTGCGACGCGAAAAGGATCAAGGTCACCTACACTCCCGAGAGGCCTAAAGCGATGTCGTTTGCCTACAAGAGCTCTATTCGCTCTATTCGCTAGGTGTTTTTTTACTGAAACTTTTGGAGTCGGGGAAAAAAAAAGGGGAGAAAAACCAAAAAAAAAAACAGTTACAGTCCACTGGGTTGCTCTAGGGTAAGAGCTTAGTTTAGGGTTAGGTGGGAAATTCATTGTGTGTGTGTATGTGTTTGGCATATGGGTGTCTATGTATGTATTTGTGGAGCTTTGGGCAGGTGGGTTAGTTTTGTAAAGAGTCTAAAACGTTGTGGACATGTGATTGTAAGAGAAAAAAACTTTGAAATGAATTCATGCTTTCTTTGGATGTGTTTATATAAACTGCATGTGTTTTGGTGGATAATAACCACTTGATATGAATTGGATGCAAGGGTGAACCATTTCTAGAGAAAGGCCAAGTTGATTTCAGTTGGACCATTTTAAAATGCCTAAAAAGTTTCCACCCTCTCTTTTCTATAATGCCAAGAATGGGTGGAGGGGGTAATAATCAGTGAACAGATGCTGTAGGCCTTTCTCCTCTCAAAACAGTTTCTGAAAGCCCGAGAGGGTCAGGTGCCTCCAAGGGTAAAGGCAATAACACCATTTTCAAAGGGCAAATTGGTGGGCCCATTTCAATGCCATCAATAATAGCTGTGCTCTGTTGCAGCCATTCTCTTTTTGCTGAAACAATGAATTGCCATAGATCACATCCACCTGAGAGGAAAATAGGGGGTGGGTGACCTCCAGCAAACACATGCCTTTGTTTGCATCAGCATGCTGTAGGCTTTCTAGACACCTTTTTCTCCCAATCTAGTCTGTGAGACTGCAACACTGTGGAAGCTCCATGAGTCTTGCACTTGTAGTGATGCAACGTCTATTCTGTGGATTTTGTAGAATAACAAGGCCCCCACACTCGGTACAATTCAATTTTTTTTCTTTGAAGCTGAAGGATTGCCTGCATTTGCATCTGATAACATCAGCCACAGAAGCGAGGGAAACTCATCACTCGTGGTGTTTCCTTTGATGATGAAAAGGAAACAATGGACAGAGTGTGCTTATTTATCGTCTGATGGGTTCCTGAAAAGCTGATATGAAACCTGAGAATTTTAATAAATGGCGAAGATGCTCCATTCATCTGTGCATTCCAAGGAACGTCCAAGGGGGGAAGTCAGATATCCTGATGTGATAAAATACCCTGGGGATTCGCGACTCAATGTCCATCAAAGACTGCTAAGACAAGACAGGGCTAATCTGGGGTAGGGATGGGATGCAATCTTGACAACGACCCATTCATTTCACAACAACATTCCATTTTTGTGCGACTACCCTATTGCCTCGCTGCAGAGTTCCCCACTCCACAATACGTACACAGAAAAGACACCAAGGCTTTATTCAAACCACCAGAAAAAAGGCAATCTCTAGATTCTCGTTCTCTTCCTTTGGGCCTGCCCCTCTCATCCACATACTCCATTTGTTTCCCCATGAATCCACCCCCCAAAAAGAAAAAAAAAACAGCAATGTGCATTTCTGAGCTATGTATATAACTAAGGTGAAATCAGGAGCATTGAACAGCCATCATTGATTTTTGACTCCCATCAGCATGTTCAATGCCATTTTCGCAGAGACCATCATTTGCCCCGACAGTTTATGAGTTGCAATTATGGTTTGAATGGTCTTGATGAGGTGATCCAGCATCCCCCTCATCAAATGAGATTGTCTGGGGCTGAGCGGAGTGGGGTCCACATGCGCAGTGACGCCCTTAATCCATTCCAGCTTTACGGCGGTGTTCTCCATCATGTCGCAACCCAGCTGATTGAGCAACGACAATAACACCTCCTGTCTCAACGGACACGGGGAATTGCCTGCAAAGAGCTTGTTGTGGTCCACTTTGCTTATCAACCAATTAGTAACATCCACTCGCGACAGTGACAGAGCTTTATGGAATGCCTCATCGTAGCTTTCTTGGTGGAGGAGAGCAGCCACCTCTTGCATCAGTAAGTCATGCGAGTTGGTAGCGGCCGATCGAACTGACATCGGGGTGGGGGGGACCTCGCGCACGGCCGCCAAACCCCTCTGAACGTCGATCATTTGATGCTTGAGCTCCTGCATCTGGGCTTTTACATCTGCGAGTTCGCTGTGGACGCTCTCTGCCAGGGTAGTCACAGTGGTAACGTTCTCTTTGACCGATGTGTTCAGGTCCTTTGCAGAATTCACGTGCTCGGCGAGGCCTTGCGTAAACACCGTCTGAATCTGGCCAAACATGTTTTGCACCGCAGATTCGAAAGCTGGAATGATGCTTGCATGGAAGCTCTCCTGGAAGTTATCCTGTTGAAATCGGCACAACCCCCCCCCCCTCTTAGAAAAGATTAACCCAGTATCGATTGATTAGAATCAACTGTGGGATCCAGAACAGAGAAAGGAAAGCCATGAATCGTTATAGAAACGCGAATCACCTGAAGGGCTCTGTTGACAGTCTTTGGAAGCTGGGCAAGCACGACCGACTCAACTGAACGCTGCAAACCACTTGAGACCTGCCTGCTCAGCCCCTCTCCGACGGCCTTCTGCAGGGCACCGTTGATACAGTTTCGAACAGACACCCTGACCTCATCTTGCACCACCTTCTGGATGGCATTGCTCATCCCACCAATCGCCCGTCCTGAAGTTCGCAGCAAAATCAACTTTGAGCAAGTCTTTCCAACACTGATCAGTTTTCTGCACCATGCAGGGATTCCACCGAACTATAAGATATTGGATAGGAGGATCTGATCTTCATTGACTTTTGGACATGCATTCCACCCCCCCAGACGCTTTCAGATGAGGTTGACTCACCAGCAAACTCTTGGAATTGAGCCTCCAGTTTTGCCATCACCTCGGCACCACCCAAACCTCTAGCTTTCCTTTCATCAAATCCAGAATCCAACTTTTTGTTCAGCGAATGAAACGCTCGCCCCAGTTTATGCTCCAAAACCTGAATGTTCCTCTTTTGATCTGCTTCAACTTGTTGAAACATGGGCGTCAAATCGATCGAAGCAGGCAACGCCATTCCTCCTGCCACTGGTTGGGATGCCACCACTGCTAACTGCTCATCGATGGAGCCTGACTTTTCAGAATTCGGGTGCCCATCCTGAGCCATCTGCGACGTTCGAATCCGATTGATCGCAGCCACCGCCGCCTCAGGTCTGGGCTCTCCATACGGTGTGTTCCTTTCCACATCCCCGCTGTTATTATCTTGCCTACCAGACCCCCCTTGCGCGCTGGTCACCGAATCAGCAGACACTAAACTCCGAGCGACAGGCGGTGCAGCTGTGAGTGGTGGAATCGGCATTGGCATATCGCCTTGGTTGGGAGCCGACTCAGCAAATCGACCGCCAAACAGGGACGGCAGCGAGGCACTAACAGCACGCAACTCCTCCCCAGACGGACAAGAATCGCGCCAATGGGCTCCCACTTCCTCCCCAGCTTCATTCTTGCCCTTCTCAGACTTTTCCCCTCCGACGCTCAGCCCCGATTCTGCCTCACCAGCGCCATTACCCAAGCCATCCCCTTGGGAGCAAGCACGAGGGCTCTCATCGGATCTGTCCGTAACATCGGAGCCTTGGCAGGAAGGCAAACACATCACCGGATCGATGGTGTATTGCTGGACGGCTTCCGCCTGCATGCAGTACATGTCGAACTGGCCACCCTCCCCTAGTCTACCGGATTCCTCGCCCCCCATCACCATGCTCAAAATTGGTTGTTTGACACGGAATTGAGCGAGGGATTCGAACATCAGCCTCCCAGGTTCATCCTCCAAAGTATGGACTATGAACATGCTAGGTTCCGTCATATCGGCCAACAACAGCAGCTCGGCTTCCTTTGCCACCAGCACCGTTCCATATCCGTTCCCCTTGCTTTGACTTTCGCCCCCTGCCGTGCTCCTGACTATCTCTAACGACTGGAGCTCGATTGGGGGACTGTGGCTTTGGTTGGACGCTGTCGGAGAATTCAACTCATATTTCCATAACTTCACCCCTTGAAATGCCCTTTCCCCAGAAACCGTAAGCAAACAAGACGACCCCGATGTCGGGCACCACCCCACGTACTGCACAGGTTGCCCTGAGCTAGGTTTGAAGCTGAGAAAAGGTGGGATGGTTTCCTCCTGGTCCAAAAACGTAAACAAATCGTGCTCTTCCAGATTCCACAGCCGGATTTGGCCATCCTTACTCCCCCCAGCCACCAACCCTTCTTCGTCATTTCCGCTCAAAACAGTCAATTCCTCCCATCTTTCGGTGGTCAATTGCCCAAACGCAGCATTATTTTCACCCACTTTCAGCGCCACAACGGCACCAGAATCCCACTCCAAGTCAGACAAATAACCCGAGGCATCCCGAATGTGCCTCCCACGGAAGGCTCGCTCCACTGAACACAGATACACCGAACTCTGCACTGCAAAAACTATGAATTTTTCTCGACGTGGAGCCCAGATTGCTCTTACAGGAGCGTCGGATGGTGAGGGCAGAGGGACTTGAAGTTGAATCTGGAGCAGAATGCGGTGTCGAATTCCGCTCTGATCGGATTTCAACTCTTGAATGACAATTTTGTGGTCAAGGCCTGCCGTCAGCAGCCAATCATCCTCCTCCGAAAGAAACTTCATGTCTGACACAGCTGCAGAATGCTGTCTGATGAGAATTCGGACTCCAGCTATTCGATCCATGGCCCTGATGTCTCCCTTCCTCAATGCGTAACACAGAAACCTACAAAACACACACAGTGGTTTAGTCAAGCTGATGAGTAAAGAGAATGCAACACAAAAAAAACACACAAAAAAAGCACCACCTGTATCAAGTGGTGGATTCATGCAGCAAAAAATATGGACAGCCGGGCAACCTCCTCCACAGGTTGGTGACCTCCCCACCTTCTGTTCACAGCAATCTGCGTCAGGGGTATTTTCTGGTCCCCTGGCGGATCCTTCAACGTCGTCACTGGGCGAACGGGCAATTGTGGCACGACGTCGTTAACATCCCCTCCGTAACTCGACGCGTCGACTCGCACGTGACGCTCCATCGGCAGTCTGGTAGCTATCCCCCCTCGTTTCTCCTCTTTCGTCGTGACAAGCCATTCCCTCGACTGCGCAGGACTCGAATCGCTCGTCACCGCTCCATCCATCCCACCACTCGTCACACCGTCGAACTTATCGGCACTGCCCTCGGCCGGGGCAGATTTCCGGCTCTCCTCCCCCTCCATCATCTGAAACAAGGGTGGTTCGGGCGTCACGCTCACCACAGGGGTGGCAATGGATTTCAGAAAGTTTGAAAAATCGAAGTTCGCCATGGTTTCCACCTCCGAACGGGCAAAAAAAGCCCCAACCAGATATCAATACACAGCAGAAGCCATGCTGGAATCAGCGCCACGTTCACAAAATGTACCACCAACAATAAGAAATCACGTGCAATATCTAGCAACCTTCATTTGAGGAGTGGCAATCCAACGCGCCAACCAGAACGGCAATTCCATTGCGACTCCTCCCAGCCCACCCATTCGTTACTGGATGCTTCGGTGCCGTTGTTTTCGTCCATCCTTTGTCCAGAAATCACGTGTGCTGTCACTGCGAACCAAGCCGAACAAGTGGCCTCCATATGGGTTCCCAAAATTGAGCAGCCAGGATCGCTGGTCGGCTGAGGTTGTGGGGATTCAAATTCTGGCATCCACCACAATTTGCTTGCAGGCCTTCACCGTCCACAATACTCTTGGCTAACCCAGGGCTGGGGACCCTCATTCAGGTTATTTCTTGGAGCTGGTACAACTGGTTCAATCATGGCCATCAGTTTCAATTCTTCTTGGTATGATTTCCATATTAGGCGAGGTACAAGGTCGGTTGTTACTCCAGAGCTTGTGGCTTCATGAGTCCGAAGGGAATGGAACGAAACAATCGAAAGAAAAACTGCATTTCAACAAAGACAAGCTTGTACAAACCATAAAATGTTGTGTTTACACATTCTGGACTTGACCAGGTTCATTGCACAAAACAGCCTCACAAAAGAGACAGAAAAAACCTGAAAAACTTGTGTGGAAACCTCAATATCCCACTTTTCCTTGCCCTCCCAAAATCCCGACTCCACTAATGTTACATAACCTTGCACACAATTATTTTTCTTGTAGCTTTCGACCAGAACATGCCACCAGGCTTCCTCTATTGTACTAAATGGGGAAATTGACCTCCCTGACCTTCACCCCTTTGTTCCATTGCATCATTTCATGTTGCTCGTAAAAACACTTGCCAGCCCCGAAAGGTGGCCTCCGTTTATTCTGTTGGTTGTCTTCAATCACACATAGTCAACATAAAAACTAAAAAAAGAAACGATAACATTTGATATACCACTTGAAAGATACCAGGGGTAAAACTTGCATGCGTTGGAAGGCAAATAACTCAAAAAAACGAGGGGTCCAGTGAACACCTCCCTCAAAGCATTGGTGGATCTGCCACCCCAATCAGCTTTTGAGTGATTTCGCTGGACTCCTTAGTGCGGTGAACACTGTACATCATGTACACTGCGATACCCACGACCTGCCAAACTATGAATCGGATGTATGCAGCCAAACCCAAACTGCACATCAAGTGCATCGTGAACAGAACTCCACATGAGGGGATGAGCGGCTTCAAAGGAGTGTTGAACTTATCCGAGTTCTTGACGCCTGGGGAAAACGCCAACCCAATGGTAGCGAGCAACCACACCCCTGCACACAGCACATTCCTTCATGCAATGAAACAAAAACTAACCCAAAAATGTCGGGGTCAAGATATTTTCCTGGAAAGGTAGCAGGACTCTTTTTCCAAAATTTCTCGGCAGCATTCTCACCTAGGGATGCTCCAATCGTCCAAACGGGTGCTGCCCAATGCGAACACAGCCCTTCCACCAGCGAAGCAATGATGATAGTAGGCACCAATATATCATGTGGAAGCTTAGACTTGAGAGTATCCGCTCGGTACTTCTTGGTGAGAACGCCTGCGCAGACTATGCACATCACCGCCAAGGTCCCCATGGAAACCATGATGGCTAAAACTCCCATTTGAAGGAACAGGGCTGGGAGGGCTGCCATCAGCCCAGTGGTGATGGTCGCGTTCAAAGGAGTATGAGTTCTCTCGTCCACCTTGGCCTGAAATCCGACACAGCCGTCAGGGTTTTTCCATTTTCGAGATGAAAAAGAGGAACAAATTCACATCAATATGTAGAGAACTGCAACACGGCACACCCCCTGCACTATCGCATCATCATCTTGATAGTTTGGGGGGGGGGCTTCGGTTGGACAGTAGCCATACCAGCCAAGTTGGCAAGAAGCCTTCACGTCCCAACACCATGAGAATTCTGGTCATCCCATAGAGGCACATCAACTCAGAAGTGACGATTCCAGTGAGCGCTCCAACAGCCACCACATATCCAACCTGTGGCACACCAACCATTGCGAACGCCTCAGAGAATGGAGCGTTCTCATCGATGAGATTGTACCTAAACGACAGGACAGACATGCACGCTTTACAGCTCATTCAAAATTGGTGCACGTTCCGTTCGGTGTAACGATGATTGGTGCCTTTCAACATTCATAAAAACACCACCAAAGGGATTCAGCCGTCCCCCGTTTTCCTGCAGAATTCTCAACCAAAATCAAGCTCAGGAAAGTGGATATGTAACCGATGCAGTCCTACTCACTTCACCATTCCAACGACTGAGAGGCCCATCGCCATGAACAAGACGGTGCACACCGAGATGGATCCGATGATGCCGAATGGCAAATCCCTCTTGGGGTTTTTCACTTCTTCAGCTGCTGTGGCCACCCCATCGAACCCAATATAGCTAAAAAACACGATCGATGAAGCATGAAACATCCCCCTGTACCCAAACTCCGGCGGCAAGAAAGGTGATAAATTGTCCGCCTTGAAAAACGGAATGGCGGCGCCGATAACGATGAAAACGGTCAGCAGATTCACAGCTGAGATGCAGTTTTGAAATGTGGATGATTCTCGGACGCCTTTCGCCAGCAGCAGACAAATGAGGATAATCAAAATGATGGCGGGGATGTCGATCACGATATAGTCATTCATTTCGATTATGAACGCATTGGTTTTCAATCCGCAGAGAGAGGCGAAATAACCGGCAATGCCTTTCGCCACCGTGCTTGATGATAGAGAGTATTCTGCAATCAGGTTGATAGCAGCAATCCTAACAAAAATGGCAGAGGAACACATTAGCTTGAGTGGTGGAGTGTTGTTTTTTCTTGTAGCTGTCGGCGTTTAATGACGTTTGTTTTTAATACCATTCCACATATGTCTGTCTTGAATGACCACAGCAAATAACATTCTTATCAGCGAGGAATTTTTTCTCATTTTATGATCCGAGTCTTTTCTTTGCTTTTTTGGCGATATTTTGGCATTTATTAAAAATACATCTTAGATAAGAAAAATCATATCTAAATAATATTTTGTTAATAAAAAACCCAGATAAGCACGTCGAGAAATCGAAAGAGGAAACGACCCACCATGCCAGAAATTCGCCATAGATCATTCCCACATAATTGAAAGCACTCCCAGCCACCGGAACCTCAGCAGCGAATTCAGCATAGCACAATGCTGAAAACATCGCTGCTGCAGATGCAATACCATAGGAAGCCACAATTGCAGGCCTGATTGTACCAAAATACACCACTCCACTCAATGTCAACATTCATGGATTCAGAAACACAGGCCAGGGATACCCATGGTGGTGAAATTCAGATCCGCAATGTGCATTGTTTGGGTTTTTGACCAAAATTTGAATGAGTTTTCCACAGTCTTAGATTGAGATGGACATGACTCATGAGAAGATACAAAAGTGGAGATGACTCACATCTATTCTTGGGAAAGACTGACTAGTTGGTGACTATGAGTCATCCTTGTCCAAACCAACAGAGATGTGCCAAAAAGTTGCACAGTGACCATTATTGATCATGTTGCATTGAAACAATTGATTGGTTTTACAATCAAATCCTTTCCCCACGTTCACAGCGAAGGTGTGTTGGACCAGAGAGGTACTCCAAACTCGAATGTCAGTCATCCAGACGATTGTCGTCGGGGAATGAGTCATAGATTCTTTGATTCACTTACTAATGTCGAAAAAAAGCAGGCCTTAATTTTGGCGCGATTGTTCATTATTCTCGACTGTACTGACGCAGTAATCCAACTGTTGACTCAATAGTCGCCAACCAACGAACAACTGGCGACGACTCGAGGCTTCAACAGAGACTCGAGTCAGTCATATGCCCATCTCCACTCTCAACTGGGCAAGTCCAAAGATGAAGTCATCTTTTCAACTCGGAAGTTCGTACCCAGCGTGGTCTTTAGCTGCAGTTCCGGTCAGCACGAAAACCCCCGCTCCGATGATCATCCCCACACCGAACATCAACAAGTCAATCGGGCCAAGGACTTTCTTCAGCGTGCCGCCACTCTCTCGTTCCTTCGACTGAATC
The DNA here is from genome assembly GCA_030272585.1 of Bryopsis sp. KO-2023. Taxonomy (NCBI): domain Eukaryota; kingdom Viridiplantae; phylum Chlorophyta; class Ulvophyceae; order Bryopsidales; family Bryopsidaceae; genus Bryopsis; species Bryopsis sp. KO-2023. Next base: position 416,322 of record BSYQ01000004.1, on the reverse strand, counting down.
AGCTCATCAGCGCTCCTGGTCTGCCCTGCTTTGCGACACAGTTTCTTGAAGTAGCCATCTTCTCCCATCGTCGTCTTCTTGCCTCTCTCCAGCTGCAGGATATCGACACCTATAGCAGACCGCGACGTGTTTCTCTGTAGCTAAAAACCTTGCTCGACACAGAATTCTGCTTGTGGACGAACAGTTCCTTGACGGGCGCTTTCCAGGCAGGTTGGCATTTCCTGCCAGCGCAGTAGATTAGTGCTGCGCCAACCAAGACGCAGTGTCGCCAATTTCCACGTTGGATGAAGCGTGGCAAGGCTAGGTCAGACTGCATGGGGTTGAATGGTGGACGAGAGATGGGTTATTGTTGCAGCAGTCATGAAGCTCGTAAGTATGTTCAGCCCAGTGTAGGGCAGGAAGGCCGTCTGGCTGCGCTACCAATGCTTCTTTTTGTAATGGTGTTTGTCTCGAGTCTTCAGTAATTCCGCCCACGACACGAATGGCTCAAATGTACGCAGGGATTCGCACTCACAAGCGGAAACACAATTGTTTTCGATTCCCTTTTCTGGCTTCGACAAGCGCCTCAAACAGATGAACGAGAATCGCTGACGGTTCTGAAACCTCCTTGCAAAGAGGTCCATTGATAGAAAGCTTTCACCTTTGGATGGTGTTAAAGTGCACATTTTTATGTTTATGGGTTGACTGGATGTTAGTTTGGCCCAAGGATAAATTGTGTACCATCTATATGAGAACAACCTTTTTGTAAGGTCAAGATCCGCTTGTTGAGGAGCAACTGTGTGAAACACCTCACTTTAAAAATGGCAAATTGCATATGCATGTGTGTATTCTGCTAGTGAACATACACCACAGCTGAACTATGTGGGCCCAGAGCTTCTGCCCATCAGCCAACCAGCAAGCCCATTTTTCATAAAGACTCCCCCCTCCTCCGAAGGGAAGCAGCGCCAGCATCAACTTTAGTCTTCCAAGTGAAAAATATAATATGTAGCAAAAATGCTAATTTTTGGCGATGTTACCCCACCCCCATTCTAATGAACCTAAGTATCTAGAATCTGGAATCTTTTTACACTTGAGGCCAAGTATCGCTCAGCCACTTTACTATACATAGTAATCCTTGACCCCATTTGGGATCCCCAAAAGATCATAAATATATATTTACATAACAAAGGAAAGGCAATCTAGAGAGACACCAAGAAACAAAACTGAGATCTCAAATTTTCCCAGAGAACAATTTCTTAGGGTGCTATGCATTCTTGGCAATAACCAATTCACTGCATGAGGCCCGCAATGACTGAACAAATTTCAAGAAAACTAACTAAACTGAAAGAGAACAGATTCATCTTTATGTCGTGTCAAAGTCCTCCCAAAAATAGTGGGGTGCTATCAAAACTGCTGAAAAAAAAGTGGCAAAACCTGATAACAGAATATGAAAGTGTGTGTACCACCGGGCGCAGATCCAGAGCTGCATTGCGAACAAAACATGAAGCTGGAATAGAACCTTATCCAGACCTGGATTTCTTTTTGCTGGTTGAACCAGCAGTGGTGGTGGCAGTGGAAACGGATGCGATGCTTGTGGGTCTTTTTGGCTTTGGTTTAGGAAATCCTGGGCATCTGCCCAAAAACAAACAATGCCCTGTCACATATTTCTCAATCTCCACAAAGGAATTTCTCGTGTAAGGACTCCCCTGCCAGCATTCAGTCTCTGAGTTGGCATTTGAGCTAACCAAATGTTCTATATTAGAATGTTGCATTGCATTGAAGCATTCGAGAATCACCTAATGAAGATGGAATACGCAAGTAAAACAAATCTGCAAGACATTGGTATTTTGGCAGCAGTGTGTATTTTGTCCCTGGACAAAATGTTTCTGAGAACTTCAAATCCGTTTCAATGGGTACTTACGAGTTTGTGGAAACAACATCAAAAATTCTCTCGTACATCGCTCCAGAAACCACTGTAGTCACACAGCACTGCCCCTTGCATACAGTGACTGCAGCTTCCCTGGTCAGTGCCAGGGGTGGATCAGGTTCATCAGTTTCCTCTGATCCTTCTGATCCTACTGATCCAATGATTTGTATTGACACAGAAGACTCATCGCATGCATCGGATGTGTCAAATTCACCGTTTTCGTCAGATTTCCCAACGGAGCCTGACGATTCGCTGGATGTTGTACAGTCGATCGAAATGTCGACTCCACTCGATCCTTTGCTGCTTTGCATCAGGCGCCGACTGCCAGTGGTGGTAGCAGAGCACTTGAATGGGGGAGGCCAGCAAATCAATCCTTTTACGCTTACCTCATCTGATGGCTTCGGTTTTGCTGAATCGGTGGAAACAAGGGATTCCATCAGCAAGAACACCACTTATTTTTACCATTTCGTCTGCAAGAGTTTGTTTTCGACACCTGGTCAGACTGAAAGTACTTACCTGGGAATTCTTTGGTGATGTCGCACGTGTTTTTAGATTCTGGAATTGACGTAGTGACCATCGCCCGTTCTGTGTCAGGATCAGAACAATCAACGGGAGATTCTTCTTCTTCCTCATCATCTACGAATTCCAGTTGCTGTCCCTTCTTGTTCGGCTTCAGATTGACGACAGATGGAGTGGAAATCTGGGTGCTGACAGAGCCTTTCTTTGGTCCCTTCTCCTGTGTAGTATCTTCCTGCAAAAATCTGTGCACATAACTCCCCAAGTTACATCTGCAGTTTTTCAACTACTTCTAATTGTGTACCGGAATGTTAGGAATTAAGTTGTGCTTGTTGGGAAAAGCACTGTTATGGAAGAACCGTGGAAGGAGGGTATAAAAACGGTGATGTTGTATGACTCGATACCTTTTTTTAAGGCATATTCAATTCAAATTGACCAATCCGGATGATTCACATCCAACGTTCCAAGCGACGCAAGTATCTTCGCTGGAGCTACTCTGAAACCCCTTTGTTTGCGTCCAACTTCGAGTCACCTACCCAGTAGACCACTCTAGCGCCTTGCAGACATCCACAGGTGTCCCCTCCTCACCGACTTCATCCACGGGCCTAGCATACACCCGCACCTCGTCTCCATCCTGAAGGTCTGCGTGAACACACAAACCCAACTTCGTTGGCCTGACAAACACGGTACCGTCTATGACAGGCTGCGCTGTTTTTCGAGGTCGGCGCTAGGAATAGTCAATCTCTGAACAGCTGGGATGGCCGGGTGCTTCGTTTCACTGGAGACCACACGCACTTCACGTTTGCCTGCTTGACGGCGGGTTCCGTGAAAATCGATATCGCTCGCGTCGACATCAAGCGGCACAGGATGGGCCGAAGGAAAAGCACGAAGCCTTTCACGGAAAAATAGTAATTGAAGCACTCACCGCTACAGAGCTCCTCGAGGAGCGGATCTTGTGACAGTATTTTCCGTGCATCCGTGAAGGAGCCCAACAGAAACAAGCAGAAGACGAAAGTAGCTACGTAGCACGTCGTTTCGGCGGAGAAACCCATTTCGTATAGAGTGTTTGCCCCAACGGTACCACCAGCGCCACCCCAACCTGCGAGAACCTGCGTTTGGCACTGTTGTCTGGGTGTGAACTCAGGGTCGAGAAAGATATATATGCATGACAGTGTTTGACTCCTTGTATCCAAAGGACCCAGAGGGAACCAGGGGTTCTGCGGGAAGATGTTACTTTTACGCATGTAATATTTGGTGTGTGCGAGTGATTTACACCTTCAACAAAAGTGTGAAACCTTCCGAGCAACGGGCATTTGTAGTGAGTCAGACCGGCAGTTGGGTATTATTGGTTGGCGGTACGGTTCTCACGTGAATGGTTACTTAAGGGAGGACTGAGGTGAATGTAATATCTCTTGGTATTGGTGTCCTATACACGACTTGGTGAATACCCCTTCACAGTTTGGTGGCCAAGAAGGGGAGTCGTGGTCCGAAAGGAGCCAACCAGAGTCAGGGGGAAGGAACGGTTGTGATACAAGCGGCGTGAAGACAGAGTGGGTGAGGGAGGTTACCTCAGGACCACAGAGAGAGCTGCGAATGGACGCTGGCGTGTGTTGGCGCGGCTTCAGTGACCCCGTCTACAGGCGTCGAGTTCGAAGCAGAAAGGTCAACGGAGACGATGGATTCCGCAATTGTTATTAATTATGTCTACAGAGAGTTCCGAGGAGCGAGGGATGGTGGCGAGTACGGTGGCGCTGGCACGACGAGCGCGGTGGGCCCAGGGAGGGGTTTTCGACACGACGGTGGCGGTGCAGCGTGAACCACGGCAGTACGACCATGAAGCGAAGGAAGAGCTGGAGACCATTTTGTGCAGAGATTTGTGGAATGTGAGAGTGATTTTCGACAGTGTTGCCAAGGTTTTGGGTCGAACGAGGGATTGATCGTGGCTTCGTTGGTGTTTCTTTGTTGATACAGAATTGGGTGTGGATAAGTTTGTAGGACGCGAGGACGCGATCCAACCTTGGGGGGAAATACTGTAGTGAGTCAGACCGGCAGTTGGGTATTATTGGTTGGCGGTACGGTTCTCACGTGAATGGTTATTTAAGGGAGGACTGAGGTGAATGTAATATCTCTTGGTATTGGTGTCCTATACACGACTTGGTGAATACCCCTTCACAGCATTACGATAGGTTAGTGTGAGATCTTTCAAGAGCGTCACATCGGTGTCCCAGATGACTCAGCCAACATGCTAGTTGAAGTGGTTAGGATAGTGGATGGACTGGAGGACTCACAGTTTGTTGTGAGTTACTGGCTAACTGAATGTGGAACTACATATTGGGTTGTCGTGAAGACAGTTTGTAACATTTTGGGAAGGAGTTTCAAATTAATCGGAGTGTAGCACAATCTCGCTGACAATTGTTGGGACGATTTGTACCCCCCCCCCCCCCGAACAACAACAATATCCTTTCACCAGACCTAACTCTACACTGAGTCATTCACAGATCCCCTTACTTTCCCCATTGGGGCACAATTGTCTCCTTTAATGAACAGATGCCCTCATCTCACAGGACACCATTCCCACAATCACAACACAGGAGAGGTCGAACCAGAGTTATCGGACTCTTTTGCATTGGTCATCGAGTCGTGATGGAATCCTCTCCCTTTCGCTTGGCCCGGTTCATCTCCGCCCCCCAGAACCCAGACCTGCAGGCGTCAATCGATCGATGCCCTCCCTTCCACGCCTCCCTCAAGGGCTGCTTGGTTGTTGGTCCGCAACAGAGGTACGGCGCTCCTCGCTTCCAAGCAAATCCAGAGATCACGCCCCCACGACGCCCGGCTGACGATCAATCCTGCCTTCATGGATTCAGTGGGAGGACATCGATTCTATTTCACTACGCGGTTGCGATCGCAGGCACGGGGAGAAAGGTATTATTCATATGCATGAAAGACGCGATGGAAAGTGCACCACCCACCATGCCCTCGGGCATCACCACCGAATCCCCGCAACTCGCCAACATCATGATGAGGTTGGGGCCATCGGATGGTTATGTGATCGATCATTGACCAATGCAAGTGAAATGAAGCTGTCCCCATGCCAATCCTTGATTCAAAGTTAACCGTGGAGTGTGTAAGCCCTTCCACAAATATAAAAGAAATCCTGTGAGGAGAATTGACGGATTGGGCAGGAGTCACCTTGCCCTGGCAAACACTCCTCACCGTGTGCTGAAAATCTGATTAGATTGTCCCAGTGTGTTCATCTATTTGGATGCTGCTGTTCAGGTATATGAAAACCTCCAAGGACATTCGCAAGTATGCATCGTGCTTCCATTTGTTGGATGATAAACCTTCGGTTATTATCATAGACAACCTTTCGGCATTTGTCGAAGCAACCTTATCACCGTGAGGGGAAAATGAAAAAAATCTTCTGCTCAGTTTTGGAATTTCATGCGAGTGATGCTTCATTTTCATTTTTCTTTCTTAAAATCAAGTGATGGGTGCCAACAGGTCTGGTTACATACTCCATGATGATAAAATTAAGGATATCGCCAAGACGCTTGCTTGGCTGTGGGAGGCTGTGGAGTCTTCAGGGTGAGTTGGGATGCGCCATGGATTGATTTTTAAATTAACTGTTCTTTCTACAGAGTGTGTGTGTGTGTGTGTTCTGAATCGATGGATGCTCTGTGTTGACACCAGCAACTCTATCCAACTGGTCGTGTCGGATTTCTATTCTGGCGATCAAATACTGGAGCGGTATGTGTACTTCAGATGGTTGCCTCTTGTCTTCACCCTCACAGGTCAGCAAGCAGGCGGTCCTTCTGATTTCCTCTTTTCCGTTAATCATGCACCACGGTCTGATGTTCGAATGTATACACCGATCAAGTATGGATTTGTAAATGGTACGTTGGTTGCAGCAGACCTGGATTGGTAGAAATGGTTTGCAACTGGATGAGGTGTCATATCAAAGAGAATGGATTGTGGTGGAATGAGAAAATAGCTGCGAACAACGATTCCCACTATTTGCGGGGTGGGATAATGACAGCTGGTAGTCAAAGTAGCAGACTGTAGTGACAAGTAAATGAAGTGTGCGCTATGCTTCGTTGATTTTTGATGGGACTAGAATGGCGAGAAGTGTGTGTTATGCTTGATTGATTTTGAATGGGAGTGCACCTCGTAACAGATGACATCTGTCGCTTGATCCCATACGAATTTCAGTTCCAGGTTGAATTAATCTGGAGGCGAGCGACAATCAAATAAGAAACAGAAAAAGCAAGTCAGGGAAAATGTGAAGTGTAGAATTTCCCAATCAGGAGGAAATTCTCATGATTACCAAATCCATCCAGGCCAGCCCAGGCCAGCCCAGGCCAGCCCAGGCCAGCCCAGCCCACAAGTTCAAACATGGGAGAGTTTTTTTCGTCTTCGTGAGCACTCAGTGATTTGCCTGATCTGAAAAATCACCACCACCTCTGCCAAAGATGAATCTTAGTAAGATCCTTCACCAGTGTTCACAACAGGGTGCAGGTGGTTGGTGCTATGTGGAACCACCAGACTGTGTGGATCTTCCTCACTTTTGCCAAATCCATCAGCCTCCACTGTTCATTCGTTGTTACATCAGGTATGGCAGTACGTGACATGAAGTGGCTTGAATTTCTCTGTCCTACATAAGTTCTTCAATGTAAAAATAGTTTTCAGGGTGTCAGGCCTTGAAGCGTAAAAAAAGTCGGGTGGAATAGGTGCCAGTTTGAGTCGACCAAACAAAAATTAGACTGAACCTGGGTATTGAGAGAAAGAACATTCTTTCCCAATCCATTCCTTGAATTCAAATGATTACAAAAAATGCCCAATCTCTCCCAAAAGATAACTCAAGCACTCCACGCACATCGAGACAGCTACCCATTTTTGCCCCCTAATTAGATAGGGACAGAGAAAAAAAGCACCACATACACCAGAACAACACCACAGATCAATTCACGCACAGAAAAGAGTCTCCGACCTCTTCGGTCGCTGTTCGATCGAGCCTGGTTTCACCGACGCTTTCGGATGTCTGCTCAAGTCCGAGGGAACAGCAGCGTTACTCTCTTCCAGCAGCTTCTTCAGATCATACAGCACAGGCAATTCGTACTCCGACAGCGTTAAGAAGGTGATCGCCACACCTTTTCTCCCTGCACGGCCAGTTCTTCCGATCCTATGAGTGTACATCTCCACATTGTTGGGCATGTCGTAATTCACCACCAGAGCAACGTCCGGAACATCTATACCCCTCCCAGCCACATCCGTAGCGATCAGAATATTGTACACATCTTCCCTGAAACCCTTGATGCTGGCTTCCCTCTGCTCCTGAGTTTTCCCGCCATGCAGCACCGTGCAACTGTAGCCCATATTTTCCATCCGACGATATACGATATCGCATTTGCTTTTGGTGTTGACAAACACGATGGCTCTCTTTTCGTTGAGCACCTCCATTTCTTGCTCCAGTCTCAACTCCTTCTCGTTCTCCTTCATGCATATCACCCGTTGACTGACATTATCGGTTGCTTTTCCAGCAGTTCCTATCGTGACCACCACAGGTCTGCGCAAGTACTTCCTTGCCAGTCGTTCCACGGCTGGGGGCATCGTCGCACTGAACATGTGGGTAGTTCTGTACACCCGGTTATCTTCCGCAACATCGTCATTCTCCGGTTTCAGATTGCTGGACGGCATGGCTTCCAGAACCCCCACCACTTGAGGTTCAAACCCCATGTCAATCATCCTGTCTGCCTCGTCCAAAATCACGTAGTTGCACTGATTCAACACAGCATAGCGTCGCTCCAAGCAGTCCAACAATCGCCCCGGGGTGGCGATCACAATTTCGCACCCCTTTCTCAGCTTGAATCCCTGTTCCTCGATGGATTGCCCCCCCACCACAGAGCACATCCGGTAGTTGGTGTAGTTAGCCAGCTTCTCTGTTTCCTCTTCGATTTGCTGGGCCAGTTCACGGGTGGGTGCGAGAATAACAGCATGAGGACCTTCCGCCTCCAATTCTTCGGTCATTGGAGGTTGCCTCATGATATACACCAACATAGGGAGAACAAAAGCTGCCGTCTTTCCAGAACCTGTTTCTGCAATTCCGATCAAATCACGGCCCCCCAGCCCGACAGGAATGGCAGCCATCTGAATGGGGGAAGGATTCTTGAACCCCATGTCACGCACGGCCTTGTTGAGAGCTTTGGGCAAATTGGCTTCCTCCCATTTTCGAATGGGCAATGCTGGACTGGCTCCGCTCCCTTTGAACGAAATGTTGAAATCCTCCTTGAAGATTCGCCAGTCGCGCTCGGTCATTTCATCCCGGCCCTTGTCCCTCCAGTGTTTCTCATTCTTCATGTCGAAACCATCATACAGCTCGGCTGCCTTCATCCTATCTCTGTCCAACCTCCGGGTTTCTTTCGTTTCCTTGAGGCCAGCAGCTGACCTCAATTTCTGGAGCAAGCCTTTCTCCCTCTGTGCAGCAGATTTCTTTTGTTCTCTCCTGTCAATCCCAGCTCTTAGGCCCCTCCCAAAAAGAGGAGCTGCTTCGTGAGGGTTGTTGTACAGGGGGTTTAAATCCCGGGAGGTGTCATCCCCTACATCCCAGTCGAAGTTGAACCTAAATTTCTCGCTGGGTTTGAGCACTCGCTTTTTGACTTTCTCCTGTCCCAGATATTGCTGCTTGATCAACTCCAGCTCTTTCTCCCTCTCTCGTTCGTCCTGAAACTGCCTCCTTTCGTCCTCCAATCTTTTCCTTTCCAACTCACGCTCCTTGGCCAAATTCCCCAAATACGCCTCCCTCGCTTTTCGCATCTCTTCTTGTCGGGCACGCTGACCATTCACTGCATCTTGCCTCCTCTGCAGAGCCAGCTCCTCCCTTTGTTTTTTGGACAGAAACATCGGCTTCTCCTCGTCCTCCTGCCTTTGCTTCCTCTTTTTTAACAGCTCCTCCAACGACAGAGGTTCCAGCTTGCTCATTTTGTCATCCCCATCCGTTTCCCCATTCTCCATCACCCCACCATCTTTCTCCCTCCCCTGAGACTTCCCAACGCTGACGCTCCTTCGCCCTTCGGGGGAATCATCGGAACGACTTCCCGATCGACGCCTCCGCCGATCTCTGCTGCGGCTGCGTTTGCGCTCCCTCTCTCTCCCTCGTTCCCTTCCACGAGGTTTCCTATCGATTCGGTCTTTCCCATCGCGTCGGTGACCCCGTTCGCGACTCCTCGACGATTCCCTCTTCTTTTTGCTATCACGGTCACGGGCAGGACTCGGCGAACGACCGCGTTTGCGGTCTCGCGACCTCGACAATGAACGAGCCATCGTCAGCCAGACTTTCTCAAACTCCACAGAAAACACCAGCAACAAGCTTTGACTGCAAAAACGTTTCCTGGATAGCTGTCGTACACGTACGGAGATGACGTTGGCTGCTTTCGACTTTTTCCCCTCTCTCTGCCGCTGCACTGCTTTCCTTCCCTCTGCTTTCGGAACGAAAACCCAAGGCGTTGTGACAAGCGGAATGTCGCTGGAGATCGAGGCAACAGAGTAAGGTTTCGAAATTTCCAACACGTCCTCCCTCCAAAGTCGTCGTCGGTTTTCAGTCTTGAGTTGATGGTGGATGTTTTTCATTAGATTCTTTTTGCTCGCACCAGTGTCATAAAGATCGTGCTACAGTTCTGCAAGGAAAACGGCCTGTCAGACTCCTTCAATGCCTTGCAGGTGAGCTTCTCAAATCTTCTTGCAACTGTTAGCTGAACTCTATTGATCATAGAATGGTAGTAAAACTGGAACTCACCAACTCATGAACATCCTCCAAAAAGCAGTCCATGCATTTATATATATATATTATATATAATTATACTTGACACTTCTCCACTTTCCCCCACCCCTTTGTCTGCTCCTTAAGTTCAATCACCTGACTCATTCCTATAGCAAGCTGCCATCCATCCATTTTCCAGTTCTAGCAATGGGCATATTCAGCCATGATCCCTTAGAAATAATAGTAAATACAAAAACAGGCATGTTTTTTTGTGTAATTTTTGGTTCTTTTTGACGAACAAGTTTTTGATTTGAAGTGTTGCAAACAGTTGAGCGACCCCTTGACAGGTTTTCCTTTTCTGTTTTGTCAGAACGAGTGCCAGGTGTCTTTGAACACGGTGGATAGTGTGGAGAGCTTGGTGTCAGACATAAACAATGGGAAATGGGATGCGGTTCTCCCCGTCATCGCCCAGCTGAAGCTTCCAAGAACGAAACTCGAAGATCTGTATGAACTGGTACATCCATACATTACTCATGCCCTCTATTCTTCTTCTCCCTCAACTAAACAAACCTTCAAAATATTTTTAGAATAAATTACGCATATATTTTGTATATTTTGTTTTATGTTTTATTTTTATTTGTCGCCCCTGTGTTGAGAAAAGTTATTTTATGGTACATACATATATATATATATTAAATGTAAAAAAAACATCTCGAGGTGGACCAGGCATTTTTCTGTTGTCTGGAGTCTATGGTGTTGGGTTTGTCTTCCAATGTCAGCTTCGATGTTGACTTTTTGGGCAGTGAATATCGCAGGTGGTCCTAGAGATGGTGGAGTTGAGGGAAATTGACACTGCAAGAACAATGCTGAGGCAAACCCAGGTCAGCTGAACTTCTTCTTTTCTATCTAAACGAACCGCCCATGGAAACCCCTGTTTGAAACTTAATTGTCCATTGGACAGTCAGTTATCTGGGGCAACTAGCACCAACGGTGGGCTGGATAACTGATTGTGTTTGTCAGGTGTTCCAAAGGCTGAAGAGGGATGACACTGAGCGTTACATGAGGTTGGAGCATCTGTGTGGAAGGACGTATTTTGACTTGAGGGAGGTGTATGACGGGATATCCAAGGAGAAAAGAAGAGGGCAAATTGCCCATGCACTCTCCCAAGAAGTCACCATGGTTCCTCCATCGAGACTGATGGACCTGATTGGACAGGCACTGAAGTGGTAGGGCTGGGACGCATCCCTTTTTGTTTTGAATATGTTTGGGGGGGGGGGGGGGGCATCCTGAAATCTGGTTAATTGGTGGTGGCTATTCACAGAAAACACGCCGAGAAACGTCAATGTTTCGGTGTCTGACAAGAGAACAACCACAGCTTCGAGCTGTATCAACCACATCTCAGAAACTTTAATGTTGGCAAAAAATGTGCTATCTTGTGGGTTTCGTCCTTTTTTTTTTGACAAAAGGGGATGCTGTCTTATGTTTATGAACCTGGTGATGTGGGGTGGTGGTCAGGCAACAGTCTCAAGGTTTGCTTCCGACTGGAACGGCTTTCGATCTGTTTCGAGGAACGGCTCAAGGTCATCGGGACGAAATCGAGAGTTTCCCCACCATCATGGACCGAGAAATTCGAGTGCCGAAAGCTTGTCACCACGAGGTCGCACGGTTCTCCCCCGATGGCCACATGCTTCTGACCGGCAGCGCCGACGGGATGATCGAAGTGTGGGATTTCATGACGGGGAAAATCAGACAAGATTTGGAGTACCAGGCCGAGGAGCAGTTCATGTGCCATGACACTGCCGTACTTTGCCTGGATCTCACTAAAGACAATGAATTGCTTGTGTCAGGTGGGGTTGACCTGGCGAAAATTGCTGTGCAATGTCGATGGTGTTGCCTCCACACGGTTTCTTTCACCTTTTTGGGGGCCATCTTTTTGGATGATCGAGAATTAGCACCCTGGGTCGATAGCAAAGGGATCTGTTTTGACATTCAAGACATCATGGTTCTGAGAATGCGGGCCAGAATATTCAATCTTCCCTGTTGTGTCGACCAGGGTCCCACAGTGGCGAAATCAAAGTGTGGCGAGTGAGGGATGGACAGTGCTTGAGAAAATTCAGCCGAGCTCATTCTCAGGGTGTGACCTGCGTTTCGTTCTCGAAAGATGGAACCCACATATTGAGTGGCTCCTTCGATGCGGTGGCCAGGGTGCACGGTTTGAAATCGGGGAAAATGTTGAAGGAGTTTCGAGGGCACACTTCCTTTGTGAATTCAGCGGTATACTCCACAGATGGAAGCCAGGTTTTCACGGGGGCCAGCGATGGGACGGTGAAAGTGTGGGATGCGAAAACTTGCGAATGCACCAGGATGTTCAGGTGGGAGAACCCGAAATGTGTAATATCACACCATTAAAGATTGATAGTCATACTATGACGAGAAAAGAATCTCGTTTGTTAGCCCCAACAGGCTACAAAAATAAACAAAAAGAAAAACCATATTAGTCTTACATTGGAAAAAACACAAGAATTACCGAAATTAAAAAATTAGGGTCGGGGTGCATCAAACACACACATAAGATCGAAGGGTCAATATTGACCCTGTGAAAAGTGTGGAGCATTGAGCAATTTTCACCGAAATGTCGCTTTCTTTTGTAAGTATCCACCCTCTGTTTTGAGTCCTGATTTCATTGGGACGTGGGCAGGCCTCCGAGTGGCTCCGGGGAAGCTGCTGTCAACCAGGTGCACGTGTTTCCACAGAACATTGACCAAATCGTGGTCAGCAATAGATCGCCCATGATTTTCCTGTGCACCTTGGATGGGACCGTCTTGAAGACATTCCAGTCAGGAAAACGAGAAGGCGGCGATTTTATCGCTTCGTGGGTGTCGCCCAGAGGGGAGTGGATCTACTGCCTAGGGGAGGATGGAAATTTGTATTGTTTCGGAACGGGGACAGGAAAATTGGAGCATCTCATGATGGTAAGTTTGGGTTTTGACCAGAACAGGGTAAATGTTGGGTTTATTAGGATTGGAATTGCGTACACCCAGGCACTATGAGCTAGACGTACATTTTTCCATTGTTGGTGTTGAATGGGTTCCCAGATTTGTTTAGGGGGAGGTTTTTCTGGGTGACTTCCGTGGATTGGATCGCTTTATTATCATTCTTGTGTTTAGCAGCTTTTCTCTTCATGTTTCATAAAACCCTTTGGTTTTTATTCTTTCTTTTGTGTGAAAAGATGTGTTTTTTTTCTTCTTGGAATTGTCTCAGGTACATGAGAAGGGAGCCATTGGATTGTGTCATCACCCCCATCGCAACTTGCTAACCACTTTCAGCGAAGAGGGCCAGCTGAGAATATGGAAAGCTTGAGAATGCTTTTGAGCAGCGTTTTAGATAGTGGAATGTCTGTGTAGTTCTTGTAGGCGACCCCTTTTTTTGAATGTGGAACTGTCGGTCATTGTAGCTATGGGTTAGCAGTGGATTGAAGGTTTTGTTGGCAGGAGAGTCCGCTTTTTAAATAGATTCAGAGAAACAGTCTACCCGCAAAATTTCAAGGGGTGGAAAAAGCATGGCATATTCCTGAAGTTCAGATGTGGTTTTGCCCCCAACCTGAAAACCAAACGATACGCTGATTGCTGGTCGGCACTTGGAGCTTTAATTCCCATTAGGGTACCAACCTGTTTTATATTATAAGGGGGCTCAGCTACTTGGTTTTCATATTGCTAGTGGAAGACTCAGATTGGGAGGAAAAAGGGCCCAGAAATCCTACAGCATCTGTTTGCAACTGGAAGTCACCCCTTACATTTGCCCTCACAGTTTCAGTGATTATTCCAGCAAAATGATAACTGCAACAGAGGAACACTGCTACTATTGTTGCCATTGCAAAATGGCCCCTCCTGAAATCAACCTCATCTTTTAAAATGGTGACAATGCTAGGTTCACCCTTGCATCCAGTTTTTTTCCACCAATACAAGTGCAATTGATCGATACAAACACATCCATAGAAAAAATTCATCAATTTCAAAGTTTTTCTCTCAAATTCACATGTCCACCACTTTCTAGACTCTTCCCAAAAAAAACTAACCCACCTGCCCAAAGCTACAAAATATGTACATAAGGACTATTAACAAACAAACACACAGAAAACGTCCCACTCAACCCTTCCCTTCACTAAACTCTTATCCCAGAGTAACCCAGTGGACTGTATTCCAAGTGCTTAGCTGCCTTTTGGTATTGGGTCTTTGTGATCTGTGAATAGAGACCTCGCTCGTACTCCCTATTATATTTATTATGCCCCCCCCCCCCCGGGCTCCAGAACCCAGAAATACCATTTGCCGCAATAGCTCTTGGTGCACCTCCAGACTCCAGACGTGGGTTGGGTTGGTCCAGGCGATCGTCCAGCGACAACACAACTCCAGTCTGACATAGGACCAACAACTATCCTTGTCGGATCCCATCCATCAGTCAAGCTACGGATACATAGAGTGGAGGTGCAAGGAAATATCGCTGATTCTTATTACTCTAGTTTCCCCCGTTGATAGAGTGCGCAGCAATGTCGCCGACGATAGCAACACCCAGCTCCCAGATGGAGATAGCGCCCCCAGCGAGCTCCAACCCTCACCCTGAAGGTTTGTACTGCTGCGTCCTCTTTTTCTGGCATGCGAGGTTTATATGGTTGCATCCCCAGTCTCTTTCCTTGCTCACCACCCCGAACGGGGTGAAGTGCTTAGAACTGCCCGTCTCGTTTTACGGAAGAGTGCGTTTGCTTAAGCATTCTGGTCTGCCCGATGTTGAGGAGGTTTTAGACGATGAATGTCAGAGCTATCAACACTACCCAAGAATAATTCTTGGATTCTTCTGTAGGATGTATGTGTGTTAAAACCATCCAGATTGATACTTGGATTCAGCCTAGTTGCGAAGTCGACTGTCTTTCACCCAGGAAATTTGTTGTGCCCTGTATTGTTGGAGATGACAGACATTGGAAAGGGATGGCTTCATGTTTTCCAGCCTTGTACACCAGACATTCAATTATAACCTTCTTGGCAGACTTGCGAATGGTATTGAAAATGACACTGGCATGTTCCTGGAGATAATTGGATGTGTGCTATGTAGGGAAGGAGCCCGGGGGCTAGCACTGCATAGCGTAGCGTAGGATATCCTGGAAATGGATTAGCACTGGCCTGGGATCAACACTGCATGGCAGTCACCAGCAGGTAACAAACTCTGCACATCTCATTCTGGCCGCGACAAGAAGGGATGCTTTTTATATGGTGGATTTCTTACAATTTGGTGAACAGTAAAACATATGCCTGAATGGGGACACATTGAATGCTATGGGGATATTTCTTTTGCTGTTTTCTAAGCAGGTGATATGTTTTCTGATGTTTTCTTGCTTCTTTCATTCATTTTTTCAGACCCAGCCAGGATAGACTTAGGACGCCCAGCCAACCCCGGTTTTAGAAGAACAGCCCAGTTAGACCTGCAGCATAGAAGCCTTCCCTGAGCCACCCCCGACAACTGCATCCAGCGGCGACTGGACACGCATGACACCACACCTAGGTGATCGGCGAGGCAAGTGGGGGAAGATTATGGAGCAGGTTCCTTGTCAGGAACATCCGAGGCACCCCGGCCACAGCACTACAGAGGTTGAGGAGCCCAGCTTTGCGAGCGCATCGAAATGGGACGCCTGGTGGGGACTGCTGGCAGGGAAGGAGTGGTGGCAAAATTGGCCAGCAGGAACCCCAGTGGCAAGGGCCAAGTTTGCCAGCTGAGGGAGTCCCAGCTCTGGAGGGAGACCTCAGGTGTGGGGCAGCCACACATCGGACTTGCTGCTGGAACTGCTCAGGAGGGGATGCTGACCCTGGTGGCAAGGGGTGGTGGTGTCAACAAAGCGCCCAACAGTGTTTCGAGGGGGTGGCCGGGAAGGATATAGTACCTGCAGAAGGGATAGAGAAGCTGGGTTAGTAGAGGGGAACATAGCATGGGGTCGGGTCCCGAGGAATCGGAGCATCCAGGCTGGCGTCGAAGGGAGTTTTTTTTTTTCCTGGGGGATGGTGACAGCATCCCTCAAGGTTTTCTTTCTCCTCACTCTCAAAAAAGAAAAAAGGCATTGTCAAATAGGGACAATCTTGGGGGTTCGATCCCCTCGTGCCTTGTTGGTCCAGCAGTATAATCCTGATTTCCCAGCAACCGAAATTCGAACTGTTACCTGATGTTGTTGCGTTCTCTCCTCAGAAAACATTGTCAACAGATTATATCTTTTGTTCAACAGGGGTCAGAAGCGTGGCAATGATATCCACATCAGTCATCCTTTGGACCATTTTTGAATGGATGTGAGGTGAGGCCATGTCTGTTCCATAGATTAAGCCACCTTGGCTCAGGGGCACTGCATTTGGAAGGAATTGCAATTGCTGTTGTTCCATGCCAGTGCAAGCATTTCACGAAAACATGTTCTTCCCACAAAAAGGATTGCAAACTGGCTTCATTGGAAACCATCAAGGTACGAGTTCATTTGCAATGTTCAGTAGCGACCTGGCTGGGATTTCATGCCCAGCTGGTTTGGCCTGTTATTAAGTTGACATCCAAAATCTTGATGAAGAACAGCCATTGGTGACTGTATGCATCTTCTTGGACATCTGACGCCCTTCTTCAGTTTAAAATTGACCTCATCATCGAGGTCTTGTCCAGAATAATTGGTAGTGTTTTTTTCTGCACAATGTGCCGGGCAACATGAACCGGGCCCATCGTTCTCCACTCCCAAGCCTTGATTTAACAATTTTGTTCCAACAGAAATCAATCTCGTTTCAAGGGGATTTTTAAGCAGAAGAACAGCAACATGAAATCTGCCAAACAAAGAACGTCTTGTATATTACAATGCAAGATCCTACCCAAGTCAGAAACCAATCCCTGTATTCCACAGAACCTCGAAAAAAAATCTCCTCCATTTCTTAACAGCTGGAATCTGATAAATTCAACCGGAATCAAAAACAAAAAAAAAGGTTGAAACGACACGAAAATTCCTGAAGCTGCCTCTCCAATTCTCTCTAAAACTTTCTTTCGTCCATTCAACACCCAATCCCAAGAGTGAACCCAGCCATATTCAACACAACAGAAAAAAAAGCCACAAAAAAAGGTATGGACCACCTCCCCCCCCCCGCCCCCCCCCCAAAAAAATCAACAGCAGAGAGAACGAGCAATATTTCCTGGCCGGAAAAAACGTTCCAATCCATGAGGCTTTTTCAGTAACTACCTCAATTGAGCATACATACATCCATCTGCAGAAAAATGTGCGGTCAAGTCATATCAACCCATTCGTAAGTTCCAAGTTGGGAAGAAAACAAGGAGTAGAGTGTGTTCCAAATCTTGCCTGTGTCTTACCCTCTCCCCCCCCCCCTCTTTTGATAATGCACCAAAAATTAGCGCTCAGAGAAGCGAGCAAACACAACACACACCGGAGCCATTTTTCGTGAAGTTGTGGCCAACTCCATACAGCATAGTTCCTCATCACAGACAAAATTCCTGTTCCGTTTACAAAGTCATCCCGACTTTTTACACATTTTTTGTTTCCCCTCTTCCTTCCAGTTATTCTCGCCCCAAAATTTTTTTGGGTCCCTCCCCACCTCCCCCCTTTCCCCCTGGATAAATTCCATCGGGAGGCAACAATTCTCTTAGTCTCTTTCTCTTTTCGAGGCGAGCAAGCATTAGCGTCAGTCCCTTCTTTTCTCCCTCTCTCTCTCTTTCCCCCCATTTTATAATATAAGAAGTTCCCCCCCCCTTTTACCTCTCCAAAAAGAAAAAAAAAGAGCCCCCCCCCTCTCTCAAAAAAAACCCATAAGGTCGCTTTCAGTTTTCTTGTTTGTGAATCCATTCGATATATGAGTGCTCGTAATGGGTGTCCAAAATGTCAATTCCTACGTGTTTTCCCCCGAAAAATATGATCTCAAGCAAGAAAAAATCATGCACCGAATCGTAATCAAGTAGTTGTCCAGTTTTATCGTCAAGTAGTCCCACCATGTCAACTACTCTGAAAAAAAAAAGAGCTGAAACCAAGTCTGACCACCAAAGCGCTGGAGTAACACCAATAATGCACAGAAAATGTGGAAAAAAACATGACTCTCCCTCGGCAAATTGGGTTTTCTAAGCCCAAGAACCAGTCCTCCTATGACTGTTACGACCCCTTCCGCCTCCAGTGCTCGCCCCGCTCCCTCCAGCAGCCCCCCCACGACCAACCCCCGGAATCTTCCCTCCTCGATATGCCCTATCGAAACTGCGAAAGAAATCCGACCTCGGACTGAACTGTCCGCTTCCTCCCCCACCCCCCAAGCTCCTGTTCCGCCAGTGATGCCCACCACCCCCACCTTCTCTCGATCGATGATGGGCACCTGATCGAGGAGACTCCCAGAAAGAATCCGACATGTCAGACAGAGGTATTGAATCGGCCCTCTCAGTGTTGAGCGTCCCGGCCAAAATCGCATCTTGCGCTTGAAACCTAGACCTCGGGGGCACATATCGCAGCTTTCCACTCCCCATTCTTGTCAGGGTATCCTGAGCTGGGGGGGGCGGCATCACATCATCCACTTCGTCGCATTCCTCCGAATTCATAGATCTAGAACATTCTTTAGAATCGCCCGAGTTTACTTCTGCATTCGGGTTGAGGTCCAGCTCCAAGACTCTCTGGATGTCCATCAGCGACGATTTCAGCTTCTTGATGTGATTCAAATCTTGCAGCACTCGTTGCATGGTGGAGGCGTTCGCGGTGACGTGTGCTATCCGGGCATCGATCGCCGATTGAATGGCTTGCATGTATCGATCGCTGTAATCTTGCAGCCGGGACTCCGCTGCCGAAACCTGATTGGTGATGTGTTCCTTGACCAGCCCTTGCACAGCTCTCAGCGATCGCTCCGAAGCCTCCCGGATGGTCGCTTCGAAATGCTCCAGGATAGAGTCAGACTCAAACGTATACACCGTGTACGTCGGCCCCAACAGGTACTTGCACAGCGACCCCCTCTCTTTCACTTGTTTGTTGATTCCGGACGCCAGCAAGTCTTGGAATTTCTCTCGGAACTCCTCCGTGCTCGGTTGCTTGAAGGTGATATCCACAGGGTCCAGATGAATACCCAGTTCCTTCGAAATCACAGTTTCGATCAGGTGGGAGAGCCGATCCAGGTGGTCATTCGTATGTACGATAAGCTCCTTGTGTCTTTCCCTAGCTAGATCCTCGATCATCGACCACGCAACACCGATTTCGCTGCGAATTTGGCATGTGACGTCACTGTGCAGCTCCGAGAGGAGATTTTCGGCACGTTTACTGTCCAGCTCCTGCATGGCAGAGAGAATGACGAAATCCTCTCGGATGCTTTCCCAGCCGGGGCTGGCATCCAGTTCCGATTCGGCCTCCACATCGAGTGACAACGCATAGTTAACTCTGGTCAAAAGGGTGTGTTTGAGCCGATGTAATGCTTCGCTGACCTAGCCAAACATTAAAATACAGAAAAAAAAGTCAGTCCTTACTAATACTTAAATCTGACTAATAATTGTTTGAACCTCAGCCTAATCATTGAAAGATTTTTGTTGTCTTGAATCTTTTTCAAAAAACAGATGCCGTCGAAAAAAAAATTAATAAAAAAAAAAAAACATCCTGCATATAAATTATTCCCACACTTTTATTCATACAATATGCTCAAAAAGCCTCGACCAATCAACTGGTATATTCATGATATTATTTTCACTTCTCTGGGTTGTTTTTTCCCCCTGACCTTCACTGTGACATCCTCCTCAATTCTGAGAAGGCCAGCTTTGGCAACATCAAACTCCATCATGGTATTATCTAATTGATTTTTAAGGCGGTCCATTCCAGCACGCATATCCCCCAGACTTCGCGAAAGAGCACCCTTGAACGAATTCGCAACATTGCCCACTTCCTGGGAAAACAAAAAACGAAACATTCACTATTTTCCCCTCTGAATTCCGAAATTAAGAAAAATAAATAAAAATGATACACTTCGTTCGACATGCTGTGATAGATCTCAACAGATCAATTTCTTTTCTTTTTTTTTGTTAAAGTCTTATTTGATTTTTTTTGGGAAGGGGGGAATGAGGCTTTTTGTAAGGAAAAACATGCAGGTACATCAAAAGATTCAGTTGCTTGTAGATCTGCCCTCACCCACCCACCCAAAAAAAACATCTTTTCCACAAAAAACAGAAAAACATATTGAAACTTTTCTAATAGAGCACCTGCAAAACCTTCATTTCGTCATCCAACAGCGAAAGCTGCTTGAGAACCCCACTGTGTGCATACAAGAATGACAACACTTGGGTTTCCAGCAGCGGAATCCCGCTGTTTTCCAACATCCTTTCCGCCCTAGCTTTCCATTCCCTCTTTTCCATGACCCTCTCAAACTCCATCCCGAATGCCAATCTCCCGAATTTAGTTCTCGTTTCATCGTCAGCCTTGTCAGTGATGATCAGCCGCGAAAGGAGGGCATTGTTGGCTGAAACGAGGAGAATCTAAATGATTAAAAAAAGAAAAAAAAGAAAAAAATCAAAGATAGGTTGATTGATTTCGTTCATTTTCTTGTTCCAATAGTGCATGCAGGAAAATATCTTTTTTTGGGCATTTGATGAAAAATGTAAAAGCAAAAAATAACCATTCTGTTTTAAGAAAAAATGTTATTGGGAAAGATGGAACATAGATCCTCAAGAGACTATAAATAGAATTGAAAAAATAATAAACAAACATATTCAACAGCTTTAAAACTTGAGATTCACAACTAAATTGATATAAGAAAAATACAATTTTTTATTTTTCAAACAGGGTGGGGAGTCATGTTGATATTTATGCAACACAGTCCAAGCACCACACAGACAAAAGCGTTTCGTTTCTTTCCTAAAACCAACTGCTTCTCTACAATTCCGGTTGGCTTTTCGATCTCGTCTTTTGATCCACAACATTGTTACATATCTGAGCGCTTTTTTACGAGGAAAAAATACATTATCTTTCTTGCAACGCTCTGCCCCCCCCCACCTGCTCTTCTCGAACTTTGAATCCCATGTCTCTGAGAAGGTTTTGGACGTACTCCCTGGTTTCGTGTTCGTTCAAGCCCTGTCCGGTGCTGGCCACATCGAACTTGTTGACTACGAAAAACATTCGATGCCACATTCGATGCACCAGGCTCGGATTGATTTTCTGAATGTCTTGAAGCATGTCTGCCTCCTCCACCGTTTTCAGTTTTGTGTAATCCAGCACATATATCACCGCATCGATATCTTCCAGAAGCTTCTCCACCTTTTTATTTGGTCAAACAGCAGGAAAAAGTCCTTCAGAAAATTCTGAACCCAACTCAAACTATTAATAAAACTCGTATGAATCTTTTATAACGACTCCGATATTTTTAATTCGGGAATTCGTCCAGCTCTTTTTTTTGAGTAAAGCTTGGTTTTTGAATGAATCTAATTTTCGAGGTTCTAAGGTGAGGGAAACGTCAAAAAACCAAACGTCTATGCTCCTGAACAAGGAAAAAAAAAAGACAAAAAAGCCACACATGCAAACTACCAGAACCTCATTGAATCTCACCAAATGCCGTAAGAATTCGGTTTTCGCCTCATTAGGGCCCGGGGTATCCACCAAGGAAATTCTCGACTTGGGACTGACATCCGACAGAGCATACAGGGGTGCCAAGAGCTCCAAGGGTGGCTCCATTTTCCATGAATTTCCGTTGGTCCGCTTTTCCTCGTTCAATTGTTGCAGTCTTAACCGGATTTCAGTCTCTCCTCGGAAAACATGACCTGATGGCTCGCTCAACTGAGGGATGCTCCCTGGGGCGGAGTGCCGAATTGCACAAACCCTCGCAGTCTCCGGAACATTGTTTGTCGGCAAGCATGTGCTCCCAAGCAATGCATTCAACAGTGTGGATTTGCCTACCCAAAAATGTTACTTTCAGATTCTTTTCAGATTGTTGGAAAAAAAATGTAGAAACAAAAAGCAGAGAATGAATTTCGTTCCATTAGTCAACCTCCCAACAGGCATTGGCGATCGAAACATTTTTTTCTCACTTTTTTTCCGTTGTGCAGAATATATCAGTGTTTGAAACGAAGTGACCGTTGCTGGCAAAATATGCGAAAGGAAAAGAGCAATTCGCAATTCATTTTTGAAATTGATGAAATATCAGTGTGTTGGGCTGCTTATCTTGGATTTCTGTGGGTTTGGAGTTGACTAAGCCGTTCAAAGTGTCCTCTATGTGGACATTCACTGTCCGATTTTCAATAAGAAATTCATATTGCGTTGAAGGTCAACGACCACCACACTCCGACACACGAACCCAACCGTTCCGCCACCAGCTCCAATTCACGACCCGATAGACGGAGCAACGATAAAAAGAACTTGAGGTCTCGACCCTCAAAAAACAATAAAAGGTTTTTTCAGGCATAAAAAAAAAACAGGGAACCAAAACCCACCTGATTTGGTCAGCGCCACCACCGCGACCCCTAACGTGTGGTCGTCGCTCCTTTCCAACAAACGAGTGCAGGCATCTTTGAAATGTCTCCATTGCTGGTTTACCAGCCACGCCGATCCGGGGTTCTCATCCTCGTGACTGCCCCCCAGCGAGCACACGAATTTCCAAACGTCTTGGAGTAAGTTTTGAAGCGATTCCTGCGTCCGAAGGAACTCCGTTGGGCCAGACATACAGTTACTCTGCTGGAATCCACCAGGGAACTATCGCCAGTGCCGGAGGTCGGTTGGTTACAGGAGCAACCCGTCACGTATCCCCCCCTTTTCTTCTGGATATTCGGTTTCTGTCAGGAGGCTTCCTTTTCTTTCGCCCCTAGAGTGACAATATGGCTTGGGCCCTGGTGTGCGCCGCTTGGACGCGTTTTTCCATTGCGAAAAATCCCGAGTTGATGGACGAGTGTATCTCGTGTGGAATGCATGACAGAGCCCTCGCGAGAAACCGATGGCCCGTCATGTCGGGCAACAAACCTGGGCGGTTCGTAAACCCTTTTTAAGAAAGTTTTATGCGCGACGCACAAATATCTGTGGGTTGAATCGAGACAGTCGCAGAAGAGGCGAATCGACAACAGACGTTCCCCCTGCGGAAACGAATGACGTCCGGAGAAGGCGGCGGCGGACGACTTCCTGCGGAAACGTTGCTCAAGTACGATGGATTTCTGGATCGCTTGAAAATCGATCTTGCGAAAGCTACGGAGACGCGCGACCGAAGCGAAGCGCGTCGGCAGGAGTTCGAGGCCCTCGAAGTCAATCTAGAAAACCTCAGAAAGGAAAATCTGAAGAAAATCCGAACTCGGGTGGATCTGGGGGCGGGGGTTTCCATGCAGGCGGAGGTCGCGGATACGAGCAGGATTTTCGTGGATGCGGGGTTGGGGTTTCACGTGGAGTGCGATTGGGAAGAAGGGTTGCGAGTGGCCAAGCTCAGGAAGGAGCATTTCCAGTCCAGGGTGGAAGCATACACGCAGAAAATCGCGAACATCGGAGCCCACATGCGATTGATCAGTCAGGCGCTGCTGGTTGCCAGAAATGATGCTTCAGAAAAGCCTGACACCGAACTTTTCTCATCCATTCTCTAACACACAGGCTGATTGTTTTTCAAAACATTGCAGTGATGCAAGCAGGAGAGAGAGGGGGTGGGGAAAAAAGACACTAGACAAACTGAGATAAGAAAAGGGGCTTTAGTCGATAGCGTTGAGTCATAGCGTTGAGTCAGTCGTATCAAAACATTAACTTTACATTGTGTTTTTTTTATTTTGGGATTTGTCATAGCGTAATTTACAATTGATGGACCTACACGAGATAGGGGGACTAGCAGCATCACCTCTATCGTTGGAAAATATGCAGCCATCATTTTTGAAAACAGAAAGAAAAAAAAACACTGAGACCAACCTGGATCAAAAACGCCAATCCTCTTCAGCAAGCTTCCGAAAGGCTTCTATCTATGTCAGATTTCACACTGGGTCTACCGAAATTGAAACACTGAATGACTGATGGACGAAATGCTATCGTGGACCCTCCCCGCAGGTCTACTTTGAAACGCAGAATTTGGGTTTTCTTGATTCTTTTACTTGGGCAACAGCCGAGCCATGGTGGCATCTCCGTGCAGCTCTGTTGTCCAGATCAAATACCCATCTGAATCCACCAAAACCTCATCGGCAGCCAGCAAATTAGACGTGCTGATAAGACCTTGAAAATCGAGCCTCGTTTTATCTACATCCACCACACAAGGACACCGACATCACGAGCAGTTGGTGAATCTGAAACACATTTCACACCATATACCAGGACCGTACAGTAGCATTGCTGATTTACAAGATTGAAAAAACAATCAATACTAGATTTGATTCGCACTGGTACCTCCACGAAAATAAGACTAAACTCAATGGCTTTCAGATTCCAGGGTTACTTTTATGCGGTTTGCTAATTGTGAATCTCACCCAAGTTCCACTTGAGGCCGCTGCTCGATGCGATCACAGGTCCGTCCATTGGTATCAGCCCACATTGGGGACCTTCGACAGCTCTATCCACTTTGATTCGGGTTTTCCCTGGGTGGATGAGCCTCGTCAAGTTGCCCTCCCCCATGAGAACCATTGGCAAGTGAGGATATTTGTGTAGAGCATGAATGCTCGCCAGCGTTTGATCCAAACGGCCACCCAGAGCACCTAATACACAACAAAAACAGGCAGCATTTCCCAAACATTACAGCCAAAACTGGGACCCACTTTCTTGCCTGAAATCCACGATGTCAGCAAGGCCAGGATTGCTGAAACTCAAACTTGATAAACAACTCTGCTAAAATCTGGGGGAGGGTCCAGCTCTCCAGCAAATATCCACAAGAGTACAGGATTTAAGCCACAGCAAATGCAACCCTCTACCTGCAATAAGGATTGTCGCTTCTGGCTCTTTGCCCCCCTCTCGCAAATGCTCCTCCACAAACTTCAAGCATTTCTCCAAATCTGTTGAATCTTGGTCATGTGACAGATCGTATATCGGCACACCTTGGCTTGAATAGAATTCCCTTACATCTGGCCTGATTGAATCCAAATCTCCTCGGATGGCGTTCGGAAGGTAGTTCTCGGCACTCACATCCCCAGGGATCATGTCGAACAGCCTATTGGCTCCACCATCAGCACAAACCTGCAGGGAAGCTTCCAGAACCCAAGAACACTGTTCGTCAGTGTCTAGGGTGAAAGGCCATGGCATAGAGGATTGTCAATGCACATCTACCAGATTTTCCTTTCCATTGTAAAGACGTAAAGCGTCAACGAATATCGCATAACTTAATTTAAGAAGATTTGGGGCGAATAAGATATTTTAAATTCTTGAAACTAGCAACGAACAAATGTGCATGTGCATGAAAAGGTCGCATCATATGTTGGTAAATGAATAAAATTTGAAAAAACTATCTGAGCCAGAGTCTTCCACTGAGTAGTTTGAAGGCTTTTCCAAGCATCTGCCTCTACTTCGAACATTCATTGCATTGGAACTGGGCACTCAACTTTTTAGGCGAAACTCCCTGCTGTAACACTCAGCTTTATTTTTTGTCAAACAGCAGCTCTCGCACAGAAAAATACATGGTCCAGTCGCATCCATTGGGTGCAATCGAATCCTTAATTGATATTTTATCGGCTTTGTTGGTTCATCACCTCGGTGCCACAATGGCAGAATGCATTTGGGCAGGTGGTAGTTCAACAAGATCAATGCCAGATTCTTGACGTCCGGGGGATCCGATCGGAATAACTCCGTCGAGGTAACGCGTTCAGCTGACATGCACAGGGAGGCCGCTTCTGGATGCATCGAACAACGAACGTATTCAAGTTGGCTCAAGATCGAAGTCCCCCCCCCAAAAAAAATAAAAAAATCGACCCTTGAATTCATCACATGGTGGTATGAAAGCCCACCTATTTTGCTTGAAGTGAATGAGGTGCCCAACAGAAGGGGAGAGGAAGGTTGGATTCTTGTGTTGGCGGCGGCACGGAAAAGATACGAGCGAATGCGTTGCATAGACCAGGTGGTCGAATTCCCAGAGCGGAGGGGGGAAGATTGAGACCTCATTTCATATCGACGATTGATCAATCTCCCTTTCCAGGTGGCAAAACATGATGGGTCCCACAACCACAGCTGTTACTGGTCGTACTGAATCGGAAGGTTCGTGTTTCTTACTGACGAACAGCTTTTTTCATTTTGGATGGGTGTGGTTTCTGGAGGGGGGTCCTTCCGAGTTCAAAGGCAAACAGAACCAAAGACTTCTGTGAAACACTCAGGATGAAAAAATTCCAAGGATATACTCCACACCAACGATCTGTTCCACCAATTTGTAACGGTGTTGCTTTACTAACCATGTGGTGCTCCAATATCGGCCATTTATATTCTGGGAATGCTCCCCCCTCATATTCAGGTTACCACACAGGTTTCTTCATGAGCGAACCAAGAAAAAAGAAAGAAGAGTGTAATGTTCAGCCAAAATGTTTTACAAGACAACGAAAATGTCCTCCTACTTATTCCTTTCCAGGCGTTACAGTTAACACAACTGCCACAGTTTATAACCCCATTTCCTCAAAATCCCTACGCTGACAAACTTATGGACAGTATTGAGTTTGGCCATTTCAAGCATCTTCATAAAATTTCTTCAATTTTCTCTCTCAAACGATATTCAAAAAAATCATCCCCAAAATCATATCAAGAACCTGAAGTCACCATCACAAACACTGCCACTCTTTTTTGCTTCGCAAAATGAAAGGGAATGACGCACTCAGGCAGTCCATTTTCATTTTTTGCTCATTTCATGGAACCATGCATGCAATAATCAATCAATTACAAAACTAAATATCATGGTTTTTTCCTTTCTTTCTTTCTTTCTTCTTGAAATTTCAACTACACATTTGGAAATGTACATCTCATGCTGCCCCATTAGTCATCGATGGTGAATCCCAGCGATACAAATGAATCCCATCTCCGCCAGATTTGTTTTCGCTTTCACCTGCATCTCTTAATCCATCAAAACTCGATTTGGTGCTGATTTTTTTTTGCCCTCCAAACATACCCATTTATTCCCCGAACTATGACTCAATTGTTTGTCGGAATTGACATTGGATTTCTTTTTTCAATTTAAATTAATGAAAAAGGCACACACACACACGGACATGTAACCATCTAGAGCCATCTCAGGGCAGCAAGAAACGCAAACAATGCTAGGAGGGCAAACGATGGCTGCATGGAGCTCTGCCCATTGCAATCCCTCAAAAGAACGACGGTATCTGTGGGAGCTTGCAAGGCGACATTGGTTTCTGAAAGGCCAATGCTTTTTGCTGCTGATTGGGTGTCTAAATGGCCCTCAGTGTTGACTAAACCCTCCAAATTGCCACTCTTGAAGGATCCGGACAATAGGGCATCCTTGATCTCGAGTGCTGAGCAACTGTGGACAAATTTACAACGAAAAGGACACAACAATTCAATCGAAAGTCAAAATCACCGATCCTGGACAGGCTTAGCCAGGAAATCTTCTCCAAATCGATCGAACCTATGCTTCTGATCGGTACTCAAAAAAACAAATGAACAGAAACCATATGGCTGAACATGCTTTTGTATGGAATGTGCCGAACAGTTCACTATCTGCACCCACCTTTTCTGTTGCGCTCGGCATCCTCCAAGCAACAGGGCAGCTGCCCCAGTGACAAAGGGAGTAGCCATGGATGTTCCACTGAGGGTTTCAAATGTGCCATCCGTATAAGTGCTCAAAATGCTCACCCCAGGGGCACCCAAATCGACCGATTGCCCACCGTAGTTGCTGATGCTGGACAACCTGAAAATAACCACCCAAAGGTCAACCCCCAAACCACTGTCAGCTGTATCCATTCCAACCGTGGCGTTACATAGACGGCACACTCCGCAGCAAACACCGGAAAACTCAACAAGACTCCAATCATCATGATGCTCCACCACCAAACTTGGGAGTGGAGGAACCAATCAAGCCATCTTGGTTGGGTCTAATTTTGCGTTGGCAGATTTGACTTACCGGCCTTCATCATCCACAGCCGCCACCGAAATTATGTTTGCATTGTCATAAGAAGCTGGATACGTTGCATCAGCAACCGACGGGTCGTTGTTCACCGCACTGTTTCCAGCAGCCGCCACGACAAGAATTCCCATCCTCTCAGCATGGTCCAAAACCGACTTCAGTGCCAAGGAATAAGCACCAGCACCTCCCCATGAATTCGACGTAATGTCCGCCCCCATCATCGCAGCATAGTCCAAACACCGCACGGCATCAGAGATGGCACCCATGGAAACACTGGACGTGAACTTGCATGGGAGGATTTTCGCATTCGGGGATATCCCCTGGAATCTGGGTTCCTCCGAAGGGCTGGCAGCGATGATTCCAGCAACGTGGGTTCCGTGCCCGTTCGTATCCATAACATCATTGTTGTTTTCGGCAAAATTCCATCCATTGATATCATCGACAAAGCCTATGATGCAACCAAACTAGGGATCGTTCATTGAATGCACAACCCGTGTTTCTGGCACATGTCTGAAAAATCCTCTACTAACCAACCTTACTTCGAATTTCATAACATGAATGAAAACCTTACGCAGCCTGTCCACACACTGTGGAAATAAATATTGATGGATGGAGACGTTTCAGTTGCTGCATTACTAAGCATTGCATATTCCCTAAAAGAGTTTAGAGAATGGTCCATCCAGAACCAGCCCTTTTCAACCTGACACAAGAGTCATCCGAGCACTGGTTCAAGAAAAAAAAACAAAAACAAAAAGGGAAGCCAAACCACCCACCATTGCCATCATCATCGACCCCTGGCTCGCCATCCCTTTCCGCCTCATTCACCCAAAGTTGGTTTTTCAGCGAGGGATGGTTGATGTCCACCCCACTGTCGATGACTACTACCATCACATCTGCAAGGCCTTGGGATTCAGGATCCCCACCCAGCAAGCTGATGGCATTTGGGGCATTGGAATGATGGAATCCCCAGTCGTCCACCAATGGGCATGATGAATCGCCGGATTGGAATACTTCCATGTTCAGGTCCAGCTCCGCAAATTCGACATCTGCCAGAATGAAAAAGCCCCCTCATGAATATAGTCTGACCAGATATCCTGATTTTTCAAAACAGGTGGCCAAAGCAAAAAAAGGCGCAGGAATCTTTTTTAAGAAAACAGCAAACCAAGCGAGCAATTGACTCGCAAATATGTAATCTGGTGCACTTTTCGAAGGTGAAAAATCCTTTTCAAATGATTTCGGTTTTTTCGATCAAATCGTCCCCTACCGGAAATAGTCAGCAGTTGGCTCCACAGATCCTCGACATCGAAGCCCTCCTCCACTTCAAACACATTCACTCCGGAGGAGACCCCATAGAAAATCTCTTTCATCCCTTTAATTTTATGTTTCTTGACAAATTTCTTCGCAGCATCCAAGCCTTGTTCGCCCAAATCGACCCACTCCTTGAATCGCTTGGCATGTTCTTTAGCCCTTTCGCTCCCAGTCAAATTCGCTGCTGCCACGAAGAAATCAGTGAAGCTGTCCAAGAACCCCCCCTCTTGCTCCTCGACATCAGTGGGGGAATCCTTCAACCGGAGCAGCAGCCTCTTTGTCGAGACCTTATTTTCTTTGAGAAGTTTGAACTGGGCTTCGTACACATGGCGAGCCTCCCCCATGCTCTCTATCACTTTCTGCAAGGTTTCATCCAGTTTGGTTTTTGCCCCCGCGAAAGGATTGGGTATGTTGAATCGACCATCTGTGGGGGATTCCAGCACGGAATCGGATTCGGAGTCCAACTGGGGGGAGTTGGGGCTAGTCTCATTGTCGTTGGACTCCCCCTCCAGCACACCCGCTAGAAACTGTACAAAATCCACAGAAGCGCCACTACTGTCAGCTTATTCACCCCAACTTCGAACAGCTGTTTGTTTGTTTGTTTTTTTCTTCTCAAATTGGATTTCTATGGGAGCTTCTTTTGACAGCATTCCATCCAGAAGCAATGGGTGAATTGGTATTAAATAATGAAACGAATATCCTTGCTGTGGACTCCAAATCCCAGCAACGACTTCCGCCCTGTTAAAAAAGAGTGACCTTGTTTTGTTTCTTTCGGGATTTCCTTCCCCTAGCTCAATTCTCACGGAAACCGCCCTAAACGCGTGCGTCCAATACAGCCAGGTGGAAGGCAACTAGGAAAGGGGGGGGTCGCTGGTTACAGCGTTCTGATTAACAGCCAGAGAACAGGGAAAGTGCAAAAGAAAAGACCAACAGCAGCACATTGAATAGGTTGGGGTTGCCAAAAACACCACCTGTGCCTCAGAGCGTCCCGCGCAAAACAAAAAAATGAAAAGAACAACAAGAGCTTGGTAATTCGACATCCTGTGGTTGGCTTGACCACCAGAACGAAAAAAAGAGAACGTCGACTGGAAATAATTGCGTCTTTGTGTGTTTCGAAATTTGTAGCCTGGTTTACACAGCAATAAAATCCCCTTTTCTGGAGGTGGAACACGAGGGGACTGTTTCTTATACTTCGCCCCGAAGTGTGACTGCGCTGGATTAAGTAAACTTCGCATAGCTGCAAGGAAATCGCAACTAAAAAAGAAAGCAATCAAAACTAATTTGGGGGGATCAAATGAGCAGGGGGCAAACTGGCAGACAGAAATTCGCCAAACTGGAGAAAACGATTGAACTGTCAAATCCAAGAAGGTGAATTCCACAGTTCTTTGTGTGCCAGAAAGGAACACACTTGGTTCTCTGGAAAGATACTCCAGTGACCTTCGTTTGAGGGGTAAGACATAGAACGCACAGGGTGTCGATCCAAGTGCCATAGCTCACTCCCATGATTTGTTCAATACACCTGCCTATCTTTTTCCTGTGGTGCAACAGATACCACGTTCAAAAATGAAGTGTGCACTGTTACCAACTGAGTTGCCACCTCATGTCCATATGAAATCATTCGAAACCTGACCAGTTGCTGAGATGCAGTAAAAAGACTATGTTTTCTGATCGAACAAGGCACGAGGGGATCGAACCCCCAAGATTGTCCCTGTCTGACAATGCCTTTTTCTTTTTTCTAATTGGAGAGAAAGAAACCCCAAGGGATGCTGCCACCATCCCTTGGGGAAAAAAAAACTCCCTTGACGCCAGCCTGGATGCTCCGATTTCTCGGGACCCGACCCCATGCTATGCCCCCCAGTACTACCCAGCTCCTCTATCCCTTCTGCAGGTCTCCCGGCCAAATGCCCAACACCCAATCGCATCCAAAGTATGCAACCATCCTTTCCACAGGGCTCAGCATCCCTTCCAAAGTGAAAATGGCGAACACTCCAAACTTGCGGCACTCCCACACTCGGCATATTGAATGGTCCCCTTGCCACTACTGGGCAAAGCCAGCTTCATTTTGTCCACCACTAGTTTCTCCTGCTGGCAACCCCACCAGACCTGCTCGAAATCCAACGTCTCAATAAGCGGTGTTTTCTGGCAACAAACGAGGTCCAGTAGTGTGCCAGTTCTCTCTGCCAGTGCTGTGGACGGGATGCCTTTGGCCGTTGCCACCATTTCACTCCATTTCATTCCTCCACTTGCCTCGCTGATGACCCAGAATCGTCTTTTCCGCATCAGACTGCAATTGAGCTCGTTGTTGGGGTGGCTCTGGGGACTGCTCTATCTTGTGGATCTAGGCGGATGGCTATCACCCTGGGCAATTCTTCTAGATTGTGGGGCTGGCTGGTCATCCTAAGTCTATTCTGGCTCAGACTGAAGACCATGGAAACATAAAAATCAGTTAACTGGGATATGCCATATGGAAATCCCGACCAGCCATATGTGTTCTGCACCACACATTGTCGATGAGATGAGTCTCCCTCACCCCAAGTTCAGGATGCAACCCTTTACATACCAAGTTTGGTTTCCACATGTTGAAAAAAAAATACTACCAGAAACTGATTTGAAATTTTGCTACCTTGTTTCAGTCTCGGGCCAGAGCTACCCCATCTCTAAGTCTTCTAGGCTACATGACGAAGTGGGCTCCATCCCTGTGCAACACATCCTCAATCATTACCATGGCAAGATTCTCTGGGTCTCTCCTCTGTGCTATGTTTAGATAATGATAAAATCCATGGTACTATTCTCAGAGTGATAGGGACAAAAAATAACTCTGAGGGTTCTGAACGACTCCACGTTAGTTGGGGCGCTGCGCACGGAAAATGCCTGGGTGCGCAAGATGCTGATTTAATTGGAAGAATTTCTCACCAGCGCAGGGAAGGGTCAGAGCTCGCACTGTCAGACTATACTTTGCTATCTTTCGCGTCATTGCTGCGCGAAACTGAAGGGAGGTCTGGAGCGGAGGTCCACAGCTTAACCGTGCCTCCAGCAAATATATTCTGGAGTGGCTCACGTGATGCAAGTGGCAAATTGTTGCCATGTCGGACTGGGGCGTGGAAGCCCAGGGGAGGGTCTCTTCTGTTGGCGTTGAGTAACGCCGACGGATTAGATGAATCTGATTCGGGTCTAACTTTGGCAATTTAGCCGATTCGGATCTTGTTCTTTTGGTTCGCTACAAAATCTGTGTTGTGCGTGAGGGTGTCACGCACTCCCCCTCAAGACTTCTTGATCGCAATCTTCCGTCTCTCCGTCGTTGAAACCCAATGGCTTCTACCATGATGGCAACGTCTCTCGTCGGAGCCCCTGTGCAAACTCCAGCAGTGCGCGGAAAGGTGCTGATCACGGAATAGCACTATCCTCGGGATTCTGTGTTTTTTTTCTGCACCTCCACCCCACGGGGGACTTCGCTTGGGTTTGTTCCAGTTATCGTATCGAAATGGGTATCTCTGCGACGTCGTGGCTATCGAACATCCTGTTCGGTTGGATTCAAGCGACGGTTTTGCTCGGTCGTCTCAGAATAGATCCGATTCCCTTGTGAGCTTTGAAAGACTGGTTTGGTCGAGGGTTGCTGGTGGCTTCTGATCGACTCGGTGTGGTGCTGTTCTGTAGGCGTCTCGCCATGTCACGAAAGCTGCTACCGAGTGGTATGGCCCCAATCGCGCCTTGTGGCTGGGTGAGGATGTCGGACCCGGAGTTTCCAATCATTCTGTGTTGCTCTTTTCTGGCGATTCGCAGAACTTGATCGTATCTTTTCCAGCTGTTTTAAAACTTGCTGAATCCTTGCGCGTACAGGACCTTACTCCGGTGGGGATGTGCCCGACTACTTGACTGGTGAATTCCCAGGCGACTATGGCTGGGACACCGCAGGATTGTCGGCCGATCCCGAGATGTTCAAGCAAAATCGCGAACTGGAGGTGATCCACTCTCGCTGGGCGATGTTGGGCACCGTTGGATGCTTGACCCCTGAGCTCCTCTCCAAGTATGGAAACGTGGATCTCCCAACCCCTGTGTGGTTCAGCGCCGGTTCGCAAATCTTTTCCGATGGTGGCATCGATTACTTGGGCAACCCCAACTTCGTTCATGCCCAATCCATTTTGGCGATCTGTGGTATCCAGGTGAGTCATCTAATGGACGTCTAATGGGCGGCACAACCCCTCCCCGATTGATTCACCTCAAAAAAAGCAACCCCTCCCCTATTGATTGACCCCCCAAAAAGCGAGTTCTCCTGACCAAGGTCACAAGTAAAAGAAACAAGAGGAGGAAATCCTGGGTTCGATGCATGTCGATCTCTGCTGTGTGCTGCTGGTGTTTTCTTTCTGGACTCATTGTTCCCGACTGATGTCTTTTGTAGGCTGTTTTGATGAGCTTGTGCGAGGGCTACAGATGCAGTGGTGGTCCATTGGGAGAGCCCGAGGACACCTTGTACCCAGGAGAGGCTTTCGATCCATTCAACTTTGCTGCTGACCCTGACACTTTCTCTGAGCTCAAGGTCAAGGAGATCAAGAATGGGAGACTCGCCATGTTCTCCATGTTTGGATATTTCGTGCAAGCCATCGTCACTGGAAAGGGGCCAGTTGAGAATTGGGCAGCACACATTGCCGACCCCGCCAACAACAACATCTTCACTGATGGAGTTATCACCAGATTCGCACCCAACTGAGGGCTCAGTTTTGTGGTTGTGTTTTTGTTTTTGTTTTTTCGTGCGAGAAGAAAATGGAAGGATTTGATCGATTTTGTGTTCGTAGCATGTAGCAATAGTGCTTGATGTTGTATCATCAATGTGGGTGAAGAGCGTTGTAATCTTTATATGACAAAAGATGCCAGTGCCTCATAAATAGTGATATTGTGGGTGGGAGGTGCGCAGATGGTTCAGTAGTTTTAGCATGGATGCTTTATCAACCTGCATGCTCTATCCTCCATGCATTCTGCCTTATCATGCATATGAATCCACTCACAGTGGGAGCAGTCATCATTGAATGTGTCGCTTTAAGCATGAAGCGTCCTTTGCCTGTGCATTCGATATTTTTTTCAGAGAGATGGGAGAGGACGGTTGAACAAATAAGAAATTGCAGCATGATATTTTCATCAAACTTGGGAAATTCTGTTCAGTCCTGAACTACTTTCAGGTGGAAAAATTAATCATGAGAAGGAAATTGAATTCAAACACCAATCAGTCAAGACACACAGAGTAACAGCACTCTCAACACCAATTTCACCACTGCATCTCCCAGCCGCAGCAGCCATGAAATTACATGCGTACACTACAAAATTGCGTTGTATCATGGCTAAAATGAATTTCACATCAGCCAATCAGTTAATGATTCAATCCTCCCAGTGTTGGGCTCATTCGTCATCTAGCTACACACATTCCCTTGCAAACCGATACAAAACCAATGCCAAAAACAATATACTAGGGCAAGGATAGAACCCATCCACGGACAATACAAAACCAAAGAAACCAAAAATCTCCCTGGGTCAAAACAAATAAAGCGATGACCTCTCCTCCCGACCATCGCACCAAAAGCTAGCGTTTCAGCAGCTGACCAAAAAAGAGCCACAACCCAGCTGGCCCAATATATGTGGGGTGCATCTCACAGATGCTTTTTTTTCCGGCAGATTTTCCACCACCCAACACCTGCAAGTCGTGCGAATCAACAACAGCTCAAAAAACCACCTCTTGAATTGAACTGAATCGAATTCAAGATTGGTTACACCAACACAAACCCCCTTCGTGAAATGCTCACAATCCAATTTCCAGACAGACCCCAGCCCACAGAATACTCTCTTTCCAGTTTTGGACTTGGGAAGAGATCAATCATGAGGTTTGCATGACTAATAGTGTAGTGACATCCACAGCACGGCCGGCACTGTGGAATTCACCTGTACCAACTATACCACCCCTCCCGGTCGGATCTTTCACTTTCCCCCCAGACATGCACCACGACCGACACCCGCCCTCCCAACCTAACCACAACCAGAAACGTTCAAGCACTCGATCAAGGACCCTCTCGGAACCCGACTCGTATCGACACGGGTGTGGAAAGTTAACGCCCGACCCATGCTTCTTACCGTTCTGAAGTCGTCGATAAACCTTCAGGACCCTGCACACTCAAGTTTCCCCCACTCCCATGTTCATCGCAGCGACAGCGGCTTCTTTCGCGATAGATTCGACCCTCATAAACGCCCTTTCGTCCCTGGATTCCTGGGCCAAACCCCGGGAGATCGCCGAGGAAGCCACTGCCCTCGCGATATCCGCGGCCTTCTCCTTGTTGCCGTCCGTCTCTTCGCCTAGATGCTTCTGGATTGCAGCGCTCGCGGCCAAGGTCGCCAACTCGTTGATCTTTTTCATATCCGGTTTCTCTTTCTCGTCCTCGTCCAGACCTTTCGCTATGGCAGATCCAGCGGCGGCAGCGCCGATCCTGGAGAGCTGCTCAGCTTGTTCGGCAGTCAATTTATCGGCCATGTTGTTTTTCCGTTTCGACAGCGATTCGGAGTTAGACAATCTCTTGCAGCAGAAGTTCCTCCCACTGTTGTGTAACACCGCGGGTGCAGCTAGCGTGTTGCTTCTATTGGACATGTGGGGACGACTTCAGCGTACGTCGCCACGTAAGCAACGACTGATCTGGGGACGCACACGATCCACCACATCCTATCCATTACTACACCCAGATCCATTCCGAAGGAAAAAAACGGAGGTTTCGCCAGAATCAACCATCCCAACTTGAATAAACCCAGGTGGCCCTGACCATGCTTTTGCATTGAAGTTTTTGTGCTGTGTGTGTGTTGCTTGTTTCCCCCCCCCCTCCAATGCTGAAGTTCTGAGCGTGGAATTTCACCCGTGGCCCCCACACCATGCCAGCAATGAAATGTGGAAAGACAGGTCGATGCAAGCTGGCAGCACCTAGGCGACAGTCCCTTGATTGGCGACCAACGCAGGACGTCACCTCAGAGGATCATCCGTCGCATACAAGTCTTGGCGCGCGCGAAACCTATCCAAACCACTCTTGCTCGATCTTATTCCCTCGCTTGCCAGACGCGGGCCCCTTCGCAGTCTGAACACAGAGGTGAGGACAGCGAAAAAGTCGTCACAAAGCGCAGAGCTGTGGAACAGTACCCCTGTCCGTGCAGTCCATCCTGCTGTCCTTGCAGGGCGCGTCCTGCTGTCCTTCTCGTCCCTGCTGTTCACTCTCTTTTTAAGTGCGCGCGATAATCCTTGAGACGTTAAACTCTCAGCTGGCGCGCTCTATTGTTTTCGACCGCGCCCTTTCAAGCGACTCCTGCGAGTTCAGATCCTGTTTTATATTGTGATGCGACACTGCTTGATCTCGAGGCAAACCCCCTTCGAGACTACTTTGCACTTTTGTAAGCTTTCCCTCGTCAACGTCAGGTCGATACTTCGCCGTTCCAACCATGGATAGCAGCACGCCAGAAAAGCTCAATGGAGGCAGCGTAAGGCATCTCTGTCAATCTCTGCTTTCCTGCTCTCTCTCTTGTCCAACGACTCGCCTGGATATGGATGAAACCAAATGGCTGCCCTCTGCAGGTTAAACGCGTCTTCACGTTCCGTAAAGGACAATCCTCCGGACGCAAGGACATGAAGGAACTGGTGCGCGCTAGACAACAGAGCTTTTGTCTGAGGAGTCGGCTGTATCTACCAACGGACTGGACAGGGTGTTTAAAAAATGCTGTTTTCTGTTGCAGCTCGGAGGCAAAGGTGCCAACCTGTGCGAGATGGCAAGGATCGGTCTCAACGTTCCAGCTGGTCTCACCATCACAACCGCCAGTTGCGCCGAGTACAATCGCGTCGGTGAGTTTCCCAAAACCAGGGGATGAGTCGATCTCTGGTGATCACAGGTGGCGGCCGGCATTCCGTATGTGAAATGCTGGGTTTTAGCGTTTGGTGTGTTTGACAGGTCGACTCCCTGATGGTCTATGGGAGGAGGTCGTTGAAGGCATGAAAGTTATCGAGGACGCGCGTGGCGCCAAATTCGGCGATGTGAACAATCCGCTGCTCGTGTCTGTTCGATCGGGGGCTGCGGTGTCGATGCCTGGAATGATGGACACCGTGCTCAATGTTGGGTGTAACGACGAGATTGTTAAGACGATTGCCAAAACTTCTGGCGATCGATTTGCGAACGATTGCTACCGTCGGCTTTTGGCAATGTTTGGGGATGTCGTTCTCGGGCTCCCTCACCACGATTTCGAGGAGGCCATCGAGAAAAAGAAATCTGCCCGCGGCGCGAAATTCGACGTGGAGCTGACTGCCCAAGATTTGGCCGATCTGATCGTCGATTTCAAAGCGATCTACACGAAGCACGGAAAAGAGCTGCCTCAGGACCCCAATGATCAGCTCAAAGCTGGAATCGATGCTGTCTTTGGGTAATGGATGATTTAAAACTTGATATATGGTTCACAATTTCTTCTCCTTGCAAGTGATCTTTCGATTTATTGACATCTGTGCATGAGATCTTTGGATCGATATCACTCAGCTCAATAATCTTACCTGGGATTCACGCAAAATTTGTCAGTCTTTGGGTGTTTTAAAGATCAGGGAAATCTGGTGTTTGCAGATCTTGGAACGTGGGCCGTGCAGTCAAATATCGGGAGATCAACAACATCACCGGTTTGATTGGGACTGCTGTCAATGTTCAATCTATGGTCTACGGAAACTTCAACGACAATTCCGGCACTGGGGTGTGCTTCACAAGGAACCCTGCTGACGGAAACAAGGAGTTCTTTGGCGAATACCTCGTGAATGCCCAAGGAGAGGATGTTGTGGCTGGGATTCGAACCCCCGCCAAAATTGCCGAACTTGAAAAGCAATTCCCCAAGGTCTACACGGAGCTGGTGGAGACCAAGAATCTGTTGGAGAAGTACTTCAAAGATATGCAGGATATCGAGTTCACCGTCCAGGATGGAGAGCTGTTTATGTTGCAAACGAGGAATGGAAAGAGGACTGGGCAGGCTGCCCTCCAGATAGCTGTGGATTTGGTCGCCGAGGAAGTCATCGATGATAAGAAAGCCATCTTGATGGTGGAACCGACCCATCTTGATCAATTGCTCCACCCTCAGTTCGAGGATGAGAAGGTCTATAAGAAGCATGTCTTTGCAAATGGCCTTGCTGCATCTCCAGGTAGATATCATTGACTCTGGAGTGCGCTGAGTAAGATCATCTCTCTTCTTTTTTTACGAGTTTATTTGAGTTCAATTTTATTATTTATTTATGTATTTATGTATTAATTATTAATTATTTAGGTAGTTAGTTTGTTGTTGTTAGAAGCATTTCTGGGGTTTTTATAGGTGCTGCTGTCGGCATGGCTGTGTTCAATGCTGTGGATGCTGAAGAATGGAAAGAAGCTGGCAAGAAAGTCATTCTGATTCGAATGGAGACCTCCCCGGAAGATGTGGGCGGAATGCACGCTGCAGAGGGTATCCTGACTGCTCGTGGTGGAATGACCTCCCATGCAGCTGTCGTTGCCCGTGGTTGGGGGAAGCCCTGTGTTTGTGGCTGTGAGGAGCTCCAGATCAACAATTCCGGAAAGGTTTTGAAGGTCGACGGGAAGAATGGGACCACTGAGATCAAGGAGGGTGATTGGCTCAGTTTGAATGGAACTTCTGGGGAAGTCATCAGTGGAAAGCAAGCCCTGAAACCACCAGAGCTTTCAGGGAACCTTGCCACCTTCATGGTTTGGGTGGATAAGTACAGGACCCTGGGAGTGCTGACAAATGCCGATACCCCCGAGGATGCGGAAGTGGCAATCCAGAATGGGGCAGAAGGTATTGGTTTGGTGAGGACAGAGCACATGTTTTTCAGCACCCCTGCAAGAATTGCTGCTGTCAGAAGGATGATTGGAGCTGTCGAGCTTGATGCCCCTGGAAAGTGAGTGGATTTCCCCTGACATTCTGGAGTTGTTCAATGTTCAGCACATTCAATTTGGACCTAGTTGATGGTGATATGCCAGATGTCCGGAAATTGCACTGGGCACAGTTTCTCTATGAACCCCTGTTTTGTTTTAGGTGACATTGGCTGTGCTGTATATTTTTCAGGAATGAGGCTTTGGAAGAGCTGAAGGGATACCAAACGCAAGATTTCGAAGGCATCTTCACTGCAATGGATGGGAAGCCTGTGACTGTCCGACTCTTGGATCCTCCCCTCCACGAGTTTTTGCCACACGAGGGTGAAGCTCTGAGCAACTTGGTCAACAAGCTGGCCGGTGAATTGAAGGTGGATTCATCGGTCGTCAAAGGCAAGATCGAAGGTTTGAACGAGTCCAACCCTATGATGGGTTTCAGAGGATGCCGTTTGGGCATCATTCACCCTGACATCACTGCCATCCAAGTGGCTGCGATCATCGAGGCTGCCGGAAACGTGTCTAAGAAGGGAATCCGTCCTCATCCTCACATCATGGTGCCGCTGGTGGGTCATGTGGAAGAGTTGAAAAGACAAGCTGATGTGATCAGGAGAGTTGCGAAAGAGGTGATGGCCAAGACGGGCACCAATGTGGACTACAAGGTTGGAACGATGATCGAGATTCCTCGAGGGGCCCTCCAAGCGGATAAGCTTGCAGAAACTGCCGAATTCTTCTCGTTCGGGACGAATGATCTTACTCAAATGACCTTTGGGTACAGCAGAGATGATGCAGAGGCCAAGTTCCTGCCGATGTATGTGAAATCGGGTGTTCTGGCTGCCCATCCGTTCAAGGAAATCGACACTGAAGGTGTTGGTGAGCTTGTCAAGATTGCCATCGAGCGTGGAAGGAAGACTCGACCTGACATCGAGTTGGGCATTTGTGGTGAGCATGGGGGGGACCCGAAGTCGGTGGCATTCTTCCATGAAGTGGGTTTGAAGTATGTGTCTTGTTCGCCCCTTCGTGTTCCCATTGCCCGACTGGCGGCTGCCCAAGCTGCCATCAAGAGCTCCAATTAACACACACTTGTTTTCATTGCTAAGAATGAGCAAGAGAATATGTGAAAGAGTATCTCCATTATGGAGACAATTATGAATGAATCCTGGGAGTGTTTTGTTATTTGATCATAAAATTAATACTTAGATCTTTTGTAGCACGAGGTCTCTGTGCATGTGAAGAATTTAAGGTCCAATTTTGTGCAGATGGACCCATCTTCTTACGGAATGGTTTTGGTTAAGACAGATTTTGAAGCTGGTTGCTAGTTTTGTGGGGGCTGGTTGCTGATTTTGTGGGGGGGAGGGGCATTCCGTTTTTTTTTGCTGGGCTTTTTTTATTATTATTGGAGAACTATGAGGAGACTGTTAGAGTGTATAAACTGGATGAAATCAAAAATTTTGTAAAAACTATCAACAAAATGTCCAGTGGTCTGGGTTCCCTTCAGGTTCTGAAGAACGTTTGACTAGCTGTTGCTTTTTGCAGCTGAGTAAAAACAGTATAACGGACAGAAATTGTATTGAAGCCCTGCAGCACTTGGAATTTCTTGTGCAACATTCTGAAGCAAAAAAAGCTGCAAACTCAAAAACACCCCCTTTCAAGTTTGGTGGTCGATTCATCCACCATTATTAGGCCAGTACACGATAACAGGTCATTGGCTGTTCATCAAAATTTTGGATGTCAATGTAAAAACCGGCCAAACCAGCTGGGCATGAAATCCCAGCTAGATCGCTACTGAACATTGCAAATGAACTCGTACCTTGATGGTTTCCAAGCCAGTTTGCAATCCTGAGAAGAACATGTTTTTGCGAAATGCTTGCACTGGCATGGAACAGCAGCAATTACAAATCCTTGCAGGAGGAATGCACCCGAGCCAAAGTGGCGGAGCAGGCGCGGCCTCACCTCACATCCATTCAAAAATGGTCCAAAGGATGACAGATGTGGATGATGTTGCCTGACCCCTGTTGAACAAAAGATATACTCTGTTGACAATGTTTTCTGAGGAGAGATCGCAACAACATCAGGTTACAGTTTGAATTTCGGTTCCT
The DNA here is from genome assembly GCA_030272585.1 of Bryopsis sp. KO-2023. Classification (NCBI taxonomy): domain Eukaryota; kingdom Viridiplantae; phylum Chlorophyta; class Ulvophyceae; order Bryopsidales; family Bryopsidaceae; genus Bryopsis; species Bryopsis sp. KO-2023. The sequence continues at coordinate 374,830 of BSYQ01000004.1, read as the reverse complement.
GGGAAATCAGGATTATACTGCTGGACCAACAAGGCACGAGGGGATCGAACCCCCAAGATTGTCCCTATTTGACAATGCCTTTTTTCTTTTTTAAGAATGAGGAGAAAGAAAACCTTAAGGGATGCTGTCACCATCCCCCAGGAAAAAAAAAAACTCCCTTCGACGCCAGCCTGGATGCTCCGATTCCTCGGGACCCGACCCCGTGCTATGTCCCCCACTACTACCCCAGCTTCTCTATCCCTTCTGCAGGTACTATATCCTTCCCGGCCACCCCCTCGAAACACTGTTTGGCGCTTTGTTGGCACCACCACCCCTTGCCACCAGGGTCAGCATCCCATCCTCAGCAGTTCCAGCAGCAAGTCCGATGTGTGGCTGCCCCACACCTGAGGTCTCCCTCCAGAGTCAGGACTCCCTCGGCTGGCAAACTCAGCCCTTGCCACTGGGGTTCCTGCTGGCCAAATTTTCCACCACTCCTTTCCTGCCAGCAGTCCCCACCAGGCCTCCCATTTCGGTGCGCTTGCTTGTTCCTGGGGCTCCTCAACCTCTGTGGTGCTGTGGCCGGGGGCGCCTCGGATGTTGCTCACAAGGAACCTGCTCCATATATTCCCCCACTTGCCTCGCCGATCACCTAGGGGTGGTGTCATGCGTGTCCAGTCGCCGCTGGATGCAGTTGTCAGGGGTGGCTCAGGGAAGGCTTCTATGCTGCAGGTCTAACTGGGCTGTTCTTCTAAAACCGGGGTTGGCTGGGCGTCCTAAGTCTATCCTGGCTGGGTCTGAAACAATGAATGAAAGAAGCAAGAAAACATCAGAAAACATATCACCTGCTTAGAAAACAGCAAAAGAAATATCCCCACAGCATTCAATGTGTCCCCATTCAGGCATATGTTTTTACTGTTCACCAAATTGTAAGAAATCCACCATATAAAAAGCATCCCTTCTTGTCGCGGCCAGAATGAGATGTGCAGAGTTTGTTACCTGCTGGTGACTGCCATGCAGTGTTGATCCCAGGCCAGTGCTATTCCATTTCCAGGATATCCTACGCTACGCTATGCAGTGCTAGCCCCCGGGCTCCTTCCCTACATAGCACACATCCAATTATCTCCAGGAACATGCCAGTATCATTTTCAATACCATTTGCAAGTCTGCTAAGAAGGTTATAATTGAATGTCTGGTGTACAAGGCTGGAAAACATGAAGCCATCCCTTTCCAATGTCTGTCATCTCCAACAATACAGGGCACAACAAATTTCCTGGGTGAAAGACACTCGACTTCACAACTAGGCTGACTCCAAGTATCACTCTGGACGGTTTTATCACACATATATCCTACAGAAAAATCCAAGAATTATTCTTGGGTAGTGTTGATAGCTCTGACATTCAAAGTCTAAAACCTCCTCAACATCGGGCAGAACAGAATGCTTAAGCAAACGCACTCTTCCGTAAAACGAGACGGGCAGTTCTAAGCACTTCATCCCGTTCGGGGTGGTGAGCAAGGAAAGAGACTGGGGATGCAAGCATATAAACCTCGCATGCCAGAAAAAGAGGACGCAGCAGTACAAACCTTCAGGGTAAGGGTTGGAGCTCGCTGGGGGCGCTATCTCCACCAGGGAGCTGGGTCTTTCTATCGTCGGCGACATTGCTGCGCACTCTATCAACGGGGGAAACTGGAGTAATAAGAATCAGCGATATTTCCTTGCACCTCCACTCTGTGTATCCGTAGCTTGACTGATGGATGGGATCCGACAAGGATTGTTGTTGTTGGTCATATGTCAGACTGGAGTTGTGTGACCCAGAAGATACAGTACGACTGCTGTATCAACCCAACCCTCCTGGGTGCAATCATCGGGAGCAATTGGGACAAATGGTATTTCTGGGATCTGAATCGAGGTGGGGGGGGGGGGGGGTAAATAAATACAATAAGTGAGGCAGGAGCGAGGTCTCTATCACAGATTACAAAAACCCGAAACCAAAAGGCAGCCAAGCATTCCCCTCCCCTCCCCCCACCCCCCAAAGAAAACAAACAAAAAAACTATCTCTTCTTAGCGCCTAAAGTCCTGCATCGATTCAACCCAGAGGAACGATGGCCAATACCCCCTATATTTGTTCTGTATTTTCTTTCTGCCATTTGTGAATGGATGAATACACTTGAAGATAAACAAAGAAGTCACAAAGGAAAAATAAGCAAAAGAGAGCCATGAAAAAGCATATCGACAGAATATCCCTGTTTTTCTAATCTACTTTTCTCTTTTTCTTTTTCTTCTTGTCCATCCCGCTTTCCTCCTCCCCTTTTCTTTTCTTCTTGCTCTTTTTGGCACTGACTTCCGGGGTGGTCAAAATTTCCTCCAATTCAGTGCCTCCATTGCTGATAGGCGTGTCCGCCGGCTTTTTGGACTTCTTTTTCTTCTTCTTTGGGGTGACCAGCTTGTCAATATCCTCCATTTCATCATCATCGACTGTTCCACAGAAACTCCAAAAACTCAGGCTCCGAGAAGAGTTACAGTTATGAAAGGATTATTTCAATGGCTGCTTCTATTCTTTTGAAATGAAAAAGCGTTTTTTTTTTGGGGGGGGGGGGAAGGCCTTTGCCAAAATCACCACATGGGTATGTTTGTGAAATTTGACTGAGGGTAGCATGGAATTCGGGTTATCAATTGCAAGGGGGGGGGTTAAACTTGCATTGTGGGCTGGATGCATCAGATTTGCGTCCTGGAGCGGATACTTTAACCAAAAAGCAAACAAACAAGAAGCAAAAAGAGTGGGGTCTACCACCTCCCTTCCTGATTTTCCACATCAAGATCAGTGGCTGGCCAGGAGAACACACATACAAAAGACGTGCTGTCGAATGAATTTGCAACACTGCTCCCCCAAAACCCACCTCCGACAGCCTCCTTGTCCTTCTTCTTCTTCTTCTTTTTCTTCTTTTTTCCTTCCCCATCGTCCCCGGCCCCTTCCTCTTTCATTTCCACATCCAATCCGTGCTCTTTTTGCATGGCAGCCATGGCCTCCCCCATCATGTCTACATTAGGCTTCATTTCCACTCCCTCCTCATAAAATCTCAACCGTTGCTCCACCTGGAAGGAAAAAACAACTTTATGGTGAATATCCACGATCAAAAAATATTACCCATTGCTTTCCTTGATGCATGGATTCCACCGTAAAAACCAAGAAAGTCTTTTCTTGTTTGGGAAGGCTTTGACAAAAAAGGATGAAATTTTGCTGGCGGAGACATCTTTACGAACAGGAACACCCCCAGTAAAATGTCCAGATGGATTTTTGTGGGTAGGCATAATCATCATTCTTGAACAGGCGAAACACTTTGGGAGGAGGAGTCTGTTGCTGGCATTCTTTCTGTTTTTTGTTTTTTTTTCCTGGAATCCTGGGATCGTTGGCAATCCGTAGGTGTGGCCACACCTTTCCCTCCCCAAAACAATAGAAAAAAAGAAAAAAGGAAAGGAGCGCAGCATAGCCCTTATTTCTTTTTCAATTTTTATTATGAGTTTGTCTCACCTGTTCCTTCATCTTTTCACCGAACAACATTGTTCTTTGATCCATGAAACAATCGATCCTGGAAGCCATGGCGCACTTCCCCGCAACATATCTCGAAATCCTTCCTTTGTTTTTGGTCGCCGCTTTTCCGATAAACGAAGAGTGAAAAATCAAACCATACTTCGGGGTATTTCCCTTGGTTTTCAACGCACGAAACAGCGCCTTCTCAGCCCCCAAAATCTGGATGGTCGAAGCTGGAGATTTCGCCAGATTAGTCAACGAACCCGCCTGAGATATCAACCTGGCCCCCACGACTTCCCCGATCAACGCGCTCAAATTCGGAGCGATTCCATGCATTTTGTCTTGCAAATATGACATGAGTTTGTGTCGGTACTCCACCAGCCCAATCACCCTTTTGGCAAAAGCTTCTATGTTCACCAAATCGATGGGGGAAATGTCTTGCCCCATGGACATCATCCCAGCTTCTATGATTTCTTTGGCAGTCTCCTCGGACCCCACTATTTCGGTCAAACCCTCCAAGTGTTTTTGCTCGCTGATTTCCGACTTGTCCTTGATCAACAAACAGCACTTTGCGTACTGGTAGTTATCGTTCACCACTTTCACGAGCTCGGGGAAATGCCAGGAATACCACTCGCGCACTCGCATCACAAACGTGTTGATGTCTTTGTCCAGCGTGTCTAAGATTCCGATTGCCTGAATGACCATATTGTCGACCCGGTTGACGTTGAACTTCACTTTCGCTCGGGAGTAACTGTGCGCCAGTCCCAACTGCGCTTGAGCGAGATCCTTGTCCTCCAGCTGTTTCACGTATTTCGAAAAGTGGACCCTCACGCCTCGAATCAGCTCGCCGGACAGTTCTCTACAGAAACACGGAATCCCGGTTTCCTCCTGAATCACGCTCCCTAGTTTTGACTCCGAAACTCCCATCTCGAACTTCGGTTTCTTTCCGGCTTTCACTTTGGGGAGACTCATCGTCAGAAAATTCTTCAAGTCGTCTGACAGTTGCCCCTCCGAGACGGTGTTGATTTCGCTCAGGGCGCTTGCCGCCGACTCGAACGGTCGAAACGCGACGAGCTTCACCACGCTCCCGAACCGCTCGAACTCATTGACGCTCTTTCGTACGGCGGCGGTGGAATTCCCAATCTCGTCCAAGCCCGTGAACTCGAACAGGGAAAACCCCGAAGCGGACTCAAATAGGATGTATGTCGCCGGCATCCCGCCCGCCAAACCTTTACGGCGAACTCTTTTCCTTTCTCCACCAAGAAACCGTCTCTCTGCTCCCTCAAGTCGAGTCGATACGCAGGATGGGTAAGAAAGCACGCAAGGGAATGACGCCAAACTCTACCAAACCATTCTTCCTTCCCTACGCCGCCCAATTCTGAATATCTGTTGCGGGAAAATTCATCCCTTCGATAATGAGTCATGTTTCAGCTATTTCTGAAAGTCGTCGCATCACCCCAGACATGACGTCTCAGACAAGCCAGAAACACAACAGAAAACGAGTTCCCCACCACTCCCGAATTCTCCCCAATTTTGAAAACCACCTGCCATCTTTTTCTGAAAGAAGCGAAATTTTTGAAATTAATGATTGCCGTACCAAGAAAGCTTCCCAATCCCCCGAACAAGAAGGGACGCCAGGAACTCTTAACAAATGCTGCCTGTGTTCAGATTAATTCTTGGCAGTGGCAAGGTTTTCCAGTCGGTTGCACCAGGGCTGCGCAACTATGCGTCGCTATTCACACAAGCCACCCGCCCCGCTTGTCTACACCCACCCACACGAGCTCCACTGCTGCACAACTGGGGAGGACTGAAAACGTTCGCTTCCAGGGAATTCTCGACGCGACGCCAGGCCGATGGTTCCGCGAAGCAGAAGAAGTCGACGGATATGGCCGTTTACTTGTTGGCGGTGGTGGTGGGGATGGTGGGATTGACGTATGCGTCGGTTCCGTTGTATCGGATGTTTTGTCAAGCCACTGGCTACGGTGGGACCGTGCGGGAGGGCGCGAGTGTGGAAGAGAAACTCAAGGCGCGGGCTGAAAACCCGGACGCTGAAATGGAGGCCGCGGCCGCTGCGAGGGAATTGACGGTTGCGTTCGCGTCGAACGTCGTGGACGGGATGCCGTGGACTTTCTTGCCCACCCAGACCTCGATCAAGGTAGAGATGCACCGCAATGCAATCGACCCATTGAAATGTTCAGGGGCGGATAAACTTGTCCCATGTGTGTGGTGTTGTTTTTTATCAAAAAATTGGTCACAGAATCACTGTTTGATCAAGAATTGAAGAAGTGGGTCAGCGGAAATCCTGGCTTTTTTTTCTCACAACTCAATTTATCCCCGAATAAGAACAAGGTAGGCATTCTTGTCAAACTCCTACGTCTGGAAAAACGAACATTGTCACTCTGATACTGGTGGGGACATCAAATCCTGTCTGGCTTTCGTAATTTAATCTACTGGACATAAAACGCAGCTGCCTGACCATTGCAATCGCTCCACCAGGTTCGGCCAGGCCAAAGCGCCCTTGCCTTCTACAGGGCTACAAACAAAAGTGATAAGTCTGTGACGGGGGTGTCCACCTACAACGTCATCCCATTTGCGGCTGGGCCCTACTTCAACAAAATCCAGTGTTTTTGCTTCGAAAATCAAAAGCTCCGGCCAGGGGAGCATGTAGACATGCCTGTGTTTTTCTACATCGACCCTGAGTTTGCGACGGACCCCAAAATGAAGAAAGTTGATCACCTCACTCTTTCTTACACTTTCTTTAAAGTCGAGGAGGAGGAGGAAGAGGAGGAGGGAAAAGGAAATCCACCTGGTAGAGAGGGGGGTGAAGAAGAGGGAAAACCTAGGGCCGAGCAACAGTGAAAGGAAAAGAGATGGGAAAAAAGCAATATATCCAAAGGCAGAAGATGGGGTTTAATGCCAGAACTAAAAAGGATTGAGTGGTGATGCTGTTTATTTCGGTTTAGGGTTCATTTGATGGCGACTGGGTAGTAGGCATTCTTTGGTTTGGTATGATCTTTATCTAGGAAACTTTTGTCGTTGCAATAGAGGCCTGGGCTTCTACGCATGTAATATTGATTGATTGATTGATTGATGCTGTTTGATCTCATTTTTCATTTATTCTTATTTATTTTCCGAGAAACTGGAGGGATTATCGCAGTGGGGGTTGGGAGGATTGCGTCCGACCAGGCATTGCTTTAATTATCCGCCATGGTAATTAACGTTCCATATAGGTCCCAATTTTCAAGTTTTTTTTGGAGCAAACACAATGAGTGCTTAATCCCAGAGTGTTTCAGACTCCCACAAGCACAGATTGTTCGCAGCGCTGCAATAAACCATACAACAAAGAGCATATCGAAGCTTGCAGAAAGACGGATACAACCAAGAAGACGACTACATCCTTGGTGCCAAGATCCGATCTGTACTATAAATAATCTCATTCAATTGGGTCTGACACAATACTTTTACTTTTATGAAATTGTCAAGCGCAGCCAGTGCCATCGGGATGGCTGGGCAGGCGACTCCAGCCACAGCCCGAGCCAGGATCTCGCTTGGTCATGTTCTTTTGGGTTGACTGAACCCCATGGAGCTTCTGCAACAGTTAAAAGAGAGACTCCCACCCCCTCCACAGCACGCCTTCGCAGCGAGTTGCATAACTTGAATCATTTTTATCAGACTGTTCCCGTGCCACCATGTCGAAAGCGGTCGCGTTAGCTCTCTTGGTCCTCTTGGCCTTGTCAGTCGGGTCGTCCGCCGGAAGGAAAAGATCCAATACGAAGAAAATAAAAAGAACTCCAGATAGAAACTGTCCAGTAGGTACGCTCCTGGTGGTTTCAACAAAGCCGCGTTCCACCGTTATCGCTTTTCAAGTGCACGCCACCCAAAGCTTTTCTTCTTTTTTTACGTGTTACGGAAGGTCAAGCATTGACCGCGAAAATAAAATTGTACGCTCCAGGTTTTCGGTGCGCCTCTTTCACAGCGGAGTGCTTCGACGATTTTTCTGGATGGTGTCAAGCCAATGAAGGAGTCGTTGTAGACAGGGACGGAATTTATTGTTGCTTGGATTAACAATGGGGATAATTAAAGACGATGGTCGCAGTTATCGTTGATAGGATCTCCAGTAAAAAATCCTTATGATGGTCAATTTTTTATTTGTTGATGGAGTGGATCCTTGCATTTTTGCGGGTCGGGGCATGCTCATCTTGACGGGATTGCGCGCGCGTCAAGCCTTTGTTTTTTTAATTTTTTGTTGTGATTCTTGGTGGATGGTTTGATCGACTCTTTCCACACCTGTTGTAAAAGCGAACTGTGGGAGATCTGGGCATCCAATGGAATCCTGTGCAACACTAAAACCCTCCATGTAGCAGAAGACTTGTTGCTTCCGTTGTATCAATCCATGGCAGCATCACAGCTATTCCACCCAAACGGACAAAAAGCTTCTTACACAGAGGACACCAAGGTCATTTAGGATCGCGAGGAACAATAGAAGCAAGGGGAACATGGGGGGAATGTAGCGCCACTTACAGAAACTGATAGCGCTTGTAATGGACGTTTGCCTTGTTTAAATGGTGGAACGTGAAGCTCGCCGAAATGATGGTGTGAGCGTGGCGTCTCATTTTTACACAACAGAACGAGGAAACTGTTGGATACAGTTGGGCTGAACGAACTCGAGGGGAGGCCCAGTACAAATGGTGAAGAGAGGGAAACTGTACGGAGTTCTTTAAAGAACAAATTTGTGTGTGCAAGGCCAGCCCATCTCAGATTCACGTCTGCACATGAATGCTACAGAGGCTGTGAAAGATGTGTTGCTTGTGGATCCTGAGAACGATAAATGATTAGGGACTTTTTTGCTGATGATGATATGGATGTTCAGCCTGTGGCAATGCCGGTGACAACTGAAGGGGAGAAAGATGGGTCTTCAAGCAGGTTCAGATGATGTCAGTTCTTCTGGGGACAGACAGCAGGGGTGGTGGCAATGCAAGACTCTGATGTCCAAGTTTTTTGAACTGGTGGCTTTTGCTTTTATGGAAATTTTGGATATTTGTGATAGGCTGTGGGAGGAGATGAAGACCCACAGTTGTATGAATATTGAGTGTAACTCATGGAACTGTACAAAATCTGGTTTTCATTCTTTTCAAAACTTTGAAAAAAAGGATTGCCTTTCTGTGTTTCATGACAGAGAGAGCTCATTCTGTTGTATGAATATGCCAGTACTCATCAACTCCTAAACATGTCAAACCATCACCCGACACTTGGTGCAGTGGGAGAGTTAAATATCTTATCGGTTCAGATTCAGGTTTGATCAAGTTCAATTCAAATAACCCTTTTAATATGAATTTCTTTTACCCACAGAAATTGCAGTATTGAATTTACCAATTTAAGAGGAGGGGGGTGTTCATAGAAGAAACAAGATTCAAAATGCTCAGTCCATTGCAAGTCAAAATTGCAAAAATTGCGATGGGTATCCAAGTCATCGTTTCTGACGCTGATGATAATGATTAATCTTTGCCTACAAGTCACATATCTAACATTCATGAAAATTTCATACAACACATTTGATGTACCAAATTAAAAACGCCAGGATATTTCATTACATGCTTCAAATTAAGGGCTTCCAACATCCCTTTTATTCTTTGCCACTGCCCCTCCACAAAATAGTCACTTAAAAGTCCCATGTCTTTCCCCCTGGATATCGACTCAATACCAAAAGTTGTCAAGCAAAGATGAGAACCAAGCATCAAAAATTCCAAACCTCCATAACACATACTTCAAAACAGGAAAAAATATATAAAACATAATTCAAAACAGGAAAAAGATCAGGTAGAAAACAAAGGTAAAGGTAACCTGAACAAAAAAACCATTTCCATGGAAAATCTTTAATTAGCATTACCATGCCCTCACAAGCAGTATAATATTTCTTTGTTCATCAAGTGCTGGTTAACTCAATGTCAAAAGACCTGGTCTTTGACTCATCAACCATAACCCAAAACATTGAACCCAAAACGAAAGTTTGAGAATTCCCCGAAAGTGGATTTTTCATAATCACACTCCAATCACAGTTTCGATTGTGATCAGACTCTGAGAGCAAAAATTATCGCCATGGGCAATCTCAAACTTTCCTCGAAAAAAAAAACAAAAACAAAAAGCAAAAAGGTATGAAAATAGCGACGGTGAGGCCTGGCTTTATTCCCATTGGGCTGATGCACAAACATCCTGTCTTGAACACCAACAGCCCACCAAAATCTAAAAAAGGGAGGTCATAAAAAAAAGGAATTTGATGCTTCGAATCTTCTCCTCATCCCATTTGACAATATACAGATAAACATAACAAGGGAAATCCATTTGCTTTATTTATTAGCTCATCCCCATTTCTCGCGAGACCTGCGAGAATCTAAATTCAATCAAAAAAACAGGAGAGCTTTTTCGTTTTGTTCAGTAACATGGCACATTTTGCAGGAAGAGCAGTGACCTGAATAAAGCCATATTCCTGGGTTGATATGTAGAAATCTTAAACAGATGGCAGTGCTCCTTGGACTCCTTCTGGTCGCTCGAATCGCTCATCCAACACCACCATTTCACCCTCCTTGAGCTTTCGGCCCAGGTGGTGCCTGTTTTCCAAATAGCTGGAGGGGCATGCCACGGGACGGTACTTCAGTCCAATCACACCATAGTGGCGAGGAGCCAGCTTGTCGAAAGTGTGGTATGAAAGATCAAAATGGTCCATATCACCACAGCACCTGAAGAAAAACAACAAATGAATGATCAGGTCAACCCAGATAAGTACTCCAGGTACAGATTGGAAGAATGCCCCCTTTAACCTGTCGGCAGATCAGATACGATTCTTTCATGTCACCTGGCCAATTGGTACATTCTGCAACATGATATGGAATGAATCCAAGGGCCACCCAGCGACTTACCATCTCTTGTTGGAGTAGGAGTTTCCGGAGTAGTTGCATGGGCAGCTGTCCACAATCGTGACAGTCACGACCTTCCATGGATCATAACAGGCGCTCGACCTCTCCAAGTGATTTCCATAGTTGTCCTTGAAGTTCATGGGCTCGCACTTGACCTCATAGCACTTACTACATTCACATCGCACACAAGTTTAATTATCAACCCACGACACGAACGAACTCTACGATCGCCATGCAGTTCTCGATTTCCGAGCGGTGCATTGAACTAATTTGCCATAGACGCCAGAAAAGCACCTACCCACAACTCCAGTTGTACTCGTAATGGGAATCGGGGATGGCGGCCACGTCCCAGCCTGTTCCCTGGAGTCACATCCAAATACAACCTCGATCACAGGGAAAATCTCCAAAACCGAAATCATGTGGAGGGACCCACGAAAGCTGCTGGAAAACATAGACTACACGTGCTCTACCTGCCAATAATCGATGTTGCCGTAACCGCAGCTCCCTCTGCACGTTAAAAAAGAAAACGGTAACTGGCGATTAATGATCTGGCGGCGTGGACACGACTCAAAATCGAGACATGGGGAAAGGCGGCTCACGTGTGGATACTCCACCAGATTCCGTAAAACGTTGCTCGTCCAGTGCGCCAGCCGTCTCCAGCTTCGACGAGACCAGCAAGCGGCGATGCCAAAAAGCACACCAGAGCCACCATCATTTTGTTGAAGGCCACCATTTTCTTTCTGAATTGGACTTCGGGAATCGACTCGAAAACCTTTCAATGGGCAGAGATTCACCAAAACGTTTCCGGGTGGGGGCGACTTCCTTTCACCAATCACCAACCGATCCACACAAGTCGAAACCCGAAAGTCCAATTCTGATTGGTAGTGTGGATGGCTGGGCATATATGACTTGCTCGGAGCATCGTAGACCAAGGGACAGGACAGCGAACGACTCTGTGTCAAATCCATTAACGTTTTGTCCGACAGTTGGCAGTGGAACGGGTGGGTGCCGCGATCATGTGATCGAAAAAAGAAGAATATTTCATGAAGGCTACTGTGGAAATGATATTGCTTTTTGGACAGCAGCCCTGGAGCACCCCCCCCATTTTTTTTGTTCGTGATGGAGGAAATCGTGCAGTGGCTGTTGCATCGTGAGTTTTTCTTTTCCTGGAGCTTAAATCAGCATCGACCAACAACATTCCATCAGTTTTTGTTTTATTTCACTTGGAGTTTGGTATGAATTCATGTTGCGGGTACGGCCAGTGGGAATGACTATGGTATGCGTGCGTCCGCACGTCCACCCTGAGGTGTCTTGGTTAGATTACCGAATGGAGGGTGCCCAACAGTGTATTTTTTTGTGGCCCATTGTGGCCCTTTTGGCCCATTTTGGCCCCCAAAAAAATCAGAATGGCAAATTTTGGGGCCACAAAAGGGCCACATTCACCCGAAGTTTGTAAGGCTTGGGCCACATCCAAGAAATCAATCGAGTTTCCACAAAAATCAAAACCAACAACATTAAGTAATTGCTATATAAACACCAAGCCTTGTAATTTCTGTTTTTGAAGTTGGGGCCACATTCACCTTTTTTTTTACAAATTGGGGCCACAAAAGGGCCACAACTGAATGAAACGGCCAAATTTAGGGCCACTTTGGGGCCAGTGAAATTGAAAAAAATACACTGGTGCCCAACCCCCTGTATCACGTAAGATGAAGGCTGATTCGATGGTTATGTGGTTTCCACGGCGTTTCCATGCCCCCAATTATACTTAGGATAGGGGATCCTGTTGGCTTTCTTTCGAATGTTCTTCGGGAGAAGTTGGGAGCGTTAAGTGGAGGACTGCTAGGAAGGTCTCTAAATAATTATGTTCAATTTTTTCATATACACATATACTGTAATACGCAAATCTTTCACATTGCTTTAGGATCGCTAGTCTTTTTTTTCGCCTGCCTTATTTTCGTTTCAAAGATGGGCGCGAAAATAACGCAGGCGCGAAAGAAATGCATGGCGAGAATGAAGTGTAGACGCGAAATACTACCTAAAACTGTTCTACAATCACGCCTCAAGACCACCAAAGTCCATTGAGTCGCCGTCAGCGGACAGCCCGATCGAACGAACCCGAGTCATGTTTGATGTTTGCAACACCACCCCAAATGTCAACCAGAGATTTTTCCTCCTACTCTATTTTCGTTCATGCTTTATTTTCGCGCCTGCTTTATTTTCGTTCCTGCTCTTTTTTCGCCTGCCTTATTTTCGTGCTTTGGTCCGCGCGCGAAAATAAGGCAGTGCGAAAAGATCCGCGTATTACAGTATCATGTTTGCATGGCTTGCATCTCTGCTGTTGATGCTGTTTTTTTTTTTTAACTTTTGTAAAGCGCTTTTATTTATAATTTATTATCGAAGCAAAAATCGAAAGAAAAAAAATAAAGGGAGTCATTTCACACGCCCCCAACGTCGCGCAACGCAGTGATTTTCAGACTGGCAATCTGTCCAGCGAAGGCGCTGGCACATTTGATCACTCTTTCTTGCGTTGTGCATAATTTGCAGCACACACAAAACAACGTCGAGTCAAATTAAACCATCACCCAACACCTATCCTATTGTAACCATGACAACTCTTCTCCCCATTGCCCAAGTTCAACCCGCCGTATAATAATAACGACCTCTTTTGATAATATGCAGATTGGGGATACAACTGGGAGACGGGATAGAACACACAGGAAACACTTCGTCTTTGCCCTGAAGGGACTTACAAGGATATTTCAACAGCCGCCAACATTCAATATATATCCTCCCCACATGTACTGCCTAAATATCCGCAGTACCCCTTTCCTCCGTACGTTCACTTTACAATACATACTTCGTACTCCCTTTCTCCCATCCACTGTCTGACTCAATCCTTCAACTTCTACAAGCCGAATCCAATCTGGCAGGAACTAATATTCCCAGTCAAAGAAGCCAGGTCTTGGCTTCTGGAGATGCTTCCAACCCAGCAGCCCCGTCACGGCAGCAATCTTGTTCCTCTTAAGCTCCACGAATCTCTGGGAAAAAGACAAAACATAACTTCAGATTGAACACGTTCATTTACAGAAGAACTACAGTTCCAGCACTGGTGTTTAGTCTTCCACGAGACAGGTTTCTCGTGTTAAGATTGAGTATAGTTCCTCCAACGAGGGCGCCAACACCACCAGTTGCCCCAGCAGCGCCACCTGAGGATTCAGCTGGCATGCGCTTCTCTGGAGCAGGGGTTGGAGTTGGAGCTGGAGCTGGAGGAATCACGACCGTTGGCTTCGCAGCCTTTCCAGCAGAAACGAATACAACAGAGCCGCCCTTCTTACCAGCCTGCGATAAAAAAAAAGTTATCTTGAAATCAGCAGCTACAGTACGGGAAAAGCGTGCGAGCAGCGCCGCCAGAAGGATTGGTTACCTTCACTTTCACCGGTTTCTCGACGACGATGATCTTCTTGGCTGGTGGGGGTGGGGGATCCGCTACTTCGACCACGACCTTTTTGGGCGCCGCAACCACGATCTTTTCTACTGGTTTGACCTTGGTGTATGTGACGGTGGGGCCGGCGTTATCGCCTGCAAACAGCATCGGGATTGATCACTATCTGCCGCACCAACACTTTTTCGCGTATTTTTTTTTTTTTAATTGTGTGCGGGGTAATTTTGAAACGCCGCACATGAACTGGGCTGCCCCGCACAGAGCCGCCATAACGGCTCTGTGCGGGGTTTTGGTCCATTTTAATGCGGGGTGGCGGGCTCCCTGTGCGGGGGTAGTTCCTTCCCATGGTGGAACGCCGCACGTTACAGAAAAACGATGGACACGCAAGCTATTTCCAGTTAAGCTTTCAGCAACGAAACTGTACCTCCCCTCATCTCCAGCAGTGTTCTTTCGAGCTCCTCCCTCCCTGGGCAACCACCCCCTTCACGTCTGTGCCTTCTCCATGTCGATGCGCTGTGCATCAGGGTCCCGCATCCAGGGCACCAGGGGCTTTCAGTTCGCTGGTGCTTCTTTAGGCTCGCTATTCCCACTTGCCTGACCATGGTAAAGTGTAAACAGCAAGAAAAAACGCGGGAACTTTACCTTGCCGATTTACGTAACCTCGTCCCGAAATAGCCGCCACCACATTTGAACCCCCCAGCACGATCGCTCGGTAAAATCTGTTAAGCACCGCCCTGCTTGTTTTTCGCTGCGGTTTCGCCTTTTTCCCTATTTGACTGTTTTTTTGTGCTAGAGCCCCGACGTTCCTCCCCTTGTGGCGAAGGAAAAAAAAAGGAAAGGCGTATTTATTCCATCCACAGCCCCCCGCACTCTTGTTCTGTGCCCATCACGACGTTGCAGTCAAATAGCTGTTCCATCAGGAAGGATTCAAGGGCAAATCATCAGTTACAAGCCTTGAAGGAAGGAGATACATGGCAGTTACGTTGTGAATTTCAAGAACCTTTTATCCCCTTCAGTGTCACAGAATCCACACTCCAGCGATAAAAGGAAAAGAGAAGGGGAAGTGTAGACACCCAAACAATTCATATTGACAGCTTTTGACTGGAAAAAACATGAATCCAGCAAGACCAAAGAGGAAAACAAAGAGGTTGGAAAACAGAAATGAAGAGGAAGCTTAAATTTGTAGGAAAAACAAATTCAAAACCTTTAAATTTTACAATCTCAATCCTTCTGATATAGCTGCCTCATCGATAACAAAATTCAAGCATCCCTTAACTCCTCTCTCAAAACAAGCCATTGACTAAAAAAGCGTCGATCATCTGTTGTGAAATCCAAAAAAAACCTAACTCTTCATCTCTTTTCTTCTCCTGCTATTGCAAACAGAGCGTCAAAACGCTGGCAGTAAATTCACCCCCCCCCCCACTGTCAATGTCCATAGCTTCCTGCACTACCTCCTCAGCACCCTTTGGGTTCAAAAAGAAAATCTTCCCACCGTAACTTCGACGGCCTCTGCAGAAGAAGCTAGAAAATCCGGAATCGAAAACGCCAAAGCCCTGTACCAAGAATGCGTGGAGATGATCCATAACGGTGTGGAAGGAGGAGGGGGGAATTCATGGGGCCCATCATGCTCCAAATGTTGACCTCTGAATTTCAATCCATCAGGATTCATTTCATTTCCCACCGCTGCTCACCCAGCAGCCAGACCCCACGACTTCCCTCCTCGACATTGGCCCTATCTTCTTCATGCGAACCCTCCACACCTATCAAATCACTGGGCTTTGCATCTGGACCACACAGAGCCAACCAAGTTTTTTCATCACACACTCCACTCTCCGGCAGATCGCTGCATGCTTGAAAAGTTTTCAGAGCAGCCACAGTATCGCTTCCGAAATACCACCAATTCATGTCATCCTCCCCACAATGAAACCCATTTTTTGCCAGGAGAGCTTGCAAATGATGCACCTCTTTTCCTCCGTCCAACTCAGCCAGCGCAGGCCACCCGTTTTTCGTCCTAGGAACTTTCGGATCGACACTCACGTGTTTCCCCGAGTCGGTAGCTCCACCACCTTGGCTTTGCGGCTTTTCCTCCGCCTTTTCCTCGCCATTTTTCTCTGCTCCATTGGATTTATCAAACTCATACAGCAGTTCCCCATCATGAGTCACTACAGGAGGAGTTGGAGCTTCTTTGCTTGCAACAGGTGTCTGAGATGATACGCCAGCCTCCGTATTTGGAGTTTCTTGACTGTCAGCAGCCGTCTGAGACGATGTGACTGCATCTGAATCTAGTTCAGGCAGGGACTCCCCCTCCAACATGACAGGCTTCATTTCTTGACCCAAAAGTGCCTTCCAGGTCTCCTCATCAGCCACCCCCGTTTCAGCCAGACTGTTGCACGCTTGAAAAGACAAAAGGGCATTCGCAGTGCCTTCCGCAAAATAGTAGTCGTCCACCTCATCATCCCCACAACAAAATCCTTTCGCCTCCAGACCTCTCTGTAATTGATTCATCCAGAAAATATCGTCGTCCCCTTGCATCAACACTGGAGGAGGTCCGGTGGGGAGGCTTTTGACCGTTTCCACTGGACCTGATTCTGTGTCAGCTTCCTCGGTGCTTTTGCCATCATCTGTGGACTCCACTGGGGGTTCCTTGGTCACTGATTCTTTCATATGCTCTTGGAAAAAATCATCAGACAGCACATCCCCTTGATCTACTGCTGCAAAAGCCGCAGTCATGCTCGCAGCCAGGGAAGAGAGTTCAGGGGAGGGGGACGACTCTCCCTGTTTTGCTCCGAAAAATTCCACTTCTTCTTGAGTTTCTGTCGTAGCTTCTGGGGCAATTTCTGCCTGGAGTGGAACGCTCCCGTTTCTGTTTTCCACCATGCTGTCCTCACCCTCACCCATATACCCCTCTGGTCGAGCATCGTCAGGCATATACCCCGCTGATATATCCACCACCAGATTCTGAAGGCGTCGAAGTTCGGCGAGAAGGATCTCCTCGCGCTTGTCCCACATTTTTCTCTCTTCGTTCCATCGCGCGATTTCTCTGTCGAAAAGCACCTTCTGCTCTTCGTAGAGTTCGCTCCAGCTTGCTTCGGAGTCGACAAGGTTCGCATCACCCCCCACATCTTTCCCCAACTCCTTTTCGATCGACGCCAGGGACTTTTTAAGACTCTTATGAGTTTTCTGGAGAGATTTCCTGAGTTCACGTTTCGCCTCGTCTTTCTTTTCGCCGCACATGACGCGCAAACTCGTCGGGCGTCGATTTCTGGACCCTGGCAAGGGTCTCTGGGTTCCCACGCATCGAATAGGTAAACCTTGCGGAAGCGAGCGCGGAAGTGTTTTCGCCGCCCCCGGCGCGCTGTAGTAGACTACGCCACCCCGCATCATCGCTCGACGACGTCGTCGGAAGCAGTCTCTGGAGGGAGCTGAAGCGAGCCCACTTTCTTCGCGTTCGAGCCCCTTGGCCGTACGGCATGACTCCCCAGTGTTCCCTGTCATCAGTCATTTGACGCAAAAAAAAAACAAAAGAAAACACGAAGGACTGATGCTGTGCATCGAACGAACTGCTGGGGGCGATGTTTTCGCGAGGGCTCGTTCGGCCAACGGAGAATGGATCTCTTGGTGCTGGCTGGGTTCATGGCAACTTGTTCGAAATATACATCGAAAGAGAATGGAGCCAACGCTCTGTGGTAGCGTCACCTGGAGTGAGAGGGTTGGTGCGACCGAAACCACAGTCAAAAATGAAAAAAATAAAAAAATTTCACAGTGGAATTCGAGGGGGTGAACAATTTCGACTATGAGAGCTATGTATGGTTTTTGGTCTTGCAAGAAATTCCCAGTATACTTTTTCTGTGTCCAGCAACTCAACGGTCCACCACCACACAGGAATTGGCCCACATTTTGGACTGGTGTATTATTCGTGAAGTTCTTACAACAAAGTTCCAAGATACAACGACAAATACCACTTTATCCTTCCCTTCTCAGGTAAGAAACTTCAAGGTAGTTCCTGGGATTCCAACACCGGCACTAATCAACTATTTTTATTCCTGTAATGCCCAGGGGCGGCCCAGCTCTTGATTGACGTGGTTTCTCAAGTCAGCGTAGGTGGAGAATCCAGTCACCGGCTCCACGAACCTCTTCCAATCCGCATCCATGCACAAACTGGCTGACCCAGGCAGTAAGTTTTTCCTATTCGCTACTCCCTTATTCACCTTGGATGGGGCTTTGTTCGAGCCTGAGTTACTATGTTCGAGTCTAAATTTGTCCTCATGGGCCTTCATGAACTGGAATGACGCCTGTAGTCGAAGCACTTGTTCATTTTAGGAATCCAGACAAAAATTCCTGGGACTACTGGCCCCAGAAATTAAGAAATCATATCCTCCAGCCGAAGTGCAATGCATGGAAAAGAAACGAAAGAAGCGAAATCAGCACGGACCCTACCTGTTTCGTGACAATGTCGAGCAGCTCTTTGTCCCCAGTATCGAAGCCCATGAAATTTGCAATCAACTCCACCACAGTTGGAAGGTTCAACTTCAAATCCTCGTAATGCAACCAGAGCGTCCCTGGATTTTTCCGATGAGGCCACCAAGATGCTATTGCATCATGGGTCGTGGGGAAAATATCCTTCACGTGGTGCACACCAAACACCTTTGCGAAGCTGTCCAAACTGATGTCACTCGAAATAGCCCAGCCCTGCATAAATTCAAACATCGACACAATTCTGTCCTTGGGATCCCTGCAAGAAACACATCAACCAAGCATCTCATGTGTGGATATCGACGCAATCATTCTTTTCGAATGTGGATAGCACCCAACTCAAATACCTGACTAGAATGATGTATTTGTGACCTCTGGGGCGATCCTCCCAGCAACTGTGGGTTTTGAAACATCTGGGCGAATATGGTTGATCCCCATGGATATCATGACCATCGTCCAGAGCCGTTTCCAACATTGGCACCACTCCATTGATGCTGTCAAAGTCCATGCTGCCCCTTGACCTCAAACCGTGCATGATCTAACACCACACCCCCATGTGTAAACAAGTGTAAACAGATTCCTATGATTCCTACCACACACACCTTTCAGAAATATTTATGTCTTGACTGGCAAAGTGGAGTATGAACAGCTGAGGGGATTTCGAAAGGCTGAGGGGTGGTTGTCGAGAAGAACCAGTGTAGATGATTTATTATCAATGCCCACGGACCAGTGTTTTTGCGAAGGGGGGGCTTTTCTGGCTTTTTGCCCTGTTTTTTGGGTGTTTGTGTTTGTTTTTTTTATCAATGCCGTTTTCTTTTTATTTGTTCCTTATTTCTTAACTGCAGTCTTCAAATATTTTTGTAACATTCTGTCTGACTCCAGTGCCCCCCCCCCAAAAAAAAGTCAACTGTGCAGGTTGTACATGCATTTTTCTATTTCTGCAAGGAATATGTCGATGTGCTTCATTTCTTGTCAAATTCATGCACTGTGTGTTTCGTGCAGTGATTTCAACAATTCCTGAATTCGAAAATATGCAGATGTGCAAGGAAAAATTCAGCGGTCATCATTGTGAATTTTATTGCACCTGACAATTCACACCAGGGAACCCGTCCAATCCGCTCGCTAAAATACTCACCTGTTGCACCCATGTCGTACCAGACTTCGTTGGCGACAGCAAAAACACATCGCTCGGCTTCGGGCTGAACTTTTTGAGATTTTCCAACCTGGCACCAGCAAGAGCAAAACGTGTTTGGTAGTTGAGAAGTGCTTTCTCAGCCTGACCTAGCGTCTCGTATGTCTGCTCACCATCCCTGGACTCTGAATCCTGTAGCATTCTGACTGCGCGACAGTAAAAACTCAACCACAATGTACTAAGAGCGACGGAAAGGGAAGACTGTGATTTCCACAGCCGCCACTTCGATTCTCATTAATTCAACTGCCAATTCTATGCCATACCGCGTCCGTAGTAAGCAGTAAAAAGTGAGGCGGCACGTTGGGGAAGACCAGTCGCTGAAACGCTGAAAGTGTCAGGTGCTGGCGTGGGGAATCGTTTTTGCTGCGCTTGCTGGGATGCAGGTGGAGACTTTGCGAACGAAAACACCTTTGAAAGACAGTCGACCGACGGGTGTGAAGGGGAACCGTGGCCACCTTATCCAAGGAAGTCTTCTTGGGTGTCCCAAGACAAAGCGTCGAGCTTTACTTGCATTGTCCAGTGCAAGGGTGCGTTTATATATATATATATTTCCAGTGATAGCGAACGTTATAGAAAGACTTTGGACATTTTGAGATGACTACTCTCAAGCGGGAGAAGTGGAAGTGGAAGTGGAATTGCGCGATTTGATCGAATAAGTTTACTCCCTTGCGCGACGCGTTCAGTGAATCTGCTGTTCGCTTTTTATCGTCTTCAAACCGCTTTTCTCCACTTTTCACGACCAGGGATGGGAAAATTACGCCAAGAGAATCTGGCGTAAGTAATTCCGTAATGCGTAACGTAGTACACGTAATGGTATAACTGTTCACGTGACAAGGCGTGATGAGGTGCAAGTTTCGCGCAAGAGATATGAAAAGTTGCGTGATGAGCCCTTCCCCTAAGAGCATCTCCACCGGTGTTCGCAGTCTCAGTTGCAGCTCGCGCACGTGCGATCGCTCGCCACAGTCATTCGTATCGCCGCGGAATTACGTGATTTTCGTCCTCACTTTGGCTGTACGAACTGAGCATCGCCTCACTTGGACCCCTTGAACTGAGGCGATGCGCAGTTCGTACAGCCAAAGTGAGGACGAAAATCACGTAAATTCGCGGCGATACTCAATGACTGTGGCGAGCGACTCGCACGTGCGCGAGCTGCAACTGCAACTGCGAACACCGGTGGAGATGCTCTAAGTGGTTCATGCCATATTTTGTGCAAAAAATAGCTTACATTCACTGTGAATCACAACCAGTGTATTTTTTTTCAATTTCACTGGCCCCAAAGTGGCCCTAAAGTTGGTCGTTTCATCCAATTGTGGCCCTTTTGTGGCCCCAATTTATCCGAAAAAAATAGAATGTGGCCCAACTTCAAAAACAGAAATTACAAGGCTTGGTGTTCATATAGCATTTACTTAATGTTGTTGGTTTTGATTTTTGTGGAAACTCGATTGATTTCTTGGATGTGGCCCAGGCCTTACAAACTTCGGGTGAATGTGGCCCTTTTGTGGCCCCAAAATCATCTTGTAATAAAACGTTTTGGCCCTTTTGTGGCCCCAAAATTTGCCATTCTGATTTTTTGGGGGCCAAAATGGGCCAAAAGGGCCACAATGGGCCACAAAAAAATACACTGATCACAACCTCAATCAAGCCACAGGGTCAGTTCTCAACTACCAAAATGAGAATATCCTCATCTAAACACTTTTTCGTGGGTGTTGACGTCAGCGAGACGTTCAAAAAAGAAAATTTGTTTTCCTCGTAATCCCTTTGTGCAAGCGAACTGCAAGACGTGAAGGTGTGCAAGCATTTTGGTACGTGCCAGTGTTTTCACCAGCCAGGTCTACACCTGTCAATAGAGAATAAGTGTGTGTGTGTTTCGTGAACCAGCCGCCCCAGCTTAATTTCCACCAATCAACCACCAAGACGCCCAGAAAACTAATCATGGAGACGCAAAAACGATTCGACAGCCCATCGGACTTGAGACTCGCATGTCGCGAAGGGCGCTTCCAGCAACAAACCGCGGGCATGTGTCCGGGATTCGCCCAAGCCGGTTTGACGGCTTTGCCAAAGGCGCTCGCATTCGATTTCTTGTTGTTCTGTACAAGGTGCAGCCTCTGATTTGATTCTCATGACGAAATTTCTTGATGTCAACTTCAATATTTCCATTCTGAAATTTAAACAGCTGAGCCCTTCATATTTTCCAGCTCACCACAAGTCATTGTTCTATTTTTGAACAAGGTTGGTGGCTGTCATATCCCCACATCAGGAATCCGGAGGCTTGTTCGCTGATTGAGGTGACCGATCCTGGAAGCCCCACTCCTCCCACTCTGGCTAAATCGGCTGATCTCCGGAAGGACATCGCCATGTACAGAGTAACTGCCAATGGGCAAGATCAAAACTCATCATCGTCTGAGGTTTTGACAGTCTCCGACGCTGAAAAATATTGGAGGCCAGATCTGGTGTCGTTCTTGCTGGGATGCTCCTTTTCTTTCGAGGTGATCAATGTCAGACTCGATCATGTTCACTCTCAAGAAAATGAACTCAAATTTTGGGTTCCATATTGCATTAATTCTTGATTTTGAGCATTGCCGAGCAAGTCGTGGCGAAGGTGCAGCATCCAGCAAGGATCAAGGGGTCCCCCTTTGAGCTTAAATGCAGCTCAAATGTGTGAAGTTGAAACACAAAAGCATTGGTGTCTTTCTTTTAGGATGCTTTGGCGGCGGCAGGAATTCCAGTCAGACACATAGAAGAGGGCGTCACTGTCCCAATGTACATTACCAATCGTCAATGCAAACCTAGCGGACCTTTCAAAGCTCCTCTGGTAGTTTCCATGAGGCCGATGACCCCTTCACAAGCACTTCTAGCAGTCAAGGTCACCTCCAGGCACAGGCTGTCCCACGGAGCCCCCATTCACTTGGGAAGTCCAGCTGATATCGGCATCAAAAACATAGATGAACCAGATTTCGGAAACAAGGTCACGATGAAAGAGGGGGAAATTCCAGTGTTTTGGGCATGTGGACTGTCTGCTCAGCTAGCCTTGAAGAATGCCAATCCTGAGCTCGCCATTACACATGCACCGGGATATATGTTCATATCAGATGTCACTACAGAGGAGCTTTGCTTGAGATGATGGTAATTTGAGTGGGGAAACAGGGAAACCATTTAATTGCCGAAAGCAAAAATTTATTTCAGTTGGGATGTAGCAACCTCATTTTTCGACAAAGGTTGATACCGTTCATTCAAATCGAATCGTTTCCTGATGGTCATTACCTGAGCCGGAATTTTTGAAATTGATGAGTGTAACACTTAAACGGTATGACGAAGTTTATGGGCTTGTTGAGCTAGAGTGCAATGGTGTGCTGACTGGAGAGGCACATATCCTGTAAGTCCAATCGTTTTCTGGTGGCTTCCTTGTTTCGATGTATTAAAAAAAAAATGAGACGCCCGCCGTTCACGATTAGAGATCTGTCATTCATGGCCATTGCTACTTTAAGGCTTTCACGTATCAAATTTTGAAAAAATGGTGATTCATGACGCTTGTTGCAATATGCTATGTTTTGGGATAGGGTGCCAAATCGAAGCACTTACCACATGTCCAAACAGAACTGATTGTAGATCTCGTTCCTTCGTTACGAATAAAAGCTTTACTTATTCACAGCAATGAAGACCAAAAACTCAGGAAATTCTTAAACAGAAATCCTTCATATCTCTAATGGATTGCTTTCGAAAAGTCCCATTCCGTGATATCTCCCAGTGCGCTGACACACACTAACCTCTCATTGTCCCCCCAAACCCCATTCCTCACACAAGAGCCTTTCGTTTTGAGCGTCCTCAAAAAAGATCCCCCACTGTCCCAAATTTTTATTTCCCTGGAATACGACCCACTGAAAAAATGGGAATTGCATGAGCCTATGGCCAGGTTGCACCAAGCGTGAGGAAACAACTTCGATAAACAGGCGCCACTCTTTAGGCTCCACAGGCACAGTGAACTATCATAGGATCCACTGATCACTGTATCGCCCCCCACACCTAATGACTCCACAGCATCGTTATGACCTCTCAAAACATGAATGCACGCGTCCTTGGTTAGGTCCCAAACCCGAACAGTCTTATCCCAAGAGCCGCTGATGAGCACTTTCTCTTCTTGTTCAACAGCAAGGCACGTGATTCGATTCTCATGTCCATGTAGGATTGTCTTGGGCCTTTGATCATCAATTGAGATGATGGCAAGATACCCACTTCTTCCCCCAACAGCAATCTGCCCTTCAAAACCCACCAAGGCAAAAACAGGTCCCTCACACACCCTCATTTCTACCATCCGGATTTTTGAGATCACATCCCAGCCGAACAGTAAACCTTCTTCATTCCCGGCTAAGAGCAAGTGCTTGAAAAAACCCACACTATGCACACTCCCCACATCTTGACGTGGGTGGTCCAAAAGCATTTCCTGGTTGTTCAAATCGACCAACTGGATCCCATGCCTACCAGCCATTGCAACAAGGCTGCTGCTTTTCGCAGCGCAATGGGTATTTAAATGGTGATTGTAACAAATCTTGGGCTCCACATCACCAAATCGCCAAGCTCGTTCCAGAGCCACTTTCCTTGAAAGACTCAGTTCACTTGCTACTGCACGCCTCCAAATCGTTGCCACAGCCGAGCACAGGACGACATCTCTGGCTGGGAGCTTTTTGAGAATCATTTCCAGTATTTCTGGTGGCAAGCTCCATTCGATCTCAACATCTAGAAAAACGATCGGAACAGCAACGGCTCAGCACCCTGACGAGTCTTAGCTATTCTTGCCACGCAGTTTTCGACATGTGAAACTGTATCCGACAAGGTGAACACCTGGGACGGATGGAGTGGGGAAAGACTGGAGGGGTGGTGATGGCACCAAACACAGTGTCGTCTTCTCGGGGGCTGGCTCAGATGTGCTGGACCCCAGTGCCTTGGTGGCTGGCTTAGATGTGCTGGATCCCATGGCGTCGGTCTACGTTTGACAAGCCATGCTCTTGGCTTTTTTCTTGATAACCCTCAGGTGGCCGACACGTTTAGGAAGGAGGACAGGTGGCCAGCAGCCAGTTTCGGAGTGAATAGCGTAGAAAACACCCCGCCTTCCTGTCAGATGCATTCGTCGAATCCAGCCGCAAATCGGCGAAGGTGTCATTCAGCCGTCCACGTTTTGATAGGAGTTTGTGCAACAGGGGGGGGAAAGAAGAGCCCTGGGGGGATTTCGAGGTTCCACTGGAGGCTTTGAGACACCTGCTATTGTTTGATGAGTGGGGGACAGCATCCAGAGTGATGGACAATCGCCTCCAGCAAATTCTTACATAAGGATTTAATGCACTGCACCCACCCCTCCCAAATATATGACATCCACTGCATCTTTTGGCTTCAATTACCCCCTACACCCTAAATCCCTCACAATCGCACCACAATCAAATGGTCCCAACTCATTCCCCCACCCCCCAAACCACCAAATTCTATACAAACCCATCAATCGCTGCTTGCTGGCAGCAAACCCCAAACGAGACGAAACGAACGAAATTGATTGGCAGCCGACAAGCAAAAAATAGAAGAAAAAAAAAGCAACCATGAAGAGGGAGGGCAAAAAATAAGAAACAGAAACAGCGATTCTTCTTTTCCAGCTCCCCTCCCCCCTCCCTTTTTTTTCTGAGAAAGAAAAAATAAGCATTTTCTTTTTTTTGACCACAGTTTTGGTCCCCATCCCTTGTCCAGAATTGGGCTCGGGTTTAATCCAATGAACGAAACGATCAAATGCAGGATAAACAATGTGTTGGTTTGTGTCAGTCGTCCGCTCTGAACTTTTTTTTGAGATGCTCTTTGTAAGACTGTATATCTCCCTTCCATCGCTCCACTTTGCCATCAGCCACTTCCCATATTTCCGTTGCTACTTGAGAAATCAATCGGAAATCGTGACTCACCAACACCATACCTCCATCCCAGTCTGTCAATTTTGACACAAAAAACCCACAGAAAAAAAAAATGAGGAATCGTCTAAAATCATGTTGAACAAATTAATGAAAGGAAAAATCTGGAGGCACTATTGTGTGCAGAAATTAGTTTAAACAAAAACAACAAAATCCAGCATCAGTGTTGGTCAAGGTTTAAGGGGCTTTTTTTTTCCCCTTCAAGTTTCTATTCGTTGTCCCACCTCCACAAAGAATAAGCAGAAAACCCGGGTGAGAATTTTTTTTTTTTTCCTGAATTAGTTCTCAAGCAAGTCATCTCATCTATTACAGTGATTTCTTGAAACATAATGCGTAAAAAACACAACATGGACTCATAACCAGCTCACCGTTAATAGCTGCTGCCAAGGAGTCGATAGTTTCTATATCCAAGTGATTGGTGGGTTCATCCAACAACAAGATATGTGGTTTTCGGAAGGCCAACCAAGCAAACACGAGCCGACTTTTTAATCCGTCTGACATCTGAGAAATTGGATGACTTTGGGTAGCCCCCGTCACCCCAAACCGCCCAATAGCTGATCGCATTTTCTCTTCTGAGTTTCCAGGATATTCTCGCAACTGCAGGTGACACGCTATTCTTGATATCTTACCAAAAAGTGATATATTGCGGAAATTGATTTCGCCAAGATACCAAAAAAAAGGAAGAGCAAAGAGAAGCCTATGAATGACAGGTCACATGCGTTTCCATGGTTACAAAAGAATCAAAGAATTTGAATGGGCCCAGAAGATTAATTGCTGTTATTCTGGAACAGGTGTGTGCATAGAGTGTTACCATGTATTGGAGAGGTGTCAAGTCGGCTTCCAGTAGCTCTGTCAAATGCTGTTGAGGGAAAAAAATGCAAACAAAACGGATCACCCTTAGAAAAAAACGAAAGCGATAAAGATATCGTGTGGGTTTGCAAGTTAAATCCACAGATATCTTTTCCCACTTCGAAAAATCATTCTGCTCAGAGCAAAAACCTTGAAAATGGCGGCTAACAACACCCCCCCCCCCCCGAAAAAAAAAATTAAAAAATAATAATAACCAGAAAAAAAAATCTATTGCTTGCGGAGATCCAGATGGATTTTCACGATTGTTAAAATAAGAAATGAAATGTCGCAGAAGGAAAATGGCATGGAATGTCTCGAGAAACTTGATGCAGAAAATTGATGACTGTTCTGTTTTCGAAAGAGCAGGATAAAATCTCTTAAACAATAAAATTCTCCGTGGCACTCCCATCCTTCTTTACCTGATGATATTGACCGATTTTGAGATGATTGTGTCGCTTAACCATTCCATCCAGAGGGTCCAGAGTCCCAACCATTAATTTCAACAAAGTCGACTTTCCAGCTCCATTTGGACCCACTATGGCAACTCGAGAATCCAAATCCACTCCAAAGTCGACCTAGCAAAACAACATTTCCCTCATCTTTTCACGATCAAAATTTATATTTCTGTGTAGAAACATTAATATTTACTTCTTTCCATCCGTTTTTGCGTTTTTTAAATAAAGGATATTGTGTCATATGCTGAACAGCGCCACCAAAAAAGCAACAATTTCTCATCAAGACAAAAAAGAAAAAAGCATTTCACAACACCCCATGAACTCACGTCTCTGTAGAGAACTTTGTCTCTGGAATATCCGAACGCCACCTCTTGAAATTGCATCACCGGAGGAGGAAGGCTCCCGACGTTTTCGAAAGCCAGAGTGATAGTTCTGTCGTTCAACACCTTCTCCGTCAACCCCCCTCTGACCATCTTGGCCAGAGTTTTTTCTTTACTTTGCGCTTGTCTGGCCAGTTTCGCATGACCATGTCCGAAACGCGCGATATACTCCTTCATGTGCTGGATTTGCTCCTGTTCTTTGTTGTATCTTTTCATTTGATTTTCTTCCAGCTCCTCCCGAGTTCGCATGTAAGTGTCGTAGTTTCCGGTGTAAGTTTTCAGCTGCTTGCCTTGCATGTGGATGATGTTTGTGCAAACGCCGTTCAGGAAATCTTGGGAGTGCGAAACCAGCAGCAGAATTCGTCGAAACTTGCGTAGGTACTGTTCCAACCACACGCAGGCCTCCAAATCCAAGTGATTGGTGGGCTCATCCAGAACGAGGAAAGTGGGGTCGATGAAAAGAGCCCTGGCCAACCCGATTCTCATTCGCCACCCTCCAGAAAATTCTCGGGTTTTCTTGGCCTGTGAGCAACGAAACATGAATATACCTTGAGCTTGCCCATCAACAAGATACATAGTGCTTTATTTCTTTACACATGAAGAACTACATGTATAGTACATACATTTATTGTTTATTTTTCTTGATATATATTTTTTCCTTGTTGAGAAAAATATCAAAGGCTCAACTAGCTTGAGGAGATGTTTCAAAAAGCTGTGCAGCACCTATATAGAGCTACTCAGAACCCCAAGCCTCAATTCCAAAAATGGATATATATATATATTATATGCAACTTAGCAGTGGCCACGCTTGAGCTGTTACGATTGGTAGATTTTTTTCGTGGAGGTCACCTGTGCACCCTTCGTGAATCCAAGACCGTGTAGAATCGAAGCTGCCCGGGCCTCAGCTTTATCAGAATCCAGTTCATCCAATCTGCAAACGAGCAAATCATATTTTTAACATTTAAAATGAATTCAAGCAACGATGTATCAGTTTTTATAGCACGAATGCCGGCACAGAAAATGCTTGCATAGAGTGGGCTCTTGGCCTTTGGCAACACAGCGAGTCAAGTTGTGTGTATATTTTTTTTCGGAAAGGGCATTTTCAACAGAATATCAAGCTCCAGTGCTTCAAAAAATTCCATTGAGGATTGCAACCATGCAACCACGCCCACATCAAATCGATTCAAACAACATGGACTTGATTCGCAAAACACAAGGGGGGCAAGGAAAATATAATCCACGGCCTGAAATAATAATAATTCAAAACAAAGTTAGTGCATGCAAATCAGCCCATTTTCCGGACGAATCCCCTGTCACTCACTTTTCATAAATATCAGTTAATCGCTGCTCCACTTCCGGGGTCATGTCATCATCGGCCAAACGTTCAGACTCCTTTTCAAGTCTGATTCTCTCTTCGTCCACACTCATCACCATTTCTAGAGCACTCATGTCCGAAGCCTCCGCCTCTCTGGACAAATAGTAAAGATCGATGTGTTCTGGAATGGGCAGTTCTCGACTAGCCAAGGCCTCCAACAGGGTGGATTTTCCGCAACCATTTGACCCCAGGAGTCCATATCGTCTTGAAAATAAAACACAAATTAGCTCAGAACAGAACCCAGCAGCAATTCACCAGCTGCCAGCAAAAATCAAGAAAGAAAAAACCCACCCACCAGCTCACCTCCCCCACAAAAATAATCAAAAAATTAAAATTCAAAGGCCTTTCTGACTTTGAAAGTATCTCTCCACCTTATCCCGCTAAAATCAGTTTTGCTGTTTTCGCTTCCCATCTAAATTTGCACCCACGCTGGACTGAGTTTTTCGATGAGAAGCGCGAAAAGGATGCAAGCTTCCCCATATATATCTGCTTACCTCCCGTAGTTCAATTCCAAAACGCTGTCTTGAAGCAGCTCGTGTCCGTGAAAGAGCAAAGTCAGACTGGCGAAGTGAACGTCTCTGGAAAGCGGATTCGACGTCAAGACACCCGTGCACGCTCGATTCGACAGCACGATCGACGATGGTTCCGTTGCTTCCACCTCCTTTGGATCCTTAACCGCCTTCGCTTTTCCTTTGGCCGCAGCTGCCTTCTTCTTTTTCCTGTCGCTGGGCATCTTTCCTCGGTATCTCGGAGCTTGGCTCGAAAAGGAGAATCAACCGCTATGGCCTCAAATAATAGGTCGGCGGGAATCGGGTGAAGATACGCGGCTGTTGGTCGGAGGAAGAAGCGTCGGCGGCTCTCGGACTCGCTGAAATAAAGCCAGAGGGCGGGTATGTGCTAAAAAAAACGGAACGCACGCTAAATTGATCTGAAATGACATGTGGAGGAGGGTGGAGAGAAGCTGACGCTGTTCCAGGGTCAGTTGTGTGGCTGATGTGGAATGGAAAAGGGGTTGACTTGGGACAGTTAGGACATAATGACAGTAACCGGAATGGTGGGATGTGGATTCTTAAGAAGTGGAACTGAGTGAACGAACGTATTCTGATTGGGTTGTAAGCTATCGAGTTGGGTTGGTCGAATAGTTTCTTTGCCCCATCCAGCCCAGAATCACCGGTAACACTGGTCCGACGAGCCGGAAGGGGTCTGGCGCTGGGGAAAGAAAGGCCTTGCGTGGTCCGTGGTGGTGACGACAGAAAAAACGGAATCATTGACTGGATTCGAACCAGGGCTGTGGGATTCGAACCCGCGACCACGGATACGAGTGGTAAAGGATTCAACCAAGCGCAGAGAAGGGACTGCCACGTTGGGGTGGTTGATTGCTGATTGTTGGCTGTGTTGCTTATCGAGTATTGAGGGCGGTGTTCATCTCAGCTAACCGTCGCTGAATAAGTCAGTAGGCACTCTTGTTTGGACGTGGGTTTTTGTGTTGTCGTCGCCTGTGCGAGGTACTGAGCGCAAGAGGTCAAGATGGGGAAAGAAGCCCCGTGCGAATTTACCGGGCAAGAAGACCCTGGGCTCTGGTTGAAGCATTTCAACAAAGTGTGCAACAACAATGGAACAGTCAGTGATGCAGAGAAGTTGGCGCGAGTTGGGCTATGGCTAACACAAGAGGCCGAACTTTGGTATAATAACAACGCCACTTGGATCGAAAATGGTGGCAGAACGTGGGCTGAGTTCTCCGACAGATTCACGCAGCGTTTTCGTGATGAACGTGCGACTGACGCACTCAGGCAATTCGTGCAAGCTCCCAGCCAGGATCCCTCTGAAGGAGTGAGGGCTTATGCTGAGAGGTTTCGGTCGGTTGTCGATCATTTGGGCCCTGGTGCTCCAGCCTTGGATACACTCCGTCGTGACTGGGCAAAGGGGTTGTGTGTGGCCTCGGTGAAGTTGTACGCATTGAACTCTGGAGTTGGCACGTTTGATCTAATGGTTGATGCAGCGTTGACGTCTGAGCGAACGGCCCAGGATATTGGGGAGTTGCCTACAACCTTGAATGCGAGTTTTGCTGCACGACTGGGAACTCATGAAGGGGACAGAAGAGGTCGATACCAGAGGCCTAAACCCGTGTTGCAAGCTCCTTTGACGGCGATGACCTCTGGGCAGTCCGCGAGGTTGCCTATCCGAGGGTTTGAAGCCCAAGCGAATGTGGATCGGACTTGTTGGAACTGCGGAAAAGTTGGACACATCTCGACGCAATGCAGGTCTCGACCCCAAGGTCGGGGGCCTTACAGAACTCAGACTGGAGGGCGTGAATACTATGGACAGCGGAATTATGAAACAAGGCCACGTCGTGATGACACAGATGGACCATGGAGGCGATCGGAGGGAGAGGTGCCAGGGCAGAGGCCAGTGGACTATGGTTCGGCGCAGAATCGACAAGATGCACGGTCGTATGACAAGTCCGTGCCTGCACATTCGTCAATGACTCCAAGGACATCGGAGGTACACCCGAAACAAGTGGGATTTTCGCAGCGAGCCCGAGTGGTTGGGGTGGACGAGCTTTCGTCTGATGAGGATGTCCATGTTAACTGTTACATGGCCATCGATGAGGATTCGGAAATGACAGAAGCAGGGCATCCTGGGGGTGCTCATCCTGAGACTACTGGACCTGGAGATCAAGCTGAGAGTTCGGGGCCAGCTAAGGCGAGTAAGAAGAATCCGAAGCGACGAGTACTACCCCCAGATCCCGAAATGCTGGCCCACGTTAAGGAGCTGCAGTTTCCTTATCGTCAATACTTGAAGTATGGAGCCAAGGTGGGCTTGGAGTTCAGACGAGCAATGATCCATAGCGAGCGAGAGTCCAGGGCGACTCGAAAATCTCATCGAAAACGAAAAGGGACGAAAGAAGGGAAGGTTACGCGGACTGGGGAACAAGGCGACGCTCCAGCTCCAATTGGATCCTACCTATCGCATGCATCAGTGACCACAGGAGTGATCAACGGGACGACTTTGGATCGGGTCATAATTGATCCCGGTTCATCGAAAACCATGTTGGATATCAGGGCGGCCAGGCGAGCGCATGTGCCGGTGCAGCAAAAGTCGCGATATGTGGTTCGATTGGCTGATGGGTCGTCTTCTCGACCT
Organism: Bryopsis sp. KO-2023; assembly: GCA_030272585.1. Taxonomy (NCBI): domain Eukaryota; kingdom Viridiplantae; phylum Chlorophyta; class Ulvophyceae; order Bryopsidales; family Bryopsidaceae; genus Bryopsis; species Bryopsis sp. KO-2023. The sequence continues at coordinate 343,164 of BSYQ01000004.1, read as the reverse complement.
TTCGGGCAAAGCAAAGAAAAAGTGGCCATTGGCGTCGGGGGAATCGTCGTGAACCTTCGAGTCCCGGTTTGGGATTCACAATCATCCTACGATGTGCTTTTGGGTCGCGATTGGTTGGAAGCTACGACTGCAGTCGGGAATTATGCTGCTGGAACTTACGAAATTCATGGTGCGGAAGGGAAATCGGTAACTGTGGGTCGCCGTCATCAGACTGCGAGCGCATCGGGAACGTCGAGTGAGGAAGACGGTGATGAGGACGAGGAAACAACAGATGAGGAAGAGGAAGTGGCAGGACTTCTGGCGAAGGTGGTATGTGAGAGTCGATTGGAAAACTGGGCTGGCTCTGTTCATGAAAATCCAACATTTGCAGAGGGTTCAGATTATATGAATGATGAAAGTGCAAGGTTGGGTGAAAGTTTGGCAGCAGTGGTAGATCCAACTGAGAATGTTTCTTTGGGAGGTCAGCAAATCATTACTGAAGTTGGGGATGAAAAGGAAGAAGTAGAACTATTACAGGACCTGCCCCAGAGGGATTGCTGTGGTCAGGAGGCACTCAAAGGGATGCCTGAAGTGGAAGAGTGTGGGGAGGTGACTAACCTTCCCCAATACGAAGTGGGGAACTCGGCTGCAACTGTTCCAAACAAAGGAAAGGAGACACGAAACGAGGAGACCGACAGGAAGCAGTCGCTGGGGACTGCCGACACAGAACCGAAGTCCGACTATCAGGCGAAAGTAGTGGAGTCCCCTCCACAAACACAAACGGACCCAAACGTGGACGCTGAGCTGAGGGCGCTCGAAGATCGACTGGCTCCCTTGGGGGAACTTCATATCAATTCGGAATTGGATCCACAACAGCGCGTGGAGTTGCTGAAAGTCCTGGTGAAGCACGAGGGGATGTTTGCGACGTCGATTGCGGACATACGAACCACTGACTTGGTGGAACATCACATTGAGTTGAAACCAGGTGTGAAACCTTTTTATTCGGGATACAGACCGCGGCTGTCGGCTCCAGAATTGGAGTGGTTGCGAAAGAACATTGATGAGGAGGTTCAAGCGGGTATCATTATCCCCGCTGACGGTCCCTGGTGCGCGCCAATTGTGATCGCTCCTAAGAAGGAGAAAGGAGAATTCCGAAAGTGTGTGTCATACATCGAACTGAACAAACGATGCGAGCGGGAGTCCTTCCCCCTACCCATAATGGAACAAATTCTCGATATTATTTCGGGATTTCCTTGGATCTCTACCACTGACGGATTCATAGGCTACTATTGTGTGAAAGTATCACCGGAAAGCCAGAAGTACCTCGTCCATCGTACACCTTTCGGAACGTACACATACACAAGGATGCCGATGGGACTCAAGAATGCCCCTCACACACATCAGAAGCTGGTTACGAGGGTGTACGAGAAGTACCTTGATAAGTGCCTTCAAGCGTACATTGATGACACAGCGACTTATTCTTGGAGTTTTCGACAACACCTCAAGGATCTGGATGACACGTTAACAGCGGCTGAGTCGGCAAGTATCAAACTGAAGCTAAAAAAATGTGTCTGGGGCTATCACGAGGTAACCTTTCTTGGACACGTGGTGGGGAGCGGTACGATGAAAATGATGGAGTCCAAGATTGAGGCAGTTCGACAGTGGCCTCGCCCCGGTACAGTGGCTGATGTAAGGGGGTTCCTGGGTTTGGCTGGATACTACAGGAGATTTCTACCTAAACTGGCGCACGTGAGCAGGCCTCTGACCAGGTTGATGCGGAAAAACATTAAGTTCGAGTGGGGTTCGGATCAGGCGGCTGCTTTCGAACAAATTAAGAACATGATGACGACGAATCCAGTACTCCGAACACCAGTCAATGGGCGACCGTGGATTTTGGATTGCGACGCAAGCGCGTATGCCATAGGAGCGGTGTTAAGTCAGATTTTCGAGGACGAGAAGGGAGTGCCACAGGAACACCCAACTGCGTATTTCTCGCGCCAGTTGAGCGCGGCAGAGGTGAAGTACAGCACTTCGGAACGAGAGTGCTTATCAATCGTGGCTGCGTGTAAACGCTATCGCCATCATCTTTTGGGTCAGGTGGTGAAAATCAGGACCGATCATGCAGCGCTAAAAACACTGTTATCTAAGCCAGGGGTCACAGGCATACTATGGATCCGATCACGATCTAATCGGTCGTGGATTGATCGGTCCGACCGATTAAATCGTGATCGGGTTTTTCCGATCAGATCGATCGCCGATCAAATCGGTTTGGCCGATCATCGATGGAGATCGGCCGATCACCAATCTGATCGGCTGACCGATTTAATCGGCCAACTTTGATCGGCCGATCACGATCAAACCGATCAACGTCGGCCGATCAAGTGCCGACAGGTCGCGGCGCTTGATCGGGATCGAGATCGGGATCGGAGATGCCGATTAGATCGGATCATGATCGGTCAATTGATCGGTCCATCACAAATGCCGAGAAATCACCACCCGCAGGTGTTTCTGGGGTGCAGGGATTCGAACTTGGGACCTAACAGACTAGAGACAGACGCATTAACGCTTGGACCACTCGGAGCCACGGTCACTAGGTCATCCGTGTCATTATATACCTCAGTTTGTCGGACTGACAGATCACGTATATAATGACACGGATGACCTACAAACCGTGGCTCCGAGTGGTCCAAGCGTTAGTGAGTATGCTTCTAATCCGTTAGGTACCCGGTTCGAATCCTTCCACCTCAGAAACACCTGCGGGTGGCGACTTGTCGGCATTTTCGCGAGACCGATCAATTCATCGATCAAATGATCAATACCGATCATGATCGGATGCAGGTCCGATCACGATCGGCCGATCACGATCACACCGATCAAGGTCAGCCGATGAAGTGCCGACAGGTCGCGGCGCTTGATCGTGATCGGGATCGTGATCGGAACAACCGATCAGATCGGTGATCGGCGAACCGATCACGATCACGATCAACATGTGATCGGACGATCAAGAGCACGATCAACATTTGATCGGCCGATCACGATCACGATCACCGATCAGCCAAAAATGAAAAAAAAAAAAAAAAAAACCGATCATTGCTAAAATCGGTTCTAGGACGCAGTTATGATGTCGGATTACTGCTGTGACCTAATATTACCTTAGTTTTGGAAGATCGATCAGATCCATAGTATGGTCACAGGCAGGTGGGCAAGGTGGCAGATCACCCTTCACGAATTCGACTTTGAGGTGGAGGGTCGAAAAGGAGCACACCACGGGAATGCGGACGCACTGAGTCGTCGTCCAACGACTGAGACGGATGGAGCTGACGATTTTGTGCGAGGTGATTCGGGGTTGGCGATTTGGCTGGACGAGGAGTATGCCTCAGACGATTGGTATGGACCGGTGTACACATACATCACAACGCTGTTGGCGGAAGGACGAACTCATCAAGACCGCCATCGATTAAAAGCGAAGAGTCAGCGATACGCTCTGGAGAAAGGGAAGTTGTTTTATGTAAGTCGAAATGGGGATTGGTGTGTTTGCATCCTGCAACGCGAAGTGGCGGCACTCCTTAGGGAGTATCACTGGGGAGAATTCTCGTGTCACCCAGGCAGAGACGCAATGTTTCATCGAATGCGTCGTTACTACTATTGGCCTCGGATGTGGGAAGATATCAAGAAGTTCTGCAAAACTTGCGAGATCTGCCAACTGGAGGGACCCAGGGCTAAGCGCAACGAACTGTGGCCTCTCTCAGCAGCTAAACCATTCGAGACCTATGTTGTGGATTTCGTGATCAATCTACCTCTGACGGAAAAAGGGAATCGACACATCATCACTATCACTGAGGTATTCTCGCGCTGGATGGACGCCGCTGCCACAAAGGCGGCCGATTCAAGTGAAGCCAGGGACTTTTTGAGGGACAGGGTGGTGCACCGTTTTGGCCTGCCCTTATACGTACATTCAGACCAAGGAAGCCATTTCGAAGGCGAGTTCAATCGCTTTTGTGAAGAACTGGGAATTGGGAGGCGAATATCGACACCCTACAGACCCCAAGCTCAGGGGTTGGATGAAATGTCCAACAAGCTTTTGGTGACCAAGTTGCGTAAGAGGACACTGGAATTGGGAGATGCGACGAAATGGGACGAAGTGTTGCCAGTTTGCGTGATGGCTGTCAACAATCGAATTCACGGGGGCCTGGGAGTTTCACCCCATGAGGCCTTATTTGGAGAACCCATGCGTATGCCCACAGAGGGACGACTGAAACGAATGATGGTAAAGGGCCGGACGAAACCCGAAACTGCAGTGAGTCGACCAGAGGTTCGCCGAAGATTATTTTTACTGGACGCGCAGCGTGACGAAACACTGAGCAGAATGGAACAAGTGCGACGAAAAATGAAAGGGCGCTATGATCGAAAGGTAAAAGCTTGTGAATTTTGGGAAGGACAGGAAATTCTGGTTCACAACACAAGGTTAGAAGAAGTGAAAGGGGGAAAGTTGGTACCCAGGTGGAGGGGACCATTCATTATTGTGAAAGTGGGATCGAAAGGGGTTGTGAGTTACTGGGATGCGAGGCACAGATTTCAAACAGTGTCGATCGATCGCATTAAGTTATATGAAAGGAAAGACCAAGCTGGGTCAGGAATGGGTGGAGTGATTCTTGCTCGAGCGTTTCACCGATAGAACGGGCAGGGGTTAAGTGTTTTGATACATTTTGAATTGTTAGTTGTGTGGGATTCAAAATGTAGGGGGAGTGTGTTCCAGGGTCAGTTGTGTGGCTGATGTGGAATGGAAAAGGGGTTGACTTGGGACAGTTAGGACATAATGACAGTAACCGGAATGGTGGGATGTGGATTCTTAAGAAGTGGAACTGAGTGAACGAACGTATTCTGATTGGGTTGTAAGCTATCGAGTTGGGTTGGTCGAATAGTTTCTTTGCCCCATCCAGCCTAGAATCACCGGTAACAACGCGAGCGCACAACACACCGAATTCATTTAGCTTGTTTACCTACGTCTTTTGACGACACGTTACACTATTCTCCTGCAGTCGCTCCAAAACCAAGCTGAGCTGAGCTCTTTTCGCCTCAACTAGTGGAAGGTTGGACTCGCACTTTCACGCTGGCCTCGGGTTTATCGCGATGAGCAGGGATGGTACGGAACCTGCTGGTTCTCTTGCCGGATTTGATAGTCTGGAGCACATTCTGCAGGTGATTTCTTTTCCTTGCCTCGCTAATCGTTATTTTCTTTCTCGTCCCTCTGTTTTCCTCCCTGACGGTGCTTTGCGGCCGTTCTGGTTTCTCTCTGTCAGGAGTCCCATCACCGTCTAACTCGCACCTTCTCTCTGATTCTTCAACCCACAATCGCAGGAGTACATCCCACAAGAGAAACTTGGCGAAGTGCGTCGCGTTCTTTTCGGTGCGAACAGGGGAAAAGCCGTCGAGAGCTTACCATGCGAGCGAAACTCGGACTTCGACCATCAAAAATACAGATTCGACGCAGCACCTGAAGAAGGCCGTGAACCGAGAGTCGTCAGAGTCGGGCTGATTCAAAACAAAATCGTCGAGCCCACTACGGCGCCATTCTCGGCTCAACGCAAGGTGTGGGGAGAAAGTCGTCAAAACGGCGACGACAACGGACGTCAGGGACGTCATCTGAGCGAACTTGCCTGTTGATGACAACAAAAAATGTATCGATGCTCACTGAAATAATTCAGATACGAAGGGCATGATGCACCCTGGAAAAGACAATAAAAAAAAGCTAGAAAGAAAAAAGCAACCTGGTAAGACCATCTTCTCCGGTTTTGCTACAGGGGCTGAGGGATGTGATTGGAAACATCATCGACGAGGCAGGTCGGGGTGGGGTGCAAATCCTGTGTTTGCAAGAAGCTTGGCACATGCCTTTTGCTTTTTGCACCCGGGAAAAGCACTGGGCCGAATTCGCGGAGCCCGTGGAGGGCGGAGAGTCCGTGGTGTTTTGTCAAGAAAAAGCCAAGAAATGGGACATGGTTATCGTTTCCCCCATTCTGGAAAGAGATGTCGTGCATGGGGATTTGCTCTGGAACACGGCTGTAGTCATCGGCAACAATGGGAACATCATCGGCATTCATCGAAAGGTAAGCCCAGGCTTTGCTGTGCCAATTTTCCCCTGCAAAGAGCAACACAGAAGAAGCGCCCATATTCACCAATTAATATTTTCCCCCTCGGAGATCCAAGAAACACACACACACACATGCACGTATTGACAGAAATCGCTCGTTTTTTCGAATATCCCCAACCACTCGATGGAGCTTTTTATCAGTCTGAAAAAAATCAAACCATTGATTGACATGCGTTTTCCCTTGTTCAGAATCACATTCCTCGTGTGGGGGATTTCAACGAGTCGACCTACTACATGGAAGGCAACACCGGGCATCCCGTTTTCGAGACTGCTTTCGGAAAGATCGCTATAAACATCTGCTATGGCCGACATCATCCCCTCAACTGGATGGCTTTCGGCCTGAATGGGGCTGAAATCGTGTTCAACCCTTCGGCAACTGTCGGGGAATTGAGCGAACCAATGTGGTCAATCGAAGCCAGAAATGCAGCCATCGCAAATAACTATTATGTTGGAGCGATCAACAGAGTCGGTACAGAAGTTTTCCCCAACGAATTCACGTCTGGCGATCGGAAGCCTGCCCACAAGGTAGGCGGACCCTTTTTCCTCTGACTGACATGGAACAATCTATTGCTGAACTAATATGTATAGCATATGTATGTTGAGGGACCAGTTTTCAGATCGAAGCTTGTTTGTTTACAAATGTAGATGTACTAAAAAAAAGTTGGAAATTCACTTTTTCTCATTGCAGGATTTTGGCCATTTTTACGGGAGTAGCTACATGGCAGCTCCGGATGCCAGTCGAACGCCAAGCTTGGCTAGAAACAGGGACGGTCTACTGGTGGTCGATTGTGACTTGAATCTATGCAGACAGGTACACCTTGACTGTTTTTCGTTTGGTCGTATTTTGACTCTTGCTTTGGGTTTTAAAACAGTGAATTTATACTCTGTGGATTTGTCAAAATCAAAGGGTTTGCAGTGGGCTGCTGTTAGGAATTCAGCCTGGGGTCCATCTGAATGTACATTGAATTTGCATATGTTTGGCTCACCTTTTCGATGCTGTTAATCCTATTTCCCGCTGTGAATGAAATCAGGTAGTGGGTGGCTTTGCACCACACTCAATGATTCCAAATAAACTTCATGTGCATATCAAGACATAGCACATATCTATATTTATGCATCAACATGTGTGTGTGTGTGCTGTTTGGTTCAGGTCAAAGATACATGGGGATTTCGAATGACTGCTCGTTACGACGTTTATGCCAAACTGCTGTCACAATACAACAAACTAGATTTCAAACCACAAGTTATCAAGGACCCGACGCTGCCTCCCTGAAAAGAGAGCCAATCTTCGGTTGATTAATAAACATGGGGAGCCATCTTGCATTGTTTTTCTTGCGGCTTTCTTTGGTTGCTCATTTGGTGGAGGCACCTGTTGCATGGCAGGCAAGAGTTGGATTCACCGAGGTCGTTAGTGTACAGTATTAGGGGATTTTGAAATATGGGTCGTGGGTGCGAATTCTGATGATGCAGTTGTTTCTAATTTTGGACGACTTTTTTCTTTCAACTGCAAACAGTAGGATTGTATTTTATGCACACTACGACCGACACTGGTACAGCAACAGACTTGTGGAAAACGGCATGCAAGCAGAGCACTCAGATGCATTGTAGTGGAATACAAGGGATCAAATCTTGCAAAATCAATAACAGCACGTGCGTCCGACAACACAAATCTTTTGCCAACCCAAGGTCGACGCTCAAACAACATCAAAAATGAAGTTTTGGAATGTTGTGAGTTGTGGTATTGGGGAACAAAAGAGATCAAAGACGAATATTGTGATTTAACTTGTTAGTTTTTAAGTTTTGGAAAGTGGCAGTGGAGCACCAAACGCAACAACAGTGCAGCTGACATGTGTTTGCAACATCTTGGATAACAGTAAGAATATGATTGATAATGCTCACAACATCTTGTATTTGTAAGCTCTGGAAAATGCTTGCATGGGGGAGGTTCACGGTTTGTAATATTATCCAAGGGGTGTGTGGGGTTGCCAGCCGATGTGGAGTGGCTTCTTCGTGTGTATCATGATTTGATTTGTTCGCCCCGCCTTCCTGGTGACTACAATGGTTTGATTTGGTTTGGTTTGGTGACTACAATGTACTCGGCTGACTACGCATGCCAATTTAATTTCCAACCACCCTCCCCCCCTTACGTCTACTCGGCTAAAGCTTAGACGAGGCGCACGGTGGGACGTGGACTGTCAAAGTATAAAAATCTCTTCCTCCACCAGTACAACCCAAAACGAATCTTCGTGGTTGAGGTTGAGCGAGCCAAGTTCGACGATGATGAGTCCAGCGATGTACCTTCCGCTAATCTTGCTGGTGGGCGGAGCTTTCGCGAAACCGAATTGCCCCTTTTACTCAACGAAGGTTGGAGATTTCACGCTGACGGTGATCAGCGATGGAACAACGATCGGCAGTGTGAGCGATCTAGTTCCCACCACCCCAGCCCTCGCCGTCACCAAGGCAGCGAACTCTCACTTCGTGGGCACGGAGGGGAGCCCATTGCATTACAACCCAGTGCATCTGGAGACTGGAGACATGAAAGTGCTCTTTGACACGGGGAGCGCCCACCATTTCGGGCCGACGCTCGGAAAGCTACTGGAGAACATGGGTGCAGCTGGGCTCGATCCGAACGAGGTCGACGCTGTGGTGATTTCGCATGTGCACATCGATCACATCGGGGGGTTGCTGAGGCTGGACGGTTCGTTGGCATTCCCCAACGCCGACTACTATGTCGGTCGCGTTGAGTACGAGTTCTGGAAGGACGCCTCGCTGGAGAGTAGCGTGATCGCGGCGTGGGGCATTCCTGATGATGTGAAAATGCAAGCGTTGGATTTGGCGAAGGAATCGCTGAAATTGATGCGGGACAGATTGACTCTGTTTGAGTTTGGGGAGGAAATCCTTCCAGGAGTGACGGCGAAGGCTTTGGATGGACACACTCCTGGTCATACTGGATATGTCATCAAGTGAGCTGAGTCTGACCCTCCGGTTGTATTTTTCCCTGCACCAGCAAAAACAATGCCAGTGGAATAACTGAAACCAAATGTATTCATATAATAAAATACTGACAGCCGTTGGAATTTTTCCAAACTGCAATGCACTTTCTCAGTTGTGCGTGTGATATCATAGGAAGGACTTGGTGATTTCCCAACACATTGCATGTCAATTTCCCAAAGCAATCCCCCCCCCAAAAAAAAAGAAAAAACAAAACAAAAAACAGAAACAGAACAGAAATGAAACTGGTGTTTTAAAGTATTTTTGAGCAGTGTGTTGTGCATTGAATCACCCAATGAGTAGCCTTGAGTTCCCATCATGCTTGCCACTACTCCTTTTTTCCTGAATAACGAAATTGTTTGGCCTTTTCTGTTTTTTTTTCCAGGAGTGGAGAAGAAAGTTTTCTATTTGCCGGTGACGCGGTGCTCATAGACTTCATCAACGTGGAACATCCTGAGTGGAAAGTGCTTTTTGACATGAACGCTACCAAGGCGATCGACACCCGGTTCAAGCTTTTAGGCGAGCTGGCCGATACAGGGATGGAAACTGCCCTTTATCATAACGGATTCCCTGGGGTTGGCCATGTGTACAGGGATGGTAAAGGATATGCTTTCCGCCCAGTCAGATATGAGCTTTAGTAATATATGCATATAAATAGGGGATTAGTCACTGATCATGAATAGTTTGGAGCAGGAAGTGGGACGGAGAACTGAAATCTGTCACAATTGCTGAAGGATTTTCATGATTTAGGAAATAAGGGGTTAGAAAGCTGGGGGGGGGGATGTTAAGAACTGTTAAGAGTTAGTTCACATATTTGTGTCGAATATGTGTTTAAGTTTCTTCAATTCTGTTCGCGATAAAAAAGAAAGCGGAAAACATGTGGGTTGGTTGTGCTGCCCTCAGTGGCTTTGTTTCGCAGTTGACTTTTTCGCTGACAAGGGAATTGAAGATAAGAAATGGATAAAAATATGTTTTGAGATTTTACAGTGAGCAATGGGAATACCTGTCTCTGTTCATAGTCAGGACCCCTGTGATATTTATTCCTGTTTGTTTTTTTCTTAAAGAAAATTTAAAGGATTTTTTTTTTAACACACATCTGTCGAGAACAATCTTCTTGCTTAAAGCAGTTCAAAACAAGGGGAAAAAGACTGACAATTTGACAAAGGAGAATGTAGAAACGGGCCAACAACATGACTCATGATGAATACAATTACAACACCTTGTTTTCCCACACCCCCATCATCATTATCAACATTGTTAGACTGGAAAAAAAAAAGTGGAAAAAAAATAATTAAAAACCGACAAAACCGTCATGTCTTTGACGACTGTCTTGATGCCAACAGCTCAAAAAATTCATAAAAGAATAAGGATACCTCCTGCCCTATTTTGACATTCTTGAAACGCCAACAGCTCATGAAACTCGTAGAAAATTGAGGATATCCACTGCCTAATCGACATTCTTGATGCCAACAGCTCATGAAATTCATGTAATGAGTAAATCTCTAGCCTAATGGTCAGTCTTGTTGCCAACAGCTCATGAAATTCATATGAAATGAGAAAATCCCTAGCCTAATTGTCAGTCTTGATGCCAACAGCTCGTAGATTTCATAATGAAAATGAGAAAATCCCCAGCCAAATCGTCATCTTGATTTCTCTAGTGCCCACTGGATAAAAACTTCAGCGCATGGAAATATATATTTTTTTCCCGACAGACAGCCGCCACAAAAAAAATAGATATGAAAAAAAATAACAGAAAGAAAAATATATTGTGACAAAGAAAGAAAGCAAAATATTTATTTATATAAAAAAAAGGAAAAACTTTTTTTCTTTTGCACTGAGCAACAAACCTACGAATATGCGTTGCTTTGCAGCATTTTGGAATTATGATAACTGAAAGGGACCTTAATGGGAAATCAAACTCAACTTATCTAAGTAGCTTCAATTTTCGGCATCTAATTGCCTCGACAGCTAAACTATTCTGTGCGTTGTTGTAAAAGAAACATTCACAGAACAAAACAACTAAAATTCATACTTCGATTCCCGGAACCCAAACCCACGGCCATCTAAGTATATATGTCCAATGCCGGGGAAACCTACATGATAATACGACCCTCTCGTGCCGTTTGCTGCCAATTCTTCAAATAATTTGAATCGAGTGGAGATGCTTGTCTCAGCATCCATGTCGAAATCCATTATCCACTCTGGGTGTTCAACATTCAGGAAATCCACGATTATCAAATCAGCACCGTACAGGAATTCCTCCCCTTCGCTCCTGAAAAGGCAAATTCCGCAGGGATCAGAAACTGAAACGAGTGTTTCAGAAGGTTTGGAGGTGAAAAGTTTCAGGGGTTAATCTGTAACCACCACCTTTCAAGTCCCCCTCCCCCCCCAAAAAAAAAATTAACAGAAAGATGAAATCATCACACAAGCATGTCTTAATAAGTGCTACTAAACTTGGACGGCGTCATGGTCCGACACCGAGCTGATAATCCCGCAGAACTTTCAGCGAAGATCGAGATAGGATTTGGGCCCGTTGAGTATTTCGGTGCCGGAAAGTCAGCGCTTGAAGTTCTGATGAGTACAAGTAAATACCTTATGAGGAACCCCGTATGACCGGGAGTATGCCCCGCCATGTCCAGCGCCGTCACGCCGGGAACTATTTCTTCGCCAAACTGGAAGAAAGATAATTTATCCTCCAGTTCGTCGAACGCACGCTTCACTACGTCCAAGCCGAGCTGCCTGACGTCGTCGCTCGTGTCCGCCATTGCTTCGCTCCAGTACTCGAACTCCTTCTCTGACATAGAGTAGTTTGCGTTTGGAAAAGCGAGATCTCCTTGGTCGTCAAGTACACCTCCAACGTGATCGATATGCGCGTGGGAGAGCACTACGTTGGTAACGTCTTCCGCTTCGATGCCAGCTTCGCGCATATTATCCAATAAGTGTCCCAGGTTGCGGCCCAGAGTGGTCCCACTGCCAGTGTCGAACAGCACCTTGTGGTCACCAGTGTCCAGGTAGAGTGGGTTGTAGTGCCTAAGGATATTGTGCGGATCCTGGAAATGTGACGCTGCTGCTTTGACGACCGCCGCTTGCGGAACGTCAGGAACGAGAGACTCAGCTTTTCCTTTCCTTCTGACCCCATCGCTGAGGACGGTTACATCGAAGTCACCCACTGTTGTGGTGTAAATCGGGGCGTTGGATCTGAGCGCGAAAGCAACGACGGCGGTCGCAGCAAGCAAAACACAGCGAAGCATTTTTACCCGTGTGCCCTTTTAACCGTGCTGAGTCCTCGGCAGTTCCACGACTAGAGGGACATATATACGAATTATGGCACCCTCGTTGCTCTCTTCCTCTATTGGAGTTCAGTCATTGGGCCGTGGGCTTCACTATTGTAATGTTCAAGAGATCGAAATCAATGTCACCCAATCCGAATGCGGAGCTATATGCGTCCTCTCTAATCGTTTTCAGACCGTCGACTCTTCCCAACCGCTCGTTCCTGATTGACCCCGTTTCGGTCGTTTTCTGCCGTTGCCACACCAATGACCTCATCCCCATCTTTTTCCGACACAAGCTCGACCCCAAGAGCATCTCCACGTGGACGAGCAACTCACCCCCTTCGATTCACAACGAGGCGCGCCCGTTTTACTTCAGGGTGCTGCTAGTTTCCATTCGCAAACTTCGGCTCCGACACACAGAGGAGACGCCCTGGCGGATGCCCAGACAACATCCCCAGAGCAAATAAGAGGGGGGTCTTTCGCTGTGTGTTGTGATTAGTGATTGGTAGGTTGAAAAGGGGTGAGGGCAGTCGCGGGGTGGAGGTGTGCACGTGATCTTTCCGTCTATCACATAAGTAGCAAAGCTCCCACCGACGCATGCATGGCAATAACGCCCACACCACTCATAGCTTGCGGGATCCATGATATTGTGAGTGACGCCCTTACATGTGGGAGAACAGTGTATGCACAAAAATGGCGCGCGAAAATAGAGGGGATAGTTCCGCGAAACGGCCGACGCCCGCCAGAGTGTATATGACGTTCCTCCCCAAAATCTGCGCTGGCATCCACGGATCTACTCTCGCAAATTTTAGACTGTTGTGGGCGCGCGGCTACGCCCTTTTTGGGAAATCGAATGTAATGAAGATTTTCCTTAAGAGGACGGTTTTGTCCCCGCAGGGTACTAGCCCTGAGGGCGATTTTCCCTGCGTAGCCGGTCACGCTCCGAGCGCGCATGTCTGATTTTCGAAGCGCCATGTCGGTCGACGCCGCGCGCATGGCGGACATGCGCGGAGCCCAGGTCCGACTCTCCCGACTTTGCGATTCCAGGGCGAAAGGAAAGAAAAGAAAAAAAAAACTGGCGGAGAACGTGGGGGGAAGGCGCTGCGTGCACTTCACCACGTCAAAGAAGAGGCTGAACCGAGCGCTTAGCACTTTGTCGCGCTCGAAACGAGTGAGAAACGAGTGAGAAAACCCAGTTTCTCTTTTTTCACAGAAACTGGCGTAACTCCCTCGTTTCTCACCCGTTTTGAGCGCGACAAAGTGCTGAGTGCTCGAAAAAATGTCGCCCATACTTTTGTCCACCTGTTTTTTCGATCGAAGTATCCGGAGAGTGATTCCGAGGACTCACCTGATGCATGCATTTTAAATGCACGTCGGAACCACTCCCAAGATATTTCGACTTGAAAAACGACCGGACAGAAGTATGGAGGACATTTTTTCGAGCACTCAGCACTTTGTCGCGCTCAAAACGGGTGAGAAACGAGGGAGTTACGCCAGTTTCTGTGAAAAAAGAAAAACTGGTTTTTCTCACTCGTTTCTCACTCGTTTCGCACGCGACAAAGTGCGACGCGCTTTCGGTGATCGCCAGGCATCTTGAAAAGGAAAGAGGCGCTGAGAGTTCGGAAAAAAAAAAAAAAAAAACACGAAAAAACGCCTTGGGAAAGGGCGCTGCGCGAAGTACGACGCACTTTCGGTGATTGCAACCCACAAGTTCGTACGACTGTACTGCGCGCTGCGCCCTCGCCCAGGTCTGGTTCGCTGGGACTTCGAAAAAAAAAAAAAAAAAAACGAACAACTGTTACATTCGATTTCCCTCTCTCTGTCGAAGCGATGAGACGGACCGGTTAATTGGAAAATCGGAGTGTAACGAAGATTTTTCTCTATTGGATCCCGATCGCGAGGAGTTTGTCGAGGCTCTGGCCCCCGATCGAAATGTCCCTGCGTCGCCGGTCACGCTCCGAGGCCGCATGTCTGATTTTCGAGGCGCCATGTCGGTCGACGCCGCTCGCATGGCGGACATGCGCGGAGCGCAGGTCCGACTCCCACGACTTTGCGAGTTTTCCAGGGCGAAAGGAAAGAAAAAAATAAAAAAACTGGCGGAGAACGTGGGGGGAAGGCGCTGCGTGCACTTCACCACGTCGAAGAAGAGGCTGAACCGAGCACTCAGCACTTTGTCGCGCTGAAAACGAGTGAGAAACGAGGGAGAAAACCCAGTTTCTCTATTTTCACAGAAACTGGCGTAACTCCCTCGTTTCTCACCCGTTTTGAGCGCGACAAAGTGCTGAGTGCTCGAAAAAATGTCGCCCATACTTCTGTCCAGCTGTTTTTTCGATCGAAGTATCCGGAGAGTGATTCCGAGGACTCACCTGATGCATGCATTTTAAATGCACGTCGGAACCACTCCCAAGATATTTCGACTTAAAAAACGACCGGACAGAAGTATGGAGGACATTTTTTCGAGCACTTAGCACTTTGTCGCGCTCAAAACGGGTGAGAAACGAGGGAGTTACGCCAGTTTCTGTGAAAAAAGAAAAACTGGGTTTTCTCGCTCGTTTCTCACTCGTTTCGCACGCGACAAAGTGCGACGCGCTTTCGGTGATCGCCAGGCATGTCGAAAAGGAAAGAGGGGCTGAGAGTTCGGAAAAAAAAAAAAAAACAAACGAAAAAACGCCTTGGGAAAGGGCGCTGCGCGAAGTACGACGCACTTTCGGTGATTGCAGCCCACGAGTTCGTACGATTGTACGAAAACGAAAGAAAAACGACGAAAGACGACCGTTTGGTTGGCGTTCGATTTTCCTCTCTCCGTCGCCGCTAAAAAGACGGACCGGTTAATTGGAAAATCGGAGTGTAACGAAGATTTTTCTCTATTGGATCCCGATCGCGAGGAGTTTGTCGAGGCTCTGGCCCCCGATCGAAATGTCCCTGCGTCGCCGGTCACGCTCCGAGGCCGCATGTCTGATTTTCGAGGCGCCATGTCGGTCGACGCCGCTCGCATGGCGGACATGCGCGGAGCGCAGGTCCGACTCCCACGACTTTGCGAGTTTTCCAGGGCGAAAGGAAAGAAAAAAATAAAAAAACTGGCGGAGAACGTGGGGGGAAGGCGCTGCGTGCACTTCACCACGTCGAAGAAGAGGCTGAACCGAGCACTCAGCACTTTGTCGCGCTGAAAACGAGTGAGAAACGAGGGAGAAAACCCAGTTTCTCTATTTTCACAGAAACTGGCGTAACTCCCTCGTTTCTCACCCGTTTTGAGCGCGACAAAGTGCTGAGTGCTCGAAAAAATGTCGCCCATACTTCTGTCCAGCTGTTTTTTCGATCGAAGTATCCGGAGAGTGATTCCGAGGACTCACCTGATGCATGCATTTTAAATGCACGTCGGAACCACTCCCAAGATATTTCGACTTAAAAAACGACCGGACAGAAGTATGGAGGACATTTTTTCGAGCACTTAGCACTTTGTCGCGCTCAAAACGGGTGAGAAACGAGGGAGTTACGCCAGTTTCTGTGAAAAAAGAAAAACTGGGTTTTCTCGCTCGTTTCTCACTCGTTTCGCACGCGACAAAGTGCGACGCGCTTTCGGTGATCGCCAGGCATGTCGAAAAGGAAAGAGGGGCTGAGAGTTCGGAAAAAAAAAAAAAAACAAACGAAAAAACGCCTTGGGAAAGGGCGCTGCGCGAAGTACGACGCACTTTCGGTGATTGCAGCCCACGAGTTCGTACGATTGTACGAAAACGAAAGAAAAACGACGAAAGACGACCGTTTGGTTGGCGTTCGATTTTCCTCTCTCCGTCGCCGCTAAAAAGACGGACCGGTTAATTGGGAAATCGTAATGTAATGAAGATTTTCCTTAAGAGGACGAAATGTCCCTCTCTCCGCTTGCGGGGTACTAGCCCGAAGGCCAAATGTCCCTGCGTCGCCGGTCACGCTCCGCGCTCGCATGTCTGATTTTCGAAGCGCCATGTCGGTCGACGCTGCTCGCATGGCGGACCGGCGCGAAGCTGAATCGCAACTGAATGGGCGAGGGAGCTGCGCGAAGCGCAGCGAACTGGGGAACGACGAGGAAGGGGGGGCGCTGCGCGAAGCAAAGCCGAAAAGGAAAGGGCGAGAGAGCTGCGCGCTGCGCAGCTCCCTCTTTTAAAAAGGTGATGGGCGAGGTCGCTGGGGGCAGCGCACCGACCTTTGAATTTTAAAAATGTGATGGGCGAGGGAGCTGCGCGCTGCGCAGCGACCCCTTAAAAAGTGTGAGGGGCTGCGCAGCTCGCTACTTTGAAAACGTGCTGGGCGAGGTCGCTGCGCTCAGCGACCTGTTAATTTAAAAAGTGTGATGGGTGAGTGTGGTGCGCGCAGCGCCAGGGAGCTGCGCGCAGCGCAGCGATCACTTCAGTAAACTGATGGGACAGGCAGCTTCGAAACGATAAGGGTGAGGGCGCTGCGCGCTGCGCAGCTCGCTCCTTTAAAAAGGTGATGGGACAGGGAGCTGCGAAATTACAGACGACCACTTGAAGCAAGTGATGGGCGAGGTCGCTGGGCGCAGCGCAGCGACCTGTTGGACTAAAAAAAGATATGGGCGAGGTCGCTGGGCGCAGCGCAGCGACCTGTTGGAATAAATAAAGGGATCTTAAAGGGATGGGTTAGGTCGCTGGGCGCAGATCTGGTTCGCTGAGAGTTAAAAAAAAAAAAACCGACGAACGAGCGCCTTGGGAAAGGGCGCTGCGCGACTGGCGCGACTTGGAAAAAACGAGGGCGCTGCGCGCGACGCCCTCGCCCAGATTTGGTTTCCAAAAAAAAAAAAAAGAAACCACGTTTTTTTCCAAGTCGCGCCAGTCCGACTTCCGCGACTTGGAAAAAAACAAGTTCGCTGCGCGCGGCGCCCTAGCCCAGATCTGATTCGCTCGGAGTTGGAAAAAAAAAAAAAAACGAAGAAGGGGTTACCTAATGTAAAAAGGGAAATCGAATCTAAGTTACAGCTTGTGGTTCGCTGAGAGTTCGTTCGCTGGGAGTTCGAAAAAAAAAAAGAAAAAACGAAAAAACTGTTACATTCGATTTCCCTCTCTCTGTCAAAGCGATGAGACAGACCGGTTAATTGGGAAATCGAAATGTTAATGAGATTTTCCGAGGATCATCAGTTTGTCCCCGCAGGGTACTAGCCCACAGGCGAAATGTCCCTGCGTAGCCGGTCACGCTCCGCGCTCGCATGTCAGATTTTCGAGGCGCCATGTCGGGCGACGCTGCGCGCATGGCGGACCGGCGCGCAGCTGCAGCGAAACTGCGCGGAGCGCAGGTCCGACTCGCGCGACTTGGGTGGTTTCCAGGGCGCTGCGCGAAGCGCAGCGAACTGGCGGAGAACGAGGGGGGGAGGCGCTGCGCGAAGCGCGGCGCGGCACCATCGAAAAGGAAAGGGCGAGGTCGCTGCGCGCTGCGCAGCTCGCTCTTTTTAAAAGGTGATGGGCGAGGTCGCTGGGGGCAGCGCAGCGACCTATCAATTTAAGAAAAGTGATGGGGAGGGAGCTGCGCGCAGCGCAGCGACCCCTTAAAAAAAGTGATGGGTGGGTGATAGGTCGCTGCGCAGCTCGCTCCTTTAAGAAGGTGATGGGCGAGGTCGCTGGGGGCAGCGCAGCGACCTGTCAAATTAAAAAAAGTGATGGGTGAGGGAGGTGCGCGCAGCGCTGCGATCACTTCAGTAAACTGATGGGACAAGGAGCTTCGAAACTGGAAGGGTGAGGGAGCTGCGCGCACTGCAGCGACGACTTAAAAAGTGTGATGGTGAGGGCGCTGCGCAGCTCGCTCCTTTAAAAGTGATGGGCGAGGTCGTTGGGGGCGAAGTGTGATGGGTGAGCGAGCTGCGCAGCGCGCAGCGACCTGTGGAGTTAGAAAGTGTGATGGGCGAGGGTGCTGCGCGCTGCGCGCGGCGCCCTTCCCGAAGTCTGGTTCGCTGGGAGTTCGAAAAAAAAAAAAAAAAACGAAAAAGGGGTTACCTAATCTAAAAAGGGAAATCGAATGTAACTTACAGCTTGTGGTTCGTTGAGAGTTCGTTCGCTGGGAGTTCGTTCGCTGGGAGTTCGAAAAAAAAAAAAAAAAAAAACGAAAAACTGTTACATTCGATTTCCCTCTCTCTGTCAAAGCGATGAGACAGACCGGTTAATTGGGAAATCGTAATGTAATGAAGATTTTCCTTAAGAGGACGAAATGTCCCTCTCTCCGCTTGCAGGGTACTAGCCCGAAGGCCAAATGTCCCTGCGTCGCCGGTCACGCTCCGCGCTCGCATGTCTGATTTTCGAGGCGCCATGTCGGTCGACGCTGCTCGCATGGCGGACCGGCGCGAAGCTGAATCGCAACTGAATGGGCGAGGGAGCTGCGCGAAGCGCAGCGAACTGGGGGACGACGAGGAAGGGGGGGCGCTGCGCGAAGCAAAGCCGAAAAGGAAAGGGCGAGAGAGCTGCGCGCTGCGCAGCTCCCTCTTTTAAAAAGGTGATGGGCGAGGTCGCTGGGGGCAGCGCAGCGACCTATCAAAGTAAGAAAAGTGATGGGGAGGGAGCTGCGCGCAGCGCAGCGACCGCTTTCAAAGTGTGAGGGGCCAGGGAGCTGCGCAGCGCGCAGCGACCTGTCAAAGTGACAGGGGTGATGGGCGAGGGAGCTGCGCGCTGCGCAGCGACCTGTCAAATTGACAGGTGTGATGGGCGAGGGAGCTGCGCAGCGCGCAGCGACCTGTCGAATTAAGAGGTGTGATGGGCGAAAGTGCTGTGCGCTGCGCGCGGTGCCTTCCCCAGGTCTGGTTCGTTGGAAGTTCGAATAAAAAAAAAGATCGACTTTTTAAAAAGTGTGATGTGCCAGGGAGCTGCGCGCTGCGCCTTGGGAAAGGGCGCTGCGCGCAGCGCAGCCTGACTGATGCGACTTGGAAAAAACGAGGTCGCTGCGCGCTGCGCCCTCGCCCAGATCTGGTTCGCTCTGAAGTTCGAAAAAAAAAAAACAAGGGATGGGTGAGGTCGCTGGGCGCAGATCTGGTTCGCTGGGAGTTAGAAAAAAAAAAACAACGAACGAGCGCCTTGGGAAAGGGCGCTGCGCGACTGGCGCGACTTGGAAAAAACGAGGGCGCTGCGCGCGACGCCCTGGCCCAGACTTGGTTTCGAAAAAAAACAAAAAAAAACCACGTTTTTTTCCAAGTCGCGCCAGTCCGACTTCCGCGACTTGGAAAAAAACGAGGGTGCCCTAGCCCAGATCTGATTCGCTCGGAGTTAGAAAAAAAAAAAAAAAACCCAAGTTTTTTCCCAAGTCGCGCCAGTCCGACTTCTGGTTCGCTGGGAGTTCGAAAAAAAAAAAAAAAACGAAAAAGGGGTTACCTTATGTAAAAAGGGAAATCGAATGGAACTTACAGCTTGTGGTTCGCTGGGAGTTCGTTCGCTGGGAGTTCGAAAAAAAAACAAAAAAAAAACGAACTGTTACATTCGATTTCCCTCTCTCTGTCAAAGCGATGAGACAGACCGGTTAATTGGGAAATCGAATGTTAATGAGATTTTCCACGGATCATCAGTTTGTCCCCGCAGGGTACTAGCCCACAGGCAAAATGTCCCTGCGTAGCCGGTCACGCTCCGAGCGCGCATGTCTGATTTTCGAGGCGCCATGTCGGTCGACGCCGCTCGCATGGCGGACCTGCGCGGAGCGCGGGTCGGACTCCCACGACTTTGCGATTTTCTTCGCTTCGCGCAGCGAACTGGCGGAGAACGAGGGGGGAGGCGCTGCGCGAAGTGTTTCGTCTTGCCCCTGCGTCGAAACGTCTTCCTCTCACAGCCGGCCCTTGACCATTGACCATTGGAGGTCGACTGCAAGTGGTAATTTCGTTTTTTGGAGCTTCTATTTTCGAACATGTCGACCTGCGACCGTCTCCCTGGTAGACAGGCGACCACTGTTCTTTTTCTCTCGACCCTTAAGCAGGGGGTCTCTCTTTTTTCGAACGTTTTTCGAAGTCCAAGTAATTTTTCGCACAAATTCTGCAGGGATTTACCCCAGGGGGGGTCCAGAAGGGTTTTTTTTTTCCTTTTTTAGTCCAGTTGCGCCTGAAGGTCTTTCCAGGCAGTAGTTTCGAACCTTTCTGTTCGGTTCGTTCGTTTTCCGACCCTTTCTCCAGAGTCGGTGTTTTAGATTTAGATTTACAGGTTCTGGGGGATCCTGTTTTAGCTTTTCTCGTTCTTTTTCGTTTTCTCTGGGCTTTAGTCGTAAAAAAAAACCACTTAAAAAGTGTGATGGGCCAGGGAGCTGCGCGCTGCGCCTTGGGAAAGGGCGATGCGCGCAGCGCACCCCGACTGCAGCGACTTGGAAAAAACGAGGGCGAAAAAACGATCCTAAGTGCGATCCTAGCCTGGCATCGGAGTCGAACCGAACTTGACCCTTCCAGGCGGACGAAAGAGCAAGGAACCTCTGTTTTTCGCTAAAAAGGAGGTGGAGTTCACTGTAAAAAAAAACGGCGCTGACCTTTGACAATCGATGCTGCAGGCGACAAAAAGTGTGACTCCCCAGTGAGGTGGACGAGGAGTTTGCTGGAACGGAACGCTGGTGGGGAGCGTACTGGAACCCTGCGACTGGACTGCGCAGCCTTCGACAAGGAACGCTCTGGATCGTCAGAAAAGAGTGAAGCGCCACATGAGCGCGCAGCATCACCTGTGCAACACTGTGCAGGAGCGACCTGGGGGTCGTCAGGAAGGTGTGTGTGCGAGGCAGTTCGAAAAAGGGGAGCCTCAGGTCAGAAAAGGAGTGAAAAAGGGGACCCCAGAGTCACAGGTCTGGAAAAAGTTGGAAAAGGTTGATCTAAAAAGTGTGATTGGTGCCAAGTGAAAGAGAAAGGTGTTTGGCTGGTTTATAAAGTGAGAAGTGGGTTTCCCCTGTGAAATTTCCAGTTGGTTTGTTGTGAGTTTGTATTTTCACAGAAAATTCTGTGGGAAAGGAAGAAGTTCTATTCTTGATTTGAATTTGCTATAGGTTTTCTATCAAAAGCAGAGTCACCCCTGAAAAGCTAAAAGATAACCTGGGGGTTTAATGGACTCTGGGGCGTGCCGTGCGCTGTACGACGCCTACACGCAGAGTGCCTGTTGGACTTGTGTGTGGCAACCATCGCTTGAGAGAACAAACGAACGAACAGTGACATTCGATTTTCCTCTCTCTGTCGAAGCGATGAGACGGACCGGTTAATTTGGGAAATCGAATGTAATGAGATTTTCCTAGGATCATCAGTTTTGTCCCCACGGGGTACTAGCCCTGAGGGCGATTTTCCCTGCGTCGCCGGTCACGCTCCGCGCTCGCATGTCTGATTTTCGAGGCGCCATGTCGGGCGACGCCGCTTGATACAAACGTGGAACAAATAGACTAGTCGAGTGGACTTACGTCTAGAGCACGGAAAGACTTTCTCAAACAAGGATCTTTACAATAGTCCAAGTTACCATAAGGCTGTGGTCCGGGCCGAATAAGTATTCGGCCGGGCCGACAGCCTGTCCAACCCTTTCATCCAACTCAGCGTCCTAATGGCCCCTTGGCCGTGTCCTAATGGACCCTAAGCTGAATGTGAGGCTCCAGGCCGAACTGAGGGTTGCCACCTCAGAGGCGGCCTGGCCCTCTCCCTTAATGTGTGGCTATGATGATGGTGAGCTGGTTCGGTCCGACTACTGTCAGGCCGAACCACGTGTTGGGTGAGTGGGCCGAACCGCGTGTCATACGACGGACGTTCGTATCAACCACTCCCCCCCCACGCAAGTACGCGCCTCGCGTACCCAAGTAACCGAAGTTTGGGGGTTACACTCACACATACGCATAGACACACACAAAACGCTTTCAAGGCATCCAACAAGCCTTTAGCTTTTAAGGGAGTCAAATAATGTTTAACCTTCGCTGAAATTAAAAGAGTGTTCAAAAACTCTAAGCGAATTATCAACAAAAATCAACCAAATGATAAGGCTGCCACCTGCAGGCCGAATCATGTACTGTAAACCAGCTAACTGTTTGCACAAAACAACCCATAAGGTCCAAATTCAGATTCCCTTATAAGTATCCAGAAAGCAGGTGATTGACCCAGCCCGGCCAACCCACTGTATAAAAACCATTGTATAAAAAAAACCATTGGGTCAGAACTCAAAACAAAATAACCCAGTTCTGGGCCTGAATGTCCCTTATCCAGAAAAGTAAAATCAACAGAAACTCAGCCCAATCCCAGGCCATCACACTGTAAAACACCCAAACATCCCTTGCCCTTCTCTCTTTCGTTCCCGACCCCAGTTCGCCTATTTCTGCGACCTGGTTCTCGGCCCATGCCTCTTGGACGTTGCTGGGCTACGTGGAGGGAGCGGAAGGCGAGTCGCCGAGGAAGGTGCTGATGGTTGGTCTGGTGATGGTGGTGGGTGGCTCGGCTGGCGGTGCGATCTGGCTGCTCCTGGGAGTTCCAAGCCGAGAGCCTGGAAATACTGAGTATTCCAGGTGCCGATCTGCTCTTTGAGCTTGCCCGGCCAGCGACCTTTTAACGACTCCTTGGTACAGCTTGGACAATCCGGAAGTGGGGCGTCGAATGGGAGGATCGGCCTGACGCCTTGGTCTCCCTCACCGATGAGATCCTGTATGCGGGGGAGGTAAGGTCCTCCCGACTCGTCGGCCGAGATGAGAGCTCCTGCTCGTGCCGCGATCCTCAACCCCACATTGTGTTTTTTGCACAAAAGATGCCCTTTGTTGCAGAGCACCCGATCCAAACCAGGGCGGGGAGCTTCCCGCGGATATGCGCAAGCAGCGCAGGCGAACGTGGACGGAGCAGGTGCTGGAGGTGGTGGTGGAGGTAGGGACGACGTTTTCGGAGGCTCCTCCGAAATGAGGTCATCCTCACTCCCGGATAGCAGCACGGGACCAGGCTTCGGCCTCGGGGGAAGAGCGTCCTCCAAGTCAGCGTAGGGATCTTCCGTGTAATCCCAGAGCTGCTGCTCATCTTCCCCCTCGGCCTCAGCCTGGTCCACTTCCATGGCCTCATCCAGGATGAACCTCCCCACCCCTCGGCCTTTGAGCTTCCTCGACCTCTTTCGTCGCGGGACCACCACCTTCAGTGGGGTTGACGATGGTCCCTCTGGTGGCCTCTCCGCAGCGACTTCTTCTTGTACCGAGTCCTCCACTGTTTCGGTTTCCACGTGCTCTTTTTCTTTTTCTTTTTCCCCGGCCAGAGGTTGGTCCATTTCCATACGCTGCAGTCCACGATTGAGAGTGTCGATAGCTTCGGCCATGGCTGTTTTCGCCAGCCTTTCCCTTTCCTGCCCCCACACTGCTGCTTGCCGAAACGCATCCAAGCGCTGCGTTTTCAGCTGTTCCTCCAACTGAGCCACTTTCTCCTCAGCGGCTTTTGCCCGCTTCTCCGCCTCGTTGGCCCTATTTTGCCATTCGGCAAGTTCGGCCTCGAGCTTGTTCTTCTGCTCAGTGGACTGTCGCGCGTCCTGCAGAAATCGCTCCAAGTTGGCCGCTGTCAGATCCATGGCTCCTCTTTCCTTTCTTTTCTGTGTTCGGCCGTGTGGGCTCTCTCTCCTTTTTTTTTTTCTCTGACTCAATCAAACAAAGGCTTTCTGTAGCGCCTTCGTTACTTCTCCTTAAATTCGCCGATGAGGTACCGGTCAGACACAGTGCGCAACTGAAAGGTACACTCTGATGTGACGAGGGATGGGAATTCCCTCCGAACTTCCGAGGTACCGCCTCGTTTGAGGTACCGTCCCATTCCGGCCGAGGTTGACCTCATCAGTTCGTCATCATGACTTCCAACTCCCCCATCACCCTCGTCAGTTGCATCAGAAGCTTCCTTCAGTCATGCTCGGCCCGTTCGTGCAACGAACTCGGCCAGCAGATCTGAACAATGTGTCAGACTCTCCTTCGGCTCCCATGTTGCCTCATGGGGTTGGTATCCTTTCCAGCAAACCAAATAACGTTTTCCTCTTCCCTTTCCTTTCTCCCTGACAATAGCCTCCACTTCGTATTCCTCTTCTCCATCCAGCTCATCGATAAGAGCCGGGCCGGGAGGTGCATCCCGCACGAACTCCTCGGACCGCTTGTATTCCTTGAGCTTGGAGACGTGGAATGTAGGGTGAAGCCTCCAGCCTGGTGGGAGGTCGAGCCTATAGGCCACTGGTGATATTACGGCCTCAACCTTGAACGGCCCGATGAACCTTCGCCTGACCTTGGCCGGAATGTGCTTGGTTACGGCCAGAGGGAGGTGGGCACTTCGGAGGCAAACCTCCTGTCCCACTGCGAATTCCACATGTCGCCTCTTTTTGTTGGCGCTCACACACATGGTCTCCTGGGCCGAAGCGTAGTTTGCTTTGGCCTCCTCCAGGTCTCGGTTCATTCGGCTCACCATGGCCTCGGCCGCCTCCACGTTAGTACTCGGCCGGTCGGCCTCCAGGCCTCTTGGGTGTTGCCCATACATCAGGTAGAAAGGGGTGTATTTGGTGCTGGCGTTGACCGAATTGTTTGCAGCAAATTCGGCCGTGCTGAGGTATTCGCTCCATGTCTCCGGCCTCGCTTCAATGTAGGGCCGAAGGAAGTTCTCCAGTGTTCGGATTGTTACTTCGCTCTGTCCATCAGATTGCGGATGGTGAGCGGTCGACATCCTTAGATCGGTGCCCACGAGCCGAAACAACTCCTTGTAGAACTGGCTCGTAAATCTTGGGTCTCGGTCAGACACGATAACTTCCGGTATCCCTGAGGTGGGGAATACTTTGGAGAGAAAGAGCTCGGCATATCCTTTCGCCGAAACCTCCTTGGTGCACGGGACGAACTTGCACATCTTCGTGAGCCGATCCACAAAGACAGCCACGGCCGTGTACCCGTTAGACTTCGGTAAGTCAGTAACGAGGTCGGTCGTCAGCTGCTCCCACTTGTAGGCCGGAACTGGCAGAGGGTGTAGCAACCCTTTCTGCTTAGAATTCTCGGTCTTCATCATTTGGCAAGTGGGGCACGATTCGACATAGTGGTTCACGGCTCGGCGCCAGCCTCTCCACCAATGTCTTCGGCTCACAAGCTCGGCTGTCCGAGCTTTCCCTGGATGTCCCGCCATCGGCACATCGTGGTGGTCGTGCAATACCACCTGGCGTTTAGAAACCGGCACAACGAGTTTCGGTTCGGCTCCAACGTCCTTGGCTTGATACATGAGCAGTCCATCTGGGGTCAGGGTGTACCCCTGCACTGCTCGTCCCTCTTCAAGTTGGGTCACGATTGGTCGAAGAATAGGGTCCTCCTTTATGGCGGCTTGCCAGTCTTGTGCCTCCCCGGGCGAGATTTTGGCCCCCAAAATCGCATTGAGCCGGAGTTGTGGCTTGCGAGAAAGCGCATCGGCCACAAAATTGGCTCGGCCCGGAAGATATAAAATCTTCGGCTTGATAGACTGGAACGATCCAGACTTCAACCAACGCGTTTGAGTCCGTGAAAGGACGCGTTGCTGTAGAAAATGGGTAGCTGGGAGGTGATCCGTATACACCGTAGTCCCACCAGGAGCTCCTTCCAGGTAGTGACGCCATTGGGCGAGAGCATAGGAGATGCCCAATAGTTCCCTTTCGTAGGCCGAATACTTCTGCTCGGCTGAGTTCAGGGAACGGCTCAAAAATGCAATGGGCTGATAACCTTCCTCCTTGCTGCCCTGCATTAAGGTAGCTCCTAATGCGAAGTCCGATGCATCCGTGGCAACAACGTACGGCTTGGCCGGGTCCGGGATCAAGAGTACTGGGGCCGAAGTGAGTCGGTCCTTGAGCTCTTGAAACGCTGCTGTCTGGGCCGGACCCCATTCCCAGGCTTGGTCCTTCTTGACGAGCTTCTGGATGGGAGCAGCAATCCTTGAAAACTCCCTGATGAAGCGTCGGTAGTAGGACACCATGCCCAGAAAACTCCGCACTTCCGGCACAGACTGTAGGGGCTTCCAATCTTGAATGGCTTGGGTCTTGCTGCGATGAGGGGAGATGCCGTCGGCCGAAATCCAATGCCCCACGAAATCCAGTTCTTTGACGGCGATGGAACACTTTGACGCCTTCGCGTAGAGCTGATGCTCGGCCAGCTTGTCCAGCACGAGCCGAAGGTGCTCCGCGTGTTCCTCCTCCGTTTTACTGTAGACGATGATGTCGTCCAGGAAGACCACAAGAAACTTATCGTGGAAATCCCGGAAGAGGTCGTTCACCATCGCCATGAACTGCGGGGGTGCGTTCGTTAGGCCGAAGGGCACTACTTTGTATTCGTAGTGCCCATAGCGGGTCCGAAAAGCGGTCTTCTCCTGATCTTCGGCCCGGATGGGCATCTGCCAATACCCCGATCGCAGGTCCAGCCGAGTAAAGATTTTGGCTCCCTGGAGGCGGTCCAATAACTCTTCAGGGAGAGGGAGTGGGTAGCGGTTCTTGACCGTCCGCTGGTTGATCCACCGGTAGTCAATGCAAAAGCGAAGCCCTCCGTCCTTCTTGTTGGCAAAGAGGATGGGGGCACCCCACGGACTCTTCGAGGGCCGAATCAAATCCCGATCCAGCATGTAGTCGAGTTGTTTGCGAACCTCATTAAGTTCGGCCGGAGAGAGTTTGTACATAGGCCGAAAAATTGGCTTAGTACCTTCCTCCAGTTCAATTTCGAACTCATGACCATTCCTGACCGGTGGTGGTCCTCTGGGAAGGTCTGAGGCAAACACTCGCTTGTAGTCCCCCAAGAGGCGGGTGATCGCTTTTGAGAGCTCGGGCCGAATGAGCTTGTCGATATCATCTTTTGTATGTCCATCGGCCGGCTCGTCTTCGGCCTCTGTCACTACTACCATAACAACCTCTCCTTTCCCAGCATGCGCATCCTTCATAAGCTTGGCTGCGGATGTTTGTTCCATGTGTCCCACACTCATCGTCTCGGTGGGTCGAGGTTTACCCGAGATGGCCAGAGGAAGGGAAATCCTTGTCTTTCCTCGTTGAACCGTGATTGTCCTCGTCCGGAAACATAAGTCTGGGTTTTCGGCCACAAGCCACGGGATGCCCAAAATCATCTCGTATGCCATGTCGGGAAAGATGTGGAAATCCGCGACAAAAGTGGCTCGGCCCGATCGAAATCGAACATGTTCGGCTCGGCCCCGGGTTGAGCCTTTGGAACCATCCGCCATGACCAAGGTGCGATGCTCTCCAGTTGCCTCCAATTCCAGTCGTGCTTGTGTCTCGGTGGAGACATAGTTTTCCCAACTTCCACTATCCACGTAGGCCGTCACCGGCCGGTTACCCACTTGAATGGCTATCTCAAAGCCAGTGAATCGCCCTTTCGAACAGGTATTGCCTGTCCGAGCTATGTATGAAAAATTGTCGGCTACTGCAGAGTCAGCTCGACTGAGTGCCCCCGGCACTGTGCTAAAATTTGCACCCTCCACCCCTCGGTTGCCTTGCGGGCCGAGCTGTACAGTGGGTGGAGTTTCTCCTGATGATACCCCGGGCCGTGTGCGGCCAGTACCATCTGCTCCTTTCCTGAGTCCTGTTCCATGGGACTCGGCTCGCGCTGCAGTGTTGGAACTATGCGAGCTGGAGCTAGTGTTTATCCGTTTTACATGCTCTTCCGGCTTGTCTTGCCAAGTAACTCCTTTGGCAATTTTTCTGTCATCTATTCCTTCTGCTTGCTCCTCCCCAAAATCTTCCGGAACCTCGGCCCTGATACCACCCGCATTTGTGTCCAGGGTAGGTGGCCTCGCGCCCCGGACCTTCAGTTTATCGAACGCTTTGCGGCCGAGAGCTTGGGACAATTCCTGATCCCATGATCTCCTCCGCACAAGTAGCATGATATACCACCCCGGCCTCCTCTTCCACTTGGTGTGGTAGATCGGCCTCCACCTCCTCGTCCTCCAAATCTTCCCCCACTGCGGCCACGGCCTCGGCCTCGGCCTCGGCTTGAACCTCCCCGGCCGCGGTTTCCACCGATGTAGTTGAGACGATCATCTCCGGCTTTGTCGCCAATACTGTTAACTCTCGATCTTCGATTCCAACGCTGATGACCTCCTCCACCCCGGCCTCCACTCGAGTTATGAAGTCCACGGATACCATCGAGCCGTTCGGCCATTTCGATAGCGGCTTGCACGTCGTCACGAATGAAGCCAACAACTTGACTTCGGATCGGTTCACGCAAACCTGCGGTGAATGCGCTATATGCCTCCGCTTCACTCATATCCGGGATCCTGAAGCAAACGCTGTTATAGCGCTTGATGTAGTCCTTCACTGAGGTCGTCTGCCTCAGGGTTCGTAACTCGACTCGGGCGTGTTCAGAGGTTGTCGTCGGTTGGAACAGTTTTCGAGCCTCCTCGGCCCACGAGCGCCAGTCGGCAAATGGCTGTCTTCGGCCCTCCATTACTTTGAGCTCGGTCAAATTCATCCATTCGGCTGCAGGGCCCTCCGTGTTGGCACAGATGACCTGAAGCCATAGCTCCTCTGGAATGGCCTGGGCACGAAACCATCGGCCCATGCGCATCAGCCAGTCCGTGACATTCGCGGTGCCGTTGAAAGCTCGTGGCATTGGTATCTTGACTTGTCTCAATCCATTGCCTCCGGCTGCTGGTGGCCCTCCGGGTAATTGTGGTCCAAATGGTCCTCCCGGTCCGCCAGGTCCTCCGGGACCTCCAGGTCCGTTCGGCCCGCCGCCAGGTCCATTTGGTCCTCCTCCCGGTCCATTCGGCCCACCAGGTCCATTCGGCCCGCCAGATCCTCCTGGTCCATTCGGCCCACCACCTCCATCACCATCGTCCCCGCCTCCTCCTCCTGGCCGCCGTCTTCTTGGAGCGTCTCGGAATCCGGAGTTGGGGTCTTGCTGTCCAACTGAGGCATAGGAACCCAGGCCCGCAAACGGGTCCGTTCCCGAATTGAATCCGACAGCTCCAACTCCCTGTGGCTGACTGGGTCCAGGGGGTGGTTCTTGACGTGGTGCTATGGGAGGTCCTTGGCCGGATGGCGGTGTAGGATTGGTGGCTTGGTTCTGGCCGCTGGGTGGCCTTGCGGCGGCCGCTGGGTCTCTTCGGCTCGGCCTCGGCCCGCCCGTTGGTGCAGAACCGGGCTCTCGAATGACAGGTCCTGGTGGTGGTCCGGCTCGCCGTTGGCTGGGTACTCCACTGGGTGGCACGAGAATCGGTACCGCGGGTGCGTTGCTGACGATAGGAGAAACAAGGGGCACGTCTTGAAAACTGGAAGACGGGGGTGGTCCGGGTGGCGCTTGTGTAGTTTGGGTCACAGTTTGGGTTCCGGCTCCGGCCATGTACACAGGAATGACTTGGGGCTGCGCTGGAACTTGCTTGGACCATAACTTCACGAGCTCGTCCACGGATGGGTAGTCTTCCCGTAGACACTTTGTTTCGACCCCGAGCGTCTCGACAGCGGCCCGCTGGTCTGCCACTTGCAACGTGAGCCTTTCGGTCCGGGCTCCAAGGTCTTGGAAATCTTGAGCTGCCTTGGCGGCCGCACGTTCTTGGGCCAGGTGCATCCGTTCCTCCATTTCGGCCACGAGATGTCCGTTCTCGGCTTTGAGGTGCTCGAGCCGTCGGATGAACTCCTCTTCCAGCCGAACGCGGTCCTCCCAGTGATGGTCCTCCAGTTCGGCTCTCTGGTTCTCGAGGGCCGTGTTCATGGCTTCGGCTTGCTCGTTGGCTACTTGCCATTGTCGAGCTTCGGCTTCCTCGCGGGTGTGGTGGAGTTCTCCTCGCACTTCGTTGAGTGCTTGGTACAGTTCGGCCTGAGTACGTCCCGCCCATTCTTCGGTGTTGGCCGCCAGCTGGGCTACGGTGATAGAGGTCTCGTCTTGGTTCACCTCCACATGGTGCACGTTCTGGACGTTGTGCTGGATATTGTTTTGCACAAACACGCCTTGCACCGGAGGGGGGTCTTCTTCGGTCCCCAGGCTCATGCTGTCCCCTGCGCTCATCTCCTCCACTCCGTCGGGATAGGCGATGGCTTCGGCCTCTGGTTCGGCATAGTAGGGGACGAGGTCCATGGTTGGACTCCGTGAGCAAGTCGTGGGTCCCGATTGCGAAGGGGTTCTTCGGCCGAGTTTGCCCGCCGGTTGCGTAGGTGCTCCTGGACTTCAGCGTAGAAACGCAGAAACTCCGGGTCGTTCCTTTCCTCTTCGGTGAAGCAGGAGTCACAGCTTCCGACACTTTCTATGTCGTCGTTGTCGTTCGGCCCGGTAGGTGGTGGTACGGGACTCGGCCTTCGAATAGGTGGTCCCTCAAGTCCGGGAGGTACGCCCTCGATAACGCTTGGGCCGCCGTAGCAAAAGGCCAGTTGGTCGATATAAAATCTTCTCCAATGTGGTGCGACCAGCTCCTCTGGCACCGTGAGATAACGGGAAGTCGGGTGTTCGTGTGTGCCGGCGGAGGACTGGGGCGAGGTAGGGTGGCTGTTCGACATACGGGTGGTATGGGTCTTGGTTCCGGCTTCGGCTCCGAAACCAGTTGATACAAACGTGGAACAAATAGACTAGTCGAGTGGACTTACGTCTAGAGCACGGAAAGACTTTCTCAAACAAGGATCTTTACAATAGTCCAAGTTACCATAAGGCTGTGGTCCGGGCCGAATAAGTATTCGGCCGGGCCGACAGCCTGTCCAACCCTTTCATCCAACTCAGCGTCCTAATGGCCCCTTGGCCGTGTCCTAATGGACCCTAAGCTGAATGTGAGGCTCCAGGCCGAACTGAGGGTTGCCACCTCAGAGGCGGCCTGGCCCTCTCCCTTAATGTGTGGCTATGATGATGGTGAGCTGGTTCGGTCCGACTACTGTCAGGCCGAACCACGTGTTGGGTGAGTGGGCCGAACCGCGTGTCATACGACGGACGTTCGTATCACCGCTCGCATGGCGGACCGGCGCGCAGCTGCAGCGAAACTGCGCGGGGCGCAGGTCCGACTCGCGCGACTTGGGTGGTTTCCAGGGCGCTGCGCGAAGCGCAGCGAACTGGCGGAGAACGAGGGGGGGAGGCGCTGCGCGAAGCGCGGCGCGGCACCATCGAAAAGGAAAGGGCGAGGTCGCTGCGCGCTGCGCAGCTCGCTCTTTTTAAAAGGTGATGGGCGAGGTCGCTGGGGGCAGCGCAGCGACCTATCAATTTAAGAAAAGTGATGGGGAGGGAGCTGCGCGCAGCGCAGCGACCCCTTAAAAAAAGTGATGGGTGGGTGATAGGTCGCTGCGCAGCTCGCTCCTTTAAGAAGGTGATGGGCGAGGTCGCTGGGGGCAGCGCAGCGACCTGTCAAATTAAAAAAAGTGATGGGTGAGGGAGGTGCGCGCAGCGCTGCGATCACTTCAGTAAACTGATGGGACAAGGAGCTTCGAAACTGGAAGGGTGAGGGAGCTGCGCGCACTGCAGCGACGACTTAAAAAGTGTGATGGTGAGGGCGCTGCGCAGCTCGCTCCTTTAAAAGTGATGGGCGAGGTCGTTGGGGGCGAAGTGTGATGGGTGAGCGAGCTGCGCAGCGCGCAGCGACCTGTGGAGTTAGAAAGTGTGATGGGCGAGGGTGCTGCGCGCTGCGCGCGGCGCCCTTCCCGAAGTCTGGTTCGCTGGGAGTTCGAAAAAAAAAAAAAAAAAACGAAAAAGGGGTTACCTAATCTAAAAAGGGAAATCGAATGTAACTTACAGCTTGTGGTTCGTTGAGAGTTCGTTCGCTGGGAGTTCGTTCGCTGGGAGTTCGAAAAAAAAAAAAAAAAAAAACGAAAAACTGTTACATTCGATTTCCCTCTCTCTGTCAAAGCGATGAGACAGACCGGTTAATTGGGAAATCGTAATGTAATGAAGATTTTACTTAAGAGGACGAAATGTCCCTCTCTCCGCTTGCAGGGTACTAGCCCGAAGGCCAAATGTCCCTGCGTCGCCGGTCACGCTCCGCGCTCGCATGTCTGATTTTCGAGGCGCCATGTCGGTCGACGCTGCTCGCATGGCGGACCGGCGCGAAGCTGAATCGCAACTGAATGGGCGAGGGAGCTGCGCGAAGCGCAGCGAACTGGGGGACGACGAGGAAGGGGGGGCGCTGCGCGAAGCAAAGCCGAAAAGGAAAGGGCGAGAGAGCTGCGCGCTGCGCAGCTCCCTCTTTTAAAAAGGTGATGGGCGAGGTCGCTGGGGGCAGCGCAGCGACCTATCAAAGTAAGAAAAGTGATGGGGAGGGAGCTGCGCGCAGCGCAGCGACCGCTTTCAAAGTGTGAGGGGCCAGGGAGCTGCGCAGCGCGCAGCGACCTGTCAAAGTGACAGGGGTGATGGGCGAGGGAGCTGCGCGCTGCGCAGCGACCTGTCAAATTGACAGGTGTGATGGGCGAGGGAGCTGCGCAGCGCGCAGCGACCTGTCGAATTAAGAGGTGTGATGGGCGAAAGTGCTGTGCGTTGCGCGCGGTGCCTTCCCCAGGTCTGGTTCGTTGGAAGTTCGAATAAAAAAAAAGATCGACTTTTTAAAAAGTGTGATGTGCCAGGGAGCTGCGCGCTGCGCCTTGGGAAAGGGCGCTGCGCGCAGCGCAGCCTGACTGATGCGACTTGGAAAAAACGAGGTCGCTGCGCGCTGCGCCCTCGCCCAGATCTGGTTCGCTCTGAAGTTCGAAAAAAAAAAAACAAGGGATGGGTGAGGTCGCTGGGCGCAGATCTGGTTCGCTGGGAGTTAGAAAAAAAAAAACAACGAACGAGCGCCTTGGGAAAGGGCGCTGCGCGACTGGCGCGACTTGGAAAAAACGAGGGCGCTGCGCGCGACGCCCTGGCCCAGACTTGGTTTCGAAAAAAAACAAAAAAAAACCACGTTTTTTTCCAAGTCGCGCCAGTCCGACTTCCGCGACTTGGAAAAAAACGAGGGTGCCCTAGCCCAGATCTGATTCGCTCGGAGTTAGAAAAAAAAAAAAAAAACCCAAGTTTTTTCCCAAGTCGCGCCAGTCCGACTTCTGGTTCGCTGGGAGTTCGAAAAAAAAAAAAAAACGAAAAAGGGGTTACCTTATGTAAAAAGGGAAATCGAATGGAACTTACAGCTTGTGGTTCGCTGGGAGTTCGTTCGCTGGGAGTTCGAAAAAAAAACAAAAAAAAAACGAACTGTTACATTCGATTTCCCTCTCTCTGTCAAAGCGATGAGACAGACCGGTTAATTGGGAAATCGAATGTTAATGAGATTTTCCACGGATCATCAGTTTGTCCCCGCAGGGTACTAGCCCACAGGCAAAATGTCCCTGCGTAGCCGGTCACGCTCCGAGCGCGCATGTCTGATTTTCGAGGCGCCATGTCGGTCGACGCCGCTCGCATGGCGGACCTGCGCGGAGCGCGGGTCGGACTCCCACGACTTTGCGATTTTCTTCGCTTCGCGCAGCGAACTGGCGGAGAACGAGGGGGGAGGCGCTGCGCGAAGTGTTTCGTCTTGCCCCTGCGTCGAAACGTCTTCCTCTCACAGCCGGCCCTTGACCATTGACCATTGGAGGTCGACTGCAAGTGGTAATTTCGTTTTTTGGAGCTTCTATTTTCGAACATGTCGACCTGCGACCGTCTCCCTGGTAGACAGGCGACCACTGTTCTTTTTCTCTCGACCCTTAAGCAGGGGGTCTCTCTTTTTTCGAACGTTTTTCGAAGTCCAAGTAATTTTTCGCACAAATTCTGCAGGGATTTACCCCAGGGGGGGTCCAGAAGGGTTTTTTTTTTCCTTTTTTAGTCCAGTTGCGCCTGAAGGTCTTTCCAGGCAGTAGTTTCGAACCTTTCTGTTCGGTTCGTTCGTTTTCCGACCCTTTCTCCAGAGTCGGTGTTTTAGATTTAGATTTACAGGTTCTGGGGGATCCTGTTTTAGCTTTTCTCGTTCTTTTTCGTTTTCTCTGGGCTTTAGTCGTAAAAAAAAACCACTTAAAAAGTGTGATGGGCCAGGGAGCTGCGCGCTGCGCCTTGGGAAAGGGCGATGCGCGCAGCGCACCCCGACTGCAGCGACTTGGAAAAAACGAGGGCGAAAAAACGATCCTAAGTGCGATCCTAGCCTGGCATCGGAGTCGAACCGAACTTGACCCTTCCAGGCGGACGAAAGAGCAAGGAACCTCTGTTTTTCGCTAAAAAGGAGGTGGAGTTCACTGTAAAAAAAAACGGCGCTGACCTTTGACAATCGATGCTGCAGGCGACAAAAAGTGTGACTCCCCAGTGAGGTGGACGAGGAGTTTGCTGGAACGGAACGCTGGTGGGGAGCGTACTGGAACCCTGCGACTGGACTGCGCAGCCTTCGACAAGGAACGCTCTGGATCGTCAGAAAAGAGTGAAGCGCCACATGAGCGCGCAGCATCACCTGTGCAACACTGTGCAGGAGCGACCTGGGGGTCGTCAGGAAGGTGTGTGTGCGAGGCAGTTCGAAAAAGGGGAGCCTCAGGTCAGAAAAGGAGTGAAAAAGGGGACCCCAGAGTCACAGGTCTGGAAAAAGTTGGAAAAGGTTGATCTAAAAAGTGTGATTGGTGCCAAGTGAAAGAGAAAGGTGTTTGGCTGGTTTATAAAGTGAGAAGTGGGTTTCCCCTGTGAAACTTCCAGTTGGTTTGTTGTGAGTTTGTATTTTCACAGAAAATTCTGTGGGAAAGGAAGAAGTTCTATTCTTGATTTGAATTTGCTATAGGTTTTCTATCAAAAGCAGAGTCACCCCTGAAAAGCTAAAAGATAACCTGGGGGTTTAATGGACTCTGGGGCGTGCCGTGCGCTGTACGACGCCTACACGCAGAGTGCCTGTTGGACTTGTGTGTGGCAACCATCGCTTGAGAGAACAAACGAACGAACAGTGACATTCGATTTTCCTCTCTCTGTCGAAGCGATGAGACGGACCGGTTAATTTGGGAAATCGAATGTAATGAGATTTTCCTAGGATCATCAGTTTTGTCCCCACGGGGTACTAGCCCTGAGGGCGATTTTCCCTGCGTCGCCGGTCACGCTCCGCGCTCGCATGTCTGATTTTCGAGGCGCCATGTCGGGCGACGCCGCTCGCATGGCGGACCGGCGCGCAGCTGCAGCGAAACTGCGCGGGGCGCAGGTCCGACTCGCGCGACTTGGGTGGTTTCCAGGGCGCTGCGCGAAGCGCAGCGAACTGGCGGAGAACGAGGGGGGGAGGCGCTGCGCGAAGCGCGGCGCGGCACCATCGAAAAGGAAAGGGCGAGGTCGCTGCGCGCTGCGCAGCTCGCTCTTTTTAAAAGGTGATGGGCGAGGTCGCTGGGGGCAGCGCAGCGACCTATCAATTTAAGAAAAGTGATGGGGAGGGAGCTGCGCGCAGCGCAGCGACCCCTTAAAAAAAGTGATGGGTGGGTGATAGGTCGCTGCGCAGCTCGCTCCTTTAAGAAGGTGATGGGCGAGGTCGCTGGGGGCAGCGCAGCGACCTGTCAAATTAAAAAAAGTGATGGGTGAGGGAGGTGCGCGCAGCGCTGCGATCACTTCAGTAAACTGATGGGACAAGGAGCTTCGAAACTGGAAGGGTGAGGGAGCTGCGCGCACTGCAGCGACGACTTAAAAAGTGTGATGGTGAGGGCGCTGCGCAGCTCGCTCCTTTAAAAGTGATGGGCGAGGTCGTTGGGGGCGAAGTGTGATGGGTGAGCGAGCTGCGCAGCGCGCAGCGACCTGTGGAGTTAGAAAGTGTGATGGGCGAGGGTGCTGCGCGCTGCGCGCGGCGCCCTTCCCGAAGTCTGGTTCGCTGGGAGTTCGAAAAAAAAAAAAAAAAACGAAAAAGGGGTTACCTAATCTAAAAAGGGAAATCGAATGTAACTTACAGCTTGTGGTTCGTTGAGAGTTCGTTCGCTGGGAGTTCGTTCGCTGGGAGTTCGAAAAAAAAAAAAAAAAAAAACGAAAAACTGTTACATTCGATTTCCCTCTCTCTGTCAAAGCGATGAGACAGACCGGTTAATTGGGAAATCGAATGTAATGAAGATTTTCCTTGGATCAACGATTTTGTCCCCGCAGGGTACTAGCCCTGAGGGCGATTTTCCCTGCGTAGCCGGTCACGCTCCGCGCTCGCATGTCTGATTTTCGAGGCGCCATGTCGGTCGACGCTGCTCGCATGGCGGACCGGCGCGCAGCTGCAGCGAAACTGCGCGGAGCGCAGGTCCGACTCGCGCGACTTGGGTGGTTTCCAGGGCGCTGCGCGAAGCGCAGCGAACTGGCGGAGAACGAGGGGGGGAGGCGCTGCGCGAAGCGCGGCGCGGCACCATCGAAAAGGAAAGGGCGAGGGAGCTGCGCGCTGCGCAGCTCGCTCTTTTTAAAAGGTGATGGGCGAGGTCGCTGGGGGCAGCGCAGCGACCTATCAAATTAAAAAAAGTGATGGGCGAGGGAGCTGCGCAGCGCGCAGCGACCTGTTGAATTAAAAGGTGTGATGGGCGAGGGTGCTGTGCGCTGCGCGCGGCGCCCTCGCCCAGGTCTGGCTCGCTCGGAGTTGGAAAAAAAGGAAAAAACAGGAAAAAACAGCGAAAAAGAGCGCCTTGGGAAAAGGCGCTGCGCGCAGTGCGACGCGCTTTCGGTGATCGTGATCGAAAAAACAACTGAGCCTTGCTTCCCTTCCCTTACAGAAATAGAAAAAAACAACTGGGCCGTTCCCCTCCCCTTGAAGCAACCCAAAAAAAACCACTCTCTCCCTTCCCATCCCCCTTGAAAAAAACTGGCACTTCCTTTTTCCTTTTCTTCAAACAAGGAAAACAAGCCTCTCTTCTCCTCTCCCCTCCTTTTCCCTTCCCTTGAAAGAACACTGCAACAAATATAAAATAAAACTGGTCCTTCCCTTCTCCCTTATAAAAAAGAGACCCCCCCCCCTCCCTTTCCCCTTCAAAAAAATAAAAACTGGCCTATCCCTCCCCTTGAAACAGGGAAAAGGAAGCCTTTGCTCCCTTCCCTTGCTCTACTCTGCTCCCTTCCCTTACTTGAAAACATAGAAAAAAAACTGGGCGATTCCCTTCCCCTTGAAACAAGCAACAAAAAACCAGGCCCTTCCCTTTCCCATTGAAAAGAACACCTGGCCCTTCTCTTTCCCTTTGCTCCGTCTCAAAAAAAATACCCTTCCATTCCATTCAATCGAAAAAAAACAACTCTTCCCTTCCCCCTTTTCACTTCCCAGGAACCACAGCAAACGACCTATCCTTTCCAAAAAAAAAACAAAAAAAAAACAGGCCCTTCCCTTTCCCATTGAAAAGAACACCTGGCCCTTCTCTTTCCCTTTGCTTAGCAAAAAAAATACCCTTCCATTCCATTCAATCGAAAAAAAACAACTCTTCCCTTCCCCCTTTCCACTTCCCAGGAACCACAGCAAATGACCTATCCTTTCCAAAAAAAAAACAAAAAAAAAACAGGCCCTTCCCAACCGATCTGTTTGCTGACGGTGTTTTTACTTCGACTGAATTCAACGTAAAAAGCTGTCAATGATGGATACCAGGAAGTTTGACAGAAGCCAGAGTTGTGGATGGGCTGCCCCTCACGCCTGCAAATGGTTCAGAGGAAGCTAGCACTACGTTTACTGCAAGAGTTCCTTCCCTCTTTACGTTTGTGGTCTCACTTGGGAGTCGAACCCAACCTGGAACCCGCTGTGAGCATTATTTCACGTTCACTCACCTGCGTTTCTTTCGTCTCCTGGCGAATACCCTCCTCACACGAGTAAGCTCTGGTTTCTCGTGTTTCCGGTCGTCTCTGCCGCCGTCGGCCGTATCGTCAACACGCAGCGAGTCCATGTCGATATCTCGAGAAAGTGTTCTCGCGGATCCCCACCATTCCACCCCACCAAAACCGTGAAGCGAAATCGAAGTCCTCAAGGATGACGTACCTGGAAGAGTGATGTGACTCTCATCCCGTCCCTGTCATTGACGACTTCCGATTCTCGCGTAACCATCGACGATCCACGAAGATCGAGCAAGGAAAGTCGAGGAAGGAAAAAAAGGCGACGAGCGACGACGTACGCGACGACGCAGGCGTGTTGAGAACGCGAACAAGGTGAGAGAAGAAGGAGGGTGAAGTGGGTTCGACTCCCACACCTCCTGAAGGCTTATTTCCTGGAAATTCAAACATGTAGGGGTCGACAGAAAAGGTTTTAGGGAAACCTCTCCCTATTCTTCTTTGTTTTCCTTTTTCTGGCTTGGTTCCACCTTGTTCGCGTTCTTTTTTGGGAGAAACCAACTTCGTCGCCGAAAAGATCTCCCTCCTGTTGAGATTCTTTATGTTTTTCCTCATAACTTCTCTTATACCGTGTCGTTTCCGACGAAACAAAGCGCGTTGGAAACGTGGAGTCGAGGGGAAGCCACTACATACTATTTTGTCACGTTTTAAAGGAAAAACTTTAGGTCGATCGTCCTTTGACGACTTCCGGACGTCGGGAGGGATTCGGCCACCCAAATATTGTATAAAACAAAAGAAAGCTATTGTATAAGCCTAATGGAGTGCAAATAAATGATTTTTTGAGGCATTGACTATCGTGGGTGTTTCGCATGAAAAATCAGCCCAAGAAACCCCTTGAATCTTCTCTCTATTCACGGAATTTCAATGAATTCGTTTGTTTTTTCGAATATTTGTATAGATGACGTCAGTGGGTGAGACGAGGAGCTTCACAAGGTCCGACGTGCAAGCTCGATGGATGTGGAGGAATCAAGTGTGCGTGGGGTTGGGTATCCCAAACAGGCGAGTGATCTCTCGTGATCCTTTCGTGATCACTCCAGTGACGAGTTCCCCGTACGGGAGACAAAATTTTTCGTTATACGAGCAAATGAACGTGGCCCTAGGGGCAGAATTTTTTGTCGATCACAGTTCAGCAAACGGGGCGTGTTTTTTTAACGCCATATCCAAAGAAATAAGCGGGGACGAAACGAGTGCGGGGACCCTACGAACCTTGGTATGCGACCTGGCGGCGACGCACCCCGTGACTTTTGCCGCTTTTGAGGGGTGCACCATCGATGAGATAAAAATAAAGATAAATAACATGCGGTCCAACGATACGTGGGCGAGCACGTGGACTATTTTTGCGGCCGCGACCCTCCTCCAAACCCCTTTTGAAATACAATTATACCAACGTGACTACCCTGTATTCAAATTTAATCCTTTGTTCCCCACTCACTTGATTACCACCAGCGCCATGGATAACGTGTTTGTTAGATTATGTAACACGAAAGGTAACCACTACGACAGGGTGTACGAGCGAAACGAGCTCCAAGCGATCACCCCCGCCTCATTACTTGCGAATATTAACGTGCCGATCGTGGGAAACAGAACTCCCCAACTCAAAAATGAAACCGGAACCGAAACGGAAACGAAAGAAGAAAGAAAAAAACGCCTTGCGAGGGAAAGAAAGAGGAAGCAACGAAGCGATGCGAAGAAAGCAAAAGAGATGAGGGATGCTGAGAAAGAAAACATTGCGAGCAAGCCCGAAACAGAGAAGGAAAAAAGGTTGGAGAAACGTGCTTTGCTGAAGCGCGAGAGGGAAGCGAAATTGTCCGAAGAAAAGAAAAAAGCATTGCGTGAAACACACGCGAGCGAGGAACGAAAGAGAACGGACACGAGCGAAAAGAAAGCGTCCGACGAGAACACGAGGAAAGAAAACGAGCGAAAGAGGAAAAAGCAACGAGAGGAATGGGCGACCAGAAAAAAGATCCACAAGCAAAATCTCAAACGCACGAGCGTCGACGAGCTGATTCGCGATTGGGAGCGTCACTTGGAGCAGACCGTTACCTGGCACGGCAACGTTTGCCAGAGTTGTGGAGAGACGGGGCCGGGTGCCGACTTCAGCGATTCCACGTGTGCGAGGTGCAAGAGGAATCCGCGCTATCGACGAGCGTACAGCGAAGAGAACGGGCTCTGGCCGGATCCCGTTCCTCCCGAGCTCACCGGCCTCACCCAGATGGAGGAGATGTTGATCGCCCGTATTCACCCTTGCATGTACATTGCGAGGATCCACAAGAGCGGGATGCATCGGTTGAGCGGTCACTTCATTGGTTTTATGGCGGACCACTCGGAGACGATCGAGGCCCTTCAGCGCCTGCCGGTGGACCCGAGAGACCTTCCTTGGGTGGTGGTCCGACAACACGGGGTTGATCGGACTCATCAGGATCACATCGTGCGACGAGGGGTTGTTCTCCGTGCCTTGCGTTGGTTGCAGAAGAACAACCCCTGGTATGCTGGGATTGAGATTGACGAGGACGTTATCGCTCGTCTTCCGGAGCACGGGAGCCCCGAGGGATTGCGAGAGTTCACCGAGCGGCAGGCCGCCCAGGCTGAGGAGGAGGGCGGGTTCCGCGCCCACGATTCGGACGACGAGGCGGACGGCGATGTGTCGATGCACTCTCATGCACCCACGACAATCCGTGGAGTTCGAGAGGTCGACAAGATCCGAGCATCTGTCACAGAGGCGATCGATCGTGCCGAGGGGAACAACGTGGCTCCCTTTCCGGTGCGAGAGAGGGAGCCGATCAAGGAGTTCATGACCCGAGGACTCTTTTCGATGGCGTTCCCCACCCTTTTCCCTTGTGGCGCTGCCGACTACACGACGGCCGGCTTTCCCGACGTCAATGGCATGCGAGAGTACGCTCTTCATCTGATGCGATGGCCGGATCGTCGTTTCGCGCGGCATCCACGCTTCAAGTTCTTGGTCGTCAATCTCGCAGATCGCAAAGCCGCGTTTTGCACGGCACGGGTGTTCCTCAAGGGGAACCTAGACATCAACAAGATGACGGTGAAGGACTTGAAGGACCTCGTAGATGAGGGTGATTCGAGCCTTATGAGGAAGATTCTTGCCTTTGGTTCAAGGATACGAGGAACGAAGCAATTTTGGTCCGATAGACGTGGCGAGCTGGAGGAGATGTTTCGGCAGCTCACGCACCCGGTCGAGGGTAGCCAGGGCTACATGCCCTCGCTCTTCTTCACCTTGAGCTCCGCCGAGATGTTTTGGCCACAGATCGAGACTCTCCTCCAACTCGACTACTCAGATTGTGCCACGGAGGCCCAGAGGAAGGCGAA
Organism: Bryopsis sp. KO-2023; assembly: GCA_030272585.1. Lineage (NCBI taxonomy): Eukaryota > Viridiplantae > Chlorophyta > Ulvophyceae > Bryopsidales > Bryopsidaceae > Bryopsis > Bryopsis sp. KO-2023. The sequence goes on along the minus strand of BSYQ01000004.1, from coordinate 301,872 downwards.
GAAGAGGCGAGCGATGGTGGACAACGCCGATCTCATCGATGCCTACTTCTTGGAGCGATCCGAGTCGTTCCTCAAGAAGGTGATGGTGCCTTACTTCGGCGCGGACGAGTTTTGGGCGAAGATCGAGTACCAGTGGCGAGGGGCGCCCCACATGCACGGGTTCTTGTGGCTACCGGATGCGCCCAACTTGATGCGGAGCGCCCACGAGGAGATGAGCGCCGACACGAGAGCAGAGGTCATCGAGTACTTCACAGAGACAGTCGGCATCACCTTGGACATGGACGAGGACTTCCGCAGCGCTCCCTCCACGCCTCACCCGTCCACGAGGACGTACACGTCGATCGGCACGAGCGACGAGGAGCGTGCAAGGGACTTGGAGGAGCTGTTGAGGGTTCAGGGACCCCACGTGTGCACCAACAGCTGCTTCAAGTCCAAGAGGGACCGGGACTTGGGCAGGTGCAGGTTCAGGTTCCCGAGGGAGGTGCGGGCGCATGCGGAGATCGTGGAGGATCCGAGGCAAAAGTACAGGCTCGAGCTCGCGAGGAGGCCCGGAAAGCAGCAGCGCTTCAACCAGTACCAGGCGCGACCGATGCTGCAGGGCTTCAGGGCCAACATCGACATACAACCTATCTTGTCGTTGACGGCCCTCTTGAGATACCTGTGCGGCTACACGTGCAAGGCCGAGGTGGAGAGCGGCGGCTTGATGGCGGTGTTTTCGGAGATCCTCGACGACGCGTGTCGCACCGCTGAGGAGGCCAACTCCATCTCGGCCGTCGTCAAGATGCTCAACCGCACCATCAAGGAGCATGACGTATGCACGATGGAGGCCTTCCACAAGCTTGCCTCGGCCAAGCTCACGATGGCCTCTAGGACTTTCGGTGTCATAGTGCTTGACGATTCGAGAGAGATCACCACAGAAGAGGGTGGTTTCCTTCGACGTTCGTGGATGGACGAGTACAAAAACCGTCCGGACGACATCAAGGAGTGCTTGGAGGACTTCTTTCGATGGTACGACCTTCCGAGGAATGCGGCACCCAAGCGCAAGATGAAGCCCAAGATCATCAGGATCTTTCCGCCTTGCCGGCCAGTGCCGCGTGATGACGAGCGCTTTCCCGACTTTTGCCAGCAATACCTTATCCGCTACAAGGAGTGGAGAGACGTGGATCGGGATTTGCTTGGTGGCGGTGAGATGACTTGGGTCGAGGCATTCGATGCGTTCTTGGAGGAGCAGCCCATGCACAGGGCGATCGATTTGTTCAGAGAGGTTTCCATCGCTCCCGAGGTGGGGGATGATGATGAGGAGGAGGATGGCTCCGAGGGGAGCGACGACGACTATCGACAGTTCCCCGAGGACGAGCAGGATGATTGGATGCGGGCTTTGGCTGCCCATCCACAGTTTGCCCGACCCATGATGGAGGCCTCCGATCATGATTGGCACGCGAGCGCGGCCCAGTACGACGTCCCGACCATGCGGACCTTCATCCAGGACGTGAGACGGGACGGCCCTTTGCCCAGAGATCGTGACCACCTCGATCGTGATCAGCTCGTTGACAGTCAACGCCTCGCGTATGACATCATCGTGGAGCATGCTCGTTCCGACGACCCTCCTCCCTTGCGCATGATCGTCGAGGGGACCGCCGGCACGGGCAAGAGTGCCCTGATTCATGCCGTCGTTGCCGCGATCGAGAGAGAGCATGGGGAGGGTTCGGTCGTGGTTGCCGCTCCGACAGGTTGTGCCGCCTTCAACGTCGGCGGTTGCACGCTCCATTCTCTATTGATGTTGCCCGTGGGCTCGAGGTGCAAGGACCTCAAGGGCAACGCCTTGAGCCTTCTTCAGGAGAGATTGAGGGGCGTGCGATATCTCATCATCGATGAGAAATCGATGATCGGGGCATCGACGTTTGCATCGATCGACTCCCGGGGTAGACAGGCGTTTCCGGAGCACGCGGATCAGTTGTTTGGGGGCTTGTCGATTGTCATTGAGGGTGATTTCGGACAGCTCCCTCCCGTCAGCGATGCCGAGATGTTCGATCGCGGGCAGAGGCCCAAGGCGGATCGCTTGCGCGGCTTTGCTGCGTATCGTCAGTTCAGGGTGGTGGTTCGTCTCACTGCGATCATGCGACAGGCGGGCCAAGACCAGGTGGCCTTCCGGGACATTCTCATGAGGCTTCGACGAGGATGTCCCACGGATTCCGACATCGACGCCCTGATGGCTCGCAACCTCCGTACCCTTTCAGTGGACGACAGACAGGCTTTCTCGGATGCCTTGTACCTATGCGCCACCAACGCCCAAGCCGAGAGCCATAACAACGATCGGCTCGTGGCGTTGGATCAACCCACGGCGATGATTAGGGCGGAGGATTTGCGAGTGCCCAGGGGTCTTGACGTGGAGGACGCGACGAATCTCCCATCTACCTTGCGCTTATGCAAGGGAGCGAGGGTGATGCTGCGAGCCAACCCGTGGACAGAGGCCGGCCTCATCAACGGCGCCATGGGTTTCGTTCATGACATCGTGTACACGTCCACGACTCCCCCTGCATTGCCGGATGCTGTCTTGGTTCGGTTCGACGACTACAGGGGGCCGAGCTTCTTGGAGGGGGTCGAGGGGGTCGTTCCTATTGTCCCTATCACTCGCGACGTCCGGACATCTGCGACCAGGGCTTCTGGAGAGAGGAAGATGCTTCCTCTCATGCCGGCTTGGGCCATCTCCATCCACAAGTCCCAAGGCAAGGGACTCGACAGGGTGTTGGTGGACCTTGGGACGAAGGAGTTTGCGGCAGGCATTACTTTCGTGGCCGTCAGCCGATCCTTCACCTACGAGGGTCTCGCCTTCGATCCGCCCATCACTCGCGGTCGGATCCGATCCCTTGCCAAGCTGAAGAAGCTTGGTCCGCGGTTGGCGGAGTTTGCGAGGTTGGAGGGTCTTGCGGAGCAGACGAGGACCTTGTATGACGCTGAGGGCATTGAGGGAGTGCTTCGATATATTCAGTAGTTTTTTTCATGTGTTTGTGGGGACCATATTGTTTTCCTTTGGTTCGAGTGTTCTTTTTTCTGTTTTTGATCATATTTTTCTTTTATATGTTCCTCTTTGATTGTGAGCATGTTTTATGATGTTTTGTTTTAAATTTGTGTGTCTTCGATGTTGTTTCTGAGTTTTCCACGTAGGATTGATCCAATAGACAGTCACCCAACGAAGATTCTCCCTTGTGCCGTTTTTTTGTGCCGATTCTATGTATCACACGTTTTGTTTTCTTCCTTTTTTCTTCGTTATTTGCAGTATCCTCGATCCGATGGGTTTTCTTTTTGTAGATTTCGATACCTCCGCATAGTTCGTTTGCTTTCATGTCGGTTCTACCCTCTCGGATGATGCTATTCTCTTTAAGTTTCTTGGGAGTTCTCTGAGCTATAAGCAATCAGCAACCCGTTTTTTGTTGCGTTCCCCCGCGCATTACGTGTGTCGCCCCCCACACGAGTCACGGTTTGCCCCGACCGTTTGGATTATTGGATGTTTCCCCGCATCCGTTGGGTACGGCTCCTCTCTATAGCCTTTGCTGATTGCTATGGTGATGTGCACTCTCTCGATTCTATTGAGATTAAGCTTCGCTCGAGTGGAAGTTTTGCTTTCATTGTTGAAAAAAAAGACGGAAAAATTGATGCAAGAGAGAAAGAGAGAACGGAGGATTTTTAGACGGTAAAAAAAAAAGTTGAAGTTTCTATGCGGATCTTACGAGGTATCTTTAGGAGGGAAACGGATATGCACTGTTATGAGGTCGAGGAAAAAAAAAAAAAAAAAAAAAAAAAATTACACCGGATTTAGGGATCATAAATAAAAAAATCATGAGGATAAAAGAAAAAAAATTTAGGGCTTAGATATTGGGATTAGAGAAAACAAAGAACATAATAATGTTCGGTTTGGGAGTAGGAATCGGAGAAAAACTTTAAAAACTTGAAAATAAAAATAAGGAAAGAATAACGTTCGGTTTGGATTTAGGAATTGAAAAAAAAGAAGGAAAAAAAAACAAAAACAACAACATAAGGAAAGAATAACGTTTGGTTCGGATATATGGATGGGAAATAAAAATAATGATAATTGTGATGTGAGTGGAAGTTCAGATTATGCATAGATGTTGCGAAGGCTGGTTATTTCGCTGTAATCCGTTTTAAGTTTGGTCCTTCCCGTGTTATTTTCACGTGCTCATTCGTGTCACAACTTCGTGTGTCAGACGACGGTTTTCTTTACATTCGATTTCCCTCTCTTTGTCAAAGCAATGAGACAGACCGGTTAATTGGGAAATCGTAATGTAATGAAGATTTTCCTTAAGAGGACGAAATGTCCCTCTCTCCGCTTGCGGGGTACTAGCCCGAAGGCCAAATGTCCCTGCGTCGCCGGTCACGCTCCGCGCTCGCATGTCTGATTTTCGAAGCGCCATGTCGGTCGACGCTGCTCGCATGGCGGACCGGCGCGAAGCTGAATCGCAACTGAATGGGCGAGGGAGCTGCGCGAAGCGCAGCGAACTGGGGAACGACGAGGAAGGGGGGGCGCTGCGCGAAGCAAAGCCGAAAAGGAAAGGGCGAGAGAGCTGCGCGCTGCGCAGCTCCCTCTTTTAAAAAGGTGATGGGCGAGGTCGCTGGGGGCAGCGCACCGACCTTTGAATTTTAAAAATGTGATGGGCGAGGGAGCTGCGCGCTGCGCAGCGACCCCTTAAAAAGTGTGAGGGGCTGCGCAGCTCGCTACTTTGAAAACGTGCTGGGCGAGGTCGCTGCGCTCAGCGACCTGTTAATTTAAAAAGTGTGATGGGTGAGTGTGGTGCGCGCAGCGCCAGGGAGCTGCGCGCAGCGCAGCGATCACTTCAGTAAACTGATGGGACAGGCAGCTTCGAAACGATAAGGGTGAGGGCGCTGCGCGCTGCGCAGCTCGCTCCTTTAAAAAGGTGATGGGACAGGGAGCTGCGAAATTACAGACGACCACTTGAAGCAAGTGATGGGCGAGGTCGCTGGGCGCAGCGCAGCGACCTGTTGGACTAAAAAAAGATATGGGCGAGGTCGCTGGGCGCAGCGCAGCGACCTGTTGGAATAAATAAAGGGATCTTAAAGGGATGGGTTAGGTCGCTGGGCGCAGATCTGGTTCGCTGAGAGTTAAAAAAAAAAAAACCGACGAACGAGCGCCTTGGGAAAGGGCGCTGCGCGACTGGCGCGACTTGGAAAAAACGAGGGCGCTGCGCGCGACGCCCTCGCCCAGATTTGGTTTCCAAAAAAAAAAAAAAGAAACCACGTTTTTTTCCAAGTCGCGCCAGTCCGACTTCCGCGACTTGGAAAAAAACAAGTTCGCTGCGCGCAGCGCCCTAGCCCAGATCTGATTTGCTCGGAGTTGGAAAAAAAAAAAAAAACGAAGAAGGGGTTACCTAATGTAAAAAGGGAAATCGAATCTAAGTTACAGCTTGTGGTTCGCTGAGAGTTCGTTCGCTGGGAGTTCGAAAAAAAAAAAGAAAAAACGAAAAAACTGTTACATTCGATTTCCCTCTCTCTGTCAAAGCGATGAGACAGACCGGTTAATTGGGAAATCGTAATGTAATGAAGATTTTCCTTGGATCAACAAAATGTCCCTCCACCCGCTTGGTGGGTTGCAGGGTACTAGCCCAAAGGCAAAATGTCCCTGCGTAGCCGGTCACGCTCCGAGCGCGCATGTCTGATTTTCGACGCGCCATGTCGGTCGACGCCGCTCGCATGGCGGACTTGCGCGGAGCGCAGGTCCGACTCCCCCGACTCTGCGAGTTTTCCAGGGCGCTGCGCGAAGCGAAAAGAAAAGGGAAAGTAGAGTAAAGTCGAAAACGAAAGGGCGAGGGAGCTGCGCGCTGCGCAGCGACCTGTCAGATCGACAGGGGTGATGGGCGAGGGAGCTGCGCGCTGCGCAGCGACCCCTTAAAAAGTGTGAGGGGCTGCGCAGCTCGCTCCTTTTAAAACGTGTTGGGCGAGGTCGCTGCGCGCAGCGCAGCGACCTGTTAATTTTAAAAGTGTGATGGGTGAGGGTGGTGCGCGCAGCGCCAGGGAGCTGCGCGTAGCGCAGCGACCACTTGAATGAACTGATGGGACAGGGAGCTTCGAACTGAAAGGGCGAGGGAGCTGCGCGCTCTGCAGCGACGACTCAAAAAATGTGAGGGGCGAGGGAGTTAGGAAGTGTGATGGGCGTGGGTGCTGGGGGTAGCGCACGACCTGTTTAATTAGAAATTGTGATGGGTGAGGGAGCTGCGCGCTGCGCAGCGACCTGTCAAGGTGACAGGTGTGAGGGGCGAGGGAGCTGCGCAGCGCGCAGCGACCTGTTGAATTAAAGTGTGAGGGGCGAGGGTGCTGTCGCTGCGCAGCGACCTGTCGAATCAACAGGTTTGAGGGGCGAGGGTGTTGCGCGCTGCGCAGCGACCTGTCGAATGGCCAGGTGTGAGGGGCGAGGGAGCTGCGCGCTGCGCCCTCGCCCAGGTCTGGTTCGCTCCAAGTTCGAAAAAAAAAAAAAGATCGACGAAAGAGGGGTTACATAATGTAAAAAGGAAAATCGAATGGAACTTACAGCTTCTGGTTCGCTGGGAGTTCGTTCGCTGGGAGGTCGAAAAAAAAAACAAAAAAAAACGAACAACTGTTACATTCGATTTCCCTCTCTCTGTCAAAGCGATGAGACAGACCGGTTAATTGGGAAATCGAATGTAATGAAGATTTTCCTTGGATCAACGATTTTGTCCCCGCAGGGTACTAGCCCTGAGGGCGATTTTCCCTGCGTAGCCGGTCACGCTCCGCGCTCGCATGTCTGATTTTCGAGGCGCCATGTCGGTCGACGCTGCTCGCATGGCGGACCGGCGCGCAGCTGCAGCGAAACTGCGCGGAGCGCAGGTCCGACTCGCGCGACTTGGGTGGTTTCCAGGGCGCTGCGCGAAGCGCAGCGAACTGGCGGAGAACGAGGGGGGGAGGCGCTGCGCGAAGCGCGGCGCGGCACCATCGAAAAGGAAAGGGCGAGGGAGCTGCGCGCTGCGCAGCTCGCTCTTTTTAAAAGGTGATGGGCGAGGTCGCTGGGGGCAGCGCAGCGACCTATCAAATTAAAAAAAGTGATGGGCGAGGGAGCTGCGCAGCGCGCAGCGACCTGTTGAATTAAAAGGTGTGATGGGCGAGGGTGCTGTGCGCTGCGCGCGGCGCCCTCGCCCAGGTCTGGCTCGCTCGGAGTTGGAAAAAAAGGAAAAAACAGGAAAAAACAGCGAAAAAGAGCGCCTTGGGAAAAGGCGCTGCGCGCAGTGCGACGCGCTTTCGGTGATCGTGATCGAAAAAACAACTGAGCCTTGCTTCCCTTCCCTTACAGAAATAGAAAAAAACAACTGGGCCGTTCCCCTCCCCTTGAAGCAACCCAAAAAAAACCACTCTCTCCCTTCCCATCCCCCTTGAAAAAAACTGGCACTTCCTTTTTCCTTTTCTTCAAACAAGGAAAACAAGCCTCTCTTCTCCTCTCCCCTCCTTTTCCCTTCCCTTGAAAGAACACTGCAACAAATATAAAATAAAACTGGTCCTTCCCTTCTCCCTTATAAAAAAGAGACCCCCCCCCCTCCCTTTCCCCTTCAAAAAAATAAAAACTGGCCTATCCCTCCCCTTGAAACAGGGAAAAGGAAGCCTTTGCTCCCTTCCCTTGCTCTACTCTGCTCCCTTCCCTTACTTGAAAACATAGAAAAAAAACTGGGCGATTCCCTTCCCCTTGAAACAAGCAACAAAAAACCAGGCCCTTCCCTTTCCCATTGAAAAGAACACCTGGCCCTTCTCTTTCCCTTTGCTCCGTCTCAAAAAAAATACCCTTCCATTCCATTCAATCGAAAAAAAACAACTCTTCCCTTCCCCCTTTTCACTTCCCAGGAACCACAGCAAACGACCTATCCTTTCCAAAAAAAAAACAAAAAAAAAACAGGCCCTTCCCTTTCCCATTGAAAAGAACACCTGGCCCTTCTCTTTCCCTTTGCTTAGCAAAAAAAATACCCTTCCATTCCATTCAATCGAAAAAAAACAACTCTTCCCTTCCCCCTTTCCACTTCCCAGGAACCACAGCAAATGACCTATCCTTTCCAAAAAAAAAACAAAAAAAAAACAGGCCCTTCCCAACCGATCTGTTTGCTGACGGTGTTTTTACTTCGACTGAATTCAACGTAAAAAGCTGTCAATGATGGATACCAGGAAGTTTGACAGAAGCCAGAGTTGTGGATGGGCTGCCCCTCACGCCTGCAAATGGTTCAGAGGAAGCTAGCACTACGTTTACTGCAAGAGTTCCTTCCCTCTTTACGTTTGTGGTCTCACTTGGGAGTCGAACCCAACCTGGAACCCGCTGTGAGCATTATTTCACGTTCACTCACCTGCGTTTCTTTCGTCTCCTGGCGAATACCCTCCTCACACGAGTAAGCTCTGGTTTCTCGTGTTTCCGGTCGTCTCTGCCGCCGTCGGCCGTATCGTCAACACGCAGCGAGTCCATGTCGATATCTCGAGAAAGTGTTCTCGCGGATCCCCACCATTCCACCCCACCAAAACCGTGAAGCGAAATCGAAGTCCTCAAGGATGACGTACCTGGAAGAGTGATGTGACTCTCATCCCGTCCCTGTCATTGACGACTTCCGATTCTCGCGTAACCATCGACGATCCACGAAGATCGAGCAAGGAAAGTCGAGGAAGGAAAAAAAGGCGACGAGCGACGACGTACGCGACGACGCAGGCGTGTTGAGAACGCGAACAAGGTGAGAGAAGAAGGAGGGTGAAGTGGGTTCGACTCCCACACCTCCTGAAGGCTTATTTCCTGGAAATTCAAACATGTAGGGGTCGACAGAAAAGGTTTTAGGGAAACCTCTCCCTATTCTTCTTTGTTTTCCTTTTTCTGGCTTGGTTCCACCTTGTTCGCGTTCTTTTTTGGGAGAAACCAACTTCGTCGCCGAAAAGATCTCCCTCCTGTTGAGATTCTTTATGTTTTTCCTCATAACTTCTCTTATACCGTGTCGTTTCCGACGAAACAAAGCGCGTTGGAAACGTGGAGTCGAGGGGAAGCCACTACATACTATTTTGTCACGTTTTAAAGGAAAAACTTTAGGTCGATCGTCCTTTGACGACTTCCGGACGTCGGGAGGGATTCGGCCACCCAAATATTGTATAAAACAAAAGAAAGCTATTGTATAAGCCTAATGGAGTGCAAATAAATGATTTTTTGAGGCATTGACTATCGTGGGTGTTTCGCATGAAAAATCAGCCCAAGAAACCCCTTGAATCTTCTCTCTATTCACGGAATTTCAATGAATTCGTTTGTTTTTTCGAATATTTGTATAGATGACGTCAGTGGGTGAGACGAGGAGCTTCACAAGGTCCGACGTGCAAGCTCGATGGATGTGGAGGAATCAAGTGTGCGTGGGGTTGGGTATCCCAAACAGGCGAGTGATCTCTCGTGATCCTTTCGTGATCACTCCAGTGACGAGTTCCCCGTACGGGAGACAAAATTTTTCGTTATACGAGCAAATGAACGTGGCCCTAGGGGCAGAATTTTTTGTCGATCACAGTTCAGCAAACGGGGCGTGTTTTTTTAACGCCATATCCAAAGAAATAAGCGGGGACGAAACGAGTGCGGGGACCCTACGAACCTTGGTATGCGACCTGGCGGCGACGCACCCCGTGACTTTTGCCGCTTTTGAGGGGTGCACCATCGATGAGATAAAAATAAAGATAAATAACATGCGGTCCAACGATACGTGGGCGAGCACGTGGACTATTTTTGCGGCCGCGACCCTCCTCCAAACCCCTTTTGAAATACAATTATACCAACGTGACTACCCTGTATTCAAATTTAATCCTTTGTTCCCCACTCACTTGATTACCACCAGCGCCATGGATAACGTGTTTGTTAGATTATGTAACACGAAAGGTAACCACTACGACAGGGTGTACGAGCGAAACGAGCTCCAAGCGATCACCCCCGCCTCATTACTTGCGAATATTAACGTGCCGATCGTGGGAAACAGAACTCCCCAACTCAAAAATGAAACCGGAACCGAAACGGAAACGAAAGAAGAAAGAAAAAAACGCCTTGCGAGGGAAAGAAAGAGGAAGCAACGAAGCGATGCGAAGAAAGCAAAAGAGATGAGGGATGCTGAGAAAGAAAACATTGCGAGCAAGCCCGAAACAGAGAAGGAAAAAAGGTTGGAGAAACGTGCTTTGCTGAAGCGCGAGAGGGAAGCGAAATTGTCCGAAGAAAAGAAAAAAGCATTGCGTGAAACACACGCGAGCGAGGAACGAAAGAGAACGGACACGAGCGAAAAGAAAGCGTCCGACGAGAACACGAGGAAAGAAAACGAGCGAAAGAGGAAAAAGCAACGAGAGGAATGGGCGACCAGAAAAAAGATCCACAAGCAAAATCTCAAACGCACGAGCGTCGACGAGCTGATTCGCGATTGGGAGCGTCACTTGGAGCAGACCGTTACCTGGCACGGCAACGTTTGCCAGAGTTGTGGAGAGACGGGGCCGGGTGCCGACTTCAGCGATTCCACGTGTGCGAGGTGCAAGAGGAATCCGCGCTATCGACGAGCGTACAGCGAAGAGAACGGGCTCTGGCCGGATCCCGTTCCTCCCGAGCTCACCGGCCTCACCCAGATGGAGGAGATGTTGATCGCCCGTATTCACCCTTGCATGTACATTGCGAGGATCCACAAGAGCGGGATGCATCGGTTGAGCGGTCACTTCATTGGTTTTATGGCGGACCACTCGGAGACGATCGAGGCCCTTCAGCGCCTGCCGGTGGACCCGAGAGACCTTCCTTGGGTGGTGGTCCGACAACACGGGGTTGATCGGACTCATCAGGATCACATCGTGCGACGAGGGGTTGTTCTCCGTGCCTTGCGTTGGTTGCAGAAGAACAACCCCTGGTATGCTGGGATTGAGATTGACGAGGACGTTATCGCTCGTCTTCCGGAGCACGGGAGCCCCGAGGGATTGCGAGAGTTCACCGAGCGGCAGGCCGCCCAGGCTGAGGAGGAGGGCGGGTTCCGCGCCCACGATTCGGACGACGAGGCGGACGGCGATGTGTCGATGCACTCTCATGCACCCACGACAATCCGTGGAGTTCGAGAGGTCGACAAGATCCGAGCATCTGTCACAGAGGCGATCGATCGTGCCGAGGGGAACAACGTGGCTCCCTTTCCGGTGCGAGAGAGGGAGCCGATCAAGGAGTTCATGACCCGAGGACTCTTTTCGATGGCGTTCCCCACCCTTTTCCCTTGTGGCGCTGCCGACTACACGACGGCCGGCTTTCCCGACGTCAATGGCATGCGAGAGTACGCTCTTCATCTGATGCGATGGCCGGATCGTCGTTTCGCGCGGCATCCACGCTTCAAGTTCTTGGTCGTCAATCTCGCAGATCGCAAAGCCGCGTTTTGCACGGCACGGGTGTTCCTCAAGGGGAACCTAGACATCAACAAGATGACGGTGAAGGACTTGAAGGACCTCGTAGATGAGGGTGATTCGAGCCTTATGAGGAAGATTCTTGCCTTTGGTTCAAGGATACGAGGAACGAAGCAATTTTGGTCCGATAGACGTGGCGAGCTGGAGGAGATGTTTCGGCAGCTCACGCACCCGGTCGAGGGTAGCCAGGGCTACATGCCCTCGCTCTTCTTCACCTTGAGCTCCGCCGAGATGTTTTGGCCACAGATCGAGACTCTCCTCCAACTCGACTACTCAGATTGTGCCACGGAGGCCCAGAGGAAGGCGAAGAAGAGGCGAGCGATGGTGGACAACGCCGATCTCATCGATGCCTACTTCTTGGAGCGATCCGAGTCGTTCCTCAAGAAGGTGATGGTGCCTTACTTCGGCGCGGACGAGTTTTGGGCGAAGATCGAGTACCAGTGGCGAGGGGCGCCCCACATGCACGGGTTCTTGTGGCTACCGGATGCGCCCAACTTGATGCGGAGCGCCCACGAGGAGATGAGCGCCGACACGAGAGCAGAGGTCATCGAGTACTTCACAGAGACAGTCGGCATCACCTTGGACATGGACGAGGACTTCCGCAGCGCTCCCTCCACGCCTCACCCGTCCACGAGGACGTACACGTCGATCGGCACGAGCGACGAGGAGCGTGCAAGGGACTTGGAGGAGCTGTTGAGGGTTCAGGGACCCCACGTGTGCACCAACAGCTGCTTCAAGTCCAAGAGGGACCGGGACTTGGGCAGGTGCAGGTTCAGGTTCCCGAGGGAGGTGCGGGCGCATGCGGAGATCGTGGAGGATCCGAGGCAAAAGTACAGGCTCGAGCTCGCGAGGAGGCCCGGAAAGCAGCAGCGCTTCAACCAGTACCAGGCGCGACCGATGCTGCAGGGCTTCAGGGCCAACATCGACATACAACCTATCTTGTCGTTGACGGCCCTCTTGAGATACCTGTGCGGCTACACGTGCAAGGCCGAGGTGGAGAGCGGCGGCTTGATGGCGGTGTTTTCGGAGATCCTCGACGACGCGTGTCGCACCGCTGAGGAGGCCAACTCCATCTCGGCCGTCGTCAAGATGCTCAACCGCACCATCAAGGAGCATGACGTATGCACGATGGAGGCCTTCCACAAGCTTGCCTCGGCCAAGCTCACGATGGCCTCTAGGACTTTCGGTGTCATAGTGCTTGACGATTCGAGAGAGATCACCACAGAAGAGGGTGGTTTCCTTCGACGTTCGTGGATGGACGAGTACAAAAACCGTCCGGACGACATCAAGGAGTGCTTGGAGGACTTCTTTCGATGGTACGACCTTCCGAGGAATGCGGCACCCAAGCGCAAGATGAAGCCCAAGATCATCAGGATCTTTCCGCCTTGCCGGCCAGTGCCGCGTGATGACGAGCGCTTTCCCGACTTTTGCCAGCAATACCTTATCCGCTACAAGGAGTGGAGAGACGTGGATCGGGATTTGCTTGGTGGCGGTGAGATGACTTGGGTCGAGGCATTCGATGCGTTCTTGGAGGAGCAGCCCATGCACAGGGCGATCGATTTGTTCAGAGAGGTTTCCATCGCTCCCGAGGTGGGGGATGATGATGAGGAGGAGGATGGCTCCGAGGGGAGCGACGACGACTATCGACAGTTCCCCGAGGACGAGCAGGATGATTGGATGCGGGCTTTGGCTGCCCATCCACAGTTTGCCCGACCCATGATGGAGGCCTCCGATCATGATTGGCACGCGAGCGCGGCCCAGTACGACGTCCCGACCATGCGGACCTTCATCCAGGACGTGAGACGGGACGGCCCTTTGCCCAGAGATCGTGACCACCTCGATCGTGATCAGCTCGTTGACAGTCAACGCCTCGCGTATGACATCATCGTGGAGCATGCTCGTTCCGACGACCCTCCTCCCTTGCGCATGATCGTCGAGGGGACCGCCGGCACGGGCAAGAGTGCCCTGATTCATGCCGTCGTTGCCGCGATCGAGAGAGAGCATGGGGAGGGTTCGGTCGTGGTTGCCGCTCCGACAGGTTGTGCCGCCTTCAACGTCGGCGGTTGCACGCTCCATTCTCTATTGATGTTGCCCGTGGGCTCGAGGTGCAAGGACCTCAAGGGCAACGCCTTGAGCCTTCTTCAGGAGAGATTGAGGGGCGTGCGATATCTCATCATCGATGAGAAATCGATGATCGGGGCATCGACGTTTGCATCGATCGACTCCCGGGGTAGACAGGCGTTTCCGGAGCACGCGGATCAGTTGTTTGGGGGCTTGTCGATTGTCATTGAGGGTGATTTCGGACAGCTCCCTCCCGTCAGCGATGCCGAGATGTTCGATCGCGGGCAGAGGCCCAAGGCGGATCGCTTGCGCGGCTTTGCTGCGTATCGTCAGTTCAGGGTGGTGGTTCGTCTCACTGCGATCATGCGACAGGCGGGCCAAGACCAGGTGGCCTTCCGGGACATTCTCATGAGGCTTCGACGAGGATGTCCCACGGATTCCGACATCGACGCCCTGATGGCTCGCAACCTCCGTACCCTTTCAGTGGACGACAGACAGGCTTTCTCGGATGCCTTGTACCTATGCGCCACCAACGCCCAAGCCGAGAGCCATAACAACGATCGGCTCGTGGCGTTGGATCAACCCACGGCGATGATTAGGGCGGAGGATTTGCGAGTGCCCAGGGGTCTTGACGTGGAGGACGCGACGAATCTCCCATCTACCTTGCGCTTATGCAAGGGAGCGAGGGTGATGCTGCGAGCCAACCCGTGGACAGAGGCCGGCCTCATCAACGGCGCCATGGGTTTCGTTCATGACATCGTGTACACGTCCACGACTCCCCCTGCATTGCCGGATGCTGTCTTGGTTCGGTTCGACGACTACAGGGGGCCGAGCTTCTTGGAGGGGGTCGAGGGGGTCGTTCCTATTGTCCCTATCACTCGCGACGTCCGGACATCTGCGACCAGGGCTTCTGGAGAGAGGAAGATGCTTCCTCTCATGCCGGCTTGGGCCATCTCCATCCACAAGTCCCAAGGCAAGGGACTCGACAGGGTGTTGGTGGACCTTGGGACGAAGGAGTTTGCGGCAGGCATTACTTTCGTGGCCGTCAGCCGATCCTTCACCTACGAGGGTCTCGCCTTCGATCCGCCCATCACTCGCGGTCGGATCCGATCCCTTGCCAAGCTGAAGAAGCTTGGTCCGCGGTTGGCGGAGTTTGCGAGGTTGGAGGGTCTTGCGGAGCAGACGAGGACCTTGTATGACGCTGAGGGCATTGAGGGAGTGCTTCGATATATTCAGTAGTTTTTTTCATGTGTTTGTGGGGACCATATTGTTTTCCTTTGGTTCGAGTGTTCTTTTTTCTGTTTTTGATCATATTTTTCTTTTATATGTTCCTCTTTGATTGTGAGCATGTTTTATGATGTTTTGTTTTAAATTTGTGTGTCTTCGATGTTGTTTCTGAGTTTTCCACGTAGGATTGATCCAATAGACAGTCACCCAACGAAGATTCTCCCTTGTGCCGTTTTTTTGTGCCGATTCTATGTATCACACGTTTTGTTTTCTTCCTTTTTTCTTCGTTATTTGCAGTATCCTCGATCCGATGGGTTTTCTTTTTGTAGATTTCGATACCTCCGCATAGTTCGTTTGCTTTCATGTCGGTTCTACCCTCTCGGATGATGCTATTCTCTTTAAGTTTCTTGGGAGTTCTCTGAGCTATAAGCAATCAGCAACCCGTTTTTTGTTGCGTTCCCCCGCGCATTACGTGTTTCGCCCCCCACACGAGTCACGGTTTGCCCCGACCGTTTGGATTATTGGATGTTTCCCCGCATCCGTTGGGTACGGCTCCTCTCTATAGCCTTTGCTGATTGCTATGGTGATGTGCACTCTCTCGATTCTATTGAGATTAAGCTTCGCTCGAGTGGAAGTTTTGCTTTCATTGTTGAAAAAAAAGACGGAAAAATTGATGCAAGAGAGAAAGAGAGAACGGAGGATTTTTAGACGGTAAAAAAAAAAGTTGAAGTTTCTATGCGGATCTTACGAGGTATCTTTAGGAGGGAAACGGATATGCACTGTTATGAGGTCGAGGAAAAAAAAAAAAAAAAAAAAAAAAAATTACACCGGATTTAGGGATCATAAATAAAAAAATCATGAGGATAAAAGAAAAAAAATTTAGGGCTTAGATATTGGGATTAGAGAAAACAAAGAACATAATAATGTTCGGTTTGGGAGTAGGAATCGGAGAAAAACTTTAAAAACTTGAAAATAAAAATAAGGAAAGAATAACGTTCGGTTTGGATTTAGGAATTGAAAAAAAAGAAGGAAAAAAAAACAAAAACAACAACATAAGGAAAGAATAACGTTTGGTTCGGATATATGGATGGGAAATAAAAATAATGATAATTGTGATGTGAGTGGAAGTTCAGATTATGCATAGATGTTGCGAAGGCTGGTTATTTCGCTGTAATCCGTTTTAAGTTTGGTCCTTCCCGTGTTATTTTCACGTGCTCATTCGTGTCACAACTTCGTGTGTCAGACGACGGTTTTCTTTACATTCGATTTCCCTCTCTTTGTCAAAGCAATGAGACAGACCGGTTAATTGGAAAATCGGAGTGTAACGAAGATTTTTCTCTATTGGATCCCGATCGCGAGGAGTTTGTCGAGGCTCTGGCCCCCGATCGAAATGTCCCTGCGTCGCCGGTCACGCTCCGAGGCCGCATGTCTGATTTTCGAGGCGCCATGTCGGTCGACGCCGCTCGCATGGCGGACATGCGCGGAGCGCAGGTCCGACTCCCACGACTTTGCGAGTTTTCCAGGGCGAAAGGAAAGAAAAAAATAAAAAAACTGGCGGAGAACGTGGGGGGAAGGCGCTGCGTGCACTTCACCACGTCGAAGAAGAGGCTGAACCGAGCACTCAGCACTTTGTCGCGCTGAAAACGAGTGAGAAACGAGGGAGAAAACCCAGTTTCTCTATTTTCACAGAAACTGGCGTAACTCCCTCGTTTCTCACCCGTTTTGAGCGCGACAAAGTGCTGAGTGCTCGAAAAAATGTCGCCCATACTTCTGTCCAGCTGTTTTTTCGATCGAAGTATCCGGAGAGTGATTCCGAGGACTCACCTGATGCATGCATTTTAAATGCACGTCGGAACCACTCCCAAGATATTTCGACTTAAAAAACGACCGGACAGAAGTATGGAGGACATTTTTTCGAGCACTTAGCACTTTGTCGCGCTCAAAACGGGTGAGAAACGAGGGAGTTACGCCAGTTTCTGTGAAAAAAGAAAAACTGGGTTTTCTCGCTCGTTTCTCACTCGTTTCGCACGCGACAAAGTGCGACGCGCTTTCGGTGATCGCCAGGCATGTCGAAAAGGAAAGAGGGGCTGAGAGTTCGGAAAAAAAAAAAAAAACAAACGAAAAAACGCCTTGGGAAAGGGCGCTGCGCGAAGTACGACGCACTTTCGGTGATTGCAGCCCACGAGTTCGTACGATTGTACGAAAACGAAAGAAAAACGACGAAAGACGACCGTTTGGTTGGCGTTCGATTTTCCTCTCTCCGTCGCCGCTAAAAAGACGGACCGGTTAATTGGAAAATCGAAATGTAATGAAGATTTTTCTCTATTGAATCCCGATCGCGAGGAGTTTGTCGAGGCTCTGGCCCCCGATCGAAATGTCCCTGCGTCGCCGGTCACGCTCCGCGCGCGCATGTCTGATTTTCGAGGCGCCATGTCGGTCGACGCCGCTCGCATGGCGGACATGCGCGGAGCGCAGGTCCGACTCCCACGACTTTGCGAGTTTTCCAGGGCGCTGCGCGAAGCGAAAAGAAAAGGGAAAGTGAAGTAAAGTCGAAAACGAAAGGGCGAGGGAGCTGCGCGCTGCGCAGCGACCTGTCAGATCGACAGGGGTGATGGGCGAGGGAGCTGCGCAGCGCGCAGCGACCTGTCAAATTTACAGGTTTGATGGGCGCAGGTGTGATGGGCGAGGGAGCTGCGCGCTGCGCAGCGACCTGTCGAATCGACGGGTGTGATGGGCGAGGGAGCTGCGCGCTGCGCAGCGACTTGTTCAGTTGAAAGGTCTGAGGGGCGAGGGAGCTGCGCAGCGCGCAGCGACCTTTCGAATTAGAAAGTGTGATCGCTCAGGGAGCTGCGCGCTGCGCAGCGACCTGTCGAATTAGAAAGTGTGAGGGGCGAGGGTGCTGCGCGCTGCGCGCAGCGCCCTCTCCCAGGTCTGGTTCGCTAGAAGTTCGAAAAAAAAAAAAGAAAACGAAAAAGGGGTTACATAATGGAAAAAGGGAAATCGAATGGAACTTGCATTTTCTGATTCGCTGGGAGTTCGTTCGCTGGGAGTTCGTTCGCTGGGAGTTCGAAAAAAAAAACGAAAAAAAAACGAACAACTGTGACGTTCGATTTTCCTCTCTCCGTCGAAGCGATGAGACGGACCGGTTAATTGGGAAATCGAATGTAATGAAGATTTTCCTTGGATCAACGATTTTGTCCCCGCAGGGTACTAGCCCTGAGGGCGATTTTCCCTGCGTAGCCGGTCACGCTCCGCGCTCGCATGTCTGATTTTCGAGGCGCCATGTCGGTCGACGCTGCTCGCATGGCGGACCGGCGCGCAGCTGCAGCGAAACTGCGCGGAGCGCAGGTCCGACTCGCGCGACTTGGGTGGTTTCCAGGGCGCTGCGCGAAGCGCAGCGAACTGGCGGAGAACGAGGGGGGGAGGCGCTGCGCGAAGCGCGGCGCGGCACCATCGAAAAGGAAAGGGCGAGGGAGCTGCGCGCTGCGCAGCTCGCTCTTTTTAAAAGGTGATGGGCGAGGTCGCTGGGGGCAGCGCAGCGACCTATCAAATTAAAAAAAGTGATGGGCGAGGGAGCTGCGCAGCGCGCAGCGACCTGTTGAATTAAAAGGTGTGATGGGCGAGGGTGCTGTGCGCTGCGCGCGGCGCCCTCGCCCAGGTCTGGCTCGCTCGGAGTTGGAAAAAAAGGAAAAAACAGGAAAAAACAGCGAAAAAGAGCGCCTTGGGAAAAGGCGCTGCGCGCAGTGCGACGCGCTTTCGGTGATCGTGATCGAAAAAACAACTGAGCCTTGCTTCCCTTCCCTTACAGAAATAGAAAAAAACAACTGGGCCGTTCCCCTCCCCTTGAAGCAACCCAAAAAAAACCACTCTCTCCCTTCCCATCCCCCTTGAAAAAAACTGGCACTTCCTTTTTCCTTTTCTTCAAACAAGGAAAACAAGCCTCTCTTCTCCTCTCCCCTCCTTTTCCCTTCCCTTGAAAGAACACTGCAACAAATATAAAATAAAACTGGTCCTTCCCTTCTCCCTTATAAAAAAGAGACCCCCCCCCCTCCCTTTCCCCTTCAAAAAAATAAAAACTGGCCTATCCCTCCCCTTGAAACAGGGAAAAGGAAGCCTTTGCTCCCTTCCCTTGCTCTACTCTGCTCCCTTCCCTTACTTGAAAACATAGAAAAAAAACTGGGCGATTCCCTTCCCCTTGAAACAAGCAACAAAAAACCAGGCCCTTCCCTTTCCCATTGAAAAGAACACCTGGCCCTTCTCTTTCCCTTTGCTCCGTCTCAAAAAAAATACCCTTCCATTCCATTCAATCGAAAAAAAACAACTCTTCCCTTCCCCCTTTTCACTTCCCAGGAACCACAGCAAACGACCTATCCTTTCCAAAAAAAAAACAAAAAAAAAACAGGCCCTTCCCTTTCCCATTGAAAAGAACACCTGGCCCTTCTCTTTCCCTTTGCTTAGCAAAAAAAATACCCTTCCATTCCATTCAATCGAAAAAAAACAACTCTTCCCTTCCCCCTTTCCACTTCCCAGGAACCACAGCAAATGACCTATCCTTTCCAAAAAAAAAACAAAAAAAAAACAGGCCCTTCCCAACCGATCTGTTTGCTGACGGTGTTTTTACTTCGACTGAATTCAACGTAAAAAGCTGTCAATGATGGATACCAGGAAGTTTGACAGAAGCCAGAGTTGTGGATGGGCTGCCCCTCACGCCTGCAAATGGTTCAGAGGAAGCTAGCACTACGTTTACTGCAAGAGTTCCTTCCCTCTTTACGTTTGTGGTCTCACTTGGGAGTCGAACCCAACCTGGAACCCGCTGTGAGCATTATTTCACGTTCACTCACCTGCGTTTCTTTCGTCTCCTGGCGAATACCCTCCTCACACGAGTAAGCTCTGGTTTCTCGTGTTTCCGGTCGTCTCTGCCGCCGTCGGCCGTATCGTCAACACGCAGCGAGTCCATGTCGATATCTCGAGAAAGTGTTCTCGCGGATCCCCACCATTCCACCCCACCAAAACCGTGAAGCGAAATCGAAGTCCTCAAGGATGACGTACCTGGAAGAGTGATGTGACTCTCATCCCGTCCCTGTCATTGACGACTTCCGATTCTCGCGTAACCATCGACGATCCACGAAGATCGAGCAAGGAAAGTCGAGGAAGGAAAAAAAGGCGACGAGCGACGACGTACGCGACGACGCAGGCGTGTTGAGAACGCGAACAAGGTGAGAGAAGAAGGAGGGTGAAGTGGGTTCGACTCCCACACCTCCTGAAGGCTTATTTCCTGGAAATTCAAACATGTAGGGGTCGACAGAAAAGGTTTTAGGGAAACCTCTCCCTATTCTTCTTTGTTTTCCTTTTTCTGGCTTGGTTCCACCTTGTTCGCGTTCTTTTTTGGGAGAAACCAACTTCGTCGCCGAAAAGATCTCCCTCCTGTTGAGATTCTTTATGTTTTTCCTCATAACTTCTCTTATACCGTGTCGTTTCCGACGAAACAAAGCGCGTTGGAAACGTGGAGTCGAGGGGAAGCCACTACATACTATTTTGTCACGTTTTAAAGGAAAAACTTTAGGTCGATCGTCCTTTGACGACTTCCGGACGTCGGGAGGGATTCGGCCACCCAAATATTGTATAAAACAAAAGAAAGCTATTGTATAAGCCTAATGGAGTGCAAATAAATGATTTTTTGAGGCATTGACTATCGTGGGTGTTTCGCATGAAAAATCAGCCCAAGAAACCCCTTGAATCTTCTCTCTATTCACGGAATTTCAATGAATTCGTTTGTTTTTTCGAATATTTGTATAGATGACGTCAGTGGGTGAGACGAGGAGCTTCACAAGGTCCGACGTGCAAGCTCGATGGATGTGGAGGAATCAAGTGTGCGTGGGGTTGGGTATCCCAAACAGGCGAGTGATCTCTCGTGATCCTTTCGTGATCACTCCAGTGACGAGTTCCCCGTACGGGAGACAAAATTTTTCGTTATACGAGCAAATGAACGTGGCCCTAGGGGCAGAATTTTTTGTCGATCACAGTTCAGCAAACGGGGCGTGTTTTTTTAACGCCATATCCAAAGAAATAAGCGGGGACGAAACGAGTGCGGGGACCCTACGAACCTTGGTATGCGACCTGGCGGCGACGCACCCCGTGACTTTTGCCGCTTTTGAGGGGTGCACCATCGATGAGATAAAAATAAAGATAAATAACATGCGGTCCAACGATACGTGGGCGAGCACGTGGACTATTTTTGCGGCCGCGACCCTCCTCCAAACCCCTTTTGAAATACAATTATACCAACGTGACTACCCTGTATTCAAATTTAATCCTTTGTTCCCCACTCACTTGATTACCACCAGCGCCATGGATAACGTGTTTGTTAGATTATGTAACACGAAAGGTAACCACTACGACAGGGTGTACGAGCGAAACGAGCTCCAAGCGATCACCCCCGCCTCATTACTTGCGAATATTAACGTGCCGATCGTGGGAAACAGAACTCCCCAACTCAAAAATGAAACCGGAACCGAAACGGAAACGAAAGAAGAAAGAAAAAAACGCCTTGCGAGGGAAAGAAAGAGGAAGCAACGAAGCGATGCGAAGAAAGCAAAAGAGATGAGGGATGCTGAGAAAGAAAACATTGCGAGCAAGCCCGAAACAGAGAAGGAAAAAAGGTTGGAGAAACGTGCTTTGCTGAAGCGCGAGAGGGAAGCGAAATTGTCCGAAGAAAAGAAAAAAGCATTGCGTGAAACACACGCGAGCGAGGAACGAAAGAGAACGGACACGAGCGAAAAGAAAGCGTCCGACGAGAACACGAGGAAAGAAAACGAGCGAAAGAGGAAAAAGCAACGAGAGGAATGGGCGACCAGAAAAAAGATCCACAAGCAAAATCTCAAACGCACGAGCGTCGACGAGCTGATTCGCGATTGGGAGCGTCACTTGGAGCAGACCGTTACCTGGCACGGCAACGTTTGCCAGAGTTGTGGAGAGACGGGGCCGGGTGCCGACTTCAGCGATTCCACGTGTGCGAGGTGCAAGAGGAATCCGCGCTATCGACGAGCGTACAGCGAAGAGAACGGGCTCTGGCCGGATCCCGTTCCTCCCGAGCTCACCGGCCTCACCCAGATGGAGGAGATGTTGATCGCCCGTATTCACCCTTGCATGTACATTGCGAGGATCCACAAGAGCGGGATGCATCGGTTGAGCGGTCACTTCATTGGTTTTATGGCGGACCACTCGGAGACGATCGAGGCCCTTCAGCGCCTGCCGGTGGACCCGAGAGACCTTCCTTGGGTGGTGGTCCGACAACACGGGGTTGATCGGACTCATCAGGATCACATCGTGCGACGAGGGGTTGTTCTCCGTGCCTTGCGTTGGTTGCAGAAGAACAACCCCTGGTATGCTGGGATTGAGATTGACGAGGACGTTATCGCTCGTCTTCCGGAGCACGGGAGCCCCGAGGGATTGCGAGAGTTCACCGAGCGGCAGGCCGCCCAGGCTGAGGAGGAGGGCGGGTTCCGCGCCCACGATTCGGACGACGAGGCGGACGGCGATGTGTCGATGCACTCTCATGCACCCACGACAATCCGTGGAGTTCGAGAGGTCGACAAGATCCGAGCATCTGTCACAGAGGCGATCGATCGTGCCGAGGGGAACAACGTGGCTCCCTTTCCGGTGCGAGAGAGGGAGCCGATCAAGGAGTTCATGACCCGAGGACTCTTTTCGATGGCGTTCCCCACCCTTTTCCCTTGTGGCGCTGCCGACTACACGACGGCCGGCTTTCCCGACGTCAATGGCATGCGAGAGTACGCTCTTCATCTGATGCGATGGCCGGATCGTCGTTTCGCGCGGCATCCACGCTTCAAGTTCTTGGTCGTCAATCTCGCAGATCGCAAAGCCGCGTTTTGCACGGCACGGGTGTTCCTCAAGGGGAACCTAGACATCAACAAGATGACGGTGAAGGACTTGAAGGACCTCGTAGATGAGGGTGATTCGAGCCTTATGAGGAAGATTCTTGCCTTTGGTTCAAGGATACGAGGAACGAAGCAATTTTGGTCCGATAGACGTGGCGAGCTGGAGGAGATGTTTCGGCAGCTCACGCACCCGGTCGAGGGTAGCCAGGGCTACATGCCCTCGCTCTTCTTCACCTTGAGCTCCGCCGAGATGTTTTGGCCACAGATCGAGACTCTCCTCCAACTCGACTACTCAGATTGTGCCACGGAGGCCCAGAGGAAGGCGAAGAAGAGGCGAGCGATGGTGGACAACGCCGATCTCATCGATGCCTACTTCTTGGAGCGATCCGAGTCGTTCCTCAAGAAGGTGATGGTGCCTTACTTCGGCGCGGACGAGTTTTGGGCGAAGATCGAGTACCAGTGGCGAGGGGCGCCCCACATGCACGGGTTCTTGTGGCTACCGGATGCGCCCAACTTGATGCGGAGCGCCCACGAGGAGATGAGCGCCGACACGAGAGCAGAGGTCATCGAGTACTTCACAGAGACAGTCGGCATCACCTTGGACATGGACGAGGACTTCCGCAGCGCTCCCTCCACGCCTCACCCGTCCACGAGGACGTACACGTCGATCGGCACGAGCGACGAGGAGCGTGCAAGGGACTTGGAGGAGCTGTTGAGGGTTCAGGGACCCCACGTGTGCACCAACAGCTGCTTCAAGTCCAAGAGGGACCGGGACTTGGGCAGGTGCAGGTTCAGGTTCCCGAGGGAGGTGCGGGCGCATGCGGAGATCGTGGAGGATCCGAGGCAAAAGTACAGGCTCGAGCTCGCGAGGAGGCCCGGAAAGCAGCAGCGCTTCAACCAGTACCAGGCGCGACCGATGCTGCAGGGCTTCAGGGCCAACATCGACATACAACCTATCTTGTCGTTGACGGCCCTCTTGAGATACCTGTGCGGCTACACGTGCAAGGCCGAGGTGGAGAGCGGCGGCTTGATGGCGGTGTTTTCGGAGATCCTCGACGACGCGTGTCGCACCGCTGAGGAGGCCAACTCCATCTCGGCCGTCGTCAAGATGCTCAACCGCACCATCAAGGAGCATGACGTATGCACGATGGAGGCCTTCCACAAGCTTGCCTCGGCCAAGCTCACGATGGCCTCTAGGACTTTCGGTGTCATAGTGCTTGACGATTCGAGAGAGATCACCACAGAAGAGGGTGGTTTCCTTCGACGTTCGTGGATGGACGAGTACAAAAACCGTCCGGACGACATCAAGGAGTGCTTGGAGGACTTCTTTCGATGGTACGACCTTCCGAGGAATGCGGCACCCAAGCGCAAGATGAAGCCCAAGATCATCAGGATCTTTCCGCCTTGCCGGCCAGTGCCGCGTGATGACGAGCGCTTTCCCGACTTTTGCCAGCAATACCTTATCCGCTACAAGGAGTGGAGAGACGTGGATCGGGATTTGCTTGGTGGCGGTGAGATGACTTGGGTCGAGGCATTCGATGCGTTCTTGGAGGAGCAGCCCATGCACAGGGCGATCGATTTGTTCAGAGAGGTTTCCATCGCTCCCGAGGTGGGGGATGATGATGAGGAGGAGGATGGCTCCGAGGGGAGCGACGACGACTATCGACAGTTCCCCGAGGACGAGCAGGATGATTGGATGCGGGCTTTGGCTGCCCATCCACAGTTTGCCCGACCCATGATGGAGGCCTCCGATCATGATTGGCACGCGAGCGCGGCCCAGTACGACGTCCCGACCATGCGGACCTTCATCCAGGACGTGAGACGGGACGGCCCTTTGCCCAGAGATCGTGACCACCTCGATCGTGATCAGCTCGTTGACAGTCAACGCCTCGCGTATGACATCATCGTGGAGCATGCTCGTTCCGACGACCCTCCTCCCTTGCGCATGATCGTCGAGGGGACCGCCGGCACGGGCAAGAGTGCCCTGATTCATGCCGTCGTTGCCGCGATCGAGAGAGAGCATGGGGAGGGTTCGGTCGTGGTTGCCGCTCCGACAGGTTGTGCCGCCTTCAACGTCGGCGGTTGCACGCTCCATTCTCTATTGATGTTGCCCGTGGGCTCGAGGTGCAAGGACCTCAAGGGCAACGCCTTGAGCCTTCTTCAGGAGAGATTGAGGGGCGTGCGATATCTCATCATCGATGAGAAATCGATGATCGGGGCATCGACGTTTGCATCGATCGACTCCCGGGGTAGACAGGCGTTTCCGGAGCACGCGGATCAGTTGTTTGGGGGCTTGTCGATTGTCATTGAGGGTGATTTCGGACAGCTCCCTCCCGTCAGCGATGCCGAGATGTTCGATCGCGGGCAGAGGCCCAAGGCGGATCGCTTGCGCGGCTTTGCTGCGTATCGTCAGTTCAGGGTGGTGGTTCGTCTCACTGCGATCATGCGACAGGCGGGCCAAGACCAGGTGGCCTTCCGGGACATTCTCATGAGGCTTCGACGAGGATGTCCCACGGATTCCGACATCGACGCCCTGATGGCTCGCAACCTCCGTACCCTTTCAGTGGACGACAGACAGGCTTTCTCGGATGCCTTGTACCTATGCGCCACCAACGCCCAAGCCGAGAGCCATAACAACGATCGGCTCGTGGCGTTGGATCAACCCACGGCGATGATTAGGGCGGAGGATTTGCGAGTGCCCAGGGGTCTTGACGTGGAGGACGCGACGAATCTCCCATCTACCTTGCGCTTATGCAAGGGAGCGAGGGTGATGCTGCGAGCCAACCCGTGGACAGAGGCCGGCCTCATCAACGGCGCCATGGGTTTCGTTCATGACATCGTGTACACGTCCACGACTCCCCCTGCATTGCCGGATGCTGTCTTGGTTCGGTTCGACGACTACAGGGGGCCGAGCTTCTTGGAGGGGGTCGAGGGGGTCGTTCCTATTGTCCCTATCACTCGCGACGTCCGGACATCTGCGACCAGGGCTTCTGGAGAGAGGAAGATGCTTCCTCTCATGCCGGCTTGGGCCATCTCCATCCACAAGTCCCAAGGCAAGGGACTCGACAGGGTGTTGGTGGACCTTGGGACGAAGGAGTTTGCGGCAGGCATTACTTTCGTGGCCGTCAGCCGATCCTTCACCTACGAGGGTCTCGCCTTCGATCCGCCCATCACTCGCGGTCGGATCCGATCCCTTGCCAAGCTGAAGAAGCTTGGTCCGCGGTTGGCGGAGTTTGCGAGGTTGGAGGGTCTTGCGGAGCAGACGAGGACCTTGTATGACGCTGAGGGCATTGAGGGAGTGCTTCGATATATTCAGTAGTTTTTTTCATGTGTTTGTGGGGACCATATTGTTTTCCTTTGGTTCGAGTGTTCTTTTTTCTGTTTTTGATCATATTTTTCTTTTATATGTTCCTCTTTGATTGTGAGCATGTTTTATGATGTTTTGTTTTAAATTTGTGTGTCTTCGATGTTGTTTCTGAGTTTTCCACGTAGGATTGATCCAATAGACAGTCACCCAACGAAGATTCTCCCTTGTGCCGTTTTTTTGTGCCGATTCTATGTATCACACGTTTTGTTTTCTTCCTTTTTTCTTCGTTATTTGCAGTATCCTCGATCCGATGGGTTTTCTTTTTGTAGATTTCGATACCTCCGCATAGTTCGTTTGCTTTCATGTCGGTTCTACCCTCTCGGATGATGCTATTCTCTTTAAGTTTCTTGGGAGTTCTCTGAGCTATAAGCAATCAGCAACCCGTTTTTTGTTGCGTTCCCCCGCGCATTACGTGTGTCGCCCCCCACACGAGTCACGGTTTGCCCCGACCGTTTGGATTATTGGATGTTTCCCCGCATCCGTTGGGTACGGCTCCTCTCTATAGCCTTTGCTGATTGCTATGGTGATGTGCACTCTCTCGATTCTATTGAGATTAAGCTTCGCTCGAGTGGAAGTTTTGCTTTCATTGTTGAAAAAAAAGACGGAAAAATTGATGCAAGAGAGAAAGAGAGAACGGAGGATTTTTAGACGGTAAAAAAAAAAGTTGAAGTTTCTATGCGGATCTTACGAGGTATCTTTAGGAGGGAAACGGATATGCACTGTTATGAGGTCGAGGAAAAAAAAAAAAAAAAAAAAAAAAAATTACACCGGATTTAGGGATCATAAATAAAAAAATCATGAGGATAAAAGAAAAAAAATTTAGGGCTTAGATATTGGGATTAGAGAAAACAAAGAACATAATAATGTTCGGTTTGGGAGTAGGAATCGGAGAAAAACTTTAAAAACTTGAAAATAAAAATAAGGAAAGAATAACGTTCGGTTTGGATTTAGGAATTGAAAAAAAAGAAGGAAAAAAAAACAAAAACAACAACATAAGGAAAGAATAACGTTTGGTTCGGATATATGGATGGGAAATAAAAATAATGATAATTGTGATGTGAGTGGAAGTTCAGATTATGCATAGATGTTGCGAAGGCTGGTTATTTCGCTGTAATCCGTTTTAAGTTTGGTCCTTCCCGTGTTATTTTCACGTGCTCATTCGTGTCACAACTTCGTGTGTCAGACGACGGTTTTCTTTACATTCGATTTCCCTCTCTTTGTCAAAGCAATGAGACAGACCGGTTAATTGGGAAATCGAATGTAATGAGATTTTCCTAGGATCATCAGTTTTGTCCCCGCGGGGTACTAGCCCTGAGGGCGATTTTCCCTGCGTCGCCGGTCACGCTCCGCGCTCGCATGTCTGATTTTCGAGGCGCCATGTCGGGCGACGCCGCTCGCATGGCGGACCGGCGCGCAGCTGCAGCGAAACTGCGCGGGGCGCAGGTCCGACTCGCGCGACTTGGGTGGTTTCCAGGGCGGTGCGCGAAGCGCAGCGAACTGGCGGAGAACGAGGGGGGGAGGCGCGAAGCGCAGCAAAGGCGAAGCAAAGTCGAAAAGGAAAGGGCGAGGGAGCTGCGCGCTGCGCAGCTCGCTCTTTTAAAAAGGTGATGGGCGAGGTCGCTGGGGGCAGCCCAGCGACCTATTAATTTTAAAAAAAGTGATGGTCAGGGAGCTGCGCGCAGCGCAGCGACCGCTTTCAAAGTGTGAGGGGCCAGGGAGCTGCGCGCTGCGCAGCGACCTGTCAAAGTGACAGGGGTGATGGGCGAGGGAGCTGCGCGCTGCGCAGCGACCTGTCAAATTGACAGGTGGGATGAGCGAGGGAGCTGCGCAGCGCGCAGCGACCTGTCAAAGTGACAGGGGTGATGGGCGAGGGAGCTGCGCAGCGCGCAGCGACCTGTCAACTGAACAGGTGTGAGGGGCGAGGGAGCTGCGCGCTGCGCAGCGACCTGTGAAATCGAATGTAACTTTGAAAGTGTGAAGGGGGAGGGAGCTGCGCAGCGCGCAGCGACCTGTCGAATAGAAAAGTGTGATGGGCGAGGGCGCTGCGCGCTGCGCGCGGCGCCCTCGCCCAGGTCTGGTTCGCTGGGAGTTCGAAAAAAAAAAAAAAAACGAAAAAAGGGGTTACCTAATGTAAAAAGGGAAATCGAATCTAACTTACAGCTTGTGGTTCGCTGGGAGTTCGTTCGCTGGGAGTTCGAAAAAAAACAAAAAAAAACGAAAGACTGTTACATTCGATTTCCCTCTCTCTGTCAAAGCGATGAGACAGACCGGTTAATTGGAAAATCGGAGTGTAACGAAGATTTTTCTCTATTGGATCCCGATCGCGAGGAGTTTGTCGAGGCTCTGGCCCCCGATCGAAATGTCCCTGCGTCGCCGGTCACGCTCCGAGGCCGCATGTCTGATTTTCGAGGCGCCATGTCGGTCGACGCCGCTCGCATGGCGGACATGCGCGGAGCGCAGGTCCGACTCCCACGACTTTGCGAGTTTTCCAGGGCGAAAGGAAAGAAAAAAATAAAAAAACTGGCGGAGAACGTGGGGGGAAGGCGCTGCGTGCACTTCACCACGTCGAAGAAGAGGCTGAACCGAGCACTCAGCACTTTGTCGCGCTGAAAACGAGTGAGAAACGAGGGAGAAAACCCAGTTTCTCTATTTTCACAGAAACTGGCGTAACTCCCTCGTTTCTCACCCGTTTTGAGCGCGACAAAGTGCTGAGTGCTCGAAAAAATGTCGCCCATACTTCTGTCCAGCTGTTTTTTCGATCGAAGTATCCGGAGAGTGATTCCGAGGACTCACCTGATGCATGCATTTTAAATGCACGTCGGAACCACTCCCAAGATATTTCGACTTAAAAAACGACCGGACAGAAGTATGGAGGACATTTTTTCGAGCACTTAGCACTTTGTCGCGCTCAAAACGGGTGAGAAACGAGGGAGTTACGCCAGTTTCTGTGAAAAAAGAAAAACTGGGTTTTCTCGCTCGTTTCTCACTCGTTTCGCACGCGACAAAGTGCGACGCGCTTTCGGTGATCGCCAGGCATGTCGAAAAGGAAAGAGGGGCTGAGAGTTCGGAAAAAAAAAAAAAAACAAACGAAAAAACGCCTTGGGAAAGGGCGCTGCGCGAAGTACGACGCACTTTCGGTGATTGCAGCCCACGAGTTCGTACGATTGTACGAAAACGAAAGAAAAACGACGAAAGACGACCGTTTGGTTGGCGTTCGATTTTCCTCTCTCCGTCGCCGCTAAAAAGACGGACCGGTTAATTGGGAAATCGAATTTTTTAATGAGATTTTCCTTGGATCAACAAAATGTCCCTCCACCCGCTTGGTGGGTTGCAGGGTACTAGCCCACAGGCAAAATGTCCCTGCGTCGCCGGTCACGCTCCGCGCTCGCATGTCTGATTTTCGAGGCGCCATGGCGGTCGACGCCGCTCGCATGGCGGACCGGCGCGCTGCTGCAGCGAAACTGCGCAGAGCGCAGGTCCGACTCTCTGGACTTGGGTGGTTTCCAGGGCGCTGGGCGAAGCGAAAAGTAAAGGGAAAGAAAGGCAAGTCGAAAAGGAAAGGGCGAGGGAGCTGCGCGCTGCGCAGCTCGCTCTTTTAAAAAGGTGATGGGCGAGGTCGCTGGGGGCAAAGTGTGAGGGGCGAGGTCGCTGGGGGCAAAGTGATGGGTGAGTGGTCGCTGCGCAGCTCGCTCCTTTCAAAACGTGATGGACGAGGTCGCTGGGGGCAAAGTGTGAGGGGCGAGGTCGCTGGGGGCAAAGTGATGGGTGAGTGGTCGCTGCGCAGCTCGCTCCTTTTAAAAAGGTGATGGGCGAGGTCGCTGGGGGCAGCGCAGCGACCTATCAAATTAAAAAAAGTGATGGGGAGGGAGCTGCGCGCAGCGCAGCGATCGCTTTCAAAGTGTGAGGGGCCAGGGAGCTGCGCGCTGCGCAGCGACCTGTGAAATCGACAGGTGTGAGGGGCGAGGGAGCTGCGCGCTGCGCAGCGACCTCTCAACTTCGAAAGTGTGAAGGGGGAGGGAGCTGCGCAGCGCGCAGCGACCTGTCGAATAGAAAAGTGTGATGGGCGAGGGTGTTGCGCGCTGCGCGCGGCGCCC
This sequence comes from Bryopsis sp. KO-2023, assembly GCA_030272585.1. Taxonomy (NCBI): domain Eukaryota; kingdom Viridiplantae; phylum Chlorophyta; class Ulvophyceae; order Bryopsidales; family Bryopsidaceae; genus Bryopsis; species Bryopsis sp. KO-2023. The sequence goes on along the minus strand of BSYQ01000004.1, from coordinate 271,780 downwards.
TCCCCAAGGTCTGGTTCGCTGGGAGTTCGAAAAAAAAAAAAAAAACGAAAAAGGGGTTACCTAATGTAAAAAGGGGAATCGAATGTAACTTACAGCTTGTGGTTCGCTGGGAGTTCGTTCGCTGGGAGTTCGAAAAAAAAACAAAAAAAAAAACGAACAACTGTTACGTTCGATTTCCCTCTCTCTGTCAAAGCCATGAGACAGACCGGTTAATTGGGAAATCGTAATGTAATGAAGATTTTCCTTAAGAGGACGAAATGTCCCTCTCTCCGCTTGCAGGGTACTAGCCCGAAGGCCAAATGTCCCTGCGTCGCCGGTCACGCTCCGCGCTCGCATGTCTGATTTTCGAGGCGCCATGTCGGTCGACGCTGCTCGCATGGCGGACCGGCGCGAAGCTGAATCGCAACTGAATGGGCGAGGGAGCTGCGCGAAGCGCAGCGAACTGGGGGACGACGAGGAAGGGGGGGCGCTGCGCGAAGCAAAGCCGAAAAGGAAAGGGCGAGAGAGCTGCGCGCTGCGCAGCTCCCTCTTTTAAAAAGGTGATGGGCGAGGTCGCTGGGGGCAGCGCAGCGACCTATCAAAGTAAGAAAAGTGATGGGGAGGGAGCTGCGCGCAGCGCAGCGACCGCTTTCAAAGTGTGAGGGGCCAGGGAGCTGCGCAGCGCGCAGCGACCTGTCAAAGTGACAGGGGTGATGGGCGAGGGAGCTGCGCGCTGCGCAGCGACCTGTCAAATTGACAGGTGTGATGGGCGAGGGAGCTGCGCAGCGCGCAGCGACCTGTCGAATTAAGAGGTGTGATGGGCGAAAGTGCTGTGCGCTGCGCGCGGTGCCTTCCCCAGGTCTGGTTCGTTGGAAGTTCGAATAAAAAAAAAGATCGACTTTTTAAAAAGTGTGATGTGCCAGGGAGCTGCGCGCTGCGCCTTGGGAAAGGGCGCTGCGCGCAGCGCAGCCTGACTGATGCGACTTGGAAAAAACGAGGTCGCTGCGCGCTGCGCCCTCGCCCAGATCTGGTTCGCTCTGAAGTTCGAAAAAAAAAAAACAAGGGATGGGTGAGGTCGCTGGGCGCAGATCTGGTTCGCTGGGAGTTAGAAAAAAAAAAACAACGAACGAGCGCCTTGGGAAAGGGCGCTGCGCGACTGGCGCGACTTGGAAAAAACGAGGGCGCTGCGCGCGACGCCCTGGCCCAGACTTGGTTTCGAAAAAAAACAAAAAAAAACCACGTTTTTTTCCAAGTCGCGCCAGTCCGACTTCCGCGACTTGGAAAAAAACGAGGGTGCCCTAGCCCAGATCTGATTCGCTCGGAGTTAGAAAAAAAAAAAAAAAACCCAAGTTTTTTCTCAAGTCGCGCCAGTCCGACTTCTGGTTCGCTGGGAGTTCGAAAAAAAAAAAAAAACGAAAAAGGGGTTACCTTATGTAAAAAGGGAAATCGAATGGAACTTACAGCTTGTGGTTCGCTGGGAGTTCGTTCGCTGGGAGTTCGAAAAAAAAACAAAAAAAAAACGAACTGTTACATTCGATTTCCCTCTCTCTGTCAAAGCGATGAGACAGACCGGTTAATTACGGTTGCGTGATAACTCCCACGAGACGGAGCTGTTCGGCCACACCCACAGAGCACGATCGTCGGATTCCTAAGCCAGACATAGGGGCATTGATGGGTGGGTGTGCAGCTTCCAAAAGCTGGCATTGCTGATCATTTTCTTTCCCAGGGACAAAACAACCATCCTCGTATCCAGCGCAACCGCTTTCGTGAAGAAAAAGAAAAGCTGAGCTAAAGCTGGTGGGACGAAACATTCGAGGAAGCTCATGGCACGGAAAATGGACCCCTTAGCGGGTCGAGGCGCGTTGTCGCCGATGTGCCCATCACCGCTCAGCCCCTCCTCTCCAAACATCGTCGACGCCTTCGGGCCGCTTCCTCTCGAGCACTCACCGAAGCAAAACAAGAAAGGTGAAGCTCATGCCCTCTAAAACTGCGAAGTGACTTCTCGCTATATGGTGTCATCCTCTTCCTTCAAGTGTTTCGCTGAGCAACGCCAAGTCACCCCCCCCCTACCCCTGCTTTGACTTTTTTTGGCGTTCTTCGACACGCACTCGTCCTGCGTCGTCGCATTTCTTTTCAACCCGTTTTTCTGTTCCAGAGGGTGAGCCCGTTTCTGCGCACTCGTCGGAGAGCATGGATGAACTACTTTTGGCAGAGGCTTCTACTCTACGGGTGGGACCAGACAACACCACCTCATCTCATTGAAACTTCGCGCATAGACTGCATCAGTGGCTTGTGCATCCCTCCCGCGTGCTTTCCCGATTGGCCGTCATTGAAACCTGTTTCGATGCGCAACAGCTCGCGACCCCTCCGAGACAGCTCACCGCTCCCATGAAGTTCGACCTGAGTGGAGGAGGGGGAAACATAACTGCAAGGGATCTAGTTTTCGAAGGCTTCGCCAATAGGATGGAGGCAACGTCGGACGACTTCGGTGACGACCATCCCGAGCGAAAGTCGTCAGAGTCCCTCCACTCCTGGCGGAGAATGGCGAACGTCGACGAAAACGCATGCCCGAACGCTCCCGTGAAATACGTTACCGCGTCGGAGTTGCTCGAGGAGAAGAAGATTTTGATCAAGGCCATCCAAAAGTGCCACAGCCAGCGCTGCAAACTGCAAAAAAATCTTCGGGCGGCCGAACGAGCCAGGGACGCTCGCCACGACATGATGCTGGTGTGCATTGGCTTTTCCAATTTTCAATTATGTGGTCCAATCCAAGGTTTAGTTTCTTGTACTCCATGGATCATAGATCCTCAATTTTTTTTATGATTTATTTTGTTTTTTCAAAATCAAGAGGGTTTTTCGGTAGAAAAGAGTTTCTAATGTACGGCATAGAAAGGTTCATCAACGAAGCCTTTCTTTGATTTTCTTTTTCCTTTCAAATTTTTTTAGAGTAGATGTCTGACTGTAAATTGCATTGCTTATTTTTGTTCAAGAGGCTTCGTGACCGGGTGAAAGCGGACATCGTTCTAATCGAGGATTTGAAATCCCGGAAATCGGAGCTGGAGAAGGCATGTGCAAAAAGAGAAACAGAATACCCTGACCTTCGGCCCGAAGTTGCTGAGCTCCAACAGCAAACACATTCACTCAACTCTGCACTGACCTTGCTTGAGGCCGAAAACGCCGATCTCAAGGGGGTGCTCCTCAATTGCAGGTTCAGAAATTACACTCAGCTGGATGTAGAGCAAAAATCTAATTATCAAAAGAACCAAAGAAAGGAAAAAGAAAAATTCTGTTTCTTGATGTTGTGGGAATTTGAGGTATATCACTGAGGACACTGGAAGGATGCAAAGTCTTGGGGAAAATGCACATCCATTCATGTTTTCTTGTTTTTTCTTTTCTTGGAGAGATGTTGAGTGGTGTTTGTGTTTTTTTGGGTGTTTTTACTTTATTTTTTTATTTGGCTGGGTTTTGCATTTAGGTCAGATCTCGATGAGGAGCAGCAGACATGCAGTTTGCTGAAAAAGTCAAACGCTGACCTCAAGATGCAATTGAAAGTGCTGGAACAAGAGAGGGAGGATTTAATTGCCCGGGAGCGTGAAGTATCTTCAGAAAACTCCCGAGTCCAGCAACTCACCAAGGAGGTCGGTGAATGCCAAGAAAACATCCGGAGGCTGAAGAAACGAGAGAAGGATCTGGTCGAGGAATGCCGGAAACACGAACAGCGATGTCTGTTGCTGGATTCGAAAGTGAGCACATGTGAAAAAAAAAGGGGGGGCGGGGGGGGGGGGGGGATATAAGTTTTTTGAAATTGAAATTGTTTTACACAAGGCGAAAAGGCCGAGTGCAGCCCGTTCACGGAAATGTGTCACAGTCTGACTCAGAAATAAACCACCGTTTCATCCCAATGTCCATATCTAGCTCTCTACCCCAGGATATATACATATATATTGTTTACTTCTATATTATTATATTAAATGTAATATTATTACATTTTCTCAGGTTTTTTTCTGATTGTGTGTTTTTTAAAAAATGGTTTGTGAAATGTTTTGTGAAAATGGGCTTTTGCCAGGAAGCGAAAATCAAAGAACTGGAGGCGATGATCGAGGAGCACGAGCTGATGAGGAAAAATCATGCAATGTCGAGATTGAGGCTGGAAGGGGACCTGAACAAGGAAAAGGGAGAATCCAACGGTTTGCAAATTCAACTCATGGAGCTAAAGAAAACGGTGGACCAGGAGCAGCAGCGTCTGGAAGAAGATAACTACAAGCTGGTGCAAAAACTCTCGCATGCGAAGGTAGCACATGAAAATAGACTCAGCCATTCCATTTATATTCGGGCTACATCACCTCGTTGTGTATGGCCTTCGTTGGGCAAGTTTACATAATGTAAACTAAACATTCAGTCAGTCAGTCAGTCATTTCATTGATATTCGTACTGTGGGTTGGACTAAATTTATCCTCGTTGCATGCGTCCGAAACATTTTTTATGAAGTGAAAAGAAGAATTCACCAGGGCAGAAGCGTTTCTTTGGGGGGTACCGGGGGGGGGGGGGGGTGTTGTCTGTACAAATGAATAAAATATGAAACAATGGCGATGTCCCCATTTTTTTAATCTTTCTGATGTTTTTCTGCAGCATGAGTCGGAACGATTGTTTAAAGAACTGGAGTCGATGCAAAAGCGATACTCGGGTGTGGACCTTGAATTGGGGAAATTGAAACTGCGGCTGAGCGACAAAACCAAGGAGCTGGAGGAATTCAAGAAAAAGAGAATGGAAGATCACCAGAAAATGGAACAGGAGAGGCTGGCCAGGAAGAATCAACAACGGCAAGCTGCAAAAAGGATTTCAGATTTGGAGGCCCATCTGGTGGCGGAAGGGGGAATGGTGGCTAGTCTCCAGAAAAACTTGAATGATACGAAGGAACAGTTAAAAGGAAGGTGCGCTTTCGCAAGTGCATATTCGGACATACAAGCTTTATTTTGTTTTATTATGTGTTTCTTTTTACAAAAAAAAAGAAAAAAAAAACGATGCTCCAGGCCTTCTCGCAGAATCGTTCTGAATTCTTGGTGATAGAGGTTCTCTTATGGCCATCCATATTTTTCTGTTCTCAAACAATGAGGCCGACGATTCTAAAAATAGATCAATAGAAGACTTGAAACGAGAGGTTCTGCTAATGCACATACACAGGGACACAGAAGTCCAGCAGTTGAGGGCGACTTCCGCCCAAACTTCGGCCGCCGAAAACGAACTGAGAAATCAGCTGCAAGCATCTGAAGCAGAGAAAACCCAGCTGGAGGAAGATGTTGCAATAGAGCGTGTCAAATATGCCCATCTGGAAACCAAAAACGCTGAACTGGAGGCGTGGATTCGTGATCTTCAGTGCAAAATGAAAGCGGTGGAAAAGGAGCTGAGGGTCAAAGAGAAAGCGGTCAGCCACCAGAAAGGAGAAATAGAGCACGCACGCAGTTTCTTCAAAGATGTTGGACAGCTGATATCGGAGAAGGATGAGGTTTGGAGGAAAAATCTGTGGTATTGCACACAGACACTAGATACATTTTTTAGAAGGATATATCAATTCTATTTATTGTTTTGAATTCAAACACAAAAGAAAAAGGCAATCAAGGTTTTCACACCTTTTTCACAACTATGGGGTTGTGGGGTGAAAATGAACTGCTTGTTTCAAGGTTTTTGCTCTTTTTGTTCTATTCACTGAACACACTTCGAAAGAATTTTGTATTCTTTATTGTATTCATTTATTTTCTGAACCTGGCAAAAAGGAGAGGGGGGTGGGATTGAAACAATGCATGTACTCCCTTTTTCAAAAGCAGAAAAGGTCTACATAATGTGGATCGATACATTTTTTCGGCCATTGGTTTATGTCACCCCCACTAGCTCTTTTCCCTGAGATTGCTTTTCAATTCAAATCGCAGGAGGTTGCAGGATACAAGTGCGTTTTGAACAATCTTGCCCAAGTGGTGGGATCCGACACCGACATAACACAAGCGGTGGGTTGCTTCTTCAGTAAGGAAAACCGAACGCACAATAAAAAAAACCCGCTTTTCTCATCTCTTTTCTATAGAATTCACTCATTCCGTTTCGCTGGATTTTATCGTGAGTTTTTTTGTTTGTTTTTTTTTGGGGGGGGGACAATTAACACAAGCACCGAGAGAAGAAGTGAATTGATTAACAAATATGTGTGTGGGGGTGATGGCAGGTGGTTGATCTATTGGAGTCCAGAAAAGCGTTTGCAGCAAGAGCCAAACTACTGGTGGGTTCTACTTTTCCTTTGAAGAAAAAAAGAAAACGCCTGCCCTTCCCCCTTCCAAAAAGTAATATTGTGCAGCAGGTCCATTTTGTTTCTTTCGAATCTCATTTTTTTGGGGTGAGAGGAAAGAGTTGTAATCGGTGAGCCCTGGAATGGTAGGAACGGAAAGGTAATGAAATGGGATTGGAGCTGGATAGACTTCAAGTAAAACTGGACACTCAATCCGAGGAGCTGGAGATCCTCAGGCCGGAGAGCGCTCAGGTAAGAGAAACAAGGGGCGAAAATACGCTCACTTTCGATCAATCGACAAAAAACAAAAACGGCAAAGAAAAAGGAATCCTTCCTTGATTGATGCATGTCTGTATGATGGGTGTACAAGGTTTTGTGTATGAAAATGTCAATTTCCTCAGTCGGGTCTGGATTTTTCAAATTGGTGTTTCACTCCATGTCAGTTGTATGCACTTCGATTTCGAGCCAGCCACGAATGCCGGAAGCAAAAGCTGGTTTTGGAGGATATGAATAGACTGAAGGCGGAGCACAGCGCATTGCAACACAAATACAAGGAGGAGAAACAAATCAACAAGTTTCTGAAAATCATGAACTCCATGCAAAACCCACCCAAGGATTGACCCACAAATTCCTTTCTTCACGTTTCAATTGATCGACAAAATCAAAAATTCTGATCCTGCCCAAAAAAGGAAAAGCTCTTCCATGTAGGTTTGATGTGTGTAGAAAGATTGGGGTTGAGAAATCACGGGGTTTTGTTGTTTTTGGCCGGATGAGGTTCTATATATAGATTAGCTGTAATATCGATGGTGTACTTGCGTATGTTTTTGATTTTGTGGAAAGAAGTAGAAAGCATTATATCCCTCTCCTCCCTCTTTCGCCTGCGAATGAAAAATAAAGCATGCCATCGATGAAAATATCTGAGCTGCACAGATAAGACTGCAATCTTATTCCACAATGAATCACATGTTCCAAAATATCCCAATGATGAACAGCAAACAAACAAAATACTTCACAATCTTCGTGTTCCTGCGGAGTTCACCTGGTGGACTTAAACAAGAGAACAAGGGAAATGGCGGGGTGGATGCATATCAAGCTGCCAAAATGTGGCGGCGGTGACAACGAATAATCGTAACTGTCGTACGGTACATAGACGTACGATATTTATCAGCACACGATTCTACTGCGGCGTTGCGAGATTCGAAACAGCGCAACCCATCTTGCAAAAATCCACAAAGACCAAGAGCCCGGTGGTGCACTGTCAATCGTTATCCACTGCAGATTTGACCTCTTTTCCCCGACCGATCGATCTTATTGGCGGCGAATCCAATGGACCCCATAAAGAACATCCTGATTGTGATAGGTAGATCGGACACTAATTTAAATGCATCACTACTTGTGCCATTTTGGCTGCTGGCATGATGTGAACGATTCAGTTTTTCGCTTTTGGAGAAAATTGCTTGCGCGATCCACCCTGGAATCTTAACAATTTTCACCAATGTGAATCAGCACATGGTACTCCTGAAGATATATGCATATAAGCTATTCATCACACGGTTCAATTTTTGCCAATTTAGCGATGGAGGCTGAAGCGGCGCCAATTATAGAAGCGTTGGGGTTGAAGAAGGACGATCCTTCAAGGTGTGACTATGATGTGACTATGACTGACATACAACTGATCATGGATGATTTCAAACCCACAGCACTGGAATGCAGAGAGCAAATCGACAGTCGGTGGATTGATCTGTGGGTTGTGTGTGGGGTTGAAGGATAAATGGTCCGGCACCATGTGAAGCTTTCAGTGGCACTTTTGCCGGAGTTTCAGTAACAATTGTGCACAATGGAAAAGATCCATCACATGGAGTCGACAATGTGGGGACGGTGCCGGCTGCCCTCACTGCTTACATCGCCATTCAAGCATACAAACCTGATTTGCTGATCAGTGCTGGGACAGCAGGAGGATTCAAAGCAAAAGTGAGTGATGAGAAATGTACACACTCTGGATCTATTGCGTGGAAGGCTATCCCCAAAGTCTGGAGGGTTTTTTATCCAGAAAAAAAAAAAAAAAAACCTCAATTTTTTCACATTCGATCTCAGGAATTTGATAAGAAGAAGTAGTGGAGTCCTCCACTCCAAAAAAAGTGGGGGACTTTCTGAATGCATGGATATGCTTCTCTCCATCAAGCAAAAGAAAAGAAAGTACACCACCTATGTAGATGTCGATCGCTAGTAAGCAGTGCCGATCAATCTCCAAAAAGAAATGCAGTTCAGTGGCCAATCACTGCAGACGTTCACAGATCATGCCTTGGAGAAGAAACTACCAAAAAAATACAATCTGCTTTGCTTGGGAGTGAGTGTGTTGTGTGTTGGCTTCAACAGGGGGGCGAAATTGGCGATGTCTATGTGAGCACTGCTTGTGTGAATCACGACCGTCGAATTCCATTGCCAGGCTTTGATGAGTATGGCCTGGGGATCAAGCAATCAGCATCGACTGAGAATCTGCAGGCAGAGCTGCCAGTGAAGAATGGGGTGGTTTCCTCCGGGAATTCTCTGGACTACACCGACAAATGTTTAGAAATCATGAAGGAGAATTTCGCTGCCGTCAAAGTGAGTTGGGATTGGGTGGCGTGGGTAGAATGGTTTTTTAGGGGGGAGGTGGGGAAAAACACGGTCACATGCACACAATTCTCTTTTGCTTTTTCTGTGGGGCGTCGTTGCATTGCGTCGTGGCATTCTCTCACACTTTTCACTCAATATTTGATTCATATCACTTTTCTACTTGTTTTTTATGAACATTTTTCTTGGAGGTAAGTTTTGAGCAGTGGGTGTTTCGTTTTTCAGGAAATGGAAGCCGCTGGAATCGCTTGGGTAGCAGATATTTGCAAGGTGCCAATGTTCTGTGTAAAGGCAATCACAGATATCGTCGACGGAGGGCGGCCCTCCCAAGAGGAGTTTATGGAAAATTTGAGTTCTGCCGCCCAGTCCCTGAAATCCATGCTTCCCAAAGTGCTGGAATTCGTGGCTAACAAAAAGCTCATGGAGCTTTAGGGTTAGTATTTGCTGGTGTGGATTATTTTTAGTGATGCTGGGCATCAGGATTGCGTCCATTTCTTTTTGTCACATGGGAGCAGGAAAGCGGTACTTTGGGGTAGTTTTTGGTCCATCAAATTCGGTGCTTGTGAAAATTTTGAAGCAGAGTGATTTGCCTCGAGATTGGCATCGATTCAAGATGTTTGGAGTTGATTCCATGAAGCTCTCTGCACGTGTTTCATGAAGAAACAAATCAGTTCCGAGCTGAACTGGTTTCGATGGTTGAATTCGTGTGGCTGCCAAGCATCCAGTTTTCATCCACCAGCAATTTCTATTGTGTGGAGTTTGGGTGTACTCTTATCGATTTTTTTGGGGGGGTGAGGGGTGCAGTGTTTACCAGATAGAAGCATAGGATTGTGGCATGCTGTGAGGCTGGAATACCTCCAAGTACCAGCACCGGGAAGCTTGTGAGAGTTACTTGAGCGCAAGGGGCTTTTGAACATCAATCGATAGGAATTTTGTGAGTTGTGGAAGTTTCCAGGTTGGTCACTGGGGCATAAGCTCACTTCACATTAATGCCTCGAGAGAAGTTCCACAACTGCAATCGAGTGTGCAAGAATAGAATGAATGACTCATGAAGACAGATATCTAATCAAGGGTGTTTCAAACTATCTATGGCTAGGTGATTGACAGCAGCAACGATTAAATTCGAATGAATGATAACAGCCTTCGTTTAGAAAATGAGGGCTTTCCATCGCAACTGAAATATGTACAACTTTTGACATCCCTCAGCGAGCCCTGTTTCCGCGCCCATAGTACTATCATCTCAAGCAAAGCTCCTCTGAAGTGACATCTGATATGAACATATGCCCCGGTGCATGAGTAATGGCAAGCTCCGGATTGGCATTCATCAAGGCTAGCTGAGTAGTCACTCCACATGCCCAGAACACCGGGATTTCCCCCTCTTTTATTGTGACTTTGTCGCCGAAATCGGGTTCATCTATGTTTTTAATACCGATCTCAGCTGGATTTCCCAAATGAACAGGTGCTCCATGGGATAGTCTGTGTCTGGAGGTGACTTTGACTGCTTGAAGTGCTTGTGCAGAGGTCATCGGCCTCATGGAAACCACCAGTGGACCTTTGAAAGGTCCGCTAGGTTTGCATTGACGATTGGTGATGTACATTGGGACATTGACACCCTCTTCAATGTGTCTCACTGGAATTCCTGCCGCCGCCAAAGCATCCTGAAAGAAAAGCACTGATGCTCTTGTGTTCAACTTCACACAACTAAGCTATATTTAAGGTCGAAGGGGGGACCCTTGATCCTTGCTGGATGCTGCACCTTGAACCCAAAAGCAGGAGTCCATTTTCTTGAGAGTGAAAATGATCCAGTCTGACATTGATCACCTCGAAAGAAAAGGAGCATCCAAGCAAGAACGTCACCAGATCTGGCCTCCAATATGTTTCAGCATCCAAAACTGTTGAAAGGTTGAGCTGTCCATCGACATATACTCTGTACATGGATACGTCTTTCCGGAGATCAGCCGATTTAGCCAGAGTGGGTGGAGTGGGGTTTCCAGGATCGGTCACCTCAATCAGGGGACATGCCTCTGGATTCCTTGTGTCAAAAATAGAACAAATTGTTTGAAATGAATGCAATATGGCCAATATTCAAATGGAGGGAATAAGAAGCATCTCAAACAATCTCCTTCATACAGCGAGCTGAAAAATATGAAATCGCCCATCTGTTCAATTCATAAATTATGAATTTAACATCAAGAAATTTTGTCATTATGAGAATGGACCTTGAACAGAACAACATGAAATCGAATGCCAGCGCCTTTGGCAAAGCCATAACGTTGGCTTGGACGAATCCCGGACATATGCCCGAGGTTTGTTCCTGAAAGCGTCCTTTGCGACATGCGAGTCTGAACTCGGATGGGGTGGCGAAATCTCTTTTGGTGCCCATGATTCGTTTTCTTAGTCTTGCGCTTGATCGTTGGAAATTGCTCCTATTGGAGGACACCGAGGTAACCTGCGCCTGGTATCACGATACCCCCACGATACCCATGATACCCATGATACCCATCTATACCCCACTGATACCCACGATATCGTCAACGCCTGTCGATACCCCGCGATACCAGCGACAAACGCAGGAACGCCTTGAAAGACAGAGCCCGTCGAACCAACAACGACGACGACGGCGTCGTTGGCCACTCTTGTGTATCACAACCCTCCCTCAGTTTGCGCTTCCCTTCTACCAGACACTCACACTCACACCGAAACGGCTTTTGGCAATCACACACAGAACTCGCTCACAGTCACACTAAAACGACTTCGCCGAACGGGCGAACAAACACAAGCACCAAAGCGTCGCTCACACTCACACTAAAACGACTTCACCGAACGGGCGAACGAGCACAAGCTCTAGTTCTGTGTGTGATTGCCAAAAGCCGTTTCGGTGTGAGTGTGAGTGTCTGGTAGAAGGGAAGCGCAAACTGAGGGAGGGTTGTGATACACAAGAGTGGCCAACGACGCCGTCGTCGTCGTTGTTGGTTCGACGGGCTCTGTCTTTCAAGGCGTTCCTGCGTTTGTCGCTGGTATCGCGGGGTATCGACAGGCGTTGACGATATCGTGGGTATCAGTGGGGTATAGATGGGTATCATGGGTATCATGGGTATCATGGGGGTAACGATACCCAGGCGCAGGTTACCTCGGAGCCCTGCCTATTTTGTCCCGTTTCTGAACGCTGTGTCGCACTGGACGATGATTAGTCATCCGAACCAAACACACCAAATCCCTCTCAACATCCCTGAGGAAAATATCAATCAACTTTATAATCCCCCAAAAGTGCTTCTCCACGTTCAAATGCAGTGTTCACTCTTTCCACTGACAACCCCCTTTTACATTTTCTGGACTTTGTGGGGGAATCTGGTATTTTGATTGTGATCAAAACCTTGCCAGCAGTCGAAGCAGTGAAAAACGATATTGGAGGATGTAATTTTCTGTTGTTCTATGGAATAGTTGCAGTGTTGAGCTGGCTCCAGCTGGAAAGATTCCAAGATTCATGAAGAGCCATAAGTACATGTTGGCAGCAAATGGACTTGCACAGCAGGACTGCCTGTTTTTACTTTGTGTTGAAGATGACCACTGGTGTTGGGGTGGTCAAAATGAGGGAGGAAGAGCCCGGAGTAATCAATCGACTGTTGAAAAGCTGTATCCCATTGGGAGGGGTTCATTGAAAAATTGAGTTCTGCCACACAGTCCCTGTAAGCCATGTTTTTTAAGGAGCTGGAATTTGTGGCTAATAGGATGGTCTTTGCTGGGATGGAAATTTTTGGGTGGCTGTGAGGCTTCCCACATATCACATAGTGATATGTGGGGATTCACCAGCACAGAACAGCTCCTGAGAGTTATTTGAGTCCGAGGAGGGGTTTTTGAACGATCCATTTTTCCAGGTGGCCACTGGGGCATCATTTCACTTCACATCAATGCTCTGAGACAAACTCCACGGCTGCGATCGGGCGTGCAGGAATTCTTGCCTAAACTCTTCGTCATAATCCTCTGGCCAAGTTCGAGACGGAGAGGATGGGTGTCCATGTGAATAAGTTTCTTCGAAAAGCGTTCGCTTTGAAGCCGATAGATGCTCACCAGCTGCGAAATGACGGCCCGCAGCTCAAAAAAGTATTGGGATGTTTCGACATCGTCATGCTTGGAGTTGGATCAATCGTGGGCTCGGGAGTGTTCGTTTTGACAGGGGAGGCTGCCAGCAAATACGCTGGGTGGGTGACGACTCTTGTGAGCGCGCGACGTCTTGTGTCCATATGTCGTACGCTCTTTGATGTAACATGCAATTTCCCACTGTAAATCAATGCGTATTGGGATGCTCTGTGTTCAAGGCCCCAAAAAAGGCAAATTTCAACACAAATCTGAAATGACGTGCAATGAACTGGACACAAATGTTAATTGGAAGGAAATTGTTCTTTATGGCATTGGTGTGCTGATGTCAGACCTGGGATCGTGCTTTCGTACATTCTGGCTTCACTGGCAGCCCTCTTCTCAGCACTTTGCTATGCAGAATTTGCAGTCGATATTCCAGTGGCTGGTACATCGTTCAATTACATCCATTCGGTGTACGGAGAGTTCATGGCATGGTATGCAACCAGCCTTTGATCTTTTCTTAACCCAATTCTAAAGTTTGTTTCTTGCTCTTGACAATTTCACATCCAAGCATTGCAAGGTCAATCAATGATGACTAAAAAAATCTCATTTTTGGGGAAAATTTGTGTTCGGATGAATGCTGAACTGTACGTACCCCAGAATCCACAGCTACATTTCCCTTTCATCAGCGAATTCTGAAAAAAATAGAGATGGTTGGTTTTCATCACTTGGCTTTCATGTCGTTTTCCACTATTGCTTTTTGGGTCGTATTTTTTCCTTTTTCTCCTTTTTGCTGGATGTACGTATCCAACAGTTTTTTTTCTTCTTCTGATCTCGGTGTTTCAGGATGGTGGGCTTCAATTTAATAATGGAGTACACTCTATCTTGTGGCAGCATTTCCAAAGGCTTTGCTGGATACCTGGCCACCATGATGGGGCTGCCCAGCGACACTTTTTTCATTGCTTTCGACTCCAACTCCATAATCAACATCGACATTCTGGGCTGCCTGCTAATACTGGCCCTTTCGCTGCTCCTCTGTGCTGGCATCAAAGAATCCTCCACATTCAATAACGCCATCACGGGGGCCAATATTGCTACGATCCTCTTTGTACTGGCCACTGCAGTTCAATATGCCAAGTCTGACAATTTTGAGCCTTTCATACCCCCGGAATTTGGCTCCAAGGGGGTGTACCGGGCAGCAGGGATCGTGTTCTTTGGCTATCTTGGGTTTGATGGGGTGGCCACTGCAGCCGAGGAAGTCAGAAATGTGAAAAAAGATTTGCCGATTGGGATTGTCGGCTCGCTGGTCATTTGCACTGGGTTGTATGTGTCCATGGCAGCCGCAATCGTGGGGATGGTAAGGTGAGCTGTACACAAATGATCCAAACCAGGCAATTTTTGACTCTATTCTGGGGGGGAAGAGAGGGGGGGGGGGGGGGAGTAATGGGAATTTCTCAATGGAGTCAATTCTCATTGTGATTTGGCTTGTGTGTTTCTACTGTTGAACCCAGGTATTCGGAGATCGATGTGAAAGCCGCCTTTTCAGTAGCTTTTCAGCAAATGGGGCAGCCCTGGGCGTCGGTAGTTGTTTCATTTGGAGCCTTGACTGGCATCGTTTCTTCCCTGCTTTTGAACCTCCTCGGCCAAGCCAGGGTTTTTATGTCCTTGGGGAGAGAGCGCTTTCTGCCCGCTTGGATCGTGAGTTGAAAAAACACACAAAACAAAATCGTGGATTGAAGCACCTAGAAGTCCAACGGCAAGGGCTATTTTTTGCTGGTTTTGTCTTGTTTACCAAAAGTTACATTCAAGAGTGCAAAAGCTCCAGCAAGCAATCTTTGCTCCCTGATATATCATATCAGATTTATCTTCTCAAACCTTTTTTCCAACTAACTTTTGCTTCACAGCTGTGACTTCGATAACAGGATGAGGGTTGTGTTGTGTTTTTTTCTTGGGAAGGCAAAAGTGGATGAAAAGAGACAGACCCCCATCAACGCCACCATCGTGACTTTCCTTCTGGGTTCCCTCCCGGCTCTGCTGTTGAACATTGAAACGTTGGCCAGCATGGTTTCCATAGGCATGCTGTTCGTTCTCTGTTTGGTGTGCTCCGGAATTCTGTGGAGATCACATTACAAGCGTAATGTGACCAAATCCGCAAAACCTACAGCTGGGCTCCTTACTGTCATATTTTTAGCCAGTCTAGGGGCAGGCTTGGTTTCTGACAGGGAAGGTCCAGGATGGCTACAAATTGCATTCTTGGGTGTGTGCATCATTTGACCAAAAAAAACCGATCCAACTTTTCTGAAAACGTGAGGCTTGTATTTGGCATTTTTTCCACACCGATTTCATTTTTTGAGGAATATCTGAATTCTCTGTGTTTTCGTAGGAATCTGGTTTGTTGCTACGACCGGCTTCTGTTTTTTGCCTGTTGTCTATAAATCCCCAAAATTCAATGTGCCATTCAAGCCGTACATCCCATCGCTGGGGATGCTATTCACCGTGCATCTGATTTGCAGCCTCGGTTGGCAGGCTTATGCCAGATTTGCGATCTGGCAAATTTTTGGGGTTGTGATTTACATGGCCTACACCATGCACCACACCCACGACTACAGCTCATCAAATCAGCATCTGTTAGCCCCCGATGATTTTGAACCAGACGAAATCAAATGCAAAGTATCGGAGGTACACAATGTACATGATAAGCGGACCAATGTTTGATTATTGAATCGTGCATGAGTGAGGGTTACTTGAGGGTTTCCTCGATTAACAGGGGCAAGTTGACTGTCGATAATTACCTTTGGTGTCACGCCATTTGAAAATCTCCTGTGCAGGGGGTGGGGTTAATACTTGACTATGGATTTAATAAGTATATTCAGGACTTGATGGAAAAAATGTGCCAAAACCCATGTGTGACAAGCAAGGCATCAATTTTTTTATTTCAGTTCCAAGACTGATCCTTGTAGTCCTTTCTGCTGTATTAAAAAAGATTTTCCTATCTGTTCAGGGGTGGTCATTCCAAGAACTAAAGCCGAGAGTGGGGAATATCGATGACAAAGACCCCACCTAGTCAAATCGCTATTCTATGCGGACATTTTTGTCAAGTTCGCATCAATCCAGCAGAAGTCCAAGCTTTTCAGTGGTAATGTTTCAGGAGTTGAATGGACCTTTGTGGATGGGGATCTTGAAAGATGGAAATCAATCAACAAGAATATCAACACCAAGGAATGACCCCAGCAGAGCTTAACAGCCCCCGTTTTACTTCTTTGCAGCAAGCAAAGATTGGGAGGCTTTTAACCTTTTTTTTTTCCCATTGTTGGAGATGTATTCAATGGAAATACCGACAGATCCTGTCAATATGTATGATTCTTCTAGAAGAGACAATTTACAGTTGTATGTTTTTGTTTTTTCATGTTACATAAACATAAACATAAACATAAGAAACAAGGTGTTTTCATTTGTAAATTAAGGTATATCCACTCAGGGAAGCTCAGCATGTGTTGGGGATGACAGTGATAACTTAAATTGTAATTATCCTTGGGGGTGATTTGCAATCAATGAATCAAAAGAAGAGGATCACAAAAGAGTGTACCCCACAAAGGAAGACAAATGTAGTAAGTAGATTATGTAATCATGACTCATGGATGACATGTATTCATGTGAATGGAGAGGTGAGCACTTCAAAAAAGGAATTTTACTTCCATGCAAAATTTACCAACATTTGGTTATGACAATTACAGCTGTGGTTTGCTGTCGAGTAAGGCAAAATCAAATCTTCTTTAGCCACCTCTCTCTTACACTCTGATTAGCTGTCTATCCCTCTGTACATTCGTTGAAAAAAAAAATTCCAAAAAATGGAACAGCCCACCTTAAACACCCCTTTGCAAGATGATGGCAGGGTGGGAATATCGTTGCTTCTTGATCAGTAATTATGCAAGAAGGAATACCTTGGAAAAAAAAACTAATGATACAGAAATCGATTTTCTTCCCCTCTCGTTCCCCAACCCCCCCAAAAAAGACACACATAGAACTTGAAAAAAAATTATCCACCTATTCCCACCACATCGACTCTATATACATTTCACTCAGATTCTTGCCCCATAGTTGTGCTTTGCATCAAAAAAAATATCATAATAAAAGACCTTGAGTTTTGCGCGTCGGAAAAAAAAAAGCAAAAAACTTTTACAAAACTCAGAAACTCAGAAGAAACAAGCCCAGTAGTAGTAAGTGCATATGTAGAATTCACCCCCCCCCTCCCTCACCTTCCCATCTAAAAAAATAGAGCTGGCTCCCATTTTTCTAGAGATCAGTGATTGTCCCTTGAAACAAAATGGTGTTGTCGGATTTGTCTACGATGAAATACAGGAAGGGGTGGTCGATAACAAGTTCCTCAGCGAATCCACTCCTGGATGAAATAGCTGTTGAGACAGCTGCAGCTTTGGTTCCCTTGGGAGAAGCAAAAATTACCACAAGTCAGAGAAACTACTTTTCAGAACAGAAAATTTCACCTTGATCCACAAACTTTTTTTAAAGTTGGTGAAAAAAAGAACTGGAGGGCTGCACACAGCCCAAGTACAACTCATAGGAAGAAGAATTATTTCCAGACAGTCCCAAGCACAACTCATAAAAAGAGCGATTTCCACACAAAATATATATCCAAAAAATGTATTTCTTTACATGCATACTTGACAAGAAGCACCACCAGTTTCATGCGCTCACCTCTTCGGAGACTTCCACTTTCGCCTTGTGCACAATATCCGTAACACCCAGCCCCTCCTCATTCTCTATCATCCTGGACAAATCAGCTCCCGAAAAAACTGTTCCCAGGCCCATCTCGACAAGAATGTCTTTCATGCCATCCCAAGTAGACTCTTGAGTCCATTTGGGCATTTCAACATACACATCCATTTCATACATATCGGTTTCGAAAAACTCAGCATCGACTCCCAACAGCTGCTCCTCGGCGAATCGCCACCCATCATCCTCGAATGGCAGCACAATGTACATGGAGAATCGCTCATCCAGATATGGCACCTCCACGATCTGGAATCAACAGCAAAGCAGCCGTCTGAAAACGAAACCTCATCTTCATTCCATCAAAAAATCAACTGGAGTGTTTCAGCAGCCTCCATCCAATAGAACCCACACACACCTCAAAAGATGGCATTCAGACTGACCTAGGACCAATTTTCACTTCCTTTTTTTTCTGTGGGTGTTTTTAATCATTTTTTCTTCATTTCAAGGGTTTGATCAGTTCCAACACAACGTAGCATTACCAAGCTGTCGAGCTCATCTTCTTCCGAATTTTTCATCCTAAGTTGAAGTTCCTCATCCTCATAAAACATCATGTCGACCTCCTTTGTGCCACTGACCCCTCTGAACTCTTTTTTTTCAGTCAATTCCGGATCAAACTTGTTTTTCCATTCCCCCATGAAAAACACAGCATTCACCAACACCATTCGAGTGGCTGCATTCACATCGCCATCGGACAGCATTTCGGAAATGAGCCCTCCTGTTTTATCCGAAACGAATTTGTTGATCGTTCTTGTGGCAGCACCAGGGTTTTTTTCAAAGTCCAAGGATTGAACATTAACTTGACCGACAGCGTTCACGAATGCGCTCCGGACATTCACCCCTTCGGCAAAGAAAGCCCTGTTTGCAATGGAGGTGGTTTGGCTGTTTGGATTGACGGCATTCGCCTTAGCTCTCAGCTTGCTCGGGACATCACCTTTCTGCAAAACCCAAATCAAAAATCTATCCTCTGCGAAGAACAAACCTTCAGACATTTCTCCAGCCCCCCACCCCCTCCCCAAGAAGTCGATTTTCCAAAACCAACTTCGCTGATCGATTTGGGATTTTTTAATCTCCCAGCGCAATGTTGGTTTCACATAGAGTGTTGACAGAAAGGCAAGTGGATCCTCCTTGGATTGGTGAGCAGTCCAATGGGGTGTTTACTGTAAATACATGAACTGTGGAAAAGACTGCTTACAGTGAATCCAAGGACGATCTCCATGTCTTGCTTGGTGTAGCCATCCGATCCGAAATAAACCAACGACAGGGCACCCATTATGCTCATTGGTGAAAACACAACGCTCTTGTCTGGATGCCTCGCGCGGAATTCCGCCAACAGCTCGAACCCAAACCTATTCACCGCCTCGGAAATCGCTGGCGGCTCTGCAGAATCCAACGGAAAACAAAACTACAATCAGATCAAGCATGGACCCCGCCAGGTCGTCAACTTGAGAAAAAGAAAAGGATGGGGGAAAAGCACCCCTGAACGAGCAACCGGAGCTGGGAGATTTCGAACGATTCCACACAAACAACATGCACGACCGAGAAAGTAGGCACACCGCGTCGATCGCAGCCAAAATTTCGAAATTCCATTACCTCTTTCGGGTGGGGCGAACAAACCCCGAATGAAGTCGAGGGCACCTCTCAACCCCGTCAACGTTTGCTCTTGAGACTGCACTGGAACGCTGGAAAACTTCTTGACCTCCTCCTCCCCCGTCGTCGCCAGCACCAGCAAGCCCAAAATCAAAACGGCAATTCTCATGGCTCTAGTCATGGTCCCGCACCAGAAACACGGAACACAAAAAAATAAAAATAAAATAAACTCAGATATGTGTTTTTGTTTTAGCTCCTCTGTTTTCCCTCTCTCTCTTTTTAACGAACGCTACAGGTATTCCGCTTTTTCCAACGAGATGATTCTAACTCGGTGGCGTTTTGGTGGAGGGTAGCTCCTTCGTTGCTATTTGGCAGCATGTTGGGCATTAGCGTGACGTGACTTGGCGTAGGTCACATTACATCAATCATATTTGCACCCAGTTGACGATGGTCGATTTAACGTCGTTCTTGGCGCTGTTACTCGCACTTTCCCTTGTTCCTGCCATTTCGCGAGTTACGCGCGTCTATCAACTCTTTTCCCTCGAACCCCAAACGAGGGACCCAAAGGCTTAATAAGGGATTTTGGGGCATTTTGATTCTACTATTGCGGCGCAGTGCGGAGTTTGTCGAAGCGCGGGGAGCCAATATGAAGGGCATCATGAGAGTTTCTTTGGCTCTGTTTCTGGCTTTGATTGTGTTCGTCGATGGGGGTGCGGAAGTCGGCAGCTTTGAGGCAGTGCCTGACGCCGCCAAAGATGGAACCAAAACAGGACTCAAAGCTGCGCTGGACTTCATTAGCACCTTGTTCGCCCCTCCCGAATTCGGTGATCGACAGCTCAACATGTTGGGAAGTTGGTGTGCATTGTGGGGGCGCTTTGCTTGATCGGGTCTGCTGTTCGACAGGAGGGCATTTCATGGTTCTTTCTACGTTTGAACAGTTGAGCTCCGATCGGCTGTGAATATTCCGATCGCTTGCTGAATGGTTAGCTTGTGTGTCTGTGCGCAGAGCCGCCGCTGATCTCAGAAGCCGTCAACTGGTTTGGTTTTTCTCTGGTGAATGAGTTTAGGGCCTTGAATCCTGATGCCAGCATCGTGTTTTCCCCCGTCAGCTTATCAGGTGCCCTTTCCTTGTTGTACTTCGGCTCCCACGGGGCGACCAAAGCAGACATGGAAATTGCGCTTGGATTCACGGTAATGCGATCACCATCGCAACAACACATAGACACAGATCGGGAAAATCCCCAGTCGATCAAAATTTCTGCAGTTCTTGTGAAGCCCTGCATGACTGGGAGAAAATGGCTGTTTTTCTTTATATCTTCCTATGATAACTTAATACAGCGGCTCAGAGAAGAGAATGGATGAATATATATTGAGAAATATGCAGGATGGCCTATCCTCCATCATGGTTGGTTCAATTTCCTGAGCGGACACTTAAGTTTACAGTTTTCACTCATTCTCATTTTGACCTCACAGGCAGGTGTCGTCCCTGACCAATTGAGGGCAAAAGCCAATGCCATCGATCGGAACAGAAAATCGACTGCCATCGCAAACAGAGCTTATTTTGCCAAAGGCATGAACATCAAGGATTCTTTCGTGGATGCAGTGGGTCAAGTGAACGTCGGCACCTTGGATTTTTCCAAGGACCTGTCTGGGGCAATCAAAACCATCAACGGCTTCGTTTCTGATACGACTCGAGGTCTAATTCCTGATATGATGGCTGAGGGAGATGTGACTGCAGCCACTAGGATGGTTTTGGTGAACGCTGTCTATTTCAAGGGGACCTGGAAGACTGTGTTTGATAAGGACAAAACCTTCAAGGGGGAATTTCAGGGGGTTGATGGGCCGGTGGAAGTTGACATGATGAAGTTCGAAGCGGGGGAAGTAGACCTATGGGGAAAAGACATGCCAGATTTGGAGGCAGAAGTGAGAGACTGTATAGTTCCTTTTGTTTGGGTTGGGGGAGGGGGGGGCGGGAGCTGGTGAAAATAATCAAATAAGATATGTTGTTTTGTGTGGGCATTGGACCATCCGCACCAGGAACGACAAGAATTGCCCCATTTAATTGAGCATATAAAACAAAGGGGCTTTCAATCACCTTGGTTTTTGATTGAATTTGGTTTTTGATGGCAGGTTCTGGAATTCCCCTACGACGATGATCGATTTGCCATGTACATTGTTTTGCCGTACGAGGCCGATGGCTGGAGATTTGTAGAGGAGCAACTGGCTGAGGTCGATGCAGATTTTTTCAAGACTGACCTTGAACCACAGTCTCCAAGAATTGAAATGCCCAAGTGGGAGCAAGAGGTGACTCTGGAGGGTGTAAGAGATATGCTGGAGTTCCTCGGGCTGAAGTCTGTTTTTTCTGGGGCAGATTTTTCCGGAATCACTGAAGGGGAAGACGTGACTGTTTCAGATATCGTACATAAGGCAGTTATTCGGGTGTCGGAGGAGGTACGTTCAATTTTTTTTTCTAAGGGTTCAGAAATTGGCTTTTTGTTTCATTTTTGCAATGTTGATGGGTGGGTTGCAATTCAGGGGACGGAGGCAGGGGCTGTGACAGGCGGGGCAGGATTGAGATCGCTTTATGAAGATGAGTTCCTGGTCAGCCATCCGTTCTTATACTTTGTAGTGGATGCTACTGATGACACCGTCTTCTTCCAAGGAACTGTTACGAAAATCTAGAAAGATACAAATTCAAACTTGATTTTTTTTTGCTCAACATTTTCTTGTTTATCTTCTTTTTATGGTTACCCTGGGGGATATCCTCTTTCCCAGTATTTGGTTTTGGTGGCTTTTTCGCTGGATTATTTTTTCTGGGTTATTTTTGGTGTTTCTGGGGGCAGAGAAGGGGGGGGGGGATTGTCAAGAAGGAACTGAAGGTTGTGAATTAATAGAGGCTAGCAGCACTTACGAATTCGAATTTGCAGTCTGGCTGCTCTCCTCTTCAGAAGTTGGAGAGTTCCCGGGCTACATTTTCTGAGGAGACATTATTGAACTTTCTTTGAGCTGGTCCAGTAAGGACCGGAAAGCATCTTCCCTCATCCTAAATCTCAACATCTGGGAGCATAGCCAGCAATGTTCCCCCAGTTTGATTTGACTGTGCAGGTTTATGTTGCATAGCTCTTGTGTCTCGATGGATGGGTTGGGGCTGAGGGTATTTTGTGGTTAGGAGTTTTGGTGGGTTTGGAAAAATCCTTGTATCAAAGTGTGTACGTACACACTTCGTACTTTAAACATTTTTTTGGAGAGAGAAGAAAGCAATCTCCCACAGGTTTCAACTTTTGAATATGCCAATACTTGATTTGATCCTCAGGAACACCTAAAACCTAAGAAATTGCTCCAAAACTTATCCCCCCCCCAAACAAAAGAGAGAAAGAGAATTTCAACAAGAAGAAATCCAACCATTTTCATCAAGAGTCCCTGCAAACAGTTGATGAGAACTGAGAAATTAAAGAAGGTTTTGAGGTAGTATGATTTTTTGCATTTACTGTGGTAAAGAAGATATTTCCACAAAGCTGCCTATGAGACTGCTCCTCGAAAATATTAAAGGGAGAATTGAAGGCAGAATAAACTCACAAATCAGTGTTTTTTCGTCCCAATAAAATATTACTTGGCAAGACACCGATGAGAAGGAAAATCTGGTCTAGAGGTACCCAGTTAAGATAGCAAAGAGTGAGGCAAGGCCTTTCAGCTGTTTCTTTCGACTTTGTTGCTTTTCAGGGCAACTGTTTTGGACGGTTTTTAACGCAGCGATACGTCCAAACCTCAAAAAAACAAAACGAAACGAAGGAATAAACATTATATTGCAGTGTGAAAAAACAAAACCTCTCACTTGCAGTTAAATTTGGGAAACTTAACCGAGCTGCTGATTTCGTTGAATTGGTCGCCACCCAAACCAATCGTTAACAACGACAGCCAAATTTCATTGATTTTCTGCGCCAACCGCTTCCCACGGTTAGGTGACCCCACAAGGAGCCCGCCACCTTTTTTATCCTTCACAACCAGAGTGAGCGTGAAACAGAGGATTGAAGACATGAGTAGACACGCGAGGGAGCTCCTTGGCATCCCCCATGGACAAGGCGCTGGTGAGAAGCGTTGACGGTTGTACCAAGCTCGATCGTTCAGTCGGTCGGAAAGCAAATATCTGTAACAGGTCCCAAACATGCTTAACGTTCACGTCGTTCTTGCTTATGTTCACACCTAAGCAGGGCAAGAACCAACGAGGATTGAGCCCTACACGCGCTTCTACTCGACGTTGTGGGACCGCAGGCCGTCGAGCGAGTCCTCCCTGGACCCAGGAATCGTTCAGAAGAGGAACGACATGGGCAAAACTAGCGAGTTGCAACCAATTCCAACCAACACGACGCTATTGCAGCAGACCAAAGAGGTCAAAAAACAACTTGAGGAGCTGCGAGAGTCAAATTTCCTGTCCAAGTGCAGGAACCTCTTGGGTGTGTCTGATTTCAGCGCACGAATCATGAATCAGGGTGTACAGGAGACGGAGACCAACGGAGAATCTCGTTTAGATTCTACTCTCACAAAGAGTGGCTCGCTTGGACAAAGGGGAAAAATTGAGTCGAGTGATGAATCCGACGACTCCGTTGAGTCTCTCCTAGCTGGCTCCGAGGTGGGTTATAGCTCTGGTGCCGCATCACTTCTCTTGTCCCTTTTTTCTCCGAATTCACAGGGTGCGTTTGTATCGCAGGCAAAACGTCTTTCCGATTCCTTGAAGCTCCACACCATGGATGAATTCAAGCCTGAGCAAGTGGAGCGGCTGGACGCTGAGATTCCAGCTCCTGGCGAGTCGCCCGCCCGGGCTGACCCCAAGGTATGTCGGTCTGGAAAAAAACGCTCCAGCTGTTCTTAACCGTCGATACAGAACAAAGTTCCTTATTTTTGTTGTGTTTTTATACCCAGCCCGTTCGGCACATATACCGCTACGCGGAATATGATGAGTGGGGGAGCAACGATTCGGTCGCTGAGGATACGGACATGCAGTGGCTCAACAATGTGGATGGGGATCCCAAATTCGTCCGCAGGATCGATGGTCTGGTACGTTGGCTCTTAAGCCACCCCATCATGGAGTCGGTGTGGATTTCTCTGTATTACAAGCAACAGTGAACAAGCCGGATTGGATCTCAATAAAAGTGAACGGAAAGAAGTGTGGCTGGGCGCAAAGTTGATCATCGCCTTTGACGTCTCTGAACAAACGATTTCTGTTTTGATTGGCAGGAATACTATTTGAGGATGGATGGGGAAGATAGCTCAAGGACAGACGTGGATGGGCACTCGGGGATCAGCAGTGGAGGAAAACTCCATGAATCCCAGACGAGTGTGGAGATGGACCTCCGAGAACAGTTCGCTGGCGAGAATTGCCAAGGAAGTGCTGGCAACCACAACAGGAGGTCGTCAACTGTGTCGGTACCATCAGCATTCTTTGCATCGAACACCCAGAGAGAAGATCGTGATGAACTGTTGGAAAACTCTCTCGGGTCGATTCAGTCCAATGACAACATGCTGGGATTGAGAATCAATGAGGAGGTTGTGAAATATGAGGGTGGGTCCTTCGATTCCACATCGATGGATACTGCCGCCAAAAAATCGCACAGTGGGATAAAATCGTCAGAGAGAGTTTCTGTTACCGATTTGGACCAACAGGCTGAGGTCTGTGCTGATGGCTACAAGCCCTCATTACATGAGGAGAATATTAAAATGGACAGCAAGATCACGATCCAGACGAGCGTTACAACCTCGTCCGAGTCAAGAAACCACAAGAACAGAAAGAAGACAGTGAAGCAGAGGACAGCCGAGGCCCAGACTTCTTTGAGGTTTTCTCAGACAAGTGCTGGCATACCTCGAAAAACAAACACACGCACCATTGATATTCAGACCGAAAGGGAGTCTTTGATACTGGGAAAGACAAACATCGTAGACAAACAGGAAAACATCACTTTTGACACGTCAAGAAAGACTTCAAGCGCGGGCATCCCTCTGAAAACCCCGAAAGCAAAAAAAGTTGATACCAAAAATCAGCAGGCAGGGACGGGGTGGCTATCTGAGCTGGTCCCAAAAGAAATTCTTGAAAGATTCGGTCTGGAGAAAATCACCAAAGGAACCGCAAGGACGCCTGACCAGTTCCATGTGCATCTACACTTCAAAGAGAAAAAAACCGCTCCACACCAGGCCGGAATCGAAAAAATGGCTGAGCAAAGGGACAATGCAGTAGCACAAGGCGGCAAGCGAGCGGTGCAGGCGTCGATTCAACACTTCCAGGAGTCTTCAGCAACAGAGGAAATGCGATCTCTCATTTCGACAGAGTCTTACCGTGAATTTGAACCACCTGTTCAGGAACCTGATGGAGGTGGCGAGGGGAATGGAAATGGAGATGCATCTTGGGATGCACTCCGCTCCTTGTGCAAAACAATGGGCGAGACAGTTCAGGAGGCATGTCAGAAAATATCTGAATCTGAGCCCACCACAGATCAAGACCAGAGCGATGGCGATCTGTATATGCACGAGCAAGAGGCTTACGAGGAGGAGGAGTCAATGTATGCGGAGACACCGAGACGATCAGATATGAGCCAAAATTATCGTCTGCGGAGAGAGGCGGAGTATGACCAACACCAGAGCAATAGGTCCAGGAGGACCGAAGCTCCTAGTTTTCAAGCAAGTTACCAAAGAGACGGATATTACAACGACGTGGATCACCGTGGAGGATATCCCAGGGAAACACACCACATCAGGGAGAGAGAGCACTTAAGCAGTTGCAATTATCACATCAGGGAAAGAGAGCAAAGTAACATACACCACCAGAAGGGATACAGTGGTCGATCAAAGTGGAACATGTCACCAAGAGATGCCAGGCCGAGATACTTTCAGGAAGAAGTCCAATTTGTTGATCGAGAGGAGCATAGGTACAACAATGGGTTTTCTGTTGGGGCCATGAGGCATTACGCCTCCGACCAACGAACCATGCATGAGCATGCACCCAGAAGATATTCCCAAGTGCATCCTCCACAATATCAGCCCAGAAATCAACATGCCAATCACCGTGACTTCTACGAGGAATCCTTCGCAAGCGATCTCAATAGCTTGCCAAGCATCTTTTCCCCAGCTGTAATCGACCGATCGGTCGACGAGGCCGAGGAGCGATGGAGGATCCATCAGGAAAACCTGATGAATAAACTCAGAAAGGCGAACAGCGTCTCTTCGGGGGGTCCATCCCGCAGTGGAAGACCCACTCGACCTGAATCGAATCGCAGAGAGAACCCACAAGGCAAAGGAAGAATGCACGAGGAGCGCAGGCAATCGAGAAGCACAATATCCAGCAGCAGCACCATCCAACAGGTTGCGAGGGACATGGAAATGCTTTCTTGCCGCCTTCAAAGGGGATCGAGGCAGTGAACAACGTGGAGAACTCTGGGGTTGGGATGTGTTTCAAGTCTGGTTGCTTTGTGGAATGTTTTGGTGACTACAGGAAGAATGAAATTCGGGTGGCTTTATGATATGTTTTGGTGACTACTCGGGGAATTTACCGTCGTCTGAAAAGGAAACGACTGCTTGAGTGTGATTGTTTGAGTGAACTTTAAGATTTTTTGTTTTTTTACTTTTCATTCTGTGTGCCCACTTCTTTTGGAGCCGCATTGAATTGACCTCTGGTCTACATGGCAATTCCTTGTGTTTTGTGCACCCTGTGGAAAAAACAATCAAGTTTTTTTTTCCTAGAGATGATACAAGACCAAGCTTTCAGCAATAATGCAAATCAAATTTTCATGTGAGAATCAGTGGTCTGTGGTCAAAAATCATGAAAGACTCGACAATTTATGAACACTGGTTCGACTACATTTTGGTTGGTTGAACAGAAATTATTGAGAATTACAGCAGATGCTCACCACATGAAAGAATGAATTATAGATTGTTTCAACCACAACGACGCAAGTTTTTTCCGACCGGGACGATGGATTGTATCACATATCTTTGTTTAAATTCTACTTCATCACTCAAAGATTACACACCGTCAAGATCGGTGTGACAAAGCTTGAATTAACTTTGCTAACCGACGGAGCGTTATCTTATGCTCTTCATTCTGTCCGATTCTTCCTATTCGTGTGCCACAGGAGTCATTAATGCGGAGGCACCTGTCAATGAATTACAAATACTGGGACGCACGCCCGCCCCAGCCTTCCCACAAGAGTGCGTTATAATGGATGTTGAGGACCGGCGGCGTCCTGTCAACACAAGCATTGGATATGCGTGTTTGTACCATGGCCATGCGTCAGGGGGCGTTCCCTTCCACTTAAGAAACGCACCTGTTCGCAACAAACTACGGGTGACGAAAGGCAACATGGGTCCACGTTTCGTTCCGTTCGCTCTAGCAGTGCTTGTTTCGGTGGTGGGAGAAGCGGTTTCCGCCGAAACGACCTTCGTTTCGCAGTCGGGGGCTGAGCGCTGCGAGTTTTCGGAACGTCTTCGACCCTCCAGTGTCGTAGAAATACAAAACATTGTCAAAAAAGCCAGAGACAATGGGCAAAAAGTGAAAGCCGTTGGAACAAGACATTCGTCTTCCGATATCAATTGCGCGGGTGGAATTGCGCTGGATTTATCCAACATAGCCAGCATCAAGGTCGACCCCAAGAAGATGCGAGCAACGGTCGGTGCAGGAGCAACACACGAAACTATGCTGAACGCCCTTCAAGAGCAGGGGTATTCAGTGATCCATCCATCGATGAAATTCTCGGGTAGGTATCATTGGTCGCCGTCGTTTTCCTTGTCTGAGATAAGAAACTCTTGTCCGTGGGCGGCAATCCACTGTTGTTCCGGAACTGCACTTCGTACTGCTTGATTTCGTTTGTTTTTTCCGGAAAGTTTCGAAGTGAGGACTCGTTGCGGTCATGACCGCGATAAGTGATCAAGTAATGTCCTGCTTGGGCTCTGGTTTTGTTGCGACGCCCCACAATTCCGTTGTCGTTGGCGGAACGGTTGCGCTGTTTGTTTGATTTAAACACGTGGGAACCAATAACAACAAGCCGCCGTAAGCTCCAAGCGAGTACGAAAAGGCTGCCGCGAAGCTGAGCTTCAATCGTACAGTTCGTGCGCTTTCTTTGAGCTGGGAGTACAGCGAAACCGTATTGATTTCCTCCATAACAAATGCCCGAAGGAGGGAAATATGTACATATTTCGAACACCGACTGTTGGTTTTTCTATTGCAGGTCTTTCAATAGGGGGAACACTCGCTACAGGAGCTCATGGATCTTCATTAGTTCACCCTGCAAGTATATCTGACCAGGTACGAATTGCTGACATGGAAAAGGGATTGGATAATATGCAAGTCTTGCCTTTTCAAGCTTTCGTAATCCAATTAATTTTGTCATTGTCCTTTTTTCCAGGTGGTATCCCTGACTTTGGTGGATGGACAAGGGAGAGTGAGAAAAATCACTGGAGAGAAATTGAAGGCTGTGAATGTGAACATTGGTGTTCTTGGGGTGGTGGTTACTGTGACAATAAAAATTGTTAAAAATTATAAAGTAAAGTTAGAGTATGTTGACAATGATGAATCTATTCTTTTCGATGGAAGAGCTATTGAATGGGCAAGGAACCAAGACTACTTAGAAATGAGTTGGTTCCCGAGCACAAAGAAAGTGGTGGCGTTGCGAGGAACCTATGTGGACATCAACACACCAGGCAAGTGATCAAAGAGATTTCTGTAGAGTTTGATTATTTCCACTTGGGTGCTTCTGTTGCAATTCTCTCTGCTGATCTAGTGTTTTGAGTGGCTGCGTTTGTGTGTAAAGGCGATGGAAAAGTGCTTGCTCCCTTGACCATTACTCCAGAGACTGTCGCGCTTTTGGAGCAGGCTTCCGCTGCCCGTGACAATGCGTTTTTTTGTGGGGCCGAGGCGGCTGCTCGTAATGTCTTGGCTTTTGGCAAAAATGGGACTCCTCAATCGTTTAACTCCAAAGGAGAATATTCCAGTTCAATTACAGGCGTCGTAAAAGATGTGTTGAGCTCGTTCTGTGCTGCGGGTACGTGCGCATGGGACAACCCGGGACCGAAGTTTTTGCTCTACGCAATGGAATTCGCGTTCGACCTTGAGACACTCCCAAGGGCGCTCCAAGCTGTGCGGAACATAATCGACAAGAGGTAGGCATTCAGGTCATATCTCACTCCAAAAGACAAGTATCGTCCGAAGGTACATTTTTCTACGAAGCGTTTTTTCTGATACTTCTGCGTTTTATGCGTCCAGACGTTGGTGTGCAGTCTCCTCGGAAGCGATTCAAATTCGGTTTCAGCGGAAAACGGACAATTACATATCGTTTTCAAACGGCCGAGATGCTGGTATCGTGACGACCATTGTTCCGCTGAGGCAAAAGGAGAACTCTTCCCATTATGGAACGTCAGCCCTCCAGGAAATCCATCATACCATGTTGCTGGAGTTCAAGGGAAGACCGCACTGGGGAAAAAACGCCAGGGCAACGTTTGCGGACCCCTTTCCAACGGTGTCGGAGATTTACCCAGAGTGGAATAAGTTCATTGGAGTTAAGGAAGAGTTGGACCCGGAAGGGGTGTTTGAGAATGATTTTTTTAGGCGATTGACCAGACAACAAGAGTTGCCGAAATTTAAGTACTGCGCCGTAAAAGACAAGTGTGTTTGCAGCGAGAGCAGTCACTGCGCAGATGGGCAGTTTTGCGAGCCATTGGTGATTGGCGGTAGAGATGTAGGGGTATGTGTAGATAGCTTTTAGCCTGGTGGCCTTGCGTTTAGAAAAAATGTATAAATATTTCTGACTTTGTTTTAAAGAAAGTCAACTTGACATGATCTGGTTTTTTATGGTTCAGTGGCCCCCCTTGCACTGAATTGGCGTTTGCTAAAAATTTCCAATCCAACTATCTCAAGTCCAACTTGAGACAGGAGTGCTGTGTCAAGACTGCTTGTGTATCTTGAAAGATACTGCCCTGGCTAGATTGGCTTCTGAACCTCATCATCAGAATCTTGTTCTGAAAGAAGTGCGAGGCTGGGGGCAGCTCGCCGCCACCATCGTTGGATCTTCACTGTCTGCCTCACCATATGGCGATGTATTTGTTCATCATCCATGCAGTAGTGGAAGTCCAACACCCTAGCTCTGTACATGGAAACACAATACAAAAAGGCTGCATCAATCAAGCATTGAAAGTTCAGGTGGTTGAGAGAGTGGAACTGAAACTGTGTTCTAGGTTCGCAAGTTCAACCAGATTCATACTTTGCAGTAAGCGTGTCCAGTTTGTCATTGTCGACAATCACTTCCTTCCCGTCGACTTTGATGTGAGTAAGCTGAGGCCCCTTGCCTTTGTTTTCCTTCAGCTTGGCTGCTCGTGTAGCAAACTTTAATATGCATTTCCAAGCGTCTTTGTGTTCATCATTCATCAGATCCAAATGGAAGTGAACACCTATAATGCACCGTGGGAATCAATCTCTGTAGATTCTTTTGCAGAAACCAGCTGCTTTCCTTACACCAAGACAACGAGTTGTGAGTTTAGGCTAAAATCTTACCGTTTGACTTCTCAAATGTCTCCCACACGTAGATATACCCAAGGCGTTGCATTATGTTGTCCTGCTCCCTCGGATGCAGCTCTGCCAATACCTTCCAAAGATTGGCCCTGTCTAATACACGAGACCAGAGATAGACAAAAGCCCGGATTCGATCTGAACCGTTGCCAAGAGCCTTGAGGACTCTCTGCACCTACGCAACAACGGTTGAAGGATATTTACACAACAAGCATGTTCCTTGTACAAGGAACTACTAGCACCAGTGGTTCTCGTCCTGGAGGTGGAAATGTTTACAAGATACCATAGCGAAACGACAGACTCGCGGGTATTTGACCTGAGAGCTGGTAATGGAGAAGCTATGGGAGGTGTTGCTGCAGACTTCCGCAATCGCTTTGCTTCTGCGTTGCGAGGCCTCTTCCAATCGCTTCTGCGTGCTCTGGATCACGCTGACAACCTCAGGCTTCATTGTCTTGAAAACATTGCTGCGCGCCTGGTTGAGGGAGAGGACATTTGTTAGAACGTTTGTCCAAATATTCCGAAGTTGGGACTCTTAACTTTGGTTTCGACAGTTTCACATACTAGCACCTCAATACTCAGCGCCAAACTCGGAACTTCGCTTGATGGGTAGAGAAATCTCACTGCCCGCACAGGAGGTATTGATGACAACAGCTCGCTGACGACCTTGGGTCCATTTGTGAATCCATGGAGTATAATCAGGACCAGCAAAATCTGTCTGTCATGTGCAGCGAACAAAGCCATGCCCATCTCGTCTCTCGTCTTCAATTTGACGAGTTGCTCCGTCAGAGATTCTGCCTGCGTCCAACCCCTAAACTAATTTTCTGTTCAAGGTGAGTTTTGTACAACATGAAATTCATGTGCCCAATTCTTACTTTTGCCATTTCAATCTCCTCAGGCTTTGCAGTTTTCCCTTTTTTTCCCTTCTTTCCTTTCCCTTTCTTCCCAGATGCACCCGAACCTCCTGTACGCTCTGCATTTTTAACCTTTTCTAGAAGGGTACTGGGATCAAAGTCGAGATCGACCCACCAGCATCGTTTTTCGATGTCTTGTTCATGCTGTGTTTGGTCGTCTAAATCGCTCTTGGCAGGTTGTGCAGTTGCAGCCTTGCGACGAATGCGTCTGAAGGTCACACAAAAAGTATGTGAAGTGTTGTGCATGTTCTAATCAGGCTGGATAAAATGTTTGGAGATTCACTCACTTCACTCTGAATGGTATTGCCTCTTGGTAAAACACCAGATCCGACTTAATTCTACCGTCTGTCAAGAACTCTTGGCGAATGGTTTGCAGATCAGCAGCGAACGCGCGTTGTGCCTGCCGCAAAGAATGAAGGAATTGTACCAGCTCCTCCTCTCCCATTTCTCCAACACTGCTAAATTCCATCTGTGGAGAGAGCACAGTTCTCAATTTGATAAACAAGGCTACGGCATACCTCTGCACGTCTACTATTATCGGAACTCACTTTGTGATCAACGTAGTCGAAGGTCAAAGTCCCTTGGTCTGGAAGGCAATACTTCGTGAGGTGTCCCGCCATATCACCTGTGACAGAATGTCCACTGAGAACAACATTTCGCCAGGGGGATGTCGTGCTGTCTCCGCAGTTGAGGGCCTTGATAGCTTTGTCTCTGAGTCTTATTGCCATGATGCGATCCATTTGCCTGGACAAGTTGAAGCAGTGGCGACCAGTGGGGTTGTTGATTTGGAAGTGCAGTAAGTCTCCAATCCTTTCCAAGGCAAAGAAAAAAAGCATCAGATCAAGCACGCTCCCGCCTGGTGAGTGAATGATATTCTGAAGTGGTTCAAGTGCCATAGAGACCTAAAATTCGCCTCGTAGAATTTGAAGAAATGACGATTCGTCAGCACCTTAAGTTAGGTTCTTTAATGAAACATTCTGATGCATTGACGAAGCTACTCTGAAAATTGAGTTCCCCGTTCTTTTCTTTGTAAGACAACAACAACAATGATGATCTTATAGATTTTACCTCAATGTGAAAAAGAGCTGAACTTGATTCTGAACATTTGGGTTGAACATGTGGCTTTCGTGCACCCAAGACACTTTATATTGAATGTAATTCTGGGACCCTTTCAGGCAACATTCAATTGTCAAGTTGACAATGCAAGCATGAATCTGATTGAAACGTGTGTGTCAGGCTTCAAACACAAAAACTTCGATGGCGTCCCTTTGAGACACATCAAGTACCCGAGTCGCAAGGCCTTTGCTTCTGTTCCATTAATGCAGGAATCTGTAGCTTTCCAGAACTCTTCTGTATCTTCGACACATCCATACCCAACCTGTCCAGCACGGATCTTTTCATCTTGCCCCAGCTGGTCGTCGAACGTGGACAGGAGCTGCAATCCAGAAGGGCTCGGTCATTGCATTCTGCTATGAGACTCTGCAATGAAATGCTTCCAGACAGACATTGAATCTCACCTTTGCGACCTCGATGGACTTCAGTACAAAGCTCTTGCAAATTGCTTCCATGATGTCTCCTTTCCAGGTCTCCCTGGCGCGGACCTCTTTCATTTCTCTGATGCACCATTGAAGAACGCAGGAGGAAATTGGCCCACCCAAAGAGCTCTCCATCACTGCAGGCGCTTGAATGTCGAAACCCAGAACTAAAAGAGTTGGTTGTTCAAGGCTCGACAAAAACTCAGGGCTCTCCACGCGGGACGAAGGAATAGGTTTTCCATTTAGTGTCACGTTGCAAAAACTCATGACCTCTTTTCCACTGGATGTTGTGGTATCTCGTTTCATTTTGACAAATTCTTTAAGCACTTGTTGGCACACTGGATGTCCCAGCTCGAGAAGATAAGTTCCCTGGGGACTCTCCAAATTCAGTCCCTTCGCATCAGCACCAATAGGTTTTTTGGTTGGAGTATTGACGTCTGCTGCCCCCTTTTTTCCTTTCCCTTTCTTCTTGGATTTACCTCCTTTCTTCTTTCCCTTGCCCCCCTTCTTTCCTTTTTCCACCTTTTCTGAATTCGACTTGTTCGTCGCGTCGAAGAGCGTAGGGACACCTGCCAGGTACATCTTTTTG
This sequence comes from Bryopsis sp. KO-2023, assembly GCA_030272585.1. NCBI lineage: Eukaryota > Viridiplantae > Chlorophyta > Ulvophyceae > Bryopsidales > Bryopsidaceae > Bryopsis > Bryopsis sp. KO-2023. The sequence continues at coordinate 237,888 of BSYQ01000004.1, read as the reverse complement.
GGAGACTGCTTCGAATCATTGCAACAAATAGACCCCACAAGAAATACGAAAAGGTTTACAGGCGACATCCCTTGTCTTGAAACAATCAATAGGAACAAATCTTTCTCGGGGTAAATTGATTTTCTATTTTTGAAGGTTTCAGAGGAAATATGATACTAATCAGACCCAAAGACACATCTTTCCAGGCACCACCAACACCTTGCAATGAGCTGTTGTCAACAAATTTAAACGGAGTTTGTGCAATTCCTCGCTCCCCTTCGGAGAAAAGACAATCAGCAATGGACAGATTGATCCAGTTGACAAGCACGTATGTCCTGTTCTCTTTCTGAACTCTCGACTTCACATCCCCAATGTCATCGAGCTTTGAGAACAAATACCTGAATATTGTTCATAGTTTGAATTGATTAGCAACCTCTTCTTGCTTTTCATTGAATTCTTGGGAGCAAGATAATTCACAGTATATTCTTTCTTGTTCAACAAGATCAAAATATCGATGGGAGGTTGCCTATTGTTTTTTCGTGGAGTGCACGACACTTGTGGCACCTTAGTCCTTGAAAGGTAATCGGGTTTCTATCGATTACAATCCATCGATTGATCACGAGAGGTTCTTCTGGGTTTTCGAATTTGCTCTTCATTGCCTTCTGGACTTGAGGCTTTGCGTACAACTCCAGCAAATGCCCAACAATCAAACACGATCCAACCGCCAATTGATTGCCAGAAAAGTCGAGGCGCCGCCAGCTCTCTATCCCAGAACAAAACGTTAATAGTAACGACTACTTTTGGATGGAGGTAACCAGAGTACCAAATATCTTGCTCCCCCTTGGTTTTCAGATATGTTTTTATCTCTTTCATACCGTGGGCTAAGAAGCCATGGAGAAGAACCGCACAATCCTTGTCAGTGATTCCAGAATCGGCGATGTCCAAAGTGACAAGAGCGGGGTTAAGCTTTAGACCATGAGCAAACGCCGCAGCAGTTTTTGATCCAAAGGCATTCCAGCCAAGAATTAAGTCTGTTATTGAGCAATTGTCTTCCAAGATTTCACCAAAGACTGCCCCTCCAACGTCGCCAATGCCACACCTTCGCAAGTTGAGCTCCTGACCATTCGCATTGAGATTTATGTACCATTCACTTTTGGAAATCGAAAACCGACCACATTTCTATTCAGATCAATTGTCGTCTGGGTGACTTGGGTTTGCAACCTTCAGAGAGACGTTTGTCCTCAAGGGCTCCGCCAGTTTTCGAGCTCCTTTGTCTCCAAGGTTGACACACTCGAGCTTGAGTCTCTTTAGTCCCTCTGCAGCCCTTTTTGACGGCGATTTGGACAGGACTCTGATTCTTCCCAATGCCTCATCATCCCCACTGCCCAACAATATGGAAATCCCATCCACACACCGCCAGGTCAGAGCTGCATTGTGGGACAAATTCAGCTCTTCCAGTTTGGAACCCTGGGTGGACGAAAGGAGGGAATGGATCAAGTCTGTCACTGAGTCGTCTGTCAGCAGGTTCCCCGATAGGTCCAAAGTCGAAAGATTGGGGGTGATGAGTAGAGTTTCGATCACAGCAGGGAGTTGTTCTGGCATCACTCCCGAATTCGACAGTGGCAAGGTGGTTTGATTCTTGGTGTCTGGCTGACATGGACCCTCCCTTGAGACTGCTCGGGGCAACGCAGCTCGCCGTTGGAGTTGTCCCACAAGGACTTGGATCTTCAATTGGCTGATGGCCTTCCTTCAGGCAATAAAAAGTGCTGAGAAAATATCTCTGTCCAGAGATATTTACTTAGACTCCAGAGTCTAAGTTTTCAAAACAGAATCAATCCACTCACCTGGTGGTACGTCAGCTCTTCATTTTGTTCAAACTCATTTGCACCTTGAGGATCCTTTTTCTCAGCCGTCATCGAGCGGGAAATTCTGTTGGTTAAGAACATATCTTCCTCCCCGACTGTGTCCGTGGTCGCGAGTGATCTTCAACATTTTTTGTGAATAAGGTTAATGCGGGCAGAAGCCACCGGTTTGCTTTTCCTAGCTGGATAGCATCCGTGTTTACCTGTCGTCCCAGTCTCCTTCTTGTCGTGGGGTGCCAAGCAGGGAGCCGTCACCCAAAGCCTTCAATTTATCCGCTGCATGGCCGAATCCCCCTTTCATTAAGAGCTTTAAGATATCCCGATCCAATGACTCCATCTGGAGCTGCTGTGGAATGGCCTGTGGGCACCTTTGTTTTCTCATTTCTATAGTGGACAAATCAAAAAATCTACACCCGGTTCTGCAGGCAACTTCACCACTGACAGAGCACCCCCCGCCCACCCACCATATCGACCAGCCTATCATCAATATCTCCTCGAATTCCTTCTGCTTGCACCTGGCCCACGATCATCTCCACCTCTCGCTCCCCTATCCATCTCTTTACTTCTTTCAGCGCCTTTCTAGCTGATGCCAGCGCCACTTGATCGCCAGTCTGAACCGACCACAAAAATCCCCTTTCTTCCATGCAAATTCTGCTGCGTCTCGTAAAAATGCAGGCGATTGACACTTCGAGACCAAACAAACCTTTTCCGCCAATTTTGCGGCGGCCGCCGCCCCTTCTCCTGCATTAACCCATTTCGCGAATGCATTGGAACCTGTACTAGCACTGTCTTGAGCTTCAAGGAACGTGCCATAAGCTCGCAGCACGTTCTCCGACTCACTTGCCCCCGCGATTCCTGTGTCCGTTTCGGCATTGTCGGCGCCACTGTTGCAGGCATTATACGCACGCCATAATAAGAAACTTCGTTTGTGTATCTTTCAAGCTCTGTCGGTTTGGAGTTCGTCGCTGCTGACTTTCCGCTGAAATTCAAAGTTAGGAGTGTTCAAAACTCGGCCGCTGTAAAGCTTCATGTCTTACCTCGTCTCATCCTGTGTTAAAGATATGGGTATCGCTCTTGCTGCAAACGGACTTTCTAACTTCGATGATCGGTTAAAGGGGGCGCTCTTGGGTCGATTATTCCCTTCCGACTTCAGCGGCAAATCTGCCAGAGACCTCCTCCTTGGGCCGCCGCGTGTCAAGCCTCGCGGGGATGCGATTCCCTCCGAGACCAGGTCACTCTGTGGTTTAGCTATTGGGGAGCTTCGGGAAGTGCCGGCGCGATGCGAAGGTAGGGGGACATAACAGTCCTGTATTGTCGAGCGATTCCATGACAGCTTTTCGTGGAGGGTCGATTTTCTTCGTGACATCTTGATCAAGTTTCGCTCAACGAGAGCTTTCCAGTGCGATATCTGGGTTCAGTTTTGGCGAAACGGGATCAGCAAATCCTGTGCCTCCGACATTTATTTTGGGACGAACACCACCCAGATCCCGTAGAATTCATCAGGTTCGATGAGTAATCTTGACGGTTAGTCGGGTTTCACGGAAAAGCAGGAATTACATCCACCACTAGGTTCATGTGAGATTGAATGGTAGATCAACCAACAGCATCCAGGGGAGATCTTCAACATTAAAACAGAAAATGATGAATTGACTGGTCAAACACCATACCTACCCACTACACAGGGCCTCATCCCATCCTGGCAGTGACTGACCCCACCAATTCTCTTAAACCTAAACCCTCTCTTTAAGATCCATACACATCAACTATGGTACACTCAACACCAAGGGTCCTATCTCTATTTTTCCTCTCCAGGTTGCTCTTGTCTTGGTGCAGCTGTAGTGGCGGCTGCTGGGGGCTCAAGTGGAGGTGGGTGTTCTGCACCTCCAGGATTTTTTTCCTGCACCTTTTCTTGTTGTTCTGGTGTTTCTTCTGGGGGTGAGCCCGCAATGCTGGACAGCGGTTCAGCTTTCGGCCAGCCCTCGACCTCAGCAGGAGGGTATTTAAAGTCGGGACCTGAAAGCACGAAACAAAACAACACTAAGAAACGAAGGTTGTGCATGTTCCAGCCCCTGTGCAACATATTCCAGGAAAGTGAAAAAAAAAGTGTTTTTTTGCCAAGAAAAAAACCTGACTCCGCCATACAAAAAAAATATAGAAAAAGACAGTGGATTTAGCGCCACAGGCAGGTGGGGGGGTCGTAAAACCTGAATAGTTTTGCAAACACATGAAGGAAAAATTAAAATAAAGGAGGGACCAATTGCCTACCAAAGTTGAATGCAATGGTTGCACCCTCCTTTTGATCTGGGTGGGTGTAGAGAGAAGCAGATGGATAGTACGTCCCCTCAAAGAAATCCCTGTGAAAACATGCACCCTTGGTCAGACCCTCCATCTTTTGAGTTTTGAGTTGGGTATGAAAGCATGTGTCAAAATATACAAACACAACAGTGTCTGCATCAAAGAGGTGTTTTTTCCAAAGCAGGGTGTCGATATTTTCTTGTAAAGAAAGGAAGGGTAAAACTCGAAAGCAATTCATGCGAAGTTGGATTATGATTGTTGATGGGCAGTCAGACAATATCGCTCATTTGCACAGTGAACAAGCAGCCTGTTTACGATATAATCCATTCGGAAAAACAAAAGAATAAGATGACTCATCCTGTGAAAATGGCGAAAGGGCACAGAGCGGTGTTTCATAAAACAGACACCCCCCCCCAAAAAAAAAAAGAAAAAGAAGATAAAACGAAAGAAAGAACCTTGCTTCTGTGTTTTTCAATACAGACACGAAAACATCGAGTGCGTCTCCATACTTGTACGCAATTCCTTGCGAAACTCCATTTTTTGAAAAGACGACACGGGAACCGGGCAGAGTGTTGGGTTCTGGGTCAGGCTCATCCACGTAATGCAAAATACCCCTCCACCTAACGATTTCTTTCGGTTTCTTTTCCAGGGGTCGACCCCCCTCAGGAAGAATAATGGTACAACCAATCACATCTCCTAAAACACAAAAAGAAGGTGCATTTTTTATTTCTCTTATTTTTAAGAAATGCACCAGCACGCACACAGATGCTTTCATTCATTTTGCCTCCCTCCTCCCTCCAAAGCAACACCATTGCAAAAAATCGCATTTCAAAAACGATTAATTTTTTCACACCTTCGGCAAAAGATTCGCCATATTCTTCTCGCAATGCCCTGTGTTGTTTCGTCCCTCCGATATCTCGATAAGAAAACCCATACTTGTCGAAGCCGACCGGTGCCTGGACCTCTCCCCTCTGAGTAGCCCATCCCAATCGACAATGGCCAGTTTCACCCAAATGCTCCATCTTAGCTTCGAAATGCCAACACCCTTCATGGCAACCGTGTGTGGCTCGCACCTGTCATTTAAAACGAAAAAATAAAAAATAAACAAAACAAAATAAATAAATATTTCCCTTCAGTGTTATTTCTTAATTTTTTCCTGCAGCAGTGTTATTCTTCAATTTTTTTCCTGCAATCACAAGCGCCCCTTTCATATTCAGAAATTCTTTCATAATATTCTGAGCTCCCCTTGAAATATAAATTCACGCCATTGCCTGAAAAAATTTAAAGGATTTCGGAAAGGGAAGATACAAGCGAATGCTTTGTCTGTGTGTGACTGACCAGGATTGAATCAGCATTTGTAGGAGCTTGCTTCATTTTTTATTTTTTTTGACGGCAACAGGTTAAAAAAAATACACTGATCATGACCATCATCACTATCTTGACAATTTTGTTAAAATTACTCACCATTCTGTACCCTTTGCGGGAGGTCACACTCATCCTCTCTTCAGAAACCTCCATTTGAGAAGCCTTATCTGTTTTGGACAGCTGAACTGGATGCCATCCCTGCTGTTTCACTTCAGGCTTGGGCTGAGGTTTTCTGGACACAGGAATAACCCTCACATATTCGTCAGGGTTCCTTTCCCCTCTTGGCTTGGTCCCCTCGCTGTCAACCTTGGTTTCTGCGGTGTCCAGGGATTTCTTCTTGTTGGGATTGCTGCTGCTGTTCGGATGCCCACCGCTGCCACCGGGGTTACTGTTCCCTCGTTTCGAACGCTTAGAGAAATTTCCATTCGAGCCAGAAACAGGGTCGTCTTCTGTCAATCTTCTCTTTCTTGCGCCTTGTATCAGAAACGCGAAACGAAAACACGAAATGAACACACTGTTCGCTACTAACACGGTCGCTGTGCTGGTGGCGTCATTGACCTCACCAGGATCGTTCGTTTTCGTGAATAAGTTTTCCGAAAGTCGTCAAGGGTGGAGAGCAGTCGAGTGAAAAACGACAGTGTGTTTTTTGGTCGACTCACAGTTCGAGCGAGCGAAAAACAAAGGAAAGCTCGTTTGTCTCGCTCACCTTCGCCGCTGTCTGCCATCGTCAAAAAACGAAGCTACCGAAGTTCGAAAAGCTTTTCTGAAATTGTTTTCTACTCGACGGGGATTTTTTTTTTCAATCAATCAATCAATCAATATTATTGCGTAATATTTTTTTTCTATCAGATATCTATGACAGACACAGGATCATCCAAAAAATTGGTTTACGCCCATGAAAAATGAGTGTCCTTGGAGTTTTCATGCCCACAGGTACAGTATCAAGAAGGCAGGCGTTAGGATCGACACGACTCCGGGAAGGGGTTCTCTTTTTTTGAAGGTTTGTTCTTTTGGTTCTTTCTTGAAAAAGGGCTTATGGATCCATTTTATTTTTGATGAGGTGATTGTTTGGTGAGGAGCTGGTAGGCTTCCCAGGCAACATGTAATCATTGATTGATTGATCGATTGATCAAGGGATTTCCAGTGATTAGTTGCTTTTCTAAATGAAAAGCAACCAGAAAATGCAATCCGTTGGGAAGATTCTGAATGAACTGTAGTTTCCTGCTGAAACATGCAGCAGTCCCATCATGTTCCTTCCCAACAACGGCACCCCTTGGTTTTGTCCCTAGTTGTTCATTCAAATCTTTAAAATCTTTCCATCATTAAAACAAAAATCACTCATTGAACATCTTAGCTCTTCACTCAGAGAAAGAAAAAAGCAACAGCCAGTGGGGACCCTTCATTTTCTGAAAAACCCCAAACCCAGAAAACCTCTCGTTCCTTCCCAAAAAAACACATGAGAAGAAAAACTGCACCCACCACCTCTCCCTTCTCTTTACTAAACACTTGTTCCAATATGTCAGCCCCTATCATGGAAAATTATTCGCATCAATACATAGGACGACACCCCCCCAAAAAAAAGGGGGGGGGGGAAACCCCTCTCCTCACTGTCAATTCGTTGGAAACTATCAAAACTCTCCATCTGTCCAATTTGGTAAAACACAAAAAAAGTAAAAAACAAAGAAAAAACACTCTGGCATCCACTCTCCGTAGGATGATTATATCGCTCAGCTAATAAGCCCAAAATAGAAGCAAATAAAAAACCCCCTAGAGATCCAGTCCCCCTGAAAACACTCAGAACCATTCCCCCAGATCTTTCGCCATCAGATTCAGCCAAACAAGAAAATGCCCTCATAATAGTTGAAACACTCCTCAAAAACCATGCTCAAAATCCAACCAACACAATAATGTACAATTAATCTATCCTTCCAAATCGATCCCTGTATGCTGCGAGGCGACAGCAAAATCTTCCCAGCAGGGCCAAAAATGACACTATTTTTCCCATATGAAAACCAAATTAAGCTTGCTTTTCCACCACATCACTCCCGGTCAAGTCATAACTTCAAAAATAATGAAAACTGTTTCAAACAGGTCTTGACTTCACTAAGGTTAACCCACAGCGTCGAAAAACAGAAAAACACACACACTCCCCAAAGAACAGGACGATACTACGGGGGCTTCCATCAGACATATCTAGATTGATGCCTTCTCCTCTTTTACCACTAATTAATGGAATGCTTGGATTCATTGATTGAATTGGGCAAATCAACCTTGATCAGCTCAGTGGAGGTCAGACTGAAGCTGGGCTGACCCCATCCCAACTTCCTCCTCAACTTTGACACAACGGTGGTGATGGGGTCTTGCTGCTCCAGCTTATCCACTCTGACGGCGAGAACAAACACCGAGGCAACAACAAAAATAGCCCCCAGAATGAGGCCAACCCAATCTGGCCAGGCATAGCCACTTCCAATGTCTCCCAACAGCACACCGATTGTGGCAACCCACAAAGCATAAGGAAGCTGAGTGGCAACGTGATGGCGAATGTCGCACTTTGTTGCCAGGGACGAAAGAACGGTGGTGTCGCTAATCGCAGTGCTGTAAAAGAAACAACAAAAAAAACTCAGATATTTGCTGTGATATGAACGACTCAACAGCAGAAACAGAGAAAGCTTCATGAAATGTGTTGGCACACCAACAAAAATGACAGTACACATTCATGGAGTGAGTTTTTGTTGTAATTTTTTTTTGGGGGGGGGGAAACGAGGTTGGTTTGTTCAGGAATCAATAGAGACTTCAAATTCAGAGAAAGGTCTGATCGAAATATAGGTTGATGGTAAATATTCCGCAGGGTTGCGTTTGTTGAGAAGCAGAACAAACTGCTAAGCAGTTCATACCTGTGATCCCCGAACACCGATCCAGCCAGAATGGAAGATATGGTGGTGTAAAACAAGTCCGTATCTCCAGGACTGGCATAATAAGCGGTCGGAACAGCGATCGGGAACAAAATCGACATGGTCCCCCAGGAAGTCCCAGTGGCAAAAGATATCACCGCAGCAATAACAAAAGTGAGTGCTGGAATGGCTCTATGATCCACGTTTTCGCTGATGGCATCCGCCACATATTCTCCAACCCCAGCATCCGTGAATGCCGATCCAATCGTCCAGGCCATGATCAGGATCAATATCGCACCTGTCAGATTCTTGATCCCTTCCACCCAGGCGTCGAAGCTTTCCCGCCAGCTCATGAGAGGTCTCCGGCCGTCGTTATGGGTCAGACATGGTGTGTTCGCCAGCAGGGGGGGCTGAATTCCAACGATCACCCCCCCACGGACGGATTGCATGGAGTTGATCAGCCAAACGGTGAAGCTTCCAAGAAAGGCCGCCCACAGAAGAGCCCTATGGTGGTAAAAGACAGTGGAATACTAGGTTGAACACGAACCCCCCCAAAAAAAAAGGAAAGGAGAAGAAAAGGAAAATTCGCAGGGAAATCCCTTGGTATTTGCATGCTGAATGGGCAGATTTACCCGAACGAGTCCGCGTTGGAGAAGATATTTTCGATGCTTTTGTCCCCATCATCGATAGCATAATTTCCCGAAAGCAAGAGTCCCAAAATCACAAAAATCACAGTTACGGCAATGGGGATTATGCTGTTCCACCACTTCCTTGGAGTGTCTTCATTTGGCAGCAATTTATTATCCAATTCAACCTCCTGAAGCACCCCCCCAAAAAAAACAATGCAAGGAAAATTTGTACATTTCACAATCGATTGTGAAAAACAATCCAGAGAGGAAAAATTCCTCACGAAAATAAACTGCATGGGACTACTATCCTCAAACAATAATAACTTACATAACTTATATCTTTAGTTCTATATCCTTTTCTTTTGATACCCCCCCCCCCCCCCCCCCCCCCCCGCCCCCCCCGATTAATTCGATTGATGGAAAAGAAGAAAAAACACAAGCAAGCAGAGGAACAGATACTCACGGTTCTGTTCGCACTCTCGTCTGACAGCTGTTGAGAATATCGGGCCCTTCGTTCAGCAGCCAGCATGGGTCCCATTTCACGGTTGGTGAGGATCAAAGTCAATTGGAAAATAAGCATCAGAATCGGATAGTATCGAGATGGAATCGTCCTCAAGAAAATTATGTAGCTACTGGTTTCATAGCCACTCAGATCTGCCTTGGCCTCTTTTAACAATGTCACTGTGAAAATTACGCAAAATGGCACATACAGATCCTCAAAATCTGCCCCATTGTTTCTATAACAAAAAAAAGAACCATGGTGGCATATTGAATCTCATTCGGTCACAGTTTTTTGTGGTTTTTTTCTGGATCAGAAAAAAAAAGCTGGAACAATTCATTGTGGTACTGACATGCACTAAACGTGATTGCAATGTGTGTCCTAGGCATGTGCGGGGAAAAATAAAAAAACGTTGAAAGGTTGAATTTGCAAATCCATGGAAGCAGGAAAACCCTGACAAGAACACCTCAAAAACAGGAATTAATATTCCTGCATGAGTGTTATTTTTCCTAAACAACAGGGAGATATCCTCGGTACCTTGGTCCCCAATCAACCCAATTTCAAAGCCGATCCAAGATCCGATGGGGGCCAGGGAGGCGACAGGTGCTGACGTCGCATCCACAAGGAAAGCCAGCTTTTCTCGACTGATCCAGAGAGCATCTGTGATGGGCCTCATTGTCTGGCCGATGATCAGTGTATTTGCATAATCTGAAGTCAACGAGAACCTGGATGAGTGGGGTGATATATATCGTTTGTGTGCGTTAGCTGGAGGTGGCTGCCTTTCTTCGAAAGGCTTTCTTATTTTTTTTAAACAGCTGACCATTCCACGACAGAAAGTGATGATTTATATTTTTAAGTAGGTTTCAGCAAAGCCTACAGTGAACCATTCAAGTTTATTTTGTGAAATCTTTCTGAGACCAAGATCAAAGATCAGAGATCTCAAGAATTCAACATGTAGGCGGGGTGACGTGCGCTAACGCCATTCACGTGCGTTTCGTACAGCGTCAGCCGCCATGCACTCACCATCGAAGAAGATGACCCAGCCGAGCAGGTATGTGACAAGCTGCCCCGTTTTCGGAGTATTCGCGTATCGTCCCAAAGCCTCCGCCACTCCTCGAGCCCCGCCGTTCTTCTGGATCACAGCTACCATCCCCGCGAGAAACCACGAAAACAGTATGACAAAAACGTGATCTGCGTCCGCCACAGCTCCCAGAATGTATTTGTCGAGCGTCCTCAAGAACGCCCACAGCAGGTTATACTCCTCCACGATGAAAACAGCCACGAACGTCCCCAGGAAGAGCGACAAGAGCACGTGACGGGTGACGACCGCGAGCAAGATCGTCAGCAACGGAGGAAAAAGCGTCAGGCCGCCAGGGGCGACCCAGACGCCTTTCGTAGAAGACGTCGAGCCGGTGAAATCCTCGGCATCAGCGAGTTGCAGAGTAACTGTGTGTTTTCCGTGGTCATTAATGATCAGGCCTGGCGCCTCCCCGGTGACGACGATGGCGTCGTCCACCGCCGAAGGAAAGGAACAAGGCGGCTGCTCGCAGGACGCGATATCTCGTCCATCGAACATCACTCTGTAGAAAACCTCATCTACGCCACACCAAGATTCTCGGGCGTTATGTGTTGCATATATGGGTCTATACAGCTCAAACAATGGCGACCACCCTTGCACGCGCGAATGGTAATTCGACGGCGCGGTTCAAAGTTGAGGGTTTCAACTCGCCAATCAGCATCAACGGGGCATTCTCGACGAAAACTGCATTCACTTGACCATTGTTTTGGGAGCGAAAGAGTGATCGGCGCACCCGTTATCTTTTGCGCTGCTGGCCACTGCAAGGAGAAGCCCAAAGTGAAACCTCTGCCGCTGAGGACGACTTTGGGCGTTTTGAGTTCCAGGGGTGTCGGAACTCCCGTGCATGGCCACACCAGCACCAAAATCGCCACCAGGCAAATAGAACCCCGCCCCATCGAGCTGCGAAACATTGAGAGTAAAATGTGGGTGTCGTCAGGAGCATCGAAAAGGAAACAAAACGCGACGCGCGCGTTGCGCGCGGTCGGTGAATGAATGCTATCGGCGATTCTCAAGCGACGAATGGTTTTGGAGCGAAAGTGTCCCTCCTAACTCGCTGACCAGCCACACAATTTCGTATCTCGGGCTTGAGTAAACAGTGCAAACTTGGCTACGAATATCGTAGCTCCACTAATGGCAGTACTTAACGCAAGCATCGTCTCGTAGTTCTTCTTGCGAGAGTCCACACCTCGCCAGCTTTTGTGCAAAACCACCCTTTCCAAAAGGATATTTCCAATCCAAAAAACTTGTGGACCTTGGCATTCGCTGGGTTGAGCTGGACCACGTACGCACAAGCAGATCTGGGCAGATTGTCTTCTGACATGAGTCATCCGCACGAATCCAGCCACGCTGGGCTGCGCTGTTTCCGGGAGTTTACTAAATTCTTTCACGAAAGAAAAGAGAGCATGTGTCCTTTGATTCACAAACAAAGAGGAGATGAAATACATTTTTTGAAGGGCAAAATCGATTGGTGGATCTGATTAGGTGGTGGTGGATAACTTGTCCCCATGCAGTCATTGCTCCATACTTGAACAGGGTTGAAATCTTTTTTGCAAGAATTTTTTTCAACCAGCAATCAAAAATTATTTTATGTGAAGAAGCTAAGACTGCAATATTACCGCTGTGTTGCAGTAATACAACAATACATTATGTTAACGAAACTTCGTTGAAAAAAATTGCACTGGAATCCTTTTAGTCACCACCTAGACAGGGTTTCAAAGGCATTAGAAAAAGAAGAAAAACAGTGGGAAGGTGGAACTGTTTCGAATCAATATCAATTATTCTGTTGCCTCGAAACAAGATGCTTGAGTCTGATGTTTTACAACTCCGTTGAGGAAAGATGAGGTCACCAGGGCAGACCATTGCAAGAAAAGAATCTTAGATTGACCTAATTCTGAAGAAAAGGGCTGTTTGTGCACAGTTCGTGTAAATGTCTGTTTAACCGACTATGAGTGGTGCATTTGTTTACTACCACCACCAGCTTCCTCAATTAAAATTCAACTGCACTGGCCTGTCACTTGAGCGACCAACATTTTAGGAAAAAGTACAGCCTTTTGGCTCTTTTTTTTTCGCCCATTGAAGACAATTTTCGAAATGAGGGAGTTGATAACTAAATTCTCAAAATAAGAGAACTACCCCCCCTCCCCCTTCTTTGCTTTCATTTTCTTTTACGCTCTCTTGTGTTTTTTTCTTCTTCTTCAAGTTGTTCACTTGACAACAGGGGTTTTTCCCCCCAATCCCTGTCCCCAGAGAGTAAAAACCTTTTTTTCACCTGTCTAGAGAGAGACAGCGTAATTTTTTTGTCCCGTTATATCGTCGTTCAAGTCAGGGACCAGTGTGTTTTCATTTCGTGCATTACAGGGTAAATTGAAAAAAAAAAGCAAGAAAGAAAGAAGCGAATGGACAAAAGCACACAAGTTTGTCTTGACCCAAACATTCAAACCTAATAATAACAAAGATCCCATGTCTGTCATCTTGAATTATCCCCTTTTTTGACTTGTGAATATTTCCTAACGTCCTGTCCAGCACAGAAGCGGAATGTCCAGGACGATTGTCCAACCAAACTCTATGCTAAATAAATTATTTTAACACTTAAGCAAAAAAAAAAAAGAAGTTCAACCCTTGGAGATCTGAAGGAAAAGCTCTGGTCTACATTATCCTCCAACTGCCGAAAACAATTACTGTGGGCTCATTTTCAAATTAGGAAAAATTATCGATACAGATTCCAACTCGTTTCCCACCAATCACTTGAGGCTCGCAGATCTGGTCGTATGCACAATGGCTATTTTCGCTGCAAATGCACTTATCGTTTATCGCGCAGAACTTGAATTTTGGCAGCTCTTGCTGTCGAGTCAATCGCCTGAAAAATTCATTCTCAAACACCCCTTCCGGATCCAGCTCTTCCTTAACCGCCATGAACTTATCCCAATCTGGGTAAAGCTCCGGCATCGTCGGACAGGGGTCCGCGAATGATGACCTGCCGTTCTTCCCCCAGTGAGGTCTGCCTTTGAACTCCAGCAGCATGGTTTGATAGATTTCTTGCATGGTCGACATTCCGAAATGCGAGGAATTTTCTTCTTGCCGCAACGGAATGACGATTTCGAAAACACCCACGTCTTTCCCACTGGATGGGGATAAATAATTGTCAGACTTCTGCATGAATCGGATTTGAATGCCTTCCGCAGCAATGGCACACCATGGCCTGCGTGAACAAGAGAAAAGCACAATAGAAAAGTTTTATCCTTTATGTAAAATTAACATCATTTTCCCCATCGTTCACTGTCTTGATCCTGGGGGTCAAGGATTCAATTTCAAAAGATGGAAAGAAATTGAAAAAAAAATCTCGAAAAGCACCATGGATATATACCATTTCAGTTCTTTTGGTTTTTCGTGTTACGTGCTACCTTTATGTCCATCCATACCTCCTATCGATAATGTTCCGTACGGCCAGGAGCGCTTGCGGCAGCGTGTTGAGGTCAAAAGCAAATTCTATGGTGCTGGATATAAACTTCGGTCCAGGGTTGTCCCATGCACACCCGCCGTCAGGACAGAACGTGGTCAGCACGTCTTTCATGGTGCCGGTGATTTTGCTGGAAAATTCTCCATTCCCGTTGAACGATTGAGGGATGCCGTTCTTGCCGAACGCCAGCCCATCACGATTGGCCGCCTCCGATCCGCAGAAAAAGGCTTGGTTCCGATCACCATTAGCTTGCTCCAAAACTCCGATAAAATCTGGGGTGGTGGTCAGCACGAACTTGACTCTACCATCCCCTACAAGCAACAATACCAAAACAGAAAAAGAGAAAAGTTGAAGAAGGTGGTGGCTGTGCAATCAACGGGCCCTCAGGATATATCAAAAAAGGACACCATTAGTAGCGTGGTATCCTGAAGCATGAAACTTGGAATGGGGGTTTTAGGTGAGTTGCAACATTTCATTAGAGTTGGATGCGAGCCATTGGGATTACCTGGTGTATTGATGTTGACATAAGTACCATTGAACACCACCACTCTGCTGGCAGAGGGAAACCAACTCATTTCAAAATAATCCTGTCTTTTTGCCCACTCCACAGCTTCTCCATTGAACAGAATGGAGTCATCTCGGTCAATGAAGTCCAAGCTGACTTTGTAGTTTTCGACTATTTTTATTGTCACATCGATGACGATCCCAAGGGCACCGATGTTCACGTTTGCAGCCTTCAGCTTTTCTCCAGTTATTTTTCTGACTTTCCCTCGTCCATCCACCAATGTGAGAGCTACCACCTGGAAAAGATGCACCAAGGTTAAGTTTCAAGCATTTTGCATTTTTCAAGGATTCTCAAAAATTGTCTGCAGCAAATTTGCAAATTTGGACAACATGAATTGGGGGGGGGGGGGGGGGGGTACCACCCCCACACACACTGTTTTTTCCATTTCATCGATGGTTACCTGATCAGAGATACTTGCAGGGTGTAACAAGGAAGAAGAGTGGGCTCCTGTGGCAAGGGTTCCCCCCACTGAAAGTCCTGCAAGGATAATCATATGATTTGTATGCATGTATATGTCAATGTGGCTTAGAACTTGGAACTTGCGATGCACTTGAATATCAGGCAATTGGTTGTGTTTGATTGATTGTTCAATTGCCCAGCTTTGTGGATTGTTCTCAAATCAAAAGAGGTAAAAGTTTAGCTCTGTCTTTCACACATACAAGGCCCCCCTCATGTGGGTATCTTCGCAGCGAAAACAGGGTAATGGGTGCACATTCGCAGGGCGCACGCGAAAACATCGACTGGTCGGACAGTAAAAGTGACGATGAACAACCACTCGTGGTCGCAAGAAGAATCAAACAAAAATCCCGTCTGAAAAACGATTGCCTTACGCAGAGTCGAATATCTGATGTACGCCCAAATACCAAATACCATATCTCGCAGTCAGCGGTTTGCCTGTCAGCGTTATTTGCTAATGATGATGACACAAGGAAAGTTGTGGATGGACGGCGCTTTTGCCACGTTCTTGGAGGATGGCGCCCCCTCACTAGAACCGAGGCCATGGTACGAGCGATAAACTGTTCAGCTCCCAAACACTTGGCTGGCAGGCTGAGCACTCACCCCCGACACGTTCGCAGAATTTTTTTATCTTACCTGGGTACTTTACCGACGGATGGACAACAGAATATCCTTGCTCCAGGAGCGAGTTCAGCAAAATTTCGTGCGTTGCTCCAACACCGACGGTGGCCTGCATCTCTCCGGAGTCAATCTCTACACTTGCGAAGTTGGCCAAGTCCAGCGAAACGTCGTCTCCGCAATTGATATCTGAAGATGCGTGTCTCGTTCCCAGCGCTTTCACTTTTTGTCCCTTCGCCCTCGCATTTTTTATTATATTTTGGATCTCCTCTACAGAGCTGGGTTTGAGCAGTTGCGGGGACTCGCAGGTCTCCCTCCCTGAAAAGGAAGTGAAGCTCGCCGCAGTAGCGGTGTCTCGCACCACGGCGAACACCACGAAGAAAAGAAAGAGTCCTGCACAGCCTCCCATCTTTTTTCTCATTCACCTGTCCTCCCTTCCCAACGTACCAGAACACCAAGTTTTCGATCGATGGAGCGCGTTGGGGGTGGGATTACTTGTACAAGTACAGGGGACCAAGGAGAACTCACACTTGTGTTCGGTGTGGAACTCTCATTCCATACGATTCAAGTAAGCGTCGCGGCCTGAAGGGCTGTGGGTGCTTGCCAAAGTTGTGACAGCCGAATTGGAATGAACTGGTGGGTTGATGACCAACCAGCAGCTTTGTGGCGTCAATGGGTTGGTGCCGTGAAACTAATTGCGCAGAAGTGTTTCTGGTATCAGGAGCACTGTGGAAGGGTGATGGGGCGAGGCGTCAAGAACGATTTTTTTTCTTTTTCTTTTTTTTCTTCCTGCTTTTCCAACACGAGTCCAAAACAGCTAACCGCGTACGAACACAACCAAGAATCATCCCCGACTCCAGGACGCACTATCCCAAAAGCCAAGATTTTAAAATACATGTGCACCTGTGGTAGTGACCAACGAAGGCCGTCCACAACCAGATGATTTAGGTGTATTAGAGTTTTTTTGTTGTAACCAATCCTTTCATAGAACACATATATCGCATCACAAGCCTGGAACTGTGTGTAATTCGAGCTTTGCGACACCGATCTTGACGGTGTATAATCTTTGAGTGATGAACTGGAATTAAAACAAAGATATGTGATGCAATCCATCGTCCCTATCAAAGTGGCTTGCATCGTTGTGGTTGAAACAAAATCTATATATAGATATTATATATAATTCTTTCTTTCATGTGGTGAGCATCTACTGTAATTCTCAATAATTTTTGTTTAACCAATCAAAAATGTAGTCGACTCAGTGTTCATAAATTGTGGAGTCTGTTTGGCTTGGTTTCATGATTTTTGACCACAAACCACTCATTCTCACTTAAAAATTTGATTTTCTTTATTGCTCAAAGCTTGGTCTTGCTTGTATCATCTCTAGGAAAGAGAAAAAATTTATTGTTTTTCTAAAAGGGTGCACAAAACACATGGAATTGCCATGTAGACCATGGGTCAATTCGATGTGGCAGCAAAAGAAGTGAGCACACAGAATGAAAAGTAAAAAATACATAAAAAGTTCAAACAATCACACTCAAGCAGTCGTTTCCTTTCCAGACGACGGTAAATTCCCCCAGTATTCACCGAAACATTTCATAAAGCCACCCGAATTTCATTCTTCCTGTAGTCACCAAAACATATCATAAAGCCACCCAAACATATCCCAACCCCAGAGTTCTCCGAATTGTTCACTGCCTCGATCCCCTTTGAAGGCGGCAAGAAAGCATTTCCATGTCCCTCGCAACCTGTTGGATGGTGCTGCTGCTGGATATTGTGCTTCTCGATTGCCTGCGCTCCTCGTGCATTCTTCCTTTGCCTTGTGGGTTCTCTCTGCGATTCGATTCAGGTCGAGTGGGTCTTCCACTGCGGGATGGACCCCCCGAAGAGACGCTGTTCGCCTTTCTGAGTTTATTCATCAGGTTTTCCTGATGGATCCTCCATCGCTCCTCGGCCTCGTCGACCGATCGGTCGATTACAGCTGGGGAAAAGATGCTTGGCAAGCTGTTGAGATCGCTTGCGAAGGATTCCTCGTAGAAGTCACGGTGATTGGCAGGTTGGAAGTGATGATTTCTGGGCTGATATTGTGGAGGATGCACTTGGGAATATCTTCTGGGTGCATGTTCATGGATGGTTCGTTGGTCGGAGGCGTAATGCCTCATGGCCCCAACAGAAAATCCATTGTTGTACCCATGCTCCTCTCGATCAACAAATTGGACCTCTTCCTGAAAGTATCTCGGCCTGGAATCTCTTGGGGACATGTTCCAGTTTGATCGACCACTGTATCCCTTCTGGTGGTGTATGTTACTTTGCTCTCTTTCCCTGATGTGATAATTGCAATTGCGTAAGTGCTCTCTTTCCCTGATGTGGTGTGCTTCCTTGGAATATCCTCCACGGTGATCTACGTCGTTGTAATATCCGTCTCTTTGGTAACTTGCTTGAAAACTAGGAGCTTCGGTCCTCCTGGACCTATTGCTCTGGTGTTGGTCATACTCCGCCTCTCTCCCCAGACGATAATTTTGGCTCATATCTGATCGTCTCGGTGTCTCCGCATACATTGACTCCTCCTCCTCGTAAGCCTCTTGCTCGTGCATATACAGATCGCCATCGCTCTGGTCTTGATCTGTGGTGGGCTCAGATTCAGATAATTTCTGACATGCCTCCTGAACTGTCTCGCCCATTGTTTTGCACAAGGAGCGGAGTGCATCCCACGATGCTTCCCCATTTCCATTCCCCTCGACACCTCCATCAGGTTCCTGAACAGGTGGTTCAAATTCATGGTAAGACTCTGTCGAAATGCGAGATCGCATTTCCTCTGTTGCTGAAGACTCCTGGAAGTGTTGAATCGACGCCTGCACCGCTCGCTTGCCGCCTTGTGTTACTGATTTGTCCCTTTGCTCAGCCATTTTTTCGATTCCGGCCTGGTGTGGAGCGGGTTTTTTCTCTTTGAAGTGTAGATGCATGTGGAACTGGTCAGGCGTCCTTGCGGTTCCTTTGGTGATTTTCTCCAGACCGAATCTTTCAAGAAGTTCTTTTGGGACCAGCTCAGATAGCCACCCCGTCCCTGCCTGCTGATTTTTGGTATCAACTTTTTTTGCTTTCGGGCTTTTCAGAGGGATGCCCGCGCTTGAAGTCTTTCTTGACGTGTCAAGAGTGATGTTTTCCTGTTTGTCTACGATGTTTCCCAGTATCAAAGACTCCCTTTCGGTCTGAATATCAATGGTGCGTGTGTTTGTTTTTCGAGGTATGCCAGCACTTGTCTGAGAAAACCTCAAAGAAGTCTGGGCCTCGCCTGTCCTCTGCTTCACTGTCTTCTTTCTGTTTTTGTGGTTTCTTGACTCGGACGAGGTTGTAACGCTCGTCTGAATCGTGATCTTGCTGTCCATTTTAATATTCTCCCCATGTAGTGAGGGCTTGTAGCCATCATCAGCATAGACCTGTTGGTCCGAATCGATAACAGAAACTCTCTCTGACGATTTTATCCCACTGTGCGATTTTTTGTCGTCAGTATCCATCAATGTGGAATCGAAGGACCCACCCTCATCTTTCACAACCTCCTCAATGATCCTCAATGCCAGCATGTTGTTATTCGACTGCATCGACCCGAGAGAGTTTTCCAGTGGAAGTTCATCATACTCTCCTCCGCCCTCCTTCTGAGTGTTCGACGCAAAGAATGCTGATGGTACCGGCACAATTGACGACCTCCTGTTGTGGTTGCCAGCACTTCCTTGGCAATTCTCGCCAGCGAACTGTTCTCGGAGATCCATCCCCACACTCGTCTGGGATTCATGGAGTTTTCCTCCACTGCTGATCCCCAAGTGCCCATCCACGTCTGTCGTTGAGCTATCCTCCCCATCCATCCTCAAATAGTAGTCCTACCAATCAAAACAGGAATCGTTTATTCAGAGACGTCAAAGGCGACGATCAATTTTGCGCCCAGCCACACTTTCTTTCCGTTCACTTTTATTGAGATCCAATCCTGCTTGTTCACTGTTGTTTGAAATACAGAGAAATCCACACCGACTCCATGATGGGCTGGCTTAAGAGCCAACGTACCAGAGCATCGATCCTGCGGACGAATTTGGGATCCCCATCCACATTGTCGAGCCACTGCATGTCCATACCCTCGGCCATCGAATCGTTGCTCCCCCACTCATCATATTCCTCATAGCGGTATATGTGCCGAACGGGCTGGATGCAAAAACACAACAAAAATAAGGAGCTTTGTTCTGTATCGACGGTTAAGAACAGCTGGAGCGTTCTTTTTGCAAACCGACATACCTTGGGGTCAGCCGCGACAGGCGACTCGCCAGGAGCTGGAATCTCAGCGTCCAGCCGCTCCACTTGCTCAGGCTTGAATTCATCCATGGTGTGGAGCTTCAAGGAATCGGAAAGACGTTTTGCCTGCGATACAAACGCACCCTGTGAATTCGGAGAAAAGAGGGACAAGAGAAGTGATGCGGCACCAGAGCTATAACCCACCTCGGAGCCAGCTAGGAGAGACTCAACAGAGTCGTCGGATTCATCACTCGACTTGATTTTGTCCCTGTGTCCAAGTGAGCCTCTCTTTGTAGAAGTGGAATCAAAACGAGATTCTCCGTCGGTCTCGGTCTCCTGTTGAACCTGATTGATGATCTTGGAGGACGCAGATCCCGCGTTGGAGCTCTCAGACTAGTACTGTGGCTCTGTGTTGTGTGGAGCCCGTGCGCTGAAGTCGGACACACCCAAGAGGTTCCTGCACTTGGACAGGAAGTTCGACTCCCGCAGCTCCTCAACTTGTTTTTTTACCACTTTGGTCTGCTGTAGTAGCGTAGTGTTGGTTGGAGTCTGTCGCAACTTGCTAGCCTTGGTCAAGTCGTTCCTCTTCTGGCAGCTGACGATTCATGGGTCCAGGGAAGACTCGCGCGACGGCCTGGTCCCACAACGTCGAGTAGAAGCGCGTGTAGGCTTCTATCCTCGTTGGCTGCCCTGCTCAGGTGTGGACATAAGCAAGAACGACGTGAACGCTGAGCATGTTTGAGACCTGTTACAAACTTTTGCAATCCGACCGACTGTAAAATCAAGCTTGGGATACCCGTCGAACGCTCTCACCGGCGCCTTCGCCATGGGGGATCCCAAGGAGCTCCCTTGCGTGTCTGCTCATCTCTTCAATTCACGCTCAGTCGAAGGATAAGAAAGGTGGTGGATTCCTTGTCGGGTCAATAATTATATCCAAAGGGCGGGAAACGGTTGGCGCAGAAAATCAATGAAATTTGGCTGTGTCGTTGTCAACAATTGGCTTGGGTGGGGGCAGTTGCACGAGAGTTGCTGGCAGCAAATTTCAGAAATTCTACGAAATGAGCATCTCGGTTAAGTTTCCCAAGTTGAACTGCAAGTGGGAGGTTTTGTTTTTTCACTCTGCAATGTATTGTTTCGGTTTTTTGTTTTTTTTGAGGTGTCGCAGTATCGTTGCAATACGTCCAAACAGTTGCCCAAAAAAGCCATAAAGTCGAAAAGAACAACTGAAAGGCCTTGCCTCACTCACTTTTCTTAACTGATACCTCTGGACCAGAGTTTCCTTCCCATAGGCGCCTTGCCAAGTAATATTTTCTTGGGACGAAAAACACTGATTTGTAAGTTTATTGTGCCTTCAATTCCCCCTTTATTTTTTTTTTCCTGCTCTTGAGGAGCAGTCTCACAAGCAGTTTCGTGGAAATACCTTTTTCACCATGGCAAATGCATTAAATCATACTACCTCAAAACCTCCTTCAATTTCTCAGTTCGCCAGCCGTCACAACACCTCCCACCATGTTCTACATGTTGAAAATCAATTTATCAACGGTCCCTTTCAAGTTGAAAGGGACCGTTGAAAGTTTCAACCTGACGGGTTTTTTTTGTTTTTTTTTCCATACCTCGCATCAACTCATCAGCCCTTTCCAAATGTGGAAGGGCAATGGCTGGAAGCAACAACATCAGACCATGCTTAAGTTGTTTCCATCTATCACAATTGAATTACTTTTAATGGTTGGGTTGGAAAAAAGGCACACGAGGAAAAGCCAAAGATCTTTGCCGGCAGCATTTTTGTAGCCACCTTTGAAAAGCCCCAACATTAGCACACACAGCTCCACCCAACACAACAGGACCCATCCATGATCACTCTTTCTTTTTCACCAATGCAACACATTAAAAGACAATAAGTCTCAATAAGACATCTCTTGTATGGCAAACTTAGTAGTAGGAGCTCATTGCTTTTTCCCTTCAAGCTTCATATACCTTTTCAAGCAATAGCTTCCTTCAATCCAAGACATGTTCTTTGCTGTGGACCTTGTGCTCTCGGTGCATGCAGGGTTCAAATCCACCCCTGTTTTCCGCTTGTTTATATATTCAATTTGTTCGGCACCACTTAAAAAAACATAAAACATTGGGATGCTCTCCATTTCTTTCCTTAGTTTGTTGAAATCGTTGAGATGTTTTCCGGCCCCAGCGTCAACCACACGCATCACATTGCATGCCAGCAGGTAGTTGGTCAACTCTGATTTCTCTTCTGGAAAATTCACCACCTTGAGAAGATCGAAATCAACCTGGCATTCCTTCAAACAGTCGAAACGGATGGGGGAACGAGGTCCCTGCAGACGTTTCCCCGAATCTCTGCCTGGTTATTGGGTTCGTAGGTTGATGCAATGAGGAGACGACTCAATGTTGCAAGACTTACAATAGAAGGCACAGACTCAATGTTCTGACACCCTTTTATACCCACACTTGGGATAACGACAGTTACCACCATCCATCCATGTTCCTATCCAACCCACTCTGCCAACTGCCAAGCGTGAGACATCGAACCACATGACTATTACCATAACTATCCACCATAACGATCTCACAGACCTGGACCTACCCATCCTTATTACACTGGTCAAGGACTCCGGGATACACTCATAACTGTTTGCAGGGACTCTTGATGAAAATGGTTGGATTTCTTGTTGTTCAATTTCTTTTCTGTTTTTTTTTTTGGGGGGGGGGATAAGTTTTGAAGCATTTTCTTAGGTTTCAAGTGTTGCTGAGAATCAAATCAAGTATTGGCTTATCAAAAGTTACCTGTGGGAGAGTGCTTTATCTCTCCCCCAAAAAATTTGTTTAAAGTACGGAGTGTGTACGTACACACTTGAAAACAAGAATTTTTCCAACCCACCAAAAATCTTAACCAGAAAATACCCTCAGCCCAACCCATCCATCGAGACAAAAGAGCTATCCAACATGTACCTACACAGTCAAATCAAACTGGAGGAACATTGCTGGCTACGCTCCCAAATGTTGTGATTTAGAATGAGGGAAAATGTTCTCCGGTCCTTACTGAACCAGCTCGAAGAAAGTTCAATGTCTCCCCAGAAATGTGCAGCTTGGGAACTCTCCAACTTCTGGAGAATCGAACAGAATGGAAAAGCAGAATGTAAGGCTCCTATCGGTCGGTTAGCGAAGTGGATCGTGGTTTCGGCCGGTCACACTCTGCCACTGAAGAGAAGAAAAAAAATCCTTTTTTGGATGGGTGTCCTTGGCCTGTGAGGGGGTTTTCCCTTTAATTAATGTAGGAAATAAACATCACAGTTGTCTCCACGGTTTCTTCAAGTGACCTTGCTTGCAAAGACCCCCAACCCCCCCCAATGTTCAAATCTTTACCACTCACTTATCACCGCTAGAACATGCTTGGAAAAATGTGAACAATTACCCAAATGGACTGTGTGAAGGCCAACCCAAATGTGGATGTTTGTATGAACAGTTCTCAGTAATTGGCCGTCGGACTAACTACTATTCTATTCTATTCTATTACTATTCTATTCGAATTTAATCACAGGTAAGGCATTGTTCAAAGTTGATTTGTTCAAAGTTGATTTGTTCATTAATCACCCCACTTTCTCTCACAATAGATAACTAGTATATTTCCACCAACAGGCAGCAATTTGAATATTGGGACACAGAAGGGAGTGGTGAATTTGTATACCTTTTAAAAATTGTCTTGTACAAAGAAAGCAAGAAAGCAAAACTTCGGACAAGGGTGCTGCCCATATAATTATCTTTTCTGATTTTTTTCTTTTTCTGTTCTCTTCATCGGAGGCAACCAAACAAACAAATTGTCCCCAAAAACAAATCCCCCTTTTCTTTTTTACGATCCGTGTTGGGCGAAAAACCGCATAGAGCCAGACCATGCCCAGAATCAAACGAAATCAAAGAATAAAATCGGTCTGACAAAAACAAAACACATTCCAAAGTCTCTTCACTACCTCCACTTCATAGAGCCCCCAACATCAAGACAAATCGAACACGATCGCAAAACCATAACTTAGATTTTCAATCCCAATCTCTTAAGCAGCCATGCTCTTCTTGGCGGCAGCCACGACGGCATCAGTGGTGATGCCGAATTTCTCGTAGAGAGTGGGTCCAGGGGCGGAAGCTCCGAAATCGTCATGGCCGACGAATTCACCCTTGGCTCCGATGTACCTCTCCCATCCCATGCTGGCACCAGCCTCGACAGCGACACGGGCAGTGACATCAGCTGGGAGGACGGAAGCCTTGTAGGCATCATCCTGTTTGTCGAAAATTTCCCAGCAGGGGATGGAGACGACGCGGACCTACATACGTACACACAAGCTGCTTAGATCACGACTCCACCTCCAACTAGAAAGGTTTCCAGCCGAGGAAAAATAACATCGACCCCGTGGTGGCAACGCAAGAGCGAAGTACTAATACAACCTCAGGGACTGTTGCATTTCAAATTCAGAGGGGTGATGTTCCACAGTTTTTCTGATATGAAGAGGGATTAAATACCTTGGAACCATCAGCAGCCAATTTCTCTCCAGCCTCGACAGCCAACACGAGCTCAGATCCAGTTCCCATGACGATCACATCAGGGGTTCCTTCACAGTCGACCACAGTGTATCCTCCCTTGGCAGCTCCCTCCTTGGTGCAGCCAGGGTAGTTTGGCATTCCCTGTATGAACATAACAGACTGCCTGTCAGACCCACAACAAATTTTCTCATTCACACAACATCATTTGTTGCCCAGTCCCCCCTGGCGGTCGATCTTCGCTCAAAAACGTCGAAAACCAAGCTTGTTCAGTTGGTAATTCTTATGGGCTTGGATATCCATGGCGTGGGAATTTCACCTGTCGAGAAAGGGCCAAAGTGGAAGGAGTCTTTCTGCTCTTGACGGCGACGGCGTAGCACCCAGCGGTCTCATTTCCTCCGCATGGCCTCATCATGTTCATGTTGGGCATGGCTCTGAAGGAAGCCAAGTGCTCAACAGGCTGATGGGTGGGACCGTCCTCTCCAAGACCGATAGAGTCGTGGGTCATCACGTAGATGGCACCACACTGGGAGAGAGCGGACACTCTCATGGCAGCCCTCATGTAGTCGGTGAAAATGAAAAAGGTTGCGCAGTATGGGATGAGACCAGATCCGTGGAGGCCCATTCCGTTAACAATGGCACCCATTCCGTGTTCACGGACTCCGAACCTGACGTTCCTCTCCCCGGGGGTGTCCTTCTGGAAGTCACCGAACATTTTCATGAGGGTCAAGTTGGATGGAGCCAAATCGGCAGAACCACCGATGAGTCCAGGGAGGGCTGGTGCCAAGGCATTCAACATGGTCTGAGAGTGGACCCTGGTGGCAACTCCACCGTCTTCAGGGGTGAAGGTGGGGAGAGCATCTTCCCAGCCGGCTGGGAGCTCACCGCTCAAGAGTCCCTTCAATTCAGCAGCCTCCTCGGGGTACTTAGCGGTGTAAGCCTCCATGGATGCATTCCATGCAGCCTCAAGGGCAGCACCCCTTTCCTGGGGGGCGGACATAACCTTGGCGACGTGCTCTGGGACCTCAAACTCACCATAGTTCCATTTGAGGTTCTCACGGGTGGCAGTGGTCTCATCGGCTCCGAGGGGAGCACCGTGCACATCGTGGGAGTTGGCCTTGTTTGGAGATCCGTATCCGATCAAAGTGGAAACCTAAAAACACCAAAACCCCACCAATCATTCAAACTCAGCTCAAAACACATTGCGACTCCCTTTCCTCCCAGAACTCCATAAACCAGCCCTTCAAACCAGTTCCATCTGAAGCGTTTCAAATTCATCTCAACTCCGTCGGTGCGGCTCGTACAGTACCTTGATCAAAGTTGGCTTGTCGGTGACGCTCTTGGCATCTTCCACAGCTTTCCTGATGGCGTCCAAGTCCAAGTTTCCGTCCTCGACGTGGATGGTGTGCCAGCCCAGAGCCTCGTAACGTGCGCACACATCCTCAGTGAAAGAGATGTCGGTGTGTCCATCGATGGAGATCTTGTTGTCATCGTAGAAGCAGATGAGCTTGCCAAGACCCCAGTGACCAGCCAAAGAAATGGCCTCGTTGGAGACTCCCTCCATGTTGCAACCATCGCCCATGATGCAGTAGCTGCAATCAACCCCACAGTTTGGATCAATTCACCAAACTACCCTTGAAAGATTACCTATCCATCTATCCAAACTACAGTTTTCCCCCGAATGGTAAAAAATTTCCACATCAATCCCCAGATCACCTAGCTGTTGGTTTTGGTGTTCAAGCAAGTGGTGAAATGAACCAAAAAAAGGTGAGGTTTTTGGCTCAACTCACGTGTAGTGGTCGACGACTGGGTCGCAGTCGGCCTTGTTGAAACGAGCGGCCAAGTGAGCCTCGGCGAGGGCAAGTCCAACAGCATTGGCAACACCTTGTCCCAAAGGACCGGTCGTCACCTCGATTCCTTGGGTCTCGAAGTTCTCGGGGTGTCCTGGAGTGACGCTTCCCCACTGACGGAAGCTCTTCAAGTCATCGAGCTGAAAAGATCGACACCAAAAAAACACTACGTGAATCCTAACCCATAGGAAGCGAGCAGCATTGCTGTCGGACGCCGACAATTCTCCCCGATACCCCAATTCTCAACAGACGCTACTAGTTTCCCCACACCCGCTCGACACAGTTTGATTAAGTTTATGGAGATAATGTTGAGAATAAGTTTCGACGCGCGCGCGGAAACACAAGCCTCCAGTTGTAACGTGATCTAGAAAGGGTCGGTCCCACTGTTGCCAACTTTCCAAATTCCTCCCGACCCATGATTTACGCAACCCAATTCGAAACTCGCCGAGGGCCGAAACGAACACAGGCGGACTTGAGCCGTTGCGTTACCTTGACGGAATCGTAGCCAGTCAAGTGCATGAGCGAGTACTGCAACATGCAACCGTGGCCGGCGGAAAGGACGAACCTATCCCTGTTGAAGTAAGCTGGGTTCTTGGGGTTGTGCCTCATGATCTCGTTGTACAACAAGTATCCCATCGGCGCACATCCCATAGGCAAACCAGGGTGACCGGAGTTGGCCTTGTTGACACCGTCGATAGCCAAGAAACGGATAGTGTTGATGCAGTCCATGGCGACCTCCGTGGAGACGACCTCTGCCTCAGCCACGGCGGCGGATTGAGCG
This sequence comes from Bryopsis sp. KO-2023, assembly GCA_030272585.1. NCBI lineage: Eukaryota > Viridiplantae > Chlorophyta > Ulvophyceae > Bryopsidales > Bryopsidaceae > Bryopsis > Bryopsis sp. KO-2023. Next base: position 210,749 of record BSYQ01000004.1, on the reverse strand, counting down.
ACAACCCTTGGACGCACGCATCTCTGCGCCGACCTCCTGACGCTGGAGACAACCTTAGGTCCGGAGACGGAGGTCTTAAAGGAAATTCCCGGGCGGGCGCCGGTACCGGTAAGCATGGCGGACATACTGCGCTTCGAAAGTATGCTCAAAGGAATGGGCGACAAAACAAAACGGAAAGCGTAGCGATGCTCCAACGACCACGGCTACCGGCTGAAGGATAAGCGGAGAGAGTGGCGATTCGTGTAGCGAGATGGGGCTTTGTGACGAGCGGAAAGAAATTACGTCGTATGACGCAAGCGTAAAGCGCGCAGGGGGTGTCGGTTGAAAAGCGACGGATGCTCCCATTGGTCAACGATCCGCCGCCAAAAGCGAAAAGATGGGCACGTGCTGGAAAAGGCCGTCGCCACCCTTGACGTGTCGAACATGGCGACAACCTCCAAACAATCTCAACTTTTCCGTGCTTTGCACTCGACCCAGCAGACCACGGGCCACCCCACGAGGCACCCCACGAGGATATTCTGGAATCAAACCCAAACCGCACTCCTCCCCGAGGAAATTCAACCTGTTCTCACACAGGGAAACCAGATGATGTCACTCCCATCATCAACTTCTCAACTGTTCATCAACTATACATCAACAGTACATTAACTGTTCATTCAAATTGGGAAGCCGAGGGGATGATTGTCCAGTCAGGTCTTGTTATCGTTGTCCAACTCAACAGTTATATCCAACAATCCAATCTTGTTTGTGTATGTATATCCATGCATCTCTGCATTCGGTTTGACACATTCAACTTATTGTGTCTCAGCAGCTTGGATCTATGCTTGTCTCATTGGCATCCTGCCTAATTCAGTTTTCTTACCACTTGCCAACTGTCAGTCTTCCCGCCTCATTCAATTTTCTTACCATTTGTCAAATGTGAGTCTTCCGACAGACACATGGTCTGTCGACAACTTCGATGCCCACCGATCTATGATATTTCATGCCACCCTCCGTTCACACTCGACCATTTGATTGACCGATTGGCGATAAGATTACAACGTGTGAGAGAGTGCATTCGGTTCTTCCGACCAAAGACCTGCCCCTCCTCCCCAAAAAAGAACAAAAATAAAGAAACAAATTGAGCTCCCCACGAATCACGGGGAGGAATGTTAACATCCGCCATCCCCCCTAACAACCGAATTATTCCCAGTGCCATCAACATTCTTTTGGCCTTGCTGGACCTCCTCCACCATACCACCAGATAAACCCTCCACCACCTCACCAAACAAATCCTTTCCCTCCTTTATGACTTTGACTTTCCGTTTTCGGCCTCTCCTTCTCATCAAATCTGCACTCCCACTTCCTGACGAATTCTTATCGCCTCTGCCCGCCCCACCTTCATCGATCCCATCATTTTCACTGTCCGAAATTTCTGCTGGCATCCGGGTTGGTACGATAGACAACTCCTCCTCCTCCGTTTCAACTTTCAGCTTAGGCAGAAAACACTGGTTTACCAGCGCCCTCACAGACCAATACGAATTCCTGTTGTTTGGCAAACCTTCGGGTAGTCGCTCCAGCCCCCTTTTTTCCCCACGTCTCATCAGCCAATCCTTCCAAACATCCAACTCTCCTTGCTCATACTCCGCATCGGGGAAATTCATGATGAGGTCACCTTGCTTCCATTTCCCGTTGGCAAGGCCTGCAAGATCTCTGGCTCGGGCAGCTGCCTCTACGGTGGGGAATGTCCCCAGATGCAATATTTCAAGCTCCATATCCAAGAAAGCACCAAACCCAGTGTCTGAAATGTATGCTCCGAAATACCAGGCTGGCAGGTCATCAAGATACCTGGAAAAGCCCCATGCGATTTCAAAGAAACAAAATTGAAGGGTTGAATGAGGGGTACAGCACTCCAGAGTATGAGAAAGAAGAAAAGAAAAAAAGTGACCTGTACAGAAAGATAGATGGGGTAGAAACATTTGTTCAAATAACTACAATTTCCAAATGTAGTTATTTGAAAAAAAATACATTTGGAAATTGGATTAGTCAAACCTTCAGAGATATGGCCTGGCTGACTCAGAGTCCAGCTTGGAGCCGGCCATATTATGTCGAAAACAAATTTTTGAACTATTTTTCTTTTTAATTGCATGAATACAATGGAATTGGCCGTACAATACCTGTCTTTCAGATCTTGCTTCACTTTCTCAATTTCCTCTTTGGTGAAACTGTTTGGCGGAAAATTCAGTTTAGACAGCCCGCTCCAGCTGCTCTGCCATACATTGAATCCAATCACCGCAATATCATAAGCTTTAGCTGCTTCCAAGGCTGTCGCACGAAATCCAACGTAATAATTATCTCCAGCCACGTTGATTTTTGCTTTGAATCGTTCTCGGGATCTAGTCACTCCATGATATTCCATCGGCTCCAGAGATTTTCCATTTGCAGTGCTGTTCAAAACCACAAAAAGCAATGCTCAGGTTGAAGGAGAAATCTATTTTTTGAACTCCGTGGAAGTCTGGAGGTGGAGGTGAACAAGCAACTAACTGTCTTGACTTCAAATGAGTTGAAATGTTTGGAACTGAAAAAAAAAAGAAGAAGAAGAAAGTTAAGAAAAAAAGGTTTCCTATCCGAAGTGGAATATTCTCACGAAAAAAAAAGAAAAAAATGTCGTTGATACTCCAACGGAAAAACTGTTTTACCTGCGTCCTTTCTTATTCAGTTTTCTGGATTTTCGACGCCCCTCATTTTCACCGAGTATAACTGGGGGTGGTTCGCCATTCTGTGCGATTGCCTTGGCGCTGACCGTTCGCAGGCCGTCGAGCCAACACCCATCTTGCAGCGTGTCCAGGCGTTCCAGCGTGACGTCTTTTCGTGCAATGAAGGCTCTCCACGGATGCTATTCACAAAGGCGGCGCACTTGGGGGGGAGGTTGACGACTTCTGTGATTTGTGGTGGCGCCAACAGTTGGCATGACCGATTTCGGTGTTGCACTCAAGCACCATGTCGGACTGGATGGAAAGAACGAGACCCCAACAGTTGGAGGAGCAGTGCAACAGTTAGAACAGTGTCCAATTTCCAGAGTGAGCAAGGAGCCTACCTCCGGCGTCTTTCCGCTGGGTCGAATCCCCCAGATCGAAAGTACGGAAAACTGGTGAATCATCCGTGATCTGAGGAAATTTTAAATTAGCTCTGCTGGATCAGTGGAAACTGAAAGATTGCTGACTTGGTGAAGTCTTTTCTTGCTGAAGTTCTCCCCTCCCCTCTTTTGTCACTTTTTTAGTGATTCTAATGTTGTGCCTACCAGGATGACAAAGAACTCTCTCCAACTTCTTTGTGATGGAAAAGAAAAAAAAAGAAATGTCAAATCATCACAGGTATAAATGCAGCATAGCACCCTTCTCGAAAGTAGCATTTCCGCCTGTGGGCTTGGGTGTTTTTTTTTTTTTGCTTGATTTTTTGGAAACACCCTTCCCACATAAAAAATTGTAAAACAAGCATTGTTGAATACGAGAATAGAGAGGTAGGACGTAAGAAAATCAAAGCAGAATTCTAGTGCTAGTATTTCTTCTCTCTTTTTTTTTCAATCCTTTGATTTCTGATGTCCAAACACCCTCCCCCCAATTCCAAATCCTTTCCTTTCTCTCTCTTACTATTTTTTTTTTTTTTTACCTCACCACCACCTTTCAACCTACCAACACCAAACAGACAAGTAAGCAGAAGAAAAAAAAGGACACTAAATAACAACACTTGATCTTCCAACTTCTCCTTTTTTTTAACCAAAACACTTCTTTCTTTCTTTATTTTTTTTTTTTTTTTTTTTTTTGCTTCTTAAAAAGGGAGTCCCGATATCCCCTTCAGTTAGTTTCAAAAAAAGAAGGAAAAAAAAAACTTTTTCAAAGTGCTCCCCAAGTTAAATCTCTTCTTTTTCCCCAAAACTAGAAACCACAGCATTCTCGATATTTTTTTTTCCTTAAAAAAAAAAACACCTCCTCATGGAATACAGAAAATAAAAAAAACAAAAAATAGCACTTTTCCTTTTTCATATTTCACACCCCCACACACTAGGAATTGAGAATTGCAAATCTGGAACTATTATTATTTTTTTCTCTTTTCCTAAAAAAAAACGTGATGTTCAAAATCTGCAAGCAGCAGTTCCTTTCTTTCCTTCTCCCTGTTTTTCTTTTTTTTTTTTTTTTTTTTTTTTTGGGGGGGGGGAGGTCAATTGAACATCAATCCTTTCCAACGGGAAAATGCAATCAATAGAATCAAAACACACACAGCTCCTGACGATGTCAAAGTGCTGACCTGTTATTCAAAAAGAAAACAGAAAAGTGAAAAAGGTATACCAACAGTCGACTACAGAAATCAACACGCAGACGATAGAAAAATAAATAAATAAATGAGTAATAATAATAAATAAAAAAATCGACCACCGAAAACAAAATCAACATCAATTTTCCGAACAAAGGGACGAAAACGAAAAGCGCATCAGCAGGAATGTACATCTTCACAGTAAATTTTGCCCTGTTACACAGAACCCTTCTCACCAGAGTGAATGTCTTGCCATTCTCCTCCATATGATTTTTGAGGTTCATCCCGAAAATCCCCGTAATAACCGCAATGAAAGACAAAGCAAATGTCCCCGCAGTAATCAGCAGCTCCAGCTGTGTCAGACAAGCAGGAAACCATTACAAATAACCAAAAACAAAACAAAAACAATCACTAGTGTCGACACCAATCCATGATATTTTTGCTTCATAGATGTTCGTTGAGAATCATTTCTGACTTGACCACAGAAAAACTCTTATTCTGTTATCGCAGCTTTCACTCTTTCGCTGATACACAGGTTCTTTTTAACCTTGATGTTTATTCTTTTCTTTTCTTTTTTTTGCATTTAATATTCAAATATATTGTTGTTCATGTATCTACACTTTTTTCTCTGACATTTTCACACATAATTATATTATTTCTATTCATTTTACTTCTTTTCTGGGGGGAAAAGATTAGGAAAAGAAAGAGTAATCCATGTCGATTCCCGAACATACAAAGCTGACCGAGAAAATAAAATATAAGAATACCTGAAGCAGCTGATTCCTATGTTTATCTTGCTGAATGTTAACGAAATCCTCTGTATCGTCCGTGTAATTGCACAGGGTATGGAGTCTGTTCAGAGTGTTGTCCAGCTGCATGAAGTAAGCCTCCAACAACATTTCCACCTCTTGAACCTCTTCGTCGACATCGCTGGAGGAGTCCGAAGAGGACGACGAGATGGGGCCTTTCTCTGGGGTTTGCTGCTCCTCAGCGGAGTCCCCCACCATCGGCGCCACTGGCTCCTTGCAGACACTCGTTCGTTGGCTTTGCCTGAAATTTCCAAATTAAGGTTTATCTCTACTAGAGGGATGGGGAGCTAGCCACATCTTAGCAGGTTTCTTCAGTTTAGTTTTTTTCAGATTTTTTTTCCAGTTTTTTTTTCAGATTTTTTTTCCAGGTTTTTTCAGGTTTTTTTCAGCAGAAATATAACATAGCCGGTGGCATCTTGCTTTGGACACGATTATTCCATAGATGTCCATGCGCAAACACAGGACAAAAAAAATGGTGTCTTCCTTTGTCTATCACATATTTTTTTTACATTCCGTGTCTTATTTGATACGAAAATTCAATTTTGATTGGTTTTTTCTTTTTTCATTTTGTTGTTTGATGGGCACACCATTTGGCTGTCAGACTCATAGCACGCATGTCTCCATCATCGTCCAGCAGTTTTTCCAGCACTTCCCGAACCTGAAGAAAAGAATACGTTTTTCAACCCTCCGTCGACAGGTATCTGGACTAAACGCTCCAACATCACATCCCCACTGAAGCAACCAGCTGTTCCATTACAGATAACGCCCCCCCCAAAAAAAACAAAAACAAAGTTAGTGAGATCATGGTCAGATGTTTTAAGGGATTCCCAGGAAATCCTGGTATCGAATTTATCATACCGTCTCCACCCTGGTCTGGAGCCTGACCATTTTGCTCTTTATTGACCTGACCCGCTGCAAATTGTGCGTGTTGACCTGGACCAGGCAAAAATACAAGAAAAACAATGATGATGTGCAACCACAAGATACTTCATACTTTTTTTTTTTTTAATACATTATACTTTATACTTTGTTTTTTTCCTAAATCATCCACAACAGTGCTGATGGGAAGGCAAAGAAAAGTCGATTTGTTTGCTGAGGTTTCTTTATTCCATATTGTAAAGGTGTTTCGGGGGGGAGGGTTGATTACCTCAGATTAGATAATGAAAAGACACCATCCAGACATCGTACCCTTAGTGTGAGAGCATCCAAAGCTGGAAACGCTGTTGCCTCCAGCTCGGTGGTCAACTCATCCAGGGTGGCACAAATCTTGACAAGAATTAAAACAATATAACTGAAAACTATCCCACTGGAAAAAGAAATCTCCAAAACAGCCACCCAATTCTTAACAGTTCAAAGTTAAGACTTAGGAAAACGAAAAAGTTTCACTGATCCATTTTTTTTCGAAACAATACTGTCAATTGAATGTCGCAGGAGAACAAAAAATGGTACACGAAAAAATATCCACCCCACAGTGTTAACAAGAAAAAAAAAATACTTCTGGTGGTAATCAGAATTTCATCAACAAAAAATACAAGAGATGAAGATGCTTGGCAAGATTGTAAACAACTCCAAAAAGTGTGCAATACTTTCTTCTTTCTTTTTTTTTTTAATTCCTGATGGAATCCCCGATTTTCCAAAAGAAAAACTTCCATAATTCATTGTAACTTTCTGGAGGAGTTTTTTTTTGTCCTCACCGACTCCAAGCACACTTCCAAAGCTTTGAGTTCGAAGGGAAGGGCCTGTTCCCAGTGCGACCTCTCGCTAACTCCTCCATTCCCAATCTTCTCAGAATCCTTCCCAGTGTCGGGCGCGCTGCTCAATTCCCCCGCGCTCGCCGCGTAGTGCCCGGGAGGCCCGTGCTCAGACTGGGATTGATTCCCAAGCTGAAATCCCCCGCTCCCGTGCAACCAGCCCATCTTGGACGTCATTTTCTTATCGGATGCGTCCGACAACACAGGCACCGACGGGCACTTTTGGATTTCCTTGGAGCACAGCCGGTCTTCCAAATCCTTGATAAAAGGGACGACCCCCTCCTTGTCCGGATTCATCACAAGAACGTACGAAGGGGTGAGAATCGCTTTTATGTGCTCCAGGTTCACCACGAGTGCATTCTCTCGGCACAGAATCGCAGAGGGATAGCTCGTGCAGAATTTGGGGTCCAAGATTCTCAGGTCGCGCAACTGAACCCCCAGTCTCTGCGTCAGCTTTTGCCGGTCCATAGCTACAACACTGGTCTTTCCTTGCGAATCCAACCGAATCCACTTTTTCTCGTGAGCGAGACCTCCGGCTGGATACTTCGCTCGTCGAGGCTGGCTTCCAGGTCGCAGCAGCGTGCCACGCCCGTTTTCTTTTTCGGATTTTCCCATTCGCGTCAAGTCTTCCAGCCCCAACCCCACTTCCACGCGTTTGCCTCCCGCCACTTTGGCCGATTAGCCCCGTGCGTGTTTTCTTTCCCTTCGGAAATCTCTTCGTCGTCACTGACCCCACAAACAACTTCCGACAAGCAAAGAGCGAAAAAAACCCTATCTCCTAGTAACTCCTTCCCAACCCGCAATCAATCGATGAACCCACAGTCAACAGCGCTCCTCGGTAAACTACGTGGTTCATCAGAGGTCCCCCTTTCTCCGTGGCTTCTCCCTCTATGCTTTGCGCTTGTGCAATCCTTCTTTTGTTTGTATTTCTTCCCACTTCTTCCCGAGGTCGCCCAATCGCTTTAAAATCCTTGTGTATTCTATTTCGTTGCTTCGTCGAACTTCAGTCTGGTTCCACCATTGGTTGTTGAGGAGGAACGAATCGCCTGGATCTCCTCAACGCTTGACGAAAGCCCCAGTCGAACCAGGACCGTCGACAGGATCTGCCGCGACGAAACAAGCAGCACCGACCGGTCGAACGCCCTCACAGCAGCAACCCGACAAGACCGCCAGAAAGGAGTTCACCATCAGAACTCAGAAAGAAACGTCTCGCCAGAGGTCTGGCCTCTTCTCACTCACACAACGCGCGTTTCGTCGCTCAGTTTTCGACCTCAACGTCCTGGGGAAGATTAATAAAATGAAGGAAAAGCGATTCGGTTGATTTTCAACCCCAAATTATGAAATTAATCGACATCAGTCGAGAGAAAGAAACTTGAAGTTTTTCCACACAGGAAAAACCTCTCTCTGCCTTCCCTTTCCTCAGCAGTTTTTTATCACCAGCCTTTGTCAACTCAGGACCCCCAAAATCTGCCTTCCCTTTCCTCAGCAGTTATAACACCGGTCAAAAATGAACATGGTATAACGAGGACACACAAACATCTGATGAAATTCGCCTTCAACCTGCGCAAGGTCACAAAAGGCTCACCAGCAGTAAATGCAAACAGAAAAAAAAAACCGGCCGACTCCTTCGTGTATGAAAGAACTGTTCAGCCATGTCAGAGAAGCAAAAGAAGGCTTTAGGAGAAAGATGCAGCTGGTTGGGCGAACGAATTGTAAGTGGGGCAGGTCTGGAATTTCACAGTCCGATCCAACTGGTGGCAGGGGTAGGATACTGTGATCGATTGGATGTGTTGAGGAAAAGCACACGCCGAACATACTCATTCAGAATGCATCCATGCCGAAAATCGCCCTCTCTTTTAACCTAATCTCTCCCAAGTTGTTCACAACTGAGAGTTCTCTACACAATCAAAAACGACCCCTTCTAAATGCCCAAGTTGCTTCCTCAGTGCTTGGCCCAGATGACGATGCAGTATCGCTCAGCTCAAGGGCGCTCCTCTGTAAAGTTAGAGAGGGTTGACTGACCAAGTTACCAGCGGACCGGGGACGGTTGGTTGACAATCCCAGAAGTCTTGAGGTTGAATACTCAGTCCTGGAAGAATGAACAGCCGTTGTGGGACGAGTTACTCGCGGCTTTGGACGAGTTGCCGTTCTCTTGTCGACCCTCTGTGACGATCGTAGAGCAACCATGTAATCATGGTTCTTCTTTCTCTCTTCTCGAAGCTCTTCACGATACCTGTTGTTCACCTTCGCCATTAATTGAATTTCGATGTTTGCCCCCCCCCCTTCAAATCTCCTGTTCAACGAGGTGTTCGTTCACCTTGAAATTTCTTCTTCTAGGTTGTTGATGTAGTGCACCGTTTCGTGGGATTGAAGCTCACAAATGACTTGTTTTTCCAGCTCTTCCTTCACCTCCTTCTCAATTTGTTCACGAACAACTTCCAATGGTTTCTGCTCGCGAAGGCCCTTAATTATGGATTTGAGATGTTCCACTTCCTCTTCGAGAGCGGCTGTTGATATTTCAGCGTCTAGACAAAACACAGGTGGTAAGACTGTCGAATACGATCGTTTCTTGCGCATCTTGTACCCCCAGATAATTACCGGTCTCTTCAGGTGGTTCACTTCGAGTATCCTCCAGTATCGTTTCAGGTCTCTCTTGATATTCAGTGTGGAAGCTTTTGGAAGACCTGGAGTCGCCCTCACTGATGGTTGTCCCCTTCTTGCTGGAACCATGTTTACTGCTCAGCTCGATTACTGCTGCTACATCGATGGGCAATGACACCTGGGGCTCGATTTCCAGCGCTGAAAGAAATGCTTGTGCCTTTTGGACAGTTTTTTTGATATTTCGAATTCTTGGAGTTAGGGCAGGGTCCTCAGGTTTATCTTTCGGGGGGATCTTGAGAGACTTCATTCCCTTAGCCACCTGAACTGGATATTGATGAGTTTGGATGTGTCGGAAGATGTGCCAGAGCTTCTCATTGTATTCCATCAAATACTGAACGTCTTCAGTGAGCTCGCAAACTTGGGTGGTGCTCTTGTCTTGCAGGACCTCCATCTCCAAACGAAGATTCTTAATTTCACCCTCTTTTCTTTTGAGTAACTGAGCGCTTTCTCGACGTGCGATTTCCAGATCCTTCACGGTTTGCTCTTCGACAAGTTCCGTCATCATCTGGAGAAAAACCAAGCCAAATTTTGGCACTTTCTGGTTTGTGGGCTAAGGGGTGCATAAGGAAGCTGAGGTTCTCCCCCAAACGAAGCTTTTCAATTTAGTGTTCAAGCACGTGACCGTTGTCATAGCGCACCTACGGCGTCCAAGTATAGGCACCTTGTATCTGGATTCAAATTCTCTCTTCTGTTTTCTGGCCTTCTCTTCAGCCACCTCGGCTTCTCGCGATCTTTTGTTTACCATATTCTCAATGGAGCTTGCAAGATCGTTCAACTGGCATCTCAGAGTATCATTGGCTCCAGTCAATCTGCCCTTTTCGCTTTCAGCATTTGTGTGCTCGTCTTCGATCTAGTGAAGCCAAACGTGAGCCTCCTAGAGCCACTGTCTGCAATTTCAAAACGAACATTGCAAAGGACCAGGCAGTACCTTGTATTTCAGATTTTGGGTCTCATCCGAAAATCTTTCTTGCATTTCCTTCATTTTCTGACGATTTCTTCGAGACTCATCCCTGTGGTCTTGTTCAGCTCTCAACATCCTCGACTTCAGGTCGTTCAGATCTTGTCTGGTCCTCTTCAGCTTCATTTCACAGTCGGCATGCTGTCTCTTCTCTATCTTCAACTGTTGGTCTAAGAATCGTTTCTCCTGCTCCACCTAGAGTCAGTGCAATATTTCCCCCTTCAGTCTCGATCTTCAAACACGTGGAACCAACAAATTCGTTTCAAAAAACTGCAGCAGCCAGTGTCACCTTTTGAATGCCAGCCATAGAACCTGATTTTCTGCTTCGCCTTGCACTGGAAGTAGACGACGGTGGTCTCGCGTGGGATGGCGATCTTCCTTCATCAGTCCTTTGCTCATCAGTCTCAGTATCTAGAGCCAACATATCATCTAGTACCGCAGACATCCCTGTCACAACACAACACGGCAAAACGTTTCAACAGAGACCAGAAGAAACAACAGAAATACCAGCATAGTCTGAAACCCACAAATTCTTGAGAATATTTACCTCTTTCGAGAGGGCCCATATCAACTGTGTATCCTGGTCCTGCTATTTCCTCAATAAGCTTCTGATAGTGGACATGAATGCATTCCACCTCTTCCGTCAATTGTGCAACCCTGTGCGTCAGTTGCTCAATCATTTTGTCCTGGGCCGTGCCTGCAGTCTGGCGTATTGAAAGGAGCATCCTCAAGACTGGCTTAAGAAATTTAAAGATAGCAGTCTTTGTTGCTTGCTTGCTGTGCTGCATACCAAAATGTTCACGTGGGGAACTGTGGAGATTGATGAACATCTCAGAGCAAATTGCAGGGTGTTGAAGCACTCCTCAAAATTGTCTGCAGTGGGGTTGAGGTTCGCCAAAAGAGTCGTGTAAGAGTTTCCATTCAAACTCTCTTTCAGAATCCTGGTCAGCTTCGAGTCTCGATATGGCACGTGGCCTCTGTCTCCCTCCTGGCTGAGGTTCATAACAACCTTCCCCAGAGCCGTCAAGCTAGTGTTGATTGCTTTGGCCTCCTGCAACCTGTACCCAAATCACTTTTCACCTAATGCTCAAGAGTCTTAATTCTTATCTCCAGAAATAGCTGAACTCATCTCAAGTACCTCATTTCAGAAGAGTGGCTCTTCTTCAGCCGTTCGGATCCAGCCAAATCTACCATATTCAGGCGACCAGTCTTAGGTTGTCCGGGAATACCTTCCCGAGGGAATTGAACTGTGGTGATGGTGAACACTGTGTGAGATCTGGACGACACATCGTTTTGCCCTGTGCTTGCCGTTTGCCTCAAAGAATAGCCCGCTTTCAGGACTGTGAGAATATCCTCCACAGTCTTAACCTGGACAGATTCACGCCAACGATTTCAGAGACCTGGCGGCTCGCTAGATTGGTCGAACGGAGGTGGACTCTGTACCTCAATATACGTCAGATCCTTAACGAAAGTCGTTCCGTCTGTGTCCTCAAGAATGTCAAGACTCTCCTTTGTGTAGTCCCAAGCTCCCTCGTTTGCACTGCTTGGGCGGCTGCGCGAAATCCCTGGCTTCGTTCGCGATGCCGGTAGCAAGGCTTTTGACGCTTTCCCCAAATCCCGCACATGCTCCAAGTAGATTTCGAGGAACGAAACAAAGAAAGAGAATCGGGCTTGTCCCCCCTCGACCAAAGATGTCGCCCCTTTGAACAAACTCTCCGCCACTCGAGGTATTAGCCCTCGAAGTCCCCATTCCCCCGATTCTTTCCCAAACATGCTGTAGGTCTTCCCACTGCCGGTTTGTCCGTACGCAAAGCAGCAGGCATTGTACCCTTGCAGCACATTTTCCACCAGAGGCGCCCCGACATGAGTGAAAACGCGATCCTGGCTCGCCTCGCTGTTGAACACGTTGTCGAAAACAAATTCACTGTTGTGACCTTTGCTGGGGTCCTTGATGGTGAGAATGCGCTTTTCAGTGGACACTATTCCCGTTTCAGCAGTCGGCCGAAGCCTCATGGTGACTTGCAGCCGCATTTTTTTAATATCCTCCATGTTGGCGCGAGCTGCGCTTTGGCGTCGGCTTGCGCGGTAGGTCGACGCTCAACACACACCCCTCAATCTGAAAACACCCTCTTTCCCAAGTGTTCGCGAGCGAAGTGATTTTCTATGACGCTTTTCCGTTGCCGACGACTTTTCCATGCATGCCGTACTCCCTGTTTCTGGCACATCTATTGTTCACGCAGCCAAACACACCCTTACAACCCTCGCGAGCGCCAGCTCCATAATTCTCATGACGACGGTATTTCCTGCCGCCGGTTTCACGACGAGGTGCGACAAGCTCTCTGGACCAATATTGTCCTGCACGGGTGCTTCGCGGCGCAGTTGCGCTTTGCTCCGGCGTCGCAATGTCTGTCGTAAGACGTCCCTGCGAAGTCGGACGGTGACGAAGGCGACCTTGTCTAGAGGTCCACCCACCAGGCGGCGGTTGGCGAGATATCTGTTATCTTTGCCGAAGCAAGTCGACAATTATTTCGAAGGTAGACCTGTGCGACGGTGGATGTGGAGGGTGACGAGTTTCGGGGCGGGTTTTTTCTGTACAAACATGGTCGCGTTAACCTTTGGAACCCTAGCAGTCAACGACGTCGTTGCCGCGTTCGTTACTTTTTTCTTTTACGAGTACGTATCGCGCGCGTATTGGAGCGCTCCGAAGGGATCTTTCAAACTGGAGCTCCTCAACTGGTTCAAAAATGGGGTGATGGGAGCTGTGATTGCCGATTGTATCAAGTTGTCCGGATAGGTGATAGGGGAAAAATGTAGAGGAATCACTTATCAACTCCTGCGGGAAGGAATGACGACCGATGCACCATACTTCCTAGGCAGGAAAAAAAAACTGACCTCCCTCCAGCAAGACTCCTGATATTTTTCACAAGTTAGGGTGCTGACAAAGGTGCCTCAAAACTATTTCATGTTTTCCACATGGCTTATTGTTGGGTTTAATGATTTTGGGGGAGAAGGGACTACTCTTCTTCCCCTTGGGCCTGGCTGTGTTAATTGTTAGAAATGGGGATGCCAGATCAGAAAACCTTTTGGCCAGGAAAGAAAGAAGTTGATCGACCCGTCTAGATGGGGAAGATGTCCATTTCAAACTCTTTTGAGCAACATTTCTGGTTGGGTCTTATGGTTGCACCGCAAAAAAAAGATAAAAAATCGAGATTCGGTACTTGCTGTTTTTTGATCACCCCTGTTGGGTTGCTGAGCTTTTACCAGTACCCCTTTTAAGGATATTTCAACAAGTCGTGCTGTTGGTAAAAGAGGGGCTGCCATTGGGGTATTTCTCAACTTGCTTTCCTGGTGAGGAGTTGTTATAAGGTCGATGTCTGACACATCCGTTGAGTGTGAAATGGCAATCTTGAGTTAATCCTCAAGATAGGATTGATTGATAAGATTAGTAAGATCACAAGATTCATTTGGAAGGGAGATGTCGCTTCGATTATGGGGCTCCACTGAGGAAAGAACAAACTTAATCGAACATTGTAACTGATACATTCAGAAAGCCGATCAACCTCCTTGAAATTCCTCCTCGAAAATTCCGTATCTCTTTTACATTCCATATACTCCGTTGGTGTTTGAATATACATCAATCTCATGGTTACCCAATATTTTGTTCATGTCCAATGCACGGCGAAACTCCGATATATTCGTTTATGCATACATACTTCCACCTTTTCTCTTCTTTCCCTTTCATCCACCACATACCAGAGTTTTCGTCCGAAACTTCCCCAACCCTCGTTATCCCCACCCTCGAAAAAGAAACTTAAAAGCCTCGAGCCTGAAGTCACCTCTGTTGTATTTTTTTATAAAATGATAAGAAAACGATATATGTAAAAAATCATACTAATGAAATTGAACGCTCACCGATGAAGGTGGTGTTTTTTTTTTCTTCCTTTTTCCCCTTAAAAGCTTGGACTTTTCGGATAAGATGCCTTGTCCAGCTACTTAACTCTGCACTGTATGCGAACCAGTAATTCTGCTTTCGCCAATTTGATTCCTTCTTTTATTTCACAATTGGAGACACCGAAGAAAACACAGATGATTTATTTCCCTTTTCCTGCTTCTCATTCTGGATTTCTCTGGTTATCTTTCTCGTCCATATTTCTCTGTTTTCCCTTTCTTTTTGGTTCGGGGAGGGACCAAAAAAACATTAAAGAGAAAAAAACACACTCACTACACCATCCACCCAGCTATGGTGGTCTGCAAACCAAACCAGGGATGGTATTGAAATACGTCAGACATGGAAGAATCGCAAAGAATACCACCCCCCCTACCACGGAGCTCCCTACTGCAAGAGATTCGATCGTCTCCGTGACAACGGAAGGCATCATGATTATCCCCATCGTGAGTCCGGCCAGGAAACCCCCAATGTGAGACATACCTGAGGTTCTCTCTGGACTGACTGAGGACAGCACAGTCACCCAGAAGAGCACCAGACCCACAATGCGAAATAAAGGGTACCGAATTCGGACGAATTCTGTGCAAACGTGAAGAAGGTACATGGCCGACAGACCGAAAACCATCCCCGATGCTCCGACCACCACCAGGCAGGGGTCTTCACCCAATGCACTGGAGAAATTGCCACCCAGACCAGACAGCAAGCTCACGGCAGTCACTCTCCTGTGGAATCGTACGAAAATTGATGAAACTGCGTTTAATATCGTGTGCGGAGAAACAGCGAGATAATGTTATCATCCTTTTCCTTTTCAAATTTGGGAAAATGAAATCCCGGCAAAGGAAAGAGAAACGGCAAGGGAAGAATGTCGAGAAATCAAATCTTGTTTCTAGATAACTCAGGATATGCAACCAGGGCTGTATCTTTAACAAAATTCACAGGTGCCAGATCGGTTGCGGTCAGTATCTGTTTTCATGATTAATTTTGCCCCAGCTTTTGGCTTGTCCAAGCTATAAGAGAGAAATAGAAAGATTGCAAATTCAACCAAAAAACAAAGGCAAATCAGGGCATCCCTGACACTCACCAGAATCCAAACCTCCTCTCCAGTGTGCTTGAAAGAACCATAAATAGAAACATATTTGTAACCAAATGGACTGCGTTTTCATGTATCAACATGGATGTTATCCATCGCCAGCCTTCGTGCTTGACCTTCGGCAAAAATCGACCTCCCCACAGCACCACAAATTCCGGTAGAAACGTGCGTTTGCTGTCTGACCTGAGAGATTCCAGCCAATGCACAAGGTGCATGGGTCCAAACCCTGATGAAGGCATTTTTCCAACATCTCCTGTTGCCTGATAACCAATCATGACACGGAAGAAATCACAAAGAGGAAACTTATGCACCTTGTACACACTCTCTCCTTCCCCTTTTTGCCTTTGTCGATCAATGTCAGTTTAACAACTAGAAAAATACCGGAATGTGAAAAAACTGATACAGGGCATCACTGAATGTTGGAATTTCCCAACTTTTTTCCACAAATGTCTGACTCTCTTCTGAGCACAAGTTCTCTTGCTGGCAAAAGTTTCTGGAAGCAGCTACAGTTGCCTGAGTTGTTTTTTATAATTTTTGGGAGAATCTCTACCAATGAACGTTTTGATCGAGTCTAAAATTGCAGTTGTCGCACTGTCACGCTATCTTCCTTGATTTTGATGCGAAAAATTATTCAAATGCAGTCACACACACCTCTGATTTGGCCCAAGCCTCGTACTCCCCGGCCATAAAGGTGAACACAAGAAGTGCCAAGAAAGGAAATGCCCACGTGAATACCGGCCGCTTTTTCCGATTCGTGGGGCTCATGATTTCGAAAAAGTAATGACTGTATATGTACATGTTCGTCAATGCAGCTTCGATCGCGGAGTCATACTCATTGCATCGATATTTCTCTATTCCTGCGATCAGCCGAGGCTTCAATGGTGACTGCTGAGCCCTCTGTGTCAGCCACTCCAGAGGCTCTGTGAATCTGGAGGTAAACACCAGGGCATCCTCCGCAAACCCTTGCTGACTACCCTGGAGTCGGCAAGAAATCATCATATTTCTGAGATTTTAACTGCATTAGACTGCTGAAGGGGCCACATTCCAGGATTTAGGGGTTTCGGACATTGTCTGAGAATTTGTTCTGCTTCCTCCTGGCACATGAATACATGTAAAGAAAGAGAGAGAGAGACAAATATGAAAATTTCTAAAATTCCCAGTCTTACCTTCGACCCCCCCATGTTAGCTTCGTTAGACCCATGAATGATTGGCTCCGAAGATTTTCGTTTCAGCCTTTTGCAACCCTCAGCCATACCACCTTTGAGAACATCCCCAAGGTCGTCCATCACCGACGTGAAACTCCCTCCTCGAGCCACCACCTCCTCTTCATTCTCGCTCGGTAATTTCCTCAACCCCCTGGAGCTGGGGTCCACGTTCTCAATGTCCGCCTCTGACATGGCTACGCTGTCGGATTTCCTTCCCGAATTGTGCCGGAGCCATTTCTGGTGGGATTTCAAGGGATGCTCAGAGAACACCAATGAAACGTAATGGGAGAGTAGGGATGCCAGCGGGATGGATTCTTGTTTTGGGTCGAGTCCACGAGAAAAGCTTTCAAGGTTTTGTGCCTCCACATCGTTGGCTGCTCTTCTTCCATTCACGATCTAGACAATGTGTGGGAAACATCACCAAATATGCACAGTGATCATTGAGATTTTCCTGCTTCGATGGCTTCACTTGATGGCAAGATTGGAGATAACTTAGCAAGGAATTGTGTACAGCTGGGTTGCAGTGGATGTCTATCCTTTTAGTAGTACAATTGTGGGGGGCAAAATCAGCTTCGTCAGGCTCTATCCAGCCAACACTACATACCCTCACTCAATGGGGCAGGCGCGCATATCTCCGAAGGGGGGGGGGTCAGCAGGAAACAACCTTTTTGTACTCTTTTTTTACAAGTTCCTATGAATGTGCGCCAGTACGCAATACAAAGATGTATTTGAAGCGCAAGACGTCGTAACATGTACACCCACGATAGAGAAACGCTGAACTGAGCCAAGGTTCCTTCGAGAAGCTAACGCCACCTCTGCCTCGTGTGGACAGGGTGGTCTCAGCAATGTGGGGAAAATAAACACACAAAAAAGAAACACATACCGCCCCTTGTCGACAACTCGTGTCGACAGGCACGAGACTACCAAACGCCGCGGCTCGATCCAGTCTCTTCCTCTGACTGTCGCTTTTCATCAGTTCGTGTGGACTCGCCATCTTTTCTGTGGATAGAAAAAACTCGTCAGTTGAGCAAGTATATTTCTCTTTTCGTTTCGAGATGGAAAGGGGCGTTGGACAATTGAAAGTCACAGACAGGCACGGAAAAGGTAGTTCGAGTCCTACCTCCTCTCAGGAGCAGCTGTAAGGTAAGAGTCTGAACTACGGAATAAAACTGAACAGCGTCCACAGCAAACTGGTCATCCCCTTCGCCGCACCGCAAAACAGAAGCACGCAGCTGGTCACGATATGCTCCGCCTTCCTTTCGCCCGTCACCCTCCGTTCGTTATCCAACACCTCGCTGGCCACCCAGGGAACAGCAGCGGAAAGGACCACCCTCGTTTGTCTGGAAAGTCATTCTTTTTGGGGCATGCGGAACTTCTGGCAATGGTGTATGTGATGTTCACCATGTTGCCAGGAAACGACCTTCTGCGATCGAATTTACCTTCCTCTAGCGCTGAATAAACTTTGCCTGCCAACTCTCGATGCAGTTTGATCGAGCTGGCCTTGGGGGTGTAGAATTGGACTTGGGTGTAGATGGGCTCCATAGATACAACTGTCCATTTCCTGATTTTCTTAAAAGCAGGATTTGAGATGGACTTTGGGGATTGAGTTTTTTACTCTGTTGGGAACGATACATTGCGATTGTGAGTGTCACAGTTCAGGCAACAGATGTGTGTTGAAAGGCAATTTTTGCAAACCACTGTTGAGAGTCACTGAGTCCAAGTCCCACCAAATATCCATCCCCCCCATAACCTTCCTAACCAATTCACAAGCAGTACAACAACACTACCACCACCAACTAACCCAGTACAATCCAATACAGTCCAGTGCCATTCACTCAGAACTCGCGCACCCAACCAATACACACACGCATGACTCAACCAAGTCAGCCGCCTCACAGTTAAGGCCCACTCAAATAAATGCCTTCTACATGTGTTAATACAAAAAAAAAGCCCCGTGCTGCGATGTTCACTCAGTGAATTGAGGCCAGCACTCCATACTTAACGAAGATGTAAGCAACCCTAGGATCCAACTCCATTTTTCTCAAGCAAACTAATCTATCCCCACCCCCAAGCACACTACACTACAGACTAGCAGTACATATCTCACATAAACAGATAGCTGGTGTTCAGCAGTATTTTTTGTCTTGAAGTTTTTCAGTGTTTGTTTCATTGGCCCCCCCCCCCCTTCATATGGCATCTCGTCTGGAGTCTTTATCTTTGGCTGCCAGTCTGTCTCTCGGGTAGGACCAATGCAATCCACCGTAGAACAAGAAACACAGGAACCAGGGCACCACCAGGCACAACAGCAAGCTGTTTCCCAGCGATTCTGCGTTGCTTTTGTCTTCCCCACGACCCTCAGAAACATCCCCCGAAAATCCAAACAAGTGTTCGGAGACGAAACCTACCAGAGGAGCTGCTGTGGCTGCAATCGCACCTTCAAAAGATCTGCCAAACACAGACAGAGATATTTCGAAAAGATATGCAACCCCTCCTTTCTGGGACATGCTCTGCGTAAGCTTCCAGTAATTTTGAAATTTAAATTTCCATAAGTAGGATGCCATTCGTTATTATATAAACAGAAAAAATAAAACAAAATTAATATTATTCTCTAATGTCCACAATAAAAATTAATTAAAAAATATAAAAAAATATCAATTCTTGTGGTTATCATAGAAAAGTTCCTGCAAGATGCATTTGCGCAAAAAGATCATTGCCACGCTGAAACCCCCCGGCTGTCCCCCCAAATGCATGAAGACAATAACCTCCCCCCACCACCAGTTCAAAGAAAAACGAGCCAGGGAAAAGTAAAGCAGAAGAACTGACCTGTCGAAGGCATAGATTTTGCTGTACAGCGACTCCGGGACGATATCAGCAAACACTGGACTGTTGCATCCAGACTGACACCAAGAAATTAATAACCCCATTGTGAATAATACGAAACCATACAATGTCAAATTCCCTTCCACCCCCATCATCGGCAACACTTTCAACAGAACAACAGAAAACGGCAAACCACACAAGACGCTGAACTGAGCGGTGAAGATTCGGCCGTTGTTTGGATACAGAATGGACATTTTGTCAGCTATCGTTCCCCCTAGAATTCCTCCCAGTGCATTTCCCAGGTTAAATATGGCCAGCAGAGCACTCGCATTGAAATCGGAAAAGCCCAGCAGTTGAAACCAGAGTGTGAAAAACACCATGGCGTTCCAAGGTGTGGAGCCCACGACACCTTGCAGAATGACAATTTGAAATGACCGGATGCCCAGCACCCATCGAATTTCCTTCAGAGTCTGACCTGGAAACACCATATTTTCCAGGCAAAACAGACGTTTCAGCTCTGAGAAGGAGTGTGTTTGCTCATTCCGAAGTTCAGTAATTTCCTACAGTCCATAGAACCGGACCATGACCCTTTCCATTTATTTTGGCAAGAAAACAAAAATCTGAAACATTCTTGATGAATGTTCGGGCTTGCAACCAACCTTCAAATTCTTGTCTGCCCACTTTTCAAATGCCGATTCTTTAGTTCATTGATACTATATTCCTTTTTCCCCTTTACTCCTTATTTATTTACTTTTCTTGCATTTCTTCAAGGAACACAGTATCACCTAAAGTGAATTTCGAGGCTTTCTGATGCCCATTGGGTACATCCGAATTCATCGGGACATGTTGCTGTTGCTGTCCGCTCCATTGCATCTGCTTGTTCGAAATCGGCGACAAAGAGGTCCTCGGCCTAGCCCTCCCCTGCCCGTTATTACTCACCGCTTTCCCTTGCTCCAATAAAGACACCGTCTCCTCCGATTCTTTGGCTTCTTTCGCCCCCTTCGATCCGTGACGAGGGTCCACAGCAAACGCCACCACGAGAAATCCTGTAAATCACCACCAACAAGGCTGGAATTTGCAACCTTGCCTGCATAACTCCAACTATTTCCCAGGTCGTCCTTTTTTTATTCTTTCCTTTTCTTTATTTGGAAAGAAAAGGATGTCTGTTTCACTTTCTTTCTTTCTTTCAGAAGACCTGGAGGTTTCCGGCTTTTTAACCTTTTCCCCTTGTTTAAACGTTTTTTGGGTTTTTTTTTCAAAAACACGCCACCCTCGAGATTCTCCCTCACCAGTGACGAAACTGAGGAGAGCAATGGAATGCAAAGCGACCCTCCACCCATCCATTCCAAAGGGGGTCAGGTGGCCGACATTTGTCGAAAACACTCCTCCCACCATTATACCCAGCGATCCGATGAATTGCATGAATCCAAAGGCTCGCCCTCTCGTTTCTGCTGGATGATAGTCGGCAATCAAACTTTGGCAACAAGGTATTACTAAAGCCAACCCAACTCCATTAGCCCCAGCATATATCATTGCCTAAGATCCAAAACCACATCATCTTTTTTACTGCCCATTTTTTTCTTCTCCAAAAAAAAAATCATCAGAAGAGGTTTTTAATGAAAAATTTGCAAATTTTTAATCAACAGCCCAATCAGGTCATCATCTGGCCTTGCATTGTATTTTTATTTGTTTGCCTTCATTACTAACTTCAAAATATTTGATTGCTTCCATGTTCCCTGAACAACCGACCTCCTTTACTAAGAAAAAGAAAACGAAGAAAAAGGAAATGGAGAAATGGTGTTGGTGGTATTGCCCTTCACTCCAACCCCTGAATAATATGGTTACTTTTTCTTCAAAACACATGCGAATCAACCTCACCTGATGGACAGATTTTGCTGTAGCTATTGCTGATGTCATCAGGCCCCACAGAAAACAGCCGGCTGCTATCACATGGGTGCGGTCGAATCGATCGCCAATTAATCCACTCACTGGGGATGACAGCGCCTGCAAAGTAGCATTCATGGATCATCCACCATGAATTTTAGCTTACAGGCCGCCAGTGTTGGAAATTATATGCAGGAACTAGGGCAACATGAACACCCAGGGACAGAGAAGGAGGCTTTGAGAAATTGGGGGGGAGGAAATTCCCTTGCGTGGAACAATTTGATGACTTCGATCGATCAATTTGTGAGGGATGCCATTGATGCTTGCGCAAAAAGTCGGACGTTTCGCGGAAACGACGCCCGTGGTGGACCCTGGGCAGCGCCACGCGACAGGAAAGAGAGTATCACGCGGATCCATGCGCCCGTGTCGCACTCCACGTCGAGGCGAAACAACAAAATATGCGATATGATCGACCGCGACGTCCAGCCCTCAGTCGCAGCAGTGGGTCGTCTTTTTTCATATCGCGCGTTCGAACCGACCTGCACGATCGCCCGGCAGAACGTGAGGCCACCGAGTTGGGATGGCGTCGCACCCAGCGATCGACCGACAAAGAAGTAAACTGACGGCAGCACTTGTTCGTCGGCACGCTCAACAATGGATGAAAAGTAAACAAGGGCCATGGTTCTCTTCTGCGCCGAGAAGACCATGTTTGCGCCCCCCCTCCCTCGTGACGGGAAGAAAAAATATGTCGCAGCAGGAAATAGGATTCACCACAGGGCGGCAACTCTTGCCCCCCCAAAACTCCTTTTGTTTTCTTTTGGCCTGGTGCCCGATTCGTTCGCTCGATTACGTAAAGTGGATGCCATGCCAAGTTGATATTTCATAAATGTGTTCTACACCCAGCAGCCACTGTCCTGTGTTCTCTAGGACTCCAGGAATTTTGCAAGTTTCAATCCAGTTGGTGTGTTTGGGTGATATCCTCTTTCTGCCATATTGCAAGGGGGGGGTTAGGAGGTTTGATTGGAAATTGTGATTGTGTGGCTCGATTTTCTTTTCGGTGGCTTTCTTGACAATCGATTGCAAGAAATTGACTTCACCCTGAAGCTTTCGCTGTAGAAGGAGCGCGGAAGGAGCAGGGAACGCGCGGTCATGCACAAACTTGGCGTTCGCTGTGGAAGGAGCGCTGAGGGGGGATGGGTCGAAATAAGAAGCCACAGGTTCGGCGGCGTAACAACTGGGGCCAACCCCCTCCAGGCGAGGGCGTTTGGGAAGAGGAGCCACCAGCTCCTGCGGAGGAACCGGATGTTGCCGCAAGTCTATCGAACGGCTGGGACGCGCCTCCACAGTCAGAATTTGGAACGGAGCTAGGAAAAAAGCGTGGCAAGAAAAAGGAGCCGTGGAGGAGGGATGAGTGTTCCTACTGCACGCTGTGCTGTAATGTTCCGTCTGGTTTCGAGAGGGAGGCTGGAGAGGAGATGCGCGAAGTGTTCGAGCGACGGTCGACGTTCGAGCGGCGAACGGGGTTCGTCACAGTGCCAATCCACAGACTGGAGGATGCTCAAAAAGCGCACGCCCTGCGCAGCTCTGATAAGATATACGTGAAGGCATGCACGCTGGAGGGGTTTCTGACTCGAGGGGAAGAGGACACTGTGCGGTGTTTGGAGAAAATCCAAGAAGCCGCCGTTTGGGTCGACTGGGCGAGGGCGCTCGAGGTTTGGGCGAAGTTTTCCGGTCGGTACAGTGGCTCCCCGTTCGACCATCCTGAAGAGTACGACTCTCGGCCGCCCACGTTCCGGGTGGAGTGCTACATCCCTCCTGAAAGCGGGAGGCAAAACTTTGGGTGTGTCGATGCGGAGGAGTATTTCGCAGTTGGCGTGGGGGTGCACTTCGGCTGGCGCGCGAACAAAACCCAGTCGAGCGACATCGTGGTCGGGTTGGTGGTGTGCGATCGGGACGTCACGGTCGTCATCCAACTCAAGAAATCAGTGGGGTGCGAATCCCTTCCGGGACCTTTCGGAGGATTGCGACTCGCTCCGACGCTCGCCCATGTGCTGCTTCGCTTGGCCAAGATCCGACCTGGGGAAATCGTCATGGACCCCATGTCCGGGAGCTGCTCGATAGGGGTCGAAGGAGCTTTCGCATGGCCAACCGCGTGGCATCTTTCCGGCGACGTCTACGTCCAGCCGATCCGTCAGACTCAAAAAAAGGCGAACAGATTGGACGCCGTCTTTCAAATGGATAACGTGGAGTGGAACGCCAAGCGATTGCCATTGAGGGAAGCCAGCGTGGATGCGATCGTTACTGATTTACCATGTGGGCAGCAGCTTCCCAAGGGGGATAAGAAAATGTACACATTCAGTCTGTACAAATCTGCATTGAAGGAATTTGCCCGGGTGATCAGGCCAGGATCGGGGAGGGCAGTTTTGATGACCCAGGATGTCAGACCTCTGGAGGATGCCATTCGCAATTGCAAAATGTGGAGGGAGCGGAAATCGTGGCAGGTGGAGTGCCGAGGATTGAGGTCGATGGTGTATGTGCTGGATATCGATGCAAATTGGAAGTACGAGAGGCCTCAAGCAGCTGCGGCCCCTGTCAGATTTGGTGTGAAAGGGTGGGGGCAGGAAAAGAGGTCAGCTGGAGGAACACCATCAATGGAGAGGCGCTCATTTCGAGATGAAAAGGCGGTGGCTGCGAAAGCAATGGGAAAAGGAAAGTCGAGTGCTGTTCACAGAATTGATGAAAAGGTCGGCGAAATCGTAAATGATGGTTGGGATGTTGGGTTTTCAAACGTTGGAGGGAAGGGGTCAGTCAAAACCCCTGACAAGAGAGTAACAAAATCGATCGATACGGGAGTGAGTGGAGGGAAAGGTGGAGCGCTGGTGCAGGGGGTGGCTTCTGAACGGGGGGGAGGAAAACAAAAGGTGGGTGGTGCAAAAATGAAGTGCGATGAAGGTTTTGACAAAAAGAGTCCGCTGGGTCGGTATTATGCAAAGCTGAGACGCTCTGGAAATACTGAGAGTTTGAAAATGGTGAAAACGGCACCCGTTCAAGAAGAACAGGGATGGCCAGGAAGACTGGGTGGATCTTAGGAGACAGACTGAGGAACCAATCCTGCAGAGTCCCTGGTTTCAGGGGTGTTTTTTTGGACCTTTTTTGAATTTGTGGGGGAAATTGATAGGTCAGTTGATGCGATGGACTTAGAAACCAATTTACAGCTACCGGATTTAAAAAAAATAATTTTGGAAAGAAAAAAAAAAAGAAGGGGGAGGAAGACAGGGGCAATTTGATTTGATGGATTCAATTTCAAACAGCAATGAAGACTGAAGAATTTTTCTTGTTGATTCAATTTTTAGTTGTGTTAATGGCTTTTTTTTTATCGTCAGGTTGTGGACTGTGGGGATGAGGGGAAAAATCTGCCACTGATGAATGAACAGGTGTTGTTTTTGAAGAATTGTATGAATAGATCTGTTTTAATTATTTTGCTTGGCTTTCGGTTTCTACAAAAAAAAAGGTCTGGTTTCCCATCGTTTCTTGCGTATATTCTATTCGCAGCATCTGCCACCAGTGAACAGTTGCAATAGGTCATTAATGTTTAAAGCACCGGGTTCATATCGCTCATTTCCACAGTGGAAGAAACCTCATAATGCACCCTCTCCATCTTCGAATACAGTAGTTTTTTCTGCCAGATTTATCGGCAAAGTACAGGAAAAAAAAAGTACTGGAAGAATCAGTTCAAGTTGCGCTTCTGCAAAAACGTAATTGGTTCAGGGACACCTATGTCACTCACACCTCGCCTTACTAGTATAACCAGTGCATGCATTCACATGTATTGACATGATCCATCAAATAGTAAAGCAGCTGTAGTATTATTTCCAGGCAAGAAGCCAAGGGCTGTCCAAATGGCTGATTTCAGAAACAGCTTCGCTGTTTGAAAAAGAATGCAAGCAAAAGGCGGCTCCCCCGGAAAAGAAGGCTTCCCCAACCGACCCAAAATCCAGAAAGGAATGCAGGGAAATTACAAAAAGATTGAAACTGTGCATCAACCAGGTCGGAGGGTATTGGCAGCAGGTGATACAAAATGGAAATTGAGTTCATTGAAACAAAAAAAATATTGCAGTGATCTGATATGTTCTTGTCGAGCATTCGACCTTGCAATTTTCAGGGGTATTTTTTTCTGAAGAAAAAAACAGGGGAAAAAAATAGATGGAGCTATACCAACAGAGTAAAAAAAGAAATGAAAAGAAAAAAAGCACCAGAAATTAAAAAAGAAAATCATGGTCTTGCACTCAGGTCCGCTCCAATACAGAGAATTTGTCATTTTTTCTGGATTCCCTTGGCGAAACTAAGAAGAGGTTTGCATACCATGAGCTGGCGAGATTGCTGATGAACAAATGCGAAGTCACGATGCAAAATTTGATTTTTCCCCTCACCGAAGTGGTCATGCGCACGATTGCAAGAAATCGCCCTTTGCTGGAGATTGTCCTGGAGAAACTACACGAGGTAAGAACAGCTAAATCTTCACCACTCATTTGCACTGAGGATGGGCAGCATAATGAAGCTTCCGGCCTAGTGATCGATCAACCATCTTTACAAAGTTCTGGATGCAATACATTTCGTCAAGAAACGACTGTTGGTGTGATTTTCTGCATCAATTGGAGAAAAATTGCCACGTAGAAAATCAAATTAGGTAGCCTCCTGAGCAAAATCAAAAAGAGAAAGTGGATGCTTTGTTGCAAACCCTCTCAGGATCAAAATTTTTTTTTCAAGGGAAAAAAAAAGTTGATGCTGTGGAATTGTTACAAACTCCTGTTTCAGATGTGGAGGTATTCTTGGTTCACATTTTCCTAAAGAAGTGAACCTGCAGATTCTGGCAAAACGTTTTCAGAAAGTGGCTTTATCAAAATCAGAGGAGAACGGAAAGTGGTACGAAAAGAAGGTCCGCAAAACTCGAAAAAAGAAAGGGGAAAAAAACATCCTGTTTGGCAATTTGTTGTAATGGTATTTTTCTGTGGGATGTAGGTCTGTGTTCTGACCGTTCCGAAATGTTATGAGGATGAAACTGATACCTCAGAAATGCAGAAGCAGATGGGGTACAGAATCGTGGAAATGGGTGGCACTGAGAGGCTGGAAACCGAAGACGAGTTTCTTCAAAGACAGAAGGGTTATGTCATGTTTTACGCAGGCTTGATGCAGGTACAATAAAACCTTCTTCAGTTGTCACTGCCATTGTTTTTTTAAGCAGATCTTCTTGGTTTTTTTGTTTTTCGTCAGTTTCCCTGTAAGTGACAGGGTTTTTCTCCTCTCTTTCGCCTTGTTTTTCTCTGGTGCGTTTTTTTGTTTTGTTTTAAAGTTGTTCTGGCTTGAGTGTGGTTTTCTTGTTATTTTTTTTTTTTTTGGGGGGGGGGGGGCGGGTAAGTGAAAATTTTGTTCTTTTTCAGGTGGACAGCGCATCTGGAATTCATGGAATTGATGAGGCTTGGAGATATTTGACAAGGCTACTGAATAGTCTACCCCCAAACAGGACGGTGGCCTTTGCTCTTGATAGCTTTCTGCAAGTGAGGCTCCCTAAATGCCAAATGCAGATAAATCTTCCAAAAACGTTAACGAGACAAGAATTTCTGGAAGTTCATCGATTATTTAAATATTTAAAGTTCTAATAGAAAATTCTAAAAATATTATCAATATTTTTTTAGAAAAAAATATTATAAAAATTAATTGCGCAACGTTTTAGATTGTTTTTTTAGATTTTTGTTTTTTACTTCCAGAAATGGCTCGAATTGCAGATTCAGTGAATAAAACTCCTGCACCCACCGTTTTTCCTCCTTCTCTTACAGCAAATCGCATACCTTTTTCAATCTCTATTTTTGATAGATTTGGTCAATTCCGTATCACACTTTTTTCCCCTCCCAGCCTTTTCCCCCCATATATTGCCCCCTCTCCCAAAAAAAAAGAGCTGAAGATAGGCTTCATTGAGGGAAATCAGCAAGGGCTATCCCTGGATGTGCTTTGATTATAAGTGTCCAAGAGCAATACGAACATGTCTGTGTGTGCATCTTGCAGATTGCTGGGTTCAGGCTGCATGAAAAATACCAAAGCCAGTTTGTCAAGGTGTTGAAATTCATCGAGGGCACTTTTTTGGTCAACCTGGCTGCCAGCAATGATGTTGAAACCAACTCCGTCTATTTTCGGTTGCGCAACTACTTGCGTCAAGAGAAATTCAAGACAGAACCTGAAGGGAAGCTGATGCCAGAGAGTGCAAAATCCTCAGTGGCATCAGCATAATTACCTAATGTCACTTCAAGGAAACACACATGCAACTATCTGGTGGTTGTGTCAAGTCCATCATATGTACCAGAGAAAAGCATCAGTTTTATTTATTGGGCTAGGGGAAAGAGTAATAAAGTTTTTACATTTTTTCATGGGTTGTGAATGTACACGGCCACTCTGGCTGATCAATTGTATGTATGGTTAATTGTTCTTCATTTTTTGCAAGTGTGTTTTTGTCAATGTGTTGAAGACCAGGTCAGTGAATGAATGCACGACCAAAGTAAAGGGAAAAACCTGTGTTCCGATTCTCCCGCTCCTGAAATCCTTTCCTCACTTTGAGAATAAATCTAGCAGAGCGATTTTCTATCCTTTTTGTAACTTATTGTATATCAAGGCCAAAACTCTTTACATATACAGAGATGTAGCTAGCCAATCATTGGAAAGGGCTCTACGATCATGATACGTACATGAAGTGGGGGGGGGGGACATGTAAAAACTAATTGTTACTACCAAAATGTTCTCTGGATTATTGTTGCTTGTCCTATTTAGCCTCCCTGGGGGTGGGGTTTGATGAGAGGCACAAAAAAGACGAGTTATTGGATCCAGACGAATATTTGGCAAACAAGAGATGAACATGGAACGACTGATTCAACGATTGATCAAACTTCACAGATTAGTCTCACTTCTTGCGTTTTCAAATAAAACAGGACTATGTTTAAACCAACATTGATTGATCCCAGTTTCTTGCAATCTCAAGTATGTGAAAGCGAAACACAAAACGAAACTGCACTGTGGAGGAGAATGGCACAGGGGCTTCTCACCCGAAACTCTTTTACTGTGCTAAACTTGCAGGACTGCACAAACAGGCAGGCTTTCCCTCCAAGGTTGCTCGTATGATAAGATGAATGAAGTATTGGTGATAAAAAGAGCCCAGAATGCAAAAAAAAAGGAAATGAGGCGTAAATCGTAGACTTGATGGGATTGGGTGTCCTTGCATGTAGTGTTAAGGAAAGCAAGCACGGATAGGAAATTATTGGATGACCACGAAAGTCAGTCAGGCCTCCTTGGACATGTATCTTTCAGCCAGTGAGTTTTTCCCCATCTGCCCAAATCAACAAAAAGAAATCATAAGGAACTCTTCCTAGCCCCTGATGAATCATCTATTTCGTACATCGGGTGCAGCATTGAGTGTTGAACTGAAGAAGAGGGGCCAACACTTCTCCCAAATATAGCATTACTTATCCCTTTCAGTCGATACAAGCACCTGTCTGATGTTTTCTTGTCGGCCCGGAACAATTGCAATCAAATACGAAACCAGAAGCAAAAAAAATCTATGGAAAACACTGCCCATGCTGTGGGCCCACCCTCAGCCAGATCTTCCCCCACCCCTCAGCCCTCTGCCCTCTGTGCCTGAAATTCTATTTTGTTGTGATTTTTTTCACTTCTGAACCGAAAAAATCCCCATTTGTGTTTCATCCGTAAAGTAAATAGCTGTTTGTATATTCACAGCTGTTGCCTTGTTAAGGCTGTGAAACTGTTTTTTTTTTTTTGGTCAGCTGTCCTCACAGAGCTCCGGATGAAGGGCTCTGAATCGCTTGAAACCGTACGACAGGATGTGGACGTCGGGTTTCGTCGCCAAATCCGATAGTTCCAATCTCCGCGCCATTCGCTTTGCGCAGAAAGGTCCCCTTCTCTGGCTCATCATGCAATGGAAAATGATGCGGTCGAACTTTGGACACATCGTCTTAACGATCTGGTCCACTTCGTCGTCGTCCTCGAAACAGTCCACCGGCAAATTCACGCAATCGCGGATGTGCCCGCCGACGGAGAAATCCTGAAAACGACATTCGAACAGATCTTCGCCAAAAAGAAACCAAAAACCACACAGCGAACGTACTGGGCCCGATCGTTCGAGGTCTATTGATCTAAAGCCGGGGTGAAGGTTTCGCGCCCTTAACAGATTCGGGACGTCCTTCCGATGGAATTTTGTTTGTATCCCCTTGGAATCGTGCTCGAATTTCTTTTTTCGACCCTCGTTCTGTCCTCCACATGTAACCCTTTTTGTTTTGAAACATGTGAGATGTCCCTTTGCTGAAAAGAAAACCAAGTGTTGAGAGCGTACGTCATCCCGAACGTCCACGATGAGTGTTTTCTCCTTATCGACGGGGTTTTGTAAGAGGAGGGCCACTTGTTCAGGCTCCAAGTAAGTCACGTGTGGCTCCATTTCTTTTTTTCCCAGGCAGATGGGCCAGAGATCGACAGAAGCGAACAAAAGGAGAACGAAACCCGCCGCCCAAAGAATTCAAAGCGCCGAAATCGATATCGACACAGGAAGGAAGGAGGAGGGAGGTTTGGGATCACATCCTCAAGTCCAATCCTTTGCCCCGCGATTGGTCACGCTGGACAGAGAGTTTCCTACACAAGCCCAGTCAGTTTGGTCAGACATGTGTACCGAAGACAGAAACTGTGGTGGCGGCGGCTGAAACTCGTCAGGAGTGTGCCGATCCGCCAGAAGAATCTACAGCGAATCAATTCTTTGCTCCACTGCCACAAGCACCCAGAATGGACTCCCCACCGCCATTCCTGCTGTCATTCCAACTTGGTTGGAAAGACTGGTTGGTGATCATGGCGAAGGTAGTGAACGAGAATGATGCTTGAATGAACAATTCCAGGAAAAAAAAAGTTGGGAGGCTGTAGGTCTTATTTCAGGGGAAATATCTCCAACCCCCCCCTTCCCACTGTTACCTTTCAACCACCGTGCTCCAGACACATCAACCACAACCACACTACAAGAAGGTTTCTCGTCGTCCTTTTTTTTTTTTTTAATCACCGCATGCCTTGTCCGAAAAACATGCAGAAGAAATTTTCTCCACACTGGGAATTCCCTTCCCCCAAAAAAGTCAATTTTCAATTCCCACAATTCCAGGAAACATAATCCACTGTGATTGAAAAGATGTCACCCTTTCCCCCCCTCCCCTGCCCCAAAGACTATTCAACCCCATTTAGAATTCACGCCAATTTCAGTAAAACCAGCCCCCCACAAAAAAAGAAAAGACTGTGGTTGCAAAAAGCAACCAACACCATCACGCTCTACACCAGTTGAGAGTCTCTCCACCTTGTGTTTGAACTGACAGTGCATTGGAATCTTTTTCCAAATTTCTTTTTCTTCTTGTAAATTTCCTTATCCCCTTTTCCCGATACATTGAAATCAAAACCTCCAGCGAACCACAAACCCAGTCATACATGTCGCGATTCAAACACACATACCTCCTTATTTTTCGTAAAACCCCCCGACTCCACCCCACCCCAACAAGAAAAAAATGTATGTATATCTGGCGTAGAAGGCTAGCTATTGCCCAATTCACCATTTTAAAATTGTCCAATTCAACCACCACTCTTGTAGGATTATGTCTCCTTCATATCCCCCCCCTCCCTGAAATTCCCCAAACGAAATCAATAGCAAAGCTAAACTCATTTCCTATCAAGAATAGGCCATATTTTTCTTTTTTCCTTCTTTTCTCTCTTGTTTTTGTACCCCTTTTCTGGTCGTCTTTCTTAAATTTCTCAACCTATTTCGGGTCAAAAATAGAGGTTTCAGAAAGATGGGCAAGGGATATCCCGGCAGCCCAGTTGACCCCTCAAATGTTTCTTCTTCTTTCGAATTAAAGCCCTAAATATAATCAAATCAAACAACACACTTGCTCCACATACCTTAAGCAAAAATATCACATAGACAGAACACCCCCACGACAGAAAATCTACTCAACAGAAAATTTCTGGTGATCTCCATTCACACACCCTAAGCAAGACGTTTCCTCGGAAACTACACAAACAACTCTTTCTCCATCTTTCTCTCTCTCTCTCTCTTATTGTATTCTTTTCGTTTCGAGTTTTTTTTCCACAAGCAACCCCCAAGGAAGCTATATAATTCGCAACAAAGAGAACAAATATTCCAATTGGGTTTTCCCCAACGAACAACATCCCCCCCTCCCCATTCCAATTCCCAACTTTTCTATTCTTTTCTTCGTCTTGTTTTTCAAGCAAACATAAAAACCGCAGTTTGTCGCCTTGGGAAAAAAAAACTGGGCAACAGGGAAAAGGATATCCTCATAGATAGAAACAACGAAAAACACACACTCACTCTCAATAACTCTTTGCAAACAGAAAAGAGGACATGGGCAACCAGACATTTGTATACACAGTGCCAGCTCCTTTATGTGTCTTTTTCTCTCCTTTTCCTTTATTTCTTTTCTTTTGGTTTCCAAATATCAAATTGCCAGGCTGGCACTACCAACAAACGAAAACACACACACATTGTTCGAGTGCCATTATTTCTTTTCAAAACAATTTGATTTTCTGTTTCCTGCTCTCGTTTTCTTCTTTCTTTTTCTTTTTGAAAAGGGTTTTCCATCTCCCTGGAGAACAATTGGAAAAAGAATAGTTTTTTAGCCCAAAAGAAATTGAAACAAGAGAAAATGGAAAGCGATATAAAAAACACAGGAAAGAAAAAAAAAACATCAGTCTGTATTGCTCTGGCAAATCTCACACTTTTCACTCACACAAAATCACTCCAATTCAATCCTTTCCCTCCTTTTTAAAAGAACAAAAAGAAAATACACTCCAACCACCACCCCAAAAATCCATTTTTTTTTCTTTACTTTGTTTTGTTTTCTCTTTTTTCCCCCCCCTCCCTTTTCTCCCTTCCCACCCCAAAATTTCCCAATCAAAATGCCATAAAACCCATTTGCTTATGGTTCATAGACCTCCCAACGACGACAAAAAAAGAAAACAGAAAGAAAAAAAAAACACAAAACACCCTTTCTTTGTGTGAGGTCAGCTAGTGTATCAGTTCTGCAAACTCCCCCCCCCCCTTCCCTTTTTGACATATACCTCTTGTTGGCTAAGACAAAATCTGAGAGTTACGTTTGCTATTCTTTTTCTTCTTAAAATTTTCAGCTCTTTTCTCTCTTTCTGACCAGTTCTTGAAAGAAGGAAAGAAAATAAAAGCTCCCACAGCAAACCCGATTTAATTTCCCTTTTACCCCCCAAACATAATGTCTTTTTTGTTTTTTCAGCCTACCACAACAGATACCTCTTCAACATCTCAGAGTGTGTGAAAGTTGCATATAAATATCCACATATATATAAACATAGAGCACAGGAGAGAGAAAGCAAGAAGAAAAAAAAAATCAAACACCCACCATTGCCAGAACTGGCCATGGAAAGCCCTAAAATAGTTTGCACAATCATTTCCTTTTTTTTTCTCCTACTTAACTGAATGATAACCTTTCGGTGCTCTATCGAACTTTTTTGGTTTCAAAACCCCTTTAGAAATTCTCCCTATTTTTGACTATTTTGACCCCGCTCAAGGTCAAGGCTATAGGAAGCAGAACCCGCCATCACGAAAATCCACCCACAAACGCTTTTTCTCTTTTCCTTTCCTTTTTCCTGAGAGTTTCGAAAAAAAAAAAAAAAAAATGGCAAGAAATACCACGCACACAGATGAGCAAAACAACACATTCTTATAGTTTCCTTCTTTTCTTTTCACTCTTTGCCCACCCCTTTTCAAACTTCTGAAATCACACACACAAACATGCTAGCAGATAATCAAACCCTCAAAAATCCCACGAAATTTGAAGCACAAATTCACGGCTCTGCATTCTTTCACCCTTGTTGCTCCCTACATTTTCTTTTTTTTCCTTTTTTTTTAACCCCAAACTTTTCTTTCCCCTTGTGTTCTTCTCGGCATATTGGCTTTCCGAGAGATGAAAAATTGACACCCCCATCCCAGAAGAGAATTGCCAGCACAGCAAAACGAATTCTCTATTTCTTTTCACCTTTCCCAAGCAACCTAGCATTTTTGCTTCCAAATATTGTAAAAATACTAATA
The DNA here is from genome assembly GCA_030272585.1 of Bryopsis sp. KO-2023. Classification (NCBI taxonomy): domain Eukaryota; kingdom Viridiplantae; phylum Chlorophyta; class Ulvophyceae; order Bryopsidales; family Bryopsidaceae; genus Bryopsis; species Bryopsis sp. KO-2023. Next base: position 177,178 of record BSYQ01000004.1, on the reverse strand, counting down.
TTAAAATATTAATATTGTATTCAATATTGAGTTTTCTTCAGCCTTTCCCATAAACTTGCCAGCTGGATGGTAATGTCTCTTTCCTATCTCTCTTTCCCTAGTTTAGCTTTTTCATTTTCAGAATTCCCCCTAGAAATGGGTAAATCTGGGAGTAACATAAGGATGCAATGGCGGCGGAATCTGTGCGACAATCAAACAACCCCCCTATCATTCTTTTCTCTCTCTCTCTCTTTTTTTTTGTTTTCTCTGTTTTGAGTTCTTTCCTAAAAATTCTTTTTCTGTTTTTTTTTCTTCCAGAAACTTTGCAATGCTGCTTTGAATTTTTCTTTTGGTGAAACATTTTGTCGATGAAACTCCATTTGAAAAAAAAAGGATCAAAATGAAAAAAAAAGAAAGCCAAGAACAGCGGCAGAGAATCCAAACAAAAGACAAAAAGCACCAAAAGAATTATAAATACCCTTTCTTTTGAATTCTCTTTTTTCTCTCAAGTTAAACCACCTCCCACAGTATGTTCTTTTCACATTTCTTTTTTTTCTTCTTTCCTCCTCTTTCTTGCTTTTCTTCCTTCCCATAATTTTCCCTTTAGAAGGCCCCCTTCTCACACTTTCTTTTCTCTCTCACTCTCTCTTTTTTCTCCATTCGCTGTATGAATTGCAATTTTTTTTCCCAGATCGAGTCTTTGGTTGGAATAGCCACCACCGCTCCAAATTGCACTCGGCGGTGTTCTTCTCAACCCTCTTGGCTGTAGAGAGCGAAAATCAGTGGGAGATCTCCCCAACTTGATACTCCTTCGCAGCATGCCTATCCATGGTGTCTGTTGGCCTAGGCCCACTGCACAGATTCAACTTTTGTAAAAACACAGGGGCGCGCGAACTCGACTTTGTTGAATGCTTTTAGGGTGTTGTTTTCCCAACACCATCTTCCACGACTTTCAGTCAGGTTTCTGGGATTTGGGAGAAAAACAATTGGGACTGGGACTCCCACTTTGGGATAATTTTATTAAAAAATTCAAAGGGGAGAGCAGGGAGTGTCGTGTTATTATCAAGCTACAATGCAAAAGGGAGTATTTCAGCTGCTCCGCTTTCCTCCAAGTGACCTGTTCTTTCTAACCAACCAGCCGTTAAATACATATATAAATAGATGTATAATTTTCTGCAGTGTGTTTCTGGTTCCCACCTGCGGATCAAATTATCCTCTCGAGGGCGGGCCCCTCCAAAAGGGTCAGATCTGGGTTTGGGATGAAAAGGCTCCTGGCCGGAGCGCATGGAGTCGATAGCACTTGCTGGGGTTCCTGGAATACTTCCTGCACGACTAGTGGGTCGGCTGCCATAATGACTGTCATGGTGGCTGCCAATATCACTCCCAGCAGACCTGCTCAACACAACCCCTTGAGTTGCATCTTCCAAAAAAACCTAACAGCTTTTTCTGGGCGATTGTGTTTGTGATAGTTCTGGGCATTTGTTTTGTTGGTACCTTGAGGACATTCGGTCAGTGGCGACTTCACTGTTCCTTTCCCTCAAAACTTCTTCCCTTGGGCGCGCGTCTCCGAAGGGATTGCTTCTGGTTGATGACTTGGTCTCCAGCTGGTCACCCCCATTGTGTTGAGGGAGCGGTTTGGTGCGCTCCTGCAATTGAAGGCGAGGGCGTTCGCGTGGTGGCTCGTCCCTTCGGTCTGGGATAGCTCGGCGGCTGCCCCACCTGTCTTCCGTATCGGCCCGATTAGCGGGGTCCTCGTAATCCCCACGTGAACGGAACCCGTAGCCCCGCGAACCACCCCGGTCGTAATTATCGCTGCGAGATTCCCGGAAACCACCCCCACCCCCACCCCCACCAAACCCTCCACCCCGCGAGCTGGGCGTGAATTTGTTGTCCCGTTTCCAGTCGTCGGCATCTGTCTTTCCGGGCATATCATCGAATCCACCACCACGGCGGCTGCCACGAGATTCCTCGTATGAATCCGCGAATCCACGACGCTCGAACCCACCCTCTCGGGCACCACCGCCATAGTCGCGACGTCCGCCGCTGCCGAAGCTGTTGCCACCACCGCCGCCGGAGACGAACTTCTTCTCCCTTCCCCAGTTGTCGGACTCGTCCGCCCTTGATGGGCCTTCCTCCTCCCTTCTAGGTCTCTCTTCGAATCGATTACCATAACCTTCTTGCCGAAAACCTGCACCAGCAAAAGAGAAAGCGGTTTCACCAGGATACTTTTCACCCCGCGCAAAACACGAACCAACACCTCCACGTCCAAGTTGTCACAGGAACAAAAAAAATTGAAATTCTTGAAACGAATGAAGCGAAAAACTTCTTTTTTCTTCGCTCCATGACGCGGGTGTTTCCAGCCAGGAACCACGGAGCAATACGTTACGACACGCGGAACGAAAAAGACCCACGGACGCACTTTTCTTTTTTGAAACTTTCAATTCTCGTCCCAATCGTTTTCCGTACCTCCCCCGGCTCTGTCTCCCCAGCGTCCCGCACCACGGGGGGGTTCGTTTGGGTCCCGCTCCCGGGGACCCGTAGGCAAATTCATCACGATTTCTCTGTCTGTCAAGTCCCGACCAATCGGACCGCCACGTCCAAACGCCGGGCGACCGCTGCTCCCCAGCGTGCTAAATTCCGCGAGACTAAGAACCTGTTTGCTTTTTTTCTTGGGTTTAACCTTTGCCGCTTCTCCCAGCGTGGGGAAAGCGCCCGTGTCCGCAGCTACGGGCGACCTCGGGGATGAGCTCGCCAGAGTGCCACCATTTTGGGCCTCTTCTTCTTCGACTTGCTCCGACCAGTCCTTGGTTACTTTTTTACCCCAGGGATTGGACATGGTGCGCTTCCTCGAACCGATAGGAAGCACAGATAAACACACGCAGGTGGAGAAAAAACTGCACGGACGCAAAAATAACAAACACAAAATAAATGCAAAGCGATCCAAACGCCAAGGATTTGGCTCGAGTCCGTTTAAAACAAGACCCTCGTCCAATCGTGTGCTGATGCGATGCGAGCCCGTACGAACTGCAGCCCCGGGCTGTACCTTTTCCCCCAAGGGAGAACGAATACAGAGCAGCTTCTTCTTCACAGTCCACGTTGTTCCGACAGAACCCACGTGTTTTGCACTTCCCTCTTATTTTTTTTGCTTTCTTCTTTTCTGTGTGTGTGTGTTTTTCGTCTAAAAAACCGAATGATCAAACCCGTCGAGTTTCCAATGCCAGGGCCCCTTGGTGAGAAATATTGGATGCCTTTCTGGAAAGCTTTGATTCACTTTGGCAGTGGCATGGTGGCTTTTATTGCCTTGCAGGGCAGTGGTTTATTGTTTTTTAGGGGGTGAAGGCAGATTTAGGGAAAAGAAACAGCTTCCTTCCCCATCCAGCCTTTGTCCAAGTCAGTCAGAGGAACAGAACTTGGTCTTTCTTCATTCAACAAAGACCGCCCCCCCCCCAAAAAAAAGAACAGAAAGGAAGATTAAGAAGATAAAAACGTTACTTGAATTCCAATGTTCTGTTTCATCGGTTGGATTCACAGCTCAGGCTCGAGACGATTTGAAACAAATAAATGAGGTCAACGCACGAGCTCTCCTAAGCAACAGTAGCATATCCATTTACAATGTACAAATCAATCCGTTCACAAAACTGCACTCTCAATCCTCCCAGCTAGGACATTCTATTCCTCTCTCAGCAGTACATAGAAACTATACCGAAGTCTATCAGGAGCTACGTTTTCTTTAATGCTTCCAGTGCTGTTTGCAACTCTGGCAATGCTGTGAACAAATCCTGCACCAGGCCATAGTCAGCCACCTGCACCAAAGTTACACAAAAATTGTATCATCCTTCGTTAACCAAACACACAGAAAGGATAAACCACATGGTGCAGTGTCCTCGGAAAACAGAGACTTACCTGAAAGATGGGTGCATCTCCATCGGTGTTGATGGCAACAATGACCTTGGAGTCTGTAATTCCAGCGACGTGTTGAATAGCACCAGAAATGCCAACGGCAATGTAAAGATCGGGAGCTACGACCTTTCCAGTTTGTCCAACCTGGGGAATACATGAAGAAACACATTTGGCACTTGATGATAGATGTGCAGCTTCTGAATCTTATTTCCAAGAGATCCACCTACCTGCCAATCATTAGGAACCATTCCAGCATCCACAGCTGCTCTTGATGCACCCACAGCCCCACCCAGAGTATCTGCCAGTTTTTCCAGCATTTTGAAATTCTCTGAGCTCTGCAGCGCTCGGCCGCCTGACACCACCACGCGAGCTGAGCCTAGCTCCGGTCTTTCTCCACCACCACCCTCTTTCCTCAGCCACTGGATTTTATCGTCCCAACCATTGCAGACAGCCAGGTCATCACCACCGAGTTGCTCAATCTCTGCCTGGTTTGCTGGATCAGTCGGGGCTGGAGGAAAAGAGGTGGGTCTCACCTGAGGAACATATCACCACAATACTTGTCAAACTAAAGAGAAGTGAAAATCTACCATTCTTGCTGAATCGAAGTGTTCGGGAACTTGGGCTCTATCACTTGAGAATATTATTTCCATTTCCCTTTTTTGGGGGAGTCGGAAAATACCACCTACTTCAGCAAACCTGACCCAATGTGTGACTTTTTTGGTTTTGTTGTGTCAAAACAACTGAAACCTACGGTCAGAGGAACCTTACCGTGATAACACGCGTTCCAGGTGCTGAGTACTGAACCTTTGACATAGCATTCCCCGCATAAATCGGCCTGACAACACCACACAAATGTTCCATCATTCTTCCCATTTTTTTAAGCAGGCAGACAACTGCCGAAAAGAGATGCATGGAGTTTCCTCTGGACTGACTCACCGAACATATGTGTCAGCATCCACGACTTCTGTTATATCGCTGACTTGCTGGACCCCCAGCAATGCAGCCAATCGTGGCATCACATTCTTTCCGAAAGTGGAGGCTGGAGCAAGCAAATGAGTAAATCTTCCCCTGCAATGCTGGAAAACATGCCCCTATTCAAAAAGCAATCCCTGGAAACTTCACTGCCCAGTGGGTGGTTATTTTCAACACAACTATGAATTCGAAAATGGCACATCATGCTGCGGGATCCAGTGGCGGAAGATAAACGATGAAACAACTTCGGTGGCAGTAAAGATAATGGCCAACCTCTCATGTACACGAGCAATGAGGTCTGACATGGGCTCAGCCAGTGAGTGCTCCAAACTTGGACTGTCTGCCATGATAACCTGAGAAACAATCCATCATTCATTACATAGTTCTTCACAAACTGCATAATTTCACCGATTTCAATGAGAATTTGGGTGCTCTGGTCCTTCTTCAGTGGGGTCTACAGTGCAGCAGCCTAAGCTACAGGAAGTATGCATGTCAGTCTGTCAGCCGCCAACCAAATGCTACTGAAAGCTTTGAATTAATCAGATAAAAAGTGCCTTGAGAGGTGATCTAATCATAGCAGATTTTAGGGGGTGTCGAAAACAAATCAGGAAAATTTCAATCAACATCGTCAACCTTGCTGACGCCTTTAACCCTCGACGCTTCTTCTGCGACCGACTTGACGTTTTTCCCCGCTGCCAGCGCAGTTATATCTCCTCCCAGCTTTCCAGCAGCAGTTAGTACGGGGAACGAGGGGGCAGCAACTTTTCCGTTCTCATGTTCAAGGACGACCAAGCTGCTCAGCTATGAGGAAAACATATAATAATGACACCCACGCGCGGACTCATCCCGAGAATGAAGTCATAGCTCTACACAGCCCTGCTGTTTCAAAAGAGTGACGATACCGGGATTCACCTCAGCAACAGTTGCGACGTTAGGTGGACGAGATCCCAGTCTTGCCGCAAGCGTCCCAAACAGCGACCGTGAAAGCATTTGGCGAAACACCAGAAGTCGCAGGTAGAAATAAAGATTTGAAGCGATCGCCCAGCGCGCGACAAGCGAATATCAGCTCCACGCGACGCAATCGTCTGCAAACTAACGTTGAAGGTGATCGACCCAACTGACGTTTCTTGCTGGTGGATGCCAGGCCAGTCCGACGTGCCCTATGACTAATTCTTGGTGCGAATCGATCCATCAATGTTCCGTCCGCATTTTGAGCAGGAAGTGTTGGTTCTGTTGGGCATCAAAAAATGTCTTTGGTTCCGCATTATCGGAATGCAGTGGTGTTGCGCACTGCCGGCACGCTTCTGGATGTCCAGTTTCAATGCACAGCAACGGCACTAACCTTCCTTCACAGATTTTTCAGAGCAGTTCCTGTTGGAAAATATGACGACAATGTGAGTGGATTGCGTCCTCTTGACAATTTGTGGCGGAGCAGGAAAAAAATTCCAAAAAATTCCAAAAAAATCAATGGATAAAGGGGTGGAGGAAGTAGAAAATGTGATTCGAGGAATTTTTGGTATTGCCAGCGGTTTTGCTCCTCCTCTTTTTGATTCCCACATATATGAATTTTCAATGAAGTTTTTTGATCAGGTTTTGGTCAGCTGGTGTGTTTTTCGTCGGGACTCCTGGCGGACTCATTGGTGCAGATGATTGTGGCTGCATGTCTGTTCGGTGCTGCAAAAGTTGAAGAGGTGTGTCGTCAATCTGGCTTTTGATTTTTGATAATTCTTTTGGAATCGGCCCTCGAGGGAGAACCCCCAGCTCTTTCCTGGCAAATTTTTCCTTTTTGTGAGCATTCAGGTGTCAGTCATAGTTGCCTTTGGCCATAAACCAGCAAGCTTCTCTTTCATCAACATCATTGCCACCTCTCCGTAGACCTCAGATTGTACTTTGTCTGACCAAACTGCCAATATGTTTCTTTTACAGTCATTTTTTTCGTTTTTTCGATGTATATTGTTGAGGGAGGGCGGACGCATGAAGCCTTGATCCTATGGATTTAGAGATAATTTTTATGTGCAGGCATCGATACGGACAGCCGACCTTCTGAACGTATTGCACTTTTTAGAACACCACCCCGACGACCTGGACCCCAACGAAGTCTTCCCAGAATTGCACAAACCTGAAAACAGAACAAAGACGAACTCTCAGTTTCTGGTCGGTGAAAAATACTATGAGGCCAAAGATGCTCTTATCCAAATGGAGCAAACTGTGCTGCGATTTATTCAATTCAGAGTCAATACGGACCACCCCCACAAGTATGCCCTCTCTTACTGTGCTTCGCTGAAAGCCAGCCGTAATGTGGTGAGGTCGACTGCCTGTCTTCTAAACGACTGCATGGTATACACAAGTTTGATCCTCCAAGTGAAGCCAGAGGTGTTGGGGGCAGGGGCTGTTCATTTGGCAACCATTCTGGAGGAGGAACCCATCGAGTCGGAAAACTGGTGGGAAGTTTTGGGGTTCAGAATTGCTGAGGTGGAGGAGGTGGGGCATGCATTGATGGATATGATGGTGGTAGTTTTGGCTAATGGAAGGAAACAGCAATGACCATGCTGGAGCCGGCGGGTGGGTGGGCAGGGTGGAGGTGTCTAGTTTCTCTCCTGAGGATCAAGTTGTTGGGGAAGCAAGGAAAGTCAGACCCAGGGGTGGGTGAAAAAAGAAAAGTGGTTTTGGGGGGTTAGGTGAGTAATTGATGGAGATTCCTTTTCCACAGACGCACAACGGACCAAAATTCTCAGTGTGTTTTCCGAAATGGAGCAGTTCATTTGATGGGATGCCACTTAAGTATTATGAATGATGCAACAATGGAAACTCTGTTGAGCTCCACAGAACAGATATGATATGGAACAGTTCTCGGAGTTGTCCTGAGTTGTGTGAGTGGTGCTTGCCAGAGACCTGAGGAATGCAGTAGTGCTTTCTCATTTTTAATCTAACATGTGGACTTGAATTGGATAACATTCAAACCAAGATGGATTGCCATCTCTTCCTTTGTGTAGCCCCTTGATCTATTTTCCCACCAGCGGTTGTCAATTCCTCATCCGTCTTGTAAGAAGTGCAGTTGCCCAGTTTTGATCTGGAGATTTGCTCCCTCAAAATACTGCGATCAGAACGCATCGATTTCTGCAATAGAGACCCACATGCTACAGATAACAGCTGAAAAAGGCAATACAAGACACAACATGATCAGACAGAGATCTTCACATTGGAGTCATTAGATTCGTAATCCGAGACATATTCAACATCTGATTTTAACAGTGCAGAATAAGGAAAAGTATCTCCTGAATTGAATCCTCAAGTAAAACTGTAATCAAGTTTCAAGTTTGTCGGGTGTTCCAAGGATTCGAGTTTTATTCTTCCTTGCGGATTGATTTTCCTTGCATCTCTATAAATAGATGCTTGTGCGACAGACAGAGCCGCGGTCGTGGGTGTTTTACGCAAGGCTTGTTGGGACGGACGACTGTCTGCTGTCGGAGTCCTGCTCGTCGTTAAGACTTTCTGCTTCCAAACACAGAGATAGGACACGGAAACCGCGAATAGCAGCCGTCGCTTTTTCGGTACGACGTCTGGCTGCTCGGGAGGGAACGGATCATTCGTGTCTGGAGATTTTCACTCGCGCGGCGACCAGTTTGGGTCGTGAAGGAGTGACGTCTTAACTGGAAGGGGAACGACGCGACAGTGTGTTTTTCTGTTCGGAAAGCATCACCTTGCTTGAGTCCAAGAGTGCAGTGGGGGGAGAAGGGGTTCTGATTCGATCAGCAACGACGTGTCGTGAAGATGGCCGCGGTGGACGAATCCACGGCGCTGGTGCACCTGCTGTTCCAGTATGTCGCTTTGGACGAGGGGGAGCTGGCGAGGTTGACTTTCCTGCACTTACAGAAAGTGAATAAATCTTTCGCCCTTGAAGCCTTGATTGCGATTCCCGAAACTCCTCCTGCAGAGTCTGAGGCGGGAGCGGACGTCTCTGAGGATTTCTCGGGCGGTTCTGAAAAGAATTGGGCGAGGATTCGTTGGTCCCTTGCGACGAGTCTGGAGGATGTCACTGGGGAGGAGGGGAATGGAAATCGGATGGTGCATCTGAAAGCGCTGCTGGGGGTCTTGATGCTCCAACTAGGGAAGGAGGAAAACTGGGAGTTGGGTTTCTATCCAGAGGGGGGTGCTGGGGATGGTCCAGAATCTCTGGGAGGCCGTCTGACTGACTCCGAGGTTGGGTGGATTCAGAAGGGGGTGGAAAAACTCTTGGCTGGCAAAAAACCTGGAAAACTCAAGGGGCGTCTGAATCGAGCAGCCAAGTTAAAAACTGTGGTGCTTTGGGGAATAGCACAAGCCATCAGGGAGGGACAGGGAGCCTCGCAATCTGTGGGGTGCACCCAGTTCCTGGATGGCTGTGATTCGGCATTTTTGGAAGCAGTGGAAGAGTGCCTGCAATCGGGGAGTGTCAGGGAAGCCGTCAAGACGCTGCAGTACATCCAAGGGAACCAACTGGAGGAAAACAAATACAAGAATGTGCTGCAGAGGGCTGTCAAATACACCCCAGCTTCGCTGCAAGGGGATTTGCTGCAAGCTGTTCTTGCTTCCGGAAATCCGTGGCAGTTGTCCATTGCTCTTCAGGAGCTTTTGGATGTGGCGCTCCTGCACAGATCGAGTGAAGGAGGGAAAGATTTGGAGGAACAAGGGTCGGGCGAGATGAGTGACTGGAAATCATTTGGTTTTCAAAAGGCGAAAGTGATGCAATGGCATGTGGGGGGAAAACGGCTGCAAAGAATGGCCAAGGAATGCGAAAAGGGGGATGTCTCTTCTGTGATAGAAGCCTTGGGATCTGGGAACAAATTGGAAGGGTGTCTGGCAATTCTGGTGGCCTGGGATGCAATGGGGTCGGAAAAACCTGGCCAGGTACTATGATTTGCACCTCCAAAGAAATGTGCTTAGCCTGACTGGTTGGCACTGATGATTTCAAGCTAGTGATTGTGCAGGGGGAAGGCTTTTTTGCTCTGCTGAGTCAGCCACAGTAATTAATTTCCCATTAGCAGCACTGGATCTTTTTATTCAAGCTTCGCAATATCATAGGCTAGTTTTGAGACAGGCTGTGGAATGTTTGGATTTATTACAAATACGGCTGTTGATTGGGGGGGGGGGGTTGTGGAATTCGTTTATGGGTTGGGGATGAATTATCAGCAAATAGAATTGACTTTGATGAGGTGCGTATAAAGGTTCTTCGATCAAGGAAGGCTCTGATGGATACACTGGGTCAAGACATTGTGGCTGGCGGTGAACTGTCTGGTGCCATCGGGCTGTTGAAAGCCAGCATCAAGTTTGCATCGGTGAGTCGGCCATCCTTTCCCACAAAGAATCAATCCGTTTTTTTTCACATCCATAGTTGTCCATAGCCCGGTGGTGAAAGTGAGCGACCAGCAGTGTTTTTCTTTCTTGAAGGCAGTCCATACTGGAAAGGGCACGAGGTAACGAAAAAACTAGTGCTAGAATTCCTTAACTCTGATTTGTGGTGTTGCAAAACAGGTCCTTGGGGCCCGTCAAGGGGGGAAGGATTCTGATACGAAGGCTGGGAAGCTTCTTCTCGCCTTGAATGAAAACTCACCCTTGGAGTTGATGCACAAAACAGCAGTCGACATGGATTCAGAACTGGTGAGCCACTGTCATCAGAAAAAAAACAGGGGAAAAACAATGCTCTGCATCCTGGTAAAGTTTATTAAAAAAAAGCTAGAAACGTATTTCATTTCATTTGAATCAGTATTTAAATCACTCGGTTTTTACCACGTATGTTTTAGTTTACTGGGACTGAAACCACCCAATGGTAAAAGAAATGGAACCTAAATGTGGGTCTCGGTAGGTGAAGACCATGATGGGCTGTGTTGCTCATTTGCCACCGAATCTGCAGTATCCCCTTGTGAGGGATGTACAATTAGTCACTGCAAGCGGTGTCATTCTCTCCATGGTGGGAATGCTCACGATTTGCTCCAACCTATTGGATGGACGAGGTGAACTGGCCGACCAATCCAAGTGGCTCAACGAAACGCAGAGTCTGGTCAACAACATGGAAGTTTGCCTTTCTGGTGAGGAGCTGACTAAAGTAAAAGTTTTCGACCTGATGCCAGCTTGGTCTGACCTGTAGAATATGGGATAGGGCTTCTATCGAGAGTGTTCACCCTGGTCAACTTGAGGTTAGCTATTTCTGTATGGAGAATGAGTCATGTTTGGTTTCCAGGTTTGAAGGGATCATATGTGCATGCATGGCTGTTGAGCGTTCTTTCCTCGATATTTCGATTGGTGGGGGCGAAACCAGAAGAAGCCGGCGGAGTTGAATTGCAGTTCATGCTGGGGGAAGCCAAAAAGGGAGCCTTGGGTCAAAAAAACAACTCAATCGATGTGTTGAAAATCTTGAGCAGTGCTGTCAATGTTCTCAGTGCATCGGCAGACTCCATATCAGTGGGTGAGTCCTGAAAACAAGCAAAAAAAAAAATCATGTGTGGACGTGGATGTTTGCCTGACAGTCATAGAACCTGCATGCCCATTTGAACTCTTGCGTCTGGGTGTTTGCTCATTTTTTGCTCATTTTTTTCAAATTATGACAATACTAATATGGCTGTGACTGGACTGCATGCATAGCTTCAAATTTGGATGGGGATGAGTCATGGGAGGCGTCGGCTTCTGCTGTCCACCTCCAATTCGTGAAGGAATCGCTGGCTGGAGTTAAGGCTGGATTGGCTGCTCTCATCAAAATTGCAATCTCCCATCCAACCCTTATGTCTTTACAGGTAAACACGGAGCAAAACAGCGGAGTTTTCATAATTGGAAAATCGTTAGAACGCATATGTAAGAGATGATCGTGAACTTTCAGGGAAGCTGGAAGGATGTGGGGTCTTTCCTGTTGTTAGGCGAGCAAGCTTTCGAATTGCTGAATCGACAAGAAGCGACGCTCTGCAAGCCTGTCGCCAAACTGAAGAGTTCCATCGACAAAAAAATCGGGGAAGCTAAAACGGAATCCGAAATTATCGAGAATTTGGGACACTTGGTGGATGTTTGCCTGTCGCAAAAAGCTGATCGAGCAGTTAGCAGCGAGGTGTTGGAGATGGTCCTGAAGGTAAGGAAAGGGGGGAGGGGGTTGCAGAAAACGAATATGAAACGAAAGTAAATATCATGAGAAGGAGTGTGAGTGTGGCTTTTTTGGTAATTTGTCTAAATCCTTGGTTTTTGACTTGCAACACCACAGTTGGGGGAGTCCATATCTGGCCAGGGCCCACCAATCGACTCCTTCGAAATGCAATCGCTTTTCACAGTGGTGAGAAGAGTCAAGAAAGTGATGGAGGGTGCGAAAGGGCAGCTGGCGGTAAGCGATGTGTTGGGGGCGTGTGAAGCCCAGCAATTTGAGGATGGATGGAGAACCCCCCTCAAATCAGTAGCAAGAGTGCGACGACAAACTGAGCATTTGAAGGTAAATGCTGAGATGAATGAAAAAATTGTTTGATCAGAAAATCTCATCTGTAGAAAGCGAACTGGATAAAGCCAGCCTTCGTTCTAATCTTTCAGCTGTCATTTCATTCTTTTTTCTTTCATTTTCCTTTTCCTTTCTTTTTTGGTAATTCTCGCAATCAACGTCGATGCCTCTGTTGAACGGAAATGTCCTTGCTCAGCATATGTTTAAAATTTGTTTTCAACCAAACAGGCGCTTGCCAGATTGAGGGATGCTGTGAGGGCGGCCAATCGCGGCCGACTTCAATACCTCAGCGGTTTGCTGCACAATTTGAGCAGAGCTCTGACAGATGACAATTCTCTGTCCGATCTGCGATGTGCCTTGGAGGTGGCTGGATTTGGGCCAAATTTGGAGCTTGCTGTGGAAGCCACACCTCGAAGGTAAGCTTTGATTTCTGAAAAAATTATTATTATTTTACTTTTTTTTTTTTGCGCAATTTGTTTCCCCCCACAATGCTCCTGGATCGTTGATTCGAAATGGGAAAAAAGGTTGCACATCCCTTGATATTTTCCATTGCTGTCGATGGCCATACAGGAGCAAAGCTATGTTTGAAGAAGCTCTACCCCTGACCCCGAAAGCAACCAAACCTGGATACTTGAGTGACATGGTCAATTATCTGGCTGGAGTGGGCGATGTCATTTCGACTTGGGATGATGGACCTTCGGAAGGCCACAACTATTTCGCCATGCTCGGTCAGAGCCCTCAAGAGCTGCTGTCAATTTTGGTAGGGTTCGTGTTCATCCACAACAAAAAGAAAACCAAAAAACTTGAATGAATTCTTTTCAAACTGTAGGGTCCTTATGTCTGACTTTCAGGTGGGCAAATCCCGCACTCGGGAGCACATCGAGGCTGCAGCTAAGGTCGCCAATGTCCTTCAAGTCGATTTGGTCCGAGAAATCAGGAAAACCTGGCTTTTCCCCATCACCGCCCAGTCTTCCTTGCATTCAACCCACCACCATGCTGACACAGAGGACTCGGAGTCTGCTGTGTCGGGCAGAGGCAAATCGATGCCCAGTTTGGAAGCTGTGCATGCTTTGGCTGGACTAGCTCCGGTGCGAGTCTTGCTGACGTGTGCAGTCTACTCCATTCAGCGGGATCTGCTGGAAGTCAGGGATGTTGAGGGCTGCAAGAAATTGGCCAAAGTGGCTGGGCTGGAGAGGGGGGAGGCGATTGCTCTGTTTACCATTGAGAAAACGGCACAATATCCGACGCTCAGGACGTGGCTGGAAACGGAGGTAATTGGCACTGTGTGGAGATATCAGCTCCGATAGGAAACCCTAGCCATAATTATCAGGACGTCGAAGTCTTAATAGAGTTGGGTGTTTACACATCAGAGGATTTCTACTTGCAATAGGGGAAAGCACACGACAGATTTCCTCCGTCGATTGATAATCGACCCCAGTGAAATTCCACATTGCTCCTATGCCCTGTACAAACACGCATATCCATTCTTTTTTTTCCTTTTTCAGGTGGGAAAAAAGAGTGCTGGTGCTGTAGCAGAGGCCTTAAAATCTCAAATGAAAGGACAGAAGGATGGGCTGATGCATCAAGTGCAAGACTTACTCTCGGATGCGAAATACCGTGAGGCGATGGAGTTTGCTGAAAAGGCTTATGAGGGAGATATTCCAGGTAGGCATTCTATCCCTATTATCAGCTACAATAACAAGTGAATGTAACAATCTTGCTCCGATTGGAATGTTTTGCTGCCCAGATGGTTTGCATCGTAGCGTTGAGGCCAAATTGATTTTTTACAAAACAACATAAAAATCTTTCAATAAAGAGTGTATTTGTGATTTTTCTAATTTTATACCAATTATTGAGAGTTGTTGGGCTGTTGTTCAGACGATGTTTTGGCAATGATCGTGTCAAGCTTTCCGAAGGATGGGGCAGAGCAAGTGCCAGTTTCTGAATCCGAGAATGGAACAAATCTCGACCCTCTCCATTTGATGCCCATCAGCCTGGTTGCTTGCCTAAAGGTAAAAAAAAAACCCCTCTACATCCCATCTTTCCCCCGCACCTCCCCCCCTTTTTTTTTTTTTCAAGGGGGGAAGGGGATTATGCTGCCAAACCCCTTTCTGCTTTTTTTTTTTCTTCCCCACATGTAGATATGATTTTTTTTAACTAAGTTTTTTTTTTCTCTGTCTATAGAGATGAGAAAAAGGTACAGAATAAGCTGGATATACCCCAACCTATATCGACGAATTTTGGATGTTGTATATTCTACCTCACATTCTATACAATTTTTTTTTCTATGCTGTGGTTTTTTTCACGCCGCAGTTCTTGACATTTTTTCTGTTTGCGGTTTTTACTTTTAGGTCAAAGACAGAGCGAGAGCGATCGAACTGGCAGACCAAAGGTTCCTATGTCTGCCACTAGATAATGCCCTCCACTTCTACAGTTTAACGAAGGGCCAGCTTGAAGCAGAAAATTCAGATTCCAAGATGCTGGCAAACATTTCTGAAAAAGTCGCTCGACTCCAGCTGTACAAAAGAGTGAGTTTTATTTATCGAAAATTTGGCCAGGCAGCCCTGTTCACCACTGTGTTTCAATTCCTGTACCAATTTCAGTCCTGCAGTAAACCCCCAGGCAGTGTCTAGGGTATATGGAGAATCGTGGGTTTGGCTCAGAAGTCTGGCTGGCTGTATTTTTTACTTTTTTTGTTTTTGGAAATGCACCACCAGGTGTTGAGAAGCCCCTTGGGAATTGACTTCAAGAGTTGGGTCGAGGTCGACAGTCTTTTTGAAAGAGATCCAGGGCAGCTTGTCAGAAGACTCATTGCCACAGGTAGGGGAAGCTTCCGTTGCATGTACTTTGCCTTTTTTTTGGTATATCTTTCTTTGATATGGGATGCGCTTGGCATCAGCAAAACCAACCCTTTCCTCTCCAAAGAAGTTTCTGGCACCAAAAATAAAACAACTTGCCCCAGACAAGAACAGATGTGTTAGAGGATAATGCCAAAAATAGATGTGGGGGGTGTTGTTATGGCGATCATCCCTGAAGAGCTGGGTTTCTGAAAATACTGCCCTTTCTTTCTTGGGTGTTTTAAAGATGGTGCCGTGGCCGAAGCCATTTCAGTTGTGGATTTGAGGCCAGTTCCTGCCACACTGAAAATTGCTGCAAGAGCAACCTATACTCAGGTCAGTTTTTGACTGATTCCATCATTCCAATTCAGCATCACTAATCAACATTTTCAACCTCCAGAAACAGCGTAATTCCAGGATCTCATGTCAACTCACCTTGTGTGCAATTCAGGAGCTTGCGAATGGTTGTGCTGCCAGAGGGGCTGGCCCAGCGGCTGCCCTCCGTTACTTGAAAACTTTCCCTGAGAACGATGCTTTCGAAGTCGGAATCAAAGTCCTAACCTCAGCGCCTTCCTTGAGACTCTGTCGGCTGTTGGTGCAATTCCTGATGTCACTCAAGGCAAGTGGTTCCTCTCTGATTTTGGATGAATGGAATTTTCAAATTCGCCATCTGTCAAATCAGTGGAAGAGGAAATCCTAGTTCAACCATTCACACATCCTGGAATAGATGCAGAACGTAACGATATTATGTATTTGATCATCCTCTCTGCCCAGAAGTTTTGTTGAGTCATACTGGGACTTACTTGCAGGAGCGGCTGCCGCCAAAATCCATCGATCAATTGAAACAACTGGAATTAGGGCTCGCTGCATTGCGATGCCTTCCGGATGCCTGGTCTGACAGATGTGCTCACTTGGTGGAAACCCCTTCGTTGATTTTGGAGTCCCTCATTATGGCTCAGCAAACTGTCGCCATCAGAAAACTCCTTCAGGTGAACCCCCCCTACAAAATCTGGATATTCACATGTGAAGTTGAAGATTGTTGATTTGAAAACAGGGGGAATCCTGTAAATTATTATTAAAAGCATGAAAAAAAAAGGCATCCGGTCATTTTTTGACATGGGTCAATATGTTCCATTTCGTTTCTCTGATTCGCTTTGTGTGGGTTTTTTTCGTCTTTTGTCAGGTAGTCCCAGCCCTCCAAGATGATAATCTGTTGATATTCTATGCGAGAAAAGCTTTGGGATTGGGCCCAGATACAGAAGCTTTGCCTGCGTTCCTGGGGGAAAGCGTGGAGAGTGCCAGCTCCACATCGTCATTCGGCCTCCAGCCAGACATGAGACAAGGGTCCAGATCTTTCCTCCGATTCCCATCTGACAGTGGGCATGGGGGTGCCGGGATGGTGACTTTGAAAGTCTTATCAGGACTACCTACCACAGATGAGGTAAACCCCATAACATATTTTTTTATTTTTTTTACCTCCGTTGCTTTTTCAGAGGAGATCCTGTAACACCCTCCAAGAATTATGAGGTACATTGATTTCTTGAGGGATTTGTTTAAGGCTGAATGTCGATAGGAAAGTTGATGTCAGCATGAATGAATCTGATGAAATGTATCGTATTTCAGACTTTCTTTTTCCTCGACCGTACAAGTTTTGTGGGGTGATATCCTACAGGTCCAGAGATTGAAGCACACGTTCCGAGGGCAGCCAAATCTTGCACTTTTCAGGGTGTTGATGGATTTATGCTCCGCTGCTGAAGTATCCAGTGATGCTGCCGATCGGGCAGCCACAGATTTGGCCAATGAACTGCTGGCAAATCCCTACACAGAGTTCGAATGGAACCCAGTCGTTTCGCAGAAATCTCAGGTGGGTGTGCAAGACAATCAGCGAATACATGCTTCAGGTAAATTTTTTTACAGAGAGTATACTGTGTTCACATGGAGAGTTTTGTTTTGGGTGGTTTCAAGGCATGTTTCATGGAATTTATTGCACATGGTGGGTGGGTGGGTATGTTTTCTTTACTGAAATTGAGCATTTGTTGGTTAATACAGGATGCAGTGGATGTTTGCTTGGATGTCCTCCAGTATTCAGAGAAGAAAATGCCTAATCGCCCATCAACAGCAAGGGCATCTCCAACTGGGGGTGCTCTACCCAGTGTGGAGGTCAGTAGCCACTCCAAAAAAACCAGGATTTTTGGTTCGCACAATGTGTGCAAATGGTAGACCTCCATATCTATGAAGGAGCTTGAGTTCACACGAGAACAAAACCTCCTTCAGACACTGACAACAAAATTTATCAATTGAATCACTCGAGAAACCCCCTTTAGAAAGGCGAAGGCAAAGCTAAAGAAATATTTGGCTGAGTCGTAAGGTGGTCTGATATTGCAGGAAACGCCAGAAGCACACAATGAAGACCCTCCACATGAGATTCCACGGACATCAAGTGCTTTCGCCTCTGGTCCCAAATTGGCCGAAAAGGATAGCTCTGACGAAGGCAAAAATCTCAAAACAGAATTGGAGCTTCTGCAAAGAATTTTGGCAGCCGGAATGCGGGCCAGTCTGTCAGACATGCGGGACGCAGTTTTGTGCGACTCTCTCTTGAACGAGCTTGTTACAGCGGAGCATTACAGTTTAGCGGTGAGAAGTCTGATCAAAATAACATACTGTGAAATATAACCACATTCGTGGCTATTTCCCATACTTGTTTCGGGACGAGCTGGTCAGAATCGGAATTTTTTGCTCCGGACTCCTGTCGAAGCAAGTTCAGCCAAGAGAAGCTGATATGCTATGAAATTTAGAATCATGTTTGTGTCATGGATTCACTGGGTGCTTTTTCATTGGATGCTGGGCAGGTGTGCACTGCTCGGCACTGTGATATGGATGAGAGACCTTTCTGGGAAGCTTGGGTTGGGGCTCTGGTGCAAGAGGGCAATTTCGAAGGTGCCAGGGAAAAAGTTGCCCATGTTTTCAAGCTCCCTGGTGGAGTTCAGCGGGAAGACTCCAGGGCGAAAGCGGAGTCCAGGCAAGCTGCCATGCGATTGGTCAGAGTGTTGGAAACCACTTGTCCTGTGGATTCAGAAGCATTCAGAAGGTGAGAGGGAAGCTGGAAGTTTTGACTTGAATGGTTGGTTTTGTATCGGGATTTTTTTGTCATCAAGTTCAGGGGTAAGTATTGACAAGATGGACCTGTTTGATGCAATATGACTGATGGGTGTCTGTTTTCTGCATTCCGAAAACGACGGACAGATTGCAAGCATCCCTCAAAAAAGCTCGGTGGGGCTTCCTCCGAATGTCTGCCAGCAATTTAGTGAACGTGCTGCGAGGTCAAGCTCAGAAACCCCCTCCGAAGGCCCGGCGTTGGTGGAGATCAGTCACTCCGAAAAAAACTCCCCCACAAAATCGACCAGGGGCTTCCCTCGGGGAAAACCTGAAAAGGAAAGTTTTGGCTGTGGCGGCCACTTCGTCGACCTTGCTGGCAGAGAGAATGAAATTCGCAGAAGAGCTTTTGGCGGCACATGCTCCTGCTATGCTGATCCCATTCATGTTCAAGTAAGGATCTAGCTTAAAAAAATCGGAAAAAGACACCCTGCCCCTGCAGGATCTATGAATCACCAGCAAAAAAAACTATCAGTGCGTAGTTTTTTGTTTTTACAAATTGGAGTAGCTGGACAGCTAACCCCCACGCCCAACATTGAACATTGCTTTGTGAATATGTGCCACTTTTTTTCGGGTTAAATCTGAAAGCACGTCTGGTTGTGGATCTCGTGTTGAAGTGGATTTGGGTGTGTTTTTGCTGAAAACAATAGACATGGGCGTGGTGAAGCAGCCTGTCGAGTTATGTTTCCAGTTGGGATGGAGGACGAAGCTGTGGCTGCCCCATCCATTGCATCTGGATCCGGCTCCGGTCGATTCAGGGGATCTTTCAGAAGCGGCAGTTTTTCAAGATCTGGAACTTTCAAGACTGGTGACCCTGGCTCGAGAAGTGGGGTGAGAAGATCCAGTGCCAGGTGATATATTTTCGAACAGCTATTTTTCTTTTTTTTTGGGGGGGGGGTTGCCTGTTGATATTGGCTTCAAGAGACTTCTGAGCGTGTTAGGAAAGGGCATATCCTTTTCTAATTTCCATATCCAGCCAGCAGAC
The DNA here is from genome assembly GCA_030272585.1 of Bryopsis sp. KO-2023. Classification (NCBI taxonomy): domain Eukaryota; kingdom Viridiplantae; phylum Chlorophyta; class Ulvophyceae; order Bryopsidales; family Bryopsidaceae; genus Bryopsis; species Bryopsis sp. KO-2023. The sequence continues at coordinate 157,905 of BSYQ01000004.1, read as the reverse complement.
TTTCTTTCTCAATGAATTGTGTGTTATGTTTTTTGGTGTGGCAGTCTGAGGGAGTCCAGGTCGAATTCTGTGAGTGATAATGCCAGCGATTCTGGATCAGCAGACACTGGACCACCTCGAGCGACTCAACCTGGTTCGACGAAAATCTCTGGGCAACTCTCCGGCCACACATCGGTGCAGTCTGTCCAGGGAAGCATGGTTTCCCAAAGCACCTCTGGAAACGTATCAGCCATACAGTCAGAAGATGGAAACACAGATGTTACTACATCGGCAGCAGCCCCCAATGATGTGGTATGAGACATTCCGGAGTTTCGATTTTTCCTTAAAACCTCTCTTTTCTCCCTTTGACTTTTGCTCAAAGCTATTTTTTTATGTCTGACCGAGTTGGCATCGTGTGTGTTTGGACATGTCGATTGATTGATTGGGTGTTGCAGATCATTGCTGGAGTGGAGCCCAGGGGTTTGTCCAGAGAGGTGGAGAACATTGGTCAAATTTGTGATTTGTCGGTGCGGTACGATAAAACAGGTGCCATGATTTCTGCAATGATTGACGGAGGATCCAGAGGCAGGAGGTGTTTGAATGAATCCTGCACTTGGCTGGAATCCAATAATAGACTGAGCATCCTTTACAGGTAAGCAAAAGCAATAACAACATAAATTTCCTTTTGATGTGGAAACTCGTCACGGACCAATTTCGTGGCTGGGGAAAAAAACAAAAAACACGAAATCGCTGGTGGAAAGGTATTTGCACTGATTTCATCTTTTTCAAATGCTTCAGATCGGCAGTTGTACAAATCTGACAAAATGTCATGTGAAGTTTTGAAGAGAGAAGAAAGGTTGTTGAGAAATTGTTGCATTGTTGTGGGTAGGTGCCAGCGAGCTCTGGAGAAATTCGACATTGCTGGACTGACATGTCTTAAATTATCCTGGCGCTCGACGGATGGAAAGGTCAGTTCACAGAAGGGCCACCAGGCAATCAAACCAATGAATTCTACAGGACATGAACCTGAGTAATTTGAGGTGCAGGCCATTGTGAAGCAAATGGTATTTAAACAATGAATACCTGCTCTCTGGCTGTGTTGGCTCGGATTGATCGACAGTCAGGATACGTAGACTGGTGCACATGCATGTGAATGTTGTTTTTCTTTGCAGACCGCGCTGCACTTTTTGGAGTCGGCTAGAGGTCATTTCCAAGAAGCTCTGTCGAGTTTCCAAAAGTCGAGGTCGAGCGGCTCCTCCTCTGGTCTTCCTCCCAGAGAGAAAGGAACCTTGCCTCAAGCTGCCCTTGCACAATACATTGCCAGATGCAAGCTCCAGTCAGACGTTTATCAGGTACACCAGTTACTGACAGTAAGCTAGACATCCTATAATGTGATTGTACTTGGTTCAAGGCATCCTCCCCACGCACACACACCCCTGCCCTTACGGAAACCTGGTATGGTTCATTTTTCAATGAAAATGTTGACCAACTCGAGGGATTCACGTTCATGAATTGTAGAGTTTTTGTTTTTTCCTTTTTTTTTGCTCCTTTTTTTTAATGAGTAATATATTTCTTGTATGGATGCAGACATTGGTGATAGATGGAGACAGCGGTACTCTGCCAAGAGAGTGCTGCTTGTTTGCAGAAGGGCCAGAGGAAACAGAACAGGATGAGGCTCGGCGAATGAAAATTGTGGTAGACCTTATCAGGTCCAATTTCAATCTGGCTTTCAGAGTCCTGTTTGAATTCAGGTATGATCGAAGTAATGTAACAATTAGTTGATCGCTCATTACTTGAAAACATCAAAAAATAGTGTCCCAGTTTACATCAACAACAATACAACGACTCTGTAATCGTGAATTGCTTGTCATGCTCTGATTTCCATTATATGGTTTGTTGCCGATTGATCCCTTAGATGAATGCTCGCAAGGAACGGGTTGGATTTAACGATGCATTCTTGGCTGAATTTTTTTCAGGATCAACCATACGCAAGCATATGCTACTGCGGTCTCTTCGATGGCCAAAACTCGACACCATCAAGCCATCAGGGATCTTATCCATAACATCAAGGGAACTGTCACGGACTCTGAATTGGACAAGTATGTGAAACATGCAACTGTACTAAATTCTTTAAAAAATTCACAAATGTGTAGGTTTTGGCTGCCCTTTACTAACCCCCAGGATCGAAAAAAAGGCGTCAAAAGGAACGACTAAGTGAATAAATAATTTGTTTCTTTTTCTGTAAAGCAGCATCTCATTTCCAACTTTTACCTTCCTTCTTCGGCTGTTTCCATCTTCTGTTCTTTTTTTGGGAGTGGAGGTGGTTTTTTCGCACACCATGCTCAGAATTGAACGATTCAATTCATTGTTTTTTTTTGTTTTTTTCTCTTAGGATATTGGCGGCTGCAGTCGAAGCTTACACTAGCACAGAGGTTGCCAATGCAGGCGACGATGCCCACTGGACTGTGTGGTTTGCGGAAGGATTCATAGAGCTCATGGTGCAGGCTTAAATTAGAAAAAAAATAGAATCTCACTAAGCATTCTTCCGTCATTTTTGTTCAAGAGAACAGCATCAGTCTCGTAAACTTCACTTAAAAATCACGCTTTGGTCGTTTGCAAAAAATGCACAAGCAGCAATCTACAGCTGGCAAATATATATTGGAACTGCAAAGCATTGGAAATTCATTGTCTTCTTTCTCTGGCGCTCTTGTGGATTATAGATGGTGGCTGGTTTGCAATCGTTCGTCTTACCAATGATCAATTTTGAAATGTTTCACAGGTCAGCCCCCATGCTCGAGTGCTGGCTTGCTTACAACTCGGTGATGTCGATCGAGCATTCAGAATTGCTAATGAACGGGGAGGATATGAAGGTCAGCATTTCACTCGCGTTTTTTATTAACATCCCTCTATGTTCTCCTTTGACTATATCCCCTACTTTCATTTGCCCTCCTAATAAAAACTGTTTGGTATTTTTCGTGTCTGAAAGAAGTGCAGGCAGGCGACCTCTCCTTTTCCTGCAAAAAGTGCTTTATATATCTTTGGAGCTCCTGTTGTTTTAAGTGGAGCTTTTTCATCAGCCTCTCCTCTCCTCCCTTGAAAGATCTTGATCAAGATCTTTCAAGATCTGGAATTGCAATGAATATAAAGTGATGGGGGTTTAAATGTGTATGCAGATCTTAACATGGTCTCGGAAGCTGCAGAGCAGTTGGGTGACAAAGCCACCGTTAAAAAATGCGAAAGGATTCTGGGAAGAGCCAGAGTGTCAAGCTCGGAGTGATCTGCGTAATGGAATGTCTGACATCAGGCATTCTGTACAGTTGGAGGATTAGATGGAGACGAGGTTTTTGTTGTTATTTGGACAGTTTGGGGATTTGATCAAAGGAAAGTGGAGTTGGGTTCTTTGCTCTGGATTTGAATGAAGTGTGTGTTCCGGTGTATTTGATGATCTCAGGTTAAAATGAGAGATTGTTTTTTATCATTAGTTTTTGATTTTTGGGTTTCTTTTTCTACTCCAGTAATCTGGTGTGTCTTCTTTTTGTCCAAGTGATAATTTAGGCAGAGTGAAGTAGTTACAAAGCACCATTCGATCGTCTGGTCAAAACCTTTTTTTGGGGAAATTTAAATGTCCAAAGCATTCAAGGATTAGAGAGTTTGTGGAAAAAGAAAAAAAGAGTGAGAAAATTATGAAAGGAGAGAGTAACCATGGGGGAAGGAGTAACGGATTCTGGACATCAAGATTTGTGACTGGGAAAAAGATGAATGTCGAAAAAAGACTGTGTAGGTTTGCAATGAGGTCATCGTAGGGTGCTGTGATCTCATTAGGGTTTATTCGTTTAGAGTGTATGTCTGTCTTTTCTGAATAAGGTTGGTCAAAATTGGAGGCTGTGCATGCAGACGCTTGGGCAGCTTCTTGTGGTGGTTTTTTGATATGATTTGATTTCCTGAAGACATGTGCATTTGTGTTTTTCGGTGGAGTGCCAGATTTTGAAACCCTAATTCTCTTGCTGTCAAATCGCACCGTTTGCAGCAAGTTTTGAGGTGGATATTTTCTGTGATGGGAGGAACAAGCAGTTTTGGGGTTGATAAGAACAACGAATGCATGACTTATGGGGATTTTAGGGGTTCGTTTATGTTATCTAAGGGTTTGCAAGCTTCTCCTGAGTGTCAGAAATGATGTGAAAGTCCAAGAAATGTCAGTTTAACCAGGAATGAAATTCCGAAATGGTGCCTAGCACTAAAGATCGTGCGCAGAAAATACCCTTTGTGAAACATCTTTCTCCTGGATAGATATCAAAGCATTGGGATGGAACACCTTCAGGACTGAATTCATCCTTTTGGGAGGGCATGTGACCTAAACCTCCTGGTTGGCAGGTTGATTGGGTCTACAGCTGTGCCATGAAAGAAAGGGAAAAGATATCACACCGCCTCCTCTCCTGCCTCTGTTGAACAAAGTCGTTTTCATTCTCACAAATTAATCAGTCGTGGGCAGAAACCTTTTCTTTTTCCATCACTCAGATCCCTCAAAACGATCAAAAATAGGTCTGAAATTGTCAATTTCGTTTTGAGACTTTGAGTCACTAATCTATTGACTCAAAATCGATCGATTTAAAAGCGTTATCATTTGAAAATAGTTCAGAATAGTAGTGAAATAGAAGGTGGAGAACGGGGTCGATCTTGAAAACAAGCTTGCTCTTAAGAGGAGCAACAGGTTGGAGTTGTGTTTGTGTCGTGTTTTTTTGGCAGGAGGCGGCTGATTGTGAAAGGTAAAACAAACGAACCATTCTTAAAGTGCGCAATCTGGCAATCAAGCCCAGTCGGATAGTTTTTGTCGATATGCTCTGCTAAGTGCGGGCGATAGACACAGTCTCGAGTTTGCTTTGCACACACAAACCAGCGACTCTGAAAAACATCCGATCGCAACATACTGCACGCCACCACTGTGTGGAAACAATGCTGAGACATGCAATTGCGTGTTTCTTTTTATTCTTGTCTGGAACTTCTCGCAGAGCTATCCCACATTTCTTTCCAGTGCCGTGGAGCGCAGGAGTGGTCGCCCTTATCCTTGCACGTGTGCGTGTGCAGCCGCAACTGAGTCATCCTCAGACGGGTGAGTCACCCTCGGACTTTGCGCGTCGGACTGGGCGCCAGTGGTGTTCTCGCGATCGCTGGAGCGAGGGTTCAGCACTGCCACAAGCCAGGTCCTTGCAGGTCAGTTTTATTTTCTGGCAGGAGCCTTGGTCCCGATCAGCGAATCCTGCACTATGGTGGATACTGGGGAAGAGCTGCGATCATTGAAGGAGCAATTCGTATCCGGACATTCCGGCACCTCCAACATGGAGGTGCTGTGGATCTGTCTTGTTATGCCGTTGCTTGCATTTCCAGGTGTTTGTCTGACCACGAAGTCTGAAAAACTGTTTTTCAATTCACCAGAAACGACATTTTGTGGAGCCAACCCCCATTCAGGCATCGATCACATCCATGCTGTGACTGGCCTTTTCAGAACAGATCCTTTTTCGCAGGAGGGAAACATATTTTTGCTTTTCCATGCTTCTTCTAAGTGTGAACATTTGTGTGTGCAGCCTCCTTAATATCCAGCAGATTAGGCCAAAGGTGGGTGCTTTCAGTTGCATGTTTCATATTCTCAGCATTGAGAATGGAGCACCACATGGAATGTTTTTAATAATCTATGCGCTGAGATGGCCTTCCGTAGGTTTGTCAGTCATGCGGTCGAGTTCGTTTTGATCATGGTGCCCGGCCTGGCGGTCACAACACAAGTCTTGAGCTACACCACATGGGTGAGTTTTTCCCTTCTTTGTTTCGGCATCTCTGCAATGCTCCGCTTGGTTCAATTCAATGAACGCCAGAGTGCCTTGGCATGGAATGACCTTGTCAAGCAGCGTAGAAGGTTCGTTAACCACTGTCCAACTCGATATGGTCGATATATGCATGCAGTGGTTCTCATGTTTATTTTGGGCGATCTGAGATAAGATGAATGGATGACTACTTTTGCAACATTCACCAAAAAAAAAAAAAAGTTTTCAGCTTGTAGTGATTTCAAATTGACGCTTTGCACTGTTGAATCTGTTGCAGTCGGGTTGACCGCTTGCATCAGTTGTTGCTGGTGGTGCACGGTTTGGAGTGTCATTTTGAATAATTCTTTTTCTGATTGCTAGGTATTTGGATACTTTCAGAGGGGTCATGCTGGCATACACGTGCATGGCAATTCTTGCAGTGGATTTCAACGTTTTTCCCAGGAGATTTGCCAAAGCAGAAACATTTGGAACGGGGCTTATGGATATTGGACCAGGAATGTTTGTTCTGGCCAGCGGCATGGTGTCAAAACCCCCGGCCGGCCAATCAATATAGTGAGTGCCATGAGTCATTTATATTGTCACAAGGAGGTCATAACCTGCAACAGGACCAGTATTACAGTGCTGTGTGAAACATCTAGTGAAGTTTCTGGAAACTGTTAATTTTGTTTTATAGCACATGGAGGCCTAGATCTGTTGGTAAACTTGAATGAACCTGCCAGCTCTTCGGGCCAGGTTCAACACAGCCCTTTTGGGGAAAAGGGTGAGAAAGTTGATTGGAATTGTGGTCAGCATTCCACAAGTAAGCAAATTTAGATACAGCTGACGCCGTTCTTCATATCCCAGCAGGTTGATGCGGCGAGCAGGGCCTTTAATTCTTCTTGGTTCTATTCGACTGTTTTCAGTCTCAGCTGCAGACTACCAGGTAACAGATTTCAAAATATGGCACCCTGAATATATATATATATATATACAATATGTGAGGGCTTACAATGTATGTGTTTCGCTGTATTTAACGATGTTGAGGATATTATTTGCTGATTTCAATTTTGATTGCTTTTAGGTGCATGTTGGAGAATATGGCGTCCATTGGAACTTTTTTTTTACTCTTGCTGCAGTAGAGACGCTGTCATTTCTGATTCCATTAAGGGGGCTTGCTGCCTTCGTTGGTGCTGTTGGGACATTGGCTGCTCATCAGTCCGCCCTTTCACTAGGTAAGTGGCGTACAAGATGGTCAGTAGCGTTATATGAGAGGAGCAATAGATTAATTGTGTTGCTGCATGCATGTGGGGTCGCCATTCACATTTCGTGTACAATGCATTTATTATTTCGATGCATGCTGAGTGATTGTATATATTGATTTTATATATATATATACTCAATCATATGAAGTTTCTCATCCAACCACAGACAAAGAAAGAAATGGAAATTCAGGTGGAATGATGGAGTACGTCCATTCGAGTGAACGAGGAACCTCGCTGATCGATTTGAACAAAGAAGGCATATTCTCAATGCTTGGTTACTGGTCCCTTCACCTTTGGGGGGCAGCGTTCGGGCAAGGCTTGCTGTGGACGGCTCGAAAATTCCAGGAAACCACCGCTGGCAGCAAGAAAACCTCTTCATCCATGCCGAGACAGGCATCCAAGGCGCTCATTACTTGGACTGTATGCTTACTCTGCACAACCCTTGTTCTTTACGGCTGTGCCTTGGCGTTGATCGGAGGGTTTGAGCCGGTGTCGAGGCGTGCTTGTAATGCAACATACATAGTTTGGACTTTAGGGCTGACCTCATGTGTGGTATCAGTGTGTGCTATTGGAGATATCCTTGGCAACCATTCACTGATACTCCATGCCTTGAGCAAGAATCTATTGGGTGTGTTCCTGGCAGCCAATCTTGCCACAGGATGTGTCAATATGGCTGTGAACACACTAGAAACCAGCAACCTCATGGCAAGAGTGATTCTAGGTGAGCATACTTGGAATTTCTCCTCATCTTTGCCATTCAATTGCATCCATGTTTGCAAAAATTTATGAATTAATTTGTGCATGCAGGTGTCTATATGGCATTAATTTGTGCCGTCGGTTGGTTTATCGGTCGCTTGTAGCCACCGCAACAGCTGCCAGAAATGGATAATGCATAATTCAAGGAGCCTATGGAAGGGGCTGGCATTGTAGCTGTTGAACCCAACTGGAAACATTCAACGGACTTGTAAAATTGCTCTAGAATCATGCCAGCAGCCAGTGTGCTCTGTGACGAATTTCCCAATAGACCATTTTTCATTCAGGGTGCTCTCGTGGAGCACACGACTTTCGCAAGAAGTTTTCTATTGTTTCAAAAGGGACTCCATGTCTCAGGTTCATTAGGAATTCGACTTACTGGTTTTCCCATTTGTTGAATCAGCAAGTCTCAATAACCAGTCAATGTCGAGTTAAAAACCTCCCAAAGGAGACAATCCCTCTTTTTTTGTCAACTGTAACCATCACCCATCTCCGGGTTCCCAACCTTATCCCGGCCTCTATGACTAACCCCCCCCCCAAATGAACACAAAATCTTGAATAGAGAACTAATATGTTGACAACACCATCAAAATTCCATTTTAGAAACACCCTCTCAATGGTCCTTGGGCGTCTTTGTCTTTTCCTCCTTCTCGACTGCTTTTTCTACTGCACTGCTATCTTTTTTGGCCTGCCTTTGCTCGATTTCCATTCGGATTGTCCCCCGATAGCATTTGTAGAAGTGCAGCGGATTTTCAAAGTCCAATTCTTCTTGCATATGAATCAGTCTGAGGGAATGCTCCTCCCTGTGAGACTCCCCATCCAACCTCATGCACTCAGCCCCACAATACATGCGAGTCCTACAAATCGCGCATGTTTTTATGAGAGTGAAATCGTCGCATCCACAGTGCATACATTCCAGCATGGCTCTCTTTGGCGATTGGCTCGCTTCTTCTTCCCCCGTAGGTTTCCTCCCCCACACAGTCATCTGATATGCTGTATTGCCCCAATTTGGAAGAGGCACTTTCTTCAACAGTTGGAATGAATTCACAAGCTCCGCTTCGAATTTCCGATTGCCAGTCTCTGCTTCCCACTCCCCAACTGCAGATAAAAACCAAGAGGAACATGTAACCACCCCCCCCAAAAAAAGCTGTAAACTCTCAACTGCGAGTGCATGAAGGAAAAAACTGAGGTTTTTTTCTTCTTGAAATTTTGACAGAAAACTCAAATACCCGACTCTGCATTTTCTGTTGGGAGAGAGGCAGCCATCTTGCTTTTCAAACACTCACCATGTATGATGTGTTTTCCTTTGAAAACATCCAAACAGGTTCTGGCCATCGGGTCGTTTGGGGGGGGGTAGCAAAGGAAGAGAGTTCTGTCCTCCATTCCTTCCAAGACGTCAGGACCTCCCTCTTTTACCTTCAAACAACATTCAATGCTGTCCACTCATTGACACTATATATATACATACACAAATGTTTTCACAAATATATTCCACAAGGCGGAGGGGTAGAACACAAGAGAGCATTCCACTCAACAGGGTGGGAAAAAAAGGACCCGGTTAATCTAAATGCGACATTCTCTTGATGCAACAAAGGGATCGAAAGGAGAAAAATGAAAAAAAAAAGCAATGAGTCACACAAATTTGGGAGATCCAAAGTCAAAAACACCAAAACACAGAGACAAAAAGCAATATTCAACCCAAAACACTAAAAAAACCCAGTAATTAATCCACAAATATGAGCCAGTATTGTATCATTGAAACATTGTTTGGTCAGACCAGATCTGATCTCACCTCAACATACGATGGGACTTTGCCATGGTATTCATTTTCGGTGGCGCCAGTGGGATCCTTGTCATAGACTTCAATTTCAACACCCCTATCTTGCAACAACGCAGCCCAATACCCTACACCCCCTCCAATTTCAACCAAGGGTGAAAACTCGTCCAAAACTCGCAGCGCTTCCTCATTAGGGACTGCATACGAGTACAAATGGCAAAACCAATCCCTGCAAACGTTCCTCCACTTTTGCAAAGCCAGGTGGCACGGAGGGGGGACCAGAGATTTCCTCGTCCACTTCTTTGGTTTGCCAGCTTTTATTGCGGTGTCCATCTCGCCAGCCATTCCCAACCCTGTTTCATAGAACAACCTCACCCCCTCCGAAAATCTGATGTTGAAAATCTTCAGCAGCCCATTGGACGGACGGTCCATCTCCCACAGTGTAGTGATGCCAACTTGAGTGACCTCACTCAATTCTTCCCCCATAAAATTGTCCAAATAACCTTTAGCACCCTTCGTCCAGCTTTCCAGATCTGGAAAGTAGATGTCGGGGCTGGGAATAGGGAAAGAGTCCCTGGAAGTGGAATTAGTCAAGTAGTGGTAGTACAGTCGAAAATACATTTCATCCAATATCGCCACCATCGTCACTTTGGATTCTGGGCCAGAGCCCTCCCTCAAATACCTCGTTGCAAGTGATGTTAAAGGTCGAATTTCCTGAAAAGAAAAATGCAAAGATGAGTGTTAAAACCTTGGAGGTCACGCGTATGGAAGGATAAGGTGCTGGTATCTTAAAGGTGAGGTGAACCTCCGAAAGAAAAAAAACTGTAAACTGAAGCGGTGAATCCTACTGCCAACGCCACGGACTTTGTCCGCATATTTATCGGAAAGCAAGAATGCAGGGATAAATAATTCTGAATTCAACTTGAACGGTACAAAATTCATTTTCAATAATCTGGTTTTTTTGGTACTGCATTTATTCACTCAGATAAATGAAAGCTGAAATAAAGTCACTTCACGCTAAATCTTCGATGGCATATACTGCATAAAGACAGACATTGTTTTCAAAGAATCTAAGAAGTGCATCTCAGATTTTATTTTTATTTTCAACTTTTATTTTTAATTTTAAATTTAAATTTTCCACACAGTCTCGAATCAGGTTCAGTGTTTTTTTTGGTTCGGTTTTATTCTGCTGCAATGTGCATCACCCTGGCCAGAAACTTCCCCACTGAGCTGTCCCCGTTTCGCCTGCAGACGTCGCCGAGCGCCGCCAGAGCTCGGTCACACCAAGAGGAAGAAGAGAACGTAGAGATCGACAGGCGCGCCAGCTTTATCAGCAATAACTGTTGCGTCGCGCCGATATCGGCAGTTTGCTTGCGTAGTATGGAGTGTTGGGCGATTGAGTGACCACATTCAACGCAGGTGTGGCTCTCAAGATCTTGTCGGTTGCTACCGACGTTAAATTCCCCCTTCCCACCGCGACAGTCGCACTCCACAAACCCACACGCCGAAAGTTGGAAGCTCTCGCCCACGAGCGGCTGCAGCAAGGACGCAGCGTTCTCAACCGGACCGCCATTCCGCGACACTCGACCTTTCTTTTTTCCACTTTTGCTCTCTTTTTCCATCCCTCGTTTCTTGAGCCCTCTGTTCTTGGACGTCAAACTCTTATCGGAAAGAGATCCAGTTTCGTTCTTTGCCACGCCTCCATCCACTTCGAGCCCATATTGTTGCGCAATAATAGCAAGCTCTTTCTCAATCAGTTTCGATCGATCGTCCGATCGTACCTTCCAGCGCTTTGGCCTCCTTATCGCCTGCATCTTGGACAGAACACTCTGAGCACTCGGTCGCTCGCCTGAATCGAACGCCTGTACGACACCCACTGAAACTCGTCGCGCCAGACGTCAATCCAGGGAAAAAGAGTGATTTGGTTTCGCTGGTGTGTTTTTCAAATTTCAGAATGCTCCGTGGGCGCTGCTCACAAACCGCGAAATCTATTTTGCTGGAGGCGCGGCTTCTATCACTTTCCACGACATCGTTGGCGTCCATCAGCAGCCACCATACCGCCTATTCATTAACTCATGGTTCTGCAGCAGTTTCCCCTTCCAGAGCTGAAACATCGCAATGGGTGTATTGGCAGCAGAGAGTGAGCAAAATGAAATACCACTAGTTCAATAAAGTCTGTCGGCATTGGCATAGAATCAAGGACAGGAGGGAAAAAATAGACACCCCCAAGTTAACTTGCTGATCTGTTTGGTGCAAATTGACCCACTACCAGTGCTGTTGTTCATGATTCCCTCTGATTTTCAGTCAGACTTTCAAAAAATGCAGAGATTGGGCATGATCCGTACGTTGGCTGTGATTCAGGCCAGCATGGGTTTTTTCTTTCAAGACCCAGCTAAGGTCCATCCTGCGGATCGAAACACCATCATGGAGGATTTTCACAAGGTGGTGGCGAATCCCACGGTCAGCTGGAAAATGAAAGATGCCTGCTCCATGAAAGCCCGGCTGTTCATAAATGCACTGGACCCCAAATCGATGACCATGATTTTCGACAGCTGCCGCAGAGGGGGCTATGCAAGCTGGGCTCTGTTCGCAATCATTGCACAGCATGTGGTGGAGAAGAACATGGCCCCCAAATTCACTCAGAATGAGTGTGCAGTCGTGCTGATCTCTCTGGGAACGATTGCGAAACTGCATGCGAATGGATTAGTGGGGGATCCACAGAGTGCCATCCGACAGTATCTCAGCAACAGGGAAAAGGGGGCCAAAAACAGAGACAAGACTGATCACACCCCGTCGATTCGGGTGAAGCGGAAAAAATATCGGAATGCACCCATCACTGAGCAAAACATGTTTCCTCGATGTGGAACCTTCGTCCAACTGCTGTGTCAAACAATGTACACCAACATTCAGTTGCACAAGAGCCCGGTTTTGCCCCCCAGTGCCGTGGGGGAGCTGTTGTATGGGCTGGGCTGGCTATATCGGAAAGATGGGGGAATGTTCCTGGGGCAGGGAGGGAAAAGGATCTTCAAAAAAATGCTGACTTTCATTACGGAGAGCGATAAGCTGTTGGCGCGATGCACTACGCATGATTTGTGTAATATGATGCATGGGTGTGCTAGCGTGAGGTATCAGAACAAAAAGGTGTTCAATCGGATATGTGGCAGGCTTCATGGGCGATTGGATAGGATTTGGGGTGAGGCAGACCCAGGTCCAAATGTTGACGACCCTGGTAAGGAAGCTAAAGCTAACCATAGTGCCAGCGATAGCGAAGGGGATGGCTTCGAGGGGGACGATGGATTTGAACTAGACAGATCCAAGGGCTCCAAGGAAATGGTGGAGTTCAGAATGTGGTGGGAAAGGAAGGCGGAAGACTCGACTGAAATCAGCGACCTGGACATCGCCAATGTTACGTGGGCATGTGCGAAACTGGGGCTGTATCACTCTTTCGTGTTGAGGTCCCTCTGCCCAGTAATTCAAGACCGGCTGCCTGAGCTTCCAGATGAGATCTTGGCCACCTCCATGCGCGCTTATGGGGACTTATACTTCGAGAATCCCACGTTGGCAGAAGCGGTTGGCCAAGCTGTTTCTCAGCCCAAACGATTGAAAAAAATGGACGAGGATTACCTTGTTGACGTGATATTTGGGCTGGCCCAAATGGGCTATCGGGATGAGAAAGTGATTGACATCCTGACAAAGGACATCATCCAGCGAAGAAAATGGAGCGATTTCTCAGAGCGGTCCCTGGGCAGCTTGGTGTCAGCTTTCGGTCGAATTCAATTGAAAGACAAAAAAGCCATTGACTCGCTGGGGAAGGAAATCTGTGAGAGAGGGGCGGGCAGTCGGTTCACAGAGGAGGATTATCATAACATAGTGTATGGGTTTGAAAAGCTTGGATACATGTCAGCCGGTGGACGGGGGAAAATTGAGAGTAAGACAGAAGAGCAGTCTGCCGATAGTCCCCAAGAAGGCAATGTAATGGTCGGGTCCGAAACTGGTTAACAAGGGTTTTTTATTTTTCTTCTGGTGAACATTTTCTTCTCCGGTAGAAACGCTAGCTGGAAATCCATCGACCTGCGCTCCTGGACTTCATTCCCATTGTTAACACCTAATTAATTTTCCTGATGGAAAAAACAGAAAGGGCTGCTACCCCGTAATAATAATGTGAGATGATAATTGCTTGCATCGCACAACTCTTGAAACCCCCACTCAGCTGCACCAATGACCCCTTCCAAAAATCAACTTGACCAAATTGGGAACCCCTCCCCCCCCCCCTCGTTCTGGAACCTTCCAGAAAATCTCCACTCCGAAGCACCCATAGATTCATTCATATTTGTGCCAATCGAAAAAATGGGATAAATATGATAACTCTGCTCTCACTCCATTTGCCCAAACACACCCACACTGCTCAAGGTGTCCTGTTGTTTGGCTTGGCTTGGCTTTTCTTGTCACAATATTCCTCAATTTTTCCTGCATCTGGATGCTTTGCGACGATACCAAGTATCTCCTTCAGAGAATACCCTTCTGTTTCTGTTACCATCGTCTCTATCAGCCTTTTCCTCTTCTTGACCATATATTCTACTTTTCTCTGCTTTTTGCTTTCTGCAGGGGAAAAAAAAGAAACTCAAAAAAAAAGTGAGGCCGCATAACCCAGAGAATGCAAGTGGGGGAGGTATCATGGATTGCTGATCATTTTTACCCGCTTTTGTTCTTAGATTCACAATGACTGGGTCAATTATCACTCAGGTGCAAAGTTTTAGGACCACATCAAGCTTGATTTAAAAAAATGCGTGAAAAAGAAGAGAGGGATTTTGTAAACTGACAACCAGAATCCTGCAAACCAGGGAAGCTGCGCTCTGCAGCTCCGAAAAATAGATTTCAACATTAAGGCAACCTGTTTTGTTCTGCAACTGCACTTTAAAAGATAGAAATGCAGCAAACGCCCGAAATTCAAAATGTAACTTAAAACACAGAAAGGGGTGCGAGGCATTTTCATATTGCTGATTCAAATCTTGGCAACCTACCATGGACAATCCTCTTGGTTTCCTGAGATTCAGACCTTCTCTTTGCTTCTGAGTTTTTCGACCCCCCTCCATTTGCTCTGCTGCCCACATTCACACCACCATTATATCGTCAGACCCATCCATAAAAAAAAATTTGAAACAAGTTCAGATTAAAACACAAAGGAAAATTGGAGGAAGATGATATAAGATGATATAACAAGCTACGCCTGTTTGAAGATGCATTCAGGTGGGGGAAGGTGGCTCCTACAAACCTTCTTTTCCTCTTTTTGCTCTCAGGGGGCGCTGATTCTTCTTTTTGCCGTGGACTGGTGCCCTGAATGCCTTTGTCCTTCAACACAGTACCTACAAAACACTCTTTTGCTTGAAAACCAGCGATCTTCTGACTAGTATTACTCACCTAACGGAATGACAGTGGTTCTGAAGTGCTCTCCATCAGCCCACCCAAAAGTGCCTCCCATATTGTATTAGCTCACCTTCAGGAGCAAGGTTTTTCTGCAAGCTCTGTTGGTTTTGGGGGGTTTTCACTGGAGGAGGACGATCAACGATGGCCTGCAGAATGCACCACAGCAAAATGATCATGGAAAAACACACGTACGTTCCCTGAGCTTCAATCACTGGCAGTGGATAGGCACCAGATCAGAAAATATGAAAATCATTCCAACCCAACCCTTCAAACAAATTGCGCAGCATTGAAGGTATTAAGGTTCGCAAAATAAAGAATGAAAGAGCACTCCTTGCAAAAATCTGAGCAAGTAGCTGAGCGTTACGGTAGCAACTTACTGCAAAGAGCTCTCGGCGGCGTGGTTTCCCCGGTGCTTTGACTCCATAGACATTCTTATTTCTTGACATTCCTAGAGCCTCAAGCATTCCGTTGTCCAACCCTGCCCTGCACAAAAGACACCACAGCGCATGCATGGAGGGAATCTGTTATTCGCATAGAACAGAACGCAAAGATTCCCACTTTTTTTAATTTATTTACCTTTCTATAATCAATTTAAGAAAGAATGAATCATACAGAATATTATATTTAAATCATTCAATACAAAAAACATAAATAATGGTTCACATTGTTGCAGTTTGGGAAATGGGAATTGCAGTGCAAAGATATCACAAGTGGGCATATATCGAGACTGGAGAAGTGACCTCTACGTAAGGAAGAAGGTTTTTATTTTGCATGTAAATGGACAAAAGTTTGAAACTTTTCAACTCATGGCTAAGTCTTGCTGTCCACCTGAAAAAACTCTGGACAGATGCCTTCAAAAAACACCCCATTGGATGATGACAAAAAAACGATTCAATGAATGGCAAAGAGAATTTTTTGGGGGAGGAATGCCAAGAAAACCCATACCTTTGAACTCCGGATGTGGCGAGCAAAAGCACTGGTGTCGACAGCATATCCTCCACGAATGATTTCAAGAACGCCCTCAGCAAAGGGTCCCCATTTTCCCAAAAAACCTCGATATCAGGGAGGTACAACACCGAGGGGGCACTCTGCCTAGCTCTGTGGCACCTCTTGGTAAATGCTTCCTCAAGGCTTCTATCGACAAAATACGAAACCCCCAGAAATTAGTCAATACGAATATTCATGACACTACACAAGACCACGATCTGTTGTGCTGTTACAGTGAGCTCCTGACAAATTATTGTTTGAACAATGAGGGGTCAACCAACACATTCCAAGTCAAATAAATTTGCATAAATTTTCTTTCTGACCCTTCTTGTCAAAATCGTTTCGGATTTGGCCACGATAAATGCTTGTAGCTCTTTTTCCTTCTCACCCTATTTCTTGGCTGTCAATGGGCCCCCTCTTGGCAAATTGAGCATCGAAAAAAAAAAAATAGAAAAGAAAAGAAAAGAAAAGAAAGTGGATTCGAGTGAAGTATGAGTAGTTCTTATGGAGTTGAATACTTTCTGCTTGTCTGACAGACTCACCCTCCTTCCCCACAAAGATCCTGAAGACCAACAGAGTAAACAGGAATATCATCCATTCTGTCCAGCATAGCACGTGCCAGCAGCTTCACTCCATTGTTACTACTCCCACAAAGCATGACTGAGCTGCCCTGTGCCACCTTGCCATTACCCCCTTGAAATTACAAAAACTCCATGAAGTTCAAAAATAGACTTACCAGAGAAGCAAATCCCGATTGATTCTGAGAAACATAAATTGAAAGGTGGGGAACAAGAAACTGTCGAAAAAAAATATCAGGCTGAGGGATGGAATTTATTACATAAAAAATCACACATGTATACATATCCTTGGCCACATTGGTCCTTTCTAATACTGCATTCAGCGATTCGGCAAATTTGAATTCAATACTTACAAAAAAACATCAGGGGTTACCTTTTTTCTTGGCTGGAGGGAACGCATCACACACCATGCTCCACGCCTTTTCCAATTTTCTGCTCAACAAGAGGTCCTGCTCCACAGTCAAGGCTTGGGCAGGGTGGAAACTGGAACGATGAGCTGAAGGCCTGATGGCTTCAAATGCCTGGATGAAATCGCATCTTTCCACAGTAACCATGCTTGCATCCAATGCCTCTTTCTCACCAGTCTCGTAGATTTGAGGAAGGCATCGACGGAGAGCATTCAAATAGGCTTCTGTGCACAAAGCCTGTTGCATATCGAGACAGGGAAAATTTACCATATTTTCAATTTTTTAAGGGTTTTTTCCTCAACTGTATAACAATCGTTACTGCAAATATTTGAGTAGATGTTTCTTATAACTTTTTGTGCAAAACCTCGCTCAATACGATGCTTTGATACAAGAAAAATGGGGTGATTGAACGCTGGGGGCAAAAAAGATAAATTCATTGATGAATTCTTCGAATTTGTTTTTCGTCCCAACCTTGAGGTCTGCACCAGCGTATCCGACACATTTTTTTGCCAACTCATTTCTGAGTGCAAGGGAGGGTGGGTTTCTCAGCTTCTCAACATGAATGTTCAGGATTTTCAGGCGACCGTCAGCATCAGGCAAAGGAAACTTGAATTCTCGATCGAATCGACCAGGCCTTCTCAAAGCAGTGTCCAAACTATCCACGTTATTGGTTGCTCCAATCACCACCACTTGACCTCTATCGCTCAGGCCATCCATCAGAGCAAGGAATGTGGAAACGATCGAGTTGTACGAATGATCATTTTTTGCATTCCGAGCCTGGGAGCAGCAAGGGGAGCAATTTTAAACATCACACAAACAAACATCACAATCTACTCCACTCGCAAAACACTTTTTCTTACAGGGGGACGTGAGGGGGATAATTTTTAATTTTTGTTTTCTTTTAATTATTTGATCATGAATATAAGGATCTTTGAGAAAATAGCAACTCACAGGAGCAAGTCCATCAATCTCATCAAAAAAGATAATGGACGGCTGCTGCTTTTTCGCTTCTTCAAACAACAGCCTGAGCTCTTTTTCGGCTTCGCCAACCCATTTGCTCAAGATGTCACCCCCTTGCCTCAAGAAAAAGGACACCTGTAAATGATAAAAGATTCCAGTTTCCAAACTGAACAAAAAGGGAAAAAAAATACTGGATAATTATCATGAGCCATGCTTGGCTTTTGCTGGATGCTCACAAGGAGCCCCCAGCCTTATATCAAAAACACACACTTCAAATTCTTGAGTCTTTTAGTTTTGAGCTTTCCAGTGGATGACAAGCAACTTTGCGGCATGTACACAGCCCACAGGAAATTTCTCCTCAAAAGAAAGAAACTATATATATGTACTGTGCTATGCACAACTTCAGGAAATCAAAAAGAAGACAAAAAAAGACAGAAATCCCACCTTGCGACCATCCCTTGACGCCATAGCAGCCAGAGCTCTAGCCATCAACGTTTTTCCAGTTCCAGGTGGGCCAGAAAAGATAGCCCCTCTCGGCGGGGTCCACTCGATATCCCTCGTCAACTCTGGGTGAGCTAATGGAAGGAACACCATTTCCGTCAGCTTGCGCTTGATTGACTCCAGCCCACCGATGTCATCGAATGTCAGACTGGAGTCCACCTAAACAGAAGAACAAGCTGTTCATTTACCCTTCCCCCTCTTTCCTTTCGAATTGTTAGAATCAGCCAATGGGTGATTTTATCAGAATTTAACTATTGCTGTTGTCAAACCATGGTTATGGATTACTTTACTGGGTTGGACTGCAAGAGTGTGAAAAGACATGCTTGATAGCTGTCACAAGACTTGGAAAAGAGTTTTAAAAAATGATGTAGATACACACATGCGTGTTGAATCAAAGCATGATCGATTAATGCTCACCTGGATGGGGGAAATCGCCGCATTGCTGGATTCTTCCAGTTTATCCCTCTGTCACAAAAACAAACACCTTAAATGCACCAGTCCAATGATATCAAGGAAAAATATATCCAAAATATATCTTTTTTTGGCCAGCGTTAATTTGGCAAAATCATTGTTCCAAACACAGACAAAAAAAGTGTTTTAGTCTTCCTTAAGCAACATTTTGCCTGGAGGATGGGGCAGCTATCTAAACCAGCTGCCATTGAATTTCCACATCCATTTTCACGGGAATTTTTGTAATATTCGGTTAGTTTTTCAACTCTGAAATAATGCGGAGAAGGCTCCACTAGCAGGGTGCATCTTTAGTTTCACAAAAAAATCCCCAAGATTCTGAGGGGCACCAGAAAACCTCACCTCCTGGGGGTGTCCAGGGCCAGGTGCAGAGTCGTCATCTGCGAGCACTTCTTTCAGTCTATCATTGGCTTCGCTTATCGTATCAGCGATCATTCTTGCTTTCTTCCTGAAGTCAAGAAGCAGAGGAAAAAAATACCCCCAATTCAGCAAATAAAACTAACCCCGCCTAAAATAACCATTTCCTCCGACCAGGCAGCAAAAAGAGCCAAACAATATCTCCAGGGAAAGTCCATGCCCCCCCCCCTCAGTGTCAGTAAAATAAAAAAAACACCTTGCTTACAAAGAAAAGGGAATTTCTGTGCCACCTTTTCAGCGGCTCGATTCCACCAGCATTTCTCCCGCAGGGACTTGATTCTCTCTCGGGCTCCTAGACAAAGCGACAGATTTTAAAAAATGCCGAATTCTTCGATTAACATGACAATATTAAGGGGTAAATCACCTTGTTGTGGACGGCCTTCGTTGGGCAAGTTTGCCTAATGCAAATTAAACATTGATTCATTCATGACAATATGAAAAATATAGCATCATCGATAAAAAAGAATCCTGGTGGGAGTGATCAGTCCCTCATTTTATTTGATTATTTTTTTTGGAAATGATTTTACACAAGGCTAGAAAGCCGAGTGCAGCCCCTTCACGGAGTCGTGTTATAGGCACGTCCCTCATTGAATGGGAAATAGTTCACCAGAACGGAAATTTTCATTCACCATGTCAGGATTCTAATGCCCCCAACAGCAGCATGTTTCATATAGAGAAAATTTATGTTTTTTTTTTATTATTATTTTTTTTTATGCATCAGAGAGCAGATATTGGACTCTTGTGAAAATTCACAAGCACAACTGAACCTCTGTTTGCAATGGACAGCTCAAGCACTCCCACTTGGCTGTCAAAGTTACCTCCTCGTTCTTGAATCCTATTTCCTCCTTTGCCTCATCATCTAAGAAGTCCAACACCTCGGACTTTGAATCAACCCCCCATGCGGGAGAACGAGAGGGCGAACTGAACATGGGTTCGGTTTGACAATCCTCATAAATTGTCTCGCGTTCTACAACATTCGGTCCCCACTCTCTCTTCTCTCTGGCTCTCTTCAAAGCATCAAGTGCTTTTATTTGCTTGCTTCTTGTCCTGATGCGCCGAGGTCGCACTTCCTGACGTATATAAACCAAATCCACAACGATTACAAGAGTCCAGGGGCGAAGCTCTTGGAAAGTATATTTTCGCTTGTCCCACGTCACCCACGAAACTGCCATCAAGACGTGGAATCAGACCTTTGAACTGCGACAGGTTTCACGAAATTCTCTGCAAACGACATCAAATCCCAGCGAATATATAGATCCTGTGTTTCACAGCGTGGACGTCAGAATTCTGCACACCGCATGGCCGGCGGAAAGATCCTTCTTTTTCCCGCTTGGTCCCGTCGACGAATCCTCGACAGAATCTCCTAACTTTCTGAGTCGCTTTCTGCCACCCATCGTTCCTTTCGTTCGGCGGGCCGCCGCTGCACGCTGCTGAGTTTCTGGGCTGTACACCCTTTGGAGGAGGGACAGAAACCACTTCCTCCATGACAGACGGGAGAAAATCCGACCGTTGATTTTTTAGTAAAAGACATCTGAAAAGTGTGACCACACTCCTCCAGCAAGAATGGGCAGGGTGCTGCCCAATATAGAGCAATCTTTCCACACTTTGATTGCAAAAAGCAAGGAAAACTGCTTCCAATTTTTTTAGAAATCTTAGGAGCCTGTTTACACTTGAGAAGGCCAATGGGGCTGTCCGTCTGGGGCCTGTTTCAAGTCTCAATCAATGAGCCTCTTCCAAATTTCGCCAAACGATCACAGTATTCAGCCAAAGGTGTACAAAAAAACCCAAAATACAGTGAAAACATTTTTACAATGGACCATCGACACAAATCCATCAAATTGGCAAGAATAAAATCCAACGATAAAAACCCATCAACATGTCTCTTGCAAAAAAAAAAGAAAAAAAGATAACAATGTAGTGACCAATGCCAAATTTTGACATTGCATCCAGAGAGGTATGCTCAGCTAAATCCCTGGATAGTTTCAATCAATCCCTTCAAAAAAAACCCGAACTTTTTTTCGCTTTGCACTACACATGCATTTTTTTGAATCCCATTTTAAAAAACATATTATGGCCTTCCTTCCCATCCCAATTTCCAACAACAAAATAAAAAACAAATCGAACCACCATTCATTTCTGTTGTTTCAAATGCCCCGCTAGTCATTCACACACAAAAGAGCTTTCTCTTTCCCTTATCTTATGCTACTCATTCCATTGAGCAGTTTCATCGACTGGAAAATCAACGTGGTGTGGCTCCCTCACAGAGTGGAGAAAACTTCTGAATAGGTTTTCTTCCCATGCTTTCGTAACCCCCCTGATCGAACGTTCTTCTATTGCCACCCACTAACTAAGGTTGACTAAGTATGAGAAAATGAAATAAATATAGAGAACCCACTGATTACAACAATGGCTTCATCGAATAGGAGAGCCACGAAGCTGAAATCCAGCCTCCCATCAAATCAACGTTATGCATGATCGCATGCATGCATGCAAATTTCACATCTTGGGAGAAGTCGTGGATGCTTTGAGTTTTTCAAACCGCGGAGCAGGTCCATCCATTGGCAAATAGTCGACAGGCTTTGCAGGGGCATCTCTTGTATCTGGGGGAGCCCCAATGGCTAGTCGAACCGCTATAAGAAAAAAAAAAGACCAACCCATCCATCAGCTCAGCAAGGTTTATCATTCCAGAGGTACGAGATGATGTTGGGTTTCAAACATATGGCTGGAAAACCATTCACACACATCTTCTACAACTCTTGGGAAATTAGATTGAATTTTATATCAACCATATATATATTGTATCCGTAAATAGACATTTTCAAATACTAAGGGGGAGGTGGCTTTCCAGCCAAGTCGACATTTGCTCGTCTCACCTTCAACTCCTGTCAATGCATTGTGTGCTTTCCAGAACACATCGTCGACGAATGCTTCCAGCCCACCCGGCCTTTCTTTCTTGGTGAGTTCTGTCGCGTCCAAAAAACGCTCCGTAGCATCTTCCCAAGTCAGTCTGCTCTGCTCCTCGGCAGAGAGAGGCTTGGGGTCGGTGCTCAACGCTTTAGCCAAGCACTCAGAAAACTCATCGGGGGTTTTGTACGTCAGACAATTGGAAAACGTCGCGAAAAACTTGTTGGAGGGGTGTTCCGCGCAAACGACGAACTTTCCCATAGCCAATGCTTCTGCTGTCGTGGTGGCCACGACGTCGCTCAAACTGGGATTGATGAAAACCTGAACAGAAAATTAACAAAAAAACACAATGGGTAAGAATACCACACATTCGCTTTTCCTTGAATGGCCAATATCAGCGCTCACCTTCCAAATTAGCTGTGAAAACTGCATACGACTCTCTTTTTGTTTCTATTCGTCTAGATATTGTTTAAAACAAAAACAGAATTTGGTTAGTTCTATTTTACTCCTGAAAAGTGTAGCGCTTGCAACAGCATTTTTTTCTTCGAAAAAAGTGAAGGAGCAGCCATTTATAGGTATTGCTTCACGAAATATAGAAAAAAAAAATCACAGAAATTCACCTTGTAGTCGTCGATTGAAGCATCACCATGATCTCGTGCCCCAAAGAAATTCATATCCAATTTCCGCTTGTTGGCTTCTTTTTGCACCTGGAAATTACCAACACATTTATTACCCTCTGTTGAAATGTATTCGCTCCAATGATCACCAAATTAGCAAACTGAAATCAGAAATTGAAATAAAAAGAAGAAAAAAAACACCCCAAATTGGCACATTTCATGGGTTTTCTCAGAGTTCTGAACAAATCCCACCTCAGGCAAATCATGGCCACTTCCAAAAACATCCACTGGCACGTTCCCATGTTTTGAGGAGTGTTGACTGATCAAGTCCACCAGCTCTGTGTAGCCTTTCCCCCACAGTACTTTTCCAATAAAATAAATCCCCTTGCCAAAGTTATTTTCCGTCTCCTCAGTGGTCACTGCAGCCTACCAACCCAGAAGAAAAATTGAAAAAAAAATAAAAATCCAAGCCACAATGCAAAGGGAAATGGTCGCAAAAAATTTGCGAAAACTGAATAAGAAAGCATCGCCACCAATTCTACCCAAAAATATAACGGGAATTTTGCTCATTGTTTCCGGGCCGGGATGAGAAAGAAAACGAAGTCCACACTGGCCTGGAAAACGATGTGGCCCCATCACAGACATCGTTGGATAGCTTCTCTTTTACACCCGCTCAACGCTGCCACTATTCAAGATCCAGGATAAACTCCTTCAGGGTTCAGCAAAAAATACTCACCGCTCGGCGTTTTCCGATGTTGAGGAAGTTGGGCGAGACGCCATGCACAAATTGAGTGCTTTCCCGAGGAAGGGGTTGGACAGCATCCGAAAGCTTAACCACATGATGGCAGTGAATCCGAGTCACCCACTGATTCAATCTATAAAAAAAGCGACAAAAACCTCAATCAAGAAAAAAACATGATTTGAGCGAATCAATCTTTTTAGACCTTACTTGCAGACATGCCAAGCTTTCCTAGAATGTGGAGATATGACTCATTACCTCCTAAGGACTCTTTCTTTGATATCCCCATGTTCTTCTCGACGAGCGTAGTCCAGGTAATTGGTGTGCATGATGCCCACCACATGATTGAATTTCTCAGTCCAACGACGGCCATGATGGTACCAGTTCAGATGCTCCGGCTCTTCCAAAACTGCAACATCGGCCTCGTTGTCAGGAATGCATTGGGTGAGATCACCCACCGGCATTATGCTCCCCTTGTCCGCTGCATAACGACCAGGATAGAATGTAACCTTGAAATTGCTGGGACGGCCCTACATCGATATATATTTGTTGCTGTTACAATAATACCCAATCTCCAAATGCCCACACAGCCGATCGTGCCGTTTCAGCCGGGGACGATTCTTTTTCTGCTTTTTTCCGTATCACACAAGGTATGTATTCAAGCATTGTTACAATAGAGTTGAAAAAAAAAATGAAATACAATGGTGATTAATCCAAAAACTACGAATACGGAGCGAAATTTGCTGGTCCATTCTCAGAGCAGGTGATCAATACATATTAAAAGGGGCTCCTTTTTAAGCAATCCATTAAGAACAACAGAGGAAACTCACCGTTCTGTCTTGAACCCAGTTTCTGACAAAAACCTCTTGGTCTTCTGGAGATTCAAACGTCATTCCATTGGGGAACACCTTTGCCTGATCTAGCTTCGACAGCCAAGGAATCACCAGAGTGACCTGGAGATGGGACAAAAAAAAATCAAAAAATTACAGAGGTGGTTCTTGCACTGACCCACCAAACGATTTCTGACAACTCTTTAAGAAAAAACTGCGTCTCACTGGATGATTGCTAACAATTGTTGGATGGGGGGAAATAATTAACACAATCATTTGCCCAAGAGTATGGACAAACGAAAAACAATGCAAGCTTGGGCAACTTTCATCCTCATTATCAGCGTTAGAAAGCAGGTTTGAATATTCCTATGACTTCCACGACTTCCCAACCTTTCGTGCCGAGTTGTCAGACAGGAAAGCAGCTCTTAAAAGGGGATTGACGGCGGTTCCAGTCATCCAAGGCAAAGCAGCTGTGGTGACAATGGCGACCTTCCTTCCAGGGTCCCTGAGACTGCTCTTGCCTTTTTGATCGGCTCGTTTCTGTTGGACAGACCCCCACCAGTTTGCGTTTCAATCAGGCCTTGTGTTGAGGGGAGGACCATAGAAATTTCTGGTCCCAAAAGCACCACCTTCAGTGCAAACCGCCCAAAAGAATACTAACTGAGAAAAACATCGGCTCGAGAATGTGTCGGTGGTGACTTGATGACTCATCTACAAAGTATGTTTTTTCTTTTTTTTTTGGGGGGGGGGAGGAAGGGTTGAATATCTGTAATTAGGTTTTATTCAAAACTGTCTGCACCCTATGCTTTCTTTGTTATCGTCAAAGTGGGTTGTCTAGGAAAAAATAACAGGAAATAGTCCTTATCAAAGACTGAATACTGGCTTAGTCAATTCAATGGAGAAATTCCTGAACCAGTTGTGTGCACCTGTTGTGGCTTGAGCCAGTCTTTGAATATGAGGTCGTCTATCTGCCTGGCCTCCTGTTGGGCATCCTGGGTACTGAGTTGTCTTCTCAGAGTCTGGCTCAGGGTCGAAATCTCTTTCGGCAAACTACCTTCGTTCACCACCAAATTTTCTGCACTTTGTACTTTGCGTAGACCAGTGCGACTCGCCTCCTGGAGCGATTCCCAAGGGAAACTTTGCTGAAGAATATCGCCCAACTGGGAAACATTCAGCTGCAGTTTTTCGCTGTTTTCTTGCAGCGCATCCCCCAGCGTCTTGATGTTCCTTTGGCAGTTCGTGGCGGTCTCTTCGAACGTCTTGGTCACGCCCTCCACCGCGGCTTGCGGCAAGTTCAGCAAATTCTGCGTTTTAGTCGTCGCAGCGACTCTTCCCAGCGCTTCTCGACAGCGCCCGGCAGTGGCGCGCGAGTTTCGTTCCAGCTCCTTGCGCTTGCCATCAATAAATCCTTTCGCTTTGGAGGGGAATTGGGCCAACCCCGCCAGCAGGTCGTCGTAGGAAGCAGCGCTCCGCTTTATTTGGCCTGCGTCTTCCTTGGACGCCATCAAAGAAGCCAAGGAAGGAACTGATTTAGATTCAATAGACGCCTTCGCCGGTGGACTTTTTCTTGGTTTGGTCGAAGCTGTATATATCTGTGTTCCGAGTTTCGCAAAAAAACGAGTTGTCGCAAAGCGGTGCCGCGTGAGTTTTTCAGAAAAAAAAGTTCAGTGGTGGCTTTGAAACTATTTTGTTGGGAGATGTGTGATTCGAAGATTGGAGTAACACATCTATAAATAGCTTTCGTGTTTTGGTGGTGTCATAAAAACTCTGCGAAGTTGCCCAACACACAAGCTGAATTTCCACACAGACGCAAACCTCCTCGCGTTACGCCGACAAAACGAGAGGCAAGGTGCGTCATAAACGCGCGCATTGCATTCAGATCGATGGAGGGCCAATTCGTGTTGAAACCGGAAAGCTGAACGAGCAATCTTATTCGATGACTGACGATTATTCGTTGCCGTTCGAAACGGCTATCCTTGGCGCAAAGCTTTGATCGAGAAGCCGTGCGCATGTGCATCCTTCGTTAAACGTAACGTTCGTTTGTTTTTCTTCATGAACCGGCTTTTACAACCCACACAACAGCCGCTGCCTTCACCACAGCCCAGGGTTCGACCAACCATGATGTATTGTGGGCCTTCACCAGGCACATGGGTGGGAATGTCATTTCGTGCTGGTGGCAAGCGAGTCGAGGATTCGGTAAACCGAGGATTCGCCCCCCATGCGAACCCAGTAAGCTGACCACAGAAATGCACGTTTTTCTACGACAAGGACCAACCTGTCGGCGAGTTTTTAGTTGCGGATGAGCAGAAGCCGAGGGGGCGTTTTCTTATTACGGCGTGAAAGTTCGCACAGCGGTTGGCTACAGGAGAAAAGGCAGACAAGGAGAGCTCTCAGCCATGGCGACGGGGTCTAGGTCGGAGGCGGATGCCAGCGACTTCACGGTTTTAATCGTCGACACAGAGACGACTGATTTATTGGCGACGGGCGGGGAGTTGATTGAGATTGCGGCCGTCCTGTATTCGGTGAAGCATCGCTGCGTGCTGTCGCAGATAAGCACTTTGTTGCCGACCCGCACGGGTCTGAACCGCGCGGTTAAAATTAATCAGATCCCCGTGGCCGCGGCGTTGACGGTTAACACGCGCAGCGCAGGTGCTGCCTGCGGCATAATTCTTGATTGGGGAAAGGAGTGCAAGTATGTTATCGCGCACAACGCAGAGTTCGATCGGAGTTTCGTTCGTAGACATGCCAAGTTGGCACCCCTGTGCGAGAAGACGTGGCTGTGCACTTGCTATGATTTCGATTGGCCACGGCAACACAGACCAGGAATGAACCTGGTTCACTTGGCCCTAGCGCACGGGATTGGCGTCACGTGCGCGCACAGGGCATTATCGGACTGCCAGTTAATCTCGTCGTTATTTTCGGTTTTGGAGGACGACTTGATGGCAGCTATTGTGCGTGCGGCGCGGCCGAAGTGCCGGGTCGTCGCGAAAGTGGAATATACAGAAAAGGACAAAGCCAGGGAGGCGGGTTTCAAATGGGAACCAACGACTCGCCACTGGTCGCGCTGGGTAGCTATCGAGGACCTTCCCTTGTTGCCGGTTAGGTACACGGTTTCAGAAGTGGACCCTCGCGGTAACGACTCGATCATTTGGGCGCGCTTGTGGCAGATGTACGTGTCGCATAAGTCTGAGGCCGAGGGGACCAGCGACGCGGGAAGCTACGAGGATCTCGGTCGGAAGGTTTGGAGGATGGTCAGAGAGGTCCCGGCGATGAAAAACGCTGCGCAGACGCTGTGGGGACATTCGCGCGACGGAAGCGTTGAGCCTGACGGCCTGCTGGAAACGATGGGGGCCTTGGAGATGTGGTTCTGGACAGCGCACAATCAAGCGGGGGGGAGCTGCGTTGGAAACCACTGGGAGGGAAATCCTGAATTCGATTTTGCCGACGACACGGGGAGCGGTCGCTTCATGGTGAGGAACTTCGCGCTCGAGTTCAGCGACCCGTCGGACTCTGTGGAAACGGATGCGACGGAGGAAAAAGCTTTGCGCGACTCGTGCAGCGCTTCGCCCGCAGGGGATGACGACAAAAGTATCGGGGATTTGGCGGACCAAGTTTCGGTTTTGTCCGTGGCGTCGGAGAAAAGCAGCACGAAACAAACGGAAAGGCGGCCTCAACAAGGCCCACGGGTTGCGGCAGTGAGGAAACCAGTGTTCAAAGGGAACCGTCTCCAGTAATGCCCAGTTTTATCAGATGTCTTTGGGCTGATGGGGACGGGCGCTGACTGGTGGGGGTAAGGGAGCAGCCACGTTGAGAAGTGTGGCTGTTAATTCTGAGAAGAAAATCACTGTGGGGGGTTAGGTCTGGATGGAGTTGTGGTCTGATTGGGGGGTTGTGGGGGTATAGGCCGGGGTTTTTTTATATTATATGGAATTTCCAGTCGTTTTGATTTCGGACGCAAAGAAAGTGCAAATATGACGAAGTTACACAAGGACAACGACAAAAAGGTTTGAAAAACACAAAAAAAATGGGGAAAAGGGAGGGGTAGGTTAACCAAATGCACACACCTTATATTTAGAAAAAAAAGCGGTTTTGGGGGGTCAGGATTTTATTCTTTGGGCAATTGTTTTCCCTGCAATAGCAATATCAATTTGCCGGAGGTTTGGAGCGTGTCTGTGTGTGGTGGAATTTTGGCTTAGTTAGTTCCCCAGTGTGAAGTTTTCTTCTTCTGAGTGTGCAATTTAAAAAAAAGAAAAAAAAGGAGAGAGAGAGAAAGGGAAAAAAAGAAAAAGCAAAAGGAAATTGAAACCCAAATGCAAATGCACATGTATTGATTTGCGATATATCGACAACGTATTACTACAAGGAATGGAGCCTTTGTTGACTGGCTAAAAATAGCAAAGTCAACCCTAAAGGGAGAAAAAAAAACCAACGAATGCATGGTGTGGTGTCAATGTTTTGGGGGAAGTTTCTGAATATGATATGCTTTAGTGTTTTTTTGTTTTTATTTGGCTGGGTTGGAATAGAGTCCTAGTAGGCTTGGGAGAAAAGAGGGAAAAAAAACACAAAACACAACAAACTTGATTGGATTTTTTTTAGGGGGGCATCCAGGGTGGTGCTTGCCCTTTTTTTTTCTTGTTTTTCGAAAGAGGCTCACACAAATGTGAAAGTCTGGTGAACAAGTCCATGCGTGGAATTGCGGTGATGTGTTTTGTTTTTTTTTGGTCTTTGTATAACTTGTACTATTTGTAATATCTTCGGGTGGCATACATGCCCGAACTCGAACATTGGAAGTGGTCTTCACTCGTTTGGGTGGTGAGTCTGACTTTTAGCATCAAAGAAAAGGGATTAAAGAGTGTTGGCCGCCCATCAGTGAAATCCAGCCCAGGCAAGGAAATCTACATACAAAGCATAGGATGGAACGACCCAGCATGTGAGCAAGTGGAGAATGGAGGGGCGATCGAAGGCGAAAATGCACACAGTTTGCGGGTGGTAAGAGATTTTCGGCAAACTTACAGCATGATTAATTCTGAACCAGATGGGCCCCCCCTCTTGTTTGCATAACAAGCAACAGTTGGTGGGGAGTTTATAGCTAGTCGGACATCAAGGCCTTTCATTCATCTTGATTACAAAAAAATTATATTTAGAGAACGTTTTTTTTTTTTTTCCCATTTTCAGGCAACCCCCAAACAAGTTATCCCTCCCCCCCAATTTTCAAAACCAAAGAAAGAGTACATAGCAGCCCCCCATTCCCCCAAAGCATGTTCCTTGCCCATATTTTGTAACTGCACTCCACAACTGAGAATGGAATATTTGCTAGAAATGTAGTAGGCCTACGATAGTTTTTCCCCACATTCTTTAATTGATCAAAAATCGAAGGCCGTGCAAAAATTCCATAATTTGTGGGTTTATTATAGCATGGGTTGAACCAAAACAGAAAAAGAAGAGAGAAAAAAAAAACAATCATGCTTTTGTTCCCAAATTGGGTTCATTTTTTCAACCGCAGCAATTCATTAACTTTCAGTAAGAAAACATCGGTGCAAACTTATATTTATACTTATATATCCCTCCACCCCAGGCAACCCAAAAGACTGTCACTTCACGTACATAACCCTCGAACAAAAAGAAGAGTCAAACCAAAAAATAGGACTCCCATATCCAAAAAAAAAAAAGACTTCACCCACCATATTCAGCGGCTCCGACATTCCCACATATACCTAAAAAGCCGTGTGAAAGAAAAAGAAATTGTAAGGGTCGCGTGAACTTGCTAGGTTTTTTTTTTCTAGATGTCTTGCTCTTCCCAACTGACTTGAGATGTGGTGTCTGAAATATACACTGTGGTTGGACTGGCAACTCCTGGATCCAATACGTAGGCTGAGGTTGGAGTTACGACTTTTTGAGATGGTGGGTCCCCTGCATTGCCCGGGTGCAAACTCTCCCGGCCGCCATCTGGTAAAGGTGGTGAATCGCTCTCCGATTCTAATCTCCTTCTCAACATCACCGGTGGAATTATCATTCCTGGGGCAAGAAGTCAGACGGAAGGTGATTGGTGGAAGTTGAATCGAAACACTGTAGAAGAAACTATGTGAGGAAATTGTGCAACAGAATGTCGTCGCGAATGGAGAAACTTGCACAAGGAAATGATCTAATCCATGGTCAGAATTGAATGCCAATCAGTTTGAATCAGATATCTTAGTATTGTTGGTATGGGTTTTTACAGTATGGAACTGGAGACTGCTCCTGGTTTCCGGGGGGGTGCATTCTATGAAAAAATTGATCAGCTTACCATCGAGTTGCTCGGCACCAACGTCGCCCCTGACACCCTCATTCTTCGTTTTCCGTTTTTTGACCCAAACTGCAGATATGATTGCCAGAAACACACACCCCACAATCGCCACCACAAGCACCACTATCAGCAATACACTTAAACCATCACTCCTGGAAAACAACACAGAAAGTCTTACCATAATCCCAGCAAGTTGATGGTGGATGCTACCAGTGGGGGATTTTCCAGGTCTGTGATGAGTTGGAAGTGTCCAACAAGATAGCAACTGAAAAATTAAGGACATCCCTGCTCTCACCCTTTGTTCTCATCCGCCTGATCTTCCTTGATCTGACTTGGCAGCTCTGGTGCCTCGATGGGGGCTGATCTTCGAATGGAAAGTATTGCAGTATTATTCATGAGTAACGGTCTCTGTCTCTTCACACAGAATCCCTCCACATTGACTTGCTCACGTCCGCATTGATCACACAAGTCGCCTTCGAAACCCTTGTGGCAGAGACAAGTGGGGTCTGGGCCTGCTGGATAGCAGGAACCATGACCACCACACATTGCCCTCTCATCCGAAAACACTGCATCCGGAGACTCTGAGTGTGTCCCACACACCGAATAGATAAATGGGCAATCGGCTGCACACTCCATCGTTCCACCAAGACCTGGGGTTTCCTGAGTTTCGCAGATGGAATTTCCACACAATGGCAATCTGGAGACCTGGTTTACTTCGATGATTCTGCAAGGATTCCTCTGTGCCCGCCTGCGTTGAGGGGATTTAATCGAAGATTTGAGGTCTGTCTCCAAGCGTTGTGAAGTCCCTGATAATCCTTGGACGTGCAACACTGCCTGCTGGGTGTCCACGCCTTTCTTGGTGGTATTCAGCACTGGTTTGGCACCCAACTGCAAATCCAGCACACAATCTCAACCTTCACTCACAACAATTGAATCTGAGTGCTTGGTGGAATCGTGCCACCATGGTCAATCCGAATGGTTTCAAATCAACTGAAATCGTCAATTGAGGACCGATCAAGGGAAATTAAAAAAAAAACGTGGGTGGTTCCAGCGTGTGAACCTGTGTTATGCCTACCTGTAGTACTTCTGGAATCCATTCCTGCAAGCAACTTGTGAATTCTTCTGGATCTTCCTTCAGGTCGATCTCTAATTCCAGTCTTGCAATGCAGGTGGCGCCGAATCCGTTGCAAACCCCACATTGGTCCACATCACCACTCTCACAACAGAGACCAGAAGAAGACAGCAACTACACACAGGAACAATCGCAGTGAATACGCTTCCCTGGATTTCAAAATGTGTCACATGTTGCACAGTGTTTTTTCTCCAGCTACTGAACAATAGTCAGAATAAATGTCCCTCTACCCCAACTCAATTGTATTGAATGGCGTATACACCAAATACCCCAGTGCCTCACCTCACAACACTTTCCTTGGACATCGACAACACCCTTCCCTTCACAGACCCCACAAAAATCCACTTGTCCATCACAACACCGACCATCCTTGTCAAGTCGAGCACTGGAGCCCCCACAGCAAGTACCATCCTCAAGATCAAACACACCAGACTGACAGCACTCTCCATCGGCATTCAAAACCCCTCCTGTTTGCAAAAACAAACGAACACAAAAACACACCCAAGTGATTGCTCAGACGCTACAACGTGTTTCCGGGGAGTCCGGATGAGAGACATGCAAATCGTATATGGATAACAACGATGCGAGCTACGTGCAGTGTTCACTACATTGTGCAAAAAAGAGTGAGCTGGTCTTACAACTGAAAAAGGAGGCAGCAATCCAGATTGCTACATGTTTTGATTCTTGTGGTGACAGGTGACATTCTCAATGGCCATTAAAAAAGGTTTATCCGTATCTCGAGTTGGAAGTGGGATATAATTATCAACTTCATTCATTAAATCGTAAATTTTTTTAACCCATGGATCCTCAGTTCGATTCGTATCTGGATTTTCTGTAAGTGCCTCTAACGCAAGCAGTGCAGATCCTGAAGCTGGGATACCCTATACATTGAGAAAACAGGGTGGTGTGTGTGCGTACCTGGACATGAGGAGGCCTCCCTGTCATCAATCTGGCAATCGGGTCCCTTGAATCCTTTCTCGCATTCACAAACGCCGTCCTCAGAGCATTTACCGTGACCTGAAAACATAAATGAGCCCATACGTATATGACGATCCAATTGCTACTAAAAAAGAAAGTGAAAAACTGTGGGGGCATGTTGAACACACACTCGTACCAGAACATGTGACCCCATCGCAGATTGGCACAATATCTTGAAGCAATCGACGGGTTAACTGGGGATCCTGAGATTCTGTACAGCCGCTAGCCGTACAATTTCTTTCATTAGGGAGGGTATCGATGCCGATGAGCTGGGCATCACAAAGCGATGCATCGACCACCTCTTCCTGTCCATCCACGCAATCAACCTTCCTGGTTTGCGTATTCGAGTCACAGGAGCAGTCCGTCCATGGCCCTGCTTTCAGTCTGACCGGGTCACATGGGAAAGTGTTGCACTGCTCGTTTGGTTCACCACATGTTTCGCGATTTACTGTTTGAATCGGAGTACCTCCCGTCAGGAGACCTGGGAATATCACCATACCCCATCAACAAAGTCAGAGCAGGCAAAAAATAGGGTTTCGTATGGTCACTTGCAGGACCCATTGCATCACAGAATGAATGGATGGTTGAGTGGAAGGTGCTGAAGGTCTGTATGAGATGCCCTCAATGTATCCCAGTTGCAATTGCAGAATGTGATCGATTTAGAGAGTATACTGCGAGTTTATTTAATTTCAATTTCGTCGGCCCAAAACTGGCCCTAAATTTGGCTATTTCACCTTATTGTGGCCCTTTTGTGCTCCCAATTTGTACCAAAAAATGAGAATGTGGCCCCGATTTCGATGATACAAATTTCAAGTTGTCTAACAAAAAAATTAATTCATCTCTGTTGGTTGTGAGTTCTGTGAAAGTTACCTTGGATGCGGCCCTTCTTTGGAACAAAAATTGTCTGAGAAATTAACGTTTAACGTTTTTGGTCCTTTTTTGGACCGAAAATGTGCTCGAGAATTTGGGGGGGGGGGGGGCACAATGGGCCACAAAAAAATACACTGATCCTGACATCTCAGTCAAAAATACCTGTCTCATCGTCAATAGTTGCACATTGCTTCGAGCATCCATCACAGGGTATCGTCTCAGTTTGGCAGTCTTCCACGCCCTCACTCTTTTTATCCTCGAGATCTCCTTGATTGCAGTTTGTATCCAGGATAGGAAGACCTGTGGAGGTCCGGCAAATAACAGACCGCTCCTGAAGTATAATACAGATGGACTATCATCTTTCAAGAAGAAAAAGGCAACTTTTATTTCCACAGCATCACTGGCACAGCATTTAGAGACTTCTGCTGATGAGTAATGAATTGTGGTATTGAACATAGGTTTGAAAAAGTGTGATCACTGCATCCATCAGCACCTTTTTGCCCTCCAGGCTACAATCCCTCCAAGCCCCGGATGATACTTCCCCGGCCAGCATTGGTTCATTTAATATGACATTGGCCCCTTGGTCAATGACAATATCTACTGTAACAGCCTATGAAGGGAAATCCAAACAGTCTTGTTAGTTGGTACCAGTGATTCTTGTCCACACTGCTCAGTCACACAAGGGCTGCAAATTATCTGAGGTGCCCTGAATCACAGTCAAGGAATTCAACTTTGACCAGCGCAAAAAAACCCACCGACTGTGGAGCCTGGGCCGGTGCATCTTCTGAATCGCCTAAACTCCCTTTCTGGGGTGCAGGTGGCAAGGCTTGTCCCTCCTGGGGTTCTGATATTGGGACCCCTTCCATATCACCTAGTGGGGAGGCAACTGGCCCCTCCTCCGGGTTGGAGATTGGAATACCAGCTGTGTCATTATCAGGGCCCGGGGCTGGCCTCTCCCCAATATTGTCCTGGCCATCATCAGGTCCAGTACCTGGTCCGTCCTCAGGCTCTGACATTGAAATATCAAAATCTGGAGCTGGGGCTGGGCCCTCAGGTTCTGGAATCGGAATGTCATCCAAGTCAGAATTTGGAGCTGGGGCTGGCACCTCACCAATATCGTCCAGGTCATCATCTGGTTCAGGGGCTGGACCCTCTTCAGGTTCTGGAACTGGAGTGCCATCCAGATCAAAATCTGGTTCAGGGGCTGGACCCTCTTCAGGTTCTGGAATTGGAATGTCATCCAGATCAAAATCTGGCTCAGGAGCTGGACCCTCTTCAGGTTCTGGAATTGGAATGTCATCCAGATCAAAATCTGGTTCAGGAGCTGGGCCCTCAGCAGGCTCTGACATTGGAATTTCATCCAGATCAAAATCTGGGGCTGGAGCTGGACTGTCCTCAGCCTCATCATCATCCAGGGGACCTGGAACTGGTGCCTCCTCAGGCTCTTGAATAGGAATTTCATCCACGTCATCCAGTGGACCTGGAGCTGGTGCCTCCTCTGGCTCTTGAATAGGGACTTCATCCGCATCATCCAGGGGACCTGGAGCTGGTGCCTCCTCTGGCTCTTGAATAGGAATTTCATCCGCGTCATCCAGTGGACCTGGAGCCGGTGCCTCCTCTGGCTCAGGAGATGGAGTTCTCTCCACATCATCTAAAGGCGCTGGAGTTGGTGCCTCCTCTGGTTCTTGAATAGGAATTTCATCCGCTTCATCCTGGGGACCTGAAGCCGGTGCCTCCTCTGGCTCTGGAGATGGAGTTCTCTCCACATCATCCTGGGGACCTGAAGCCGGTGCCTCCTCTGGCTCCTGACTAGGGATTTCATCTGCAGCATCCAGGGGACTTAGAGCTGGTGCCTCCTCAGGCTCTGGAGATGGAATTCTCTCCACGTCATCCAGAGGTGCTGGAGCTAGTGCTTGCTCAGGCTCTGGGGACGGAGCCGAAGCTTCCTCAGATTCTGGGCTAGGAGGCTCAGATGCAGGTCCAATTTCAGGGGCTTCCAATGGATTTGGCTCTGGCTGCTCTGCTGGATCAGAAACCGGAGGATTGTCAATAACATCATCGACAGGGGATGGGCTCAATGCCTCCTCAGGGCTAGCAGCTAGAGGGGCCATCAAATCTTCATCACTTGTTGGTGCAGGCAAGGGGGTATCCACACTGGAATCTGGTGAAGGGGCACTTTCTGGGGAGATATCTGGCTGTGGTGAGTCCTCAATTTGAGGCGATGTGGTTTCAGTATCTGGAGCTGGGGCCAGGGCAGCATCATCTGCTGCAGTCGTTTGGTCAACAGAAGAGTCAGGCACCCTGATAATAGAATATCATTTAAAATATACTCCAAAGAAAAACTGTGATTTTGCAGAAAAAACCCCAAACAATGAGTACCATGCACTTGCAAACAGAGCATTTATACAGGAGAAATAGTAAATATGAAGAATACCTTTGAAGAATGCGTTTGGGTCCAATAAAATTGAAGGACCAAAACGTGCCTTTTTCTCGCATCTTAGCTGCGTCGCTTTTATTCCACAGCCAGGAATGCAACCACCACTTGACACGGACTCAAAGGTGGGTTGATCAACCAACAGCGCTTCCCCACATTGCACCATGTTGAACATCTACTGTCAAAATGAAAGCCATATCACTATGCAACCACGACTGCATCCCCCACATTATTATTTTTTTGCATCGCTTGCAGAAATGTTGTGAACACGACAAAGAATTGCCACAAATTGTTTTGAAAATCAATTTATCTGAAGTGTGCAAGGTACGGGGAAGCAGATATTAATACATGAAAGAATGACACGCCTCACCCCCCACCCCCAAAAAAAACAAGTGGCAAAAATGAAACAAGGAAGAAAACGGGAACTGTGACGCACCCTCTTACCTCAGAAAAACTGCATTCATTTGATTGAATTATATCCACTGCCTCCTTCCCCACAAAAAGTGCACAATTTCCTTGGATGCACATATAGTTTGCACATCGAGGCTGCTCGGCCTTGCATGATTCCAGAGGGTCAGACTCATTGCCACAGATAGGCCTGCAGCCAATATCCTGTCCACCTGAAACCTATACTCACAGGAGTGTGTGAGGGTAATTCCATTGCTTCCCTGTTCCAATATCCCAGGGAGTCTCAAGGGTGTTGCTTACAACTTTATGAAAGGATTCGCTGTATATGTTGTTTGTTTTCCCTCCTCTAACCTGAATCAGCTTCATCGCACGCTCTTTTGAATAAAGTTGGCATCCGCAAACAAATTCTTCCGCATCGATACCATCGCATTTTTCCATAACTGCAAAACAGCCCAAGTGCCATCGTTAAAATATAAATGCGACAGTTTGACATGAGAACGAACACGGAAAAGCGAATAATTTGCAGAGGGCTGGGTTGCCCTTATCTTTATTTTCAGCACACACTGCCAGGAAAATTAGCAAAAAACGACTCGCACCGTTTTCGATCTCTGCCAAGTCTATCGTCTCATCATTCTCCTTGGACGCATCGTCATGCACAAACAATTCCAATGGGGGCCCGAAACGGGCAGGAAAGAAACAAGGATATTGTGGAATCGAGCAGCCCACGACACAGGTCCCTGTTTTGATGGCTTCAAAAGTGGGGTTGTCCACCGACAGAACTCCAGCACAATCCCACATCTGGCTGGCCTGATATATTTTATCACACCAATCGCCTCAGTCACCACTCACACTCCTTATTCTCAGATGCAATACTCCAACGTTTTCATCCTGTCCACCTATTCAAATCAGCTTTCTGGTAACCATTCACAATTTTTGATCGCATTTTATGTGCCGGACTTGTGTGTGAAACAGCGCGGTGAAGCGCTGTGGTGATGCTGGTCGGTATACCTTGTCAAGAGTGCAGTCTCGGTTTCGGACCACATCAACTGCTGCCAAGGGAACTTCAGTGTTACAGGAGTCTGTCGAACAAAGTCCAACTTGGCTCTTGCCATCTGGACATTTATTTAAACACGATGCCTTGTCACTTTCGCTGCAAACAGGTGTGCATGAGATGCTTCCATCCTTAATAGTCTGGCAATAACACCGACAGATGGTTAAGCAACAGCTTTTCAAATCATCATCCACTTGTGATCAACAGGATGCTGTCCACATTACTATAATTTCACCCGGTATAAGAACATATTCACAGAATTTGATGGAAGGAAATTGCCTGGGATTTGATTGGAGGAAAAGTTATTGCCTTAATAATGTGATATGTAGTCATCATGAAAATGCTGCACTACATTTGTAATAGGATGAGGCAACTTTGGGAAATGCACACCTTAGTGTCGGCATTGACTTCACTAGCAGGAACGATATCACAGTTGCAATTATATTCTTTAACCAGTTCTCCATCAGGACACAAATCTGAACCATCCACAAAACCAGGATCAGCAATTTGGGCTACAGGAAATACTTCTCAGGAGTGCTTCTGACTGGGAGGTCAATCATGGGCAGTGCTTTTTAAAGTGTGACAAAACGAACTCTTGGACACTTTGTTGTCAGAGGAAGGTGTCTATTTTTTTGCTGTTAGTTTCAGTGACAAGCTCGGACTGAATCGTCAAGGGCTGCAAGGAAATTCGCAACGAAGCATGGAAAAGGACGAACTGCTGCAGACCACAGCAGAAGAAACATGAACCTTGAAAGAAACCGTCGTCCTGTAAAATACTTCTTCCTCGTCGGCCATCTAGGCTTTTGGCCTCTGAGGGTGTCGTTAGTTTTATGCTGCATTCTCCAGGAAGGAAACAGAGTAGCACGACAACGGCTAAGAGCTGGACTGCTGCAAGTCGAAACCGTCCATGTTTGAAAACGGAAGCCTCCGTTTCGTGTGTAGCTCGCTGCCACACCATGGCGATGAGACTCGACGCCACGATATAAGCCTAATGTCCTGGGGTGGCAGCGTCAAAGAATGCTAATGTGGTGAAGGGGGCAGCGTGACCCTGCGCACTTCTGGTGACTTTCAT
Organism: Bryopsis sp. KO-2023; assembly: GCA_030272585.1. Taxonomy (NCBI): domain Eukaryota; kingdom Viridiplantae; phylum Chlorophyta; class Ulvophyceae; order Bryopsidales; family Bryopsidaceae; genus Bryopsis; species Bryopsis sp. KO-2023. The sequence continues at coordinate 119,282 of BSYQ01000004.1, read as the reverse complement.
GGCGTTTGTCACCACCTCCGTCGGCTTCAGGTCCGGGATGATGCTTCGAGGCGAGGCCGAGCTGTGCACTTTTTCGGGGGGACTGGATACTTTTCATTACTCAAAATGCAAGCTTGGGAATGGCAATGCGTTGGATGGTACTCAATTGATTATCGATTGCGCAGGAGGGGCTGTGCTTCGATTTAGTCTGTTGGTTGATTCGAATCCGTATCGATTTCAAACATACGTTTCGCAGTTTTTAGACCATCAGCCAACTCCAGAGACATACACACGCGCATGGTTGTTTGGCAACCCTTGTGTGTGTTCAAGGCTCAACTGACTGATGTGAGATCCTCGCAACAGTTAGACGTGGTAGCCACAGATTTTTTAGAAGACCGCTCGGCCAACCAATCGGTTATCCCAACGAATTGAGATGAGGCCGACGAGCTATGGTGGCGATGCACATAGAAAGCACATGCTCACTGTCTGGAACAGGCTCTTCCACTACGACATGCCATGGGGCGTGGAGGAGCCGCCGTTTCCGACATACTCTACCTGCGTTGGTTCTATATAGAACCAACGCAGGGGGTAAATGCATATATGCCTTTACCCCACACACAGAAAAGAGCACTGGAGCAGAGAAAAAAGACGAGTTTCTTGGACCTTTATGTCCCACGTCACTCGTCACTGGATTTCGCTTCGTTGCTGGGCGGATGGGCGTCGTGACCATAGGCGCAACCAGGGGGGGGCCTGGGGGGGCCTGGCCCCCCTAAAAAAAATTCTGGCCCCCCCAAGAAAGCAGCAAGAAAAAAAAGAAAAATCGTATTCAGCAGATTTTTCACTGCAAAAACAAAAGTGGCCCCCCAAAAAACTTTTTTGGCCCCCCCTCCCCCGAGATCCTGGTTGCGCCTATGGTCGTGACGACGTCGTGGTGGAAGTGAACACCACGACACTGTTGTGACGACGGTGTCGTGGAAGGACCCCTTTCTACTTGCGTTTCGCATGTTCCGCTAGGGTGCTAAGGGGCATCGGCTCAGATGTGTTTCTTTTTGTGAACGGGAGTTCACAACAGATAATGAATATTATCAAAAACATCCATGTGAAACTCTTGTCTTTGATCAAGGGGTGAGTTGCACCAAAAGGCTTGTTTTCAAGAGGCCTGGTGTGGAATTCTGACGATTGGCTAGAAATATTTTTACACGATGAAAATATGGTTTGAAGACCATGTGACGTGCATTCCTATGATATAAAATTCCAAATCCCTGATCAACAAAAAAAAAAAAAATCCCGCCGAGCATGAAAGTACTTCTCGTCACACTGGGATTCATGTCAAGCTGGAACGTTCTTGAAAGCCTTCCACACTTGAGCGTCGATTCTCTTGACCATGGCTTTAATTTGGCGATTGGGGCCTAGTTCGTGGAGCTCAGAATGACCCTTTTGAATCAGTTTTTTAAGTGTTTCTTCCCACTGCACTGGCTCAACCAGCTGCCGCCCCAAAAATTCCGCAATATCGCTTCCTTTTGTCAAAGGTTCCGCTGTAACGTTCAGGTAGACGGGAATTCGTGGATCATGGAACTTTACTTCTTTCAATGCTCTCTCCAGCTCTTTCCGCGCAGGCTGCATCAATTTTGTGTGAAATGCTCCGCTGACCGCAAGGTTCTGTGCCTTGAGCGCACCCATCTTCGTGGCCTTCTCCTTGACTTTTTCCAAGGCGTCTAAATGCCCAGAGACTACTCGACCTTGTGGAAATAAGGAGTTAGCAAGCTGGCAGACACAGTTCTCCCCGAGCTCCTTCCGGGCTGAGTCACATAGTTCATTGATATCTTTGTCCACAAGCCCAACCACAGAAAGCATTCCATGTGGCTTTCCTTCAGCTGCAGCCTTCGCCATACTTTCCGCTCGAACTTTTACTACCTTCAACGCATCTTCGAAGCTCATGGCTCCAGCAAATACCAATGCTGTGTATTCCCCTAGACTAAGGCCGGCAGCGGCGCTGCAAGATTCCACCGAATCCTGGTAGAGTTCTTTTGCGTGTTCAACTGCTGCCAATCCAGCAACGAACAAAGCCGGCTGCGAATACACTGTGTTGTCGAGGTCCTCCTTGGGCCCGTCCACACACAGTTTCTTTAAATCGTATCCGAGAATCTGTTGGGCTTTTTTCAGCATGTCCTGGACCGTGGGGAGGTGCAGGCTCTCTTTTAGCATTCCAACCATTTGTGAACCTTGCCCGGGAAACAAGAAAGCTACGGGGGTCGCCTTCTTTTTGTTCCCGCTTCGACCTTCTCTTCGTCTTTCTTTTCGTTCCTTTTTCTTTGCGAGCTTATCCTCCTTATCACGCTGCCGCTTTTGGTCTTCAGGGTACACTTGTTTGTGATCTTTGGGCCACTTGCAGACGGCGTCTGGACCGAAATCATACAGTGTCCACCAGCACCCTACATGAGGGTGGGGTTGTGGCTCCTTTTTCGTTGCAGCATACTTCTTTTCCAGAGCTAAAACTTGTATTTTCACGTCATCACTCGACACAAGGTCACAGGGTAGTTTCCGACCGGGATCCAAATATGTGTCATAGTCTTCGCTTTGAATCGATGGGTCGGCTCCCCGACTGAGCAGCAGCTCATAAATCTCCAGGTAACCATCGTAATGAGCAAGGTATGCGGCTCTGTGCAAGGGGGTGAGGCCCTTCGGGTCTCTCTGATTCACCAAGGCACCAGTATTCAGGAGGTGGTGAACCATGTCCAATTGTCTGTATGTAACCGCGAAGTGAAGAGGTGCACCTGCTCCATTATCTTGTGTTGGGAAATATGGATCAGTCGCAAAAATCTTGGCCAGCTGCTCTGGATCACCAAGACGGGCACTGCTAAACATGGCGAAGGGGGGATATTTGGGCTGGGGCGGGTACCGCCCCATGCCTGTCATATCCCTGTGCATCGTGCCGCCGTCGTCGCACATTGTAGACCTATGGAGGATAAGAGCTGTCTCGTGTCACTGAGGCAAGAAGTTTCACTCCTGTCCTTGTGGAGTCATAATGAACTCGTTAGCTTGTGCTTGGAAATGAATGACGGTCAAACTGCATCGTTAACGTCCGCCAATGTTGTTGTTAAGCAAGACAATATTGTCGGAGTGGACAAGATAAACTGGCCCATTGGATATTTCACAGCGCAGGTGTTTTTCGGGACTTATGCACTCTGATCAATAATGTCTGGAAACATAGTGTTCAGACATTTTTTCAGCGGCACTGGAAGTCTCTTGTTGAATAGACCAAAGCAAAAAAAAACTTCATCAAGAAGCGTAGGCACTTCTTTCACTTCTGGGAAGTTGGCGGAGCAAAACTGTGTTCGGAGACAGTCGAACTCTGTTCACAATCCAATCCGTCGCTAGCCCAACGGTTTTGAAGACGAGCATTCCGAGTTTGAGGCAGTGCGCTCTGATCATCGTGATGGGAGGGGAGGAGCGGAGCAAAAAGGAACCACGAGCACTCCAACCATTCATCACCAGAATATCAGCCAATGTCCTTCACCACCAATGAAAACTTTGCAAAGAACTGTGTCCACATCTCCCCTCCACATTCGCCCAGTTAATCCCCTTCGCCACTGACCACTCTCCCTTATCTTTCGCACAAAGGCTCACGTTCTTTATTTAGAGGAAAACCATGGTTGTCTGACAAGAGGGCATCGTGACGGTCTGCACAGCTACTTGACTGCTCTTAGGTTATACTTCAGCTTTCTTGGGGTTCCAATAGACCTGCCCTCTAAAAAGATTTCATCCAACCGTCTCAAAAGCCTTTCCCTCTGAGAAGATAAATTGAAGAAAATGATCCAATTCAATTGACATATATTGTGTTTCTTGCAATTTTCTTGCAGTAGCTGCTGGAAAATATATGCAAAAGACTTCCCACCCAAACTTCTTCTTCAAAAAAAATCCCTTTTGGTGTTGGCAGTAGAAACACGCTGCATGAAATGTGAAGGAGAAACTCAACCGTTCGAAACCCCCACATTTGTTACATTGATGAAGGTGGTTCAAATTAACGCGCGAAATTGAAATTGAGTGGAACAGGCGAAAAAGCCAACACAGTTTCTCGAAGGGAAAGGGCACTGCAAGGATGAGGTCGATTCGACAACCATCAAGTGCGCACGTCCAAGAATGGCGGCTGATTTACCGAGCAAGGCAGGAGAGGTGCTCTCATAAAACGCCGCGTAGACGGTTTTGCAGAATGGCCTTGAAGCAGCCTCAAGGGGACCAAACTGAGGGTTCTCGGGTGGGGGCGCAAAACATTCTCAAACGCAGTTATTATGGCCAGTCTTCGTGAAAACTCTCTTTTCTATTTTTTCCCTCATGGATTTTTCCTGGCCTCATAATCATAATAGATGGAACGCTTATCTAACCTGCTCATCTATGTATCTTGTGTCTGAATTTCCACAGCAAGAGATAACAGTAACATTAACATTATTCCTAATTTTTTTTTGGATCTTGTATTTTGGGGGGGGCAGGAAGTGGTAACTCCCGACCAGATTGAAGAGCCAGAACCTGTTGCAGACATCCCTATTCCTTCGATTCCACAAGAAAAGGCTGATGAAGTGCCAATCGAAGAGGTGGGGGTACCAAATTTCAACCTCAGTCAATTGCTCTGCAACAGTGAATGATGCGTGTGTTGAGCTGTTTTTCAATTCAGTTTTCATTCTTGTGAATATCATTGTTGATAGAAAAGAAAACCCAGCTGAGACAAGGTGATGTGCACCTTAAAATACGATGATGCATTTTTTTGAACAGGAATCAACATTGCCTGCTGGTTTTACCGAAAAGGAAGAATATAATCTTTTTTTTATCTTTTTTTCCCCTCACTTTTCCACAGATGGACCCTGTTGAGCGAAGGACCAGAATCATAATAGATGTCGTGAATGCTGGCGGGGCATTGGAAACTGTGATTCCCAAATACAGAGAGTACATCGATGAAGAGCTCTTGGAGGTTTTGTTCAAGAGGATCCAGACCACCGCTCAATTTGAAGAGGTGAATCACCAATGCTGTTCTTATTGTCTGTATGACAGTCAAGCGATTTGAGTTTGATATTTTTGTGGATGGATGAGTGCAGCATATCTGCCTTGTGGGTAGTTTATCTGTTTTTTAATTTAGTAGGTGAGAAAAAAAATTGAAAAATAAGTAATGAACCACTACCTCATCATGAAGTCATACCAAATTTAGGAACTGTTCAAGAGCTGCTAATCACAACTAAATTCAAATTTTCTCTTTGGGGGAAGAATTTGTTTGTTTCGGAGGGGTTGTTTCTAGTTGGGACCAAGTCGATGAATGTTTCAGAACAAATTTCTCGGTTCTGAGGTGGTTTATTTGTTTAGAAAAGAAATCGGCCGTTGAGGGGCTGGTTGCTGTGTGGCGGAGATTGAGATCTGAATTGGAAAGGAAAAACGCCACCCCAGCGATGAAACTTTTGGACAAACTGTTGAAGATTGTCAATGTGCCCCCCGAATTCGAGGAGAGCACCGAACACGAAAGGTAAGTGTTGTGCATTTTCCACATCACAGAATTCCCAATCCAACACAGCAGTGGAGGAGGCATCCTATACATTCTGAAAAACAGAACCCGAGGTTGCGTGTGTGGGGGGGAGGTGCATTTCCTTTTTTTACAAGAAAAACTCTCAACTGTTTAATCTAATCCTACGTATCAATCAATCATCCTATATACAATCTAACAAACAAACCCGGGAGAACCTCTGGCAGGATGATTTTGCTGTGGCATTGGTTTTTACTTCGGGGACCTTGATTTTGTTAGTCGATCGGTATATGCAAGCTTCTCCACCTCTGTTGGCTGTTCACTTTGCACATGAAGTTGCCCTCTTTTTTTTATGGATCTCTGTTGTTTCACACAGACTTGAAGAGGCCACCGACACGATGATGGATGCTTTCATTGGGCCGCAAGCTCAGGCTGTGGATATTTTTGCAATTGCGAAAGATTTGGCGGAGGGTGGGGAACCCCCAGAGGAACTAATGGAGGGCCCTGTTTCCCGAAAGGCATTCGTAGCAGAAGTAGAGGTAGAAACATCAGCCCATCGGAAAATGTGCTGGCAGGTTTTTCATTGGTATTCTGGTTCTAGGGCTTCAGGAAATGTGTCCCAAAACCAGCAGAAATGTTGCAAGGATTTGTTGAAGATGAACCAAATATAGTTGTAATATTATCGAAAAATATATTATATTATATTAAAGTTTTCAGCAAGGTAGGGAATCTAACCACAGAAGTGACTGGTCACTTCCATCCGCCAAATTGCAGTGGTTTGAGAGAACAATCTTCTTCACCCATCAGCAGTTATGTCAGACTTGGGTTTTAGAAGTATGGATGGGTTTTTGGTGAACAGGAACTTCTTGAGGATGCAAAAAAAAGTACTGTGGATGCACAAAAACGGCTCCAAAGCATCAAAAAGCAATTGAGGGAAAATCTGGAGCAAGCCAGACAAGAAACGTACGTGAGAAGGACCTTAGTCATTTTTCGACTGCTTGAGTCGCCCGTTTCTTCCATGTTCACTGTCCAAGAATGAGTTTTATGCTTTACCTCTGTGGAAAGGAACGTTTTCAGGTTGTGCTGTCTGTAGTCCAATGACACAAATTTCTTCAAATGCAGGGCGCTGAGACGAGAGCTGGAAGCTTTGCGCATGAAAATTGATTCGAGGGAAGCAGTGATGGACCATGTGAGGAATCTGCTACGCGTTGCTAAATCTTTGAGCCATATTCCGACTTGAACGATGCAATTTTGAGTCTGGGAGGAGATATTTAATGATGGGTGGATTCCGGAGGCTTTGCTTGATCGTGGAATATGGAGGGTTTTGTTGGATTTTGCATGCAGATCAAAATAGCGTTGCTGTTTCCACAAAATACTCACAAACTGTGAGGATTCGTTTTTGTACATGTTTGAAACGCATGAGATGATGATAAAGGAATGTTTCTTAGGCAAAATATGGAATGGCTCGTGGGCGTTTGTTAGAGTTCTATTTTCTTAAGGGCCTTTGTGATTGAGTGGCTTTCCGTGGAAAAGTCTGGTGTCTTGCAGTTAAGGATTTTCTTCCAGGCAGTATGTAATGAACTGGACAATGAGTGCAATGACTGTCATCATCACAATCCTTGACCTCAGAGTTGCCGCCGACCTGCCATTTGGTTTTGTTGTAGACCATAGCTCCTTACAGAAAAGGAGTTGCTGGCAGTTTGTACAGTTGGGGCTCCGGTATTTGAAGGGACTTTGGTTGGGACAGGGGTGCTTTTTCGTGAATTCAACAGGACGTGAATTCAACAGGACGGAGAAGAAGAATCATTCTCAAAAGAAACACTTTATTGATCTTCCTTCGTTTTATGAAGGCTGTGGCAATAAAAAGCAAGGAGCCGGCCGAAAATATGGGTGATCTCGAAAAATAATAAAAAATTCATCAGCAATTATTTCCTTGTCCCCCGGAATTTTGGCTGTGTTGACACTCCCGAATTTATCTCTCCCTCTCTCTCTCTCTCTGGGCGGTTTTCCTTACACCATGCAATATTCGCTTCTGATTAACTTTGTGCTATTCAGAATGCAGTGTTCGTTGCAAAAAAGAACGAAAGTCCCATCCAGCATAGATCGTCAGCATGAGTACACTAAAGTAAAGCCCTTGTCATCTCGTCCATCCCCCCACTGCTTTTCCTGCCAATTCACTCCCCTCCCACCCCCTCCCCTTTCCACAAAGAATGTCTTTCTTTTTAGCTAAAGTCCCATCTAATTATATCCCCTAAAACGAAATCAACAGAAATGAATTCCTATCCCATTTGTCTTCTCGCTTTGCAGCACCCGACAAACCTCCCCTCATCTTGCATCTACAAAAAAGAAACAACAGAAAAACCGAAAACAACTTTCTCTGGGTTTTTTACACGCACGATGAGGGCCAGCGGTATTCCACTCACGAAGGTCCGAGGTTTAAAACAAGAAAAAATTTCCTTTCTTTTTTTTATCTGTTTTTTTTTCCACATTTCTCACCCCATCCCAAGTCCTCTAATTAGCCCCTACTATTGCCCTGCCCCGCTCAGCACTAGCCCCCTATTTCCCCCACCAATCTTAATTTAAATCATTCCTTCCCCCCAAGTCAAAACTGGTAAGCCAGCAGATGGTATATCCGAAAATACACGCCTCACAACAACCACTCCGGGCTTATTTCATTCTTTTTTTTTTTGGTTTTTCTTCCTCATAAAAATGCAATTCATATATCTTTAACAAAAAAGCCATCCCAGATTTCCCCCCCCTTTTTTTTCCCCTGATGCAGCACTTCTATGAAAGGCAAAACAATTAAATGAGACAAAGCTAAGATCTTAAAGACCGAAGATCACCAAGATCTAAATATAGAAAATTAATCCACATCCCAGATTGCCGATATTATCAACATTCTTTCTCTTTAAGTACAGAAAGCCTGGAAATCTCCAAGATTGCTAAGATCTAAATACAGAGGCCCGAGATCTCCCAAATCTCTGAGATTGCCAGAATCTAAGATATCAGGATCTCAAGATCTAAGCCATCAACTCGTGGATGTGCGTCCCCTCTTCCCCCCCCATTTTTTTCTTTTCTAACAACCCAACCCTTCTTCAAAAATAAATCACTGACCGCATTCTTGCCATCGAAGCCCCATGACCCTCCTTTTTTTTCGCTCGATCTGGCCCCCCTTCCCCCTCCCCCCCCTCCCTTTCCCCTTTTTTTATTTTCCCTGTGTAACTGTTTTCCGTAACTGAACAAGTGTCCACACATCTTGCCAACCCAGCACCATGACCTGTTTTTTTTCCCGTGCATATACCATACAGTGAAAATTGATTCTTGATGGAACGGCTCCTCTCCATTCTTGACCTCGGCTGGTATCACTCCTCCAATATTAAATCAAAAACTCTCAGATTGAGCTTGGCAGCTTAACAATGATCCAAAACTCCTGACGAACCGAAACGCCACAGCACAAATTCATGCCGGTTTCCAGTTTTGAGCATTCACTCATCGTCGGGGCGACCTCTGCCCGTCGAGGGTCTTGGCACTGTTCATTGCGACTTCCTCTTCTAGAGGGATCATTCTGGGTCGAAAATCTTGGTTTCGCCCCGGAGCATGCATGGATGAGTCGCGAGTGAAAAAAGTCTCGCTTCTGATTCTCTGAGCTTGCAGCTCAGCCATGCCCGACTGTCTGGTGGGCAGCAATGGGACATCCCCTGGCTGGTCTAGCGGATGAACCAAGGGGTTCATCCCTTGTATGGAACCTGACGACGGCTGCCCCAGTGGATTGTCCTGCTCATGCTCGTACAAGGTCGATGGCATTTGAGAATCAATCAGGGAACCCATCGATGGAGTGTAGGCATGCCAGTATGGGGCTGGTTCCACTGCATCTGGATCGCCACTCTCGGCTTGCTCTCTGACAGTGGGAGAAACAGGTTACAGAATTCTTCCAGGGACATTCTCGTGTTGATAATGACTGGATGGATGGGAATAGAGTCAACCAGGAGCAGTGTACTTTTTTTCATTCTCGTTGGCCCAAAAGTGGCCCTAAAATTATTTTATCAGAAAGCTTTTTGGCCCTTTCGTGGCCCAAAAAAGTGCTGGGCAATTTCTTGGGGGGCCAAAAAAAACCACACTGATCAGGAGCACAGATGAGAGTGAAAAAAAGATGGATAATGAGGGTGCAATGTACCTTCCATCAGCGTAGATCGTCCCTGGCTCGAGCACTTGCTTGCCATCAGATACCGTGGTGCTTGAATGGGGAGGCAGTGGTCTCTGTCAAAAATAAAGAAACAGACAAAAAAAGAAAACAATTTCACAAAAACACATCTTATTCGAGGGTTTGAGGGCAAAACCTCATATCAAATATTTAGGTGCGAACCTTCCATCCTCCATGTGATAACCTTGGACAAGAAAAAAAAACCCTCCCCCTCCCACTACAATGTAAGACAAGGGGCAAAGGACAGTATACCCACCATGCTTATTGAGCTCTCGTCTTCGTAACCACCTGGATCGGAGGGGCCAACCTGAAAAACATAGAACAGCAGAATCTCTTGAAGGATATTCAACCAATTTTTGCATCGACAACTATTGGACATACAAACCCTTTGTATCCTTCTTCCCATGTCTCATGGACCTATTTCAACTCTTTTTTTTTTGGGGGGGGGGGGAGGAGGTAGGGGTTCAGCCATGAACAATGGAGGCAAACTCACCCCAAAATCTGGTTGGTTGGTTGGAAATGTTCCCCCAAAGTCATCGAATGACTGGCTTAGGTCACCGCTTCGATCATTCTCAAACATTTCTGGACCCATTCTGTAAGGAAGCCAGAAAAACAAGGATAAGAAACATGAAACTGTTTTCTTGGAGGCCAATATGCACGTTCTGCTCTTTATTATTTTTGGCACCCCTGCAACCCATTCAGAATTCGTGGGGATGTTTCCAAACACCTGGTGTCAGTTTTGTTCTGATTGGCTGAAATGAAATGCTGGTTTTCCCCACAGCTCTACCAATCACCTTTCCTCCACTGCAAGCTATATTACCTTTCTGAATCTTGGGATGTGCTGTCCCTTTCGTTGATTTCCTTGCTCAATGCACTGTAGAAGTTATCCTGCCACAACCTCTCATACGATTTGCTTATGGACCGGCTGTTTGCCAAGGGATTAGGCGTCGATGTGTAATGCACCGGCTCCTTTCTGTTGTTTTTCTTTCTCGGCTTTTTTCGGCAAGCCAGAATGAGGAAAATCAAAAGGCAGCAGAGCAAGATAAGCACAAAAATACCCCCAGCGGTGGAAGCCCACAGGACGGCCCCACCAACACGATTTCGGCTTCTGAAAAATCGACACAGAAAAGACAGTCATCAGTCAGACAACATAGTTCAACATCTTTTTACCTAGTGAAAGCGTGGTTTATTACTTTCTGGGTTTTCGAGTCATAGAAAGGGCAAGTTGAAAAGGGTTCAATCCTGGGGGTGCTGATTTCTGTGCTGAAAGACTTGCTAGACAGTTTCTCCAGAGGTTTCACATAATATGCTGCTGTGAAAGCGTAAACCAAAGAAATCTTACTTGGTGTTTGGGACACACATTCTCCCCTCATCTCGTCGGAAACCGATTGCGCAGGTTTCACACTCGTCGCCAGTATACCCGTTGAAACAATCGCATCGAGATTCTCTTGCAAATGGACATATTCCATGACCGGAGCATTGAGCTCCGTTCCGCTCCGGGCACCTTGAAAAACACACAGCCAAGAATTCAAGAAAAAGCAGATTCCCCGAAGCCCACAGAAAAAAAAGAAGATTTCCAAAATTGAGAGTTCAGTAGCATCCATATTATATATATTTGGTGCTTGCTCAAGACACCTGGGATCTACTGCTATAGGCTGTTTGAGCTCTGGTATCGGTTAAATAGGATTTTGGTTCAGGGGTAAATGCAGTCAGCAACTAATGAAATGACCAAGTGAGATTTTTAGCATTGATGTATTGCATTTATCATAAATCTCGATAGCTCAACCTTTAGACCCAACATATGAATTTGCTGTTCCGTAGCTTTATGACTGTACTCCTGCAGACTTCATGAATTGCTCAATCACCTGGCCTGGGAAAAGGGGCAGTCATCAGCACATGACCCCTCATCTCCTGGCATGCCTAGAGAACCAATAGCTTCACCAATTTCACACATCCCATTGCTGCAAACCGGGGCCCTCAAGACTGATGCCACCTCCATGATAACCCCGCAATCATTGCCCTCGCCTAAGCTGGCTGCCATACTTTCCTCCATGAATTTTGTTGTTAGGGTTCGAGTCAACAGAGCTCCGCTGAATTGCACACTGGCCCTATTACCCTCCAAAACCACTCCCTCGCTTGATGCCATGGCCTACACATGCAAGTAATGCTCTGAGCCTATTCAAACGTTGAGTTATGCATGTATGGATTTGGGCTTTTGTTTCCTTGATGTCTTACCGATCTGAGTGAAAGGGAGTCTTCCACAAAATTCTGAATGCAGGTTGGATCCGGGTTCCTGTCCAAAACTCGCAAGGAAATCTGGACATCGCAGCTAGCTCCGAAACCACCACACACCCCGCATTCGTCCACAGAACCATCCTCACAGCATAATCCAGCGGCGTCCAAAGTTGTCTGCACACGTCCCAAAAAAGGCATTGAAACACTTCTTTCTGAAACTCAATGTTGCATTTGAAGGTGAACCCAGCCACATGAATTGGTTGTCTGCCAACCCCCCCCCCCTGGAGAAAAGAAGGGGAAGCTTGCTAGAGACCATTTTGAACTGAATTAGAAATGAGCTAAACTTTGAATGGAGTAGTAGCAATTCCAACAAGATGAGTGCCCCTGATGAACATCATATTGAATCTACACAAAAGAAATGATAAAGGTGACTAATCAAGAAGGCGGCCTAGGTGTCCCCAGTACATCCAATGATCTGCTTTCAACGCTATTTTCAGCTCACCTCACAACATCGACCGAGGGCATCCACAAAGAGCGTCGCCCCATCGCAGACACCACACACATCCACTTTGCCACTACAGCAATCTCCATTTTTATCTCTTGCTCGGCATTCTCCATCGGCAGATTCTGTTTCAGGGCAATCCCCCTTGCAAACAGGCTCTTCTTCCACATCAGCCGTCGACAGCTGGAGCAAAGACCTGGATGGGGTTTGGCTACACTCGCAAGCCTTTTGATTTCCTGGTTTGGGCACTTTGAGTGCTGAGCAAAACCCATCCTCTATGGGATTGCCAAGTTCATCCACACACTCCACGCCTCTCTGCGTCGATTTCGTCTCACATTCACAGGCTTCCCATTCCCCGACACTGTAGCGGGAAACTTTACAAGGAAAGGTGTTGCAGGCTCGCTGGAGACTTTGCTCAAATTCCCCGCATCGGTTATTGTTGACTTTCCTCCCGTTGGCTGTGTTATGGCATGTTTGACTTCTTGCCATCACACCCTCCTTGTCTAACCCTACACATTCACACCTGATTCAATATGGCCGCATCAGCTAGGGACTTTTCAAACATATTCCCTTTCGCTCGCTTGGATGCACTGGTCAAATTGGCATTCAGCTTCTGCACACTAATGGGTACATACTAATTCCATGCTTGACCCAAACCTTGTTATTTGATGGCAATAATGCCATTAATATTGTTGCCTGCAACAAGCAACCGATAACATATCTGGCCCCTTATCAGTCGATTTGCTAACCTGTATCTCCAAACTCTGAGCATTCCATGGAACATGCTGACCAGACTCCGGAACGCACATGCACGCGTCCCTCACAAGCATTTGATTCGCATTGCTTCATTCCGACTATCTTGGCAAATTCATCTGCATCACAGTTCTCCATTGGAACAGGAGTTCCAACACTTCTGCTTCGGCAAACGACTGACCTTTCCTGAACACACGACAACGGTTCAGTCAACCCAGAGATGAGACTTACCCGTTGAAATATCAGCTCAAAACTGGAGCCATCAAGTGAACATGTCTGCTCCCTCCATCTACACATAGCATCTGTTACCTTTGTTGACGCAGCCGTAGACTCATTGCAGAGCTGGTCACAATCCATCCACTCAGATGTGTACAGTTCAAAGTCTGAGGTCAAGAGTTCCCCCTCCGGCACCAATCGGTTCTGACCCCTCACGGTGGAGTTGACTGGAGCTGCCGTCGATGCCAATGGAGGCGAGACTCCCTGCTGTGGTGCTTCAGATTCATCGAGTAGTGATATTGATGAGCCTTCTGGAAGTAAACTTCCTGGCCCTGTTGCGATACCCTCAGCTGGACCTTGGCCTGGAGCTCCAGCATTACCTGAGCCTGACTCTGGACCAAGATCATCCCCAGATGGTGGAGGAGACCCCATCCCTTCAGCAGGACCTCCAGCTGAGATAACATCAGCAATACCATCCCCATCCGGAGCAAGTGTATCTCCATCCTCTGGTCCTGGAACTTGAATGATGTCATCATCTGTCCCTGAAGCTGGTGAACTTTCATCATCAAGCCCTGCAGATGGTCCCTCCGTATCAGGCCCTGGAGATGGTGCGACATCATCTACATCATCATTATCTCCTGGAGATGGTGCCTTCGTATCAGGTCCTGGAGATGGTGCCATGTCATTTACATCATCAGCATCAACATCTGGCCCAGGTGATGGCGCCAGACCAGGTTCAAGTTCGGGAGCAAGCTCTGGAGGGTCCTCCGGCCCAGGTGATGGCGCCAGACCAGGTTCAAGTTCAGGAGCAAGCTCTGGAGGGTCCTCCGGCCCTGGTGATGGTGCCAGTCCAGGTTCAAGTCCGGGAGCAACCTCTGGAGGGTCCTCCGGCCCTGGTGATGGTGCCAGACCAGGTTCAAGTTCGGGAGCAAGCTCTGGAGGGTCCTCCGGCCCAGGTGATGGCGCCAGACCAGGTTCAAGTTCGGGAGCAAGCTCTGGAGGGTCCTCCGGCCCAGGTGATGGCGCCAGACCAGGTTCAAGTTCAGGAGCAAGCTCTGGAGGGTCCTCCGGCCCTGGTGATGGTGCCAGTCCAGGTTCAAGTCCGGGAGCAACCTCTGGAGGGTCCTCCGGCCCTGGTGATGGTGCCAGACCAGGTTCAAGTCCGGGAGCAACCTCTGGAGGGTCCTCCGGCCCTGGTGATGGTGCCAGTCCAGGTTCAAGTCCGGGAGCAAGCTCTGGAGGGTCCTCTGGCCCTGGTGATGGCGCCAGTCCAGGTTCAAGTCCGGGAGCAAGCTCTGGAGGGTCCTCTGGCCCTGGTGATGGCGCCAGTCCAGGTTCAAGTCCGGGAGCAAGCTCTGGAGGGTCCTCCGGCCCTGGTGATGGCGCCAGACCAGGTTCAAGTCCGGGAGCAACCTCTGGAGGGTCCTCCGGCCCTGGTGATGGTGCCAGTCCAGGTTCAAGTCCGGGAGCAAGCTCTGGAGGGTCCTCTGGCCCAGGTGATGGCGCCAGTCCAGGTTCAAGTCCGGGAGCAAGCTCTGGAGGGTCCTCTGGCCCTGGTGATGGGGCCAGTCCAGGACCAGGTCCGGGAGCAAGCCCTGGAGGGTCCTCTGGCCCTGGTGATGGGGCCAGTCCAGGACCAGGTCCGGGAGCAAGCTCTGGAGGGTCCTCTGGCCCTGGTGATGGCGCCAGTCCAGGACCAGGTCCGGGAGCAGGAGCTGGAGGGTCATCCGGCCCTGGTGCAGGTGCTGGGGCTGGAGGAGTTCAGACTCAGTGTCAGGTCAATTCCTGACATCTTTACGATTCAAGCAGATCCAGCTGATTCCCTTAATTCCAAGCACAAGCCTCATAGTCTCTTGAAAAGGGGCTCAATGTATTCCACTGTGACTTCATCTGGATTTATCTTACTCTACATTCTTTTGGCTCCGCACCTACGACTGGATCCTCCAAGAGAGACTCGCCAAAGCGTGTCTTGAAAGAGCATGTCAAGTCCATATCAGGCGCACTACAGGCAGTTACACATTTCCCTTGTTGTGCATACTCATACGATGGTTGATCAACTGCAACCGCGGAGCCACAGTTGAAAAGTTGATTTTCCTGGTGCCGGGACGACACACAAGAGAAAACAGATGGTCAGGTCTCTGCCCCTCGCCTGACTGACTGCTGCGCATTAAAATTCAGTATCCCCCTCCCCCCCAAAACTAAAGAAAAACAAGAAAAAACAGTCCAGGAATAAAAGTGAAAAAAACAATGGAATGGTTCTCTCAAATGCAGAGTGAATGCCAGAAACATTCCTGGAAAATTGGATCCCCAAGAAAATCAATTGAAGGAAGTTCCCACGAGTGCCATGGCACCATTATTTAAAAGTGGAGTCAGAATTGACTTGCAGTGTATTGAGGAATGCCCTACCTTTAGAAATTTGCAATCAAACTTTTTGATTGCCTTGAATATGTAGGTTGGTATTCGAGCTACACATCGGCTTCTTACACAATACATTTCAGCACAATCGTCACTCTGATTGGTCTTATCACAATCATCATCAATTTTATCGTCCCCACACAGTGGGGTACAATCCTTTGCACCTTCCTAAAGAAACAAACAATTTGATTATCACAAACACACATCCCATGGCATTTGTTAGGTGCTTCGTCCAAAGAGGTTATTATTTTTTTGTTTCTCGTGATGTGACCTGACGACAGGGAGGGGTGTGCAATTTCCAGCGGAAAAATGCAGTCTTATAATTTCCATGAAAGGGAAAGGACGAATGGGGCTGCTGCTTGCATCTCCAAAAAATCCAAAAAGCTTTTGACAGAATTCAGTTGGAAAAATTCCATTATTTTGAATCTGGGATAACATGACAATAGACTTACTTTTAATGAGGTTAGGTCTCCTGCGGAAACCTCCTTGCAGCCACACTTGTATCTTGTGACAGGTTTACCATCTTTGCATACATCTGCACACAATAACCATAGAGTGTTGATGACGGTTGAGTAATTTTCCTTGCATCCAAACCAGTCTTCAAATCGCAACAGGTCAACTCGTTCCTTAGGCGACTAGATAGATGTGCACAGATCCACACTGCATTGGCAACACCCCACCTGATTCTTCGTCATTTTCATCTTCATCTTCATCTTCATCTTCGTCTTCATCTTCATCTTTGTCTTCATCTTCTTTTTTTTCTTTTTCTTTCTTTTTCTTCTTTTCTAAATTTATTCCAAGCTCCCCAGGCGCTCGTCCAAATCGGCTAGGAAAAGAGCAAGAGAGGGGTTCAGGCTTGCACGATTGGATGCAAACTCCCATACTTACAGCATCGTGGGTTTGCTGATCGGTGGAAATGAACGGACTACAAGCCAAGAGACCCAACTCCTGTGCAAAGCGCACACACACACACACACACACATATTCAATCGTCTACCAAGACAGATTGCTATCCCCCTCTCATATCAAAGGTTTCCTTTCTCGTTAAATATTCCAATCTTTTTGCGTGAGGGGTGAGCTCTTTGCTGTATGCATCCAATTTGTGTCGACATGACGTGATCAGAGGAGCATCGCACCCTTGCATATTTGCAGTTGGCCCCTCGAATGGCTTGAACTGATTCGAAAGGCACAGTCGTTCCACACCCATTATGGACACAAGTCGATTGGACTCCGTTTGGGCAATCAGGCTGTTCGGTGCAGCGCTTTGGAAGCTTATCGCTGCACATTGGCTCGCACTGCACACTGGAGGGATCATCTACAATCTAAGGCAAAGAAAGACAAAAAAACCTCAATACTGTGTCTCCTCACTGGTTCCAAGACGCATTCAGTGTGCCAATAGCTTCTTCTTCTTCATGAGCAGAGGAAAATTACGAAAGTCGGAAACTGGTAGTGCAAAGAATGGTCAAAATCTGCTCGGATTAATTGATTTCTTTGGGAGGGGGGGCCGAAGAAGAGGGGTAGTTTCCAGCAGTAATGATACATACTGATTTTGAAGCTGCTTTGGTGCAGTCAGTCATACGACATCAAGGGTCAGACCATCATTCTATCTTTGAACTGCAGACACAAGTTGGTGTTTCCCACAAGAGTACCTGACGAAGATCCCTCACATCATCCCATGAGGCGATTTGGCAGTTGCAAATGAATTTATCTGTGACCCTTCCACCAGGACAACCAGCTGCAAAAAAAAACACAACTCCCAGAAGTGAGCATTATGTCAAGCCTCAACACAGAAACGTGCATATCTTGTGTACTGGTTCTTTGCTTGCTGGCAGTCCCACTGATGTGTTTCATAAGTTGATCATTATGTAAGGAATTCCAACTGTACTAAATTCACTCAGTTCAGTTTGTCATATTTTCTTCAAGTGGATGGAACCGACTCGAGCTGAAAAATGCCTGCGTTCAATGTACTGCTGGTTTCTGTGGGTTAACCGCCCGTCATTCAGAGGAAGTTTCCAAAGTCGCACAAACGGTGTCCTCTCCGCCGCAGACCCCAAACAACCGAAGCAGTCGACGGAAAACCACAACGTGCACCACACACACAGCGTTTCCGATCCTTCTGACTTATTTTTGAAACAAAGGAACGTGCATGGTGGAGCCCGCGCGTCCACAGTGTGTCGGAAAGGATAATGGAACAGAGTTAAGACAAGGCGTCGTTGTGACGCTCGCACAGGTTGATAGAAAGTACTGACAGGGGGATCGCCCTGCCCCGTACCTGTCCCTCGTAAAAGTGACCGACTTGTTCTTCGAGGTATTTTAGGCCACTGTGTCTCGAATTCCGGCTCCCCACTCCCCTCTGCAGCCACATGTTTTCCTTGCTGAACTAGACAATTGCACAGCACTGCTGCTACTAGAATTATCGTTACGCTTCGGCCACGCGAAGGGGCCATGTTTTTCGCCTGACTCTGTGATAAGTATGCGTCGAATTTTGAATGTCGTCAGTTTCTCCGAACGGTGGAGCAGGCCTGCAAGTGCAGCAGAACACTCAAGCAAATTGTGGGTGGATTGTGGGTTTAGCAATAATTGAAGCGGGGGATCAGTACAGCACTGAAGGGAAAGATTCGTAGACTGTCCCCCTTCTCTCCCGCCAGCTCCCCGTCAGAGACTCACATAAGACTGGGTGAAGGGCAGAGTCTGACAGTGCCCCGCCTCCCTCAAGTCAGCACCAAGCGCAGGTTGTAGCCTCACACGTAAGTATCGAGCAACAACGAATTCATTGGGAGTGCTGGGTCCAGTGAACTGATATCTTCCGTTGATCGATTTGGCGGCTCGCACCAGGCAAGCTATGAAGCAATGGCGTGGTGTCAGTGCCAAACGCTTTCCCCCGTGCAGATGCTTTCGTCATTCCATGACTCTTGTCTGTGCGATCACAAACGAGACAAAGATATCTCAAGAAGAAATGAAGCATACAAAGCAGAAAAGCAGTCCTTTCGAAGCAAACACCACTGTTGGGGTGTTGCAGTTGATTCATATTTTCTTACACCAACCGAAAAATGTTACAATCTGCTGCCATCACTTGTTTGTGCAGCTCTTTCCGTTCCATTGCTCCCTAATGTTTTTTCCTTTGTTGTCAATGTGGGTGGTCTGGCAGCCGTATTGTTTTGCTTGGCTGAGCATCACTGGCCTGTTTTTGTGTTTCCAGCACTAGAAGCAATTTTCCACATTCTGATTCTGTTCCTCTCTGAAGATGTGAACAGAATTACGTGAATTGGACCCCATCAATCAGTTTTCAGCGAATGATGTCACTAACGTAACTCCAGAGGTCACAGCGTTGCTCACACATTTCCTGTCCCTCACACAAATGTCGCCACTATGATCACTCATGCAAGCGCGATTAGACGCTGGAGCGGCGTCTTGGGTGGGGTTCGCGAAAACTGGATTTCTTTCCAAGGTGAGCTGTGAAAACAGAGGAAGCGTCTATCTAATAGTAGTTGGTTTCGGAAACACTTCTACTGGGTATTTCCTGGTCGTGTGCCGTATCGTTAGAAGGCTTGGTATGTGTTTTTTGCCGTCGAACCTTTGTTCTGGAGTTCTTATCCAGTCCATGAGTGTTTTTGCATCGTTGTGGTTGGACCAACTTCTATCTTTGTCTTAATTCTTTTCCACTTGTCGCAAGAAAAGAGTGAAACAGAAAGAGTGAGTGATTGATATCCCCTTGATATTGCACACCTTCCACCACTGCCTTTTTTTAAGAAGAATGCTCTTTGGAATTTGGGTTTTCACCCCCACTCATCTAACATGGATCGATTCACAGTATCGAGGGTTTGCTCCGCACATGATAAATTTTCAAAAACTTTTTTAGGCCGATTCCTGATCAAAAAGCACCATGACGTCGTTTGGGAGGAAATCTCTTGGAGGGTCCTTTGGGATTTCCTCCATTTCGTTTGGAAAAATGTGGCGCCAAATTGTTGGCGAACAATGTACATCACCGACGGTTCAGGTCAGACTGGCATGCATGCATGGAAAAGAATCCTGTCACACAGTGCTGAACAAGCTCATAGTTTTTTTTATGTTAAAAATTGTTTGGGGGTCAATTTCCCACTATGTCAAGAATGTTTTTGGTTTCCCTCTGGCTTGTTTTCTTGTTCCATTTTGCCTAAACTAAGGACTGCAAAATGTGGTATAAATTTTCTGAGATGTATTGGAAATTGCCCAGGTTGAACACAATGGAGAAATTCTTCCATTTGGAATATATGCCGCTTGCCGCCTTCTCAACACAGTGCCCTCAGTAAGCTGTAGAAACCAAGCCACGACTAATTGTTTAAAAAGAAAAAAGTGGGAAAAAGATTTCCACCACCTCTCTAGGGACCGAATGTTCAGACGGTTATCCAATGTATTTTTTTTTCCTTTTCTGTGGAATTCATAATGTGAAAATCCAATATTTAGAAGCAAATGAAGCACTTTCCACATTGGCCTGTTATAGAAGAGGCCTGTTTTGTTTTGTTTTTTCCACCTTATTTTTTCAGGAGGGGGAATTCGATTTCTCATGTTCTCATCCTTTGTTTTGTTGTTGGTGTTCTAGAATAAAGGGGATTCCCAAGTTTTTGAAGCTGTCCGAACTCTGAGTTGCTTGTATCTAAGGGCGGATGTCCAGGGAATAACGGACTGTGTGGCGGCTTTTGGACTGGATGCACTACTTTCCCAGAAAATTCAAGAGTACAAGGTGACTCTCAGAACGTTTCCTCCCAGAATTGAACAAAAATAAATAAAAAAACAGTCCGACTTAATACAAGCTCAAAAACCATTTGAAGCACAACAAACAGATGCATCCATTTTGTTCATATTTTTGCACATGGAAGAGTATCCCACCAACAACCCCAACAAATCCTCATGCACAATGTGAACAGCCACTGATTCTGAATTGCAACTTATTGAAATCAATGTTTTTTCGAGCTGGATGGGAATGGCTTGGGAGTTATGAGAAGTTTTTTCTTTTCCCCCTTCTCCTTCTTGAGTTGTAGCATTACAAGGTGAACAATTCGTGGGCTATATCTGCTGAAACAGCCACAAAGGAAGTGAATGGGAAGCCAAAGAGAAGGTGTATTTTGAGAGCAAAAAAGAACACATTGAAGCACGTAAGCCCGTTTCAATGTACAACGCACTGATGACTGTCACATAATCTTGACTTTGAAAAGAGGAAAAGAGAATAACAACAATACAACACACAAAGAATTTATGGCTCCATCAATTGCTGAAACCGTCACAACTCATTCTTTCAAATCAGCATACCTCAAGCATCTTCCCGAATTTTTTTTCTTCACCAAAAAGGCTCCAAAAAACGGAGGAAGTCCACATAGATAGCAGTTTTCTTTCAAAATTCTGTGTGTTTCGTCCTGGCTGATTTGGATGCCGTATAAAGTGGTGGGGCAGCTATAACGCAGGGGAGAGCATGGATGCATGCGCAAATGCTTGCATTTTTTATTGTTGATTGGCACCTAAATTTGCATGGAATGTGCGTGCAGGTCTTTCAAAGCTCACACTCTGCAGCAGCTCCCATGTCATGGTCGATGAACCTAGTGATGGATTTGCTCACCCTACTGGAAGCCCTTTTGGTTGAATACTTTGGCCACGGTTGGGACAAAGTCGACAAGGTTTGTTCTTTTCGAGCTTTCATTCTTTTCCAGTCAGCAGTGAGATCATGCAGTGCATGAAAGATCAACCAGCATGAAAATCGTGAACAAACAAATTAGGGTGGCGCTATTTTATGCCCCTGAAATCTATCAATAGAAACAGAACTAGGATAAGCTCCTTCTCCCGAACTGTGATTTCAGTTTCCGGTCCAGAAGCAATCCTTTTCTTACATACGTTGCAGTTTTGGTTTTCCCTGTAGGTTTTGACTGCCAACGAAGCTGATCTCAAAGAAGAGGGAATGGTGTGTGTTTGGAATCCTAACAAGAACAGAGGGTAGGACATATGTGCAGAGCCATATTTATCTTGACCTTGTATTTTTGCCAATCCACAAAGATTGGAAAACATGTGGGTTCATTTCTGCAGTCAGACTTGAGAACTATGTGGAATTTGACAGGCTGGGCCCATTTGATTTTTCAGAGAATGAGAGAATAAGGGATGGTTCATATTGATCCCTTAAAATTTGCAAGCTCACTGGACGGAGTTCCACAGAAAGAAAAAAAAAACACCTTCATTTTTCGGAGGTTGGTTATGATAGAATATGACCAGCTTGTTTGAATATCATCAATTCTTATTTTTAGGAATGGCTTCGGTGTTGCTGATCGGCCACCGACAGAGAGTAGAGCGAGAAGAAACTGGAAAAGAGCCTACAGAGTTGCAATCAAACAAGTATGTATGTCTGACATAGCCTATTGTTCTGCACATAGATCGGATTTCGATCAAGATCTTTTTCTGTAGTTTTAGATCTGTAAAGGTTTTAGTTCCCCAACATCTTCTCCTCTCCCTTTCTTGAAAAACATTTCCTCTTGGAAAAGAAAAAAAATCATGCAGAAATAATTATTAGCAACAGGGCATATGAGTTTTGGCGTGTGGGCTGTTGGGTCCTTTCCCTCTTTTCTGTAAAAGCAAAGCAGAGCAAATTTCGAAACATGAATTTGCTTTCACAGACTGGTTGAAGGGATGAAAACCATCGGCATCCCACGAAATGTTTAATCAAGCTGAATTCTTTGTTTCCAAAATTTCCTGAAATGGCAAAAGGATGCCTTCTGTTGGGTGAGTCTCGTTCATTTCACTTGTTCATGCTTAATCATCAATACTGCACTCTTGTTATGTGTAAGGTTGCGATGAAAACTTTGGGAACCCAGCGTCACTTTGCAACTTTTGCACAAATTGCTCAAGAGCTGAATCGGCAAAGCAGCAACACGGCAATCGCAGACCTCAATCAAAATGGGTACAGTCTTGCCACAAATTTGCTATGTTTTAAATTCTGCCCTACTTCAGTGCAACTGGAAAGAAAAAATACACAATTAGTTGCATGCATCATGCTACATGGACCATAAAAAGATCCATTTATTTAACTTTAGCCTATGCTTTTGTTTTTTTCTTGTTTTTTTGGGGGAGGAGTCGATGTTCTTACCTCATTGTGGTGTTGCTGCTGATGGTCACACAGTTTTGACACTTTTGTAGTTAGGGCAAGTTTGTTTTTTGTTGAAAAGAAACAGCACAGCCTAAGCGCTGTGCAAATGGGTCGTGCTGAGATATTTTTGTCGATATTATTGTCAACTCTTTGATATTGTAATGTCAGGGGTAAGCGTCGAAATCCAATCCTGTTGCTGTTAGGGGGAGGAATGGCTGCTGGAAAATCTACTGTTAGAGAAATCATTGGATCGGACGACTTTTGGAGCAAGGTGATTTCCCTCCAGCAAGTTTTTTTGCCCTGCACCTCCATAATTTCCTCAGCATCAGCAGTTTCTTCCAAAGTAAAATATTGAATTTTGGTTCAATGGTGCCTTGCCATGAATCTAATCTATAAAAGAATGAATAGAATGAATGCAAACCTGAAACAAACAGTTGCGTAAGATATGGATTCTGGGGTGCTTTCAATTTCTGAACAGTTTGATCATCATAATGGCTTCTTTTGATAATGCCTTCTGTCAAACATTGCAGCAAAAAAATCGCTGAAAACAGTAACGTTTTTATTGATATACATATGCTAGCAAATTTTGGAAATTGAACAAGAAAACCGCTGCACTATTCTTTATTGTTTTTTTTGTCCGGAAGGAAAAAGAAAATCGAATGAATCATGCTACGGGTCCAATATTAAAAATGTTATGTGCTATGCATGAAAACAATGGCAGGTTTGTAAGGAGGCAGTGATTGTGGAGGCGGATGCTATAAAGAATCAGGATATTGTGTTTCAAGTGCTGAGTGGTCGATTGGGGAATGACCCCAGCGTGAGTGCCCTAGTTCATGAATATTCCACGGCAGCCGCCGAAAGCATGCTGGTTGCAGCCGTCAATGATCAACTGGTATTTACTCTCACTTTCTATTTTTGTATCATGCATATCTGGTTATTCATATGTGAATCATCCAATTGAAATTTTATGATAATGTTTTTTTCTACATATTCTTTTGTTGCTTTCGAGGGATTTGTGCCTGATTTCTCCTCCATGGCTTTTCCCGTTTATTTTTCCAAGCTGTTGCAGCATTTTTAAGAGTTTTTTTTTCAATACCATGTGCCTATGGCAAAGTAGAAAACTGTTCTTTGTCAGGGGGAGGGAGGGACCTGTTGCGTTTTGATCGATGGTTTGATTTTGATGTTGAAACAGCTTTTGCCTTTTCATCTTATTTCAGGATATAGTGTTTGATGGGACGATGACTTGGTTGCCCTTTGTGGAGCAAACAATTGCTATGGTCAGAGACCACAAGCATCGCTACGTCAGGTACACGAAAAACAGGAAAAAAGACTGTCTGGAGGAAAAGAAAAGTGAATTCCTTAACAATATGAAGATTTATTCAAGTTTAGAATGATGCTCCAGCAGTGCATACCCCCCTTGAGTAAAAGTGGTCAAGTCTCACCATTTCAGGAGTGCAGCAATCGTGATTTTTACTGGATGCCCCAGTATCAGTACAGCTGCAAATGTCAGACTGGAGAAATTGAATGTGTTTTTGAATTAGGGGGCCTGGGTACCACAAGACGGAAAGTGGCGAAATCCGAGAAGAGTATTGGAAACCTGACGTTGAATACGATGAAGAAAAGTTGAAAGAGAAGCTTCCATACAGAATTGAAATCGTCGGAGTCACCTGTGATCCTGGTATAATATCGTATCAACAATGCTGAGAAAGTTTTGGATATACGCAAACCATGTCTATTCTTTCATAGTAGTGGGGCCACTGATGCCTTTCAACTTGATATTACATTCTTTTTTTCCATGGAAGTTTATTTGCTTGAGCTGAGTTCACGATATTCTTGTTTTTCCCCTCCACACTCATTCTCCAAGAAAAAAGGAAGCAATAGAAAACGTTATGTTGATTCTTTGCTGAATTGGGATTATGCGTGCGTAGGTCTTGCCGTTGGTCGGGGAATTTGGCGGAAACTGAGAACAGGCAGAGGGGTCCCTATCAGCAGTCAACTCCGCTCCCACAGGTATCCAAATTTGCTTCCAGATGTTCTGTACCCTATGGCAGCAGAATATATGGAAGCAAATTCCCAGAGGGGGGGGGGGTTGGTCTGACTTATCCGATTAAACTCATTTTCAGGTTGTCCAAAAAAAAAGTTCACGTTGAGCAAAAATGCTGTAGATTTTATGGATTGATTCAGGGCAGGTGTGTTTTACGCATTTCCCCACTGCTCCACTGTATCAGCACAAATAACAAATTGCATTCCCTTCTTTTCTTCCAGGTTGTTCAGTGAAAACTTTGAGAAAATTGCAAAACTGGTGGACAGTGCAACCCTTTATCACACCGGGACTTGCTTGACCACATTCACCCACACAGAAACCATTGCCCCAAAGGTAAGGATGCGATTTGTTGTGCCGAAGAGGTAAAATAGAACTCTTTTCCTTGAAGATACATACTGTTTTTAAGTATGAAAGAGAAATGCAAAGCATTCATTGACAGCTCATGGCACGGATGTATGCCCCAGGCCTTTGCTCAACATATCGTGGCGTCTTGCAAATTCCTTGATAATCTTTTCACGTGAGTTCTGTGTTTTTGCCCCTTCGGTGTTTTGTTTAGATAATTGCCCACTCGAGCAATGTGACTCGAGGGGAGATGCTGGTCAACCCACCCATGTGGAACGAGTTTCTCACGCTCAAGGACACTAATGATAATGCTAATAGCCGGGCCACCCTGTTCAAGAAATCAAACAGAGGTCCCCCATCGAGAACCTTCACAAGGGCTTTGAACAATCTGGGCGCTGGGTCGAATATCAGAGCAACATTGCAGGAAGCCCACAAAAAGGGAACCCAACAATAAGGCATTATCCCTTCTGTGGGTTGGCTTAGCGGTTGTATTGTGAATGTGTCATGATTCTGAAGGGGAGTGTGTTTTTTGTACTTGTGAGAGAGCTCGTGGGGGAATCATCCAGAATTGAATACGGTTTTTAAGAAAATTGTAGATAATGAGTAGCTCAGCGGTGTAGCCAAGTGGTTTGTGTATATTTTTTTCTGTTCCTGGAAGAATTGTTGGGAAATGAATTGGCGAGGCATGTATTTTTTTCGGCTGCGTTTTTTAACAATCTCCTTGTCAATATGGGTTGGGCTTTTTATTCTGTTTTCCATGAATTGAAAGATGGTTTCCAGCAGGAAGAATTGTTTTCGCTCACACGTTGATAGTGACTTCTTGTTGCTTGTCCTGATCCATTAATTCAGCATTGCACCTCCGGATACTTTGTGTAAAGCAAAGACTGATGTAATGTTTTGCTCATAACAACTACACCTCCATGTGCGCGCACGTGGAACTTCATTTTCCTCACTCAGCTTTGCTACTCGCACATGTTTTCAGGGTGTCCGCACCATCACCGTAGAAAACCCCTGACAAGCATAGGTGGAACTCCCGCTCAAATAAAAAGAACCCCGCAGTCGGTGCTCCTTAGCATCCTAGCGCAACATCCATCGTTTTTTTCTCTACTCCAACGCGACCAGACGCAACCCAATTCTATCTGTGCAGCACAGGCAAAAAATACGTTGCTTAATCTGTTCGATACGGATTCGATACAGGAGCTCTTGAATGCCCAGCATACTTCTTTACAACCACCATCCATGTCTACCAGTTGATTGCACATCGAGTATACATCCCCGACCCACGATATCGGTATGGTGATTGCCAGATTGTACTGTGGGAGCAAGGATGAACATTGTCAGTTATTCACCTTGTACAGACAATCTTTTTGTCTTTGACTGTATCGTCAAATATGTGCAAGGTGAATAACATACAATGTTCATCCAAGCTCTTCAAGTCAGGCATAGCGTCTCAAACAGTCACACAGTGACAAAAACCCTGGGTTTCTTTTTGGATTTTTCTCTTTTGGAGATTTCCAGACGTGGATGATATTAAAACCACACACTCTGTGCACGAAAATACAAGACATGAATCCATGATTTTGCTTTGCTTACACAATTTTAACCCATCGCATCATAAATAAATATGTAAACTCTCGCAAATGGAAAAAATGAACCCCCCGAAATGTACCCTTTCCCCCTCCACCCTTCACCCACACAAGATAAACAAAACCCCCCGCTACTGAAAATGCAAAACGAATTTTCACACCCTTTTTAGGATGGATCTCTGTTGGTCATCCCATTATGGGTAGCACGAGGAAACTCATTTTTCCACCATCTACTTATTCTCTCGAGACCTGGACCCCTCCTGCCCTACACACCATTACAAGCGACCCTCTGGCCAGCTTTCCCACAAACCAAATGACTGCTTGCTACTATGCATTGGAAAACCTCTCTTCCTCCACAGAACATCAATAAGAAATACCTTTTTTCCCCCAAGACCCTCCAGCCCCTATGGCATTGATGGATTAATTTGAGGGATTCTTTTGGTTAAAAAAAAAAGAAAAGAAAAAAAGAGTTGGTTCAAAGATGTGAATAAAATATATAAATATCCAGCCCCACACTTGTCCATCGAGAATGCAGATTCAAGAAAAAGTCATGGAAACCACATTGAATGTCATTTTCCGTCCTTCACAGAAACGAAAAAAGAGAAAAATAAAAACCTGATGCTTTTTTTCTCCCATTTTCGAATCTTATGTTACAGCCCCCTCGGCCCCTGATCGATTCTAAAGGCTGGAACTTTTCCAATCTCCAGTGTCAGGGGCCATACTAAGAGAAAAAGCTAGTCGTCTGTTATATGTCTTTTGGAACAATTCTTGCTAGATCTTTGGACAATCAGTCTGAAAAGCAAGACTACTCTCCGTCGCCATCTGATTGCAAACCTGTGCGTTTTTTCCCCCATGAGTAAATTTGATCACCCCTCTCGATCCCCCAAACCCAATTTCATCTTACCCCATCATTTCAACTGTGGAAATCCGACTCCCACAACCTTAGAAAATCCCAAGACCTCACAAATTTCTTTTTTCGATTGCAAAAGTCTGATTCCAATGATCTTATCACAAAGATCTCAGATCTGGTGGAAAAAAAAACAAGAAACGAACACCTCAATGAACGGATGCATGCATGCATTTTTCAAAAAATACCCATCCACTAGAACATGCACACAGTCTTTGTGCTCAGTCATGATTTTTTTTGTTCCCCTTTTTTTTTTTAATTTCTCTCTGCAGCAGGATTTGATTTCCATACATGCAGGATGAAATCGATTGCTTTCCTTTTTCTTCACGTTTTTTTTTTTGCTTTTTTTTGAAACCCTCCTTTGAAACATCAAACTGAAAATATAAATATGGAAATCCTGACACACATCAATTTAATCATTGATGCCCCACAAATGAAATAGAATAAAAACGCCAACAACGAATTTTCTTTGCAATGACCACCCTCCCCCCTTGCTCAACAAATAGCACACTACACAGAAAAATGTGTTGTTTTTTAAAAAATTTTGCCTTTATGATTCTCTCCAAAAAGACCCCTATCAAAGAACTTCAAAAAAACCCATTTGATTTGGTAAAGTGTTTCCTGAATCCCAAGAGGTATTTTTAATTCCTTTCATTCTGTGTGTACAAAAAAAAAATATAGATATAAATATATAGATATATTAGTTTTTAGTTAATGAGGGCATCCCTTTTTCAAAACACATGAAATGCTAGAATGAAGCTCCCCTCCCCTCCCCTCCCAATTGATAAGAAATACAGATGTTCTTACTTTAAATGGGCATTCCACTAAATCATTTTTCTTTCTTTTATCGAACTCTTTTTTTGGCTGATCACTGTTCCCTCCCATGTCAACGAACTACTATGTGGCAACTTCTAGGTTTCCCCCCTCCCCCTGCATTTTACCTGTTGCTTTTGAGATATATTTAGAATTTTAGTGATCGTATATTAGTCACAGCGCTCCTGCACAAAAATCAAAAGAGCAATTCAAAGTCGATCCAAATACGGTTCTTCAAACGGAGTCGGTTAATAATAAATAATTTCCTAGGAAAAATAGCTCGAAAAAAGACTCGATGAATTGCTGTTGCTTAATTAGTGAAATTAATGGAACTTTTATTTTGTGGTTACTCAACTCGTGAAATTAATCAAACCTCTATTATTTGGCTCACCTGTTCCAATTACTTCCACTTCACAGAGGGTGAGAATTTTCGCATTTCCCGGAATTCTGATTGAAAGATAACGACCAGCTCCCATGCATTCCAACACAATTGTCGCCCCACCAGGAACGCTCTGAGCCCCAGCACAGATCGAATTCTGGGCCCCAGCCCCAGTCGGTCTGTCATTTCCAACACGAACTTCAAAATTGGATAATCGGTCTGCGCAGCAGTCCGATCGATTGGTGATCCGAACTCTGACAACTTTTCTTCGAAGGCCGAGATCCACGGCCCACCAAGGATTGTCGGTGTACTGGGAATTGCTGTCTCCAGTGTGGGTGCAGCTGGGGGCGTTTTTCAGATCAAAATCGGTGTTCCAACTGCCATCAACTGCACGGCTGCTGACACCTCCCCACTTGGTGGATGATTGGAATGTTGGCTGGCCTCGGCTCAGAACAAACTCATCCACATTCATAACTGGTTTTCCTGTTTCATCAACAGAACACCCACATCTTTTCGCACACTATCTTAACAATATTCTTCTTTTTTTTTTTTAAAGAAAAGCAGTAAAATAACTTTTTTCTTGTTAATGTTTTTAATTTATTTATTTTTATTTTTTGCTTGTAGGAGTGGACAGAACAGTTTCAATTCCCACATGAAAAAACACCAATTAATTAATTGTGGATATCCGAGAATCCTTACGTTTGGCAATGACCTCCACTTCACATAGAGTGAGAATTTTCGATTTGTATGGAATTCGAATAGACAGATATCGGCCTTCCCCCCGACATTCGAATTCAGAAGTGACCCCACGAGGCACGCTCAGCATTTCTCTACACAGAGCATTTTGGCCCCCATTTCCATCGGGCCTCAAATCCCCCACCCGAATTTCGAACCCAGTAAGCCTGCCAAACCCACACACATGTCAGTTGATTATTTTCGCCATTTTTTTTTCCTGGGGCTATCCAGCCACCCACCCCGAAAAAACAAGGCAAATCCCAACCGACTGCACTCCCTACCTGAAGTCACAGCAATCAGCCCTGTTGGTTATTCTGATCCGAGTAACTTGTCTGGTAGCCCCAAGGTCGACAGACCACCATGGATAGTCAGAAAACTGCCCATTGATACTGTCGGAAATCCCTGTGTGGGTACAGCTACCTCTGGAAAATTCCGAGGCGAAATTTCCATCGACTGCCCGCGAGCTCTCTCCGCCCCAAGCAGTGCTGGATTGCCTTGTAAGTCTTCCCCGACTAACCACCTCTTCCTCTACAAATAAAAAGGTCGATATCTTTCGTGAGTGTGGACAAAAACCTCAGGACCGTGCCTGAAAATAATTGTTTGATTTGACATGAGCTCCTTCGAAAAAGTCAGTATCTTTTTTTCACTGTGGCTGTTTCATTTTCATCTAGAGAAAATTGCATCTGATTGTTTGGCCTGCATTTGACCAAAACTACTTATTGCACACCAAACACAGCTGGCGCCAGGGTTTGCTCTGAGCTCGTTTTCTTATCAGTCGTGGTTTCTTCTCCTTGGCCATCCTCAGGATTCTCATCCTTGGGAGCCTCCAGTTCATCTTTTCGACTGCCTGAATTGGTCCCCTTTGAAGTAGAATCGTCCTCATCATCCCAAGTATTATCTTTTTCATCAGGATTAACGTTGGGTTTCAGCTCTTCAGTGGACTCTTCAGTGGGCTCTTCACTAGGCTGTGTAGATTCTGGCTCTTCACTGGGCTGGGTAGACTTTGGCTCTGCAGTTGGTTCTGCAGGGGGCTCTGCAGTTGGCTGTGCAGGTGTTGGCGGCTTCTTGGCTGCATCGATCTTTCCAACATTGGAAATTTCCTGAGGACCTCGTTGTACCATCACTTCAGGCTCTGAATGAAACACAAATGAACCTTGTAAACAGTGTCCTTTTTTAATTCAGTCACACTTTCGACTGATAACAATTGCATTTACCACCAAGTTGGATTTTTTTTTCTCTCATTTTTTTTGGGCGGGGGGGGGGTTCCTATTTGAATCACAAAAGGGTCCAGATGTTTGCAGGCCTGTTGCACGGGGTGGTAAAGATGCCAAAGGGAATTTTTCTTGAAACATGCAGGGACCTTTTTGCTCTGCTCCGCTGCTTTCCTCGTCCTCCTTAATCGGATCATCTTCACTATCATCGACAGTTCGCTTCTGGTCCTCCCTTCTCCATTCATTGCAGCCAGGCGGCACCCAAAAGCCATGAAATATGAAACACCTCGCCACTGTTGCTCACAGATGCAAACAAAAAATCATTGGCAAAATAGATGGACGCCAGTTTTTTTTCAACACACTGACGCATTGCAGGCAGAAAAAATTCAACACACCCATAACGAAAAAATTCAACGAAAAAAATCAACGAAAAAATTGAAAGAATGAACCCAAAGGGCAAGGAATGCACACAATTGGTAAGTATCTGTCCACTTCAATGTGAGGAAAAGTGTTTTCAGCTCTCTTCCAAAGGCATACCTGGTGGACTTAGTGAAGCTGATCTACCTTGTGGGTCCACTACTGGTTCTGGTTCTGGTTCAGGAGCAGGCTTCGGCTCAGGAGGGGGCACCAGAATAAACGAGGGACGTTCCGGTCTAGGGCCCACTATCTGCTTTCACAAGTGCACAAATTGAAACGACCTACTCAACTTCTTACAAATAAAAATAAAATCGTAAAATATGTTTTTCAAACGCATTGTGTGGAATCTCACAGCCCACTCCACCCTGTCAATTAATGAAACACCTCCATGACTCTAAAAAACACTTGTCTACCCAAGTTTGGGCCAAATTTCATTCACGACATGCTTCATGATTGTTTTGTTGTGGACACAGTTGCAGAAAACAAATAAGATATGTTCATTTGGACTCTTGAAAAATGAAATGCCATCCACATTTCTGAAAAGTAACGATGAAACCACTTCAATGCAAGTTTGCAGTTTTGCCCCAATCCCATGTATCTCTTGTTTTTTTTCATACATAAAAAAAAAAACAAGAGATCACCATAAAATCTGGAAAAACATGAATTACCGGGGGGCTGACTTCCTCCAGCTGTCCATCGATCCAGCCTTTCAAAAACGGGATGGAGGCATAGACCCCAGGCTGATCAGCCCTGCCACAGCCTCTCCCGAACGAAACGACCCCCAAAAGACTGCACCGCAAATAGGACACTTCAAATTGCTGTTTTTGATTGTAGTGAACAAAGTATGCTGCTGTGGTGGAGCAACCAATAATTGTAACAAATTGGAGGTCCACTGTACTCTGTACTTGGGGACAAAGGAGTTAGTGATTGTGAATTTGATCGATGCAGTATGCCAACAGATGAACAACAATAGATTGATTTGATTCAACAGATGAGTTTGGATCGATCGATTCTGGCACCTGTGTGAACCTGGTTCACCCGTCAAAAGCGGCCCGCCCGAATCCATTTGGCAACTGTCCTTGTCCTCAGCGCCAGCGCACACCATGGCTTCCGTGATCTGGTTTTCAAATAGCAATTTTCGGCAGTCTTCCAGCGGAAACACAGGAACAGTGACCTTCATGAGCGCCTCCGAAAGGGATTTACGACCTCCCTCAACGGTGCGGCCCCATCCGGCAACGACGGCGCTGTCGCAAGTTCCTTCTTGGTAGCATTCATCGCTTCGAAGCTCGACTGGGTCGAAAAACGAGTCCTGGTCCAGGACTAGGAGGGCGATGTCGTTCACCTGCTCGTCGCTCTCCGTTCTAACATAATCCGGGTGTATGATCGTTCGATTGGTGCTGCGTTCTTCGAAAGGTGGGATCCATAGGTCGTTTTTTCCGGTTCTATAGAACCGCCCTATGTTCACAAGAGGAAGATCGCGCGCCGCATCCCTGCGAGCAACCAAAAAAACAGCGATCGGTAAGCTCGCTTCTAGTACAAAGTCAGGATAAGCCCGCGGTGACGGCGGATCGATGACCCCACCAAGTCTTATTTTTCCATGTAAAACCGCAACTGAGTAGATCTGCGTGGCCCCCATTCGGAAAATATTACACCAAACCTTGGCAAGAACAGATCGTGCAACACTCGTATCGTTCTTCTTCAGGTTGGACTTGAGATATCAATCGTGTGCGGCCGGGGGACCTCATGCAACCCCTTTTTCTTCCCTATACCCTGTCCCCCATCGCACCCCGACTGAATTAGATCGTTGGAGTAATGCTCACACAGAATTCATGCAATCCGCTGCAGTCCTCCGCCCTGGCGTTTTGAGGGCCCCAGCGCACACACAGTGCGCCGCCGTCAAAACGACGTTTCGTGAAATAAGCGCCCCGCCACAGAAATGTTCGCCTTTTTTTCTCGATTCAGAATATCGCAACGACACCATGAAAGGGAATTCTTCTCGCCCTGCCTGGTTTCCACCTATAATTTTGGGCACGATCTGGGCGCAGGAGGTGAGGAGGCATCGTGATAAGATTGCGAGCAACAGAAACTTTTGGAAAGCAGTCATAGTGGTGTTCTTTTTTTAATGCTTGGAAGGGGGGCCGGGCTGATTTTGTGGTGCTGGACGTTGGAGTTTGATGCTCGATGTGATGGAGTGGTGGGCCAATCCCAATCCAGGGAGAAAGACGTCACGTACATCAACCCTCTCTCTGGTCTTGTTCCACCAACGATCACACTTTACACTTCGCCAAAGAACCTCACAGCCAAGCCCAGGCAGACACTCGGGTCTGCCATAGCTTTTCTCACTTGTTCAATCCGCTTTCGGAACTCGGGCTTTTGGTTTCCAGTTATTCTTATTTTGTTTCTGCTTTAAGGATAAGGAACTGTGCTGTTGAGTGGATGTGGAGAGAGGGGAGTAGCACCATCGGGAGAATAGAAAGACAGCATTACAAGGCGATCTGCTTCCCTCTTTGATTAAGCCATCGCCTTGTTCCACCCACCACAAATCTCTCTCCCATCCCCTACACACCAACCATACCATTTCCAAGCAATCGACAACAGCGATCCCCCCCCCCTCAGTGGTTCCCACCCCATAGCTTTCTGTCGTGGCAATATTATCTTGAGCTCCACACTCAACCCCAACTTTTCTTCTCCTTACTACCCACTCTAGAATCATGTATAGACAACAATACCAGCCTTCCAATTACACAGATCAAAGCTCCAGAACTACACCACAAAAATAGAAAAAAGAATATGCATGAGTTGCTTTTTCTCTCTCTTTTCCGTTGCATTTTTGTTTCTTTCTTTTTTTTTACCCATCGGGCAACTTTACACTCATGACCATAAGACACGACTCCATCCATTGTTTGTTGTTCGCCCTAATAGTGAAGGTGCTACTGATATCAATTCTCCATACCAAAACACACACATATAAGAACTTGCCACAAGCTCTAGCCCAAACTGGACCTCGACATTCTGCCAGCGAAGCCAAAAAAGGAAAAAAAAGCTGTGGATGAAATCAATGCGACTCCCAAAGGACAACTTTCTTTTTTTTTTTTTCTCTTTGTTTTGCAAAACCCCTCAGCGGTCACAAAAAAAAGGAAAGAAAAAGAAAAGACAAACAAAAAAAGCCAGCAAATAACCGAAGAAAAAGGAATTTGTTTAATTTCAGTTTTTTAATTCCCTTTTTTTCGTTTTTTTTCTTCCTTTTTCACCTTCCCGCCCCTTTTACCCTCGTAAACTCTCTCTCTCTCCTCTTGTTTTTCCAAAAACGACAGACCAAACTGCTGCCATCCCCAGTCTCAACCCCATAGTTCGGTGTTTTTGTTTTTTTTGTTCCTCTTTCTTTTCGACATGCAAAATATTTCTCTTCTTTTTCAATGCCACTCACAATCATAACCGCATTTTTTCTTCCTCTCTTCTTTCTTGCTATCTTTCTTTCTCTTTCCCATGCAAACAGTAAAAACCCTTGAAAGTCGCCGCTGACCCCCCAAAAACCCACCCAATCGCACCAGAACGAGCGAAGTTACATTCCAAAACTCACACACAAAAGACACAAATTCTGGGACTTTTTTTTTTTTCTTTTTCTCTCTAAGATTTCCAGAAAGAAAAAAGGAAAATTCTTTTCACTCTTGCTTGGTCTCGCCGGCCGCTTCAACCGCGGCTGGCTTGTCACCATCTTGTTCCTGGATCAGCATTCCAAAAACAATTAGACCTACTTCTTGCAGCGATTTTGACACACCTCCATTCCTCCCAAAAAAAATTAAAACTTGACAAAATTTGAACCCACCCGCATTCCCCGGCAGGCGAAGAAACCCCCCCAAAAAAGCCAGATAGGCGTGATAATAATCTGCACGAATCTTGAGAACCATCATCTTGTCTGGTCAACAATTGAGCAAGAGGTGACATACCTGCATATCAGTTGTCCAGAGTGTGAGGTTATCCCTGAGCAGCTGCATGATAAGTGTGCTGTCCTTGTAAGATTCTTCCCCAAGGGTGTCCAGCTCAGCAATTGCCTCATCGAATGCCTGGAAAAGAGAACACATCACCGTAGAGAAAGCCACCCAAAAAGATAACTTGCTGCCAGACCATGCTATGGTTGTGATGTTGGTTGAGGAGGCACCACTGCAGGTTTCTTTTCGTGTGGCGTTTTTTTGTGGGTTTTTTTTACCTGCTTGGCAAGGTGGCATGCTCTTTCAGGAGAGTTCATGATTTCGTAGTAGAAGACCGAGAAATTCAAAGCCAATCCCAGTCGGATTGGGTGGGTTGGTGCAAGGTCTACCAGAGCAAGGTCCTGCAATCAACCACCACAGGTCAAAATAAAAAGGTTTTCAATACAGTCCGTGTGCTGTGGCAATACGCCTTTCCAAATTTAGAGGAGGGCTTGATCTTTTGTTCGATCTCCATCTTCCCGGAAAGAAAAAAAAACACCATTCATTGTAGAGAGTGAAGTCAGACTCTCAGTCCCCTCAGGAAGTCCCATCCACAGGGGGGCAGCCCTTCTGAACAGTGTGCAACCCATTGTTTTCTTCCAGCCAGGAGGTTTCAGAGTTGAGAGTTTCCAGTCATATTACCTGGGCTTCCTTGTAAGCCTTAAGGGTCATGTCGGCAGCATCCTTCTTATCATTTGCTGTTTTGAACTCAGCGAGGTACCTGTGGTAGTCTCCCTTCATTTTCAGGTAGAACACCTTGGACTCGCCAGTCTCAGCCGCGGGCACGAGGTATTCGTCCAGAAGGGTCAATATGCTCTCGCAAATTTCGGTCAGCTCCTTCTCGATCTGAAGGAAGGTCAAAAAAAGGGATGAGCGGCGAGACAAGTCGTCAGGGTTCCGCACGGTTCCGCATCAGGTAATTCGTCGCTGCGTCTTGGTTCGAGATGACAGATAAACGAGGGGGCGCGTGCTGGCGAACGCATAACGAGAGGATCTCTATTGATGGCACTCCGAGAAGGAAAAAAACGAACTCGTGGGCGCAAGGGGGAGGTGGAAAAAAGGTGCTGGAAGGCAGGAGGGCAGATCTGGTTGACGTTGGAGAAGCAAAGAGTTGACCGCCCTTCCGAGGGGAAAAGAACAAAAAAGAGAGAAAACCCGCCAGACCAATTTCACGAATCGAGACCAAAAGCCTGGCCAGCTCCCCCCACCCACCCACTCGGAAGAAGCGCGGGTTATTCTCGGAGCCAAGTGACTACAAATTTCACGTGGGATTCGACGAAACGCTCAAAGTAGCGAAGCAAACGCCAAGAGCGCACCCATCGACACGACACTTTGGATCAGGAACCGCACCCGCTCCCTTCCCGAGCTACCCCCGTGGCCAAACGACGCAGTCTTACCACTCCGCGGTACTTCTGAATGCGCTCGACGTGCTCCATATTGCCTTTACTCTCTTCCTTCTGCTCGATACTCGAAACGATGCGCCAAGAAGCTCGTCGAGACCCAATCACATTCTTGTACGCCACAGAGAGCAGGTTGCGCTCCTCGACGGAGAGCTGCTGGTCCTGAACCATCTTGGCAATCTTGCGAACCTCTTCCACCATCTCATCGTACCGCTCGGCCTGCTCGGCCAACTTAGCCATAAACACGCATTCTTCCCGGTCCACCGACGAGTCTGCCATGATTCTGGAGAGTTCCAAGCGACCGCTCGATCAACAAGCGCAAAGCTATACTCTTTACTCGGGACTTTTACGACGAGCGCCGCTTTGGGGGAGACGGACAAAGTGCAGTTGTATACGGCAATAGCTGGGAAATCGGCTCCGCAAAGTTACGGGGGTGGATGGGTCTTCGCAACTTCAATGTCTGCGCTGTAGGGTGGCTTGGGAATGTTACCCAATTAGTAATGACGCAGGACGTCACGCTTCATCCCCACAGAAAACTCAAGTTCGACACACACCCCCTCTTTTCAACCCCACTCGTTTTCCAAGGTCCGCCATCCCTTGCGAGCGTGTGCGCAGGTCACAGTCAGAATCGCCAAAAAGAATCCCTTCAGCGCACACATTAAAACCGAAAAAAAGTGGCCATTTCACGTCAGGAAACAAATTCGGGGCAATCCAGGCCTCTTCATCTCCCCTTGCCTGTTCGCATTGAAAGGATCATTTTCATGTGCTTCAGCACAGTGGACAACACAATGGCCAATGGCCGACCAGCAACCAATAATTATGATGGAGGTCATCACCTCCCATCATGCAGAGCAACTAGGAAGAAAGTTAGATCTCCATTCGAACCAGCCATCAAAAGTCCCACACCACATGCCAATATGAAAGATTCTGGTTTTCTCTTTGAATCAAAAGATTTGCTGTCAAGTTGCTCGGTGTAGCGGAAAAAAAAAAATAACTGAGGCGACAAGACGTTTCTAGGGCCGCCATGGGATAACAGGCTGATCTTCCCTAAGAGTTCAATATTCTTTTGATGAAGATGAAGTGTTTGGACTGAGCCCTGAACAGTTTCTCCCCTTTGGTGGCGGCCTAGATGCACTATCTGATCATTCATAATGGCCGTTTTACAGCACGGGCCTCCACATAAATCGAAATCAACGTCTTCTCCAAATCCAAAAAGAACACTCTGGTCACAAGCTCCACACAGAACAGCACCTGGCCAAACTCTTCATACACAAGGCTTGGACCCCGGCGTATTGGTTTTTTGCTTCCTGTGGCTCATATGGTACGCGGGTCATGCAACTCGGTTGTTGGTTGACCCTTGGCTGACCGTTACAGAAACTGTCGCGGGCTGGCGCCACAGTGCGCAGACAGTTAACCGCTGTGGAAGACAGGAGTCTTCATTCCCCAATAAAATGAATCGTTACGAAGATATCAGCCCATCTATTTCAATCACACCTTTTTGATGGGCATGGAAATAAAAATATGTATTTTTCTACATATTCATTTTTTCTTGTGGAGACTAGCCTGTGTAAGGTGTAATATTGTTGTGTCCGTGGTTCAGACGGAAGTGTTGCACGTTGTGGTCCACGAAGCGACCAAGCCTGATGATTCACTGGTGGTTGGCGGCGCATACCGCATAACAGGCAAGACTCAAAAGCTCGTCAGACGCACTCTTGTTTTTGTTCGCGGTGTCAGTTGACCACCCGCAGCAAGAAACACGTGGGCTGATTGGGTGTTTTTCTCATGTAGCCTCCATTGATGGCTGCGATGTGGGGCCATCAACAGCACAGCGCGATTTCTTAGATGGGGAAGCTTATTTTGGTGAAAACTTATCTGTGTAAGTTGAAACCCATTTCATTTCTTGTGGTAGGAGTGGCCTGGGCTGCTGAGCATTAACACTATCGGTCGTGGAAGAAACCACTCGATTTGATACAATGGGGAGACATCATTGGTGACTTGTGCATCCGAAAATTATCCTTGCAGGGGCTTCCTTCCAAGCAACAATCGACTGGTGGTAAGACTGCAAAAGTGTAGAAACGGGGTGGTCACGACGGTCGCTGCAGGTGAACAAGGAAGTCTCTTTATTTGTGCAAAATTCGACGAACACACTTGTGTGCTTCCTGATCTTGTCCTGCCATGCATCAAATTGAAATAAACACCTTTCTTGGATAGCTGGCGGATTGATTGATACTCTCGTCTCCAGCGGCATTAACGTTGAACGAAGTTACATCCAACCCTGCTGCTTCGTGGCATATGCGCCTGTGCGCAAGAAGAAACGTACGCTGCATCCTGAGAGTAACCATTCGAAAGTACACTAAAATCTCACAAGACGCATCAGGCAAGTGCTGAAAAGATTTTTTTCTTTCTACACTTGGTGAAAAACAAAGTTTCACCCTGTGATCTCATGTACTGCAAGTGCAAGACGGTTCTTTTATGTGTACGTTCAGAGAGAATTGAACTGCCTGCAATTCGTCCACAAGGATGTGGACCTATTGGCCTTGTGGCGGTGGGAGCCAGAGTGATAACGTGCCCGCTTGTGAAAGTTCTAGCTGAGCACAGTCTGGACATGTTTTTCATCCCTTGGACGATTCTTAAGGGGATTAGACATCTCCACATGCATCTTCAGTGGGAAAGGCAAAAACGCCAGCAAGACCACGATGATGTGGGTACTAGCGCCTTTTCGCTCTGAGTCCATATTTTATTGTGATCGTTGTACCTGCCCGACAAGACGGGATTGCGTTGGATTTATCTCCACTGAGCAGCGTTTTCTTTTTCAGGGATTCCACGCGATTGACGCCACGCCAACAAATCAGGATGCATAGTGACAAACGGATAAAGCCAATATTCTTTGTACATCATTTTGTACTTTGGGTTGTTTTTCTTTTCTTGGGATCAGGAGGGATTTTGTAGAACTTAATTTCTTATTTTGGAGAGTGTGCAAATGCACTTGTCCGTAGAATCACAGAAACCGAAGAATGGCGATTCCAAACCGACTTCAAAACCAGCACAGACCACAATTCAATCTACAATTCAATCTTGAGCATCCACCTTCTCTAACTATTTAAATAAAAACTAGGTGTTTTGGAAAAATAAGCTAAAGGTAAATTCATTCAATCTATGTCTTCTTGGTGCCAAAGGAATGTCAAGAAATCACAACTCCAGGTCGGACATTATTGAGGTCGCTCCTAGTTCATCTACACCAGCAACCCTATTGAATGTGCTGGGAGGGCTAGATTTCAGGTAAACTTTCGTGTTACTTTGGAATGGGTTGACGTACAACTCTAGGTGGTAGAAGTATGTGGTAGGTATTGACTTGACACGTGGAATCTTTGCCATACTTTTATCCCGCAACATATTGCCCACCAAAAATTTGTTGTACGCACTGCTTTTCCAAGAACTACCAAGAGTGACACCCTGTAGGTCGGGGGAGGGCTCATTCTAAATGAGGAAAAAATAATGCCAATATTTTTTATTTATTGGAGAAACTGTAAAGCATGTTGTACCTTCTTGGATGCTGTAGAACTTGACTTGACTTTCCAATCCAACTGGGAAAAGGAAAGCAATATTGAAGAGAAATATCATTGAAAAGAGTTCTGATAATTGGCTTTTCCTCTCTATCAAAGGCAGGTGGAAATATATGTGGACATGTGCAGCTTTCCATGTGCACATATCCCTGTTCTGTCTACATGAACAAGGGTTAGAACTCACAAAGAGTCATCAAAAGCCAAAGGTCATCTGCCTTACGAATGCGATCGGACAGCATGAACTTGAATGTGCAGTCATATATGATGGCTGTACCACGTTGGTTACATTCTGCCAGGGAAACTGTGCTCAATTGGACACCAATCTTCCGCGATTGGC
Source organism: Bryopsis sp. KO-2023 (assembly GCA_030272585.1). NCBI lineage: Eukaryota > Viridiplantae > Chlorophyta > Ulvophyceae > Bryopsidales > Bryopsidaceae > Bryopsis > Bryopsis sp. KO-2023. Next base: position 78,674 of record BSYQ01000004.1, on the reverse strand, counting down.
AGGACCATCTTTCAGCCCATCTTTCAATACCAGTTCCTAAACCAGATGGCATGTTTTCACGAAATAGATATGATTGTCCAGACGCAGAGCTAAATGAAGCTCATGGCCATTCCCACCCATCTCCATCAAATCAAGAAATCCATGGACTCCCAACCGTGGTGCGTATATTTGAAACAGTTTCAGTCAAGATGTGAATGTGCACCTTCCCCCCCCCCAAAAAAAAAAAGAAAAGAAAAAAAGAAAACCCTCCACCCTACCGACATCAACAATCTTTTTTTTTTTACGATCGATACAGTTAGCATTCATTCAACTCTCTTTCCCCCCACCCGTCCATGAGTCATCACCTGTCACATCATAAGGTAAAAAAAAAAGATTAATCTATGAAGACCACTGTGCGTAAGTGGTGCGCTATCATGATTCCTTGGTGGTCACATCTTCCATTTCCACTGTTTTAGCTCTGTACAAAAGCAGGTAGGCCATGTGCCAATCCCCCCCTCCGTTCAATTTCATTATGTCTTCATTCTTCATAGGAATCATGGTGTCATCGTCGAACTGTATCCATTGCCCATCTTGCTCTTTCACCCATCCGACATAATGTCCGGAATCAGCACTTCGGCCCTTGTGGGTAAGCAGACCAAACAGCTCGTACATCCCTGGGAAATAAGAAACATCCAGAAGCTTCATGTTTTGCCAGGCGAAAAACAAACACTTTTTGGCAAATTCTGATCGAAAGGAGAAGAGAGGAGGTCCCTCTGTCTGACGACAGAGTGTTTCTTGAAAGTCTCCTTCTTTCCAAATTTGGAAAGAGGTTCCTGATTCTGGTTGGAATAGCAATTGGCTTTGACTTCAAAAACCTTGGAAACATAGAAGGGTTTTACAATTTTTCCAGGTATCTGCAAGAAAAATATTACCTGTCATGGTTCCATCCACAACGGGTGATATCGAGGAAGAGCCTTCACCCATGACTGTATCCCCATCGCCATCCTGCCGACAAAAGAATGTCGTCACATTCCAAGCAATCGATTGAAATATCAAATGGTCCATATTCATGTACGGTCAAAAGTATTCTCTTCTCACCAGGAAAAAGGTTCTTTTCAAAATGTTTCAACACGACAAGAGAAAATAAGCAGCGTTTTGTTGCCCCTTTTCCTCGAGTTATGTAAACTTGCAAATCGTGTTGCTTTCATGCATACCTGAGTTTCGCCTGACCCAGAAACTCCAGCACCATTTTCATCGCCATTTTTTGGCTCAGATTTTGAAGGATTCTTCGCAGCAATTTCAGCCTCCCTTAATTGTTCAGTTCTTTTCCTGGGGCCATCCAATTTGGACTGCAGCTCTTCGCAACAAAACTTGTAAGTGTCCAATGTCTCCGGGAATGGAATCTACACACACAGAAATATTTCAATTTTTCCCCCTATTTGAGGTCAAATTTGACTTTCAACTCAGAAAATTATCGATTTGCCCACACTACGTAAGAACAAGAGTGAAGGATTCTTTCCTAAAATTTTTATGACAATTTCAAATAGGAAAATACAACTGCTCCGTCGGACATCAATCGTTGGGCAAGTGTCATTTCACCAACAGCTTACTCTTTTTTTTGGGAATTTCTAAGGGGGATGTGTATGTGTATTCATGCTATTTGTCCTGCTCCCAACTGGCATACTCCCCCCAAAATTTTCTATTCAAAATAAGAAAAAGAAAAAAAAAAACAAAAGGGTCCTGGATTCTTGCGGCAATTCACTTGCCTTTTTCAGGATTTTTGCCTTTTGCTGGGTGTCCCTCCTGTAGTAAAACCTAACCATCTGAACGACCAAATAGGGGGGCAATCGCGTGATTTTAGAGGTCCCCTCAAACAACACATTCTTGCCCAAAGCTTCCGAAATCTGCTCTCGGTCGGCCTTCAAGCTTTCCTCTATTCCTTCGTGCAAGTGATTCACCACCGCTCCAAAAAACGGAATCACACACACCAGTTTCGTGGAGTTCGTTTGATTCTACAGCCAAAAAATGAGAAAAAAAAATCTCAGCTGGCTCCCATAGATGTCTATTGAATCAACCACCAAAACGAAGAGTAACAAGCAACATGCCTAGACATTTATTTCATACCTTTGGCCAGAAAAAGAAGAAAAAAAAGCCCTTAACACCACCCAGGTTTACGTTGCTCATTCTCACAAGGATGTAAAAATAAAACTGGTTTCAGCTCGATGAAAGTGTGAAGTGTGGAGGTCGAAACAAAAAACAACAGGGATTTGAATGTTTGATTTCATTTCAAGCACTCCAATAATATTTCAGATACTCACAAAAATGACTTCTGAGCTTTCTTTGCAAACAAGGTCTGTTTCAAAATCCAATCCAAAGAGCTCCTTAATCACTGGAACTGATCTATCTTTTCCACCCTGTATGGTTCAAACACACAGGAAATTCTTGGATTTAGTAACCATGCATTTTCAAAATTATTATATTTGAATCAATTCTAATTTGCTTTGTTTGGTACATGCAAGTTAAGAAAGCCACAGATATAGTCCCCCCCCCCAAAAGAAAAACAAAATAATAATAATGAATAAAGAAAGAAAGAAAGAAAAAAAGAAAACACAATATAATTATTATGGAAGTTTGCTTAAGAACTTAAGTCCCACTGGAAGTGCTTTCCACCTGCAGTTTCTCCCCGAGCGTGTGCACGACTTGCGACCAACACTCCTCCGCATCCTGCTGTTTGTAGATCCCCCCTTCCCCAGTTTCGGAAAATTGTGGAAACTTTGTACGAAGCGTCAACAAAAACCGCACAGGAAGCACAGACGTCCGACTCCTGTCGATCTCCCTGAAAAGCCCCGCGGCAGCGGTGGTCAATTGATCCGAAGGGTCGGCAGGATTGCCCCGCTCCGTGTACGTCTGCAAAGCTCGCCTGAGCTCAGGGACCGCGTACAAACACTGCAGCGTCGAGTTCATGTAGCAAGTATTCCCTAAATTCTTCAAACCCGCACCATATCCCGCCAAAGGGGCGGCATCCTGTTCTTCCTCGGGTAGATCCTCCAGGAAAACAGGCGCCTTTTCGGGGGCTACGACGGGAACAGCGTCTGGGGAGCCCATCATCATCATTTGCTGGCCTTCTTTGAGTTTCACGCCTGTCCATGTCTCATCACCCAACAGTTTTCCTTTGACCATAACTTTGCAGCGGTCGGGAGGGACGCCCGAAAGCGTGTAGAGTTGCGTTTTGAACACCAGGGGAGGTTGGTCCATATCGACTTCCACTTCTTTGAAGACTTCCTTTCCCCATTTCACGTTCACGATCATGATCCCAACGGCCTCGATTCACTACAGGTTCCCAAACGAAACAGCGTATTCGTTTGTCGTGTCTTGTCCTTTTCCGCCACAAACAGTGCTCCGAAACAAGGTGCAAAGAAATACTTGGAAGGCAGTCGCTGGTTTTTGTCACGGGGCAAGAAAGAGGAATGTCAAGATGAGTAAAAATGCTGTACACATTCTCCAGAATTCGTCAAGGAAAAAAATAGAGGCAAGAAAAACAGAGCGTCGAATCATCTGGACACATTTTCCATCGACGCCAGACAATCTCTGACGATTATATATGTCCAAGTCGTCAATTCCCCCCCATCCCTCCACGAAATTCGTGTGGAACTGACGCGTCGCAACACCTCGCTGCCCATCGAGTAAAAAAAGCGGGAAAGCTTCGAAAGGGCAGGATTGGTGGCCGACTCCAATAGATTGGTGACGCTTCAACAGATGCCAAGGTATGAGGAGCTTGTTTATTTCGCTGTGTATGTATTTTTTTTCTTGGGCTATTGGGAATCCTTTCTTGGTCCCTCACCGTCGACACTACAAGTAGAAGTGACATCGTTTGTCGTGGTGTTTTAAGACAGTGAGTTGGTGTTAGCGTCGACTGCGCCTTCCATGTATATTGAGAATTGATGTGCACTATGCCACACAACGAGTCTTGACTCTTATACACTCATGACACTGCTTGAGATACTGCAGCGATGTTCGAACAAGAAACGGCGTAAGCCGGTTCAACATAGAGCGCTCTGTGTTGATCCTGGCCACAACTGGCGGGATTCAACTCTGGTTGACAACGGACTGTTGCGGTATGCGCCAGGTGATTCCTGATGGCAGAAAATGGCGCACAAGACAAGACACCCCTTCCCATCGATTCAAGGATAAATGCTCAAATCGAAGGGACCACACAATCCTCAGAGGACAGCGAGGCAAGAATGCAATCATATGGCTGTCACAATGAAAATAGAAGTTTGTGAAACTGGGAGTGAATAGAAACGCTTGTTTGTGGTTGATTCTCTTCCGCACAGAAGATTTAAGGGGAGATGGAGGAATAACATGCTGGTGGATTGTGTTTAATGTGTGTAGGAAAGTGGCTTTGCTACTCTTTGTCAAGTTGAAGTTATGCTGGATCAAAGAACAGACGAGAGCCCTTCGCGGCTTGTTTTGAAAAGTGCCTCCTCAGAGTCGAGTATTCCTGAATCCAGGTAAATATATGGACAGGCAGTGTCGAACAATCACTTTGGGAACCATAGTATCTAGTGCTGATATTATGAAAAGCAAACCACGAAAAAACAAAGTTTTCAAGCTTCATGCCAAATATGGGGTTTCTATTCCTTCAAGCTGCTGCTTGTGGATGGTGACTCAGATGTGCAACAGAGGCTTCATTTAATCTCAGCTGGCCACCTCGGACCCCCACGGAGCAATTACACAGGTAGATTCCAGCAAAATATGTTTCCATTCTCAGATATGCCGCCCCAGGTGCGAACTTCCAGAGTTTGCAGCCGAATGCCTTATTCATTTATTTTTTCTGTTTCAGGAGAACAAGGGACTTATGGTTTGATACAGGTACGCTTCCACACCTCAAAGCCAAGGCCTCCTTGGGGAGAGCAGCGCCCATAGCAACGAAAACAGCACTATAATTCCAGGGGTGTGTGGCCCGGGTCCGCTTGCTGTTGGACAAGGGCGTAGACGGTCGAGTTCAGATGTTGAGAACCGCACTCCCACATACGAAAATGAGAGCCTGACTGTTGGAGACAACTACACTGTGCTCCACTGCCATTCTAACCAAGAGTATACGACGCACAGTCTATCCAGTGCCGACAAGCACAAGTACGCGACATATACTTTTCACGATCCACAAGCAAGACTGCAGCACTTGACGTAGCTTTAGAGCCACCAGTATAAACACTTGCGATTTTTTGCACACAGGTCCTCAGCGACTTGCGATGTCAGTGACGACGATCCGCTGCCCCAACCTACTCAGTGCACCACCCCACCTCCAGAGATCTGGCCGCTATCACCCGATTCTTCAAATCTCCCCACTATTCTGGAGGCTTCCGTCGAGGAGAATTGTGACCATCAAGCCCAACCTGGTAATTGAGAGTTTCCCCAGTTGCCATCCTACAGCTTATCCTGGCTTGAACCTATCTCACTGATGGCATGCTTTGTGGCGTTTTCAGAACAGAGTCAGAAAGCACTTTTCTCGCCCAAAAGACCTCCACCCTCCCATCGCGCAAGGACAGCGCTCACTGTATCCCTCTCCAAGCTGGTGGGATTGCATCCAATGCAGAACACCCAGTCCCCGACGGTAGGTACCTCCAAAGAGTGGATTGTGTTCGATTTCTGGAGGTGTAGGGCATCAGGCAAAAAAATTGTTCGTTTTCAGGGCTCTATGAAATCAGGACCCGTCAGCTCATCCGTTGCGATACCTTCAAAGTCTGGCCACAGCAGAAATCCTAGTTGCGAGCCCCTGCTTGATGGCAGAAGGAGTGAACTTCACAGACATCTTTCAGCACCCCTCCCAATGAGTCGGCAAATGGAAGAACGTATTCAAACCCTCGGCCCCGCATTGCCCGTCACGCACAAGTGGCTGCTGTGGGTGGGGATTTTTTTGGACATAGCTTGCAAGGTGTGTGATAGCATCAAGCAAGGAGATATTCATGTGGGCTCAAACGTTCAGCATCAAGAGTTCACAGCAATAATTCTTTGTTGGATGGCAGATTTCCTTGGTTCGAGAATTGGCGCGTTTTGCCAATCGCAGCTCTTGGGAATGGTTTTCCCTGGTCCTGATCTTCTTCCTACTGTCCAGTGCAGTTGTTACTGCATACTGGAGAAGCCACTACTCTGAGGCTATGGTAGGAAAGCTAAGCAAAGACGACAACGTCAGAGTGTATGGTTTCAGCAAGAATGATGTGAAGCGCTTCATACGAAGCTTTGGCACAGTTTGCGCTGTATTTCAGCTTGGGACCGCATTCGCTGCCACTCGGGCTCTCTTCTCATCAGAAACAAGGCAGAGAGTGGTTGCCATGGACCTTCGAGGTGATTCAGTCCACCTTGCTTTGGATCATTTGGGGAAAACTGGTCGCGACCAGTTTTTGCCGATCGGCAATTTGTAGACTGAGGCGTTGTTGTATGGTCTCAGGCATGCGTCTCGTGGACACTGTGTTCTTGACGCTCGTACTATCAATTCTTCAAGTCTACATTGGGATGCATTGCAGTAAACCCGAAACCTACTGCCAGGGACGCGAAGGTTTCGATATGGTGCTTTGCCTTTCGGTCATTGGGTCTCTTGTTGGATCCACCCTGTCATACCTCGCTCTTGACCTCAACGACATCCGCGCTCTCAAAGATGTTAAGCACACTCTGGAGGCGACAGCGTTCTTCATGGCAAGACTGCTGGAATTGTCTGCGAGAGTGATCTTGCTGGCTTTGCTTGGGGTACGTTTTTGCAGAGCTGTTGTTGGGACACTGGGACTTCTAAGAGGTCGGTTTAAACATTTTGTGTATTGTCGTCTTCCACGTTCGCAGGCAGTATGTCGGGGGTGGATATTGGTGGTGATAGCACTTCATGCGGTTTTCATTTTGCTGGCACTGCGATTCTCAGTCCATCCTCGAAGAAACATAGTGTGGCAAAAAGTGGCGCAAACGAGTGAAGCAGTCTCTCACCTAGGTCAGCAGCACAAAGCTGATGTGCCCATGATACTTGAGCTATTTACGTTACTTGTGCACAACGCTTCTCCTCACAGCTATTTGATCTGGACCGTTTTCCCCACAGGTGGAAAAAAGCGAATATTTCACTTGCCTGTCCTGGATGACATGAAGCTGCTGGTCGCCTGTCTGGCTTGGCCGCCAGCATGCTTTGTTAGCGACGCCACCGATAGAAACGGGCAGTTCTGGTGGAGGTGCTTTATGTTAGAGAGGAGGCCCTTCTGGGGTCTCACCCTAAACAACGCCCTAATTCCCTGGCCGATATTCATGTTCATCCTAGCGATGGAATCGGGCATGTCTTTCGCTCTGATCTACAGCAAGCTGGAGCCTTGGGCTGAGGGTTACTTCAAGGTGGGGAGTTTGTTCCCTGAACGCACGCTGTGGACTGCTTTTTCCATCCTTCGTATCTCTGGTTCACTCTGTTGTAAGTGAATATGTTTGTTTGGCGATATTTCCCCAGACAGCCATATCAGTGCACATGCTCTGGTACTTGTTTGCTGCGATTTGGGTCTCAGTAGTCCATATCTGCAACGCCTTATCATTTGATGATGATGTTGGCCGAAATATGGCAATAAGGCAGCTGGAAGATTCTCGGGTGAGTGAAAGTGCACGAAGTTGTACAGTCTGGGACAGTACCATTTGCAGTTAGATTTCCAGAAAACTTATGTAGAGATTTTCTAAGGATCATGTTCTGCATGTTGTTGCCATGCAGATCGCCCAAAATATGTCAGGGGTACCGACTGAGCAACAAGACAAGTGGAGAGCCAGTGTCGAGGTAACCATCCTTGAACTTTTATATATTTTTCGAGACATTCAAGACCCCTTCCTCCCCAAACCAACTCTTGGCCACCCAAAGGCAATCCTCCTTCAACACTTTTGTTGTTTTTAACAGTCACAGAGCACACAGTACAACACGCTGCCATCAAATTTTAACCTTGCGGACGCAGCAGCGGATCCGACCCTGGGAGAGAAGTGCAGCAATTCCGGGGAATCTCATTCCCGAATTGTTTCCAAAGTGTCTTTGGCTGCTGGCTTATCGAATGACACTTGAATCCAATCTATTCTTTATCGTTTTTGATTCTGTTGAAAAAGGGAGTATTTGGGGGGCTGTAACAGTTTTGAATAATTCCTTGAGAAACGTTTAATACAAACATTGGCCGATTATCTGACACATCTATCATGACGAATACTTTACCAAAAGATCATGAAGCTTGTGGCTTTTGGGGGTGGCACTAGGACTCATGTTGAATCACATCTTCACACAAGACCCCAACTTCACACGGAACCTACGCACTTTTCGTTCATGACCCTGTCTTTTTGTTTGTACACATTCCCTCCCCCCCCTCCCCCCTTGCTTCAAACCCAGCCAATACATCATCACATTGCAAAAACTCAACCCCACCCAAATCTTGTATGTCACTGCAACGATCTTCCAGACTGCCAGACTTGGTCACATTCTTTTTGATTATTACCCAATTTCCTTTTTTTTTGCCAAGATGGATACAATGATCCACATCATCCGCTACTTCGATTACGATTGAGTGCAACCTATGATGACTAATCAAATCACATGTCATTTGAACATTCATAATTCCAAGAATTGCTGGGCACCCCCTTTCCCCTTGAGATGGTGCAAAGTCGACAGCACAAAATAAGCATAATCAAACCAACCCAAGCTAATCCATTTTCCCCCCCAACCCAATGCTTCAGTCACTGCTTGGCCCCGATGTTTCTGTGCAAGTGCAACATGAAATCGAAGTAGCTGTAAGAGGCAGTCAGCCTGTCTTCTACAAAGTATGGGGCAATGTGTGCTTCAACCTGTGTTCGCCAATCCACCAGCAAAGCTTTCATCAGTTAAATAGATGCAACCAAATTGTCTGGTAAGAAATATTGAAATGAAAATAAGTTTTTCAAAGGTTCTTGATTGAGCACCACATTTACCTGCGATCCTTGCTGAATGACGTAGCATTGAGGGAACACCCCCCTTTCTTGTCGAATTTCGGAGAGCAATACGGACAAAAGTTTGGAGGCAGGGTTATCCTTGGGAGGTTCAAACGGCAGCTGAGAAATATCCTTCGTGGTGGCCTCCTGGCCGAAGATTTGCACCAAGACCTCCTTGGGGACATTCCGGCCAACCCACAGAACCAAAACTCGGCCAGCATCCACGAGGTGAATTCCAGCGGTGTCCATGTATGCATGGGACGAAGGTAACGAGGGCGGCAAACCGACCTTGATACAAATTCCACACAAATACAGGGATGATCAGGATTGAGAATCAATTATCTGGCAGGATATCTTTTGGCAGCTCCAGGGAATAACAAACTCAATTCATCGCATCAGTGTGGCCTGAAGGTTGGATCAAAGCCAATATCATATGGGCTGGAAGAAATCATGGACACCAATTTGTCACCCCCCCCCCCCTCCAAAAAAGAATGTGTCTTCATGATCGCTGCCGTCAAGGAAAAAATAGGTTGAGAAAAAGAGCATGTACCTTTCCTTTGGCAGCTGATGGCCATCCACCCTTCAAGTGACCAAGGGGATACACCAGGGGGTACAGCAATTTCATGATGTGTTCTAAAGAAGAAGAAATGACTTCGTAACCAATAGCAACTCTCTCGTCTGGCTGTACATCGGCCGCCCCTCTGGAAAAGGTCAAAATAATAATCTCATTATCAAACATTGGGGCCCACAGAACTGGCTTCACACCATCTGCATGCAAAAAATTATGAAACCAAAAGCGAAAGTAAACAAGCATCAATTCTCAACATGCAAATGCTGACAGCAGCATTTTTTAAACTTATCTTCTACGTGAAAACCAGTGGACACATTCAATGCCACCAACAAACACATGAAAAAATTAACAAAAAATATATTAGGGTAAATTTTAACCCACCTTAGGGCACCACATTTCATAACTCCCAACACCCAGAGTGGCAAAAATCGCAAACTGTCAGGGTATATCAATTTGTTGACCCCTCGGAAGTGGGTGGAATGCATCACACGGTATTCCCGCATACCAGAAACCAATTTGGTTTCAATCATTCGACGGCAGTCATCCAATCGAGCCGACAGACTTCGTTCCACCCCCAATTTCATCATTAATGTTGCCATAGCAGAAGCATCGGCTGTTTTGTACAGTTCGCTGGTTTCTGTGGTAATCGGCAATCTCAACGTGTGGACTCTGAACCAAAAAATGAAAAAAAAATTAAAACAGGTTCTAATTCCAGTCATCATTCAATGAAGCAGACTGCAAAACATATGTGTGTGTGACAGAAATAGACAATTTAAAAAATTTAAAAACTTGGATTTTTGTGCATTCCAGGCCGAAGATCATACAGTGGGAGCCAACCCTCATCCACCCAGATGATGTTTTGTTTTGTTTTTAATTCAAAAACTCCTGTGTATGTGCAAAGATACTACTGTTTCTTTCTCCGAAACTCACCGTATTCTTCTTTCCCCGCAGGAGGCGGTGTACAGGAGAGCACATTGAATGAAAGCCTGGTTTCCATCCAGCACTTGCTCATCGTGGGTGATTTGAATTGCAAAAGCTTTATCAGGGTCCACCGTGGGCAGAGCAAGCAGGTCCGATGACCGAATAAAGAAATTTCCGTTAAAAGAACTAATTCTCAGGCCCTTGCTACATCGAATACGCATGACAGCCTCCCAGCCAGTGGTTCTCGTCAGATTCCGGGTGATTTCGGATTTCAATTTGGTGGTATCCCTTGGAGCATAAAATCCAGGGTAATAGTACACCTACAAAAAAACGACAACCCGCTAAAGTGCCACACAGGAATAATTGGACCAACCTGGTCCACCAATAGATGCCATTTTTCCAACTTAAACGTTGCAAAGGAGGTACTTCATGTTAAAAGTGTGGAAAGAAGCAGTAGTCCCCTGAAATAAAACTGGTGCGAAATCTAGCAGTGCGTCAACTTGAAAATCGATCCAATTTCTTCAGTCCATCAAAATCAAAGTTCAACTTCAATTTAGTGGTCAGACATCCACGCACTAAGGAAAAATTAATGTCTTTCCTCCCACCTGGCCTCCAGTGTAACGTGGGATGCACACAATGGAAGCGAGATCCATGTACTGCGAACCAAAAGCGAAAACATCCACTGTGATTTGAGTTCGGCTGCACTCTGCTGAAAACCTCTTGTAAAAAGCATCATCAGGATTTCGAAGGCTGGACTCTCGGTCCGTTCCATAAAGGCCTGCCAAAACATTGAACAACATGCTATTGATTTTTTTTCAACTTTCCCGAAAGGCAGACGACGGAGAAGCGTGGCTCATAACCACCACAAATGAAATAATACATCGGTTCCATAAGGTCGACATTTCTTTACCTGCATTTTCTCTATTCTTAATTTTGCCAGGCCCCAGTGTGGGGACGCTACTCAAAAATAGCAATAATTTTCCTCCGATGTGATTAGTCACCATGTATGCTGCCTACAAATACACAAAAATATCAAATTTCAAACTGCCTGATTGTTTTTGCACATGTCTTCCAATCTACTGAACCTCCCCCTCCCAAAAAAATAAGCCCTTCCGATAGAAAGCACACACACCGGCATTTCCAGAAAAAAACAATCGGACTTTTTGGTGAGCATCCAACCTGTGATGTTGCTTTTTTTTAATAAAGTAGTGAATGTAAGATTGATTTTACCTGCAAGGCAGATCCCATGCAAGATTCCACCATTGTATTTTGTGCAAACATATCGCCCAAGTTGTCCAGCAGAGCGTCGATTACTTCTCTGGATTCTTTGAGGTTGACCAGCAGATCGTCAGGAAGAGGCACAAATGGATCCTCCACTTCGGGCACCACCAGCATCTGGGGCTGGGACAGCGTCGACTTCAAGTTGTAGAAGTGGAGTGTGCTGGGGTAGTGAAACCATGTCAGAATATTTGCGCCTTACAATTACACTATGCTCTGGATTCCTTATATCAGCGGAGGAATGGCTGAATTGAGGTTGGAGAGCTCAATAACACTCTTGACCTCCCCCAAAATATAGAGCAAATCATGATTCAAAATTTGATCTTGGTCCACAAGCTCCTAATCATTTACGAAGAATTGGCAGAAACTACCAAATGCCACATAAAAAACTTTCAAAAATAAAAATCTTGAGAAGCCACATCCAAGTCTCTTTTCTGAACTAAGAGACAAGGGGAAATATATATGCAGGCACTCCGTTGGAACCACATTATGAGCGGTGCACATTCAATCGCTCACCTGTCGTATGTCAGAAATCCCACTTTTTTTCTGTCATCCCCAGGGAGGTGGTCCAACAATCCCTTGATTGTTTCAGCCACTCGTTGCACCATTCCTGACCTGACTGCAGCCATCGTCACGTCGATCACAAAGAAATATACTGTAGGCATCGGGCCCCGGACCTGAGCAACAAAACACCACATCATGTCAGTCCACACCGATACGGCAGATTGAAATTTGATTCCACACATGTACTGCACTTGGAAAAAACAATCGCCACTGTTGCTGCTCATCAGCTTGAGAAGTCATTATTCAGGGATCATATTCCTACCATGTATTCAGGGGGGGCAACGTACTCAACAGAACCCAGACTGAGTTCAGGCCTTTCCAAAATATCCCTGCGTTGGCCACTTTCATCCAAAGTGCAGAAATACTCCATCGCGACATCATTGAGACATTGGCACACGTTGCAGGACCATCTGTTGAGCAAAACAAACAAAACTCGATCATTCAACAAACCTTTAAAACCGCTTTCAGCCACTCCCATAAACCAGCTAATAGGTGGTCCGTCGCTAGCTAACCGTGGAGGAATATCTGGACACAATTACCAGTGCTATCCTGACCCAAGTTTCATTTTTGATCCAATAACAGTGTAAGTATGAAGTACATAATCGCCAATCACCTTCGCCCACCATCTGTCCAAGTGACATGGGGATTGATGTATGTTCGGCATCTCCGACATCTAACAATGCCAGACGAGTCCAGCTTGATCAAAGGAACCTGCACAGATAGACTTTAAATATCAACCTCAACATGACCATCCACAATCAAGGGCAATTCATCACCGGACCCAGTTCATTCAACCATATCGCTCCATACCTTTGGTGCTGTGGCTCCCTCTGCCAATGGTCGCACAACAGCCCCGACAGGTAAGTGAAATCTCTGTTGCAGCGTGCCGGACCTTGGAAGGGTGTACACTGTTGGTCTCATAAATGCGGGATGGCAGTTGTTGGACTGCAGCTCAACAGGAGGGTCCAGAGCATTGTGTTCGTTGGGGCCCGCTGGCCTCGGCAGAGTGGACGCATCAGTCATGGCATCTTGGGCACCAGGCCCCGATGGACCCAATGTCAAAGTCTCAAATCTGTCGAGAGTTTGCTAACGCAAAAGGCACACATTTCTCTTGTCATTTTCCGACTACAATTGTCACCCCACCTCTCAGGCATTCAACTTTCGACAACCCCATTGCTTTTTTGCTTGGGGAGGGATCAATTCCCGGTTCTCACCTGATATACAGGAACACCTGGGGGTGGTGCAAACTTAGGGGCCGCCTGACCAGGGAGTGCCCCCATGCCTGGCCCAGGCATTGCTGCTGGAGCCCCTGGGGGTCCAGGCGGTACCATCCCTGGCTGCATCATACCTGGGGGGCCAGCGTTTGCATGGGGCATGAATCCAGATGGGGCCATCATTCCCCCACCTGCCGGCATTTGTCCTTGAGGGGGAGGTTGCATCATTCCAGGGGCGGGGATTCGTCCTTGGGGGGCGCCCATACCTACAGAAAATATATCGATTCAGAAGAATGATCACACAACATGTCAATTGATGCAAGCAGTTTCAGCCACTCAGACAATCCACATGCAACATGTACCTGGAATGGGTGGGCCCTGGGCCTGGGGCTGGAATTGAGGCATTCTTGCAGGAGGGGTGACACTTGTACTAGCCATCCCAGGGGCTCCCGCTTGACCAGGGGCACCTGGCTGAGGTAGTCTCCCCCCTGCAATGAGATCCACATTTCCTCCAGCAATTCATTTCATATTCAAGGTTTTTTCTTTGATCTGATGCACTGACCCAATCAGGACTCTTGACCTTGGAAAAAAAGGGCATATTTCAACATACCTTGTGGGAAACCCATTCCACCCAGGGGAGGATTTGACTGAGGGGATGCTGGTCTCCTCACTCCAGGTGGGCCACCAAAAGGTCCAGGGGCTCCTGGGGGCACTGAACCTGGGGATCCAGCAGGGCGAACTCCGCCAGGTCTGGGGAAACAACCTTGACACAGGAGAAGGAGATCCCATTCACCAAAAGGACATATTGTGTAGCCATGTCCAGGGTAGTGTATTACAGTTTGGGTAGGTATCTTTTGTATGCGTTTGCTGACAGGGCTGATCAGGGAGTTCTCAATTTTTAGGACTCACATTCAATGGCCTTTCTGTGCGGACATAGAAAGATGCCCATAGAAAGATGTCGTCATGAATTACTCCCCTTTATTTTGTTGGTAACATGTAAATGCACTACATCTTCAGTGTTGGATGCCCATTGGTCTGCTGGGGAGCCTCGTAAATTTGGGTGGCCCATAACAAATTGTTGCGGGAAAAGTGTATGGACATTGTTCTGGTCAATTTTTTCTCACATTTTGATAACAGCATTTGTCGACAAAAAGAGTACCTCCTGGGCCTGGCTGATTGGGCAATGGATTAGAAGAAGGTCCCGACGGTCTTGGGAAACCAGGCCTGGATGGAAAAGAAGGCATTGGACCACCTAGCATGGAAGGAAAACAATGATGAAATCGAATTGTTCCATCCCTTGAGAATAGATACCACACCGAACTATTTCAATACATGCATCATGGTTATAGCTTTCCTGTAAACAAATGTGCTGACGGGCTGCCCTTTTCTCATTCAAAATTGACTAGCTGCAAAGAACTGTGTTACTTCATGGTGGTTAAACTTTATCAAATGTTTATCCAGATTGAGGCTACGAACTCAGGTTAAGAAAAAAACACATGTGCTGTGCATCATGGCCCCAGCGTCCAGCTATTTAGGAAAATTCACAAAACCAGAACATATACTGCCCCAACCTGGCATCACTCCAGCGGGCCCACTTGGTGGACCTCTGGGGAAGGAGCCTGCAAAAAACCAAATATGAGAAAACGACAAAAAACTTATCACTACGCCGATTAGCCAAGGATAATAATCACCAGTGCTTTTCCTTCCCAAAGACTTGGTTTTGCAAATTAATCATTTGTGCACTCTCTTTCAATCGATAATTCAAACTTCTTTGATACTAAAAAACTATATATGTGCCAAAATGAAATGTAAACACAGCTGGAATTGCAAAACCCAACTCTACTCTAGCTTTTTGTTTTTTTAAGGTTAGCAAGGGGTACCCACTACATTCCCAAACAATTTCAAAATTTGCTAGATACTTTCTATACATCTTAGCCAACTTGTCCTCTTTACCTCCAGGCGGAGGGCCACCTGCCGGTGCTCCGCTGAAAGGGGGTCGAAACCCAGGCATTGGCCCCCCTGAATGTAGAAAACGATAGTGTTGGTGTTTTGAACCTTTTTTAATTTTCATTTTTTTTTCCGTCACAGTTACACAAATGTTTCTTTCAGGCATTTTATGGGCATCTTTTCTTTCAATTTCATTATTTTACAACTGTACCCTCCTCTGGACCCTGAAGAATTTGTGTCACCTTCAGAATTTTGTGCAACAGAGAATTTATTTAAAATGGAGTGGAACAGTAGTATTAACTTTCCACTGTGGGTATTGTTTCACTCCGGCTAAAGCCAACCGGCGATATTCGAACATATTTGAAAACGTCAAAACCGAGTGGCGAATAATCACAGCACCTCCCTGTGCTCGTTGCAGCTATTTGAAGAGCGTCGATGGACGCGTGTCCACAAAATACCAAACGCTCACAGAAATTGGCCGAAGGCCCTTGAGATCTGGTGGACAGGATTTCGCTAACTCACCAGCTGGTCCAGGTACTCCCGGTCGAGGAGGTCCCCCATTGTCCATCGGATTCATCCTGCCTGGATTAGACGTCGAGCCTATCCACAGTAACTTCCACTCCAATTGCTCTGTGCTAACAGCGCACCAAGCGTCGAATCTCGCTGGAACAACTCACAACGACGGTTTCCTGATCCGCCTTCACTCTGTCGATACTATCTTATCGAATCCGGGCCTTGTGTTCCGGGGCAGGGAAAAAGAAAGGAACACGAAACTTTGCTGCAATATTCTTCCAAGTCCGAATAAGCCCAGAAGGAAAAATTGAGCAAGTTCAGTACAGTACTTTTATGACGTAATACCGCCGTACAGAACGATGTGTTCGTTTCAATCAATCCATGAACGATTTGGGGGAGCAGGGAGAGCTCCTGGAACGCTCAGCGCAAGTTCGACCAAGAAACGCTCGAAACTTTTCGTTTCGCAAAGAACCAGGTGAAATATGTTTTGGGGGAGGAAGAAACGCGAGCAGGAGTCCGACTCGCAGAAGTTGGGGGTGACATCGCAACTCGCATCCGCTGCCACCGACGTCCAAGAACCCCCTCCAGCAGCCCCTCCAGCAGCCCCTCCAACCGAAGAGCACGTACCTCGCCTTGGAAAGCCCACTGCTCTTGAGTTTGGGGTCACCGAGCGACAAGGGGCAAACTTGTTGACGGGAGTTTGCAGTATTGGGGAAGGGGGTCCTCTGATTGGGGCTTGTGAATGGAAAGTGACGAAAACCAAAGACAGGAGACCCACACCCTTATATAGAATACTTTTCTAGGGGGGAGTTTGGTTCAATTCCTTTCTTTTCAGGACTGGATTGGTCATCATCGCTCGATCCTGCGTTTAGTGGGAGGACCATATGCCATGCCAATGAGAGACGATGACCAACTCAAAGCGGGCAATGGATATTTTTTGAACGGAGTTGTGGCATTTTTGGACAGTTGGTTAGATTCATTTTGTTCAATTTTGGGGTTGCTTTAACGTAGATGAGTGCGGAGGGGCGGCAAAAACTTTGCTGCAAGGATTCTGGTGAAGAAAACAGTCTTTCGATTCGGGCAGGCTGTGGTAAATCTATCTGAAGAGAGGCATCTGGGTATGTGGTGATATATTAATATATATTTGTCAGTTGCATATCAATGGCTTGGAGGATGGGTTGCTCTGGCTAAGCATTAAGCATTTGTCTTGGAGGAATCAGGGAAGATGGAAGTGGTGACCATGGGGAGGTGGAGTCTCTCCTTTTGACAAGATATTCGGTCACCATGAGTACTTCATGCAACAATTTTTCATATTCAGTGGACATATAGGGAGGCTCTATTTTTCAGATTACGGTCGAGTTGGATTGTGTGGCTTGCGAAGCATTCCCAAGCTCCCTGGCATAAGTGTACAATCAACCACCTGACATCTGTGGCAAGTTGGGGAGCATTGTTTTTCAACCTTGATGGTTTGGGTTTGCATTCATCTGAAGGCACATGCGATATTCCCAAAAACAAGCAATCCACTGTTTTTTCCTGACTTCTTCATGGAGTTGGCATCAAGTGCCCAAAGGATTGATACTAGTTTCAGATTAATTTGTGATTTTCTACCTGAATGCTGTTGGATTCTCACAATTGCACCAAATGTTCACCAGGCCTTGTTCAAGCCAAGATTGGGCACAATCAGGATAATCTGACTACCTCAAAACTTCCGTCAACAACTAAAAACATGCACTGTTCAATACTGATTTCTGGAATTAGTTTTTATTTTAGACCACAGCTGCAGCTCCGGCACAGATCATTATTGGTGTGATCCCTTGCTACTTGACGATTCAGCTTGTGTGGAAGGGTTGCAGAAGACAATTTCTTGTGGAATTCATTCTCATGGATATATTTGACGCAATGTGACATATTTCGTTCAAGGAATCTTAATCTTTGCTACAAATGACATATGATAATTTAGGATGTATACCTCGTGTGCATAAGTTTCACATATTTCTTTTCCAAAACGGTTCAATTAAAGGAGTGCTTCGTTCTTGTTTTCATGAACATGGGTGAAGGGAGGGAGGGGGGGTTGGGCAATGTCAGATGTTGGCCAGCCAGACAGTAATGAACCATCTCATCTAAATGCATGGAAAATATTCAACTGCGTGAAATGAAAACATACTGGTCCAACCAGACCCAATAATAGTCCAACTTCAAATTTTGATCTCAAAACCATGAGTGACATTTCTTTTACAATAATCCTTGCACCCACAAACGCCTCGGATCACAAATCATCTGATGATTTGCATCCAAACCAAAAAAAAGTGTCAAAAAGCAGCCAACCCTCAGCATTAACTCGTAACTCGAAGAAAAACAACAAAAAAATATTGCAAGTGAAAACCAATAAAGTGCTTTCCTTGTTAACGTAACCCAACAATTGCAGCCACAGTAATGGACCTGTCCCTAAGTTAGTAAACACTTTGACGCTTGAAGGTTCTATGGAAGGGGGGGGGGAGCTATGAAGGTGATAAAAACCAAGAAATTAGATTTCCGCAGGTTGAGCTCTTTCAACTACTCCTAGCCCTCAACTTCAAAATAGACTCTGCAATGCTCCAGCACTTGAGGATAGTAAGGCATCAGCCGGGGCATGTGAAGGTCCAGAGCATCCCTCACCGCCAAATCAAAGTCAGCGGGGGATGCAGATTTATGAAATACATACGGCTTCAACCTCTTCATCAACTCCCAGTTGCTTTCCACGTTTTCGGCTCGCAAGGCTCCATCAATCCTGTTGGCCACCCGCCGGGAGTGGGCTTCGGGCAACACTCGACTGACGAAGGTCACTCGGTGCATAATCCTCCACGCGTACATGGGCTTGCACATTGCCGATCTCAGGATTTGCGCATTTGCGCTGGGACTCTGATCCAGCCAGGTGGGATCCACAACTCTGCTGAAGAAGTCTTCCGCATTCTCTTTGGATGCCTCCAGATAGAAGGTATTGAACCGGTATGCATCCACTTTCCCTGGATTGAGAGTCGGATTATCATGGGATTCATCAGATAGATCATTGTCAACAATGTCGCCCAGGTATTCCCTGATTCCAGTCGGGTCAGCACCCTTCACAACATCTTGGTCACCCGCAATGACCACATCAAGGGAAGCTCCGAAAGTTGCATTCTTTGCTTTAGCCTTCATGGTTACCAACTGCCCCCCCTCCATAGCATCCAAATTCTTCGCCTCCAGCGCCATGGCTTCGCCAAAAACAGCACCAGATGAACCAGACACGCCCCCAGTAGTTTCCATCGAACAGGTTCCAGAAATGGATTCAACCCTAGAGTCAATCACTTCTGTAGCTTCCGCCAAAAAACCACCAGCTGCTGTCCAGGTATAGGTGTTGACAATGTTCCTCCCCAATGAAGGCTTCAGCGAGTTTGGCTGGGAGGATTCTCCCTCGTGATACTGCAGCTCCAGTTCTGCCTTTTGCCGGTGAATCCTCTTTTTGAGTCGAGCAGATTCCTTAGGCTTGAAATGGCTCCACTCACCACCGGCCGAAGCATGTTCATAGTCTTTGTCTGCTTGCAGTCCCACTTTCCCATCAAGAGTGCCCAACTTGGTGTACTGACGATTGATGGGGAAATGAAGGAAGCTCCTGTCCTTGGGGATTTCCGTGTTGGGAAGGCGACGATATGCAACCAATGCATTGTTGTGCTCCAGTCTCAATGCATAGATATCTGTCGTGTTGGATTCCACCACCACCACCCCGGTGTTCCTGGGAATGAAGCGGCGACCAACATCCATGATTTTTGCTGAATGTTCTGGCTCCCACGCACCTGTCAATCGCATCTCACCGACTTTGGTGGTGTTTCGGCCGAATGAGACCTGTGCCTCCTGTACAGCACTGTCACAAGGCTCCATAGTGTACTCATCCGCATAAGCCCCCACTGACAGCCCAGCCTCGTTGGAGACATCGTCTGCATTGCTAGCAGATGCTTCCAGGCACTTGTCATGGCCAGGTTCCTTGGAAGACGCATAGATGTGGTTTACTTCGCTGGGTTCGTTCAAAGCAACCGAGGAGGCTCCGGTGTAGTCACTCCCTACATTGGTGAGATTCTCACTGGGAACTGGAGGTGCCCCCTCGACGAAACCAACCACGTCAGGATGGCCCTGGGATTGACCCACCCATTCAGTCTTCAGATTGCCTACTTTGAACCCAGTGTACAATTGCCATACTCCTTCCTTGATGGTGGCATAACATCGCTTATGAACCCCGAACAGATGCACCCCATTAGCCTGGAGATCCCCATACTCAGCAACGCATGGCCGGGAATCGATGCCTTCCACGAAATGGTTTTTAGCCCTCGACCCAAGAATCAAACGGGCAGCAGGCTGGACCTCCACAATGTCGTCTCCCACTGGGCAGTTGGAGAAATCATGGAGAATCTCCGCGGAAGGTTCACGGACAACATCCAAATCATTCCCTCTGAGCCCAATATCTCTGAATTCAGTTGCGCTCACATTAGGGCCCTGGTAATAAGCCACCAAGGACTCAGATTCACCTTTCAGCCTGGTGAACATATTATCAACGATTTGCTCCTGAGTCCTGGCCGTATCCCAAATCCGAACCTCCTGCATATCACCGCTGTACTCTTTACCCAAGAAGAAACCTTCTGCCGTCTCAACCTCTCCTTGTTCAGTGACTTGCTGTTTATTGCCATTAATGAACATTTCCACGGTTGAGGCATCGTAGTCTGGGTTGCGAACCCATTTCACACTCCTCAGAGATGCATGATTGGAACCCACAGAGTCATGGGCTATCTTCCCATTGCCTTCCTCCATTTTCAACCAGAGCGCCAAGTTGGCAGCATTTGGTGGGATTGGCTTTCCCACCATGTTTGCACCAAGTCCAGCATTCCAAATTCTAATCTCAGAAATCGAACCATGAAGATACTTGCCCTGGCCATCCATCAAGAACCTCCCAAATTCAATGGGGGAATTCTTTGAGCCACCTGGTAAGTCTGGCGCTTCGGTTGAGGCCACCTTCATCCCATCATAAAAAAAGTTGTATTTCAAATCCCGAGTTCCATTTGATACATTTGCTTCTCGGGTGATGGCGATTCTGTAGAACATCCCTTGCTGGACATCAAATTGGGTGTCGAACATGAACATGGAGTCTGTTCCAGATTCCTGGCTCACGTACATCAGCCTGTTGTTGCTCTCCACATACAATGCAAAATCAACCCCAATCTTGTCGGGATGATTCCATTTCCCCTTGGATATCAGTCCGTGCTCTCTATTGACCTCATCCAGTTGGAAGAAAACTTCCAGGGTCATGTCTTGGGAATGTTCTGGAGGGGATTGGCACACTGCATAGCTGTCGGTTCCATCAAATCCACAAGCATAGCTCTGCTTGTAGGATGCTGCGACATGGGTCCACTGTTCGCCTGGCGTCACTTGATAGGCTCTGCGCTGTACTCCACCAGCACTTGCGAAGAAACTCCAGGAAGGCGAGTTGGCCTGGATTCCGGCAACCAGCTGAGAGTCGTTCGCTCTCCAAACCTGAGGGGTTTTCCACCAGACAGTCAGACACATGGTGGTGCACATTCAGGAATCAAAATGCGGGGCATCGGAGCTTCTCCATGGTCTAGTTCGACTACTCTTTTAGCATCAACAAAACAAACAATTTACAGCTTCTTTCATAGAGAAGTACCCTCAAAAAAAAAAGAAAGAATCAAAGAAAGAAGACTACCTGAACAAGATCCCTATGATGCTGCACTCTTTCTTCTCTCAGTCCGTTGATTTCAGCCGTCGTTCTCGGGACGCTCCACAGCCTGATCTCGTCCATTGCTCCCTTGAAGAGTTCATTCCCATTGAGATTGCTGCGGCCCAGGAATGTACTCGCCCATTTCACTTTCGGAATCTTTCCACATACCCTCACATTCACTGCAGGGACAGTGAAGCCATTGACATGCAACTGACAAACACCTTCCTTGGAATTTATATGATCATACACCACCGCAATGTGCAACCATTTCCCCTTCCAGTCATTCAAATGAAGCAGATCAACTGACACCACATCTTTCCCGCCCTGCCTGCATGTGAATCTGAGCAGATCAGATTTGCCCACATTCCCCAAAACAACACCATCGGAGCCTGTAAGGTTGGCCATATCGATGATGGAAGAATTGTGTTGGAATTCATCAAAATTGACCCAACCCTCAATTGTGATTCCATCCTCAAAAGCGGCGTTGACAGAACCGCCCACGTTCACATAGCTGTTGACCCCGTCGAAACCCAAAGCTTCCTCAGGACTCACTCCCATAGAGTATGTGCTACCAGAGACATCCATGTTCGACAGCAAGAGAGCTTCCTCACTGAGGTTTGGCTTTATCCAGGCCTCCATGCACATATCACCTTCGGTCGACCATCCCTTGGAGTTTTCGGCTTTCTTCCCATAGGCATACATTTGTCCCCAGGGGAAGGAATACACAGAATTTCTCAAAACCCACTGTGGGGGACTCCCTCCTTCAGCCTTATAGTTGCCATTCTTCAGCATGCCTTTTTTTCTAATAGGCATGGTGATTGCATGTGATCCCCCTGCCAGAGAAGCGAATATACTGGCAGGATGGGCATCCGTCTCATAGTCATACACAAGGGCATGCACTGGCTCGCCCTCCTTGAATCCAAGTTTCGTCAGGCTATTCACTGACACTTTTGTGTCTGAGGGGTGTGGATCCACAGCAATCTTGACTCGGAGCAACCCCTGAATCAAGGTGTATCCTTTTCTCAGAACGGATTGCGGTCTGCCCTTAAACTCCAATTCCCCTGGTTTCTCGGACAACAGCTTCCCGACATACACTTGCACCACTCCTCCTTCAAGGATTTTGGCACAAGCAGTCAAATCTCTCGGCATATCTTTCCAGGTTTCATGGATATCCAGGGAAGAGTCCTTCACTGTAAGATCACAGAACTCCCCAGAGCTTCCATTCTCAATGGACACCTCACTGTGCTCCCCAGCCTCAAGGTGCC
The DNA here is from genome assembly GCA_030272585.1 of Bryopsis sp. KO-2023. Taxonomy (NCBI): domain Eukaryota; kingdom Viridiplantae; phylum Chlorophyta; class Ulvophyceae; order Bryopsidales; family Bryopsidaceae; genus Bryopsis; species Bryopsis sp. KO-2023. The sequence continues at coordinate 55,727 of BSYQ01000004.1, read as the reverse complement.
TCGCCCGGAAGTCCACATTGATGCCAGTGCTTGTCTCCACAGAATAGATGGCTTTTGAACCCTTGGGATCATATTCAGCTCCAAAGAAGTACCTATCAGGGCCCCTCCAGTACATTCTGACTGTTCCGTCGGCACTGCTGAACAGGAATGGACCCCCTGTGGTATTACCAGTGTCCGCGTTTGTAGGTGGGGTTTTTGAGAAGACATCTGCGAATGCCAAGTGGCCACCCACAAAAGACAGCCCCCTGTAGCGAGATTTGATCGGGAACATTGTCGTTTGCTTGAAATCTATTTGGGCTTCATAGGTTGCGATGTAGTCATACATGTCGTCATATTCAGGCTTGCTCCCAGTTATTCCCCACAAGATTTCTCCATGGGTGTGGACAGTCCCCAGTTGGTGGCCAGACTCATACATTTCTTTGATGTTTGGCACATCTGAGTCCGGGGGCTTGGAGTAGCTTGTGGAGTGCTTGTTCTTCACGAAAATGGAACCGAATGGGGGTGTGGTGGAGTTTGCATCTATCGGATTTCTGGTGTAGATGCGTGCATCCGCGATTCTCCCTTTGAACCCGCCAACCGTCCACTCAGGAAACCCAAAATCTTCCGCTTTGATCCCGATCCTTACAGTGTCAAAATCGTGCAGTCGGATTTCCACGTATGATGTGAGTGGGGACACAGCCACGAAAAGCCTGTACCACTCCCGCTGCTTTCGTCGATCCGTGATGGGAGGGCACAAGTCCATTGCTTTTCCCCCGTTTCCATCCCTTATGGCATGGGAAACGACGGCTTTGAAAGTATCGAAATGCATCTCAATGGTGATCACATAATTCGATCCCAGTTTCAGGGTGACCAGAGGTCCAGAGTTTTGCTCCATGTCATCCAAACTGATGGTTGCAGAGAACTCCAAACCTTTCGTCTTCAGCAATTCGACGGCAGATTCAACATGCATGACCATTTTGCTCTCGGCACCCATCATCCGAGGAACCCAAGCCATAGTTCCGAAAGCTTGATCCCCCACCTCCTTCCACTGGTCTGAAATCTTCTTCCTCAGATTCTCCAGGATTTGGTTGTCAACTGGGTTTTTGATACTCTGTAACTGAAATGCAGTGGGTGGTACAGCAGTTTCCCCCAGTGCCGAAACACCCATATCGATAACGCCCATCTTGGTGGTGTTCTCGCTTTCCAGTGCTACAGCAAGCATCACTCGGGCGCTGGTTTTCACCGGCTTCGTCCCAGAACCTTCGTATCCAGACGCAGCGCTCTCTTGCTGGTAGTACAGTGTTGCGGAAGGCCCAGACGCGAATTTGAAGCCCTCCGCTTCAAACATATTTCTACGAATGCCGGAGAGCTCACCAATGGGTGCGTCCGACACCACCCACACATTTGCTCCCTCAGGTTTGATGTCTGCATGGAAAGTCGTTTTTCCTGTCTGCTCGCGCACCACGCTGCCGGACTCTTCGTCGAAATGCCAGAGGGCTTCGAGGCCAGTTTCCGTGCCTGTAAGACGTTTGAACTTTGTTCCATCTATGACGTCTGAAGATAGTGCAACTTTCCAAATGGATACCTCATCCACCACTCCGCGAAAGGGAGCGCCTCCTTTCTCTCCATCGAAGGTCGACGCGTTAGACTCGACACCAATAAACCCAAAGCGATTCCCGCCACGTCCAAGAAGTTCACCACCGTGTACCGCAGTCTGATCATTATCCACCTTGCCGTCGACGACAATTGCCTTCCTCCCCGTTCCAGATTCGTAGGTTACGGCGACGTGATGCCAAGAGCCGTCGTTGATCTTTGTCCTTCCCCTCATGACGTGGTGCGTATCATATCTCCAGCTTACACTGGCCGTCGACCACACCACCGTTCCATTCTCAACTCCAACGGAGTAATAAGACTTCGCGTCGAAAGAGAGCAGAGTGTTGAGGTCATTGTTCTGGGAAGGGGTGTCAAGAGGTCCGCCTGGAAGCCTAACCATTTCCCAAGACTCCAGTTGTGCGTCGTCGGCGTGCATAGCCTGCTCGTTCGACAGTTTCACCCATGCCGCCACAGTTATGTCGGAAATTTCTCTCGTAGACTTGTAAAACTTGTCCCGTATAGCGACGCGCACATCTTTGCCCCCCAACGCAACGGCGGAATGGGCGGAACCTTCCGTTCCACCCTCCGACACCAAGTCGCCCTTTCCATCCACCGGGCCCTTTCCTGCAAGGAAAACGAAGAAACGCACACGTGAGTCTTGCGCGCGCAAGGATAAAAATTCTCCCAACACACTGAAGCCGTCGAAAAACGCAAGCCCAGATATGACTGTAGCGCCCCTCCTGCCGTGCAAGGTGCGGGTGTCGCGATTTTTGGCCCCCAACTGGGCTAGCCTCGTTCAAAATTTCTTTCAGGTAAATCCGCGCTGTCGACAGTGTCTGCTATGGAAATCGAGAAGCACTCCAGAAACCCCAACAAAATCTCCCGAAAATCGCAACCATTTCCTGCGCGGAAGTCGATCGGCTTGCTGCCATGAACTATATGACATCATTGCCCAGGTTTGCGCCCTGGTGTAGAACTTGAACCCCAATACTCTGCTACGTCGCGAAAGCGACGACCGCACACACCTGGAGCTCGCTCCACTACACCCCCGTGTTCGGCCCAAGCTTGCAGAGTTGTGCCATCCGTGTTGAAGAGGCCGTCCTCCGCACGTTCCACACTGTGCCCCTCCATGAGCCCAGTGAGTTTGTTTACTACATAGAACTGCCATCTGTACAGCTCAGCAATTGCAGTTGGCAAGAGCAGAACAACAAAACGTCCGAGCTCCACACTTTGAAAAAAGTCCAGTTCTGTGGTTGGCTCGTAAAACGTCTTTTTATCCATGTCCATTGCTCCCAGACTGTCTTTTGAGTCTGCAGGCTGGTAACGCCTCCGGCTCCTGCGATACCTCACTTCCTTCTTGCCGACTACTCCATCCTCAGAGAGAACAAATCGATCAACCAGGATGGCTTCATCAACAAGCGGTATCGATTTGCTCTTTTCATAGGCCGCGTCTGGAGCTGCGGAGGCTTCTCCTTTAGTGGTAATGAATAGAGCGTCTGGGTGCTCTTTCGGCACGCTCTGCCTGAAAAGATATATATACTTCCCATCGGAAAGCACCTGAAATGGTGCGATCGCTGTCAAGCGGGCAGTAGACGACAGAAACGTATCCTTGAGCTTTCCTTCCTGGTCCGTGACATCTATTTCCTTCTTCGAGTCCAGCTCCACAAAGGGGATCTGGGCAGGCTGAGAAGCGCTGTTCCCAGCTTTCGCTTTCTCTCCTGGAAACGTTAGCTCAGTCGGCTGCGTGGGCCAACCGAAGACGTCGAGCGACGTGCTCCCAGTATCTCCATGCACCTTTGCATCCTCTGTGTCTTGGTCCAGTACAGCATAGTAAAACCGTCGGTTTGCCCCAAGAGCAAACGATACTACTGTGCCTTTGTGACGAACGACCGCGACGTGGCGATACTCCCTCTCCTCAAAGTTTTTTTGCACAGTGTTTCTGTAAGCCATCTCAGACCCACGACATTCGGATTCTTTTCTGACTTTTTATGTGCATCACGTGTTTGTCATGTCTGAGAGTCGTCAGCAGACGAAAGCAGCGAACGGGTTGCCTGTTCAAAAAGCCGCTCCTGTCCGCCGCCACCAGTCTGCCGTGGCTGAACTTCGTCCTTGCATTATCCCATGCTGATGACGTACTAGTATCCTGGGCCCTGCTGCGGCCTTGACAAACACAAACACAAGGTTAAGATCCCTGGGCTGGACAATACTAAAGTCCACAGCACCTTCCCAGCCCGGCTTGAACGCGCGTTCTTGGGACGAGCGAAGGCGGCGTGATTCGATTAGTGTGTCTTTCTAATCCATCGCGATGGCCTCCTCACTCCCAATGACAATCATGGGCGGCCACCCAAAGTACTGTGTCAGGCGACCAGGTAGGTTATTGCACTGAGTAGTCGAGCGCTGCGCCCTGGCATCGTCCACAGTCTGTGAGCAAGGCTGGCATGCGTTCTCTCCAAAGCCTCTTTCAATGGAAAACATCATAATACGCAGCAGTTCTCCAAAAAGTGAATGCAGGGAGGCAGTTGATTGAATGAGGCATATTGTGGAAGATGAAATAGTGGTTGATCAGAAGCTTGTATACAGGTTGAGTCATTTTTTCTCTCTACTTCACTTTCTCCAGTTTTGATTCATGGGTACTCCCCCCCCCCCTCAGCTCGCTTTGTTACAACATGGATGAAAAATGATGCACAACATAGGGGAAAAGAGAGCAAAATATTATTTTGAGGAATCATTGAACGTTGATGGCTTACAAGCGTTTGTTGAAAGTTCTGGGAGTAGACATGGAATTTCAACTTGGGAGGCCTTGAACTTAGAAAGGTTGCCCATTCTCCAAGAAAGATGAAAAATTACTTCAAAAGTTGGACACATTTAATGACTGAGAAAAATCAGTACTGGACTAGAGAAAAAAAAAGTTGATACTAATTAATTTTCAGCAGCAAGAACAAGCATGAATGAAAAGGTTACGGTCCAAAATGACAAGAGAAAATACAACACCTGAACAACAGGAAAGTAAACCTTTCGCAAATGGACGGCTTCCCCCCAATTTTACACTGTAAGGTGTCAAAAAACCAAAAGTGATATGAGGCATTATCTTGTATTTTCCTTCTTGTCCCCAGACTCAGCGAACAACAGAATTAAATGCAGAAAACTTTTACTCTATGCACATACATAGTTTTATTCCTTCCTAACCTTTCCAGGATTTTTTTTTTCAATCATGAAATTTTTTTTACCTTTCTGGCTTTGTTGAACACAACAATATTGCGGAACAGATATGAAAACCAATAGAAATTAAAGCCCATGACCAGAGCACTTCCCACAAGACATTTCCGTGGTAATTGGAAAGGGGCTTCATACCTGCAAAAATTAGAAAAAAAAAATCCTTTAATCAATGATTAAACAAGAAGCTTTTATAACATTGCACAAACCACAAGGGGGCAAGGATGTACCACAAAAAAAATTGAAAATCCTATCTGTGGAAGACATATCCCACATTTCTGGTAAGAAGTCCAATGCCTTTAGAACAAATAACTACCAGAATTTCCCCCAAAGAAACATACCAGGAAAGATTTTGGTGGCAGGCCAACTTCCAGAACATGAATGGGATTCCTAAGAAGCGGCAAAAGAAATATGCCAAAAGGAAACCGATGGTTGCGAGTCGAAACGCCCAGGTGGCTGCATTCCCAGATTTCACCAGAATGTATCTGAGCTGCCAGAATGCGGTGCTCAAATTGATGGTGAAAAAAACTCCGATGAAATAGCTCATGCAAGAACACTGGTAGTATAGGGGCAAAACAATGATAAAGCCCACGTGATGGGAAACGATACAAACCCCAGCCCATCTGAAAGACATAACCAAAGAGCAACAGAATCGGTTGTTGATGTCAGGGAAATGGACTTCTACAGCATACACACGGAACTTTTCTTTTATTCTGGAAAGGAAAATTGTAGAAAAAAAAACAGAGACGCACCGATTATGCTTGATTTTCTCGTAGCACATCATACAAAGGTCAACACAGAGATATCCCAACTCCCATGCAACTCCACCATAAACCTGGAGAAGTAATTGTTGAAACAAAGGAAAAGGGATTCTTAGTGAATTTATGTTCAAATGAAAGATCGAACTTAGCAAACCACCATAGTATGAGATGTAAGAAAGAAAGAAATCCTGAATTCACTTTCTTAAGAAAGACACACAAGAAAAAAGACAGTTCCTCACACTTTGGGGATTGTATTGTGGGGGAGGGGAAGGACTTCGACATTCCATTTGATTGAGGGTTTGTTCGGGGCTTATTTAAACACAAAAATTCAAAAATTATATATGAATAATACCTTCATGAGCATTACTCATGGCTTGACTAAATTCCTTACCCAAGTTGATTCTCCGTGAACGAGATTCTTTTTGTCCCAGTCTTCCAACGAAACAGTGGCGAACCCCACTGTCGACATTATAATGGAGTGTATGAGGCAAGTGAATTTCGAGGACCATTTGTAAATGGCATGTGGAGTATACCCTGATTTCTTTGTGGTGGCCGTTCTGGCAACTACCTTGATTAATTTTTTGAAAAACCAAAGTAAATAAAAAGTCACATCTATTGAAGTTTGTGTGTCCCAACACAATAGCAAGAAGAAGGCAGCGAAAAATGCTGTCCACTGATTTATATCAAATTGAAATAAATCGACGATAGGCATACAACAAAACTCAAGGAAGAATTCTTGAAAATAAATCTTTAAAATTACGGATATAGATAAGAAAGGTAGTACTAAGAGCTGTATTGTTACTAACAAACACACATATTAGCACGCAAGGACACCTCCAAGTTTATTTGACAAGCTCCACCTCTGCAGGAAAACAGAGCACAAACCCGAAACGCCGTATCGCGCCCTTTTAAAATGTATTATCTTAGGCCATACCGAAATCGATATCAACGATAGGTTGAACAAAACGGAGGCAGCCAGAGGAACCACGGGGGTTAGGTCGTCCATCGTGCAGCAGGTGGCAGAAGCGTTGAGCTATCGATCAAAGTGAAGTAGGCGGATGCACAGGGCCGGTGCTGCGGCGTCCCGATGTGCCATCAACACACCACCTCGCAGTATATCCCGTCCAATGTTGAAACGAGAACAGCGCACAAGTACAATCTGATTCCCACACGTGGGCTCTGATTCGTCAAGGACGGAACTGGCGCTGCGCCACGTGTGTGAATCGATCAATCACGGCTGCGCGCGTTCCTGCGCAGCCATTGGAATTGAATTTGGTCCAACAGGTCAGTTGGGAGAATTGATTGGTTTTGGTGCAACACATCTTCAGTCCGACCCCTATTTTGTTTGAACAAAACCTTTGGGCGCAGTCCTGGTGCGCATTGGGTCCGCCCACTCATCACTTTCTGTGATTTCGAATTTCCAGTTTCATGGCTTTGCTACGCGCAAGGAATTTTCAGGGATTAGTGACAGGGCCGTCGCTTACCAAAGGTGCCTGCGAGCGCAAAAAACAAATTCTATTTCCATTTCCCCCTCGAAATTTTTTGAAACGTTTAGTGTGGTTTGATGTGGGTTAATTCAAGAGAGGGTGTTTTCTGGTGTTTGATGAAAAAGGGAGGCTTCTTTCCAGCAGAGCATCCGCACATTTGCTGCCCAGCTGCCGTCGCAATCAATTCAAGTCTAGGTAAGCTTTCGTTTTCAGTGCATGCACAACTGGAGTTTTGCATGTTGAAACACATAAAGTAAAATTAGAGCAATACCAGTCGAGGATTCTGTTGGAATAGTGTTTTTATTTGTTTGTTGATTTATTTGTAGTCTTTATTTATTTATTTGTTCATTGGCCAAAAGAGGGCGTCTGTTAAGCTTTCAGCTTGTTTAAGGAAGTGGGAGGAAATTGAATACTGGGATTGTGTTCAGGTGCTCTTTGAGTTTTGGAGGGTTGTTGGCAGGCTTCCAATCAGCATTTCCCATTTTCAACAGTCCATTCGGAAGAATGTCAGCATCAACTGCTGAAATCACAGACAAATTGGAAATCTCAAGGATACCCTGTTTGAGTGATAATTATGTGTGGCTGCTCAAGGTGAAGAGAAAAAACTGTCATTTGGGTGGAAAATCAGTGATTGTGTATGAACAATATGAATAAACACTAAATGGAGTGATCTGAGTTAACGTATTTATAGGGTTGTTTCAGTGAAATGTAGAAGGGATGGATAGCCGAAGAAATTGAATGTCTGGCATGGTATTAATAATTGTTATTGTTCTTGGGATTTTTTTCGTGATTGAACAGCATAAAAGCCTTCACTTGAGGTATCTTTAGAATTGGTGTTGTTAGCTTTATCATTTTTGGTTTCTTAGCAAGCCATGTGGTGAACTCGTCTGACCGAGTTTTGAATGGATGCGATTTCTGTTCATGGTTCAGCCATATCAGTGGAATTATTGGATCGAACGTTTGTGATTTCTGTTTGTGGAAGGAACCAGTTTCTGGGCTGACAGCAATTGTGGATGCATCAGAGGTCAACCCCATTGTGCGAGCATTGGATGAAAGGTACAATCACAAAACCCATCACAGAATTATTCAACAGATAATAGATTGAGAAACCCATTGCAAGGGAAAAAAATAGGGAAGACAAAGAAAAATATATATATTGGTCTGGGATGTATCCATACATATATAAAAGGGAGTCCTGCCTCTGTTGATTAAGCAAGGCGATTTGTCGACGTTATTAGGGGATATCGGTTGCCAAACAGAAGGTACATATCTTGATTGATCAATATTGGGAGAACACATGAGTATCTTGTGATATGGTAACCAGTTGGCAATATGCAATTTTTAAATTTCGTTTGTGTTGAAGAGCAAATTTCTGTTTCTGGTTTTTTTCAGAGGGGAGAAATTGGATTTTATCTTGAACACTCACCATCACTGGGACCATACCGGTGGAAATATCGAGCTTAAGAACAGGTACAAAAATAAGGATAAACTTCATCATCGCTGGACAATTCCTTCTGTTCCATAATGTTCCTGTTCTGTGATTTGCAGAGCAGTGAATATGTACACATTTATAGTGTTATTTTGGCTTCCCTGAATATATGACTGTACTCTAAAGAAATGAACTCCCACTTTTCAGTATGTGTACATTCCCTGATGTAGTGATGTCTGATTTTCAGGATGCAAAAGTAGAAAAATCTATGTGTGCTAGCCGTTGATCAACATCCATAAAAGCGCACCAAGCATAGATTGTATGTTCCTGGAGCCCCCTGATAAAACTTGCCTGTCGTTGTTTTCAGCCTATTGGAGCATCGTCGAATGTTTTTTTAGTAAAGTTTCATCTTTTTCCAAGGTATGGATGTAAGATTGTCGGGCCTGCCGCTGATGAATCTCGGATCCCGGGTATTGACATTGCCTTGAAGGATTCGGAGGTTTGGAAATTTGGAAACCTGGATATGGTTGTGTGGGACACACCTGGGCATACTCGAGGTCACATCACTCTGCATTTCCCCGAGGCTGGTTGCTTATTTCCAGGTGAAATTGAACCATGCACATGTTTTTTATGATCGAGGTTTCAACGGAAAGCCCCACATATCCTGTCCACTTTGAAACTGGGTGAAAAAGGTCCATCATTTTGATGAAAAAAGGTCCATCGTTTGGATTAAAAAAACAAGTGGTCGCAGTGACCACGATATCTGTTCATGAGAAATGCCAAGAATCTGTGTAAATGGAATAAACGACAATGCCCTTTGTTGAAAATTGGATCCCCTCCATTAGGTGACACACTGTTCGCAATGGGGTGTGGCCGACTCTTCGAAGGGAATGCTGAACAAATGTGGACGTCTCTGTCAAAAATGATGGTTTTGCCGCCAGAGACTCGAGTGTATTCAGCCCACGAATACACACAATCCAATGCAAAATTTGCCCTCACTGTGGATCCCCAAAATTCCAAGCTCATCGCCAGGAAAAAGCAAGTGGACGACATGCGTGCCAAGGTTGGTTTTCCTGGGGCTTGTTTTTCCATCATGTTCTTACTCCTGTTGGCATATCGCTAAGATTATGCAACAGGGGAGGGGTCAGTCCCGAGTCTGTCATTTTGTTTTGCCAATGGCTGAGGAAAAAAGTTGTGAATTTTAGGGGATCCCCACGCTTCCAAGTACCATTCAGGATGAGCTGGACACCAATCCGTTCTTCCGGGCTCCTCATCCTGATATCAGGGCTCGCCTGGGAGTGTCGACACAAGATTCAGATGTTGCAGCGTTTGCAGCAGTCCGAACAGCCAAAGACAAGTTCTGAATCAAATTTAAGGGGGGCGTTGGAAAACTTTAATGATAGGTCGATGTGGATCGTAAGCATTTGATTGGTTTCAGATGCGAACACCTGGTGCTCAATGGAGGACAGAGTGACTTGGTTATTTGTGAAAAGTTAGGTTGTGTGAGTTGGAAGCGCAAGGGTTTCCAGTTTGCACTATCTTGTGGATATTTCACTTAGCGTGTTTCCTGCCTTGTGTTTGATTGTTAGTTCAAAAATTTCTCTCGTTTTTTTTTCTTATGTGATTTGTCAGTTGACAGGCATAAACATCTGTTCGTCGTATCGTCAGTGGCAGTTGTTTTTTCAATGAATTTGATGGAAATTTTCCTCTTTATCATTCAAAGTATCCTGTGGATGCAACCCTTTTCTTGTTGATCAATTAATCTTCTTTTCAAGGTTGTGCTCCCCCTTGTCAATTACCGGAGACTAAGAGATGCACAGGGGAAAAAGAAGAGCTACACTCATACCCCCCGTCAGTCTTGAGACACATTTATTCGCTTCCCCCTTCTCCCCATGAAAACATGCTGCTCATCAAAATCAAACCAAAAGAAAGAGAAAAACAAACAAATCTGTTGCATGCGAAATGAGATATTTTACAAAGATGAGAAACACAAAAATATACACATACCAAACACTCATCAAAATTCCCCCACAAACACAACCTTCATCACCCTTTTATCCCTAATATTTAAACTGTGCCTGCGCACATCTAACACAATCCCCATCTAAAGCCTCTAATTATATGTTCTCTGAGTACCAAATTTTAATTTGGCAAGCACAGTAAAATATTTGGCACATTTTATATGGTGGAATAAAATCTTACTAAAGTGATACTTCACAAGAAAGATATTAGAAATCAAACTGACTAATCGAGAAGTGCACGGATCTCATCTTGGCTGTCGTTGCAGAACTCTGAATTGCAAAACGCTGCTTTCTCACTGTTCAGGCACTCGCAAACAATATCTCGGGCCGTCCCATCACCAGAAAAATCAATGATTGATTTATCAGCCCCTCGCAGCAAAAGTGCCTCCACATTGCTTCTCTCACCATTCCATGCTGCATAATGCAGAGGAGTGTATCCCTGGTCATCCTGGGCATCGATATTTGCACCAGCGTCGATCAAAGCAAATATCACCAAAGAACCCCTCTCCCGTTTTGCAGCACTGTGCAGAGGTGTAAATCCCAACCTGGATTTTGCATCGATATCTGCGCCTCTAGCAATCAGCTCTACCACAACATCCAGCTTTCCATTCTGTGCAGCAACTGAAACTGGAGTGACACCAGATTCTGAGAGCTGGGCCTCGATATCGGCTCCTCTGTCCAGCAACACTTTAACGGTGTCTAAATCACCTTGCCTTGCTGCCCACAGCAGCGCCGTCCCTCCTTCATTCGTGCTCTCAACATTCTTGGCCTCGATGTCCACTCCATGATTCAACAGCACTTGCACGGTCTCCGTGCGCCCATGAAAAGCTGCCAGGGTGATCGCATTCCAACCATTTTTAGAGAGAGCCTGAGGGTTGGCACCTCTGTCAAGCAGTAATTGAACGATATCTGAGTGCCCACGTTGAGCAGCAACGAGAATTGCAGTGCTCCCTTTTTTCGTGAAGCGGGCCTCGACATCAGCTCCTCTGTCGAGCAAGAATTTCACGACATCCAAATGACCACTATCTACTGCCAAGAAAAGCGCTGTTGCTCCGCCAATTGATCTTTGTTCAATGTCCACCCCTTGATCGAGCAAGATTCGCAACACATCAGTCTTGCCAAAAAAAGCTGCCAGGCCAATTGCACTCCAATCATTTTTAGAGACAGCCTCAGGATCTGCACCTCTTTCTATCAGCAACTGTACAACATCTGAGTGCCCATGTTGAGCAGCAATGAGAATCGCAGTTGAATCTTCCGTCGATCGGCCCTCGATATCAGCTCCTTCATCAAGCAAGAGCCTTACAGCACCCGAATGACCTTGTGCTGATGCCAAGAAGAGAACTGTTGCTCCATCTCGCCTTCCCTCCTCAATATCCGCGCCTTGCTCCAGCAAAACTTGCAACACCTTGGTGTGACCATAAAAAGCTGCCACACCCATTGCGTTCAAACCATCCCCTTTGTAAGCTTGGAGATCTGCACCTTTTTCCACCAGAAAACGAACAGTACCAGTATGGCCGTTTTCAGCGGCATTGATCAAGGGAGTCGAGCCTGTTGGGGACCTCGTATCAACATCAACTCCCTCCTTAATTTTTCTTTTCACAATTTTAACATCCCCATCGCGTGCAGCATCCAACAATCTCTTCTCACTGGTTGAGAGATCATTCCACGGCCTCGATTCAGCCCCCTGTGCAAGGAAAAATGAACAGAGGATCAAACAGGTCCTAGGTGTGTACCAAACGTTGAGATATTACACTGGCTAGTTTGACAATGAGTTGCAGTACGCACAGATCCAAAACACCACCGAACCCCTCGACCAATCTAGAGACTCTAAACGAATCAACACAGCAAGTCCCTTTGTGACTTTAAATCCCCCAAGAAATACATTCTGCCTTTTTAAGGAGGGTTGAGGATGTCTCATAAGGAAAGGGAACTTCTAAGGCCAGCACCAGTCATTTTCTGATACCCCTGCTTGCCCATCCATGTCCTGCAGCAACTTCCTCCAAGCAGTTTTGGTTCCAGGACTGCCAATTGCTTTGCCGATATCCTATTCCCAGGAGAAACACAAAAAAAAAGTTTGAACAACTTGAAATCCAACACATTTCATAAGGCCGAAATGGATTTTATACTGCTCTTACCTCATGGAGTGGCTCTGAATTGACGGCAGCTCCCACCAACACAAGCAAGAATACAACCTCGCGAAACATGATTCTTTCCCTTCCAACGCTTCTTCACCAAAAAATGAGTCTGACCAGTCTTGCTTGCTCAGGGATACAACCTCAAATAGATAAGGATCTGTCATAAAACATTCATCTTGTGTTTTTGATTTGTTTGTTTATTTATTTATTATTTTTTCCTTGCATTGGGTCTCTCATTGCCGTAAGAAAAGCCAAACCCAGCACCAGGATGGCATTATGGTTTAAAACCGTACTTTATCAATTTCTGCTAATGAACGTAAATTTTTGAGTTTAAAGCTCCCCGTCACAAGGTTGCGGCGAGAAAGCGTCGCGGAGCGCACAAATAAGAAAGACACACTCTATCACACTCGCGGAAGCAAATTCCACAAGGTGAACCAGGTCGAGTTCAGATCAGTGATCTGGATCAGATCAACTGAAGAAACGCTGGATCAGACCTTTTCGTCTTGGTCGTGGTATGCTATCACTCACCGCGCACGGTGCGGACAAAACTTCAGTTCTTGCGACCTTCCTGGCGCAGGTGCTGTGGGTGGTTACTGTTCCGCGTTTCGTTTCAAGCATTGGTAATTGCCCACCGTTCGCATCAGATGGGTGACAATGTTTCAAAAGGTATATTCACCAACACATCAATATATCCAGAAGATGTCGTCACCATGTTGTCACCATAAAGGCGCCCCATGCGGATCAATCCCAGCATTCAGCGCGATGGGCTCCCGAGGCAACGCTTCGCATCCATGGCACGATCTTCCCACTGGCGACGATGCGCCGGCCTCCTTCAACGCCGTCATCGAAATTCCGCGAGGCTCGAAGGTCAAATACGAGCTGGACAAGGTGTCTGGCCTGATTGTCGTGGATAGAGTGCTCTACTCCTCGGTGGTCTACCCCCACAAGTACGAATCGCTCCGAACGCAGCGAAAAGTGAATTTTTGACATGGGGAATCGATGTTTTGCCAACCTGGACTTGAGGGCGGCACAGAAGCAGCGTTTTCATTTCGCGTGTTTCTCGGGTCTGTTTGGGAGTGTGTCGAGGTGGTGTTTTGGGTGGAGGGGCTTTTGTACTTCCGAACAGTCCAGTGATTGTTCGAATTTGAAATCGGCCATGGGGACCATGACTGTGATCGGAAGTGAGAGTAGTCGCCCCGGTGGCGGGGAGCACGGCATGAATACCAGAAGTGAGGTTCCAGACAAGCAGTTAGGGGCTTCCCCTCTGAATGTATCTCTCTAGCAAACCCCCCCGAGGTCACAACCCCCCCGCGTCGACGGCATCCCCTCTCAAAAAGATTCTTTGCTGTGTTTTAAGCGAGGAGGCTTCCTGTTTCGGGTAGAGCGCTGTCTTGTCTGAGTGTATCTCAAAACGACGGATCTGTGTTATGCTACTTTGTGAAGTCCTTGGTGTTGTCTCGTAGCTATGGGTTCATTCCCAGAACGCTCTGCGAGGACCACGACCCTTTGGACGTCCTCGTCTTGATGCAAGAAACGGTGGTTCCGATGTGCTTCCTGCGGGCAAAGCCGATCGGCGTGATGCAGATGCTGGACTCCGGCGAGAAAGACGATAAGATCATCGCTGTGCACGCGGACGACCCCGAGTACCGCGGCTTCAACGATATATCCGAACTGCCCCAGCACAGACTCCTGGAAATCCGCAGGTGCGAAATGATAAAGAGGTGCCCAGTGGAAGACTCTTGAGTGTCATAATCATCATTATGTTTATGTGAACTAATGATGTAAGAGTGGGGCTGCTGAGAAACCCCCTAACACATTGTTTGACAGATATTCAAATCTAGGTGGCATCAATCTTGTGCAAGTCTGCAGGCAAATAAAATATATTTTGTCGTTTTTTTATTTGGCTGTATGGGGAGAGTTCCCCAGTGAGCATCCAGGATGGTGGGGTGAAGACAATTTTCTTACTAACAAATATATTTGTGTGTAATGAGGGGAGAATTTTTCGGCAACCTGCTCTGAACAAAATTAGCTGCAGATAAATTCACTCAATCATTCTGAATCTGGCGTATACAAAAGTATGCAGGTTGCAGTGCTTTATCACTTCGAAAAGATTTCTTAGCGCTGGTAACTTTTGGCAGGTTTTTTGAAGACTACAAGAAGAATGAGAACAAGGCAGTAAAAGTCGACGAATTTTTGGGGGCCACAGAGGCCAAAAAAGTTGTGCAGGAAGCCATGGTAAAAATTTCAAGGCACCTCTATCCTCGCATCTTAATTTGTACTCTTTTTCCCCATGGCCGGATAGAATCACAAAAGCTGTTTTTCTTTTTTTCTTTTTTGACATGGGTTTCGAAGAATTGTTCCAATGTATCTTTTTCTCGTCCCTGTCTTTTCTGAAGCCAGCAGCATCAAAAACTTTTTAGTCAGACTGAGGGTCCACCACTCTCGCTCCAATTCCCACAAGCCTGATTCCTACATGCCTGATTCAATTCTTTCCTGTGTTCGAAAAGTTATGTATGAACATAACTTTTTTTTTTTTTTTTTTCTGAAGGATACGTACGTTGACCTCTATGTTCCAAAGAAACTGAGGGATTGACGCTATGCTTGGCCCAAGAACGCTGCTGATTGTTTATTTGGGGTTCCATTTTTTTTTTTTTAATTCCTTGATGAATGTTTTCCTGTGAGAACAGGATTGGATTTTGTTGTGGGATTAGGGTTAGGAATGGGGGTGGGAGGGTAGTTGGAAAAAGCAACTCATCCAAATTTGATTGTTCTGTTTTTTTTTGCCCCCTCAAGACTTGGCCGACGGGGGTTGCACAATCAAGGCCATGGATGTTGGAATGTAAAAAAGAAGTTGTAAGATTTCCCTGAACCCAGGGGTTTGGGGGTTCAAGCAAAGTGCAAGAGAAGTGCAGTGTTGAACCTGGACAGGCTTGAATATTATTGCAGATTTTTATATCTTCTGTAAGTTCATCTTTCTCCCTTTCCTCCCCCCCCTCCTCTCTTTGTGGTCTCCACAAGAAGTAAGAATGTGAACTGGACCCCAGTGCACTCTTTGCTGCACTTCCTGAGGATTGCATTACTGCACTGCACAGAAGATGAATTATTTGAACCACAACAATTCCGATCCGATTCGGCCACCATGCACATTGGTGACGGAAAAGAGAAAGATCTCATTTGTTCCACCATTGAACAGCCAAAACAGCAATCAATCAGAAAACCACCAAAAAAATGCCCAGTTTCTTTCATTTTATTGTAAAATGCTCTATTCCTTGTCAACATGATATTATGAACACACAAGTACCCCCCCCCTGGTTGGTTGATGGATTTCGGATTTTGTAAAGTTCACAGCCAACATACGGTGCACATGTGACAATAAGAATTGCTGTTGTTGAGACAGTGGGCGAATTCACATCAGGGCCTTCCCACCGCTACCGTGATCGAATAAGGAAGGGATTTCATTTGATGTACACCACCCCTGACATCGTTCTATTTGTGTATTTTTGGAGCAATGCTTGACACCATTAAATTCTCTCACAGTCCTCCCACTGATGCCCACAGAACATGAAATTTTCCTGGTCTATTATCTACCCCACAGATTGCTAACAAAAAAAAATCACAACAACAACACAATCAGACTGAGCTGATGCACCCACCACAAAAAAGAAACTAGACGTACCCGAGAGGGCTACAAAAAGGATACAAAATACCACCAAGGGAAGTAAAAACAGAAACTCGAATCCTGTCACGGTTAATGTGCTGGCGGTTTGGCTCCAAGGGTCAAGCAACCGTGGTTTTTAGTGGACACCAAGATTGCAAACTTTTCCACGTTCTCCACACCGTGAGACGACAAGGTGGCGAAGTCAAACTTTCCCCTGCGATCTGTGTATCCATCCTTGTGAAAAACCACAGCAGCTGAGCCTTTCTTCCTCGCAAAAACCTTGATATAGGCGCCCGCCGCCGGCACGCCATCCGACGCCACGCCAACAAACAGAAGGCCAAGTTTCTCCATCACGCGAATTCTGAGATCGTTTCCATATCGAATCAGCGTCCGTTGAAGTGTGTCCCCGGTAACGCACACCATAACGCTGGCACTCCCACTTTCAGGAAAGTACTCTTGAAGAGAAAAGTTGTGCTGCCCTTCGGTTTCGTGCAACTCGACCGTTTTCGTTTGATACGGTTTTATAGCTGCGAACTGCCCCAAGTCGTCCGTTTCTTTGCCTTGCGTCGATCCGGAGAGCAACGTGAAAGGGGAGGAGGAGAAAAGAAGCTCGACGTCCATAGGGTATATCTTAATGTCAATTGATGAAATATTTCGGTAGTCCACCAAAATATCGCCTTTTGCATCATCCTGAAAACACAAAGCGAATCAATTACTTCTCGAAAAGGAATGGCCACTTTTGAAACGACGGAGAAAATGTTGAATCGGCTGCTCTGCTACTCACAGCGATAATCTGCAAAACCGGGGCAGAATCCTTGGAAGCCTGTTCATCCACCAGTTCCCATTCTCCTGCCCCTTGCTCGATTTCCTCCAGAGTCTCTGTAAGCATTTTGAACCACTGGCTCCATTTTCCATGACCGATTCCAGAATACCTCCTAGATACCTCGTGTGCAGTCAAAAGATCGCTTTCTGGGTTGGAAATATCCAACCATGCTTTCATCAAATCCACCTATTTAAGAAAGGAGAGCTTCATCTTGAATTCATATCTGGCCACAATTTCAGAATAATTTGGAGAGCCCGGAAGACTGAGAGTTGAATCTTGCGGTGATTAAATTCAATTCTTTCATTCCCATTAAAATCAGTTGTCAGAAACTTGATAAAGAAAGTCACAACGATCCTGGGTTTGCATCAACAATTGCATGTCGAGCATCTTACCTGCATGGCCATTTCTGGTTCCTGTTCTGTTCCCTGCAATTCTGAGTCCATGCGTTGGAGCAATGTCGATGCATCTTCCAGACGATCTTGGGCCAGCAGGTAGTGAGCTGCTTCGATAACTTGAGAGGGATCCAACTTTGGGAACCTTTTTCACAATCCAAAAAAAAAAATTGGACTCTTTTCATTGCACTTGTAGATCCAAGGACTAGCTTTTTTTATCATGGGCAGAATTTGATATCGAATTGCATCGTTCTTGCAATACAAGTCACTTTGCACATGGCACGAGTGCTTTGAAGGTTTGATACCAGAGCATTCCCTCATATGTGAACCGTTCCACCCACCGGATCGCCATTTCAATAAATGTTCTCCACTGCTCCTTCAAGCTTTTGTTAGCAAGGGACCAACTCCCTTTCAGCTTGTGTGTCCTGGCATTGATCAGAGGCCAATACTCCAAATGGCGGTACCCACAATCCCTGGCTGAAACGTCCATCAGCTCAGTCTTAACAGGCCCAAGAACATCCACCAAACTTTTTTGATTCGGCAGGAATTCTTTCAGCCCCGAATCGTCCAGGTGAAACACAGACCAGCACCAAACTGTGTCATCGTAGTGGTGCCTTTCCCGAAGGATGTCTCTTGCTTGGGTGTAGAATTCTCTCTGTTTGAATCGAGGGAACAGGTCGAGCAAATCGGCTTTTGCCAGATTCCCCCTTTTTAAATACTCCAGCACTTCACCATCAGAAGCCCGTTTGCTGAATTCTTTCCAAGACAGAGATTCGATTGGACGAACATCCTCTGGATCTTTCTCCACCTGTCGTTTGAGGTCAGCATGTTAGGTTTGGCAATCACCCACAAACAATCTATAATAAAGGGGCTATAGTTCTGCATGTTTCTCTTTGAGCAGCCATCACAAAGTGAATGAATGAAGTATAATTCTGGAAATTCGAGAAACCAATCGATAACCAAAGAAAAAGTAACATAAGAATTTTGAATTTGAGTGAATAAAGAAAGAACATACTCTCAGCTTGTCCTCCATTGTCGTGGTTGCCAAAAGCTTATCACCCTTGGACACAGTCATTGCATACTGACTGAAAACCCCCTCTCCAGGAAAATAAAATTCCCATTCCAATTTCTGACAGTGATACGAGCCCAACTGCACCGAGAGAGAAACCGTGGATGGTTTTCCACCCAAAGACAACGAACCCTCAGGCACGTGCATCAACACATCCAAATTGTGCACGGATCCTGTGGAATTGGTAATCACAGCTCTGTAGCTGTATCGCTTCCCTGCCCTCAAGGTGGTTGTGATGATCCTTTCAATTTTTTCTCCTGTTTCTGGGTCGATTTCTGTGGGATGCTGAGGGTCAAAGATGTGCTGCTGGAGGGAAACCACCGTGGATTGATTTTTGTTCGGAGGTTGTGCAGGCTTCATTTGTTTGTGGCAGACCAGGGAGGGTGTTGTGGAAGCTATTGTCACAGAAGGACCGTCGGATGTAAGTTTCACTCCATCAGGGCTTGCCTGATCAGTAGAAACCCACAAAAATCCATTAGGATATATGCAATACCATTTAATTTACAGCAAAGAAGGGCATGACGGATGTGTAAAATCGAGCCAGTTCTTTTTTGATAACCAAGTCCTTCGAGAGAAGATGGAATATTCTACCAGCAGAAGAGCTGATCAGGTTGGTTTCTGACATTGTCATGAGATGTAACATGCATCAAAACTTCTTCGTAAGGAATCACAAATCTGTATTAATTTTACCTGAATGGGCAGTCCACACAGTGAAAGTGCAAAAATGGCTTCTGTGAAAGTCTGACAGGCACCCAGCAGATACTTCGTCAAGAATTCATTTTTCCCTGTGCTGCAGTGAGTCACGAAATCAGCCCAGAAATCTCCACAGGAGTTTTTGGGCATGAACATGTGGTCTTTTTTTGATTTCCAGTAACCCGTTTCTATCCATTCCTGAGCTTTCTGTGCTTGATGATACTGCACAGGGGGACCTAGCCAAACGGAAGAAGAAAAAACATGAAAAAGCCACAGTTAACCCAAGGAGCGCTTGTAACTCTCACATATTTATTTGTTGGATTTGTCTACACAAGGGAGGATTTCCAAACAAAATAGAGAAGGCATTAAGAAAAATAGCTGCTCAAGTTATAATATCAATCGTGTGGGGATTTTTTTGCTGCTGTATGTGAACAAATACAGCACAAACTCTTGAAAGCTACATATCCAAAAAGCAAGGATCGATTTTTTTTTCTTGCCTCGTGGAAGTCCCCCAAAGCTTTCACTTTCAAGAGCGCAGAAAGCCTGTCGAAGATCATCGCCACTGCTTGACCCCCAAAAAAATCAGAGTAATTTAAGCTGTTAAACTAGAAAAATTCTGAGACAAGGTTTTACCCCAGGGACAATCGTCAAATATGATAATGAAAACGTGTGCTTTCAATTGGTATATTTGTTCTCATATTTTTCTTTGCGCAAATCACTTCTTCCTTGCTTCCTTCCTAGTGCATTCATTCTCACACAAAAAAATAATAAATTTACCCGGGTCCTATGCTGTCTGGAAAAATGAAAATTAATTAATTAATTTTTCTGGAGTGCGACCCACCTTGATTCATCTGCTTCCTCGCATTCTTCCACAAAGTCTTGTTCCTCATCAACTACACCCGACGCCAAAGCTATGGAAAATATTTTCCTCCACTTAGCATTCCTGAAAAGCAAAAAGCAACAACGAAAAGAGAGACGTCATTTCAAAAAATTCCCACCCAAATCCAGACTAGAATTCTATTGTTTTGTAGGGGCCTTAAGATTCTTATTCGGGGGAATTTTTTAAAGAAGCACCATATTTTTTTCCTCCAACACGCTCTAAAACAGGCTTAACTCTTTGTGCTCACACTTTTACTGACAAAAAAAGAAGCATCATCGTATTGCATCAGAATATTACTCACTCCCTGTGTTTCACAGATTGAGCACTGGACATATCTTGAATATCTTTTCCATACTGGACTGCCTTTTCTGGGCTCAATTTTGCGATCAACAGACAACTTTCAGCAAGATCCAATCTGTTGAATCTGCTGGGGATCGTCCATTTGGAAACCAGGTCTTCAGCATCAATTAGATACTCGTCCATGAAATCCATCTCATTCTGACAGAAAATACAACATCAGAACTTGCTGTTTTCTACATTCTCTGCAGAATCTACTTTTCATATCCAAACTTTAGCACAATAAACCGCATCGCAAATCACATCCACTCAGTCGCACAATGGTTAGCCTGGATGAGGCTTTTAACCTTATAGACTACATACAAAAAGAAATGTTAAAGCCATTAAGGGAAATTAGGTAATTGGATTGCTCACCTTGTTTTTGTTTTTCAAGATTGGAAGGACGAACTGGTTGAAAAAATCAGGATCTCTCTGCTTGATGAAAAAATGGAGCTCGTGACATGCATTCGCAGTCAAGTGCTCCAGCTTTTCTTGATTGCTCAAATTAGGCCAGTTCAGAATGAAAGAAAACTCCAGAAGGGTATCTTTCACACTCGCGCCTGTTTATGCACAACACAATTCACATCAACGTAATTTGGAGCTCGAAAAAAAGAAAACCTTGTCATTCACCACATTGTTTTTGTGGCCCCTGTGGTTTGGGAGCTTTTCTTTTCAATCAAGTGGCAATTTGTTGCTGTGCATTCTTGAGTGGACAGAAGATTCAAAGATCAATTATATGCTGAAAAGCACCAGACCTGAATCCAAATGCTGAGGGTTCGGGAGGAGTGAGGAAGAGCCCATGATGGTTAGATATACTCTCCAAATGTCAGCTACCGAGCTCAAAACTCGAAATTTTCCAAAGGATGCATCAGGGATGGTCATCGACTCGCCACACGTCAAATACGTAATCTCTCTCCCCTGGACAATCAAAGGTCCAGTTACAAATCAATCCCACCAACCAACAGAAGGAAACATCGTCCACGGACACATAGATCTGCTCCAAGGAGCATTGAACAAAGTTCGATGCTACCGATTCGAAACGAACAGTGCATACCTCGACATAGCAAGCTCGATCATCGATCCCTCTCTTCAGGCCCATATCCCGAAGTGGCTCGCCATCGAATCCGCTTCCATCCCTCGCAACGAAAGTTGAGTCTAACGCCTTGCACCCCGATGGAGCGACTGCCATAACGCACACATGCGTGTGACCCGATGTGCTCAAGTCGCCCATCCCATATTTCACCAAATCCTCCAGCGATAATTGCACCACTCCTGTGCCGCCGCCGCCAACGACAAAAGTGGCAGAAGAGGGGCAAAACAAGTGCGAGACCTCCTCCACAATCTCCAAAGTTTCGATCCTGCTCTTTGCGCATCTGGGTCCAAGACCCCGCCCAAAACAACGCCAGCCTTCATTTAACGGTGCACCCAAGAAATTGCCACTGCGTTCAACTGGATGGCGAATTGCGGAGGCGTTATGTGCTATGTTTTCCTGAAGCTGTTGCGCGTAACCAGGTGCTCTTCCATTTTCTTCTGGGGATTCAAGAAACGCCAGTAAGTGTCCATTCTTTTGACGTCCTCTTCAAGCGTCAAGCACAAACAGCATGTTTTAGGGGTGGAAAGAGAGGTGCTTCAGATTAATAAGCGAAAAGCAGTCGTCCCCAACGAGGCGGCAATTATACTTGGGTTACCCGCATTGATCACCGACGTTTCGGTCTCCTTCGTTCTGAAAGGGTTGATGAGAAGAGAGGGCTTGGGAAGCATGTTGCCCACGACATTGGAGTTGGACATGTGCTCTCGACGCTCCATCACATACCGAGATTCGTTGCTGAGGCGCTTGGTGGAACTGTATCCGCTTTGTATCCTGTCCCACTCCGCCAACTGCAAACGTCCATCCCCACAAACCAGCGACTCTTGGCTCCAGTAAACATATCATTTGATATTGTATTGGTGTGCACCTTACCATACCACCTGGGCGTGTTGCTTTTAATATTCTGTTAAAGGGGCGCCGCCAAGAGACAGTGGACAGCTCATTTAATTGATGCGTATGGTTCAGGAGAGAGCCAACTTGCCGCCTACCCCTGAGAAGTCGCCAGGCGCTAGCGGTACCCGAGATCCCCCTTCCCTTTCTTTCAGAGAAATTTCGTCAGAAACGAAACGCTTGAAGGCGACCAATATCCTGGCATTGGTGATGTCTGATTCCTCTCCTCCCAGATGCAAAACGAGACCTTCGGACGCGGAGCATTCTAGAGAAGTAATCTACTTGAATCAGCACACAGCGTTGTCAGGGAAACCACCCTCGCTTGAAGCCGGTTCGTCAAAGCAGATCATCCACCAATAACTCATCTTTTGCTGTACTGGTTTTGGTGTTGCTAAATTCAAGCTGCTGTTGCTCGTTTATCTGGTTTTTCAAGTGACCTGTATTGGCTTTCTGACGGCTGCCTCGGAGTGCAGGTCTTGATTCGCCATCACTGTCTCGGTTCCGAGCTTGAGAGTCCTATCAGCCTTCACAATGTTTAGCATGCTTCTGTGTCCAGTGGACAAAGTCAAGAGCATGTATCGGCCAGGGGCCAAGTCTTTTGCACATATATAACCTGGGGTGTAGGAAAGCAGCTCCGACAGGTCTTCAGAATTTTTCCCCAATTCGTTTATGGAATACAAACGAAATCCTGCACATACAAACCTGGATGTTGGCTATTGGCTGTGTGCTAAATGAGAAAGAAATTCACCATTTGAATTCCTTGTTCGTCCAGAGCTCAAAAAACCAAAAAGAAAATGTATCGAAATAAGTTTCGATCTTACCTTTGTCAGTGGAGCACAAGAACACATCATCTTCTTGGTAAAGGATAAACACATCCTCCCCCTCCTTCCACTCAATATTAATTGGAGTTGCCATAGAACTACATAAGCCACGGATCCGGCTCAAATTCCAAACCCTTTTTTGGATGCCATCGTTCAATGCGGCCTCTATTTTTGTCACCCCCTCCAGTCGCCCCAAGCTCAAGGACCCTTAAGAGGAAAAAATCTTGGATTTCTTCAAGACATGCTTGAAGCACATTTGCACTCCCACTTTCCCAACGCCTTCACCACACTTGCCTGTTATGTTCAGAAAACTCACAGTTAATGTTTGTACACCAAAATCAGGTGTCGATTTTGTGTGACTGTCCAATTTTAGTCCTAAACAACCTGCAATCAGAGGAGACAAGCACTGCCATATGTTCTCTCCTTGGTTAAAACATAATCAACTTTTCGATTTCTTGAGGAAGCAATGTAATTTCATTCAAAAATCACACGCAACACATGTCTCTGTGCTTCTTACCCAACACCCGAACGACAAAGTTTCCGGATCCATCCCTTGCAAGGAACATATCTCGAATTTCTGATGATGCCAGAGTTGAATTGAATTTTTGATTTTCCTCGAGTTTCACTTCTTGATAGCTTGATTCTCCTTGATAAGAAACCTGGGTTTTCTTTTGGACTCGGCCCTTGAGCTGAGCATTCAGGGATGTACATCGATCCGGCAAGCGGATCCGCTGGATGGTCATCTTGTCATCCGAAATTTTGAAGCCTTTGATATGTTGCAAATTTTCCACCTGATAATATATCAGGAGAAAAAACAATTGCAAAGGAACAATTGTTTCTATGTCTGCCATGATAAACCATTTCTGAGCACCCAGAAATAATATGGGTTTATAAGAGGAAATATTACGTGGTCCCAGAATCCTTGTTTCAGTTTTTCCAAATTGACAAAGACGAGTGATTCGAAAAGCAGTGAAAATCGAATTTTATTTTTAAAGACTTCAGCTCACCCCATCTGCGTCTGTCGTTGAAATCTCAAGGCTGACATCTTCCAGTAAATGAATTGGTGCCAATTTCCCACATACGCTCAGGGAGGCTTGAATCAGCAGGGAGGCCCATTCGTGGGGGACGTTGGCTTCTGGATCCAAATGAATCATCCCAGACAGACTGTACCGCTCTTTTTTAAGCTGTATTGATGCACAAACAGCAATACCATCAGGGTTGCCAATAACAACTTGCCTCGAGCCAGTGGTCGGGCAAAAGGGTATGATGACCTCGCTCGAGTCGGGTTCCATCTGTGGAAAAGCACACAATGTAATCAACATAGTGAAAAACTTTTCTATCGACACTATCAGTTTCTGTCAATCCAGTGGAAGCCATCCAGCATCAAATCTCCGAGTCTTTATTGACACAGAGACAGGCATTCAGATCAATTCCACCGAGAAGAAAGAATTCCTAGATTAAACAATGACCAAAACTTCTAGATTCAAATCGGTCTTTGTGCAGCTTCCCACCTCAAATGTTTGGCCATCCATCCAAATCTTGGCATCCTCCATCACTGAGTTGTCCTCATACATTACTCTGAATGCATGCCCACCATGGAAAACCCGTTCCATCCAATGAATCCCCCCTTTCTTGACAAGCACTCTCGCAATTTTGCCTCCCCCTACAAATTCCAGGACGAAAGCCCCCCTTCTCCCCTCCAGACACTCATACTTGAACGTGCTGCTGTGCATTGGGTGGTGGTCAAATTTGAACGATTCTTGAATGGCTGGTCCAAGCCCTTCCAGGTCCACATTGATATCCACGTCTTTCCCATTTGCACAGGCAAAATTCCATGTGTCGATTTCAAAGATCTTGACAATCATGTTGGGAACATTCTTCACTGCAAGCTCCAGTGCTACTTTTTCACCAACAGTCCATTCCTTCTTGTTTGATGACAGGAGATCCAGGTCCACTCGAGTTTGTAGAGCTTGCAAGTCACCCCCTGAAAAGCAGAATATTCAGGTATTCAAGAAAATACCTTCTTCAAAGGTTCACCTTGCATAAACATTAGCTGCAACAATCTTGTCTGTATGTGTAAATAAGTTTCCATGTTTTCCACTCGTGAAGGAAATCTTGCACAATCTTTTAACATCGCACCTGCTCTCGTGTACATTTCCGCCCATTTGGCTTGCGAATCGGTCTCCCCTCTCAACAGCATTCCTTCGGCCACTATCTTTCGGCTCGATTCAGCCTCCAGCAATTTGGAAAGCCCGTTTTCGGCCTCGAACAAAGGGGAACCCCCTTCGTCGCCGCCAGCAACTATCCCCAGTGCCAATGGGATGATATCCCTGTTCGAATTCGGTATCCGTGGACCGAGATCAGCATCGAAAACGAGGTCGTCGCTCGTTTTGTCCATCCTTTTCATAGACTCAAGGAATTCCACGAACGTGGGGATATCAACAGAGCGATTTTCCACCATCGCCGCCACCTTGGTGTTTAACACTCGGTGCTTGAGCCAGCTATGTGCAGTTGGCAAAGAGTCCGCGAAATCTTCCACGGACTTCAGAAAGCTTCTCTCCTTGTCGAACGAGGTGCGTAGGGTGTTAGGATACATTGTTTTGACGACTCCACATACCCATCCTCTGCAGCGGAAGAGCACTTTGTGACACAGGCAAGCAACTCAACAACGCATGAAAAAAAAACGCCAACGACTTACGGGGACTGGGCAATCCTTGGTGACCTCCTGCCTAACTCCAACAACTGAGCGGTTGTCAAGCCTTCAGCATGGCGTAAAGCGGTGTCCAGTTTCTCTGGGGTCGAAGCCAGAGCAGCAAGAAGGGACACGACGTCGGGCAGAGCGCCCTCCCATTCTGTTTTCTACACCAAGCGAGATCCAGCTTGCCAAGAGAACGATCACAGGCAGGGCTAAAAACGCAAACTGCTGCCCGACGACAAAGAATCTGGATCCAAAGCGCACCATACTGGCGGCTTCCAAGACCTAAATTGGTCTAACCTTTGCGATTCGGCTCAGGTCACCCTACCTCGAGGATTTTCAGACGCGTATCCATTGATGTTGCGCTTCGTTCCAGGAGCGCAAAATTCGCCATCTGTTCACAGTCGTCGACAGCCTTCTCAAGTTGGTCCAATATCCTCATAGGATCAAGCAGAGTGTCGTCGATTCCGATTCCCAGCGGTTGCGAAGGCGAAGGCAGAGGCTAAAACAAACACAACTCATAACATCGTGGAATTCCGCCGCCACCTCAAGCATAACTGGGTTTGTGGAGAAACGAAAATTCGTTACTCCTTTCCGACGCAGATTCTTAGGACGTGGACGACACAAACCGTTTTTATGATGCAAGAGCCCAGGAGTAACTGTGTTTGTCGTTGAAAAGGTGACACAATACAATTCAAGCAGACCTGTTGCTGAGGACTGGTGGGCAAAGTGTGCCCCTTGTCAACGTCGAAATCAAGCTCAAGGAGTTTTGTCAAGTATCTTTGCAACTCCTTTCGACCGACATCCCCTTCTTCCCATCCCTGCGAGGCCACCACCCACGCGTTTTTCAACAAAAGCTTGTACATTCATTCCTCTTGATCTAAAGCGTCGACTCACTGTAAATATCGGCCGGGACATTGCCGCCCCCCACCTTGAGTTTTATCAAGCATTCCAAACTCTTGGCCAGGCTCCCTTTCTCCTCTTGTTGCAAGGCGGTCTCGGCCACCTCGGTGTTACCATCCCAAAACTCTACCAGCCCTGACAAGAAAGAATGAAAAATGTTGAGGAGGGAAACGTCCTTTGATGATCCTCTCCCGTCGGTCATGTATCAACATACAGAATTCACAAGAAGGTCGGCTGGTGTGATTGCATTAACCGGCCGCTTGCGATAGGAAAGCAACGGCTTCTCGGAACCTCCTGCGCCGCCCCAACAGCCGCTGCGGCAAGGCAAAATACCTTTCAAGATTCCGTACGCGTCGGATCCCGGCACGAAACGTCTTTCCAAGACTTCTCGTCGATTGCTGGACAGCACAAACTCCTCTAGAGATGCTAGGTGCGAGTCCGGGACGAGTGCCAACATTTTGTAAAGTCGTTTCCCCCGTTTCAAAAAACGCTATTGCTTCGTTTCGTCGCCAGCGTCTGTAGATAGTTCGACATCCACGATAAGGTGAGCGAGCTAGGTTTTCCTTTGCGCTCTACTCCTTTTTGAGGGTGGTGTGTCGGAACCTGAAGTGACGCCCACGCGCGTCCGCCTTCGCGCCAGCTACCACGATCCACTCTGATTCCGTATCCAAAGAATTAGCAGATGATGTGCATTGGGGGACCCTCGATCACGTCCAAGAACAACCCAAGAAATGTTTTTCAAGGGGAGAGCAGAGTCGTGAAAGGAAGGCGTTTCGAATCTTGTCAAAAGTTTGTTGGAAAAGATTTCAGCACTGCAGAACTGCAAGACCCCTTCTTCCAACTGATTATGTAACAGGACTTGGATTTCATCCACCCATTTCACATGAGTGGAACAATGTCGAAGATATCTTCAATGTATCTGAAGATATATTTTTTTGCTTTTGTTATGAAACAAAGCAATGCATGCAACAAATTCAATCCAGTTCCTTCAAAACTTAACCTTGAAAAGTGGGTGTTTGTCATTGGTGGTTTTATATCCAGGGTTCACACAGAAAAAAAGGAAACATGATTCCATCATTCTTGCAACGGTGGACACGAATCCAACCCAATCATTAATTGAAATGATGGAAATGATGAGATCATGAAAGACGACAGTCGACTGCAAGTTTATTCATTTGCAATTCTTAGTCTTTCATGCGGCAGTTTGTGTTGATAGTTTCCTGGTAAACTTTTGAATTGATCCTTGAAAGAATTTGATAGCAGGCTAGGTCAATTTCGGCTAGCAATCATTTGCAGGAGGCTGTTTGGGTCTTAATTCGATTCTCTGGGGAAAAAATGGGTGTCCAAAGAAGTCCATCTAACATGACTCAAGTCCCTGGAAATTTTCTGGGTAAGATTTTCTCATGTCGGATTGATCGCCCAACGGAAGGATCCAACTACAATGACTCGTCAGGAATTTGATCCAGATCACCATTCCAACTTCAATCCTCAGCGAAAGGAGAGAGCATGTTTCGTCCGCGAAGCATTCAATCGCCGTTGTGTTGTACTAGTATGTTAGTACTAACATACTAGTGTGAAATGATTGATTGGTGGCTCCTTTTTCTGCTCCAGATCAAAGTGAAGATGAGGTGTTGTCTTGATTCAGTTGAAATTGCAAATGAACGCAAGAACACGGAGTGGTGTTTTTTATTTTCCTTTTGGCAGAGCAAAACCACTTTAGTTTAGAAACCACTAAAACACTCAGCGAATCGATGTTTCAGCAGACAACACGACACTCCACTTTGTATTTTCTGATTCTGGTGCTGAAGGACTGGGGGAAAAGGCTGGCTGTTCTTGTAATATTTGTTGTTGTTGTTGTCGTCCAGTCGAATTTGAAAAGACAGTCGAATTTCTTTTTCCTTCCAAGTTTGGAGATCCACGACACAAGCCTTGGTCTTGTCAAAATCACATCAGGAACGAATGTCCCAAGGGGCAACGGGGGGAAATTTTCCAATTCCGCCCGCCTCGCTTGTCAACAGCGCAAAGAGTTGTTTCTCCCACGTTTCAGGTGATCAAGTTGTGGAAGCCACTTTCCTAAAGGCGCGGGTTCTGGTTGTGGCTGAATTACCACAGCGATCGATCTTGCACTATCGAAACCCCGCTTCCATGGGCGCGTTGTCGCAGCGCGCCAGGAATAGTGTTTCGTCTTGTTTGGAAACAACTCTCCTTTGCTTGTATTTTCGCCAAACCAAGCTCGATCTCTCGTCAAAGACGATTGGGATCGTGGCGGCCGCTAGTTCATCTCGATTGCGGTCATTCTCCTGCCCTCAAAATATCCAGCCAGAATGTTTGTAGTATTTATCCCCCCACCCCCTTCTGAAAGTTTGCAGGACATTGCAGACTGTTTGTTGGAATAAATGTGAATTTTGATGCAGTTTTCCCCCCCAACCGCAAGTTACCCCCCAATATATTCTGATTTAGAAGAGAATCTTGAGTCCTTGTACTTCAAAAATATCCAATTGCATCCCATTTTGAGATAACTCACCAGATTTGTATATTTTAGTTGCAACTTTCCAACCTTGCGGAAGTGGTGGTGTGTTCTGTAGGTGGAGCATCCTCAAGATGCTGCTTCCAGAAGCCCCGAAATTAACAAACGAAACCCCATCTGCTCGAGAAAAAAGACTATCTGATGTAAAGAGCACGGGTGCACCAAAAAATGTGTTTGAAGGGAAAAGAGACTTTGTTGATGGACTAGGGGAAAATGGAAAACAGGGCTTCTGGTCTTGGCTGCTGGCAATCACTACTTTGACATTCGTTGCCTGTTGGTTTCATATTCTTGTTGGGCTGCTTCTGTTTTGCTGGGTTCCCTGGGTGAGGGTGGCAATCGTGTTGCTGATTTCAACGGTGCTATTGCCCGCCTGTGAGTGGGATGCCTTCAAGCATGGAGCCATTCTGAGAAGTTGGAGGCAATATTTCAATTATTCCATCATTGTGAAATACGTAAGTTTCTGCTGGAATGCCTTCTTTCGTTTCAATGGAAAATTTTAATGAGATTTTCGCAGCGTGTTACACTAACACCAAAACTGAAAATGAAAAACATGGAACTCCATGGGCCCAGATTCAAATGCGTTGATGATATTTTGAAAAAAACAAAAACTAAACTAATTCTGTTGGAAGATCTCATCCACTACACCAATATGAGAGGGATAAAAAAGGATATGTTGATCTTTTTCCCTGTCTGTTTTCCAATTTATTTTTTGTTGCCCCCTAGGCTTTGCGGCACAATGTGGATAAGAGCTATTTGTTTTGCTGGTTTCCCCATGGAGTGTTGGCATTCGGTTGGATGTCTGCAGCTGGAACAGACACACATTACTTTCGCGACAGAAAAGTGTATGGCATCGCTGGCTCCAGCGTTTTCTACATACCCTTGTTCAGGCATTTGTCTGCTTGTCTGGGTGGACTCCCTGCAACCAGAGTGAACATCAATCGATTGCTGGAAATGGGCAGGGCTGTTGTGTTTCTCTCTGTGGGGGGCATGGCTGAGATGTTTTTGACGTCCAACAGGAAAACGGAACAAGTAAGTGGTAACTTTTTCAATTGCTAAAGAATTGTACGGGCACTACGTTGATAGAAAAATTAGTCATGGAAGTGTTATATTTGTGTTTAAATGACAGCGCTGTATAGCTCTGCGTTTGAAACCTATACGTTTTCCACGCTATGAGAAAATGGATATTTGCCTGACCCACACAGGAAAAATGATGGACACGACCACGATGCATTTGAAAGAATTCTATTTTCCTGATAGGGATATTTTCAATCCTTTGATGGCTTTGATAAATCATAGATTGTAAAGTCATAGTTAAATCTAATAATACTTAGTACCAAAGGCCTGCATTGAGTGAAAGAGATTCACGCCATGTCTGAAGCTTCTCCTTCTTTTTTGGTTTGAATGTGGTGGCTTTCAGATATATCTCAAAGATAGGAAAGGTTTTCTTCGGCTGGCTGTTGCTGGAGGCCACACCATTATTCCAATGTACGTTTTTGGACAGAGTCAGATGCTGACTCTTTGGTCGCCAAAATTTCTCGGAAGCTTATCACGAAAGCTTGGATTCACGATGGGTTTCCTCTATGGAAGGTAAATTCTTGTTTCCATCCCAAAATGAAAACTGGAACTGGTTAGATTTGGATAAGAATTGTGTCGTGCAGGCTTTACTCTTTCGACTATCTGTGTTCCCCTCGACAGTGTATTGAATTAAAATCTGGATTTTTTTCTCTCAGTATACAGAAAAGAGATGTCAGTCTCAGCCGTACTAAGAAAACAAAAGACAAGAAAATGTGTCTGCCTGTGTTTATTTGGTTCGCTGGATGATATTTGAAAGTAATTTGGAAGATGAATTCTTAATTGTTGTGGCACTGGATTGGTAGGTGGGGTTTACCTATTCCGCGGCCAATTGATTGCATGGTAGTGACTGGCTTACCTATAGACTGTGGCCCAGCAATGTCCAAAGATGAACCAGGATTTGATGAAAAAGTGGAGCAGCTCCATGCCCAGTTCACCATTGCAATCAAGGATATATTCGAAACGCACAAAAAAGAATATGGATGGGGCCACAAGCAACTGAGAATTTTATGATCAAAAAGTGGAGAAACCGTCCGTTGTTTTACACATGAGCAAAGAAGGGCTAAAAACTCTAGAGTGAGTTTTATGTTGAAGGAAAAAAAAAAGAAAAAGGAACGAGGTGGCTTTTGGATGAGCTGTTTTTTTTCAATTCAATGAGAATTGAGTTGAACTTTGTGTTTTAGTTTTTTTTTTCTTGAAACTAATGCTCGATTTGCATTTCCCAAAAAGCTTCGTTGTTGGTGTGTTTCTTTTTCATGTGACTTAACGTCTCCGACATAGAAATAATGAATTTCATGGCGTTTCTGAAGCTGGCCATGGACTGGGTGTGTTTTTTGTTTATAACAAGTTTATTGTTTCGATACTGCCCCCTCTGAGAGTTCAGATGTAATCGAGTTTACCCAAAGAATTAAAATCCATGACTCTCCTGAAAAATGATGTGTGCATAAGGAGCTTGCTTTTTTTTGTCAAGACTTAATCGCTTTTGTGCTTGGAGATTTCTTCGTTAGTGTTTCTTTTTTCAAAGGTGCAATTTGGAAATTGGAACACTGTTGGATGTTTCCGGGAGTGCTTTTTTTTTTCGACTCGCGGAACTTTGGCTCTGGGGTCTGTTTTTTCGCTCTTGCGGCTTGCTATCGTTAAGAATTGTACCAGTCGCGTGTTGGGTGCTGGCCGAGTCGATTAAGTCGTTGTGGGAAGGATTTTGACTTCCTGACGCCTTGGTAAAAGTGGAAAACGTCGTTGGTGCTGGGTATAAACTTGGACGTCAATACTTTTTGACGAAGGGCGTTCGCTATTGTGTGCAAGAAAGGACTCCACTTGATTGATCGGTACTGTACACAGTTGAACACTGGGTGCCTTTGTCCCAAAGTGGAACAGTGAACGGTGACAGAAACACTGGTGGTGGATTCAAAAAGAGAAAGAGAGCGCTACTCCGTGTTGGCACGAACGAAAGGGTGGTCGCTGAAAAGATCGTCACTCCGGCGTGGGTGGTCGACTCTGTTCGTGACTGGAGGATACTAAAACGAACGATCTGCGGGACACCAAAAGAAACGATCTGCGGGACAGAAAAAGGAAAAAGGAAGTACGTGGTCTTGGCACGAAAAAGAAGGAACTATACTACGAGAGGGTCGTTAAAACAAACGATCAGCGGAAAAGAATAGAGTAAAAAAAAAAAAGGACGAACGTGGTTTTGGCACGAACAAGTAAAAAAGGAGGAACCACACCCGAGGGGATCACCCGACAGGTCGTCACTCCGGCGTGGGTGTTCGATTCTGGTCGGGATTGTGATCCAACAAACAAGACGCTTTGTTGGGGAGCTATCGAAACCACTCTGTGACGGGGTCCGATATTTTTTCGCCTGTCAGGACACACAAGGAATAGTTGTCCACGCAAAACAATACCCAATTACCCCGTGCAGCTTAACGCGCGTCCTTATTCTTCCACGGTAGCGGTGGGACGCTTCTGGTGTAACCGCTACAGTACACCCTTCATCGTATTTAGTGTAGCCTACACTATTTCCGTGTACGGCAGAAATTTTAGAAAACAGAAAATAGTGTGGGCCACACTATTTCCGAAATCTACACTTCTAGTTAACGTTTCGGTTTTCCATGAATTAGTGTGGCCTGCACTATTACTGAGGTAACACTATTAAAAGACCCACACTAAATACGATTGAGGGTGTAGCGGTCAAATCAGGGTCCCATCGCTACTGTGTCCGCATGTGACGGAGCTAGAAAGAATATGGCAGATGTACAGTAGAATTCGGTTACTAAATCACATTCGGGCGGCGGGTTTTTCGCTTTAGTACGCGGCCGATTTACAAAACAAAGTCCGACATTTCCTCTTTCCCAGACGCGTACGCAGTCGAAACAAACTTAAAAAATCTCATCAATAGTGGTCTGACGCTTCAACTGCTGTCGAAGGAACTCCGTGACGCCGTCTTGGCATTCTAGTACTCCTACATCTTGTCAAAGCCTCGGCGCTCCTGGTCGACTACCATCGCAACGAATATGACGTCCAGAAAAAGAAGCAAAAACTACTACAGTAGAATTCGGTTACTAAATCACATTCGGGCGGCGGGTTTTTCGCTTTAGTACGCGGCCGATTTACAAAACAAAGTCCGACATTTCCTCTTTCCCAGACGCGTACGCAGTCGAAACAAACTTAAGAAATCTCATCAATAGTGGTCTGACGCTTCAACTGCTGTCGAAGGAACTCCGGGACGCCGTCTTGGCATTCTAGTACTCCTACATCTTGTCAAAGCCTCGGCGCTCCTGGTCGACTACCATCGCAACGAATATGACGTCCAGAAAAAGAAGCAAAAACTACTACTGTAGATGATTTTGTATTATCTATGCATTCCGTTCATTTTGTTGGACCGTTTCGCACTCCCTTTGCACCGCGCGTCCTCTCGTTTGACGATTCTCGTAGGAAATTCGCGAGCACCTTGATTTATTACCCGAAATCCAGATTGATTAAACGGCCACCCCCACCCCCTGAAAATTCCGTTCCTGGCGATTTTGCTCTAGTAGACGGCTTGCTGTAGTAGCCGACGCAATAATAACCGAATTCTACTGTACTGCCACAAATGTAACGATTATTCCGATGTTAACTCGGATGAACAGAACTCACCAACTCACACTGATAAAACAATCGTACTATACGCTGCTCTATGTGAGACCTGGTGGTTCGCACGTCGGGTTCAACTCCCGACGAGGTCGATGACGTAGAAACAATTGTATATCGATGCGTTGGAATATATCGAATAGCTGGCACGCCAACCCATGGCTAGCGCAGAGTACTGGGAGTCATACCATCGTACATGTCACTCTATAACATCCGAGGTATGACTCCTGCGAAACGTGCAGCTGGGAACACAAGGAGCCAGCGAAAACACGATGGCCGACAACGCGTCGACTACGACCCTCTAAGAAACAGGATCCTCCAGGCGATCTAGAACAGCGTTTAGTCGAGTCGCTAAGCGACTCACGCTGTGACGTCGAACTCGCAGCCAACACATGTGCGCTAGCACTCGAACTGGCTGTGAGTATAAAGATAGCGGCGGTTTCTGTTTTAGGACACTTCCGACTTCAGGTTCTTACCTCGTATACTACTCACTTTGGATATCTATCAAGAGTGTATTTCTTTTCGTGACGGACTTAAGGAAGCTTCGCGACTTACCTTAAACGGGAATCCCGAACGGACGAGGTACTTCTGGCCGAATGATATGATTACCTAAAGTTAAAGTGGCATACTTTTCAAACTGGGATACACCATCCCCTCTCTTTTTCTGTAAGATTATTTCTCTGCAAAGTTTTTGGTGTGATCTGTCTGATTTCTGAGTAATCTCTGTTGATTCATTCCTTTATCATGTTATTTCTGAAAGGCCTTTGTTTTATGAAAGTTAGGAAGTCTTTTTAAGTCTTTTAGAGAGTGCAATAGAACAGCTGGGGGAGTTAGAGCAAAATAAGGGTGTTTCTGAAGTTCTTTTTGATAGTGAAGTATAAAGGGGAAGGGTGCTGTCCCACCCTTTATTGTTTGTCAACTCAGAGGAGCTGCCTTCTCCTCTGAGTGTTTCTTGTATTTAGTTTGTCCACTCAGAGGAGCTGCCCTCTCCTCTGAGTGTTTTTCTTTGTGTTTAGTTACTCCCTTCTCCAGCTAAGTTTTCAGAGTCTCCTTAGGACATGGTCTCTTAGCGACCACCCTCCGGGGAACTCCACTTTCTGTCTAGGTCGCAGGAGCAAGTCCCTCTAGCGGGTGTCTCCTTTGACTTCGACTCGTCTTACTTTCAGGTGCCTGGTCTTAGGCAGAGATAGGACTTTCCGGTTACGGTACCGTAAACCGTACCGTAACCCCACTCCGGTCACTTACGGTTACGGTAGTTACGGTCCGGACCGGAGTGGTTTTCGTGCTCGGAACCGGACCACCGTACCACTCCGTACTGCTCCGGTACCGGACCGTACCGACCGTAACCACCGTACCAACCGTAAACCGTAAATAGTAACCCCCGCAGGGTCCCGAGAACCCAAAGGAACCCAGGGGGATTCGAACCCACGACCTTACAGACTACAGCTTAACGCTTTAGCACTGAACCACACTACTTCACGATGATTTAGGGGCTACCGTAGCTATACCGTACCTGTTCCGTACCGTAAAAACAACATATTACTCCGGTTACGGTACGGAGTTACGGCCGTAATACGGAACCGTAACTCGACCGTAACCGGACCGGACCGTAGCCGGACCAGAATTTTGGCCCAAGTCCTATCTCTGGTCTTAGGCCTTTCGTTGTTA
This sequence comes from Bryopsis sp. KO-2023, assembly GCA_030272585.1. Classification (NCBI taxonomy): domain Eukaryota; kingdom Viridiplantae; phylum Chlorophyta; class Ulvophyceae; order Bryopsidales; family Bryopsidaceae; genus Bryopsis; species Bryopsis sp. KO-2023. Next base: position 19,968 of record BSYQ01000004.1, on the reverse strand, counting down.
GGGGAATTCGAGACTGTGACTCTCGGATTGCAAGGTTGTTAGTGCGACTGGTCTTAGCCGACTTCTTGGGTGACGATAGTTTCAGTGCGTCGCAGTTTAGATACCGAGTTTTTGAGATGACATTTTAAGTCGGTACAGTCCGACTCAGTTACTGTAGTCGGTCTCTGCAGTAGTTCAGTGCGACTCTATTTTCAGTCGCGGCGCGAATGAAAGTTAGTAGTTGCGCCGAGTGCGTTTTTGGATCGTCACACCGCATCCTTTCAGATCCTTTTTGGCCACGTATGCGCCAAGACAGACATGCACACCAGTCATGACAGACCCAGACACCGTTACGCGGGTTTAGTCAATTGGTATTTCTAGTCAATTGGGAGGGGAGGGGAGCTTCATTCTATCATTTTATATGTTTTGAAAAAGGGATGCCCTCATTAACTAAAAACCAGAGATAGGACTTGGGCCAAATTTTTGGTCCGACTCCGGTCCGGTCCGGTTACGGTCGGGTTACGGTCACCGTACTACGGCCGTAACTCCGTACCGTAACCGGAGTAATATGTTGTTTTTACGGTACGGAACAGGTACGGTATAACTACGGTAGGCCCTAAATCACTGTGAAGTAGCGTGGTTCAGTGGTAAAGCGTTAGGCTGCAGTCAGAAGGGTCGCGGGTTCGAATCCCCCTGGGTTCCTTTGGAATCGCGGGACCCTGCGGGGGTCACTTTCTACGGTTTACGGTTGTTACGGCCGTTACGGTCGTTACGGTCCGGTACGGAGCGGTACGGAGTGGTACGGTGCTACGGTTACGGCCGTAAAAGTACGATTTTCTGACGAAAATTGTACTCCGGTTACGGTCCGGTTACGGTGGTTACGGTCCGGTTACGGTGACCGTAACCGTAAAGTCCTATCTCTGCTAAAAACTAAGTTAATACTTTATATCTGAATATTTTTTTTGTACGCACAGAATGAAAGGAATTAAAATACCTCTTGGGATTCAGGAAACACTTTACCAAATCAAATGGGTTTTTTTGAAGTTGAAGTTCTTTGATAGGGGTCTTTTTGGAGAGAATCATAAAGGCAAAATTTTTTGAAAAACAATGCATTTTTCTGTGTAGTGTGCTATTTATTGAGCAAGGGGGGAGGGTGGTCAGTGCAAAGAAAATTCGATGTTGGCATTTTTATTCTATTTCGTTTGTGGGGCATCAATGATTAAATTGATGTGTGTCAGGATTGCTATATTTATATTTTCAGTTTGATGTTTCAAAGGAGGGTTTCAAAAAAAGCAAAAAAAAAAACGTGAAGGAAAAGGAAAGCAATCGATTTCATCCCTGCATGTATGGAAATCAAATCCTGCTGCAGAGAGAAATTGAAAACAAAAAAAAAGGGGGAACAAAAAAAATCATGACTGAGCACAAAGACTGTGTGCATGTTTTAGTGGATGGGTATTTTTTATATAAATGCATGCATGGATCCGTTCATTGAGTCTGTCGAGGTGTTCGTTTTTTGTTTTTTTTTTCTGTTCCTGATAGGGACAGCTCCCATGTCTGTTCGCGAGGCGACAGGGCCCCAGCATTCGGACGTCGCCGCGCTCCTGTGGTGGGGGGTGGTTGAAAATGTGAAAAGGCAGGAAAAGAGTGTACGGGGGTGGGTGTAGGGCGTATGGCGGACACGTACGAGAGCCCGTTCATCGTTCCCCACCCCGGTACCGTCGGATGCACATGGGGAAAACAACTTCTCCTCTTGCTTGTCGAAAACTTTCCTGCTGTGATGGAGGGTGGTGAGAAAATCTGTCAACTGCTTTTTATGCAATGGGTTGTGATGTCCAAGATCTGTAAGACATTGAGTTGGAACACAGATTGTGCTCATCAAGTCTGTAGGTTTTTCAAAGAAGCACACAGGCAGTGTTTGCTGAGCCACTATTGTTGTACCCATGCAGAAAAAAGGTGAGCCCAAAATGTACAAACTGAACGTTCCTTTGTCCGTTTTCAGATCTTGTCAGGACGTAGACATGACTCGTTCTGGCTTGAGTTCCACTCTCTGTCCAATGTACAGGGCACACAGCTCACATGTAGTATTTTCCTTTTTTTTTAGTTCTGTGGTTCCTCCGTGAGGAGCTTGCTGGGTACAAAGTGAAATGGAGTCGAAGTCCAAGCAAGCACGACTTGACAGCATAGCGGCTACAGTCACTCTCTTTAGGTAGAGCTTCCCTCATGCACACACCCACAGAATTAAAAAAAAACCGAAAAAGTCTTTGTTGATGCAAAGATCCATGCAGCATTTTAGTGGAAAATACAGCAGTGCGATTCAACAGCTTGCTTAGTACTAATGCTCGAAACGTTTCGTGAAGAGAATTTAAACATTGAATCGATGCCATCAAGCCTTTTTCATTGCCATTACCCGACTGTTCACTCGCAATTAATGTGATTTCCTCACAGAGAAATATGCATTCTATTGTAGACACAGTTACATTTTAACATGGGAGGCTTGCAGCTGAGCAATCCTCAACCAGCTCGTCCGGTTCCAATGCGCCGTCCAAGATTACATAATCCCATCTTTGAGGTGCGTCTGGAGGTGTCTGATTGTGTCGTTTTAGGACTGTCACAGTTGGCTCTGGGCAGAGTGGCGCTGGCATCAATGGCGAGAACAAAGTATGGCCGTATGTCCTCAAAAAGTTAGCTGGCTTTGTCAATCTTGCCGCTGGTGAATGTCTGGAACCATGCTCCGTTTTCACAGCGTTCAAGCAATCATCCCATTTTTTATTTTATTTTATTTTTTTGGGGGGGCACAAATTCTTGAAATTATCGTAGTAGGAGCATGAGTGCATAACATTAAATGGTGAACCATATTCCACCCAGTTTTGAGAGGGAGGCGTTTGCATTGGGATACCTCGAATGATTGGGCTGTGTGAACTTGTTGCACAAGGTGCCCTTTCTGGAATGGGATAGGTGCCCCAGTTATTTTGCATGTAGAACCACCCCGTCAGGCTGGCATCTCACTTTCCCTTTTCACAACGTGCGGCCTGGGAAAAGAAAACCTGAGTGCTGAGATGGGAGTAGGCTGCAAGTATTACCTGGTACTGGGTAAAGCCAAATGACTTTAAACACCCTAGGTGACGGTGAAATCATGGATAACCACCCTCCCCTGTCGGGTGGCAATATGAGCAGCGTCGTTCCTTCTACGCTGTCACCGACTGGATCCTCCCAAGTCTGAGCGAGCACTCACTTTTCGTCGTCTATGGGGTTGGATGGAATTTCAATAAGGACTGGCTGATCTCAGCAGGAACTCAGCAACTTTGGAACTAGATATGGTCCATTCAGATGCCCATGATTTGTTTGTTTGTTTGGGGGGAAGATTTGGCTTTACTGCTGCAAATATAAGGGTAAAAACACCAATGCAGTTGTTTCACATCTGTGATTGCAGGAATTTCGTAAAGGTTTCTATTCATAGTTGTGTAAGTTGGTGTTCTGTAGGGGATGACAGAGGAGATGCTCGGCATGCTTTTTAGGAGGTCCCCAGGCTTGCAACATTGTGATCTCGAAACAGATAGAAGGGCCAGCAAGTCCAAGGTACGAACCACAGACTATGTTTCGTTCACTGCAAAAGACAAAGAGTGAGGCGTATTTTCTTCGTGTGTTGGAGGCAGAGATAGGACTTGGGCCGATTTTTTGGTCCGGCTCCGGTCCGGTCCGGTTACGGTCGGGTTACGGTCACCGTACTACGGCCGTAATTCCGTACCGTAACCGGAGTAATATGCTGTTTTTACGGTACGGAACAGGTACGCTATAGCTACGGCAGGCCCTAACTCATCGTGAAGTAGTGTGGTTCAGTGCTAAAGCGTTAGGCTGCAGTCTGTAGGGTCGCAGGTTCGAATCCCCCTGGGTTCCTTTGGAATCGCGGGACCCCGCGGGGGTCACTTTCTACGGTTTACGGTTGGTACGGCCGTTACGGTCATTACGGTCCGGTACGGAGCGGTACGGAGCGGTACGGAGCTACGGTTACGGCCGTAAAAGTACGATTCTCCGACGAAAATTGTACTCCGGTTACGGTCCGGTTACGGCGTTACGGTACGGTTACGGTGACCGTAACCGTAAAGTCCTATCACTGGTTGGAGGGGTACCGTTATGTGAATGATTCGACACATGCGGCTGCTGGAGCAGCAGTCCAATGCTTGAACGGAGTAGAATTTCCCCCTCATTTCCACCTCAAGGTGATGTTCAGTGAACAGAGCCTTGGGGGTCAAGACCACCGGTCCCAGTCAAATGATCGATCATCTGGGACACAATCAGAGTCTGTTGTTCAGGAAGATATTGATCAGCAAAACTAGGAGTCTCCGAATACCAAATTCAAATGTTTACCCTTGTTTGCAACAGTCATGGGCTGCACAGGACAGACCCCTATCCTGTGCATCGCACAGGACAGGGTTCTGTGCAGGTTCTGTGCACCCTGTGCTGTCCTGTCCTGTGCAGCGGAATTGCACAGGCCAGGACAGAACAGACTGTCTGTTCTGTGCACAAGGTCAGACCTGTGCTGCACAGGTGCACAGACCTGCACAGCACAGCACAGAACTGCACAGAATCTGCACAGAACTGCACAGAATCTGCACAGATTTTGCACAGATTTTGCACAGAATCTGCACAGAACTGCACAGAAACTGCACAGATTTTGCACAGACCCTGTCTGTGCTGTGCTGTACAGGTCTGTGCACCTGTGCAGCACAGGTCTGACCCTGTGCACAGAACAGACAGTCTGTTCTGTCCTGTCCTGTGCACAGAGGTCTCAGCCCATGTCTGGTTTGCAAGTATAAGCCTGCACTTAATTGTTGGTCTTGTTGAGTATGTTTATTTGGCCAGGGTCAGAGATAGGACTTGGGCCAAAAATCTGGTCCGGCTCCGGTCCGGTCCGGTTACGGTCGGGTTACGGTCACCGTACTACGGCCGTAACTCCGTACCGTAACCGGAGTAATATGCTGTTTTTACGGTACGGAACAGGTACGGTATAGCTACGGCAGCCCATAAATCACTGTGGAATAGTGTGGTTCAGTGTTAGAGTGTATGGTTATAGTCTGCAGGGTCGCGGGTTCGAATCCCCCTGGGTTCCTTTGGAATCGCGGGACCTTGCGGGGGTGACTTTCTACGGTTTACGGTTGTTACGGCCGGTACGGTCGGTACGGTCCGGTACGGAGCGGTACGGAGAGGTACGGAGCTACGGTTACCGTAAAAGTACGATTTTCTGACCGAAATTGTACTCCGGTTACGGTCCGGTAACGATGGTTACGGTCCGGTCCGGTTGACCGTAACCGTAAAGTCCTATCTCTGGTCTACAACAGGGGAACAACCCTGTAAAGACAAGGTTGTACCGGTTTTAGACAGATCACATCGCCTGTCTGATAAAGGCGAAATGTGAGGTGTGACCTGTCTAAAACCGGAAAATCTATCAGAAGTCCGGTCCAGATTTCTGCAGATTTCCGAGGTTGATTGGACCGGAGTGGACAGGATAGGACCAGTGGCATACTATGGATCCGATGCCGATCACCGATCAGATCAGGGCGACCGATCATCGATCATGATCGACAATCGGCAAGCCGATCATGATCGGTCGTCGGTCATAATCGGCTCGACTTGATCGGATCGGTGATCGGCATCGGCCCCAGTTGATCGGATCGGCGACTCAGTCGGGCTTTTCCGATCAAGATCGGCCAACTATCCGTTACTATTGGACGGCTGTAACAATCCAATTCCATCTCGAAAATCAAATCGGATCGGGATCAGTCGATTCCGATTTGAACGGAATTTTACCGTTCATGATCGGAGCCAACCGACTCGATCCGATCATGATCGAAAGTCGGATCACGCACAAAGTAACCCCCGCAAGGTCCCCAAAACCCAAGAGAACCGAGTAGGATTCGAACACCGTACCGCACGGTGTCGAGTCATCTACGTTAAGCACTAAGTCAAGCGGACCACGATGATTTAGTGGTTGTTGCAATGATATACCCTAATTTCACAGAATTACAAACATATCAAGGTATATGATCGAATACGGTACGGTGTTCGAATCTCACTTGGTTCTCTTGGGTTTCGAGGACCTTGCGGGGGTTACTTTGTGCGTGATCCGATTTCCGATCATGATCGGATCGGGATCGGTGGTTGATCGGTGGTTGATCGGTGGTTGATCGGTGGTTGATCGGTGGTTGATCGGCAGATCCGATTTAATCGGATTTTCGACAGATTGCCGATTAACTGCCGATCAATTACCGATCATCACCGACGCCGATTTATGCGTGCCGATCAAGGACATTTGCCGATCATTTGATCGAACCGACTACACCGATCATGGGTTTGGTGTCTGATCGGATCGGGATTGTGATCGGACGATCGGTCCGATCAATGATCGGAATCAAAACCGATCATCGGCATCGGGTTTGACTTCTCCGATCCGACTCCGACCCCGTTGTCGTTGCCGATCAACCGAGCCGATCATCCGATCTGATCGGTTTCAAAAAATCGGTCTTGGACCGATTTTTCCCAATTTCTCATGTACATTATATATATTTTGGTGGGAGCAACGTAGAAGGTTATCTGTATATAGATCTGGGGGCCGATCATTTCCGATCACCATCCATAGTATGACTGGTGGTGACCTGTCCGGTTTTGACAGGACCGGCGTTTTTTCGCTGAACCGGACAGGACCGGACAGGTCCGCCGGTCCTTAGACAGATTGGACAGGACAGGACTGGTTTTTCGCTGCCGGTCCTGTCGGGCCCAGGTCTGGTCTTGGGCACAACAAAAGATGGTTTGTTAAGGTATAGGATTCAAGTAACAGTTGCCAAAATGCCACCACCAAGTTTGTCGGAAACGACTCGCATTTTTTTGCAATAACTTCATTGCTTTTAATGGATTTTTGGATAATCTTGATGTGCAAAAAAATATATATATATTATCACCTTGTAATGCGGTGCTGCTTGCAAAAAAACACAAGCTAACTTTGAAACGTATTCGCAGCTGTCCTTAGCCTGGGTATCCCAGACCATGTCCTTCAATACCAAGGCGGAGGTGGAGGTCGACTGGAACTTCAAAGAAAAGACGGTAAGATTAAAAAAAAACAAAATTGAAAGTTGTGTAGGGCAGCCCGAGCAAAACCATCCCCCACAAGAAAAAACTAATAGTCATCTCTTTGAAAGCGTCGACGGCAGAGATAGGACTTTACGGTTACGGTCAACCGGACCGGACCGTAACCACCGTAACCGGACCGTAACCGGAGTACATTTTCGGTAAGAAAATCGCACTTTTACGGCCGTAACCGTAGCTCCGTACCTCTCCGTACCGCTCCGTACCGGACCGTACCGACCGTAACGGCCGTAACAACCGTAAACCGTAGAAAGTCACCCCCGCAGGGTCCCGAGAACCCAAAGGAACCCAAGGGGATTCGAACCCACGACCTTACAGACTACAGCCTAACGCTTTAGCACTGAACCACACTACTTCACGATGATTTAGGGCCTGCCGTAGCTATACCGTACCTGTTCCGTACCGTAAAAACAACATATTACTCCGGATACGGTACGGAGTTACGGCCGTAGTACGGTGACCGTAACCCGACCGTAACCGGACCGGACCGTAGCCGGACCAGATTTTTGGCCCAAGTCCTATCTCTGGTTGACGGAAACGATTGGCTAGAAAGTTTCCCAAAGTGTCTTCAAAGTATTCCCCAAAAAATATTTGTCCGTCCACGAACAAACAGCGTGGAGTGTAATTTATAAAAAAACTTGTGAGAATTCATATCTACCTCCGAAGATGTAATAAATGCTGATTGAAACGGTTGCAATACATCTGAAAGTACTTTAGCTGGAGGCTGTATGCACGTCCACCACGCCTTGGAATTACAAGGGTCATCCACGCTTCCTATCGCTGTAAGGACCCTCATGTCCGGCAAATGGTCGTAGGAAAGGGTTATGTCTTCCTGCGACTCTCTCCACTTCCCAAACGTTCTCTTCTCTTCCATTGTTATTGTCCTATGATTAAATAAAAAAATTTAAGTGTAGGACCATAACAATGGAAGGGAAGAGATGATTTGGGAAGTGGATATATGAAAATGTTTAGTCTACTTCTTATATATATATATATATTTATGTTATCATTATTTTTTTTCTACTTCTTCTATATATGTGTATTCTCTTATTTTTACTTTTTTTAAGAAGGTTGCACTCCGTCTGGTTTTTTAATATTTGTAATGACCGGAAGGACTATATTTATTTTTCAGGGTAGGGCTCAGAAATTCCCACTGTGGCATTGTGATGCGTGAATTTGTGAAGCTATCCAGAAAGTGAATTAAGCAAGGGAGTTTGGTCATCACTCATTGGTAAGCTTCGACCCTTCAGCAGTTTGTCTTTCTTACATCAGCCGGTGCGGAAATCACATTATAATCTAGCAGTCGAGGGAAATAACGTTAAAAAGATTTCCCTGGCCATCCCTCTCCTTTCGTATTAACAATGGGAATGATCTTTTCGACCTGCAAGTCCTAAACATATAGGTGTTCAAAGTTTCTTAAGCTTCAGACATATCTACCGTGTGGATGAATCTCTTCAAGGAAGCAAAGAAATTTTCAAGGATTTTTCTGTTGGAAAGTCCAGCAGAGGCTCAGGTCAGTTTTCAAGCCGAAAGGCAGAAGTACTCGGTTTCCGTTTTTTTTGCAGAAACAGTCAGCGGGTCAGGGCAGTTTTCAGGCTGGAAGGCAGAAATTTTCAGGGATTTTTCTGCTAGAAAATATAGCAGAGAGATAGATCCGTTGCGAAAAGGCATAAATTTCCAGGATTTGGGGGGGGGGATTCAAGTCTACCAAGCTTACCCACGGTGATGTTTTTTTAAGAGAAAGATGTGTCTTTTTCCGAAACACTGAAACAAACAAGGCAAGGCCAATTCTATTTTCTTTTCTATTTTTTTTTTGCTTGAAATGATGCGCACCCAGTCATGCTCAACTTCATCATTGAATCACTTCTGCCCATGTGTAGTATGTGTAGGGTTTCTACAAGCCCAACCTCGTTAAGGGCTCGTTTCATCAGCTTGCTCTGCGCTTCGAGTTGCAAGGGCTGGTTGAGGGAGCTAGGAGGAATTCCCCCTAAGGCCATCGTCTCCTTCGCGCTGGTATTCTGATAAAAACACGGGAAAGTATCGAGTGGTGGTAGACGTTACGTCTGGAACCACGGAAACACGGATAAGAGTCTTTGCTTACAAGCTTACTCTAGAACATTGTTACCTCGGTCCGGATCCAATAAATATGGGGCCGGACCGACAACCTGGCAAAAGGAACGGTTGAGAGCTGTCGGACCCAGCGTCCACTGGACCGACAGATCCAGACCAAATCCTTCTCAGGACCGTTGGTTGGATTTATGTGGACACGGTAACTGCCACCGTGTCCACCTCTCACTTGGGTCAGTCGGACTGTACTGCTGGACCGGCTCTGGTACCGAACCAGGCACTGATTACCGGACCAGGCTGATCCAGTCCGACTGGATTGACTTAGGTGAATGTGTACTCGTTCCAGAGTCCACGTTCGTATCAACCACTCCCCCCCCCATCAAGTGCGCGTCCCGAGCACCACGTGTATGAGAGGAGATTAGTTTACACAACCCAAGTCACCATGAACCTTTTTACATGCCAAAAATGTTTGTGTTCAAAAACAAACGAGGTTCTTATCGGTCCATCCGACACTGGTCCCCTTGACCACTGTTACCTTGAGATCCAACAAACCAAAACAAAAAACCCTGGATCCAATAATGTCTGCAAAATCGATATAGTTCCCTGTTACCTTAGAAAGAAAAGTAAGGTAACCTCTGGATCCCAGCCTGGATCCACTCAAATGTTTGATTCTGAACACCCAAATAACCCAAATTGATACTTCAATAAAAACAGGAAAATCATAACCAGATCAAAAACAGAACTCCCTCATGGTTCCACAGAAAATGGATGGTATGCAAAATAAAACAAATCCCAAACTGACTGTTGGGTCCATCCAAACAGGTATAGCAAATATGAATCAAAAAACTGGTCCCAGTCCAGAAAGTTTATAACCAAAAGAAAACAAACACACCAATCACTCCACTGGTCCCAACAGGTTAGACCTGTTGTAACTCATTTCTGGCCCTTGCCACGACTGCGAAGTCGCGTTCTGGGACCTTGGATCGCCTGCGTTTGCTGCGATGACGCTCCCGAATGGTCATGTGATGCTGGAGCCCTCTGCGGTGTCGAAACACGAGTTTGCCTGCTCCCCGTTGGTGCTACACCGACCGCCTGTAAGTAAGCAGCGTTCCATCCGCGCAATTCCGACTTGCTCTTCCCGGTCCACTGCGGAAGCACATCTTTTCTGCACATGGGACAGCAGGAAAACGACTGTCCCCAAGCAGGAATAAGCGCTACGGCGCCCTCGCTCGGTTCCGTGCAATTTGCCAGCAATTGCTCGAGAGTCGGAGTTACGCCCTTAGCGTAAAAAGCTGCTGCTCTCTCAGCGAGACGAAAACCCGCGTGATGCGTGCGACATGCCAGATGGTTCCGCGAACACAACACTTGGTCGGACTCACGGGGACGACTGCGCGTAATACCGCAAGCGATGCAGCTATACGACGTCAAACGCTCTTGGTCCTCAGGCGATGCAGGTGGGACCGGAGACGACCTCAGCCCTGGAGGCTGTTCCTCTTTTTCGAAGTCGAGGTCCTTCTCTGTGAGCAGCACGCTTTGCTGCGACTTGGATCCTTTGACGTCCGTTCGGTCCGTCTCCATCTGTCCACCGCTGGCCCCTGCAGCTTCCTTGGGTGGTTCGTCATCGTCGGGAAAAAGATCTTCGCTCTCTGTCTCGTCCTGGTCCTGGTCGAACAGCTCCTCGTCACGTTCTTCCCCCTCCATGTCGTCATCAATTTCTTCTTCCTCTCTCTCGTCGACTTCCGCCTCATCCTCGATGAATGGATTCCTCCGTCGTAGCCTTGGCCGGTTCGTTGGGGGGGTTTCGCTAAGCCCTAGGTCCGCCAACGTGCTCTGTAGTTCCTGAATAGCGTTTCGAATACCCCCTGCGAGCTTTGTTTCACGTTCTTGCCCGTATTTCCTGGCCGCACTTTGTGCAACCAAAGTATGGGTCTTTTCACGAGACCTACGATTTGATACCCATATTGTATTTCTGGTGGAAATCGAGTTTCGATGCCCTTAGCCATGAAACTGACGACTTTAGGGTTTAGGGTTTAGGGTTTAGGGGTTAGGGTTTAGGGGTTTAGGGGTTTAGGGTTTAGGGTTTAGGGTTTAGGGTTTAGGGTTTAGGGTTTAGGGTTTAGGGTTTAGGGTTTAGGGTTTAGGGTTTAGGGTTTAGGGTTTAGGGTTTTGAGCTGCAGGGTTTGCAGTAAGGCGACACGGTGTCGCGAGAGGGCTCAACGGTAACTCCGGAGAAAATAGAGAACAAGCTACAGTGTGCGAAAAAGCGCAGCAGTTGCGCGAATGCACGGAGACGAGTCGACTGAGTCGAAAAGTTAAACTGAACCTTACAATTGTTTCGAACATACAAGGTTGGAGCTGTTCGTCGTTTAAATGAGGTCAGGGACTGCCCCATTTCTCGTCAGAGGTCCATCAGGAGCGCCTCTTGACCGAACAGCTCAGCTGTACCACCCGCGGCACCACGCGGCCTAACGCGGCCTATCGCGGCCTTTCAAAAACACAGTCAAGGCGCTGTCTGACAAAACAGTGCCAGCGTAGCCTGACAAAACACAGTCAGGTGGACTGCCAAAACACAGTCAAGTGACTGTTCCACCGTAGTACGAAAAAAGGTACTAAATCCCATTTTTGTACGAAAAACAGAACTAAACTAAGGTAGCCCGACAAAAACACAGTCAGGGAGACTGACAAAACACAGTCAGGTGACCGTACCACTCTAATACGAAAAAAGGTACGGAAAAAAGGTACGAAAACCGTACGAAAACCTTATTTCACTAAAAAGTAACCCCAGAAAACTAAAAACTCCCGTACGACTAACCGTACAACCTCGTACTACTAATTTGCCCACCACTGAACGCCAATTTAGGATTTAGGGTTTAGGGTTTAGGGTTTAGGGTTTAGGGTTTAGGGTTTAGGGTTTAGGGTTTAGGGTTTAGGGTTTAGGGTTTAGGGTTTAGGGTTTAGGGTTTAGGGGTTTAGGGTTTAGGGGTTAGGGGTTAGGGGTTAGGGGTTAGGGTTTAGGGGTTAGGGTTTAGGGGTTAGGGTTTAGGGGTTAGGGTTTAGGGGTTAGGGTTCAGGGGTTAGGGTTCAGGGGTCAGGGTTCAGGGGTCAGGGTTCAGGGGTCAGGGTTCAGGGGTCAGGGTTTAGGGTTTTTTTTTTTTTTTTTTTTTTTTTTTTTTTTTTTTTTTTAAGGTCAATTTTTTACAACATCATCGACCCTTGATTTCCATTATCCACACAATAAGGTCCGTTCGTAATAACCCCCCCCCCCCCCCAAAATCGTACAGGATCCCCCGAAAACCCCTTAACCGAATCGAAACCGAGTGAAACAATCCAGTCACCCACGAATCGTGAAACCGAGAACCGTGACTCAATCCAGTCAGCCACTACCGTGAAATCGAGAACCAGAATAGATCGAAAAAACGAAACCCCTCACACTTTCGTACAGCCCAAACGTCACGAATCAAAAAAAAACCCCTATTCCACCGACCCAGGTTTCCGCAAACTGTCTTGGACCTCGCGCTGCCGCGAGGGGGTGGATACCAGTCCCGCGCAGGGCCGAGTGGTCGCAGCTCGCGCAGGTGTCCGCCGGAGAAACCGCCAAAGAAACCGACGAGGGGGCAGCGATGCGGTCAGGCAGGAGCCGCGTCCACCGGAGAGACCCCAGAATTCGACCACGACCACGGAGCGTTAGGTAAGGGACCCCAGGAGCTGTGTTTGCTTGTTGTCATTTGTCCGCTGCTGTTGCCGTTGTCCGGCGAGGTGCCTCGGAGAGACACGAAAAAACCCCAAGGCGCATTGTGTGGCTGCAGGTGCCATCGGACGTCCTCGTGATCCAAAGCCGTCCCTCGTGATCCAACTCGCTCGCGATCCATTCGACAGGGTAACCGGAGCGTCCACCGCCCGAAGAGACGTGGTCGGTGGTACCCGCAAGCATGAAACCGTCGGAAAAACCCCAAGGTGACCATCGACGTAAAATGCACATCTCCTGCTTTCGCTGTCGCCCATTGTGATTCCAATTTTGTTTGAAGTAGTCCTGTGGTGTCCTCTGTGTTCCAGGTAGTGCTTGAGAGGAAGAGAGCTCCACAGCTGAGGGGTGGGCCTTTGATGGACATGGAGCAGTACCACCTTCCCCAGAGTTTCCAGAATTGCTGCTGCCCATAGAACAATTCATGCCAGTGGAGCACCTCAAAGGAGAGCCCTGTGATGCCAAAGGTGAGTGTAGATCTCCAGATGCCGGAACCTGTCATGTTATCCTTTGTGTGCTCGAAACAAAAACAGGAAGTTATAGAAACAGTGCCTCAAAATAAAAAACCCCCAAACTCTGGTTTTGATTTACTTGGTGTTTCTCCTGATTATCACTCAAAAAACCCACTGTGATAGCACCTGTGTACTTCCAAAAAACTTTCAAAAAAGCACCATCCTTCCAGCTTTGATTCACTCCCAATTATCGATTGTGATTCCAATGTAACCTCCAATCCTTATAACTGTGTTCAAGAAAAAACAAACCCTCTATCTTTGCTGCTGGCCTGTATATCAAATGTGATTCCAATGTGACTGTTTTTGTTTTCTTCTAGGAGTCTTCCAAACAACCAAACCCCCTTATTTAGTGCTTAATGGAAACAATCAGCGCCCCCGAAAAAATCCCCGTAGCCCTTCTTAAAATAAAAACATAGAGCCTTCAACAATATTGATTCTTTTAATAACCAATAATGTTCCGAAAAGATAAAAACAGGCCAGTACAAATAAAGTCTCCAAAATCAACTTTTTCTTTCTTTGTTTTGTGTAGGAAAAATTGTGCCACCCCTCTTAGGGGACACGCATGGCTGGCGGAGGCTGGTGGTCGTGAGGAGCCGTAGAGGGACGCTTGGGAGGTGCTGCCGGATCCTGAGGTGGAGCCGATGGGCATGCCTGGGTTTCATGGGCGCCATAGCAGTGACGACAGTTGGGTAAGTTAGGACAATTGGCAGCCTTATGAGTGCCGAGCTGATTACAGCGCATGCAGCGAATCAAAGCCCTTTTGTAGATGGAAACTGGAACGAATTTGTAGTCGTAACGAAGCATGTCTCCCATTTTGTCAACGATGTCCTTTCGAATCCACACCCGAACTGACTGCGAAGGAATCCAATCCACTCCCTGAGGGGTAACCACCCTTCTCTTTAAACGTTCACTCTGTGCAATGTATTGAGTGATGTCCATGTTCTCTGTAGGTTCCGGAAGACCCCAATCCGCATAATTGGATTCAAGCAGCTCGCTATCGAAGTCGGACAGAGGAATCCCCTCCGGAATCCCCGAGATCACCATCGCTACCTTATCCACTGTCACCGACTGGAACTGTGGATGTCTCGTCCATTTGCCCAAAGCTGCCAAGTCCAACTCCGGTAATTGATCCTCCGTCATTGAATTTTCCAAAGCCAGTTTCTGATCCACCAGCATCCAATCATCCTCCGAAAACTGACAGTACACATTCCCTCTGAAATCCCTCCGAATTGCTACCACCTTGACCTGTTTTTCTTGAATGACTCCTGCCAAAAAAGATTCAATGTGTGTAGCCAAAGTTCTGGAGCTGAACTCCGACGCCCTCAAACTGCTGGGGGGGCGTAACCTCATGGAAACCGCATCATTTCTCAAGTCCTTGTCCCTTTGTCGTGCCTTTTGAACCCTCTCCTGTCTAGCCTTTTGTGAATCCAACTGTTGCTGTGTGGGTCCTTGTGTCGCAGGGTCAACAAATGTGCCAGAAGTCGGAGGAGAGCCTGCAAACTGTGGAGGACTCGATGGCTGTGGAGGAATCGTGGCCAACTTCTGGAGGAGAGTCCCCCAAGAATTCGTCAGCTCCTCTGCCCTTTGGAAATCGTCCTGAAGTCCCGGAAACGACATAAAAGCCGAGGTAGCTGGGTTTCCATTGTAAACATTCTGCAGCTCCTTCAAAACCAAATCCTGTGTGGCCATAACCTTTTTGTTTTGTTCCACCAAAAGAACCCCCAACCTGGAAATTTCCAAACAAGTCTGTCGCATTGTTGGAATGCCCGAATTAACCCCTGTGTTGTGTGTATTAGGAGTGGGCCTGGAGTGATCCCGAGATGCATGGCCAGCCGAATCCTGATGACCTGCCTGATTCCCCCTTGAAGGCTCCGACAGCCTGGATGGTCCTGCCCCACTAGATGTCGTGGCAAATGGAGCTGGAGCCTGACTGTGTGGCCGAAGGTGGTCTGATCCATGCTGCTGAGAACCAGAATGTGTGTGTGGAGGGCCTGTGAGTGGCTGATTAGGCTGGTGGAGTCCCAGTCCAAGGGGTGGATGTCCTGTGAAATTGATATTGTTGGCTGCCTGTGTAGGATCAGTGGGCCCAATGTTTTCCCTGTGAAGAGAATGTGTAGGACCTGTGGGCTGGTGGGTGGGAGTGAGAATGTGTCCCTGTGCAACCTGTGGATTAGTGGCTCCTGTGTTAGAACTGTCCCCCCCATGTGTGGGAGTGAGAATGTGTCCCTGTGCAGCATCTTGACCAATGGCTCCTGTGTTAGAACTGTCCACCCCATGTGCATAAATAACATCATCCAATCCTTCCATCTCATCCCTGTCTGCCAAAGCTTCCTCTCTTTCACGCATCATCTCATTCGCTACGCGACATTCACAGCGAACCAACTCCCTAAGTTCCGGAACAGTCGCATGTGGGTGAAACTTCATCTTCAACAGCTTAAACACCAAGCGAACATGATTGTATGACGCATAAGGGATAATATCGAAAATCGCCGCCCTGTTTTCGTCGTTATCCACGCTGACGTCCAGTATCGTTTGAAGTTGGGCCAGCGCCGACGCCTTGAACGTGGGACTCACAGCCATTTCGTCCATCTGAACTAAACCTGATGAGGAGTTTAGTGTGGTTCGACTCTACACTCAGGTCCGAGAGTCTTTCTGGCGAGTAGCGAACGCAGAGGATTCCTTTTCCGGCACGGTCAGTCCCTTCGTCGTAGATTGTCTCGATTTCCTTTGCAGGAGGCGAGAGTAGTGTTCCTTGTCTGATGCTGTCGCGTATTCCGTGCCTGTAGCGACCTCAGAGGGTACCTTGTCGAAATCTGGCTCTCCTGTCTTCGATAAATTGGGATGTCACACTTGCTGTCTCCGTAAAACTTCGAAAAGAGCCACAGCACAACGCTCGAGCCCAACCTGCAACCTGTCCTGGTGGTGCTGTGTGGTTCGACTCCACAAACAGGTCCTTAATGCGATTCGACTGGCTCCTGGTGTGATGATTACCGGTCGCCAAAAGGTACAGGTGCTGCAAATAGTGGTGCTGCGTGCGCCTGCACTGGGTAGCACTTAGACTGCGCCCTTAGAAACCAACAGCAGGTCTCTCGCGAGCGATCGGTACCTTGGCTGTCGATGAATCGGGTCGGTGCAAGAACAGGAAGCAAAAAACTTCGATTCCAACGTAACCGACTGCGGCACAGGGTCCCCCAGTCGCTTCTGCCTCCTTAGTTTCGTTCTGTCTCGTGCTTTCTGCTAGCTCCGGCGAATATCCTTGCACTTTTTTCGAAAATCGAAAGTAGCGCGCGAGTTCCAAAATCGGTTTAGGGTTTTAGGGTTTAGGGTTTAGGGTTTAGGGTTTAGGGTTTAGGGTTTAGGGTTTAGGGTTTAGGGTTTAGGGTTTAGGGTTTATAGGGTTTAGGGTTTAGGGTTTAGGGTTTAGGGTTTAGGGTTTAGGGTTTAGGGTTTAGGGTTTAGGGTTTAGGGTTTAGGGTTTAGGGTTTAGGGTTTAGGGTTTAGGGTTTAGGGTTAGGGTTTAGGGTTTAGGGTTTAGGGTTTAGGGTTTAGGGTTTAGGGTTTAGGGTTTAGGGTTTAGGGTTTAGGGTTTAGGGTTTAGGGTTTAGGGTTTAGGGTTTAGGGTTTAGGGTTTAGGGTTTAGGGTTTAGGGTTTAGGGTTTAGGGTTTAGGGTTTAGGGTTTAGGGTTTAGGGTTTAGGGTTTAGGGTTTAGGGTTTAGGGTTTAGGGTTTAGGGTTTAGGGTTTAGGGTTTAGGGTTTAGGGTTTAGGGTTTAGGGTTTAGGGTTTAGGGTTTAGGGTTTAGGGTTTAGGGTTTAGGGTTTAGGGTTTAGGGTTTAGGGTTTAGGGTTTAGGGTTTAGGGTTTAGGGTTTAGGGTTTAGGGTTTAGGGTTTAGGGTTTAGGGTTTAGGGTTTAGGGTTTAGGGTTTAGGGTTTAGGGTTTAGGGTTTAGGGTTTAGGGTTTAGGGTTTAGGGTTTAGGGTTTAGGGTTTAGGGTTTAGGGTTTAGGGTTTAGGGTTTAGGGTTTAGGGTTTAGGGTTTAGGGTTTAGGGTTTAGGGTTTAGGGTTTAGGGTTTAGGGTTTAGGGTTTAGGGTTTAGGGTTTAGGGTTTAGGGTTTAGGGTTTAGGGTTTAGGGTTTAGGGTTTAGGGTTTAGGGTTTAGGGTTTAGGGTTTAGGGTTTAGGGTTTAGGGTTTAGGGTTTAGGGTTTAGGGTTTAGGGTTTAGGGTTTAGGGTTTAGGGTTTAGGGTTTAGGGTTTAGGGTTTAGGGTTTAGGGTTTAGGGTTTAGGGTTTAGGGTTTAGGGTTTAGGGTTTAGGGTTTAGGGTTTAGGGTTTAGGGTTTAGGGTTTAGGGTTTAGGGTTTAGGGTTTAGGGTTTAGGGTTTAGGGTTTAGGGTTTAGGGTTTAGGGTTTAGGGTTTAGGGTTTAGGGTTTAGGGTTTAGGGTTTAGGGTTTAGGGTTTAGGGTTTAGGGTTTAGGGTTTAGGGTTTAGGGTTTAGGGTTTAGGGTTTAGGGTTTAGGGTTTAGGGTTTAGGGTTTAGGGTTTAGGGTTTAGGGTTTAGGGTTTAGGGTTTAGGGTTTAGGGTTTAGGGTTTAGGGTTTAGGGTTTAGGGTTTAGGGTTTAGGGTTTAGGGTTTAGGGTTTAGGGTTTAGGGTTTAGGGTTTAGGGTTTAGGGTTTAGGGTTTAGGGTTTAGGGTTTAGGGTTTAGGGTTTAGGGTTTAGGGTTTAGGGTTTAGGGTTTAGGGTTTAGGGTTTAGGGTTTAGGGTTTAGGGTTTAGGGTTTAGGGTTTAGGGTTTAGGGTTTAGGGTTTAGGGTTTAGGGTTTAGGGTTTAGGGTTTAGGGTTTAGGGTTTAGGGTTTAGGGTTTAGGGTTTAGGGTTTAGGGTTTAGGGTTTAGGGTTTAGGGTTTAGGGTTTAGGGTTTAGGGTTTAGGGTTTAGGGTTTAGGGTTTAGGGTTTAGGGTTTAGGGTTTAGGGTTTAGGGTTTAGGGTTTAGGGTTTAGGGTTTAGGGTTTAGGGTTTAGGGTTTAGGGTTTAGGGTTTAGGGTTTAGGGTTTAGGGTTTAGGGTTTAGGGTTTAGGGTTTAGGGTTTAGGGTTTAGGGTTTAGGGTTTAGGGTTTAGGGTTTAGGGTTTAGGGTTTAGGGTTTAGGGTTTAGGGTTTAGGGTTTAGGGTTTAGGGTTTAGGGTTTAGGGTTTAGGGTTTAGGGTTTAGGGTTTAGGGTTTAGGGTTTAGGGTTTAGGGTTTAGGGTTTAGGGTTTAGGGTTTAGGGTTTAGGGTTTAGGGTTTAGGGTTTAGGGTTTAGGGTTTAGGGTTTAGGGTTTAGGGTTTAGGGTTTAGGGTTTAGGGTTTAGGGTTTAGGGTTTAGGGTTTAGGGTTTAGGGTTTAGGGTTTAGGGTTTAGGGTTTAGGGTTTAGGGTTTAGGGTTTAGGGTTTAGGGTTTAGGGTTTAGGGTTTAGGGTTTAGGGTTTAGGGTTTAGGGTTTAGGGTTTAGGGTTTAGGGTTTAGGGTTTAGGGTTTAGGGTTTAGGGTTTAGGGTTTAGGGTTTAGGGTTTAGGGTTTAGGGTTTAGGGTTTAGGGTTTAGGGTTTAGGGTTTAGGGTTTAGGGTTTAGGGTTTAGGGTTTAGGGTTTAGGGTTTAGGGTTTAGGGTTTAGGGTTTAGGGTTTAGGGTTTAGGGTTTAGGGTTTAGGGTTTAGGGTTTAGGGTTTAGGGTTTAGGGTTTAGGGTTTAGGGTTTAGGGTTTAGGGTTTAGGGTTTAGGGTTTAGGGTTTAGGGTTTAGGGTTTAGGGTTTAGGGTTTAGGGTTTAGGGTTTAGGGTTTAGGGTTTAGGGTTTAGGGTTTAGGGTTTAGGGTTTAGGGTTTAGGGTTTAGGGTTTAGGGTTTAGGGTTTAGGGTTTAGGGTTTAGGGTTTAGGGTTTAGGGTTTAGGGTTTAGGGTTTAGGGTTTAGGGTTTAGGGTTTAGGGTTTAGGGTTTAGGGTTTAGGGTTTAGGGTTTAGGGTTTAGGGTTTAGGGTTTAGGGTTTAGGGTTTAGGGTTTAGGGTTTAGGGTTTAGGGTTTAGGGTTTAGGGTTTAGGGTTTAGGGTTTAGGGTTTAGGGTTTAGGGTTTAGGGTTTAGGGTTTAGGGTTTAGGGTTTAGGGTTTAGGGTTTAGGGTTTAGGGTTTAGGGTTTAGGGTTTAGGGTTTAGGGTTTAGGGTTTAGGGTTTAGGGTTTAGGGTTTAGGGTTTAGGGTTTAGGGTTTAGGGTTTAGGGTTTAGGGTTTAGGGTTTAGGGTTTAGGGTTTAGGGTTTAGGGTTTAGGGTTTAGGGTTTAGGGTTTAGGGTTTAGGGTTTAGGGTTTAGGGTTTAGGGTTTAGGGTTTAGGGTTTAGGGTTTAGGGTTTAGGGTTTAGGGTTTAGGGTTTAGGGTTTAGGGTTTAGGGTTTAGGGTTTAGGGTTTAGGGTTTAGGGTTTAGGGTTTAGGGTTTAGGGTTTAGGGTTTAGGGTTTAGGGTTTAGGGTTTAGGGTTTAGGGTTTAGGGTTTAGGGTTTAGGGTTTTG